>OY728136.1:659516275-669516275 GCA_963277665.1 Viscum album | reverse complement strand
TGATTACTCATATTGTTTTTTCTATAAATAGAGTATCACCCCCCCCCCCTATTTGTTGGATATACCACTGGAAGTTAAAGCATTGGATCTCACTCACCTAACCTAATATTTCATGAAATCACATGAATATAGAACTCTATGGATCTATATAAGTCAATAAATATTGTTCATATCCTCACTTGGGCCCCAAAATATCTTTTCTCGTGGTTGAAAAATCCTCATACAACGTACCCTAAAGGATAAGTGGGTGTGCACCTGATGATTTACCTTCGCACAACCCCAAGATTCACGTTACTCTAAAAGATTCATAAACCTATTTTCCCAATATCATTTCACTTTATTTATGATGGACCTCATGGATATCACAACTCTACTTTGGTGCAATACTACATAGATTCATGCAATATCCTCTAGGGCCTAGACCCAATGCCTCCTTCCTCCAAATACAATTCTGTACAAGTTGAGTTCTCAAGTGCCCCACACCCACACTAACCAACATTATTCACTCCCATATATTACACAGGATTAGTATCTACAATCCTAATGTCCAGACACTTTCATCAAGGATGGCCAAGATAGTGGTATCATCTCTTTCACCTAAGCATGAGTACCCAGCTGTTGGGATCCCTGTTTTACATTTCACATAGTGGTGGTTAGACCATGTTCCAGAGAAAGGTGCATGTATAGTTAATATAAAATTATTGATGGTGGAATCATTATGGTAAACTACCCACCATTACCAGTTATGAGAGATAGTACCTCATCCTCGTCTCCTATTCGGAAATTGACTCTCTGGGTGTAGGCCCCTCTAACATCAATTAAGAATGAAGTAAATATGTATATCCTAATGTTGTACTCGTCTAATAATAAACTGTATGACAATATCCTTATAATATGATGTTAGAATTTATCCCTACCTTGTGTGATGAGCATAGGATTCACCATGAATGATCATCATGGGATGACTCATCCCACACAGTGAAATGATAAGCCACCTAAAACGAGTGGACCACATGTTTAATCCCAGCACAATCTCTTGTTGTCACTCGTGCTACAGCATAACAATATTTATGAAATGATTATAAATTCCCTAGACCAGTCATATCACATGAACATGAACATTGAAATCATTCTATATGGGTTTTGATCCATGCCTCTTAACTGGGTATGAAGGATGCCTTTATGAGGCCCAATCCTAACACACCTAGGATACCACCTTTATGTTAAATATCGATTCCTAAATAAAAAAATTAATTCTTATTATCTTCCTTATATAAGGAAGAAACTACAGAGTGTGATCATCTCCCCACCAGGGACACACTCAACTAGACTGACCTGTCCCCAAATTTTAATAAAATCGTGATGAACCTACCCCCACAATATGTTATACATATAACCAAACCATCCCTTATGATATCGTATATGTAACCAATATGTTCACACAATATTTTAAAACTATAACCTACTAGTCACCGTGATACATTAAACATATGACCATCCTTTCCCCATAATATGTAAAACATATGAAGAAAATATTCCAATAGGGAATTAAATAAATGACCATCATGCCCCCACAATAGACTAACCATATTAAACTCCCTACCAGAGGCCTCATAATCTCTTCTTCATAAAATGAATTTGATATTACCAAGGAGAAAAAATTTGGAATTATTACAACCTTTGAACAAATTAGCTCAGGACAGACATGGGATTCTAGGGATTTGATATATAATATTTATCTTATAATAGATTCCCATGACTTTTAAAGAGAAAGAATTTACAAGTGACCAACACACAAAATGTCCACAAATGTCAAGATATATCCAATTTCCCCATCAACTCTAACAAAAGATTTATTCCCTATCACAATATAAGTAGTGTAATTTACTAGTGTCCACCTTGATATGGATTCATAAATGAGATTCATGAATGTGACTGAAATATATATGGGTGACCCAAACAGTGAGTTCAGTTCCATGGAGGAATCCATATTAAGTTGAACTAACATCCCATCATCCAGTTTTGATTAAGGATCCAACATCACCAATCATATTGGTAGAGGTTTCTCCCCTTTGGAAGGCCAAAATGCGGGTTAATCAACCAACCACCCCAGATAAGGCATGACCATCCCATGGAATGAAACCACTTAATAGGAGGAATGTAAGGACATGTCACATAAATATATATAGTGTTCACCCTGGTGGAATGTTTTGGAAAACAATACCATCAATAAATACTATGACAAATTTTTCATGTAAATTTATAAATAATTTATTCATCAAATCCAAAATGGTAGTTTGGGATTGTATAAATCCAAAATGCGTAACTAGGAATTCATAAATATCACATCTTATATTTAAGCATTAATTTTTTATATCTTATTTTTACCCATAATTAACATTATATATATTAATGATCCACCTTTGAGATGTATTACTCTCATTTATTTTGATCAATGAAATAGTCACTACATGGTAGATGATACATTTTCTTGATCCAAATAATATTAAGATAATGATAATAAATTTAAAGATACATTAACATATCATTATTCATAATAAACATGAATCAAGAAACCCATAGAGAATAAAATTGGATTATAAAATCATTTTCCCAATTCTCTAAAAGGTGATTCATCAATTCTTATAATTCAAAAGCGGTCATTCCCTAAATTCTATTCAATATAACTATACCGTCATATAGGAGTTCAATTGAAAACATGAACTCACATTCTATAATATACAAAGAATATATTCATAAACTATATTGTAATATTCCTAAATAATTTGGAAATATTTAAATTTGAGACCCTACCTAATATTTTAATCCAAATTTATATCATTATTGGTTATTAACACCAATATTATGTAAGTTGTTTCAAAATGGAGATCATAATCATGCATGAATAAATATTTTATATTTGATGACATAGGAAATGATATGAGATACCATTATCCTAAAAATATTTCTGATATATACATAAAGAGTCAATCCAAGCCCAATATCACATAAAAGTATACCAAGGGAATAATTACATTGTTAAAAGGAACTACCCTCCCATAAACCTCAATAAAATAAGAGTTATATACATAGGATGATATAATTACCTGGAATTATTTCTTCACTGATAACTCAATATCCACATATTGAGGAAGTGAAAAACTAATATTAGAAAATATTGAAGATATAAATGAATCCCATGAATGCATTATCCCCAGTTTATGAAACACTATTAAGTTCCATGACCTGAGTTTCATGTGTCCTCAGACACACCACTTCATATGCTAGAGGATAGTGACTATTATAGTGGGTTTGTGAGTATAGTGGGGAGATAGTATCCACCTATCTGATTAAAATAACGGAACAAATACAATAAATAATATAAGAATATACAATTTGAATAACATAGAACACAAATCAAGATCTAATAAAAATTCATAATCTATGTTATAACATAATGAACTATATGCATGAAAAATAATTAAAAAAAACAGACCATACCCATGCATAATCCAAAAAGAACAAAATAATATACTATAGACACATAAAAAATATCTCATCCCTCATTTTTATCCTAGAAGTCTCAATCATGAAACATTCGTAGGGTTATTTATCTAGTCTTTTCATACAAACATAAAGTCAATTTGAATACCAATTGGATGATTGAGAAGGGTGCGAGTACAACTTAGTGGTCCACCACCAATGTTCTGTAAATAATATATATTATGAGTAATATGTGAATGTTGATGGATATTATATAAGGATAAATAAAAAACAAAAACAAATAAATAACCACAATTGAACCTTAGGTCCCAAGGTGACCCCCAGGATCGACTGTATATATTTCATACCAAGACAGATATATCTATCCATAATATTCATCGAATCATAACAATTCCAATGGAAAATATCCAAGGCATATCAAATTAGTAGTCAAAGAGGTTCCAAACCTATAGAAACCAAAATTAGTATTCTTACTCACTCCAATCCATAGTTACCCAAATCTGTAGTCGTCCATGATTTAAAACAAAGGCATCACAAATTAGTATTCATCCAAGATCCAACTGATGGTAACACAAATCAATAGTCATCATGACAACATGGATTTAATCTTGGGGGTTTAAAATTATTTTTAATAGCTCTTGTATTCAGATAATTAATTTAATCATTCTATATGTTCATGATCAATAGGTATCACATAATTAACATTTACCCAAGAACCTAGTTCAAGTTATATACTTAACTAAATTTTTATTCAGGGATAAATCATCTAAATATTGACACCCCTTATAACCCTTTTTAATTTCCCCCCATTTACAATCAATTTTGTGTACACCCCACTGCTGTAAAAAATGCCAGTCTTCTCACCAGTAGGTTGTTTGTAACCTGTGGAGTGGTTAAATTTCATATATTAGAAAACCCAAAATTTATTTATAATTTAAGTTCAAGCACACAACATGATTCTGTGAAAAACATATCATTTTCACAATAAATTGAGATACTTTTATGTAAAATCTTTAAAAATTCATTAATTAAGTTAAAAATGATTAGTCACCATGAACAACTAGAATAATTAAACCAAAAAAACCATAATCCCTAACATGGATTCTAATGACAACATGTTAGGTTTTATGGGATATGTAAAATAAATTATAGATAAAAATGATACATCTATGTCTTATGTAATTTTGAATATACTGAGTGGAATCAATTGTAGTGAGTGATTCTCCAATTAGTGAATAAATAAGTCTAAAGATACCTTGGTGTCCAAAATTCTCCAAATATGAGAGGGGATTTTGGTCAGAATAAATTATAGTTTTTCCCGTGTGAATACATTATTATAAAAAAACATAAAAAATAATTCTTGGGTAAAATTTATAGTGTAAATCATTCATTCTCACTGGTAATTTTCAGTGCATCATTCCTTGGGCCTTTCCATGATATTTTATAGTGTGATTGGTTTTTCCAAGATATGAATGGATAAAAATAAGTCTCAAACCACTATAGGTTTATCTCACTCCTCTTGGACCCACTCTTAATCTATAAATATGACACATAAATAAAAATAAAGCCATGTTCCATATGTCTATCTCAAAAACATATACTGTAATGCAACTCAAAAATTGAGGGGTGTTACAAACTTCCCCTCTAATGAATTCTCATCCATGAGAATTCACTTTAGGGGTCTATACTAAACAACCCATCCGATAGTCCCAAACATACAATCATCTAGAAAAAATCTCCATTCTCCCTGGCTAATTTCATTACTCAAATTCATTCATGAAATAAAATCACTCGAGTAAGAGGTCATACAATGATTCGACTCATGATTCACTCACTAAATCAGGTCACAATGCATCGTCTCACTGCCTAAAACATGTCACCAACCACTCCCAACTCCAAAAACATTACTACTTATTAAAAATATCTATTTATAAGAATAAATTAATCTAGTTCGTACCAAGTTAGAAGTTTGGATGTTTTAAAACCTCCCCACAATATAAAACTTCATCCTCGATATGCTTTCTATAATGTCACTGGTCCTCATATGTAAATGACTCTTGATAGTAAATACAATTGTCTAATTACTACTCTCGTGACTCCTATTGGTTATGGTCATGCTTTAAATAGAATAGTACCAAGGAAACTATCTTACTATAGAGATCATTTTCACATCAGTTTACAATAAAAACCAGACTCTCCTCAAAGGACGCATCACCCTCAATTTTAATATCATTGGTGTCAATCACATGAGATGGATAAAAATATTATCATCCCAACTGTGATATGTAAAAAACATCATGTATAGAACTGATTCACTATGGAAGAGTAAAATGATAAAATATTTTACCAATATTCTACACTCTCTAAAATGGACCAAGAAATATGGGTGTTAACATCTCCGGTCACTAAATACAATCATGAACTAGCCCCAGTGACAATCAAAAGAATACCCAGTCACCAACCCCAAACTCATGAGGGGAGAATCTCTAGTACAGTTAATATATTTTTCAACACTAATTGGTATTTAACTTTATCCAGATCAATTTTATGTGATATAATGTCTCTTATATGTGACTTGACCTGAATTACATTGACTCCTCATATCCCAACCTACATAAGGGATATTTGAATTGTCTACCATATAATGAATATTTTGGTTACATATATATATACACCAACAAAATATTGTTATAAGAAAATTTTATCAATTTCATTTGGTTCTATAATAAAGCATCGAAATCCAATACTCGTTCAGTTAGCATGTCCTCTATAATCTATATAGTCATCTCTGAGTGTCTGTCAGACAATGGATGATAGATAATGCTCAAATTTACATGCATACTGAATACATTCAATAATCCCTATAAGGAAAAAAAATGTGAAAAGAGAATATAAATATGAAATTATAGTGAAAGGGACCCCATGTAATCACACCGCATCCTGAACATATAGTACCTTATGTACATCCATTGAGAAAATCTCTTTGGTTTGGAAATTTTGAGCCAACATTTTCATCTGATCCACTCTTACCCAAAATGAATCTCTTCCATGAGGCTTCCTTCATAACCCCATCATAACATATATAATAACTTCATCCTATTTCTACTAAGGAATGTAAAAAAGGATACATAGGGGTATCGATCCATTAGTTCACAACCTTCAACTACTGATAGGTGGACCATCACATTAGAAAACCCATTACATCATTCTTCATTCTTAAAAATCAATAATATCATTGTATGTCTCAGTACATATTCATAAAACCAAAGTGAACTTCCCATTTCAAGGCATGTGACTCATTCATCAACTCTTGACTAATATACATGGAAACCAAGACATAACTGAGAACATAGGAAATTGCATACTCATCCATTTTCTTGTTTAGAGGTATATCCCCACTATATATATAGTCCCTCATGGAAAACCAATTGGGTCAGATAGTCGTATCATCATTATCATATTCAGTAGTAATGGTAACATGTAAAAAAAATTGATGGTTGCTGACCATGATACTCTTGTTTTTCCAAATGCATCTTAGTGAAAATAGATATTTGCTTTTATTCAATTTTTGTCTCTCAAACTACCTAATATTGTCTCTTCCAGATAAAAGGAATTTCAGCAACATTCGCCTGTTAGGAAAATATTCTTGTTCAAAATAAAGTGATTTCATAAAAATAACTCTCCTTCACAACACATGTTTTGGGTCCCATTGGTTTAATACATATATCACGCATTGGTGGTCCATGTACACTATAAATTGCTTCCCTAATAAATAGTTCCCCCAAAACATATGGGAATGAACTATTGTTACTAGCACTATGTCATTGGTCAAAACATTACTCTCATAATATCTTAGATAGCTATAACCATAAGTGACCACATGACCCCCAAGATCAATACATCACTGATCCAGATTATTGATCTTCCATAATATATGGTGTAAACACTCCCCACCATAGGAAGGGTTTGGATCAGCATTATAGTCACCCTTTTCATTAGTTTGTTAAAAGAATCCTTACAAATTTCAAATCAGATGAACATTACCGCATTTCAATAACAAATGGGTAAATCCTAGAATTTTTTTTGGAAATCACAAGATAAACTAATGAATTTATGTATGTTAGAGGTATTCATTGGCCGCTCGAAATAACTCGCTTCTTGAACATCTCTCAGTTAATGGTTATCCAGATCATAGAAATCACATGGCCTACAAATTAACCATAATTAATAAAAAATCAGAACTTTGATATCATGGAATAGATCATATATTTATAGTGTACTCAACATGATCTATAGATGATGTATGTTCTTCTCCCATGTCATGGAGAGAATATAGAATTCATCCATAAAGATACTCATAAATATGTCCACATAATGATGAAAATATTGTTCATCAAATAATCTCAGATCAATATTCACGAATAGTCAAGAACGTCTCAACTGATCAATCAATTAATTAATAGAGAGAAGTGGGTATTATCTTTTGAACATAATCTAATTCAAATTCTTGTAGTTGACATACAACCGTGATTCACCACCCTTATTCTTAGTGAACATGAATGGATATCTCTAAGAGGATATGCTCATCTAATGGAACACCTTGGACATTAAGTCATCTAGTTGAGCCCCAAACTAACAAAAATCCATCACACACAATCTATAAGGATGAATAAAAATGTTCTAATATCCTATAATAATCATTACAGTGAACTAACCATATCTTTTGGGTGGAGACCCTAAGTACTCATATGAAAGGTTTCATGAAACTAATCAATCATGAAAGGAAAAGTACATTATGGGGCATCCTTATTATCAATCATTAAACCTTTACTTTGGTTCATTATGCTACCCATTTAGTTATGGTTAGTTCTTACACGAACTACCTCTAATTAATACATTCCAACATGAATATAATAAGTACCCTCAGAAAATTAAAAGAACATTCATTGATTGTAATATTTGATGTGTGAGTGGTATAAAAGTAACTAATCCATCCAAAACAACTGGTCAAATATAATAATTTTTGACATGAATAAGTCATATATGTACAAGAAACCTTGAATATCTATAACACACTCACTATAATGTTAAATTACCTCAAATTAAATGATAAATATATAAAATAATGCGAATCCCCTATGTCAAATAAGGTGTATGCTAAGGTAAAATATATCAAGATCATACCTCATAAGATATAGGGATCTACATCATAAACCTTATTAGTAGTTCATATAGCTTGAAGTTATCATGAACTATGTTGTTGAGCTCCTACATGACTCCCCTACATGATATTGTTCTACCGGTGATTCTCCTATCCATAGGAATCATGTCCACCACCATTACATAAATGGTAGTTAAAATACCAATTACCTTCCTATTATAATACAGTTGATCCTACTCCAGAACCATGGACCTTACTAGACCACTTATTTATTCCTAAAAAATCACTTTAAGTGCCACATGTTTTCGCACGAACAAAACTCTAGAGGTGATTAGTTATAACAATAATGGTATTGTATGAGACTTCCACAATTATGACACATTAATAATCTATAATCTTAAGAAGAAAAATGTAATCCACCACCTGATCTATGTTTTCTGACACCACTCTCTCATGTACTTTCAAAAGAGATGTTCTGGGTGTCAGATGACCCTCCTGCAAAATTAGACTACCCTAAACCAATGCCTTTTACCAAGATTCATTATAATATAAGAACATAATTCAAAACCATAAAAAATATACAATAAGAAAAAAATTCATTAGAAATCAAATCACATGCCAATGGAATTCCTCAAAATGTCTCTCTATGGATACCTCATCAACCACTATAGTTAGGGAAAAAATTTTAATTAGTGAAATAATTAATATAATACATGACCAAAATATTCCACTATATAGGATACATTAACTCCATGTAATAATAAAATCATAGGGTATCTATAAAAGATGAGTTAATGAAAATGAGTCTCAATATCTTTTTAGGTTAATCCCATGTAAAGGTATTCATATACAATAATTTCCCACCATCAGTTTGAATATATATAAATCATATAAAAACTCAACATCGCTCCCATTTTATAAGGTGTTCATGGTAATAAAAAATCATCCCAACACACTCAATTCAATACTTATCATCCTAGAGAATAACATAACCAACATGAAATAGTAGATACTGAAACTAAAAATCCCTATTATGTTTAGAAATTTTCATTATATGTCGAGGATTCACTCTCTACAAAATATATACCACCCATAACCATTTCACATGCATTTGATAATCCATCCCCATCATTGGTACAACATGATGGTTTGGAGAAATAATCTTAGGGGAGTGCTCATCACCAACATCATGAAATTCTATCAAATTCCATCCTTGAGGATTTTTTTAAAAAATATAATCACACACTATCAAATTTGTCTCTATAATAGTTATTGAAAAAAAATCAAGGAAAAATGATAATAGGAATTTTATTTTACTTTAATCAATATATCAGATCATAAATAAAATAATATATGAATGATCTCACTAACCCTAAAAAAACTATACATAGGGTCATCAAAAAAATTATGATCCAAACCATACCAAGGATCCATATCATCAGATTTTTCTACAATAATTTCGCAATTATTTCATAACATGGAAACATATGATAAGACTCCAAGTTATATGGAAAAAACATTACAAGTTACAATTGGATTTTTTCTGAATATATATAGAATATTTAAATATGTTATGATAAAAATGATGAGTAAATACAACATTCCTACTATGATGATTGAACCCACACCCTATTATCATTTAGTTTATGTAAAAACATCCCATAAATCATAAATTCCAAATTTTTGCGCCTCACTATAGGTGAAAATAGTTAGAAAAAAATAATAACCACCAATCCCATTCATAATAACATGGAATTTAGTTTTACTTGAGTTCTTATCTCTAATATAAAAGATTAATACCAAAACATGAAAATGTCAATATCATGTCAATGTTTACCAAATATTTTTGAAAAATATGGATTTTATACAATTTTTTTACATATCCTGATTCATGAACCACTAGGAATTCCCCAAACAAAGTGTCACATGACTTCTATCACACCTACCCTTATTATAGAGATATCTCACATGTAGTAAGTTTCTATATGTATAAAGTGGATATTATAACTTATTATTAGTGTAAAATAATAGCATAAATAAATTTAATCATATAAGCAGAAATAATGTGAAGTAAATAGACAACAAAACAAGTGATAATAAAAAATCATAATTAATTCTATAATATAATGAACTATGATCATGTTATATAGTTATATAGTGGTATAAAATATCTATTATAAATAACCAAAAAATAATAAATAAACTACAATCTCATAAAAATTATTGATTTCATATGATCCATTCTAGAATTCCAAATCAAGAAAATGTTAATGGTAACTTTCCTTTGTCTTGTCCTACAGACATAAATATTTCTTTGGTACCAATCAACGACCTGATTTGGGTGTAACTATAACTCAGTATACCACCATAAACAACATATAAATCATATCCAATATATGTAATAGGTGCATGATTACATACATAATTAAATTATTGAATAATATAAATATAAATGAATAAATAAACATTTTACAAACCCATGTTCTATGGTGATATCTTGGGATAAAAATACCTACTTCATCCCTTTCCAGATTTATCTATTCAGAATATACATAAAATCCCAACTAGTCCCAAGGAATGTTTCCAATGTATATAAATAATAGTCATCCAATACCAATACCCATGAAATATGAAATTAATAGTAATCCTATATCCAAACCATTGTATCCCAAATGAGTATTTTTCCTAGATCTAAACCCAAGCCAACCCAAATCAAAATTAATTTTGACTCAAAACTATTGGCTTCCAAAAAAACTAGTTATACTAGCTATACCACCTCATATAAAAATAAGGATTCATCATAAACATACAGATCAAATACATGGTATTCAAAATTAGTACTAATTGTTATATTAATCAATAAATTAATTTTATAACTCCATATGTTCATTATCAATTGGTATAATGTTGTCAACATTTAACTTGAATCCTTGAGTAAATAATCTTCATCCACTCATATTTATTCATGCTCAAATATCAGATTTTGTGGAACACCCATGGTTGGAATTTTTAGTTTATCCCCATTTACAATCAAGGTTGGGAACACTATAGGGGTGGATAATGTTCCGGTTTAATAACTAGTAGGTCATTCATGGGCGACATAGTGGATCAATTCTTTCAATTAAGGAACCCAATTCTTTTTATAATATATGTCTAGGTAAATATTATATCGTCTTGAGAACATATAATATATAGAACAAAAAAATTGTGAATTTATCTAAAAATGTTTAGAACTACCAACCTAATGTGTAATGAAGCCTAATATCCATGAACCACGGATTATGTCAAATCCAAAAAAACAAGATCCTCAAAAAAATTCCATCAATACCATATTATGGTTTATGATATGCATAATAATAAATAAATAATAAATATGTATTTTAGGGAATAAATATTAGTAAAAAAATCAATATAAATCAATCACAATGAATGCCACTTCAATTAGAAAAAAAGTGTGTCTAATGAGCTATTAGAGGTAAAAAATGAACCAAAAAACTAGAGGGTTATATGTTGATGAAAATATTTGTTTTTAATGTGAATTGTTTTTTAAAACACTTTAAAATATCCCATGGATTGCTCAAAATGTCGATTATTTTTCCACACATTGAAATTTTGGGTCGACACCCCCTGGTTCTGTCTATTATATTTATTTGTGTGACATTATATGTTATGTTGTAAATGGATGTCTAAAGATCGAAAATAGTATAAGGTCTATCATATTCTTCCCTAAATCACACATGGAGTGTCCTAATACCAAAAAAACCGAAATATGACATGGTTACATGAGTATAATATAAAAAAAATAACTCCTGATGAGATTTTATGGGTGTTGATAACTCCCCCAATTAATACTTATCATCACTGAGAAGTGTATAAAGGGGCCCCTACTAAACAAACCAGGCTCTATTGTCATGAATTATAGCCTCTAGTACCAAAATTTCACCTTCTTATATCATTCCATTACCCATATAAATTCAAGAAACCACAAAAATCGAGTAAGAGGTAATAGAATGATTCAACACAAGATTAACCCCTAAATCATGTCACAAAAAGTTTCCACAGCCCATAAACCATGTAACAGGAAACTCCCAAACCCCCAAAACCATTAGAAATAAGAAATACTTATATAATTTAGTATATATTTCACTTGATCATACAATGGGAGAAGTAATATGGTTTTACTAAGATCCAGAATAAAATTACATTTGTTTTATTATAGATGGGATAATAGGTCTACCTTTCACCACATTGTTATCATAATCTATTTTGGTTGAATTTGTTTAATTATCTCTTCCTTGATATATTGGTGTTGGAGGTTTATAAAATTAATTTCCCACAATATATTTTAAATTGAGGAATTTATTTTTAAAATTAAAAAATACGTACATTTGGAAATTTGAGGTGTTAGTTGTGAATATTGTTGAAAATTATTCTCCTCCTCATTTTTAATGATAATCCTCATATATCTTTGGAATTCATATACTTTATTACTTCCTCTTCAACATGTGAAACGTTTTTTTTCAACTGAGGTAAATTCATAAATTATTCTTCCCATATTTATTCAATTTGGATGTTTAATACTTTTCCCTAAATAGAATTTATCATTATAACTTCCATTAAACTTAATTTTCATTTTAATATCAATAAATTTTATAGAATAATAAGACCCCCCAATTTTTATTTCATTATAAAGTACACACCGATAGAAAATTGTAATGCAGACAATGTAATTTATAGAAAATACTATTCATATACCTATTTTTAAGCTATAAAATAATAATTGATTTTGATTTTAAAGTAAGTTAATAAACATTAGGAATACCTATCAATATCTGTGATGTTTTCTTTAAAAAACAAATCAATTCTTCCTCCTTTTTTATAAGAATAAAAATTACCACTCTATTTGATGAGAGACATTTTCATAATCATTAATTAAATTTCATTTTATTAATATCCTTCCATTCCATGTATTCAATTTCTTCTTTTTTACACAACTTCTTGATCAAAGTCAACCATTAGTTCCCTTCACCTCCCAAATTATAATCAACCAATACTACATTTTATTATACTAATAATTGAAGATCAAAACATATCATTTTGGTGATGTTGATTTATTTATCTATAATTAGTGGTTCAAATTATTTACTATAGGATGGTTTATATGGTCACAAGAAAGACATGATAGTTTTTTAATGGTAATTCCCTCATCAGAAACTATGGAAAAATTTATTAAAATAAACTAGGAACATAAAAATGTTTGAAGAAGGGGATTTCATTACAATCTCTAAGATAGAGAGGAAGAAGATCAACTGATAGGTCATTTCTCCATGTAACAATTTGGTAGATTCCTTTATTGGAAATACCATCATCCACCATGTTTATTTCATGATATGCATGAGTGAAAATGTATCTGAATTCCTTAAGCGAATAATGTAAGTTCATCCAATGAGTAGTAAGCGGCTAGGAAAGGTGGATCACACAATTCTAATTAGGTTGGACAATGGTGGTTGAGTAAATTTCAATAAAACTTTCGTTCCATCCCTTTATTTTAACATAATAAACATCCTGGATCACAACCACCATTTCTGATTCTAGCGAGGAGGTGTTACCATAGCTTCCAAAGAAGCAACCATGAAAATGACCTAGAGAATCTCTGAAAATAGAAGCAAAGCCTATATGACCCGGATTTCCTTTGGAGGCTCCATCCACATTGACCTTTATCCATCCAGGAAGCAGGGTTTTCCAAAAGACCTCAATTTATTGTCTTGGATTTCTATATATACCTTCAATTCTAAGCAGTCGAAGGATCACAAAGTCTCTAACCGAGTTGTTAGAAGGAATTTTTTTGGATAGAGGCAGTATCCATGATGTCAATACGAATCCTTATCCAACCTGCATCAAGATTGAGTGATTGAATATTGTGACTAATATCATTTATATCATACCATATGACAAGGAAGAGCTTAGCAATGGGAGAAAGGAAGAGTTTTTTAATTTTTTGCGTGGTATCAAGCTTCACAAATTGTTTAAGTTGGGAGTAAATATTGTCAGAAGAAATCCATCTACATTCCAATAGGTTAGTAATAAATATAAATAGAGTAGAAGCTGTAGTACAAGATAAAAATAGGTTGTTATAATCATCCCTATACTGATGAAAACGTTGACATTTTGAGCATAGATTAATACCAATATACTGAAGGAAAATATTAGTAGAAATATGATTATGAGCAATTCGCCAAATAAGAATTACTCTACAGGGTTTAATAAAATATTTAGAAAAGTGTATCAACTAACCAAAAGTAGGTTTAGAGTTAGTGAAATTATGATTGTATAAACTTTTGGAATCTAAAATTACATTGTGGGTAGGTTCCCAAGTGATAAAATCATCCGCATTAGTGATGGGTTGACTAGTAACCACCTACATAATGGTATCAGGGAGGTTAAGGTATTTAGAGAAGAAAGAAATGATTGTGATTTCTTTTTCATTGGGTAGTTTTTTTTTAATAATATTCTACTTAGTAATCATAACATAATAGAGAATAATCATTATGGTTTATATAGTATCTGTCATTTCATTTGGTTTCTTGCTAGGACAATCTCAAAATTTTATATCAAGTTGTTTTTGTGGGTTCCTCTTAGATTCAATAATTTATTAAAACTAAAAGGGATATGTTATGTAATAAAAAAATATATTAAGAAAATAAAATTAAACAAACAAATAAACATAAATAATCAAACATAATATGTATTACTCTATAACACCTTCATTTTAAATAATATTAGATTCAATTAAAGTGATATTTATTTACGTTTTTCTGCTTTATACTTTCTAACATAATCCCTAAAATTATCTAAACCCCACTTTGATAAAAATTATGAAAACCAATACATTACATGTATATATTTTAAATAATTTGGCATAGTTATACATTAAATCTCACTAATTAATACACACTATCATGACACAATGGTTAAATACTATGGAAATTATATATATAACAATACTATTACACAATAGTGATATAACATGTAAGGACCCTTGTTTTTTGGACTGGAATTATCAGCATAAATTAGAATATTTTTCTTTCAGATTCTTATAAGGGGTAAAATTGTAATTTTCAGCTATCATATGATCTCGTATAGTTTCGATGACCACTCCTTTGGACCCAAAATATAGTTTTTACGCTAAGACTTGATTTTTGTGTAATTATGATTCATTTTAATTTTGATGGAATAATTAATATTAAATATAGATAAATTTAATTATATACTAATTTATTTTCACATGTTCAATTAGAAATTTCATTTGAATCAAGTTTCAGATTAAGATTCCATCTCCACTTCTGATTTTGAAGTAAGTAATTTTTTCCTACGAATGAAATAAACTCTTGGTGGGCGTCAAGGCCCAACATGAGCCCCATTTTCCTTTTCTTTTCTTTTTCTTCTTTTCATTTCCCTATTTTTTTCTCAGTTTTACCTTGGATTCCTGTTCACTCCCCCAAAGGGCATAATTTTCAAATACTGAGAAATGATTGTTAGAGGTATATAGAATGAAAAATAGGGAGAGGGGAAGGGAGTTTCTACAGCAGATCTCGGTAGAAGGTAGATCATCATGCTATAGTGGTGGAATGCAAAGTCGGGAAAAGATTAGGTGGATTCTATCCATAGGTAGCCTATTTTTAATTTTTTCCATAAATCCCTATATATTTTGTGTTTTTTATTTCTATATCTTTATTATCACTTCTTATGACCACATGTGGTTTGATATATAGCTTTTGGGGATAAAATGGGGTTTCAGGTTGATTTGAGGGGTTTTTTATTTGGAAATCCATATCAAATAACATGTAGTTTTGGAACACAAACCATATGTTCTTCCCATATGGGTATGATTAACTTTTTATAATCACACACTATTTATATGTTATACACTTCTTATATTAGTACTCGATCGTGTAGTCAAATACATTTCCAGAGAGCCCTTGTGAGGGAACATGGTTGGGTAGAGTACACTGCCAGAACCCATGTGGGTCACATTCCAAGTAGAAGCACATAGAAAGGGAAAATATATGGTCATGAAATGTGAGTTAAACTTTTAGGTACCTCGTGTAGGGAATATTCCATTTATATTTTATACATTCTATTTAAATGGGATTTACCCACCATGTACATTTGAATTACATCCTAGGTGAGGCTTCGAGGGTACACATCGTGTATCAAGGTATACATATTGTATACCCATCCCTTTATACATTTTTATGGTTTCTTGTATATTTATACCCTAAGATTAAGAATTGAATTCATGAGTAGTCCATTTTCAGCATCATCCCATGTAAATAGTGATGATACATCCCTTGAAGGGATTTGGGGACTCTAGGGAGACATTTTACGTCTTTTACTAAATCAATAGGTTCTTCCTCTAGTAATTTATTACAACTATCTCTTAAGAGTGAGACCTTTGATTTGAGGAGATCTATCGGCCATATCTATATACTTTTAATCAAAGAATTTTTCTTTTATTCCAATAGGTGTTTTAACTTTTTACCTAGAGGATACCCTATAAGATTCCTCTAACTTATAGTTGTTACCAAGGGTCCGTTGTGGGATGTATTTGATTTCATGATGACCTAGGTAATTATTTATATGATCCCTCTAACTGTTTACAATTTCCATGTATCCCATGTAGGATATTTATTCATATATATATATCCTTATAAGGATCCTATGTATAATGCATCTTCCTTTGTTCAAACTATAGGATTCTATATAGGATTCCATGGCTTACTTTTTTATTCTATGAATCCCATAAATATTTCCTCCGGTATAATACTATTTCTATGGTTCTCTAGATAGTTTATTTTAATTTATTATAGAATTAGAGGATCCCTAAAAGGATTCATATGCAGTGTTTAGACCAGAGGGATGTAGTGGGTGCCTTAGTGTTTGACTAACCCTGAGATAGTACACCGGGTTTTGGTATGGATGGAGTGCGTGTATCATTAGAAACTCTACTCAACATGTAAGGTTAATGTTGTTGTGAAAGTAGGGGTGGTTTTTGGAATTCTTCCACCATCAATATTTTATTTTGGAAATCAATTTTATTACTATTCATGAATCTATTATTACAAGAGGTTCTTCCAAGTAGTTGGCCGATGATCCTGACGTGACGCTATGTTATTTATTATGATGTCTAGATATATTTTGTAGGATCTAGAATATGAGTCCTATATTGTTTTTTATGTATTTGGGATTCCCATAGGTACATTTTTGGGATATATCTTTTTAGTTGTATTAGTTATGATATTTGGTCATAGTTGTTCAGTCATTTATAACTTTTCATTTATTATTACAGCCTACTTTTAATTTAGTTTATTTACTTCATATACACACTGTTTATTCACTTATTTTGATGATATTCAATCATTAACTTTTTTTTACTCTGAATAGAGTTTATAGTCCATCCATGGGCTCACATTAGTCCCTTCCTAGAGGTCGGGATCCTCTGGCGTATGGATTGGAGAGATTGGGGCCTTGTTGTGAACTGGCTCGGAGCACCAGTTTAGTGGCATCTGAGTTAGGAAGTATAAAATCCATATTAAAGATGTTACTTTCTTATTTAATTACATTTTTTATATGGTATACAAAATTATTTTGAATGTTTCAGGACCTATATTGGATATTATACTAGTGTGTTGAGTACACTCATTCTGATAGGATTTACAGGTTACTAAAGATATCATATTGTCATTATTTATATGTGATGTTAAATTTATATATGATTTTCACATTGAGTGATGCCTATATTGTATATATTTAATGATTTAATGTATATTTTTAATTATTATCTAATAAGAAATATACTAGTGATAGATTTTCTCTCTTGCTTGGAACGTCAAAGAGGCATATCACGCATCATATTTTGTATGTAATATCCACACGTTATAGACCTTCTAGTGTGTGATTTTACTAAAAACATATCTCAAGTTTTTCTATTTAAAAAATTTACTAAATCATGTATTTCTTATAGGTTCTTCATAAAATTCAACTCAATTGGTCTAACTTGTATATATTTTTCCTTCTGATAACATACTATGTGGATCTATAGTGAGGCATTTGTCAGTGAGGCTTATGATTTATCCCCCATGAATATGATTTTCATTAAACCTAGTAGGTTGATAGGGCACACGATTCTTCTGTGTTGGAACCCTATCATGGGGTTTCATCTTAGTTTCAGTTATTTAATGTTTCTGTAACAACCTATAAAATGTTTTCCATCATATATTAGGATGATATTCTATATAACTGAACCATGTGCTTATGATATGATACATATCATTGAGATGATGTCATGTGCAGACTATTTACCATTTTAGGTTAACATTGTATGTTGATACATTCATTCTAGATGATATATTCAATTCTATTTTACAAGGTTGATGTACACCAAGTGTTTAGAGTAAACTAAAACCTTGAGGGTGTATTTCCATACATGGATTCCTGGTGAGGATCAGCTGATAACATTTTTTTTAATATTGTGACCATTAAGAAGTAATACCATATAAATATTCTCATAGATGATTAGTGCCCATGTATGTCAATTATGGACTGTTTTTACCCTAACAGGTCAATGTTATGTTTACCTCCATTAGAGTGACCTTAAGAGAAAAAATTCAAACCATATTACCTTATTATGATACTTGATCGATAGGTATAGGTGGGAGACCTAGAGACCCTTTTTTTTGACTCATACCCTTGTAGTTCAACATTCCATTTTATCAAGGGAAATCTGGGAGTAGGTTTTTCCTTGGATTGAGTATTCTTTTTTAGGTAGTGTTCTAGGTTATACACTCATTTGAGACAGATGCATGGTTAATGCTTGGATTTTTTGAATTGGTACAGTGAGATGGATTTGGATTTTGAGGAATCTCATAGGCTAAATATGTTTGAACACTAATTTTAAAAATGAGGAAAGATCCATTTTTTGTATCGGTTGAAAAATGGGTTCTGTTTATCATCCCGTTAGAGTGTGGGAAGATTCTCACGGTGAGAATGATGTTGTGTGATATGTTGTCATGTAATAAATTGTGACATAAAAAGGTGGTCTATTTTTATGAGGAATTACAAGGGAGGTTTTTGGATTTATGAGACTGAATTTTTATATAGCATTGTCTGTTTGTCATTTTTGATCAATGAATTGTGGAAGTGTCAGTCGGGTGATAATTGTGTGTTTTTATTTCAGGTGGTTCCATTTTATTCATAAATTTGTGAGTGACAGAGTGAAAGTAGATGACCAATGGTTTCAAATAAAGGACATTTTCATCGTTACATGGGCGTAGTGATAAAATGAGGAATATATCTCCATGATAAAGGAGAAATTGAGAATAAATTGGTTGACAAAAGGAAGCTGACCCATGGTTGGATGTGGACACATATTATTGAGAGATGTGGTGTCCTGAGTTGGTTAATGGAATGTATATCTTGGTTTTATGTGAGTGTTAGTTAGAGATATATATAGATGACTATTTTTTGAATCTTATATTACTTTTATTTTATACATTATTGTTCCCTTTATGTTAACATTTTTTTGATTGTGCTGATATGGCATTAGTTATACACCAAGATTCAAAAATATCCTTTCATGTTTGGCTGGTGAAGTCCTTGTGAGTTATGTTCATGGAGATGAATAAATTTATCCATATTGTGGGTAGTGCACCTTTGACCATTTTAGGGTGATGAAAATAATTCTAAGTTGAAATTAAATGTTTAATGTAGCATGGGTCATTGATCTTGATGTTCATTTTTGGAGGTGATAATAGGGATTCCCTTATAGTGGGGAGAACCAGATCGGTCATAGTTAAACATCTTACATGATGGAAAAGTTGTTTACTCTATGGGACTAGTCATTTAATAGTCAAGATAGGGCATATGTGTCAAATATAAGGATGATATCTTGTTTTTTTACCATTATTTCTTCTTGGTTAAGATAATGATTATGGTGGGTAGACTATAAGGACACATGTTTTTTCATTCTGAAATTTTGGGCAGAAATCTGATTTTTTCATTCAAATGCCTGTAAAGTGTAAAATGGTAATTTTTTCCTATCAAATGATGATGTATAATTTTTATAACCTCTTAATTGGTCCCAAAATATGTTTTATACCCTAGGAAAAGAGTTTTGTTAAATTACTATCAATTCTAATTTTCATGGAATAATTAATATTTAATATATATTTAATTATGTACTAATTTATTCACACATGTTCATTTGGATATATATTTTGAACATAGAATCATATTAATATGATTTATATTTTATTGATTCTATAATAGTTATTTTTTCAAGGAGAGGTCATTGGGTTTGGGCCAGAGCCCCTTTTTCCTTCTAATTTTTTTTTCTTCCTTTACTTTATTTTTCTTTTCTCATTTATTACATGTATTCATGCACAAAAACCATGTGGAATTCATTCTTCAATAATGATAGAGTATAGGGAGTGGGAGTTTGATAAATATGTAGAAGGATTAATTGTGGAGCTCATAAGAAGCATGATGATTGTGCGGAAGTGATTGAATGCAATGACGGGCGAATCTTCAATGGATTCCTCCCAAAGGGAGGTTGTTTTTTAGTTTTTTTGATAAATACCCATATTTTTACCATTTTCAAGTTTTATATACCTTTTATCAAATATTAAGAATCCTTGATGGTTATCCAATAGCTTTTTGGAATATGAATAGGATTTTTATCCTATTTCAAGAGTAATCCCATTCAGAAATCCTGATCACACAGTGTATAATTTAGGAAAACAAACCATGTGTTCTTCACATTTGGGGAAGATAAAATTTCTAGAACAACAAACCATTTTTATTGTATAAACATCATTTACTGGTAATCTATCATATATTTAATTACATGGTTACATAACCCATGTTACGAATCATGGTCAATTAGAGTACATGAATAGGCTTATTGTGGGTCTCACACCATATAGAAGTACACAACCAAGAAAAATACATGGCCATTCCATGTGTGGTACATAGGAAGGAAACCCATATAGGCTAAAAACAATGTAAATTGTATACATTTCATGTATATTGTATTTTCATGGCATGTTCATATGAATTACCCACCTAGGTGAGGCTTTGAAGGTACACACCATCTACCGGGGTATACATGTTGTATACCACTCCCGTGCAACCCTTTTGAGTGTTTCTTGTATCTTTAAACACTAGAGTAATAATTAGATTCATTAATATTAAATGTTGAGCATCTTTTCATGTATATCATTATAGTTCTACCCTTGAGGTGATTTTGGAACTCCTATAAGGCATTTCAACAAATTTACAAAATAGAGAGGTTCTCCCTCTAGTAATGAAATTCATCAATCTCCTGAGAGTGATACCTTTTATTTTGGTGTGTTCCATAATCAATATATCTAGATTGGTAAAAAACACTTTAATTTTTAGGATAAAATTATATCTTATCTTTTTACCTATGGGAGCCAGTGTAGGATTCCTCAACCTTGCTGATGTTACCAAGGGTCCCATGTGGGATGACTTCACTTACATTCTGACATACAAAATCATTTATAGGATCTTGCCACTTTTTACTCTTTTTGAGTATCCCATTTATGATTCCTTTTCCTATGTGTACCATTATGAGGATACCATATAGGATTCCTCCACTTATGTTTGACCTATATGATTATATGTAGGATACAATTGCATGCTTCCTTATTCTATGGATCCATTATAAGATGACTCTAATAGATTACTATTTAAGAGTTTATCTATAGGGATTACTTCTATTATGAATGGAATTAGAGAATACCACGTAGGATATCTTTCTAGTGTTTTGGACAAAGGCACCCATTAGGTGCTCAATGTTTAACCAACCCTAAGATAGTTTTTTAGGTTTGGGTAGAGATGGTAGAAAGTGTCATATTAGAACTTGAATCATACTATTAATATTAAGGGGATGTGATAGTAGTGGCGGGTTTAAGTGTTTATCTATACTAAATCTTTTATTTATGCATTAAATTGATTAATTTTGATGGAACTAATATTTTTAGAGGTGTTTCTTTTTATTTTTCAGATGATCCTGATGTGAAACAACATTCTTTTTTGGGATCCACCTTTTGATCCAATTATTTATTTTTTATGTCAATGGGATGTCTAGAGGTACTTCCTAGGATCCATATTGTTATCCTTCTTGACTATTATATTTAATCATAGTAGTTCGTTCTTTTATAGAATTTCTTTTAATATAACAAATTGGTTTTATTTTTGGATTAATTACTAATTTATTACCCCATTAATTAACTTTATTGGATAATATCTAGTTATTCCCATTTTTTTTTACTCTGATATGAGGGAATATTTTCCCCTAGGAAACACCTTAGGACCTCACTGCTTGATGAAAGCCTCCGGCATATAGAGAGGCACGCTTGAGGACTTTTGGAAAACTAGTTCAGATTACCTGTTTATTGGCATCTAGATTGGGACATTATATGAAATATACAAAAAAATTATATAAAAAAGTTTTTCCCCTAGATATATTCCTATGTATAAGTTATTTGTGAAGTAGAATGCATAAGAAAAGGATAATTACAAATTATCAATAAGAAATAAATGTATATCAATGCGATAAAGAGGTCATTCCCTTAAAAAATGGAATCAATTAAAGATCATGAACAAGGAAAAAATATAAATATGAATCCATTAAAAAATCATAAAGAAAGAATAAAATGCAGCATAGAATAATAATATTGAATCATAAGAATAATCATGATTTATTGAGTTATAAATAAAGAATGTCTTACAAGAATAAGACAAGAAAATCATAAAATATAATAAGTTCTCTACAAGGACCCTAATAATTTAATATACACAGATAAATATATCATTCTCATCTATAAAATAGTAGACCAAAATATCCTCCCATGTCCAATTAAATTATAATTTCTTGAGATATATTCTTTACCCAATGAATTTTAAGGTTATACAATTAATGGCCCACCTATAACATAATGATAAAATATTAATATGTCATTAATTCATCATATATTTCATAACATGATAAAATAAATGGGATATAGAACCTCCTCATTATGAATCGTATAAAAATTATTCAAAATTTTGGTCTGATGATGTCCATAGTTCAATAACCCTAAAAGAAACATATTACTAGAATACATAGAGTGAAAAATTATAAGTATTTAATATACATATAAAATTAATTAGAACGACGTAGTCTTGACATACATTAACATTACATAACATTTAGAGAATACTTAAAACATTAAAAAAATAGATGCTCAAAGACAATATTGGTATAGTGCATTGGGAAACATGGAAATATAAAAACAGGTACATAAATGAGCAACATTATCTCCCACTATGTTCTTTATGACTATAACCCTTCTATACGCATCATTCATAAAAAATTTCATTATAACCTTGGGGAAGGAAACATAAAAAGCGGTTGTCTTAGATTCCCAGTAAGGGTAAACAAGGGAGATGTATAGGCATAATCACGAGTATAAGGGTATTAGAACATGATCAAGAAAATTTTAGTTCATACAGTACATATCAAAGATCATAAAAAAGAATCGTGGAATAAATTTTGGTAGTTTAAAAGAAATTAATATTAAGGAATTAAGAATATAATCCCAAAAATCATAATATAGGAATAAAAAATATAATTGTGGTAAACACATAAGAACATAATATGATTTCCATAGTATCCATGGAATCACTACCAATAACATTATAATAGTATGGGTTCACTCCTAATACCTTCGTGTTAGTCATGGTTCACTCCCATGGCCATATTAATATCATGGGTTCACTCCTAATAATATACATGTTATCATGGTTCTCTACCATAAACATATTACAAGTTAAGGTTCACTTCCAAGACCATCTTAGTCTCTCTTAGGAGATATAAATAATTACCCAAAGAATTTCAGGGAGATATAGCCCCCACCCATCTCATAGTGAAATCAAACATACATATTCCACAATATAATAAATAACAACATCATATTAAATGAAATAAAATGAGTATTATAAACTTTTAATCATATCATATTTTTTTGGAAAAATATAGGTTTCATAGTCATTTCATCATATACATAACCTGTTTATAATGTGTGTTTCAAAAGTATATAACACATGAAAGAGAAATGGATTTCATATAAATTATCCCATAAAAACAGAATATATTCAGATAAATAATTCAAATTTCCCCAAAATGGAATGAGTAACACCAATTAATGGTATCTTAGATATTAAATAATTTTGAAATATCTTTTAAAAACATTTCTTGATGATAATATCCTTCCTATATTGAAAAATTCTTTTTAAAACATAAAAAACATTTGAAAAAAACCATATTTGAAAATAGATTTAAAAACTTATAAACGATGTATAAGGAAACATAAAACGTTTTAAAAATATGTTTTCCATGAAAATGATCCTCAATGGTCGTTTGAATTCATTTTTTGAAAACATTTTTGAAAACATGGTTTTTGAATACAATAGATTTATAACGGAAGAGAGAGACTGTCATGTTTTACTTTAAAACATATCCTTAATTAACAGAGTGTAAAATGGTATCAATACATGACGATATCTTGAATAACTAGAGTATAAAAAAATTCATGAGTTTTCTTGAGATAAGGATTATGATATTTCATTAATTTAATCATAATTAAAAAAAACATGAAAAGTGGTGGGAATGTTTTAATAAATTATTATCACATGTTAACATGGGGACATAATATCCATGTCAGATAATGAAATTAAATGATGAAAAAAAATATTATTAAAATAATTATATTCATCATATAACATGTAATATGGATGTATATACGTCATGAAAATAATATACGTGCATAATAAAATGTGGATCTCAAAGAATGCAAATTGAGATAAACCTATTTTACTGATACGATAGCTTTTGAAACCTAAATCCCATGAAATTGAATGGATATGTAAATACCAATAAATTTAAGTATAATAATAATTGAATACATGCATGGATATTATACACACCACAAAAAAGGAATGTGTGGTGAATAAAGCATGTATCTCGTCGAAATTGAAATTGAGATGAAATCCCTTTACCTTGTGTCCTGACTCTCACCATACTCATTCAATCCACCTGTATAATAAATATAAATTTATTACAAATATTTTACATAAAAATATTTTTATATATTATATCATATATGGTTTTATTATGATATCATATTACCTAATTTTTAACAATCCTATGTTAAGGTTTCACTTAGGATAATATCTGCATTGTTCTTCGTATGTGTCTTAATTTGTTATATATTCAGTCCTTATACTTATATCATGATTACATAATTTAGACAATAATAAAAATATCATTTATATTCCGTATATTTTTATTATAATAATAAATATATTATATAATTATGAAATTGAATACACCATTCATTGAGACGGTATACCCTGCATATCCATGAAAGTTGTTTCCATTTTTATTGTCATATTGAAAGAAATAAAGAAAATGAAATATAAATATTTATTTATATAATATAATTAAATTATCCTTATAATGTTATATTTATCATATAATTTAACTAAACCAATCATTAATATATTTCATGTAGTGTGTGAACAAATCACATGGCTTTGAAGGGATGGTAGTCCACACTTCCTCAAACGAAATTATATTTTTTACAAAAAATGGAAAGTAAAATCATATGTCTTTTAAAAGTAATGATTAAGATTAGAGGTGTAATAAATATAATATATGACTTATATAAACATATTTTCATCATAGTTTTTACCATGACAGGCGGTAACTAAAAAATGAACAATCACCATTTAGTGAGGCGGTAGTTCAACGTACATGTAAATAGTATGTTCGTTATCCATTAGACGGATGTGTGTTTATGTGTAGGTTGAAAAAAAAATCCTAAAAACTTCCTGGTATATTTATTATACAAATGTGGTTATAAAATCATGTAATAAATATAGTGGAGGGGATGGAGGAAGAAAATAAAAGAAAGGATCTTGAGAGAAGACATTCTCTCTTAAATCGGGTAACTCCTTTGAGTTTATGCCAACAAGATTCCTTTGATTTATTTTTGTCCAAGGGGAGGATTATAGGAAGAAGAAAGATATTTTGAGAAGTGTATTGGAAAGATATTAACATATCTTAAATGTTTTGATATGTGTTAAGAATAGGTAGAGGTGGTTGCAATTTATAATGAAGGAGGAGTGGCACTGTTATAAATATTTGAATCGAGAATTCCACCGACGTTTTTTATATTCAAAGTAGAACTAGAAATGACCCAAATTAGATAAAGGGGAGTATAGATTCTAAATATTTTTATCCAATTTATTTTTGGACAATTTTATTGGTCGTTTTGGTACTATGGTTATGGTTTAATACGATATTAATCTTAATTTAACATTAATTGTTGTAATTAATTTTAATCTCTTTCAATAATATTTTTGGTCAAAAACTAATTTGAAATTATTATAAATTTAAAATTATAATGATTCCGAATATGGAATAAATTTTTCCAAATTATAATAACATAATTTCAAGTTATTAATTTAAAGTTAATCATGTAGTCGGGTCGATGATGTGGGTTTTTAATGTAAAAACATCAAAAGTTTGCTATGTTTTTTACCCAAGATCATAGTGAAATTGATCTCAATGAACTAAATTGTACTAACTGATAAAATTTTTATCTATTTAACCATTTTAAATAATTTAATATACAATTTATCCTAATAAATAAATTAGATAGCAAAGTAGTTTTAAAATAGAATTTTGTATTTTCACTATTCATAAAAAATGAAGTTTCTCAGAAAAATACCAAAAATTTTCCCAAAGATAATTTTGATATTATAAATTAAAAAATGAGGATTGTATTATCAAATAGAATTTCTAAATGTTTCTATAATTATTTTTATTATTTTTCATTGAAGGACATTAAAAGTAGATCTTTGAGAAAATGTTATTTTTAAACTTATAATGACTTTACCAAAAATAATATCGCTTATTATGAATATGTTTTATTTAAATAAAAATAAAAAAAATATTAAAAATGGTTATTAGCATTCATATAACTAATTTTAACGGCTATTTTATAACAATCACTTTTTGTAAAGACCCGTAAATTTCATGGATTTTTTTTAAATGCTTTGGAAGTTTAGGAGTCTGTGGCTTTTGACGACACTTGATTCTGAGGCCGGGTGTGCCCCGAATCAATTTTCAAAGTTTAGCTCGAGTACGTTCAGTGAACAAATGAGCGGGGTTTTTTCTAACTTTTGAACCGGTGCTCAGAATTAAAATCTGAGGGAACCAATGAACTCGCAGTGCCGATAATTTCTTAATGGGACAGTTACTGCAGTTGCATTCGCAAATGAGGAGGAGATAATTTTTGGGGTTTATTCAAGAAATAAATAAAAACTGATGGAAATTTTTTTATTTTGAAAGGTATTTTTTCCCTCGCAAGGGTAGTTAAGGGTGGGGCCCTTAGCCACTTAACTACCCTAGTGTGGGTGTTAGATAGGTGGGGCCTACACGACCCCCACCATTTAATTTTTTCTAACTCATTAATAACCCCCATTAATTTGACAAACCTCTATTAAATGTCACCTCAATCCATTAAATTATGTCAACCCGTAATTTAATGAGGAACCTTCCTCTTTTCCCCTTTTTATTTAACCACCAACGCGTTTAATAATGGGGGACCATCTCTCTCTCCCTACTTTAATTAATTGTCAAGACATTTTATTTAATGTGGTGAATTAATTATGGGAGAGTTACCTTATGGGTATAATTAAATAATATTAGGAACCAATTATTTGATTAAGGAGGAGAGCATCGTTGTGCGAGGATGAACGCCGACCTCCGATGAAGAACGACGAAGAACGCCGACCTCTGACGAAGAACGACGAATAATGACAGTTCCTCATAGATCGACGATGCACCATACTTACTCTTCTCCGTGGAAAGAGAGGAGACGTCGCTTCCACCTCGGCGCGACCTGACGACGTCTACAATCCTCTTCTCCGCGACCACGTGTACCGCCATGCCGATGATTGTATTCTTTGTTGAGGTAGGGGTTTTGTATTTTCTTTCATTATGAGGAATATTACCCTCTTGATTGGTAATTAATTTTTTTGGGAGAGGTTTGGAACCACTAACGCGGTGGGTGCGGACCAACGAACAAGTCCGAACCCACCACTATACTGTTCTTGATGCATGGAACGTTTGGAGATGTCGAAGCGGGACTGAAATGGCGATTGGAGGCCTTCGCAGTAATGTATGGGTCCCGAGGAGACCGCAGGCGCAGAAGGAAGCAGAATCGGACCACCGTAATGAAACTGGTGGCCCACAGAAACCCCCGACGACGCCCGCCACGACTGAAGCCACGACCGCGGGGGAATGGATCCCGCGGCCACGCGGGATCTCGGGGAGATGTGGCGTCGGTCGCCCCGTCCGCGGAACAAAGGGGGGACCACGTCCCCCCTGCTCGGACTGCTGGTCGAACCAGCGCACCCCACGGCTAGCCGGGGTGGGTCGCACGGACCAGGCCGGGCCGCGCCCAGCTGCGTCGGGCTAGGACCCGGGTCGGGTTGACCCAGTTCCGGCTGACCCAGGGGGCGGTGGCCCGGGTCGGACCTGTCCCAGACCCCCCACTTCGGGCTGTTTTCGGTCTTTTTCCCATAACATGAGCTACGGACCTCAAGTAGACACACCATTAGTTGCGCAGGAATCCTTGGATCGGGAAGGTCATTTCGGTATATTACACTCGATGTTTCGTCAATGTTTGTGTACAGCCGGGTTGATTCGAACCCAAAACTAACTGGGCCCTTGGAGCGGAAACACTTATAACATAAGGATCAGACGTCCGTTTGACGTTCCGTCATCTGCGTTGAATTAATCGTGATAAGACAGTCTTTTTGGCTTACTCCGCTTGAGGTTTGGATGCAAATGGAGTACGTTCGGGTTGGTTTTAGCATAAAAACTAATCGGGCCCTGGGACGGAAAAGCCAATAACTCTCAGACCGGGCGTCTGATTGACGCACCGTCTATCGCGTTGGGTTTCTTTTGACGAGACATAACTTTGGGATACATAAACTATGGACTTAATGACAGTTGATGTATTGACTCTCTCTCTCTATCTCGAGGAGCGGACCCTCCCAGAATTGAGCATGCCATGTGCGGGAACCCTAGGGCTGGCTGCGACTGCGATGATGATGACTGCACTTGGATCCTCCGAGGGTTCGGGAGCAAGGACGACTATACATGGATCCTTCATGGGTTCGGCAGCAACGATGACCATACTGGAATCCTCCGTGGGTTCTACGGTGATGTCTACTGTTCTTGTATCCTATGTGGGTCTGACAGTATCGAACTCTGTACTTGTATCCTGTGTGGGTATGGCAGAGTATCTGGTCTTGTATCCTTTTGTGGGATTGAAATCTTAGCTAGTCTTGTATCCTATGTGAGTCCGATAGCTTAGATGAATTAGTGGCTACATCTGATCATCTCTATCGCCTTATGAAGTGTATACCTTAGTGAGCTGAGTCGTTTTCTCAATCATATCATTGATGTGATTGACTTGCATTATTCTGTGGATAGGTTTGTGCTTTCCTATGTGGACTGGGTTGTGTTTTCCTGTGTGGAATGGGTTGTTCTTGGGCTCGAGAGTCGGAGACGAACTTTATCTAATGACACAGGTATATGTATGGGCATATACCTAAGTAGTGTTGTTGATACTTCGTAATTTTATCTTTCCTTTGTGGTTTATCTGTCGTGGATTCTGAGAGACCTTCGGGGGTCTCGGGTTCCTTACTAATTATCATATACTCAACCATGCACGGGCTATGCACACACTACGTTGTGTTGGATGGAGATGACTGACATCATTGATCGAGGTGGAGGCTTGTGGAGATGGACGGTACCCGGAGGTGGACTACTTGGCGGGGCATACACGGAGCAGACGATCGAACATGAGGAGCCGAGGAGACTATCTGTACCCACCCTTCAGGTGGGATTTCTAGAGGACGGCTTGGTGTTGCTGTATTACTTACTGCTGTTGTATCTTCCTTTCTGTTGTATTGTACATTCAGTTGGGTTTGTATACTGGCCCATTTACTTTCAGAACTTACTTTGTAACCAGTTTTACTTATTTTTTACTTCACTTGCGTACTCTGTTGTGTATGTTTACTTTATAAAGGCAATTCCTTCCCTTTTTCTAGGATTTACGCCTTTGGTGCTAGTTTCCTGTCTATGGCCTATGGAAGGAGGGCTTGGGGTTGTCACGGAATGGGCCCTGAGGACGGGTCATGAAAAATTAGTATCAGAGGGGTCAGTTCTACCGTGGAACTCAAGAATCTAATGATTTATTCTCTGTGAAGAAATAATTTTTAGAGTAATGAGTGTGGTTATTAGTCTAGGGAGTCCAGTGTTGGTGCGGTGGCCGACGTATCCATACTCCATGACCCTGACATCTGATTTCCAACTCAGTGCACGAAACATTGATTGCATCTGTGTTTCAAAAGTTTTCTTTGTGATTACATTGTTTCATCTCACTAGGTATATTGTATTAACCATGGAACGCCTGTTTATTTTCATGATGGCCCCACGATGGCAGCTAACTAGCATTCTGAGATTTGTGCGAGATGGAAGCACACCGAGCAGCGAGGCCTCGGTAGAAGGCCCCATTACAGCGGAGGCACCGGCGGTACCTCTACCCACTGAGCCACTGATGCTACCATCCCCAGCGGCAGAGAGTTCACGCTGCATGAGCGCATTGCACGAGTTTCAGAGGCAGAGGCCGCCTAGGTTCTGTAGAGAGATGAATCCTCACCTAGTCGAGGATTGGCTGGAGGCTATCGTCAGAGTCTTCAGGTTGGTATGGACACCACCAAACCTCATTGTGATCCTTATTGTGAGTCTCCTGTATGCGACAACAGGTAGATGGTAGAGCCTGATGATCTAGGTGCACGATGAGGCATCTCTAATTTGGATGGACTTCGAGAGCCTCTTTCACTCAGAGTTTGTTCCAGACACCCTCTATGTGGTGTGCATCCATGAGTTACTACAGCTTCAGCAGGGTTTCATGTCAGTAGCCCAGTACTCGGCAAGATTTATCGACTTCTCACGCTACTCCACGTACATGGTATGAGACCCATTATTCTGGGCCCGGAACATTGAGTAGGGGCTGAGGCATGAGATCAAAGCTTTGGCGATTCCACTCAGCATCCCGACACAGGCGGGGGTGCTGGAGCTAGCCCTGCTAAAGGAGAGCTTTCTCGCCGAGCAGCCATAAACAGTGAGACCCACCGCATGATGGCACAGAGCGTAGTCTTCTACAGTTGGCAGTCGATAGATGATGTAGAGCTCCAAGTAGACTAGACCGACCGGTGGGTGACCTCCGGACATGGGTTCAGCTGTGATTTGCACACGGCACAGAGCCAACCTTATGAGGATGAGACAATGTTATGCATGCGGCGGGTAGGGCCACATGGCTCGTGACTGCCCGACCCGCCATGAAGATGAGAAGTAGACAGTAGAGAGACCTCCCAGGAAGAGGCACAGGTTCGACCGTGGTAGTCCGTAGGGAGCAGGCAGATGAGGCGGAGGAGCTGGCAGAGCAGCGGGTGGGGGACAAAACTTCGAGGATCTACCACCACCACCCCGAGGAGGTCCACCCCGACCACATGGAGCTGGAGGGCAGAGGCAGGCTCTGCTCCAGGCATGAGAGGATTACTACCACGACGTACCCAAGATGATTTGTGGTACTATCTGTGTCTACTCCACCCTTGATGAAGTTCTTATAGACAAAGGTGTATGCCATTCTTTTATTGCAGCTTCCCTTGTTCGGAGCTCGAAGATTCTGACAAAGCCGTTGGCTCGATCTTTACGACTAGAGACTCCTACAGGAACAGAATCAATGATAACACACTGGTTCCGGCTGTGTGATCTTACTCTATGAGGCTAGAGCTTCGGCTGAGATCTTCTTATAGTGGCGTCAAGGCCTTACGACGTAATCTTGGGTATGGACTGGTTATCTACATTCCATGCTCAGATCGACTATATAGGGCACAAGGTGCGGTGTGTCCGCACGGATGGGACTAGGTTCACCTTCACCGGTGAGAAGGGAACCTTCGCATCACATGACGGACTCACGCATAGGATAAGGCAGCCAATCACACATCAGTTGGCTAGTCTCATCCTTGGAGCGGTTGACGTGCAGAGTTCGAGTTTTCCTATAGTGGAGGATTAGTATGACAAAAGTTTCCTTGATGATGTTCCAGGACTACCTCCTCACAGATTGTTTTATTTATACAAGGATATATACCCCGGGATATCACTGATATCTACACCAGCATATCGGATGTCTCCCGCTGAGCTTCGTGAGCTGTGGGTATAGCTGGAGGACTTATAGGGGAAATTTTTCATCCGACCAAGTGTTTCACCCTGGGCTTCTCTGATTCTATTCTCCAAGAAGGCGGATGGGAGCTTACGAATGTGTGTCGACTACCGTCACCTAAACTAGGTGACTGTGAGGAACAAGTATCCGCTTCCGAGGATTGAAGACCTCTTCGATCAGCTCAAAGGAGCACATTGGTTCTTGAAGATAGAACTCGGGTCAGGCTATCATCAGCTTCGAGTTCGGGATGAGGATGTGCAGAAGAAGTCCTTCAGGTGTCGACATGGACGCTATGAGTTCTTGGTAATGCCCTCTGGTGTGACCAACGCTATAGCAGTGTTCATGGGTCTCATGACCAGGATCTTCCAACCCTACCTCGTTCGGTTTTTCATAGTCTTCATTGATGATGTACTGATTTACTCGACCACTGAGGAGGAGGACGCCTACCACTTACGAGTTGTACTGGAGACACTACGAGAGCAGTAGATTTATGGTAAACTCTCGAAGTGCCAGTTCTGGCTTAGATATGGCCACTTATTGGGGAACGTCATCTCAAAGGCGGGTGTTGTAGTGGATCCTGTGAAGGTTGAGGCGGTACTTTCTTGTGAGCCACCCAGGAGTGTGATAGAGTTGCAGAGTATCCTAGGTCTGACCGGGTACTATCAGAGATTTTTACCATACTTCTCCAGAGTTACAACACCGCTTACATCTTTGATGAAAAATGGGAAACTCTTCGTGTGTTCAGACAGATGTCAGTAGAGATTTCAGAAGCTGAGTTAGAGATTGACCAGTGCGCCCATCTTGAGACTACCAGAGGAGGGCGTAGGGTACGTAGTTTACTTCGATACATTAGGGACCGGAATCGGGTGTGTCCTGATGTAGGAGTGAGCAGTGATCACTTACGGTTCACAGCATTTGAGGCATCACGAGCAGAACTACGCTACCCATGACCTGTAGTTAGCAGCAGTGGTCTTTTCCCTAAAGATGTGGAGACACTATCTCATGGGTGATATCTTTATAGTCTACTCTGACCACTGGAGTCTTAGGTACATTTTCTCATAGATGGACATGAACCTAGGAGAGCGGCGATGGCTCGAGTTCCTCTAGGATTATGAATTTGAGATTGTCTATACTCCTGGGAAGGGGAACGTTGTGGCTGATGCTCTCAGCAGGAGATCAGGCATTCAACTACTTGGAGAGGTGACAGAGCAGTTAGCAGCTTTTAGATATACTTCGTGGATAGAGATGAGGAAGCCTATCTTCAGTCCTTCAAAGTCACTCCTTCACTACTTCAGCGGGTCAGAGAGGTACAAAGTGGAGACGTCAACTGTGAGGTGCGACGTGCTCAGATATCCTCAGGGATAGCACCTGATGGGTTTTCTGAAGGAGGGGAGCACTTCATCCTCTTCAGGGGACGTACCATGGTATCTGTTGCACTACAGGAGGAGGTGATGAGGAAATTCCACACTGCCCCCCCCCCCAGCAGTACATCCTGGGGTAGCGAAGATGTACCAGGACCTCAGACGACAGTACTGTTGTCCGGGTATGAAGAAGGTTGTGGTAGAGTTCGTTTCTTGGTTCCTCAGTTGTCAGTAAGTGAAGGCATAGAACCAGGTTCCAAAATTCTTGGTACAACCTTTATAGGTCTCGAAGTGGAAGTGGGACAAGATATCCATGGATTTCGTGATGGGGCTTCCACGTACATTCAGAGGGCACGACACCATCGGGGTGATCGTAGACCACCACCCCATGTCGGCCCACTTCCTGCCAATCAGAGAGTAGGGCTCAGTAGAGAGATTGGGATGACTCTAAATTCAGTAGATCGTATGGCTTCATGGTGTACCAACTTCTATCGTCTCAGATCGAGACACTTGCTTTACTTCTCGGCTTTGGAAGGGGGTACAGGAGGCTTTTGGGATGCAGCTACACCTGATCACTGCCTTTCACCCTCAGATGGGATGGGCAGACAGAGAGGACAATTCAGACAATCGAGGACATGCTCCGTGCATGTGTCCTTGACTTTGGTCGCAGCTGGGAGGAACACCTACCCTTCGTGGAGCTTGCATACAACAACAACTACCACTACACCATCGGGATGGAACCTTACGAGGCACTATACAGCCGACCATGCAGATCACCTCTGTGCTGGACTGACCCTAGGGAGTTAGTACTCATAGGGCCAGAGATGGTTTGGGCTACGACGGAGAAGGTGCAGGTCATCCAGGAGTGGATGAGGACTGCACAGAGCAGATAGAAGTCATATGCTGATAGGATGCGGAGACCACTAGAGTTTGATGATGGAGACCATGTTTTCTTATGGGTATCACCTCGATGTGGATTGTAGAGATTTGTCCAGGACGAATAGTTATCTATGAACTTCATCGGGGCTTTTCAGGTCTTCATCATGGCAGGCGAGGTGGCTTACCACCTGGCCCTTCCACCTTAGTTGTACTGGTTGCACGACGTCTTCCACGTATCTCATCTGAGGAGATACATGCATGACCCGACGCATATCATTGACCATGGGGTGCTGGACATCGATGACGGGGCGACTTTTGCGGAGGTCCCGGTGGGGATCAAGGACTGAGAGGAGTGGGTCCTACATGGGCGGTTGATTCCTCTTGTGTGCATTCGTTTGAATCATGGGAACCTCCAGGGGAGCACTTGGGAGCGGGAGGCTCAGATAAATGCTCAGCACCCTCATTTCTTTCCCTTGTTTATGTTATAGATTTATGGGGCTGTGAAGCCCTGAGGTGAAAGTAATGTAAAGACCCTAAAATTTCAAGGAATTGTTTTTAAAATGCTTTGAATTTTATTAGTCTGTGGCTTATGACGACACTTGATTCTGAGTCCCGGTGTGCCCGGAATCAATTTTCGAAGTTTAGCTCAGGTACGTTCAGTGAACGAATGAGCAGGGTTTTTTCTAACTTTTGAACCGATGCTCAGAATTAAAATCCAAGGGCACTATTAAACTTGCAGCGCCAATAATTGCATAACGGGACACTTACCGAAGTTGCATTCGCAAAGGAGGAGAAGATAAATTTGGGTGTTTATTCAATAAATAAATAAAAATTGATCGAAGAATTTTTATTTTGAAAGGAGGTTTTTCCCTCTCATTGGTATTTAAGGGTGGGGCCCTTAGCCTCTTAACTACCCAACTGTGGTTGTTAGAGAGGTGGGGCCCACATGACAACCACCATTTAATTTCCTCTAAATCATTAAGAACCCCCATTAATTTGACAAACATCTATTAAATGTTACCTCAATCCATTAAATTATGTCAACCCATAATTTAATGAGGAAACATCCTCTTTTCTGTTATTTATTTAACTGCCAATGGGTTTAATAATGGGGGACCATCTCTATCTCCCTTCTTTAATTAATTGTCAACACAGTTTATTTAATGTGGTGAATTAATTATGGGAGAGTTACCTTATGTGTATAATTGAATAATAGGAGGAAACTATTATTTGATTAAAGAGGAGAGCTTAGTTGTGCGAGGAATAACGACGGCCTCCGGCGAAGAACGATGAAGAACGCCGGCCTCCGAGGAAGAATGATGAAGAATGTTGGTTCCTCGTATATCAATGACGCGCCACCCTTACTCTTCTTCATGGGAAGAGAGGAGACGCTGCTTCCACCTCGGCGTGCCCCGATGACGCCTACGATCCTCTTCTCCACGACGCCGTGTACTGCGATGCCGATGATCATTTTCCTTGTTGAGGTAGGGGTTTTGAATTTTCATTGTTTATGAGGAATATTACCATTGTTCTTGGTATTTAATTTTGTTGGGTGATGTTTGGAACCACTAACGCAGTTGGTGCGGACCAACGAACAAGTCCTAACCCCCCAAAATTCTGTTCTTGATGCACGAAACGTTTGGAGATGTCGAAGCAGGACCAAAATAGAGATTGGAGGCATTCGATGTAATGTACCGGTCCTGAGGCGACCAAAGGTGCAAAAGGAAGCATAATCGGACCACCGAAATGACTCCGGTGGCCCACAGAAACCCCCAGCGGCAGCCGGCACAGGCCGGCCGCTCGGAGGCAGCGGCGCCCCGGTGCGCCGCTAGCAGGAGCCCAACATGGGTGAAGCTGCGACGTTGAGGAAATGGATCCCGCGGCCGCCTGGGATCCGGGGGAGACGCGACGTCAGTCGCCGCGTACGCGGAACAAAGGGGGGACCGCGTTCCCCCTGCGCCGCCCACTGGCCGAGCCAGCGCACCCCCCAGATGGGCTAGGGAGGGTCATGCAGACCGGGCTGCACCCTACCGGTTCGGTCCATGCCCTACCGAGCCGGACCTGGACCCTGGTCGGGTCGACCTGATGTGGGCCGACCTAGGGGGGGTGGGCTTGGACCGGGCCCAGACCCCCCACTCCAGACTGTTTTCGGTCTTTTCCCATAACATTAGATAAAGACCTCTGATTGATGAACAATCAGTTGCGTATAAATCCTTGGATCGAGATGGTTGTTTCGGTATATTACACTTGAGGTTTCGTTAACCATTGGGTATGTCCGTGTTGGTTGGAACCTGAAACCAACCAAACCCTTGGAGCGGAAACACTTATAACTTATGTACCGGACGTCCGTTTGACGTGCCGTCAAATGTATTGAATTACTCTTGATAATAAGGTCCTTTTGGCTTACTCCTCTTGAGTTTTGGAGACATATGGAGTATATTTGGGTTGGTTTTAGCTTAAAACCCAACCAGGCCACTGGGATAGAAAAGCCAATAACTCTCAGACCGGGCGTCCGATTGACGCACCGCTTATCGCATTGGGATTCTTTTGATGAGACAGAACTTTGGGATATAAACTATGGACATTGTGACAGTAGATGTATCGACTCTCTCTCTATTTCTCGAGGAGAGGACCCTCCCAGAATCGATCATGCTACGTGCGGGAGCCCTAGTGCTGGTTGTGACTGCGACGATGACGACTGCACTTGGATCCTCCATGGGTTCGGTAGCGAGGAAGACTGTACTTGGATTCTCTGTGGGTTTTGCAGAGATGACGACTATCCTGGAATCCTCTGTGGGATTGACGGGGATGACTACTATTCATGTATCCTATGTGGTTCTGGCATTATTGACCGTTGTACTTGTATCCTATGTGGGTCTGACAGAGTAGCTGGTCTTGTATCCTTTGTGGGTACGACAACATCGCTGGTTTTGTATCCTATGTGGGTCTGGCAGCTTAGATGAATCATTTGCTATATCTGATCATCTCTATCGCCTTACGAAGTGTATACCTATGTGAGCTGAGTCTTATTCTGAATCATTATCATTGATGTGATTGATTTGTTTCCTATGTGGATTGTGTTGTGCTTCCCTATGTGGACTGGGTTGTGTTTTCCTATGTGGGCTAGGTTGTGCTTGGGCTTGAGAGTTGGAGAAGAACTGTAACTGATGACTTAGGTATATGTATGGGCATATAACTAAGTAGTGTTGTTGATACTTCGTAATTGTATCTTCCTTTGTGGTTTATCATTCGTGGATTATGAGACACCTTCGGGGGTCTCGGGGTCCCTACTGAGTATCTTATACTCACCCCTTCACAGGCTATGCCTGCACTACATTGTGTTGGATGCAGACAACGAACAACACTGATCGAAGTGGAGGCTTATGGAGCTGGACAGTACCCGGAGGTGGACCACATGGTGGGCCGTACAAGGAGCGGACGACCGGACCCAAGGAGCTGAGGAGACTATCTATACCCACCCTTTAGGTGGGATTTCCGGAGGACGAATCAGTGTTGCTATTTTACTTACTTCTGTTGTATTTTCCTTTCAGTTGTACTATACTTTTAGTTGGGTTTGTATACTGGCCCATTTACTTTCAGCAGTTTCTTTTTACCCAGTTTTACTAAGTGTTTACTTCAATTGTGTACTCGGTTGTGTATGTTTACTTTATAAAGGCAATTCCTTCCCTTTTTCGGAGATTTATTCCTTTGGGGCTAGTCGCCAGCCCCTAGCCTATAGAAGGTGGGCTTGGGGTAGTCACGAAACGGGACCCGAGGATGGATCATGACACTTTTAAATAATTTTAATAGTAAAATGTTGTTTTTTAGAAACATCAGTGTTGCATGTAACATACACCAATTTAGTGTTTCCAGTAACAAACCCCAAGTTGGTGTTTCATGCAACATATACCGAGTCTATATTCAGTGAATTGTAAATCAAGTTTGTACCATGTAATGTATTCCATGTTGGTTTCTTATGAAAGGAATTTTTGACTTATTTCATTACAAAACATATATGAAAATTTTATTTATTCAAAATAACGATCCATAAAAACCTATGGTGTTACATTCTACCCCTATAAAATGAATTTTTCCCTCATAATTCTTCACCCATGTTAGAAATTTAGGATTCCACTTTTTTATCATATACTAACGGTCCCACATTACATCCTTTAACCGGTGATATATCAACAAAACATTGAAAAGGTGAGTGGGCTTGTTTTGCTATAACTTTCTCTAAATGATCCATAATTTTCATTGGATTATCCTTGAAATAATTATACATCTCTAGTGGTATGACCTCTTGGTTCATTATAAGTAATGGTTCTGGTGATTACATCCTCAGGATATATACATGAAACACATCTTGTACAAGATAGTCATTTCTAGGATATCCCAAGTGATAGGCTACCATCCCGATATGATCAAGAATCTAAAATGGAACAATATAACTAGGGACTAGTTTCCCTTTTTCACAAAATATGATAACATTATTCTATGGGGAGATTCATAGAACCAGCTTTTTGCCAACATAAAATTTTAGATCATGTCAACAGTTATCAGCATAACTTTTATGCTGACATGGAACTACCTTGATATTCTGGTAAATGGTTCAAACCTTCTCGGCCATTTCTTAAATGATCTCATGTACCAATAGAATTCTTCCTCAAACCACATCCCAGAATGTTGGATCCCTACATTTAATCCAATAGATGAATTCATAAGGTTACATATGAATTCTATAGTGAAAGATATTGTTGTAAGAAAACTCAACTAGGAGAAGGCATTGATCCCAACAACATTTGAAATACAGAGAATTTTTTTGGCATATCTTATAGGGCATGAATTGTTCTTTAGGAATGACCATCTATCTAAAGGTGATATGTAGTGGTAAAACTCAATTATTTATCAATTTATTACTAAATAATTTTATATAACTTTGAGGTAAACCTCAAATTCTGTTCTGATACAATAAAATGTGGTACCCATGAAACCTTACAACTTCCATAATGTATATCTTGTGAGGCTAGTCTAGAGAAAATTCTTCTCTGATAGTTATAAAGTGTGATAACTTATTAAGGTGATAAAATACCACCCATATAGCATTAAACCCTTTATATTTTTTGTGTATTTCAGTGAAAAAATCCGTAGTGATGTTCTCCCATTTCCATTATGGTATGGGTAATTCATGCAGAGTCCCCTTTGTCTTTTGTCTTTCAGCAATATCTTGTTGTCATACCAACCATCGAGATAAAAAATCTGCGATATCTCTATTTATTCCATTCCACCAAAAGTATACTTTCACGTCTTTATACATCATCGTACATCCATGATTAATAGATAATGAAGTGTTGTGATCTTCCTCTAACACCTGATTCATCAAATATGGTATTGAAGGAACACATACACGGTTCTTGAACCTTATCCTTCCATCCCGATCAATGTTAAACTCAGAAAAATTTATGAATTTTGTTTGTAGTTCTATATCTTGATTCTAAGTTTCTTTAATCTTCACATCGATATTGGGTTTAATAATCATTTTAGAAAGATAATATTTTCCCCCTAACTTCAGGATTTCTAGATCGGTCCTTTGAAAATCTAAAAATATTTGATTCTTTGTGATCCCCTTCATGTATAAGCTGGCATGATCTGGTCAAATCAAATCATCAGCTGCCTTATTCGCTTTCCCAGGGTGGTATGTATTGAGTAGTCATAATACTTTATCAACTCTAACTGTATTCTATGGGGCATGTTCAGCTCTTTATATGTGAATATATATTTTACACATTTATGATCGGTATATATATCGCACTTTTCTCTATATTGGTTATTCCTCCATATATATTATGAAATAATTACCACTTCTAACTCCAAATAATGAGTGGGGTAATTTTTCTCATGAATCATCAACTGTCGTGAGGCATAGGAAATAACCATGTTATTTTTCATAAAAAAATATCAATCCCTGCTTGGATGCATCACTATGGATTACAGACCCTTTCTCACTATAGGGTAATGTAAGCATAGGAGTATTGACTATGCTTCTCTTCAGTTCCTTGAACTTTTCTGCACATTAATCTATCCCAATGAACTTTATACCATTCAATGTAAACATAGCCAGAGTATTTGAAAGTTGTGAGAAATTCTCAACAAACCATTGATAATATTGAACTAAATCGAGAAAGATATAGATCTCAGTAATTGTGGTTCATCTAGGCCAACATTAAATGGCCTATTTCTTTGATGTATCTACTGTTATTCCATCTCTATAGATTATGTAACCCAAAAATGATACCTTTTACAAACAGAATTCAGAATTTTCTAATTTTTTCCTACAGATTATCTTTCTTAGGGTCTTTATTTCAACTCTCAAGTGATCTTTATACTCTTCATTTCTAACTAAATAGATAATAATATCATCTATAATGACTACCACATACTAATTGAGATAATCTATAAAAACATTATTCATTAAATCCCTGAAGATAATAATGGAATTAAAAAGACCAAAAGGCATCATTATGTATTTATAGTGTCCATACTTTGTACGAAATGTCATCTTGAGTATATCCCATTTTTGACCATCAATTAATGATATGTAAAATAAGTTTCAAACCTTTAAAAGTCTTTATCTCTACATAGTTGATCAAACAAGTCATCAACATGGGGATGATGATACTTGTTCTTGATTTTGATCTTGTTCAAATCCTAATAGTCAATGTAGATTCACATTGATCTAAAATTATATTTCAAAAAAAGAATGGGTGCACCCTAATCTGTCATGCTTAGCCAAATGAATAGCTTATCATGGTTTTCCTGGAGTTGATTCTTCAATTGCTTTAATTCAATTTGAGTCATTCTATAAGAAAACATGAAAATTTGTGTTGAACTAGGTATGAGTTCTATTGAGAACTCAAATTTTCATTTTGGTGTAAGTCTAGAAAACTCTTCTAAAAATACATTTATAAAATCCTGAACAATAGTTATATCGTCAATGTAAATTTTCTCCCAAACCAATTGAGATAAAAAACCCTTTTGAATGAGAATTAAGACACATACACTGGATGTAATATCCACAAAATTATCATACTTATTATCACATTTATGGATGGTCATATGATAGTTTTAAATATCAAATGTAACATCCCTTACTTTACAATTGATGTAGGATTTATGAATATATATCAAATCACTACCTATGGTGACATCAAATTTCGCAAAAATAAGAATAACAAAATTTTCAGTATGTATATTCCTAAAAAATTCAACTGGATTTGAATCATATACATTAGATGCAATCATCGTACCAGTAAGGGATTGTACTAATAATTAAATATCTATTTATTTTGGTTCAATATTAACACACTTACGAAAATTTTTAGATATGAATGAGTGGGTAGATATAGAAACAAATATGACATTATTAGTTCTAGAGTGGGTGGTAAGTATACCTTTCATCGTGTTGTTATTGTACCCCTCAATATAAATTGTGATTGTATGATATTTCCCCTTTTCCCACAACATAATATCTTATTTATGTAAATCATCCTCACCAAACCTTGGGTTTTATTATTGGTTAACATAATTCTTGTTCTCCTTACACATATAGCACTGAATTGTGGGTGGTGCATTCTATGCCACTTTCCCCCCATTAACAATGTTATCTAAATTATTCCCATCTCTTAAAAAAATCAAATTACCAACTCCTTACCTTACATACTTAAAAACCCTTTATTATACCACTTAAGGCGTTTTACTACATTATTCTCCAAACATGTACATCATAAATAAAATATCGTCTTCTTTTCTTCATGGTTTTTAAATTTTCCATTAAACTCTATCTTCCTCTTATTGTATAAAAACGAGAATGATACATGACTCCAACCCCTATTTCATCCTTGATTTTAAAACATAGAATCTATTTATCGCAACTAATGTCTCTTATATCCAATGCGGTAATGAGACTTTTCTTTAAGACATTGAAGAACTTATTAAATTTACATTCGGTTTGGATGATAATTCCTAAAGAGTACCTCACAAGTCTCATGAAATTATCCTTTTTGGTACTAACAGATTTATCATCCCTTTACTTAAACTCAATGAAATATTTCTACATCTTTGTATAAAGTATATGAGGAAGGTACTTTCCGAAAAATATGTTCTTAAACTCATCCCAATACATGGATTAAATCTATTCTTGCTACCTTGTATTCTTGATTAGAGTCTATCACTGGTCTGCTTCTCCTTCTAATGGATAGACAGCCTGAATGAATTTATCAAGATATGAACATTGGTGAATGGAGAATACCTTTTTAGTAGTATAGATCCATTGTTCAACAACAATTTGATCAGAAGACCCTCTGAAGGATGTTGTACATTTCATCTTGAATGACTCAATAGAATATTGTTCTCTCATTAGTTCATTTGGATATTCACCGTTATTCATATCATGATAAAGTTATCTGATAATATAAATGAGGTTTTTTATTCCAACTACCATAGAATTATATTGCTCATGAGGTTAATTATTTCATTTTCAATCAGATTCCCCATTTACTTAGTTTCTTTGGGTTTCATCCATTTACAGAAACCAACAATCAAAGAGTGAAAAACATTTATCATATTAAGGAACTATATAATCATGAAAATTTACATATATGATGTCAAAATTATGAAAAATTCCTTAATATATGACACATTAGATTTATCCTAGGTTATTCATAGGAAAATTCTATTTAAATTATTCATGATGGTTCATAAAGAGTTTTTGAATTCCCAAATCGTACCTCCCAAGATTGTCATACTAGGGGTGTAGAAAAACTCACTTTTGTGTACTAGATTGCCCTAAGTTAGGCCTAAAACATCTTATTAGAGTTGATAACCCTAGGTACATCTCTTATAGATTCACATCCACTTGTAGTATCCAGACATGGATGTATTTCCCAGAAACCAATCACTCTATCCTTTTCCAAAATTCCATGATATTTTCCTAGAAGTTTCCCTATCCATAGAATTATCTGTAGATATTTCATTAGGGTTCTCACTACTGTTTTCAAACCCTAGCTTCCAAATGTTAAATAAAATTTTTTCTGATACCAACTATAATGACCCAGTCTTTATATACATTAACATTACATAACTTTTCTGAAATACATAAAACATTACAAAAAATTGATGCCCAAATACTATATTAGTCTAATGCCTTTTGAAACATGGAAACATAAACAATGTTACATAAATTTGTTATATCATATATGAATAGGTTCTTCTGGAAAAGAACCCTACTTATAAAAATTAAACATAAAACATTTATTCATAACAAGGAGAAAGGACACAGAAAAATGGGTGATCTCATATGCTCAGTAAGAGAAATCAAGGGAGATGTGTAAGTTTAATAATGAGCATAAGTGTATGAGAACATGAACAAGAAAATAGAATTTCATACCCTGCATATCAAATATCATAAACATGAATCATGGAATAAATCATGGAAATTCATATGATATGAATAATAAGAAAATAAAAACATAATCCAAGAAAGCATTACATATGAATAACCCATGGAATTGTGGTATACGCACGAACATATAATATGATTTCCATATTATTCAAGGAATCACTTCCATCACCATCTTAGTAGTATAGATTCACTCCTCATACTATCTTGGTAGTTATAGTTCACTCCCATGTACATATTCATAGCATGAGTTCACCTCATTCAATCATGGAAATCATGGTTTACTCCCATGGCCATCTTAGTAATAAAGTTACGCTCCCAATTCCGTATTAGTATATCTCATGATATATAAATTGTTTCCCAAAGCATTGTAGGTAGATATATGTCCAACCTATCTCATAGTGAAATCATACATACATGTGCCATAAGATCATAAATAATATAATCATCAACTATGAAATGAAATGGGTATTATAATCATGTAATAATACAATTACATGTTAAAAAATATAGGTTTCATACTAATTTCATCCTAAACCAAACCCATGAAAAGAAGAAGGTTTCAAAAGTATATATCTTGTGAAAGACAAACATGTTTCATAAAAATCATTCCATAAGAAAATTCATTGAGAGAAATAATATTAATGGAACCATTGAATAATTTTCCCAAAAAGGCATGTGTAACACCGATTTATTTGTTCATAGATGGGAAATAATTTTTATTGTTATTTTAAAAACATTTCATGAGGAAAATATAGTTTCTGTATTCAAAAAATCTTTTTAATACAAAAGACTTTTTTGGAAACATTTTTATTTGAAAATAGATTTGTGAACTTATAATGTAATCATTAAAATCCATAAAACCTTTTTAAAATACGTTTTCCATAAAAATGGTATTCATTGATAATTTGAAAATATTTTGGAAAACATTTTTGAGTATATTGTTTTTGAATACAATAGATTACCGACCTAATATAAATACTGTCAAATTTTACATAAAAACATTATTTAAAGTACCAAATAGTGTTAAATGGTACTAATAAATGAATACATCATGAATAACCTGATGATAAAAAATTTATAGAGTTTTATAGAGACATGGATCATTATATTTCATTAACTTAATCATAATCATAAATAATCTCAAAAAGCAATGAGATTGTTTCAACAAACTCTTATCACTTAGTAACTTTGTATTTTACTCTCCATGTTAAAAAAATTATATGATTATAAAAATATAATTAAAATAATTATATTCATGATTTTACATGTAAAATGGATGTATATACGCCATGAAAATAATCTACGTGCATAATAAAATGTGGATCACAAAGAATGAAAATTGAGATAAACCTATTTTACTGATACGGTAGCATTTGAAACCTAAATCCCATGAAATAAAATGGATATGTAAATACCAAATAAATTAAATTATAAGAATACTTGAATACATCCATGGATATTATACACACCACAAACAAGTAATGTGTGGTGAATAAAGAATATATCTCATAGAAATAAAAAATGAGATGAAATCCCCTTACATTATGTCTTGACTGTCACCATACTCATTCAAATCAAATTTAAAATAAATATAAATTAATTATTAATTTTTTAAAGATCCATATTATTATATATAATACCATATAAGGTTTTATTACTACTGAATATTACTTGTTTGTTAACAATGCTATATTGATGTTTTGCTTTGGGTAATATATGCTATGTTCTTCGCATGTATCTTAATTTGATATATCTTCGGTCCTCATACATATATCATTAATCCTGAATGAAAAACAAGATATAAATATATTTTATATTTATTATATTAGTATAATAATAATATGTATTATATATATGTGTATGAAATAGAATACACTGTTCATGGAGACGATAAGTTTTATGTACGTATGAACATTGTTTCTGTTTTTATTGATGTATAGAAAGAAAGAAAGAAAATAAAATATTGGAATATATGTATATAATATAATATAGTATCATTATAATATTATATATATCATATAAGTTCACTAAATTCATCCTTAATACATTTCATGTAGTGTGTGAAAGAATCACATTGCTTTGAGGGGGTGGTAGGCAACACTTCCTGAAACAAAATTATCGTGTTTACACCAAATGAAATGAAAATAAGATATGTGTTGTAAAATTAATAAAGTATATTAAATACATAATAAATATAATATATAACTTATAAAAACATATTCACCAACATAATTTCCACCATGATAGGCGGTAAATGAAAAATGATTAATCATCATTTAGTGAGGCAGTAGTTCGTCGTACATATAAAAGTAATGTTCATTACCCATTAAGAAGATGTGTGTGTGTGTTTATGTTAATAAATTAGGATATAATCATAATATTATATTGAAGATACTATTTTTTTTATAATATATTAGAATAAAATATAGTGGAGTGGGTGGAGGAAGAAAATAAACGAAAGGATATTGAGAGATAACGTTACCTCTTAATCTTGTAACTCTTTTTGGATTGTGCCAAAAGGATTCATTAGGTTGATTTAATCTCAAGGCGGTAATTATAGAAAGATTTTATAGATTTTGGGAATTATATTGGAAAAATATCAGAAGAAACTAAGTGGATTGAGGGGTGTGAAGAAAAGGGAGAAGTGGTAGCCTATTATTATGAAGGGGGAGTGTCACTCCTGTAAATATTAGAAGTGAGAAATTTTCCCAAATTTTCTAGGTTGTAATTGGATCCAATAATGATCCAAAGTTAATAAAATGGAGGATAGTGTATAAATTTGGCTATAAAATGGATTTTATAAAAGTTTATCGGTTGTTTTTGGGACATAAGGTTATGGATTAGTCTTTTATTATGCTTAATTTAACCTTATTTGTTGTAATTAATTTTAATAACCTTTACAAATAATTTAAAAAAAAACAATGTTGAAATTATTAGACCGTAAAAATTATAATTTTCCCAAATATGGAATTAATTTTTCCAAATTCTAATCATATAAGTGGAAGAAATTAATTTATAATTAATCTCCCAATCAGGTCGACAATATGGGTTATTCAAGAGATTCCTATGTTTTTATACCCATGTTCAATGTGAAATTGATCTCAATGGCCTAAATTGTACTAATTGATAAATATATAATGTAAGTAAAATTTTAAACCAATTGAAAATATAATTATAACATATAAATAAATTAAGGGAAAACTCTGTTTTGAACTATAATATTATATTTTTAACTATTCATCCAAAAATTATGTTTCGTATAAAAATCCAAAAAATTCTCCCTAAGATAAAATAGTCATTCTAAATTAAAAAGAGAAGTTTATTTTATCTAAATAAAATTCGAAATTTTTATAAAATTAATTTTATTATTTTTCATAGATAGACTTTTAAAGTTGTTCATTTTAGAAAATTGTATTTTGAATCATATAATGACTATACCAAAAATTATATCTTCTATTGTAAATATTTTTTATTTATATAATAAAATTAAAATGAATATTTAAAAATTAGTTATTACTATTAATATAACTAATTTTAACAACGAGTTTATAATTATCTCGTCTAAATAACTATAACAGTAAAACAATGTTTCTTGAAACATCAGTGTTGTGTGTAACAAATGCCAAGTCGGTGTTGTGTATCGCATATTCTGAGTCGATGTTACCTATATCAAATGTGACCCCCTGACCCCAGTTTCCCAAAGTCGGTGCATTATTACATAACATTGGCATGATCACAAGAAATATCGAGTCTTGAAAGGCCGATTAATTTAGTATCCATGGAATAACTAGATACATTTATAACCTTTACATTACATCATAAATTAAAAAACTACTACAACAACATATTGTATTCATATACCCTCATATTATCCCTACACATCATTCATAAATTACTTCTTAACATCCTGGAAAATATAAAACATTGAAAGAGGTGAGCTCAGATGCTCACACTACAAGAAAACGGCGGTTTTATGAAATGCCGCTAAACGTGTTTCGAGCCTCCATTTGTGGCTGTTTTTAAACCGCTGCGAAAAAACCGCCTTGAAGTGCCATAATTTTGTTTTTATTTTTTTAACTTTTATTTTTATATATTATTTTAATTTTTTTTAATTTTTTTCGAGGATTAGGGGTGGTTTTATAAAAAACCGCTTCCAAATAGAGGTGGTTTCGGTAAAACCGCTTCGAAATGAAAGGAAAAAATTAAAAAATACGAGAAACTGCGAAATCACTAAAACGACCATAACTTTTGATCCGGGCGTCCATTGGAGCGCCACGACCAGTCAAATCGAAGATCATGAAGAGATCTAGAGGCACATATAATCAAAAACATGATACGGTCTAATGTGCGGAAGATATTAGAGTTATAAGAATGTTGAAAAAAGTTCTCCAACTTCAAACAACCATAACTTTCGCTTCGGGTGTCCGTTTGGTCTCTCCCACATATCAAATCAAAGTCAACAAAAAGAGCTATGCACCAACGTGATAGAAGAAAGCTTATTTCATGTTTTTCGACCCAAAAAACCCCTCAGAAGTCCTCCGATGCCGTGTTTATATCACCGGTGTCCCGTCGAACATGCCTTCAAACAAACCTAACTTTCGATTCGCATGTCAGTTCAGACTCCTCCACCTGCTAGATCATAGCGCGTTCCATGAGCTTCAGTTTGATTGGTCGCGGCACCCACATTCACTCCTGGATCATATGTTATGGCCTTCTTAGTGGGTATTGGGTTTTTTATGCTTTTCGATGCCCCGTTTCTAGCACCCTTTCCCCGTCAGCTTTTTTTTAAATGGTTGTAACTTCTGATTCGCATGTCCATTCGGACTTTTTCACCTTTCATGTTGAAGATAGTTTCAGGATATTTGATTTGAAAGGTCACGGATCTAAAACGGACTCTCGGATCATAAGTTATCTCCGCTAATGTGAGTCCAATGTGTTTGTCTCTTTATGACCGTTTTGACGAGTTTTAACTGTTGCTCCATTAATTACTGTTTATTTGGATTTCCATGACTTGTTATCTTTATCAATTGTTTTTTGGGTTATTATGATGATTATGTTGAATTATTAAGGGGTTTTCCAGAGTTGTAATGAGTTTTCATGCATTCTCATGCGTTCTCATTCTTTTTAATTCCTCATTCTTCATATGCTTCTCCATCCGTTTTCATGCGTTTTCATTATTTTTCATCCCTTATCACGTCTTTTCATACTTTTTCTTGTGTTTCCTTTATTTTTTATTATTTATTATATATTTATTAGTTATAATTACTTATTACTTATTATTTATTATTTATTAGTACTAATAATAAAATATTATTATTAATTATAATATTTGTTTCTAGTAATTTATTATTTAGTATTTATTATTTATTATTTATATATATTATTTATATTAATTAATTAATTATTATTTATTTATTATTTATTATTTATTATTTATTATTTATTATTCATTATTATTTATATTTATATTTATTTATTATATATATATATATTTATTATTTATATTTATTTAATATTTAATATTTAATATTTATTATTTATTATTCATTATTTACTCTTTACTATTTATATTTATTTATTATTTATCTTTATTTATTATTTACTATTTATTATTTATTATTTATATTTACTTATTATTTATTATTTATATTTATTTACTATTTATTATTTATATTTATTTTTTTATTTATATTTATTTATTATTTATTATTTATTATTTATTATTTATTATTTATTATTTATTATTTATTATTTATTATTTATTATTTATTATTTATTATTTATTATATATATTTATTAATTATTTAATTATTTATATTGATTAATTATTAATTATTAATTATTTATATTTATTTATTATTTATTATTTATTATTTATTTATTATTTATTATTTATATTTATTTATTATTTATATTTATTATTTATATTTATTTATTATTTATTATGTATTATTTATATCTATTATTTATTATTTATTTATTATTTATTATTTAATGTTTATTATTAATTATTAATTATTAATATTTATTTATTATTTATATTTATTATTTATTTATTATGTTTTATTTATATTTATTTATTATTTATTATTTATTATTTATTATTTATTATTTATTATTTATTATTTATTATTTATTATTTATATTTATTTATTATTTATATTTATTTGTTATTTATTATTTATATTTATTTATTATTCATTATTTATATTTATTTATTATTTATTATTTATTATTCATTATTTATTATTTATTATTATTGAGTATATATCTAATATTTATGTATTATTTGTTTTTTCAATTAATATATATAAGTATATTAAATTCTGTTTATGAACCACATGACGAGTTTGCTGGAGTGGTAAAGTCTTTGGAAAATATGCAAGAGGTTAGGGGTTCAAATCTCCCCAAACGTAGTATTTCTTCATATTGCATGGGCATGTGCATTGGCATATGGATATTCTACTAGTCGAATAATCCAATGCAATATCAATAACCACTTTCATAATGATGGAATGCATAATGCCAGACTATCATAACCACGTAGCCAAGGCCTCGTGCCAAGACTACAAATAAGATTTTGTCAAGGCCTCATGCCAAGAGACTAGTTTGTCTTATGAGACCTACCGATGCATCGAGGAGCTATAGCGGGTTCCACCTATCACTTATTAAGTCTAATGCATTCCTCAAATGAGCAGGTTTCAACATAACATAAACATTCGTATTAAAACTAGCATACGAAATGTCAATAGTTTCACTATAAACCATGAATGGTATAAAAATAACACATCCACAGTCAAACATATCACAAAACCTTCAATACAATATTGATGTTTTGTATCATTATAAATCAACTTCAAATAAGCTTAAAATCCCTCAAAGGATGTTGACATAGATGTAATCAAAACTATTTGAGAGAAATATCTATTTTTTTGAAATCATTTAAAAGTCACGTAATAATAAATAAAACATTTACTTTGAAAATATCCTTATAATCATGTAAGGGAAGATTTTATGATTTCATAATGGCGTTAAATAGCAGCACCCACCATATACGTTAAAAAAAGACATTCTTACCTTAATTATGTCGAAAAGTTTTAAAAGGTCCTTGTTTGGAAAACAACGGAAAGATTCCTTTATAAACCTCTTATAAAAATTCAAAAAAGGGTATAAATGAACTTAACCCATATTCTGTAAAATATCAAGAATGTTTTGAAATACATTTTTAAGAAACTTCGATGTGGATGATAAAGAGGTCCTAGTAGATAATTACGTATAAAAAACCCCGGATAATGAAGAGATTGTGAAATATCCCTTACCAATTTGGTATCTTATTAAACATACATCCCATGAAAGAGGTATCATACAATGAATATAGAAATACATATAAATTAATGTGTATTACACAAAGAATACAATTAGGGGTAGTACATAAACCACACAAAAGTTAATAGTGGCAATATAGTACAAATCTCACGAGAATAAAGAGTGAGATGAAAACCCCTTACCTTGTACTTTTCCTTAGTCGATTGTATGTTAACCTCATATATAATAGTCAAAACAGTGTTATTAAATTATACAAGAACCATATACGTAATTATTATATCATATATGATCTTCTAATAATGCTTTGTTAATAATACTTTAGTATTTTCATCATTTCGGGTGTTAACTTACTCGTTTTCTTTTATATGATTGTTACCTAAGTCATTTTTGTTATGGATAGGTTGTATCTTATTAATATCCAGAATGATATAAAGTTCTTAAACATTAATTTTAATCATAAAATGATAATTAGTCTTGAATGGATACGATGGGGAATGAATCTCATCGCGTTCGTGGAGACGGTAGTCCGTACGTACGCACAAGCGACAATATCATCCTATTGATATTAAAATAATATATAATTGCATGGTATATCATATATACAGAATCATTATCATGTTATATTTATTATTTTCATGAATTAAACATCATTATTATACCTATCCAAATAATAATATATTGAATAACAATTACACCACGACGTGGAGACAGTAAGTCGTACGTACGCACGTATGGTTACATTTAATTCAAAGGATGGATAGAATACTGAATATGGTTGTACCATATTTATAATAATGTCAAATTATATTGGAGATACTGGAGTTATTATATTAGAATGGGAATATCAAAGAAAGAAGAAGTTGAAGAAGAATGGAACTTGAAAGAGGGTGGTCAAAACATTACCTCTTCTTCAGGTTCTTCGATTTGATTTGATCAAAAGGGCTCTTTAGGTTGGCTTTATGATCAAAATAAGGCCTCTAGGTTTAATTGAGGGAAGTTGAGAGAGTATTTGGTTAGGTTTTGGCCGAACCAAAAGGCTTTGAATGTTTTAGATATTGGTTAGAATTGGTGTCCTTTTATAAGGGGAGGAGGGGTACCTTAGGAAAATCTAGAAATATTATTTTATAATAAATTCATATTCAGTTTCAAATGGATCAAAAATAGATTATTTAAATTTTAAGGTGGGTATGGGTCGAAAACCACTCATCCAATAGAATTTAGATAGGTTTGGGTTATTATATTAACCTTATTGTTTAGTTTTAACTCTTAGTTAATTAGTCTGACACTTACCATGTCACTTTGTATTTCTATATTATATAATTAATAAACATAATATATACCTCCAAGAGACGCCCAAGTGGTACATTAATGATACACCTATCATTATATAAGTCTCTTGGATGAACCTTAGTTTTTTAGGAATTCAATATAAAATAATAATTTAATATTTGTTTTAAAAACTCTTTTATGTCAATTTTGACACTATTGGGTATTTTGTTCTTGATAAATTTATAATAGCATTATTACCATGAAGAAAATTTATATAAAAAATTTTAATATTTCATAGTAACCTATAAAATTATTGGAATTTATAAAAAGTTTCAAATTACATTTAATTGGTTATTTATAATATCAATTATCTTAATCTTTCATTAATACAGTAATTAATGCATCAACATTGTGTCATAAATAAATTAAATTATTTAGTTTCTAAAAATTATAAATAAAATACCACTATGTAGGAAATCGTTCTAAATTTCTAATGAATATTCATAGTCAAACATATAACATATATAACCCTGTGGAAAAATTGTTTTTCTAAAAGATATATGGTTATGTCAATTTTGTATTTACTTTAACTTAATTAATATAAAGTGTCTCTATCACCTACAAGTGGCTCCATGGGGTCCCAAAATCGACCCAAAGATGCCCATGGTTGGAAATGTATCAACCAATATGGTTAGGAAATTCTTTAGGGTAATTTATTATTATTATTATATTATTTTTTTACCCTTATTTACCATATTTACCCTTTAACCATGGTAAATAAAATATTTACCGAAGTAATTATTCAAAATGTATAAAAATGAAAGTTACTTATTTACACAATTTGGACATCCTGATTTCAAATATGGAATCTATTTTTCCAAATTAGAAACACAGAAGTGGCAGAAATTAATTTAAAATTAATTTCTGCTGTCAAAACAAAAAGCGTGTTTTTAAGAAATAATAACTATCAAAAGATTGATACTTGTTTCTGTCCGGTTTAATTGTGAAATTATTTACAATGACCAACATTTTATTAAATAGTAAAAATATATTCTAAATATACTTTAAAACCACTAAAATTTAAAATTTATCACTATTAATTATTTTGAATAAAAAAGTTGTTTTTAATAAAAATTTATTAATTTTTACTATTCATCAAAATATAAAAGTTATCCGAAAAGAACCAAAATTTCATCCTAGGATAATTTCAATATTCTGAATCGAAAAATGATTTCCATTTTGAAATATAAAATTTATAAAATTTCAAAAAAGTGGGTATTACTATTCATAACTACTAATTTGATTGGTCGCGGCGTGTTAGAATCTCGAAGTTGCGTACAACACACGCTACTGTAGTATTCAAAGAGAAGAATAACGTGGAAGTTTGGGGTGTTACATTCTCCCCTCCTTCAAATAATTTTGTCCTCGAAATTTCTAGAATATTACTGCATAAAAATACTCAGGTGGTTCTTCATCATAAGTTCCTCGGGTTCCCATGTTGCCTCTTCCATTTTATGGTTTCTCTATAGAACATTTACCAGACAAGTCGTCCGGTTTCTCAGCACTTGTTCTCTCATTTCAAGAATCCTGATGGGATCTTTTCAATAAGATAGATCGGGTTCTAGATCTAATTCCTCATAGGTGAGTACATGCGTTGGGTCAGTCATGTATTTTCTCAACATTGATACGTGGAACACATCGTGAACTTTGGAGAGATTTGGCGGCATTTCCAAACGGTAAGCTACATCCCCAATTCATTCTAGAATTTCGAGAGGACCGATGTACCTGGGACTCAATTTACCTTTCTTTCCAAAATATATAACTCCCTTCCATGGAGATACCTTCAAGAAAACATGATCTCCCACCTGAAATTCCAATTCTTTTCTTCAGTTATCAGCATAGCTCTTCTACCTACTTTGAGATTCTTTGATGTGGTTTTGGATTACCTTCACCTTTTCCATCATTTCGTCCACCACTTCTATACCTACAAGTTTTCTTTCTCCAATGTCACCCCAATAGGTTGGTGTGTGACATCTCTTTCTGTATAACGCTTCTTATGGTGCCATTCAAATACTTGAATGGAAGCTATTGTTATAGGAAAATTCTAGCAGAGGTAAATATTGATCCCACATACCCTGAAAGTCAAGTGAGCAAGATCTCAACATGTATTCTAAGGGTTTAATACTCCGTTCCGATTGTCCATCTATTTGAGGGTGGTAAGCAGTGCTCAAGTGAAGTTCAATATCCAAGGCGTTCCGAAGAATCTTCCAGAATCTCGAAGTAAAACGGGGATCTCGATCTAAAAAAATTGATAGGGGTACTCCATGAAGTCTCACAACTTCATTAATATATAATCATTCTAGATGTTCAAGTGGTAAATCTTCCCTTATAGCAAGAAAATGTGTTGACTTGGTAAGACGATCAACAACGACCCATATTGCATCTTTCTTCTAGGAGTCTTTGGTAGTCCCATCACAAAGCCATAGTGATATTATCCATTTTCCACTCAGGTATGTGAAGATGATGCATGAATCATCCATGTGGTTGCCTTATATCTTTCACTTGTTGACAAACCATACATCTTGACACAAAATCAGCAATCTCCCTCTTCATGTTGTCCCACCAAAAATGTTCCTTTAAATCTTTATAAATTTTTGTTCTCCCAAGGTGCATAGATAAATTGGAACTATGAGCATCATCTAACAATTTCCATTTTAAATCAGGTATATCGGGAACACAAAGTCTCTTCCCGAATTTCAAAATTCCTTCTTCATACACAAAGCCTTTCAATCTCCCATCATTCACAGCTTTAATCTTCTTTGGAAATTTTCATCATCGGTATGAGAACTCTTAATCCATCCTAATAAAGTTGGTTTGGAAACCATTTGAAAAAGCACTGAGGTTTCACCTTCCATGGTTATTCCCATGTCCATCGTCACTAGATCCATGAAAATTCGATCCCTTTCAATTCTCATATTGTTCAAAACTCCATGATCTTTTCTGCTCAAAGCATCTTCCACCTTATTTTCCTTCACCGGGTGGTAGTGTATCATACAATCATAATCCTTGAGTAATTCAAGCCATCTCCTTCGCCTCATGTAGAGTTCTTTTTGTGATAAAATATACTTCAAACTCTTGTGATCAGTCTTAATCTCACATTTTTCACTATAGAGGTTGTGTCTCCATATCTTTAAAGCAATGATCACGGCTGCTAATATGAGATCATGAGTAGGATAGTTTTTCTCATGATTTCAATTGTCGTGATGCATAGACAATAACCCTATCATTCTTCATAAGGACACAACCAAGTCCCTTCTTTGATGCATCACTATAAATAAAAAACCCATCATTCCCCGATGGTAGAGTCAATATAGGAGCATTGACTGATCTTCTATTCAATTATTCAAAACATTCTTCACACCCTTTTGTCCAAGCAAATTTAACCCCTATACATGTGATCTTTGTTAATGGGTTTTCCAATCGGGAAAAACTCTGGACGATACGTTGATAATAACCTGCTAAACCAATAAAACTGTATACCTCAGTTATACTCATAGATTCTGGCCATTCTTGGATTGCCTTGGTCTTAGAAGGATCAACATGGATTCCATATTTAGAGACAATATGTCCAATAAAAGAAATCTCCTGATGCAAGAATTCACACTTGATAACCTTCCCATATAATTCATGTATTCTTAGTGTCTTCAAGATAATGCTCAAGGTATTTTCATGATCTTCGTATCTTTTGGAGGATACCAATATATCATCAATGAATACCACCAAAAAATCATCGAGATATTCCTTGAAGTTTCTATTCATTAGATCCATGAATACAGAGGGTGCATTAGTCAGCCCAAAAGGCATTACTGTAAACTCATAATGCTCGTACATGGTTCAAAGTTCTATCTTCGGAATGTATTCCTTCTTCACACACAACTGATGGTATCCAGATCGAAGGTCAATCTTTGAAAATTATTGAACTCCATACAGTTGGTCAAATAAATCATCAATGTGAGGTAGGGTATACTTGTTCTTTATTGTTATAGAATTGATCTCCCTGTAGTCGATATATAACCTCATAGATCCATCTTTATTTTAAACAAAAAGAACAGGGGATCCCCATGGAGAAAAACTAGGGATAATAAATCCCTTATTACTCAATTCCTCTAGATGTTTCTTTAGTTCCACTAATTCTATAGTGGCCAATCTATATGTGGTATTTGATATAGGCCATGATCCAGAAATTAAATCAATGGAAAACTCAAATTCTCGTTCTGCAGGATGTCCCGGTAAATCATCTAGAAACACATCTACATATTCTCTCACAATAGGTACATCCTCTATTTGATCATTCATTTCCTCACCCACAGTTATTTCATTCTCTTCCTCCATGATAATTGAATTTAGTTGAGATACTGGGGGTGGATCTAGATAAGAATTAGGTGGTGATGATTCTGCTCTAAAAATAAGGTGTTCTTTATCATCATCATCAAAAATCGTAACCTCCTTCTTATTAAAATAAATCTTCGCATCATGGTCTGAAATCCAATCCATACCAAGGATTATATCAAACTCAATCATAGGTATGACAATGAGATCAGCGGATAAAGAACATTTATGTGCTCTAATGGGGGCTGATTCACAAAACATTGTTGCAATGATACTTCCCTTTGGAGTTTTGACTGACAAATCCTTTATTAAAAAAAATTGGAAATATCTAATCTTTTTAGAAAACTGGGAAGATATGAAATAATGTTATGATTTAGAATCAAATAAAGCATTTTATAAACTTGAGGAAACCATTAAATTACCTGCCACCACGTCTTTTGGAACTTCTACCTCAGCAGTAGTGATATCATAAGCTTGGCCTTGATCCCTTGGAATTTTCTAAGTCATGTTCCCCTGATTCTTAGGACATTCATTTTCATAATGTCCCATCTCTCTACAACTATAGCATTACACGTTAACAACAACATTATTTCCCATGAAATCATGAGCTTGGTGGCCTTTTTCACCACACTTGTAATTGAATCCCATTACTTTTAATCAACTACCGGGATGTTTCTTCCCACATTTACTGTAGGATGGATTTTCAACATTCCCCTTTTCCCCCTTATTTCCATTTCTAGATTGATCAGCAAATATCTTCTTCTCTTGCTTTTCTTCAAAGTCATAAGACTTAGAGAATTCCTTTTCTGTTTTGATAGCACATGAGACAATGTCTTCATACGATGAGAAGGATTGTGAGACTAATGCTCGACGAAGGAATGGTTTTAACCCATCAAAAAAAAGATCAATCTTACTTCTTGGGTTATGTATATAATCTATAGCAAACCTTGATAACCTTGTAACGTTATCCTCATACTTTGCGACATTCTCATCCTCATTTTGCCTCAGATGCAAAAATTCCTTTTCAATATCTGCTCGATGGTCACGAGGAAAGTATTTTTCTAAAAACAGATATTTGAACTCACTCCATTCCATATTTTATACTTCATCATCTTCCTTCATGTTTTGAATCAATTACCACCATTGATCAGCTTCTCCAATGAGGCAGTAAACTGCCATGACAACGTTTTCCCTTTCACTACTTCCCAAACCCTAAAATATTTTCTATAGGGAACTTATCCATTACTCAGCTACCAATGGATTTGTGCTCCCATTGAATGTTGGTGGTTGTTGCCTCATGAAGCGATCTAACATTGATCCTCCATGCTTTAGATCAAGGTGCTCCATATGGGTAAGGTTATTATTCATAACCTAAGTGAGTTGTCCCAGTATGGTGATAAGATGATCAACACCATTTACATCACCAGCTCAACTATAATTCTCTTGAGCAGGAGGGAAATCCCTAAATGGAGTGCGTGCATTGATACACTTTCCATTTCTTCCACTAAGATCCATTTTAAACAATGGAATAAACTCGATCAGTTTACGAATGAAAATACATAATTCCATACTTGTAAAACACATAACATAAATGGAACAGTTTATGGACATAATCCATAATCATAAAAAAATTCTTTGAGGAAGTATATACTCATAAACCTTTCATAATGGGTTGTAAAGAAAATGATAATTATCTTAAGCATATCCCCCAGGAGTGTCGTAACCAAGAGTGCAGCACGACCCTTTGTCGTAAACCAGTTCCCATTAAAGTCTATCTCAAAGCGGTGTTTTCGGGTTTTTCCCCTAGGTACATCTGTGCCAGAGCCGCCTCAACCTTCGTGTATCCAGAAAAGGATGTATTTCCTAGAAACTCAAAAAATTTCTACAATACCAAAATTATACGAAGTTATTCTATACTAATCCTCAAAGCCTATCATAGGTCTATGTGCTCTAATCAGAGTTTACCTAATTCTAGCTTCCAAGGTTTGTACTAAACATTCTCTGATACCAACCGTAATTCCCTGACCCTAGTTTCCCAGAGTCGGTGCATTATTACATAACATTTGTATGATCACAAGAAAGATCAAGTCTCGAAAGACCGAATAGTTTAGTAGGCTTGGAATAACTAGAAACATTCATAATGTTTACATTACATTATAAAGTGAAAAACTACTACAACAACATATTGTCTTCATATCCCCTCATATTATCCCTACAGGTCATTCATAAATTACTTCTTCATATCCTTGGAAAAAGAAAACATTGAAAGGGGTTATCTCAGATGCTCAGTAAGGATAACAATATAGCGGAAATATTTATAAATAAGAATAAACATTTAAGGCAATGTATAGATAAGACAAAATCATTTTAAACTTGAACTTAAGCATAATATTGAAAAGATAAAATGAAATAATTCCATTTACTTATTCAGATATATATTCTACTAGTCTAATAATCTCATGAAATATCAATAACCACTTTCATAATGATGGAATGCATAATTCCAGACTATCATAACCGCGTAGCCAATGCCTCGTGCCAAGAATACTAATAACATTTTGTCAAGGCCTCGTGCCAAGACACTAGTTTGTCTCATGAGACCTACCGATGCATCTATGAGATATAGAGGGCTCCACCAATCTCTTATTAAGTCCAATTCATTCTTCATATGAACAGGTTTCAACATAACATAAACATTCGTATTAAAACTAGTATACGAAATGTCAATACTTTCACCATAAACCATGAATGGTATAAAAATAACACATCCACAGTCAAACATATCACAAAACTTTCAATACAATATGAAAGTTTTGTATCATAATATATCAACTTCAAAGAAGCTTAAAATCCATCAAAGGATGTTGATATAGATGAAATCAAAACAATTTGACAGAAATATCAATTTTTTTGAAATCATTTAAATATCACATTATTATAAAATAAAACATTTACTTTGAAAATATCCTTATGAGATTGTAAGGTAATATTATAAGATTTAATAATGGCAGAAAATAGCCGCACCCGCCGTATAAGTCAAAAAAAGACATTCTTACCTTAATTCTGTCGAAAAGGTTAAAAAGGACCTTGTTTGGAAAACAATGGAAGGATTACATTATAAACCTCTTATAAAAAGTCAAACAAGGGTATAAATGACATTAATCCATATCCTGTAAAATAGAAATAATTTTTTGAAATACATTTTTAAGAAACATGGATGTGGATGATAAAGAGGTCCCAGTAGATAATTACGTATAAACAACCTCAGATAATGGAGAGATTGTGAAATAACCCTTACCAATTTGGTAACTTATGAAACATACACCTCATGAAAGAGTTATCAAACAATGAACATGTAAATACATATAAATTAATGTGTATAACACAAAGAATACAATTATGGGCAGTATATACATCACTCAAAAGGTAATAGTGGCAATATGGTATGAATCTCACGGGAATAAGGACTGAGATGAAAACCCCTTACCTTGTACTTTTCGTTAGTCGATGGTATGTTAACCTCCCGTATAATAGTTAAATCATTGTTATTAAATTATACAAGAACCATATACATAATTATGATATCATATATGATATTTTAATAATGCTTTGTTAATAATACTTTAGTATTATCGTCATTTCATGTGTTAACATACTCATTTTCTATTATATGTTTGTTAAATAAGTCATGTTTGTTATGGATAGGTTGTATCGTATTCATATCCAGAATTATATAATGTTCGTAAACATTAATTTTAGTCATCAAATGAGAATTATTCTTAAATGGATACGATGGGGAATGAATCTCATCGCGTTCGTGAAGACGGTAGTCCGTACGAAAGCACGAGCAAAAATATCATCCTTTTGATATTAAAATAATATATAATTGGATGTTATATCATATATACAGAATCATTATCATTTTATATTTATTATTTACATTAATTACACATCATTATTATACCTATCCAAATAATAATATATTGAATAACAATTGCACCACAACGTGGAGACAATAAGCCGTACGTACGCACGTATGGTGACATGTAATTCAAAGGATGTATAGAATACTGAATATGGTTGTACCATATTTATAATAATATCATATTATATAGGAGAAACTAGAGTTATTATTTTAGAATTGGAATAACAGAGAAATAAGAAGTTCAAGAAGAAAGTAACCTGAAAGAGAGTGGTGAAAACATTACCTCTTCTTCTCGTTCTTCGTTTTGATTTGATCATAAGGGATCCTTAGGTTGGCTTTCGGATCAAAATAAGGCCTCTAGGTTGAATTTAGGGAAGTTTAGAGAGGAGTTTCGCAGGTTTTGGCCAAACCAAAAGGCTTTGAATGTGTGACGAATTGGTTAGAATTGGTTTCCTTTTATAAGGGGGAGGAGGGGCACCTTAGGAAAATCTAGAAATATTATTTTATAATAAATTCATATTCGATTTAAAATTTCTATAAAGTGAATTATTTAGAGGTTATGGTGGGTATGGATAAAAATCCACTCAAACAATATAATTTTTACAGGTTTGGGTCCTTATATTAACCTTATCTTTTAGTTTTAACTCTTAGTTAATTAGTTTGACACTTACCATGTCACTTGGTATTTTTATATTATATAGTTAATAAAAATACTATATACCTCCAAGAGACTCCCAAGTGGTCATAAATAATACAACTATAATGATATAAGTCTCTTGGACGAACCTTATATTTTTAGGAATTGAATATAAATTAATAATATAATATTTGTTTTAAAAACTCTTTTATGTCAATTTTGACACTATTGGGTATTTTGTTCTTGATAAATTTATAACAGCATTTTTACTTCAATAAAAATTAATATAAACAATACTAATATGTCATAGTAACCTATAAAATTATTGGAATTTATAAAAATTCTCAAATTACATTTATTTGGGTATTTATAATATCTATTATCTTAATCTTTCATTAATATGGTAATTGTTGCATCATCATTGTGTCATAAATAAATTAAATTATTTAATGTCTAAAAATTATAAATAAAATACCATTATGTATTAAATATTATTATCTTTCTAATTGATATTTATAGTCGAACATATAACATATATAACCCTATCTAAAAATTGTTTTTCTAAACGATATATGTTTATGTCATTTTTGTATTTACTTTAACATAATTAATATAAAGTGCCCCTATCACATACAAGTGGAACTATGGGGTCCCAAAATCGACCCAAATATGCCCATGGTTAGAAATTTATCCAAGAATAAGGTTTGGACACATTTTAGGGTCATTTATTATTATTATAATATTATTTTTTACCCTTACTTAGCTGATTTACCCTTTAACCATGGTAAATAAAATATTTACCGAAATAATTATTCAAAATGTCTAAAAATAAAAGTTAACTATTTACACAATTTGGAAATCCTGATTCAAAATATGGAATCCATTTTTCCAAATTCAAAACACATAAGTGGCTGAAATTAATTTAAAATTAATTTCCGCTGTCAAAACAAAAATCGTGTTTTTAAGAAATAATATTTATCAAAAGATTGATACTTGTTTATGTCTGGTTTAATTGTGATATTATGTACAATGAACAAAATTGTATTAAATGGTAAAAATATATCATAAATATAATTTCAAACCACTAAAATTCATAATTTATCACTATTAATTATTTCGATTAAAAAAGTTGTTTTTAATAAAAATTTATTAATTTTCACTATTCATCAAAATATAAAAGTTATCCGAAAAGTACCAAAATTTTATCCTAGGATAGTTTTGATATTTTGAACCCAAAAATGAAGTCCATTTTTAAAGATAATATGTATAAAATTTCAAAAAGTGGGTATTACTATTCATAACGGCTACTTTGATTTGTCGCGGCGTGTTAGAATCTCAAAGTTACGTACAACACACACTACTATATTGTTCAAAGAGAAGTATACCATGTATTCTTGGGGTGTTACATCATATATTTAATTGGTTCCATGTAACAAATTATTAGTTGGATCCATGTGAAAGGAAAGTTTAACTTAGTACACTGCAATACCTAAATGAAAATTTAATTCATTTGAAAAAAGGTCAAAGAAAACTCGAGGTGTTACATGAGTATTCCAGGTAAAATAAGGCATATGGAAGAGAAACCATGAAAAGTGTTTTTGTTTTTATAGTGTCATTTTTTTAAAAATAATTATTTAGGTCACTTTTAAATAATTTTCCAAAGTAGAATGAGGATTTTTTTTGAACATTTATTCCAATAATAACGGTCCTAAAAATGTAACCATGGTTATAAATAATTAAAAAATATAATAATTATGCAGTGAAACATATAAAATGTTTATAAATGGAATGAGATACCAATTTAATAATTTTTAATAGATTAAAGAAACCATCATCAATAAAATAAATATATTATTTTCATTTTAGTTATAATTAATGAAAAAATATTTATGGAATAGAATGTATATTTGACTTTAAATAAAACCAATATAATTATTTATGTAATGAAATAACATAACAATTTAATAGAAATATATAATAAAGAGGGTAAAAATTAATATTTATAACATTGTATTTTTATAAATTATTAAATAAATTCATAAATTTTTATGTTATGAAAATTTAATTTCCCTAGAATGAACGATAATATAAAATATAATATAAATAAGGATTAAAATATAATAAACAAAGAGGAATAATTTCAATGATGAGTTTTTACCACATAATATACGAATATTTACTATTGAAATACTCTTAAAAAAGTGGTAACATTTGAATAAAATTCAAATCAATGAGAGAACATGAAATCGAATTGTAAATATCATGAATAAAATTTAAATTATGATATCATAAAATGGTGTCATATAATATAATTAAAATAAAGAAAAAATAGTTTAATAATATGAAACATTTCTCAGATAGAGGAAATTTGATATAAATTAAACATACCATGGATTCCTACTTTTCCAAATATTCTCTAACCTCCTACATAAAAATTTCATATGAGGTACACATCTAAATCATAACCACATTTATATTTATTTTACATATATCAATAATTTATATTTTCTTATTAAAATTTAACAATCATAAATATTTATAATTAACCTTCAAGAGATAACTATTGAATTTTTTACATGCTTTATTATATATGAAAAAATAGATCCTTACTATTTAATCATTTTTTCAACAATATAGTAATGTCCATAATGTTTATATTTATATGTATGATAGATTTATAGAATCAAATGACTTGTTATGGATGTTATGATGATGATACATAATAAGAGGATAGAAATTCCTTTAAATTTTTGAATGATTAATACATAATAGATTTTATTTCATTAATGAATATAATAATATGAATTATCCTTATAGAATTATGAAATCATCTTTAAATCATTATTGTTATGACATATTACATGTGTTTAATTTTTAATAATTAGAAAAAGATGGTATATAATCATTAAATTAAAAATGAAAAGTAATAATGGATATAAATGAGAGTGATGAATAAAAGAATATATATCACCTTTTATAGAAGACAAATGTAAATAAAAAACACAAAAAATAATGTAAAATTTGTGATAATGAATTAATGAGTATAAATATATTATTTTATAATTGTAATATCAATTTTAGAAAAGATAAGTTATGTAAATTAAATTCTATCAATATGTAATAAGATCAATTAAGAGGTGGATGAAGAACATAAAATAAAAATAGATAAATGATGTTGTTACATACATTGTTGGAACATCACCTATGTTAGAGACCTTCATTGTTTTGAAAGAATTTTGGGACCCTTCATGAGACCAGTGGACAAAAACATGATATATTCCTTTTAATTAGATATTATTGGGATATATTAGAGAGAAAACTAATATAATTCTGATGTGAGGGGTGGGAAGAGGAGGGCTCGTTTTATAGGCGTGTTTGAGTGACATTTCTATATATACCCATTATATAATAGGTAATGCATGTAATTTAACTATTAAAGTGAATCAATATTGTACTAGAAATAAATATAGGTATTGAGTTCCATCATATTCATATTTATCGATTTTTAGAAACATAGTTTTATGAATTACCTATTATTTTATCATTTTTACCTCACTTTACCATTTATAGTGGTAACACACCAATACCTCAGTAACTTATTTGATTTTAAGAACATAAAATTAAACTTATAATCTAATTTTAAATTTATGATTCCAAATATGATATTAATTTAACTATGTTCAATTTCTAAATGGGATTAAAAATGATTTTAATATAAAAATTTATTATACAATGAAAACAATTCATTGAAAAATACATATTAAAACATTATTTGAATTTATTATTATTTATTAATGAGTAATAATTATTACATGAATATGAATTTATTTTATATATATATAATATATATATTTCAATAAATTTATGATTTGATATTTTTGAATTAATTTAATTAAGATAAAATACAAAGATATATCATTTCTACATTAATTTAATTTATATTTATTTTTAAAGAATTATTTATCTAATAATCATTTATATAATTTTATTAATCCTTCTGTATTAGAATCATCCTATGAATTGTTTTATTTTTTTAATTTAATCTTTACATATAATAAATTTAATAAAAATAATAAATGTATAAATATAATCATCAAGTTAAAATAAAATAAACTTATTTTTTTATACATTAATAACTTAATGACTATAGATTCTTAAAATAAACTTTCAAAACCCCTCAAAAAAATTTCATTATGCTAAATGTTGATAGGTTAAATGGTAGTGGTTGGGGGTAGTGATAATGTTAACATTAATAATGTAGTGATTTATATAAGCTGAAAATTTTCTCGAGAATTATTTCTCTCAATCCATTCTCATTGAAGTCCTACTTAGGATTAATCATGGGAAAACCATACTGATGCTACCCACTTCCCATGTTTGTAAATATGTACCAATTTTGAATAATTATACTACTTTGTTCAATAATTTCTATATTTTTTATAAAAATATTAAAATGTGTTAATTTTTATCCTTACTAACAATATCAATAAAAAAACACTAACAGCCATGTATTATGATTTTTTTAATTTTTTTTATCAAAAATAATTTAATATAAAAATTTAATAACATAATTTATCTAACTAATCAATAATATTATAAATTAATGAGTATTTCAAAAACCCATATATACATAATATTTATATATTCCCAATGCCTATATAACATCCATATTATAGTTTTTACAATCCAATATTTTTTTTATATATTTCATTAAAATAATTAATTATATTACCAGTATTTTTTCATGATTTATATCATATTTATTATTTTTTTATTAATTTTATAGTTATCATTGTCCAAATGATGTACATAACTGATCATGATGATGAATATTTCAATCACGATTTATTTTTATTTCCCAGTGGACTTATTTCTTTTGTAATATTTTTTATTATGGGTCACATATCTATCATGTAACATATTCTAAAATAGTTTACAACTATATTATACCATAATAAAATAATGCATTGTCTATTTTAGTTCGGTTTCACATATAATAAATATTATCCAACATGGATGATTTATTTAAATTAAATTTATTATGAATCAGTAACAAAATGGATTAAAGGATTTTTATAAAGTGTTTTTCAAAGGGGGTCATTAATAATAACTTGAAAGGAAAGGTTTTAAATAAAAGAGAAACTCATGAGAAGAAATTTATTTATAATAGACTATAATAATTAAATAACATGTTAAAGAAGAAAAAATTACCAATATAATTATGTTTATAAAACAGATATATTTGATAAAAATTTGGGATAGAAAATTCATTAATAAATAGCCCACTAGTTTTTCCACATCGATAAAGAAGTTTATCTTATGTTAAAACATAGAGCAATCTCAATGGTCCCGATTGTTATTAACTGAAATAAATCTTATCCATACAAGGATAAATTACTCCTAATAATAAATATCAGATCCCTAATAGCATAGATATATTTAATATATATTGATATAGTAAATAATTATATAATGGTTATATTAAAATTATGGATAGTTATCCTAAAATATTTATGAACACATAAAAGGAGTAAAAAAATTATAAATAGAAAACCCCAAATTCATAATACATTAAAATAATGTTAATAAATTTGACATAAAAAAATAATTAAATATAGAAATAAAAATTTATATATCTAAATAAAAGTAATTTATACATAATGAGATAGACAAGAATTAAATTTTTACCTTAATTCATATACCTTCTTAGTAACAGACCTTTAAATCCTTCCAAACTTTTCTAAATTAGATAGTTAACTATGTAATATAGGTTTAGCTTGAAATAAAAAGGGTAAACAAAAACTTTGTGGGAATAAAACAAACAATAATGGTGGTTATTGATTGGTTTTGTGAATGAAATATCATAAAAAAGATATTAATTTATTACTATATCATTATCAAAACCCATGTCACCCCTTAGTGTTCTACTACATCCCTTATTGTTATATAATAATTTTTATTACTAAAATTTGGAAAACAACCCTATGAGAATCCAATATTGAAATTATTATGTGTTAATGTTGTAACATATATTGTATTCTATTATATTTCAAAATGTATTACTATATATTAACTTTTTATGAAATATATCAATATTTTTCAACTTAATTATTTCTTAAGTCCTAATTCCATTTATGTAAAATAATTTAGAAAATAAATCTTCTAGTTAAGATAAATTTATCCTTAAATAATTAATTTTACATTACATTAGAATTGTGTATTTAGGAAAAAATTTTCTTTATTATCAAAAGTAAACATACATTACTAACACCGTATATACTAAATAAGAATACCCATATTACACTGGTATAAACTATATGAATGATGTGGGTGTCTTTATTACTTATATATCATGATTTTCAATTAATTATCCCATGTGGATATAAATTATTTTGATCTATGGCCTCACAAATTTATATTCAAGCCTTACTTCATATGTGATTCTTCTACTAATCAAGGCCATGGTTAATAAATTTTATATTGGACTCACTATGCTCGTAACCTCATTGACAAACATTATTTTAAACATCACCTAATAAAAACTACAATAATAGGAAACACCTTATCCCATTGTAATTTTCACATAACAACTATATTACCCTTATAATTCATTTTAAATTTAATAAAACCTGTAATATTAAATTACATGTCCATTTTTTACCTCTCTTTAATAAAATATAAATTCATTTCTTATAATATTACTCATTTTTAAATGTTTCTTTTTTCCTAATGTTATATAATTATTATGATCTTGGAGAGATTTATCATCTATTAATCATATTTATTCATACTTATTTTCAACCTTTTATTCTTAGTTATTTTTAAGAATTTAATTATTTGTCTTAAAATAAAATAAAATCAATAATTTTTATTTCATGATGTGATTCAAAAAATCATTCTTACGGGAAAATTAGCATTTCTAATATTATATTTATTAAAAATTAACACTTAAAATTTAAATTTAACTGTAAAATAAAAATAAATGCGGATATGTTTCCTTTATATGTTATTTTAGATCCAATGTTTTTGGTTAAAACCTAAATATTATATCTATTTCTTCAATAAATGGTTTTTGACGTATTCTTCGATTATAACATCAAAGTATTGTCAAAAATAGATATTAATTTATTTTTTATTTATATTGATTAAATTACACATGCACACACCTAAGGACATTAATACTTTTTTCATTTGGAAACATGTAAACATTAAAACTGGTATGTAAGTGCGCTATATAATATACCACTATTTTCTTTATACCTATCACTGTTATTAGACATAAAATAAATAATACATTAATTAATAACATGAGGAAAGGGAACATAATAAATGGTGAGATTGGATGCTCAGTAAGAGTAAATAAGGGAGATACATAAGCATAACATGAACAAAAGGGTATGATAACCTGAGAATAATATTTGAAACCCATACCCTATTAAAAAATATCATGACAATGAGTCATTAAATAAGTATTATCTATTCATCAGGAATCAAAAGGAAATAAAATAACATGATCCATGAGAGAAAAACACTGGCATAATACACAAAAGATTTTCTATACACATAACCATAGAAAATCACTTCCATATTATCTAAACATCCCAATAATTACTATCATAGTTGAATTGGTTCACTCCAAAAACCATTATAGTAGTCAATGTTTACTCCCAAGACCATATTTGAGGACAAGTTAACTTACAAAACAGGGTTAACTCCCTATTCCAATACTTTCTATTTCATGCGATATATATTTTTAACTAATAAATTAGAGGAAGATATATGTCCCACCCATCAAATAATGAAAATCATAAATATGTTTTCTAGAATATAATAAATCTTTGATTATATAATTATCCATTAAATTAAATGGGTTTCATAATAATTTCATCTGTTCATAACTTGTGAAAAAAATAAATGCTTCGTAATCATTTATTCATATCATAAATTTTGAATGATGAAGCTGTTTTCATAAAAAATCATCATGTTATAAACCATGGAAGAGAAATAGATTTCATAAACATATTTTCAACATATAAATAAGACTTTTAGAGAAATAATAAGAATTTTATACTTGGATCATAATCCTAGTAAAGTGTGAATAACATCAAAGGCTTCCATGTTATATGGGAAATGATTTTGATAGAATAGTTGGAATGTTTCTAAAAGAAAATACCTTTTCTTTTAAAATATTATATTTGATCATAAAATTGTTTGGAATTACTTTTATTTCAAAAAAAACATTAAATCATATAAAGGATGATTTAAAAATAATTTAAATCATTTCTTGAGGAAATTATATTTTCACATTGAAAAAAAACGTTTTAAAACACAAAACATTATGAAAATATTTTCATTTTAAAATAAACATGAAATTTTTTAATGTATGTTTAAAATGAAAATAATGATCATGATGATTGGAAGTTTTATTTGTCTTTAACATAAAAAAATAAAGATTTATTTTGAATTTATGGTAAAATACCAATGAGAACTATTTGGAAAACTACCTTAAGATTCCTTTCAAAAAAAATAAACACAATAAAAACATGGTTAAATATTTATTTTTTAAATCATAGGATAATAATAAAACTTTTCCAAAAACATGTATAGAATATGATGTTTTGGAAGAAAATGGATTACTAACCAAGGAGGGAAAAATGTTGTATTTTATTAAAATTTATTTCCAATTTATTTTAAGTACCAAATTGTGAAAAAATTAGATTTTTAATTGAATATTTCATGAATAAAACATGAGAATAAAATTAAATATAATTATTGATAGGTGGATCATTATATTTCTACATAGGAGACATAATTATAAATAATCCTAATAAACGATGAGATTGTAACATAAAACCCTTAACAATTTGTTAACCATGAATCATAAGCCCCATGAATGGATAAAATCAAATTAAACATTAAAATATCATTAAGATAAATAAATTCATTATAATACATGTAAAATGGACTTTATACACCCCGCATAAAATAAAATAGGTGCATAGCATTATATATGTCTTAAAAGAGTAAAATAGAGACAAAAATGTCTTACCTATGTCTTGACTTCAATCATATTGATTAAACCTATTTTATAATAATTATAAGTTTTTTAATCATTTATTATATAACCATATATATATAATAATAATATATTATTTTCTTATGACTTTTTATTACACATTTATTAACAATTCTATGTTGAAGTCATGTTTTAGGCAATAACTGATTTGTTTTTAGTGTGTGATTCGACTTTTTATTTTGTTCCTATTAAGATGATAATATTTTTACCATATTATTTATTTTAACCTTGTTATTAATATAATAAATATTTATTATACCTATATTTAGATTAATTAATAAAACATATTGATAAAAATTTAAATGTATCGTTCATTAAGATTGTAGGTCGTACGTAGGCATGAACATTGTTTTATTATTCTTGTTCAATTGTAATATAAAAATTAAATGACATATTAAAATTAAAAAAAATTTATGTCATGCATATCATATATTATCATCAAACTCATTCTTATTAAATTCAATTTTATATCTTAATGAATCACATTGCTTCATGAGATTGTAGTCTATCGTACACATGAGTGAAGTTATTGTATTCCCACAAAATAAATTGCATGAAATTATGTGAGACATAAAACATAAAAAAGAATAATAATATCATAAATATAATATATAAATAATTATTTATCCATTATTTCTATCCTTGAGAGGTGGTAATTGAAAAATGAATGACACTGGTTCATGGGGCGGTAGTCTACTATTCACACGAACGATGATTTCATAACCCATGTAATGGAAGTAGAGATGGTTGTAGTTTTTTACCTTAATATAAAAAATATAAACATATGTAAGATACTTATGTTATTATATAATAATGTTATGATAAAAAATTAAGGAGGTGGTGGAACAGATTACACAAAAAATTATGTTGATGAATGTTACCTCTTCATTGGGTATCCTCCTTAGGTTTGTACAAAAATCCATCTAGGTTAAATTTATGTCCAAACTAAGCCTTATAGGATGAGAGGAGTGAATATTAAGAGGAAATTTGGTATGTATTTTTGTAACCAAATGGGTAATATGGTGGGGGAGAATATAGGATAGGTGGTGACCATTTATAAGTGAGGTGACCCACACACTTGCAATATTTTGAAATGATTCAACCATAACCACATTTTATCATTCTAAAAGCATCGAAAATGGATCATTTTAGAGTTTTAGAGATATAATGTATAAATATTTCCATATAATTATCTTTTTAAAACTTTTTGATGTCATTTTTAACCATTCTCATCTAAGTTCAAACCCTCGATAAATAAACATTTTCACCCTAACCTTGGACAACACATTATAGTGTTATCACTATTAATTTTTTGTCAAAAATTAACATGAAATTATTATAAATTATAAATTATTCTGATTACAAGTATGGAATCCATTTTTTCAATTTCAATTCTTAAAATTACCAAATTTTTATTTTTAAATAATCTCGCATGCGTGATGAGAAATCAGGTTTTAAAAGAGAAAATGATCATAATATTTCTAAGTTTTTATATTAAAATTCAATATAAAATTGATTCAAATAAACTAAAGTCGAATAATATACGTATATTTGAACTAATTTTACTTATGAAACAATTTTTAATATAATTTAACTTTATAAATAAATTATTGGAAAATGCAGTTTTTAATTAAAATTCAATATTTGTCACTATTCAACAAAAATGAATATTTTTAGAAAAATCCCAAAAAATTAATCCTAAGATAATATTGAAATGATAATTTCTAAATAAATTATATTTTATAAAATTAATTTTCAGTAAGTGTCTAAAATTTATTTAATTATTGTTTGAAAAATAAATAAAAAACAATTTTTTTGAAATATTAGTATTTTGATAACACATAATTTCATTAAAAAAAATTAAGTATATTTTATCAATATGATTTGTTTATATAAAAAGATTATATATAATATTTAAAAATTATTTATTACTATTCATTCCTTTAGGTTTAACACTTGGGTTATAACATTCGTGTTTGAATAATATTAATAATATATTATGGTTTTGATAAAACTCTGTAACATGTGTAACACAAGCTAATAGAATGTTGTGTATAGTCAAATCTTAAAATGTTGTTTCCTGATGCACTAAATATCAATGATATATAATTTTTTTTTAAAATATCAATTCATATAAAATCAGGGTGTTATATTCAACCCCCCTTAAAATAATATTTTCCTGTAAATTTATCTCCCCAATACAAATAGTTGAGGATACTTTTACCTCATCATATCCAAAAGTTCCAAAATATCTTACTCGAATTTGTAGTTTCACTAAAAAATATTAACTATATGAGTGGTGTTTTTTATATAACTTTCTTTATATGATTCAAAATCTTCGCCGGTTTTCCCCCAAAAGAAAAATCATTATTTAGTGGTATGACCTCTAAGTTTAGTACAAAAGATGGGTTAGGTATGTACATCCTCAAGAGAGATAAATGGAACACATATTAAACACGATAGATGTTTATTGGAAGCACCAAACGATAATATAGTGTCTTAATATGATCAATTTTTTAATAGGACTCATATTTCTAGGCTTTCCCCCCTTCTTTTTTCCAATGAAAAATTTATAGAAATGACTACTTATGAAAATAAAATTCTAGATATCGTTAATGATTATTAGTGTACATTTTCTTCCAACATTGAGTTGATATTATGTGTTATAAATAATTTTAAATATCTCTACCATTTATTTATCTATCTCACTTCACAATATCTTTCTTTTAAGAACATTATTGCTACACTTTGGAGCTCTACATTTATTTCCATATAAATATTCTTAAAGAGACAATTGAATGCTTTATTAGAAAATGTTATTGTACAAAAAAACATTAGGAAGTTATTAATCTCAACCACCATTGAAATATAAATAAAAATATCTATACATAACCATTGTGGTATTAATTATTATTTCAGACTGAACAAATTTCTGAGGATGATAGGAATTGCTAAAACTCAACTTCATATTGAGATATTGCTGAATCATTTTCCCTAACTGATAGGTAAACCTCAGATCCCAATCAGATGAAATGGAATGTTTTACTCCATGAAACCTTACCACACCATTAATTCATATCATTCTATGTTGATCCAAAGATAATTCATCTCTGATAGTGATGAATTGTGATGACTTAGTAATGTAGTCAACTATTAACCATATAGAAGTATACCCTTTGGACATTTTGTGGAGTCCAAATAAAAAACCATGGTGAGGTTTTCTTATTTCCATTCTGGTATGGGTAATGGATGTAGCATCACCTTAAATTTTTTTATGTCATCATTAACTTTCTGACCTACCAAACACCTATATACAATCTTTGTGACATCTCTCTTCATGAAATCACACCTGAAATACTCTATTATATAATTATTCATCTTCTTACTTTAAAGATGAAATAAGAATGAAGATATATTAGCTTCCCACAAAAACTCTTTATTAAAATATGACATGGATAGAACACATACAATGTTTGTGAAACTTTTCATTCCATCAAGATCATGGTTAAACTCATGTACATTTCTAACGTTCATTAATAGCTCTACATCTTCCTTATATGCCTCTTTAATATTTACATGGATATATGATTGAGAATTCATTAGATAAACTTATTATTTTTCCGTCCTTTAGGATTTATAGATTTATCCTTTGATAATACATAAATATTCGATATTTTGTGATCCGTACCATGGATAAGCTATCATTATCCCTTTGACTAAAATAATATTCCACCATGACCGCATTCCCATGGTTATAATGTATTGAATATCCATAATCATTAATCATCTCAAACCATATTATTTGTCACATATTCAACTCATTTTGTGTCAATATATACATTAAATTTTTTATTCAGTATATATATCAAAATATGATCCATAAATATAATGCCTCTATATATTTAATGAAAATATTACTAATGCTAACACCAAATCATGAGTTGGGTATTTTTTCTCTTTAATATTCAGTTTTGATGATGTATAAGCTATAATAATGTCATTATTTATAATCACACTTATTAATACCTTCCTGGATTCATCATTATATATTACAAACTCTTCTCCACTATAGTGTAATGTAAGAAAAAGTATGTTGAATAATCTTATCTTTGGTTCCATTAAATTTTACTCACATTCAATTTTTATCAGATCATGGATCCATTTTTATTTACCTTGGATAGAGAATTAGATATTCATGAAAAATTCTCCAAAAAACATCAATAAAATCCAACTAAACCAAGAAATATATGGATCTCAGTCCCTGTTGTTGGTCTGGGCCAACATTCAATAGCCTCCGTCTTTGATATATCTACTGATATACCCTCTATTGAAATTATATAACCCAAAAAAGAAACATTTTTTCTCTAAAATTAACATATTTTAAAGTTTGTAAATATTTTCTCCTTCTGTAGGGTATTTAATATAGTTCTCAAGCTATCTTAATACTCTTCCTTTATCTTTTAATTGATAAATTTATCATTTATAATGACTAATTAAAACTGATAAAGAAAATCTCTAAAGACTCTATTCATCAAATAGATGATGATAACATTGGCATTAGTAAGAACAAAATCCATCACTATATATTAATATTTTTCATACATTGTTAGGAATTATATCTTGGGTATATCATCATTTTGATCCTCAATTGATAGTTTCAAGAATAAAGGTCAATTTTGGAAAAGTATTGAGGTCCAAGTAGTTGACTAAATAAGTCATCAATATTTGGATGATGATACATGTTCTTAAATATGATATTTTTCAACAACTGATAATAAATGTTCAGTTTCATAGATCTATCTATCATTTTAACAAAGATAATAGGTGCATACCAAGGTGAAAATTTTGGCCAAATGATTCCCTTATCAAGGTTTTTCTAGAGTTTCTTCTTCAATTTATGAAAATCAATCAAGGAATTCTATAATCAGTATTTGAAATTGGTATGGAACCATGACTGAATTTTATTGAGAACTCAAATTAATGATTTAGTGGAAGACTGGGAAATTTATTTAAAAATACATCAATAAATTCCCTCACAATAGATATATACTTGATATCAAGTTTCATCACAACCATTATATATAAAAACTCTTTATGAATGGGAATAAACACCCATACCAAAGATGTGAAATCCATTGAAGGTATGTACTTATCATCACATTGATTAACGGTTATAGCTTAGTTGGGATATTAAATATGGCTTCTCTTCCTCAGGAATTGATGTGGTATTTATGTTTATTAATTCAAACCATTCTTTAGATCAGATCAAACTAAACCATATTTTTATTGAAGTGATTTTTAGGAAGCAGATTCCCACCAACATCAACCGTAAAGGAATCATACATTAAATTTGTGATCATTATTCTATTATGAGTTTTCACAGATAATTCCACATCAAATAATTTGGTTCAAATGTTGACAACCATATGAATTTACTTAGATATGAAGTAGTAGGAAGATTTATATTTAAATAATAAATATGTAGTTCTAGAGTTGATGGTAAGGTAAAATTTCACTATGTCATTATCACACCCCTCATCAAAAAATGTGGTCTCATGATATTTCCATTTCTATATAATTTTAAGAAGATTTTGAAGTTTATCATCATCATTTACCATAATATTTGGGAACTTGTAATCATAGTTCCCATACTCTTTGAATTCGAAACACTGGAGTGTGGGTGTTACGTTATGTGTATATTTCTATCTATTTGAATAATTAGCTAACTCCTTCCCATAACATTAATAATAAATTTTCTAATGAACTTCCCTCAAAAAATTAAAACATATACTAGTCCCCTTAAGAAAATTTCCACCACGAATCTTCCCACACTTTTAGTATAAAATAAATACCATTTCTTCTCTCCATGATTTTTAGATTTTTCTTTCAACTCTATCTTGCTTTTCTTGTCAAAAACGTGATATTGTTACATAACTCCAACATCATTTTCAACCATTATATAACATCAAAAAATATCCCCATTTCTAATGAAGTATCTTATGGCTAATGAATATTGGATACTTGGTTATAATCCACTTAAAAATCAATCAACCTAACTTTGAAGTTGGATGATAATACTAGAAGTGTACCTTCCAAGTCTTCAAAAAGTTTCCTCATAGGTACCAACAGATTTGTTATCTATTTACATTGACTAAAGGAACTCTTTATCCATATTCCTATGGATATTACAAGGAAGGTACTTATTGAAATATATTTTATTTAAGTCATTTCAATCCATGGATTCAATTTTAACATGTTTCCTCATAATCATGATAAGAGTCCACCATGATGGCCAAAATGATTTTTTATGTTCCAAACATTAGTGAACATAAAATATCTTTTCAGTGGTACTGATTCATTACTCCCTAACTAGAAGAACAACAGATTCATTGAAATAAAGTGGGAATTATCACATTAATGAATCAATATAATTTTGTCCCCTACTTTGGTTGTTTGGAAGTCTAGCTTGATTCATAGCTTGATAATGTTTTCTGGTCATTGAAATGATATTTTTAATTAAATGTCCCATAATTATTGGATGTCTAGGAGTACAATCATTTAATTTTTCATCACACTTCGCATTAATGTAGATTCTTTAGGTTCTATATATTTACTAAAGCTATAAATCATATTTTATGAAACAATAATCATATTGAGGAACCACATAATCCAGGAAAATTACTTATAAGGTGTGTAAAAATTATATGTTCTTTAATATATGACACCATAGGTTTTTCTAAGATCATTTATAGTTATCATATGTTTAAATAATTCATTATAGTTCATAAATGGTATGTGAATTTCAAAACCATATACCTCAGGATTGTAGAAATAGGTGTATACTAAGGCCCGTTTTCATGCACCGGGTGACAATTGAGTATGTATTGATTGTAAGGACTCAACCATAAAAATTAAATTTTCTAGTAACATTTACTAGAATTATATTTCATACATTCTTATATATATTTTAGAAAATTTAATAATAATTCATTCAATACAAAAAACTTATAATGAACTATAATGAATTATTTATCGAAGGATTGTTCTTGGGTAAGTGCCCATTTTTCATCATTTTTCCACGGTTTTGATAAAGACACTACCCTTTTATACTTTTTTCCTTAGATATACATCTGATGTGGGTAGATATAAGATTTTTTTTAAAACAAGACTATATATGGTTTTTTTTAATGACAAGGTATGATATCTAAGGTAGTTTCTGGGAATATTGACTTGGATTCTTGAGCATTCTTTATATGTTGTTACTTTTCATCGAAACAATTGAGGTGGGTAACTTCACTCTCAACTAACATTGATATAACAGTTATTAATGATTTAAATTTTATTTTTCTAGTGATATTAATTACTGATTTTCTATTAAAAATTTACTGGCAACCCTCTTTTTGTGATGTTTTGGGGAATTATGAAATTATGGAAAATTGGGCATTCTTGAAATTTGATTTTGATCATGATTTTTAAATGGAGATTTTATATTGGGTATTTTATATAATTTTTTTATTTTCATTTAATTTAAATGTTTTAAATAAATCTACGAGTTTATTTAAATTATTTAGTTGTTAAATTGGTTCATTGAAAAATTTTAATAAACTGATGGTTTTTATTGAAATTGATGAAATTGATGAAATTGGTGTCAGACATTGGAAAATATGGTGTGTATATTAATATTGAATTACGAGTCATGGTTGAAATAATACATTTTTCTCGATAAGAATTTCATAATGGCACATTGGATTTAATTAACTTGTGATGACCTGGTAGATCGACGAGAAACCACAAATTAATATGGATCTATCATGATGAAACATGCATTGTTGGAATTTTAGATATGTGTAATTAAATTCTTATTCCAAGAAAGATGATTAAAACAGGGTTTAATACATATATTTACTATTTAATGCATTATTTTCTTATAAAATATTTATGGAAAATAAATATTCCAAGAAATATATTTTCTTATTGAAATTGATGACATTATTTTATTGATGAAGCATGAATTGTTACTAGGTCATTATGACTGGTATTAGATTTTTCCTTTCTCTATAGAAAAAGTAGTCTTCCGTTTTTTTGATGATGGAGTTAAAATTCATCCTTTTTTATTACTTGGGTTTTATTCTCAGCAAGTAGTTGGATTTTCAGGACTGACTGATCATAATAAGTCGTAGATAAAATTTCTGTGTGGAAATTCAAGTTACTAGGGAGTGGGGTACATAAATGTTTCGGATATACTTATAGGATATTGTAATCAAATTATCATGGGTTCAAACAATGAGATGAGCATAAAATGCATTATAGAGGAAAAAATTCCCACTAAGAGTATATATCACATTTTTAGTAAGAACATATGATTTGAATCATGTTAATTTTTTTTTGAAAAAAAATGTATAAAATTGATTTCAAATGAAAGACTTTAAAAATTCAATGACTGAAATATTTTGAAAATTGTTTGTTTTTTAAAATAAAGAAGATTTTATTCTAAAAAATGGTTAAATTTGGGCAGGAATGTTGTGATTTTTGATGTGGATGAATTTGATATTCTATCAATTCAATTCCTAGAGAGTGAAACATAATGAATTTGTTGTTTGTTTAGAAAATGTAACCCAGCCAGCATCATAGAAACCAACTGAAGGAAGTTGCATAGAATGTGGTTGAAACTGAGCCACAATTGAACCAAGAGATGGTGTAGAGGATCGTCAAAGTATACCAAGATATGGACACTCGTAACATGAGGGATGAGCAAAGATAAGTGGATCATTCTATACAGTTCCAAAATCAAAATCCACCCATATTTCAGGTTGATTCATAACCAGAAAGGATAACGGTGTGGCCGAATTGGTTGAATCATATATTTGATTTTATTAGCACACTGACAAAGCTTAATTTTAAACTAGAATCGTATATGATTGATGAAATTTCATGCTAGTGTTGAGATTAATCCATTTAGGATAAACTGGATCAAGGCCTTAGTTGAGTGGATTTTGAGGAAATATTCAACAAACAATTCCATCCTCACAAATTTAGAGTTAATAGAAGAAGGGACTTCTTTAGACTAAAGAAAAAATTCTTTTTATTACTAAACATTCACCTAAATTCTTAAATTTAGTGTGATTTTCATTAGAATTTGTGGTTATTTTAGCCTTGAAGGCACACATATTGAAATTATGGATAAGGCAGGAAATTCTCTTGATTATTTTGGTGCTCTATGTTAAAAATTATACCGACATGGTGATCATGGAGAGAGTGGCTAAACTGAACATCTCAATAGCTATGGAAGGAGAAATCATGATGATAACCATAATAAATTGAGGTAACTCGAATGGTGGGAGAAAGAGGAAGAGGGACACCTATTTCCAAGGTTGGAATGGAAATCAAAATCAAATAGCTGGATCAGTGAATCTTCCTCCAAAACCAATGATCTATTCTGGATGTTTCCTATGTGGATAATTCAACCACATGAAAAAATGAATATACAACATAACCTAGAGCATTCCATAACTATAATAATATGGGACATCTTCAGCACTATAGTCGCAGTGCTCTGAGGTCAAGTGCTCGAGACACATCTCATGTGTCGCAAGAATTGTATGCTATGACAGGATGAGGCCAGAAAAATCAGACATGTTATTAGAGTTGATATAGAAATGGTGATTCTATGAACACTATGAATCCTCAGCATGGGCAATCCAAGAAATTCAATAAGAAGAAAAGTTAAACAAAGAAACAATTTTATATAGCAGAGAAGATTTTTATGGATGAACATGCTGGACCATCTATAGTTAAAGGTATGATTATATTGAATAATATTCGTATAAAAGTGTTTTTTGATACTGGTGCATCTCATTCATTAATTACTTCTTGTGTTTTTGATCTACAAATTTTGAAACATGAGTTGATTTACTATGTGATAAAACTTTAAACCCCTCTCGATGAAAGGGAATGTTGATCCTTTATGTGTAGAGTGTGTTTAATAACTGTTGATAGAGTTAAGAAGACAAGGTATATCTTGGTTTTAGAGAAGGATGACTTTGATTTAATCCTAGGTACGGATTGGTTGCAAACATTATAGGCTTACATCGACTGTTATAGAAGAATGGTTAGTTTTGCAATTATAGTTGGAATCAAGCTTCTCTTCAGAGAACAAAGGGTTGCAAAGACAGGTGAAATGGTCTAGTTGACTCTAGCATTCAGAATGATATTGTATTAGTTAGAGGCGTTGCATTTTGAATAGATGGAAGAGATCAAGGATAGTAGTTTTCTAGAATATGTTGTTCAATATATAGATGTATTTCCCATGAAATTCTCAGGGTTACCACTAGAAAGAGAATTCGAGTTTATGATTGATATCTTTCCAAGTATTAGTACTATTTACCTTCCATATTATAGGATGGACCCAATGGAATTAAGGTAGATTAACGTGTGATTGGTGGAGAAAGAAAAAAAGGTTTCATTTAGCCATGTAATTCTCTATGGGAGGAACCAATATAGTTCGTGAAGAAATAAGATGGAACATTGAGATTATGAATTTATTATCATAATCTTAGCCAAGTTATGATAAAGAATATATATCCACTTCCTCATATTGATCACCTATTTGATCAATTCATAGGATCTCAATGGTTCTCTAAAATTGAATTGCAATCAGAATGTCACAAATTTCAAGTTTAGAAAGATGATATTCCAATGAAAGCTTGCAGAAGATGATATAGACACTATGAATATGTTGTCATGACTTTCTGTCTAAAAAATGCACCAGAATTATTTATGGAATTGATGAATCTAATATTTCAAAAATATCTATATTCTTTTATTGGGGTTTTATTGACGAGATATTGGTGTATTCAAGGATAATGGATGAGCATGAGCAATACGTGGCGATAGTATTAGGAATATTGATAGATCATTTTCTGTATACCAAATTATCAGAGTGTGACATTAGGATATAAGAGGTATACTTTATAAGACATGTGATTTCTAAAAACAATTAGTAGATCCTAAAAAGATAGGAGTTGTTATCTCTTAGAAACCATAGAAAAAATCTTTGAGATATTAATATTCATTAGTCTCACTGGTTATTATTGACATGTTAGTCATCACTTCTCTTGACTATCATCTCCTAAGACAGTATTAACAAAGAAAAATTTTCCCTTCTAATGGAGCGAGGAATGCCCAAAGTAATTTGAAGAGATGCTAGTTCGTCTTACAATATCATATATCTTGATTTTTCTATAATCAAGATAGGGGTATGTGGTATAATGTGATGCTTTGGGATTTGGGTTGGGATGTTCTCTCATGAAAAAATACCATATTGTTTCTTATGGTTCAAGGTAATTTAGAGTGCAAGAGAAAAATTACCCAACACATGGCTTGGAGTTAGTTTCGATCATCAATGCTATAAAGACATAAAGACACTATCTCCTTCATAATAAATTCATTGTGTTCTCAAATCATAAGATATTGATGCATATTTTCTCATAGAAAGATTTGAATCTGTTTAAATTAAGATGGATCAAGTATCTCTAGATGTTTTACTTCAACTTGATACATACAACAAGAAATAGAAACTCAGTGTATGATGCATTATGTATAAAATTATACACCCAATTGGAAAAAAATCTTTAGAAGAGTGGCTGTTGATGTTGTTATTAGCTGATATGCATGTGGAATGTGAATAATGAGTTGATGTTGCAGTTTTATTTTTTGTTTTTGTACTCCCTAATTTGATAATAATGGTATAAGAGGCACAAAAATATAATGCATAATTCATTGTTATTACATCAAAACTCAATGTTGGGGAGACCATTGAAGGATGGAAACATGATGGGAGTTTGGTTTTGGGATTTATAAATTAGACTGTTGTACCAATGGGTTTTCAAGAATAAATTCTTCATGACTACCACCATTCGATATGGGTTCTACATCTAGGAATACATAAGATTAATAAGGCAATGAAAGAGTAGTTTTGGTGGATTGGTATGAAACAAAAAGGTCATATGTTTGTTTTAAAGTGATAAACATGTCATCATGTTAAGGAAGAACATAAATGAAAATCAGGCATGTTGCAATATTTAACTATTCTAGTTTGGTAATTAGAGTAGATAGTGATGGATTTTGTTACATGTCTACCATGAACTATTCAGAATCATGATTCCATGTGGGTGATACTAGATCAGCTCACAAATTTGGATCATTTCATCCATATTCGTGAAAATCATACTTTGAAGAATCTGTCCAAAATCTATATATGAGAAGTGGTAAAGAGACATGGCATAATAGTCTCAATAGACATAGATAGAGAACTGAGGTTTGTATATTTTTTTTGTAAATCCTTACATAAATCCCTTGGGACTCAGTTGACCATGATTACATCGTTTAATCCTTACACTGATGGGGAATCCAGAAGGATGATATTGACATTGGATGATATTTTGTGGGATTGTGTAATGTATTTTGGTGGCTCATGGGAAGATAACCTTCCTTTGGTGGTGTTCTCATATAATAACAGTTATCATGTATCCATATATATGGATCCTCTTGATGTGTTGTATTGGGGTCATTGTCATTGTCTACATTGTTGTTTGGAAACAGGTGAGACCTTATTAGTTGGGCAAAACCATGTCCAATAAACGGAGAAGAAGATCCAGTTCATCGGAGAGAGGATGCATATGGATCAATGTCATCATATATCATTTGTGGATCATCGCCAAAGAATTTTTCCATTTGGGATGAGTTCACATGTGTTCTTTAGGATCTCTCAAAGTCTTGGACTTTGTCATTTTGGGATGCTGAGAAAATTATCTCCTAGATTCATTAGGCTTTTCAAGATACCGAATTGGGTTGGATTGGTGGATTATCTGTGGGAATTTCTACCATGGTCTAGTTCAGTTCATAATGTGTTTCATGTATCTCAGTTGAAAAAGCATCAGCCTAATCATGACCATGTGATCCGATGAAATCATGTTGACCTAGTGTTGGATTCTTCCTTGGTGCATATCCTGGTATGGATTATGGATAAGTAATAGATTGTCATTAATGTAAAAATTATCAATATAGTGAGGGTTTTATGGAAACATGAGAAGAAAAAGAAAGATCTTTGGCCATAAATCTTTCATGGTAGTGGTCAATTACGACTTTCTAGGGACAGAAAAACCAATGGTGCGGAGAATATAGCACCCCAATTTATGTTATATAACCATTCATTTGTGCTTTTCATGAGAATAAAAGTAATGGGTTAAGACTATGAGTGTTTTGAGTGATTTTGGGGAGTGTTGGGGAAATAGGGGGCGCTTGTGCTACACATGGTTTTCCCAATCTGTATGACAAAACCGTGGACATCTAGAGGTTTTCTTAAAAAAATGGCCCTAATAAGAAATTTGGCTTTTCATAAGTCCAAATATGGTTATCCCATTTATCCAAAAGTGATCTAAAGGCTTTCCTTGGTGATTCGTTGGACGATTCTTGCAGTAAGTGCCTATTATCCCTCGTTTTTTCCATCGTTTATTGTATCTTCTTCTCTTATAATCTATTTTTCTTATATATACACTCTTTTTGGGTCGATATAAGATTTTTGAGGCCATATAAGGTCATATATGGTGTTTTTAATGGTAGGGGAGTATATCTAATGTGGTTTCATGGAATCATGACCTAGATTCTTAAGTTCTCTTCATTTGTTTTCAGTTTTCATCGAAATGATCTAGGTAGGTGGATTCACTCTCAAATCCCCATGCATGAACTGTAAATAATTTCTTAAAAAAACTTTGATATTAATTTTTAATTGTCTTTTAAACATTTATTGGAATCCCTCTTTAGTGAAGGTTTGTGGAATTATGAAATTCTAGAAAATTGGGGAATCGTGAAATTGGAATTTGTACTTGATTTTAAAATAGATATTTTAGGTTTAGGATTTTATTTAACCTTTGTAATTTGATTTCATTTTAGTTTTTTCCATAAATATATGATATTTTTTAAATTATTTTGTTGTTAAGTTGGATCGTTGGAAAGTTTTACTAAACTGATGGTTTTTTTGAAATGGATAAAATTGCTGAAATTGGCATGGGTATTTGGAAAAATTGTTGTGAATATTCATATTATTTTATGAGGTATGGTTTATATAGAATCTTACGCTTAGTGATAAATAAGTAATGGCTCAAGGGATTTAATTACCTTGTGATGACTTGGTATATCATTGAGACACTGCTCATGAGTATAGATTTATCATAACGAAGAATTCCTTGTTAGAATTATAGATATTTGAAATTAAATTCTTATGAAAAGTTATATATAAGAAAAGTATTTTATATATTTATTTTTTTATTTACATGGAAGATAAAATAATATAAAATTGGTAAACATGGTTTTTTACTTACTTATAAACTATTTTGATAAGTGTTTATATTTTCTTAAAAACACTTTTTGGAAATTGTTCTATACATTTATTTTATTTAAATGTTTCTAACTTTACATCATAGTGGAGTGATTAGGAAATTAAATGGGGAATACCTATTGAGTATTATACTCACACCTAATTTGGATATTTGGTGATTTTTCATATGTCATATTACAGGATGTGGGAAAAGGTAGAGTACCACATGTTTTTCACCCTACTTCCTGAGTTTAGGCCTGTTTTGTAATGGAGGAGCACAGAGCTAGTGGAGCATGGAGTGTTGTGGTTGTTTTGGTGTCTTTTTAGTTATCATCAACTATATTATTTGAGGTTTATTTTTCTTCCATTGTATCACATTTTGGGTTCAATTTGTTATAAAAGAAATTGTTGAGTTGACTTTCTTTTGATCGTGCATTATATAGTTATTATGGGATGTGGTTTTGTTTGGGTTTTCCTTTATTATTAAAGGATAAATGATCCCTTACTTGTATTTTAAATCCGTAAGAATTCATTTCCAGCATTTGGTGTCTTGGGGATTTCGCTTAAGGCCTATTAATGATTCATTTTTTCTCAAGCCAATGAGAATAAGTGGAAAATTACACACAAGTTGAACAAATACAAAAAATACAATATCAAACCTAAATAGTAGATATTCCATGAAAAATACGATTAATCTGTCAAAATAAAAATGAAAATGTAATGACATTGCCAATTCCCATGTGGGTCCCAACCCATGTTTGGTTCCCTCGTCTATTCACTATTCAAAAATCATCAATTTATCATAGGTAATATTACCTTATCATTTACCGCGAACATGAAACCTATTCATGTATCTATTTGGAATCCCAAGTAGGGTGTGTGTAAAACGTAGTAGGCCACCCCCAATGGTGTCTAAAACAATATCTAGTCAACAATTATGTCTGAATTTGTATTAATAAAAAAGTACAATTAATAATTAAATAGTAATCATCTTATTAATTACTCTTTATTTAACCACATTACACCGAGCTTTTTGAGGACACCTAAACGTCAATACCTACTTCGGCTCATTACAGATTATGAAATATCCCTACGAGATATCATATATCTGAATTATATTTTTTCCATTAATTATCACAATTCATATATGATTGAATGTATAAACCATGTAAATTTTTCTGACATGAATAATGTGCACATAGGGATCTAACCTCAAGGGTCTAATGTGAGTGAAAATAAATGATAAATGATTTCTTTCAAGGAAAATGGGGAAGATATCATTGTATTTTCTCTGAACTAACTCCAATATCTCTCATGCTATCTGGGAAATCAAAATGGATGCTCTCGTGATCTTCCTCCCTTAAGGCTCTCAAAATCCTTCATAAATAAAAATAAAATCTCCCAATATATTACTTTGAAAATCCCTCACTCACAACCTAGTTAACCCATGTGCTACTCAATGTCAACATAATCACAACCATGGTACATACAACCAACTTCCATTTAGAAAATCACTCTATTAATTCATTTAACAATTAATTAATAATACTCATGTCATTAATTAATTTCCTCAAATCTCTTTTTTAGAATGTTCTGAAATCCATTTTATGTTTTTGGTAACCATACATCAAGATTACAAAATTAAAATTTTAAGATTCAAAATTCAAAATTAAAACCAAACAAGATCCATGAATTAAAAAAAATTTGATTTACAATCCTAACCAAATCATCACCTCAAAGGCTGCGAGATCCGCTGTGTGGACCAAGGACAGGTCTGTCGTGTCCCATCCACATAGTCACCACCATCCTAAAATCCCCTTAGAAATAATCCCATCACTATCATCCCCTATCAAAGCCCAGTCATCATGAACATCACTAGCCATCAGCCAGAAAAACCCTCGGTCATCGGCCAGAGGAACTGTCTGCTGGTATTAGTACCACATGAATAGAAACATCTAAAATCGACGAAGGAATAAATCTCGTATAGCATCACACCGTCCTCCTCATCAATAAATGAACACAACAACATCATGTCACTGACTTCACAAAATCACAAGAAACACTATATTTATCACCTCAAAACATCACTACATACCACCGTCAAACAGAGAACACCATCAAGAGACACCAACCAATGATGCCACCATCACCATTATCCTTGTAAATTCCATGATTAATTTATCAAATCACATTCACTAATTAATTTTACAATTAATTAATCATAACCATCTCATTAATTAATTTACACCATTAATTAATCACACTATTTCTATTATTTAATTCAATAATTTATTAATCATATATATCCCATTACATAATTCATCAATTAATTAATCACATATCCCCTGTTAATTATTTTAAAAAATTAAATAATTATTACAAAATATGAACATCCAATAATTAATTCACTAATAAATTATTCTTATTTTTAAATTCAAAATTATGATAAATAACTCAAAAATTAATTATCCAAAATTTAATTATTCAATTAAATCCCAAATTCCTCAACTATATAATTGACCAGAATAAATAATTTATTTAAGAATTTCAATTGCTAAATGAACCCATGAAATTATACAATCAGAAACATTTACTTGACATGAGTACAATAGAATTTGAATAATAGACCACCTAACTCAATTCATTGATAAAAAAACCATCCAATAGAAAGTCACCAAAATTTAGCAGAGTAACATCATAGAACAATATCCGAATATATATCAGAAATCAAGATTGATCAATTTATGATATTTTAAATCTAGATATCAATATACAATCCTAGGTCTAGATCCACCGAACTAGGTATATATATAACACAAACAGAGAGTAACTTCCCTTAATGAAGAAGAGATGAAAGGATGAGGAATGGGAAATCAATCAGGATGATATCCTATTATTGGGGTGTAGATCTTCGATCTAGGCTTTGAACAACAATGAAAAGAGGCTGGAAGGGCTTGTAATTTTACTAGGAGGCTCTATAATCATGAAAGCAGAATTAGGGTCAAATGGGGGTTGATTTGGGATTAAAATTGGTTTTTAAAATAGTTAAACTAATTTTTTGGTTAATTTAATTCCCATGCACGGTTTGTTGGGCAAGGGAGCATGGGTTCCCCTAACTTTGAACCTATACCACTAAACCATTCGCCTATTATATCGGGGTACATAATTACTCCTATGAGGGTGAAAGGTTTGAAAAGTCTTGTACCAACCATTAAATTCCCTTCAATCCTGGGTTTCTTGGTTTTCTAGGATGGGGTGTACGGTTAGGGAAAATTGTGCCCCAAATGTGAAATTATTTATTTCTTCAATTTTTCTCAATGTTCAACCCAAACACACCCCAAGGTAAAACCCAATTGAAAATTACTCACACAATGAAAAAGTGTACCTATAACAAGCCCAATGCAACTCCAAAAATATTTAGGATCCTATAATCTCCCCCACCATTATAATAGCTCATCCTCGAGTGAAACTCTCAAGCATATCTAAGATTCCAAGACAAAAAATATCAGGTCTCTAAACCCACTTATATAATTCTTTTTCTCTTGATTCCTCTTTCACACACCCATGATGCCACTATACTTGAACTACCGATATAGACTATCCCCGCAAAACATTATCACTGTGATCCAACACAAGTATCTGATGCTCCTCAAAGGATGATTCTATCTCAAGGCCAACATCATTCATATCAATCACATGATAAGTGTTAGGGTGATACCATAGAACTTGTGACAAATTTAAAATATCATTCATAGAAATTCATTTCTATGAATGATCCAATTAGTATGCCAATAACCTGACTTTCTCCAAAACCTCTAACTATCCAAAAAACCTAAGCACCAAATTGCCCTGTCTCCATATATTGTTGTTTCCCAACCTAGGAAACACCTAAAAAATACATGTTACCCTATATAAACTCAGGGGATCATTGAATTCAATCATCATTAGACTTTTTTCTACTACGATCCAGAGACATATGTTTCTCAATCAGCTGAACCTGGTTTGACATCTCCTGAATGTGACTCAGTCACAACAATTCTGATTCACCTGCCTCTATCTATTATAGAATAGATCTACAAGGCCTACCATAAAATTCATTGTCTAGTTCCATCTGCAACATTTCATGATAAATATTTTAATAGGAAATCTCCACTAAATATAGGCGTATCTCCCAAGATCCTCTTAATCCTAGGAAACATGGTCACAACATATCCTAAAGCACCATTATAGTAAGTTTCAACTAACATTATGTATGTTGGTGGAAATTCATACTCAATAAAACCATCATACCAATCTCCTTCTACAAGCACTTCTATAAGAATGAACTAAAGTGTGGGTCACAATCTGAAACTATAGTTTGTGGAATCCCATGCATATGGACCATCTCTTAAACACACAAATCTCTCAGATACTACACTGAAAAATTCTCTCGTATATGATAAAAATGAGATACTTTTCTTAATTGATCCACAATCACCAAAATAACATCATTATTCCAATGTTTCCTCAGGAAACCCTCCCAAAGGTCCATTTTCACATCATCCCACTTCCATTTTGGAGAAGGAATTAGTTATTGTAAAATCCTGAGTTATTGATGTTCAAACATCACATGCAGATTGGTGTAACATCATGTCACAAGCCCTGTAATTTAATTTTTCATTCCTAACCACCAAAACTATCATCATAGGTCATTATACATTTTTGTCACACATTGATCTACCATCCCCTTTGAGGCATGAAATTCCCACATCAAATCCCATCACATGCTCATAGAGACAATAACCTAATTCTTGACATTTTGGATCTCATCCTTATCTATGTTCCAATATTTAGTTGACTCCCCACATTAAAGGCTTTACCTTAAGGTCAAACACTCTAAATCCTCATACTAATTGTCCTCAATTTGGAGAAAAAGTGTAGAATCCCCTGAAAATGATATGAGAGCCATCAGATCCTAACTCTCTCGAACCACCACATGCATCTCCACTAGTAGAGGCATCATTTTTAACTCATAACTATACTCCTGAACTTCTTATGTCTGAATTTTCCTTCTCAAAGCATTATTCAAACTATTTCCTTTTAATGGAATACATCCTAGTTTGAAATGAAATGACTCCATATACTCAACCCATATGCACTTAATATTATTTAAGTCTCACTAAAAAAATATACCTCAATCTCTTATGATCACTATACACAGTAAAATGTTCACCCAATAGATAATTCTGGAATCACCTAAAATAATAAAATTTCTGCCAACTAAAAGCCCTTTTTAGGGTACTTTCATTCATGTGGACTCAACAGTAGAGACACATAATCAATAACTCATTCTCCCTACATCAACATACCTCTGAGTCTGATCCTATAATTGTCATATTATATCATATACTTCTCACCTGGATCAGGTAGAATCAATATTAGTGAAGATGTCAAATGGTAATTCAAATCCTATAATGCCTTCATAGAAGATTCCAACCATTCAAACATTATCCCATGTTTGGTCTAGACAGTAATTTTTGTTTCCTATTAAAAAAATTCCTAGACAAAACTTCAATAATATCTATATAAAACTGGAAATATTTTTCTATCAAAATCATTCTTAGTCTCCTCCCAAGAAACCACTGCCTATACTTTCTCTAGGTCGACATACCCACCTTCCTCTATGATTATGTGACACATGAATTGTAATAGATCAATATAAAAATGGCAGTTAGATATCTTGGAATATAGTTGGTATTATCACGGTGTACTCAAAATGATGTTAAGGTGTTGTTTATGATCATCGTGACTTTTAGAATACACCAAGATATCATCCACAGACACAACCACAAATAGATCATGATATGGATGGAAGATCATGTTTATAAAGGCCATAAATCTGCAGGTGTGTTCATCAATCAAAAAGGAATTAATATAAAATCATATAGGCTATACATACTCTTGAAATCGGTCCTCGATATATCTGATCCCTGAAAACCCAACTGAGGATACCCTAATATCAAGTCAAACGTTGAGAATACACAAGATCCTCCCAGCTATTCAAATAAAAATCTAATACATGGTAGAGGATATCGGTTCTTCATAGTCATTTGGTTCAAATTTTTTTAATGAACACATATGTGTAGAGTCCAGTTATTCTTATTTTCAAACAGCACTAGTGAACCCCATTTCAATGTACTCAGTTGGATAAATCTATTATCCTCTAACACCTACATGTAATTCTTGATCAATTTATGCTCTTTAGGATCTATTCTGTTTGGTGGAATAGAACATGACTTAGCTCTAGGCATGATACCAATTGTAAATCCCAAATATCTCAATGGTGGAAGCCCTGATAAGTCTTTAAGAAAAGCATCCTAAAACATATCCACTATAGGTGGAAAGAAATCATGTTTCATATCTCCATCATCTAATAAAAAACTTACAATATAGGCTGTTAGCTCTATCAGTTTGAATGAAATTGGACCTGCATGGCCTGCTGGGATATCCCACTCCGCACGGTGAATATAATGGTCACCCTTATGATATATAAAATCCATTCTCATCTTATAAAAATCAAGGTAGTTTTGATATTCTAATAACTAGTCCATACCCATAATTAAAAAAATCATGACATGTCAAAGGTATAATGATTTCACAAAAAATGATACTCCCCGATCTCGAGAGAACACCCCATGCACAAATAGATGTTTCTAGACCGTACCCCCAGAGGTGTGTCTATCATTAAAATACCACTCACAAAATCCATTTCCAAGATCAAAATTTTCAGAAGTTGTGCTAAAATAATAGAAATAAAGGCACCAATATCAATTAAAGAACTACATAATGTAGGTGATATAATAATTGTACCTCTCACTATCGATGCTCCAGCCTCAAAATCCACATGTGTAGTATAAATGAAATGTAACTATCCTACCACTATTCACTATGACATAGTCTGACTCCCCTAAGTTGCGCCACTCTGTTGATTTGGGTTCTCATTCCTAAAATAACCACATCCACTACCTGTACTGCATCGGTTAGTAGAATTACAGCTACCAGATAGATATCGTGTATAATACCCCCTTTTCATACACTGGTTTTATCTAGCTCCTTCATTACATACTGTCTACTATGAGTTTTACTTAACCTTAGTAGATGTTTTATCTTGTTGTTTCCTCAACACTACCCTAGTGTTCATGTAGAATTTTGTTGTATTTGTACCATCCTAAAACTATAGTAGAAAACCACATTGGTAAGGTATTTTATAACCGACCCTTCCCCCTGGCTACACTTATTGTCACTACTATGGGAGAAATTCTGGTAACCAAAATTCCTGCTTTTAAAAATAATACCTCCTAAAAATGTAGAAGAATCCACATGTCCACCTCTGGAAGCCACCTATAGGTTCCCCTCTTAGATGAGATCCTGATTCACCACTTTTTAAAACCTCTTTCTTCCTAGATATGATCACCTTGTACTAATTTTCTGATTTCTGTATGTTCTGAAACCAATTTATCACAGTATCCTCATCTCCAACCAATTTTAGTGAAATGTTATAAAAATATCTCTAGCATCAATCATAGTCGATCTTTGAAATATTCCACTCAGTAAATCTCATGAACTCAGCTACCCTCTTCTGTCTCATGGTTCATAGATAAATGTGCTCTAGGAACTTCTCTTAAATTTATTTCCATTTCATAACTTCCATTTGTCCATCCCAAGTTTGGATGTCCCACCATTGCTTCTCATGATCACATATCATACATGTATACAATTTTACTCTCTTCTAAGATGGAGTCTCCAATTCGTCATATATTATCTAGATAGACACAATCCAAAACTCATCTCTTTCAGGTCCACTATCTCTAGTAAAAGTTGAGCGTGATGTAACGGGAACTCTCTTGTCATATTAGACATGGTTTTAAAAACCAACCCTGGGCCTCTTTCCATGAATTTTATAAAGCAAGATAAGTTTTCTCAGAACTGATTCCCTAGTTCCCCAAGGGGAACTATCGGTGTCATAGGATGCTCTACAAGTGGAGCATCTCCAGTCTAATCCTCTTATCATACTTCAAATACGAATCATCATGGAGTAATATCTCAAAAATTACAAACACAAATGTTGGGATGCATAACACAACATTATCAAATTTACATAATATTAAAATCACAACAAGTCATAACAATTATTTTCCCTCAACCTCACCATGTGGTTAAAACTAAAGTTTTAACACTACTATTAACCATCATACACCTAAGTCATAGTTAACAAGGGTAATACAATTTCATTATTCACATTCCATTATTCACGGATTTATTCAATTTTTTTACCTTTTTCAATATTACAAGAATGGAAAAATAGTTCATGTTTATAAACATACCCAAAACATGTTTCCTCAAGCCTGCCTAAAATGATGCACGTCATAATAATCATATGTGACTAGAATGATGTATGGAACTCAGATATTGTGCCATACTCAGCCATGATTCAATTATCAACAATTTTTTAGAAATAATAATCACATCACACAACTAGTGCATTACCCAAGGTAAAATAATATTCAACTATAACATAAAACAAATATTACAATGTCCCACCCTGGGTACTTGTGTTTTCATTATACATGGGTCTGAAAATCCCATGAATAAGCTCATAACCAAGGAATAACTAATTATATCCTCTTGTATAACTTTCCAAAATAGTATGGAAAAATTAAAAAGAAAAGAAAATATGAATTTGATACCACTTTGTAATGTCCTGAACATGGTGCCACATATAGTTTCCCAAAGCCGGACTACCACATGACCCCAGGAACGCCTCCCCATATGGTAGTGGATGACAACTAGCAGTGAGGGTATAATATTGATGATGTGGAGTTTATACCATCTTTTATTATTGTAATTCACCAGCAGAAAATAAGATACAATAATTGAATTACATTTTACCTGAAATAGAATAGTATCAAGTTCACAAGATGAACAAAAATTAGAAATAAAATATCAAAGCCGAACAATAGATATTCCATGATAAATTATGTTCCAAGAATTAGAATAAAAACTCAAATATAAATACACTGTGAACTCGCAAGTGGGTCTCAAACCCCATTAAGCTCCCTAATCCATGATCCATTCACAACATATCCATTTAACATAGGTAATTTTACCTTATCATGTACTAAAATCTATCATGTTACTGATCAGGCATCCCGAGTAGGGTGTGAGTACAAATCAGTAGGTTACCACAAATGGTGTCTAAAACAATATCCATTCAATAACCATGTATGAATTATTTTTAAAAAATATGTGCAATGAATAAGTCAATAGTTATCATATTATCAATTATTCATTATTTAATCACATAATCCATCGGCTTCCAGAGGACACCCAAAACTCAATAACAACATTGTCTCATTCCAGATTCTAAACTACCCTCAGATGAATATCATATATCTAAATTTCATTTTTACAATTCATTATCAAAATTCATCTCTAATGAAATTCATAAAACATGTAAATCAATCTGACATTAGTAATGTGCACATAAGACTCTACCCTCAAGGTTCTAATATGAGCAAAACTAATTGAAGCATAATAGATTGTTAGGAAAACAGGGAAGATCTCACAATATTTTCATTAGACTAACTTCAAGAGCTCTCATGGTATCATAGAAATCAAACTGGAATCTCTCAGGATATTCCTCCATGAAGGCTCTCACATGTTCGTCAGATAGAATTTCTCACAATCTTCCTTGATAAATACCTCACTCAAACCCCAGTTAACCCATGTACTACTACATGATACAATAATCACAACTATGTGACATATAAGAAAAGTTCATTCCACAAATCATTTGATTAATTAATACAAAAATTAATTAATCATACCCAACACATTAATTATTTTATACAATTACATAATCATTTCCATCTCATTAATTATTTTCCATAATTAATTAATTAGATAAATTCCATTATTTAATTCATCAACTAATTAATCAAACCCACCACATTTGTTAATTTCCACAATTAATTAATCACATCATTTCTATTAATTAATTCAACAATTAAATAATCATATCAATCCCATTAATTAATTCTATAATTAATTAGTCAAATCTCCTCCATTAATTAATTAAAAAATTAATTAATATTTTCAAAATGTCAAAATCCAATAATTAATTAACTAATTAATTATATTTAATTCCTAGTTCAATATTCCTATAATTATCCTAGAAATTAATTATCCCCATTTGCACAATTAAACTATTCATTCAAATCCCCAATTCCTCAATTAATTAATTGACAACATTAATTAATTAAATTAGAAATTAAAATTATTGGAAAAACTAATTAATTATAAAATCACATACAGTTAATTGATATCAAGACTATGGGATTTTAATAATATACTATGTACCTCTATTCATCGATTAACAATCAACAAAAGGAAAACCGCCAAAATTTAGCAGAGTAATGACGTAGAAAAAGATCTGGGTCTATAACCTAAAACAATATTGAATAATTTAAGATATATAAATCTTGATCCATATCTAAAATACTATATCTATAACCAAAAAACTATGTAAATATATAAAAAACATACAATAACTTCTCTTAAAGGAAGAGATAAGAAAGGAGGAGGAATGTGAATGTAACTGAGATGAGATCCTCTTAACATAAGGGGTGTTTATCTTTGATTTTGGATTCAAAACACTAATAAAAGAGGTATGTATAGATTTAAATCCATCTAGTATGATATTAAATCATTAAATATGTGTTAGGGTCAAATGGGGGTTGATTTTTGTTTAAAATCGGGGTTGATGAATTTTTACAACTAATTTTTGAGGTAATTTAATTTATATGGACAGTTTGTTTGGAAGGGGTGAAAAATATCCCCTAAATGTGAGCCTAAACCATGAACCTCTTTTATAGTGGTTCATGGTTACTACAAATAGGGAACATAAATTGATAAACTTTGTACCAACCATGTAATTCCCTACTATCTATGGTTTCTTAGTTTTGTGGGATGGGGCGCACGGTTAGGGAAATCTCTATGGAAACAATACACAACAATATTTCTTCCAGTTTCCCAAAAATTCAACCACTACACACCCCCTGGTAAAACCCAATTTAAAATTACTCAACATGAATCAAAATAGTACCTACATGAAGCCCGATAAAACTCTAAAAAAGGATGGAATCTTAAACTAGAAGACATGTTTAGAGCTTGCTCGATGAACTTAAAAGGAGGATGGTATCCACATCTTACACTAGAGAGTTATCATACAAAAAATATTTCCATTCAAAAATAAATATTTCCTCATATGAACCCCTCTATGATAAGAGATGTAGAATATTTTAGTGTAGGGATTAAGTCTCTGAGCGTAAGCTAGTGGGACCTGAAATGGTTGATGAAATAATAGAAAATGTGAAAACCATTTTTCAACACATCAAGGCATATCAATGATGATAGAAGAGATATAAATATAATAATTTAAAGGAATTATTGTTTTAGGCTGGTGAAAATTTAGTCCTCTGAATATCTCCATGGAAGACGTTCATGATAATTTAGATGAAATGAAAGCTAAGTCTCAAGTACATTGACCACTTCGAGATTCATGATCATGTCAGAGTTGTGTCTTATTAACTATAACTTTCACCAACCATGAATCATGTAAACAATATATTTAAAATATCCTTATTGAGGATGTACATACCAGATCCCTCACTTGTACAAAACCCAGAGGTGGTACAACTAGAAAATGATCTCTTTTATGAGTAACAACTGGTGAAGATTTTGAACTGTAGAGACAATGTTCAACATAACCAGACCACTCATTTGTTAATGATAATATGGAGAAAACATAATTATGAAGAGGTGACATGGGAACCAGAGGAATAAATGAAGTATAAATTCCCTCATATGTTTTCTCCTTATTTTGTAAAATAAAATTTCAAGGGAGAAATTTTGTAAGGGAAGAGAATGTAATGACACCGAATTTATTCAATGGAATTTCACTTCATACATCTTAAAACACATATTTCACATAGATAAAATACTATAAAAATTATTCTCATAAATTTAGAATGATAAATTAGTCATCAAATAAACAAAAAATAATTTAAAATATTACACCTAGACAGTACGTACAAAATAAGAGAATAATAATGGGAAAATTTGGATATGCTCGATCGACTAGAATGAACGCACTTATGATCCAATATGAATAAACAAAACATAATGTTAATGATATGATATCAAATTTTAAGATGAAAATATATAACTTTGAGATAAATTATAAATTAATTAATAAGTAATCAAATAACAGGTATTTATAGAAAATAATAAACCTATACTGTTGAAATAGTTACCTGAATGTTCAAATAGTAATATAACTGTTAGGAATAATAATTTAGACATTATAATGGTACCCTAATATAGAAATATATAAATAAAATTTAGGCATATTATTATTGAAAACATGATATATTTATTTCATGTTTAAGAATATAAATGTTTTTAAAAATAGAAATTAAGTGTTGGTATTTTTGTGAAACATAAATGTATATATACAATTTTATTATAAATATAATGATTTAAAAAAATACATTCATAAAATAGATTCATAAATTATTAATATTTTTTTATTCTAAATATATGATAATTTTATTAGACTTTAAATTATTTTTTAAAGAGTCATAAAATTGATTATAATATTAATTTTATTTTTTCCGAATAAATGAGGATTTTATTTAAAAAATAAAATTGCAATATTTAGAATTTTTTTTCATAAAATAGATTCCATTTTTGAAATATAAATATTTCAAATGGATATGGTGATGTTTTGGTATTTTTTTAAAATAGTATATATTTTTAGTAAGTAGTGAAATACTGTAATTTTTAGTATTTAAGAATATATAATTTTTTTATACATGGATAATGTATGTATGATGTAAGAACCAATTAGTTCAAAATATCCTATAAAATTTAATTTATTTATTCATATGAATCCACACTATTGATAGTATTTATCTAAAATAATAAACTAGTGAATATAATAATCCAAAACACCCCTCTCCTCCCCCTATAAACACTACCCATTATCCTCACACCTTCTTAGCCTTATATCTTGTGAATATTCTACCAAATTACCTTCCAATAAATATTAACCACATCAATGAACATCTGGTCACAGCAGAAGACCAATACCATGTTCTTTAAGGAGGTTCTTTCCACATCCTGGTTCCATGTGCCGCCCAAAGGTACCTCGGTACCGGTTGGTCACATAACCTTAAGCGCATTTCACCAAATGCTAGAGTCTGCTGACTAGCAGTGAGGGACAAGGTAAGACATTGGGGAAACTATACCCCCATTGGATGAGTATACACAACAGAATAACAAATAATAAAAAAATAGAAAGTAGTAATACCATACAACAATGTAAACAACAGAAGATTGATAGTAATATAACAACTGGAGCACATATAAATGATGCATGTAACAAATGTCTAATTAATTATACAAACAAGTCACAATGATGGAAATACAATACTGAAGACAATGTGGAGAAATTATTAAACTCCAACAGCATTGCAAGCCTTAGGTTGGTCCAATGCTCTCCAGCTCCAACAACAATCAAGTACCTGATAAAGAAAGGCACCTTCCCTTATATATACATGATACAATATAATCTGTTTGGGTCTAAAATCATAACTCAAATAGGGTGTGAGGAAAATCCCTATATGCAAACACCAAAATATATATACCTACCTATCAATGAATATATATAGCAGGTAATATGCAGTAATGAAGCAATAAACTAGGAAGTACTCAAAAGTAAACACTCCTACAGTTTTCAATTACATTCATTTACATTTATTAAATATTCAAATAATTGGATAATGAAATCACAACAACTAGATTAAGATTTGTATCCACTATGTAATAGAAAAACAACATACATCTCTGAAGACCATCAAAACAAATATGTATGACAGAGTCCAACTATGTGCTTTGGCTTGACAGACTCATCACCATCATTCAATCATTGAATTAACAACCCTCTGGGAAAGATATCATGGTCTAATACCTTTGGTTTAACATAACACTAATCATTTACCAACAACCACTTGGGATGCTCTAACGGTCAATACCCCTAGGTCAACATGGCATCAATAATTTATAAACATCCTCCTGGGAGCTCTCACGGTCAATACCCACTAGGTCAACATATCATAAATAAAATAAACAACCTCCTGGGTAGCTATCACGGTCAATAACCCTTGGTAGACACCTATAATAAGGATCTCATGGCCCTGTGAAAATAAACATCTAATCCCCCACATTTTTCAGGGTCCGAGGCTCTCACTCTCCATTGGAATATCACCACGCAAATCATAACAAGGCATCACATGTAATCTATAACTACTACATGGATAAAATTGTCTGGGATAAAACATAAAACTGAAATAATCAATAAACTCCATCCTAAACAATTCAAGGCATGAAAATAAGGTATGCCTCATAGGAAACCTAGGCCAAATAGCCATAACAAATCAAATTTAAGAACTAACCCATAGGGTGGCCCATAACAAGGTAAAACCACTTTTTCATAATCAATCACCCTTTTTCAAACAAACAACCATAACATGTATTGATAGGTTGAATTTCCACGATACGCAATACATGAAACATGGGTATTCATCCATGTAAGCACATATAAACCAAATAGAATCAAAAAAATTCACAAACCACCTTCCAAAATGTCTTATTATGAACAATATTGAACGCAGTCCCTTGAATTGGCCATGAACAATGTAGATCTATAAAAAGGGTAAAACTGATCAAACTTCGATAACTCATGAGAGAGGAGGGATCAAGAAGAAAGGCTCTAGGTAAAGAGATAACTCACCAGTGGGAATCCAACACAATTGATGAAATCTTAATCTATGCTCGAATTTCGAAGCAGAAGGATCTCTAAGTCATTCATTCGTTCACCGCTCTATTGTACGAACTTAGGAGAGAAGAAGTGGTTTTTGTAAATAAGATGCAACCCCGCTCTGAATCATCAAATAAAAATTAAATGTATAGGGTGTGTTCATTTAATTTACATGTCATGTACAAGTCTCAAATGGCCCCCACTTTTGGATTTCTGTCGGGTCACCTTCATAGCCATGTACTTGGATATTACATAGTTAGTACACAGCTTCAAGAAGCAACAATGTATTCTGCATGTACTCAGGAGTACATGAAGTGTACTTATAAAATTTAAAATTCTACCTTTTTCCAAAAAAATTCTTAACATAAATATTCATACTTGAAATGAAGATCTGGTTTCTTATTACCCCCCCTTATCGTAATTTGTCATCGAATTACACATCCATGGGTGGTGAAGAAGAATCTATGAACAACTGTGGCCACTGGGATCATACATCAGCCTCTCTCTCCAAAGTCTCATCTTCTACGTTCCAGTGCTTCAATAGAACGTGTATCGGAGGAATAGACCGTCCATAGAGAACCTACGTAATGCGATTCACAAGCCAAATAGAGTGATCCTCGAAGGATGCATCCACCTCCAACTCAACCTCCTCAAGTTGAAAAACATGAGACATATCAGAAATGTAATGTAATAGATAAGTCACCTGAAAGATGTCATGCATATCCTTGTAACTATAAGGTAGATTCAACAGATAGGAAACCCACATGAATCACGTCAAAACCTCAAACAACCTGACGTATCTTGGTGAAAGATTCCCCTATATTCTAATACTCTTATGTCCCAACCTCGGTGTGAAATGTAAGAAAACCTAATCTCTGACCTCTTCGAAATCCATAGGTCTTCTCTATCGATCAGTATAAGATTTCTGCCAAGACTGTCTTATAGCCATCCTATTTCTAATCAACTCCACGATCTTAGTGGTCTCCTGGACAAGACGAGGTCCTAGAATAGCTGCCCCTCCTACCTCCAGCCATCATATGGGTGATCAGAATGTTCTATCATACAAAACTTTATAATGTACCATTTGAATCATTTCATGATAACTATTATTGTAGAAAAAATCCACTTTGGGAATGTTTCTCTCCCAATAACCCCTGAAACCCACGAGGCATGCTCGATGTATGTACTGAAAAACCAGAATCGTACGCTCGGACTAACCATCAGTCTGGTGATGGAATGTTTTACTTATATGTACATGTATTCCCAAATCCTTATGTAGTTCCTTCTAGACATGAGAAGTAAAATGGGAATTCCTATCTGAAATGATAGAGTGTTAAACCCCATGAAAACATACAAACATATGGATGTACAACCTTCCACGATCATCAACATTGAAGGATTTTTTAATCAGTAAGAAGTGTGAAACCTTTTTGAGTCTGCCAACAACAACCCAAACCACACCATTCCCTCAAGGAGACCTCAATAAACCCATCACAACATCCATCATGAGATTATCCCACTACCACTTGGTAAGGGTTTGATATTGTAAAAGTCTTGTTGGTTATTGATGCTTTTCCTTATCCTGTTGATAGGTTGATCATATCAAGACAAAATTATCCACATTCCCTATTCATTCCCGGCCACCAATACTGATGGTGTAGATCTCAATACATCTTGGTAACAATAGGATGAACTGCCCAGATTGAGGAATGAAAATATAGCAACATCTCCTTGCATGTGACTTCTAACACCCATATGCGTCCATGAAAATGAAAAACCTCATCCTTTCCTATAGTCCACCGAAGATTAGGGTCATCTCTTAACACACTATCCAATAGGACTATGTCTTTGGAATCTAATAGCTACCACATTATTACTTGATCTAGTAGAGTAAAGGTAATTGGTATAGAGGAAGGAAACATCGTCCCCTATCTATCGTGCACCTCTAAATACATACCAGAGAATAGATACATATATTGACACTCTCTTTTGGCCTCCCGAACTACCATTTTTTTAGTCCTCCTTCTCAACACATCAGCTATTGCGTTGCCTTTCATGTGTGTGTAGGCACGCTCAATGTTAAAGGACTGAAGGTACTCAACCAACCTTTGTTGTCTCAAATTCAGATCTCGTTGAGTAAAGATATTCTTGAGGCTCTTGTAGTCAGTGTATACCACAAAATTCTCTCCCAAAAGATACTATCTCAAACCACACAAATCATTCTCAACTGTAGCTAACTCGAGATCGTGCGTCGGGTAATTCCTCTCATATGGGATCAACTACCGAGACACGTACACAATGACTCCTTCCCCATACATAAGAAATTCTCCCATCTTGATACTTGATGCATCACAGTAAATGTTTTAACTCTTTTCTGGATCCTGAAAAATAAGTATCGGTACTAATGTCAACCTCCCTTTCAGCTCCTAAAAGGCTAAATCACAGTAATCTATCCACAAGTTCTTTTCACCCTTCTTATTGAGGCCCGTCAATGGAAATTATAAGCATGAAATTTCTTATGTAAAGAAAATGTAGTATCCATAATTCCCCAAAAATCTTAAAACCTGAAATATGTTTTTTGGATGATTTCATTAAAGTACCTCTATCACATTATCTGGCTCGGTTGATATTCATGTCAATAAGATAACATGACCTGAAAAGTGAATCTGGTCCATCCAAAAGTGTCACTTTGAGAGATTATAATACAAGTGATGGTCTCTCATTGAACTAAATATGGTCTCAATATGGGTGACATGGTCATGTCGATTTTGTTAGTACACCAAGATATATTACATGAAAACTACAAAAAAAGAATCCAAGTATTGATGAAACACTCGGTTGATCAGTTCCACGAAAATTATTGGCGTGTTCATGACACCGAATGGCATAACTAGATACTCGTATTTACCATACCTAATATGAAAGGATTTAAAATGCATATCTGATGGTCTAACATGAAACTAATGATAATAAGGTCTCAATTCAATCTTTGAGAACAACCATGATCCTCAAAGCTAATCAAAGTGATTGTCAATCCTCGACAATGGATATTTTTTCTTGACTGTCAACTAGTTCATCTTTTGATAATACACACAATGTATGAGGGTACCATCCTCTTTATTCACAAAAGGGAAGGATAACCCCGAGCAGAAGTACTGGTTTAGATGAATCTATTTACCTATAACTACTCTAACTACTTCTTGAACTCCTATAACTCTCGTGTAGCAATCCTATACAGTGGAATGGACACCAGTTCTGCTCTTAGAACAAGATCAAGAGTGAAATATTCCTCTCACTCCCGAGGAAACATTGAATAGTAATCTATAAATACATATATGAAATGATCCCCCACTAGAGGAAATTCCATCCTTGAAGTCCCCCAGTTATCCAGATATAAACTAACAAATTGTACTATAATTCCTCCCAACCAGGATGTTCAGGTCCAACCCTGCTTGCCTGGATAAACCATTTTCTACTGTGTAGAAAGCCCTCTTGTGAGCTGAAACACACCCTTCGATGATATTAGTCAAAAAATGCCTAAAAGGATACCAACCATCCCATTTCGAGAATGACATTTAAGTCTGTCATCTCAAAGACATAGAGGTCCCATAAGAAGTGACACCCACCAACCTCAAGAGAGAACACCTTACACTAATGTACAATAGCCATCCTAAGCCCCAACAGAGTGTCTAGAATCATAACATACTCATTAGTAAATATACCCAACCCACGGCTCTCCACAATGGAAACATATATAAAGCTATAGAAAGCCCATGTATAAAAAATAGTAGAAGAAAAGAAGGATGAAATTAGAATCATACCTCTAACTGTAGAGGGTCTGAGATCCTGCTCCTTCTGGGTCTGCTCTATCTCAAAAGTATAAACTGTATAGAGGCCCTATGACCATGCCAGACTACCATGAGAGGTTCCACCCTAATGTCATAGAAAACCTTCAGGCTGGCTACTACGGCCCTAACCACCTCCATAGCTTAAACGACCAGCTAAACTAGAGTTTCCTAACTGAGAAGAAACTGGTGGTCCTACTCCTGGATGTGGAGTCATAAAATAACCCCTCTTATAAGATATTGGTGATAAATACTAGAATTAAGGTTTAATATGACACATATTTCTGTAATATAAGCACTCATCTGGGACTCCCGGGCTCTATGGTCTCATATGCCCACTCTTCCCATACTGGTATCACCTCACTTGGAAAAATTTTGTTACATCCCTACTACATGAATATCCACGAGAAGGCTCCCTACAGTGCTTAATGCAATCATACTACGGATTACTAGCCCTGGATGTCGAACTTCCCTGGCTTGCACCTCCCAACTACTTTTGATTGTGCTCAGTAGTCTGCGCCTGATTTACTATAGCAGTCACTAATGTTAGCCAAAAAATATTTACCTATGATCTGATGTCATACCTAATACCATCATCTAATATCCTATCCAAATATAACTTGTCACCTCTTGGAACAGGTGTGAAGTGATGGAGAACTGTAAAATGAGAACAGTACTCCATCACTAAAAGAGTGTCCTACTCCAAATGCACAAACTCTCAGGCTCTATCATCCCTCAACATCTCAGGGTAGAAGTAATCATATAAGGTCCTCTAAAACTATTCAAAATCTATATCCCGATGATGTATATCTATTGATACTACATCACACCATCTCTTGGTGGAATCAAGTATCATGTACATTACAAGAATCACCCTCCTCTCAAGAGGAGTCTCCAAATTCTCAAAGATAGCAAGAATGGACTCCAACCATGAATCTACAGCCTGTGGTCCTCCATCCCTAGAAAAAGTGGGAAGATGCTGATATTGGAACACCCGCATTAGCTCTGCCATATATGGGGCAGGATGCGATGCACCTTGATAAGTCTGTAACATCATAAAAAGGCCTTCATGATACTGTTCATTTTCACCTACATCTGGTATAATAGCTAGTTCCAAGACGGGCATGATATGATGATCTTCTAGTAGTCCACAATCTATCATTTTTGATATCTGATCATCACTTAGTAATGGCATACAACTGGATGACATCTTGGAAGCTTGACTCTATAAGGTCAATCACACACCTCAGTTACATATTATCAAGGAATTCAATTTAGAAATACAATAACAGTACTTGAGAAATAAAACATTCAATTTTTTTAAAAAAATGTTACACAATGTGTATAATACCACACAGTGTGTTCTATTTAGTCCTTAACATGGCGTGTACCTATACCAATCCTGGTCGTGTAACACCCCAACACACGACGTGTTCTTCCTAAGACATGACATGTGATTGAATCTTCCCTCTTTTTATGTTATTCTACATGGCCATAACTACATCGTTCTCTCCCAGTGTAACACTACATGAAGTGTTAACCCTAGAAACGATGTGTAAAACCTATGTTTGATCCACCTATGTTGTTGGTCACACTGTCAGATACATGGTCCTTTTCAAAACAGCATATACTCTCGGTATACGACATGTTCCACCAATGATTTTATAACCCAGTGTATCTGCTCACATAGTCAAGTTACACGGTCAACAACTACATGGTTTGTATATATGGTAACCAGTGTTTACTTAATAGAATTTCGTTCTCCTAGAACACTAGAAAACATTTCATGTGTTCATAAATCCACATGTCATGTTTTCTGGGTTTTTGGAAAGTAAGCCTTTGAATCTTCTCCAAAACCCATAAAAACATAAAATTTTGTCCAAGGAATGAGAAATTACAACCTTTTAAATCCTATACTCCTACGAATAAATGTATGGAATAATTATTAATATCATAACATGAGAAAATACATTTATAGTTCAAAAATGATACACCAAATTCTGATCAATGTTGGCCCATAACTCACAGGTCCTAACATTGAAACCTTCCCCAGATACCACATTTCACATCTCGATTCCAAGAGCCACACAAAGGTTCCCCAGACCGAGTTTTTCAGATAACCCCAAGCGCATTTCCCCAAACTCTAGAGGCTTCTGACTTGAAGTGAGAGACAAGGTAATACATTGGGGAAACTATGCTCTAATTAGATGATTATACGTATCAGAATAACCAATAATAAAAAAGCATAAGGATTAATACCATAGAATAAGGTAAAATGTAGAAGACTGGTAGTAATATAACAACTGGAGAATTTATAAATGATTCATGTAACATATGCCTAGAAAATCAACCAAACAAGTCACAATCCTTAGCTTTGTCCCATGCTCTGTAGCTCCAACAGTAATCAAGTACCTGATGAAGAAGGTTAATTTCTCTTATCTATACATCCAATCATATAATCTGTTTGGGTCAAAATTCAAGACCCCAACAAGGTGTGAGACGAATACCAAGAGTTAACCACCAAAATATATGTTCCTAACTGTCAGTGAATATATATACCTGGTAATATGCAGAAATGAAGCAATAAATAAGGAAGTAATCAAATGTATACAATCCTACAGTTTTAAATTACATTAATTTACATTTGTTAATTATTAAAACCATTGGATAATGAAATACTTGGATCTAGCCTATGCTATGTAACCACTATGTAATAGAAAAACATTAGAATTGTCATAAGACCATCTAAAAAAATAAGTAAGACTAGTTCCAAGCTTATTATTTTTCTTTAAAGACTCATCCCCAACCATCAATAATTAAATAAACAACCCTCAAGAAAATAACTCTGGATATAACCCCTTCAGTTTAACATAGCACTAATAATTTACAAACCACCATCTGGGAAGCTCTCATAGTCAATACCCATGTGTCAATAATGAACAATAACTTATAAACGTCCTCTGGGTAGATCCCACGGTTAATACCCCCTTGGTCAACATAACATAATGGACATAAACGACCTCCCAGGCAGCTCTCACGATCAATACCCCGGGGTCAACATCTACACCATGGCTCTCTTGGTCCTATGTAAATAAATATGGATACACTCATAGTTTTCCATGTCCAAGGCTCGCACGGTCCTTTTGAAGATCAACGCGCATATAATAACAAGGCAACACATGTGATATATAACTACTACATGGATAACATTATCAATAATAATATATGAAATTTATATATTTAATCAACTCCATCCTAAAAAATTAAAGGCAAAGAAACAGGGTATGCCTCATAGGAAACCTAGGCCAAACATCCATAAATAGTCAAATAGGGGAACACACCCTTGGGGTGTCCCATAAAAAGGTATAAATCCTTATGCATAATCAATTACCCTTTGACAAAAAAACACCCATAACATTTATTAAAAAGTTCAAATTACAAGATAAAAAATTCTCCAAACATGGTTATTTGGTACTTTAACCATATATAAACCAAAATAAATCAACTAAAGGCACAAACCACCTACCTTGATGGTGTATGATGAACACTCTTGAACATTATCCATTGAATCGACCATGAATGGAGTAGATATTTGAAAGGGTTAAAAATGATCAACCCTCAATAACTCACGAAAGAGGAGTAATCCAGAAGAATGTCTCTAGGGAAGGAGTTAACTCATCGATGGAAATCCAACTCAATTGATGACATCTTAATCGGACCTCAGATGATGAAAAGAGAGTATCTTGAAGGTTTTTAGACATTCGTTGATCCCCTGTACGAATCGGGGGAGAAGAAGAGTTTTATGGAGAAGAGACATGACCCTGCTCTAACTCATCAATTAAAAATAAAATTAGAAGATGTGTTAATTTAATATATTCTCCAAATACTATCCTCAACTGGACCACACTTTTTTTGGATTTTCAGGTCACCTACATGGCCATGTACTTGGTCGTTACACGACCAGTACATGGCTACACACGGCTACCAGGTAAATGTTTTGTACTCAGTAGTACACCGAGTATACTTAGAAAATCCCCAATTCTTCATTTTTCCTAAAAAACCCTCGGAATCACAATTCATACCTAAAATGATGATATGGATTCTGACAGTTCTAAAGGAGAAACCAATGAAGAGGAAAAATCCTCAATCATTTTCTTTTAATTTATTTTCTTTTCTTATCATGTCCTCATCTCCCCTATCCAAAGAAGAATAAAAACTACTATATAATATATATACTAGAATATTTTTTTGTTAATGGAATATCAATCATCAAATATCTTATATTCTCATTTTATTCTAAAATATAAAATATCAATCCGGTTATGTCGGTTCACCACATTCATGGACATTGAGTTTTTGTTTTCCATTACCTCCTTAAGTATATTCATAAAACCATTGTTATAGTTAAACCATAATTTAATATGTATATTTAACTTTTTTTATGTTCTAGAACTAGTATATAGACATAATATTTAACTACAAAAAGTAGTTTGTAAGGATCTAGAAACAAAAAAAATTAATTAAATAACTAAAATTAATGTTTTATCAAATAAATCATCCTCATTTTATAAATCAAATTATAAATGTGATCATTGACTATCATATAATTTCATTAATAACATATTATTTCACTATTTAATTATTATTCCCATTCAAAAATGAAATCCATATAAATTCACAAGTAAACAAACAATGAAGCCATGAAATGAACTCTCCCAGAACGATGAAATTAAACATTAAAGTCGTCTAAATGGCCATAAATAAACTTGATAAAAATATAATAAATAAAATACATATATTATAGATTCTGAATTAAATTATTAATAAATATAATTTTAATATAAATGACATTAATTGGAAGTCAATAATGTATTTGGACATAATGTAAGGGATCTCTCTGAACCTCCATTTTTTTCCTTCGGGTTACGCTATCAGTCTTTACACGGATTTATTTCTTCATTATTATTATATAAATATTTTAAAAAATATTCATATTTTCCATAAATATGTAACTTGATCAATTAATCAATATTTTATTGGGATTTTCAAAATATATAGTGTTCTCTTCTAAATTCATTCTCATAAGCAATATTGATTAAAGGGAACATTTCCATTTTATACCCATTTTCATGTACACAATATATAATATTTTAATACACCATTATTCTTTTAAAATATCACATTTTATCATGAAAAACTATTTTAGTTCATTTTTTGTTTTACGGAAACAATTATTCTTTTACCCTTTTTAAATACTCTTTATTCACTTCCCTTAAACCACACAAAAAATGCAAATTTCTAAAGATTACTAACAATTATTTGGTATGTATTCACATAATTTGTACATAATTATTCATGATATGTAATTATTTTAACTTTATTTTTTTCAATAAATTATTTAATCACTTATTTTACAGATTTCATTATGATATGCCCTTTAGTTTTCCCTTATAACAAGACTACAAAACCCATTTCATTCCATGGGTAACCCTTATGATTATTTCCTAGGTTTTATGATTTATCTATAATAAATATTCATGAATAGGTTATTATAGGTGTTCCAAGATATCAATTAATTTCATTGGGTAATTTTTAGACTCATGTGATGTCATGTATGTGTTTTGGGAGTAAACCTAATCCATTATGGGACTTTTTCCACTATGTTATATAGTCTTAGTAGTTTGTATTGAATCATGTTTATGTCCTATTATATGTTGCTTCCATATTCAAATATTTCCATGATCATATGATTCCATGTTCTATATGTTATTCTTCGGCATGTTTAATCACGTTCTATTTAATTTATGTTGTCATGTTATGCATTATAACTCTTACACTAAGCTTTATTCCCATGTTTATTCCCTAACTATAATTTTTAGATTATACCTTTTGTTTAAGGATTCCCCGGGTTATTATATGAATTTATAAGAGATCAAAGGAAGTTATGATCTCCTTAAATAGATTAAATATTTTTTTTATTTCTAGTTCCATGTTTTTAATTTTATGTACCTAATATTACAAATACACTTGACATTACAATCCTTGGTTTTTATGTGATAGAAACTTATACATAAAATCATATAATAATATGTGTAAATGGTTAGGAACATTATTATAAATTAAATACTATTTTAATTAAACATGAATACTTATTTAGTTTATCATCAATTCCCCGTATCGAATTTCTTACTATAAATGTCTTAGAATGTTTGAGATAAAATCTATTACGATGTTATCCCACTTCAATCTATGAATTTATAGGGGGTTTCTTAATCTTTTTTGATATTATCATTTTATATTGACGTATATGAATATTAAACACATGTACATAAATTCATAAATATTTAGCTTTATGTTATCTAATTAATAATTTATCATAGGTCTCAATACAATTATTTGTTATCAAGAAATAGTGTGCTACTAGAAAAATACCCAACAAATTGTTTATTACCATGGTTTTTGCCCCTAAATTTTTTTATAGGCTATACCCATTGTTTTCAAAATCTTGGCTAATGGAGTCATTGGTATAGATATATACCCATGATTTATATAAAAACAATGGGTTTGGTATTATAGATTTTATCATTCCCACAGTTCTCCAAACAGTGGGTAAATCATTTCCAAATAAAAAACATATACCCATCTTTCATTGAACTATGGTTATAGGTAGTTATCCTTATTTTGAAACAGATGCTCTTTTATCCTATCCTAAACCTATAAATAAAATATAAACCACTGTAAACATCAAATGAAATAAAAATATTGAATATTTAGCATTAAACCAACAACTTGTAAAAAAAATTAAAATATTTACATTACTCTTGCATAAATATACATCCATAAACCCCATAAATTCATGTCATAAAGAAACATATACATGTCCCTTTACTGCTAAGAAAAAAAATGGACGGGATAAATATCTCCCCCATCACTAACATCCTCATCCTCATCACCAAAATCATCATCTATGGAATCATCATCATCATCACCATCACCACTATAGACATCACTATCATATCTATCACCATTAGTATCCTCATTTACATCAATCAGGGCATCATTTAAAGAGTGCATTGATTCTATATATTAATCTATAGTAGTAGAAGCCTCAAATGAGTGTGATTTAATTGTAACTGACATAGTATTTAGGAAGTGTTCAATTATCAATATACTTATTTCAAGCTCATGTAAAGGTATTTTTTCCACAACTACTTCTACATGTGAACTTTTGATATATTTTTTCTCATAGGTCTGAGAGGATCCTGATGAGGACCAATACCATGTTGGTATGATGTTTTTTCTAGGTCACCATCAGACTCTCCCCAAGTGATCTTTACCAAATACCAAACTCAAATGATCTTTTTACCTGATGTTTCCATCTTATTTATCATCAAGGGAATCTAGGGAAGACTAATGAAAATATAAACAGGGTATTTGATTATTAATTTTTTATATATAATTGAAATATAAATAAAAAATTACAATTTTTTTCTGTTTGTGCATTTATAGAACTTCCATTATTTTTTCTTCCGACTCGAGAAAAATATTTTTTCTTGAGACACACATTCTTTGATACCTAATACCACTTAATGAAAATGACGTTGATTAGTATAATACTAAATTATTTAATAATATGAAATTGATAAACCTAAAATGAAAAAAAATTATTTTTTGAATAAAATAATAAAATAAAGAAGCATCTAAATATAAATATAACAATAAATTTAATACTAGTGGCATGGAATAAAACATACAATCAAATTAGTATTCTAAACATGAGTTTTATATAATTCCCCATGTATATTTATTTCAGTCCAATTCTATCTATGTTACATTATTTAGTTATACAGACACTTGTAAATTTTGATTATTTGGTCTTGAGATTCATTTGTAGGATTTGTTGTTTGGTAAATTGGTAAATTGGTAAATTGGCCAAGTGGAGATTTGGATTATTATCCATTTTTCAAATTTCCCATTTGACTTATCCATTTGGTTAGTTAGGTAATTTAGTACAATTAGGCCATTTAGTTCATTTAGGATAATTAGGCCAATTAGTTCAATTAGTTCATTAAGCCCAATTAGGTCATTTAGGCTAATTAGGACATTTAGGCCATATAATCAAATTATACATTTTAGGCCAATAATTCCATTTTGGCCAATTTGGCCAATTAAGTCATTTCAGCAAATTATGTCAATTATTCCATTTATTTCATTTAGGATAATTAGTACAATTAGATCATTTAGGTCAATTTAGGCTATTTAGATAATTTAGGTGATTTATACCATATAGGCCAATTAGAACATTTAGCCCAATTTGGTCATTTCCCATTAATCCATTTGGCTAATAAGGCCAATTGCCCATTAGGTTGTTATTACAATTGGCTATTAGGTCATTATGTCAATTGGCCATTAGTTCGTTATGCAAATTGGTCTTTATTTCATTGGAAAATTTGGTTTTTAGGCTAATAGGCCATTAAGAAAATTATTTTCTAAGACCATTACTCAATTAGGCCAATTAGTCAATTGGATATTAGGCCATTAGGCCAATTATCCATTAGGAAAATTTCCATTGAGCTATTAGGACTTTATAAAAACTATCCAATTATCCATAATGATATTAGGAAAATGTTCCATTAGGTTTTCGGGCCAATTGTGAGTTAGTACATTAGGCCAATTGGCCAATTGTCCATTAATTCATTATGCGAATTGGTAATTAAGATGTTAGGCCATTTGGTAGTTAGTCCAATTGGCTATTAGACAATTAATAAATTTGGCCAATTTCCAAATTGGTCATTTGGATATTAGTTCAATTGGACAATTGGACAATAGTTTTTTAGGACAATTAGCCATTTTGTTGTTAGGATAATTATCCATTATGTTTTTAATACAATTTGCAGTTATGACATTAGGCCTTTATGCTAATTGAATGTTAATTCATTAGGCACTTATTCCAATTATACAATTGGTCAATATTCAATTAGGATAACTATCCATTAGGATATTAGGATAATTTCCCAATTGTAAATTTGGTCATTATTCCATTGTGATAGATGGACAATTAGACCAATTGGCCATTAGACCTCTTGGCCAAAAGGTATATTTTCCATTAAGAAAAGTATCCAATTATCTATTAATACGTTATACCGTCTGTCAAATTTTATAATTATACTATTGTTCATTAATCCAGTAGTCCATTACATGAATTGGAAAATTTTTCATTAGGACATTATGATAATTTACCAATTGGATAATTGGAAATTCAGCCATTAGGCCGATTGTACATTAGTACATTTGGATATTAGGCTATTAGGTTAATTGGCCAATTTTCCACTAGGTAATTTGGCTATTTTCCCAATTGGCCAATTCCCCATTGGGCTGTTAGGCCAATTTTCCATTAGGTCATTCGAGAAAATTGGTCATTAAGAAAATTGGACATTAGGACGTTAGGACAATTAGTCATTTGGAAATTAGGCCATTAGTCCATTAGGCCATTGGGTGGCTATTACATTAGGGTGTTAGGCTATTATTCCATTAGGTTGTTAGGCCATTAGGTTTTTAGGATAATTTTCAATTGGGCTATTAGGCCGTTAGGCCATTCGGCCATTAGTCCATTCGGTTGTTAGGTAATTAGGACCCCAAGTCAATTATACATTAATCCATCAGTCCAAATTGGCCGATTTTAAATTAATATAATTATAAATTAGGACAATTGTACATTTGGACATTAGGTTATTAGGTTAATATTCCATTTGGTCATTAGGACAATTTTTCCTTAATCCATTAGTCAAATTTCCCAATTAGCCAATTGACCCTTAGGCCAACAGTCCAATTAGACATTAGGCCATTAGGCTAATTGGGCAATTGGAAATTAGGTCATTATTCTATTAGGACAATTATCCGTTTGATCATTAGCCCATTAGGTAGTTAGAAAATATGATTCTTAGGAAATTTGTCCATTAGTCTAATTTTCCATTAGGTCGTTAGGCCATTAGTCTGATTTTCCATTAGGTCATTAGGCCAATTGGCCAATTGGACATTAGGTCATTATGATAATTGGTTATTAGTCCATTAAATAAATTACTCATTATTACTTCAGGCTGTTAGGATATTAGGTCGTTATGTTGTTAGGTCATTAGGACGTTATGTTGTAAGGTTGTTAGGATATTAGGCCGTTAGGCCTTTAGGTGGTTAGCCCATCAGGCAGTTAGGTTGTTAGGCCATTAGGTTGTTAGTCCCATAGGTTTCTAGGCCCATTGGTCTTTAGTCCCATAGGCTCTTAGTCCTATAGGTTCTTAGGTTATTTGGAGGTTAATAAATTACGTCATTAGGGAATTATGGAATTATTCCAATTTTCCATTAGGCCAATTGTACAATATTCATCTAGGATATTAGAATAATTGTTCAATTTTCCATTAGGTCATTAGGCCATTAGGTTGTTATGAATTTTGGCCAATTGTCTAATTGAACATTTGGATGTTAGGACATTAGCCATTAGGCCTTTTTTTCAATTGAACATTATGTTATTAGGCCAATTTCCCATTAGTTCCATAGTGCAATTGGCTATTAGGCCATTAGGTCATATATCTAATAATCCATTAGACTCTTGGTCCAATTGACCAATTGGTTGTTAGGCCATTAAGCTAATATGCCAGTTTTTCATTAGGCCATTTGGCCAATTGTCTAATTCACCATTAAGATGTTAGTCTATTAGATCATTAAGCCATTATACCAATTGGCCATTTTGATGTTAGGCTAGTTGGTAATTAGACCGCTAGAAAAACTAGCCGTTAGGTTATTAGACCAATTTTCTATTAGTCCATTATGAAAATTAATCAATTGTCCATTATGTAGATAGTCCAATTGGTTGTTAGGAAATTAGGTCATTATTACCATGGACTAATTAACTGTTAGTCGATTGGGTTATTTGGCCAATTGGGAATTAGGCCATTTGAATGGGGTGTTTCGATCATTATATTAAAGAGATTAATGAAATTAAAACTTGAATATCATCATGAAATGTGGAATTTTAAAATTTACCCTACGAGTATAAGAATTCATTAGAGTAAATGTTAGTGTCAAATCCCTAGGGACTGATGATGTAACTATTAAACACTCAAAGATATTTAAGGTTTTATCTATGGAGTGTCCTACTGTGGTGTTGTTTATAAATTTGAAACGAAAATAATAATGCTCATAAGAGAATGGTTTTGAATTTATTAATTAAACACTTAATGATTTTAATTGAAATAATTAAATAAGATAGTTTCATCATAGGTTGTTTTTAGGGATAGAATGCATATAATCTGTTTCCTTTGGATTCTTCATTCAATAGTTCAAGAAGAAGTATATCAATGAGATAACTTCCAAATATAATTCACTCATTTAACTTTTGAAAAATTATAATTATAATTACCAATGCACTTAGAGTATAACTTTTTTTATCACTCTAATGAATTCTATCATACTAGTAATCAAAAAATTTGGCCGTTAAAGTTGATGATGAAAAAGAAGAAAATAAGTCAATGAATGAAACCTTAAAACCATAAAAGTAATTTAATAATTTGATAATAGAAAATACAATTTAGTAAACACCCATGAAACTCCTTAGAATAAAACCACAATAGTGTTTTCTGTGCATTTATTCATGGAACTCATTGAAAGGTAGATTTCGACTTATAAAAGAGAAATTGAGAAAGAAAAACCAATATATAATGATCACCCCACCATTGTGTGAAAAATATAAGAAATTATGTTGTAAATTGATTCAATCCCTATAGTAATGGTATAAATGTGATATAAAGAAGAATTAATTAAGATAAGAATAAGAAATTCTATTAATAAATGAAGGTGAATGAAAAACTTATGTTAGAAAATTTGACGATGCAATTATATAATTAAAGGGTGATATTTTATATGAATTAATAAAAAACAAGGATTCTAAATCCCTTCACCAATAGATACATATATATAAATATAATAAGACTTAGGTATACCCCCCCAAATAATAAATTCTTCCACTATTAATTAGGTGTTTCAAAAGGTGGATGAGAATAAAGGAAATTGGACATTACAAAGTTGACCATAAAAATAAGAGCAGATTCACCCCTTATTATCATGAAAATGAGTCCATAAAGATGGTCAAATAATTGATGTTAATTTAAAAAAATATCTTATTACATATTTCCTCTAATTTGTTAAATAATTTCATGACAATGGGATCATCTGTTTGGTTTTTATGTTCGAAATAGTGGGATTATTTTATAGGAATTCAGATATAGCCATAAATTTAATCTTTATCTTTGACTGCATGGATCTCCATAAAAAATTATGAAATATCTCCATCAATAGTTGAATTAAATTATCTGAATAATTTTTTCATTATGCAGTTAAAATTATAGTTTCATTGGGCTTGTATTATTTTCCACACTATTACTTGATGGGCCTAAGGCCCATTACGCTTTGTCCAGAATGTTCTACATTCATTTCCAAAAATATAAATCTTCCATTATTATTAATCCATTAATCATAAAATGTAAAATTTTCCAATAATAGTGATAAATCATATCAAAAAATATAAAATTCAAATAATGAACATAAAGTTTTCCCCAAAAATAATATTAATTGGGACCAAATTTTCACATTTAACATGATTTTTATATGTGATCAGAAATGAAGTTTAATTTATAAAATGAACTAGAATTGGTGTTTATAGACACTAAACCGCATGAATATTACAATAAAATAGATTAGTATTATCCTTTTTTGGTGTCTAATCACACCCACAACTTCATTTATTCTAGTCCCGAGCCAAAAGTATCTTAAAAATATGAAATTGAATTCCTTTTTTCAAAAATATTTTAACATAAAATGTTGACCAAAAGACACCATTCCAAATAATCATGACACCAATAAAAACAATTTCACAAAAACTAGGTTCACAAGAATTTCCCAAGACCAATCCCATTCCTTTGGTAAAATTCATCATTAAATTTCATCAAATTTCAATTAAGAATGATGATATGTTGTGTATCTAAAAACCCATGGGGCACATTATCTTATTTAATGGTAAAAAATGGAAGCACTAGGTAGGAATCACATTAAACCTGTTTATGACTATCCAGTTTTTTAATTTTATCTTTTATTAAACTACAATAGATATGAAAAAACTATCTATGAATAAGAATACTATGGTGTCATGATCCCAATGTGTCAAATTCCACACATTTTGTCAATTATATTTAATAAAATATAGTTTTAAATCCTATCTCTAGGCAAGAAAACTATGGAGTCATGACCCACAAGTATCGAATGTCACGCATTTAGAAATAAAATTTCTCTACAAAATAATTATTTTCATTTTATTGTTGGGAACTCAAATTAAAATAAGGTGACCCTAAACCATATGGTATGATGAAAGGGACTCAAGAATTAAAAATCACACCAAACGTCCAATGGATATGAATTGTGGCATTTTGATTAAAATAATGATAATGTAAATATTGAAAAATCTCATTATAAAACTACAATTTCGAAAAACAATGCTGATGAATTTAAACATGTATTAAAATCATAATCAAGGAATTCAACATCATTTGACATTCAGTTTTCATGTTTCACAAAGTACATTAATCCATGAAAGTATATAGAACTGAATTTTTTTAATTGAATTGAATTTTTATAATAAAATCCCTATTTTTCCAAAATCCAAGACATTCACTCCCCCAAAATTAGAAAGAAAATGCACTTTGTGTTTGAAAGTGAAGATATGAGAGAGATCATAATAAGGAAGAAAGTGGGGTAAGTGACTTGAAATGAAATCATGGAATAAAATCACCTAGTTTGAAGTTAATGACCCATCAAGAATAAATTTATCAATTTGGCATCACGTAACACATAGACTTCTTAGGAATGATTAAAGTCTTGTTTTAAACTCTAAAAGGAACATGCATTATTCAGAAAATCTAAAATTATTCAGCTGAAAAATCTCACACGCAAGATACATTGGATCACATTTGAAACCCCAAGGGGTTTCCTTTGATAATAAAAAAACAAAAAAAAATTAACACAAAAGCCAGGTTGACTCCTAGAAAGAGTTTTTTTAAGTTATTTGATCTACATGAACACCAAATATTATCCAATACCAAATTTCAACATTTTCATGACCTATTTTTTCACCACCTCTATTATATTATGATTTATTATTTCTTAAAAAAACTATGTAAATTCATATTTTAAACAATGAGTGAGAAAATACATGTGATATCAGAAATGGGTTATTTAGTTGATTTGTAGGCATAACAAATCCATAAATTATCATTCCAATATTATTGGATTATATAGAAGAATTAATTATAGATGCAAGTTCTTGGTTATAACCTATGATGTTATTATTGATTTTGGAAGGAAGGAATTTGATTTTTATCTTAGTTTGGATAAGAATTTTAGAAAGATTTCTGGACATTAAATCATACTCAATTTCATTTTAAATATTTATTAATAGAATGTGTTCCATTTTAGTAGAATATTTGACCAAAAAATTAGAGATATTAGTATTAGGAATGGGTATGGACTCTAAATTTTTTATTACCCCCAATGTTTTAGTGTTTTTTTCATAAAAATCCTCATTGGATCCTTTTAAAATTGATTTAAGCCATGGTTACAAGTTTACGTCATGTAAACATAGAAAAGAAATAGCATCATGATCTATACAACCTTCAAAAATTACCTATGGTTCCTTAGGATCCAATTAAATATTCCTTAATAAATTCACTTCATTTTCCAACTCTGATTTCTCAAATTTAGATGTTGGTACTTCATTGTTTTATTTTAAATTTGTAGCCTCTGATTGTACGATAATTAATGGTACAAGTTTTTCATTATTTTCCACACTCGTAGAAATTTTTACAAATATTATTATTTTTCATAATAAGATTTATTGAAACAAGGTTGTTCTATCAATGATGAGTATGAGACAGCTTTATTGGGAATGTGTTCTATAACCATTTCAAATATTTTTAGATATAATCTTAATGATAGAAGTTATGAATTCATTTTTTCAAATTTTTCACATATTTTTAATGAAGTTGTTGGGGATTAGGATGTAGAAGATTTTTTACATCATGAAATTCTCTAGGATGTATATCTTCAACAATCCTTAAGTGATATATGAATATAACCTTTATACTATTTTCATCCCATTTATTTTACATCTCATCATGTATGGGGTATTCATTCAAGAGTAGGTCAATAAAATTAAAAAAATTTGGTGCTTCCTAATATTGATTTATAATTTTATTATAGCATGGGATTATAAATGAAATATATCTAAGATAATAAACTGGAGTAGGTTGAAATGATGATTTGAGATTCTTTGGGAACAAAAAAATAGAAAGGGGAAAGATATGAAAATTAGGGATCAGAATAGAGAGTTTCGGTGAGAAAAGAATGATAGAATAAAATGTACTTACTTGGGACCTTAGAAATGGCCGACAGATTTGGTAATGAATAAATTTAACCTACTGGTATAATCCTTCATTATAAAAATTAGTGATTCCCATTATTTACTTTATTAATTAAACACCTAATTATTAGTAATTAAATAACTAAATTATGTGTGTTTATCATTGTATTTAGTTAGGTCAAAAATGGATGTAATTAGTTCTCTTTGGATTTTTCGTTCACTAGTTCAAGAGGTATTTAATCAAGGAGATAACTCCCCAATATAATTCATCGAATTAATCATTACTAAATTATAAGGATAATCACCAATGATCTTAGAGGATCACATTAATGATCACTCCATGTAATTGGATCATACTATCACTCAAAACAAGTCATTATTAAAGTCATTGAAGAATAAGAAAACAAGTCAAAGAATGTAACTCTAAAACCATAGAACTGATTTAAGAATTTTAGAACACAAAATAAAATCCAATCCACACCGAAACAACACCCTTTCACTAATACACAAAAGTTTTATCCTTCCATTGAGTCAAGGATCCCGATGTAAGGTGTAACTCGACTTATAAAGGAGGAATTGAAGAAGATAAAAAATACAAAATGATCACTCCACCATTGTGTGAATAATATTAAATAAGGTGTTGTGAATAGATTAAATACATAATGAAAATATATAAATTTGATATGAAAAAATAATAAAAAATAGAAGAATAAGAACTCTTTTTAATAAATTTAGGTGAATGAAAAACATACATGAGAAAAATTGACGATGCGATTACAAAATAAAAGCATGAAATTACAAATGTAAGAATAAAAAACATGGATTATAAATCCCTTCAGCACCATATAATTATATATGCATATTATATGTTTTATTTTTACCCCCAAACAATCAATTTCCTCTTCATTAATTAAGATTGTCAAAGAGAATAAAGAAAATTGTTAATTTGAAAGTTGACCACAAAAATAGGACCATATTCATCCCCCTCTTATTATGAAAATAATTCATTAAATATGGAAAATTATTTTAGGGTAATAAAAAGATAAATATATTATTCTAGTTTAAAAAAAATTATATTTCAAAAGTTCATAACAATTAGATCATACATTATGATGTTTCGCTTGAAATGGGTGGTAGATTTTATGGGCGTTTAGATCGGGCCATAAATTTATTCATCGTTTTTGACTGCCTAGATCATCATGAAAACACCCAAATTATCTCTGAACATAGGTTAATGAAATGATCCCTGTAATTTTACCTTTCTAAAATTAAAATTTAATATTCATTTTTCTTGTATTTTGGGCCACATATTTACTTGATGGGACTAAGGCCCATTATACTTTGTCAATAAATTTCTTCGTTCATTTCCAAAACAATCCATCTTCTATTATGATTCATCAATTGATCCTAAAAGATAAAATGTTCCAAAAAATTTGATATATAATATCTCAAAATATCAAATTAAAATAATTAATATAATTTAGTCAATAAATGTATTATTTATTGGGCCCAAATTTTCACTTTAAACATGAATAACACATGTGATGAGAAATTAACTTATATATATATAATTCACAAAAGTTAGTGTTTATATACATTGAAACACATGAATTTTAAAATATAATAAATCAGTATGATTCTACTTATTTTTCTAGTCACAAATTTAACTATTTATCAATATATATATATATATATTGAATTTATAATTATGTACCTCGCACTTCTCATGCTTGGGAATTGTAGCGCACCTCAAAGTGTGAAAATACATCTTTGAATATTGAATATTTTTGTTTTTCCCAAATCATCATAAAAACAATATAATTAATAAGAATGAAATTCTATATACTACCCATTAAATTTTGGGAATTCCTTATACTCATCACTCCTCCAATATGTGATCATTTTTTTATATTGTTTTTTTCGATAATTGGGGAATATGGGTACACCCTATAAATTAGAACCAAATATACTAATCCAAACAACATATAACTCATGCTTATTTGATTACCACAACTCCAAAATATCCATATACCTTACAACCATAGTAGATTCACCATTAGTAATGTTGAACCGATGATGCAAAGAATATGTTAATTTATATAAATACAAAAAATAATATAAATATTAATTTATCAAATGTTCATAACCATATCTCTGCACATGATTTTTCCTTGATGTCATTACCAACATGTCTCTATGAGACTAGTTCTAATAGACTGATATCAAGTTACCTATTTAACGATCCCATGAAACTTATAAACAACCTTGAATTTTTATCTATCATCTAGTTTTCTTCCTTATAATCCACCATTATTTATGTTTGGTGATTTTACACTTCCAACATATTAGTGATCCCACATCACCTCCTAGGCAATACCATTTAATATAATCAATGGTGAGAAAATAAGGGTTAATTCATTATACAATAGGATATAATTATTTGATATAATTTGAAACACTTATAATAAAAAACCAATTATAAAATCCACCATAGGATTTGATAGATCCTTGGGTTGTCCTTAATCAGTAACCTTTGAAGGATGTGTCTGCTCCAATGCACTATTTGGGTAATCATCAATAATTGGAGAGGAAGATGACGGAATAGAATCATCATATCCTTGATAGATAGTAGGAAATGTTTTATTTCTAGACATGGAAGGATATGGGAAGTAGGGTTGGGGATACATCAAAGGATATGGATATGGTAAAGGTTGGAACATCCCTGGATGAGGTGTAGACATTGTATGGTAATAATAGGCTAAATGATATGATGACAAAGACTTCGATGAGAATATCCCTCGAGGCTCATTTGGAGGATGGGATGGTGTGGTAGATGAGGTATTCACTAGTATGCATGGAAGGAATGGGTATGAAGGGTGATCTGTTTAGATCTAAGAGCATCCACGCACAGACCCATTCTATTAGGACGAGGAGGATTAAAATATAGAGAAACTAAATGTCTCTAGAAATTGATAAAGCATATGAACATGAAATTATATATATTGTATAATAAAAAATAGTACAATTATTATACTCACTAATATAATAAGAGAAGGCAACCCACTCTCGTACAGCTACCGATCAACATCAAATAATCATTTCCTTCAAAATTTTGCAGTATTTTTAATAATATTATTAAAAATGAAATGTACATTTTTTATAAATAGTTTTTATAAATCATTTATAAAACTTATAAGTAAACGAATTCATAAAACACTTCATAATAGGTTTTAGTCACAATAATTTTAATCCAATTTATACATTTTTTAAAAACTCTTTACAAACACAGTTTTTTGAATTGAAATAAACCTAATTAAATATAGTGAAACTGAATAACACAAGAAAACATATCATTAAAAACTAAAACGAATATAATATAATTACAGTAATACCATCCTATGAAACCCATGTCAAGGTAAGCTGAATTAATAGTGAAATCATATGGTTTCTTCTATATATTACCGACCACTACTTCTGGTTCAACATCAACTCTAACAATGGGAGAATTTGAGTCCTCAAATGAAATATTTTTCTCAACACAAATTGTGGTGTCAGTGGTGTCTATTTCATCCCCAACATCATGAAAAATATGTATTCATATTACATTATTAATGACATTGTAATCAGGTTGCATGTGATTTTCCTCCATTAATGCCAAAATGTATGGTTCATCAATTTCTAGGAATCGACTCATGTTACTAAATATGAATCCACAATCATCAATAAATGTACCATGTCATGTAATTAAATCAAAACATTTAAATTTAATCATAGTTACTTGGCCTTGATTGTAATAATAAAATAACAATATTTTCTCAATAATTCCATAATAAGACCCATTTTTATATTAGGGTTGAATATATAATGCACTGTGTAATAAACTAGTTCTTCATTGAGGTATATATGTTGTGTTTTTCACCAATTTTTATATTATTTTCGTAAAATATAGCTTACTATGAATGATTGTTCGGTTTATGGAGGTGTATGGGGGTGTATGGGGCTAGTCTGGAGCATGGAACCTGAGTTATGGGTGAAAAGATGAGGCTGCATGATTAGTGGAAACCATGAGGATTGGGTTGCATGGCTGTGCGACAGCTCTGCAATTTTAGCAATCTTTGACCGAGTCTTGAGCATGGTTATTACACAGTTAGTTCAAGCCATGTGGGGTAACCATGGTTTATTCCCCAATCTTACAGAAATCCGTTCACAATTTCCCCATGGTTTAACAACCCGCGTGGTTAAATCATGCGAGCCCTGCTGTGTAGGTTTTTTAAAATTTTAAATTTAAAATAAAAATATATATATTAACCCATTATGGGTTTTCATCAAATGTACAGTATCCTCCATCATGTGGAAAATGCCCTCCCCTTAGCTATTATTTCTTTTTAGATCTATTCGTCATTTGATCTCGGATTTGAATGTTGTTTTTCACCTTAGATATGTAACGGTAAGTCCTTGATTTCTTTTTAGCCTTTCTAGATTCTTTTAAATTTTGATTGTGTTGTTTGTACTTTGGCTCATATTCCCTAATATCCAATTCTTCATCCATTATTCGCATTCTCCCTAATGATGATGAATTAGACCATGATACTAGATAAGCTATCTAGCATGAGCCTAAGGTACGTGGTCTTATGCCTTTTGTTAATTTTCGAGTTGGTTATATATGTCAAAGTGTTGTGTAAAAATTTATGGCGTGTTGGATTGATTTACAATGAAACCATATTATTGCCTATTTTTGTTTAGGAATTTTAATAGATGTTTCATAGAATTTATTAGGTTGTATTCCCTGATTAAGGGTTGCCCCATGGGTGAGTTCCCTTAGATAACCTATTATGATCATTTGGACTAGGATTCCTATGATGCGTTCCTTGAAATCCATTTGATGGGTTGTTAAAAATTAATCTATTTATTAATGTAATTTCCATGTTTTTAGATGGGTTTTGAATTGGTTAAGGGTATGAGATTGTTGACTTATACCATGACCTGAGTATTCCATTTCGTGTTAAAGCATGTTTGGATCGAAATGATTATTCTATTGAACTTCCCATGTGAGTTGAATAATGTTAAATAAATTTTATAGTTTAATTAGAATGCAATTCTTGTTATGAAAAATGTGCCCATGCGTGTAAATTAATGTCCAAAGCTTATGATTTTTGTCCTTGCATGATACAACCTTCGGTGGTGTGTTATTTTAGATTCTTTTAGGTTTTGACCTTAACATCCCTAATGAGATGCTTGAATGAATTGAATGATGAATTTGAAAATATCCTTGGGTGAATCATGGATTCATTTTAGAATTCCTTGGATAGTCTCATATGAATATTATTCCTTTAACCTTGAGTGAACCTTGGATTCTGTTTGAATTCCTTGGACATGCTCGAAGGGTTAAATATATTTATGTCATGAGTGAACCATGGAGTCCATGGACGTGATCATAGAGTTTGTACTTAAATTATGGGTGAATCATGGAACATTATTGGACTACCATGGATGGGATCAAGAATCATTTACCATATTCCATGAGTGATACTTTAGTATTACCTATAAAACCCTAAAGGATGGGTTCAGTTGATTTGGACTTATACCACAACAAGAGTGATACCAAGTTCCTAAGAGGTTCGCTAGGACGATCTTATATAGCATTGGTAGGAATTTCACCAGGAGTGATACTTGAATTTTAGCATAGGAATGTCAAGGATGTTCTCAGTTTATATATTGAATATAAATTGAAATTATTTATGACATGTCTTCCAAGACAAAGCACAAATTTGAATTTGGACACTACTTGTTCTTGATTAGATAGCCTTCTTAGGCATCTGGTGTGGTTACAATTATAGTGGGGATGTTAGTCATATGCCAGATCTTGAGACATATGAATTAAATTTAATTGAATTGTTTAATGGAAAATGAGATGAAATATAAATAGAAATCATTGATTTTGAGTTTTTTACTTCTATGTACTTTTTAGATTACTACATTCGTTATTGAACCCTGGCCGTTAAATATATTCACAAGCAGATTGTCATATACCATGGGTGTTTTCCTACTAGGATTTAGTCACATACCATGTTTGGGTCTGGATTTAGACTCAAATAGATTATATGGTTACAAGTGTTGATAAGGGCAAGTTCCCTCCCATATGTACTAGATATGCTTCTTAGGTGTAAGAGATAATTGGACCAAGCGGAGGCTTGCGATTCATCTAAGATTGTTTTTGGTATTTTTTATTTTTGTACTTGTATTGTATAAGACTATAGTCTAACATATTTTTTTTTTCTAGAACATCTAAAATGTAGCTTCATCTTTTGTATGATATGAAATTTGGTTTATTTATATTATAAGTCTTCCGTTGTTTACTTCTTTTGTATGGTATTATTGCTACTGTTGTTGAACTTTTATCATTTTTTGTTGTGTTACACTCTGATAATAAGGGCATAGTCTTCCTACCATCACATCAAGACCCTCTCTTCTAGTCAGTAGCCTCTGCAGTTTGGGGAGATGCACATGAGGCAATGTGGCCAATAGGGCTTGGAGGACTGTTCGGTTGCATCCTGGTTTGGGATGATATAATGTAGTATTAGAGGAACTTTTCTAGTTTTCCTTAATATTTGGTTACAATAGATAGTTATAAGAGGTAAAAGGTATTTGATAATAAGTTTTTCTTGGGAGTATCTACCCAACCTATAGGGAAAATACAAATTTCCTCAAATTGAATTGTCTATTTTTTTTGAAATTTGAGGAATTACATTTGATTTGATATCACCATTGGGTGATGCACTTATATTGCCCTATTATTTTGGATATGATTTTTGTTATATTATGTTACAACCTGATTAGACGAAGGTATTCCATCTCATGCATCATATATTCAGTTATTATAAATAACATGTAATGAATTATTTCCATTCCATTTAGATATCATTAATGATTGCATGTTGTTGTGATAAATTTTGTGATAGTTATGAGTACTATTGTGATATGTATATTGGTAAACGTTACGGTACAGATTGGATGGATGCCAAGAATTGGTCCCCAAGATGTATCGGCCCTCTTGGATCATAAATTGGTGGATCATGTCGTGGCCTTAAATTGAATTATGTTATGATGTGCTACATGTGGATACCAAGATTTAATTCATAGAGAGTATTGTCCCCCTTGGATTAGAATTTGGAATACCATTGGGTTTTCCCTTATAAAAGGGGATTTGATAAATATGAAATGAAACTGAAATAATGTGAAACTGAAATAGATTTAGATAGAGACCTAGAACAGACCCAGCATTAGTAGTGGGATTTTGGTAGTCTCTCATTAGTTTGACACCAATACCTGACCCATGGGGAAGGTAGAGTGGTGGGTTCTAAGAGGATAGTTTTGACCTATCCCTTTTGTATCTACATTTTTGAGCTAGGAACCTTGATGAAGTTCTTGAACTATGTTGTTTGTTTGGAATTGTGGATTCATGTCACTATGATTACCTAAAGGTGTATGCTTGTACGGTGGTGATGATCATACCCCTAAGGTGGTAGGCCATGGGATACCAGCGGATCCTTTAGTCATGTCAGTTGTGTCACCAACTGTTATACCAGATGTAGGTGTTGATGCAATGTTCGATGAATGAATTATATGTTTCATGCAAATATATCATGGAGCACTATAGCCAGCCATGTTTAAGAAAGAGCGAACAAAAGTGTTCTAGTAGCAGCATCCACCCACATTTTTGGGGGAAGGAAAACCACAGGCAATGGAGTCATCTCTATAGGCCATATTATTTATCTTTATGCATTTAGTGATGGCTTTGAGAGTTGGGTGAAGCTATCTACGTACTTGTTTCATGATTCCACCATGATTTTGTGGGATGTTATCACTTAGGATGAGTGGTATTAGGATATGGAATAAAGATATTTTTATATAGTATTATATGATTAATACTATCCCAAAATGATAAGGGATGATATATCCCATGAGTTTATTCATCTAGAGTAGGTCCCTTCGTCAGTTATGCACTATTCAGCCCGTTTTACTAAGCGCTGGCACTTCTCTCTTATTCTGATGGGTGATGATGTATCGAGAGCTATGTGATTTGAGGATGGTATTAGGTATGGAATATGATCAGAAGTAAATATCTTCAGGTTAGCATTTGTATCTACTATAGTGAATTTGAGATCGATCACAGAGTGTATCCTGATAGAATATGGAGGTACGAGCTAGGGTTGTTCAGCTCCTAGATATAGTATTTTCTAGTCTAGTAGAAGGTATCATAATATTTAGTTTTCTCATGATGATACTAATAGTCAAAAAATATCTTCAGGTATCCATGTGAGGTGCTACCAGTGCAGTAGGTTAGGGCATATGAGGCCATAGTGTCAAGTAGACCCAGTGGAGTGATGATATTATGGAAGTATGTGTAATCTACAGTGCTTCTGTTGGACATTTCCACCAGTAACTAGGGAGAGAGGGTCTGTGCATACTCCACGTTCAAGAGTGGGGATTATCGCTTCTCACCATATATAGAGCTGGAGTACATCAGGTTGTTCAGGCCGAGGTGGTGTTCGTGGCCATGGTTGCCACAGCATAGGATCATAGCTATAGCAAGGTGGATAAGCTCATGGTAGCTATGCAGTATCACAGTGTCCTGATATAGGGATGGAATATGTAGTTCAATAGACCTGTAAGGAGTAGTCTCCTATACCTTCTACTATTATAGGTACTATTCATGTAGCCTCCGTTTTAGCTTCTACACCTTTTAATAATGGGGATTCATATAGTTTCATAATATTTCCCATTATGGAGAGATTTGTGCTTTTGTTCTTTACATATGATGACGTTATGATGATGAACACTCTATTGGGGATGAGGATGGATGGTTTGTGTTACTGTAGCGAGTACCCCTTGTGGTTGGTGGGATCCACATCATATGGGTCCTTTAGGTCCTTGATATGACATGCTTTGATGTCATTCTATGAATGGGATTGTTGGTTTCGTTTCATGTATTTTTTGATTTCTATCGTCGTAAGTCAAATTTTACATCACAAAAAGGATGGAAGGTTTTTAAAAAAGGGCAATGGGATTTCCACAAGAGCCAAACAAGAATCGAGCATTGTGGGTTGGGACAGATGATTGCCCACATTATGAGTTTATATATAGATAAATGGGGAACATGTATGATTGATTTCCCGTTAATATTTTATCATTTCATAGATGTTTTCCCAAATTACTTTTCAAGATTTCCTATAGTTACAGAGGTAGAGATCATTATATAGCTAGTGTCCAGAGCTACACTAGTATAAATTTCATCTTATAGGATGGCTATGATGGATTTCCAAGATATCAAGAGGTAGCTAGAAGATTTAGAGGAAAATGGAATCATCTAACCCAAAACATCTCTGCAGGGTTATCCTATCCGATATTGAGAAAAAGGCAGATAGTACCCATAGAGTATGTGTGGATTACCATAAATTGAACCAGTTGACAACTAAGAATCGATATCATCTACCATGGATAGATTATTTCTTCAATTAGCTCTAAGGAGATTGAGATTTCTAAAACAACAATTTGAGATTCAGTTATCATCTTGTCTGTGTTACATCATTAGACATAGCCCATATATATTTTCAAATCATGTATGGCCTATATGAATATTTGTTAATGCCATTCGGTCACATGAACACACCCATAGTCTTCTTGGAACTGATAAACCAAGTGTTCTGTCCTTATATTGACTTGTTGGTGGTGGGTTTCTTGGATGATATTTTGTTGTATCATCACAATCGATATGACCATACCAAACCTCTTGTGATCATTCGGATTACTCTAATTGAGAATCATTTATATTCAAAGATCACAAAGTACAACTTCTAGATGGATCAGATTCACTTCTTGGGTCACATCATCTAAAATACACGAGTATTAGTGGAGCTAGATAAGGTGAGAGCAATGGTTTCCTATGAGCATACCAATAATTTCTTTGAGTTGCAGTGTTTCTTAGGGATGGCTGGTCACTATAGGAATTTCATACAGGACTCCACATGCCTAGTAGTGCAACAGATATGCTTAACTATGAATGGTGAGAAGTATGTATGGGAAGATTCCTATGAGACCAACTTTCAAGATCTAAAAGGGAGATTGACTTTAAGGCCAATAATTATTTTTCAAGATCTTGGAGGGAGTTACGGAATGTGTTGCGACACATCAAGTATCGTGCAAGGAGAAGTTATTATATTGGGGAAATGAGTCATTTCATATGGTCTCATTAGTTTGAGTTCACATGAAATAATGTACCTGAATCATAATCTCGAGATCATTGTGGTTTTTCATGCATTACATTGATGGAGACATTACTTATTAGGAGAACATTTTGTTGTGTTTATAGACCAAAAAATCCTCAAGTACATATTTACACATCATAATATGAATCTAAGATCGAAAAGGTTGGTAGAATACCTTCAGTATTTTGATTTCGAGCTTCCAGACATGCCCCGTAAAGGAAATGTAGTGGACGATGCATTGATCAGAAGGACATAGATATAGTAAGTGTATCAGGCCAGTAGTGAGTGGAAACTTATGGAGTTGTTCTTTAAGATGCACTTGGAGGTTCAAAATAGTCACGAGAAAACATTTGTATAATCCTTAGTTGTTATCCATACCCAACTGAACAAAGATAGGATGAGGTATATATAGGATTCCAAAGGCCTAGTTATACGAGAGATGATGGTAGGTCATGACCCTCCTCCTCGATGGACTATAGGTGAGGGTCAAGTTCTATGATTACATGGTCGCATATGGGGTTTAGAATACATATGTGAGGAGATGATGTGGGGAATTCATGCCTCTATATGTGTAGTACATCATAGTGTCACTAAGATGTATTGAGATTTACTTTTCTAGTATTTGCGGTCCAGTATGAAAAGAGATGTAACTGGTTTTTTCATAAGATGTTCCACCTTTCAGTAGGTGAAGGTGGAACACTAGTGACCAACAAGACTTTTATTAAAGCTACCCATTCATGAATGTAAATGGAATGATTTTGTGATGGATTTTTTTGACATGTTTATCAAGGTCACCTATAGGTAATGATGTTATTTGGGTTGTAGATTACAGGCTCATGAAGGTTTCACATTTCGTGTTGATCAAGGAAACCTTCATTGTTGATGAGCATTTGAGGTTGTTCATCTGTTAGATTATACAACTACAAAGGGTCCTGAAATCTATAATTTCATATAGGGATTCTTATTTTACTTCTCATTTATGGAAAAGGATACAAAGGGAATTGGGTGTTGGAATCCTCATGTGTTAATCATGTTTTAATAATCACAAATCTCATTACTGTTAATTATTGTTGATCTTCAGTGCTCATCTTGATAATGCTCTTCAAACTCAACAATAGGTTCATATCATGTTTTGATAATAATAAATCTTATGGATGTTAATTAATCTTTACAAGTTTTATGCATAATCACAATTCTCTCATATATTATCTCTAATGAGTAACCTTAACTCATATTCTTCATATCACTGTCTTAGTCTAAATACAGATTTTTTTGTCTATGTATGGACTCACTGTGAAGGACTCACCGTGACCAGACACCGTAACCCACTCACCGTGACCAGACACCGTGACAAATCACCGTAACCCAGACACCGTGAACAACTCACCGTGAAGGAATCACCGTGAAAGACTCACCGTGACCAGACACTGTAACCCACTCACTGTGAAGGACTCACCGTAACCAGACACCGTAACCCAGACACCGTGAAGGAATCACCGTGACCAGACACCGTGATCAGACACAGTGAAGAAGACACCGTTTCCATGATCACTGTGAAACCGTTTCCTAAATTTTTTTCAATATTATTTTAAATGATGCTAACGGTCATATTTTTTGTTTTTAATGCAATTAATGTTATTTAATGTTAGTTGTTGGATTGACAGGAAACTGTATCTCGTACCTCTGAAAAGGGAATCATTATTACTTCCAGATCTTGTGGAATATAAAGAAGATTGAGCTGCATTAGAGAATACACGCGCGCCTGACACGTCTCTACACATATACTTCAATACATGCGAGCTATGTACTGAACAGAAGAAAAATCCAGAGCACAACTGTGAAGAACACATTGCACAATTCTCAAAGAAGTTACATACATGCAATCCTAAATTTCGGAAGAACACACAATGAATCAAGAGACTGTAGAACACAATATGAACTACAACACTCTGTTTTTCAACAGAAAATCCAGAGAAGGACTCTGAAGCATTCCTGCTCAATCCAACGAGTCTAGAGCTACATTGACAATCACTAGAGCCATTTCTAAACTCTATATATCTTCAATGTGATTCTTTATTTATTTTTTGAGAAGTGTGTGTCATCTTATGTATTTTTACACACACACTATCTCTTGAAATTTAACTAGAGGATCTATAAATCCTCACTCAAACTCTTACATCCTTTATTTCCCACTGAGATAGTGGTAGAGGTCGTGTGTGACCTGAATAGCTGGTTTGCTATTGTTTTGTTTCCCACGAATAACAGTGGTAGAGGTCTTGGACCTGGACAGTTTTTGTAAAATGGTTGTTAACCCCGATCCAGGGTGTGGATCAAATTCTTATATATATTTGAGAGGTCTATGTCTCGGCTGGAGACTGAACCTCTTGTTATATCTACTGTGCATATTTTATTTAAGTATAATGTATGCGACATATATTATATTTATTCCGCTGCTATTAATTTAAAATACAAAATTATTTTGAAGCTACTTTGATAGTTAGATTAGAAAGTGTTTAATCTTATTTTAAATCAATAGATTAGTTTCAAAAGTTAGTTTGATCTTGTGGTTAAACTAACTGACACCTAATCAATCTTTGAGAAGCTAAGTGAACATTTACAATCTGTATAAATTAACTACAGTTTATCTTATTTTATAAATCGGAGGATTTTAACTAGACAATGTTTTAACCGAATTTTTAATTGGAACTCAATTCACCCCACTCTTGAGTGTCCACTCCGACCAACATTTGGTATCAGAGGTTTAGTTTTTTTGTTCATAGATTTTTGAAATACTCTGTTTTCAACTGTGATTTTAGTTGCATCTTTAAAGATCTTAAATTTCTGTTAGTTCTAAATTTCTATCTCTTTAAATTGTCTTTATAAAATCTAGTTATGGATAATAGACTAGAGGGTGCTTCTACTAACAGGACACCTTTCTTCCATGGTACCAACTATGCTCAGTGGAAACATAAAATGAAAATTCATTTAGAAAGAATAGGTTTTGATATATGGACTGCCATAGAATCAGAATATAAACATCCCACTACTGCTAGATCCACTTGGGATGAACCTACAAAGACTTCTTAGAATAATAATTGTAAAGCCATGAATTCTCTGTACTGTGATTTAGGAGATGAAGAGTTTAACAGAATTTCTTCTTGTAAAAATGCTTTTGAAATTTAGGATACCTTGGGTGTTTCATATGGAGGAACAACCAATGTTAAGGAAATGAGATTAAATACTTATAGTATTAAATATGATAATTTTAAAATGAAAAATGATGAACCTATTTCTGACATGTTTCTCAGGTTTAATGAGACAGTAAATACAATGAATTCACTTGGAAAATTGTTCCAACAAAGGAAAAAATTATGAGAATCTTGAGATGTTTACCAGACCGATGGAGAGGCACATCCATTTCAATCATAGAGGCATGTGACATTGTTACTCTACCTGTTAAAGCACTCATTGGTAAGATTTTGATGTATGAAGAAGAACTCAAGGTGAGCAAAGAAGATGATGATGAATCTAGTAGAATGTTTGTTGCTTTCAAATCTTCAACTTCACAGAACAAAGATAAAGACAAACTTCACGCTATAAACGAGAGTTCAAGCTATGAAGAAAGTGAAAGTGCTTCTGATAGTGATGCTGAAATTGCTCATATTTCCAGAAGGTTTTACGAAGTTTTATAGGAAAAAGAAATTTTTCAGAAAATCAAATAACAAAGGAAAGTATGACAATAAGGAATATTTGAAGAAGGATTAGAAAAATCCAGATAAAAGTAATGAAGTTGTCTGTTATGAGTGCAAAAGAAAAGGACATATTAAAGCAGACTGCCTAAAGCTCATATTCAAGAAGAAATATGATTACAAGGATAGTAAGTACAAAAAGGCTATGAAGGCTACTTGGAGAGATTATGAGGATAGCTCCACTGAATCTTAAGTTTCTGAAACTGAACATAGAAATAAGGAAAACATGTGTTTTATGACAAACACTTCTGAGGTAATAGCTGAAACTCCTGCTTTAATTTCTTATTATTCTGGAGATGATACTGACTCTGATAACATGTCAAAATATAAACTAATTGAATATTGTGATATGTTATAAGAAACCTATAATGATCTGAAAGACAAATACAATGGTTTAAATAAACAGTATGCTTTAACGGTTAAACGTAAATCTGATCTTGATATTGAAATGGAAAAGAATGCTCAGTTGCTTAAAGAAAACGCTGAACTGAAACTATATAATGAGCAACTAATAATGGATTTAAAGAAATTCACAAATGGAAAGGATACTCTAACTCAAATGCTAGGAAAAAAAGTTGCACCAAAATACACTACTGGAATAGGCTACAAACCTGGACAGAGACAGTTTACTAAGAATAGATTTATTCCTAAATCTGGACAGAATGCAGCTAATTCTAGTTCTAGACATTTATATTCTTAAACTAGATATATTCATAGTTATGGATCTAATAAGGTTTACCTTTCAAAGTCTTTTGATTCTACAACTTTCATGAGACCCGTAAGACAAATTTGGGTTCCAAAAGCTTGGATTGCTAACCTGTCTAGACCCAAGAAGATCTGGGTACCAAAATCATTTCCTATCTAAATCTGTTTTGTAGGAAACCTGCTTAAAGAGATCCTATAAGAAGACCGGGTACTTGGATAGTGGATGTTCAAGACATATGTCTATAGACTTCTCATGCTTTAAAAGCTTAATCAGGATTAATGGAGGTTTTGTCACCTTTGGTGACATTTCTAAAGGGAAAATCATCAGCTTAGGCTAGATTGGTAACACAGACTCAGTATTAATTTGTAAAGTTTTATTTGTTGATGGTCTTAAATATAATCTGTTAAGCATTTCTCAGTTATGTGATGATGGTTTTAATGTTAAATTTAAAAATTATTCTTGCAATGTTTTTAATTCTTAAAATGTTTTAGTATTTTTTGCCCTGAGAAATGAAAATGTTTATGCTGTTGATTTAAATTCTTTAGCTATGTAGAATATTACTTGTTTAAATTCTTTTCATAAAGAGTCTTGGCTTTGGCACAGAAGATTAGGACAATGTAATATACACTCACTTAGAAAACATACTAGGAATAACTTAGTTAGAGACCTACACAAACTTGAGTTTCTAAATGACAAAGTTTGTAATCCTTGTCAAAAGGGAAAGCAACCCAAAATCTCTTTCAAACCAATGAAATAAGTCTCAACTTCGCAACCTCTCGAGTTGGTTCACATGGATTTGTTTAGACCATATAGAGTCTCTAGCTTAAATGGGAAGCCCTATGTCTATGTCGTAGTAGATTACTTTTCTAGATATACATGGGTATATTTTCTAGCTCACAAAAGTGAAGCTTGTTCTTACTTTGTTAAATATTCCAAATCTATTGAAAATATTAGTGGACTTAAGATTAAAACTCCGAGAATTGATCATGGATGTGAGTTTGAGAATCATAAATTTCAATCATACTACTCACACAATGGCTATATTCACAATTTCTCAGCCCCTAGGACACCCCAGCAGAATGGTGTAGTAGAAAGAAGGAATAGAACCTTGCAAGAAATTGATACAACTATGCTTAATGAGTATGACCAACCTGTTTATTTTTGGGCTGAAGCTGTAAATAAAAGTTGTTATATTATCAATAGAGTCTTAATCAGACCTGTTCTTAAGAGGACCCCTTACGAGTTGTGGAACCATAGGAAACCTAAGGTTAACTACTTCAAAGTCTTTGGCTGCAAAGTCACTATTCTTAATACCAAAGATAATCTTCACAAGTTTGTATCCAAGAGTGATGAGGGAACTTTCCTAGGTTATTCTATCTCTAGTAAAGCCTATAATGTTTTCAATAAGAGAACCAAGTGTGTGGAAGAATCTGTTCACATCATGTTTGATGAAACTGATCCACATGAGCCTAAAACCTCTCTTGAAAATCTTGAAGATGATCTCTCTATTTTGAACCTTAATGATAAAGACAGTAGACCTATAGTTAAAACGTCTAGTTCTGGAAATTTTCCAGAACCTGCTTCTGTTGATTCCCAACCTATAGATGAACCTGAAATATCTATCCCTACCTTTACTAGATCAAATATAATTCTGAAGAATCATCCTTTAGATGCTGTTGTAGGAAATCTTGATAGAGGGACACAAACAAGTGCTTCTCTTAGAAATCAGGTTGAACATCAATCCTTCTTGTCACAGCTTGAACCTAAAAACATTGATGATGCTATTAATGATGAATTTTGGGTAATTGCTATGAATGAAGAACTCAATCAGTTTAAAATAAATAAAGTTTGCAATCTTGTTGAAAGACCTAAGGACACTTTCACAATAGGCACAAAATAGGGGTTTATAAAAAAAGTAGATGAATCCAGAAACATAGTTAGAAATAAAGCTAGACTTGTTGCACAAGGATATAGTCAAGAAGAAGGTATTGACTATGAGGAGACTTTTTCTCCAGTATCCAGATTAAAAGCTTTTACGATTTTACATGAATGCTGCACATCTAAATTTCAAACTATATCAAATGGATGTCAAGAGTGCATTATTAAATGGATATATTACTAAGGATGTTTTTGTTGAACAACCACCTGGTTTTTCAAACCCTCATTTTCCAAATCATATTTTCAAACTATCAAATGCTTTATATGGATTAATGCAAGCTCCAAGATCTTAGTATGATAGATTAAGTACTTTTCTAATTTCTAAATGTTTTACAAAAGGAAAAGTTGATCCAACTCTTTTTATAAAACGACTTTCTAAAGATGTTTTAGTAGTACAAATTTATGTTGATGATATTATCTTTGGATCTTCTAAAAATTCTTTATGTAATCATTTTTTTAAAATGATGCAAAATGAATTTGAAATTAGTTTAATGGGTGAACTTAAATTCATTCTTGGTTTTCATATTTTTCAAAATGATGATGGAATTATTTTAACTCAAAGTAAATATACTAGAGATATTTTAAAACGTTTTGGATTGGATAACACAAAAGTAGTGAAACTCCCATGAGTACCACCTGTAAGATGGATCTTGATGAAAATGGAAAATCTGTTGATCAAACCACTTATAGAGGAGTGATTAGAAGTCTACTCTACCTGACTGCTAGTCGTCCTGATATATGTCTAGTGTGAGTATGTGTGCTCGTTTTCAAGAAAACCCTAAATATTCACATTTAAATGTTGTAAAGAGAATTTTCAAATACCTCAAGCATACTCCCAATTTAGGACTATTCTATCGCAAAGGACAATCATTTGAAATAGTTAGTTATTTTGATGCTGAATTTGCTGGATGTAAGCTAGATAGAAAAAGAACCTATGGAACATGTCATATTTTAGGAAAGTCACTAGTATCATTGTGTAGTAAGAAACAAAATTCTATTGCATTTTCAATTACAGAAGCTGAATACATAGCTGCTGGAAGTGGTTGTGCACAAATTTTGTGGATGAAACACACATTAATAGACTATGGATATCAATTCAGACATATCTCCATAAATTGTGACAGCACAAGTGATATTAATATTTTTAAGAATCCTGTTTCTCATTCTAGGAAAAAACATATTGATGTAAGACATCACTTTTTGAGGGATCATTATCAAAAAGGTGATATCACTTTGGAATTAATTGGTACTGAATATAAACTTTATGATATATTCACTAAACCATTAAATTCTGAATGATTAGACTACATCATACATGATCTTGGAATGATTAATCATAAATGAATATCTTACTGATCTTAATGTATAATATTTTACTGTACTTTACTTTACGGTTTTATACTTACTGTTTCTAAGTTACTGTTTTATGCTCACAGTCTAACAACTCCCTGTCTCACTATGACAATGTAAACTACTCACTGTTTTACCTTGATGACTATAAACTGTCTCACTGTGATGGCTAGTTTTTTTGTCTCACCGTGAGATGTATGATAATTTTTATTTTATTTTTACCCGTATCGCGGTAATTTTTATTTCACCGCTATTTGATTTCCCGCTTTTTTGTTTTTATGACGTTTGACATTCCCAAATGATAAAACATAAGGGTTTAATTAGACTCCTTACCCGAATTCTCTCATGAACCTTCTCTTCCCTCTCGTCCTAACATTTAGTGAATGTCATGGATGAAGCGTCCATATTCACCCTCGTCTGAGAAGCGCCCCTCTAAAAAACAAAGGAGGATACCGAGGATAGCTCTCGATGGACCTCTAAACCCAAACTTGGTAATCCGTACCGTTGTACCTGAAAAAGAGGTTTTCCCTGAATGGTTGTTGTCTAGAAGATCGTTAGTTTTGAAGGTTTTAAAAGAACAAGGATGGCTTGAATGGTTCACTGGATATAATAGACCGATTTACCTGAGGCCTGTATCTCAATTCTATCAGTATGTGAAGTTCTCTTTTGAGTTTGGAGAAATCATTTTGGTGACCAGCTGGATCGATGGTCAGAAGTACTCTTTATCATCAACGTTGTGGGCTGCATGCCTAAGAATTCCACATGAAGGAGTGTGTGAAGATTACCAGAGAGACCCTCCTCCAACAACTAACATCGTTGACCTAGAAACCGCTTTGGAAAATACAACTGGAAATTGAACCAAGCGAATAGCCATAGCTGCTGAACTAGATGGGGAGATGAGACGTTTGTTCAAGTTTGTTCAGAATTTGGTTAGTCCAAGAAAAGGGGATTTTTCTGTGATGATGTATCAGGATGTGTTCCTGATTCACCTGTTGAAGAATGGCCAAAAGATCAATCTGTGTAAGAATGTTATCAACCATATTTGTGAGCTGATCAATGTAACTTCCAAATCCACCTCCCTGTTTTATTCAAGGATGATTTCAGACATGTTAGTCTGAAAAGGAATGGTTGGACCGAATGAAGAAAAATTAGAGGTCTTTTATTCTGCCTATTCATGACTATCATCAGAAGGATGAAGATTAGATGGAATCCCTGGAAAAATAAATGGGCTGAGGATAGTGATCAACTGTATACAAAGCTTAATCCTGTTGACTATCCAAGAAGGCCTAAGAACCTAGCTGATCCTGGTTTGGAACCAGATGAAGTGGCTGAGTACTCAGAAGAAGACGAACAAGAAGAAGTAACAGCTGAGGTTCCACCTAGAGAAGAATCTGTAATACCTCCAATGGAAATAGTTCCTGTTGAAGAGGAAAGGGGTGTTATCCCTGCTGTTACCCCTACTGAAATACCTCAAGGTGAGGAAGTTGTTGTTGAAAATGGAAGGAATGAGGATCCTTCTGTTGTTCTTCATGAGGAAGAATCCCATCCCAATGCTGCAAGGAAATTAGTTTTTCCTGGTTCAGAACAACAATCAACCTTTGAGGAAGTTTTTGTTGAAGAGACTCTTTCTGTAGAGAGAGAAGAAATTATGGAAGCTTATCCAGTGGAACAATCGGTTACTGAGACTATTCCATCTGCTGAAGAAATAATGGAAATTGCCTTTCAGCTGGAAAGGCATGAATTTGATGAAGAGATTAGAGATGATCCTATGGATCTTGTCCATGTTTCTGAACCTCAAGAATCTGGAAGGGAAGCACAAGTTGAGGGGGATGAAACTCGAAATCTTGATAATTTGGAAGCTAGACCTGGTGAAGCTTCTCAACCTTCTGTCACGTTCTCTATACACTCTCGGTATGAGTTCCCAAGCTTTTATGATGTGAATGAGTCACATCAAGTGACTGCAACTAGAATGGATCTTTCTTCTCTGTTTCAACTGAAGTCCTTAGCTCATTCAGAACCAGAACCAGAGCACCAACCTCAATCTGGATCAGAATCTGAGTCTAAAGATGACTCTATCCCTCAATCAGAATCAGAACCTCTACCTTTACATGCATCCTTACCCGAGCTTCATTATTTTGTAACCAAAGATGATCTGAATGTTTTTGGCGAGACTTTGTTAGCCGGTTTTGAGAAAATTGTCTCCACTAAACCTCGCTCAGTGACTCAATTAAGTCAAGAAGATGCATCAATTATCTTGGAAAATATTATCTTGCATATTCAACCATGGATGGTCTGAGAAATTCAAGAAGTCCGAGTAGAGAATAAGCTGATGAGTGCTGATGTTGCAAATCTGAAAATTATAGTAGCAAGTCTGCAGAATGAGCTATCTGTGAGATCAGAGCCTGCTCCTGTTTCTGCCCCTGCACCTGCTACTGTTTCTCCTGAGTCTTCGGATTCCCTCCTTGCTAGGGAGATTGTGTCTCAAGTTCATCCTTACCTACTATATTTTGATGAAAATATTGGAAAAAGGCACACAAAGATGCTTGAATGCATGAGAGAGCTTGTGGAAACTCTGAATAAGCTTATAGATGAATACACTGGATGTCTGCAAAAAGTTCTGAAACTGCTCAAAGTTCTAACCGAAGTTGTCAAAGCTTCACCTGCTTCTGGTCATACCTCCACACCTACTTTGGATGATTCTCTGCTGAGATCCATAATTAAGGAAGAATTACAGAATGCCTTTAGTGGCTTGGATCTATCTTCTTTATCAGAAGTAATTATGAACAGTGATAGAGCATTGGACTTGGTTTGGATTCATTGAAACATAGGCAATGATGCTCAACAATAGATCTCAAAGAAAATAGATTTGTATCTTTCTCAGATTTTCTATAAAAGTGACATGACAGATCACTTTAGATATCTTGTGGAAAATCTGAGAATCCCTTCGGTGAGTCAATCTTTTAAAGCTCATGTTCAGAAACATTCAAGGTTCACCAGATTGTTGGACAGATTTCTGGAGAATAAGGATGATTTTGAAAAGGATATGTTGTATGGTGGTGAAATCATTGCTGATTTCATCAATCTTTTGAAGCCTAATATTCATGTGTAGAGTACTGCTATAGTTGTTCCAGCTTCTGCACCCCCTAGACCTGGACTACCTGCCTTAGCATCAACTACCATGATAGCTAGCCAAGCCCTTTCTCAGATCCATCCAGTCATTCTTGACCGACCTAAGCCTCGATCTTCTACTGCTCCTACTTTCGCGCCATCTGTTTTTGACGGTCTACCTTTACCCTCGTTGTCTACCTCTTCTATGCCTTCTTCTACTTCAGCACCAGCTCCTACTACTGATAAAGACAAGACAAAAATGGATCCCTAAAAAGTTTCCCGACTGTTTGTCTTTTTGATGGGACATCATTTCTTGTTTACAGTTTATACTTCTCCTGTACTTTGTATTATGAATCCATTGTTTAATGACAACTGCCATGTTTCATTTCCTTTTCTCTAATTTTTGATAATCCCAAAAGGGGGAGAAAATCCTACAAGTATCAGTTCTATAATAGTATTAATGAGGTATAAAAACTGCAAGTATCTATTCTATAATGTTATTTCTATACTAGTCTCTATAATATTACATGTCTTTTATATTCTGCATATATATGATTTATGATCATCAAAAAGGGGGAGATTGTTGGACTCCTCATGTGTTAATCATGTTTTAATAATCACAAATCTCATTACTGTTAATTAATCTTGATCTTCAATGCACATCTTGATAATGCTCTTCAAACTCAATAATAGGTGCATATCATGTTTTGAAAATAATAATTTTTATGGATGTTAATTACACTTTACAACTTTTATGCATAATCACAATTATCTCATATATTATCTCTAATGAGTAACCTTAACTCATATTATGCATATCACTGTCTTAGTCCAAATACAGATTTTTTTGTCTAAGTATTGACTCACCGTGAAGGACTCACCATGACCAGACACCATAACCCACTCACCGTGACCAGACACCATGACCACTCACCGTAACCCAGACACCGTGAAGGAATCACCGTGAAGGAATCACTGTGACCAGACACCGTAAGCCATACACCTTGAAGGACTCACCATGACCAGACACCGTGATCAGACACCGTGAAGAAGACACTGTTTCCATGATCACTGTGACACCATTTCTTAAGCTTTTGTCAATATTATTTTAAATGATGCTAACGGTCATATTTGTTGTTTTTAATGCAATTAATGTTATTTAATGTTAGTTGTTTCATTGACAGGAAACCATATCTCATACCTATGAAAATGGAATCATTCCTACTGCCAGAGCTCGTGGAATATAAAGAATATTGAGCTGCATTAGAGAATACATGCACGCTTGACACATCTCGACACATATACTTCAATACATGCGAGCTCTGTACTGAACAGAAGAAAAATATGGAGCAAAACTATGAAGAACACATTTCACGATTCTCAAAGAAGTTCCATACATGCAATCCTACATTTCTGAAGAACACGCGACGAATCAAGAGACTGTAGAACACAAGCTGAACTACGACACTCTGTTTTTCTACATAAAAACCAGAGATTGACTTCAAAGCACTCTTGCTCAATCCAATGAGTCCAGAGCTACATTGAAAATTAGTAGATCCATTTCTAAACTCTATATCTCTGCTCTGTGATTTATTATTTACATTTTGAGCAGTGTGTGTCATCTTCTGTATTTTTACACACACATTGTCTCCTGAACTATAACTGGAGGACCTGTAAATCCTCACTCAAACTCTTACTTATTTTATTTCCCACTGGGATAGTGGTAGAGGTCATGTGTGACCTGAACAGCTGGTTTGATGTTGTTTTGTTTCCCACGAATAATAGTGGTAGAGCTCTTGGACCTGGACAGTTTTTGTAAAACTGTTGTTAACCCCAATCCAGGTTGTGGATCAAATTCACATATATATTTGAGTGGACTAAGTCTCGGCTTGAGACTAAACCTCTTGTTATATCTGCTGTGCATCTTTTATTTATGTTTAATGTATATGACATATATTATATTTATTCTGATGTTATTACTTTAAAATACAAAATTATTTTGAAACTACTTTGATAGTTATATTATCACATGTTTACACTTATTGTAAATCAGTAGATTAGTTTCAAAAGTTATATTTATCTTGGGGTTAAACTAAATGAGACCTAATCAATCTTTGAGAAGCTAAGTGAACATTTACAATCTGTATAAATTGGCTACAGTTTAACTTATTTTATAAATCAGGGGATTTTAACTAGACAATGTTTTAACAAAAAATTTAATTGGAACTCAATTAACCCCCCTCTTGAGTGTCCACTCAGACCAACATTGTGTATACAGGTGCTTATGAGAATTTCTTACCAACCCCAAATAGATGGTTAATCAAAGCGCACAATTTAAGTGCTTGAGGACATGTTGTAGGCTTTCATCTTAGATTTCACAGGTTATTGGGAGAGATATATACCCCTGTTTGAGTTTTCCTATAATAATTGATTTCATGTTACTATTAAAAAGGTTATATATGAGTCTTTTTATAGTAAGTCATTCCGATTACACCTGTGTTGGTTGTAGGCTGGTGAGGAAGCTATGATGGGACCTCATCTTGTCCAACAGACTACAGAAGAGGTGCAGTTTATTTGGTAGTGGATGGATACTATGAAGTCTCATCAAGAATTTTATGTTGTTCTTCGTATATAACCAATAGAGTTTGAGGCTAGGGATTAGATTCTCACACTTGTTTCACTGTGGTTGTGACATAATAGGATCAATAGACAAGGTAAGCTTTCACCAAGATACGTTAGGTCGTTCAAGATTCCAGAGAAAGTTAGTTCGGTTGACAATTGATTTCAGTTACCTCAGAGGTACCTGAATTTTTATGATATATTCTATGATTCTCATATGCAATGTTACTATTCATACACATCTCGTGCCTTTAATCTCGAGGAGGTTGGGTTATAGATAGATTCATCCTTTGAGGAGCATAACATATGTATTGTGGATCATAGCATGATGTTTTTCTGTGGTCAGTCTATTCATTAAGTATATGTGTAATGGATGCTCATCTAAGTACAGGATGACACCTGGGATAGGGAGACTGATGTATGATCATAGTGTCTAGATTTGTTCTCAGATATTTCTTCACCGCACATGGAAGGGAAATTCAATGATAAAATACTTTAAGGGGGAAGTTTGTAAGAACTTGGTTCTTCATTGAAGTATGGATCTTTTTTTTCCTATCAATTCTAAGTTTATTTTCTTAAATATGGACTATTAGGATTTAATGTTGGGATTATGGAGGTATCTGGGGTGTTTGGGGCTGGTCTATAGCCTAGAACACATGTTTTGGGTAAATAGAGGAGGTCACATGGATAGTGTAAACTATGCGAGTTGGGTCACATGACTGTGTGGTAGCTGTGAAATTTAAGTATACTTGGACAAGATCATGATCATTGTTACCACACAATTATTGAAAACTATGTGGGGTAGTTTTACGATATACCCCAATCATATAGGAAGCCTTTCCCAATTTCTGCATGGTTTGAAAAATCATGTGGATGAACCATGCGAGCCCTACTGTGTAAGATTTGTAATATTATAAATTTTAATTAATAAAACTCTATTAATTCATTATGGATTTTCTTTAAATTAACAATAGCATCTTTCACATGGAAATGGACCTCCCATTAACTATTCATGGTTATCATATCTGTTTGTCGCCCGATCACTGATTCGAACATCGTTCGTCACCTTGGATTCTCAATAGTAAGTCCTCATTCATTTTTAGCCTTTATTGATTCTTCTAGATATTGATAGAAAAATTTGGATTTAGGATCTTATACCTTAATATCTCATTCCTCATCCATTTTTCATATTCCTAGAAAACCAAGTAAAATCATATCTTAATACTAGATGAGCTATCTAGAATGAGCATAATGTAGGTGGTCTCTTGCTTTTTGTTAATTTTAGAGCTATTTATATACGTCTGAGTGACATGATCCAATTTTTGGGGTGTAACCTCAATTTAATATCAAAATATTTTGTTTCTTATTTTTTTTGGTAATTTAATAGGTGTTTTAAAAAATTTATTTGGTTTTATACCTTGATTAATGGCCACCTAATGGTTGAATTCCCTTGGATGAACTTTTATATTCTTTTGGACTTGGTTGCCTGTGAGGCCTGCCTTGAATTTCATTTCATGGGTTATTAAAAATTAATTTGTTTATTAATGTAATTTAGATATTTTTATATGGTATTTGAATAGTTTTAAGGTATGGTATGTTTGACATACCACGTGACCTGAGTATGTCATTGCTGGTTAAATCATTTCTGGATTGAATTTATTGTTATGTTGTACTACCCACATGAGTTGAATAATGTTAAATTCATGTAATAGATTAATTTTCATTTGATGCTTTTGATGAGAAATATTCCCATGAATGTTAATGAAAGGAGAAGCCTTTTTAGGTTGGTCCTTGCTTGAGAAACCCTTCGGTGGTGTTTTATATTATACCTGTTTTCAGTTTTGACCACAACATTCCTAATGAAATGATAAAATGGATTGAATAATGAAATTTTAAATAGCCTAGGGTGAGTCATGGATTCAATTCATAATTACATTAATGGGATAATATGACTATTGTACCTTGTACAATGAGGGAAACTTGTATTCTATTTAAATTCCTTTGATATGATGAAATGGTCAAATAAAATTATGTAATGAGTGGAACATGAACACCATGGACGAGGTCATAGAGGTTGTAATAAAATTTCAGGTGAATCAATGATTTCAATTGGACTTCGATGGATGGGATGAAGCAACATTGACCATATATTATGACTAATACTTGTATAATCATTATTGGACCTCTAATTATGGGCTCAATTAAAATGGAACATTATAAAACCTAGAGTGATACCATGTTCTTGAGAGGTTCTCCAGGACTGGCTTGTAGGGTGTTGGTAGGAATTTCACCTAGAGTGATACATGAATTCTAAATTATGAATTTTGAGGAAGAAATAAGTTATAAATTGAATATTTAATTTAAATTATTTGTCATGTGTATGTTAATCCAAAGCACAAGCATAGATTCTGTATTTACTTTTTCTTAATTAGATGAATTTCTGAGGCATTTTTTGGTGCTTATAGTTAAATGGTGGATGTCGAGCATATGTTGGATCTTGAGACATATGAATTAGATGTTATTTAATTATTTAATGGATAATGAGATGAAATGTAAATTGAAATTAGTACCTATGGGTAGTTTACTCCTATGTACTTCCTAGCTTTCAGCTTTCATTATTGCACACTGACTATTATATTTATTCACTGAAAAATTGACACAATCCTTAGGTTGCAGACTAATGGGATTTAGTCTCGCATCCATTTTGGGTCATGTTTTGGACCCAAACAGATTTTACATTTACTTGTTTCGATAAGGGAATAGACCCTCCCATATGTACATGGAATGATTATTAAGAGTAGGAGAGAATGGGACTAATCCAAGGCTTTTAATGCTTCTAAGATTTTTTTGTCCTTTTTGTACATTGGTGCATGTATTGTATATGAATGCAGTGTAACCTGTTTTTGTTTTTTTCTAGAAAATGTAACATGTAGAATCATATTTTGTATGATATGACATCTAGGTTATTTATAATATTGGTCTTCTGATGTTTACTTATGTTGTATGGTTTAACTACTTCAGCATTTTAACTATTATTTTATTCCGATGTGTTACACTCTGATAATGAGGCCATAGTTTCCCCATCATTACACATAAGTCATCATTGATTGTCGGCACCATCTAGAGTTTTGGGATATACGCATGAGGTCATGTGTCCAACTGGGCTCAGAGTACTGTTGGGTAGAATTCGGGTTCAGTAAATTACCAACTATAATAACATTCCATTATAGCAATTAACATAAATAAAATTTGTTGGGTTCTCCATTTCATTGCTCAGTCAGTTGTAAAAATATTATACCCATTGTTTATTAAATAATTTCCTAAAAAACATATTAATTGAGACTAAAATCCAATGCTCTTAATTCTTGAGAAACAAAGTCAACCGGTAAACCCAATACCTAAAATATATATGAATAATATATTTAAATAAATATATATACATTATGTTAATTAAAGTAATGGTTATACCTTTTATTTTAACCAAGAAAGAAAATCATGGATATGCAAAGACTCTCTTATTATTAGATGAAATGATCAAAGAACTCTACTTATAATTTGATTATATTTTATACATAAAATGATAATAAAAGTTTATGATATATATAAAAGGACATAGTATGAGGTAACATAAAAATATTCCAATTACTTACATGATATAGTGATCAAACAATCCATAATTAAACAAGATTGTGTTATGTTTCATATCTTACCCTTCAAGGCCCAATATAGTCATAGTATATCATCCAATAATTCCTTATATTTGGGGTAGATATGGAAACAAGGGTTACATTTCCCCATAAAAATCATATTCATTTCTCATTGGATGGTTATGTATTGTTCTCACATCAGACAAATGCATTAAACAAAAAGTCATACATTCTTGAACCAGATAACCTGTCACAGTAGAAAATTTAGGATGATTCTTGTTTTGAACATAATAGTTCATTGTCCATATAATTTTTTAGTAGGATACATCAACTAAAAAGAAACAGGTCCCCCAAGAAGTGTTTTAGATCGAAGAATAACTATTAAATGAATCATATAGGTTAAAAATGATGGAGGAAATTTTTCTCCAATTCCAACAAAATTTATTGTGCCTCTTGAATCATTTTAATCAAGAAAGTCATCAATAAAATTATAACACTAATATATATATAAATTTTCACTAGAAAAAACTTTCTACCCATATTTTTTTGGATTAATAATTTAATGTTTTTATTAGAATAATTTCATGACAAAGAATGTGATAATCGTGAGTTTTACGTGATTTAAGTTTCAAATCCCTTATGTCGACTAATCTTGATATGTTTCTACAATAGCCATCTGGAACCTCTATATTCTCTTATAAATCTAGAAATTTTATTTTCTCTAAATTTATCATTATATAATAAGTACAAGGAATATTGTATTTATTTTTACCGAAAAACATATTATGATGTTTTGGTTGAATAGACAAATCCTTTAAGTCCCAGTGAGATCATAACTCATATTTGCCCTTCCATTGATTTTTAGAAGAATTGGAAACAAAATTTCATAGATATATTTCTCAATGTGAATTACATATAAATAATGATGTAACAAATTGGTAGACTGATATGGAAAATCAAAAACATTCTTCTCTTTTTTCAATTAAATGTGGCTTCAGTGTCAACATTGTTCCTTTTTTTAAATTTCATATTTCTTTTCCCTAATGAAAAAATAAAATATTTCAATTCATTAAGCGCATCAGTTCTTGAAAATTGTTGTGGTGGTTGTTATGTTAATATAGTATTATCAATCCCCCGATTATTCTTCTTGTATTGATGATTCATTGGCAGTAATTGTCACGAACAAAGCTATGATTTCATCCAACCCAAACTAAGACATGGACAGAAGGGCGTTCCTAATCCCCAAATGATGGAATGTAGAAATAGGCATCAAAATAAACCAGTGGGAATGATTTATCCCAATAAACTATGATTAAAAAAATGAACTAATCGTGCACTAATAACCAATAATAACTTAATATAAAAAAAATAAAAAAACAATCTAGATACCAATACAAATAAAAAATTATCAAACAAATATAAAACAAGACCAAACCTCTATGAACACGACCTCCACATACCCTCTTGGTCACCAATTAACAACAAGACCAACCTGTTCCAACTGCGAGCTCATGAAAAAGAATGTTGAAACTATAAAAATTCTTGGGTCTACCGAAACTAAATGTCACAATTAGAGTGTGAGAATAATAGATCGGTAGAAAACCACTAAAAAATCCATAAATTTCCTTTCCTAGACATATCCCACAAACACGAGTTTGAAATATTGTTATAAAAATAGGTTTTAAGCATTTTTAAAAAACAGCCATAACTCTCCCTTATTCCAATAAACACACGCCACATCTCCATTTTCAAAAAAGATTAAAATTTTAGAAAAAAAATCCCACATAATATCCAAAAAATGTGATATCGTGTGTTTTTGAAGACAAATAATTAAACAGTGAAATAAATAAAGTGCCATATAATACAAACAAGCATACACATAGAGTGAACCATGGGTGTTCCTAAACATCCCTAGAGTGGTCCCTATATGTAATCGGTTCATACTCACCTAATAGAATATGGTGAAGCTCTATAGTCAATAAACAACAGTAAGTTCTAACTACCAACCATTGGAACAACCCACATGGACTCTAAGACATCTAAGGGGTACCAATATCTATAATCGGGGTTGATAAGAAATCGTCAATCAACCCTATAAGGATGCCCAAGAAACCAATTATAATATGATATGGTGAAAGAAGGAGGCCCTCACATGTGTGACGCACCTAACCAGCCACCACCACACTTGCCTACCCCAAACACTAACACCACTCACATGACAAATCATATAGGGAAATCCTCCACAATAGATTCCATCTAACAAAAAACTATTCACAAGTTATATTAGGCTATCACATCACATATGATTTCAAAATATTTCTCAGAACATGTTGAGTTTCTAACCATGCATTTATATTTCCCAGAGCCACTTTTATTTTCAAAACACCATAAAATTCCAAAAAATATTTATCATTTCATACTCCATCCATATAAAAATACATTTTTAAACCATTTAAAAAAACCAAGACACATCACGCCACGAATCATAAAGTTCCAAATGGGCCTTTACACTATGGAGTTTCTAAAACTCATCTCAAAATTCTAAATGGGAAAAGCCTTAGAGGACACCATTAAGAACTCCTTGAATATCATTTAAAACTCCAAGCCTCAGTTTAGTAATAAACAAACCATGTTTAATGATGAAGAGGAATGAAAGGAGAAACCATTTGATAAACTAAGGTTCAAGGTAAGAATTGATCATATTTTTTACCTTAATATGAATTTCCTTCCATGTGTGCACTTGTACACCCATGGATATACCCACATCCAATGACACATTCTAAATATCCAGAGAACAACCAATTATTTTTTTTAAAAACCACCACTTATAGTCAAACCAAACCAAACCCAAAATTTTACATAGATACAAAACTAAAACAATCATTTAAAATCCAAAATATTCTTTTAAAAAAAATTCAACATATGTCATTAAACCATAAAGAGTTATATATATCAAAGAATATGCCCAATACAACACTTAATCTTAGTTAACAATAAATAAAGACACCAATTATCATAATAATTATTCCAATTCATCTTTAGAAAACAAAGTGGAATATTTTCAAACACCTTCCATGCATTTAAACATTTAAAAAACCAAATAAATCATTTTAAAAAACCTTTTTAACCAATTTTCTTTATAAAACACCAAAATAATTTGTACCAACATCGACAATAAATATTATAATATATTTAAATCATAATGAGGGAAACACAAGCATTAATAGAATGTGTTGAAAATGAAATAGAGGGACACACCAACATAAATAAAGTGAGAACACAAAGAATCATTAGGAGAAGAGATATGAAAGCTCGATACATGATCGGAATACCCTAAAATCCATGAAGTCAAATCATACATAAACCCTAACACCTAGGGTTTGTCCATGAGATACCCCCCCCCCCCAAGAAAACCCCAGATATCGAAAAGGGAGAAGAAGAAGAGGAGAATGTTTGCCAAAAATCCTAAAAACAATCCTTAGATTTGAAGGAGGAGCACTGTTATGGGAGGATATCCAAAGAGAGAGGGGTCTTATCACCCCTTCATATACCTAAAATTACCAAAAGGGATGGGGAAAATATAGGGTAAAATGTGGGAAGGGTAGATTAGGGATTTTAAGATTTTAAAAATATATTCATGTTGCCTGATTTTGTAGAATGGTTTTCCCAACCGTGCAGCCCCCACTCTCCAAATGGAAATAACCTCATGAATGGTTTCCAAATGGTTTCCCAAATTGTTCTCAACCTTTGAGACTTACTCCTAGACCCCAACAAATGTTTCACAGTTACTTGGGCGAATACACATAGTTTCCCATAACTTTGTGCCCCCATGAGACTCTTGTCGTCTTTCCCCAAAAAATCATTTCTCAACCAAAAACTAAAAAATTTAAATTGGTACTCAACCTGAATTTCAAAACAAATGATTCCAAATATAATAAAAGGGTAAAATAAAGAAATATCCAATGTAGGGGTGTGAAAATTTTCCCCAACACAAACACTTTTCCCCCCATAAAGTCACCCAACAGAATGATAAACAAAAAATGATTCTTTTCCCAAAAAAAATTCAAAAAAACGAAGAACCTTTGGGTGATCCCTCTCTACACAAGTAACACCTGGCTGATTCTAGAGAAAATCAAGGCATGAATGACAATGAGAGAACATGATAGGGTTATCCCCACCACAAGAACACAACTAACACCACCAATATTGAAACTCACCACATAATGAAATTAAATAGTAATCACCAAAAAAAGGAATATTGGGAATGAGAATGAGTGAAATACCAAAAATAATAAACAAAAATTCACCAAATAAGCTAAAAAACATCCACCAGACATGAAAATTTCACACATAATATATTAAACCCCAACATAATAGAGAAAACCAGAAAAATAATTAGAACTAATCATAAAATTTAAACACAAACAACAATAAATTATTTCCTAAAACAAATATATCTCCAAACAAGAACAACAAAAAATTGGAAAACAATTTATAGTAGAATGATCACTTAAAGATCCACATCTAGAGCACAAGATGATATTATAAGAAAATGGAACCATTGGGTTTCTTACATAGATAAAAGAAACACACAATAAGAGGAAATATTACAATAAGAAGATTAAATCATATCCAATATAACACTAAATATGAAAACAGAACCACGGTCCCCCACACCTCTGGTGATTCCTGACTATGGGCGAGCTTCACTCTAAGGGTTTTGGCTAGTGCCTTATTGACTGAAGCATCCACTGCCTCACAATCAGGCACTAACATCCTATTATTAAGACTTATTCTCTGAAAAATTATTCCTACAAAACCAATTATAGAAGACCTAGATGAACACAATGATGATAGGTCTTTAGAAGATTACTACATGGGAACTTCGAATGCTCGAACTGGACACATTGGTGGCACATAAGCGAATGGTTTGAATAACTAGAATTCAGAACCAAAAAAGGAGGCTTTTCAGATATAGGTTCATCTGAAACACCCCCTCTCATTATATGGAGAACCTTCATGAGATCCAACCACAACTGAATGCACCCTAAGAAACAATTATTTTAAAAACACATCATCCAACAACATTGTGAAACATGTTTTATAGTATGAGAGAAATTATTCCAGGATCTTTGGATAAAGACCCCATAAAATCATGTATCTTTTATCTGATCCTCTGACGCTGCCCCTAGTGGGAAGGAACCCAAAAATTTTAAGTGGTCAGCATAAGATTTCATTGACTGTCGGGCCTACCGAACATCTAGTATCTCTTATACTTTTCTAATCATCACCTCCTCAGGTATAAAACATTCGATGAAATTGCTCTTAAAAATTTCCCAAAACATCCATCATTTTAATGATGTTGAGACAAACACATTTCACTAGTCTAATGTTATACCCTCAAACAAACCCACGAAAACACACACTCTCATAGCTTTGAGAGTTCTCAACCCTCTAAAGACACACTCGACATCCCCAAATTATTCCACTTAATTTAATAAGGATAAATCACTATAATAGATAGGAAATAATAGTGGATAACTATGAACTGGGCATGAATACAAGAAATATTTTGGGGACTTTCTAGGTGGTATATCGTATATATCCAAAATAAAATGAAACAAAACCCATAATTAATCCAAAACACAATGAAGAAGAACATGATCAGCTAAAAAAGACTCACAAGAAAAAAAAAACAAACACAACCAAAACTATCATTTAAAAACAACCATTTCATTTCAATTTAAAAACAACCTTCTTCCAATGCCACTATCCAAACACCAAAATCCTATTTTTTAATACAAAGTCACTTTTCATAATGAAAATTCACATTTTAAAGAAAAAATTTGAAAAATCATTTCCCCCTTTCAAAATCTATTCTAGAAAAACCAGGATAAAATTTTAAGTGTTGATACATACCCATGGAATCCTATAAAATGTCACACCTGTTTCCACCCTCATCTGCTTGCATCATCCATACATATATTCCAACATGAACTTCCCATACACACCCTCACATATTTAGACATTCACAGAGAGTGTCAAGGGATACAATTCTATCCCATCATTTAATTCAAACATTTATCAAATTATTTTCTTTAACTTTCATAACAAAAGCCATGCCCAAAATCAATTTCCATTTTTGAAATCCATTTATTTGAAAATGATGTTCCTATTAGGAATCCACACACACAAACTAAATCCAATCCAAATGAACATGTCTCTACAAACCACCTGGAATGAGGAACTTGTGTTTATTCCTAACACGATGACATGGTAGTGGGTCGTGCCCTAAGTAAGAACCAATACTAATAGGACCATAAAACATGAACTCAAGATCCATATGGGACACTACTCCATGTGATATCACAAGACTACACCATATCACCTCAATTGTCATTCCTAAATCTAAATAAAAGACAAAATAATGAATCCTTGGACTACCTATGGAAAATTCAGGTTTAGAAAGAGTATGAGTTTACGATGCTCTTCTTACACCTATCTTCTGAGTCTCAATAGTCTTAATCTCAACTACCTAACACCCTAAATAAAAATACCTTGTAATTGACACCATTTTACCATAAACCAAGCTGAGATGTCATCTAACCCAAAATATGACCCAATCTGAGATAAGGCTTAAAGGGAGTTCCTGATCCCCACTGGCCGACAACTGGTACTTGGAATCAAAATCAACCAACAGGAATAATGTGGTCCAATAAAACAAGATCATATAATTGAACTGAGAACATGGTAATAACCAATAATAAATTAATATAAATAAATATACAAAACCATCTTGATACAAATACAGGTGAAAAAAGGTGAAACTAAAAAAAAGACCAAACAACTACCAACAAGACCTCCATATGACATTTTGGTCACCACTAACCAGAATATCAACCTACTCCAACTGTGAGCACAATAACAAGAAATATAAACCATCAAAACAACTGGATTCTTCCTACACAAAATGGCATAAGTAGAGTCTAATCATAATATAACTATAGAAAACCACCATAGAATCCATATATTTCCTTTCACGGACACAGTCCATAAACACCAGTTTGAAATAAAATAATACAATTAGGTTTTAAACATTTCAAAAAAAACCATAGATTTCCCTTATTTAGGTCCAAACATGCCACATCTACATTTTCAAAATATATTAACATTGTTGAAACAAAATACGAACTAAGATCCAAAAAATGTGATATTAAGTGATGTAGAAGATAGTGAATTAAAAAAATAAATTCAACCATGTTACGTAAAATACAAACAAGAATACGTAGATAGTGAATCACATGCATTTCTAAACATCCCTAGAGTGATACCTAGACATACATGGGTCAGACTCACTTGACAAAACAATGTGCAGTTCCATAGTTAATAACTTCCAACTAGTGGAACAACCCACCTGTCCTCTAAAGCATTTAATGGGTACCAATCCATCTAATTGAGTTGGATACGAAACCATCACTCGACCCTAAATATACCTATAAGAAACCCATGGTAAATGTACATAGTGAAAGGAGGAGGCCCTAACATGCGTGACTTACCTTACCTTCCCCTGCCACACTTTTCTAACCCAAACACAGACACCACCCACACGATAACCCTTATAGATAAATCCTACTATGGGGTGACCATCTCTAAAAAACCATTCAATATTTCCAATCATACCGTCACATCACATAGTCTTTCAAAAAATTTATCGAAACATGATGAGTTCCTCAATGGGGATTTATATTTCCTAATGCCACGTGCCTCTCCCAAACAAAATAAAAAACAAAACATTCCATTATAGTTTCAGGCATAATCCATATATAAAACCATTTCAAAACTGTTTTACAAAACCACGATAAATAACACCTCAAATCAAAAAGTTTTGAACGATCCTTTACACCATAGGGTTCCCAAAACTCATCTCAAAATTTCCAATGGGACAAGACATAAAAGAAACCTTTAAAACCACCAATAATTTCATTTAAAACACCAAGTATACACAAAGTAATAATGAAAATATCTTGGATTAATTAAGAGTAAATAAAGGAGAAACCATTTGAGAAACCAAGGTTTAAGATAAGCATTGATCTTAAGTTCCACCATCATTAGAATGGAAATCCATGTTTGCACATGTGCACCCATGGATGTTCCAACATTTAATGAAACATTATAAATATCCATGAGAACAAACAAAATTATTTTTTAAGAATAAAAAAATTCCTTAAAAACAAACCAATCAGAAAAATTTTACATAATTACAAAAGTATATCAAACATTTAAAATCAAATATAATCATTTCAAAACATTTCACTACAAGCCATTAAGCCAAAAAAGGCATCTATATCACAGAACATGTCCAATACATCACGTAAACCAACATAAAAAGAAATATAAACGTCCAGTAATCCCAATAAGTGTTTCATTTTATTTTAGAAAACAAAGGGGCATTTCATCGATCACCTTCCTTTAATTTAACCATAGAAAAAACCAAATAAACCTTTTTAAACCATTTATCCAACATTTTTCATCATAGAAAACCAAGAATAATTGTACAAACATCCAAAAAAAATATTATAATATATTTAAAGCATAAATAGGGAAAACCAGACATTAATAGAATGTGTCGTAAATGAACTGGATGGAATCACCTACCTCAATGGAGTGTGGATGTAGTGAAAAATTAGTAAAAGGTAGATCCATGATTGAGAACCAATATACAAACCCTAACATCCAAGAAATAGAATCATACAGAAACCCCAACCACCAGTGAGTCTCAAATAGATAACCCTCTCAAAGAAAACCCTCAATATCTAAATGGGAGAATAATAAGTGGATAAAATTGGCCGAAAACCCTAAAAACTCATCATAGATTCAAAGAAATAGCACCAACACTAGAGGAGAGCCAAAGTGAGAGGGACATTGGGACCCCACTTACTCAAAAAATTATCGAGAGGGAGGGTTCTTAGGATAAGTTAAAAATTGGGATTGATAGATTAGGGATTTTAAGATTTTATATATTTAGGCATATCAGACGGTTTGGCGGCCTAGTTTTCCAAACCATGCACAACCCATACGGTCTCCACTATCCAAATGGACATAACCTCATTCATGGTTGCTACATAGTTTCCTAAAATTTGCACAAACCATATGTCTTTTTCCAATACCCCCAAAACAAGATACAAAATTATCTAGGTGAAGCCTCATGGTTTACCTTAACTTTGTGTTTCCTGTGCACCCCTTGATGCCAGCCCCAACAAATCATTTTTCAACAAAAAAATAAAAAATTTACACTGGGAATCATTTCAAATTTCCACCAAAAGATTCACAATATAATATAATGATTAAATAATAGAATTTCTATGGTCGGGGTGTGACAAGAATTGTTGATTCCCCATGAAACTAAAATAATGATAATATTTACGCCCTCATGATAATGTATTATTTGTCAAAACATGACATGATTTATTTCCCTTTGTGATCCAACTAGACATGTATACCTGGGAAAGGATGTTATTTATAGTCTATAGTAGGGAATCATACATATGAACAATATTTTTTGAGGAAGATTCGAATTTGCACACACCCATATCCCAAATCTACTTCAAATCTCTTATTAAAGGTTGAAATTAGATGTCCATATCATTACCAGGATTGGATGGTCTAGATATTTTTCAACTCCAAAAATTGAATGGTGTTTTCATACAAATCCATAGATGAAGATTATAAATGTGAATAAAAATTGGCCACATATTGTGAGCAGTAAGTATCTTGCCAAACAGATTAAAACCATCATATGATAGATCCAACCTGACATTACACACCTCAAATGAAAAATTGATTTATTTTTCATTAAATTTTCACCATGCTAATACATCTGCATGATGTACTAGATCATCATTACCATTAATTCTCTCATCATTATGCCATAACATATTGGTTGAGATTTCTGCATAAATGAACATGTCTTAAAGTCTGGGAATCAATTGAAAGTTCTACATGACTTTTTGTTGCACATGAGATGGTATTCCATTTGTATTTTCCATCCATTGTGATGTACCAAATTCATTACATTCATTAATATCCGATATTTTCTCCCAAAATAAAACACAATCTATTTACAATAATGAATTTTATTTTTATATAATCTATGTTTCTTAATTAATGTTCATTCCTTAAAAAGATTTAATGGAAAATCTGCACCATCAGGAAGAAATTCCTTCGAAAGGTAAGAATATGATTAATGAAGTATTATAAATACTACAAATGATTCTTCCATGATATAACCACATTAAAAAATCCATGTTTTTTAAATTTACACATTCTTGATATACAAGAGTATTATCATCATCCATTAAATTTTTCACTCTCTTAATATCATCATTATCAAAATTTTCCTTGTGTTTATTGATATAATTGCCTTCTTTCATTTCCATACTATCTCTCTCATGATGATTCCCAAATGAAAACTAATAAAATATAGATTTCTCTATACCACTAATTTCGTTCCATTCATTAAAAGTATAATATTATCTCATCTCTCCATTGTGATACTAATCATATTAGTTTTATAGAAATATTGAATTTTTTATATAGTATCTAACTTCTTCCAATCATAACTACAATCTTCCAATGTAATTATAACATAGATGATGTAAACGACCTCCATATAAAGCATTATTAATTTAAAAGTCTAAAAAATAAAAATTCGTTTGAATCTTGGTTGAAATATGATTTGTATGATACATATAGCTTCTATCCATTTAGTTACAGGTAAATAAGATATGTTCTAATAAAAAATGTAAACTATAATTACAATTATATCAAAATTCAAATATCAATTATAAGTAGATTGTAGTGGTAATTAATGAACACTAATTTGAAACCAAATTGAATACAATTAATGATGTATCTGACCATTATAAAATAAAATATTATCCATCCCAACAATGAATAAGGCATATCATAATAAAAACAAAGGTGTACTCTTATAAATCCATACAAGGTTCATGTATTGAAAAAATTGACAACAAAATATTACTAATAGAAAAATGTGTATTTAATATCCAAAGAGGTATTCTTATTTTAAAACATAATTGAAAATAATATGTTGTCATGAAAGGATATTATTTATGGTCTACATTAGATTCATTATTCAAACATATGAAAAATAAATTTTGAATTATTTTCTATTTAAATTTAAGAATTATTTGACTTGGGGAAGATCAATCAATACGACATAATTATTCCAGTTCATACCACATTATGAAACCCATCCATTATTTCATAGAAAAATTAATATTCCAAATTTACATATAATATTGTAATCATTTACATCATTGATCAGTTATTTATTTTTGGGTTAAAATAATCTTATAAATAGTTAACCATGGTTCCTAATATAAAAAATTTAAATTTCATTAATTAAATCCTATAACTCTAGGATAATAAAAACCAACATTAACCATATTAGTTAACTTAAATATGATTTTAAACAGTAAAAATATCTAAATCCATAAAATATTCAACCAAAACTATCTCAAATTTATGTTAAATTCATAAGAATCTCTGGATTAGTTTTCAAACATAATTATTTATAATTAAAAAAAATCGTTAATTAATTAAATATATTTATTTTATCTCTTTTATAATATAAATATAAAAACAAAATGATAGAAGTGACTCCAACACACTTAAGTAAATTAACATGCATAGATAAAAATTAAAATAAAAACAAGTAGAAGATTAGAAAGATTCAAAACCCACTAATCTATTGTTGAAGAATATTGGAAACAAATCCATGAATTAGTATAGAACACATGATAAGTGGAAATATGAAATAAGAGGAGGGAAGAAAATATTACCTATAAAATATACCAACAAAAAACTACCATAAATGGAAGAAGAACACCTGGATTATGGGTTCAATGTCGCCTGAGGAGGGGAGGGGGATGCTGAGGCTAGTGGGAGAAGAGTGAATTAATTCTTCAAAAGAAGAGGGGAGAGAGAGCCTGGGTGAGGTCGACTATGTAAGGGGATTCACCCATAGTTTTTTAAAACCATTGGTATAAATCAACCTACACCAATGGTTTTTTTCTAATCATGGGTATAGGTTTGGCCTAACTATCTATAAACATGGATTCTATAAACCATTGGTATAGATCCATGGGGATAGAGCTTATTTATAGGAGTCTTGAGAATGTAGATTTTTATACTTTATCTAGTAACACTAATATAATATTGAAAAATCAGGGTTCTTATATCCTTTAAATAGACCTTATCAATCTATCTTGATCAAATTTTAACTTAAAAATTATTCAATACTATAAATTCCCACTAACTATGAAATAATTAATTATATTGTTAGGATTCATTGTTATTCTCTAGTAATGTTCATTTGGTAAAAAATTATATTATAAATGATGCTTTTTCTTAACATATTATTTCAATATTTATATTTATTTGGTATATAATCGATGGGTTTATCACAATCCTCATTATTTCAAGAAATAAGTATATATTCCTGGTAATTCAGGTATAACTATTTTTATCTATCTCTTGAAATAGTGAATGATTAATTAATAGTCTTTAATAATACTTATCAATTTCATCTATCTCTTATTTTAATTTTAATCTTTGAATATACACTTTAGATACTTTTTTCTCTGTATATAAAATATTTCTCCCATAAATGTAATCCTTATATATTAATTGATGATTCTCAGAACTAGCATCAAGTCAGGATTCAAAAAAAAATATTATCTGTATTTAATTAAATTAATTCTTACGTAATCATCTTTTAATTTGTTATAATGATACAAAAAAATTTATTCTTATATTCATCCTTGTAGATATATTACCCTTCACCTCCAGAAGGTAGGGTCTTTATAGTTGTATAATCTTCATTTACATTTTATAATAGAACATTCATTAATCTCCATTTCCCAAATCTAGTTAATACCATTCATTGTTAAATTAGATAGTGTATAAAATATCCAAGAATGAAATTTCATAAACCATTAATAATAACATTTTTATATCATTTTATGTAAATTTCCTAAGAAATTGTACAAAATACCAAATCTGAACCCATAGATGTTGTTTTATTTGAGACTATCAATATAATACATCAATTTAAACATGAAAACATATTAATTAATTTACTTATCCATAATAGTGTTCTTATTATTCTATTTTACTTATATTATTTTATCTAAATATCTACAAATATGGATCCACATTGATAGTAAGATAATAGCCTAATAAAGTGATTACAAAAAAATGGACGACATAAACATTGATAGGTGCCAGAAGATTATCCTTAAAATTATGATATCATATAATAGGGTAAAAACTAATAACATTGTAAAATGGAAGAGAAATGATTGGAAAACATATAATCTATCTTCAAAAGAATTATTAAAAGTTCAATACAAAACATCATAATATAGTGTGATAGGTCTACTATCTATAAAGCATGCATATCATCTCACGAGATATAAGAATTACACAATTAACTGGGGGATATATTATAGAACCCCCATTTTCAAATATATATTCATTTAGTTATGTATTTTGAGTATCTATATTTTTTGGGTGAAGTTTGGGAGGTTTTTTTGATCTTTTGGAATGTTTTGAGGATTTTCTCAAGCAGTGTGGTTTGATCATAGTTAGTAAAAAACATGAAACTCCTATATGAAACCATGCATGGTGGAATAGGGGATTTTAGGTAGGATCATGGTTAGACATAATATTTGGATAGATCTTGCGGCCACCCAAGAGATATAGTGTGAAGTTGGGTAGACAGATTCTGCATAGTTGGTTCATGATTTTTCCTACCCTGTGAGCCAACTATGAGAGGTGCTTCTTGAGAAATTATCTAGTGCATGGTTGGCGCACAATTTTCCTAACCATGTACGGTTTAAAAGTGGGATCCTAAAAAGGTGTATTTCACTATTTTACACCTCTATACTCTCATTTTTCACTATTTTTACTGTAGGACTATTTCTCTTCCTCTTAATGGTTTTTGAGTCTCTCCCCTTTGAATTAGAAGTAACACGTTGGTAATTCATGGTGCGTTGAATCCCAATTCCATTGGTGAGTCTTCATATGTGATAGTATTTCTTAGATATACTTTCCTTCCATGTATCTAACACCAAGATAATGTTCTTCGAGGATAGATAGATGATTTTAAAAGCTAATACAGATGATATATGGTTGTTTTGATGTTAGAGAAAGAGACCTAATATGTGTTTTGAAGTTTCAACCCGGTTTTGCTGAATAATTCATGTCGTTCTTCATTTACACCATAACATTCGAGGTAGGTGGCTTCAATATCAAGTCGACTTATTAGAAATTGAAGGATTAGTTACAGATTATTTTAATTACATGAAATTGTTTTTGAAATTTATGTGAAAAGAAAGGTAGAAACCTCTTTAATGATGGTTTGTAGAATTATGGAAATTAATAATTGTGAAAAGTGCTTGAATTTGTGATTTTAAAATGATTCCTTAAATTATAGCATTGATTGGATTCATGAAAATGGATTTATTGAAAGGCTTTTAACAAAAAATATACAATTATTTAAATGGTTGGATTGAAATGGTTTTGACAAATATGGTTTGGTGTAAGTTCAAGCTTTTGATGTGACCCTAAATAAGGGGTGTGTGCCATTGGGGTATAATGGGACATGAACCTTGATAATGGGTGCATGTCAATAAGGCACAAAAATATTATTCACTTAGTGATGACTTGGTGGATTGAAGAAAAACCACTCAGGGTTATGGAATTGTCATTAATGGATGCATGTGTGGGTGTTGGGGTGAATCATTTAATGGGTCCGCTAAAAATAAATGTGAAATAGTTAAAATAATTGTTTGGATACATTTGTTAAAAATTTGTTTTTTATGGAAAATGTTTTATATTCATATATAAACTATTTCAAATTATTTTAAATAAATTTTCTTACATGTTCTATCATAGTGGTGTGAGTAGGGAAGTCATTTCGGGAAAGCCTAATGTGTTTCATTACACACCCCAACTTTGGCACATTGGTGCTTTTGCAGAAATTTTATATCAGGATTATGGTAAAAAATGTTTTAAATTTTATTAGTAGTTCTTCATAATATATTGGTTGTGTAGTGTAATTAGAGCGTAGAGAATGATGGGAGCTGTGGAGTTATGTGATGGAATCTTTTGGTTATTTTTTGGTTTGTTTTCCACCATGCACTTTGATGTTAGTTGTCTTTCATTATGGCACTGTGATTGTAGTTGGATTTGACATTCATTTGTTATACATTGAGTTTTATAATTTTTTATCATGAATTATTTAGTGGTTATTTTTTATGGTGTGTTCGGTTGGGTTTTTTTATTTTTCAAATGGAAAATTTTCCACCATTTATATTGAAGCCCTTGTCATTTATTTTCATCCTTTGGCACCTTGGGGATGTCGCTTAAGGCCATATATCAATTACAAAATGACTCATGCCAATGAGGAAGGGTTATATGTTGCAATTAGTATCATCTTGTTTCGGCCTTGGCATACAAATGGTATCATTCTTGGTCCATCTATCTTTCATTTGGTTACAAATGGTATTGGTTGTCACTCCTGAAGATGAAATTTATTCAGATTTATCCCTTGAGTTTTGATGGTATAAAGGAGTAGGAATATCAGGGATTTCAATTTAGAGTATTAAAATACATAGCTACCATTTTTTATGATGAACATTAACTTACCATGAATTTGGGTACATAAGTGTTTTGGAGAAACTTATAGGAGTTTTAGTCACATTATCATGGATTTTTCCAATCAAGAGATCATGATATCCATTAATAGAAATGACTTCCCACTAGTAATACATATTTCATTTTGAGTAATTATTTATTATTGGTGAAAACATGTTGATTTTTAAAAAATATTTTAATTCTTTTCAAAATGTGATATTTTTAAAGGGCATGTTATGTGTATTTTGGAAATGGATTGATTATTAAAATAATGGTGGAATTTTAAAAAATGATTGAATATGGATTGTGTTGAGAATATTTATTCTGATAGTTGTGATGTGGTAGATTTAGAATTGTTAACTATTCAGTTACTAGAGAGTGAGACTTATGGTGTTTTGTTATGGTTATAAACATGAAACCAGTAGGTGTGTAGAAACCAAATAGAGTAAGCTGCTAATAATATGGTCTCACCTGAGCCACATGTGAAACAATAGTTAGATTAGAATTTAATAAATGATTTTTAGGTTGTGGATAGATGAAATATGAGTGGAGAAATAAGGAATGTGGATCTTTCTGTCCAGTTCCAGAAGTAGAATCCACCCATCATTCAGGGTGATTCAGAACCAGTGAAGGAAAAGGTGTGGCTGAATAGGATGAATCAAACCATTTATTTCATAAGCATAATAGTAGAGATGAAAGTCAAGTGTGTTCTTTATATACTGATGAATCTTAAATTCCATTTTCACGTTTTAGAATAAAAAAAAATTAGACCAAGGCTTGGCATGGGATGATTTTGAAGAATTGTTCAACAAAATATTCAATCCTCATATGTTCTGTATTCCAAGAATTACTAAATGCTTCCACCTGATGTAGTAAATATCTTATTTATAGATTAAGTAAGTAAATTTATTAATTTGGTCTAGTTTTCACCCAATGTTTCTATTAGTTCATCCTTGACGACATGTATTTTTTAATTGGTGCAAAGACAATATATTCAGGCCCAGATTGTCATTCTTTGTATAAAGAATTATACAGAGATGTTCAATATTGAAACGTTGGATGACAGGTACATCTTATAATCTATGGGTGGATGGAGAATTTTAATACCGATGGGAAATGTTGGGAACTCTAATTCATGGAACAATCGGAACAGGGACACCTATTACCACGGTATTGGGATGACTCAAAATCACATAGATTGATAATTGAATCCTCATCCAAGACCCAATATAAAATTTTGATGTTTTCAATGTGGCTAATTTGACCACATGAAGTAAGAATGTAAGACACCATCGAGAGCATTCCATAGCTGCAATCAGATGGGGCATCTTCAGTTCTATTATCACAGTTCTCCATAGATGGGTGTTGGGGACACTTCTTATGTATCGTAGACTATATATGATTTGAAGGAATGAAAAAAATAAGAATACCTATATTCAACAGAACCGAGCTCGAAATGATTATTCCATGAATAATATGACTCCTCGGGAAGGGAAATCGCTGTAGGTACATAATGAAAAAATGTTCAGATAGAAAGTAGTCATATGGATATGAGAAAGATATGGTGGATGAACAATATAGATCATCGATACTGAGTGGTTCAATTCTTTTGAATTATTCTCTTATGAAATCTTTGATTGACAAAGGTCCATCCCATTATTTTATTTCTTCTAATGTTTTTTATCATCTGGGTTTAAAATTTGAGATGTTGTCTTATATTTTTAAACATCAAACTCTTCTTCGTCAGAGAGAATACCAAGCCTTCATTTGTAGAGCATGTTTGATAACTGTTGATGGTGATGAGTTGACATTATAAATCATAGTACTTTAGAAAGTTGTATATGAGATAATCCTAGGTATAGATTTGATGACAATGTACAAGTCTCACATAGACTATTAAACCTGATGGGTTAGTTTTTCAACTAATGGTGGTGTTTAGTATCTCTTTAGAGGTGACCAGAATGTAAAGGAATATGCAATGGGATTGTTTGTAGTAGATGTTGTAATGATATCATAATAGTAAGAAATGTTGACTTTTGAATTGAATGATGAGATTTAGAATAGTAATTTTCTAGCTGTCATTGTATTTCAGGATTTATTTCCTGAAAAGTTATTAGGGTTTCCACTCGCAAGAGAATTGGAGTTTACGGTTGATATCCTTCTGAAGACCAGTCTCATTTCACTTCCATCATATTGGACGGGACTAAAAGATTTTAGGGAACTAATATTCTAGTTGGAAGATCTAGACATAATAGGCTTCATTCATCCAAGAAAATCTCCATGGGAATCCCTAAACCTATATTTCAAGAAGTCTGATTGAATTCTTAGTCTTTTTGTAGATTATCTTAAAATAAACAATGTTATGGTAAAGAATCATTATCCACATTCACAGTTTGATTATACTTTTTATCAATTAAGGGGGTCCTAGTGGTTCACAAAGATATTTTTTCAATATGGATTCACCAATTGTTATTTTGGAATTAATATATTTCGAAAGTAGCTCTAAAGAATAGATATATCCATTTCAAGTATGTAGTTATGCCTTTTGGTATTATAAATTCACCAATGATCATTATTGAATTGATGAATTAGATATTTTAAGGATATCTATTTTATTTTTTTGTGATATTTTTGGTTGAAATATTATTGTATTGAAGGACAATGGCAGTGCATGAGCAACACTTAGTGATAGTGTTAGGAATATGAGAGATCTTCATCTATATTAATCATTATCAATGTTTGATTTCTGGATACAAGAGATATGTTTTCTAGGATAAGAAATATCTGAAAGAGGTCTTTCTATGGATCCATAAAATATAATGTTTATTATCTTGTGGAAACATCCAAAGAATGTTTTTAAGATACACAGTTTCCTTGGCCTAGCGGGTTATTACCAATGTTTTGTTTCTAATTTTTCACAACATGATTCACCTATGATAGCTTTGACATGAAAAAATGATCCATTCTAATGGAACTAGGGATGTATGAAGTTTTTTCAATAGAATACATTTCTCCTCACATAAACACCAATCATTGTATTTTAAGAATCATGACAAGGGTATGTGGTGTATTGTTATTATTTGGGATCTGGGTTCAGATCTGTTCTCATGTAGGGAGATCATATAGTTGCTTATGGATTAAAGAATTTGGGGTTACATTAGAATAAATACCTAACAAATTATTTGAAGTTATATACTATAGTCCATTATTTGAATACTTGGTTCCATTAATAATATGGTGAGAAATTTACTGTGATTATGGATCATGAGAGCTTAAAACATAATTTATCATGAATATATTTGAATTTGCAACAAAAAATATGGATAGAGTGTTTCCAAATGGTCGACATTTACTTGATGTATATACAGGGAGAAATCAATTCATTGGGGGATGCATTAAGAAGAAATTTATATTCTTAGTTGAAAAAAGTGACTTCAAATCATATTTAGTTAATGTTATATGTCGCCAACATGCACTTGGAATGTGAATACTGAGGTAGGGTTGTATTTTTCTTTCCAGTTTCATTTGTTCCTAATTTTGTAGAGATATTTAAAAATACATAGACATGAGGTTCATAATGCATTGCTACGTGGTCAAAACTCAATCGTGGGTGACCATTTAGGAATAAAAGATGGATGAGAGTTTATTTTTGTTGTTTCTAAGTCAAATGATCGTACCTATGTCCTGTCAATAAAAACATCTTCATGTCTACCACCATTCATGATGGGTTTTCATCCTAGAATATATAAGATACACAAGGCATTAAAAGCACAGTTTTGTTGGGTTAGTATTAAAAAGAAGGTGGCTGGGTGTGTTTAGAGATGCATAACTTCTAAGTGGGTTAAGTTAGATAATTAAAAACCATTGAAGTCCTTACACATTCTTGTTTGGAAATAGGAACAGATAGACATGGATTTTTTTTCAGGTCTTTGAAAAATGGTTATGAAACATGATGTTGTATGATTAATAGTGGATTGACTCACAAATTCAGCCCATTTCATCCCTATTCATGAATTTCATGTGGTGGAGGACCTATAAAAAATATATTTACAAAAGGAGGTAAAGAGGAATGATGTAATAGTTTTGATATTATCGGATAGATATTCAAGTTTTATGTCTCATTTCTAGAAATCCATTCAAAAACCCCTTGTGACTCAGTTTACTATGAGTATGGTGTATCATCATCAAATAGATGGGTAATCCTAAAGGACAATACAAATGTTGGAAGACAAGTTGTGGGCTTTTGTAATGGATTTTTGGGTCTCATGGGATGAAAATGTATTGTTAGAGTAGTTACCATATAATAATTGTAATCAGGACTGGATACATATAGATTATTTTAATGCATTTTATGGTCGTCCATATTGTATTCCTCTTTATTGGGTGGGAATATGTGAGACTTCATTGGTTCGCCTGAGCCATGTCCAAGAAATAGTAGAGAAGATTCACTTCATCTGGAGATGGATGCAGATGACACAGAGTCATCACAAATCAAATGTTGATAATCATCGAGGTTCGTTATTGTTCAAGGTGAGTGATCATGTGTTCTTTCTTAATATTTCAATGGCTAGTGCAACATCTTTTTGGGAAGTAGGGAAAATTATCTCCTTGATACATAAACCCTTTTTGAGATACATGAACAGGTTGGTGTTGTGGAATATAAGTTGTATTTTCCCTCACTGTTCAGTGTAGTGCATAATGTGTTTCATGTATCATAGTTGAAAAATTATCATCGAGATTCTAACAAGGTGATTCAATGGGAACACATTGACCTAGAGTCAAATTCTTCTTTAGAGAATGTGCTAGTGCAAATTGTGGATAGAAAATAGAAAGTATTGCATGCGAAAAGAATGGATCTAGTGCGGGTTTTTTTTGGAATCATAGTTAGATTCAAGAAGAAACGAGGGAATGGGAGAATGAAATTATCTAAAATGGACAAGACTCATTTATAGATGTGATAGTTTTCTAATTTATGAGGATGGAATGGAGAATTTTGGGGAGGCTATAATACCCTTCGATTCAAGTACGTAACCCATTACTTTTTCATTTTAAGTGTGTCAGGTGTTTGGGTAAATTTTGGGAGGGTTTGGAAATCATTCTTAATGTATCTGGGGGTGTTTATCAAGGTGAATAGTTTGAGTATGATTAGTAAAAATAGTTTAAAAATTAAAGGAATCTGTGTTGGGTGGAATATGGGCTTCAATTCATGACAACTCTAACACTTAAAATGACTAAAATATATTCAAAAATTAAATTAAAGATCACAACTTCAATTAAAAATCATAATCAAGGTAAATGAGAAACTAAATTCATTATCATACCTAAAATGTAATTCAATGGTATATTTTAGAATCAATTTATAAAAAAATTATTTTTCTAATTAATATAATTACTTCACTAAATAATATAATTAAATCTATAATTAATATAATTACATAGCTACTTAAAATTATTAATTTTCTAATTACACTTAATGGAGCCCCTAATTACACTTAATGAATCCCCTAATTAGAAATCACTAATTGCCTAATTAGAATTCATTAATAGATTAATTTCCATCAATTAGTTGTCTAATTACCAATAAGTAGTTGTATAATTAACATTATGTAGTTTCCTAATTACCATCAGTTAGTTTCCTAATAACCATTGATTAGCTACATAATTTGAATTAATTACAAACTAAATCAGAATTAATTAGCTTCCAAATTAAAAATAATTTTCTTTTAAATTAGAATTGATTACATGCCTAATTAGAATAAATTAACTGCCTAATTAGAATTTATTAGCAGCCTAATTATCATTAATTAGATTTCTAATTATCATTAATTAATTACCTAATTACCATTAATTAATATCCTAATTATAATTAGAAAATCCCAATTAGAATTAATTAATATCCCTATTAGAATTAATTAGTGGCCCAATTAACATTAATTAAACGCCAAATCACCATTAATTAATCATCATATTAGAATTAATTAATTCTTGATTACCATTAATTGATTACATAATTACCATTAATTAATTACCTAATTAGAATTAATTAATTACCTAGTTACCATTAATTAATTTACTAGTTACCATTAATTAACTAACTAGTTACACTTAATTACTGACCAAGTTATAATTAATTAAACACCTAGTTGCAATTAATTAGATACCCTATTACAATTAATTAAACACCTAATTATAATTAATTAATTACGTAATTGTAATTAATTAATAACTAATTAAAATTACCTAGTTACACTTAATTAATGACATAGTTACAATCAATTAAACACTTCATTATAAATTAAATAATCACCCAGTTACAATTAATTAATTACATAATTACAACTAATTAATTACCTAATTACAATTAGTAAATACCTAATTACAATTAGTTAATCACCTAGTAAATATTAATTAAACACAAAATTAAAATTAATTAAACACATCTAATTACAATTAATTAAACACCTAATTAAAAATAATAAATTTCCTAATAACAATTAATTAATTAACTAATTAAAATAAATTAATTACCTAACTACAATTAATTAAACACCTAATTATAATTAATTAATTACCTAATTACAATTAATTAAACACCTAATTAGAATTAATTAATTACCTGATTACAGTTAATTAAAAACCTCTAATTAATATTAAGTAATTGCCTAATTACAATTAATTGTTTTCCTTCTAACAGTTAATTGATTTTCTAATGGAAATTAATTAATAACATGATTACAATTAATTAAACACCTAATTACTATTAATTAAACACTTTTTTATAGTTATTTAAACACCTAATTACCATTAATTAATTATCTAATTACTAATAATTAATTACAATTACTTAAAACAAACTATTATTGTTTCTAAATATAATAAATTAAATACGAACTATTTCTATCAACTAAACAAACAAATAAATTAAATAACATATTAAAAAAATTTAAAATTTTAATTACCTCAAATTTGTGGAAGGTGGTGATCCTTCGAAGCAGAACGGCAACCCAGGCAAAGGGAGGCAAAGCACTGAGTGGAATTTAAGAGGGCATATTTGAGATAAGTTTGAGAGATAGGGGGTGTGGAAATGAGGTGTAGGAATTGAGAGGGGGAGATCCCTCTTATATAAAGGTGTAAGATTTAGGTGGAACATGAAGTGGCGCATATAAGTGTAATTTTAAAGTATCAGTGACTCTTAATGTGGTGCTTTGACGGTGGAATAACCACAATATGACTTCAAGTGGTGTTTTAGAGATTTTTACACATAGCGCCACTTCAAGTGGCAGTTCTATAACCCATTTTCCAAATTAAAAAAATAGACCCATTAAAATAATACCATCCTAAGACAAATTATCCCGCCCCCACCGATTTCGAAAAATTAGAACTTTGGCCTCGGGGAGACCCCCGTTTCACTAGAGATGAAGAAAAAAATGAAGTATGATGGGGTTTGTGACTCGCATTCGGATTTACATGGAGGTAGTGAAGGCGAGAAGGGCCTTGTCACTCCTACACATCTGTCTGGTTCAGATCCTCAAATATCGGAGTGGCCTATTTTTAATTATTGGAACCTCACTATTTTATTCATGTAGATGATTTTTAGGTCAAAGGATACTCCAGCATCGCCATTTTTTCCGATGATTCTGGAGGTTCTGATCCCTGTTCACAACCCTGTGGCAGCTAAAAATCATTTTTTACTTCACATCTCATCGTAGGAGATGCAGTTGGGGGCTGCTAACCATCTGTGGTATTTGGTTTCTATGTTTGTCTCAAATCGTCTATCATTGATGTTTTTTCAATCTTTCAACCATTCAATGGGCCTCTCATTTCTAGTCGTATTTTAAGTGCTTAACTGGATAACATTTTATATGTATGCATTATCATGGGAGGATTTTTCTAGGGCTTGGGCGAGTGAATCATAGACCAATATAAGGCCATGGTTTCTCCTATTCAGGTGGATTTCTCACATCCCATTATGTTGTGACTCCTCTTCTACAACAATTTCGATCAAATTTCCTTGATGGAATATCCAAATTAACAATTCTTCTTTGACATAAGGTATTGGATATTCTCTTGGATAGTTTCATTGTACAGGAGAGGTCACATTCTGCTATAATCATACGTTGAATTATCATATTTAAGTGGTGATGGTTCTAGAGAAGGACATTCAATTATGCTTTTTGTTTTCATTGAGAAATTTTTTTTTAATGGCTAAAGAAGAGATCATTCTGACCATTATTTCTCTAATTGCAATTGGTGATTGTTCTATTTCAAGGATTCTCATACTGTGTTGGTTACCCTTGCAGATTGATGACCCCATTGTGAGATCATTAGGTGATGGCTCAGTTTCTCAGTGATTTGACCGAATGGAGATAGTTGTGCATGAGAAAGATATATTATCCATATCTGAAAGAGGTTTTTGGAGAGGGTTTATGGGATTACATTGGAATTTTTATTTCAGGTGATAGTTGAGATTTATATTTTTTATCAGTATAGAGTGAGGAAGAAATCAAGACTAGTATCATTGGGCCAGTTTCTATTAGGGTGGAGGATGCTGGGTATAGGGACCTCCATTAAGAATATATGAGTGGGATGAGCTCTGGATTTAGTGTTTCTATGGTTTTCCCTAGTGGTGATGTGGACAGAGTGATAGAGGTTCCAAAGATCTTCTCCCCTTTGGTGAATACGTAATACATCGAAGGTATCATTTTTTCCCCAAAACCATTTGCAATACTGACCAACACACTTGTCGATTTCTCAAAAGAAGTTTATGTATTTGGTTCTTCCTCCAAGATAGGAGGAGATGGAATCCATTCAAGTGGAATTTTAACTACAAGAATGACTCTACATGGATTTCTGAGGAAAATGTCATGAATGGAAACTTTTCACTAGATCCATGATATCCTTTAATGTTTGGAATGTCATGGGTTTAAAACCTCAGGCTAAATGTGAATTCCTATCTTATGTATTGTGTAACAATCATTCCTCTTTGGAAACTATTCTAGAACAGAATCAAAAGACAAACCACATTTTAAATTTTTCTAGTAAAATAGGGGTAGATGATTTCATGCAAAACAATCCTATTAATTAGAATATCTAGATATTTTTGTAGCCTTTGTTAACAATAGATAGGGTTGAGGATACTATATAATTAATTCACCCTCCATATTAAGTACATGACCCATTATTTATGTATTTTATGTATATATAATGTTAGGGTTATTTTTTGAGAGGTTTAGAGGTGTTTTGTCTAGATTTGGATTGTTTTATGGAGGTTCATTATTTGAAAATTGCTCGTATAAACCATGAAAGACCTCTAAGAAATCATATAAGGAAAAAAAATAGAATGTGGATAAATGCAGGATGACGCACAGTTTGACCAAACCATGCTGATGTCCATGAGAAATCATGAATTTTGAAATAGTTGTGAAATTCATGGTTGGAACACCATTTGTATAATCGTGTGAGTCAACCATGCGAGGGGTTTCTTAAGATAGTAGATAGAACACGATTAGGGCACAATTTGACTAAATGATCCAAAACCATTCACCATGGTTTTTCAGATATTAAAATCATGGATCTAATTTGAAATAATTCATTTAAGCCTGGATTTTTTGTAATCCAGCCAAAAAAGAAATTCCTTTCCCAACAATGGTTTGAGAGGTGATTCCCTTTGATCCAGAAGAATGTTTTGGCATTCCAATGTCCGTTGGAGACCTAGATTAATCGATATGTGCCCATTATTCATTATTCTAATATTTATTCTTATCTTCCCTTTAGAAACTATAGATATAGTCTATAGAGAATATGGTTGTGTTTTATCATGGGAATCTTGATAATATCTCATTGAATTAGATGAAGGGAAAAATACTTGAATTCTGATTTAGAGGATCTAAGCTAGGTTTTTGAAGTTGTTTCGTTCTTCATTTTCTCCAAAGTTTGAGAGGTATGCGACTTCTCTCTCAACTCCTCTTGATAATAACATCAAGGCTTGATTTCAAATTTATTTAATTTCTTGATATTTTTATGGAAGACATGTTGTGATTGGTTGGAAATAATTTTTTGATTTATGGTTTTAGAAATCATTAGAATTGAATGAATTTTTGGAAAAAAACAATTAAAAATTTAAATTTGTGATTTTCAAACAATGGTTGGTCTGATAAAAGTATTATTTGAAATTCTTTGAAAGGGAAGAAATAGTTTTGTTGATATAAGATGACATGATTTGGGCATAACGATTGGGTGTGAGTTGAATGAAATGGATAATGGTCATGAATTACCACCATAAAATGGATAGAGCATGGACGTGAAGTTCTACCGTCAATGGTAACACCAAACAACTGTGTTTCTGTGATTGAGTGTGTGTTTTATTGATGTGTCTAGACCTAGAAAAGTATATGCCAAATAAAAAAATTTCAAATTGTTTAAGTTCATTATAGATGTATTCCTTGAAAAATGATTGTGATTTCTTGATGATGCTTACCTTGAAAAAATGATTTATGGCTTTGTTATCAATTGTATTTGTTGTTTAAACTTTTTTATAAAATGTGATAACAAGTTTCATCCAAGTGGAATGAGATGAAAAGTCATTGGGGAAATTCTAATTAGTTATATGCTCACACTCTACTTAGGGACTATGGTGTGTTTTCCAATGGCATATATCAATACATATTTAATGAAAATGTAACCAATTCTTTACTTATATTCATGATACCTTGGGTGGGGCATGTGGATTTTGAGTTTGAAGCAGATTGAGAGTTTTGGTTGCTGTCCATGGTGTCATTAAGTTTTTTTGATCTTTCGGTTCCTTTGGATATGTCACTTTGATTCCACTTTTACTGTTATATTGTATTTTGGATTAGTTTTGTATTGTCTATTGTTTTCTATACTCTTGCATCATATAAAGGATTACATGTATATTTTTATCTTGTATTTGTTGTTTTATCTGTAAGGGGGAAATCATCCCTAAATTATCATGATTCCCTGGGCATTTATTGATAGTCTTTGGTGTTTCAGAGATGTGACCTCATGTCAGTAACACCAACCGCCTCATTCCAAGAAAATGGGTGAGGGGAAATATGTTATAAATGGTATCAATTTGTTCGGTCCAGGATTTGAAAAATCAATCTTTTTTAGTTCTTAAGTTAGGTTTCTAGTAAAGAGAATGGTTTTTTGAACTTGAAATATAGAGAAATAAAATACGTAGCTAAACTATTTATGTGGAACTTCAAATTATCAGATATTTGGGTACAAGAGTGTTTAATACACTCCTAGAACTTGTCACCTCATCATTACATCATCCAATGAGAGGAGAAATACATGAATTGATAGTAATGAATTCTCACGGGGAGTTCATAATTCATTTTGAAAAATTATTTATGATTTGGTGAAATATTGTTGATTTTTGAAAATATTTGAAAATGTTTTGATTTTTAAAAATCATGGTGGAATTTTAAAAAATGGGTTGAAAGAAGAAATAGTTGAATTTTTAATAGCCTTATTGTGATATGTGTGATGTGGTAAATTTGAAAATGATATGCCTTTAATTTCTAGAGAGTGAGACTAAATGTAGTTTTGAATTCGTTATTGCTAATGAAATCATATAGGCACCATAAGAACCAACTAGAAGAGGCTGCTGAGAATGTGGTTGCACATGAGCCCCATGTGAACCAATAGTTGGTTTAGAGTATTGTCTAGGATTTTCATGCCATGGATATAGGGAACAAAAAATTTGATCCAAGAGAAGTGGATCATTCAATTCAGTTCTAAAAGAAGAACCCACCCATATTTCAGCGTGATTTAGAGCCGAAAAACAAGTGTGACTGAATCGGTTGAATCAAATCATAGATTTCTTCACCACACCGGCTGAGATGAAGGTGATGTTGGAAACATATATGTTGTAGGATATAACATGCTAGTGGTCATATATAGCCATTAAGGTTAAACTGGACTAAGGTATTTCATGGGAGGATTTGGAGGAATTGTTCATCAAACAATTATATCATCACATGTTCCGACTTGCTAGAACAAAGGTCTTATTCAGTTTGATGTGGGTCAATCTCTTGGTTAAAGATTATGAAACTAAATTTTTGAAATTAGTTCTCTTTTAAATGGATATCGTTGTGTGTGAATCTTTTAAGGCACACAATTTTATGTCGAGGTTGAAACCAGAAATGCACTCAAATATTTTCATTCTTTGTGTAACAGATTATACATAGATGGATAATAGAGTGACAGTGGAAGATAAGGACATTTCAATAAATACGGTTGGAGGAAACATTTTTATACCTTTGATAATTGATGGGAACTATAATGATGAGAATAAATGAATTAGGGACACCTATTTCCAAGGTGGCGATATGACTCAAAATCAGATGGTGGGATTAGTGAATATTCTTCCTAAACCAAATGGTAATCACATTAGTTTCAATGTGGTTCTATTGATCACATAAAGTAAAATTGTACAACACCACCTAGAGCATGTCACAGTTTCAACAAGATGAGACATCATCAATGATATTGTCATAGTGCTCCAAATATTATTGTTAGAGACACATCTAATGTTTCTCAGTAATCTTATGGTTTAATGACATGAGTGTAGAAAAATAGTTCTCATTACTAGAATAGAACAAGAAAAAATGATTCGAGGAATACCACGACTCCTCAACTAGTGAAATCTCAATAGGTTAACAAAAGGGAGAACAACAGTGAGGAATACTATGCCTTCTATTTTAAAACGTCAAACACCTTTGGGACAATGAGAGTGCGATGCCTTGAAATCTGTATCATGTTCGATAACAATTGGTGGGACTGAGTTGGTATGATATTTTTCTGTGATAGATATGAATGATTACGACGTGATTCTAGGAATGGAATGGCTTATGAACATAAAGGCCCATATCGATTGTTATGCACGATAAGTGAGTTTCAAATCATCTAATGATGTTAGACATCTCCTTAAAAGATATTGATAATTGGATGCCTGAAAAGTGGAACCATGGTATTGGTGTTTGGAACTATCTTGTACTAATTGATAGTAGTTGCTTCTACATCAGTAGCTGATATCAGTAATAGATGTTTTAAAATCATAGTGGATCAGTTTTGTGATATATTTGCTAATAAGTTCTCGGGTTTGTACCCAATATAGAAGTGATGTTTATGATTAATGTTCTAGTTGAGACCAATACTTTTTTCCTTTTATCTTATCATATGAAATAAATAAAATTGATGGAATTTATGGATCAGTTGGAAGTGTTTGAATGTAATGGATTCATTAGACAAAACATATCTAAGTAGGCAACACTTGTACTTTTTTTGTAAATAATGTGGTTGGAACATTTATACTTTATGAACATTATCATAAGCTTAACCAAGTTATGATAAAGATATGGTTTCCTATTCCACACATTGATGACCCATTTGATCAATTGAGGTAATCCCAATGGTTCTCTAAATTTTTTTTATGTCTTGAATATCAGCAACTAGGGGTTCATAAGGAGGATGTTTTGATGTTATCTTTCATAAGAAGATATTACCATTATGAGTTAATTGTTATTCCTTTTCAAGTCACTCCTAGTTTTTCTATTTAATAATCTATTCCAATTTTTTAGGATCTAGGTTACTCCCTCTAGTTCCAGGTGTGAGAGGGGTAAAAGTTTTTAAGTGTTTGTTTAGTTTCATCCCCATGGACATCCCTTTGTCCATTTGGGAGTTTTGGGAGAATTTTGGGTTTTCAAGCTTGGCAGTAGCCTGCACATGGTTAGCGCACAGTTTGGTAAATCATGCAGCCCAACCCAAGTGATCGTGTGGCAGATATTGGTTTTCGACAGAAGGTACCACCCAGTTTTCTCATGGTAAGTAAAACCTTATGGTATGATCATGCGATCGATACATTCTTGGACAATATCTACAACATGTTGGTGCAGATTTCAGTAAACCATGCAGGGAAACTGTATGAGTTTCCCAGAACTGATTTTTTTGAAATTTCCAAACTAAACACTCAATATTTTAACCCAATCCTCTAATTCTATCCTCACCCTGGTTTGTGAGGCCATAGGGTTGATTCACAATCCTTCTCCCAACATCCACTACTCCATCCATGTTAGATATCAGGTGATTGTTTATGTTTGGGATTAGGTTTCTCGAGGTAATCCTATCCTTTCATATCTCTATTCTTTCTCCTTCTATTTTCCCTTGAGTTTCTCTTCCCACTTGGTCTTTTGGACCTTGGGTTAATTTTTTCACCAGTTTTATGTTGTTTTTTTCTAATTTAGGGGTTATCTTGGTAGATCTAGGAACTTGGATCCTTCATGGTGTGTTTTCGAACCTGCATTGTTGAATCACCATAGTATTGAGGTAGGATTCCATTGAATATCCCTTTTTTAGGCTTTTCACACATTCATTTTTTATTGAATACTAATATGTGATCCGTGGAATAATTATTTGATTCAAAAAATGGTTTCATATTCCGTGTTTTGTGATAAATTATATTGTATAGGTTAGATTTTGCACACCAAGTGTTTCAGAAAATACCTGATTGTATTTTATGAGTGATTTGTGATATAAAAAGCATGTTTTTGCATTATAAATGAATTTATGGTATTAAAAATGATGATCTGGGTTCCTTTAAGAGGTTCTTGAGGGGGGTTGTATTTAAATGGAGTGTGTATAAGGATTTCAAATGTGATATGGCATGTGTTGATAATTAGTGGACAATTTAAAATTTTGATAAGAATGGTTTTGGTTTAAAAGTGAAATGCGGGGACTTTGATGGTTTTTTTTCAAATGGTTTTAAAATCTAAAATGGTTTATTTTTTATTTTTTAGAAAATTTATTTGGTTATTTTAAGAATTATGGTTAAGTGAAATGTTCTTGAGGCCCATTTGGAACTTTCAAGAAAATTGTGAAAATGTTTATTATGAAAACTCTCCTCGGAGGATTATGTTTCCCTGTTTATGTGAATGGGTGGAGTGAAATCAGTGTGAAATCCTCATGACCCATCAATTTTATGGAATGGGAGATGCTCAGTATGGACTCAATGAGATCTAATTATTCCATGACAAGAGATTGATCCTTAGGGTGGCCTATTACAATGCATGTTAATGAATTAGTATTATATGTGCATGTGATTGGATGCTCGATAGGATCAACCCCTTTATATGTGGGATATGGGAACCTGGAATAGTGAGAGAATTTTTTGAGAATGATTTCTACATATGTTTGATTACTCACTATCTGGTGGATCAAAGTAGGTGAATATATTTGGTTTGTTACTATGGGATTTTCCCCTCGGTCTATCCTGAGTTAGGGTGCTTGGGAATATATAGGGCACATTGATTTCATTGTGTGAGTCATGCTTTTGGGGATGGGTCTCATTTATTACTATGTTCTAGATTTTTCATGACCTCCTATGTTTTTTAATGACATGTAAAGATTAATAACTTATGATGTATGATTGAGATACCTTGTAACTCATGTGTGTATATTTCCATTTCCCTTAATAAGTGAACATTGTAGTGCTTCATGTGTGGTGTCCTATATGGAATTTGATGTGTTGGATTCCAAAGTGTTATGAAAAATGTTTTCAAGTAAAAGTGTTTTAAACTCTTATTCATTTTTGAAATGAATGAATAACCTTTCCCCTTGAAAATGTTATGGTTTTTTTAATAGAGACGAATATTGTTTTTGGAGTGGAAAAAAGGAAAATGGTATGTGATTTATTTTCAAATAGAAAATTCATGAAAATTATAACTTTTTATACTATATTTCAAACTTGGGGCTATTTTTTTTAAAGGATGTGTATTGGGAATAGATTTTTAGGGCATGCCTAATGAGTTTTAATACTCACAACTATAATTCTTTCGGGTTTTTAGTTGTGGTGCAGGTTTATCTTGGTATTGATCGCCATGTTCAATGGTTGTTCAAGATATAAAATAGTGGCCCTAAGGGTCTCATGGGGATTTATATTCATCATGTTCTATTTGCGTTTTGTTTTATAAAGTTGTTTCATTTTTAGTTTGTGTAAAAGAAGCTCAATATGGTTTTTGTAGCTGTTTTATTTATGTAGGATGCTCTGTTTAGTGTTAACTGTTTTATTTATTTATTTATATTGGGATAAATTATTCCCTCTTGTATCCCTATTGATTCCCAGCACTAGTGTATAGCTGAAGGGGATTGAGAATACCCTTTTAGCCTTGCCACAAACCGGCTCCTGTGATCGGTTTAGGGTCGACCCGGGTTGGTTTGTGAAAAAATGTTATCAGAGACATGTAAATTCTTTAGAGGACCTATCTTTTCAAAGAACCCTGTAGGATTGAAATGTATTTGTAAATTTATCAATTACAAGAGGGGTGAATTTTAGGTTTTAAAACATTCATTTTTATCCTTAAGAAAATCCATGTTTAAAATTGTTAAAAATATGAAATCACAATTACTTTTTAGTTCTTAATAATGAATGTAACTTTCATAGGATATGCTAATAAAGATCTGACAAAGAATCTTAAATAAGATTACATAAGAAATTATTCTACTTTAATGTGTATAAAATCTAAATCAGAGTTTGTACATGAATTATATAGTGTAATAAAGTTACACATTCTATTTTTTACTCAATGTAGTTGAATTGAAACAAAAAATTAACAAGTAATAAGTAACAAAGAAATATTTTAATCCAAAGGGAAGGGTATCCAAAAACATTGGATAAAGGTCCCTTGATTTATACTTTCAAGAAAGGCTATCTTACCCACACTAGGGTAATCCCTTGATACGATGATCGATATCTGTCTCGCTATCCCTGCAATCCCTTGATTGAGCTGGTAATCATCACCTATGTCTTCTTATCATCATATGTCCTAGATTGATCATATTGGCAATCAGATTCTCATTTTTCTGGTTGAGAAAGTTGTTTACAACTGATAAATTTGTTCAAAACATTCACACAAGATAGATCAAGTAGAGCTCTCACAGAGTTTCAACATGCCTATGAGTTCCACATGAATGTTTTATCATGAACATTGTAAATAAATAAAAAAGGATGAGTATTTATAGTCATTAATTCAAATGGTTTAATTACTCCTCCAATGATTATATTTTCTTGAAATTTCAGAGGGGACTATACACATGGCAATCAAGCAACAATTTGTTTGTAATATAATTGAAGACATAGTTTTATATTACAATGTATGAGAAACATTAATATGTTTTGGATCTCATAAAATGAAACTCATCATTATGGAAATATGATAACATTAACAAATTCATTTAATCAGATTATTAAGATAGTGTAATTTAGTGTCTAAAAATATTGAAAATTAGATTCTAAAAATGTAGACAATCAGAATCTAATTTATGTGAAAATTAATGTTTGATTTATATGACAATATGATTTAGATTTTTGCAAGAATTTTAGTCTAATTTCGTATAGTATCAGAGTATTATTTCTGAGAGCATCAATGACTACTTTTTGAGAAAATCAGAGTCTAATTTCTGAGAGAAACCGAGTAATATTTTTGAGAGAATTAGAGTCTTCTTTCTATAAGAATAAGAGTCTAATTTTTGAGATAATTAGTTCCTGATGTATGATGAAAGATGATTCTCACTTATAGAGAAATCATATTCTGAATTCTAGAGAAATCATATTCTCAAGTCGATAGAAATCAGATTCAATATTTTGTAGAAATATATTTCATAGGAACTATAAGGTTACAAGTTATAGATAAAGATCTATTTTTCTAGCATATGGAAAATACGGTTACATTTAGTTAGAAAAAATATTAGGTATCTTGTTTGAAACCATATGTAAAGTCAAAACCTTTCAAAAATAAAGAAAACATTCCTTAAGAAAATGTGTTTTAGAGAAATGGAATACTCCTAAAGAAACCGTGTTTGTGATTTCTAAAACATAAAGGAACAGAAAAGTCATAAAAAAATTTATTGACTCAATAATATCCCCTTTTTTTCGAAAGCACAAACAATTTTTCATAAAAAATATAAAGGATCAAGGTTTACATTTTTGAATTCTCTTCTTTTTTGTTTATGACTCAAGACGAATACAACTGACTCCCCCTTATGTTATGAAATTTTTAAGGATTGTATTATTGTCTTTATTAGATATATAATTGAACCTTACATAAGGATTTATTCTTTTATTAATCTCCCCATTACGTAGACATTCTCTTCATTTAACATAATATTCTTTTTGAAAATTCTTTTTCCCCCTTTGTGATTTCCATAAAGGAATGCAGGGAAAGAAATTTACCTGAATGGTTAGGAAACAAACTAGATGAAACAATGAAAAGACAAAATATTTCATTAATATAAATAATGTGTAAAAAAAGTTCATTACAACAAAAGATTAGATTTGAAAATAAAATTATTCAGCCTTATTTTTCAACTTCATCATCAACTTTTTCAACGTGGCTTTCAGCTTCTTAAATTCATTATGATCATCTAGGTAATTCATGAGTAACTCTTCATGATCCTGATTTTTACATTCAATATATTTGATTATATCCTCCTAATACTTAACTATTTCATCTTGAGACGTGATCAATTCTTCATATACTTTGAGTTTTTCAGTCAAATGCTCCCCAATTTCTCTCTCCCTATTTAGATTAGGAGGAATAGAGTTCAGTTTCCCAATAAGATCTTTGTCTTCTTGTTGGCTGGTAGCTTTCTAAACCTTTAGTTTCACTAAAAAACATGTTGATAGAATCTTGATCATATCATCATATTTATCAAAATAATCCTTTTAATGTGTCGGTGAAAACATTAAAATTATTTTACGATCATATGTGATTTTCTTCGACAACAGTTAATTTATTTGCATGACCTTCTATAAGCATGCCAAATGATCTGAGATGTCTTGAACTCCACTTCATGTTTGATGAATTTTTCAATATGGATATTTGTAAAATCCATCATTTGATTTAATGATTCATGAATTAGTTTAAATATTTAATCAATGCTGGGAAATAAATGGATGGAGTTCCTAGGATTCTTCAATGACTGGACCAAAAAATCATGTCCTAATGAAGGAAAATATTTTGAAACAGATTATTTTTTTTGTGAGGAAACTTTATTGTGATCATCTTTTTTCTTCTTATATGTACTAATGACACCCTTCATTATTTTTTTAATAATAACTTTCTTAGGAGTGTTGATAAAAACATCCTTTCATTTCTCTCTCTTAGTGATTTTCTTCTCAATATCCTGAGTCTCATTCTCTCCATTTGAATCTTGGACTATTCTATCATCATCACCATCAAATTCATTATTAACACCTTTATCAGAGACATTATCATATTTATTGACATCAAATTTTTTATCATCCATGTCATCAACATGTTGAAAAATATTATCAATACTACTTTCATCATATTAAGGGACTTTATTAAACTCATCCTGGGTGAAATCATCTTTCTGAATATATTTTCCTTCTGAAATAATCCTTGTGGAGGAAACATGAAAATAATTTATTGACAACTTGTCAGAAGGGATATTTTTCTCTTAAGATTATTCTACAATTATTATCACAATTTCCATTTTATCTTCCTCATATTCATCAAGTCAGATTTCTTCTACTTCAACAATTTTTTTCAGAACTAAAATATCCTACATTTCTTTATCTGCTACTAGATTCTCAGTTCCCACTAGTGATGAGGGAATCTTGGGTTATTTCAAGAATGATGTAGGTACATAAAATTGTTCACATTCCTTTTTATTGTCTCTTAGTAAGGCTTGGATAATCCAATCTTATGAAAAAAATAAACTTCTTTTATTTAGCTCGCTTCTCAAGCTCTTCAAATTTATTGATTTATAAGGCCTTTGCCTCCTCCGGATCTATCCAAAAAATTGCATCACCTTCCTTATTCTTCTTTTATAGTTCATTATATTTTTCCACAACCTCATCAAAAAAGGACTTTTTTTCTTGAGCTTGGGTGGAGCAGATACTAGTTCAGTGGTTGGTGCTTGTTCCTGCAGTTCCTATTCTTTGTCTTTCCCATTCTTGGGAGTTTGTTTGGAGCTTTCTCAAACTTCTATTTTTTTATTAGCTGAATGGTCATACTTATCAGGATGATGAATGAAATCTCATGACCTATCACTGAAGATGATCTTAATCCTTCTCAATGTATCAAAACGTAACAAAATGATCTATAAGGTTTTGTATTTTGACTTGCACAAGATTTTGAAGGAGTCTAGACATTATATAATGATCTTAGAGAATATTTAATGGTGCATCGTGATTTGAGTTTTGATGGTGCGATTCTGAATGTTGTTGATGGTTAAAATAATGTACTTAATGAGGTTTAAATTTATTACAGTCTCCACAAAGTCCATCATAATGATATCACACATCTTTAGAGATTCCATATCTTCCTTCCTTGGTATCAAAAACCCTTACATCCAAAGGGATACAAATATGTGGTTTTTTTGAAGTTTTTCTACCATGGTTTTCTACACTACCTTAAGTCCAAGACACTCAATTGATTTAATTTTCTCAAAATAACCTTCCTTATCAGGCAACATGTGTGAGCAAAGGATTGCCTCTTCTTATTAGGGTATATCCAAAATACTTGAATCCTTCTTGTAAGACAGAGAGTATGTTTTTCCATAAATCTTTGAGGTAAACATATATTTTCCACCTTTTTCATAAAACTGAACAGTATCATAAAACTCTATAAAAAAATTATCATACACCAAATCCTAATTTGATTCTTCTTTCAATATAGAGACTTTGCCATATATTTATCTTTATGACTTTTGAAATAAATGAGTCATACTTGGTTATGAATTTTAGGTCCACAAACCAGTCCTTGAAGATTATCCAATCTTTTATTTACTTATTAGACGAAATTAGTTTCTAAAAGAATATCTCAAATGACATTCAGAGTTTTAGGATAATTGGAAAACTGAACGACACACTTGAATGGCGACAGAGCTTTGATGCGAAAACACTGAGAAAACCAATATGGTACATGAAGATGGGGTTCTTTTATATAGATTCCATGGAGAAAATTCATCATCCAGGGTGAATACAATGGTTCATATTTACTTGATTTTATATTATGGTTGATGTCAATTTCGAAGAAGGATTTATAGGTTCTGATCTTTTTGTTTTTTAAGGACAAAATCAGATTTTAGAAAAGTGAATCCTATAAGGTTTTCTTAAAACAAGAATGAAAATACCAACAACCAAAAATGAAATAATTATGATATAAGAAAGGAAACATAACTTCCATATTACTCATAAATAATTATTAGTATTGATAAGGATCCTATTAGATTTCTTAGGGAATGAAAACATGTTAGGTTCTGAATTTTTTTTGGAAAGGAAATATATTAGAATAAACATTTGTACTCTCCTTATGAAATGGTGTGTCTTATTATTATGAGATAAGTTTCTAAAAAAAGTTAATATGGATGATATCCTTATAGTTATCATTCCTAACGTTTGATTAATGTTTTCAAATCTATTGGAGGGGAAATGTTTTGTAAATATATCAGCAAGTAGATCATAAGTTCTGATAAATTAAAGTATAATATATTCTTTAAGTGTACGATCCCTAATAAAGTGAATACTTATGTATTTGTGTTTGGAACATCCATTATTTTTGTACAATGTATTTTTTTTGGAAATTACTTTGTTTTTATGAAAATAAAATAGTTAGACTTTTGGAATCTAAACTTTCTTGAATTCAGAAATGTTGGAAAATAAAATTTTAGTTATCTATATTTGTTTAAAATATGGGCCTAATGAAAACATAAGGATCGAGTTTTACTCAAAGAATAAATTTTCCCCCAATGCCCAAAACATGGACACTTACTCCAAAAGAAGCACTTTGGGGTACAAAATAGTAGTGACGATAACATGGTTTTGAATCATAATAACCAAATATAGAACTATTCCTTAGAGTATAATGTTGTGGTTACATTTTATCAGAATCATTAATTCTTTGAGAAAGCTTTGAAAATAGTTTCATTAAGGAATTTATATAAGATTTTATTCTAATTTATATCTTCTTAACCTCATAGTTATTAATCATAGAATTTGTGTTTGTTTCTAAAAAAAATTTCTTGGAAATATCTTTTTCAATATCCTTAAAATATTTATCCTTTTTAGAATTTACATCCTTGTGTTTTTTGGAACAATATTCAAAATCAACGGTTTTCCAATAATGACCTTTTTAATGATTTAATACTTATTTTGTTTTAATATAGATTCTACAATTTTCTTTATCATGTTTCTTATGGATCTTACTATTTTCGTTCTCTAGTTACATGGATAACCTAGATACTTCTTCAAAATAAGGTAATGTATCATCCTTTGATGAGGAATATTCTTCATTCGAAGATTCATAATTTTCTTCATTATGATAATTAGTACATAAAAAATGTTGGTTAAAGATTCAGCAGTGCTTACCATAACATGAGACATTGATTATTAGTAGGAATTATGGCTATAAGACCAATATTATTCTACCCAGAAGATTCAATACATAAAGATTCATCAAAAGAGTATCTATGACTAGTATTCCATAAATCATTAGATTTTATTAATTTCCATCCTTTAGAATAGTAGTACTTCTTATTTCTTACAGGATGTCTATCCTTTGTTTCTTTCTTCTAAAGCATAGAACAATCTAGTATGTTATGTCCAGTATTCATAAATTCATAGCTAGTCACATATTATTATTTCTTATTCTTTCTATCATTATTCTTATATTTGTACTTGAATTATTTTTTCCCATAATCTTGTTCATCCTTTGAGTAATATTGGCTTGTTCATTTTGGGAATTATCACTATCACTTGAGTCTGATATAACAACTTTCTTATAATTTGACCTGGTATCTCTTTCAAGGCTTTTGTCTTTCATTTGATTAGAATTGGTTGTAAAAGAAACAATCTCATTCTTCTTCATAATATTATCAACATCTCTTTTCATTCTATTATCATGCTTTAGAAGAGTCTCGAATTACTCATCGATAGTAACTATTGTAACTTTCCTTGATTCATCAATAACAGTTCTCTTATATTCCCACTAATTATGCATGATATCAATAATTTTCTCTACATGCATCTCATAATATAAGCCTTTTTTCCATTCATTTTAAGATATTGAAAATATTCATAAACCTCTATTGAACATTACATATGGGTTCTCTATAAGGAAATACAAATCAATAGTAGTCATCTCTATGTATTTATCATCTTGTTTCAATAACCTTGTATGTTCTAAAGTGTGTAACATCTATTTTATTCAAGATGCTTTTAGCAGCTTTACATAGTGAAATATTGCTATATATGTTCATAGTAATAGAACATAATAAAGTATTGCATACCTTAATGTAAAGTTGATACCCTTTCTTTTCCTGATTCTTGACTTGTCTGATTTCATTTTCAAGAATCTTGTAATCTTCAGTTAATATAACAAAATTATCTGCACTATTATTGATAATAAAAATCTATCCCTCCATTATTCATATTCATTTCCAAAAAAATTAGGGGTCTATTAGGATTTATGTTTTTTATTGATCCAACTTGTATTCCTATCATTCTAAAAAAATCTTTCCCACAAAACTGATTAGTAGGAAATGTTTATAAACCAAGAGTTTATAAGGAAAATATTATAGGAAATCTTGAACAAGTAATGTTAAGTAAGAAAAGATGAGGAAGAAAACATATATTCAAGTAGAAGTATTTTAGAGACCTACTATGATAATAATTATAGGATCGAAATGTATATGTATATTTCTTAATTGCAAGAGGGGGAGTGAATTGTATGTTTAATTACATAAGTTTTTATACATAAAAAAATCTATATTTATCAATGTTAGACAAGATAAAATCAGAAGCCATTTTTAGTTCCTAATAAACAATCTATATTACTTTGGATCTGATAATATGGATATGATAAACAAAGATAAACAATTTTACATAAGGAATGATTCTACCTTAAAGCGTACATAATCTTAATTAGATTTTGTACATGAATAAGAAAGTGTGAGAATGTCACACATTTTATATATAACTAAATACAGTGGAATATAAACACACTTTTAATAAGTATCAAGAAACAGTAAAATATTTTACCCCAAAGAGAAGGGTATCCAACAACCTTGGATAATGTTTCCTTGGTTTATACTTTTATGATAGTATCTATTACCCACACCAAGGTAATCCCTCGATACGAAGTTCAATATTTGTTTTTCTACCCCCACAATATTTCAATTAAGATAGTAATTAGCACCGTTATATTCCTATCACTTGGATCCCCCGATTGATAATATCAACAATCAGAATTGCAGAAAGCAAGTTGAACATGTTTTTCATAGTTGAACAGGTTGTTCACAACATTTGCACAAGGTTGATCGAGAAGATCTCTCACAGAGAGTCAGCACATCTAGGAGTCCCTCACTAATGTTGTAACATGATTGTTGTAAATGAATACAAATGGCTGGGTATTTATAGGCATTAATTCCAATGGTCAAATTCCACCTCCAAAAGTCATATTTCTCTGAAATTTTAGAGGGACCTATATACATGGAAATCAAGAAATCATTATTTGTAATAGATTTTAAGACATCATTTTATATAACAAAGTATGACAAACATTAACATGATTTTGATCTGATAAAATTAAACTCAACATTAAGGAAATATGATAACTTTAACCAATAAATTTAATCAAATTTATTAGATCATTTAATTTCATTCTAAAAATATTGACAATCATATTATAAAGATATAGACCTCCATAATCAATTTTTTTTTAAAATGAGAGTATGATTTCTATGAAAATAAAAGTCTGACTTCTGAGAGGATAGGAGTCTGATTTCTGAGAGGATTGAAGTCATTTTTACTAGAGTTTCAGAGTATGACTTATGAGAGAATCAGAGTCTGATTTATGAGAGAATTGGAGTCTAATTTCTTAGAGAATCAGAGTCATATTTTTGAGAGAATCTTTGGATGATTTCTATTGAAATTAAATTCTCCATTCCAGAGAATTCAAATGTTGAATTTTAGATGAATTAAATTCTCGATTTTAGAGAAATTTGATTTTGAATTCTAGAGAAATAAAATTCCCAATTTGATAGATATTGGATTCAAAAGAACTGAATGGTTCTGAGTTATAGGTTCAGATCCAATTTTTGGATTAAGGAAAAGATGGTTACATTCAGTTAGAAAAAACTTATGTATGGTGTTGGAAACTATAAATAAAGTCAAAACCATTCTTAGAGAAATATAATTTTCCCTAAGAAAATGTGTTTGTGATTTCAAAAATACAATGGAATAGAAAAGTCATAAGGAATCACATATACTCAACAAACCCTTTTTTATTTGGGGATGTAAATGTTTATTGGAGAGTAGGACTATTGGGACTCGAGTGGTAGGAACGAGAATGGATTCATGAACCCTTACTCGTTTTAGTACTTGACATTCCATGGGAAACCCAGTTTTGTTGGTTTCGTTTGGTTCTTGTGCATTGTTTGGTGTTTGGGATATGAAACTGGAGCGGGATAGTGGTCTCTGTGAGATCATAGGTCTTGGAATGCCTTGTGGAGTTGGGGGAATGGTCCTAGAAGGCTCTCTATAATGGTGGTGTGTTTGACATATGACCAACTACCATATGGCCAAGTCACTAATCAACACTAGTTTCCTTTGTGAGCTTCTGTGAGTCTCCATTGATGCTGAAAATTGTTTTGAAAACCCTTATTTTGGAATTTTGAAAATATGGTTTTAGTGGAAATGGATGGAATTTTCAAAATGGTTAAAAGGATTTTCCAAATTAGCCTTTTATAAGACTTCTAAAAAAAATTTCGATAAAATGAGCTCTTGGGGTAAAATGGAATTATCCTAATGTGACTGGAATTTTATAATCAAAACATGTGTTTTATGGAAAATGGTTGTTTGAAAGCTGATAATTGTTTGAAATTTTTTTTAAATAAAAGGGAGTGAGTTTTTAATCAAATGGGTTTTCATGGAATAATTTTTTTTTAAATGTTGGAAAATGTTTTTAATGAAATGAATTTTATTTTTGGATTGGAAATCATGGGATTTTATTTTTGGAATGGTTAAATGGATTAAAACATGGAATATTAAAAATGTTTTGATTTGGTGATTAATTATCCATTAAAATTTTCATTAATTTTGAATTGGGTTGAATGATTTTTTTTGGAAAATAATAATGTTTTATTTTGACCGTTTGTGTATTCCATGGGTGTTCACATTCATGGATATGTGAAGAATGTAGTTGGAAAGAGCTCAGATTGGAATGGGTTGTTGGATTTTCGGGGTGGCATGGGATGTGCTTGTGTGATACCCCATGGTATACCATTATTGAGTGTTCAACCCACCAAGTTATTTTCATTGATAATGTTTTAAGAGGAAAGGTGTGATGTTTTGAAAATAGGTAGTTGGGTGGTTTGTTTTTCCATGATTTGGGAACTGTTGATTATGATGTGTTTTAAGTTTATGTTCTTGTTGGTATTTTGGTTTTGATGTGATGTTTAGTGGATTTCTAGAAAAGATTTTTGGATGTTCTATTTTTTTTTCTTATGGGGATCTATCTTTATTCTAGGTGAGTTTTAGTTTATGATTTGGTTTTTATTGAGCTCGTAGTTTTCATATTGCCTAGTGTTCTCCCCATATTGATTCAATGAATATTTAAAGGGAATCTACAAACAATTCCAACATATCAGGCCTTCTAGTTGATCAACCTAAGGATTTATTCCATGAGTTTCAAAAGTTAAATTCATTTCTTTGATGGATTCATATCTCTTTTTTAGGAGTAAAGAGCTATTTGGGATCAATTTTATGTTCCTTCATGCTATGATGATTCTTCCTATTATGGCGGCAGTGCTTCATTTCTTGTAATTTATGGGATATGTTGGGGATCTCCCGAGGACTATTTCAATTAAAGTATGTGTTCCCTTTTTGGAATCTTGAATATTATTCTATTATACGGGTTGATGTATTCAGTGTGTGCATATTCGAGATCCTTATTTGGGTTTGGGTGTCATGACAATGTAAGTGAGTTTCATAGTGTTATAATCGCCTGTTTTTGCCCAGGGTTCTTTGTAAATTCTTGTGACCCCAAATGAAGGAGTTGCAATTTCGGGTTAATAGGTCTTAACCTCAAGGCATTGGATGCTGAAAACATCAGGGCTCGAGCCAAATTCCTCAAAGTGAAGCTGGTCCGTAGTCTGGAATCACAAGGTTGAGGGGAGTTTGGAAAATCTCATGCTATCACCATTAGGGTAAGGAAGTTCATGTATTTCTATTGAGGTCTCTCTTTCACTATGGATTCCCTTTTATTGCAAAGGTCATGGTAGACATATACCTCAAGCAATATCAATTATTTTTTCTTTTTGGAGGAAATATTTTAACTAGTTGTCCTTGCATGGAATTCCCATGTAAATTAGGTGTGTCATAGGATTATGGACACTTAGGGGTGATGAATAGTGTGTTAGTTGTAGGTTATTTCTTTGGTGTTTTATTCATTGGACCCCTTCTCTCCCCTTTTATGGTGGGGGTTTTTTGGTGTATGTAGGGATGTTTTAGAGTTTGTTTAATATAATTTATTATTAATGGTGGGGCGGCCTTCCATGGGTCTTGTTGAAATCTATTCTATGATAAATCAGTGCTAGATTGTTTTAAATTGTGATGAGTGTATTCAAGCCTCCCCTTTTTGGTGATCTGTTTTCATTTTGGTATTAGTCCAGTCGACATGGATTTCTTTCGAAAATGTTTGATTTCATATTTTCCTTTTTGGTTTAGGTAAACAATGGGTTTTTTGGAGTATGTCCAATGGTTCTATTAAAAGTATGGTTTTGATGTTTGTGGATCTAATTTCCCATTAATTCTTAGGAAGTGGTTTCAGTTTGTTGTTTCATTTTGGTTAAGAGGTGTCAGATATGTTTGGATATGGTTGGAATGTTCTTGTCTTTAGCTATTGGATCTGTGGGTTTTGAGAATCCCTAGTCGCTGATCAATCAAATAGAAACTTTTTTGGGTTTCTGAGAGTGTAAAACAATAATGGTGGGGAAATTTTCCACACCTTTTTTTCTCATATTCTGTTTCGGTCCATTTGGGTTCTGTGTTTCTCTCATGAGTTTCAGGTGTGATGAGGGTTAAAATTTGAGTCATTTATTTGATTAGTTTTATCTCCTTGATCATTCCTCTGTTAATTTGGGAGTTCATGGAGAAAACATGGATTCCTAGGCATGAAATTAGCCAGTGCACGGTTGGAACATGATTTGGTAAATTGTGCAGCCCAATGCAGGTAACTGTGCACTAGGAGTTGGTTTTTTTACAAAATCCACCACACTATTAGTGCATGAAAGTCAAATCATGTGGGATAAAATTATTATATTTTATGAATAAGATAAAAATATTTTTTATATACTTGTATTTATACTCTTTATATTACATTAAGAGGAACCAATCAAATATGGTTGTGATGATAGAACCTTGATAGTGACCACAAATATGATTAACTAGAGGTGGGATCTTGATGATCTTATTGGTTCCATGATTTGTAATCTGGTTTATGCTAGGTATAAGTTCCAATCCATTATCTTTCCTTGGGTATTGTTCATAATAAAATATCAATGATTCTTGTGAGGGATAACATCCAATATATACACGAATTATCCCACACAATCTGAGTGGACCTTGTAAATATTTTGTTGTTGTGTTATTTTTTGTTTCTATATTTTTCACATGCATAAATTCCTAAGGTCATATCATAGATTATGATCCAATCCCATTTTTAGGTGTAGAGGTTAATAAAATTATTTTTAATTGGTAATATTTATCTGCACTAATTCACCCATCACAGGGTGATTGGAAAAATCCTTAGGGAATAAAAACAGTTATCACAAAATGGTATTTGAAAAAACCAAGGGATCTTGGGTATCATAATAGATATTATCAAGAAGATAAGAATATTGAGACTAAAAAAGTAACCCATAAACATGTTTAGAGAATATAATTATGTTTGAGACCTATATTACCATGTTTGTTATGGGATTTTAATTCTTTCTTCTCTGATTTTGACCTATGTTCTTATGTCTCGCACATCATGTAAAACATTGAAATTTTTTAATACATAGGATAAAATGACATGATTTGTACTTGGTTGTGTTTGTTTATATAACTATTGTAACCAAATGATGAACCATATAAACTATAACATATAAACTAATTAGATTATTTTTTACTATATCTTTATTGGTGATGACAGTGTTATTATGGATTAACAGTTTATCCCCTTGATTGAAATCCCTTATACATGTATTATTAAGAGCGAGTTCAATTGTTGTCATGATTAATGCATGGGATCAATTTTTAAAAATGATATCTTGATAAGGTGAAACTATTCATTAAAGGCTTATGAATGATGTTTTAAAATCAAATATTTTTTTGATAAATAAATATAAGGGAGTGAAAAATGTTTTTAGACCTGATATTAATAATAATGTATCAAAAGATAGTGTGTATCGATGGTGAATGATTTTAATGTATTTTTTTAATTAATATACTTTATACTACTTATAAGGCCATCTCCTTCTTTATAGGAATTGTTTGAAGGGAAATATCCTTATACCACAAAATTAGTTAACATTAAATATTTGAGGATTATTTTTCAATTGCATTACATTATGGGAAAAGGGTTTTTATAATGAGAACCCATTGCTACCCAGGTTCCTTGAACCTTCTTGGTTGGTATTAACTATTGTAAAATTTATGAATGTATTAAACATAATCGTTTATTTTATGAATGTGTTAAACTTATATATCAACACTGAAAACATGTATCCACGTTAATTCTTGAAAATTTAAATAAACGCTAGTGGGATATTATAATTGAATATGAAAAAGATCATTTTTAAAATGATGGGGACCTTCCAACACTCTAATTAAATTAATTTAATATACGATTAGACAAGACTCATTCATTTTATATTATTGATGTGTATCTTCATATTTTCCTAATCAAGGAGGGGTACCAATTAATTGACACGTGTGTAGGTGTTTAGGTCATATCAATCCTATCTTTATCTTTGAGTCCAAATAATTACAATAAAGTGGTCCATATGACCATAATTTATTATTATTCATTTAAATGATACCCAAAGAAATTGGGATGTTATGTATACTAATCATAGTTTTGGAGGAATATTCAATTTCTTAGCATATCCATGGATGATGAATAGACATAAAGAGATCGGGTTTGGAAGGACAACATTGTAGTCAATTACTTTTAGAAAATTTGTAATCAACTAATCCGAGACTCTATAATTAGGGTTAGTATAAGGGATCATAAAGGGATTATGTTATGTAATATTATACTATGGATTCTGATAATATTACTATAATATTAGAGGTACAATTTTGTATCCACTATTATATCTTATGCATTATTTGATATCGGTGATTCACTCTCTATTTTCTCTAAGTGATTTACTTATTTTACGAAACACTAAGTTGATGTATCACTTTATTTTAAAATCCTTTATACCCTTACAGGTAGGATAATAAAACCAACAAAGAATTTATTATCTTGTACATTAGTTGTGGCATTGTATGTGTGTCTTTTGGATCCAATGGTTGAGAATGTTTAGTCACTTAATATCATTCTAGAAATATTTTACATAATCCAATTACAAGAATGCATCAATTACTATAATTGAAATCCATCCTTCTCATAATATGTTTTTTTCATTATAATATACATTTTTAGTGGACGATCATGAATAATCGTGTGTGTTTTGATCAGGGAATGATAGGAAATATAATCATTGATATGGATATTATTCTCATTAGAGTGATTGACATGACAAAAAAACAAGATTAAATTATTTTGATATTTCTTTATCAAGCCATGTTCTTTTAATAACTTTCAATCCTTCCTCTTAATCATGGGGTATAGTTTATGAATTATTTTTTATAGGAATTGAACTAATTAAAATCCCTACATATTAAATGGAACTAACATCATTTATGGAGTTGAAAATATACTTTTAGGAATGTAAGGTGAAAGTATTCATTATAACTAGAACTTATCCCTGGGGTTCCCTATTCCTCTTTACAAGGAAATTATATTGAAGTTTACATATATTCCTGGCATATCAAAATTTGATCCAAGATATGATCAATAATGATATCATTGTCCATGAATTGATTATCTCTTTGACCAGTTAAAAGGGAATTCATGTGGTGTTTAAAATTTAATCTACACACATGCTATCATCAACTTTTTTTAAGGACATAAGAAATTTAAATTCTGGATTTTTGAGTTATTATGGGATTTTTGAGTACATAGTAATTTCTTTGGGTCAGTCTAATGATCCAACTATGTATGTGGATTGGATGTTCATGATCTTTCTTTCATTATTAGACCCCTTTGTGTTATTTTTTTGATGAAATCATTAATTAAGTAATCTATCACAATAATAATGGTCGATATATATATGTCAACTCATAGATTTTATATGAACACCATATTTATTACACACAATGTAAATAATATTTTTTATTTGAAATGTTAGGATCATCTTTCTTGTCAGTTTTTAAACAAGAATCTTGGTTGATTCATTATAGGTGGAATTAATGATTTCTTATAAATTTCTATATAGTGATATTAAAAAAAGGATCTCCATTAGAATTATGAGATATTGTATCTATTTTAATTAGGATTTATCCAAATTAGTTTCTCTTATAACAACAAAAAAAATGATTGGGGATAAATAAATATAGTATGGCCAGTGTGAAGTAATTTTACTATAGTTATAGAAGACGATGAGAATAAATCAAATCCAAAATTTAATTTAGTTAGGTGAAGGATATAAGGTATTTTATAATGCATAATTAGTAAAAATTATTTTTTGTTATTATGTAGGATCAAAGTGTACTAGAATATGGTTCTTTGTAGATGTATCCTCCTGAAAATAACTACCCTACCGATTATATAAATTTATGTATTATTTTTAAAACATTAGAGTGATGAAAATAATATATATTCATTGAATGATTCATGGAATTAAATGAAGAAAAATATTTAAATATATATTTTTATCAATAGATTAGAATCTTATAAGGTGTCATTGGGTCAAATACCATCAACAATTTGATTTCCATATCCTGTTATCATATAGAAATAGAAGCATGATTGTAGATGATCCCAACAAATAGATTCAACTCAGTGGGTGAATTGGATAATGGAATAGTGGAGGTTGATATATATTATAGATAAAATCTATCTGTATGTGACTGTGGATCATAATGTGATATATTTATAACACATTTTCCAGGAATTATCAATTTCAGATCATGTCAAGGAGTCCCAAGTATCAAGTTTTTATTACATCATTATTTGAGAAATACATTATGGTTGTGAGAACCATGATGATTGGTTCTAGTGTCCATATTAATTATTTTATATCCACAACAGACATATCATCTAGAAACACTTGAAAGTAGAGGGGATGCTTAAATATCATGATTTTTAAATATTTTTATATGTATGAATCATGAAAACTTATCATAATGTGCAATTCTAATTCTGATAGATTGGCATGAAAATGGATATTACATGGTACACCACTAGATGCCTCACATTTTTGAAAATTAAATGAAGATAATAAATGATATATATTTTTCTTTATCCACAAACATTACAAAGAGAAAATGTGATGTCACCACGATGGAAATTTTGACCAGTGTACCATGTTCTTCTAATGTTTGGGATGTAGTGTGGATGATAAATGATTGTTTGTATAAAAAGATTCATATTTTTTCAATTAAATATGATTCTTCTTTTTATGATATCAGGAATCTTTATTTAAGTGATATTGTGATTTTTGGTCATATTATGGGAAGTATTAACTATAATAGGAACCCCAGATTCCGGTCCTAGTTCATGAAAGGGCTTATGAGAGTATTGAAATATTAGGTGAATCTAGGAACCCATTTATATGCTTATATTGACATCCAATCCAAATGAAACAATTCTATCATTAAATTATTACTATGATCCAATATTCTTTATTTTTGTGTATTAGGGTAAGAAAACATATATTTTGATGAATTTTATTATAACAACAGTTATCATTCATCCATCAAAAAATTGATCTATTATAATCTCTCTATATAAGGTATTAGATTTATAAACATAGATAAAATGAAATAGGATAATCCTCTATGAATGATCCTATAATCATCTATTATATAATATATAAAGTTATTTTGATTAAAAAAATTATCATGATAGATCAAGGATGAAAAAATTCTTATGCAAACCCTCAATAAACACATTTTAAATTAAAATTTGATGATAATATATTTCATTGGGGTTTTTAGAGACCGTGTACCTAATTTATAAGCAAGGTAAAATTAATCTAATATTTTGAGATCCTTTTTAGTTTTTGGGTGGTTTAGAGGGACCTCTAATTATCTGGAATAAGCATCAATATTTAGTTCCATGTATAACACATTCTATATTTCAAAACCAATAAAGTATGATTGTATTTTTATTCCAATAAGACGGTATGACTGTATTGGTCTTAGAGATGATGGATCTAATATGGATCATCCTTCTTTTATCATAACAAGGATTCATGATGTGTTATGAAGAAAAATTATTCCTTTTATTTGGGTGAGGTGGTGTAATGGAGAGATCCTTGATGAAATGTTGTAGTAGTAAGTTGTGGAGAAGGATCAATAGCAAAAAATACTCCCTAAAGAATATAGCTAATGCTTCCTAGAGATAGAAATCTAGATGGTGGGGAGGATGTAAGGATCCCAACCGTTATGTTCATGTTTTATTCTTAATATATTATATTTATATCTCCTCTAATTTATTACTATGATGCACCAGGCCCACACTACATTATATGTTGATAAAAAAATATTCTTTTTAAATAGGATTGATAGTATCTTAAGCTACCCAAACATATCCATCAATAATTAAAATATTAGTACAGAATATGTATTCACATAGAAACCTATGAATTAATAGTTTTAGAGTTCTTGCGAATTTGAAAAAAAATTACACTATGAAACAAATATTTTCCTTTCAAATAGGAGTTTTCCCACTAAATATTAGAATCCTTATTTTACTAGGCCTCTAAAACATCTCCCGTAAAATATTCCCAAACATGGTACACATATTGAAAAATGAGTTGTAATAATCATCTTCATTACCTAGATAAATTGAAATATAAGAGGGTTGAATTCAAATTCATAGTAAGGTGTAACATGAAATAGATTCTATCATGTAATATTAATTCCATATATAATATGACAATAATAACTAATAAAAAACAATTCATTATAACAAATAACATGAGATTGTAAAATCATCATAGATAACATAGTGATGCAGATAATATTATGGAAAACTGTAACATATTTTACAATGTTGGAACACATAATTCCATGCATCATTAGAATACCATTAAAGCTTCATTCCAACACATCATATATAAATATGTAATTTTTAAACCAAATACCCAACTAGTTTATCTTGTGATACCTACTTATGTAATGAGTGACTCTATAATTTCAGGCCCCACTCATCGCTAAAAAATTACAATATAATCATTATGTGAAAGGAATAATTGAATTTTATAATTTTTAATCAATATTATATTATAATAAATAGATATCTATATTAAAATAAAAGTAAAACATAATTCATATATTTTCCCATCCAATAAATTGTATAATTTTTTTGATAAACTACTATCACAACAGTGGGTTCATTTTGAGGTATTTATATTTTTTTTTTGGTTGTATCACTGTCTCATTGATTTCTCGGGTGTTTTTGGATAAAATGGAGGTTTTTGGGATGTTCAGAAGGAGGCACACGGTTGGCGTATGAATAGTAGAATAGCATATTGTCCCAAAAGAAAACTGTGTGCCCTGGATCCTAGAACTATCCAGGACACACGTCCTAGTGCATGGGAGTGAGGAATAATGTTTTTATAAGGACATGGAACTTTCTGAGGCACATGGATGGGTGCATGGGTGGGTCCCCCCCATTAAACCATGTCACCTCTTTTCCTCTTGGATAGAGGTGTCGTCAGTTTGGCGCTCAATTTGGAAGACCATGCGGCCAAACTGTGTGGCCTTTAAAATATTTCAAATGTTTATAATTCCTATTCTAACATTCAAAAATTTAAAACACCAATCCACAAAATCTCTCCTCATTCAGCCTCGCCACCCTTAGTCACTCCTCCTCATTCCTACTTGGCAAATTGGACTCCAATATATTTTTTGTTTTATTGAGGATTCATCAAGAAACCATTATTTTATCATCTCCTTTCTTCTTTCTTTATTTCTTGTTGGTATCATCTTTTTTTATTGGAATATCTCTTATAAAGAATATTAGATTCTTCAAATTGGGGTTCATCTTTTTTTCATTCGGTTATATCTTGATGAATGTGGTGTGTTCTTTCAATTAGAGGGTCTCCCTTTAATGTAGTTGTGGTTTCCTACTGGTTTCTGGATGTTTCCAACCAATAGGTAGGTAGTTCCATTCTTTAAATTTTTTTGATAACATTCGAATGCTTGACATGGTTGATAAATGGGTTTCATAATTTGTGTGGGTGGTAATAATCATGTTTTAAACTGGTTTTGTGTGATTATAGGTTTGATAATACATTTTTAGTTTGAAATAATTATTTCACAGGTGTTCTTGAATTTTTGGAAGTGTGTTTCTGTAAGAGGTGGTTAATGTGGATTAGGAAAATGAAATTAAGCATAAGGAAATCCAAGGTATCTCAGTGGGAAGACTAGGAATAGAAGGTTAGGTGAGTCAGCAAGGTCAAGTCCTGGTGTCCCTTTCCGAATTGACACAACAACACTAATTAAACATTCATGTAAAGGTTATTGGTGGCTCGAGTAGGTTGGTTGCACCCAAGAGATGGTTTAATCCCCGAGAGTATGAGGATCCTAGGACACTGCTAACCCTAGTGCCTTTGAGGGTTGCCGTTGATTATCATTCTATGTGTACCATTTAACTTGTTTTTGTTTTATCTTTCATTGTCTATTAATTTCAAAGAATGTACCCTTTTAAAATCATATATTGTTCTTCCTCAAAACTGGCATATTTATTTTTCTTATCAATTTATTGCACAAGATATTTTATGTTAGTATCATACTGTGCATTGGATCACAGCCTACATAAACCCTCATGTGTATGTAGACCTTGTTATGCCTAATCAATATAAAGTAAATCCATTTCATGGTGGTGATAGTGGATCCAGTTACTAGTGGTTCATTATTTGGAACATGTTTGTGAAGGTTGAATGAGGGTGTTGTGCCACTTATTTCATGGAGGCTTTTCAACATAGTTTGCCCCTTCCAATTTGGGTATTTTGGTTTTTTGTTTTAAATGTATATTTTTTAATATTTTTAGTTATAATTGTTGTTTTTAATATTTTGTATGAGGTGAGGTTCTATTATTTTGGTTTTTATGGTAATTCTCATGGGTGAAATCATTACAAAATTTGATGTTTTATTCCCAACAGATAGTTTTCAGATCATGGAGATCGAGAATTCTCTTTGACCCATTCCACATGTTGGGTCGGGTTTTGGGTTTGATGTTGCTCAAATTAGTTAAGGACAAAATGGTATCAAAGGAAATTTTTTCCCTTTCTTTGGGTCATGTTTTTTGGGAGAGTCTGGATAAATCAGATGTTGGATGATCAAGGATTAAGGTTCTTCCATGTGTGAGGTGTCTATCCAACACACCTCGTGGAAGACTTTGGGTCACAATGGGATGTTTGTTATTTGTTGTGACTTATGCTCCAGGTGTTATATCTAGACTGATAACATTTCATAGACACTGAGAGGGGTGGAGTGGTTTTGATTTTCATTATTCTTGTGATGATTTTTATTGATTTATGGAAATATTTAATGTTGTTGTTACTGAGGGTGTTGTGCCTCTTATTTCATGGAGTCTTGGTCACATAGGTTCTCCATTTCCATTTTGGTATTTTGTTTTTATTATTAAAAATAAATATTTTTTATATCTTGGTAGTTATATTTTTGGGTTTTAACTTTTTTATAATGTGATGTTCTACTATTATGGGGTTTAATGACTAATTATAATGGGTGAAATCATTACCAAATCTGATGTGTTATTCCCAGGAACTAGTTTACAGATCGCGAGGATTGAGAATTCTCTTCGACCCATGCCACAGGTTGGGTCAGATTTTTGGTCACATGGTTCTCGAAATAGTTCAAGAAAAATATGTTTCAAAAGATGTTTTTTCCTTTCATTGGGTCATGTTATTTTGGAGAGTTAGGATAGATTGAATTTTTGATGATTGAGGCTTATGTTTCTGATCATTAGTGAGGTGTCTAACCAATACTCCTCTTGAAAGGCCTTGGGACACCATGGGATGTTTGGGATTTTTTTTGACTTCTCTTACAGGTGTTCTATATAGAATGAATAATTTTATGGACACTGAGAGGGGGTGGAGTGGTTTGGCTTTTTATTGTTGTTTTGATGATTTTTTATTGATTTATATAAATAATTGAATGTTGTTTTTTCTGAAAAAATTATGACTATTGTATTGATGGTTGCCTTGTGTTTTTAAATTGTTTTATAAAAATTACTCCTTGAATAATTCCTATAAAATCAGGGTAAGAGACAAAAGATAGTTCTCCCTCACTAGTAGATCAACGATCAGTGGAATCCATGGTTCAGGATATTTGAGAATTATATCAAGGAGAAAGATCATGTCCTTATAATGATAAGGAATCTGAACTAGGTATGGTGAAGGAAAAGGATCTACGGCTCCTTAAGAACAAACCTCCTTCTTTATGTGGTAATATATACCCATTGGTATATTTGTATTATATTGATAATATTGAGAGGATTTTTGATTGTATTGATACTCCTGAGGCTGCTAAAGTGAAGGTTCGTTCATTCTTGTTGGAGGGTCCTAATTAGAGGTCGTTGGACTCAATGGTCCAGGAAGAGAAACATGAGAAAATGGGATGGAAGGATATCCATTACCTATTAAATGAGAAATATTTTCATGAGACCTTATACATTGCTAAGGAATCAGAGTTTCTATATCTTTATCAAGGGGATCAGACCATGTTGTAATATTCAAACACCTTCATGGAATGGGTACATTTTGAACCTTAAGTGGTTTACATTGGGTAGCTAAAGGATCATCATTTCAATATGGGATTGAGGAAAACATTCAGTCATAGGTCTTCTTTTTCATGATGAAGATATATGTTGAAATAGTTGACCGATCCCTGATGGTAGAGATTGATCACAACAACAAGTATGGTTTTTCTGAGGTAGTTCTTATAATGTTTCAGTGAGGAAGTAGTTTGTCTAAAATTAAATAGAATCTGGACAAGCAGGTGAATAGGGGAGGTGGAATCTTAGGCCATCATTACCAACATCACTCTTTTGTGACCAATGGTGGTGGGTTAGTTGTATGATACCACTGTGTAAGTATGGGGAATGTGAAGTCATCGTATCCTGCTTTACCTAGCCCCTTCCATCAGCATGTGTGTTTGGGTCACTTTTCAAGGTTCTGTAAGGGTGGTACACTGACTCATAGTGGTGTGGGTTCCACATCCCATAGTTAATTACCACCCAATTCTAGTTCATTACAGGTTGTGGGTTCTCAAACCATTGGTCATGGTGGAAGGACATGATCTTATTACAGGTAGAGACAACTAAAAAAATATCATCTAGTTAGATGCCAATATTAGACCTTGGTAGAGATGATGTACCTCCATGATATGGGTCAAGAACTAGTGGAATCAGATGTAGGACCTACAATAGTATGAGGTACTATTCTTATTACTTCATCCATAGCCTCTGTTTTATTTTAGATGGTTGCTTCTAATTCAATTCATTATGCTCATCTTTTGAAGTTGTTAAAATTTCCTACTGATATGATGAGTTATGCGATGGATTTAGTGAATCACATTGGTAATAGGATAGATAAGGGTTTTAGGTGTCCCTCTTGGGCCCTCACTCTATTAGGGGTCGAGCTAGAATGAGATTTACTAGTTCTATAAATGGACTTATTTAATGTAATCCTAGGTATATATTGGATGATGAATTCCTAGGAACACATTTATTATTACCATTAGATGGTAATATTTTCGGAACCTGGTAAGAGTAACCATGTTTTTAAAGATGAATTAAACCCTTTGTCATGGAATTCCAGAGCTACACTTATGGAGTTTGGAATTATTCTTTTCAATGTCTCTTCTCTAATGTTAGAGGATTATTAATGTACAGGATCATAGGGTGTATCATCCCTTTAGTGGATTTTTATATAACGGTGTTTCCAAATTATTTATCAGGATTTTTTCTAGAATGGGATGTAGAGTAAACCATTGATCTAGAACTAGGAACAAATATGATATCTCTTCCCTCATATCATATTCCCCCACAGATTTGAAGGAATTAAAGATACATCAGGATGATTTGGAGTCTAAAAGATTCATTCACATGAGCATATCACCTTATGATGCCATAGATTTATTTTATAAAAGTTTGATGGTTCCCTCTAATTATGAATTGATTACCAAAAGTTGAACTAGGTAAAAATCATGAATCAGTACCCCTTACCCCATATTGAGGAACATTCGATCAACTTAACGAGGAAAGGTGGTTTTCCTCTATATATAATCTGGAAAGGGTTGAATATTTAGATGACCCTAAGACAATATTCTGAAGTAGGTACAATCAATTTTGAGTATTAATTTATTCCATTCTAGTTGAAATATACTCCAGCAGTTTCCATGGAGCTTATGAATATGGTGTTCTATAAGTACCCTTACGCTTTTATCATATTCATTGTAGACGACATCCGTGTATACATTGATACTGAGGAAGAGATAGAGAAGAACGCGAGGATTGTTCTAAGAAATCTTTGAGATCACAATATATACAATAAGATCTCCATTTGTACCTTCCATATCGGGGATGTGAAATTTCTATTCCATGTGATCTAAGAACATGGAGTTTTAGTGGGACCTAAGAAGATTGAAGTAGTAATATTATGGGAGAAGTCAAAGAATTTATTGTATATTATGAAATATTTGAGTCTTTAATTGTATTATAAGTTGTTGCTCAAGAATTTATCATCCCTTTCTTTTCCCATGACTATACTTACTCAGAATGGAGTAAAGTTTGATTAGATCCTAGATTGTTAGGTATCATTTGACGAGATTAAGAAGAGTTTAAGAACTACCCCATTTTGGATTGTACCAGAGTCAGGAAAGGGATAACTGATCTTCTGGGATGCTTTAGGTATGGGTCATGGGTGCATGTTGATGAAGGATGACCAGGTGCCAACATATAGATCCTCCCAACTCTGAAGGAATGAATGGAATTTTCTAACCCATGAATTGGGATTAGATGTAGTGTCACATGATTTGAGGACATGGTTCCACTATCTCTTTGGGGAGAAACTTATGGTTTAATAAAATCATAAGATATTGGCCTACATTGTCTATCAAAAGTATTTGAATCTATGGAAACATTGATGGGTTGAGAAATTTCAAGGGTTCACTTTTTAAATTTTTTACACTCAAGGTAAAGTGAATGTGGTAGCAGATGACCTGAGTAGGAATTTACCAATGTTGGATTTGAAAGAGTCTAGTTATGAGTGAACTCTAATGTGGTCATTTCCCAAATTCATCTAGAAAATAATGAGAATCATGGAGGAACATTTTTGGATAGTGTTCAGTAGACTCCCTTCCTCCAGGAGTTTATTTTGGAAGAAAACCCAAGTGATGAGCTATGAAATATTATATTTATCTTATACATAGTGTGGACGTTCCCATAAAATATCTTCATCTTCTAAGGGAGTTCTATGAATAAAAGGATACTTTAGGGTTCCATTATAATTGTGTAAAGTGGTGATGCATGGTAACCACAAATCTCACTGAGTTGTCCATCCTAGCACTACTAAGAGTTTCTATGACATGCATCACCAGTTTTGGTTTCTTGATATATGGTGGTATATAACTTTCTTTTAATCCAGGTGTTATACCTACCAACTGATTACAATGGAGCACTAAATACCCTAATTTTTTCTTCAACCACTCTCAATCCCTACTTGTATGTGGGAGGAGGTTTCCATAAATGTAATAATTTGGGTTCTTCGTACACCCAATGGAAGGAATTTCCTTTGTGTGCTGATTGATCATATGAACAAATCATCTCATTTCATTCTTATCAAGGACTCAACCAAAGTAGATGAGTTGGGTCGATTGTAGATTTAGAAGACATTAAGGATTCATAGTGTACCTTCACCTATCAGTTAGGATAGGGACCCCCGTTTTATCACCCAAATTTGGGAAGATGTTCAAAAGGAAATGGGATCTCAATTCAATTTGAGCATGACATTCCATTCTCAAATGGATGTTCATATAGATCAGGAGAATCAGGTCTTGGAATACATGATTAATGCACATGTGATATATTTATTATGCTTGTTGGATAACCATTTGGGAATATTTGGATTTTTATATAATAATAGTTACCATTCATTGATAATAATGGTTCACTTTGAGGCACTCTATCATTGGTCATGAAAATCAAATTTGTGCTAGATGGGGGTGGGTGATACTTCTTTGTTGGGACTAAGACTTGTGAAAGAGACATCTGATAAAGTCTAAATAATCAGGAAGTTGTTGTTGATGGTGTAGAGATTCCATAATTCATATGCAGATCAATGACACTATGATTTGGAATTCTCTATGGACGACCTTATGTATCTGAAGGTAGCACATCACTTGGTTCACCTTTCTCATGGTAAGTTGGCAAAAAAGATGATAAGGTATATTATAAAGAGTGAGGTTACCTATAGAGTTAGGAATGTGGAATATCATTTAGATTTTCCATCCTAGTTGATATCGGTCCATGAAATTTTCCATTTCTAACAATAAAAGATGAATTAATAGAACTAATCACACATGATGAATGGGATGATTTGGAGTTGGTGTCTAGATTGTCTATGATTGAGTGACCAGTATTGAATGTGGATTACCAAAAAAAAGTGATTTAGGGAAAATCCATATTGTTGGTTCAAGTAAATTTGTAGTATCAAAATGATTAGCATGATTCATTGTATCAAAATTCATGGGAGTAATATAACTATCATCATTTTTCTCTGATCATAATTTTGTTTGACTTTTCAAGGGTGAATGTTTTCATTATGGGGAGAGTTATCACATTAAGGGGTTCATTTTGTGGTATTTAAGATTCTATTTTTGGTTGTATCATAATCTCATGGTTTTCATAGGTGTTTTTAGAAGAAATGGGTTTTTTCAAGAAATTTAGAAAGATGTGCATGTTTTGTGCTTGGATAGTAGAAACCATGTTCTAGCCAAATGGAAATATTGAACCCTAGATAGTGGAATTGTTAAGGTCAAATTGACTAGTGCAATTGTTTGTGGGATAACCATGCACCTAGAAAAGTATAAATTGATGAGGAATATGAATAGGCAGATGGGAATTCACCCTCCCCTTGTAAAATTTATAACAACTTTTCCTTCTCGATAGAGGTGTTGTACGGTTGCAGCACGATTCAGAAAACTGTGTGACTTTATAGATCTTGAAAAAATTAAAATTTCAATTATAAACTCACTTGATTTTAATCACAAACCCGCCATAAATAACCAATTTAGCTTCCCAAACCCTAGGCTCACCACCCCCTTCTTCATTTATTCTTTGGACTCCAATATCTTGGTTGTTTTGGTGTGGATTTTTCATGAAAAAATATACAAATCCTCTCCATTCCTATTTTATTATTTCTTTATAGTAAATTCTTTCTTCATTCGTAGGTTATCTCTTATCTAGTGGATTGGTTTACCTTATTTGGGTTCAAAATAGTTTCTCTAGGTTAGATCTTGATGGATGTGGTTTATTATTTTCATTATAGGGAATCCTTTGGGTGCAGTTGTCATTTCCAATCGGTTTTGGAAAGTTTACAAGCAAGTGGTAGTTAGTTTCATGATTTCACATAGTTTGATGAATTTTTTATTCTTTTTATAGTTGCTAAATGAGTATAATAATTTATTTGGGTGGTGATAATCATTTTTTAATTTTTTTTGATTTTTTAAGGTTTGCTAATAGAGTGCATACCGAAAACCATTGTTTTCCATGTGTGTTTCAATTGTTGGAACTATGTTTCTGTAAGATGTGGTTCATGTTTCATAATAAAAAGTAATGGATCACAAGGAAGTATAAGGTATCTAGGTGGGAAGAATAGTTCTATTACATTAGGAGAGTTGTGATGGTTGGGGCCCATTCTCCTTAACCACATTGATGTAACAAAACTAACTAAACATTCACGTGATGGTGATTGGTGTCTTGAGTAGGGACATTGTGCCTAGGATATTGTTTGATCATGATAGGTATGAGGATCCTAGGACCCCGTTAACCCTATTGAATTATGTGTTTCCCATGGTGATCATTCTATGCATACAATTAATAATTTTGGAGTCTTTTCGTTGTTTTTCTTTTATTTCAAAGCATGGTTCCCTTTTAAAATTGTATCTTCTTTTTTTTTATAAAACAAGCATGCTGATTTGTATTTAATGTTAATGCATAGACTATCTTGTGATGGTATTATACTATGAATTTTCTCACACCCTACATATACCCTTGGATGTATGTAGACCATGATATGTTTGACCTAGATAATGACAAGTCATTTTGTGGTGGCGATGGTCGATTCAGTTTCTAGTGTTTCCTTCATTGGAAGGTGTTGGATAATGTAGAATGAGGGTGTTTCCCTCTTAATTCATCTAGGATTGGTATCATAGTTGTTCCCACTTTCCTTTTTTATATTTCTATATTTAGTCAAAAATGTATAATGTTTAAATCTTTTTGGTTATGTTTTTGGATATGAACATTGTTATGATGTGATGTTCTATAATTGTTGGTTGTTTGTGGTTGATTAATATGGGATAAATTATTCCAAAATGTGTTGTATGATTCCTATGAACTATTTTCTAGCTCATGGAGGTTGGGAATACACTTTGGTCCATACCATGGGTTGGGTTGGGTGTTAGGTTGAATGGAAGCCCATCTTGGTTGATGATAGATACCTTTTATCCTAAACGGTATATTGTAATTTATATTTGGTTATATCAACATTATAAATTGAAATGTATAAATATTTTCAATGATATAGAATATATCCATGAGAATAATGATCATTTATATGAATATGAAAAATAATTTTCAGAGAGAGAAGTGTAATCATGAAAACAACTCTTATGAATATGGTGAGGCTTGAATAATAAATTAATAAAACAATTTAAAGGGTAAAAAATGTATCGTAACGTCAAAATTGAAAATTAATTTTAGTTTTTTATAATATAATAGAATCAAAATTAAAAAAATAATTTTCAGAAATCCTTTATAACATGGTTGTAAAAGAAAACTTACTAATAACCAAAAAATCCATTTCAAGGGGATGAAAAAAGGAATTTGAAAACCATAATTTTAAAAGAATTAAAAATATCAAATCATTGAAAAAAATAAATTTAAAGATAATAAATTTGGAGTGAAATATAAAAATATATTTATTTAATAATGAAATCCCATTATTTATTTTTTCAAATATTTAAGTTTTTTTTTAAAATTTATTATTTATAAAAAAATGGGAATATGATTTTCTTTGATAAACCATGGAAATATAGAATAGAATTATGATAATAGTGAATGAAAATATAATCAAGAAAATATAGTAATTAAGAAAATAAGAAAAAAAAGATTCATTTTATACTTTTATAAAGGAACTTTGAATGACCCCATAGAAAATATTAATAAGATCCCTTTTAAATTATGGTAAATATTTTAAGAGAAAAAATGAGTTTTAGGAATCATTTTCATAGGGATAAGAGAATTATTATAAAAATATTAATAATATAGACATAGTGGAAAAATATTCACACATGTAAAGATGATTTCTAGCCGAGTCCTGCTATAAGAATTTGTTTGGTTGAATTTTGAACTAACGAGAGGTGAAATGCCAATAAAACTAATTATACATATGAATAAAATATGTAATACAAAATGACATAATAATTGGGCTGAATAAAACAGATATAAAGAATGGAGTTAAAGAATAAGGGTTATAACTCAACGAATAAAAATTGATTTAAAAATTGAGTTAACAACAACCCTTATAACTAATGTAATATATTATTTCATGGAGAAGAAAGAGGGAGAGAATAAATGAAATTTAAAATAAAAATAATAACATATAATTTATGATATAAGAAAAAATTATATTATATACACTTTATAATTTTAATTTGGTTTATAAAACGAAAATTTCTGAAGGATTTGAAATTAAGACAATGATCCCTTTTGACATAGGTAATGTATGAACTAAAGGACAAGGAATGTTGAAAGATTACATGAATGTTAAATTTTAAATAATAACCAATTTATTTAGGATATAATAGTTTAAGAACTTTGTATATAAAATATATAAAATTAAATTGTCCCATAATAATAAAAATATCTCAATGAATTAAAATTGAGACCAAGAACCCTTACCTCATGTGCCCTCTTAGTTGGTATGTATATCTAACCTACATAATAACCAAGTAAGTTTTTTAATTTTTTTATTAAATATCATTTATATGTATATTTCACTTTTAAGTCCACCAATTATCATATGTCATTAGTTTATACTATAGATTTCTCTACCATCCACCACTTGGTGTTGTTTTGTGAATTCCACTAAAACTACATTAGTATATTTAATATGGTTAAAAAAGTTATAAAATAATTTTATAATCTCCAATATAACTACCAATGTAATGTGGTGATGAAAAACAAAATATATCATTCATGGAGGTGGTAATCTAACCAAAATAGAGAAAACATTTTCATTTTGTAATAGATGAGAGGGAGGTAAATCATCATTATTACATTATTATAATTAAAATTAATTATGACTATGATATTTATTTAATTATATGTGCATGGTTATAATATATTTTTTAGGGGTAAAAGAAGAAAGAATCTTAAAATAACTAAATTAAAACAATTAACTCTCCCATTGATATCACACTTTAAATCACTCTTTATTATTTCGTAGATTGGTCTTTTTTTGAGATAAAAACCATTTTGAGGAGGTTTTTTATTCTTTGGCTGAGCTAAAATGATTTAGGTGTGTGGATAATTTGGGTGGGTGGGGGTCTTTTATAGGTGATAGAGTTATATTTAGTTAATATTATTTTGTCAACATAAAAAGAGATGTATAAATAAAGTAAAGTTGATATAACATTGATAATTATATATAAAAATATTTGATATTGTTTATAAATCTCCCATCCTTTCATTTATAGATAATTTTTTACATTATTTTCTGACTTTATCATATGAATTTACATTTTTACAACATTTTAACTTTTACCGCGATAACTAATTTTTCATTAGTAAATAATATTTATTAAAAAATTAAATAAATATTGTTTCCAAATTTTTATATTCTGTTTTCAAATATTAAATGAATTTTATATTGATTCAATTTTTAACATAGATAAATATATCTTTAATTAAAGGGATATTTTTTTACCAATTTACTAAAAAAAATATTTTTAAGAAAAATCCCATGAAATTCACACCATTATAATTTTAAAATAATAAAAATAAAAATAAATTTAAATTTTCAAAATAATAATTATAAAACAGTAATTTTCTTTCCTTTCATGGGAATCATAAAATAAAAAAATAATTTATTGGAAATGGATTTTTTAATAGTATGTGTTCTTAATTTTATTTTTTATTAATTAGTAATTAAATTAGTGTTAATATAATTATTTTGAAACTTAATATTTTTATTAGAATAGAAATTTAAATGTTTTAAATTTAAATTATTTATTATCATTACATCACATAACAATACATAATTAGTTAAAAATGTACCCATTAACATTAAATGATTTTAATCACATAAAATTAATTATTTATATTCTAAAAATATAATATTTTTAATTTATTGTCATTATGAAAAATAAAATTCTTATTTAAAATAAAAAATATATCTAAAATAATGCATTTTAATAATCTTTTTTTATTTCTTATTTTTACTCCCTTTTAATTTTATTATTGATATTTCACATTTAATTCTCATAATGCATAATACTTATCTTGAATTTTAAAATATATCATTGTTAAATTTTTTAGGTGCTATTTGTGAGGAAAGTTATTAAATATTGTATTTATTTAATGGATATAACTTACTACGAATTTAGGGTGTTACATTCTAACCCATTAAATTATTTATGTCATCATAATTTAAATTTCATTCACTAATGAAAATAGATGAGGTTTTTATTAACATATTCATAACTAATAATATATCATTTTATTCAGAAACATAATAATGGTTCATAAAGTGAACGTGAATGATCCAAAGAATATGGCCCAGGAGATTCAAACCAGGTGTGTAGTCTGGACCATTTTTTGTGCACTAAGTGATTATCAACTTAATACTCAATTAAAAATTCTCAAGGGTATTTCCCCTTGGGGAATATAATCCATATCATGTATCAACTTTTTTGTTTCCAAACACATAATTCCATTGTAGGAAACCAAAAACTCTATAATTTAACAAAATATTATGATGTTTTTCTATATTTAGATGTATAATAAGGGTTTCTACTAATGATCTCTTATATTAATTTCCAATAGTATTTATATTATGATATTTCTAACTACATTGTATAAAAATATACGTAATCATATATTCCTAGAATGAAATATATCCTTTATATCTAAGAAATATTAATATTATATATATTAATATACAATTTAATTTTATATTATCTACAAAAATATTTTTATAGTTTCCTTAAATATTTTGAATCTTCTAGACATCAAATTTCATTACAACCCTAAGAGGTACCTATTTATATATAATATATTATTACTAAAACAAAATAAATGTATTAAAAAATATCGTAAGTCAAATTAGAATAAAATTAAATAATACATAAAAAGATAATATAATCCTTCAAACTTATAATCATTCATAAATATATAAATCAATAATGAAATCTAGAACTCCTAAATTATCTTCAATTGACAGCATTCAAACATCTAGTGTTATTTAAACTTATATTTTATACCAAGTGTGACACTACATACCCACACACTTGGATTTAGTTCCAAAAACTATTATTTTCATAATATATTATAAACACCATAATATTTTAATATATGATTACAATTAAATAAGTTAATGTGTTCAATTTCATGCTCTAAATAAAACACCAAACATAAACAGTATCATGATATATTTTTTATAAAATATAAATATTTATGTATGGATGTTAAAACTATAAATACCTTGAACCTAGTAGCCTAGAGATAGTGGTTGCCTTATTACAGTCGTACTAGATAAAAGATATCACATCCCAACAGACTGAATAGTGTAGTAAACATTGAAAAACTACACACATCCTTGAATGTCACATTACATTTAAATACATAAAATATATTTTTTTGAGAAAACTACTATTACTTTAATAATATCCCTATATATCAATCATCATTCACTTCTTGTAATGATTGGAAAATGAAACAGATGAAATGAGTGAGCTTAGATGATTAGTATTGGTAAGAATACTTTGTAAGCCAATACGACATGAATAACATGGAATAAATAAATTATAACCAAATAACTCCAATAAATAATCCAATGAGATTGAAACTTATCCATAAATATCATAACTAATAAAATAATATAATTGACATAAAAAATCTATTTCATAATGATCGAATGCATAATTTCAGACATCTAAAAACATACCACCGAGGCCACATACATAGAAATATGACATAAATGGGAAAATCAATAGACAAATACCTAATCTAGTTTGTCTCATAAAACTTACTAATTAATTAAATGTTTATGTAGTTCAGGTTACCACCCTCACATAATAATTCTAATGAATTCATTAAATTAAACAATAATATAACTTATTCAACATGTATTAAAATTCAATATATGTCCATATTTGAAGGACTAGTATAAAGAATATAAAAAATTTCCCCAATCTAACTGATAATAAACCATCCAAAAAAATGTGGTCGATAATATCATTATATTATATACTCATAATAATATTCATGAAATTATATCAACATATATGAAAATACATTAAAAATATCAATGGAAAATTTCTTGACGAAAATGCACTTTTTATTTTAAAATTATATATTTAAACCGGAAAATATTTCCAAAATATCAAGGAAAATAATTTATTTTAAAGAAAAACATTAAAATTTTAATGGAATATTCTATAAAATGAGTGTTAATATTGGTTTAAAATTCTATTCAATCCATATAATTTAAAAAACACCACTTTCACACTTTTGTGAAAAGTTCAAAAATGCATCCTATTCGAAAAATGTCATGAAAATTCCATTTAATTTTTTTAAAAAAGTAAATAATGTGTATAAATTTATTTAATAAATAATTATATAAATTTAAAATCAATATTTTATATTTTTAAGGAAAATATAGACATGGAAGATATAATTCCTGACATAGTAAGAAATACATGGTTAGTTTCCCTTAAAAATTTATTTTGGAACCATAAGTCATAAATAATGAAAAATTAAAGGAAAAAAATAATTTATAGAAATAATAATAGGATAATAAAATAAATTGGGTTTAATATTTAAATATAATATAATACTCATATTGGATACTTAAAGATAAACAATCCCGAATAACATTGATATTGTGAAATAAACTCTTAATTCATGTTTTAATTCTTCATATGTATTAGAACATCATATAAAATAAATATATATTTCTTATACATTTATTAAAAAACACTAATAATTTATATAATAACATATATTTTTAAGTTTTATTATTTTATAGTCCATTTAGAAAAAAATATTTCTTGAAATCACATGTTTTAGGTAACGACTACTTCATTTTTCAAGTATATTTTGGATTGGTAGTTTTAGTCCATGTAATTTGATAATAGACCAATAAAATAATAATGTTACTAATTATAAAAATATAATATTTTTTAAATATATATGTATTTATATTAATCCATAAAATCTGGAGACAAAAAAATGAATTACACCATTCATGGACACGGTGGGTTGTACAAACACAAGATCATTGCTTTCATTTTTTGACAGATGGATAAAAAAAATTAAATAGTAAATAAAAATTCATGATTCATTATTATATCATATATATTGTATATATTAATTAAAATATCCTTTTTACCTTCCATGTTAAAATTAAATGATAAATGAAACAAATCACTTCAGGGAGGTGGTAGTCCACATGTACACACGAGTGAAAATATCGTTTCACAAAAGATTGGGTGGTATAAAGGTAGATTATATATTATAATAAAATACATATAATTTTTTCATAAATATCATATATATGTATATATATATTAAATACATCATTATATCCATCCATGAGAGGATGTGATGGACAACTAATTACATAGGTTCGTGAGGTGGTAGATCGTCGTAATCTCGATCAATGATTTCATTTCACATTGGATGGATTAGGAGGTGGATATAGGTTATGAAATAAACATATTAATATATTTTTATACGTTAAATAATGGTGTTATTATATTTTAATTATCAATATATAATTTAATTTAGTGAAAAATAATTTAAAAGAAAGAGTTTGGTGAAGAAAATTGCCTTTGCTTATAAAAACTTTAATTGAGTATCTTATTAAGGACCCTAGGGTTCATATTTTTGGAAGAAAAGAAGATATATAGTGTTTATAAGGGTTTTGGAGAGATATTTTGCGAGTATTTTTTCATGATAAATTGATTAATTGGTGTGAATAAGTGAAAGAAGGTGGTTCCCTTTTATAATTGAGATGAGTGGAACACTTGTAATTTTTCAATGCATTAAAATAATGGTAGGTCAATTTCATTGATAAATGGCTCCAAAATTTATCACATAGGTAGATAAAAATGTTAAGGTAAAAATATATCCAAAAAATGGGGTTTAATGAAGTGTTTAATTTATTTTAACCATTATGTATATATATTAACCCTTAGTAAACCTGTATTTACTTTAAATTTGGTAATTTTTTTTACTATTTTAACTATAAATAATGAAGAAACTTTAATGTGACCTTATAAAATAATATTAATAATGAAGATTAAAAATATGGAATCATTTTTATTAATTTAAATTCAAATAATTTTATTTATTTGATTTAAAATTTAACCTATAGACCTAAAGAATATCAGTTTTGCAAGGAAAAACATTGATTAAGTATAAAAAGTTTTTATATCCAAATTTAACTTAAAATTGATTATAATGATATAAATGATATTTATAATCATAAAAATTAATAATTTAACTTTAATAAAATTTTAAAAAAACAAAAAACATTTAAAAACATTTAAACTGAAAGGAATTTTTTAATTAAAATTAGTATTTTTCCTTATTCAGTAAAAAATAATCTTATCATAAAATTATCAAAAATTAACTCTAAGATAATTTTGAAATGTTGACATAAAGAGAAACAATTTTTTAAATAAACATTATAAATGTTTCCAAAATTAATTTTATCATTTTCTTACAAAAAGGAATAAATACAATTTTAAGGAAAAATTATCTTTTTATTACATAAAAGCATTACTAAAATATATATTTTTTATATAATAAATCTATACATTTTTAAATTTTTTTACTATTCTTATTCATTGAACCAATTTTAATTCAATATTATAATGATATAATAAATTATGGCTCATTTAGACTTAGTTTTGTTTGTATTGTAAGCTATCAAATAGATTAAATTTAATTAAAAATAAATATATCAGAAAATATTGTGGTGTTATATTATATCCACCATAGAATAAATTTCACTCTAGAAATTATATCACTAAAATAAAAATAGCAGAAGAAAATTTTTCCTCATCAAATCTTTAGGTTCCCATATAGTTTTCTAAAATTTGAAATTCTTCCTTGGAACTTTAACTAAGTAAGTTTTATTGTTTTATATAACTTTATATATAGGATCCAATATTTCTACTATTTTTTCTTTATAAAAAAATATCATGATCTAGGGGTAGGACCAATTGATTCAGTACAACTAAAATATCAGTTATGTACTTCCTATAGAGTGATATATGGAACACATCACGAACTTGAGAGAGCTTCAATGAAAGTTACAAGTAATAAGCTATTGTTTCTACTTGATGATGAATCTCAAAGGGGCCAGTATACCTAGGGATAAAATTTCCTTTCTTATGTAATCTCATAAACGTGTTCTATAGATAAATTTATTGAAGAACTTTATCACTAAATTTTGACACTAGATCTAATCAATGATTATCAACATTAATTTTCATTCATCTACGAGTTGGCATGATGTGATGTTAAATATTTTTGAAGTTATCCACCATTTCTTTAGCTATATCAGGTCCAAATAGATTTATTTCTCCATCTTCCTCAAAAAATTTATAGTTATATACTAATTTATAAATATGGATTCATAAAAGGTCATAAAAATTATCTATTAAAATTTATTGTTATAAGAAAACCTTGCTAGAGGAAGGTGTCAATCCTAAATACCATTGAAATCAATGGAATAATATATTTGTATATCCTCTAGGGGTTAAATGATTATCTATGATTGACCATATATATGTGGATGACATAATGTACTAAAACTCAACTCTATATCTAGAACCTGCTAAATACTTCTCTGAAAGTTCGAGGTATATTTTAGACAGCAGTCAAATACAATATAATGTATTACATCATTCAACCTTACCAATTTCATAATGTACATTTTGTAAATATTTCTAATAGATAAATATTCTCTAATATAAATGAAGCATCAAATAATTTTAAGGAGATCAAATACATCCCCAATATCATTATATACTTCATAATTTTTTAGGAGTTTGACACCACATACCATGGTGATGTTTTCCCATTTCCACTATGGTATGGGTAATGGTTGTAAAACTGCCTTAGAATTATTTCTATCATCCTTTACATATAAATATACCAATAATTAAGATACATACTCTTATTTATCCCTCATCATGATATCCCACTAAAAATATTCTTTTAGATCTCTATACATCTTCATACTTCCATGATGAATAGAGAATGATGAATGATGAGACTCTTCCAAAAAATCCTTATTTAAATATGTTATAGACATAACACATAAAATGATCTTAAAACTTATCACTCCATCACAATAAAGGTTTTTCTTACGACTGATTATTACATTCTTTTCCCACTCATCATTTTATTTATTGGAATATTTAATCTTCACATGGATATATGGTTGAACAATCATTTGATAATGATAATATATGTTCCCTACCTTTAATATTTATAGATCAATTCTTTTAAATATATAAATATTGAATCTTTGGTGATCCATATCATAGATGATCTATCATTATTATTTTTACATAGATCACTTGCCCCTTATTATCCTTCGCAGGGAGCTATTTTATTGATCAATCATAATATTTTCCCAAATATAACCATTTTATTTTGTTCATATTCAACTCCTTATTTATAAATATATATTTCAAGATTTTATGATCTATATATTTTTTACAGATTTCACGATGTCAATATTGAATCCACATATTCAATTGAAAATTTACCAAAACTAACACCAAATCACAATACTGGTAATTTTAGGATAAAATTATAATTTGAGAGAGGTATATGATATCACCAAATCATTCTGGATGAGTACACATCCCGATAACATATTTATTGGATCACTAAAAATATAGAAAAATTCTCCATTACAAAGTAGTATAAGAAGAGGTATGATGACAATCTTTTTGTTTATTTATTTAAAAACTCATTCACATTAATCGTTCTATTTGAACTTAGTACACTTATGATTCAACATGTTGTGTGGATCAATGATTTATGATAAATATCTCACAATGAATTGGTATTATCCATTTAGGCCATGAAAACTATATATTATATTTATCGTTTCTTACCTAGGAAACTACACAATAATTTCTTTCTTCGATGGATCCTAGGATATACCCTCACTTGAGATTATATATCCCAAGACTAAAACATTATGAAGCCAGATTTCACACATGGTAAATTTAGAAAAATACTTTTCCATCCAAATGTCCTTCAAAATAACCCTCAAAATATTTTCATGATTTTAATTTATCTTTGAATATTTTAGAATTTCATCTAAATAGAATACGAAAATTTGACCAAGGTAATATATAATAAATCTATTAATTAAATATATGATGATAGTGGGATCATTGTTAGTATAAATGGAATTAATAAAATTTTATAATGACCATACCTAATATGGATGACTATCTTGGCTACATCTTTCCCCATGATCCTTATATGATGACATTCAGATTTAAGATAAATATTTAAAAAATATATTGCTCCTTGTAAATTATCATATATATCAATAATATAAGGAAGAGGATACTTTTTTTAATTGTTATTTTTTTATGTTATTGATAATTAACATAATGAAAAAATGAAATTGTTTTCTTATTAATAAAAATAAAAGGTTCATTGCATGGAAAATCACTAGGGCAAATGAATATCTTTAACAGATTTTCTAAGAGTTTCTTATTTAACTCCAAAATCTAAAAGAGGTCCATTATATATGGAGTCATTGAAATAGTTATTACACTAGTTATAAGTTATATTGAAATATTAACATTACAATTTAGTTGATGAATTGGAATATATTCAAGAAATAAAATAAAATATATATAAACAATATGAAAATTTTCTATTTTGAGTTTTCCCCAAAAATTTGAGATAAATATCACTTATGAGTAGGTAGAAAAACGTATATGATAGAAGTAATTTCCATTTGGTATCTAGATTTATCCTCACAATGAAAAATGATTTATTTTCGATTCATAATAACATATGTAACTTACCATCCTTAATAATTGACGTGGAATCTATGTAGAGATATCCAATCCATACCCAAAATTGAATCCAATTCAATGGTAGGAATAATAAAAAGATTCACATGAAGAAAATTACCACAATCTTTTATCAGCGAGAAAATTGATATGTAAATATCATTCCATTAAGAGTGTTCATTACCAAATCAATATATACTCATTGAGGTATTGATACGATACCCTTAAAAAATTATTTAGATATAAAATAATAGATACAACAAAAATCAAATAAGAAAAATATCAGTCCTAGATTGGATGATTTGTGTACCTTTCACCATGACACTATGCACGTTGAAACTATCTATAATAATTTCATAATCATAGCCTTCTCTCCATGTATTTTTTTAGTATGTTCCTTTAACATTATTAGCCTTGGTTGGAATAGTTTCCCATCTACATATAGTTTAATCACTATACATTGATAGATACTACATTAGCATTGAATTTATAAGCATGATAGCCTTTTATCCCCACAAATATTTATATTGTCTTTAAACAAAATGATATAATGTACAAGGAATAAAAAATGGGGAAGAAAGAGCAAAGGGGTTCAAAAATAGTGTAGACCAAGGTTATCCCATTTAATAATGTTAAAACCAACATGAGGACAAGACCTAAGGCTAGAGAAGCATGTAAAGAATATGTCACAGGTATCCAGTGAAGTGAGGTAGTCTGAATCTTTTTTCCCCTCACACCAGGTGTGAATAAATTCGGTTTGAGAATTTATGATGACCTTGAATTTATGTATGAGGAAGGAAATATACCACTGGACATACATAGTCCTATGCAAAGAGGTGTGAATAGTGGAGGAATCAATTTCAACTACTGAATTATCAGTATTTTCTTTTCAACACATGAAAACTCATGTAAGCAGTTCATTGGCCTTATCCTAGAGATAGTCCCTCATTCTAAAATAGGTTGTTAACATAAGAATAAAAGTTCACGGGGGTCGTGTATACTCCTCCTTCCCATGTATTTCCAAAAATTCATTATACATCAGTATTTTAATTGAGTCCTGCTCCATGAAGAAACTAGTGGACCCATCTACCTTGGTTACAAATGAAGAACATGATGTGGGTGGATCTCCTCTCTAATTAATTCCTAATGGATGGGGATTCACAAAAGTTTGGAAGAACCCAAGAAAGATCAACCAGTAATTATTCCCCATCAAAACAAGAGCAGTATTTATGTAGTGGGTTCCCTCACAACATGAATTATTCTTCTTCACCATACCAATTTTATCTTTTACACCCTCTTATTTTATTTATTTTCATAAAATAATTAATAATTAGTGAAATATTTCTATATATTGATATTTCATGATATTATATCCTCATAAGATGATAATGATTGTGCGACTAATAACCTTTTAAGAGTTTTATATTGCTTTCCATGAAACAATCAATAATTCTATTTGGATTATATACATAGTCCACAATATGCATTTCTTACCTTGAATGTTAGATTCATACCAGGTAACATTTTGCTCCTCCATTTCTCATAGAATCAATAATTATTTCACCATATTATCTTATTTTTCAAGAGGAAAATTTCTTTGTAATAAATGATCGATAAAAAAATTACATTCCATGCTTGTTATTTCATCTTGAACATCAGTGTTTTGAATCAATGAACATCATTAATCTGCATCCTCAGAGATGTGATAATCTACTATAATAACATTATCCCTTTCTTACTTCCCAATGTGAGAAATGTCTTCTCTAAGGAATTTATCCATTGATTAGTTATAAATAGATTTGTAGTCCCAATTAATGATGGAGGTTGTAGATGCATGATATAGTCCTACATTTTTTCATCATGTTATGGATTAGTAGGATTCTCAATATGGTAATGGTATTTGATCATGACCTATGTCATATAACCTAATAGGGTTATAATTTTTCCTAATCCAGTTGCAGCCCTAGCTCTAGCTCCAATATGTTACCCAGGAGTAAAATCTCTACATAGATAACTTGAATTGCTATATTTTCCATTCCTCACACTAGGAAACATTTTTAAACAATGGAAAAAACTATATTGGATTATAAAATTTTAAATAATAATGTATAAGTTTAATACTAATGAAAAATTTAACATAAATTTATAAACCAATTCATGTAAAATCATAGAATTATAAACTTGGTTTCATTGGGAATATTTTTGAATCATTAAATCATTTTGAAATAATTCATAATGGTTAGTAATGAAAATGTTATTTAACAAAAAAATATTCCTTGGGAGTCTCTAACCAGGTGAAATGCAATGGAATACACTCCATGCACTATAATGACTACTGAGATATACTCAAGCCAACTCTTTTTATGGTTATTACACCTGGATACATCTATGCCAAAGTCAGGTATAATTGTATTGTTTAGAAAATAGTGTATTTATAGGAAAACCACATAATCATTACCATTACAAAACATTGGGATTCTATCCAATACTTAGACATTTCCTCAAACTCATTCATATGGATAAATTAACCAATCTATGTTTTAATATATCCAGTTCCCAATAATTATAAAAACAATCTCTCAACCCAACACTATAGATCCCAAACTTAGTATCCTAGAGGTGGGTATTACATTATTACATTAATAATAGATATAAGTGATAGTATCCTGAAAAAATACATAGTTTAATTGTCTTGGAAAAGAAGATACATACTTGAATCTCACATTATATATAAAAACATAAAATATAGCGTATTATTTACTTTTAGAACACCATTATTCCATTTATAATATCCTTTTATATTAACCATAATACACATCCTAGAATCTTGGTAAATGGAAACATAATAAAGGGGATATCATAAATGATCAATAAGGGTAACTGTACAATGGAATCTAATAAGGCATGCATAATATTGTTGAAATAATTGATAATCAAATAATTATATAAAAATAATCACATAAGCGTAGAACATATCCATGTTTATAATAACTAATCAAATAATCACATGGAAATCAAAAAATAATTTCATAATGATGTAATGAATAAATCCAAACATGTAAAACATACATTTGAGACCTCATTCTAATACATCTTACATAAATAGAAAAATATTTGACCACATACCTTGTCTAGTTTGTCTCATGAGACCTATTAATAAATAAAGGGGCTATGAAATTTATGGCCCATCCCATTACTTAATTAGTAATATTAATTCACAATATGAATAAAAAATATAATTTACTGAACATGCCTAAAAAATAAATAACAATTCATATTGGAAAAATTTGAATAAAAAATATCAATAATTTCCTAATCAAACTGATCATAAAACTTCTATAGAAATATAGTTTATGGAATCATTATTTTATATTCTCCGTACAATGTTCAATAAAGGATGTTGATATATATGAAAATACATTTATAAGATAATTGGAATAATTCCTGAGGAAAAATACCCCTTTCTATTTTAAATCACTTATTTAATGTCTAAAATATTTCCCAAATATAATGTAAAACATTTCCCTTGAATGAGAAATTTTAAAATTGTAAATTTATAATAAAATCAATGATTGGTCATAATAGTGGAAATTATTTTCCAAGCCCTATAAGTTAAAAGGGATTAACATTCTCACTTTTGTATAAATGTTGAGAAGTACGTCATTCAAAAAATGAGAAAATGAATAACCTAAAAAAATTAATAATTAAGACATGAGTAAAAAATTATTTAATAAATCATTTTATAATGTAACAAACATTACTTTATACATTTTAAGGAAAATATTACATGGATGTTAATGATTCATAACTGAGTAGATAAATAGAATGTTAGTTTTCCATAGAAAAAATTATTTTGGCATCATGAGTATATAAAGAGAAGAAAACAATAGGAAAATGTGTACTATATATAAATATCTACATGAGAGGAAAATAATTTCTTATGATATAAATATAAAATAATACACATTAGGGATACATAAACATAAACTATCCCGAATAATGATGACATTATAAAACAAACCCTTACATTATGTTTGAATTCCTTCGCATGTGTCCAAACCTCCAGTATAAAATATATATATGTATTATACATATATTATAGAACAATATTCATATATCTAATCATATCACTTCATTGAGAATTTAGTCCATACGTAAGCCATAATGATGTTATCATTTTCCAAAATATTATAAGGTAAAAAGTTAGGTGTGATATTATAATTACAGAAGTATAGTTTTGTCATAAATATCATATATATACATTAAAACCACATTATATATATATCTATTAGAGGAGCTTATATAAAATGAATTATATCAGTTTACGAGGCAGTAGTCCACCGTACACACGATCGGTGTTTTTTTATCCAATTTGATGGAAGTGGAGATTGATATTTGTTATAAAGTAAACATAATAAAATATTAGTATTTGGTAGATACTTTTTTATTATAATTTAATTAGTAATACATAACATAATGTGGTAAAATAAGAATTAAAAATAAATATTATAGTGATGAAAATTATCTACGCTTAGAAAAACCTCATTTGGTCACTTATTAAGGGCTATAGGGTTGGTATTTTTGGAAGATCAGTATCTCTATAACATGGATAAGGATTTCTGGGATATCTTTTTGTTGGTTTTAGTTTATCTAAATTGATTAATAGGTGTAAATAAGTGAGTGGATGAGGTTCCATTTTATAATTGACATGAGTCACACAAGTGTAATTTTTCAATGTTTTAAAATAATTCGATGTCACTTTATGGATAAAATCTATCCAAAAAATAATATTCTAATCTAATAATTATAATGTTGAAATACAACCAACCAATGGCTTTTTATAAAGTTTTTGGCCTATTTTAACCATTATCTTTGTTGATTAAATCCCTGGTAAACCTGTTTTAACTTTAACCATATTACAATGTTTTTATTGTTTTTATTTTCATTATGATCAAAAAAAGGTAAACTTTTTAACTATTATTAACTTTTAAAATTACAAAATATGGAATAAATTATTTATACTTCAATTCTCAGAAGATGGAGAATTTAATTTAAAATTAAGTCTCCAAACATGAAAAAAAGTGATTTTCAAAAGAAATTGTTTTCTTAAGTATAAAAGGTTATTATATAAAAATCCATCATAAAATTGATTCAGATAAACAAAATTTGATTAATAATAATTTAATTAAACTAATTAAGCTTTTAAAATAATTTTTAAATAAAATGAAACTATCTGAATTCTTTAAACACTATGATAATTTTAAATAAAATTATCTATTTTTTATTATTCATCAAAAAAATCACAAAAAATCAATATAAGATAAGTCTGATTTTTTTAAAAAATATAGTTAATTTTCCGTTTTTTTATAAAAGTGTAAAAAACTGTTTATAATATTTTCACAAAAAAATAATTAAAACCATTTTATGGAAAAAGTAACTTTTCGAAACATATAAATACTATAATAAAAAAGATTTTATTTAAAAAAAACTATTATTGTTATAGATATATATGTTTTTCATACGGCCATTTTAATGGATAGGTTCTCAATGTATCTTATATTCTAGTTCATTTTGACTCGGGATTTCATGTATCAAATGCTATCGAAGAAATTAAATTTTTTTAAAAGGAAATATATCAAAAAAATCTCAATGTGTTACAAAAACCTATCCTTTTAATTAATATAAATTTATAAGAGTAACCACATTATGAAATATTGGTTCAAAAACATGAATGATACTTTTAATACAAATAAATTCAATGAGTTTAACTATGACTAATATGATTATTTATTATTTAAAAAATTAATTTTCTAAAAAATTGCCTTCTATGTGTCATACATTTAAAATTTAAGAAAAATGTGATTAATAATGATAAATTATGTTTGGTATTATTAAATAGTTCACACCATCTTAGTTGGTAAATGATATGAAATATTAATAATAAGAGTCAATATTTGTAAAATGTCATTTTCCAATAAAGAATGATTTTCATTAGATTATAAAATTTTGTTATAAAATTGAATTTATAACTATTAAAATATTTATTTAACACAAATAACATTATTTATTTATTTATAATAACAATATTAACTAAATATATTTTTTTAATATTTTTATGAAAATTTTTTGGTGAGTAATGAAAAATAATAATTTTGTTCAAATCAAAAGTTCAATATTAAATAGATGTTTTTGGAAAAAAAATTATTATAAAAAATTAATATTTTTAATGTAAAATAATTTATTTGATAATATTTTGTAAAATTTATAAATCCCATGAATATTATTTTTGAACGTCAAATAATAATTTATAAAAACTAATTTAATATATTTCATTAATTAAATTTAGGCATGTGGAAATAAGGTTTTATAATTATTTTAATGTCACATAACTATTCATTGAAGAATATAAATATTATTAATATAATTATAATTAAAAAAATTGATAATTTTCTGCTATATATAAACATTATGTTTAAAAATATACATTGTTCAAAAAAAGGATTTTAAAGTGACATATATACGAATCTCAAAATTAATTTTTTTAAATAGATTTTTTATTTGATAAAATGATTTTGAACATTGAAAATAAGAAGATAAAAATTAGTTAAATAGGTCATTGTTAATGTTTTCATTAATATTAATTACCATGTTTACAAATTAATTACCAAAGTAAAAATATATCGGGTAAAAGTAATAAAAATATAAAATAAAAACCCTTAAAACACATTAGATTCGTCCAAATTAGTTATTAAGGTTTGTTTAAACCCCAAATAATTTAAAACACCTATTTTTCCAATTTTTTATACATTTACATTGGAATTATAACATCACATTATTGAAAATGTTATGTCTACTTTCAAAATTTATCTTCCCTTCAATTTTAAAACGGTAACACTTCATATACCACATAACTCAAATATATTCTGAATTTACTCTTTAAAATATTACAATTTTCTTCTACTATAACTATCTCCCAAATAAATTAGATTTTGGTAATCTTTATTTTTATTAAGTCCTTCATTTCTAAGGATGTTACCAATATAAAACTGAGTATTACAACATGAGTATTATATCTAATTACTCTTTTCATTTAATATAATATTTCTTAATAATCGTTAAAATTATTATATTAATGAAATTATTATCATTGGTATACTTATATTCCATTATATTAATTTGAAAATAAATATTTTTTTACTGTTTATTCATTAAGAGAGATAAACATCAATCATGAGTACGCTCATATTATCTCTTCCATGATGTGATGTGGTTCATTTATCATCACCACCTAAAAAGGATGGATTCCGGGATGTATTTAATTAATAAATATATGATATATAAAAAAAATAAATTTCTTAAATTTTCATATTTCATATAAAATTATTTTATCTATTCATTAAGAAATGGGATATTTATTCCTATGCATGTGTGGACCACCACCTCCATGAATGATGAATTTCATTAGTCATCACCACATATCATTGATGATTAATAGAATGGATTTAATTAGAATATGAGATCAATTTTAAATTTTTAGTATTATTTAAATTTTAAATTATCATTATCTAAATAAACCCATATTAATTAAATCATTATAACATGTTACCATTTGTGATAATTTAACCTCCAAGGTATAGAATGTTATAAGAAATTTGTCATTAATTGATATGGACTTTCATTTAATATTAATATCATGTAATAATGATTTAATCAATATTTATTAATGATACTGTAAAGTGGGTTTTAATAATCAAATAATTTATTAATAAATATCAATTTTTGATCATTAAAAACCTAAAAAGATGTTCCTTACGATTTCCATTTTCAAAAGTATTATTAATGGCTTTCTCCTAATGAAATTTAATTTAGGAATTAATTGAAAAAATTTATTTTATCTATAAATTAGCTATGAATGATGAACTTGAATATACTTAGTGATAATCGAACCCATATTCGTGATGTTTGTATGAAACAAACAATAGAATGTTATAACACCTTTTAATAAAAATTAATGATAATTAGTTGATATATTTGTAATATTTGGTTATAAAATAAATTTAATTTTTCGATGTTAATTTTATTCTTATGTTAAATGTTAATAAGTTAGTAATGTAAATTATCCAGATGGTAGAGCATGACTGAGCATGCAAAAAATACAAGGTAAGGTTTGTTCAGGTATAATTCCTCTATATCAGACATGTTTGGAATTATATTCATAATCTAATTTAGGTGCTATATATAATATGTATTTGAGATGTAAAATCATGAGTTATATTTTAATCATGAAATTTTAAATTTAATTATAATCCCTCTCTTTCAGTTAGTATTGATTCGAATGTTTCTAAATGTATCGGGTTTTCTTAATCCCAATAATGTTTCTTTGAGACATAATACATTTTTTCATTGTGTTTTATTTTCATGTGTTATTAACTACAAATGGATATATTTTTATCATAAAATTTAATTTCATTTTATTTACCATCCAAATCACATCCCCTTATTGAAGTGGATATTTATTTAATTATTTCCCCAGTATAATGATTTTTTCTACATAAATCTAATTATATGTGTTATAAAATATTATCTTGACTATTATTATCCAATTTATAGAATCTCCCCCCATAATTTTTTATGATGTGGTATTTTTTCAATCCTATTTGGGAAAATATATTTATATTAAAAAAATTTTTATTACATATATTACAAAGTGAGTTCTGAAGAAATGTATTTTCAAAATTTTAAAATGTGTCATTCATTTCTCTTTAATGTGTTTTATATTTGTCTATATTTTTCCCATATAAACTTTATATATTTTTTGGGCCTATTATTGAATATTATTTTCAATTTATTTATTTACCAATATTTTTTACGTCACCTTTTGAAAATGAATTTTGTAAGTGAACCATAACTTCTTCTTTTACATCAATGTTAATACAATTTTATAAATTCTATTTTATGTTTTCAATTCCATTTACCATTATAATTTCAAAATTATTTACCATAATGGGATTTATATTTCACTATTTATTCACTAATATATATTTATATTTTGAGTGAATTAAATAATATTACAAAACAATACATTTCATGTTCACTTTTTTGGTGGTGTCATTTAATTATTCTTACACTATAATGTTTTTATCAATTTTAACATCCTTCTCTGATTCCTTCATTAAATTGGGGTTATGTTATTTATAAACCATACAATTTATTTTTTTGGGATGTTTTATGAATGTTATATTATAGTATTGAATTATATATATACTCATTACTCTATATGGTGTGAAAATTTGATTTTAAATAATTTAGATTGGATGATGATCACCAGAAAAGTACTTTATTCTACTAGAATGGCGGAATTTTTTGGTGTTCCATATATAGATATTAAAACATGGGTGATTATTTTCATGTTTACTATGTATTGTTTGACTATCCACCTTCTTTAAATTGATTATTTATGATCATTTTATCCATTTTATTATCATTGGAAAATGTATTGGGACTCTATATGCTACAATTACAATACATATTAATAATAGAAAGTGTAATATATATTGTCAATGTTAAAAAATCCATTATCTTCCTCGAGATGGTTTATGATAATGATATCCCTTTTATTGACAAGGGGAAATGTGTTGGAATTATATTTTTTTTATTCCAATATGGATGATTACTAGAAGGTTGAATATGCATTGTTTAACAATTCACTTTATTTCTATAAATGTGTTATGATATTTTTATTCCTTTAATTAACAATAGGGACATGTACTATTGTTCCATATATTTTTATACCAATATAAATGATTATTGTTAATGTTTATTATGAAATCATTATTCAATTTATCACACGATGAATATATTTTACATTAACAAGAGACATGTCAAGACCGAAAATATATATCCCTTCGATACATTAATAGGTATCATAAGTGAAACAAGTTTGGGTATTTGGGGCTATTTTCCACGGTCAAAAAGATTTATAGATTATTGAAATGATTATAATACTGGTGTCTTTGATATTTCCTTAATGGAATGAATAATTTTTTGTCTAAAGCATTAATTGTAATATCAAGATTTTTGGTATTATACATTACATCACCATGAGTTTAGTTATTTTTATCCATGTGACCTATGGATTTTCATTTATATCTATGGATATATTATCCTATCAGTTTTAGTTGATTGTGGTATTAATATGATTACTTATTACTGCAATAAAATTTATTCTATGTTTATTCCATGATTGACACATTTGTACATTTTCCATTACTATGTATTTGAGTCACCCTTTATTATGTTTTAATTTACCATGGTTATGAAGAATAGTACTACATATGACATGTCTAAAAAGATTCCTATGTAGAGAATTATAGGGGGGATATTGAATAATTATTAATGATTAAGTAGCACTTTATAAAGTGAAAAAGTATTCATATGTTGAAAAATACATGGGTTTTGTTAGTTTCTGTCAAGTCTCAGATTCTTCTATTTATTATTTTGGGATATTATAATGATTAATTTCAAGACCACGTGCTAAGATGGAATAAGATTCTGGAGGCCCATTGTTCTAGGAAAAAATGGTTAAAAATATTAAACTTTTAATAGTATGCATGCACAGATAGTTTTTCGGAAAATGTGGAATAAATATAAAATAGGTGTCTGAATCTAAAATACAAGGGCAATGTTGAGCTCAGAATGAAAGATTTACCTAAGGTGCTACTTAACATTAGTTGGCATGGGCCATTTGTGAAAAGTATTTCACGGGACGTAATAGGAATAAAATAATTTAAGAATAATTATTTTGTTGACGTATCTATTAAAAATATTTAAAAATATTATAATAGAGAACTTACAGGGTTGGCGACATAAATATGAATCCTTGGAGATCCATTGGATTGATATATTTTAGGATTCTATCTCAGGTGGAAATGATTAGTTATGGATCTTTGACCGACACACCTCAGATTCAAAGGACTTTGCCTATGACAATGATGCAGTGACCATTATTTGACAGTAACTGAGACGAATCAAAGTAGGTATTTTTATCTTTATTTTCATTCCCCGTTCATGAATTCCATGATGAAAATTGTCCAGTCAATAAACAAGTTGATCTGCAATTCAATCGTATCTGTGGGATGGTTTATTTAGGGTTATTAGGGTTTATTAAATCTATTTTCTGAACCTTAATTCCCCCATTCGTGGTCACTGTCCAAGAATAATTAGCCAATACTGTTAAACCTTTTATCATGTGCATTTCTCACTTCGTTCATCGCGTTCATCTCCATTAAACCCCAGAATTTCATTCCTCAACTTTTCCTGGTGGTTCCAAGTATGATGGGAACCCCAAATTTGAGGAGGACTGAAATCTAAGGACATATTTGTCTAGATCAAGACCCAAGAAGCTCGTATATGTGACCATTTTTTAGAAATCAGAGGAGGAAAAATAATATGAAAAAGGGACCACCAACATGATATTGGGGACCGGTGGAGGTGGTGTCCACAACCCTAAGAGATGATAGTGAGGACGGGCATGTGGCGTATGCACGATGTGGAAATGATGGTGGGATATGGGTGGTAAATGTCGTAGTGATGATGGGTCTGACAGAGGTGGACACAGTGAAAAGTCGTGTTATATGTGACAATGAAGGAATGATCTAAGTCAAATAAAGTGTACTGGGTTTGGAATCGGGTCAGATATGAGGCATTGAAGGTGTAGAACAATCGTGGTGGACCGTGATGGTTGGTCATGGGTGCAGTGACCGCATGACCGACCACGGTGGTCAACCATTGTGATTGGTTGGACCTACCGCAATGGTAGTACTGCAGAACCTGATCGACCTATGGTTTGTTTTGTTCAAATGATCGTATATCATAAATGGAGCGTCCAATCAATGAGGTGTTTGCAGCGTTGAGAAACTGAAATTGATATGGAAATTTTGAGATAAGAAATTAGTTTTTTGTTTGGACCAGCATAGATTGAGAGCATTCCCTTTGTTCTTCCCTTGAGGGTTCAATATTTTATTATGTCAAAATCATTAGATTGTAATCCCCTCTAGAGGCCAAGTCTTAGATAAAGTTATATATCCATTCTCAAAACTGGAGTGTGATCCTCTATAACCCCTAGTGGTTTCTATATAATTATGTAACCTCCTTGAGTAGGGTTTTAATCCTCCATCTTGTGGGCCACATTAGTTGGGTCTGTGGTATCACCCAGTGTGTCTGGGTGTGATCCCATACATATTAAGTTGATCCAGACTGGGTATGTGGTATTCAATAGTGAGTCTTGGCATGATCTGTGGTGTCCCCAGGTCAGTTATTGGTGTGAATTCCCTCTCTATGTATCATAGTCTTTATTGACCAAGATGTACTCTTTGGGAAGGTCCCAATTGTGTTAGACCTATTTGTGAGTGTCTCTGATGATATCATGACTTGATGAGATAGTTATCTCGGAATGATCATGCTTTGGGAAAAATCCTATGGCTAATAGTTTGTTATGTCTTCCCGATGGAATGATGCTTCTCATGTGTATATTTAGATAATTCTTATTAAATGGAATGTAAAAAAATATCTATGTAGATCGGACTACACTATCCATTTGGGTAATAATTTGGGGTTCTTTTGCGGTAATCTTTTGTGGTATTCCTTTGTGGTATTGTTTTGTGGTTTTGGGGTGTTTTACTGGGTATTGTTATAGTCACAACTACATGGGATTTTCCCGCACATGTCGTGTCTTGTCCAGACAATAAAAATTATGGTGGATTCCTAGGAGGACCAGGACCAGGTGGATCTTAGTGATTCCGGACAGACCGAGGAGTGTTCCTAAAACTTTTATATAGTAATCCCAAAACCTTTACATTCTGGTTGTACGTGTGTTACAGATTCTTTCTGGTGGGATTGCATTTGGCCCTGTTTACATTCCATTACTTTTACCATCGTAATCTATTATGATATATTAGTGGTATTCATGCATTGTTTACTTACATTTCATCATTTTTTGGGCATTCAGATGTGTTTTTTCATTTATGAAGATAAGAAATTCCTCCCATGTTAGTGATATGCCTACCTGATGCTAGTCACCAACTGCTTGCCTACTAGAGGTGGGCTTGGGGAGTCGTGACACATGATCTAATAGGACGGGTTATGATAATGTGGTATCATAGAGGGTATGTTCCAATTTAGTTCTGAGAGGATAATAAGTTGTTTTTTTGAAACAATGTTTTGTGTTTGGAGTTCAACATCCATTATAGGGGCTCTAGTGTTGGTGTGGAAGCTGACGTATCCATACCCAAGGACTCTGATCACCTGATTTGTGACATGGTATATGAGATAAATGGTTTTTAGAAAACAATGTTACATAAATCATATAATAATGGTTGTGTTTTTCATGTCCTTTTTGAATTAGCTACCCATATATTCTTAGTTGACTATAGTACATCATGTTTTACTTCCTAATTCCACCATGTAGATAGCCAACTAGGATTCCACCGTGTGATCATTAAGATGATCTCTCGGTTGATGGGGAACTAGTACATATATTTCTTACAAAGATTGAACCTCCAGGTGGTGCATCATCCATACCACCATATATAGAGAAACACATGGTTCCGGTAGAAACTACGGATGAGGTGTGTATGATGAGCTCACATCACAAGTTTCAGTAGTAGAGACCCATCGGGCTCTGAGGAGATCCTAACACACAAATAGCTGAGGACTGTCTTGAGGAGGTGAACCATGTTTTCCACATATTAAGGACACCATACGACCAGATGGTGGTCCTAGAAGCAAGATTTCTATACGAACAAACAGCGCGATGGTGGGGTTTGGTTACCAAATCTTATGATGAGGTGATTCTTCATAGGGAAGAGTTTGAATAAATTTTAGATATGCGTTCTCACCTTATAAGATATTTCCTATGCATATCCAGGAGCTTCTATAGCTCTGGAAGGAAGATATTTCGATGTTTGAGTATTCATTCTGGCATACCATCCTCTCTAGGTACTCGATGGATACGATACTCAATCAATATTTTAGGGCTCATACCCTCAAGTGGGATCCTCATAAGGGCATATGATCCTGTTATATCCGTATTATCATTCCTACGTATACTAGGGTGCTTGAGAAAGCATTGGTGGTCAAAATTTTCATGGATTTGTAGATATAACCAGTGATTTCTAGCAATGTAAAAGCATGAGAAGGTAGATCAATAGGGTGGGAGAAGTGGAAGAAGAGTTGGGAGAGCAGCATGAGGTAGTGAAATATTTGATATGATAACACCACCAGCCTCAGGTGGTCAACTCTATGTTTAGGGATCTAGAGGATAGGGGAGAGGGAAACTGCATGTGGTCAAGGCATATGACCAGAGGATACTGGAATTATTCAAGGTAAGGTATTTGTCTTTTCTATGGTAGATTCCCTATTTATAGACACAAATTATAGTAATTATTTTATCACCACGAATCTTATTCAATACTCCGGAACTCCACTATAACCATCAACTCAATCCTTATGCTTAGAGACTCCTACTAGAGGAGACATGATGATCACAAAATGGTGTCAATAGTTTGAATTGACCCATGAAGGCAATTTTTTTGGTAGGGATATCTAAGTATCAGTATTGAGGCCCTATGGAGTCATTCATGGAATGGACATGTTATCCATAGTTCATATATTGATTAACTATTTTATGTTAAGAGCTTGGTGTTCCTGTAGTGGTGGAATGATGTTTTCATTATTGGTGAAAATAAAACCTAGGTATCATAGGAGGTACTCACACATAGGAGGGTGAAATAAATTACTCATTATTTGGCTAGCCTTAGCCTAGGTGTATTAGATTATATGATTCCTTAGATTCTTATAGTGGTGGCAGATTATGAGGACGTCATTCATGAAGATGTTATGGGTTTACCTCCCAATAAATATAGATACTTTTGTATTGGTTTACACCCCAACATGAAACTAATATCTATACAAGAATATTTGATGGATTTTACTGTGCTTCGTGTGCTAACGGTATAGTTAGAGGACTTGGAGGGGAAGGTATTTGTAATAACCAGTGGTTCACCCCTGGAAATCCCATTTTCATTTTCCAAAAAAGAAATATGGTGGTATGACATTGTATGTGGACTACTAAAGCATGAAAAAATATATGTTGATGAAAAACATATCCACTTCTGATGATTAATTACCCCCTTTGATTGGTTTAAAGGGGAAACCTTTCATGTAGACAAAAAAGTTCCAATAGTGCTTTCAAGAGTTATATCAGAGGATGACAAGAGTTCCCTTTCTAATGTTACCATAAGAAGGTGTCCAACACAAGGTATTTATGAGGCATTAGGAACCAGTCTTTGTTGTGCATTGATTTAGGAAAAATGATGATTGCCAATGGTTTGCAGTAGTTGTTACCACATGAGTTGAATTCTATGAGCAACAATGTTGAGTTTGTAGTGGTCATATCTCATTGAAGATATGGAGCCACTACCTGTTGGGAAATACATTTTTCAAATAATTTGATTATAAGGGTATTGAGTATATATTCTATCAGAAGGATATGAACTTGAGATGGAGGTGATGTCTAGATTTCCTCCAGGACTAGGACTATGTGATTTTCTATACTCCTGGGAAGGGGAATGTGGTGGTAGATGTTTTGAACAAAATATCTAGTACACAGTTGCTGGTTGAGGCATCAAAGCAGTTAGAATCATTTTAGTTATCCTTTGTGGATGGGGGTGGAGTAGCTTACCTAAAATTGACAGTTTTTACGCCTCCTCTCTTATAGTGTGTTAGAGTGTCAAAACGTAAGAATACTTACTATGAGAATGTATGTGCTCAGATGTCCACATGGCATACTCTTATGGGATATTTGATAGGTGGGGAGATTATTATTCTTTTCAAAGGACACATTGTTGTACTTGTTATATTACAATAGGTGGTTCTGAGGGAGTTTCATAAATCCAATTTGGCGATACATCCAGGCATGGAAAAGATGTACCAAGACCTCTAAAATTAGTTTTTGTGGCCAAGGATGAAGAAAGGAATTGCAATGTTTGTCTCTCAATTCCTTACATGTCAGTAAGTGAGGGTTGAGCACCCGGTTCTAGTGGGTTTATATCAACAACATTAGGTTCTAGAATGGAAGTGGGATGAGATATAGATGTACATTGTGATAAGTTTACCACACATATCTAGGGGATACGATGCCATGTGGGTGATCATTAACAGACTCATCAAGTCTTCTGACTTCTTAGCTATCCAGGAGTAGAGTATAATAGAGAGCATTGGATACTTATATGTGTAGGAGAATGTTAGAATCTATGGAGTCCCACCGACAATCGTTTCTGATCATGATAATTGCTTTACATCCTAGTTGTGGAAGGTATTTTCAGGGGAATTTGGGAACTATCTACGCATAAGAACAACATTTCACCCACAGATGGATGACCGAACATATCATACCATTCCGGTTATGGAGGACATGCTGTAGGCTTGCATACTATACATTGGCTATACTTGGGAGGATCACCTACCACTAAGGGAGTTTGCGTACAATACCAACTACCATTACACTATTAGTATGGAACCATTAGAGGCATTTTATGGACGACCATACAGGTTATCACTTTACTAGACTGACATAGGGGAGTAAACACTAATGGGCCCAGAGGTGGTGCTAGCTATTACAAAGAAGGTGAAAATAATCTAGGAGCGAATGAAGACCACATAGATATATCAAAACTCTTATGCTGAGAGGTAGTAGAGGGATTTGGTGTTTATGGAAGGAGACCTTGTGTTCCTCAGGTTTTACCTCGATGGGATTATAGAGAATTGGTAGGGGAAAAAATCCATCTCTAATGTTAATTATCCCTTTCCATTTTTTTTGAATTGGAAAGGAGGAATACTTCATGGATCTACCACCGTAGTTATATTGGTTACACAAATTATTCCATGTGTTTCATCGGATGAAGTACGCGCATGACCCATCCCACGTCATTGAATATGGAGAGCTGTAAATTGAGGATGAAGTGACTTTGACTGATTACCCTATAGATATCAAGGGTCAAAATCTGAGGATCATTCATGGGTGGCCGATTATTTTGTTATTCATTTAGTGGAATCACATGAATCATTGAGGGAGCAAATGGGATCTGGACGATCAGATTCATACTCAATACACTAATATGTTTGAGTGTTCCTTGTTTTTACATTTTGGGGATGTAATTCCCCAAGGTGAGGAGAATGTAACATCACATATTTTTTTTGTGTATTATTTTTTGGATATTATATGGATTAATTTCATGTCCATGTGCTATGAGGACATCTAATTCTGAGGTCTTTTTTTTCTGAAAGAAATGTTTGAAAAATATTAAACTTTTAGTAGAACATACATGTGATTTTCCTAAAAAAGTGGAATGACACTTTTAAAGGAGAATGCATAAAAAATATGAGGGCACTATTGATCTCAAAATGAAATATTTATGCTATGTGAAACTTAACTTTAATCAGTATTGGTTCATTGTGAAATTTTTTTGCAGGAGGTAATAAGAATAAATTAAATTAATAAAAATTATTTTTCAGAGACAAAGGCATAAATTATTTAAATATATTGTTATGAAGAAGTTATAGTTTTTGATTGATAACCCTAGAAACCATGGAGAACCATTGAAGAGAGATATATTTGTGGATTCTCTCTTAGAATATGGCAATAGATCGTGGATCGATGATGGACACACCTAATATTTGAAAGACCTTGCCTACAGAAAAGATGGGGTGTCCACTCTTTGTCATCAAGAGATTCAAATTGATTTAAGGCCTTGTTATATTGACATTATTTCTAAATTCATGAATTCCACAGTTAATGTGTAAAAATCAATGAATAGATAGATCTGTAGATTGGTCGTATTTGTTCGATGTATTTTTTCGGGTTATTGGGGTTCATTAAATCTATTTTTCTAACCCCAAATCCCCTATTATGGATTGTTGGTTAAAAAACATGTCCAATGATGATAAAAATTTAATGGAGTACACTTCTCAATCCATTATTCATGTTCATTGACATTAGAACCTTGTAGTTCATGTCTCAACTTTTCTTGGTGGGTTTGAGTAAGATATGACCCCTGAATTCGAAGAAAATCGACAACCAAGGATGGATTTGTGTAGATTGGGATATAATGAGTTCAGATGTGTAACCAATTTGATTTTTAAGAATTTAATGAGGTGTGATGGTCTTTGGAGGGGACCACCGGCCCAACATCGACAACCAGAAGTGGCATAACTGTGTGCGGTGGGTGCAGCCAGTGCCAATGGCCACGGGAGATGGTGGCAACGAAGGGCATGCAGTGGATGCTGAGGCGCCGACTGCGCAGGTAGAGGTGGATGCTACCATTACAGAATAGGAAGGGTCGGAAGATATGGGTAATACTAGTTGTTCATGTGGTGATGGTGGGATATGTTGGATGTTGTGGACCCAGATTGTCAGGGTAGTTAATGGTCACAGTTGATCACGATGGAGACCATGGGGCCATGATAGCCTGAGAAGTCATGGGTGCACTGATTGGTATGATCGACCACAGTGCTCAACCGTGATAGTTAACCGTGGGTGCAGTGACCATGAGAATTACTATGTGGTAAGTTGACTAATCATGGTGGTACGTTGGACCTACCGCAGTGGTAGGTCCAAATGCCCTCGTAAGCCAAAGGATAATTTCACACAAATTAAAATATATTTTAAATGGAGTTCTCTATTGATGAGTTTTATATAGGGTTGGGAACCTGACAATGAGTCAGTAACTTTTGGAAAAGTGGTGGGTTTTTAGTTTAGACTAGTATGGGTTGAGAGTGTGACCTTTTTATTTTACTAAAGGGTTTAGTATGATATTACATCCACATCTCTGGATTATAATCCCATAAAAGGTCGAGTCTCAGATAGAGTTTTGTATCCCTCCATGAGACTAGAGATAGATCCTATATAACCATAAGGGGAGTCTGTGGAAACACATTACCTCATTGAGAAGGGATATGATCCTCCATCTAGTAGGCCATATCATTTGGGTAAATGTTATCCCCCAGTGTGGCTGGGTGTGATCCCCTATGTGGGAGGTTGGTCTAGATTGTGTACGTGGTATCCCTTAGTGAGTCAAGGCATGTTACATGGTGTCCCTCGAACAATTATGTGCATGAACCTATCTCTAGTATCATTTTCTTCATTGAACAATATATTCTCTTTGAACATGTCCCAAATGAGTTGGAACTCTTTATGAGTGGCTCCGATGATATCATGACTCATGGATTGAGATCTCCCAGAATAAGCATGATTCAAATAATAATCCTCTGGTTGATAGTTTTTTATGACCACCTGAGGTATGATGTATCTCATAATTATATCGAGATAATTCTTAATATATGTTTTGTGCACATTTACCTAGGTAAAGCTGACTGTAATTTCTATTGTGGTATTCCTTTGTGGAATTCCTATGTGGTATTCCTTTTTGGTATTACTTTGGGGTATTTCTTTGTGGTTTAGGGGTTTCTTTATAATATTGTTATAAACACCCATGAATGGGATTTTACCTCACATTTCATGTCTTGTGAAGATGATTGATGTTTTGTCAGAGACCTAGGAAGACAATGACCAGATGGTTCTTAGTGAGACCAGATAGACCGAGGTGTGTTTCTACAGTTGTCAGACAATAGTCCTAGTACCATTACATTCATGTTAGACTTGTGTTAGAAAATTATTGTGGTTGGATTGTATTTGGATCTGTTTACATTTGAGTAATTTTACATTCATACTCTGTTGTGAGATCTTATTGGTACACAAGCATTGTTTAATTAGTGTTTTTTTACATTTCGTAATATTGTGGTCTTGGAGATGTGTACATGCATACAGGTATATAGGATATGGATCCCATGTTAGTGATATCCCCACTCAGTACTAGTCACTAGACCCTGGACTATTATAGATGGCTTGGGGAGTCACAACATGGGCCCCACTGAGATGGGTCATGATATTTTTTTCCTAATTCTCTATATTTCTAAACATAAAAGGTTCTAGGGACATATGTAATGCAACATTTTCTTGATATTATGTATCTTTTGGATAGTTATATATAAGAATGTTATACTTGGTATCAAATCTAGTATGAAAAGTATGTGTTTATATAACTGAGATTGGGATTGTGATTATGAGGTGTCATTCTTGGTTTTAGAGTAGGGATTAGATGAAATTGGAGAGGATGATGTTTTTTGAGGATAATTTAAGAGTTGATAATATATAGATGATCATAATTTCAAAGGTATAGCTAACTCGATAGAATAATATATGATTTAATATTAGGGTAATAATTTACTATTTCATTTGGGTATTAGGATAAGATAACTTCAATAAAAACCCTAGGGATAAATCTATGAAATAATTCAAAGTATTTTATATCATTTTGAAGGTTTGGTAAATTAGAGATTGTATGGTTCTTCTAGAAATTTTATCCAATTATGATACCATAATTGGATGCAGGATCTAACACAGTTGTAGCTTGGGGTAATAAACCCTAAAGGGAGGATTTGGTATGAACTCAATCATTACATGGTGCATGAAAAAAGGGAATAAACACACACTTGGTTTAATAATATTAGGGGATATAATATTGTATTTTAAATTTTTCTTGAATTAACCATTATAAAAACTTTGTGTATAGTGTTAAAAAATTATCTAGGGAACCTTATCAAAAAATAACCATGAATGGCCAATTATTAAATAATAAGAGTAATAGGTTGATTTAAAAGATTCGTATATTAAAAAGAAATGTGTCATACATGAATGTATATTCATATTGATTTTTTTCTAATAAAATTTTGAATATTACAATAAAATTTTTAGTTTTATTATTTATTTGAGATAGAATCACGAAAATGAAGCTAAGAAAGAAACATGTCCAGAAAGCACTATTTCTTATAACAAAACAAGGGATCTTACATAAATTGTTAATAATTTCAGTATATGACTATTACGATGGGAAATTTAAGTTTTCCTTGTATTAAATATGGTATTAAGGTTAATATCATAACATAAATCATTTCTTGATAATCTTATCTACTTTTACTAGTGAAATGATATTTATTAATGGCATTTTGGTATATTCTAAATGCCATTGAAGATTATGCGAATCATCTAAGGACCATTATCTAGTAGTTTTTCACTAATGGTTTTAAATCATATATAAAATGGTTATAATAAAATTTGGAAATGAATTAATGGAATGTTTATTATTTTGGAGATAAATATTGAAGAACACATGACTAAGGGATGGATAAATTTTCTATTTAGTATATGATTTATGTTGGGATAATAAATGGTTGAGTGATTTTAAAAATAAATGTTATGTAGTATCAATGTCTTCTGGATTTATTCTAATTAATTGGTAATGTTTATGTAATATTTGAGATTATAATATATATTTAATATTGTGTGACCTTTTGAACTAGTGGTTAATAAAACTAGCTGGATAAAGATTGACTTAAATTTTGTGGGAATATATAACGTTATTTTGGTTTATTGACTTGGAGATTCAAAACGTTTCAGGAGAAGTCTCTTATGGAGAATATATGACTCGTGTATATACCTAATTGAGAATATTATTGTCTGAATGGATTATGGTTTTGGAATAATGTTACATAATTTGATATATCCAAAGTTAGTATGACATATTATATATTTTAGATGATACCCCGAATGATGAATATGATAAAAATACCCTCACCCACTTTATTAAATGGGTAATAAAAAAATTATGATGATAATATTTATTTAAGGGGGAGAATTAAACAACAAAATCTTTTTATATATGATTACCTTTATAAAAAATTCAATGTTTTTAATAGATTACTCCGTAGAAAACACCAAACATAAAGGAAATAACAAAATATTTAGATAAAAAATCAATATTTATGTAATAATGTTAAAACATCGAAAATGAATTAGTAAAAATTAATTCGTGTAAACAATTTATAAAATATTTAAATAATTAATATAAAGGAAAATTTTAATATATGTTAAATTCAATTAGTTTACCTAAAATTAGAAACAATATCATGTATTATTTTGAAAAGTAACATTCTATAAAATTGAATTCTATGAGATATAAATTACTATCTAAATAATCATATGAATAATTAAGAAAAATTATATATGATATTAATAATTGTTTCAAAAAAATATAGTTTCTAAATGATATGAAATATGAATAATAACTTTTCATATTAAAAATTTATTTTTCTTATAAGTATTAGTTTTCTTTATATAATATAATTTTATTCAAAGTATTTATTTTTAAATTATATAGTTTTAATAAAAATTAATATATTATTTCTATTTATAATAAATATATTATCTTAATAATGAATTTTGATATTTTGTTGAAAAAATCGGTCTTCTATATGAATAGTGAACTTTTTTCTGTAAAATCGTTAATTTTATATGACTCATAAATTTTTAAGCCTTTTTGTGTAAAAATTAAATATTTATAAATTAAAATAAATCATTTAAAAATATGTTGTTCAATTTATAAAAACAATTAATATTATTTTAGAATGTCAAGAAATATTTTCTAAAAATTAATCATTGACTATTAATTTAATTAAATTTACACATGGGTAAATTAGGTTTTGGATTTATTTATATGTGACATAATTATTATTTGAAAAATATTAATTTTATTAATTTAATTATAATTATTAATGTTTATAATTTTTATTTACAAATAATTTTTTTTCTAAAAACACAATTTCTTCTTAAATCCTTTTTACGCGTTATGGGTACTGATATTAAAATTAACTTTTAAAAATCCTTGAAATTTATGTTCCTAAAATTATTTTTAAAAAATTTAAAATCATAATATCTAAATTTTTTATATGATTAATTTTTTATTTTTTCATTAATATTAATTATTAATGTTAAAAATTAATTACAATAGTAAAAGTAACTTTTTGTGAAATATAAAAAGGTAAATGAAAAAGACCCAAAACACTCATGTTATATCCAAAATGAATGGTTCGGGTTATGATAACCCAAAAAATACTTTAAAATCATCTTGTTTCAATTTTGGATCCATTTAACATTGACTAGTAACATCACTTTATGGAAAATGATTAGGGTTCTTCAAATAGTACAGTTCCCTTAAATTATAAAATGGTTACACTCCCTCCACTTAAAGTCTCACATATCCAAAAAATTTACCCTAGAAACATTAATAAATTTATTCTCATAGAATTTACCCTAGAAACATTGATTAGGTGTTCATACATAACTCTTTAGGCTGACTACTCTTGTAATTAAATTATGCCATCGAATGTAGGTATATTGGTGAGACCATAACCTATAGAATGTGTATGAAATATTTTTGGAGGTATTTTGGTTTTTTTATATAATATAATATCCTTAGTGTGTGAGGATAAGTGGGGTGCTGAAGGGTGAAATTTATAAGTGGGTGGGAGGGGTGCTTTACTATAAAATATTAGAATAATATATTATATAATAAAATGGAGATACATATTTTGATTCCATTTTAAAATACATGTTACTTTATAGTAAAAAGGAAATTAAAATATTCATCTAAATTATATAATCCCCAAAAAATCATTCAAAAAAACTATTACAAATTATGGTACTTATATGATACAAATGTGATATTTTACTAATCACTTCAATATTTTTCTATTTATGAAAATTTAATAACTTTATCCTAATAAATATAAAAATGATGATTATAAAAATGAAATCCATTTAAAAAAAAAATTAATTTCTAAATATCATAATTATAATTATTATTTATAATTATTATTTATTAAAAAATTATAATTTTATGGTATAATAATATTTATGACCTGAAAGAAATTTATTGTGATTTCATAAAATTATAAATTTAAATTATATAAAAATATGTAGGATTATGTAAAACTAGTTTATAAAAATATAATTTGGTAAATTTTTTAATTTATCATAATAATTTATTTTATAATAATAAAAAGAATAAATTTTTTCAAAAATACAAATTTGGTTTTTTTGTGTCAAATATTTATTCCATTGTATTAATAACATTAAATTAATTGTATTATTATATAAATGCATTATATTATTATTTAATAAGATAACCAAGAAATATTTTACTCTTCCATTGGTCTTATTTTAATTCCTGGTAGTCATTTTTACAATTATAAAGGTTATATTTGTTGTATACATCATATAAATAACTATTAATTCTTTGATTTTTCATTCATTACAATTTTTCTCAAGGATAAATATCTTTCTTTTTGAAAATACAGATTACTGAATAATTAAAAGTATGAATATATTATTTAATGATTGAATATAATCAGTGATAGGAAAAAAAGAATAACAACATCAAGGGGTGATGAATCTGATGATTCATGAACATATCACCAATATTGAAATACTTATAGTCCACAGAGAAGGATCAATCAATTGAATAATTAATTATTTATTTCTTCTAGATGCATTTGAATGATTATAAATACACCACAAGATTCCCCTCACACCTTGTATGTACAATATTCACAAAATTATTGGTCTAATCCATACAATAGTTGACAGTGTAAAATATACTCCAATGTAAATAAAGGACCCTTGGTAGATAATGGATGAGAAACACTGAATACAATTTAATCACTGATAATGCAATATTTTTTGCTAATAAATGTTAATTTCTAGAAGGTTAATTACTAGCTTCAATAATATTATAATTACTGCCACCATATAACTCCAAAAAATATATAATCACAAATCATCTATACTATCGAAAAATGATACCTCCTCACATGATTCAATTAACACAAAAACAACCCATTTTAATCATTAATCCATAACTAAGTGTTGTCTAGTTAACCTAATGGTCGGAACCTTCAGTGGTCCTAGTTGTATTTTAAATTGAAGTGGTAATTATTGAACACTTTTTTAATGACGAGATGTGACAAATACTATTACTTGAAAGGATAGTTTAAAAATAAAATAAAAAATCACTTTCAATCTATTTTTAATGCTGCGGTGACAATGTGTTGGGAATCATTTCAGAGCACCCAAAAAACCTGAAAACCTATAATAAAAATAAATATATTTCCTTAAAAACAGATACTGTAAAACCCCTATATTTTTTTATTTACATTGATACAAAATTTAACTATTCGATTGTTTTTTTACATGAAACCCGGAGTCTAAATGAACTATGATACAATATACCTTTATAATCTAGTAAATGGTTTTACGGGTATTAATAGGATTATTATGATTATAAAATATATGTTTAATGTTTTAGGATGTTAAAAATGTGTATATAAGAATGCAATTTTAATAAAATATTTTAATTATTAAAAGACATATTTTTCAACGAAATGTATTTTTACAGATGTTATGTATTATTATCACAAAAAAAATATATTTTCCGCAGTTCAAAAATTTATTTCAATAATATATATTGATAATTCATAATAATAAATGCATATTATTCACAATATTAATAATTTAATTACCAGTAATGAATATAAAATAAATTAAATGAAAAAATATTTATTTTTCATAATTTTTTATATATGCAATGTGTTTTTAAAATAACAAATTAATTTAATAAATGTTTATTAATAATGATGATTAAAATTTTAAAGTATATATTCTATAATATATTGTTTTAATTAATTTTAACTTTTTTTATTGGAAAGGTATGATTGTAAATTTAGTTTTATTCCATAAAAATATAATTTTCTAAAAATGGGGGTTTATTGTGTTTTGCAGGCTTATATGAAAAATAATTTATTATAATTATATAAATTTATGTTTATATAATGTATTAAAAATTTTAATAGACATTTCTTTTAAATGAGTCCACTTTCAAATTTTCTCATTATTTATTGATAAAGTAGTCAAAAAAAATTTCCATAGTTAGGGTCAAAATGGGTTTGTTGGTGGGGGGGGGGGGGTAATCTAAGAGATAAGGGTAATAATTCCATATAAAAAATATCTAATTATTATTTTATGAATATATTTAGAACCTATAAACTATTAAATTCATTTAATTTTTAATTTAGTTCCACTTTTACATGAAAGTAAAATTATTTAAATATTTTAATAAATTCAATATATTTCATCTCTATCAGTTATTAAACAACACCTCCTCTCCTCAAATATTCATGAATTGTTATCTTTATAGGTTAGAGAATACTAATAAAAAATTATCCAATATTACATCCTTTCATCATAGTTAAACTATTATCTTCTTAATACCAATATTTCAATGATTAAGGTGTAATCCAAATGAGTTGTCTCAAAAAGATGTATAATTATAAACCAAACTCTTTCAATTTTATTTATTCTTCCACCTTTTCTAAAAATATGTATCCATCATAAAATAATTATTCTTGTATCATCAATACAATGAGATTTTATTATTATAATTGAACTATAATATCCTTATATTTTAAAATAAGACAATGTTTGATAGCATACAGGATATACAACCCTGAGTTTAAGAGAACTGTGATATACTATTAAAAATTTATTATTTAATGTAACATTCATCACATATTCATTGAATTTGTGGGTACAAATATTATTAAAAAATTAGGAAATATATATAATATAAAAAATAAATAAAAAACAATTTATTAATTCTTAGGTTATAATCACTAACTTTTTAGTAAAGTTATCTTATGCTTTAAAAATACATTTTGATCATATATATTTTTTAATGACAAAATATTTTAATTAATATCTAGAACATATATAAATATAATTTTATAAAAATAACATCATTTTAGGAAACAAGATATCATAATTATATTAGGTTGAATCTTTTTAATATTTCTTGAGATATTGTTTTTTCATTGAATAGTGAAAATACTGTTTTTATTGAAAACAATATTTTTTCATTCAAGTGTTTACAAAGATCCATCTTATTTTCAAATTATTTAAAACTCAAATTAATATAATTATAATATTAAAAACTAAATTATGTTCATTAAAATTAATTTTATTATTGAATTTATTATAAAACATTTTCATATATAAACTGATTTTTATGAGGAACTAATTTCAATCAATTTTTTTGATTTGATTTTAAGTTCATTACTTCCAAAAAAATGAATTGAGTCTTGAAAATTTTATTTTATATTTTTAATAAATAATTCCAAATTTCGTAAATAGTGCCCCATTATTTTTTTCATTATGAATAATAACCATAGTAAATTATTATCCCCATGGTAAGGGTAAATTAAGTAATTATGGTTAAAAATTATATGATAAGGACTATAAAATTACCCTGAAATATTCCTTAATTTAACAATACTAACATAATTCATCCATTATTTCATTGAAAATTGTGTAAGGCTTTTATATGGGGTTTTGATTGTGGGGTTTTTTATTGTGGCTGGTTCGATGTTCTGCACAATCATTCATGTCAGGCTCACCATTTTCTAATATTTCAAAGATAATCACAATGGTTCCCACATTCATAACTAGGTATGAAACTACTTTTTAAAGGAAATATGTAATTTGGGGTTTTAGACCCAATGAGTCCTAGGAACTCACCTTGGTCGATAGGATGATAGGTTTGGTCATCACACCCTTTTGGGGGAAATTTTTTCCTACTTTGGGAATCTATTATAAATTTAAAATAATTTCATGAATCTCTTAATAATCTGGATATGGGAATAGTTACCCAAACCAAATGATCATAGGTTAAGTCTATTTATATTAAAAGATATTGGTGAATGATTATTGAATCTATCTGTATATATCAGAGGTTATTCATCCGTTTCCCATTGGTGGGTAGTTACTTATATATTAGAGCTATATTAATAGGTGATCTATAGTTTATTGTCTTCTAGGGAGGTGGTTAATATTTTGGGGATGGGATTTAGCCATTATGAGGTGTCCTATATATATCCATTTGTATGATAGAAATTGAAACCCTTGTAGTCTATTAAAAACATGGTGTTTAGCATAATAATCAATGGAAACATATGGGGGGAACTAGGGAGCTAGGTGTTTTAGATCGATCTTCGAGGAAGCATCCAATGTATCCTAGTTATCGAAGGAATCAGAGTTACTATAGTTCATTCATGCCCTCAGGACATTCCCCTAGGTATATACTTTTTTATAGTGGGTAGTTATATCATTCCACTAATAAGGCCTTATACACTAATGTTTCCCTTAATGGTGGTGATTCATGATGAAAATGATGCACTCCTTGAAAATTCGTAAGCCCTTGTGATCTATGATCGGTGTGAGAAACAAGGGATAACATGTCATTAGACTCATTACATATGGATGTAAGGAATATGTGCTGGGAAAACTCATTTCGTACTTAATATAGATCAAGGATCTTAGGAAGGAATCCTAAATATCTTTATAGTGGTTGGAATCAGAGTCATAATAGTTTATTTGATAAGGGATTACACACCAATTTTTCCATTATACATGGAAAAAATCATAATATACCATTGATTGGGTCTTATGCGTTGGGTTTTCCCTCTCATGGTATAAACTTGTAACGTAAATGATGTGAACCATGAAACTCCCTATGCCCATGTGTTCTACTATTAGTGTGATAATGAATGGATAATAAGTAATTTGTATCAATGACCATGTCTATAAGACGTATTGAATGGGAATATCTCTTTTGGATATTGTGTATAGAGCCCAGAACATGGGAAGGCATTCTATGTATCTTGGTTATAACATTAATCAGTGTTTCCAATGTTTAATTGGTTGAGAAATACACATTGAGGTTCCCTTTATATTTTTTAAATATCACTCTATTCCACTGTATAGGGCTATCACACTATGGTTTCCCTTATATAGGATGTACAAGGTAATCAATTCATGGGATTCTTTCTTGGATTGGTGTACATGTCTTCCTGATATGTGTTGATTTCCCACCTAACATGCATTGATTGTCTGTTTACATGCCAATGGATGTATTCTTGAAATTTCCGATCATAATCTCATGATCCAGTTTACCTATCTGAGGGATGTCATATAATTTTGTTGGAATGTCTGATGGAATTCACATGAAAGAGGATAAATGTTTTAGAGGACATAATATGAAATGGATAGATAATCGTGGAATTCATATCATGATATCAAATAGAATTCTTAGAGGGAATTTCATGATCCATCTGAATTTCCATTGTGTTATCAAAAAAGTTGGATGATGCACTTGGAGGGTGTCCTAAGAGTCAATGTGACATGTATGTAGGGTTCTCCATGTCCTAGATGAACTGTTTGTGTGTCATCGCAAAAGTTGACTGACTTGTCTAGGGGATGTCAAAAGAGCATGATAACATGACCAGAGGGAATCATGAGATCTGGATAGCTTGTCCAGAGGACATCATGATATCCAGTTAACATGCCATGGGGAAATCACAAGACTTATATGACATGTTCTATTCCCACCGTAAGATATGTATGACATGTCTGATGGACACCATAAGGTCTAGATGTTGAGTTGATAAGGTTTTGTGAGACTTGAGTGGTATGATTGGGGGTGTCATGTGACTCTATTTGACATGTCTCGGGGACTTTTCATGATCCAAATAGTACACCAAATGAGTTTTGTGTGATATGGGTAACATGTCCTAGAGTTGTCTCATGACCTGGTGGTTAATGAGAGGCCAATGAGGATAAACATACATGTTATTTCCATAGGTATCCTATCTTTTTAGTATCTGTTCCAAATTTTTATTGCATATGCCTTATATTTTTTTTAGTGTTATCTTGATTATGTCTCACGTGTTTCAGCAGATATTTAGGATGTATTTTGTATGACCTGTCAAAATTCCTTATTGTGATCTACAAGTGATCAATAAAAGTGCCTATACAAATCGCATGATCATATTGCTTATTCCACAGACATTACCTGATGGAGAAAATTTCTAATTGCGAGATCATCCACTCTGAGAAAATTTCTCTAATGCATGGGTGGTCCAGTGTGAGGATCCAACGATTCATTTTTTCATATTGGGGTGGCCTATTTTGAGGACATTCCACACCACTTATTCACATCGTTGTGGGGTGTGTTTCATTTAAATCCCTTCTTGAGTTAGTGGAAGGATTTGATGTCATATATTTCTCAATATCCCAATATAGGTTATTTTGTGGGTGTCAAATGATTTTCTGCAACCATGATACCATCCAGTCTAGAGAAAACTAGACTTATCATACATGGATATTACATCATTTTAGATGAATATTTAGTTCATTACAAAAATAATATCATGTGTACCAAATTAGTTTACTATCTTTTGAAACATGGAAAAAAATATTCTATATAGGTCAATGTTCTTCAATATCTCCCATTAATATCTCCACCTTTTTACTTCTACCTAATAGCCTTCTTTATAACCATTTGAAAGGAAACCTTGGAAATGGGTGAGCTTAAATGCTCATTGAGGGTAAATAATGGAAATGCGTAAGCATAACATGAATGAAATTGTATAGAGTTGGAGAAAAACATTTTAAGATCATATCCTTCATAGAAGATATAAAAAATAAATATAGGATGTTTATATGAGATGAATCTTAAGAAAATAAATATCATAACCCATGAATGAATAACATAGGAATAAAACATAGAATTTTGGTAGACACATGTGCATATAAAATGATTTCCATAGTAGTCAAGGCATTGCTTCCAAGACTATATTGGTGGTCATATTAATTTATGGAATCGTGTTCACACCACTTTTTAGACATTTATTACTGAACTGAGTTTAAGCTTTGTTCTATCCATGTATTACTTAACTGATTTCATTACCATTTCCTACTCTATAATACCAAAACGAGTTCATTTTTCATTACATCCATATCTATATCATGAGATATTAATATTTAGCAAATTAATTGGAGAAAGATATATGTCACACCCATCTTATTGTGAAATCGTACATACATGTTCCACAAAAAAATAAACAATCATATCTTAACCCAAGAAATGAAATGGTAATCATAAACATAAAAAAATAATTACCTATGGAAAAAGTTATAGTTTTTACAACCATTTCATCAAATGCATTACCCATGAATGTGAAATGAATATCATAAACATATAACATGTGATAGAGAAACATGTTTCTTAAAGATGATTTCATTAATGAAAAACTCATTCATAGAAATAAAATGTAACATTTAGATCATTTACTAGAAGGGAATGAATAACATCAATGAATTTCATCACAGATGGAAAATAATTTATAAATATCTTTAAAAAACAAATTTGAGGCAAATATCATTTCTTCACTTAAAAAGGAATTTTATACCTAAAACCATTTATAAATTATTTTGTTATAAAATACCATTAAAACTTATAAAAAATACATGAAATAATTTTGAAAAACTGTCTCATTGAAAACATTTAAAAGGAAATTAAAAACATTTTGAAAAACATTTTACTTGAAAACTTATAAAATAGGCTTGAAATCATTATGAAAACCATTTTCATTGAAATTATATAAAATTAGCTCAAAAATGTTTTGAAACCCATTTTACTTGAAAACTTATAAATTATGCTTGAAATCATTTTTAAAACCATTTTCCTTGAAAACATACAAAAGGATATTGAAAAATGTTTGAAAACCATTTTCCTTGAAAACATATAAAAGGATCTTGGAAATGTTTTGAAAACCATTTCTTTTAAAATAAATTATAAAATTATAAACGAGGCTTAAAATCATTTTGAAATCCATTTCTCTGAAAAAATTATAATTGAAACTCAAAAACATTTTGAAAAATATTTTCCATTAAAACTAAATAATCTTTAATATAATATGATAAAAATTTATTTTAAAATATATTTTAAAAATATTTTATTAAAAATTAACCGTTAAACATGAAAACAAAGATTCAATGGGGTTAGATAAATCAATACATGTTGAATGAGGTAAAAACATTCCATTATCATGGTAAAAAATGATTATAAAAATGACTCGTTGAAAAAGAGATAAGAATATTCCATAGAAAAAATTTAAAAAATACACAATTTTAAAAATTACTTTTAATGATAAAAAATTTTAGTACAATATTCTTTAAAACAATTTTTAAAAATTTTACTTTTAAATGAACATAGATTTCTGACCTAATAAAGGGTAATGTTGGGAAATCTAAAAAACACATTCATAACTATCTTATGAACTAATAAGTGTAAATATGGTACAAATACCTTGATATATATTGAATAAATATAGGATAAGGAAACACATTATTTTTATTTATATATAGAACATAATATTTTTTCTAATAATTATAATCATTAAACATCTCAAAAAGAAATGAGATTTTTTCAATAAAATATTACCCCTTGGTTACTTGGGATCATACTCTCCATGTAAGAAATATAAATAAAAAGAAACATAAAGTATCATGAAAATAATTATAATTATGATATAAATGTAAAATTGATTTATATACTCTATGAAAATGAATTTAGGTCTATAAAAGAATGGAGCTTGAGAGAAGAGGTTACCTCTTAATCAAGTAACACCTTTTGGTTTATGCTAAAATGAATACTTGGATTTATTTCATCATAAGGGGAGGATCCTAGGTGTAGGGGATGGATTTTGGGAAGTCTATTAAGAATATACTAACCTAAAAAAGTGGTTTTAATGGTGTGAATATGAGGTAGAGGTGGTGACCTTTTATAAGGATTTAAAAGGACTCACTAAGAGTTCTTGAAAACTAGTTATGTGTACACATGTTATTACCTAAAAATCCATAAAAACAACCTAAATCGATAATTGATAGTTTATATATAAAATATGTCCCGAAAATGGATTTTTGACATGTATATATGTCATTTGGTCCCATAATATTAAGTTATAGTCCCTAATTAGGCTTAATTTGACCTTAATCACTACGATTAATTTTAATGACTTCTACTAAAAATTTTTTTAAGAAAATTAAATTTATTTTAATAAAATATAAATATTAATTTTATTACAATTGTGTATGTTGGGTTTTAGTAATTCAATTCACAGAAGTAAAAAATTTATGATCAATGCTAATCTAGCAGATGAGATGAAATTATGGGTTTTTAAAGTAGAATTTTTTATGTTTTTATATTAAATTTCAAAGAGAAATTTATTATAATGATGTAAATTGTATTAATATATTTATAATTGATCTAATTTTACCTTAAAAAAATTTTGAATTATAATTCATTCACTAACTTCTCAATTCTCAGAGATATTGTGCCCTGCTTCCGTCACATGACATTTTCATGAGACCCTTCCGCAAGAACCAATTGTAAGATTTATCTACGAGACCTTCTTATGAGAACTAATTCACTAGACATGTTTTGAGAAAGGGATCGTTCTTATCAAACATGAACTAAATTTTGATGATTTATTGAACTTTTTCCATAGATATGAACCATGCTATTTGAATGTTTTGCAGGACCTACTGGCTAGATCGCATTATCCTTCTATGTAACGTACCAGCACATGTTCCACATATTAGTGCATCAATCTAGTTGGTCACATGACCTCAGGTGCACCTTCCCATATACCAGAGGCTTCTAAAAAATAATGAATGTCCAATATCGATCATGGGGAGACTATACCTTCTTCATCAGATAAATGCACAAATAAAAATAAATTAAAAACAACCAAATTAAATAACCAATTATGTATCCAAACCAATAACATATTATGATCAAATTAGGAATAAAATATCCAAAACTGAAAAGTAGATACATCATGCCATGTACGTGTCATGTTTCAAAATGAAAAACCCAAAATAAAGACACTGAAAACCACAAGAGGTTACCTCTAACACCCCGAGATTTTATGAAAAATATTATTTTTAATTTCATTGATGTCTTGTATTGTACACTACACCAAAAGGATATTGCACTACATGCAACCCTGACTTGGCTTTCATTACACGTAATCGCGTCTTTCCTTGATAGCGTGTGTTGTACGCAATACCGGGTTTCACTAAACAATGATATATTATTATAATATTATTATAATAATATTATGAACAAGACCTTATTAATATTATTAACTAAATTTTTTATTTTATAACATTATTATTCATCCTACACATTTTCTAGAACATGGTATAATAACAAAATAAATTTTTCAGGTAAAATAAGTATTTTTCAAAAAATACAGTTTTCCCACCTTTTGATGGCGCACCCACATTAAATATAGATTTTTACATGATTATAATTTCAATTTGAAAAAATAAAATTCATCGTTGGAATTATAATTTTAAAATTTAATTTGGATAAATGTTTCATATTATTCTGACAACTTTCATATTTTAATGAATAGTAAAAACAAATAATATTTTAATTAAAAACAACTTTTTTCATCATAATAATTTATACGGTTAAATTATAATATTGAATGATTTTAACGTATAAATACCATTTAATATAATTTATGTCATTAGCATTTATTTTACATTGAATTCAAAGGTAAAATCATTTCATTATTTTTCAATGTTTTAACTTTAAAACTCATTTTCTTAATAGTGGGATTAATTTGAAATTAATTACTGAAACTTCTGTGATTTTAATTTTGAAAAATGGATTCTATATTTGGAATCAGTAGGTCCAAATTATTTTAATAGTCTACTTTTCATTTTTGGGCACTATAAATAGTAACAATGTAATTTTTATTTACTTCAGTTAAACATAAATCGGGTAATTAAGGGTAAACCTAAGTTTATAAAATTACCCTAACACATGAAAAAATTATATTGGATGAATAAAAGTTGACTCATATAACCTAAGAGTCGGATTAGATTCAATTTATGGACTTTTGACCCTGAAAATAATTTAATTATTATAAAAACCAATGAAAGTGACAACATGTCACTCTCTTAAATCGTATAAGTATACTAATTTTAATTTAATGATAAACTTCATGAAACTTCAAATATGAATATTCTCCAGAAATCTTACAAAATTATCTACACCATGATAATTTATTTATAATTTTTGATGAATAAATAATTGTCATTAATGGTGACACAATAGTGATGCAAAAATTGTTTATTTAGTGAAAAATCAAGAATATAGTTTTTTATTAAAATAACAATAACTATCAAAAGAACCAGAAACAAGACCAAAAAATATTGGTGGAGTATATCTATACCCGATGCATTCAAGGGTATATTTTTGGGCCATTTGGAGCCTTATAAAACCTATGATGACATTTATATTATTTTATTTTTAATGATGTCAAAGATGTCACCTTGATAATTTAATAAATATAACAATTAAAATGTTTTGATTTTAAGATGATAAATTAAATTGAAAATATTATTATGAAATTTATTATATTTATCTTCATCATGGGAATTTATTTTAAATTTTTATGCAACAAATATGTATATTAAATAATTATACAAAAATGTTGTAGTAATTATTTTATTAAGAGATATACCAAATAAGAGGTTTTAAAAATATTGAAATAAATATTATATGAACTATTTAATGTTCCCCACTAACTTTATAGATATATATTACATGTTATGAATCTATTAAATCTTTTAGTTTGAACACATATTCTGTGAGGATTTTATTTAAATTCAAATAAATGAATAGTGTCAAAATTGACACTATTGTTATTTTATAAAAATAACATAATATAAAATTGATTAAAAATTAAAAAAATATTTAAAAATTATAAATTTAAATTTAAATGGTCCAAAATGTGATAAAATATCCAATTATGGATAATTAACAACACATAAGTATTTATTTATAAGAATTTAAAATTTAGAATCTTATTACCATAAATAAAATTAAATAGATTAAATAAGGATAAATCAAGTTGATAATGTTTAAAATAAATTAAAAAATTGTTTAAATTTTATTGGATGATTATATTACAACCCTATATCATCTAATATTCGTATTTGAGTCATTTTGGAGGTTTTTATGTGGGGTTGGAATTTATTATAAATTAACACTTCTTATAATTCCAAAGGTCCCCCTCTCCACCCTTATAAAAGGGAACCTCCTCCCTCTCTTCCTCACAGCATTTGGAGCCTTGATTCTCAGACAATATCTTCCTATTTAACTTTACCACTTCCCTAGAAACCTTATACAGTTACTGGTCTTCTCAAAAGACCAAATCTAGTGCCCTAACAGGAAGTTCAAAGGAGGCACTTCGAGAAAAGGAAATACCTTCTACTGATTCATTCAGGTTTCATTCTTCTTATACATCCTCTTATTTAGTGGTTTCATTATTATTAAATAACATAAGTATACCTCATATACGTATATGTTATTATAAATATGAAACAACCTCATTTTACATTCTATCCATCCTATGGAAAATAAAATCACCGCGCATGCGTACTTACGGAATACCATCTCCACGCCGTGGTGTAATCTGTTTTTCCACCGCCACCTTACTTGGATGGGTATAATGGTGTAAATAATAACAAAATATTATTATTATAACATCATACTGATTCTAAGATATTATATAATTCTTCCAAATCAATTCAATAAATATGGGAATGATATCATCGCTCGTGCGTACGTACGGATTACCGTCTCCACAACGCGATGAGATTCATTCTACATGTTAACCACTCAAGAAAGATTATTAAGTATATATAATGAATAATAATGAAATATATGACATGATAATGATACTGTATTTATGTATATATATATGTCGTCTACTTACTTCCATTCATGTCAAAAAGGAAAGGAAAACAGTGTTCATGCGTACGTACGGCCTACCGTCTCCATGAACGATGTGTTTTATTTCAATTATATATCTATTATATATATATACAGAATATATATTATATATAAATCATGATTCATATTCTTAATGTAAGTAAATCATTATATAAGTAATAATAATATCAAGAACAACAATGCCAAACAGGTACGATAAATAAAACGATTATACCCAAAACACTTCTTTAACATGAATTAACAAAAGAATGGGTAATATAAAGTCATAAGAGAACCATATTTGATATCATAACAATGAAGAAGATTATATAATAATTCAATGACATTATTTAAATCATTATACAGGAGGTTCAGATACATACGAAGCATATCAGACCTAAGGTAAGGGACAACTATTCCAATCTTGCTCTTATCCGAGATTGATTATTCATAAGTATTTACTGGGGTTTTTGTTATCATCCATGTCCCTGTTTCCTAAAAATGTTTTCATGTATTTTTAATGGACTTTTATCCCATTTTTTAATTTTACCACATGTTATGAAAGGAATCTTACTTTTTTTTACCACACAAAGAAGTTTTTGACTTTTCCAACAAAAGTATGAGGAAAATGTTATTTTTAACTTATACGACAGGAATGGATTTTTACGGTTTCATAACGCCTCATTTTTATGAAGCTTCCTCTACAAGATTGCTAGATTATTTTCAACAAAATCCTTTTCGTTTAAAATTAAATGGCATTTTGTTAAAAGAAAATTATTTTGAGGAAAAAAGAATATTTTCCACAAGAATTCATTTCAAGTGTTTTATCAAAAAAAAATTCCATCTAAAATGAAATTATTTAAATGATTATGTTTCAAGTATAATGTCTCCATTTATTACATATATTTATTCTTTTTATGATTAAATTATATCCATTTTTTATATGGATTTTGTTATGATGGTATGACGTTTAAGAATCCCATTCTATTATATGGGTTATGCTATGATGTATGATTTATGATTTTGTGGCACAAGTAAGAATGATTTCATTATGAGATGGGTAAGACCCATATCGCCCTCTAATGAAGTGGGTAAATATTTATATCTCATGAGATAGACATGGCTGGAACGACAAGTAAACCTGGTTCAGTAAGGGACTTTTTCCACTAAGATGGTCTTTGCAGCAATGCCTTTGCTACTATGGAAATCATAACATGTGCTTAATGGTTTCTATAATTACATGTTTTATTCCCATGATATTTTATCATGAATGATGTTCCATTATGATCTATGCCTTATGTAATACCATGTTTTATGTCATTGCTCAATAATTTGATGTTTAAATATTATGTTCATGTTTTGAAGTTCAAATGTATACGGTTTGGTTTATTTTCTCCATGCTTACCCTTACTGAGCATTTGAGCTCACCAATCATATGTTTTATTTTCCCCAGGATATAAATAATGGTTTTAGGTAAGAAAAAAATGGATGGTCTTTATAGGAGATGTTGATGATCTTTCACCAAGATTAGAATATTATATTCCATGTTTACAAAGACACTGAACTATTACGGTCCTTGTGTGTCTGTTTTTGTTTTGTATTAATTATTCCGCAAAAGTAATGTAATGTCCATGTACGTCAAGCTTTGGGTCACTACAGTTGGTATCAGAGGAAAGGATCAGTTAACCTTTGGAAACTAGGATGCAAAAACTTTACTGAGATCACTAGAGTTATTTCTAAGGTATATCTAGGGATGTCCCTAAGGATAAGTATATGTACAGGTTATAGTCCTAGAATTATGGTAATGATTTTAGAATTTAACATATTATGTTAGATATTGACTGTACTCCCCCTTTATTATGTTGTTTTCCCTAGCATGATTTTTTCCTCTCACAAAATTCTTTTTGGGTTTTAGAAAATGGCTGGAAACATGATGATTCATGATAATGGAGGATATGATGGACAATGGAATGATAATCTTCATGAGAGACCAAATGAAATAGGATTTGGAAGTCCAAACATCTTTGCTATTCCTAATCAGAAATCTTATAATATGATCAATAATCTCATCTTCGGTAAGTTTCCCAACTTAGCAAATAAGAGAAAGATAGAGATTCATGATGATCATAGAGGAAAGAAAGTTCAATTTATCTCATGTAAATCATGTGGGTAGAGGTATCACGGAGAATTTTTAAATGGAACTGGAAGATGCTTTGGGTGAATAAAAGAAGGACACAAATCCAGTATGTTCAAAGGAAAAGGTTTAGTTAACACCATGGAGAAGGATAATGGTATTGCAACGACATCAACAACGGTTAAAAGTTTTAAATGTGGAATGTATGGGAATTATAAAAACTAATTACCTAAGGGAAAATATCATGAAGAGAATCAACATGGTCATATGAGTAGTATTTATGTTGATGATGATGAAGAAATTACAAATGATATATGAGATGAAAGAAGTGTTGAGGAATAAAATGATGAAGCTCGGTCAATGGTTTTAAAAGGTAGTGGAATGATTGTATGTTTATCAAGAGTCATGTTGTATAGGTAATTTAATGGTACTATGGAATAAAGAAACATCTATGTATTGTTACACTATTGTTTTCCTAATGTATTTTAAAGTATATGTTGAATGGTACTGGTAATAATGAAAGTTTATTCAGATATTATTGGAAAGAAGATGATATGCGCATAATGAATGGATAATGAGAAAATGAAATTTTGATAGTATTCATTAGCTCATGACTGATATAAGGAAAAAGTTATATTATGGATTGATTATAATGAAATTTTGGGATTTTGGTATGTGGAAAGTGTTAAATTTTGACAGCATTCATGTTTTCACTAAGGGTCAATGGGTATTCCTTTTTCAATAGAATACATGATTAAGGTGTTCACATGTTTTTAATTTGACCAACAAGATATATCGTATGATATATGGGGGATAAATGATGGTATTCACATTTTTGTAAGATGAAATTTCTAGTAATTGTTTCCATTATAATATCAGATTGGAAATAAGAATTTTTGATAACCCTAAAGATTAGAATGGATTATGATGGACATAATTCAATATTGTTTAAGGCTAGAACTTTTTTCGATATTATTTATGGAATTTTATAATAGTATGGTTTTAGAAAAAGGGCATCACATAGGACAAGCGACGACCCATCGCGTCGGACAATGCTGTGGGAATCGAACCCACAACTGAAGTACGACGTGCCTTTATCACATACCACTATCCTACAGGAAGTCCTTGGTTAGATGAATCTAGTTTTATTATATTAAGCAGTATGCTATGTGAATTATAAGTCCTTTTTATGAACTATATATGATTAATCTCACTATAGATAGACTTAAGTATATTTAATAACTTCTTCTATCCTTTTGTTTGAGACAGATGGAATGACCTATCATTCTATCATATGATCTGCTAACACTTCACGGAAGACAAATTCAACTTTATTTATTTAAGAGATGATGTGGAAATTGTTCATGGCACAAACAATAGTACGATTTTACCAAAATAAAGTAAGTATTTATTTTAATTCAACAATTATTTAACTTTTAAGAAATGATCTTGAATAAAAAAAATGTTTTCATAGTATACTAATTTACGATGAATCAGATGGTACCTTAAATCATCACAAATTTTTGGCTTTTTTATTTTTGTATTTTTCATAGCCATTTCCTCTACAACTCTCCCTCAGAACATGATGGTTATATTTTTCGTCTATATCCATATTTTCCCCCTTATACTCCTATGTGGGAAACAAAGTGATGAGTTACAACGGGTATCCGTTTTTGTTTCTAACTTTACTTTTTATAATGATGATTTAGTATTCATTTTTATGATGTGGGTTTTTATGAATGAAACATTCAAGTAGTAAAAGATTTATAACCCCGATGAATTTCGAGGGAAAAATTCATTTTAAGGGGGGAAGAATGTAACACCCCGAGATTTTATGAAAAATATTCCTTTTAATTTCATTGATTTCTGGTGTTTTAAGCTACCCCAAAAAGGATATTTCACTACACGCAACCCTGACTTGGCTTGAATGACATGCAATCACGACCTTCCTTGATAGCGTGTGTTGTACGCAATACCGGGTTTCACTAAACAATGAAATATTATGATAATATTATTATGAAAAAGACTTTATGAATAGTATTAACTAAATTTTGAATTTTATAACATTATTATTCATCTTACTAATTTTCTATAACATGGTATAAGAACAAAATATTTTTTTTGGGTAAAAGAAGTATTTTTTAAAAAATGCAGTTTTTCCACCTTTTGATGGCGCACCCACATTAAATCGAGTTTTTGACATGATTATAAGTTTTATTTGAAAAAATAAAATTCTTCTTGGGAATTTGGATTTTAAAATTTACTTTGGATAAATTTTCAAATTATTCTGACAACTTTCATATTATAATGAATAGTAAAAACACGCTATATTTTAATTAAAAACAACTTTTTCATCACAATAATTTATATGGTTAAATTATAATATCAAATTGTTTTGAAGTATACATAGAATATATTTTTACCATTTAATATAATGTATGTCATTAGATTTTATTTTACATTTAATTCATAGGAAAAATCATTTCAATCTTTTACAATGTTTTAACTTTTAAAAATCGTTTTCTTAATAGCGGGATTAATTTTAAATTAATTACTGCAACTTCTGTGTTTTGAATTTTGAAAAATTGATTCCATATTTGGAATCAGTAGGTCCAAATTATTTCAATAGGATATTTTTTATTTTTGGGCACTATGAATAGTAACTACTGTAATTTTTATTTACTTCAATTAAAGATAAATCGGGTAATTAACGGTAAACATAAGATTATAAAATTACCATAAAATATGCAAAAATTATATTGGATTACTAAAATTCTACCCATATCACCTAAGGGTAGGATTAGATTCATTTTATGTAATTTTGACCATGAAAATAATTTAATTATTATTAAAACCAAAGAAAGTGAAAACATGTCACTCTCTTAAATCTTATAAGTATAATAATTTTAATTTAGTGATAAACATCATGAAACTTCGAACATGAATAGTCTCCAGAAATCTACCAAAATTATCTACATCATGAGAATTTATTTATTATTTTTAGGTATTAAATAATTGTCATTAATGGTGACACAATAGTGATGTAGAAATTGTTTATTTTGTGAAAAATAAATAATATAGTTTGTATTAAAATAACAATACCTGTCAAAAGAAATAGAAACTTGACCAAACATTATTTTTAGAGTATATGTATACACTAATAATCAAAGGGTATATTTTTTAACCATTTTTCGCCTTATAAAACCTAATATGACATTTATGTTGTTTTATTTAAAATGATGTCTAAGATGTCACCTTGATAATTTAATAAATATAACAATTTAAATGTTTTGATTTTAAGATGATAAATTCAATTAAAAATATTATTATGAAGGTTATTATATTTATCTTCATAATAGAATTTTATTTTGAATTATTATGCATAAAACAAGTATATTAAATAATTATTCAAAAATGTTGTAGTAATTATTTTATTAAGATATATACCAAATAAATGGTTTTAAAAATATTTAAATAAATATTATATGAAATATTTAATGTGATAAAATAATTTTATAGATAAATATGAAATGTTAATAATCTGTTAATGCTTTTATTTCGAACATCTCTTCCGTGAGGATTTTATTTAAATTCAAATAAATGAATAGTGTCAAAATTGACACTATTGTTATTTTATAAAAATAACATAATATAAAATTGTTTAAAAATTACAAAAATATTTAAATATTATAAATTAAAAATTAAATGGTCCAAAATGTCATAAATTATCCAATTATGGACAATTCAAAAAACATAATAAATTATTTATCACAATTTAAAATTTATAATCTTATTACCACAAATAAAATGAAATAGATTAAATAAGGATAAATCACGTTGATAATGTTTAAAATAAATTCCAAACATGTATAAATTTTATTGGTTGATGATATTAAATACCTATTTCATCTAATATGTGTATTTGATTCATTTATTTTGGTTTTTAAGTGAAAATGGAATTTATTATAAATTAATATTTCTTATAATTCCAAAGGTACCCCTCTCCTCCCTTATAAAAGGCCACCTCCTCACTCTGCTCGCCACACCATTTTGAGAATTGAATATCGGACAAAATATGCCCATTTCACATCCCAACTTCCCTATAAACCTTATAAAGGTACTGGTCTTCTCAAAAGAACAACTCTAGTGCCCCAAGAGGAAGTTCAAAAGAGGCACTTCGAGAAAGAGGTAATTCCTCTTACCGATTCATTCAGGTTTCTTTCTTCTTATACCTACTCTTATTTAGTGTTTTAATTATGATGTAATGACATAAGTATCCCTAATATACCAATATGTTATTATAAATATGAAACAGACTCATTTCACCTTCGATCCATCCTACGGAAAATGAAATCACCGTGCGTGCGTGAGTACGGAATACTGTCTCCACGTCGTGGTGTAATCTATTTTTACACCACCACCTTACATGAATGGGTATAATGGTGTAATGAATAACTACATATGATTATTATAACATAATACTGATTCTATTATATTATATCACTCACTCCAATTCCAATCAATAAATATGGAAACGATTTCATCCCTCGTGCGTACGTACGGATTACCATCTCCACGACGCGATGAGATTCATTCTCCATGTTAACCACTCAAGAATTATTATTAAATATATATAATGAATAATAAAGAAATACATGACATGATAATTCTACTGTATTTATGTATATATATATATATGTCATCTAGTTACTTTCATTCAAGTCAATAAGGAACGGAAAACATCATTCATGCATACGTACGACCTACCGCCTCCATGAACGGTGTGTTTCATTTCAATTATCTATCTAAAATATATATATACTAAATATATATGATATATAAATCATGATTCAAATTCTGGAAGTAAGTAAATCATGATATAAGTAATAATAATATCAAGAACAACAAGTCCAAACATGTACGATAAATAAAACGATTTTACCCAAAACATTGCTTTAACATGAATTTACAAAAGAACGGGTAATATAAAGTCATAAGTGAACTATATATGATATCATAAAAATGAAGATGATTCTGTAATAATTCAATGACATTATTTAAATCATTATACAGGAGGTTCAGATACGTATGAAGCATATCAGACCTAAGGTAAGGGATAACTATTCCAATCTCCCTCTTATCCGAGATTGTTTATTCATAAGTATTTAATGGGGTTTTTGTTATCATCCATGTCCCTGTTTTAGAAAAATGTTTTCAATTCGGTTTAATGGCCCTTTTACCCATTTTTGAATTTTACCACATGTTATGAAAGGATTCATACTTTTGTTTACCACATAATGAACATTTTGACTTTTCTGAAAAAAGTATAGGGAAAATGTTATTTTTAACATATACAGCATGAACAAATATTTACTGTTTCATACGCCTCATTTTTATGAAGCATCCTCTACAAGATGCCATGATTATTTTCAAAAAAACCTTTCTCTTTTAAAATTACGTGGGATTTTGTGAAAATAAAATTAATTTGAACAAGAAAGAATATTTCCTCAAGAATTCATTTCAAGTTTTTTATGAAAAAAACCCATCTAAAATTACTTTATTTAATATCATTATGTTTCAAATATAATGTCCCCATTATTTAAATGGATTTATTATTCTTACGATAAAATGATATCCATTTTTTATATGGATTATGTTATGATGGAATGATGTTTTACAATCGCATTCCATTACATGGGTTATGCATAATGTATGATTTATGATTTTGTGGAATAAGTAAGAATGATTTCATTATGAGATGGGTGGGACCTATATATCCCTCTAATGCATTGGGTAAAGATTTATATTTCATGAGATAGACATGGCTGAAACGTCAAGTAAACCCGGTTCAGTAAGGGACTTTGTCCACTAAGATGGTCTTGGTAGCAATGCCTTGGCTACTATGGAAATCATAACATGTACATAATGGTTGCCACAATTACATGTTTTATTCCCATGCTATTTTATCATGACTGATGGTCCATTATAATCAATGCCTTATATACTACCATGTTTTATGTCATTGCTCAAGAATTTGATGTTTAAATATTATGTTCATGTTTTGAAGTTCAAATTTATACGGTTTGTTTTATTTTCTCCATGCTTACCCTTACTGAGCATTTGAGATCACACTTTATATGTTCTATTTTCCCTATGATATAATGAAAGGTTTTAGGTAAGAAAAGAATGGAAGATATTTATGGGAGATGTTGAAGATCTTTCACCAAGATTAGAAGATTATGTTCCAATTTTCCAAGGACACTAAACTATTACAGTCCTTGTGTGTCTATTTTTGTTATGTATTAAGTATTACGCAAAAGTACTGTAATGTCCATGTACATCATGATTTGGGTATCTACATTACTGAAAATAATTCTTGTTCCCTCACTCATGCTATATCCCGACTCAACCATCTTACATAGGTCCTTTTTCTATGTCCCATCCGATAAACAAGAAGTCTCTTCAGATACAGACCAACTTGCATGAGTAGTGTGTGCTTACGACTCAGTATCTCACCACCAAAAAAACATAAAATAATATACAATCAAAATGTATTTAACGTTATATTATGAATAGTGTAAAATTATTAATGTAAATAGTTATTTCATTTAATCATGCTTTATTTAACTGCATAAACCCCCCGAGTTCCCAAGGACACACAAATCCTCAATACCTACTTTATCCTTTGTTTTTAAACCATATTACAATTCCAGGTTTATCATTTATCAATTTATTTCATATCATCTCAAGGATAATTGAATCTATAGTCCATTTCCAAATCATGGGATTAAAACATCGGTTCTAAAACTGCATGGTTATTTAGAGCCACATTACCTATCACACACCTCATTAATCACATGCATATGGGGATCCATAGTCCTTGTACCATATTCATTAGATTTTATGGGTATTTAGAGTATCAATCTCAGTCCCAACCCTCGTTTAACACTATGTGTATTCATAGAATTAGTCCATATCACACACATGAATATTACATATTCCACACATATATCACATATATCACATAAATCAAGGTTAATTAACATTAAACCTATTATCATAAATTTTGACGTCCCATAACTGGATGTCACATAATGGGTTCCCCAATCATGGTTGGCCATATGGCCTCAAGCGCATCACCCTAGATCCCAGATGCTGCCGACTGACAGTGAGGGCCTAGGGTGTGTTTATGGGGAGACTATGCCCTAATTACCAATGTGTAGCAGATTAGAAAAGTTTTAATATTGGTAAATAGTGGATGAAATACAAGTAAATAGAAGGCAAAGAATAAAATAGAGACAAAAACAACAATAACTGGAATAATATATAATCATACAACAATTGATGACGATATGTCATTTCACTAGAAAACTAGAAAATTAGATACAATACAGAATGCATAACATGTTCCAAAAATGTATACCAGAAATAAAAATACTATCCAAAGAAACTCGAGCTCTAACTTGGTCATCTTTTATCAAGATCAATCCTAAAAAGTAGGCAATCAAGTTTTTGAAGTTTCATGATTATGTTTTTCAACACCTACATTAATGTAATCTTCCCCATGTACCAAATGACATCTAGAAACAGTGTGAGATAAATCTAAATGGGACACCACCAATGGTGTCTATAAAATTTCACCCATGTAATGGAAATTTAATAGTGTGAAAGCATGAATATATAATGTTAAGCAGTACAATGTAACAAAATAACCTTGTACCTGCTTCAACCCTCATCTAGTGTATGAACATATAACCAATGTATTTATTTATTATTACCAATATATAAATAAGCTACATGTAATGAATAATGACGTTTTGAAGTTGTAATAAGGAAACCTGTAATGAAATTTAATAATGAATATACAAGGTAATTACCAAGGAAACATAGACCTCAAGGGTTACCAACTCAGTAATAACAGTAGACTGTCTAATGGTAAGAGTGTAATCCAAGGAGTCTATTCCAAGGCATTCTATAAAAATATTCCTACCGAATCTAATGCGATCATCTAAGATAAAATGGCGATTAGTAGTGAGTGGGCCCTATGGGATTTAACCATGGAACAAACTTGTCAATTTTGTATCCAAGGAGTGTATCCAAGGCATCCTTTAATACTATGTAATGGATAATATGGTGTCATACCAGGAATCCAAGAATATATAAGGATCAAGACCTTGGTGGGTCTCAACCAAAGAAACGTGTGTCCATGAATCAGAGTGGGGTTCTCAATTTATTGAGGCATTCTTCAATAATATTCCAAGGTGATCTTGCGTTAGGCCATGCCTATTTGATAATGAAGCTGTAAAATATTTAATTTGGTTTAATCCTTTCCTTCCATTACTCTGATAAGGCCAAATAGCATGAAACCATTATTAAATACATTTAAAGAATATTCAATAATTAATGTCTATTCCTCTACCGTCTCTTAATGTGGTAAGGGGTGATAAAAACATGAAAAATATTATTCATTTACATTTAATCCCATCAATTCATATACATAGCATTATTTCCAATCACCATTTCACATTTAATTATCAAATTGAAGAAATTACCTTATATGGGTCTATTGGTGAGCGTACATGGTACTTATCATCATGTGATTAAAAATTAAAATGAAACTATTTAATATAGATAATCTTACCCTTATAAGGGTCATGCCAAGGTATATCCGAAAGATAACTCAAATGTGTCAAATACAAAAAACTAAATTATGGAATAACATAATACATGAGATGGATGGAGTTGTGGGAAGAACAACTAACAACTAATCAAATAATTTTTAAAGACCATAACCATATGGTTCTAATTATTATAAACATGGTATTTAAATTCATTAATAGGGACCCAGTGAAATTAGTGGGCCCCATACACCTAATTCCAAAATCAACAAACTTGTGGGATGGGTTATAGACCACCCACCTTAGTGTTGTATGACTCTCCTCATCAAATATCGGACTCTAAATCAGCTTAAAAGGGAGTAGATATGAGTAAAAGGAAAAACTGCTCACAATCCAATAACTAGGTCGAGAATAAAATAGTAGAATAAAGGCCCAAAAAACTTGAGTACATACCGTTGTGCATCTAACATGATGAATGCAAGCTCAAACAGATCTCAGATGAAGTATATATTTTGATCTCTATATTAGGTATTCAAAAAAAATCCAATATGATAGAAATATAGGTTAGTCCCACATGGATTCAGAATATGGATGATGTAAGAGGTTAAATTAGATCATTAAGGTAAAAATGGTTAAATAACCCATAAAATAGGTTGTGCTTGGTTTGTCCACATAGGGTGAAAAAACATGATCAAACCATGAAAAAATACATAGGGATGAGGGGCACTAGGACAACTATCCCACATAGTTATGTAAATAGTGAAAAAAAAATGTGTTAAGGCTCTATCCAAATAGGAATCACCTGTACAGTTTGATCTAATTTTGAATTCATCCGATATGGTTTACTACAAACCATGTTTCATGACTAGTTTCATGAATCCATGTTATGAGCTATGAAAAATCCCCAAACACCCTCAAAACCTTTACTAACTCATTAGGCATCCATATTAGGTAAAAAATATATAATTATATTGAAATTTAAAGGATTTACATCTTTGTGAAAAACCATGATCATACATTCTTCCCACTTAGAAGAACTCATCCCCATGTTCACCTTCTAAGGCTGGAAGAACATTGTCTGAGAATAACTCTAGTAACTGGGAATGTACGTCGGCTTCCCTCTCCCATGTCTCATCCTACACATAGCCATACTGACATAACACCCAAAGTAGTGGTAATGATCAGCCTCATTGATCCTTAATTCTATGTTCAACGATGCATAATGAATACTCCAAAAAGTTAGCAACAGAATCCTACTCAACTTCTTGAAGATAAAAAGTATGATATGGGTCAACATGATGTTGGAAAATCATTGATACATGGAAGATGTTATGCATAAAATAGTTCCTCTGAGGTGGTAACAACTGATAGGCTACTGGACTGACTCTATCATGAATCATAAATGAACCTACATAATGAGGCAAAAACTTTCATTCCATCACTAACCATCAGTTCCCCATCCTAGGCGATACCCGAAGGAAGACATGATCCTCATATATGGACTTTAGAGGTCGTCAATGACGTTCAACAAAAGATTGTTTTATAGAAAAATCATAATCCATTCACTTCTGTATTAGCATAACCTGCTATGATGTTTCCTGAAAAAGATGTTCCTTGTAAAGTTGCCTCACCTACCACTAGCCTACATAGGATTGAATGATATGACCTACCATACAAGGATTCAAAATGTTCCATCTAAATGTTTGCCAAAAATTAATTATTATTGGAGAACTTAACTAGAAAGATATGATTCTCCCAAAAACCACTGAAATGTAGGATACATACACAGATCAAATCTTCTAGATCATGTATTGATCATTCTGATTGTCCATCAGTCTGAGGGTGAAATGATATTCATAGAAGAATCTTTATTCCAATATCCTTCTGAAATCCATTCCAGAATCATGATGTGAAATGATAATCCCTATCTAAAATGATACTACGTGGGACTTTGTGTAGTCATATGATCTGACATACATACTGTCATTCCATCTCATTGGATGAGAAATTCTCTGGAATTGGTGTAATGTGAGACAATTTTTTTAGTATATTAATGAAAACCCATAAAACGTCACTGCCTATAGGTGAACAAGGAAAACCAACTAAATAATCCATGGAAACATCTTTCCATTTCCATTCCATGACTAGAATAAATTGTAACAATCCTGAAGGGTCTCGTGCTCTTCCATCACCTGATGATAGGTGGAACACCTAGTGATAATTCCTACTATCTAATGTTTCATCCAAGGCCACCAATACTGGCGTCACATATCTTGATACATATCGAATATTCCTGGTTGAATTACCCACTGAGAAGCATGTAAATAAAGAATTAAATTATCTCTCACATATATAGGAAGCCAGACACATCCTTGAATACACAGGATGTCTTCACTATCCACAGACCAATCTAGAGGCGGGTTATCTCATAATATAATCTCACGGAGAACCAAGCCTTCAAGATCTGAAAACTATCTCCTCTTCACCTCTACAAGGAGGGAAGAGGTAACTGCAAAATTTTTAAGATAAGACTACTGAATACTATCATAAAACTCTACATTTAGCTCATAAAATAGATCCTTTTACTTCCATTCATCACGGGGTTCCCCTACAGCCTGTGTTTGAGTGTTCCAACTCAGTGCATCTACAACCACATTTCCCTTCCCTGACATACATGCATGATCACAATCAAGGGATTGTAGATATTCAAACCATCTATACTGTTATAGGTTCAAGTCACTCAATGAAAATATATATTTTAGACTCTTGTGGTGCATGTAAACCATAAGGATCTCAACCAATAAATATTGTTTCCCAGAATATATGGAACGGATAACTGCTACAAGATCAATGTCATGTGTCTGGTAGTTTCTCTTATGAGGCCTCAATTGTCGCGATACATACACAACAAATATCTCCTCCTACATCAGCACAACTCCTAGGTTGATGCCTAATGTATCCCAAAATATGGTATAACATATTCCAAGAATTGGGAGAATCTGAATTGGTTATAAAATAAGAATACCTTTCCACTTATTAAAGTATTTATCACATGCTTCTGACCATAAGAACATAACACCATTATTGGTAAGGTTAGTAAGAGGTGAAGAAAGACATGAGATGTTTTATGTAAAATACTTGTAATATCTATCCATCCCCATGAAACTATATATATCAAACTCTTTCTTGGGATGATGCTAGGAAACTATAATAATGACCTTTTATAGGTCAATAAGTACTTCTAATTCTGATATGATATAAACAAAGAAGTGAACTCGGTTAATAAAGACGTGGAATTTAGAAATCTTTTCATAAAACTAATGATTTTTTAGTATACTTAGAATGAACTCAAGGTGTTTACCATGATCATTATGAGTATAAGTATATACTAAGATGTCATCCAAAAAGAAGATGAAAAAAGAATCCAAATAGATTTGGAAAATACTATCCATTAGATCCATGAAAATATTGGGTTCATTCATAAGATCGAACAATAAAAAAAGGTACTCATACAGACCATACCTACTACAGAATGTTGTACAAGGTATGTCAAATGGCCTAACTAACACCAAATGATAACCCGATGTCAGTCGATCATAGAGAAGACCCTTGATACATAGAGTTAGTTAAAGATATCTCCATTTGAGGCACTGGATGCTAGTTCATGAACATAATCCTATTCAACATTCCTTAATCCATTCATAGACGTAGGGTTCCATCTGAGTTCTTAGAAAAAATCATGGGAGAACCCTAAGATAATGTATTGTGCCATATAAAACTTGAGGCCTCTATATCCTCAAACTACTGCTTGAGCACCTGATTCTCAGTAGGTTCCATCTTGTATGGAGGAATAGACACTATAGATCCTCCTAGAACAAACTCTATCGTAAAATCTACCTCTCCCTGAGGAGGTATGCCAGAAAAATAGTCTAGAAATAAATCTATGAAACGATCCACTAATGGATGAAAATTCTCTTGACGTAAACCAAGATCCTCCTAGAATAGATTTGAAATCTAGGAAGTTAGTTCACCTAGCCCATGATGCTTTGGTCCAACTCTACCTGCCTATACATCCCACTTACCCTTATTTAGATAAATACATCCCTCTGGTGATGAAAAGGATACCCTATAGTGATATAAGTCTGCAAAATCATGCCACTAAACCAACCATTCCATATAAATTTTGAATTCAAAGCCCATCATCTCGAGAAAAAGAGGATTTATAATAAAGGGTAACTTCCTACCTCAAGGGAACAGTCCCTACACTGGTTTATGACCTCTAAACATATCCCTAATAGTGTATCTAGGGTCAATACACCACATTAATATTGTATATCACGTTAAATACTCTCCACAAAAAATACAGAGATAAAAGTGTTTAAAGAACCTTTATGAAATAATAAAATATTATATTAGATGCCACTGTAATTTTACAATGTGTTGTAGATGGTCATGCAAACTAATATTTGGGTATCAGTTGTCGTGCATGTAGCTGGCGAGATTCACGGCCCTTTGCGACAGCTGGAATACCATGATCCTAACTAGTCTCCTTGCGATTCTGGTAAGAAGGGGTATGACTACCATAATAATGAACCCTCCTTATACATCCATATTGGATATTTTCCATCCCCCACCTGATGTGGCACAAAATAACCCACTCCTGAAGGTGGATCATGTGTAGATCCTTTTCCACTCAAGGATGGTGGGACGGTCATGCATGAATGATGAATATTCTATATATGACTACAAGAACACCATTAAATTTGTTTATCTAACACAATTAGGATTTTGGGGACCCATCATCCACAATGATGACACACTTTAGAGCTATATAAACAGACACGCTGTTTATCACTGCCATGAAGCATAATATAGAGGGATCATTTCCTTCCACTGAGAGAACTACTAGCCTTCCATGACAATGATCCTTTAAGCCTAGTGCTATTTTTTCCCTTAGGTTTCTCCCAGTGATAAGATCTCAATTGACTATTTCATAAAAATTATATTGGTGACTAAATTCACCTATGTACAGATGGCATACTTGAGCCCTTCCTCAAAACATCTGGCATGAAAAATTTCATCACCATCTAGAAGTAATGAAATACATTGAAGGCCTGGGAAGCATGATAAATATTCCATTACTCACATAGAACCCTACTTGATATGCATTAATTATATGCCTTTATTAGATATATGTGTTTACATAAATAACTAATCATAAAAGTAAGTTTAGAAATAAACCTACAACATGCCCTGATGACGACAAACCTGGGTAATCACATCCCACCACCTCTTCGCCGAATAACACAAAATGTAAGTAACAATTTTGAACCTCCTATATATAGTCATCTACAAATGCTCAAAAATAGATAATGTACCCTCTATCCATGAATCAAAATCATGTGGACTGCCAATAGTTGAGAAGGTAGGAGGATGCTGCTTATGGAACTCATGAGTTAGATTATCCATTATAGGTGTAAATCATGGAGCACCGTGGATTGACTTCATCTGACATAGAAAACTATCACAAACATGGGAATTAGTGAAAAAATGAGGTACAATAGGTTATTCTTATAATTTAACTCTTAAAAGTAATACTGGGTGCTCAGGGCCCACAACGTCTGGAGCATGGGATTCACCATCCACCTTGAATATGATATTAGGACTTCATGGTGTAATTTTTCTACAAATTCCAAGAATAAACCTCAAAGTTATAATTAATAAGAATGGTATAATCACTAGATGAAATTTAATATAATAAAAATCACTAACTATGTAATGATACCCCAAATACCCACTTAGATGGCAAGGTATCAGTAAGTGATCAATTACAAGTTTCATTTCATTTAACATTTAATTACTAGATTCACTCAATTACCTTTCATAAAAATGACAAGGTGGGATAAAAATGTGAAACCATTTCATATTATAATTCACGTGAAACTTTATAATGGATAGCCATTCCTATTTTGATTATGTTATGTTGTTTATTGATATGATTAATATATATGACTTATTAAGTGATGGGTGGGATCTAAATTACATATCCCCTTTATTCAGTAGTATGTCTCATGACTCAAACTAAATTGGGTTTTTGGTTGATTTCATACCGATTTACATAATATGTATTGGAACCGGGAATCAAAATTAAGATTAATATGTTCAAAATTATGCATTAAATCATCAGGAAATCATATATTGATGTCTATGAAAATATTTTATCTGTTATGATATCCATCGATGAGTTTGTAGATCATATTAAGTTTTAGATGGAATTATTTGATCATGATTTATTCATTCAATATTATTAATTCTTTATTAGCTTATACTATACACATACCATTACAAAGCATTTTTGATCACGACTTTCTTATTTTTTACTTCCCATAACATGTTAGGAAGTTTATTATGATTGATATGTAGGGATATGAAAGAGGGAATAATGGTATTATCAAAAAAGAAACTATTTTTTATTATATGTTTTCATATGTAATATGATATTAAAGTATTTATCTAATTTACCAAGACTAATAAACTATTTTTTCTTCATGATATGATTCCTTGTATATAGTTCCAATGTAATAGAGTAACAACCAGCTCTAGGATACTATGTTTCATACTATCTCCATGGACAATGTAAATCACATTTCTATCCATAAGATTAAATAATTAATTTAAATATAAATATATTGTATATATATATATGATATTTATATCATGAATAACATTCAAAAGATAATCAAAGAACTATAAAACTATAAGGATCAAAACTATATAATTGAAACATACATGGATGATGAACCAATTTTCACATGAAAAAATGATATTAATATTGAATTATTAATATATGAGTGATAAAATGTTATAAATAAATAATATATGGAAATATATATTTGAGTATTATTTTGGAATAATTTTATAATAAATCTATATTTATTATACAATATATTCCAATTTGTATAAAGGAAGTCTTACCTAAGGTAAAAAATTTATTCTCACTTTTAATTTTCTTAGACATATTCCATAATCACCACTTATTTTGTTTTGTGTAATTTATATAATTATCATAAATATGTTATAAACATAATATATTATATTCATGGTTTTAAATTTTTTATTTTATGTTAATTTTCATGAGGATAATGATTCTAATGATACTAAAGTGATAATGTTTTATTTTACAATCTCATCATTTATTATAATTTTTTATGTTTAAGTCTCATCTGGTAGATTTATTTGATATTTCTATAATAAACCTATTATATTTTATTCTAATTTTTTTATTTCATTAAATTAATGTTTTCCATTAATTTTACTCTCATTAAGTATTTAGAATATCAAAAGATTATTTTAAGTAAAGTCAACTTTACTTCTTCTTTTTTATGAGAATATAATCTATTTAATATCTATATTTTATAAATATGTATTATATTATGTTTTTAATATTATACCATGGTTGTTTAAATTTATTTTCAACCATATTTTTTTAAAAAATGGTTCAAAGGGAATGTTCTTATTGCTATATGAACGTGGTTCTTTTGACATTTTTCCATGTGTGAAAAGAATACCTTTTTTAAATTTTATGGAATTAATAGAATTTTATACCCACATGATTTCTCATTGCATTGAATATTGAATTTTTTTTTAAATGAATACTTTCAAAGAAAATTTATTCCTAAATATTTGATTAATTTTTTGATTTTGAATATTTTATTTCAAAATAAAAGGGTTTTCCTTCATTAAATATTTCAGTGATATTTTTTAAGTATAATCATCTAAGTCAACATTATTTGGTGAATATGTTTCATTATTGATGATGTAATAATATCATACCATTTACAATATAACTTCAGATATATTATGATCATGTTTTTTAGAATTATTAACATTTAATGATATATTTACAATATTAATTTTTATGTTGATTATATTTCACCCCATTCATATAATGAATTTAATTGAATTATTATGCGATGATCGAGGCCCAGTACAACCCTTCAATACATCAATAGGTGTGACTGAAATTTTTTATATTTATTATTTTCAAAAATCTTTTTATGGCGTGTGGGGGAACCCACAGTACCATCAAGGACATAAAAATAAAAATTGTGCCCCAATAATCAAAGATCCACCAATAACTAGAAAAATGTAAAAATTAAATATCCTCCCCATTATCAGAAAAGTGTTATGTCTAATAATGACCACCCCATCACTACTCGTCTAGTTGTCCCATTAAAATATGAATGGGACCGGTACAAATGAAAAACATCTTACCCTATCAAACATCCAAATCTAGATAGTGATGGCTTTGTGAAAACATCATGCTCTGAACCTCATATAAATGATACCAATGAAGAAGGTCTGGTTGCAAAGATCCTTTAATGTGGGCCATATGTCTCAAAATTATAGGTCACAATACCATAATTGCAACCATTCAAAAATATAAAAAATTCATCATTTAGAAAAGAATGAATGAATAATACTACATTTCAGATGCTATAACTTCCACCTGAATATAGCCTCACTCTGACGAACCCATGAGGCTCCCATCGAAATCATAGGTAAAAAAAGCATCCCAAAGAAACCAGATTCTCAAAAATCTTAGAAGCCATGGCAACACTACCTAGGTATAGAAAAACCAATAACCACACTAAAATAGAATCACTAGAGAAGGGAACCCCAATGATCTGGACTAGAAGAACCACTCTGTGAATGAATTAAATTTGATCCAACCCAAGGAGTAACCCACACTGAAGGCCAAAATGAGGAGACATACGGGAAGGTAGAGGAACCCATGAGTGATGGGAACGGAGGCACAGTAGTGGCGTAGACAAATAAAAACACCACAAATCTAATCTTCACCAACAAAATCTCTCACAAAGACCACAAAAAATACACCCAAATCCTCCCAAGCACATTACCATAATATTATATTGTCTCTCCTTTCGAAGTCAATCCTATTGAGGCTAATTATTATTATCCATGTAATTATTTATGTTGTTATGGTACCCATGGATTTAATCCCCAATAATTCTATTTTTTATACTGGTTATTTGAATATTTTTAATCTCAACAAAATTATTCATGTTTTATTTACCTTATAATATATTCAATTGTATTATTTCCCATACCAAGCATTTGATATCATCATTTATTATGATTTAGTTTCCCCAAGATATGAATAAGGGATTAATGAATGAAATTATATATTTAATAGAAAAAATAATAAGGTTCTCACACGAATTATTATATTTTATTTCATTTCTTCATATATTTTTTTGAATAATGTTTTGATCCAGTTTCCAAAGACTATTAATCAATTCAGTCAACCGGGATTACATCCCTTGAATGCATCACTTAGGCGTACATGTGCACTATCACCTCCACATAGTGATATGAATAATTTTTAATTACCACATAAAATTGATGAATATAATAATTTAATTAATAAATATATCTAATAAATATAATACAAATATTATTTTTTAATAATAGGATAATATTCCTCTTACATTCCTTCTATTTATTAGAAAACAAAAAGAATGTCCATGTATACGAATAGACTGCCATATCCATGAACAATTTAATTAATTTATATCTATATATACCTTTTATGAATAGTAAAAATATGTATATATTGAATATATATGATATTCATATCACAATTATGATTATTTAGTTGATTTAATATTGATCAAGATGAAAGTAATATAATAATTGAATCAATATATACACAAAAAATGAAATAGTTATCTCCCCAATCCAGGATTTGAATTATGAATTATTAATGAATGGGTAATAGGATTTTATAATTAAACCATGTATGGTATTATAAGAATGAATATGGTTCTTGAATAGAAGTATAATAAATATAAATTTATTATATACTAGGTTTGAGTACTTATGATGTAATTTTAACTTGAGGTAAGGATTCTATGTTATAATCACACCTCCAATTGGGATTGTTTATGAATTCATTTTGTAATGTTTAAATTATATGATCTATCTTTAACAAATCTTATTCATTTTATTCTTCTCTTGTTACTTCAATAATTCCTAGTTTTCAGTTTATTTTCCTCCCTATATACTCAAAGGTCCCAAAGAATATTTTTAAGGAAAACTGACTTTATTCACTCTTTTGTCTGGATTATTATCTTCAATGGGAATATATTCATTAAAAAGTTTTCAAGAACATTTTCACTAATCTCAAAATATTTATTAATTTAATTTTTTCCCATGTTTTAATTTATATAAAAAAAATTATAATGAAACTTCTTATCATTTCTAAATGAGGTGATTTTAACAATAGGCATGAACAAAATATTTATTTTAATGTACACTTAACAAACTAATTTTCATAAAATAATGAATACTATTTTATTTGAGTCTTACTTTATAATATTCCACTGTTATTTTAAAAGAAAAAATTATCCTTAATTTTTTTTTTAAAATTTGTTTATTTTATAAATGAGATTTCAAAAATAAAAGCGTATTATCCTAAAAAATATTCAATTGACCTTTTAAAAGAATTTTTTTATCTATGATAACATACTTTGATCATTCTTACCTATTATTGGGGATAAGATCCTTTGATACGATAAATTATTCCTTTTCTAGGTGATTTATTATTACGGTGATGAAATAATAATAAACCATGTTTTCTTTCTAACATGTGAAAATATGATGAAATGATAAATTGTTTTATATTACATAGGAATTCATATGAATGGATTATTATTATGAGATAGGTGGGGCTGTTATATACCTATAATTAATTAGGTAATAATAAATGTTTGATGAGTTTAAAGGGTACACAATTGGATATCCCTAGCCCAATACAGTGTATACAAAACGTTATCCCCAGCCCAATGTACGAAAACATGTGGTTATCACAAGACTTAAATGTGATGAATATATATTTGGGTAGCCTTAACACCTTATGACACACTTTTATGACATGATTTAATGATAATATCATGCTCCTAGGGCTTATTTTGTTTTACTCATTTATGATTCATGTATTATTACTACCAATATTTATACCATGACTTGGGATTAATATATTGGAATGGTTGGTTATGACTTTAAAATATTAAGATTATGTTCTCATTTCCTTTATAATCATGTTAGGCATAAAAATTATCACTGATTTATATCTCCTTTATTTATATTTTCTGAGCATTTGATCTCACCCTTTATTATGTTTCCTTTTACCCAGGATACAAATAAATGTATTAATTATAATTTTTCAAAGAAAGTTCTAAGTTGTAAAGAACTTAGTGAGAGATAATATTGATATTTTATGTACAAATTGGTTATGTATCCATGTTTCTATTGACACTCAATATTTATGATTCTCACATGGATTGTAATGATATGTAATTAATATTCAAATAATAAATTTAATATTTATATATTTAATTTTCATGTCACCTCATGAAGGCTCACCTACATTGGTATAAAAAACAAGATATTAAGTGATATGTGGAATCATAAAGTTCAACACACTCCATGAATCCTCCATATTGAAACCAAATAAATTCCTCCCATTCTCTTATTCAAAACATATACATAATACATTCCATGATATCACTTATAAAACAAAATAATTTTAAAACAAGAGTGATTAAATTTATCAACAATTAATCATCCATAGGTAACGACCAATTCAATATTCTTGATAAAAAGAAGTTCATCTTGATAAGAATAGTTTTTCACTATTGTTGACTGGACCATGCATCCTCACATTTTTTAATGTGAAATTTTCTATGAAAACTGACGATTAAGAATATACCAAGGGTAGAAGGAATGAACAATCAATCATTAAGACTAGAAGACAACTTAATGTGGGAGGGGGAATGAAATTGTTCCATTTACAGAAATAGATACATGAATGAAGGTTATATAATTGCTTCGGTGAAGTTGTTGTTTCAAACTGGAAACCCTGAGATTGATAATATATTTAGATAACATTTATCATTTATGAAATGGATGTCTCCCCTAACAATGATCAATGTGGAATTATAAGTCATGAAGGAAATAGAGGCAAAATGGTTTCATTAGATATCCAAAACATTCTATCCCCAATCGATCCAAATAACTAAATTTTACCTATAGATATTTTGAATTAAATTTATCCATGGAGAGTTTTTAGAGTGCGCATACATTGAAAGTTTCAGTTTTATACACTACATAGTATCCTCAATATTTTTTTAGATTGATTATTCTCCCCTTATAATAATACCCATCCTTGAACAACTGAACCAATGGTGATAAACCCCCTACATGGGATCCCATAAAATACTTTTGAGGATGTATTCAATTGTTCTTATAATTGATTTATGGGCATAAACATTTACCAGGACAACCACATAAATAAAAGATATGGCATGATTGAGTAATGTTATCATACCTCTTAAAGATAGTATTTTTTCAAATTTGTGATTATAAATGTAATATTATTGAGGATACATTTAAATTCATGAATGAAAAATCTTTTTATCGACAATATATCTACCACAAAATTCATAGGATGATGTCCTTAACAATACTAAGCTTATATTAAATTTATTTTTCTTTCCAACCCAAGAATTTATTTGGAATATAAAGAATTATTTTTCTAAAATTATTATATTTTCCACTATTATGATAATAAGAAATTAAAATATATTTAAATAATTAAATTTAGTTTATTATACCATTCATAAAAAATCATTTCATCCACAAAAAATAATTGTGATATTTAAATGAAACTATACGGTCTATTTAATAGTTTAACCCACCCACTTGAAATAGCATATATAATGTTCCTACTACAAATATCCTTGGCCATGATAAATTTTTTTATAGATATAGGATATATTATATGATGGAAGGTATTTATTTGAAGAAACAGGAACATGTTCCCATATGTTACACTATAAGATATGGTCAATAGAGGAAATAAAAATAAGGATTTCAGACCAATTTTGAGAGGCCTTGCTACTTTTGAACATTGAGAAACAGGTTCCACTATGTTCTATAGTAGGGTTTCACCATGTCAATCTTAATCATGATATTAGAACTTCCAATATTCTTGTTAATCCTCACAATCTTTTCTTGAGTTATGCCATTCACCTACTAAATTAAAATTAATTTATGAAATAAATAATTTTTATATGAAATTCAAAGTGGAAAAACATTATATTACCTTTTCATTATAATCATTTAAATAAAATTCTATAGAAAAAATATAGAATCATTTGGGTTTAGATTGTCCAAAAATTTCTGGAGTATTTAACTCAGGGATGAGAACAAGAATAATTATAGTAATGAAACATAGTTGATGATGGACCATGATATAATTATAAACCACTTCCATATGACCCTTATTGATGAACTCTCATTCCACCATATAATGTTTTTTGTGGAAAGCTATTCAGACCCAAATCATTATTAGTTTTGAACCTAATATTACATAAGATTACATCATCCAACAAGATGGATTTTAGTAAATAAATGTCACATTCCCCAACTAAAATCAGAATATTATCAAAAAAAGGTCATTATGATATTTATATTGTTTCACCTATCACAATCAATGATGAGGACCAAATAAGAGCTATGTAATATAGGCTACAATATATGTTTCTATGGTCTAATAATTTCTCCAAAAATAATGATCATCATTATATGATTTTTTTTCTTTATAAAGAATTTATTTTTACTTATCCATGTATGAAAATATGTCACATTATAGTCTTCTGACACTATCTTTTTGATTCAGAACAATTCCCATGCCACCCTCTGTTCAATGACCTAACTATATTCTAGTAGTTTATTTAGACTTGATAACATAATAAAAATATTATCATCATAGTGATCCTAAAGACATTTATCAAGATGGATAATAATCACCTAGACCACTTGTAAAGACTACTAAGGGGTTTACTATCTATTCAACCTCTCTAAAATATCTCTCGTCAATCATTATAGTTTTTTAATGAAATATAAACTATATATTGCCTTGTGATGTAACCTTAAATTGAAACCAAGGACTTTAAATATTTATCCTCTATCCAGATTAAAAAAATTGAAATTTAGAAAAATGGTTTGTGGAGCCTTTTATTTGGAGAAAAAACATAGGTGATCAGACATGGATCAATATTGATGACAAAATGATGACTGTGGGAAATTTGAAATAGATTCATATGAATTTATATTATGCGGCCTTTTATTTTATTATTGCTCCATTTTTATTTTACTCCATGGAATCGTAGAACCATGTAATTACTATAACCCATGCATACAACAAAATAATATATATCACTACTCAAGTATACTACCCCACCCTTATTTTCCAACTTCCTAATAATGGTATAAAAACCTAAACCAATAAATAAGTAAATGGGGATAGTATTTATGGAGGAAAAATACTTCTATATCACTTTCAGTTCCACTATTAGAAACATGTCTCACACTAAATTATTGAAAATGAATCTAAATATTCACTAACCTTTATAATAATCTATTTATAAGAAGAATTAATGAACCGATACTACATATAGTTATTAAAAAATAATAATTGTTCTCATTATATTACTTTCAAGCATGTGGTTCTATATAAGAATATTTATTGAATAATTTTTATTATTTTCCTCCTTGTTCTTTGGATCTAAAATATCTATCAATTATAAGTGTTTGTGCTTGATCAATTTTAATAAGTACACAAATTATCTTGGGAACTAATTCCACTAGAATTAATAATTATGGTAATATTCATTAAAAGAAAGAATAATAATTTTTGATACCTATGTAACAAATATTATTTGAGGAAATTATACCTGGGATGGATAATGTTTAAGAGAGGGTTAACCTTCCCCCTAATAATGTAGAGTTATTCTTTATCTTCTTATTTTTAACTCTTGGTAAGAGATATATTTAAAATATTGAACAACTAAATATAGAACCCCAAAGACATTATGTGAATATGGAATATATTCCATGTGGCTTGGGAAAACATCAATTTCATTGATCGTGATGTATAATTGAACACATTGAGAATTGTATACCTTTCCGCCAAGAAAATAAAAAAGATACATTATGAATGAATCATTATAAAGAAAACACAACATGGAATTTTCCAAAAAATCATTAAATTAATTGGGTAAATAATTCCAAAATATGTTTTGAATTATTTATTCATCGAGGGATAAAATACATTACATTGAGATAATATTAGAGTTTCTATGGGGAATATTGGAATCAAAAAATAAATACCAGATAAGTTATGTGTTTTGGTAAAAATTGGGTTTTACATGAAATAAATAAATAAATGAACCTACCATAAATAGAACATGATAGCATGAAAAACATACAAAACTATTTCTGGTGGATATAAAAGCACATCTTGGCTAGGTAAGGACAATATAAGATTATAGAATCACTTGGCCCCCAAGCACAGACAACTTTGTTTTTGAAACCATATTGAAAATCACTATATTCCATAATTCCCTTCCCAACCAGATGATGAAATAGAGACTTCCTCTATGAAGGGGAACCAAGAATGTTATAATCATATGGATAATTACTTGAAGTTTTCTAGCTTTTATATTCTGAAATTTCACGGCCTTGAAGATTTCATTGTGAGAAGAATCAAACAATATTCGTGAAAAAAAATAATCTAATTTAAGAAATAAATATTCAATCCATAATGGAGGAAAATACTATCTAGAATGGGAAAAGATAAGAACATTTCCATTCATATATGAGAAATCATGTATTCTCCATTCATATAGCTTCTTCATACTTAGAAAATAAGTTCTCAAAATTGCATCCAATGGCCATAAGAATTGTTGGAGATTATTATTCTTTGAGACTGAAGTGATTCAAACTTTACATGTCCTAGTTATTTAATTTTTTACTATTTATTGTCCCATTATGTTATTTTTAATTGTACAAGGTATATTTTTACTTAAAATTTAATGTTCTAAATTAATATAATAAGGTGTTGTTGGTTTTAAATATGAGTTTATTTATTTTTAACTATATTATATCACAAAATATTACACAAATTTTTATTCCAAGGTGAAATATCATATATAGAAGTTTTGGTCATCATAGATATATAATGTGATAGATGATTTGTGGTTATTAGAAGACTATAATTGTACACCATATTACTTTGGAATTTGTTGTCTAAATATAATTCCTGAATATTTACAACCTATGTCAAGGGATATGCCAATGTTTTTTGATAGGCTCTTAATTTCCTAACTGGTTATAAACAATCCACTTCTCCAAATTGTGGATGGAGTTTTATTCCCTACTCAGAGTGTATTATTCCCTTTCCCTCAGGATGGGTCTCAAATCATTGAATCATTAAACACATATCAAAATATATATACTTTATATATATATATGTGTGTGTGTGTGTTTGTTCCCTATATATATATAGAATTTCAATGATGAATTGTTGTATTTTACTACATAGTCCTTGGGAAAGTATAAAAGTTATGGATCCTCCTAGTATAAGGAGTTTTTTTATTTTATATAATATTCATATATAACAAAAAAGATGATTCATATTGTTTTTTTAATTGCATATTCCACTAGATATATTTTCTTGATTCATGCTCTTTATCTTATTATAGGTAGGTATTGGATGAGGTTGAAGTTGGATAGTATGCATTATCATACTTAGACACTATATGTGACCTTAAAGTAAATGTACATATAACTGTTTACATGAACTAGGAATGGGAAACCCATACACATGAGAAACTGCAAAATTCATTTCCTGGTGTTTAGAGGGTCATTTTTGGGACATTTATATCCAAGTAGAGATGGTATAGAGGGGATATACTTGGGGGTTCTCTAAGTGTTTACATATTTGAGAAATTATTCTGTTTTAAATTATCGTTTTTTATTAATTTGTATATAGGTAGTCTTTTACTAATTCATAAAACATTTTGGACCTTTTGTGGTGTATTTTGACAATGTATGTGTGGTAATTATGTTCATATAGTAACTCTCATTTATTATTATTTAGATTATTCTAGTGAATAGACATCCCCGCCTAATTTTTTATTATTTTTGTATGTCATATTTTGTTAAAGTTCATACATAAATATTTATATGAAATTATTATTATTATTTATATATTAAAAAATTTTGAAGATGAAACGTTTTTATAAGTCATTTATCCTTATGGTGTTACACCAACATTTATAAATCATGAGGCGAAAAAAATATTTCGGGTTTAAATAACCTAAAACAATTAAAAATTTTATGTTATAGTGATTACATATTTAGAAATACCTAGAAGGTACATGATCTAGTACTATGATGATAATATTTAATTGTAAATGTTTAAGCCTCAAGAAAAGGATTTTTAGGTCCAAAACCCACTCCAGGTTATACAATCTGAAGGGATGTATGCACAATGTCATTAAGTGATTCTGTAGTGGTGAGCATGTTCAATAGGTTTGTAATTATTAGGAATACATGGAGAGTTGAAATAACCATTATTATTAGTTCTTATTAAGTATTATTTATTTAATTTAATCATTATTTTTTGAATATAAAGTGATCAAAGTGTACAATATAAAGATGATGTAAATATATAAAGGATTTAAAAATTATAAATAAATTATGTTTATTAATTGTTTTATAAATTTATATGATCAATTAGAGTGTTTTGAAATAGAATAGTTTGATACATTGGAATACATGAACATTTTTATATTATAATTAAAAAAGATATGAGTTTTTGTCATGTTTTATATTATTTTATAAGAGATTTATTATTGAAAATAGAGAGATATTATGAATAATATGATATTATGGGTTTATTATACATGGCTTATTATTTCACCTAATTCTATAACATGCTGAAAACAAGGGTTAAAAGTGTTTTTATTAATGTTAAAAAATGTTATATGTGTTATTTTAAAAAATACAAGGAAAATAATTCTTGCCTCCTTAAGTGAAATATATTAAAGAATAAAATCCAATTTTTAGATTATTTATCCAAATAGATAGAATAATATATAAGATATGGATGCTAATAATTTATTTTATAAAATATACATATGATTGAAATAATTATTATTTTATAACTTAAGGACTTTTGTTTCATATAAATATATTTTTATGGAAAATATAGTTTATAAGAGAATTGTGATCATATTTTTTGATGTACATAATTTCAAAAAATATAAAATAAATCAATATGTTATTCTAATTCATAATAAAATTAATTTTATATCATTATTGTTTTCAGGTTATGTTGTCAAATAATGTTAGTAAAATAAATAGGCACCTTTATATTTTTTTCCAAATGATATTAAAAAAAGTTAAAGATAGAATTGGTAAAATAATTATGATGATGATCATAGAATTTTTTTTTAGTAGATTCATTTTTTTATTATCATTATAACTTTGGATGTTTCAAGGAATATAAGATTAAATAATATGTTAATTAGTTGAATATGTTGATGATAACTTATAATATCATTATTATTCAATTTTATTTAATCATAGATGATATAAATTATTGAAGTGTAGTGGTAGAGTTTATCATATTTGAATATAGAGATGTGGAAAGAATTAAATTAATATGTAATGTGTTTTAAAAAACCTTAGAATTGTAGAAAACCTAAGAAATCTAAAACAGTCCTCCATAGAAAATATTATTAGATAAAAAACATTTTATGCTTTTTTCAAAAAATACTTTTAATAATATAACACATATTTTTCTATGAAAAAGGAAGTCTCCACTTTATCATTATTTAATTTTAGAAATATATATTTGGCAAGTGATGTTTTATTTGATCTCTCAACGTAAAAAATAAATTCATTCCCAATTAATTGTCATCGTAGATATTTATAGGTTATGATAACATGTTAATATTATCTTGGGTTGGATTTTGTATGGGGATTTGGGATTCACTCATTTAATAAAAAAGGAATTTGTGGTATTAGTTGACCCACTACATATATCATATGTTGTGTCATACATTATGTATTTGGTATAATTAAGTAACATATTTTATACTAAAAACCAACACTAATGATTGAAAATATAAAATTATTATTAAAATTAACACATTCATACCTTTTTTAAGTTATCCCAAAGGATAAGATATTTAAGGGTGGTTATGAGTATTACTGAATAGGTCATTCTTAAAGGGTTAACCAAGATAGGGGTTTCATCTCATACGGAGATTTTTAAATAAGGTCCCTCAATTGATATTGATTAATTTTATATTCATAATTGGGGATATGAAATATTGTAATCTATTAAGATAAGGGGTGTATGATGAGATCATCCATCTAGGTAAATAACATGTGATGTGTTAATCATTTGGATTAGTATATATATGAATAATAATTAGTATATGTAATTGATATATGATACTAACATACTATATTTACTTGATTTACTCATGTTCTAGGAAAAATATTTATTCAAGTCTGATGATATAAAATTAATATTTTATATTTTTTACCTATGTTCTAATATTGGGTTTATCATCAAATAATGATGATCTAATTAGTTTACACTGATAGAATATGAAATTTTTATGATGTTTTATTTTGAGTTATTTGTGTTCCAATGTAAAAAATATTACCAATGGGTTTCATAGTTAAATATTTATGAAATTTTTATAATGATGAAACTATCTTCAAAGATAATCCTTGAAGACTATATAAGAAGTCAAAAACCATGAGACAATAGGTTCAATATTTCTATCATAGAACCTATAATTGTCAATTTCATTTTAGTACTCATTTATATTAATCCATTAATATTAATATTATATTAGTCTATACAAAGAAAAGAGTAATTTTCCATCATTGGGTGGTTAACATGGTCCATGAATACCTTACGAGAAAGGAGTCTATTAGATTATTTTTACAGATCCCCATCAATATTATATTAAAGAATACAAGGTAGACCATATCATGAAATAAAAATGGTATGTGTTATTTATTTTATTATTCAACAAAAATTAATAGATTTATATAATAGGGAAATCCATTTTAGTATATTGTTTTTACTATATTTTTAAAAGAATTATCCCCTCCAAAATCGTTCTTGACCAACTAGATTAGTGTTTCTATCACAGAAGTAAGTTCTTTGAGAGGGATATATACTGGGTATATGTTTATTATAATTTTATGATACTTTTATCATAGTTAAATGAATATGACGCCATTAAAAAATTAATATAAAGTGTATCTTTTGGATTTTGTTATTATATAATGAAATGTGGGTTCTATTCATGGGATAAATGGGATAAATTTTTAAGAAACCAATATAAGGATGACTTGGAAGGAAATTATGAAACATGATCCATTATGGTGAAATATTTTCATTACAAAAACTCTTTTTAGTTGATATGGGTTGATTATTATGGAAAACAACCCATCTAAGAGGACCTTTTTGAATTATTTTGAGAATTAAAATTATTTGATTTGGAGATAATTTATAATTTATATGGTTTTCGGGAAATGGTATAGAGGAATAAGTGATTCGATATTTTTTTATGTAATATAGTGCATGGTTTTAATAAAAAACATTTGAAATGATTAAATTAGGGCCTAAGTATTTGATATTATTATATTAATGATGAAAAATTATTTCATATTAGGGACTCATGGTGTGATATTTTTGTATCTTTATTTGTTTTCCTATTATAATGGAATAGTGTGATTTTACTATAGATATAACTATAGATTATAAATGTATATTGAAATGTTTCTTGGTAATTTGAAATGTTATTTAATGGATATTATACAATGGAAGTGGTTTTCCTATGCGATTTATCTGAAATGCTAGTGTAATGGGTAGTGTATATTGGATAAGTACCTATAATTGGATCAATTATATATCATCAATTGGAAATAAATTTTTAAATTTACTAACATTGAATGATATAAATGAAATGTATTGAAATTTATGACATGAAGGATATATATTATTTAGTGGGTAATCTATACTCCATTTAAGGGCCTTGGGGAATATTCTGATATAATGTAATTTTACATAGATTATAAATTTTTTGTAGAAATGATTATTGGGAAACGATATGAGAATAGATCAGGGTATTATTATGGATTTTGTTTTGTATTGTGGATAATAGAATAATATTGTGATGTTAAAGAGTGTTAATCACCATTAGTTTAGTTTAGGGAATTTATTTTCGGACAAAGATGGATGATGAAGTTTTCGGATGCATGAAGTATTGTCTTCTGTTGTAAATAAAGTTATAGAATAAAGGAAATCAAATCACTTTGTATAACTGGGTGAGAAAAGATAAGAAATTTACAACACTTTCCACAATTAATCTTAATATGCTATCCTAATCTGTATTTCAAAAATATCATAAGTTGGTTGGAGAACTGTTGATGTATGATTTATGAATAACAGGGGGAGGAAAGATGTGGTTAATTAGTATGGTTGGTCTTGCAAAAGCAGGTGTCTAAGTTGGAACTGTTTTCTAATGTTTTCCAAATTTATGGGTTCCATAATTTGGAGTTGGACTAGAATTTCAAAAAGTGGATTTCCTTATTTATCTCATAAAAACATGGAAAATGCATGAATTTTTAAAATATGAGGTTCATGAAGTATATTTTGAAAAGACATGAAGATTTTTGATGGTTTTCTTCATGATTACGACAAGCTTCGTGATTGGGAGAGGTGAAGAGCTTTGCAAGCAAGCATTGCAACAAAAAAGATAATTGCGTGTGATGCTTTGATCAGGTGTAAAGGAATAAGGGAGATAGAAATGGTGAAAAGGATTTAATGGAATTATTCATAATTATGTTGAGATTGGAGAATTAGGAAAACATTATGCGCGAAACATAGTGAAATTCGGAGGGAATTTCAGAGCTCTATGATTTGGTGCTGACGTGGCTCTGAGGTGGATGGAAGGTTCTAGAGTCATATGGAAATTCCAATAAATAGGACGTACAACCTCAAGAATAGTTGAGAACATAATGAAAATTTTAGAGATCTAAAACTATTGTGATGCTTCTCGGAAAAAGTGATCTTTTTGAAGGTATTAAGATTTACAAAGGAAATGAGCTTCACAATGAGACTTTGGGATTTAAAATAGAAGTAAAATTTGCAATGAACAATCAGTGATCTACAAATTAGAGAGCTCTATGAACTAGAGATCATTGTAAACTAGAGTGCTCTGTGAAGCTGGGATCTTCATGAAGCATCACTCTGAAGGAGCTCTGTGATCTGAATATTTGAGTACAAAAATTAAGTGAGAAGTGATTTCATGTGAATCAAGATATGACTGGGGTATATGACTAAGTATTATTATTAATTCAATGTTGTTCCAATTATATTTCTTATAGAAAAGAGAATATTTGTTTTCAAAGGTCATATTTTGATGTAGTATAAATAAGCATAGATATATTTCCTTCCCCTACACGTGCTAAGAGGATGAACACACAACTAAGGATTATCTCCCATGTTATAAAAGAGTGTAAGGGTATGTCCTACTCATTTTATTCCACATAAAATATTTTTTTTCTATTGGATTGTATGGTACTAGATTATTTTCATACCATACCAAAGATGTAGCCACTCTATTTTAGTAGTGAAGCTTGTAAATCTTACTTTCTTGTGGTTGTGTCTGTTCAGTATTGAAAAACTCTTTAACAAGAGGCGAAGGTTTTTAAAAAAAGAAATGAATCATAAAAGAAAAATATATCACTGATTCACCCCATCCCACTCTAATTGATACTTTGATCCTAGCTAGGTAACTTCAATATAAATCTATTTTTTTAGTAGGATAGAGAAATTTTGGAAGGGGAAGTGAAGTGAAATATTTATTTTTCTATGTATTATATATATATATATATTGGTTTATAATTGGTTATTTCTAGTTTTAATTATGTGTAACTCTCAATTATATGATTAAATAGTAGAATTGTGTGAGGAAATATGTTTATTAAATAGATTAATAGATGAAGGGATGCAATTTGGTATGGTAATTATTTGTTTAATTTTCTTGTATTTTAATAGTTTTATGTGCGGTGTGTTGGTATCTTAGTAGAAAATGACTAATACATATTTAGTTATCAGTTATAGATAAATAATAGTATCAGAATAAGTTACGAATATAATTTTTTCTATGATAATTAGACTTAGGTAGTATATGAGTGATCCGAATTACTAGTTTTTCAATAGGGATAATAAAATAAACTTATTAGGGAAGAGAATATTGATGGTCGGATGTTTGTAAAACCCCATGGAACAGTAAATCGAGGGAAATTATTTCAAAATAATAATCTAATGTTTAATATAATATCACATTGAGATTTAATTTTTTAGTGTCTTCATGGCCATATGAGGAAGTTGAAATTCATATATATCTCTTATAATAGGTCTTGTAATGAGAATCATAGAGTCATGGAATACATACATATTGGTTTTACAATACCTCCCATTATTATATATCTAATATAGATCCATCAAGTATTAGATTTATCTTCTTCTATGAGGTTGGGGAACTTTATTAGTTAATAAACACGATATTGTTTAGAGGATTATACCCCTAATTACAAATTCATGTTCTATGCATTAATATTAAGATACAACTCGGCCTAGTTAACCTAGTGATCCTTTGAAAACATTTTTACATAGAGGTGTGGCTCCCATTACGCCTAAATTTATCAATTTGGATTATTATTTTCATTTTATGATGTTATAAGTGGTGATAAATTAATGAGACATGGGTCATAATAACTATTCAATATGGATCGATAAGGTTGGAAGTGATTAAATTCTATCAAAATCAATTTGGTGATTACTCTATGTATCTCAAGGACATGATATAGTGTTTATATTTCACAGGATAGGTCATTTTGTGTCATGATAAAAAACAAACTTTGAGTTATTATTTGAATATAGAACTAAAAACAATAAACTCTAGGGGTAAAATAATTTCATACCGAAGTGGAAGTGAAATAATGAAATGAAAATGACCACTAATATTGATCCCATGGCAGAGGCTCATGAAGGGGTTCCTATAAGGAAAGTCAAGATTAAATTTTATAAAAAGACCCTTTATAATTCAAGGATAATATATAGTAAATATTTTACATTTATATATGTATGAATATTAAGAAGAATAATGGAATTTATTTAGGGCAATATTTTCTCTATTAAGAAAAAAATGTGAAAAATGAAACAAAGTACTCAATGTTCCGTAAATTTATGAAAACTAGATAAAAAAGAAAGTATAATAGATCCAAGGTGAACGAATGATCATTAATTATAAGTTATATAGAGTTGAAGTAGAATAGTGATCAATAACATCCTCCTAAAGCCATGAAAATTATTTTGAGTGAAACTAATGAATCCCTCAAAATAAGGGCTCAACAATATTTTTTGAGGAATTTGTTAATAATATACCATATGAATATAGTTGGAATGGGAAATAAGACATATAGTCAGGGTCTCTTTTTTGTGAGGTTGTAGTTGTTGATCTGCTTCTAGAAAATTGATTGGTGATAAGAGAATTCATGAAATAGGATTTGAAAAATCTCTAACTTAGGATGAAGGATCATACCATAATTATGATATAGAACTACTTGTTCACTCCATAGAGGTGAAGGTGGATGAGAACATATATGTTACACATATAAAGTATAACTAAGATAATTTATATGATATCTTTGCAAAGTCTACATCAATGAGGACTGGTCAGTAGAGATTGAATTTCAAGATATTATATTACTTTGATGATTTTATAAATGGTTGATAAATATGAAAGCTTATATCAGAATATGGGGTAAGATATCCTCAGTATTTGAGGGTCTCATTAAAAATATGTCAATGTGGAATAATTTATTTATTTACAGGAGACATCAAAGAGTGCACAGTTCTAACATTAAAATATTTTTAGGAATAGAACAGTGGTGTGTATTATCAATTAATATTTTTTGGTATTCCTTCATGATTATATAGGTTCCTATTCAACCAATTAATGTATATTAATATAAAAAGAAAAAAAATAATTAGGAAAAAAGAGATAACTTAAAAATTTAGTTTATGTTGTCTTGGTTTTGGCCGGAAAGAAACATAAATGGTAAAAAAGAAGTGGAACTATAAGTGAATGTGACTTTTTATAAAACGAAGGACGATTTCATGTGTATTTAAGGTATATATAATTATTAGTAGAGTGTCCAAGGAGTTTTATGGGATAGTTGTGAAAAAGTATCGATAAATGGTTGAAACTAGGTAGGTGCATAGGTTTACTTTCCTAGTTTCGTCGCCTCTAAATGGTAAATAACCATGAATTTATGAATTTTTTGGATAGTATATTTTCATGGGTGGTGCATAGTTTGGGAAAATAATACATCGATGATGTATTTTTAAAAATTCTCACATTAATTTTTTTTTTGATAAACTCCATCATCTTTATTTTAATTAAAAAATTGGGCTATTTGGGTCGGTTATTTATGGATGGACATATTGATATGGAAAATAATGGTATATGTTTTGTGATTTAAGTTTAGTTTTTAAATACATTTCCATATTTAATGTTATTATTATTATTATTCTATACAATTAAATAAATCAAAGGTTACTAGTTTTATCTTATATCACAAATGTCTGGGGTTTTAATCATGGTGGTTGAAATTTATAGAGTTATTATAAAGGTGATGTAGTTGTCTATATAGAAGACTTTTTACCATATACACTATAGATATGGCTCCAATGGTGACACTAAAATGGTATTATAATAGTTGATATTTTTAGGTTTACCATCAAGGACTTGTTATAGTGAGAATTTTAATTTTTAACAACTGGTATTTGTACTATAAGGTCTCAAAATAGGTCATAAAGGGTCTATTTTAACTAAATTTTTTTGGGGGGGGGGGATAGGAGCCTAAAACATTTAGTTCCTTTTGTTACATATGTGTCTTTGGTATGATTGGTACCTGAAAAAATTGAGGTTATAATTATAATTTTTCTGGAATGTGAAACTGTAGTGAAAATTTCAAAGTCACATTTAATAAGAAAATGTTTTACAAGAGTCTGAATAAAGGGAGTTCACAATATCACATTACATGGAGATGAATTAAATCGTAATGGAAATGATCTTACCATGTATGATTCTTAATGATTCATTTGTTGAAAACCCCAAAAACTACATACTGTTCCTCTCATTAATCATGGGTAATGTTGTAGTTGATGTTGGACAAGGACTCCATTAAATCCACCTATCGATCTGTGAGACTTTATGAGATTTGAATCACACCATTGTTGTCACCGAAATACATGCCACATGAATAGTTGAGGAAGACATGGCCAGATCAGAATAAATTTAAGCAAAAATGGCCAAAAACCCCATATTATGGTCCTAATTCTTGAATCCCTACCTCTACATGAACGACTAGAGCTTTCAGATCTCTCGATAGGGAAATATTTTTCATTACCACACAAAAGATTGACAGTGTTCCTCTTTGAGTCAAACATCTCTTCAGGACAGCGCAAATGATTTGTTGTTTTCTTCGAAAGTCTGATGAAGACATGTCCATTCAAAAGACAACAAATTCCTTTATCAACTAGTTCCCATATTTTTAGAACCCATATATATATATATTTTCCCTCTTATTACAACTATTGGAATATGGTCATCTGACCTTTCATCTTTTGAATTTCTCCCAGTTTTTGAACCTTCTAATCATTGTGATCCCGACAAAAATAGATCATCCAGGGTATTTGGGCTTCAAAAATCCCCCATTAATGTGTTATTGAAATCCTAAAACCTAGGTGTACATTCCATTCATGAAGGCATATTCCCTTCAATAAGGAAGAATGTCTTTTGGGGATCATGATTCTTCATGAAACATTTTTCCATCACAATGTACTTATTTCATGAGACAAGACTTCATCCTGAGGAAGGTTCAACCTATTTCTTAAATCCTCCTCCTTTATGAAGCCCCTAAAATGTGAAAATAACTTTAGCTTCCAGAATCACCTCTTTGTGAGGTGCTAATATTCATGAGACCTTTCTTATAGGCCTCTCCATGTTACCTCCCTTATGTTGATACCTCTTCATGAAGGTTGAGTGCCCAAACACCCAAAACCCATCTTAAATTAATTTAGACACACCTCACATCCCTATGTGACATATTCCACCCATTAAAATATCTCAATACATTTAAATTATGTCATGAGACTCCCACATATCATTTTATTCCCAGCATAGGTATGCTAATACATATTTCTTCTCTGCATAGGAACTCAATTGGAACTTCATCATTTACCACTCCTCCCTGTAATTATATCCTGAAATTTCAAAATACATGCCCCATCATGAGGTTCATGGGAAGGGGTAATGTAAGCCCATGATATAAGGAGTGAGTCCCCCACATCCAAGATGCATGAAGTAAAGATACATAATCCTAACATCCTCAAAAAAAGACATTAAACTATAGATTTACCGAAGAAATAAGAAGAATATTCTCTATGTGTGAGAGACATGGGATGGTCTCCACAACACCTATAATCATAGGGAATGAGATAATACTCATAGGGAATGATACCCTCCTCATATATAATGACATCCTCATTGGGAAGTTTTAATTCATAATCCTCATACTATCTCTCGTTGGCACTGCTTCCATGATAGGAGCATCATGTATAACAACCCTGCTCTTTTATTACACACATAAACATGATTAATTACATAAACTATTCACTAGATACAATAAGGAAGATTGAGTGGTCTAGTGTCTTTGGGGCTTAGGAACACAACATAACCTCTTAAAAATATTTTTATGGGTATTTTTTAATTCTATTAATAAGGGTTCATACTAAGCTTGTGAATTTACCAAAGCATTTCCCTTATGAGTGTCGTAACTATAATTACAGTAGGGCTCGTTGTCGTGCACCTGTTCCCATTCGAGTCTAGCTCTAACTGGTGTTTTCATGTTTTTCCCTAAGGATACATCTGTGCTCGAGCTGCCTCTACCTGCTCATATCTAGATAGGGATGTATTTTATTGATAAACCCCTTGCTCAGCAATCATAAATACATAGGGATGTTATTATTATACTTATTCTAGTATCTAAGACATCACTAGGGCTCTCTAATTCTAATCCCAATAATTACTAAACCTATATGTTGATTCCAACTATAACAACCCTGATATTTTATTACACACTTAAACATGATTTATTACATAAACTCTTCACTTTATACAACACATACGATCGAGAGGTCTAGTGTATTTGGAGATTAGGAACAGTATATAACAACGTAAAACAAAAAACACAACATCTTATTGAAAACATCCTTTAAATGACCACTACATTATCTCGTACTTAGCAATGCATGGGCTAACCTGAGGACATGCATAAGAAAGGGGTGATATATGAAGCCCAATAAGGATATAAACATGGAATAACATGAGGAATAATATACATGTTATAAAATAGGCATATCAATGGATCAAAATAGAAATGTGATCATAAAGGCATGATAAAGCATGATAATCATAACATGGAAATGTGGAAACAACACTTGGCAAGGAATTAGCATGAGCCAAGGCTTATTGCACCTAGAGCATGAGTAAAACATCATTTCACCTGAATAAAGAGTAAAAAATCATTGCACTTGAATTATCCAGAGTCAACATCCATTTCACATGATGTATGATGATACTATACATTACCCAATGCATTGGAGCGCTATCAGGGCACACCCTTCTTAAACATTTCATTTCATGCATAAGTGTGCGACCAGATCATATAACATGAATTCATACAACATCATAATTTTATCCTCGATTAAGGAATGTGGAATTCATACATTAAACTCTTACATCAATATGTAAATGTACATAAAGGTGAATACCCTCAATAGATAAATGGGCATGATTTTCAGTACACAATGATTTGGTATTCGAAAATTGTGGTGCAATTTCGGAAGCATAATGGCGTGACATAAGACTTCCTAAAAATGTTTGATGAGAGAGAAAGAGGTGTCTCATCTTATGTACATTATATGTACAGTAATGGGATTAAAATGGATATATTTCCCAACATAAGTAATGGAATTTAGATTTATAATACAAGAGAATTACTTGGATGTAAAAGAGGAGAGGGAAATCCATCATAGAATTTCGACATGGTAATGGGAATACATGGGAGGAATTAATGAGAGAGAAAGGGGTCTCCCATCATCCAAAAATAAATAGGGAAGTACGAGGGAGGTTAGAAATCATACCCCAATATTTCATATTGAAATCAAAAGGGCATAACAAGTTAAAGAAAGTTGGACTAAATGAGAAAGGATGAAATCACTTACATGGAAGTGCGATCCCAAAAGCTGGGGAGAGGCTTGAGAGAGGCTAATTGAGAGATTCTAGCATCTTGGGAGGATTTTATTGATAGGAGGGTAGGGGTTGTTCTAACTCTAAAGGCTTTTATTGAAGAGTTTTTGGGATCTTGTGTGGGTTTATTTAAGAAAGGAGAGGAAATTATTTATTATATAGGATTGAAACACCTCACATTAAACTAATCAAAACCAAAAACCATCCCATGGTTTTTTCCCTAGGGGAGTGAAAAAATATTTTTTATATGTCCAAAGGACGAAAATATTAAGATAAATGTGTTGATTATGTGGGGGTGAGTCACACTCTCAAGTAAAAAAATTTAAAAAGAGAAAATTTTTTATAAGCTTTGAAGGGTCCACTGAAGCTTTGTAAAATAAATCAAACAAACCAAAAATCACTTTATTTTAAGGATAAAACATATGTTATACAAACATAATATTTATATTGTTTTATTAAATCACTATTGTTTAATTATGATTTTTTAAAATTCCTTATATATTTAAATGGTATTTAATTTTTACCTAAAAATTCAGTTGTCTCATAAAATTATGAACAATTCACTGTTAGATAATTCCAACATCCTAATTACAAAAATAATATTCATTTTATCTAATTAATTTTATTAATATGTTAATTTTTAATTATAAAATAAAAACTAACATTTTTTGAAAATTCATGGGTAAAAAAAACAACTTTCCAACATAGATAAAAATTACAATTGCATCCATAAAATAATATGATCATTTATATTTAATATAAAATAATTTAATTATAGTAATATTTTATTAAAATATTACTTAATCCAAAATTCCATTAATTAATCACTATAGATTTCATAGATGAATATTAACTAAAAATACTATTTGTGCTTTAAGAACTATTTACAAAGTAACAATAATAATATGAATGCACATTCCTTATACAAAAATAATGTTCATAGTCATAGTGCTGGGGTCTTGTTATATGAACCCTTATAACACATGAAATTGATTGAAGGGTATGGTATGTGATGATGACAGACTCTTGGGGTGGCTCAGATAACATCGCACAAGTGGGAGTCTCAATTAACTTCCACTTCTCTCGTAGTCGGTTCCGCTCATGCATAAAATGTTCTAGCTCAGCTTGGGCTTGGTCATGAGAAAATCCCAATGATTCCAACACCGTTATGAGCTCCAATAAATGGGATTCATATAGATAAAGTCTACTGGATGAGTCCTTCACTTCCTTTGTGAGAGTAAATTGGATTTTTAAATCCCTATACTTATACTAATCAGATGATCGTTTTTCAACGTCTTTGTTAAATATATTCAAAATTCATAATGGTATTTTAAAATACACAAACATAAAACCAATGAAGATCGCATTTTATATATCCACAAAAAGATATTTAATTAGATCAAGAGGAATCTCTATTAATGAATTTTTGGGTCGTTACATCAGGTTTACAACTTCGTTTTATTGTTCACCAAGATCTGGAATCATGTGATCGTAGAGGTTAGAGGTGATCATGAAACCCACCCAAAATCCACTCAGATGTAACCCATCCTTAGTTATAATCCCCAAAAATTCTTAACTAATTTTTATATGATTCCCAAAAAACTAGGATACGTAGGAAGCCTCCCTGTGGTCCAAACCCAAAATCTAAAACCATTATGATTTTATTCAGGTCACATCTATGGTAAGATCATGCCCCTCGAATGGGAGACCACATATCCTCTAGGTCTCTTAGGTAGCTGAATGTTTACTCCCCATTCTAATTCCAACCAAGATAAATCCTTTTTCTAAAGAAAACAAACATGCATAATCCCCACACCATCACTCAACGATGATTCCTTCACGATCTCAACATCCTTACCGCATGATGTTGAACTACATGGAATAGTACTTTCACATGAACCTATACTACGATATTGAAAAACATGGTTTTTGATACCTATATTATAATATGGGTATGCAAGATCCATATCTGAGTTTAAATCCTAACCAACTGTAATCATTGGTGATCCATCCTAGGTATGTACATCCTTAATCCACCTCCAGGGGTGTATTGATCAAACATAACCGTGTGAAATACTCCGTCTATGGGAGAAACCTCCTATATCTACCTCTTTGAGGAGTTCTGATCCATCCATTGATAACCGTTCAGATTCTCCCTCATAGGGATATTCCTCCATGATCTATCTCTAAGGGTGTTTCGATCAACCTTCACGGTGTGACATATTCTTTTTATGGGACCCACATCCCAGATCAGCCATTATGAGGAGTTATAATCCATCCATTATTAAAACTTCTAGGTCATCCCTCATAGGGTTGAACCTCATTAATCATCCCCAATGAGTTGTTCTGATCAATAAATTCTGTCTCTAAACTATGTTAAATTTGTGCCCTGATCCATATCTATAAGACATTCTGATCTATCTCTACCAGACATTAAACACATGATCTATCTCATGATGAAACATTTTAAAAAACATGAGATGTGTGAGGTGAAATACATGGAGTATATGGGGCTATGGTGTCAACAAAATCATGAAAAACATGGGATTATAGAGGAGAAATCAATGGATAATACGTGCCTTCAACATCAGATACCTCATGACCAACATAGCATGTCGTCGAATCCTCACATAAGATGCCTCCATGAGAAGACCAACCAATAGGAAGAATATAGGTGAAAACATTCCAAGAATCTGGACATTCTATTTATTCCAAACATGAATACACTCTTGACTGAATGTTGCTTACCTACCAAGATAAAAAAATGTATAGATATAATCAATTTAATTAATCGTCATCCACAAAGAGATGGTGCTATGAATGAGCTATATGAACATGACATAACAATTTAAAGGACACACACACTGGGAAATAATTTCTAAGGATGGATCCATGGAAGGAGGAGCCTAAATTCCACCATAATGTTTCAATCAAGGTGTAGACATTGCAATTGAAATTAACGATTGGCATCCACCTATAGAAAGAGAGAATGTGGGGTAACAAGAATGTCTGTGCACATTAACATGAAAGTGGAATGCCTCAACGAAATAATCTGAAACAACCATTTATAATGGATTGAAAAATATTAGTGGAACCACTTTCAATACATAATTTATTCAAAAAATTATTCTTGGAAAATATTTTTTCATTAAAAACACCAAGAATTTCTGCATCAAGGTATTACATCAATCCAAATTTACTGTTGAAGAAGCCATGTACATTCCACATGTGATATAAAAACATAAAATCAACACATGCTATGGAGCATAAATTCTACTTTGAAGAGACATACAAATTAAAATTGATTTAAATATAAATAAAAGGCTTATATAATACATCAAGAGTTCCATATGGAGGCTTAATGTTACCAACGATGCCATGTTTCCTCATCATAATGAATTCATGAATGTTGTAATGATAATAATAATTTTTTTCTGAATTATCCTCCTTGATTAATATAATATTATTCACAACTGAATATTGATTATTGAGTGGAACTTTGATATAATGTATTGAATTATAGGAAAAATAAATTGTGCAGAAAAATTCAACTACCACCACATGAAATTGGTTCTACTATTGAAGACATAAAAATATATCAATAAGGTATTAGAAATATAGATCTAGGAAGTAATCATTCCGAATTTATATTTTTAATAGAACAATGAAAACATTCCACAAGTCTGAAGTAGTGAAACAATTGAGGAAGTGGTTATTTGAATCCTCTAAGAGTGGGAATTATGTATTGTGAAAGCTTCTATATAAGAGTCTGATAGAAGGGTCTAATTCAAGGCCTATGAATTATTTTTATCCAATTATAATTATGTTTAAAATCAATATAAATGAAATGTTAATATATATAAAACTTATGTATTACAGTTCCATAATGTTTTCATATAAAAATATAATAATGTGGAGAAAATCAGTAGATACTGATAATACTTATTTTCTCATCCTGCATGTTCTTGTAAGAAATTTTGAAGATGTCTTTAATGGAGACTTGAAGACATGAAAAAGAGTACAAAGGCTATAAGGACATAATAAAAGGAGAACCAATATAGTCATTGATCCTTAAATAATGATCATGGTCCTTGCTGTAAATCCATCTTGAGAGAGAAATTATTTTAGAGATTTATCTCATGGTTATCTAGATGGATAAGTCCAAATAGTGAGTTCTAACAAATTTTAACGTTCTAAGGAATCTGTTCCCTATGGAAACTAAGAGCCACAAGATTTCTATTGATGAAATTACAATTGAACAAATCTTTGAGATAGTCATTGAAACTCTCAAGGTTCGTGATTATTATGTCTCTATTATAGAGAGGCTTTTAACTATTTTTCCATAGAACAATAACTATTTTTCATTAAAAAATTATAACACTCTTGAAATCATTTTAATGAATAAATTGTGGTTTTTAATATTCTATGTGGGAAATTATCATATCATTAAGGATTAATTATATTTAGAAACAATGGGGGACTTGGTAATGAAAAAACATCCAATCATTGAGAGGACCATCCCTACAGAAGGTAAAAGTTTATTTTTGGTTGGAAAAAATTATAGATAAGTGGATAATATTAGTCCTCATCTAAAACAAATGAACATTGAGGTATGTGTTGGGAATTAATCCATCTCTGAACCCCATCTCTATAATTTTTTTTATTTATTCTAACATGGGATATCCACTTCCAAAAATCGAAAAGGAACTTATTTGTAATGATGGTATTCCATGATATTCCCTTATATTGATAAAGAGATTGCATTAGGTTATGAATATTAATAATTATTCCTTAAAAGAAAAGGATGATATCAATTATATATAAAATATGGGATGGAAAAAAGAATTTTGGTTTCATGGATGTGTTGGAATTTTCTATGGTCCACTCTGAATGTGAGAATCTTGTTGAGATAATCCATAGAAATAGAAATTTAAATAGATGAGAGAGGGCCAACTTGTGTGAAACCTTAAATAATTTGATGTATCCGTTAGATTATTCATTGATAAGAGCTGAAATTTTGGTATAACCAATGAGATATGTCAACCAATTTATAAAGGTTTAATTAAAACCAAAACTATATAACCTCTTCAGGATGATGTTTTATTCGATACTTTAAAAAACATTGTAAAGTAAAGCTTAAGAGAAATGTTACCAACTCTACTTGACTTTATAATAAGGTTAACACACACTAAATTCAGACCATTAACATCTTGAACATTTATAACCTTGAAATATGAAAACTGATTCTAGGATATGATTTTATTGGAGATAGAGGAAAGCATATTGGAAAAGAGATTACTCTAATATTTTTAGATCATGATAACAAGGAAAATGGGCCTGATGGTATGAATTTCACAAGAATTATAAACATTTGGAATCTGGGTTATAAATTAGTCATTGAGGAAATTAAGTAGCATTTCATTAATTAATAAAGAAGTTATCATGCTATAAACACCAATATGTATCACTTCCATAAATTCCCAAAATAAGAAAATATTGAATCCATATATTTCTGGAGCAGTTATGGGGTTAAGGATAAATATAACTACAATAATTTCAAATTAAAATGGAATGCTAGTAAACAAGAAGTTATCTTCAAGGATGACAAATAATGACTTATCTAATACTCCAAGTATTTATTGAGGACAACCCCATTAATGATGTAATAATAATAAGAGAAAATATGTTTACTGTGGAATTTTATGTTATCAATGATGGAGTCAAACTATAGTAGGAGGGAGAGAGGTATAAAATATTTTCAGAATCATTTATGAGAATTATAGTATTTATATTTCCTATTTCTATAGTTGATATATTCACCTCTAAACATTTCATTTTGAACCTATATTTTAAGGATAAAAGATAATTCAGCTTAGAAGTTATAACAATATCTTCATGGAGTCTAGAGGAAAAATCACTATTGGAGGATTCATCTTGAACCTTTCGAAGATAATATTCATGATAAGTGATGGTTCTATCAATAATTCTTACATAATATATGAAATTTCTCTTGAGTTTATTCTTGAGATGTTTCATCTTCATCAAAAATGAAAAATAATCATTCTCAAAATACAATCAAGTCTTGAAATCAATGAATAACTTATCACAATTAGGACAGGTAGCCCAGACATTATAGAATCCAAAGTAGAGTGGTGGATTCATGTACCTATTCATAAGGCTGAAAATAATGGGGTTGTGATAAGAATATAGATATGGAAGAGTTATATTAGAAACATTGTATCATTTTTAGATGACTATTACATTGTTAAAGTCATGGTCATGTTTTATAAAAATTGTTAAATTGAGGTGAAACCTATACTAGTGGTATTAAGAACCACATAAGGTGATCATCATAATATTATTTTACATGATAATATCATAAATATCCTTAAAAGAGATATAGGAGTGGAAATGGTGGTCTACTATAATCTATTTTATTTACTAAATATAATGACTATCTTATCCACACTATATCTAAAATGATGTAATATGTAAATTTAAAGACTATACAGGACAAAAGTGGGATGTTTGTACCCACACATATATTTTATTCTGATGATCTAATCTAATTCTATAGGGTGACTAAAAGGAATATTTATATTATCCAGGGGTAATTACATAACTATGAACATGATATCGGTCAAAAGAGTATATGGAATAAATAATTAATTTATTTTTATAATTTATTTATCTATTATAGAGGACATAAAATTTTGTTATATTTGGATGTTAGAGAGGGATTACATTCTTCCAATTATATTTTAGTTCATTCGTTTTTGAAAAATCCATTGGTTTCATAATTTTATCATTTTATCAATAAAATTTTATGTCAGCTTACCTCATGAAAGGTAAATTTTATTTCCATTTCTAGTGGGGTTTTTCTTTTTTATATGTAGTTTTTGTACTCTATTATGGGGTATATGAAACCCATTAATTTTATAAAAACACACAGTGTCTAAATTCTGATTTTTATTGGCTAGCTGTATTTTGGAGAATAAGACAGTTATTATCCTTTGGAGTGTATATTATCATAGTAACATGCCTGGTGGAATTAATTTTTTTAATATCAAGAAACTTAATGATTCCATTTTTTAAGTAATTATGTGGATCGTTATTAGTGTTAAGCCAATTGAATCTCTTATTTGAAATGAAGATCATCAGGTGACTAATGATTGAATTATTTAGACTCCTCTATTTGGAATAATTAAATACACAATTTATCTTATACAATGCATAATTCTAGATGGTTGGATTCTATAGTTTATAATATCAGGTTCTGGATGGATAATTATGACAGTGCACCTATATTTCATATATTTTTGAGTGAGTTTAATAATATAATTTTGATAAATCCATTTATCAAAATTTCTCAAAATTTCTCTCTAATTGACCTACTTATATTATACATATCATAGATATTTACACCATTATACCCAAAACAATTCTATTTTGGGGTTGAGAATTGATGTTATTATCACATGTAAATCTTACTATCATCATTAGAAAAGATGTAATGTCTAATACATTGGTTTAATTAGTTAATTCATTAGGTCTTATATACCTCATTAAATATTAATTATTTTATAGAAATATTCTTATTGAAATATTTCTACCAGTGTATATATGAAAAAACTTGTCTCTCAATGAAATCTATGTGAAATATTTCAAAATAAAACAATTTATAAACTTATAATGTATTATTGAACACCCATTTCAACTTATATCCCTTTCCTTGTTATTAATTGGGATCCATGTTTGGTATTTTTGAACACACCATTCCGCTTACAGCAATGAATGCATACATGATCTTCAGTTTGTTGAATATAAACCATATAAATAAGCTTATTAATATCGTTATTACTATTTTGAATGATAACATTTTTCTTGTTTTCTGTAGTTGGAATTCCTATATGTATGGAAGTTCTATCATTTCCCTACAAGAAGACATTTCACACATTTTTGTGGATTTCTAGGTTGTTATTAAGCATTATAAGGGGTATGCATGGCATACCATTCATCATATTTATATGTTAAATAAATTTAAAAAATCTGGTTAAATAAAACACTAAAATTTATATGTTAATGTGGTTTGGAAGGTGCCTAAAAAAGTGGATAAATAAAGACATTAATTGCGCATCTAAAGGAAGTGTGGGGATCTCAGGTTATAGTGGAATATTTTAGGACATAAAAGAGTTGTTACTTCCATGATACTAGGATACAAGCGGGTGAATCCTTTTAAATTAAAGACAAAATAAACCTGGTGATAACATGATAGAATATTGAATAAGGAAATAGAACTAACAATGTATCATGATTGAATATAGAATTTTATTTAATGTAATTCGATCTATAGAAAGTGAATTCTTCAAGAAACTTATTCCAACAGTAATGTAAGAAGTGTGATTCATGTAACACCCCAAGGTTTTAAAAATAAGTTTAAAAGCTTGAAACTTTGTTTTAAGTAGACAATTATAACTAACCATTAAACATAATTTTTCCGCTTCTATGATTTGAATTAAAAAAATTTCATCTATGATTATGATTGGTAAGTTATTTGGAGTCTGATGGAACCAAGTTGTTTTTCAGTGAGTATTAACATACCCTTATAAATTGTAATATGAATAGAAATATGACCCTTGTTGAACATTAAATAATTTTATTATTTTATTTTGTTTAGATTATAACATAATAAGATGTTGATTAATTTTTCAAAGTGTTAAAAATTGAGTTAGATAATAAAAATTATAATTTTTAAATAAATTATGATTTTAAAAAAAATTAAATTAATAGTATTTGGAATTTTTTAAAAAAAAATGGAATTAATTTTTTAATTCTACACATCAGAAAAACAATAGGGTGAATTTTTGTGATTTTATTAAATTCTTGATTTTTTAAGAATAGTTAAATATGATAAATTATGATAAATGCCAAAAACATGTTTTACTGTCTCATAAGTGATCAAAAGATGTCTAAAGCCCAATTAGTTTTAACTCACATAAAATTATTACTATTTTTGGTCACATGAATCAAGAATATTAATATTCTTGAGAAATTTTTTTAAAATAATGATTAAATTGATGTGAAATCCTTCATCTCCTCCACTATAAAAACTACCTTCATTCCCTTATTCATCTCACACATCTCACGCCATGGTAATTAAGAATTTTTATCCAAATACACTACCCAAGTCTCTTTCTCATATCCATGACATTATGGTCTCACCAAAAAGGCCAAAACAAAAGGCCTTAATGAGGATCTTGTGTAGAGGAGATCACAAGGTAAGAATCCTCTTCACTTTTCATGTGTTTTATTTTTAATTCCATTATTCTATTATACTGTATTCCCAACCATATTAAGGAGGTATGAAATATCTATAATCATATATATTCTTTATTTTTTCATGTTTATATAAAAAAATTTATCATCTTTCTTCCTCTCCTCACCGTTTTATTCTAAAAATTTAAACACCGTCTGAGATGTGCCGATTTATCAAAATCATTGATGGCGTGTTCGTAATTTCAATTACATCCATAAAATATGATCATAAAATTAATTTAATGGTTGAAACAGAATAAAAATTTTATGATTTAACCTATTATATATTCTGGAATGAACTTATATATGGGACATTAAATTATACAATGAAACATGTTCATGATTATCTAGGGACATCCAAAAAAGATCTAAATAATTATCATTAATGTTTTATGTAATGATTCATCATAATTTATGGTAAAAAATGATTAATGATATCAATAAATATTATTTAAATATATTATAACCATTTAATTCCACTTATGTAATTCCATTTCTATATGATAAGAAAATAAAATACAAACCGGCTACGGAAATCATGTAAAGAACTCACCTGATACAATGTAAATAACAAAATTTTATTAATTAATGAAAGGAATGATGTTATAAAATGAGCATATAATGTGTTATAAATATAAATTTATTTCTTTATGATATTAATAACGCTATTTAAACTTTATATATTACGTTTAAACATGTTTTAGTCGAGAGAAACCCGAGTTAAGTTAATTCTTAACCCAATTTTTGCTCTTTGGCTTAACCTTCTACTTCAATATTTTAGTTGTATTAAAATTTTTTATGTGATTAATTTTCTTTATATTATGTTTAATTATGTTTATTTATAGTCTATATACAGATTACACACACTTTATTAATTCTCAATTCAATTATATGATATTTGAAAGGGGGATTTTCGTTTAAAATACTCTTTTAAATTTTGTTTTTACAAAATTCAAAAGAAATATTTTGTGCAATTTTTCATGTTGTATGATTGTGTTCTGGTTATTGAGAATTATTTATGATGAATTTTGGGTCCTATATCTTCCACCAATTCATTTGTTATGTGGATGTTGTAGGTCAGGTATATGGTTACTCTAAGTGTAACTGCGATGGTTACATAATAAGGTAGTCGTGAGGGTTACATTGTAAGGAAGCCATGGGGGTACAACTTATAAGGTAAACTAGAGGGTTAAACTAATATTTAATTAATGCAACATGATAAATTTATGGTTATATTTATATTCTATATGTTTTTTTTGAATCATGTATAAAATCACAAATTTCACAAAGTATGTTAATATGGGTGAAAAGAATGTCTTTTTGAAAATGATTTCATAGGTTACATGTATTCATGGGATATTGTTTTTTTTCATTTTTCTTATATAACTTACTATTATTATTGTGCTCATCCCATGATTTTAAATTATTGTAACATGATATAATGATGGGTAATACAAATAAGGAATCGATGTTAAATGTTATGATGTTTCGTAAAAGAAATCAGGTATTACTTGAAATGTTTTATATTTTGGATGAAATGGCTATTATTTCTGTGGTATACCCACTTTATAAATATATAAGGTTTTGTATGTGTTATATCCTAATTCTATAAAACTATAAACTTGAAAATATCTTCAATGTGAAATTTAGTGACTTCTTGACTAAAATTCAAGATAATGTAATTTAATAATTTTGGGTTCTTAAATTTGGTATCATAGGATGGTTTAGATAACATTAGGGGTTTGGATAATGTTAATAGAATACCATAAATGATTTTTACTCTGGTTAATTTTAAATTATATATAATATAATTATTATCATGTTTCTTTGACTAAGATATGATAGTTTAGAATGGTTTTTAGTAGAAAAAATAGGATATCTGAAGTTGGGAGGCACCGACTGAAAGATATTCTTCCAAATCTACAGGCCGAAATATTTGGGATTGGAACCAAGAAATTTTTGATAATAATGACCCAGAAAACACAAGAAATAAATTGAAGTGAAATCTATACAAGAGAATAACCAGAGCTACAAAAAATGTACCTGACAATAATGTAACATTTTATGAGGAAACACCCCATGATTTTAGTGGATCTTCTTATCCAGTATAAAATGAATGATGGATTAAATCCCTTGAATAAATATTCAATCTTATGGGTTGTTAATATAATAAAAATATACATATTTCCATTTATCATTCTGAAGGTGAAGCTAATAAGTGGTGGTCAGTGGTAAAAAATATCAGTGATAGAGAGGATATTGATGCCTTTGAGTGGGATGAATTTACAAGTCTCTTGCTTGAAAAATATTTTCCAAATGTGGTGTAACATAGGATGGAGAAGTAATTACAGGAATTGAAGAAAAAGGAGGAATATTCACTGTCTTTTTATTAATCAAATTTCACACGGCTGGTGTGGTATGCTCCAAATCTTATTCTGGATTTTGATATCAAATTCAACCACTTTTACTCAATATTAAAGCCAATGCATTGAAGGTAATTAGCCTCCCATGAATTCAAATTTTATGAGAAAATTGTCTGATGTGATTACATGGATAATATTCAGTTTTATAATGATCATGTAAACTATTAAAACAAAGAGATTAAGAGTTCGATAATGAAAGAAATGTGTAAAAATCGATAATAGAAATATTTTGGTAAGATATTCTATTTTCTAGTTTGTAAAAAGTTTGGAAAAAAGAAACCTAGGGAATTCCTTACAAGTAATGGGAAGTGTTCTGGATGTGGTATGCTTCGAAACATAGCATGATATTGTAATAATAATTATATTAAGACTAATCATGATAAGAAAACTATAAAGTGTTTAAAATGTGGTGATTTGAATCATTATGAAAGTGAATTCCCAAAGAGAGATCTGAATGATGTAAAGAATCTTGACAATAAGTAGAAAGGTGTAGTGAGTTCTTTTGTGACTACGTCAACAGATGTCAGGATATCCAATGAAGTTGTTTTATGTGACTTGTTTTTTACCAAAATTTCTCTAAATTTTTTCTTGATATGGGGTCTTGACATTGCTTTATTTATGAGGAATTTTCTAGGAAATTAGAAATATGTCCTCAACAAATGAGACAAAAACATATTGTTAAAACAGCAGGGGAGATATTATCGAAATGTGTAATTATGAGAATCTTTATATTTTGTTCTAAGGAATGACTTTACATGAAAACATTTGTGTTTTACCATAGTAGAGTTTGATATCATTTTGGGAATGGATTGGAAATATATTTATCCTGCTAAGATTTATTGTGGAGGTAAAGATGATATTTTTTAGAAAGAGTTTCATTTTGTATAAAATAAGGAACCCATAATGTTGATAACATATCTAGAAGTGGTGAAACTGTTGAATGATGGAAATGAATGTTATCCATATCATATTTTTTAAAACAAGATAACTATTTAGAATAATGAAGTGCCAGTGGTAAATGAATATTTTGATGTTTTTTCATATGATTTACCCAGTGTTATACCCAATGAGGATGTAAAATTCACAATTTACTTATTTCCTGATTCAAAGTCAATTTTGAAACCCCCATATCAAATCGATAAAAGAGAACTTATTGAATTGAAAAATCCATTCTAGGAGTTTCTTGTTGAAGTCTTTATTCTACCTATATCTTCATCATGGGGTGTTCGTTTTTTTTCATTAAAAGGATTGATGGTTCCATGATAATTTTCATTGATTATAGAGCATTGAATAACATAAATGTTAAAAAAAAGTATCTTTTTCTTCATATCAATGACTTTTTCTATCAGATCCATTGAGCTTAGTAATTTTCCATGATTGACTTGTGATCCAGATACCATCTGCTAAAGGTGAAGGTGGATGAAATCTCAAAAAAATATTTTCATACTAGATATGGGAATTATGAATTTGTTGTTATATCATTTGGGTTATCTAATGAACATACTGTATTCATGGATATTATATATAGAATAAGTCATGAGTTCTTGGATACATTTGTGTGTGTTTATTGATGGCATTATGATATTTTGTAAAATTAAAGAGGATCATGAAAACATATAAGGGTTGTTTTGAAAACCTGAAATAAAAATAAACAATATGGAAAATTTATCAAATGTGATTTTTCATTGCATTAGAATTCATTTCATGGAACATTGTAAATAAGGATAGAATACCAGTTGATCCGGCCAAAACAAAAGTGGTTGATGAATGGGAAAGACCTACAAATGAAACAAAAAGTCATAGTTTTCTTGGATTAAAAGGTTATTACTGGCGGTTTGATAAAACCATTACATGGTTATCTTTCCCAGTAACTATGTAAAAGCGAAAAGGGGTTAAATTTGTTTGTATAGAAGAATGTGATGATTTTTTAGGAATTGAAGATGAGATTAGTGAATTCTCTAGTTTTGGACTTTCCTTCTCAAAATGTTGAGTTTTTCATCTATAGTGATGCTTCATTTAAGGGACATTATTGTGTTTTTATGCATAATTATCATGTAAGTGATTATGATTAAAGACAATTAAATCCTCATAAGTTTTTATTTTCTGACATATGATTTGGAATTAATAGTTACATTTTTTTCTTTGAGAATTTGGATGCATCATATATAAGGTGGAAAATGTGAAATATATTATAACCATAATAGTATAATGTATATATTCACTACAAATTAATTAAACATGAGGTAGAGAGGATATCATAATCTGAAAAAGAATTATTATTGCAATGTCAATTACCATTCAAGAAGACAAAACAAAGTGGAATATGCCTTTAGTCGAAAATATCTTGCTTCTTTAACCATGTTAACTTTGGAACATGATCCATTGATCACTGATTTGATGAATTTTGGATTTTTAGTTTTTTAGTGTTGGAAATAAATATATTTTGTTTTAGGATTCAGTGCAGTCATCGTTATCAGAAATAATTAAACAATCACAGAACAAAGACACTGAGCTACAGAAAAATGTACAATTGGATAAAATGGGTATGTTGCCAAAATTTAACGTTGATTAATATTGTTTTTTTAAATTTGGTAATTGTTTGGGCGTGGTTTGTAATTCCTAGCTAAAGAAATAATTATTGTGGGATGAACATTGTTCTTCGTTTTTAGTTCATGCTGGTTGTACTATGATGTACTCATACCTAAAAGAGTATTACTGGTGGGATAGAATGAAAAGGGAAATTTCCGGATTTTAACATGAAGTGTTTGACTTATAAATTAGCTAAAAAAGTGATGATGTTACAAAAATGGATTCATTAACCTTTTCCAGTCCCGGAGTGGAAATTGGAGAATATATCAATGGACTTAGATTTTGGACTACAAAAGACATCTTGAGGTAACACTGTAATACGTGTCATTGTTGACCGACTGACGAAATATACACATTTTATCACTATTTGAGATAAAATATATTTGGGTAAAATTTATCAATAGTACATCAATGTGATTTTTACGTTACATGGAGTGCCCCTTTTCATTATATCTGACTGGGATCCCAGGTTCACTTCTAGCTATTTGAAGGGCCTTCAAAAGACAATGGGAATAGAATTAAATTTCAGTATAGATTTTCATCCTCAATAGATGGACAATCATAATGAATGATTCATAATTTAAATGATATGATTCGAGCTTGTTCAATGGACTACCAGGGAAGTTGTGATCAAAATCATTCTTTATTTGAGTTTACTTAAAAGAACAACTTTCATTCTAGTATACACATGGCACCTTTTGAGGATTGTATGGGAAGCAGTGTCAAAATCCAGATTTTTGGTATAATATTAGGTAAAGGAAGTTTATGGGAGTAGAATTAGTTAAGATAATGGACGAGAATGTGAATATGATCCAATAACATGTGAGGAAATATCAGAGTAGGAAAAAAAGTTTGGCATACAATATAAGGAAAATCATTTTTTCTCAGGTAGGTGATCATGTTTTCCTATGATTCTAACTATGGAAAATTGTAATGCATTTTGGTATGAAAGGAAATAAAAGTTAATAGTTCATTGAAACTTATGAAATCATAAAGAGTGAGGGACCATTTTTTACCAATAATATTTTCCTCTGAGTTTATCTTAGTTACACAATGTTTTTCATGTTTTGATGTTAAGAAATAATGTGCTAGTTTCATCTCATGTTTCGATCCATAAGGCAGTGCAGCTGGAAAAGATCCATTCTTATGAAGAAAAACCAATTTAGATTCATGATTAAAGTGAAATAGGTTTCTGAATAATGTAATCCACTGGGTAAATGTTTTGTGGAGAAAACACATGGTTGAAGAAGCAACATCAAAGTCTAAAAATTCTATGAGTTAAAGGTACCTTCACTTGATTAATAGGTAACTAACAAAGTATATAATTTTGCGATGATGTAATTTCCAAAAGGTGGAACACATGTAACACCCAAAGGTTTTAGAAATAAATTGAAATGCATGAAACATTGTTTTATGTAGATATTTAAATCTATTCTTAAAACATAATTTTCCTCTTCTATGATTTGAATTTCAAAAAACGGTCATCTACGGGTGTGAACAATAAGTTATTTGGAGCCTGATAGAACAAACTTATTTTTTGGTTTATAGTAACATATACTTATGAATATTAATATGACCCTAATTAATACAAAATCATATTATTATTTTATTTTTTAAGGCTATAAGATAATGTTATGTTGATTATTTTTTGAAAGTGTTAAGAAATGTATTATAAATTTAAATTGTTATTTCTGAATAAATTATGATTTTATTTAAAAATTAAATTAATAATATTTAGAAAATTATTTTAAAAAAATGGAGATCATTTTGGAATTATATAAATCAATAAATGGTTAGGGTGAATTTTTGAGATTTTTCTGTAATTCTGGAATTTTGATGAAAAATAAAATATGATAAATTACATTAAATTCTAAAAACATGTTTTACCGAATCATAGGTGATGAAAGGATCTTGTAATACCACCTGGTTCAAAATCACTTGAAATTATTAATATTTTAGGTCACATGAATTGAAACTATTCATAGTCTTGAGAAAAACTATTAAAATAATGATTAAAATAACATTAAATACCTCATCTTCATCATTATATATACCAACCTCATTCCCCTCTTCCTCTCACACCACTAAATCCTTGAGAATTGTCTATTTACATCCAAATCACCTCCACACGAATCTTCCCCATTTCCAATACATAATATTGTCACCAAAATTCCGAAACCAAAGTCCTTAAGGAGGACCTCAAGGAGATGAGATCAAGAGGTTAGAATCATCGTCCTTTTTCTTGTGTTTTTTTTTCAATTCCAATATTCTCTTATACCCTATTCTAATAAACTATTATAGGAGGTATGAAATCCATAAAGTATTATATATTCTATATGTTATCATTTTTATGTAAAACAATTCATCATCATTATTCATCTCCTCTTCCACTTATTCTAAAATTTAAACCATCGTCCACAATGTGTCAATTTATAAAAATCATGGATGATGTGTTTGAAATTTTCATTAAATCATTCAAATATAACCATAATAACCACTTATTAGTCTAAATTGAATAATAATTTTATTATTAAACCTATTTTATATTCTGTAATGAACTAATATGCATGATATTAAATTATATAATGATCCAAGTTCATGATTATAGAGGTACTACAAAAAAATGATCTAAACATATATCATTAATGTTTTATCTAATGATTCATCATCATACATGATAAAAAATGATCTATGATATTAATAAATATTATGGAAATGTATGAGTACCATTTCATTCCACTTATGGTATTTTATTTCCACACGATAAGAAGATCAAATACAAACCAGCCATGGAAATCATGTAATGGACACACCCAAAACAATGTAAAGAACAAAATAGAATTAATTAATGGAGGTAATTATGTTTTAAAATGATGATATAAGGTTTTATAACCATTAAAATGTTTTAATGATATTAATAACTATCTTTTAAACATTATAAAGGTGGTATAAACATGTTTTAAGTAATATAAAATTGAGGTAAGGGAATTCTTAACCCAATTTCCATTCTTTGGGTTAAGCTTTTACTCCATTATTTATTTTGTATTAAAACTATCTGTGTGATGAATTTTTTTATATTATATTTAATTATGTGTATTTACAGTTTGTATACATATTATTTCAACTCTATTAAGCCTCACTTCAGTTATATGATATTTGAAATGGGGCTTTTCTTTTAAAATAATCTTTTAAAATTCTGTTTTAAAAAATTCAAAAGAATTGTTTTTGAAAAAATTTTCATGCTAGATGATTATGTTATGGTTACTTTTCATTGTATTTGATGAAGTGTGGGAAATATATCTACCTCTAATGCATTTTATTTGTATATGTTATTGTTCGGCCATATGGTTACTCCATGTGTAACTGCGATGGTTACACAATAAGGTGTCCATGAGGGTTACATTGTAAGGTAGTCGTGATAGTTAAAAAATATAAGTTAGATGAGAGGAGTACATTATTATGTATGTAATGACCAAAGAAAACTTTATGGTAAAATTTTTTTTATATTTGTTTTGTGTAAATATCTTGTAAATCTCTTGTTTCACAAAGTATTTTTAAAAGGGTGAAAGGATGTCTTTTCAAAAATGATTTCATACCTTCCAAGTATTCATGGAATAATGTTTTCTTTTCTTATTTTTATATCCCTTAATGAAGATTTTGTACTCATTCGATGTTTTTAAAACATTTTCAAAGGATATAAGGATGATTAATAAGAATAAATAAGCCAAAGATAAATGTTATAAAGTTTCGTCAATGAAATCTTCTTTTATTTGAATAGTTATATACTTTTGAATAAAGGGATATTTAGTTTTTTGGTATAATTTCTGTATAAATTTTAAATATTATATATGTGGTATATGCCAATTCTCCAAAACGCTAAACTTTAAAATAGCATCAATGCCAAAATATGTGAGTTATTGACTAAAATTCAAGAGTATGTAAGGTAATATGGTTGGGTTCTTATAATTCATCTCTAACATTTAGTATGATCTTATGAATATTTTTATATAAGTTAACCCTTCCAAAAATTCACTTGAAAATAATTATGTTTCCAGTAATTCATTTAACTTGTTATACCACATCCCATTATAGTTATTTCTATTTTCTAATCATGATAAGGAAAAATGTATTGTAACTTATTTATTTTTATATTTATTGTCATAGATTATTGAGAATAATAGGCCAAATTGACCTTATTTTTTATGATATCAATTATTATTATTAAATAAAAGATTTAACAGGAGAGGTAGGTTAGGGGAAGGGGTAATCATTTTCAGGAGAAAATACCTCCTACTTTTTCCTTTTACCATATTCTCCTTATATATTCTGTTTAGGATGAACATACTTATAAAATCATCACCCATTTATAAAAATAGTTTCATATATAAAATATAAATTTATTTCAACCTGTATCCATATTGTTTCACTCACTCTATTTTCTCTACTTATATATATATTTCATTTTTGGTGTTCTTGAAAAATAATTTCAATGGATCTAGGATAGGTTTGTCAAATATTTTTGGATTAGCTTGATTTAACAAATTATATTCAATATATGGGATATTATTCACATATAATGTATACTTACCAAACCAATAATCATTTATTCTCACATTTCCTATGTTTGGTTATGAGTGGGATTCAAAATAGGCATTGAGGGAATAAATGATTAACAAAATTAGGCCCCCTCATGTCTAAAAATTTATTATTAAATTCATGGTGTATATGTGAAAAAATATAGATTTCATTTTGTGGTCACGTGATTTTTTTACTATCTAGAGAAAATAACACCTTAGGATCAATTAGGAAAATTAAATAAAGCTATGTCTTAAGGGCTAATCTGGGTACCTGAAATGATCACACTGAACTAGTTCAAATAATATTTGGATCTATTTTAAAAGTATTCTCATAATGATGATAGTATTCATTCAATTAGAATAAATTATTTATCCTATTTTTATATTATCTTTTAAATCTATGTGTTTTATGGATTGTATTTGTTCTGTCATATTATAGGTTACAATTATTGAACATGGATGTAATTTAATTGAAATCTGGATAATTATACCAAATGCTTGAGGTCTTTACATGAGTTAATTGGTCATATAATAATCATAAAATGGATAAAATAGATGGGAATGGGGGATATGTGAGATAATCATTTTGAATGGTACATGGGATATGTCATAGTATGGGGTCATTTATCTTGTTTATCAGTAAGGACCTATTTGATTTCCTTTTTGTAAATTCATGCAATAGACTAATATTTCATATAATTTTATTGGATGATGATGAGATTGTTAATTTTATCAATGTTTTTTACCTTGAGGAGCCAAATACTCAACCTATATTGGTCAATGTATGGGGTATATGTAGTTTATATAATTTAGGGATAATAAATTATACAATGGTAGCTGAGTTAAATGATAAATGTATTGTGGGACTGAGTTTGGAGTGGTAAAACCTTAGAGGTATATGAGGTATGTCTTCTTGACATTACCAAGTTAATATTTAGGCAAATGGGTCGATATAATAGTAATTAGGATTTTAGTATACCAAAAATACAATGCAACGGGTTTTGTTAGTAAATAGAGAAGTGATCATGTATAATGGGGAAGTGGATCATTCTAGGGATAACAGCAGGTTTTAGATATATAGATAGTAATAGGTGTGGTGAACCAGTGTGAAGGTAATTTTTTATTTACTCATTCCAAATGCTCATAAAATAAGGATGATTATTTAATTGGATTACTATGTTAAATTTTGAACAGAATTACCATGTTGTGGGTGGGATATGGTATACCCTAATTCTACATATGGTACAAAGGTTACTCTATATTATCTCTCAACCAAGAAAAAAATTACAAGGGATTTTTAAGTTACAAAAAAACATTAGGAATGATATAAATTATCGTCTACAAACTAAAATACAAATTGTGGTCTATGATACATTTTGACACTAGTTACTATCTTAAGGGTAGTTCGTTTAATATTGTGACCTTAGATACAATATCAAGGGTTGGATATATCTTTAAAAGACCATAGTTTTGATACCAATTGAAAAATATGTTATGGTGTGACCATATTTACAGTGTTAAGAAAGGGATATGTAATTCAATGATCCATATTTTAATATCGAGGGTAGTCTATAAAATTTCATGCATTTATTTATTATAATGGGGGTTCGGTATATTACATTACGGTATTAGTATAAATGCATGGGGTTGACATATGTATTGAACGTACTTATTATGTCAAGGATGGGCTCTATTATATATCATAATTTTCTTACGAAAAAATGAGTCTGTTATGTAATTTCATAATCCTAGTTACTCTTATAAGGTTGAGAGATGTAAATTTAAAACCCTAGATATGTCTATAGTCATTATCATGAATTAATAGTTGGTGTAAATACATTACTATTCTCCAATTCATAATGTATATTCCTATGGTGGATGATGTATGCGTGTCTATGAACTATGATTCCGATGTAACCAATTAGTAAATTGATTAGATGTTTACTATTGATTATTGTATTTTTATACCATTCTATATTTGGGTGTATTAGTTTATAGTGTTTCTTTTATTCTTTCAAAATGAGCACAAAAATATACACGAAAAACATAAACAGTATTTAGTATATTGTTTTTCTAACTACTATGTTTTTGTAGTAACACATTGCCAGTGCACTTCAATTCACATTTCAATCTCCTAGTTTATCATAGGAATTGGATAGGTGAACTGGGAGAATATTTTGAAGATATAATTGTTCTTTGGGACTAGTGCGGTGTTAGTGATAATGTTATTTTATGTGATATTAATTTATTCCCCAATTTTTTCGTCATATTATTTGAATTTATTTATTTATTGAAGAAATAAATCATGATTTTATTTGGCGATATTGATGTTGTATGTTCTATATACATGGTTATTACTAGGATTTCATTATTATCCCATTATGGTAGTGATAACCAAGGGAGTGGTTATTATAATTATAGATGATATATCCATTATTTAATTATTTGTAGTAATTATTTTGGAGTGAATAATATCCCCTTTTCTAGTGGAGTCATATTTCACTAGTCAACAACCTATATCAGACATTGAGGAAATTTTTAGGTTCTTTGATGATTACATTTTGGAAAAATGATTAATCATTTTTATAAAAACTAAACTCAATTCACATTAAATTCATATAATAAATGGTTTGGATAATTATATCTAATATAGGAATTTTTTGACATGATCATCAGTGGGGGTGATGTTATTTTTCTAGTTGATGGTGGAGTGTTATTTTGAATTAAAATTTAAAAAATAAATTATTTTTAGTCAAGGATGTGAACATTTATATTTTTAATGAATAGTAGTATGTGATATATGTATGGTTAACCCAAATTATTCTTATTTTATGGGTGACTTAACTTAGTGATATTCCCCTTTTATTGTAAAAAATACCATATTTTATGTATTTTAGTTTTACCTAACATATATTTACTATTTAATAAAACATTTATACTCAACCCATTTACTAATTTCAAAAATATTATTTCAGAAATGAAATTAGTTTATAAATTTAAATTTCAAACTGACATAAATTAAATATTTATATTTAATATAAAAATATTAATATTTTTTCCAATGAATGTATAACATGTTAAAAAAAGAATTATACAATTACAGGTTTTATGTGTAGTGAATTAATACACTATAATAATTACATTGTATATTCATTTGTGGAATTTTTATATTTATATTTGTATTTTATTTTAATTGTATTTATTTATATATAAAAATACATTAACAATTCCACATAATCGAAACATTACTATTCCAATTGTTAGGTTACTTTTATAATGGTCATATTTTTATAGATTTCACACTGAATGAAAGTTTCATGTATCCTCTTTATCTTCAATATATATTTCTTTTATCTTATATTTTTCAATAACCAATATTTTTCTAAATGTTCTATTTCTATGTAATTATATTTTAATATTATTATTAATTTAAATTTTTATAGTATAGTAATTTTTACTGAAGGGAATTTTTTGGGAACCATGAAAAATAATATTTCTATCTCTAGTCTTTATATTTAATCAATTTTATTGTTATATTTTAATTTTATTATTATATTTTTTTAACTTTATATTAAGGATAAATTAAAGAAGAATTATTTGATAACATTTTTTATACCTATTATTTATAGAATACTTTTTCACACATTTTATAGATTCAAAATGAAAAAAATTGTATGTTATAGGATATTTATTAAATAATTTATAATCATTCTATTAATAAATTTCTCCCTATAAATTTTAATTTTATCCCTTAAATAATAGTAGATGAATATATTTTTGACATATTACATTCATGATTATCCATGTTTCCTATTATTATAGAGGACTTTACCATAATATGTTAATAATGAAAGTTTTCTATTTTTCAAAGAATATTATATATATAATCTAATATAATAATCATTTTTGTTGGAAAAAAGATGATGATGAAGGTGTTGGAGTTTTTAGGAGTTTTTTTGTTAGCAAGTTATGTTTGGAAGAAAGGAAATCACTTCACATTTTTTTGTAGAAACAATTATTTTAGGATTTTTTGGAAAGCTATCAGACCCATTTCATTTGTGACAATGCTTTTCTGGTTTGGATTTAATATAAATCACGAGTTTATGTGAGAAATTGTGATGATAGTTTGATAGAATAAAGGGGGAGTGAATGAGATTCTTCCAATCAAAATAAAATTTTATTCATAATATTTTTCAAAGAAAAATTAGATAAGAAAGTAGTGGTGCCAATTGTTTTTCACAACAATCAAAAAAGAAAGCAGTGGTGCCTATTGTTTTTCCAAACAATTAGAAAATAATGTTGTAGTGCCTATTATTTGTCAACACAAATGGACACCGAGAGGATGTGAAATGTGGTGCTGATTGAATAGGTGATGGCGATTGAATATGGTGATGTAGATGGGAATGGTGATGCTAATGGTATGTGGTTCTAATAGAAGTTGTTCCAATGGAAGCTGATACACCAATTGTTTTTTGAAACAATCATATTCACGTAGAGGAAAAATAATGATATGGTTTCTATTGAGAATGAATAATATTTAGTTTGTTTTGTATCGTATCTGGGAAGGTCATCCTTACCAGATTGTTTTGTATCATATCTGAGTAGATTCTTTTCTTCATATTGTATTTGATGAGGTACGCCAATCTTGACCAGGATGATCGTATCGAGAAATTGTAACGAGATATGATTAGTGATCATATCCAAAAATCGTATCCAGAAATGATCGTTGACCAAATCTAGCAATCGTAACCAGAAATGAAAATAAATCATATCCATCAATAATAACAAAAAATAATCAGTGATCATATCCAGCAATCTTAACCAGAAATGATCAGTGACCGTATCTAGTAATCATAACCAGAAATGACCGTCATGATCGTATCCATCATGATTGTAAACAGAATGATCATATCCACCATTATTGTATTTAGGATCTCAGTATCGAGACCATTGTATTCAGAAAAGATTATGATTTGATTGAGATAAAAATAAAGAAGTATAAATGAATCGAACGTTATAATAATTTCCAATTGAATTCAGATGATGCTAAAGCTGATCCTAAATTAATTTAAAGTCATGAAGGTAGTCATGAAACAAGCACATGTTGTTGGATGAAGTGTGTTTTCTCATGCGGGTAAAGATAAAAGAAAATATAAGGATATTGATTATTTATTTATCAAAGGGGGATCCATTATTTTTAAAGAATGATTGTACCCGATGTGGAGATGTTCATTTCATCAAACACATTCATTTGATATAGTATCATTCATTGTTTTGAAGAAATTATTATGAGAGAATCATATTTATACCCATGCATTTCTTATCAATTGTAATTTTATTGACAATAGAAATGAGTGTCTGGAAAAGAAGAGATGAAGATCAGGGATGTTTCAAGAAGAATCAAGAAGCATTGACAAAGTCATAATTACTACAATATTTCAAGAGAAATTCAAATATTGGTGAATTTATGTGATTGGGTATGTATTTAGGGATTCCCACCTAAACAAGTTTTGGGTAACCTATAAATGGTGTGAAGTACATTGTACTTGTGTGATGAGTAGAAGAGAGAGAAGATCCGGGATTCTAGATAGAATAATAGATCAATTCCATTCATATTGTCAATTGTTTTAGGTGGTGATGATTCATTCATATTCTATTAATCATGAAAATTGTTTTTGAGAATTGAAGTAGTGATGATTCATTTGAATTGATTTCTATTATGAAAATTGGACTTTGATGAATTTTATTCATGAATTGAAGTGGTGCTGATTCTACTCTATTATTTTCTATTAGAAGATCAGACTGTGAGCTTTGTATTGAAATAATCATAATGGGTGCTTTGTATTGAATGAATCATAATGGGATATTTTTATTGATAGAATATTAATCAGATATTTTTATTGAAATAATCCTAATGGTAGCTTTGTGTTGAATGAATTGTAATGGGATATTTGTATTGAAAGAATCATATTTATAGAAGGTCAGACTTAGTGATTCATAAAAAAGTCTAGGTTCTTTTTACCTTTTTTTCTGGGTAAGGAAAAGAATAATTGTTTTACAATTACAATAAATTTTTTGAATTGAAAATAATTTCAGGTAACATGAATTGTTACAAAACAATTGTATTACCCTATTGTGCAATGAGGATGCACACACAGAAGTGGGATTGTATCACAGTGGTACATGAGAGAAATGGTACATCCAACACGTTATAATCCAATGATTTTTTTCTTAGTCGATTGTATTGTAATGGATCTTTTCAAAACCATATCATGGATGTAGATATTCTAATTGAATAGTGAACCTTGTAAATCATTATGTTCTTGTGCATTTGTGTTGATTTGTTTCTCAATAGAGAATTGAAATCATTAATAGAAGGTGAAGGTTACTAAAATTGAAAAGAAACAAAAAAGGAAATGAGTATCACTAATTCACCCATAACCCTCTCAGTGATACAATACTTCAACTGGGCACTTTTAGTTGTTAACATATGGATGTTCCGTTCGTTATTCTTTGCTGATGGAGAAGGTGAAATGTGGGAACATTAAATGTATACCAGCCTTTGACGGAAATATCTATCATATCCAGAAATAAATAATGCTACCAAATCATATGTCTATTAGTTTTTATGTTCTTTAAGATTCAATTGTTTAGTTTCCTCTCATTGATGATAGTGCTCCACTTTCACATGTTGATAGGAGGTTTCTTGAGAATGATGGAAGGGACATAAATGATATATTATCATTACTTTCTGAAAATTAATTCATGAGAGTGAAAGGTGTTTCCACAACTAATGGTATATGGTATAAGTTGAAAAAAGAATATGAAGGTAATGAAAAATTAAATAAGTAAAAGTGAAAAATATGGAGATTGTTGTATGGATATTTGAATATGGGTGCGAATGAATCAATTATAGAATTATTTACCTAGTTGAATGAGAGTATTATCGGTTGTCTTGGTGAAAATCTAAAATACTCTACAGTTTTTGAAAATATATTGAGAATCATGCTTGAAAAATTCGATACAAAAGATTCTTCATTGGAAGATAGATATCCTGAAACATTACCTCTTGATGATTTACTTAGCACTATTATTACGTATGAAATTATAAGAGAGAATGATATAAGAAACAAAATAATGGTCGATAGAGAAATGTCATTGAAGTATATAAAAAATGAAAAGTCAAAGAAAATTATTATTGAAGATGATGTTGGTTTTTATAACTATTTAAATGAGTTATGTAAATATATCAATGAAATCATATCCTTGTTTTCTAACAATGTGAAAAGTGGTACAAGGAAATACAAAGGGAAACATCCCTTTATTTTTTTTGAATGTGGAGGTCTTGATAACTTTGCGACTAATTTTTGTCGAAGAAAGAAAGATGATGATAGTGATATTCATGAAATAAATATGGGGAGATTGTGGAATAAAAATGGAGACAAAGGAAAATAAGTGAAATTATTCAAATAATAAAGAAGAAGTTTCTTATCCAAAGATGTAGAAGAAGAAGAGAGTGATGTTGAATCCAAAAAATCCATGGAATAAGGTAATGAAAATACATTATTTTATACTGTGAATGATGAAGAATTTGGAAGTAATAGTTTTGAAGAAGAAGAAACTTAGCTTGAAATGCATCTGAAAGAAGAGAAGAAATAATGTATTAGAAATATCAGAGGTCTTGAAAAGAAAAACCAAAATATAGAAGATGAATGGTCAAGCATCCAATAATGTTATGTTGGTGAGAAATAAAATATTAGAAAGGATATAGATTATTTGAATAAATTTATTTTATAAGAAAATATTCGTAATGTGAATTTAGAGGTGAAGTTTAATGTAAAAGAAGAAGAGTTAAAACTTTTCCAACAAAAACTTTCTAAAGGTGAAAAGAAAAGTTTATGTTTCGAAAACCCTATCACTGATGTTGGTGAATGATCTCATACTGAGAAACTTGAAATGGAACCACAAAAGGTTACTTCAAAGGTTGATAAGAAGAATGGAATTGTTTTTGAAATGAACAAATTTGGGACTGTTATATATGTGGCTAAGACCAACAGGGTTGGGAATGTTTTGAAACATTCTGAATGTAGAAATGTTTCTAATACTTCTTGTTATGATAATTTATAAAGGAATAGAAGGAATTTTATTTATAATTGAATGGTTGGAGAATCATAAAAGAAAGGGAATACGGTGGCCGAGAAACACATTCACACGTCTAATCAGTATGGATTTTTCAAGGGAAAATACACTTTCTATGGGTATGGGTGGTGATGTGGTGGATTTTGTCACAAAAAAAGTATGTGAAGATTCAATCAAAAGCATTACTATTATGCCACATGTTATGATAGTAAGATATTAAGGGTGATTCAATCTCTATAAATAATGATAAATGAGAAGGTTTCCTTGAATAAGTATGAAATGAATAAAGTGATGATTGAAAATAGGTTCCAACCATAGGAAAATATTTGTCAAAGATGTGAAAAACCTTGGCACCTTGAAAAAGTGTGTCTTATTTTGGGTCCATCTTAGAAAAATAATCTTAATTCTCAAAATCCAAAGGTGAAGAAATAAAATAATGGAGATAAGGTGCTTGTTTTTGAAATTTCATTAAAATCCATGAAAGGAGAAAGACTCTCGATACTTGATAGTGGGCATTATTCTCATATGATAGGCCTGAATGGCCGGAAGGCCTTCATTTTTATTGATATTTGATTACCCATTTTCAACGGATGAGGGGGAACCCTTACAAGGCCTGTAGTCTCATAGATTACATGGCTGATAGGCTTAGGAGATTATATGACCTGAAGGTCTTAGGAATTCTACCATACTATCTATAAGGAACTGCCCCTCCCTAGCATCTGTGCCATGATTGTAGCTCTCCTCCTTCGCTGGACTATCTGGCTAGGATTCTCATGCATGCACAGGCTGGTCACGATGGCATAGCCATACCCTCTCATTCTGACAAATCCATTTGGCTCTGCTCTGGTGAGTGCACCTACTCTGTATCCTCTTCTAGAGATTCTCCTTTTCTGTAGTTTTTCTGGGGAAACTGCATGTGGCTTGAATGCCTAGAGGTGGTCCAAAGGCCTTAAAGGTTGCTCGAAATCCCTACTGACCTGATGGAATGGGTGGCCCAAAATTCTTATGGACTCCAAGCCTAAATCAATGGCCCAAGGTGAATAGTTCTAGCTGCTACAGTACAGAATAGTACCAAATAGTACCTACTACAGTAACTGCTATAGTGCCTGCTACAGTACCCACATAGTGTACATTTCTGCTACTGTACCTGTACAGTGTAAAATTTTGCTACAGTAACACACATTGTACAGTACTGCTACAATACCTGCACAGTGCCTGCTATAGTACTGCTACTGTACTAGAAATATTCCTCTACATGGTTTCGAAACTGGGTCTTGTGGATTCACTTAAGGATACCTCACCAACTGGGCTGAGGCTCATGTTCTCTCAAATGAAAAGATAATTGGAATTTTTAAAGGATGTGAATGATTTTAAAGAAGGCTCGGTGTCATTAGAAAATGATGAATCATTGAAAATCAAAGGTTTTGTGTCAAACATTATTATAAAAGAAAACATGAAATCAATGAAAACATTGTATGTAGATGGGATACAACACAATCTATTAAGTTTTTCACAATTGTTTAATGAGGGAAACAAAGTTATCATCAAGAAATAATGAATTTTTAAAAGAGGTAAGAAGATAGAATGATTGTTAAAAGACGTCAACATACAAAAGGAAACATGTTTCATATTGGTGACTCACAAAACTCTTGTTACATAAGTACAGTAGAAGGGAATCAATTAAGGAAAATGCGTCTTGGAAATATGTGTCAGAGAAACATTAGAAAGTTATATAAAAGAGATAGTGTTCGAGACACTCCTGATTTTCCGCGATGTATTTATTGGTGTTGCACTATTTTTTAGAAAAAAAAGATGACACATGTTGTGCATAAGAATGTTGATATTTGTTCCATAAAACACCTAAATTAGATCCATTCCGATATATGTGGGATAATGAGGAAACAATCAACACATAGATGTAAGTACATCATTAATTTCATTGATTATTTTTCCCACATTACTTGTCTTATGTACATGAAACACAAATCAGATTCTTTGAAAATGATTAAATTTTTCAGAAGAAAAGCTGAGAAAATATTGTGAGTATTCTGTGAAGAAGCTGAGAAATGAAACGAGTGGTAAATAATGAAGTGAATAGTTTGAAAACTATATTTAGAATCTTGAAATTTTTATTTATTATAACACTCGATACACTCCCCAAAAAATTGGGTTGTTGAAACAAAGAATAAAAGCCTATTAGAAGTGGGATAAACCGTGTTACTTGACCATGGAATTTCTCATTATATTTGGTGGCAAGCCATGGGTACTACTATTTATATTTATAAATATAGTTTATAGAGGCCCAAAAAGGTATGAATTCCGATGAATTGGTTTATGTAATAACATCATGTTTGAAGAACTTTAGTGTTTTTGGTAGTCCTTGTATTATTATGAAGAAAGGTGGAAACTATGGTATGGTTGAGAAGAATGGTGAAGATGGAATTTTTCGTGGATACTATCCAGAATGAAGAGTATAGTAATGATACAACAATGAAACAAAAATCATTACTGATTCAGTTGATGTAAATGATATTGAATTATCTGAGAACGAGAATCGTGTTCAGGAAAAGAATGAAGATTAGAAATTTGAAGAAAAAAATTCTGATAAGGATACAAACAAGTGTACTCCATCTCATTAAGAAGAATAAGACTCAGTTATTTCAAGTGATGAAGACTATCAAAAATATTATCCATGGCTGAGGAAATATGTGGAAGCACATAATATAATTGGTGATCAATATCAGATGGTTCTAACAATAAGAACAATCAATTCCATTACACATACCTCTTTATATTCAAAGGTAGAAATGAATGATGTGAAATAATCTTTTGAGCATTTGGAATGGGTTCAATCCATGAATGGAGAATTTTATCTGATTGAAAAGAGAAATACATTGGAACTCATACAAAATCATGAAGAAATGAACATCATTTTCCTAAAATGGGTTTCCTTGAATAAGTTGAATGAAGAAGTTGAAGTTATAAGAAACAAAACAAGATTGGTTTGATAAAGGTATTCACTGATTGAGGGTATTGATTATGATGAAACCTTTTATCCAATGGAAATACTTGAAACTGGCATAATCTTTCTTGCTATTTTTTCACATCAAGGCAACAAGATATTTCAAATATATTTTAAATATGCATTCTTAAATAGTGATCTTGAAGAAGAAGTTTACATTGAACAACCTTGTGTGTTTTTATTTTTAAAAGACGAAGGTTGTGTGTGTAGTTTGAAAAAGGATTTGAATGGCCAAAATCAAACTCTGAGGGCATGGTATTCCTAATTGAATAAATTCTTATGAAAAATTCATTTTATCAAAGGAAGGTTAGATATCAATATTTACATCAGAGATTGTCAAGAGTATTCCTTCATCGTAATTGTTTTTGTTGATGATATTATCTTTGTCGGGAATGATGAAAGATGTAGTGAAATTTTTTTGATGAAATAAAATATTTATTTGAAATTCCCATTCTTGGAGAAATGACATACTTTCTTGGGTTACAAATCCATCAAAAAAATAATACATTTTCCATTCCCATAAAACGAATTCAAAATAACATATCAAAAGGTTTGGCTAGGAATATTTAAAACCCATTTACACAGCCATTTTAGGGGGAAAACTGAGTAAATATGGAGATGTAATGAAAGTTTATCAAAAAGTGTATCAGGATATGATTAGAAGTGTATTGTATTTGACTACCTGAAGACCCGACATTGTTTATGTTGTTACCTTATGTGTAATATTTCAGAGTGCTCTAAGAGAATCACATATTATTTATATAAAAATAATTCTCAGATACATCACAGGAATAACAGAATTTGTTATCATGTATTACATCTCAGATAGTATTGATTTATTTTTTCATTCTGATGCATATTGGGAAAGAAATGTTGATGATAGGGGATCCACATCTGGTGTTGTATTCTTTTTGGGAAATCAGTGTGCTATTTGGCATTCAAAAAACATAACTCAGAAAATCTCAATATGGATAAAGTGGAGTATGATGCTTCTAGTCATGCTACTACTCAACTTATGTAGATGGAAACACAATTGGAATACTTACTTGTTGAAGTAAAGTTACCCTTTCTCTTGGGTTGTAACAATAAAAGTACAATGAATCTCACCAGGAATCTAGTGAAACATTATCTTTTAAAACATATTGATATCAAATATCATTTCATAAAAGAGCATGTGGAGAAGAATGAATTAAAGTGAGAGTATGTTCCAACATCGGAACAAGTTTTTGATATCTTTACAAAACCTTTATCAAAAGAATCATTCTAAAAAATGATATTGAACATGGGTTTCCAACCTATTTCTCTTCATGATTGATGTATATAAAACATTACCCTCCCTCCTCTTTCGTTTGGATTTTTTGGTCAAGGGGGATAATTTTTTTGTTTCAGAAATTTATTGCAAAAAATGGATAGTTGTGGGTCAGTTGTTAATTTAGAATTATTTAGAGTGTGAACTATTCTAACTATTTTATGGAGTGGTTGTAGGAAAAAATTTAATTTTTTTCTAGGAAGAATGATGAAAATAATGAGGTGTCCAAGGACAATTTTTTTATAACATGGTCTTTATATTAACGATTCTTGTTTTCAATAATGAGTTATCTCATGTAGGCATAGAATTGTCTATATGTAATCTATTTATTGATTTTATAAAGTTAATTGATTTATGAAACATGGTTGACAACAAAATCTAACGAGGGAGATTGTTGTGACCAAGCTGATGATGAAGGTGAAGAATATTTCAAGAGTAGTTTGTTGTTGACTAGGTAAGTTTTGAATAAATGAAATCACATCACCTTTCATTGTGAAACAAATTTATTTGGGTTTGTATTGAAAGGAATCAGTTCCATGTCATTTGTGGTGATACATTGATGCTTTTTATTTCATATTAATCATGATTTTATGTGAGCGATTATGATGAATTCTTGGGAGAAGAAAGGGGGAGTGAAAGATATTATTCTAATAGAAAAAATAATTTTATTCATATTTTTTTCGGAACAATCAGAAACGAATGCAGTGGTGCCTATTGATTTTCAAAACAATCAGAAAAAATAAGTGGTACCAATTGGTTTTCAAAACAATCGGAAAAGAATAAAGTGGTGACTATTGTTTTTTAAAAAAATTGTGTATTGAGTGGAAGTGAAAAGTGATACTGATTGAATAGGTGATGCTGATTGAAAAGGTTGATGCTGATGGGAAAGGTGTTGACGATGGTAAGTGGTTCCTATCGAAGTGGTTCTAATGGATGATGAGACACCAATTTTTATTAAAATAATAATATTTTGGTATAATAAAAGGAATGAGATTTTTCGATTGAGAATGAATCATATTCTGATTTTTGGACCCTATCTAGGAAGATCATTCTTATCATATTGCATTGTATCGTATCTAGGAAGATCTTTTTCTTTAGATCATATTGGATCATGTCTAATAACCCTTACAATGATGATTGTATCTAGAAATTGAAACAAGAAATGATTAATGATTTTATCTAGAAATCAAAACTAGAAATGATCAGCGATTGTATCCATCAATCATAAAAAGAAATGACCAGTGATTCTATCCTGCAATCATAACCAAAAATGAATAGCGATCGTATCTAGAAATCATAACCAAAAATGATCTTCACTCGTATCTAGTAATCGTAATAAAAATTTCCAACATGATCGTATCCATCATGATCGTCACCAGACTAATCATATGAAACATTATTATATTAAGGACAACATTATTCAGTCCATTTCATTCAGAAAATATCATGCTTGGATTGAGATAAAATGGAATAATCATGTATGAATTGAATGTTACAATACTTTCCTATTGAATTCATATGATGCTAGAGAAGATCCTCAATGAATTCAAATTCATGAAGGTAGTCATGATACAAGCACATGTTAGTGGATGAAGTGTGTTTTCTCATGTGGTAAAGAGAAAAGAAAAGAGAAGGAGACTAATGAATGATTTTTAATGGGGAGGCTTTCTTTTTAAATAATTATTATACTTCAAGTATAGAAGTTCATTTCTTCAAACACATTCATTTGTTAATGTTTGAAGAATTGTTTTGAAGAAATTAGTATGGGAGAATTAGATTCAGACCCATGTATTTCTCATCAATTATAAATGTATAGAAAATTGAAATGGGATTCTAGAAAAGCAGAGATAAAGATTATGGAAGTTTTGATAAGAATAGAGAAGCATGGACAATGTCATAATTTCTCTGAGATTTCAAAAGAAATTTAGATTTTGGTGAATTTATGTGATTGGGAATGTGTTTTGGGAGTCCCTCCTAAACATGTTTTCTCTTACCTATAAAAGGTGTAAAGTACATTACAGTTGTTTAATGAGTAGAATAGAGAGAAGATACAGTTTTCTTGAAAGGAGAATAGATCAATTTCGTTCTGATCTTTAATTTTCTTGGGTGGTGCCGAATCAATCATATTATATTCGGCATGACAGTTGTATTCGGGAATTGAAGAAGTGCCGATTCATTTGTATTGAATTATTTTTTAAAAAATTTACACAAATAATTGAACTCATGAATCGAAGTGGTGTGGATTCTACTATATTGTTTTCAATTAGAAAATCGGAATGGTATCTTTGTATTGAATGAATTTTACTAGGAGAATTATATTTAAATAATATCAATGGGAGCATTGTTTTGAATGAATTGTAATGGGGGGTTTGTATTGAAACAATCATATTTAGAGAAGGTTATACTCCATGCTTCATTACAAATTCTAGGTGGTTATAACCTTTCTTATAGGTAAGAAAAATAATAATTGTTTTACAATTTGAATACAATTTTTGAATTGAAAAGAAGAAAATGTTACATGAATTGATACAAAACAATTATATACCCTAGTGTGATAAGAGGATGTGCATGCACTAGAGGGATTTTTTCATAGTTCTATATGAGTGAAAGGGTACATTCTACTGGTTGTAATCCAATGGTTGTTTTATTAGTGGATTGTATGGTATTGGATCATTTCAAAACCATTCCAAGGACGTATCTATTCTTATTAAATAGTGAACCTTGTAAATCATTGTGTTATTGTGGAAGTGTGTTGATTTTTAATCTCAATAGTGAATTGAAATACTTAATAGGAGGTGAATGTTGTTTAAATTGAAAAGAAAAACAAAGAATGAAATTATCACTAATTCACTCCCTCCACCTCTTCGTGATATAATACTTCAACAGGGAACTTTCAGTTTTTCCCAAATAATAAATAGAATTATCTAATGCCACCACCAAATTTAATACATGTGATTTAGTTTCGATGTACTTTTTAGAAGATATAATTGTAATATTTTTTATAAATTAGAAGTATATGGATTCTATGATTGTAAATAATCAATATATCATACAAGATCACAAATCTTGAAGGGGTCGATGCATCTGGATCTTAGATTTCCCTTCTTATAAAACCTTATAAACCCTTTATATAGAGATATTATAATTAATACATTCTCTCTTATATCAAAAAACATGTATCATTTATAAATATTAATATATCTCTTATATATATATATTATGTTACTCTAATCTGTTTCAAAAATCATTTGACTATAATTTTAATCTTGTTTACATTTAATAAACAATAGATGTTTCTCACAAAATTCAACACAACATGTTAGATTTTCACTTCCCATGATAATATTTATATGCACAAATATTTATTATTTATTTAATGATGTTGTCATGTAAAAAATTAATAGTTTATGTTTTATATCCAAGCCTCCATTTAATAACGTTAAATAATATTTCAGCCCGATTTCAGGATTGTTAATCTTCCTTTAAGATTGATGATTTTTTATGATAAATAATTATAAATTAAAATAATTAATTATTTCAAATTAAAATTTCATATAGAAAATTGATCTAATCCTTAAATTACTATCAAATATAATTAAAAGTCGTTCACTATGCATCCCTAACACTTTCTTAATATGTATAAAGAAAATTTATCATGCGGAAAATATTCTCAAATCGAAATGACTTACGATTATTTTTTCAATTTATTCAATATAAAAATATGGATTGTTTTTTGTTATAAGATAGTAAAAGAACCATAATTTAATCTGTTGTTATTTTTTTTATATTAAAATGTTATTACAAGTTATTAATGCGTTATACCATTACCTATTTTATGTTTTTTTTCAAAATTTCATTGAATATTAATCAAATTGATGTATATTATGAAATATGATTCCTCATAGTATGGAACTATACATTTTTATGAATACATTTTTAAATATTTATGCTTCCATGAAAAATAGAGAAGGATTAATTATCTGTCTCCTCAAATAGAATTAGATTTCATTTTTGAAATTGACGACATAAATTAAGTAGTTGTGAATATTATTAATCCATATTTACGGATATATATATATATCCCATATTTTCTCATTTTTAATTTTTATCACATTATTTTGTACCAAAATATCATCCATTTTGTATAACTTTAATCTTATAAGTTATAGGTTGTTGAGCATCCTTTGATAATTGTAGGATATCTCCCCTTTTATAAGGATTTCCATGTAAATTTTTTCCATTTCTATGAATAATGGATCTATTTAAACCCCCTTCATAAATTAGGTTACATAATTCATTATAGTGAGACTATATGGGTCCTTTTTCACATTTCTAATATGATAATGTATTTAGAATTCTTAATCTCGGATCAAATCTAACCATGTCTACTCATGCATGTTTAACTCATTCTGTTTGAATATATACATTAATAAGATACACATATATATATATAGTATGATACTATCCATGAAGTTAATGCCTCCAAATATATGATACAAATATTAACTCTAATAAAAATGAAGCATGTTTTGGGTAATTATACTCTTAGATCAATCATTTATTTTGGAATAAGTTGCCACATTGTGATATTAGATGAGGTCTTAAACCAATACCTTTATTAAATATTAGTTTTATATTGCAACTGCTTATAATATTACATATGTGTCGATATAGTGATCAAATGTTTTATGTCCATTAATGGATTTATCATATTATTCTATAAAGAGAACATTTAATCCCTTCTAAGTTAATATGGATATATGGTAAGAAAATTATAAGAAATTTCACATAAATAATTGATGAAACCTAGAACTTCCATGAAAAACATATATATTTATCTTATCCATAATTATGTTGAATTATATAATCAGTTATTTTATTTAAAATTTTGTATACAACTAATTTTTATCATATTCCGTATGAATGTCATTTTTTCTTTAAGAAATCAGATTTTATGTTATATTAAAATAACACCACCCACCTCAAAGTCTTCCACACAATACATAAATTTAACTAATGTTAATATTGTAAAATGAAATTTATCATTATATTATTTATAAATATGATAATAATTTTATCATATTAATCTATAAAAACGTTTTCCATAAAGTCCATGAATGTTATTGGAGAATTATATATCTTATTTGGAATCACCATGACACATAGATCTCACATATTACATAAAATGTATAATTTGTTTTACCAAATATTTTTTTTCTTTAGTTTATGATATATCAATTAATGATAAACCATTGACAATTAAAAAAAACAAAATCTAGCTGATTGGAAAAGTGATAAATATGTACCAGTGAAGGTATTTTATATATTTCAATCTTGTTATAATCCAAATCGTATGTAGTAAAACATCATTGTTATTAATAAAGATGATTTTTTACTTCCAAGGTGATTATTTTTGTCATTTATAATCATTATCCAAATACTATTATAGTTTCCTATTTAATTCCACCAATTATATAATGTCCATTGTGTAAGTTGAAATAGATATATTAATAACACTAGGTAGAATTTTTTTTGAGAGGTTCACCATATAATCTAGGGAAAGACCATAGTTTTGTCGGGATACATCAAAATATTCTCTCATAGTAATATTTTCTTCAAGGTTTATGTTTTGTTTCTAACCATTGTTTCTAGCATGCTTCATCAAAAAGAAATAATACCAATTATTATGATTGAATTTCTAATAGAAGTCATAATTTTCATTTCATTTATATATAATTATGGGATATTTTTTTGTGGAATTATATTTACATATCCTATAAGTTAATATTTACTATTTATATGTATATCTAATCCATGTCCACTATATATTTAAGATCCAAAAAATTCAGAACCAATACATTTTTTTGAGGAATATTATGAGAAATGCTTATAGGGGTAGAGTTATATACAAATGATAATGTAATTTTGATAAAAGTTGTCTTCACTATTAACTCAAAATATGTTTTTATGCATATATTTATTTCCTCTATTGATTCACCTTACATTATTAAAGACATATATATAAAAAATAAAATTTTCTCTCAAAAAATTGAATGAAAATATATATTTTCATTCATGTTGATCTACTTCCATGAAATTAAGTGATGTAATAACTTACTAATGGAAGGTTTTCATTGTCACATAAAGGTCTCATGTATTAATTCATCACTCTTCTTTGAAAATGTATGATTTATATAATTTATAATATTATCCATTACTATATTTAATTGATTTAACTTTACCATAATCACTTTTTCTCCTTCCCCCATTACATTCATTACCTAATTTCATCAAATATTCCACTGACCATAATTTTTTTTCATTATGCCTCTTATTTTAATTCATTAAAGAAAAATAATTATTTAGGAAAATAACATAAATGATCTAACTATATTTGTATCATGAATAATATTCACTGAAAATTTTTAATTATAAACCATTGATATACCTTAACTCGTGACACCCTATATTAATTTATTTTGTAATTTATTCCAAATTATACTTCATATACAATTATATAAAACAACTAAAACATGACTTTATATGAACTATAATATCCTATAACTCTTGAATATATTTTAATACTATTTATATATAAAAATAAATAGAAACTATACAACAATACACAACCTAAAATGTATAGAACAAATGTTATTGATGATTAGCTATATATTATAAGAAATTAAACATGATAACATAAAAATTAATTTATTTCCTTATAATATAAATTATATAATTATTACTAAATTTGAATTCCCAGTCAAATACATTAAACGAATGGGTGATAGAATTTCTTACATAAGAAATTATGAAATTTAAAACATGAAGAGAATAATCAATGTGTGGTATTGAGAGAACATCAAATATATCAAGAAATAATAATATAGGATGAGTAAAATATATAAACTTTTAAATTTTCTTTATAGTATGAAAATAATTTTAAAATTTCCTTATAATAATAACATAATGATCACTGCGAAGATGTTACAACATAGTGTGTTAGGCTCATTTTCTATGCACTATGTATACCATATCATGAGATAGAAGTATTATATAATAAATTTAGTGTATGAATAATCATTTTATAACACATTAAATTATAAAATATAATGGAATATTTTTACACATAATTATAAATGAGTATTATTGAAACATTCCTAAAACATGAATTTATAACATAACTACCATGGGAAAGAAAAAGGTAATGGACCTGATTTTTCAAGGAATAACAATAGCACTTATTGGGGTCAATCCTGGCATAGAAATCCTGGGATTTGATGAATCATAAACAATTGAAAATACATTAACTCCATGAATAGCCTTTTTACATAGAATATTGATAAATAAAATTCCATAACCAATAGAGGATATTGTTTCACATTAACTTTAAAATTAATTTAAATAGATTAAAAGCAAGAATACCACCTATATTTATTTGATCCAATTATTGATATTTCAAAAACATTTTTAGTATACCATCATTTTACCAGTATAATACATGTGTATATTCCCTATAATGGTGACCATCATGTTGTCCTTTGATCTACGAATAACACAAATGAATAACTAGGTGCAAGAATGTATAATTTCCTATCTTGTGTTATTCAATATTTATTGCTTCACATTACATATAGAATGAAGGAATATCTCATTTTAATCCAAATTATGAGAGGATGAGAGGACAAGGATGATCTTGAGGGGATTTCATTGTGAACAATGATTAACTCACATTAAAAAAATAATATTTTTATATATATATAACTATGTTTAGGGTTTTGTATTATATTACATTCACAAGGGAAATTATTAATTTTTAAATCCATATAAGAACCCATGCCATAAAAATAAAATAATAACATTATTATCTCATGGCATGCGATGATTTGAATAAAAAAATATTTTTACCATCTTGAAAATCAATATTTATTTTAATACATTATATTGGTATTCTCATCCCCAATGTTAATTATTGAATAGAAAAATTAATATTTTAATAAAATTATTCATTTAATAAATTAATAAATAAATATTTTATATCCACGTAATTAAATAATTACCTTGAAAATAAATATTTATTTTAATTATGTGATCAATAAATGTTGAAAAAAATTATTCTTTGGACATTAGAGTAATATTTAGTCATTTTAATAAATTCAAATAGAATTTAATTTTGATTAATGGAAACTATTAGCATGCGACCCAGTTTTCTTATTCGTCATTAACATTAAGATGGATTTCCTAAAGTCTAAGATCACTTTATATAAATTCAACAAAGAACCCAACAAGAAAAAGTTATTGTCATAATTTCAAAAACCTACTACAAGTATAGACTATATATTACAATCCATTTATCTCAATAACTGTTTATGAATGTGACAAACTTATGTCAAAAACCTATATGCTTGATATGTTGAATACCTAAATTAAAATCATCATCACACCTTGTAAATAGAATATAATAATAAAATATTATTTCAATCAAATGAATTATATATCAAATTTGATAAATAAATATTGAAGGGATATAACCCAACTTAACTCATTTATTAATAACATTTCATTTGGGATGCACTGAACATACCAAACTTTAACAAGAACTGTACTATCACTATTTACAGAAATACATATAAGTTCATGAGTCAATATATAGATTAATAATAATAAAAAAATATAATTACCATTACAAACACTAGTGAAAATGAATACAAAATGGTATAAATACATGTGGAATTATTAATAACAGGTATATTCATATAATATCACATCTGGGAGACTACTAGGTGTGAACTTACTTAGAAAAAGTCTAAACTACATATGTCCTCCCACACCTAATGATCAACATAACTATTCCCCATAATATAATTTTATCTAAACATAAGATAATATTTAATAATATTATCATGGGATTTCATGGTTTTAATAATAACAAGGATCTACTATGTCTTATTCAATACAGTATGTACATTGGGCCATTATTGCATTAATTACAACACATAACTATGAATGATATGAAATGATAAACTTCAATTTAATATAAATTTATCCTTATAAACATGAAATCATTTTCATGAAAAATTTATTCTAGGAAAACAACACTAACAAACTCCCACTTGGACTATGGACAAATTCTAAAGAAATTCTGACCACTATTTATCACATAAATATCATGTATCTTCTATGTTAAAGATTTATTCATTGTGTCTTCCATGTTTTACATAATGGAAATTACACTCATTTTGAAATCACGTCAATAAAAAATACCTTAATAATCAATATTATAAATGTATATTCTTTTTCCACTGATTTAACCATGTCTCATTGATAAGATCCACCACCACAGTACTATCAAAATAGAGTATGATAGGGGCCATAATGATAAGAACCATGTCAAGATCGTGGATACTGTTTTGGATACAAAACATTTTTTATCCACCATTTAATATTATATATACTTTGGATATAATGTATAATCAAGGGCCGTAACATTCTTTGAGCTCTTCCATCTCACATCATCTCTATTTTGAATGAGGATATATCCTGGTCGTGGATTAAAATCATCTTGATATATTTAGAAACTATCATATTCATATCATCTAATGTATAGATAATAATATAAACTATAGAATATTACATATAATAACATGTATGACAATCCATATTTATAATCATTATTGGATCCTTTCCACATAATATATTTTTTCATGTTTCTGAGGAAACATTTTATTTGAAACATAAATTTTATGTAATGATGGAAACAATACCCTCTTTCATTGTTTCATACTAAATATTTTTAGTATATTTAAATTTAAATACTTTTAATGAATCTAAAATTAATCTTGGATCAATTATTATGGATATTGATCCCACAAATATAAGATAATTCACATAAGTCCTTTATCAAAAATAATACTTTTAACTAGGATTTGACAGATCGTAAGACTGGTATTGCATTTCCAATGAGAAGTGTGTCATCATCAAAAAATATTTGGTAAAAACCCAAACTCCCACTAAGACAAATAATAATTTTAGGATCACATTAATTTAATTTAAAATAAAATTTCATTATAGATTTATAAAATTGAATGTTCAATGACCTTGTTTATTTATTTAATCCATAAAATGTACACTATAACGTTCATACATTATATGCATCCTTCAAACTCACAAAATATTTGTGTTGTATAATATAAGAATATTTTGAAAGATTATATTTAAGGATGTCTCTTTTGAAATCCATAAACCATACCTCATAGTCATGGTAATACTCTATGGTAAGTATAATTCTAATGAATTTCATCATAGAAACTGGTGAAAAGGTTTTATCATAGTCAATTCCTGGAAAAAATTTGATCTTTTTTTCATGAATATGTTCCTTATAAGTAATATGTTTTTCATCATGGTACATTGTCTTATTAAATACCCATTATCAACAAATTAGCATTACATACATAAGAGGATCTACAAAAAACTAGTCTTGGGTTTAATACATAAAATACATTTCATAATTTATATATTCTATCCAAATGGAATCTTTTTTGACATATACATCCACTTTTAAGGTTATATGATTATTATTTTCCACTAATATTGAGTCCCCATACTCCATTACAAGAAAGTCATATTATTCCAGTTATATAATCTCTCTTGTACTCTTACACCGTTTTTGTGTCCCTAGAATATCCTCTTTCATGGGGCCATTTGGAATCTATTCTAGAGGAAACTCTTAAATATCAGGATCCATGACATCAAAAATATCAATCTCACTCCTACTCTCTATTTAAGAGATATTATACCTGTATAGAATGTGGGAAAGCTATCAACTACAAACTTTTTATTTGAAGGGTTGTATAGTTAATATCTCTCTATTTCTTTGGGATATCATTTAATTATACACTCAGTGACTTGAGGTGCATTGTTTTTTAGAAATATGCTTTAGAACATTTCATATAAATACAATAGTACTTGTGACAGCATGGGATGATTTCTATAAAAAATGTTATATGAAATTCCATTTTACACTTTAGTTAGAACATGCTTTATATTGTGTCCTAAAATTTGTAATGTGTATCCTCAAACAGTTAATAGAAGGATATCATGACACATCATTTATATCATTATGTATAACATGTTACAATTCCCCATTTCACATAATCTATTCCATTATGATTTATAAAGTGGGGGGAGTTGGGATAGAATCCCAAAATTCTATAAATAATCAATTGAGTCCTAATTAATATATTCTACACCATAGTCTATGACATGTTTCTTAGTCATCTTAACAACCTGGTTCTTAGCATCATTATTTTATTTCATGAATAGATCAATAGAAGCAAACTTATAAATCATTAAGTAGATATATCCATATGTACTAAAATCATCGGTAAAATCAATTATGTAAGAGTTTATACCAAAATAATTAAATTAAAATATCCCAAACACATCAAAACACACTAATTATTTAAGCTCCATGGCTCTTTCCCCTTTTATTTTAAATGGGGATTTGTTCATTTTTACTTATAAACATGTGTGAACTACACCAATTTTTTTTGTTCAAACGATTCAAAATAACCTTCTTGGTGTGTTACACTCAAACACGTTTCATTAACATAAAATATTTAGTGATTATATATCTAGGTGTGGTATGATTCATGTGAATTATCTTTAATTTTATTGACATTACTTTGTTCTTGTAATCAAATATGTTAACACCATTATTTAAATATTCCTAACCATAAAAAATTAACTATTTATAAAAGAAATAACAATCATTCCCAAATATCAAAACAAATCCATATATATAAATTATAGACATACAAATAATGTATTTTGTACAAAAATCACAAAATAATATAATTTTAGAACCAACATCATTCTAGATGGTGACCTAATGTAGTAGTATCCAAGACCCACAATTGCAAATCTGGACCTCTTAGGTACTCATAAACTGATATCCCCAAGTTATTTTTTTTTGTAATTTACTTTTTTTTCAAGTATTTAAATACATATGTCAGTACTACATGCTCTATCTAGTACCAAGATCATAAAAATAGATAAATATATCTTGATAACAAATATACTTAAATAATCCCCAAGATTAATTGACCTTGTGAATGTTTTCTCTATTGTCCTTTCTTAACATATGGTAATATGATAGGATATTGTTCTTATACTTGTCCCATAACACATCTCTTCATTTAAAGGAATTGTGAATATTCATTATACAAAAAGCTATTTTCTTACCCTTTACTTTTATTCACCATAAGGAAATATGGTTTTTTATCAGTAATATCCTTATCAATATACTGAGGTAGAGTGACAAGACACGAGAGATATGTATCTATGTTATTCATATTGAATTTATCATAAAAAATATTGAGTAGGATTGTGGGAATGATAAAAGAATGATAATGGTGCACAATTATTCAGGATGTTTAAAACCTCGAACATCCATGTGCTTAATTTATCTAATGAGTTTGACTAATTGAGGCCTAACTAGTTCACCTTCTCTTCTATTTCCCATGATGAGCACTGTAGAAATATTAAACTATTCATATCTTCCTCTCTCATGATAGAGATAACAGATATAGTGGAGTCAAATATAGGAATTCATGTTTCTATGTGAATTCATGATTTTATTAGACATATATGATGGAATTGAAATCGGAATATCAAACACATCACTCAAGATTATATCGAAGATATAAAAATCCTCATCACCTGCCTCCTTAGTAGTTGGATCATACATTATATATTCTTGCATTTAGGACTTCCATTCATGATATGACTTGACCAATAATTGTTTGGAATATTCCTAGATGTTAATTTTAATAATGAGATGGTTAGTCTATAGAATTTATCATAAGGGTAAAGTGTTTGATTGATCATTAATTATTCCATAATAATATGAGAGTAGATTATTATTATCTTTTGATTAAAAATTATGTTATACATAAAAATAAAAATTTTATTTAGTTTTCCACTATTTTATCAAATCTCAATATCCCTCACCATTGGAATCAAAAATCTCCATTTTGTGAAATATATAATGGAACTAATCGCAATATTTCTTATTATAATATAGATTGAGTATCTAGAAATTATTATAATGTATTTAGGTTGTTATTATTTCCAACTACACACTAGAATCACGTTAAACTATGGAAAAAACACCCTAATCCATATATTCAAAATCATATTTCTTGAACACTTAATTCCAAATTATAATGTATAGGAAGAGAACATTAAAACCAATATAGATTTTATTATGTTGACTCACTGCCTTAGTTAATACATCTTAATAATTGGATGTTCTCCTGAGGGATGCTAAAACGACACTTTAACTGTGGGCCCATATTAAATCAGACAACGGAAGGATTACTGAATTAATATTAATATGAGGGATTTTGTTTATCATTTTCCATAAATATCCATTTTTATAATTTAAATTTGTTTTTAATATAATTTTTATTTTATGTTAGTGATTAACCACGTTTTGTTAAAAAATTATACATAATCCAGTTATTTAATTCCGTGTTTTCCTATTAGTTATTTTTTTATCACGGTCTTGGATCCTTAAAATAAAGCATGAATCAGATGGAAAAAATAAATAAATATATTTTGTGATAATAATATATTATAATGGTTGATTAACATAGGATACAATTAAATGGAATATGACCCTTGGGAAAAACTCTTTGTGTCAGTCTAAGAACGATTTGTGAGATTCCACCTGTGCACCTATGTATTATCCGGGTCAATTTAAAATTGGTTATATATTGGACAACCTCTACCTCAAAGCTACCTTAAACTAACTCCATGTTCCTTCAAATGATTCTTTTATAATAGATATTTTATAACTCATAGGTTGGCGACGAGAATAAAATTATTGGGTAAGGGGAATTAAATAAAACAATATTGGACACACATGTCCTATAAAATAATTGAGGAAGGGATAAAAAATCCTCAAATTTAATTCAATAATAAATAATTGAAACCCATGAAATGTTATTAAATAAAACAAAACCATCACATACTTAGGTCTGGTAAACACTAATGACAATTTAAAGAAGAAAAATGACTACAATGTTAAAACAACAAGGTAAAATTAATTTCAATTTGTTCATTGAAAAGATAAAATGATATCGAGTTAATCTGATTAATAGTATTATTAATCAATTAATTAATTTTATATTATTCAATTAAAAAATAAAATAAATTATTTTCCATGTTTATTTTAAATAAATAAAATAAAATAATTTTTATAATTTAATAAAATTTGTACACGCATTTTTACTTAAAAGAAACTCAATGAGTACTTGTCTGAAATATTGACTATAGTATTTATAGTAAACCATGAACTCACATGATATATGGGGTAAAAAATAATTTCATAATTTCACAATGTATATTTTCAAATTAATGGCATAAAAAATAAAAATTGCATTCCCTGTATAATTTAATTTGTTGGGTTGTTAGTTTGAAACGACCATACATGACTTGTTGTTTTTATTATTACATGGAATTAATAAATAATTCAATATAATATAAAAATAAATGGCTGGTGTGTAATATTAAATTAATAACACTGAGAACACAGTACAATGAGTTTTAGTGGATAAATTAATTAAATTTAATATTTTCACATAAACAGATAATGTACATGGGGTGTGTAATCGAGCTTTATGATGTATACATTACATCAACAGATGCCTTAAATACATTTCTAAGTACTTGATGTTTACTTAGGAAATAAATTCACAGTCCACATGACTTATAGAAAGAATACACAATGTGCACACCATGTTGAAAAACTGCCAGCCTCTACACATCATGTATTAAATATCCACTAAATATTAATTACATGAAGCATCATGACCCTATGTTTTATGCTGTGGAAACACAGGGACAAAAGAATGTGTAATTCATAAAAAATATTTTATAACATGGTGGTTTTAATTGTGTTGAATTTATATAACATTAAATATATTCATTATATAATGAGTCGGATGTTGGATCGAATAGTAGATATATATGTCTATTAAATGGAACAATACAAGAGGGGGGTAAATTTTAGGTTTAAAAACCTTTGAGTTTTTGCAACAAAGAGATTAGTTTAAATGAACAAAAACTAATACAAATATAAACACCCACAATTGTATTGAATATAAAATGTATGATGTAATGTAATACTAATGTAAAGTAAAACAATTGTATTCAAGGTGAACACAATAATCAGAGCAATACAAAGATGAATGATTCTACCTTAATGCGTATAGAATCAATCAATACAAAAAGTAATAGAATGATTGTAATTGAAACAATTACAATTGAAAATGTAAAGAAGAAAGGAAACAATACAAATCCCTTTCTAATACAAGTAACAGGAGAAATGTAAAAGTATTACAATTCTTCTGACCCAAAGAGAGGGGTTATCCTTTCACCTAGGATAAGAGGTCTGTCTCACCAATACCTTGGTGAGCCTCGATACGATGATTGGCACGTCTGTCTGCCTATCCCTGGCAGCCCTCGATACGATGATCGGCACGTCTGTCTGCCTATCCCCGGCAGCCCTCGATTTTGTAGGTAATCGGCACCTCTGTATTTCAATTACTTGAAAGCCCTCGATACGATGATCGGACGCACAAGGCTGATGAGAGAAGTCACAGTGTCTCTCTCTAGAATCTTGGTAGTTCACAGAGTCTCTTCATTCGTTCTCTTCGTTCATCGTTGTTCTCTCAGCTTCAAATGACCTCCTATTTATAGGCCTCGGGTTCCAACGGTCATATTGCCTCCAACGGTCATATTGAAACAGAAAGCACGACATCGTTTTGATTACATTGTAACTAACTCAACGACATCGTTTTGTTAGGACAAGAGATATATAGAAATGAAAAACATGAGTACGATTCATATGCAGAGAGAGTTTTTGACAAAGTACCGAAACAAATAATGATCATCTGAATAGCAGAGTCAATACGATACGATTGACAGAGTCAGTACGATACGATTGACAGAGTCAATACGATACGATTGACAGAGTCAGTACAATACGATTTGGTCGGTACGATCAACATCGTATGATACGACAAACATGATAAAAGACAATTGTAATTTATAAACATATGATAGAATACATTTGTGATTTCCAAAACATGATATAGAAGTCAAAAGAAGACTTTTGACTTAACAATCTCCCCCTTTTTGGAAAGCACAACACACAAGGTAAATGTAACAAGAAATACTTATCTCCCCCTGAGTTATTGAAAACTCTTCTGAATACGAAATTGAATACAACTAACTCCCCCTTAGGTATGGACTTTCCTAAGGATTGTATTCGTAGATTTTCCTTAAGAGCATTGTAAAGAATTATCCCCCTTTGTAAAACAATCTTTGCTTTGTAAATATTCTCCCCCTTTGTGATTTACAAAAAGAAAGGAGTAATCTTGAATTGTCTGAAAGAGTTAGTGAAGCAATACAAGACAATGGATAAAAGAAAAAAAGGATCATAAGAGTTATTACAAAACAAAGACAAGTTCCAAAAGAAACAAATACAACAATCATTTGTTTTCTCTTTCCTTATCCTTCTTTATAAGCTCATGAAGAACAGATTTCATCTTCTTGATCTCCTTCTTGTCTTCAGAAATTGATTCACCCTGAGTTTTGAGAAGCTCTTGTTGATCCGCAAAAATCTGATCTTGATTTCTGATGGTCTCCTCCTGGACTCTGATTACTTCTTCAAGGGTATCAATCCTGTTTTGCAAATTCTTGTTGTCTTTGGATAACACAGAATTTTGATTCTTCAGTAAAACCATTTCATCTTTGAAAGATGAAACCTTCGAGAATTCAGATTGGAAAACATTCATTCATTCTTGCAAGTCTTTCACTGAAGGAACATCGGCACTTTGAGAAGACAAAAGATTCAGCCTTTCAACCGTTTCTCTATCAAGCTTGTTGAAAGAAATTGCAAGCTCATTTGATAACCTCCTTATATCTTCAATAGCTATTTCATGATCATTGATTGAGCTCTCTGTTTTGTACGACCACTTGGTCATCTTATTGCAAGCCTTCTTATGAGCAACCGAGCTTTCTGAAAGAACTTTCAAATCGGATTCTACTGACAAAACTTTCTTTCTCAATTCTTTTACAGAGCCATACTTCTTCCATTGATTTTTAGTAATAAAATCAATCGTCCCTTCCAGCCTCGGGAAATAAGGAATGGTTTTCTCCACCCTTCTCAAAACATGAACAATGTAATCACCCTTCTTGAGAGAGATTGTATGCTCTGAATCAGTATCCTCATCATACGATGGTAGTTCATACGATTTTCTTGAGTCAACAACTGGCTGTTTCCCTTTCGCATTTTCTTTCTATTTTCTTTCTTCTTCCACTTTGTCACAAATGACAACATCTTTATCAGAATGAGAAGATTGATTACCTTGCCTTTCTTGAGAAGACATTCTGTCCGGAGATTGTGCTTGATCGGCATAAAGGATTTGTTGAATACCTTCACTCGGCTTTTGAACCGATTCCTCTCTAATCTTCTTTGAGTTTTGGAGAAATTATAAAAGAAAGTATCCTTCTTCTTCTTCTTCTATTTCTTCCATCACTTGTTTTCCTTTTTCTTTCTCAGGAAGACTCTGTACGATGGGCTCTTGGTGCACTTCTTCTATTAGTTGAGCACTAGCATCTTCAACTGCTTTCAAGACTTTAGAGACATCAAAGTCCTGAGACTTCATTTTCAAAAGAACCTTCTTTTTCTTTTCAGCCTGAAGGGTTTCTTCTACCCTTATTATTTCTGCAAAAGCCTCAGCAGGGAAAAGACCAAACTTCGGATCACCTTCTTTTCTCTGTTCCTTATCTTTTCTCCATTTTGCTACAACCTCCTTACTGTACATTGGCTTCTTCTTCGGCTTCGAACTGGTTTGTGGATCAGACAATTGAGTAAAACCGGTGGATTTAATGTCCTTGGTTGGCATAGGTGCAGATTGATTCTGAGCCAATTCAGCTTCTACATCTCTGACAAAAAGTTTTCAATTTGAATCAAAACAAACATTCAGCTTTTTCATCATACTCTTACTAATCCAAGATGGCCTCAAATCCATGGGTTTTCCTTTCAAAGGAATGTTACAAAACTTCATACTTTCAAAAATGAACTTCATAAGGATGGCTGGATACATAATCATCTGGGACTTAATCCCTCCTGTCTTGACATTCTTGATGGTTTCAAAAATATACCCCATGAGATTTACTTTTCTCATATTTACAAGATAGTCGAGCATGAATATATCAGAAACTTTAAGAGTTTCTCTATCCCCTTTCCTTGGGATAAGAAAACCTTACATCCATAAAGTGACAAAACGATTGTCCGGTGAAAGATGAGACAATTTCCTCTTTTCCTCATTAATAAGAAACAAAGACTTTTCATCATTTTCTCTATTAAACGTACCAACTTCCTCTAGTAGTTTGTGATATGGATAAAAATAATCTCCTTCTACAGAAACATTCAGAAAATGTGCCGCTTGTTTCACAGACATAGATAATTTTCTATCGTACACAGTGAAGTTTATAGTCATATCTTTGTCGAAAGAAACAGTTTTGTAAAACTGACAAACATCATCAAAAAGAACCGGATCTTGAGAATCAGGCTTTTCAACACATAGATGTTCCCATCCTTGAAACCAAATGATCCTCCTGATTGTAGAATCGTACGTATCGCAAAAGTCACGAGATACTAACCTTTCTCTGTTAAAGTATTTCTCTGTAAAAGGCTTTGAAGACATTTCGGCAGGAGTATTAGCAGAGGATTGAGACATAAATGTTCTATCGATGAGAAGATCGTACGATGGTTTATAGCTGGTGGAGCGGAGCTTCGCCTGAAATCCTGAAAAAACAATGTGGGTTTGGGGAGGGGAGAGGGGTATTTATAGGCGATAAAGAGGTGACCGTTGATCTTCTACGGTCGAAAAAGGATGACCATTTATATTCTACGGTCAGGATTAGAGAAAACCAGATCAATGGTTAGGATTGAAACAAAGAAAGAAAAAAAAATGAAAAAGATACCTGTCGGAGAACATAAGGTGATTGTTGGTTTTGGTAAGAATCAAAAGAAAATACAATCGTAAGGAGAAAAATATGATGCCGATGGAAAACAAAGTTATTACTATGATCGGACCGTACGATGGAAAATAATCATGTTACCATGAACTGACAGTACGATGGAAAACAATATCAATACCATCATCGGTCGATACAAAACTATTGAATGATACGATGGAAAAGAATTTCAATACTATCATCGGTCGATTCAAAACTATTGAATGATACGATGGAAAAGAATTTCAATACCATCATCGGTCGATACAATACCAAGATTTATTGGTACGATGGAAAAGAAATTCAATACCATCATCGGTCGATACAATACCAAGATTGATTGGTACGATGGAAAAGAAATTCAATACCATCATCGGTCGATACAATACCAAGATTGATTGGTACGATGGAAAAGAAATTCATTACCATCATCGGTCGATACAATACCAAGATTGATTGGTACGATGGAAAAGAAATTCAATACCATCATCGGTCGATACAATACCAAGATTGATTGGTTACGATGGAAAAGAAATTCAATACCATCATCAGTCGATACGATGGAAAAGAATTTGAATACCGTCATCGGTCGATAGTAAATGATACTATAAAACTGTCAATACGATAAAAAGGAAAAAAATGAACGAAACGATAAAACTGTCAATACGATAAATAGGAAAAATGAACGAAATGATAAAAATGTCAATACGATAAACAGAAAAACCGAAATTGTCAATACAATAAACAGAAAAACTGAAATATACATATTAAGAGAGTAAATAGTTAAAGATCATACAGTAAACATAAAAACATAGATAGAAATGTCCTCCCCCTTTCTACGAGGAGTTTCTTACTATTAGGAGAGATTTAAAACAGGAAGTAGATATGAATGATTATTTTAATGTAATCATTCCTAGATTCTGTTTTATAAATTCAAATCTATCGGAAGGTAAAGGTTTTGTAAAAATGTCAGCAAGTTGTTCTTGCGTTCCGATGAATTGTAAAATAATATCTCCTTTCTGTGTGTGATCCCTGAGAAAGTGATGCCTAACATCTATGTGTTTTGCACGAGAGTGATGTGCTGGGTTTTTACTAAGAGCTATGGCACTTGTATTATCACAAAGAATTTGAGTTTTGGAGAAACTCAAACCATAGTCAGTGAGTGTGTGCTGCATCCACAATACTTGAGCACAGCAAATTCCAGCTGCTACATATTCAGCTTCAGCAGTGGAGAGTGCTATTGAGTGTTGTTTCTTGCAGGACCAAGAAACCAAAGAGTCTCCTAAGAAATGACATGTTCCAGATGTACTTTTTCTATCCATTCTACAACCACCAAAGTCAGCATCTGAAAAGATTTTTAAAAAAAAATCATTTCCAGAAGAGTAGAAAAGGCCTAAATCCATAGTGTCTTTTAAAAACCGAAAGATTATCTTTACGGATTTTAAGTGAGACTCTTTTGGATTAGATTGATATCTTGCACATAAGCATACAGAAAACATCAAGTCGGGTCGACTAGCTGTCAAGTATAGCAAACTCCCTATCATAACTCTAAAAATTGTTTGATCTACTGGTTTCCCAGTTTCATCAAGATCAAGAGTATTTGAGGTACCAATTGGGGTGCTAATACTTTTAGTTTTGTCAAATCCATACTTTTTGAGTAAGTCTTCAATATACTTATGTTGAGATATATAAGTTCCTTCTGGTTTTTGAGAAATTTGAAAACCTAGAAAGAATGTTAACTCACCCATCATACTCATTTAAAACTCAGATTTCATTATGTTTGCAAAAGAATCAGTTAAAGATTTCTGAGTTGATCCAAATATGATGTCATCAACATAGATTTGGACAACCAAAAAATTTTGTTTTCCATTTTGATAAAAAGAGTTGGATCTGCTGCACCTTTTGTATAATTGTTTTGTAAAGGAAATCCTGTGAGTCTATCATACCATGATCTAGGGGCTTTTTTAAGATCATATAGAGCCTTGGTAAGTTTAAAAACATGATCAGGATGTTTTGGGTCTTGAAAACCAGGAGGTTTTTCGACAAAAACTTCTTCTTGAACAAAACCATTTAGAAAAGCACATTTGATATCCATTTGAAATAGTTTGAAATTGAAATATGCTGCGAAGAATAATAGAAAACGAATAGATTCAAGTCTAGCTACAGGAGCATATGTTTCTTCATAGTCTATTCCCTCTTGTTGATTATAGCCTTTAGCAACAAGTCTTGCTTTATTTCTTACAATGATTCCATTTTCATCACACTTGTTTCTGAAAACCCATTTTACACCAATCACAGTTGTTTCTTTAGGTCTTTCAAATAAGTCCAGACTTGATTCCTTTCAAATTCATTTAGTTCATCCTGCATTTCTTTGATCCAATCATCATCACCTAAGGCCTCACTTGGACTTTTAGGTTCAAATTGGGAAAGAAAAGAAAGATGTTCTATTTCATTTCTTAATGAATTTTTGGTCCTTACAGGTTGATTTATATCACCAATGATGTTATCACTGGGATGATTCCTAAGAAACAATTGATTTGGGTTTTGTAAAACCTGTTCATCAACATATGGTATAAAATCTTCTGTGGTAAATGTTTTAGGAATACTTTCTTGAACATTTTCCTTATCAGAATGTTCTTCTAATAAAGGTTGATAAACATTTTTGGAAAACACATCCGAGGATATAGGATTGGATTGGTTGAAAACAAAAGGGTTAGTTTCATCGAATTTTACATGTACTGTTTCTTAAACAGTACAAGTGTTTTTATTGAAAACTCTATAAGCCTTAGAGGTTGTAGAATATCCTAGAAAGATTCCTTCATCAGATTTTGGTGCAAATTTGTGTAGATTGTCTTTTGTATTCAGAATGAATACTTTGCATCCAAAATCGTTGAAGTATGAAACTTTAGGTTTTCGGCCAGTGCATAATTCGTAAGGGGTTTTATTAAGAAATGGTCTAGTTAAAACATGATTTATATTATAACAGGAAGTACTAACAGCTTCAGCCCAAAAGTGCTTAGCAATTGAGTATTCACTCAACATGGTTCGAGACATTTCCTGAAGAATACGATTTCTTCTTTCAACAACCCCATTTTGCTGAGGAGTTCTTGGAGCTGAGAAATTGTGAGTAATACCTTTCTTACTACAACAAGTTTCAAAATCTGAGTTTTGAAATTCACCACCATGATCACTATGAATAGTTATCAATGGTAGGTTTTTCTCATTTTTAACTTGGGCTCTAAAAGTTTTGAAATAGGAAAAGGCTTCAGATTTCTTTGTGAGAAAGTAGACCCATGTAAATCTAGTAAAGTCATCAACTAAAACAAATACATAGTATTTGCCTCCAATGCTTCCAGATTGTGAAGGACCAAACAGATCCATATGCACAAGCTGTAATGCATTAGAAGTTGAAACATCATTAATTGGTTTAAAGCAAGTTTTATGTTGCTATCCAAATTTACAAGGATCACATACTTTTGAAGAATCATATCTAAGGTCCGGTAGCCCTTTTACAAGTCCTTTCTTTGAGAGTTTTCTTAGGTTTCTCAAATTACAATGTCCTAGTCTCCTATTCCATAGCCACGATTGGTCTTCTATTACACTTAAACAAGGTAAGTTTTGGTTCCTAAGGTCTTCTAAGTTAATAGTGTAAACATTCTCTTGCCTATGGGCAGATAGAATGAATTCATCTTTGGAATTGTGAACTAGACACTTATCATTTCTAAAATTCACAAGGTAACCTTCATCACATAATTGACTTATGCTGATGAGATTTTGCATAATACCTTTGACAAACAAAACATTTGAAATAAGAACTTTTCCAAGAAAAATGATATTACCTATACCAACAATATTTCCTTGAGCATTATCTCTGAAGGTAACATTTCCACCTTCTGTTTTGATAACCTTTTCAAAGAGATCTTTGTTTCCAGTCATATGTCGAGAACAGCCACTATCCATGTACCAAATGTTCTTATTGATACACTTCTCGTTTTCCGGAAAAAGAAACAATTAGATTTTTGAAATCCAAACTTGTTTGGATCCAGAAGGGTTAGATAAAAGAATTTTAGGAATCCACATTTGTTTTAAAAAATGAGCTTTATGAACTCCTAAGGATTGAGTTTTGTTAAGATAACAATCTCCTCTCCAATGTCCACCACATTGACACTTGGAACAGAAAATGGTTTTTTGAGGAACAAAATAGTTATTGCTAAAAACAGGTTTGGAATAAGTATAACCAAGACCAGAATGATTTCTCAAAGGTCTAATTTGAGAATACATCCTATCAATGTTTTCTTTTCCATGAGTAAAGTTTGACAAACACTTTTTCAAGGATAAAATCTCTGACTTTAGTTTTAAAACCAAATTCTTGTTTTCTAAAACATTTGAATTTGAACTAGAGTTAGACTCTAAAATATTTTTCTTTGAAATTACAGTTTCAAGATCCTTAGAAAGTTTATACTTATCAGATTTGACTTTCTCAAGTGTTTTTAAAATACTTTCAAAATCATAAGTTTTCTCATCAAGATCTTTAGAATGATCTGATAATTCTTTAGTCAAAATAGAAATTCTAGAATTTGCTTTTTCAAATCACTTTTTGAGTTTAGAATTTTCATTTTCAAGTAACATAGCAAATCTAGAGACTTATTCAAAAGAAGGTAAAGTATCATCTTCTGATGATTAGGGTTCATCCTTTGAAGATTCATAATATCTATTATCAATATAATTTTCATTTAAGGAGACATTTGTAACAGCTTCAGCATTATGTACCTTAGCCATGAGACAATGATCTTCAATTGGTAGTCTGGCTAGAAGTCCAATATTTCATTGTCCTGATGTCTCATATTCTGAAGAATCATCTGAGGAATCACTACCACTTGCACTCCACGTATCATTTGCTTTCAAGCCTTTCTTTGTCTTATAAAACCTTTTCTTGTTTCATTCAGAGTGTTTCTCTTTTCTATCTTTCCTCTTCAGTAATGGACAATCAGGCCTTATATGTTTTGCTTTCTTGCATTCATAACAAGTTACCTCTGAATCTTTCCTATCTTTCCTGTCTTTCTTTTTGAATCTATATTGAAAATATTTCTTTCCCACAATCTTGTTCATCCTTCGAGCAAGATTGGCTAACTCATTATCCGAAAGATTACAATCACTTGAATCAGATATAACAACTTTATTGGATTTAGACCTTGTAAGCCTTTCATGTGTTTTAGCTTTAGATGCAAAAGCTACACTTCCATTCCCATTCTTCGTCTTATTAAAATCAGCATCTCTCTTCATTCTTGTCTCATGCTGTAGAAGAGTTCCAAAGAGTTCATCAAGAGTAATCTGGGAAACTTTTCTATTTTCATCAATAGCTGTCCTTTTCGACTCCCATTCATTTGGCATAATATCTATAATCTTATCAACAAGAGATTCAACATCAAGTCCTTTTTCTCCCATAGATTGTAAGCTGTTGACAATTGTCATAAACCTTTGTTTCACTTTACATACAGGTTCTCCATAAGGAAAAACAAATCCATGATACTCTGCTCGAAGCATTGCTCTCCTTGTTTCTATAACTTTGGATGTACCAAAATGAGTGACTTCTAATTTCTTCCAAATACAGTTGGCTGCTTCACATGAAGATATCTGACTATATATATTCCTGGTCATAGAGCATAATAAAGTATTTCGTACCTTGTAATTCAGTTGATATTCTTGCTTCTCTTGGTTGGTGAAAGTGCTAACTTCTTTGTCAGGAATTTTGTAACCCCCAGTAAGCATAATAAAATTGTCTACACCAGTATTGATGACAAAAGTCTTCATACGATCTCTCCAATACTCATAATCATTCCCATCAATGATTGGTGGTCTAGAAGGATTCAGATTATCTATGGATCCGATATTCATTCCTGACATCTAATATAACAAAAACAACTTTTCCACTCCACACGTTAGTGTAGTAAGTATTCAAGATAGTAATAAAAAGTAAAGAAAGTAATAAAAATCAGTGGAAAACCTCCTTTGATACCAATTTTTGGATCGAATAGTAGATATATATGTCTATTAAATGGAACAATACAAGAGGGGGGTGAATTCTAGGATTAAAAACCTTTGAGTTTTTGCAACAAAGAGATTAGTTTAAATGATCTTAAACTAATACAAATATAAACACCAACAATTGTATTGAATATAAAAGGTATGATGTAATGTAATACTAATGTAAAGTAAAACAATTGTTTTCAAGGTGAACACAATAATCAGAGCATTACAAAGATGAATGATTCTACCTTAAAGCGCATAGAATCAATCAATACAAAAAGTAATAGAATGATTGTAATTGAAACAATTACAATTGAAAATGTAAAGAAGAAAGGAAACAATACAAATCCCTTTTTAATACAAGTAACAGCGGAAATGTAAAAGTATTACAATTCTTTTGACCCAAAGAGAAGGGTTATCCTTTCACCTAGGATAAAAGGTCTGTCTCACCAATACCTTGGTGAGCCCTCGATACGATGATCAGAACGTCTGTCTGCCTATCCCTGGCAGCCCTCGATACGATGATCGGCGTGTCTGTCTGCCTATCCCTGGCAGCCCTCGATACGATGATCGGCACGTCTGTCTGCCTATCCCCGGCAGCCCTCGATTTTATAGGTAATCGACACCTCTGTCTTTCAATTACTTGAAAGCCCTCGATATGATGATTGGACGCACAAGGCTGATGAGAGAAGTCACAGTGTCTCTCTCTAGAATCTTGGTAGTTCACAATGTCTCTTCATTCTTTCTCTTCGTTCATCATTGTTCTCTCAGCTTCAAATGACCTCCTATTTATAGGCCTCGGGTTCCAACGGTCATATTTCCTCCAACGGTCATATTGAAACAGAAAGAACGACATCGTTTTGATTAGTTTGTAACTATCTCAACGACATCGTTTTGTTAGGACAAGAGATATATAGAAATGAAAAACATTAGTACGATTCATATGAAGAGAGAGTTTTTGAAAAAGTACCAAAACAAATAATGATCATCTGAATAGCAGATTCATTACGATACGATTGATAGATTCAGTACGATACGATTGACTGAGTCAATACGATACGATTGACAGAGTTAGTACAATATGATTTGGTTGATACGATCAACATCGTACGATACGACAAATATGATAAATGACAATTGTAATTTATAAACATACGATAAAATACATTTGTGATTTCCAAAACATGATATAGAAGTCAAAAGAAGACTTTTGACATAACATCGGAGTCTGCACTAGTGTGTTTCTGCAATGAACATAGATACATGACATGTGACCAAAAAGTACATGTTTTGTATCCTTGTGTTATTTTTCCATTATGCATGACACCTATTAATGAGTTATTCAGATGAGTTCCTCATTAATTATAAACCTATTGTGGTTATATGAGATATAAATGAATAGAAGGAGGAAGATACATTGATGACTGATAAATTATAAATTATAAATTAAAATGTAATTTCACTTTTAAATTCATACTAATGAAAAATAAAATAAATAATTATGAATTTGAATCTAAGTACTCTAATACCAATTTATTTTTCTATGTGTTGTTTATGTTCTTACCAGGGTAGATCCCAAATCAATAATTTTAGGATTTGACGGATCATTCACAATGTACAAGACAAGAATTTCATAAGGAATAAATCTTTTCCCAATGAATATTTACTACGGGAACACTGGAATAAAGATAATATATTTTTCAAAATAAATTTTTGATTAATTATAATAGATCATAATAATGAATACCATGTCTTGAGATCTTTTTTGATGAATTTGTTTATCATATGAAACACTTATTCATCTATATTTATTTTATTACAATGATCCACGTGTATAGTCCCTCAATTGGTGATCCAGAAGTTTCCTTTTGATCTTTAAACAAAAATATAAATCAGTTGGTGAAAGTGTGCTAAATTGATCATATTTTAGAATCCACATTTGATATCTTAAAATTCTGTTAATCTTTATGAAATATGTCTTATTATTTAAAATTGTGAGAGGATGAATAGAAGAATAACATCTTGAGATGAATCCCTTGTTCATAAGGATTAACCCTCCTTAAAATAAATAGTTATCTATTTATTGGTCCTGGGATGGGGTTTGATATTTTATAAAAATCACTCATGCCCTAATGAATTTATAAAAACCCTATAAGTCACCATGTCATGTAATAGAAATAAAATTTTATTTTCTCATTGTGTTCTCTCACTCGAATAACAATAAATATTTTTATACTATTTTACAAATTAATAAATATTTCTATACCTATTCTTAGTCAACTCACCATCTCAAGTTTCTATTAAATACCCACATAAATAATTAATTAAATATTTCATCAAAAAATAAATAAACTTCAAAATAAATATTATATATTTAGGTAATTTAAAAATTACCTTCTGAATTAATGTTTTTTAATTTATATGATCAATTAATTGTGAATAAAATTATTCTATAAACATGGGAATACTATTTATAAAAATGATCAAATTCAAATAATATTTCATTAAGATCTACAAAAACACTTCATTTGTGATCCTATAGTTCCTTCATTATTGAAATTGCGTGGGCTTACCTAAATTCTAATATTTATATCTAGATATCGGCTGAGGAACTAATGAGGAAGAAGTTAGTATTTTAGCGCAGCTAACCACATATAATCACATAATATATAATATATCCCTTTTTTCTTAATATATTATCTTTTAGGCTACACATTCGCGTCATAAACCTATGAGATTGATAAGACTTTACATTAAAAGAATAAATAAACTCATTAGTACACCATAGCCATCAAATTTAGTGTGATTTTTATATTTTAATCAAATAGATAATATATCAAATTCCACCCTTACATTAGGGGAAAATACTTACTAAACTTTTTATTAACTTTTTATTCATTGTGCACCAAACATACTCAACTTATCCATGAAAAATCTCACCATGTTTTATAGAAAAACAACTTAGTGATTAATTCATGATATGAACTAAAATTAGTCTTAAAGCCTAAGAACCATTACACATGTTTATAGAAAGGAATAACCAATTAAACATAATCATGTAGAATTATTACATACGGATTTATTCTCAAAATTATCCTTCTTGGACACTACCATGTGTGAACATCCTTAGATAAGGCCTCATTTTATTACGATTAATCACACCTGACAAAAAATATACCAATTCCCCATCATAGAATTTAATTACATTAAAGAATAGGTTTTAAGAATATCATCATGGCATTTCATGGTTCTCATCATAGTGGAGAATTTCTATTCCCTGTTAAAGGTGATGAAAAATATAGTTCATTATTACATTAAATTCACATAGAATAATGAATGACATGTAATTATATTTTTTAATTACTCTTGACTACTTTTAATATACATGTTATCAAAACTACACACATTTGGTTCTAGTACACTAACTCAAATAGTTATAATACCATAGAACATACTCATATAATAGGATAAGAAAGAATTATGAAAAAATAAAAATAAAATTCTAATATATAATAATATATATTCAAATAATGAAATAAAAAAAAATAATATGATGACATATTTATTATGAACATCGATAGATAAAAATAAAGTATGATAAGTTTAGAGGAAAAACCGTCACATAAATCATTAGGTAGAGACTAAGAATCGATAAATCAAAGGATAATAAAGAGAAATATGAAACCGAATGATAATAGTAATATATTTTAGGATACACTCAATGAATGATATATAATATTCACTCATAAATATATATAAGAGAAGAAAACTTCATAAAAAAGTTGGAGATAAAGATGATTTTAACTTACGTTAAGATATAAATATCTTAGGATGCACCTATGCCTTAATGTATCATAAAATTGTATTTATTAATATCACTCTTTAGAACCTTATTAATATTTATTTTAAAATATATTTTAATTAATTTTATTTTTTGTATATTTTTTTATTTATCATTAATAATAGTTATTTGATAATATTTGTTTTATCAGTTATGAAATTTTATAAGGATAGAGGTTTTACTTTTTTTCCATACCTAAATGATCATTAACTCTATTATAATAAAACTAAATTAATATAAGAACTTCATATATGTTTTATAATCGGTATAATTCACTTTCACATGTGAAGCATTCATTGATTTATTCTTTATGTAATTTCAATATCAATGATGACTTATTTTATTATAATTAAAATAATAGTATTTTTACCATTATAAAATCAAAATCATGACAATAATTTAAAATTAATTTTAAATTTATATATAAGTATCATATATTAAATATTACAAAAAATTTCAGTGATGTATATGAATTTTTTTTCCATATACGCAGAATTAATAAATCATTGAATAAACAATGTATGATAATAAAAAATATTAATAAAATGAAAATTTTAATTCTTCTAATTAATGAAATGTTATATTTTTGATAGAAATTAATTGTTAATAAACTAATTGATCAAATTTATAAGGTGGTGTAAAAATAAAATATCTAAATAGCTTATATTGAATCCAATTTACATTTCTTTGAGACCACCCCAGCAATATATATGTTCAGTAAAAATGCATTATATTGTGCGATAATGAAAACCTAAAATCATACATTGGAGTCTTAGGTAAATTATTTTTGGAAAATTTTTAGAAATGAAGGATATTTTTATGTGAGTATGAATCAGAGGCGAACTAGGATACTTATAAGTGAATGAGGTTGGTTTTTCAATTAAACATTGAATAAAAAATTATTTTTTTACCTTAGAAAATTAATAGTTTTGATCACTTTTACAATTATTATTTAATTCATTTGAGAATAACCCAACACATTATTGTTGGCTGTATGATTTCAGTTAGTTATATTCCTCAAATTATAATTAATAAAAACATTATTTTGTATCATTATTTACTTGTATATTTCAAAATTTACTGAATATGTGACAATTAATCTAATATCTAAATTTAAAATCATTATTTAAGAATAAAATATAATTATAAAAATAAATATCTAAATGATTTTAATTCAATATTTTATTTGAACGTAATTTTTTTTTGGGTTTCACTAATTATGTTAAAACACATTATGAAAATAAATATACAGTTATGAATTTTTTAGTTAAATGGATAAAAATTTATTAATTAATTTAAATAAATTTCAATTTATTTTTATATTTATATATTATAATATTTTTAGTGGTTTTTATTTACCTATAACACGAATTTAAAATGTAATCACTATTTTAGATATATTATTTTAATTATATAGTTACTAATCAAATAGAAATATCTTTAACTAATACTACACCATTTATGATGCTCTTATATCCTATTACCATAATATATATGCACATTAAATCTTAATCCTTTCATTCGAGTTATTTTTTATAGTGTTTTTTCATTTCACTTATAATATTCATATACTATTTAACATATTTTACTTTCTTAACATAACCAATATCATATCATTGGTATTAATTGAGGACCATTCACCCATGAATTTAAAACTTATTTCATTTATATTTCCTTTTAATTTTTAAACAATTTTATCTTTATAAATCAATGAAATTTATTTACCTTGTAGAATCATATTATATAGTAATGTTGTATTGATTTTAAAAAAATTAATGTATATGATTTTTATGATATATCATTATTTTTATGTTTATATATTCATGATGTAAAACACATACACATTAAAAAAAAAAAATTGATATGTAAAATAATGAGTTGTAAAAAAACCAACAAGAACAATGATGTTATTTATATTTATAATTATACTAGTATAATTTTAATCCTTAACATCTATTGTCTTAGCATGGTAAATTAACATTCTAGAAATAGTTATAATGTTAACAAATAACTCCACATGTTGTAATTAGAATTAAAATTTAAAAAATTTATAAAATAAAATATTATTCTTTAGATTTTTTATGAAAATATTTAGTCAAACCTTGTTATACCTATTTTATTACAAACATATCATAACCTCATATGCCTATATTCATTAGTAATAGGATATTTTCATCACAAAATTAAATAATGTTTTATAAAAATAGTTTTTTAATGTTAATTTAATTATTTATTTACCTTTTCCTAAATATATGGATACACCACATATAAAGTATATAAAAAAAATTGGATTTATAAATAATTTTGATCAATATGACAACCTCTTGGTATTTTTGAGTTCAATAATGTTCATCTGGTAATAAAAAAATATTTTATAGAATGATGGATATACGGTTAATATAGCACCCTAGAACTAGAGATCCCGGAGCCGGTGTCTAGTATTAATTACGTTGGTATATGATACATCTAAATCACGCCCTAATAGGTATAATAGTTTTATATTCTTAGTAAACATGGTATATACATGACTCTTAAATTAAAAATTCATACACAGATTACAATATTTTTCTATTTTTAGGATAATAACATTATTCCATCTAATGTATTCTTTCATATCATTCTTAGAACACTTTAGTGAATCTTGGTGAAAGGAAACATAATAAGGGTGATTTCAAATTCTCTGTATGAAAAAAATATGTTGGATGAAATAATGAATCAATACGAATAGTCAATATGGAATACTAATAACTGAAGACACATGCCACGTAATCAATAAACTAAAAAATAAGGGCCTAAACATTATGGCCGTGTAATAACTGAAGAAACATGCCATTTAATCAATAAAATAAGATTCAAGTGAATAAATAATATAGAAATTTATCAAACTAAAAACACATTCAATTCAAATAATTAATTGAGAATGATACACATCCATATATATGTCGAAAAAAATATAATGGATAAATAATAACTGATCCAAATAAATGAAATGATAAATTATTGTATGTAATGTCTAAGTTACATGAATACCACTACTATCAACATCTACCCTCCAGATAGTATAAAAATATGCATAAATACCCATTTATTATACTTGTAAACAAAATCGAAGGGTTTGTCTCAAACTAATTTCTTCTCATGATACAATAGATGCATCTAGGAGATTTCATTAACCGGTCTCCAACCTATATGGATTACATTAAACTTTCCCCAACCCACATATTTAATCTCTTATGAATTACTCATATTGAATAATCAATATGACTTATCCAATATCTGTATTTAATAAAGTAATCATATTTATCAATATTTTCAAGATTAATCAAATAACATTCATATTAAAAACCAAATAAAAAATTATATATGGATCTATAAATAATATCATCCACAAAAAAATTATATGGATATTTAAGGGAAATTAAATGTCAAATGATCATAAAAAAATTAATTTTTAAAGTGGAATAAAAGAAATCAACGATGTGAATGTCAATACTTTCCTTGGATAAAATAATCATTAACCATCCATATGAGAAATATGAATGGTATCAATACAAAATAACCCAATGGAATTAAAATAAAGGGTTATTTTAATTAATGAATGGAAATATTATAAAATGATATTTTAAAAACTTTTTTAAGAAAATATCCTTTTTATATTTAAAAAAAAATTAGAGATTTTTTCTAGAAAACATTGTTTATAGAATAAATCAGTTCCTATTATTAAGTATGTGATGATGTCTAGTTTTTTATTAAAAAATTTCTAAAACATTTTGAGTACAAATGACTGGAAAAAGTAACTATTACTTGGAAAATGGTCTTAAATAACTAAAAGAGAAAAAAATAAAAGGGGTTATTATAAGTATAAGAAATAATTTCCTCTCATGTAAACTAAAATGTAAAAAATATTAGTAAAAAAATGAGATTTTGATGTAAACACTTGAAAATATTATAACGCTGAAGTGAGAATTAATTAATGTGTAGATTATGTGTATCAACTATAAATCCACATAAGGAAATAGAAATAATTAAATAAATAGTTAATGTAATTATACACATAATCATTGAATATTTATGACCACGAGGTAGTATTATAAACCAATTAAAAGAAAATGGAATATGATATTATTTTCCCCTTTGAAACTCTTTACTCTAATACACATAGATAAAATAATTAAAATTGAATCTTAAAATATCATGAAAAATGAATGAGTAATTACATTATATGAAAAATTCATAGTATTTATACTATATATAATATGTTTTTAATATAATAATAATGTGATTGTTTTAAGATAATTTTTAACAATCATAAAAGGAAGAGAGATTGCAATTATAATCATTAGGAACATTATTATACAATATCCCATACCACTTTAAAACATTTAAATCATAACATGCATGAAATAATAAAATAAAATGAAACTTAGAATGCCTTAAGAATAAGAATATTCATGATATTACATGTCAAACGGAATTATACAAACTATATAAACTAAACTAGGTACATAACAACAAAAAGTCTCGGTGGAATGTAAATTCAGTCAAAATCCATTACCTTGCATTTCCTTTTGTTTGAAAGAAAATGAATCTCTTTTAAAATTATTTTAAGCGTATTAATAAATTATCAAATAACTATTTTAATTATTATTATATCATATATGAAATTATTATAATTTCTTATTTCCCATTTGTTAAAAATATTTCGATATTTTCAATATTTTGGGTGTAAATTTACTAGTTTTTTAGTATGTTTTGACTTGTTAGTTGTTGTTACTCTTAGATATATCAGGGTTAAATAATACCAAGAATGTAAACAAAAATGTGGTTATCATATTTATTCATTATATATTTATTTATAATAATCCATAAATTTTGGAGAAAAGAAAATAAAATGCACAGCTCACAGAGATAGTAGGTTGTACATATGCACAAACGCTACTCCATTTTCTTTATCATCATAATCATTTAAATTTTTATTATGTAAGAGAAAATACATTAACCAAACATGTCCACATGTCAAAATGAAAGGGAAGGAACATAAGTTTGTCTAAAATGGTGAAGACCAAGGGAATACCCTCTAATGAGGTTCACCACTTTGGGTTTCAATGTGTGTACATTGTAAAAGCGGACCAGATCAAGCCCAATGACCTCAAGTGAAGTAAGGTGATCAGAAACATGATTTCCCTATCTCCATGAGTGTTTCACTTTGGTGTCATTTTTTATTATAATCCAACCTTTTCTTGATGATATATAGGTTTTACCATAGAGTTGAGTAGATTACATAAAAAACATAATAGATGATTTTAGAGTTTGTTTCCACCTCAAATATAATAATACCCTTTTGTTGGAAAAGGCTCAAACCCTACATCATATCCTTAGCTTTGGACTGAAGTGAGGAACCATGGCCACAGGGAATCCAGACTTCCACAAATAATGTTATCATATTTACAAAAAATGAAAATAATAAAGGTAGGTGTTATATAATAATTAATGAAGTATAAGTACATAATAAATATAAGATATATCATGCATAAATTGAGTTTCAATCATGACTCCCAAATACGAGGAAGGATGTTACTTTTTTTCAGGAAACTCCTTCTATTTTTCACCAAAGGGCTTCTTTGGATAGATTTATGCAAAAGGAGGGATTATAGGATGAGGGGAGGGATATTGTGTAGGTATTTAGGCAGATATTTTTCATGCCAAATTTTCTTGAGAGGTGTGAGGAAGTGGGGGACGATGAGTCATTTTTATAGTTGAGGAAGAGTGAGACTCTTGTAAATTTTTGTAATGTGAATTACAGAAATATTTTTTCCTAACAATGTGAGTCCAATAATTTTAAAAATAATATATAATGGAGTATATGGTATAAATATGGATCTAAAATGGATTTTATATAAGTTTATAGGTCATTTTATCCCTTCAGGTTATGTTTTAGTCCCTTGTTAAGCAAGTTTTTCTCTTAATATATGTAATTAATTTTAATCATATTGACTAATCTTTGTAGTAAAAAATTAATTTTAACATCTTAGAAATTATTAATTATGATTATTAAGAATAATTAGTCTATTTTTCAAATTTTTATTAATGAATTGGAACAAATAAATTAAAAATTAATCCCGCAGTCAGGGCAACACTGCTTTTTTTAAAGTAAGAACGTTCAAAAGTTTCCTATGTTTTTATGTCCAATTTCAGTTTAAAAATGAATACAATTAACTAAATTGGACTAATTTATTTATAATTGAAATAATTTTTCTTTAGAACTAATTAAAAATATAATTTAACTCCATAAAAAATTTAGATGAAATAGTATTTTTGATATAAATTCAAAAAATTTCATTATTCATTAAAGAAATGAACCTTCAGAGAAAAATACAAAAAATTCAATGTAATCTAAATTTTATATTTTTATTTAGAATATTAATTTAATTTTGACAAAATTTATGTATAAAATTTCCAAAAATTGGAATTAAAATTGGTTCTTCATTAATGGAAAATTAAAATTCCTTAATTAAGCTATAGGTTTTTATTTGTAATATAGGGTTTGTTATTATCTCATTATCTTAAAATTTCTTAATTAAGATATAGGTTTATATATATATATATATATATTGCATGAATATAAATCACTAATTGTAATTAATTTAATTTATTATCATAAAATAGCTTTGTGAACATTAAAATAATTTTCTATAAAAATATTATGATTATATTCAATTGGTTATTATACTCATTTATAATAAAATAGTATCTAATTAATTCATTTAATTTTCGTTAAACATATATTTTCACAATTTCATTAATCATTTTCATAACATCTAATTTAACATCTATGTTATATTTTATTATAATAAATAATAATATTTTAATTATATATCATTATCTTGTAAACCTCGGTCTTTCATTTAACACAATTCATCGAAGAAATACATTGTTTCATACATAAATATCTCTATTTATTTATTTAAATTTATAAAATATATTTAATTTATTTAAAATATAAAATATATTATATATAATTGGATATTCTATCCTCTTATATGCATAGTGTTTCGTGTAAAACATGTTACCTAATACTATCGTCTTAGTTTAGATATTCAGGGAATTAAATTGTCCCCACCCAAATTAAATTTCATTAGAGTACCTTAAACTTCATCTTAGTGATAGATTGTTTGATATTTCCTATGTTTTAAATCCCACAATGTGAGAAGGGTTGATAAGAAATCCTAAAGAAAATAAAGAATGTGATGTATTAAGGACACATTGAATAATATATAACTATATCTCTTAGTATGAGAAAATTATTCGAATGTAGATATATATATTTATATATATATATTATGTATAAATGTGGATACATTTATAAGGAATGATTTAGGTCATCAATCAAAAACCAGTGAATTATCAATGGAATGTTGAGGGCCTCAAATACACAAATCATTAATTATTTAAAAAAACAACCGATTCAACAAAATTTAAGTTATTATGATAAAATTTTATTTCTAGATCATTTTCCTAATGTTTAGTAATACATTTATTGACTAAGAATATAAGGATTTATACTTATTTGAAGAATTTTTATATAAAAAATTTCATCCTTTAGTAGTGATTCAATCAATTTCAAATTCATCCATTACATTAGAAAATGGATATCCAAAAATTAACCTTGACCCATGAAGAACTACAATAAAAATTTAACTGATAGTAAGTAACATATAAGAGTTAAAAGCCTTTAAATGTTTCTCTAACTATTATATAAATCCAATATGGTTAAGAAAATAATCTTCAAACCAAAAAAGTGACACTACTAGTTCATAATTAATATTTATTAATAAAGGATAGAAAAAATGACTTATTAACCTGGACATTTCAATGGTCAGTGTTTGGTATTAAAACCATATTATCCTTTGTTCATCGGTTCATGTCCTGCGACCTTGCTGATATTGATGGGGTTTCACTCGACATACATGTTATTATTTTCTAAAACCATAATAATATAATTTAAAAATTAAATATAATGGATATAATGAAAATTTGGTCATTAAATAACATTTTATCTATGGTTTTCTATATAACCCCAATATATAATTACTTAATCCACATATTTCCATATTGTACCCAAATTCTTCTAATGTTTCACCTTTGTAATAAATTTTCATTATATATTAAAATCCTTTATAATTTTTTGAAAATAAAATTTGAAGTATCCTAAGTGTATCCCCTGGGAGTTTCAAATAATGTGTGCAATAAGGCCCATTATCATATACCATTTTATGTTGAGTAAGTCTCGATGCACCTTGTTGAATTTGTTACCACAAGATATGTATGCGCCAGAACCACATCCAATTGTAGTATCCAGATAGGGAAGTATTTCCCTGAATAAACACATAATAACTATCATAAAAATTATATGATATTATTATATATTTATCCTAAAACTCTTTCTTAGGGTTACGTTCCGAAATCTATGTTTTTTAAAATATTGTTCCCAAATATGCTAATAATATTTATCTAATACCAATTGTATCACCTAAACCCTATAGATCCATGAGACGACGCCTGATATCAATTAAATTGAAATAAAATATAAGTAAATCACATCCCAAAGGAAAAACAATTTATTAGTCATGGTAAACCAGATACAGGCATGAGTTTTATATTAAAACTAAACACACCAATTACAATATAATTTATTGATATTTTGATGATAATTACTTTATTACATCTGGATTATCATTACATATATTTCATAGTAATATTTTGGGAATACTTGGAAAATGAAATAAATTACCGGTGAGATCAAATTCTTAGTGATGATAAGATAAAGGGAAAGAAACAATGAATCAATTCGAATAGTTAATATGGAATGGTAATAACTGAATACACATTCCATGTAATCAATTAACTGATAAAGAAGTGAATAAACAATATATAAAGTTAATAACTAAAAATACATGACATATAATCAATAAAATGATAAAAAAGTGAGTAAAAATATAACAAGGTAAGAAACTGAAAACACATTACATTATAATATTGATCCAATAATAAAATGAATCCATATATATGTCAATGCATAATATCATGGATAAAAAATTTGGGATTAAAATAAATGAAATGATTAATTATTGGGCATCATATTTATGATAGATGAAAAACAATACTTTCAAGATATATCCTCTAAATAATATAAACATATGGGTAAAAAAGTATATATTTTTTTTGGAAACAAATTCATTGTGTTTGTTTCAAACTAATTTCATCTCATGATACTACCAACTCATCGAGGGGCTTTCATTAACTGGTCCTCAACCCACGAGAATTACATTAAACTTACCCAAACCCATATATTCGATGTCCAATGTATTTATTATATTTAATAAAAAATATGTATTATCAAATATCAATAATTAAAAAAGGATACAAATTTATCAATATTTTCCCAAACAATCAAATAACATTCAAATTAAACACACTATGAAAAATGATATACGGTTTTGGAAATAATCGTATCCATGAAAAATTGTATGGATATTTAGGGGAAATTGAATTTAAAATGATTATAGTAAATTAAATATTTCATAGATAATAAAAGAAAGTAAGGTAGTGAATTTCAGTACTATCCTTGTCCAAAACAATCATAAACCATTTAGATGATGAATAAAGATGATATCAATATAACATATCACATGTAGATTAAAATAATGGTTTCTTTCATTGATTAATATTTATATCATAAAAATATATTTAAATTTTTTTAGGAAAATAACCTTTTTATTTATAAAAATATTTTTTGAAAACATTTTTAGAAAATGATGTTTTTATAAGAAAACTAGAAATACAACTAATGATGGAATAAAGCCAGGTTCTCATAAAAACATTTTCTGAAACATTTTGAGTTCCAAAGAGTAGGAAAATGGTATTATTACATCAAATGGTCATTAATAAATATAAGAGAATAAAATGAAAGGGTTTATTATAAAAATACAGGACAGTTTCTACTGATGGAAATTCAATTGTAAACAATCTCGATCAAAATGATATTGTGAAGTGAACCCTTGAAAAAATTATAATGTTGAAGTGAGAATCAATCAATTAGTAGATTATGTCTATCAACATTAAATTCACATACGAATGTATAAATAAATTAATAGATAGTCAAATTCATTACACACATAATGATAGAATATTAACAACAACGAGGTAGTAGTATAAACCAATGAAAAGAAATTATGTTATGAAATTCTTTTCCACTTGGTAAATTTTAACTCAAATCCCCTTAAATGAAGTAATTCAAATTATAACACAAAATATCATAAAGAATGAATTAATCAGGATATTATATAAAAAATTGGCAGTATGTACACCATATATAAGAAATTAGGGGCACAAAAATATAGATATTGGTATTAGATACTAATAGAAATCATAAAAGTAAGTTATATTGAAATGATAATCAGTAAAAACGTTTTTGAGGAGATTAATATTAAAATAATCAAAAGAGTCATTTACCGCTTTGAAACATTTGATTCATAATATAGATGAAGTAATAAAATTAAATGGAAATTAACATATTATTATAATAAGGATATTAATGATATAATATAAGAACCTGATCTTATACATTACATATTCATGAATTAAATGAATAATTCACATTTAGGATCTTTTTATGTTTAGTGTTTTAGGGAATTAGGCCATAACAATTACATTACATCCCAAAAATGAGAAGGTAGACACTTCTACTCAATTTCAATTTTTTTTATAAAATAAAAACTATTGAAAAAAAGAGTTCTGTCAAGTCCCATGTTTTAGACATCATAAATTTTCCATGATCCCATCCTTGGCCCTATTCATCTTTATGTCTTGTGAAAAACATTTCAAAACACAGGATGAGCATAAGAAGATCAGTAAGGGTTATAAAAGAAAGAAATAAAAGTAGTTCATTAATACATACATAACATAATCTCATTAACATACCTCATGAAATTAAAAGATTTACATAGTAAACACAAATCATAAAGGTAACTTGGGGCATCCATAACATACTTACATTGTAGCTTTTACAGCTATATAGGGAGTTACATTTGGAATACCCATCATAATATTTTTCCTAAATATATTAGGAGAAAAATTCATGCTTACCTTCATCACGTTACCCAATACATTGGAGAGCTATATCGGGCTCACCCACCCTAGTTTTATCATGGAGCCCCATGTATATGAAAAAATACCCAAGAACCATAACATATTCATAACACATAAAATAAATATAAAGGAAATAAAACATTTACACATTTCTATCAAAATATATAATTGAAATATATTTACATAAAAAACCGATTATCATAACCATTTTCAATACAAAAATATTTAAAAGAGTATATGGTATTTATTTTATTTTTAAAAACATTGCGACTCGTTATAGTAGACAATGATCAAATAGTACATGCGGCAGCGGAAAAGATCATTGTCACCACATACTTTAAAAGAAATTATTTTTTGTGGATTATTAATGTTCCTTGTAGAAAAATATTCCCCTTTTAATGAAATTAAATGTAAAATGTGTTAATAAAGTGTATTAAATAATGTCGTATATAAAACCAAATATGCCTCAATTAAAGGAGATTGATATGATGTCCCTTACCTGGTGTCTGACGTGACTTGTTCATTCTTTAATCTACTGAATAAAGAAAAAGTTCATTTCAACTTTCTTGAGAACCATTTACATGTTTATCATTCCTTTTAAATCACTTATTACCATGTTATTAACAATATGTATTTATTTAAGATAATAATGGCCATTTTGTGGATATTTAGAACATAAGTCAAAAATGGACTCCTTATAATAACAAGTTGGTCATGTGGTAAAAATTTAATTATATGTAGAATGATATTAATGATTTATATATCATATATATCATATATATCTAGTATATACATATATTTATTATAGTATATAACATGAGAAGGTAAGAAATCAAATGCACCGTTCATGGAGACGGTAAGCCGTACGTACACATGAATGCTAATTTCATTTATAATTCATATTTAATGGAATGAAAACATAATTATATATAGGTATATTATAATTCTTGTATAATATCATATATATATATATATATTTATAATATCAGTAAATTGATCCTTTATACTTTCCACGTATGGTAAGAACGAGCCATATCATATTGAGTGGTTGGTAGTCCACACTTCCTAAAATTAAATTATCTCATTAACCCACAATGGAAACCATAATGGTATGATATAAAAAGAAAATACAGAAGAAATATGAAAACATAAACATAATAAACATAATATATAAATACATTTCCATCATAATGGCCACTATAAGAGGTGGTAGGAGAAGATTGAACAATCATCGTTTCGTGAGGCGTTAGTTTGCCGCCCAAAAAAACAGTATGTTCATTACCCATTAGATGAAGTTGTGTATAATTTTAGTTAAACTAATTCTCATAAAAACAACCTAGTATATTGAGGATACTAGTGTTGTTATAAAAGAATGTATGAAAAATAGTTTATGGGGTAGGAGAAGGAAATTAAATCAAAATAACTTAAGAGAATATGTTACCATTAAATTGATTAACTCCCTTTGGTTTGAACCAGGAGATTTTCTTGAAGTGACTTATTCCAAAATTAAGGATTCTAAAAAGAAGATAGGTACCTTGAGAGCTTATTTGGGTAGATTTTTGATGATTCATGATGATTAAGAGGTGTGAGTAATGGGTTAGAGGTGAGGGATTTTTATAAGAGGGAGGAGGGGCTCTTTAAATAAGTGTGAAAATATTATATTATTATATAGATATATTTAGTATATAAAGGTCCAAAATGTATTAAAGTTGAAGAAAATATGATTAATGGACGAAATAATATTATATAATAAGATTTGTATATGTTTTGGATATTATTTAAATATTTTTAATCTTATTTAGTTAACTCATTTATTAATGAGGTAAACACTACATCATAATTGTGTCATAAATAATTTAATTTATTTGATGACTAAAAATTATAAAAATATATGTTAATTTAGGAAAAAATTTAACATTATAATGAGTATTTATAGTACAAAATATCAATTATATAACCCCATATTAAAATCATATTAGCAATACAATACATGTTTCTGATATTTTTATTCTTTCTTTAAATAAAACGTTATTAATATCATTATATTACCAAAGTGGCTTTTAAAGGCCAGAACTCGCAACCCGTAATTTTCTTGGTATCCATTACGCATCCAATATGTTTAGGAAATGTGTTAAGGTAATTTTATATTATTATAATATTTTTTCCCTTATTTTACCCAATTTACCTTTAACTACTGTAAATAAATGTAAAAAGTTACTCTTAGTCAAAAAATATTCTCATCTTATTGAACCAAATATTACTTACTAAAAAGAACCATGTATGCTTTATTTTCACAATTCAATTCCCAAAAGTGTTAAATTTTATTTAAATGAAAATGACAACTTATTAACTACTACTCAATGTTTTCACTATTCATCAAAAAATGTTTTTTTTTGAAAAGGTTGAGGGGAAAGCCCTCATTATAGAAGTAGAAAAAAAATCGTAGTTGGACTAGGAGAAGAAGAATCCCATTACATGAAAAGGGAACAGATTCCCATAAAGAAACCCCCGAAGGCATACATAAATCGTTAAAGACAAAAAAGTAGCAGACATAAAAAACAATCTTTTGAAAGAACCTCACCACCCCCATGTCAGACCATGCAAGATGAGATCCGTTGAAGGAGATGTCTCGCCCCCCTACCAAGATGTTGTGTCATGATGGAAAGACAATGTAGCAAAGCACTCTCCAAATCCACACCGAGATGAAGATGGAAGACCGAATGATAGATGTCAGTACACCTATCTCTCTTTCGATCCGACCACCCAAAAGTGCAAGCGAAAAAACACAGCACTATCAACCTGATGAAAAACAAAACCAGAAAGAAAAACAGCACATAAGATCCAACATGGTGCCCATCCATACAAATGGACAAATGGCTGATGATGAGTGTCAGTACCCTCATCCCTCTTTCGAGGTCGCCCACCCGACGTCAAACTACAAGATGCAACAACGCATGCCAAATGCAATGATGAAGAATCAAAATCTTGTAAATGCACCAACAACCAATTTGGAAAAGAAATCTTCAGGTGATGCAGTCAAACACACCAAATCTTACAACAATCATATCTCATCCATCCTTCAGTTCCAAAGTTGCATACCGAAAAAATCAAGAGAAACACAAAAAAATTGCATCAAAAAACCAATCCAAAAATCATCTAACAAGATTCAGCAGCGAATCCACATCCAAAACAAAACCATCAATGGAAGCAATGTTACCAAATAGTAGAAACAGAAAAACATCCCGAGAAGGTAGAAACCATGATATCTCAGCAAGTATAAAGAAACTGACCTCCTGTAAATCAAATTCTACAACCCACCTCCAATATATTAGAAACCACTGTTTGAAGGACCGAGCCCACTCAGAATCCTTCACCGTCACGAAGAGAAATCCGAACAAGCTTCTCGAAGAAGCTACACCACCAAAAAACTCGATGGTGTCCATATCAAAAGACAAATTCAGTTGAAGAGATGTGAAGCCGGTCCGATGCAAGGTGACTGCCGCCACGAGACCCTGGAAATAGATCTCACCGAGAGCACATTGAACCCCACTGGAAATCCAAGAGTCAGAAGACCAAGGAGAAGAAGCGGGACTCTTGCAAAATCCTCTCTTCACAATGAGGAAGAAAACGCACAAACAAATGAAGGTGAATGGAATAGAGAAAATAATTGCAAATCATGGGAACAAGATAAGGGCGCGATGAAAAAACCGTAGAAGAGAGGTCGCCGGTGGGTGAAGCCGATGCCGGTTCAAAGAGCCGAAACTTGTTTGGGGAAGCCACCATCATGGAAACCCTAAGGCCACTACTCTCCAAGAGAGAGCGGCACCATCTGTTCATCAAAAGTTGATGTTTTTCAGAAAAATAACAAAAATTTAGCCTAATCTATATTTGATATTCTGAATAAAAAAAGATATCAATTTTTCCAAATTCAATACATTGAAGATGCATTAATTAATTGAAAATTAATTCCCATTGTCAAAACAAAAACCGTGTTTTTGTGAAATAATAACTATCAAATGATTGACACTTTTTTATGTCCAATTTCAAAGTGAAATTACTTCAAATGGCCAACATTGGATTAAAGGGTAAAAATATAATCTAATTACACATTAAAACCAATTAAAATGATAATATATCCATATAAATAAATAATATTAAAAGGCACCTGGGAATTAAAATATAGTATTTTTTACTTTTCATAAAAAATGAATTTTATCAAAAAAATACCATCAATTTATCCAAAGTAAATTTTTGTGTACCAATTCTAAATAAGAATTTTATTTTCTCAAATAGAACATATAAAAGTGAAAAAAACTATATTTAAATAGGGATCTCCATTAAAAGTTGGTAACTCCCCCTTTAAAAAAATATTAGAGTATTTATGATTAAAATTAGATTAATTCTCATTTTAAGCCTCTAACTTTTATTGGATAAATGTAAAAACATTTAACAAACATATATAATCATATTTTAGTTAGTTCTATTCATTTCCAACATTAAAATGGTTAATAATTATCTACCATTTAAAATAATAATGATATATTATTATCTTTTTAATATGACTCAGCTTTGTGTGAAACGTAAGATTTCAATGAAACTCGTTGTTGCGTATCAGGTACGCCATCAAACATAGAAACCCTTTTAAAGTAAAATTAATATTTAATTCTCAAATATTTATAATTTTGAAAATGTATTATTCTTTATTTACGTGGGATGTTACTTCCTTCCCCCCTTCGGGAAATTGCATCCTCGCAATTTTTATTCACTTATCAAATAAGTTGCAAGTATTTATCCCTCATATAATTTTTAGATTCCCACATTGCCTCTTCAATCTTATAGTTTTTCCACATAATCATTACCTTGTGAATTTCATTATTCTGCAACACCTGCTCCCTTCAGTCAAGAATTTGTACTGGTTGTTCTTCATAAGAGATATTATAATCAATCTAAATTGTCTCTAGGTTCAAAACATGAGATGGATATGGCATATACATTCCCAACATTGAATCCTGAAAAACATTATACACCTGGGATTAACATGGATGTGAAGCCACTCTACATGAAACCAATCTATCTCTACCTAGGATTTCATACGGTCCAATAAATCTCATACTCAACATTCCCTTATTTCCAAAATTCATCACACTCTTCTATAAAGAAAATTTGAGAAATACATGATCACCAACCTCAAAATAAATATCCTTCCTCTGGTTATCCGCATAACTTTTTTGCCTACTCTGAGCTATTCTCATGTGCTTCTGAATCTAATAAACATTATCTACCATATCTTCTACCAATTCTGATACCATCAATTTCCTTTCACATAATTCATCTCAAAAATATGGATTTCAGCATCACATTCCATATAATTCCAAAATTGGGTACTTCTGTATACATGAATGCAAACTATTATTATATGAAAATTCAACTAAAGAAAGATGTTGGCCCCAACTTCCCTAGAAATCCAGTGAACAAGCACATAGAATATACTCCTTCTTCTGAATTTTTAATTCTAAATTCCAATTTTATTGGGGATGAAAAGATGTACTAACCTTTAATTTAGTATCCAATGACATCCAAAGGCCTTTCCAAAAGTTAGAAGTAAACCTTAGATCACTATCAGATTCAATGGAGAGGGTAACTCCATGAAACCTTACTATTTCCTTAACATACAACCGAGAATGTTGATCTAGAGGCAAAGTGTCTTAAATAGGATGGATATGAAGTGATTTTTTCAACTGATCAACAATAACCCAAATGGAATTATTACCTCGAGATGTCTTCGGTAATCCCACAATAATGTCCATGGATATATTTTTTCACTACCACACTGGCACTGGTAAAAACTAAATCATCCCTTTCAGTAACTTCCTTCATGCATTAACCTACTGAAAAGTCAAACACCTCATAATAAAGTTTGCAATATCTTTTTCATTTCGTACCACAAGTAATACTCCCGATGATATCTGAACGTCTTAGTACTACTAGGATAATATAAAAATTGATAACTACAAGTTTCACATAATGACTCATTCTTCAATTTTGAATGACAAGGAATGCATAATATCTTCCAAAACATCAAAATAAAATCATAATCAATGTTTAAATCCGGAAACATACCCTTCTGGACCAACTCTTTGTTTTTATACAACTCATTGTCTTCCTTCTGCACTTTCTTAGTTCTCTCTGATAGATATGATCTCACTGACACCTAATACAAAACAGAGGAATTTCTAGCACCAACAACTTCTATTCCAAATTTCAACAAATAAAAAACCAAAGGATCTCGTTCCAAATGTATTGAGGTTAATGTAGCATTACTTTTTTTGACACAAAGCATCAGCCAAATTATTTTCATTTTCTAGATGGTAATGAATTGTGAATTTATAATCTATTATTAATTCCAGCCATCTCCTCTATCCCATGTTCAATTATTTCTATGTGAATATATACTACAATCTTTTTTTTTCATTTTATATTTCAAATTTAACTCCATAAGGATGATGGCTCTAAATTTTTAAAGAAAAAACAACATTATATAATTCTAAATAATGTGTAGTGTAATTTAAATCACGAGGTTTCAACTAATGTGGAGAAAATGCAATTACCTGATCATTATGCATTAGGGGACATAAAATTACTTTCAAAGAAGCATCAATGTAGATAAAAAACTAACCATTTCTGGAAGGTAGTGCCAAAACTATACCATTCCCCAATCTTCTTTTCAATTCTTGAAAAAAATCATCGCATTCTTTTTTCCAGATGAACTTAACACCTTTTCGAGTTAACTTATTCATTGGTCTAGATAACCGTACAAAAGTTTCAAAAAAACCTAGTAATAACCTGAATAACCATGACAAATTTGGATATCAGTCATATTTGTTGGTCGTGTCTATTCTTTGTCATAGATTTTAGCAGTTTTAATAGTTATACCATTTTTTGAAACAATGTGACTAAGGAAAGATATTTTTTGTAACCAAAACTCACACTAGATGAATTTCCCATACAATTTATTTTCTTTAATGGTTTCCGAAAAAACTATTAAATGAATTTCATGCTCCTATTTACATTTAGAATAAACCAAAATATCATCAATGAACACAACAGAAAACGTATCCACAAACTCACAGAAAATTATATTCATATGATCTATGAATACAGTATGTCCATTGGTTAACCCAGAAGTCATAACTACAAATTCATAATGGACATATCTAGTATCAAATGTGGTCTTCTGGATTTATGCTTTATTTACTTTCAAATGATGGTACCCCAAACTCAAATCAATAATTAGAAAATACTGAGCTCCTTGAAGCTGACCAAACATGCCATCTATATGAGAAAATGAATACATGTTCTTGATAGTGATGTTATTCAATAATCTATAATAATTGCAAAGAATCATTGAACCATCTTTCTTTTTAACAATAAAGATAGGATCACCCCATGGTGATGTGCTTGGTCTAATGAAACCTTTATCTAATAACTTCTTCAATTTCTTCTTTAACTCAAAAAGATCAATTTGAGCCATTTGATAAGGGGGTTTTGAATTTATGCTAGCATCAGGGACTAAGTCAACAGTAAATTCAACTTTCCGACCAATTATATTACAAGGAAACTCATTAGGAAAAACATCAATATACTCATTTACCACTGGTACATCATTAATATGAACAGTTCCTTTTTTTTCAGCAATATGTGTAAGGTAACATTCATTTCAATATTTTACTAGTATCTCATCTTCATGATATGTTATCAAATGTAGGGGTTCATTCTTATACACAAACTGAATATATTTTAGAAGTGAAACCGCTTTAGCTCTGTATTGAATTTTATCATGAAAAATAGAAAGCCAATCCATACACAAAATAACATCAAACTCAACTAGAGGGAAAAAATAATATTTGCAGGTATATTTTTCCGAACACAAGGACACGAAGGTTATTATAATTTCATTTTGTCTCAACATTTCCCCACAGTGTTTCTACCATAAGTTCTAGATTGATACTTAGAGATGAAATCCCAATTTACTATAAATATTCTTTGAAATTAATGAATGTGTATACCCTGAATCAAATAACACATTGGAATAATCTGTAAAAACAAATAGTGTACCTAATACTACTTTATTTGATGTCCCAACATCTACTGATGTAGTGGAAAATGGTTTCACCACCGATTTTTTACATGTATTCTAGTTTCTTTCCCTCAGTTGAGTTCTTCATTAGACACTCATTTTCTTAATGACCCATTTCATTGAACTTGAAACATTTTACGGATTGTAGATCAGATTTGTTCTTACCATTACACTGATCTTTTTCAGTGAAATTATGAGATTTTTGTCCAATTTTACCACATTGGTAGCACATACTAGAATTAAAAAGACAATCCACATCATGATATTTACCATAATATTCACAAACTGTAAACTTATATTTCAAACCAATATACTTTTTTGAAGAGTTATTCTTGTTAATCTGACATCTCTACCTCTTATTCCTTTTTTTCAAAGAGGACATGTTCACCGAAAAACTCAATTTCCACCTTCTCTGTAGAGAAAACAAGATTTTCATAACATATGAACTCATGAGAAGCTATATCCCTTCGATACATTAGATTTAATCTGGAGTAAAAATTCTTGATTTCACTATCAAGATCTCATATGACATTTAGAGCATACATTGCCAGTGGAGTGAAATTTGCATCATAAGCATTCACTGATTCATCCTCCAGCCTTAATTCCATGAATTGTCTTTCCATCAAAAAATGAACCATATTATGAAAATATTTCTCATGAAACATACCTTTGAATTAATCCTAATCAAGAGAATCAATATCCTCACTATCCCTGATATTTTTCACCATCAACCTCTATTAATCAACATCACCTTCAAAACATTAAACAATGTGACTAACCTTTTTACATTATGAACAACCCATTGTCAGTGTTAGTGTCCTAGAACCAACTACTTTTTACTTTATTAATTAATAAATACCTTATCAAATCTTGATTGTTCTTATGCGGGGCAATACATGTGATAATGTACTAAGGACAACTATTGTATTAAAGTGTCAAAGCAGATCCCTTCTATGATGAGAACCTGAAAGTGTCAAAAAACTATTCATGAATATATGTTATATGGATGGATGATTTTATTTTACGTACAAAAATAATACAGGCCATTAGGGGTGAGGAATCATAACACTTTGAGGCACCTTCCCATGGTGTGTGCCATTGGTAATATCCCCGAGGATATTATGAGAACGAGACCTGGCAGTACGAAATCCACATTTCATAGTGTCATTGTATGTTCGTATCTGCGAACATTTCTATTGGTCCTTATAATTTAATATTTTTATTAACTGGTATTACAAATCGTGCACTTATATGTATTTATGAAACCTGTGATGATATACTATTCACAATGAGGTAGGATATGTTGGGTGCATCATGAGTGATACTTCATTAAAGGATAATGCAAGAAAGGATATGTCCCTTCTATTACATAACTAAAGTAGATATCTTAGGAACCTTGATGGAATTAATATATCCTAAATAATTCAATATCCATGGTAAGGTATGGGCGAGTTCAATTCTGGGAATTCAAAGAAAGAATAATTGAGCACATGGGTTGATGGGACAAGCTTGCAACCCACTTGATAAGAGATATCAAGACAAAGGGATTAAATTACATGGTAAGTGTTGGTATGAGGTGATACTTAAAATCAGTATCAACTTATTTCTATTTGATTACTTGAACCATTTCTAAGAAGTAATCTTGGACTTCAGAAAAGATCTCCTAATTCCAATGAGAAAGATTCCTAGAGGGTCACAAACATAGTGTATCCAAGTATCTCAAGTAGAATAAAGATTATTCCTGAATATGGTTTAACAATTATTCCATAAAGCGTAAATTGTTTTAATATTTGAGGATGAATAAAAAACAATATGTACATGCCATGTACATTGAATGTACACACCATGTAGTTTTCATTTTGGAAAGGAAATGAAAAACAAGTACACGTCGTGTATTAATGTTTACAAACCGTGTAGTTTTTTTAGTCATGATTTTGAGGATGTAATATTGTTTTATTATATGAAATTTATTATAATAAGCATAGGCGCATGTAAAATAATTAATGAATAGACATGGGGGTTTTCAATAAGAGTTAATGAAATAAATAAAACATATAATGTTTTTATTTATTGTCATAACTCTACAACCACAAACTCGATTATGAATATGCCCACAAACCCATCACATTTCAAGAATTTTTGTGCACAACAAATCATTAAAATTCTATCAAGGCCGAGGGAACTCCTTCCTCTAAGAACTCTCACATGGCTGAGGGAGATCCTCCTCCATCAGATCAAGATGATCTAAAGCAGAAAACACAAGAAAAGTATTCTCCATTATAGAACCTAGAGATTCCTTTGGAAACATCCAGATATACGTGGTGCCCCTGTGGATCACTGCTAGAATAAGTATACACTTGGAATCTATGATGAAATGACGAATCACATAGAAACAAGACTAAAAAACATCAATGAAGAAATAATTCCATCAAGGTAATTCTGGCCAATTAATTAAATTAATTATAACCACCATATTATGATCATCTCGATGGTTCTGGGATCCTTCCCTTTCTTTTTGTTCATCATTCTATTCCAAAGATCCAAAATTTTATTATCGTGACAGATCTTGGATTGAACGTTGTTTAACGCTAAAATTAATGTTGGGAAAATCCATCAATGTGCTTCCTCTGTGCCCGGAACCTTGAAGTGGTATCAGATATGTCATATCATTGATTATAATTATTTAGTTTTTCGTCAGAGATTTTAGAATTATATAATTTAGTTGTTTCATTTCATGTTAATCATTAATTAAATCTGAATCTCAAGATATGTTCCACCTCTCTCATTTATCATTCACCTTACATAAATGAATTTTTATTTTCACATTGATTAAAATAAAATACTGGATCTCATCTAGAGATTTCAAACATTCCTGGATGTACCAAAAAATAATAAATGGTGTGTATTCAGAAGTGCATGTCGTGTAGTCTAGGTTCAATGAATCGGACTAGTCTGCCAAATCTGGTCGTGTATTGGAGTATACCTAAGTCATAAATTACACCATGTGTTGACCAAGAACATGAGGCACACCATTTCTGGATTAAATGTTTTGTGGTCCACTAAACATAGCGTGTAGTCCCTTCGGGTTGGGTTTGGACCATGTACCCTGTACAAATCTTGCTTGGCTGAAAACCATGTAACTCAGATACATCATTGCATGTGTCCCACTGAACATGTCGTGTACTCCGAAAATTTTCAATGTACATCTACACACCATGTCCCCAAGCGTATACTTTGGATGGATGATGAACAAAAGTACACACAGTGTAGTCGGAACTACACTCCGTGTACTCATCCAAATTACACTAATTTACTAAAAAATATTATAATATTATACAAACCCTTGAGACGTGTAACATAGTGTAGGCGTAAAGCTGAGGCGCACCACGTGATAGGTGTTTTATGTATGTCTGTTTAATTTAACATCTGTGTAATGAACGGGAATTCACCAGGTTGCCTTCATGGTACAAGTTATGTACAAATATAATTTTAAATTAATTTATTTGTCTAAATTATGATGGGTGATAATCTCAAGGTAATTCAAGAAAAGGGTTTAAGATAAAAGGATTGATTAATTAAAGATAATTAATTGATTCGACCGTGATTTATCTTAAGAAAGAATGATTAAAGAATTGAATGATAGTTTTATTTATGTGTAAATAGTGTTGCATGTATGGAAGATCATGATCATGACCAAGACCTTTGTATGTGAATGGTTTATTTTAATTTATTTATTAAAATTAAATTTATTTTCCTGTGATCCTTCTCCTCATTAATATGTAGGGCATTTGTGTCCAATGATTCCTTTATGTAAAAAACCATTTTACCCCACACATGTGTGTGAGATAAATTCATATGTAATGGATGGATCTCACATGATAGTGGAGGAGGCACAATTCAAAATCCAAGGTGAATCCAATCCAAGGAGATACAATTGTGGACAGGTGGAAAGCTGTAAACACGAACCTGAACGGTACAATATGTTTCAACCCAAGGTCCTGGGTTAGTTTATCAACTACCAGATAACCTAATTGATAGAAAAAGATCATGATCATACAGTTTATTTCATTTCTATCAGTTTCATATTTTATTTATTGTGGGAGTGTTGTCACGATCACACAGTTAATGAATTAAACAAGCATGAAAGTTGGAACTAAAATAAGACCAGATTATACATAAATACATTCTTAGACATGGTTATTCACTTAATTATATCCCACTTATTATTAACAATAATGTAATAAATTGTAATAAAGTTTAATTTTACGTATAATGATAAAATCCCCCAATGAAATATTATGTCGGTATAGCCTTCTATAATCTTTGTTAGAACCGAACCATATTTCAATGTCCTTGACCAACCCTATTTGGGGTGATTTCAATTATCTAGGAATTATAATTCCTAGTTTTGGGTAGAATTGACTTGGTTTTAATCAAGGGTTGACTTCCACAAGAGGACACGGTGTGACCAGTAGGAAACGGTTGAGGAAATCCAAAAATAAAAGTATTTCAGGATTGGGAAGTCCACTCACAGGATCAAGGAGTTGCGAGTTCATGGAGTTGGAATTTGGAATGCCTACATCAATCCCTTCATGTTTCTTGACCAAACCTAGTTGGGGTAATGTGAATGGAAATATGGATCCTTTCCACTAAAATATTCAGGCAAAAGAATTTTCCAAAGTCAATGGTGAGGGCTATTGGATTTCGATAAAATAGTGGTAGAATAATAAGTATTAATTTATTTATTTGTCTCTGTTTTATGAAGTAATAAATCCTTTGATAATCTTAATTTGTAGAAATGTCAAGAAAAATGACATCAAACATATCATTGTGATCCATACTCGAGATGGAAAATCTTCTCACCGGTACCAATTTCCTAGAGTGGTAGAGGCGTTTACGCATCATCCTTCGCCACAGGAGGAAATTGTATGTGCTAGAAGAATCTATTCCAGTTCTTCCTGGAAAACAGGCTAGTGATGAGGAAATATCTCTCTATGCTAAACATATGGATGATGCCACAGATGTCATGTTTTTCATGTTATCGGCCATGTCTAATGAGCTCCTAAAGCAACATGAAAACATGGACGCCTGTAGCATGATGTCTCACCTTAAGGATCTTTACAAAGAGAAGGTGAGAAAAGAGAGATATAAGATCTCCAATTATTTTTTTACAACAATTCTTGGAGAGTTTGCTCTAGCTAGGACTCATGTAGTAAAGCATATTGGATACATTAAGAATCTGGATATCTTAGGGATTATATTCATGGATGAGTTGCGTACAAATCTTATCATATCATAAATGCCCAAGATCTCCTCTAACATAATTGTCAATTATAACATGAGAAACAATGATAAGAGTCTATCAACACTTATGACCATAATTCACTTGGTAGATAAGGACATGGGGCGCGACTAACCCACAATACTTATCATAAATATGAAAAGGAAGGACAAAGAAAATGGGCCAAAGACTTATAAACGGTCCGAAGGCCCCGAGCACCATCCCTTCAGGAAGGGGATGATCTAGAGGCCAAGAAAGGAACTAGAAGTAGTATGTTTTTCATGTGGAAAACTAGGCCACTAGAAGAGGAGTTGCACTAAGAATCATGGGGACACTAATGGTGTGTTCATTATCAAGCGTAATCTTTCCATTTTTACACATTGGGTTTTAGATTCATCATTTGGGGCTCACATCTGTATTCCAATATAAGAACCATGTAGATTTTGAAATATTTTCCGATGTGATGTGGATCTTTGAGCTGCCAATGGCACAAGGATGGTTGCGTTGGATATTGGCGATTACCACCTCTCATTTCCAACTTGGGTGATTATGTATTTACAATACTCTTATTATATTCCCACTTTTACCAAGAATATAATTTTTGTATCTAGTTTTCATATGGATGGATTTATATTCATGTTTGGAAAAAGGGTTGTCTCTTTTATAATAACGACATATGATATGTCATTGCACATTTAAATAATGGATTGTATGTATTAAATTACCAAAACCATAAGTCGACAGTCGATAAAGAAAAAAACTCTCATAACTCATACATCACCCAGTTGTCGCATCGCCGTCTCAGTCATGTAAATGAGAAGCAATTGACAAAGCTCTGTGAAGAAGGTTATTTGGACCCTACTTGTAATGCCCCAAAGTTTTTCAATGGAAAATTCCCTACATATATCTATGTCATTAAAAAAATAATAAACTACTAAGTGATAAGTGATCTTTAAACATAATTTTGTCACCCCTATGTTTGGAATTCTAAAAATCTGACATACACAGTTGTGTTCAAGATAGTTTTTGGAGTCTAATGAAACAAAAATAATTTTTGGTGAATACTAACCTACCCTTATGAATAGTAACCTACCCTTATGAATAGTAATATGACCCTTATGAATAGTAAATTAGAGTAACATTACCTATGAATAATAAAATAAAATTTAGACATCATAGAAAGTGATAATTTGACCTTAGTAAACGTTTTTGGTATTTTATAAGTCATAAATAATTAATTATAAAGAATAATTATTTTCCTGAAATATATTCAAAATTTTTTGAATCAATGTCTAATATTTTTTATATAATTTTCTATGACCCTAAGTAATTTTTGAAAGAATTGCAAAATTAGTTTTAATTTTAAAAACTGTTTTTTATGTAAATTATGATTTTAATTAAATATTAAATTAATGATATTTAGAAAAAATTTTTGAAAAATGGACTTCATTTTTGGATTCTACAGGTCGAAAAATGGTTGGGGTGAAATTTTGGGATTTTTCTGAGATACTTGAATTTTTTATGAATAGTAGAATACATTAATTTATCATATATTTACATTTTAATTAAAACCCACTATTACTAACATCACAAGTGATGTAAGCACCCAAATACCTAATTCCCAAGTCAAATTTACTATTCTTATTCATCCAAGACTCACTATTCCTTGTATTGGGTGAAATTAATAAACTAATCAATTTTATATTAAGGAAACCCCTCTCCCCTCCACTATAAAAGCAACCCTTCACTCCCTCTTTTCATCACACCTCTCAAGCTCCAAGCCTTCTCTAAATTCTACCCAAAAACCTTCCCTAGCTCATCCCCCACGTCCAAAAGCTTCTGGTCTCATCAAAAGACCAAGCCTAGCTTCCTTAAAGAGGACCTCAAGAGAAGGATTCTAAAGGTAATTTCTCTCTCTATTCTCCTTTATTTTCCTTTCAAGTTCAAGTTCCTTTCTTGATCTCTATCTATCTATCGTCATCCAAATTGTTTTGTAAATCCAGTATTATATATATACTGTAATATTATGATTCTAATGTTATATTATATCACCCCACACCCTTTCCCCCTTCCTTTTATTTTATTAAAGAGAACGTTGTTCACGTGGTGATAATTTATCACCTTCAAAAACAACATGCTCTCTTCTTCCATTTATACCTTCAATCTGGTCATGAAACCATTTTTATGGTTGAACCAGAATTTTTTATATGTATTATGTTCTATTTTATGTTCTGGAAATAAACTATGGCCATACAACTAAGTGAAAAGTTAAAATGAGTTGGTTGTGATCCAAAAACCGCTCAAATTAGCCCAAATAATCTTCATTTAATTCTTATCTAATGATTCGGCCACATGGATCTAATATAACTCATTATAAAATCATTCAAGATTATGTAATATCATTAATTACATGTAATATCAATTCTGGATGTTTACCCGTGATCTACCCAAACATCAAATTAAGAATAAAAGTGGACCGCTCAAGAAAATCCTGAAAAAGAACATCCCCGAACAATGTTTTTAAACTCTATAAGTCAACCAAAGGAACATAATATGAAATAATGAAACCAGAATGAACCCTATTAATGTATAAAAGGTTCTAGAATTTCTAATTAATTAATATAATGTCATTATACAGGACATTAAAGAGAAGGAGGCGTTCGAGTACAAGGCAAGGGGAAATCTCTAACCCAATTTTCTTCCTTCGGGTTCTCCCTCTTTCACTCCATTTTTGATATGGTTACTCCTCAAAGGTCTTTTGTTCAACTTTTCCTTTTCTTTTATGGGATATACATGTTTTTCACTGGTTTTTATGTCCATCAATATGTTTTCCAAAAGAACTCTTCTTTCAAGATCTCACCATTTACCTCTCATTCAAGGTTGATGGTTCTTATATCAAGTATGTTGTTCCCTATTTCTTTTCTGAACCCAAAGCTTATGAATGTGTTATGATGAGATGAAACCCATTCCTTTCCATGGGTTATTTATGTACATGTTTGATATGTGTTCTTTGTGGCAAGCATGAAAATGATAATGCTATGATGTTACGGGTGCGCCCGGAATTATATATCGCAATATGAATGATTAAATGTAACGGGTGAGCCCGGAATTATATAGCGCTCCAATTCATTGGGTAAAGTGATGAATCTCATGAGTAAATGTGAAATTATGCGTGAACATGATGCTAGATTTTTTCAAAAGTATGTGTGGTAGTTAACCACTAAGACATGATGTTTCATTTTTATGCTTTGCCACATTTCAAGTTTATTGTTTATGCTCCTCTCTTGTACAAGATCTTCTTCATATGTCATGATTATGCTCACCCCATGCTATATTGTTCTTATCTATCCTCTTACTGGGCTTTTAGTTCACCCCTTTTGATGTATATCCTCAGGTGGCTACACGTACTAAGGAGAGGACAAGTGCTACTAAGAAGCTATAGAATAAGAGATTAAATGAATTTTTATGATTGATGTTGTACTTGTTATGTGTAGTCCTAGTTTTCCCAAGACACTAAACCTCTGGATCCTCCATGTGTAATAATATTATGTTGTTTATCTTTGAAATGATGTAATAGTAACGTATGAAAAGGCCGGGTCACTATAGTTGGTATCAGAGGAAAGGTTTAGTTAATTTGGGAATTAGGATTAGTAAACCCTAAAGAAAACCTCTAGCATGAGACTCAGTACAAATATGCACACAAGGATATTTACCTAGGGATCCCATATGTTATGTTTTTGGTATAATTGTTTAAAAGGATAAGTTATTCATGACCTGTTTACTTATGTTTTGTTCTAACCTTTTCTATCATAGAAAATTGTGGGAACCAGGAGAAATCAGGCCAACAACTCTTGCGAAGAACAATGCAACGATTGCCTGAACGACATCCCCAATGATTTTGGAGGTGGAGTTCAAAACATCATGGCAATGATTACCCAATTATCCCGGGTTATGAATAATAACCATAATAATGGAGAACATCCTCCTTCACCAAATAGGGGGCAGCTAGCTATCAAATGTTTTATGCAGCAACGACCACCGACGTTTTGTGGATCTTCTGATCCACTAGTTGCGGAACAATGGGTCAACTCCATGGAGAAGATCTTTTCTATTCTTCATTGTTCTGAGATGGAAAAGGTGACTCTAGTCATTTATCGTCTAGATGGAGAAGCTGATCAATGGTGGGCTTTGATAAAAAACACCAAGCCAAGGGAGGAAATTGAAGAGATGGAATGGGAAGTCTTTAAGATAATGTTTCTTAATAAGTACTTCCCAAGAACTCTTCGCATGAAGATGGAGAGAGAATCCATAGAGCTCAAGCAAATATAAGGAGAATCTGTCACAACCTATGATGAAAATTTCACAAGGCTCGCAAGGTATTCTTCGGGTTTTGTTATCAACAATGATAGAAAAATTGATAGATTCTTTAGTGGATTAAAACCACATCTTCGAAAAGCTCTTGCAATTCGAGACTTTGGGAGTAATAAAGAAGTTGTTCGGTGTGCTCTCAAAGTGGAGATGGAGTTTGGAGAATGGTCCCATGGCTATGGTGATAAGAAAAGAAAGATGGAGTTTCAAGCTGGTGGATCTAGTGATAAAGATGGGAAGAAAACACAACGACCCACTTGCCAAAAATGTGGGAAGTTGCACAATGGGAATTGCCTCAAAGGGATGGGGAAATGCTTCATGTGTGGGAAAGAAGGACACATAGCTCACGAGTGTCGAAGAGACATGAAAAGGAAGGATAATTAAGCCGATGAAAGGAGAGAACCACTCCTGGTTCAATGCTACAACTGTAAGGAGCTAGGGAACTATTCAAACCAGTGCACTAAACCTCGAGCATTTGAGGGTAATCAGTGCCAACAACCACCAAAGCCAAAGGAACAAGGGAAGCCTTATGCCATCACTACTGCGGAGGTGGAAGATGATAATGAAGTCGTAAAAGGTACACTGTTTATTCACTCAAGAATGGAAAAAGTCTTATTTGATTCTGGTTCTATGCATTCCTTTATATCTTGCAAGTTTTCTAGAACTATAGAATCGAAGCCCCGAAACCTTGAAGTAGAGATATCTGTAAAAACACCAAGGGGTGCAATCATTGCAACCCAAGTGTTTGATTCTTCTGCTGTTGACATATGTGGGGGGATTCTTCTGGAAAATCTCGTAATACTTCCCTTGGTGGAATTCGATGCTATAATGGGAATGGATTGGCTCTCCTTATATAGAGCACATATCAAATGTCGGGAAAAGGAAATATATTTTCATATTCCGAACCATCCCATGCTCCTCTACAAATGCAAGGAAGATCAAGAATCTCCTTTGAGTAATCCTTCAATGGTGTGGGTGATGATTCTCTATGAAGAAGCATACATCGCCCAAATGTTTGAGTCAAGGGAAAGTTCCAACCTTGAGGAAATGCCATCGTAAGGGAATACGGCGATGTATTTCCCGAAGAGTTACCCGGAATTCCCCCGGATCGTGAGGTAGAGTTCACAATTGAACTCATACCCAGAGCTACTCCTATCTCAATGTGCCCCTATAGGATGGCTCCTATCGAACTGGAGGAGTTAAAGAAGCGACTGCAAGAGAATCTGGACAAAGTGTTCATACGCCCTAGTGCATCACCTTGGGGTGCGCCAGTGCTCTTTATGAAGGAGAAGGATGGTACCATACGGCTGTGTATCGATTATCGGGAACTCAACAAGATCACCATAAAGAACAAGTATCCTCTTCCAAGGATTGATGAATTGTTCGACCAGTTAAGAGGAGCTCATTACTTCTCAAAGGTGGATCTTCGTTCTGGATATCATCAAGTAAAGGTGAAGAAGGAAGATATTCAGAAGACTGCCTTCCGTACAAGGTATGTGCACTATGAGTTTTTGGTGATGCCCTTCGGACTTACTAATGCCCCTGCAATCTTCATGGATTTGATGAATATAGTCTTTAGACATTACCTTGACAAATTTGTGGTAGTGTTTATTGATGATATTCTCATATACTCTAAGAGCAAGGAGGAACATGAAGAACATCTAAGACTTGTGTTGGCGACATTGAGAAAGGAGAAGTTGTACGCCAAGTTCAGCAAATGTGACTTTTGGATCAATCAAGTCACGTTCTTAGGACATTTGATCACAAGTGAGGGAATTTCTGTGGACCCTTCAAAGACAAAGGCAATTGAAGAATGGCCCAGGCCCTCTAGTGTCACAGAAATCCGTATTTTTCTTGGATTATCTGGGTACTACCGACGTTTTATGACAAACTTCTCATGATTGTCATGCCCGCTAACTATGTGAAAATGGAAAGGGGTAAAGTATGTCTGGACGGATGAATGTGAGGGAAGCTTCAAGGAGCTAAAGAGAAGGCTAATCACTGCAACTGTACTCACACTACCGAAAAGTGGAGAATGTTTTGTGATATACAATGATGCTTCAAAGAAATGCTTGGGTTGTGTACTCATGCAAAATGATAATGTGATAGCCTACGCCTCACGACAGTTGAAGATACATGAGCAGAACTACCCGACGCATGATCTAGACCTGGCAGCCGTGATTTTTGCCTTGAAAATATGGCGGCACTACCTTTATGGTGAGAAGTGTGACATATACACCGACCAAAAGAGCCTAAAGTATATATTCACACAAAAGGAGCTCAACATGCCTCAAAGGAGATGGTTAGAGCTAATCAAGGATTACGATTTCTCTATTCACTATCATCCTAGAAAGGCGAACAAGGTAGCTGATGCACTAAGCAGGAAAGAACCTGCTACTCTATCCATGTTGATGATTGAGAAAGACCCTATCTTCTTGGATATGAAAAGGATGGATTTGGGAATCGTAAGGGAGGGGATACATCCTACCTTTCCCAAATGATTGTGCAACCATCCATCCAACAAAAGATTAAGGAATCACAAAGGGATGATGTGGAGATACAAAAGAGGGTGAATGCAGTAAAGGAAGGGAAGCTGTAAGAGTTCCATATTGACGATGATGGTGTGATTCAGTTTGGAACGCGGCTTTGTGTGACTTCATCACCCGGAATAAAGAAGGAGCTATTGGATAATGCACATAGCTCAACTTTCTCTATTAATCCTGGGAGTACCAAGATGTATCGTGATCTCCGAGAACACTTTTGGTGGGATAACATGAAGAAGGAGATTGCAGAATATATATCAAGGTGCTTGGTATGTCAGCAAGTTAAAGCTGAGCGGAAAAAGTCCAAAAGTATGATGCAACCATTGCCTATACCCATGTGGAAATGGAAAAATGTTACTATGGACTTTGTCATGGGTCTTCCGAAAACGTTAAGAGGAAATAATGCGATATGGGTTGTGGTTGACCGACTCACCAAGACTGCCCATTTTATCGCTGTTTGGGAAGACCTCTCACTTGAACAACTTGCAAGGATATATGTGATGGAAGTAGTGAGATTGCATGGTGTTCTGCTCTCGATTGTCTCTGACCGTGATCCAAGGTTCACTTCTATATTCTGGAGGAGCCTTCAACATGCTTTGAGTACTGAATTAAATTTCAGCACGGCCTATCACCCCCAAACTGATGGGCAGTCTGAAAAGACTATTCAGACACTTGAAGATATGCTAAGATCCCACTCTCTTGAATTCAAAGGTGGATGGGATCATCAACTTCCATTGGTTGAGTTCTCATACAAAAATAGCTTCCACTCGAGTATTCAAATGGCTTCATATGAAGCTCTTTCTGGGAAGCGATGTAGAACTCCAACCTGTTGGGATGAAGTTGGAGAACGAAAACTACTTGGTCCCGATCTTGTTCAAGAGATGACAGAGAAGGTTCAAGTCATCCAGAAACACATCAAAGCTTCTCAAAGTCGGCAAAAGAGCTATGATGACAATCGTCGAAGGGAATTGGAGTTTGACGTTGGAGATAAAGTCTTCCTTCGAATATCTCCATGGAAGAGAGTCATGTGATTTGGGAAGAAAGGGAAGCTAAGCCCAAGGTACATTGGCCCCTTTGAGATCCTTGATCGTATAGGAGTCGTGGCCTATCAACTGGCACTTTCACCGAATATGGCTCAAGTTCATGATGTGTTTCACGTATCACTATTGAGGAAGTACATTCTAGACCCCTCACATGTACTAAACGAAGAGGTGGTACAGTTGGAATATGATCTCTCATATGTGGAGCAGCCGGTAAAAATTCTGGACCGAAGTTATAAGGTTCTACACAACAAGACAACCCTCCTTGTCAAGGTGTTGTGGAGGAACCAAAAGTTTGAGGAAGCAACTTGGAAACTGGAAGAGGCAATGGAGGAGAAGTACCCACACCTGTTTGTGTAAAGTGAAATTTTGGGGGAAAAATTTCTTAAGGGGGGAAGAATGTAACGACCCAAAGTTTTTCAATGGAAAATTCCCTTCTTATATCTATGTCATAAAAACAAAAAATAATGAACTACTAAGTGATAAGTGATCTTTAAAAATAATTTTGTCACCCCTATGTATGGAATTTTAAAAATTTGACATACAGAGTTGTGTTCAAGATAGTATTTGGAGTCTAATGAAACAAAAATAATTTTTTGTGAATAGTAACCTACCCTTATGAATAGTAACCTACCATTATGAATAGTAATATGACCCTTATGAATAGTAAATTAGAGTAACATCACCTATGAATAATAAAATAAAATTTAGACATCATAGAAAGTGATAATTTGACCTTAGTAAACGTTTTAGGTATTTTTTAAGTCATAACTAATTAATTATAAAGAATATTTATTTTCCTGAAATATATTCATAAATTATTGAATCAATGTCTAATAGTTTTTAGATAATTTTGTAAGACACTAAGTAATATTTGAATGAATTGCAAAATCAGTTTTAATTTTAAAAACAGTTTTTTTAAGTAAATTATGATTTGAATTAAATATTAAATTAATAATATTTAGATTTTTTTTGAAAAATGGAATTCATTTTTGGATTCTACACATCGAAAAATGGATGGGGTAAAATTTTGGTATTTTTCTGAGATACATGAATTTTTGATGAATAGTAGATTACATTAATTTATCATATAAATACATTTTAATTAAAACCCACTATTCCTGACATCACAAGTGATGTAAGCACCCAAATCCCGAATTCACAAGTCAAATTTACTATTCTTAGTCATCCAAGACTCACTATTCCTTGTCTTGTTTGAAATTAATAAACTAATCATTTTTATATTAAGGAAACCCCTCTCCCCTCCACTATAAAAGCCACCCTTCACTCCCTCTTTTTCTCACACCTCTCAAGCTCCAAGACTTCTCCAAATTCTTCCCAAACACCTTCCCTAGCTCATCCCCCACGTCCAAATGCTGCTGGTCTCATCAAAATACCAAGCCTAGCTTCCTTAAAGAGGATCTCAAGAGAAGGATTCTAAAGGTAATTTCTCTCACTCTTCTCCTTTAATTTCCTTTCAAGTTCATGTTACTTTCTTGATCTCTCTCTATCTATCTTCATCCAAATTGTTCTCTAAATCCAGTATTATATATATAATGTAATATTATTATTCTAATGTTATATTATATCACCCCACAACCTTTCCCCTTCCTTTTATTTTATTAAAGAGAACGTTGATCATGTGGTGATAATTTATAACCTTCAAAAACAACATGCTCTCTTCTTCCATTTATACCTTAAATCTGGTCATGAAACCATTTTTATGGTTGAACCAGAATATTTTATATGTATTATGTTCTATTTTAAGTTCTGAAAATATCCTATGTCCATACAACTAAGTGAAAAGTTAAAATTAGTTGGTTGTGATCCAAAAACCGCTCAAATTAGCCCAAATAATCTTCATTTAATTCTTATCTAATGATTCGGCCACATGGATCTAATATAACTCATTATAAAATCATTCAAGATTCTGTAATATCATTAATTACATGTAATATCAGTTCTGGATGTTTACCCATGATCTACCCAAACATCAAATTAAGAATACAAGTGGCCCGCTCAAGAAAACCATGAAAAAGAACATCCCCGAACAATGTTTTTAAACTCTATAAGTCAACCAAAGGAACATAATATGAAATAATGAAACCATAATGAAACCTATTAATGTATTAAAGGTTCTGGAATTTCTAATTAATGAATATAATGTCATTATACGGGACATTTAAGAGAAGGAGGCATTCGAGTACAAGGTAATGGGAAATCTCGAACCCAATTTTCTTCCTTCGGGTTCTCCCTCTTTCACCCCATTTTTGATATGGTTACTCCTCAAAGGTCTTTTGTTCATCTTTTCCTTTACTTTTCTGGGATATACATTTTTTTCACTGGTTTTTATTTCCATCAAAATTTTTTCCAAAATAACTCTTCTTTCAAGATCTCACCTTTTACCTCTCATTCAAGGTTGATGGTTCTTATATCAAGTATGTTGTTCCCAAGTTCTTTTGGGAACCCAAAGCTTATGAATGTGTTATTATGAGATGAAACCCATTCCTTTCCATGGGTTATTTATGTACATGTTTGATATGTTTTCTTTGGGGCAGCATGATAATGATAATGTTATGATGTGACGGGTGCGCCCGGAATTATATAGCGTAATATGAATGTTTAAATGTGACGGGTGCGCCCAGAATTATATAGCACTCCAATGCATTGGGTAAAGTGATGAATCTCATGAGTAAATGTGAAATTATGCGTGAACATGATTCTATCTTTGTTCACAAGTATGTGTGGTAGTTAAACACTAAGACATGATGTTTCATTTTTATGCTTTGCCACATTTCAAGTTTAGTGTTTATTCTCCTCTCGTGTTCAAGATCTTATTCCTATGTCATGATTATGCTCACCCCATGCTATATTGTTCTTATCTATCCTCTTACTGGGCTTTTAGCTCACCCCTTTTGATGTATATCCTCAGGTGGCTACATGTACTAAGGAGAGGACAAGTGATACTAAGAAACTATAGAAGAAGAGATTAAATGAATTTTTATGCTTGATGTTGTACTTGTTATGTGTAGTACTAGTTTGCCCAAGATACTAAACCTATGGATCCTCCATGTGTAATACAATTATGTTGTTTATCTTTGAAATGATGTAATAGTAATGTATGAAAAGGACGGGTCGCTATACTACTAAGCTAAAACCACTTGATATATGTCATGCTTGTTTACAAGGAAAGATGACCAAGCTGCCATTCATCGTACAAGGTGAAATAAACACAGATCTTCTAGGATTGGTGAACATAGATGTGTGTGGACCATTTCATGTAAAAGATAGAGGTGGGTATTCTTACTTCATTAAAGTTTTTTATGATTTGAGTAGATGTGGCTATGTATACATAATGAGGTATAATTCAATGCCTTTTAAAAATTTAAGGAATTCAATAATTAAGTAGAGAATCCACTTGGAATGTTGATAAGGAAACATCGATCAGATCGCGGTGGAGAAAATCTGAAACAAGAGTTCCTGGATCTTCTACAAGAGTCTGGGATTCAATCTCAGCACAATCATCCTTATGCACTATTGTGGAATGGTGTTAGTGGAAGGATGAACCACACCTTGTTGGACATGGTGAGCTCAATGATGAGTCACGCAGATCTTCCATTGTAATTTTGGAGATATTCATTACAAACAACATCATACACATTAAATTTAGTACCAAATAAGGTGGCTAATGGAATTACATCCGTGTTATGGAATGCAAAGAAACTAATTATGTCACATACATGTGTATTGGGATGTAAGGTATTTTTTAAGGCATTCTTAGGCAACAAACTAGCACCCTGTGGAATGAGGTGTATCTTTATAGGATATCCCAAGGAAATAAAAGGATATTACCTATATAAACTCAAGGAAAGAAAGTGATTGTCACCAGACAAGCTATCTTTTTTGAGAGGGATGCCATCCTCAATAGGGATAGTGGGAGAAAGATTTACTTTGATAAAGTTGTTACTCAAGATATATAAAAAAATATGGTATAGGAATAAGTTCCACAGGTCCCCGTGGAAGAGGATACAAAAACACAACTACTACATATAATCTCAAAAGAGGTAAGGGAACCAGATAGATTTAGTTTCATAGTCACTGAGGATGGTGAATCATTATTATTGGAAAATGATGAGCCTCTCTACTACAAGGTAGTTGTAGAAAGATTTGAAGATTCCAGATGGCTAGAAGCTATGAATTCTGAGATAGATTCCATGTATCATAACCAATTCTTGGTTCTGGTCGGTGAGCCAGTTAATGTAAAGACTATCAGATGCAAATGGGTATTCAAGAGAAAACAAGACATGGAAGGTCAAGTTAGCACCTATAAAACTAGGCTACTGTCTATAGAATTCAGGCATCATCAAGGAATTGACTATGATTAAACCTTCTCGCTAGTTTCCTTATTTAAATACATAAAGAATCATACATTACATAGAAGCTTACCATGATTACAAGAGTTATAACATGGTTGTCAAAATAGCATTCCTTAACAAGAACCTTTAGGGATATGTCAATATGACACAAACAGAAGGGTTTGTGACACTAGGTGAAGTAAAATGGGTTTACATGTTACAAGAAATCCATTATTTGATTAAAGTAGGAATCTAGGTCATGGAACATTTGATTTTATAAATCCATAATGGAATTTGGATTCATTTAGAATGAATGTGAGCCATGTGTTTATAATTAGTTTAATGAAAATTTGATCGTTGTCCTTGTAGTATATTTTGACGACATATTTCTTATTAGAAATGATTTACCAGTCTTACATTCAGTTAAGGAATTGTTGAAAAAGTGTATCTCCATGAAGGAACTGGGTGAATAATCCAACATTCTAGGGATCAAGATCATTCGTGATAGATCAAATAGGCTTCTTGGACTAAATCAGGGTACATACATTGACCAGATACTAAAGAGATTTTGTATGGAACAATCCAAGAGGGGATTTGTTCCAGCATCAGATGGCCTACATCCTTCTATGAAAATGTGTCCTCTAACACAACAAGAGAAATATATAATGATTAATATACCATACGATTCGGTTATAGGATCCATCATGTATGCCATGTTATGTACCAGGAAAAATGTTGGCTATGCACTGATCATGGTAGGCAGATATCAAGTAGATCTAGGAGAAAAACATTGTACTGTTGGTAATACTATCCTTAAGTATCTGAGAAGAACTAAGGATATGTTCTTATTGTATGGAGGATACGAGGAACTTGTCATTAGAGTGTATTCTTATTCTGGTTTTTAGAAAAATCACAACGATCTAAATTCACAATCTGGATATATTTTCATTCTCAATGGAAGAGCTATGAGCTAGAAGAATTCAAAGCAGACAGTAGTCGTCGATTCTATAGTGTATTCCAAATATATACCTGCTTCTAATGTAGCCATAAAAGTTATCTGGATTCAGGACATTGTCCCAGAGCTGGATGTGGTGCCTAGAAGTAAAGATCATATCATGTTCTATTCTGATAATACTGTAGTGGTGGCTCTTGCAAAAGAACCAAGGTCACATCAACAGACAAAACACATACTGATGAAGTATCACCTATTGAGGGATTTAAATAAAATGGGTGTTGTTTCAGTGAGAAGAGTTTCCACGGAAGAGAACGCGGTGGACCCCATAACTAAAGGCATATCTCAGCAGAAGAATGAATATCATGTGAGGGCTAGTGGGTTAAAGGGTGTTAGTGGTTACCTCTAGTCCATGTGAGATTCTATTGGAGTTGGTGGCCTAGAACCAAATAATTTTTACTTTATTCATTAATAAATACCTTATCAAATCATGATTTCTATTTTGCGTGACAATGCATGCTATAATGTCATATGGACAGCTGTTACATTAAATGTTCATAACAGATCCCTAGTATGATGAGAACATAGAAGTGCCATAACACTGTTCTTGAATATATGTTCTATGGACGGATGATGTTATTTTAGAGACATAAAAAATACATTCCATTATGGGTGATGACTCATTAATCTTTGGGACACGTTCTCATGGTGTACACCTTTGGTAGTATCCTGGAGGATATTATGAGAATGAGACCCGCCAGTAGAAAATCAACATTTCATAGTGTCATTTGATGTTCCTATCTGTGGATGTGTGTATTGGTTCTTAGACTTTATTATTATTATTAATGGGTATTTCAACTTTTTCACTTAGATTTGTTGACAAAAACTATTAAGACACACTGTTTACAATGAGGTAGGATATGATGGGTGCGTCGCGAGTGATACTGCATTAATAGATATTTCATGTAAGTATTTGTCCCTTATGTTCTATAACTAAGGTAGATATATAAGTCCCTTTGATTAAATTGATATATCCAAAATAAATACATGAAAATGTTAAGGTATAGGTGAGTTTAATTCAAAGAAGTCAAAAAAGAATAATTGAGCACATGGGTTGATGGCACTAAAATGCAACCCATTTTATAAGAGATGATTAGAAAAATGGATTAAATTACATGGTAAGCATTTGTATGAGGTGACATGTCAATTCGGCGTAAACTTCTTTCTCATGGTTTCCCAGACCTATTACTAGACAGTAATCATAGACTTTAGGCAACCCCGCCTAATGCCATTGAGAAAGAGGCTTAGAGGGTCACACACTAAGTGTATCCTTGTATCTCAAGTAGAATACAGATTATTCCTATATGTGGTTTACAAATTATTCAAAGTCTCCTAAATCATTTTAATTTTAGAGGAATAATATAATGAAAAACCAGATATACACATAGTTTACATTGAATGTACAGGCCGTGTAGTTTTAATTTTTGAATGGAAATGAAAAACAAGTACACGCCTTGTATTAATGATTACATGCCGTGTAGTTTTTCCAGTCTGGATTTTGAAGAAATAATATTGTTTTATTAAATGATATTTATTATAATCAGCATGGGCTCATGTCAAGGAATTAATTATTCAACATTGGGGTTTTAAATAAGAGTTAATGAAATAAATAAAATTCATAACACATTTATTTATTTTCATAACTCTATAACCTCAACCCCGATTATAAATATCCTCACAACCCCAACACATTCTCATGAATCCTTGTGCACACCAATTCTGGAAAATTCTCTCAAGGCTGAGAGAACCCCTTCCTCCAGGATCGCTCTAAAGTCTGAGAGACATCCTCCTCCATCATATCAAGGTAATCTAAAGTGGAAAACACAAGTATATGATTCTCCACACTAGCACCCATTGATTCCTTTTTTGACATCCATGGATACGTGGTGCACCTGGGGATCACAGCTAGAGGAAGTCTAAAAATGGCATATGTGACACAACGACGAATCACATTGAAACGTGATTAGAAAACATCAACGAATAATGAATTCCATCAAGGTAATTATTTTCAATTAATTAAATTAACTATAATGATCATATGATGATCCTATCGATGATTCTGTGACCCTTATCAATATTTTCATTATTCATTCTATTCTAAATATCTGAAATTTTATTATAATGATGGATCTCAGATTGAACGTTGTTTAACTCTAAAATTAATGTTTGGAAAACGCATCAACGCGCTTCTGCTGCGCCCAGAGCCTAAACCTGTGACATTAAAACTCTTTTTCTGTTCTTTAATCAACCATTCAGCTTGAACAAGGTAAGATGATCCTCTAAAAGATAGGGATGTTGCCTCATCAAATGCTCCACTACTTCCATGTTTCTGTACGGTTGATCTGGTAGATCTCGTGCATGGATACCACCAATATATATAACCAGAGTTAATTATTCCAACATTGCAACAATCTGTTTAGTTCTGATTCTGACCATCTCAGGTTGTTAATATGGAAGGTTGTCTTCTTACTAATATTGTCCCATCATAACTGCTCTGTTTCCACTACGTAAAGCCATTCTGAACACATAAATATCACAGGGGAAGCAACATAGTAATCTATAAATGATATATCACTTAAATCATACCATAAATTAATTTATGGACATTAATTTAACCATATAATAACTTATAAAGTTCTCAAAACTGACCTCTGATACCAAATATAAGAACCCGAACTTAAACATTACATAACCTTGAATTAAATTAATAATTCACATTCATGATATTTTCAGGGTTAGTGATTTAGATAATTAGGCCACAACTAATAAATTACATCTCAATGATTACAAGGTAGACACTTCTACTCAGTTTCCATTTTGTCATAAAATAAAAACTCTTGAATAAAAGCATCATGTCTAGTCTTATGTTTCACACATTATGACATTTCATGGATCCCATCCTTGACCCTATTAATCTTTTTGTCCTGTGTAAAACATTTCAAAACATGGGATTAGAAAAAATAGATCATTATGGGTTATAAAACCAAGAAATAAAACATTAGATCATCAATACATACATAACATAATCTCATTAACATTCCTCATGAAATAATAAGATTTACAAAGTAAACTCAAATAATAATGATAAATTGGGGCATCCATAACTTACTTACACTGTAGCTTTCACAGAAACATAGAGAATTACATTTAGAATACCCATCAGAGTATATTTAACAAATCTATTTGGAGAAAGTTTCATGTTTACCTCCATCACGTTACCCAGTGCATTGGAGATCTATCTCGGGCACACCTGCCCTAGGTTTATCATGGAACCACCCATATAGGAAGCAATACCCAAAAACCATAACATATTCACAACACATAAAACAAATATAATGGAATGATAACATTTCCACATTTCAATCAGAATATATCATTTATATATATTGGCATAATAAATCAATTATCAAAAACATTTCCAATAACAAAATACATAATATAGTATATGGTATTTATTTTCCTTTTAAAAATATTACGACTTGTTAAGGAAGCCAAAGATAAAATAATACTCACGGCGGCGGAAAATGTCGTTTTCACCACTTACATCAAAAGAAATATTTTTTTAACATTTAGTAAATCACCTCATAGAAAAGGATTACCATTGAATTAAATTAAATATAAAAAGTTTTTATAGAGATTTTAAAAGAAAGTCATGTGTAAAAAATATGCCTCAATGAATGGAGACCGAGATGAAGTCCCTTACATCATGTTCGACTTAACCCGTTATTTCTTTAATATTATGAATAACAAAAAAAGTTAATTTATACTTTCTTACGAACACTTTTAAAGTTTATCATTCCATTTAAATCACACATTACCATGTTATAAACATTATGTAATCATTTGGGTTAAAAATGACCGTTTTGTCGATATTTGGTACTTAAGCCAAAAATGGACTTCTTATAATTCAATGTTGTTATGTTGTCAAAATTTCATTATATCGAGAATGATATTCATGATTTATATATCATATATTTCATATATATCCAGTATATAAATTAATTTATAATAGTACATAACATTTTTACGTAATAAATGAAATGCACCATTCATGGAGACAATAAGTCGTACGTACGCATGAACGATACTTTAATTTCTAATTCATATTTAATGGAATTAAAAAATAATGATACATTGTTATATTATAATTCTAGTATAATATCAGATATATAATATTGATAACTCCGTTATTTATATGTTCCATGTATGGCATGAATGAGTCATATAACTTTGAGGGGGTGGTAGTCCGCATTTCCTCAAATGAAATTATCGTGTTTTCCCATAATGGAAACTGTAATGGTATGATATAAATAGAATACAAAGAAACATAATGAAAACATAAAAATTATTTATATCATATATAAATATAGTACCATAATAATGTACACCATAATAGGTGGTAGTATAAGAGTGATCAATAATCATTTCGTGAGGAGTTAGTTTGACGTCCACAGAAATATTATGTTATTTACCCATTAGATGGATGTGTGTGTAAGTGTAGTTATAATAATCCTCATAACAACAACCTATTATATTTAGGATACTATTATTTTCCTGAAATAATTTAATAAAATGTTTTTAGGGGATTGGATAAGGAAAATAAAACAAAATAACTTAAGAGATGATGTTACCTTTAAATCGGGTAACTCTATTTGGTTTGAACCAAAAGGGTTTCTTGATGTTCCTTATGCCTAAGGTAAGGATTCTAGAAGGAATATAAGGATTTAAAGAAAACATTTTTAGAGGATGGGAATTACATGGGGATTTAGAGGTGTGACTAATGGGTAAGAGGTGAGATCTTTTTATAAGTTGGGGTGGGGCTCTTTAGGAATGTGTGAAATTATTATTTTATTATATAATGATTTTCGGTTTCTAATGGTCCAAAATTTATTAAAGTAAATGATGAGAATACTCATGGTATAAATTAATCACCCAATAGGAAGTAGATAGTTTTTTTATATTATTATAATCTTTATAATCTTATTTTTTAAAATAATATATTAATGAGGTGAACATTGCATCATTATTATGTCATACATAATTTTATTTATTTGATTTCTAAAAATAATAAAATAATAAAATAATTTAGGAAATATTTTTATCTTCCTAATGAATATTTATAGTCAAATATATCAATTATATATCCCCACATTAATTTTTTAATCCAAACAATACATGTTTATGATATTTTTATTTTTACATTAAATAAAAAGTTGTTAATATCGTTATTTTACCCAAGTAGCATTCAAAGGCCAAAAGCCTCACCTAATGATTTTAACGGTCATCGATTACAAATAAAATAAGTCTAAGACCAGTGTTAAGGTAATTTCATATTATTATAATATTGTTTTTACCTTAAATTACCCTATTAACCTTTAGCCACTGTAAATAAAAGCAAAAGATACTATTCACCAAAAAAAATTTCATCTTATTGAACTATATTTTATTACTAATAACTACATTATATGATGGATTTTTGAAATTCACTTCACATAAGTTGTAAAATTTCATTTAAATAAAAATGACATCTTTTTAACTACTACTCATTATTTTCACTAATCATCAAAAATTGACGTGTTTCGGAAAAATACTAAAAACTCAGAATTATCTATATTTGATATAAGAAATTAAAAAAATATTTATATTTTATCAAATTTAATACATAGACATATATTTAATTAATTTAGAATTAATTTGCATTTTCAAAACAAAAAACCAGTTTTTAATAAATAATAACTATTAAAAGATTGACACTTGTTTATGTCAAATTTCAATGTGAAATTACTTCCAATGACCAACATTGGATTAAATGATAAAAATTTAATCTATTTAAAATTTAAAACCAGTTAAAAATATAAAGTAACCATATAAATAAATTATATTAAGTGGCATTTATGAATTATAATACAATATTGTCCACTATTCATTAAAAAGTTAATTTTATCAGAAAAGTACCAAAAATTTACCCAATATAAATTTTCATGACCTGATTCTAAAGAAGAATTTTATTTTTTCAAATAGAACCTATAAAGTGACCAAAACTAAATTTAAATATTTTTCTCCATTAAAAGTTGATAAATCGACCTTTTAAATAATATTAGAGTATTTATGCTTAAAACTAGATTAATTCGCATTTTAAGCCTCAAACTGTTATTGGATAAATGTAAAAACATTAAAAAAACATGTAATATCATATTAATATTTGTTCTATTCATTCACACTATTAAAATGGATAATAATTAACTACCATTTAAATTAATAATATTATATTACTATATTTTTTTGTATGACTCATCCTTGTGTGCAACGTAAGATTTCAAAGAGACTTGTTGTTGTGTATTGGGTACTCCATCGAACATAGAATCCCCTTTAAAGTATAATTAATATTCAATTCATAAATATTAATAATAATGAAAATTTATTATTCTTTATTAACATGGGATGTTACATATAACATGTTATATGGTAGTATTTACTCCATATAAAATAAACTAGGTCCATAACAACCAATAAGTTTCAATGGAATATAAATTAAGGCTAAATCCCTTATCATGCATTTAATGTTTATTGATTGGACATTAAACTCATTTATAATGAAGTTAAGATTGTTATATACTTATTTAATAACTATATTCATTCTTATGATATCATATATTATCTTTTTATTGTATCTTATTACCCGTTTGTTAACAATATTTCATTATTTTCAGTTTTTCATGCGTTAATTAACTAATTTTTCTGGTATGTATTGAGTTGATACTATTTGTTATTATTAAATATATCATGATTTATCAATATATATAATTTTACAAATTATTTATTTGTCAAATATATATATTATCAATGTATTTAGAATAATTCATAAAGTTTGGATATAATAAATGAAATTCACCTTTCATTAAGACGGTAGACAGTACGTACACATGAACTCTAAATTGATTTCATTTATGTATTAAAAAACCGAAAAGTAAATGATATATTTATGATATAATTCCAGTATGAAAAATATTTTATTTATGTTCCATATGTTTATTAAAAACATCTTTTATATGCTACTTGTATATTGTGAACCTGTCACATCGCTTTTAGGAGGTGGTAGTCCACACTTCCACAAACTATGTTATGATATTCACAAAAGATTGAATGTATAAAGGTATATGTTATAAAAGAATTAAATAAGGATAATTAAATAATAAATATCATACATAAATATAAAAACAATCTTAATTCCCAACCCTTAATGGTGGTAATGGAAAAAACAAACAATCATCATTTGATGAGGCGGTAGATCACCTTACACTTAAATAGTAGGTTCGTTACCCATTAAAATAATGTGTGTGTAAGTTTAGTTAGAAATATTAAAAAACATATCAGTATATTTATGATAACCTTGTTTTTATATAATCATAAAGTAATGATATTTGAGGTGGTGGATAATGAAAATAAAATGCAAGTGCTTGAGGAAGATGTTGCCTCTTATTCGGGTAAATCCTTTTGGTTTCCACGTAAGGGATTCCTTTGATGGATTTATTAAAAAATGGAGTATTATAGGATCATTTAATTGATTTTTAAGGGATATTTGTGTATATATTAGTTGATAAAAATTGTCTTGATAAGTCTGAAGAAGTGTGAGGTGCGGATGAATTTTTATTGTGGAGGAGGAGGGACACTATTGTTAATTATTGGAAACGGAATTACACCCACGTTTTCCCCAAGTCAAGTGGATAAAATAATGTAAAAAATTAGATAAAAGGGAATATAGGTCCGAAATATGTACAAAAATTTGATTATTTAGATGCTCTTAGGTAATTTTGGCCTTTATGTTCAATGTTTTGTCCTTTATTAAGCTATTTTTTCTCATAATCAATGTAATTAATTTTAATCACATCAATAATATTTTTAGTTAATAATGATGTTTACATTATTATAAATTCAAAATTATTTTGATTCCAAATATGGTATCTAATTTTCCAAATTCATATAAAAAATTAGGTTAAATTAATAAAGAATTAATCTCGAATTTAAGACGACATTGCTGGTTTTAAAGTAAAACGTCAAATGTTTAATATGATTTAATATTTAATTTCAATGATAAATAGATTAAAATGATCTAAATTGAATTTATTGAGGAATAATTGATATAATTTGAATTTAAAAAAAATTAAAACTAAAATTTAACAACATAAATAAATTATATGAAAAAGAAATTTAGAATTATAATTTAGTATTTTTACTATTAATTAAAAAATGATACATCACAAGAAAAAATATAAAAAGATCCCTCAAAGATAATTTTTATGTTTTTATTTAATTTTTTTTTAGATAAAATATTTATAAAAGTTACAAAATTTGTATTTAAAATAGGTTCTCCATTAATGGGTGGTAAATGTGCCTTAATAAAAATATAGGTTTTATGTGTAATATTGGATTTGTTCATATCTCAGGCCTATCAATTATATTGAATGAATATGAAAAATATTTGTAAAATTAAAAATATATATATATATATATACTACTGGAAATCATGATTTTCCCATTGCTTGTATTCCAACGGTTCTTTGAAACCATTGATATAGGTAATCATTACCAACAGTTTTCATAAACCATTGGTAAAAATCTGTAAAAATTATGTTTTCCCAACGGTTTGATGAAACCGTTGGGAAAAATGGTTAAAAAAGAGTTTTCCCAACGGTTTAGTGAAACTGTTGGGAAAGATGAATAATCTTTTACAAACGGTTCTGTTGAACCATTGGTATATATGGTATTAAGAGGGTTTTCCCAATGGTTTTTTGGAACCGTTGGGATTAAATATCTTTCCCAACGGTTTTTTAAAACCGTTGGGAACGAAAATCCCCAAATATCTACAACTCAAGACATCTCGAAAATTTTTCCCTAACCGAGACTTGGACGCACCCTCTCGGAAGTTTTTCCCTAAACCTCAACCATTTGGAAAGTTTGCCTCTAAAAATCGATGTAAACTCTACTTCCCAACACAACTGGTCTGGTTTCCAATGATTTTATCTTCCAGTTTAAATCGGTATGTGTGAGTTCATTTATTTTTTATTTTTTCTTCCAGTTTAAATCGGTTCGTGTGTGTTAATTTATTATAGATTTTGTCATTCTATTTTGGTGCAATATAGTGTGTATTATGATCCCCTTACAAAAATAAGGCATATATTATTTTTGATTGCGGTTCGAACCCTACTTCCCAACCTGCTCTAGAGGGTGTTAACTCTAATTTCCAACATGAAATCTATCTTTGATTCAAGAAATTTTTGTTCCTCCTTTCTAAATTGGTAGGTGTGCCTTCATTTATTTTATATTTTTTCATTCCATTTTAATACAATGTATTGTGTATTATGATTCCCTTCTGAACACAATCAATATAGCATTTTAGGTTGTGGTTTTGTTGTGATTTATCGGTATTGAATAATTTTGGTTGATATTGAAGAGGTCAATATGATCCTAAGTTATTTTATCCTTGATTTATTTTAAATTTAAGGTATATTGGCATGATTTCGTTGGTTATCCATAAATACAATTAGGGTTGTACAGGTGGGGTGGGGGGGGTGGGTTTTCTAAGTGCGGTGTGGGGGGCAGGGATATCCCGGTGGGGTGGGGGGGATGGGTTTTCCATGTGGGGTGGGGGTAGGGTTGTCCAAGTGGGGTGGGGGGGGTGGCTGGGTTGTCCATGTGGGGTGGGGTTGGGTTGTCTAAGTGGGGTGGGGTAGGGTTGTCCAAGTTGGGTTGGTGTGGGGTGGGGGTAGAACTGTCCAATTGGGGTGGGGGTAAGGCTATCCAAGTGGGGTGGGGGAGGGGCTGTCTAGGTAAGTTGGGGGAGGGGGCTGGGTTGTCCAAATGGGATGGGGGTAGGGCTGTGTGGGGTGGGGGTAGGGTTGTCCACTCGAAGTGTCTCTCTATAGTTTAAAATGGACTTCATTTTGATTTAAAACAACTACTGACATATGGAAAACCGACCAAATGTATTCAGATTCTGTTGAAACATTAGGACAACATTCCATGAGTCATTTGTGACGTGTTCGAGTAAACCCTGCCTCAATCCTAGGATAGGTGTGGCCGCTACCACTCAATGTGTCTCAAGATTATTTGAAATAGAAAACATTCACTACAACAAAAATGGGCAATATCAGCGCTCAAATAGGGCTTTAACAGTGCTCAAAAAGCGTTGTAAAGCTCGCCGCTGATAAAGGGGCGGTCCCCTTTAATAACGCTTTTTTATCACTGTTAAAGGCGACCTTTACATGCGCTAAAAATGCGCTGTTAAAGGGGACCTTTAACAACGCTAAAAAAGCGCTATTAAATCCCTTCCTACTGCAAATAGAAAATCCACATCAGTACATCCAGCAGAACAAGACCTGCAAAAAAACCAGTATATCAAACAAGCAAATGTGATCTACTAATTATTCATTATGTAAAACATAAAGGTACCATTAAATACTTACATTTCCCCAAAAACCTATAACTCAACCCAACCACAACCATCATCTCAATGTAATCAACTGATCTAAACACCAAGATGGATTTTACCCAAGACTATCTAATTCAAAACACTAATCATTTCATCACCCAACCACTTAATTTCTTATGGTGATCCCCACTATACGATTTAGTTCACAAACACCACCATATGATGTTTAACACCTCCATCATCGTGAAAGAACCACTATAACCACAACTAAAACTCCACAACATTCCCAACATGTTTTCAAAATTACTGTGCTTATACATGTTGTACCTCTCGAACCCCTCGTGGTTTTATTTTCATGATTGAAATCACCCTATTGTTTTTCTAATATTGTTTTAAGTGTTTTTGGATGATAGGCATGATTTACGGTGGCCAAGGAATTGGGCCAAGAAGGCCAAGAAGGCAAAAAGCCAAAATGGACTGAAATTCAGTCCACCGGCCAACCGGTGGCTTCACCACCGGCCAGCCGATGGACCCTGGACAGAAGACTGAGCCACTGCCTCAGCACCGGCCAACCGGTGGCCACCTCACCGGCCAGCCGGTGGAGCCTAAGCCCGAGCCCTCCTCCATTTTGCACACACCGGCCAACCGGTGTCTCAGCACCGGTCGGCCGGTGGAGCCAGTCAAACTAGCCGTTGGGCCTTTGACCAGGCTGGTCCACTTGCCTCCCAACGGCTCCGAAGCCCTTTCCAACGGCTCTGAAGACCTCCAAAGGCCATATGAGGGTTCCCCCTCTATAAATAAAGGACTGGGAAGCCAAGGATCGATACCGGAACCACAACCAATCCATAAGGAAGCCAACGGACATATTTTTGATCATTTGGCGAACCTCTGGCGGATTGCTCCAAGGGAACCCCAATTGCTCCAACACAATTCCACATCCAAGGAGCATCACCAAAGAAGCTTGGGAGTGCACGTCTTCAACTCCAATCATCCATTGGCGCCCAAGGCTTCTCTAAACACGGTTTTTATTGTTTTATTTATTTTGAGCATCAAATTGGGTTTGTGCCTACAAACCCCATCTCTTTCTCTCATCCTCTCTCTTGGGTTTTCACATCACCTTTAAGGTGTGAAGAGGTTGGTCAAGCCCTACCTTTTAAAAGGCTTGAGACATATGTGAGCTAGCCTTCACCTGTAAGAAGGCTAGTGGGTTCTTGCTCAACCAATTAAAAGCAAGTGGGTTCTTGCATAACCACTAAAAGGAAGCTGTAATAGGTTCTAGACTACCTGTAAAGTCTAGTGGGTTTCTTGCTAAAACCATTGAAAAGCAAGCGGTAGAATCTCTCAACGGTTGAGTTGGGAGCGGAGACGTATGCCGGGTTTTAGGCCGAACTCCGTTATCAATTTTGTGTCTTGCCTCTTTTATTTCCGCTGCACTTTCAACTTTGATTTTAATTTGATAATCATTTTTTAAAAGGCAATTCACCCCCCCTCTTGCCATCACTCCCTTTCTTTCTCCGCCCAACAATTGGTATCAGAGGAAAAATTTGAGTAATACCTTCACCGGTTTCAAATTCAAGATCTTTTTTTGATGGCTTCAACCTCTTTCGCCCCCGAAGGCTTTTCTTTGGGTCGTGCTCCATTTTTTGATGGAACCGACTATAATTATTGGAAAACCCGCATGACTACTTTTCTTAGAAGTATAGGTTATCCCATTTATAAAATTGTCATGCAAGGTTACACTCTCTCTTCCCCTGATGAATCCAAATGGACTCAAGCCGAAATTAAAAATTTCGAGCTTGATGGCAAAGCCATGAACGCTCTACATTGCGGCCTTGACCGAAATGAGTTCAATCGAGTTTCCATATGAACCTCTACACATGAAATCTGGAAACTATTGGAGGTTACCCATGAGGGGACCAACAAAGTCAAGGACACTCGACTGGACATGTTTCGTCAAGATTTTGAGTCATTTTCTATGCATCCATCCGAATCTATTTCTGAAATGTTTACTCGTTTTACTGATGTTTGCAATGGTAGAAAATCTCTTGGAGATAATATTTATACAGAAACGATGGTTAAAAATATCCTTTGGATCTTACCAAGCTCATGGGAACCGAAGGTGACGGCAATTCAAGAAGCGAAAAATTTAAAAGAAATACCGGTCGAAGAGCTCATCGGATCCCTAATGATCTACGAGATCATCATGAGGAGGCAAGCTGAAAAGGAAGGCAAACCAATCAAAACTCCAAAGAACATCGCCTTCAAAGTTCAACAAGAAGAAAGCTCCTCCTCCTCCTCATCTTCTTCCTCTTCAAGCGGCGATTCCGAAATGGAGAATCTTGCCCGCAAAATGCACAAGTTCATGAAGAAGCACAAGAAGAAGAAATCACGCAAGGCTCAACCCAACGAAAAATCCGAGCCCAAGGTAAAATGTTACGGGTGTGGCGAGAAAGGCCATTACAAGCCCGATTGCCCACTCAACAACAAAAAGGCCAAGAAAAAGGAGAAGAAGAAGGCTTTCAAGGCCACTTGGAGTGATAGCTCCACATCTTCCTTCTCCTCCTCGAGCGACAACGGTAATAAATGCCTAATGGCATGTCATGAGGTAACTTCTTCCGACTCCTCATCCTCTTGTTCTTCAAATTCAAATTCTTTCAATCACATGTCTTATGAGGATCTCCAACATGCAAGAGATCAATTGGAGGAAGGTTTTCATGAACTTTCTTCCAAATTTGTTGCATTAAAAAAGAATTTCAAAAAACTCTCTTCCGAAAAAGAACAACTTCTCAAAGAGAAGGAAGAGATGTCCCTCAAAATCCAAAATCATCCCGATATTCATTCCATGGAATCAACCATCAAAGATCTAAGGGAGACTCTAGCCAAGTTCACCCAAGGGGAACAAAATTTGAACAATTTGCTTGGTTCCCAACGTGTAACTATAACCACCCAAGGGCTTCGCTATTCCAAGAAAGCTTCCTCTTCCCATGCACCTACTATTTTTGTAAGGGGGAGCTCTCAATTTAAATTTTGTAATTATTGCAAAAAACCCGGGCACTTAATTTATGAGTGCAATTGCAAAAATGCCTGGTATGGTAGGCCCAAAACCATTTTCCTTAACGATGAATTTTATAGGAGAAGACCCTCCACTAGACAAGTATGGATTGAAAAATCCCTCTTAGCGAGTCTCACCGGACCAAAATTTGTCTCGGTTTCAAACACCTCTCCCCGGTGATTTGTTGTTTTATTTAGGGGGAGTTAGGTTTGTTTAAGCTTTTTGTTTTATTCAAAACTTTCTATTAAAAGTTTCATTTTCAACTCTTGGTATCAAATTTTTCAATTCAAAATTTTCAATTCAATTTTCTTTTCAAAACATTCAATTCAAACTGTTATTCAATTTTCTTTTCAAAACTTTCAATTCAAATTTCAAAAATTTCATTTGGTTTAAAATCTCTATCTTGTTTTTCAAACTATTCCCTCAATCAAGTTTTATGCCCCGTGCTATTTTGATAATCACAAAGGGGGAGAAATTATTGGTTGATTGGGGGAGAAATCTTTTAAAGCATGATTTTCATTACATTTTCTACATTGTTTGTTTTGGTGATTGTGATCATCAAAATAGGGGGAGATTGTTGTACCTCTCGAACCCCTCGTGGTTTTATTTTCATGATCAAAATCACCCTCTTGTTTTTATAATATTGTTTTAAGTGTTTTTGGATGATAGGCATGATTTAAGGTGGCCAAGGAATTGGGCCAAGAAGGCCAAGAAGGAAAAAAGCCAAAATGGACTGATATTCAGTCCACCGGCCAACCGGTGGCTTCACCACCGGCCAACCGATGGACCCTGGACAGAAGACTGAGCCACTGCCTCAGCACCGGCCAACCGGTGGCCACCTCACCGTCCAGCCGGTGGAGCCTGAGCCCGAGCCCTCCTCCATTTTGCACACACCGGCCAACCGGTGGCTCAGCACCGGTCAGCCGGTGGAGCCAGTCAAACTAGCCGTTGGGCCTTTGACCAGGCTGGTCCACTTGCCTCCCAACGGCTCCGAAGCCCTTTCCAACGGCTCTGAAGTCCTCCAAAGGCCATTTGAGGGTTCCCCCTCTATAAATAAAGGACTAGGAAGCCAAGGATCGATACCGGAACCATAACCAAGCCATACGGAAGCCAACCGACATATTTTTGATCATTTGGCGAACCTCCGGCGGATTGCTCCAAGGGAACCCCAATTTCTCCAACACAATTCCACATCCAAGGAGCATCACCAAAGAACCTTGGGAGTGCACGTCTTCAACTCCAATCATCCATTGGCGCCCAAGGCTTCTCCAAATACGGTTTTTATTGTTTTATTTATTTTGAGCATCAAATTGGGTTTGTGCCTACAAACCCCATCTCTTTCTCTCATCCTCTCTCTTGGGTTTTCACATCACCTTTAAGGTGTGAAGAGGTTGGTCAAGCCCTACCTTTTAAAAGGATTGAGACATAGGTGAGCTAGCCTTCACCTGTAAGAAGGCTAGTGGGTTCTTACTCAACCAATTAAAAGCAAGTGGGTTCTTGCATAACCACTAAAAGCAAGCTGTAATAGGTTCTAGACTACATGTAATGTCTAGTGGGTTTCTTGCTAAAACCATTGAAATGCAAACGGTAGAATCTCTCAACGGTTGAGTTGGGAGCGGAGACGTAGGCCGAGTTTTAGGCCGAACTCCGTTATCAATTTTGTGTCTTGCCTCTTTTATTTCCGCTGCACTTTCAACTTTGATTTTAATTTGTTAATCATTTTTTAAAAGGCAATTCACCCCCCCTCTTGCCATCACTCCCTTTCTTTCTCCGCCCAACAATACATCCCTGAGAAAACCAACCAATTTTATCATCCATCCTATCCATCAAAACCACTTGGAATGGATATGAATCCATCATCAATACATGAATCAAGGAAAAATCAAATTTTGATCAAATATTTAACCCATTTTCAAAACTTAATTAACATTTCAAAACATCAAATAGATGTGGCTTACAACTCACCACATATGTTCTTTTTTCCTGGAGGAATTTGAAACATGCACCACATAGGTTGTAAAAGCAGTAGAGGATAGATCTCTTTGATCATACAAAGACAAGAACCCATGTTTATCCTTGAGGAAACTGATGAGTGATGTTTGTGAATGCTTTTTGGAACTAGAAACTGACTTTCTTGATGAAACACAGGAAATATCTTTAAGTGTAGCCTCACTTGATGAATCATTGGAACAATTTACTGTATTGGATGCTCTTAATGTTAGATTTAGCATCCCGTCTTATTCATCAAATGGATTGGTCAACTTCCAATCTATCATGGAAGCTCCCGCACCACCTTTACACGCAACTATTGATCAGAGGCAGCTTGATTAGAAAAAAAATCCCGAGGGCACTGGACATGAATGATCATGCAGTGCCATAGTTCCTCAGCAACCTCAAATTACCCCACATGATATAAGGCTATTGCATGATGTCCAATTCATAGCGAGAGGAGAATAGAAGGTGAAATTCTTGAAGACGAACAACATCAACAATGAACACCCACCACCCTTTCAGTATATACATCAAAATCATATCTTTTAGAATGTACATGTGAATTTATATCTTACTTCCATCAAGGATGATGAATGTTGGTCAACTTGTTTTATAAATTTTTTATCTTCATTCGTGCCTTGTACTTGCACCCATGAATTTGAAGGTGAGTATGCGTACACGATAGTTGAACTTCTTAGAGAAGAGTTTCTAGAGGAGTATAAGAGACATGAAGAAATGAAGATCATTAGATTGTTGGGGAAAATGTGGTTTCTACAAACAATGTGGCTATCGGCTTGTGCAACGCAGCCAAAGTTACAACTTGCAGGTATTGTACTTTATTTTTTTCTGTAGGGTTTCAGTGTAAATGCATTTTGGAATGATCATTACTATTCATTGTCTTTTAGGTTTTTTTGACAGCTGAGGGGAAATGGTGGGGTCTGAAGACATTGGAGGATTTGTCAAAGGGTGACTTTATGGGAAATTAGAACCTATATTTTTGCAACATTTCCATAGTATTTAACATCTAACTAAATGGCCTCTTTTCCCTTCAAGCTCCCCGAACCCCGATGTTGATCAGGGTTCGGGGAGCTTGAAGGGAAAAAAGGCCATTTCTCCAACATATTCACACAAAATCACCCTTCGAAATATCCTCCAATGTCTTTAGACCCCACCCTTTCCCCTAAACTATCAAAAGAACCTAAGAGACAATGAATAACAATGATCATTCTAAAATTCATTTACACTGAAACCCTCTAGTAAAAAATAAAGTACAATACCTGCAAGTTGTATCTTAGGCCGCGTTGCACAAGCCGATTTCAACATTATTTGTAGCAACCACATTTTCTCCAACACTCTAATGATCTTCATTGCTTCATGTCTCTAATACTCTCCAAAAACACTTCTCTAATAAGGTCAACTATCGTGTACACATACTCACCTTGAAATTCATGGGTGCAAGTACAAGGCACACATGAATATAAACAATTTCCAAAACAATTTGACCAATGCAAGTATTCAATGGTACCTTTATGCTATAAAGTGTCACCCCCTCCTCAATCCAAGGCCTGGTGTGACCACCAACAGTTGAATTGTCTCAGATTTATTTGAAATGGACAACATTTTAATTGAAAACAAATATTGGCATACGGAAAACTTCCCAAATGAATTCAGATTCTTTTGAAACCTTAGTACAACGTTATATGAGTCATTTGTGACATGTACAAGTCAACACCACCTCAATCTGATTCCAGGTGTGGCTGGAACCACCCAAAGTGTCTCAGGTTTATTTGAAATAGACAACATTATAAATGAATACAACAACTGACATATGGAAAACTGACTAAACACATTCGGATTCAGATGAAACTTTAGGACAATGATCCATGTGTCATATGTGACGTGTACGTGTCAACTCAACCTCAATCCGATGCACGAAGTGGCTGACACCACACAAAGTGTCTCTCTATAGTTTAAACTGGACTTCATTTTAATTGAAAACAACAACTGACATACTGTAATCTGACCAAACGCATTCGGATTCTGTTGAAACTTTATAAAAACTATACATGAATCATGTGTGACTTGTTCAAGTCAACAGTGCTTCAATCCGAGTCGTAGTGTTTCTGGGATCACTCTACGTGTGTCACTTTTGTTAAAAATGGACAACATTTTAAGTACATATAGAAAACTGACCAAACAGATTCTAATTGTGTTGATACATTAGTAAAATGATACATGGGTCATATATGACAATAAAGAGTCATCCCCACCTCAATCTGAGGTGCGGTGTGGTCGGCACTGCCCAAAGTGTCTCTCTTTAGTTTAAAATGGACTTCATTTTATGTGAAAACAACAACTGATATACCGAAAACTAACCAAACTCATTTGGAGTCTATTGAATCTTTATTACAATGATACATGGGTCAATTGTAATGTGTATGTGTAAACCTCACCTCAAGCCGAGGCACAATGTGTCCAGAACCACCAAAATTGTCTCTCTTCCATTTAAAATAGACTTTATTTTAAGTGAAAACAAAAAATGACATACGGAAAACCGACCAAATGAATTCAGATTCCATTGAAACATTAGGAAAACAATCCATGGGACATATGTGACGTGTAAGAGAAAACCCCACCTCAATCTGAGGCCTGATGTGACCGGATCCACTCAAAGTGTCTCACATTTATTTGAAATGGACAACATTTTATTTGAAAACAACCACCAGCATACAGAAAACCGACTAAACGCATTCGTATTCAGTTGAAACATTAGTAAAGCAATCCATGGGTCATATGTGATATGTACGTGTCAACGCAGCCTCAATCCGAGTTGAGGAGTAGCTGACACCACTCAGAGTGTCACTCTATAGTTTAAAATTGACTTGAATTTAATTGAAAAGAAAAATTGACATACAGTAATCCGACCAAACGAATTCGGATTCTATTTAAACATTAGGAAAATGATCCATGGGTCATATGTGACGTGTTCGAGTCAACCACGCCTCAATCCAAGTCGTAGTGTGTCTTAGATCATAGTAAATGTGTCTCTTTTTTTAAAAATGGACAACATTTTAATGACATACAGAAAACTGACGAAACGCATTATGAATGTGTTGATGATTTAGGAAAACGATAAACGGGTCATATATGAAGGGCACGAGTCATCCCCTCCTCAATCTGAGGCACGGTGTGGCCGGCACCACTCAACGTGTCTCTCTTTAGTTTAAAATGGACTTTATTATAAGTGAAAACAACAACTGACATACAGAAAACTGACTAAATGCATTCGGATTCAGTTAAAACATTAGGGAAACAATCCATGGGTCATATATGATGTGTAAGTGTCAACCCAGCCTCAATCTGAGGCAGAGAGTGGCCGAAGACACTTGGAGTGTCTCTCTATAGTTTAAAATGGACTTCATTTTAATTGAAAACAAAAAATGATATACGGTAATCTGACCAAACACTTTTGGATTCTGTTGAAACTTTAGGACAATGATCCATGGGTCATATGGGATGTGTTCGTGTGAACCACACCTCAATCAGTGTCATAGTGTGGCTAGGATCACTCTAAGTGTCTCTCTTTTGTTTAAAATGGACAACATTTTAATGACATACAGAAAACCAACCAAACGCATTATGAATGTGTCAATGATTTAGGAAAACGATACATGGGTCATATATGATGTTCACGAGTAAACCCCGCCTCAATCCAAGGTGCCGTGTGGCCAGCACCACTCAAAGTGTCTCTGTTTAGTATAAAATGGACATCATTTAAAGTGAAAACAACAACTGATATACCGAAAACCAACCAAATGCATTCAGATTCTGTTGAACATTTAATGAAACGATCCATGAGACATTTGTGATGTTTATGAGTCATCCTCGCCTCAATCTGAGGCATGGTGTGGCTGTAACCACTTAAATTGTCTCTCTTTCGTTTAAAATAGACATCATTTTAAGTGAAAACAAATAATGACATACGGAAAACAGACCAAATGCTTTCATATTCCATTAAAACATTAGGACAACAATCCACGGGTCATATGTGACATGTATGAGTCAACCCAAACTCAATCAGAGGCCTGGTGTGGCCGGTACCAATAAAATTGTCTCTCTATAGTTTAAAATGGACTTCATTTTAATGGAAATCAACAATTGACATACGGAAAACCAACCAATCACATTCACATTGTGTTGAAAATTTAGGACAACGTTCCATGAGTAATTTGTGACATGTATGAGTAAACCCTGCCTCAATCCAAGGCCAGGTGTGGCAGACAAATCTCAATGTGTCTAATGTTTATTTGAAATAGACGACATTTTAAATAAAAACAACAACTGACATAAGGAAAACCGATTAACACATTCGGATTCAGTTGAAACTTTTGGAAAATGATCCATGGGTCATATGTGACGTGTACGTGTCAACCCAGCCTTAATTTGAGGCGTGGAGTGCCTGACACCACTCAAAGTGTCTCTCTATAGTTTAAAATGGACTTCATTTTTAATTGAAAACAACAACTGACATACGGTAATCTGACCAAACGCATTTGGATTCTATTAAAACATTTAGAAAACGATCTATGGGTCATATGTGATGTGTTTGAATCAACTGCGCCTCAATTCGTGTTGCAGTGTGGCCAGGATCACTCTAAATGTCTCTCTTTTGTTTAAAATGGACAACATTTTAATGACATACGGAAAACCTACCAAACACATTCTGAATGTGTTTATGCTTTAGGAAAACAATATATGGGTCATATATGACATGATCAAGTCAATACCACCTAAATCCGAGGTGCGGTGTGGCTGACACCACTCAAAGTGTATCACTTTAGTTTAAAATGGACTTCATTTTAAGTGAAAACAACAACTGACATACAGAAAACCGACCAAACGCATTTGGATTCTGTGGAACCTTTAGTGAAACGATCCATGGTTCATTTGTGACGTGTATGAGTCAACCTTTCCTTAATCCAAGTCATGGTTTAGCCGTAACCACTGAAAGTGTCTCTCTTTCGTTTAAAATAGACTTCATTTTAAGTGAAATCAATAAATGACATACCGAAAACCAACCAAATGTATTCGGATTCTATTGAAACATTAGGAAAAAAATACATGGGTAATAGGAAATGTGTAATAGTCAACCCCGCCTCAATCTGAGGCCTGCTGTGGCTTCCAAAAATCAAAGTGTCTCTCTATAGGTTAAAATGGACTTCATTTTAATTGAAAACAACAACTAATATACGGAAAACCAACCAAACACATTCAGTTTCTGTTTAAAATTTTGGAAAACGTTCCATGAGTAATTTGTGACATGTATGAGTCAACCCCGCCTCATTTCGAGGCCAGCTGTGGCATACACCACTCAAAGTGTATTAGGTTTATTTGAAATAGACAACATTTTAAATGAAAACAACAACTAACATACGAAAAACATACTAAACGCATTCAGATTCATTTGAAACTTTAGGAAAACGATCAATGGGTCATATGTGACATGTATGCGTCACCCCAGCCTCAATCCGAGGCGCGGAGTGGCCGATGCCACTCGAAGTGTCTCTATATAGTTTAAAATGGACTTCATTTTAATTGAAAACAACAACTGATATACAGTAACCTGACCAAACGCATTCATATTCTATTGAAACTCTAGGACAACTATCCATGGGTCATATGTGATGTTTTTGAGTCAAACACGCCTCAATCTGAGTTGCAATGTGGTTGGGATAACACTAAGTGTCTCTCTATTGTTTAAAATGGACAACACTATAATGAAATACTAAAAACCAACCAAACACATTATGAATGTGTTGATGCTTTAGGAAAATAATACATGGGTCATATATGACGTGCATGACTCAACCTCGCCTCAATCTGAGGCGCTGCGTGGCCAGCACCACTCAAAGTGTCTCTGTTTTGTTTAAAATGGACATCATTTTAATTGAAAACAATAACTGACATATGGAAAACTGACCCAACACATTCATATTCTGTTGAACATTTAGTGCAACGATCCATGGGTCATTTGTGATGTGTATGAGTTAACCTCGCTTCAATCCGAGGCATGGTGTGGCCATAACCACTAAAATATTATTTCTTTCTTTTAAAATAGACATCATTTTAAGTGAAAACAAAAAATGACATTTGGAAAACCATCCAAATGCATTCATATTCTATTAAAACATTAGGAAAACGATCCATGGTTCAGATGTGATGTGTACGAGTCGACCCCACCTCAATCCAAGGCCTAGTGTGGCCGGCACCAATCGAAGTGTCTCTCTATAGTTTAAAATAGACATCATTTTAATTGAAAACAAAAACTGACATAAGGAAAACCAACCAAACGCATTCAGATTCTGTTGAAAATTTAGGAAAACATTCAGTGAGTAATTTGTGACATGTAAGAGTCAACCCCGCCTCAATCTGAGGCCAGGTGTGGCAGACACCACTAAAAGTGTCTCAAGTTTATTTGAAATAGACAACATTTTAAATGAAAACACCAACTGACATACAGAAAACCAAATAAAGGCATTCATATTCAGTTGAAACATTAGGAAAATGATCCACGGATCATATGTGACATGTACGTGTCCACCCAGCCTCAATCAGAGGCATGGAGTGGCCGACACCACTCGAAGTGTCTCTCTATAGTTTAAAATGGACTTCATTTTAATTGTAAACAACAACTGACATACGGTAATCCAAACAAATGCATTCAGATTCTATTAAAACAATATGAAACCGATCAATGGGTCATATGTGACGTGTTTGAGTCAACCGCGCCTCAATATGAGTTGCAATGTGTCAGGGATCACTCTAAGTGTCTCTGTTTTGTTTAAAATGGACAATATTTTAAGTACATATGGAAAAGTGACCAAACAGATTCTGATTGTGTTGATACTTTAGCACAACAATCCATGGGTCATATATGACGTGCACGAGTCAACCCTGCTTCAATCTGAGGTGCGGTGTGGTCAGCACCACTCAAAGTGTATCTCTTTAGTTTAAAATGGACTTCATTTTAAGTGAAAACAACAAATAACATAAGAAAAACTGACCAAACGCATTCGGATTCTGTTGAACCTTAAGTACAATGAGCCATGGGTCATTTGTAATGTGTACGAGCCAATATCGCCTCAATAATAGGAACAGTGTGGCCGTAACCACTGATATTATCTCTCTTTCATTTAAAATAGACTTCATTTAAAGTGAAAACAATTAATGACATATGGAAAACCAACCAAATGCATTCAGATTCCATTGAAAATTTAGGGAATCGATACATGGATCATATTTGTCTCGTACGAGTCATCCAAGCCTCAATCTGAGACATGTTGTGACTGGTATCACTCCATGTGTATGTATAATGTTTTAAATGGATATCATTTTTAGTAAAACCCACTTGTATGTATTCTTATTTGTGTATAACACATATAATTACTTATTCAATTTTTTATGTATTTTATTGATAATTTATAATTAAATTATGTATGTATTCAACTATGAATTGAATTCCAAATTCAATATATAATTGTCATCTAATTATTAAATTTAATTGTAAATCAATTATGTATGTTTATAATTACGTTATAAAGTATGATTTAATTCTGGATATGTATAGTTCTAGGGTGAAATGTTAAATGTGTATGCATTATATGATAAATAATTGGAAAGGAGAGGGAATGGAGAATTACAACACAATTGACAGGAATAGGATTGCACACCTGTGAAAATTGCAGGCAAATTTCAGGTTGCTGTGCAATTTGAACAGCATAGCCTATGCCAACGGTTTCATACTGTTGTCATACATTTTGTATGATGTTTTTACCAATATTTCAATCAGAACAGTGGGTAAAAACCCTTTCCCAATGGTTTTGTAAACCGTTGGAAAAGGTTCCTCAAAGAGTTTTTTGCCAACGGTTTAGTTGAAACGTTGGCAAAACTTATACCAACGGTTCAACCAAACCGTTGGGATAGGTTACTGTAACCAACCTATCCCAACGGTTCTACATAAACCATTGGGAAAACATTTTCCCAACGGCTTACTTCCCTACTATTGGCAGAACCGTTGGTATAAGTTATACCAACGGTTCTGCAGCCTATCCCAAAGGTTCTGAATCATTGGGAAATATGCTATTTCCAATAGTGATATATATTAAATTAATATTAATCACTAATTTTAATTAATTTAATTATTTAGGATTAAATAACAGTGTCATAATAAACATAGTTTTATCAAAAATCATTCACATTAGATTCAATTGGTTTTAATAATCATTTATAATAAATTTGTATCCATTTAATTAATTTAATATTTTTTAATCTATAAATTTTCACAATTTAGTTAATATTATTGATGACTTCTGATTTAACAACTAGGTTATATCTTTATTATTAAATAATAATATTTTAAAAATATATTCTCATTCTGTAAAACATGGTCACACATGATACACAAGTCATCAAATAAAAATCATGTTATGTGCGATGTACACTTACGTAGTGTCACATGCATTGAAATATATAAATAATATAGAATTTATTTATAATAGTAAATATATTATAAATTCTTTAGATATTATAATCGACTACATGCTTGGTGTTACATGCCATTAATGCTCATAAATAAAATGTTCATATATTAGATTTTCATGGTTCTTCATTTTATATTTATATTTTCACATGATTCCAATTCCACTTTAATAATTTTCAAAACATATACAATAATGGGTGGTTCTTTGTTATAATTAGGTTGGAATATTTCATTCTTGATAACTATTTCATGTTTTCCATTAAATAATGATAAAATTTCATTGTCTTTATAATTTATCTTTGAATCATACTTTAAAATCCCATTTATTTTTATTATTAAATAAAATTAAACCATTATTTTAATAACTAGGTTTGACATAATATTTCAAAAACTAAAATCATTAATGGGGTTGTTATTTTACATTTTTCCCTTAATATTACTTTATTTAGTTGTAAATTATATATGTTATAATAATAACCTAATTTCAAAAATTAATAGGAAATAATAGAATCTATATACACTAGATTTAAGCACAAAAAGAAATGAACCTTCAATTATATTATTTTGGGACATAAACATGATTATTGTAATTTTAAAATCATGACTATAAATATTGGTATAGTGTTGTGTTTTATATTAGTTCTCCTTAGTAATACGTTTCATAAGACACCGATTAGTTATACATTCTTACTCATTATAAGTGAGACATCATCCCATGGGTTAGTATTTAATCATTTCACCATTATCTATACCAACCATCACTTTTTAATATGTAAAAATTACAAACTTTTTTAGCAACACATAATACATTACTCAATCAGACACCCAAAGACCATATTATTCTATCTTCACAGGAATCATGGAAACATAAACAATAGAACATAATTGAGATACATTATCTCCAACTAGGTTTTTCTTGGTTAGAACGATTATTAGAAAAATCAATCATAATACATATCATCATAACATGGGTGAAAGGAAACATAGAAAGGGGTTCGTTCAGATGCTTAGTAAGGGTAAACAATGGAGATATGTAAAAATAATCATGAGCAGAAGGGTTAGAAATCATGATAATGAAAATAGAATATCAATCCCTACATATCAATGATCATAAATAGTAATCATGGAATAAATATGGGATGTTTATAAGAAAAGAATCATAATGAAATATAGATCATGATACATGAAAACATAATATAGGAATAAAATATGGAACCATTTCCAACACATAAACATATAATAATGATTTCCACAGTAGTCTAGTCATCGCTGCCAAGGCCTTATTAGAAGTTTGTTTTCACTTCTCATACAATGTGGGTTGTCATGGTTCACTCCTATGACTATCCTAGTATAAAAATTCCTTTATTTCTATTACATGATATATAAATTATTACCCAATGCATTATAAGGAATTATGGTTCCCACTAATTTCAAAATGAAATCACACATAGATGTTCCACAAGACGATAAACAATTATATCATAACCAATGTAATGGAATGGGTGTCCTAAAAATATAATCATATCAAAAACGATTGAAAAGATACATGTTTCCAAATCATTTTATCAAAATCATAACCGATGAAAAAAACATGTTTCTAAAATAACATTCCAAAAAAACATAAACCATTCGGGGAAAGAATGTTAATGGTATTCTTGAACTATAACTATGTATGTCATCTTAGTTGGGTAAAGATTAAAAAATATCACATGGAACATTCATTTTCCATAAAAATGACTTTTTAAAATATAAATAATTTTCAGAACCCTTTTCGTTGAAACCAATTCAAAAACTTATAACGGAAATATGAAAAATTATTTAAAACAGTCCCTGAGGAAAATATCATTTCTTTTTTGAAATAGTTTTATTTTATTCAAATGTAATGCAATATTAGAAAAAAAATTAATTAAAAATAAAATTGAAAGATTATAATGGAATCATCATGTCATTATAATTTCAGTAATATAGAAAAATTAGTTCATTCGGTATTAGTTAAAAATAATCATTCTTCTCATATTTTTTCCAGAATATTCAAGCATAACCTCATTGGGAAAACAAAAAAAGATATCCCTCTAAAACTCCTTAAAAAAATAATTAATTTAAAAAAATTAAATTAAAAATATATATATTAATAGTAAAATATTTTGGAATACATTTTTAAGAAACATATACAGGTAAGATAAATAGTTCCCAACAGATACTTACATATAAACAATCCTAATAATAATGTGAATGTGGAATTAAACCTCACAACTTTATAATCAAAAGAATCATATTCCCCATGTAGTAAATGGAATATTATGGATGTGAAAATACCATAATATTATGGTTAAGTCTCCGAAAAGATATTTATGGGAAGTATACATAAAATTTAGAAGAAACAGGTAGTGCATGATGCATTTGTCTCATTTAAGTAAAGATGAGATAAAAATCTTTTACCATAGATCAAATTACATCTGAATGTCTCTGAAACTAATGTATAGTGGTTTTATACATAATGATAAATTATAAAATATAAATATAAATATTTATTATTTTATATATGATTAATTTATAGCTTTATATTACCTGTTTATTAAAAAATCAACGTTAATGAAATGTTTTTGAGAAATAAATTTTTTGTTTATCGTACATATTTTGATTTTTTATTATTTATTGTATTACTTAGATAATTATTTAGTTACTTATATAATGTGAACAAAATTATATATCATATATATTATGTATATAAATATATAGAAGATATATATTTATCAAATTGAATATATCGTTCATGGAGATGGTAAGTCATATGTACGCATCAACACTATTTTTATTTTCTTATCGTAATGAATGGAAGAAGTTAAATGACATATATGTACATATATATTTTTATTATAATTATTATTTCATATATTTTATATTAATTCATTTAAAAAAAATTATAGTCATTCTTCATATGGTTAGCGTGGAAGCTGAATCTTATCACGCCATAGAGATGGTAGACCATATGTACGCATGGGAAACAATATCATTCTTTTAATGGAATAACACTGAGGAATTATATGATGTTTTAATTATATATAATAAATATAATGTCTTAATTATTATTTATGTCCATTATATCTGTCATTATACCCATCCAAATAAAGCAGTGGTGAAAAACAATTACACCGCGGCTTCAAGACGACAAGTTGTACACACACACATGGAACTTTCATTTTTTGTAGGATGAATAAAAGTAAGATAATGGTTCTTACATAAAAATAATAACATATAATAATATTTGTTATAATGTATTTATTAATTTATAATGTAATCAAGACATAAATAAAGAGTAGAAGAAGACACAATTTTGGAATAGTCGGTAAAGAGATTAACTCTTCTTCAATGATATCCCTCTAGATCTCCTATTTGGGAGACTAGTGTTAATATTTTAAGATGAAAAAAATGTATAATTTTAATATGGTAGTTTATAATGGAATTAGGTATGTTTTAGTCGATCTTTAAGGATCAAATTGGTGTGAGGATGTGAGTGAGGGGGTTCCCTTTTATAGTTGAGGTGAGGCGCACTTTATGAAACTCTTATAATATTTATTTAATATAAATTGTCTTCCGACTTAAAATAACCCCAGTGTGAGTTATTTAGTGAAATAATTTTGTTATTTTAAAGTATCATTTAGGTTAATTTTGAAACTATTCATTATTTTTCATTTAAACTACTTCAAATTATCATGGTAAATATAAAAACACACATCTAATATCTAAATATTATTTAACAGTTATTTATAAAAATCGTGGATGTCAATAATAATTTTACATTTTATTTATATTAATATTTCTATATCATTAATTATATATATATATTAATTGAACAATTACTACATCATCATTATTGAGGCCTTAAATTAACATAATTCTTCCATAAAAATCAAAAATAAATTATCATTGCAAAATATAAATAAATTATATTTTAAATCACTATTTATAGCATAATTTATCTTCTGTATAACCCTATATTTAAAATGATATACATAAGAGTATGGATTTTTTAACTTATCTATAAATAAAATATAATAAATGTCATATTCTTTCCCATGTGGATTAAAAAGATCATAATTTTATCATAATAAATATTTTGTTCTAAAAAAACTCCTAAAATAAAATAATGACAAGTTTTATGGTAATATTTCAATATTAAAATATTATACTTACCTTTAATTACCTGATCTACCCTTAACTGTGTTAAATAAAACATTACTAAAGTTAATATCCATAATATACAAAAAAATTATGTTGATCCTATTATACTCTAGATATAATGCTGATTACAATTATTTATGTCTATTTTTTAAAATTCAATCAACTTATGAAAAAAAATTATTTTTCATACTAATCCTGCAAATATAGTTGGAAAGTGGGTTGAAAGAATGTTCAAAAGTTCAATAGATTTTTATATCTAATTTCAATTTAAAAATGAAAAAAATTTCCAAAATTAGGTTAATATATGTATAATTGATCTATTTTGACATAAAAAAATATTTTAAAGTATAATAATTATTAGAAGAAAAAGGGAGGTTTAACTTCAAAGGTTTATTTTTCAGTATTCGTCAAAAAATGAAACCTCTCATAAAAATTCTAAAAAATTAAACCTAAGTTAATTCTGAAATTACATATTAAAAAATGATACGTATTTTATCAAATTAAATTTTTATGAGTGTCTAAAATTAATTTTTCTATATTTTACATAATAACATAAAAAGTGGTTTCTTTATGAAAATAGTATTTTTAAACATATATAGACTTTAAAAAAATTATAAATTTCCTTATAAATATATTTTTATTTATTTTAAAATATTTAAAATTTATTTATTAATATTAATATTAATATGATTAATGTCTAGTTTCTTACTATATCATTTAAAAATTTATAATAATGAAGTGTTGTTACGTAGAAACATAGTGTTGTGTGTAACACAAGTCATGTAGGTGTTGCATCTAGTACAATCCTATCTTGGTGTTTCATATAACATAACCCAAAATTGGTGATTTTATATAATAATAAAATTCTATATTCCATGTTATATAAATTGACAAATATAAAAAATATTAAATTAATTCCCATAAATAATCCTAAAATCTCATGTTGTTACATTTTACACCCTTAAAAAAAATTTCACCCTCAAAATTTGTCAGGGTTACCAAGGTTTAATACGTGAATGTTTCTTTCCTATAAACCCTCATCATAAATAAATTTGATAAATTCATTTAAATATAAATATTTAGACATAACGGTTACCCAAAGTAACTAAAAACTAGGATTCCACATAGGAGAACATAGTTGGAAAGTGAAAACATTCACATAAGAGAGAAATCTATCCATCAATTTATGTTGTAGAAAGATAGAGAAAATGGTTAAAAGAATGTTAATAATAACAAATACATAACTCAAAGGGGCATAAAAATTTCATTGATATAAACAAATTATCATTATAAGACAACCTTTTATATCACGTTCCCTATTCTTAATGTTGAAGAATTCTCATGAGAAGATTTAATTACATGATTTCACCACAATACAACCCTTTTGTTATACATTGATTGATTTACTCTTCATCTCTTATTCCATAAAATGAAGGTGAATTATTTATTCCCAGAGGATTACAAGATAATGAGATCCTTAAAAAGAATTATTGGTCCTTGCATCTATTTATATCACAAAAAAAGGTTTGAAATAGTTATTCAATATGCAGAAAACATCATATTGTGAGATATTAATATAATATAATATACTTTTTATGAGGTTTAACTAAATCCATTACTTATTGTTTAACCTTATAACTCTTCCATAAGTTGAAAATCCAAAACATTATAAATAAGGTCAGGAAATCATCTTAACAATACGCCCCCAATAATTGTAATGTAACTCTTGGTTTCTACATTTCAATCATGTTAAAATCCCCATTGTATATTCCCTTGAAACATGGTAAAAACATGAACTAACATCGATCCTTTTCACAAATATATATGATTCTTTATTCCAAATATTACTAGATATATTACTATTTCAATAAATCCATAGTCAGGCTCAACACTCCTTGTCTTATCTGTTACCCTTAGGTACATTTGTGCCAGAGCCACATACACTTTAGTATCTAGACATTGATTTATTTCTATGTAACCAGTCACTCTATCATTTACCAAAATTCTAGGACATTTTCTTATACGTTTCCATATCCATAGAATTATCATTAAATATTTCATTAGGGTTCTCAGTAAGGTTCATCATTCTATTTTAACAGGATTAACTAAACTATTATCTAATACTTACTATAGAGACCCTCTTTTTCATATATTAACATTAAATAATTTTTTATAAAACTTAAAACATTGCACAAATAAACACACAAAAACAATATTAGTACACTGCCCTTGGAAACATGGAAACATTAAAAATGGTGCATAATTGAACTAAATTATCTCCCATTAGGTTCTACTTGACTAGCACCCTTCTTAGACACATCAAACATAATACATATCTTAATAACTTGGATGAAGGGAAACATAAAAAAGGGGATATCTAAGATTCTTAGTAAGGGTAAATTGGGGAGATATGTAAAAATAATCATGAGAATAATGGTATGATAAGACGATCAGAAAAATAGAAGATCATACCATACATATCAATGATCATTAATATAAATCATCTAATAAATATTGGTAGTTTATAAGACAGGATTGATAAGGTAATAAATAACATGTTCCATTAAAACATAACATAGGAAAACATGGACCTATAGAAGACACAAAATCATATAATAATGATTTTATTTGTAGGCTATGTATCACTTACAAGTCTAATTTGGTAGTATGGGTTCACTTCCCATACCATCTTTCTAGTCAGGGTTCTATCCCATGACCATCCTAGTGGAAAAAGTAATTTTTTTATAACTCATGAGATATAAATCATCACCCAATGCATTAGGGTGAGATATATTCCCCACCCATCCAATAATTAAATAACACATACATGTTCTATAATATAATAAACAATAATATCATAACAAATGTAATGTAATGGGTGTCATAAACATGTAATCATATCATAACCCATAGAAAATATACGGGGTTTATAATCATTTCATCAAAATAATAACCCATGAAAAGAAGTGAGTTTATTAAAAATAATTCCATCAATGTTTAAACCATTCAAAGAAATAATATTAATGGTATTATTGAACTATTAAAATGTATGTCATCTTAGAAGGGAAAGTATTTTAAAGGATCACTTAGAACATGAATTATCCTTAAAAATCACATTTTAAAACATAAAATATTTCCAAAACCCTTTTCTTGGAAACCAATTTTCTAATCATATAATGAAATTACGAAAAACCATTTAAAATATTTTGTGAGGAAGACATCCTTTCATTGTTGAAGTAATTTAATTTTATTAAAATTTTACGCAATATTAGATGATTTTTTTTAAAATTAAACATAACATTGAAAGATTATAAGGGATTCCTGAAGGCATTATGACATCATAAAATAATAAAAATCTATTTATTCTATATAAGTTAAAATGAATCATTATTCTCATACTTTTGTAATAAAATTCAAAAATTACCTCATTAAAAAAATGACAAAAGGTAAATTACAAACCATTTAATTAAAACTCATTCATGGAAAAAAAATAATTTAATCAATTTTTATAAGAATAGTAAAAATATTTTGGAATATATTTTTAAAAAACATGTACATGGAATATAAATATTTATCTACAGTTAATTTTGTATAAAAAATCCTGGTAATGCTGAGATTATGGAATTAACACTTAAAAAATTATAATTTGTAGAATCGAATTCCAGATAAATTGAAATAAATTATATGTTTTTTAACATACCATAATATTATGTTTTATACTCATAATATAAATTCATGGAAAGTATATACGCTATGTAGAGGAAAAATTCAATTTTTGAGGCATGTGTCTCACAGAAGTAAAGGTGAGACAAAAATTACTTACATTACGTCTAACTCACTCTGTCCATTTATGAAAATACATTATAGTTATTCTAAAAATATTTTTAAATTATAAGATAATAAAAATAAAACTTATGATATCATGTATTATTAATTTACAACTTTATATTACACGTTTATGAAACATTCTAAGTTAAAACAATTTTCAAGGCAATAACAGCTTTGTTTATCGTAAATATTTTGACATGTTATTCATGATATTATTTCATATATAAATATTTGTTTACTTTAATAATTTATAAAATTATTTATATATCATATATATTCATTATAAAAATAAATATATAAAAGATATATGTATGTAATGGAATACACTATCTATCGAAAAGGTTAGTCATATGTATGCATGAATGCAATTTTCGTTTTCATATCGTACTGGAAGGAAGATTATAAACGACATAAATGAATATACGTATTATTAAATTGAAATTATTATTACATATTTCTTCATTATATACATTTTTATTGTCATTCTTGAAATGGTTAGTGTGGAAGCATAATCTCATGGCGTCATGGATATGGTTGGTCGTACGTACGCACAAGCGAAAATATATTTATAATAATGATAAGAGGGTGAGAATTAGATGTTATATTTTTTGTAAAGAATAAATATCATGTAATATATATTATTCATATCCATTATATCCTTAATAATACCAATCTAAAAAAAGTAGTGATGGAAAAATTTACACTACGACGTGGAGATGGTATGTCGTATGTACACACACATGATACTTTCATTTTATATTGATGAATTAATGATAGAATTGGTTTGTCACATAATCATAATAACATATAATAATATATGTTATAATGAATTTATTACTTTATAATAACAACAACAAATTATGAAAAAGTCTGAGAGGTTTTTTTTGAAATAGTCACTAAGGAGATTATCTCTACTTCGATTATCACCCTCGAGATATGTTCTTAGGGACACTAGAGTTGGTATTTATAGATTATGATAACCTATATAGTGTTAATATTTAATTTTATAAGGGATAGGGGTAGGTTGTTTTTAGGCATGAAGGCTCAAATTGGGATGAGGAAGTGAGGGAGGAGGTTCTCTTTCATAATTGAGGTGATGATAAATTTACTTAACTCTTAAAATATTAAATTAATATGAATTACTTTTTTGACATAAAATAGTTCCAATGTTAGTTATATAGAATATAATATGTTAATGAATCTAAATAAACTCATAAAATTATTTTTATACATGTTTATGTAACAATATTAACCTTATCTTTTGGCTATAACCCTTTGATAAACCACTTAATTTTTACAATGACAACTTGGATTTCTACTCCTCATGATTAACACAGATACTATAAAATACCAAATGAATCCAAAATGGGTCATTAATGATATTTTAAACCTTATTATAGTTATTTGAATGAATTATATATTTTTGTGGATCTTATATCATTTAATAAAATATTATTTATTTTAAAGTATCATTTATGTCAATTTTGATAATATACATTATTTATCTTTTTATGAATACCATATTAACATGATAAATTTGAAAAAACTATTCTAATATATCAATAATATGTCATATTGATCTATAAAACTCATTTATGTCATTAATTATATCCCATTTTATATGTTCTAATATTTATAATATCATTTATTTTATATTTCCATTCATTAATCATTTATCGCATCATCGTTATGGAAGCCTTTAATGAAACTATTTCTTATCTATACATTAAAAATAAATTATAATGATGATGATAAATATATTATCCTTAAAATTACTATTTATTGTAAAATTTATCTTTTGTATAACCCTATATTAATTTTTTGGACATTAGTAAAATTATGAGTATGCCATTTTAACTTTTATTTAAATAAAATATATTTAATGTCATATTCTTACCCAAGTGTAATTAAAAATTTATTATTTCAAAAAAGGTTGATTTATTATAAACCCCACTCATACAAGTAAATTATGAAAAGTTATAGGTTAATTTTATAATATGATAATATTATTTTTATCTTCAATTATTTGATTTAACTATTACCGTCTAAAATAAAAATTACTAAGGTTAATATTCGTAATATCCCAAAAATTAATGTGATAATTTTTTACTCTAAATATTATTTTTATTACAAATAGTTTTTTTAAAAAATTTAATTAATAGATGCGAAAAAAGTAAGTTTAATGCTCATCCCGTAGACGTGGCGAGAAGGCGGGAAAAAAGTATGTTAAAAAGATCATGATGTTTCAATATATAATTTCAATATAAAAATTATTACAATGAACTAAATTAGATTAATATATGTATAATTTATCTATTTTTACATTATTGGTAAATTTAAATAATAATAATTGTTTAAAATCAAAAGGCATTTTTAACTACAATGTACTCTTTTTCACTATTCATCATGAAACAGAACTAATCATAAAAATAAAAAAATCACCTTAAGTAAATTTTTAAATTAAAAAATAAAAAAGTTATTTTTATTTTATAAAATTTTATTTGTATGAGTTTATAGAATTAATTTTATTATCCATTAAAGAAGGATATAAAAAGAAGTTATTTTAATAATAAATAATTTTTAAACACATAACAACTTTAGAAAAAATTAAATAATTCATTATAAATATATATTATTTATGTGAAAAAATTTAAAATTTAGTCATTAGTATTCATAATACCATGATTAATGAATAGTTTATTACTAACTCATGTAAATAAATATAATATAATGTGTTGTTTTTTAGAAAATCAGTGTTGCGTGTAATAAAAGTCAAGTCGATGTTGTGGGTAGCACAAGCCTAACATGGTGTTGTTCATAACTTAAACCACAAATAGTTATTTTAGAAAATAATAAAAATATATATTCCATGTTATGTGAAGTTCATAATATAAAAAAATAAATTATTTTTAGAAACAATATTCCAAAATTGTGGGGTGTTGCGTTATCTCTGTTCAAATTTTGGTATAATTTATTTAATTCCATGGAAAAATAATGATCTATAAACAAGTATTTCCACACATTCATAAAAATCCACCTTCATGTTAAAATATTATTAGTTTTGGTTTTCATAAATTTGATATTTGGGTGGTTGAAACATATTTACTTTCTTCCATGATCAGATGTCTTCACAAATTTACAATCTATCTTCTCCCTATTATCCATTTGTCACTATGATAATTGATAATAAAAAAATTGTATTTCTATGTTTATGTCAAAATGAACCCATTATTTATACATATAAAATCAGGTAAGACTAATTAATTGTTTATATAGAGTTCCACAATACTAATAAATCATCCAATATATCATGAAGATCTCGTTTTTATTAAAAAATAATGAGAAAATTAAGAGGGAGAGTGATTGAAAGATATGCCACGTTGGGGTTTTAAATACGAGGGCCAAGTGATTCAACCCCGAAACCATTTGCAAGTATACAGATAAAGAGTAAAATAGATAAAACATTAAAAAAATCATCAGATCATCTAGACCATGATAATATTTTTAAACTATGATCCCATCATTAAAAATATACCATAAACTAGTATTGACTCTACACATGAAGAGACACAAACAATTAGATTATGGGGTTGACCATTGAGTTATATCAAGTGATTATAGATACATCACAATAATGGATGAATCAATATTTAAAATTTTAATACCAATTCCTTTATACTTATAGTTTTAAATCGACATATAATCAATTTATCATCCACAAAAATAGATGAAACACCTCATTATTTTTTTACCAAGGTATTATAGGAAAGAATAATATCTTATACATTATTTCTCAATATACATCCCATTTTCATAACACCATCTCAAATGGACCCATTAATATTTATTATAAAATTTAGACATTAAAGAATCAACATAATCTAGTGAACCAACACACAATAAATTATGGACAGAGGGATACATTTCACTTTAAATATCAAAAGATCCAAAAAATAAAAAATTTCTTCAGTCACTAATATATTGAGTTACTTACAAACCTAGTGTTGCTGGTGCTTTTGCCAGGACGCGTGCATACGTCTTTTTGGGGGACAACAGTCCTATTTATGGCCCCTCATTCCCACCCTCCGAAGGTAGGTGGAATCCATTACTTATTCAGGGATGTTTTCTCCTTGATTGAAATGGGATGATGGGATGTCGGTTCTTCCTTCCGTGGATTCCTCCTCAGAACTAGTTAAATCGTCCGGGTCTCCCTTAATGATTAAGTTGTGGTTTTTGAATCACATTCTTAGTTCCATATCTTTATGGATTCCATTTAATTACACTACTTCTGTAAGGCCATTCCATGGGGTCTTGACATGGTAGAAACCTCCGGTCGGAGTAGATGGTAACATCTGGCATGTTAAAGAATCTCTGGATGCGTGGACATTGGGGAATCTATATTATTAATTATAAGAGGGCATCTCTAAGGTGTAGATCTCGAGGCATCCCACGTCAGTAATGATGTATCTAATGCTCTATGCATGTATCTGAGGTTTTTTGCAGCTTCCCATGTTTAACACAGGGTATTGTGCATTTTTAAAATATAGAAGAGAAGTTTCTTCCAAAGTCATGTCTTCTTAGGTTTTCCTCAGGCATATCAGGTTTATCACGCGATAGGTTGTGAGTTTAACATCTTGCTGATACAGAATGAAGATGACCAGAACAACCCATATAGACATATCAGATTGGTAAATCCCTAAGAAACAACACTTGGACAGTTTACCGGGTGGATGTATCAAAACACTTTATTAGATCAGACCTAATATGGTGTATCCCATAAAGGGTTGATGTCACACCTTGAAGGCTGATCTGGACACCACTGTAGGGGAACATGGAGTTTTCACCCTAGAATGGTGGCACACCATGGATTACCATTGACTGGGATTAAACCTCATGGAGGTTTCCTACGTACCCTGTGTAGACTACTGGGATCAAAACCCACGTAGTTCAATGGGGTGATGAATCGGGGTGTACACAGAGGACAACTTCCCAGAGACACGATGGATCATACGTGTGAATTGCTGCCCAAGTACTGCTAGGAGTGGTGAGGAGGTGGATGACATGATCCCATCGGGATGTGGCATTATAAGGACCTAGCCATTAACATTACATAATATTGAATTAAATGAAAAATTCACATTGAGGATCTTTTCAGGTTTAGAGTTTTAGAGAATTAGTCCATAAATATTACATTATAACTTGAATATTACAATTAGACACTACTACTCAATATCCAATTTTTCATAAAATAAAAAATCATACAAAGAAACATATTTAGTTACATGTGTTTAGAGAGAATGACTTTTCCTTGATCCAATCCTTGAACCTATTCATCAATAACCCATGTGGAAAACATTTCAAAAAACTTGGTATGAGCATAAAAAGCTTTGTAAGGGTTATAAAATAAAGAAGGAATACATTAGCATAAAAATAAATACAAATCCATGAAACCATACTGTTGAATCAAAACATACCGTATGAAATCATAAGATTTATGAATAACACACAAATATCAAAAATCATAAAGGTTACTTATGGAATACATATCAAACTTACATTGTATCTATCATAGCTACATAGGGAGTTACACTTGGAATACCCATCACAGTATATTCCGTAAATCTCTTAGGAGAAACATCACATTTACCTCTGCCATGTTACACAATGCATTGGAGAGCTATCTCAGGCTCACCCACCCTATGTTTATCACAGAACCACTCATATATATAAAAAATTCCCAATAACCCTAACATAATCATAACATATAACACATGAATAATGGAAATATAAAATTTCCACATTCTAATATATCAAATAAAGATATTGAAATAAACAATGTTTTAACAAATCATTTTCAAAACCTTTTTCAAAGAGATTTTTGAAGCACAGTGTCCCATACCAATTTGAAGCATTAAAATGAATTATCATTTGAAAACATTAATGTCCATATAAATTAATCCTAAAACCCATTTTTAAAAAATGTACGTTAATGTGAAATATTTGAAAGAATAAATCTTTAAAACATTTAAAACGATATTTTGGTTTAAGAGTACTTTTTACCAAAAAAAGAGACACTTTAATACAAATAATTGAGGAATAAAATTTAATCAGAACATTATAATATCATGTGAATATATGGATTCATGATATAATATGTCAAAGTACAATATATACACCATATAAGAGTGAATTTGTTCATAACAACAATGAAGTGTCAATGGAAATGTAAATTGGGATGAAATCCCTTATAAAGATGATATCCTTAAATTAAGGATAAATAAATCACATAATTAGGTGTTAAAAATATAAATAAACCCAATATAAGAGGATATTAAGTGTTAAAAAATAAGTGGTTAGTCACACATATTCATTGAATGATATATTCAATACGTACGAGTAGAACCTAAAGAATCGAAATTTGGTTAAAAAGTTCCCTTGTAAAAATTCGACAGCCTAACGATGTCACATGAAAATTCAGAAAATGGGTTGATGAGACAAAAAGGGTATATCATCACTTGTAAATAGTGGTTACATCAATAAGGATATAGAAGAACATATCCCAACATAATAATATATAATTTAAAATACATAACAAAAAGAAGTATTTTAAAAAGAGGAGGGTGAATGGTTCCCTTACCGATTTGGTAACTAACAAAACATACGCCACATGAAAGAAGGATCATACAATGAATATGTAAATACTCATGAATGAAAATATATTACACAAAGATTACAATCATTTTCATTACATACACCCCACAAAAAGAAAATAGTTGCAAATATAGCATGAATCTCAAGGGAATAAAAAATGAGATGAAATCCTTTACCACGTTGTAATAAACTGAGTCGTATAACCAAAAGTTAATAAAAAATAATTGAATAAAATAATTACATGAATATAAATATAATCATGATAATATATATAACATGTCAGTACACAATACACCACATTCAATAAATTAGTGGAAAACAATGGAAATCTCATGGAATTGAACGTGAGATAAGAAAATCCCTTATAAAAATTCGACAGCCTAATGACACCACTTAAAAATTATTAAAATTAATTGATGAGAGTAATAGGGGGTAAATAATAATATTAAGATAAAAATTAATGTATGGTGAATATAAAATATCATCTTATAACATAATATCATGGATCATAAAAGAAATGACATAAAAGAGAGTACTTGAAAAGAAAGAGAGATGTCGGATCCCTTACCTCGCGTCCGACTTGACTCGATCATTATTTAATCTCCTGAATAATACACTAAATTTATTTTCCACATTCTTAGAAACCTTTTTGAATTTTATTTTTTCTTTTATATCACTTATTCCCATGTTATAAACATTATGTAATCATTTATGTTTATAATGTTTGTTTTGTCGATATTTGGTACTTGAGTCAAAAATGGACTTCTTATAATTACATGTTGTTCATGTGGTCAAAGTTTAATTATATACATAATTATATTAATTATTTAGATATCATGTATATCATATATATCCATAATATACATGTATTTATAATAGTACATAAAATTTAGAGGTAAGAAATGAAAGGCACCGTTTATGGAGACGGTAAGCCGTACGTACGCATGAATGCTACTTTCATTTATATTTATTATTTTAATGGAATTAAAACATAATGATACATATGTATATTATATTTCCAGTATTATATCATATATAATATCATTAAATCTATCCTTTATACATCCCACATAAGACATTAACGGGTCATATCACTTTGAGGGGGCGGTAGTCCGCGCTTCCTCAAATGAGATTATCGTATTTAACCACTATGGAAACCATAAAGGCTTGATATAAATTCGGTAGTACAGAATCATAATGAAATAGTAAACATAATGTATATCATATATAAATATAGTTCCATCACAATGGCCACAGTGAGAGGTGGTAAGATGTAATTGAACAATCATCGTTTCGTGAGGCGTTAGTTTTCCATCCATAGAAACATTAGGTTCTCACCCATTATATGGAGGTGTGTTTAATTTAAGTTCGAATAAATCTCATAAAAACATACTAGTATATTTAGGATACTGGTGTTGTTACAAAATAAAGGAATAAAAAGAGTTTAGGGGCCTTATAATTAATATAAATGAAAATAAATTAAGAGAAACAATTACCTTTAATTTTGGTAACTCCCTTTGGTTTGAACAAAAGAACTTCTTGAAGTTTTTTTTACTAAGGTAAGTCTTCTAGGAGGAGGATAGGGATGTAGGTATTTTAATTTGTCAGAGTTTGGATGATCCAAATGGCTTGAGAGGTGTGAAGAATTGGATATAAATGGTCTCCTTTTACAAGGGATAATAGGGGCTCTTTAGGAAAGTGTGAAAAAATTATTTTATTATATAATTATATTCGGTTTAAAATTGGCCAAAAATCAATAATTTTGAAGATAAGATGACTCATATTCGAAATAAAATCATCTAATAAGAATTGGACATGTTTTTAATGCTATTATAATATTTATAATCTTATTTTTTAAATGATTTATTAATGAGGTAAACACCACATCATTATTGAGTCACAAATAATTTAATGTATATGAAATCTATAAATTCTAAAAAAAATACTATCATGTAGGAAATATTTTATCTTTACAATTAATATATATAGACAATAATTTTTGTTATATAACACCATATAAATTTTAATTTACTAGAAGATTTTTGTTTATGTCATTTTTTCCTTTACATTAAATTAATTAATCTAAAGTGTCATTATCACACATAAGTGGCTTAATGGGGTCCCAAAATGGACCCAAAGATGCACATGGTCGGCCATTACTCGACCAATAAGGTTACGACAAGTGTTAATATAATTGTGAATTATTATAATATTCTTTTTATCACGAATTACCCTATTTACCTTTAACTACGGTATATAAAACTCAAAAGTTACAATTCACCAAAAAATTATTTCTATCTTAATGAACCAAATTTTACTTCTGGATAAAAAAAATGTATGTCATATTTTTTAAATTCAATTCACTGAAGTGGTAAAATTTCATTTAAATGAGAAAGGCAGTTTTTAACTACCACTAAGTGGTTTCACTATTCATCGAAATTGAAATTTTTCAGAAAAATTCCAAAAAAATCAGCATAATATATATTTGATATTCTGAATTCAAAAATAATTTCTATTTTTCCCAATTCAAAACATAGAAGTGGAAATGACTAATTTTAAAATTAATTCTCGTTATCAAAACAAATAGTGTGTTTTTAAAAAAACAATAACTATCAAAAGATTGATACTTGTTTATGTCCAATTTCAATGTGAAATAAATTCCAATAAATAAAATCTGATTAAATGGTAAAAATATATTTTAATTTAACTTTAATACCAATTAAAAAGATAATGTAATCATAATAATAAATTAGATTAAAAGGCACTTTTGAATTAAAATACAATATTTTTTACTATTCATTAAAAAATGAACTTTAACTGAAGAATTCCAAAAATTTACGAAATGTAAAATTTCATATCCCCATTCTAAAGAAACATTTTATTCGGTCATATGGAATGTATTTAAGTGACCAAAACAATAATTAAAAAGGGTTCTCCATTAAAAGGTGACAAATCAGCCTTTTAATGTAAATTATGCTTAAAATTATATTCATTCACATTTAAAGCCTATAATTTTTTATTGGATAATGTAAATACATTTAACAATCATGTATAATCATATTTTAGTTAGTTTTGTTCATTCCCTCTAATACAAAAACATGGAGTTAACTACATTTAAACTAATAATATTATATTATTAGTGTGCCATGTAAGATTTCAAAGAAACCCGTTGTTGCGTATCGAACATAACAACCCTTTTTAATGTAAAATTAATATTTAATTGAAAAATTAATAAATATGAAAAAGTTATATTCTTTATTTACCTATGATGTTACATCCTTCCCCCCTTTTGAGAATTGCGTCCTCACAAATTTGGGCTTGGAAACATTATTGAGAGTCCCATATCTGAAAAAGAGTCAGTAAAAATATAACTTTAAAAGAATGAAAGGGAAGTACAATGGTCACCCGAGTTAACCCATACTAATATTCCATGAAAACATGGATATGGAGTAGAAAAAAAGGGTCAAGTTCTAATGGAGAGTGATAGAAACATAATTAAGAGAAAGTTAACCACAAAAAAATCACAAACATATGATGTGTGTAAACGGTCATTGATTACCCAGTAGGAAACATAAACCAAAAGTTTTTGTTTTTAATTCATTTTCATAATTTTTAGGAATTCATATTCTATGTAGATTAAAAACATAAGGAAATATACATACCGTTATGTATAGTTTCATCTTTTAATAGGTTACTACCAAAACTAATCATTTCTCTAAACGATGAGCATTCAAAAAGACATGGTCACATAAAAAGAACAAGAATCATCTTCTAGAGGATCACATTTTTTGCAAAAGGAGAACTATATATTTCCCTTGTTTTTAGACATTAGCTAAAACCAACATTTTTTGTATAAGATCAGATAATCCCCCAAAAGGATAAACTTTTACATAATGAAAAACTACTCTTAATCTCTTAAATTTGTCTAACCAATACCCAAAGTTCAAAAAATACCATTCATGAAACAATTAACCCTAAAATTGTTCAAAAGTAATCCAAAATATGATTGTAACCCAAATATCACGAGGATTTAATTACATAGACTTCCAATATACATCTTAACATTTATCTCCAAGTAACACCAGTTACTCATAAAGTCTCATATTGAAAAGCAATTAACCTAATCATATATTCTCCATGATAGGTTAAACATTTTCATAATTAAATCAAATCATAATGTTTCTATAATAAAAACATAGATTTGTCGAAACTAAATTTTTTAGAATTATTCCACAACTGAAATCCCATAGTATTATATCTTCCTCAGTCATATAGTGTTTCCTCAAAAGAGAGAACGTAATCCTCCACAACCTTTATTACTTAATCACTAAATCATTTTTCTATACAAAGTATATATATTTGATAAAACAGAAGTTCTAAAAATAAACATATTCTTATTCTATAAAATCATTTTACTAAAATAATAAGTCATACTAATCAGGGACTTCAAGTAGGCTAGTGGTAGTCGATACGCCCTTTTCGCCCTTCGGTTTTCGGTTCGATTCCTGCAGCTTTGCCTGATGCGACAGGTTTTCACCTATCCTACCTTTTGTCCATTTTATAAAACTCAAAAATAACCCTAACATGTTTTAGCCTCAAATGATTCCTTATACTTCTCATTTTCATCCAAATTCATTGTGATCTCAAAATCTTAATTCTTGATGTCTTATTTCACCACCAAATAATATAATAAAACAATCCCCAAAATAAAGAACATCATACCTTGATCATGGTGTCCATTTGGTTTCATCGTCATCTTTTTCATGTAGGTAGAAGGTGCATTCATTGCAATAATTATTTAGAGATCCTTCAAAATATTTTTTTTCTTCGATGCAAATACACCTTGTACAACCTGGGTCATAGGGGTTTTCACAAAAAAATAGTTTTGGAAAATAATCATGTATGACATATAATTTCAAAACATCTGATAAAACCTGATTTCTATAAAATAGTCGAACTGAATTTGAGTTGAAACTTTCAATTAACGGTCCTTTTAAAATACCATAAGTATGTGATGAGATAAAATATTTTAAAATCAAATATAAATTGACTGTGCAAGGTTCTCCTTCTTCAACACCTTTTTTAAAATTATAATATGATTCAAAATATTTTGATAAGGTAAAATATTTGAAAATTCCTTGATAATATTTTCCTTTCTTGAAAATATGAGAATATTGTGAAAATATGATTTTTTTAAATACAACCCATGATCCACGATGATAATGAGGTATAGTGAAGGTGTTTTATATCTTAAACAACTGCTTTAATGTGAGTTTTATGCTAGATAAATTTTTACAATCATCCAAACATGAATTTGCAATAATTATTGCAAGAATGTCATCAGGAAGAGATAAGAATGTCTTCTGAGATCCTCCTACTTCCAATTGTAACTGACATTCCTTGATCTGTTAAAGTTATAAAACAAGGATTTAACAGAAATTATAGATTGGGACTAAGCATATGTGTAACTAAAATTCTTAATCCCTAAAGTTGTCTAAACCGACCTCTGATACCATCTATAAGGACTTGACCATAAACATTACATAATATTTAATTAAATGAATAACTCACAATAAAGATATTTTTAGGTTTAGAATTTTAGAGAATTATGCCATAAATATTAAATTACAAAATGAATATTACAAGTATACACTACTACTCAGAATCCATTTTTCATAAAATAAAAACTCTTAAAAAGAAACATTTCTAGTTCCATGTTTTATATAGCATGACATTTCTTTGATCACATCCTTGAACCTATTCATCTTTAGGTCCTGTGAGAAACATTTCAAAAAACATGGGATGAGCATAAAAAGTGAAATAAGGGTTATAAAATAAGGAAAGAAAATATTAGCTCAACAATAAATACAAATCCATGAAACCATACTTTTCAATCATAACATACCTTATGAAATCATAAGATATATGAATAACACACACAAATCATAAATCATAAAGGTTACTTATGGCATAAATATCAAACATAAATCGTAGATATCATAACATCATAGGGAGTTAAACTTGGAATACCCATCACAGTATATTCCCTAAATCTCTTAGGAGAAACATCACGTTTACCTCTGTCACGTTACCCAATGAATTATATAGCTATCTCGGGCTCACCCGCCCTAGTATTATCACGGAACCACCCATATATGTAAACAATGCCCAATAAACATAACATAATCATAAAATATAACACATGTATAATGGAATGATTAAATTTTCATATTCCAATATATCAAATCAAGATATTTAAATAAACAATGTTTTATCAAATCATTTTCAAAACCATTTTAAAAGATATTTTTGAATCAAAGTGTTCCATATGACTTTGAAGCTTTTAAATGAATTGTGATTTGAAAATATTAATGTCCATATAAATAAATCCTAAAATCTATTTTGAAAACATGGACATTAATGTGAAATATTTAGAAGAATAAACCTTTAAAACATTTAAAATGATATTTTGGTTAAAGAGTTTTTCAACAAAAAGAGAGACACTAGAATACAAATAATTGAGGAATAACATTTTATCAGAACATTATAATATCATGTGAATAAATGGATTCATTATATAATATTTCAAATTATAGTATATACACTATATAAGAGTGAATTGGTGAAAAACAATAATGAAGTCTCAATGGAAATGTAAATTGAGATAAAATCCCTTATAAAGATTGTATCCTTAAAATAAGGATAAATCAATCACATAATTATGTGTGAAAAATATAAATACATCCAATATAAGTGGATATTAAGTGTAAAAAAAATGTGTTCATTCACACATATTCATTGTATGAAATATTCAATAAGTACGAATTTATCCCAAAGAATTGAAATTGGGTTAAGATGTTCCCTTGTAAAAATTCAACAGCCTAACAACGTCACTTTAAAAAAAGGGTTTATGAGACAAAAGGGTATCTCGTCAGTTTGAAATAATGGTTACATAAATAAGGATATATAAGAACATATCCCAAAAAAATAAGCTGTAATTTAAAAGACATAACAAAAAAAAGCCTTTTAAAAAGAGGAGGGTGAATGGTTCCCTTACCGATTTAGTAACTTACAAAATATATGCCACATGAATGAAGGATAATAAAATTAATATGTAAATACTCATAAATTAAATTATATTACACAAATATTACAATAATTGGAAGTTAATACTCCACACAAATGGAAATAGTGTAAAATATAACATGAATCTCACGGGAATAAATAGTGAGATGAATCCCTCTACCACGTTGTAATCAACTGAGTCGTATGACCAAGTTAATAACCAGTAATTTATTCACAGAATAACATGAATATAAATAGAATCATGATAATAAATATCAAATGTCAGTACCCAATACACCACATTCAATAAATTTGTGTCGAACAATGGAAATCTCACGGAATGGAATGTGAGATAAGAATATCCCTTACAAAAATTCAGCAACCTAACAACACCATTTAAAAATTATTAAAATGAATTGATGAGAGTAAGTGGGGGCCTCTTATTATATTAAAATAAAAATTATATAATGGTTAATATAAAATAACATCCTCATACATATGAACGTGGATCATAAAATAAATGACATAAAAGAGAGTACTGGAAAAGAAAGAGAGATGTCAGATCCCATACCTCGTGCCCGACATGACCCGATCATTCTTTAATCTTCTGAATAATAAAATAAATAAATGTTTACTTGCTTAAGAACATTTATCAAGTTTATTATTCCTTTTATATCAATTATTCCCATGTTATAAAAATTATGTAATCATTTAAGTTAATATGTTCGTTTTGTTGATATTCGGTACTTAACTCAAAAAACAGACTTCTTATATTTACATGTTGTTCATGTGGTAAATTTTTCATTATATCCAAAATTATATTCATGATTTAAATATCATATATATCATATATATTTAGTATATACATATATTTATAATAGTACATAACATTTAGAGGTAAGATATGAAATTCACCGTTCATGGAGTTGGTAAGATGTACAGACGCATGAACGCTACTTTCATTTCTATTTCTTATTTTAAATAAATTAAAACATAATTATACATATTTATATTATAATTTCAGTATATATCATATATAATATCATTAAATATATCCTTTATTCATCCCACATATGGAACTAACGAGTCACATCACTCTGAGGGGGTGGTCGTCCGCGTTTCCTTAAATGAGATTATCGTATTTTCCCACTTTGGAAAACATAAAGGCTTGATATAAACTGAGAAGTACAAAAGCATAATGAAACCAAAAAAATAATATATATCATATATAAATACAGTTCCATCATAATGGCCACCATGAGAGGCGGTAAGATTTAATTGAACAATCATCGTTTCGTGAGGCGTTAGTTTTCCATCCATAGAAACATTATGTTTTTCACCCATTAGATGGAGGTGTGTGTAAGTGTAGTTAGAAAAAATTTATAATAATATCCTATTATATTTAGTATACTGTTTTTGTTACAAAATAATGGAATAAGAAGATTTTATGGGTTGGATAAGTAAAATAAATGAAATACAATTATGATAAATTGTTACCTTTAATTTGGGTAACTCCCTTTGGTAGGAACCAAAGGACATATTGAAGTGACTTTTGCCTAAGGTAAGGCTTATAGGAGGAGGATATGGATGCATGGAGCTTAATTGGGCATATTTTGGGTGAGACAAATGGCTTGAGAGGTGTGAGGAATTGGATAGAAATTGTCTCCTTTTATAAGGGAGAGGAGGGGCTCTTTAAGAAAGTGTGAAAACATTATTTTATTAAATAATGATATTATGTTTCTAATGGTCCAAAAATCATTATTTTCGAAGATAAGATAACTAATATTACAAATAAAATTATCCAATAATAATTGTACAATTTTTTCATGCTATTTGAATATTTATAATCGTATTTATTTAAATTATTTATTAATGAGGTAAACACTGCATCATTACTGTGTCATAAATAATTTAATTTATTTGATGTCTAAAAATTCTAATGAAATTATATCATGTAGGAATTATTTTTAACTTTCAATGAATATTTATAGGCAAAATGATCCCTTATATAACACCATATAAAAATTAATTTACTAAAAGATTTTTGTTTATGTCATTTTGCCTTTACATTAAATTAATTAATTTAAAGTGTCATTATCACTCATAAGTGGCTTCATGGGGTCCCAAAATAGACCCAAAGATTCCCCTAGTCGGCCATGACTCAACCAATATGTTTAGGACAACTGTTAAGGTAATTTTGAATTATTATAATATTATTTTTACCATTAATTACCCTATTTACCTTTAACCGCAGTAAATAAAAGTCAAAAGATACTATTCACGAAAAAAAATTATTTTCATCTTAATTAACCACATTTTAATTCTTGATAACAATCATGTATGTCAGATTTTTGATATTAAATTCACAGAAGTGATAAAATTTCATTTAAATGAAAAAGTCATTTTTTTTAAATACTACTAAGTGGTTTCACTATTGATCAAAAATTTAAATTTTTCAGAAAAATACCAAAAATTCAGCCTAAGATATATTTTATATTCAAAGTTAAAAATTGTTCTCTATTTTTCCAAATTCAAAACATAGAAGTGGTATTAAATAATTTTAAAATTAATTCCCTTTATCAAAACAAATAGCGTGTTTTTAAGAAACAATAATTATCAAAAGATTGATAGTTGTTTATGTCCAATTTCAAGGTGAAATTAATTCCAATGACTAACATTGCATTATATGGTAAAAATATATTTTAATTTCACTTTAAAATAAATTAAAAATATAATATAACAATGTAAATAAATTATATTAAAAGGCTCTTTTGAATTAAAATACTATATTTTTCACTATTGATTAAAAAATGACCTTTCTCTGAAAAAATTAAAAAACTTACACAAAGTAAATTTTGATATCCCCATTCTAATGAAGGATTATATTTAGTCATATGGAATTTATTAAAGTGACCAAAAATATATTTAAAAAGGTTTCGCCATTAAAAGGTGATAAATCAACCTTTTAATTTAAATTATGTTTAAAATTATATTAATTCACATTTTAAGCCTCTAACTTTTTATTGGATAATGTAAATACATTTAACAATAATGTATAATCATGTTGTAGTACGTTTTTTTCATTCCCTCCAATATAACAGCTAGGAGTTAACTACCATTTAAAATAATAATATTATATTATTAGTGTGCCGTGTAAGATTTCAATGAAACCCGTTGTTGCGTATCCGGTACACTATCGAACATAGAAACCATTTTTAAAGTAAAATTAATATTTAATTCAAAAATTAATAAATATGAAAAATTCATATTCTTAATTTACCTGGGATGTTACAGGCATCCCATGTGAGAATCAGAATGGATGATGGAGAGTTGAATGGGGTATAGGGATAATGAGATGAGACCATCGTGAAGGTGATGGTAGTGTTGGTCTTGAGCTTCTATGTGTCTTAATACGTATCCCTGTGGTAGGGAATAAAATTCTGTTTAGTTCCGTGGGACGATGGGACACCTAAGGAAGAAGCATGTGAGAATGGACACATGGATGAGACCTAGAGGAAGTAAAAAATCCGAGTTGGGGAATGATATTCCCAGAACATGTGGGATTGAGGGATTGATCAGGATGAGACATGGTTCTAGGCTTGAACCACTTATAGGCTTCCTATATATCCTCGTGGCAGGGAATCAATGTTTGTATAGTTCATGGTGGAGATTGGTGAACCGATGTGAAGTGGTTCAGATCCAATGGGTGGTGGGATTGAACCATAGGGGGGGTTCCTACATCGCTTGTCTTGGAAAGGATCAAAGCCCATGTAGTTCAGGTGGGTGCAACGGCTGACCACTGACTGGGGGAACAACTATTTGCAGCTGATTGAAGTCCACAATTTAATGCCATGCAGGATGAGGAAGAACAGACATGAAGGGGCTCGGTGTGACTTAGTGATGGGATGGAACCTTAGCGAGGATTCATACATACCTTATCTAGGAGTTAAGGATCAGAGGATTCATAGTTCATGATGGGTTTGGTGAAACGACGTGAAGTTGGTCAGGTCTAATTGGTGGTGGCCATGAACCTTAGGGAGGCTTTCTACGTACCTTTCCTTGGAAAAGATCAAAGGCCTCATAGTTCATGGTGGGTTTCAGGCTTACACTCTATGTTTCTTTGGTGCCACTATGGAGCAAAAATGGTGAATGGGGCTTAGGAAAGAATGTTTCCTAGGTTCCACTATGGAGTGACATTGGTGGATATGGATTACTTGAGGATGCTACCCGGGTGCTGCTATGGAGCGGAAATGGTGAATGAGTATTATGCAATGAAGTTTATGGATACTACTATAGAGCGGCAATGGTAAATGGGGCTTATGAAAATAAGATGCTCAGGTGACGCTATGGAGTGGCGACGGTGAAAGGGGATTATGCATGGAAAATTCATGTAACGTTTTCCTCGTGTTTAGCCATGAGGACATCCCAACCCACTGGTGGGTTGATGTATATAATTGGGGTCCACATCTATGCACTAGTGCACAAGAGGGATAACACCAGGGGTGTTGGAATTAGTCTGAACAAAGGGAAATGGAAAGTGGGAATCATGTGCATGACATTATAAACATGATGAGTATGGCTTGGCGATGAAGGAAAAATTCTGACTGTGTTCAAATAACAACATCCATATCACGTTATCCTGAAATTGGGATAAAAATGAGTGTCTACTATTGACCATGTTCGAAACCCAGAACCTGACTCAATGTGTAGTCCAATGTATTATGGGGCTTTGGACCATGAAGGTAGGTGAGACGATGTGGCATGGCACAAGGCCATTATGGGGTTCCTTCAGAAATGGAATTCGATAAAGATACAAATGATGGACACTCAAAGCGTGGCGTGGAGTAATGGAATGTTGTAACAGATTACAACACTCTTGAAATTATTACACTGTAATCATGGCATTATGGATATAATTCTTGGAGAATAAGGCATATCTTTTTTGGAGCAAGAGGAATCATATTTTTGGAACATAGGGAATACTATAGTTTATAGTCATATATGTAGGACTCTTGGCATTTTATTCTTGTAAGATAAGTAATATCTTATTTGTGGAAAGAGGCATCTTATGTTTGGAACATAAAGATCAATATAGTTTAATGACATGTGGATAAGGCTGTTTGCATATTATTCTTGGCACCTAAGGAATTTTTATATAGAGCAAGTGGCATGCTATGTTTGGAACATACAAATTAATACAGTTTAATGTCATGTATATAGGACTATTGGAATCTTATGTGTGGCACATAAGGCATCTCTTATTTGAATTAAGATTCATACTATGATTGGAACATAAGGATTACTAAAGTTTAATGTCATGTAGTTCTAACTATTTTGCATAAGGTGCCTAAAAATGGATTGTGTTGGGGCTTACGCAAGGGCGGCCCTTTTTGGTTTATCCTGTCATAGGAGTCATGTGATGGGTGTTTGGATGAATTTCTTGAAGAATGGTTCGACTAAATATACTTGGGGAATTGATGATGGGAATCTCAACTCACGACATAGGAGCAAACCAAAAGGAATATGTCAACTCAAGTTGTTTCAAGTTGTGCAGAGGAGTATCTCAAATCAGGTTATTCCATAGGTGTAAGGTTGGTGTGCATAAGGGTGCAATGGAAAATCCCGACTTCTCGGCCCGAAAAGTTCACGGTGTGACTCTATAATTATCATGGGGGTCAGTGACATTAGTGAAGGGAAAGAAAGAGGGGTTGTGTGCCATAAGGAAGGCATGTACACAATAGGGAAGGTATGAATGCAAGGAGGGGTTTCACGAAATAAGTATAGAATGCGCACAATAGGGATGGTGTGTGCGCAATACGAGACATTTGTGCAAAATAGGGGAGTTGTGCACAAAATAGTGGAGGAATTGCGCACAATAGGTGTGGTGGGAACGCAATCGAGGATCTATGTGCACAATAGGGAATCTGTGTGCACAATTGGATAGGTGCAGTAGTGGAGTGTGAATCAATTGGGAACATTGGCCCCGTTGTTGCTAAAAATATTCTTTGCATGCAAAACGAGGAACATTAGGGGATTTGCACACAAAAAAGATGTTTTGCGTGCAAGATGGGGGTTTTGCGTATGGGCGGAGAAAAAGCGTACTTACGTGCATTAGAGAGGAGGCCATCCTTTGGGTCCCCCTTTGGAGATGGGGGTGAACTTGTATTCATAGGAGAAACCTAGGGATGTTGTGCTCATAAAATTCCATTATCAAAAGTGGTTTTCTGCTCCAGGCTGTGTGTGTACAATTTATCGTGCGCTGGTGGTTTTCCCCCCAAGGCGGTGCATGTAAAATTATGTGCGAGCATTTGGATTTCCGTGCAAGGAAGTGAATGTAAAATTACATGCACACAAGAGGTTTATATGCAAGGTATAGTGTGTAAAATTCCGCATGCATGAGGTTTTCCGTGCAAGGAAGAGTGAGTAAAATTATGCACATGCAATTGGTTTTTCCGACGACCTGCCACACACGCGCACAAAGCGGTATTTTGACGTCGCATTTGGCACGGAAAGGGATTGTGTGAAGGGTTTCATGAAAAATTACTTTATTACATGGAATATGATATTCTTGTGTGCAATATACCTATTTTTATACATGATTCCCTTTTTTTCTAAAGCATCCCTCTTTGGTGTGAAACTCTATACTTTTCCCCAAAACAGCCATGGATGGTCATTTCCATCATCCTGACATCAAACTATCCTATCATCTGATCTGTAACTCCATTTGGGCTCCACGACCATTTAAATCAACACATGTGGAATGATCTGTGCTCCGGGATCATATATGGAACTATTAAGTGAATTAAATGGACACGTTTTCTAGTAAAAACACCTAAACAATCATCATACAAACAACTACCTAGGTGGGAAGGGTAGATATTTTACAACCTTATATCATGTAATGTAGATGAACTAAAGAATAAATACAAAAATAATGATAATAACAATACTAAATCATATAGTACCCACATTTTATCCATAAATCTAGATCTAAATAAGCTACTAAAATGAGTACATTTTGTGGTGAACAGAAAGAGCCACATTGAAATGGATCTAAATTTCTTGTCTTCATGGAATCTCGACAAAAATATGAAGAAACAATCCTCTTGAAAATAATATAAGCACCTATATAATGAAACTGGAGATATCCCACTTATTTTCATATAATGATCAGTGGGAATATCCCTCCTTTAGAACCTCTAAAACTAGCATATAATCTTATTAATAATGGGTGAAATACATAACTCATAACCAAACCTCAACAAAATACATTCATGGAAGATTATGTTGTGATAAATTGATGAAGATAACTTCCCATTAGAGGTCCCATCTAAACCAACAAAAATCCTGAACTAGTTAAATATGAAATCCCATTCCACCTTCTTAATGTATTCATCAAAGAATGCCTCAAATAGTGGATTGAAAATCCATTCTAAGATAAGGTTTATGTATTGAGTGGGAATAAATTATAACATCATTGGGTCAATAACCCAAGATGAATCTAAAAAAAATATTTTCCCCCCAACAGAAAACCATATAGATATGTCGAAATAGAAATTTGGAGAATAAAAAATTTTCTCCCAAATGAACTTGAATGTAAGACCAACGTTCATCCTAGTAAGATAATGAGGATGGTCATATATAGAATTCATTAACATTTCTCAAATTTTGACTCATTACACTAACTCCCATGATATTTATTTATTCATAGAATGTAATATATATTATATTATAGTGATATTAATACCTACAATTTATTGAGGATAAAAAAGTAATTCCATCCCACCAAATACCTGCAATAATTAAAGTAAGGTACCCCGAAAAAGTAGGCATGAAACTTCATAAGAGAATTGATAATTCCCGTTATATTGTAGACCATTTAGAAAAAATTAATTTCAGTCAATGTAGATAAATAATGAATCAGTGTAATAATCCCATTGAATGAGATTCATCTAATTTTTTTTATTAAAAATATGAAAATACATCAAAAAATAAATAAAAATACATAATCTTGACTTTAAGAAGGGATAATAGAGGTCCAAAAAAGATGAGAAATTATTACATTTGGAATCCCAGGAAGCGCACATGTTTTCAAAATTCCTGTTAGGTAAATATTTCCTAAGGAAAATCTAACGACCCAATAAATATACCTATTTTATTTGTAGATCAATTTCCCCTAATAAGTTTTTATTATGTTTTAAAATGTAACGCCCCGACCCCAGCTACCCAGAGTCGGTGCATTAATTACATAACATTGGCATGATCATGAGAAAGATCAAGTCTCGAAAGACCGATTAGTTTAGTAGCCTTGGAATAACTAGATACATCCATAAATTTTTACATTACATCATAAAAAAAAACATCTTGTCTTCATATCCCCTCATACTATCCCTGCAGGTCATTCATAAATTACTTCTTCATAATCCTGGGAAAAAAAATAAAACATTGAAAGGGGTGAGCTCGGATGCTCAGTAAGGATAACATTATAGCAGAAGCTTTCATAAATGAGCATAAACACTTAAGGCAATTTATAACTAAAACAAAAGCCTTTTAAACTTGAACTTCAGCATAAAATGGCAAAGGTAAAATGAGATAATGCCATTTACTTACTCACATGGATATTCTACTAGTCGAATGATCACATGCAATATCAATAACCACTTTCATAATGATGGAATGCATAATGCCAGACTATCATAACCACATAGCCAAGGCCTCGTGCCAAGACTACAAATAAGATTTTGCCAAGGCCTTGTGCCAAGACACTAGTTTGTCTCTTGAGACCTACCGATGCATCGAGGAGCTATAGCGGGCTCCACCCGTCACTTATTAAGTCCAATGAATTCCTCATATGAATAGTTTTAAGCATAAAATAAACATTCGTATTGAAACTAGCATACGAAATGTCAATACTTTTACCACAAACCTTGAGTGGTATAAAAATAGCACATCCACAGTCAAACATAACTCATTCGATACAATATGGAAGATTGTATTGTATCACATTAACCTAATTCAAGAATAATGAAGGATGTTGACATAGATGAAAATAATCATCAAAACTATTTGAGAGAAATATCCCCCTTTTCTTGAAATCATTTAAAAGTCACACTATTTGTCAAAAAGCCATTTAAAAATAGATTTTTGAATCAAAGTGTCCCATACCACTTTGAAACTTTTTAAAAGGATTTTTAATTTTAAAACTCTAATGTCCATATAAATAAATCCTTAAAACCATTTTTAAAATATGGACATTAATGAGCATGATTTAGAAGAATAATTCTTTAAAACATTTGAAAATAGTATTTTAGTTAGAGTTTCTAACCAAAAGAGAGACACTTGAATACAAATAATTGAGGTAATCAAAACATTGTAATATCATGAGAATAAAGGAATTCATGATATACTATGTCAAAGTACATTATATACACCACATAAAAGTGATTTGGTGTATATCATCAAAGAAGTCTCAATGGAATGTAAATTGAGATGAAATCTCTCATAAAGGTTGTATCCTTAGGTTAAGGTTAAATCAACGACATAATTATGTGTGAAAAATATAAATACACTAAATATGATTGGATATTCAGTGTAAATCAATCAAAGTATATTCACACATATTCTTGTAAAAACAATACCAACGAATTGGATGTTTAACTCAACAAATGGAGAATGAGTTAAAATTACTCTTATCAAATTCATATCAATGAATTGAGAATTATCAATGGAGTGATTATGTGTATCAAACTTATATCCACAGGAAGTGGAGTGGAAATTATGACACAATCAAATGAATAGTGATTCCACACATAATCATGGAGTAATATAATCAATGAAATATGCGTAAATCCAAATGAGTGGAAATTGAAATCTCAAATTCCCTTATTGATTTGGTAATTTATGAAACAAACACCCATGAAAGAAAGATCGTACCATGATGATGTAAATACCCATAAAATTAAGTATATTACACAATGAATACAATCATGGGTAGTACACATACACCACATGCAATAATTAAGTGGTGATCAATGGAATTCTCACGGAATTAAAAGTGAGACAAGAAACCCCTTACCACGTTAATCAACTGAGTCGCATGGCCAAAAGTTAATAACCACCAAATTATTTACAGAATAACATGAATATAAAGTGAATCATGATAATATATATCAAATGGAAGTACACAATACACCACTTTCAATAATTTAGTAGCGAACAATGGAAATCTCACGGAATTGAAAGTGAGATAAGAGAATCCCTTACATTGTACTTTTTCCTTGGTCGATGGTAGGTTTACCTCCTGTATAATGGTGAAATAATTGTTATTGAATAATAAAAGAATCATTTACTTTAATATGACATCATATATGATCTTTTATCATTGATTTGTTAATAATATTTTAGAATTATCGTCATTTCGGGTGTTAACGGGTTCATTTTACTTTATATTCTTTGTTATGTGAGACATATTTGTTATTAATGGGATGTATATTATTCATATCCAGAATGGTATCAAGTTCTTAAACATCATTTTTAAATCATCAAATTATACGATGGAGAATGAATCTCATCGCGTTCGTGGAGACGGTAGTCCGTACGTACGCACGAACGCTACTTCCATTTAATTTTTATTTTAAAAGAATCGAATCCAAATTATACATAGGTATATTACTATTCCAGTATAATATAATATTTTATATATGTTACTTAAGTTCATTTACACCATCCTTTATACGTTCCATGTGTGGTATGAACGAGTCATATCATTTTAAGGGGGCGGTAGTCCGCACTTCCTCAAATGAAATTATCGTATGTATATACAACATGAAACGAATAATGGTATGAAATAAAATGGAATTACAGAAGCTTATATATAGAATATATATCATTAATATCATATTTAATTACAGTGCCATCCTAATGGCCACCATGAGAGGCGGTAAGATGTATTTGAACAATCATCGTTTCGTGAGGCGTTAGTTTGCCATCCACAGAAACATTATGTTCATCATCCATTAGATGGAGTTGTGTGAATGTGTAGTTTGAATCCTTCTTATAACAACATCCTAGTATATTGAGGATACTGGTGTTGTTATAAAATAAAGGAAATAAAAAGATTTTGGGGGTTGGAGAAGCAAAATAAATGAAAATACTTTAAGAGAAATGGTTACCTTTAATTTAGGTAACTCACTTTGGTTGGAACCAAAGGACTTCTTGAAATGCTTTATGCCTAAGGGGAAGCTTCAAGGAGGAGGAGAGGGATGTGGGGAGCTTAGTTGGGCAGAGTTTGGACGAGCCAAGTGGCTTGAGAGGTGTGAGGAAATGAGAAGGAGGAGTGCCCTTTTATAAGAGGGGTGAGGGGCACCTTTGGAAAAGCTAGAAATATTAATTTATAATAAATTCATATTCGGTTTCCAAAGGCTCCAAAGTTGACTATTAAAAGGTTGAGGTGGGGATAGGTCGAAAACAACTCATCCAATAGAATTTAGACAGGTTTGGGTACTTATATTAACCTTATCTTTAAGTATTAACTCTAAGTTAATTAGTTTCACTTTTACAATGTCTCTTTGCATTTTTATATAATATGGTTAATAAACTTACTATATACATCCAAGCGACCCCCAAGTGGTCCATTAATGATTGAAATATCATAATATAAGTCTCTTGGCCGAACCTTAGATTTTTAGGAATTTAATATCAATTAATAATATAATATTTGTTTTAAGAACTCTTTTATGTCAATTTTGACACTATTCAATAGTTGATTTTTGTGAAACTCATAACAGATTGATTACTTCGAACAAAGTCAATTAAATCAATCCTAATATATCATATTATCCTATAAAATTAGTTTAATTCATTAAAAGTTTCATATTATATTTATTTGGGTGTTTATAATATCAATTATTTTAATTTTTCACTATTATAGTAATTACTTCATCATCATTGTGTCATAAATAAAATAAATTATTTAAAGTCTAAAAATTATAAATAAAATATCATTATGTAGAAAATCTTTTTAGCTTTCTAATGAATATTTATAATCTAAAATCCAACATATATAACCCTATGTAACAATTGTTGTTCTAAAAGATATATGCTTGTGTCATTTTTGTATTAATTTTAACTAAATTAAAATAATGTGTCATTATCACTTACAAGTGGATCCATGGGGTCCCAAAATAGACCCAAAGATTCCCATGGTCGACCATGTATCAACCAATAGGGTTAAGACACGTTTTAGGGTAATTTAGTATTATTATAATATTATTTTTTTTAACCCTTATTTACCGGATTTACCCTTAACCATGGTAAATAAAATATTTACCGCAGTAATTATTCAAAATGTCTAAAAATAAAAGTTACCTATTTACACAATTTTAACATCCTGATTCCAAATATGGAATCCATTTTCCTAAATTCAAAACACAGAAGTGGCAGAAATTAATTTAAAATTAAATCCCGCTGTCAAAACAAAAAGCGTGTTTTTAAGAGATAATAACTATCAAAAGATTGACACTCGTTTATGTTCGGTTTAATTGTAAAATTATGTCCAATGACCAACATTATATTAAATGGTAAAAATATATTCTAAATATACTTTAAAACCACTCAAATTCATAATTTATCACTATTAATTATTTTGATTAAAAAAGTTGTTTTTAATTAAAATTTAGTAATTTTCACTATTCATCAAAATATAAAAGTTATCCGAAAAGTACCAAAATTTCACCCTAGGATAATTTCGATATTCCGAATCCAAAAATGAAGTCCATTTTTAAATATAAAATATATATAATTTCAAAAATTAGGTATTACTATTCATAACGGCTAGTTTGATTGGTTGTGGTGTGTGTTAAAACTCAAGGTTGCGTACAACACACGCTACTGTTTTATTCAAAGAAAGCGTACCGTGGAAGCTTGGGATGTTTCATTTTAAATTTTTGATGTCCCCATTTAGTCAAAAAGTTTAAAATATAGTATTTAAAAAGGGTTCACTATTAAAGTTGATAAAAGTGCAATACTGAAAATGAATTTGTTCTTGCATTATATCTAAGAAACTCATAATATGGATTCTAAAATTATAAGGATTATATAAACATTAAAATTTATCTAATACTATTCATAACCTCTTTTGAACGGCTTGTTTGGTAAGTCATGGTGTGCTTGAACATGGTGTTGCATGTAGTGAAAGTTATTGAATTATTTTGAAGAAATAACACACTATGAAATCTTGGGGTGTTACATTCTCCCCTCCTTCAATAAATTGCGTCCTCGCAATTTGAAATTGTTCTTCGAAAAAAAAAGGTTCAAAATAGATAATATATTTGTGGGAAAACCCACATCGGAATTTGGGTTACTAAAATTTAGTCTTAATATGAGAAAAAGATAAATCAAAGGGTCACCACCAAATTATGATCTCGATTAGGAGAACATTGGTGGCAACTAGAGACATATAATTGGAGGAAAAACGTAAATATTTATAGGTGGTGATTGAGGTCATCAATCACAAACAAGTGTAAAATTGAGGTCCTTATAATCATCAATCTATGATGATTTGAAATACCATCGGTCCAACAAAACATAGGGTATTAGGATAACACATTTTTGACGTTTCAAAATATCTTAGTTGAAATCCCACATCGAAAAATGAATTAATGAGGCCTCTATTTAAAATAAAGAGTCGAAAGTATGAAGATTACCGAAAATAACACATACTAGGGTTTCATGAAGGAAAATATGGATATGGAGGAGAAATCTTACCATCAATTATCTGATGGAGAGTGGTAGAGAACATGGCTATGAAAAGGCCAAAAATCCCAAAGCCATAAATTTGTGATGATTTAAGGTACCATCTAGGACAACATTTTTGTTCTATGTTTCTTTTATTAATGTTGGGGATTTTATTTATGAGATTGGCTAAGAACATTATGAGATATACTTAAATTTTAAGTAGATTTTCATTCTTTAATAAATTTCCACCACTAACTCAATTTTTTTATAAACGATGAGTATTCAAGAAGACTTGGTCACACTGGAAGAGCTAGAATAAACTTCTATAGAATCACATGATCCATGTAGGATAAACCATATATTAATCAAAACCAAAATGGTTATTGAATGATCTAATGATCCCCCAAAAGGATATTCATTGAGATAAATATGCACTAATCTTAATTTCTAAAATTAAACCAACAATACCCCAAAGTTAAATAGATACCATTCAATAACCAATTGTCCTTAAAATCCTTTAATATAATCCAAACTAATATTGAAACCCAAAACATAGAAGAATTTGATTATGTAGTCTCCCATGTTACATTGTATCTCCAAATTACATCAAATACTCTTAAAGTCACATACTTAAAAGTAATCATCACATATTCTCTGTTATAGGTTAATCATTTCCATAAATAACCCGAATCACTATAAATCAACAATAAAAATGTTGATAAAAATCCACCATTACTCTACAAATGAAACCTCATTGTATTCTATTTTCCTTGGGCATATAGTGTTCCTAACAAAACGAACATCTTCCAAAATAACATTTATCACTTAATCACCAAATCATTTTCCTATACCAAGGGTATTAATTTGATAAGACATAAGAACCCAAATCATCTTATTATTGATCAATAAAATCATTTAAAAAAAATAGTCACACTAACCAGGGACTTCACGTAGTCCAGTGGTAGGCGATAAATCCCAATCGCACTTTGGTTGTGGGTTCGATTCCCACGGCTTTGTCCGACGCGATGGGTTGTCACACGGTCTACGTGTTGTCCTTTTTCAAAAACTATATTTTATAATATTACCAAAATGAGATAAATTCCTCAAAATAACATAATTTAACCACAAATGTTATATCATACTTTGCATTTTCATCCCAAATTATAATAACTTATCATTTTCTCAAACCCCAATGATCATATAAAACCAAATGGTTATTTATACCTATATCCACAAGAGAAGAGACAATTCTTCCTCAAATATCATTCTCACATGGCAAACTGCGGGGTTACAAATACAAGAGAAAATTATTCCAAAGCAAACCCATCAACAAGGAGTGCTAATACTTTTTAAATTTTTCTCCAGCCATTTATTTCCACATAGCTTCTTCTTTGACCAAGAAAATATCCTATAAAATAGGACATTCACTCGGGTAATGGCCAGGTCCCCTACATTTACGACAAATGACTGTAAATGGACTCTTGGGACCATTTTTATCTTCTTCCATAGTACTCTTCATTTTTCTTCGGCAATTCTTCACTTTATGTCCTTCCTTCCCGCACGTAAAACATTTCGTTGTCCCATTGAGACACTTTCCTGGGTGTCTCTTTCCACAATTCCTGCATGATGAAAATTGAGGTTTCTTTTCTCCATGGTCTCCATTGCTGGAGATCTTATCATTTATCACCTTTCTCTTCCTTGTTGAGTCTGGGAGTTGGTTAATATATATGTTGTTGATCATATTTTTGGAAAACTGATTTGGCATAAAGACGATATCTTTCACGCCTATCAACATTCCATTTTTTTGCTCATTGCCACCACTGTTCCCAACTTGTACATCATTCTCAAAGTCACTATGACTTCCTTGGAATCCAGCCATTGACTAAAACCAGAAGGCATTGTGTGATTAATAGTAGTCGTAAAATCATTTAGAGATTAAAATGTCACCATATTCTCAATTTGAAACATATTAGGATTAACCAAGGTCATTTTCTCTCATCTTATGTATATATTACTTAAATCGGTTTGTAAAGAAAATGTAAATTATCCTAAGCATATCCCCCGGGAGTGTCGTAACCAAGAGTGCAGCAAGGCCCGTTGTCGTGCACCAGTTCCCGTTCGAGTCTAGCTCAAAGCGGTGTTTTCGGGTTTTATCCCTAGGTACATCTGTGCCAGAGCCGCCTCTACCTGCTCGTATCCAGACAGGGATGTATTGCTCGGAAAACTCACAAAATCTTTACAATACCAAAATTCTAGGAAGTTTTTTTTATACTAATCCTCAAAGTTCATCTAAGGTCTACGTGCTCTAATCAGAGTTTATCTAAATCTAGCTACCAAGGTTTGTACTAAACTTCCTCTGATACCAACTGTAACGCCCCGACCCCAGCTACCCAGAGTCGGTGCATTAATTACATAACATTGGCATGATCACGAGAAAGATCAAGTCTCGAAAGACCGATTAGTTTAGTAGCCTTGGAATAACTAGATACATCCATAAATTTTTACATTACATCATAAAAAAAAACATCTTGTCTTCATATCCCCTCATACTATCCCTGCAGGTCATTCATAAATTACTTCTTCATAATCCTGGGAAAAAAAATAAAACATTGAAAGGGGTGAGCTCGGATGCTCAGTAAGGATAACATTATAGCAGAAGCTTTCATAAATGAGCATAAACACTTAAGGCAATTTATAACTAAAACAAAAGCCTTTTAAACTTGAACTTCAGCATAAAATGGCAAAGGTAAAATGAAATAATGCCATTTACTTACTCACATGGATATTATACTAGTCGAATGATCACATGCAATATCAATAACCACTTTCATAATGATGGAATGCATAATGCCAGACTATCATAACCACATAGCCAAGGCCTCGTGCCAAGACTACAAATAAGATTTTGCCAAGGCCTTGTGCCAAGACACTAGTTTGTCTCTTGAGACCTACCGATGCATCGAGGAGCTATAGCGGGCTCCACCCGTCACTTATTAAGTCCAATGCATTCCTCATATGAATAGTTTTAAGCATAAAATAAACATTCGTATTGAAACTAGCATACGAAATGTCAATACTTTTACCACAAACCTTGAGTGGTATAAAAATAGCACATCCACAGTCAAACATAACTCATTCGATACAATATGGAAGATTGTATTGTATCACATTAACCTCATTCAAGAATAATGAAGGATGTTGACATAGATGAAAATAATCATCAAAACTATTTGAGAGAAATATCCCCCTTTTCTTGAAATCATTTAAAAGTCACACTATTTGTCAAAAAGCCATTTAAAAATAGATTTTTGAATCAAAGTGTCCCATACCACTTTGAAACTTTTTAAAAGGATTTTTAATTTTAAAACTCTAATGTCCATATAAATAAATCCTTAAAACCATTTTTAAAATATGGACATTAATGAGCATGATTTAGAAGAATAATTCTTTAAAACATTTAAAAATAGTATTTTAGTTAGAGTTTCTAACCAAAAGAGAGACACTTGAATACAAATAATTGAGGTAATCAAAACATTGTAATATCATGAGAATAAAGGAATTCATGATATACTATGTCAAAGTACATTATATACACCACATAAAAGTGATTTGGTGTATATCATCAAAGAAGTCTCAATGGAATGTAAATTGAGATGAAATCTCTCATAAAGGTTGTATCCTTAGGTTAAGGATAAATCAACGACATAATTATGTGTGAAAAATATAAATACACTAAATATGATTGGATATTCAGTGTAAATCAATCAAAGTATATTCACACATATTCTTGTAAAAAAAATACCAACGAATTGGATGTTTAACTCAACAAATGGAGAATGAGTTAAAATTACTCTTATCAAATTCATATCAATGAATTGAGAATTATCAATGGAGTGATTATGTGTATCAAACTTATATCCACAGGAAGTGGAGTGGAAATTATGACACAATCAAATGAATAGTGATTCCACACATAATCATGGAGTAATATAATCAATGAAATATGCGTAAAGCCAAATGAGTGGAAATTGAAATCTCAAATTCCCTTATTGATTTGGTAATTTATGAAACAAACACCCATGAAAGAAAGATCATACCATGATGATGTAAATACCCATAAAATTAAGTATATTACACAATGAATACAATCATGGGTAGTACACATACACCACATGCAATAATTAAGTGGTGATCAATGGAATTCTCACGGAATTAAAAGTGAGACAAGAAACCCCTTACCACGTTAATCAACTGAGTCGCATGGCCAAAAGTTAATAACCACCAAATTATTTACAGAATAACATGAATATAAAGTGAATCATGATAATATATATCAAATGGAAGTACACAATACACCACTTTCAATAATTTAGCAGCGAACAATGGAAATCTCACGGAATTGAAAGTGAGATAAGAGAATCCCTTACATTGTACTTTTTCCTTGGTCGATGGTAGGTTTACCTCCTGTATAATGGTGAAATAATTGTTATTGAATAATAAAAGAATCATTTACTTTAATATGACATCATATATGATCTTTTATCATTGATTTGTTAATAATATTTTAGAATTATCGTCATTTCGGGTGTTAACGGGTTCATTTTACTTTATATTCTTTGTTATGTGAGACATATTTGTTATTAATGGGATGTATATTATTCATATCCAGAATGGTATCAAGTTCATAAACATCATTTTTAAATCATCAAATTATACGATGGAGAATGAATCTCATCGCGTTCGTGGAGACGGTAGTCCGTACGTACGCACGAACGCTACTTCCATTTAATTTTTATTTTAAAAGAATCGAATCCAAATTATACATAGGTATATTACTATTCCAGTATAATATAATATTTTATATATGTTACTTAAGTTCATTTACACCATCCTTTATACGTTCCATGTGTGGTATGAACGAGTCATATCATTTTAAGGGGGCGGTAGTCCGCACTTCCTCAAATGAAATTATCGTATGTATATACAACATGAAACGAATAATGGTATGAAATAAAATGGAATTACAGAAGCTTATATATAGAATATATATCATTAATATCATATTTAATTACAGTGCCATCCTAATGGCCACCATGAGAGGCGGTAAGATGTATTTGAACAATCATCGTTTCGTGAGGCGTTAGTTTGCCATCCACAGAAACATTATGTTCATCATCCATTAGATGGAGTTGTGTGAATGTGTAGTTTGAATCCTTCTTATAACAACATCCTAGTATATTGAGGATACTGGTGTTGTTATAAAATAAAGGAAATAAAAAGATTTTGGGGGTTGGAGAAGCAAAATAAATGAAAATACTTTAAGAGAAATTGTTACCTTTAATTTAGGTAACTCACTTTGGTTGGAACCAAAGGACTTCTTGAAATGCTTTATGCCTAAGGGGAAGCTTCAAGGAGGAGGAGAGGGATGTGGGGAGCTTAGTTGGGCAGAGTTTGGACGAGCCAAGTGGCTTGAGAGGTGTGAGGAAATGAGAAGGAGGAGTGCCCTTTTATAAGAGGGGTGAGGGGCACCTTTGGAAAAGCTAGAAATATTAATTTATAATAAATTCATATTCGGTTTCCAAAGGCTCCAAAGTTGACTATTAAAAGGTTGAGGTGGGGATAGGTCGAAGACAACTCATCCAATAGAATTTAGACAGGTTTGGGTACTTATATTAACCTTATCTTTAAGTATTAACTCTAAGTTAATTAGTTTCACTTTTACAATGTCTCTTTGTATTTTTATATCATATGGTTAATAAACTTACTATATACATCCAAGCGACCCCCAAGTGGTCCATTAATGATTAACATATCATAATATAAGTCTCTTGGCCGAACCTTAGATTTTTAGGAATTTAATATCAATTAATAATATAATATTTGTTTTAAGAACTCTTTTATGTCAATTTTGACACTATTCAATAGTTGATTTTTGTGAAACTCATAACAGATTGATTACTTCGAAAAAAGTCAATTAAATCAATCCTAATATATCATATTATCCTAGAAAATTAGTTTAATTCATTAAAAGTTTCATATTATATTTATTTGGGTGTTTATAATATCAATTATTTTAATTTTTCACTATTATAGGAATTACTTCATCATCATTGTGTCATAAATAAAATAAATTATTTAATGTCTAAAAATTATAAATAAAATATCATTATGTAGAAAATCTTTTTATCTTTCTAATTAATATTTATAATCTAAAATCCAACATATATAACCCTATGTAACAATTGTTGTTCTAAAAGATATATGCTTGTGTCATTTTTGTATTAATTTTAACTAAATTAAAATAAAGTGTCATTATCACTTACAAGTGGATCCATGGGGTCCCAAAATAGACCCAAAGATTCCCATGGTCGACCATGTATCAACCAATAGGGTTAAGACACGTTTTAGGGTAATTTAGTATTATTATAATATTATTTTTTTTAACCCTTATTTACCGGATTTACCCTTAACCATGGTAAATAAAATATTTACCGCAGTAATTATTCAAAATGTCTAAAAATAAAAGTTACCTATTTACACAATTTTAACATCCTGATTCCAAATATGGAATCCATTTTCCTAAATTCAAAACACAGAAGTGGCAGAAATTAATTTAAAATTAAATCCCGCTGTCAAAACAAAAAGCGTGTTTTTAAGAGATAATAACTATCAAAAGATTGACACTCGTTTATGTTCGGTTTAATTGTAAAATTATGTCCAATGACCAACATTATATTAAAGGGTAAAAATATATTCTAAATATACTTTAAAACCACTCAAATTCATAATTTATCACTATTAATTATTTTGATTAAAAAAGTTGTTTTTAATTAAAATTTAGTAATTTTCACTATTCATCAAAATATAAAAGTTATCCGAAAAGTACCAAAATTTCACCCTAGGATAATTTCGATATTCCGAATCCAAAAATGAAGTCCATTTTTAAATATAAAATATATATAATTTCAAAAATTAGGTATTACTATTCATAACGGCTAGTTTGATTGGTTGTGGTGTGTGTTAAAACTCAAGGTTGCGTACAACACACGCTACTGTTTTATTCAAAGAAAGCGTACCGTGGAAGCTTGGGATGTTTCATTTTAAATTTTTGATGTCCCCATTTAGTCAAAAAGTTTAAAATATAGTATTTAAAAAGGGTTCACTATTAAAGTTGATAAAAGTGCAATACTAAAAATGAATTTGTTCTTGCATTATATCTAAGAAACTCATAATATGGATTCTAAAATTATAAGGATTATATAAACATTAAAATTTATCTAATACTATTCATAACCTCTTTTGAACGGCTTGTTTGGTAAGTCATGGTGTGCTTGAACATGGTGTTGCATGTAGTGAAAGTTATTGAATTATTTTGAAGAAATAACACACTATGAAATCTTGGGGTGTTACATAAAATACAATAACACAGAGTTTCTTTTTATTTCTTGACAATAGTATACATCAAGAATAAATTTGGATTATTACAATTATAAAAAACAAATGGATATACACATTTAAGGATAATTTTTCTTAATAACATATATTTTCAGTTGAGTCAAATTTGGTAAAAGGACATTTTGGTACAAAATTGTACTTTTCCAAACTGATATAATTATTATAATAGATTATGGTATTGTGAATATTGGTTGATTCAAAGAAATATTATGATTAAACCCCCTTTTTTAGTAAATGATAATATAATTTTTTTTAAGTTTTAGAAACTCTACTTAAGCAATTTCACAATGCATTTTCAACTGCTATTATTTTTAATAACTATGGAATTTTATATTTAAAAGATAATTTTCTCATACTTAGAGAATTATTATGGTAATACAAATATCATATTTGTATTTTATATGTCAAAATTATTCTAGAATGAATGTTTAGAATCTTATTAGTATTTGATGAATAGTATTGGATGGATAGTATTGGATGAATAGTGATTTCTGATGAAAAATAGTTGATAAATATTGTTTTTTCTATGAATAGTAAAAAATATTCTTTTTATTAAATATATTTTTATGTGAATGTTTTTTTGAAAATTGGACATACATTGTTGTAATCAAGGGAATAAATGTTGTTCAATAAGATGAAAATTATTTTTTGTTAAATAGTAACTTTACCCATTGGAAAAGTAATTTTACCTTTATGTATGGTAATTTGACCAATATAATAGTATCCTCACCTAATGGAGTATAAATACATTTTAGTTATCTCAAGTGGTAATGAAATATTATTATATCATAGTCTCTGTGAATAAATATTTTAATAAATATTAGATAATTATTAGTGTTTTATTTATTTGAGTAAACATAAAATTTAATTCATTTTAAGAATATTGAGTTTATTTTTAAATTATATAAGTATAAAAATGGTTAGGATGAGTTTTTGGTATTTTTATGAAACAATTGAATTTTTAATGAATACTAAAAATACAGTTTTGGGTTATCTGTATGTTTAATGACATCATAATTAGGTCATAATTTTGTAATGAGTAAGATAAGATAATTGTAGACACTTTCAGATAAAAATATGATCCTACGTGTTCTAATTGGCCCATACCATGGGGAAATACCATGGGCAAGCCTGTTTTTTTCAAATACCACTAATGAGGTGTCCTTTGAAATTAGTAAAATATTCCCTCATTTTTCTATAAATACCCACCCATTACTTCGTTTAAAATCATTATAAAATAATTATATGAACATTTATGCATGTTCTACTTCCCAAGGATACCTCTAAAGGTGTCCTCAAGCCCCCATGTTCATGATCATAGAGTTTTAGATGTTTCTTTTAAAGGTAAGGGAATTCTCCAATTCTCTTTTCCTTTGATGTTCCCTTTTATTTGGTATGGCTTTCAAATTTCCATGAAATGCTCATATTTCCATTTTATTCTGTCCCTATAAAATATAACAATTCATTCATAAATGGGTGATCCATTTTGCTTTTCTTTTTAATGTTTCATAAAACGATGTTATAGAGCTGTTATTCTGTAGAATTTTAATCTAAAAATCTCTCTCTTTTTATCAACATGTTCTATAATTTTATTTATGAGAATACACAAATCTATTAAATTTACAGGTATATGGTCTAATAAATTTAAATGATATATTTGATTCTGGAATATACTTGGATAAAACCCTCATATCCTTTTCATGTGTTATTAATGACATAATGATCATGTTTTAAGCACTTTTTTAAACCTTCTAATTTTGATATGAAACACATTTATTGTTAATCAACTTGAGTTATTTATGAAATTTTTTATTTTTATGAATTTGGATAAAATAAAAATAAAGACATATTTTGGGTGCACTAGGATTTTTCTCCAATGCATTGGGTAAATAAATTATCCTTTAGAGATGACAAGTTTTACTGTACCTTGGTGAATAACCTTTGTAATTTTTATGAAACCTTGGGGTTGGAACTTGGTGATATTATTATGAATGTATAAATTAAAAGTTGTATGAAAAAATTCATGTTATGATTCATTTTATTTTTATAATAATATTTTTATTTTTAAAATTCTCATGTCTTTTTATATTTCATCAAGTTCTTATTGATGTAAAAAATAACCAGCTCCCCCTGTTTTCCCTTATTAGGCCTTTTGCTCACTCTCTCCTTTCATGTATGTCCCTAGGTTATGAGATGATGTAATTGAACTTAGGATTATCCTATTATGAAGCCATACAATTTTACTAGAAGAATGTTTTATCTTTTCATGTATTATGTTATTGATTTTCATGACACTAAACATTAAATATCTTCTGTTTGTAAAATTTAATGAAAAATTATGCAATAAAAAGGAAAGATTCCATATATTGTGTCAAACGACTATTTAGATATTTGTGGAAATATAGATATGAAATATTTAGCAAGAAACCTATAGAAAATATTAAATATAGGAAAACATTTTTGTATTTTGGTGAAATATTACGTAAGTTGTTTCCAAAAAAATAAATCCTTCTCTAGATGTAAACAAGTGGATGTGGCTCTCGAATAGATTTATATAGGGGTAAAACCTGAAAACAATTCTTTGAACTAGACTCAATTGGGAACTAAGGAATGACAACATGACTTGATACACTTTTGGTTGGACACTTTTGTGGGATATGCTTAAATAACAACATGTTTTTTATGAATCATTATGAAGGATTTATAGAAAATTTAATTTTTGGTAAAGAAGAATATTTTTTAATAATGATTTTTAAGACATAAAATTATTTAATAATTATAAGATTCCTAATTGTAAAAAAATTCAGATAAGATAAAATTGTTAGGATGAAATTTCATTAAGGGGGAATATTGTAATGGCCTGGAAGATATACTTTTATTTATGGATCTAATTCCTCTAAATTACATTTTATTATGGTTTAAAATAGACGAACATATACTTACTTTTTATTTGATGAGAATAGTATAGATAATGCATAAATTTGGATTATTAAAACCATAATCAATAATGGGATATAAACATTTATGAGTTGTTTTGCTTAATGAAATATATGTTTAACTGAGAGAAATTTGATAAATGATCTTTTTGGACTTATTTTTCTCTCTTCATAAATGATATAATTATTATAATAAATTATGTTGTCATTAATAATGATTGTTTTAATGAGATATTATGATTAAACACCCCCACATTTATAAATTAAAATTATTAAATAATTTTATATTTTTAGTTGCAATAATTTCATTTTTCAATTACACTATGCATTTTCCATCTTCTATTATTTATAGTAACAATGGATTTTGATATAATAATTTTAAATATCTCATAATTAGATAATATTATAGTAATATAAACATCATTTTATAATTACAAATGTGAGAATAAATCTAAGATTAATTTTTAAATGTTTTCTAAAAAGCATCAATTTTTTAGTAATTGGTTAATAGTATTTGGTGAATAGTGTTTTTTGATGAACATTATTAGATAAAAAGTGTTTTTATGAATAGTAAAAAATATTTTATTATTAAATAACTTTTTTGATGAAATGATTTTCAAAAAACAGACTCACATGGATCTAATCCGGGTGAATTATGTTGTTCAATAAGATCAAAGTATTTTTTTTGGAACAATCAATTTACCCTTTGGAATTGAAATTTTACCCTTATGAAATGTAATTTGAGAAATAGAATAGCAAATGCACCTATGGAAGTATAAATTTTTTTTGTCATCTTAAGTTGTAATGTGAGATATTTGTATCATAGTATATGTAAATAAATGTTTTAGAAATTTTTAGTTAAATATTAGTATTATATTTATTTAATTGTATTTTGTATGAAATTCATTTTTTAAAAATGGCTTTCATTTTTCAATTCTACACATCGAAAAATGGTCAGGGAGAATTTTTTAGATTTTTCTGAAACAGTTGAATTTTTTATGAATAAAAAAATCATTTTATGTTTAATGGTTGACTCTTAAGTATTAAAATATTATATGTGGGGTCCCAAGTGGCCAATTACATTTTAAAATGTCATGGTTTTTCAAATTCCACTAATGAGCTGTCCTTTGAAATTAATTAAATATTCCCTTAATTTTACTCTAAATAATCATCCATTCCATCATTTCTTTCTATTAAATAATAATTATAAATGAATTTATACTAGTTATAAATTCAAAGGAGACCTCCCAAGGTTTCCTCAAGCCTCCAAGGTCTTGATCTTATACTTTTATATGTTACATTCAAAATATGGTTATTCTCCACTTCTCTTTTCCTTTCAAGTTCCCTTTTATGTGGTATGTATTTCAAATTTACATACCATGTTATTCTTTCTATTTTGTTCTATCCATGTATTATTATATGATTAATTTATGAATGGGTTACACCAATATTATTTCTTTTTAATTTTTCCTAAAACCATGTTGCATAAACCATATGCTGCCGAATTTTCATCTCAAAATATCTCTCTTTTTTTCAAGAAATTATCTTATTTTATTAATGTGAATACCAAAACATATTTAATTACTAGGGGTATTTATTTATAAATTTAATTGATATATTTGAGTATAAAACTTACATGCATTAAATCTTTATTCCATTTTTTTGGGTTATAAATAACCTAATGATCATGTTTTCAAGAACTTTTTAAAACAACACTATTTTGATATAAAACCAATTTATCTTATTATCATTGGGTTATTTATGAAATGTTTGATTATTATATTTGTGGATCACATGGAAATACATATATATTATTGGTGTTCCCTAATATCCCTCCAATGCATTGGAGAAATAATTTAATCTATAGAGATGAAAAGATTTATGATAACTTGGTGAATAAGCTGTGTAATTTTTAAACACATTGGGTATGGAAATTAGTGATATTATTATAAATGTATAAATTAAATTTTATATCCAAATATTCACATTATGATTCATTTTCTTTTTATTATTATATGCCTCTTTTTCTATATCTTATATCATTATTTATTTCATCGGGATGTTATGGATATCAGAAGTGAACTGTTTCCCTTATTTTCTTTTAATGGGACTTCTCCTCAACCACTTTTTTTGATATAAATCCCTAGGTTATGAGATGATGTAATTAAACATAAAATGAACCTATTATTATTACTTACAAGTGGATTAGAAAAATGTTCTATGTTTTCATGTATTATGTTCCTGATTTCCAAGTCACTAAACATTAAAGATCTTCTTTTTGTAAAATGTAATGAAATATTATATAATAAAAAAGAAATATTTATTAGGAAACATTTTTTAGTGGTTTTATACTTCTAAAAAATCCAATTCACTAGCTCATTTAAAGTATTTTTGATTTAAATAACAGGGAAACATCAACATCTTTTGAATATGAGAATATCTTTAGTGAAAAGGTTTAAAGACTTTAGGAATACCATGGTGTATGGAGAGGAATCATAAATTCCATTTTATTTATATGTTTTGGTCTTTAAGGGTTCCTAAAGATAGTTCTATGGAGTTAAAAGGTGTTTTGGAGGGTAAACAGAGATTTTATGATAATAAATAAGAGGATACTATGTAGTAGAGGGATTCACGACACCATAGGGCTGTTGGATATGACATAATGGGAATGGATGTGGTGTAGGGTCTTGAGAAAGTAATTTTTTGAGCTACCGCAAAAATGGGTGTGGTTTCAACCTTATCTATAGGATATAACATAGACCCTTCAATCAAGTTGAGGACCACAACATGGATCAAGAATATTCCATTATAGGGTTTTGGGTAGTATTTTCAAATGTATGGTGGCTATAACATGGTATATAGGTTGCACTATAGTATATCCCCTATATAAATAAGATCTTCCCCAAAGATCCAGCTAATGATCATGGACATAGTTTTTACCAACGTACTATGGCGTGGTATCCTCCCACTAAATTATGGTCTAGGTGGGTTATTCCCTTCTCCTAGGGGTTTCACCATGGCCCTATAAAAATATGTGTTCCTATAAATACCCTAGTGGTACCCAAAACATATTTTTTCCAGATGAATTATCTCAAACCCTAGTTTTTCAAGGGTTGTTTTTAAAGGGCTTTGAATCACATTCATCATGGATTAATCCGTGACTTCCCATTATCGATCTGAGGACATTTGAGGTATGTTCTACTTTTATACACATATTTAATCATGTATTACTCATTTCCATATTTCTAGGATTAGGAACTCAATCTACATTGTTCTAATGGTCATTTTATTGTTTTATATAGAATAACATCCATAGGAGTCTATATTTTCCACATGGTATATGTAGTCAATGATACATGTTAGAATTTAGTTTTTATTTGAAAAAATTCGTATGTTTGAGGTAGAGGTTCACATGATTCTCCAATTATTTATGTGAAACCCTAAATTTTTCATTGTTTATCCCTTTGGATGGTAGTGTTATTAAAGAAATAAATGTTAAACTAGAATTAATAATGGAATTTATTTAGTTTATAGATCACAATGTGTTTATTTCCCCTTTTATATTTGTTTACATATTATTTTAAAAGATATTGTGATATCAATTTTTTTAATTAGTTTGACATGTTTTATCGATTTGTCTATTATTTTGAAATTGATGAATTTTGATAATGAATGTAAATCATGTACTGATTTTTGGATTGATAAATAATAAAAAATGAATGTTTAAGAAATCAGGTGTTTTTTAAAATATGACGGTAACAGAATTTATTCATGACTTCATGTTAAAATAAATAAGTTTTCCATGTGATACGGGAATTGGATAAATAATTTTTTCTTTCATTTTTATGAGAATAATAATTAAAGACTAGTTGAATAATAATTTTTCTTATCTCAGTTTGTTGGAACTCGAATTAAATCTAAGAGAATATTTAAATAATTTTAATAGCATGTTACAACTATTGAATTTGGATACCCATACATTAGACATGTGATAATTGAATCAGTTAATTCAATATGGAATAAAAATAGGTTGTTTGGTAAAGATAAAGTCTTGCGTTCGAGAGTACCATTTTTTTCTAAATGATGGATGCCTCGTTTTGCCGGATGTGAGATCCATTTGTTTATGATGGATATATTCTTTTTATGGACAATATTCCCTATTGAATTTGATTATTTATTAAAAAATATTGCGTGTCCTATATATGATCCTTCATATGTGGTTTTATGTGAGAAAAAGGAATAATGATGGAATATAGACAGATATGCCTGAGGTTGTGGCCATAGTTGACTCTTGTGATGATGAGATGAATGGTTATATCCATGAGGGTTTAAATGGTGAGAACATAAAATGGTATAGTTGGTTGAATATGGGATCTCCCATTTTTGTGTTGGAGGATGGATTATTTTTTATGAATGATTTGTTTAATGGTTGGATGGTCGAGTTTCTTGTTTTTTTACATTCCACTACACATTTCTCATGGTTGTTGGATGTAGTTCGTTTTGAATATATTGGTGGTAGATTTGGATGTTTTTTAGAGTACCATTAATTATTAAATAATATATTATTAAAAAATATTTTATCCCATGGTGATGGTTTTACTATAATAAATTTTTTATTATTAGTATTGATAAATCATGGACACAGTTGGATTACACATAGAGGGAATGAAATTTTTGTAATGATATTAAATAATGGTTTAATTAATTTTAATTAATGGTTAATGAAATAATTTAAAAAATTAAATGATAGAATAATAATTAATTTAAATGTATCTCCATTAATTCGTGTATTTTTATAGAATATCTTTCCCTTAGTATGGGAAACAATTTCTCTGAGTGAAAATTACTACAATTGAGATTAAGAAGTTGTAATTTACCATAGTGTGGAAATGAGATATATTATATCCTCTTAGTTTCATGATTTCATTGGATACCCCAACCCTATTTTTAGGGTGATAAGCACCCAATGAAATCTGGGAAAGAAGTTTCCTAAATATCCCAGTTGGTGAGGGATAAATGGATTACTAACCCCTATGGATCCTCTATATTCTCTTAGTAGTATTACATGTTCGTATACACAATGATTTGTTTCCCATATATGTGTGTAGAGAGATGTAATTATTTTTTAATTAAGATGCATATATTTCTAGATATAGTATCCAAAAAATTATTGTAGGTATGAAATGAAGAATCTATGATTGATTAGAGTACCTTACTCGGTGTATGAGTTGTAATAGATTGAGGTATAATACCTGATTTAGGATACATTTCATAAAGGTTGTGGTGGATCCCAAAAACAACTTGGTTATAATATATATATATATTGAATTGGAATATGAGATGATGATATACCTGAGATGCATGGTTTGATACAAATCCCACATTTTTTCGGGATGGATTACATTCAGATAGAGATGGACCAAGTTGTATGATGTTGGGGAAGGGAGGAAAGCCTATGGGGAAGCAGTATAAGGGCACCCTTATTGTTTTATTATTAAAAAATATGATCCCTTGTATGAAAAACTAGGTAAGAGTAATACATGGTGAGTTTTGGAACATAGTATACCTATTGTGGGGAGGTGTTAGTTTCAATTATTGTTCACTAAGATTTTGAATGATTCCTTTATCTTTTACAAGAGAGGATCCAGGTGGGATCCTACAAAGAAAAGTGATTATGTTGAACCTATAATCATATAAACAATTTTATAGTTTTTTTTTCATACTGGTGGAATATTACGACGGATATTAATAGATCATGGGTTTTTCGGAGCTGTGTGGGCATCTTGGATACTATCGAGTTTTCCTTTATTTTACATGTATTTTTTTTAATTAGTATTAGTTTTTTATAACATTACATTTATTAAATTTGGATATATTCTATCATTATGATAATTATTTTATTGGTTCACTTATCTTATCACTCTCTTGTATTTTCCGTCAAATGGAAATGCACCCATCTGTATATATGATATAAACTCCTTGTTATTCTCCAACTCGGGGCCTATTAGAGGTGGCAATCGGATAGTCATCATGTCCATCCTCTCATTATTTTCCCAGGAGTGGTACTATTTTAAGTGATTTGGTCATGACAGTGTGATATCAAAGGTTCTTGTTGAGGGATATGATAGAGTTTGGGGTTGGGTACTATTAAGACTGCATGGTTTTGAAGGCCAATGGTGTTAGTTATGTTTAGAAAGTGAAGTAAAAAACATGATACTATAAAAGAAATTGGTATTATGTCCCACTTATGTTATAATTCATTAAACATTTATGTTTATCAATCTTAATAAATAAAGTAATAATTTTTATGTCGTACAATAAAATACACACATGTGGGGTGGGGGTGAAATGTTCCATTTCAAAAACTCTTCCACAATTCCAAATTTAAACAACCTATATTATATAGAGAGGATATGCAATGTCATTACTCTTGATCAAAGAATATTCTGTAGAAAAACAGAAATAAAATACACAGTTTATGATAGGGGTATGAGGCACAAATATCCCCTAGTCCAATCCTCTATATTCTTTCTCGGTGGGCATTGTGAATTTCAAAAGTCTTGTCCACTTATCATAAGACTAAAATTACAAAAAAACCAAGTATAGGCAGTTGAAATGTTTGTAATTAAGAATGAATGAAATGTATTCTGGTTCAAAATAGAGAAACGATAATCTAAAACTTAGATCGAGAAGTTGACAATCCACTAGAACTGAGTAGGAGTAGTCATAACTCAACTAAAAAAAGAGATTTTATTTGTTGAAATATATTGATCTTCATAATTGCAGCATCCCACAAGATAAAATTGATGCATATTCTTCTTCATGAAGGCAATCTTCCATATGAAATAAGTCATAAGATATCTATTTGAACAAGCTATATTCTATTTTAAGAACAATATCAAAAATGAATAAGTAGAAAAATTACAGTTGAACAAGATATTACATGTATATCTTCAAATGTTGTCCTCTTCGTGAGTCATTATTTCATAATTTAAATATGTGTATGATCACCATAAAGATTGAATAATAATAAAAATATTCATTACTCTTTATCACACAATAAAAATAATACACGAATAAATATATAATGAGACTGAGATTCTAAAATTACAGATCCATCAATGACACATGATAAACTATATAGTTTCATAATTGAATTTAAAAAGGGTGTCATTTCTTTCATTAAGAAAAGGAGTAAATTTCCCTATTGAATACTGTTCATTGAATTAAATAAAATGGTCTTTTGAATGACTCAAAATGATATTTGAAACTACCAGTAACTCTTTCAATTCCATTATAGAATTCATAGAAAATATTGAGAAAATAAATATCTATCATTGAAAAGTAAAACGTTGGGTTATTATACAAAGAAACAAAATACTAAATATAGTGTTCAACTATGCAGCTTTAATATTCTAAATGCAAGGTAGATAATATAGGGTGGATCATGAATGTAATGATGATGATCCATAAATTTCTATTTAGAATGTATGGTTTATTAATTATGTAGGCTTTTTTAGCCATACTTTTTTCTCTTACCAAACATAAGGTTACATTCAAATGTAACATTCTTTTACCAAAATTTTATGATAATGTAAGGTTGATTAACCATATATACTGATCTGAAAAAAGGGTTTTGAATCCATAATTTGTTCTTATAGAATAATGTTGAAGTCAAACATAGGGATCATGATCCATACGCGCTATAAAAAGCATAGCATTGATACCATACATTACTCTAAACCACATAGTGTATGAAAAGTGTTTCCATATTACTCAAAAACATATCCTGAACACTTTTAATAAATATTTTTAAGCATATTAAGAGATTGAAAATAATTACATAATAAATAAAAAGTATATTAATTCCATGAAATTCACTTAAAGTAAAATCATTGGTACGAAAATAAGGGTATTTGTGAGGATAGAAATCAGAAACAATTATAGAGTATTGTTGAGAGAATAAATAAAAAACAATCTCCCCCTTTTTGATGATCACAAAACCCATTACATTATTAACATAATTAGAAAATTTGGAATCATAATATTCAATTTTATTGAAATATTTTTATAAAAATATATTTTTTGTTTAACAAAATTTATATACCTTTCTATGATATCAAAAAAAAAGTATAGAACAAAGATTAAAACACAATTAATTTTTCATATAACATTAAGTAAATGTTAAAATATACTGTTTTAATAAATAATACTAGATTTATAGAATTACAGATAACCATAAAATAATATTAAATAAAGAAAAAATGAATAAAGATATATCCTTAATAAAAATATGTATAAATACAATATTCAGTTGTATTATGAAATAGGTCAGCCAACTATTGTGGTTAAAGTAAAAGATCTTGGTTATGGTTTGGTTTAGTTTTTGGTTTATTAGGAATTTGGGCAGCTTGAAACACTTTTTTTAACTCTTCCATCCCGAAACATAACATTTTCATAAAATTATCTCCCAAGTTCATAATAAAAACACTATAATTTTGATGAACATTACGATTTTAAAAAGAATTGAATTTCAAAAAGTCATGCATACATTCCTCTGGCATCATAAAATTATATAACTTATTTGTTAATCTATTAAGCAGAAGCCTAATACATGGTTCACATGAAGTCAATTTCTCAATCAGATATCTATAATTTTCCAATAAAACTAACAATAGAGAACTATTTCTGTAAATGTTCTGCAGATGGTCAGTCATGTCATCCATGACTGATGTAATTACTTGAAATCTACAAATCAGATCTAGAGAGGTTGATGGAGTAGAAGCAGAAGCGCTGGCTTAAGAAACCCTTCCTTTAATGGACTTAAATTGGCTCCTAAAATACCAATTAGAATAATCTAAATATTTTTTGGAAATAGATTCATATTTAATTTTTCCCACTTTAACTAAAATATATTTCCTAAAAACATTAAAATCTCTCCTTGAGTATAATTTTTATTTTAATTCTTGACATTGAGTCTACAGAGACTCAAACTATGAACATGGAGTGGATGAATTTTTCAAATCATTTAATTATTTCTTTGAGGCATCCATCTCCTACCTCAGAATAGAAATTTTGTCCTCAAATTTGTTATATTTCATCTCAATATCATCATCTGGATTATTTATGTAATGAAATAACCCTTCCTCTATATTCTTGGACTGACCAATAACCACAATCGAAAAAGGACTTGTGGATGAATTCTTCATACACTTATCCACTGATTTTTCTACTGATTTTTCGTTAGAGCATGATAAATAATCAATGACCACTTTTTTGTTTCCAATAAATGATTCTTTTCTATCAATAAATTGATCAAAAAACCAAGTAATAATGATTCACAAGAACTTTTGCAGTAACATTTTCTGATCTAAGCATATTATGTTTTTCCTGAACAACTTCTTCATGGACTACTTATTCAGGAATAACTTGCTCTTCTTCATGAAAAACTAGAATAAAAACATGCTTTTAAATCTTGAACATGACTCCCACCATGTTATCCTTATTTAGGAACCTATTCTTACAAATGAAATGATCTAGTAGCTTCTCCAGAACCCAACACTTGTAAATCAACTAGTTATTCTTCTCTATTCCATAGTTTCATAACCAACTCATTTATAACTTCTTCTTCATCTTTTTCCACATAAAATCAAAAAAAAATCATTATTTATTTATAAATTCATTCATCTCTGGATTATCTAATCCCTTTATTTCCAGCATCACTTTGCATCACCTGAGAAAATGATCCCAACTTTTGTTACTCATCCACACCAACTGGTATAATCCTTACTTTCATAGTACTCAAATAAAAACAAAATTCTCTAAGAGTACTGACATTAAATACATTACTCTAATGACACATAACTATAGAGTGTAAAAACGAACATTATTCTTTCTGAATACAATTAATGAAAATATACTTCAATAAGGATATAAGGACATACACACCTATTATTGACAAAAATTGCTAAAATACCTCAACATATACATCATAAAATACCACATGATATCAGTAATGATCCAAAACCTAACATACATGTCTGGATATAAGATTTTATCAATCTCAGCTTATCCTGAGGACATTACAGACATCATATATTTAACAAATTTTTTATCAGCCTCAATAACCTTAACAAACATATTTCTGATTTTAGTGGATCCAAATAGAAATGACATAATGTCTATAAACTTATGATCTTGATAAAAAAAATCATATATCTAAATGAAAAACTCATTCAATAGGGAATTTCAAGATTTATGTTATTTCTACAGAGTAAATTGAAAATTTTGTGTCCTCTATTTTTGCAAAAGTAGTGTCTTCAGTCTCACCAAAACTGAATTGAACGCTATTAAAGAGATAATTAAAATTTATCTCATAAAATAATTATTTATTTACCCTTTTAAAAAGAAATTACAGATCCTGAAATATTATTTCTTACTTAAGAAACCAATTGGACTCCTAAAACCACTCAAAATTCAAGAAATTTCATTGTAGAATCATTATTGAAGAAACTTGTTGATGCATTGGGTCACTAGGTTCACCTTCATCAGTTCTCTTGGATATTACTATATCTGAAAATAAAAAGCGTTGAGGTTCTCAAGTTCTATGGTTTCGAAGGGAGAAGAAGGATTTAGTAGATGAAAACTAATTTAGAACCAAAAAGTTAAGGGAAGATGAAAGGATTCTATTGGATAAAAGTTTCAGACGTCACCTTGTTTATCATGCCATTACGTAAGATAATTATGATTTATTTTGAAAAAACATGACTTAAAAAATTAAATCCAAAATTATTTAAACAAATAAACAGGGAAAATGAAAATATGTAAAGTAGAGAAAAAAATTTAATATAGATAAATGATCACAAAATCAAAGAACATTGAGTTAAAATTAAATAAATATAACCCATACTTAATAAAATAAAAACTAATATTGGGAATTTGATTAGTAAAAATACATTCCAATTGTTATTCAGAATTAAAAAATTAAAAATTTATATACTTTTTTAGGACGTTGTCTTTTAAGAAAATAATTCTTTATATAATTGTGAATATTACTAGAATGACTTATTGGATTCTTATAAATATTAACATCACTATTATTATCACATAAGATAGGAATATTATAAAATTTTAATGAAAAATATAGTAGTGTGTTTCTCATCCACAATACTTGTGCATTGAAACTTCCAGTAGAAACAGATTCTGTCTCAGTAGTTGACATGGAAACCGAGAGTTGTTTATTAATATAATATGAAACTAAAGATGTTCCTTATATGTGATAGGTTATTGAGGTACTTTTTCTATCTTATATACACCCTCTAATGTCAAGAGATTGAAAAAAAGTTCCTTTAAATATGTAAAAATTATTTTAATAGTAGTAATATTGGATTCTTTTGGATTTGTTTAAAATCGTGTATGAAGACATAAAGTGAAAATAATTTCAAGTCTGCTAGAAGTTAAATATAACAAACTACCAATCATACCTATATATAACTTGTGGTCTAATGGTTTCCTAGCATTAACCAAATAATGCTTTATATTAGTACACATAAGAGTTGTTTATGCCCTGCTATTTTAAAGGCCAAATTTTTTTAAATAATTCTATGACATACTTACTCTGATTTGAAAAAATTTCATAATCCTTTTGATAAATTTGAATTCCTAAAACTATATTTACTTCTCTCATCATACTCATTTCAAATTCTTTTTTCAATAGATTTTAGGAATCATGAAAAATCCTTTTTTTATTTAATCAAAAAATAACATCATCAAAATAAATTTGAGCTACTAAAATATTAAAATAAGTTTTTTTTATTAAAAATAATTTTATCTTCCAAACAGATAATAGAACTCTTTTCTAAATGAAAATAATTTAATCTTATATACAAATCTATTGGTTCCTATTTAAGGACATAGTGAGATTTATATGTTTAAAAATAGATTTTGGTTTTTGAGGAATTTCAAAACTAGGAGGTTGTTCAACATAAACATCCTCCATTAAATAACCATTTATAAAGGTAGACATAACATCCATATAAAATAATATCAAATTTATATGGGATTCTTATGCTAAAATGATTCTAAAATCTTCTAGTCGAGATAATCTGGAAAACGTCTCATCATAATCTATACATTCTTATTGATTATAACCACTGGCTACTAATCCAGCTTTATTCCTTGTGATTTTTCCTTGATCATCCTATTCTTTTTCTAAAAACTAACTTTGTTCTTGTGGTTGGATAGTTGGTTGGTATCTCAGTTAGTTCCCAAACATTATTTCTCTTGAACTATTTTAACTCTTCTTGAATATCTATCATCTAACTCTCAACTTCTATAGATTATTCAATAGGTTTAGGTTCTAGATGGGAAAGAAAGGTATAGAATTAAACAAGGTTTCATATGATTCATCTAGTTCTAATACATGTGTCATGGTCTTCTATAACAGTTTCTAATGTATGGTTCTTTAGAGATCTATATTTTCTAGGTAGTACACATTCAGGTATTTTAGTTACAATTTTTTTTAAAATGGTATAAGCTTAATTAAAATCATAATCAATGTAATTTTTAAGATATTAAAGTCTCATGTTATCAAAATATTTAGTGTCTTCATTAGTTTGATCCGTTTCCGTAATAAAGGGATCAATTTCATAAAACCTCACAGGAAATGATTCTTCTATAATCCATGAATTTTTGTTAAACACAATATATGATTTAGAAGTAGCATAATAAACAAAAAATATTTCTTCATCAGATTCTGTATTGAACATACCAAGATTATCCTTGGTGATCAGGATATACACCTTACATCCATAAACATTAAAGTTGTTTACTTTAAGATTTATGTTATTCCAAAAGTCATAAGGTTTATTTTTTAAAATAATACAAATTAAAACATTATTCATGATATACAAGACCGTGCTTATAGATTATGCATAAAATTGGTAGGTAGACTATATTCATTTAGTATAGTCTTTTTCATATCTTGAATAGCCCTATTTCTACTTTCAAAAATTACAATTTTTGAGGTCTTCTTAGTGAACAGAAGTTATGTTTCATATCTAGAGTTGTGAAAGAAAATTAAATTCATGATTCTCATATTCACCACCACGATCACTTCTTAATGAAATTATTTTAAATCTTATTGATTTTCATCAATTTTACAAAAAAATCAAAAATAGATAAAACCACTCTTTTAATCATTATAAAATAAACCCAGGTAAATTTGGAATAATCATTGACTAATACATAAACATATAATTTTCTATCCAAACTTGCTACTATGGATGGTCCAACATATCTATATAGAGAGGTTCTGAATTTTTAGATGAATCATTTTTGTTAATAGACTTGATAGAATAATTGTGTTTCTTTTTAATTTGGCATGCATCAAAAAATCTATCATCATCAAATTTATGAATAGATAAATCAGAAATGAACTCTTTGTTAGAAAATTTATGTAAATCATAAAAGTTATAATTACCAAATCTATTATGCAAGATCCATGACTCACTTGACTTATTAGATTAAAATTTTAAGTTTTTTTACACAAGGAATGAATGTATAGAGTATAAACATTATATGTTCTAGGTGATTTAAAATTAAGAAATTCTATTTTAATGACCGAGAAATAATTTTTAGAAAAATCACAATAAAACCCATCATCACAATGCAGAGAAATACATATCAGAGTATGCCTTAACCTTTGTACATATATTACATTATTGATAGATATGATCTTCAGATCTCCAATATTTCCAACTCCAACAATTTTTTCATGGGTATTATCACAAAAAGATACATGAACTCTATCCATTTAAGTCAATGTGTGAAAATTTTATGGATATCCACTCATATTACTCTAACATCAAATATCTATATACCATATAACATTTATGTTCTTGTGGAACGTTACCTATTAAATAATTTAAAAAAATGTTTGATTTGGTAGCCACATATTCTTGGGTCCAACAGTGCTAACTAGTATATATTTGGGAATCCATATCTTCTTTGTTTTTCCATAATGTATATCATTTTCATCATATAAATTTCTTGAAACAAAATCCCTTTTAATTCAACTGATTTGAGTATTTTTCAAATAAAAATTATTTTTTATATGTTGTTTTGTTCCACCAAAATTTCATTTAACACTTATTTATCTTATAATAAGTTAAAATTATTCTTATAATCGTGGTAGTTTTCAGAAAATAAGTTAAATTTATCAACCAACTACTAAGGTTGTTTTTGAAATTCATCTATTTATCCTAAAATAACATTATGAATAATTTTTTTTGGTTTGTGAATTTTTAATGAAGTGTCATATTTCTATTCTATCATTGTTGAGTAGGATTCCTAATAATAATTTGGACAATTTGAGTTAAAATAAGAATAATATGAATAATTAGTTGGTGCCTTTTCTTCTTCAGCCATGAAGCACATAATTTCTATCAAATTGGATTCTTCTTTTTAGGAATCAGATTTTGATGAGATATTGCAGTTATCATAAAAAATATATGTAGATTTAATTTATCTTTTTATTTTATATTCATAATCATTATTTATCTAATAAATCTTATCTAGATTTTCCTTTTCATCTATTAATTGAGGACAATCAGGGCTAATATGAAACAATTTTCTTTTATTCATATAAGTTGAATTCTCTTTAGTATTTCCAATCCTTTTTAAAGGTCTTTCTAAATCCTATTTTTTTCTTATAAATATATCTAATCATTTTAGATAATTTATCTGTTTCCAATTCAGAATAAGATGAATCATAATTATTTTATTTTTTAACTTCTTGATTTATTATTCTTCATTGCTTCAGAGATGTAACTTTTAGAGAAGTAGTATCCATTTTCACAATAATTTTATAATATTCATATTCAGATTCTATTTCAGCTTCATACATCATCAATGTCCCAATTAGTTCTTTCATGGTCAGGTATTTGAAAAATGACGATTAACGAATAGCATTAGATATTCTATCCCATTTAAAAGGTAGTACTATTATTAATTTCATTGATTGATCATATTGTTTGATAGGTTATTCTAAGTCTATAATGTTATTGAAAATTTCTGTATGTCTTCAATTAATCTGTGTAATACTTTCACCATTAAATATTATTAACGTGTCATACTTCAACTTTGTTGTTGCACACATCATTTGTCTTACGTTATCTATTCCTCCATAATAAACTACAATAGTTTTCCACTTTTCACAATCATTAGGAATATTTGAGACATTATTGAATTAATCTAGTCTATGAAAAAATATAATTTCATTCATAGCATTAAAAGTCATATCATATTCGACTTTAGTAGTAACATACCATGTTTCATGTTTCTCAGGAATTTTATAGGGAGTAGTAATCATAGAATAAAATCTAAATCCCATATTTTTTTTAAATAAATAATCTACCATTATTTACAGCTCCCATACATTTCATCATTAATATATGGACCACTATCCATAGAAATCTCTTCTCTAGGATTATCCATTTCCATCTTTGTATATACCTTTAAAATTTCATCTTTTAATGGATTTATCCAAAATCATTCTTCTGATACCAATTATCAGTTCGAAATATTCAAAACACACAAGAGGGGGGGGATTTGTTTTTTCAAATAATATACGACAATTCAGAATTCAAACACCCTATTTTAAATAGAACATATAAGTAGTGTTTTTACTCCTGATAAATGAATACACACCAGAAAATAGAAATAACTGAAATGTATTTTTATAGTTGTCCAGGGCGCAAATATCCCCTAGTATACTACACCACAATCTCTATCTGTGAGTTGGGTGAATCTCACTAGTTTGGTCCTCTTATCACAAGACAGAAATTACAACAACTACGTGAAGGAAATTGAAGCCTTTACAATTAAGAATAAAAAAAATGTATTCCTATTCTAAATAGATAAATTATTGGCCACATCATAGATCAAGGAGCTAACACTCAAATTCAACTGAGTACGAGTAGTCAAAACTCAACTCAATCGAAAAGGGATTTGATTTTTTGAAACAAACTGATCTTCAGAGTTGTGAAAACTCACCACAAAAAATTGATGGAAATTATTATTCAAAAATATAATCTTCAAGATGAAATAAGTTTGATTATATTTTGTTTCACAAGAAATAATTTATTTCAAGAACAACAACAAAAAAATAAGTTTAAAACTTATAGTTGAACAAGATAGAACATGTATATCTCCAAAATGTAGTCCTCTTCCTGAATCGTTCGTTCACTATAGAACTGTGTATATGATCACCAGAAATATTGAATAATAATAAAAATATTATATACTCTTGCTCATATGAAGAAAATAATACTTGAAGAAATATATAATGAGGTTCTACTTCTAAAATTTCTGGATGTAATAATGGTTCCTGATAAACTTTATAAATTCAAAATTGAATTTACCAGGGGAGTTAAAACTTCCATTAATAATAGAGGTAAATATATCTAATGAATACGGTTCTTTGAATCAAATAAAATGATCTTTGAAACAACTAACACTGAGCTTTGAAACATCCTAAAATACTTTCATGTCTGTTGTTGCAATCCAAAAAAATATTGCAAAAATAAATCTCTGACCTTGAAAAGTCAAATGTAGGGTTTCGTCACAAAACATAAAAATATGGAATGTAGGGTTCTTCTATATAGAATTAAACTTCCAAATTTAATGTTGAAAACACATAGAAAAGTAATGTTGATGATCCATACGTGTCTCTATAGAATGTAAGATTCGCTACTTATGTTGGGTTCTTTAAGCATACTTTCTTCACCTTACAAAGGTAAAGTTCATTTTAAACATAAGCTTATTTTACCATAATTTTCTGATAACATAAGGTTGATTAACAATATATACTAATATGAACGTAGGGTTGAGAAACTGTTAATTATTCTTCATTAATAAGGTTGAATACAAACTTATGGATCACGATTTATATGCATTGTACAAAGCGTAGTGTTGATACCATAAGTTACGCTAAACCACATAGGGTATGAAAAGTTTTTCGAGAGTACTGAAAAACATATCCCAAACACTTTTAATAAATATTTTTTTGTTAATTGAAAGAATGAAAATGATTTCAGAATAAATGACAAGAATATTAATTTCATGAAATACACATAAAGTAAAATCATTAGTAAACGAGACAAGGGTTTTTGAGAGCATCAAAAGAATCATAAATTATAGAGTATTGTAGAGATAATATATTCCCAAAAATACTAATTTATAGTAGATTCCTAGAAATGTATAATTAATTATTTTTGTTTTTAAATCTATTTGAATGTGAAAGACTTTGGAATATGTTAAAAATTTAATGTAATAAATAAATAAATGATTAATAAATTTATATTTTAGATATAATGGTTTAGAAGATAAAATTCTTTTCCACTTATAAACATGGCTCATTTCTCATGTCCTCCTCACGTAAAACACCAAAATTTTATGAAATATTTTTTTACATAGTTTAATTTCTCAGGTATCATTATCTGCACACAACATAGAGCTTAAAGAGACAACTAAATATTATTATTAAAATTTTATGGTTATATCCTATCCATAAGAATGTATGTAATGGCCATGATTAACTAAATATTGAAAATTTGGTATCACATTTGAACTATTAATTATAATATATTTAAAGAAAATACTACATGTTATTAAAAAAAATATTTATGAAAAAATATTTTAATGCAAAAAACTATGTTTTATTCTAATAGAAAAACAGACCAGTGTTGTTGGATTATATAAAATAAATATATCTATAATATAATCAATCTAATGTTTAAAATTCATAATATGTTTTTTAAACAAGATATAAAAATAAATCCAATTTTATGCTTAAAAGGTGTATTATTGTCTTTTGATCAAGAACATATTATAAAACTAAATTCTAACGCTTCTAAAAATAGTATTTTACAATATAAACTACATTTTTGAAATATTAATGTCAACTTTTATTAAAGGTTAATTTTTTGTATTTTCTTAAAGGTTTCATTTCTATTAGTAAAAAACCCATCTTTTTGTTGAAAACTGTATTTTATTTTTAATGTTTTTAGAAGTTAAAATTAGTTTACAAAATTAATTAGAATTTTTTATTTAAAATAATATAATTATGACATTTTAAATGGATTAAATACTTTAATATATAATGAAATACTTTAATATTTTATAATGAATTTTTTCTTCTGAAGTACTATTTTCCATTTCATTTTGATTATTTAAATATAATTTAAATACTGCAATTGTAGTGTTTTGAATTTTGAATAAATGATTCTAGATTTGGAATCATGTGGTCCAAATTTTTTAAGTATACCCCATTTTTTGGTCAATATTTATAGAAACCTTGGTTAATTTTGTTTCCAATGTTAAGGGTCGATCAAGAAAGTAGTAGTAAAAACAATATGATAAAGGCAATGAAATTACTATACGCATGTTCAAATATTAAAAGATGAATAAAATTTCACCCTTAATACAAAATGTTCAAAATTAAATCATTTAAATGACATTTTTTCAGTAAAATTTTAAATATATTATTAAAATCAAATAAAGTGACAAAATTTCATACTCTTATTTATAATATGTATAATAATTTTAATATAGGGTTAACTAGGTTATATCGTAAAAAAATATATGGAGATATAAAATAAATATAGACATCATGTTAATTTACTTATAATTTTTAGGGTTAAATAATTAATTTAAATGATGATAAAACACAAACACAATTATTATTTTATTAAATGAAATTCCACATAAATGATATTAAAAATGTTAAAATAAATATAAATTGAAATAATTAATATGATACTATAATATTTTGGGTGAATATGATATTTTATGAGTCCATTAAATTATTTTATTTCAATTTACCTTTCTATATTCAGTTTATTAAAATTCAATGTAATCAATAGTTACAAGATTGACACTTATATTATTTTCTCAAAATAATATATCATTAAAATATTTAAAAATAATCAAAAAATTTATGAAATAAAAATTAATTATTATAATTTCTATAATATCATATATTTTTTATCTAGTGTAAAATGAAAACATATAATTAAAAAACTTATAACCTTTTAATATTTTTATATTTTTATATAAATTAAAATTAAAATAGTTTAATTAAGGGTTAGTCAAAATGATAAGGTTTAAAATAAAACTAAAACATGTATAAATTTTATTAGTGAATTATATTAAAACACTATCATATATTTACCTATAGTTCATGTCCATTTTTTAGTATTTTGATAGAATATGAATTGATTATAATTTATTATTTTGAGAAATTTACATAAAATTCCACTATCCTCCCTTTTAAATACTATCCATTATTACTCATTACCCTTACAAAATATAAGCCACTAATATCTGAATATTATATCCCAAATACTATACCTTCATGAATTTACACGTCCATGATCTTTTGGTCACACCAAAAAGGCCAATTCCATACTCTTCTAGTGATCTTTCAAAGATATGATATTCAAGAGGTTCCTTTCACAAAACATATCTTTTAATTTCATTTCTTCTTCTACCTTTTCATAAAATCCTTCATATGTAATATAATAATAAATCTATTATCATTTAAATAATTTAATTTATTATTTCTTATGGTATATCATATATCAACATCAATTCTCATCTCCTCTTATTCAAAGAAATGAAACCATTTTTTTATTTATGAAAATTGACCATCTCCTTGGATAATGAGTTTTAATTCACTTTTACCTCCTTCGTAGATTCTCATAAAATTAAAATTATTTTTATTTAATATTTTAATAATTATGGTAGACATTATTTCTGGTTTTTAATTAAAATATATTCATAATATTAAATGATAAAACTAAACTAGTTTGTGATGATCAAAAACAACCAAAATAAACTAAACATTTATTATTAATGATTTATCAAATGAGTAACCATCATTTTAGAACAAAACATGTATAGAACATTTTATACTTACCAAAGTTTATTAATACCATTTAATTTCACTTATATAGTATTATTACCATTCTACAAGAACATCCATAAATATAACGAAGTTAACAAATCATGAAACCATAAAAACAACACTCCAAAAATGACATATTTGATATTTTTATCTCATAAAAATGATTAAAAAAAACTTAATAAGTTTATGATAAATAAAATAATTGTGTAACCATTTCTTAATAAATTAATTAAAAATTAAATTTGATTATAATGGGAAAAAAGTAGAGGTTCAGAATGCTTCAAGACGAAAGGTAAGATATGTCTATGTACCTCCTAATTACATTTGAAGTACGCTTTCTCTCTATTTACCAAATTTATTTCATTATTATTATTATATACTTGTTATATATTATTTTTAATTTACCAGAAAACTATATGTATCTCAATTCATCTTTTATTGGTTCATACTTTCTTTTTTTTAAAAGTTTCGCTTATCAAATCCTCTCGACGAGCAAACCCGATTATAGGGAACTCCTATTTTTTACCTATTTTTTATTACACTCTATAAACTATTTATATACACCAATATTATCATTAAATTAGTCTTTTAATCCTAAAAATTTTCTTATTTCATTTATGTATTTCTAAAATTAATTATTCCTTAATCCTCTTTATTGTGTATTTATTTCCCTTAAACCTCACTAAAGTGGCTCAATTATAGTGCTTCTTAAACACTAACTTTTTTGTAATAAATTCTGTTGTACATAATTATTCATGATATATTTTTATTTTTATTTTATTATTTCCAAAAATTTATTTAATCCCTTTTTTAATGGAAAATATAATGACACACCCTTTGGGTATTCCATATTACATGATTACAAAACCCATTTCATTCCATGTGTAACCCATATGTTTATTCCTTTTGTTTGATTCATTATGTGGAACATATATTCATGAACATGTTATAATGGGTGTTCCCAGATAGTGATATAATAAATTTTTTAATGTTTAGTCTCATGAGACATTATGTTTGGGATTTAGAGTAACCCAAATTAAATTATGGGACTCTCTATGCCATGACATTTACTCTTGGTATATATCCTTGACTCATGTTTATGTCATTTTTATGTAGCTATCAGTTTCATATTTTTAAATTATCATTTTATTACATGTTTTATATCTCATGCTTATTTTTTTTCATTGTAGATACATTCATGTAATATTATCATGTTATGCCTTCTAACTCATATGTTATGTTATATTCCCATGTTTATTACCATAATGGGGTTTTTAACTCATTCATTTTTTTATGTATTCCAACGATATGTTATGAAGATACAAGAGATCAAAAAAAGATAGGATATCATGATGATGATTATTAAAATATGTTTTATTGTATTATAATTATGTACCTAGTCTCTAAAATACACTAGCATTACAATAACTGGTTTCTAATTTAAGGATAATTATGCTTAAAATCATTTAATAATATATAAAAAAGGACTGGGTCTCTATAGTTTGTATCATAGCAAGGTCCCATTATTTTCAGGCATTGGGAATAGAAAATTTTATTCAAAAACCATTCGGATAATTCTATCCCCAAGGATAACGGAGGTTAAAAATTAGGGAATCACAATTTATGATATAATTTCCATCTATAAGTTTATCCATAAATGTTCATAGTTTAATTTTAATATTCTTAATAGCTAAATATTCAAGCCAAATAATTTTGTTTTTGTTTTTTAGTTAATGGATGGAAATAGTTTAACCAATTACAATAACCATTGTGATATGGAATGTGATAATTTCCCTAATGATATGCCAAAACTGATAGAAATAGGATCTCATAACATTATGTTAATATTATCTCATATTTCTCAAGATATGATAATAAATTGATTCATGTGGGACTACCTATTTATCATAGGAATTATCATGTTGCAGTTTAATCCTTTATGTGATATAGGCCTACATTTTTTAGTGAATCCTTTAATTCCATCACTGTGGAACAATGTATTAAATCCATTGATGAAGTATTTCATGTCCTTGAATTCTTGGAAGGGGAGAATGTATTTCTGATGGTATATCATCTTCTTGGGGAAACAAATCAGTGGTGTTAACTGATAATGAACATGAAGACTAAGGATGAAATTGATTTTGTGGAATATGAATCATTCTAGATTTGTTCCAATAAATATTTTACCAGAACTATCCATCTTAATATGGAGATATATTTTCTCAGTCTGAAAAAACAAGAAGATGAGCCTCTTAGATAATGTGAGGAAAAATTCACAATACTTGAATGGTATTATTTCATATTCATTATCAGTATTGAATTTAAGAAATATTGATTCTTTAGGGGGATGGAACCGAGTCTCCAAAAAGACTTAGTAATTAGGGACTTTGATACTTAGGAATAGATTGTTAGTTATGGCCATAATGTTGAGATGGATATCTGTGATTCTCAGTGGTCTATTGGGATAGAAGAAAAGAAATGTCAGATATAATTTAAATTAAGAGGTCCAATATAAAAATACAATGGATGAAAGAAATCCCAACATCCTACCTATCAAATGTTTTGGTAGAAGCATTATCGAAACTGCCTAATGTGAACCAAAAGGTGCTTCAAAAGTAAAAAAGAAGGGAAAAAAGATAATAAATTACAATGTGAAATGGATAAACCCACTAATGAGGAAGTGGAAACAATGGTTCAGATGAAAATTATTCCTATTATATAGTTCATTAACTACTACTAACTCATAAAATCTGGGAGTCAATTCCCTAATACAATGGTTTTCAGTGAAAATCAATGAAAACAACCTCCAAGGAAACTAGATAGGGCATATGCTATCCCTATTACTGAGGTGGATCATGGTAATGACATGGTGACATGGAAACTGGTTTTTAATTCAATATCAGTAGACATACATTAAGATTCTAGTTCTACTCATTATTTCATATCATGCATGATAAGTAAAACTATTCAAAAACCACCCCAAAATATGAATGATGGGTTATCTGTGAGAACAAAAGATGGGAAAATTTTTATATATTAAATATATAACTCCTCCACAGTCAATATTTATGGACTAAATAATCCAGAAAATACAATATTACATAATTTAGAGGAGTTTTATTCCATATTTCACATGGATTGTCTTTCATTATAAAAATTCAATATCAATTGTTGGGAGAGGGATATCACTTTCCACATATCAGGGCATAGACCTATTTTATAAAAATTAATTTACCAGGATTTATCTCCATTATAATCATAATATCAAGTGTGGATATTATTTAATTATATTAATTCACATATAGAAATAATATTAACACAGAATGTGGGATATTTCTTGAATACGAGCCCATTGTGGGGGAGTACACGGTTGTGATCCTTGTATGATTTCCCAGTCTTCCTCTAAATGGAGTGGTACTGTTTTCAATTGAACATATACATGGATCTATTCCCACAAAAAATAAACCTTATGTAATGGACACTATTGAGATAGAAGAATTGAATAAGGAGTTATATGAGAATCTATAAAAGAAAATTATGTTCCCATGTTATTCAACATAGGGTTCCCCAGTCCTATTCATCAAGAATAATGGTGGGATAATGCTCATATTAAATGATTATTGTGAGCTCAAAAAAATACTGGTAAATAAAAATTATCCCCTTCCTTGAATAGATGAATTTTTTGATCAAATGTGTGTGGAAAAGTATTTCTAAAAGGTGTAACATTGGTTGGGATATCACCAATTGAGGTGATTAAAAATTATATTCCCAAGACCATATTCCGAATAAGGTATAGACACTTTGTGTTTATAGTTATTTATTTTAGACTCATGAATGCTCTATAATTATTCATCAAATTAATGGATATATTATATATATATTACCTCAATAAATATTTGTAGTATTTATAGATGATATACTGATATGTTCCATGAATAAAGAGTTACATTAAGATCATTTGAAAATTTTGTGAAAGAATATTCAAAGGGAGAAACTATATTCCATGAATATTAAATGTGAGCCTTTATGGATGAAGTATCATTCATGGGACATGTTATCACAAGTAGAGCGATATATTCAGAACCATGTAAGATAAACATAAAAGAGGAGTGTCCTAGAACCACATATATAATGTAGATCTGTAGTTTTCTTGGTTCATATGGTTTTTACTAACAATTTGTGATGAACATTTCATGATTTTCAAAGTCAGTAATCAAGAATATTTGCAAGGGAGTAAAGTTTTTCTGTACTAGTGAATGTGGATTCAACCTCCAAGATTTAAAAAATAGGATTATAACTACAATAGAATGCACACTACCCACATATAGAGAACACTTTATGGTATAATACAATTCCTAAAAGAAGGGATTCGGCTGTGTACTATAGAAAAATGAAAAAGTGATATCCTAAACTTCAAGAAAGCTAAAATTGTATGAGATTAACAATCCCACACAAGATATAGATTTGGCGACTATAATCATCACATTGAAAATATTACATAACTATATCCATGAGGAGAATTGTGAGATATATACTAAACACAAGAGACTCTATTATATATTCACAAAGAATGATCTTAACATGTTTCAAAAAAGTTGGTTAGAACTAATCAATGACTATGATTAAACTATTCACATTAATCTTAGAAGGGATAATAAGATAACTGATTTTATTATCAGAAAAGAAGAAGCAACTTTATCCATGATAAGGATTGAGAAAACCCCTATCTTCATGGATATTAAATGGATGGATTTAGAAATCATAATAGTAGGGAATTCATCCTACCTTAACCAAATTATTTCCCAAATTTCTATCCAATATAAGATTAAAGAGGAATATAGGGATTAGATCGATGTACAAGAAATGGTGAAACCGGTAAAGTAATAAAATCTACATTAGTTCTACATCGATGATGATTGTGTGATTTTATATGGAGAATAGATTTGTGCACCTTCAAAAATTGAGAAAAAGAAGGATATATTAGATAATTTAGAAAGATAAAATTTCTGTATCAATCGTAGATGTACCAAAATGTATTGTGATATTCCATAGAATTTATGGTTGAAAACATGATGAAGGTTATTTATTAGTATATATAACAGTGTTTAATATTCCAGGAAGTTACATAAGAGAGACAAATGTATAAAGGGATGATGCTTCTATTTCCAATAAACATAATGAAATGGGATAAAGTCAATATGGACTTTGTTTTTAGTCACCCATAACACCCAATGTAAATAATGTTATATGGGTTGTGGGGGATTCACTCACTAAGACTACCCACTTCATTTTAGTTAGGGAATATTTCTTTCTCAAACAACATTCCATGATATATGCAAAGGAAGTAGTGTGGTTGCATGGGGTTCCAATGTTGATCAAATTTATCTTGACCCAAGGTTCACATCATAATTCTATAAAATTATTAAATATTATTTGAGAACTGAATTGAATTTCATCACGACCTATAAGCTCTAAATATATAGCTAATATCAAATGAGTATTTAGATGCTCAAGGACATGTTATGATACATCTCGATAGAATTCAAAGGTGAATGTGATCAATATATTCTTTTGGATGAGTTATCATATAACAATAGAATCCACTAGAGTATTCAAATGTCTCCCTATTAAGATATATATTGGAACTTCTATATAAGTCCATATTTTTGCAATGATGTTTAAGAATGAATGAAACATGGACCTGATCTTGTGGAAGTTAATATAGAGAAGTTTCAAGTCATTTAATAACTTATAAAAGATTCATAGAGTTATAAAAAGAGTTATGTAGAGAACAAACGATGGGACATGGATTCTTCTATTGGGGATAATGTTTTCCTTTAGATATCACCATAGAAAAGAGTCATGCTATTTTGAATGAATGGGAATCATGGACCAAGGACCATTGACCCCTTTGGTATCCCTGGTCTATTAGGAGTTGTGGCCTCTCTAATAGTACTTTCACCATGTATGGATCATGTTCATGACTTGTTATACGTATCTCTTATGTAGAAGTACATACCAGATCCACCACATGTGTTGAATCAAGTGGTGGTGAAACTAGGGAATGATCTCTCTTATGTGGAGAAACCAGTGACGATCATGGATTGTATAGATAAATTTATAAGCAACAAGAATACTCATCTGGTGAATGTAACACTCCGAGATTTTATGAAAAATATTCTTTTAATTTCATTAATGTCTTGTGTTGAATGCTACACCAAGATTACCTTGCGCTATACGCAACACCGTATTAGCTTGCAGTATACGCAACAATATTCTTGGATAATGTTACACACAATTTTGATAATAGATATTCTACGCAACATAGATTATATACGTATATATATATATATTCAATGTATAAATGAAATATGGTTGGATTCTATTATACTAAACAACTAAGTATTCTTGCACAACACGCAACCCGGACTTGGATTTCATTATACACAATCACGACCTTCCTCAATAGTGTGTGTTGTACGCAATACCGGGTTTTACTAAACAACAATATATTATTATTATGAACTAGCTGTTATTAATATTTAACTAAATTTTGAATTTTATTACATTATTATTCATCTTACACATTTTCTAGAACATGGTATAAGAACAAAATAAATTTTTCGGGTAAAATAATTATTTTTCAAAAAATGCACTTTTTCCGCCTTTTGATGGAGCACTCACATTAAATCTAGTTTTTGACATGTTTATAAGTTCAATATGACAAAATAAAATTCTTATTTGTAATCAAGAAATAAAAATTTACTTTGGATAAACTTTTCATATCATTCTGTTAACTTTCATATTTTTATGAATAGTAAAAACACGCTATATTTTAATTAAAAACGACTTTTTTAATCGCAAAACATTGTATGGTTAAATTATAATATTTAATGGTTTTAAAGTATAAATAGAATATATTTTTACCATTTAATATAATTTATGTCATTAGTATTGATTTTACATTAAATCTGTAGGTTAAATCACTTCAATCTATTGCAATGTTTTATAGAAAAAACCGTTTTCTTTCGACAACGGGATTAATTTTAATTTAATTTCTTAAACTTTTGTGTATTGAATATGGAAAAATGGATTCCATATTTGGAATCATTGGGTATAAATTATGTTAATATGCTACTTTTTATTTTTGGAAATTATGAATAGTAACTACGGTAAATTTTATTTACCATAGTTAAAGGTAAATCGGGTAATTAAGGGTAAATATAATATTATAAAATTACCCTAAAACATGCCAAATTTCTATTGTATTGCTAAAAGTGGACGCATATAACCTAAGGGTCGTATTAGATTCATTATATGGACTTTTGACCATGAAAATAATTTAATTATTATTAAAACCAAAGAAAGTGAAAACTTGTCACTCTCTTAAATCTTATAAGTATAATAATTTAAATTTAGTGATAAAAATCATAAAACTTCAAATATTAATAATTTCCAGAAATCTAATAAAATTATATACATCATGATACTTTTTTATAATTTTTAGGGGTTAAATAATTATCATTAATGGTGATACATTAATGATACAAAAATTAGTTATTTAGTTGAAAATAAGTAATATAGTTTTTATTGAAATAATAATACCCATTAAAAGGCCCACAAACCAGACCAAAACATATTGTTATTGTATATATACACCTTAAGCATACAAGTACCTAATATTTAACCGTTTGGAGCCTTATAAATGTGATTATGACGGTTATATTATTTTATTTTAAATGATGCCAAAGTTGTCACCTTCATAATTTAATAAATGTAAAAATTTAAATATTGTGATTTTAAGATGATAAATTCGAGTAAAAGTATTATTGTGAAAGGTAATATATTTATATTCATCATAGGATTTTATTTTTAATTTTTATGCAATAAATACGTATATTTAATAACAATACAAATATGTTATAGTAATTATTTTATTAAGAGAAAAACTAAATAAATGGTTTTAAAAATAATAAAATAAATATTATATGAACTATTTAATGTGATCCACTAATTTCATAGATACATATGACCTTTTATAAATCTATTAATGCTTTTAGTTCGAACATATCGTCTGTATATATTTTATTTAAATTCAAATAAATGAATAATGTCAAAATTGACACTATTGTTATTTTATAAAAATAACATATTATAAAATTGTTTAAAAATCACAAAAATATTTAAAAATTATAAATTTAAATTTATATGGTCTATAATTTTATAAATTAAACAATTATGGAAAATTCACAACAAATAAGTAATTGTTTGTTATAATTTAAAATTTAGAATTTTATTACAACAAGTAATCTTAAATAGATTAAATAAGGATAAATCAAAATGATAATGTTTAAAATAAGAGCCAAACATGTCTAAATTTAATTGGTTGATGATATTAAAACACTTTCTCATCTAATTTTAGAATATGAGTCATTTTTGGAGGTTTTTAAGTGGGGTTAGATTTATTATAAATTAATATTTTTAAGAATTCCAAAGGTGCCCCTCTCCTCCCTTATAAAAGGGCACCTCCTCCCTCTCTTCCACACACCACATTGAGCCTTCATGATCGGCCAACCCCTACCCAATTTTCTTATCCACTTCCTTGGAAACATCCTAGAGGTCCTGTTCTTCTTCAAAGACCAATTTTAGTGCCCTAAGGGGAGGTCTCAAAGAGGCGCTTCAAAGAAGAAGTAATATCCGTTACCGATTCATTCAACTTTATTTCTTCTTACACATATTCTTCTTTAATTTTTTCATTATGAAGTAATAAAATAAGTATCACTCATATACTGATATGTTATTATATGTATGAAACAACCCTATTTCACCATATATTTGTCCTACGGAAAACGAAATCACCACGCCTGTGTACATACGAAATACCATCTCCACGCCGTGGTGTAATCCATCTTCCACCACCACCTTACATGGATGGGTATAATGGTGAAAATAAATAACTATATATGATTATTGTAAATTATTATTGACTCTGTAATAGTATACATACACTCAAATAAAATTCCACGATCATGGGAATGATATCATTGCTCGGGCGTACGTACGGAATACCGTCTCCACGACGCGATGAGATTCATTATCAATGATTAACCATTCATAAATGATTATAAAGTATATATGATAAGTCATCATGAAATATATTACATAATAATGATACTGGATTTATGTATATATATATGTATGTCATCCAATTAATTCCATTCAATTCAATGAGGAAATGAAAACAACGTTCATGCGTACGTACGACCCACCGTCTCCATGAACGGTGTATTTCTTTCCATTTAAAGATCTATTATATATATGTATATTATGATATATATATTATATATAAATCATTTTTTATATTCTGGAATTAATTAATCGTGATCTAAGTAATCATATGAATAATTAGAAGTCAAAACACGGACGACAAATGAAACGATTTTACCCAAAACGCTCTTTAACATGGAATTTACAAATGAACGGGTAATATAAAGTAACAAGTGAACCATATATGATATCATAACAATGAATATGATTCTGTAATAAGTCAATGACATTATCAAAATCATTATACAGGAGGTTCGGATACGTACGAAGCATATCAGACCTAAGGTAAGGGATAATTTTGCAAATCTCATTTTGATCTGAGATTTCTTATTCGTAAGTATTTATTGGGGTTATTTCTATCATCCATATCAATGTTTTATAAAAAAAGTTTAATGTATTTTTAAAGTCCTTTTTACCCATTTTTGACTTTTACTACAATTTATGTAAGGAATCTCTCTTTTGTTTACATTACGAGGTACTATTAGACTTTTCCGGCAAAAGTACGAGAAGAATGTTTTTTTAACTTATACGGCACGAACGGATTTTTAAGGTTTTATAAAGCCATATTTTCATGAATATTCCTCCGAAATATTTCATGACTATTTTCAACAAGATGGTTTTCTTTTCAAATTGCATCACATTTTGTGAAAATAAAATGATTTTGAAGAAGAAAGGATATTTTCCTCAAGAATTCATTTCAAGTGTTTTATCAAAACCATTTTTCATCTAAGATAAAATTATTTCATATGTGTATGTTTCAAGTATAATGTGTCTATGATTTACATGGTTTCACATTTATTATTATTAAATGATATCCATTTATTTTATATGGATTATGTGATGATGGGATGATATTTATGAAACCCATTTTATTTGTTGGGTTATTATGAATGATGTATGTTTTTTGTGTGGCACAAGTAAGAATGATTTCATTATGAGATGGGTGGGACCTATATCTCCATCTAATGCATTGGGTAAAGATTTATATCTCATGATATAGACATGGCCGGAATGGTAAGTTAATCTGGTTCAGTGTTACAGGACTGAAACGAGGAGTGAACTCGATTCAGAAAGGGACTTTGTCCACTAAGATGGTCATGGAAGTAATTCCTTGGCTACTATGGAAATAATTACATGTGATTAATGGATTCCAAAATTACATGCTTTATTCCTAGGATATTTTTTCATGATTTATGATCCATTATGATCTATGCCTTACGTACTGCCATGTTTTATGTCATTGCTCAGGATTTTGATGTTTAAATATTATGTTCATGTTTTTAAGTTCAAATGTATATGGTTTGTTTATTTTCTCCATGCTTACCCTTACTGAGCATTTGAGCTCACCCTTTTTATGTTTCTTTTCCCCCAGGATTAAAATAAAGGTTTTAGGTAAGGAATAAAAAATGGGAGGATCGTTATGGAAGATTTTGAAGATCTTTCAACATGATTAGAAGTTTATATTCTATGTTTCCAAAGACACTAAACTAATACGGTCCTTGTGTGTTTGTTTTTGTTATGTATTAAGTATTTCGCAAAAGTAATGTATTGTCCAGGTACGTCAAGCTTCAGGTCTCTAAAGTTGGTATCCGAGGAAAGGTTTAGTCAACCTTTGGAAAGTAGGATGCGAAAACATTAGTGAGATCCCTAGAAATATTTCTAAGTTATGTCTAGGGATGTACCTAAGGATAAGTATACTTATAGGATATAGTCCTGGAACTACGGTAAAGATCTTAGAATTTACCCTAAGAGGTTAGATATTGAGGGTGATCCCACTTTACTATGTTATTTTTCCTAACATGATTTTTTCCTCCCACACTATTATTTTTGGGTTTTAGAAAATGGCTGGAAACAAGATGATTCATGATAATGGAGGATATGATGGACAATGGAATGATATTATTCATGAGGAACCAAATAAAATGGGGTTTGGAAGTCCAACCATCATTATTATGCCGAATCAGTAATCTCATAATATGATCAATAAAATCAAATTTGGTAAGTTTCTTGACTCAGTTAATATAATAAAGATGGAGTTTCATGATGATCATAGAGGAAATAAAGTTCAATTTCCCTCATGAAAATCATGTGGGAAGAGGCATCAGGGAGATTGTTTCAAAGGAACTGGAAGATGATTTGGGTGTGATAAAGAAGGACACAAAGCCAGTAAGTGCAAAGGAAAAGGTTCAGTTAACACCATGGACAAGGATAATGGTATTGCTAAGACATCAACAATTATTAGATGTTTTAAATGTGGAATGGACGGGAATTATGCAAACCAATGCCCTAATGGAAAATTTCATGAAGAGAATCATCATGGTCATATGGGTAGTATTTATTTGGATGATGATGAGGAAACTACAGATGATATATAACCTGAAAGAAGTTTTGAAGCTCAGTCGGTTGTTTTAGAAGGTAGTGGAATGATTGTATGTTTTTCGAGATTTATATTGTATAGTTAGTGGTACTATGGAATAAAGAATCATCTAAGGATTGTTAGACTATTGTTTTTTCTAAAATTATTTGGAAGTATATGTTGAATGATACCAGTAACCATGGAATGTTATTTAGATATTTTTGTAAATTAGATGATATGTGTATAATGAAGGAATAAGAAGATAATGATATGTTTGATTGTATTCATGAGCTCGTTATTGATATAAGGACTAAGTGATATCATGGTTTGAATATATAGAATTTTGAGGATTTTGGTATGTGGAAAGTGTTATCTTTTAACTGCAATCCTGTTTTCACTAAGGTTCAATGGTTATTCATTTTTCAAGAGAATACATGATTAAGGCCTTCGAATGTTTGGAATGTGACCAACAAGACATATCTTATGATATATGGGGATCAACGATGGTATTAAATCTATGGTAATCGTTTTCACTATATTATGAGTGTGGACTGCAGTATTATGGATAAGCCTAAATATTGGAATGGATTATGTTGGACATAAGTTAGTATTGTTTAAGGATAGAAGTTTTTTCAATATTATCGATGAGATGTTATAGTAATATAGTTTTAGAAAAAGGACAACCTGCTGGACGGCCGACAGCCCATCGCGTCGGACAAGGCTATGGGAATAAAACCCACAACCGAAGTGCGACTGGCCTTTATCACCTACCACTGGCCTACAGAAATTCCCTAGTTAGTAGAAACTCGTTTTATTTTGTTAAGCAGTATGATATATGATGTATAAGTTAATTTTTGGAACCATGTACGATTAATCTAACTATAAGATGGACTTACAACTTTTTCTAACCTTTTGTATGAATGAAATGGAATGACCCATCATTCTATCACATGATCTGCTAACACATCACAAATAACATATTCAACTTCATTTCTTTAAGGGAGGAAGTGGAAGTTGTTCAATTCATGAACAATAGTGAGATTGTACCAAAATCATGAAAGTATTTCATTTAATTCATCAACATTAGGGAAATGATCTTGAAAACCAATAATGTTGTCCTAGTTCCCTTATATCCGATAAATCAGATGGTACCTTAGATCATCACAAACCAATAGCTTTGTGATTGTTGGCTTTTTTCATAGCCATGTTCTCTACCACTCTACATCAGAACTTGATGGTTATATTTTTCTTCCATATCCATATTTTCACCTATGTTCTCCTACGTGGAAACCCAGTGATTAGTTAATTCGGGTAACCGTTACATTTCATAATTTAGTTTTTAAAGCAATGTTTTGGTATTCCTTTTTACGATGTGGGTTTCTATTAAACAAACTTTCGAGTAGTAAACCATTTATAACCCCGAAGAATTTTCATGGCGAAATTAATTTTAAGGGAGGTAGAATGTAACACCCCGAGATTTTATGAAAAATATTCTTTAAATTTCATTAATGTCTTGTGTTGTATGCTACACCAATATTACCTTGTGCTATACGCAACACCGTATTAGTTTGCAGTATACACAACACTATTCCTGGATCATGTTACACACAATTTTGATAATAGTTATTCTGCACAACATTGAGTATATATATATATATATATTAAATGTATAAATGAAATATGGTTGATTCTGTTATTAGAAACAATGAAGGATTCTTGAACAACACACAACCCTAACTTGGCTTGCATTATAGGCAATCACGACCTTCCTCGATAGCGTGTGTTGTACGCAATACCGGTTTTTACTAAACAACGATATATTATTATTATGAACTAGCCGTTATGAATAGTATTAAATAAATTTTGAATTTTATAACATTATTATTCATCTTACACATTTTCTAGAACATGGTATAAGAACAAAATAAATTTTTCAGGTAAAATAAGTATTTTAAAAAAAATGCAGTTTTGCCGCCTTTTGATTTTGCACCCTCTTTAAATCTAGTTTTTGACATTTCTATAAGTTAAATTTGACAAAATAAATTCTTCTTTGGAATCAAGAAATAAAAATTTACTTTGGATAAATTTTTCATATTATTCTGGTGACTTTCATATTTTGACGAATAGTAAAAACACGCTATATTTTAATTAAAAACAACTTTTTTCATCGCAATAATTTGTATGGTTAAATTATAATATTGAATGGTTTTAAAGTATAAATAAAATATATTATTACAACTTAATATAATTTATTTCATTATCATTGATTTTACATTAAATTCGTAGGTTAAATCAATTCAATCTTTTGCAATGTTTTAAAGAAAAACCTGTTTTTTTCGACAACGGGATTAATTTTAATTTAATATATGAAAATTTTGTGAATTGAATATGGAAAAATAGATTCCATATTTTGAATCAGTGGTTCCAAATTATGTTAATAGGTTACTTATTATTTTTGGGAATTATGAATAGTAACTATAGTAAATTTTATTTACCATTGTTAAATGTAAATCAAGAAATTAAGAGAAAATAAAATATTATAAAATTCCCCTAACACATGCCAAAATTCTATTGGATGGATAAAAGTAGACACATATAACCTAAGGGTCGGATTAGATTAATTTTATGGACTTTTGACCATGAAAATAATTTAATTATTATTAAAACCAAAGAAAGTGACATCATGTCACTTTCTTAAATCTTATAAGTATAATAATTTTACTTTAGTGATAAAAATCATAAAACATAAAACATGAATAGTCTCCAGAAATATAATAAAATTATATACATCATGATAATTTATTTAGAATTTTTAGGGGTTAAATAATTGTCATTAATGGTGATACATTAATGATATAGAAATTATTTATTAAGTGGAAAATAAGTAATATAGTTTTTATTGAAATAATAATACCCATTAAAAGGCCCAAACACCTGACCAAAACATAATGGTAGTGTATATATACACCTTATTCATGAAATTACCTAATATATAACCGTATGGAGCTTTATAAAAGTGATTATGACAATTATATTATTTTATTTTATATGATACCAAAGTTTTCACCTTCATAATTTAAGAAATTTAAAAATTTAAATATTGTGATTTAAGATGATAAATTAGAGTAAAACTGTTATTGTTAGTGTTAATAGATTTAGATTCATCATAGGGTTTTATTTTTAATTTCTATTCAACAAATAAGTATATTAAATAATTATACAAAAATGTTGTAGTAATTATTTTATTAAGAGATAAACCAAATAAATGGTTTTAAAAATAGTAAAATAAATATTATATGAACTATTTAATGAGATCCACTAATTTTATAGATACATATGACCTTTTATTAATCTATTAAAGCTTTTAGTTCGAATATATATTCTGTATATATTTTATTTAAATTCAAATAAATCAATAGTGTCAAAATTGACACTATTGTTATTTTATAAAAATAACATATTATAAAATTGTTTAAAAATCATAAAAATATTTAAAAATTATAAATTTAAATTTATATGGTCTATAATTTTATAAAGTAAACAATTATGGAAAATTCACAACAAATAAGTAATTATTTGTTATAATTTATAATTTAGAATTTTATTACCACAGATAAACTTAAATTGATTAAACAAGGATAAATCAAAATGATAAGGTTTAAAATAAGATCCAAACATGTCTAAATTTTATTTTTTGGTGAGATTAAAACCCTATCTCATCTAATATTCGAATATGAGTCATTTTTGGAGGTTTTTAAGGGGGTTTAGATTTATTATAAATTAATATTTTTAAGAATTCCAAAGGTGCCCCTCTCCTCCCTTATAAAAGGGAACCTCCTACCTCTCTTCAACACACCACTTTGAGCCTTCATGCTCAGACAACCCCTGCCCAATTATTTTCTCCACTTTCATATAAACATCCTAGATGTCCTCATCTTCTTCAAAGACCAATTTTAGTGCCCTAAGAGGAGGTCTCAAAGAGGCGCTTCAAAGAAGAGGTAATGTCTGTTACCAATTGATTCAACTTTATTTCTTCTTCCACATATTATTCTATAGTCCTTTCATTATGAAGTAATAACATAAGTATTACTCATATACTGATATGTTATTATAAGTATGAAACAACCCTATTTAACCATATATCTGTCCTACGGAAAACAAAATCACCACGCGTGCGTACATACGGAATACCGTCTCCACGCCGTGGTGTAATATATTTTCCACCACCACCTTACTTGGATGGGTATAATGGTGAAAATAAATATCTACATATGATTATTGTAAATTATTATTGGCTCTTTAATAGTATACATAATCTCCAATAAAATTTTACGATCATGGGAACGATATCATCGCTCGTGCGTACATACGGAATACCGTCTCCACGACGCGATGAGATTCATTCTCAATGATTAACCATTAATAAATGATTTTAAAGTATATATAATAAGTAATCATGAAATATATGACATAATAATGATACCGTATTTATGTATATATAAATCAATGTCATCCAATTAATTCCATTCAATTCAATGAGTAAACGAAAACAACGTTCATGCGTACGTACGACCTATTGTCTCCATGAACGGTGTATTTCTTTCCATTTATAGATCTATTATATATATGTATATTATGAATATATATATTATATATAAATCATGTTTTATATTCCAGAATTAAGTAATCATGATCTAAGTAATCATATGCATAATTACAAGTCAAAACACGGACGACAAATGATACTATTTTACCCAAAACGCTTTTTAACATGGAATTTAAAAAAGAAAGGGTAATATAAAGTCACAAGTGAACCATATATGATATCATAAAAATGAATATGGTTCTGTAATAAGTCAATGAAATTCTTTAAATCATTATACAGGAGGTTCGGATACGTATGAAGCATATCAGACCTAAGGTAAGGGATAAATTTGGAAATCTCATTTTTATCCGAGATTGCTTATTCGTAAGTATTTACTGGGGTTATTTCTATCATCAATATCCATGTTTTATAATTTTTTTCACGTATGTTTAAAGTCATTTTTACCCTTTTTTGACTTTTACTACATGTTATGTAAGGAATCTTTCTTTTGTTTATGTTACGAGGTACTTTTTTACTTTTCCGGCAAAAGCACGAGAAGAATGTTTTTTAAATTATAAGGCACGAACGGATTTTTACGGTTTTATAAAGCCATGTTTTCATGAAGCTTCCTCCAAATTATATCATGACTATTTAAAAAAAACCCTTTTCTTCTAAAATTGCATCACATTTAGTGAAAAGAAAATTATTTTGAAGAAGAAAGGATACTTTTCTCAAGAATTCATTTCAAGTGTTTTATCAAAACCATTTTTCATCTAAGATTCCAATATTTCATATGTGTATGTTTCAATTATAATGTCTCTTTTATTTACATGGTTTCACTTTTCTTATTATGAAATGATATCCATTTCTTTTATATGGATTATGTGATGATGGGATGATGTTTATGAAACCCATTTTATTTGTTTGGTTATTATGAATGATGTATGTTTATTTTGTGGCACAAGTAAGAATGATTTCATTATGAGATGGGTGGGACCTATATCTCCCTCCAATTCATTGGGTAAAGATTTATATCTCATGATATAGACATGGATGGAACGGTATGTTAATTCGGTTCAGTGTTACTGGACTGAAACAATGAGTGAACTCGATTCAGAAAGGGACTTTGTCCACTAAGATGGTCATGGAAGTAATGCCTTGGCTACTATGGAAATAATTACATGTGATTAATGGATTCCACAATTACATGCTTTATTCCTATGCTATTTTATCATGATTGATGATCCATTATGATCTATGCCTTACGTACAACAATTTTTTATGTCATTGCTCAAGATTTTGATATTTAAATATTATGTTCATGTTTTTAAGTTCAAATTTAAATGGTTTGTTTTATTTTATCCATGATTACACTTACTGAGCATTTTAGCTCACACTTTTTATGTTTCTTTTCCCCCAGGATTAAAATAAATGTTTTTGTTAAGGAAACAAAAAGGGGAGGATCGTTATGGGAGATGTTGAAGATCTTTCAACATGATTAGAAGTTTATATTCCAAGTTTCCAAAGACACTAAACTATTACGGTCCTTTGGTTTCTTTTTTGTTATGTATTAAGTATTCCGCAAAAGAAATGTATTGTCCATGTACGTAAAGCTTCAGGTATCTACAGTGAAATTATTATGGAGGAACTAAAAATATGAAGTGGAGACTTGGGAAACACATGAAGTGATGAATGTGATGTAACAACACATATTTTCATGAAATATTAAGTGAAAATTTTCATATGATTAGAAGAATTTATCACCTAGATATTTTATGAAATATTTCACTTAACAAAGATTATTTTCTTCGATAACCTATGTAGAACGATACATCCTGCTTAAACAGAAAACGAAATATTATTATTGAATGTTATAGTTATAACCTATCTATTAGAATGGAATGTATAAACATTATTAACTTAATTATTAAAATATGTTTTACACATGTGACAAATTAATTAGAAGGAAAATAAAACCCTTCTGACAATAAAATGAAATAGTTTTATGAAAAAACTATTTAAATGTGCAAAAGTGTGTTTTATGATATTAAAATAATAAAATAACTTTTCTAGGATTATATTATTTAAATATATATATATATAATATATTCAATATAATGTTTTACATCCATCCAATGTGTTTTCAAGATATGATATATATATAAATCCAATTTTATAATTAAAAAGTTTTATTGCTACCATTAAATGGGGAAATAAATTTTAAACTAATACTGTACACTTTTATAAATTTTATTTAGAAAAAAACATCATATTTTAAATCACAATTTCAAACTTTTCATGGGGTTATTTTTTGGTATTTTGATGACAGGTTTTTTATATTGAAAAATACTAGTTTTTATATAACACTGTATTTTATTTTTATAGTTTTTAAAAGGTAAACTTAGTTTCAAATTTTAATAATAAAATTTTATTTAAAATAACCTAATGATGGATTTGAAATGTATTTAATAAATTAATATACTGTGAAAACATTTTACATTTTAAAATTATTGTTTTCTAAATAACTCTTTTTCATTGCATTTTGACAATTTTACATTTAATTTAAATTATAAAAATTTTGTGGTTTGAATATTTAGATATTTATTCTACATTCTGAAATAGGAGGTCCATGGTTATTAAATATGGAAATTTTATTTTTGATCAATATAAATAGTGGTGATGGTAAATTTTGTTTCTACATTTAAGGCTAAATCTAGTAAATAAATGTAGTAAACAATATGACAAGGACTATAAAATCACCCTAAAAATTTCCCAAATTTTAAGGGATGAATAAAATTAGACCCTTAATAAATAATTTTATAAATTTCATCATTTAAGGGTCAATTTTCCATGAAAATGATATAAATATTATTAAAATCAATGAAAGTGACAAAATATCACAATATTGTTTTGTAATTATAATAATTTTAATATTGGGCTAACTATGAGATATATTTGATAATAAAAAAATGTATATATATTGAAATTTTTTTATCTCTATCTTGGTAATTTACTTATAAATTTTAGGGATGAAATAATTACCTTAATTTCTAAAACAAAACTGATACAATAATTATTTTATTAATAGAAATATCAAATAAATGATATTAAAAATATTTAAAGAAATATAATATGATTTAACTAAGTTAATAAGATATTTTATAGGTGAAAATTACATAGTATGGGTGGATTAGTTTTTTTTTGTTATCATGCTTTCTTGATATCATTAAATGTCAAATTAATGAGTAGTGTCAAAATTTAAAGTATTGATATTTAATGAAAATAATATTTATTAATTTATTTAAAAATCAAAAAAGAAAATTTAACTATCAAAAGAAACTATGATAATGTATATATTTTCATAAATAGATAATTTATGGACAAATGACAACATATAAGTAATTTTTTTAACCTTTTAATAATTAAACATTGTTACCACAATTAAAATTAAAACTTGTTGATTGAGGGTTAATCAAAATTATTATTTTTAAAATAATACCAAAAATGTATAAATTTTATTGGTTAATTATATTACAAGAATATCGCGTATTATCTTTGAATCCATGGAAAATTTATTGTATTTGGATCGAAAATTTATTTATTATGTTTTATTATTTTACAAATTTCAAAAAAAGAACACGCTCTCCTACCTTATAAATACAACACCTTACAACCCCTTCTCCCAAACACCTTCCAAGAATTTAATCTCTCTAAAATAAATGAAAAATAATCTCATGGCCACTCTCACCACGTCCATTTTGTTTTGTTCTCACAGAGAGAAGGAATTATTCCAAGCTCCTCAAGTGATCTTTCAAGTAGGTGATATCCAAGAAGTACCTTTCTCAAACCCTCTCTTTTAATTTAATTTCTTCTTATAACATCTCCTCAAATCCTTCATAGATAAGAGAATAATAAATCTATAATCAATTATATACTTTAATTTTATATCCCTAATGATATAATTTTTATCCTCCTCTTTTTTCAACTCCTCATATTCATTGAAACTTAACCATTGTTCGAATAATGGAGGTCTACCCTCTCCATTGATAATGAGTTTTACTTTTATATTAACTCCTTCAACTCTGGTCCTAATATTATGTTTATTGTTAAAACAGATTTAAATAGATAAATAGTATATTATTTATGGTTTAGAAATTACTATATTGACATAATATTAAATGATAGAACAAAACTAGTTCGTGATGATGAAAAAGAAACCAAAATAATCTAAACATTTATCATTGATGTTTTATCTAATGAAACATCCTCATTTCAGAATAAATAATTTTATATGACCCCATTAAAAATTATATATGTACATGGATACCATTTCATGTAACTTTTATAGTTTTATTCCCCTTTGACAAGAACTTCAATAATTATACACTAGTTAACCAATCATGAAATTATAAAACGAACACACTCAAAATGATGAAATTTATTTTTATAACTCATAAAAATGGTCGTAAATGTACAAAATAATATTATTATAAATAAAATAAATATGTAATATGTTCTTAATCAATTAATTATTGAATATAATTTTATTTTCCATGATAATATGTGAAGATGCAGAATGCTTCTGGGCATAAGGTAAGGGATCTCTCCAAACCTCCAAATTACATTTGGTTGACAAATTCTATCTCTTTATCCAATTTATATATTCATCATTTTTATATAATTATTATATATTCTTTTTTATGTAAAAAATATGTATCTAGCTTAATTAATATTTCTTTGGTGGGGAATTATATTTTTTTGAAAGGTTCTTTTCTCAAATCCTCTCGATGAGCAACCCAAATTAAAGAGAAATCTTCTAATTCTTACACATATTCATGTACACTAAATAAACTATTTGAATCCTCAAATAGTTATACAATATCACTATATTTATCATGAAAATTGTTATTTTACATTTCTTGTTTTATAAAATAAAATATGCATTTATCAACTTTAATGACAATTTATTCTTCTCTGTTAAAATGCACTAAATTAGATCATTTATAATGTTTCTTAGAAACCATTTTCAGTTAACCACATTCGTTGGAAATCATTAGTAATTTTATATTATTATTTTTATGTTATGATTTTTTAGTAAGGATTTAATTTCTTTTTCATGGATAATATTATGATATACACTATTGGTTATGCCTTATGTCATGATTATGAAACACATTTCATTCCATGAGTAACCCTTAAGTTTGTTCCCTATGATTAATTCATCATGTGGAACACATATTCATGAACATGTTATCATGGTTGTAGCTAGATACTACTACAATTCATTGGGTAATGTTTAGTCACACGAGATGTCATACTTAGGATATGGAGTAAGCTGAATTATATTATGGGACATTGTACACCTTGTGATAAAGTCTTGGTAGTTATCCTTGATTCATGTTTATTTCATGTTATATGTTTTTAGAACATTCCTATATTTTCATTATCATAATATTTAATTTTTTATATGTAATTATTCTATGTGTTCAACAATCATCCTTAAATTTTATGTTATATTGTTATTCCTTCTAACTCGTGTGCTATAATTTCTTATAATGTTTATTACCTTAATTAGATTTTTATATCATTACTTTTGTTTATGTATTCCCCAGGTTATCCTATGCAGATATAGGATTTCAATGAATGTTAGGATCTCATTATAATGATTTATAAAACATGTTTTATTATAGTATCATTTTTTCTAATTATTCACCTTGTCTACCTAAGACACTACTCTTTATGATCATTAGTTAGTAATTTATTGATAATTATTATTAAAATAGTGTAATTATATTTGAACTAGTCTTGGGTAATCATATTTTAGTTTCACGTAGAGTAATTTCAGAAGGATGTGTCAGAAGATCCCTATAGAGTATAGGTAGGTGACGATGAAATTTAGAGGAGAATGCTCAATGAGTTCTAGTTCCAATGTCTAAAAAAGTATCATGGATCCATTTTAGACTAAGTCAAGGAGTAGGTTTTGAGGAGGTTTAGATAGACATCAGTTCAATCCATTTTTTGAAGGTGTAAAATGTATAGATTATTGTGATGATGTTGTGTTGAGTAGAATGGTATGGATGAGTATTGTTCCTTGGTAATTATGAGGAGTTTGAGGTCTCATGGTATATTATCAGGGACAAGTTCCTAGAAGTTAATATTTATTTAAACACAAATTAATCAAGTCAACGTTAGCTAATTACCCTTCAATTTGGGAGCTCTAGTGTCATTGAGTTTGGGACCTTTTTCAGGACCCTTCTATGATATTCTTCAGACCAATTTCTAAATGAAGAGGCTGGGGAGATGCAATTCGTGGAGGATTTTCATTAAAATATCCATTTATAAGTAACTTGATTCAGGTTGTTGACATGTCTAATGGTGATAGTGATAGTATTGGGTTTTTATAGTATTATGGATAGAACATAAATGTCACAAGATGGTAATTTTCAATATTCCTTATAAATAAGATATATGGTTCTAATTTCCTATTTTCTTATATTGATGTTTTTTTGTTAACATGGGTGTAGGTCCCAACCCCCATCATCTTATTTTATAGGGGTGGTGTATCTCATTCCTATTATCATGGATATGAAATATGATTTTCTTCTATAGGTTGAGTTCATCAGTAGAACTAGTGTCCATCCTTTCTGTTTAGAAAGTGCACACCAGGTGTTCCACATCATGTTCCTCCATTGAGGAAATTTTATCCAAGGAAATCATTGAAGGTTTCTCCATATTGGGATTAATAGAGATATGATAGGGATGGTAGATTATTGAAAAGAGATTCCCCTCATCCTTAGAGATTAGACAACATCAACAAAGGTGGGTTTCATTAGGGTTAGAGAAGCAATGATTAAGGTAATGGTCAACTTCACGTACTAGTTTTTTTAACACCAGTTGAGAAAGATGTTGTTCAATGTGACCAATTCCTTTTATATATTTTTTTATTACATTGTATGATTAAAGATCTAAAAATTAATTTATATAACTTACAAGAATATATGCTTTGATACTTGAGGTTGGTATACTTATAGTTACCTTGGAATTGACAATGCTAGTTGTTAGTTGAGATTATCTATATAAAGTATGTGGTGAAATTGAGTTAGTGCTGGGTAAGCACTACTCAAGGGGAGAATTCCAAAATTTATAGATACAATAATATAAAATTATACTCATCATTGAGTGTCTTTATTTAGAACATGATATTTTAAATTAATTCAATATATATGTAATGTTCTATAATGTTAATGGAGAGTCATAATTGTTTATTGGATTATGAGACCCATGGATGGGATGGAGTCATGTTCCATATTTTTATTCCTGGTTATCTAATATGATCTAAGTTCATCAAAGATTCATCCAACTATGTCTCTTAGAGATGTGGAAGAGTAACATGATGTATTTTCAAATGAGTTTTTGTATTTTTCCCCACTGATGATTGATTGTGTATGGGATCGATCTCCAAATGGGTTTTTCTTGGATATCGATATTCCCATATAAGATGTCCCCTCTTGAGTTGTGATATATGTGAATAAAAATAAATTTTGTTATACAGAGTGGTTTTTTTTCATATGAGTGTGTCACCATGTTGTGCAACAGTTTTGTTCATAATGATGAATGATGCATGATTACATATTTTTATTAACTATTATCACTTGAATAATGTGATAGTGAAGAACTATTATCCTCTACAAAAAATAAATTAATAATTCGATCATCTAAAATAATATAGTTGTTTCTCAAATATCGATCCATAATCATTGTATCCTAAGAAGAAGATAAAGGATGTGTATATCTTGATAGAAACTTACATTGTCATAATGAGCATTATGAGTTTATTTTGATTTCCTTTTGTTTGATGAAATATCTTTCCATGTTCATGGGGTTTATGAGAGAAGTTTTGAAATAGTGTATGGATCATCTTTGGGTGGTTTTCATCGACAACATATGTGTGTACATTAATTTTTAGTAGAAGCATATAGAGAATATGTGTTCCATTTCAGAAGTTATATATCATCAGTATCTATTCATGAATCTATCAAAGTTTGAGATCTATACTCACAAAGTTAATTTATTGGGAGATGTCATATCTCAACAAGGAGTAGTTTTATACCCATCAGTTAGAGAGGAAATAATTACTTAAGAAACCCCAAAGACTATTTTTGAGGTTCATAATTATCATGGTCTTACTTGATATTATAGGAGGTTCATAAACAACTTATATTGGGTTGTGAATTCATTGATAGGATTAACTAGAAAGTATTAAGAATTATTTTAGTCTCATCAATTTTAGGTAGAATTAATGTACCAAGAGGGCATGTTGGGAATTGATCCTATCTTTCTGTTTTCCAATATAGAGAGATTAGTTCAAGGATTCCTATGATTGATTGAATCTTGTGTTCAGTTGTTTTTTGATTTCTCATAGATAAATTATATCATATGGGTCTGGGTAGTTTCATCCCCATGATTTTAATTATTCCACCCATTATCTTGTGTGGGAATTAGTAGTTATTTCCTTGATGTTGGGGCAGCGTTACCTCATCTGAAAAGATTTTTGTGTATATTACTAATCATTATAACTTCAAAAAGTATTATGAATACATATCTTTAACTTTCTCTAGTGATGGTGGATATAATTCACACAAGGTTATGAATTTGATATTTCCTTTACACAAGGAAATGGTAATGTTTGTTGTGGATGCACCGAGTAAGAAGTAATGTAGTGATATTGTATTTGAATCTGGAGATTGTAAGAGAGTTATGGGAGAGAACATAGTAATGAATCATGATAAGGGAGAGGTTGGAAGAAGATATTGTCATTTCTAGATGATGGTGAATTTTTCTGTACTGTTGTAGGCATAAGAGTCCCAATAAGGGGATTATAAGTTAGAGGTATGGAGAGATATATTTGATATTGGTGATGACCCTAATGGTTGGTTTGAAGTTGAACAACACCAATTTTTATTATAGGGGTGGATTTTATTCCCTTTAGAGATGTGTGATGTGATTCTTTATGAGTTCCATAGATCACGAATGGTGGTATAACCTGTCACAAAGAACACATATCATGATCCAAGAGGTTAGTTATGGTGTTCTGGGATTATGTTTGTTTTTGTAGAGTTTATGTTCTGCTATTTTGTTAGTAAGAAGTTAGAGGACATGCACCATGTCCCTTGTGGTTTTCAACATCTATTACATGTTTTATTGTGGAATTGGGAGTACATATCAATGAACATCATTACCTATTAAATATTGAATATAATAGAATTTTATTTTATATGGGTAGTAGTGAATCATTTGATGAAATCATCCACTTTATAGTGACCATGGACATGATCAACGTAGTGGTTTTGTTATGTTACTATTGGTGGAAGTTGTGAGACTCCACAGAGTCCTGAGGATGATTATCTCTATTTAAAACATTGTTTTTCTTCTTAGGGGAAGAGATGTATCCATCATCATTTTGGGATATCAATTATATATAAGAACTGATTTTTATATCTATAAATACGATTTGATAGGGTGGGATATATATAATATTGAATAATTTTTAATTCTTGTGTCTTAGATTTTGGAGGTTCATGGATAAGGAAACTAAATTGGGCTGAGTTTTGTTAGAAGAATTATTTTCACCTCAAAATTGTTATATAACCATTTGAATATTTTTAATGAACACATTTACATTATCCAATATGATGTTATATGGTTTGGGAGATATTAATTCATGAGATGGAACTAGTAAAAAATACAATAAATATTGTTTAGGTGATTCATGAAAAGATGAAGGCAGTGCTAGATTATCAAATAACCTATACCAATACTAAGAGGAGACCTTTAGAGTTAAATGTGAGATTTCCTGTGTTTGTGAAGTTGAATCATTATAATGAGATGTGATGGTTTGGTCATATGAGTAATCAATCTCCCTAGTTTGTTGGGACTTTTGAGGCGTTTACTCATGTTTGATCAATGACATTTCAGATAACACTTCCCCCAAATATGAGATAGATATAATATTTCTTACATGATTAAAAGATTCATTGTTATCATAATGATGAATTTGATATCATTGATTAGGTTGAGATCCTTGTTCAAGATGATACAAACATTGAGGAATAACCAATGAATATATAGGACCACACTGATTAGGTGTTGTGAGTGTGTATTGTTCCCTTGGTTTGTTTCTTGTAGTGACATAGAGGCATAGATTAGCATACCTATAAAAATTATTCATAGAATTTGACTTAGTACCCCATGTTATTTATTTTTTTGTTCATCTATTTTTTAATTATGATTGTATTATTTGAACCATTTTTATCGGTATTGATATAGTCTTCACTATTATTTCATTAATTTACCTTTTCTCACATTTGAGAGGTATCTTCAACTATATAGATTTTAGAATTTGAGTGTTTATTTGAATATTTTTATTTTTCCTCGTACTGATGTTGTTGAGCTTATGTGATAGTAATATCATTGAGAGGTATATGATGGGGTGGTTGTTTGGAAAACTCTTCCCCCTTATTTTCTCATTAAGTTTGTTTTTGGATTCTTGAGGATGACAATGGTTTGAGAGGTATCAAATGTATGTGACTGGATAATAGAATCAATATCCATTGTGATTTTTTAGGCATTTATGGGTCACATAGAAGGTTACATTGAGTTATAAGGTGTTTTGGAAGGAAAAAATAAGATTTATGTTGAAAAATTAGAGGATTCTATACTACAGAGGGATGAACTACACCATTGGGTTGGTGGATATAGTGTAATGGGAATATCTATGGTATAGGTTATCATGAATGTTTTTTAGGGATATTTCCAAAATGGAGGTGGCTAGAATATGGGGTACTGGATAATGTATAACCATCTCAGTGGTTGAGAACTGTGTCATGAAACGAGGCTGTAACACATGGATTTGGGTCTGTTCATCCAAATCGGGGGGGGGGGTTGGTGTGGGATGTAGGAAGAGTCATAGTCCCTCCCATAAAAAATATGATCTTATTTGTAGTTCTATCCAATGAACCTGAATATGGGTTTGATCGGGGGATGGCGCATGTTGTCTTCCCACTGCACTATTGTCTTGTTGGTCTTTGACATGTTCTTATATGTCTTCTAATAAATACCCCACTCCCCCTAAACCCAGGATTCCCCATATTATTTTTTAATTATCCAAGGAAACCAAGGTTAGTTTTTAAATTCCATTAAATTTCATTTCATATGGATTAATACATATATTCCCATGATTGATCCAATGTGATATGATGTATTGTTCTACCACAATTTTTCTTATTTCACTTTATTTGATCTCATTTTCTTGATGTTCCTATTTCAATTGTTTGGTGTTTTATATCAAAAAATAAAATAGAACTGGATTTCATTTTTAGTGTCCTTTTGGAGTTAATTCCATAAGAGATCATAGTCTTTTCATGGATTATGTGATCAAGTATTTGCATCGGCATTCCATTTCCATTTCAAGAATGTTAGAAGTTTGAGGTTGGGTATTCATTGATTCTCATATTTAATTGCATGAAATCATAAATTTTTCATGGTTTATCCCTTTTTTTAGGGGTGGAATTATCATTATAAATATTAAACTAGAATAGATAATGAAACTAATTTACATTAGTTACTGCATATTGTTGATTTTATCCATGATAAAATGTTTCCACTTATTTTACTAGATTTTTTCGTATCTATGATATGATTGGTTTGGAATTTTTTTATTATTGGTTTTCTATGTTGAAATTGATGGATTCGGATAAAAAACCTAAATATAGTAATATTTTTGGTTTTTTAAATAGTCAAAGAAGAGACATGTATAATAAATATGGTGTTTCTTATTATATGATAGTAATAAAATCAATGAATGTATATATGTTTAATTGTATATGTTATTCTATGTGATAAGGTAATAGTATAACGTGATTGAATTAAAATATATTTGGATGTGAATAATAATTAAAGGAATGTTTCATTAGAATGGTTATCCAACATTTTTTAAAATTGGAATTAATGCTAATAGACTGTCTAAATAAATATAATACAACTTTATAGAGGAAGTATTTGGTTATAAAAAGATAAACCATAAATAATTGTATTAGTTAATCTAACATGAAATAAAAAAATTTATTTTTGATAACTATAAATACTTGAAGTTGAAAGATGAAATTTTTTATAAAGGATGGATTCCTTGTATTGTGGGTAATGGGAGCTATTTTAATGTGATGAAAAAATGCCTCCTTTTAGGGCCAAGATTCCCAAATCACTATGTTTTTTTGTTTTCGTCCTTCAATGTTATTTGGATATGATATTTCCTATAATATGTGATGTTATCATATGATGGGTGATGGAAAATGGGTGGCTAGGCCCAAGATTGTTGTAGTAGATAACACCTGTGATGGTGAGATTCATGTTGATATACATGAGGGTGTTAGGGATAGAAGTGGAGATGATGGAATAGGATGATGGTGGGTAATCCATTATATTCTGTTATGTTGGATTCCTTTTTTTGTGAATGGATTTTTATTTAATGAATGGATAGCCAAGTTTCTTTTTTATCATAATTAATTTCTCCTATTATTGTGGTATTTGGATGTGCTTGTTTATTAATCTTCTATTTGTTGCGTAGAATGTTTCCTAGAGTTGATGGAAAGAGGTTGTTGTAAATTATTAATAATCTCTTTAACCCATGTGGTTTGTTCTAATAGAATTAAAAATTTAATTTTAATCTTGAGATAATATGGAGTCAGTTGGATTAGGCATTGAGGCCAGACACTTCAATTGAGGATATTAAAGGGTGGTTTAATCAATGTTTATTAATTTTTAATGAATGAATTTATTAAAGTAAATGATAGAAAGAAAATTAGTACTTTAAATTTATCTCCTTGAATTCTTCTATGTGTATAAGAAATGTAGTCCTTAATAGTGGAAATTAGTCGTTTGATAGAGGACAGATGTAGTTGTACCAATGACTATGTTATTTCCCAGAGTGTGGTATAGTGATATATTATATCCAACATGTTTTAGGATTTTATACAATACCATAACCATATTTGTAGGGAAAATTACACCCAATGGACAATAGACTGGTTTTTTCTACAATATTTATGTCGGTGATGGATAGATGAATGACTACACCCTCCAAACTCTATTACCATCTCTTAATATAATTATATGTTTTTATGGATGGTGGTTAGTTTTCCATGTATCTATACAGAGGTATGTAATGGATTATGAAAATTTCACATACATGTAGCACTAAAAATTATCTCTAATGAATTATTATAGGTATGAATTTCATAGGTATTGAGGGCTTGAGGTATGTTACATGCTGTATGGGCTGTGATAGCATGTGGTATAAAACCCTATCTATGATTAACATAAAATAGGTTGTGGTCGAACCTTGAAAATAATTGGTTTAATTAGGGATATGTGGCATGAGATGATGAGATGATGTGGTGTACAAGATACATGAGGTGAAACCTAGCGTATCTGTTTATGGGATGGACTAATTTCAGAGAGAGAGATATCATGACATACAATATTGGGGTAGATAATAAGCCAAAGGGGAAGCAATTGTGGGGTTCCATTGTCATTTTATTGTTACAATATATGTTCTCTTGTATGTGATAGTTTCTGAAATTTATACATTATGTGGGTGGGAAAATTATATACTTGTTTAGGTGACGTGTTATTTTAACTAGTTGAACAATATAATTTATTATTATTTATTTATATTTTAAATGAGATAGTCTGGGTTGGATCATACTGAGTATATCTATTATAACCACCATATGTGAAAATAAAATTCTTCTTTTGTGAAAAAGTGTAGGATAGAGATTATGATATATATTACTAGCTTAGAGTTCATCAGGAGCTATTTGGGGTTTATGGTCGCTAAAGAGTCTTCATTTTTTGTACTTGAGTTATTGCTTTCTAGTTATTAGTCTTGTTTGAAATTACATGCATGAACATAGAATCTCTTTAATATTTATCATTAGATGTTTATTGGTGTATCAGTCTTATATCTCTCTTCCTTATATTATTTTAGTGGTTATTTCCTCCCAATTATATGTATTATATACATTGTGTTCTATTTTCCAACATGGGACCAACTAGAGGTGGGAATCGAGCCATTACAAGCTCACCATTTTCATTTATGTTTTGAGTGGGGTACTCTCTAGTAGGATGGGTTCATTACACATGTCTTGCCTAAACATTCCCCACCTCATATATTTCCATAAAAAAGATCAAGAACTTTCTGAAAACCTTCTGACCCAAAATAAATAACCTATGATATAAATTTTATCATTAGCTTAGACCAAAATTCGATTTAAATAAACCAAAATTATTTCCCAAAAGACTAATAGAGAACTAGTGGGAGAAGAAACAACATAAAAAATACTATTACATTGATTAAAGAATATAATATTACTGAATATACTATGTTTAAATGTATAATATTCCTTATATAGCCCAACCTTATTCTTATTTTTTAATTGTAAGGGGGTTTTCAATTTATCTTTAATTATGTTGTGTAAGGGGATTACTTTCCATTTAAAATTATTTAACAATTATCGTTCTCTAAATTTTATTTCTTCTTCAATTTTTTAATTTTATATTACTGTCCATAAAAAATATAAATAATATTTCAAGTAATTGATCATAAGTTATATATTTTTATTATTTTATTATTTAATTATTTGAAATTATTTATCAAAAAAATTGAATAAATGATTGAATAAAATTGTATTTCAGACCAACATATTGAGGGTGGTCATTACCTCAAGGAATATTATAAAATCATAGATTCATTATGTGAAGTTTTCAAACAATGTATATGGATTTGGTTATTATCAATGATATGATTTATATATGTTAGGATATAAAATATTTTCTCATTACCCATGACATCAACTAAAACATTTATTACATCACTACATTGTTCATACCATTGGTTTTATATCATATTATATTAGTAATTTCATTTAAAAATATAACTTAAGTAAATTTATATAATCATATAATAATAAGAAATGTAATGCAAGATATACTACCATAGATCATGTTCAAAACCTATCCTTATAAATATTGTAAATAAAATTATTCTATTTCTTCATAACTAATGGTTTTCTAAAAATATTTCATTATTCTAATAATAAAAATAAATAATACTCTAAAATAATTTCAGGAACATTATGCCTTCACTTTTAGATTTTTTCCATAAATACATTATTTTAATTTCTTATAATAAACTATAATAAATTTATATTACTCAAAAAATCATATGTGTATTTAATTATACAACTAGATACATGAAATAAAATATAGCAACATTTATTACAATATTATTATAGTATTTTACTTTATGGTTATGTGATTCAAAAACATACAATTACTTATATTTTTTATTTTATATGAAATATATTAATGAATTAGTGTTGTATTATAAAATCCTTATAATGGTTTCATAAATTCATAGTAGTTTTTTTTGTAATTGTTTGTCCTAATAAAGAGAGACATATAATAGAATATTTTTAATCACAAAAGAATAAAATTATGTTGTTTTTGTTAATATATGCACTCAAATATAGTGGAAATGGTATTAAATTATTTTATAGGGTGATAAGGTTAAAATTATACTATTCATGTTATATAACAACTACAATGTAGTAAATTTGATTAAACAATAATGTTCAGGCACATTGTGTTCAAACATTCTAGTGGAGATCTTGAATTGAAATCCTTATGGATTTTTAAAAAATTATAGTGGTTATGTAAGGGGATCTGCATTCACTCCTTGTTTTTATCGTGGATTTAGAGGTTATTATAAGATCTATAAATTTAATATTAAATGATTTAAAAATTAATGGTTTTAAGTCCAATCTAATATTTATATTTAATTCAACTTCGGAATTCACATAGGATTATATATTTCTTTATTCATTATAATAAATAACAAAAAAGTTTCATGGAATTAATAATTATTTCATGCTAGGTATAGGCTCAGTGATAAATATTTAGAAATGTTTTTTTTATATGAGTCATATCCCATGAAAAGGAATTATTTTTTTTGAAATACATATAAAACTGTGTTTTTCCAAATTTACCATCGGGTTTGAAGAATTTTTTTTGTAATATGTGAAGGTCACATGCATATTCATGAATGTTTTTCAAAAACATAAATTTACATTTCGGTATAGAGAAGAATTGATCTTTCATTTTTTTCGTATGTTAATCTTATTAAATATATCAATTCAACTACATATTTTTAATATCATGTTATATTCATTCCTAAAAAACTCTACCAAAATTTAAAATGGAACTATAACCAATTTTATGGGCTTAGTTGGTTTACAAAAGGCTGTTAAAGAAATTATGTATTCCTATAGGTAAAAATGGTCCAAATATGGGAAAATTTAGTTCACTAACTGAATAATTTTATATTATTATTGGTGCTAGGAACTCAAGATAATTAATACAATTCTCAATGGAGTAATATGTCAAACATATAGGCAAAAATACCTAAAGTAAGGTAATAAAAAACCAATGAAATACACTCAGGTTGACCATTCATGCACACAAGCATGACCAAGGACCCCACACTAATTTCACCTATGCAACTCATTCTCATGAGATAATACTTTATCCATGTTTCTAAATATTTAAAATTAATAGGACCCTTGGGATCCTCATTTATAAATTTTTTTATGGTAGAGGGATGGGCTAAATCTCTTCTCGCCTAGTCTCTCACATAAATTTTCAAGTCGCCTCTAAGGATAAAATATTCCATAAAACAAAGGGGAGTTAACAAAATAGAGGTAATTTATGTTCCCTAGAGTTTTTAGACATCAATAACCTTTTCAAGGATCTACTTAATCTCTGGGATAGAAATACTAGCGTGATGGTTACTGAACCAACTATATACATACATGCCCCTCAACAAAAGGAATTTATGGAAGCTCTGTACAACTATGTTAAAGTTGAAAAATAGTTTTTTTATTTGGATCATCACTTCATCATAGTAAAATTGGATGAATCAATAATCACATTGTCTTTACATCATGTAACACCCCTAGCCCGGTTTCCCCTCATGTGATTGAGACGAGACACTATAAGTCCACAAGCATGCCTCTTAGTATGTTGTAGGATAATTAATAGAATCATGGATATTATAAAAAAAAATTGAAGAATAAACCCTCTGGTAAGTAGTAAAAATAATTGTATAATCATGAAAAATAATCCAATATAATCCAATCTAATAGATAAACATAAAATTTCCGAAACAACCCCATATCAACATTCCATAAATTGTACAACTAAATTTCATAAAAATGTCATACAGAAAAAAAAATAATCAAAACATTGAATCCCAAAAATAGTCTTGAACTATATGCTTGGTCCAATCTATAAGCACTATTCCCAACCATTGAGTCAACTAATCAAGCACAAGGACCATTTCCCTTGCCTAATCTGGCATCCTTAATGTTTTCTCAGGTACCAAATGGAATATTGAACATGTTGTGAGAAAAAAATTAGTAGTCAGCCACCAATATTGTATAATAAATACATTATTTTTAATAGTTTATAAAAATATAATGATAAAAATCAATTAATTAAAAATAAAACAATAAGCAATAAAATAAATATCATGAACCTTGATATATAGGTTGATACTCATAATCAACCATACCATCTACAACATGTTGGTGTCTGTCATTGTCCATACCTGAAATTGGGCCTAATATTAGTAATTAGGGGATCCATATTATCCATTCATATTTACTTTTACAATTTGTTATATATATATACATATATGTTCATATCACAATAGAACATATGTGAATTCCTACATTAGGGGAAATTACATATTTAGTTTACAAGAGACCCCAATAAAATTCCCATTCTAGGGACCAATCACACATTCAATTCAGAATATATCCAAATAATATTTTTATACTAGGGTCTGATCAAAAGAAATTTTTTAAAAATATTCCAATTAGAATAACATTTCTCCAATTATAAGAAAATTATTCAATGTCATCCCAAATAGTCTTGAATTTAACAATTTCCAATTTACATATCTATTTTACCAAAATCTAATTCGCATGTCATTATAAGTACGGATTTACAATTTTATACCCCTAGTTTTACTCAGTTTAAAAGGATTGATCTAGAGACCAACCTATGATTCCACAGCTCAGTTTCATGGACACTAGAATTATATATCCAATATTTCTAAACTAGGGTCAAGTATAAGAACAACTCACTTGTAGAAAAAAATTAAAGGTTTAAGTGACCAATGGTCCTAATAGGAATTGTGTAATGTCTAGGTAAAGGGATCTATGGTATAAAAGTGATTTCAAATTTGAACAAGTTGATCACATGATGTGGTAGTGTGTTTTCTCATGTAAATAAATTATGAATCAAAGTCAAACCAAAGAGAGATACATTAAACCACCTACCATAGGATATGAGAAGAAGAATACTAAGAATATAGAATCTAGAACACATTAAACCCTAGAATACCTTATAAATAAAGATATAATGCAAATATCAAGGATAAAAAAGAAAAAGCAGGAAGTAAAATATCTTAATTAATTAATTTTGAGAAATACATACAAATAATATATCTCCAGATCAAAAACCATATCAAGTGACTACATGAAGTCATTAGAGAATTCAAGGAGGACTTGGAGAAGACATCAAGATCACTGAACTAGATTTATCATCGAATTGAATGGATTAAAGATGTTAAAATAAGTCATTAATGAATATACAAGGATTATGCCACATAAAATTGATGGGAAATCCCCATCGTCTAGCCACTACAATGTCACCAACAAGCTATAGATATATCGACATTCCAATAAATTAATACAAGATAGTCATGGAATTTAAATAGCCTTATTTGGATACTACTGCATTGATTGGCTAGTCGGTGGAACTTCAATAGATCCCTTATAACTCTACAATAATATCCTTTATCAATTCTTCCCCTATGAGACTCTTGAGAACCTAGGATGTAATTTTTAGACTAGGAATAATGCTCATTTATTAAATTTAAAGAGGATCTAAATAACATAAAGTGATACGTACATAAATAAGAAAATTAGGGTTTAGGAAATAACAACTAATAATATATGATCGTTGAACTGTACTCCCATTAACCATTGAGAGCTATTAGTGAAAAACATGGGCCACTACTCCAATATATCCTAATCCCCTCAAAAGTCTCCTCTGTAACATGAATTTATTTCACTACACATTAAATAGTGAATAAATTAGTCCTCAATTAATGTTCTAACATTTGTCTATGATACATATTATTTTCTCGTTAAAGGATGAATCATAATCAATATAATAATCATCAACAACAATAATTATAGATTATCATGATAATATATTCCATGCTATGACACGTGAAATACATCATTCATTGAACTATAGTTCCATGGAATATCCAATTGGAATAACACTACTCCAATAATCTCTACTATTTCAAAAAAACTGACTAACATGTGTGTTAACTTCTACTACTTACATATACTATGTTTCCCTATCCAGGGAGAAACCAGATGGATGGCCCAGGGCCAACTCAAATTCCAAAGGATATCATTGATGGCTAGAATTGAATTTCTCCCTACTATGCAAGGTTCCCAACTACTACATGATTAATTGAACCTGATCAAATGTATCTTACATGATACTAGGTCCAATGATTGATGACTTTCTTACCTCTAACCATCACATAGGTTAATTAGACCACCATCCATATAAATCCATTAAAGGACCCATTTATATTGATGACCGGAAGATATTATTATATAAAAAATAACGGGAGAGATATGTTTCTATAAAAAACCCTAGAATTCTAGAATATAGGTTCCCAAAATGTCCTCAAGAATATGAGGATAATTGGGTTTTCTTAGAATAAAATATTAACCAATTGCATTTTTAAGACCCTCTTAGAAGGATGGATTAAAATTGGGAACTTGGCCTCTTATGATTCCCCATGGATTATAATGAAACTAAAATACCTACCATATAGGGATGATACATAGATAATAAATATATAAGGACTCCCTAGAACTAAATAAAAGGGATACCTTTATTAGTTGATCCATCATCACCTACACTAAATCACTTTTCTGATGTTTTCTTCAAAAACCTATCATTAAGTCTATTATTACATCACCAATTTATATTCTTGTATTGGTAAAGGCTAAAATAACATTGCATGACACTAATAGTTGGCCTTCCCCTACTGATAGGTGTATCATCACACCATTGATCATGCTACATCTATCCCAATATCTTGAAATTAGTACTCTCTATGAATGTTAAGATAAATCTTTTTTAGACGAGGATGTACAATTTTTTTGAAGTATTTAAATCCCTCCTTTGATCGTAACACATGCTGATAGGAAGCAATATATTTCGATGAACATAGAGAATCTAATTTCCATAAAGGAACAAGATCGATGTGGTATCCTAAAAATATATGTTATCCCTAAGAACCAAAACCTTTAGATCATATTTTTTCATGATTTGATTAAAATCATAGGAACCATACAATTAAATATTAAGTATTATTTCCCTTAATAATATTGAATATATAGATACATATCTTTTGATACCTCCTATTTATATTTTTCTATGTTCTTTCACTAGTGGACGAGCTCAGTTCCTTCTTAATTGGGGATGAAGCATTTGAGGTTAACAAATGTATAGTATCTCACTAATCCAACAATGGAAAAAAGTATCCTCAAAGGAGGTGGGTCAAATAGAATCCACCCAACTATGGAATGAAATTAAATTGGTGTGAATTATGCATGTATGGAGATATGAGATGATGGGGGTTGGTTCATGATGATATAAGTCTAGTCAATATAGGTTTCATCACTTTTTATAGTCTGGAAAACACAATTGGAGTAGAGAAATGATATTTACTCAATGGCCTTATTTTCAAAACCTCTATAACATCAATAAAACTATGATTGAATCAAATTCCAACCTTCTAGTCAGCTTCTTGAGTGTAAATTACAAATTACCATCGAATTTTAACTACATTATTAGGATTTGAAAATAAATTATTATACAGGGATCTTAAATCCCACATAGTTGGAGGTAGGGGAACTTTACTAGAGATTGACACATAAATAAAGGCAGTCCTCTTAATATTCTTGTCATTTGTTATAGTAAAAGAACTTTACCAAGATATTGTAATCTTATCATCAGTGGAGATTCTCTTGGTTCACATCACTTCACACCTCCCAAAATTCTCGATCTTATGAATAAAAATAAAATATTTGTGTAGATACATATCGATAAAAATATCCATTAGCCAGAACTCATCATAAGATTCACGCACTTCCACCCATTTAAGTAATTTGAAATTATATTTCACATTTTAGGATTAAATTCAATCTTCATGTAAATAGACTAATGATAATCTACCAACCTACATTGCCAAAGGTTTAGGATATTGTTAGAAAAGATATACTTCAATTTCTTATTATCCGTGTAGACCGTACATATCATTTCAAATAGAGGATTCCAATATCATTTCATAACATTTACCACCGAAGATAACTCCATCTCATTATTTTGATAATTATTTTCTTGTGGTTTCAGTTATCTGGATCCATTAGTATCCTCTCTATCCTCATGTATTAGAATACATTCATGCCCAAATCATAATGCATCACAATACACATTATAATCCATAATCTTATTAAGTATGTTTAATATCAGGGATGATGTTATCTGTCCCTTAAATTAATTTAAATAATCCACAAAAGTATCTAACTAGTCAAACCTCAACCCCTTCTTTAATATACTAGACATCAGTTACTCAAGACAAGTGATGTCTAGGATGAACCACTAATAATAGATTGAAAAAAATAAAAATCATTAATTCTTGAATATATTATTGTATTTATCCTTATAAAACATCAATACCACCTTATATTGGTCTACTGACACTCCATGATCTGATATAATGTGGAAAAATAATTTTTCCTAGTTAATGGATAAATTAATTTTAGAAATATTAGTGTATAGCTAATTCTCACTTTATGTACATAGGAACACGTAAAGATGTAGGGAATGGACATCTCTATTCTAGGCATAAAATAATATTTCATCGATAAATATAACTATGAAAACTCAATAATTCATCATGGCTATAAATATTGCTGTCATGATTGTCAAACCAAAAAACCTTAATCTGAACTCATATAATCTATAGCTACTTATAAAATAAGTACATGGTATATAATATATCTTAACCATTAAATTATAGTACCCTATCCACATTGAGATGAACTAGAATTTATGAATACTATAGCTTCATGATACTCTAATTTCACATTCAACTCCCAAATATCTACTAGCAGTATATATTTGGTTGGGATAAAAATTGGTCCATCTCCTCGAACTAACTCAATAGTGAACTCAATATCCATATCTAATGGTAATATTGTGGACTCTTCTGTATAGAAATCAAAAATTTGTTCACCCACTAGAAGGAAAGTATTCTTTTATAAATCACTATAATCCATAATGATTTTGGGGACCTAAGAAACTATAAAATATAATTTTTGATGAATTGGTGTTGCATGAAAAATATAAAGATCCCATTCACCTCGATAAACATAACAATTACCTTCTAGTGATAGAAAGTTTACAATTATATGAAAATATTTGATATGGTTTTGGTACAAATATATCCAATCAATTGAAAGTATAAAATATAATCAATCCAGTTCCATAAAAAATACATTCTACAATAACTAGTAGCCCCAAAATTCTTGAGTGCACTATTTATGACATCATATGCTCTCTGACCATACCACTAATAGATTATTATGGTAAAAACCAAATCAATTATATCCATATAAAATCAAAATATATTAGAAAATTGATATAATATTAAGGAATATGATTCCCTTATTTAATAAATAAATAAATAAATGGTAAATTATACAAGAATCATAACCCCTACAGTGGGAGAACCTGCATCCAGTTTTGTAGGAGTAAACTACATTGTGTGAAATGAAATCACCCATACTCCCTAGGATCAATCCTTAATCTCCTTTGATGTTCCATCTAATTGATATCATCAAGCCTACATTGGGGTACTACTACCCTTATCTCAACCGATGTGACTGGTGGAAACTAGCAACATTTGTGTTGAGGGGTAGCTGAGCCCCTCCCAGAATATGGTGTCTTCCATCACCGTACATCACTAATTGGATGTTGAGTTCACATAGAAAATTTCTACATGTTCCACATATAACCTCATACTTGGAAGTAAATTAGAGGAAAAGAATACTACTAATGCTTATAGGCATCCTTTCCACACTAATACCATTATAGCCCGTTTCATTCCTGAGATGGTTGTAAAATATACCAATTTCTCTTCCCTCCACTAACATGGTAGAAATTTTCAATGAAATTATTCCTACTACAAAAAGAGGAACTCCCCAATAATAATATTAGAACATACTTCTAACCACATGGGGCCTCATTTAAGATTAATCGAGGGTTGATATTTTGATTCTCCATATAAATTATGTCTTTCAAGTGAAATTCTTCTACCTATGAATTAATTTTGTACCAAATTCCATCCCATTTGTTCTTTGCACTAATAATATCATCTCCTTCCAATGATGGCGGAAAACAATTTCATGTCATTGAATGTACCCACATAGTATATCACAAACATTCTACTATACTTCAAGTGTATGGACACTATGGACCTTTCATTCCACAGTGTATTTGGGTATAAGTGACTCTGTAATTTCTCCTCAAAAAAATATTAAGAAATATCTTCATACTATATGGAATACACTATAATGTTCCACAATCACGTGGCTTCTCCCCATAACATATAATCATCATGTTTCGTGCCCCTCCCTATGGGCATCCTTAGGTGACCGATGATTATCTGGAAGGACTGAATCTATAAATTTCCTTCCTGAGGGCCTCCCTTCCTAGTGCGAATTGGAGGATGCTACATCTATATTTCTTGGGGCCAGATTTTTAACACCCCGACTCGAGTTTCTCAGAGTCGGTTCATTATTACATAACATTGGCATGATCAAAAGAAAGATCAAGTCTCTAAAGACCGATAAGTTTAGTAGCCTAGGAATAAGTAGATACATTCATAAATATTATATTACAAAATAAAGTGAAAAACTACTACAAGATCATATTTTCTTCATATCCCCTCATATTATCCTTGCAGGTCATACAAAAATTACTTCTTCACATCCTGGGAAAAATAATACAGTGAAAGTGAAGAGCTCTGATGCTCAGTAAGGATAACAATATAATATAAACATTCATAAATAAGCGTAATCATTTAAGGCAATGTATAGCTAAAAAATCCTTTTAAACATGTACTTACGCATAATATGGAAAAGAAAAAATGAAATAATTCCATTTACCAATTCACATGGATATTCTACTAGTCGAATAATCACATGCAATATCAATATCCACTTTCATAATGATGGAATGAATAATGCCAGACTATCATAACCACATAGCCAAGGCCTCATGCCAAGACTACAAATAAGATTTCACAATATGATCAATAATTTACAAGGGATAGATATTTCTATGGATCATATATCCATTAGTTTTAAATCTCATAACCCTATTATAATGATATGTTTATCGGAATACCTTTTCCACAACTTCGAAATCTGGATCCCACTGATGATTTCAATTATTAGTATTCTATCAAATTTGATATAATCTTATATGTTTCATAATGGTAATTACCGTCCCAATATATCCTTGAAATTATCCTCCTATTAATACATACACATAAACTTAACCCCCTTATAAGTAATCTTGGTGAGAGGATTAGATAAAATTATAAATATGTCACAAAACATTTTTATTATGAAAATAACCCAATAAAACCATGGATTTTAGTTATGTGGTTGGTTTATTCTATTTATTAATAACATACATATTTAAAGGATCTATTGATACAATCTTACTTGATATTACATTACCCATGAATGAAACAGTTTGAAGCCCGAATTAACACATGGTAAATTTTTTATATAACATAATTATCAAATGATCTTTTTGATCTTCCCTACAAATTGAATATATAAAAATATCATCTATAAAGACTACCAAAAAATGATCAAGGTAATCTATAATTACTATATTTATTAAATCCATCAAGATAGTAGAGGAATTAGTTATTCCAAATCGAATCACTATAAATTCAAAATATGATTACCTCATAAAGAAGGTCGTATTGGTTGTATACTTCTTCTTAATCCTTAACTGATGATATAGAATAATGTTCAATCATAAAAAATATTTTATATCATTGTAATTGATTGAATAATTTATAAATGTTTGATAGAGGATAATTTTTCTTTATAGTGATCTTGTTAAGTTACTAATAATCAATGCAATGACGCATTGACCCATATTTCTAATTAAGAGATAAATTGGTACATCCCATGATGACACACTAGGGTATATAAATCCTTTATCAATATTATCCAACAGTTTATTCTTAAAAAATATAACTCATTAAGGGGACATTGTATACTGTTTCTTTGAAATATTTATATATCCTTGTTTTATTTCTATTTAAAACTGATATACATGAATCATTGTAACACTAAAAAACAATTATTTAATGACCTCAAAAAATTATCATACAATATCCATATTCTCAATGTTTAATTTATCCTCTATTGTTAGATATAGATACACTTCATGTAGAGGAATTAAAAGTCACATGGTAAGAGTAATTTCTATTAAGAGTTCTTATTAATCCTTACACTAATAAATGATTATAGCTTTATTTGGAATATTAAATGTGACATACTTTCTTCAAAAATTAAATGGAATCTATTTAATGAAAACTAATCCATTCAAAGAATCATATATAATTCAATTAAATTAAGAATAAAAATATGTTTAGGAATAAATTTTTGATAAAAATCAATCATAAAGGAACCATATAATTGAGATATGACCATTGTACCATGAGTATTTTTCACCACTAACTCAATATATAATCATTTCAAATATGAAATAATACTCTTTGATATATTTAATAGCATACAATAATTCATGAAAATAAGCTCAAATTGGGACCAAAAATACATGAGCATACCTATTACCAGATCAACTACATCATACAATCTTCAATGTCATACTATGAAACAAAATGGTCTATGTTAACATCAAAAATTTTTAGTCAATGTGATCAATCATTAAATAATGAATTTTTTTATAGGGTGTCTAAATCCAAACTTCTTCTTTTCAATATATGAATTCTTAGGTTTATGAAATGATATATATGGTCATTAAAAAAACATTAAAATGGTATCCTACACATAGACTTGTCCCCAGGGTTTTCAATAATGTTTTGTTACCTAAATATATAAATATTAACTAAAACCTACTTTGATACCAACTATAGATACTTATGATTTATAAAAATAAATATTATTTTTTTATTAATATTCAAAACATAACATTAACATCCATGAAAAAACCATATTGGTTTCTTGTATTTGGAGACTAAATACATGACTATCATATTGATGAATATTATTCATCATCTCTCATAATGTTATTACATCATGGCACATTTATTGTCTTATCATACGTAGAATCCTTTTTAATAACATAAGAATAATGGTATGAGATAATTAACATAACATACAATGTATGTAGACATATATTATAGACAATAAATATAATTAGTGACATAAAATTTTATCATGTCAAAATATAGGATTTATAAGAGTGAGATAACAACATAATTAATTATGAACAATACATTTAGATCAAAATCATGTCATAAAATTGTTGCAACATCATAAGCATAGAATAAATTTTAAATTTCATTGTTTACTATTGATTATATCAAATAATGGTGGATTATGAATCTACACATGTTTCCCATAATATAATGGATCAATAATCATCATTGATTTATCATAGTGAATCAATTATCCCTACTTTTTTCCCTTAGTGGATGAAGAAAATTAAATTGCTTCCCTTAATTATCTCATGAGATTTAAAATGTTATAAAATGAATTGGAGGGATATATAATAATAGTCCAACCATCACATAATAAAAACCAAACATATGTGTTCCATAAGATCAAAAAACACACATCACATCATCATATCTTTAACCGCACTAATAAAACATTTTTTAATCATTTTATAATTCTTTTATAGAGAAACCCATGGAAAATAAATGGGTTTAATAATAATATATTTAACATAATCATAAAATATACAGAGAAAATATAAGGAAGGTATCATTGGATCATATACCCAATAAAGCGGAATTAATATCAAAGTATGTTATTATAGATAATGCAATTATTTTATAAGAATTTTGGAATATTTATAGTGTAAAATACCCTTTACATTTTAAAATCTCTTGTTAAAATTGATATATTTCAAAAATATTACGGATTTTTGGATTTAATCATGTAATAATTTAATGTAATCTATAAAATATTTAGTCGTAATAGATGTGGGAAATTTTTTTCATGCCATGTATGATAAAATAAAGATCCCATTGTATATTTTAGTATAATGTTCCTCCTTAAAAAATGATAGGATAATTCCATTCATTTTTGTAACATAAATTCAGGCATGTGTAAAATGAATTTTAACAATCATTAAAGAATAATAATAAAAATATTTTTAATATGTATTTAATTAAAACATGGACATGGTAGGAAAATATTTCCCACTGTATCATAATAAAAAGAATGTTTTCATTAAAAAATGCTTTTGGCCTCTTGAGTACATAAAGTGTTTGAAATGAAAGGAAAAAAAATATCAATAAATAAATACATTATTATAAAAATTAAATATATTTATTATATTAGGATCACATAATTTCATCAATTCATTTTCAAGCATAAATAATGCAGTGTAAAATTTGATTGATATAGTAATCCATTGCCTCAAGTCTTATGTTTCCTTATAAGCATTTGAACATCCTATATAATAAATATATAATTATTATAAATATATTATATAACTGTAATCACATGAATCTTATGATAAATTATTTACTTATAATAAATTATCACCTGATTATTAACAAATTTTATTAAAATCATTGTTCCAAGTGATAACTACTTCATTTCTCATGCATATTTCGGGTCGGAAGACCATGTTCTTGTACACTGATCATGGTTAAATAATATCTAAAATTTTATTCATGATAGAAATATCATATATATTCAATATTTATATATAATCACATATAAATGGTAGATATAGAAAAAAATAAATACACCACCCATGGAGATGGTAGGCCTTACATATGCATTAACATTGTTATAACTTTTTGTTAGATGTAGAAACGAATGTTAAAAAAATTAATCTTAAAAAAATCATTATTCTTTCAAATATATCATATATATATATTAATTATATATTTATTACATTACTTGTAAAATGAATGTGAAAAGGGGATCACAACACTTCGTAGAGGTGGTAGTCCAAGATACACATGAAAGACATTATCATATTCCAATGAATGGGTAGAAGGTGGATAATAGTTATTCCATAATTATATGAAAAATTAAATATATTTATGATACTGAAATAGTTTTTTATAGTGGATTCCATTGGTTTATTGGAGGTAGAATAAGAAATAAATTGAACTGTTTCTGGTAAGATGATTATATCTCATTTGGTGGTCCTCTTTTAGAACCGTTGTTAAGGACCAATTTATTGGTTTATAAGAATATAATAACTTATAATTCATGTATATGTAAGATTATAAGATATTGTTTTATATTTTTTTCAATCTATATGTCTCAAAATTGGTACAAAAGAGAGGATATGAGGTAACCTATTATAAGTGATTATAGGGGCACTCGTGGAGTTATATAAGGTATGAAATTTAGATAAATTATTTTTTTTTTCTAAAAAATGGATCGAAATTAATAGTATTATTTGATAATAATAGTTTGGGACTACGTAATATCAAAATATAAAATTATACAATATTTAGTTATTTCATTACTCTTATATCTTAGTTTTAACCCCTCTTAACCATTTTTACAATTACAACAATATAAATGTTTTCTAATTTTTAAGGGTTAACATTGATACCATAAAAAATATAAAAAATATACCATGATTAATATTATAAACCATATCCTATTAAATTATTCAAATATACAATTTTTATATATTTTAAATCAATTTAAAAAAATATTTTGTTTACAAAAGATCATTAATGTCATTTTTAAAAGTATTCATTCCCTTTTCCTTTAATGTAACCAAGATAGATATGTAATTAAAATAAAATCCTTTCAAATATCTAAATTTTTTTATATTTATCAATAAAAGTCACGGGAAACTATAATTAATCAAATTTTATTTCTTTTAAAAATTTTAATTAATTTATTAAATTTTTTATTAATGGGGTAAATATTATTTTAGGGTGGCATAATAATTTAAGGTAATTATTCAGTAACTGAAAAATAAAAATAATTCACCATGATAAGAAAAATTAATTAATATTTAAAATAAAAATTTATAAGAAGACTTATCCTTTTTTACTCTTATGAAAAATTCTTAGATATATTTAATTCAAGAGAGTGACATTTTGTATTTTTTGTTTTCTTAAATTAATATAAAGGACATAACTAAATAGAAATGGAACTATGTGGTGATATATTATATTTTTAGATGAAAGTGGATAAACTAAACTCATCAAATATTATAAAATAATTATCCAAAAAAATTATATCCTTATCCAAAAAATGAACCTTGTTTTATCTTTTTCACCATTACCAATATAGAAAATATTTACAATGGATACTATTTATAATTAAAAAAAGGTTGTATTTTCAAAATTTAAACCTATTGATTCAAAATATGGAAACCATTTTTCATGATTCAATTCATTTAAGTGATAAAAAATATGTGTAGAGAAAACCACAAAACACAACGAAAAAATAGTTTTTCAGAGAAAAGAATTCTTGAGTATAAAAATGTTATTTACATAAAATTCAACAATAAAATTGACTAAATTGATGTAAATTGTATTATCAATAATATAATAGATCAAATTTTATTTTTAAACATTTTAAAAAAATATTGTAATTTTTAAAATTCATTAAAAAATATAATATTCATTAAAAATAAGAATTTTTCACAATTCACTTGAAAATAAATCATTTTTGAAACATCATAAATCCTCACACAAGATAAATTATAAATGTTGACTCAAAAAAATTATGTTTTTTATCAAATTATATTTCTTAATATTCCTGAAATTAATTATAATAAATCATAAAAAAAATAATATTATCCATTTTTTAGGGAAAAAGTATTTTTAAAGAAAATATTGACATTACTAAAAATTTAATTTCATTATCTAGAAAAATTATTCATATATTATTAAAATTATATTATTAAAATTTAGTACACTTATCTATTTTCTAATTTATAATGATATACTATAGTATGGTTTATTTAGACTCAGGGTTCCATGTATCATACGTAAACGAATAAATAAATTATATTAATATATCATAAACTCTTGAGGTGTTAAGGTTTGATAAAATTAAAATATATACAATTTAAATAGAATTATTTGAAATTATTCAAAATATTCATGAATATTCCAATTTATAATTTACATTTCAATTATATCAAATTTATAATTCACATGTCATGTCAAGTCCAGATTCCCCATTTGAAATTCCTTGTTTTACATGGTTTAAAAGGTTTTATCCAAAGTCTAACAGAAGATCATAAAAGTTTGTTTTAGGCAAAAAAATTTTTTATAAAATATATTAATTCTCCTAGGGTAAGGTATACACAATCCTCATACCTAGCTGAATTTATAGTGTTTCAATCATCGAAGAAATTATCAAGATCCACAGAATATCTATATAATATGATTTAAGGAAAAAAGTGATTTATAATTGGAAGAGGTCATGCACATAGAGTGTTAGGGAATTCAAAAATGTTTCATATACTAGAAACTTGAATAATACCATTAGGATATTCTTTAGATGACTTACCTTAGTAGAATAGAATATGAACCCCTAGATTCAAGCTTCTATAAAGTATGAAGCGAAATAATTCAATATTAATAGTTATTCAATCGCAATGATTGGGTTAGAAAAGAAGATCCAAGACAAAAAGTAGAGGAATTCATAAATATTTATTAGTGAAAAAATGGATCTTTGGATTGAATAACAGATCATGGTATCAAGTTATGTCATTTGAGAATTTTAAGAAGCAGTGGAGAACCCATCAAGATCACTAAACACAATTTAGGGTTGAATTTAAAGGATTATAAATTTTAAAATAAGATGTTAGTGAAAATACGGGGGTACCCTAACATAAAATTCATATTATACCTTCATAATCAGGTAACTATGAGCTTACTGGCTCTATGGTAAATTTCAACATACATATTAGCCTATTACCCATACAATGGATAGCGAGTAGAAATACATTAACTCCTCAAATACTTTCCACTAATATCCTTCTGGAATTCCACCTCATAGAGCCCCAAGCACATATAAGGTACTTTTTAGACTGTGGATGATGATCATATAGTAAACATAATGTGGTTATATAGAATTGTATGATATAAGTACCTCAATAGGGATGCAAGGGTTTACACATCACTTGGGTGAAGACTTTATCATGTCTCCATACCAATGATTGGGTAAAGGTCACATATCATACCGCTAGTATTATATGGTTGAAATCATTTCACTCACCCCAATATCCCATGGGAGAGGTCTTCTTCTATCTTTGATTAAATGGAAGAATATCCATTCATAGATTTTTTTCATTTGGACCTTTAATTATCAAATTCACCAAATTCATGAGATCCTAGTATGAACTCCATCGTGATGAAATTTCAGTCATGTATTCCATTTTTAAAATGTGTCTAAAATATGTCCCCCATAATAGATAGGTTCACCAGGGGATTTCATGTCATCAATCCCCATGATAATTTGGGTCTAAATACTATAGAAAATAGTTAGAATCCTCTAAGAACATGCATCATAACTTTCCTAACCTATAATTGACCATGATCACCCAAGGTTTTTGGTAGATGCTTGAGTCCACTTCATGGGACTATAAATAACAATTAGCATGGTCCATACTTTTCCCCTTATATTAACCTGACTAATAAAAGGGCCCCTCTTTGATTTCTAAAATGGGTGACATACATACATTCTATTTTCAAATCACACATGTATAATGGATTATTAATCCCCAAAAAAGATACTACATACGAAAACCAAATAAAATACTAATCTCATGCATTCATATGACAATGAATGGTAATTATCATGGATTAATACCTAATAATGGGTTGAAATACATGCTAAAATATGACAATAAGGGCAACCCTCTTAGAGCTTTCTCCATTAATTTCTTACAGGCTACCATGTTCATCATACATTCTATGGACTATGCCTTGTAAATTAGTGTATATATAGAAGATTCATCATGTGAATCATCAATGTGTAATCCTTATTCACATAAAGTACCATTCCCCTCTATAACGTATCTAATAATATATCATCTCTTATTTCACACACTAATCCTGACTCTTGTGGGATTGAAGATATTCATTTATTAATCTATTATCATAATTAAATCTATCACCATGGTCATCCTTCTTAGTTATAACCCCTTACTATATTATATTCTTCCCATGGCACCACGTTCCCCATAATACAGTCTTTCAATGAACAAAATTACCAGTGAATCATCTTTGTGAATCCTCATCTATGTGAGTCCCACTAAATCCTATACTATCTAAAAATTAATGATATATATTCTTAATTATTGGCACAAAATGGACTATAATTCATATTTTTATTATTTATATAGGAAGCCTCTCTAAGTCTTGATCCTCATATCGAACATTAAAATGGCCCATGTCCCCACCACAAGATGTTCAACATCGTGTCCAACAACCTAGTCAAATGATGTTAAACTACATGATAGAATCCATTCCTCCTGATGTTAAACTATATGGTATATTTGTATCATATGAACTTAATCAATTTCATTTGAAATATGCAGTCCTTGATTCCTTTCTTGATGGGATACACAAGATGACTCCAAGGGGATCCAACCCATCACCAAAAAACTTCCATTCATTAACAACAAGGACCTATGAAACATCCATCCATTAGGTCGTATTCCTAATAACATCATTCACCCTCCCGTAAGGCTATATTACTTCAGGTATAGTCATATCAACCTCATCAATCCATACTACTATTTTCAGCCATCCTTATAAGGATTTATTCTTTATGAGGCCAAACAAATCATGTTGCGCACTATTACTAATGAGCAAAACCATATTGGGATGCTCACACATAAATCTAAAACCAACCACTCCTATTATCATTATTCACATCACCCATACTTCATAATGTCAAAATATATTGATTGATTTATAAAGGTATAATGAGTCCCATTAAGTTACACCAAACTATGTGGGATCTTGTTATTCTCGTAATTATAAATAATAATCCACTTCATTAGTCAAGTTCTGGACACCACAATCACTTACCACATTCCTAAAATTATAGAAAATATATAGCACCCAGTTGTGTGGAATTATAACATTGGGACCAACGTACCAACATTACTAAATTATAATAAGTAACAAGATAGAGGACTTATGATACATACATAGGACACATCAACAAAATACCTATGATATTATAGATATTCACCACAATATGCGGGTACAACTAATTAATTATTGTTTGGGTAATTGTTATAATATTATGATTTTACAAAGAATGACGAATATGAATTAAATATATAATATATTTATGTAGTATGAAATAGTTTTTTCCAATAGGGTGTTATGGGATAAACCACCCAAAATCAAGACCAATGTGAGTTCCTAAGCATTTTTTGTAAGAATCCCTGATGAATAAATTCCTTTGTAAATCAGGTCTGTTAGTAATCATAGACGTGGGATCCATTTAGTGTTACTAGTATAATAAATAACCTACATTGTAATACCTCTTAGATAGAAGTAGTGACTGTAACACCCCGAGATTTTATGAAAAATATTCATTTAATTTCATTAATGTCTTTTGTTACACCAAGATTACCTTGCGCTATACGCAACACTGAATTAGCTTGCAGTATACGCAACACTATTCTTGGATCGTGTTACACACAATTTTGATAATACTTATTCTACGCAACATTGAGTATATATATATATATTCAATGTATAAATGAAATATGGTTGGATTATGTTATATGAAACAATGAAGGATTCTTGCACAGCACGCAACGCTGACTTGGCTTACATAACACACAATCACGACCATCCTCGATAGCGTGTGTTGTACGCAATACAGGGTTTTACTAAACAACGATATATTAATATAATATTGTTATGAACAAGCTGTTATGAATAGTGTTAACTAAATTTTTAATTCTATAACATTATTATTCATCTTACACATTTCTAGAACATGTTATAAGAACAAAATAAATTTTTCGGGTAAAATAAGTATTTTTCAAAAAATGCAGTTTTGCTGCCTTTTGATGGCGCACCCACTTTAAATATATTTTTTGACATGTTTATAAGTTCAATTTGACGAAATATAATTCTTCATTTGAATCTTGATATAAAAATTTACATTAGATAATGTTTTGATATTTTTCCGATAACTTTCATATTTTAATGAATAGTAAAAACACGCTATATTTTAGTTAAAAACAACTTTTTTCATCGTAATATATTATGTGGTTAAATTATGATATTGATTTGTTTTGAAGTATAAATATAATATATTTTTACCATTTAATATAATGTATGTCATTAGCATTGATTTTACCTTGAATTCGTAGGTCAAATCAATTCAATCTTTTGCAATGTTTTAAAGAAAAACCTGTTTTCTTTTGACAACAGGATTAATTTTAATTTAATTTCTACATATTTTGTGTATTGAATTTCGAAAAATGGATTCCATTTTTTGAATCAGTGGGTCCAAATTATATTAATAAGCTACTTTTTATTTTTGGGCATTGTGAATAGTAACTACGTTAAATTTTATTTACTATAGTTAAAGATAAATCGGGTAATTAAGGGTAAATATAAGATTATAAAATTATCCTAACACTTGGAAAAATCCTATTGGATGGCTAAAAGTAGACCCATATAACCTAAGGGTCGGATTAGATTCATTTTATGGACTTCTTTCCATGAAAATAATTTAATTATTATTAAAACCAAAGAATGTGACAACATGTCACTTTCTTAAATCTTATATGTATAATAATTTTACTTTTGTTATAAACTTCATGAAACCTCTAACAATAATAGTCTCCAGAAATATAATACAATTATCCACATCTTAGGAATTTATTTAGAATTTTTATGGATTAAATAATTATCATTTATTATGACACGATGATGATGCAGTAATTGTCTTATTAATAAAATATTGACATAATTGATGTTATAAATGCCCAAATAAATGTAATTTGAGACTTTTTATGACGTACACTAATTTTATAGGTTAATATGACATGTTATTGTTGGTTTACGTGTCTTGTTTCGAACTTTTAATTCTGTTATGAATTTCATAAAAATCATGTACCAAATAGTGTCAAAATTGACATAAATTAGTTTTTTAATAAAATATTATATTATTAATTGTTATTCTATTCCTAAAAATCAATGGTTTGGCCAAATGACTTAGATAAGATTATATATATTAATAATAAACAACTTGGGGTTCGATTGGCTTGATATAGTAAGTTTATTAACCATATACTGTAAGAAAACAAAAAGACACGATAAAAGTTAAATTATTTAACTTAGAGTTAAATCTAATTGATAAGGTTAGAATAATACACTAAACTTGTATAAATCCTATTGGATGAGAGGATTTCGACCCATCCCCACTTTACCTTTGAAATAAGACCCTTTGGAACCATTATAAACCGAATTTTACCTTAATATATAATAATATTTTGAGATTTTCCTAAGGTGCACCTCTCCTCCCTTATAAAAGGGCACCTCCTCCCTCCCCTCCTCACACCAATTTTAGCATTCAAACTCGGCCAAACCTGGCCAAAATGTCTTCTACACTTCCCTAGTATCATCCTAGTGGTCTTGGTCTTCTTCAAAGATAATCCTTAGTTCTTTAAGTATAGGTTAAGTGAAGGCGCGTCAAAATGAGGAGGTTCAGATACGTACAAAGCATATCAGACATAAGGTAAGGGAAAATTTCACAATCTCATTTTTATCCTAGATTGTTTATACTTTGGTATATACTGGGGTGTATTTTATTATCCACATCCATGTTTATTCAATATGTAATATTATTTCCATCCACCTACAATTTTTTAAATCCAATTTTACCCTTCGGTGAGTTTTTAGTAAAAGATATGAAAGGAATCTTTTGTCGTTTTTCGTACGAGATAATTTTTGACTTTTCCGAAAAAAGTACGAGAAATATGTTTTTTTATCTTATACGACATGAATCAATTTTTAAAACATTTTTTCCAAGAATCATCCTTTACAAGTTTTCATGTTTATTTTTAATCAACTTCTTTTAGTTTAAAGTTGTATGACATGTTAAGAAATGAATGAAAATTTGAAGAAGAAAGGATATTTTCCTCAAAAATGGATTTCATGTTTTTTATCAAAATTATTTTCCATATAAGATAATAAAGTGTTCTGTTTTTATCCCTATTATTACATTGATTTGATTTTGTTGTGATGGAATTATTTTTATGAATTCTTTTATCTTATATGAATTGTTTTATGATGTCATGATGTTTAAGATTCCCATTTGTATTACATGAGTTATTCAATGATGTATGATTTATAATTTTGTGGCACACATAAGAATGGTATCATTGTGAGATTGGTGGGACCTATATCTCCATCCAATGATTGGGTAATGATTTTATATCTCATGAGATAGACATGGCTGGAACGGTAGGTTATACCGGTTCAGTGAAGCAGGACTGAAACGAGGAGTAAACTCGGTTTAGAAAGGGACTTTGTCCACTAAGATAGTCTTGGAAATGAGCCTTGACTAATAAGAAATGATCCCCTATGATTATGTGTGTATTCCACAAAATTTCATGTTTTAAGTTATGATTATTGTGATTACATTTCACTGCCATGATTTATTCCATGTTATGAAATTATGATCTCTTTTGCAGGTTAAGATTTCCAAAAGTTATGTTCTTATGTATATGATGTGATTGATATTTCTATTATTTATCCTTACTGAGAATTTGAGCTCACCCTTTTATGTTTTCTTTTCCCCAGGATATAAAGTATGATTTTAGGTAAAAAAAGGAAGATCTTTTTGGGAGATGTTGAAGATCTTTCACCACGATTAGAAGATTATATTCTGAGTTTCCAAAGACACTAAACTATTACGGTCCTTGTGTGTGTGTTTTTTTTATGTACTAAGTATTTAGAAAAAGTAATGTAATGTTTATGTACATCAATCTTCGGGTCTCTACAGTTGGTATCAAAGGAAACGTTTAGTCAACCTTTGGAAACTAGGATGTGAGAACGTTAGTGAGATCCCAAGAGATATTTCTACGGTATGTCTAGGGATGTCCCTAAGGATAAGTATACATATAGGATATAGTCCTAGAACTATGGTAACGATCATAGATTTTAACCTAAGATGTTAGATATTAAGGGTATTCCCCCTTTACTATGTTGTTTTCTCTAGCATGATTTTTGCGTCTCACAAGATTCATTTTGTGTTTTAGTTAATGGAGGGAACCAGAAGGAATTCGGTTAACATTGAATCCAATGGACAAATTGGTGACTATGAGCAACAAAATTGTGTAATTCCTAGAGAGAATGATATTGAGATTATGCTGAATCAGTCTTCGTGATATATGATGAACAACGTGAAATCTAGTGGTATGCCTAATTCATCAAAGAAGAGGAAGATAAACTATTATGCATGTTCTCATGTTGAGGAGCATAAAGATATGAAGATTGAGATTTATAAAGAAGGGAAAAAGAACCTTGAGGAATACCTCAAATGGAGGGACAATGTTATCTGTGTGGAGAAAAGGGTCATAGAGTGACAGACTGTTATGGAGTTCAATGTCTTATTTGTGGAGAACATGGGCATTGCCCAACTCAATGACCTGACCTAAAAAGTTACTTCTAAATCAAGGAAGGACTTATTCCAGGACAATCATTGAAGTGGATGGACTTAAGTGGTTATGTATTGGTATTCAAGAATAATGTTGTTGAGGTACTTTTATGGTGTATTGAAATATTTATGTATTGTTCTATTGTGTTTTTAAATAATTTTAAGGTATCGATAACCATGAAAAGTGCTTCAAATATTTTGGAAAGTAGATGATATGCACATAATTAAGGGATAAGGAGAAAATGAAATGTTTGACAGTATTCATGAGCTCATGATTGATATAAGGACTACGTGATATCATGGTTTGAGTATATAGAATTTTTAGGATTTTGGTATGTGGAAAGAGTTAACTTTTAACAGCACTCATGTTTTCAATAAGGTTCAATGGGTATTCAAGAGAGTAAAATATTAAGGCCTTTGAATGTTTGGAATGTGACCAACAAGATATATCTTATGATATATGGGGATCAACGATGGTATTAAATCTCTGAGAGTGGACTGCAGTATTATGAATAAGCCTAAATATTGGAATGGATTATGTTGGACATAAGTTAGTATTGTTTGTTTTTCGATATTATTGATGGGATGTTATAGTAATATAGTTTTAGAAAAAGGAAAACCTGTAGGACGGGCGACAACCCATCGCGTTAGACAAGGCTGTGGGAATCGAACCCACAACCGAAGTGCGACTGGCCTTTATCACCTACCACTGGCCTACAGAAAGTCCCTGGTTAGTAGAAACTAGTTTTATTTTATTAAGCGGTATGATATATGAAGTACAAGTTCATTTTTGGAATCATATACGATTAATCTAACCATAAGATGGACTTATAACTTTTTTTAACCTTTTGTTTGAAAGAGATGGAATGACCCATCATTCTATCACATGATCTGCTAACACATCACAAATAACAAATTCAACTTCATTTCTTTAAGGGATGATGTGGAGATTGTTCAATTCACGAACAACAGTGAGATTGTTCCAAAATCATGCAAGTATTTCTTTTAATTCATCAACTTTAGGAAAATGATCTTGAAAACCAAAAATGTGGTCCTAGTTCCTTTATATCCGATTAATCAGATGGAACCTTAGATCATCACAAATCAATAGCTTTGTGATTGTTGGCTTTTTCATTGCCATGTTCTCTACCACTCTCCATCAGAACATGATGGTTATATTTTTCTTCCATATCCATATTTTAACCTATGTTATCTTACGTGGAAACCCCGTGATGAGTCTATTTGGGTAACCATTACATTTCATACTTTAGATTTTAAAAGCCATGTTTTGGTATTCCTTTTTACGATGTGGGTTTCTTTTAAACATACTTTCGAGTAGTAAACCATTTATAACCCCGAAAAATTTCGAGGGAGAAATTCATTTTAAGGGGGGTAGAATGTAACACCCAGAGATTTTATGAAAAATATTCTTTTAATTTCATTAATGTCTTGTGGTACACCAGGATTACCTTGCACTATACGCAACACCATATTAGCTTGCAATATACGCAACACTATTCTTGGATCGTGTTACACACAATTTTGATAATAGTTATTCTACGCAACATTGAGTATATATATATATATATATTCAATGTATAAATGAAATATGGTTGGATTCTGTTATACGAAACAACGAAAAATTCCTGCACAGCACACAACCCTGACTTGGCTTACATTACACGCAATAACGACCTTCCTCGATAGTGTGTGTTGTACGCAATATTGGGTTTTACTAAACAACGATATATTATTATAACATTGTTATTAACTAGCCATTATGAATAGTGTTAACTAAATTTTTAAATATATAACATTATTATTCATCTTACACATTTCTAAAACGTGTTATAAGAGCAAAATAAATTTTTCGGGTAAAATAAGTATTTTTCAAAAAATACAGTTTTGCCGCTTTTTGATGGCGCACCCACTTTAAATATAGTTTTTGACATGTTTATAAGTTCAATTTGACAAAATAAAATTATTCTTTTGAATCAGGATATAAAAATTTACATTAGATAATGTTTTTATATTTTTCTGATAACTTTCATATTTTAATGAATAGAAAAAACACGCTATATTTTAATTAAAAACAACTTTTTTCATCATAATATATTATGTGGTTAAATTATAAAATTGAATGGTTTTAAAGTATAAATAGAATATATTTTTAACATTTAATATAATGTATGTCATTAGCATTGATTTTACCTTGAATTCGTAGGTTAAATCAATTCAATCTTTTGCAATTTTTTAAAGAAAAACCCGTTTTCTTTCAACAAAGGTATTAATTTTAATTTAATTTCTGCAACTTTTGTGTATTGAATTTTGAAAAATGGATTCCATATTTGGAATCATTGGGTCCAAATTATGTTAATAAGCTACTTTTTATTTTTGGGCATTGTGAATAGTAACTACGGTAAATTTTATTTACTATAGTTAAAGGTAAATCGGGTAATTAACGGTAAATATAAGATTATAAAATTACCCTAACACTTGGAAAAATCCTATTTGATGGCTAATAGTAGACCCATATAACCTAAGGGTCGGATTAGATTAATTTTATGGACTTATGTCCATGAAAATAATTAAATTATTATTAAAACCAAAGAATGTGACAACATGTCACTTTCTTAAATCTTATAAGTATAATAATTTTACTTTAGTTATAAACAGCATTAAACTTCGAACATTAATAGTATACTGAAATCTAATACAATTATCTACATCATAGGAATTTATTTATAATTTTTAGGGATTAAATAATTATCATTTATTATGACACAATGATGATGCAGTAATTGTCTTATTAATGAAATATTGACATAATTGATGTTATAAAAGCCCAAATAATTGTAATTTGAGACTTTTTATGACTTACACTAATTTTCTAGGTTAATATGACATGTTATTGTTGATTTAAGTACCTTTTTTGAACTTATCATTTTGTTATGAATTTCATAAAAATCGTGTACCAAATAGTGTCACAATTGACATAAATTAGTTTTTAAAACAAATATAATATTATTAATTGTTATTATATTACTAAAAATCTAAGGTTCGACAAAATGACTTAGATATGATTATATATATTAATAATAAACAACTTGGGGCTATTTTGGCTTGATATAGTATGTTTATTAACCATATAGTGTATGAAAACAAAAAAACACGGTAAAAGTTAAATTATTTAACTTAGAGTTAAATATAATTGATAAGGTTAAAATAATACCCTAAACTTGTCTAAATCCTATTGGATTAGAGGATTTCGACCCATCCCTACTTTATCTTCGAAATAAGACCCTTTGGAACCATTGAAAACCGAATTTGACCTTAATATAAAATAATATTTTGAGATTTTCCTAAGGTGCCCCTCTCCTGCCTTATAAAAGGGCACCTCCTCCCTCCCCTCCTCACACCAATTTTAGCATTCATGCTCGGCCAACCCCTGCCAAAATCTCTTCTCCACTTCCCTAGTATCATCCTAGAGGTCTTGGTCTTCTTCAAAGACCATCCTTAGTAATTTATGTGGAGGTTAAGTGAAGGCGCGTCAAAAAGAGGAGGTTCGGATACGTACAAAGCATATCAGACATAAGGTAAAGGAAAATTTCACAATCTCATTTTTATCCAAGATTGTTTATACTTTGGTATTTACTGGCGTGTATTTTATCATCCACATCCATGTTTATTCAATATGTAATATTATTTACATCCACCTACAATTGTTTAAATCCAATTCTACCCTTTGGTGAGTTTTTAGTAAAAGATATGAAAGGAATCTTTTGTCATTTTTCGTACGATACACTTTTTGACTTTTTCGAAAAAAGTAAAAGAAGAATGTTTACTTAACATATACTAAATGAATGGATTTTTAAAACATTATTTTCAAGAAGCATCCTTTACATGTTTTCAAGTTTATTTTTAATCATCTTCTTTTAGTTTAAAGTTGTATGACTTCTTAAGAATGGAAAAAAAATTTGAAGAAGAAAGGATATTTTCCTCAAGAATGGAGTTCATGGGTTTTATCAAAATTATTTTCCATCTATGATAATAATGTGTTATGTTTTTATCCCTATTATTACATTGATTTGATTATGTTGTGATGGAATTATTTTTATGAATTCTTTTATCTTATATGAATTGTTTTATGATGTCATGATATTTAAGATTCCCATTTGTATTACATGGGTTATGCAATGATGTATGATGTATGATTTTGTGCTACACATAAGAATGGTATAATTATGAGATGGGTGGGACCTATATCTCCCTCCAATGCATTGTGTAAAGATTTTATATCTCATGAGATAGACATGGCTGGAACGGTAGGTTATACCGGTTCAGTGAAACATGACTGAAACGATGAGTGAACTCGGTTCAGAAAGGGTCTTTGTCCACTAAGATAGTCTTGGAAATGAGCCTTGACTAATAAGAAATGATTCTCTATGATTATGTGTGTATGCCACAATGATTTATGTTTTAAGTTATGATTATTGTTATTACATTTCACTGCCATGATTTATTCCATGTTATGAAATTATGATATGTTTTGCAGGTTAAGATTTCCAAAAGTTATGTGCTTATGTATATGATGTGATTGATATTTCTTTTGTTTATATTTACTGAGCATTTGAGCTCACCCTTTTATATTTTCTTTTCACCAGGATATAATGAAAGTTTTTAGGTAAAAAAAAGGAAGATCTTTTTATGGGAGATTTTGAATATCTTTAACCACGATTAGAAGATTATATTCCGAGTTTCCAATGACATTAAACTATTATGTTCCTTGTGTGTGTGTTTTTGTTATGTACTAAGTATTCCACAAAAGTAATGTAATGTTTATGTACATCAAGCTTCAGGTCTCTACAGTGACCCTATAGAAGGATTTTGCAGTCATGTTCAGCACCTTAAAAACCAATCAATATGAAACATCATCCTAAGATAAATCATTAATTATAAAACCAACATTAATCATTCCAAAAATTTAAATTTACTATATATAGTCTAGTAAACGTATTTTGTTACTTATGATTTAAGACTCAGCAATATCTTTGATTTTGTTATTTGTATATAAAAAGATATCATTCTCAATATCCCACTTCATTCGATGTAAATGAAATCATCATAAAATAAGTGTTTTAGGGAATCATCTTCCTTTGGGTGTCACGCCCCCCGTATATAGAAGGGAATTGTAATAAATTCCACATCTTCAAAACCAAGAGGAAAATGTGTTGTTAAGGTAATATCATCATCCTCATACCATCTAATCCCTAGAGGATGTATGAAAGGGTATCAATTCAATACATCCCGTGAGATCATCTTATCTATTGAAGGATCAAATAAATCCAACATTTCTTTTCACGACCACATATCCGTTCATGATCATGTCAATAATGTTCAACAACTTTTACATTCATTATTTTAAGAATGTTGAGTAAGCAGTCAACTAGGACCTCAAACCAATTCAAGTGTCTCCTAAGAGGGGTCCTATTAACCATCTCCCCCAATATCATGAAACACACACCACGTAGTTTCATTCATAGGGATTTGTCTAATACATCACGCTAAGTCATTCAAACATAGGAATCAGGGAGATATGTCTAGGAATGGTGACATACATACCCTAAATAGTTTTATAATATCATCTCTTATACCAAAAAGGCCTTCCATTATATTATGGTGGAAACAATTGAGTAGCTCCATATCTATATTCTCATATATAATTTCTTTAAATACACTTCAAAAATAGACAAGGAGGAGGAGAATATTTCCACTCCCACAAATGAATCCTAGTATCATATCTATATAGAAAATGTATGAATGTATTTGGAACACATTTCCACTTAAAATGAATATTTTTTCCAGCATATCCTAGTGACAGGGAATGGGAATGCTTATATTCCATCTCAAAACCCTTTTGAGAATCCAACACATTCTAGAAACAATAGGGAAGATTTTATAAATATTATTAAGATCAAAAAATTTGGAAAACTACTCATATATTCCCCAATAAATAATTATATCAGTAAGTAAAACATGAAAAAATAGCTACTCTTATGAAATTTCACATTCTTTCTCATATTTAGGATGATTATTTTAAATTTCTGATAAATGATAAGGCCCATGACTAATCATATATTCTCATTCAAAATGGGGTTCACCAATGTAATTTGAAATTCACCTAAAGACAATCTCATGTTCCTATTCAAGGGAGATATTTTGATATATAAAATGAAAAATATATTTGGGAACATATTTCTTATTTAATCTAGCTTCAGCATCAAATTACTCAACTCACCTTAGGGATGTATCGTATTTCTATCAATAATTCACAAGCTTTATGGGATATTCCAATAATGGATGGATGCAAGGAGTATATTCATACTTCTATGATTGAAGGGATTTATTATCATCCCTCAAACACTATACATGATAAGCTATATGTCCATTCTCTAATTTTTAATGTCTTCCAACATATCCTAGTTGGGAATGAATATCAAAAATTACCTCATACACACATTTTATTCAAGTCGATCAAATATATTACTACAACAATGGTAAAGAAACCTCATATTCCAACCAATAATTTAGAAGAATTCTGGAATACCCTAATAGTTTCAGAATAGTAGTTACATATAACTTCAATAGCGAAAGATATTCATCAGTGTACTCTGGCATCCACCACTCTATGGGCTCATATTCCAACTTTACTCTATATGAAATGTCTACAAATTCTGAAAACAATTCATGATGAGAACATATTCTTAACCCATTCAATGATAAAATCATTTAGGCCATATGAAAAATATATATCATATCTCAATGAATTTCCGACACTTTATATGATGCAAAATGACATAGATTCCATGTAATTCCTTATGGTTGCATAAAGATGGATTATATGGAGCATATCCTTATTATCCATTATAGATAACATCCTAACCATGATATATCGTCTAGGAATGGATATAATCACCTTTTATGAGAACCATCATATATATATATGCGGCCAGCAAATTATGGTTACCTACATATGGTCCCTACATCAATTTCTGACAACAAATCACATTGGTTAGTAGATGACCTAGATTAGTAAACATCATACCTACATTTTATAGGCCATGAGTCACCATAAATGGAAAATTAAAATCAATGGTATTACCATAAAGAAAAATATGGATCCAATTAAGATACAATTATGAATATATAGAATGAATTTTCTGATAAAAATCCTTGACATATGTCCTATCTTGTATTTACTTCTAGTTATGACATCTCGGCTCTGTTAAAATAGGATTTAATTCAATACTTATTCCAGAACCTATGGGTGACACTTCATTTTATAAATGATAATAACCTATCATACTATAGATATGATGATATAATCCATATAGTAAATAATATTTTATATCATGTGGTCTATTCCACTCCCTTTGTTTCTCAATACTAAATGGTGGAAAATCACGAAAATATCCAATAATATTCGTTTAACATAAAACTATTGTACCTTTGATAGATAATTTATAATTCCTTATCTTTTGTATGAATTGTGTGATTTGGTGAGTGAAGAGTGGTGCACTTCAAATTATCCGTCATTCATGAGAGTAATACTAAGATAACAACATGAAATGTAATAGTCCTAAGAGATAACATGGGTTTGAAAAATTCCTATGCTAGTTGTGTAACCAAAAAAAATCACCATATCCCTGAGGAATAAATGTGTTCAAATTATAAAGAGGGATATTAATTTGTATGATCCAAAGTAAGTCCTCCAAAATGGTCTTAGAAACAACTCATACGAGAGAATACAACCTTCAAATACAATATTACATCATAATGAATGTAGCTAAAATTTTGATAAAGCACTATACATAGATCATGAATGAGTGAAAAAAAAAATGATGAAGATTACACTAGATTGTAGAATGAAATCTATCTGAGAGATCCCTCATCCTTCAAGGATGTGTAAATTTCTAACACCAACTCCACCCCATGGGTCATCAAATCCTTAGTGGCTCTACAAGATATCTTTATTGGATCAAATTGAACCACATACCATAAGGTTGGGGGGATTTTTTATATGTGATCCCCCAAGAATCATCAACTACTCAGCAGGTTCAAGAAGAATTGATTGTTATACCACATCGGTCCACACCCTCAGGGATCAAAGAATCATTATTATATTCTATATGAAAATTAAAATGTTCAAAGATTTGAAATGTTTTCCAATAGTTTGTTCCACAATCATTACTTCTAATATATGAACACCACTTTGATTTGTAGAACATTCAATCATAATAGTTAGAGAGTCCCATGGAAACACTATTCATAAATAAAAATTAAGGGAATGTCAATAATATAATATCAAACCCCACAATGTTAATTAGATGAAATACTCCATTGAGAAAATGAGTATAGGTAAATACATCGATATAATCTCCAAGGGGATTCAAGAGATACATAATCACTCTTTTAATTGTATGATGGAGAAATGGATCTTTCTAACCAATATTGATCTATGAAAATAATCACCATCAATCATATTTATTATTGAGATATAGGAACAAACAATGGTGTATGAAATAGGTGAAAAATATTCTGAGATATGGATTGTACTGAATAAATGATCAAGGACACATGAACCTAGAATCTAATGATGAATTAGAACTTAGTTCCTCTCAACATGACCCATCTAACCCTCAAATATATTCAACTAGAGATAAATGGAATGGAATTGAAATAACACATTAACCACACAATTATCTTGATTTCCTCCTCATGCAAGATAAGTTCGCATAGTATGAGGTTTATATATTCAATATAATATGCATATATTATGAGTTACGTAGGGGAAATATTTCCACTCAATATCACCTCAAATCTGATGTGAAAAACACTTATAGACAACTGTGATGCGGATAATAGACCAAAAAATTTGATTTAATAACATTAATGGATATAGATTTATCCAACCGATCTATTTAACTATGGAAATCAAGGAAGTCTAGGATTTCCTTCACTGTCGCACCCACTTGTATCATATCCAAATAGTATCCTTGTCCTAACATGAACCAAAATTCAATATCGGGTATATGTTACATGAATGTATCAAAATTCACCTATTAATCAAACTTAGGGGAAGAATAATAAAATGTTTCCCATATGAATCCTCAGCACTATCAAATCTCATTCCATTGATATTGAATCCCCAAATGGGCGATGTTCCCTAGGGTAGTCGGAATGAATGTCATATCCATAATGGTTGGATACCTCTCTTTCTCCACATAATTTTTGGAATACTACATTCCTAATCTTATATGACATGAGAGATCCATATCAGCACATATCACTATTATTTTCTTAATTATTTTCTTTGATGTGATTATAATATCAAAAAGAAGTTGATAAAATAAGATGATTTGTGTAGAATATGGTGGTGATAAATTTCATCTTATATAGTTGCGTATCAATGTGTTCCACCACAAGTAGGGAAGACCTAATCCATAAATTTTTTTATCAATTTATTACATGGGAATTAATAAAATCGCCTTTTATCACAAAAATTATAAATAACATGAATATTAAAGGGTCTTATGAATTTATAACAATATAGATTGGTTTGATGTACTCTCACAATATTCAAATCCCATAGGAGTAGTTGTGTGAATATTTGTTCAGAACCATTGTGATTAATTATGGACATCATCGACCATGTCAAATATATAATAGGATTCCAAGAGTTTGAATATGTATCAGAACATCTAGAAAAAGAAAATTTATAAAAACATTCCCCAATATTTGACTATTATCATATAACAAGGGGAAAATATATAAAGGCATAAACTACCATAGTTAAACTCAACCAATTCAAATGACCACAGAATCACACAAGAAAGATCCACATCTCATATGCCCACTTACTGAAATTAAAAAAAATCCTCCACTATCCTTAGAAAATGATAGGTCAAGGATGCATCTATTTTAATTAGAAAAATAGGAATTATTCGTTGTGTATAGAATAATTTCCTAGTTAAATTCTAGTATCCATTGAAAAAAATTTCATGAAGATTACTGAGTATCTAAGACCTTGTAAATTCGGCCACGTTGATTGTCCAAGCTATTTCATTGTTCACTAGAGTTTGGACCACATCATCCAATATTGATTTTTCTACAATGAAATCATTTATATAATGTTTGATTTTAGATATTTGATACTGTGGGAATCTCAACTACATGTTTCTCATGTTCCCACCACCTAATTGGTGGAAAACGGTAACTAGAATGATATTTCAGCTAGGCATGAACCAAATTCTAGTGACTGTATGACCTAGAAAAAAATTGGTTAGCCCCACACTCTTCTCTATGAATAATTTGGTCAATATATTACATTCACAACACATCCTTCATCATCAATATAGATTCTATTATACCCATACATATAGTGCACAACATAGCTATTCTAAAAAGAATTGGGAATTAGAAAAATATTATGGAATAAAACCCAAAAGTTCCTAGAATATTATAGATTACATTCCATTATCATGAAAATAACATGTGTAATTTCCTATACCCCGATTCCATTGGACAGTTCCCATGATGATGGTTTTATACATGGCCTCATGCACATCTCTCCAAATGCCATAGGTTACTAACTATATGTGAGGCCCAAGAGTGTTTCACTGTAGAGAATATTCCCTCATCACTAGAGTGTAGGAAAATAAATATAAAATAATAGATAAGTAGAAGAAGTAATAAATCAATCAAACATATAATAAATAAATAAGATAGGCTTATATAAATAATTATATATCTAATATTATATACAGATGATGATGATGATACATTTCTTGTCTCTACAAAACAACCAAAATAGATATATACGGAAGGTGTAAAAAATATAAAAATAAATACCAAAAGACCATAATATATCCCTTCTTGCATCAAGAGCCTCAGCTGGGTCATGTGCTCCCCAATAACTAAGAATCAATTAAAAACCTATTATAGGGAACATTCCTTTATCCATACATGAATTCAAATAATATTATTAGTACCAAAGGTAGCCTAGGTATGTTGTGAGATAAATTAGAAGTAGGCTGCCACCAATAGTGTCTAATGCCATCTGGTTATTGAATATATAATAATAACAGTTTTTAGGATGTAATAAAAAAATTTAAAGGTAGTATTAAAAGTAAACAACCCATAAAGGTCTAGGTTATGATGGACACCCATCATTTGCTACTTTCTTTTCAACTATCTATAATTATATTGAATAAATATTTCATCCTCTCTCATTTATAAACAAATTTTATTTAATAATAAATTACATTTAATTAATAATTCATCGGACTTAGAATTTTTCCCAATTTTTTCTTTTAGGAATGTGATCATGTGGTGTCTACAAAGTTCATAAACATGATATAATGATCTAAATGACTTCAAGATGGTGCTTTGCCTTTGAATGTTTTTTAGTTAAATAATTTCATTAGTCAATCAATTAATAACCAAAGAACATCCTTGTAATTCATTATTTGGAATCCAGATATTGATCTAGGCATAAAAAAAACTAATCAAAATAAAATTACATCCTAGTTATTCCTCATTATAATCCTAATATCAATCTAACTATGGTATAACATCAACATTCATTCATTCATTCCTTAGTGGTCCTCTATGGGAGGCCAATTATCACCCATGGCATATATAATCGACTTCCCACAGATTCTATCTTTGGAAAACCATTTGGAGTCTCTGTATAACATATGTGTATAATATTCACCCACATGAGTCTATCCTTGGTAGTCCACTAGGAAGTCCATGTGTCAATCGGGCTTGAGGAAGGCTTTCGACAAATGATTTTTTCCAACATGTTTGTATATTATCCCATGTGTCACCAAAGTTATATAATAAACTTTCAATAAATATTTTTTTACTCTGTAAAGGTCATGAATACAAACATTTCTTTTAAACCTCACTTTAGATGGTGGATCAAGGAATGTTCTATAATTAGAAGGCATATCCAATTAATTATCCCACATGGGAGTTTCATTATAAAAAAGAAACTCATTATTAACCAAGATATTACATGTACATAGCCTAGGGACATGAAAAAATATTCCATTACATTAACAAATACAATTTACAATTCAATATTTAACAACCCTTGTAATGGAGTAAACTGGACACCTATAAGGTAATCATGTTTATATTCCATCCATGGTGGTCATGTTAATTAAACAACACAGCCAAGTGGTGGTTCTAATTCAACGTTCATAACCTTTAATAATTATCAATGGGTCTCATTAATTACATATGATATACAAATCCATTTCAAAGAGGTACTAAATTCCATTTCAAGGGTGTCACTCTGGAATATGGGCATTTTGCACAGTGATATATATATATAGAAACCTCATATTTGAGAGATATGTACCAGAAAAAATATCCTTGGTTCGTAGTGGATTGCATGTCCAGTGTCAGCTAATGATTCAACTCAAATCGCGGAAAAACGAAGAATTATTGAAGATACTGGAAATAAAAAATATTATTTTCCACCTATAAATCACTACCAATACCATGTATTATGAGCTACAAAAAAAATAATCAAGTTCACACTGACATAGATGTAATGAGATAAATGACTCTCGATTTAATGATCGGGGGACAAAGATCACCCAAAACCTAGTTTAACATTCAATGGATAACATTAATAGGTTATTTATATTATGCAGAGGAGAAGTGAAAATGTTTTTTGGTTTATAAATTAATTAAAGGAAGAGGTAAAATTTCTTCAAAATACACGGTCACACAGTCTGGCCGCATAATTGGCCAAACCATGAACCTAATATGGGCTCTCTAGTTTATAAAGGGGTAACTCACATGAAATTCATGAACATGTTGAATAAATATGAAAAAATCATGTTTCATCCTTTTTTCAAAAACATCAATGGACTGGGAATAGTAATTCACCTCCTTCTGCATGTTTTTTCAAACGACATGGGATCCTCCAGCCAATCCTCTAGCCTTGCAAGGTTTCTATTAACCACGTGACCATCCCCTAATGAGTTTTACTAACCATGATAATCATTATTTTCATCCGAAATGATGATATCCAAGAATTGAATGTGACTCAAACACCTCTGATACCCCCATTATCTAAATGGGTAATCACATTAGGTCATGGTTAAGAATTATAACTAAAAATTTATTTAATGAAAATGATTATATACCTCAATAAAGAAATAGATTCATAAAATTTCTCCCCTTATATAATTTCATACCCATATTGGACATCCAAAGGTTTTTAAGCATCATAAGTGAACAATTCTGACCACTATGCTCATACATCAGCCTTCCACTCATATGTCTTGTCCTGTACATGGCCATGCTGCCACAACACCCACAGTCGAGGAACTAATCAGCCTCAAAGAACCATTATTCTATGATCCAAAATAAGAATATGATTATATCCAATGGACACATCTACCTGTAACTCATTATCTTTAGGATATAAATATTGAGATGGGTCAGAATGATAACAAAATAGTTGAGATACATATAAGATGACTTGCATGGATTGGTACCCTTGAGGTAACTTCAACAGATTTGATATCAGTGCGACTCAAACTCAAATTTTAAATGGATTGACATGTTATACTGAATGAAAATAATGTCTCCTTATCCTATTATGTACTAGAAACTACAAATCACATAAAAAGTCCCCATCCCATCCTCAAACTATAGAGTTCATCTGTGGAGATCAATGTATGATTTCAATTGAGACTGTGTATCATAAGTATGCTTCCACATTAACTGAACCTTCTCTATATCCTCCTGCAAGAGATGAGGTCCATGTATATATGTCTCTCCCAACTCTAACCAGAACATGGATGATCATCGTGGCCAACCATACAATGCCTCATAAGGAACCATATGAATAGTATCCTAAAATCTATGGTTGTAAGTGAACTCAAAAAGGGGTGTATGCCTTTTCTATGGGTCCCCAAAATGAAATATTCATACCCGCAGCATGTCCTCATGTAGTTGAATCGTGCACTTTGATTGGTCATTGGTATGAGGTTGGTATGCTACACTCAAACACACTGATGTACCAACTCCCTCGAGAAGTCTTGCGGGAACCACAAAGTAAACCAAGAACCATATCTAAAATGATTGTATGAGGGACCCCATGAAGTTTTAGTATATCACAAATATACAGCCTCACATGATCACCTAATGATAATTCATCCTTTATAGTTATGTAATGTGAAATGTTTTTGATACTATCAATAAAAACAAAAATGGAATCATTGCATCATGGTGACCTCAGTAACCTAGTCACAAAGTCCCTCAGGATGTTGTTCCATTTCCTCATAGGAATGGGAAGATGCGGTAAAAGTCTAGATAGACTCTAGTTTCATTCCTTAACTAGTTGATAGGTGGAACACCACGTAACAAGACCATATATACCTCTATTAATTCCTGGCCACCAGTATTGTAGATGTAAATCATGATACATCTTGGTGATGCCAGGATGAACTTCTCAGGATGAACCATAAGAGTCTCATATTTTCTCCTCGTACATGTCTGCTGGAACCCATACATGACCAAGTAAATATATAATTTTATCCCCTCATATGGTCCAACTACGAGTAGAGTCCTCACCTACCTCAATATCTTGTAAGACTAGACCCTTAGTTTCTTTATCCTCATTCTATCTTTAAGCGTTGAGGTAACAAATAAGGGTAAAATAAATGTATTCCCGAAATTATTCTTCAACTCCAAGTTCATCTCAAAGAATAATAACACAATAATCCACTCTCTACTATAATTTTAAAATATTTGTATCATATTCCTACTGCTCAGTGAAATGTCTAATGAATTACCTTTCCTAGGTGGGTTGGAAAGCTCACAGTCTAAATAATATAAGTATTCAACCTACATTCACTACCTTATATTCAGATCATAGTTTTTTAATATTTACATGAGTCTTTTGGGGTATGTAAACACCAGAAACTACTCTCTAAGTAATGTATCAAATAACATGATCAAGGAACAACTAAAACTAACTTGATATTGTGTGTCAGGTAAGTCCTCTCATGTAGCATCCACTATCATGACCCATATGCTACAACTCAATACCCTTGCATTAGAATGGCTACTATCCTGATACATGATGCATTACAGTAAAAAGTGTAACTCATACCTAGATTTATAAAAATCAATATTTGTTGTGAAGTCAATATCTGATTCATCTTCTAAAATCTTGAATCACATGCATCTAACCATACAATAATCAATCCTTTTTTAGTTAATCCCATTAGAAAAACTGTTCTTTGTGAGAAGTCCTATATTAAATACTTTTAATAACCTACCAGACCCAAGAAACTATGTATCTCAAAGACATTATTGGGATGATCCCAAGAAAATATGACATTCACCTTATCTAGTTAAACTGATATTGATCTCTCTGAGATAATGTGACCTTAAATTGAATCTAATCCATTTAGAAGTGGCACTTTGCAAGCATAGCATTAAACTAAGGATCTCTCAGTGTATTCAATACAATCTCAAGATTTTTTCCATGGTTGTGTTGATTGTGAGAATATAATAAGCTACCATCCAGGAAAACCATAACAGACGAATCCAAATAATGATGGAAAACTCAGTTCATCGGTGCCATGAAATATGATGACAAGTTCATGAGACTGAACGACATGCCCAGATTCTCATATAGTCCGAACCTTCTATGAATGGATGGGTGAGGTATGTATGATGGTCTAACATGAATCTGATTATATCATGGTCTCAAATGAAATTTCAATAATTCCCGAGATCCTCAGATTTTATCAAAATTTCATCAATTATGAGAATATGATACCTATTCTTTACCAGTATATGGTTCAAATTTAAGTAACACACACAAACCCTAAGTTTATCTTCCACTTTTTACACAAAAAGGGCCAGTGAAACCCACAGAGAAGATCTAGGTATGATCAAACCATTTGCCTCTAAATTCTATAGCTTCTTCTAAGGATCCTACAACTTATTAGTAGTCATCCTTTATCAATGGATGGATATTCCTGAAGCTCCAGTAAGTATATTGATATAGAACTCTACCTCTCACAGTAGAGGTAATACTAAAAAAAATTCATTAAAAACATCGATGAACTGATCAACCGTTGGAGGGAAATATTCATGACATGTTCCTTGATCATGCAGATATAAACTCACAATCTAGGAAATCATCCCACCCATCCCTTGATGTCCATGTCCATATTTCCTCTCTATAAACCCCATTTATTCTTGTGAATAAACTCTCCACACTCATGTGAAGTTAATAGCCCCCTTTAGAGAAAACATTATATGAATGCATGAAAGGGAACTAACCATTAAATCCATAGAATGTTGTAAAAACCATTCATGTGAGGAATAATTGGTCCTATATTAAATTCCACATTCCAGTCTCAAGGGGGGACTCCTTTCGCTGACATACATCCTCCGTTCAAATTCCCAAAAGAGGATCATGTGATATAAAGTAATTAGAAGACTGAAAATAGAGCCCATGGCTCTCCAAAATGGCAATATATCACCACTTAAAATCATGGATTATCCAGCACTAGGGGTTTAAAAATGAATGTAAAAATGACGTTAAACCCCCCCTTTCAGTGCAATAAAAAGTGTTATTCAAATAATTATTTAACATTGATTTTTAGCACTGTTAATGGGGGTCTTTAACAACTCTAAAAAACAAGATAAAATTGTCCCTTTATATTCACTTGTAATGACCACTAATATTGTACCCCAAATTATCAGCACTAATAAAAAAGTGATGAAAAAATAGGCCTTTATCCAATCTTAAAAGTAACAGAATTAGGGGGTCCATTATTAGTGTAAAAAATTTCTGATAAAAGTGGGTTTTTACTAACAATATTTAAGAAGAATTAATAATGACAACCCCTTTATTAGAGCATTTTTAGTAGTACCGATAAATAGTATATTTTAAAATACTTATAGTTCATTAAAAATAATATATTAATATATTAATATATTGATATTGATATAAATATAATATATTTAATCTAAATATGTTTTAAATAAGGCTAAATAGCTACTTTAACATAATATATAAGATATTTAGTGAATATGGAATATAAAATAATCAAAAAAACCAATCATAATAAATTAAAAAATTATAAAACATATAAGATTAGTTGAAAACATAACTCAGAATTCAATTTCCAAAATTTTTATTCAGGTGTCCATTTGGGATATACCACATATTAAATCAAATCCTATGTCAGGCTCTAAGCTGGGTTGATGAGGGGGGACCCTAGTCACTATTTTTTCAAGGCTAAAAATGCTCAGAAGTCCTGGAAAATTATGTTATTAGTTAGGGTACCAATTTTTTTAACAATTGATGGATTTTAATCCTAGTTTAACTGGGTATTTTTTTCATTTTTTTCAGTCAGGGATGAATTTATTTGTCAGGATTACATACATATAGGTATTAAATATTTGAAATTTAATTATTTTCAAAATGGTATGTTATTTATAATATTAAATATGACAATATAAAAATATTTATTTATTTATTAACACATAAAATTTTATTTTTACAAATAAATAATTACTCGTATTTACATATAAAATATATTTCTCAATATGTAAACCTCATTTAAAAGAAAACTAATAACCATATAATTTACTATAAAAATGTATGTATATTTATATACATATAAAATTAATATAAATAATGTATATATATATATATATATTTGTATGTGTATTGAAAAACACACAGATATATATTTATCTATATATTATAATATATGTATATAAATATTAATATATAATATATATGTAAATAAATATAAACATATATAATTATATTTATAAATGTATATAAATATATAAATGATATTTGTTTGTTTGTATGTATTTATAACCACACACGGACACACACAAACACACACACAAACAAGACTATTTTATATATGTATTTGAATATATATATATATAAAAACATATATATAAATATAAAGATTCATAAATGTGATGAATTGAATACCAATATATAGATATATCATAAAATATAAAACAAAAAAATATAGGGGAGTAAAAAATGAAGTGGTGTAAAAGATGGATGTCTCCCGATTAAAACTCCCTTGAGGTAGGAGTTCTCACAAGAGGGTGTGATTATCAAAAACTATGATAAATGGGTGGGGAAAGAACTGATAGGGGGATAAGCACAGATAATGGGGGTGGACAGATAAAATTTATCACCTTTATTAGCGTAGCCATAATCAGTTATATTTTTATCATTTTTAATAGGGCCTTTAATAGTTCTAAAAAATCACCAATTGATGTGGCCTTTAATAGTGATAAAAAGTGTTTATAAAGGACCCCTTAATTAGTTATTTTTTAGCACTGTTAATGGTGACATTTATCAGTTTCTTTTATGAGTGTTGTTAAATATAGCCCTTTAACATCACTTACATTAGCAGTGCTTCTATAGCTTTGATAATTCCCTTTTACTAGCACTATTAGTGGCCTAATTTGTAGTGTTTTATATAAATCTGTGAGAATACCTATATAAAAATGATAAGATTATATATTAAAGGATAGTTGAAAAGTACCTCTCATAGTAGATGGTCTGGGATTTTTATCCTTACGCATTGGTTGCAATATATATATATATGGCCTGACCCATGATCTAATTATACAACCTAGATATCATGATATGATTTTCTTTTTTGTCACTACAAATCCATGATCTCACTACCATGGCCACAACCACTCCATCAACATAATCAACTCACTAAACTCCAACTCCCTACCCGATGAGAACCTGTTGAGCCTTCCCCTACATTTGGATTTTTAGAAGACCATCTCCCATAGTTTTATAGAGGAAAATTCATTGCAAAGAACTATAGAAGACCTATCTTGTTGTTGTATCGATATATGAATGGGTATATCTTGCAATGAGACATCATATATCCCAGTCTACCATAAGTATGACACCTCATATAGATACTCAATATGTGATCTAGCTTCTCATATCACAACATAGAATCTATACTCTATGTTTCCTACTACTGGTAAATATAGTGCTAGATATAGGTGTCAAACCACCCAGGAATGCATACCAAGCCTCTCTTAGGTTATTCTCTATGATTATCACCTAATTCACTATTTCAAAAAATGTTAGTCATTCAAATGTAATTCACTTAAGATTAGAGGACATACCTAATTCCATCCTTGAATTTCCAAGCTTTAGATAACTCATCACCCATAAAAATAGGTGATAAGAGTTGGATCTCAATAAAATGGTGCAAATATTCCATGAATTATACTGAAACATTCTCAATGTTCTTGAACTATCTAGATCTATAGGCCCTCAACATCTTAAAATAGATGTAATCATAAAATGAAGCATGAAAAATCCATCCAAGAAATCTCTCAATAATGAACTGTCTGAGTAATGACATCCCACCATCTCTTGGAATAACAACATTTAATATTTGTAGGATGGTTTTTGATACCCTCAATAGGTGTCTCACGATGTTTATGGAATGATATCATGGAATTTACACACCTCAAAATCATGATCACCTCTACCCTCCTAGTGTGCGACTGGAGGATGTCAGAGTGGCATACGTCTACAAATTACTTGCAGACTCATCTGATCAAAATTCAACCACTAATAAGAGTGTAGATATTTAAATAAGATAAGTATAAGCCTTATCATATATGATAAAAACCCTATATCTTCTCCTTGTGTTAGGTGTGGGTGACATATATGAGTTTCCAATTCATTTCATATCCATTTCTATGATAAAAAAATTCATTTAAAAAACGTTGAACAAAATGGTTCACCAAATTCTTATCCATAAGGCCCCATAAAACTCATGAATCAAAATATTACATCCACCTAATCCATACCATAATAATTTTCAGTCCATGTTCCTCTTTTTCCCTGACTCAACATGCCACAATTACCTTCTTAGGATATTTAATATATCCTAATTAAAAAAAGCTTATTATGTTATGTTAGGAACTCTAATTAAAACACATGTTTCTCAATTCCCTATATAGAATGTATATCACAACTTTAGGTCTATTTGTTACGAAACCTATCATAGCATCATGAAGAAAGTAATGAATACTAAATGGTATGTCATGATGCATGGAATTTGATTCCTTTATGGTTATAAACATGATGCATGAGTTGGAATTCCCTCATCTCATTGGGTTGAAACAAAAAAGAACCCAAAATCAAATTAATAATAACATCACAATTCATGTTCATCACCCAATGGTATAATGAAATCAACTATAATAGCCAAAATCTAGAAAATATCAATTTCATTCAAGGCAATTTCACCTTTCCTATATCTGGGATAGTTACCCCCAGAAACATCTCATCACCAAATTTCCACCCCATCCTATTCCTTTATATTTTCTCAAAATAATAGAGAAACTAGAAAAGAATTCCATTTGATAACCTGTGGTAATGTATCTTACCCGGATTACCTTAAAAGGTTCCCCAATCCCAATTGGCCATTTCACCTTATGAAAATCACCCCAAATGTTAGAGGATTTTGACTGGTAGTGAAGGCCTATAGTGTGTCTATAATTATATTATTCCATCATCACTAGAGTGTATCATATCATATATACCATAATAGACATGGTATAGAAGTACTAAATAAATGAGGCATATGATAAATGAGAATGATAAGAATACATAATTAATTATAGAATTAATCTCATATACTGATGATGATGATGATATATGTAATGTATCATCAAAGTATAAAAACATCATTACATGGAAGTTTTATAATAAAAATAAACAAATACCAAAATGTTCAAAATCTTTCATATTTAGAATCCAGAACCTCAGATCAGTCTTTTTCTCCACTTCTCTTAAGAAGCAATCAAAAAGATGAATTAGGATGATTTCGATTATCCATAATAGTATTCATATAATATTCTAGGGTACCAAAGGCAACCCAAGTAGGGTGTGAGACAAAATCCCAATATTCCACAACCAATGGTGTCTAATGCCATGAATTTAGTGAATATATAATAATAATATTGTGTAGGTAGTAATATAGTATGCCAAAGATGTACTAAAAATAAAAAAAAACTCATAATGGTCTAGGTTCTCATTGACACTGATCCTCTACTACCTACTTTCGCATTATCCAAAATATATTTGAATAAATAATCATTCCAATTTCATTTATAAAAAATCACTTAATAAAATTTTCACATTTAATTAATAAGTCTCAGATCCATGAATGTAGAACAATAATCCTCATAAGAATGTGATTATGTGGTTCCTATGAATTCCATCAATATAGTACAAAGCTCTTATAGACTACAAGATTTTTCATTACCTTGGAAGGTGAGTCCTATTCATAATTTAAAAATTTTATCAATTAACAACCTGAGCCGATCCTTGGAATTCCATTTTTGGAATCTAATAATTTCCCTAGTTGTAACATAAACTAAGAACCTTATTAGCCCATCCTTGGAATTTCTCATTGCAATCCTGGTATATCTCTAGGCATTGTATAACATCAAAACACACTGAGTTTGTCCTTGGTGGTTCTCTATTAGAGTCAATGTGACACCCATGGAATATATTATCAAATTTTCTCTGAGTCCATCCTTAGAAAATGATGAGTACATTTATCGCTCCAGTTCATAAAAGTCATTCCCGGAAACTTCATCATTGGAAGACCACTAGGGAGTCCAACTGTCACTAAAGCATAAGAAAGAAATTATCCAAAATATTTTTTTCATTTAATTCACATATAAACTCTTTTGTCACCCAAGGTAAATAATAAACATTCATTCACTATTATTTAACTATTTCAAGGTCATCACATAGAAAATTTAATTTAAACCTCATCTTGTAAGATTGCACAAGGAATGGGATAATCTTCTAAGTCTTAGCCTATTAATAAACTCATCTGTGAATTTTATTATTAATATAAAACTCATTGTTAATCATGAAATTACATGGCCATAACCTTGGAACATGGTCATCTATTCCATTACATTAATCAACTAAATTTTAAATTCAATATTTAATATCCCATGGGAAGGAGTAAATGACACACCTAAAATTCAATCAAGTTTTTATGACTCCCATAGTGAACTAATTAATTAAACAAAAATGCTAAGGGAGGTTCCAATTCAAGTTTCATAATATTTAATCATTATCAGTGGGTCTCATTAATTACATAGGTAATAACTATCCATTTTAAATAAATATTCAATGCCATGTAAAGGATGTTTCTTATGAAAATGCGCACAAAATAGAAGGAAAAATATATAAATACCTCGACGTTGTGGTAAAAATATGATATAACATATCCTTGGAACACAGTAGAGTACTCATCTAGTGTCATGTTCTGATTTGATATAGATCAGGAGAAAAATGAATAACAAATGAAGAAACCGTAAATATGGAATATTATCTTGAGCCTAAATATTAAAATCAATACAAACAAGACTGAGAAATTACCCAAAATGAATTGAGTACTAACTGACATGGATGCAGTGAGATGAATGATTCTCTATTCATGCTCATACGATGTGGATATATCAAATCCTAATTTGGGATTCAAATGAGAGTATCAATGGGTGTGTTTTGTTATGAGGATGAGAACTGAATATTGTTTTATGGTTATATATTCATGAAAAGAAAATATTAATTTTGAATCAAAATACTAAGACACATGGTTTGGACTCACAGTTGGCTAATCCATATGCCAACCATGGAGACATTTCAATAAGAAGGGGCACCTCATATGGTTTTCACATTTAGTTTGACTAACCATTAAAAACAATGTCTCAAACCACAATAAAAAATTGTAGAGACCACTACACTGGTATGCACCTCCTTCCACATGGATTTTAAAATCATGTGGGCTCCTCTAGATCATTGTCCAACCTCAAACAAATATTAATAACCATGAAAAAAACACTTAATGGTTTCTTCTAACCCTATAACATGTAGTTTTAATATAAAAACCTGAGGTCTAGGCTCTGAACAAGATATCAACACCACCAAAATACCCATGACCTCAGAGGGTAATAACATTATGTCAGGATTAAGAATATAAATAGGAAATTGAAAAAAATAAAAAACGTTATGTACCTCAAAAAGATATCTAGCTTCTTATAATAGGTATCACCCCTCAAATAGAATCCTATTCATATGATGATATACTATTTGGATATATTAATTTCATTTGTTTAATAGACCCCATATCAAATAAAAATTATACTATGAACCTGAGATTCATATACCTACCTATGTATATAGAGATAGAGGACACAAGCACTGAGGGATTAGGGTGCGACACAATCATTGACGAGCTTAATATCCTGAACAAATCCCTCTTGGAGCCATATATTCTGCTATGATCCATGGGAAAGCATAGTAATGAGATCATAAAGAACATGGAGACCCCCCAAACTATTTCATTAATAATATAAATCCAATTTAAATTGAAGATTGGTTGGTTGATGTGTAACTATATTACCAACATAGATGAGTGGGAAAACCATCTCACCTAATCCCCTCAATGATATATTTTATTTCAAAACCTATCCAAATATATAATTTTTCCACACTAAGAAATTCATCTCTTAAGACACATGCCATGGTAAAACCACACATTTGAAAGCACAATCATATTCTGTATATGTATGAAGTTTTGAAATATTTGGAGATCACCCCAACCATGTGATTTTTCCTGGATGCTCTTCATGTTTCAAATGATCAACGAGCGGCAGTTGTTGATACTCTCCAGTATCCCTAAGAGTTTGTGATATAATTTGCAGACACTCAAAATTATTGAATAGAAATTAAATCATTATGATCCCATACAACTATCCCAGTCAAGGAGAATGTTTTAGAATATTTATTTCATGTGGTAATCAAACCCCATTATGTTTCATGAAAACTAGATAATGCATACATTCAATGTTATCAAATTTATAAGGACATTAGTATTAATCTCATACCTATCTGGACTCTCTGATGTTGGGGATACAGTGAAGAAGGGTTGTCTCTATAAAATATATCTATTTAAGGGTATGATAAGAGTAAAAAAATAAACTAGATTAGATATAATTCATGGCCTGGTTTAGCGAAATGTTGTCTATTAAATGTTTATGGCTATTCAGAAGGACCCAACATAAAATGTTACACCCAAATGAACTTGTCCTAAAATCCAATCATTTTTTCCATTGTCACACCATCAATGTTTAAAGTACTCTATCAATTATATGGTTATAATGATAGAAAGATATAATTACCTTTAGAGTATTTGAAGTCATCATATACTGAGATACATTTCTATTATAGTTAATTAATGAAATAGATGATCAAGGTATATTTACTGGTTGTCCCCTCCAATGGATTAGGAAACTCCCCTGTAAGTCCTTGAATCATAATATTTAATTATTGTTGACTACATATCAACTTAATGGTGACATCAAGTAAAGATATGACAAATAGACATAGTTTACAACCATCATTTCACCATTCATATATAATGTCAACCATGCCAGATATTGATGACCAATCATTAGGCAGTATGGCCACACATGATAAGATCAATTAACCAAACAAGAGTAGTCCTTTTTCCACTATATAGAGTTATGGGGTACCTTAGTCCACTATTCAGATATCTAATTATCATTTACCATCAATATAAATTGAAAATGACCCTGTGAAATATCTTATATCTCATGATTTCAATGTTTTAGTAACCTTCTATTAAAAACTAAAGTATAATGTGAGTACCCAAAAATACTACCAATGATGATACCATTTTCCTATAAAATGTTAGGACTATGTATGAAAACTTATCTATGAAATATAATATATATTCCCCATAATATTTTAAAATATTGAGGAAATATTTATTGTTAGTAATATGGAAGATAAATATGATATCTATAAAGATGCATCTACAATATTCAAGGAAACCATCAACAATACCATCATAGATATTAGAAATGAAAACCCCGGAATATAATAGGTTCCTTGGTCCACATTAATAAATGTTATCATTCCTCGAGGAGAGAAAGGGATATATATATATAAATATATCTCATATTTTTGAAGTAAAATTATTACATGTTTTCTATGAGTTATAGAAAAATTCAAAGTTCTTGAAGTTACCACCCATCATTTGGGACTACTAGATGAACATAAAGGATTCATGCATGAAGCTAAAAGTATTTCTTTATCCCAAGTGACCAAAATAGAGTCTTAATTTCATAAAATCATAACATGAAGCTATATCTGAGAGGAAAAACACCAAAAATAGACTCTAAGAATTGTCTCTATTAATAAAAAGAATATTCAAATCATGTTGTGAATTGATTTTATGGATCTCGATGGATGTTGTTCAAAGGATGACATCATAGTTCTGATCATATAACTCTTTATAAATGTGACTATATGCTTCCAAGACATTTCCTTAAAACATGTGTACTCTTGGAGAAATCAACCCAAGATGTCCATTAACGATGAAGAAGAAATTGATTTCATAGTTTCCCAAGAGATATCCTACTACTTGGTTTTTTCATTACGTTTTAATAATGCTAGTGCCACCTATCAACATTCTATGAATCTCTTTTTCTTTAAATTTTAGCTAATATCTATGGAATGATATTTTTATGATATGTTGGTTATGTATCAATAGTGATGTGATCATATCAATGAAATTTAAACAATATTTGATATATTTTAGTAGTACACATTTAAAATGAATCACTGATGTGTTTTTTTTTGTTGAAAATTGGGAAATTCTGTGGTTATATATAATTCCACTGCAACCTTGAGTTTGACCTAGAGAAGAATACTACAATCCTCATGATACCACCTTCAAGAAAACATAATGTTTTAGATGGATTAAATTATTCATCAATTACATTATGTAATTCATTTCCATATTGGAAAATAATTTTCCCACATTCTTGGGTGAGTTGAAGAAGCGAGTCTCGTATAAATGGGATGAATACTTACAAGAAGCTTTTATAAACCTCAAGTGATATCTATTTCACCCAAAAGTTTTAATTCCATGAGAATAAGGGTAGAAACACATTCAATAGATGGATATAATAGAGAAATTACTCAGTTAACTAAATGAAGAAAAAAATAATATATGAAAATAGAATAGTCTATATTATCATATTAGAACAGAACGAGATACTGATACACGATATTATGATGTTGAAAATAACATCCATGTGATCTGTTTTGGGTGAAATATTTGAGGTACTATATGAAGCACAAAAAGGTCCACCTTGTCTCTCTTATTAACAATGTCTTGTATATTATTATCCTCCCTATGTTAACCAAGAATCTGGAATAATGGAAAGTTATCTAACATCAATTCAACATATAATTCATATCATATAATGAAATTATAGGGAAATAGTGAACCAATTTTTTCTAAAATTTATCCTTCCATAGAATGAATGTCATTAAATATGGATACACTAGGAGAAGTGATTCTCTGTGCATTTGAAACTCTCCAAAATATAGAATGTATTTTGATGGTTCCTATCAATGTCAAATAGGGAAATAATATAAATCTATTTGCTTAACCGGGTTAGTGTAGGGATTATCTTTTTCACCCCAAAAAATTAAAATCTACCCCATTCATTCTTACTATCTGATGGATACACTAAAAATAAAAAATAATTACAAGCCTTTATCACATTTATATCCCTATCCTTAATGATTATAGTATCATATATAAATGTCAAAAGAGATATAGAACTATTGATTAAGAAAATTAATGGTGTTTATGCTATCTATAAAGAAGAATTAGACACTCATAATTATTTTGAGGGTCTTTGTCATAGAATATACTTCCAAATTGATGGAAAATAATGTCCCATGATCATAGAATAAAAGTGATGATGTTCTAGCCAATCAAACATATCCATAATTGGGTCTATCAAAGATTAGATAGAATTTCACACAACCAACTGATGGGTAGTCACATCAGTCATCATTTATGACATGGAGGAAATAAATTAAATTAGCACTACCTTGATGTGTGAATATCTAATGTCTATTACTGGATCGATGATTCCCATAGTATACTACCTATAAAATGAGCCCCTACCATTATACCAAGACCCAAAATAATATATTCAATTCCAATAATAAAATTTACCAATTGTGGTTGGTGGAATGATCAGGAAGTCAGAATAAATTATATCATCATCTTGATGGAGTTTAGAATACCCACCAAATTTGGTTTCTATGATACAATATTAAAAATAAAAGGATCCAAATTATATTATTATGATTTTAAAAAGACGATTCATGAGTAAAATATTAATTTTAACCATTCATCATGAAATCACACAGAGAAAATTTTTTAGATAATGGATTTCATTAAGACTCTATATAATATAACATTTAAAATAGTGGATAAAGACAATAAATCATTTTCATAAAAACTCTTTCAGGACTTATGGTAATCTAGTAAAAAAACCTAAAATACAACATAATAAAACCCATATTTTCCTATATATTTAAGAAAGGTGTATCATCTTATCCAAGTATTGTTTCCCTAAAATTGAACCAATATATATGCTTCACTCTCAAAAGATGAAAAACACTAGATTGTTACTTCTGAGTTATAAGGGATCAATGAGAAGAGGATACATAAATTATACTATTTGGATGTCCATCAGAATAAATATTTATGATCCTTCAACAAGAATTTCATCATTCAATTGTTCCTTTAAATAGAGTTGTCATTGGTTCTCAGAAACCTATTGATACCACAGAAGAAACCTCCAAATCAAGAATCATAGTGGGAATGACATTAAATCATACACAAGGTCTATTTATATGGATATTATACCATTTACATGATATATGGGAAACACATCACACCCCTAATAATTCAATGTTCCAAAATAAATAATTTTCGTAATTCATAAATAGAATCCATGTCATAGTGTAAATCTATAAAAATGAATATCCTCGAAGTACTAGAAGCCGAAATTTGAAATTCACAACATCCACATATTCACTATATGATGTTAAACTACATGGTCATAATCCATACAAAATGACACTAAATTGTAAGGTGGATTTCCAACCTGCATGATAATAAACTGCCCCTAGTAGTTCATTCTTTATGGCCTTTTTCTTTTCCACATGAGATATCGATCCATGTAGAATTCTTTGGAAGAAAATTTAAATGTTCCTCAAAGCATTAATACCCATATTACCTATTTATATGTGTCAAATTTATACAATTAATAATCATTTAAAAAAACCAAATTCATGATTTATTACCACTTTGTGTCGTACGTAGAGATATCCATGTTCATCATATTGGACCCATCCGTAAATTTCCAATTTCAATATAAACACCCCATTTGTATGTAAGTTAGTTCTGTGATTGAGATCCTTATTTTTAATAACTATGTCAGGATTTTTTTTCTTTAAATATATGAAATGTAATGATTCAAAAATCAATAATCCCAATATCAACCATAATTTATACGGGAATAAAATTTCAATTCTCCCATATATAATCCACATTAATGAAAGGAACCTTCTTTTTAAAAAACTACGTGTCGTTTTATTATTGATCCTTTAGAACACATAACAACATCGAAGTATATTATCGGGGTCTAATCCATAGGTTTATATCCATTGTAACCTTACTCAATTCTTGGTTTGTATAAAAATCACTCACCCTCCCCTATTCAACAACATGATTGTGAACATTACCCTATAGGTGAAATCAAATCATAGGATGTGATCCCTTCTATTTTATAAGATAAATAGTTAAATAAAATGAACCCAAACAAAATTAAAAAATATCTATGGATTTATTTATATGTCAATAGGATACATAGTGATTCTTATACCCTTTTCCCTGGGTTAACTGTACCACCCCTTTATTTTCGTATATAACTCTCTTTATGATTTTTACATAAATAAATTATATGTGTGAAGCTTGGGAGAGTTTTAGAGAAATTTTTGAGAGATTTTTTGGATTTTCTGGAGGTGCACAGGTGGTGCATGTTTTTCAAAACCCATGGAACACATGAAGGAAACCATGTATAGTGAGATAGGGGCAAACAAGGAGGCACATGGACTGCACACAGTTTTTCAAAACCATTTAGAATCCTAGGAGAAACTATTTTGGATTGTGAAAATGTTGGATAGAGATCTTTTGAAAAGTCGGTGCATGGTTTGGAATCCATGAAAACCAACAGTGTAAGGTATTTCTTAATACAAAATCATGATCATGGTTAGAACACAGTTTATCAAATCGTATGACAAAACCATGATTGGGACAAAATAACCTCCTTAAAAAAGGATCTCACTATATTTTCCCATTAACCAATTCATTTTTCTTCATCTCTAGCCCTAAGTTGTTATTTATCTCTCCCAATGGTTAATGAAGGTTCTTCCATTGATTCAGATGTGATCTAAAGGCTTCCCATGGTGACTAAAATTTAATTTCTCCTAGTAAGGCTTTGTTATTCATATTTCATATCAATTTTTCTTGAAATAGTTTCCCCTCCCACTTGGTATCTTATATATACACCCATTGTGGGTAGATATATGGTTTTTGATGCCAAATATGATTTTATTTTTCTTGGTTTTTGATAGGGGAAGATATCTAAGGCTTGTTTGTGGAGGTTCAACATGTTTTTTGACATTTTTTATGTCTTTAATAATTTTCTCCCAAAGTCTCAAGGTAGGATGATTTGCTATAAATACCTCGTAGATAAAATTAATTGCATTATATTCAAATTGATTTAACTGATTGTAATTGACTGTGAAATCTTGGGGTAAGCATGATATAAATCCACTGTATTGATGATTTATGGTTGTTGGTTAAATTTTGAAATTTATATGTTTTGTTATGCACAGAGATTTACTCTCATGATTTTATATGTTAATTAAAAAATGTATATTTTATGGATTTTGGAAAATTATTTTTTGGAAAAGGATTTTTACTAAAAGGTGATTTATTGAAATGAGTTGGGATTTTTTTTATTAGCATGAGTTTTGGGCATACATGGTGTGTGTGTTCATATTTAATTGATAAAGAATTTTTTATATAAAAACATTTTCATAGTGCCAAAGGTGTAATAGAACATGAGATATAATTACCTTGTGATGACTTGGTATATCAATGAGATACTACTCCTGAGTATGGAATTTCTATAATGAGGAAAACATGGTTGGTAGTGTGAATATGTTGAATAGATTGGTCATTCAAAATTGATCTTGTGAAATGGTTTAAATCATGGAATGGTTCTTTTCATGAAAAAAAATTTTGTAGAAAAATTCTTTGATATAACAATTACTTTTATTTTTGATAAATTAATTTAGAGGTTGTTTATATTTGGTCATTAAATAATTTATAAACTGTTTTATGTAAACTATTTTTTATAAATGTTACTAACTATTTTATCCTAGAGTCATGATTAGAGATGTCATTGGGGAAAACCTACATATTTTTGGTACTCACCCCTTATTTGGAACATTGGTTCATATGGAGATTTCATTTATTGAGACATGGGGAAATGTAAATTATCACATGTCTTTAGCACTACATCATGATACATGGGAAGTTTGATGATGTTGGAGCATGGAGAATTTGGAGCTAACAGTCTTGTGTTTTTTTAGTATTTTTATCTTGTCTTCCATTGTAAAACATGGTATTATAGTCTTTTTATGTCACGGTTGATTTTATTACAGTCATTAAAAATTAAATGTTGAGTTGTCTCTAATTTTTATCAAACATCATATAGTTGTTTGTAAATTTTGTATTTATTTCGATTGTTGGTTTCTTGATAAAAGTAAAATATTCACCCATATATAATGAATACCTTCATCATTTAGTACTAATATTTGGAACCATAGGGTTGTTGCATAAGGCATAGTAACATCTCACATCACATTCAAGATAATGAGATTGGGAGGAATGTTACAAATGGTTTCACTTTTGTTAGCTCTAAAATCCTATTTCAAAAGGTGTTACCTGATTGTTCCTTTATATTTAGAACAAGTAGTCCGTAGATTTCTTGATTTTTGGAGTTGAATTCATTCTTCTCTATTTATTTGGTTGAGATTTTAAAAATGAGTAGTAATTTCAGGACATGGAATGTAGTTCATAAAAATATGTAGCAAACCTTTTTAGGCAGAACATCACGTTACAATGCTGTTGGGTAAAAAAGTGTTTTGGAGACATATATAAGATTTTAGAATCTCATTTTAAAGGGTTTATCTAATGAGATGATCTTGAAATACATTTGAGGAATTAATTACTACTTGGATTTCATATTTCATTTTGAGTAATGATATATGAGTAGATGCACTGTGTAGTTTTTTTTTAAAAATGTGAAATTATTTTGAAATGAAAGACTATGAAAACAAGTCTGGTTTTGTTATTTTGAAAATGGTTTCATTTTTAAAAAAAGAATAGATTTTAAAAAATGTTTTCATCTAGAAAAGGTGGATTTTGAATGAAATGTTGGGACAATTGATGTGATTTAATACAAAATAGTTAAGACATCAATTTCTAGAGAGTGAGGAATATATAGTTTTTTTCGAATAGAAAATGACACCAAGTAGGAATCGTAGAAACAAACTAGAAAAAACTATGGAGAATGTGATTTTACTTGAACTATAGGTTAACCACTAGTTGGTTCCAAGTATCATATTATAATTTAAATCAGTGGACACATGGAACCTATGTGATGATCCGAGACAAGTGAATCATTCTATCCAGTGCTAGAAATAGAATCCACCCTTCTTCTATGGTTATTCAAAAACAAAAAAGGTATAGGTTTGGCTGAATAGGTTGAATCGTATCATTGATTTCATCGGTACACCAGTGGAGTAGGAATTCAAACATGAGACATATATTCTTGAGGATCTTGCATGAAAATTATGGTATCTAGTAGTATAATATAAAGAGGATAAATTTCTTAGTTGGGAGGATTTTTAAGAATTGTTTGACAAAAAATTATATACTCACATGTTTAAGATCCATTGAATGATAGACTTATTCATATTGAATAAAAAACATCTCTATCATCAATTATGTAGGTAAATTTATGAATTTAGTGTTCTTTGTACATAAGGTTGCAGCTACTATGTCCCCGAAGGCACATGTCTTTGAATTAGTGAAAAGGTAAGAGATTCACTCAAATATTGGTGATCTTTTTATTACTGACTATACAATGTTTATCAATAGAATGACAGTCGATGAAATGGAAACATCAAGAGATATTGGATGATAATGTATGTTGATACCCATGGGAAGTAGTATGAATTATAATGCTGGAGGAAAACAGATGCGTGAAACCTACTTCGAAGGTTTGAGCACAAATCATAATCAGTTAGCTAGATCAGTGAATCTTCCACTTTGCTACATGGCAAAATCAAGATGTTTCCAAGGTGTTTTTTGACAACATGAAGCAAGAGTGTACAAAAACACAAATATCATGACATAATTTCAACCAGATCAGACATCTTAGTGAATATTTTTGTAGTGGTATGATGTCTAGTGCCCAAAACACTTCTCAAAAGTCGTATGCATCATTTACATAAATGGGGTGAGGGGTAAATAATAAAAATGGAAAACAGAGTAGTGCTATCCCCAGAGATTCTACGAATTCCATGAATCCTAAGCAATGTCAATATCAGCAAGGAAATACAGATAAATGTGTCGAGATGAAGTAATTATATGGAGTTGAGTAGGTTATCGTCGATAAGTAGGCCTGACCATCATCAATGATAGGTACGATTCTTCTGAATTTCAACCTAATGAAGGTTTCATTTGACACTGGTGCATCGCATTCCTTCATTGGGTCTCCTTCTATTGAATTACTATGTTTAAAAATTAAAATGATTCCTTCTATTAAAAAACATCAAAGTCTTCTTGAGGAAAGATAATGTCAATAATCCATGTGTGGATCAGGTTCTATAACTATTGATAGAGTTGATATGTAAATGGATTTATATGTATTTGAAATTGTTGTATATGATGTTATAATGGGTATGTGTTGTTTGAAAATGTTTAATTCTCACATTGACTATTAAAGAAAAAATATTAGTTTCATGACTGAGGATAGAATTTTGCATCACCTTATAGGATAATGGTATGTGAAGACTTGTGAAATGAGCTTTTATGATCTAGTAGTTAGGAAAAACTCTTATTAGATGGTTAATTTGACAATGGAATCAGGGGAAGAGATCGAGAGTAATTGTTTTTTAGTATTCATGGACTAGTTTCATGTTACGCTTGCAAAAAATTTCCCAGGGTTACCATTGGTAAGGGATGTGGAGTTTTAAACTTATCTCATTATGGGGACTAGTACTATCTAAATTATTTATTATCAGAGAGAACCAATAGAATTTAGGGGTCTAAAAGTGATGTCTGAATATATGGAAAGAAAAAGTATCATTCAGATGAACACATCTCCATAAAAATCACCAGTCTTTTATGTGAAGAAAGATGATGGAACACTAAGTATGTGTGTGGATTATAATAAGCTTATCCATGTTTCGATAATGAATAGGTATCCACTTCCATAAAATTAATGATATATTCAATTAAATTAGTGTAACCTATTGGTTATCCCAAATTTATTTTTTATCAGGATATCACCAAATGCAATTTTAGAAGGAGGATATTCCGAAAAAAACATTCATAATATGATATAGACATTATGAATATATGGAAATGGATTTTGGTATTACAAATTTAGAATTAGTCTTTATGGATTTGATGAATTTGATAGTTCAGTGATATCTAGATTCTGATGTAGTGGTGTTGTGAATGACATATTGGTGTGTTCAAGGAAATGTTCTGAGCATGAGAAACACTTGGAGACAGTATTGGAAATCAGAAGACTTCATCATATGTAATCCAAATTATCAATGTTTTATTTCTGGATAAAAGTGGTATGATTTCTTGGCCACGTAACCTATGAATGATGTCTCTCTATTGATCCATAGATGTTAGAAGCTATTAGTTCCTAGAAACTACTAAATAATTTCTTTAAGGTACAACGTTTTCTCGGTCTATTTAGTTAATATCAATGCGTTGTTTAGGAATTATCATGAATAGAATCACCCTTGAATACATTTACAAAGAATAATGTTACATTCTAATAGAATGAGGAATTATTAGAAATTTTTTCATGATATGAAATTTCTCCATCCGTCCACACTGATCTTGATTTTTCTAGAATTAGGATAGGGGTTAGGGATGTATTGTGGTACTTCAAGATCCTAGATACGATGATTTCTCATACAAGGAGACCATGTTGTTTCTCATGGATCATGTTAGTTAACAGTGCATAAGAAATACCACCAAACACACAATTTAGAGTCATCTTCAGTAATATAGTCTTTAAAGACATAGAATCATTATCTATTCAGTTAAAAATTCACTATGTTCAAGGATCATAAGAGATTGACGTACATTTTATCAAAAAGAGATATGAATCAGAGGCAAAGGATTTGGATGGAGTACCTCTAGATGTGTTACTTTGAACTAATTTATACACTGGGTGATGTTAATTCATTTGATGATGTATTAAGAAAAAAATAATGTTGAGTTGGAAAAAGAAGCATTAGATGAATGAAAGTTGGTGTCGGTGCCAACTAACATGCATGCTGAATGTGAAGACTGAGGCAATGTTTCAGTTTTCTTTTTTTTATTCTTGTTCGTGATTTGGGAAATATAGTTAATGATTAACAAACTTCTGATGAAAAATGGGTGGCTATGTGTACGAAATATAATGGTGGGGAGATTATTGACTAATGGAATCAATTAGATATTTTACTATTGTGGTTTAAAAATCGGATGGTTGTAACTGTGTATTTTAAGAAAAAACATCTTCATGTATAGAATCATTTGATATGGGATTTTTATCCAGGACTACAGAAAATGTATTAGGTATTGAAGGCATAGTTTTGGTGGAGTGGAACGAAAATAATGTTGTAGAGTTTGTTTTGTGGTACTTTACTTGTTAAGATGATAAATAATAACATCAGTGAGCATTAGGTATGTTGTATTCCTTTCCTATTCCAGTGAGGAAATGGGAGAAGATAGCTATGGATTTTGTTATGGGTCCCACAAGAAAGGTTAGGAAACATGATTCCATATTGGTGATAGTAGATCAACTCAAAAAGTCATCAAACTTAATACCTATTCATGAAACTCATACGGTGGAGGATATGTCCCAAGTCTATATCCATAATGTTTTAATGCGACATGTAAAACCAGTTTTAATTGTATTAGACAATGACTCAATGTTTACGTATCATTTTTGGAAATCCTTATAGAATGATCTTGGGACTGTGTTGACTGTGAGTATGATTTTTCATCCTCAAATGCATGGAAAATCCGAATTGATTATACAAATGTTGGAAGACGTTTTGAGGGCTTGTGTAATAGATTTTGGTGGCTCATGGAAAGACAACATACCCTTAGTGGAGTTTTTTTATAATAAAAGATATCAGGCCACAATAAATATTACCAATTTTGAAGTGTTGTATGGGTTTCCTTGTCATTATCTACTATGTAGGGTGGAATCATATGTGACTTCACTAGTTGAGCCAATCCTTTTCCATTAAACATCAGAAAAGAATCATTTGATCATGAAATGGATGTAGGTGGCACAAAGTCATCATAAATCATATGCGGGTCATCATCACTAGCCAATGTCATTCACGATGAGTGATAATGTTTTCTTGATATTCTTTTCAGGACATGGACATCATCATTTTGGGAATCATAAAATGTTATTTACTGAGGCATGGGAAAAGGTAAAACATCAAACATATTTAGAACTAATTCGTGATACATGGACAGTTTGATGAACTTGGAGCATGGATCATGTGGAGAATGGAACATGTGGAGAATATAGTCTAGGATTATTACTGGATACTTTTTATCTCATCTTCAGTTTTTTACATTGGTACTCTAGTCTTTCATTGTGGTACTTGATTATAGTATGGTTTTGATAAATGCAATTTTTAGTTGTATTTCATTGTTATCATGCACCATATAGTGGTTTGTTTGGTATTTATTTATTTGGTTAACATATTTATTCTTAAAGGTTATATTGTTACCCACATGTTTTGAGTACATTCGGCATTTATTTCAAGCCTTTGGCAGCTTTGGTATGTTGCATAGGACATAGAAACCTCAACCAGCCTCATGACAATGAGAGTAATAGGGATGTTACACCAACCAAAATTTTCAATAAAACCCCCTTTCATCTATATATGAGTTAATTCTATGTGGTGTATATTTATTCAAAAATTATATTTTCCATGATTTTAGTTAGTATATGATACATACTAATTCCCATATCACTATTCTAGGCCCAACCTCATGTTCATAAAATTTCCCTCTCCTATATTTGTTTTTAATCCTTACTAGAAGTACTTCATTTCCCGAATGGGATTACACTAATGTAAAGCTCATCTATTTCACTGCACATGATCCATATCCATTTAAAATAGGCCTAAAAATATTATTTATGTAACGCCCTGACCCCAGTTACCTAGAGTCGGTGCATTATTACGTAACATTGGCATGATCTCAAAATATCAAGTCTTGAAAGACCGATTAGTTTCGTAGCCTTGGAAACACTAGATACATTCATAAGTCTAACATTACATCATAATGTAAAAAAAACTAGAACAACATCTGGTCTTCATATCCCCTTATACAATCCCTACAAGCCATTCTTAATATACTACTTCACATCCTGGAAATATTAAAACATTGGAAGGGGTGAGCTCAGATGCTCAGAAAAGATAACAATATAGCAGAAGCTTTCATAAATAAACATTAAAATTTTAGACAATGTATAACTAAAACAAAAGCCTTTTAAACGTGAACTTCAGCATAATATGAAAAAATAAAATGAAATAATGCCATTTACTTATACACATGGATATTCTACTAGTCGAATAATCACATGCAATATCAATAACCACTTTCATAATGATGGAATGCATAATGCCAGACTATCATAACCACGTAACCAAGGCCTCATGCCAAGACTACAAATAAGATTTTGTCAAGGCCTTGTTCCAAGACACTAGTTTGTCTCATGAGACCTACCGATGCATCGAGGAACTATAGTAGGCTCCACCCGACACTTATTAAGTCCAAGGAATTCATCATATGAACAGGTTTAAACACATCATAAACCATAACATAATCATATCACATAAAACATGCATCAAGGAAACATAACATTTCGACATTTCCATCACAAGATATCAATACAACACATTGATATAATAAAAACACTTTCAAAACCATTTTCAATACCAAAATAAAACATAATTAAATCTTGGTATTTATTTTTCATTTTAAAAAAGTTATGGCTTGTAGAGTAGTCCGAAACTCAAATAATGGTCACGACGACGGAGAAGTCATTGTGGCCGCATAAGTACGACAAAAAAAACATTCCCTTATGTAATTTCATAAAACTCTTTGTATAAAAAAATATTCCCTTTGAATAAACGCAAATGACCATGGGGTTTATACACCGTATAAAAGAATGTCTTCTATTAAAACAAAATATGCATCAATGAAAGAAGATTGGGATGAAGTCCCTTACAAAGATCATTTTTAAATAAAATAGGTCTCTTATTTGTATTCACTAGAATTAAACATAAAGAAAGTACAAATAAAATATTGGAAATAATAATATCCTGACATAATTTGAAAGTAGGAGATTAACCTAAAGAACGGAAATTGGGTTAAGAAGTTCCCTTACCTCATGTCCGACTTGACTCTACCATTCTTTAACCTCATGAATAATATACTAGAGTTAATTTATATTTTAATAAGAAACTTTTTCAAGGTTATTATTCCTTTTATATCAATTATTACTATTTTATGAACATTATTAAATTATTTATGTTAATAACGGTCATTTTGTCGATCTTTGGTACTTGATTCAAAAATATATTTCTTATAATTAAAAGTTGTTCATGTGGTAAAATATCCATAATATCCAGAATTATATTCATGATGTAGATATCATATATATCATATATATCCATTATATACATTCATTCATAAAATTACGTAACATTTAGAGGTAAGAAATGAAATGCACCGTTCATGGAGACGGTAAGCCGTACGTACGCATGAACGCTACTTTCATTTCTATTTCGTATTTAATGGAATGAAATCATAATGATATAAAGGTTTATTATAATTATAGTTTAATATCATATATAATATCATTTAATCTATCCTTTATACATCCCACATATGGAATTAACGATTCAAATCACTTTGAATCGGGGCGGTAGTCCACACTTCCTAAAATTAAAATAGCGCGTTTACCCATAATGGAAGTCATAAAGGTGTGCCATAAATGAAAAGTATACAATAATAAGGAAAAAATATATATATCATATATAAAAAATAGTTTCACCGTAATTTCCACCATGAGAGGTGTTAAAAGAATATTGAACGATCATCGTTTTGTGAGGCAATAATTCACCACCCACAGAAACAGAATATTTTTTAACCATTAGACAAAGGTGTGTGTAAGTGTAAATAAAATAATTCACATAAAAACATCCTAGTATAGTTAAGATAATTTTTTTGTTACAAAATAAAAAATAAAAAGAGTTTAGGTGTTTGGAGAAGCAAAATAAAACAAAACAACGTAAGAGAAGACATTACCTTAAAATCGGGTAACTCTTTTTGATTTGAGCCAAAGGCTTCCTTGGGAAGACTTCTGACCAAAGTGAGGCTTCTAGGAGTAATACAAGGAAGTTGAGAGAGTATTCGGGCTGAGGTTGGCTGAGCCAAATGGATTTCATGATGTGAATAAGGTGGTAGAGGCGGGGGCCTTTTATTAGAGGAGAGGAGGGGCACTCTTCGAAAGTCATGAAATATTACATTATTATGAAATGCTTTTCAGAATTTAGAGTTCCCACAATTATATATTTCTTGGATAAAGTGATAAGGGTTTTAAATCTACTCATCCAATAGGTTTTTGAAAAGTTTATGTCTTATATTTTACATTATCTTTTCATTTTATTTAAATTGTTAATTAATGAGGTAATCGTTGCATCATCATGGTGTCATAAAAAATTTAATTTATTTAATGTCTAAAAAATTTAAAAAAATATCATGATTATATAAATATTTTTGGCATTCCAATGAATATTTATAGTCTAAATTTTAACTTATATAACCCCATGTAATAATTTTTTTAGTAAAACAACACGTGTTTGTGTCAATTTTATTTTTACTTTAAATAAAAAGTTATTAATGTAATTTTCATACCCAAGTGGCTCCATGGGGTCCCCAAGTTGACCCATGGATTGTATTAGTTGGAAATGACTCATCCAATAAGGGTAGGGCAGGTGCCAAATTATTTTCATATTTTTAAAATATCATTTTTACCTTAAATTTCACAAATTACCTTCAATCGCGATTAATAAAACATAAATGTTACTATTCACCAAAAAATTATTTTAATCCCATTGAACCAAATTTTACTTTCTAATGACAACCATGTATGTCAGATTTTTGAAAATAAAATCACATAAGTGGTAATGTTTCATTTACACAAAAAATTAGTTTTTAAACTACCACTTATTGGTTTCACTATTCATCAAAAATTGATGTTTTTCCGAAAAGTTCAAAAATTTCACCCTAGGCTAAATTCTATATTCCAAATCCAAAAATGAAGTCCATTTTGAATGATAAAATTTATAAAATTTCAAAAAGTATGTAGTATTATTCATAATGTCTACTTTTATTGGTTGTTTTGTGTGTTAGAACTTGAATTTGCGTACAACACACGCTACTGTATTATTCAATGAGAAGCGTACCATGGAAGCTTGGGGTGTTACATTCTCCCCTCCATTAATAAATTGGGTCCTAGAAATTTGAAAATTTTCATTGAAAATAAAACGTTAAAAATAGACAATACCTTTGTGGAGAACCCACATCAAAAATAGGGTTAATAAAAATATAACTTTAAAATAAAGGAAGAGAAGTACAAAGGTCACCTGAAATAACCCAGACTAGGATTATATGAAAATATGGATATGGAGGAGAAAAAAACCATCAAGGTATTATGGAGTGTTGTAGAAAATAGGATTAAGAGATAGTTAACTAAAAGAAAATCACAAACTTGTGATTAGTTAAATGATCATTGATTCCCCAGAAGTAAAAGTGAACTGACAACGTTTTAGTTTTAAGTTACCTTTCATAAAGATGAGGAATTTATTTAGGATATTTACTAAGAACGTAAGGAAATATGCATACTTGTCATGTAGAATTTCATTCTATATTAAATTTTTACCACAATCCCATCTTTCACTCAAAAATATTATATTTATCTTAATCGTACAAGGTTATAAATATTAACAAATACCATTTAGATTAGGAAAACTACCTTTTGATAACCAGGGACTTCCTGTAGGATAGTGGTAGGTAATAAAGGCCTGTCGCACTATGGTTGTGGGTTCGATTCATGCAGATTTGTCTGACATGACGGGTTATCCCCCAACCAGTAGGTTGTCCTTTTATTAATACTATAGTATTATAATATTACAATTATAATCTTTGGAAATGTTTTAACCTTAAAAAATACTATCCAACGTTAAACTTAATCCATTCTATCCTTTATAGATATCCAAAATACCTTTGTCTAGGAATTCTCTAAAAGGTCTCTAAATTCCTAAATCAATTCCCCAAACAGAGTAAAGTTTCTCTTATTGTCACATTATAAAAATATGATTACCTTCATCATATTAAAACCATAATGAAAAAAACAAGTACTGCAGTAAAATACTTATATATATCGCATTATTCTTATAACCAGAATATAATCCTTGAGTCCAAAAGCACCAATACATTAATTATTCCACTTCAACTATAGTAACAGGATAAGATTTTACTTGATCCCTTGGCCTTTTCGGAGGTAGGTTTCCCTAATGCTTAGGACATTTATTTTCATAATGCCCCAAATCCCTACAATTGTAGCATTCAACATTGATAGCATCTTTCTTCCCCTTGCAATCACGAGACTGATGACCTTTTTTCCACATTTATAACAAACTCCTATTCCTTTTAGGGAAGTACCGGGGTGATTATTCCCACAATTATTGAAAAATGGAAAATCCTTCTTTCCCTTTTTCCTTTCATCTGTCTCTTGTTCCATCGTTCTCTTATTCACATGATTTGCTTTATTGTCATAAGATTTAGAGAATTCCTTTTCCGTCTTGATAGCACACGAGACAATATCTTCATATGTTGAGATGGTTTGTGAGATTAATGCTCGACAGAGAAATAGTTTTAACCCATCAAATAATCGATCAATCTTACTTCTTGGGTTACATATATAATCTGGAGCATGTCTCGCTAACCTTGTAAAGTTATCCTTATACTTTGTGACATTCTCATCCTCCTTCTGCCTCAGACTCAGAAATTGAATTTCTATATCTACTCAATGGTCATGTGGAAAGTATTTTTCTAAAAAAAAATCCTTAAACTCCCTCCATTCCATACTTGATAATTCTTCATCTTCTTTTGTGTTTTGAATCAGCGACCACCATTGAACTACATCTCCAGTGAGGTGGTAAACTGCCATGACAAACTTATCCCTTTCCCTACTCCCCAGGGCAAGGAATATTTTCTCTAAGGAGTTTATCCATTTCTCAGTTACTAATGGATTTTTAACCCCATTAAAGGTTGGTGGGTTTTTCCTCATGAAGAAGTCTAACATTGATCCTCCACATTGCGGATCAGGGTTCTCCATACGAGTTAGGTTATTATTCATAACCTGAGTGAGTTTTCCCAGTATGGTGATAAGTTGATCACCACCAGTTTTATCTACAGCTCCCCTATAAATATCATGAGCAGGAGGAAAATCCCTACATGGAGTGTGTGCATTGATACAGTTTCCATTCCTTCCACTAGGCGCCATTTCTGAACAATGGCATACACTATATTAGTTTATGAATCAAAATCCATAATTCCATACTTGTAAAACACTTAACATAAATTGGACAGTTTATGGATACAATCCATAACCATAAAAATGTTTTCTTTGAAGAAGTATATACTCATAAACCATTCATAATGGTTGGTAAAGAAAATGAGAATTATCCTAAGCATATCCCCCGAGAGTGTCATAACCAAGAGTGAAGCAAGGCCCATTGTCGTGCACCTATTCCCGTTCGAGTCTATCTCAAAGCGGTGTTTTCTGGTTTTACCCCTAGGTAAATCTGTGATATAGCCGCCTCTACCAGCTCATATCCAGACATGGTTGTATTTTTTGGAAAACTCACAAAATCTCTTTAATACCAAAATTGTAAGAAGTTCATCTATACTAATCCTCAATGTCTATCATAGGTCTATGTGCTCTAATCAGAGTTTATCTAAAAATAGCTTCCAAGTTTAGTACTAAACTACCTCTAATACCCACTATAATGACCTGACCCCAGTTACCCAGAGTCGGTGCATTATTATGTAACATTGGCATGATCACAAAAGATCACGTCTCAAAAGACCGATTAGTTTAGTAGCCTTAGAAACACTAGATACATTCATAAGTCTTACATTATATCATAATGTAAAAAAAACTACAACAACATCTTTTCTTCATATCCCCTCATACAATCCCTACAGGTCATTATTAATATATTTTCCACATCATGGAAAAATTCAAACATTGGAAGGGGTGATCTGAGATGCTGAGTAAGGATAACAATATATCGGAAGCTTTCATAAATAAACATTGACATTTAAGGAAATGTATAACTAATACAAAAGCCTTTTAAACATGAACTTCAGCATAATATGGAAAAAATAAAATTAAATAATGCCATTTATTTATTCAAATGGATATTCTACTAGTCGAATAATCTCATGAAATATCAATAACCACTTTCATAATGATGGAATGCATAATGCCAAACTATCATAACCACGTAGCCAAGGCCTCGTGCCAAGACTACAAATAAGATTTTGTCAAGACCTCATGCCAAGACACTAGTTTGTCTCATGAGACCTACCAATGAATCAAGGAGCTATAGCGGGATCCACCCATCACTTATTAAGTCTAATTAATTCCTCATTTGAGCATGTTTAAACACATCATAAACCATAACATAATCATATTGCATAAAACATTCATCATGGAAACATAACATTTACACATTTCAATCACAAGATATCAATATAACACATTTATATATAAAAACACTTTTTAAACCATTTTCAATACCAAAATAAAAGAAAATTAAATCTTGGTATTTATTTTTCTTTTAAAAAAAGTTATGGCTTGTAGAGGAAGCCGAAACTCAAATAATAGTCATGGCGGCGGAGAAGTCATTGTCACCACATACCTAAAACAAAAAAAATCCCTCTTGTCATTTAGTAAAATGATTAGTATAAAAAAGATTCATTTTGAATAAACGTAAAAGTTAAAGGGGTTTATACACCATATAAAAGAAAGTCTTGTACTAAAACAAAATATTCCTTAATGAAAGAAGATTTTGACGAAGTCCCTTACAAAGATCATTTTTAAATAAAATAGATCTATTATGTATATTCACTATAAGTAAACATAAATAAATTACAAATACAAGATAGGAAGTAATAATATCATGACATAATTTGAAAGTAGGAGATTAACCCAATGAACGGGAATTGGGTTAATAAGTTCCCTTACCTCGTGTCCGATTTTACTCAACCGTTCTTTAACCTCCTGAATAATATACTGGTGTTAATTTATAATTGCTTAAGAACCTTTTTCAAGTTTATTATTCCTTTTATATCACTTATTACCATGTTATGAACATTATGTAATTATTTTTGTTAATAACGGTCATTTTGTCGATCTTTGGAACTTGAGTCAAAAATAAACTTCTTACAATTACAAGTTGTTAATGTGGTAAAATATCCATTATATCCAGAATTATATCCATGATTTAGATATAATATATATCATATATATCCAGTATATACATTTATTCATAATATTACATAACATTTAGAGGTATGAAATGAAATGCACCTTTCCTGGAGACGGTAATCCATACGTACGCTTAAACACTACTTTCATTTCTATTTCATATTTACTGGGTTGAAATGATAATTATATAAAAGTGTATTATAATTCCAGTATAATATCATATATAATATCATTTACTCCATCCTTTATACATCCCACATATGGCATTAACGATTCAAATCACTTTGAGGGGGCGGTAGTCCGCAGTTCCTAAAATGAAATTATCGCGTTTACCCATAATGGAAATCGTAAAGGTGTGCCATAAATGAAAAATACAGAAGAATAAGTAAAACAAAAAAAATAATATATATCATATATAAAAAATAATTTCATCATAATGGCCACAATGAGAGGTGTTAAAAGATGATTGAACAATCATCGTTTCTTGAGGCAGTAATTCACCACCCACAGAAATAGTATGTTCTTTAACCATTATAGGATAAGGTGATTTGGGTTTGAAATCTAACCATACAATAGGTCTTTGACAAGTGTAAGTCTTATATTTTACATTATCTTTTCATTTTATTTAAATCGTTAATTAATGAGGTAATCGCTGCATCATCATGGTGTCATAAAAACTATAATTTATTTAATGTCTAAAAATTATAAAAAAACAAATCATGATGTAGGAAATTTTATTATATTTACAATGAATATTTATAGTCTAAATGTTAACTTATATAATCCCATTTAATAAATGTTTTAGTAAAACAACACATGTTTGTGACAATTTTATTTTTATTTTAAATAAAAAGTTATTAATGTCATTTTCTTACCCAAGTGGCTCCATGGGGTCCCCAAGTTTACACATTGATTTTCTTGGTCGGCCATGAGTCATACAATAAGTCTAGGATAGGTGTAAAGAAATTTTCATATTTTTGAAATATAATTTTTACCTTAAATTTATGTAATTACTTTTAATCACGATTAATAAAACTTAATGTTACTATTCATCCAAAAAATTATTTTAATCCCATTGAACCACATATTACTTCATAATGAAAACCATGTATGTAGTATTTTTGAAAATAAAATAACAGAAACAGTAATGTTTCATTTACATGATAAATTAGTTTTTAAAGTACCACTTAGAGGTTTCACTATTCATCAAAAATTGAAGTTTTTTCTAAAAAGTTCCAAAATTTCACCATAGGCTAAATTTGATATTCCGAATCCAAAAACGAAGTCCATTTTGAAAGATAAAATGTATAAAATTTCAAAAAGTAGGTATTATTATTCATATCCGCTACTTTGATTTGTTGTGGTGTGTGTTAGAACTCGAAGTTGCGTACAACACACACTACAAAATTTTTCAAAGAGAAGCGTACCATGGAATCTGGGGGTGTTACAATTTATGACTTGATTAAATTCTCAATCTTATGTATGATCAAAATCTATATAGAATTTATCATCATAGAGTTCTTTATATAAAAACTTATGTTAACAATGTTATCCTCTATGAATGAGCTTCTTATTACTAGATAACACAGAACAAGAACTACACGTGGCTTGATTCATTTCTCTATATGATAAACAATGACCACTTAATTACCTTATCTGAGGCCCTAAATCAATTTCCAAATAGAATAACACTATCACAACATATGATATTTATATATTTTTTCAATTATAAAATAAATACATGTGGATTTATTAATATCAGCAAAAGATACATAGTGATTCCATAATCCTCTATCCTATTACAGAATATGAAATCAAAATAAAATACACAATTTCCCCTTCATATGATTCATATCTATGTAGGGTACTTTTAATCCATAATAAATTTATTTGGAGTGATCCCTATTCTCATAGGATACATAGTGAACTTCAGATCCTTTATCATGGTCCCATCCTCAATTTCAAATAAAAATTGTCTCCCTCCCTATATATGGTATCAATATATTTATTAAACACATAAAAACTAAATATTTCTTGATTATCATTATTATAAAACATATATTGATTCCAAGCCTCTTATCCAAGGCCCAAATACAATTTACGACAAAAAATGGCTGTCTACAAATATATGAGTTGGATCTATAAAGGGACATATATAAGAACTATGTGTCGCACAATTACTATTGACACTCGATATTTAATGATGATAAAATCCTATATCATAGGCTCTGTTTCAAAATCAAAATAAACTGCCCCACATTCCCTTGAATATGATCCAAATATATATAGAGGCAGTCCAATATAAGGAATATGTTTGTCAGGGTTCTGATCACTGAATGATATGAAGTGTTGGTAATAATCCCTATCATAGCCCGAATATCAATTTCAAAAAAAGAACATCCTTTCAACCTGTATTTTTGTTCTACTAAAGAAATACCCATTTCTGGAATAGGGATATACTATGGTGAAAACCATTATTTTTCCCATACACATGATCTTGATTAATGATGAAGAAACTAAATAAAATATCCACTCTCTAATATATAAGCTTGATTTCAATAAAAGTCTTCCCCATTGAGTTCTTGATGAACCAATGATAAAAAATCCACTCACCTCAATTGAAAAACTAAATCAGTATATGGAATTACATATGATATATACATATGTTCTTATTCACATCTTTATAGGAAAAATAGTGACACCCAAAATTAATTCAATTGTGTTTATATATAGAGATCACTGATTCCCCCACATCATCTTGGTATATGATCTGATCACCTAACTTTCACAATAGTTCTAAACCATACTCATCACTACAATGATATTCATTAAACATACACATGAAATTGATCCATCCTAAAGCTCAACGCTTCGAAATCACCCATATTCTATATGAGCTAGATATATGTAGGATTTCTCAGACTGGATTCTCTCATTTGAGTACCTTTACTTTGAAACACCACCTTTTCTTGTAATATTTATCAAATTTTTTTATGGGAACTCATTATAAGAAAAATTTATTTTGTGATTCTTATTATCTAATGATGAACATGGATCATATATTTATGCCCCTTCCATAAGTTCGATTAGAAAAAATTCCATCCTCTAAAATTTAATGTTTATTTTGATGTAGGTTCATCCACAAACCTATAGTTAATAAGGAAAGACCATTAAAATAACCCATTCTATCATTATTTTTATATATGAATACCTATACTATGATATAGTTTAATCATATTTTTATATCCCATCATTATCTTGGACTCCAATAAATCATTGTATGGGTTAGTCTATAATCACCTCTTTTATCTCACACTGTCCATGACTCATGCGAGTTTATATTTCATGTAAAATCACCCAATTAAGCATAATTAGGTGTATCATGAATAAAATATAGGATTAAAAATTGTTCAAAATTGTAAGGACAAAAACTACTCAAGAATAGTCTCACCTTAGAAACCTTATCTACTTATTAATAATTCAAACCTACATGACACCACTAACATATGCCTATTTACCCATAATCATATGAGAAGACAAAAATTTACAACATATTAAATAACACCCATCATAAGAAAAGAATCTCTAAATATACTATTTATAATATTAATTTCAGTTGACATTATAGCATCTGACCTTTTTAATGTAATTTTCATTACATTTTACAACATAAGACCTTTAATGTCTACTGTCTTGGAAATCAGGAACAAAATACATGAAAACATAAAACACACTTTTAAATCCCCTTGAAAAGAATCATGTAATGTTCATCCTATGTACAACAAATAAATCTCATAACCTGGATACATACATCAAAATAAAGGATTAGTAGAAAGCCTAGTAAATAAAACAAGGGAATCAGTTTACTTTTGATATCAATAAAAACTTGGTGAAAAACATAAAGACGTGAGCAATAGATGTAGAGGAATTTAATAATGAAGATAAAATGAAACATAATACGAATATGTGGATACACAATTTAATTTAGACATTCATGAACATATCACCGTGGTTCATCCCCACGGTGTCTTAAAAATTACCCATGTTATTCACCAAGGTCTTGTGAAACTTGTCATCTTTAGAGATTAAATTATTTACCCAATGCATTAGAGTGATATCAGGTTGAACCCTTAATATGTCTTTACATTCATGGTATCCACAAAGATAATTCTAAAACATTTCATAAATAACGAAAAAAGAATAAAATAAATGGGTTTCATTTCAAAATCATGACGTTTTAAAAGTGCTTAAAAATAATATCATTATGTCATTTAGATCCCATGGAAAGGGAGTGAGGGTTATATGTATATAAATTCTAGAATCAAATATATCATTTTTTTATTTATGAACAACCATAAAAAATGAAATAGTTCTAGTTATTCACATAAATAAAATAAGAGAATTTCATGATATAAAGAGAGAAGAATTTTGAGACTAAATGTTTTGCAGCATTGCGACTATATGACATAGTTTAAAAAAAGAATAAAAAGATAGGGGGAAGGTTTATACCATAAAAAATGAATCATTTTATAGTATAAGTATAGAATAAAATGAAAAAAATATCATGTTTTGCATATTGATATTAAATTCAACATGAAAAAGAAACTTGAAAAGAAACAGAAAAAGTGATTTCTTTTATGAAAATTTTGTAGTCTAACGGCATCACTTATAATTCTGAAAAATAAGTTGATGAGAGCAGAAAGGGTATCTCATAAATTAGAAATGAAATGGAAAATAATAAGGATATATAATAACATACTACCACATAATAAGATAAAAACTAGAAGACATAACATAAATGAAATCATATCTTAAAAGAGGAGGGTGAAAGGCTCCCTTACCTGGAAGAGTTACATTGGAATCATAGAGGTTGAGACCTTGGGGGTCTTGAGGGAACCATTTGAGGATAAATGACTATAACTTCGTTGATGAGGAATTATTAATGAAAATAATGAAGGATTGTATTTGTATTTATAGCAAATTTGAAGGAATATTTAATTAATTTCGAAGAGACACCTCATCGGTGGTATTTGCGAAACCATGAGCTTTAACCTGGTATTTTCCCATATAATTGGCCACATGGGACACCTCATAGAATATATTTCTAGTTTAATGTCTACTAGAATTATTACGTCATTAATGAAGTCATTAAACACCAGAAACTCAAAAATGCATTTTCACTATTCACCAAAACACAACATTTTAAAAAAATCTCATAAATTCAACATAACCTAATTTAAACTCTATAAATACAACATTAAACAGAATTTTATGAAAATAATTTTTTAAATAATTATAATTTAATTTTTAAATAAAATAATTATTTATTCGGAAAAAACAACAACTTTATAACTATAAATTATTTTTTAATACCTTGAAAAAGTAATCAAGGTCCCATAAAATTATCATACAACCATAAGACAATAAAGAAACAATTCATGATTATATTTTATGAATATAAATTTTATTTTTAAATGATTAAATTAATTATAAAATAGTAAATAATATATTTTTGACCTACAAAAATAACAAAACTAATACTATGATCGTTTTTCACTTTTGAGATGTCTAAATTGTATTTATACATTTATGGGTGAAGTTTTAATTTTTTTGGCCGATTAACTATTAATTACTATTTAGAAGGGTATGATCTATTTATACATTACTATTTAGTAAATATCAATTTGATCTTATTAGAATTTAAATTCATTACATATCACTACTATAGAAGACCATTTTTTGAAAATAAATTTACATTAATAATTATTTAATGTTTAAATGAAGTTTTTTAAAAACCCTTTTCCCAATATTTATCAATAATATTCATCGTATATTTATCTGAACATTTTAAAATAAAATTTTTCCACAATAATAAATAATAATTTTATTTATACCACGGGATTACAATAAGTATCTAATGCCTCGTTACATGGCCCCATATAACACCTACATAGGATCTAACAGCAATGTGTTCTATGGTGAAAGAATCTTGGAGAATCATTGATAACATTGCCAGAGTAGTGATTTCTATCAGCTTGAACATCTCCCTTTGGTGATTATGTTCATGATTCACATGTTGAACCTCAACTTGGGATTGGTCCATAGAAGTGCCCATAGATGCTACCTCCTTCCCAGGATCTAACAAGATGGACTTCATACATCCAGAATCTACTAGATGATGCCATCAACTTTTTTCCTGTATTAATTAACCAAGATAACTTGTATATATAAAAAATAATTGTAACATTAAGAGTGTAGTTTAAAATTGTCATATTTTCCAACAATCATAAAACAGTAAAAACCATATTGTATCACTTTATTAGTTAAGGGATATAGTTTTGTGGATTATGAAATAACACACAAATGTAGGAAATAAATATTACTAAAAATTTCATGTCGTTGTAGACATGATTCCTTTATGTATGATATTAAACTATATATAAAAAATCCCTCATCACATGATGTTAAACTTCACTACATCAATGTTTTTTTTGAATGACATTAAAAAATATGAATTCTATTTCATTTTGATAAACATAAACCAACATAGTCCATAATCCATTATCAATCCTTATTAAAGGATAATGAAAGAGAAACTATGGTAAAACCTGTCTTGGGATACTACTACCACCTTTATTGAAACTATTAGTCTATTAATCATATATACATTCTTTTATTTCTCATGTTTCAATAAATAATCATGGGAATTGGTTAGGAGTGTTTTTTTGGACATATATATATTTTCCTTATACATTACCCAACATGGATCATCCAATTGTGCCCTTATTCTGGCTTACAAACTAGAGGAATCGTTATAATATAAATAAGTTACACTAATCAATATTTTCATTGATAACATTTCATTATAATTCCTCCTCTGAATATAGTCATTAGAAATGAATTTCATTTACCTCTAATACCATTATTCATGATTAGAAACCCTTTATCCATGATTTAAATCATCTACATTACCTACTATAATGAGAGTAAAATAATTATTGTCCATGTTATCCCTAACTGGATGAATGTGAAACACTTCCCCTCTTACATGTTTTACACATCATGGCCAAAACTATGTGTTCATTAGTCCACATATTATAGATTTATGCAACAAACACCATGATCAATGTTATAAAACCATAAAATGTATCCTTGCATGGTAATAATTAGAATAACACAAAATTTCTATTGAATGATACATAAAAAATATATGAATGAAAACCCAACAGATTTTGTTCAAAGAAAAATCCATGTCTTCACATTCTATTCTCATAATACTAATTGGTTTTGATGATTTATAGCTCAATTAAAACAATGTCACAAAGCCTTCAAGACCCATCATATATCCCTACAAAAGTAGATACATGCTTACTAAAAACCGTTTTGGTTGATGAAAAATAATAGAAATTGTGTACCAAATTCTATCCTTTAAAATGAATTCAATACAAAATGATGTGATCTGTAGGGTACTATGACTCTCCTTGAATTCTCATCTCCAATTATAATAAATAATTCTATGAGTGTTTGGATCTACAAATACTATCCATGGATATTTATAAGGATTATATACAACATAAAGGGGCCCCTATTTTTGACTATGAATATGTGACCAAATTTAGCTCTTCTATATGATCTCGTAGTATGTATATTTAATCAGAGTCATTTTCACCTTCCGAAAAGGTCCTATGATTTTTGAGCTCCCTGACTATACTATAACAATAATCATTATCCTGGTGGGATTTGTAAACATCATAGACATGTGTTCAGTATCTCATCACCCCAATTAATGGTCTTTGAAGAATGTTTTACCTATTTAATATTCCAATCATTCAATTTTTATCAAATCACTAATACAATCCATCATGAATCATACCTATTAATGAAGAAAGGGTGTGATACATCATTATTGAACCATATAATGGTCCTAATTTCATGAATATAGACCACATTGAACTATGGTAAAAGCTATATGTCCTCAAATGTTTTTCAAAACATGGTCAAATATTTTAAAAAATAAACTATAACAATATATAGTCAATGTTATACAACCATAAACTGCAACAATACATGGTTAATACTTCAAGGCCATAAAATCTAGCCCTGGATTGTACAAATTTTAAGATTTAAAAATACTATTGATTGAGAAAAATAAAATTCAATATGAAAACCAATAAAGGTTGTCCTATGTAAATATAAATTATATCCTCACTGAGGGTCACTATTAAAGTGATTAGTGAAATGTTACAGTATAAATAAAAGATATGCAAAGCTTATGGGTGATATCTTATTCACAAAAAAATAAGAGTTATGCTCACTAAATCCACTAGTATAGGAAATGAAATGAATTATCACATCCCTTTTCCTATATGATTTATTTATTACATGGATAAAAAAAAATTTGGAGTCCTATATCCATCTCTATAAAAATAAATTTTATCTATAACCTACATAATTTCATAAGAGATTGAATATTTGAAAAACATTCATAGCTAATAGTATTGAGTGTATCTAGAATTAGGGGGTACTTATGTTTCAAAGTGCATAGATGATCCATTTTGACTCCTGTATAAGGCCCATTATTTTAGACTACCGATTAGAGGTATGTTCGTTATGATAAAACGATCATCAAATATCTGTATGTTATGACTACATTAGAATAGATTTTATCATTCACATATGGTTAGTGGATATCATTTGTCTGTCTCTCTCATCTCAACATCCATAGTTTAAATTCATTGAGAATTGATTTACATAGTACATAATATAACATTTCAAATGGATTTAACAACATAAATGTTGTGCCACCATATACTATACCCATTATTGGGATATGGATGTGGTGCCTAATTCTTAAAATTTTTGATGTCTATAGTCACATGACCCTAAAAAATGTGGTTCATTTTTTAACCTAAAACAATTCCATGGAAAGTGACATAGAACTAATTAGGTTGAAAACCTATAAAGGGTGGTTTGGGGAAATGTCAATCCTTTAATAATTAGACATGAAACTTGCATCACCTAGATAAAATTGAGTTTTCAAAGAAAAGAAGAAGATACATACATATTATTAAAATGAACACTTATAATGGGAGGCTAATGAAAATCCATGCCCCTTCCTTTTAATCCTTTCTCATTTGAATCTTGAAGAAAAGTAAGGGAAATAAATGAAATATATAAAAATATTTTTAGACTAAACATATGGTCCTAAAAATAGTCAATTTATTATCACTAGGATCTCATCCATAGAATTTTTTTTATAATTACTATTCTATGACATGCCAACCAAAATTACCCCTTTTTTACCAAATCAATACACATCATTATGAATGAATAAGATCTTGTGCATCAGTGATAATGTTTATATATATTTATATATTCATGACCCATGACTTGGGGGGATTCATCATTTTTATTAATAGACCCACTATAGTTTATGTGTTTTGGTGTATATAAAAATACCCATAATTGACCAACACATTGGATGAAATCATTTGATATAAAATTATAGGAATAATGGGTGAAGCACATGTTGGGAGGTAGACAATAAAAAAAGAACCTTTCAATTCATTGAATAGAAAAGTTAGAGAATCCACATATTGGAGTGTATCTATTTATTATATCGATAAATCATTTATTACATTCAAAATACTTATGGATTTTGTAGATTGATAATCGAGACTCATCAATTTTTTTTAAATACAGAACTCCCCCATAGCTTCAGACTCATTGGAAGGATATAGAATTTTGGATGTAATGAAAATAATATCTTTTCCTTGTATTTGAATCTCTTTAAGAAGTCATTGGAGTTTTACCAACTCTACCGTTGTAAATTTAACTGATGTTTAATATTGATTTGCAGGTGGTATTTCTCATTAACTCAAAAATGAATCTCCATCATCACCTTTACATGGTTATTTTGTTTTTGAGGAATCAAATCATAGAGATCATTAGATTTATCTAGAAATAACAACTTTATATATTGTTTATGTGAGGTGTTATGTTGTTCCCACATAGAAATAACTTATTTCAAAACATAATGGATTGAAATATAGTCAAAAACGCTATTTACCAATTTGGTAACAATAATATTTATCCATTAATGTTTTCAGGGTAGGTACTTCTAGGTAATTTCAAAAACCACCTTCCATGTATCAAAATAAAAAAACTAATCAGAACATGGAAAGCATCTCAAGGCACCAAGTCCACCTCATAAGCACTCCAAGGAGGAAAAAATAACCCTAAAATCAACTCACTCATGAAAATGTCTTGTGTATCCCCTATAATATTGGTATGTTCTAGAGTAGATTTTTTTCATCCTACATCAACGGTTGAACTAGAGTATGGAACTATTTGACATGCCCGATTATTGATGATAGAGGTAGTAATTGTGATAAGAAAAAGAAATTTCAATTTTGCAAAAAGAATAATGAGAGAAATAAATGGAGATATAGATTCATACCGATGTACCGATCGGCAAATTAATTTGGGATTATCTCTACACTCATGATTTCATCAACCCTTAAAGTGGGGACTTCCCATGGTAGCATGTATTATCAGGTATTTTTATGGAAAATTTAAGATGTTCTATGGGTGTACAATTTATCAGGATTTTGGTCCCGTAAACCCTCCATAATAGTGGGAAGAGAAACCTCAAAATCTTATTGATTGATTTAATTGGAATGTTATCTATACATGAAGGGGAAAAAATATAGAATTCTGAACTACATACCATAAATATTGTGATAAACTGGACTGAACAAGGGTACTTACATCTTTCAAAATATTTAATGAAATTCCTATAATATTATATAAATTTAGGTATATTGATTTATAAAAGTATATCATCCACTATTAGCAGGTAATCATGAAAAAAAATACAGTTTCATTTCATTATTGGTGTAAAAAATTGTTATTATAATTGGATTGGGGTCCATGATATTTATTTCCCCAACCCCATCCATTATATCGCTAATATAAACCCATATAGAAGTATTAGGAGCCATAAATCCACAAATAGTTTATGGCTAGATGTTTTTATATGAAAATATTTATAATTAATTAACCATATTCTAAATTCAAATGTGCTTCTTCGTCAAATTCTTAAAAAATATGATTGGTTACGGTATAAATAACACTTCCTAGAAATCGACCTCCTCCATATGCCCTATAATAATCGAATAACCATTGTTCCTCATCATGGATTAACCTTAATTTATGAGTCCATCTCCCTCTATGATAGTATATTGATAAATATATTTTTTATGGTTTCTATGTGAGAATCAATACCAACTATTATATTGTGTCTCACACTAAGGAACTTCGATTCTAGATCGACTCCTTATAAGACAATTGGAGGGTTGAAAAAACCAATTTTTTTGTGGGATCCTCTAACTTATACAAATATTTTGGAAAAGTAATGGATACTATAAAATAAAAGATGTTATAAATTGTAATATAAAATTAAAATAATATAAAATTATTTATCCTAAGATCATTTTTTCCTTTAATTAATACGAGGTGGTGGCGTTATTTTGATTGAATCATTTCAACCTATTGTATGACCCATTTAGAAGATATATTCACTTCATCTGAGATATTTTATTCATCATTCACATGAATAAAATACGATCTTATGATAAAATAATGTGAGGTATATTATATAATCAACATGAAAGGATATGTATATATGATTAATAGGTGAGGGATGAGTTATGAAAACTAAATAGGATTAAAGGAATTTTTTACCAATAAATTTTCTATCCATTGATTCTTAATTTCATAATATTGAAAAACAGTACATGGCATCTCAAATAATTGTATTAGAGGAAAAAATTAAGAATGTCCTTACACTATATCTTCTTTAATGAGCTTATATTATGGGGTTAACTCATCATACATTATAGGCTATATTTTTTTCACACAAGTAGGTCTTCCAGCTATATTATATATTTGTAGTTTCTTGGGAACTAGTTTTGTATCCCCCCTATGTGAATTGATATTTTATCCTTTTTCAGTAGTCATTTCCCATTAAAAGGAGGAAATAATGATGTACACTTTTACGACACAAATATCCTTAGGATAAACAAATCATTCTATTCACTGGAAGATAAATTGAACTCCCCTTCATTGGGGCCTCAATACATCATTTCCCACATATGTTTCATTGTAGGTATTAACATTTAATTTCCTTAAAATGAATATCTAGATCCTAGATACACTATCCTACCTCCAAATGATTGGAATCCCAATTAAATTATACTAATTAATGTATATACATGATTTAAGGAATATACACACTAACCTAGAGAATCCATCATAGATCCTTGAAATTTGAGGGCATGATCATCCATAATTGGGCCACATCATGCCATTTGTAATCCAAGGGTTCATATATTGTATATAAATATGTACCAATACACTTTTTCATCAGTTTAATTCTGGAAATAAATCTTTAGTTGTATGATTAAAAAAGGGGGAGATGACTCTTCCATGTCATGGTGATGAGACCATATTTATTTGATTATTAGTTTTTCAATCGCTTTCAATTTTAGTTCCCATGTATCTTGATGTAAAATTATTTCTGCTTTATTTAATACTTCATCATTGTCACTCTCTAGATGACCCATTTTTTTCTAATTTCTCTCATCTTAATGATATTATGAAAACAAATTAATGGAAAATTTTCTGTTGTATCTATTGGGGATATAATGAAATCCAAGAGTGGGTATATCTAATTGTTAATATGATGGATGTTCTAGATAGAGGAAACTTGATCACTATAAAAGAGACATCATGGGAAATTATTTAATAGATATTTTATTTATCAATCAAATTATTTTCTAATCAATCATCCACTGGAGATGACATGACCAGATACTATGGGAATATAAATTTTCTTACAAACCAGTCTGTAATGAAAGACTCATAAATGACCTCATTTTTAATCTGGGATTTTAGTACACAGTATCTTAGTTATATCATATATGTCCTCATATCACAGTCACCAAGAATAGTTTTGAAAATATTACCAACATGAGGATCATCATATAAGAAGATATTTCACTCCGTATATAGGATCAAATTTATTAGAGATGATTTTTATTTCAAATATAGTTTATTGATTGAAGACATTGATTAAATAAAGAAGGAAAAAATTCCATTTAGTGATTTTGACTTTACTATGTACCACATATGCAATATAATTCACTAATACTGATCCCAAAAAAACCTAAAATGGTACTGAAATAAAAAAAATTGACCTTTCCCTTATAAACATATTATAGGAACTACTTGATCATTGGAAAAATAGGTGATTTCCATCAGATAAAAGCTATTTTCTCTAAGAGAACCATCAGTTTAACAACTCTTGGAACAAGTAATCATGTTTTTATATGTGTCTCCAAAAAATACATGTTATTTAATAAATGAAAACTACCTTAATATCATCTTCATATTTAGCTCATGTATTATGGACCCATTAAGTCCACATATATTTATGCTTGATTCCACCTCATATACAATGGTCCCAATCTTAATTCCATTATTTTGACTAATTTGTGATGGAATAAAGAATAGTGGATGATAATAATTTTTTTTTAATATTGAGAATTTGAGGGTCCATTTTTAGAGCCTTGATGTTATGGTTCATTAAGAACATATGTAGAATTTTACCTTCATTGATATTTGTACCATTTGTAGATATTTTATATACTATAAGGATTGTGTACTCACTAAACTCATAGTACGACATTTAACTATCTAGTACTGTAATGATCACATCAAATAAACATTCACTATATTAAGAAATAATAAATTTCTAAATAGGATACAAAAGGATACGTATCACCAAGAGTATTATAAGGTGTAAACTGAAAAAATAGCATTTGTTATAATAATCTGGTATTATAATTCTGATCATTTAATTAACGTGTCTGGAATCCTTTTCATCTAAAATATAAATCATGTTCTCATCCAATAGATATTTGAAATAAAAATGTGATGGTTTATAATTTTGTTTAATTATATAATGTGAAATTACCTATAAAAATATGCATGTAGAAAACAAAAAAGAGTGGAAATTTAACTTTGTCGAAATTTTTATTACCTTTGTGGATTTCACAATAATGGGTGGAAAATTGGTCATGTAAAAAACATTCTCACCCATGGATTTTTCCCACGTTAACTAAGTGAATTGATCATATATATCAAATATGTCCCTCACCCTATCTTATAGCATAAGGAGGGTCCTTGAATAAGATATATTACTATCCTATAATGCTGAAATTGTTGTTGTAAATGAAAATAGATAAATAGAAGTTACTGTGTGCTTTAATTATCATGGTGAACTAATGCCACAAGGATGACTAAAAAAACACTCCTTCGGAGAGAAATGTTATAGAAATATGAGTTAGGTGGTCATATACCCATTATTTATATGTAATGGTAAGAGATCATCAGGTGATGACATTACACTATAATCAAAAGGGTTGAATTTTTGAATTATTTTAATTTCCCTCATGTGTTATCCAACCACCCCATAGAAAGAAAATCACTGCATTATAGAAATTAAATCACTCTAATTTCAGTTTTATATCATGAATAAATCATAATTGTTTCAATAGAATTCAATACTAAGGGGGAATTTGTTGGGTTTTCCCCCTAAGAAAATAATGAAGACCTCATGGGAGGAAAATATAAAAATCATGGATGAAAATCCCCAAAATAAGGAAATATAAACCCTTTTAAATGAACCTAAGTTCAAATTTCATGTGAAACTAATTCTTTAAAAAACCTAAAAACTATGTTCACATGTATAAATCATTGATATTATATAAAACTCTTGACTAGGGTCTATAGATTTTATAAAAATTGGACCCTTGAGCTCCTAATGAACATATTTTTGGAAGATATAGAGATTACACGAATCATTCCTCACCCATGTCACTCACCAAAGTCGTAAAATCCCCCGGGTAGCTAACTCAAGACCTAAAACAAATAGAATTTAACAAAAAAAACAAATATAGGTTATATAAGTTCCCAATGTTCTCAAACATAATGAACCATTATATGATGGAACTTCATCAGGAGTCTGGTAACACTAAGGTGAATGACCCTTACCCATCTACATAATCTTGTTCCTCACTTCCAAAAGTATCCATGGATACCCACTATAAAAAATTATAAGTTGTGTATAAGTATTATCATTTTTATCACAACCTATATATAGTATATCCTGGGTGAATTATTCATCACTTCACCCTAAAATTACATAGAAAATAGCCCTCATCATCCCATAAGTGCTGTATTTGATGTTACATATCTTCCCCTACTGTTACTTGGGTGAAGTCTTGTCACTCACCCAAGTATCATTTGGAAAAGGTATTCTTCAATATTAGATTCAATTTTAGAACATTCCTTTATAAAAACATCCCATTTGTCTGTTTAGTTATCGATATCTCATCCAAATCCACTTAATGACCAAAATTAGAGTATTAACACCATTGTGCACCAATTTAGATCTTGTATTACTTTGATAAATGGTGCATCTGATATGTATCCCAAAATATATGGGGTAACTAGAATGTTTTCTATAATAAAATGGATTTATTATTTGGTTCCTAATCCTAATGAAATTAGTGATAATCCCCTGAGAACAACCAAAAATACCTATATGACCCAAATCCATGCTCTATTATCCTGGTTGTCTAGTAAAACCTGAGTCCACAAAAGGGGATACAAAAAACAATTGGTGTGATAACATCAAATACCCTTCGGGTTCACTTATTGGGAGTAATCGACCTATATAATTCTAGATATAAGTGAAATATATGCCTTTTATTTTCTATTTTCACATATTTATTAGATTAATAATCCCTGGTAGTGACACTATTAATTTAAACTATTCCATATGCTTCTGTCCTACACTCTTATGTGGAATAAAGGGAATCCCACCTGAAATAAGACCCTATACTAGGATTTATAACTTTAATGAGAATGAGAGTATAACATTCCATCATAGAGTAATAATTTAGCCTATCAATATGGTTGATATATTCTTCTCGCCTTCATAGACCCTCCCTCATTTATTTGTGGATAGAGGGAAGATTCATCATGGGAAACCATAGTATATAAACCCCATTTGAAAATAATTTGTTACTTTTGTGAAATTAATATGTTCATCTCTCATCTATTGTTTCTTTCATTGAGAATTAATCACTTGGACATATAGATCTGAGTTCATTACTATAACAGAAAAAATAAATCCTTGGCCCTTAGCATCCTTATTCGATATACGCCATGACCAAATTATATTATTCTCATGGGTCTACATTACCCATAATACCATACTTATGATGTCCATATCCCCAATTAATAATCTCCTGAAATCCTCATATGCATAGTTTCTTCTAAATCCACTTTTGTCACAACTTTTGTTATATAGATGTCTTCAAAATAAGAACTACATAGATTATGACTCTTGTCTTCATAGGATGCATAGAAATTTACTCCACGACTGGAAGCCCACAAACAATACTCAAATGTCCCACATCCCAATCACCTAAAATTGATATGTGTGGATTATATCTTTGTCACATGTCATTAAACTACATGATGAAGTATTTATTTAATGATGTTAAACTTCATGGTGTAGTCCGGTCATAAGACATTAAATGGTGTCATTTGAATTATAAGATATTTAATTCTTATCTCAATGAGGTAAATAATATAATTCCTTGAGGATCAAATATAACTCCATCAACCTTCCACTAACCTCTACAATTTCATATTAACTACGGATAATCTCTATATGATGATATATTCTTGATAAAATTTCCCCCCAACTCGTAGAACTCTATTTCATTACAGTTCAACTATATCATCCTAATATATCCATACTCGTTGTGGGATCCATCCTCCCAGTTCCATATTCCTTATGAGGATAACCTAATATAATTGAGCTATATTCCTTATAAGGTCAACATGGAAGGTATTCACACATGTAACTTCCATAATAACTATTTCAAGGAATACATCACCTTCTATTCCTTACCATACAATGTTAACCTACATGGATCAATCATTATTATCTTAAATTAAGAGGTGTATTTTTTCATATTATGTTCTAGTAATCTACATTGGTTCTGATTCCCTTAATTAGGATACTTAGTAATCCCCTTAATTGGATCTGTTCCTGATACTAAAATTCCATACTTTCTTCAAAGAAGATGTTAAAATTTATATTGCCAAGTCGTGTGGCTTTACAACATCATGTTGAAGATAAAAACATCGATATGTTATATTAAGTAATATGTTTGGAATTATATGATAGATAAATATGTTCACATAAATGAAATACCTCTTATACGTACTAATATTCATCTAACCATGTTCCAATAATTTATTTCAAAATGGTAGGGTAACTATTCTTGTATCGAATTTTTTTAGGATCCAAAAACATGAAATAAATATATAATATATTCCCAAAGTAGGTATTAATTCCCTAAAATAGTGTTTGATAAGACATACCTCTCATCCTCTTCACAAATGCGAGTTCTCAATATTCCTTAGTAAGAACCCCAATGAAATTATTCCAATAGAAAGTAGGCTCATGGCTCATCATAGATGTGGGAGTCATTGGATGTTTTTTGGTTCAAAAAATAAACCTCAATAGAGACCATCCATGAAAGCTATTGTAACCTAATTAGAGGATTTCATAACCTAGCTCAACCCCTCACCAAACCAAGAACTATGAACACACATAATTGATCAAAACAATTATGTATTGTTATAATCATATGTTTGGTAAATCCATTTAAATTCATTAAAAATAATTACATGAGATATTATATGTTATATGATTCTATGACATGGAAAAAATTATAATTTCAAAATGAAAAATTAAAATATATTAAAAATTTATATTTCATATTATTTTCCTATATTTTCTGGATTATTGTAATATGATATATGATAATATATGACCCACTTTGTCAAAAAACGAGGTTTTCAAATTCAAAGATAACATTGATAATTTCAAATTTAAAGTGAAAATTCATCACTAGTTTTATTCATTTATAGGATTAGATTCACAATAATTGTTTTAAATTTATTTATATAAGTTCCCCTTCTTTAATATACAGTACACATTAATCATGCTTTTTATAGTTTAGTATTTTCGTAATATAGTTTGTACTAATTTGTGGAATAAGATAAAAAACTTTTTATAGGTGTTCAGTATTATGAAACATTGATTATTACGCAATGGGAAAAAGTAAAAACTCTCTTTAGCAAGTGATATTTTATACATTCTACAGTTAATTACACACTGGAACATTATGGTATTTAAGGGCTATATATTATATGAAAAATAGGGTTATATCACTTTTTATTGTTACCAATATGATTGATTGAAACTTATATTTAACATTTTGGGTGAAAATTTTTATGGTAAAAACATATAAGAATTATATATCATAGAGTATTCACATATTAATCGCTCGAGACAAAAAATTTATTATACAAAGGTGATCTATTATATTTATCCACTAAAATGTTCGAGATTAAAATTGATCTAATTTTTATTGGTATGAAAACATTGGATACTAATATTTCATTTCACCATATTATAAAATTTAAATTCCTAAAACATTTCCTTTATATTATTTCTCTAATTTACATACAGAATCCCTCCAGTTACTTATAACCACTCAACTACCAATTTATTTGTGAAATTAATTTTTGGATCTTATTTGAAAGGAATCTTAGTCGTTTTAATCAAGATTAAATAATTTTTATTCTAGTGAATTATATCATTGAAATTATTAAACTTTATCCCTTAGTAGTTATCATGATTTCTATAGAGGTATCTAAATTAATGATAATATTAAAAAATTCAGAAAATGTTGTTTGCAACTAAAACATATTTACACTATAGACGCTATTAAAAAACATGAATATATGGATTAAAATGGTATTTATAAACTATATTTAAGTTGTAATAAAAAAATTAAAAAAAAATTGATATATATATATTTAAAGTCATGGTTTAAAAAAATTATGATTGTCAACATCATAAAGTCATTGTTTTTTAAAATGGTACCTATATATATCCAATAAAAAGTTATTTTTTTGGTTAATGAATCCATCAATATAAACACGTTATATGAATTTTTCCCAAGTTAAATTTTTTTAAAAATTGAGTTTAATAAATTTTTTAAAATATTTTATATAGGAATCAAATTAGTTTTAAATGGTGGGGAAATAAAAATAAATTTACCTAGAAAAAAACAAAACATAAACCAATATCAACTAAATAGTTTAAAAATATCCATAGTAAATTGATTTATTATAGTAGTTTTATATGAAATATGATAATAAAATTTTTATAGTGTCAAGGAATATTTGAAATTAGTTAAAATATTATAAGTAATAAAGACATGATTGTTGAATAACTCAACAATATAGAATCACAATTCAAAACCAAAACGGTTAAATCACATCCCAATATATATATATTTCCATATTAAGTGTTGTTTAAGATTTAATAACAAATTTTAAATCCATATTAAATATAACATGACAAACCCCAAATATTATAACTAGAAAACAACCATTTTAGATTTAGTCCTCATACTCATAAATATACTAGAAAATTTTTATGTAGTATATTATTTACAAATTTTAATGAGATAATCCATTTAAATTTATATAAAAACACTAATCAAGGTCTTTATGATAATATTAATGTCAATTTTAGATAAAATAATATAAAAATGTCATTATAAGTCAGACCTTCCCATATACATTAGAATTTCAACTAAAAAACAAACTATGATGATATATTTCATTTTACTAAATTAAATATAGATGATTAAAAATGAATGATAATTATATCTAATATATGAACTTAATATATGTTCACATGAAAAAAATATCTATTTTGATTTATTTTTCTAACATTTTCATCGTCCTTAAATGCTAAATGAATAAAATTAATCATTTTTTCATTTAATTCTAAATTCATTCTTTATTTATTCTAGAGTCATTTTACTTACGAAAAATGATTTTTTTTCATTAAAAATAAAAAAAAGAAAATTATAAATTAATCAATACTATGAAATTAAAAATATTAAATTGTAAAAGCATTCTAAAAGTATACTTGTACCATTTTTAATCTATTTTGAAACTCACTTTACTTAATCATGGTTTAAAATGTTTTGTATACATACCTCTAACAATAACACCAAATATATGAACACTATATCAATAATTTAAACCATAGTAAATACAGTCCGAATCTTATTTATATAGAAATATAAAAATATATAAACAATAAAATACATTCAATAAGAATAAATAATCAATATAAAATTATATGATTTTTTAAAAAATGAGTGATACAATAATAAATGATAAGTATAAATTAGAATTCCTATGGACCATTATCATTGAAAAATGATGATTAATTTTAGTTAAATATATTTTAAATTAGTCACAAAGAAACATTAACAAAATTGAATCAATATTTGACTTTAATTTTTAATACATATTCATATAGGACTTTAATCATTTTACTTACAATATTAATAGACCAAAAAATACATTTTTTCATCAATATATTGAAAACTATGGAGGGTTTATCCTGGAACCTGGGAAATAATTATGGATGAATATAAGTAATCATATTTTAATTCAATATCAAATATAATATAAACCACAAATAAGAAACATCATCTAAACATCGAAAGTTTAGTTACATTAAAAAATATTTTTATTTTTCAAAAAATTATTCAATATCATAGTGTTCCCTAAAAATAATATAATTTCTATCATCATTATCATGACTTGTACAATCACCAAAAAACATTTTATAGTAAAATATCACTTATATAGTCATTCAAAATTAGTTGTTGTGTAATTATAACAATAACACAATAAATATAATCTAACTACATTTTTTCATATAAATATTGTTGTGTACTATTCTCTAATATATAAAGTTAATCATTTTGGTGAATGTATTCTTTATCTAGTAATGTAAAATAATTTGTTTCAACATGGAAGCATGTTCTAATTAATGTATCACACCACTTACATTTCAATATATATACTCAAAATTGTGAGTAATAATCATGTATAATTATTTTTTTCAACTTAACAAAAATAGGATATATCAGTTGAACCTTATTTCCAACCACCTGTAGTATCATAACAATGTATTTTAATTATTTACCAAACACCTTATTTTTGAATTTTCATATTTACCAATACGATTTTAACAATGAACATATATCTATTGATAAAATTTATTTACACTCACATTCTATCATATTAGAATTGAATGATAATGATGTAATTTCATGAGAAATCACACTCATTGGTAAAATATTTTCTGGCCATTTATTAAAATTTCAATGATATTTTTAACCAATTTTGTGTCCCAAAAATGATAAAAAATTTATGTACTTACATGAGAATTTATGCACCCACAAAACTTATGGATATGAAAATAACCTCTCCTTATAAGTGGTAAATAGTGGTTATTTATTTTTATTTCCACATGATTTTTATGACATTTTATAATAATACATTAATAAAAATAAATTGTCACAAAATTAATGTTTTGTAAAAATTATTTTACCATACTTACTTGATGTATCATTCCACAACATCGGAATTAAGAATTACAATATGATATGCTATCTCTCTTTCTCCCCTAGGATCAAATTAGTCAACTTACATGAACCAAAATCCTCCCAGGTTGTGGATGTGATTGAAATAATAGCTTAATATGACCGTAATTATCATCCATAATTCTTATTGGTTGATTATATATTTTATCACTATTATTCAAACACATTAATCAATATTCCGTGCACTCTGGGGATAAATAACCTTTATTAATGAATCCTTTAAAAAAGATCATATTTTGAAAAAAGATATCATAATGTTTACCACTTTTTCTATTAGATGCATCAAATTAATATAAACAAGATCTCAATTAGAACATTTATTGGATTGTTTTCATTTATATATAACATACATGTGAATGTAGAAGACAAAAATAGTTTAAATAATTAAAAAGGAATGGTCAATGTGTATTTTTTAGTTTATTCACATAATTTATATGAATATTTAAAAAAATATGCTTATTTATGTTATATAAATAAATAACAATGACCCTTACAATTCTTTTTGGAACAAGTGGAATTACTATTGGTAGTAGATACGTAAACATGAGGTTTTATTCATCAGATTGTATTAAATTCAACTTTATAACTCCAATATAAATTAATATGAATATAATATATGAATAAATATGTAGATAATTGAGAGTTTCTAACATATTTATAAGTTATTATTCATCCAAAAAATGTCTTTTCATAACATGTATAAAAAATAACCACCAGTTTGTACTTAAAATTTTGTGATTCAGTTATTTTTAATACCCCATTACTATAATTTTTGAAGTTCTATTATGTATTCCAAATTATTACCCTTGATATTAAAAATTAATTTATATAATAATTATAATATAATTATTCCATTTATTTTTAAATATAAACATTGTTATACCATATTTTAGGACCAACATTTCAACTAAATGAATATACATTTTCATTAAATTATAGTGCACATATTTCAATGTACCCTTCCCTATTCTTATAGGAAGTTATCTCTTGCTAAAAAATTAATATTTTATATTATTCAAATATTTTACTACCTTATATGCTCAATGTTAACTTCAATATCTACAAAATACCATGAAATCAGAATTGATTATTTTATTATAGATGTATCATCATTAATAAAAGAAGATGTACCATGAATCTATAAAATTTTCTATGATTCATTCTTATTAATTTTGTATTTAATCCATAAATTATAAAAACTAGTTTCACATTGGTTTTAAAATAAAATATCATTCTATTTGTATGAGATTAATTTATAGATTTGAATCATATATTTAAAATGAATCATTTCATTCATCATCATACTGTGGCACACATGCGGTCTATAAATGAGTAATCTCTATTATGTGTTGTTATAAAAACACATATATATCGTTCCTAGGACCATTCACCCCAGAAATAAATATAATAATAAAATTATATGGCTTCATTATGAATATACATAGAGTAATATTGTATTTTTAAAGAATACATCCTATGTGTTGGGAATTTTATGATTGTGTTTGAAAGGATTACACCCATACAATGATAACCCCAATATATAATTACATATCTTAGAAGAAAATTCAAGATGATGTATAATGAAATCCATTCATGATAATCCATCTGATGGGTATAAAAAATTATTACTATTTTAATTTCTTTTTTGTATTTCATCGTATATATTTTACATTTTTCATATATATATATATACATTAAATATAGCCACTCATTAAAGGAAATTTCTACATAACATTAATTTGATATTGAGAAAATTTATCATGTTTAAATGACCTCCATAAACATGTACCACAATTAAAGAAATACTTCATCGTTGAATTTTCATTCCTATATATCACAAAATCATTTTGGAAGTCATTTATTTTATAGAAGAAAATATATGTAGATTTATTAAATTAAATACATTATATTTTTTTACGATTTTACTATACACAATCATGTTATTCAAAAAATCAATCAGGTAGTCAATAAAATTATTATTAAATTCATACATCATTTTTCAGGAAATATGAAAATCAATATTGCATGATTGTTTTTACTGAACCAATAAAATATACCAGCATCATGGAATCAGTAATTTTAATTTTATATTTATTAATTTAAATGTACTAAATATATATGATAGAACATGAAATTTAATTTCATCTCATTACATTAAACCTTGTTATTTGTTCATGAATAGTTTGAGATAGAAAATTGAACTGATTAAATATCATATCATCCACACCGCAATATTAAGGGGTATCAATATTTTGTAGTTGTTGAAATATTTTATCATAACAGTGGCATAACTCAAAAAAATTAAATTACGACTCTTGTAATATGATAACATACTTATTCATGTTGTTATAATGGTCTATCTATAAAATTATTATAAGGGCATTGGATAATATCAATCTAAAATGCACATTGAATGAAAATCAAATAAGTTTTTAGGATAATTCTAAGACTCTTTCAACGCATTATAAAAATAATACATCTAACTCCTATCAACAATGATTCCAAGAGTATAACACTTAATTTAATAAAATAAATAGATATTATTCAATTTAATTTCATGATGAAATAATAATAATATTTCAAAAATTATAAAATTAAAATATTATAAATTATAAAAGTAAAAAAAATATAAAAGTACACAATTATTAAAATATTGGTAAACGAATAAAATTATATATGTATATATAATTTATAAAAATTATTGGTTTCATAATGTTATGAAAATGCTTAAATGTGTATATATTTATAGAAGTATAAAAAATAATAAAATTTCATATATTTTATAAAATTATATATAATTTATAAAATTATAAACTTGTATACAATTTTAGAATAGTAATATTATAAATAAAAAATTTATAAAAGTAAAATCTTAAAATTTTTGAAGTATATTAACATAAAAATTTATAAAACTATAAAGTTATTTTAATTTATATATATATAAATATAAATGTAGAAATAAATTTTAAAAATTTAAATATATATCATGTGTATATAATATGATATGAAATAAAATTAACAATGGTATGTATATTATAAAATATTTTAAAATTTAAAATTATATATAATTATTTAATTTTAATAAATAAAATTTATATGCATGATTTAATATAGTATAAAATTTATAAAATGTTAAAAATTTATAAATATATAAAACTGTAAAACTATAATAAAATAATAAAATTCTATATATAAATTCTATATTTATGATATTATATTTTGTAATATTAAAAAAATATTTAGATTTTTAAAATTAGAAAACTCTAATAATAATTTTTTTTCAAAAATATTACATATAAATTTAATTAGTGTAATAAAATATCTTATATAATTTATAAATATTTATATGTTTGAAAAAATCTATTTACAAGTAACAACATAACATAATGATCATTATTTTTTTAGAAATTTACATCGATTTGTATTTACATATTTATAATAGTATGGATTTATATTACTAAATAGTATTAATAATCTTATATCATCCCAAAACTATCCATTAATAGGGAATTTATTTAGAAAAAATAATAAAATTGGATGATATTATTCCCCAGTTTCAAAATCATAATGAGTATAATATATATTAGAAATAGAATCATAAAAATATAAATGAATCAATATTCATTTACCTTCAATAAAAAATTCATGGAGAAGTTAGGAGTTTAGTTTAAAAATGATGGTGTGACCACATTTTATTAATGGTGTGTAAGAATAGTGGAGACTAATGAGTCCAAGTCTACATGAACATCACACAACATGGGTGGAATTAATTCATAGGATCCATGTGGAGGAATAATGATAATCAGTAGGAGAAAATCAGAGGTTCTATGGTTGGTAAACATTTTGGGTTTGTAGTTGTGGTTTTTAAAAACCATGACAATAGAGTTCTACTATTACGATTTTTTAAAACATAAAAATATAATCCTTGAGAACTTGTTCAGTAATTGAATATTAAAACCATAATAACATAATCTTCTTTTCAGGGTTAAAAATGTTCAGATAATAGATCTGTGATAATAGAATAATGTTTTAATGGTGGGTAAAACGTGATTTATAAATTTTATTTATCCTTATTCATTAAAAAATGAGGCAGACTTATATTTATTGTAATATAATACCTTTATTTTAAATTTAAAACTATTTAAATTAGTTTTCATGATAAATTTTTGTGTATTTTTTTACTAAAACCATTAATAGAGCACATCGTTATTTCATTTGAAATGTAAGTGATTATGTGTTTTATAAAATTAAAATAAGAAATACACAAGTATTTTTAGTCAATAACATGACCAAGTTGATATTCTAGTTTGAATCATTTTCGAATTATTGTTTAATTTTGTTATAGTACCGGTTTTTTAATTTATTATAAATTCTCATTAAAGTGACTTAACTTTTGTAAAAAGTGATTCTACAATATATTACAGGCTACATTGTGTATATGGATTATTTTATTTTATTTTATTTAACATGTACCTTAGAGATAAATAACTAATTCTATAATAATTTTTTTTTGTGTTTTTTGGATTTTTGTCTCTTTCATTATTGATGAAAAAATTTCCACTTCATGGGATGGTGCACAAAACAATTCCCTATATTTTAGATTTTTTAATTCATAAGTGCTGTAATACAACTTTGTGACATTGGATTTGGTTTTATAATATTTCAGAAAATGTTTTTTTATTTCAATGGAATTAATTTGATTAATTGTATTAAGGGATATTCTTTAGATTCTCCTTGATTTTTTGTATACAAAATGATTTTACCTACATCATGGAGTAATGTGATCTTTAGTGGAATTTTATTTATTGTTTTTTAACCCAATTTATAATTAAATATATTATATAATTTTATTTAATGGGTTTGTTTCATTAAATAGTATTTTTGGGATTGGTTTATTAAAGATCGTGTCGACTAGTTTCCAATATATTGTGTTTTGTAATGCCTTAGGTTGTTGTGTGATGCTTTTAAATGGTTCTTATGTTAAAATTGTTCATTAGTGGAGAATTAACATATTGATCATAGGTTCACAATTAGTATGATATTTTTTATTTCATAATTATAATCCCAATTGGGGCAAATTATTCACATATATTATTTTACACCATTTTTTTCGAATTTTTAATTTTTTATAAAATTATTCATGAAATATAAAACATTTTTATTGTAAATCACTCAATAATGAATAATATAGTATAACTATTAATCCTTTTAGGGAAAATAAAATATATTTCGGGTACAATGGACTTTGTACCAACAAATGATCATGTATTTGACATCTTCACTGAAACAATCCCAATGTTATTTTACATATATTAACCCTTGGTGTCCAACCCTTTTATTTTGCATAACGTTTTTAAGGAATTAAAAATTTCTCAATGTAATCTTTTATTTATCAATTCTTATATTTTCAAATTTTTTATAAGGGAGAGTGTTTGATTTTTTTGAAAATTACTTAATAAAGTAATCGAAACTATTGATCACAAATCCTTGTTTCCTATAATTATCATTTCTCTTGAAGTCTTAGATTTGGGATATTAAAATTAGTATATAGATATTGTTACAGTTAATCTTTTTTCAATGGGAGAGAATACTTGTATTCTATAATAATGTTACAATAATATTTATTCTAACATAAGAGTGAGTGTGTAGATATTTACATATTATGGTAATTGTTTTGAAAAAAAAATTGATGGGGGATAATGTTAAACAAAATTAGATTGTTTGGGAAGGATTTATTGGATGAGTTGTCTCATGGAGAATTATTGGGGATGTCAATGGTGAATTTAAGGAGTGTTTTTATACATAAGAGGTAAATTGATATAAATTTGAAAAAATTATATATTTATATCACCCTATACAAAATCATGAAATTCATGAAAAATGTATATACAATAGGAAAAGGTTGAGTAAATATAACAGGTAGTTGTTTATATCATTTTTATTCACATTTAGTTATCGTAAACAATGGTACACCCTAAATACAAGTAAAATAATTATTTCAAAATCAAATTCATTATAATTCACTAAATATGGATCAATTAAACATCATAAAATCAGATCATATCAGTAAATTGGTTTGACAAATTACATCTGACTAATTTTTTTAGTTCTCAAAAATAATGTGTTATGACTAAATATATCATTTTATATGATATAAGTTTTGATATGATCTACACCGTGTGGCATGGGGGTCTAATTAATAGTGAAATAAATAATAGATATTGAAATAAAATTATTTGATTTCATGGTACCAATCATATGTGGATACACTAAGATATTATATGGAAATACAAGTTGTAGATAATAATATATTATAATTATGGTTCATGTATCCTATTTCATGGGTGTTGATATCTGTATCACCTCTTGTTTTATGGATTAGTGAACCTTTATATAGGATTATACAATATTTATTATATATAATTGATAGGAATACATTCTATTCATAAATGGTTATATAGTTATAATAACACTTAAAATGCAAAAAACAATATCCCAAATCACCACCAAATCCTCTAAGGCATTGAAAATATATTTTAATACCTTATAAAACATAATATTCCAAAAATTACATTTAAATTTTATCTGGGGTTCAATATTAATACCATTTGAATTTTTATAATCATTTTTTATAATTTGAAAAAACCAATAGTGGTAATAAACTACCCCTACTCAATAATGTTAGAAATATATATCCCTTTTCATATATAAACCCTCACCCACTTTGAAAAAAAAAGTAAAATGAAATATTATATATATAAAATATTTAAAATGTCAAAATCATCACCATTATATCAATAATCACTTAATGAGACAAGTAAATGTTAATAAAATTTTAACATTATCTGTAATTATATAACAAAAACTATTCCTTTACATTCCCCTTGTGAAACAACCTCCAAAATACACAAATATTAAAAATAAAAAATTATTAAAAGGTGAAATTGAAGATTAATTTAAAATATATAATCCTAAAAAGGTGGTTAATTTGATGGATTTTAGGATTATTCTTTTTGTATTTCCACTACCTGATTATTTTTTAGAACGTATTATAATTTAATTAAATTTTCAACAAAAATTATTGTTATGAAGTAATAATTGATAATAATATTAAATCATTAAAAATGGTTTACTATTTGTTTTGGATTTATGACTCTTTTTTATACATAACAAGGAAATGGGATGTTATGCGACACCCACATTGGGTCATAATTTACGAAAAACAAGGAGTCATAGTGTTACCCTATGTGCTTATATTTAATAATCCATGGTTTGGAAATAATAACCAAGAGAATAATATAATATATTTATGAAATGGATAAAAAGGTATTTATGTAAACCCCACAACACCATCAGTATAATAATTAATATCTCAAATACCAATACATAAAAAATATAAATAAATTCCTATCATATTAATAAAAGACATTAGAAAAGGTAAATACCATAAAACATCCATCTCCACTATAACATTGGTATGTTATAATACAACCACCTCCACTATTAAGTCAATTGGTTCAAGAGATAAGTCCACATAACCCCAAAAATAGAACTATAATGATAATAAGAAAGTAATTTATATAACATAGGTGGGTGATAATATAAATACACTCAATAGGTTCCTCTAAGAAAATTTTATATGTCCATGGGAATAAATCATAAAAATAAATCCATCGACATAAAAAATATAACAAATCAATCATTCATAAGAATCTCCCAACATTCAATCACACAACCACTAATATTCAATTCCACTTGAATAAAACTTACAAACCACATCCCATCCTATCATATGAAATCATAAAATGAACGCTATATCATACACCAACACTAGTACAAAACTAAGGAGTTTTCCACTAGTAGGGACATAACTAAAGTATCACCTCTAACATACATCTATACAACCAAATTGAATCCACTAAGATATATATCTCTATAAATAACTATCTAACCACCAACAGGGAACCCACTAATCATCCATCATGTAACAACTCATTATTTCACAAAATGTCAACCCTAAAAAAATATTTTTAATATCATGATTCATTGTAAAAAATAATATACTATGAAAAAATTACCTTGATATATTTTAATAATCAGATATTGTAGTAATGATTCAGTTATTAAATCATCATGCAAAAATTGAAGTATAATGTTTCCCATACTAATGAATAAATTAAGAATTAATTATTATAGAAGGATGATTCTTCCTTATGAATCCCATTTATGAAAACATGGAAGGTATGTAACATTGATATGGTTCTCCCATGGACAATACTAAACAAAACTCGAACAATTATGGTTTTATGAAAACCATATATAGGTGAATTTAAATCTTATAGAGATTACTAAAAAAATTATTTTAACTGAACTAAAATCAGGAACTAAAAATATATCTTACTTGATGATTAGGTATCAAAAATATATTATAATAGGATATGTAAGTATAATTTTGTATTACATCAAAATGTAATATAATATTTATATAGATATATCATGAATTTATATAATCTATGAAAATAATATTTTTGTGATAAATTTAGATTCTATTTAAACATGCATTTTCCAAAAAAAAATATTTCTAGATACAATATTTATTTTTGATTAAATAAAATCATGATATATCATGACTAGAATAATTTGTAATAGTTAATATATAAAAAAATAATTTTCTCAAGAAAACATATTTTTAGTTGAAATTATAGATTTTTATAAAACAATATTTAAGTTTTTGGTTTTTAATTTAAAAAATTCAACATCATTTCTTGATTTGTCATGGTTATCGTAAATTAATATCATTTTTTGATATTATTCAGAAATAATTAAATTTTAGTTGAATAGTGAAAAATAAATATTTTACTAATACCATCAATTTTATATGACATAGAATTTGATGAATAAAAATTTATATTAGAAATACATAGCCACAAAGTAATATTACTTATTTTAATGTACTATTTTCAATTTATATAACACATAAATATCATTTTAGAATATCAAGTACAATTGTATGGACAATATTTTTCATTGTATTCTTTATCATTATTTTAGTATGGGGAAATAATGTTTTATATTAATTTAATTATCAAAAAACTTTTATTTAAACAATTTAAAAATTTTAATATCATTATATAAAAAACATTTATATTTTTTCTTATACATAAACATTAAGCTTAGATATTCAATTTTAATTAAAAAAAATTTGAGCATTACATGCGCAAAAATTAAGATTAATCATTATGAAAATTTATATTTATCTTGATGGAATGATTCACACATTTGAGATGGTTAAATTAATGTTATTTTATATGGAAAAATTCATTTTTTGGAAGAAAAATTACATTGTTAGGATTAATACTAATTATAATGATATTAGTGTAACTATTATTTTAAAATTGTTGCTTGATTAATATCATCAAATTTATATAAAATTTAATAATTTGAAATTCTTTAAAAAAACTAATTTATTATAATTTAAAAACACATAATTAAATATTTTAAGAGTCATTTAATTGGTAATCAATAGTAAATAATATTAAGAATCCACAGTGGTCAAAAATTATTTTCCTACTAAAATGATTTTTATATATTTTCTATTTTTTTATATGTTAATTTTATAATATTTATTAATTAAATTTTATTAGAAATAGGTTAAATTTATTTCTAATAAAAAATTGTTATATGGGTTATGCAATAATTTTAATAAAATCTAATATCACTATGTAAAAAACTATTTACCTTGTTTAAAAGTAAAAGAGTAAAATGTAAAATGATAATGTTGAAACCACTATATACTATTTAAAATATGTATAAAAACACATTATTAAGTAGAAAATGAACCAAAAAACCTTGAACCCTGATTTTTTCCATTCTTGAGCCATTTGAACTCAAATATCTTCATGGAGTTATTTAAAAATGGCGAGTGCTTCGAAGATTGACCCTTTTATCCTCTTATAAAAGGTAACAACTCCCACCATTCATATATAAAACCAAACATCAAATTAATACATTAAAATATGATATTTTACTCGAACTATAACAATATCACACAAAATTAATCCCATGTTTTCTCATATATTGCCTAATCAATTCATTTTCAAGGGGATTTCTAAGGAAAATATCATATCCCTAATGTAATTATGAAATAATTTTTAGATTATATTTTTAATATTTATATTATAGATATATTATAACCACAATAATAAGATCAATTAAGATTATTTTTTATACTTATTTGTCTTTATATTAATGGTACAACCCTTATTTATTAATATCCACAGTTTTATAAATATATAGAAATCTCAATCATGCGTACGTGCAAACTTACGCCTCTATGAAGAATCTGTTTTTTCATTTTATTTATATATTTCATTATATATCCATATATATTAAAATATTATTCACCATTATAAAAAAATATAAAAAATATAGTTTATTTATTTTATAAATATATTATTTTAACAAAAACACCTCCTTAACTATACTCACCAAAAGAGGTATAATGTGATATTTTTTGGGGTAGTATAACCACTTACATGAATGATGCTATAAAACACTACTACAAATACTCCGAGAACATGAAAACTAATATTATTATAATATAATAAAATAATAATTTTTGGTATATGGTTTATTAAGTTTTATATTATATATTTAACTTATTATTAAGGTGTCATTTTAATTTTTTAAAATCACTAAAACACGCCAACACCAATTCCATTTTCGTGAAGCATAGCTGAAACACATAAAAATGGTATGACATAACCAAAAAATAAAATATGTTATATATTACAGTATATTTAAATATATATTAATAAATTAATTGATATCAAATAATGGGTAATGATATGAACATTGTAAAATGTGCACAAATTGTTAATTTTATTAACACTAAATGGTTAAAAATACGTTATTAATAACTAATATACCCCTAAAAATCATTATTCCTATAGGATATAAAAGGTAAGATATAAAAATAAGTCTGTGAAATCATTAATTTGGATATTATTTTTTATAGGATGGTAGAGTGTCATCGGCTACACATAGAAACTATGTAAAGGTATTTTGTTTAAACATCTCTTCATTGAGGCATGCTTTAATGTTATGCACCACATTATTATTTCTATAGTGTATATAATACCAATAGATTATTTTAAATTAAGATAATAATTAATTTATGTTTTGTATAATATCATATGATTTTCTTGAATTTAAGGAATTTTGATAAAACAATTGTAAATATGTTACAGTTTTAGTGAACTAATTCCCTTCCTTGTATCATAATCATTATAATTTGTCTATTATATTTCATTACTTATTTATTATAACCTATGATTATTTTAGAATGTATTTAAACCTTCTTTTCTGGGGAAACAATTTATTAAACCTAATTCTTCTTCATCAATGAATCTAATGTTTCGTTCAAATGTGATTTTGAAAGGAATAATTTCCATTCAATCAAATGAAAATTCCTTCTATATCCAGGTTTTTAATTCTCAAATAGGTTCCCCTTTTTATAGTGTAAACTGAAATTATTTTTATATTAAAATCATGGATTTTCTTATTATTTAATTTTAAAATATATATTTTATCATCGGTTTAATGATGTAGATTTTTAACAAGGTTATTTTAAAATGATTAAATTATTGTACATTTTTTCAGAATTAAATTCTTTATTATCCACTTCACATTTTATATTGGTATGATTTATTATTTTATATTGTTTTATTGTTAAATATTATTTTTTAATATTAAAAGTTTTCGGAGTCTTCCCCCTTCCCATTTTCAATCTATAGGTCCCTTATAATTCTATTTTATTAAGGATTCACTTAAAATTAGATGTTTTAAAAGTATTTTTTCTTCTACTTTTTGAATTAATATATGTTTTCTCCAGAATTTTTAATTTAGAATTTCCTATATTATGGTAATTAGATGTCTTCATTTTGCCTATATAAATTTTTTTATTTTAATGTAATTGGTTCTTAAATGTTTTGTAAGATTTGTTTTTATTTTAACATCTATTTATACTCAATGGATTTCCTATTATGATGTGATGTTTTGATCACACTCTTTATGTTATTGTGATATGAATATATTTTAGAATGTGATTTTCAATATCTTATTATGACATAAAATATCTTATTTTTTAAATTTATCTTTGAAATTTATTTATATCATCCTTTACACAAAACACAATGATTAAATAAATTGGGATAGAAATATTATTAATTTAACATGACACCAAAAACATGGGCCTTAAAATTTTTAGTATGAATCAGAATAACAAAATTATAAAAATATATTTTTTTTCATTATATAATTCAAATGAATTTAAAAATAAATACCAAAAAGAAATTCAATATTATTAATGTAATTCTATTTATTAAAAACAAATTTTCATGAAAAAGGGTTTTATTTATTTTGGTGAAAAAATAATATAATTAATTTATAAAACATATAAAGTAAGTATTTGAATAAATTATTTAATATTTGAAATCATCATCTCCAAATTATATTAGGGTGATTTTGTTTTGAATTTTCAAAAAATATTGATTTTTTCAGGGATTAGTTTTAATTATATCTTAATTTAACAATAGTATAATTAATTTTGAAATAATATATTGAATTAAATTTTAATTATAGTAATAATTTAATTTTGAATAAGTTTATTTGGTCTTAAAAATCAATTTTTAAAAACTATTTTCATTACATTTTACTTATTTTGTTTAAATAGAATTTTTAATTTTTTTTTATATTTAATGTTGTGAAATAATTTACATATCTATTATAATCATAATTAATGTAATTTAATACATTATAAATTTTGTTATTATTATGAATAATAACCTAGGTAAGGGTAAAATGGGTAAAACATGATGAAAACTAAAAGATAAAACGTTAAAATAATCCTAAAAATTTCCCCTATCATATTGGATGAGTGTGGTTTGACAAAAATATATTTTCAAGGATTTAAAAAATGTGTTTTTTGACATTATTTTCAAATTGAGAACCTATGTTATGTTATTAGATGAAAAGTTATATTTTATTCAAATATGAAAAATATTTTGAGATATTCTCATTAAATAGCATGTTTGGAATATTCCATTTAGTCATGGATTGGTAAAAAATTTCAAAAAAATTTATTATTTTTAAATCTAATTTGAAACTAAATTATTACATTATTTCAATGTGAAATGATCTCTATTCTACAACCAAGTATTTTTTTAAATACTATTTATGTGTTTTGTGTGCTTTTATTAATTTTAATTTCTTCCTCTTTAAGAAATTGAATATGATAAAATGGATTAAAATATGGAATATTATTTAAAAAAAGTTGATATAATTCCTTTTTTTATTTTTTGGTCATATAATTATGTTATCATGGTAAAATTCTTGTCATTATAGTAATGGATAAAATGGGTTTAAAGTGGATTAACTATTAGATAAGACATAATATGTCCACAAAACTTTTATAAATGTAACTGTTTGAGTTTATTTTGACTAGATAACATATTATATTCGAATATAGGGTTACATGGGGCCAAATTTCACTATTATGATATATATTGTTTTATTTTTTAAGTAATTCCACGTGCGTCATTTCCCTCCCTTATAAAAGGATACCAAATCTAATCTTTTATAAACATTTATTGAGCATTATATATTAGCCAAAACCAAAAATTTTACTCTATTAGAGTCCTTATGGACGTCCTAGTGATTTTTTCCATCCCAAATGACCATATTTTTATGTCTTATTGTGTAATCCAGAAGATGTTTGTTAACAAATATGTTTATCTTTTAACATAGTACATTAAATTTTATTTCTGATTCTACCAACAATAATTATATAGTATTTATTATAAAATTTTAACTTGTTTATATTATATATAAATAATTTTTTTATGATTATGTAACACCCACTTTCTACCTTCTCTCTATCACTTGGGAAAATAAAACATTCCTCATGCGTACATCTGAACTACAACCCCCACCAAGAGATGTGTTTCATTTTTCAAAACCTTTTCACAATGATGGTTACAATAATGGATTTAATGAATATATTTGATATTTATTGTATAATTATAATTTTATTATTGTTTATTGTTATTTTATTATTTTCATTACATTCATCAAGAAGTGGAAACATCACTCATGTGTACGCACACACTATCATCTTCAGGAAGTGATGTAATTCAATTTTCATCACAAATTTATATGAATTGTTACAATAGTGAATTTAATGATTAAATATTATAATAATTACATAATTAAAATAAAAAATATCATAGAACCATGATCAATGTATAAAGATTGGGACTAACGATTAAAATATGCATGAAAAACAATGTCGTTATCACCCAAAATAGTGATTTTAATAAATAATCAATAATTAATGAGGGATATAATTCTATAAGTAAATCATAAATGATATGATATATATTGATATTTTGTTATAAATTATTTATAAAAATACATATTTTTTATACATGAATTTCAAACTGGTACGAACCAAGATAAAACTTGATGTAAGAGAATTGTGTCTCAATATCATTTTAAACAGGATTTTTTATACATGAATTTCATTAAGTGATATTATATAATCATTATAATATAAATTCTTTTAATTTTCTCATACATTGGTAAATTTTCAAATAATATTGTATTATTATCATTTTAATCACTTAGATATTTAAAATTATCAGGAAAATATTTTTAATAAAAATAGTTTTTATTTACTCAATGGATAGAAAAATTTTTCTTTCATATCTATGATTTATTTTAAAAAATTCTTGGTTGTTTTTAATATTATAATATTCTTGTTTAAAGTAATTTTTCTGAATGTTTTCAATTTTACAAAAAGGATTCAATGGAGTCAATTTTTCAATTTTTTAAAGAGGTGCTTTTGATTTTTATCAAAAATGTGAAAGGAATCATTATTTTAATAGAATACACATGAAAATAATTACCTCCCACCCTGACCCCACATTGTTATGAATCATACATAACATGTTTCAATTGTTATTTTCATGGAATGTTTTTTCATAATATTTTATAAACTATTAGATTTTGAATATGATATTTTAAAAAGTATAATGGGTTTTATTCATGACTTTTTTGGGTACAATTTTAAAGGATTATTTCATCTATGATAACTACATATAATGTTACTAATAATATAGTAGGTATACATTCCAATTATACCATCACTAATATTTCCTTGTATTTATTATTATTATTATTATTATTATATTTTCAAGAAAACTATTTATATTAAACATGTTATGCTATAATGAAATAATGAAAGTTTTTTCGCAGTGTGAAAAACATATGAATTGATTATGATTATGAGATGGTTAGTCATTGAAGAATATATTACACTAATGAATTGGCTAAATATCAAAGTTTTATGAGATAAAATGGTTTATGATATGTTATCCTAAGCCCTAATAGTATATACAAGAGTTTATTCCACGCTTGAAAGAGGGTACACAAGAGGTTATCCCAATACTAATAGAGGGCACATGGTTAGTTGTCTTATTCTTGAAGAAGGTACATGGGTGGTTAACCCAACCTTACTATGTGATCAATTTCTAGGTTGGTATCCTTGTCATTATTTTTATATTATTAGGATTATGAAACACTTAATTCCATTATTTAATAATGTGATCTTATTCCATTTTTTACTCTCATGACTTCTGTTCATTGATTCCATATTGATTAATGTCTTATAAACTACAATGATTTATGTTAGGAATTATTATTATCATCTATAAATTACTGGATATGGTATTGAAAGGTTAATATCCTTTCCTAAATCTTTTTTCAGATGTGATACATAAATGATCATTTATATCTCTATTGTTTACCCTTACTAATAATTAAGACTCACACATTATTATGTTTCCATTTCCCATGATATGAATAATGGTTTTAAGTATTTTATATCTGAAATGGTTTCTATGTGTATAGATCAAAGCATGATACGATTTGAAAACATAATGTCCCGATTTTTTATGTGTCTAAGCCTCCTTAGACACAAAACCTTTACAGTCCTGGTGTGGATCGTAATATTATTTAAATAATATTAATATAATAAGACATGATAATTATGTATGAAATTTATGGGTCGCTATAGTTGGTATTTGGGAAAAGAGTTGTTATTATTTGAAACTAGGATGATAATTCTTACTAAGAACCCTTAGGATAAGATTATTCTTTAGAGAAACCCATATTCCATTGTAGATAAAATGGTGTGGTTTTCTTTGAAACACACACTAGTTTATATAATAAAATTGGATATGGTATTAGAAAAAATGAATCTATGTGTAGTAAACTAGAAATGAGTTGGTCTTGAACATCTCATCCAATATTCAAGTTCACTGAAAAGGCTATATCACAATAGAACTGGTTTGACATTCCTAGGGTTATTCTTGGGTTAATGAAAGTTTTCCTTATGGACTAGTATGAAGGATATTAAATTATGGTTACCATGCATGAACAACGATAAGACTAATGTTTTATATATTAAAAATAAGGGTTCATGATATAGACATGTTATGAAGGTTTTTTCAAGACTACATGGTGAATCATTATGATTATTGTTTCACATACTATTCATTTTTTAAGTTAATGGATAAAACTGAAAAAATCGATGTTAATTTTGAGCATGGTGGATAATAAAATGATTATCCCCTCTAAATTTATGGGAGATAGAATAAAAAATATCATTCTATTATTAGAAAACATTCTTAATCCCTGAATCATGTTAAAATTTAAAATGAGAAAGAGAGTGGACACTATTTTGTTTAGTTCTTCATGAAGTGACATCCAACATCAATGATTAATTTTACAAATAAAATACGTAATTATTGATTGATTAGTACAATTGTGAGTATATTTTATATTCTCTATAATTTGAATCAATAAAATGTTTTTTGGTTGTTTATTTTTTGTAAGGTGAAATAGATCAATACTAGATAATTATCATTAACATGATATAATTATATGAAAATGAATCTATTGAGTGGGGTAAGATTATAAGTTTTTTTTATCAATTAATTTACTCATATTATTTATAGTAAAATGGAGAAATAATTACCTGACCTAATGTAGAATAATGTTGAATAAATTAGTACATACAAGGAAAATATTAAAAGATATTCACCGTACACATCTAGTATTATTATTGAATAGGAAAATATGTTTTATTAATTCATTAATGGATTAAAAATGCATCTAAATGGATTTTTCCATGAATGAATGTAGTATACATGAATAAAACATTTAATGTTATACCATGTTAAAAAAGGCGATTGGAGTTCCCCTTGAATCTCAGGGGTTTTATATGGAATGACATATGGAATTGAGAGTAAATAATAACATTAAGGAAACATGGAGTGAAGAAAACTAGTCTTCATTAATGCCAGAAATAAGGAAGGACACATGTATGATATTTTATTAAGGGGACTAGTTGATGATTTAGGTGTGGAAATGAAGTTCATTGTGCTATAAAATGATGAAATTATTGGAATAAGTTAACTATAGATGTTAATGGACAAAAATAAACACAGAATGCAACAACCAAAAAATAATTTCTCTAATTAAAAAAGTGTCAGAATTATACTAACCGGTACATAAATACAATGGTTTCGAGGATCAATGTTAAAACCCCATTATGACTAAATATAGAGGGAAATATCATATTATTATGAATACTAAAGCGTGATATGATAATTATGCATTGAACGGTACACATATCATCAACTCTCGAATAAATAATATCTAATTTATTTATTTATCTACACATTGGTTTATATCAGTGGAATTTTATAAGGGTATAAAACTACCTATGATGTGCATAGATATTGAGTTAGTGTAGAATACTCCTAATAGTTTCAATGATTGTATCTAAATCATATAGTTCCTCTCATATTGATGTTTGTTAGAATATGATTCTTACCATTATCAGTATTCCAAAAAATTATTCCCTACCACATATCTATGATTTCGTTGATCAAATATAATTAGAAAATTACTTTTCCAAGAACGAATTTCATTCTGAATATCATCAATCGAGGGTTAAGAAAGATGATATACCGATCATAACCTTCTATATGAGGTATAAGAATCATGAATTTATAGTTATTCCATTTTTCATACTAATTACCCAGCTATATTTATGGATTTAATTAAATGAGTACTTAGAGATTATCTTATTCAGTTTGTAGTAGTCTTTATATATGATATTCTTATATATTTGAAGATAAAGTATAATCATAAATATCATTTCATAATTGTAATGATGAATCTGAAAGAAGAAAAATTATATGATAATTTTTACAAGTTTTAATATGGATTCTATTAGATTATTTTTTGGACATATGGTCTCATATAAGGTTATATATGTGGATACTTTAATTAATGAAGTTATTGAGAAATGTCCTAGATCAGTCATTATAACCAATATATGTTTATGTTTTTGAGTATACATGATACTAACAATGTTTTTTAAACTCCTTATCATGAATATATAATCCACTAACCAAGTTTACCTAGAAGGGTGTTTCGTTATTGTAAACAGATGTCTGTAAATATAATTTCATGGAGATGAGGAGAAGGAAGGACAACAAAGTTATGTTCACAACAATATAAAGTAAAGAGGAGTTTTTAATCTATAGAGATAAAATAAAGATATATCTATATTGTTTCCTTATGAAAAAAGATATATTGATATCATATGCATCCTCTCAATTGACAATTCATGAGAAAAATTACCTAACTCATGATTTGGAGTGAAAAGTAGTTATTTTTTCACTGAAAATATGAATGCATTATATTTAAGGTGGAAGTTGTGATACTTATATAAATAATAAAATCATGGATTTGATATTCACATATAAATATTTTAATATGCGACAAATAATATGGTTGGATTTGAATAGTAAATACAACTACTTAAAAAATTACCACCCTTGGAATGGAAATATAGTGGTTAATGCTCTTAGTCGAAAATTCTGGGATAGTTTGGGAATTATGGGGATTTAGAGAGACCCAATATTTTTGTATTTACATATGCTGGGTTGTGAAATCACAAGGATAGGGAAATCATCATATCAATCACAGATAAAGTTCTAACAATCCATCTTTTTGAGAATTAATGTGGCATTGTAGGAGGATGTGGAACAACAGAAGAATGTGAGAATAGTTTTGAGTAACAAAATAATTTTTGTTGGAAGATAACGTTCTAGAATAAATCATTTGGGTCAAAAATATCATATCCAAATAAAGGGTAAGTAGATAAATCATGTAGTTCAACAGTATCTATTAATCATAAAACTATAAATATATAGAGATATTTGAATAATTATTTTTTTGAGATAATATTAAGAGACATATTGAAGATTATTTATCATACTGATGTTATGTCCGGAAGATAATTATAAGATGAAAAATTCTAATGAGATGTTATGACCATCGCACATACAAAATTGTAAATGGGAAACGTTCCCCATTGATTTTATTTTCAAACAACGCAGAACATTTAGGGGACATAATACTATTTTGGGTATGAAAATCCCTATATAAATACAACACACATTATTGGTAGAAGATAATTTTTATCTCATGACCATCTTTCTAAGATATATTTTAATTAACTAGTGTGTTTTAATAGATTACCATATGATCGAGATCTATGGTATACCTCAATTTTCATGATAAGTCTTCAGTAGAATATGGATATTGAGTTGAGTTTTAATACTACATATTATCCTTAGAAAAATAGTCAATATGAGAGGAAAATTATTACCCTATAAAATGTGTTGAGATCATATTATTTATATTTAAATGGTGGTTGGTATCAAAAACTTTTGTTGGTATCTTTTTCATACAATAATTGTTTTGATTCAAGAATACTAATGGTACTTTATGATGCCACATGTGGAAGGAAGTTAAGAACTCCAACATGTTTGGTGATGAAGGATAATGAAAGATATTTGTACCTAACCAAGACAAGGAAATTTCATAGAATATTATTTTCATTCATTAACTCACTAGCGTGTCTTAGTGTGGATTTAAAAGTTATTCTGAAAATTGTTAGAGTGATGAATAATTTAATACTGCTGATATGAAATTTATGTGAATTTATATATGAAAGAAGTTTACAAAATTATGAAATAATGTAATGTTGAGCAATCAGTAAATGTTTCCCTTAATTTATCTGGACTTTGTTGGGATACTACATTATACTTGGATATTCCAATAATTATCTCTCAAATTTTTGTTGTCTTCCATGTATCACTCTCGAGGAAGAACATACCTGATCTTTCACATGCTCTAAAATAAAATATACATCTGCATAATGATCTATATAATGTGAAAAAACCCATAGAATTATTGGTTATTGGTGATAATGCGATGTATGACCAGTCTATTCACTTGATTAATATTCTCTATAGAAATCATAAATCCATTCAAGCTATGTGGGATCCTAAGGATGTGATAAGGTAAAATTATCCTTATTTTTTTAAGTAGATTTACAAAATATCAAGTGATAAATTATTATAAGGTGTTAGAATGTAACGCCCTAAGATTTTATGATATATTTATCTTTAATTTTTTTAATTTAATTTATATATTTCTTTATAGAAAATAATGATTTTAAATAAATTGTGATGTAATTATTATTATTTAATAATGTCCATTATAAGATAGCCATTAAAATTAGCAGTATCATTAGGAATATAAAAATTATGAAAATTATATATAAAGGATTTATATATCAAAAATAAATTTATTAATTGATAATAAATAATTACACAATTTTTAGTAAAATCATTTTATGCTTCAAAAATACTTTGTCTTCAAAAATCATTTTAACTGCTTCTTTTTAAAGATTACCATAATGAATTTATTACACATTTAGTTATTTTATTTTTTAAAACAGATATAATTTTTCAAATCCGCATATCAAAATTAGTATATGGAAAAATTTCATAACTTTTATGAAAAATTGAATTTTCCATGAATAGTGAAAATACAAATTGTTGTAAAATAATCCATTTTTTTCATTCAAAATCCCCATTGTAAATTTATTTTGATCATAAATTAAAATAAACATATTTTCATTTTAAATAAAAATTTTTATTACATTTTAATAATATTATTCCATATGTTGGTTTTAGCTTACTTGTAGGCTTAAAAACTATTTTTTTTGCGTTTTATGATCAATTTTAAAATGAATTTATAGCACACATTGAGTGTGAATATAAAATATTTGGTTCCATGTTTATAAGTATAATAATCCACACAAGTTAATATGTTTAACATTATTTTTTGTTATTATGAATAGTAACTGTGGTATATATGTGTCCTCGTGTTAAAGGTAAAACATGTAGAAAACTGTTAAAACATATGTAAAAGTGTATAAAATAAACTAATACTTGAAATTGTTCTATTTTAAGAGTGTTCTAAACCAAATATAAGTTTATGGTGTTACATAATTAATTTTAGAACATTATTATGAAATTTGGAAACCATGATTTTCTTTTGAGAAGATAAGTAACAAATTATTCAAAGAATAAATTATTTATGGATCATTCAATTAAATGAAAAAATTTTACTATAAAATTAGTTTTTTATTGCTAAAAAGGACTTAAATACTTCATTTTATTTGTTATTATACTCAATAAAATCATGGATACCGAATTATTACATGATTTTAGGATGAAATGATTTTTATTCATAAATAAGGCATTTTATAGAAACTATTCTTCATGTGTTTTGTGTTATTATATTAAAATTAATTTATTATACATATGAGAATTAAATATGAGGAATGTTTTTTTAAAATTAATCATTATCTTCAATCTTGTTTAGAATCCCATTTTATTTTTTAATTAAATAATTATGTTTTAGTGGTAAAAAGTTAAGATATCATGGTTAAAGATAAAATGGGTTTAAATTGGTTTAAATTGTATATAAGAAATAATATATGTATAAAACATTTAAAAATTTGATTTATTGGGTTTATTTATACCCTATAACATATTGTACTGGAATATGAGGTTCCTCGGGGCCAATTTACATGGTTATGATATATATTATTTAATATTTTAAGTAATTCAAAGTGTGTCATTTCCCTCTCGTATAAATGGATACCACCTACCCATTATTCTCCACACTTCATGAGCCTCCTACCATAAACATTATGTATCAGAATACCTTTTTTAATAATAATTATCCATGTCTTATATGTTTTTTTCTTTTCAAAATATCATCCTTTCAAGGCTTATGGTGTAAATTAAAATTATTTTCTCAACAGAGAGGTATAACTCTTAACATAGTAATTTTAATTTTATTTGTGTTCATATCCCTCAAATAAATAAAATATATTTAATTATAAAATAATTTCATCTGTATATTTAATATAGCTAATTTCTGTTATGATGATTTTTAAACTATTATCCACTTCCTCTCCCTACCATAAAAATGAAAATATCACTCATGTGTATAGGTGGACTATCACCCACACCAAGAGATGCATTTTATATTTTATCATCATTTCATAGTGATTGTTATAATTATATATTTATTTGATATATATGATATATATGGTATTATTTTTTTATATAAAGTTTAATTATTATCTATTTTTCATTAATTATATCCATTAAAATGTGATAATGTCACTCGTGCATATGTATGAACTATTGTCTTCATGAAGTTATGTAAAAAGAAATTTCCCGACACTTTATGATAATATTTTTAGAAATTTATACAATTACTAAATCTGATAATGATAACTAGATAAAATTATTTATTTGAATTAATAATGATCAATATACAAGGGCTGGGACTGTCAAACCAAAACAAGCATTAAAAAAGAAGTAGTTTTCACCTAAAACAATGACTTTAATAAAGAATTATTAATACATGTCGGATAAGAAGTTATAAGTAAATAAAATATGACATGATATAAATGAGTATGGATTTTAATATAACTAAAATAAATATATATATATTATATAGGAGGTCCAAAATCATACTAAGAAATAAAATACTTGAGGTAAGGTATTTAAATTTAAATGTTATTTTTATCTGGATTTCTATTCTTGAAATTTCATTGAGGGATATTTTGTGATATTTATTAGATAACCCATTTTTTAAATTTCTTAAAATAATCATATAAATAAAAATGTTAAATAATAACACTATTATTTTCCCATTTCATAATAAAAATTTCCAAGAAACGTTTTAATGGAGAAAAAAATTTATTACCTCGTTGGTTTAGAATATTTTTAATACATGTCGATGTTTTCATAAAAATGATTTCAAGAATGTTTTTAAAAATATATTATGATTTTTTTTATTTCATGTAAACAATTTTGTTAATTTCTATAATTCAATTTTCATATTAATGTTCTTAACATTTTGAAAATAAGGTATTTTTTTAATTTTAACAAAAAATGTTAAAGGAAAAACTATTTTAACATACTAAAACGGGATGCAATTTACCACTCTAATGACCAATTACTTTTTTAAGCATACTTTTAAAATTTCCATATAATATTTTAATGATAATTTTTTCTATATAATTTTGAAATTTTGTATATTCTAAATATTTGATTAAAAATTGGAAATTGAATTTTCATCAAAATATATTCCTATGATCTTTTAACGTATTTATGCATCTATTATAACACAATTTGACATTAGTTATTATTTACCATTGATATGGTCCAATAATGACATCCCTATTATTTATCTAGATGATTTATCATTATTATGATAATTTATTTATGAAACCTGTTAGTTTTCTATAGGTTATGCTGTAAAGATATAATGAATGTTTTATGATATTGTGGAATAAATATCAATGAGTTAGGATTATGAGATTGATGGGATTGGAATTATATACACCATTAATTAAATGGGTATGATTTAATGTATTTTGAGATTAAGGTGTATATATGAGGTAATCCCATGCCTAATATATGGAATGTGAGTGGTTAACCTAAGCCTGAAATATGATACATAAGAGGTTAACCTAGGACCAAATAAATTACATGAGTTTTCATTGAATTCCTAAAAAGAGAATAATGTTATTATGGAAATAATTGAAATATGATTTTTATAATTAATAATGTCCCACACAGAGATCAATTTTCCTGACATGATTTTAAGCTAATTTTTTATTCTTATTCCTTATTTTCTTCGATTATTTATGATTCATGTATTAAAAAATTCCAATCCTTATTTTATCCCTTATGATTGTGGTCTACGAATTCGTGGGTATGGTATTAGAAGGTTAATATCACATCCTCATACCTTTTTTCTCATTTCACCCATAAAAGATCATAAATACATTCCTTGTTTCTTCATAAAGAGAATATCAGTTCACCCTTTATTATATATCATTTTTCCTAGGATATGATCGTAGTTATTAGTTATGATCGGTCCCAGAAGGGTTCTATATGTGAAGTACTATGTGGGATATGGTTTTGATCCTTTTTATACTAGTTGTTTATGTATACATATTTCCGAAGACACTAGCCTTTATGTTTCTAACATGAATCATAATGTTATTTAATGAATATTTATGTAATATTATGATATATTTGTGTGTGAAAAGTATTTTTTCCTATAATTTTGATCTAATAAGTTCATTATATGTGATTTTTTTTAAGGGTTTAATATACCATTTCCTTTTCAATGGGTAATTTAAGATAATATTATGATTTATTTTATGTGGAATAAATTTGTATGGATAATGATGGGTGGGGTCCTATATGACCCTCAAATACATTGATTAAATTTTTTAAATCCTGATATTGTTAGTCATGGTCACGATGAGTCTCTTTTACATAGGCTTACTTATAGTGGGTTTTCTCGGATTCTTAGGCACGAACTACGTGAGTATGTTCACATAGTCATGTGAAAACTTCATTTTCCCATACAAGGTTTCTTATGGTTATAAATGTGCCAAATTTTAATGTTGATAATCATGTTATGTTAAAATTTTACATATTAATTTAATTTCCATAAAATTAAATGTTTTCAACATTATGACTTATTATTAATGTATTCGACACATTTATGTCATTCTCTCATGTTATAAAACTAGTGAGATGTGTTTTGACCCCTAAAATATATTTTATTCTTCCATAATAATATTATTATGAACTTATGTTAATCAAACATGTTATATGTTGACCATCTTAGGACATATGATTATTTCGTATGATATTTAGGTCTTCATCAGGTTTTCAATCATATTATGATATAGTTTACCCTTATAGAGATTCTAATATCACTTGTTTCTTATGTTTCAAATCACAATATTATGAAGCTAATTATAACATGTGATGTATATAGAAAATGGTTTATAGATGTTAATTTATTGGGAAATTTTAACTTGTGTAGTAAACTAATATTTTTATGTATCTAATTTAAAATACACTAAACCTTTTCGTATTTAGGATATATAGATTTTTGTGAGATGTTTTATTTAAATTATATGAATAATGTATTATTAAAGTCAGGTTTAGCATCAAAAAGTTAAGTTGGTATCCAGGAAAGGTTTATTTATTTTTTGAGATTATTTTAGATACCATTACTGTCAGGTTTATAAAATCATTTTCAAAACCCTTTAGTCTTGTCTAGGTATAGAATTTTAATATGAAATATTGGTAAAATATAGATTACATTGTTTTCCCTATCTATACATCAAATTATCAAAACTATATGTCAATTTAGGATCTAGAACAAATATAACTAGGGGTAATAATCCTAATGAGGGATTATTGGGTATTAAGTCTATCATTAACCAATATATGATAAAAGGCCTCAATTTACACCTTGTTTGAAAATCTTGTGGGATATTATTTATTAGATCATACAACTCTTATGATCTACAATGATTAATCAATATCCTATTTAATTTGATAGATTATGTTGAAAAATATAAGATAAACCAACATAAATTAACTCATGTGAAACTATGATTGATATAGGTTGTAATTAAAGAAATATAGGCCAATATTAATATATAAAAGAATAAAAATAATTATGATAATATCCCAATATTGTAAATGTTTCATTGCACCACTAATGGTATAATTCCTTATGAGTATAAATTATAGACATTACCCAAGTATGTATCATAAATCGATGTAATATATTATGATTTTAATGAATGACCCCCATAACTAAGGTGGATTATGGAGCCTATTTAATGACTTCAGATGAGGTGGATTGTGATAAATTAATCACCCAAATAAGAATTTTGAATATGTGATTTCGATTCAAGTAAAATTATTATTTCTAGTATGTTTTCTAAGTCTACCAACCTGACATCACTTTATTAAATATAACATCTTTATGTTTGATTGTTTCTTTTTGAAATTTTTGTTCATGAGAATATATATTTTAGTATGGGTCCTTAATATTGATTCGAAAAAATAGATTAACTATTTATTCATAGTCACCGTATTCATGGATCATGGTTTGAATACCAAATAAATCCACTTATATATAAAATGGATAGGGGTAGAATGAACAATCCAAATACCCTATAAGGATATTGAAACATAAATATATTAGGATAAAACAATAATATAGAATATTCATTATTATTCATTAGTCCACTCCCATCGCTTGTATGCCCCAGTGTTCCCAGATACGTTTAATGAACCATCATAATAATGGATTTAAAACATGTCCCACTACCACCATTGATAGTGAAACATGACATAGTGGATTGGAATAAATTTTTGAGGACTGATTGTGATTATAGAGCAGGGAAAAGGTTGAAAACCATGTTTTATTCCCAAGATCCCATGAGCCAATGTCAAATATGTAAGAAGTAGTTTGGGAATTTGATGACAATAGTTGGAGATATGAAATTCCACCTAGAGAAAACATGGTTAGGTTTCCATCCCCTTTTATCCATTTTTTATTTTGTTTTATTGAGTGATCAAGGATAGGAGTAGTGAAAATGGTGGAAAAGAGATAAGTTGTAACACCCCAACCCCGGTTACCTAGAGTCGGTATATTATTACATAACACTGGCATAATACAGGAAATCATGTCTTGAAGGAATGATCAGTTTTGTATCCTTGGAAGTAATAGATACATAAATAAGTTTTACATTACATTATGAAATGAAGAAAACAAAAACATTATGTACCCGTTGAACACACGCTTATCACTTAGCCTATTCCTGCAGGTTAATCGTAATATTCTTCTTCACATCTTAGGAAAACAAAACATAAGAATGGGGAGATATTATATGCTTTTTAAAGTTATATAATTTAATCGAAGCTATCATCTTTTACAAAAAATGTGTAATACAAAAAACATACTTTTAAATAAAAAATTGAACAAAATATGGGAAAAAATAAAACATTACCATATAATCATACACATGGATATTCTACTAGGCGAATAATGACAGGTAATAACTAATTTAATAATGAGGGAATGCATAATGCTGGACATCATCACCATATAGTCAACGAATCGTCCAAGAATATAAATAAATTTTTTGTCAAGGCCACGTGCGAAGACACTAGTTTGTCTCGTGAGACCTACTGATGCATCGGAGAGCTATAATGGGCTCCACCTGTCAATTACTTTGTCCAATGTATTCCTCATATGAAAATTTTAAAACCTAACATAAACATTGATATTAAAACTAAAATTTGAAATGTAAATACTTATAAACAATGAATGATATAAAAATATCACATCCACAGTCCAAAATATCATAACTCATTCACAACAATATGGAATATTGTATTATAATAAATCATCCTCGATGAAGAATAATATCAAGTAATGTATGCTGACATAGATTAAAATGATATGTAAAACTCTTTGTGTAAAATGTATATTTATAATGAAATCATTTAAAAGACACACAATTTAAAAAGGTTGAAATTTTAAAGACATTTTTTAATCAAATTTTCCCATATGACATTGAAACTTTTGGATGGAATTATCATTTTAAAACATTCATGTCCATATAAATAAATCGTTAAAACTATTTTGAAAATGTGTACATTAATGAAAAAGATTTTGAGGAATAAATAATTAAACGATTTAAAATGATTTTTAGTAAAATATTTCCTTAAAAACATTCCTTTTGAAAATTATTTTATAAAACATGGACATGTATAAAAGTATATCTCAGTAGAAACATACACATAAACAATCTTGGATAATAATGAGATTCAGGTGTTAACCCTTACCTTGTAATTTACTTGTGTCAAGGGTAATTTTATCCTCTATTATAATGACCATAGTATGTTATTAAATAATAAATGAACCATATTCATATTTATTATATCATAATTGATTCATTTATGGTTGTATACTACCCATTTAATAATAATTTATATATTAAAATAACATTTCGGGTGATAATCACTTTCTTTATCGTACGTTTTTTAACTTAGTATTCATGATCATATCACTTATATCATGATTTAATTGAGTACAGAATATTAAACATTATCAATGTATCATATATATTCATAATATAAATATTTATAAATTATAGATATATGAAATGGAAAACACCGTTTTTGGAGACGGTATGTCGTACATACGCATAAACGTTGTTTCTTTTTTCTTATCGTATTGAACAGATATAAGTGAATGAGATATATGTAAATACATAGATATATATATATATTTCCAGTAGAATTATTATGTCATATATTACATTCTTATTAATAATATATATATTTATAATTAACGTTGAATGTTGAACATGGAAATGAATCTCATCGCGTTATGGAGACGGCAATTCGTATGTATGCACAAGAAGAAATACCATTATATTGACGGTGAAATAATATGAAATAGGATGTTATATCATATATAAATAATAAATAATATGTTATATTTATTATTTACATCAATTATACTCATTTTTATACCCATCCAAATAATGGAGTGTTGAATAACAAACTACACCATGACGTGGTGAAGGCAAGCCATACGTACGCATGTATAGTGATTTGTCATTAATAGGATTTATATAATAATGTATATGGTTGTACCATATTTATAATAACATAACATTATGTATAACTTACTGGATATATAATTTTGGTATGGATCTAACAAATAATGATGAAGTGGATGAGGAAAAGAACATTGAAAGAGGTGGTGAAATTATTACCTATTCATCGGGTGATTCCTTTTGATTTGAAAAAGGGATCTTTAGGAGGTATTTATGATTAATATAAGGCCTATAGGCCCTAGTGAGGGTATTTTTGAGGATATTGCATTAGGTTTTTCTTGATCCAAATGGATTTTGAGGTGTGAAATTAAGGGAAGTTGAAGTACCCTTTTATAAGAGAGGTGAGGGTCACTTAAGGAAAAGAATGAAATATTAATTTATTATACAATAATATTTGGTTTATAATGGAAACAAAAGGATTTATTTCGATTACATAGTTGGTATGGGTCGATACCCTCTCAAACCATAGGTTTTAGATTGGTTTAGGTCACTATATTAACCTTATCTTTTAGATTTAACTCTTAGTTAAACAGTTTATCTTTTATGATGTCTTCTTGTATTTTTATATTACATGGTTATTAAACATATAATAACATTCCAAGATAACCTCATGTGGTTAATTAATGACATATATATCATTATATATGTCTTTTTTTATCCTTGTATATTTACAAAAATTATATAATTTAATGAAATAGTATTGGTTTTAAAAACTCATTTTTGTGAATTTTGACAATATTTAGTATTTTTTTTGTTATAGTCATTTAAAACTTATCACTTTGAAAAAAAAATTATTTAATCAATCCTAACAAGTCATATTAACCTATAATATTCGTTGAATCCATCCAAAGTCTCAATTTATAATTATTTTGATATTTATAATATGAATTAATTTAATCTTTTGTTAATAAGGTATTTATTGCATCATCAGTGTGACATATATAAATTTAATTATTTAAAGTCTAATAATTATAAATAAAATTCCATGATTTAGGAAATCTGTTAATCTTTCTAAATAATATTTATAGTCGAATTTATTTTATGTATAACCCTATATTAATGTTTTTAGTTATTAAACCTTGAATTTAGCACTTTTAAGTCTTCATGAAATAAAATAGTAATAAATGTCCTAATCTAATATAATTTGATAAATTATTATCATATTTTTTCCCTAAGTTTTATTTTGGTTGAAATACACTCATCCAATTAAATTAGGATTTGTTTTTGTGTAATTATAATATAATGTTTACCGGTAATTTCCTTATTTACTTTTAACTGTGGTAAATAAAATTCAAAGTTACTATTCAACAAAATTATCTTCATCATATTGAACCAAATGATACTTAATCATATCAAACATGTATCTTAGATTTTTAAAATTAAATTAAAAAATTTGGAAAAATCAATTTTTATGAAAATTTGCAAATGTGGCTAGAAGGTGGGTAAAAGAAGTTAAAAAGTTCAATAAAATTTTATACATAAAATATTATTATAAAATGAAACCAATTAATTACATTGAACTTTTATAGTTATTATGAGTCTATTTTATCATAAAATAAATTTAAATAAAATAAATAATTATTTAAATAAAAAGTCCATTTTAAACAATAATGCATGGTTTTTCACTAATACAAAAATTTGAAAGTATTCAGAAGAGTACCAAAAAATAAACATAAGAAAATTTTGATATTCCAAATTCAAAAATGATTCCTATTTTCCAATTTCTATCATAGAAGTTTCATTAATTAATTTAAAATTAATTATCATTGTCAAAACTAGAATGCATTTTTTATGAGTAGTAACTATTCAAAGATTGATATGTGTATATGTCCAATTTAAATGGGAAATTACTTCCAATAACAAATATTGTATTAAAAGATAAAAATATAATCTAATTATTCTTCAAACCCATTCAAATTTATAATTTATCACGATAAATTATTTTGATTAAAAATGTTATTTTCAATTAAAATTTATTATTTTTCACTATTCATCAAAATATGAAATTTATCATAAAAGGAAAAAAATTTATCCAAACTAAATTTTTATGTCCAGATTATAAAAAAAGGTCAATTTTATTAAATTGAATATATAAAAGTGTCAAATATTGAATTTAAAAAGGGTTCACCATTCTAAGGCTGAATTTTTTTTTAAACTTATTTTATCTGAAAAATTGAATTTGTTCTTACATTAGGTATAAGAAACATATAATTTGGATTTTAAAATTATATGTAGAATATAAATTTCAATATAAAGTTAATTCTATTCATATCTTCTTTTTGAACGACTAGTTTGGTAAGTCGTGTTGTATTCGAACTTTGTGTTTCGTGTAGCGCAAGCTGTTGTATTACGTTAAATAGATGACATACTATGAAATCATGCGGTGTAAAATTATCCCATATTTCAATAAAATGTTCCCTCAAAATTTGAAAATGTTCTTAGAAAAGTAATGGTTTAATATAGATAATACTTTTGTAGAAACCCGACATCAAAAATAGGGTTAATAAAATTCAGTCTTAATAATTGGGAAAGGAAAATGAAAATGTCACCCTTAAATTAGGGTTTCGAATAGGAGAACATTAGGTGTAATTATAGATACATAATTGGAGAAAAACTAAAATTTTTATAAGTAGTGATTGAGGTCATCAATGACAAACAAGTGAACTCTAAATTTAATATTTAGGTCCTCAAAAACTATAAATCTATGATGATTTAAAATTTCCTTGGTTCTAAAAAACGAAAGGTATTAGGATAACAAATTTTCAGTTCCATATCCTATCCCTAATTTTTAAGAATTAATTTCTTCATAAAATTAATAATCAATAGAATAAGGGTAAATTATAGTTCCATCCTTTAAATACTTTATACCTCAAACTCATCTGTAACTCAAAAGAAAATAGAACTAAAAAATATTATATTTATCCTATTCATAATGGGTTCCAAAAATAATGAATTTATAATTCATCTATCAAAAAATTTGAAAAAAATACATTATAAATACAAATACAACACTTATTCCATAGGTAGGTGATTCATACCTGTCACCCTTCGATTGCGGGTTCAAGTCTCACGGCCTTGCCGAATGCGATGGGTTGTCTCCTGAACTCCGATTTTTCGTTTTTATAAAAATCCCAAAATGATCTTAAGAAATTCTTTTACCGTAAACAATATTATCCAATATACAACTTAATCTATTCCAACCTTTAGACTTATCCAAAATACATCTATCCAAACTCATAGTACAAAATTTATAAGGAAGGTAAACATAATGAAGATATTTTTTCCACTTAATAACATGTGAATATCTTAATCACATATTCTCTTAAAACATGGTGACATCCGGATTTATTTTAAAACCTTATTAAATAAATTCATTCTCCCTAGTTAATTATATAATACTAGATATACTACTTAAATCCAAAAATATTGAATACTCCAAAAATGATGGGATAAACAAACCATTAATCAGTTCCACGGTAGTGAAGAATATCCAATATAATTTATCCAAATCTACCATCTCTTATTGAAAAATCCCTACCTCAGTATCACGATGAAATTATGCTTTATATTTCCTTCATCCATTTATTTTCCAAAATGATTAAATGGTTGTTGAGTCAATTTTCATAGTACCATATTATCTCAAATCCTCAATCAAATAGTACAATAGTACAATCATTATTTATTTACATAATTAATATAACTAGTACATAGTTTATACAATACTAAAATAACCTAATTAATTTACAAAAATATAAGAACACTAATTATTCCTTTTCATATGGGATAATATCATAATTTAAATATTATCCAATAGGATCATTTAGGGTATATAATGATGATTGAGACATTGATTTTCATAGTGTCCCAACTCCTTGTAGATGAAGAATTGTACATTTGAAAACTTTTTATTAAATTTCCAATCACCTACATGGTGTTCTTTTTCTCGAAAGGTATAACAAACTCCTATTACCATCAATAATATACCACGGTGATTCTTTCCATAGTTATTACATATGGGAAAATACTACTTTCCCTTTTTCCATTTATCCATCTTTCTCTCTCCAATCGTTTTCATCTTGGGATTCCATTCAAATCCATATAACTCCGAAAATTATATCTTATCTTATTAACAATTGATACTATTTATTCATATGATGAAAATATTTGGGAGACTATTTCTCTTATAAATTATGGCTTAATACTATGAAATATATGATCTTTCTTACACTTTAGATCATGCGTGTTGGTAGAGTTCTCATTCCATGTATTGGGAGCCATTTCAAAATAATTGAATACACATGGATTGTTTATCAATCACAGTAAATAATTCAGAACTTTTAAAATACCTAACGTAAATTGAAAATATTATTCATATAATAAAATATAATAAAAATGTTTTTAGGAAGTATTTACACTTAAATCCTTCATAATGATTTTTAATGAAAATGTGAATTATCCAAAGAAAATTATCCAACAGTGTCGTAACCAAGAGTGGAGCAAGGATTGTTATCATGTACCATTTCTCATTTAAGTCTAGCTGAAAGCGGTGTTTCCAGGTTTTACCCCTAGATATATCTGTGCCAGATTTGCATCTACCAGTCCATATCTAGAAATGGATGTATTTCATGGAAATTTCAAAAAATAACTACATTAACAAAACTATAAGAAGTTCTCCTATACTATTACTCAAATAATATCTTATTTTAATGCTTTCTAATCAGAGTTTTTCTAAATCTAGGTTCCAATGATGTTTTTAAACTTCCTCTGATACCAACTATAAGGCCACAACCCCAGAATCCTAGAGTTGATGCATTATTTTAATTCATTATCATGATACATGGACTAATGTCCCAAAGGACCAATTAGTTTAGTAGCCTTGAATGTACTAGATAAATACTTATGTCTACCATTACATAATGAAATGAAAAATTAACAATGTTGTGCCCCCCTTTTAACACACTCTTATCCCTTAGCATATTCCTGTTGGTTAATCATAATATACTTGTTCGCATCCTGGGAAAACAAAACATAAGAATGGGGTGATCTTATATGCTTAAAAATGGTAAATAATTTTGCAGAATCTATAAAATTTTAATGCAAAATGTGTAATAAAAACAAAATCCTTTTAAACATAAAATTGAACATAACATGGGAAAAAATTAAAAAAAATTACCATATATACATATACATGGATATTCTACTTATCGAATAATAACATGTAATATCTAATTTCATAATAAGAGAATGAATAATGCAAGACATTATAACCACATAGTTATGGCCTCATGCCAAGACTACAAATAATGTTTTTTCATTGCCTTGTTCCAAGACTCTAGTTTATATCATGAGACACACTGATGCATCGAGGAGCTATAACAGACTCCACCTGTCTCTTACTTAGCTGAATTCATTCCTTATAGGAAAATTTTGAACCATAACATAAACATTTTTATTAAAACTACCATATGAAATGTCAACACAATAACCATAAACCACGAATGGTATAAAAATAACACATCCATTGTCAAACATATCATAAATTATTCAACACAATATGGATGATTGTAGTATAATAAATCAACCTCAATCAAGAATAATATCCTGTAAAGGAAATTTACATACTTGAAAATGATCTTTAAAACTTTTCGAGTGAAATATCCATGCTTTGTGAAAGCATTTAATAGCCACACAATTTAGAAAGGAAAAATTTTTAAAGAAATTTTTGTATCAGAATTTACCATAACACTTTGAATCTTTTGAATGAAATTATCATTTCAAAATATTCATGTTCACATATATAAATCCTTTAAACCATTTTTTAAAACATGGACATTAATGAGAATTATTTAAAAGACTAAATATTTAAATCATTTTAAATTATTTATTAGTTAAAGAGTCCCTTTAAATTAATCCTTTTGAAAACTCTTTTATGATACATGTACATTTATAGTAAATATTTCACATTAAAAACTTATGCCTAAACAATCTCAAATAATAATGAGATAGCAGAATTAACCCTTACCTTGTAATTTCCTTTGGTCGAGGGTATGTTTGACCCCTTGTTTTACGACCATTTTATTTTATTAAGTTATACCAAACCCATATTCATATTTATGATATCATAATCTATTCATTTATGGTTTTATACTACACATGTATTAATAATTTCTAGGTTAAAATAATATTTCTTGTAATAAACACTTTATTTATCGTACATGTTTTAACTTGTTATTCATGATTGAATCACTTATATCATGATATAATTTCTTTAAGAATATGAAACATTATTTATGTATCATATATATTCAGAATATTAATATGTATAATAGATAGATATATGAAATGGAAGACACCATTTATTGATACAGTAGGTCATGCGTACGCATAAAGGCCATTTTCATTTTCAAATCGCGTTGAATGAAGTTAAGATAGTTAGATATATGTATATATATATGTATGTATATTTTAAATATCATTATTAGGTCATATATTACATACTTATCAATAATATATATTTTTATAATTATCGTTGAATGGCTAATGTGGAAATGAATCACATCATGTTATAGAGATGGTAATCCTAACGTACGCACAAGGGAAAATATCATTCTTTTGATAGTTAAATCATACGTAATGGGATTTTATATCATATATAAATAATAAATAATAATTAATATTTATAATTTATATATATTATATGCATTTTTATACCCATCCAAATAATTAAGTGTTGAATAACAAACTATAACATGACGTGGAGATAGTATGTCATACGTATGCACGTATGGTGACTTGTAATTCATAGGATGGATAAAATAATTAATATGGTTGTACAATATATATAATAATATCACAGTATATATAAGGTACTGGAGTTAATGTATTTTTGGAAACAAAAATGAATGAGGAAGTGGAAGATGAAAAGAACTTTGAAAGAGGTAGTGAAATTATTTACTATTCATCAGGTGTTTCCTTTTGATTTGAAAAAAATGGGTCTTTAGTTTGACTTCATGATCTATGTAAGGCCCCTAGGTATAATTGAGGGTTTTTTGGAGGATTTTTGAACAAGTTTTGAACGATCCAAATGGCTTTGTAAGAGTGAATGTAAAGGAAGGGGAAGTACATTTTTATAAGAGAGGGGAGGGTCACTTTAGGAAAAGCATGAAATATTAATTTATTATACAATAATATTCGGTTTATAAATTCCCCAAAAGAATTTAATTAAAGGATATTGTGGGGATGGGTCAAACACATCTAAAAAAATAGGTTTTAGACAGGTTTATATCACCATATAAACTGTCTCTTTTTTATTTAACTCATAGATAAATAGTTTGACATATACAATGTATTCTTATATTTTTATATTATTTGGTTAATAAAAACACTATAAACTTCCAAGAGAACATAATGTGGTTAATTAATTACATATCTATCTTTATATAAGTATTTTTTATAATCCTTAGATTTTTAGGATTGTTATATAATTTAATAAAATAATATTTGTTCTAAAAACTCATTTATTTCAATTTTGTCCCAATTTAGTATTTGGTTTTATTAAAATTCATAAAAACGTCGTCACATCAAAATAAATTATTTAATAAACCCCAAAATGTCATATTAAACTAAAAAATTTGTGTAATTCATCAAAAATCTCAATTTACATTTATTTTGTTATTTATATTATCTATTATTTTTATATTTTGTTAATAAGGTAATTACTATGTCATCATTGTGTCATATATAAATTTAATTATTTAACTTATAAAATTTATAAATTAAATAACATGATGTATGAAATATGTTTATATTTTTAATGAATTTTGAAAGTCGAATTTATCTTCTTTATGACCCTAAATTAAAAATATTTTAGTTATTAAACTTGGAATTTATCATTTTTAACTCTTCTTTAAATAAAAAAATAATAAATGTCCTTTTGTAATTATAGTGGATAAAATAGGATCATATTTTATTCCTAAGTTTATTTCTATCTAAATACAATTATCCAATAATATTATTACATGTGTTGGGGTAATTATAAAACCATTTTTTCATTTAAATAAACTATTTACTTTTAACCGTGGTAAATAAAATTTAAAAGTTAATATTCACCGAAATTGTTTTCATCATATTGAACCACATTTTACTTAATTATATCAACCATGACACCAAGATTTTTTAAATTAAAGTCACTGAAGCGGTGGAATTACTTTTTATAAAAAATTTAAAATGTGCCTAAATGGTGGGTAAAAGACGTTAAAATGTTCAAAAAATTATATACATCTAATATTATTATAAAATGAATCCAATAAATTACATTGAACTTATATAGGTATTATGTATCTATTTCAACTAAATATAAATATAAATAAAATAAATAATTATTTAAATAAAAAGTAAGTTTTAAACAATAACACAATGTTTCTCACTATTCATCAAAAATTGAATGTATTTATAAAAATACCATAAAATAATCCTAAGATAATTTTGATATTAAAAACTCAAAAAATGTCTATTTTACAAAAATCTAAACATAGGAGTTTAATTAATTAATTTAAAATTATTTCATGTTGTCAAAAAATAAAATGCTAGTTTTTGGAGATGTAAAAACTATAAAAGGATTGATATGTGTTTTTGTCCAATTTAAATGTGAAATTACTTCCAAAGACCAATATTTTATTAAATGATAAAAACATAATATAATAATACTTTAAAACCGTTAAAATTTATAATTTATCACAATAAATGATTTTGATTAAAAAAGTTGTTTCCAATTAAAATTTAGTATTTTCACTATTCATCAAAATATGCAAGTTATCATAAGAGAACTGAAAATTTATAAAAACTAAATGTTTTTGTCCATTTTCTAAGGAATACATTAATTTCATTAAATATTATAAATAAATATTTAAAATATTTTATTTAAAAAGGGTTTTCCATTCTAATAAGGAAAAATTGATTTTTTTGGAAAATACTAATTTAATCTAAAAAATTGAATTTGTTCTTATATTATTTCTAATAAATGCATAATATATATAATAAAATTATATGGATTATATAAAAATCAATAAGAAGTTAATAATATTCATAAAATCTTTTTGAACAGCTAGTTTGGTAAGTCGTGTTCCATTTGAACTCTGTGTTACGTTTAGCGCAAGCTGTTGAATTACATTAAAGAGATAAAGTACTATGAAATCCAAGGGTTTTAAATGGGTGGTTATCTATTGTATTAGAAAACACATGGGTTATATATGATATATAGGGAGAATTCCAAGGAATTGGACAAATCTACCCTATAATGAGAAGTGAGGTGTTCGAATGTGGATCTTAATGAGCCTCATATAAAGGAGTATAATTCTTCATTGAATATGTCATCCAGACTCAACATTCCATGAGAACCACCATGTAATGAAGCCATGGGAGAGTAGATATTGGTGTGTGTTGTCTAGCTATTATATTATATAAGATCACATTACATTCATTAAACAAGTTTCTGATAATTTTGCACTATAGGTATGAAAAGAAAACTAACAAAAAATTGAAATAAGTCATAACATCATTACCTAATAGATATTTTAATAAAATGGTTTGAACGAAACCCAATTTTTATATTATGAGTTTTATATGTAAATATATTTTTTGATACCTCATTGAAAAAATAAATCTTGAGACATATTTCAATATCTTTGTCAGTAAATAATAATTAATATTTGCAGGGGGGGTTTATTTATGAGAAATAATGTAATGACTTGGTATTTCACAATATATCATCCTTAAATAAATATTTTTTAATATCCTGTGTCACATATAAAACCAATATAAAGTGAAGAAGAAACCTTTATATATTTTTAATAATAAATATGACCATTAAGACTCAACTGTTAAATTAGCCAATATAAATTGAAGTTACCATATCATGAATCCAATAAATAAATCTAGAAAAAATTGCATCAAGAAGAATAAAACTTTTTAACGAATAACAGTTATCGAAACCTGAAAGGAAGATAACATTATATGGGTTTTACCTGAAACAATACCAATCCAAAATCGAAAAATTACATTATGATAAAAAAAATATACATGATAGTAGTTCAATGCTATGGAGATTTACACATGATACATGTTCGGAGAACCATAACTTGAAACAATAGCCAATGCTTACCTTTTTATTAGTTCATACTTGGATATCATAAGGGGATATGAAAGTAAAAATTATGATTATATCAAAATTTAATAAAATATTTCTATAGATTTATCATGAATCTATGTACTCCTTGAGAAGTATTTTTTTGTTAAATTCACCATATACTTATAATTGTATTTCAAAAATATATATTTCAAGAACCAAATTTTATTTCGATTGAACAATTAAAAGATATTTTAACACACGAATAATTTGTAATAGTTAATACAACAATAGTATTTTTTATTTATAAAAATAGTATTTACAATATTTTATGTTCTTAATTAAAAATAGAATTATACATTTTAGGCTTGAAATCAGAAAAAATAAACATATTTTTTTATTTATCATGTAAATAAAAGGCTTAAATGAATTTTTGATATTTCTCTAAAACAATCATTATTTTCTGAACACTGATTAATATCAGTTTTTTTAATACCACCATATTTATATGACATATAACTTTTAGAAACCTTTTTTATATTCAAAATATATATTTATAAATTCATATAATTCAATTAAATTTTTTTTTATTTCATAAAACCCATGAATATCAATATAGAAAATCAAGTAATATTTTTTGAAAACCATTTTCCTATTATTTGTTGGTTTAAATTTATGCATGTATAAATTAGGATATTTATATATTTAAATTTAATATAAATAAATTTTAATGAAAAAAAATTTCATTATAAAATTATAATCAATAAAATTGTTTATTTTTTATTATATATAAAAATTATGATAAAAAATACAACTTTCATAAAAATAGGGTTATTTATATTAAATCAACTTATGTTAAGATTGATTTTCATACACATAGAAATTTAATTTGATAAAAGGATTAAAATATTTTAGAAAATAATTTTCAAATTATTTAATATGGAAAGAGTTTTTTTGGTGTAAAAATTATATTATTAAGAATGATTCCACAGAAATGGTGAAACATTTATTTTAAAATTATTGTTTTATTAATATCAATGAATTTTCTTTTAATAATATAATTATAAATAAATTAAAAAATATTAATAATATACATTATAATCATATAAAAAATACATTAAGTCACATTTAATTTTCAATTAATACTAAATATGTTTATAAATCCATAATGGCGAAAATGTCATTTTTGTACTAAAAATTTTTTATGCACATCATCTATTTCAATTTAAAAGATTATTTTATAGTATTAATAAATTTAATTGTAGTAAATTGATTTTATATTTAGTTCTATAACACCCAGATTTGTTTTTTTGGGAATTGTTATATGTTTATTAAAAATATAAAATATATTATTTAAAATCTTTTTACATGAATTAAAAGTAAAAGAGTATAATTTAAAAACATAAAGGGAACCCCAAAAACATGTATAATTTTTTTTAAAAATCTTCACTGATGATTTATTGGGAAATTAATATATAAAATTAATCTTTTATCTATTTTATTTCTTTTTATCCTTAAATATTTTCACACAATTTTATAAAAATGAAGAGTGTTTCCAAGGTGCCCCTTTTATCCTATTATAAAAGGATACCACTCCCACAATTAAATTCTTCACATAACATCATAGTTACTCTTTTAAAAAAATAAATTTTTATCTAAATATAATCCCATCCAATAATACAATCCTATGATCAGAAATATCTATGAAAATATCATCAATTTGAAGTGTACATCTAAGGAAAAGATGAAGTCTCCAACATATGTGTTATCTAATTTTTACGTTTTTTTCATTACAACACTCTTTCGAATATACTATCCCTATAAAACAAAGCTGAAACCAATTTCTTTTGTACATAAATAATTTTTTATATTAGTGGTGAAATCCTTATTTATTTATTTCCAACCACTTATAAATAAAAAAGGAACATTAATTGTGTATATGGGCACACTACCACTTCCATGGAGAATAGTTTTTTATATTTTATTATAGATTATCATTTTTTATAATAAAAAATTAATATATGGTTCACTATCATAAAACACATAAAATAATATTAATATTATTATTTTATAATTATGTTATATCAAAATAAATTCCTCTTTAACCATACTCCCAAATCGAATTTAATCTTGTTAATGTTTGGGTAGGTTTAATATCTTACATGAATGATTCTGTGAATCCATTTTGGGGATCAATAATGGAAAATTAAATGTAATATAATCATTGACTAATAATTAAATAAATATTTATATATGTTTCTTGAAATATTATATTTTTTATTTTACTTATTATTAATATATAATTTTTTGTCTCTAAAAGCACTGAAATAAGATAACACCAATTCCATTTTCACAAAGCGTAACAAAACAAATAATTAAATGGTATGGGAGACATAAAAGTAGAAATAAGTTATATATTATATTATATTTAAAATTATATTAATTATTAAATTTTTATCAAAAATGGGAAATGATATAGAAAATATTGACCGCTCACAATGGTTAAATTTATTGATTCCCAATAGTTGAAAATAAGTTTTAACTAACCAATACACTCATAAGAAAAATTATTTTAAATAAGGTATATAAAAATTATAATATTTGAAAAATGATATGAAATATATGATTATGTTAGATATTTTTTTTTACTATAATATGTATTTTCATCAACTAAGAAAGGAAACAAGGTAATGGTTTTTTGTCGCAAATTTTCTTGGGTCATGATAACACTTTTTTTGGATATTATCATTTTCGATTGACCTATTTTATCATATGAGGATTTTATGATATTTTTAGAAATAAAATTATAGTTAAATCATGCTTTAAAATAAAATATAATTCTTTTAATATTATAATTTTTTTTAAAGTGCATATTTGTTTCGAAGAATTTCAATTTCTTTTAATGGATTTTTAGCTCTATATCTATTTTTTAATTCCCACCTATGTTGTCCTATATCTAATGAATGTTCATATTTTTTATTTAAAATAATATTCCTTCCATTATTTAATTTTCAAATAAATGTTTCAATAAACTTTTAATGATGTGGGTTCTATACAAGTTTACGTTAAAATGTTTAAATGGTATTACATATTTTCAAAATAATATTGTTTTATATCCACTTATTATTTTATTTTTCTAATGATTATTTATTTTTTAATGTTCCATTATTAAAATTTTTCTAAAAGTAATCATTTTGAAAGTCTTCTCACATTGATTTTTGGAAAACATTTTTTCTTTTTAAATTCATTTTTATTAAAGATTATTTTAAACGTAACTAATTTCAGAGTATTTTTGCTTATCCTTTTTAATAAACATTACTTATTTTCAATGGTATTTTTTGGATGTAGGTATAGTAAGGTTTTTAAATGCCTTCTAATTCCCTTTGTAGAAAATTTTTAAATCAATTTTTACATCATTATTTTTAAAAGGTGTTGTGAAAACAGTTTTATTTATATATATATTTACACATGAAGTTTTTTCATTCCTAAAGTGATGTTTTTATCACCTTATATTCATTGTTATGATATAATTACTATTTTAAAATTTGGGTTTTATGTATTTTGAATTCGTAATTTCATTATATGTGATATTTTTGAAATGTTTGACAAAACCATTCATTTAATATAGTTTATTTAACATATGATGACGACTGATTTTAAGTGGAACACATGTGTTTGGATGGTGAGGGTTGCGGTCATATATCAACCTTCAATTCATTGGTTTAAGATTGTATCTCATGAGATTTGTAATCGTGGACATGATGATTTTGTTCACATATGTGTGGGAATTATGGAATTTTTAACATTTTTAGGCATGGACATAATGATATTTTAACATGGCCATGTGATAATTGGATTGATCACATTGTTTATCCTTACATATCGATGTCCCATATTTCTATATTGTTTTTCAGAAGATGTTAAAATTCCCAATATGCATATTTATTTTCATGAAATTAATTTTTTTCAATATTATTCCATATTTTTAATGTATTTTTCACTTCTATATCATGATCTCTTTTTATAGTTTTTATCCTTTTAATATCATTTATGCTTCCTTAATGGTATTTTTATAATCTTATGTTACTCTGACATGTTTTATGTTTTCCATCTAAGGAATTTTGAAATTTTATTCTGATATTAATGTCTTCCTAATTTTTTTCATTCATGTTATGGTATGTTTTACACTTAATAATCATATGGGATAACACATTTATTATGTTTTCAATCCCTTGGTTATTAATACTATTATAATAAGTAATATATCTAGAAAATTTTCTAGAAGAAAAAAATTATGGAGAAATATTCACTAGTGTATTAAATGAAGATGTTTTTAAACTAATATCTATGATACAAATCCATTAATTCATTACGTAATGATATTTTTTATGAGATGTAATTTTTAAAACATGAGAAAAATATTTATTTATGTCATGTTTATTTTTGGGTTTCTTTACATCTCCTCCATCATGTAGTTTTCCATCCACAAGAAACTTAGAATGATTTCACCATCAATCAGTCATGTACTTCTCAACCTGTAGGGCCTCCCAATTATTTTATAGGCTTACACACTCATGAAACCTCCCATTCATTAACTGGATTCATTGGAATGTTTACCACCAACATGGGATCTAACTGTATTAGTCAGTCTCTATGCTTGGGAAATATTTTCATCTCAACATGCATTATCCTCACCACACATTTCATATCCTCAAAGTGTATTAGTTGTATAGTTTTCTTCACATTAGGGATTTATTTGTATTGATCAGTTTCATCCATTATAGAATAACCTCTATTCAGCCAATGTTATCCACAGCACATATCATACCAATGTGGATAACCATATCATCCACACCAATATCACATCATTATCATTATTATCATCACAAATTACAATAACCACTACATAAATATTCACTAATTCATCATCCCTATGATATATCCCAAATATTTTTAGACCCTCACCATCCATTATTTCATCGAATGAAGAAAAAAACCATGGAAGTAAATCCACACCTCATCATAAGCATTTCTCAAATCATAGATATACAAAACTAAAACAACATCATCACATTGACACAAATTTTCAAGGTCTACATTAAAATAAGTCAAATAAATTAATATATATCTCACATAAATACATGTATCCCTTCACACTATGTTAGATATCTAGGTTTCAATCTAGTTTTTTGTATTTACACCACTATCAATTCAACCCCAATTCTACATATCTAAGTAGCATCAAGAACCAAAAGTTATAAAACATATTATACATACCCTTTTCAATATAGAATAATCCAATTCCATTGAATAAATTTTCATTATGAATCACACCACCATTGAAAAACTCTTTACTAAAAAGTTCATATCACTCCAAACAGATTCATAGACTAATCAATATTGGGTACTAGAACTCACCATTTCATTCACATGATGATATAATCCAATGCACTAAAACTGATACACTGTTCAATAAAAATTCATGATCCAATGCTAAAAAAATTCATCTGTCAATGTCTTAAATAAAATTTCCACTACTCAAATTTAATACAAACTTTAAACTGGAATAAATTTTAACTAAAAGAAAATAAAATGACATATTTCTCCAAAATATAGTTCTACTCCAGTCTTACAAGATGGTGTATTTCTCTAAAATATACTATTACTCCACCCTATAAAATTGTATACATGATCCAAACACTGAAATAATATTGATTGTATTGAATATATTAAATTCATAAATTAGTGGTGTATAATACTACAATAAAAGGTTATTAAACATGATGATAGTTAAAATAATTGAAAACATAAAGGATACTCCTGATATTTGAAGGACTAGATGTTGGACTACATGTCACATACCTTAGTAAGAAGCATAATTTATCAAAAAATTGAATTAATAAAAAAATATACAATTAGAAGTAAGAATCAGCATAAGACATTGTTCATTCTTACAAATTACTCCATGTCATCGATAAAAGAAACTAACTGTACAAGATGGGTGCTTCCCTGACAACATGATTTGTTTCATTTAACATATATAAAATCTAATATTCTATGTTTATATGAAGTTGTTTTTAAAATAACTAAAAACATTGTCCGTATTACAAAGTGAATTAAGAATGTAGATTGGCCCATAGAATTATATTACCATCTAAATCAATATTTGAGGACTTAACAAGAAATTTAAAAATTAAGAATTTTTATACATAAGTTTTATAAACATAAATAACTGATAATTTGTATAAAACATAAAACTTATTATTTGTTTAAATTTTATAACATACTTTTATTATTTGCGATCGCAGTGATGGAATATGGATGGGGGACCTTATATAATAGATTGAAATAAGATTCAGACCAATAATATAGTAGATAAATAAATAAATTCTTCACAACATGATGGAATAATACAATGAATAATGAAATTGAAATAGATAGGTAGAGACCAAGGCTGGAATTGATAGGTAGACACCAAGAACGTATTCTCAATCACATCACTCAATTTCCCATCAAGACACTTCTCTAGCTACATTAAGTGGAAAAGATCAAGACCGATAGATCCTCCCCATAATCAATCAAATAAATCAACTATGATCAATGAATAATCATACTTACATTCAATTAACATGAATAACTAAATTTTCATAAGGCATCCCATGAAGCATGAAATAAAATAAGAATAAAAAGATAACATTTTTGACAAAAAGAAGCAAATATCACTACATTACATTGAATTTTTATTAATAAAAAAAATAAGATGGAAATGATCAGTAACAATATATATTTTTCAATTGAAAAATTGAATGAGACTCTCCATGATAGAACATGATAGAGAAAATGTTTCTAAGTTGAATATGCCTTACACACTATGTTTAATAGAGGGCACCACACAAATACTAATTTTATATTTGGAAGGGAAACAAAGGGCCATGAAACAGCCCAAACAAAATGTTCTGATGGTTTCAATCGTATCTCTACCCAAATTTCATTATCAATTTCACAATCTTAGACACAAAATATTATTAATCTCTATTTAAAATGAACATAAGTTGTAATTAAATGTTTAAAATATTACCTGAAATCTAAAAGATAATAAATGAGACCAAATGAAATAGTAGAAAAATATGTGGTTCTAATTTGTTTCATACAATTTGTATCACATAAAGTTGATGTTGAGAGAGATTCACTTGAAGACATCATAATTTGAGGAGTTATTTTGGTGGTATGATATCACTATGTACAATTAGAATTACGGATTGAATGTCAACCAGATTTATACTCACCATGATGTACAAGTTTCTATTGAAAATGAACAATTGGAGCCTACAGAAATTTATGAAATTACGGAAACCATGAATTAATGGTTAAGTGAAAATCGTGTATTATAACTCCATATAGAATTTACACTTGATAATGAGGACTTGGGAATATTTAGGCTACCATCTTAAAAATTGAGTTCGAAAAATAGGGTGATAGATCACTTAATGCTTGTTCAGTCAGAAAATATGTTTAATCAAGACATCATACTAACTTTTAAATTGGGAAATAAAATATTTTAAAATTGGGTTCCTAAAAATAAGAAAAAAAACAATGTAAAAAATAATAAAATACATTAATTTAATAGCCTCTCCAACTAATATAAGTTATATCTATTCAATATGACATTGTGATGCAACTGAACAATACCAGTATCATTCATAGCCTATTGAAAGAATTTGTCCCCAAATCATCGTAAAAATGCCAACATCCTGCTACATTGTATTTAAATAAAATCATGATGTTTAAAAAATTTATGAAAGATATATTTTCATGATAACTCAAAGCAACCCCTAGATACAAATACTAGATTATTAACCGAAAACCTCAATGAAATGGGGAAAATAGTTCTCAATAGAAACATAATTAAAACATACAGACCTAAATATAAAATGAATGAAGTGTAAAACAATACCAAAATCATAATTGTATTCAATTTATCTGTAGTGGGGTAATGGTCACATGCATACATAGAATGTAATAGTTTAATAAGAAAAAAAGGATCACTTTGTTTTGAAGTTTTTATCCTCATCATAAAATTATTATAAAAAAATTTAATGTTGAGAAATTAGAACGAAAAAACATAGAAAAATTTATGTATGAAGTTCACTTTTATCTTTAAAAATCCCAATTGAACATTGTTTTTTTTAATGCAAAAGGACTAAAATATTCTTCATAACAAATAGATTAAAATAAATATTGTGTCATTCATGCATGATTTATTAACAGAGACAATTACAGGTAAATATGTAAAAGAGTTGAGGTGGGTTTGACCAATTAAAATTATTTTTGGTTACCTAAAAATGAAAATAGGGAAGAGTATGATTGAGGTATACTGAGATTCAATAGTATTTCATAATATGTTAGATAAATCAATGGCTGGATCAAAATACGAGCTAAAAAATTATTTAATGAAATGGAAGGATGGTGTGTTGTGTCTCCAAAATCGAAAAATAGGGGCCTATGATAAAATACTATTATGATTTATCAAAATCTATCATAAAGGAAATTGACAGTGATAGAATAAAAAAATAGTACTTCAAGAATCAATATCAGTTAATTTTTTTTTCAATTTTTGATGAAATTACATCACATGAAAATATAATTTAAGCATTTTTCCATGAAGGTAGTATGATTTTTTATATGTGAGTCACTTCATTTTCCAAATATAACATTGAATATAACATCATATCATTATTTATCAGAAAATCAAATGGATTTGTCAACAAATTCAAGAATGATACTCATAATAACCATTTTTATTTCTTAAATACCTTGCACAATTTTCAACATAATAAGGAATAACAAATAAAATAAAAAGTCTTGTCTACCATTCTGCCCAGATATATAGACCTTTGTAACTGGTTTGATCCAGCAATATAAAATGAACTTCCTTCAATGATAATGGAACTGCTTCTATTATAATATTAAAATGACAATTTAGAAATTGAATATATAGTTCAAATTATGATGATGAACATGAATATTTTTGGAAATGGATATGGTTTAATATATAATAATAACTTTAATAAAATTTTAAATTTTTTTTACAAGGAATATGAAGCTCATTTAAAAAATTGAATAATTCCATGCATATATTATCAAAATATACTATTATCAGTGAACCGAATAATGTATTTCTCTCTGTCAAAATCAAAAAAAAATGTGAGAATATGGGGAAGTGAGAGAAGGTAATTGATCAAGGGATTAAAACATTTCTTGTTGCTCATTAAATGTTTTCAAGGCATACCTAAATTAAACAAATAAAAACAGTATAAAAATTAAATTTATATAAAATATGAAAAATATAATTACTTCTCTACCCATATTCATCAGCAGAATGATCATATTCCATGTTCATTTGAAAAATTCAATATAACACATATGACAGTCCATCAAAGGAGTAAAAAGTATTCCCTATACTTACCATGGAAGATTCAATAAAGATAAAACCACATAATATTGGTTCCCAAAATATGGAACCATACCCCCAACACTATTAAGAAATGCTCACTGTCATAGCCCTACATCAGAAATCCTGCACAATAATGCCAATTATAAAAATATCACAACAGTATAATCCATGAAAATTTTTCTTCATGAAACCAAAAATTCAAAAACAGACAATCTTATCACCGAGTCATCAAGGGTTGAAAAAATCATTATTTATTTCTCCAATGCTCAAAATTGTTATGAATTAATCCCATTAAGAGTTGTTTATTTCTAACCCATAAATGAAATTGGCACTAACTAACAACCGATATTTTGAAAATACTTATCCAAGATGAGAATCATTAACATTTTTAGGAATATATATTTTGTGTGTAAAAAAAAGTACACATAGAGAGTTTTCTAGTTGTTGGGAGTCAATATGAGTAAGGTAGTGAAACCCCAAGGGTTTCAAAAAACCATTTAATTAGGTATATAGAAAATTCATAGATAAGATTATAAAAATACCAAAGAGTTTTTTAAACGACCAACACATATCAATATACACAGAGATTACAATGTTTGGAATAAAATATTTTTCAATGACAAAAAAATAGAATAATTTCTGTAATAGATTATTATAGGATTTTAAAATAACAATGAAAAAACATTATAGGTTCTAAAAATGATCATGAAAAATATTTCAACTCAACAGGGAAACTTCTGTATTCTATAAAGAAATTAAAAAACCAATAAATTCTTGTCATGACCCATCCCCCAGGGCCCGTGCCGTGACAAATTGGTTTCAGAGGAGTCGGTTTTATCGCAAAACATAGGACTCTAATCATTATTTTTTGTGACACAATAATGTTAAGTGTAGTGAGTGTGGTTTTCAATTCAGGGAGTCCAGTGTTGCTGCAGCGGCCGATGTTATCATACACAAGGACCCTGACATCTGATTTCTGACTCAGTGCATGAATGAACTGATTACAGGTGTGTTTCAAGAGTTTTCTTGTGATCTCTTTGAGTCCATTCCCATGGTATAACTTATTGACCGTGGAACACCTATATCTTTTCAGGATGGACCCTCGCAGGCATCCAGCCAGAGTTCCGAGAGCTGTAAGAGATGACTTCCAACAGAGCGATGAGGCCTCAGTGCGGGGCCCTATCACAATGAAGGCACTAGTGGTTCCACTTCTCGTTGGGACACTAATGCAACCATACCTAGCAGAAGGCATATGGTGGATCCTAATTCTCGAGGTTCCTGATGAGGTAACACTACTCTAGGATGACTTAGATAGCCTATTTCGGGAGGCTTTTTTCGCACCCACCCTACATGCAGTGCAGATATGAGCGTTACTTCATCTGCATCAGGGCAGCATGACAGTGGCACAGTACTCATTGAGGTTAAACTACCTCTCGCACTACTCCACTGATATGGTGTGGGACCCATTCTTCAAGGCGCAGACCTTCGAGCAGGGGCTTAGACGAGATATCAGAGCATCGATCATCTCACTCATCATCCCGACATAGGAGGGAGTGTTAGAGAGATCTCTCCTAGTAGAGAGTTTCCTTTCTGAGAATTCTTCACCAGTGAGACTTACCACTAGTCGATATGTAGTAGAGTCTTCTGTAGCTGGCAGTAGACAGCTGTCGTAGAGGTCCAAGAGGTCCATCCCATTTGATGGATGACCTCAGGACACAAGAAAAATGTATATACCCTATAGGGTCATCCTCTATGGTTCCTACATGAATGGAAGGTACATATGGACTCCCCATTAATTCAAGTCTATCAGGCTCCTCTATACACTGACTCGTTGTAAGGTCCAACTCTGTTTACCGTCTAGTCCTTGTACACTCAGTCTCGGTCATCACTGTCTGTCGTCTGCATCCAACTAAACGTTGTGCGGGCATAGCCCATGCAAGGCTGAGTATAAAGATATTCAGTAGGGACCCCGATACCCTCGAGGTCTCCCCAAATCCAACAAGGATAAACCAAAAAGTATGAAATCTGTAGATAACCCAACCTAGGTATATACCCATACATATACCTATGTTATATTTTATTTCAACTCATACATGAGAAAACACAAGAGTTTCTGACACATCTCACACAGGTATACATCTTAAGTAGAGAGATAGGGATGATCAAATATATACACTAAATCATCTATGTTAACAGACCCACATAGGATCCAGGACCAGAAATTAAAACTGTTAGAAAAACACATGGTCCATGACCCAAATTTTTGTTGGACCAACACATGATCCAGGAACAAAAGTCAGAACTGTTGTACCCATAGAGGATCCAGGAACAGTATTCAGAGCTGTCAGACTAGCACATGATCTAGGACCAGCTATTATGTTAGACCAACATAAGATCCAGGAACAGAAGTCAGAACTGTCAGACCAATTCATGATCGAGGAATAGTCACCAGTGCTCAGCCAGACACAGGGTTTCCACAAAGCATGCTTTATTCTTGGAGGGTCCACTCCTCAAGCCAAGTGTTGATAAATCAACTTACACTAAGTCCCAACTATAAGTATCACAATGTTCTATCTAGTCATAGGGGTCTCAACGCAACAGATGGTGCGTTGATCGGATGACCGGTTTGTGAGTTATTAGACTTTTAGTCTCGGGGGCCCAATTGGATTCGTGTATGATCAAAACTATCCATATCTCAAATATTCCAAGAACTCTAGTAGGGGTATTCTCAAAGGGATCGTCGCATTCCAAGAGTACCAGCACCACTGACAGTTCGTCAAATAGACGTATGGTGCTAAAGAAATGACCAAAAGAAAATAACGGTCAGTAGTGGGCCTTGTCCCAGTCCGACCCGATCAACCCGCTAGTTTTGGCTCGTCCACTAGGCCTGGCCCAGTGGACTGCAGGGCTGGTTTGGCCCAAAGGTCACCATGTAGGATGATCATCCAGAAGGTCAGGTCCAGTTTGTCCAGCACCACATGGGGCGCGGCTCGGATGGCTCTGCCTAGAAAGCTGAGCCGGTGCGGCCAGTGACGCTACGAAGGATGCCACGGGCCTACTTGGGTGGGAAGTGCTGCTTGGTCGGTTTGGCAGAAAGTCGGGGTGCGGCCAGGCCGCGCGGGGCGCGGGTAGGCCGGCAGGGTGCCGGGAACGGCGCTGGCAGGCCTTGCGGGACGCCGGGCAGGGCGCGGTGAGGCCGGTGGGGCACAGTCAGCATTCAGGCAGGCCGCGAGGCCCCAAGCAGGGCACGGGTAGGCCAGCGGGCCGCGCGGTCAATGCGCGGGTAGGCCGACGGGCCACGCAGGCAATGTGCGGGCAAGCCACGGGGCGCTAGGAAGTGAGTGAGAAGGCCGGCGGGACGTGCGGGCAGCACGCGGGCTCATCCGGAGACGGTCTGGGATGTCGCGGGGGCGGTGCGATTCAGAGAGGCTGTGAGTAGAACGACCTTTGTCATTGTCGTTTCCGTTACCTCATTGTTTTTATGTAGGCATGCTGAATAAGGCCACATGAAGGAAAAATGACGGAGGTTTTCGGGCCATGTTTGGTTGGCCCATACCCTCCGTGTTTGGGGCCAAACCAACATGGCCAGACCCCCCCCCCCCTAAGCCATTATTCCTTGTGTTTTTTTTCTGCACGACGACGTAACAAAGATGATGTGACAAAAAAGACACTGATAGAGGCCGCGCTACCCATGGCCTTCATGAACCGCGCCACCCTCACGTTATCCAGCACTACCTCTAGCTGATCCCGTGCACTGCCCCCATGTCCCGCCGGCCTACCTGCACCCTTCCGACATCCAGCAGCCAGCCCGCGCACTGCCCGCGCGCCATTACGTTCTTCCCATGTGCCCCTCCGGCATAACTGCACCATGTCGGACGTCCTGCGGCCTGCCCATGCACTGCCCGCGCATCTCACCACCCTTCCTACATGATGCCCGCACCCTACACAGCCTGTCGGTGCCCTTCCCATCACCCTGCCGGCGTGCCCGCACCCCGCGTGGCCTTCCTGCTCCCCTACTCCCGGCCAAACCGGTTGAGCCACCACGATCACCTGAGCTGGCCCACGATGTCCTTTGTGGATTTGCTGGCAGAACCGGATCATAATTTCAGGCCGAGATGCCCGAGCTGCACCCCATGTGGTGCTAGCCGAACCGGCCCCGACCTTCGAGCCGAGCCACCTACGCGGCGACCTTCGAGCCGAACCGTCCTTGCAGTCTCCTAGGTCGGGCCCAACAGACCAGGATGAACCTAGTGGGCTGACCCACCCGTTGGGTCATTTCAGACCTAGTGGTTCTGACCGGGTCAACCCAGACTAGGTCAGCCCAGTCTAGGTGGGGCCAAGTCTGTCCGACCGGGTCAGATCGATCCAAGGCCCACCACTAACCTTTAATTTCTTTTAGCCATATCTTTGGCACCAGATTTCTATTTGATGAACCATCAGCAGCGATGGAATTCATGGAACACGACCGTCCCTTTTAGAATATCCCCACTATAGTTCAAGGTATATTTGAGATACAGTCATTTTGGATCGTACATGAATCCAACCGGGCCCCTTGAACTAAAAACTAATAACTCACAGAATGGGCATCTGATCGACGCGCCGTCTGTTGTGTTGAGGCCCCTATTATTAGGCGAACCATTGTGATACTTCTAAATGAGTAATTGTAGAAGTTTATGTATCGAAACATTCCTTGTGGAGAAAGCCCTCCCAGAATCAAGCATGATTTGTCGAAACCCTGTGGCTGGCTATGCGCTGATGAATGTTCAGGGATCATGTGTTGGTCCCACAGTTCGTACATCTGTTCTTGGATCATGTGTTGGTCTGACAGAATAATTTTTCTTGGATCATGTGTTGGTCTGAAAGCTCTAACTATTTTTCATGGATCCTATGTGGGTTTGACAGTTCTGACTTCTGTTCCGGGATCATGTGTTGGTCCGACAGAAAAGCTAGTCCTGGATCAGGTGTGGTCTTACAGTTTTAATTGTCGGTCCAGGATCTTGTGTGGGTCTCACATCATATATGATTTAGTGTCTATATCTGATCATCTATATCTCTCAACATATGTTGTATAACTATGTGAGTTGAGTCAGTAACTCGTGTGTTTCCTCATGATTTAGATGAATTACAAGGTAACATAGGAATATGTATGGGCATATACCTAGGTGGGTCATTTTGTGATTTCATACTTTGTGGTATATCCTTTTTGGATTTTTTGAGACCTTGAGGGTCCCGGGGTCCTTACAGAGTATCATTATACTCACCCAACACAAGCTATGACCGCACAACGTTGTGTTGGATGTAGAAGATGGACATCGCTGACCAAGGCTGAGTGTACGAGGACTGGACGGTACCCAGAGGTGAACCTTATGACGATTCGGTGTATGGAAGACACTGACAGACATGGAGTGCTGAGGATTCCATATGTACCTATCCATTAGGTAGTAACCAAGGAGGATGAACCTATGGCGGCTTTACTTTTTTCCATTCAGTTGTATATGTACTTTACAGGTGGGCTTGTATTTTCGACCCTTTTTCCTTTCAGTACTCCTTTTGTATACAGTATTACTTAGTGTTTTACTTATTTCTTTCTCTATTGTGTGTGTTTCTAGTTTATAAAAAATAATTCCTTCTTTGTTTTATGGATTTACACCTTTGGTGCAAGTCTCCAACCCCTGGCCTATGGAAGGCATTCTTCGGGTAGCCACGGAACGGGCCCTAGGGTGTAGGTAGTGATAATTCTTTTCAATTCAACCACATTAATAGATTTTACATACTAAACACATGAACAATTAACAAAAATTACACTAGGAATAGACCGTAGGCCAGATTTTGTGATGAACGTTCCATCCTGATTTCTTCTCCATCTTGACGAATCTGACTAAATAGTATCACCCTTTGAAATAGTGTTGCATGAAAAGAAAACATAAAACAGTATAAACAAATATAAATATCAAAAAGTACATGAAACACTGACTTTCTATATGATGCAACAAAATAATATATCAAAACAATATTTATGTCAAACAACATAAATCAATGATAACATCAAAATTTAGTGTCCCAAATTGTGAGACGGAGGTGATCGTGTGAATGGAATGCGAGTAAAATGGAAGTGGTGTTATTGAGGATTTATAAAATACAGTGGTAGCGTTAGTTGTGATAGATAGGGACATTAATGGCTATTGAAGCTAATAGTGGGTTATGTTTCTGAGGAAGAATGTATGATGGCTTGCAATATCAGAAGAATACAATGGGATCTAATGATAACGAACATCACATGGATTGTTGCGGGTGTAGAAATATTTTTTGGCCGTCGTATGCAATGAAGTGTATCATATTTTATGCATGTTGTGGCAGATTCAAGATGCATTATAGGAGAAGAGGAAGGTCAGGTGGGATCTGCGAGAATGAAGACATATAGGAATATAGATGCAGGTAGCTCGATACATGAGCAGTGGGTCGCGTCGGATGCTGGGAAATCTTTTGATGGATGGAAGATATGATGAATTGTGGGATCCATGAGAAGGGATATGAGCTTAATGATACAGTCTCATTGATTCTTTCTCAATGATTACTGATGGATGCAAGAAACGCTATGATGGTGGGAAAAACTAATGATGTTTGGAGTGATTGATAACTTGTTCGAGGGAAGCATGATATTGGAAACATGTTAACGCATAGTTAGGTGACATGGTTTTATATAAAGGTGACACGTTATATGGAAGAATAAATCATTATTATATATAATAGATAATATATTTTATTTATTCATTGACTTTTATTTCATCTCACTCCCTCATCGAAACATCTATTCAATTTTCATTAGAGTGGCATGACCCACATGGAGAATTAACTTCATTATACCCTAATATGTTTGACATATCATTCGACAGAAAAAATAATTTACAAAGAATTAGTTAAATTTCAAGCTATATCACAAGTGGGAAAATTGGATACAACCATTGACCAATATCCATAAAAATCATGATGGATATGTGGGATCCACACCGATGCGAAAATATACCATGGATGCAACCTAACCTGGACACTCCTATAGAATTTTTTTTGTAGGATGTGAATAGGAAATTCCAATGGATAATGTCGATGTTGAATATGGTTTTATTCTTTTCCCTGGATACATACAACCTTGATGCATGTAGATTATGCACATCGGTTTATGTTTCCATATCATTTTAGTATTTTAAAATGAATAATAACTATAATTATATAAATTTAAATATACAAATGGGTGTGTATTTATATATCTATATACTTATACAAATAATCTACTATATGTTTTTTGTAAATTTTTATAAAAATTATAGAAGAGGTCATAAGATCAAATCCCACTAATCTATTAATTTTTTAAACTATATGACCATAGTAAAAATGGAAAATGGATAACCCCCTTGGTATAGGATATAGTAATGGGGATTTCACATGGATCTAGAATATCCACTCATGTTTATAGATCATGGTATTGAATCAATATAAGAACCTCCATCGGGGTCCTGAATATTTCTATAATCTATATCTATTTCTAGAAGGGCTATATCCATGATGATGACCCCTAAACATAGCCTATTTAATTCAATAGTGTTTGTTGAACATGAAAATTTAATAAATATTTAAAAAATATCCTTAAATAAATACTAATAAAAATTCCACACCAATAAAATTTTTGTATAAGTGGAGGATTTTTTACAAAGTATAAAGATGTATCATTTCATGTACAATATAAAATAATTTGGGTTGTGTAAACAGGTTTTACAAGGGTATTTAAAAGTAGTTAGTGATAATTGTTGTCAAAACTTTTATGGGTGTGAAGGGTTATGAAACAGATTGGTACACATATACATATGTCACTATTCCTTTTATTAAAATAGATAAATACATAGAAAAAATAATAGATCTCAATTTTTTATAAAATAATCATGAATTGTAGTTCCTTGACCTCAGAGGCCCGAATCCAATGCATTATTTTAATACATTGGCATGATTACAAGGAATCAAGTCTCAAAATACCGATCAATTTAGCAGTCTTGAAAAATAGATTATATACATGAATGTTAAATTACACATTCAAATATAAAACACAACATAAATAATTCGTTTTTAACTCCATTATTCCCCTAGCTTAACCCTGCATATCAAAAATAATAAACTTCTTTGAATACTGGGAAAATAAAACATAAGAAATAGGTGAGTTCAAATGTTTAGTAAGGGTAAATAATTTATCCAAAGATATAAACTATTAAGGAAAGATGTGTACTAAAAACAACAACCTTTTAAAAAACATTTACAAAATATGGTGAAAATAAATCAATCATTTCCTTATAAACATGCACATGGATTTTCTAATAGTCAAAAAATCACATATAATAATTAATTTCATAATGTGGGAATGCATAATGCTGAACATTATTACAACATAGTTAAGGCCTCATGCCAAGACTAAAATTAAATTTTATGTCATGGACATGTTCCCAAACACTAATTTGTCTCATAAGACCTACCGATGGATCGAGGGGCTATAGCGGGCCCCACTCATCACATACAATGTCCACTGCATTCCTTATTTGATAATGTTGAAACATAACATAAAAATTCTTATTAAAATTAACATAATATATGTCAATAATTAACCATAAACCATGAAGGGTATACAAATAGCACATCCACAGTCAAAAATATCATAACTCATTCAATACAACATGGAAGATTGTATAATAATAAATCATCCTTAATCAAGATTAATATCCAGTAAATGATGTTGGCATTGTTTACAATGATTATAAATAATTTTTGAGAGAAATATCCCTTTTTATGAAACAATTTAAAAGTTTGAAATTTATAAATAAAGTCATTTAAAAGATATTTTTGAATCCAAGTGTCCCATACCACTTCGAATCTTTCGAAAGTAATTAACATTTTAAAACAATCATGTCCATATAAATAATTCCTTAAAACCATTCTAAAAACATGGACATTAATAATAATGATTTTGATTTATAAATATTTAAAACAATTATAATGATGTTTTATTAAAAGGGTACCTTAAAAGAATAATGTTTAAATTTATTTTTCGAATCGTGGACAAGGATAATAAATATGTCCCAGAAAATACATAAACACTCTTCGATAATAATGAGATTGAGGTATTAACACTTAACTTTCACTTTCCTTCGGTCGAAGGTACGTTTAACATATTGTATAATGACCATAGTATGTTATTAAATTATACCAGTACCATATTAATATTTATTATATCATACATTATTCATTTAAAACATTATACTACCCATTTAATAATGATTTCCATGTTAAATTAACATTTTAGGTTGTAATTGCTTTCTTTACCATAGATGTTTTAACTTGTTATTATTCATCATATCATTTAGATCAAAATTTAAATACTTCAAGAATATAATATATGATTTATATATCATATATATATAATATGAATAGGTATAATAGACAAATACCTGAAATGGAAAACCCGTTTATGGAGATGGTAGGCCATACGTACGCATAAACGTTGTTTTCGTTTTCATATCGTCTTGAGCAGAATTAAATGAATAAGATATATGTATGTACATATATAAATATATCTATCTATAGTATAATTATTATGTCATATATTACATACTAATTAATAATATATATTTTTATAATCATCTTTGAGTAGTGAACGTGGAAATGAATCTCGCCACGTTGTGGAGACGGTAAGCCGTACATACACACAAGGGACAATATCATTTCTTTAATGATTAAAAGTTTTTTAATTGGATGATATATTAATTTTACATAGAAATTAGAATTTTATTTTTATAATTTTTATACATATTTTCATCATTATATCCATCCAAATAATATAGTGTTGAATAAAAAATTACACCACGGCGTGGAGACGGTAAGTTGTATGATCACACACATGGGGACATAATCATTTATATGATGTATAGAGTAATGAGTATGTTTTTACCATATATATAAAAAAATAACGATATATATATGGTAGTGTATTTATTATTTTGGTATATAAATAACAAAGAAAGATAAAGTAGAAGAAAAAAAGAATTTTGAAAGAGTTGACAAATTAATTACCTCTTATTTGTGAGTATCCTTTTGATTTGAACAAAATTGATCCTTATGTTAAATTTATTCTCAAAGTAAGGCATCTATGTTGATGTGAGGGTTTTTGGGAGGATATTTTGGCTAGTTTTGTCTACGAAAAATGGATTTGAAGGTGTGATTTGTATAGAAGGGGAAGTACCCTTTTATAAGAGAGGTGAGGGTTACTTTAGGAAAAGTTTGAAATATTTTTTTATTACAAAATCATTTTCGCTCTCTAATGTATCCAACTTTTTTTATATCAAAAATAAGGTGGAGATATGCCGAAATAATTTTATCCAATAGGTTTTAGGTAGGTTTGTGTCACCATATTAACCTTTTCTTTACGTTTTAACTCTTAGTTAAATAGATCAACTTTTACCATGTACTCTTTTATTATTTTAATAAATTGTTAATTTACATACTATAAAAATCCCGAAGAACCCCAAGTTGTTCATTATTGATATATCTAATCTTATCTAAGTCCTTTGAAAATCATTTGATTTTTAGGAATATTATATCCAACAATAATATAGTTTTTGTTTCAAAAATTCATTTATGTCAATTTTGACAATATTTAGTATTCCGTTTTTTTGAAAGTCATAACAACATTACTACTTAGGAAAAAAATTAATTAATATTCCTATCATGTCTTATTAACGTATAAAATTATTTTAATTCATTAAAAGTATCAATTTACATTTGTTTTAATATTTATAATGTCAATTAGTTTAATCAGTCAAGAATAAGGTAATTACTTCACCATCATTATGTCAAAAATATTATTAATTATTTAATATCTAAAAATATAAAAAATTCACATTATTTAGTTAATCGTTTTAGATTTCTACATAATATTTATAGTTTAATTTATATTATGTATAACCCTATATTTGAAATGGCATAGTTATTAAACATTGAATTTAACAATTTGAACTCTTCTTTAAATTAAATAATAATAAATGTTCTAATCTAATCCGATGGAACCAAAAAATTCATAATTTATTCCTAAGGTTGATTTTGGTCGAAATACCCTTATATAATAGGATTAGGTCATGTGTTATTGTAATTATAATATCATTTTTAACTTTAATTAACCTATTTACTTCTAACTATGGGTAAAAGCCAAAAGTTACAATTCACAAAAAATTATTTTCATCTAATTGAACAAAATATTGCTTATTGATATCAATCGTGTATCTCAGATTTTTGACATTAAAATCACATAAGTGTTAAAATTACGGTTTATGCAAATTTTCAAATTCACATAGAAGGTGAGTAAAAAGCGTTAAAAAGTTCAATAAAATATTATTCATCTAATCTTATTATAAAATGACTCCAAGGAATTTCATTGAACATATATTGGTATTATGTATCTATTTTTGCATAAAATAAATTTAAATGAAATATATAATTATATAAATAAAATGTATGTCTTAAACATTAACGTATGATTTGTCACTATTCATCAAAAATTGAAAGCTTTCAGAAAAATATCAAAACTTCACCCTAAGATAATTTTGATAGTATGAACAAAAAATGATGTCTACTTTACAAAATTAATAACATAAAAGTTTCATTAATTTATTTAAAATTAATTCTTGGTTTCAAAACCAGAAAGCATGTTTTTGAGAAAAAAACTATCATAATATTGATGTGTGTTTATGACCAATTTAAACATGAAATTAGATCCAATGACCAAAATTGAATTAAATGATAAAAATATAAACTAATTATAATTCAAATCCACTGTAATGAATAATTTAGGACCATAAATTATTTTAATTAAAAAAGATTATTTCGATTAAAATTTAGTATCTTGCAATATTAATCATAATATGAATGTTATCAGAAAAACCAAAAATTTATCCAATATAAAATTTTATTTCCCTATTATAAAGAAGAATTTAATTTCATTAAATTTAATTTTTAAATTTGTCAAAAATTGGATATATAGAGGGTTCTTTATTAAATGGAGAAAAAACTGCATTTTTTAAAAATTCTTCTTTTATCTGAAAATTTGAATTTGTTGTTATATTATATCTAAGAAACACAAAAGATGAAATTTAAAATTATATGGGATTTATATATAATTCACAATTATTATTCATAACTTCTTTTTAAATAACAAGTTTGATAGGTTGTGGGGCGCTTGAACTCATTGTAGCATAAATCACACACTATTATATTATTCAATGTGAAACATACCATGAAAGCTTGATGTGTTACATTCTTTCCTCCTACAATAAATTACATCCTTTCAATTTGAAATTATTCTTTGAAAATAAATGTTTAAAAATTATAAAATCCCTCTATGGGAAACCCACATCAGAAATATGGTTAACAAAATTTAGTTTGAAGAAGAGGGAAAGGGAAATGAAAAAGTCACCACCAAATTAAGATTTCGAATATGAGAACGTTGGTGGAAACTATAGTTGGAGCAATAATGTAAATAATTATAGAGAGTGATTTAGTTCATCAATAAAATATAAGTGAATAGAAAACTGAGCGCCCAAAATCCATAAAATTGTGATGATTAAAAATAACATCAGTTCGACAAAGCATTGGGTATTAGGATAACACATTTTTGGTTTTATGATACTTTCCCTAATGGTTATGAATTAATTTCTTCATATAATAAGTAAAAAAATACTTGATAAGTAGAATTCAATTTTTCATCAAATTTCTAAGACAAATCATCTTTCCCTTCAAAATGTAATAGAACTCAAACATATTATTTTTACCCCAATTTTATATGGTTCAAAAAAATGAATTTATAATGCATTTGTCAGGTAATTTTAAAAAAAATACATTATACAAACCAGGAAATAATGTAGGAGAGTGGTAGGTGATGCACCTGGGTTTCCCTTTGGTTATGGGTTCAAGTCTCGTGGCCTTTCCTTATGTGATAGGTTGTCACGCGACCTCTAGGTTGTCCTTTTTATAACATTCAAAAATAATCTTATGAAATATTTTAACCATAAACAATAGTATCCAATTTTTAATTAATCCATTATAACCTTAATAGTTATCCAAAATATTTCTATACAAACTCTCTCTAAAAAGTCCCTAAATTACAAAATCAATTGAAACATTAGATTACCCAATCAACATAATGTTTCTATTATTATCTCATACTACAAATATTAATTCCTTCTTCATATTAATACCATAATGAAAATAAAAAGTATTGTAGTACAATCCATATATATATCACATTCTTCTTATAACTAGAATATAATTCTTTGATCTAAAAACAGAAATACATCAATTCATCCACTTGAACTGTAGTAACAACATAATCTTGGTCTTGATCCCTTTCCCTTTTCGGACGTAATTTTCCATGGTTCTTAGGAAATTTATTTACATAATTCCCAATTTCCCTACAATTGAAGCATTCAACATTGACATCCTCTTTATTTACCTTGAAATTAGGAGCTGGGTGACCTTTTTCTCTATATTTTTAGTAACCTCCCATTCCTTTAGGCATGTACCAAGGTGTTTCTTCCCAAAATTATCACATAAGAGAAATTCTTTCTTTCCCCTTTTAACTTTATCTATCTATTTACCCATAGTTCTTTTTTTCTATTTCTTTAATTTAATGTCATATGACTTATAGAATTTATTTTCAATCTTTAGAGCACATGAAACTATATCTTCATACAATGAGAAGACTTTTAAGACTAATTCTCGATGAAGAAATGGATTAAACCCACCAAAGAATTGATCAATATTACTCTTTTGGTTACGTATATAATTTACTCCATTCCTTGATAACATTGTAATGTTATCCTCATACTTTGCGACATTCTCATCCTCCATTATCCTCAGACTCAAAAAATTGTATTTCTTTATCCACTCAGTTGTCACGAGGAAGGAATTTTTCTAACAAAATCTCTTTAAACTCCCTTAATTACATATTTGATACTTATTTGTACACTTTTTTGTTTCGAATCAATGACCACCATTGATCTGCATCTCATGTGAGGTGATAAAATACCATGACAACATTTTCCCTTTCGCTACTTCCCAAAGCAACAAATATTTTCTCTAAGGAACTTATCCATTGCTTTTCTACAAATGAATTTGTAGTCCCATTGAATGTTGGTGGTTATTGCCTCACGAAGTGGTCTGACATTGATCCATCACATTTTGGATTAGGGTGATCCATATGGGTAAGGTTATTTTTCATAACATGAGTAAGTTGTCCCAGTATGGTTATAAGATGTTCAGAACCAGTTACATCACCTGCTCCAGTATAATTATCCTAGGTACGAGGGAAGTCCCTACATGGATTATGTGCATTGATATAGTTTACATTCCTTCTAACATGTTCCATTTCCAAACAACGGACAACAGTAGATTAGTTTATGAATAAAAATACCTAATTCCAAACAAGTAAAATAAATAACATAAAATGAACAATTAATTCTGATAATTCCAATTAACAAAAAATGTTATCTTTGGGGAATTATTTACTCATAAATCTTTAAAAATGGGTTGTAAAGGAAATATGAATTATCCTATGTAGACACACTTGGATTGTCATAACCAAGAGTACAGTAAGGCCCATTTTAGGGTACTAGGTTACCCCGAGTCAAGCGCGAATCTCCTTGTCATAGTTTTCCCTCCTAGGTATATATGTTCCAGAGCCGCCTCTACCTGCTAGTATTGAGAAAAGGATGAATTTTTTTATAAATACACAAAATTTCTATATTACCAAAATTCTAGGAAGTTATTCTATTTTAATCCAAAAATTCTATCTTAGGGTAATGTTCTCTAGTCAAATTTTGAATAAATCTATTTTCTAAGGTTTTTACTAAACATCCTATGAAAAGAACTATAATGCATAGACCCTAGAATCCAAGAATCGGTGGATTAATTTAATATATTTGAATTATTACAATAAATCATGTCATGAATGACCGATCATTTTAGCAGTCTTGGAAAATATATTACATATATAAACATTAAATTACACATTATAAAATAAAACACAACATAAATAATCCATTGAAAATTCCCTTATTCACCTATAATGACCTTGCATATCAAACATAATAAACTTTTTGGTATCCGTTGAAAACAAAACATAAGAAACAGGTGATATTAGATGCTCATTAAGGGTAAATAATTTAGCGAAAGTTATAATCTTTTAAGGCAAGATGTGTAATAAAAACTGTAGCCTTTTAAAAATAAAATTGGACATAATAGAGAGAAAATAAATCAAACATTACCATATAAACATTCACATTGATATTCTACTATTAAAATAATCACATGTAATAATTAATTTCATAATTAGGTAATTCCTAATGGAAAACGTCATTACCACATAGTTAAGGCCTCGTTCCAAGACTAAAAATAAATTTTTTGTCAAGGCCTTGTCCCTTGAAATTAATTTGTCTCATGAGTCCATCTGATGAACTGAGGGGTATAACCCTCCCCACTCATCACTTACTTAGTCAACTGCATTCCTCATTTAAAATGTTGAAACATAACATTGACATTCATTTTAAAACTATCATACTAAATGGAAATTCATAAACCATAAACCATGATGGGTATAAAAATAGCACATCCATTTTCAAACATATCTTAACCCATTCAATACAATATGGAATATTTGTATTATAATAATCAACCTTAATCATTAATAATATCCTGTAAAGGAAGGTGGAATAGTTGAAAATGACCAGTAAAACATGTTTAGAGAAATATTCATTTTTTTAAATAATTTAAAAGTCACAAATTTATAAAGTAAGTCATTTCAAATAGATTATGGAATCAAAGTGTCCCACACCACATTGCATCTTTTTAAAGGAATTAAAATTCTAAATCAATCATATCCATATAAATAAATCCTTAAAAATAATTTTAAAACATAGACATTAATACAGAAGATTTAGAAGAATAAATATTAAAAGCTTTAAAATGAAGTTTTAGTTAAAGAGTACCTTAAAAGAGTCATTTTAAAATGTCTTTTACAAAACATGGATATGGATAATAAATATGTCCCAAAAAATACATAACCAATCACGGATAATAATGAGATTGAAGAACTAACCCTTACCTTGAACATTCCATTGGTCGAGGATACGTTTAACCTCTTATATAAATACCATATTATGTTATTAAATTATACTTGAACCATATTCATATTTATTATATCATACATGATTCATTTATGACTTGATACTCCCCATTTAATAATGATTTCCATTTTAAAATAACATTTGGTTTAATAATAACCTTTTTTATCGTACATGTTTTAACTTGTTATTCCGGATCGTATCATTTAGATCATGATTTAAATACATCAAAAATATAAAACATTATTCATAAATAATATATATATTTATAATATACATATGAATAATTTATAGATATATGAAATAAAAAACACTGTTTATGGAGATAGGATGTCGTACGTACACAAAAACATTGTTTCTGTTTTCTTATCATATTGAATCGAATTAACTGAATAAGATATATGTCAGAACATACATAAAAACATATATATATTTCTCCAGAATCCATATTATTCCATATATTAGATACAAATTAATAATATATATTTTTATAATCATTATTGAATAGTGAACGTGGAATTTAATCTCATCACATCATGGAGACGGTATGTTGTACGTACACACGAGTGACGATAACTTCTCCTTAATGATTAAAAGGTGTAGAATTGGGTGGTATATTAATTGTAGATACAATTTTCATGTTATTTTCAGTATTTATATACATAATACTCATTATTATATCCATACAAATAACATAGTATTGAATATCAAATTACACCATGGCGTTGAGACGGTAAGTTGTACGTACGCACACATGGTGACATTATCATTAATAGGATGGATAAAATAATGAGTATGGTTGTACCATATTTATAATAAAATAAAATTATACATAAGTTTTCATATTTATTATTTTGGCATGGAAATAGAAAAGAATGAAAATGTGGAAGAAGAAAAAAACATTGAATGAGGTGATAAAATAATTGCCTCTTCTTTGGGTGTTTCCTTTAGATTTGAACAGAATGGCTCCTTAAGAAGGATTTACTCAAAAGGTAAGTACTCTAGGGAGAATTGAGTGATGTTGGGAGGATATTTTATCCGGGTTTTTCTGAGCCAAATGGCTTTGAATATTTGATTTTTCGAGAAGGGGAAGTACCCTTTAATAAGAGATGTGATTGTCACTTTAGGAAAAGTTTAAAATATTATTTTGTTATCAAATAATATTGGGTTTCTATGGCTCCAAATTTATTTATTTCTAAAATAATGTAGGTATGAGTAGAAATATACTCATAAAATAGGTTTTAGATAGGTTTAGGTCACTATATAAACCATATCTTTTAGATTAAACTCTTAGTTTAATTGTTTAACTTTTACCATGTATTCTTGTATTGTTATAAAAAATGGTTAATATAATTACTATAAAAAGAAAACAGTACCCCATGTGGTTAATTATTGATATATATATCCTTATATATGTCCTTTGGCTGAACGCTTAATTTTTATGAATATTATATCAATTAATAATATAGTATTTGTTTTAAAAACTCAATTATGTCAATTTTGACCCATTTTGGGATTTTCGTTTTGTTAAAGTAAGAAAAACATTATCACTTAGTTAAAAATTGTCTAATAAACCCTAAAATATCATATTATCTTATAATATTATTTTAATTCATCAAAAGTCTCAATTTATTTTTATTTTTATATTTATATATTCAATTATTTTAATCTATCAATAATAAGCTAATTACATCATCATCATTGTGTCCTAAATAAATTTTATTATTTAATATCCAAAAATTATAAATAAAATACCATTATGTTGAAAGTATTTTTAAATTTATAATGAATATTTATAGTCGAATTTATATTATGTATACCACTATATTAGAAAGGATTAGTTATTAATCATTGAATTTAACACTTTTAACTCTTCTTTAAATAAAATAATAATAAATGACATAATCCTATATATGTGGGCCAAAAGGATAATATTTGGTTCCAAAGGTAGATTTTAGTCAAAATACACTTATCCAATTGAATTAGGACATGTGTTAGGGTAATTATAATATCACTTTTACCTTTAATTACCCTATTTACTTTTAACTGTTGTAAATAAAAGTCAAATGTTTTTATTCACCAAAAATTATTTGAATCTTATCAAACATTATTTTACATACTAAAATCATTAATGCCTCTCACATTTTTGAAATTCAATTCATAGAAGCGATAAAATTACATTTTATTTAAATTTTTAAAAGCTCATAGATGTTGGGAAAAATACAGTAAAGAGTTCAATAAACATTTATATATTTAAACATATTAAAAAATAACTCCAATAAATTAAATTGAACATATATAGGTATTACTTTTCTGTTTTTCCTTAACATAAATTTAAATAAAATAAATAATTTTTTAAATAAAAAGTCGGTCGTAAACAATAACGGGGTGTTTTTTACTGTTCATCAAAAATTGAATGTTTTCAAAAAAATACAAAACAAAATCACCCTAAGATAATTGTGATATTCTGAATCCAAATCATGAAGTATATTTTACCATATTATAAACATAGAATTTGAATTAATTAATTTAAAATTAATTCCTCTTGTCAAAACCAGAATGCAGATTTCTTAGAAGTAAAAACTATCAAAAGATTTATATATATTTATGTCCAATAAAAAGTGAAATTACTTCCAATGACCAAATTTTTATTAAATGATAAAAATATAATCTAATTATTGTGATGGACCAACCCCAGAATACTCGGATCCCACACTATAAAACATGATGTATAATTTTAAACATAAACATGTTATGATAGTTTAAACATCGTGTCCCATACAAGGGATCAATCTTGTTCACGTTCGAGGAAACCTGCTACTTCTGACATGCTTCTTCAACTAAAACTGATACTTGAAAATTTTATTTAATAAATGTAGGGTGAGCATACTAATGACCAATATTGGGTTTTAAAATATCATAATATAACAATATAACATTTTAAAATATTCTTTTAAATTCTCCCAAAGAACATTTTCTTAATGAATATAGAAACTTAAACATCACCATATAGAATTTTGTTTATGAATCATAAGAGAAAATTTCATTGTAGTCGGATAGATTTATATTGAATCATGATTCAATTATTAGAATGTTCATTCAGAATGATAAGTAAATACATTCTAATAAATCATGAAATATGAGTACGCAATTACAAATTTAATAACTACGAGTAATATATAATCAGAGCAGTGCATAAGGGTAATAACGTCAAATTCATTCTTTACTATTGAGAAATGTACACTAGATAAATAAATCATTGAGTGCAAAAAAAATTCATTCCATTATAATTTACTTCTTTTGATACTCAAAAATACTAGCTATTGACCATGAATATTCTATTAGTTTAATATCCACTTGGTTAATTAATTATCATAGACGTAATGAGGGAACGTATAATATCAGACCCGGTCAAGACCTCTCGTGAAGACATGAAATGTCAATGGCATCATGCCATGACATGATTGTATCATGAGAACTACTGATTCATCGAGTGGATTTCATGAACTGGCCCCTAACAAGTTATAACAAGTCTATTACATTCCTCATATTCCAAATATGGTTGTATATTCAAAATGTTCCATTCCACATTGAATATCTAAATAGACATTTCATATTATTCAACGTGTCACATACCACCTTGAACAATTTAATTTATGATTCCATAAAAGGCCATAAGTTTTTTAATTACATTCATTATCATTTACATATATATATTTAATTAGGAATATAAATATTAATTACAAAACTATCAACTACATGGATATGTCATTGAATGGTGACTATGATATATATATTATGGAATATGTGATCATAATTAATGAACTAAAAGAAATACTTGTTTTGTTACATGAAATGATAACATTAAATTCTAAAAATTTATTAATCAAATATATATATATTTGAATTTCAACATGGTTTGGATGCATAATTACATGATGTTTGAAAAAAATATTTCATGTGGGGTATTAAACTAATAGATGCCAAAAAAAATTCTACTGATATTCTTTTGTATAACACATCAAAAGGGTATACATATTGTTAGAAATTAAATGCATAAAACTGAACATTAACTAATACTATTATATATATATATATATATGTGAAAATAAATAATTCATACAAATGAATATTAGAGTTTCAAAACCCAAATATTATACTCATGAGTCCATCTCCAACAGAGCATCAAAACTGAAAATTTTTAGTGAAACCCGCCTCCAACTGTGTGCTAAATCTAGCCTGAAATTGAAGGGGAGATATAGTGGAGCACTATATTTGGTGCTCCCCTGGTGCGAGCTGCATCACAAATTGCATTTTTTAAATTTTATTAATTTTTTTGTATTCAAATTTATTATATTTAATTAAAAGTAATCGATGTATTGAGAAAATATTGTTTTTATAGTTGAAAATAGATTAATGGGTTGGAGTAAGTTTCACTACATATACATAATTTTAGAGTAACCCTTACTTCAGTTTGAAGTAATGGGTTGGAGATGCTCAGAATTCCCCATAAATACTAAACACATCAAAAGTATAATATTTTGAGTTTCCAAAAAACTAGGGATGTGTGTTGTGTAAATATGTTTATACACAAGGGTGTATAAAAAATGTAGTACTTTTAAATAAAGACATTCATATTTAAAAAACACAAGTTTTATTATTTTTTTTAATCATTGTAAAATTCTAAAAAAATTAGGTTCAATGTTAACATGTATACACATATATTTTATTATCTGAATATGCATTATCCATTAAAAGGATTAAACCAATGAAAAATCCATTGAACCCCATGTGAATTTAATATATATTTCACATTAATTATTATGAGTTGCCAGAAATCATAATATAAATTTTAAAGGATTTATTTATTAACCAACATACATATATTTTTATGTGAACTTATACAACTTATATGAATAAACGGGTATAGATAAGGGTCATATACCAAAATTAATTTATACTTACAAGTGTATCAAAAACATAAATTAACCATTGGAGTTCAATGTTAAAATGCTTAAATATGATCCAGAGGGTGGGTCTTACAATCTATAAAAATATATACAACAATGTATACTATATATATAAATATATATATATAAGTTTTGTAAAACCCATAATTAGTCATGTTTCAAAACTCAACTTAAGCTTGAAACTCAAGGTTTTATAGTCATAAAATCGGGTATAAAATAGGTTTACCCAAAACCATATTATCACACACACGCGCACAAACACGCACATATATATTTTCATAAACTGGATATGAAAAGTATACAAACATATTCTTGCACAAATAAGACAAGTGGTAAAAGAACCTTATGTTCTTAATACTTCATGAGCTCCAAATCCATAAGACATAGGATCAAAATAAGAGAATATTTTAACTAAACCATAATCTTATATATATATATATATATTATGATTATACAAATATTTATGTATATACCATCATACAAAAAAGAAAACGAAAAATAAATCCCTTACATTTCATGAAGAGGATGAGATGCTCGGGAAAGTCTCGTGGGAGCTTACTGGATGTTTGAGGAGAGGAGGAACAACTGAGGGATTAGGTGCAACAGATTGATTATAAACTATAATATGCATAATATATACCAAATATTTAATGTTATAGTTGGAAAACCAAGTCCTAATTGGTATATTAAAATATTGGGGGGAGTATTTGTGGAAAAGGGAGGGAATGTGAGGCCTCATATAGTGATGGGAGGACTCACGGCTGTGGAAAAAAGAAAAAGGGAGGGCATGGGTTACTTGTCCAACACAGGCGGGAGAAAGAATAAGGTTGCGTGGGGGAGACAAACTAGAGAAACAATGGATGGAAGGATTTATTGTGGAGAAGATAGGACGACCACGGTGATGTGATGATTATAAAAGGAGATGGAAAGATGTGATCAAATATGAGATAGATCAGATGGATAAGATTAGATGCGGTGATTTAAAAATATCAGATGGTTGAGATTAGATCTGTGTTGGATCGGACGATGCCCAAAAAAGGAAGGGGATTCCGCAGAAACTAAGGATCAAGCGCTAGATCGAAATAGATGGTGTAGATCACATGTGATGTGATCCAACATCCTAGATTTGTTCCTGGACAAATTTCCTCATACCACATCAAAACAGAGGGAACAATCACAACCCTTTGTAACCCAGGTGCTCCGAGAAATAGCTCAGAATTCTCCCTCCCCCTCCCTGTACCACCCTGTACTGGGTTCTGTGGGCACACTACTACACCAACCCACGTCGTTTTGTTACACCTCACGGTGGTGTGCTCTATTCTTGTGTGACCATAGGGGTATCTATTCTCCCATATTTCTAGAAATAGAATTCACTATGCGTGCTCACAATCCCATAGGCCATCTTGTGCTGAGGCTGAGTGATAGGCTCAGCCTCTTAGTGCATGCTGCCTCCCTTCGCCCGGCTAGAGGGCTGGACCTTGTGGGTATATATTTTTTGTTATCGTTAACACTATGTTTTCTTACACATAAATAGGTGTTTTAATCAAAACAAAATTTCCCTTAGTTTTATAAACACTAATTTTTTAAAACACATTGTTATAAATTGAAATTTAATGCATCCATATGAAAAAATTATAGTAGAATTATAGAAATAAAAAACTTAGTATAGTTAAATCATTGTTAAAGCCTTAAGAATGAAGAAATTGACATGATATTTGAAATATTTGAATGGTTTTTGAAATCCTATACTCATTTAAAAATAACACTAAGTGTAGCTCAAAATATTAAATCATTTTCCCTTTAAATTTGATAAAAAATGTTACATTAAAATTTCAATTCCTAACATAAATATTTCGGAAAACTACGTTATGATTAGATATTTTCAATAAATCTTTTAAAATACCAACAACTATAATTATATCCATTGGAAACTCAATGGATACCCAAATAGAAATAGTTTAATTGGGTACTTATAAAACCATACATTAGAGTTTCCTAAATTCAAGATAATTGAAGATGATGGTGCACATCATTCCACTGATACTCAATGCTATTTCAGTGGCTCTATGCATTCTCATGTTCGTTGTGATGTATACAAAAGACCCATATTATCTTCTTGGGGTTTTTTTGTTTTGGGTGGTCTCCCTATTATTCTAATAGGTTTTTAATAGGTATTATTGGTTAGTATAGTTTTCCATTGGTCATAGTATATTGTAAACACTTCAGTGTTTTATATAAATAAAATGACTGGTATTTATTTTGCATGATTTTTTTAGATAACCTGAAAATAAAACAAAAATAAAACAAAAATATTACTATTACATGGTAAATATGTTTTTGGGAATCACATTATTCCTCTCTATAAAGAATTTCATCCTCGCAGTTCATTTAATTAAACCATTATAAAAACCCCCTCTAACAATCTTCCCCACATCCTCCATCGTGGGGGATCCTCAATTGTGACCAGCTGAATACCCAAGTTGGCATTCAATTCATCGGCTTCCCTGCCCCAAACACACCACAAACCATATGGTTTAAACTCGTGCAATTTACACTCGGGATTCTAGAGTGAGGCTCAAATGGTAGAGAGTTTAGAGACGTCCCAATGGAAAAAGTCTCTAAGAAAATGTTAGATCATCTGTTTTCAAAGGATGTCAAGGTCGTAGACATGGTTATATAAACTGAAGCTCATTATTTGGTGCATGTAGGTTACATGAAGGATCTCTTCCAAGGAAGCCTCTTGTATCTTTACCCAGGCTATGAATTTTTAATATTGAGTGAAGTATAGGAAAAGACCTTCATGGAAATTCCCCTTTATCTATACTTAGCGAGTTGAGAAGTGGCTATATGGTGGTATATATAGGAATTTCCTTGTCAGGAGTGGAGAATGTACAAACTGTTCGATATCCCATAAAGATGTTTGAATTTTTTTCATATATTTTCAAAGAGAGGGTATTCTTCTCCACAGGTTTTGACCATAATGGCCTCTAGTACCTCAACGGGGAGTTATAAGATGTGGGTTTGTCCTTCCATCTGAAAATAATTTTTTTATGAAATTCAAATCAGTGAATTTCACTTAAAAGCAAAAACACTGAAAGGATAATACAAATGAGAAACAAAAAATTGTATTTTTATAAAATAACTAGTACAAAATACATAGGACTAATATTTTTCACAGTTCTCGGTTATGCAAATTCCCAAATCAATTTCAAAACTCTCGATCTCCCAGAACCAAATGCATCCTGAGCAGTTAGGTTCAATCTCATGGGTGCACTTATGGCGTCTCCAGAGTGTGACATGAGGGGTGTAAAAATGAGAGACATAATTATGTACTTTATATATATATAATGAACATGAATCTTCAATTTCATGGAATTAAAGACCATTACATGTCTATAATTTCTATAAGGCAGGATTTGGATCATATATGCTGCATAGAGGTCACCCACTACTGCAACGTTTTGGAAATCCATAAGGTACAATATGCCTTCTACTATGGTGATGAATCTAAAAAGTCCTTTAAATTATTCCTTCTGGCATGCGTAGGATGGAAATTGGGTTTACATCAAAAAAGGTAGTCCAAACCCGCTCCACAGTAGATTTTACGTACATGGGGAGTGTTTGACACTTCGTAGAGGTGTATTCATTTCAAAAGAATATAGACATAGTTTAAAAAGTTTTCATGGATGTATATGGAAATTATTGTTTCTATGGCCTAAATAAGAAGCAAAAAATTAGCAGTAATTTTTTCCCTATGAAAATTAAGAAAACATTATAATTACTAATGTTTATGTAAATGTTTATTGTTCAGTTCTGGTTTTTCCAGAGTTATCTGAACTAAATCCTATGAATCCAACTGTGATGGCCTGACCCCATAATACCCGTAGATTGTGCCTTAAGACATGATGTGTAATTTTTAACAAAAACATGAAATTATTGTTCATACATCATGTCTTATACCTATGATCTATTCAGTTTAGGTTCTGGGAAACCAATTAATTTTGACATGTTTCTTTTACTAATACTGATACCAGAAAAATTTATTTCAAAATCGTAGGGTGAGCATACGAATAACCATTAAGGGGTTTTAAAATATCATAATATAACAATATAACAATTTTACCTATTATTTTAAAATTTCCCAGAAACATTTTCCTAAGGAATACAAAAACATAAACAACCCAACATTACATTTAGTCTAAGAATCAAAAGGGAACATTTCATAGTATTCTTATAGATTAATAAAGAGTCATGATTCAATTATAAGTATATTCATTCAGAATGATATTTAAATAAATTCTAATCTATAATGTTATAAAAGTATGCAGGTAAAATTTTAACATCTAAGAGTAATACTTAATTAGAGTTGTGCATAAGGGTAATAACTTCAATTTCATTCTTTATTACTCTGAAACATTCACAAGCTATATAAATCACTAATTGATAAAACAACATCATTCCATTAGCATTTATTTCTTCTGATACTCATAAGTACTAGATCTTATCCATGGATATTATACTAGTCGAATATCCACTTGTTTAATTTTTAACATATACATAATGAGGGAATATAAAATATTAGACCTTGACAAGACCAATTTACATGACCTGAAATGTCAAAGGCCTCATTCAATGACATGATTGTTTCATGAAAACTACTGCTACATCGAGGGGCTTTTATTAACCAGACCCCAACCCATTATACCGAGTCTATTATATTCCTCATAAATCAAATAGGGTCAAAAATTCAAAATGTCTCATACCACATAGAATAAATAATTTCACATTTCATATTATTAATGTTGTCCCATGAAACATTGAACAATTTAATTCACGATTCTATAACACGTTATAAGAGTTTTAATAACAATCATAAGAATATACATATATATACTGAATCAGGAGTATAAAATTTAATTACAAAATTATCAACTGCATGGCTATGTCACTGAGTGGTGAGTATGATATGCAAATTATGACATATGTGACGACAATTAATGCACTAATAGAAATACATGTTTTGTTATATGAAATTACATCCTTAAATTATTAAACCTTATTAATCAACAATATATTTTAATTTATTCATGGTTTGGATTCCTAATGACATAAATGATAAAAAAAATTCATGTGGGGTATTAAACTCATATATTCTCAAGCATTTATTACTGTTATGATAATGTATTACACATCACAAGAGTATAAATAATAATATAAATGGAAGGCATGACACCCAACCTTAAATAATAAAATTATATATATATTTATATATGAAAATAAGTTGTTCATACATATGAATATATGAGTTTCAAACCCCAAATATTATACTCATTAATTCTCAATAAATACTAAATGCATTAGAAGTATAATATTTGGAGTATCCAAAACTAGGGAAGTGTGTTGTTTAAATATATTTATATACTAGAATGTATATAAAATGTATTATTTTTAAATAAAGGAATTCATAATCTTAAAACACATGTTTTATTCTTTCTTTGAAATCCTTGGAGAATTCTAAATAAAATTGAAGATCAGGGTCTACATGCATACACATATATTCTCAAATCTGAATATACACTATGTATTAAAGGGGTTAAACCAAAGAAACATATTTTGACACCAATATGGCTTTAATATATTAGTCACATTATTTAACTAGAGTCCCTAAATATCATATAATAAATTTTAAAACGATTTACATATTAAATAGCTTATATAAATGGTTATGTGATCATATAAAACTTATATTCATAACCATATATACATAAAGATCTATTACCAAAATTTATTTATACTTACAAGTTTATCAAAAACTTAAATTAACCATTGGACTTCAATGTTAAATGGCTGAAATCTGGTCTAGAGGGTGAGTCTTTCAAACTAAATTACTATATACAACCGAGTATACTATATATATATATATATATATAAGTTTTGTACAACAAAAAATTATTTATGTTTTAAAAACACTACTTAATATTGAAAGTCAATTTTTAAAAGTCTTAAAATCTGGTATAAAAGAGGATTACCGAAAACCGTATGATCATAAAAACACACACACACACATATATATTCATGAACTGTATATAAAAATTATACAAATATATTGTTACCTAAAGGAGACAAGAGGTAAAGTACTCTTAGATTTATAATAATTTTAGAAATAAAGATCCATAAGACTTAGGATCCGTATATGAGAAGGTTTTAACTAAAACATAAGGTGAAATATATATATATAATTATATTTTTATGAGTATAAATATATATGTATATACCCTCAAAAAACAAACAAAATTATACATAAACCCCTTACATGGCTTAAGGAGGAGAAGAGGCTTGGGAAAGGCTCAAGGGAGCATGTTGGAAGTTTTAGGAGAGGAGGAAAACTGATGGAATGGGTGAAATAGATGGCATATAAACTAAAATATTCATAAAATATACATAATATTTAATGTTACTATTCAAAAACCGATTCCTACTCAGTATATTAAAATATTGGGGGAAGTATTTGAGGAAAAGGGAGGGAATGGGATGCCACATATGGTGAAGGGAGGAGTCACAGGTTTGGAATAATGGGAAAGTGAGGGAAGGGTTTATTGGTCTAGTGTTGGCTGGTGGATGAATAAGGGAAAACAAGGGAGAAAAACTATAGAAAGAATAGACGATGGGGATTAAACACAATGAAGATCAGACGAACACAGTGATGTTGTGATTATAAAAGGAGATGGACGGTTGAGATCAGATATGAGATAGATAAGATGGATCAAATTAGACCTGATGTTTTAAAAATCATAGATGGTTGAGATTAGATCCTTGTTGGATTGAAGGGTGCACAAAAAATGTGGGGTATTTTGCAGCTGCTAAGAATCGAGCACCAGATCGAAATAGATAGACCAGATCATGCGCGATGCGATCCAACAGCCTGGATTCGATCCTGGCCAAATTTCCTCATCCCACACCAAAATAGAAGGATATTTGGAGTCCCTTTATAACCTATGATCTCTGAACAACAACACATAATTCTCCCTCACCCCTCCCAGTACCTCTCAACACTGGGTTCTGTGGGTATGCTCCTGCACCCACCCACATTGTTGTACCACCCTGCACGGTGGTGTAATCTGCTATTGTGGACCCTTAAGGGTAGTTAATCCTTTTGATCACTAGACCTATCATGCATTTTTCGTGCACACAATCCCACAGGCCGGTATGTGATAAGGCTGAGAGATAGGCTCGACCACCTAGCGAATCCTATCTCCCTTGGCCCTGCTAAAGGACTGGCCCTTGTGGGTATATTTTTTTTAAAATTACCACTAATTTTCCTTACAAATAAATTTGTTTTTTTAGAAACAAAAATTCCCTTCTTATTATAAACACTAATGTTTTAAAACAGAATGTTTTAAGTTGAAATTTAATTCATCCATTTGAGAACATTATACTAGGATTATATAAATCAAAAACATAGTTCATTTAAAACATTGATAAAGCATTAAAAATGAAAATATTTTCAAGATATTTGAAATATTTGAATATTGTTTGAAATCATCATCTCATTTTAAAATCACACTAAGTGTAGACGAAAATATTAAATCATTGTAGATTTAAAATACAAAATAAGAGGTTATACTATAATTTCAATTCATTACATAAATATTTAGGAAATCTATGTAATTCATAGATATTTTATTATTAATCTTCCAAATGAACAAAAACTATAATTATATCCCTAAGAAACTCAATGGTTACCTAAATAAAAATGGTTGAATTAGGGACATATAAAATGATTCATTAGAGTATCCTAAATTCCTGACAATTTAAGAAGATGGTGCACATCATTCCACAAATTGTTAGTGTTGTTGTAGTATCTCTAGCTATACTAATGTTCATTTTGACCAATCCAAAGGACTTTTATTATCATATTGGTGTTTTTTTTTGTTTTGGGTGGTCTCTGTGTAATTCTTACATGTCTTTCAATAGATATTTTTGAGCCAGTAAGGTTTTCCATTGGTCTTGTTGTATTGTAAAAAATATTGTGTTTCATTTAAATAAAATGTATGGTATTTAGTATTAATTTTTTGTTCAGATAAACTGTAAATTAAAAAAAATAAAACCAAAATATTACTATTAAATGAGAAATAAGTTTTGGGTCATCAAATTATTCCCCTATACAATGAATTTTTTTCTAAAATATTATTTCAAAAAAACATGCTAAAATGAAACCCTCTAACGCACTTTACCACATCCCCCATCGTGGATGATCCTCAATTACATCCATCTGAATACCCATGTTGGTGTTCAATTTTTCTTCTTCACGGACCCAAACACGGCTCAGTTTGTATGATTTAAACTCATGCAGTGTACAATCGGGCTTCTATAGGGAGTCATGAATGGTATATAGTCCAGATATGTCCGAATGGACAAAATCTCTAAGAACTCATCGGGCCGTCTCCTGTCAGATGATGTCAAGGTCATAGACGTGGTCATATAAACGGAAGCTCGTGATTTAGTGCATGTAGGCTACAAAAAGGTTCCCCTCCAAGGTAGACTCTTGTAACCATACCCTCACTATGATGATTCGTGATAGAGTGAAGCATAGGAAAAGACCATAATGATACTTCCCCCTTCATCTTATTCAACGAGTAGAGTAGTGGCTATATGTTTGTAGATATAGGCATTCCATTGGAAGGAGCAGAGAATGTCTGGAAATTTCGATATCTTGTAAATATGTCTACATGTTCTTCATAGATTTTCACAGGGAAGGTATTCTTCTGCATAGGATCTGAACACAATGACATATAGTACAAGAACAGCGAGTGATAAGATATTAGTTTGTCCTTCAATCTAAAAATAATTTTTTTATGACTGTCCAATATGTGAAATTCACTTAAAAGAAAAAACACTGAATGGATAGTAGAAAAGAGAAAAAATAAATTTTATTTTCATAAAATAACCACTACACATCACCGGGGACTAATGGTTTCCCCAATTCCCGGTTACACGAATCTCCAAAACAATTTCAAAACTCTCGATCTCTGTGTACCAAATGAAACCCGAACAGTCTGGTTCAATCTCGTAGGTTCACTTATGGTCTCTCCAGAGTGTGACATGGGGGGTTTTAATGCCGAGAGGCATAAGTATGTACTTGATGTCTATAAACATAATGAAAATCATTAATTACAAGGATTTCAAAGTCCATTACTTGACCATAATGGCCATAGGAAAATATTTGGCACATATATGATGCGAAGAGGTCACCCACAACTGCAGTGCCTTGGAAATTCATAAGGTTTTGGATGACTTCTACTGTGGTGAAGCGTCTAAAAATTCATATGAAGTATTTTCCCTAACATGAATAGGATGAAAACTTGGTTTGCATTATAATGAGGTATTTCAAACCCACACCACAGTGGAGTTAAAGTACACGAGGAAAATTTGACATGCCTTATAGGTGTTTTAATGACATAGAAATGTGGGAATTATTTTCAATTTTGTCATTCTTGGATATGGGAATTTTGGTTTTTAGGGCCTCAATTAGAAGAGACAAAATACTGGTAGTTTCGTTTTCCATCATAAAATTAGGAAAACATTATACTTAGTAATGCTTAAATAAAATTTTCATGTTCAGTTCTGGGTTTCCAGAGATATCTAATCCAAATCCTCTAATTCCAACTATGACATCCTGACCCTAGAATGCCCAGAGCTGGCACCTTAAAACATGATATTTAATTTTTCACAAAAACATTAACCAATAGTTTACTCATCATGTCACATACAGTGGATTGATTCAGTTCTGTTTCTGGGAAACCAGCTACTTCTTACATGCTTATTCTGCTTAAACTGATACCATAAAATTTTATTTTAAAACTCGTATGGTGAGAATAAGAATTCCAAGTAAGGGGTTTTAAAAAATCACAATATATCAATATTACATTTAAAATTATTATTTTTAAATATTACATAAAACTTTTTTTACGGAATACAGAAACATAAACATCACAACATAGAATTTAGTCTATGAAACATAAGTGCAAATTTCCTGGTATTCTGACAGAGTTATAAGGAATTATGATTCAATTATAAGCATGTTCATTCAGAATGATAATTAAAGACATTATCAACATGTATGAGATAAGTGTTTGTAAGTAAAAATTTAATATATACGAGTAATACATAATCAAAGTTGCACAAAAGGGTAATAACTTCAATTTCATTATTTATTATTGTTAAACATGCCTTGGAAAAATAAATAACTGAGTGCTAAAAAGAAACATCATGCGATTTGCATTTATTTATTCTGATACTCATAAGAAGAGTCTCATAACCATGGATATTCCTCTAGTCCCATATCCACTTGGATAACAAATTAACATAAACATAATGATGTAACATATAATATTAGACCCTATCAAGACATCCTGTCAAAATAGGGTCATATATTAAAATTTTCACATATCACATTGAATATCTAATTTCGCATTTCATATTATTCAAGGTGTCCTATACCACCATGAACAATTTAATTAATGATTCCATAAAATTTTATAAGTGTTTTAATGACATTCATTAGCATTTACATATATATAGAGAATTAGGTGTAAATGTATTAATTACAAAACTATCAACACCATGGCTATGCCATAGAATGGTCAGTATAATATGCAGATTGTGGAATATGTGATGACAATTAATGCACTAAAAAATACTTTTTTTGTTACATGGAATGATAACATTACATTCTAAAACCATATTAATCAACTATATATTGTAATTTAGTCATGGTTTGTATGCATAATTACTTAAAAGATTAACCAAATATATCATGTGGGGTATTAAACATACATATGCACAAACATTTTTTTCTGATAGTCTTATGTATAACACATCACAAGGGTATACATAATGTTGAAAATGGAAATCATGAAACCCAACGATAAATAATACCATTATATATATATATATGAAAATATGGGATTCATAAATATTAATATAATAGTTATAGTCCCCAAATATTATACATATAAATTCTTTATAAATACTAAACAAATAAAAAATATAATATTTTGTGTATCCAAAACTAGGGGAGTGTGTTGTGTAAATATGTTTATACACAAGGGTGTATATAAACTGTAGTATGTTTAAATAAAGAGATTCATATTTTGAAAACACATGTTTTTTTTTCTTTTCAATCCTTGGAAAATTATAAATAAAAATGAGGATCAAGGTCTATATGTATACACATATATTCTCATATCATAATATACACTATGTTTTAAAAGATTTAAACCAATGAAAAATCTATTGAGACCCATATGACTTTAATATGTTAGTCACATTAATTAACAAGAGTCCCTAAAAGTCATAATAAAAAAATTAAAATATTTATTTACTAAACAAGTTCCAAATATATAAATATGTTAACATATATATCTTATGTGCATAACCAGATATACATAAGGGTCTTATAATGGAATTAATTTATATTTACAAGTTTATCAAAAACTTAAATTAACTATTGGAGTTCAATTTTAAAAGGCATAAATCTATTCTAGAGGGTGAGTCTTATAAACTATATAATAATATACAACCGTGTATACTATATATATACTTATATATGTTTTGTACAACACATAACTTCTTATTTTTTAAAACTCTACTTAAGCTTGAAACTCAATGTTTAAAAGTATTACAATCCGGTATAAAATAGGTTTACCCAAAACCTTATGATCATATATATATATATATTCATAAACCATAAATTATATAGTGTCTCAAAGCATTGGGTAATATTTAGTCTCATTAGATGTCATGTAAGGAAATGGAGTGAAAATAATTCTTTTATGGGTATTTTTCCATCACGATGTCTTGTATTTTATCCTTGAACTATGTTTTTTATGCATTGTTTTATGTTTTTTCCAGATTTCCCAGGTTTCATTTATGTTATCACCCAACATCATGTCATATTTTTTATGTTTGTGATTCTCACTAATTTTATTCCACATTGATATACCTCTTGTCTAACCTGTATTACATTCTTCATTTTATTCCATGTTTACTCACATATAGAACTTTTTAGCTTCTTTCATTCTTATTTGTGTCCCTAGTTTATCCCATGTATTGTTGTGTAAGATGTAATATTATTATCATGTTAAATAGTAATTCAATAAAAATAATGAATTCTTTGTTTTAAGATGATATTTAATGTACCAAATTCCAAAATACACTTGAATTATCATTATTATAGGTTGTATTTAGTATAATAATATGTAATAAATCATGAAATAATGTGAAATAAATAGAAGATTTATCATAAATCACATAATGAAATAATACATATGTATTTCATAAGATACTAAAGTTTATTCATATCATAAACTGTGAAATGAAATGGGTTTCATAAACATTCCATAATATATTAATCCTTTTAAAATATGATGTCTTTATAATAATTTCATCATATAATAACATGTGAAAAAGAACGAGTTTCATAATCCTATAACCAATGGAAGATAAACCTGTTTCATAAGCATCATTTCATCAAAACATAAACAATTCAGATAAATAATATGAATCAAATCCTTGGATCATATTTATAATAAGAAATTATTAACAACAATCGATGTCATATTAAATTGAAATCAATTGTGGAATATCATTTAGAACACTTATTGGGGAATATATCCATTCATCATTCAAAAACCTTTTTTAACAGATAAAACACTTGGAAATAGTTTTTATTTTAAAACAATATTTAATACATAATAATGAATCGTTAGGGAAATAATTTTTCAGTATTTCATAATATTCTTTTCATTGTTGTATATTTAAAAATAAAGGTTCTTTGACATATTTCGTAAAATCCAATTGGGTATTGTATTGGAAAACAAAATAAAGATAAAATTCAGTTTTTTGTAAAATGAAAAATGGTGTTAATATTTCTATTAAAACATCATATGATTGTAATACCATATTTTTGAAAAAAAATTTACGAAACTAGATTTTGAAAGAATGTATATTTCCAACCAAAAAAATAATTTCGTATTTTCTTTAAAATAGTATCATGATTATCATATGTATAATTATTAGAAATAGCAAACCATTACAAAAATATATCTTGAATAATTTGAGGAAAAGTTACATGAAATTAATTGAGATATATGTCCGAATATTTCATCAACTGAAGCATAATCATAAAAAAAATCCCCAAAAATGATGAGATTGTAACCCTAAACTCTTACAACTTTAGTAAATTTTAATCATAAAACTCGTGAAGGAATAAAATAAAATGAATCTTAAAATATAATGAGGTTAAAAAAATTCATTAAATTACTTGTCCATGGGGCTATATGTACATTTTGTTAAAGAATATAGGTTCATAACATAACACACTTCTCAAAGAATTAAAATTTAGACAAAAATCCCTTACAAGTTTGGTAACCATTTAACCGCAAGCCCAATGAAGAGAAATTATAAAATTTATATTTAAATACAAATAATTCTTAGTAGAACAATTATAAAATTAATCCAAGGGATTTATAAAAACAATATTCAATAAAAAGTTGTATAATACAACTTCTTTCTTAAGAAAAATAATTGTTATATGGGAATATGTTACCATAAGTCTTGACTTCTATTATACACATTCAATCATCCTATATAATAAATTTAAATTTACATTAAATCTATTATTTAAAAAAAATTATTTATATAATAAAATATATGATTTTTTATTCCATTGTGTTACCATTTTATTAACAACTCCATGTTAATGTAATGTTTCAAGTTATAAAAGCATTGTTTTTTATATATATTTTGTTTTGTCCTATTTTTGGTCCATTTAATTTAATAAATATTTTATTATCTCAATAATGATAAATATTATATAAATATCATACATATTTAGTATATATGTTTTTATAAAATTCTATAAAAGATAAAAATAGGATATGAAATACAATATTCATTGATACAGTTGGTTGTATGTACACATGAACATTATTTCCATTTTCTTGTTGGAATTAAAGAAATAAGATTAATTGAGATATTATCATTAAAGAATCATTTTAATTTCATATATATCACTTATTTTTATTAAAAACACCATTAATATTATACACATTAAGCATGAATGAATCACATCACTTCATATGGTATAATGCATCCAACTCCAAAAAAAAGTCTAGATTCATTAAAAGAAAGGAAACACAACAACACACGTAACTCTAAACAAGTAATTTAAAACAATACAGGGGAGATATTAAATACATAATAACTCTGTTAATCCATATTACTCTTATGATTCTATGTTGAAAAAACCATTCTATTGTATCCATGTATAATATAAATAAAACACAACAATCAGTCCTAAGAACCTCCCAAATTTAGACATTTAATCCCTTCAATTACAGGACACATAATCACACAATAAAATCCACATAAAATCAATATAAATTAAATCATATAAACAAATAAACAAAAACCTTCACAAATATACACCCATTATGTTTTAAAACTACATGGTTATCACAATAGTATTACCTATTTCATATAGTTATCCACCCAGAGAGAACATGTTTTGATGCACATCCCCACCACCGTGTAACTATCCACATTATAGTAACTACATATTTAGTTTTCAACTCCATGATTTACCTATCTTACCACTCATAATCCTTTATAATATATCCATAAAATAGTTAAGCTATTGTCTACATATGCAGACTCTATCAGTTTTTTTGAGTGTTCTCCCATGGGGGGTCTCCCCAACAAGACTTACATTCGTTGGGTTTTTTCCTCCCTCAAGTTATATAATTGTATTATTGGTTATCCACCATCTAATACTCAAATATCATCAGAATGTATTCTCATCACTACCCATCACATATCCTTGATGTGCATTGGTTGGGAAAATTTCCATCCTTGGGATCCCATATAGTATTATCATGTGTCCACCCTCTGGGAAACTTCTCCCTTTCACCTAAGACATCCTTATAACAATTAATATCTAATATGGATATAAATAATATCTATTAAAATATATAATCATCATAATTATCATCATCACATTTCATAAGAACCACCACATCACTAGTCACAACTTCAAAAACACTATCACAGATAAAAAATTCTTTCTCACACCTGCCAGCATTTATTTCCTCCACTATGGAAAAAATGTACAATTTTATATTGTTATATAATAACATATAATATTTATACCATGATTCCATATAGTCTTACCCTAATTAAATCATATGTATTATATCCACACCTCATCACTAACATTCCATATGTCATCGGTTCACACTTCTATCACAATCTCATCGCATATACAACATATTTTAGACACTCATTTTAGTGAATCCATGTAATTCTATATTAATATCACATTAAAATCACTATGTATTCACACTAGGGATGTTATTTAGGAATTATATTATATATGAGTTCCAACTTCACTATTATTTTATCCTTTAATCATCATATAAAAATAGTCAAATATAAAAAATACCACTACCAATGGAAGTTTCTATTTCCATTATGTCGTGTTCCAATTAAAATCACATCATCCACATTTAAATACCTATTATGATGAATCAACAAATATATAATTTAAAAAACCCCATGAATATTTGAAACGACACCATGAATCTCACTACCATTAATTGATATTTAATTTTGAGGTATAATTTATATGTCATTATTGGGTAAAATTTAATTATTATTATAGAATTTGTAATTTTTCTGGGTGTTGTAAGGGCTAGGATATGTTTCAAAACTACAGATAAAATATATATCAATATAGAAACTGATACATGATTAGGGGGAACTAGGCCCATGGTGTAGAGGTTAGGGTTCTTATATAGCATGGATCCCCACCGACCGGCCAGCGGTGGTCAATTTGGTACTAAATATGGGTTCCAGATACCCTATAATGGTAGAAAAACAGCCCATTTTAATTTTTGTGTTCATAAAGATTTTAAATTATTTATCCTCCAACATCCATTTAACACTACTTGTTTCCACCCTTAACAATTACCCATCCACAACCCTTCTCGTGGGTCCTACATGGCTTCCTTGGGATAATCTACCTTAAATTATTGGATTTTTCAACACATGTTAGTTGGGATAGTTCCAAATTAGTAATTATAAACTCATAATATCCACAGATATTTCTTCCCTATTATTAAAATAAACTATAATTCTAGGGTTTTTTTATTGATTTTAATGATTTGGTGTTTTAGTCTTGAATTATGTGTCAACATTCGATGAGTAAGGTATTTGTATAATAATGTAATAAGCCCTTAAATTTTTTTGATTATTTAATGAAATAACATATACTAAGATAAATTTTGGAGTGTTAGTTTTATGTTTTAGTTTTTTATAAGAAATTAATGTTTTTGGTTAGGCCTGAAAATATAGATCTGTCACTTTGGGGTACAGTTATGGGAGTACTAGGGTGACTGTATCTAAGCATTGTGGTTATGGAATACATGGGTTGGGCCTTTTTCCTCATTTACATGTGCAAAATTTATGTTTAATAGGATTTTTAGTATAAATAGAAATATAGTGTAATAAAAAACTTATTATAGGTAATGAGAACATTAAATTGTGTAGGGTTTGACATTGTGGAATATATTATATTAGTTATTCATATGAGATAAGTGAAAAGAGAAATAGAAGGGCTTTTTCCAATGGTATATAATAGGAATTATTTTAATGGAATGTATTTATAAAACACAACAGAAAATAAATTAACTACTTTTATAGAGGTTGTGTGTGTCCTTCCGGAGCAGTTGTGCGTGGGATATGGCTTGTGTCCTTCTGGAGTGGTTGTGCCTGTTCTGATGGGAGGCGATGCCCTTGCGTCTACGCTCTGTGCATATATCTGTTTCAGATCTGGTTTTTCCATCTCCTAGAGATGGGCGGTGATGGTTTGTTTTTATCGAGATCTTGGGGTGTCTTTGTGAGGTTATTGACGGCGGTGGATCCCATGGACTCACGATGGCGATTGGCTATCCAGACCAAGGTGGATTTTTTGGCGGCCTCGACGAGTTGGTATAATGATGGATCTGTCTACGGAAGCTGGCATGTCGGGAGATTGGAGCGTTGGTTGGCGTTATGGTGCTCATATTGGCAGTGTGGTTCACAAGTCAGCTAGTGGTGCAAAGCGGGAATCGCGGTGCTGGGAAGTCCCTTCGGTGGGGCGGCACATGCGGCTTGTTCGTCCATGGGTGGATTGTGCAAAGGGCTGGATGGTCATCTGGGTTTTACCTTGGATTCTTGATGGGTGTATCATGGCCAGCTGGGCTTTTTATTATGAACTATGTTGATCTTAAGGATGTATGTCTTTGGCCTTTGGGCATCTAATGGGTTCCCTTTCCCAGCTCAAAAGGTTTATCTATTTTTATTTTTTTTTTATAAATAGGGATCCTCACTAAATTTTCAGATAATTTTATACTGAAAAGATATAATTATCCTTTATATTCAATACATGATATTATATTAAAATGTAATTCATTAAATTTATATATTTACTGTAAAAACAGGGATAAAATTTTTAATTAGTATAAAAATTTGGTAATATCAATCTAGAAAAATAATTCAATGTCAATACACTTTATTAAATAAAATAAAAGCAATAAAAACAAAAAGGAGGAAGATGGGGTAAACAAGAAAAACCTACCCTTAAGAGAATAGTAAAGAAAAAGGAGGTGTCAAAGGTAATATTCCAAATGATAACAGTCTTCAAATACCTCTTCCCAATCATAATTAATGCCAACGAACTAAAATAGTTATCATGAGGCATCCACCCATTTTTAAATGATGTCTATGTAGTTATCATTGTGGGATTGGGATGGGATTAATCCTTCCTTGGTATTTACTTTTTCAATGGGGCCATGAAAATATTCAACCTACTTTTTCTTTTCATTAGCAAATATGTTTTTATGGATCTCTTTGGTGCGTCACCATCCTCTATATCCAGTAACTTCCATCATTCTTGTTTAGATTACATTTCATTTTTAGATTTTCCATTCATCAAGAACCAGAAATTGATTAGTCACTAAATTATACCTATGTATGGTTAACATTTATTACCATATATTCAAGTGTTTAAAAAAGATGTCCCGGAAAATAGGGCTAAACTAGAGTCATGCACCAGTCTTTGTTCATTATTGGTGAGAAGGGAACACTATTTCTCCCTGAGAAACCTTTCCTAGATAAGACCTTATTTTAACCTCTCCCTGCATAAAAAGGCCAAAATAGAACACTATTAAATAACTTAATTAGATATGGCTGGCCAACATAATGGAGCTCCAGTAATTACTTGATACCTTTCCCTTGCAACTATGTAATACAATTATTCTATATAGATGTCCCAAAAATATGGGTATGACGTGAGCATGTTACATTATGATAGAAGACACCATGGCCTATGTTTCTTCGCACTATAATTATGAATATACACCAAAGCCTTAGATTCCCACTGTCTAAGATCTTCCCATATCCTTGAATGGAAGTAAACTAAGATACAACATCATTTAGATGAACAACATCCACTTCGAGAGACTATTAAGAGACAAAAGAATCAGACTTATTGCCAACATCATCACCTTGTTAATTCACTATGAATTCATGATGCACATGGAACATTTGTAAAATAAATATTTTAACTATTTATTAAAAAATAAGTTATCAATATAAATATTGGTTACCAGAGAAAAAAATTAATTTTCATTGATTTTTATATAAATTTTTTTTACTTTTTATCAAAAAAAATTGTGCTATTTTTTGAATTTAATATTAAGTTCAAATGCATTAAAATATATTATGAATATTTTTAATAATAATTGATAGAAAATAATTATAAAATCACCTAAGTTATTAAATGATATTTTTCTACAAGATTAATTTTTTTCTCTATCTCATGCTTTAATTTAACATATAATTTTCTCACTTTTAGAAATTCAATTTGACTAAATAAATTATAAATATAATAATCAACATTTTGAAATTTGGTGTGAGGGTATATCTTGTTATAGAAAAATTACATTCCTTGTTAAATATTGAATAATTATTAATTATGGTAAAAAGGGATAACCAAAATTTGCTCGATTTTTTCTAAAATAACATCAAATATATACAATTGAAGAAGAACAGTGTTAGATATGAGAGTCAATTCCACTTGTCTCACAATATTTTCTCACCAAACCCTCATAACACTCGTGTGATTCAATATTTACAAATCACTAAACATCCAACTCCAAATAATTTTTTTTCACCAATAAAAGGATCTCACTTCAAAACAATTCAATATACACTTCATATAATACCTAATTATTTTAGAATATATATATTTATCATCATTATATTTTATGTATTTGGTAGCTTTATAGAGAAATAATTTTATTACAATCCATGATATATTATTGAAAAATTAGTATTAAACATTACTCTTCTTACATAGTCATAAGAATTTTGCGCATGAATATAAATTATTAAATAAATAGAAATTGGTGTAATTTTTTTTAAAATTTTATTTATTTTTTACTAGGAAATAATTTATCAAATATTAAAATAAGAACAAAATTTTATAAGGCCCATTTTTCATTAATTATATATATATATTGCATTTTTATCTTATGAAAATATGTTGACCTCTTCATATGATAGAAATTTTTTTATAAATATATAACCAAAGTAATATTCATTTATTTCTTTATTGATTTATTGGTTTAAAAATTAAGATAAAGGCATTTTAAGCTAAAATAAGGTATCTTTAAAAAAAAAATTCATTGTGTGTAATGGATTTTATCATAATAAATAGAAATAAAATACTATTCATTAGTTTTTTAAATTAATTTTATATATACATATTTAATAAAATACATTAAAATTCATCTATTATTTTTTATTGGCCATGGAATGAGAATGAAAACATTTCATATATAAAATAATTTTTTTTATAAATTACTAATATGTGTTTTTTGTCAAGATGTTATATGTAGTATTTAATATCATGAAATATATATGATATTTTAAATTGTAATAATTAATATTTGGATGTATTTTCAATTTAATTATTATTCATATTTGATTATTACCATGGTAAAAATAATGCTATAATAGAAAGTTCTAAAAGTGTTAAAAGATGGGTTAACATAAGAGATAATGTTCCAAATGACAAAAATCACATTAATAAATCAAAGGGGATGATTTTATTTATACTATATCAATGTTATCATTGAAAATTTAAAATATTAATACCACTTTAATTTATTATGAAATATTTTAAATAATAATGTTTCAAATATTCACTTATTTGTATCCACCTCACCTATAAAAGGGAACCTCCTATTCTCACATATTCAAACCGATTGTGCACTCTAGTTTAGAAAATCACCACTCAAATACATTTTCCAAATTCCTTCTCATTTCTTAGATGACTTTTACACACAATAATATCATCTTAAGATGTCTTAATGATTAATATGTGGTATGATACCAAAAAAAGTTTTAGTTGTTCTTTATTGATATATTTTAAGATTTATTATTTCTTAACTTCCTATAAAATTTAGATAAGAATCTATAAATGATGTTATTATTATATATAATATATATAAATTTTCTTTATGTTAATGTTATATTTTTTTTCTATTTTTTAATATCTAATGGTAAATAAAAATTCACTCATTCAAATGTAAAGAATATCATCTCTATAAAGTGATGAATTTAATTTTTCATCACTATATCCCATTTTATTATTATATATATGGGTTTAGTGGATAAAAATGATGTTTATAACAAAAATATGACTATTTAAGGAATAAATACTATCCACCTTCTTACCCTCACATTCAATGAAAAATGGGGACTCTGGTCATTTCTATATAAATACTACCACCTCATGGAAACGATGTTAATCATTTTTTATACTAAATATAGAAGAAAATATGGATATGTTTAATAAATATATATGATATATATGATATTAATATTATTAAATAACGGAATATTATTTTTTACCATTTTATTTCCATACATTGGTAAAGTAAAACCGTTCTTTTGCATAAAATGAACTGTTGTATCTATAAAGATATGGAATTTATTTTTCATCACCACATCATATGAATTGTTATAAAAGTGTAAATAATTAATAAATATGATAATTATTATATTACTAATATTATTATGATTATAAAACTATTACCATGGTGTTGGGATTGAAGCTTTCGAACTAAAACATGAATTTGATATAAAAAGATAAATACCCAAATAATTATTTTAAAGAAGAGTAATTAATAAATGGGTAATTGGAAATTATATGGGAATAATATATTTTATGATAATTGTAAATAAAATTTTATTATTGATATATAATAAATATAAATTTAATATATATTATGGTAAGACAACGTATGAATAATTCCCGGACATTAGGTAAGAGTTTATGTTATAGTGAAATTTATTTTTGTGGTTATATATGTTAAATTTAAATGTTGGAAATTATATGACCCTTATATTTTAATCCAGATATCTTTTATGATGATATATTTATTTATAGGTTTTTCATTTTTTTATCTTTAATATCCACTCAATCATACTAGAAATTATTGATAAAATGTTTTTCTAAATTGAACTAATTTCTTATAATTATTCATGAATATTCCAAATTAAAAATCAATTTATCTAAAATTGTTTTAAAAAATCATTACTTATTAATAAATTAAATACTAATTAAAATTTCACTACATTATCCATTATTTAAAAATTATTAAAGTTATTATTTTCAATTTCTTTTCTTACGAACAACTTTTGACTCTTTACTAAAATGTGAAATATATGTTATCTTTTAAAAAAAGTGGAATATATGAATTTTACGACATTAAATGATTTTCTTTATTCATAAATAATAATTTACATGTGTTTATGGATTTCTAAAAAAATATCATTCCAATATTTATGATAATTTTTTGGTTATTAATATTTATTAAAAAGGTATCTATTCTCTTGTTTTAAAAGTGTATTTAAGATGATTTTGTAATATTATTTTAATCCGTGTCAAAGTTATTTATTCATTTTAATGCTTCTATAATGATATTATTTTATGATACCATAAAATTATATTTTCTTAATGTATTATGATTATACAGTGATGAAAAATTTATGTTTCACGTTATTTTCCCATAGTTTAATTAATCTTAGATAAAATAAAGAAGGGTTTAATGATCTTTGAGAACATTGATTTATAGTTTTCATTATGTGATGGGTGGTTATGTTATTATATATCCATAAAATACATTAGGTAAAGTTTAATGTCTAAGGAAAATATATGAATTATTATATGTAGTGAAACTAGTTTAGTAAGGGACTCTATCCAATAAGTCAGTCTTTGCAATCATCCTTGACAATGTAAATGATTTGAATGGGGAGTGGACCCAATTCTCAATGGGAATCGATACACTATGATTGTTTTGGATATTTTTATAGATGAAAAGATTATTTTATTTTTCCATGTGTATTCCAAAAATATTTTTCTTATTCTTAAAATATACACTGATATATCATGATTGATTTTTGGTGATTTCAAACTCCTTTCATTCATGTCTTTTTTGACGAAGAAACCTTATTTTAGGACTCTTAATACATGGTCACTGAAATATTCAGTATGAATGGAAATGTTATGATAATATTATTATACCCTTATGTTTATATTATAGCCACATTAGTATCATATCATGATATATAGAACATTAAACCCTACATATCGTCTGATCTCACCCGTTCTTATGTTTTGTTTTCCCCATGTTATGAAAAATGGTATTGAGTGGGGTATTTATAATATGGGTATTATTTGAAATTAAATTTTCATTATATATGGATGACCCATAATTAAATATCTTGATTATGTATCTAGCCTTTAATGAAACAGAATAATTATGATTTTTGAGTGTGTTTTATTATGTGGTGTTTTAGACATTCATAAAAACGATATAATATAAATTTATAGAATTATTGTGATTCCAAAGATGTTGTCGTAGATGGGATTTGTTATTTTATTTATTAGGTTGTAAAAAAATTAAAATATAAACAAATATAACATAGGTTGAATTGATAGTGAGATTGGATAAACCTAATGTTTCAATTGTTTAAAAAAGGTTTGGTAATTTAAGAGATTATAGGAATTATTTTTTAAAATTACAAGAATGAACACTATAATTATTGATGATACCCACACTATGATTTTTTAGTTTTTGTTAATTATTTTATAAAGGGGGAATCATGTTAGCAATAAATGAGTACAACAATGAAATAATTATCCTTTTTCGAAACTGCATAATATGAGAGAAGAAATGAAAAATATTATTGATATTATCATTAAAATATCTCATGATATGAATCACCCTGAGTTTCCAAATTTATAAATGATGGAGTAACATGCTATGGAGTATTTCCCAAGGAAATGTACAGATTCCTTCAATGTGTCCTCTGATCCACTAATTTTCATAAAATGCATTTGTAACACTAAAACAAATATATTTTTTATCTAGTTCCCGAAGAAAGAAAGTGTCCCCTTGGTAATTTATCATTTAGAAGGTGAATCTGGTAAACAGTGGAATCTTATTTAGAATATTTAAAAATATTAAGGTATTCAATCCATTACATGATAACATTTTTAGAGGGTATTTTTAAACAGTAATTTCTTTGAAATTTTTACATAAGAATGGAGGATAAATTACCTGATCTTAAATACAAGGTTGGTAAATTCACTACTACTTATAAGGAAAATTTTATATTTTATGCTAGGTAATCATTTTTTCATACACCCTAAAAAAATTTGGATTCCATAATGATTTATAATGATGTCTCTAAATGTTTTTATAAAAAATTAAATTTATTAAACACAAAGAAAACATTCAAAGATCACAGAATGTACGGATAAAAATATGAGACTCAAATTAATCTTGTGGTTTTGGGGACACGTATAGAATGATATATCTTTGATTATATGAAAATAACAATACCCATGTAGTAACGAAAATTAATCTTTTTTTTGATGAAACTATATAAATACAATGGATTACATTTCCTTAATGGTACTAGAAAAAGATATATTTGTGAAAATATTGTTAATGAGAAATTTAATATTTATGTGATTTGAATTTTTCTAACATAAAAATTAATTTAGATATATTTCTATTTAATGCATCACCCACACTCAAAAACTATGATTTTATGGAGTACAAAAATAATTCCAATAAAAGTAGGAATTTAAGGGTTAATGAAGATAGTCACTGTTAACAACCTCTTCATCCAAGATACTAATGGAATGTTCATGTGAACACAACCAATGAAGTGGGTCATGAGAATAATGTAGAAAAATATACAGTTGAAATCCACTCAATAACTATAAATTTATAATATAATGATGATTTTATCTCATATTTTATATGTACTTCAGGTAAAAATTATATTATCAATCCAATGTTATTTTAGGAAAATTTGGTCATTAATTGGATTTCTCTATATAGTGCTTGTATCAATTTCTAAGGAATGGAAGCCATATATTTTTTCGACTCAACCCATGAATGAATATAGGTGTTATGATGAACATTATCTTACAATGGAAATTAATTTAATTATATGGGACTTAAATCCTATTCATTAGTGGTAATAAACTCAGATGCTCAGGTGAAAAACTCAACATTTAATATATGTATATTGTTCTGGATAATATTGATTTATTTCATGAATAGTATCCTGGTCATCACCAAATTAATTAAGTTGAGTTTTAAATAGAACTCACACGTAGTTCTATAATTTTTCCAATAATCAGTATATAATAACCCCAATTATGTTTTTGGTATTAAATAAGCAACTCTAGGAGAATCTATAAATTTTATTCATTTCCAAGAGTTAATAATGTGTTTTATAGATTCCCTTCAATAAAAATTAATATGGAATAATTAATCCTTGTGTCAAATATATCTAACAAAACAATATCAGTATTAAGAACATTATATATTGCCTAATTCCTACCTAAATAATTTTCTAACATTCTATAACATGTTTGGGATTCCCAGGTATCAATATAACACCATCTCAGGAAGGATTCAATTCTAATCTAATGGAAGGTACCTGAGGAATTAGTAATTTTTATTACTATTCTACATTAAGTTTGTTTCTTCAATAAAAAAACATAAAAAAATATTAACATATTTAAATAGGTATATTTAATATTCATAATATTGTTTATGTTAATGTTAGATCATTTTTCTAAATCCTTTATATATAACAGAAAATTAAGACATCGCTCATGCATAAGTACGAACTACAATGTTCATGAAGTAGTGTATTTTATTTTTCTCATCCTCCATCATTGATAGCAACATAAATGAATTTAGTGGATATATATAAATTTTATAACATAATTATGATTATTTAAATATAAAATATTATATACCTTTATACCCTCAAATATGTTGGAAAATGATAATGTTTCTCATCTTTATGTCTGGACTAAGACCTCTATAAAGGTTTGTGATATGTTTTTCATTTAAAGATAACATTTATGAAAATAATACTAGATTAAATGAATATATATGATATTTAGGATATTATTATGTGTTTTAAATATATATTAGAATTTATGTTTTTTCTCTAATAATTCATAAAAATTTGAAAACACCACCCATCCATAGATATGAACTACTGTCTCGATAAAGTGATTCAATTCATTTTTCATCACTTATTTATATTAATTATAATAAAACATCATATAATGAGTAAATATGATAATTTTTGTAATATCATGACATGGATGACACATTACAGTTCCCTGAGTCGGTTAGTTATGAGACCTCAGGTGCACCTCCCCAAATGTTGAAGGTTACCAAAAAATACAATGGTCTAATATATATATCATGGTGATATTATACCCTCATTATCAGAGTAGAACAATATATAACGAAATAAAAAATATTCAAATGATAATAACCAATAACCAAGATAAAACCATAATAAATAATCCATCAACATCACATGATAAATTAAAAATTTGAATAAATGGTCGTAACCCAAAAGAATATATATGTCCTTGTATTCAAGTCTTAAGTGTCAAATGAATACCCAAAATAATTTCACATTGAAAACTCCCAATGTGGGTCTTAAAATCATGTTTTCCATCATCCATGATCTATCCCACATCTCAACTCATCCATATAACATGTATCTCTTTCCCTTATCTTATAAATGAAACATGCTGTCTATATGGGAACTTGTTAGGTATCCCATGTAGGGTCTGTATACAACTTTATAGGCCACCACTATTGGAATCTAGAATAATATCTATTATATAACAGTGCATTATGTTGTATAGTGATTAAAGTATAAAATAATAAGTAATCATCCTGATAATAAAATACCATTGACTTAACCACATAATCCACAAATTCACGATGTCACCTAAACAAACAATACATGATTCAATCCATGATAGAGTTTTAAAAATCCAAAAATTTGACATCACACTTTATTCTACTATGGGGTTTCAGTAATCATTTAATATGAAATTTCCTAACAATAAAATTGGGTCCGAGACCTGTGGTCTGGACCCCCGTGGATATTTTCATCATCTATCCCTATCCCACAACCCGGTGGCCACATGTAGTAAACACATATAACTTATGGGGCCTAGAGTGTCAGTTTAGAACCTCATGGGTAGTTGGAGCAGTTTTTCTTATCCCACAACTTAGTCATAAATATCCCATCTCAGGGTTCCACATTCACAACCCATTTATCAAACAGTTTTATTACTCATTATTCAACCAAAATCAAAATCCCATTATCCAAACAAATTTCATTATCCCTATGTTCTACTATGTTTATTAAACCATATTTCCATCATTATTAAAAATTTATTTTTAATCCATAATCAAAAGCCCATGGAATTCAATTGATTAATTCAATTTACCAAAATGGTAATTAGATCATAAAAATTAAATTTACGTAATTTCAATCATGACAATAGTAATTTATAATTACACCACTTACATCATCATCATTAGTGAAAATTCACCAAACCAAAATCGTCAATTTGATGTGAAATGATCAAAATCAAAATGATAGACAGGGTCTAGGACCAGTACAAATGACCTTATCTAAAAGTTCATGACCCATAAAAAATAGAACTAAACTATTAATCATGGAGGAAAAATAATATCTCTTTATTAGGAGAGATGGATGAGAAAGAGTGAAAATTAAACAAGAATGATATTACTCCCCAACAATGAGCATATCCTTAAACCATATCAATGAATCACTCTGAATGGGGTCTAAGGTTCTTTTAAATCCTCCAAGGAGCTTCCAAGAATGATTGAAAAAATTTATCACTAAAATATGGTGATTTTTAGGAAAAACGAGGTAGTTAGATATATTTAAGAAAATATTTCATGGGTTTAAATCCAACATGCACCATTTCCTTTAGAAAGGTTTTGGTTTTTCCATACCGTGTGCCTTAATTGTGTACCTTTTCATAGATGTTTTTAGTTTCTCCTATAATAAATATTGTATTAAAAACCATTCTCCCACCATGAAAATCCCATATATTTGAATATGAATGGATTGGTGATGGTGTCATAATGGTTTGGCCAAACTGTACACCAATTGTGTGACAGAACTTGTGTCTCCAAAAAGGAACAAATGATTTTATGGGGTGAATTTTATGGTTTTTCTTAACTATGATCAAATTTTGAACAACCACACATGCCTCCAAATTTATCTTATTTCTCATGAAACACCCTAAATAAATACCCAACTAAGGAATAAACTAAAAAGTGTAAAAGAGTGCCTAAAAATGACACATGTAATCTCTATAAATGGAGAGATCTTGCAATATACCAATATTATAGTAGCTCGTTTTTGATATATACACCCAAAAATATGTATTAATCCAAGTTAAAAAGGTCATAACCTTGATCACAAAAACACATCTTCCTTATCTCTCGTTTCCTTATGAACAAGTCCATGCTACCACAACTCTCAGACTATCATCACTTTCATTCCCCGAAAACATTTATCACTACATTCTACTATACGAATCAAATTCTCCTCAAAGGATGAATGAACCGTAATCTTAATTCCCTCAAAATAGAACACATGAAAAGTGTAGTATTGATACTTATAAGTATCTTACACACATAATAATAATTTTTAACACTATATATTTGTAGAAGAGATAATTTATATTCTACTGGTCCATTACTATGCATAGTCATAAAAGGTACAAAAAATATATTTACCAGCATTCCAAACCTATAAACCTTGTAGTTACCCAATCATGGTGACAAACAAAAAAACACATGATCACCCACTGAAAAATCAAGGGGTCATTTACATTTATCATCATACAAATTCTACATACTCTGAGCTTTATCCATTCATTCTCGAATCAAATGGACCTCTTCTAATGTATTCTATGCTAGAAATGATCCTAATAACTTAGAATCACTTAACTTTATCTAATAAAAGAGGTGATCTCAATGGGATACTATAAAATGACACAAATATATAAATTGGAATAGTTTCCCAGTGAATATTATTGTAGGAGAACTCAAAAGCAGATAAGTACTTCTCTCAGGACATGAAAAAAATCTAGGAAGAACAACTATAGCTTATCTTCCAATACCTATATTTTCTGTTCTGACTTCCTAACTATTTGTGAGTGGAAATCAATACTCTAAAATATATTGGTACCCAATTTATTTTCTAATCCTTTCTAGAATACTGAATGGAATATCATGATCTGAATCAATACTCTTTGCTACCACATGTAAATACACTATCTCTCATACATAAATTTCCTCGAACTAATCCACTGTGATAGTGTCATGGATGGAAAATAAGCTATTTAATTTCATCAATCAGTCTACAGTCACCCATATATTATAATTATTCCATGAAATACTCATCAGACCTACCATGTTGTCCATGGTAACATCATCCTACCTCTTTTATAGAATGGGAAATGATAGCAGAAAACTGCAATTTCATTGACGCTTAGCCTTTACCCACTGACAAGTTTATCATCATGTCTCGAACAGTTCAATATAGTTTTTCATTCCTAGTCACCAACCAACAACATAGGTCATGATAAATTTTTAGTGAAACTATGGTGCCCCACTAAATTAACAACATGAAACTAACACATCACCTCCTCCTGAATACACATAGGAATAAAAATATTTTTCTAGAAATATATGATCTCATCATCATCTATAGACCAATCATAGAGTGAATCCCTACATTCAAGGATTTCCCTTAGGCATAAATACTATGGATAGTCATTTTGCATCACTTTGATCCGGATCAAAAGTGGACTCAACATATAATGATATTAGGGTCAATTGGTCATGGTCCTCTTGAACATCGATAAGCATCTCATCCAGCATTGTCATCATCTTCCACTCAGAACATTACTCTTGAATTACCAGAGTCAGAGATTTCATACTCAAAGAGTCAGTAAAAACATTTCCCCACCCTAGTGTTCATTATAGATCAAAATCCAAAGATTCCATGTAACATCCCAACAAATATTAAGTAATTAATAAATGAATTATAATTTAAATCAATAATGTTATAAAACATTGTGATTTTGTTTAATCATAATGTAATTTGTTAAATTAATATATAATATTTTTCATCATGTCAATATATATTTAAATAATAAAAATTAATGATACTTTCATATATTTTTCATAAAATAACATGTAAACATGTTGTTTTAATAAATGAAACAAAACAAAACAAATATAATTAAAGGGAAAAAGAATACTAATAATGATGAAAATAAAGACATTTAGTGTTAAAAAAACATTACATTTTGTAATTTATTTTAGGCTGATAAATTATGTTTGTAATTTTATTTAACTAAAGTTTATATATTATTGTTTAAAACTGTATAAAAGTTTATCTTATGACTAATATAAATATAATTTTTATTGATGAATTAAAAGTGTTATATATATATAATATGACAATTGTTTTATTATATAATAAGAAACTGATAAAAGAATAAAAAAAAGAAATATGAAAAGTGAAAATCGAGATTTAGGGTTCGTGAAGTGTGGGTTTTAATTTTAGGAGGATCTTTTCAATTCGAGTGATAAGGGAAGGGCGAGGTCGAAGCGTCGTCAGTGGAGCTTGAGCTAGAGCTATGGGACACGATGAGTTCGAGCGCGATTTAGGGCTGATGTCGATAGCTTCTTCGCTGGAGTTTTTTCTTTGCCTTCAGATGGTCAGGTTAGGGTTATGCGGAGGAGACCTTGCGAGAGATGAAGCGAAGTTGCATGTCTCGTTTTCTCTAAATGCGGACAGGATAAAGTGTCAGACGAAACTTCTGATTTGTGAGACGTTAGATTCATCTCTAGGAGATGTCGAATCCTAGCTTAGCGATGCAGGATTTGTCAAAGACGGATCTCGATCTTGTTTTGAGTCTGAAGGCCATTGTGCTTCGGATCAGTGTTTCAAAGAGGAAGGTTGAGCATGGTGAAACCATGGACTTAAGGTTTTCAGTGTTGATAACTAGATATCGAACACAAATGGTGATTCGAATTTGATTTTGGAGATTTTCTTCTTATCATATAGTTTCGAAATGTAGGATATGTTTATCCGAAAATCTTATCCAAGGGTTTGGATGCAATTTATTAATTTTGTTTGAGTCATCTTCTTCATTTTGTCTTACTAATGATAATTGCAGTGCTATTGTATCATGTTTGACATATTTATGAATTGTGGTTTTTTTATTGTAGATGATCGATTCTTATTAGAGATGTATCTACGATTCTTGGGTTTTATACTCTGTCGATTTCAACTTCCAATAATTAGCTCCATATAAATTAATAAATATCACTATAAATATATATGAATAGGACATGATTTGTGTTTTGTGTTTTGTTTTCTATCAAAATTCATTGTTTACATTGCTATTGTGTATTTTATATTATATTGATCATCTTGCACTGCAATCAAATCTGATAAATAAATTATCCTTACAGGATGGAATAAATAAATCACATATCCTATCCTACTATGGGTATAAAAAAGAAGTGTGGAATTTCTGTCGGGAGGAAAAAAAGGGAGTTCAATGTTTATTTTTATTTTGTGATCCACCTATGAGAGAGATATAACAGTGTTCCCTTTATTTATATTTTCTTATCCAGTGAGATGAATTTTTCAAGTAGGAGGGTAACGCCTTGTTCTCTTTCTTTTATACAGGATTTTAATAATTTTTGGTGTTATGTAAAGAACATATAATCTCTAAAAATATATGGTAAGGGACTCTTTATTTTATGCTATATATTTTTATGATTTTCAACAATTTGATATATCAAATTTATTTTTCCTTGATTTCAACATGTATATTAATCATCATGTTAAATTAAAATGTTTTATTTTCAAAATTATGTAAGGGGGAAATCTTTATTTTCAATATTTTGAACTCTTATTTCCATAAGGAATGGTTTATTTAATATTATCTATTTCCAAATATATAGTAAGAATTAGTTAGTCTATTTTTTTCAAAACATTGATTTGTAATTTGAATAGGTTTTAGTAAGGGATTTATTAATTTTTTTTTGGGAAACTCATTATTCCTTCCTAAAATTATAATTTTGTAATGGAATATTTATTTTACACGTAATTTTATTATGAGAAAATATTATAGTTTTTACGATTTCTTGTTTTGCGTAAAGGACTGTTTATTTATTATTGAGTATGCATAATATATTTTTAAATTTTATTCTACCCCCTTCTATTATTTTATTCTACTGAAATTGGTAAGATATTTATTTTCATAAAACTATTCAACACTATGATTCTATATTCCAAGGGAAAATTATTTTGAAAGCATTTGATTGTTGGTTTCTTGAAATCATACATGTTTTAATGTCTTAAAAATTATGATAAATTTTTTAGTAAGCTTCTATTTTCAATCATTAAAACAGTATGTTTAATTATTTTTTTAATTCAAATTTTTTTTGAAGGATCATATTATTACGTGTTATTGATATATATATATATATATATATCAAAGTTGATATTCTAATTTGGATTCAGGTCAATTCTTCCAAGAATATTAGTATTTATCGACTTTTATTTTCAACATGATTTTATCCCATTATTATGTGATATTAATATATGTGTGTGTGTACTTGTATAATATTCAAATATATAACTATCATAAATAAAATTTAACCAAATATTTTCTAAAGTATGAATTTTTAAATTAATAATGTCATAATTTTATCATGTGCATGATATATAAAAGTCAATATTATGACCATATATCAATGATTTTGTTATCACAACATTTATACATTAATATATATATATATGTACATAAATTCATGTTTCTTAAAACATATGTTAATATAATAGGATGATTTTATTTAGTAAAGAAATGTTGATTTGATGATTTTTGTGTGCGATACATAATTATCTACTGTTATTGAATAATTATAAGAAGATATAACTATATGTTCACTATTGTTATTAGTTTATACCTTTATGCATAAAAGAAATTTAATAAATATTACTTTGAAATTTCTAGTGTGTGGATGTCATTTTAACTTCCATGTGTTTATGCATATCATCGACGTTCATGGCGCTAAAAGCAAACTAATAATCTCAAGTTAAAACTCAATGTTTATTTTAGAATTCACAAATTATATGAATTTAATTAGAAAATTTAATGTCAAATTTATAATGTTATATTCATAATATTATATACAAAACGTCATTAATTGTTATAATTAATTTAAATTAAAATTCGCTTATGTGTACCAAAGTGGATTCGAGAAAAAATGATTAATTGCAGGGATATACCTTGTAAAGTGTATATGGTAGAAGTGTTGGTCGTAACCAATCATGTGGATGATAAAAAAAATGGTAGTCTTTATTTAATTATTTTATATTTATAAATAGATGTGTATTTTGATGCATTGATAAGTTAAAGGAAAAAACTCCGGTGAACAATACTAGTATATATATATAAAGAAAAATTTAATTGTTTTCAAAAAATATCAGCGCTTGTTCTTTGTAAAAATAGAAGGTCATTGGGGAGTGAACCAATCCTTTTCTAAGTGGGTAGGCCCAAGACAACCATCGACAAATTAAGTTTCCTCAAAATGATGTTTTGATTTAATTATGTTTGCTTAATATATTCCAAATAAAATCACTGGACATGTTCAAAAGCGTTTTCAATGTATTATTATTTTTCAAAAGCATTACATTATTTTGTAAAGGTTGTTTTACAAAGGAATTTTCAGTTGAAATTTTTCAAATTTATTATCAAAAGGATAGTTCTTTTAAGGTATTTAACAAATGTTTTCGAAACCCATTACTGGGTACCTTTTGTGCTCACCCTACATTTTTGAAATGTTTTTCACATGTAGCCTTGAATTCCAGAATTGGTCTTCTTGTTCTAGTGCATGCGGAAGTGTAGTGAAATGTTCTTTTAATTTTTTTTTTCAACTCTGATCAATGTAAGGTTATTTCTAATCCTCTAGAACCTAGATAGGTAAAAGTTCCTCGTTTCATAAAAGTGTTGTGTAATTGTTCATTTTATAAAAAAATTATTACATAGAATTTTCAGGAACCGAGTCAGGAAGAGTGGGCTCGGGTTGTTATAATTGGTATCCGAGGAACGATCTAGACAACTTTGGAGATTAGATGGCTTTTGAGAAAAATGAAATATTTGCGGTAGAGTTTTATTTAGACAAATAATTCTCATTAGAAATTCAATAATTCTGAAGACTAAAAAAATTTAAAATTTTATTATGTTCGATGACAGAATTGCGAGGGAACAATTCCTTTAAAGGGGGGGGGGGAGAATGTAACATCCCAAGAAATATTAATTAGTTAATTAATGATTTAAAATTTAAATCAATAATTGTATAAAAAAAATTGATTATGTTTAACCAAAATGTAATTTGTTACTTTAATTTATAATATTTTTCATCATGTCAATATATATTGAAATAATATAAATTGATGATACTTTAATATAGTTTTCATGAAATAACATGTAAACATGTTGTTTTAATAAATGAAATAAAACAAAATAAATATAATTAAATGGAACAAGAATAGTAATAATGATGAAAAGAAATACATTTATTGTTTAAAAAACATTATATTATGTAATTTATTTTATGATGATAATTTATGTTTGAAATTTTATTTAACTAAAGTATATATATTATTATTTAAAACTGTATAAAATTTTATCTTATGATTAATATAAATTTAATTTTTATGGATGAATTAATACTGTTATATATAAATAATATTATAATTGTCTTCTTATGTAATAATAAAATGATAAAAGAATAAAATAAAAAGAACTATGAATAGTGAAAATCAGGATTTATGGTTCGTGAAGTGTGGGTTTTAGTTTTGGGAGGATCTGTTCAATTCGAGTGATAAGGGAAGGGAGAGTTCAAATCACCGCCAGTGGATCAGGAGCCAGAGCTATGGGTCATGCTGAGTTCGAGCGCGATTCAGGGTTGATGTTGATAAATTCTTCGTTGGAGGTTTGTCTCTGTCTTCGGGAGTTCGGGTTAGGGTTATGCAGAGGAGACCTTGCGTGAGACGAAGCGAAGATGCGGGTCTCGTTTTATTTGAATGCGGTCTGGAGAAAGTGGCGTACGAAATATAGGATTTGTGACATGTTAGATTCAACTCTAGAAGGTGTCGAATTTGAGCTTAGTGATGCTAGATTTGTCAAAGATGGATCTCGATCTTGTTTCGAGTCTGAAGGCCATCACGCTTCAGATTAGTGTTGCAAGGAGGAAGGCTGAGTGTGGTGAAACCATGGACTTAGGGTTGTGAGTGTTGATGACCAGATATCGACCACAAAAGTAGATTTTAATTTGATTTTGGAGATTTTCCTCTTATTTTCTAGTTTTGAATAGTAGGATTAGTTTATCAAAAAATCTTATCCAATGGTTTGAATGCAATTTATTAATTTTTTTTGTGTCATCCTCTTCATTTTTTCTTACTAATGATAATTGTGGTGCTATTATAGCATGTTTGACATATTTATAGATTGTTGTTTTTTTTATTTTTGAGGATTGATGATTATTAGAGAAGCATCTACGATTTTTGGGTTTAATACTCTGTCGATTTCAAATTGCAATTATCAACACCATATAAATTAATAAATATCACTATCAACTTATATGAATAAGACACGATTTTTTTCTGTGTTTAGTTTTCTTTCAAGTGTCTTTGTTTACATTGCTATTGTGTATTTAATATTACATTGATCAGCTTGCACTATAATAAAATCTGAAAAATAAATTATCCTTACAAGATAGAATAAAATAACAATATATCATATCCTACTATGAGTACAAAATAGAGTGTGGAAAGTCCATTGGGTGTAAAAAAAGAGGCAGTTCCATGTTTATTTTCCTTTTGTGTTCCACCTCTGCGAGAGATAGAACAGTGTCCCCCTTATTTATATTTTCTTATCCAGTGAGATAATTTTTTGAAGTCAGAGGGTGAAGCCCTATTCTCATTCTTTTCCACGACCTTTTAGTAATGTTTGGTTTTATTTCAAGAAGATATAATTTCTGAAAATACATTGTAAGGGATTCTTTATTTTAGGCTATATATTTTTCTGATTTTCAATAGTTTAATATATCAAATTTGATTTCCCTTTATTTCAACATGTATTTGAATCATCATGTTAATTTAAAATGTTTTATTTTGAAAATTTTTTAAGGGGGATATATTTATTTTCAAGCTTTTGGCCTCTTATTTCCATAAATAATTGTTTATTTAATTTTATCTATTTCCAAATTTATTGTAAGAATTAGTTAGCCTATTTTTTTTAAAACATTGATTTGTAATTTGAATGGGTTTTATTAATATATTTCTTAATGTTTTTTTGGGAAACTCATTAATCTTCCCTAAAATTATAATTTTGTTAGGGAATATTTATTTTACTCTTAATTTTCTTATGAGAAAATATTACAGATTTTACGATTTCTTATTTTGCGTAGAGGACTATTTATTTATTATTGTGTATGAATAATTTATTTTAAAATTTTATTCTAGACGCTTCCATTATTTTCGTCAACTAAAATTGGTAAGATAATTATTTTCATAAAACTTTTCAACACTATGATGATATATTCCAAGGATAAATTATTTTGAAAGTGTTTGATTGTTGGTTTCGTAAAATCATACTTGTTTTGAAGTCCTAAAAATTCTGATAATTTTTTTAGTAAGCTTCTATTTTGAATATTCTAAACAGTATGTTTAATTATTTTTTTGTAATTCAAATTTATTTTTGAAGGATCATATTATTACGTTTTATTCATATATATATATATATATATGTATATCAATGTTTATATTCTAATTTGGATTCATGTTAATTATTCCAAGAATATTTCTATTTACCGACATTTCCTTTCAACATGAATTTATCCCGTTGTTATGTTATATTTATATGTGTGTGTGTGTACTTGTATAATATTCAAATATATAACTATATGAAATAATATTTAACCAAATGTTTTCTGAAGTATGAATTTATAAATTAATAATGTCATAATTTTATAATGTGCATGATATAAAAAAGTCAAGTTTATAACCACATATCAATGATTTTTTTATCAAGACATTTATACATTAATATATATATATATGTACATAAAGTCATGTTCCTTAAAAAATAATTTCATAGAATAAGATGATTGTATTTAGTAAATAAATGCTGCTTTGATGATTTTGTTGTGTGACACATAATTTTCTATTGTTATTGTTTAATTTTACGAAAATATAACTATATGTTCACTATTTTTATTAGATTATACCTCTATGAATAAAAAAATTTAATGAATATATTTTTGAAATTTCTATTGCATGGATGTCAATTTAACTTCCATGTATTTATGCATATCATTGACGTTCATTTCGCTAATAGAAAACTAATAATTTAAATCTAAAAACTCAATTTTTATTTTTGAATTCATGAATTATATGAATTTCATTAGAAAATTTAATGTCACATTTATAATTTCATATTCATAATATTATGTACAAAACTCAATTAATCGTTATAATTAATTTAAATTAAACTATGCATATGTGGAACAAAGAGGATTCAAGAAGGAATGATTAATTGGAGGGATATACCTTGTAAAGAGTATGTGGTAGAACTGTTTGTCGTTACCAAAATTGTGGATGATAAAAAAAATATAGTAGTTATTTAATTATTTTATATTTATAAATACATGTGTATTTTGATGCATTGATAAGTTAAAGGAAAAAACTCCAGTGACCAATACTAGTATATATATATATATATATAAAGAAAACTTTAAACATTTTCAAAAAATATAGGCGCTTATTCATTGTAAAAATAGAAGGTCATTGGGGAGTGAACCCATCCTTCTCTATGTGGGTAGGCCCAAGATAGCCTTCGAAGAATTAAGTTTCCTCAAAATGATGTTTTGATTTCATTACGTTTTCTTAATATTTTCCAAAGAAAATCATTGGACTTGTTTAAAATCCTTTTCAATGTATTATTATTTTTAAAATGCATTACATTATTTTGTAATGGTTTTTGTACAAAGAAATTTACTATTGAATATTTTCAAATTTATTATGAAAAGGATAATTTTTTTAATGTATTTATCAATGGTTTTCAAAACCCCGTACTGGGCATCTTTTGTGCTCACCCTACTTTTTTGAAAAGTTATTCACAGGTAGCCTTGAGTTACAGAATTGTTCATCTTGTTGTAGTGCACGCAGAAGTGTAGTGGACATTTGTTTTATTTTTTTCAACTCTGATCAATGTAAGGTTATTTCTAATCCTCCAGAACCTTGCCTGGTAAGATATCTTCATTTCATTAAAGTGGTGTGTAATTCTTCATTTTATAAAAAAAATTATTACATAGCATTTTCAGGAACCAAGTCCGGAAGAGCGGGCTCAGGTCGCTACACTTCATATAGTAAACCCATCTCTATTATTGGATGTTAGAATATCTCAATGAATATATAAACATTAATCTCTTGTGATTTGTTTTCATAGTTATATTTTCACCCAATATATAATGTTGCAAACACTTTACGTAATGTATCATTGTATCCAACTCTTGATGGTGAATTGGGTAATTACATTCATCTGGCTTCAACTTCTAAAACGCATATGCCATAACACAATCTCCTTGCATTAAATTGCTCCATGTATGTTCCTAGATGGATTAGAAAACATAGTATACAACTCGTCCTTCATAGGTAGGATCAAAATAGGTGTTGTAGGTATACAATTATTCAACATTTTAAATGAAATCTCACATTCTCCAGACAATTAAAACATAATTCTATTCTCACTAAAGATCAAAATTCGTTCTTCCATATATGAAAATTCGTGGATAGACCTCTGATACTATCCCAATAGACCAAGAAAACTATGGATATCAAAATCATTCTTGGTATTATCCCATGAAAATTCTACTTTAAGATTATTTCGTTCCACTGGAGAACTTTTTTCTGAGATGACGTGACACAAGAAATGTACTTTGTAAATCTAGAATTTTCACTTAGATAGATTGGTATATAAATAATACTCTCTTAGTGTACTCACGACGATGTCAAGGTTTTGGGAATGATGATCATGAATCTTGATTTATACCATGACTTCATCTAAAAAACATCCAAAAAATTCTATGTGTTTGTGAAATATTCAGTTCTTCAATTATATAGTCATAGTAAGAGTGAATTCTTCCCAAAAAAACATTACAATGAAATCAAATAGTTTATACCATATTCTAAAATAATTTTGAGGTATATTAGAAGGTCTAACCCTCAAATGATGATACCCCAACCCCATTTCAATCTTGGAGAACACTTATTCTCCTCAAAACATGACACTTTGATCATCGGTAAATGGAATATGATACATATTCCATAATATCATTTGGTTTAAATTTCAGTGATATACAAAAATATATAATGTATTGTTAGACTTACTAGAAACCATGACCACCGAAAGAAAAGGTAACACACATGAATGGATAAATCTATCTATAATAGCCCCACCCGATCACAAGATGAAAACTCCACTACTGTTCAAGGACTCTAACTATGAATGTGACCCAATATACCACACTGGTGGCTATATATTTGGTAACTTATTAGAGTAACTAATAAATCATCATGTCCAATCTATTTTCTAATTCCACGGTTTACATTATCATATTGACTCTTTATACTCTCGGAAGATATACCACTTGATCACTTAGTCAAAAACACATGCATTTAAGTAGAAGACTCTTTTATATTTCCCTCAGAAATTAGATCCTAATTCCCCACATCAAAAAATCTTCTTTATCCGAAATATGTTTACATGGGACATAATCTGGTATTTAAACTCATCTTGAAAACATTTTTCTATAGAAGCTGCATCTCCTTCTAGTGGTTGAACAGAGCATTGGAAATTAGTAAGGTGTCCACCATAGTCCATCATAGAAATTCTCCCCTCAATTGACTACAAAAACTCTTCGTTCTTATCCTTCTAGAGAATCTATGCGTAAATCTGATCTAATAAAATCTCCTAAAAGTCCTTCCATACCATGTTCTCTAGCTTCTCCTCCCACATATAAATATCCAAACAACTCTATTGTGGAAAACATAACATATAATAATCCATCTTGACTATCTTCTCAGTAAGGGTCTTTAAATATTCACAGATTATCTGGATATACTCAACCTAGAACCCAGTTGCATCAATTTCACTATCTCCGATGAATGTCATAGGGTAACTTAATTGCAAGTGCTATGTTAGTTTAGAAATTTTATACACAAACCACCATGGGTGTCATTAAATAAAATATATAAATTAATCCATGTTCTCAAGTAAATTCTCTCAAGATCCTTCATCCATAACTATTGAATCCTATAGTTCCATTATTGTGGAACATTCCCATCTATTTTCTTCTTTTACCTACCTACAATCATCATTTTGAAGCAATATATTTATAATTCCATATTCACATCTTAGAACACATATCATATCATTAACAAATTTTATCACGATTTACTCCAATTAATCCATAAAAATTAATCCCCCACACCCCATCACATGGTCATTACTGAGGATATATCACTACCCTCAACCAACCCACATCAAGTTCATCTATATAACATGGTAAAAAACATTATTATATTGTAGTTTCCAATTATGACACCATAATTCCCGTTTTAGATTTAAAAAATTTTCATCATTTACAATTATCCATTTCTTTTTTGGCACCACATAATTTTTTAAATATTAAATGAGGGGAAAATATTTTTTACTATAACACCAAATATTGTTTTTCCATGCATGCCCAAAATGATGCATGTAACCTAAAAACCATGATTACCTAGAATGATTAATGTATACTCAACTTCCATTCCATACTGGGGTACAATTAAAATATCATAAAATTATAATATCACACAACAAGTGTATCACCGAAGTTTAAAAAAAATTCAACTATAATAGAAAACATCAATAACAACAATCGGACTCTAGGTACATTGGTTTTATCCTTTAAAAGGGTTAGCTACTCCCATGTATGAGGTCATGATCATGACCAGACTCTTTACAGTCTTCTATATACCTTTAATATTTTGAAAGATAATTGAAAAGGAACGAAAACTGCTTCCTCCAAATTGATTTTTTTATTTTCATAAAACCCTCAAGGAATAGTGGGAACCACATTATGCCTTACAATACCATAATTCAAATTTCATGTCCAAATTTTAAATTTAAAAATCTAAAGGCACCTATGCGGGAAACAAATCCCGCAAATCACGCACCACCAGAAAACTCATCGGCTCTATCATTATCACAACATAGTAGGCATTGCCACACTATCTTCTCCCCTACCAAATGAAAAGAAAAATAATTTGATACCACTTCATATCATCCAGATCGGAGTGCCACATGATGGTTCCCTAGGATATTTAGGTATGTGACCTGAGGCACACCTCCCCATAGGAAAAGGATGTTGATTTTAAGAAAGAGTCTAATATATATCTTGGCGATACTACACCCTCTTTATCAAAGGATCACAAAATTTTAAATCAATAAAAAAATATCCAAAGGAGACTAATCACTTACCATGATAAAACCATAATAAATAATCACCCAACATCACATGATGAATCCAAAATATAAATAATTAAACATAACAAACAATGGGATATATGTCATGGAATATAAGCATAAAGTGTGAAATTAAAACTCAAAATAATAACACACTGAGAAATCCCCAAGAAGGTCCCGACAAATGTCTGGTTCCCTCATTAATGCTCCATCACATATCCCAAAAAATCCATCTAACATTGGGGTGTTTCCTTTATCCAATCCTAAAATCATGATGTTTATTCAGGTACCGATTAGGAAGCCTGAGTAGGTTATCATTACAATTAAATAGTCTACCATTATTTGATTCTAAAAAAATATTAAATCTATAACAATGTATACACATGTAAAATTAATAATGGAACAAATATTACGTAAAAAATTATAATAAAATATCTTTTAATTATCCACAAAAACCTTGAGTTCACATTGACACCGCAACAAACAATACCTTCTTTGGCACATGTTGAAATCTAAACGATCCACAAAAATGTTATCACATTTATTCTATAATAGGTATTTGTTAATCATTTAAAATCCTATTTCAAAATCATATAATTAGGGCCTAAAGACATAGTAGAGAACCCCATAGATATTTGTACAAGAAAACATTGTTCCACAACTCATTGATCTCATATATATATATATCATGGGAATATAGAGTGGTATTCTATCTTCTTGTGGGTATTTGGAGTAGTATTCCATGTTGTAAAACATAGTAAAAAATATCTCAACTCATGGTTCCACATTCAGAACTCATTAATCAAAATTTTTATAACCAATTATTCATGAAAACTGAAAATATCATTAACACAAACAATTTCATTTTCTATGAGTTCAACCAATTTTATGAACCCATATTTTCATAAATTTTATAATTTATTTTATTATCCATATTCATAACAACATGGAATTAAATTAGTTACATCCATTTTGAATTAAATTTCCCAATGTGTTGATTGAAATTTTACTATTATATACATATAATTTTAATCAAGACTATTAGAATTGAAAAATATAATACCTTCCTCATGACCATTAGCGGATGATTTTATACTAAAACCCCCCCATTTGTTTTAGAATAACTAAAATCAAAATGGCACGAAATTTCAAGGAAGAATACCTAAGAACATAATCCAATGGAAAAATATACATCAAAAACTATATCTAAACAAACTCCCATAGAAGAAAAATAATCACCTTTTCGGGAAGATATATATAAGAGAGGGTAGTAACCAATCGAGGAAGAAATCACTTACCAATGAGAACAAAATCCATTAATATAAAAATAAATTTCCCAAGAAAGGGGTTCAAGGAGCCTTGTAATCCTCCCAGAAGCATCCAAAATTAAATTAAATCATTTAGGACTGATATGATGTGATGTAAGATAACAACTAGGTGGTGTAGGAATTTTAATAAAATTATTTTATAGATTAAAACCTATGCATATGGTTTTTTTGGAGGGTTTCATGGTTTCCCAAACATTTTTCCTTTACCATATGACTCTATATTAGGGGTTCATAGTTTATCATAAGTGGAACACTATTTTAAAAACCATTCAATGACCATGGAATTCCTTTTAATTTGAGTGTGAATAGTCTAGGGTGGGATTTTGTACAATTTTTCAAAACTATGCACAAACCAGGAAACACCTACAATGTATTCAAAAGGGGTGCATAATTTCATTGTGAAAACTGCATAGTTTTCCCTAAATGTGCACCCACTGTGCTCATACAAATAATCTTACAAATAACTATAATTTCAATTGAATAAATTTAAAATAAAAATCCATCAAAGTTATAATCCAAAAAATGGTAAAAGAGTATTTGAAAAATAGAACAATACATCCTTATAATGGTCAATATCTTTTACTAATATTGTGATTTAGATTCCATAGATGTTGAATCAATGACCAATGTGTAATAAATATAATCATCAAAATAAAACAATCATGAAAAATAAAATAATGAACATTTTTTTGATAAATAATTATTCAAAAATGTGTAATTGGATATTATTTTACAATGATATAATGAATCATATTTATAAATATAGATACTAAAAATAAGTATAATAAATATAAATATATAATATAGGTGGCTAATATTGTGTATGATGAATTCTAGGAACAGTTTTAAGGGTCTCTATCACAATCACATTTCATTTCGATATTTTCTATTTCTTATTTTCTATGATAGAAAAATATATGATTCTTTTATTTTATGCCCAAAATAATTTCATCACCTCTATTTAGATTTTTGTTTTTATTTTTTCCTATCATTCTTGTATCATTGATACATGAAATAATCCTAAAATGTATTTTATTGAATCCAACCATATTTCATTTATTTAGGTCATCAATCATTCTATTCCTTATCAAGATTCATCTAATTATTTTATTTTATCTTTAACCAATATATAATGTTTTCAAAAGTTTACATTCAATACCTTTTATTTTATTTTTGAAATGACATGACATAATATTTTCAAATATTTTTCACATGACTAACGTTATTCTTTTTTCAACATCTGAAACAAAAATTTATATTTAGTGTATACATCGTGAATTAAATTTTCCATTATCAGTTATTTTCATCTTCATAAATCTTCATTTATAATTTCCAAGGGTATTGAGAAGAAAATTTTATTCCCATATTTCTCAGAATTTTAGTTTTAAAAATGTTAGATAAATAATTGGGATGTTTTATCTTTATTTATAGAGAGTATATTAAGTGATCCTATAAAATTATTTTAATAAATATCCAATTATTTATAGATATAAATAATTCACCACGGATATGATTTTTTGATACCGTCCAATTCATTTCGTTACATGGTTTTTGATTATGCAATGATAAAATATTTTTTATTAATGTTTTATTATGATAAGAGAACAACTCTATGATGAAATGATGTATACTTTTATGATCATGTTGTACACATATATAGGATTTTATTGATGTGATGGGTTAACCCTAAATTATATATACCTAAAAAAGGAAAGGGAAAATATCTCTTTCTCTTAAGATAGTGTGAACATGAATGGGGAGTGAAACCAATCCAGTAAGGGACACTGTCTACTATAAAAGTCTTGGATGTGATCCCTAACTGGAAAAATTATTTTCTATATTTACGCACATAACAAAAAAAAAATTTATTCTCTCTTGTCTAATTGTTGTTTATTAATGATTTCAGACTTTTATGAATTAAATGATTTTTTATAAAAACTATTATTTGAAAACTAATTAATAATGGTCTATGATATATTTTGTATGTTTTAATAAGTAAAATTCATGGTATTATTCCCATATTCTTTTATTACACATAGTTTTTTTTTCATCTATTGATATCTTCTACGATGTATAATTTTGATCATCTAAGCTCAACATTTCCCCTAGTTCCTTTTTTCATGGTTAAAAATAATTTTATTTAGCATAGAATTTATAAGAATGTTATTATCTAATAAAATTATCCTAGGAATTTTCTAAATCATCTTGAAATAATTTTATCATATATATCATCAAAGAAGACAATAAACCTTTATGAATTTTGGGCATGTTTTATTTTTTGATTCATTTAATATTAATCAAAATTGATATAATATTTATGTTAGTAATACTTTGGTATCCCACATATCCTTATAAATTAAATTAAAACATTTCCCATAAACATTCCCCTTAACATTTATTCCACTATAAAAAAATTATGGCCCTATAAAGAATCCTTAAATCCACTAATTCTGAGAATACCTTCAAGATAAGATTTAAGTCCTCAATGTGAGTAGTATATACATTATAACTCATTAATTTAAATGTTTATCCTGTTAAAAAATTTCAAACCATTTAAATATAGTGACATCTAAATGAAAAATAAATAAAAATGTTATTGAAATTTTGGAACATCCGATATCTATATACCTCCAATAAATTGGGAAATGAAAACAAAACTCAAGTTTTTTGATGGCTACCTCCTCCATGAAAAACATATTTCATTTATCATCACTAACTTATGTCAATGATTAAATGAATATATTTAATGAATAAAAATTATATTTATGACTTTATTAAGATTATAAATAGACATATTTTTAATTTTTATAATATTTAATTCATTAAAAATATACCAATTTCAGCTCATTAAAAATAAATGAAATAAGATCGTTGTCGATTTTATCTTCATGAATCACAACTAAAAATTACTTTTAATGAAATTAACACATTATAAAATAGTATGTGACACCCATTCCAATACAATATATTACCGTGTAATTATTAAATTGGTATCAAAATATGGTGTTCAACATCAATTTTACAAAATAGGTAAAAATTATAAAAGATACCAACAATAGATGATGAAAACCAGTAATGAATGACTAATAAATATACAATAATGGATTATAATTTAAGATTTAAATGATAATATATTCTAATATGGTTATGGAATTATTTATTAAAAACATTATGTGTATTATAAAAGAGTTTAAAGTGATTTTGTGAATGTAGAGTATAAAGGTAATTGTTTTTATCACAGTTTTACTCTATTAAGGAATGATTTCAAATTTTCACTTATTATTATTTAAATATATTTAATTAATTACTTCATTATTAGTTAATTAAAAATAACAATTAATGGTGTGATTTATAAAAAAATACAATATTTTTTCAACCTTTCTTAATTCACATACTGACCATGTTGAATAGTATTTTTCTGACTCATCTCATTTTTTTAGAGATTAAATTTTCCTCCATGAAGTATGTTATTTAAATTCCCATATATTCCTAAATTTGCTATTTCATTTTTACTTTCCTCTTATGACTCCTTGTAAAATAGAATTTTAAATTGAAATATTCTTCCATGATGAATTTATTTATCCTAAAATTATAATCATGATATGAATAACTCTCGTCCCCTTTAATGAATTTCTTCCCTACAAGTATTTAAAATTTACTTATATATATTTTTTCATTACATATTTTAAAATGAAAATATTTATTATCTATTTTTTTCTTCATATTTCTCTTTTTCTCATTTGAAATAGATGATTTATTACACATTTAAATGATATGGGTTTTGATAACCATTTTTTAAAATATTTAAATGGGGGTTTCCAGTTAATGATCATATAATTTATCATTAAATAAACTTTTCATCTAGATAACTATTTTTTCAAGGACCCAATATTGGTTATTATATAAAGAGTTTTTGAAAATTTCTTCAAGCTAACTACATAGATAATATGGTTTTAAAGAAACTCATAACATTAACTCCTTACTAAAATATTAATATATATTTTCCTATTTCTTTAATAAATTCACATCCAATTTCAACCGAAATTATAAATTTTAAATCTCAATTGGAGTAATTTTTATAATATATTCTTTTTAGGGGATTAAACTGGTGGTATTAAACAATCCAATTTATGTACCCATATTATATGGTATCATTTGAAGGTGTTATTATTATTAAGATGATTTTAATCTATTTCAACGTTCATCATAAATTCATATGTTTCACGAGGTATATTATCTAAAGATACCATTCAATTATTTTTCTAGACGGTTGATGATCATTTTATTGTATTTTTTGTCTAATAAATGTAAAAACATCTTATATTATAGTTATTTCAATATAAATGAATATTGATTACCATGAAAAGTTTATTGTTTATTATATTTTTATTTATTTCTATCATGTAATTATTTTCTGGACGTATTTTGTGATGTATGGGTCCTAAAAGTATAAATACCTTAATTTATTAGTCATTCCCATAATACATAGTGGCTTTGGAATTTTGAGGATGGCATATAATTTATTATTAATTTTTATGTACGAGGTATTAATGTTATATTAAATTAATTGGAATGAGGCCTCAATTATATGAATAAGATGTATGAAATTATAAATTCTATCCTTATGAAATTATTAATTTTTATCCAGGTGATTATTTATATTAATATGTTTTCCATAAATTTATTTCCTGATCAAAGAATCAGTTATATAAAATTATTTAATTTTTATTTATCTCAACTTATTATACATGACTTGTTTATTAAATAATATATTATATTGTATACTACCCATTTCTAAATCATTGATCTCACCCTTATTATATTTTCATTCATCTAATGTTTGATAGAAAATTATTAAGTGTGATATGTTTGTATGGGTATGATTCATAAGAAATTATGTAGGAGATGTTAATGACAAGTTATAAATTATAAAATCTTTAATATAGGGGAAAAATAACATTTTATGGGAAATATATGTGTTATATTTGTTAATGGTTTCCCTTAACACCGTAAATATCTAAAAATAAATGTGTTTTACTATGTACAATAGTCAATATTTTATAATTAAATTTTAATTATGTATAGTTATATATGGTTTCTTTAGTTGGTTTCAAATCTTGTATGTAAAGGAAATATCTATTAGCATTCTATCCAGTAGTCTAGGTATGGGGAATAAAAATTAGTAATAATGAGTCATTTATATAACATAGTTAATTTGGGATATTACATGATTGAGGTATGTGAATCATTTAGGTTTACAATTGATTTTATGTTAAAGAAAATTTATTTCATTTTGGAAAAAGATATTATGTGAGTATTAATGATTATGTTATATATTGATTTGTTTGTGAAATTATAATCTTTATGGATAATGGTTATGTAAAATTTTAATGCACAATATTTTATGAATATTTTTTAATGATATAGTATGAAGGATTTTTTATTAATAATTTTTAGATAGTAAGAGAAGAATATAATAATTGAAACAGTAGGGGTAAATCTAAAAATAAAAACAATTATAATATTTATGTAATGTATAAAGAGTGTGGTTTATTAAATATGAAATACATGTCAGGATATAAACAAGTGGATAAAGGATCTAGCCTACATGGTCCTAGGGTTAAGAGAACAGAAAAGGGGTTGTCATGAATTAAACTGATCTTCACTCAATGAAAAAAATTGAACTAAATATGCAACAAGTTTGACACTCGATTTGGATACTTATTGGGGGATTAAAAATAACATTAACAAAAAATATAATAGAATAAAATTGAGTTTCAAAATGTTATATTTAAGTAGTTAATTTAAAGAACTATATATAAAATGAAAATGGAGAGCATAGATTAAATTAAAGAGTTTTATATTGATGAAATTATATTATAGTTGAACTGAACTTTTAATAGGTTGAAGTGAAGATGAAAAAAGAAAATAAATATTAGGAATGATTATTCATATTCATATAATCATTTAATCTAATGTCAAAATATTTTATCATAAAAGGTTTTTTAACAATTTGTTCAAAACCGAACATGCATCCAAGGTTTTGAAAGTTATGCCCAAAAAGACATAATACTTATTTATAACTAAGGAGGAATATTTGGAATGATGATTAATTTTATATAATTAGGTATAATATAACATAATATATAAGGCCCCAGCCTTAAACCTTATTAATATTGAGTTATTAGAAGATTACACATTGAGGATCATTTTAGGTTTAGAGTTTTAGAGAATTAGATCATGAAACATGCATTACATTCCACATTTAAACAATGTGGTTACATAAAAGACAGTATTCATTCTTCCCATCAATGGAAACATATTTAAAATAAAACATGGATTCCTTCTTGAAACATCCTTGACACTATCATCACATCATGTACCATTCCCTTGACCTGTGAAAAACATTTCAAAAACATGGGATGAGAATAAAAAGCTCAGTAAGGGATATAAAAATATGGAAAGGAATCATGAGTACATGTATACTTAAGAATGAAATCATACTTTACCCAAAAAACATAGGCATATAAAATCATGAATAAATCATAGAAATCATAAGACATAAAAGGTAACTTGATGCATTCATAACATTCTTACGTAGGGAGTAACCCTCTTGGTTACATTTTGGAATACCCATCACATTATATTCCCTAAATCTCTTCGGAGAAACCTCAATGTTTCACTCCTTCGCGGTACCCAATGCATTGGAGAGCTATATCGGGCTCACCCGCGCTTAGTTTATCACGGAACCACCCGTTTTCAAAACATTGCCAAAGAACCATAAACGAATCACATAAAACATGTATAAAGTAAACATAACATTTCCACATGTCAATCACAATATAACATTTTAGTATATTGAAATAATGAATCCGTTCAAAAAGAAACCATTTCCAAAACCATTTAAAACATTTAATAAGGATATTTTTGAATCAAAGTGTCCCATACCACCTTGAAGCTTTTAACATTTTAAACCATTAACATCCTTATAAATAAATCCTTAAAACAATTTTGAAAACATGGATATTAATAAGAACAAATCATTAAAACATTTAATGCGATATTTTGGGTAAAGCGATTTTACCAAAATTAGAGACACTTGAATACAATAATTGAGGAATAACATTTAATCAGAACCTTATAATATCATGAGAATAAATGGATTCATGATATAATATTCCAAAGGATTGTATATACACCATATAAGAGTGAATTGGTGCATAACAATAATGAAGTCTCAATATAGATGTAAAATGTGATGAAATCCCTTATAAACAAGGTATCATTAAATTAAGGATAAATCAATCTCAAAATTATGTGTGACAAATATAAATACACCCAATATAATTGTATATTAAGTGTAAAACAATAAAAGGTCATCACACATATTCAAAGGATGACGTATTCAATAACTACATGTTGAACCCAAAGAAATCGAAATTGGGTTAAAAAGTTCCCTTGGTAAAATTCGACAGCCTAACGGCGTCACATCAAAAATTCAGAAAATGAGTTGATGAGAGATAAAAAGGGAATCTCATCACTTGGACATAAAATTTACATCAACTAGGATATATAAGAACATATCCCAACATAATATCATGTGAATTAAAAGACATAACAAACGAAGTCTTTTAAAATGAGGAGGGTGAAAGGTTCCCTTACCGACTTGGGTAACTTTCGAAAAGTACACCCCATTGAAGAAGTGTCATACAATGAATATTTAAATTCCCATAAATGAAATTATATTAAAAAAGGAGTGTAATAATGGTCAGTACATAAACCACTCAAAGGAAATTGTGGAAAATGTAGCATAAATCTCACGGGTATAAAAGTGAGATGAAAAATCCCTTACGAAAACTCGGCAGCCTAATGACGCCACTTAAAACTTCCAAAAATAGATTGATGAGATAAAATAGGGAATCTCATAACATTACAATAAAATTCACAGCAAGATTAATATAAAATATCATTCTCCATCATAACAAATATGAGCTTAAAATAAGTGACATAAAGGAGAGTACTTAAAAAGAAAGAGAGAGGTTGGATCTCTTACTAAAAATTCGGCAACCTAACGGTGCCACTCAAAACTTTAAAAATGGATTGATGAGAGATAATAGGGTCTCTAATCATATTAACATAAAAATTACAGTAAGATTAACATTAAATAACATCCCAATAACAAGAAAGATGATCTTTAAAAAGAATGACATAAAAGAGTGTTCTTAAAAACATAGAGAGGAGTAGGATCCCTTACCTCGGGTCCGACTTGACTCGATCGTTCTTTAAAGTCCTGAATATTAAACTTGAGTTAATTTCAAATTTCATAAGAACATTTTCCAAGTTCATTATTCCTTTTATATCAATTATTGACATGTTATAAACATTATGTAATCATTTATGTTAATAATGTTTGTTTTGTCGATATTTGGTTCTTAAGTCGAAGGTGGACTTCTTACAATTACATGTTGTTCGTGTGGTCAAAGGTTCTTTATATCCAGAATGAAATTCCTGATTTGGATATCATATATATAATATATATCTATAATATACATGTATTTTTAATATCACATAATCATTTAGAGGTAAGAAATGAAATGCACCGTTCATGGAGACGGTAAGCCGTACGTACGCATGAGCGCTACTTTCATTTCTTTGTCATATTAATGGAATTTAAACTAAATGAGTGGTATGTATATTTTAATTACAGAATTATATTCATAATTTAGATGTATCATTCATCATATATATCAATTATATACATGTACTTATAATAGTACATTACATTTGGGGATAATAAATGAAATGCACCGTTCATGGTGACGGTAAACCGTACGTACGCATGAACGCTACTTTCATTTCTATCTCATACATTAATGGAAAGAAATAATAATGATATAGAGGTATATAATAATTCCAGAATAACATCATATATAATAACATTAAATCCATCCTTTATACGTCCCACGTATGGCATTAACGAATCACATCACTTTGAGGGGGCGGTAGTCCGCACTTCCTAAAATGAAGATATCGCTTATACCCATAATGGAAGCCATAAAAGTAAGCCACAAATGAAAAATACATAAGATTAATTAAACCATAAACATATTATATATCATATATAAAAATAGTGACATCATAATGTCCACCTTTTAAGGTGTTAAATGAGTATTGAACAATCATCGTTTCGGGAGGCAGAATTTCACCATCCACAGAAACCGTATATTCTTTAACCATTTGATGTAGCTGTGTGAGAGTTTAGCTCGAATAAATCTTATAAAAACATCATAGTATATTTAAAATACTGGTTTTGTTACAAAAGAAGTAAAAAAAAGAGTTTAGGGGGTTGGAGAAGCAAAATAAAACAAATGAACATGAGAGAATGAATTACCTTTAAAAGTGTAACTCCATTTGATTTGAGCATAAAAGCTTCCTTTGAAAGGATTATTCCCAAATGGAATCATATAGGATGAGGAGAGGTATGTGGAGAGAGTAAATGGGTAGGGTATGGCTTAGAAAAAGGCTTGAGGAGTGTGTGAAATGAGGTAGAGTTGGGGGCCTTTTATAAGAGGAGAGGAGGGGCACTTTTGGAAATCATGAAACTATTATTTTATTTTCAAAAGTGTTTCGAATTTATAAGGTCCCACATTGATATATTTCGAAGATAAGATAATAAGGCTTCGAAATATCCCCATCCAATAGTTTTTGGACAAGTGTACGTCTTATATTTTATTTTATCGTTTCATTTTATTTAAACTGTTCATTAATGAGGTCATCGCTGCATCATCATGATGTCATAAATAATTTAATTTATTTAAAGTCTAAAAATTATAATAAATATACTATGATGTATTAAATGTTTTTATCTTTACAATGACTATTTAATATCAAAAATCTGATCTTTATAACCCCATGTTAAAATTGTTTTCGTAAAATAACTCAAGTTTGTGTCATTTTTTACTTTAACATTAAATAAAAAGTTATTTATGTAATTTCCCAACCAAAGTGGATCCATGGGGTCCCCAAGTTGACCCATGGCTTTTATGGGTTGGACATGACACAACCAATGAGGGTAGGACATGTTTCATGTTCATTTCATATTATTTAAACATTATTTTTACCTTAAACTACACTAATTACCTATAATCGCGATTAAAAACTTAATAAGTTACTATTCACAAAAAAATTATTTTTATCCCATTGAACCACATTTTACTTCTTAATGAAAACCATTTATGTCGGATTTTTTAAATTCAAAACACAAAGATAGCAAAATTTCATTTAAACGGAAAAATCATTTTTTATAAGTACCACTTAGTGGTTTCACTATTCATCAAAAATTGAAGTTTTTCAGAAAAATCCGAAAAAATCACCCTAAGCTATATTTGATATTCCGAATTCAAGAATGAAGTCTATTTTACAAAATTCAAAACATATAAGTTACATTGATTAATTTAATAATTAATTCCCGCTATCAGAGCCAATAGCGTGTTTTTAGGAAACAATAAGTATCAAAAAATTGACACTAGTTTAAGTCTGATTTCAAAGTGAAATTAATTCCAACGACCACTATTGGATTTAATGGTAAAAATATATTCTAATTTTAATTTAAAACCAATTCAAAATATAATCTAATCATATAAATAAATTGGATTAAAAAGGGGTTTTGAATTAAAATACAACATTTTACACAATTCATTAAAAAATGAACTTTATCAGAAAGATACCAAAAAATTACACAAAGTAAATTTTGATGTCTCAATTCATAAGAAGAGTTTTATTTGGTCCATAAGGATGTATAATAGTGAACAAAACTATATTTAATTACGGTTCTCCATCAAAATGCGATAAGTGAACCTTTAGTGAAAACTAGGGCATATACGCCTAAAATTGAATTCTTTCCGTATATTATGCCTTTATCTTTTATTGGATAAATGTAAAAACATTTAAAAACATAAATATTCCTATTTTAGTTATTTCTATCCATTCCTGTCAATAAAATGGATACATGGTAACTACCATTTAAAATAATATTATTTTATTATTAGAGTGTAACATAAGATTCCCAAGAAACTCGTTGTTACGTGTTGGGTACGCCATCGAGCATAGCATCCCCTTTAAAGTCATATTAATATTTTATTCAAAAATATGGATAAATATGAAAATTTCATATTCTTTATTTACCTGGGGTGTTACATCCTTCCCCCCTTTTGGGAATTGCATCCTCGCAATTTTTAAAATTGAGCTTGGAAACATCCTTGAACGTCCCACATCGGAACAAGAGTCGGTAAAACAATCACTTTAAAATAAAGGAAGATAAGTACAGAGGTCACCCGAGGTAACCCACACTAGGATTCCATGTAGAAAAACATGGACATGGAAGAAAAATAAAAGGGTCATGTTCTTGAGGGAGAGTGATAGTAAACATGTCTAGGAGAAAGTTAACAATGAGAAAATCACAAACTTGTGATGGGTTAGACGGTATTCGATTCCCCAGTTGGAAAAGCTAATAGACAACATTTTCGTGTTAAGTTACTTTTTATTTATTAATTTATTCATAAGGAAACATAATCACTTATCATGTTGACTTTCACCTTTACTGGATTCCTTAATCAAACTCATATTTTTTTCCTAAAGACGAGTATTTAGGGAGAGTTGTTCACATTAAGAGTACTATAATCAACTTCTAGAGAGTCACCTAATCCAAAAAAGAGAACTATATACTTCCCATATCTTTAGACTTTAACCAAAACCAAAACAAAAAAGGTTAGTACCAGGTCAGATAATCCAGAAAAGGATAACCCATTAAAAAGAAAATCAATGCTTAATCTCCAAAATTTGTCCAACAAAACCCAAAGTTCAACTAAGAACATTCTATAATCAATTTGTCCATAAAATTCTTCAAATTAAACCAAACTAAGATTGAAACCCAAATATTTGAATGATTTAGTTACATAGTCTTCCAAGTTAAATCGTAACATTTATCTTTAAACAACATCTATTGCTCCTAAAGTCTCGTATTGAAAAGTAATAAAACTAATCACATATCCTCCATGATAGGTTAATCATTTTCATAAATAAACTAAAATAAACTTACTATTAATTGATAAAATCATATAACTAGAAATAATAAGTCAAACTAACCAGGGACTTCACGTAGTCCAGTGGTAGGCGATAAATACCAGTCGCACTTTGGTTGTGGGTTCGATTCCCGCAGCTTTGTCCGCCGTGATGGGTAGCCACACGGTCTATGTGTTGTCCTTTTTACAAAACTATATAATTCTTAAAACATTCCCCAAAATGAGATAAAATCTTCAAATATGATCATAACATATTTTAACCTCAAGTTTATCTCATGCCTTTCATTTTCCATCATAACATATAATAACCCATAATTACCTCAAAAGTAAGGATCATATAAACCCAAATGGTTCTTTATAACTATGTCCACAAAAGAAAAGATAACTATTCCTTGAATAAAATTTTCCTATATTAAACATCAGGGTTACACATAATATAAAAAGTCTTATTATGTAACCCCATCATCAAAAGAGACTTAATACTCTTAAGAATTTCACCATAACTCTTGAAGTCCTTATATGTTGACATCTTACTCATTCATCATTCTTCATGATCCATTAACCATTCCTTTCCAACTTATTCCGAAATACCTCTTTCCTACAAACAAAATCATGAATCATATCCTAAGATTCCAAAATAGGAAAACAATAGTCATGAAATTATACATACCTTTGATTGGTCATTGTCAGTTTCTTCATCCTCAATCGGAATGGCATTAGGTATTGGTAAACGAACATTTGTACGCTCTTGGTGATACCATTCACGAAACATCTTCATAGGACATGTGTTTGCATAATGACCATGCACACCACATTTAAAACATTCGATTGATCCCTCAGAAAGAACTTCTTTCCCTTTCCTCGAGTCAACTGGATGCTTCCATTTTTCCATTGCAGGTTCTTGCTTGATGACCTTCATTTCCACATCTATAGCATATTCCTATCCCTTTGAAACATTTTCCTAGGTGTATTTTTCACATCTTTGAAACATAGGTTTTTGAACGCACTTACCTTTATGATTATTACATGTACTTCCGTAGGGATTTGTTTCTCGCATATATGATTCCTTAGAGAAATCGCCAAGTTTTAGGTGGTCAATCATGACTCCAGATAGTTGGATGAGGATAATCACAACAGTTCTCATTGCAGCTCCCATACCATTCAGTTGCTTGCTCAAAAAACTATTACAGTTTCCTTCACATCCACTGTTACTTTGGTGCCTGCTAGATCCAGCCATTTACTAAAACGAAAAAGGTCAGTGTGAGTATATCAAAAAAAACCATCATGTACTAATGAGGAAGGTAAACACTAAGATATACTCACTCATTCACTTTATCTAGAACAAGGACTCTTTCTGAAATCATAACCATTATGGTAATCTCACTTATGCTTAAAGATTACCTTAACCTCTAAAGTTATCTAAAACAACCTTTGATACCAACTATAAGGCCCCTTCCTTAAACCTTACTTAATCTTGAGTTATTACAAGATTAAACATTGAGGATCTTTTCAAGTTTAGAATTATAGAGAATTAGATCATGAAACATGCATTACATTCCACATTTAAACAAAGTGGTTACATAAAAGACAGTATTCATTCTTCCCATCAACGAAAACATATTTAAAATAAAACATGGATTCATTCTTGACACATACTTGACACTATCATCACATCATGTACCCTTCCCTTGACCTGTGAAAAACATTTCAAAAACATGGGATCAGAATAAAAAGCTCAGTAAGGGATATAAAAATATGGAAAGGAAACATGAGTACATGTATACTTAAGAATGAAATCCTACTTTACCCATAAAACATATGCATATCAAATCATGAATAAATCATAGAAATCATAATACATAAAAGGTAACTTGAGGCATTCATAACATTATTACGTAGGGAGTAACCCTCTTGGTTACGTTTTGGAATACCCATCACAGTATATTCCCTAAATCTCTTCGGATAAACCTCAAAGTTTCACTCCTTCGCATTACCCAATGCATTGGAGAGCTATATCGGGATCACCCGCCCTTAGTTTATCACGGAACCACCTGTTTTCATAACAATGCCCAAGAACCATAAACATATCACATAAACCATGTATAAAGGAAACATAACATTTCCACATGTCAATCACAATATAACATTTTAGTATATTGAAATAATGAATCCGTTCAAAAAGAAACCATTTCCAAAACCATTTAAAACATTTAATAAGGAGATTTTTGAATCAAAGTGTCCCATACCACCTTGAAGATTTTAGCATTTTAAACCATTAATATCCATATAAATAAATCCTTAAAACCATTTTAAAAACATGGATATTAATAAGAACAAATCATTAAAACATTTAAAGCGATATTTTGGTTAAAGGGTTGTTACCAAAATTAGAGACACTTGAATACAATAATTGAGGAATAACATTTTATCAGAACCTTATAATATCATGAGAATAAATGGATTCATGATATAATATTTCAAATTACAGTATATACACTATATAAGAGTGAATTGGTGCATAACAAAAATGAAGTCTCAATAGAGATGTAAAATGTGATGAAATCCCTTATAAAGAAGGTATCCTTAAATTAAGGATAAATCAATCTCAAAATTATGTGTGACAAATATAAATACACCCAATATAATTGGATATTAAGTGTAAAACAATAAAAGGTCATTAACACATATTCAAAGGATGACGTATTAATTAACTACATGTTGAACCCAAAGAAATCGAAATTGGGTTAAAAAGTTCCCTTGGTAAAATTCGACAGCCTAACTGCGTCACATAAAAAATTTAGAAAATGAGTTGATGAGAGATAAAAAGGGAATGTCATCACTTGGACATAAAATTTACATCAATCAGGATATATAAGAACATATTCCAACATAATATAATGTGAATTAAATGACATAACAAACGAAGTCTTTTAAAATGAGGAGGGTGAAAGGTTCCCTTACCGACTTGGGTAACTTTCGAAAAGTAGACCCCATTGAAGAAGTGTCATACAATGAATTTTTAAATGCCCATAAATGGAATTATATTAAAAAAGGAGTGTAATAATGGGCAGTACATAAACCACTCAAAGGAAATTGTGGAAAATGTAGCATAAATCTCACGGGTATAAAAGTGACATGAAAAATCCCTTATGAAAACTCGGCAGCCTAACAGCGCCACTTAAAACTTCCAAAATTAGATTGATGAGATCAAATAGGGTATCTCATAACATTAAAATAAAATTTACAGCTATTGGAATATAAAATAACATCCCCCATAATTACAAAGATAATCTTAAAAGAAGTGACATAAAGGAGAGTACTTAAAAATAAAGAGAGAGGTTGGATCTCTTACGAAAAATTCGGCAGCCTCACAGTGCCACTCAAAACTTACAAAATGGATTGATGAGAGAGAATAGGGTATCTAATAATATGAACATAAAAATTAAAGTAAGAGTAATATAAAATAACATCCCAATAACAAGAAATATGATATTTAAAAGGAATGACATAAAAGAGTGTTCTTAAAAAGAAAGAGAGGAGTAGGATCCCTTACCTCGGGTCCGACTTGACTCGATCGTTCTTTAACGTCCTGAATAATAAACTTGAGTTAATTTATAATTGTTTAAGAACCTTTTCCAAATTCATTATTCCTTTTATATAAATTATTTACATGTTATAAACATTATCTAATCATTTAAGTTAATAATGTTTGTTTTGTCGATATTTGGTTCTTAAGTCGAAAGTGGACTTCTTACAATTACATGTTGTTCGTGTGGTCAAAGGTTCTTTATATCCAGAATGAAATTCCGGATTTGGATATCATATATATCATATATATCTAGAATATACATGTATTTATAATATCACATAATCATTTAGAGGTTAGAAATGAATTGCACCGTTCATTGAGACGGTAAGCCGTACGTACATATGAGCGCTACTTTCATTTCTTTTTTACATTAATGGAATTAAAACTAAATGAGAGTTATGTATATTTTAATTCCAGAATTATATTCATCATTTATATGTATCATTCATCATATATATCCATTATATACATGTACTTATAATAGTACATTACATTTGGGGAAATAGAAATGAAATGCACCGTTCATGGAGACGGTAAGCCGTACGTACGGATGAACGCTACATTCATTTCTATCTCATACTTTAATGGAATGAAATAATAATGATATATAGGTATATAATAATTCGAGTATAACATCATATATAATAACATTAAATCCATCCTTTATACGTCCCACATATGGCATTAACGAATCACATCACTTTGAGGGGGCGGTAGTCCGCACTTCCTAAAATGAAGATATCGTTTATACCCATAATGGAAGCCATAAAAGTAATCCACAAATAAAAAATACAGAAGATTAAGTAAAACATAAACATATTATATATCATATATAAAAATAGTGACATCATAATTTCCACCTTTGAAGGTGTTAAATGAGTATTGAACAATCATCGTTTCGGGAGGCAGAATTTCGCCATCCACGGAAACCGTATGTTCCTTAACCATTTGATTTAGTTTTGTGCGAGTGTAGCTCGAATAAATCATATAAAAACATTCTAGTATATTGAATATACTGGTGTTGTTACAAAAGAAGTAAATAAAAATATTTTAGGGGTTGGAGAATCAAAATAAAACAAATGAACATGAGAGAATGAATTACCTTTAAAAGTGTAACTCCTTTTTATTTGAGCCTAAAGGCTTACTTTGAAAGGATTCTGCCAAAAGGAAATCCTATAGGATGAGGAGAGGGATGTGGAGAGAGTAAATTTGCAGAGGATGGCCGAGCCAAAGGCTTGAGGAGTGTGTGAAATGAGGTAGAGGTGGGGGCCTTTTATAAGAGGAGAGGAGGGGCACTTTTGGAAATCATGAAACTATTATTTTATTTTCAATAGTGTTTCGAATTTCTAAGGACCCACATTGATATATTTCTAAGAAAACATGATAAGGCTTCGAAATATGAACATACAATAGTTTTTGGACAAGTGTAGGTCTTAGATTTTATATTATCATTTCATTTTATTTAAACTGTTCATTAATGAGGCCATCACTGCATCATCATGATGTCATAAATAATTTAATTTACTTAAAGTATAAAAATTATAAAAAAAATACTATGATTTAGGAAATATTTTTATCTTTCCAATTACTATTTAATATCAAAAATATTATATTTATAACCCCATGTAAAAATTGTTCACGTAAAATAACTCAAGTTTGTGTCATTTTTACTTTAACATTAAATAAAAAGTTATTTAAGTCATTTCCCAACCAAAGTGGATCCATGGGGTCCCCAAGTTAGCCCATGGCTTTTCTTGGTCGGCCATGACACAAACAATGAGCGTAGGACATGTTTCAAGTTCATTTCATATTATTAAAACATAATTTTTACCTTAAACTACACTAATTACCTCTAATTGCGATTAAAAACTTAATAAGTTACTATTCACCAAAAAATTATTTTTATCCCATTGAACCACATTTTAAATCTTAATGAAAACAATTTATGTCTTATTATTGAAATTCAAAACACAAAGATGGAAAATTTTCATTTAAACGGAAAAATCAGTTTTTATAAGTACCACTTAGTGGTTTCACTATTCATCAAAAATTGAAGTTGTTCAGAAAAATCCCGAAAATTCACCCTAAGCTATATTTGTTATTCCGAATTTAAAAATGAAATATATTTTACAAAATTAAAAACATATAAGTCACATTAATTAATTTAATAATTAATTCCCGATGTCAGAGCAAATAGCGTGTTTTTATGAAACAATAAGTCTCAAAAGATTGACACTAGTTTAAGTCTGATTTCAAAGTGAAATTAATTCCAACGACCACTATTGGATTTAATGGTAAAAATATATTCTAATTTCACTTTAAAACCAATTCAAAATATAATCTATTCATATAAATAAATTAGATTAAAAAGAGGCTTTGAATTAAAATACAACATTTTACACTGTTCATTAAAAAATGAACATTATCCGAAAGATACCAAAAATTTACACAAAGTAAACTTTGATGTTCGAATTCTTAAGAATAGTTTTATTTGGTACAAAAGGATGTATAAGAGTGAAAAAAACTATATTTAATTACGGTTCTCCATCAAAAGTTGATAAGTGAACCTTTAGTGAAAACTAGGGCATATACGCCTAAAATTGAATTCTTTCCATATTTTATGCCGTTATCATTTATTGGATAAATGTAAAAACATTTAAAAACATATATAATCATATTTTATTTATTTATATCCATTACTTTCAATACAACGGATACATGTTAACTACCATTTAAAATAATATTATTTTAATATTAGAGTGCAACGTAATATTCCCAAGAAACTCGTTGTTGCGTGTTGGGTACGCCATCGAGCATAACATCCCCTTTAAAGTAATATTAATATTTTATTCACAAATATGGATAAATATGAAAATTTCATATTCATTATTTACCTGGGGTGTTACATAATAGGTTTCAGAAGTCATTTAATATCTATAATCACTATATATATTATTCAAAAATTCATTTTTTCTATTCTATAAAAAATTAATTTTGGGAAGAAAATCAATCATATAAGAAATGAATCAAAATAATACATTTAAATTTATTCATAATGAATCATTAAAAAATGAAATATGAAACAACATATTATATTATTAAATACATTTATTGTTGAAAAATTAAAAATTTGTCAATATATAGAGAAGAAAAATTTCCCAAAAACGAAGATACCCCCTCGATTAACTTCTCCTTTGAGAATCAAAATTACATTAAGTAAACCCAAATGGGATTGAATTTTATTAATGAATAAACCATGTTTTGAAGTATGCATTTAAAGGGAAACATAAGTGTATTTTTAAGGTCAACAATGGAAATAATTTATAATATGTGATGGGGTTATATAGACATTATGAAGGGGTATATGGTCATTGGATTTATGGTCATTGGAATTATGGTAGTTCGAAACATTGTTATTAGAAATATGACCCTTATATTTATATGTATTTGATGGGTTTACTGATCTGCTATATTGTTAGTCAAAATTTTAAAATAATATAATTAATATATAATAATGAATGGAACAAATATATAATATTAAATTAATATATCTTTTTTTAATATAATACATTATACATTATTTTTGAATTAGAGTATGATGTAATTATAAAATTTAACGAAATATTTTAATATCAAAATATTTTTAAATTTAAATATTTACTATATAATTTATTTATTTTATTTTACTTTTTTAAATATTATTTAATATTAAATAGATATTTTCAAGGAATAGTTTTTATGTATTATTTTTTTTAATTAGTATATAGTAAATAATTAATTTGGAGAAATGTATTAGTAGAATATAGGAAAAAATAAATTAACATTCATCCAATAATTATTACTAAGAATTTTATACTATGGTATTCAAATTATTATAAAAAAGATATATTTTTACTAAAATTTATTTTATGAATTATGCTCACTTGTATCAAAATAAAATTTAACAAACACAAGAAATTGTTTGTAATAATTTTTTTATATTTCTAATATACATATCAAAATTATATAAAATAGTAATTTAACTTTTAAAATAAGAAACATGTTAGAAAACTAAATATTAGTCAGTATAGTTAAATAGTTTTTTTCAATGATTTATTTTTATAATACTTTATTTTAATTTAACTGAATAAATCAATCAATTTTTGTAAGAATTTAATAGGATTTTACATTAAATTAATGAATTTAATAAAAGTAATTTAATTATTAATTATTTTAAATATTTATTAAAGCACCTAATTTAGAAAATAACTTTTTCTATAAAAAAATGTTTTCTATAATTTTTTTTAATTTATAAGATAGTTGTATCATATTTAAAAATTGACTTATATTTAATTTAGAACAATTTTGGAATTATTACATTGATATTTAATATGATGGGTAATCTTATATTTTTGTTAAAAATAAAAATTATCTTGGTAAATATTTAATCAATGTAAATAAGGTTAGAACTGGGTTATACAATGAGTCTCTTATTTTTTTAAATTAGGATTAAAAATATAAATTATAAAAAATTGTTTTTGGTAGGGAAGTCAAAATAAAATTTATCACCAATATTTTCTCACGTTACTTGATTAACTCCCCTGTGATTCAATCTTTGAACATCTCCTAACATATATTTCCAATTGAAGGTAATTTTTTCTTCCAGTAAAGGATATCACATATTCCAAATTCAATACATAATTGTATTTAGTGAAATCCTTTAAAAAAAAATTTTACTCAAATAAAACGCATTTTCACATTTAGAAACATATGGAACCCTAAGAATCTAATATTCTCTATTTCCGAGATGTTCACTATTAGAAGATTCAAGATCATAAAATGAATAATGTAACACCACGAGATTTTAAGAAAAATATTCTTTTAATTTCATTAATGTCTTGTGCTACACCAAGATTACCTTGCGCTATACGCAACACCGTATTAGCTTGCAGTATACGCAACACTATTCTTGGATCGTGTTACACACAATTATGATAATAGTTCTTCTACGAAAAATTGAGTATATATATATATATATATTCAATGTATAAATGAAATATGGTTGGATTTGGTTATACGAAACAACGAAGGATTCTTGTACAGCACGCAATCCTGACTTGTCTTACATTACACACAATCACGACCTTCCTCGATAGCGTGTGTTGTACGCAATACTGGGTTTTACTAAACAACGATATATTATTATAATATTGTTATGAACTAGCCGTTATGAATAGTGTTAACTAAATTTTGAATTTTATAACATTATTATTAATATTACACATTTGTAGAACATGGTATAAGAACAAAATAATTTTTTTGGGTAAAATAACTATTTTTCAAAAAATGCAGTTTTGCCGCCTTTTGATGGTGCACCCACATTAAATCTAGTTTTTGACATGTTTATAACTTCAATTTGACAAAATAAAATTCTTATTTTGAATCATTATATAAAAATTTACATTAGATAATGTTTTGATATTTTTCCGATAACTTTCATATTTTAATGAATAGTAAAAACACGCTATATTTTAATTTAAAAAAACTTTTTTCATTGTAATATATTATGTGGTTAAATTATAATATTTAATGGTTTTAAATTATAAATAGAATATATTTTTACCATTTAATATAATGTATGTCATTAGCATTGATTTTACCTTGAATTCGTAGGTTAAATCAATTCAATCTTTCGCAATGTTTTAATGAAAAACCCGTTTTCTTTCATTAACGTTATTAATTTTAATTTAATTTATGAATCTTTAGTATTGAATTTGAATAAATGGATTCCATATTTGGAATAATTGGCTCCAAATTATGTTAATAAGCTACTTTTTATATTTGGGCATTGTGAATAGTAACTACGGTAAATTTTATTTACTATAGTTAAAGGTAAAAAGGGTAATTAAGGGTAAATATAATATTATAAAATTACCCTAACACTTTGAAAAATCCTATTGGATGGCTAAAAGTAGACCAATATAACCTAAGGGTAGGATTATATTCATTTTAAGGAATTTTGTCTATGAAAATAATTTAATTATTATTAAAACCAAAGAATGTGACAACATGTCACTTTCTTAAATCTTATAAGTATAATAATTTTACATTAGTTATAAAATTCATGAAACTTCAAAAATTAATCATCTCCAGAAAGATAATACAATTATATACATCATAAGAATTTATTTAGAATTTTTAGGGATTAAATAATTATCATTTATTATGACACAATGACGAGGTAGTAATTGTCTTATTAATGAAATATTGACATAAGTGATGTTATAATTTCCCAAATAAATGTAATTTGAGTCTTTTTATGACATAAACTAATTTTCTAGGTTAATATGACATATTATTGTTGATTTAAGTAACTTGTTTAGAACTTATCATTCTGTTATAAATTTTATAAATGTCATGTACCAAATACTGTAAAAATTGACATAAATTAGTTTTTAAAACAAATATTATATTATTAATTGTTATTATATTCCTAAAAATATAAGGTTCGGCCAAATGACTTATATAAGATTATATATATTAATTATAAACAACTTGGGGTTCGTTTGTCTTGATATAGTATGTTTATTAACCATATAGTGTAAGAAAACAAAAAGACACGATAAAAGATAAATTATTTAACTTAGAGTTAAATCTAATTGATAATGTTAAAATAATACCCTAAACTTGTCTAAATCCTATTTAATGAGAGGATATAGACCCGTCCCCACTTTATCTTAGAAATAGGACCCATTGGAACCATTATAAACCGAATTTGAGCTTAATATAAAATAATATTTTGAGATTTTCCTAAGGTGCCCCTCTCCTCCCTTATAAAAGGGCACCTCCTCCCTCCCCTCCTCACAACAATTTTAGCATTCAAGCTCGGCCAACACCTGCCAAAATCACTTCTCCACTTCCCTAGTATCATCCTAGAGGTCTTGGTCTTCTTTAATGACCATCCTTAGTTCTTTAAGTTGAGGTTAAGTGAAGGCGCGTCCAAAAGAGGTAATATCCATTACCTATCTTTTTCAATTTCTTTATTCTTCAACTTCTTCTTCATTAGTTGTTCCAGGATAAAGTAATAACATCCGTATTTATTTTATACTGATATGTTATTATAAATATGAAACAACTCTAATTAACCTTCTATCCATCCTACGGAAAAAGGAAATCACCGCGTGTGTGTACGTACGGAATACCGTCTCCACGCCGTGGTGTAATCTATTTTCCACCACCACCTTAATTGGATGTGTATAATGGTGTAATGAGTAACTATATATGATTATTATAAAGTGATATTGATACTGAAATAGTGTACATACACATCAACACAATTCCATGACCATGGGAACGATATCATCGCTCGTGCGTACGTAGGGACTACCGTCTCCACGACGCGATGAGATTCATTATCCATGTTAACCATTCCAGAATGATTATAATGTATATATAATGAATAATAATTAAATATATGACATGTTAAATCTACTTGATTTATGTATATATATATTTCATCTACTTACTCCCATTCAAAAAAATAAGGAAAGGAAAACAGCGTCCATGCGTACGTACGGACTACCGTCTACATGAACGGTGTGTTTCATTTAATTTATCTATCTATTATATATATATATATATATACTGAATATATATGATATATAAATCATGTTTTATATTCTTGAAGTAAGTAAATCATGATATAAGTAATCATAATGTCAAGAACAGCAAGTCGAAACACATACGATAAATGAAACGATTTTACCAAAAACGCTTCTTTAACATGGAATTTACAAAAGAACGGGTAATATAAAGTCATATGTGAACCATATATGATATCATAACAATTAATATGAATCTGTAATAAATTAATTACATTATTTAAATCATTATACAGGATGTTCGGATACGTACAATTCATATTGGACATAAGGTAAGGGAAAATTTCACAATCTCATTTTTATCCAAGATTGTTTATACTTTGGTATTTACTGGGGTGTATTTTATCATCCACATCCATGTTTATTCAAAATGTAATACTATTTACATCCACCTACAATTTTTTAAATCCAATTTTACCCTTTGGTGAGTTTTTATTAAAATATATGAAAAGAATCTTTTGTCATTTTTCGTACGAGATACTTTTTGACTTTTCCGTAAAAAGTAAGAGAAGAATTTTTTTTAACTTATATGAAATGAATGGATTTTTAAAACAATATTTTCAAGAAGAATCTTTTACAAGTTTTCAGGTTTATTTTTAATCAACTTCTTTTAGATTGAAGGTGTATGAAATTTTAATAAAGGAAAAAAATTGAAGAAGAAAGGATATTTTCCTCAAGAATGGAGTTCAAGTGTTTTATCAAAATTATATTCCATCTAAGATAATAAAGTGTTCTGTTTTTATCCCTATTATTACATTGATTTGATTATGTTGTGATGGAATTATTTTTAAGAATTCCTTTATCTTATATGAATTGTTTTATGATGTCATGATGTTTAATATTCCCATTTGTATTACAAGGGTTATGCAATGATGTATGATTTATGATTTTGTGGCACACATAAGAATGGTATCATTATGAGATGGGTGGGACCTATATCTCCCTCAAATTCATTGGGTAAAGATTTTATATCTCATGAGATAGACATGGATGGAACGGTACGTTATACCGGTTTAGTGAAACATGACTGAAACGAGGAGTGAACTCGGTTCAGAAAGGGACTTTGTCCACTAAGATAGTCTTGGAAATGAGCCTTGACTAATAAGAAATGATTATCTATGATTATGTGTGTATGCCACAATGTTTCATGTTTTATGTCATGATTATTGTTATTACATTTCACTACCATGATTTATTCCATTATTGAAATTATGATCTCTTTTGTAGGTTAAGATTTCCAAAAGGTATGTGCTTATGTATATGATGTGATTGATATTTCTTTTGTTTATCCTTACTGAGCATTTGAGCTCACCCTTTTATGTTTTCTTTTCCCCAAGATATAAAGAATGGTTTTAGGTAAAAAAAGGAAGATCTTTATGGGAGATGTTGAAGATCTTTCACCACGATTAGAAGATTATATTCTGAGTTTCCAAATACACTAAACTATTACGGTCCTTGTGTGTGTGTTTTTGTTATGTACTAAGTATTCCTCAAAAGTAATGTAATGTTTATGTACGTCATGCTTCGGGTCTCTACAAATAATATCAACTCAATAAACATTTCTTATCTATCATTATACATAAATAATAATATAACCATACTAATATAATTAAACAACTATCATTAATATAATTACATGTTTCTATATCTAGTGAACAACCATTATTTGTTTCCCCTTCATCCATTTGGAAAGAAACACCTCATTCATGTTATTTATGGACTATCACATCCATTAATGACATATCTCATTTTTCATCAACACCTTCTATGGATGTTTCTATTATTATATTTACTAAATAAAAATTATATTAATGGAATAATTATGATTTTATAATTATAAATCATTCATTTTACTAATATAATACATTTTGTTCCTATGAAATTATTTAAAGAGGAATATTATTCATATTCATAAATAAAAAGTAAGGCACTCATGGTGTGATATTAGGAAATTAAAAATCATTATAGAACATAAATAAAAGAACGATAAATAATCCTTAAATTATTAAATTTGTAATGACTTATGAATATCTACATTGAAAATATAAAATGGGTACGAATAAATCTAATTTTCTAATATGAGATGATAAAAATAAGAATTAAATCACTAATAAGTGGATAATAAATTAATATAATAGAATTTTATAATTGATAATATAATTTAAATATGATATCAAATAATTTATTTAGATAGTTATATTTATTAAATAGGTGATTAATATGATTTCATTAAGGTCGATAATAAAGATAAGGAACTTCATCTCAATTACCCTTAATTGATGAATGATTTAATATTTATTCATAATCTTAATTGAAATCATGAATTAAATACACCCATTTGATTATTCCACCTTAAATTACCTTTAATCATTTCATTGAAAAGTATATTTAGCATTCTCTTTTTAATTTCCTTTTAATTCATATAATACCCTTCTTGTAAGTTATATTACCAATCCTACTTCATTTCAAGGAATAATAACGTTTCTTCATGAATCCAATTATTACAAGAACCTTATATTATCAAATTCACAATTTTATATGACATTAATTATTTAACATCTATAAAAAATATATCATCAATTAAAATATTTTTCCTTGATGAATTTAGTTTTCATTAAAGAATAAAATTATTTATAATAACTCACTTCCTCTTTAATGAATTTTATTATTATATATAAATGTCTTTTATATACCAAAATAGTTTACTATATTATTCTGAAATATAAATATAAATTTCTACCTGGATATTTTTATTTATATCTGTCACTTTTAAAAAGGATTATTTTTTACTCTTTCAAAAAATATGGGTTTGAATAATGGTATTTTAGAAGTTTTAATTTTTTTCATCCATGATGGTATATTATATCTTCTACTCAACAATTAATCTGGATAACAGTTATATATTTTCATGGCTCAACTATTGGAACTTATTTCTAAATAATTTTTTATTGAGTCTCCATGTCATCCTCTCATAGAAATTTTTTTTGGATGTAACTCGTATCTAAGTCTCCATATGAATATGTTATGATGTATTTTAGAAAATTATAGTTCCACACCCATTCTCTAATATTATTAAATTTATATATAATTTTAATTTATTCTACATAAATTAATATCAAAACTCTTGTGTACAATTTTTTAATAATTTAACTCTAGTTTTTAGATGATACAATTCATGATCTTTTTTATGTGATATACTTTTAAGGGGTTTTATATGGTATTTATTTGAATTTTAATATACATAAAAATTTATTATGATTAAATAAGTAATATTATCGAATGTTAACATCCACATTATTTCTATTGATGAATTATGATCATGATATTATGTTTATTGACTAGGAAATATATTCATTCTTTCTTTGGTTGTTATTTCAATAAATATATTTATTTCTGTTAAAAAATGATTGATTATTTATTGTATATGTGATAATTTATTCCACATGATGATTGTATTAAAATAATTACATATGGTTTGGGGCCCAGAATCATATATCCCCACCATTAATTTTTATGTCTCATGAGACAAACTAGTTTTTGTATTCATGGTATACATGCCCATTGGAAATATGAATGGGTTTTTATTATATAGTGGTTTTATTCATGGTTGGTATGGTTTTATGGTATTTTAGCTTCTATACCAACCAATAATGTTGATATATACAATAATAATTATCATAAATATAGCCTTAGTAAGAGGCCTTAATAAAATAGAAAATATATTTTCTTGATTCCTATAAGGTAAGATTAATTCATATGGTAATATAAATTCTATCATTGTGAAGTAAGCTATTGTAATGTATGTTTTTTTAACTTATATGATATCAAAGAATTTTTTTTCTAGATCACATGATCTGTTATAAGAAACTCTTTTTTTTATTTGTTCCATATATACAATCCATTCCTTGTTTACTTATTAGTAAACTTGTTTTTAGCTACACCTTAATTAGTTGTTACTCTCACACTTCTTATTTTGTCCTTTTACCCATGTTTTGAAAAAGTATATTAATTATGATATTTCTATTAATAGAGAGACTGAATTTTTGTTGAAAATATTATTTTCATTCCCTATCATTCAATTTTGACCATCATGTTCCCTCATTCGCTAAAGTGGTAGAGGCCTCTACAGGTTTCATCTCTTCTCGATGTGAAGCTATAATTACTTTAGGTTTGACATCACACATGTTAAATGAATAGCAGGATCCAACATTGGAGATCTCATTGTTAAAAATATTCAATGTTTTATAGATTCATAAATTTTAATTGGTCTCTCGATTTGATCATTATCATCACTTATAAAATGAAATTGAGAAGCATGGGAATTTGGATTGGGTTTTGAATGAAGAAATTGTCTTCAATCAGTTGGATGATCAATATATACAAAATAAAATATAAATTAGAGAATAGTTATCATTGGCATAGTCCAGGGAATTTTGGACATTTATGTTATTCTACATCACAAACTGAAGGTGGTGAATTAAACATTACCTTCTCAAGGAATCATTGATGTGTACTATTATGGTAAGATCTCCTTCGATGCCTATTTCATTCTATAATCCTATGGAGTTGAGGTTTAATGGGAATTCGTTAGGTTAATTTTATTATTTCTGTTATCGTAATATTATATTAAAAAAACCAACTATCTGTCATATCAACATCATGTTGCATATCACTAAAAACCTTCTTAATTTTATATATATAGTTATCTTTATATAGTTAAGGTATTGAAAACCAGATTTTTATTAGTCAAAAATCAGATATTATATTATTTTTTACGAATTTAAGAGATTTTTTCATCTAAATATCAAATGATATCTTATGAATTTGGTCTTCTTGGGGAGGAGTTTGTAGAATTGGTGATTGTATTAAGAAGAATTAATTGATTACATGATTATAGCATTAATACATACTTCTCTTCTTGTTCTGACTTCCCTTGTTACAATACCTCAAGATTGCAATATGAAATTCTTGATAAAATAATTAATATTGTCAACATATTATATATTGATGATCTAAATAAATATTGATATATTTTTTAAGATATAGAATTAACATCAAAATAAATGAACACATGTATTGCATACCATGGAATATTAAACCATTTAAAAGATCATAAGTATAAAGAAGAGAGAAATAGAATGAATAATATCATCAAAACAAGGAAATACCTTATATTATCCTCACCCTTGGGAATAAAAATTAGTATAAAAATAACTATAATGACTAATAATATTATGAATAGAGAAATTATTTTGTGGAATTAGAAGTGTGACGTAAGAATTATGAACAGAAAGAATGAGTTTAGGTAGACTGTATATAGGAAAACAATTACTATTATATATATGGTCATTTGAAATATAGTTTTTTTAATCTGGTCATTGGATATATATATATATATTATAGAGAAGTTGTTTATTATTATTTAAAAAATTAATCATGATAATTTATATATAATACGTAACAAAAAATATTTAATTTTAATTATTTAATTAGGAATTATTTTTATTCATTAAAATTATTATTTTAAAAAAATCATAGGATATAATTACAATAATTATTATAAAAAAAATATATGTTTAGAATTTAATTAATTGGATATAAGTATTTTCTTATAATTGTATTTGGGTGAATATTATTTAATATAAAATAGAATAATGGAGATATATTTTTTTTCTAAATGTGTTATGTATTTTTATGTTAATAAAATAAATAAATTCTAATGAATGAATAAAATATATTTTATTGATAATATAAATAGTTAAAAAAATAAAAAATCATCTTATATTCTTTACTAGACAACCAATAATAATAAAATCATTTAACGCCTAAAAGTGTATTTTTGAAAAACAATTCACATTATAAAATGTGAATTTTTATTTGGGGAAACTAAAAATGTTATCATTAAATGATGATATAATATATCATTGATATAAATAATATTTTAACACTAATTTAATTAGTAATGTATATTAATTAATAATAATAATATTTAAAATATTAAAAATCAATTTTCTAATAAATTTTTTTCATTATATATTATGTCTAGAATTATCATTTAAATTCCATTATTTTAGAATTTTAATTTTTAGTAGTGAGATTAATTTTTATATTAATCATGATAATATTTTCATAAGATGAAATATATATATATTTTTACTAATATTAATTTTTAGGGTAATAGTAAAAAATATTGTTTTAATAAACACCATGAATTTTATGTCATATTTAGTATATAAGCATATCATTAAATTTTTTCAAACCATATTCGAAATAAACTATTTATTTAATAAGTGAATTTTTTTAAATAATATGTTTTATATATAAAAATATGAATAAAAGTTTTCACGAGAGAAATAAGTTTTCTAATAAGAAATTTTATAATTTATAAACTTATTATTTTTAAATTAATTTTTAACAATATTATAAAATTAATAATATAAAATGGTTTTCATATTTTTATTTATAATATATTTATAATCCAAAAATTCCAATTATAATTTTTTTTTCATTAAAATAAATTGTTGAGTTTAAAAAAATCAGTTATCACGGTAAATGAAAAATATGAAAAATGTTAAATCATAGAAGAAACCAGCTAATATTCCCCAAAATCTATATTCAAATGAATATTTTTGGGTATTATATCCAAAGATATACATCATGTATATTATTTTTCTATTTTTTAGAATGATTATTTCGATAGTGACATGGCACTGATATATAGTTTTGGGTATTTCCAAAAGTATGACCCCTCTCGCATAAAAAAATAACTCCACCACCCATTTACATACACTATAAAAAATAGTATTCTATAAAATCATCCAATTTTACATCCCATTTTTCATAATATTGAATTTTTGGCCCATTACCTAAGTAAAATCCCTAAATCCTTGATTTGCGCAAGGTCTTTCAGGAGAAGGTCCAAATTATCAACATGAGTACTAATCACTACATAGATTTTTTTAATCATAAAATTACTCCTAAAAATATTTTTTAAGCATTGTAATAAAGTAATATTAGGATTATCATAATAACTAAATTCTATTATATTTATGGTATATAAATTATATACCCTTCTAACATAGAAAAATGATAATGGTGTTCATGTGTATGTGCAAATTACCACATTCACAAATTGATATAGATACATTTTCATAATAACAATACATGTAATTTAATAAAATGTTATATATTAAATAAATATTATTATTATAACATTTTCTAATTTTTAAAAAGATAAAATATTTTATTACCACCCCTTTTTATGAAAATCAAATGTTTGTTTGTTTATATGTGTAAACTACAGCCTCCCTAGGGTAACATGTTTCAATTTTATACATCACCAAACCTAGTTGGATATAAAGATGGATTTCTTAAATATTTAGGATTATAATGACTAATATATGTAACATATAATATTATTTAAGAATAAAAAATAATTAAAATTATTATAATATGACCCTTTGCATTGGTAAATTACTCGAAAAAAATCCCATAACAGATTCTATTTTCGCAAACCATAACCTTGTATTAGTTTAAATAAAATGAGACAACATAAATCATTGAAACATAGATACTATTAAATTTTTATAATAATGGAATGAATAAATTTTCAACAAATAAGGGCACAATATAACCGTTGAGAAACACATATGAGACAATCAAAATTAATAAAATTTAAAGATGAGAATAAATAATAGATAAATAGTATATGTGTAGATTATTAGTATTGTAAAATATTATAGATGATAATATATATTTTCAAGGTTCACAAATATGTTATTTATATTTTAATGTTTTTTATAATATTAGTTAACGATATTTTGTGAAAGTGTTGATTAATAAATAATAATTTGTTATCTGAATTTTCTGTCATTAAGAGATATGTCATATTATCCTCTTGTATTATTTTTGGTGGTGTATATAATGATATATAGATGTTTTTAATAATATTTTTCAATTTGATATTGATTTAATAATTTATATGATGTTTTTGTGTTTCTGGAGATTTTGATTCAAATGATTCTAATGTTTTCCAGGTTTCGAGTTTCATGTTATATTATTTAACAAATTATTTGAATTATGAACCTATTTTAAATTAAAATGTGTATATAATTCCACACTAAATTATTTTAAATTTAAAATCTTTATATTTTTGGTAATTAATGTTACATTTTATGTTCAATATATCAATATCATTTGTTTTAAAAGATAAAAAAGTCACAATGGATACTTATCAAATATTGCTTCTTTTTAGATGGAAAATTTTATCCTATATATCTTCATTCAATTACACAAAAATATCATACTTAATTATTTTTAAACACAAATATGTATTATCTCATGTGATCTTATTATTTCCCTCCACATATTTTAAATTGAAATTAGCATTATCTTTTTTATAACATGGGTATCAAAATAGGTATTTAAAACTAACTTGAGGAATTATCATATTGAATTTATAAATTTTGTATTTCAATCCAAATTTTTGGAATTATCATTTAATACTTTTGGAAATTCATTTATTCAAAATTAAACTTTTAAAATAATGTGTTAAAAATTATTGTCTTATTTTTGAAGAAACTAATATTTATATTTCACTTGTAATGTCACTTCCGATTAACATTTCTATAATTTAATAAATATCTATTGTAAATATTTTAATCATTTTTCACACTAATTAATTTTTTGACTTAATTAATTTGATTACATAAAAAATATTCCTATCAATGTTTTCATGGTTATTAAAAACATTTATGTAACATTTTTTTGATAAATTATTTCTAAAAATTGTATAAAAATACATTTATTATTTCTTATTATTCATACATGAAATTATTTAATGTTATTATGAATGTTTTTTCATCTATATCAACATCCATGAAAGATTCTCATGATTTAATGGGGATATTATAGGAGGATATTATCTAACATTTTTTCATGGTAGATTACAATAATTTAAATCAATTTTATCAATGGAGAAATAATTCATATCATGTATGTTTATTATTTATAATTTATATGTTTAATGATTACTAAGGAAAGATGATTATTCATTGTATTATTCAAATATTAAAAGCATTTGAAATAATTAATTGAATGGTGGGGACCAACATAATATAGACCCTCAATGCTTCTATAAGTCTAATGGTACCAAATATTTTGGTATTTGATATAGGCCTTCATAATTGTTAAATTTTCTAAGATATAATATCTTAATGATATGTTCATGATGCCTTTGATAAATGGTCTTGAAAATAATACCATGATGTCTTGTTATATATCCTAGACATGCATATCTTGATTCTTGAATTTGTGTCATTAATTATATTCTTAAGATATTTAGCATTATTCATCTCATCATAATAAAAAAATTAATTATCAACCATGAGATATATTTATTTCCATTTTTATTTAATCCATGATGATAGTATGTTCTATCCTACATTTTATAGTGTAATTATTCTCATAAGTTATTTCTGACATTGTATTTATCCCATATTTATACAAAGAATGTTTTCATTGTGTAATACCCATTATTGTTTCCTTGAGATTAAACATTTTATTTTTTCTATTCCAAAGAATACTAATAATAGAAATTTGAATGCATTAAATGATATAATAATATAAAAAATAATTTTTTAATTTTATTAATATTATATTTTTTAAAAAATTATTTTAAATATGGATAAAATATTTATATATATAGTCCCCCAATATTGGTAAACTCTGTTAAACACTGTGATTTTGAAAATTATATCAGGTATCAATTGAATAAAGTAACCACTGACTCTGAGTTTATGGTGTTAGGTTTTTATAGTTGGTATCAAAGAAATATTATTATTGTTCATGGGAAATAGTGTTCAGAAAAAATTTAGTAGAGTGTATAAAATTTTGAGAGACTATTGGGAAGAGTATATGTATATGAAAATAGTCATAAAATTTTGGAAAATATGAGTTTTATTGGTTTCAGAGTATTGAAATAAAAATATAGAGATAAAAAATTCGATGTAGGATCTGGTATAGATAAACGAATTCTTAATAGCATTAAAATGGAATGTTGGGTGTTAACTCAATCTTCACTCGGTGTATAAGAAAGAGTTCAAACAACACATCATGTTCTAAACACCCATTGCATATACATTGTTTGATTAAAAAACAAATTATGATCTATTATTAAAAATTTATAAAAAAATATGTGATTTTATGATAATCTAAATGATGCATAAATTATGATTCTAGACTTGGTTATTGATGTTTTTTCATTTTTTGTAATGTGAAACATGAGATTTAGAGTTATGTAATATGATGAAAAATTCTTGCTGAAATTCAAGAACATATTAAGTGTATATAATTATTTGGTTCTTTTAGCTAGTATTAGATTATGAGGTAACTATGGATATTTTTAATGTCATGTTATTTTATTTTCAAAATATGTATTGAGAGATATACATAAGCCTTTTGAATTAAGAAGTGATTTTATAACCAGGTGAATCATGTTATTTTTGGAAGAGGTTAATATATTTCCAAGAATATATATAAATATGGAGAAAATAAGTGAAATATAATTTTATATATCATGAGCATTAGGTTATTAAAATTAAGAGTTTTAAACTCTAGTAGAATTAAAATAGTTGTACTGAATTCATTTTGAGTTGAAATAATGTTTTTGAAGGATATGCCACATATTGTTGTTTTTTCATATTAATCTTATAATTATTTTTTATGATAGAAATTATTGTTTTAGTATCTAATTGATACCAAGACCATGAAAATAATTCTATGATATGAATGTCACTAAGAGGGCCTAAATTATTAAATTATTTATATTTTGTACAACCTCTTGTGGAAAATTAAAATTTAGTCATGTGATTATTACAATGAAAAAGATGAGTTTCATAATATGGACAATGTTAGTGAGAATTATGTATCATTAGATATTTAATCATGTAATTTTAACAACATTTATATACCCTCCACTATTTTTAGTACTATTTAAAAGTTTAAATATTAAGGATTCAATTTATTTTTGGTGGAATGTAACCCATGCGATTTTATTATGTAATTCTATATTATATAAAACCTATTTTGAATAAATTGTGTCACATATAACACTGAACTAAAAACAATTGATATATTTTATTATATAAAACATTTCAGATAAATTACATGAAACAATTTTGTATATACCCGGGTAGATTACATCAATTAAATGTTTTAAATTAAAAGGGGGAAAATTGAAATTAATAATAACTTCAAAACTAAAAGGTCACCCAAATTATCTTCACCCAAGAAAATAACTATTAGTCAAGAAAATAAATATGGTAAATATAATTATTAAAGGATACTGAATTATGAGGAGTATGGTGTGTAACTTATAAATTTACAATGAAATGAATATTTTTATTAATGCTATATATATGAACAAATCTTACCATTGTAAATATGGAAGTTGGAAATAATGTTTTTGGATATAAATTAATTAAAATGTGTTCATTTTATATAAATAAATCTATTAGGTATAATAACATTTTTTAATGTTAGAAAAAAAATTAATTATTATATTTTATAAATAATAAATAACACGATAAAAAATATTTTATAATTAAAATATTTTATATTAAATTATCTTTATACGTTAAAAGTATTTTTATTAAATAATGATAAGATAAATTTGACGAAATATTTTAACTTCTAATTAGTTAAAAAAAATAAATGATTATAATATAATTAATAAATATTAATTATATTTGAGTTGTGATCATTTTATACGAATGTAATATTTTCCATAGAGGTATTATTTTAAAAAAACTCACATATTTTTATCTTAATAAAACAATTCACTACTAAAGAAATTATTTAAATATTTTTATTTGTTAATTTAAACTTGTAAATAAATAAACAATCACAAAATATTTATTACAAAGAATGTAATAATAATTAATTAAATTAAATCATCCAATTTTTTTTAAAAACATGGATTTTTTAAATTATGCATTTTTATTGCAAGAATAAAAATACATTATCCATAAAATTTGATAATAATATTTCTTATATTAATAATAAATTATCACCAATTTCATTTTTAATTTATAATAAATAAAAAAAGAATAATGAATAATTGATAAATCCATTTTCCATTAAAAAATTCATTATATTTTATGATTCTGAATAAAAGTATAATTCAGAAATTTTAGAATATTATTTTGAATCAATTATCTTCATCTTTGGATTCAAAATTGAAATGTAATTTTATTATGATTTTTTGATATTTTTTGAGATGAGATTGAATTTTATGTAAATAGTAGAAAAAAATGATTTTACAAATACAATGACATTTATGAATTAACTTTTTTATAAGAAAGGAATAAAATTTTATGAATCCTTTTTTTAAAAATAAATATGTATTTAAAAATTATAATTATACATTTAAAATATTATTATTTATCTAAATGAATTTATTAACATGTTTTTACTTAAGTAATTTTTTTTCTAAAAACTGTTTTGTTTGTTTTATAGACTTAATATTTTCAAATTAATTTTAATTACATCATGAAATTTAATATTATAAAATGGTTTTCATATTTAGAATAATTATATCCAAATTATATAATTTTTTAAAAAATAATCTAATTCTTAATTTTTTTACCACAGTTAAATAATAGTTACCATAGTAACAATAAATTATGATAAATTTTATAACTATGTAGAAAAGTATATAAATTCTTAAAAAATATATTTAATTTATTTTAAGTGATTTTTTCCTAGGGGTACAACTAGATATTATTTTCCACTTTTTGAGCCACAATCCTTTATATGTGACCTGACATGAAATAAAATTATTGGTATTTACAAAAGTTTCATCCCTCTCATATTTAAAGGTGGATTCTACCACCCATTTAAACATATTAAAAAAATTACGCCTGAAAATATTCCCACTTTACTTCCCCGAGATCCCACTCCCATGTTTGGTATCCTTTTACTCTTGTAAAATTATTAAATTCTCCATTTCCAATATATCCTCCAACTGAAGGATAAAATTCTCAACATGAGTACTAATCGCACCATAACTTTTCTCTCACTTCTTTAATATTCTCATTAAAATTTATTTTACCTATTTTAATATAATTATATTATTAATATTACTATAGTAAAAGGTTATTATGTTAATTTTATAACCATTATATTCCCTTTGCACATCCAGAAAAAATTGGAAGGTCATTTGGAAATACTTTGACACTAGTCCCAACAAAATGCTATATATATAATTTTTTATGAAAACTATACATGGATAATTAGTAGGGTAATTTAATTAATAAGTATTATATTTATAACATGTTAATAATTTATAAAATAAAACTGTTTTCTACAGTCATCTAATTCTATTAAAAATGATAATGTAATAGCTATGTCTGTGTGGAAGGCTAGCTCTAAAAACCAATATGTTTTGTTTTCATCACCTCCTCAAATGGATGTTTATGAAAATTTATTTGATGTATATATATAGTAACATATTTCTTTATAGTTTTTAAATTTATTATTGAATTTTAATATTTGGTGGGAAACTGATATATTTTGAGTATCAAGACTTAGAATGGGATTCTGAGAGTTTATACATTGATAAAATTAGTTTTCATGAAATATTTTAGGGCTCAAGTGGTGTCTGAGAGGTTAGATAAAATTTCAAGAAGGAACTAAATTATCATTCTTCTATAAAATAGTTAGTAAAATATATTCACAGTGTTATTTGGACATTTAATCAATGAATAAATCTTAATAGTTGACTTTATGTCATGAATAGGGAAGAGGTATGATATGTGATACTCCTCTAAATGTTCATATCATTAGTTATGGTTATCATCATTAACAAAGGGGAAGGGTTTTTAAAAATATTCCAAGTGGGTAAAAAAATAAGAAACCCATCTTGGGATTTCGCTCAGACAGTATTTCAAGTTAACGTAAGGTCTGACCCCCACCCCCTAATCCTCTTTCCCCTTCAATAAAGATATTCTATTAGTTGTTTTTAGAATCAAATAATATTGTCATCAGATACTTTATTATTATTTTTCATTATCCATAATTTTTCATTGATTTTGTATTGTTTTTTAGGGTTTTGGGAGGAATAATTTCAATAAATTATCATGAAATAATAATATTTAATTATATCTTTAGGTGTATATTATATTGTATTTCTTGATATTCCCAAAAAAATCATAATTCATTGATTGATTCAAGATATGTTGTGTTATGGATTTAGTTGGGGTACTAAACTAATTTGTGTTTATTTGGTCATTGATTTAGTAATTCAATATCAAGTTTTTATGATTCCAAGGTTTTTGGGTGTATTAAAATAGTATTACACAGAATTTCAAGTGATTCAAACATCGTTAGACTGATGGGAGATATAGAATCTTCATGTTTTATTACATATAATTTTCAATACATGGAATAAAACAAAAGATATTTAATGTTTATTTTCATAATAATTAATCTCATAATATAATAGAAAATAATAAATTATTATAAAAAACTTTATTGTATTCTTAATTACTTCATCTAAATTTACATTTATCGTATCTCATATTTGTGGGACATACATCAAATAAATGGGTGGGAATGAAGTCTAGTAATAGAATAAGTAAAGTAGAAATTTATCATGTTATCCTAAATCATAAATATTAAAAGACGAGGAATAATAATATAGAATTAAAAAGATAATATGAGGAATATCCTAAGAAAAATACCATTTATCATTATATTTAAATGATTCTACAATATCGAAATACAGTATTCATGAGGCTATCATGAGGGTTTATCAACAAAATGTCATAAAAGAAATTACCAAATTTTTTCACCGAGGTATCAAAAAACATTGAATTTGTTGATATTAATTTTTTTCTAATGAATTATTGTGATATCTGGTAAACCATTTAAATATTTTGATTTCTTGGGATCCAAAATGATTAAAGTAAATCCTTCATGTAATAACCAGTGGAGTAAAATGTATTGGCTTCATATAAAGGCATTGAGTGTGGAAGTTATTAATTTTTTGACCATCCCATACTTTATAACACAAACAAAAATAATTTTGGTTTCATATATTTAAATCCCTGAAGAAATAAATTATATTTAAACCTATGTAAATTCCCCTAGATAAAAAATAGTTTCGGTGTTCACAATATTTTATTTTCTCATATAAAATAGAAAAATTTGAGATGTAAATTCATCATCCTGAAGGGTATAAAATGTTTTCTTTTTAACGTTAAAATGAGAGACAATGAAGCTATATCATTGATAAAATGATATTTTAGCAGTAATTGTATGATCAGTCTTATGAAAATAAAGTAACACGCCCTTTATAATATCCATGCCAAATGAATTAATTGATTGGAAAAAAGGAGAATAGATTTCTCTTACCTTTATGTGTTTCCCTTAAAACATGAGGATGGATCCATAGGGGATTATGTAAAAATTGGGTGACTCTTTAGGATGTAAAATGACTAGAATATCCTGGAGAATATATTTATAGTAAATAAGAACTGTGAAATGGGTGGACATTTAATGGAAATGTTGATGAATTGTTTAATAATCTCTAATTATTGGTCTTGGAAATCATTAATATTAGAAATGAAAAAACATTGGCCTAAAAAAGGATTTCGAACATGATTTTGTACTTTGAGTCAGATTTTAGTATATTTTAATATATTATAACAAAAAACAATTCTTCATATTTTTTTTGATAATTAATACTATATTTATCCAAAAATAATGATTTAAAATCCAATTTTCCATTTTAGACTTTAGAAAGTAACATATGTGTTCTGATATTGATTAAAATATATTAAAATACGTTATAATAATAAAATATCACATTTTTTTTGTTTATAATGGTTAGTTAATTATTAATTCATTGTTACATATATATGAAGTCATAAAACATACCGAAAACCGAAAACTATAATTTTACTATTCACTGAATAATAATGTTTTTTAGAAAAATATCAATAAGTCACCTTACACTAATTTAAACATGATTATTTAAAATATAGTGTTTTTTTATCAAAATATTTATTTAAATGATATAATATTAACTTTTAAATATAAAAATATTTAAAAACCCATAAATAACAGTTTTACGACATTGTTAATTATAATTAGTCACACACACACACACACCTCACACACAAGTCCGAATGGCAAGCCATAACCCCCTCCAAGGGGATATACCATCCATAATGTGTTATTTATTCCATAAATTTCTCATATACCTAGTTATAATGAATCTCATTACATGGCTTGTAGGCCAAGAGGGTATGAATGCCCATTACATAGAACACATGGCCATATTTTTTTCCAAAATGACCCACCAGTGAATAGTACTATTATAGTAACTAGGATTATAGAGTGATTCATAAATTGGAGTTCCTACTATAGTTCCAACCACCACTATAGTGCCATATAACCTATAATATAGTCACTACTATAGCTCTATTACTGTATCACTACAGTACATGTGATCCATTGGTTTTAAACCCCCCATCCATGATGTAATATTAAAAGGTGGTTACCAGTATGTAGAACCCCAACTAACAATTCATGACACAATAACATTTTGGACACTTATTATAAAATACTAGGACATTATTAAATTATTTAATAATTTCTATTTAAATAATAGTGTTTAAAAAATTGTTTCATCAGAGAAAATATTATTGAGAATAATAGATTTTATTATTAAAGTGTATCAATTTTCTAAATGTAAAATTATGTTTTATTTTGGTCCGAAAATAATTTTATCAAACTGATCTTACATGAATATATATATTTAATTTAAAAACAATTATAGTCAAAATGGAATTGATGGAGTGACGATTTAATTGATACAAGGAAATTACACTTTAAGAAACTAAGGCATGTACATGTATCACCTTAGTTCACCCATGTACGCTCTAAGGGTAAGGAATGTGATTGTGGTGGTTTCATGGGGTAGATCATCTATCATTGAACCATTGGAAATCACCGTAAATATGATCTTCTCTCATGGTTATTTAATTCCATTCATCAGTTTTGATGCTCATGATGAGTTGGGTGAAGGGTGAACCCTCGTGATTTAACCTCCCTTTCATGTTCTAAAAAATGAGTCTCAACCAACATGACACTACTAGTTAAGGTCATCATTCATCATTTAAGAATCAATAATCTTTCATCATTAATATTTAAAAAAATAATTATAATGGTAAAATCGTTGTCAATTTGTATATTTACTAATGGTAAAATAGTCTTATGGTAACATTGATCAATTGTCATATTACTATTCTAATGGTTACATTGCTCCCTATAAATAGAAATTCATTCCATCACTAGAAATTCACTATAACTCCACCCATTGATATATTTTCATTATATAATACTTTTATTAATTTATTATTTTTTTCATTTTTATAGTGTTAGAATTTGGGGTGATGATTCATGTAGATTAGGGTGATCCATATTTTCGCATTTTATTATATTTTAATTTTTTTATCCAATTTTAATGTAGGAAATTTCCATTGGTTTGAAAGATAACTAATGTAATAATATTTATATGTGATATAAGGTTCTGTTGGTTCTTCTGAATTTTAAACATTTATAATATTATATAACAGAACAAAAATTATTTCAGGAAATTAATATCTTTTAAAAAGTGTGGGTCATTATATTTTTCCCCTATTTAGAAATTTCAATCTTTGAAATTATAACTCATATTAATGGTTTATAATTGTATAGGGTAATCTTATTTAATTGTTTCTGATCATTCCCATGTCACGTCTTCATACTTATGGTTTTTCCGAAAAATATGAAAAGGTGAGTTGTCTGGTTACAGAGAACATTGTCTCTACGGTCTGGGATTTCCACTAGTTTCTCCTTATAAGAGAGGTCATGTTGAATTTATAACACCTAAATATTAGGTATATGTAAGGGATCAGGTATATACATACTTAAGAGTGATACATAGAATAATTCATGATCATTAGTATCATTTGTGGGAAGAGATAGTTGATAGGCCACTAGTCTTATGTGATCATGGAATTCAAAGGCTCTATTATACCTCAGGCTAGGAATAAATTTCTCTCCCCATTTTGTGACTATATTCAAATGTGATATCCCAAGGAAATTTTTTTTATCTAACCTCAATCAAGATGTAACTTCGACATTTGTCATCATAGATCTTTTTCCGACTCTGAGAATATATTATCTGTTTTTGGATGGAATGAACATTTTATATCATCTATTCAGGAAGATCATCCACAAGTATCTTTATCACCCTATCATCATCCCTAAATTTTGGAGTTATAAATCAGTTCAAATATAGAAGTTTATAGTATTCCATTTTAATACTCATGTGTAATCTCTTGTTCTATGATAACTCATCTAAATGGATGTATGGATCTATCCACCTTTAAATTACATTGAATATATTCTCAACAAGTCCTAATGTGACATAATAGTTTATCTAGATTGGCTATATATATAGGTTTGATAGACAATTTGTTAATCTAGTTCAATGTTCATATCATGACGATGAATTTTCCATAATTTAGATGTAGACCTTGGATTGTGCCCATAAATGATTGAATGTGGAACCCTGTGTGTCATCAAAACAACATTTTACTATATCTTGGAATGTTGTTGAAGATCGAAATCATCCAAAATGAAAATGAAATGGGTATCCATGGTGAGTCTATCCAATATAACCCATCTATAATTTTTTACATTAGATGTTATTGGGAGACCATTGATGAAGTCCATAGTGAAATTTTTTCACTTCCATATTGGTATATGTAGTGGTTGAAATACCCATGTAGAATGTTATCATTATGTCATTATTTTTTGACACAAAAACACCTTGAGGTCTAGGTAGAAATATACGTTTTCATATTCTACTACCAAAAAATATAATGAATATCCCTATACTATAGAGTTATACTAGGACGTATAGAGAATGTTGAGCAATGACATTTGTCCATAATCTCTTTATTTATTTACGAGATATATGAAACATATAGCCTTTTAAGATATTATAATAAATCTTCTTGATTAATACTGAACTCCTCAAATTTTACATACATCACAATTTATATATTCTTTTGAATTAAAGGATTATCTCTTTGACCTCTCTAGATCTTATCTAGTAATAACATTTTTTAAATCGTTGGTGATAGGATTGATGATTATCCTTCCCTATGGATCCCATTATTCGACATCACTGGGAGCTTGATTAATGGATTTCAATGAGTCATCATCATTTCTAGCATAATAGGGTCATTAAGACATAATTATTCAACAAACTTTTTTCTCTTAAAGAATGATAATGATTTCAACATTCATAGTATATAAGAATCTCAAACATATCTATGGTTTCATCTTAAATTCATTTTGTGTGAATATATAATTCCCACAATGGTGGCCTGTGTATATATATTGTTTCCCCCCATAATGATTATGCCTCCATATCATTAGAGAAAAAAATTATTTTAACTGGCATTAGTTCATGCATAGGATAATTCTACTCATTATGATTTAAATATCAAGTTGTATAATTAATCGCATTGTAAATATTTATGAGGAATAACTAAACAACATTAAAATGGGTAGAACAATAAATTAAAAATTCTTCTCTAAGAGATGGTAGAGTTAATATAGGTTTATTAACCAATATCTTCTTTTGTTCTTAGAAACTTTTTCATGCACCTATTTCATTATTAATGTTCAGTTTTGAGTTAACTTTTTATGTGTACTAGAGTGGTTTGAATATTTTTTCACAAACCTCCTTTAATATCCTACTATATAGTGTAAACTATTAATCTTAGTTTCTATTAGATAATGGGTGCATTCCTTTATATCCATTTTCTTGGTAGGGTCAACTGAGATTCCTTAATCTGTTAAAATGTTCCCCTGTAATACAACTTCTTGTAAGCAAAATTAACATTTTCTGAATATTTGAAATAGTTTATCCTTCCATAGAGTTCTCAATATAACCCTTATATGATCCTCATGATTTTTGGATTATATAAAATTATAAACAATAAAATAAAATAAAATTACATATCTATTCCATAAATACTATATTAATTAAATCCAAAAATATAACACAAGAAATAGTAATTTCTTAGGGGGTAAAAATAAAACAAATATTTACCATCTCTATTCTAGAAGGAAATAATTGTAATTTCTTCTTCTGTCACACTCAATTGATGATAACGAGATAAAAGGTCCATCATTATGGAGAATTGTTGCCCATGAATTTTCTTAAATAAATGATCAATCCTTGGCATGAGTTATATGTTTTACACTATCATCAGATTATGTAATAAATAATCAATGTATATATTAATTTATCCACCCTTATTAATTATAACGAGAATATTTTATATCCAATGCGATACACTTGATTAGATAAAACCCTTCTCCTTATGAACATTAATTTGTTTCTTTAAATCCTCTAACTCAACATTTTATGTTCTATATAGGGTAATTGATATGGCATTGGATCCTAGTATGTGTTTAACAAAGAAATATACATCTCTTTATGGGGTAGTTACATGTAACCATTTAGGAAATATATCAATTTATTCTTGAATCATAGGGTTATTTTATATATTTATACTATGATTTTCTTCCCCCTATTCACTGATCTTCACCACATAGAAGGCTAAGATATGTACTTCTTGAAAAATACATGGTCATGATTTTTCTATTTTCAAAATAAACTTGGTTTTTCCATTCAAAACAATTATAATTTCATTTCTCATGTTTTTGATCATAAATCTATACTTTTCTCGTGGGTAAATACCTATCATAATGTATAATTACACCATGGTAATGACTACTAGATTATTTATGAGATTTTATTTTAAATTTATAATACTATAGTTACCACACACCATCAATTATAGGATAATCCCTCTTCAAATCATGACTGATAACACAAATTCTATAATCTCTGGGATTAATTCTATGTTATTTTCAACCATGAATGAAATAAAAGCATTTTTTGAACTATAATCACATAATATACTTTCTATATTTGAAAGAATAGCGAATGTACCTGTCACCACATAATTATCAGCCTATACTTCATCTTTCATGATTCAAAATTCCTTACCATCCTCCCATGTCCTATACTGATGTTTATGATATTTTTCTTCCATTATCATTTAATTGGTACATTGATTGTCAATGTTACCAGGTGGTCAATTCAAGATGTACTAAAAATTTTGGTGTGATTTGACCATCCTCCCTTTGTCTTTAGTGTCAATATGTTGAGTTTTCACTACACCATTATAATTATGATCTATTTGACAATATATTCAACAATTTTATCACATTCCACTCCCAAAAATTATGTTCCCTAAATTAATCTTCCCATATTTCGTATACAAGGAAATTTTCACTTTCCTTTCTCCTCTCTCATAAGCAATATTCTTCCATGGGGTTGGCTCTATTTATCTCTATTTTCCTTCAATATACGTGACCACAGAATCTATCCACAATATAGTAAACAATTCCTAGAACTCCACACAATCTACTTATATCTTTCTAAGTATTTATTTTCAAAAATCCTCTATATATCTGTTATCGGGAAAATGTAGAATCTATCAACCGTTCTATTAGGATCCTTAAAAGGTATATATGTGTATCTACAAAGTATTTTATTGTTAATATTATAGATTCACACATATTAATTTTCCTTATGCCCCATCCCTATGAATTATATCTCAATTTTTGTTCACATTTAACAAGGAAAATATTTATTGAAAAATATTTCCACGAACCATAACCACTATAGAACATAAATATCTCTTTTTAGTTTCTCATTTTTAATTATTTCCCCCCAAAGATCCTATTATGCTTCTAATATGTGTAATTATAGGATTAAATTATCTATATATGAACAAAATAGTATAGAAATGATCTTCTTTATAGATTTAGTCAATTTTTTAACAATCAATGGGTTGGTAGATCCAATAAAAGATGTTATTAATTGATTCATAAAGGACTCAACGATATGTTTTTCTTTTTATGGGAATCTGATCTATCAAAAAATATCATGTTATTATTCCCAAATCATTATCGTTGATTCATCATCCTCATGATGTTTTCTATTCCAGCTTCTATCAGTTTTGGATGTTCTCTAGTTCATCATCTATTGATCTTATCCTTTATGTGGTTCCTCCTATATCCCACCATTTTTCAAATAGAAGAAAACCTTATTGAGAAATGTCTTACATTGTGGAGTCTTTCAATTTTAAATGGGGTTTATGTATTAAAACATTATGATTAAATAATTTATTCATTAATCTCATATAATAACATTTTTATTTGCGATATATCATTCATAATGGTTCATAAAAAAACATGTCCTTGAATAAGTTTATCCCCTAGGTTTGTCAAATAATGTCCTGTAAAGTTGGTTGATGTGAACCAATTCCAGATCAAATTTACATCAATATGGTATTTTGTGGTAGTTACCGTTAAGAAATTATTATGTAGAGTCACATCCACATGTAGTTTCCAAATAAGGATTTCATTATATCAAAGAAAAATTCTTGACACATCACCAAAACACTATGATGTCTTCATATATTTAGAATTATACATAGGGTAATTGAATAATATTTCATGACCAAATTTCAAAAATTAACTAAACTATCCATCGATACAAACAATGGCATCCCAACATTTTATTGCATAAACTTTTCCTTACATGGTATAAAAAATAACATATTTTAATGTTTAGTTTCTTGTAAATTAGGAAAAAAATACATGAAAAAATAAATCATTCTTATATTCCAAATGATTGGATTTTTTATTGGTTCACACAAATTTACTTTTACAATATCCCATATCTGAGGTACATAGAGAAAAATAAAGAGGATATAATGGAAACCCATATTGGAATAATCAAATTATACATTTAGCATGTGATCCTGAATAATAAAATTATGTTGGTAAGGAATAACAATATATAATGAACAACATAAAAAGGGAATATCATAATAAAAATAACATGTATCATAACATGGAATTTTAGCTTAACAAATATGGAATTAATGAGTATATCAGCATGTTTTATCACTAAGTATTTGTAAATTAAAATTACCATGGTATCGTAAAAAATAGAATATATAGTGATTGAATTTTTTACCCAGTGATTTAGAGTACTATCCGTGGGAACCCTACAAATGTATTAATTTTATTTTTTCCAAATGGATCAAAATAAATCATTTTTTCAATTACCTAAGGAGAATAATTTACGAGTTTCATATTAAATCATCGAGTACAGAACCCCCCAATTCATAGGAATTTATTTATTCACAATTGAATCCATCAAAATATTTTCTTCAATTAATTCCAAAAATTAATTTGATTCAACTTCCATATAAACAAAAATTTAAATCTAAATATTTAAATTACCACCTTTTTATAAGCACATCCCAATTTAATGAAATTAGGGGATTTCCATTTCATGAAAAACACTATTTCTTCCAAAAATCCAAATTCACAAGAATTGGGTATTTTAAAAAATGATTGAAATCCATTTTAATCTAAAATAAGTCAATTTCATTCAATTAAATCAATTGAAATTAAATAAATAATTTCTTATTAATAAAAGTTAGGCAACGTAATGTAACAACCTATCTTAGGATCAACAGATCTCAGATCACCAAATCCTATACGAGAGTCATCAATGAAGAACAAAAATAACTAGATCCATGAAAATGAGAATAAAACCCATGTTTATATTTATAATAGTGGGTATTAGATAATCCGACAACAATAGAAATCTGTACAACCATAGGAAGAAAGAGTGATATTATGGTATATTAAGAACAAGATGAAAACACTAACCAGAAAGATATCGACCGAAGTTTTCCTAGCATGAGATTGGTTCTGGGATAGATCTAAGGGGACAAGAATACTACATCATAGGTCTATGATAGGGATAAATGAGTTTGGGTGGATGGAAATCTATTTGGGACCTAAAAGAAGGTTCAAGAAATTTTATCACATTTATGATCATACAAAATTCCATCTGCACAGTTTCGTGGGAATTATTGCAGAATTTGGTTAATCTGCAATCAGGGGTTTCAGCCATTATAAATGTGTTTCATGGTTTCTCGGAAGAGGAAACCTGACATGACTAACTATGGATAATCCATGTAGATATCTCTTCCAAAAACATTCCAGTTTTCTATAGTAGGGTTCACGGTTTGGCAAACTGTGTGGCAGCCGTGTGCAAACCATGCACTAGCCCAAAAATTCAAGATTCCTAAAATTTCAAAGTGAAACCACCCAAAATGAAACCCAACAAAATCTCAATTAAAATGGAGGTCCTAGTAAAATCTAATAATGGTAATGGGATGTAACATGTTTCCCACCATAGGAACATTATGTCCCTAGAAAGCCTACAAAGAAGCATACATGTCAAAAATATTATGTCACTTATCTCACATTAGTGAATCACTCTCCCACATCTCATAAGATTTAGATCCATAGTCTTATATCACTCATAACAAAGGTTTCATCCTCCCAATTATTTCCTTGGTCTTAGAATCAGCAATCCTGACTGGCCACTCAGTCAAGGATAAATCAGGTTCCACATTCAAATCACGCCAACACATAACATGATATGGGTCTGATAAATAATTTCTAAGATGAGATAAATGAATCAAATTTTTTATCCATGTCATCTATGTTGGTAGTTCTAAATGATAATAATCATTACTTTCCTTCTCAGTAACCACATACTATTCAACCAAACTAGGAGCAAGTTTCCCTTACCTCCCATAACACTGATGACCCAACAATGGTGAAAAATTTAACACCTAGTCACCAACATTGAACTACAAGGATATATGCATGATATCACCATAAGGCATGTATCATATTTGTGTTTTTAACATTAATGTTGATTCAAATCGATCTTTTGTTCATATCTTAGACCAATCCCGTCCCAACCAAGGAACTCTCACCAATATGAGACCAAATCAACAAATATTTACATGGTTGGCCATACATGGCCTGAAAAGAAGCCATCTTGATCCCGAACTGGTAGCTATATTTATTAGATAACTCAACCAATCCCAAATGATCTTCCCATTATCCACTAATTTTGAGAACACATGTGTGGAGCATGTACTAAATAAGTCTTATAGATCTTTCTTTTTGGAAATCCATCGGAAGATGGCATTACATACTAAAATAGCCATGAGATCCCTGTACCTATTAAAGGCCTCTCTAAAATATATTAGTGATCTGAGGATTCCTATTAAATACTATAGAAAATGGGACTCTATGAAAAAAATCTCATTCAAATAGAGAATTCCAAAATATTCAAATTTTGTTGTACCAAAAATGGGTAATAAGTAATCCCATTTCACTAACCATATCACATTATTCTTATTCAGGGTATATGGAAACCCTGCCAAAAATTCCATAGAGATCTTATTCAACTTCCATGTAAGGACTGGAAGTGTATGAAGAGAACCCAAAGGTTTCTGGTGCTCAGACATAACCTACTGGCACGTATAACAATAAAAAACAAACTCAGGAACGACTCATCTTATACATGGCCAACAGAATTACCGCCACATTTCATGGAACATTTTTTTGTTATTGGGTGAACTCCCCCCTTTTATCAATTCAAATGCTCCATCACAAAATTCCTTATAGATGATCGTATCAAAAAAATTGTTTCGATGGAATAAAAACCCTCATTGGAGAATGAACATATAGAAACTTCCTCCCTTCCATAAAGAGTGTCCTTAATGATATAGAACTCTTCCTCAAGATGATGTTCCTAAAGAAATAATTCAAAAAGAGTGGATGTAAACTGAAAACATTCCATATAAACATCAACCCCTTTCTCCGGAACTCCAATATACTACTGCGAAAATAGATCCCTCAAGTTCCACTCTTATGATTAATCATTTACTGCTTGGTTTGGAATCTTATTGATAAAATTATCTTCAACGATGTACCCATTACCTAGGGTATATGAAATATATAAATCAAAATATAGCAGGTATTCTTCCCAAAAACCTATGATGAAGATTTAAATATTTCTTATAGAATATATAACTAATGATTTTGTGGTCTGATAACACGGTAAACCATTCACTATAAAGTTAATATTTGAAACTCATAAGTGCATGCATCATATCTAGAAGTTCAGGTTTGAGTGTCAGATAAATATTATGTTGTAGCCTAAGATGGAGTGATCTATAAGCAACTATATGATCACCTTGAATAAGAATGCATCCCAAGCCAAATCCCAATAAACCACAAATGACTACATAGCCCAGCCCGACCTCTGGAAGAGACAACATCAGAGTAATAGTCAAAGGACATTTCAACTCAACAAAATAATTATGGAATTACTCATTCCAATTGAAATTTAACCCTTTCTAATTCAGTTCTATATTGAGAGAATCCATCTTTGATAAGTCCTTCTCAAACTAGCAATAATATCTAGCTAATCCAAAAAATCATTAAATATCGAAGAAATTTTGTGGTTGTTCCAATGTCATAATAAATTAAATTTTATCAAATAAACCTATATTTATTATTACAACACCACATGCCCCAATAATTTCACTTCCCAAATCTAGAAATCACAATTTAAGAACATGGAATAAACATAGTGAGTTATTAGCACTCCCAAAACTATTCTACAATAATTCATTTGATCCTACTCAGACATAGAGTATATAAGGATCTCATCAAAAAAATCTACCACAAATTTATAAACATTCTCATGGAAAATCATATTCATTACTTCCATCAAAACTGCAGGATCACTATATAGAAAAAGGGCATAACAAGGTAATCATAATGATCATACATACTCCGAATTTAATTTTTATAAATTTCATATTTCATTATTCTAAACTAATTGTAACCGATGTGATGATTAATCATTGAGATCCACTTTTCCCCTTTAAATTGATCAAACATATAATTAATCCATTGTAATTAATATTTGTTCTTAATGGAAACTCAATTGAGCTTTTTATAATCAACAGATAAGATAGGTTAACCATCAGCCTTCTTTGTTAAGAGAACCAACATTTCCCAAGAAGACACACTCATTCATATGAATGCTTTATCAAAAAAATTTCCATGCTTGGACTTTATCTCTTTCAGATCATCTAGTGTCATGAGGTACGATATGATAGAATTTTTTTTGGGTATAAGGAATTGAGTCGATGGAAAAGTCTAACTCCCTTACCTGTGGAAAACTAGTGAAATCAAAAGGAATCACAAAGAGAAATTCAACAACTACTCTAGGGAGATCACTGATTAATTATTCCCACCCCTGATCAAAGGAAAAAATCGATATTATTTTCCATAACTCTGAATAATAAGTTCTCAACATCCTTGAACTTGGGCCTCATTCATGCTGAAATACAAGAGATAGACCAAAATGTGTTGTATAGGATACTCATGATTTAAAAATAAATTATAGATTTTTGGTGATGAATCAATCTATTCTGAAAATAAAGTCAATGATTTTCAGGGAGATGACTAGAAATTTCCAATATAGATCAATATATAATAAAGGGAAAACACATGTAGGACAATGGAGACCATTGTCTCTCTTTATACCAAGGGGTTAGTAATATCCATTGCACATGATAAAATTTCAATAGAAAGATTGATAAGTCTTGTAAAACATGTAGAAATGAACGAATTTGATACACCCTATTAAATAGAGAATTCATCAATGATAATTCTACACTAATGTTACCTCTCATAGTTGCTGGACCTATGTCCACTTCTATTAGAGAATATTCCATGACATGAAGAAGCTTCATTCTGTATGTCTGTTGTTGGAACATTTTTTCTTCTGAAGCATCTGATTACCCTAATCCTCCTCCAAATCTAATTTTTATTTAAAACAAGCAAACAAAAACAACCCGGGTGACCCGGGGCTAGGGAGGTCTGAAATAGTTCAAACCAAGGGAATCCCCTCTAAGTAAGTTAATTCGCCATAGTTTCAAACTATTGATAGGGATACCGGAAGTGGAGATGGAGGTCTGAACCGCCAAGGAATCCAAATGATCCGCTACCTTATTACCCTCGGGCCAAGTGCGAGACACCTCAATATTGGGACTAAGAAGAGATCTATATTTTCTAAAAATGTAAGAAATAGTCCATGGGGGAATCCTGATTCCAAGCATGGCATCGTGGAGAATCCTGGAATTTGTCTCCGCCCTGGTTAGATCAAACATCTCCTGCCTACAGAGGGAAAGCCCCATGAGCATGGCCATAGCCTCGGCCAAGAGAGATGTGACCTTTCCAAAGAAGGATGTGAACGCCATAACCGCCTCCCCCTAGGGGCCACAGACTATGCCCCCTCCTTTCATCACCCCCATAGCGTAGGACCCGTCAGTATTCAGCTTAAAACTAGAATAAGAAGGTTTCCAGCTTACCCATGTGCCACGAATGTCTAGAGGATCAATTGTTCTTTGGTGCCTCAGTGAAAACCATATTAAACTTTCCTTCCTATAAATGTTGGTATCAGAACAAGGGACCTTTTATAGGAACTACAAAAGGCCAAGAATGACCATTATACCAACAAATTCCCTTAGATTCATCATGCTTTCTCTTTCTTTTGAAGGAACTCATGCTTACACGAGGAGAAAAAACACCTAAAAAGATTAACTTTCCATCCATGTCTATTTCAACCATAACTTCTATACCTTGTATATCAATTTAAGAGGTAATCATCAACAAGAAAACCTTAAAATGAATATCTTAATAGATCCCCAACTCAAACCTTTGAGCCTTAGGTTAGAAGAGCATGAGCTCAATAAAATGGTTTTCATACTCTATCTCGGTCCTATCATCCATCTTAAGAATCTAAAACTATATAGAGTTTTCCAACTACATCGAATCCATATTGAACTTGTTAGTAAAAAGAACCTTGATGTCCTTCCACTCCAATCCCTCATACTTATTCACCATCATCATTGATTCCCAAAATCTCCTGCCTGGACCATCTAGCATAAAGCTGGAACACTTGACTTTGATTTCATTGGGTGTTTCTAAGAACACAAATAAATGATCTGTACTGCTCAACCAGTCATCAGACTCTTTATAACCATTTGATCCTTTAAATGGTGTTGATTTTAGGTGAAGTAACTATTGAGAACTTGCTTGTAGAATGTCTATATGAGGTTCCCCAGTTTGACCCTGAACAGGAAATGGAGGTGGTGCATGTCCCAGATCCTAGATAGTGTGTACAATCATCTCAATCAGATTTGGATCAAAAATATGATTTTCTCTTTAAGGTTCACTAGTATCTTCCCCTTAAATTTGATTCACACATATTCATAGAGGCATGATGCTACAAAACATCAACCAAAAACAAGGACGACATTAGATAGACACTCAAATTAGGAAACCTGGGAAAATGAATCCCAAAATATAGGACCATTGCATTTGGATTTCAATGTATCCAATGAAAAATAGGAAAAATTAGAGAACTAATCCAATATTATTATTTCCCTAACCACCCCTAGAAATAAAAGGGTCATTATGGTGAGTTTTGTCCCGAAACTCAATCAAAACTACCTCTGAAGTCCCGACAAAATTTTTAAGATGCATAATGACATTAAGAGAAATTCTTAACCTTGATCTGATACTAATTTATCATGAATGTGCATTGGTACCCTAGTAACCTTTTAACCAAGGAAATATTGGCATATCCCAAAGGGTGTTACCGATCCTTATGGATTGGCGAATAGCTTCTGACATCATAAAAACTTAATGTGGGACAATTTTTTCAATAAAAAATCACAAAAAAATTATGAAATGAGAAATTATACATAACAAAAGAAACTCTACTTGGAGTAATGTACCAAAAGGAAAATGGGAATGAAATCCCAATATACTAAAACCAAATTACCAAAATAGGGAAAACATCCCAATCAAAAAATACTATGCAATTTACCAAGTCCATGGTTGAGCAGATGGATCCACATTGAAGATATCATTTCCCTCTATTCATACATATATGGTGATAATCTACAAACACCAAAGGCACAAGTAGGATGTGATCCAGATCCTAGTAGGATTTTACCAATGATTCCAAATTGCGAATCCAATATCAAATTAACGAATAATGTGATTTAATTTTTTTTGAAAAACATAGGATTACCATTTAGAAAACCATATTTAAACAAGTCGTGGTTAATAAATTTAGATATGGAAACACATTTAAATAATCATGATTTACATTTCATATGATTATAGAAACTAACAAGACGAAAGTTACATCTAAAAAATGGATACCTTACACAAATGGAACTTTTCACAAAATTTATTAAATAAACACTGTTATATAAAATAGTTTATTTAAATTCTCAAGACATGTAGAATAGTTTACAACATTGGCATATAGATTTGAAATAAAACAAGCGAGAATCATGGCCATGTTCCAAATAAGTATGATATTTATAGTCTATATTTATCCATCACTATGAAATGAAAAATATGTACGTAGAAAACATTGGTCCTATGGAAAAGGGGACTCATAACAATTTTCTAAAGAATTAGATGTGCTGATATGATGTTTTAGAACGTTATAAGTCATAATGTTCCACCCAAGATAACTCACTAATTTCCTCATGCCTATATTTTCCCATGTATAAAAAATTATGGAAAATTGATTTCATGAATTCTTAAAATACAATTAAATCCCATCTATAATATATAATATGTCAATTTTCGTTATAAAACCCATAACGAGTTTAAATCAAAAACATGTTTTTCACTGAGATGAAACCATATGGTTCCAAAAATAAATAATTTTTAATTAATTTTTCATAACAAAATATATAAAAAAAACTAATTAAATTTAACAATACAAGTCAAAATTAAATTCAACAATTTAATTTTATAATAATTCAATCAACATCAGCATAAGAATCCAATACACTGGAATTTTTGTTTTTTACAAATTTTTACATCAAAACATTTTCAACAATTCAATTACATAATTAAATTGATTCAATTTACATAAAAAAATCGTAGTTAAATATAAAATATTAAATTAAAACCATTCCATAATCACACCAGAATTCAATAAAATTAGGTGTTTTCCAATTCCATTCCAAAAACCATTTTTTATAAAAAAATCCAATTCATCGAAATTGGATCTTTTCAAAAAAAAATGACTGAAATAAATTTTAATCCAAAATAATACAATTTTATATAATTCAATCACTCGTAGTTAGAAAATGTAATTATAATTAAGAAATATAAATCATAACAGAACCCTATACCTTAGAATCAATGGATCTCCTATCACCAAACCCTAACTAGGATGTTTCAATGAAGAACACCAACAAACAGATCTAGGAAAAATGAGACTGAATCCTTTTTTTAGATCCATAATAGTTGGTATTATATTATCTAACCAAATAGAGATATATAAAACCCTATGAACAAATAGAGAGAATGTGGGAGATTGAGGATGGTAGGAAAAACTAATTTGAAGAAGATCAAAATATATTTTCATAGTATTAGATTTATTTAATGGGAGATAAGAGGGGCCAATAATATTCCTTGATTGATATAATGAAGGTATAACCATGTTTATGTTGAAGGTGTTCTATCCAGGACCTAAAAATAGGGTTCCGAATTTTTTAACAAATTTTCGGATCCTACCAAATCTCATCTAAACAGTTTCTTGGAAATTAGTGCACAATTTTGTTAAACTGAGATCAAGAAAAGCTCCTGTTATAAATGGGTTTCATGGTTTATCCTAAAAGGACACAAATTTAGACAAAACATTTGAAATCAATGTGGTTCTCTCTATCCAAAAAAATCCATTTTCAATAGAAAGTTACATGTCTTGGAAAACCATGTGTCAGCCATGTGAAAACTATTCACTAGCCCAGAAATTCATTATTGGTAAATTATTTAACGAAAACAACCCCAAACCAATCCCAACCATATTTATATTAATAATGAGGGTTTAGGAATATATAAAAATGGTAACACGATGTTAAATATATCACCCTAATAAATATTTATTGTTTTCCTCCAAGTATTTATCCTCACATTCCACTAATGATTTCTTACATAACGTCTTAGTTATATGTTATTCAATTGACCATTGTACTTATCATTAGATTTTATTATGAGAATATTTTATTTACTATTCTAAAAACATGGTATTTAACAAATTAATTTGAAAATATGAACCCCTATATTCTTGAGATCATGTTTGAATTGAACGGATGAAATTTATTTAAGGGGGGAGAATGTAACTCATCAAAAATATTTTAAAGTGTAACTTTTATTTTGTAGTGTGTATGAAACACAACACCTAATGTAGAAATTAATATATTGTCTCACTAAATTATGGTATATTAAATATTTTAATAAATTTAATACATTATAATGCTATAAAATCTTGTAATAATTAGCTTGCATCTCATGAAACCATGATTTTCTTTGATATCTTGTGTTGCACGTTATAGAGAGCTTTACCAGAAAAAACATTTATTATAAAAAATTTATTATTTATTATAATAAGATATGACATAGAATTTATATGAAAATATACGAATATTATTAAATAACTAATGAAAATATGTAGTTTAGAGAAATATAAATATAATTCACAGGTTTCCAATTTATTAGAAATGAAAATAAATAGAGGATAAATAAAAAAGAAATTTTGTTATACTCAATAGGGTGTTTTATCCTGATAAATTAAATTAATTACTATTATTTAATAATATTAATGTAATATATAAATTATATAATCAAAGAAATATATTTTTTCATTCAATAGATTTGATAATCATAATATATGAATAAATCCAATTTTTTTCCAAAAAAACTAATTTTTTTTAATCCAGATTTAACACCTTTTAATAGAGAATGAAATTTAAATATGATTTTATGAACATTAAAAAATTTTATATTTAAAAAAAACATCATTTTTAAATTTGAATATATACATTTTTGTTTTGTGAATTTCGTTTCTCAGATGTTTCATTTTTTGATGAATATCAACAAATACTGAATATTAATTGAGAACATCTTTTTTATATAAAAACATTTTAGTGTTAAATAATATCATTATTTTATTTGAAAAATTAATTAATTTAATTACAAACATGTTAATAAAATTTATGTCATTTTAATAAATTTTATTTTACAATAGGATATAAAAATATTGCTATAATTTGAAATATTTACTTAAAAAATTCACTTCGTTGTCCCATCGTTGGGATTATTTTTAAATTAATTTATAACACTTATTTAATTTTAATTAGGAAAAATGGATTCAATTTAATTGATAATAATAATTTATAATTAATATTTTTTTCGAAATTTGTTTTTTTCCAATACTATTACTGAAATAAATCAAAAATTACATCGATGAAGAGAAAAATTACCCTAATAAGGGACTAACCATTAAAATTACATGATAAAATGACCTGTAACTTGTGAAAATCAATACTATGAAGAAATTTAGACCATATAATCCCTCTAATATAATTTTGTTTTTTATTTTAGCGACTTTATGGGGAAAAGGTTTTGTTGAAATTCCCACTTTCAAATATATACATAAATTCCACTTCACCTCCTCTATAAAAGGGCACTCAACCTCCCACTTATTGAACCCTATAAAATAATTTTTATCTTATAAAATAAGACCCAATAAGATCCAAAAACCCTTAAACTTAACATATAATTCTTATGTGGGTATTAAATCTATCCATGAATGTCTTTTGGTATAACACAAAAGGAGTTAGCCGAAAAAGTGGTAACATTATTCACGGTGAACATTTTTTTAATTCTTACTCTACTCATTAAAATATTTTTATATATTTATTATATAATAAAATAAGTATTATAAATATAATTATGTTATATTATATTAAGTATATGTCTTTAACCTTCACACACTTCAATCTAATGGGATACGTAATCATCGTTCTTGTGTACGGCAAACTACCACCAAGAGAACCGATGTTGTCCATTATTCCAAATACCAATTTTCAGGGTTTGAAATAATGATTTCTTTATAGTTTATATATTATATATATAGTATTTATAATTTATTTATGAATTTTTTAATTTCTAATAACACATAAATTCATTCTTTCCAATTTGGAGGAATACGATAAAAACATTTTTGGACGTTTGGACTTCTGCCTCCTCAAAAAAAATGATTCCTTATCGCTATACATGGATTGAATAAAGGATGGATTAAATAAAAATGTGTGAAATATATAAAATTAATATGATAATAAAATTATAATTTATATATATCATTTAATTCACATTATTTTAAATATGAAATGGAAATGGAAATATAATTCATGCATTTGTACGGCCAACAATTTACATGAATGTTGTATTTCATTTTAGATTTCCAAACATTCGGGATAATTGTAAATACATATTAATTTAATATATATTACATTTAATTAATTATTTTAAATCCTATAGTTGGATAAATCATGATCTATGTAATAAGAATTAAAATAACAATTCAGATAATACTAAAAAAATAGGAAATTAACACTGAAAATAGTGAAAATAATGAATGAATATAGACAAAAATTGTAACAATATAATATAAAAAGATCATATATGATATTAAAAATATTATTATGGTTATTTTATAAGTTATTTACATGCTAAAACTCCTTATAAAGTTGGTTAAAGGATGTTTTACCAAAAGGAAACACGTTGTAGTGGACTTCATCTCAATTTCTATTCTTTGAGGTGTATAAATATAACAAAATTTTCATGTAACATCACTAATACCTAAATAATTATTCTATTTTGAGTTTCAATTTTAATTATTACTTCTCAGAAAATTTTTATTAATAGCTACCGATTTGTAAATAATTATAAAATCTGATTCCTTTCCATTTTGTTGTATTACATCATTTCCATCATTAATATTAGAATATTATATGAGTAATAAATTTTTATAATATATTGTTTTATTTACATTTTATTGTTAATTTTTAATGGTGAAACATATAACATATTCATTCATTGATTCTCACTTCAACATTTTGGTCTTTTCAAGGGTTTACTTCCCACTCTCATTTTTTTGGGATTGGTTACACTTGAATTTTCACTAAAGGAGTTTATTTAATTACTAAATAAACCCTCTAATTTTATTCTCCTATAGTTATTAATAACCCATTTTCAATTAATAGTACTATTTGTTCACTCTTTGGTAGACAAATTGTTTTAGAAGATGTTTTATAGGACACTAAACTTCATTTCTCTCTGTAGGTGGAGAACCTATTTTCTACATAAAACCATTTTTTAAAATGGATTAAAAATACTTTTTAAACATTAAAGATTAATTACTAAAAATATGACCTTTTTACTTCTAAAAAATCTTTCAAATGATTCTTTTAATCACATTCCAAGAAATGAACTTTCCTAACATTTTTACCATACAAAAGGAATTCTCGTTTTCCTTATATGATATGTATGTAATTAGCAGACGTTTTTTATTTAAATATTATTTTTCATGTTTAAAATGTTAATTTTTAACTATTATTTTTAATTTATTTGAATAGAAAAAATTTTCATAACAAAATTTTTATTCTCCTCATGAATGTTTTTTAAAGATATTTTTATAGTGTTTTCATCGGTAAAAAACAACAACTCTTTATTTTTACTCCACTTGGGATATTTTTTATTGAGACCATCTTTATTGTTCCCATGAATGGCTTTTGATTTATTTGTTAAAGGATATTTTAACATTCTATCCCTTTATTTGTTTTTGTATCTCCTTGAAATATTTACATTCCTTTGATCATTGGACATTGAATTTCCACCAATTACCCCAACCATTCATCATGGATATATTCATTATCGAAAAATTATGCCATTTTTATACACGGTAGTTGCATTGGTAAAAATTTTATTGTATGGGAAAATATTGACAAATTCACCTTATTTAGTCAATACATAATTTTTTTAGGAACCCAGTTCAGTAATTAAATCGATTTTTCAATATTTGATGATTACATTTGAAATGCAATATATAAGTTGGTGAATAATTAATGATATCCCCTCAATGCATTGGTAGAATCTTGAGACAAAATTAGTTGAAAAAATACCCTTTACATATGTTTCCAATATGAATAGATGGGTTTCATGCCACATATTTAAAATGTCTTAAGAACTTGTCTTGATGGTAATGGTGTCATGTGCATGTGAATCATTATGTTTGATAATTAATAATTTCCCTCAATTTAGTTTTTCTTATCCATGATATTTTTGGAAATTATATATCGATTCATTTCATTCATATTTCATTGATTAAATGGAAAGTGTTTTTGTTATTTTCATTACCATATTGATAATACCATATATAGTTATTTAAATGGATTGTGTTTTCAATTATTTACATTAAACTCTTCCTAACAATTTTATTAATAAAATGACTTGACTCCTCAGTTATTACCATCCAATATTGACTATTCTCATTTATTCATTAATTCCTTATTTTATACTTTACCCTTATTGAACATTTTGGATCCCCCTTTTTTTCTTCATTAAACAGGATTAAAATAAGTTTACATAGAAATATATTCATAGATATGATAATTGGTAATAAAATTACCCTCAAAACAAAAAATAATGTTGCAATTATTGTATCCAATTGTAATGTAAGATACATATACCGATCTGGTTTACCAAGAATACTAAATTATTTAGTCCTTCAATATTTTATTCTTTATAATCATTTCAATGTAATTGTAATATACACTATCACCATGAATTTAGGGGTTGAGTAACTATATATAATGAAAAAAACATAAATATCATGATTTAGAAACTGAAAAAATATAAAAAATTTTAAATAAACAGTATTTAAATTTATTTTGTAAAAATAATATTAAAATATTAAGAATTAAAATTATTAATTTGAGAATATAATTTTGATAAATTTAATAACATTTTTGAAATTAACAAATCCAAATTATCCGATGGTGATTTTTTCGGTAACTTTTTAATATGAATCAATTATTTTAAGAATAGTAACAATACTCTTTTTTGTATCACTATTGTCTCTTAAATTACATAATTCATGATATAATAATAAAATAATACATTCTAGACATTATTTCCTAAAAAAATATTTTTTTTCTTAAATTAGTCATTCCAATATGAATATATTAATCATGAAATCTAAATATTACTCCCCAAATCTTAAAAATCTAGGGTATTACATTAATATATTATCTTCTCAAGTTTAGATATTTTCATATTAATATAATATTGTACTCAAATTTTAAGGTAAATTATAATATTAATCTCCTAATAAAAAAATTTTATATGATTTATAATGTGAAAATTCATTATCTCAAGTTTGAGCTTTGATATAATAATTTTTTCAATATTTTATTCTAAAAATACCCCTCCGATATTGAATAAATAACCCCTCACCCTACCCATCCAAAAAACTCCTCTCACACATTCCAATTCCCATGATCTTCCCAAATTCTCCCCGATTAAGTACGTTATAATAATTAGTTACATTATACTATAATATGACTCCAATCACCAAGGGATATATACTATCAAACAAGAGAAGTTACACCTAGGAGAGAGTAAGTCTCTATTATCTCTTCCCAATTATCTTATTCTGTACCTTATTTTTACATATAATCCCAAAAAAATTATATAAATTAATTTTTAAGTAATCTATAATTATATTAACGATGTTAAACTACTAAAATTATCATATTTACAATAAATATAAATATGGTACTTTCCTTTCATACTCTCTTACGAATGCACGTTAAAGGAATGTTAACCACCAACGGGGACATTTCAAATTCAATACTTATACCCACCATATTGGATGGAATGTATCAATTATAGAAAATATATAAATATGTAATTTAATTTATTATATTATTCTGTATTTAATAATACTAATGTATAAATTACATTTAACAAAATAGAAAAATCAAGGAAATGGGATATTTTTAAGAAAAACATGACAGAAAAATGATTAATTTTCATCGACCAATATTATGAAAGATAATAAAATACTTATAATAGATTTATTATTTTATAAATGACTTTAATTAACTTCTAGTGAAATTATTTTAGTAAATCAGTTTATATTATTTTAGAGGTATAGAATAAACGAAATAAAGAGGGGATTGAGGCTAGGGGACTCTAATTCCCAAATACATTTCATTTGGTTTTCCATCGTTCACACAAATCTTGACTCATATTATGTTATTTATTATTTTTTAAAAAATTCTGAATCTTATACTTAATATTTTATTTTACATTTTATATTTTAGAAGAAAAATAGTATTCATGAAATCATGATTTATGAAATCCTTATGAAACTGAAAATGTTACATGGGATACTTCTTGACTTTTATTGATATACATTTTATGGGGCGTGTATGACTACGTAACTATTATGATGTGACGGGTTGGCCGGATACTATATATATCTTATATACTTTGAGTTATATGATTTTTCTCATGTTATGATGTGTATTATATGTGAACATGATACTAGATTATTTTTCAATTATTTTTTTATTATTATGCACATATGTAAAAGGTGAACATTGTTTTAGCATTGTTCACAACTATGTGTGGTGTTTTATAACTAAGATATGATGTTTCATTATTATGCATTTCCACATTCAATAATAATATAACTTGTTTCCTATAGTTTTTTTATTATGATCTTATTCTTATGTCCTGATTATTATTATTATTCTAACAAATTATATATTGATTCATGTCTATTATTTATCCTCTTACTAGTATTTTTGATCACCCATTTTAATTATGTATATTCTAATTTTATTATGTGTACTATGTTGAACATGGGGGCACTTATAATATAGATATATATGAATTTGTTAATATTTATTGTGTAAAATTTATGTATGAGACTAATTTTACAATGATAACAAACATTTAGAAGATATTTTTATAATGTTATTATGTTTTTAACATAAAATTATTTAATAGTTATGAAAGAAAATGTAGGGTCTCTATAGATGCTATTAACTCATGATACAGTTAATTTAGGAATTTAGATTAGGTAACCACAGTGAAAACGCGTAGTATAATTTTATGTATATGTAAATATCTAATAATATTTGTTTTATAAAAAATATATATATTAGTAATTCATATGATATTCATTTATAGCTAATTTAGAGAAAGAATAAATTATTTATTCATCATTTTTTACATATGTTAAAACTTTTATTTTTTTGAAAATGGTGGTAAATATGATAAACCAAATCAATACACCTTGTGAGGTACGAAACATCGATTTGCTAAACGACATCCCCAATTCCATGAAGGTGGAGTTTTAAAACATAAGAGAAAATTTTCCCTAGTTTTTTAATATAGTGAACAATAACAAAAATCATGTGGAAAATCTTCCTTCCCCGAAGAAGGACTAACTAGAAAATGATTTATCTTTGTGGAAACAACCAAATATGTTTAGTGAATTATCTAATCCACTAGTCATAGAATAGTGGGTTAACTAAATTTAAAAGATCTTTTTTGAGGTTCATTATTTAGGGATGGAGATGGTGACTCTATCCATTTATCATTTCGATAGCGAAGATGATCATTGATGGAAATTGATAAAGAAAACCATGTCTACGGATGAAATGGAATATATAGAGTTCTTAGACATTAAAAATGTATACATTACCAAGTGTTTATGTCAAAAACTTCTAAAATAGATGGAAATAAAATTCATATAGCTGAAGAAAATGGTAGTTTAATCTATCAGGGATTATGATGAACATTTTATAAGGATTTCTAGATAAACATAATGTTTTGTAATTAAAAATGGTAAAAAAATAGATAGATTATTTAGTAGTTTTAAACCCCACATTTAAACGGTTGTATATATATATGATACATTGATATTTAAAAATATGTTGTTCAATGTTCTCCCAAAGTACATGTGTTGTTGGGAGAACGACACCATCGTTATAGAGGTAAAGAAAAATTATAATGTTTTTAACTATTGGGTAAAATGATAAATGATTAATTAGAATCTGACTACCTATATTTCAAAAATATGGGAATAACCATCATGAGAATTTTCTGAACGGGATGAGTAAATTCATCAAGTGTGTGCGAGATGATCTCCAAGCTCATGAATGTAAAAGAGACTCGAAGTAGCTAACCATCCTGATTGAACAAATGAGGGAACCTCCTAATAAACCACCCATGGTTCATGCTTCAACTATAGGCTGTAGGGTCACTATACGTGATAGTGGTCAAATCCCTTGGACCTTGACGTTAATCAGCATAATCAACCACCAAAACAAAAAGAATAAGAGAAATCTAATTGCATCACTACTACTAATTTGGAGATTGATAAATGAACCAAACAATGTAGACATCCAATTCACTCAGGAATATAAAAAGACTTATTTTATTATAGTTCTAAAAATTCATTCATGTCTTTCATGCTTTCTAGAACCTACTAATATAATCCATGATACCTTGATGTAGATATATCTATAAAATCACCTAGTGGTGCAATCATTGCAACCCAAGTGTTCGACCCTTCTCTATAAGCATCTATGGTAAGACTCTTCCAGTGAATCTCTTAATACATTCCTCAGATTAATTTGACACTATATTGTTCATGGATTAAATCTCATTATATATAAAACACATTAACTTTTTGGAAAATGAAAAAAAAAATTTCTGAACCATACCAATATCCTCTACAATTTAAATACCATTAATCTCCTTTGTAAATTCCCAAAATGGTGGGGGTGTTGATACCGTACGAAGAATCATACCATACCCAAATTTTTGGGATAAATGAAAACAACAAACATGAGAAAATTATTATTGTTAGGGATGACACATATATATTTCTAAAAGTGTAACCTGATCATCACCCAAATTAGGAGGTATATTTCTAAAAGAATCTCATACCTGGAGCAATAGTTATCCAGAAATGACCCGACATGATGGCCAAGATCAAAATAGAATAGCTATAGTAGCAGCTATAATAGAAGTTGAAAAATTGGTTAGTATTCCATAGTTCATCATATTAGGGTGAGCTACTTTTTTATGAATAATTATATATTAATGCGTCTATATATCAATTACCAAGAGCTCAAAAAGATCACTATAAAGAAAATTTATCCACATTCATGGATTGAATACCTGTTCGATCAGCTTCAAGGACTTTATTACATCTCAAAGGTTTTTTTAGATTCTAGATATCAATAATGGAAGGTAATGAAAGAATATATTCAGAATACATATTTCCATACCAGGTATGAAAACTATGAGTTTATATTTATTCACATTAGAATTACTAATTCCCATTCAATCATCATGGATTAATGAATAAAGTCATTAGAGAGTACCTAGACAAATTATTCGAAATATTTATCAAATATATTATCATTTACTCCAAGAGAATGGAGGAACATAAAGAACATATAATTATTGATATGGAAAAATTAAAAATGGAAAAATATACACTATGTTCAGCATGTTTTAATTCTTGGGTGAAACGAGTCAGATTATTTAGTCAGCTGATCACAAGTTAGAGAATATTTGTGGAACCAAAAAAGACAAAGTCAATTATAGATTGTTCCAAACCCACTAGTGTCATGGAAATATATAATTTTCATACCATATATGGGTATTACTAAAATTTTGGGAGTAATTTCTCATGAATATCTATCCCAATAACTGGGTAAACATAGGAAGGATTAACTTTTGTCTAGATAGAAGAATATGAGGAAATATTTAAGGATCTCAAGAACAGGCTGATCATTTCCATTGTACTCACAGTAATAATAAGTGGATAAGGTTATTTGATATAAATTTACCTTTCAGTGAATTTATTGGGTTGTGTAATCTTGTTTAAAGATGATGTTATAGCCTATGCCTCCTTGCACATGAAGATACCTAACATGAAAAACCCAATGCCTGATCATGAGTGATAATTTATGGTATTTCCCTCAAATATTTAATAGCACTATATCTATGGTGAGAAGTGTGACATATATAATGATCATAAGATCTTAAAGTAAATGTTCACATATAAGGAGCTCAATATGCATCAAAGAAGATGGTTAGAATAAATAAAAGACTAATATTTCTCCATTAACTACCATCTGGGAAAGGTGAAAATTGTAGCTAATGATCTATGTAGAAAAGAACCTACTACACTATCCATTATGAAGATTGAGAAATAAAATATGTTCATGGATATGAGATGGATGTAATTCTAAATCATAACAGCATGGTATGCTTTATACCATTACCAAATGATTTCCCAACTATCCATCCCCAAGAACATAAAAAATGAACAAAGGGATTATCTACAGTAATAAAAGAAGGTGAATATGGTTATGTAACTAAGTCTACAAGAGTTACATATCGATGATAATGGTGTGAATCAGTTTGAAATAAGTCTTTGTGTGCTTTCATCACATCAGATAAAGAATTATCTATTGGATAATGCAAATATTTCAACATAATCTATCCATCATAGAAGTACCATGATATACAATGATCACTAAGAGAACTTTTGGAATGACAACATCAAGAAGTATATTGCAGAGTGTATCTCTCTAGGTTTGGTATCTCAACATGTTAAATCATAGTGACATAATTCCAATGGGATGATGAAACTATTTTATATACACTCATAAAAATGGGAGAATGTTGCCATGGTCTTTTTCCTTGGTATCCTGAATACATCTGATGGAAAATATGTGATATGGGTTTTGGTGGATATTCTAACCAAGAATACCCACTTTATTTCTATTCAGGAAGCTTTCTATCTAGAAATTTTTTTAGGATATATCTGAAGGAGGTGGAGAGACTACATGGGGTTCAAATTTTGATTACCTTTGATTAAGATCCAAGGATATCCTAAAAATTATAATGAAGTATTCATCATTATGTGAGTATAGAATTTAATTTCATCGTGGCCTATGTCACGACCAGTCCCTCGGGGCCCATGCCTTGACCACCCCAAACCTGCCTTCTATAGGCCTAGGGATGGAGACTAGCACTGAAGAAGTTTTCTCTAAAATTGGGAAGGCATTGCATTTATAACTAGTAACACACACAACCAAGAACACAAAAAGATACAATCTCATGTAAATAGAATAGTAAAAGGAGGGATTATAGTAATTGAAATGGAGCCAGAATACAAGACAAACTTGAATATACAAGGAAAAATTGAATGTACAAGGCAATTGAATGTATAAGTAACTGGAACAGCTCCTGTGATCACTCGCCAAGGACCCAACATAAAGGGTAGGTATAGCTCTCGATCAGTCGTCTCTACGGTACACCTTGTCTTCGTCCACCTTGGAGCGACCTCCAGTCCTGGTACCCTCATCCCCAATCAACGATGTCTATCATCTACATTCGACACAACAAGTTGCATGCATCTCCCGTGCATGGGTGAGTATAACGATACTCAGTAGGGACCCTGAGACCCTCAAGATCTCACAATATCCCCCAAGGATAAACCAAAAATTATGAAATCAACTGATAAATCTAGTTATGTATATGCATATAAATATACCTGAGTTTTCAAGTAATATATCTCAATAATGTGGAAACACAAAGGAATTGGATTATATCACACCTGATATATATTTATATATAGTAGTAGAGATGATTAGATTTAACTAATAAAACATTTTACTCCGTTAAGAGGCTATGCTGCTCACCTTCACAAAATCACTAGGAGCTAACTCACACAGGATCGCTGGAGCTGACCCACACAGGATCACTGGAGGTAACCCACACATGATCGCAAAAACTGACCAACACACGAAAAATAGGATCTGACCCACACCGGATCACTAGGAGCAGGCCCACATAGGATCACTGGAGGTCACCCACACCCGATCTCTATGAGCTGACCCACACAGGATCGCTCAGAGCTGACCCACCCAAGATCGCTAAAAGCTGACCCACACAGGATCACGAGATATAACCCACACAGGGTCCCTGGAGCTTACCCACATTGTATCACAAGGTGATGACCCACATAGGAACACTAAGAGCTAACCCAAAAAAGATCTCTAGGAGATGACATGCGCAGGATAGATAGAAACTGACCCACCCGGGATAGCTAGGAGCACTCTTCTAGTCATAGCCAGCTACTGGGTTTCTGAAATAATCATTCTTGTCTCTGGGAGAGTCTCTTCCCCAAGACACTGGTCAATTATCCAAATACCATGATGTCCCATGAAGATGTATCACAATGTTTTTCCACGTCATAGGTGTCTCAATGCAATAGACAGTGTGTCAATCGGGTCCACAGTAAGTGATTTATTAGCCTTTTAGTCCTGGGCGCCTGGTTGGATTCGTTCTTGATCCAACCTGAATATACCCATAATAATTCAAAACACCATTGGGGATTACATGGAGGGATTGTTTCTCTCTGAGGTTTCCAGCACTACAGACAGTTCATCAGACAAATGTCTGGTGCCATTGTTATGGCCAAAAGAGCGTAAATGAGTCGTAGTGAAATAGGGTCCGGTCCCACCTGGTTGGACTGTCTAAGCATGACCACGTTCGGGTCGACCCAGCCAGACCCGCTGGGTCTTTCTTGGAACGTCGGGTTCGGCCCGGCCCACAGGGTTTGGCCCGACAGGGTATGAGGGGCCGCGAAGGTCCGCCGGTGGTAGCAAGGCCGCAGGGGGCGAAAGAGGGCGCGAGGCCATTGGGCGGCTCGACTGGGGTGGTTCGGCCAGAAGGGTGGAGATAGCTCGACCTGGACATCGGGGGTGGCTCGGCCAGCGGCTCGGCCCGTGGCTCAGCACTGTAGTGGCGGGTCGGTCCAGACGGTGGCGGAAACTCGGGCGGCAGCGGCAGCTCGGGTGGCGGGTCGGCTCGGCACGGCAGCGGTGGATTAGCCTATATGGCGGCGGGGCACGGACGGAGGTGGAAGTGTAGAGAGAAGTGGCAGCTTGGCCCGGAAGGTGGTGGCGGCTCGGACAGTGGTGGCATCTCGGGTAGTGTCTCAGCTCAGCACGACGACAATAGCTCAGCTCGGCGGCAGAGCGGTGGATGTCGTGGGTGCCGCGAGGCGACGCGACAGGGCTGCGGATGGTGGAGCGCCGTTGTGCGTGGAGGCCGCGGGCGACAGTGGCTGCAGGAGGAAGAGTTCCATTACCTTCGCCACCATCATCCATTGCGAAGAACACACCAGTGTAGCAGAACAACGGTGGGTTCGGGCAATGTTTTCTTGGCTCGCACCCTCCACATTAGAGCGGTGGCACGATGTTCACAAAAATTGAATCTACAACGTATATTGAAGATATTTAAAAACACAAATCCCCAAAAACCTCGTCAATCATTATTCCCAATCCCGCAAAATAATTCTAATGGGATAACATGGGAAGTGATAATCATATAGTAATAAACCCCTACATTGGATTGTTCGTTGACATTTGCACAATAAGAAGTTGAAGTTTTCAACGTTCCTCTTGTCCGCCACACACCTCCAATCCCAGGCTCGTGTGTTGGTTCATCATAGTCGAAGATGTTCTTCAATGGAGGGTGTCATGTGGTAGAATTCAACGTCGGTGTTCATAGTTGAAGGAGATTCTTTGTGGAAGAACACATTCTTTATTGGAGAAGTGTAATCGACCAAGGGTTCTCCTCACACAATCCACCCAAAAAAAGAGTTTCCAATATAATTACGATAAATGATTAATTATGTTGGAAAAACCATGTTGGCGTAATTAATGTACCGTGTTGGCACAATTAATTAGCTCAATTAATTGGCCCAATTTAGTGGCTCAATTTAATAGGAGGTGTTGAATATTGGGTATTTGGGATGTTTCTCCCCATTAAGAGGGGTCGGGTGGTCCTCGCCTCTAAAATTTAAATTTGGTTTTTAGGATCCGGTGTTCCCTACCAAAATAACCTCACAAGGAAGGTTTAGTTTCATTGGAACCCACCTCAAAACTTTTAAAGTGTGGTTTATTTCTGGTGGTTTTTCACCTACCAACATCAACAAGGGTGTTTCAAAAAAAAAACAAATTGTTACAAAATTTTATTTTTATTTTATTCTTTCATGAAAAACCGAAAAACTAACTTTCACTATGGACCAACTACCGTCGAGGTGAAGGTCACTTTAAGTGAAAACTGACGCTGTGAGTTCAACGATGCCCTCAAATTTCAATTCCGAACACCCATTCAAATGATATAAAAACATTCTCGTACATTTACTAAACCTACCCAAAGAAAAGTTCATAGATTCATTCTAGGCACTCCAGGAATAAGAATCACATGCCGTAAATATTCAAAGACTCTTAAAAGTACCATTTATTTTAAAAAAATTACATTGATATTCTGGTAAATTACATTATCCCCACATATGGGCTTTAAGTCCTTGTAAGCCACAACTCATAACCAGGTAAACAAGTGGGGGGTACTGATCTCCCATCTGAGCCTCTTGCTCTCATGTGCTCTCTAGAAGGTTCATGTTCTTCCAGTGAACACGCATTAGAGGTATCGATCATCCATGAAGGACCCAGTCTAGTCGATCCTCAATATCTACTGGAACCTTTGTAAATGTCTCCCCATTGTCGACGTCCAACTCTCCATGGTCAATGACGTGTGATGGGTCATCCACGCATCTCCTCATCTAGGATACGTTGAAGACGTCGTGCACCCGGTGAAATTTAGGTTGAAGTGCTAAGTGGTATGAATACTCACCAACTCTTTTGAGGACTAGAAAATGTTCGATGAATCTCAGAGATAACATGACACCTCAGCCAAATCTCTGCAAACCTCGTTGAGGTTATACTCATAGAAAGACGAGGTTTCCATCCTCGAACCAGAGAGGTCTCCATCTCCTGTCGGTATACATCTTCTTCCTACTCTGTGAAATCATCCTCTACTCTTGGAAGATATACTCATTCATTGTGGTAGCCTGTTCCATCTCTGGTCCCACTAGTGCTAACTCCCCTGGGTCAGTCCCGGACAAAGGTGATCTGTAAGGTCGCCCGTACAATGCCTCAAAAGGTGACATCCGAATGGTGGAGTGATACTTGTTGTTGTATGAAAACTCCACCAAAGGAATGTGATCCTCCTAGCTATGACCAATGTCGAGGACACAAGAACGCATCCTGTATTCGAGGGTCTGAATGCTCCACATAGTCCAACCATCAGTCTGAGGACAGAAGGTAGTGCTCAAATGAAGCAGCGTCCCAAAACCCTCCTGCAACCCCTCCCATAGCTGTGAACTAAAACATATATCATGATCAGATACAATCGTCAAAGGTACTCCATGTATCCATACAATCATTTTCACATAGAGGCATCCCTTGTTATCTAATGAACCCTGCTTTTTAATCGGTAGAAATTTGGCGACATGGTGAGTCGGTTGACGATCACCCAAATCGAGTCATGACATCTAGTTGTACGTGGATGTTATGTCACGAATTCCATGGATATAACATCCCACTTCCACTCTGGGACCTATAAAGGTTGAACAAAGTCTGATGGTACCTGATGCTCCACCTTCACTTAATGACTGGTGTGGTACCGAGAAACAATATTTGCAACTACTTTCTTCATTCCCAGCAACCAATGCAGTCGTCGGAGATACTAGTATATCTTCAACACTCATTGATGCACAACTAGATGGGATCTGTGGAACTCCCTAAACACTTCCTTCTGAAGTGACATTGGTACCATGGTACGTCCTTTGAAAAGGATGATGTGTTCCCCACCTTTTTAAAAGACAACAGGTGCTAGTCCTGTGGATATATGAGCATGTCCTCTCTCGTAGTTAGTGTCCCCATGTTGTGGCTCCCTAAATCGCTAAAGAATTGGGGGAGTGACTGTAAAATACTAAATGAATATTTCTCTATATATATCCACAAAGGATATCTGTAATGAAACTAGCTAGTTCATCGCCTCACCTAACAGCTGTATACTAGACCTCATGCTGAGTGCATCTCCCGCAACGTTCCCCTTCCCAGTAGTGTAGACTATCTCGAAGTCATAGTCATGAAGGAACTCAAACCAACGTTGTTGTCTTAAGTTCTGGTCCTTCTAAGGGAAGATATACAAGGGAATCTTGTGATTATAGTAGATTGTAAAACATTATACCATCAGTCAGCCTATGCCTCAGCTCTTGAAAACTCTATTTGCATCTCTCCGACCACATGAAGGGTTTCCCCTTCTTCGTCAATGCTGATAAAGGTGATGTAACTCTAGAGAAATCTAGCAAAAACCTTCGGTAGTATCCATCCAAACCCAGGAAACTCCGTACCATTGTCGCACTCTTGGTTGGCTCCCAAGCAAGTACTGCCTCAATATTTTTTGGTTCCAGTACAACTCCAGCCTCTGAAATGACATGTCCCAGAAAGTGTACCTTCCGGATCTAGAACTGGAACTTTGAGATCCTACCATAAAGCTGGTGTTCTTGGACTGTGTCAAGTTCTACCCACAAATGATAGGAATGTACCTCCTCAGTAGCCGAGTATATCAGAATGTCGTCAATGAATACTACTACGATGTGATCAAGGTATGGATTGAAGATCATGTTCATGAGTCCCATGAACACTGTTGGAGCATTGGTTACACCAAATGGCATATACAAGAACTCATAGTGGTCGTACCTACATCGTAAATCCATCTTCTGCACATCATCATCTCACAATTGGAGCTGGTGATAGCCTGATATGAGGTCTACCTTTGAGAACCACTATGCTCCCATGAGCTGATCAATGACGTCATCAATCCTTGGGAGTGGGTACTTGTTCTTCACGGTCACCTTGTTTAGGTGCTGATAGTCAACACAAAGCCTAAAGATCCAATCCGCCTTCATGGTGAACAAAATCAGGGCTTCCCAAGGAGAAATAATGGGCTGAATTAATCCCTACCCCTGAAAGTCCTCAATCTATACTCGCAGCTCATGAAGCTCTGCGGGAGCCATCAGATATGCTGGTGTAGATATTGGTGTCGTCCCGGGATATAGTTCAATGTAATATTCCACCTATCTATGAGAAGTTAGACCCGGAACATCATCAGGGAAGACATCCATGTACTAGTCCACCACTACAGGATATTTCTTACTCTCTACATCAACTATTACGAGGGTATGGATAGCCAGCCGATGTGTAATCGGCTGCAACCTCTTTCTGCTAAGTCTATACTATGCTGAAAAGTATCCCTTCTCATTGGTCAAGGAATACCTTGTCCCATCCATGTGGACACACCACACATTTCTCCTAATAAATTCTATCTGAACATGGACTATAGATTACCGGTCCATACCCAAGATGATGTCTTAAGGACTCGATGCTGCTATTAGGAGATCCCTGCCGGAACTCTCACCCCCTAGAGTAAGGTCACACTACCGTCACCAGTGCGTAATCATCGAATCCTCTCTTTTAATAGTCTCTAGATGTAAGGATCAAGCCAATGGCTCCATCAAAATTTTCATGATCCAAATGAGGTTAGTGGCAATAAAATAATGTCTATTGTAACACCCCAAGATTTCATAGTGTGTTATTTCTTCAAAATAATTCAATAACTTGCAACACCGAGTTCAATCACACCATGACTTACAAAAAAAAGCCATTCCAAAGAGGTTATGAATAGTATTATCTAAATTTTAAACTTTATATAATCCTTATAATTTTAGAATCCATATTATGAGTTTCTTAGACATAATGTAAGAACAAATTCATTTTCAGTATTTCACTTTTACCAAATTTTAATAGTGAACCCTTTTTAGATACTATATTTTAAACTTTTTGACTAAATGGGGACATCAAAAATTTAAAATGAAACATCCCAAGCTTCCACGGTATGCTAGCGTGTGTTTTACGCAACACCGAGTTCTAACACATCGTAACCAATCAAACTAGCCGCTATGAATAGTAATACCTACTTTTTGAAATTATATATATTTTATATTTGAAAATGGACTTCATTTTTGGATTCGGAATATCGAATTTATCCTAAGGTGAAATTTTGGTACATTTCTGATAACTTTCATATTTTGATGAATAGTGAAAATTACTAAATTTTAATTAAAAACAACTTTTTTAATCAAAATAATTAATAGTGATAAATTATTAATTTTAGTGGTTTTAAAGTATATTTAGAATATATTTTTACCATTTAATATAATTTTGGTCATTGGACAAAATTTTACAATTAAACCGAACATAAACAAGTGTCAATCTTTTGATAGTTATTATCTCTTAAAAACACGTTTTTTGTTTTGACAGCGGGAATTAATTTTAAATTAATTTCTGTCACTTCTGTGTTTTGAATTTAGAAAAATGGATTCAATATTTATAATCAGGATGTCCAAATTGTGTAAATAGGTAACTTTCATTTTTAGACATTTTGAATAATTACTGTGGTAAATATTTTATTTACCATGGTTAAGGGTAAATCCGGTAAATAAGGGTTAAAAAATAATATAATAATAATACACAATTACCCTAAAACGTGTCCTAAACTTATTGGTGGACACATACCCGACCATGAGCATCCTTGGGTCAATTTGGGGACCCCATAGAGCCACTTGTATGTGGTAGGGACACTTTATATTAATAAAGTTAAAATAAAAATAAAAATGGCATAAGCTTACATCTTTTAGAAGAACAATTTTTATATAGGGTTATACATGTTGGATGTTCGATTATAAATATTCATTAGAAATCTAAAAAGATTTCCTACATGATGATATTTTATTTATAATTTTTAGACATTAAATAATTTAAATTATTAATGACACAATAATGATGCAATGTTTACCTCATTAATAAATCATTTAAATAAATAAGATTATAATGATTAAAATATTATCTAAAACCTATCCAATTCTTATTGGTTGATGTTATTTAGAATATGAGTCATCTTATCTTCGACCTCAATGATTTTTGGACCATTATAAACCGAATATAACTATATTATAAAGTAATACTTTCACTCTTTCCTAAAGAGCCCCTCTTCTCCCTTATAAAAGGAGACCACTTATACTCATTCCTCACACCTCTCAAGCCACTTGGCTAGTCCAAACTCTGCCAAAATAAGCTCCCCAAATCCCTATCCTCATCCTTGAAGCTTCACCTTAGGCAGAAATCATTTCAAGAAGTCCTTTGGTTCCAACCAAAGTGAGTTACCTAAATTAAAGGTAACGATTTCTCTTAAATTATTTTCATTTATTTTGCTTCTCCAACCCCCAAAATCTTTTTATTTCCTTTCTTTTGTAACAACACCAGTATCCTCAATATACTAGGATGTTGTTATAAGAAGGATTCAAACTACACATACACACAACTCCATCTAATGTATGATGAACATAATGTTTCTGTGGATGGAAAACTAACGCCTCACGAAATGATGATTATTCAAATACATCTTACCGCCTCTCATGGTGGCCATTATGATGGCACTGTAATTAAATATGATATTAATGATATATATTTTATATATAAGCTTCTGTAATTCCATTTTATTTCATACCATTATTTGTTTCATGTTGTATATACATACGATAATTTCATTTGAGGAAGTGCGGACTACCGCCCCCTTAAAATGATATGACTCGTTCATACCACACATGGAATGTATAAAGGATGGTGTTAATGAACTTATGTAACATATATAAAATATTATATTATACTGGAATAATAATATACCTATGTATCATTTGGATTCAATTCTTTTAAAATGAAAAATTAAATGGAAGTAGCGTTCGTGCGTACGTGCGGACTACCGTCTCCACGAACGCGATGAGATTCATTGTCCATCATATCCATTCAAGTATAATTATAATTTTATGATTTAAAAATAGTATCTAAGGACTTTATATCATTCTGTATATGAATAATATACATCCCATTAATAACGAATATGGCTCACATAACAAAGAATATAAAGTAAAATGAACTCGTTAACACCCGAAATGACGATATTTCTAAGATATTATTAACAAATCAAAGTTAAAAGATCATATATGATATAATATTAAATTAAATGATTCTTGTATTATTCAATAACAATTATTTCACCATTATACAGGAGGTAAACCTACCATCGACCAAGGAAAAATTACAAAGTAAGGGATTCTCTTATCTCACTTTCAATTCCGTGAGATTTCCATTGTTCGCCACTAAATTATTGAAAGTGGTGTATTGTGTACTGCCATTTGATATATATTATCATGATTGTCTTTATATTCATGTTATTATGTAAATCATTTGGTGGTTATTAACTTTTGGCCATACAACTCAGTTGATTAACATGGTAAGGGATTTTCTTATCTCACTTTCAATTCCGTGAGATTTCCATTGTTCACCACTTAATTATTGCATGTGGTGTACTGCCCATGATTGTATTCATTGTGTAATATAATTTAATTTATGGGTATTTACATCATCATGTTATGATACTTCTTTCATGGGTGTATGTTTCGTAAGTTACCTAATCGATAAGGGAATTTGAGATTTCAATTTCCACTCATTTGGCTTTACACATATTTCATTGATTATATTACTCCAAGATTATGTGTGGAATCGCTATTCATTTGATTATGCCTTAATTTCCACTACCCTTTCTGTGGATATACTTTTGATACACATAATCACTCCATTGATAAATTCTCAAGTGATCGGTATGAACTTGATAAGAGTAATTTTAACTCAATCTCCATTTGTTGAGTTAAATATCTAATTCGTTGGTGTTGTTTCTACAAGAATATGTGTGAATATCCTTTGATTGTTTTACACTGAATATTCATTCATATTTAGTGTATTTATATTTTTCACACATAATTATGTCGTTGATTTATCCTTAACCTAAGGATAGGGCCTTTGTGAGAGATTTCATCTCAATTTACATTGAACTGAGACTTCTTTGTTGATATACACCAAATCACTTTTATGCGGTGTATATAATGTACTTGACATAGTATATCATGAATCCCTTTATTCTCATGATATTACAAAGTTTTTATTACCCCAATTATTTGTATTCAAGTGTCTCTCTTTTGATTAGAACCTCTAACCAAAATACCATTTTAAAATGTTTTAAAGACTTATTCTTCTATATCTTGCTCATTAATGTCCATGTTTTAAAAATGGTTTTAAGGATTTATTTATATGGACATTAAAGTTTTAAAATTAAAACTCCTTTTAAAAGTTTCAAAGTGGTATGGGACACTTTGATTCAAAAGTCTACTTTTAAATGGCTTCTTGACAAATAGTGTGACTTTTAAATGTTTTCAAGAAAAGGGGGATATTTCTCTCAAATAGTTTTGATGATTATTTTTATCTATGTCAACATCCTTCATTATTCATGATTGAGGTTAATGTGATACAATACAATCTTCCATATTGTATCAAATGAGTTATGTTTGACTGTGGATGTTCTATTTTTATACCATTCATGGTTTGTGGTTAAAGTATTGACATTTCGTATGCTAGTTTTAATACGAATGTTTATTTTATGCTTAAACCTATTTATATGAGGAATGCATTGGACTTAATAAGTGACGGGTGGAGCCCTCTATAGCTCCTCGATGCATCGGTAGGTCTCATGAGACAAACTAGTGTCTTGGCACACGGCCTTGACAAAATCTTATTTGTAGTCTTGGCACGAGGCCTTGGCTAAGTGGTTATGATAGTCTGGCATTATGCATTCCAACATTATGAAAGTGGATATTGATATTGCATGTGATCATTCGACTAGTAGAATATCCATGTGAGTATGTAAATGGCATTATTTCATTTTACCTTTGCCATTTTATGCTGAAGTTCATGTTTAAAAGGATTTTGTTTTAGTTATAAATTGCCTTAAGTGTTTATGCTTATTTATGAAATCTTATGCTATAATGTTATCCTTACTGAGCATCTGAGCTCACCCCTTTCAATGTTTTATTTTTCCCAGGATTATGAAGAAGTAATTTATGAATGACCTGCAGGGATAGTATGAGGGGATATGAAGACATGATGTTTTTTTTATGATGTAATGTAAAAAATTATGGATGTATCTAGTTATTCCATGGCTACTAAACTAATCGATCTTTCGAGACTTGATCTTTCTCGTGATCATGCCAATGTAATGTAATAATGCACCGACTCTAGGTAACTAGGGTCGGGGCGTTACAGTTGGTATCAGAGGAAGTTTAGTACAAACCTTGGATTCTAGATTTAGATAAACTCTAATTAGAGCACGTAGACCTAAGTTGAACTTTGAGGATTAGTATAGAAGAACTCCCTAGAATTTTGGTATTGTATAGATTTTGTGAGTTTTCCGAGCAATACATCCCTGTCTGGATACGAGCAGGTAGAGGCGGCTCTGGCACAGATGTACCTAGGGGTAAAACCCGAAAACACCGCTTTGAGCTAGACTCGAACGGGAACTGGTTCACGACAACGGGCCTTGCTGCACTCTTGGTTACGACACTCCCGGGGGATATGCTTAGGATAATTCTCATTTTCTTTACAAACCATTTTGAAGGGTTTATGAGTATATACATCCTCAAATGAGATATTTTTATGATTATGGAATATATCCATAAATAGTTCAATTTATGTTAAGTGTTTTATAAGTATGGGATTATGTATTTTGATTCATAAACTGATCTAGTGTATGCCATTGTTTAGAAATGGCACCCAGTAGAAGGAATGAGAACTCTAGAAATGCACATGATCCAAAGAGAAGGAAGGATCATATCTTTCATGGTCTTAAGCTAGAATTTATAATAGAAATAGTCTCCCATGTATTATCATCATATGAAGAAATAATATCATGTGTTGATAAGATAAGTAAAGAGTTTACTGAGTCCTATGGCATTGAAGGGAAGCAAGAGAAGAAAAGGATGGAAGAGAGAAAGATGGATAAATGTAAGAGGGAAAAGAAGAATTTTCCCATATGTGGTAACTGTGGAAAGAAAAACCCTGAAACTTTCCTGAAAGGAATTGGAGTTTGTTATAAGTGTGGAGGAAAAGGGCACAAAGTACGTGACTGCAAGGGTAAGAAAATGGTTTCAAATGTACAATACATCATTTGCAAGGAGTTTGGACACTATGAGAACCTATGTCTCAGTCATCAGACTATGCCGCAAATGATGTTATTGGATAATAATCAACTTATGATACTACCACAGATGAATGGGAATGATTAGAGTTCTTATGTTGATTATGTCAATTGAGTGTTGTATCAACAATGTACTTGTTACAATAATTATGGAGTATATAAGGATTGTATTGCAGTACTATTTCATTAAGGACTTGAGATTGTGTGGAACAAAGAAAAGTGACTCAATAGTAGGATAATTTTTGGAAAATATATGGTTGAGAGAATGATAAATCATAATATAGTTCTGATACTGAGGTAGTGATTTTGGAATAATATGTGATTGTTTTGGGAAAATTATATTGGATATTCTTGACTACCTTGGAACTGATTAATGATTTGTATATTCCATCATTGTTGGGGTTTAAAACATTTTTGGATTAATGAAGTATATCCAGCTTTCAATATGGAATAAGGGAGCATGAATGTAATCAATAAGGAATATGGTAATTTAGGATGTTTCGGTGTATTAAAAGAACACATGATGAAGGTATTCATATGATATTAGGGGGTAAAAAGGTTCTACATTATGTTTACCTTACTTATAAATGTTGGACTATGAGTTTGGATAGAAGTATTTTGGATAGTTCTAGTTTGGATTATTTTGGATTGCCATAAAAGGACAACCCGGAGGTCGGGCGGCAACCCGTCGCGTCCGGAAAGGCTGCGAGACTTGAACCCGCAACCGAAGGGCGACAAGGGTGTATCACCTACCACTGGCCCACAAGATGTCATGGATTAAATAATGTAGTTTTTATTAAAAGACCTTGTAGATGAATTATAAATTCGTTTATTTTGGAACCCTATACGAATAGTGTAAATAGAATTTTTTTTACATTCTATTATCTTTTAGAGTGAAAGATGAGTTTGTGGTAGAAATTTATTAATGGTTAAAACTCTAATTATAAAGTAAGTATACCTCCTTATGATCTTAGCCAATCTCATAAATAAATTCCTCAATATTAAGAAAATCAACTTAGAACAAAAATGTTTTCCTAGATGGTACCTTAAATCATCACTAATTTATGGCTTTGGGATTGTTGGCCTTTTCATAGCCATGTTCTCTACCACTCTCCATCAGATAATTGATGGTTAGATTTTTCTTCCATATCCATATTTTCCTACATGGAACCCTAGTATGTGTTATTTTCGGTAATCTTCATACTTTCGACTCTTTATTTTAAATAGAGGCCTCGTTAATTCATTTTTCGATGTGGGATTTCAACTAAGATATTTTGAAACGTCAAAAATGTGTTATCCCAATACCCTATATTTTGTTGAACCGATGGTACTTCAAATCATCATAGATTGATGAGTTTAAGGACCTCAATTTTATACTTGATTGTGATTGATGACCTCAATCACTACCTATAAATATTTACGTTTTCCCTCCAATTATATGTCTCTAATTGCCACTAATTTTCTCCTAATCGAGATCATAATTTGGTGGTGACCCATTAATTTCTCTTTTCCACATATTAAGACTAAATTTTAGTAACCCAATTTCCGATGTGGGTTTTCCCACAAATATATTATCTATTTTCAACCTTTTATTTTCGAAGAACAATTTCAAATTGCGAGGGCGCAATTTATTGAAGGAGGGGAGAATGTAACACCCCAAGATTTCATAGTGTGTTATTTCTTCAAAATAATTCAATAACTTACAACACCGAGTTCAATCACACCATGACTTACAAAAAAAACCATTCAAAAGAGGTTATGAATAGTATTATCTAAATTTTAAACTTTATATAATCCTTATAATTTTAGAATCCATATTATGAGTTTCTTAGACATAATGTAAGAACAAATTCATTTTCAGTATTTCACTTTTACCAAATTTTAATAGTGAAACCTTTTTAGATACTATATTTTAAACTTTTTGACTAAATGGGGACATCAAAAATTTAAAATGAAACATCCCAAGCTTCCACGGTACGCTAGCGTGTGTTGTACGCAACAACGAGTTCTAACACACCGTAACCAATCAAACTAGCCGCTATGAATAGTAATACCTACTTTTTGAAATTATATATATTTTATATTTGAAAATGGACTTCATTTTTGGATTCGGAATATCGAATTTAGCCTAAGGTGAAATTTTGGTACATTTCGGATAACTTTCATATTTTGATGAATAGTGAAAATTACTAAATTTTAATTAAAAACAACTTTTTTAATCAAAATAATTAATAGTGATAAATTATTAATTTGAGTGGTTTTAAATTATATTTAGAATATATTTTTACCATTTAATATAATGTTGGTCATTGGACATAATTTTACAATTAAACCGAACATAAACAAGTGTCAATCTTTTGATAGTTATTATCTCTTAAAAACACGCTTTTTGTTTTGACAGCGGGAATTAATTTTAAATTAATTTCTGCCACTTCTGTGTTTTGAATTTAGAAAAATGGATTCCATATTTGGAATCAGGATGTCCAAATTGTGTAAATAGGTAACTTTTATTTTTAGACATTTTGAATAATTACTGTGGTAAATATTTTATTTACCATGGTTAAGGGTAAATCCGGTAAATAAGGGTTAAAAAATAATATTATAATAATACAAAATTACCCTAAAACGTGTCATAAACTTATTGGTGGACACATACCCGACCATGAGCATCCTTGGGTCAATTTGGGGACCCCATGGAGCCACTTGTATGTGGTAGGGACACTTTATATTAATAAAGTTAAAATAAAAATAAAAATGGCATAAGCTTACATCTTTTAGAAGAACAATTTTTACATAGGGTTATAAATGTTGGATTTTCGATTATAAATATTAATTATAAAGATAAAAATATTTTATACATAATGATATTTTATTTATAATTTTTAGACATCAAATAATTTAAATTATTAATGACACAATAATGATGCAATGTTTACCTCATTAATAAATCATTTAAATAAATAAGATTGTAATGATTAAAATATTATCTAAAACCTGTCCAATTCTTATTGGTTGATGTTATTTAGAATATGAGTCATCTTATCTTCGACCTAAATGATTTTTGGACCATTATAAACCGAATATAACTATATTATAAAGTAATACTTTCACTCTTTCCTAAAGAGCCCCTCTTCTCCCTTATAAAAGGAAACCACTTCTACTCATTCCTCACACCTCTCAAGACACTTGGCTAGTCCAAACTCTGCCAAACTAAGCTCCCCACATCCCTATCCTCATCCTTGAAGCTTCCCCTTAGGCAGAAATCATTTCAAGAAGTCCTTTGGTTCCAACCAAAGTGAGTTACCTAAATTAAAGGTAACGATTTCTCTTAAATTATTTTCATTTATTTTGCTTCTCCAACCCCCAAACTCTTTTTATTTCCTTTCTTTTGTAACAAAACCAGTATCCTAAATATACTAGGATGTTGTTATAAGAAGGATTCAAACTACACATACACACAACTCCATCTAATGGATGATGAACATAATGTTTCTGTGGATGGAAAACTAACACCTCACGAAACGATGATTATTCAAATACATCTTACCGCCTCTCATGGTGGCCATTATGATGGAACTGTAATTAAATATGATATTAATGATATATATTTTATATATAAGCTTCTGTAATTCCATTTTATTTCATACCATTATTCGTTTCATGTTGTATATACATACGATAATTTCATTTGAGGAAGTGCGGACTACCGCCCCCTTAAAATGATATGACTCGTTCATACCACACATGGAACGTATAAAGGATGGTGTTAATGAACTTAAGTAACATATATAAAATATTATATTATACTGGAATAATAATATACCTATGTATCATTTGGATTCAATTCTTTTAAAATGAAAAATTAAATGGAAGTAGCGTTCATGCGTACGTGCGGACTACCGTCTCCACGAACGCGATGAGATTCATTGTCCATCATATCCATTCAAGTATAATTATAATTTGATGATTTAAAAATAGTATCTAAGGACTTTATATCATTCTGTATATGAATAATATACATCCCATTAATAACTAATATGGCTCACATAACAAAGAATATAAAGTAAAATGAACCCGTTAACACCTGAAATGACGATAATTCTAAGATATTATTAACAAATCAATGTTAAAAGATCATATATGATATCATATTAAAGTAAATGATTCTTGTATTATTCAATAACAATTATTTCACCATTATACAGGAGGTAAACCTACCATCGACCAAGGAAAAATTACAAAGTAAGGGATTCTCTTATCTCACTTTCAATTCTGTGAGATTTCCATTGTTCGCCTCTAAATTATTGAAAGTGGTGTATTGTGTACTGCCATTTGATATATATTATCATGATTGTCTTTATATTCATGTTATTATGTAAATCATTTGGTGGTTATTAACTTTTGGCCATATAACTCAGTTGATTAACATGGTAAGGGATTTTCTTATCGCACTTTCAATTCCGTGAGATTTCCATTGTTCACCACTTAATTATTGCATGTGGTGTACTGCCCATGATACACATAATCACTCCATTGATAAATTCTCAAGTGATCGGTATGAACTTGATAAGAGTAATTTTAACTCAATCTCCATTTGTTGAGTTAAATATCCAATTCGTTGGTGTTGTTTCTACATGAATATGTGTGAATATCCTTTGATTGTTTTACACTGAATATTCATTCATATTTAGTGTATTTATATTTTTCACACATAATTATGTCGTTGATTTATCCTTAACCTAAGGATACGACCTTTGTGAGAGATTTCATCTCAATTTACATTGAACTGAGACTTCTTTGTTGATATACACCAAATCACTTTTATGCGGTGTATATAATGTACTTGACATAGTATATCATGAATCCCTTTATTCTCATGATATTACAAAGTTTTTATTACCTCAATTATTTGTATTCAAGTGTCTCTCTTTTGGTTAGAACCTCTAACCAAAATACCATTGTAAAATGTTTTAAAGACTTATTCTTCTATATCTTGCTCATTAATGTCCATGTTTTAAAAATGGTTTTAAGGATTTATTTATATGGACATTAAAGTTTTAAAATTAAAACTCCTTTTAAAAGTTTAAAATTGGTATGGGACACTTTGATTCAAAAGTCTACTTTTAAATGGCTTCTTGACAAATAGTGTGACTTTTAAATGTTTTCAAGAAAAGGGGGATATTTCTCTCAAATAGTTTTGATGATTATTTTTATCTATGTCAACATCCTTCATTATTCATGATTGAGGTTAATGTGATACAATACAATCTTCCATATTGTATCAAATGAGTTATGTTTGACTGTGGATGTTCTATTTTTATACCATTCATGGTTTGTGGTTAAAGTATTGACATTTCGTATGCTAGTTTTAATACGAATGTTTATTTTATGCTTAAACCTATTCATATGAGGAATGCATTGGACTTAATAAGTGACGGGTGGAGCCCGCTATAGCTCCTCGATGCATCGGTAGGTCTCATGAGACAAACTAGTGTCTTGGCACAAGGCCTTGACAAAATCTTATTTGTAGTCTTGGCACGAGGCCTTGGCTAAGTGGTTATGATAGTCTGGCATTATGCATTTCAACATTATGAAAGTGGATATTGATATTGCATGTGATCATTCGACTAGTAGAATATCCATGTGAGTATGTAAATGGCATTATTTCATTTTACCTTTGCCATTTTATGCTGAAGTTCAAGTTTAAAAGGCTTTTGTTTTAGTTATAAATTGCCTTAAGTGTTTATGCTTATTTATGAAATTTTATGCTATAATGTAATCCTTACTGAGCATCTGAGCTCACCCCTTTCAATGTTTTATTTTTCCCAGGATTATGAAGAAGTAATTTATGAATGACCTGCAGGGATAGTATGAGGGGATATGAAGACAAGATGTTTTTTTATGATGTAATGTAAAAAATTATGGATGTATCTAGTTATTCCAATGCTACTAAACTAATCGATCTTTCGAGACTTGATCTTTCTCGTGATCATGCCAATGTAATGTAATAATGCACCGACTCTAGGTAACTAGGGTCGGGGTGTTACATCTATAACCTGTGTCTATAAGTACTACATCTAAGGTAGAATAGATACAGATCATACCACGTATCATCTCCGAAGCACCAGGATCGTAGGCCTCAGATACATGGAGCTGAGATCTCCCATGACCACCTGCTCTCTATGGTTGGGGTGGACCTCATGGTGGTGGTGTCAGTAATATCTCAAAACATTGCCCACCACTAGCTACAAGTCTAACTACTTTGCCACATCTGATTTCTCGCTGTGGACCTCCTTGGTCGAACCTCTATCTCCTCCTGGGCAGTCACTCGACCTTATACTGATCATCTATACTGTGGGTCGGATAGTCATGAGCCACATGACCCTACCCACCGCATGTGTAACACTGCCTTCTACTAATATTACTTGATCTTCCACGGGTATCCCACACAACCGATCTTAAATCATGCGGTTGTCCACCAGTAGTTCTTGTACACATAGACCTCGGCATCATCTGTCTACTGCCAGCTATAGAAGACTCTGCTACGTGACAAATGGTGGTTCATCTAGCTTCTGGTGACTGCTTATCTTGGAATCTCTCCACTAAGAGGTATCTCTCTAACACTCCCTCCTGCATCGGGATGCTGACTGAGATCATCGAAGTCCCGATCTTCGCCATGAGTCCCTTCTTGATAGTTCAAGCCCAGAAGAATGGGTCTCGCACCATATCTGTGGTGTAGCATGAGAGGTCAGTGAACCTCGCTGAGTACTGAGCTACAGTCATGCTGCCCTACTGTAGATGAAGAATCTCTAGTATGCGCACTGTGCGAAGAGTCTCTATAACAAACTCTGCCTGAAACAATTTTTTGAAGTCTACCCAGAGAAGCATCAAATAGTAGTGAACATGGAGCATCATTCCCCACCATCTACCTGTTACTGCCTATAGAATACTATAGGTAAGGATCACCATGAGATCGGCTGGTGTCCCTAGCAGTCAAAAAATTCTCAGTAGAGCCACCATCCAATCCTCAGAAGCTTGTGGGTCCGTGACTCCACTGAACCTGGGTGGCCTCTTCCACGGGAACTCGTGCAATGCGCTCAAGTGTCTTGCACCCTCTGATTCTAGGGATGGTGGCATCAGTGGCCCAACGGGTAATGGTATTGTTGGTGCCTCCGATAGAAATGGGCCCCGGCACCGAGGCCTCGTCGCTCGGTGCACTATCAGTGTGTAAAGCTCCTGGAAACTTAGCTGGAAGTCTATGTGGGGGAATCCTGAAAAAAAAAAGGTGCACCATAGTTAATAAGTTATACCTGGTAAGATGACTCAAAAAAATTCACAAAGGAGACTCTTGAAAACACACACAGAATCAGTGTTGTCTTGCATTGAGTCGAAAATCAGAAGTCATGGTACTGGTGTATGGATACATTGGTCACCACACAAACACTAGATTCCAGAAACTAATATCCACAATTACTACACTTAACTATATTTAAATTAAAAGAATAATCATAATCCAATGTTTTATGGTAGAACTGACACCTCTGATAACAATTTGTCTCGACCCGTCCCTCGGGGCCCGTGCCGTGACAACCCCATGCCCGCCTTTTATAGGCCAGGGGCTGGCGACTAGCACCGAAGGAGTATGACCTAAAACTGGGAAGACATTTCCTTTTTACCAGTAACACACACAACCAGGCACTCAGCAAGATACAAACTCAAGTAAAATTAATAGTAAACAGATTGAGTACAGTACGTAAAAAGGGGCCAGAATACTATACCAACTAGAATGTATAATGAAAATGGAAATTACAAGACAACTGAAAGTAAAAGTAACTAGATCATCTCATGTGATAACTTGCCAAGGATCCTACATGAAGGGTTGGTACAACTCTCGATCGGTCATTTTTTCGGTATGCCTTCTCTAGGTCCACCTCTGAGCTAACTCTAGTCTTGGTACCCTCATCCTCAATCATCGTTGTCCATCATCTACATCCAATACAATATGGTGCAGGCATAGCCCGTTCAGGCGTATGTATAATGATACTCAGTAGGGACCCCAAGACCCTCAAGGTCTCACAAATTTCACCAAGGATAAACCAAAAAGTATTAAATCAATAGATAACACTACTTAAGTATATTCCCATACATATACAATAATTTTCAAGTAATTAATCTCAATCATGAGGAAACACATAGATATTGACTCAGATCACAAAATGAACATCTTTAGGTACAGTATTTGAGATGACTAGATGTAACTACTAAAACATTCTACTCAGTTAAGAGGCTCTGTTTCTAACCTGCACATAATCTATAGAAGCTAACCCACATAGGATTGTCAGTACTGACCCACATAGGATCGCTAGAGATGACCTACACATGATCCCTCAGAGCTTACCCACACAGGATCATTATGATCTTACCCATAGAGAATCACTGGAGATGACACACACATGATCGCTTGGAGCTGACCCACACAAGATCACTATGAGATGGCCCACATAGGATCGCTAGGAGCTGAACCACATAGGATCGCTGGTGCTAAACCACACAGGGTCTGTAGGAGCCAACCCACACACGATTCCTAGGATCTGACCCACACAAGATCACTAGGAACTGACCCACACAGTTTTTCTAGGAGCACTCTTCTCGTCACAGCTAGCTACTGGGTTTCCGCACTTTGATTTCGGATCTCTAAGAGTGTCTATTCCACAATACGCTAGTCTATTCTCCATGTACCACAATTTCCTAAAAATAAGTATCTCAAAGGATCTCCACATCATAGGGGTCTAAACGCAATAGACGGTGCATCAATCGAACGCCCAATCTATGAATTATTTTCCTTTTAGTCCTGAGGTCCCGGTTAGATTCATGATCGATCCAACCTTACTAAACCCCATAATATTCTATAACTCTATTGGGGTATACGTAAAGGGACTGTCTATCTTTGAGGTTTCTAGCATCATTTATAGTTCGTCAAACGGAAGTCCGAGCCAAAGTTAATTCAAAAAGAGCGTAAATGGGTCATAGAGGGCCTGGGTCGAGTCCGACCTGGTCGGACTGAGCCGGACCAACTCGGACTGGCTCATTGGGTTTAGTCAGGCCCGCTGGGTCCGGCCTGGCAGGCCGTGAGGGGATAATGAGGGCTGCAGGTGGGATCAATGGCCGCAGAGGGCTGTAGAGTGCGTTAGGTCGCGGGGCGGCTCGACCCAGGCGGTTCGGCTAGAAGGGCGGTGAAAGCTAGAACCAGACGGCGACGGCACCTTGGATGGTTTCTTGGCCCGGAAGTGGTGGCTCAGCCTAGACGACAGCGGAAACTCAGATGTCGGCGGTAGCTCGGGCGGCGGTGCGAATCGACACGGCTGTGGCAGCTCGGCCCGGACGGCGGCGGCGGGTCGGACAGCGGTGGTGCCTCGGATGGTGGTGGTGGCTCGGGTTGTACCTCTGCTTAGCCCGACAAAAGTGGCTTGGCTCGAATGGTGGTGGAATCTCAGATGGTGGTGGTGGCCATGGTGGCAGCTCGACTCGGCACAGCCGCTGCAGCTCGGCTCAGCAGAGCGGTGGAGGCTGCAGGTGCCGCGAGGCGGCATGGCGAGGCCACGTGGTTCGGATTCCACATTCATTGGGGACCGCGAGCGGTAGAGCACTGGTGCCTTCATCACCTTCGTCCGTTGCGAAGAACGCTCCAATGAAGCAGAACTGCGGAGGGGTTTGACCATGTTTGTTTGGCCCGCACCCTCTGTGCTAGAGGAGTAGCAAGCGGTTCAAAAAAATTGAATCATGAACAAGTATGAAAGATATTAAAAAAAACTATCCCAAAAAACCTCATCAATCTCAATTCCTAATCACACAAATAAAATTAGAAGGTTTAACATGGGAAGTGATAATCGTATTGGAATAAACCTCTACATTATATTGTTCATTGTAATTGGCGGGATAAAAAGTTGATGTTGTCGATGTTCATCTCGTCTTCCACATACCACTTATCTCAGGCTCGTGCTCCAGTTCATCATAATCGAATATGTTCTTCTTTAGAGGGTGTCTAGTGGTAGAGGACAATGTTGGTGTTATTTGTTGGAGGTGTGTTCTTCTTGTAAGAACATATTCTACATTGGAGAACTGTAATCCTCCAGGGGTTCTCCTCTCACAATCCCACAAAAGAAAAGAGGTTCTAATATAATTAACTTAAAATATTAATTATGTCAGCATAAAAAAGGTGGCGTAATTAATATACTTCATTGGAACAATTAATTAGCTCATTTAATTGGCCAAATTTACCATCTGCATTTAATAAGAGGGGTGGAATATTGTGGAGTTGGGAGGTTTCTCCCCATTAAGAGGGGTCGGGTGGGAGTTTAGGCTCGGGTGATCCCCACCACCATAACCTCACATGAGATGTTTAGATCCGGTGGACCCCACCTATTAAATTTCAAAGGGTGGGTTTGTTATTGTGGTCCCCCACCACCCAAAATTCACATGGGTGTTTCAAATAAAAATAAATTGTTAGACAATTCAATTTTTTTTATACTTTTCTAAAAACCCCAAAAACTAACATTCACTATAGACAAACTACCGATGAGGTGAAAGTCTCTTTAAGCAAAAACTGGCACTACGAGTTCAATAGTGCCCTCAGATTTCAATTCCGAGTACGGGTTCAAAAATTATAAAAACCCACTTGTACATTTAATAAACGTACCCAAATAAAAGTTCATAAATTCATTTTGGGCACTCCGATCCATGGAATCACACAGCGTCAATTTTTCTGGACTTGTAAAACTTTTATTTATTTAAAAAAATTACATGGAAATTTTCTATCTTTACAACCTATCACCCCAAATATGATGGATAATCTAAAAGTACTATTCAGACACTCAGGATATACTATGATCCTAAAAATGGAATTCAAAGGTGGATGTGATGAAAATCACCCATTATTGAGATAAAATATAACAATGTTTTATAATAGAGTATTCAAATGTTCCTATATGAAACAATCTATGGAATGTTATTTAAAAATCCATCTTATTTGGATTAAGTTAGAAATGTAAATATACATGGGACTAATCTTTTATAAGAAAATATAGGGGAGGTTAAATCCATCTTACAACATATAAAAGGTTATCAGAGTTAGAAAAATAGATATGTTTTAAACCATTAATTGTATTTAGAGTTTGATTTTAGAGAAAAAAGGACTTTGAATATCACAATAGAAGACAGTCACGCAGCTTGGAAAGAAATTGAAGATTTTAGAAAGGTATATTGGCCCATTTGAGATCATCGACCTCATAAAAGCAGTGTCTTATAGGAATTCTCTTCTACCTTGTATGGTTTAGGTGAATGATGTGTTCCATGTATCACTCTGAAGGAAGTACATACCCAATCCCTCACGTCTATTGAATACATAGGTGGTTTAACTAGAGAATGATCTCTGATAAAAAGAGAACTCAGTGAAGATCCTGGATTCTGGAGTAAAATTTATACACAATTAAACAACTCACCTTTTCAATATATTGTTGAGGAACCACAAGTATTAAGAGGTAACATGGAAATAAGAGAAAACAATGAAATAGAAGTACCTTTATCTATTCTCAACTGAGAATACAAGTTGAAATTTTGGGGATAAAATTTATAAATGGGGAAATAATGTGACAACCCAAATTTTATAAATGATATTTTTCTTGTGAAATAAATTTCTTTTAATATACTATAGAGTATCATACACATAAAGGAACTGAAAATAATTTAAATCATTAATAAATGTTGTTACATTTATATGTAATTAAACCAATTGAAATTACAAACATTAAAACTAGAAAAAAAATATAAAATATAAAATTTAAAATGGGAATTTATGGATTTCCCCATATTGTTAGAATCATCACCCCCACATCCAAGACAATCAAGAAAACGAAAAATGTTAACAAACGAATGGACATTATAGAAAATGGTAATATAAAAAAATGAGAGAATTTTAGTTGAATATTGAAGGAATGCATGTACTAGTATATATAATATATAATTTTACCACTATAATAGTAATGTGAAAATTGTAATAGTAATTTGACCATGGGAATAGAAACATGACCATTGGGAATAGTATCATAACCGTTGTAAATAAAAGAATGACTGTTAGAATAAAAATTTTACCAAAAATTAATAAATTGTGATATAAATAATATTTATCAGGATTATTTAATGTAAATATTAATTTATTAGTGCCAAAAAAATAAATATGATGACTAAAAAATACATAGAAATTATCAACAAATTTTTAATAAACATTATATTTAATTACTTTATAAAAAAAAATACGTTATATAAATAATTAAAATTTACCATTTAGAATTTACTTTTGATACAATTATTTTTATTTTTTAAATCAAAATTCCAAGATATTCTAATGGGTTATTGTTCGGTAATTTTTTTAAATTCCTCATTTTTCATGTGAATAATAGAAATATAATTTTTTACATAACTAGTGAATCTTAAATTACATCATTCATGATATTATCATGACATAATATTTTTTAGAACATGAGGTTTTTAAATTATATATTTTAATTCATAAATTAGTGATTGAAATATGTTAGACCTAATTTTCAAACATAAAAATTAATTTCCAAATCTTTAAAATCTAAAATTTTGTATTATAATATTATTATCTCATTTTTTTCAAAATTTCGTTTTGAATAAATGAATGAATCTAAATTATAAAGATAATTTAAAGTGTCAAAAAATAATTATATTAATATATGATTTATAATGTTAAAAATTCACTATTGAAGTTGTTTCCTTTGATATAATATTTTATTATAAAAATACACATCTCCTCAAGTATAAATAACCCATCTCCCTTACCTTATAAAAGCACACATATTACGCACTCCAAATCACATGATCTTCCCAAATAACCACCCCCTAAATCAAATTATAATAATTTCAACATTTTGGATAAATAGAACTCCAATCCACAAGTGATTTATAGTATCATACAGAAGAAGCTACCCCAAAGAGAGAGTATGTCTCTATTAACAATTCCCTATTTTATTATTCTATTTATTATTTATCCCAATTACTTTCAAAAAAATATTCTATAAAATTAATTATGAATTAATTTAAAATTATTGTAATGATTTCAACCTACTATAATTATAATATTTACAACAAATATATATGTTATACTTCCCTTTACCTCTCTCTCGACAATGCCCCATTAAATGCTGAGTAACCACCTATGGAGAAATTTCAAAGGAAATAATTATAACCAACATGATGAATAGATAATATGAATTATATTTAATATATAAATATTTAATTATCTATATTTGATTATTCTTGAATAAATTATACAGATGAATAAATTTAGTTACACAAAATATATAAATCTATGAAAAAATTGAAATTTATATGAAAAAGAATATATGAAAATGCTTCAATTTCATCGATGGAAATTAAAAAATAAAAAAATATTGCAATTAATAAAAATTTGTAAAAATGACTGTAATAATATTCTAGATCTTTTTTTTAATAAATATCTATTTATTATTCATGAGGTGTAAAAAATGAAATAATTTTGGTATTAAGGTAAGGGGATTTCCAAACCCAAATCCTTTTATTTGGGTTTTACCTCATGAAAATTAATGTCATTATGAATGTTCAATTAATTTTTTTATATATCATGAAATTTTTATTCCCGTCAATTTATCGAGATATTCATATTTCACAAATAATTTTTTGACAAATATAATGATTTTATAAAAAAAATTCTTCTTTCCAAAACAAATCATGAAAACAATTTATTTATTTATTCTTTTCTCAAACATTCTAAATCGTATACCAAATATGTTCTTTTAACTATTCTATTTTGTAAACCCATGTTTATTCATGATATCATGATTGATGAAATCATTATTAAACACACTCTTTTACATGGGTTACTTCAATATTTTAACTCATATGCGTTCTAAATGGCATAATTGATTATGTAAATGTTGTGATGTGATTGGTAGTCCCATAATTATATATCCCTAAAAGGAATTGGGTGATGTGATTTATCTCATGAGTTTATGTTTCTTATGAATTAAAATTATAATATCTTTGTTTACAATTATGATTTTACGAACATGCACATATATTATGCATTAATATGATGCTAACTTTGTGAGGTATTTGATCACTAAGACATGATGTTTTAGTTTTATGGATTACAATAACAAATGAATTAATCACATATTTCAATCATGTTTTTGATGATGATCATGTGATTATCAATTGATAATGATGATTATTATCAACCTTTTTATATTTATGCATGTCCTTTATTCATTATTTTACTTACATTTTAGTGCACCCCTTTCATTCAAGTATATCCTCTAGCGACAAATTATACTAAGTAGAATGCGAGGGCCATAAAAACATATAACAAAAGAAAATAAATAATGTTTATATTTTATTATGTAAATGGTATGTGTGAGCCTAATTTTTCAAAGACACTAAACCATTGGATCCTGAATTTTTTATGTCGTTATCTTCATTAACGTAAAATGATGTAATATTCAGGAATGGATAAAAGGGTCTCTATATAATAATTTTATTTTTAACTATATTTCATGAAAAAATACTATTTTAATTGATATTTATGTTTTCTTAAACCAAATGTGGGGTAAAGAGAAAAGTTAGTTTTAGGTTTTAAATATCAGTGGTTCTTTTTTCAAAAATTACAATACAAAACATAAAAATTCTATTCTATTTATGTAACCTATATATTATTATGTAGGTTTTTATATATGATGTTATATAACCATGTGTGTGAATAAATAAATAAATATATCCTTTTATTTTTTAATATTGTAAAGACCTCTTTTAGGGTTTCATTATTGGGTTTTCATAATTTTCTTAATATTCTTAAATATCCACCCTGGTTTGAAAATATTATTTTAAAAATGAAGTAATTCATTGAATCTGATGTTTTCATACAAATGTGATTACTCTGTCTTTTATTCACAGTATTCATTGATGTGTGATCTTAAATATAGTAATGTGAGTATAAGTGAAAATAATTTTGTCTAATCAAAATAATAACATATGTTCACAAGGAATATAAAACTCAATCTGACGTAATAAAACCTCTTTGAAAAAGAACACAGTAAAGATAAAATTAGAAATAAAATTATATATTTACTTCGAAACTATAATAAATATGGGGAATTGGGATCCAATGGTGAGTCTCTGAGACAAGTGTGTGATTTTCATTTCTATAATTAAATAATTTCATCTTAAATATCATTATATTATATGGACTTTTCATTTAAAAAATTATGGTCAGAAATAATTAAAATTGTGGGCTTTGCAAATGAACTCCAAAGGGTGTTCGGAATGTTGAAACCATGAAGCAGTTTATTTACTTATAACACATTCATTTGATTTGTATTAATAAAGTAGAAAATAAAACATTGGTTTGAGAAAATTTAAGAATGACAAAATTGGATGTTATTTATGTTAAAACATAGATTCCAACTAAATCACATTCAATATTATTTGGGACAAGAAAATTTGACAGAATTGAAATGACATAGTGGTTTTACTCAAATATGTGGAATGATAATTTTCACAGTGGATATGTCTATTTTTAATTCTTCTATAGATATAAAATTTTAAAATATAATGGGTGAACATATTTTTCTTTTTAAATTATTTTAAATTCAATGATAATATTTATCATGAGTGAAATAATAATAGTTAGGGCAGTGATGTAATTCCAAATTTTTATTTTTTTAAAAAATTATATTATTTTAAATAACCAACATTAATTAATAATAAACCATGTAAATGATGATTTTTCCCTACGTAAAATAAAAAAATAATTAGAAATTTTATTTAAATATGGTTATTATTGATATATTAATATTTTTATATAAATTTTGAACCCATAATTTGGAAGGTAATTGGATTTTATTGAATAAAAAAGTTTAATTATTATTATAGAAAATACTACACAAAGAAAAATGTGAATCTGTATTTCAATAGGTTTAAAATTTGTGAATTCTAGAAGTTACCATACTATCAACAATCACTAAACTTTTTGTGGGAATAGTCATTATGCTATCACCAATCATTGAGAACCTACCATGACATGGTAGGTATTCATACTGTCTACAGGCACTTCCAAAACATACCATGTATAAGAACCAACCATTCCTTCAGATGACCATTAGCACTACTCATGGTCGATTCGTCACATTATCGTGAAACCACTCTCATGGTAGGCATAACTGACATGAGTCCCCATTTCCATATATATCTCAAAGTTACAAAATAGACAATTTACTTCATGTTATGCATGCTAAGCATGGGAATTTCTCATATATTCACACTCTTCCCCTACCTCTGAAGCTATTAAGTGACCATCAATTGATTATAAGCCCCCACATCCCCTAAATAACTTATTCTATATAGATCTATGTTAAAAATTATCTAAAGTATATGTGAAACTAAAAATGTCTATAATTACACTTATCTACCACTAATATGAGAAAATACTATGCTTTCAACTAATTGAGTTTCACTAACTACTCATACCACCGAAAAATGTGGGCTGATGATGGATTACATCCACCTTGCTGTGAGAGTCATGGAAATACTAATATCTAATTTGAGATTTATATTGACTAAGGCTGATATTCTGCCTAATGTTCCATAGGTGATGTTTCCCTCTATATTCCACCTCTTATGATGTTTTTACTTTCTACTTAATTTTGAATGATATCACTACATGTCATAACCAAATCCATGTGATGAAGTATCACACTACCATGATAATCTAATGAAAATATAAGAAGGTTGTTAAAATAGAAGTGCACACACTCTGAATATATTTAAAACCACCAAATCCATTAAAAACACCAATTTAAGCATTATTTGAGCCTATGTTAAGTAGGATACATGAGAATCCATTATAATATGAAATGATGTGCCACTAACAAGAGACGATTGGACTTCACTTCTCTATACTGAAATATATGAGTTTTATACACAAACAAGGTATGATATTTCATGGATTAACATGACAATTCACATGTTTATGTAAATAATGAATCCCACCATGTATATATCATGACCATTTTTAATCATATTCCAATGAGAAAAATAATGGTTCCAACTATGCTGTGAATCACAAGTTTAAATCCATGCAAAAATACTTTTAAGATATTGGGAGAGGAGTATTTATTCTTTATAAAATTTATACAGACCCTATATTATTTGAATTATTTAACCATGAAATAGTTTTTAAACCTGATTCAAATTGAATTCACTGTAATTTTATAAATTTAAAATATGATGTACATGAACCTCACATAAAGGGAAGCATGATGTAATGAATAATAATAATTAAATAATATGAAAAACCTATAATAATAAGTAGTGTTGTGGAAGATAAGCTGGGGAGAGAGGAAAATAAGCAGTGGAGTAAGACTTTCTTGTCCCTAATGGTTAAAATCACCCACTACTGCCTGAGACTATCATTTTATTTTCATTCCCCATTATTTAAACTCTAAAAATGGCACACTAGACCAATTGTTGTCTATACAAGGATAATCCCATAATTTACCCTTTTTGATTAATTGTAATCATTCAATGTTTATACTAACTCCACGGTGGTTATTAATTTTATTTAAATTAAGAGATGGTTTCTTATGGTTTTAGATTTCAATTTCTTCAAATTTTTATCAATATTACAGATTGGATGCACTTGGGTTTAATTCATTTGATGTAATGGAAAGAAATGGGATAATTAAAGGTTGTATGGAGGTATCCAATCATCAGACTATGAAAGGGTAGGGAATATAATGATCATTTTATTTATATATTATGAAAAATAACATGATAAATGGAATTATTTATATTTTAATTGTGAAGAATAAAAATATATACCAATTGAATAACAGATATATAGAATAATGGGGGGATGATCTAATGTGAGAACAATTATTTTTAATTTTATATTAAAACCAACCAACTCCATGTAATGATTTCAATGAATTTGAACCCACTAAAACAAGAATTAAACTCACCCACAACAAAGTATTATATGGAGAAGCCTACATCCCACTATACTATATGTTTCTTAGATTCATTATTTTATTTTATAGAGAACCCTCTGAAAGGTAGTCATCAATATATATTTAGGCATACTACATTTCATTTCTGAGTAGGACAAAAAATTTGATATAGGATTGTGTTGGATTAATAGTTGACATGAACCATATAGATTTCAAAATTATCAGATGGTGGAACCATAGTTGAACAAGTGATGGTTTTACTATTTATTGATTGAATGGATGCCTTAATTTGGTTTTGAAAAGTTAATTAGGTTTTCTTTATATAATTTATTTATAAAAGGGATAAAGGTTAATTTAATTTAAATAAAAATTAAATGATTTTGGTAAAAAAATTAATGTATTTCTAAAATGGTTTTTAAATATACTATAAATTAAATAAAGTCATAGCATGTGATGCGTTTACAAAATGGAATGGAAAGGGACATTTCAAATTGTTTGAAATTTGGATCCATAAGGTCTTTACTTGAATTTTTTTTATTTTGACCACATTAAAGAGATTCACTATTTTCTAAATAAAGTGTTTTTTCTTTCCATTTATGAGTAATTGGGTATTTATTATGTTCATACATGATTCCACATGTGTTATATAGGTATACCCACGAGAAAAAGTTTTTCATGATGATGCATATGATGTGTAGGTATCCCTATCCGAACATTTCTTGTGAATCAATGTGATGGATGATCTAAATGAAAATGACTATCCCCATGGATGATCAAGATGTGTTTTTAATGTTTCAGAGATAAATTACTATGATATGATGGACTGGTGCCCTGATTACATTTTTTTGAGCGGGGAGGAAGGTTTTTTACATTGTTGGTTGTGACCATTATTTAATTATGTGGCCTTTAATGAGTGTGTAGGGAAGGTTCAACATATTTGATGTGGAATCCCATGATTTCATTTTGATGGGATAATATTCTTGATATGAACTTTGTTGAGTGTGTGGGGATGGAATGGTGTACTGGATGTGACCAGCATTGAGCATGAAAGTATATGTCATTGTTCTTGTGGACCTTTTCTATATGGGTTTTGGTTGTGGAACACCCCTGGGGAGGGGCATGGTACAATGTGACGCATAGATGATGGGTCTCCATAAAATGAGCGGGGAGGTTGTGGATTATGGATTATAGACTTTCTTTCTCCTTCAGGTAGTGGGTCAAGGTTTGGATGATTCCCCACCCTGATTACTTGGGTGAAGACATGAAATCAATTCTATTGTCACCCTACCATATATCATTGGGAATCTGTCACATTATTTTATTTGGTGTTTTTCATCCATCCAACATGGAGTTAATGTGGGTATAGTCTGGTGTTATAGTGGTCTAGATAGTATACGATGACCTAGCATTTGTGATTTTCATTGATTTTTTTGTTATATTTCTAGGTGGTTGTATCATGATAACATTGTTGAACCTTATATATATATATATATATATATATATTACATGTACATCAACATTATCACAAGTTAAATTAGTATTTTTGATGCATTAGGGAATCTAACTATGTTATTGGACTCATAACCAACCCTGTACAGGAAAAGGGTTTTGATGTATTTGGGTAGGATATCATTTTTTTTCTCTTAGGACAATTGTATTTAATAGAGTAGGTGACAAGGAAAAATTTAAACGTTTAATAAGCCTAGGATTCCTAGGTTTTTAATTAAAACTCAAATAATTTTTATATATTATATCATTATTTATTTTATAAAGATATATATAGTATAATGTGACAAGATTGAGATGTCTATTGTCTCTATGAAATTAGATTCATTACATATTAAATTCAAATAGGGATAAAAAGATATTATTTAAAACTCTATAATATGACCTTAAAAGTGATTGATCTTATAACATTTCATGGGATAACCTAGAGATATAAATATGATTGGGGTGAGTTATAGAGACCATAAAGGGGATAATGAAAGAATAAAATGATGAAATTAATACATCAGAGTCAAGAGGAATACCAAGGAGATATAAAATGATGCAAACCATAGACACAAACTTAAAAACATGATATGATATGATAACATCATGGAAACATAATAATTATAATGAAATATAAAATATGAAATCATAGAAAAAAGACAGATCTGAAAAACTATGACTACATAAAATAGTTTTCTTAGGATATACTTTTATATAATACCCATGGAATCCCATGAGATAATAACATTACCCAATTCATTAGTGGGATATATAATTATATACCCACCAATCACCCTCATATCATGTGCATACATTTACGTGGAGCATAGATCATATGACTTAAGAATGTATTTCATTACATTTAAATAGTTTAATCTATAGTGTGGGTTATGTAAATGGGAGTAAAATAATTATGGATAGTTATATATAGTAGAGAACCTTGGTGGTAAATGGTTATGGGTATACACAATATAGATGTTGGGTATGGATAATAAAAAGGTAATTGTGAATGTGTAACAGAAATACATAATGGTTCATAAAAGGGTTTATTGAAATTGAAAGGTGAATTTTCATTACGTTGGTATCATAATGAAAATAAAATTATTAAGAACATATTGAAACATGAGAAATCAAAAATATAGATTTCTAATTAAATGAATGTTATTGAATAATGAGGAAGAATAGAATCCCATACAATGACAGTGCACTTATAAAGTCATGGGCGGATGTTTTCAAGAGATTTAGAATAAATTTGGGGGGATTTATAGAGTGAAAGGGATATAAAAGTAATTATAAATATGTTTTTAGTGTAAAGGCGAGTATTTATAGAAAAATAGATTGCAATTATTTATTATTTTCTAAACATAGGTTTTGGACTCTATATAATAAAATATTGAAAAACACAAATCGTCCAATGATTTTTTCCCATGTTCTCATACAAGGAGGGGTGGATTTATATATTTTATAAGTACAAGAATATAATATATTAAAATAATATATTCTGTTATTTGTATGTGGGTCAATTTTATGAAAAATTGATTTTAAAACCATAAAATATAAAATATATATATTTACATATATGGATTGATTCATTAATGTTTTATAAATAAATCATATAACTCCAAAAAAAATATTTTAACAAAGAAATATATTATTAGTCTTGAATTCCCTTTATAGTATATATTTCATTGACTTTAGGATATTTTATTTTTATATTAGGTACCATATATTTATTTGGTATTTAATTTTTATCAAAAAAATTTATTGTCATAGAAATTTATGAAAAATTCATTATTATTTAATCATAGAATAATGGTTTCAAAAAAATATTTAATTTCTTAAAATAATAATGTATATATGAGTATTCAATATTTTAGTTAAAACACATTATTTACTATATAATACTTATTTTTACAACACTAACATATTTCTAACCCATAATAAAATTACTTTTACATCATTGAATTATATAATAATTAAAATATTAATAAATATTATATAATAATAATATTTTATGATAATAATATATTTTCAATATTTTTTTTATTTTGTTAAATAGAGTGTTTTTGTGACATCCCGGACCCAGATTCCACTGAAGGATCCCTAATCCTAATGGGCCATGTGGCATCAAGACCATCTCCTTGAACACCAGAGGCTTCCAACGCGCATTGAGGGCCTAAAGTGTGTATATGGTGAAAATATGGCCCCATTAACAGAGTGAAATATGATAAAAGAATCTAATATGACAAGAGATATGTAGATTAATAAAGGAAAATGATAATCAGAACACATAATAGAATCATATCAGAATAGTAATACAACTGTAGAACTGATAATCATAAACAAAAATGATGATGATATGTCATGTATGTATTAAATGGAAAACATGGATATAAATTAGCATACAATCATGAAATACCAATGTTTAATAATTAACCAAACACTATCCCTAGTTTCCAATGATACATCTCTCTCATCAGCTACTAGCTTCATCCAAGGAAAATAAGAAATCAAGTGCATGAAGCAATACACTTTCTTTAATAAACACTTTTATACATATATTCTAGTAGGGTACAAATGATGGCCTATATATTGTGGGAGATAAATCTCAGTACGCAACCACCAAGAACGTCTATAACATAATGTTCATCTGATATAAACTACAAATTAATGGAGGATTGAATATATAAAAGTAATTAAATATAGTAATGTAAATACCCATGTATATTCTTCAGGCCTCTACTTATGTCTGAACATGTAACCAGTTCATCAATTAATTAGTTCTATTTTATATAATTAATTCATGTGAGGCATATACAACACAGACAGCACCTATGATAATACTTTTTTAGTTTCCAATATGTAAAAAGGCATCCATGATGATAATAATATTTAAGAGGTTCCAAGGTAATAACAAGGGTAACATAGACCTAAAGAGTCACTAAATTAGTAGTAACTTTCACCTGGCTATAGGGGTAAGACTGTAATCTAGGGTTTATCATATAATGAATTCCATAATATTATGATCCAACCATGTCTGAGGAAAACATACAATATAAAATAGGACATCCAATGGCGAAGACAAAGGTTATAATAAAAAAAATTCATGTCTATCTAATCCAAAATGGATCCAAGGAGTGTATCCAAGGAATTTTGTAATAGTAAACTAGGGATCAAACAGTTTCATGCTAGGTATACACTGATAGAAAAGGATTGGGTTCTAGGGTGGGTCTTAACCAAGGAAATCGACATCCTTTTATCAAAATGCCATCATAATGTTGTCAAGGAATTCCGTCAAGAATAAAAAATCTAACTCGATTATGACCACTCTTATAATGATTTCAATGTCCATAAACAATTTTTAATCTTATAATTAATTTACCTTTTTACGTCAGGTATTCATCAAAAATTTTAAAAACATGATTGTTAAATCCTCACCTTTCATTAGTGTGACAAAGCCAAGGGCCATGTAACCAATTAGCTAATAATTATTTTATATGGTTCACTAGGATACCATACATTGTACATGGAATGGGGTTATATTAACATACAACCTATAAATTCATTTATATTAAGTTATTCCATATATATATATACCATATAATTTCATTTTCATTTTAAATGGATTTACAAAGTAATATCACTTAACATAGGTGGGTCAAGTGTAGTTCAATATGGTAGAACTAATTATCTAATTCATTAATTTAATTAAACCCTCACCTTTAAAAATTTCAACTCACAGCTCACATGAACAATGGCGCTAATAGGCTCAAAAAGATAATAAAAGCATAAATAGATAATCACCTTACTTCGGGTGGACGGAGTTGTGGGTGAAAGAACCAATAATTAATTACATTTATGGAATGGATTAGATAACATTGTTCTAATGAATATAATTATGACATATAACTTTAAAAGAAGTCACCTCGTGAAATCGGTGCAACCACATTAAAATTTATTAAATGACAAAACATGAGGGATAAGTTATAGACCACTTACCTCATACACGTATGAATCTACCAGACCGGTATCACTATATAATTCAGCATGGGTTATAGTATATATGAATAACATAACAAAGATTTTAAAATAGGTAATATGTGCATATATCAAAATAGACTCATTGATATGAATAAGTACGATGAAATATTTAAAATGAATCGAAAACCAATTGATGCGTATCAAAAGAGACGAACTGAGATTAAATCATAATTCAGATGGATTCATGATATAAAATCCTAGTTTGAGATAAAAAATTATTCCTAATAGTGGAGGAAGGATATATTTTCCACTGAAAAAGAAAATAGAGGATGGGGTTTGAGTTAATTAGATCATTAGGGAAACAACCATCATTTCACCCAAACTTTTCCTTCCGTGGTTTTGCCTCATGGTTATGAAAATCATTTCCCAACCGTACAAGGTAAGATGTTGGAAGTGGGAACCCAAATGGTTAGGCCACATGATTAGGGAAACAATTCACTGAATATATGAAACTGTATGGGAAAACATAAATACATTCACAAATTTCCATGCAGACCATATCACATGTTTTTGAAAAATCGTTCTCCCTACATCAACTCACTTTATAGTCTCTCATAGTTTAATATAAAAATTCATCCTACCACTTATAGTGTATTAAAATTATACAGAAGGCATTTTTCTCACAAAAAGATATGTATCAGAATTCGAACATGCTGTATATACCTGTGAGTCCTTCATTAACTCATTAAGCATCCATTTTAGGTCTATAAACTAAAATTATACCAAAATTTATAGGATAAAAACCTAAGTGAAAATATTTAATCATATTTTCTTCCAATCATAATGAAACTCATCCATGAGTTCACCTAACATGGGTAAACCAATATTGTCAATGAAAAACTCTTTCAACTGAGCATGTACATTGACTAGCCCCTCCCATGCAATATTGTGTACATGGTCATGAATCCATATCAACCATACCTGAGGGATATAATGACCATTAAGAGACTTCATTCCCTAGTATATGATGTGTATAGGATAAAACTCCAATTATGCATTTAAGTCTAACTCATTTTCTTTAGTGTCATGATTATGAGGTGACTCGGTATTATATTATTGAAGCTATGAAACATGGAAAACATCACACATGGAATAGTACCTAAGAGGTAGTACAACCCAATAGGCTATTATCCGAACACTCTTTAGTATCTCAAACAACCATACATAATGATGAAACAACTTCTATTTCCTCAATATCTGCATATGCCCCAACTTGGGTTAAACCCATAGGAAAACATAGTCCCTGACATGGAACTCAATAGGTATATGATGGCTATCAACAAAATATTTTTTTTCTAAACTGACTAGTATAAATTAATTTTCTAATGATCTAAAACTTTCCCAAAGTCTCATGCATGATACTAGGACCTAGAAGGGTTTCCTTACCCACCACTAGCCAGCATTGGAGTGACAAACACAACCTATATTACATAACCTCAAAAGGATCCATCCGATTTATTGGATGAAATATATTGTTGTAGTCACAACCAATGATAGGGATATTATTCTAACAAGAACCACTTAAATCAATGATTAATGATCAGATCATGTCCTGAATAACATATATATTATGTTCCATTTTTCCATTAGTCTGATGGTTAAAGGTTGTGCTCAGAATCACTTGTATATCGATATCCTTCTGAAATCCCTACCAAAACCATGATGTGAAATGATCATCCCTATTAGAAACAATAGTACAAGGGACCCCGTATAGTTATATGATCTCACATAAATGAAAACATCCCTGCTAATCTAATGATAATGTCTCCCAAATATGAATAATGTGGTAAAATTTATCAAGTCAGCCAGTAACTACCCATACTATGTTTCTACCTATAGTTATCCTAGGCAATCCAACTATAGAGTGTATGACAACATCTTCTCATTTCCATTCCATTACTAAAGGTGTCTATAATAGGACAGAATGTTTCTTGTGCTCCAAATTCACTAGATGATATGTTCAATTCTTAGTGATAAATCATTCTATAAAACTTTTCATCCTAGACCATGAATGCAAGCATTGCATATCTTGATCCATCATGGAGGTTTCTGGAAGAACCTTCCACTGAGAAGCCTAAGACTCCCACATAAACTCCTCTTTCAAATCTGTAAAAATCCATAACACACTAGGTATATACATTATTTCATCACTATCCATAAACTTATCAAGAGGCATGTTGTCTTCTTAAATACTCTCATGGAGAACCAGGTCCTTATGATCCTAGTATTATCTACACCTTCCCTTAAAAAGGTGGTTAGAGGTAACTATCAAGGGTGAATGGCATGGCAACCCATTACTATTATAAAACTCAAAATGTATCTTATATAAGAGGGATATTAATTTCTATTCATCAATAGATTCTTGTACTATAAGTGCATGTGTTTTATAACTATTTGGATAGTCTACTAAATTACCCTATCCATGTGAATAGGAAAGCTCAAAATAGAATGACTGAAGAAATTTAACTCATATTCACTATCTAAGATTGAATTCACTACACTTAAAGATATATATTAACCTCTTCTAGTATGTATACAAAACAAAACTCTCACCTAGTAGATAATGTCTCCAACAGTATAAGGCGTGGACAACTGCTGTTAGATCAAGTTTGGGGATCAGTCAATATCTCTCTTGATTCCTCAACTACCGAGATCCTTATGCAAAAAAACATTCCTCATACATCATCACTTCTCATAGGAAAATTACTAATGCATCCTAAAACATGATAACCTCTTCTTGGATAAGGGAGAATATAAATTAGAGCTAATTTGAGGCTTCATTTTCACTCATGAAAGGACTTGTCTCACTCTTATGAACACATTAACTTAACACCAATATTTTTAAGACTAGTAAGAGGACAATCAATGTGTGATATTTCTTATATAAAAGGAACGTAATATCCAACTATCCTTATGAATTTCTGTAATTCAAACATGTTCTTAGGTATCTATTAGGAAACTACAACACCCTCCTTCTTTGGGTCAAAAGATACACTTGATTATAAGTTAATATATTACAATAAGTGAAACATTTAAAGAAAGATGTGTCACTTTTTAATATTGGAATATAGATGAGCTGTATCAGTGTACTCGTAGTGATCTCAATGTGCTTATCATGGAATCTTCAAGAAAGATAATACACAAAGATGTATTTTATAAAGTCAATGAAAAATGATTCCATATATAGGTGAAATACATTATTCAACAAATCCATGAAAGAAATTGAAAAATTTGTGTGATGGTATTAAAAGATAATCATATTGACCATAGTTTCTATAGAAAACTATATACGTTATTTCTGATGGCATTACATACAACTGATTATTACCTGATCTTAAGTCAGTTTCAGAGATGACTCTAGCTCTTATGTTCTAGTCAAATATGTCATACGTTATTGGATGTGGAAATCAGTTCTAGAACATAATATGGTTCAATCATATACAATCCATACCTAAATGAAGTGTCTCACACACCTTCTTCGAAAAAATAATGGGTTAACCCCATGATGAATTTCTAGGGCATTTAAAACCATTGGACACCAAGTCCTCTAAGTACCACTTGAACTCCAGGAGAATAGTAGGTTTCATAAATTATAGAGTAATGGAAACAATTTTCACTCCTGAAACCAAATCAGTAGTAAACTCTATCTCTCTCTTTGGTGTTAATCCAATGTAATCGTAAAAAATGTCATCCCTGAAATGATCAACTACTAGAGGTAATTTATCCTGATATAAACCTTAATACTCTATAAAGATATTGAAATTCATGGTGTTCACTCTCCCTATCCAATGATTCTCTGGTCTAGCTCTTCTAGCCTATACATTCTACTCACCCTTATGTAGAAAACGACTACCCTCTAATGATGTAAACAACATCCTATGATGATATAAGTTTATAAAAGAAAAGATACAAAACCAAAAAATCCTTCTCTAGTGTAACACCCCAAGCTTCTACGGTACGCTTCTTTTTGAATAATGTGATAGCGTGTGTTGTACGCAACACTGAGTTCTAACACACTATAACCAATCACACTAGCCGTTATAAATAGTAATACGTAATTTTTTAAATTTTATAAATTCTATCACTCAAAATTGACTTCATTTTTGGATTCGGAATATCGAAATTAGCCTAGGGTGAAATTTTGGTACTTTTCGGATAACTATCATATTTTGATGAATAGTGAAAATTACTAAATTTTAATTAAAAACAACTTTTTTAATCAAAATAATTAATAGTGATAAATTATGAATTTGAGTGGTTTTAAAGTATATTTAGAATATATTTTTACCATTTAATATAATTTTGGTCATTGGACATAATTTTACAATTAAACCGAACATAAACAAGTGTCAATCTTTTGATAGTTATTATCTCTTAAAAACACCCTTTTTGTTTTGACAGCGGGAATTAATTTTAAATTAATTTCTACCACTTATGTGTTTTGAATTTAGGAAAATGGATTCCATATTTGGAATCAGGATGTTAAAATTGAGTAAATAGGTAACTTTTATTTTTAAACATTTTGAATAATTACTACGGTAAATATTTTATTTACCATGGTTAAGGGTAAATCCGGTAAGTAAGGGTTAAAAAATAATATTATAATAATACTAAATTACCCTAAAACGTGTCTTAACCCTATTGGTTGATACATGGTCGACGATGGGCATCTTTGGGTCGATTTTGGGACCCCATGGATCCATTTGTAAGTGATAATGACACTTTATATTAATTAAGTTGAAATGAATACAAAAATGACACAAGCATATATCGTTTAGAAAAACAATTGTTACATAGGGTTATATATGTTGTATTTTAGATTATAAATATTCCGTAGAAAGATAAAAAGATTTCCTACATAATTATAGTTTATTTATAATTTTTAGACGTTAAATAATTTATTTTATTTATGACACAATGATGATGCAGTAATTACTATAATAGTGAAAAATTAAAATAATTGATATTATAAATACCCAAATAAATATAATATGAAACTTTTAATGAATTAAACTAATTTTATAGGATAATATGATATATTAGTATTGATTTAATTGACTTTTTTCGAAGTAATCAATCTGTTATGAGTTTCACAAAAATCAACTATTGAATAGTGTCAAAATTGACATAAAAGAGTTCTTAAAACAAATATTAAATTATTAATTGATATTAAATTCATAAAAATCTAAGGATCGGCCAAGAGACTTATATCATGATATTTTAATCATTAATTGACCACTTGGGGGTCTCTTGGATGTATATAGTATGTTTATTAACCATATTATATAAAAATACAAAGAGACATTGTAAAAGTGAAACTAATTAACTTAGAGTTAATACTTAATGATAAGGTTAATATAAGTACCCAAACCTATCTAAATTCTATTGTTTGAGTTGTTTTAGACCCCTCCCCACCTTAAGCTTTGAATAGTCTACTTTGGAGCCATTGGAAACCGAATATTAATTTATTATAAACTAATATCTCTAACTTTTCCAAAGGTGCCCCTCACCCCTCTTATAAAAGGGCACTCCTCCTTCTCATTTATTAACACCTTCAAAGCCCTTTGGTTCGGCCAAACCCTGCCCAAATACTATCTCAACTTCACTCACTACAACCTAGAGGCCTTAGTTTGATCATAAAGCCAACCTAAGGAGCCCTTTTGATCAAATCAAAACGAAGAACCCGAAGAAGAAGTAATGTTTTCACCACCCCTTTTCAATATCCTTTCTCCTTCCACTTCCTCTTTCATTGTTATTTCCATTATAAAATAATAACTCCAGTATCATATATATACTGTGATGTTATTATAAATATGGTACAACCATATTCAGTATTCTATCCATCCTTTGAATAACATGTCACCATACGTGCGTACGTACGGCTTACCGTCTCCACGTCGTGGTGTAATTGTTATTCAATATATTATTATTTGGATGGGTATAATAATGATTTGTAACTCATGTAAATAATAAATATAACATGATAATGATTCTTTATATATGATATACCATCCAAATATATATTATTTTAATATCAAAAAAAATATATTATCGCTCGTGCGTACGTACGGACTACCGTCTCCACGAACGCGTTAAGATTCATTCTCCATCATATCCATTCAAGTATAATTATAATTTTATTATTTAAAAATAGTATCTAAGGACTTGATATAATTCTGGATATGAATAATATACAACCCATTAATAACGAATATGGATTACATAACAAATAATATAAAGTAAAATGAACCCGTTAACACCCGAAATGACGATAATTCTAAGATATTATTAACAAATCAATGTTAAAAGATCATATATGATATCATATTAAAGTAAATGATTCTTTTATAATTAAGTAACAATTATTTAACCATTATACAGGAGTTAAACCTACCGTTGACCAGGGAAAAAGTACAATGTAAGGGTTTTCTTATCTCACTTTTAATTCCGTGAGAATTCCATTGATCACCACTTAATTATTGCATGTGGTGTATGTGTACTGCCCATGATCGTATTCATTGTGTAATATAATTTAATTTATTGGTATTTACATAATCATGGTATGATACTTCTTTCATGGGTGTATGTTTCGTAAGTTACCTAATCAATAAGGAAATTTGAGATTTCAATTTCCACTCATTTGGCTTTACGCATATTTCATTGATTATATTACCCCAAGATTATGTCTGGAATCACTTTTCATTTGATTATGTCATAATTTCCACTCCCCTTCCTATGGATATACTTTTGATACACATAATCACTCCATTGATAATTCTCAAGTCATTGATATGAATTTGATAAGAGTAATTTTAACTCATTCACTATTTGTTGAGTTAAACATCCAATTCGTTGGTGTTGTTTTTACAAGAATATGTGTGAATATCCTTTGATTGTTTTACACTAAATATCCAATCATATTTAGTGTATTTATATTTGTCACACATAATTATGTCGTTGATTTATCCTTAACCTAAGGATATGGCCTTTATGATAGATTTCATCTCAACTTACATTCCATTGAGACTTCTTTGTTGATATACACCAAATCACTTTTATGTGGTGTATATAATGTAATTTGACATAGTATATCATTAATCCCTTTATTCTCATGATATTACAATGTTTTGAATACCTCCATTATTTTTATTCAAGTGTCTTTCTTTTGGTTAGAAAATCTAACTAGAATACCATTTTTAAATGTTTTAAAGACTTATTCATCTAAATAATTCTCATTAATGTCCATTTTTTAAAAATGGTTTTAAGGATTTATTTATATGGACATTATAGTTTAGAAATTTAAACTCCTTTTAAAAAATTTCAAAGTGGTATGGGACACTTTTATTCAAAAATCTATTTTTAAATGGCTTCTCGACAAATAGTGTGACTTTTAAATAATTTCAAGAAAAAGGGAGATATTTCTCTCAAATAGTTTTGATGATTATTTTCATCTATGTCAACATCCTTCATTATTATTGATTGAGGTTAATGTGATACAGTACAATCTTCCATATTGTATCGAATGAGTAATGATTGACTGTGGATGTGCTATTTTTATACCATTCATCGTTTGTGGTTAAAGTATTGACATTTCATAAGTTATTTGTAATCTGAATGTTTATGTTATATTTCAACATTTCATTCAAATTAATGTGTTAGACAAGTATGTTCCGGGTTGGGGACTGGTAAAAGTAAGCCCTCTGGTTTGGTCTCCGGTTATTAGAGGAACTCCGGTTTGGTCTCCGGTTACTAGAGGAACTCCGGGTTGGTGTCCGGTTATTAGAGGCACTCCGGGTTGGTGTTCGGATATTAGAGGCACTCCGGGTTGGGTTCCGGTTACAGTTAGCCCATAGGTCTTGGGACGAGGCCTTAACAAAGAAATTAAAGTTCAGCATTATGAATTCCATCAATTTGAAAGTGGTTATTGATATTGCATGTGATTATTCGATTAGTAGAATATCCATGTGAATAAGTAAATGGACTTATTTTATTTTACTTTTTCCATACTATGTTGAAGTTCAAGTTTAAAAGGATTTTGTTTTAGTAATGCAAAGCCTTAAATGTTTATGCTTATTTTTGAAAGTTTCCGCTATATTGTTATCCTTACTGGGCATTTGAGCTCACCCCTTTTCTATGTTTTATTTTTCCCAGGATGTGAAGAAGTAAGTTATGAATGACCTGCAGGGATTTTATGTGGGGATATGAGTGTGTAATATGGAGACTATGTTGTTCTAGTAGTTTTTCACTTTATGATGTAATGTAAAACTTTATGAATATATCTAGTGTTTCCAAGGCTACTAAACCAATCGGTCTTTCGAGATTTGATCTTTCTTGTGATCATGCCAATGTTATGTAATAATGCACCGACTCTAGGTAACTGGGGTCGGGGCGTTACAGTTGGTATCAGAGGAAGTTTAGTAAAAACCTTGGAAGCTAGATTTATATAAACTCTGATTAGAGCACGTAGACCTAAGATGAACTTTGAGGATTATTATAGAAGAACTTCCTAGAATTTTGGTATTGTAGAAGATTTTGTGAGTTTTCCGAGCAATACATCCCTGTCTGGATATGAGCAGGTAGAGGTGGCTCTGGCACAGATGTACCTAGGGGTAAAACCCGAAAACACCGCTTTGAGCTAGACTCGAACGGGAATTGGTGCACGACAACGGGCATTGCTGCACACTTGGTTACGACACTCCCGGGGGATATGCTTTGGTAAATTCACAAGATTAGTATAAACCATTATTAAGGGAATACAAAAAAAAATCCCCTAAGAATATATGTCGGCAAATAGATAGTGGATAACCTAGATTTAAACATAGGGTACCCCAAGTTAGGATATATTTTTCAATTACAAGATTATCCTATTTTATCTATTTGTTTTACATTCTTATTAGATAAGTATTCAAAAACCCTAATTGAATTTTCTTTTGTTAGTTGAAACATGGAGGGAGCAAGATCACGAACAACTCTTCTCTCTCTTCCTGAAGAACTACTTGCAATTATTATCCAGAAGTCATGCGCAGACGATGTTGAATCTTATTCAAATGTCCAAGTTACATGAAAACAACTTTATGAGACATCCAATACCTCTATCATTGCACGATTCTTTCAAGGATCAAGTACCGACTATGGGATAATGTTTCGCTCTCAACTTTCTTACCACGCTAAGCGTGGGAAGTACCATCAGGGTCTTTTCAAATTATTCACTTTATCTCAAAATTACGATGCACTAAATGATTTTCTAGATGCTGCAGAAGAGGGAGAACTTCGAGCAGCCTATATGTATCAAATTATATATTTATGCCTTTTGGGATATACGAAAACTAATTTACCAAAACCTTATTTTGAAATAATTGAAGATGAATCAGTGAGAATTTTTCTAAAAAAACATGTTAAAGATGGTGTCTCAAAATTATATATAAGAAATACCTATTTTTTTATGATGCATCGATGCTTCCATCGATATAATCCAAAATGGATGAGGAGTTTTTGGGTAAAGGAAGTAGATGATTTTGAAAAATTCCTGAGGTACCATTATTACACATGAACGCATTCTACCAAAAGGCAAATCCACTTAGTCTCTCCAGAGTTCATGTTGTGATCCACATATCTCTACTGACAAAATACATGCCTGACCCAACGCATGTACTCACCTATGAAGAATTATAACTGGAGCCCGATGTATCTTATTGTGGATAGCCTATCATAATTCTTCATACTAAAGTTCAAGTGTTGTGAAACCGGATGACTCATCTGGTAAAAGATCTATGGAGAAATCATAATATGGAAGAGGCAATGTGGGAACCTGAGGAACATATGATGAAGAACCTATGTGGAAATAAATGGATGGTGAAATGTTTAAAAGTGTTAGTCCTCTTTATTGATGGGATTACTTTGGAATAATTTTCTCTTGTATGTGTAAACCTGCAATTTATCATGTGAAAATGATATTTGAGGAAGAATTATCTTTTCTGTTGAGGATATAGTTATAAATAACCATTTGGTCTTATATGATCATTGGGTTTGAGGAAATTATATGTTATTATAATTTGGGATGAAAATGCAAGGTATGAGATAGAATTTGTTGTTAAATTATGTTATGGTATTTTGAGGAATTTATCTCATTTTGGTAATATTATAAAATATAGTTTTTGAAAAAGGAAAACACGTAGACCGTGTGACTACCTGTCGCGTCGGACAAAGCTGTGGGAATCCAACCCACAACCAAAGTGTGATTGAGATTTATCGCCTACCACTGGACTACATGAAGTCCCTGGTTAGTGTGACTATTATTTTTAGTTAAATGACTTTATTGATCAATAATAATTTGATTTGGGATCTTATGTCTTATCAAATGAATACCCTTAGTATAGGAAAATGATTTGGTGATTAATTGATAAATTTTATTTCGGAAGTTGTTCACTTTGTTGAGAACACTATATGCCAAAGGAAAATAGAGTAGTATGGGATTTCATTTGAGAAGTAATGATGGATTTTTATCTATGTTTTTATTTTGAATTTATAATTATTTGGGTTATTTATGGAAATTATTAGGTTAATTACATTTAAGTATGTGACTTTAATGGTAGATGATCTCATTTGGAGAAACATTTTAATGTGGAAGACTACATTCTTATAAGTTTTGGGTTTCAATATTAGTTTGGATTATACTGAAGGATTTTAAGGAGAATTTATTATTGAATTTTATTTATATAACTTTGGGGTATTGTTGGTTTAATTTCAGAAATTAAGATTAGTATTTTTTTCTCTAATGGAATATACATTTGGGGGATCATCAGATCTTATACTAACCATTTTGGTTTTTATTAATCTCTAAAGACAAGTTAAATATATAGTATATCCTACATGGATCATGTATTTCTATAGAAGTTTATTCTATCTCTTTTATTATGACCAACTCTTCTTGAATACTCATTGTTCAAAAAAAATAAGTTAGTGGTAAAAAGTTATTAAATAAGGAAACTCTACATAAAAAGTAAGTATATCTCTTTATGTTTTTAGTCAATATCATAAATGAATTCCTCGTCCTTATTTAATGTAACTTAAAACAAAAAAAATGTCGTCCGTTTACTTTCCTACTAGTAGACTAATGGTCGTTTGTCCCAACACAAGTTTGTGGTTTTCTTATTGTTAACTTTCTCCTGATAATGATTTCTATCCCTCTCCATCAGAAATTGACACTTAGTTTATCATCCATTTCCATGTTTTCCTACATGGAATCCGAGTATGGTTTATCTTGGATGACCTTTAAACCTCTCTTTCTTTCTTTTAAAGTGATAGTTTTATTGACTCTTTTTCCAATGTGGGACTTTCCATTATATTCCGAAGAAAAATTTTAAAAATTGCGAGGACGCAATTTATTGAAGGAGGGTAGAATGTAACACCCCAATCTTCTACGGTACGCTTCTTTTTGAATAATGTGATAGCGTGTGTTGTACGCAACACTGAGTTCTAACACACCATAACCAATCACACTAGCCGTTATAAATAGTAATACCTAATTTTTGAAATTTTATAAATTCTATCTCTCAAAATGGACTTCATTTTTGGATTCGGAATATCGAAATTAGCCTAGGGTGAAATTTTGGTACTTTTCGGATAACTTTCATATTTTGATGAATAGTGAAAATTACTAAATTTTAATTAAAAACAACTTTTTTAATCAAAATAATTAATAGTGATAAATTATTAATTTGAGTGGTTTTAAAGTATATTTAGAATATATTTTTACCATTTAATATAATTTTCGTCATTGGACATAATTTTACAATTAAACCGAACATAAACAAATGTCAATCTTTTGATAGTTATTATCTCTTAAAAACACGCTTTTTGTTTTGACAGCGGGAATTAATTTTAAATTAATTTCTGCCACTTCTGTGTTTTGAATTTAGGAAAATGGATTCCATATTTGGAATCAGGATGTTCAAATTGTGTAAATAGGTAACTTTTATTTTTAGACATTTTGAATAATTACTGCGGTAAATATTTTATTTACCATGGTTAAGGGTAAATCCGGTAAGTAAGGGTTAAAAATAATATTATAATAATACTAAATTACCCTAAAACGTGTCTTAACCCTATTTGTTGATACATGGTCGACCATGGGCATCTTTGGGTCGATTTTGGGACCCCCTGGATCCACTTGTAACTGATAATGACACTTTATTTTAATTAAGTTAAAATGAATACAAAAATGACACAAGCATATATCTTTTAGAAAAACAATTGTTACATAGGGTTATATATGTTGGATTTTAGATTATAAATATTAAATATAATGATAAAAAGATTTCATACATAATGATATTTTATTTATAATTTTTAGACCTTAAATAAGTTTTTTTATTTATGACACAATGATGATGCAGTAATTACTATAATAGTGAAAAATTAAAATAATTGATATTATAAATACCCAAATAAATATAATATGAAACTTTTAATGAATTAAAAAAATTTTCTAGGATAATATGATATATTAGGATTGGTTTAATTGACTTTTTTTTAAGTAATCAATCTTTTATGAGTTTCACAAAAATCAACTATTGAATATTGTCAAAATTGACATAAAAGAGTTCTTAAAACAAATATTATATTATTAATTGATATTAATTTCTTAAAAATCTAAGGATCGGCCAAGAGACTTATATCATGATAGGTTCATCATTAATGGACCACTTGGGGGTCGCTTGGATGTATATAGTAAGTTTATTAACCATATTATAAAAAAATACAAAGAGACATTGTAAAAGTGAAACTAATTAACTTAGAGTTAATACTTAAAGATAAGGTTAATATAAGTACCCAAACCTGTCTAAATTCTATTGGTTGAGTTGTTTTCGACCCATCCCCACCTTTACCTTTTAATAGTCAACTTTGGAGCCATTGTAAACCGAATATGAATTTATTATAAACTAATATCTCTAGCTTTTCCAAAGGTGCCCCTCACCCCTCTTATAAAAGGGCACTCCTCCTTCTCATTTCTGCACACCATCAAAGCCCTTTGGTTCGGAAAAACCCTTCCCAAATACTATCTCAACTTCCCTCACTACAACCTAGAGGCCTTAGTTTGATCATAAAGCCAACCTATGGAGCCCTTTTGATCAAATCAAAAGGAAGAACCCGAAGAAGAGGTAATGTTTTCACCACCCCTTTTCAATATCCTTTCTCCTTCCACTTCCTATTTCTTTGTTATTTCCATTATAAAATAATAACTCCAGTATCATATATATACTGTGATGTTATTATAAATATGGTACAACCATATTCAGTATTCTATCCATCCTTTGAATCACATGTCACCATACGTGCGTACGTACGGCTTACCGTCTCCACGTCGTGGTGTAATTGTTATTCAATATATTATTATTTGGATGGGTATAATAATGATGTGTAACTCATTTAAATAATAAATATAACATGATAATTATTCTGTATATATGATATACCATCCAATTATATATTATTTTAATATCAAAAAAAATATATTGTCGCTCGTGCGTATGTACGGACTACCGTCTCCATGAATGCGATAAGATTCATTCTCCATCATATCCATTCAATTATAATTATAATTTTATGATTTAAATATAGTATCTAAGGACTTGATATAATTCTGCATATGAATAATATACAACCCATTAATAACGAATATGACTTACATAACAAATAATATAAAGTAAAATGAACCCGTTAACACTCGAAATGACGATAATTCTAAGATATTATTAACAAATCAATGTTAAAAGATCATATATGATTTCATATTAAAGTAAATGATTCTTGTATAATTAAATACCAATTATTTCACCATTATACAGGAGGTAAACCTACCGTCGACCAGGGAAAATGTACAAAGTAAGGGTTTTCTTATCTCACTTTTAATTCCATGAGAATTCCATTGATCACCACTTAATTATTGCATGTGGTGTATGTGTACTTCCCATGATCGTATTCATTGTGTATTATACTTTAATTTATGGGTATTTACATCATCATGGTATGATACTTCTTTCATGGGTGTATGTTTGTAAGTTACCTATTCAATAAGGGAATTTGAGATTTCAATTTCCACTCATTTGGCTTTACGCATATTTCATTGATTATATTACCCCAAGATTATGTGTGGAATCACTTTTCATTTGATTATGTCATAATTTCCACTCCCCTTCCTATGGATATACTTTTGATACACATAATCACTCCATCGATAATTCTCAAGTCATTGATATGAATTTGATAAGAGTAATTTTAACTGATTCACTATTTGTTGAGTTAAACATCCAATTCGTTGGTGTTGTTTTTACAAGAATATGTGTGAATATCCTTTGATTATTTTACACTAAATATCCAATCATATTTAGTGTATTTATATTTGTCACACATAATTATGTCTTTGATTTATCCTTAACCTAAGGATACGACCTTTATGATAGATTTCATCCCAACTTACATTCCATTGAGACTTCTTTGTTGATATACACCAAATCACTTTTATGTGGTGTATATAATGTACTTTGACATAGTATATCATGAATCCATTTATTCTCATGATATTACAATGTTTTGAATACCTCCATTATTTGTATTCAAGTGTCTTTCTTTTGGTTAGAAACTCTAACTAGAATACCATTTTTAAATGTTTTAAAGACTTATTCATCTAAATCATTCTCATTAATGTCCATGTTTTAAAAATGGTTTTAAGGATTTATTTATATGGACATTAAATTTTAGAAATTAAAACTCCTTTTAAAAATTTTCAAAGTGGTATGGGACACTTTTATTCAAAAATCTATTTTTAAATTGCTTCTCGACAAATAGTGTGACTTTTAAATGATTTCAAGAAAAAGGGAGATATTTCTCTCAAATAGTTTTGATGATTATTTTCATCTATGTCAACATCATCCATTATTATTGATTGAGGTTAATGTGATACAATACAATCTTCCATATTGTATCGAATGAGTTATGTTTGACTGTGGATGTGCTATTTTTATACCATTCATGGTTTGTGGTTAAAGTATTGACATTTCATAAGTTATTTGTAATCTGAATGTTTATGTTATATTTCAACCTTTCATTCAAATGAATGTGTTAGACAAGTATGTTCTGGGTTGGGGACCGGTAAAAGTAAGACCTCCAGTTTGGTCTCCAGTTATTAGAGGAACTCCGGTTTGGTCTCCGTTTACTAGAGGAACTCCGGGTTGGTGTCCGGTTATTAGAGGCACTCTGGGTTGGTGTCCGGTTATTAGAGGCACTCCGGGTTGGGTTCCGGTTACAGTTAGCCCATAGGTCTTGGGACGAGGCCTTAACAAAGAAATTAAAGTTCAGCATTATGAATTCCATCAATATGAAAGTGGTTATTGATATTGCATGTGATTATTTGATTAGTAGAATATCCATGTGAATAAGTAAATGGCATTATTTTATTTTACTTTTTCCATACTATGTTGAAGTTCAAGTTTAAAAGGATTTTGTTTTAGTAATGCATAGCCTTAAATGTTTATGATTATTTTTGAATGTTTCCGCTATATTGTTATCCTTACTGGGCATTTGAGCTCACCCCTTTTCTATGTTTTATTTTTCCCAGGATGTGAAGAAGTAAGTTATGAATGACCTGCAGGGATTTTATGTGGGGATATGAGTGTGTAATATGGAGACTATGTTGTTCTAGTAGTTTTTCACTTTATGATGTAATGTAAAACTTTATGAATATATCTAGTGTTTCCAAGGATACTAAACCAATCGGTCTTTCGAGATTTGATCTTTCTTGTGATCATGCCAATGTTATGTAATAATGCACCGACTCTAGATAACTGGGGTCGGGGCGTTACATCAAGAATAATATAAAATCCCATAATATCTAGAACAATGTTTTCCCATAAGAAAGGGTAACTTCATACCTCAAGGGGAAGTCCCTACACTAGTGTATGCCCTTTAACCATATTCCCTATAATGTATCCAGGGACATTACATCACACCAATACTGTATTTTGAGCCGGAGGATTTCTATATTATATACGGATATGATGGAGTGTAAAGAAACTATATAAAATAAATATTATATTATATTTGATTCTACTAGAATACTTCCTCATAACTTAGATGTACTAAAAACATGATCATCATGTATCATTTGTAAAGTATTCAACAAACCTGATCCACAAACCTATACTACAAATGTACTTCCAAAATCAAAATTTCACTACTGGAGGTATCAGTGATTATGAGTATTGACACCATGAAAATGACCTCCTCCTAGGCTAGTCATTTTAGTGCTACTCCAACTCTATAAATAATGCAGTGTAAGAGAACCTACCCTTGATGGTGGAGTCGGTGCAAAACCACTTGCAGTAGTAGATGATGGAATTGTTCGACATAATCTATGAAGATGTTCTATACAGCCACAAGATTAAAACACCAGAGGTTCCCTATCACACTGAGGATTTAGGTTCCCCTATCATCCATACAAATGAAACACCATAGATATAACAATAATTGTTGTCTAGTTACAACTCCCCTAAAAAGAAACCTCGAGGGATTGCTTTCTTCTAACTGAGGAACTATTGTCCTATTGTAGAACAAGTCTTCTATTCCATTACTAACAAAATCTATTGGATTATTCTCAATGATAGTATAGTGATTGAATATATGATATAAATTAAAAAGGATAAAAAAATTAAATAGAGTAAAATTATAATACATGATCCCTTCCTCAAAGCGTCTAGTACGCGAAAGCACATCACCTGCTAGAAACTGTAACTTAGTGAAACATAGAAAATATTCCATAAAATTCATATTTACCTTCTTGATTTTTATAAAATATTTTGCTCTATCCATTCTCTGTTTATTTGGAAACAACTTACCATCAATGGAAATATAGAATTTATCCCATATCATGCCCTAATAAAGACCATCCTTGGGAACTATATCCCAACAATGATTGGCTGAATCACCAAACATGTACATATCATGATTTAACATCCACACCAGGATTTTTCTCCAGATGCACAATGATATAATGGGTGTCCTCTAACCAAGCCTCTGGAGAATGTGGACTTATATCTCTACAGAATATAGGAGGATGATGCTGACAGAACCCATAGATTAAATCATCCATCATAGGTGTGTCTCATGGATAACCATGCATGGACTAAATCAGCCACATTAAACTATCACAAAAATTAGCAACAATTCCCAAATTAGTTTTAGAAATAGGTTCCTCATGTGGTAATCCTGGCGTTAAGATCGGTAGATCTTGTCCAACCATGTCAATATAATGGTCCTACCCCCTCCTAACAGATGAAACTAGGATTCCATGGTGGCATGATTTACAAATTCCAACCACACACCTCATAAAAACCTATAAGAAAATAGATATAAACACTAAGGGAATCTAAATGTAGGTAAGGGATCACTACCCATGGTATAGTACCCCTACTACCCGCATATAAGGCTTTGTATTGGTGTGTTCTCTAGTATTATTTACTAGTGTTACCATAGATAAAGGTTCAATAGCACCGTTCCTCATCATTTAATGGAATCCATTTCCTTAATTTTGTAATTTATTTTTAGGTTCACTCATTTACCATTCATAAACATTGAATAGAGGGATAAGGACATGAAACCATTATATTTTAGAAGCCATTTTTCACTTTTATTGTTTTCATTTAATCATTTTCATATATCACATTCATATAGAAGGGATATTAATTCCTAGTGAATCAGTTCCCATATACCTTATCACTAAAAATATCACCCATTTAATTTTAATCTAATGGTTCGACTTAGTAAATTACCAATTCCATTCCATGAGGTCCCATAACCCCTCCTGAATTTAAACTTGAAATTACCCAATATTTTGTAAGTAAAATCATTGGTATACTATAACTACAGCAACATCAACCAGTAATACAAGGAAAATAAATTAATTAATAGAGTGAAATGAACCTATATGGCATGGAAATATACATCACATGTGAATTTAAGGTGCATACACCGATGCATGTAACCATGAAATTTTCCCCCATATCATCAGTCTGAAGATGAAATAAAATCCTCAATCAGAATAAAAAACAATAAAACCACATAGAAATCGAGTCTCACAATGGTGAAATGATATCAACTGTAATTGGAAAAATCAAAACAATAATTATAATTCAGGTAACGTGGAATTACCTCAAACATGAGTATGTGATACAAAAGAACATCTTATAGAAAACATCCAAGAGTCCATAATCTTCAATCCATTTTCACCAAATAGTAATTCAATAAACGAACCAATATAATTTCACTTTAGGATATCCCAAACCCTGATTCCACTGAAGGTTCATTGAGCCTTGTGGGCCTAATGGACTCAAGCACATCTCCCCAAATGCCAGTTGCTGCCAACTAGTTGCAAGGTACTTGGTATTATCCAAGGGGAGACTATTCCCTATTTACCAGTGTGGAACATATTGGATTAATATAATATAAAAATTGATAAGTATAATAAGAAATGATAATAATATACTGAACACACAAAAATTCACATAGTAATAATACTAAAATTGAACAACTGATACTCATTTGAAAAAATAATTATGAAATTTCATGTATATAAAAATCTATAAAACATTTATAAAAAAATAATACAGGCATGATATACAGAATTATAAAAAAGGAACAAAAAACTATCCCCTACATCCTTACCTGCATCTCTATCATATACTACTTTCTCAATCACAAACAAGCAAGAAATAAATTTTTTGAAGCGATATGATTCCCTTAATAAACAGCGACAATCATATAGTCTACTTGAGTTACAATGGAGTCCTGGAAAGGGTGTGAGATAAATCGTAGAAGGAAACCTCCTAGACTGTCAATAACATCTTTTTTTGTGTGATATAAAATAAAACAGTTTTCAAGAATTCACATTCAAAAGTAAAGAAGTACATTAATTTAATAACCCAAGTACCTAATTTATCCATCGGTAGGTGTGTAAACTTTTATTTCATTCATTAGTTAATTTTTTTTAATTTATATAATTATGTCTCGTGATTCATAGTAGCAAAAACAACACCACGTGATTTGTAATAGTATAGTTTCCAAGATGTTACAAGGTAACCATGATGATAATAAAATTTCAGAGGTTCCATGGTAGTATCCAAGGAAACCTATACCTCAATTGTCACCAAAATAGTAGTAACTACATCCTAGCTATAGTTGTAGGAGTTTAATCTAAGGATCATCATCCAAGTCCTTCCACAATTATATGATCTAACTATATACAAGGAATACATCCAAGGTAAAGTGGGATACACAATCGATAGGAATAAAGATGTAAACAAGGAACATTATATCCATATAATTCAATATATACCAAATGAGTGTATCCAAGTCATATATTTATAGTAAAGGAGATATTCTATGGTTTCATACTAGGCACCCATTGATAGATGAGGATTGGGTTCCAATGTGGATCTAAACCAAGGCAACTGGAATCCAATAATCAAGATGGAGTCCATGATTTTTCAAGGCATTCCATTAAGAATAAAAAATATAACATGGGTATTATCACTCATAAAATTATGTCAATTTATATATATAATTACATGGCTTACATGTAATTCAATTATTTATTTAATCCAATTATTCATCATTACGTGTAATAATGTAAAGGTTCAAGACATGCCATTCATTAGTGTGACAAGGGAAAAGAGCCTGTATCCATTTAACATATAATAATTTATTACGAAAAACTATAATACCTTCCATTATACATATAAATGGATTCAATAGATGTTCAAACAAATCATTCAATTATATTTAATTAGCTCAAGTTAAATATATACTATACGCTTTCGAATTCATTTTAGATTTATTTTTCGAGTTAAAGAACGTACCTATGGTAGCTTAAGTGTTCTTAAACATGGTATAGTCCATTCACCAATACCTAGATTAAATTAACTGCTCTCCTTAAAAAAATTTAATTCAAAACTAACGCAAATGGTGGCCCTATTAGTATCTTAAATCTACAAATAGAATAAATGGGCAATTGCCCAACATGAGGCAGTCGGTGTTGTGGGCATAACCATAAACGATAAATTAAAATGACAATATTATCAATGGTTATGATTATTAATTGTATTTAAAATCATAACAAATATATTATATAAATTCCATCTCTCATGTTGTTTTTTCTATTTGGGTTTCATTGTGTGCGATCATACTGGTCGAGGCCGTCACTTCATTCATCTTTTTCAAGGAAACATTATCCTAACCCTTAATATATATTAATCCTAATATTCATAGTAAAATAACAATATTATCAATGGTTATGATTATTAATTTTATTTAAAATCATAAATAATATATTTTATAATGGTCTAATAATACATAAATAGTAGTGCATGTGTTTTCAATATCTATATTATATAATAAGTAATTTATTCATTAAATATGGAATTACAATTATAAATGTTCAGGACATTTTATTCTTCCCAAATTTAGAAATTTCACTATTAAATTTTTATTTTTACCCTAGAATAGATAAATTTACATATATTTAACTATCTCATCTAGTTCCCATGTTTCCTCCTCAATCTTTTTGTTCAACCATAACAATTTAACCAAGTATGCTTTATTGTATCAAATATTTTTTTATTTATGATCTATGATCATCACTAATTAATCATTTAATGAATCATTCATCTCTAAGGGTACATCATTTTGGACAATATCTGTGAGGGTTTTGGTATGTATTTTCCAAAGAGAGATACATATAACATCATTTAATTGAGATTGGTTAGTCGAGAGTGTTATTTAGTAGGCCGTACCTTTGATGTGATATAGAATCTAGAAGGTGACAATGTATCTAGGACTAATATTTCCCTTCTTCAAAGAAGATCATCTCTGTCTTCTAAGGGTATATTCTATGGAACACCTAATATCTTACCACAAACTATATTTTTTGTAAAAAATTATCTTCATATCATTTTTTCCAACATTTCTTAGGATATCATATAATGCTAAATTATTTTAACCATGTCTATCATCCCTTGTATATGATCGTGTACCATAAGCTTTCACTCCCCAAATTCAACAATTTATGTTAGAGTCAAAAACATTTTCCAAATAAATCATCATAATGTCCCATTTTAATGATATAATGGAAACTAGCATTATATTAAAACTTTACATAGGGGTGGTGTTGATCCCAATATCCTTCTAAATCAATTGAACATGAACTCGTCATATCCTAAAGAGTTTATATAGTTATTTTAGACTAATAATCTATCTGAGGTTGATAAGAATTACAAAATCATATGTCTATGTTGATTTCATACTAAAAGATTCTCAAAAACCTTGATTTAAACCTCATATCTCGATCAGATATAATAAAGATAGGAACTCCAAGCAATCTTACCAATTCACTTATTTTTATTATATCAAATTGTTCAAGAGTGAAATCCTCTTTGATAATGATTAAAATCACTCTCTTTGTATGGTGGTCCACTACAACCGGATTATGTTTTTCCCTATAGATGTCTTTGGTTTATAATGATGAAATCCATAGTCCTGTGTTTCCATTTAAATTCCTATAGGGAAATTTTTTCATCATACACTTAGTCTCCTATCATTCAGCCATAACTTATTTTCATACTTTAAATCTAGATAAAAATTCTATAATCTCCCTATATAGGTTATCCCACAAAAAGTTTTTCTTCGTATATCTATTCATCTTAGTTCTTCCTAAAGGAATAAAGAATAATGATTCATTCACATCATCTGCAAGGTCACTCTAGAGATATGACTTTTCATGGAACACGTATTTGAGGAAAAATAGTATGTCTCCCTCTTTAACAAATTTAAACTCTAAAATAATTTCTAAAATTAAGTATACATATTTAGCCTATTTTTAGAACACCTGGATCATCTCAAGAAACTATGATTCATAAATTTTTTTGAATGGAAGGATGAAGTTCATTTTAGGGTTTCCATGACCATCATTTTCATTCATAAAAATTTAGAATCCATTTCAATCGTCATCATGGATAGGATGTTTTGATCCTTTATAGTCATATCATCTAACAAATTGTTCACCATACTCGAATGGTAACTATTTGAATAATCATAATACATGATAACTCTAACAATAATCATTGGAACGTATTGATATCATTTTTAGTTAATATATAATTGTGGGTTTTATTATTTGTTTAAATTTTACACTTATCCATATAGATACAATGCCACAAAATATAAATTTTAATAATTACAAATGCTAATTCAATATCATTCATTGGGTTTTTCTTCTCATGTATATTTAATGTGAAGGAGGAATATTCTATCAATTTTCATATTTAATAAACAAAAAACCCATTCTTTTTTGGAACACATCACTTTAGATGAAACATATTTCCTCACTAGAAGGTAGTATGTGAAAATATTTAGTGATTATCATTTTATTTTACTCTTTAAATATATCATCGAATTCAAAAAATCCAAAAACATCACACCCTTTATATTTGAATTTGTTAGTGGGCTTAAAAATCATGAGATATTTCTCATAAAACATTTATATTACCCAGATAGTCAAGAGAAACTATGGATATTTGTGATAGATATTTTTGTGTTGCTTTCTATATGATTTTTATTTTCTATGGACACACAAATATAACTTTTTTATATAGAATTCTATATGTATGATACTTCCTCTATCTTATAAATTTTTTATTGTACTTGACGTATAAATTCTTCTTTCACATTGTTTTCAATGTAGCATTAAAATTATCATAATAATCCTCCTTAATTTTGGAGTAGATAATAAAATAAACTATAAATAATATAATAATTTTTTAAATTTAATCCATAAAAACTATATTAATTTTGTCCATGAAGAGATATGGAACAATAGTGAACCGAAATGGAATCTCTATGAACTCGTAATTTGTATACCTTTAATGAAAAATAACCATGATGATATCATACATATTCAATTTTACATGATAATATCATAATTTAATTACTATAATATATAATTATTAAGCTCCATAATGATGATTGGATAGGTCATCAGTCTATTGAAGATGGAATTTTTCCTTTACCGTGATTTTTTAGCTCACAATAATCAATGAAAAGGTGTATTGATCCATCCTTATTCATAACGAAGTAGATTAACTCACCCTAAGGTGAAACAAATGGGTGTATACCATTTATATATATTATAATTTAGTTAATTTTTTATCTCATAATTTCAAAAAATTTCATTATATACTGATTAATGTAAATGTTTAGTTGAGAACCTAACCTCCCAGTCAGGGGGAAGACTAGAAAATTATTTTGTAAATACATCTGTATATTTTATTAAAATGGGATCTTAACCAAGGATGATATTTTTATTATTAAAAATAATTTTATCTTGATACAATTTATTATATGGGTAAAATACCTATTTTTGAAATTATATTTCCAAAGGAGAAACAACTCCCTCCTTTCACTTGTACAAAATATATGGGCAATTCTTGTTATGAAGCATAATTTTATACTCCTGATAATTTATGTTGGATATATATATGGAAATCCAATATATACTTATAATTTAATATAATTACACTAATGAGTGTATCAAAAGGGTTTCATTTATGTTCATCCAATAAATATGGATAATGGGGGAGTTATATACATAAGGTGTAATAATTTCCCTATTTTTTCATTCCAATTAATTTGTCTAATTCCATGTATTGTGGGGGTGTTTTAATTATTCCACTGAACATTCAAAAAATAAAAAATAATGAGTATAACTAGTAAAAAATGGTATATTTTTAATCCGTAAATGAATAACTAACATACATATCAAAATTTCATTTTAAGAATCCACCTTAGTAGAAATCAAAGAATAATTTTTCATTACTCTCTATGCCTTTGATTTTTTTGTCATTGTTTATCATTGAGAACCCTTTTCATAGTGAAATGATTCTTACCATGTCCTTTTTCCATGTATATAAAACAATGGTCAATAGGCTGAGTGTTTACTATAGAAATCCTTTCTTCCATCATAATAGTCGGTCTCTCTTATGAGCATTTTCTAGCAAGGTGACATTCATTTTTATTCCTAAATAATATCCATGTCCCCTTCAGGGAAATTATGATATTCTTATTTCTGGACCTTTTCAAAGTGAATTTATATAATTTCATTCCACTATGATATTCTTCCATCGCACAACCTATAATTGAACATTGTTGTATGCTTCTTATCTCTAGACCCATCAGAACCATTAGATTCTATTATAGAAATTTCAACATTGATGGAACATCAAAAAATTTACTCATTGATGACAATATTTAAAATTCTTAAATCTTGTCACAGATTTTTCTTTATCCAACTAATGAATATATCATTTTTTCCTTCATGTTCAATGAAAAATATAGAGACAAAACGTGCATGCCTTGTGTTGTTCACCACATACTCCCCCAATAGATTCACTATCATTTCTCTAGAGTCCAAGGAAAACCTTATCTTTATAATTTGGAGAGTGAAAAAAATATATATTATCATTTTTTCCAATTATTTACACTAAATCACTTTGATCTCCTCAAAAAAATTATTTTTAGTTAATATCAACTATTCAACATATTATATCTCAAAACAATTAATATAAATATGAATTTCACATGCATAAAAAATTGAAGGATAAAGAAAATTATTTTAATGGAATTCATAAACAATTATGTGACTAGGGGATCAGAAGACCCACTAAAAGACATATGGATTTATGGAATTATGGTCTCAAACTAAACAATATAATTCTTTAGTGGTGTGGGATTTCCCCTGATTCATGTTTCTGTTTAAAACATGAGTTAATTGATTATGGATTGTTATGATGTTTTTGACTCCTTCTATCATAGAGGTAGGAATAACAATGAGTTATTCATAAAATTTCCCATCACATTTATTTTTGACTTAGTTCCACACATTTCTATCCATTGACCAAGACACATGGAATAATATGGATGATAATTTACATACTATTTTAAACATTAAATATTAACTTATGATCATTTAACCAATAAATCATAAATGACATAAATTCCATAATCTATGAATTTTATGGTTTAAATATAAATTTTATGATATCTATTTCTTAAAATTATATTTTATATTCACTTTTGTTCCCTTCATAATGGTTCATACAGTTCTTGTGAATTTTCATTAGCATATCCCCTGAGAGATTCAAAATGGGATTTCAATAAGGCCTCATTGTCAACCACTTGGCTAGGATCATGTTAATTCCTAAAGATATTGTTTTGTGGTATTACCCCTAAATACTATTATGTCGTAGCCACATCCCCTTATATTATACTAATAGGGATTTCATTTCTTTTAAACAACTTATTATATACTTTTCCAACATTTATGGATGTTTTTTATGTTTAGTCATATACCTTATTCTTTCACTATGGTCATCTAATACTAATCCATAGAAATAACTATGCCTTTAATTTGAAATGAACAATGAAAATTTATATCTTATAAATAACTTATTTTATAATTTTGTACATAATGATACACATAATAAAATTATAGAAGACTGAGTGGAATATTTTTTTTTAAATTAGATACATATAAAATAAACATGAAATTGGGATACAAAATAATTTTTTTAAAACTCTATAACATTCCCTTAAAATCTATTAATCTCTAAACACCATATGAGGTAACCTGTGGATTTACATAATTAAGTATTGATATATAAATCCCAATTAGGGAATAATCAGTGCATAACATGATTAAAGTAACTCAACTGAGTTAAGAGTAATATAATGGTGACATAAAATGGTGATAATTCAAAAAATAAACACATAATCATGATATAAGATGATAAACTAAAGATAACATTTGAATGGGGAAACAACATAAAACTAGAAATCATATGCCAAAGTCAATGATAAATACTATGAAGTCATAAAATATCATTCTTAGGATAATATAACAAGGAAATACACGGTGTATCATGAGGTAAAGACATTACCCAATGCATTTGATGGATATATAATTCTTATCCCACCAATCACATTTGTATCATTTTCATACATTTTTGTGTTAGAAAGATTATACAAAATAGAATGTATTTAATAATTATTTAAAAAATTATGGAGTTATAATTATATTATTGTGGTTCTAAAATTCATTAATTTTATTTTAAAAAAATGAATTTCATTTTTTATAAATTTTTATGTGTATACACTATAAAAATGTATTGTATCAAAAAACATATTATAATTTCGGTATCATAACCACAGTAAATAAATTATTATGCATGGATTTAATGAGAGTGAAAGGTGGTATATAATTACTTAGGAATAATAACTAAAGTAAAATTATGTGTAAATCATATTAAAACATTAATATTTGGAAGTAAATTGTTATAATAAACATAAATTTCTTGAATAAATTAGAAGAGGAAGAGAATCCCTATCCTTGAGTGGGTGATTCTAAAAGTATGGGAGGAGATTATATGGACCTTTGGAATTCATTTACTGTAATTTAGTTAGGGATAGAAAGAGTAAAATTATTCTAAATATGTTTTGGGTGAGGTGTAGTGGGTGGTTGGGATGGAATTTATAGTAAAATTGAGGGTAATTCTCTATCAATTTCAAAACATAGGTTATAGAATCTATATAATAAAATAAAAAAACCAAAAAATTAAAAATGGGGGTTTCTTATGGTTTCTACCAAATGGGTATGGGTTTAAATACATTTTGAGGATAAGATATGAAAATATTAAATTAATACAACTACTATTGTTGATGTTATTCATGTTCATAAATAATTGATTTTAAAACCATAAAATATAATTCTGATTTTGAAGGATTCATTAAAGGTATATAAAAATTATAAAATAAATTTAAAACACATTATTATAAATTAAAATTATATATTTGATTATGGATAAATATTATATTGTTTTTACATCACTTTTGGGATTTTATGAGTCATAGTAGATACCTTATATTTATACCATATATAATTTTTACAAGAAAATTCAACCATCCCAGATAATAATGAATAATTAACCATTCACTAATTTTTAGGTTATAATTTCTAAAGTAAATTTTTTTCAAAATAACTCCCAAAATATTAGAATTTATACCTGTATATAATAATATTAATTTAGTACAATATACTTTTTTTATGATACTAATATCTTTCTAACCCTAAAAAAATTACATTGGACCTCATTAAATTAAATTATAATTTCTTAATAAATAAGTATTATTTAATAAAAACAATTTATAAAGTAATATTTATTTCAAAAATTATAATTTTTTTTATATTATGTTATTATAAAAACTATATATTTCTCAAAAATACAGTTTCGATTTTTTCATATCAAAATCTATTTTTTATCAAATCTATTATATAATTATTTGTAAATTAACAATATAAACGGGAAAATATATTCATTATTTCATATATAAAAATATTTATTAAAAATTCCTATATATATAAACCCCAGTTACACAATCATACTTCATAAAGTATGGTGTGTGGTGGTGGTGTTTTTTGTGGTGGTTTGACAGACATGGTTTGGTTCCTGATCATGATAAGTTTTAACATCTCCAGTAAATTATTTCACTCAATGTACATTTTTTAAATCATCGATTGGTTATCGTAAAGGTAAAATCCAAATAATGTCATATCCCTCTAAATATATAATAAATTGGCCTCATATGGTATGATCTTACTAGTTTTGTCCATCAATTATTATATTTGTGTCAATTAGACTTTAACATTACACTTAATATATATTAATCTTAATGGTCTATATAAAAGTTATATATTATCAATGGTTTTGATTCGTACAAGTATTAAATGATAGAAATGAAATATTTTTTAAATTGATCTAAAATAACAATTGTAGTGCTGCTGTTTTCTAGAACTACCTTACAAAATAATGAATTTCTTCATTCAAATTTGAATTTCATTTATAAAAATTTGGTTTTTTACAATAGAGATCATTGGAGTTGGACTATAGATCAATGCATTTCTTTTGTAATAATTCATCATGTGAACTTTATTTTTAAACAATCTATTATTTATATATTATGTTTTTTATAACATGATTACCTAATGTCAATATGTAATTCTTTGATGCATCATATAAACTGTTCTACTACTTTATATTATGCAAAAAACGAGGTCCATGGGGATCCCTAATTTATTATCTATAGGTATTTGAAATTTATGATATATTGGTAGGTCATATTTTATTTTTACTATAAATTAATCAAGACTCATGGGGTTTGTATTTTGGTCATAGCCACCCCATGTATTAGTTACACCCTCACTACTAGACGGAATCTTTTGGACTGTGAGGATGTACACAAGACTTGTTGTAGAATCCTCATGTGGGTATCATTCATTATTTATGATGACTCAACATGGGGACTTAAAAAACTGATACAATAGAGTAATATATTTATGGATTATGATTTTGGAAGGATTGCATAAGAATTAAAATCATTGTAAATTAAAAGGTTGATATTAGTAAATTACCCAAAACAAGATCGTCATAGATTCCATTTTCATAATACGTAATCCTGAATTTATTTGAATGAAAATAAACCATCATAAATCATTGAATAAAGAATTAAATATATTTAATAATTCTATAATGGTGAAAATTATGGGAAATAATACGTTTTGTACTCTCTGTTATGAAACACGTATGAAATAGTGGAAATTATTAATAACCGATAATGAGAATAGATAATAGTTAACTAATATATGCATAGAGAATAAGAATAATTAAAGAATATATAAGGTAATATATAAGAATAATGTTCTGAAATATAACATTAATATGGTTATTTTTATTATACAATTGTTTAATTATCTTTTATATAAGATATGATTAAAATGTATGGGTTTATTTTATCAATGTTTATTCTTTAATTCATATTCCATATTCATGATTTTTTTTGGTTTTCTTAATTACCTATTTGTGTTCTTAATTAATTTTTTAATTAAATTAAATGGATTCAAAAATACATATCATGTTCTATATTTCATTTTCTTTTCATTCAGATAATACAACGGTTGAAAGGTTTTTTATTTTTCATTTATCATCTTTGAGACATATTATATATTATGCACATATTTTCATTAATATGGTGTACACATTGAAATATTTTACTGCGAATATCCTTATATTCCTGTTATACATGGTTCCAATCCATGTTCCCTCATTCAAAATATTTTTATTCAAAAGCTACCAATTCTGTAAGGGTTCTTTTTTTATTCTAAATTCATTTTGGTCAAGAAGCATACTCCTCTATATTAGTATTCCAATTACAAATAATATTTCCAATTTTTATTTTGAAACCCAATTATGTATTATCTCATGTGATATTCTTATTTACATTCAAATATTTTTAGGATAATGGTTTATTTTCTATTTTATGATGTGTGTCTTGAGAATTGTATTTTAAACTAATAAAGAATATTTTCTGTTCATATTCAAGTATTTAATCTTATACTCCACATTTTTGGATTTATCTACTATTACTATTCAAATTTTTATTTCATTATATTTCTATATTTATATCTTATAATATTTTGTTCATATTATTGAAAATATGATTTTAATTTTTTTTCATCACATATTATTATCTTTGACATCTTATATAAAAATTAATGGAATATGATTTTAAATTAATATATACTAAAATATTTTCCATCCACCTTAAATGGGTTTCTTTATGAAAAGTCATCTTCATGTTTTCATTTTTTTTTGAAATAAATTATCCCTCTATTTTATTTGAAATATATTTTATAAAATTGGTATAAAAATGTAATTGGTATTTCTTCTTATTTTCTTCATGTAAATATTTAATGCGCTTATACTAGTGTTTTTTTCTATGTCAAAAATCCTATAAAATGTAAAGTATCTCATTTTAAAAGTGGAGAATGTTATAATTATACTATTCTCTTTCTTTCTTCTAATATCTCAATATCATATTATTCTATTTATTGAAAGGGGAATGTAATATTTTTCTGAATGCTTATTATTTCTAATATACATGTATTCTGATTTCTAAATTAAGTTGATTATGGAATGTATAATTATTCATTTCTTCCATATAGAGATCAAATTATCCATATTTAGTTGATCCATGGTGAATTAATTTTATATAGACCATCGATTATTTTGTAGGTATCATGACACATATTGTTTTTTAATTTTGGGTTTGCCTACCCATTTATTTTTCTTTCCACGACATTAAGCCTTGAAAATAAGTTCATCATGTCCTAGAAATGAGGACTTGATGGTAACATTGAGAATTATTGTAATGTAGCTTTAATGGTATTCTTATGATATCATAAAATATGTTCATGATGTTATGATCATGTTTCCTTGGTTTGAGGAATTTATTACATGATTAAAATGTCCATAATTATTTATTACAACAATAATATATCAATTATTATTATCTATGTGATATTTTTATTTCCATTGTAGGAATTGTTCAACTTATTTATTCATACATAATTATTTAGATCATGTTTATATAAAGATATATTATAATATGAATTACCCCTTACTAAGAGTATGATACCACACATTTCATATATATCATTTCCCTAGGGTAGAAATAAGGGAACTGTAATTGAATTAAAGGATGTATAAGGGGAATAATAATATTCCTATATGATCGTAATTCAACCTTTGTATGATCAATATCTAATATGGAAAACATGTAAGTATCTATTTACCCAAGACTATTAAATAATGTGACCCTCTATAATTTAATCCATTGTATCTTATAATAATTTATTAATGTAACCAACGATCAAGGGTTTCTGGAGTCAGGTTGTTACACATGTTTAGTTGGATTCCCAATAGATGGAAATAATGTAGGGAACATCTTATACTATGTTGATGGTGAATCCTAAAAATGTCCACTAGTAGTATTTTAAGGATGTTTATTTTTAAATAGGTTTTTATTAAGGTTGTTGTCTTGATATTTTACATCCACTTTGTTTTAAGGATATTGATATAGAGTTCTAGTTACCTTCTCACTAATTTAATGATTAAATTTTTTTAGTAAAATGAAATGGTTTTATATCTCTAGTATAAGACCATGATTTTCTATTGTTTATAGATCAATCTACATTGTAAATAAATAAAATATATATACAATATAATGAAACTAATGAAAAATTATCAAATTTCCTTAAACAAAACTATAAGTGAAAATAAATTTGTGTGAGACCACCTATGAATGATTCATCCTTAGGAATAAATATACAAACAAAAAATTTATGTATAGAGGATAATATTTCACTAACAATAACATAAAATATAGATAGTTCATATTAGTTCCATGGTGGAAGAAGAATCTATCCTATGGTAGTATCTATGAGGTTGGGACTGAAGAAGATTGTCATAAATTGTATCAAATTATCCGTCGAATAGATCCAATGATTCAGGTGAAAGTTATAGGATATCATGGACTATGGAGTTGGTAAAAAATGTTGATGCTATTATTATCATATTTTAATAATAGTACGAAAGGTGGACATGATTCCAAGGAATACACAATCCACAAGGGGAAGATTGGAAAGTAATGCAAGGACCCTTAAAAAGATCCCCAACCAATGATGACTTGATTAGTGATAAATGTTTTTAACACTAATGGTGTATATAAAACATCTAGGAGACAATATCACTTGTTAAATTTTATGAGAATATTTCAAAGGATAAATATTTTATTAACCCTTACTTATTGGACATGAAAAAAGTTACCAGGTTGGAGAGGTGAAAAGATCATATGGTTGAACCCATGGATGATATAGTCTCTAAATATTTTATGGATAATATGAATTTTAATGTTGTATACACAATCAAATTTAAACCTATATTGACGGTGTGTTATCACATATACACCATAAGATGATTCATTGGAAAAGAAAGATAATTATACAAAAGGAGTGGAAGCCAGGGAACCAGAGAATGTTCTTGAGAAGGTTAGTATAAATACCATTATACTATAAAATAGGGGGTCTATAGGAGTAATAGAGAGAATAGATCATATAAAATTACCAGATATAACACTCCATTTGATTTAAAAGGAGAAGATTGTGGAAATATAATTTATTGTAAATGAAACCGAAGGAAGAAAAAATACTGATAAAGTATTCAATCATTCTGTTTTTCAATAATACAAAAAAGGCAAGGATTAATACTCACGACCAAGGAATAATGGAATAATTTTTTATGATATGATTCATGAGGATTCATAGTGGAGTAAATTATCGATCAATGTAATAGTTTAAAAAATAAAATCTCGTTTTATGGATAAATTCTACAAAATCATAAAATACCATATACGATATAGATATTATGGTTTTTTCTTAATATTCATATTAAAAGTAAATAAATGATATTTTTGAAATATAGAGACCATGTAATTTTATAATGGTATGATGAACATAACATAGTGTCTATGATAATAGTTAGAGTATGTTGGGACATTTAAATTCTCAATGTAAACAAATAAAATATTTTTTAAAAAAAAAATATGAAGTAAACCCCACTTTATACACAAAATTATTGCAGTGTATTACTATATAATTAATTTAAATAATTAATTTAAATAATTTATTCAAATAATTATATTAGTTATCGATAGATCTCAAGAAAAATGTATTATAAGAGTCAATATGAAAATTGTGATGATGATGAACATATAATGAGTTTGTAAAAGATAAAAAATGTTAATAACATCTTAATATTTTATATTGTCATGTTAAGGATTTTTAATACAATGATAAAGGATTTGATCATTAAGAAAAATATTATTAATTACTTCCATTACTCAAAATATATTTCATCATATATTTTAATAAATAATGGTGTTTTCTGGGAAAGATTTACTAGGTAGTTTCACATAAATATATTGTTAACTATATAGAGAGACAATGAGTTACAAAAAAAAACAAAAAATATAAAAAACATAAGGTTGAACTATAGGTTTGTCCATTTTTAAATAATGTGAATATTTCCAGATGCAAAAAGTAACGTTTATTGTATATAAAACAAATTTATAGGATTATTAAATTGAAATTTAAATAAATTCACTTTAGGAGAGAGATAGTAACTCATCTATTTGATCATTTTATCCATTTATTTCCATAGATGACTCCCCTTTATTTTCAGGACCATAAACTAGGATATTATCTTCACAATATGAGAAATTCATAGTATAGTTCACGTGTAAGAGAGTTTTCATACATTTTATCTATCAGTCCACTAAATTCCAATATAATTTGGTAATGAAATTTCTAATACCTTTCACAATAGTGGAAGAGTCACATTACAACCATAATTTGAACCAAATTATTTGTCCGTAAAATTTTAACACAATGATTATAATAATAATTTTGGTATTAAGATATGTGGCTGTTCCAAATGGACCATAAATACATACCCTAATATTTCAATTTTTATTTCCCAAAAATTTTTTGATGCTAGAAGAACATAGATTCCCCCATGATACTCCATATTTTTTTTGTTTAATCCATCCGAAAATTTTTGGAATTCACCTCACGTAAGATGCTGCATATTTATTTTGTTTAATCCATCCAAAAAATGTTAGAATTAACCTCACGTAATGTTTTATAAAAGGGTACTAATTATCACAACAAATTCCAAAATTCTTGAGGCCCATAAAATCATGAATATAATTATTACACTGACCATTTGGGGATGTGTATTGTTTTTTTCATTAACAATAATTTTGACGATTTTTTATTGAAGATTAAATATAACATGACCAAGAATATTTATATTGAGACACTTTCATATAATTTGGAAAACTTCTATAATTCCCATTGGAAATAGATCAGAATGTTTTTGAGAAAGATAGTGATTAAGGTAGGCTTAAATATGTTCTGAAAATGTTATACATCATAGGAATCTACACCTCTATTATATCAGTAATATCGTCACAAATCACTGCATCAATGTTGAAAATAATGAAAAAAATGGGTGATAAATTCCCTATTTTTATTATATAGGAAATATTTTTAGTGAAATGAAATACCAACAATTTAATGTCATTCATCTACCGAGTGTTTGAAGTGTTCCAACATCTATATGGGATTAAATTTAGAGGAGATAATCAATCAATTGTTCTATATACAAGTCCATATTATTGGTTTCAAAATGGAATATAGAGTGTTATTCATCATGGATATGAGCTAACCACTAAGGCAGGATCCCAAATGATATATCTATTCCTTGTTATGATGTTTAAATTGGAATTCTCTGATTTAACCTTCACGGGACGAGCATGAAGATGACAAACCATTTTCCTTTTAATCGATGTATTCATATCCAAAAAATTAATATAATAGTTTATGATATTGATTATTTGTGTACCAATTAATTTATATGTAAGTCAAATCTCTATTTAAAATTAATTCATTTTGGTGAAATATACTCATGATGTGAAATGATAATTGACCTCTCTAAGTTTGAATTTTAATTATCGGTAACTATTATGTTTCATAGATTATCATATATTTTTATTAAATGTTATGGTTAGAAATAATAATAATCTTATGTTCGGATAAAAATAATCTTATGAGGCATAAAAAAGTATTTTCACACTATATTTCATATTAGGTATACTACATTGTTTCATACACTAGGTTTTTAGTATACCATGGTTGAATGGTTCATAATTGTTTTCCCCAATACCTCTGTTTGAAAAGAAACCTCGCATAATAAATTTTATACATTGAAACCTTTCATAGGAAACACATGTCAGTTATCTACTCATGGGGTGTATTTGAATATTGATGATCATTAAATAGATTGCATATTTACATTAATGGGTCATTTCCTCTCGTATAATGAGTATGGAATCTGACCATTGATTTTGACAGAAAAAATTGTAAAACATCACCTAGATTATTTTTATGATGTTTATATATATAAAGTGATGTTTATGTGATGTTCTCGTCCATAAAAGCTAGAAAAAGTGATGTATTCTTCTAACTGGTCATTTTATAATCAAATAATTCAGTATGTATGAGGAGGATATATTTAATTGATATAATCAATGTCCCATGGACTTTCAAAGTCTTTTAAAAAGTGTCATGTTAAAAATTCATAATTATATAGGGTTCATGTCACAACCCATACAAGAGGGGCTTATGTTGTGACTACCCGAAGAATACCTACAATAGGCCTGGGGGTGGTGACAATCACCAATAATCGTATTCCATAAATGGGAGGAATATTCCAAAGTACATGTTCACACACACCCATCTCAAAGACACAAATTCTGAAATTTTAAAAACACCAAATAAACAATGCATAAGAAACCAATATGATCCCACAACAGAGTACGATATGAATTACAATAAAGTGAATAGGGATAGAATACAAGCCTCCAAATAGTGAATGTAACCTCAAGTCCACCCTATAAGAAAAGAGTTAGTAGGACTACTGTCTGAGCTACCAGAAGACAACTCATCTATATGGCCCCTCTAAGAACTGCATGTTCTTGTTCCACCTAGGACTCCTTCAAAGGGTCAATCTTCTACACATGGCATGAAACATAGAGAAAAATCCAGTACAGGGATGAGTAAATAAAAAATTATTAGGACACCCAAAAACCCCAATGATAATACTGAAAATAAGATACCACATAGAATACCACAATAGAGAAATACCATGAAAAAGATACCACACATGATACCACACTATATACCATGACAGAGAAATTCCATGAATAAGATACCACACAATATACAACAATGGAAATATACCACGAATATGATACCACACATGAAAAAACATTAATAAATAGTACAATAATCTCCTTAAAGATATACTCCAATGGTCCATATATCATATATATATATATATATACCCACAAATAAGACAAATAGTCTCCTTGAAACACACAGTCTCCATGAGACCAACAGTCTTAGTAAGACACACAGACCTTTGGAATCACACATCATCAATGAGTCATAGAATGTCAATAAGACACACAGTCTTTATAAGTCACACAGCCTCCATGTGACACATAGTCTCTATAAGACACATATTCTTTGGGATTCACACATTCTTCATGAGAGAAACAATATGTATAAGACAAATAGTCTTTAAGAGTCACATACTCTTCATCTCATAGTCATCCATTGGATTCTACTCAAAAAACACTGGTTCTGGGAGAAACGACTCCTCAAACCATTAGGTCATATGATCATTTAGATAAAAAACCAATTTGGATTTTTTAAATGGATTTTCTCCTCTCATGGGTCCCAAAACTATAGATAGTTCATCAAACATATGCATGTTTTGACAGTTATGGACAATTGAATAAAATAGTCCATGGGCCTGGGTACGGCCCTGCTCGCCGGCCATCCTTACCTTGCCCAACCCAATTTACAAGGCTTACTAGGATTTAACGAAATAGGCCTTCTTGCCCAACCTCGTAGACCACATGGACTGGAACAATGGACCACGAGCCGGTTCGACATTCTTGTTAGCGCAACATGTGTGGACAACCTAGCCTATGTGGCTAGTGCAACACTTCTGCACCCCACATACACCCCCCTGTGGTGACATCCACTTCTCGTGACCACCGCTCTCCACCAGAGAGAACATCGCCTCCCGCACACAGCCTCCAATAGTGTCGGTGTCGATTACTCCATCCACAGGCCACCGCTCCCCCTCCAATAGTCCAAAATATTTAATTCTTGTATATATAGATTTTTTGTGTCCAAATCAACAAAGATGTGGTCTCTTTTGATGCATTGGCTCCAATCCAGGGGTCCAATCACATTCCAATCCTCCTAGAGAGTCAATCCATTGCTACGTGGGTCCAAACTGTAAATAAAACCATGAATTATCGATATAAAATCACAAGAATGTATGAATAATGAACCTTGTCCTTGTTCATGTTGTTCTTTATTAGTTCTCCTTATAGGAATAAAAAAGAGTAAATTAATCAATATCCTGATATAAAACTCAGAAAAATAATCCATCCTGGAAATGATTGAACAACATATCACCTTATTCACGGGTTGTCCTGTATTGGTGGTTGAATTTAAAAATTTGGAAACAAGAAAGAAAAAAACTACCCTACCTTGGTAATGGATAATTTTTCATTGAATATCAATTGTCGTTGGAAAATTTCATCATGAAATATCGTCACTCCAATTCTCCATCGTCATCCACTAAGAGGATTCTCCAGGGGTCCTCTCCAGAGCATCCCAAGAATATATATGGTTATGAATGTAACCCTAGATCCCCTCCCATGTCTCACGTTAAAAAACACATTTTCCTGTCATTTCATAACATTAAAATAATAAAATATTAAATTTATTATATTCATCAAAAAAACAAAAACTACACATCATAGTAGACCCACACAGACCAATGTTATTCCCATCATAGGGAAAATCCCACATTTCAATCCCAATGGTGGTCTTGAGTTTCTAATCTGAGTCACCATTCAATAGTTATTCAAATTTTAATTTAAAATAAATTTATTTAATAATTTTATTTATAGTTATGTCCTTGGTGCCTTTTTCTTCAAGATACCCCTACCTCCCAATGTTAGGTCGTACAAAGGGTAAATCATCTATTATGAGCTCAATGGTGCTATATGATTTATTATCTGGGAAACTATTTAAATGATATTAAACTTTTTAAGGTATGTAGCATCTATATGCTATTAAAAAGCATATAAGTTTTCAATAAACTGTTTCGGGAACACCAGGCCTCATAATCGCAAAATTTCTTAGTACCTAGTCTCATAAATATCAAAAATAATTTCTAAAAATGAAATCTTCAAAATAAAAGTCAATACATTTTCCCCACCTTAGTGATTTATGTCCCTAATATCTAAAACAAAGGGATACTAAAAAAAGGTACTAAGCAACAATATTATCCTCCTTCAAAGATGTGATCTTCTGAATATATTTTTGATACCACCAAACAAGCACTAGATTAATCATCCACCAATAAAGGATCATCTCATATAGATCCTCAAGCTACACCATGTACTCATAAAAATTCACGCTATCATCGATGTCTAGCTCACCCCAGTCAGTGATGTGCAATGGGTCATGCATGTACCTCCTTAATCGTGAATCATGGATGTATTTATGAAATTGATATAACATTGGAGGTAGAACCAAGTGATACGCCACCTCACCAACTCTACGTAGTATCAAGAAAGGGTCTATAATCACTGTTGATAACTTTCAGCCCCTTCCAATTCACTATAATCTGCATCTATGTGAGACCCGAAGGAACATGTGGTATCCTTCCTCAAACTCCAATGGACCTTTTCATCAGTTAGCAGAAGATTTATAATTGCTATGTGCATTCTTCATCCTCTCCTGGATGATCTGCACCTTCTCTATAGTCACCTACACCAACATCGAGCCCATGAGTGGTGCCTCTCATGGGTCCATGCAACAAAGTGTTGACCTTATTGGTCACCATACATGGCCACTAATGGTACCATATTGATTGTGGAGTGGTAGATTTTGTTGTATGCTAACTCTACCAGAGGTTTGTGATCCTCCCAACTATGGTCAAAATCTAACATGCATTCCCACATCATGTCCTCTAGAACCTAAATGGTATATTATCTCTGGTCATCCATTTGTGGGTAAAATGTTGTGCATAAGCTTAACTGATCCCCAAACACCTCCTATAATACCTTCTTCAACTGGGATGTAATGTGAGAATCATGATATTAGACTATAATCAATATATTTCCTTGGAGACAATCAGTCTGTTGTATGCAGAGGCATCCCAATCTATCTACTAAACTCGGTTCCCAAAAAACTAGGAAGTGGGTTGACTTGGTGAGTTGGTAAAAAATCACCAAGATGGTATCATGTCCCCTAGAAGTACTTGGTAATCCTATCATGAAGTCCATTTATATCCCTTCTAACTTTTATTCTGGTACCTCAAGAGGTTACATCAATCCAACATGAACCTGGAGCTTACCCGTCACTTGCTGATAAGTGAGACATCGAGAAACAAACTCTAAAAGTCCCTTCTTCATCCTTGGTCACCAAAACTGATATTGGGGGTCTAGGTATATCATCACCATAACTGGATGTACTAGAAAAAGGGGATGTATTGAACTCCCTTAAAACATCCTCTCATAACACCACAAGTACTACTATGCATCCTCTTAAAAGAACAACATTCTTCTAACCTTTGGAATCTATATCGGGTTTATGCCCTATGGATATATGAGTACATAGAGTCTCTCAATCAGTATCCCCCAGATGTTCTTCAAAAACTCACTGTAAGAGTGGAGTGGTGACAACTATCGACTGGAGGTAAGCTATTCCATATCCATATAGAAAGGATATCTACAACAAGGCCAACTACTATGTTGCATCATCCAGAAAATGCAAAATAGACTTCATGTTAAGAGCATCTTACACCACATTCTTCTTCCCAAGGGCATATAAAATCTCAATTTTATAGTCCTAGATTAACTCTAGCCATTTAATATGTCTCATGTATAGATCCATATGAGAAAAGATATTATTGATAATTTTATGATCGAAGAAGATGATAAACTTCTTTCCCATCATGTAGTGTCACCAAATCTTAAATGGAGAGACTACAACACTAATAACATAAGATCACGGGTTGTGTAGTTCTTCTCGTATAGTCATTGAACCATATGCAATCACCACAATCCCCTAAATCAAGAAACAACCAAGTCTAGTCCCTAATTTATCGCAGAACACCACATACTTGACACTCTTCTATGTAAATCTCAAAATGGGACTACATGACAACATTTGAATCAACTCCTAAAAGTATCGAAGGAACATATCCATTCACAAAAAAGGATTAAATATCATATTAATGAGTCCCATGAAAACTATTGTGGAATTCATCCTGTCAAATAGAATAACCATGTACTCATAGTGACTATAACGACAATTGAAAGACGTCTTCATTATATCTGCATCTCGTACTCACTACTGGTGATATCTTGACCAGATATTGAACATTGAGAACCACCATTCCCCAATAAAATTTTCAAAGAGTTAATTGAACCTTGATAGCGGATAATTATTCATCATTTTCACCTGATTTAGGAACATGATGTCCACACATAACCTCAAAATCCTATTTTACTTCTGGGAAAACATAATTGGGGCTAGCCATAGTGAAACAATAGGTCTTAGTAATCCATCCCTCTATATATCCTTAATATGTACCCTCATCTCACTATGATCAATTAGATACTTATAATTTTTTTGGTAGATTTTAGTGATGTCCTGGGGTACATACAAATGTATAATTTTACCTCTCTACTATGAAGTAATCTTATAACATACTCCACAAAGGGTTCCTTGTACTCATCCACCAGTCCATGAAACTAAGGAAATGTATCATCCACTACACTGATGATAATTCTAGACAACTGATGAGTGATTTCTACACCCACATATGTGTGATTACATCATATGCAACCTACATTTCTTTTTCACCAGCAAAGGAAAACCTAGTCCAATCATAATGGAAACACCTCACTCTATGCCTAAAGTAGTCCATCAGATCATGTACTGTGGAAAAACAGTCCATACCAATAATAACGTCTTAATACCACCAGGATACTACTATGATATCCCAATTAAAACTCTCTCCTATAATAGTAAGGTCTCACTATCAGCACTACTATGTGATCATCAAATCTCCCTACATAAGAGTCTCTATGTGTAATGGTTGAGTCAATTGTTAAACAAAAATATCCAAGTCTCAAACAAGGTTCATGGTAAGAATGTATGGACAATAACATATCCCTATGAAAACTCATTCTATGGGGAAAAAGACACCGATCATACCTTTAATCATCCTTGGAGACTTGGGGTCACAAGACTCCATTGCCTTAAGCTATCCTCATCCATGTGATCCATCTACCTGAGACAGGTGTGAACCACTTTGGATGGTTGTACATGTTAAAACATCGACCATATCTTGATGGACTCTAATATATTCTTAAACTTCCTCTTCCCTAAAGATCTGTATTCTCATTTTTTTGTCTCTTCATAGGTTCTCTACCAATGTTTTCCCTATCAACAGTATGATGGGTTCTAGAATCATAGGAGAGATGTCCCTTGACTCGACCTGAGTAACATCGCCTTTTTCAGGGAAGACCAGACCCATACAGTGAGCACTGAACTATAGGTCATATGTCGTGGGGCCTCCTCCTAAAACATCTCGTATTTCCAGATCATTGAGACTAATGTTGGCTCTAGGATGTGAGGTATCCACTCCTACCTTCTCACTAATGACAATCCCTGGTTGTATGTACTGTGGGATGGAAACATATTCCACCAATGATTTATCATGAACCTCAACATATGTAAGAATTCACATAGAGAAAATTATGGATGAGATGTCCCTATGTAAAACACACTTGATGGTCTGATCTCTGATGCACTGGTCCAGTGCATATCCATCGTGTAACTAGAAATGTTGGTATGCCTCAAGGAATACACAAATATCGACATATCATCGTTCTGATGCTGTAGAAGCTCCTGGAAAATAATAGCCCTTAGATTATAAGGTGAGAAATCTTCTCTAAAAGGGTTCTCAAACTCTGTCCACAGAAGAGACTCCACATCATCAAATTAGATTACTAAACCCATATATCAATCTACATATTTGTGTAGATGGATTTCCACCAGGAACACCAGATGATCTGTTGGTCTCCTGACTAAATAGAAAACTCGAGTCACCTCCTCAATCCAATCCTTATCAACCTATGTGTCATGCTTACCTAGGAACATGAGGGGTCTCTGTTTCTGGAACTATTTAATCATTATCAGCCTTTTCTTTTCAACCGATGGTACTATGGTACCATGTTCCACTATATGGTTGGTAGAATAGATAGTGCACCACCTAGAGATGTTATATTTGGTATAAATCCATGTACCAATTCCTCGTCATCTGACGGATCATCCTTATGATCACATAGTGGAATCCTAGCCAATTGTCTACATGGAGACATCCTGTAATAAAACAATATGTACTATGGTCAATAGAGAATATCTAGAGAGATATCTCAAAAAGGACATGGAAAATACAACCTATTATTATATGATGCATGTAAAATTATTTTTTCCCTTAAACCAATGTTTTCATGTACTATGTCAAAAAATAAAAATTAGGGTCTAGGTGTGTGGATACTTCATCTGCCGCACCAACACTCAAATTCACTTTAAAAAAGCCGAATCAAAAATCATTACACTATTACCCCAAACTAAACTCACACACTCTTGGTCCTAAAGTAGAACCAAATTCTCTTATACCAAACATTCAGTACCCATCCAAGTGTGGCCCACGCTCTGACTACCCCAATACAACCTCTAACAGGCTAGGGATGGTGACTAGCATAAAGTCGTAAAATCCCACAAATGGGGGGAATATTGTATATTAATTGTATGCACACATCCATCGCCATGCCAAAAATGATGAAATATAAAAAACACTAAGTAAAAAATCCATGAAAACCACTAAGATCCCACAACAGGGAATGATCGGCTGTATAATAAAGTAAACATGGTCAGAATACAGGCTCACCAAAAGAGTGTATAAACACATATCCAACCTATTATAATATATGTATTTAGACTGTTGCAGAATCTACTAGAACACACCTCATATATCTGGCCTTGCTATGAACTACTTGGTCCTTGTACACCAAGGACTCCATAAAAGGTTCAATATTCCAAACAAGACATTATACATTTGGGAAAAGCCTGTGCATGGGTGTGTAAAATAATTCTCCATAGGACAACCTAATACGACAAATAATATACCACATAGAATACCAAAATCGTGAAATAAAAAGAAGAATATGCCACATGAAATACCATATATATGTTACCACATATAATACATCTAATTAGAAATACCATGAATAAGAAACCCCATTAGAAAAACTATATAGAAATATTACGGTCTGCTCCTTAAAGATTGAAGCCCACAGTCCATATATCAAGAATATCCCAATATACACTCTGTAATGAGACACACAGTATCCTTGAGACACATACCTTCCATGAGACACAATGTCTTGGAAAGACAAATAATCTTTGGGAGTCCCACATTCTACATGATACACACAATGTCTATAAGACACACAGTCTTTGGGAGTCACACAATCTCTATGAGAAAAATAGTCCCTATAAGACACACAGTCTTTGGGAGTCACATAGTGTACATGAGATACATACCCTATTAATTAAAAATAGTATTTGGGATTCAAATAGTCTCCATGAGACACATATTCTATGGGAGTAACATAATCTCCATGTCACAACCATCCACAAGATTTCGATCAAAGCACGCTCTCTCTATGAGAACATACTCCTCATCCATTTGTTCATATCCTCACTTCCATAAAATCCAACATGGGATATCTTAAATGGATTGCATTTTCTCAAGGGTACAAATGTCGTAGATGGTGTGTCAAACAAAAACACGTTTTGAATGTTATGATCATTTGAATAAAAACATTTATGGAACTGAGTCTAACCTGACCGTCTGGCCAACCCCACCGGCCAGTGAACCCATCCCACCAGCCAACCCATTCCGTTGGCCTGAAATCGTCTGGTCAACCTAACCTAGCCCCACCCAGGTTTGTTGGGCCTACTGGGCTACAACCCATTGAGACATCTAGGCCAGCACACTGGGTTGTTAGGTCCGGCCCACTGGACCCAATGGACCGACCCACATGACCACATCGACCGATGCACTTGGCCCACGCAGCTGTCATGGACCATGTGTCTAGTGCCCCACGTCCTCCCCACACAAATGCTAACCATAGTGACTTCTACATCCCAAAACCCCTACACAATGCCATCTTCTGCATCCCCACAGCTCTTCCACAGTGCGCACGCCGCCTCCCGTACACGGACAACTTCAACACTTGTCATTTTTTACCCCTTCCATAGGCCACTAGAAATCCTATAGTGCTCTAAAATAAATAACGATAATATATTTGGGTTTCTCACATCTCGATCTATACATATGTGGTTTTTTGACACACTATCTATAATATGGGGGTCTGAACACATTATGAGCCTCCCAGCAAGTCGAGTCGCTGCCATGGAGGTCCAATGTTGAAGAATGTCGAGAAAGGGGGAGATAAAAAACAATAATTACCTCCGATTTAACCTTTTAATTTTTCTTATTGGCCTCAATTATTTCTCATTATGAGAATAAATGAAGATGAAATAAATCAATTTATCGATATAATCCCTGAAAAAATAATCAATCCCAAAAAAATTGTGTCATATATCAACCTATTCGAGGGCAGGACTGTATTCATCGTTGAATCTACGAATGGGGAAACCATGAAGAAAATAACCAAACTAACTGGAAAATTGATTGTTCTTAGTTAAAGACCAATTTTCATTGGCTAATCTCATCAATAATGGTCCTCAACCAATGAATTTTTCATCGTCCAGCAATAGGATTCTCTAGGGGTTCTCTCATGAGGTTCCAGTGTATATCCAAGGTTATGTGTCTAACCCTAGATCCCTTCCTAATTCTCATTTTAATTGAAAACATGTCCATATTTCACTACATTGTGTTAAAATAAAATAAATCTTAAATTTATTTTTTAAATTAAAACACCAAAGAAATACTTTTCGAAGTCAACCCATGCGGCCAATGTTAGGCATCGCCTAAGTAAAACACCACACTTCAAACTCAACTGTGGTCTTGAATTTCCAATCTATGTTATCATTAATGTGTTGTTCATATTTTAAAATAAAATAATTTCATTTAATACTTTTATTTACGGATTCATCCTTGTAGATTTTTTCTTCAGATAACTCACGATGACCAAATATAGGTTGTGACTAGTGTAAAGCGGTCATTCTGAGCTCAGCGATGCCCACATATTTTTGATATAATAAACTATTTAAAATATATTCCACTTTTTGGTTGTAATTTGTGCACAGGTTCTATTATAAACTCAACATTTATCAATTAATTGTTCCAAGAACAATGGGACATGGAATCACACACCGTCTCAGTACCAGGTCTCAGAATGCTCCTAAATAATATCTAAAGGTAAAATTAGGAAAATATGATCCATTAAAATGAATCTAGTTGATAAATGTATAGACATAAATGTCTTTTATAGATATCAATATACATCCATCTATTGTTTTACTGTCATGGATGATTTTCAAGGTGTCATCCATATCTTATATATATAGATTTTTGAATTCATAGTTTTTATAAATTTTAAAAACTATTGTGGTGTCAGATTTTATGGTTAGATAAATTGATATTGTGTTCGACTTAGTAAAATTATCTAAATGTTTTTTCGAGTTTGTCTAAAAGATTTTTTATTGTCACTCACAAGGTATTACGTGTATTTTAATTCATGGAGAAAGTGATAATTGTGTTAAAAATGTTATTTATGATATCTAAAATAAATTTTGGATATTGTTTCACCAGTTTTTTTAATGATACAATCTAAGGTGAAATGAACCAACTTCTATGGGACCTAGTGTAAATGAGATACTATTTTAATTATTCCTTAAAGAATATATCATATATAACTGTATAAGTGTTTTTCAGGATAAAAAATTCATGTATTCATGGAATATTACATTCCATGGAGTTATAATTATCATGATATCAAGATATATGATATAATGATACATTTAACGAAATCATAATCATTTAACATTTGAATATTAATTTCATAAGAAGCTATTCATGCAATATTATATATCATTGGAATGTGTGTGATTTTTTTATTATTATTCCAGTATCAATAAACCATATTGAGTGGTGGGGTAAATTAATGTGGTAGACTATTGAATAATATAAAAATACTATCCTTTTTACCTCTACTCTTTTTTAATGAATGGATATCTCAATATTTTCTGACACAATAACCATAAAACATTCAACAGTAAACATAGAATAATGTAAATAAAGGACACATGAATTTGATAAATGTAGTTTCCTCAAGTGTGGATGAAAATATCATCGCTGTATATTACATTATACACCCACACACACATATTATCTTTCGTTTTTAGGAATAATCGCATAAATGCTTATATAATCAAACCATAACTCATTATTCTAACTAGGATTTATTGAAGAAAGAACATGTCTTTCTTTAAAATATTTAATTAGCCATGAATTCCTATGTAAAATAATAAATTTGATTTGATTATGTTGGATATGTGATAAAAAGTTTGGTATTGTGTCACTTATTGGGAATTTAAATATAATCTCATTATTCAATATGAATCAATATCAGTGAAACATAATTTTTAAAGTAATCTATATGTAGTTGTCTCAATATTCTTCATAACTTATGATATGGAGATATACTAGTATAGAATACTAAATATTATTCTATTTTTTGACATTCAAAAACAATATCAACATCTCTGTAATATTCCATTTTTAATTTTATTAAAATAAAAAAGGTGATATATTTCTTGGAAACACTAGATCTATCACATTACTTCAACACAGTAACTCTTCAAGATAATAAGAACACTTGTTTATCTCTCTTTCACATAATAAAATTCGATATATCTTTCAAATAATATCAGGAGGAATATTTATAATATTTAAATATATAAAATATAAGAAACATCAACTTTATTACCTACAACAATACACTTTTAATTTCCCAAAATTATCACAATGAAATATTCCCATGTTTCCTCTTGGAAAATTAATTTCAATGGAATACCTTCCAAGATCTTATTATTTAATCAAACATTATATATTAATACACAACTACATAGTAATAATTAATAATACTAAAATATTCTTTATTTATCTTCCAAGAACTATTTAACCATTCATTCCTTTTAATACTCATTAATTATCTTGGTTTCTCTACTTCAAAGTCCCATAATATCATCAATTATTCATTTCCATGTGACCATGTATTCCTACAATGACCTGAATTTTCTATGATCGATATACTTATTGTTCATTATTTTTCTTTTTAACTAAGAATAATTATTTAATATCTTGAATAAATATTATTATGTTGATCACTATTTTTTGATCACTAAATAATAGGTCTACATCATCATAATGATTTCTTCTTTCCAAATATCCATCTTAAATTTTCTCATTTTAAACACCCAATTTTTATTACAATGTAATTCATAAAAAATCATTTCAATATAAATTTAACTCTAATTAATAATCCATGGGGCAGTTACATATCCTTTTAATCCATTGGATTACCTTACGTTACCTATTTTAACTCAAAGTATTTCATGAAAATTAATTTCCAACTCAAATGGAATCTAAAATATGATAAAATATATCTTCCTTTTCCCTTTTATATTTTATCCCAACCATTACATTAGATTGAAACTCTTATGGTTTACTTTTCCTATTATTCAAAAATAAGGTTTCTCCCTTATATATTTGTAGATAACTCATACATACTTGATATTAATATTTATATATTCTTTAAAAACACTTAAATATGTTTTTGTAATTTAGTATAAGTGTTATGTATCATATTGTGGCTCTAGAACATTACAAAATATCACTGACTTTTAAGACGCCTTACATATTTCATTTTTTACATTATAATTTCCTTTACATGTCAAGAAAAATTCGATTATGTATAATAATATGATTTGATATTTTTAAACTTTCCAATCTTCAAGGGATGGGAAACCCTTATGTATTTTGTTGATAACCATTACATATCAACCGTTGCACATATATTGGATAAGACTTATATATGAACCATTTCATATTAATTATTTTTCCATTTCTCTAGAAATAAAAAAACACTATATTTTCTATAACCCACTTCTATGTTCATAAACTAAAATCCAAACTTATTCAAAAATTCCTTTTGAATATCTACCCACTTCAACTCATTCCAAATCTGTATAAGAAATCATCAAATATTCTTAGAATATATTACAAGTATACTAAGGATATTATTTGATATTGAAAAACCTTGGATTACTTTCATGGTATCTAAATTCCTAAATTAACGTTACAAATACTTCAAAAATCATCCATGTATATTTTTCAAGTAAAATAATTCTACACCAGTGGATAAAATTTGTTATAGAACTTCAAAACTAGTGTCCCAAGATTCATCATAGATATATAATATCTAGAAATCATCATAATTTATGGAACTATTCTAATAATGTGACTTTTTCAATCATATTCAATGTATTAAATCTACCAAAATAATTATGTGTAGTGAATGTACAAAATTTCTTTATACTCTAAGTAGTATAATTGACACCATCTCAAACAACTAATTCAATATTTTTAGAGATGTTGTGTTTGATTAATTTTGGTATTTAGAAAATTACTATTAAAACACTTATACTAATTATGTTTCATCTATTAATCAAGTGGATACATTATTTTTGTATTTCTAGTTTTTTTTAAATGTCCTTTAGCATAATTGAATTTGAGGGAACATCAATCTTTAACAAGAAGATGTTCATCTATCAGTTTAACTGATATGATGTTGACATATACCCTTGATAATATTAATCGATTTTCTAATAATATTCATTGGTTACTTTTATCACAGTCCAATATGATCTTTTTAAAAATAAATTTGAATTACAATTAATTTACAATAGATAAAACACAAAACCAATTAGGTTCAATAATTAAAAACTATGGATTTATTATAAATTCTAATATTGAAAATACATATCAATATATATTTCATTCATTATCTCTCACCCAATTATTAATAATTAACATAAGAAACTCAAAATATGTTGGTATTAGTAAAATTAATGAAATGTCATATCAATTATTCCACCTAAATTGTTTTTGGTTAGTATTCTGTGTGGAAAATCAGAGGGGGTCATTTAGAAAATTAAACTATCCATAACCAAATTTAAATATGATAATAAAAATATATTGTTTTCCAATTTTCTATTTATATATATTTTCATTCTAGGATATACTATTGGATATATTCACAAGATATTTTTAACCTAAATTCAAGATCCCATCACAATGACTTATTAAAAATATAAAAAATATAGAGTATGCTAACTTTTAGATATCATACGTTGAACATTGTAAAATCTCTTCATTTTCATGTCATTTATTAGCTAATATTCTCAATATTAACATCAAAACTAATTTTTATAAAACGGAGGTTAAGAAAGATGAAATTATACGTGTTAGTAAAATTTTCCATATTGTTTTTATAGAATTATAGATTTTCCCAATATTAATGGTTTTAGAAGATTTCATAAATAACCCTCTAAATGGAAACACTCTAGCTTCACATCATCAAGGTTTAAATATACATTAATGATAATCTCAATGATACCAAATGAGAATATAATTCTAATATGTTGAATTCCATCATGTGTAAAATGGTATATCTAGCATGAACTACTTTTTATTTTATTTTCTTAAGCATGCATCACCTTTAATTACATATTAAAAAGAAAAAACAATATATATTGTAATATGGATAATATTGTTTGCTCTTTTTTATAGTAATAAGGTTTAGAGTTACTTATCAACCATGATACTCAGTTATTTCTATATCTATTTCAAGGATTTGTTATTTTTCCCTTGTTTTTCAAAGAAAAAATCATGGGAACCATCGACTTGATTAATTTTTAGCAACATATTAATGTGAAGTCTCTATCATTACATTATTTATAGAATAACATGTGTTTCTTGGTTATGGATTCATAATATTGATAATTTATTCAAGATTTAGTAGGATAATAATATAATCCTTTTATGTATAACCATTCTTCTAACACCTTTAATAGAGATCATTATAAACACATGAATTATCATTTATTAATAATTTCATGGTATTTTATTTCATCAAGATTAATTATATGTTTTTATATATTTCATTAATTATATTGAACTTTTTGTTTATTTTATACATGTTCTAATTGGGATAACGAAATATTTCATGAATTATTGTGAAACATAGTCATATTTTGGGAATTTTATACCTGGTTTCTTATAAATTATTTCAAAGAAATTATTTCTTTTATTCCATTCTAGAACTGATTTTCTTTTAGTTAGCTTTATTATTCCTCTATCGACACAAATTTACATGGAATGTAAAAATCGTTCAATTCTATCACATATTATATTAAAATATAATTATATTATTCTTGTTCTCAAAAAAGTATCATTTTTATTATTCTTTGGATTGATTTAAATAAAATTATTATTTTTCTTATGGCCCAATGATAACTCAATTTTCTTTCATCCATGATTTATTTTGGTAATATTTATTCAAGTGACATTGGTATTTTTTTTGAAACCGACATGATTCATTTCTAAAAATAAATTATATTGAAAATACCATTGGAATTTTGATGACCTTAAAATATACTATAAATTGATAGTTTATTATTATTTTCTATTGAATTATAAACAAATAATATTTCTTCCACCTAAATGTTTGATTTATTAGAAATTTATAAGTTGACATATTATTCCATAAATAATATTCATTTCTCCTAAAACTTCTATATAACCAAAAATATAATAGAAAACAATGCTTGTTCATTTGAATAAGAAGCCAAATATTTTTAATCTATGTTGTTTTAGTTTCATTTCATCCATTTTTTATGATTCTTTATGAAAAAAATTCTTATATATTTTTTATATTTTCTAAATGTGAGGTGGTTTACATCATATATTTTGTCTTGACATGTTTTTTCTTGAATTTATTCTATGAGAAACACTATTCGAGTAGATATATTTAGTGAAAATAATATTTTCTAGAAAATGGTACTTCTATTATTTAGAATTTGATTACTTTTATCCTTGGATAATCCAAAACTATTATTCCCACATCATATAGGTATTATTTCACAAAATTAGTCATTATAATTTATATTATATGTCTTTATTATCTAAGCCTATTATTAATATTTAACCCATCTCAATTTCATAATAGTTAATTTTATTTCAATATTATGAAATATCATGGTATAATTACTATTTTTATCTTCAATTTACATCACTAATTCATTACATTCTATTTTATTTTAAAAATATTATCTTTATGAATGGTTTTTATCTTGTAAATATATATCAATATCATTAATCTTATTCTATTTGATCTTTAATTTGAGATCATTACATCAATTAAATATTTTATTGTACAAACCATTTCGTCGATCTCATTCATGGATTCATTAACATCTAGATTTTTGTTTTAATATGTCAACTTATTCCACATCTATATTACATTATGATTATAATTGTTTGGATAGTTTTACATACATATACACTCTTTGCTCAAAAATCATCATCAATTTCATTTATTATAGTGTTATTTAAGCTCAAACAATGTTCTTATAATAAATAAAAATCATTAAAGATAATATTTAATTAGTAAAATCATATAATAGGAATTTGAATGTAAACATTTACTTATTTAATTACTCCTTATAAATGAGATCATTCCCACTTATCCATGAAAAAATAAAATTTAAATTTTCACATGATTGTTTTTTGACTCATCCACACATTAATAGTTTATATCATATGAGATTAATGTGTTTGAAATCATCTTTTTAGTTTTTTCTTAAAACAAAACATAAATATATTTACTGGATTTAATATCAACATGATTTATGCATTTATATTTTGTATTTTATTCCTTTTTTAAAAAGGATTATATTCATTATCTTTCTCATTTCTATCATGTTTTTATTCTTTAAATCCCTAGAGGATATTGAAATTGTTATTAGAGTTAAAATTTTTTCTCAATGTCTTAAAATAATAATGAATTTAGATATATAAAAACAAAACCAAAAAATATACAAATATTTTATTTTTTTTATAATCCTATTAGATGCTAAACTATACATATTATACCAATTTTTGTCCTACCAAGATTGGTACTATAACACTAACAGTGTGGTGAATTTGTTTGGATACCAATTTATCAGTTAATTTTTTTTTCCTTTTACTATTATAAGTATTCAGTGAATTAATCTCTATCTTTTTCCCCATAACTCATAAAATATAAATAAAATAATAAATAGGAAATAAAATAATAGGAACACATAATAAATTGATAATTTGTTTATGCACTAATTCATATAACAGTTTCCCTGTTGTTTGGTGGTTGTTATACCACAAAATACAAAATATTATTTGGTCATTGAGATTGTTTTCATGAAAGGATTTTTCCATAATATTATACTCTGATAGTCAAAAATGTCACAGGTAATAATCAAATTTATATTATTCAAACATTTCCACCAACCATTTCATCCTATTCAAATACCTAATTTGGTTGGTTCTACCATGAAATATGATCAGTAGTATACGATATTAAATATCAGGGGTTGAGTGTATCTAATATTCTTCCTCAATATTTATAGATATATAGGCTACTTCTTCTACTAAAAGATCATCACTCTGTTATCACAATCAAATTCATTCATTAAGATATAGTGATATAGTTGTTTTTTCTTCTCTTTGTTCTTCTATGATTGTGGTATTCTAAAACCATAACGTTTTATTTATAATATTTTATCCAAAAACATTCATATTTAATCCACAAATGTGATATATTTTTCATTAATTTTGGATCTGTCTTGTTTTTTTAAATAGAAAAATATTTAAGAAAATTACAACATCAACTATTCTCTCTTCCAAAAAGTATTCTTATCCATTTTATTCTCAAAATATCAGGGGGGATATTTTCTTATTTAAATATATAATCTATATAAAATCAATATTATGATATACTCTTTTAATTTTAATTTTAATTATATTTATATAATTACTTTGGTCTATTAACATAAATCATATCTCAAAAATTATTTCATGTACTTACCTCCCATGATATTATTTATTAATTGAGCATTATGAAATCATTCATTACTATTTAACATTATTCAATAATATTGAACGATTCCAACTATGATACCCCATAAATATTAATCCATTTCCAATATTTTTTTATTATCATGGATAAATTTATTTAAACACCCACAATATCTACAATTGCTCTGTCACACTTGTACATGCTTTCATTAAATACACAATTAAGGTTTGAATGATATTATCAAGGAAAATGGTTCTTCTTATTCCAAAAAATATATCATATAGTAGTTTGAATCATGATTATAACAGTATATATAATATTTATATCATTATATAATATCTAATTCATATCCCAATGCAGCTCAACACTTTTTCAAATATTAAATATTTAACTCAGAAAGAAAATTACATTTAAGAACATGGATCGGAAGTATCAGTTTTTTACTTCAAAGTAACACTTATATATATGTTTTAACTACTTATTATTCATTAAGGTATTGTTTATAGATATTTTTTTCCCGTATGTTTGGGCTTATTACTCTTATATATATGATATTGACCTTTACATATTCTATCAAAATAGTTATATCTGCACTTGAAATTTAGTGTCACTCATAAATATTAAAATGTTGATTAATTACATTGTTAAATCTTAGTAATATATTAATACCATTTTTTATATATATTAAAAAACCATGATAACCATTATGTATCTAGAACATACTTGTACATATCATAATGAGACTCAATACGTTGATACTATCTAGTCTACAAGGTCTAGGAAATCAATACCAATTGAGTTGAGAACATGTTAATATCATCCTTTATACTATTAATATAGAACCCATAAATATATAAATATTACTATAACATTTTTTTAAATAAGAAAAACTAAAATTTACATAACACATCTCTAGATTCCATAACACAACTGAAAACTAAATTAGATCATCTTATGGGATCTAAAAACGCTTCAACCCATTCTAAATCACCTTTGAATGTGTTCAAATATATTACAACTATATCATTGTTATCCCAGAGCTATTATTTCATAGTAGAACACATTGGTGTTCCTTAATGGTATACCAGCACTTAATCCATATTTATAAATTCATAAGACTACATCCATGTGTATTTTTCATGAAACACCAGCCTTCACCATATGAATAGAATTTTGATAAAAATTTACAAATAGATCTCCAAAATATAATAATAGATATATAAATCTAGAAATAACCAAAATCAACAAAGAATCGTATAATATTTTTGTTTTATCAACATCAATAAATAGAATAGCATTATTTTTTTATCATCATTAAATAGTATGTAGAATATCTTAACACCCTAGGATGTATCATCCATGTCATCTCTACTAGTAATCTAAATAGTTTGTAAAAATAATATCCCAATGAGATATTATAAGTAACTCAATCATTTCATAAAAACATTATTATATTAATGGATATAAAATAATCCATTATTAGTATAAATTTAATATTCTCATATATTTATAAATATAATTTACAAAATTAAACATGAAGGAAATTTAATGTACAATATTTGAAATACTATTATATCTTATTTAAAACAGCACAATATATCATATCCTCTAGGGAACTTCACTCAAACCTCTCATAATAAGAATAAATAATTCATAATCATTACATTAGACTCTAAATAAATAAATATTTAAATCATTATTATTTTATTCATATTTATTATAAATAATTATAACGTTAGGATAAGTGGGATTAATACTTCAGAATATTTTACCACTACATTCCCTAGCACTTGAACTGGTCTTTATTTTTCTTCCTCATTAAGGGAGGCAATATAAATTACTATTGATGAGAAAATTGTATTCTATCTATTTGGTATATATGTTTACACATGTGGATACACCATGGAAGAGTGATTCTAATAGATTTCCCTTTGTGATCTTTTCAAGAATGGATAAAGACAACAGTAGTAACTTCATCGGTGTGTGGTGTGAAATATATGTTCCTTACATGTATATGTAAATGATTTATATATATTACATTATAAATCAGGTTATAATATACTATTATTTATTCTACTACATTTAATAAGTGTAATTCATACCTTATAAACACTTCATTGTCAACTACTCCCCCATCACTTTTAATTTCACACATATTCTAATAAGCATTGTCTGAGATCCCATTACATTGATCCAAATTAATTTCACTCAATCCATGAAAAAAATATGATCAACCAGCAATTGAATTTTATTCTAAAACAATCATGAAACCATCCACACAGTATAAACCCTAGGCCCAGCCATGTAGGATAACCTCCCACAATGCAATATAAACCTCTCCCAAATCCATTAGGGCTTAGAATCCAACAAATATCACCATTGTACAATACATTGGTAACCACAAGAACTATATAAATTTTACATATCCAACTATAAATTAATATATCATGCATTTATTATAAAATATAAATGATATCAAACTCGTCAGGAAACATTGTTCTATCTCAGACCACATCTCAGACATACCTCATATAAACTAATCTATCCCCATGAAATCCTATGCCCAAATGAACCAAATGATGTGTACTGTAAATCATTTTCACCCAAGAACAATATAACATTTTTTTATAACACCCCATTATAGGATCTATGAAATATTTCATTAGAGAACCTCTTTACCCAGGATTCAATAAAATAGTCCAGCTGAGCTCAATTTGACTAAAAAACTATATAGAAATACACTATATTTGTTATTGAAACACTAAAAAACTAGAAACTAAACAAATACATGATAATTAATCATTGAAAATAATAATAATTTCATGTAAATCATATGTACCATGTATTTTTTATAAAAACATAACCCTTTCAAATATAGGTCAAGAGAAAAATAAAAAACAGAAAGCTCAAATAAAAAATGATACATGAATTAATACCTGAACTGTATAAAAATAAAATCTATGAAAAATAATCCCATAGCCCTGGTAACATTGAATTACCATTGGATATATATTCATTTATCACCATCCAAAATCCTATTAAATGATTCAAAACATTCATATCTAAATCTACCAAGTCTCTAAAAAATTAAATTAATGAAACAATTATGTAATATAATATTATAATGTCTTAGCCAAAATCATCAAAATGAAACCCTTTTTAGAGGACTACAATGACTCAGACATTCCACCCCATACACTAGAGGTGCTGACTAGTGTCAAGGGGTGGGACCATATATTGGGAATACAATTCTCTCGATAACTCAAAAATTAGAAACAAAATATAACCAAATTATATTTATAATAGATAATCATAGAATGAATAAACAATATCACATACATACTCTGAAAAATATATATTCATATCACCCAGTCACATAACACAATATATCAACCACTAGATTGATAATGTTACATAAATAAATTAAGTAATAAAACACTCAAGAGGCTCAAATACAATCATGAGCTTCACTATAACCATATATTCCAAAATTTTCAGCCTACTCCAACCTGAACCATGAAGAACTTGTATCTTGATTGAAAAATATGTGGTCTACATATCGAACAAGGTTCCCATGTAGGGTGTCTAAAATACATATTAGTGAGGTCTTACCATGTTACCATAATATTAATGATCACAAAAATTAGTATTCATGAGGAATATAAATAATCAACATATATAGTATATAATAATATATGTTGGCTCATCATGTGTTAACAATTTCACTATAACACCTAACTATAGTAGACTCAGAAAATGGTGAATAACAAGTCACCTTATACACCAAAACATGACCCATACCCAATAACAATATTTTTGGTTTCATACAATGCCACATCTACTATACTATCACTAAAGATATTGTCCATACCAAGCCTTAGTTACATCAGTCCATGTCATTCCCTATACCCTCCCTCTCAGGGTAGTGTGCCACAATATACCATCATTGACTAATATCCACTAACACATAGTGGGGTCTCTAACACCCTCACTAATGGTGGGGTCAGGTAATGAGTATCATGGTACGTCACAATTTCAATTCCCCTCTCACATAGGGTGGGTATAAAATCACACCATGGAACAAAAACTTAATTCAAAGGGTGGTATCAAACATCATTTTCTTACTCTGTGAGTATCTAAGAATCCACATCCTTGATCAATAAACTCTCAGTAAGGATGTTTCTGTCCCAGACACATTTAACTCAAATAGAATCCTCAAATTTTTATCTCGTAATAACACATTCTTACATGGGGTGGTCAATTATAGCACCCTCTCAATCAAGAAATGGCCAAACATATAGTTTCATATTCAACTGCAAGGTCACATTCAATATATGTACATAGTAATAAGATAGAAAATATAACTCATCCCACATGAAAATAACTAGATACATATGATATGAACTATATCTCATCCATCATCTCACACCATCATTCAATCACATAACTAACTTGTAGCCTTCTACTGGCTTAACTTGACCAAGCCTAGCCCCTCAAGGATAAACATGTCACCTACCTCACCTCATGGAAAACTTTCTTCATGCCTAACTCATATTTGTGATCACCAAATGTTAAAGACATCACCATTATAATCCTTAACATGACATCATCTAACAGGTTCTTCGAACCCAATATAGTCTCTAATCATCTAAAACAATCCATATATGTACCCCAAGGTGATCTAATGTCTTGGAGGCACAACCAGATCATGTCCTCAAGAGAAAAAATCCAATACCCCTTCTAATCCATACATCAACATCTTAGTATAAATCCCATTATACCATTCCAATCTGATAAGATCTAGACCACTTGGAACTTGTTTATAAGACATTAACATAGTTACCATAACCCATAGAAGGGTCTTATATCACATATTCCTTAAGATATAACCATACAACATCATCTAGGGTAAACCCTACATGAAATATTTTTTTTATCCCATGAGGATTTATATTACTCCTAGAATGCAATAATACAACAATCAACCCCAGTAGGGTGTTACATACCACAAAGTTGATGCATGATCCTCTAACCCATCATTCATAGTCTTAATCCCCTAATAACATCTACACATGCCTAAAAAATCCAAACTAGGTTATTAAAAACTCATCTTTATCCCTAATACCTATTTTAGGTATTTCAACACCAAACTAATATAAAAAACAACATGAAGATAAACAATCAGGCTTGTAAAATACTAAACATGAAATTTTCATTAATACTTTTACTCTATGAGGAATAATGATAGTAAATTTAATTTTGTTGTTTAATAGTTGCACTTTTCTATTTCGCATTAACCTGGAAATACAATAAATCATGAATCAATTTGAATATGGTTATGTAATTTAGGGAATTAATGCCTCATTTATAGAGTTTCCCTTTAATTATAGATATTCATGCCTCAACCAAACTTGTACGAGGAAACACTAACATCTGAGCCCATATCTCATGCCCAAATATCTATATAGAAAAATTATAATACATTTAAAACAAATTTAAAATTAATTATAATAATTATAATTAATTAAATATTTTAATCCATTTATCTATATTCATCAGTAACTCACTAAGAAATGTTGCATCCTCCAGACCACAACTAGACACACAAGGAACATCCTTGGAACACTATTGATGCCACTATAAGAAAAATATAAATGATTATACATCCAAACATATCTATTGTAAATCATTTTTAATAAAAAAATCATAGACAGAATAATCAGGTGACATTCCTCTAACTAAACAATGTTTTGTGAGCATCCTTCATTATCAAATGATTTCTTCCAAACACCACATTTAAAATCCACATCACATAGCTCAATACATAAATGATTTAGTAGAATAATCAGTCAAACCCCAGGTTTTAGAAAACAAAAATTTGAAAAAGTAGAGGAAAAAAGGAAAAGTGGAATATTAGTAGAAATCATACCATTGAATTTTTTGAAATTAATAATAAGAATATCCCACATCAAATGGGAAGAAATGGGGGAATGGGATTAGAGGGGCTATAAAAAATTTCCCTCCCCATATGGTTATTAAACCTAAATATAAAAGAAAACTTTTTAGGGGAATATATGTTTACCACTACATTAGAAATTAAAAAAATTTCTTATTCTAATATAACCAATTTTTGATATAGTTCAATAGTCCTATTTGTGATTTCATTATGTAATTACACACTATATTGGGTAATAATACCTAAATATGTGTAATACCTAAGAAATTTTAGAATTAAATAATAATATTTTACTAAAAAATATGACATTAAAAATATAGAAATTATTTAACACCAATATAGATAAATATTTACAATATATATAAATTAATAATTTAAGGAACTGAAAAAATCTATGGGAAGGTATTATCGATTAAATAATATGAATATTACCAATTCAATCCAAAATAAAAATAATAGAATTTGAAAAACATGCATATTAGATAAACTAAAATTATGAAGTAGTAAATATTCTATTGGTGTGAATAAATTTATAAGATATAAGATTAAATAGGGTTATTATATGGTTGTTTAGTATTTTTCATGATTTTTATATAATAATTGTATTATAACAATTTTCATTAGTGTATATTATGGATAATGACAAGAGTAAATTAAAACAAAAATGATAAAAAAATAGAACCATTTTGTAGGAATATTCATTATGAATCAAATTAGTAAAATATAAGGAACGATAAAGAATAATTAGTGTTCTCCCTCAATGAAACCCAAAAAATATATTCACTATTTGTGGATCTAGTAAAATAATCACTAGGATAAATTCAAGTTATTATAAATCACTAATATTTCAATTTTTGAAACAATCCATTAAATTACCACCATTTTAGACCTTACCATTACGCTTAATTCTTGTTAATAAGGGGTTATATATTTTGGGGATAATTATTTTTTATGTGTATATTATTTATTAAATAAAATGTTTTTTACTTTGATATAACATTTATAAAGAACAAATCAACCATATTTATAATCCAGAATTTACAAAAATAGAGGAATGATTTGATATAATTGATTTATAATTTGGAATTAAGATATTAAAATTAACTATGGGGTAAATATTTATATTTTTTAGTGGAAATATAACAATAAAATAAGAAATGGTGAAATTTTAGTGAAATATGGTATCTATGATGTCTTAGAGACATATGTATGACTCAACATGGTAATGGTTGGGATAATTTATTACTGTTAAAATAAACCATTATAGTAGTGAATTATGGGAGGAAATGTGTCACCATTGGGGGTAGTAGAGAACTCCTGATATTGGAAATGAAAATATTCAATAGTTTATTCCAATAAATTCAATTCACCACACTTATAAATAACCACCCCTACTAATTTATCAAACAAAAAAAATTAAATTATCACTCTTCATATAACTCCAAAATATTATCCTCTATATAAAACTCTTTAGTTGTGATGATTTGGGTTGGTTATATGGGTTTCATCCTGGATAAAAGGCCCATGAAAGGTAAGTTTTTTTTCACTCTCTTTTTAATTCTAATATACATTTCTATTGCACTATCCATTTCAATTTTGATGATAATATTATAATATTATATGTTCAAAGTGTTATATCTTATCCTTGTGATATCTCATTAAATTGATAACATTATTTTATCCAATTATACTCTAATAATAAATCATATATATACTAAAATTATCTTAAGTAGAATAAAATTGTATATTGTTCAATGATGTAAATTCCCTACATATAACATATATTTTTAAAATTATTGAAACATTATTTCAATGAGGGTATCTTTTGTATGTATGGATGAATGAAATGTAACTGAGGAACCCTCTATTAGGTCCCATGTGTATTAAAGCTGATTTTTATGAAAATGAATGTGTAGTGATCGAGGAGAATGAAACTAATTTTAAATAAATAATAGGTATCAAATATGAGTGATCACATACTAATAATTTTTATTTGGGATTTATCAATAATTTATTTTGTATATTACTATATTAAATACAAGTATATGATTTTATAAACTAATTGATCATATTAATATTTATATGTACAAGATAACTACTCTTCACTTTATAAGGGCACTAACTTGAAGATTTTGAAGCCCTAATTATCCTATAGTTTATTCAATGTAATTCACATATATATTCACAAATTTTAATTTATAATATGAAATATATTAATATTCTCATATAATAATTTTTACTATTTTTAATATATTATATGATAATATTCATTGAGAAATTATTCTATGTTTCGCTATGTTTTTCATTATTGAACAATATGTTGTGCATTACTTATGATCTATTGGTTTATTATGGAATGAATTGAAAATATACGTAGTTGGTGGAGACTAGAGTTATATAGACTGTCCATGCACTTTTACATCTCATGGGACAACTATTTTAGTGTAAAAGACCTATAATTACCATATATGTTGATATATGATGTCTTATAACACATCTACAAATTTATATTTACAATATCTAGTATAATACATTCCTATCCACTCTATTATTATGAGGGCATTTATTATTATAAATTTGATTATATACATCCATTGATATGGTATCCATGTATTATGATATGTTTATGAATTCATTGATATGTAATCATTCTTTATCCACTGTAGCAATATTTATTATTATTTTGTTTCATTAGATCATCATATGACCCTTAGATGTGGAAGAGAAACCAAAAAATGTGAATCTATATCCATGGTATCGAAATTTTATATGTATTTTAACAACATATCATGTAAACTAATTGACCAAAGATTCCATGAAATTAGTAAATTCAATTTCTTTCATTCAATGGAATGTTTGTGTTGAAGATCACAAGGGGTAAAAGATGATTTTCTCATAAGCACATTAAAGTAACAATGACTAATGGATCCAAGAATTCTTCATGATTATATCCAAATTCTATAATTATTTATATCACCGTAATCAGGAAATGAAGAAACATGGGAAATTTAATAGATATTTCACATTTTATTGAATATCATACACCCTTGGAAACATCTATTGGGGTCTATCACGCCCTCTTTTACACATCATCAGTGATCTTCATTGTCTAAAGTGAATTGTCCATGTGAAATGATATGATTTTCATCTAATAAATCTCGAGCGTAGAACACATTGGGTTTTTTATTCATTAAACACATTAATTATGGGAAACTTTATCCACAAATGTACTACATATGGGATTCATGTATAATGAAATCATGCGGGAGTGATGTGGTACCACACATGAATAACATGCATATTATACACAAGTGTGGCTATTGTTAAGATCATCATATGAAACTACATGGAACAATGGTTCCAATTTTAGTTCACATCTACTTATATCCCACATTCTCTAAAATCACAAAAGGAATTTACAAAAACCATAAAAATCATTGTGAATCCATCCAGACTCCATTTTCTATTGATTAATCAAATTCAATTAACATTTAGTAAAAAAACATTTCCCAAAAAAATCTGTATCCAATGGTATAATTATGTGTCCATAAGAACCATAGTTGCATTTGGTTTATGAAATCCATATTTTATAGATATAAACAAAGAGGGGAATCTAAAAATGTGTAAGTATTATTAAATCTATTAATGGGTATCTTGTGATCTCCATTAAACATACTGATTCTCTCTATATATAAAAATCCACCCAAATGGGTTATATACATTGTCTGTATAACTTTACATTCATTTTTTCTATGACATCATGTGAAACCTGAACGTGGAACATGTAAATGTAGTATAAAACCATCATATTTCCTTTTTCCTCTAAAAAATACTAGCCAATTCATAAAATACATCACATTTCATTCGTATATACGATAAGTACATCATGTTTCAATCATCCAAGTAGCTGATAAAATATTATTTGAAGGAACTAGCTATAGAAATACATTTACTCATTCTAATTCAATCAAGGTTTATCTTCCTTTACATGTAATATAAGTGAAAAAATATAATATTTTTTTCTCAAACATATTAAATGATAAAAAACATTCCAACCACCCTTGTCTTAGAAAATATAATATATATATGTTAGTAAGTATGAATTAAATTCTCTTCACTCTCATGTCAGGGATCTCTCAATCTTTACGTAAGAAGAATTAATAATAAACATACACCCCAAATTTTATCTATAATTATAAGATATTTCCTTAGATATTTCTTTTATGGACAATCCACAAAATAATTCAATACTCATTACCCCATTAATCTATTCTTCATATCATATATAAAAGTAATTATAATGAATACAATATGTTATTCATACTTGTAATAAAATATCATCAAAACTTATAATCCTCTATGCTTATTTTCCGCAATGGAAAACTCAAAATCATATATTGAGGGGATCTTATCGTCCAATTATTCTTTTGAAATAAATTGAAAAGGAAATGAAATATGGTTAATAGAGATTTAAAATACCATAAAAACATGGAACATTTAAACCCATTACAAATATTCTCACAGGTGACTTGTATTTATATATTATATAAAAAACATATATCATTTCTATGATAATGTTTTATTTAAAAGATCATATGGTATCCTATTGTATAACCGCCAAACTGATCTTTACTTTTCCCCTTTCAATGATATCCTAAATGAGATTATGTTTGAGAAGGATATTTTTTTCCCACTGGTTAGACATGTGTTTCATGGTGTATGAGACATTCTCATTATCGTTACTATGTTAATTAATTACTCCTTTATTGAAGTGTACAACCACATGATTTGTAATGAGATTAATTATCCAAACATATTACTTCATGACAAGTGATCTTTGGTGTATGTTTCCTCTATTTTGGAGTCCACTATGTTGGAATCTTTAGAATATTTCAACTAATATATACACCATTTAGGGAAATAATGAATCTTCAATGATATTTAATAACTAATTTTTAATATTTGAATGTAACATCTATGTATCCCTTCAAAAAAAATTCATCATATCCTCTATAGATCAAGAAATTATTTTTATTCATTATCATGTTCTTTATTTAATTCAGGGTACTTTCACTAGGATTGGATTGGAATATAAGAGTTTTATTCTATGAATAAGAGACATCACATCATCTAAATAATAAGTAAATTTGATAGATCCTTTTTTAGAGTCATAAGGTATCTTATATATCTTTAATAACAATTTATATGTATCTATAGTCTTCCTAAAAAATTTTAGTTTACACTATTAATAAGATAAATTGCTTTAGAATAATATAGATAAAATATTTATGACTCTATCAGTGTTACCTATTAGTTTAATATAAATTAATCTTCATTCCAAGAATGTATGAATCTTCACCCATGTATTCTATTGGGAAAAATTTCCCCTACCACTTCTTCAAAAAATAATGTTTTATAATACCATTTCTGATATGTTGTAGGTCATCTACATAAAAGTCTATAATAATATGAAACTCCAACTAACCTGAATATATACAAAAAAATCATATAGGTTTTTGAGAAAACTAAAATCATTTACTGAATCATCAAACCAGATATTCCAACTCCAAGAAGCCGACTCCCACCCATTAATTTACTATTGAAACTTGAAAACCTTGCCAAACTCATTCTGAAGATCATAACAACAAGCTATTCCATATAAACATCCTTTAATAAATTTTTATTAAGGAATTTAAGTCTAAATTTTTTCAATATATCTCATAATCACAATTATATATTACGTATATTTAAATATGAGGGTAGAATATCATTTCAATATGGGAAAAAGTCTCTTTACAGTAAATACCATAAATCTATTTGTAACCCTTTTATACATGGCACGATTTATATGTACACACTCTACCATCCAAATAACATTCCAAAACACACATTTAGGTACATATAATATTTTATTTTGATACTATTGTTTTTGCATATTTTCACATGGAAGATGGGTGACTTTTTTAAATTTTGTGATGTTTACGGGCCTATATAAGGTGGTCACATGATTATAAAAAATTGTGTGGATTGGTGAAGGAACATGTGATATTTTTGGTTGAGTCACTGGGGATGGAACACATTTATGAGAATAATTTGAATGAAATGTGAAGCCAAACCATCAAGTTGTGATAGTTTATGTTCTGGGTTCATGCAGATTTGGGACATGATTTGTCAAACAATGTTGCCAAATTGTGAAGCGCTTTGAATTACCAAGAAAGGGTTCCACCTTTAGAACATAGTTTTTATAAATATAATCCATATTTAGATTTTTGAGATTCTTTTCCTCATATTTATCACTCTAAATGGATCGAAGGGTGATGAAAATTGGATTCCAAATATATAATCCCAATTATTTGCATTCATATTTAATATTATAGATCCACCCTTAAATTCCTAAATAGAATGCTAGATCAGGGGTGAAGAATGAATATTTTATTATTAATGGAATTTAAAAGTGGATTTATAATGGTTGGTTGGTAACCTAGAAAACATTCTCAAAAAATCATGTGGGATACAATAGTTGGGATCCAAATTCGAAATAAAAAATTTAAAAAAATCTAAAACACAAAATGATGATATCACGATCTCTGATTAACCCACAACCCCTGATGTCGTATAGCCTACCATCATCATAAAACACAGTCATCATCTCCACCAAAAACCATATTCATTTCTACTAACTAATATCCACAATTTAATAATAACGACAACCATTCATTGAAATACATCACCACCGCCAAGAAACACCATAACTAAAATCCATAAAAATAGTGAATGACCACAAAATTCAAAAAATAAATTCCTTTAGGACCCCCGAAAATGAACCAATCCACATTGAACTAATAAAAACTGAACTAGCATCACTAGAGATTATTTCTATACTATAGACACATGTCCCACTATCTCACTGAACATTTATATGATAGTATATCCTTATAGAATCATCTAGCCACTCTTCCACCAAATCCCAAATTTTTGGAGAACAACCACACCAAGCTGAATTAGGGGGAGAGGTGGAACACAAAATCAGTGAACATGGGAACAACATAATGTCTATGAATAGGGTTGAGACCATATCTGAGAACAATCTCATCAAATCATTAACCAACTCAAAAAAAACATAGAACGAAAAATCCATTCGATGAAGACAATGACAGTTTAACAATGAACTAAATGGAAATAGAACCCCATCCTCAAGAATAATATATAGACCAACAGAATAACGGGGAACTAACATGAAGACTAAATAATGATAACACCAATGAAGAACAAAATTTATATTGCTATCTTCCCCCCTCCAACACCATCCCAAACTGACCCAATACCTGCATCAAGCCTGACCAAGATGGGTTTCACCACGATGGGTTAGAAAAAAAGTGGTGTGGATGATAATAAAACATGATGACACCATTAATGTTGTCCCAAGGCACCTAAAATACCTACAACTATACCCAATATGGATTTATAAAGTTATTGGATTTTGCAGGAAAAGGGGTGGTGAGAGAAGAATGATGTCCTCTCTAGAAGATTCTCCAGGAAAGAGGGGGGATGAAGAATAATAAATTCATAACATAATGTGAGTCCCAAAGAGGCGGGGAGCACTATTACCATGGAACTGAGCCATGAAAACCATAAAAGGAGGGGAAGAAGAATAGGATATGGGAGCATTGGGAGTATCAGGCACGTGGGAGGCCATTCATAGGTCCATGATGTTGATGATATATTAAAGGTTAATGGAATTTTCTAATTGGGTATTCTATAGATTCATTATATTTTTTATAGTCATTTTTTTATATCCATCGGTTTATGTGCTTTATTTTGGAATATTTGAGGTATATTTTTTAACTTTCTCAATCACTATTTTAGAGATTATGAATATTATAATCTTCTATATTAGAATTCTATTTCTAGGATCCATTCTTGATTGATTATTTCCCTTTGTCACCCTTATATTTATGACCCATTTTGGGTGTTGAAGATAACTTGATTAAGGAAGGTTTTTTGGGAGAAAATAATTATCAATTATATGTTTTTAATGCATTCTCATTTGGAATTTTATTGAAAATAGATTTCCAAATATTGATATGAGTTTCTTCTTTAGACGTTTCAAAATGGCATTATGGTTTTATGTTAAATATATTTTCAATTTTCTTTCAAATACATTGAATATTTTAATTAAATTAAAATGAAATGAATAAATGGTATGATGATATACATTTATTATGGTTTTTGAAAAAATAATACATTAAATAATTTACCAGTTGAAATGAAAATAATTTTTTTAAAAGGCATTAGTTTTGATGAAAACAATTTTATGCTCGTTTATTAAATGAAATTCCATGTTTGAAACATGAAATCAGGGATGAATTGAAATGATTGAATGAATATATTTCATATGGTATGAAATGAATGATATGCCATTATATGTTTTACATTATTGATCCACATGAGATATTGGGTAGTTAGGTGGGAAGAACAAATTTTGGAATATATTATATCTTCTTAGAAATGGATTGATGAGGAAAAAATAACTAAAAATTTTATGTGTTAAAAGATTTTATTATTTGAGGTATTCTCATATTCCCCCCCTAGGACTAATATATTTGGATGTGTGCACACTTGGAGCCATATCACACTAAGATTTGTGAGGAGTCATTTACTGGCATTACCCAGAGACTCTTAACCATGGTCCCATGATTGAAAATGATTTATTCATTCTGATTTATGATAGAAATTCTCAATCATGAATTTTGTGATTGAAATTTGTATTTATTCACGATTTAATATAAATAAACTATTATTAATATTTTATATCGAAATAATAAAAACATTGGAAATCTTGATTAGTTATATTGTGAAGAAATTACAAATTTATTTTTATTCAAAATTTTACATTTTTTGTATAGATTAATTTTGAAATGAAATGTGAGATACTACTGATACATTTTTTCTTAAATCCTACCTATTACATTGGAAATTTTTAGGTTGCATATTCATGGTCCATCAAAATGGAGAGCATCACTATTTGGTTGTGGATGTTCTTGATTAGTAGGATCTCGGGAGTTTGTTGTGATTGTTGGAGTATGTATTTTACATGATACAAGCATATATTGATTTTATGTCTTTGATAAATATGTGATTTTTCAATTATATGTTCAATTTTTGGAATTATTATTTTATACTTATGATAATTTACTAATGATTAGTGTTTTAGAATAAAAATCAATTGTGTATTTTATTTTCCTAATTTTTCACTTATCAATTTAATTTATAGATAAATTATAGCTTCGTATTTGTTTGGGATGACATACAGATAGTTTCCAACCCATGGGAATCGATAAAAACCTTCATTCCATGTCGTTATTAATTTGGTTACCATCCTAGTGGATTATCCTGATTGGTTTTTGAAATATTTGTATCAGTTGGTGGTTTTCACTTATTGTTCTTTAATATGTTGTTTGGTATGTGTTGGTTGAAAACACACAATATTTTTAAGACTAATGAGTTATTTATGGGTGATTGATTGATCATATATCATCTCATCAAGCCTTAAGATACCACTGGAATTTGGTAAGATGTTTTTAAGGAATTTTTTGATTTATCTTTATGTTTATATAGAATTTTGATCGGAGTTTTGTATTCCCATGTTTAATTTTCATTGGTAGATTTGATGATCTAAAATATCTTTACTATTGATTTCTTATTACATGATGATATTGTGTAGTAAGATCATCAAATAATATGTTTAAATAGACTTCAAGAATAATTTTTTGAAGATCCAAAACTATTATACCATCTAGTTTACTAGAACATTTTATAATTTGTATTTGATATAGTCCAAGAATTGTTCCAAGGGGTTTCAAAAAACCCTACATAGGATATAGTGTCAATATTTCAAAGGGATGGTAACAAAAAACATTCTTAGGGGTTTCTTCATCAGAGTACACCATCTTTATAGTGTGAAAATGATCATCATGAAGTAGAGAATTTGATTGGAATGATTTAAAGACTCTTTATATTCATAGTGATTTATAGATAACATAGGGTATAAATGTGTCATCGTCAATATTATAGGACCGAGTAGGATGTGCTATGATTGAAGAGTTGTGGTGGAAAAGAATAAAGTCATGGATTCAGGATAATTTGGCACCATTTTCATGGAGAGATTATATCAAAAGTTAATGGTATTGAAAATTTCTATAGATTTTCTCAACCTTCACCAATGTGATCAGACAGTGACTTAGAATGCCAACAATTTTTTTCAACATGGAAAATTTTCACCTAATGTGGGGTTAAATGAGGTAGTGATGACTTGAAGGATTTACATGTGTATTTGATTTCATATCTTCTCTAAGATATTCATGATAAAACCTACCTTGTATACCAATGTTCTTGTAACATCCCGACCTAAATTACAATTCAACCTGGTAGATAGAACGGTCTCCACATGGCCTCAAGAGAATTTCCCATACGCTAGAGGCTGCCGACTAGCAGCAAGGGCCTGGGTGAGTCTGTGGGGGAGACTATTCCCACATTACTAAAGTATCATGACATAATTTCTAACATACAATAGAGGAAATAAGTAACTAGTGGACAACACATAGACAGAAGAAAAATATAAGCAAAAAAATGATCTAATATATATGATGGTTAAAGTCAATACAACACAGTAAACGTACACAAAATAGATAAAAGAAACCAAAATGTATCCCCAGTCGCATCGCAAGCCTCAGCTTGGTCCCATGCTCACCAACTCCGAACAACAAGTCTTGTACCTGAACTAGGGACTTTCCCCTTCACATTGTCTGAATTCATATAATATTCTTGGGTCCAAAAACATGACCCAAATAGGGTGTGAGTCTAAATACCAGTAGGTAACCACACATGATCTATGCTAATATGTCAGTGAATATTTAAAACAGGCAGTATAATATAGAAAACAGTAAACAATGAAAACCAGCAAGACCTACCTGAGCATGTTCTTTGGAATGGCGTCACTTCAAGTATCCATTCAATTCCTTAGTCACTTAATTCATTTTTTAAAACCATTCCTTGAACCTGTTCCTTGAATAATCAATTCGGATACCAGGAATCGTTTACGGAGAAAATCCAACAACACCCTACAAGCCCATTCTAACAAACCTCTAGGAACCCAGAATATCTCTACAGGCCCATTCCAGCAAACCTCCTAGGTACCCAGCCTCTCTCTAGGTGAGGTATTGTCCGTCATCTGAGCCCGTCCCAGAGATCTTATAAATAATATCCGGTTATCTCCCATGACTTATCATGACCTGTTGAGTCCGTCCATGGAATCTCATATTGGATCCATGATTCACTCAGAATTTTAGTAACATGTTGCATATGAGTCCGTCCATGGAAACTCACATTGGTCCCATGGTTTACCCATTACTTTGTATCACATTTAAAACATCTCAAAAGAATTTAATTCACGTGGGCTAGCAATTCAAGAAATATAATACAAGGGTTAATGGAAAAAACACCATCCCATACCCGAAACCATTTCAATTTCAATTTCTTTCTATTGAAATTACATTCATATTAAATTCCATTTTTAACAACCCATAAGGGTAAGGAAAAACATGCCTCATAGGCATCCTGGGTGAAAAACCACAAAAGAGTCATTCAAGGAAATGCACCCAAGGGGTGGTTCCTGTCCAAGGTATATAACCTAACACAACCACATACCATCTTATTCAGATTGCCTATAACATGGTAAGTAATAATAGGGATAAATTCCAGGTTCAAGCGACACCCCAAAAGTAGTTGCACGAGACTCCAGAATATATTAACAACTTGAAAATCAGTGAAAAGCATGAGACCACCTACTTTAGGCTCATACTAGATAACTCATCTAGTATCCGGCTATGATTTTTCTTAGTTTGGAAGAAATCTGAAGAACAGATGAAGAACAGGAAATTAGGGCATATGAGCCTTAATCCAATCTACGTAAGTTATAACCAGACGAATTGAGAAGGATTAAAAAGGAATTAAGGAATTAGCATTAAAGATCTAACAAGATGAATTAAAGTTGAAACAATGATCGGATGAAGGAGAAGTATTGAAATCCTCAAAAGTCTCCTTGAGAGCTTTCCCAGGCGCCCCCCTCCTTCTGTCCGGTTGAATATAATAGGTTTAAGATAGGTTTTTTTAAAATTAAATCAATTTAATTACAAATTAATTAAATTTTCGATTCATAGGAGGTCACATGGTTTACCCACACAGTTTGACAAACCATGCGGAGACCTTGCAAACCTTACTAGGATGCAAGGGGAAACTTCACGACATCCCCGAATGGTTTCCTCAAACCGTGCGCAGGCTGTGCTCCAGCCTCTACCAAGCATGCACCATGGAACACGATTTACCTAGGCCGTGCGTAGGCCATGCGCAAACCATGTTCCATGCCATTTCCAGCCTAAAACATTGTTCCGGGCTCTGAACAAGCCCTAGACACCTGTGTAACTCCCTCCGTCAAGCTAGTAATCAACATTAGGCCTCAATAGAATAGTTAAACTGAAAAGAAAAGGATTTGTACCTCATACGAAAACCTAGGTTCTTACAATCTTCCCCCCTTATAGAAATTAATCCCCGAACTACTCTCTGATGGGTGGTCAAGATTCGTCTGTGAACAGATCTAGCCACTAAGCATGTACATCGGCCTACTACTCCCAAGTCTCATCCTGTTAACGACCATGATTCCATAGCACCCGTACTAGGGGAACTGACCAGCCTCGTAGAACCTTCGTGCTCATATCAACGATAAAAATAAGATCCTCCTCAAAGGATGCATCTATCTGAAGCTCGATGTCCTCAGGCTGGAAGATATGAGACAGGTATGAATAGTATCATTGTAACTGAGAAACATGGAACACGTCATGCATGGCTCGGTACCTCTGAGGCAATTTCAACCGATAGGCTACCGGCCCAACCCTCTCCAGAATCTCAGAAGACCCAAAAAATCTTTACAATAGCTTACCATGTCTTCTAATCCTCTTGTGTCCCAGCCTTGGTGAAACGTGCAAGAAAACTAGATCCCCGACCTCAAACTCTCGGGGTCGTCTATGGCGATCAACATATTACTTATTATGAGACTGTGTGGTAGCCATCTGCTTCTATATCAACTAGACCTACTCTGAAGTCTCTTGAACAAGACGTGGTCCTAGTAAAGCTGCCTCACCTACCTCAAACCAGCACACGGGTGATCGGCATGGCCTACCATATAAAGCCTCGTATGGTGCCATCTGTTAAGTTGCCTGAAAATTGTTGTTATAGGAAAACTCAACTAGTGGAATATGCCTCTCCCACGAGCCCCCAAAATATAGGATTCATGCTTGCGGGACATCCTCAAGAACTTGTATCGTACGCTCTGACTAGACATCAGTCTGAGGGTGTTATGTTGTGCTTAGAAGCACCTGTGTACCCAGCACGCTCTTAAGACTCTGCCAGAAACATGACGTAAAATGTGCATACATGTCTAAAAAAATGGTGTACGGGGCCCTGTGGAGTCATACTATGTCCCGGATATACAACCTACCCAACTCATCCACACTAAAGGTCTACTTGATTATAAAGAAATGAGAAACCTTCGTGACCCTATCAACAATAACCCAAAAAGCATCATTACCTCGATTTGACCTCAGCAAACCAATCATGATGTCCATCGCAACATCATACCATTTCCACACTGGGATAGGTAACTATTGTAATAGCCTAGCTTGTCATTGGTGTTCCGTCTTCGCCTTCTGACAGGTGAAAATTCTCATGATAAAACTATCCAGTTACCTCTTCATGCCCAACAACCAGTACTGTCAGCGCAAGTCACGATATATCTTAGTGACTCTAGGATGAACTGCCCCAATCGAAGCATGAAACTCCTGCATCATCTCCTCTCTAATATCCATAGGAACCCATACACATCCATGGTTACGAAGAACTTCATCCTAAACTATTGTCCAAACAATAGGAGGGTCCTAACCTAACACACCTTCCCGTAGAACTAGGCCTTCCGAATCTGATAGCTGTCTCATCCTTACACTATCTAGGAGGGTAGAAGTCACAGCTAAGATGATAGAAAAGACTGTCCTTGGCTATTCTGCACATCAAGATGCATCTAGAGAACAACGACATAATCTTCAATTTGTTGCTGTCCTGTTGCACTGCATGTATTTGAGTCCTCCTGCCCAGTGCATCGTCACTACATTGCCTTTACCAGGCATATAAGCAGGCTCGAAATCAATAGACTGTAGGTACTCCACCCACCTGTGTTGCCTAAGATTCATATCACGGTGAGTAAAGATATATTTGAGGCTCTTGTGGTCTGTGTACACCACAAAACACACTCCTAATAAATAGTGCCTACAACAGTGCAATGCATGAACAACTATTTCTAGCTCAAGGTCATGCGTCGGATAATTCCTCTCATGTGGCCTCAGCTGCCATGATCTGTACACCACGGCTCTGTCTCCCTACATCAATATTGCACCCAACTGAATACCTGATGCGTCACAATAGACCATGTAACTCTTGCCCTGTTCAGACAATATCAGGACTGGTGCGGATGTCAAACATCCTTTTAGCTCCGGAAATACTACTTCACAAGCATCTGTCCAGACAAACTTCACGCCCTTCTTAGTCAGGCATGTCAATGACGCTGCTAAGAGTGATAAATATAGTATGAAAAGAGGATAATAACCAGAAAGCACCCAGAAACTCCTTATATAAAAGAAATTCTGGGGATATTCCCAAGAAACCACAGCTCTAACCTTTTCTAGGTCTACAGACACTCTTGTCTCAGAGATAACTTTTCCCCAGATGTGAATCTGATCCATCCAAAAGTGGCACTTAGTAATCTTTCCATATAGCTAATTCTCTCTTAGTGTATTCAAGATGATATCAAGATAGTTGGCATGGTCATTTCGATTTTGAAAATACACCAAAATATCATCCACAAAAACCACAATGAATGAGTCCAAATAAGGATGGAACACGTGATTCGTCAATGCCATGAAAACCACTGGGATGTTCATGTGGTCGAACGGCATAACCAGATATTTATATAAACCCAAACTTCTACTAAAAGATGTATGAGGTATGTCTGCAGGTCGAACACGCACCTCGTGATACCCTGACCTCAAATCAATTTTTGAGAAAACCCTAGCTCCTCGAAGCTAATCAAATATGTCATCTATCCACGGCAATGGATATCGTTTTTTAACTATCAGATGGTTCAACATTCGATAGTCCACACACATCCTAAGAGCCCCGTCCATGTTTTTCTCAAAAAGGGCCGACGAACCCCACAAAGAAGTATTAGGTTGAATAAACCCATTTTACTCCAAATATTCGAGGAGTTTCTTGATCTCTTGCAACTCCTTCATAGCCATCCTGTAAGGAGGAATGGATACTAGTGCGGCTCCTGGAACTAGCTCAATGGAGAACTCCACCTCTCTCTCAGGTGGTAAACCTGAAAATCCATTAGGAAAAACATCCATGAAGTGCTCAACTAATGGAGGAAGGTCTGTCTGACTCACTCCCTGATCATCTAGAAAAAAACTAGCAATCTTGGTTGTCATCTCGTCCAGCCCATGATGCTCTGGTCTAGATCGGCTTTCTTGGAGATCCCACTCACCCTTAATAGTAAACACTGCACCCTCAGATGATTTGAAAATCACCCTCTAGTGGTAAAAATAAACGTAGGCTCGGTAAGATACTAGACAGTCCATACCGAGAATGACATCAAAATCATTCATTTCGAGATCATAAAGATCCCAAATGAAGTGAAACCCTCCAACATCAAGGGGCGCCCTCTGCACTTACGGAAAACATCTTCCCTAACCCCTAGTGGTGTGTCTACTGTCAAGATTCCATTAGAAGACAACAAAAATAGACCAAGGATTTTAACTATAGGAGTATATATAAACCTGTGTGCTGCACCTGTATCAAAGAGGGTAGACGAAATAATAGATGCTACTAAGATTGTACCTCTCTCCGTAGATGGTTCACCCCCTGATCCTCGGAAGTAGGCTGCACTGCATACATCTGGCCTGATCCATGACCCTATGACACAACCTCACTACCCAGAACAGGCCCACATTGACGTCTTGATGTACCCTGTGTCTGGCTTCCTCTACCATGACCACTACCTTGTCCTGATCGGCCAGTCTTTCCCCAACTTCCTTTCTGATGAGAATCTGTCGAACCTGCTCTTGCATATGGAGTCAGTGCAGACCCACTATCGCCAACTACTGGTGAAAATGTTCTCCAAAAATATTGAAGATGACCAACCTTGCCACATGATCAGCACTCGACTAGGTCCCTCAGACACTGCAGCTTCATGTTTCCCAGCCTTCCGCATTGGTAGCACATCAGATTTCTAAACAAAGATAGGTTCTGACTGCTAGAATCAACGCGTGGAAGCTATATACGACGCTTCCTACTATCAGTCACTGCTGTACATGATCACTATGTCGAACCGCTCTGGCTCGCACCTCCATCCTCTCTCAGGTTACATTCTGTGATTAGTGCCTGCTTCACAATTCTAGAAGTGGTAGTCAACCTGAAGACATTCACCTTAGATTGGATGTCATATCTCAGACCATCCTCGAAATGCCTAGCCATCGACATCTCATCTCCCATTAGGATAGGTGCGAAGTGATGAAGCTCAGTAAAACGGGCCGAGTATTCCATCACTGATAACGCAACCTGTTACAGATGCAAGAACTCCCAGGCTCGATCGGCCCTCAATGTCTCAGGATAAAATAAATCATAGAAGGCCATATGAAACTCTATCCAAGCCATCTTCCGATGACGATCCAACTGGGTGATCACGTCCCACCACCTCTTGGAGGAATCACACAGCATGTACGTAGAGAGCTTGACCCTCCTCTCCAGAGGCATCTCCAAATGATAAAATATAGAATGTATCGCCTCCAACAATGACTGCAGCCTGTGGTCTGCCATCCCCTGAAAACCTAGGAAGATACTGCTATTTCAACTCACGCGTCAACTCTTCCATATTCAGGGCAGGTTGCGGTGCTCCTTGAACAGTCTGCATAAAATGCAACAAGTTCTCCCTGAACTATGACTCAGCACCTATGTCTGGCAGAACCGCTGGGGCCGCAGCTAGAACAACTGGAGTTTCCTCTAGTAGCCCATGGCCAATAACCTCTGGAACGTGGTCGTCACCACTCTCCCGATGTACGCATAGAGTTCTCTATGGTGGAATGACTCTGCAATGCCAAACACACGCCTAAGTTCTAGGTTTTTAATGAGATTCGAAACTCATGAGCAGAAGAACCATGACAGGAAAAGTTAATACCTTCTTAAAAACCATGTCAACCCACAACCTGCATCTAATGCCAGGATTGCATGAGGAACAGTCACCCAAAACCACTAGATTCGCTACCTCTTGCCCACTTAGAAGCTCGGTCTAGGCCATGCTCTATTTTTCAACATTCACTCTTTTATCATACCTCTGTTCAAAATATTTAACCAATGGTCCACCAAGATGCGTTCCCTGAGGGCCAATAACACCTCGTGAATCAAAAATTTATGCCCATATAACCATGTTATTCAATTTTATTTAGCATTTACATCCCATTGATGCATCATTTCCCAATCCATAAGGGCCAATAAACTTTATGAATTGAATGATGATGTCACTCTTCCCTCATTGCACCCAATCTAACACAACAGTAGGCACACCTATCAATCAACTATCCAAACATCATGAAATAGTTATCACTACAATTATCAAAACATCATGAAATATCTAATTCACCCTAGATAGCATGGAATAATGCATGACATGTGATTGCTAACAAGGTTCCTATATGATGCATGAGATGGAAAACCCTCATCTCATCGGGTTGCAACGAAATAGAACCCACATTAATATTAATAGTATCAACAAAAACCATGTGCTTCACCCAACGGTGAAATCAGAACAACTGTAATAATCAAAAGTAGAAAAACTATTCCATACAAGTCAACTTGGCTTTTCCTTGTACGTGGGTTTGCAACTCCTGGGCACGGTTTATTACCAACGTCCCTTACCTTCCTACTCTTGTCTATAGTCACCATACAGTATGTCAAATCAAAAAAGGAAAACATGCCTCTGATACCACTTTGTATCGTCTTAACCTCACTTACCATTCAACCCACTAGCCGGAACGGTTTCCATATGGCGTCAAGTGAATCTCCCCAAATGCCAAAGGCTGCTGACAAGCAGCGAGGGCCTGGGTGAGTCAGTGGGGGATACTATGCACTCATTACCAAAGTATCACAACAGAATTTCAAACATACAATAGAAGAAAGAGGAAACCAGTGGGAAACACATAAACAACAGGAATAGATAAGAAACATAAGGATCTGATATATTTGATGGTACAAGTCAATAGAACACAGTACAAGTACAAAAAATTCCAAAAAGAAACCAAAATGTATCCCCAATCGCATCACAAGCCTCAGCTTGGTCCTTTGCTAACCTACTCCGAGCAGCATGTCCAGTACATGTACTAGGGCCTTTCCCCTTCTCATTACATGAAATCATATAATCTTCTTGGGTACAAAAAACATGACCCAAAAAGGGTTTGATACTAAATCCCAGTAGGAAACCACCCATGATCTGTGCTAATCTGTCATTAAATATATAAAACATGTAGTATAATATGGAAAACAATAAACACGGAAAACCAGAAAGATTGACTGACGCTTGTGCTTTGTATTGGCGCCGCTTCAAGTATCCATTCCATTCATTTGTCACTTCATTCTTGTTTTAAAACCATTCCTTGAACCCATTCCTGGAACACTCAATTCAGAGACCAGGCATCGTTTAGGGAGAAAATCCCCCAACACCCTACAAGCCCATTTTGAAAAACCTCTAGGGACCCGACATCGCTCTACAAGCCCATTCTGGATAACCTCTTAGGAACACATCCTCGCTCTAGGTGTGGTATAGTCTGTCATCTGAGCCCGTCCCAGGCATCCATTAAATAGGATCCAGGTATATCCCATGACATATCATGCCCTGTTGAGTCCGTCCATGGAATCTCATACAGGATCCATGATTCAAATGGCATTTCTGTAACATGTCTGGTATGAGTCCGGCCATGGAAACTCACATTGGTCCCACGGTTCACCCATTACTTTGTTTCACATTTAAAATAGCTTAAAATAATTTAACTCATGTGGGCTAGCAATTCAAGAATTAGCATACAAGGGTCAAGGTGAAAAAATCCATCCCATACCCAAAACCATTTCAAATACAATTTCATTCTATTGAAATTAAATTCACATTCAATTCTGTTTTTAACTACCGTCAATGGTGATGAAAAACATGCATCATAGGCATCATGGGTCAAAACCCACAAAAGAGTCATTCAAGGCAACTCACCCAAGGGGTGGTTCCTGTCTAAGGTATACAACCAAACTCAAGAACATACCATCCTATTCAGATTACATACAGCCTGATAGGTAATAACAGGGTTAAATTCCAGGTTCATGCGACATCAAAAAAGTGGGCGTGCGGCACTCCGGCATATATAAACAACTTGACAATTAGTGAAAAGCATGAGACCACCTACCTTAGGATCATAATAGATAGATCGTCCAGTATTTGGCTCTGATTCTTCCTAGTTTGGAAGAAATCTCAAGAACAGATGATAAAAGGGTAATAGGGGCATATGAGCCTTAATCCAATCTGCGTTCATTACAACCAGAAGAATCGAGAAGGATTAAAAAGGAATTGAGGACTTATTGTTGCAGATCTAACAAGAGGAATGATGGTTGAAATGGAGATCGAATGAAAAAGATGGATTGGAATCCTAAAAAGTCTTTCTGAGAGCTTTCCTAGGTGCCTTGCCCTTCTGTCCAGTTGAATAGAATAGTTTTAGGTTAGGTTTTTATAAAATTTAGTAAATTTAAGTAAAAATTAATTAATTTTTTAAATCACAGCAGGTCGCCCAGTTTACCCACACGGTTTGACAAACAGTGTAGAGACCATGGAGACCTTACAGGAAGGCAAGGGTCAACCACACGACCACCCCGCATGATTTCCACAAACCATGCAAAGGCCATGCTCCAGCCTCTGCCAAGCTTGCACCAAGGCGCACAGTTTACCCAGGTCGTGCGCAGGCCGTGCGCAAACCGTGAGCCTGGCCATTTCCAACCTAATTCATCGTTCCAAGCTCTAAAACATCCATGAACACCTCCAAAACTCCCTCGATAAAGTTATGCATCCACATTATGTCCCAACAGAATATTTAAACTGAAAAAAATGATTTGTACCTCATACAAAAATCTACATTCTTACTGTTCTTTATAGAACTTTGATTGAAGAACGTGACTTGGATAGAAATTTAGGGATCATATGAGATTGTCATAATCCTATTGGATGTTTCAATGGTTCCATTAGGTGGAAGAGAAAGTGGGATGATTTTCACAGTGGAAACAATAGTGTTAGATCACTCTAGTATATTTCCTATAAATTGGGTGAGTAATCTAACAAATGACCACTTAATTTCTTATAAGATGTCATGGATGGGAACTCAAAGCATGATTTCATAGGGGAATCAATGATCTATAACTCATGTGAAATGTTAGGTCATAAAAACATTTACCAATTTTTTACCACCATGCATAGTGGTATCAGATCATTAACACCAAGTGGATGATTGGAATAGTAAAATGAATCTAGAACAATGGGGTTATAGACATCGAAATAATGAGATAAAAAAATTCACACATTGGAAGAGTGTTTGGAGGGAGATTACATGGGTCATGTGATAATGAGAGGTATTAGTTCTATTTCCTCATATCTAGTGACTGATTAATTAGACACTGGTTCTTCTCAATCTTTCATATCACCCTACATTATAAAACTATTGAATCATCCTATACAGACCGTGCCTTATATGATAGGTATTTTTAAAAAAATATGGATGAAATGGGATCGTGGCCTCAGATTCCTTTTTTACATTCTTCTTATCAAAAATAATGACTGTTTAGTAGTTTTTGGTTTTTTAGATTAAACATCAGGATTTACTTCTCAAAATGTACTGGATGATTTCCCATGAATTTTCAATTTAATATTATCATTAGAAGGTCCCCTTTATGACCCCTAATGAAGAGTGTAATGTTTTTTTGGATAATGGGACCAGAGGTCAATCCAATGTGAAGTACTGCTTCTAGATCTTGGTAGGATGATATCGATATATTATTTTTGAACTCGGTAAGGAATATTCATTTGGTTATCTTCATCCAATAGCTATTGAATTTTTGGGTTTTTTCATCACACATTTATAGTTTTTCACATAACCGTGTCATAGAGTGTTCCATTGATTTTATATTCATTCCACATCCCAAATATATTCCATTTTAGAAAATGGAACTACAATAAATAATTTATTTAACTGATTATTTTGTTGAATTGATGAAAACTTGTTTTATTCATCCTACTGTATCACCCTAGGAAGGAGCTATTGGTTTTTACTATGAGGTCAATTAAACCCTTTGGTTTTGTTTTGATTATAAAAATATCAAGTGGGTTATAATCGAGAACATGAACATGTTTCCCCTTATTAAGGATTTATTTTATCGTCTAAAAGGGATGAATTAGATATCTAAAATTGATCTTCATACTATTTATCATCAATTTAGGATCATGTTGTTTCATATCCAAATGACAGTGCTTACGGGAATGTTTTTTGTTTTATGTATGTTGTTTTTCAACTTGTAAATTCCAATTATCATACTTCATTTATGGAATTTATGAACATTATTTTACATCATTAACTTGATTCCTTCAATGTGGTATTCATGGGTGAAATCTTGGGATAATGTAAATCCATGGAGATCTTATGTGTCAATTGATAGAAGTTTTGGACATCTTTAGGAATCACTGAATTTATGCTAAGATGTATAAAACCAAATAGGTATTTGATAGTTGAATTTCATAGAAACATAGAATCTAATAACGAAATTTGAATTGATTAGGAAAAAGGAAATTTATTTCATGTCATGGGAATAACTGTTATATTTTATTCATAATTCAATCTTCTCTGGCTTTGTTGGGTATTAATATCAGTTAGTTATATATTTCTCAATGGAATATTCTTCTTTCACTATTATAAATTTGACAGTAGTAAAGTAAATAAGGAAGAAAAAATTTTATACTTCTTTTTTTGAGTTTAAAATATGTTTTTTTATCCACAATGATGATTTATCCATAGGTTAGATGCAGTACAAGGTATTTTGTGGTGCAACCTGTTCAGGTTTGGGATGCAGTCTCATATAGGGTGACCAGGTGGTGGATTATAGGTCTCATCATATTTAGCCTTATGAAAAGAATATACCAAACATGATTTGGAACTTGCAGTGGTGATTCATGATCAAAATAATCATAGAAAATAATTTTTATGAAATATTTCAACCATTTATTATGATCACAATATATTGAGTAACATATTATCACAAAAATATTTTTAATATTAATCAAAGGTGATGGGTGGAGTATCTAAAAAACATGGGATTTGATATTAACTACACCCCTCATTATGAGAATGATTTATTTTATTATATATAAAATTAAACCACCATCCCAGACCATATATTAGTTGTTAATGGAGTGGAATCTAGTGTATCTCTTTACCCAAATTCATTTAAGTGTTTTAGGGGATCAGTTTAATGTTTTTTTTAAAAACATTATCTACAATCCTATCTTCTAAATATGATACTCAAGGAATAGTGGACAAATGATGAGTTTTGAGCCATTAGGGGTTATTTAAATTGGGGGGAGACCATTGGTGAATGGTATCTATTTTAAGACAATATGATTTACTTCCAAAATTAATAAGACGTTCCATATTCTATGAGGTAGGATTTGATGGGGGATTTTCATCATTCATTGTTGTCAAAACCCCCACTCATGGTGATTATTTTTGATAATATTATTTATCAATTATATTGGATAGTTATAAAATAAGACAAAATTGATTTTTTCCTCATTATTAGACCTCTAATCTAGTAATGGTCGAGCATCATAAGACTTTATATTTTATTAATCCTCTTTCTATGCTGACATAGAGGTGGGAAAAGATATTTATGGACTCTTTGGTAGCTTTTCTACAAAAACCATGGTGATATAATTTGATTTGGTTGGGGATTTAACATTTGACTACATATTCTCACATTATCCACATTTTTTTGAACAATTTTGAGGAATTATTTAATATATATATATATATATAAGATATATATATTTTATAGTTTTACATCTTATTCATAATAGTTACCCCTAGTTTGCATCTCCCATTTGGAGATGGATTTTTTAGGTAATGTGATCCGATGTGAAGTTGTACATGATGTACCATCCTCAGATAGATGGTCAAATAGAATATGATATACAAACCATAGAGGACGTTTTTCCTTATGGTGTACTTCAATTTAAAATTTCATACGATTTCATTTTTGGTATGTTCATGTTTTCCTATAATAATGTTTAACATTAATCCCTTAAAGTTTTACCCTTTGAGTCCTTGTTTGGGTGAACATGTAAATATCCACTTTTTTTATATATTGGGAATGAATCCCTTGTGGAAAATACTTTTGGTCTATGTGGCTAAAAAATTATTGGGGTGATTTTTAGATAATTTTAGTCATAAAAAGACTTTATAAATCTTATTTTTATTTTCATCACTATTCATTGGAGCAATTGGTTAGTGACCAGGTGTTCTTGAGAGTTCTTCCTTAGTTGTGTCACTCTTGGCCTGTAAAACAGGGGATTCTTAGTTTCATATACATGTGACCATTTTATTTTGGTGATAATATTGGTAAAGAATATTAGTTTTTAGATTCACCACCTCATATGGAATAAATCCTACATGTGCATCTTGTGTTGTAGCTAACAAAATATCATCCACACGCATATCGTGTTCTACAAAGGGTGGACCTTGATGTGTAACCAAATTTGTCCATGAATAGGAAGTTAGTTTGTATTCTTTATTATCGAATGAAGGTTATGTATAGAATATCTATCCATTTTTTGGGATTCATGTAAGCATTGTTATAATTAAAACGAGAAATAAGAATTTGTCAAAACTCTTTGAAATATGTAGCCTCAACAATTAGTGGACCAGTCTTCTTGATGAGGCTTTTAGTGAGAATAAATAATTTATTATGGGCGGTTTTATAACAACCCAAATCCTTCTTTTAGGTATATACATTTATTTGTTTTGAATGACTTTTTATTTCATCTTATTATCTATTATTTTGGGGAAATTTTAGATGCTTTTGTAGGTTTTTGGGTATATTTATATTTTGAAAAAAACCATGTGGGTGAACACATGATATCATGAACCTTATGTTTGAGTCCCCATATAGGGTGCATAGTTAATTATACAATTAGTAATTATGATGTATAAAACCCATTAAACAATGAAGCTTGGGGAATGGGTAATAAAATAATTTCTCATGGTTTTTCAAACTATCTGGCCAAAATTTGAAATTAATTATGTAACCCATAAGGGGAATCACGTTTGGGATAAGTTGTTCCAAAAAATGAGTCAAATCTAGGTCTTGTGAACTAATTACTATAGTTTTTTATTTTGATACCCTATACTCAATCAAGTTGTCTCTATAAACTCTTTGAGGAAAATTATCTCCATGAAAGATACTCCTATTAGATATTTTGTAGGTTTATTTCATCCATGTGATCATTATCTATGAAATAAGTGTTGTAGGATCTATATTTTTACATGTATGATCTTATATCTTGTTTCTATCATTCTTTCTTCAAGAAAAAATATTATCATATTTAATGGAATTGTAAATCTGGAATTTTTAATTTAGATATTTAGTTTGTGTCTAGATCTTATTAGGTTTCATTTAGATCTATTGTTGTTTTCAGATTCATAGTCAATGTCTATATATGTAGATATTGGATCATTGAGAATCAGGGTTGTACATATTTCCTCTTTCTCTCACATTACTCTAGAGATAATTAATTGATGATTAAAATTCTAGAATTCTGTTACTTGGAATCCTTTATAATTGATTATATAATTTATTCTCCCTCTAAATAACAATCCCTTATTCGGTTTTGAATATACTGTGTTTTAGTTTTGTGGTTTTTTTAAGGCAATATTTGTCAACAGAAATATTTGATGCTTGTTTATTTTTAATTGGATTTATGATTAATTTCCAATGATGTGTTTGAGACTCTTAATAAATATTTTATAAATGAAATGGTGCATGTGATAAAACTCTTAAGAATGGATTTTTATATAATTTAATTTTTTTGAAAAATAGATTTAAAATAAAAGAATTATTTAAAGAAATAAAATTATGATTATTTCATGAGAAAAGGTTTAACGAAATTATATAAGGTTTGAAAGAAAATAATTTTATTTGAAATGAATGTGTTTTATTAAAAAATAATTTAATGATATTTTTTAAAATTATGTGCAGTGTTTGAATCATAAACATGGGAAATATTTTTATTAATTAATTGAATGATTGGAGATTGTTTAAAATGAATGATACCCCCATATACATTTTATTTCCATAAAACACATGGTAGCCTGGACAGTTACTTGGGAATAACATAAATTAGGAGGTTAATGTCTCTACCAAGAAACAAATTAAAAATGAAAATCCTAACTAATCATTGATGAGTGAACAGGTTTTATTCATTAGGGTGATCTCATATTCTTAATGTTTTTGAGATCAAGATATATGTTCACAACTAGATCATTATTTCACTGAGATGTGTGAGAATCCCAATACAAACCTATCTAAGAGATTGTTAACCATGGTTCAATGATTATAAATGATTTAATCATGTTGTTTATGGATATCAGTTTTTAATCATTCTTATTATGATAAAAATGAATATTCATAACTATTTGGATAGAAATGATCTTTCATACCTATTTTAATTAATCCATTTAAAGGAATTGAAAAAAGCCATTTTTTATGGTGTGTGAAAATATATTAATTCCATTTTTATTTAATATTTATCATATTTGGTTTATTTGATATGGATTTATTATGAATTTATAAATGAGGTCCTATTAGGATATTTGTTATTTGACTCTACCTTTTCCTTCAGGAACTGGTAGTCTTTTCTATTCCTCATCAAGAAAAATAGAATGAACTTTTTCGAGGCTGGGTATAATCTTGATTAGTGTGATCATGGGAACTAGTGGTAACCAGTATAGTCTATGGTCCAATTATTTCTAAGAGATCATGATATGTTGTATTTTATGGATGTTTAATAATTAATTTTGATTTGATTTTGTGGGAATCATTATTTTCTATTTGAGGTTCTTTTCATCTAATGAGTGTTTTGGAATACCTATTATTTGTGTATTTTATCTCGCTTATATTATCTTATTGATTTTTTTGGAAAATTAATCATTCCTGATTGTTCGTTTTTTATGACTCAATGTTAGTCACTAACCCATGGGGTCATGAATACACTTCAAGACATGTTAGTATTGATTATATTACAATATTATTTGGTTATCCTAGTAGGTTTTTGAAAATCAATGCATGAATCTGATAAAAATACCAATTACACACGATATTTATTACCCATTTAAGTGCTCCCACCATGTCCTATATATTTTTATTGTACAAGATGTCTATATAATATTCCATTTGTTTTAATATTTTCTCATAATTAGAACCCCTATGTATTATTGGTAAGTGTTAGTTTCTTACCTATGAATAATACCTCATCATTTTAACTACATTAATTCTTTATGTCACTACCTCTTGATGAATCCTACTAAAAATATTAATTTTTGTATTAACCATAGTTTCATCTAATTCCATTAATATATGTGGTATTGTCTCATCTTTTATATAAATAAAACATCTTTATTATTTTTATTCAACCTCTTAGTAATCAAATTTCCTCCCCTTGAGACATCAACTTATATATTCTTTCTCATGTGAAATACTAGTTCATCCCAAAAAATAACTGTATTCTGTAAATTTATAGTTATAATATCTCATAATTTACATTAGATAACTATATAATAATAATTATCTTGATATGGGGTTAATATTATAAGAATCCAGTTTTTATACAAGTATATTACTATCCCAAATATTTATTTAATATATTTTTGGATGGTTTTGATCAATCGTTCATATAGGGTCTTTATGACTCCTTTAGATAGAATGCGATTTTGAAGAAATGAATAAGAATCTAGTGAAGATCCCTATAATAAAAAATGATTCTCATAATGAGTCATCATTGATTGAACTTTCTCAAACATGGACTTATTACCCATATCAGACACAACATTTCTTATTGGTATTTCATGATTGTGAGTTTTGATACAATTCCAATGTACCCCAGCTTTATTATAAATTATATCTTAAGTAATCACTACCCCAATTAGGTTGGAGAAACATAATGTTGTTTATAAATTTCTTCTATAATTAATTTTGAACAAATTTAATCTTTTAAAAATATTAATACTTGTGTTTTATCAAAAACATGAAACCATAATGTCTAAATTCATTAGTGAATATTACCATGTACCCAAAACTATAATTTCATTATATATTCATTAGCACACATATATAACCATGTATGATATCCAATAGTACACTATCCCTCTAAACATTTTTCTTAAAAATATATCTTTTTCATTTTTACCAATAAACATGATTCATATGAATAAAATGATTCACAAAATAATAAGTCAAATAATCCATCTCTAAAAATTATTTAAAAATGTTTCTAGTATATATGTACAAGTTTAAAATACCTATGGTAGATAGAATTAGAATCAACCGTTACCATATTTTTTTGAATGTTATAAATAGAATTATATTTTTTGGAATATATAGACCATTCATTATATTCCTGATTTGATAAAACATTTCATTCATATATATAAATCAACACCTGTTTTTAATAATAATAAAAATACAACATCTCCATAGAGGATATAGAAATAAAATTTCTATTTATAGTGATAATATAGTCATAGTTCAATAATTACAGGAGAACCCCATTTGTTAGACATTGATAATAAGTGAAAAATTCTAATGAAGAAACAATTTCTAAATTATAAACAAAAATATATCCCCCACCATTCATTAATTCCCTCTTATATCTATGTCTATGTTTTCCAATACAATTATGCGACGCACGACCTATATCAAAGACACTCGAGTAAGAGTTTTTGTAATTTATATCTTTTATAATTATGTTTATGTAATATAAAGGATTATCTTTGAAAACATCTCCCAACCATTTATACCAATCTTTAATTTTCATAAAGGTTATATGTATTAGTGATCTAAATATTATTTTGTTTAAATATTACATAATCAATAAGAAATAAATTTCTATGGGTTAAGAATGATGTTGTATATATTTTTATCAAGGTAAGTAATACAAATACAACCAATAAAATTAATTAACCCAAACATCATATCCATTTATTGCAAAAAAATTGCACTTTAAGAGGTTTTTGATCGATTTACTGTTTCAACCATCATATAGCTATTTACGTTGGAAATTATCCCAATCACAATAAATGTTACGCTTGTATATTGTATTGAATGAACCTATATGAAAATTAATTATATGGATTCACTCAATAATATTACTTTAATAACTTAATCCTATATGTATAACTTTGTTAGTGTAACTTAATAAAAAGTCCATGAATAAGATAACAAAATACAATCCATGAGAATCCATCTTCTGCATTAAAAACATAGTACAAAAACCTAGATTTAGATATTACTTTAACTCATAAGATAAGAGAATACATGGGAACCTAGCTTTAATAATACGTACCAAGATGGATGAGTAAGGACTTGTCAAGTTCAACTTTCAAAATAATGTCATAGTCAATATTTTAGATGGGGGTTTCCATTCTCTCTAATTTAATATATATAAGATCTATATTATCATCATATGAATTTTTCGTGAGTAATCAAAATATTATCAAGTTTAATTCCTTTTTTATTCTTACTAATATTGAATTATTATTAGAATACTTTTCTTATCCGAAAAATTAATGTGTCCACACAAAATTAATGTTTTTATCTATAAAAAACCAATATGTTTCTGTTTCCCAATTAAAAACAGAAACTAAATATATTCAAACATATCCAAATTCATTATATTAATAAGTTAAATGATTTTATCATGTAATTTAATATAGATATATGATATTTAAAACCCCCACATGGGTATTCCCAGAGTGAAAAATAGAATACTCCATCCCCTTTTTTGAAAAGGCATGTGCCTCTAGGTTAGTAGGTGGTCCAAAAGTTAGTCCCTCTCACTAGGGTGGATTCGCAAGGGATAATTCAATTTCATGATAATTTCACCCCCATATATGTTCAAACTATACTTCTGAAATATTCTTAAGCTCGTAAATCAAAATAAGAAATGTGGTCAAGATTGATAAAATCAAAAAATTATTCAGTCAAAGGTGTCATGTAATACCGTGATCTATCTCCTTGATGTTTTTTGACAGTTAAAAATTTAAAATAAAAAAAATTCATATTTCATAAACTATTTACTAAAAAAATACAAATAATTGAAAAATATTAATGAATTTTATATCTTTTCTAAGATATTATATAATCATTTATGAACATGTAATGAAAAAATTCTATTTAAAATAATTTTTTAGATTTAAAAATGATTATAGAAACTCCATAAGGTTGAATGTAGAGACATTATATTTATCATAATATAAAATCATTCATATTATCATTATATAGAATTTAAAATACTATCAGAACATTGAATCATTTTAATCATCAATTAAATTTATATGTAGTATAAATAACATCTTAAATAAGTAATTCCTTTTAATTTAAACATTTTCAAATTAAATATTTATAAATACTTAATAAATATAAATAGAAACACATATATATTTATGCCTTATAATTTGCCCTCTAAAAATTATTTATTATGATTTCAAAATAAAAAATTATTTCGAGATCATAATATATTGCATATAATATGTGAAATGTAATTTTTAAAAATTAACATTTAATATTTATGAATAATTTCTCAAAAAAATCATAAATGTTTAATTAATTTTAGAAAAATTCTTATTAACTAGTTTCTAGACAAGTTATAAATATAAAATATAATGAAATACCGATTATAATGATTTATAAATATTTTATTAACCATTTAAATCAAAAATGAAAAAAACAAATTTTAAACAGTTTAATTCCACATCATGTACTTTTCAATATCTAGTTGAACATGAAAATTTTATTTTTCATGCCTTTAAATACTGATAATATTAGGTTAAATGGAATTTCGAAATGGATAAAGAACTCATTACACTACTCATAGTCCAGACCATCTTCAAGGGATGTCTCTTAAAAAGGTATGTGGACATATATTTACATATCCACCACAATAATATAAAACACATTTTTAAATACATCATTATGTTGGTGATATGGGAATGATAACGTTCCAATAGGAATCATACCCCAATAAGCAGATCATGGTTTTTAGAAAATCTCAATCAAGTGTAGCAAGTGATTGATTGTGTCACGGTGATAGTGATGTTCTTCAAAAAAAGAGTAATAAACATCTTTAAACCTTGAAGAAACATTTTTCGACACCAATGAAGATTTTTTATAGATCATAATATGACCCATATTAGTAGAAATAAATCCATACATAGAAAGACCTCTTTGTTGGGGATGAAATGTATAATAGTTTTCTAATGACAAAGCATGGAAAATGGAGTACCAAAATTGCATAAAGGTTTTCATATTGTAGTTTCTTATATAGATGAACTATTATTGAGTGATATAAAATATTTGGTAGAGGGAAAATTTCTATTTGAGAAAATATGTGTTATTCTTTCCAACATAAAAAACATATTTAAGGATGTATTTCATCATGTAAGATGATATTGATTGAAATAGATAAAATACCTAGATAAAATATGAAAATAACACAAAGAAAATGAATTTTGGAGATAAAACTAGCTTATAATATCAAAATAATATAGGGAATTCATGACTCAATGAGAAATTATTTTATTTGAGAAAAATATTATGATACGAGTATAATTTAAATATAAGGACGTTTAATGAGTGGGGAAGCTCAAATATAAACATATATTACAATAAATTAATAATATTTAATTTTTCAAAATTTATAAAATAGGAATAATATATACAACATATGTCATAATTATTATGATACAAACATATCTCAAAGAATGTAATTTCATTCAACAAACCCTTACAGATTTTGAAATTTTTCTTTCCACACCCCATGAGAGAAAGAACCTGAAATAGAACATTAGAATTCATCAAATATAATGGAATCATGGTAAAAATATATTAAAAGGTTATCAAATACACCATTCAAAATAAAACATGTTTTATAATAATAAATCTATCCCAAGGGGTGAAATTTGAGATAAAGAACCCTAACCTTGATCCTTATTTGTTTTGAACACGGACATAAAATTAAGAATAATATCATTTAATTTTTTTAAACTTTCTTAAAAACATTATTAATTTGTATATAATTTAATCTTGACTATATATAATCATATATTTTTAGATATAGTATTGTTTTTTCTTATGTTTTCATGAATGTTTTATCGATTTCATCTTATTTTCATACACGTAGAGATCAAAGATGGCACCTTAATAATAATTTAAATGCATAAATTAATTATTAAAGAACCAAAAAATAATTATTTTTTTAATTATATTTTCCTTTGTAATTATGTTCAAAAATTCATTCATGATATTTCATTATACTATTTTCATGGAAGGGGTTAAATCACCCCAAACATGGACATGCTATATCTCGATGATTGAGTATAGTAAAGGAATTATATAAAATTATTATAATTGAGTATTTTTTTTCAATCATATGTTTTATTGTTATTATATATAATTAAAATCAATAAAAAATAGATTAATTATTAAATGAGATGGTTAACACAACACATTGTTTATGTTTTCATTTCTAGAAGAGTGAGATGGAATAAAGGTGAATTAGAATTTTTCTATTAATAATAATAAATATATTTTATATTTAAAAAATATTCTTTTATTTTATATTTATAACCCATGATGAGTGTTTGGGTGAAAAATTCAAGACATCATTTTCTCAAGACTATAGTTTCCACAAACACATATTAGACATTATTATGTTTTTCTATGTGGGTGGGAATTAATAAATATCCATTGTTTCATAAATATAGAAACACTACAGTACAATAATTATACTAGAATTTATATTTCAAATTTTAGGGTATTCTTGGATGATAACAAATAAAAATGAAATGATAAATATTGAGTGATAATCAAATTGTGACAATGAAATTTCTCATGAATATACCCTTGGAAATGAAGGATTTAAAAAACATTATAGTGAACTGGGGATTTAGGACATGAATATTGAATCATGTGTAGGAAAACATGGATGGTTTATAAAGAAATAATGATGGTTATGTGTAATTTTGAGATGGTGTAAGTTAACCCCTTTCCTCTGTGAGGAAAAAGGAACTTTTGTGAACACCAATTATTTTTTATTAATGGAATAACACTATTCATGGATCACTTATTGAAAATTAAAAAATCCAAGTGTGTGGGGTTATATATTTCTAATCAAGCATGAACCATCCATTTTTCTACATTTTATAAACTTTTTTATGCTTTTTAATGTATTTTTTATACATTTTACCATTTCTATTTTTACATTGTTACCTTGTTTCTACCATTGGGGACTATATTTTATAAAAAAATAAAATGATACACTTTTAGATAAATTTTTATGTCCTAAAACTATATTTAGGCCCCATATATTCCAATTAAACTGAAATATATATGATAAAATAATCTTTTAAATTAAAAAATTTATAACACATAAATACTATTTTGTAGAAAAATATTGTTTTTACCATTAAGTATTCTTAATATTATTTATTATTGACATAAAATTGAACTAATATTATATATTTATATATGGGTTCAAAAAAAATTATTATTTAATAAGGTATAAAATTAATTTGACAAGAAAAAAATTACTCAACGTTAATAAATAAATTCATTTAAAATAATAGTTTTATCATTATTATAGTAATTAAATTTAATCCCGTCAATCCAAAATTTATACATAAAATTGAAATTGAATTTTTAAAATAAGATGTAAATATTTGTTTGAATTATGAAAATAATTTAATAAAATAATATTTCATAAATTTTGAGAAATTAATTTTAATATTATATAACATTATGAAAAAGAATATTTTAAGAAAAAGTTTGTTTTTAAAATACATTTTATGTGTTTTATAAATTTATCAATGTCTTTTAAATTAACCTTACAACTTTTTTCTATAATAAAAATTTGATATATTTTCATCCAATGTAATCTAAAACCAAATATCACCATCAAAATTTTAAATTAAAATAAAAAAGTGAAAATAGGATTCAAATTTTAATGATTTTATACTATGTTGTAAAATGTTGTACCTAGGATTAATAACTTTAGAATAATATTTAAATAAATTTATTTTTATTGATTTAATAAATATTTATTCTATTAAAATATCATATAAACTACATGGTCATTTACATATATTGATAAAGTTGTAATATTTTCAATTTTGGTAAAAAATTGTATTTTTCACCATTCACATTAATATAAATTATTTCATATAAATTAAAAAATAATATTAAGAAAACTCTATGATTATATGTCAAATAATATGTTAATTTTTATAGATTAATATAAAAAAATTATAAATATATATTTTAAATAATACATATAATTAAAACATATTTTATAAAAATATAAATTTCCTTTTTATTTAAAATTATAAAATGTGAAATTTATAAAAACACATTTTATGATTAACCTGTTACATTATTAATTACCTAATTATACAATCCCATTTTTTAGTTAAATATCCCCTTATGATCATCATGTATGATATAATTGTATGGTATGTTCTAGTCACAATGATGAGTGGTGACCATCTAGCATATATCTCTAGGAAATTTCTAAGAGCAATAATTTTGATCACATATAAATTTTATCATTCCATAATTGGATTATTTATATTTTTTATTTGTATAAGGGAAATATATATTGCTAATTTGTTTTAATTCCCCAGAAAAGTATCTTTATAAGTAAGAATTTTGATACCTATTTCTATATCATTCATTTTTCATCGACGATTTCATAATATGGTTAATTAATTTTATATATTATAATTTTAAAATTATAGTATAAAGGAAATATTTTTTTAACTTATCTTAGTTTCAATTAACATTGTTTTTATATTTAAAAAAATCTATTAACATAAAATTTATTTGTGGAAAATACATAGTGAAATTTTAGGTCATTATATCCCTCACTTAAGATAACTACTCCATTATTGTTTTAATTATTCCAAAAATTGTAATGTTGATGATTTTATTATTAACATATTCAAAATATAGGATACAAACACTAATATTAAATCTACCTTACTCTCTAAGGATATATTAATTTACTAAAATTTCTATAAACAATATTAATATTTAAAAAATCATATACACATTTTTTATATACCCTAGTCACATATTCCCCAAAACAAATATTTCCCAAAATCATTTTTATCATTAATAAATTAAAACAAAATAAGATTATATATTTCACCGAAAATTGACACACTATTTGAAACATCAATTGTATTAATATTTAGTTCATAATGTCAAAAAATGGTAATATATATCAAAATTCTAAAATATAGATAGAATTGAAAAAAATATCATTGATCACTTTTACATTAAATAATTAATTAATTATCATGTTTCCAATACTCTCTAACTCACATTTATATTTATAAATCACCCACTTTATTCATCATCAGAAACTATATATTAAACCTAAGAGTTATCCAAACGTCAATCATGACTTCTCCAATAGTTATCCCATCAAATCATATCATAAAATCACTTTTGAAGGTTTTGAAACCATTTAATATATGTTTAATGACCTTTAATTCATAGTCATTATATACACACCTTTATATATTTAAAATAATCTTCATAACTTTTAGAATGTACAAACATATAAATGAAAAATATTGCTCACTTGTAAAAATAAATACGAGCATCCAGAATTAATTTCAATTTTAATATCAACCCCTCTTACATATGTAGTGTTAGGAATTAAATTTTCCATCATTTCAAGCATATACTATGATTCCCAACAATTAATGACACCACATTAATTAGCTAGAATACATATTGATTTCTAGATACATACCTTGATCGGATTCATTTCCAAGATCCTATTTTAACAAAATACCAAAACACAACATGGTTATCTATAAAATTATAATCAAATACCTTATAAATATTAACAACAAACGATAATATATATTATATAAATACACTTTCATTTCATACATTTATACTTTTAGTCCAATTTACTTTTATTTCAGCTCAAACCCCATTAACATCATAGAATAATCCATTATAGTAATTAATAAATAAATACATATAAAGGTTATTAGTGAAATTTGATTATCTAAATAATATCCCCAAGTGTTCCTATCCATGCATACAGTGATCAGACTAATAATCATAAGCCAAATTGGGCATCGATTCAGTACTCAAATAGCCTTTTTCAATGTGATAACGTCTAGTTTCACCGATGCCACCACTACATGAAATTACCTTTATATAGATAGAGATATAATTTCATGGAAAACAACATAATATATATTTATATAAACATCAAAATATTATATTATAATTATAATTATCCCTACAATTATAATTAATGTCAACTATTACCATTACCTTAAATAAAAAATATTACAAAAAAACTATTGTGTTGTCTATAATTTTTAAATTATTATCACCGTTAACTTATAAAACATTAATTTATTCTCAACATACATCTTATTCGCCATAGTTATCTAATCACTACTTTGATACCCACTGTAAAATCGCATAAACACGACGAACTCATTATAATAGGTAATGACTGTATTTGATTACAATATATTCCCATTATTATTCAAATTTAGAGTGTTTGTGAACTAAGAAAGAATAATAACTTTAAAAAATCATTCATTTTCAATTTACTAAAATTTTTCCACCATATTAGAAACTACTTAATCTATTTCATTTTCTTCATCTCCCGTGAAGTCTACACACAAGACTGTCTTCTAGACACATTATTGGTAGAATTTTTCTTCCTAAGACGTGGTAATGGAAATATATGGATGAGGTGATCTTAAGTTCCTACTAAGGGTAAAAAAGTAACAAAAATAAAATATCATTAGTAATAATAAGATAGTTATATGGGTATAATAAAGATATATAATAATGTTATTCCAAAAAAAAGAGTAGATTCTAAATCTTCTAATAAGACAATGATTAACATAAATGTGTATAATATCACAGAATAGTGGTAAAAAAATGGAAACATATCATAAATAAATTATTATAAATTTGAAATAATCATATAAAATGAACTCCTTTTGATAATGATCATTATTCTCCCAAATATGTGAACAAGATTTTTATGTCTATGACTAAATATGTGAGAAAAATCATTATGACCATGTCTATTTAATAAAAAAATATCACTAGGCATTAATATATCATGATATATAAACATAAACCATTGAATTATAGGGAAATATAACACCCCAACCATTATCATCAATATTTATTCATCCCACATATAATAAAATAACAACATTTTATTAAGAAACTATAGATATAAATTGGTTTTAATATCCATTACAAATGGAATCATATAAGAATAATATTCGTAATTATATAAATAAACATAGAATGGTATACTAAAGGAAAATAAATGAATATCCATATATATTTATTGAATATATAGTTAAATATCATTTAGTCAATATAATAGAGAATAATTTATTTACACTATATTGATAATGTCTGTATGGTTAAATATCTTGGAGATGGAAACATTGTGGGGAAAATATATGCAACACTCTTCTTTATTGGATGGGGGGTCGACTAGATTGAAACTCTCTAAAATTAGGAAGATTATTTAACCACATATTTCGCTTCACTAGAAGTAATCCCGATGGATTATTAGCAAGGGGATATTAATTAAAAGTCACAACTGTTGTGGGAATATTCATGGATTCCCAAACATCTCTACCCCAGATATCTTCTTCAAGGAGGCACGCGAGCATCCATCATTAATTCAACAATCCTTGGATGATGAGAAATATGAATTCATTGACAACATCGAGATGTCTGATGTTCCGAATAGCTATGTCTTATCAACCTCAACTACCTGTACATTTACGGTTTGGGACTTCATCAAAATTAATTCTACTACTTCACCCTAGGATAAATGGGGAACATTTTATAGTGTAAGGATACCCCCATGAAGTATCTATTCTTGGGGTGGTGTATTACTCATCATGCATTTCCTTTTGATGAGAATATCTAGTGGAGAGGTATATGACTTTTGTTGAGGTGTGTGTGTTGTAGGGATTTTCAGTCAAAATCCATAGCATATCTTTTTTTCAATAGCTACTGGGTTAAGGCCATTTGAAGTGAATTTAGACAGTTCACTAGTTGGACCTACCAACTTTAATCAGCTCAGTGTTTCCTCTATGATTGGTTTTGTAGTGAAGATGGTCACTGTGGAGAGAGAATGGATGAGTCTATTATTTTTATAGTAGGTTTCTGGTTCCTCTTTAAATCAGAGAATGATACTCGCCAAAAATCCTCAATGAAATACCTCATAGGGATTTCTTCAACACTAGGAACCTAATTAAGGACTTCTCTAAACTATATAAAGATTCACTGAATTCACCTTCCATCATGGATCTTGCATCATAAAAATTCTTTCACAAAACCATCACCCCAAATCAGGGGAAATGAATCATCTAGAGTCCTCCCCTCTCAGGGTCAAATTTACACTCGGATGGCTGTTATGGTATGGATTCTTTGTGAGGGTCAGGTATCATCATAGATCACAAAGGTTCAGTCGTTTCTACATTCTCTGCCTTTTTTTGAAGAGGGGATTCTATTCATGCAGAAGCTCATTCCGTGTTCAATGAAATAATCCTTTCAAAATCAATGAAGAATTTATATGTGGGAATTTAAGAAGGACCAACTTTTTCCCTTAAATGGTCTTTCAAGAAAACGTCCCAATCCCCAATCTATTTGATATACCATTTGAGGATTCAAGAAGAATATGGGTAATCACATGACCACTCTTCACACCTGGTGAGAAAGTAATGCAGTGGTTTAATTTTAAGCATCCAAATATTCTCCTAATGACTAGATCATTATGTTTTCTATCTTTGGGTCTTTCCCTTTTAAGGATAATAACATTTTCGGGTGGATTCACTTGGTCTCCATTATTTTAGACCTCTACTGTCTTATGTATAGTATTTCTTTTTAGCCTTTTCCACTATAATAAAAATAATTAACTTGTGTGTGGTGTTGTGTATGGTTAAATCAATAGTTTTCCTAATCAATCAATCTTTAAAATTTATTGAACACTATTAAAAAAACAAAAATAAGATATTAATATATTTAATTTATAGGAAAAAGAATTGTGGTTATACAAAAATGTTTATTTGGATTGAAAATGAGAGTGATCAATCATTTCAATTATAGTAATTTATTGATTATAATTTGTAAAAACATAGGTAAAGAATCAACTATTATATTATGAAAAAATTTAAAAAATTATTTTAATTTTACATTAAATATCAAGTTGAAAATGATAATTTTTTATGAAACCCCTTTTAAATATAACTCATTGAATAGTCAGAATATAATATACTTTGTAAAGAAAATAAACCATGTTAAATAATATTCTATATTATTACAAATATTTTCAAGTGATTTTTTTTAAATATATTTATTTTCCTTGTTTATATAGAATGTATAAGTTTCAAAGATAGTCATTTAAATTTGAAATGTATATTTCATGAATGTTGGAAAGAATATTATTGAGAAATATTAAAACACTAATTTATATATAATCTCTAATAATGGAGTATTTAAAAAGTAATAAATGCTTTATATATAAACAAATAGAGTGGCTAATGAATTACATTACATTAAGATGATGGAAACCATTTTAAATATATAGAAATGATCTTCTTAAAAACCAAATTGTAAAAAATTTTATTCAGTTTTCCTTTTAAAAATAGGTATCATACATTTTGAGGATCTAATAAACTAATCCTTATATATGTTTTTAAATATTTTGAAGAATATTTATAGGATAAAAAATACGGATATGGAGGAATCAACCCATAACAAATAATCTATGTTATTATTTCCAACATCAATATTTTATTTGATGACAAGTTTCATCAAGGAATATGATATCAATTATAATAAGTTACTTTACTAGAGAATAGTATAAAAACCATATAAAAAGCAATTTTTGGGATAAAAGGGGCCTAGAATATCACAATCATATAGAAAAATTATTACTATAGGAAAAATAATTTGATTCAAGAAAACTATTATTAGTCGAGTCACATTTAAATAAACACCCCAATATAATGAGAGATATATTAAAATTAAACTTATAATTCCATGAATAAAATAATTTTATTGGTTTATTGAATTAAATATACGGATTATATACCATATAAACAAAATTAGGTGTATAATAAAAATTTAACATAATGAAATGAATTTGTGAAAACAAACCCTTCTACTATTGTATTTTTTGAATAAAAACTCCATGAGAGAAATAACATGGAATGCAACATTAATAATCATAAAATAAAACAGATTCATTATTCACAATATTAAATCGGAATTAGACACATCATTCTATATAAAACACTATGTTTGATCTTAAATATATATCTAGTGGTGAAAATTGATATTAAAACCCCATTCCCTGTTACTAGTTCATTATATGCATGTTCCTTTTTTCAAGATAGTCAAAATAATTTTTTTAGATAAATTATTTAGAAACATATTCAAAAAAATTTATTTTATTATGGGAATTTTATAATCATATTTTATTTATTTAATATATATTTTTTTATTATGTTTTTATGAAAATTGAATTGGTTTTGTCATATTTTGGTAATTTTAGCGATGGATGAAAATATTTTAATAATATTTAAAATACATAACAAAAAATTACTAAAACCATAAGACAATTATTTATTTATTATTAAAAATTAATAAAATTATTATTTACGTTACCATATTTATTCATGATATATTTTGTATGATAGTTCAGTTAAGTGGTTAAACTAAATCAAACCTAAACACAATGTATCTCGATGGGTTTTTATGGTTATGGAAGTTTATAAAATCATTATTACATGAATATGATTATATTATTTTTGTTATTTAATGATGATTAATCATGTTCAATTTTTTTTGGTAAAATAATCAAAAACAAGATGAAATTTTAAAATTATATAACATGGAGGTGGAATTCTGCCCAATGCATAGTTAACACATTAATTTCTCAAATAATTAGTGGGAATAAAGGTAGATTTTTACTTTTCTACTAATAATAATAGTTATATTACATATGTGTAATATCAAATCTTTAATTCTATTCTTGTGACCCACGAATAGAGGTTGCGATGAAAAATGTAAAACATGGTTTCATAGAGTTGGTAGTTCGCAAAGACGCATGATCGATGTTCATTTGTTTATCTGTTGGATGTGAATGATTATATATGGGTTACTACATTAATATAGTAAAAAAATTTATAACAATGAAACTAATGTAATTATATTTTGATGGTTAGGGTATTTTGGGAATATTAAGAATAAGAATAAAATAATAAGAATCAAGTAATAATTATTTTGGAATTTGAAATTTATCTAGAATGTATTTTAGTTAAATATGGGATTACTTTATCCTGTGGTGACCAGGGTATTTTCATACTATAATTATAATATAGGATATAAAATGAGGGAATGGTTTCAATAAAATATTGAATGTAATTTGTAACTTTGAGAGGGTGTAATTGATATCATTTTATAAGTGAAGAAAAGTTTTATTTTATGAATAGACATTATTTTTCAATAATTGAAAGACAATATTCATGGGTAACTTGTTGAAAAAGTTATAAATGATGGATTTTGGGTTAAAAAGATCAATAATTCCAAAAACCCCATTTTAATACATGTATCAATCTTTTTTAAAATAGATTTTGAAATTTCTACATTTTTGTTTTTACATAATTCACTATTTTTCCATATTATATTTAATATATAATTAAAAAAATATGAGGTAACCCTTATAACAAATATTCCATGTTCAAAAGATAAATTTACGATGCAAATATTCTAATTCAATTTTTATTTAAGATAATGTTCGCTTTTAGATTAAAAAATTTAATATAATGAAACATTTTTCTTGTAGAAAAATGTTATTTTCACCATTACATGTACTTAATATTATATATTATTGATTTAAAATTATATTAGTGTTGATTAATTTATCCATGGGATTAATCATTATATAAAAGATAATTTTATATGGTATTACTGTACATACCCTTACCTTAGTAGGCTATAGTATGTGGATACATTATTACATTTGTTCTTGATATAAGGAATCATATCCAAAAGGACCTAGTTGTATAATATAATTTTTAAACTAGATAAACACATAATTCCCATATTAAATTTGAATTCCAAAATTACAAAAAAAATTGTTTTGGTGAATTAAAATTTTACCTATAGTATATATATATATATATCATTCCTAGTACACATCTTGGATTCTGGGGAAAGGAAAAAATCTTTAATAGTGACCTCAGATGATTTGTATGTGTTACATAAAATTGAAGTTATGATTAGTAAAAAAAGAATAATAAATAAGTAATAACCAATATTTAAGGGTAAATTATTGAAAAATGGTGAATTTAATCAGTAAACTCACAATGAAATGCATTCGGGGATAATTTCAAGGAGAAAATATAATTGATATTAATAATAAATAAATATTAAGTGAAGAAAATTTATAATATTGGGAATCCTGATCTCAATAATCATTATACCGTTACTGTCAAGACCTTATTTCATAAAATTTTAACTAATGGGATGGTCTACACTTGAATCCCTTTAAAATTATGAATTTTAACTTATTTACCTCATTAGAATAAATATTCATTTAAAGGTTAGCTATAACAAATTCCTACCTGTAACTACATTACCAAATCATTCCTCATATATCAAAATATGTATTTAATTAATGTACAATAATCCTTATAAATAAGTAGCTCAATTAATTAATGAATATTAATTTATATATATTTCCCCTAGTCAATCCAATATGATTCATAATAAAACATTATATGTAGAAATGTTATATGTTTCATGAAATAATTATATCCCCAATACAAATAATATTGAAATTTAAGATAAATATAATGTCAAATGAAAAATGATCTCAAAGAGGGAATATTTATGCAATGTAAAATAAGTAGGTTTATAATTTTAAGTAAGTACCAATGTAGAAGAGATTGATATAAAGTCGCTTACAAAGATAATAATGTTTAAGTATAGATTAATCGATGAATTAGTTATATTTTTCAAATGAAAATCAACCGATAACAAGTGGAAACAGAACATAAAATAATCAAATTACATTACAATCATAGTATTAGAATATTAAATATAACGAAGAAGGGATATAAGCCAATGAAAATAAACTAACTTATGAACCAACATACCACTTTGAAACATTCAAACCAAATCCCCTTGTATGGATAATAATTAATTATTTCATTAAATACCATGAATTAGTAATAAATATTGATAATTCATTTTATAGGGGAAGTATATAATCTATATAAATGAAATTATGTTCATAACATTACAATATACCTCAATGAATGGAAATTGAGACAAAACTTCTTACAGTGTTATTCCTGTTGTTTGTACTCAATTTAACCTCAAGTAAAATGTTATTAATAAATTAATTAACTTATACCAGAACAATAATTATGGGTATAATATAATATATTATCCTTTCGAAACATCACACCACTATTTAGTTAACAATGTTTTATTAGTATTTTTTTTGGGTGTTAGTTGCCTTTTCTTATCTTGAATGTTTTTTCTGATTGTTCTAGATCATTAAAATAAGATATATTTCCATCATCTATATAATTATACTAATTTTATAAATCATATTCATTAAATACAAACATAGTACCAATATTTAATATTGGAGAAAAAAATGAATCACATGGTTTTGGGGAGTCGGTATGTCAAACATACACATGAGCTATGATATCATTTCTTAATTGGTGTAATGGTAAGAAATTTGGTGATATATTATTTTTAAATAATTAATAAAAAATCATATATATATATATATCCTTTATTAATTAAATGTATCCTTATTTCATTACTTGTAAAGCATAAGTGAAAAATGAATTTCATCACTTTACGGAGAAATAGTCTGTCATACAGACGAGAGACATTATAATATTTTTTTAAAATCATAAATTTAGATGGTATATTATATATTATAACACCATAAGTATAATTATATCATAAAAATTTTATATATAAATTAAATATATCATTATATCCATCCATGATAGTTTTTTATGGAAATATAGTTACATGAGTTCACGAGTTTGTAATCTACCATACCCATGATTAATGATTGTTTCCCATTTGATGGAAGTGGATATTGATAAATAATATAACATAAACATAATAACATCTTGTTATACGGGAGATACAATTTTTATAATATTTTATCTATTAATACATAATTGAATGTTGTAAAATAATAAATAAAAAGGAAAGACCATATAGAATACAATTACCTTCTCTTAGAGAAACCATATTTGGATATCTTATTAAGGACAATAGGGATGGTGTTTTGGAAAGACTAATATTTATATAAAGTGTATAAGGATTATGAAGAGATATTTTCATTGGTTTTTGTTTATTAAAATAGAATAAGAGGTCTAGAGAAGTTATGGTATTGAGTTCCCATTATTAAATGTAGAGTCACATATTTTGTAAATAAATAAAACTATTCAATAATGGAATTTCATTCTCACCCCAAGTGGCTAAATAATTAAAAAATAATATATTTTATTGAATATATGGTTGATCCATACCCCCACTAAAATAAACACATTGTTCAATAAGTAATTTCTTTTCAATTCAGATTACTCACTTTTAGCATTTTAGATTTCTATATAGTAATTTTTTTCAAAAAATGAAATTTATCTTTTATGCTTATAAAAGAACAATATTAAGAAACCTAGACGCCCGATTTTTTAATATAAAAAAATTACTTAATTAAAAATCATATGTGTGTTGAAAATTAATTTTAACACAAACATTCATAAAGTGAAAAACATCATTTTAACCGTAATAGTATTAACTATGTTTTTACTAACTAAGGGTCAATATAGTCAATATTAAATAAAAATTGTTCTAGGAATGGACCACATTTATTATTTTTAAAAAAATACCAATCACTTTACAGAATATATGTTTTCTATTAATTTTATATAATTTAATAAAATATTATTTATTATAAAATGATATAAATATCAATTTGGATAGTATTCATTTAATTTGACATTAACATAATAATTAAAATGATGAAATTAAAATATATTATTTTCACACCTCTATAAAATGATATATTTATCTAAATATGCGTGGAAAATAATAATCTATTTAATTTAGTTTGATTTTGTTATTTTTAAAATATTTAATTTTAGGTTTTTATTAATTAAATAATTATTGCGTTGACATTCCGTAAGAAGTTAATAAAATTATATAATTATTAAAAAAATTAAATAAATTACTCCAACTAATATAATTTTATTAATCTCAAATGTATCAACAATATTAATTTTAACCTTTTTTATACCCATGTGAACATATAATTAAAATTTAAAAGTAATAAGGTGACATTTTGTATTTTTCATAACCTTATTTTTTATATACGTCGCTTTCTTGGAAAACTGTACCAAAAAACATTACAAATGATCATATTGGGATGAGTTTAGGACCCTAGACCACCCTGAGAGGGGGGTGAATGAGGGTTTCAACTTTGTTTTCTTCTTTACTCGATCTTGTTCACACGTTGGGATGAACATGGTTAAACATGTATGATGGATAAGTGCCAAAAATACAATACACAGAAATATAGTAAAGCACTTTTTACTTTGTTCCCCCCTAAGGGCTACATCCATGGAGCATATGATGATAGGTTTCTCATTGTACCAAATTCCACTAATCTTCACTACATGTGGTTTACAAAGGTTCAGGTATAGTCACTCTTTCCTAGGTATACTGCCTTTACCAATGTTCAAGGATATATCACTACATCCATTGGGAAAATCCCATTAACTCCCCCATGCTCACTGCCTTGGGTGAAATCCCACTTAGTTTATACACACAATGGTATCTTCTATAGATTAACATGGAGGTATTTGTATCCTGTTCATCATATGACATTGCTTGCATCATAGTCTTGAATTGATTCTCTTTTGTAATCAGTCATCTCTTTTAGTGCAATAAATGAATGCACTAAATCACCATATTCCATTCTCGGCCATAGTCACACAATATGTTCTTCTTCTTCATCGCAAATCACAATGAGGGTGCAAAACAACAGTCATGTGTGTGCGGTACTACATAACTTCGTAGAACCAAATGGTTCATGTTACTTCCTTCATTTCATAGATTCCTCAAGATTGCTAAGAATCTATCGAAATCCCGCGTGAACCCCAAATATTTTTCCCACCATTTTATGTGTCTTACACGCAACTATTATGCCACACACACAATATTTGACTTCTGTCATGAAACAATTCTTGATCACAACTTCAATATTGAGTGCAACATTCTTCTTGCATGAAACATAATCTTCATGTGTGCAACTCTATTTTATTCATGCAATACCCTTTCTTTAAAAATATGTTGTTCCCCATTACTCAAGATTTCACTATGTGTCGAGCTCCCTCAATGTGAGGGGGTCACCTGTTATTTATAGGCCTCGTCGACCCCCACGTGAAAAAACCCCAATTGACGTTCAAGATCCTGATGCGTCGTGCAAAACCCCATTTGACATCAAACTCGTCGTGTTTGTCGTATTTGCACCAACCTCATCTTTCACGTACATAATGAATCTTTAGGGCACTTCATGCCTTTTCCCTTCTTCGATGATCAAACCTTGAATCATGCCTTGCACGCAACATTCCAAACTCCCTTAAATCTTGTGAGATAAAACCAATCATTCGCGCAAGACTCTCCTTAACCAGATTCTTATGCTCAGATCATGGAACTCCACTTGAACACAATATTCCAAGCCATCTTCAAGCTTGCACGCAACATCCTTTTACAAAATCACATTTATCCATCTCTAAATTTTCAGCCCGAAAACATTTTCCCAACACTGGAGAATGGTGCATCCTTAAAACATTCTTTTATGATGCCTCTAAATCATCAATTCCCTTTTCATTATTCTCTTTACTACATTACATAACCATTCATTAGGTCCCATCACGAAATCCACTATCATGATATGAATCCATTGATCAAAATCATTAGAATCATTAGATATGTTGGACCCTTTATGCTATAGTAGTTTTCATAATAAAAAATAATGTCAATCTATAGATTATACTATTTCATACCATTTAATATCTCTAAGTAAATCAATTATGTCATATAGTATAACATATTTCAATAAATCTATAATCAATATTTATTCTTCAATATATCTACAAGTGTATATTTACATGTATTTTTAGATTTCACTTAATTTAATAGTTTTCTATGTAAGGCATACACTTCAAAAGTTTATAAGAGTCCCTAACACCGAAGTTCAATCGAAACCCTGATGTTCAACACATCGATGTTTGACACACTAATGTTCGACAAACCGATGTTTGACACACCGATGTTAAACACACTAATGTTGACATATAGATGTTAGACATGTCAATGTTCAACACACCATTGTTCGACACACATATGTTTGAAACACTGATGTTCAATACACCAATGACTGACACGCTAGTTTTCACCACACTAATGGATTACAAACCATTGAATAACTCACAAGTGAAAACTAACTGGCGATGACAAACAAATGATGAAAGACAAATGATAGACTGATGAAAAACCAATGAATGACCAATGTAGAAAAACTGATTCTAACATACTAATAATTAACCGATGAAAAACAGTTGACAGACCGATGTCGAAAAACCATTGCTGACGGACTAAAGAAAGACTGAAGATAGACCAATGACAAACTGATGATGACAGACTGATACTAATGACTCCCTAATATTCATAAATAATTGTTTCAAATTGAATAATTCAAATTTATTTCTAACCGTCACATTCAAGAAAATTAATGTTTCTGACATTATTTAATGTTTTCTATAGGACTATTCAGAGGCAGTATGAGGAACAAGCATGTGGGGAGATCATCATACCTACTAGACCTTGATGAATAAAATAATTTCATGATCAACCATAAAATAGTGATAACTCCATGAAAAAGAAAGGAAAAACATGCGAATGTGTGAAACATTGAAAATAGATGAACTCGAAGCATGAGTACACAAGAAGCTTAATATTACAGGAAACAACGTTCTGATTCTCTCTGAACATCATATCATCGAAGAGATTAATATTTTTTCTTCTAGAAGCTTGAGTACAGAGGTAATGAAACTATGTTTAGCATCCAACTTTCCAGAAGAGGACCCAAATATCATTTTCACTACATCAATTTAATCTAGATCTTTACTTCACAACACAAAGAGATTAATAAACTCTATTCTTCTTTGATAACTCTATTATTATCTTGTGTTTTCGTTTTGAGTTGTGGGTGCATATGTTTGTTACACACACACTGTCTCTTGAGTTCAATTAGCTGGTATTAAAATATCATAAAACTCAATATATTTTTACACTTGTATCCCATGTAGAACAGTGGAAGAGATCATGTGTGATCTACTTGTTAGTTTTCCCATGAATAACTGTGGTAGAGGTCATGTGTGAACTGGACAACGTTGTGTGCTATTGTGAACCCTGATCTATGGTTTATATCAGAATTCTATTTATATAAACTACTTCGTGGAATGTGATCACCAAATGAAGAGGACTACGTTTCAGCTTGAGACTGAACCTCTTGTTTTTATCTGTTGTGTAGTTTGTCTTCTCTTTTAATATGACTCATGTTTAATTAAGTTCAAATTAAAATAAATTGAAGTTTGATAGTTAGTTTAGTAGGTGATGATATCTGTTTTGAATCAGTATATTATTTTCTAAAATTTGAATAATATTTATATTGTTAAACCTAATAACGAATTAATCAATAGAGAAATTAATTGAACATTCAAGACTTTTATAAATTCACTACAAACTAACATTGATTATATTTCAATTACGGATTTTTTTAAAGACAAAATTTTAATAAATTTTTTTATATATACTCAATTCAACCCCTTAATTAGTGATCTACTCTGACAAACATTTAATATTAGAGGAATTAAAATTATATTCAGTTTTCAAATCTTCTCAACTCGGATTATAGTTGTTTTTCAAAGACCTCAATATTTCTATTATTTCAAAAAAAATTATCTCGTTGAAATTATTTTACAATATTTATCACAGATAATATAATAGAAGTGGATGATACCATTATAAAACCTTTCTTTAATGGAATTAACTATACTCAGTGGAAGCTTAAAAGGAAAATACATCTGGAAATCATTGGATTTGAAATATAGACTACTTTTGAATGTAAGTATGCAATTCTTAAAACTACTATAAACACATGGGATGAACCTACCATGACTACCAATATCAATAATTTTAAAGTAATAAAAGCCTTGAACTGTTCTCTAGGTGATGAAGTATTTAACCATATTTCTGCTTGTAAAACTGCACATGAGATTTGGGATGCTCGGCCTGTTTCACATGAGGGGACATCTAATGTTAAAGAAATATGATTAAAAAATATACTAATAAATATGAAAACTTCATAATGATGCCTGATGAGTCTATTTCTGATATATATCTAAATTTCAATGAAATTTTGAATACCACAATTTCTTTAGAATGATAAGTAATAGACAAATAGAAGATTATGAGGATTCTATGATACTTACTAAAAAGATGGCATGAGACATCTGTATCTATTAGAGAATCATGAGAACGTTATAATATGACAGTTAAAGAGTTGATAGGAAAATTAATGATATATGAAGAGGAATTGAAGGTAAATAAATAAGACGATAAACCCAAGAGAATGTATATAGATTTCAAGACAACTGCATGTAATAGTAAAGATAACGAGAAATTTCAAGGTTCTACTGAAAGCTATAACAGTGAAGATGTATCCTCGAATAGTGATGAAGAAATGTCCATGCTAGTAGGAATATTCATGAAATTTTATAAGAAAAGTATGTTTTTCAAAAAGATGAAATACAAAGGAATGTGTGATAATAATGGAAATTGAAAAATGGATTCGAAGAGAAATGATAAGTCAGAAATAATAATATACTACGAATATAAATAGAAAGGACATGTCGAGGATGGCTATCCAAATATGAAATACAAGAAAAGGTATGAAAATATGGATAGAATGTATTAGAAAGAAAAAATCCCACCTAGAGTGCCTCTGTGTATAGTTTAACTAAATCTCTATCTTCTCAAAATGAGAATGATGATACAGAAAATATGTGTTTTATAAAAAAAACAACCAAGGTTACCTTAGACTCTCCTATTCATAATTCTTATCATTTTGAAAGTGATTTTGAGAATATGAAAAATGTTTAATTATTCGAATATTGCAAAATGCTAGATGAAACATGTAATGAGTTGAAATATATGTATAAATATATGAAGAAATGACCAGATCTTACTGTGACTGTTAAATATGAACTTACTACAGAAAAAGTGAAAAATTCTCAACTACACAAGGAGAAAAATTAGTTAAAAATGTATAATGAGGAATTAATGAAATACCTTGAAAATATTATTAATGATAAAAATACTCTTACACAAATTCTTGTTAAAAAATAAATCCTAAGTATAATTCTGGGATAGGATATCAACTATTTCAAAGGAATTTATCGATATCAAATTTCGTAACCAAAACTATAAAATCTGTTACATTTCTCAGAAACCATAATTTTGTTGCATGTTCTAGTTCCAATAATTCATTTACTGCGTCCAATTATTCAGGACCAAACCAATTTAATTTTTCAAACACTTTATATTATATATTTAGTAAGCCCATAAGACAATTGTGGATTCTTAAATCTTATATCACTAATGTATATAGACCCATACATATATGAGTACAAATTTATTTTCTTCGATGAACTATTTTGTTGATAAACATCCTAAAGAGATCCTGTAAAAATATTTGGTACATGGAAAGTGTTTGTTCAAGACATGTGAAAAATGATAATTCATGATTTTAATGTATTATCATGATTGGTGGAGGACATTCTAAATTTGGTGACAATAGTAATCGAAAAATCATCGGTCCTGGCCAGATTAGAGACCCTAACACTATTTCAATTTCTAAATTACTGTATTTTAATGGATTAAAGTATAACGTTCTCAACATATCACAATTTTGTGATGATGTATTTAATGATAAATTCAAAAATGATTCATGCCCTGTTTTATGCCAAAAATATTATAATATATACTACTTTTAGAAATGATAATGTATATCCTATAAATCTATACACACTAGCCACATAGAATGTCTCTTGTCTAAATTCATTTTATAAAGAGTCTTGGATCTAGCATAGCAGACTAGGAAATTACAATATACACTCTCTTAAGAAGTCAACAAGAAAAGGTTTAGTTAAATACCTACCAAATTTAGAGTTTCCAGAAAATAAGTTGTGTAATTTTTATCAAAAAAGAAAGAAACAAAAAGTCTCTCTTATACCAATAAAAGAAGTAACTATTTATCACCCTCTTGATTTGGTTCACAAGGATTTGTTTGGACCGTCTAGAGTTTAAAGTCTTAGTGGGAATAACTATATTGATTTTATTGTAGATTATTACTCTAGGTACAGAAGGAAATTTTTCATATCTCACAAGAGTGAAACCTATTCTTGCTTTACCATGTATGCTAGGACTGGAAAAAATCATAGGAGACATACGATTAAATCCTTGAGAAGTGATCATGGATGTGTGTTTGAAAATCCTGATTTAATGTTTTTTCCCACAAAATGGGTATAATTATAATTCCTCTAATCCTAGTAAACCTCAACAAAATGGCGTGGAAGAAAGAATAAAAAGAAACCTGCATGAAATTTCTAGAACTATGCTTAATGAATACGACCTACCCATTTATTTCATGGATGAAGTAGTTAATATAACTTGTTACATAATAAGCAGAGTCTTGATCAGACCCATCATTAAGAAACTTCCTTCTGAGTTGTTTGAATAATATGGAACCTAGAGTACGTTATTTTAATGTGTTTGGATGGAAAGTTTGTATTCTAAACACTAATGATAATTTAGAAAAAATTTCTTCAAAAAGTGATGAAGGACAATTTCATGAATATTCTACATCAATAAAAGCCAATAATGTATTTAATAAGAAAACAAAATGTGTCGATGAATTTGTAGATATCATGTTTGATGAAACAGATCCACATGAGCCCAAGAATTGAATAGAAAATATTGAAGAGGATTTTTCCAATCTGCATGTTAATGATAAAATCTCAAATGATCATGTAAATGAATCTTTGAAAACTTCATGTTATGTAAATTTTCCAGATCCTAACCATAATCAACCAGATCAACTTGACCAAACTGAAATAACAAGTTCTGTCTTTTCTAGACTAACTAGGGCCCTTATAAATCATCCCTTATATGTTGTTGTTGGAGATATAGATAGAGGAACACAAACAAGAGCTTCCTTGAGAAACCTAGTTGAACATCAAGCCTTCTTATCGCATATTGAACATTAAAATATCAATGATGTAATCAATGATGAATTTTGGGTAATGGACAGGCAAGAAAAAATTAATCAGTTTGAATGAAATATTGTTTGGAAACTTCTAGATAGACTGATGTATACAATGACCATATGAACCAAATGGGTGTTTAGAAATAAAAAATATGATACTGTAAATATATTTAGAAACCAAGATACATTGTTTGCAAAAGGATTTAAGCATTAATATATAATTGATTATGAAGAGTCCATTGCAACATTATAAAGACTTGAAGAAATTACAATATTACTTTCCAATGCAGCACAATTGTATTTTAATGTTTACCAAATTGATGTAAAAAGTGTATTCATAAATGGTTATATAACTTAGGATGTTTTTCTTGAACAGCCCACATGTTTTACAAATCAACTTTTTCTAAATCATGTATTCAAATTATAAAAAGCTTTATATGGTTTGAAACATGCTCCAAGAGAATGGTATGAAATGTTGAGTAATTTTATTATTTTTAATGATTTACCAAAGGTCTTGCTGATCCTAATTTGTTTATAAAAAAATTCAAAATATGTTTTAATCAATCAAATATATGTATATGATATCATCTTTGGATCTTCAAAAAATTATTTATGTAATGATTATTACAAAATAATTCAAAGAGAGTCTGAAATGAGTTTGATGGGTGAACATAAATATTTTCTTGGATTTCAAATATTTCTAAATAAAGAACATATTATTATAAATCAATATAAGTACACTAATTATCTTTTGAATAGATATGGATTTGATAACATTAAAAGTAGTGAAAGCCCTATGAGTTCTACATGTAAGTTCGATCTTGCTGAATATATAAAATATATTGATCAAACTACTAATAGAGGAGTGATTGGTAATTTTCTATACTTAACTGTTGTTAGGCCAGATATAATGTTTAGTTTGTGTATATGTGCAAGATTTCATGAAAACGAAAAATATTCAAATTTAAATATTGTCAAAAGAATTTTCAAATACATTATGTATACAACTAATTTATGATTGTTCTATCCTAATGGACATCCTTTTGATTTAGTTACCCATTCAGATGCTGAATTTGGTGTGTGTATGTTAGATAGAAAGAGAGACTTTGGAATATGTAACTTTTTTGGAAATTCACTAATACTATGATATAGTAAAAAGTAAAATTCAATTTCATTATTAACTACATAAGCATAATACATTTCTGCGGTTAGTTTTTGTGAAAAAAATCTATGTATGAAACACACTTTATTAGACTATGTATTTCAATTCAATCATATCCCCATATGTTGGGACACCATAGGTGCTATTAACATTTCTATGAAACCAATTTATCATTATATAAAAAGTCATATTGATGTAAGACATCACTTTTTGATAGATCATTATGAAAAAATTGTAATTACTGTAGAGTTTATTGGAAGAGTGCATCAACTTAATAACATCCTCAATTAACAATTATAATCATAGAGAATGAACTACATCAGTCATGAACTATGAATGATAAATCTCTATGTCCTGATATTTATTTCTTGAAACTGATCCATAAAACCAATATCCTAAAACCGATCCATTAAACAGGTCTGTGTAAAATGATCCTTAAAACTGATCATTGAAATATATCCTTGAAACAGATCCTTGAAAAAGATCCTTGAAACCAATCTCTTGAAATAGATCGGTAAAACTGATCCTTGAAACCGATATTTTAACAGATCCTTGAAACAGATCCTTGAAATTGATCCATTGAACTGATCCTTCATACATATTTGTAAAACATATCTATTGAAACTAATTACATGATACCGATCGTGTAGAACAGATTCTATGACACTGATGTATTTAAGGACTCATTTTTTATTTTTTCTATTTAAAAAAAATGATGATGTTTTGTGCTTTTTTCTCATTTAAATTTTATCCTTTAAGATTTAAAATCCCTAAATGATAGAATATGTCTGATACATCCTAACCATTTACCTTCCCTCTTCCGTAAAACTTTCAACCCATTATCACTCTATCTCTCGACCCTCGACCTCTCAACCCCTTTGAAATTTTAGTCATCAAAAATGGAAACAAAGTCATGTGAAATGGATGACTCGAGAAAATATCCATTAGATATGCATCTAAAGGGTGAGTCCAGTGGGACTAAAAAATCATGTTTAGAAATAGGAGTGGTTATAGCTGAGAAAGAAGTGTCTACTAAGTGGCTTATTTAAGGAAAGTCAATTTTGATGCGAGTTCTGGAATCTCACGGGTGGTTGAGTGGGTTCTCAAACAATGAAATGCCTTATTATCCCCATATAGTGAATGAATTTTATCTACATTTGATGATATCGCTATATGGATCTGAGGAAGAAAGAATGAATTCAATGGTGAAGGGAAATGATATAGCTTTTTTATCTATGGAATGGGCAATGTGATTGGAGATTCCACATGAAGGTTTCAATGATGGTTATTAGGGTGATATTCTACCTTCCTCTGAGTCGATTTCTTATAAAATTGCTATAAAGTAGCTAACTAGTAGTGTATAATCTAGAAGTACTATTTCATGTGAAATTTATGGAGAGGCACGGTTGATTTTTATGTTTATACAACATCAAATCTGCCCAAGGATGATGAATTTCTCTACTATGAAGTATCTGGATGTATTCGTGATCTATATGTTGAAAAATGGTATAAAAGTGAACCATTTAAGGTATCTAATGGTGCACGTTTCTAATATGATAAATCCATCAAAGAAGGTAACATGTTTGTACTATCCTAGGATGATCTCTTCCATGTTAAAGATGTTGGACTCTGTGGAAGATGGAGATGAATTGATAAGTGTATGTAGTGTTTTTTCCTTCAAAAAGATATTTTCAAGAGGATGAAGATATTATAGAACACATTGAAATAATGTGGGGTAGGATATGAGGAATTGTTGTATGAGAATTTCAATTTGATTGATCATTCTACCAGACCAAAGGATCAAGTTGATCCATGCCTCAAACTAGGAGAGGAACCTATTTATTCTGATGAGGAAGCTGAGGCTAGGTTGCCAAGGGAACAAGGATCTCCTTTTGATGACAGGATTGATACTAATATTGCTGAAATACCCAATGATATGTCTTCTAGACCTGCTAGTCCACCTTTTTATTTACCCTCAAGATAAACTTTTTTAGTTGATGATGAGGAGGAACAAACCAAGGTTAGTAGAGTTGATAGATATGTAAGAAAATAATATAGGGAGTCTAATGATGATAATGATAATGATTATGATGAGGGAAATGATTAGAATGTCAGTGATTCTTTAAAAGTTTGATAACAAGTAGTTGACAGATCAAGTTAAGAATTTTTACATAGAGGTATTGATGGTGCTGATGATGTTGAAATGGAGGTTGTTGATCTTGGAGATACTGGTCATGAGGAATGATCTCCCCATCCTAATGCTAAAAATAATAAAATCATTCAGGAGTTGAATGAACTAATGGATGGTGGCCATGAGGAGGAGGCTGAGGATCAGGTGGATTTGGTTGAGGAAGTGACTAAAGTAGTTAAAGTGGCTAGAGAACATGCAGAATAGCAATTTTATTTGGAACATGTGCCCAAAAATTTTTTTATGGCTAGAGGACATGATGAAGATGTAGATGAAGATTAAGGTGTACCTAAGCCTCAGTGAAGAAAATTCAGTATTGAAACTATTGATCCATGATAATGGATCTGTACTGGAGAGTGTAATAATGATATAGGATACATTAAATTTTTGTAGAAATATGATTCTAATGGGAAGTGAGTGCCTCCTCCTCCAGCTCTACATGCCCGAGCTGAAGCAGAACCTCTTGCACCTGTTCCCCTGGTTGAACCTCCAGTAGATGAGCATGTAGCAGAGATAGTACCTATTGACTATGTCACTATGGATAATTTCTATCATTAAAAATTATTTATATGATTCAGTTTGAGGCTTAGTTGGATCCAAAAGTGAATCAACCATTTCAATAGGTATTTTAGATGCAGATGCAACAAATATTGTCAGGATGGTGATCCAAGAGATTCAACCAAATCTCATTAACACATCTAAAACCATCATTAAACATAATAACATGGAGAGAGAAGAAATAATGAGGATTATAAATGAGTTAAATTATTTAGCCTCGGATTTCAAGACCTCCATTTGTGGTGTACTAGAAGTTATTAGGATCATGGTGACTCATATAATAAGTGTAGATCTGAATAATTTGAAAGAGGAGTTTGGTAAAATGATTAGTAGTCCATCCAGTTCTATAAGTGTGAAAGGTGTTGTTAAAGATATCAAATCTCTCAAGGTTGTGATCATAGATGAACTTCATATTCTTTAGAGTGATTCAGACAAATAAACACATTAAAAGGTACATAGAAATATAGACCATGTGTACAATATGGTAAAGTCATGTATAAATGAATCATATGCTGCTCAGAAAGATATTTGAGAGATAGTAGATATGTACATTACAAAGATATATACCAAGAATGATCTCATCAATAGCTTAATGTTTTATGCAGAAAATATCAAAATTCCTCTTGTAATAGGAGCCTTCAAGAATCAAGTGACTCTATTGAAGAAGTATACCCTTATTATGAATATATTTATGGAAAATTAGGATTAATTCTAGAATTCCATCAAATATGGTGGTGAAATAATCAATAATTTCATCATGATCCTCATGTTGTATCTACATGTTCATGTTGAGGCAATTATGCTTCCTCCTACTGCATCCATTGGCACTACCATTCAAACTACTACTCTAATGACTGTCTCTCTAGCTCTTTCCCAGATTCGACTGGTCATTTCGCGTGTTTTCATAATGCTAGCCTAGCCTTTGAAAGAATGTTCCTATAGGTGTTTCCTTTCCTGGTGTTATCTTTAGACCACCTCTTCCCTCTGGCCTCCGAAATTTTCTGATCCTCCTCGTTCTCCAACAGATAAATTAAAATCCCCTCAGAAGACAAACCCTTAGTGGTGGATTGTGTATTTGATAGGGATTTTTTCATCTTATTTTGTTGACTGTATTGTTTTGCCTCTTAATGTAAATCCTTTTGGTCTTCTATATGTTTCTCATTTTTTTATGATATTTTTTTTTCTAATCCCAAAAGGGGGATATAAGGAATAGATTAATAATTTCAATGGAAGATTTTTGTTTAAAACACACAAAAGGGAAAGCATTTGTTATATGGAATAATCACATTCATTTAAGTGTGATTAGTCAAGTTATAATTTCATAACATTACAATACTCCATAATTTCTGATTATCAAAATGGAGGGAGATTTTTGGACCCTCTTTTCTATAGTAGTTTTCATAATCACAAATAATATCAATCTACATAATATACTATTCCATGACTTTTAATATCTCTATGTAAATAAATTATGTAATGCAGTTCAAAATATTTCAATAATTAAATAATCTATATCTATGATTCAATATGTTTACAAGTGTATATTTACATGTATTTTTGGATGTCACTTAATCTAGTGGTGTTCTGTGTAAGACAGACATTTCATAAGTTTCTCAGAGACCCTGGCACCGACAGTTCAATCGAAACACCGATGTTGGACACACCGATGTTCAACATACTTATGTTTGGAACACCGATGGACGACACAGTGGTGACAACTCACTGATGCTAACAAACTGATGCTGACAGACTAATGACAGACCAATGACAACCCGATGATAAACTGATCCTAACAAACAAATGCTAGAAAACCGATGACAAAAAGAAGATATACCGATGTTGACAGACCGATGAAAGACCAGGGAAAAACCGATCACGATCGACCGATACTTATGACTCACCTATATTAATAAATAAATATTTAAAATTAGTTAATTCAAATTTATTTTTAATAGTCATATTTAGACCAATTAATTTTTTTGGCATTATTCAATGTTGTCTTTAGGACTATCCATATACATTACAAGGTTCACACACGTAGGGATATGTTCAGGCCAACTGGACCTTGATGTATAGCGAGAACTTGGAGAAAATGAAAGGAAGACATTGTGAATATGTGAAACATTTAAAATAGAAGAACATGAATCTAGAGTGAATAAGAAGTTTAATATTACAATCCACAACAAGTTGAATCTCTCTAAATATCCTAACATCGAAGTGCTAAATATTTTCACTCTGAGAAGCTAGAGTATAGAGGATGTGATACTCTGTTCTGATACCAACTTCCATATGTAGACGTAAGTATCATTTTCACTACATCCATTGAGTTCAAAAATTTACTGAACAACGCACAGAGATTTCTAAACTCTATTCTTATTTTATAAATTTGTTTTGATCTTTTGATGACATTTTGTTCAGTGTGTGAATCGGTTTGTTTCACACACATTGTCTCTTGAGTACAACTTGAGGATTCAAAAATACAATCACACTCAATCTGTTTTTACACTTGTATACATCGTTGAATAGTGGAAGTGATCTTGTGTGACCTGTTTTTTAGTTTTCCCATGAATAACTTTTGTAGAGGTTAGGGGTGGCCTAGAAATACTTGTGTGCTATTGTGACCCCTGATCTAGCCTGTGGATCAAAATATTATTAATATAAAATACTTGGTGGCAGGTGAACACCAAGTGGAGAGGACTAAGTCTCAACTTGAGACTGAACCACATATTTTTATCCACTGTGTTGTTTGTCATTTGTTTTAATTTGATTTGTGTTTAATTCATTTCAAATTAAAATAAATAGAACTTTGATTGTTATTTTAGAAAGTGTTTATTTCTATTTTGAATCAGTATATTAGATTCAAATGATTGAATAATATTTATATTAGAAAATCTAATAACTAATCTATATTGTGAGAAATTAATTGAACAATCTATACTTTTAAAATTTCACTACAATAAATCATTGATTATATTTTAATTGGGGGATATTTTTTTAAAGAACCAATTTTAATATAAATTTTTATAGATACTCAATTCACCCCTCCCCCTCTTGAGTGATATACTCCATCCAACAAGATATTTAACATGAATTACTATACCTTCCTTATATTCTAGCTTCATCATTCTTTCTATTAAAAAAACAGAACATAACTGGCATGATCCTTAACCCCCCTTTCCTTTATAGAGATGGCATCACAATTTATCCAAACATATGATATTTGGAAAATAAAAAATAGAAAGGCATTATCTGGTTTAGCTACAATGTGAAATGCATGTCCATATCAAAAATCCCAGCCCGTTCACACTCTATGATCTCCATCAATCGTGATTCTAAACATTATGCAAATCATACGATTCTATTCCTCAAGTAAGTTCTTGCATGGTTCTCATGAAATACTGAAGAATTCATGGTCTTTGTCATATCATCATTCTTCTACAATAATCCTCATATGGATGATACCTCACCATTCGTCCATTTCATTGGAGTTATTCTTGATCTCCTTCATTTTGATAATCTAGAAAAACTATTGACAAAAAAATTAAACCTTATACACAAAGAGGGCCTGATAATGAGGGTATAAATATGACTTGTAAATAGTTATTAGATAACATATATGTCATTTTTAAACATTACATTCTTAGTTTAACCTAACTAAAATCTCATTTTACCATATCCATGGTAAACATTTTTACTATTTTTACAATTCATAAAGAACAAAAATTAATTTGACGACATTATAAAAAATAATAATTCTGGTTTCAAAATTGTAATTCATTTTTTAATAACATTCAATGATGAGTCAAAATTTAATTCATAATTAAACCCACATGCACAATGAAAATGATGTTTTTCGAAGCGAAATTTCTCATAACTATATTGTAAGAACCCGGTTCTCCTTTTCATGAATGTTTATTCTGGAGTTTTTGTGAAAAGAGGTGTTTCTAGAAATATTTGAAATACATGCCATATACATTATGATTACACACTGTGTACTCTATTACTGCATATATCCGTGTGCATGACATGTAGTGGCCTTTCATACGGCCATGTAAGATGACTTGGAGGCCGCCTAAAGCATGGTACGAAAACGATGACTACACACAGTGTACTTCAATATTACATGGCATGTATTTTGTTTTTTTTATTCATTAAACGGACCAGGGTCATGTCTAATGGACAGAACCTTGTCCTTCTCATCCTAGTTCATCTAATAGTGATGAGCAGCCGTAGATATTTGAGGGGCCCCCGACCGAGCGTTTGTACTCCAAATCAAACACCAACGGTTGTGTTGGAATCACATCGGTGATTTCTCTCTTCTCCTAGAGCACCATCCCTTGATTTCTATTCATTCATGAGTTATCATGGTTAGAATTTTTTATAAGTTTTCATAGATCTACGGTGTTCTAAGGTGCTTCAAGCCTTGTGGTTCAAGTATCTTGATCTCCCAACAACGAGGTAGGTGGTTTTTTTCTGTTGAAGGTCATTGTGTTTTATGAGAAAATTTTTCCAATACCCATGAACGGGGTATTGCGAATTCACCTTTTTAGCCCTTTTGATTCTCTACTATGCAGGTATGCCTACGTAAATGATTATTGATTGTGAATAGGGTGAATTATTGTGAATTGGATGTATTTTCCATGTATGTTTTTCTTGTTTGGACCTTTAGGTATGGATTTCCTGTTAGGCAGCTGTTTACCTTCCCATGCCTAGTATTTTAGGATGGTGTGACTATTGTTCTGTTATTTTTTTGTGATGTCGAATGATAGCCAAGTATTTCTTGAGGTTTAACTTTCTGTTACACGATTCTACACTTGATTGACTTACACAGGGCTGTGAGAACCTGGTGTATGGACTCTTGGGAGCATGGACGTTGAGGGCTTCTCCAGAGTGTGTATTTTACGTACGATGCAAGACCAAAGGAGGAATTGATGTTGAGTTCTTCACCAGTTTTTCATTACTTCCTCAATATGGGACACTAGAGGAATGATACATTGAGGGCTTCCTCAGAGCGTCTTTTGTACCGTTAAGAGACTATAGGGGGAATTGATGATGAGTGATTCCTCAGAGAGTATGTGCTTAAGCTGAACCAGAGGAGTTAGACTAAGTTTACTACCCAAAGGGTTTCTTGTACTTGTTATATAGGACCATAGGGGATAGGTTGTGAGTACTTCTCAGAAGGTTACCCGATGTTTTCTGCTTTCTTGTACTTGTTAGGTAGGACAAGAGGGGATAGGCTGTGAGTACTTCCTTAAGGGTCACCTTGTGTTAGCTACTTTCCTGCATTGCTAGGTAGGTCTAGAGGGGATAAGTAGTGTCTACATATCAATGGGTTACCTGTTATGTTTATCTGCTTTGAATAGTTGTTTCGTGTTGGGTGGTAAGTTGAATGCTTTGAACTATGGAATGTTTACTGTAGAGTACTTCCTTGTATAACTTCCTTCTTTATTTTTAATAGCCATATATTCACTAACTATTAGGCACAGATCTCATGGAGGTTTCCAACTAGGATTTAGTCTCATGACCATTTTGGTTCATGTTTTTGGGACCTATCAGATTATATAGACGCACGTATATATAATGCAAGTGCCCTTCTACATCTGGTACATGACATGATGTGGAGCTGTAGAGAATGGAACCAAGCTATGGCATGCGATGATGAGGAGTTTATCTAATTTCTTCTGCACTTTGGTTATGTTCTATTGAATTTTAGAATTGTGACTTGTTTTCCTGTTTCCCTAGACATTATGTATCATGCATCATTTTATATATGTTCTCTATTTTATAACCTCAGTTTTATGTTGTTTTTCATTATTACTACTTTCTCTTTTTTATGTATTTGTTTACTTCCACTGTTTAATCTGTCAATGAGGGCATAGTTTCCCCACTATCACAGCCTAGGCCCTCACTACTAGTCGGTAGCCTCTGGAATTTTGGAAAATGCACTTGATGACACGTTACCAACTAGGTATGGGGTGCCTCTGGGTGGATTCCGGAACCGGGACGTTACAAAGTGGTATCAGAAGAATTATTTTCTCTTGACTTACTTTTTGAAGCCTATAGTCAGGGATATGATGGATAGGTATTTCATAATAATTTTTTCCCAGGAGTAGCTAACCCATGTACAGGGGAAATCCAATCTGCCTCATTTAATGTGATTTCTTTTGTTTTAGAATGTTTTTTGTTGATTTGATTTTCACCATTGGGTGACTCACATGATTTATGTTCTTACTTTTGATGTTATTTCGGTTCTATTTCTGTCGCAACCCGATGGTATGAGGTTATGCCATATCATTCATAAAATAGGAACTTATTAGAAATCACATGTCATGCATTATTACCATGTCATTTAGGATAAATTAGTGATTGCATGTTTTTGTGATAGATGTTGTGTAGAATATGCATGTTGTTGGGATAGATGCATTGATAAAAATACATGCTCTTTGATAGGGTATTGTTTGTGTAATGTATGTCTGAATGAACCCCAAACTTTGGTTCTTAAGGTGTTATGGGCCCTCATGGACTGGAATTTGGTGGATCATTGACTTCTTTACCTTGTTATAACATGATTATGATTCCAAGATTTGATTCGCGGTGAGTATGGGCCCTAAAAGATTGGAATTTGGAACTTTCAATATTTGTTTCAGTGTTTTTGGGGTTCTATAGTAGTTTTTGGGGATTACTATCTAGAAAATCCCAGAAGACATGCCATGTAGTTTTGACTACATAGCATGTGTTCTTATGTTCAGGAAGAAACAATTTTTCTTATGCGCATGTTGTGTACCGTTTTTACACATTTTGTAGTCCTTAATTGTGTCATATGAAATTTGGGTAGAGACATGGGATATGGATTTTCTTATAGTAACATTCCATGTACCAAAGGAACACGTCGTGTAGCCAGCCGTGTAACCAAAAACACAGGTCACTTTTATTCATTCACATACACGTCGTGTCCACCTTGAACACGTCTTGTTGTGTGAGCTGTGTGTCAGGATATGTCACTAACAACATGGGGTGGGTGAGGCTTGTCTAGTTCACATTATGTCTACAGTGAACACGCCATGTTGTCTGTTCTTAAGAGTGCCATTGGGATTAACCGTTTAGAAGTACTTGGGAAGAGAAAATGATTCAAGTACACATCGTGTGTTTGGGCAACACGCCGTGTGGTTTGGGTGTTACATGAACAGTTTTGGCAGAAGTACACACCCATGTGAATGAATTAAGGTAACACGACATGTAGGGGACATACACGATGTGTAGTCATGTTTTTTAATACATGAATGCTTTCTTCCTCATGTTCTTTTATTACGCTTCTAGTTTTCAGTCCTTGATAATCATGATCTAAGGTGTGAATTTAACCTTGAAGAGTCTTTTCACTAAGAAGTCCTCCAGTTGTACGCTAGTTTTCAAGCGGTGATCAGACAATAGACATGGATTTTCAGGAACCATCTACAGATCTCCCTATTGTACCATCCTTGGCACCAGACATTGTACCTGACATGGGTGTTGATGCACAGTTCAGGGAAGGATTTCTGAGGATGATGCAGAACATTCAGGGAGCACTACCTCCTACCCCGTTAATGGTTTATTTTATATGGGTATTCCAGTAGGTGAATCCTCCCACATTCATAGGGGAAGGAGGAACTCTGGTTATAGATACATGGTTAGAATCCATGCTAATGATCTATGAAAATCTGGAGACCCCTTTGTAAAGGAGGGTCAATCTCGCTACCTATATGCTTTAGGACTCTACCAAGAGGTGGTGGGATGTGATCTCCCAAGAAGGATGCCAGTAGGTTATGGCGTGGTATGAGTTTTAGATAATCTTCTTTGAATACTTTTATCTGGTGATCCTGAGGGCCGATCAAGCCCGATACTTTATGAGTCTGGAGAAGGGTACTCTTTCTGTTATGGTGTATTCCTCTCACTTTAAGGAGCTACAATGCTTCATGACTTTTCTAGGAGTTGATCATATGTTCAGGAAAAATAATATCAAGGATGGTCTGAGGGAAGATATCTGATCACAGGTGAACATCTTCTGGTTTTATTATATTACTTCTATCTTCAACCAAGAACTAATCACAACGCCCAATCTGAGGGATTTTGTAGTTTTGAGCTAGGGAGGCTTTACATATAGGGTTATTATTCCTACTAATAACAGTAGGAATCTCTATAGGGAGTCGTTGCTCAGTGATTAGAGGAGGAGAGACACTTCTTCTAGTAGTAAGTTGGTGTGCTACCAGTGCAGAATGACTGGGCATACGAGGCCACAATTCCCGAGAGACCGAGTAGAGTGCAGATCTTGTAGCAATATTGGTTATCTTCAGTTCTTTGGTTAGATCTTCTCACCAGTATCTAGAGATGAGAGCTCTTATATGACTCCTCGTTTAGGAGCAGCACCTCTAGTTTCTCACCAGTCTGGGAACTGGAGATCTTCTGACCTTTCAAGCCGAGGTGGAGGTCATGGCTGTGGTAGCGATTCACCCAGTTTTCAGCGACATCAGGGAAGATCAGTTCAAAGTGGTTAGGCAGGGTTACATGGTCATGGTACAGACCAGAATTTAGTAGTGGAGTGGACCCAAAATGTATAGGATCTCAAACCTTCTCTCGTTCGAGGTACGATCTTATTAGCCTCAATTTTAGCTTCTTCTCTTTTTGATACAGGGCCTTCCCATAACTTTATATCTATTTTTGTCGTGGAGAGCCTTTGTCTTTGCATATTTTCTTTTGTTGATATCTGGATGATAGTCACTCTGATGGGAACTAGAATGGATAGTGTACGTCAATGGAAGGAGATCCCTCTTGAGGGTGGTGGGTGTCACTTTTTATAGGAACTTTATGTGCTAGAGATGGTAGGCTATGATGTCATTCTTGGAATGTAATGGCTAGTTACCTTCAAGGAAGTCATCGACTATTATCACCACAGGGTGAATTTCACATCACTAGAGGTAATATCCTTTCTTCATAAGGGAAAATGGGATGTCAAGGCAATCAGAGTGGGTCCCGAGCATCCTAGGCTCAGAGGAGTTACAACCCAGATTGCTAGTCTATATCTGAATGACCATGGTACTTCTCAGTTAGACATTTCTATAGTGGTGTATCATTTTAGAGATGTATTTATAGAAAAAAAATTCTTTTATTCCTCTAAAGCATGAGGTATAATTATCAATTGAGCATGTGCCCGGAGTGGCACCGTTGTCCATTTCACCCTATATGACGACTACACTAGAGTTGCAGGTGATCAAGAAATAGTTGGAGGAGTTGCAGGCCAAGGGTTGTATCTGACCCAATACATCTCCTTGGGGTTTTCCTATCCTATTTGTGAAGAAGGAAGATGGTACACTCAGGCTTTGTGGGGACTATCATAAGTTGAAACAGTTGACGGCCAGGAATTGATATCCCTTTCCTAGGATTTATGATCTCTTTGTTCAGCTTCGAAGAGACCGGGTGTTCTAGAAGATTGACTTGAGGTCTGGTTATCATCAGGTGTGCATTAGACTATCCGATATACATCTCACAGCCTTCTGGAGAAGGTATGGTCTATAGGAGTATATGGTTATGCCATTCGGTCTCACGACCGCGCTTGCATCATTCATTACATTGTTGAATTGAGAGAACAATCCATACATGGATTCCTTCATAGTGGTCTTTGTGGATGATATCTTGGTGTACTATCACACTCGACACGACCATGCTACCCATCTTGATATCATTTTGATTACACTAAGAGAGCATCAACTATATTATATTCTTTCAAAATGTCACTTTTGGATATATTAGATTCACTTTATGGGTCTTGTTATCTCAGAGGCAGGAGTGTCATTAGACCTAGAAAATGTGAGAGCAGTAGTTTCCTGGGAGCAGCTGAATAAAATAATTGAGGAGAAGATTTTTCAAGGGATGGATGGATACTACATACTTTTTATACAGGAATTTTCATGCTTAGCCGCACCTCTGACAGGTCTGACTAAGAAGGGTACGAAGTTCATCTGGTTAGATTCTTGAGAGTCAGTCTTTCAAGAGCTGATGAGGAGGTTGACTTCAGCACCTATACTAATTTTCCCAGAGCCGGTCAAGATCTATATAGTGTATTGTTATGCTTCAGGTATTGGGCTAGGAGTTGATTTTATGTAGGGAGATGGAGGCGTTGCGTACATGTCTCAACAATTGATGCCACATGAGAATAACTACCCGACGCACGATCTCGAGTTGGCTTCTGCTGTTCGCTCCTTACACTTTTGGAGACAATATCTTCTGGGGGAGAATTTTGTGGTTTTCATTGACCACAAGAGTCTCATGTACAGCTTCACTCAGCGTGATCTAAATTTGAGATAGCTAAGGTGGGTTGTGTAACTACAGTCCTTTGATTTTGAGATTTCCTATACACCTGGGAAATGCAACATAGTGACTGATGTGTTGAGAAGGAGGACTCAAATACAGGCAGTTCAGGAGGCCAACAATGAGTGGAAGCTTGTGTCATTGTTCTCTGAGATGCATTTGGAGGTGCATGATAGTCTGGGGAAGACATTCTCTTCTTCTGTAGTTATTACCTCTACCCTTCTTGATCAAGTACGAATGAGGCAGCTATCATATTCTGAAGGCCTAGTCCTACGAGAGAGCTTGTCAGGAAAGGACCCTATACCAGGATGGATCATAGGTGAGGACGAAATATTGTGTTTCCAGGGGCACGTATGGGTTCAAACAGACATATGCGAGGAGCTGATACAGGACTCTCATTATTCAGTTTGGGGAATTCATCCTAGTGTAACCAAAATATATCATTATCTACACCGTCGGAATTGGTGGCCAGGTATGAAGTGGGACTTTGTTAGTTTCATCATGAGGTTTTCCACTTATCAGTAGGTGAATGAGGATCATATACAACCATCAAGGATTTTACATATGTTACCCATTACCTAGATGAAGTGGAATGATGTTGTGATGGACATAGTGACCGGTTTTCCGAAGTCGCCACGAGGGAATGACGTAGTTTGGGTTGTCATTGACAGACTCAGGAAGGTTTCTTTGTTCTTTCCAATCAAGAAAACTTTTAGTGTTGATGAGCTAGGATAATTGAACATCAATGAGATTGTACGTATACATGGAGTTCCATAATCAATTGTTTCATACAGAGATTCTCGTTTTACATCGTGGGTTTGGCAGGGGCTTCATAAGGCTTTGGGTACGCAGGTACTTTTGAGTACAGCGTACCACCCTCAGAATGATGTCCAGTCCAAGTGTATGATTCAGGTGCTAGGGGATATGCTCCGAGAATGCATTCTAGATTTTATAGGTTCTTAGGAGAAGCATATACCTCTTGTGGAGTTTTCCTACAATGATAGTTTTCATGAAACATTTCAGATGGCACCTTGTGAGGCTTTGTACTTTAGGCCATGCCGATCACCCATATGATTGATAGAGGTAGGAGAGGAAACTATGATAGAAACTTGTCTAATATATGAGACCACAGAGTAGATAGTGATGCTTCAGAAAAGGATGGCTACTACATAGTCTCATTAGAAGTCTTATACTGATCAACAGAGGTGACCTATGGAGTTTGAGGTCGGGGATCATGTTTTTCTACATGTCACACTGTGGTTGGGACACAAGAGGATTAAGAGACAGGGTAATCTATCGCCAAGGTATGTTGTTTCATTTGAGTTGTTGGAGAGAGTAGGGCCGGTGGCCTATCGGTTGCAGTTACATTAGAGGTATCGGGCGATGCATGATGCTTTCCATGTTTCTCAGCATCGGCATTACTTTTTGACATGTATCATGTTTTCCAACAAGAGGAGGTTGAGTTGGATGTGGACGCATCATTCGAGGATAACCCTTTCCATATTATTGATCAAAGTACAAATATTCTCCATGGATGGTATGTTCCTCTAGTTTGGGTGGTAGGGAAGCGTGGTCGAATACATGATGAGACATGGGAGAGGGAGGCCGATGTACATTCACAGTGGCCAAAATTGTTCGAGGTTTCTTCTTATACGCTACCTTTCTAGGGAAATTCACGGATGAATTTCGATAACGGGGGAAGTTTGTAAGAACCAAGATCTTTTTAAAGGTATTTTTTTCTTTTTTCTGGATTTATTTAGAAAAGATTAGTTTTGAGAAATATTTGAAGTACACACCATGTACTTTATGAGTAAACATTGTGTACTCAGTTACCGTGGGTAGCCGCGTGCTGGCCGTGTAGCGGCCTTACACATGACCATGTGGGATAACCTGGAGGCCACCTAAAGCAGAGTACGGAATTGGTGAGTACACACCTTGTATTTTTTTTCATTAATCGCACCGGGGTCGCATCTAAGGGACATTATTGTCTCTTTATCAGCCTAGATGTTCTAAGAGCACCGAGCAGCCGCCGATCATTGACAAGCCCCCTGATGAGCGTCCGTACTCCAAATAAATCACCGAAGATTGCGTTGGAATCACATCTGTGATTTCTATATTCTCTTAGAGCACCATCCTGTGATTTCACCTCTTTATTGAGTTATTGTGGATTTAACATTTTATACGTTTTCGTAGATCTATGGATTTTTAAGGTGATTCGAGCCTCGTGGTTCATGTATTATGATCTCCCAACAACGAGGTAGGTGGTCGATGTATTTCTGTTTAATGTCTTTAAGTTTTATGTGAAAATTTTCCTAATACCCATGAACGGGGTATTGCACAATTACTATTTCATCCCTTTTGTTTCTCTGCTATGCTGGTATGCCTGAGTTGATGATTATTGATTGTGAATAGGGTGAAGTTTTTTTCTTTTGATGTATTTCCCATGAATTTTTTTCATATTTGGACCTTTCGGTCTTGATTTCCTGCTAGGCTGTTGTTTACCTTCAGATGCATAGTATTGTAGGATGGTGTGATTGTTGTTCCATTATGTTGTTCTGCTATAGAATGCTATCCAAGTTGTTATTGAGGTTTAACATGGTCATTATGTGCTGCTACACTGGCTAGAATTACCCACGGTCGTGATAGCCTAATGTATAGACCATAGTTAGAATGGATATTGAGGGCCTCTCCAGAGTGTCTATTTTACTTACGATGCGAGGCCACCTGTAGAATTGACGTTAAGTGCTTCCCCAGAGTGTCTGTAGTTCTTTGATGCAGGTCACATCGATAATGAGACATTGTGGGCTTCCCCAGAGCACCTTTACTACTATTACGAGATTATAATGGGAATTGACGGTGAGTTCTTCCTCATAGAGTCTATGCATAAGCTGAACCAGAGGGGTTAGATAGAGTGTACTACCCAGAAGGTTACTTGTACAAGTTAGGTAGGACCAGAGTTGATTGGCTATGAGTACATAACAGAGGGTACCTTGTGTTATTTGCTTTCTTGTACTTGTTAGGTAGACCAGAGTGGGATAGACTGTGAGTACTTCCCAGAGGGTTACCTTGTGTTAGCTTCATTCTTTTGATTCTAGGAAGGACCAGAGATGATAGGCTATGGGTACATCCAAGAGGGTTACATTTTGTGTTTATCTTCATATATTATCTACTTCATGTTGGGTTGTAATTTAAATTCATTGAACTGTGGATTGATTACTGCTGAGTACTTCCTTGTGTTACTACCTTCTGTATTTTTATCACCCATATATTCACTAGCTTTTAGGAACAGATCCTGTGGTGGTTTCCTACTGGGATTTAGTCTCACACCCAATCTGGGTCATTCTTTTAGGCCCAAATAGATTATATTGTTCATTTTATAGATAAGGTAAATAACTCTTCTACTTCATGTACTTGACTTGCTATGGAGAGGGAGAGCATGGGACAAAGCTATGGCTTGTGATACTGAGGACTTTATCATCTTTATTTTGCACTTTGGTTTAGATATGTTGAATTTGAGAATTGTGATGTGTTTGGCTGTCTTCCTAGAAATTATGTATCATGAATCATTTTATATATGTTATCCGGGTTATAACCTCGGTTTTCTCCTATATGTTATTATTACTACTTCTGATCTTGTATGTATTTGTTTACTTCTGCTGTCTACTCTGCAAATGAGGACATAGTTTCCCCACTATAACACCTAAATCCCTTGCTGCTTGTCGACACCCTGTGGCATTTGGGGATATGCGCTTGAGGCCATGTGACCAACTGGGTACGGGGTGCCTCTAGGTGGCTTTCTAAATCAAAAGTTACATATATGAATTTTTAATATCAAAGTCAATATTAAATTTATTACACTGAAATAAATTTTAGTTATTATAATAAATATTCAATAATGTTACTTTTAAAAATAAATTAAATCAAAATTCAACCTTTAAATTCTTTAAACTAAAAAGTGGTTTTTAATAAAAACTTGTATTCTACCCTATTCATCGAAAAATAAAATATTCTAAAACATTTCAAAAAATAAATATTTGATCATTTTGAAATTAAGATTTAAAAAATTTATATAATTTACAAAAATATATTTTCCAAAATGGGAAATAATTAATTTTAATGTATGTGTGCAATGCTCATGTAAACCACTAGTTACGAAATTTACCATTTTTCAGATATTTGTCTTTTCATTCCAATGATTTTTATTTTACTTATAATAAATAGATAACCACTGAATTTTTTTATAAATGTTTAAATAATATAATTTTAAAAACTTATTTAGTTTTATTCATACTCTCCAATTTAATTGATAGGTTATAATATCATACTCTATTATAATTCATTTTGACTGGGGGTTGTGTTTACCACAAGATATGAATGTGTTTAAATTTATAGAAATATGTTTCATGGGTAATTTAGTTTTTATGTTGTTTTTTTATACTCTATAAAAAATATATTTTTAAATTTCAGGTTGTTACATTATAATCACAATCATCAAATTATATTCTTGCAATATGAACATGCGCTATGAAATGTAGGGATTTCTATCTGAAAAATCATTTATTGAAAACCCACATTGTATAATTAGTTAATAAAACTTCATCTTTAAAGAGGGAATATGAAATTTTAAGTACATATGTTAAAAAACATAACAAGGTTTCCTTGTTGGAGAAAATTGGTTAGGGTGAAATTAGGGATTTTCAAAGAAGACCCATTTATAATATAATATTATACACATTATTTTGAGATGAGACATCATAGATTTGTCAATAATGAATAAAATAAGAATTTAAATATCCTTTTCCTAAATTTAGGGTTCAAATTGAAATATATATGAATAACAAAATGAAATAAACTTACTTGAAAATTATAATTTCATTCATTAATATATTTCCACCACAATCTCATCTTTTACTCCAAAAAATGTCTATTGAAGATGAATTTTTATTCATGAAAGACTAAAATAAAATTATAATGAATCAGATAATTATAAAAAATTATGTAAATATTAATTAATGTATAATCAATTATCATGTTATCCATAAAGATTAAATATAAATTAATATTATATCCACAGAATGTAAAGGCGTCATCCCTCTAATATCTTTTTAGAGATACCCAAACTAATAACTAGGGTTTTTTTCAATAAATTCCACTTAAAATACTCTTAATAATCATTAACCTCAAATATAATAAACCAAAAAAAGTTTTCCTATGACTTTAAACATATGTTTATGTTTATTAATATAATCCCAGGACACTTTAGTTTTAACCTAAACCATTCAGTATCATTATCTATTTTAATCCTTTATAATTTTTCATATAAATAATGTGAATATCCAAACAATATATCTTAAGAATGTGAAACTAGGTGCATAGTAAGGACAATTTTCATGAACTTGGTGATGATCGAGTCGATGAACATTGTTCTATTTTTGGAGTTATTACCCCTAATTACTAATGTGTCAGAACCATTTCTACATGTAAAATCCTTATAGGGATATAATTCTGTAAAAAACCACATAATTTTTTACATACCAAAATATTAGAAAATTATTCAATATGTTTTCCCAAACTCTCTCATATGTTAATGTTACCTAATCTATGTTTTCCTAAATCTTGGTCCTAAGGATTTTAGTAAAATATCTTGGATTCCAACTATAAAAACCCCAACCTTATTAGCCCATAATTGGTGGTTAATTTATTAAATTGGTGCTAGATTCTAGTGATCGCATCCAAAATGACTGAATAATTTAGTTGTATTAGTAAACTAGATACATACATGATTCTCATATTACATTTTAAGGCACATTAAAACATAATTTTTTTAACCATGAATGTCATTATTCCCAATTGTGTGTCCCTTCTTATCATTCATAACATAATTCCTAGATTCTTAGGAAAGGGAAAAAATAAGAATAAGCTCAAATTATAAGTATGGGTAACATACAACAGAATATATCACGACTTAATAAATCATAATTAATATGGGTTAATTAATAAATAAAGGTAAATAACTAATAAAAATCTATTTAATCAATAAATTGAGAATGAAATGCCTCTATAGATAATATCATTGTAAAAATCTCATATATAATAATAATTAATGAATTATCAATGTGGAAAATCCATAATAATGAAAATAATGATCTCAAACATCATGATACCTTCACTATCAAGTCCTTGTGAAAATATATTCAAACTAATGGGTAAGTAAACACCAATAACCAGTTAAAATATATCTAGTGAACATATTCATCTCATGAGACAACTAGTGCATCAAGAGGGATATATATTACTAGACCCCCAGTAACATCATGTTCAAAGGATTGCCCATATATCAAATGATCGAATTAATTAATAAATAATATTACTTATCAGTAATTTTATTATTGAGTGATGAACACAGATTTATCTTACTTTTACCCTTTCTATAATATATCATTCATAATAAAACATAGTAGTTACAAATGGTATAAAAATTAGGATATAATAAAATAAAAAATACATATAATATATATATTTAAGATAAATGTAATTACTTATGATAAATTACATAAAATCAGAAATATATACACAAAATGAAAATAATTAGGTGCTTAATTTCATATAACTCCCAATATAGTGGAAATGAAGATGAAATACATTACAATGATAATAGCTTTGATGTGGGGATAAATAAATGAATCTTTTATTATTACCAAATGTAAATCCACATAGAACAAGTAGAAATATAAAAAAAAACAACACATTATAAAATTAATTTTATGGTATAAAATAAAAAGAAAAATAAATAAATCCCAATGAAAATAAATTGTGTTTTAAAACATCTTACCACATGGTAACTTTAAAATAAAATAATATTAGATGGAATAATATTCATTTAAGATAAACTACCACGAAATATGAAGGAATAATTATATAACATGTAATATGCTTATTATATAAGATATATAATAGAAATTTGTTTTATAACAATACAATATGTGTCAAAGAAAGGAAATTGAGGTAAAATCTCTTACCTCACACTTCATTAAATACGAAATTAATTAAAATAATAAATATTTTATTTATTATAATACAATATATATAATTTTAATTAAAAATTAAAAAAGGATCTAGTGAATCACATAAATAAAATATGAGTTTTCAATAAAAACATGAATTTCCCACTATTAATGGAAAAATATTCTTTTTAAATAATTATCATACGGTTAGTCTATGAAAATTTTTACATGATTATTTTGATAATAAATTTAATTTTGTGAGACAACTTTTTTAGAAGTGTTGAATATTAATTTTCCATTATATACATAAACCCCAAAAAAATTACCTTTTATGAAAATTTTGTTTTCGAGCAAAAATTTCTCTTTCATTAAAATGATTAATATATTTCTTACAAAAAAATTAATTAATTTTAGATACTTTTAAACCATATAATATTTATGATTTATATATTCATATTTATACCCACCAATTAAATGGTTAGGTTATAATAGTATACTATATTATAATTCATTTATACATACAATTTCATGTATTGAAAGCTATCGAAGGGATTAAATTTGAAGAAATATATTTCATGTTTCATTTAATATCAGTGTTATGTGATAAATATTTTGTTGAAATAATTTATATTATTTTATAGTTTCAGTGTGTTATGATAAGTTTATTTTTTATAAAAAAATAGACAATGTTATTTAAACAATTCCTTGAAAATAAAAGTCTTATCTATATCAAAGTAATTAACTTTAATCCTACTGATTATAATTTCGTATGTAAAATCAAAATTCTATATATTAAATAATATGAATATGTTGATATAGAATTTAAAAATATTTTATTAAATGAAGTTTTAACTTTTCGTAAATGTAAATTCAAATACCACCTCATGTAATGCATAATTTTTTTATAAAATATTTTTAGATTTATAATTAATCTGAAGCATAAATTTATCAATTTTTTTTAATTTAATGATATATTTTTTTTTATATAAATATAATAATATTTTTTAGCTTCTAGGGAAATAAAAAAATAAATGTCACCATTAAAATATTCAATTAAAAAATTATGAAATGGTTTATAAATTCGAATGAAATGTTACTTATTTTCTAAAATGTCGAATATAAGCTTTATATGTAGAAATTATTATTCTGAAATACATAATGTTTCTCCATATATAAATATTTATAAAAAAATATTGTATAAACTTCCATGTATTTCTCCTACATTGATAAAATCATATAATTTATAATTTTAGTTAAAAAATTATATTTTTAACCATTAACTTAAAAATCAGTATTTACCGAAAAGTACAATAAATTTAGAAAAATATTATTTTGTTATTATACGTTAAAAATGATGTTATTTTGTTTAATTTAAATTATGAAATTTATAACCATATATTTCAAATATGAATTATAATGAAAAACTATTTATACATAAAAACAAAACATCGATATTATTTTGAAATTCAAATTCAAAAATGATTAAAATAAATGTTGTAAATAAATTATCACAATAATAATAACCTGACTAAATAATATTACTTTTCTGTTTTTTATCCCCTCGATATCTTCATGTAATATATAATAATAATTTCCTCTCTGATAGTTGTCAAGCACGGTGATTTTTCTATTATAGATCTCATGATAATTTCAACGACTATGTATTGATACAGGAAAAAAAATTCACATAAAATAAATATTTGACATAGGATTAGGATTTTTCTAAATAAAACCTTATTGAATCAAGATCCTTTCAAAAATCATAAAAATTGTATTCCTTATGGAGACATCTATTACCAAATATCATTTTATTTTTTCATCATAACTTTTACAATATGGTTACTTTATTTTATGTCTTAAAATTTAATTATTAAATTATAATGATGTGATTATATTTTGACATAGAATAATTGTTTAGTTTATTGTATTTAGAACAGTATTTTAACATAATTTTTTTTCAATAAAGTTAGTGGTGAAATTTAAAGATGTTACAATATTGGTATATCTTTATTTATTAAAATGAACTAACAATAAATGATTAATAGGATGGCACCATGTCTTATTTCACTTCACATGGAATTTATTGAATCATTTAATATAGGATTTCCTCTAATTGATAAATCTTCTCCAATAATTTTTTTCATAATATAAATTTAGATGTATTTGGAAAGTATTTGAATTTTATTTTTATGCCTTTATCAGACACATTATGTACAAAGCTGGTGGGAAACCCAACATTTGATGATATTTTGGGAAATATGAAAATATTTTCGAAGGGAATGTCAATGTTAAGGAAGTAAATATAAAAATGTGGAGATAAATGTCTAAAATGTGAGGATATTTGATTGACAAAATTTAAATTACTTCTTCAAAAGATTATTTGATTATATGTAACATTTGTGGTTTGGAAGGCAAATACGAACATTCAACCATTGTCATGAAATTGATGAGAAAATTATCTTATATGTTCAACACAAAAAATATCTTCATATAATAATGTTACTACTTATCTATTAATGAGATGTAAAAATAAACATACAAAATATGATACGATGAACATGTTTTGGAGCGGGAAATGATAGAGCAATATATTTTTTTCAAATTAACATCAACATAAAAAAAATTCTCAAATATATTTGAATACAATCTTCTATAAATCACATGTATCAAGAAACCTCTTCCACGAAATGTACAATACTAGAACAGCAGTATCTTAATATCACCCTAAATCACTATACCAAGTCTATCAACAAGAAAAAATATAAAAAAAAATACAATAATTAAAAACCAAAATAAAAAAATGAATAATTGATTTATGTTCTAAATACCTTATATTCTATAATTTTTTTTAATACATACATTTTTCGATATAGTGTATTGTACGAAACACCGTGCATATACAAAAAATATAATAAAATAGAAATATTTTTCTTTTTATTAAAATTTTATTAAATATTTTTTAATTTGGCAAATTTTAATATGATTAATTAATTATTAAATAAATATTTCAAATTTTTCCTTATGAGAATTTATTTAATTATTCATAAAAAAGTTAGAGGTAAATATTGAATGATATGAATTAAATCATATATGTTCTAGAATAGTTAAAATTTATTTTTCTATAAAATATGTATTACTACAAATTTTATATTTTAAAATAAAAAATATATTTACAAATTTTTGAAATTTTATTTCAAAAAAGAAAAAATTATTAAAAATAGATTTTTTTCAAAAATTATATTTATAAATTTTTATAATTTTTATAAACTCTTATTTTATTAGAGAAAACTATAAATTATCAATTATTTATCCAAGATGAAATTCTTTTCCATTAAATAAATTAATTCCACTATACTTTAAATTTTTTATTTGTATAAAAGTATAATAAAATTATTTTTAATCTAATTTATTCCATGGGATTTAATTTTATACTTCATTTTCATGTTAAATTATTTTCTTCTTAAAATATGCATTTTTCTAAAAAAAAAATTCATGGAATTTTATGAATATAGGCTAAAAGTACCATTTAACACATTTATAAATTAAATAATTGAATATTGATTTTATATTTTTAATTATTATATTAAAATGATATAATATGATCCATTTCATTTTCATGTCATAATGAATATTAACTATGGAAAAATTTTAATCTCGCAGTAAAGGGAAAAGTGGGTGAATTGAATTTGAAAAAAAATAAGATATTAAAATTTCTCAAACACAAGATTTTATTATACTTGAATAGTTATACCATAATTATCCTATGTCTGATATATGTTAATTTTTGTGATAGTATCATTTCATTAAAACCTTTATATATTTTTTAAATAAGAGTAATTATAATATTTCACTCTCCCTTACATTTCATGACTTCATGATATAAGAATATTGATAAAAATGACATATAAAAAATGTAGCTGAAAATAAAATGATGTATAATAAACTAATTTTATTATATTAATTCATTTTTAATTTATTTTATAGTTAAATTACCTAGAATGATTTGGCCACCCCTTTGATTTCTTGTACAAGTTGTAGAAAAATGATGTAAATTATTTTAATATAAATAAAAGTAATATGTTTTTTATGATATATAGTGTTCCAATATTGTAGAGGATAATAATATAGTGTTATCATGGGTGAAATGTTTTTATTCTTATTATATTTTAATGGATTCCATTAAATTAAAAATATATAAATAATCCTTAAAAATGACTTAAAATTATAGTTGATGTATATGAGTTATTTATAAGCCATTATTAAGAAAGAAAAATATTGTATTTTTTCTAATGAATGGGATATTGTGGTACTTATCCTTTTTTGTCCACCTATGATGAACTTACACTTTTAGAATGATATAAGTGACCCCTAAAAAGAGTATTTACAATAATGCCGTCGATTTTTTCTTATAAAATGGTACATAATCTAACCCTTTCAAAGATATAGTTGAGTCTAATTTTTCCTCAAAACTCTATAGAATATCTTCATTAAACTTAAAATACCACATGAAAAATTCACTATAGTGTTCATAAAACTATCCTTCATTTTCATTGATCTCAATGAAAAGAGAGATATCAAAAAATGATTTATATTTCCTAACTGATTTCTTTTACATTTATGTCATTTTTTACCTCTATAAAATATATTGTATCCAACATAAAATAAAGACATAATGATTATAAATTCACAAAAAAAAATCAGTTTTTTATTGAAAAACTATTATCTGTATCACTATTATCTATTTGGTAAAGAAAACATCACTCATGGATACTTATAGACTACTATATACAGGATGTTAGGTAATTCTTTTTTCATAACCATATTATATAAATGTATATAAAACTATAGGTCACGAATAAATGTTATATTTATATCATGAATAATTTTCTATATTCTATGAATATATTATCATGGATTAAGGACCCAAACCACTAAAAAATACATTCATTAAAAATTGATGATCTAACACAAATAAAAAATTATTTAATGAATAACTACTAATAAACACATAAAATTGTTTTTTATAAATTAATCATATATCGTATGATTTGTATTAATGTGTTTATAATATAGATTCATAATTATTCCTCATTTATTATAAAGGGATATAAGAGTATGAATGAAGACATTCAATACCTAAGGTAACTATTTCATCTCAAATTTCCTTCTTGGAGACATGTTATACATTATACTCAATTTTGTAAATGGTGTACGTAATCCTTAATCATTTATTAATATAAATAATATCTTTATCATACTTACATATGAACTCATTAAATCCTCAAAAAATTTCATATGCTACTAACTATTAGTGGGGGTCTTAAAAGGTACCTTGGGGAGAATATGAATTCTTTATCTATGTGTGCAATCATAAGAAAATAACAAAACATTATGCATAAAAATAAACCTAAATACTACATAATAATATATAAAACTTCCAATAATGTTATTATTTTTGAAACAATCATTTCATCTTATAGACTAATTACCCACATCGAATCCTCATATACAAAACAAATTAAAAGGAAATAAATACGCATGTTCCTTAAAAAATGTAGGAAATATCTCACTCCATGCTCCTAATGTTGTCGATGATATCTCTCTCAATGTATAAAATCTATTCCATGAACCACAAAATATCTAATATATTTAAAAACCATTTTTACGTTTCTCAGGTACCCATGTGCAATGGAAGACAGAGCATGGTATGAGTTGAAAAATTTGTAGGGCACTACCAATGTTGTCCAATACAAACTTTTATATATTTATATATGTTCAAATTACATGATAAATGTTAATTAAAGTACTATATATAATAAATAAATGAACAATAGTGATACTTACTTCTGACTAATTTCACAGTGTCTCTAAGCACATGATGATGACCATGCCTCAATAGTATCTCTATTTCCCAAAGGGTGTACATTTATAACTCTAGGTGTTCTGAATAACCATTTTGGATCCCCATGCACACAATCCAAATCGTCCAAACATACATATAAAAGTTTTTTAGTGTCTTTTAGTAATAAAATAACCTTAAGGGATCCTCTCTTCACTCACTGGGGATCCGTTGATCATACCACTTCCAAGATGAGTGTAGAGACCCAATCTTGATATACATGGACATTGAATTACCTTTTCAGAATACTTAATACATAACAAAAACAAACATACAAGGACTGTAATAGTTTAGTGTCTTTGGAAACTATGAAGAATAATCTTCTAATCATGGTGAAAGATCTTCAACATCTCCTATAAAGATATTCCCCTTTTATTTTCTTACCTATAACCTTTCATTATATCATGGGGAAAAGAATACATAAAAAGGGTGAGTTCAAATGCTTAGTAAGGGTAAACCTATAGACCATAAAAAAATCCATAAACATTTGAATGAAATAACATGAACATAAAATCTAAACATCAAAATCATGAGAAAAGACATATATATTGGAAGTATGTAAGGAATATATCATTAAGGAACAAAAATCATGATAAAATATCATGGGAATAAATCATGTAATTGTGGAAAACCATTAATCACATGATATGATTTCTATAGTATCCAAGGCATTTCTGCCAATACCATCTTAGTGGACAAAGTCCATTTCTGAATCGAGTTTACTCCTCATTCCAGTCCTGTAACAGTAAACTGAATTAACTTACCATTCCAGCCATGTTTTTATCATGACATATAAATATTTACCCAATTCATTAGAGGAAGATATAGGTCCCACACATCTCATAATAAAATCATTCATACTTGTGCCACAACATAAACATGAATCATTCATCACAACCCAAAGAATAAATTGAGTTTCGTAAATATCATCCCATCATAACATAATCCATATAAAACAAATGGATATCATTTCATAAAAAGAAAAGTGAAACAATTTAAATCAAAGAGACATTATACATGAAACATACACCTATGAAATAATGTCATCTTAAATGGAAAATGGTTTTGATAAAATACTTGAAATGAATTATTGAGGAATTTATCCATTCTTCTTCAAAATCATTTTTTTTCACAAAATGCCATGAAATATAAAAAAGGATTTTGTAAAAAATAATCATGAAATATTTTGGATGAAGAATCATTTAAATCAGGATTTATTAAACCGTAAAAATATGTTCATACCGTATAGGTTAAAAAAACATTCTCCTCATACTTTTGACGGAATAGTCAAAAAGTTCTCGTATGGTAAAAAAAGAAATATTCATTCCATAACATGTGGTAAAAGTCAAAAATGGGTATATAGGACCTTAAACATAAATGAAATAATTTTTAGAAAACATGGACATTGATTATAACGATAAACCTAGTAAATACTTAGGAATAAACAATCTTGGATAAGAACGAGATTGAAATAGTTATCCTTTACCTTAGGTCTGATATGCTTCGTACGTATCTGAACCTCCTGTATAATGATTTAAATAATTTCATTTAATTATTAAATAATCATATTAATTGTTATGATATCATATATGGTTCACTTATGACTTTATATTACCCGTTCTTTTGTAAATTCCATGTTAAATCAGCGTTTTGGGTTAAATTGTTTTATTTATCGTACGTGTTTGGAATTGTTGTTATTGATATTATTATTACATATATCATGATTGAAATACATCCCGAATGTAAATAATGATTTATATATCATGCATATTCAATATATATATAATATATAGATGAATGAAATGAAATACACCGTTCATGAAGATGGTAGGCCATACGTACGCATGAACACTGTTTCTTTTCCTTATTGACTTGAATGGAAGTAAGTAGATGAAATATATATATATATATAATAGATTCATTATGTCATATATTTCATTATTATTCATTATATATACTTTATAATCACTCATGATTGGTTAACATTGAGAATGAATCTCATCGCGTCGTGGAGATGGTAATCCGTATGTATGCACGAGCGATGATATCATTACCATAATTATTGAATGGAATTGGAGAGGATGATATAATATCTCATAATAATTATTATGTTATAATAACCATATATAATTATTCTTTACCCCATTATACCCATCCAAGTATGGTGGTGGTGGATAAACAGATTACACCACGGCGTGGAGACGGTATTCCGTACGCATGCATGAATGGTGATTTCATTTTCCGTAGGATGGATATTAGGTGAAATGGGGTTGTTTCATATATATAATAAAATATAACTATATTATTGACACTTATGTTATTACTTTAAAATGAAACAACTAAAGAAGAAGATGTTGAAGAAGAATGAAACATGAATGAATCGGTAGAAGAGATTACCTCTTCTTCGATGCACCTCTTTTATGGTTCCTATTAAGTCACTAGACTTGGACTTTGGAGGAGATCAGAACCTCTATATAGTTTATAGGATATTTTATAAGGGAAATGGGCAGGGTTTGGATAATATTTAAGGCTCAAAATTGTGTAAATATAAGAGGGAGGAGGTGCCCTTTTATAAGGGAGGAGAGGGGCACCTTTTGAAACCTCAAAAATATTAATTTATAATAAGTCAAACACCACTTAAAAACCTCCAAAAATGACTCATATTGAAATATTAGATAATATAGGGTTTTAATATCATCAAATAATAAAATTTATACATGTTTAAAATTTATTTTAATCCTTATCGACTTGATTTATCCTTTTTTAATATATTTAATTTTATTTGTGGTAATAAGATTCTAAATTTTAAATTTTTATAAATAATTACATATGTTTTGTGAATTATCCATAATTGGATAATTTAAGACATTTTCTTCCATATAAATTTTAATTTATAATTTCTAAATACTTTTGTGATTTTTAAACAATTTTATATTATGTTATTTTTATAAAATAACAATAGTGTCAATTTTGACGCTATTCATTTATTTGAATTTAAATAAAATCCTACACAGAATATATGTTCTAAATAAAATATTTAACAGATTTATTAACATGTCATATTTATCTAGAAAATTTTTGGAGCTAACTAAATAGTTTATATAATATTTATTTTAATATATTAAAACCATTTATTTGATATTTCAATCAATAAAATAATTTAAACATCACTATTGTGTCACCATTAATGATAATTCTTTAATCACTAAAAATACAAAATAAATTTCCATTATGTCGATAACATTATTAGATTTATAAATATTATTAATGTTCTATGATTCATGATTTTTATCCCTAAATTAAATTTATTATACTTATAAGACTTAAGAGAGTGACATGTTGTCACTTACATTGGTTTTAATAATAATTAAATTATTTTCATGGTCAAAAGTCTATAAAATGAATCCAATCCGACCCTTAGGTGATATAGGTAGACTTGTAGTGAACCAATAGACTTTTGGCAGGTGTTAGGGTGTTTTTATAATCTTATTTTTACACTTAATTACATGATTTACCTTTAACTATAGTAAATAAAAATTACCATAGTTAATATTCATAATATAATAAAATAAAATTAATCTATTAACTTACTTTGGACCCAATGAATTCAAATATGGAATCCATTTTTCCAAATTCAAAACATCGAAGTTGCAGTAATTAATTTAAAATTAATCATGTTGTTAAAAGTTGATACATTTCCAAAGATTGAAATTTTTTTACCTATGAATTCAATGTAAAATTAATGGTAATGACATACATTATAATAAATGTTAAAAATATATTCTATTTATACATTAAAAATACTCAATAACATAATTTAACCATTGAAGTTTTTGTGATGAAAAAAATTGTTTTTAATTAAAATATACTGTGTTTTTACTATTCATTAAAATATTAATGTTATCAAAATAATATGAAAATTTTATTCAAAGTAAATTTTTATATCCTAATTCCAAATAAGTATTTTATATTGTCAAATTGAACTTATAAACATTTCAAAAACTATATTTAATGTGGGTTCTCTATCAAAAGGCGGCAAAACTGCAATTTTTTGAAATATATTTATTTTACCAGAAAAATTTATTTTGTTCACATACAATGTTATAGGAAATGTGTAATATGACTAATAATTTTATAAAATTAAAAATGTAGTTGATAATATTCCTAACGGAAAGTTAATAATAATATTATAACCATATGTTGTTTTTTAGTGAAACCTGGTTTTGCGTACAACACACGCTATCGAGGAAGGTTGTGATTGCATGTAATGCAAGACAAGTCAGGGTTGCGTGTTGTGCATGACTCCTTCATTGTTTTGTATAACAGAATCTGTCCATAATTCATTTATACATTTAATATATATATATATATATAAACTCAATGTTGCGTAGAATAATTACTATCAAACGAACTTGAAATTGTGTGTAACATGATCCAATAATAGATTTCTGTATACTTCAAGCTAATATGGTGTTGCATATAGCGCAAGGTGATCTTGGTGTAGAGTGCAATAGATGATATGAAAAAAATAATATATATCATAAAATCTCGGGGCGTTACATTCTACCCCCCTTAAAATGAATTTCGCCCACGAAATTTGTGAGGGTTATAAATGGTTTATTACATGAGCATTTCTTTCCTAGAATCCCACATCATGAAAAGGAATATTAAAACATACATTTAAAAATGAACATTGGAAACAAAACAAAATCCCAAAGTAACTCATCACTTGGGTTCCCATATAGGAGATCATAGGTGAAAATATGGATATGGAAGAGAAATCTAACTGTCATATTCTGATGGAGAGTGGTAGAGAAAATGTCTATGAAAAATCCAACAATCACAAATCCTTAAATTTGTGATAATATAAAGTACCATCTGATTCACCAGATATGAGGGCAATATGACAACATTTTTCGTTTTCATGATCATTTCCCGAATGTTGATTAATTTTTCACAAGGAGAAATACTTACTTGATTCTAGTGAAATATAATTGTTGGTCATTCCATGAAAAAATTCCACTTCATCTCTTATTTAAAGAAATGAAGTTGAATTTTTCCTACTTAAAATATGAGTATATCATATGATAGAATGATATGTCATTCAATCTGTCTCAAACAAAAGTTTAGAAAAAGTTATTAAATATACCTAAGTCCATCTATGGTGAGATTAACTGCATCTGATTCCAACAATGGAATTATTTTTCAAATATCATACAACTTAATAATATAAATCCAATTTATACTGACCAGGGACTTCATGTTGGCCAGAGGTAGGCAATAAAGTCCTTTCGCACTTCGGTTGTGGGTTCGATTCCAACATCTTTGTCTGACACAACAGGTTTTTTCCCGTCCTATAGGTTGTCCCTTTTTCTAAAACTATATTATTATAAAATTCCTTCAATAATATAAAAAAAATCTAGCCTTAAACAATACTATCGTATGTCTAACTTAATTCATTCCAATCATTAGGCTTATCCAATATACTTTGGTCTAAGGTCATAGTATAAAGAAAACGATTAATTGGAAGGTCACATTTCAAGAACATGAATACCATCATTTATCCCCCATATATCATAAGATATATCTCATTGGTCACATTCCAAACATGTGAATACCTTAATCATGAATTCTTTTGAAAAATGAATTTCCATAGAACCTTAGTGAAAACATGAATTCTGTCTAATGTTATCTTTTTTTACATACCAAAATCCCAAAATATCAACATAATATTACTATAACATTGTCTTTATTTCATTTTCTCTTTATCCATTCATTATGTGCATATGATCTTCTTTCCAAAAAAATATTTAAATCACTTTTCATGGTTACCGGTACCATTCATTATATAATTTCAAATACTCATGAAAAGACAATAGTGTAACAATCCTTATATTTTACTTTATTCAATAGTACCATAAATTATTTTTGATGTAATCATTCCACTACCTTCTTAAACCATTGACTGAGCTTCATCATTTTATTCCTCAACACTTCTTTCATCTCACATATCACTTATATTCTCATCATCATCGTCAACAAAAATACTATCCATACGAAAATGATGATTCTCTTCATGTGATTTTCCATTAGTGAATTGGTTTGTATAATGCCCGTACATTCCACATTTAAAACATTTAACCATTGTTCATGTCTTTGCAATATCATTATCCTTGTCCATGGTGTTAACTAAACCTTTTAATTTACAATTACTGGATTTGTGTCCTTCTTTACCACACCCAAATCAGCATCCAATTCTTCTGAAATATTCTCCCTGATTCCTCTTCCCACATGATTTACATAAGGGAAATTGAATATTATTTCCTCTATGATCATCATGAAACTCCATATTTCTGTTATTATATGTGTTGGGAAACTTACCAAAGTTGAGATTATTGATCATATTATGAAATTTTTTATTATAAATAATAACAATATGTTGAATTCTAGATCTAATTTAATTTGGTTTCTCAGGAAGAATATCATTCCATTTTTTATCATATCCTCCACTATCATGAATCTTCCGGTTTCCAGCCATTTTCAAAAACCCAAAAAGAATAGTGTGAGAGGAAAAAATCATAATCAAGGGGGATTATATTCAATATCTAACATCTTAAGTTAAATTCTAAGATTGCTACCGTAATTATAGGACTATAACCTATACTTATACATAACTTTAGGGACATCCCTAGACATACCTTAGAAACTTTTCTAGGGATCTCACTAAAGTTTTCACATCCTAGTTTCCAAAGGTTAACTAAACCTTTCCTCTGATACCAACTAAAGAGACCCAATCTTGACGTACATTGAAATTACATTACCTTTGAGGAATACTTAATACATAACCAAAACAAACAAACAAGGACCATAATAGTATAGTGTCTTTGGATACTTGGGAAAATAATCTTCTAATCATGGTGAAAGATCTTCAACATCTCCTATAAAGATCTTCCCCTTTTGTTTTCATACCTAAAACCATTATTTATATCATGGGGAAAAGAAAACATAAAAAGGGTGATCTTGAATGCTCAATAAAGGTAAACATAGAGAACATAAAACCATCCATAAACATTTGAATGCAAAAATTTGAACATAAAATCTAAACATCAAATTCATGGGCATAGACATAAATCTTGGAAGTACGTAAGGCATATATCAAAAAGGAATATCAATCATGATAAATATCATGGTAATAAAACATGTAATTTTGGAAAACCATTAAGCACATTATATGATTTCCATAGTAGCCAAGTCATTGCTGCCAAGACCATCTTAGAGGACAAAAGTCTCTTTCTGAATCGAGTTCACTCCTTGTTCCAGTTCTGTAAAATTGAACCAGATTAACTTACCATTCCAGCCATGTATATCTCATGTGATATAAATCATTTCCCAATGCATTGTAGGGAGATATAGGTCCCACACATCTCATAATGAAATCATACTTACTTGTGGAACATCATAACCATATATCATTAATCATAATCCAAAGAATAAAGTAGGTTTCATAAACATTATCCTATCATAACATAATCCATATAAAACAAATGGATATCATTTCATCATAAGAAAATTGAAACCATTTAAATCATAGATAAATTATACTTGAAACATATACATATGAAATAATGTCATCTTATATGGAAAATGGTTTTGATAAAACTCTTGAAATGAGTTCTTGAGGAAAATATCCTTTCTTCATCAAAATCATTTTCTTTTAACAAAATACCATGAAATTTTAGAAGAAAATGATTTTTATAATAATAATAATAAAATATTGTGAATGAAGCTTCATGTAAATAAGTATTTATGAAATCCTCAATATGTTTTCATGCCGTATAAGTTAAAAAAAACATTCTCCTCATACTTTTGTCGGAAAAGTCAAAAAGTACTCATACGGTATAAAAAAGAATGATTCCTTCCATAACATGTGGTAAAAGAAAACAATGGGTATAAAGGACATTAAACATACATCAAAACATTTTTAGAAAACATGTACTTGGATGATAACCAAAACCCTAGTAAATACTTATGAATAAACAATATCTGATAAGAACGAGATGGAAATAGTTATCCCTTACCTTAGGTTTGATATGCTTTGTACGAATTCAAATCTCCTGTATAATGATTTAAATAATGTCATTTACCTATTAAAAAATAATATTCATTGTAATGATATCATATATGGTTCACTTATGACTTTATATTACCCGTTTTTTTTGTAAATTCCATGTTAAAGCAACGTTTTGGGTAAAATCATTTTATTTATCATACGTGTTTTGGACTTGTTGTTCTTGATATTATTGTTACTTATATCATGATTTACTTACATCCAGAATGTAAATCAAGATTTATATATCATATATATTCAGTATATATATATATATATATATATATATATATAATAGATAGATGAATGAAATGAAATACACCATTTAGGGAGACAGTAGGCCGTACGTACGCATGAACAATGTTTTCCTTTACTTATTGACCTGAATAGAAGTAAGTAGATGAAATATATATATATATATATATACATAAATGTAATAGCTTCATTATGTAATATATTTCCTTATTATTCATTATATATACTTTATAATCATTCGTGAATGGTTATCATGGATAATGAATCTCATCGCGTCGTGTAGACGGTAATCCGTACGTGCGCACGAGCGACGATATCATTACCATAATTATTGAATGGAGTTGGAGTGGATGATAAAATATTTCATAATCATTATTGTAACGCCCCGATCCCATATTCCTAGAGTCGGTGCATTATTAAATAACATTGGCATGATCACAAGATTGATTAAGTCTCGAAAGACCGATTAGTTTAGTAGCCTTGGAATAATTAGATACATTCATAAATTTTACATTACATCATAAAGTGAAAAACTACAACAAAAACATATTGTATTCATATCCCCTTATATTATCCCTGAAGGTCATTCATAAATTACTTCTTCACATCCTGGGAAAAATAAAACATTGAAAGGGGTGAGCTCAGACGCTCAGTAAAGTTAACAATATAGCCGAATCATTCATAAATAAGCCTAAACATTTAAGGCAATGTATAGATAAAACAAAAACCTTTTAAACTTGGACTTCAGCTTAATATGGCAAAGATAAAATGAAAAAATAACATTTACTTATTCACATGGATATTCTAATAGTCGAATAATCACATGAAATATCTATATCAACATTCATAATGATGGAATGCATAATTCCAGACTATCATAACCACATAGCCAAGGCCTTGTGCCAAGACTAAAAATAAGATTTTGTCAAGGCCTCATGCCAAGACACTAGTTTGTCTCATGAGACCTACCGATGCATCGAGGATCTATAGCGAGCTACACCCGTCACTTACTAAGTCCAATGCATTCCTCATATGAAAATTATGAAACATAACACAAACATTCATATTAAAAATATCATTCGAAATGTCAATACATTATCCACAAACCATGAATGGTATAAAAATAGCACATCCACATTCAAACATAACTCATTCATTACAAAATGAAATATTGTATTTTATCATATTATCCTCAATAGAGAATAATGAAGTATATTGACATAGATGAAAATAATCATCAAAACTATTAAAGAGAAATATCCCCCTTTTTCTTGAAAACATTTAAAAGTCACACTATTTTTCAAAAATTCATTTAAAATAGATTTTTAAATAAAAGTGCCCCATACCACTTTTAAATTTTTAAAAGGAATTTTGATTTGATAACTTTAATTTCCATATAAATAAACACATAAAAACATTTTTAAAAAAGGGACATTAATGAGAAAGATTTAGATTAATAAATCCGTAAAACATTTTAAAATGATATTTTAGTTAGAGTTACTAACCAAAAGAGAGACACTTGAATAAAAATAATTGAGGTAATAAAAAATTTGTAATATCATGAGAATAAAACTATTCATGATATACTATGTCAAATTACATTATATACACCATATAAAAGTGATTCGGTGTATATCAACAAAGGAGTCTGGAATGGAATGTAAATTGAGATGAAATCTCTCATAAAAGCAGTATCATTAGGTTAAGGATAAATCAACGACATAATTTTTTGTGACAAATATACATACACTCAATATGATTGGATATTTAGTGTAAAAAAATAAAAGGACATTCACACAAATTCTTGTAAAATCAACACCAATGAATTAGATGTTTATCTTAATAAATGGAGATTGAGTTAAAATTACTCATATCAAGTTCATATAGTTGACTTGAGAATTTATCAATGGAGTGATTATGTGTATCAAAAGTATATCTACAGAAAGGGGAGTGGAAATTATGACTTAATCAAATAAATAGTAATTCCACACATAATATTAGAGTAAAATAATCAATGAATTATTAGTAAAGCTGAATGAGTGGAAATTGAAATTTCAAATTCCCAGAACGATTTGGTAACTTAAAAATCATACACCCATGAAAGAAGGATAATACAGTGATAATGAAAATGTCCAAAAATTAATGTAAATTACATATTGAATACAATCATGGTAAGTACACACACCACATGCAATAAATAAGTGGTAAACAATGGAAATCTCACGGAATTGAAAGTGAGATAAGAAACCCCTTGCTTTGTACTTTTCCCTTGGTCGAGGGTAGGTCAGACACCTATATAATGGTAAAATAATTTTTATTGAATTATACAAGTATAATATATATTAATATCATATACTATATTTTAACATTTCTTTGTTAATAATATCTTAGTATTATCGTCATTTTAGGTGTTAACTTACTCGTTTTCTTTTATATGTTTTGTTACATAAGTCGTGCTTTTTATGGTTAGGTTTTATCTTATTCATATGCATAATTATATCATGTCTTTAAAAATTATTTTTAATCATCAAATTAGAATTAGAGTTGAATGGATATGATGGGTAATGAATCTCGTCGCGTTCGTGGAGACGGTAGTCCATATGTACGCATGAGTAATAATAACATTCTTTTGATATTATAATCATATATAATTGGATGTTATATAACATATAAAAAATCATTATAATGTTATATTTATTATTTACATGAATTAAACATCATTATTATACCCATCCAAATAATAATGTATTGAATAACAATTACACCATGACGTGGAGACGGTAGGCCGTACGTACACAAATATGGTGAAATTTCATTCAAAGGATGGATAGAATACTGAATATGGTTGTACCATATCTATAATAACATCACACTATATAGAAGATACTAGATTTATTATTTTAGAATATAAATAACAAAGAAAGAGGAAGTTGAACAAGAAAGGAACATGAAAAAGGGTGGTGAAAACATTACCTCTTCTTTGGGTTCTTCATTTTGACATGATCAAAAGGGATTCCTAGGTTGTCTTTATGATCAAAATAAAGCATCTAGGTTGAATTTAAGGAAGTTGAGAGAGTATTTGGGCAGGGTTTGGCCAAACCAAAAGGCTTTGAATGATTGAATTAGTGAGAAGGGGGAGTTTCCTTTTATAAGAGGGTTGAGGGGAACCTTTTGAAATGCTAGAAATATTATTTTATAATAAATTCATATTTAGTTTATAGTGGCTCCAAAGTAGATTATTAAAAGTATATGGTGGGTATGGGTCTAAATACTTTCAACCAATATAATTTAGATAGGTTTGGGTAATTATATTAACCTTATCTTTTAGTTTTAACTATTATTTAATTTGTTTGACATTTACCATGTCACATTGTATTTTTATATTATATAGTTAATAAACATACTATATACTTCCAAGCGACCCCCAAGTGGATCATTAATGACACAAATATCATGAAAAAGTACATTTTCCGAACCGTATATTTTTAGGAATAAAATACCAATTAATAATATAATATTTATTTTAAAAACACGTTTATGTCAATTTTGAAACCATTCAATAATTGATTTTTGTTAAAGTCATAAGAACATAATTAATTCGAACCAAATTCATTTAAGAATTACTATAATGTCATATTGTCCAATAAAATTCATGTATGTCATCAAAACATTCAAATTATATTTATTTTAACATTTATAATACCAATTATTTGGTTCATTCATTGATATGGAAAATACTACATCATTATTGTGTCATAAATAATATTAACAATTAAATATCTAAAAATTGTAAATAAAATACCATTATGTAGGAAATCTTTGTATCTTTCTAATGAGTATTTATAGTCGACAATCCAACATATATAACCATATGTAAAATTTGTTTTTCTAAAAGATATATTATTATGTCATTTTTGTATTTATTTTAACATAATTAATATAAAGTGTCTTTATCACTTACAAGTGGATCCATGGGGTCCCAAAATCGACCCATAGATGACCATGGTTGAACTTGTATCAACAAGAAAGGTTAGGAGACGTTTTATGGAAATTTATTATTATTATAATATTATTTTTTTACCCTTATTTACCGGATTTACCCTTTAACCATGGTAATTAAAATATTTACCGAAGTAATTATTCAAAATGCCTAAAAATTAATGTTACCTATTTACACAATTTGAACATCTTGATTCCAAATATGGAATCCGTTGTTTATTTCAGGTTTAATTGTGAAATTATGTCCAATGAAAAAAATTGTATTAAATGGAAAAACAATTTCTAAAGATAATTTAAAACAACTCAAATTCATAATTTATCACTATTAATTATTTCGATTAGAAAAGTTGTTTTTAATTAAAATTTAGCAATTTTCACTATTCATCAAAATATAAAACTTATCTAAAAAGTACCAAAATTTCATCCTAGGATAATTTCAATATTCCGAATCCAAAAATGAAGTCCATTATGGGAGATAAAATTTATATAATTTCAAAAAGTGGTTATTACTATTCATAACCGCTTCTTTGATTGGTCGTAGTGTGTTAGAATCTCAAAGTTGTGTACAACTCCCGCTACTGTATTATTAAAAGAGAATCGTATCATGGAATCTTGGGGTGTTATAATTATGATGTTATAATAACCATATATAGTTATTCTTTACACCATTATACCCATCCAAGTATGTTTTTGGTGAAAAAATAGATTACACCATGGCGTGGAGATGGTATTACGTACGTACGCACGTGCGGTGATTTCATTTTCCGTAGGATGGATAGAAGGTGAAATGGTGTTGTTTAATATTTATAATAACATATCAGTATATTAGTGATATTTCTGTTATTACTTTATAATGAAACAACTAAAGAAGATGAAGTTGAAGAAGAAAAGAACTTGAAAGAATCGGTAAAAGAGATCACCACTTCTTCGACGCACCTTTTTTAGGCTTCTTCTTATGGCACTAGAGTTGGTGCTTTGAGGAGATAATAACATCTATAATGTTTATAGGGATGTTTATAAGGTAAATGTGCAGGGATTTTCTGAGCATGAAGGCTCAAAATTGTGTAAATAATAGATAGAAGAGGTTCCCTTTTATATGGTAGGACAGGGGCACCTTTAGAAACCTAAAAAATATTAATTTATAATAAATCAAACCCCACTTAAAAACCTCCAAAAATGTCACATATTAAAAGATTATAAGAGATACAGTTGTAATCTCATCAACCAATAAAATTTATACATGTTGAAAATTTATTTTAAACCTTATCAACTTGATTTATCCTTATTTAGTCTATTTAATTTTATTCGTCGGAATAAGATACTAAATTTTAAATTGTTATAAATAATTACTTATATATTTTGAAGTGTCCATAATTGGATAATTTATGAAATTTTATACAATATAAATCTTAAGTTATAATTTTTAAATATTTTTGTGATTTTTAAAAAATATTATATTATGTTATTTTTATAAAATAACAATAGAGTCAAATTTGACACTATTCATTTATTTGAATTTATATAAGATCCTACACAAGATAAATGTTCTAAATAAAAGATTAATTTGATTCATAAAATACCATATTTATCTAGCAAATTCGTGTAGCTCAATAAATAGTTCATATAATATATATTTTAATATTCTTAAAACCATTTATTTTATATTTCAATCAATAAAATAATTTCAACATCACTATTGTGTCACATTTAATGATAATTAGATAAACACTAAAAATTATAAATAAATTAACATGATGTATATAATCTTATTATATTTCTAGATACTATTTATGTTCGAGGTTTCAGGATTTTTATCACTAAATTAAAATTATTATACTTATAACATTTTAGAGAGTGACATGTTGTCACTTTCTTTGGTTTTAATAATAATTAAATTATTTTCATGGTAAAAAATCCATTTAATGAATCTAATCTGATCCTTAGGTGATATCATCGACTTTAAGTAATCCAATAGAACTTTTTTAGGTGTTAGGATAATTTTATAATCTTATTTTTACCCTTAATTACTCGATTTACCATTAATTGGAGTAAATAAAAATTATCGTAGTTACAATTCATAATATCAAAATAATAAAAGTAACATATTAACATAATTTGTAACCACTAAATTCAAATATGGAATCAATTTTTCAAAATTTAAAACACATAAGTTGCAGTAATTAATATAAAATTAATCCCTTTGTTAAGAAAATTAGTTTTAAAAGTTCAAACATTTCCAAAGATTGAAATGATTTTACCTATAAATTCAATGTATAATTAATGGTAATGACATAATTTATTTTAAATGGTAAAAAATATATTCTATTTATACATTACAACCATTCAATATTATAACTTATCTATATAAAATATTGTGATGAAAAAAATTGTTTTTTATTAAAATATATCGTGTTTTTACTATTCATTAAAATATGAAAGTTATCAAAATAATATGAAAATTTTATTCCATGTAGTTTTATATATCCTGATTCCAATGTAAATTTTTTTTTGTCAAATTTAACTTATAAACATGTCAAAAACTAGATTTAAAGCTGGTGCGCCCTCAAAAGGTAGCAAAACTGTACTTTTATTAAAAATAATTATTTTACCTGACAAATTTATTTTTTTCTCATACCATGTTCTAGAAAATGGGTATGATGATTAATAATGTTTTAAAATTCAAAATGTAGTTGATACTATTCATAACAGCTAGTTCATAATAATATTATAAACATATATCGTTGTTTAGTGAAACGTGGTTTTGCGTACAACACACGCTATCGAGGAAGGATGCGATTGTGTGTAATGCAAGCCAAGTCAGGGTTGCGTGTTGTGCAAGACTCATTCGTTGTTTCGTATAAAAGAAGCCAAAAATATTTCATTTTTACATTGAATATATATATATATATACACTCAATGTTTCGTAGAATAATTACTATCAAACGAACTTGAAATTGTGTGTTACATGATCCAAGAATAGTGTTGCATATACTACAAGTTAATACGATGTTGCGTATAGCGCAAGGTAATATTGGTGTAGCGTACAAAAAAATATATGAAAAAAATAATATATCTCATAAAATCTCAGGGTGTTACAATGAGTCACAGACCTTGGGGAGTCCCTAGGGATCCATCATCCTCATTCCCTTATGTTGAACCCTGTGAAAGTACCTAGGAATTCTCATTGGGAGGAAAAAATTAGATTATAAGTAGGGTGGTCCCATAATTATTCATATATGACCATTATTGAATGGTTTGTATAAGAACAAATTAATTGAATGGAATATAACCTTATAGATACCACTATCAGTCTCTTGGGAATCCAACTTATCACTGCTCCTCAGCTGAATCCACACTGGTGTATCCACATGATCCTAGATGTGATCCTAGTCATCAACCATGGAAATCCAATAGTCTCCCATGGGTTGTCCAACATCAATTATTTGGTATATATTCCAACAATACAGATTTTACCTCTTTTTGAATCATATAGTTTTGATCCAATCACAGTGGTGTACTAACAATGTCATTCAAATTCTAGGAACCTTGAGAATTTTCAATGGTATCACATTATCATAAAATCTATAAAGTAATGGCTATTATGATATAAATACATTCTCATAGATTTAATTTTGGATCCTTTGTGCCACCTCCAATAACCCACCCTACATCAACCATATAACTTGTTGATATCCAAGATAATAATCTACCCCTAAAAAACTATGAGACTGAATCCCAAAAACTGCATCATCAAAGGGTGTCTTCCATTTCAACTTGCAATTTTAAATAAACATAGTAAATCACACTTGTTTGAGGCCCAATATCTTATTCCCATGCATCCTCAATAATCCCTTGTCATCAAGAATTAATATAAATAAAAATTAAAATACCACAGGGGTTGGTCGACTGACCATTCCCATCTTTTTCAACATATCCCTATAGGGATTACATATTGGTTCTGGTTCTAAGGTTACTCATATATCCACAAAAACCCAAACTAACATGAATCCACATAGGGATCATCTATAAATGGGGTAGCCATATGGTCCCCCTATATAATTGTACATCAATGTCACCCCTTGTGAGTGTTCTCAATCTCCTCAAGGGTCTTGGGGAAAAGTAGACCATCTAAGGAAGTCAAGTCCCATGGATATATCAATGCGATAGTATGACCTACCAAGATATATGGTATTATTGACATCATATAATATCATAGGGATGAAACATGGTCGATCTCAATACTCATGATCCCTTTAGGTCAGTACACTCATCCAACCCATGTCCATTCTATTTTAAATCAATGAGATCCCCAAAGGGTGACTGTATCCTGGCTATCAAAATCAATGGCCATAAACTCTGTTATTAACGGATGAAGCATCTAGCTGGAGCACAATGTCCCTTTATATCACTTCCTCTCTATAGAGTATAATAGATCTCATTTTATTAATATAATGTTTTAATCAATTAAAACAATAGGCGGTAAATATAACCAAGTTGATTAACATAATTTACTAGTTCATCACCCTATGTGGTCAGAATTCATGTCAAAACACTTCAATCCTAAACTATAACTATATAATATGGTATGTTCAAGGAAAAAATACTATATTGAATCCTTCTCCCATTTATTTCGAGGAGTAGGTAGTTTCTTCCAAGGGCCACCAATTCCTATCCAACATCTTCCTTTCTAAATGGGGATTGTATCAATGTCACGAGTTTATAAATCAATCCAAACTAAAATAATTAATTAATCATAACATTTGTATGAAATTAATCCATTTATTATAGACAATTAAGACACACATTGATAACCATATCATGGTAAAACCATTACCTAAACCATGGTATAGGTTCACAGTAGACCGTGGATACCAACCAGAGCCAAACATTTATTTTCTTAAACAAAAACCATATTACTATAATTTAATTAAAAAACCCATTATAAATTTCTAGTATATAGAATGCCTTTAACAAACTAACGAGTGATATATGGCGCATATTATCTCAACATATTCTCATATAGGGATATAATAATTTTTTAAAGAAATAATGTGAGTTTAAAATTATCTGGTGAACCCTCCATTTCCACCCTACAACAAAAAATATCATATCTACATGGAAGAAGAATGAGAAATAATTGATGGCATGAAGGTGACCATACAATGAATAATTACCAAAAATTCTAAAAAACCCCACCCCAAATCAAAGGGAAAATGATATGAAGGACCATGAACCAAAAAAATAAGAAAAATTCAGATGATTAATTTAAATCCTTAAGGAAAAAATAGTCATTTACTCCTTTATAGAATACAGATTTATAGTACTATGACATAGAATTGTTGGTGATCCTACCATGTTGGCTAGACCCTTCGTTGTGTCACTCGTTAGTCAGTGGTTGTAGGTTGAATCAACCATGCATCCCTACATCCTCATACTACCCTTTATGTTCTCTAGAGACTCCTTGGTACCAATCATACCTCAAACCCTATCTAAATCACACTTCTAAGTGTCCTTGAACACTCATAATTCCTATTTGAATCCATGTTTAATATTTATTACACTGAAAAATTCAAAATTTAAATGCTTCGTGAATTTTAAATTTCAATAAATATATGAGGCATTACACTCCCCATACTATAAAGATTATCATTATAGATATTTCATTGTGGTGATTAAAATATACCTCCTCACATACGTGAGTCATTAATTCATCATCAACTTGATCCGTCCTAGATCGAAATTTCAACCATGCTTCAAAAGATAATCCTCAAAATTGTTGCTCTTAAGACACCAAAACATGATGTAATGGTCATATCCATTTCCAGAACAATGGGATGGAAATTTCATGAGATCATTGACATCATGAAATGATCACATTGTTTTTTTAAAACAAATTAACGATATTTGGGTTTCTAAACATATGATTTCGCTCAGTAGGAAAGTTCCAAGGCCTTGACACTTATACCCTTGAAATAACATTTCTAAACCCCACACCCATGTTCTAAATGGTGAACCCATAATGATTACTTACTCTCCCAATGACATTAAATGATGGTTCCAAATCAAAATTCTCATTTACAAGATAGAATAGTCATTCTCCCATCATCCATACACAATACTGGCACATTGACTTTTCTTCATAAATCCATTATCTATTCTCAAAACATGATGTCCATATCTAAAAAGGAATACCTGATGTATATACTAGATCACCCCATATAATAAATGAAAAAACAAGTTGAAACTCATCACAGTGATTATTCATGAATTTTATCAACATTACCCACTAACAGGCTTTCAATTTACTCAGTCACAATGGAACAAGTCACATAGAAATCCTATGAACATCATAAAACACACACCAATGACAATACCAAAACCCAAGAATGATAATATTGATTACATTATAAGCTAACTAAAACTATATCATTATTTCCTTGACCAGTAACACATTCATAGTCCGCACTTTTATATCATCATCAACAATCAAAATCTCAATTACCGTGAAGAAAACCAACAGATACCCTGTCTTTATTATTTCATTGAATTATTCAAGGACTCCATTAGTACTAATATAAAACAAATATCCATAATCAAAATGCCAAATTGATAATTTAATATATGGACACATACACATGGGATTCTTCTCATAGCTGGGCCACACACTCATATCTGATATTCCAATCCCTACTACAAAATCATCCATGTTGTTACACTACTATCCCATGTTCTTGATAACCATGTCCCATACCCAATACCTCTCCAAACATAACAAAAAGTAAGGCCAAGACCACAAATTATTATGGAACAATCCAAAACAATAAATTAATACATGTTCTTATCCCATGGAAATGATTCCCATTAAAACAACAAAAATCATATTATATGTGAGGTCTCACCCTAAAATGACTAATGGTTCACTCCTAACCATATTCATAACCTTAACCTAATCCATGACCACCACCTTAATGGTTCCATCACAATGAACATATTCCTCCTCCCTAATCAAAAATTACCTCATGTCAAAACCAGTCTAGGATTGAGAAATATCTTTTTGGCCACAATACCAAATACATTTCCATAATATCTCGTACCATAAGGTAACATCTCATTTAAATCAAACCATGGGAAAACTAGACTGTTAGTGTTTCATTAATTTCATCACTCCATATCATGCACCTGGTCACTCACCAATTTATGATTCAAATGTGTACAAAATTGAAACAGTGCATACCATTCCCCTCCCATCCACAATAACATGTGTACAATCCCATATGACCTAATCAATCACTTTATTCATGCTCACATGAATTGTACATCATTATTAACATGAGTTTTCCATTCACTATTAAATGTATTCCCATCAATAGAAGATAATTGAATATGGTTTTATATAAACGATCCACATCCAACCCATGCCAAGGCCCACTATGCAGTTAACCATAATCTGTAACAATTTCCAGACCTAACACTTTAATTTCACTCACAACGTACTGGAAAGCATATCTAATGTAAACTGGGTAAAAAAAATATAAATGGTCATATCCATTGAATCATGTCTGAATACCTAAATATACACCACTTCTGGTTCTTTTCATCATCATGGTATATTGGGGAATAGCATTGTATTTTCCATAAACTCTATTTCACCTCCCATACATAAATCCCATATGATGGAACCTACATATGTTTCTCACCATTAATGATCTTACAAACATAGTCCAACCACTCTCATGGGGTTAAATAGATTATCGTACGTATATGAATCTCCAAATCCTATTTCCTACCTCACAGTCTCTAGGTCCACCCACATAACAAACAAACCAAATTCTACCTATGTTTAAAACTCATGGAAATCTCTTTATCTACTAGTAAATACTTATATAGCCTCACACGATCCAATTATCTCTTGATTAAATCCAAACATTACATCATCACATGACATCCAAACAATTTATAAATTAATTGATTCTCATTAAGTATCCATAAATAGGTCTCCTCCCATGAGAATCACAATTTAGGTTTCTCCCACAGGGCATCTCCTGAGATAATCTATTTCAAAGACCAATAATCATGAGGTTCAGTTATATAGGATGTAATTCCAAGGTATAAAGTTTACAAAAGATATGTAGTTTCTAACACAATAATTAACTAAACCAATGATACAAACACCCATGAAATTTTATCATCATGGTCTCAAATGCATGTACTGGCCTATTAGGGTTACCATATATAACATACAACATTGATAAATCATGTTAATTATAATTCATTTTTGATCTTATCATTTGGTGGATGCCCAACTATAAATTAAAGTATTTGCAATGGCTGATTTGTGACATGAACTTATTACCAAAGGTCATTTGAGGCTGGTTCCCGTCTCAAATTACCCATTGTAGAAAATGGTGTTTTATATATTTTTGAGAATGAGAAATCAAAAAATGATATTTTTATAATGGGATCCCTAGCCGTTTTAAATAGTTTATCAATGCTTTTTTTAAACCCTTTTGGAAGCGGTGGATGTTCTAGTAAAAAATATTATTTTTGACTGGATGATCCACCTGTCACAAAAAAAATAAAACATAAAGGATAATACTAATAATAATTAAAATGTTTAATAAAATAATAATAGAATAAAATTAATAAAATTAATAAAAATATCATAAAAATAAAAAATAAAATAAATTGAAAAGATAATTTAAATCATAATATCCACAAAAATATAAAAATAATAATAATAAAATAATAATAATAATAAAATTGGAAAAAAAAAATTTAAACAAATAAAAATAAAAAATATTCACAAAAATATAAACATTGTATTATGTAGAACTACAAATATATTAATTAAAAAATATATAAAAATGTGTACAATGAAATGTTTATAAACAAATATAGAAACCACTAAGGGGGAGGGACATCTAGAAGAGGATGATAAGGGAACTTCATCTCTAAACTTTGATTCATAAGTCACATGTACTCTATCATCTGCTCTTGCAACTTCACCTACCATCGACACATCTCCTCCTGCTACTAATACTGCTATCAATCGAGATCCTCATAGTCCCTAAGCATGGTCTCTATAAGCTCACCATGAGCTCTCAACTACTCCTGAAACTATGCAGTAGATGATTATAGTGTTTTACATTGAATTTTTACTAATTACTGGTTATGTTTGTTAATTTTTACCAGTTAATATTTTTTTCCCAATAATTAATAGTAAACAATGATTTTCATTAGTAATATTATGTTATTTCAAATAATATAAATATTTATTGTTATTCATCAGTATTTTTTTCTAATTATAAATTATTTTATACTAATTTTAGGGATTATTCACTAATTTTAACTAATTACTACTACTGTTTAATAATTAATGTAATTTATGGAAAATTTTTTCTAATTAAGGATAATTAAAACTAATTAATATTATTTTTTTATAATTATATTTTATTACTACTTATTTTGTCAAGATTATACTAATTATCGATAATTTTTAATAATATTTATTGATTACCAATAATTTTCACGAATTAATGTGATTGAACGAAAATTAAAACATATAATTTCAAATTAAAAGTATTTATATTTTCATTAAACACAATACAACTAATATAAATTAAATATTTATATTTTTAAATCACTATTACTAATTATAAATTTTTACTTGTAGTTATAAAAAATTACATCTATTTAACAGTAAGTACAAAAAATTATTAATATTAAAATAAAATATAACATAAAATAATTAATAAAAAAATTAAAAAGTTAATAAATACCTCAAAAATAAAGCTTTCGTGTGATAAAATATTCAAGAACATAGAACTTTTAATAATTTAAACTCTTAATTTAACTACTAAGAAAATGAATAAATTGCTTTAGTAGAGAAATTCATAAATTAAGGATGAACTAAAAAAACTAGGGGCGGGGTATATAGGATAGGTTTGATGTGAAGGGAATATTTGTGATGGAACCCTTCACAAATAGTTTATGCAATAAATTATTGTAGGGTCCTGAAAAATCCGCAAACGAAATTTTACCCAAAATCCCCCAAAAGAATTGGGGGAAAATAATCAAAGAGGACACACAAAGGACCGGTCTGCGAACAATTCCAAGGAAGCACAACATAGCCAGATGCCACGAGGCACCCCCTCCGTGAACCATTGTCATTCGTGAAATGGAGGTTGAGATGCTCCGCGGTCGCGAGGGAGGATGGACGCCAGTCCGGTTCACCATCACGAACTGCCCCAACCGTGGACCGGGTCGATCGGCTCAAGCCACACCCACTGTCATTCGCGGAATGGAGGCGGAACCCTCCACAGCCGCGGAGCACCCCCTGAGTTCGCCTCACGGGGGAGGGGAGAGATCAATACCCACTGCAAATCAATGATTGACTAAGTCAGCTGTGAACCAGGTATTTGGTTATGGCCCTCTGCAAATGGTTCCGCATGGCCACAAATACATTACTTTCCCCACACTATAAAATGAGTCCAAGGGGGAAATAAGAGAAGGATTGGAGAACTAATATCAAATTTGAAGGGATGGGATATTGGTTGAAGGAAGGCTTCGTATTTCGCAAACAGCGAAATTCCCATCCACATACTACAGCAGGTATATAAATTAATAAGGAATTGGAAAATGCCTAATAATTTGGTGAACCACGAACCTAAAATAACAAAAAAAGGAGAACCACAAACCATACCTCCTCCACAGATGACTTCCCCGTGGACCAGGGAGTTTATGCCTCTTTTCCCATCCATCGTACAGCGTATCACCCTCCCCCGCGGGTGAATCCCCGACCGACGAGCCTCTAATCGGCACCGCCCTTGGCCGCCGATGCCCGCCTGGAATCTTCCGTGAACCACCCTGGTTCGCCGATTGAACCCGAAGCCGTAAAACCCCCTTGTTCGTGGATTGATCCTGAAACCACGAACCACCCTGGTTCGCGGGACACTGATTAGTCTGTGGATCACTCTGGTTTGTGGACGGCTTCTCCAACTGCGTGGCACTTCCCCACGCGAAGGGCGCCTCCATCCAAACCTCTCGGTGGCCCGCCAAATACTTCAGTGTTCTCATTTCCAGATCCAGGTAAATTCCTTCTGATCCAGCTAGGTCTTCCACGGTTCCTTCATCGGCCTCTTCATCAGCCCCGATCCAAGGCCTCTACCAGAGCCACCAGATCTGCGTGGTATAAATTTTGAGGCCCATCAGCGCGTCATTTTGAGTTCACATTCCCACAGAAAACAGGGGAAAAGGGATTTCCCCGACCCTTGAGTAGATTCCCGAAGAATTCCTGGGTTCACATTCCCACTGTAATGTGGTGTCTAAGCTCGGGAATCTATTTTCTTCCCCTCCACTTGTTGAGGGTTCCTCGAAGATGGTAAAATACACATAGGAAGGAAGCCCTCGTGCGCTGCAAAAGAGGATACGGGAACAGGAGCACCCTCTATCCCTCTCTAGCCGGGCTTTGTCGCCCCAGGCATCCATCTCAGAGTAAGCCCCGACCTTTTGGGACTCCTCAAAGTGTAATCCTGAATTCATCATCTTGGTCCGCCTTCATGCGTAAGCCCCACTAAGCTTATCACGGACGCACCTTTCGCAACATGATCATATTTCCCCTACTGCCTCTTGTTTCTCAAACTGATCATGACTCATGTGGGCTTAGAGTAAGCATCGACCATGACATCCCCTTATAGGCCTCCTTTGAGTGTAATCCCCAACCCATCATTCTGGGCTACCCTAGAGCATAAGCCCCAAGACAAAAAAAACTATGAGGACTTTGATCCATGCCAAAGCATGGTACGTAGGAATCCTCCATGAGGTTGAAGCCCACCAATCGGTCATTTCTTCATGTCGAGTTCCACCCTCGTCCAGCATGACATTAGACTGTTTAAGAGAACTATGAGGACTTTGATACATGACAAATCATGGTACGTAGGAAGCCTTGATGAGGTTCCATCCCACCACTCGTTCGTTTCTTCACGCCGAGTTCCACCCTCTTCCACCATGATGTTAAACTATTTATGTGAACTACGAGGACTTTGATCCATTCCAAAGCATGGTACGTAAGAATGCCTCCATGAGGTTCAAGCCCACCACCCATTGGACCACCTGGTCTCTCTTCACGTTGGTTCCCTAACACCTATGTGAACTACGTGGACATTGATCCCTGCTTCCTAAGCAGGGTGCGTAGGAAGCCTCCCTTAGGATCAATCCCAATAGTCGGTCAATCTGACCATCTCCACGTCAGTTCACTGCACCACTCCTAGTGCCGCCTCAAGTGAGTTCCAGCCCTTCGGGGTCATCAATTCAATGAGGGACGGTAAACCTAGGGCATAAATGATTCTGAACCCCTACGTTCAATTGGTCTTTAACCACCAGGGTTGAATTCATGGATGCTATGTTTGGGTATAAACAAAAGATTCGTGAACATATGAATACGTCTTAAATCTATAAGAGAGTCCCAGAACATGCAATAAATCCCCCCAAAAGGGTGCGATGAGCCTAAATTCCCATCCTCTCTACCAATGTGAGTTCTTAAGAGTCGCTGGTCAGACCATCTGGAGGACGACTTCCTTTGTAAATAAGGACAATCAATCCTTGGATACGAATTCGTTGGGCATTTCATGGACAAAAACCAAGAACGAAACTAAAAATGGGGAACTCGACGTGAATCTTTATCCAAACATGACAGATTCAACCTAATCTCGCCCAGTGCCCCCTTATTCTCTAAAAGAGGGCCATGGAAGGTCATTAATTACGCGTGGGACTATGAGATGCTTATTTGATGAGTTTGCTGCTTGTATTTTCTAAAATGTTTTGTTGGAACAATTTTAATAACTCCCTTCAATCCAATGGAATCATAAAGGAGCTCAAAAATGTGCATTTCCAACGACGCAAGGACGAGAATTCTTCAACAACAGAGGACCCCGTCTCCCACCCAGCGTCTTCAACGCTGGGTTTCAGACACGCTGATCCATGACTACCATGTGAATGGTACTCTCCCAATGGTGGAGGCAGCCATCCATGCCCACCTATCCCTCAAGGTTCACTGGACGCCTGCCCAGCAACGACCGCAATGGGAGACCCAGACATCCCCTGTCGCTATCTCCAACCATTTCGGGATTCTATCCCTAGTACGAGACAATGCGTACCTCCCTTATCTTAGGGAGGCGGATGAAGTCGATGTTGAGGACTTCATCCCTGTAGAATGGGGGTTCCGCTCTCTGGACCCCGCCAGCATACGTCATCACGGTGACGCAGTGACCCGAAATCCTCTCGCCGACGAGGATGTTTCCCCAAGGATTCATGCGCACGATCCCCAAGCTCCAACCCCTCAGACCGCCCGACGAGGGTGGCAGAAGTACAATCAGGGACCGGTCATCACCCTGGTCCCTGAGCAGGAGATCTGCTGCTCATCCACGGAGACATACCATGAACATGCACCTACACCTATTCGCTCCTCCCGAGCCCACCATCCAGACATTGTGGCATCATACGAGCTGACACACATCCCCACCGGGCTCCATAAAGCTCATCGCTCATATAGGATGACACTTACTCGGTAGGCACCTCTCCTTGACCAGGGTCATGAAGCCCACCAGCATGACATGGTGGTGACCCGGCACTTATAGGACCAGCTCCTGGCAGTTGCTTCAGACACCCGCCATCCTGATATGGTGGCAATCAACAAAGCCCGCCACCCAGATGTGGCAGCAAATTATAGGCGGGCATGTCTCCCTGCCAAAATATTCCACCGATTCGATAGGGTGGGAGATCAATATATGCAGGGCCAGCTCCCTACAGATTCAAGTGAAGCTCTCCACCCCGATCTGGCAGCAAACGAAGAGAGAAATCGATGTATCCTGGTACAGGGGCAGATTCGTTCCCCTGCCCCGACACGGGAGAATCATTAGTACCCACTGACCACTGGAGGACCGGAGAAGGATATTCCTACTCCGATATCGAAATGGGTCTTCATACCTGTCCCAGCCAAATATGTCTCTCTACATATCCTATAAATGTTGTAGGAGCAGGTATCTATCCCAGATCATATCTTGCAGACTTGCCAGCATGTAATTGCATCAGCGTAAACAGTAAGGACTCGTGCCAGTGAGCCCCTCTCCCCAATTTAGGAGACTCATCTATGAGAGGAGATAGTCTCCTCGGAGTAGATCTGCATCCCTGCTTCAGCCCAAGAGGGTTTCCAGCTATATTCCCCGACTCAAGGGAAACCAGATCGAGCAGGTTCACTCGTCCCAACTGGGGGACACCCGTCCATCACAGTGTATGCTCCAGAGCAGGCATATATCCCTTCTTAATGTCAAGATGTTCGTCGTCATATCCCGGAAACGTCACGGGACCCAATTAGATAGGGACCCAAAGGTGGAGGTCGTTGTCAACAGGGGATAGTCCCCGCTACCCGCAAAAGAGCACCCCAAACGCGCTGAAGGCAGCCATAAAATAAAGAGCGGGTTCATGACTCTGCTCTTCTGGAAGCAGCGGTTCCCAACACCACTAACCACACATCAAAGGCTCGAATCCCTACCCACCCATTCCTATATTATGGGAGTGGCAGTAGTAGTTGTGAAGGTCCTCCCCATAATGTCGCTACCAGCAGCTCTGAAGGTTCTCCACAGAGCACCCATGGGGGCCTCCCCCGCGGGCATATAACGATTGGTCATGAGAACTTCTCTCCTGATGCAAGTCAGGGAAACCCTCCACATGACGAGAAGATCGAGCAGCAAGAAGGACCTCCACTTGTGGTGGTCCACCCTGAAGGTCCTCCCCGGGGTATACACTACAATCACTCTCTATGTAGTGGGACCACATATTGTGATGGTAGCCTCACTATCATAGTCGCAACTACGGAGGCCCTCCCTGTAGTGACGTCTCATTACGACAAGAAGGTCATCCCCTTGTCGTGGCCTGCCCCGATGGTCCTCCCCAAGGATTACGCTGCAACAGAACTCCACGCAGCCAGGCATCAAGTCACGGTGGTAGTCCTCACCGCCCTAATAACAGAGGTCCTCCCTATAGAGACGTTGAGCAACAAGAAGGCCCTCCCCTCATTGCCGTACATTATGGAGGCCCTCCCAAGGATGTATCCCATAGATATTCTCCCTGCATCAGCAGTAATGGTAGTCCTTTCCATTGCCGTAGCTGTGATGGTAGTCCTCGCCACCACGACCGCCATTACGAAGGTCCCCCCCTTTTCGCGGCATGTCCTGAAAGTCCTCCCCAGGATGCGCGTCAAACGTCAATCCATGATGGTCATCCTCACCATGATGGAATTTGTTGTGAAGGTCCTCCCCGTAACGACGATACGCAGCCAGAAGGTCCTCCCCTTGCTGTAACATGCCTGGGAGGTCCTCCCCAGTGTGTGCACTACAAAAGTCCTATATGCAGTGAAGCATCAAGCATTAATGGTAGTCCTCACCACCACGACCGCCATTACGAATGTCCTCCCCACAATGGCCCCAAGCAACAAGAAGGTCCTCCCCTTGTCGCGGCATGTCCTGAAGGTCCTCCCCAGGATGCACGACAAACGTCAAGCCAAGATGGTCATCCTCACCATGATGGCAGTTGTTTCAAAGGTCCTCCCTGTAACAACGCAACGTTCCCAGAAGTTCCTCCCCTAGTTGGAACATGCCTTGGAGGTCCTCCCCAGGGTGTGCACTAAAAAAGTCCTCTATGCAGTGAAGCATCAAGAAGTAATGGTAGTCCTCTCCATTACGGCCGTCATTGCGAAGGTCCTCCCTGTGATGAAATATTATATAGACAGGAAGGTCCTTCTCCTTCCAAATATAGAATCGAGGATGTCAGATTCACAAAATGTCGCTAACGACTCCTTTATTCGATCAGGAGATGGTTTGTGGCCGCGTTCATCTTCTGAACCACATCGGAATCGCTTAAAAATGATTCAACACCTACCGGTTCCACTGCCTCTGATCACACTAGCAGTGAGCGCCTCAGCTGGGATGACCAGGTAGAAGGATAACAGGTGGAGAAGTAAGCCGATATGTTACACCTGAGGAAACGACTAGCCAGGAAAGATATACCGGTAATGATTTGGCCGACTGCCACCTCTCAGTTCGACATACCCAGAGAGTTGTCGGAAGAGTGCATGCACGGCATCCTCCATAATTTATGGACGACCCTCCTCTAACTGAAATAAAGCTTTCTTCCCTATGACAGGTATGTAGACCATATCAAGATGATAGGGTACCTCCTGTGTAACATCGACCTGTAGGCCCTTTCCTCGACGCGACAACAACACCCCGTGAGGCGCAAAAGAAAACATGGAGATAGCCTGTCTCCGCGCACTGCATCAACTGCACCGCTTGATCGGTGATGCTCTAGCAGGAGTCCATTTCAAGGGATGGGGGGAACACGGAGCCCTGAATTTCACTCCTCTCCCCGCCCAGAATAACTCATTCGGTATGGTGTCCTACATTTTCGTCACGTCGAGATGACAATTGGGTGGACCCCCTGTTCAGGAGAGGCAACACACCCAACCACATCGGGCCTCGAGTAAGTCCCAGAAGCATCAGGCCCAGTGGGAACGAGCCATTCAAAAACTCTTGTATCAGGCCACCGAGAGCATACAACAGGCCTCTCACCTAAGAGCAGCTAATCAACGATCTCTGCCTGCCTCCCTAGAAGGGACAGATCCATAGGTGGGATCGACACCAGATCCGGATCACCCCCAGATGGGGGCACGCGAGATCAGGCAGGTCGTGATAGCCACAGCCACTGCCACAATCTAGGGTCAACCCCAGCCTGCAGGGCTGGGGGCATTTTTCACAACATATTCCCCTGTAAGACCAATAAAATCGGGAAGAGACTCAACGTCTAGGGAATGGAGCCAGCCCCAGCCCTTAGTGATGGGTGCATTATTACCCCCTAAACAGCAACATACCCCAAGTGAGTCGATATTCTATCTTCTAGGGAGGACAGTCAGAATATGAGGCTCACGTCCCATCCCGTCATATGAATCATCATCCCCTCTAAGAGGAAATCACACCTTGAAGTCGCATCAAAGAACTCTCTGTGTCACCCTTTACCAAGATGTTCAAAGGCAATCCCAGGTCATGAGAGGGAAGGCCAGCAGAAGACACGGGAGATCCACTTCCTATTTGGAAGATGACGTCCCTTCCACTCTGGAATATGCATTGATCAATGCCATAAAGGCTTACCATGCGGGTGACACCAGGGAAAATGCAAATCTGGACGGATCAGAAGATGACGATTCTGGTCAGGATGTGACTCACAACGAATCCCCAGGTGTGCACACTTGGAACCAGAGGGCCACTTTAAATATGGACGCCCCTTCTGCTAACCTCCCTCTACCTACCCTACAATCATCCTAAAAGGATAATAACAAAGGAACGATTACCATTAACCCGTCCCCTTCTCTCAATAAAAACGAGACACTCACGCTAGAAGAGATGTTCGCACGATTTGAAGAAGAGATGAAAGAATTGAGGTAGATTAACGTCGAGATACTCTCGAGGAACCGCTTTATCGAAAGTGCATCCCAAGAAGTTCCACTTCATGCACTCCCAGCAACTGCACCTCAAAGTCTAGGCTTGCCCTGGAAAATGAAGCATGATCAGGGCTCCTGCCCAATTAGGCACCTGGTCCGTCCAACTACCTAAATGTGGATTATGAATACATGGATTTCCCTCCACTTAGGAGACAACTGGATCAAGTATGCCTGAACCCTCCGAGGGTACCCCGGATGGAATATGCACCCTTGGTGCCAGCAAATCTGGATCCTCAGGCAATGCCTCGGGCTATGCCTGCCTTAGACCGGGCCCAACAGGATATCAAACAAGGACTCACCAATACCATTGAGGCACTAACAGATCGATTGGAAGTGATCGAAGGTCGACGCTCCCCGATACAGCTTGAGCGGAAACCCTACCCAGATTGGGTGACCAGCACACCACCTCCACCCAATTTTGGGAGCCCTATATTCTGCATATTCAATGGATCAGGCGATCTGGAGCAGCATTTGATGCACTACGCATCCTATTGCGACCCTATTATGGGTACTCTGGAGAAAAAAGAAGAAGTGAAACTTAGATGCTTCGTACGAACCTTGCAAGGATCCGCCTTCGTCTGGTATACGAGTCTGACAGCCTAGTCGATAAAGAGATGGGAGGACCTCCGGTAGCAGTTCCTGTTCCACTTCAGCTCAACTCTTCCTAAAACAACGGTCAACGATCACATGAACTGAAAGCAGAGGGAGAATGAGAGGGAATCAGACTTCATCACCAGATGGAAAGGCCTGACCTATTCTCTGAACATGCCAATGCCTCAAGATGAGATGCTAGCCATATTCATCGATAATCTTAGAGAAGAACTGCGAACACCACTCATACCGGTGGAGTGCACCACTAGATTCTGCCATCTTTCAGCCATTGCCCAGAGAATTGAGGACTCCCAGTAGCGGACTAATTCAAAGTCCGGAATAGCCTTACATGCACTGTTGAAGAGAGATCCTAGAGCTGAAGCATTCGCTGTCACACTCAAGCCAACCCCTGTGCCCGATCCGCCGCTTAGGCCTTCACCGAATCATCAAGGGCTCCCTGGATATTAGCGGCCACCCCCGCCTAAACGGGATGATCAGAGAGAACCGAAGCAAAACCAGTTTGAGGAACGAAGACAAAAATTATATTAATTCTATGATGATAAAGTCTATGTCTACATCATCACTGCCATGAAATAAAACATGATCCGCCTCCCGGAGATGAGGATACATGAAGAAGTCATCCGCGATGACAGGACAGATTACTGCCCCTACCATCGGATGTTGGGGTATAGTATCCGAGAGTGCTTCGTCTTCAAAGACCTCCTGCAGAGGATTGTAGATTCTGGACAAGCCGAGCTGGGACCGCCCCCCGCATATGTGTAATGTATCTATACCACCGACTCTGACAAAGAGGAGGGTGGAAAAAATTTTCTAGAAAGAAGGGTCAGAAATTTGACAACTGGATGACTCAGAAGACTATAAACTGATCCTAGGGCATACTCCGAGCTCAACTACAACAGTCGGTGTTGCCACCAGCATCCCCTGGAGCCGCAGAGCTGACCACATCAGCTTCACAACACTCCGCAAGATGGTCATCTGGACGTATCCAATGGAAGAAACAGTCACAAGAGGAGCAGGCCGCGATGGGGCCAAAGTTAGTCCTGACCCTGGCGGATTTCATGCCCTCGAATCTGGCACAATGGGCACTGACCCACCAAATGGTACCATCAGAGACAATCGCCCAGGTTGACCTCTCAGAAGATGAGGAGCCGATCTATGGTTCTATCAATGTCAACCATCTCATGGAATCTTTCCCTGACGAACGGAATGACTACGATCCCGAGTTTCCTATACGTGGAGTCAGGATGAGGAATCACATAGCCAGAAGATACCAGGGGAGGCACAGCTGCTGCCAAAACTAACCCTACGGTTGGACCCCTGTCTAGACCGTCAATATTGAGGAAACCCGTGGGAGAGCCCTTTAGCGGACTTAGCAGGGGAGGGAATGCCCCTCCACCCCCACAAGTTGCCACTCTGGCCCTGTTGTTCTGCGATACCCACCAGAGGAGGAGCAAGTGTCTCGTCTCCTTGTGTGCACAAACAGACCGGCCATGCCAAGTCCTAAAAACACGGGAACACCGTCAACATCCGACCCCACAACCGGTCCCTCCTCGTCAAATGCTTCATCCCCAAAAGCACCCGTTAGGACTCTCCCGCCAACGGAGAAGCGTCGAACACTGGAGAAAAAATACGACATCCTTAAGCAGATGGTGTGAGTAGCAACCATGTTTTAAATCTTGGATCCCATAGGTTTATCAGCCGACCTCATGGAGGCACTTATATAAGCTTTGACCAGCCCCCAGGAATTCTAAGCCAAGGTAGCTGCTGTAGAGATTTACTGGACGGAGACTGGCCCGACGGAATGCAATGCGGTGATTTCCTTTACTGATCAGGATGAAGATGTCATCATGTAGGGACACATCAGACCGCTATATTTATCTGGAACACTGAATGGTATTGATATCCAAAAAGGCTTTATAGATAATGGCTCTGGAGTTAACCTCCTTCCCCTATGGACACTCTGTAAGTTGGGCTGCAGTGTGGACGATATAATTCCCTCAACCACAACTTTGTTAGGTTTTGAAAAGAGTGAGCAGAAACCAATGGGACAGATTATGCTAAAAACCCACTTTGGTGACCTGGTATCCTACACAGAATTACTGGTGGTCCGGCAGAGCACGACATTCAATGACCTGCTAGGAAGGCCATGGCTCCATAAGCACATGGCAGTTCCTTCATCCTACCACCAGTGTATCAAGTACTACGTCAACGGGAAAAGTGGGACTTTGCATTCCGAAAAGTCCCCTTTCGAGCTCTCTGAGTCACATTACATCGACGTCGGGTTCTATGAGAAAAAGATGAATAAGCCTTTCATCAAAGGCGTCGACTGGATCCTCTATCCAAATGGCATAGAAATGGTCCCTGACGACCCCCTCTAGCAGCTTGGTAGAGATTATGTCCTTCCCATTAACCATGTTGAGAGTATTAGTTCGAGTTCGGACATGCACTCAGATGTCCTCATGACTTCAGCCACGATGACCGAGCACGACAATGAGGGAACGACTACCAACCCTCGATTTGGGTACGAATACTCAAGCAGGGATGCCCACGATGCCTCAAACCCTCGAAGACTCATACCGGAAACTCTCTCCTCGTCAGATCAATAGGATGAGGGCTTGGGAGAGGAGAAGAAGAGGGGGAAGATCTCAAGGATGCACCTCCTGTATTTGAGGAAGGTATCTCTACCACTGTGGATGAGCTCAGGAAAATAAACCTGGGTACCAAAGAAGTCCTAAGACCCACTCTCATTAGCGTGGCCATGTATCCCGAGGAACACGAGGTATATACCTCCTTCCTAAGGCAGCATCAAGATTTCTTTGCATGGAATTACACAGAAGTGCCAGGACTCGATCCCGAGGTAGCAACGCATCACCTGTGTCTTTCGGAAGACCACCGGGACTACAAACAGGACGCTAGAAGGACACACCCCTCACATGCTGCCAAGATAGAGGCTGAAGTCGATAAGCTCATTAAAGCAGGCTTCATTAGGGAGGTCCAGTACCCCATTTGGTTGGACAACATCGTCCCTGTCAAGAAAAAGAACAAGAAAATCCATGTCTGCATTGACTTTAAAGACCTTAATCGGCATTGTCCGAAATATTACTTCCTGGTTCCAATCACTGAGTTGTTAATTGATGCGACGGCCGGGTATGAGGCTCTATCCTTCATGGATGGATATTTTGGATATAATCAAATCAGGATGGCCTGAGAAGACGAAGAAGCCACTGCCTTCAAGGCCCCTTAAGGGGTATTCTATTATAGGGTAATTCCCTTTGGTCTCAAGAATGTTGTCGCCACGTATCAGTGTTCCATGCATCAGATCTTTATTCCATTCCTGGGGAAATTCGTTGAATGTTACATGGATGACCTAGTGGTCAAGTACAGACAGTGCTCAGATCTCGTGTCGGACCTTGAGACCGTCTTCAACAAGCTCTAACAGCATAGCTTGAAGATTAACCCCTTGAAATGTGCCTTTGGGGTTACCTCAGGGATGTTCCTTGGCTTCGTCGTACGCCATCATGACATTGAAGTAGACCTTGAGAAGATGAAGGCTATCTTAAGCCTGCCACCCCCTCGAAATCTCAGGGCACGTAGGGGATTCCAAGGGCACCTTTCCTATATTAGTCCGTTCATAGCCAACATGGAAGGAAAATGTTTTCCCGCCACCAGGTTGATGAAAAAGGGGGTCACGTACCAAGGGAAGGACGACTGCAAAGAGGTGTTCGACAACTTGAAGAAGTGCCTCTTAAGCCCACTGGTGCACATGCCCTCGGTCGAAGGATGTCCTCTCAATCTATATGTGACGGACCTAGAACGGTCATTGGGAGCCTTTCTCACACAAAAGAATGACACCATCAGCGAAAACAGTCTCTATTACCTCAGTCAAACCATGATTGATGTTGAGACTCGATAATCAAATATCGAGAAGATTTTTCTATCCTTGGTCTTCACAGTTCTAAAGATACGACATTATCTGCATCATCATGAGGTCCATTCAATCTCGGGATGTGTCCTGCACAAGTATATCCTCAGTTGCACGATGCTAACCGGACGACTATCCCGATGGCCAGTCATCCTATAGCAATTCGACATCCGGTTCATGCCTCAAAAAGCCATAATGGGCCAAGCATTAGCAGACTTTCTGGCAGAACACACTTCACCAGGGACCACTGCACCGAATGTTGAACTACCTGATGAATATATCTATTCAGTTCAAGAGGAGGTCCAAGCATGGGAAATGTACTTTGACGGCACATCCCAACGCCCCATCGGGAAGATGATGGTGGATCCCAGATTCAACAAAGTGGGTGTGGGGATAATAATTGTGTCCCCAGAAAAGTCAATTTTTCCGTATTCCTTCCTCCTGTGAGAGGGATGTACGAATAGTGAAGTGAAATATCAAGCCCTCATTGCAGGCCTGGAACTCGCACTCCAGGCACAAGCACGACACCTTAAGGTATAAGGTGACTCGGAGCTAGTCATCAAGAAAGATAATGGTGACTATGCTATTAAAAAGTAGGAACTGATCCCCTTGTTTGACCATACCTGTGGGTTAATGGCCGAGTTCTCCACAGAACCAGCATTGACCTATATTCCTTGGTCCCATAACGCTCAGGCTGATGCATTATCCAATGCGGCCACAGCCCCAAACGACCCATATCGGGATGAAACGGTCATCAGTATTGCTCACCATTGAATGGTATTTCTATTTGTTCAAGATAAGATGGAAGAGATCCACGAAGTCAGTCCTGTCCCCGAGCCATATGCTCCTGCCATCGGCTAGATGACCCCCATCACGAACTACCTTCAACGGGGAGAGCTTCCATCAGACAGGGAAGAATGAGAGCAAATACAGAGATGGGCAATCAATTTTGTCCTATATGGTGGCACGAGTCAGCAAGTGGTCCTCTACAAACAAGACCTTGATGGAGTGATCCTTAGATGCATTGATGGAGAAGAAACTGTCATCGTCATGACTGAAGTACATGCAAGAGCATGTGGAGCACATCAACCAGGGACCAAGCTTTCCCAACAGGTTCGAAGGCTTGGGTACTATTGGCCTACAGTGGCACGGGTCTACGAGCATTTTACCACAAAATGCCACTAATGCCAGATCCATGCCAAATTCATACACCAGCCCCCAGAGTTGCTTCATCAAGCTATGTACTCCTGGACATTTTCCATCTGGGGGATGGACGTCGTGGGATCGTATCCTCCCACCATGGCCAAACAGCTAAAGTATATCCTCACGATGACCGACTTCTTTTCCAAATGGGCAGAAGCCATACCCATCAATGAATTCGGGGGAGAAATATTTTCAGCTTCATGAAGACCAATATCATCACCAGATTTGGTTTCCCTCATACCATACTGATGGAAAACGACACTAATTTCTGCTCTACAGTGTTGGAAAAGCTATACCACGAGTATGGTATCAAGTCTAACAACTCATCCTGCTACCATGCAGCGACTAACAAACAGATAGAAGCATTCAACATGAAGTTGTCCAATATATTCCAGAAAAAGGTGGACAAATACTGGAAGTCATGGCTGGATAAACTCTTCCATGCATTGTGGTCTTGTCAAACCACAATCTGCACCGCTACTCAATCTACCCCATAGTCATTGGTGTACAGCACGGAGGCAGTCCTATCCATTGAACTCCAACATCCCTCACTCTGTGTTGCCATCTGTGATCAATTATCCGATGATGAGTAGTCAGAAAAGTGGTTAGGTGAATTGGAACAGCTAGATGAGAAGCGGTTGCACACTCTGCACCACCTGGAAGTGTACCAGAACCAGATCGTGCGAGCCTTCAACAAAAAGGTTCACCTCTGGTCTTTCTTGGAATGAGAATTAGTACCGGTCCTCTGGACCCCAATGGTACCCGGAAAGAAGCCTCCAAAGCTGGAGCCCAAGTGGGAGGGACCATATGTTATACACAAGGTCTACTCCAATGGAGAATATGCCCTAATCTCCATGGACGGGCAATTCACTACAGCTCCTACCAATGCGAGATTCCTAAAGAAGTATTTTTCATAGAGACCAAGAAGTATTCACGTCCTCACCGCATGATATTAAACATCAGGGAGTTCGTCCATACCGCACGATGATAAACAACACAGATGAAGAAAAAAAATGAGATGTACACATCATTTGAGTTGTGTGACATAAACTACCAAGAACCTCGTCCTAACCACAAGACGTTAAACTGTATGGCCCCCGTCTGAGCTGTATGAAGTTAAATTTCCAAGCACCTTGTCCTCACCGCATGACGTTAAACTGCACGGAATCTAATAATTCCCCCTCGTTCTAACCACAAGACGTTAAACTGTATGGACCACATCCTCACCGCATGACGTTAAACTGCACAGATTTCAGAATACTATGTACAGCTTGATTCCTTCCCTCACAGGATATGTAGCAACACCGAGATTCTCTATCCTGGCCTAGCCACATAAAAAAATATCCCATTTCCCCCGTGTACGGAACATACCGACATGGGTTCTATCATATTAATGGAGAACTACGCGAGACATTATTCTTGCCCTCCCAGGATACGTTGGAACATCGAGATTCCCTATCCTGCCCTAGCCACTACAAAAAAATTCCCTTTCCCCCATGTACGGACCAGACCTGCATGGGGTGTATCATCTTTACAGAGTACTATGTATGGCTTGATTCTTACCCTCACAGGATACGTAGTGATTCCATCATTCCACACCCTGTCCCAACCACCTCAAAAAAATGTTCGCATTCCCCCGTGTACGGACTAGACTGGCACGAGGTGTATTCACATCCTCACTGCACGACGTTAAACCGCATGGAGTTTGTCCCTAACTCATGACAATAATCTGTACATGATGAAGAAGAATTAAGAATTCCCCTCCCCTCGTGTATGGACCAGACCTGCAGTGGGTGTGCTCATCGTCCTAACCACATGACGATTAAACTGTATGGATTCTGTCCTCACCGCATGACATTAAACTGCACAGATTCTAGAGAACTACGTATGACTTGATTCCTACCCTCACAGGATACTTAGTGATTCCAGGATCCCCAGTCTTGGCCTAGCCCTTCAAAATTAAGAATGAATCCTTTCCCCCATATAGAACAGACCTACACGGGGTGTACTTCTCATCCTTACCGCATGACGTTAAACTCCATGGAGAATGATGTTAAAAATGCCCCTTCCCCCATGTACGGACCAGACCTGCACGGGGTTTATATCATCATTTTTACTGCATGATGTTAAACTTCACAGATGTTGTCCCCACCACACGACGTTAAACTGCACAGAACCTTTTTTTTCATGTCGGGTCACCTTCGTACGTACCGCATGACGTTAAACTCCATGGAGTTTGTCCTCACCGCATGAAGTTAAACTGCACGGACTTCTCTCAACCAACCCAGGACACATGGCGATATGAGATGGAGATACTCCTTGCACATTTGCATACATCCTTTCCATACATCAGACTTTATGACCCGGATAATTATGGATCTTCAAAACCAATCATGGCCATCAGAAGTGGAAATTTATTGACCCGTGGACACCTTTGTATGACTACGCATACCATTCCCTCAGTGGATCTGGATAATGATAGCCCTTAGCTCGTCCATCAAAGGTAATATTTCCATAGGTGACACTCTTCCTAGCTCCGTACGCTTACCGGACTCAGAGCCCCCATACCATATCTCTTGATACAGATGTTTATGTTGAAGTGGTTTACAAGTTCATTCCCATTTTCACATTCGGGTGATTCTAGGGTTTCCCTATCTAGCTAGCCTGCGTGTCCGCCAATGGTTCACATAAGGACCTGCATCAACAAACATTAAGCCAGGACTAGGCTATGTTGACTCAATGGACAATTGTGGTAAATATGTTTCTTGTATACCCGAACACATTCATCCCCACATGTCGAACTCTGCACTGAGAGCAATCACATATTCTCATAATCATTAATGGCCATCAGATGTGGAAAGTTATTGACCTGGGGACACCATTGTATGACTATACATACCATTCCCTCAGTGGATCTGCATATTTATAGCCCCTGGCTCATCCATCAAAGGCAATATTTCCTCGGTTGGTACTTATCTTAGCCTCGTACGCCTACCGGCCTCAAATCCCCCACATGATACCTCTTGATCCGGGAATGCTCAAAGTTGTATTTTACAACCTTCATCCCCCGCCCTGTTCTAATTATATCAGAACATGTTGACCCAGTTATCCTTTGAGTGACTGCAGCAATAGTCACCCAATAGTCCGAGCTCTACGACCGATAAACTAAGAGTACCTCATCCTCACCGCACAACGTTAAACTGCACGGAGTGAAGGCACACCAAGAGAACAAGATAAATTAGCATAGGGGGGATCTTTGAAACTCAACAAGAAACCAGGGACGGATATCCCTGATATGTCCAACCATTCCCCTACTGAATGACAGACTTCGTGGCCCAGAAAATCGCGGATCCTCATAACCACTCATGCCCATCAGAAGTGGAATGTTATTGACCCATAGACACCTTTGTACGACTATGCATACCATGACCTCAGTGGATCTGCATAATGATCGCCCATGGCTCGTCCATCAAAGGAAAGATTTCCACAGGCGGTACTTCTCCTGGCTCCGTACGCTTATCGGCCTCAGAGCCCCCATATCTCCTTTCCTGAGCCGAGAATCCCTGGAACCATGATTTACACCATCAACCCCCCTTCCACGTTTGGGGCATATTGAGGTATTCAAGACCAGTTATATTATGATGAAGAGTGTACTTTTTTATAATTCCCCTCGTCCTCGCCGCATGATGTTAAACTGAACAGAAACCCTTAAAGATATCTTCATCTTTACCGCATGATGCGAAACTGCACGGAAGCCATCATTGCTGCATGACGTTAAACTGCACAGTGACCTTCAAAAATGCCCCCTGTCCTCACTGCATGACATTAAACTGCACGAAAACCTTTAATAATGCTCCTCGTCCTTACTGCATAATGTTAAACTGCATGGTCGAAGCCATCACAGGGTAAGTAAGAAACAAAGGCTTTTCTCTGTCTGCAGTGCACGGGTAGGACCTGCACGAACCACCACCTCACACCAGTGTGATAAAAAATTACTTCACCTATTCTCAAGCTTTTTAGTCTAGATATTTCCCCCGTATTCAGGCACCCTCTCATCATAAACCATACTCTATACTCAGAAAATTCTGAACACTCATAAGCTACCCCTGGTGGTTCCAAATCTCAACTTCGCTAAAGTTTCTCGGCTATCAGAAGTGGATAGTCTTTAACTTAAGGACATATTTATATGACTATGCATACCATTCCCTCAGTGGCTCTGTATATTGATTGCACCTATCCCATCTACTAAAGGCAAGATTTCCCTAGGCGATGCTTCTCTCCATACGCCTCATGGCCTCTGAGCCCCCATTTCTATCTCGGGATTCAGAAACCCTCTGAGCTATAGATTACCAACCTCTTTCAAAATCCTACCTGAATGCAGAGAAATGTATTTGACGAGATCACCAAGAACCAGGAGATGTCATTCCATTTCAGATAATGTCCCAGCTGCATGACTTTAAAATGTGTTAAGCCTCAACCATCTCTTATGAAAACTAAACATGTAGGTGGTGGTCTCCAGACCATTCTCTTGATTAGTACGGACATTCTCAAAACCCTTTTAGATGTCACACTCCCCTTCTGAGCCACCCCTTTTGGTTTTCATTCCTTTCCATGACACCCACCATGGTTTCCATAATCTGGACATCAATGAAGTCCCCTGGACATCAGAGATGGATAAGTCTTTGACATAAGGACACCTTTGTATGACTATGCATACCATGCCCTCAGCGGCTCTGCATATTGATTGCCCATGGCCTGTCTACCAATGGAATGTTTTCCTTATGTAATGATCTTCTTACCTCTGTATGCCGACATGGCTCCCCTGCCTTGAGACATTCCATGCATACCGCTCAAATCCAAATATGTTTCCCACCACGTGCGTCTGAAGTGAATTAATACATCTTTTAATCAGTTGATCCCTATTGGGGCCCTCACCCCACATTATTTGTTCAAAGTTGTTCTACCTAAAACATCAGTGATGATAGTCTTGTCAGCGGGACTTTAAAACGCTCACATAATAAAGAGGAACAAAGCATTTTAGGCCGAGAACCTGAAAAGGGAGACCTAAGAAAAAGCCAGGTTATACCCGCTGGGTCCACTTTAATGGGCCCAGGAAAAATCAGGGCATTAAAAGAAGAAAAAGACAAAAAGTTTGTTGGGTTTTCCTATAAAACCCTTGCAATAGTTAGACTATGCTCACTGGATCCCATGGTCCAGGCAAAAATTAGAGCTTGTTTTTCTGAGTTATGATTAGTTCTGATTCAGTGAATTGTTCTTTTCACAACAATTATTCTAAGTAACAATAAAATTCCACAGAAAGGAGTGATTTATGGAGACTGTATTTCATTCAAAAGAAGTGAAAAGAGGACATCTACAGAGCGAGGGTATCTCCTTTACACAAAAAAGAAAGGGGGACAGAGGGGTAAGTGAAACAGGGGATACGAAAGTAGCTTTGAGAGTTATAAATGAGCCTAACTTTCTCTCCCCACCAGATCAGTGACTATGCAGTGAAGGCCGTCGCAGGATTATTCCAACACTACCTTCTCCCCTGGTCTCAGCCTCAGCAACCAGATGGATACGCTCCACTGTGGTTTAGAGATCATTGATTTCATTTCTGGTGACTTCACGATGGCCAGTCATAGCCGATAACTGATCCCTCAGCATCGCGGCTCGTTTCTTGCGTGCATGCAAGTCAGAGGATAGGATGGATGACTGATCTCGGGAGATCTCCTCCCATGCTATCAGTTGATGGAGATGTTTTGTTGTTTCATCCATGGTTCGGGCCCCACAATGACTAGTCTCGAAGTGAGTGAGCGTGCATTCCCTAGTGACAGCTTCCTTGCAGGCCATGACAACTTGGCAAGCAAGAGAATGGAAGTGCCGATAGTCAATGCCACCCGACCCCAAACCCAGGAAGAGCCAACGAAGAGATTCAGTTTTCGTTTCCATTTTGGCTAAGGGGGTTTCAATGATGATCTCATAGATTCATGGCCAGGCCCACCTACGCACTTCCCGATGGTTCGCCATGATGCGAGGATCTTTGGTATCCTCACTGGATGACAGGAGAACAAAGTATTGCATGGCAGCCCGCATGAACATGTGTTCAATGGAAGTTGTCTCTAAAGCTGGAATTTATGGAGATCTGATCCTGAGTTTAGGCTCGGGGGCCAAGTTCCTATGCCCGATATCGACTGCCGGAACCTCCGTGATGGTCTCGCTGGGACCCAACACTACAGGGTCGTCCTCATCCACGGACAAGAAGGATGAACTTTCCAGAACTGCGGCCACCACAGGATCAGGAGAGGAAAGTTCTCTGAATCACTTTGATCAGTGAGCCATTAGTCAGTCCTCCCTTGAAACATATGAGGATGGTGTAGTGGACGCAACAGCCACCATACCTCTTGGTTTGGGAGTCTGCCGGACAGCCTTCCCTAGGATCCCATCAAGATAGTATTTTACCCATGTCTTTGCATATTCTAGGGAAAGGCTGGCAGCCGCCCCCGTATCAGGCAGGGGAACGCTTGTGTCAGATCCCTCCCACGTCAGCATCAGCCACCACTGACGAAGTATGGCTAGATGGAGTCCTTTGGCCCGAGGAGGGGGAAGGGAAGCTTGGACTTGCATGCACCTAATCTCGTGAGAAAAGTGATATGGGACATACATCTCGCACAAAGAGATGCGTCAATCTGTGTGGACAGAAACCTGTCTTGTAGGGAGACCATGTAAGAGCGCTCCTCCAATCTCCCCCGGCGGTTGTCAACTGAGATGCCAGAAGGGGTGGGGTAGGGAGTGAAGATGAACTAAGAGAAGTATCTCAGGAGCTCGAGGATTTCACTTGAGTTGAGAGATTTCAAGAAAACACCGGCTATATCCAGTAGAGTAGGACGAAAGGTATGAAGCGGTATGGTCGTGTTGTGGTGATACTCATAACAACGACATTGATCCTCCACCCAGCCATACAAAAATTGAAATGGCCCGATTAGACTGTAGGGTGACCCGCCCATCTGCATGAGGCCCCATAGCACATAGATATGGGCCAAAGTGGGCACAGCTAAATTCACCAAGTGGCCCTCTTCTAACTCGGCCTCCATCATCAAATTGCAGGCCCGAACACTGGGGTTAACATCGCGGGAAGGAAATAGTCATCCGATCAAAATCATAGCAAACAGACTGGCCAATTAGAGCATAGGCGACACACCAGGGCACGCCTCGTAACCCCATGAAAGGTAGTCACCTGCTTCCAGAACTGCCCAGCAAGAACCTTGAATGGTTTGTAACTACTGGGAAGGATTGGTCATGGGACGCTTAATCTTTGGTGCAGGACTGGTGGTGTTCAGAAATAACTCTATCCAAATGCTATATGGAATAAGCGAGCGGGCATGCAAGGCCTGACCCAGTCTTCCTCCTCCATGGTCAGCTGCTCATTCACCAAAAAAGGCACCTGTTCAATGTCGTCACATGCATCGGGAGTGGTAAACAATTCATCATACATCTCGCCAGCAATCAGTAGTCCTTCTATCTGGTAGATGTCCCACAGACTAATGCCGACTTCACCATGGGAAAGGTGGAAAGTATTAGTACTTGAACACCATCGGCTGAACAGGACAGGTAGGATCAACGATGGAGGGTAGACATCAAATAGGGAAGCCCACACTGCGTAGTATAGGTTGACAGCTTCTCGGGAATCAGGAGACTCCTAACAGTGGTGATGGACCCAAAAATCCCAAGCATAATCATCTGAGAAAATCCCACCGGACCGAAGATCCCACATGGGAACCCACCACGCATCAGGATCCCATCGAGAAAGATTATTAATAGAAGGGTAGTCCTTAAGAAAAACTCTTTGAGAAATGTATTGAGCACACTGATCGCTTTGGGTCCAGATAGAGCCCCTCAGAATAGATGTGTCTTTGAGACCAAAACTATCGATTATCTCCCCATATTGGGCAATGTTTTCCTGAATTCATTTTGAAGGCGCTTCCAGGAAAGGAGAAGGGAGACCTGCGAAAGTAGGGGGATAGGGAGGACATCCTGGAGACCAAAGAAGTAGAGTCAGAGCCAATTAGATAATGGATAACTCAGAAGCTCCGGAGAGAGTATGTTATTCAATGAACCATCATCAGGAATTATGGACCGGCAAGGGTCCCCTGTGACGCTCTCCGCTATGCGAATCATAGCTGAACGTCTCTCTGAGGCGGTGGAGAGGGGATCTGCAGCAGGCCTCGGTGTAGAACGATGGCGAAACATATTTTCTCCCTACACAATGATAGCTAACAATTGGTTAGTCCGGAATAATAATCTGGACAAAAAGAACCAAATAAATGGTGAAGGAGCCTTCACAACCAAATCTGTAAGGAGGAATTGGAGGATGGCTCACGATGGAACCATCCTGAGAACCAGACCTTCATGAAATCAGTCCGCGAAGCCCTGGAACGTGGAGCGTTGTCCAGGAAACTGCGAACTAAGCTGCTCCGCGAAAATTCCATCACGTGTTTATTTAGAAGATTCAGATTCTTTTTAAATTGCAAGTGATGTTTATTCTACGGAGCATCGAAACCGCGAAGCTATTACCTCCGCAACTCTTCGTCACTCACTTTTTAATTAATTAAGAGTAATGGTTCGCAGTTGGAATTTTGGTTCATGGATGAAGGCCACAGCGAAGAAGAAATGGTTCACGGAAGATACTGCTCGTGTGAAGACGAGGCACTTCATGAAGGAGAAAACATGAGGAGGTGAAGGAGCTCTGGTTTCACAAAGAATTTGGTAAAGGAAAAGTGAGGGATGCCTATATTTATAGGCGTGGTCCCTTACTGGGTCCATATTTTTATTGCAAAACATCTCAGTTTCAGGACCTCTTCGCATCGGAATGGCCTCCTCTTCATTCCTATCAGACCCCATTCCTATGGGGGGAATTTCTAGGGTCCAGAAAAATCCGCAACGGAAATTTTACCCAAAATCTCCCAAAAGAATTGGGGGAAAATAATCAAAGAGGAGACACAAAGGACCAGTCCACGAACCGGTACAGGGAAGAACAATGCGGCCAGATGCCGTGAGGAACCTCCTCTGAAAACCATTGTCATTTGCGAAATGGAAGAACAGATTCTCCATGATCACGAGGCAGGATGGACGTCAATCCGGTTCACCATCAGGAATTTCCCCAACTATGGACCGCGTCGACCGGCTCAAGCCGCACCCACTGTCATTCACGAAATGGAGGTGGAACCCTCCGTTTCCACTTAGCACCCCCTGAGTTCGCCTTGTGGAGGAGGGGAGCGATCAATACCCACTGCAAATCATGGATTGAACAAGTCAGATGTGAACCGGGTATTGGTTATGGGCCTCTAAAAAAGTTTCCGCATGGCCACAGATACATTCTTTTCCCTACTCTGCAAAAGGAGACCAAGGGGGAAATAATATAAGGATTGGAGTACTGGAATCAGATTCGAAGGGATAGCAGATCGGTTGAAGGAAGGCTTCATATTTCACAAACAGCGAAATTCCCATCCGCTAATTATAGCAGGTATATTAATTATGAAGGAATTGGAAAGCGCATAATAATTTGGTGAACCGCGAACCTAAAATAAAAAAAAAGGAGAACTGCAAACCATACCTCCTCCGCGGATGACTTCCCCGTGAACCAGGGAGTTTATGCCTCTTTTCCCATCCATCGTACCATGTAGCACCCTCCCTCATGGGCGAAGCCTCGGCCGACGAGCCTCCGATCGGCGCTGCCCTTGGCCGATGATGCCCACCTAGAATCCTCCGTGAACCACCCTGGTTTGTAGATTGAACACAAAACTTCAAATAATCCTAGTTCACGGGATGCCGATCATTCCGCAGACCACCCTGGATCGCGGACGGCTTCTCCAGATGCGTGGAACTTCCCCACGCGAAGGGCGCCTCCACCCATACCTCTCGGTGGCCCGCTAAATACTTTGGTGTTCTAATTTCTAGAGCGTGGTAAACTCCTTCCGATCCAGCCAGGTCTTTCGCGGATCCTTCATCGGCCTCTTCATTGGCCCCGAGCCGAGGACGCCGCCAGAGCCACCGAATCCGCATGGTATAACTTTCAGGCACATCAGAGCACCATTTTGAGTTCACATACCCATGGTAAATAGGGGAAAAGGGGTAGCCCTGACCCTTAACGAAATTCACGAAGCATTCCTGGGTTCACCTTCCCACGGTAATGTGGAGTCTGAGCTCGAGAATCCCTTTTCTACCCCTCCACATGTTGAGGGTTCCTCAAAGATGGTAAAATACCCTTCATAAGGAAGCCCTCGTGCACTAAAAGTGAGAAGATGGGAATAGGAGCACCCCCTTTCCCTGTTCCGCTGGGCTTTGTTGCCCCAGTTCCCCATCTCGGAGTATGCCCCGACCTTTTGGGCCTCCTTAGAGTGTAAGACCCAATTCATCACCTTGGGCTGCCTTCATGTGTAAGCCCCACTCCACTTCTCACGGACGCACCTTTCGTGACGTGATCGTCTGGTCCCTGCTGCCTCTTTTTTCTCACACCGAGCATGACTCACGTGGGCTTAGAGTAAGCATCGACCATGAAATCCTCTTATGGGCCTCCTCAAAGTGTAAGCCCCAAACCATCATTATGGGCTGCCCCCAGAGCATTTTCCCCAATCCAATGAGAACTACTATGACTTTGATCCATGCTAAAGCATTGTACGTAGGAATCCTCCACGTGGTTCAAGCCCACCACTCGGTCATTTATTCACGTCGAGTTCCACCTGCATCCAGCATGACATTAAACTATTTAAGAGAACTACGAGGACTTTGATCCATGACAAAGCATGGTACGTAGGAATCCTCCATGATTATCAAGACCACCACTCAGTCGTTTCTTCACGTCGAGTTCCACCCTCGTCCAACATGACATTAAACTGTTTAAAAGAACTACAAGGACTTTGATCCATGCCAAAGCATGGTACGTAGGAAGCCTCTATGAGGTTCAAGCCCACCAACCATTGGACCACCTGGTCTTTCTTCACGTCAGTTCCCCAACACCTATGAGAACTACGTGGACTTTGATCCCTGCTTCCTAAGTAGGGTACGTAGGAAGCCTCCCTGAGGTTCAAGCCCAACAGCTGGTCGATCTGACCATCTCTACGTTAGTTCACTGCACGACTCCTAGTGCTGCCTCAAGCGAGTGCCAGCCCATCGGGGTAATTAATCCAACGAGGGATGGTAAACCTCGGGCATAAATGATTCCAAACACCTACGTCCAGTTGGCCATTTCCCACCAGGGTTGAATAAGTGGACGGTATGTTTGGGTATAAACCAAAGATTCTCGAACAAATGAATACGTCTTAAATCTATAAGAGAGTTTCGGAAGAGGCAATAATTCCCCCCAAAAGGGTGAGATGAGCCCGAATTCCTATCCTCTCGGCCAATGTGGGTTCTTAAGAGTCGATGTTCAGACCATCTAGAGGACGCCTGCCTTTGGAATGTAGGTCCATCAATCATTAGATATGGAGCCGTTGGGCGTTTCGTTGCTGAAAACCAAGAACGAACAAATTCTCAAAGAAGTTTTTAAAAAGGTGTTTCTGATTGTACTATTTCCAATACATTCATTAGGATGATCTACGTCGAGCATCATGGTTGAAACACACTAATGGTTCACATTGTACACCACATTCCTACTTTCCCGGGGCGGGAAACATCCATTTCCTCTTAGACGATGTTTTCTCCATCATCGAAACGAAAGGATGGGATATTTTTTCATCCTCTCATTGATAACTCCTTAGAATTATTCACCTAATATGGACTCCATTAATGATTATGTTGTCATTCATGAAACTCTTAATGATAAAATCTCTTTGTGGGAGTCCAACAATTACACTACTTCTATTGAGACATTCGAAAGAATAATGTCAGGGAATCAACCTTCTGTCAGGATAGTAGTTATGTTGGGAATCATTGGATTGTATGGTGACTGAAACCCTGGTACGCCTGATTTTTCTTTTATGATAGATATTCTCAAGGGCGTAGAATACAAGGCATCCCACATCGAATGCGTGGACCATATACTGGTTGAAAGGCTCCATGCTTTTCCTCAGTTTAACATGTCTAATATGGGGTATTCTAAGAGTTTAACGTCTATAAGGGATGAATCAAACTGATCAAAACACTTTTAGGAGTGGGTCAGATAGGCACATTACTGTAAGGTAACACCTGGAAGGTTTAACATATAGATGAATCAGAACGCCCGGTGATCGTGGACCCTTTATGGAATGTCCCAAAAGGGTAGGTTTCACACCATGAAGACTAATATGAACAACACAATGTGAGTATCATAGCATGGTGGGGCCTAGTAAATGGGACACCACGGATTACCATTGGCTAGGATTGAATATCTGGGAGACATCCTACATACCTGAAGGATATCAAAACCCACATAGTTTAGGGGGTAATTTGGGACATACACATGGTTAACAACCATTTCAATGATGTAGCCCCACTATGATAAGGGTGAGGCAATGAAGAAGATGACTGGGGATTATGTATCGATATATTCCCTCATGTATGGCATGATCTCACCAGGATGTGGTGGCCTGGGTAAAAAACATGATGGATATGGAGGAAGTGTCGAATGGATGGAATGAATGGTGGGGGACTAGTATGAAGGTAAAAGTGTTGGTCTTGAACCCCATAGAGTCCTCCTATGTATCCTCATGGTAGAAATTCAATGTCCACATATATCTGGTATGGGGAAATGATTCACTTGAGGGGGTGGATCATTAGAATGAATGCACGGAAGAGACCCAAAGTTGGTGTAACCTCTAGGTCAAGGAATGATATCCCCAAAATACAATGACTTAAGGGAGAGACAAATATTGGATGTGATTGATTGGCTTAACCCTTAGGGAGGATTTTTACAAACCCTTCTCCAAATAGGAAAAGGTAAAAGTCCATTTAGTTAAGGATGGTGCATAGAATTGGGGTGTACACAAAGTAAAACTACCAAGAGATTTGATGGGGGTTACAAATGGTTGTAATCCCATCAATAAAAGTGTTAGTCTTGGTTAGAAGAGTATTGTTTGTGGGGCGGGGGGTTATGAAGGGTTAGCTACCTGGGACGATTAGAACACCTCGGCGAGGCGGATTCAATAGATGTTTCTTAAGGAGGGACGATGTCAAATCATTATTGTATTTACCTATGAGGGAGCACCATGGTTTACAATTACATTGGTCAAACCTCATAGAGGCGTCCTAAATACCCTATTTGGGAGGCATGTATTAATGTTCACATAGTTCAAGATGAAGGGGAATGAAACTTATGAATTTATAGAATCCCAAATAGGATGTCACGTCAGAGCTTTCTCTAAGCCCACTTGAGTCATGCTCTGTGTGAGAAAAAATATTTGTTGAAGGCCTGACGATCATGTCGCAAATGATGCGACAACGAGGAATGGTAAATCTTGGGAATTACTCTAGGAGGGAAGCCTAAGGTGTATATCCTAATGTACAAGGAGGATATGGTCATTGTACAGGGAAGACCCACTTAAGGTGTGTTAGGGCTTATGTGAAGACTGCTGGAGGGGAAAATGGATACAAATACAAGGGGATTGTGATAGATGGAGGGAACCGGAGCCTATCCCATCTCTGATACTCCCAAACATTCCATACATTCGGTGATAATAGATTAATGTTCTGTTTTTAGGATGTGGGTTTTTGGAATTTTAACATCCCTAAGCTCAGATTAAGCGGACTTACTCTTTATCCCTTGAACATAAATGATTTGCACCAGCCCACACATAGGTAAGGTAAGGAACATGCAATGGATGAGAGTGTTGGGGTGGAGGACTGGTCAATAGAGTGATCCACATTTGTGTTACTATGAAAAAAATTAATAGTTGTTTGTATACCTTTGAGAAGAATAATTATGTAAGAAACACCACATGAACCACCATCCGGGGGACTATAAAATCACTATGTGAATGATTAAAGGGATTCAAGGAGGAGGTGAACACAATATTGGGATGTTTCACACAAGAGGAGTATGAACACGGTGCCTTAGGATGAGAAAAAAAAACATGAAGCACATATTAAAGGGTTCGCGAATTATTTAATATCTGTATGCAAGATGAGGGGTATGGGAGAAAGAGGTAGTGCAAAAAAGTAATATTGAATGCAATAAAGATATTTTGCACACAATTTCTTTAGAATAAAGGAAATTGGAGAGTTTCAAGCCCAAGTGTGCTCACATGAAATAAGACCCATGGGGGACCTATCTCGCCAGATTTAGTACTGTGATGCCATGGATTTTATGTGATCATGTAATAGTTTTGTTTTTGGTCATTGGAAAAGTGATTCATATTCTAGAGATTTACTTTAAATGAGAGGGGTAACCTTTTATTTATAAATGAAAACATCTGTGGAAACACACAAGGAGGCCTATGTAGAAATGCGAAATTTGATGTCACATTGGGTGCACAAGTATCATTCATGCAACTCAGGTATTTTTCACACCACACTTGTTTATTTAGAGAAATTAACTTGGCCATTTTTGAGGACCTAAGTGAGAAAAAATACATTTTACATCGCATTGTGAATAAAAGTTACTAGTGAAAATTTCTTTCTTGCACACATGCTTTGAATAGTTCATGCATCCCCTTTGGGGTCCTCGAGATAGTCCATTGAGTCAATATAGGCCTTTATGTTTCCCAGGAATGACAATTGATGGGTCCCTCGAAATTCGACACCAAAAATCCCCCCCCCCAAGAAAATGAGATGAAAGGTGACCAGAGGGTCCTCTTATGAGGGAAATGCGGAAGAAAAAAATTTTATTTCAGCTTATGCACCCAAAATACCCAATTCGGCCTGGAAAATCCTTGTGCATGCATGGAAACTCTTGTTTGCATCAATAAATATTCATGGGGGTAAGGCTGTATACCATGAAATTTACATGTGATAAGTGATTCATCCCTTATGTGTGAAAGACTTCCCATTATATGTGAAAGATGTTGAATTTGGTCAGTGACTTACATGCAACCACTAAATCTTTCGTACCATAGTAAATATTTATCTCTTGTGTCATATATAGAGTTATTGGTACAAATGAGGTCTATCATTCATGGAAAAACATGTCATTCCTGCCAAACCTCCATTCATTCACATGATTCCCTTCATGAATTATGATACCGTACTAAGATTTTTAGTGCAGAATTTGATGTTGATAGGGATGCTATTGAAGCTTCGAACGCTGCATAGAGAGATGAGATGATCGAAAACCCTCAGATTTCCTATTTTAGGAGGGTCATATATGATATTTATTTTCTCTTTGGTATGTTTACACAGTATCAAAAGGTTAAATTAATGATTGATAGTCTCCCAATAAGGAACTTTAGCATTCTAGAAGAGGTGTTAATGTCGGGTTTCGCGTCTGACACGCCATGATAGTGGGAAATGCGTGAGGATGAATTCTCATTGTTGAACATTACCCACTATGGATGACCTTATAGGGAAACACAAGATATGGTGGTCTTTGTCGTAAACCCAATGACTAGGATAGTTCGGATGACTGAGCTTGTTCCTATGGAATCTTCATCTAATTATTAGAGCACTTCGAGGAGTGGTATTTCTGATGAAGCCAAAGGCTGGCATCACGACTAGGACATGAGGTCCGAGGGAGACTTTAATAGTGAGTGGGCATGAGCGTACTGGCTATTCTAGATATGCAAGGAGTTTGTGGTGGAGTTTTGACACATAAGGTTGTTTGAGTTTATGTGGACATCACAATTCCATTTCTACTATTATGAAGACATAGTGCCAAGGCTATTCAATTAGTGGTCCTCTATCACAAACACATTCCAGCTCCACCATGGTGAAGTCAATATCATTCTTTGGTACATCAATTGTGTGAGAGGATCTACCCTCTAAAGGTGAAAAAATTATGAGCTGTTATCAATAGAGAATGTCTGGGGAGTCATCACACAAACACCCATCCTACCACGGAATTTTATTTACATGTTGAAGGATAGGTTTTAGATCAAGCACATCCTGAATGATATACCCTATAAATCACTGTTAGGTCTTTTTCATAGGAAGGAAATGAATGTGAAGATGCCCAAGTGTGGAAAACAGTGTTTGAAAGCATTGTAGAGGGGAAATAGAGGATCATACTAGATTGTCTAGGAAATAAGTGAATACCTACCATAAGGCTTTAGTGTAAACGAAATTTGAGACCAAAATGTTTTACATGAACTGTTTATTATGATGTTTATATGTGGGTGGATTTTTAATGTAAGTGATATAGGGATGGGGGTCCACCTAGGTACATTGGTGATTGTTTGGATCATGGAATCCAATCACAAGGTCAATTGGGGGGTGCCTATGTTGGATAGGTTGTACAACATTATGGGGTACATATCAAGAGGGATTATGCCCAAAATTATCTAAAACCCTTTTAATATTCACCATGTTTGGGTTTTAGCTCATTAGGGTGGGTATGATTTCCCAAAATCCAGCCACCCTCCAGGTGGGATCCTACGACCGTCACTACTAAATATTTCTAGAATTTAGAAATTAACACTTAATGATGAGGGGATCAAACTAAAGATTAATAACCATGAAAACATTTTCATTAACACATATAAAACCATGAATTTCCAGATGGTGGATGATAGGTTTGGCCCACTAGAGTAGAGGAGGTATTTGTAGAGTATCAGCAGTGATGTGCTAGTATCTCGAAAAGATGGGAAGATTTTCTACGAAACTTATGTGCCATCAAGGATTTAAATCCACTTTGGGTTCATGTAGAGAATCCAAATTATGGTGTATACAGAGGCTCAGTAAGAGTACCATCCCTACATCCTTCATAAATTGTGGCTCATGTTAGTGAATTATGGATTTTGTAATGTAATTACCTTCCCCCCTTCCAACATCAACGTTGGCCTATCAACTGAGTTTTCCAACCATTGGTTGGCGGTGTAATAAAATGTGATTCTATGTAAACTCATTCATAAAATCATGTAATTCAGTGTTGAGTCTAGAAGCTAAGGGATTGGGTGAGGTGATATTGGGGATGTCAGACCAGGAAGAAGCCAAGATTTTGGGATGACACGAGTAAGAACGTCGGTGACATGAGCGTCAGAAGGTGTGTTTGTGCCTCCACCTTCTGAAGAGGGTTGGACACACAAATGATCTCAAGGATTAGATATGGAACTCCCTGGAATGTAATTTAGATACCTCCTATAGTCGACCACTAATTCCATTTTTCCATCCTATCGGTCAACAAAGAAGATGTTGTGACAAACTGCAATTCTGAAATCACTTTGGAATAAATGGGTATGCACCAGACATGAGCTACTTGAATTCAGGCGTATTCAATTGGTTGACATGGTGGGATTTCATAACCGACAAACATACCTGCCTTCCATGTAAATCTATGCATTCTAGTAGGTGTGGTATGAATATCCACATCTCCAGATCTATGCAATGATTGGAAAAGAGCAAGATCCCATGAAAATGAATTCTGAAGATAAAGTTGATGACGAATATGAAGAATAAGAATAATAAGAATAATAATAATAATAATAATAATAATAATAATAATAATTAGAAGTGGGAGAAGAAGAGGAATATGAGGATGATTAATACTATAGACCTCTGGGCATAGCGGCCCTCCAAGAAATCCCATGTGAGAGTGGATAAATCACAGGATCTGACACGGAACTGGAAAAAAAACTTATGGTAGGTCTCAACTCTTATCTCTCTCATCCCCATTTTCTATTAATAATTAAGATCCACTGATCAAACTCGACCCTCTTCTGGATCACAATGGTGATGGTGATCATAAATTCCCCCTACAGGGGGTTATACTGTACAAATAGATGTTTAATGGAATCTCCCGAAACCAATATATGGAACTGAGTAGGGTGTAAGACTGACCACTACAAATGTGGTCAGTGGTGAGACAAAATTTGGGGTGAATGTGGTTACCTCATAAACACATGTTGTTCCCACCATCTAGAAGGAGAAGCTTCATAACATTGAATTAACAAGAACTGAGGGATCTTCTAGGGAGGTGTCTCCTGCAGTAACTCATAAACTATAAATAGTTGTTGTTAGATCATGTGTGTATCTTATATTATAAACCCACATCTTTTATTATAGAACATGGATATCCAAGATACGTATTCACTATGCATTGATCACAAGATTGGACTCTCAGAAAACTGATGAGTCTGGGACATCTGCTAGTGATCCACCAATGATTGTGCATATCTATGAGGAACCGTCCAATGAAACTATTCTAGAACTGGAACTGATGAGAAATAATTTTTGGGCATAGGTGATGCCACTCCCAGGGTTGATATTGAATTTGGTGGAGGTAGGTTCACCAAATAAAAAATAATTCCTTAGGAGGACTTTGTCGCTGAACTACTAGTTGTTTTTCCAAAGTACATGCATACCAATCTGAGGGAGATGGACATTTCTGACCCTAAAGTATCCGAGGAGAGTCACATTATTTGGACCAAGTCATGAAAATTCATTAAACACTTACTTATTGTTCTAGAAGAATAATTTATATTTCGGATGGGGTCATTCCGTGTGTGGATGCGCTTGCTCTACGCCATAGGGGAGGATGCATGTCATCTCCACACGATGATCCATGAGTATTTGGCTAAAAAAATGACATAGATCTGCCTACACAACAATGTTTCCCAAAAATAGAAGAAATCATAGAATATCCAAATGTTCCTTGATGCTGAGCAGGAGTTCCTATGCCATAAAGCGAAGGAAAATGAGTGAGCTGCATTCATCGCAAGCCAATCTGATCTCATCAAAAAATATAAATCCCTGCTTGTGTATAGTTGAGAGTAGGTGGGTTAGGAAAGCCATAAAATTGATGGGCTCCAAGATGAGTCTGAGAAAATAAATATCAAATATAATGAGCTTTTCTACATAGCTTTTGACAAAGAAAATGATATTAGGGAGTTGGAAACAGTTCAGAAGGCTAAATGCAATAAATTGGTGGTACTAAACAAGTCCATTGAAGAGGTTGATCCATAGGGGATGTGTTTTGGAAGAACTCATGAAACATATTTCTCTCCTTATTTTTAATCATGAACTATGTGCACAGATTTATTTCTTTCCCATTTTTTACTGCATCTCTATAATAACTCTGAAAAAACTAATGATCTATCCCTTAGGTCGCATGGGTCATACCCACTGTGAGAAGCAAGGGAATACCAAATTATTATCCACTTCGTGTATGATGGTGTTAGATAACTAACGAATACTTGGGGTATACTATTTTTTAATGACCATCTGGACTATTAATTTTTGAAAATAGATACTTTAACTAGTGAACAGGGTTATTAGAACATCGAACATTCCTTTCCCATCATGCTCTAGTGCACAAGAGGGATAACACAAAGGGAATTGAAATGAATACCAAAAAGGGAGTTGGAAGTGTGAATCATCATAACCAAAATTCAAAACATATTGAGTATGCTATGCATATTGAAGATAATTGTTGATCGAATTCCAATCACAACATTTATATCGCATTATCCTAAAACAGATGCAACAAAAGGGGTCCATCCCTGACCGATTCATAATCATGGGGCAAACCATGCAGTGTAATATGATGTCCTTTGAAACATTGATCCAGGATTGTAGGCTTGCCTCAAGGATGAGCATCCAAACCATTAGGGGGTTCCTTTAGCTAGGAACGGGAATAAGGATCCGAAATATAGGTAATGAAATTTGTGGATATCGAGTGATTGGGTGTAAAAGTGGATTCCAAAAATCATGAAATAATGACATTGTGATGAAAGTGCATTGGGTTGGCATATCCATCTAAATCAAAATCAATCATATTTTTAAACGGGGCATCTTTGGATAGGACCTGGGATGTATTTTAGTTTAACATCATGCGATTGAGGATGATAAACAAGTAGTTCAGTGTCATACTATTTTGATTATGCATTATGTTGTTTAACGTCATATAGTCAAGACATTTCACATAGTTTAAGGTAATACATCCTAGAAAATGGCCCATAGTTTAAAGTCTTTTTATATAGAATGTGGAATTCTAGTTTAAGGTTATATTGTTTGGACCAAGATTAGAGCTAGAAGGGGTTAATACCCTAGGTCTAGGCTCATTTAAAAATATTTTGTGTGTCGCCACATATTCCATAAATATGGGAATCAATCTGAATGTAGTTCTTGAATTTCACATGGTAGATGGAATATAACAAAAGGTTTGATATCCTCCCAGGTTAAAAAAATTAATTTTTACATAGTTTAATGGTATTAAAACATAGACACTTGGAATGTTAACTTATTGTTTGAGAGTTCTGACCGTAGGGTGCCTAGTTTAATGTCATGTGAGTGGGACAACCATGTGTATTTTATCATCATCCAGTAATTACAAAAACAATGAGATATTTTATGGGAGATACATGGTATGTTCATTTAAAACTAGAAGATAATGGGGACAAAAAATTATGCATACTACACCGCATAATTCCAGGAGAAACCTAGGTAAAAAGGTGAAAAAGGGCTTGTTATGATGTGGCTGGACTCGGGGAAAAAACAGTTCGGTGTTACTATGTATCCCACATGAATGAGAATAAACCCACACATAGTTGTTGTTGATTAAATGGTAGATGGATAGTGCCAAAATTGAAATTTTTTCTCAAATGAATACATCATATGGCTGGGTATTTTATCATCATACTACTCGGATGTTGGAGATATTAATTAATGGTCATAGGGCTCAGACAGTAGATGCACATTTCTTCAATGCTGGAATAAACCTTGTCAAAAACCCCTAAGACCTTGTGAAACATGCTCATTGTGGGAAACCAAGGTTTATTAGTATTCCTAACACACATGTAATCACATGATAGGGGAATGGAGGTGTTGGAGGGATGGATAAACAGACCACGTTGGTCCGTCCTCTCGACATGCAAAGGTGCATGGAGGGATACAATCGATAAGGTTTATGTTTCACCTTGTCATAATGAAGTGGAATGCAATCTGGATTATTAGAATAATAGGGGAATAATATAATAATATAGGACAACTGATAACCATATTCAAGAAACAATATACATTGCGCGTGACCTGTAATGGGTCAAAAAAATGTAGATCGACCATTGAACATATTAACAAAGTAATAATTGTATAATTTTTTTTTATGATCATTAAGAACATTGGCCCAAAGAGGTAGGCATGCCACATGGTCGATCATTCTTACCGTTAGGGGGTCCCTTTATATGTGAAAGGTGACAAAGACTCAAATAAAGTGACATATAAAGCATGGTTGTGGAATGATGGAATGCCCATAGAGAACCCAACACTCTAGGCCCTAAACCACAATGCATCTAAGCATATTGATGAGGTGGGAAAAAGGATAAGGGACTAGAATATGGGTAGAAAACTCGAGTCGGTGAGTATGAGAAAAATGTAATATTGGGTGATGAACTCGGGGATGGACCTGAGGCAAAATTCCCGGGTGTTCCTACGTATCCCATAAAGATGGGAACCAATTTATACGGAGTTCGAGGAATGATGTGCAGTTTAACATAATGTGGTATGGATGAAGATGGAAGGAATATCTCAAAAGGGGAATGTTCATGGAATGGAAAAGATAAACCGGCATGAATAAATACAAAAAACCCACCACAACACATAATTCCAATAGAGAACAATTGACAAGATGTCCATAAAATAAATGAAAGAACATGGGGCATGACCTGAGGTGAAATGATTCGGAGTTACTACATATCAAATAATGATGGGAATTAATCCCTATTTAGTCCATGAAATTTTAGGTAGTTTAGCTTCAGGTAGTAATAATGTAGGGTTCCAATGTAGTTTATTATCTGGGGGCTAGGACAGTGGGGAAATAATACCCTAAATGGGATGTGTAAAGTTTGTTAAAACAACCCAAACAATAATACGGAAAAAATTAGTCCACACTACACCACACCATGAAATACAAATAGGATAATTAATACAAGGGTCTAGAAGAAGGGGATTTTGGAAACAAGTTGTGTTGTTTAAATTCATGCGTGATGAAGGGGTACATAAATTTTATTTTTATGTAGAAAGGACCATGAATCATTTGATGTTTAATGTCTTGTAAATAGGATAGAATATTTTAACGTCATGTAGGATGGGTGATATTTTAGTTTAGGGATGTATAACTCGAACCATAAGATAGTGAAATGTGGTATAAAATGTTGAGGATCCTAGGGATGGACCCGAGAAAAATGATTGGGAATTCCTATGTAACCCATAAGGATGGGAATCAAGCCATACATGTTTATGAAAATTAAATTTAGTTAATGTAAGAGGGAAAAGAAAAAAATAGGTTAAAATCACAAAGGATGAGGGAAAAAGGGTCTCGGAATTTAACATCAGGCAAGATGCTAAATGTTGTGTCATTTAACTATATGGATGATGAAAAGGATGGATAGTTTTTTCCCTTACAGCCTGAATGGGTTTTACAATCTAACGGCATGTAGTAAGGAATAATATTCTCACATAAAGTACTACATGATGAATTTTTCATTGGTGGTAGGAGTAATACGATGGTCTCCCATAGTATCCAAATAGTACTCACCATTAGGTTAAACAATATGGATAATGTATGGTCCTTATTATTTGTGTTCTAGTTTGGGTGGATTCCTATCGGGTATCATTGGCATCCTCATAGCCAATACAATGTAACATTGAAGGAAGGAATGTAGACACACTTTCTTTCTGAAAGCTCTAGATATATTATTTTAGTGCCTCTATAGTTTTTTTAAGGCCCAATAGAATTTTCTCATCAATGTCATCTTTTACATTCATATGAACATCTGCTATTTTTTGATGTATGATGATCGTAGACTACAATTAGATGTGACAGAACATGAATCTTGATGGGTAGGACTACCTCTATTATGTACACTAGGGAATATGGAGTCACTTGATATGAAATAAGATTTTACATTTAGATAGCCCATAAAGTGTTGGGGATCTTTCCCGAACAAATTTTCGTGTTCTCACAAACCTCTTCTTCATGATGTTATAGTGGGTTTAGTTAGACTCCTTGATCATCCCATTTTCCTGCACATGGTAATGAGATGTATGGTTGTATCAAATGTTGTACATTATGTACAATTTTTATAGAACACCTTCTCAAATGTTTGTATTATTATCAATGAGGATAGCGTGAGGGACTCCGAATTAGTGGATGATGTTTTACCTCATGAAATCAATGATAGAACAAGCTTTGACTTCATTGATTTGAATTTACTCTTCCTTATTGGAAAAGAATCTTGTGGTGGTCAGGATAAACATACATTAGTGAGCTGTTGCTGGTGGATTTGGTCACATGATATCAAGTCCCTAAACTACAAAGTACCAAGATTAGATGATTGTATAGAAGGGTTCTGGTGGTCAATGTACAAATTTTTCATCGATCTGACATGCATGAAACCTATTAGTGAAATTGATTCAATCATGAACCATGGTGGGCCAAAAGTAGACCAACCATTAGATCTGATGGGAGAGATTTGGCCCTTTCTTGATGAGATCCACAAGAACAGCCAAGAACATCATTCATAACATGAAAATTATCATCTCCTTGGATGCAACAGAGGATAAATCCAACGAACCCATGTTTTTAGAGGTTCTACTAATGGTTGGGAAATTTTTTAATGGTAAAATGGAATGTGTGCTGGTGTATTTTATCATGTTCATCTCTGTATGTCGAACGATTACCATGTTGGGGTTACACAACGAATGTTTTCTTCCAATCAGGGTATTTTTTTCTTTAGGTAGGGTACCCAAAGGTCCTAATGTGGATGCACAAGAGGTAAGATGGATTAATTCCTTTCTATTATCATCTTCCATAGTGATGGGAGTGATGGATCTTTGATGCATCACATGGATGATCAAATCATTCTCTTCAAGCCATTAAATAGAAGCGAAAATGAAATCCAAGGTTTCAGCTCGACCATTCTGTGATTGAGGAACATGAATGACCTTAGGCCGAAAAGGGAACTAGGCCATCTTCTTGTGGGTGTGCTCTAACAAGGGTAAGAGCTTGGGATTTCTGATTACATATTCATCTTTGATCTATTTTATAACCAACTAAGAGTCCCCTTTCAATGCAGGTGGGAAACATAAATCTAGATGTCTAGATAGAGACCAGTGATGAGATCCTAATACTCCAACTCATTATTTGCAGATCCTTCTAACAACAATAGAAAATAATTCAAGATAACACGTGTAGGTGTGATGAAGATGAAACCTATTTCTACTCTTTTGAGTCTAGCATCATTGATTATCATGTTGATGGGGCTCTATGAGGCACCATCAATGTGCACCTGCTAACATGGCATGGATTTATCCACATAGATGATAGCCTCATATAAGAATATATGATTGAGAGACTGTTCTAGAGGGGATGGATATGCGGCAAGGAAATCTTCAAGTGCATTACCCTTGATATGTTTTTGGTGGATGAAATTGATGTTGAATTGTTGAAGAATCACTTCCCATTGAGCTAGATGAACTGTTAACATGGGGATGTTCAGAATATGCTTTAGAAGATCCACATGGGATACCATCGACATCCCATGGGGTTTTAGATAATATATCAACTTCTACACTCCAAAGACCAGCATGATGAAGATATTCTCGATAGAGTAATATCGCTTCTCTGTATCGAGAAACATGCCGCTGAGATAGTATAAAATGTTTTTGATCCCATCATTATTCTTAATGGGTGAGAAGGGATTTGAGGGATCATTCCAGAGCGGTCACAGAAAGAACCAAAAATTCTGCGAGGATGGGTGGAATCAAAATCGAAGTATGTAGAAAAATCTACTTGATCTCTTCAAAGGCATTCTGACACTCTTCATCCCACTAGTAGGAAACACCATTCTTCATGATTTGGGAAAAGGTATTACACTTTCTGACCATATTCACAATAAATAGGATTTTGTATTCTAAGTGTCCATGAAAATATTGATTTCCCGAAGATTTCTCAGAAGATGGATCGAGTTGATGGCCTTAATATTAGCTAGAGTCATCTTTATGCCTATGTATCAGATGACGAAGATAAGGAAATTTACGGATATAACCCCAAAGCACACATTAAGGGGTTCATCTTGGGACAGAGGGAGTGTCTGAATCCAAAAATTTCTAACAATCACTATGATGGTTCTGAAACTAGTGTTATTTGACTTCCAAGTCATCAACATAGATTTCTATTAATGTCACAAATATTAGCTTAAATATGAAGTTCATGTCACATTGATATTTGGCGCCTGCATTCTATAGACCGAAAGGCATCACATGGTTACAAATGTTACATTTTGTTTCTCTAAATATGGTGGATTCATCATCCCTTGGGACCATTATGATTTTATTATATCCAAAATACTCATACATGATGGAGATATCATTAAATCTAGTGGTTGAATTAATTAACAAAATTTTCATCGGAAGGGAAAAATCATCCTGCCAACAGTGACGGTTGTGGTACCAGAATTCAATGAAGACACTGATCTATCTATCCTTCTTCCTTATGGGAATTATGTTGCTATCCATTTTGGGTAAGGTACTTCCTTCATGATGTTGGATTTTATGATCTTATCAACTTTGGCCTTGACCATGGCACTATGATAGGGGTGCATCTTTCTGGGAGATTTTTTGAAATCGTGGTGACGTACCAGAAGACAATGATGGTGGTTGGTGATCCAAGGATCTAGTCCTGAAATTTTTTTCATAACTCCCTAAAAACACATCCTAATCTCCCTTCATGAAAACAACATACTACTATTGCTCTTCTACAGGCATTGTTGCGCTGACCGTTATTGGTATCTGATCAGCCTCGATACTGAGATTCACTAGTACCAGCTCTTCGACAGGAGTGGAGACACATTCCTAAAATTTAAGAGGAGATACTTCCAAATCCTATTCATAATACATGATGATAGGATCATCAATAAGAGGAATTTCTTCTTAATTGGAGGACCATGATTTAATGTTGGTGTTATACCAAGCTGTAGTGGAATCGTTATCAGGGAACTACTACACAACTAAAAACATGTAATGGAAATATGTAGATTAAATCCCATCAGTTCTTCATCCTAAGGGTCCATGCTTGATAATATCAAAGATGTAGTGGCTCATTGTCTTGAGTTGGTTCTACTCATCCTAGTGAAATAGACAGGTATGGTTTACTATTGTTTCGATGGGTTAAACATCTCGATTCCATAAATGGTTAAGGGGATGTAGTATAAACTGTTCCTGATTCGTGTAGGAGTAAAATGTTAGATGTTAGTGTTCCCTGTGTCTGGGGATGGATTTTACACTCCATTTAGAGATAACAAAGAAATGTACCACGTCTCTGGTCATGGTCTTCAACTGGTAAATTGGGAGGATAAATGTTCCATTCATATATGTCCACAGGTCAGAGAAATTAGTTGTGTGCTCCAACATGTGGGCTTGAAACTATTTGTACATTCTCCTACAGTAGTCTACATCCATATAGTGGGATTCACAATAGGTATATGGCGATGCATCACCTTGATGTACACCCACCTGACCATCAAGGGATTACATGAGGAATTTGCGATATGAGGAGGGGACTAGTGCATGAAAATAGAGCCAGGGTATACCCAACAGTGCATTTCAAGTAGAGTCTTGTGAGACCACCATGAACTTATTACAGGAAAACATCCCACAAAACTTGGTTTTTAGGAAATATTTCAAACTGCTGTGTACGTTGTCCTACCATAACCATGAATCTTCATATCAAAGGGATTTAGAACTTTTTCTGACAGACCAAGCTTATAGAGTGTCTTGGTTGGGATGTGATTGATCTCAAATCATGTGTCATAAATAAAGTCAATGAATTCCACACAATTGAACTATCTGGTGATATAAAATTGGTGAATTTTCATTTACACGGGGGACCCTATGTCATCTCCCGAGAATGTGCTGATGTCCTGACATTATTCATACATGACTTCCCTAGTAGGGGTGGAATCTATGGAAACTCTATCTATTTCAAACTAGATGGGGCTTCTCAAATCCTCTGCAAGGTCTTCATGTAGATCTTATGATAGAAGGACAACATCAATAATTGAGAGCTATGCAGGAATAATGGTGAGGTGATTAAGAATATCATACATCAATGTGAGGTGTAAAATTATTCCAATAGGATGTTTATCAAAGGTAAAAGGTATGACATGTGATGTAGTTTGAACTGGATGATTTTGGTTGGTGCTGGGAATATCCCACTTCTCAATAGTCAGACCATGCAAAATGAATACTATATGAATACTAGATGATTGAGGTATGACCATGGATGGATGTGGCTGATCATAGCACAGTTTTGTTGGATATACATTGTCATGTAGCATGAACAATGGGGGAAATTAATATGAAGAAATAGGGTGATATGACTATTCATGATGGGATTTGTGTTGAGCCTACTGTCTGGTATCACTGTCATGCAAGGCTTGGTTGGAGGAACTGGCCAATGCATTCCCAAAATTCACATATTTGTAGTCCATTCGACGTTGGTGTGGACTGGTTACATTAATAGAATCATCACGGCCTATCTCATTGTTGGAAACCAAGTAGGGGTCCACCAGTTCGATGGTGTTTCAATGAGGTGTACTCTTGATCATCACATGAGGAATCTGCCATCACTGGATTGATTCTGGGGGAAATCCATATCTTGGGTGGTAATAAAGTCACTAAGAGTATAGGAAGACTTCAGCACCAGTGTTATGATTTTCATTCCCTTGGGATGTCGACACCTGCCTTTCCGAGTTGTGGAAGGATAAGATGTCGATGAAGAATTAGTATACAAAGGTTTTATTTATGTTTAGAAGGGGTTGGGATGATTCAATGGTTCATAGATAATATCATGTACATGAGATAATGTCATTTTAGTCTCTCGATAATCATACATCTGAGACATGTATCTAGATACCTATTATTACTCACTATCATTATCACATTCATACATTGAAGACACCCAAGCCACCTATGCAGGGGTCAGATGCAATCTGACTATGTTCTAATATACATGGTCCCTAAGAAAGTATTTTAAGACCTATCACTGCTTGAGGGTGTGTCCAAGTAAAAACGGTAGGGTATATTTTTGGATAAATCAATGAGATCACCCTCTTTAGGTCTCCAGCATTCTAGAAACAATGGGATTCATTAACCCAAGGCACATTGCAAATAGTCAGGGACCTGTGATTTATTGAATAAGTTAGACAGGCTTCTTCGGTTTGGGAAGGGGACCCTAGGAGAGAAGATCTGACAGGGGTATAAAGATTAGGGAGGAGCTATAACCTTGTTGTCTCACCTAGGCGGTGGTGGTCCATTACATGACTGCACCTGCCAATTATATGATTGAAGATTCTGAGACTGAGGTTGAGCCTAAGGTAGTGTACCTCAGTGAAGTTGTCAAGGATTCTATGACAATAACAATTCTAGGTGTCATGGGCCTCAACCTATGCAACAATAGTGGTCTCATCCTTTGCATCCCTTCTTGTTGGAGGAAATGCATGTGACTGATTTTCATATTTTTTGGCTTCCTCTAGGCATTGATCATTGTCAAAGAAATCATGGAATCGACTTAGGTAATTATTATTGATAAGATAATGGACCAATTTAGTCTTCACATTTACCACGAACATTGACAGAAACTGCTCCTATGTCAGTGGTATATCAAGTTAATATATGAGGCCATTCCACCTGGAGAAAAGTTTGTGATTCCCTCATCTGGCCTTTTCATGCACTTGATGAGGTCATCAATACTTGTCTTGTGGATGGTGGATCTGAACTGGAAAAAATACAGCCTACGAATATCTTCCAAACTAGCTATGGACCTGATTGGTAATGGACTATACCACACGAACGTGGCCCCTTGCAATATCTATACAAAGCCCCAGAGTTTAGCAGTCTCTGGTTGCATTTGAGATCACAACGTGGGTCCACATCTTGAGATGAAGTCATCCATATGTTGAAATGGGTCACTCATCTAATTGAAAGGGCATAAGGTTGGATTCTCGATGAACGGGGGTGCAGACATATCATTCACCCATGCCGGATATGGACTACCATTATGTGGGATCACAATCTATTAGGTCTCAAGGTCGTTATGATGAGAAATACGAGTGTCCATTGGATATTTCTATCTGGGATTTCAATCTTGGCAAGGATTTATGACCACCATTGTGTTGTGAGGAACTTAAATGTAACACCCCGAGATTTTATGAAAAATATTCTTTTTAATTTCATTAATGTCTTGTTTTGTACACTACACCAAAAGAAGATTTCACAACATTCATCCTTGACTTTCCTTGAATTACATGCAATCACGACCTTCCCCGATAGTGTGTGTAGTATGCAATACTGTGTTTCACAAAACAACGATATGCTATTAAAATATTATTAAAACTAGCCGTTATGAATAGTAATAAAAACTTTTTGAAATTTTGTAAATTTTATTTTCAAAATGGACTTCATTTTTGGATTCGGAATTTCAAAATTAGCTTACGGTGAAATTTTGGTACTTTCGAATAACTTTCATTTTTTGACGAATAGTGAAAATTACTAAATTTTAATTAAGAACAAAAATTTTAATAGAAATAATTAATACTTATAAATTATTAATTTGAGTGGTTTTAAAGTATATTTAGAATATATTTTTAAAATTTAATACATTGTTGGTTATTGGATGTAATTTCACAGTTAAACCAGACATAAACAACTGTCAATCTTTTGATAGTTATTATCTCTTAAGAACATGATATTTGTTTTGACGACAAAAATTAATTTTTAAATTAATTAATGCAACTAATATGTTTTGAATTTGGTAAAATAGACATCATTTTTTAATTTATAATATCAAATATATCTTAGGCCTAATTTTTGGTATTTTTCTGAAACATTCATTTTTTGATGAATAGTGAAACCACTAAGTGGTAGTTAAAAAAAATATTTTTTCATAAAACAAAATTTTACCACTTCTGTGAGTGGAATTTCAAAAATCTAAGAAACACGGTTGATGTCAGTAAGTAAAATTTGGTTCAATGAGATGAAAATAATTTTTGGCGATTAGTAACTTTTTACTTTTTTTTACCTCGGTTAAAAGTAAATAGGGTAATTAAGGGTAAAAATGTTATTATTATTACCCTAACACATGTAATAATTATATTGGATAATTGTAATTAGACCAAAAAAACCTTAGGAATATCATATGACCATTTAGTCCCACTTGGATTAGATTAGGACATTTATTATTAATTTATTTAAAGAAGGGTTAAAACTATCAAAATCAAAGTTTAATAAGAAAATAATTTTTAATATAGGATTATACATAAGATAAATTCTACTATAAATATTCATTATAAAGATAAAACGATTTACTACATAATTGTAGTTTATTTGTAATTTTTAGACATTAAATAATTTATTTTATTAATGACACAAAGATGATGCAGTAATTATCTTATTAATGAAATATTGACATAATTGATGTTATAAATACCCAAATAAATGTAATTTGAGACTTTTTATGACTTTTACTCATTTTATAGGTTAATATGACATGTTAGTTTTGATTTAAGTAACTTTATTAGAACTAATAATTATGTTATGATTTTTACAAAAATCAATTACTAAATAGTGTCAAAATTTTCATAAAATAGTTTTTAAAACAAATATTATATTATTAATTGTTATTTTATTCCTAAAAATATAATGTTAGGCCAATTTACATAGATAATGTTCTATATATTAATAATAAACAACTTGGGGTTCTTTTGGCTTGTTATAGTATGTTTATTAACCTTATAGTGTAAGAACACAACAAGACACAGTAAAAGTAAAATTATTTAACTTCATGTTAAATCTAAATGATAAGGTTAAAATAGGGACATAAACTTGTATAAATTCTATTGGATGAGTGGATTTCGACCCATACCTTCCTTAGCTATGAAATAAATCAATTTGGAGATCTTTAAAACCGAATTTGTCTTTATAATAAAATAATATTTTTAGTTATTCCAAAGGTTCCTCTCTCCTCCCTTATAAAAGGGCACCTCCTCCCTCTTTTCCTCACACCACATTGAGCTTTCAAGCTCATCCAAAACCTGAAAAATTCTATTCTCCACTTCCCTAGAAACATTCTAGATGTTATGGTCTTCCTCAAAGACCAATTTTAGTTCCCTAAAAGGAGATCTCAAAGAGGCGCTTCAAAGAAGAGGTAATGTCCGTTACCGATTCTTTCAACATTATTTCTTCTTCCACTTCTTCTTCTTAGGTTGTTTCATTATGAAGTAATAACATAAGTATCACTCAAATAATGATATGTTATTATATGTATTAAAGAAACCTATTTCACCATCTATCCATCCTACAGAAAACGAAATCACCGTGCGTGCGTACGTACGGAATACCGTCTCCACACAGTGGTGTAATCTATTTTCCACCACCACCTTACTTGGATGGGTATAATGGTGTACATAATAAATATATATTATTATTTTAAAGTTATGTTGATTCTTAAATAGTATACATACACTCCAATACAGTCCCATGATCATGAGAATGATATCATCGATCGTGCGTACGTACGGACTACCGTCTCCACGACACGATGAGATTCATTCTCCACGTTAACCATTCATGAATTATTATAAAGTATATATAATAAGTAATAATGAAATATATGACATAATAATGATACTGGATTTATGTGTATATATATGTATGTCATCTACTTAATTCCATTCAACTCAATAAGGAAACGAAAACAGCATTCATGCGTACGTACGGCCTACCGTCTCCATGAACGGTGTATTTCTTTCAATTTACTGATTTATTATATATATGTATATTCTGAATATATATTATATATAAATAATATTTTATATTCTGTAATTAAGTAATAATGATCTAAGTAATCATTTGAATAATTACAAGTCAAAACACGGACGATAAATGTAACAATTTTACCCAAAACGCTCTTTAACATGGAATTTACAAAAGAACGGGTAAAATAAAGTCATAAGTGAACCATATATGATATAATAACAATGATTATGATTATGGAATAAGTCAATGACATTATTTAGATCATTATACAGGAGGTTCAGACACTTACGAAGTAAATCGCACCTAAGGTAAGGAAAAATATCACAATCTCATTTTATCCGAGATTGTTTATACTTTGGTATTTACTGGGGTGTATTTTATCATCCACATCCATGTTTCCTCAATATTTAATATTATTTCAATCCACCTACAATTTTTTAAATACAATTTTACCCTTCGGTGAGTTTTTATTAAAATATATGAAAGGAATATTTTGTCGTTTTTCGTATGAGGTACTTTATGACTTTTTCGACAAAAGTACGAAAAGAATGTTTTTTTAACTTATATGGAATGAATGGATTTTTAAAACATTATTTACAAGAAGATTACTTTACAAGCTTTCAACTTTATTTTTAATCAACTTCTTTTAGTTTTGAATTCTATGACATGTTAAGAAAGGAAAAGTGTTTTTGAAGTAGAAAGGATATTTTCCTCAAAAATAAAGTTCAAGTGTTTTAGAAAATTTATTTTCCATCAAAGATAATAAAGGGTTCTGTTTTTACCCCTATTATTGCATTGATTTGATTATGTTGTGATGGAATTATTTTTATGAATTCCTTTATCTTATATGAATTGTTTTATGATGTCACGATGTCTAAGAATCCCATTTTTATTACATGGGTTATGCTATGATGTATTGTTTATGATTTTGTGGCACACATAAGAATAGTATCACTATGAGATGATGGGACCTATATATCCCTCCAATGCATTGGGTAAAGATTTTATATCTCATGAGATAAACATGGCTGGAACCACAGGTTAAACCGGTTCAGTGAAACAGGACTGAAACGAGAAGTGAACTCGGTTTAGAAATGCACATTGTCCACGAAAATAGTCTTGGCAATGAATCTTGACTAATAAGAAACGATTCACTATGATTATGTGAGAATGTCACAATGTTTCATGTTTTAAATTATGATTATTGGGATTACATTTCACTACTATGATTTAACCCATGATATGAAATTATGATTTCTTTTCCAGGTTAAGATTTCCAAAAGTTATGTTCTTATGTATATGATGTGATTGATATTTCTTTCGTTTACTCATACTGAGCATTTGAGCTCACCCTTTTATGTTTTATTTTCCCCAGGATACATAGAATGGATTTATGTAAAAAAAGAAGATCTTTATGGGATATGTTTAAGATCATTCATCACGATTAGAAGATTATATTCTGAGATTCCAAAGACACTAAACTATTACGGTCCTTGTGTGTCTGTGTTTTTTTTTATGTACAAAGTATTCCGCAAAAGTAATGTAATTTCCATGTACATTAAGCTTAGGGTCTCTACAGTTGGTATCAGAGGAAAGGTTTAGCTAACCTTTGGAAACTAGGATGCGAGAACTTTAGTGAGATCCCTAGAGATATTTCTAAGGAATGTCTAGGGATGTCCCTAAGGTTAAGTATAATTATAGGTTATAGTACTAGAATTACACTAACCCAATATGTTAGATATTGAAGTTACTCCACCTTTATTATATTGTTTTCCCTAGCGTAATTTTTTCCTCTCACACTATTCTTTTTGGGTTTTAGACGATGGCTGGAACCCGAAGGAACCGTGTTGATCAATGTAATGGACAATGAAATGATTGTCCTCCTGAACAAACAAATGTTATGGGAGATGGAATGAAAAATTTTATTTCTATACTTACACAATCTATGAATCATTCTGGACTTCCAAATGAGCAGAGAAGGTAACAATATTCTATTGAGTCCTTCATGAGGCAACATCCACCTTCTTCTAGTGGGGCATTTGATCCACTTGTTTATGAACAATGGATCAGTACTACTGAAAAGATATTTTCAGATCTTCAATGTTCTGAACATGATAAAGTCAACATAGCAGTGTATCCTTTGGAAGGTGATGCTGATCAATGGTGGAATCTTATCAAGAATACGAGTCCAAGAGATGAAATTGAGTCCATGGAATGGGACGAGTTCAAGAACTTATTTTTCAATAAGTACTTCCCTCGTATTCTTCAAACAAAGATGGAGAAGGATTTTCTTGAACTAAAGAAAAAGGATGATGAATCTTTTGGTATATACGAAGCGAATTTCACAAGGCTTGCAAGGTATGCATATGGATTTATCATCCAACCTGAAAGTAAAGTTGATTGATTCTTCAGTGGCTTAAAACTAAATCTCTGAAGGGAATTAGCTATAAGAGACTTCAGTAGCTATGAAGAAATTGTGCGTTGTGATATCAAGGTAGAAATGGAAGTTGGTGTTACTTATCCATATCATAGTTTTGACAAGAAACACAAGATGGAGTTCAAGGAGAAATCTTAGAATAATGGTGGAAAGAAGATGAATGTTTCCTTATGCTCAATGTGTGGAATGAAGCATGGTGGAGATTGTCTTAAAGGGACTAGAAAATCTTTTAAGAGTGGAAAAAAAGTTCATCGAGCAGATGAGTTTCTAAGTAATAGAAAAAGGGTTTCTAATGATTTGAATTATGAAAAGACTGTAGAGAACACACCACCAACACTTCAATGCTTCAAGTGCAAGGAAATGAGGCATTATGCTAATAAATATCATAATCCAAGGGTTAGTGATGATCGACATGAGCAACCACTTAAGCCAAAGGACAAAGGGAAGTCACATGCGATCACTATTGGTGATGTTGAATATGACAACAATGTGGTGGAATGATTAAGTGTTTATGTAATGGGATTCCAAAATGATTATGTATATAGTATCGTGGAATATTGGAATATTTATGTATTGGTGTATTGAGGTTTTCAATGGTACCGGTAACCATAGAATGTGATTGAGATATTTTTGGATGAAAGATGATATGCGCCTAATGAAAAGAAAACGAGAAAATGAAATGTTTGACTTTATTCCTGAGCTCATGACTGATATAAGGAGAAGGTTATATCATGGTTTGAGTATATAGAATTTTTGGATTTTGGTATGTGGAAAGTGTTAACTTTTAACTGCATTCATGTTTTTACTAAGGTTCAATGGGTATTCATTTTTCAAGAGAATATATGGTTAAGGCCTTCGACTGTTTAAAATGTGACCAACAAGACATATCTTATGATACATGGGGATCAACAATGGTATTAAATCTCTAGTAATCGTTTTCACTATATTATAAGAGTGGACTGCAGTATTATGGATACGCCTAATGATTGGAATGGATTATGTTGGAAATAAGTTAGGATAGAAATTTTTTCGATATTATTGATGGGATGTTATAGTAATATAGCTTTAGAAAAAGGACAACATGCAGGACGGGCGACAACCCATTGTGTCGGACAAGGCTGTGGGAATCAAACCCACAACCGTAGTGCGACTTTCCATTATCGCCTACCACTGGCCTACAAGAAGTCCCTGGTTAATAGAGACTAGTTTTATTTTATTATGTGGTATGATATATGAAGTATAAGTTCATTTTTTGAATCGTATACGATTAACCTTACCATAGATGGACTTATGTATATTTGATAACTTTTACTAACCTTTTGATTGAAACAGATGGAATGACCCATCATTCTATCACATGATCTATTAACACTTCATGGATAACAAATTCAACTTCATTTCTTTAAGAGATGATGTGGAAATTGTTCAAAGCACGAACAACAGTGATATTGTACCAAAATAAAGTAAGTATTTATTCTAATTCGAAATCTTCAACTTTAGGGAAATGATCTTCAAAACTAAAAAAAATGTTGTCCTAGTGCCCTTATATCTGATGAATCAGATGGTACCCTAGATCATCACAAATTTATGGCTTTGTGATTGCTGGCTTTTCCATATCCATGTTCTCTACCACTCTCCATTTAAACCAGATGATTAGATTTCTCTTCCATATCCATATTTTCACCTATGTGGGTACCCAGTTATTAGTTTATTTGGGTAACCGTTACGTTTCATACTTTTGTTTTTAAAGATTGGTTTTGGTATTCCTTTTTACGATGTGGGTTTCTATTAAAGAAACTTTCGAGTAGTAAACCATTTATAACGCCGACGAATTTCGAGGGTGAAATTCATTTTAAGGGGTGTAGAATGTAACACCCCTAGATTTTATGAAAAATATTCTTTTTAATTTCATTAATGTCTTGAGTTGTACGCTACATGAAAAGAAGCTTGAAAAACACACATCCTTGACTTGCCTTGCATTACACACAATCACGACCTTCCTCGATAGCGTGTGTAGTACACAATATCGAGTTTCTCAAAACAACGATATGCTATTAAAATATTATTAAAACTAGCCGTTATGAATAGTAATAACCACTTTTTGAAATTTTCTAAATTTTATTTTCAAAATGGACTTCATTTTTGGATTCGTAAAATCAAAATTAGCTTAGGGTGATATTTTGGTACTTTTCGGATCACTTTCATTTTCTGATGAATAGTGAATATTACTAAATTTTAATTAAAAACAACCTTTTTATTAGAAATAATTAATAGTGATAAGTTATTAATTTGAGTGGTTTTAATGTATATTTAGAATATATTTTTATAATTTAATACAATGTTGGTTATTGGATGTAATTTCACATTTAAACCATACATAAATAACTGTCAATCTTTTGATAGTTATTATCTCTTAAGAACACACAATTTGTTTTGATGATGGGAATTAATTTTTAAATTATTTAATGCAACTGATATGTTTTTAATTTGGTAAAATAGACATCATTTTTGAATTTATAATATCAAATATTTCTTAGGCCTAATTTTTGGTATTTTTCTGGAAACTGTCATTTTCTGATGAATAGTGTAACCACTAAGTGGTGGTTAAAAAAAATGAGTTTTTCATAAAAATAAATTTTACCACTTCTGTGAGTGGAATTTAAAAAATCCGATAGACAAGGTTGATGTCAATAAGTAAAATGTGGATCAAGGAAATGAAAATAATTTTTGGTAAATAGTAACTTTTTACTTTTTTTACTACGGTTAAAAGTAAATAAGGTAATTAAGGGTAAAAATGATATTATTATTACCCTGAGACATGACATAATTCTTTTGGATAAGTGTAATTCGACCAAATACAACCATAGAAATAAAATATGACCATTTAGGCCCACTTGGATTAGATTAGTACTTTTATTATTAATTTATTTAAAGAAGGGTTAAAATAGTTAAAATCAAAGTTTAATAAGAAAATCATTTTTAATATAAGGTTATAAATAAGATAAATTCGACTATAAATATTCATTAGAAAGATAAAACAATTTCCTACATAATGGTAGTTTATTTTTAATTTTTAGACGTTAAATTATTTAATTTATTTATGACACAATGATGATGCAGTAATTATCTTATTAATGAAATATTGACATAATTGATGTTATAAATACACAAATAAATGTAATTTGAGACTTTTAATGAATTTTACTAATTGTATAGGTTAATATGACATGTTAGTATTGATTTAATTAACCTTTTTTGAACTAATCATTCTGTTATGATTTTTAGAAAAATAAATTACTAAATAGTGTCAAAATTGACATAAAATAGTTTTTTTAAAAAAAATTATATTATTAATTTTTATTTTATTCCTAAAAATCTAATTTTCGGCAAAATGACTTAGATAAGGTTATATATATTAATAATAAACAACTTGGAGTTCTTTTGTCTCGTTATTGTATGTTTATTTATCTTATAGTGTAAGAACACAAGAAGACACAGTAAAAATAAAATTATTTAACTTAATGTTAAATCTAAATGATAAGGTTAAATTAGGAACCTAAACTTGTCTGAATTCTATTGGATGAGAGTATTTCGACCCATTCCCACCTTTGTTTCGAAATAAATCAATTTAGAGCTTTTGAAAACCGAATTTGGCTTTATAAGAAAATAATATTTTTGGTTATTCCAAAGGTGCCCCTCTCCTCCCTTATAAAAGGGAACCTCCTCCCTGTCTTCCTCACACCACATTGAGCCTTCAAGCTCATCCAACCCCTTCCAAATTCTCTTATACACTTCCCTAGAAACATCCTAAAGGTTCTGGTATTCCTCAAAGTCCAATTTTAGTGCCCTAAGCGGAGATGTCAAAGAGGCGCTTCAAAGAAGAGGTAATGTCCGTTACCGATTCTATCAACTTTATTTCTTCTTCCTCTTCTTCTTATTAGGCTGTTTCATTATGAAGTAATAACATCAGTATCACTCATATACTTATATGTTATTATAAGTATGAAACAACCCTATTTCACAATCTATCCATCCTACGGAAAATGAAATCACCGCGCGTGCGTACGTGCGGAATACCGTATCCACGCCGCGATGTAATCTATTTTCCACCACCACCTTACTTGGATGGGTATAATGGTGTAAATAATATCTATATATGATTATTGTAAAGTGATATTGGTTCTAAAATAGTATACATACACTCCAATATAGTCCTATGATCATGAGAATGATATCATCGCTCGTGCGTACGTACGGACTACCGTCTCCACGACACGATGGGATTCAATCTCCACGTTAACCATTAATGAATGATTATAAAGTATATATAATAAGTAATCATGAAATATATGAAATAATTATGATACTGGATTTATGTGTATATATATGTATGTCATCTACTTAATTCCATTCAACTCAATATGGAAACGAAAACAGCGTTCATGTGTACGTACGACCTACCGTCTCCATGAACGGTGTATTTCTTTCAATTTACTGATTTATTATATATATGTATATTCTGAATATATAATATATAAAAATCATGTTTTATATTCTGTAATTAAGTAGTAATGATCTATGTAATCATATGAATAATTACAAGTCAAAACATGGACAACAAATGAAACAATTTTAGCCAAAATGCTCTTTAACATGGAATTTACAAAAGAACGGGTAAAATAAAGTCATAAGTGAACCATATATGATATCATAACAATGAGTATGATTCTGGAATAAGTCAACGACATTATTGAAATCATTATACAGGAGTTTCGGACACATACGAAGCAAATCGGACCTAAGGTAAGGGAAAATATCACAATCTCATTTTATCCGAGATTGTTTATACTTTTGTATTTAATAGTGTGTATTTTATCATCCACATCCATGTTTCCTAGATATGTAATATTTTTTCCATCCAGCTACAATTTTTTAAATCCAATTTTACCCTTCGGTGAGTTTTTAGTAAAATATATTAAAGGAATCTTTTGTCGTTTTTCGTACGAGGTACTTTTTGACTTTTCCGACAAATGTACGAAAAGAATGTTTTTTTAACTTATACGGAATGAATGGATTTTTAAAACATTATTTCCAAGAAGCCTCCTTTACAAGTTTTCATGTTTATTTTTAATCAACTTATTTTAGTTTAGAATTGTATGACATGTTAAGAAAGGAAAAGTGTTTTTAAAGTAGAAAGGATATTTTCCTCAAGAATGGAGTTCAAGTGTTTTATCAAAATTATTTTCCATCTAAGATAATAAAGGGTTCTGTTTTTACCCCTATTATTACATTGATTTGATTATGTTGTGATGGAATTATTTTTATCAATTCCTTTATCTTATATGAATTGTTTTATGATGTCACGATGTTTAAGAATCCCATTTTTATTACATGGGTTATGCTATGATGTATGGTTCATGATTTTGTGGCACACATAATAATGGTATCATTATGAGATGGGTGGGACCTATATATCCCTCCAATGCATTGGGTAAATATTTTATATCTCATGGGATAGACATTGCTGGAATGGCAGGTTAAACCAGTTCAGTGAAACAGGACTGAAACAAGGAGTGAACTCAGTTCAGAAATGGACTTTTTCCACTAAGATAGTCATAGAAATGAGTCTTGACTAATAAGAAATGATTCTCTATGATTATGTGTGTATGCCACAAAGTTTCATGTTTTATGTTATGATTATTGGGATTACATTTCAATACTATGATTTAACCCATGATATGAAATTATAATTTTTATGCAGGATAAGATTTCCAAAAGTTATGTTCTTATGTATATGATGTGATTGATATTTATTTTGATTACTCTTACGGAGCATTTGAGCTCACCCTTTTATGTTTTCATTTCCCCACGATATAAATAATGGTTTTTGGTAAAAAAAAAGAAGATCGTTATGGGAGATGTTGATGATCTTTCACCACGATTAGAAGATTATATTCCGAGTTTCCAAAGACACTAAACTATTATGGTCCATGTGTGTGTGTGTTTTTGTTATATACTAAGTATTCCTCAAAAGTAATGTAATGTCCAAGTACGTTAAGATTAGGGTCTCTACATTAAACATGGAAATCCAACTCACCATCTCCTAGAGTAGATGGTTGAATGACCCAAGGTGCTGCTGGAGGATTTTCATACAGATCAGTTGGGGGAGTGACATATGGAGGAACAAAAGGATCCTAAGCCATGACCCAAGTAATATTTTCACATATCATGGGTGAATTCAGTGATGCATACCATTCTCACATTCCATAAACTCCAAAATCTACCCTTTCTAGGTGGGTAGGGTTCTTAATGTCATTAGTGGATATCCATTAGGGGAAAGTTGTACCTACCCCTACTGCCCATGTAAGTGATTATCGTGATATGGTTGTCCTTCTACAACATGTTCGATGAGGATCTCATAAACAATCATTTTTTTCTACAATTTTTTGATGCGATGCAGCCTTTTCGGGATCATCTTCAGTCTTTTTTACTATGATAGATGGTTCAGAGGGTTTTAAGGTCCTAGGGAGCTCTTTACCCTTATTGGGGTCCAGATTGAGAGGCAATAACTTAGATGGTTCAATAATTCCATAAATGTTTCTTTTCATATGAGTAACCAATCCCGAAGCCTCCAACATATACGGTTTTGTCCCAAGGGGTATGTGATTTTCAATGACTCATATAAAGGGTTCCCTCTCTATGAGTTCGGCCACTTTAATTATGATAGTGCTTGGTGGAAGATCCTCAATATCAAGGGTAAATTCAGGTTGGTGTTAGATAAGAATAAATTTAAGGGTAGTGTACATCCCCTAGTTATGGATATAGAAATGGGGGGAATCCTCCTCAACAATTTTGAGGGGCACTGTGATGCTTCAGATGCATCATTGTTGGAGAGTCTGATGATGACCAGGTGATGCGTGGTTCTGAACGACATGGAGAGAAGGTGACTCAATCAAGGGGAATAACTAGTCTATGTCATCAAAATGATCACGTTTATTTAAATAGACCAACGAGTGATGTTAGATATAGATGTAAATTTCATATAGAGTCTGACGACAGCACATGAACTCCACCTAGGTGAGGGACTCCATAATGAAAAAGTCTGACATCATAATTTGCCAAAATATTATTTGGAGTAAATCCACTGTGAGGATTCCCCACAATCATCTCAAAAAAATGTAGTATCTAGTACGTGATTTCCCCATTCCTCAATTGGGGCGGATGGGGAAATAAAAACTACACTAATACAGACTGATGCTGCGACATACTGTTCAATAGAGAGCATGATGCGTGAGCTAAAAAACCGCTACATATTGGGCTGTCCCTCGAGGACTATACTAACTCCATCCCCACATCCCTATAGGATGAGGAGTTGAACGTTGATTAATGTACTAAGGCACCAGCCATTGGCGATAAATTTTTCTACTGATCATCATCTATCAGTCCCCATAACAAATTTTTGTGATCTCTTTTCTAGGTAAAGAATGATTCTGGGGATGATAAATAGGATTTCAGAGAAAGACCCTCAAAAGGAACCAAATATTCTTTCTATTATATGTATTTATGATGGTATTTTGGAATTAACTACATCTAACTTTCCAAGAAGATGAGGGTAAACAATGGTTTTGTTACACAATCCTTGATACAGTGGGTCATGGTGAGGGTTGCATCATCAATTCATACACTGCTTTATAATATGAAAATCTGACGAGATTGACAATGATTTGGCACTCCTCAAGACTCTTCCTTTGGTGGTAATGCTACATCCTCCAACCTTGGTGTGGTTCACCAGAGTAAGATTGACCTTTGAGATGAGGATTACCTCCTTGTGGATTGGTATAGGAGTGGGTTGGACCTCTGCCCGAATGAGCTCAGGTGTGAGGAGCACCCGAGTATATATTGAATGGAACATGGGGAGGACCTTCGTGTTTGGGGATTATGTTGTGGGGTGTGAATCATCTAGAGCTGGAAAGAACATGTGGAGTACCTCCATGGATGACACCTATGGAATATGGATGGCCTCTATGTCATCCACTCTGGTTGAAATTATACTAGATGGAATTTCGTAATGATTATATTAGAAAAGGGTAAGACCTCTGTGTCGAATGTCAATGAAGTAGGGAGGGCCTCCTATTTGATGATTGTTGAAGTGTAGAGGAACTCTAATGGAGATGATAAGAAGATGGAGTGGTACTCCATCTTGAGGTATAAGTCGGTGAGGATAATCTAGTCCCTAGTTTATATTGTCGTGGGGAGGGCCCTCGTTTGATCTGGTGATGATGCGATGATGACCTTCACACTGAAAGCCTAAAATATGGGTAAAACATCCATATCTAGGATCATGGGAATTGGAGGATCTCCATATGTGGGAATATGGGAATGGGGGGGTACCTCTATACTAGGTGTCCATAGAATGATCAATACCTCCTCTATGATTAATGATGATGCATGGAGGACTTATTTACTAAATGTCCTCACCACAGGTCAGCCCGCAACGACTACTTATTACATCGGAGATCGAGAGTGTAAACATAGACTTCCCATGTGGTGGCTGGGGCCTCAATCCTGGTAAGGAATTTACCCATGTTTGTTAGCCCAAGTAGCTGATAGAATGCTTCAGTGGTGGCAGGAACCACTATGGTTGTGTGGGATGATGACCCATGATAGTTGTTGTCCTAAGATTGCACATTACGTTATTGACGAAGTAGCTGAACAATGGTCGATTGTGCAAGGGAAACGTCCACATGGTCCTCAGCCTATGATACCAGATTGATGAATTGACATGGCTTGGGGGATCCATCCATGGTGGCTCCTTGGAAGTTACCAAAGTCGGGATGAATCCAATGTCCCTTACCTCATCAGTGTAATGGATTGAATCATAATAGTGTGTCGGGGAGAGGCTATTGAAATGGTTAAATGTGAATGTGGGGAGAAGTGGCATCATATGTAGCCCTTGGGGGAGGTGGTGCTGGTGGGGCCAAGAAGCCTTCAAATCATGGAGGGCCATATCCCTTGTCGGGATGACCCCCTATTATTCATACTATCAAACAAGAATATACATCACTCTCCTTTGAACTATTTCATACATCGAGACAGGGCATAGGAACCCAGTAGTTGTATCCACAGGATTTTTCGTGGTGTATATAGATCTATATCATTTCCCCTTCCCCTATGTTTGTGGTGGGGAGGTGAATGGTTTCATGTAGTTGGGTCCTACAGCATTGGATGAGTCAACCATCAGTGTAGATAGTATGAAAATAATTCCTAGTGCCTCAACAAAGATCATTATTCCATGTTTAGATACAAATATCCATGCTGATAATGTCATAGAATGAGAATCCTATTGATTAACTACCCAAAATCCTAGTGAGTTTCACACAAGGCCCCCAATTTTCTTGTTGGGACTCGATACCGGATAGTTGGATCTGGTGACATGAATATCTACCAATGCCTCGAACACTACTAATATCCATGTTGAGGAGAAGAGTTTAATTTTACGTTCCCCATTTTTACATATGCTTTCATAGGGGAATTCCACATCACACTTTATGGTTTATTGTCACTAACGGTTCGCATTGTACCACATATTCCCAATTTCCAAAGGAGAACAGTATCCATAGCCTCATCAGCAGTGTTTTATCCTTGATCAAAATGGGATGATTAGATATTGGTTTCTCCTTTTATAGATCCCCCATTAATATTATTCACCTAATCCAAGTCTCCAATAAATATTAGGATATTTTTCGTGAAACTCTTCCCAGCGACATATCTTTGTGCGTGTCGGTCAATTACATTGCTTCTGTCAAGAAATTCCAAAGGTCCAAGTCAAGGAAGAATACTTCGGTCAGGAGAGTATTCATGTTGGGATTCACTAGCATTCTTGGAAACTAAAATGATGGTACACATAAATTTTACCTTATGATAGGGCTTCTCGAGGGTGTGGATGCTTGAGGCGTCCCACATCCAATGTAGGGTACCATTTTCCAGAGCCTTGTCTTTAAGATTTTCATTAGCTTCCTAAGATTAGCATGATATATTCAATGATTTTAATGTCTTGTATGGTTGAATCAGACTGATCACAAAACTTGTGAGAGTAGATTAGATAGTTACATCACTTGGATGGAGAACCTTGAAGGTTTACAAGATTGATTTATTAGAATGCCCGGTTGGAGCAGACCCAATTGGGTGTGTCCCAAAAGGGATGGTTTGACTGCATTAATAAAGATCTGAACACCATAAAGGATGGATCATATGATGGTGGGGAAAATTAAATGGAAGACCAATTTTTACCATTGGCTGGGATTTAAACATGGGGAGGCTTTCATTGTACCTAACTGGGATTAAAAACCATGTAGTTCAAGAGGGTAATTTGTAGATTACTCTTAGTTAGTGGGATGTTGAATGATGTAGCCACATCGGGATATGGGTGAGTAAATGGAGTAGATAAATGGGTATTATTCATGGTTACCTACACGCATAGTTGGCATGATCTCACCAGCATGTGGTGGACCTAGTAAAAAAATCAGGATGGATATGCAGGAAGTGTATAAGTGATGGAATAAATGGATTGTGATCTAGTAAGAAGGTGAAAGTGTTAGGATTAAACCTCAGAGAGGCTTCCAACATGTCCCTATGGTGGGGAATCAGTGTCCATGTTGTTTTGATATGGGGTGATGACTCAATAGGGGAGGTGGCTTGTGAGAACGAACACAAGGATGTGACCCAAAGGAGGTGGAACCTCTAAGTCGAGGCATGATCTTCCCGAAACACAAAGGATCGATGGAGAGATCGGGATGAGACATTAGAGATGGGATTGATCCACTAGGAGGCTTCCGATGTACCTTGCTCAAAAAAGGGAATGGATCAATGTTTACATAGCTCAGGATGGGGCATATAACCAGGGTGTAAATAAAGGACAATGAACCATAGACATGTTGAGGATATGCATGGTTAACATCCCATAACAAGGGGGAACTCTTGGTTGGAGGAGTATAGACTGTGTGCGGATTATGCATGGTTAGCTACCTAGGAGGATCTCAACACCTTAAGGAGGAAAATCTAGGAGATGTATCCCAAGGAGGGACGGCATCACATTAGGAAGGTACATCCCATGGAATGATCACCAATGATTATTGTTAATTTGGGTTGAACCTCATAGAGGATTCCTATGTAGCCAGATTGGAATGTAGGAATTAAATTACACATATTTCAAGATGAGGGGGGCATGGGATGTACACATATTTTTCAGCCCAGAGAAGATTTCATGGTTGATTTTTTCTCAAATCCCACACGATTCATGCTTGGTGTGAAAACCCGAGGTTTTTGAGGACCTGATGATCATATCGTAGAAATTGAAACCATGATAAATGGTGATTATTTAGACATTCTCTGAGAGGGAATCCCAAATAGGGATAACTTATGTACAAGGAAGATATTGTCATGAAATGGGGAACACCCAATAAAGGTTAATTGGGGATAACATCGAGACATTCCAAGGCCCACATAACAATAATGGCCAAAGGGGATGATATAATAGGAGGGAACTAGTGTCAATCCCCTCTCTGATCCCCTTGGATATTCTCCACATGTAACAATCATAGATTGTCATAATGTTTTGAAGATATGGGTGATGAGGAGTTTATCATACTTTAGCTAGGAAAACGGGGACTCACGCCTCATCTGTTGGACTTACATGACATACACCAGCCCACTCATTGGATAGGTAAGGAACCAGCATTCCTATCAGTGTTGGGGTGGAGGAGTGGTTAATAGACTTGTCCAAATTAGAACAGTTATGTGAATAAGAAGTTTTTTTTATTGTACTAGTTTGAATAAGAATTAGCTAAGTCCATAAAACATGAAGCACCATTCGAGGGACTATAAAATCAATACGCAAAATCCTAGAGGTCCGTATGGATGACGTGCATAAAATATAGTAATTTTGCACTCAAGAGGAGCTCAGACATGGATACATAAGATGATGAAAACAAATTGAGAACTTAGGAAAGGGTTTTAACAAGATTTATGTCCTACAAAAAATATAATGGTTATTGGAAAGAGGTAATTCACAAAGGTAATATAGCATGCAAGAAGGATCTTTTTCATGGAATTTCCTTAGCATAAATGAAATGGGCGAGGGTCAAGCCCAAGTGGGCCCACCTAAAAGAGGAATCATGGGATACCTATAACTTAAGATCAATTACAGTGAATCCATACCTTTACCATGGTCGTAGAAGAGTCATATTGCATGCACAAGAGTGGCGTTTCGTCTTCCTGAGAGTTACCTAATGTGAGGTGGTGACCCTTCTATTTATACAAGAAAATATTGGTGGCAGTACGTAAGGATACATATGTGGATTTGGGAATTTTAAATCACACTGGGCATGGAATTATCTGTCACACTACTTCTATTTTTTGTTCTATCAGGGTTTCTTTATAGTAGTTGACATGGCCATTTTTTTGACCACATCCAGAAAAAATCCATTTGACGTCACATTGATCATGTAAGTTCCATGTTGAAAGGATTTCGTTCATTCCTATAAGCTTTAAATAATTCATTCAGGTCCATTGGGGTCCTTGGTTTAGTCCATTGAGATAGAATATGCCTCTAGGTTGCTCAAGTATGCCAATTGATGGGCTCTGAAAAAATTCGGCTTGAATAGGTACCAATGCAAATACTGGCCTATGAAAAATTATTTTTTGGTGGTTATTAATGTACGTTATAAATAATTATAACTGAAAAGAGTTATTTATGATATGTAATATTACAAGAACAAATAACATTACATGACAGTGGGTATTTACGATGGGGGTTTTCACCCATCGCAAATACCCCTTCCCTTATTTTGGCAGGAAGGAGTGCCAAAATTATTTATGAAGGTTCACTTCTCCCATTTCAAATAACTATTTATTAAACATTATTCGGCGTGGTATTAAAATCACATTACAAATAGCTCATCATAATACATTTATTTACCCAAAGTGATGGGAAAAGTATTAAATTATGCTTCATAATGGAAATATGAATGTTGAATCACATAAAATATTTGTTTTTAGATAGGTTTTAAGGCCAGAGATATGACTCTAGTTTTAGTGGGTTTTGGGATCACCAGATTCAAGGATTCGGTTTTTGGATATGGTAAGTGGGGATAGTTTATACACACTTAGTACAAACCATGCACCAAAAATGTGTGTCCCTATAGGGGTTTCCCAAGTTAGTCAAACAATGCTACAAAGGCTAAAAAACAATGCTTGATGTTGTAGATAGGCTATATTGTAGAATGTCATGGGTTGCTCATGGTTTTTTGAATTATGTGCTAGTTGTGAAAAGTGAGATCCAACATTGTAAGTATTGGAACATTTTTGGAACTTGATTTAGTTAACCATGAGATTGAACCATGAGCCTTATTAATGGGGTGAAATTTCTTTTTCCCCTAGGAATTATATTAACAATCATCCTCTATTTCTTCTTATCACTAACCCATAAATGTTCTCCACATGTGGATCTCTCCTCTCCTCCTCTTATGGATAGTGGTTCTGGCCACATCTAAACTCCATATTGTGCATTGCCAGTCAAATTTGATCACCTTTGGTTACTCTACAATTTCCCCTTCCTCATTTCTCTATTTATATTTACATAATGAATTCTATTTCAATATGATATCTTATATCGTAATTTTAGAGTGTTTCTCTATTCTTCTAATTTCTCTCATTCCAAGACAAACCAAATCCTAATAATGGATTATTGTTACTTATTAAGAAAGATGTTGGTAGAATATATTTTTTTCCTTATGGTTTTCTTATTTATAATATATTTCATTATTTCCCTCATTTGAATTTCTGTATGTATACCTTAGAATTTGATTTTAATATGTACAATCCAATGAATTGAAGTAGATAGTCGATGTGCGTTGAATTGTAGTATAATTTGTTTTATTCCTTGAATTAAATGACCCATATCGGCGTGTTTCATATATTTCTAGATTAGTACGACTTTTCTGGAAAACTAGACCACTCTATTGGGTGTGTTAGTGTAAATGATTATGATTGGGATGAGTTTTTTATTTTTTAAACACATTTGAGGTGTGTTGGATTTATCTATAATGAATTATATGATAATTTTAATTAATTATTCTATATAATACCCATTATCACATTTTCTAATAAAATTTCATTTAGGGTATGTTTCATTCTCTAACCAAATGGGGAAATCAAATGATTGTATTTAAATGGATAAATAGAATACTTAATTTCACAAACTTCTTGTGTATTTATGATTAAATTTAATAAAATGGTCATGATTATTTATAAATTGGAATGAATGTATACAATGGCCTAAGTTTGAATATCCAATGCAATGTGAAAATTTAGTAACACTCCACATTGGGCGATATCAGTTTCCTTGTTATGGAACACCATGGTTAATAGTGCATAGGTAAATTGGGATTTAACTTGCATGGTTATTATCGAGAGGCCTTGGTTAGGGTCTTTGGAATGGAAAATACAAACCCACTTGGTCTAGGATGTTGGACAAGGAATATCACTACCATTTGGGTGGCTTGACATGACACTTGACACCGTGTTTTTAGAATGATCGACATGATGTTTCACATATTTAATTAGGATTGTTGGGTCTAAATCTATATATCACTGGTTCAAGTGATTGGGATGATACCCTTGTTTATATTATGAGATTATTATTATATTTATTATTATTATTATTATTATTATTATATGTGGATTCCTTGGTCTCACACCTCAGGTCCTCATAAATGAATGTGTATATATATGTATATGAACATTTACATGTATGAATATATATATATGTATATATTTAATAGACAATTCAGTGAAATTCTAGCTAAAGATGAAGTAGGTATTATCAGCTAGGTGTCTATGAGAAACCTAATATAATCATGATTATATTTATTTATTTACATCCATATATGTTATACCTGAAAAATATTGATCTTTTTATTCATGAAATGGATTGTATCAGATACCATTGGTGGTGAAATCATGATTTTATCTCACACATTTTTTGGGATTCCATTTGGTACCTGAACAAACCTCATGGTATCAAGATTATAAATTTTGATTATTATATTTAATTTACACTTGGAAAATGCATAATAAGAGAAAAGGAATGAACCTATGATGATGATTCTCCTAGATAAAACCTTTGGGATGTAGTTCACTTCATTATACAAGTATTGTATGCATGCTTTCATGTATGCCTATTTTCCTTTTTGGTAATTAAAATGAAAACATTCTATATTTAATATTGTATATGGATTTGGTTGTTTATTAGTATTGGTATGATTTATTTCTATTTCATTTCATTTATAATTTTTTTGTTGTTTTTCTTTATTATTTACCATTTTTTTACTTTGGTCATAATGGTATAATCTCCCCAACGTACCATTATTGGACCCTTGCTGTTAGTTTGAACCCTCTGGAATATTATGACGTGGGCTTGAGGCCATGTGGTGTATCATATTAGGGAACCAATTTGTGGATTTCCAATCAAGATATTACATATTATTATCAGATCATTATTTTCAATTATCAAACTATAGGGGTCTAGTAGACATGAGTCTAAAAATATTCCATCACTTGGTAAATAGATCGTTTCTAGGGGTGAAAACCCGACACAAGGGTGAAAACTAAGTTGTTAGTGATGGTATTTTTGATTATGTGGTTTATTATTAAAATGGGTTATTATTTCAACATGAATTATTGTCATAATTTTTTGATATACTAATTAATAGTATTTTCAGTATCATACCATTTTACTAGTATGGAAATGTTTTAATTTTACATGACTCACTGTAGGCTCATTGAGATTCCCATTCTCTGAATATTCCATTCCATGTAGATTTAATTTCATAACTATATAATACATATTTTATGTTCCTTTTATTATTTAGAATCATTGGTTCCAATATGACATGTTTAGTTTATTATTTATAATTCTATCCTATACACCAGACATGTGATAAATTTTCATGTTCACCTATATTAACTGTTATGTGATAATCAGCTGTGTTGTAGTTATGTTATATGGTATTATAAATAAATTGTATAAATCAACCAAAATAGTGTTTTTCAATATAACATGATGGTGGAATATAATTTTAATATCCTATTAGGACATGTTTCATCCACAGAGAATTGGATTTAGTGAATAAAACATTTGTGGTTGTGATTAAATGGGTTCAATTTATAAATTTATAAACTATATAGGACAATATTAAAATTGGTAACAGTGACCAATAAAATCAAACCACTATATATTGATATGTTAAACTCCATGGATGAAGGTAAAAATATATTTACAAATTCATGAATTCCAATTTTAACTTATAAAGGAATGTACCTTTAGAACTTGGGAATGGAAATTTATTTAACTAAACAATGATATATATACATAAAATTGATAAAAAATTCAAGGAAAGTGGTTTTATTAATAAAGTCAAAACATTTCTTATGGATTTCTATTAATTTGGCATTAGTTAAAACATAAAGGGCATGTACCTTGAAAAATGGGGATTGAAGACCTTTATAACTGAATCTTTATATGCTTTACTCAGAACAAGATAGTGATTTTAAGTACCGTATGCCTATATGAAAAACCCTCTAAGGGTGTGATTAACCTTTAATAAATCAAAAAATATTGGGTTTTATTAGTTGAAGAAGGTTGGAATGAAATTATCCTCATAGGTCTTATTTATTAAGATATTCTTTATAACTATATCCGATGGGGGCCTAATCATACCACATAGAGATGATTATTTATTATTTCAGTAGCCACATATATGGTGTTTTTTATAAATGTATAGTGTTATATTAATTAATCAATTCTCAAAAAATGATATAGAACATAAAGTAAGCTTTTGGACCGTAATATTATGTGAGTATTTTTTTATTTAAAATGTTTATCACCACATAAAGTATGGTTTCCTCTATATTATGGAATTGAAATTTTCATTAACTAATTCGAGTTGTGAGAACTTTATGGATGAATAAATAGGTATGAAGGGAGTTTAGGGATAATTTTTTTATCATGACACATGGAATCACAAAAATAACGTTCCGTGTACAATTACATTTATAACTACTATATAATCTGAATATGTTTACGCCTCCTTAATGTTTATATGAAATGTTAATCACTGAAAACAAATGAAATAAAACCAAAAAGTGGTGTTCTAATCATCAAACACCGTGTATGGAAAATTTAAATATTTTCTTGACGGTTTCCATTAATTGGAATATGGATGTGAACTAAGGAGTTATTATAAACATTTTTAAGATTTGATGCCTCGTAGAGAGGGCTAGCTTAATCTGTTAGTACAATAGAAATAATACTAAACATTGGATACTTTAATTATTTATATCCACATGAAGTGACATCCATAGATCATTTGACATGATATAGGATTAATAGGGTAAGAATGAACCTTGAGTTGGACATATGGTCATATGATGAATGGGTCATTCTTATTGATGTGGGCATCATGTAATGGTCGATTTTAGTAGGTTAGAAATGCCTAGGGAATGATCAATCACATCATTGGTCATGTGACCCTTCCTCTATAAGGATTAATGAAACTGTATTTCATTTTCCTGATAAACTATAATATGAGGTAATAAGAATCTGTGTCTAAATAATTAATGTGGGCCATCACAAACTGGAATTTAGGGGGCCAGTAGGCCTAGGGATAGTATTACAATGGGTTTCACTACATTGGTGAAATATTGATATATTACATGTTGATACACCCAGCGCCTATCATGTCATAAGGTGGTTCAATGAACCATATGTGTTCAGTTGAATGTTTTATGCTATGAGATATGAAGCTATGTCTATGGGAAATTTCTAGAGTAGAATGACATAAACATAAAGAAAAGTACGAGTTATCTTCGTGTTATGGGATAATGTTTCCAAAGTATTGTGTATTTTAATACTACTGATAATTTTTTTTGTTTTATATACCTTATTTTAATGATAGGAATGAGCACATATGAGGAGACTATCGGGATTTTTTCTAGAGTAAATATTATCTAGAACATTTTTAACATCTATTTTTCCTTTATTTTCAATTTGGGTCATGGTAAAAATTATGTTGGACATGTTTGTAACATGTGTTTGGTTTTGGATAGAGAGTATGTCATGGGATGAGTTCCCATTCTTAGTAAATTATTAATAGCGATCTCTTATGTTGAGGAGTATCACATCAAATATTTTTTATCATGTTCTTACTTGTAGAGGTATAACAACATCAAAATTCCATTTGTACATGGCCATAATGGAATTTGGAAAACCATGAGGTAGTTATGAGTGATTTATATTCCTTGGAATGATACTCAAGGAAAAACTCAGCTATGTCTTTGGATTGAGTCTGGACACAAGGTTCAGACTTGGGGTGTTTATGTTACCTAGGAGGTAATCCTTCTGATGCATGTTGGTGCTTTCATGGAAGCAGGTTGATAAAATGATTATAAATGTATGTAGCCTTTGAAGACTCATGATTAAATATTGGAAAATAGTGGGGGTCATTAAAAAAGTCATATTCCCTCTATAGTAACGTCATAATGGCTAGTTAGTGATGATTCATCACTAGTTACATCTAAATTGTTCATTGGAAGTTGGATAGAGATGGCTTGGAATTTAATTCTTATGTGTAGTCAGATATGGTTGGTTGGAATCCATAATATAAATTAATGATTCTATATTATGTAAGTGTAAAGTATTTTTTTTATTATCATTCATATCCTATTTGTGCAACCTTGTCCTAGTGTGGATGACGAACTTTATATTGACATTATCCAGGGTCCACTAAGAGATCATTAGTTCTATGTTGATATAAATTAAACACTATGTTTGTTGGATTAATAAAAAACTAGTTGGGAAATCTAGGAGAATTCTTAAATATAGAGGTGTAGTTCTTCTAGTGTGATAATGGTATTCCCATGTAGGATGGCCCATGATGGACTCATGGACACTAGCTGAATCATTGACTTATTATTCAGTAGAGATTCCACTTTTGGATCATTCACTATTTTGAAACATATGTTGCTTGGATATGTATTGATGTCTCAATTGTAAACATCATAGTATGGCTTTTTTTGATAAACTCCATGGACTCTACTAGATGATTTGATGGTTACCCCATACTCGCAGTCACAATCAGTTCATATGATTAATGTTTCACAATAGAAGGCTAGTGTATTGTGTATATACCTATCTAAATAATATGAAATGACAACATAAATAAGTGTTTTACCTAAATACATCACTAGAATTTTTTTTTATTTGATGATCATTTTCGATGTGATATTGAGATACCATAGTTCAAGGGTGTTGTGATTGGATTTTTGGATGTGATGGTTATTAAATCCAATAATTTTCCGAAATTTTTAGCCTTTTTTGCTCGATATTAGATTTTTCTTCTGAAAGAATAAAATTAGTGAGGAAACATATTAGCCCCATATTTTGGATGATACATGTATAGTTAAAATTATGGATGTGGATTTTCATTTAAAAGTCAGTGTGTCTAGGCTACACAAGGTAAATTGAGAATCAAGCATTCGATTGAATTGAGAAATGTTCTAGAAGATTTCTCAGAATAGTGGTGTCAGGATTCGATACAAAATAATGATTACGGGGTGTAACTTGAATCAAAATTTTATATTAAATGAACGAACCTATGGTCAGAGCATCCATAGGATAGATGGTGAACGATGTGATGTCGTGATAGTGTCTTCGGTTGATGGCCTTGAGTTAGAACCGTCTTAATTTGTCAATTTTGAACTATATAATTGGTTTAGTTTTTATTAACTAATTACCATGAGTTAGAAGTAATTACTATTGGCACTTCAGGTGATTAAATTGAAATGTGGCCCTTTCAACTGAAATTTCACAACACATATAGGTTGGTTATAGTTTTTTTGTTCTCTAAGTCTTATTAAGGATGAAAGTTATATGGTGGAGAGGTTGTAACAAACCATGTTATTAAACCTTGGAAATACTGAATTAATTTTGTACATTTCAGTAGTTGGACGATAAAAATGTTAATCTGAGCATCATAATGGAATCCCAAGACTTGAAACTCTATAAAGAGCTATTTTTAGATGGAGTTTAATAATTTAGAGGTTACCTGAGTATTTGGTTGATCATGGGAGAACAAATCTCCAAAAAATTACATTTTTAATGGGAAATGGGTGCATTATTTGTACATCGTTAATGAAAAACATTCAACCAAACAATGTCACCCAGTTGTGGTGTCACATAGTTTTTAAAACAACACACATGATGTCTCTTGACCATGAAAGGTGTTTTAGATAGGTTTCATAGGTGAAATGTTTTAGTTGGGAATTGTTTTGAAAATTGTGTCATCTTAGTTCAACTAATGTGCCACCTTAGGCTGTTATACTACATGATTGGAACCGAATTTGGATAATTGTGTGTCCAAATTGTGTACCTCATCAGTGTGGTGAAAATTACATTTTTCCCTTATTATTTTTAATATTTCTTATCCCATTCTTCTCACCAGTAATGTATAGATACTCCCCAAGTGTGGATCTCTCAATTCTTCCTCATAGGTAGGGATTATTCTTCTACATTTGGAAAAATAAACAAGTATAAGGGGTCACATTGAATATCCCGTATATAGACTATGATTTCATTTTTTCCATTTCTCAATTTGTCGTAATATGATCAATATTTTTTCAATATGATATATTATACCCTATATTAATCAAATTTTTATTATTCATTTGATTTATCTCATTCCAAGATATACTAAATCATTATAATGGATGTGTGTGTGTTACCATGCCTGAGGTAGATGGTCAATATATTTTTCCTTGAATGATTAAATGTTCTTAAAATATTTCATTATTCCAGACAAATGAATTTTCATTCAACTCCCATAAAATATGAAATTATTTATTTAAAGCCTAATTCCTTCACATAAATAGTTTTTTTGAATTGAATTGTACCAGTTGAGGACATGAATCTCAACTAGAACCACTCATCAGGGTGTGTTTCTTATACACTATGAAAAATATTAATTTTCTCTACAACTATAACAATATTTTTTCTGTGTTAGTGAAAATTATTATTATTATAAGGCTTACCATATGGTTTAATCACTTTTGATGTGTTTTGAATGTTTTTCTCCTATGTGAGATGATAAATTGAATTAATTGAATTTGGTTTTAGTCGTGATTAATTTTTATAATAATACTTCCTTTTAAATGTACTATCTTCTTTAATTTAATGGATAAATAAAATGGAGATATCTAAATGGATTATTTGCATGATTATGTACACAAAATTTAGGAGTTTTTATGATTAAATCACATTGAATGATCATGATGTTTTGTATATTAGCATACTTGTCTACAATGTCATATGTTAGAATATCAAATGAAATATGAAAATGAAATTACATTTCACCTTGTGAAATACCAATTTTATTATTATGGAAATCATTTTCTATGGATCATTGGGAACATGGTGTTAACATTACATAGTTATTACCCAGAGACCTCAGTTAGGGTCACTATAAAGGATGTTTGAAACCCCTTCATCTGGTATATGGGAAATGGTGGATTAAATAATTTTGGGTGGATGAACATGAAGTTTCACACATAGTGATTATGATGTTGGACAAGACATTTCACATCATTGATGGGTTTTTTCGGCATGGCACTGTATATCCCCTGATTAGATGATTAAGCTGATTGTCTTATTTATGCTAATAGATTATTATTATTATTATTATTATTATTATTATTATTATTATTATTATTATTATTATTATTATTATTGTATGTTGCTTCATTGGTCTAAATACTCTATTACACACCAATTCATGTATTCATATGACATTATACACTTATATGTATGCATATATATACATGATGGCATTTTCAAAGAAATTCCAGCTTATGATAAAGAAGGTATTGTCATCTAGGTGTCCACTAGAAACAAGATTCCAACTTTATTATATTTATTTATTTAAATCCATATTTCAGAGACAAACACATTATTTAATATTATATTGTTGGACTGGATTTCATTAGACACTATTAGTGGTGGCCAATTTTGTTTATCTAACAACCTATTCGTACCGCAGTTTGGTACCTGGAAAGACCTCATGGTTGAAAGGTTAGGATTATGGATTTTGATATGTGTTATACACATAAAAATTGGAGCTTAGGAGAAGATAAATAAGTTGGTGATTAGGAGGCTCATAGAGATGTCATTTTGGATTTAGTGTATTTCATTATGCATGTATTATACAAATGCTTCTGTATATGATTGTTGTTTATTTTAGTAATCAACATGACATCATTCTATATATAATACTATTTATTTATTCATTTATTATTTTTAGGATGATTTATTTCCAATTCATTTCATTTATATTTATTTCAATATGGGTTTATTTTTATATACCATTATGCTAAAATTATAATGTGGGTACAATACCACCATAATACAATCATTGGATACTCGTTTCTATTTAACATTCTCTGACATATGATGTGGCATAATTCAGGGCTTATGTTGAACCAGATCAATTAATCATTATAGTGGCTCCAAGGTCAATATATTACATGATATATCCCTAACACCGTGGGCCTGGATCATAATCATATCCATCAATCATCCCACCTTATGTTCCATAAGACCAATCACCAAAATTAAATATTCTTATACAAATTGAAAAAACATAGTAGAATTCTAACAAGTAATTATATAGGGGAACATCCAATGAGAAGTTGAAGATACATTAAATATCTAGGACTTAGACTTCGGTGAAATAACACAGTATAAATATTTTTTGAATCATACAAGACTATTATAATAAAAAGGATACCACATACCTCTACATGTTAGGAGCCAAAATTTGAATATTTTCCTCTCAACAATGGCCTAAGACCCAAAAACCCAGTAAAACATTAAGTGAAAAATCACATACCTCCCATGATCCAGACTATGTGAAAATTATAATAACCAAAATATAACAAACCATGAAAAATGATTCCATAGAGATTAACCTTGAATTCCCCTGAGAATGGTTTTCACAATACACCATATCAAGATTCAAAACATGTTCTAAAACATTTCAATGACTCTTATCTACTGACTCCAAAATAGTAAAACAATATAAAAACATTTGATTCTACTATATAATGAATAATCATTGATGACTATGACTAGTAGTTGGGCTGGACTACCATGTGACCTCAAGTGATCCTCCACGAATGATTGAGGCATCCAACTAGTAGTGGGGGTATAAGGAGGTACTGTGTGGAGGTTATACCAATTGTATTAGTGTGAAAAATCATAATTAAATATCCAAAGATATTATATGACATTAAAATAATAATATAACAAATGAATAAATAAAAAATCCATAAGAGTATGAATATAGATACATATATGTGATCATATTAACTGAACACTCACTGGGCCAACCACATATACAAAACATATTAAAAGAAAATAAAATGATGTATCCATGATATCTCTAATTCATATTCCACCCCATGCCCCCTATATCATCCAAGATGTCTAGATAAACATCCAACGTATATTCTTTATTCCTTACTCCAACATTTACTTATAATAAACATGTGATAAATTCTGGGGTGCCCATATGAAAAGATATCTTTAGCATGGTGTGACTAAGATAATATATACTGCTCCAAAAACATGGTCCCAAAAAAACATAATATTCTATTATTTGTTCTTATTCAACTATCTTCAATAATAAAAAATATATTAGAATAAAAATAAACAGTTCATTCCCAATAACCATCACTGTTCTTCATGTCCACAACATTGATTGGTTGTACCTTATTTATTTTGTTCAAAAGTCTCTAAGATTGAGAATCATTCCAGGGAAATCACTATTCACTGAATGAGAACCGCATGCTCAAACTTCCACCCTGATGATTAGTATACCTTATGACATTAGCATTAATCCCTCATCCTTATTCCCCAAGGTCAAACCCTATGATAGTACCTAGGTGTTCCCGATGTTAGGATGAAGTGTGATTTCCATGGGGAAACGGACCTTAGAAAACCAATACATCTAAGAATGACATATAACAGAGTGACCCGGAAAATATAATGGTAAATACCATCCCCTATCACACAATTATTCTCCTGGGTACCCAACATCTTGTTGGTCATCATACTACCCATCACTACTACATCCAAAAGAATCAAGTTGGTATCTAAGGCATTGATCGAGGGGATCCAAAATCCACCATAGGAATATACAATACCCTTACATTGGGATATATTTCCAATATAAAAATTATGCCTCCTTTTGAATCCTTGAGGTTTTAGAAATTCAAATTGGTTTACAAGAAACACCATTAGAATCCCATGTTCCAAATTCATTATCAATGGTGTCCCTATATAATGGTTCCCCAAGCATCCCATGGAGGAACATCATCCCATAGATTTTATGTTGGATCTTAAGTAACCCTACAAAGAATTAACCCCTTTGATAAAAATATAAATATATTTTATATAATTTTGGTGGTCACCCTTAATCATATGTGAGACTAGATCACAACATAATAGGAATCCAAGGGTGATATATATGTCAAATGTGGATTATTAGGAATATTTGGAAATCAACCCTGTTCCAGGCCCAATGACACATTCCCAGAAATCCCTAGTTATCCAATATTAACAAAAATATAATAAATCAATAAAATACAAAAATGTTATAGTTTAATTCCCATGACCATCATTTTCCTCACAAAAATATTAGGCATACACTCTTTTTCAGTTGTTATGGTGACCCCCACAACCATAACTACTTAAACCCAAACACACCCACTCATTATTGGTCTATAAATAGGGACCAACCTGGATCCTTTAGTTTATACTAAATAAAATACACAATAACAATGGTTCTTAGTCTCGTCAATGTTCCCAGTTCAACACCTATCCCTATAAGGACATTTCATCCAATGGAATTATAAGTTAGTTAGAGTGGAATCACGGACTACATGGGGTTATTCACATTATAAAATCTATTGGAAATGTGACATGACCCATTATGATCCTAAAAAAATATCCAACAGCTCACTCAGCCAACCCATTTCCATTCATTTTTAAATATAAGAGCACTACTTAGGGTATAAGTATCAAGGAAAATTTAGGAAAAGTTCATGACTTCATCCATTAGGGGATGTGACATTCTACAATGGTGCAAGATACCAACCCTTACCATATATCATATATGGGTATAATGGATATCATTAAATTAATTACAAAATTAAATTAATATCCACTCTAGGCATTCCATTTGTTCTATACCCAAAAATTAATTAACCAAGCCATCTCCCATAGTGGTTAAGATAGTATATCATAATCCATCAAAAATAAACATGAATTATAACATAGGTAATGTACCATTACCACCAACATCATTAGAGATTTTACTATTATTTTAATGATATCGATGTATATATCATGACCCAAATAAGCCCATATAGCCTCTAACATACTCAATTGAGATCATCGTAATGACCCAAGCCCCTAACTCAAGATAAAAATAAACAACTAATTATTTTGAAATTATGTAATTAATTAAAAATTTTAATGATTAAGACAAATAAATGTTTTTTAACTCACTAGAGACCCCATCATGAATAATGTATATACAAAACCTCACTCGAGGACTAAAACAAACTCATGACATAATCCTAGGAAAGAACCTAAGTGTTAGAACCAAATCCATCACTAATTCAATTTAATTGAAAATAAAAACCTTAAAGTATTATATGACATGACATACCTTTGATTAAATATTGACTGAAAACCAGTGTACATCATCTATAGATTCTCCCTTCCTAGTATACAAGAATATTTTGATAAGATTATGATATTTCACATTTCTCTACTTAAATATCAATTTTCTATAAAAATAAAAAAAAATGTCGAATCAGCATGAAAGATAAAGGAGAATAGAAAAGGATTTAGTTGACACCACACCTTGAATTTGAATAAAAAACACTCAAAAAATTCACCCATGATGACAAGGAATATGGAAGGGATGTTTGAGGGTGATTTCAAGCCATTAATGAAGTAATACGTAAGAAAATGAGGCCTTTCTGTATTAAACCCAAATGGTGGATGTAATTTTTCTACATTAGGGATACTACCACACTTGTGGTTTCGGACTATATCCACTCTACAACCCATCCAGACTAATTTTCTTTCTATGACCCCTTGAACCTACCATATAAAATTTTTCACTCAAACCCAATACAAATAACCCCTATTTCGGTTCCAAAACTCTCATAATTCCATTCTAAATACTGGTTCAAAATTAATCATTCCCACTAATATTAAAATTCAAATTATTCTTGAATTTCATATGTCGGTAAATATTTGGTGAATTAAAGAGTATATACTACCTCATTGAATTACATTGTCATGAATCTAGTTTTATTTAAATTATATAAAATTCTATTTTAATATTCTATTTAATATAGGTTTTGAATCAAATAAAAAAGTCAAATGGATTTATCATCCAACATTAATTTCTTTATGATATATGAAATGTTCTTACATTATTAATATTTTGTGATGTATATACTAATAATGAATGGATTTAATGATTATTTTCATGAAAATAATGAGAATTTAAAAAAATGGTTATCCTGTTTATGGGGGTTTTATTTGAAGATAACAATATATAAATGGGTTTATGTTACTGTCTGATTTTCAATTCAGATTTCTTATAATTGAATCCACTTTTGGGGATTTAAATTATTTTTATATAAAACACTCCATATATTTTATTACCCAATTTTTATTTCTATAGGTTATATTCTTTCCATAAATTCTCTACTCGGTGGTATTAAAAATGATCAATAAAATATTTTTATCAACATACATTCTTATTTCAAATTTTTAGTGATTTTTATCTCATTCCATGTTCTTTAAAATGATTTCAATAATTTTATTTTCAATGGTACAATAGTCATTTAATGTCATTTCTAAATTTTTTTTACATTTTTTAAAAGGTTAAAAAAAATTTAAATGTTTTTTGAATAATATATATTTATTATTTTGTACAAAATTAATCAATGAATACTTGATTAAATGTTTACCACATGTTCGTGTTTTATCAGCATCATGAAAATTATTTTATTTCAAGAATAATTTAAATTTAAATTTTCAGTGATTATTTTTGAATAAAATATTTCATAATATTCAAGGAATTTTTATATAAAATTTTATCAAAAGAAATTGATATTTTTCGAATGATTTCAATGAAATTATTGAATACTCTTCCAAGAGTATTTTTTATATATTTAACACTCATTCACATTTTTTATCCTCCCCTAATTATATTCTCTTATGATTCAATCCACATTATTTTTCTTTATGGATTATGTTGATAATTTTTTGAATGTTATTTAATGAAATCCATTTTATCGCACCTGTTCATTACACGATGATGAAATTGATTAATGTTTTTTGACATTATAGAACACATATTTATAGTATTAATTATATTATGTGTGGGTCTATTTAATCACAAAATTTCCTTGTTTATTTATTGATTTCTCATTAGATAATTTGAACAATGTGGGCATATAACCCATTATAGGGATTTAAACAATTTAAAGAGTGAACCCATTATATTACGGGACAATGTCCATAATGTGATAATGGTATTATTAGTGATTCTTGACTAATGAATTTAATTTTCATGATTATGGTGGTTTCATAATTCCTATGATATATTCATATAAACATGATATGAAATCATGTGTAATGTTTGATTAATGATGATTACTCACTCATATGGGTCATGCATTATGAAAAGATAATACTTTTTCCCAATACACTTGATTTATGATTATTGAAATATTGTGTTGGTAATTAATAAATAATTATCATTTTAATATTTCATTATGATTTTCTTTTTTTTAAATATGATCATTGACTGATATCTCTATTTTTTACATGTACTGATCATTTGATCTCACTCTTTATTTTTTTTCAAATTCTATAGGTTATGGAGAATTATATTTTGAAATAAATTTAGATGAGCGTTTATTGTTTGAAAAATTTGGTGATCGTTATTGAAGTCTTCTGATCAAAAAATAAAATATGGGTATAATGGGAAATACACTCTTTTGGGGAGAAGGGCATAGGTATTTTTTTGTAATTTTTTTCCTAATTCACTACAACAAGGATAATAAAATTTACAGTGTATATATTTAACTAAGTGATTAATATTTATTTGGTAATTAAGGATGTTTAAAATTTGGTCACATTGGTTGGTATAAAATTCAATATGTAAATAATATATTTATTTTTGCTATCTTCGAGTGTACTAGTCTCGAGCTATCTTATTTGGTATCATGGAAGGGTAGAATAAAATTTTTGGTTAGGAAGTTATCAAATGAGGTAAACTAATGTTCTACAGAATCAATTATGTATGAAATGTTAGTTAATGTAGAAATGTTTAAAGGAATAGACATTATTTTGATATTTTATGTTGGGTTATTTTATGGTGAAGGATTGATTTTTAGGTAATGTGTTTTAGGTTTTAATATATCATAAACGTATATGTGACCCATTTTTACCATGTGATTAGTATGAATTAATTTCCAAAAAAAATTATTGGGGATATAAGATGAAAGATACAAATATATTTTAGGGTTAATATATTATTTTATGTTATGGTAATTATGGTTATTTGATAATAGGATCTCTTGTTTTATATGATTTTAGTGAATGGAAAATTATGGGATTATATGGGTTTTATTTTTAATGTGGTTGATTTATTTGATGAATGAATATTGATTTACCCATTATAGTATATTTTAAATGGAACATTGAAATGTAATTTTGGTCTAAGTTGATATTTCTTTTTGGGTATAATTTTTAAAAATTAAATTATTATGGTATAGATATCCCTTAATGTCAGTAAATAATATAACTTTAAGTTGATTCATAATTTTACTTGAATGTTTATTGCATTTCATTGTTTTCTTATCTAAAAATGATTTAATTTATAAAGGGAATGACTATTATACACTGGAAAATATATGATGAGGTTAAAAATTGTAATGTGACATTATGTATAATAAATTTTATATAGGGTTAAATAATATGTTGTTATTTGAAGACCATGTTATCATACCCTTCTGGTTTTTTGGTTTCTAATTATCATAGATGTATTTTAAATAATTTTATGGTTAGTAATTTATAGGATGTTTAATGTTGAACATTGGGTGTTATTTTTGAGGTTTTAGGTATTGATGAATAAAATTTCATTCATATTAGATATTATATTAACTTGTGCCAAAAATAGTGGGTGGGGTTAATGAGAAGAAGATAAAGGAAAAAAATTCGTCAGCTTTTAGATCTATTTATTGATTAAGTGATAAATTTATTTGTAGAGGCATGATAAATTCATCATCGTTATATATCATGTGATATGAATCATAGGTGGAAAACTGCTCCAAACAAAACCAATTGAAGGGATTGTTTGAAGAAATAAAGTAAGTATATTCTATAAAATTATTTTTCTATATGGTAAAATAATTCCTCAAATAAAATAAAAATTAAGAAAAATAGATTCAATTATATATAGAAAAAAAATTCATCTACAAAATTACTCTTCGTGAAACAAATTCACAAGTATATGTTTCATAATAGTAAATATATTTTTTATAAATAATTTAAAAAATGATTAGTTTCATATTTTAAATATATAAAGTATATTCATTTTTCAAATGTAAATATTATAAATGTTGATTAAATTGTATATCATTCTACTTATATATATATCTTCTACTAATTATAATTGATTCTAAATATTTTTTAAAACATTTTTAAGTGAAAATAGCTTAATCAATGAGAATAAAATTTAATTAAAGGTAGTAGATTATAAAACCCACATATTTTTTTAATGTATTTTTTCATAAACATCCAGAGTCATCCCACCATTGGATGCCCATGATAGCCCCAAATATCCCCGAGGTGCTTTCTTGATCTCCCTTGGGTGGTTTGAAGCACCAAGGGAATCATAATTATCTATTGGTAATGATATTTTCCTAAAAAATAATGAAGAAAATAAGTTTTTAAAAAATGTAAAATATAAGAATCCCACTTTTTATGTCATATTTTAATGAAAAAATTTAATATTAATTCTAAATATAAACATGTTTAACTAAAATAAATAAAAAATAAAATAAAATAACTAATCCATCTCAATAGCCTCAGTTTACCTCCCCTGAAAGGAAAAGTTTAACCCCATGATATTTTAAAATAATATAATTCTGATTGATAGTTTAAATGATACAAAAAATTTATTTTTTCTTGTGTAACATGTAGTATTAAGAGTATCATATGTTAGACACATCACAATGTTAAAACAGAAAAAATTATTTTGTTATTTTTTAATATGATAGTTATAAACAAACCATCAGAATCTGCGGTAGGAAAACGACTAAATTAATTATTAAAAATGGTTTAAAAATTATAAATAATAATTTATTTTCTGACTAATTAATTAGAAATAAAAATAAATCCATTTTGAAAATAATAGGAATTATTATCCCAAAAGGAATTTTTACTGCACACAAGTGTGTTTTATAAAAATAATTTAACTAAATCCCCATTGTTAAATTATATTATTTATATTTTTATATTGTATATACAATTTAACGTTTAAAATTCATCCTATTTGTTTTTTATAAAATAGATAAAAATAAATCCACATTTATGATTAAATCTATAATTTTTCACAAAAGATGTGTTTTACATTCTTATAGAACTGTAATTGTAAAACTAATTTTTTAATTTTTGATAAACATTATTTGAAAAAATATTTTTTTTGAAATATGAATACTAAAAATATTTTAGGGTTAATTTTTTATTTTATATTGAATTTATCAATTTTGATGAATAATTTAAAAATAATAAATCTTAATTGAGAAATGCATATTAATTTAAATAATTTTCACTATTAATTTTTTTATTATTAAAATTTAAAATAAAAATATGTCAATTATACAACCAATATTTAAATTTATATCATTTTATTATTTTTCATGTAGTATTTTGATATAAAAATTTTGGAAAATTTTAAACATTTCTCTATTTGAAATCCTTCTATCTCATCACATCTACATTATTAATTATAAATTATAATTTCCTTATTATGTTAGATTGATTTAGAAAAAAGGACTCAATATTTTGATTCATAATATTTTATTTTATATAATATTTTAAAATTAAATTTTACAGATTTTATTAGGGAAAAATAATAAAATTTATTATAAGGATTAAGGTAAACAACGAGTTGATTAATTGGGTAACAATAAAAGATATTTTGTGAAAATGAACCATAAATATTCCAAAACATATTATAACTTATCAAATAAATATCATTCATTATTTAATCCCTCTGTTATGTAAAACAATTGGTACACCAAAATCATTACAAATAAAATCGATGTTTGACACTCATCACCATTATAAAAGGACACACCCTCTCTTCATCTCCTCACACTTTAAAACCCATTTGGTTATGCCAATACCTACGAAAATCACTTCCCAAAATATCTCCCCTAATCATAAAATCACTTTTTTGGACATAAATAATACCAAGGAAATATTTTGTTATTATCCAAAATAATTTGTCTGAAGAAAGGTAAGGGTCTTCAATGAGCATTTTTATTTTATTTTTATACACCCAATTATTTCCTTTTTAAAATATTAATATTTAGTATAATCAAAGTATTTAAAATTATAATATGTTATTATGTAAGTTTAATAACATATATCTGTTTAATATTCTATCAAATGGGTTATAAAATCATCATTACTGTGTATAACAGACTACTGCCTCACAAAACAATGTCATTCATTTTTTCTTTACCACCTCTCATAGTTGGATATGCTGATAGATGTTAAGTATATATATATATATATATATTATTTATAAAATTATATTTCCTTGTTATTCATTATATCATATATACATTTGTTTCATTCTATTATATATGGGATATGATAACGTTGTTTGTGTGTACAGTAGACTACCCCCTCACGAAGAGATTTGATCCATCGTGATGAATGTGTTACATGGAAATTAATATGGGTAATGAAACTAACTATATGTTCTATAAAGGAAATATTTATGAAATTAATTACATATTTATAATAATATAAATCTAATACATCATTTCATTTTATACCCTTTAACTCAATGAAAAAGTGATTACGTTATTCGTGTACGTGTTTTCTCTCACCTTTACAAAGAGATGTAACTCTATTTTATTTACCACACAACTAGTTGGTTAGGTATAATTATATAAAATTAACTAATATGTTATTAATTATATAATTATAATTATTTAAATATGAAATATTACTTACCATATTTCTATAATTATCATTGAAAACAGAAATGTTACCATGTGTATGTATGACCAACTATCTTCGTAATCATAATGTTAGAACATTAGTCATTACCATATTTCATGATTGATTCTAAAATTTAATTTAAAAAATATGTGATTATTATTTCCTGATTATTATTCTTAATATGTTTAAATAAGTACATATTTGGAAATAGTCAACCTACCTAAGTCATTTTTGACACAGATGCCAAATATCATCGAAACATGTGATGTAGAATTAAGTGATTAATTATTTACAAAGATCATGATAATAAGTATAAAAAAATTTAAAATAAAATTTAAAAAAATATCCTTGAAAGTAAATAATAAAAATAATTAGTTATTCTTAATAGAAAATAAAAAAGATACATTTCAGACTCAAGGTCTGTGATTTCTCATCTCACAGTTATTTCTATAAGATAAATGTCATATTAAGACCATATATTTATTGGGTGGTGTATATAATTACCATTAGTTAATTTTATTATTATTATCCTGAAATATATTGGTATTTACATGTCCCGTTGAGTATCTATCCTTCATGAAGTTTATTGTTTCAGGGTTACCAAACCAGTAAGGGATTTTTTTTGTCAATTTTCCTTCTTCGATACTTATGTTATGTTATAAACCTATATTATTTTATGAGGTGATTATAATTATCCTTTTACATGTTATATCATTATTTTATTTATTTTAATTATATTATATGTTTAATTTAATGTTATTTATTCATAAGTAGTATTATTCAATATTATCAAAATGATAGTAGGCATAAGTTTCAATATAATTATTTATCAGAATTTTTTATGATTATACTTCCAATGATAATATATTTTGATCAATATTTAAATAAACACATGAATTCTATTACCATATTTGTTTTTTATGATATTTAAAATTAGCATTCCCATTTTACTGATCATTGGTAATTATTATAATTGAAATAATATTTTTAGGAAAATCTGACTTCATTTTTTTATTCGGTGGAAAAACTATTTTCTTCAAAATGATACTTTATAAAAATGTTTTCAAAAATATTTTTAACCATTTAAAATTTAATTATTAATGAAAATTTATCAATTATTTTTAAGAAATCAATTTAATCTTCTTATCACTTTTTGAATCAGTCACTTTTCTAAACATTCTACCATGAAAAAGGATAGTTCATATGGAACTGTATGTAATTACCCAAGAACATAACTTTTATTTAATTAAAAAATAAATTTAATGTTTGTAATAATATTTTTAAAGAATACTTTTTCTAAATATTCTATAAATTCATTATTTTTAAAAATTATATTCATATACAAGTATATTCAAAAGAATTTATGTTTTAAAAATGTGTTATTCATATTGAAATGATATTTTAAAAAATAAATTATTTAAATGATTTATAAAAAAATACATTGTTTTATTATATGGTAGTTTTAAATTTATTATGTTTTAGCAATATATTTTCAATGTTTATGTTATCAAGAGTTATTTTAAAAATTATGATTATATTTAAAAACAATTATTGAACAATTAATGGTGTTTCTATTCATCAACATCAACAACCTTTAACAATACTAATTCTCTATTTGGGCTATTTTATATTGATAAATTCATCATTATTTATTTGGATGGATTAATAATTATTGAGGTGGATTGTAATGGATCCTATTTCTATTCCATATGTTAATATTTTTAAGTTGATTTTTATAGAACTCATTTTATTTCCATGGGATAATCATGTAATGGTTCATAGGAATTATTATTACGATGGGTGGATATGTTATAATCCATGTATGGGTGGTCACGTTATTAACAAATGATGGGTGTTTCCATGATAAACAATGGATGGGTGGGATTGTAATAGCTTTCTAATGAATTGGGTAATGAATTTGACCATATGGTTATTCTGTTTGTAAGAGTGATTGTAACAGTGAAATGTAAAAGATTTCCCTCGTTACCTAAATGTGTATTTATTATTGAAATAGATTTATGATGTTTCATTTGATCATTTTTTATATCACATGGATTATGATATTTGATTATTTATTCTTTTGATTATTTCCCTTGTCAAATATTTATCCCATGTTTTCAGGTTTAATGATACATTTATTGGTGATTATGAACAATCATAATATATTATCACAAACTTTGGTTATTTCAACATACCCTTATTATCATAATATTCTCATTGTTGTCATTCAATTGTTTATTATAACGTTTTCCCTTACTGAATATTTGAGCTCACCCTTCTTAGGTATCATTTTACCCATTTTTTATATAATTATGTTATATGAACTATTTATAGAAGATATTTTATATGGATGATGGTGATGACTTACTTGAAAAAATCTAGGTTTAGTGGGAAAAATTATCATTTAAATCCAAAAGAATTTTTTATGAAAGGGTTTTTCATAATTCTCAAGATTTATAAACCATAAAGGTCCTTAAGAATGTATGTTACTGAAGTTTTAATTTTGATATTGTTAGGTCTAGATGAAAAAAATGGGTCACATTTATCGGTAGAAAAATAGAAATTTAAAGTTTATTAATTTAGCACAATATCTGGGTGTATGAGTTCTGGGCTATTATAGTCAGTATCAAAGGAAATGTATGGATAACTTTGGATATTATGATGCATTCAAGTGTGGTTATCTGAACAGTTTTTATACCATAATAGTTTTATAATATTATGTTTTTTGGTATTTTTAAATTCTTAGACAAACCGTTTAAGGGTTTTAAGTTGTAATAATTTTGAGGTTATTCACGACATTTTGGGAGACGTTTTACTGGTTTCAAATATTTGTAACCCCTAGGATCAACATGATGTATTATTTATGGAGAAATTATTTTTTTCATAAGTTTTAAATGGGAAAAATAAAAATACAACCCAATGGTTGTGTGACAACCCATCAAACCCATATTGCCCGCTTGGATTGAACCTCCAACTGAAGAGAGAAACAAGTGTAGTTCCATCCACTAGCTTACATGATGTCCTGTCTAGTATGACATTTTTTTAGTTAATAAAATATTTATTTCAAAAAACATATGATATTCTATTTTGGGAATAAAGGTTGATTTATTTGGGAATGATATATGATCAAATAGTTATAATATTTAGGTTTCAAACATAGTTAGAAAATATTTTATGATTTTCAATATTAGTTACTTATGGCATGATTTGGGTTGACCTTTTTGTATTATATTTAAAATTTAGAGATTAATTTTCAAATATTTATCTTTTATCAAAGATTATGCTAAATGTTTTTGTTTTGGTTATTTTATAATGATATGTGGATTATATTGCTATACCATTAGGCTTATTTTTCCTTTAATATTTTATTTTGGTGCATTATGACTATAAATTTCATCCTAAATACTCACTGCATTGATAAAAATATGTGATAGTGGATGAAATTGGTTAATGTAGGAAATTATACTCATCAAATAAGTGTATTTCTTTATTATCTCCGCATATATTATATGATAATTCTTCAATTATTGGAAAAGGATATTGAAAAAATATTATCCCAGTACCTTCATTACTAATTAATTGATAGACTTTTTTGTCATCATATATTTATGATTTTGAGGCCCTAAACCTTCCATTTATCATTGAATTTATTGTGATCAATGACCAGTATCATTCAATATAATTATATATACTTTTCTCACATGTCTAAATATTTACATCCCACGTATATTATCCTATTTAGAAACCTAATATTTGTTGTTTGGAATGACCTTTATATGTTCTTATCTATGTTATAAAATGAATTTTTATTAACTATTTTTATGTTGTCGTTTCACAAAAAAAGTAATTTGAAATATCCAATCATTAATTACCAACATAATACATAAAATACATGGATTATTAATATTTATGGTAGTTATCACCTAGCCATTAGAATGGTGAGTATGTATGGGATTAACTGAATTATGATAATTTTGTTTACAAAAGTATATAAAATGTATTATTTGGTGAAAAATTAATTAAAAATCAAAATAAAACATTTTGAAAAGAAGAAAAAAATATTTTTATGAAAAACTATTTTAATATGATCAAGTGTGTTTTATAAAAATAAATAAATTTTTTTATTATGTTAAATAAATAAATATATTATATATTCAATATATTTTTTAACATTATTACTATGTGTTTTCTAGAAAATGGATAAGAATAAATCCACTTATACACATGAGACTATATTATTCAAATGTTTTCACCTTTTTATCGAAATATTAAATTAGAAATATTTTTTTTATCTTTTACTAAATTGATGAAATAAATAAAAATTTAAATTTAAATTATAGTTATAAAATCATCTTAGGTTTAATTTTTTATGTTGTTTTTGAAAAGGTTAAATTTTGATTTATATTTAAAAAATATAGGATTTAATTAAATGTTTCATTATAATATAATTAATTTATAATTGTAAATTATATTTTTAATAAATTTTAAATTAACAATATTTAAATTATAAATCTATTAATATAATTTATCTCATTTTAATCTTTTTTATTTTTAAATTTTATATCAAAACATTGGTAACATTTTAAAATTTTTCTTTTGAAAACCTTCTTTATCATCGTGTATATTGAATGAATTTTAAATTACATTTTGCCACTTTTATTATATATATTTATAAAAATGGATTAAATATTTAGAATCATAATAAGATATATTATATAAATTTTTCAAATTAATATTTGACAAATTCTATTAGTGAAAATAGTTAAAATTAGTTATAGTGATTAAGGTAAAATGGGTTGACTATGTAGTTAAAATTAAACAATAAGGTGTGAATATGACCTCATAAACTTCTACAACACAAATTAGATGGACATATTTAGAAAATATTTCATATATTGTATATTTTTCTACACTATTTAATCATTTTTTTGTAATTATGTTGGTATAACTAACATTTTTCAAACAATTAAAAGTATGTCACTCAACTAACCTATAAAGTCTATCTCTGCTCATCCTATCCATAAACATTAAAAAATTTGTATCATACAATCCCGGTTCTAATTACCTCTATAATTACATCCCCTCATCCTATAAACTTTTTCTTGGATATAAATAAAATCTCATAAGGCATTTTTTACAAACCAAATGATATTTTCTGAAGAAAGGTAACGATATTCCACACAAGTTTTTATTTTATTTCCTTATCCATCCAATTATATTATTCTTAAACCCTGATTTTATAATAGAATTGTTTTTTTAATTTTATAATATGTTATTTTATGAAATAAATTACAAACATCCTTTTTCTCATCCATCAAATGGGTTATGAAATCATTGTTTGTGTGTATTGTGGACAACCACCTTGTGAAATGATGTCAGTCTTTTTTCCATTACTACCACTCAAAGTCAGACATAATGATGGGTATAAAGTATATATAAGATATTTATATCATAAATAAAACTATTCATTAATTATATCATATATTAATTATTAAATTTCATTCCATATGGGATATGATAACATCGTTCATGAGTATGTCAGATTATCGCCTTGCAAATCGATGTAATTAATTTTCATTAACAAGTTAAATGAAAGGTTATAAGGGTAATGGTTCAGAATATATGTGATATAAATGAAATATTTATGATATTTATGATAAATATTTCATTATTTAAATATTATATATCATTTTATTTCATACTTTTCAACTCAATGGAAAAGTGATATCGTTGTATGTGTATGCCTGGAGTACTACCTTCGTGAAGCGATGTGACTCTCTTATATTTACCACACCGTGATATATATATAAATATGTATATATAATTCAAAAAATTATATTTATGATTTAATTATCCTTATATAAATATTAATTTTTTCTTATCTTATTTCCATAATGATCATTGGGAAACAGAAACGTTACTAATGTGTATTTACATCCAATCGTCTCTATGACTGTAATATGTGATCATTTTTCATAACCATATTTCATGATTTTTTTAAAAGTATAATTTGAATATAAATATGATAATTATTTCAATATTATTATTATTTAAATTTTTAAATAATGGCCTCTTTGAACAAATTCATCATACCTAATTTGTTTTTGACATTTAAGCCCAATATCATTGAAACATTACTTATAAACAGAAGTCATTAATTAATTGTTTATGACATTGTAGAAATATAATTAAAATTAATATTAATATTTAAAAATATTTAATGAACAAAAATAATTATTATATGTTTATTGTTCATGAATATAAATAAACACTTGACAAGTCAGACTCAAGGTAAGGGTTTTCTTGTCTTACTTTTATATCTACGAGATACATCCCATATACTCCACTTATTTTTTTTGTGCTTTATATACTTATTATTATATTATTTTACGAATCATAAAAATAAATTTACATTTTCATAAATATACATTTTATGATATATCATTCATGGGGTTTATGGATTCAAAGTCAAAAAAGTGGTAAGGGATTTGTGTCTCAATTTTCTTTCTTTGAGATATTTTTTTGTTATACACATATATTCTTTTATGAGGTGTATATAATTATTATTCCAAATTTTATATCATGAATATCTTTATTCTCATCATATTATATGTTTCATTTAGTGTTATTATTTCATATGGAATATCATTCAATGTTACAAAATTGGTATGAGTATTATGTTAGAATATCTTTTTTATTGGGATTGTTTATGATTATGGTTCGAATGATGAGATATGATGATATATATCTCAAAAAATCTTTAATTTCCTTATCATGTAGTCATTCATGATATTTACATGTAATATTTTCAATATTTTTTAATTAAAATAATTGAGACAATGTTTTTAATAAAATATATCTTTCTATTTCCCTTCAGCAAAAAAAAATGTACTCAACCAAACCATATTTTACTAAAAAAATTAAAGATTATTTTTAACCATTTAAAAATCATTTATTATAAAAAGTTTTCTTATTTTTCATTTATGAAAAATCACAACAATCTTCTGGTATATTCAGAAACAAGGCACTTTTTTATGATTTTCATTATGAAAAATGAATGTTCTTTATGACATGTATAAAATTACCTACTGACATAACCATTTTTTCATTAAAGATCCATTGCCATGTTTCTCAGATAATATCTAATGAATATGTTTTCTAAATATTTTTTAAATTGTTAATTTTTGAAAATTAAATTTAAAATAAAATGATTTCCAAAATGATTTATGTTTTTAAAAAATCAAGAAGAAATGATATTTTATTAAATAAGTATTTTAAATGATTTTTTAAATATTCCATTTTATATTTCAAATTTATATTTAGATAAATGTTTTTTTATAAAATTTGATGATGTTTTCAATTCAAAAAAGTTATTTTTAAATTGAATATTATATTTTATTTTAAAAAATTATTACCATTTAATTGTATTCTATTTCATCAATGAAAAAACCATTTTTTTTAATTATGCTCTATTTTGGATATTTTGTAATGATACAATTCACATTAGTTATCCAGATACATTATTAATGTTTTAAAGGGTTTTTTATGGGAACCATGACATTCCCATGGGTTACCCATGTTTCAAAGAGATTTTTATGAAACTGAATTATTTTCCACTAGTTAATCATTTTTCAAATAGAAAGTCATAGAATCTATTTATATTTCAAAATTTAATAAATTTATGGTTTTTGGGAATTATTAATATGATGGGTGGTTCAATGATAAATAAAGGATGAGTGGGTTCGTGAACGACCTCTAATGCGTTGGGTATGGAAATTGAAAATTTAGATATTCCATTTGTAATAGTTATTGTAATAGTTAGTTGGAAGTGATTTCCAAAGGTACCAAAATATTTTCTTTATTCTTTTAATGGGTTTAAGATGTTTCATTTGATTATTATTGATATAAAATGGATCATTATTATTGATACATATGAACATTTCCTTTGATAAATCCTTGTTCTATGTTTTTATGTTTGATGATCGAAGTATTGATGAGTATGAATATTATTATGATATAATCATGAACTTTGATTGTGTCATCATACCCATATTTTCTTCGTATTATCAATTATGACATTAATTTTTTTTTTCTTTTTTTCTTTTTTGGGAATTTGAGATCACCCTTCCTATATTTCCAATTCTCTGAGAAATAAATAATGTGGTTTAAATATTTATTTATTGAATGGATTTAATATTTATAATAATGTTTTATAAATTTGAAAGATATGAAAAATGGGTTAAGTGGTAAAAATCATTTAATGTGAGTGGAATTTTTTATGTAATGATTTGTAGAAATTCTCTAAAAATATAATCCTGAAATTTCATTATAAATAAAAGTGATCCACATTTTACTTTTTAGAATGTATGTTCTGGATAAAAAAATGTTCACATTTATTGGCATCAAATTAAGAAATATAAGGTTTATGAAGTTAGCACTTGATCTAGGAGTATTGGTTTTGGGCTGTTATGTAATGGCACAAAAAAATCCAGCACCATATGAATTATCTACGGCCACTATCAGATATCAATACCCTCTATCCAAATAAAATAGTAAAATTCCACCATCTTAGAAGTGAAAATATGATATAAAATTAAAAAAATTAAAACAGTAACCTTCCATCCAAAGGAATAACAAGTAAACATCCATTAAAAAGAACCCCAACACCCCATGTGTGTTTATAAATGAGTCTGAACATGTAACAAGAGATATAATAATTATTGGTAATTAATATCACAAGGAATTATAAGTAAATCACACCCCATGTAAAGGCATTAATTGAGCGATTCTTGTGATGATAGGTTGAAAATAAATTTATAAATTTATATCTTATTCTGTTTCTAATTAAACTAAACAAAAGGCTTGTAAAAAATTTATAAACATTATTTTTCATTTTTGTAAAATTGAATATATGTATTTTTAAACAATTATGAGAACAAATATCATTTTTATGAAAAATCCACATAAAAATCCATTGAAATAATTTTCTCATAATCATTAAAAATTAATTTTTTAAAGAAATTTGAGTTTTTGATCAAGGAAGATTGGATGATTAAAAATTATCTAAAATGTAATGAAAAATTAGAAGTTGCACATAATAGATAAAAAATAAAATGTGAATCATTGAAAATAACATAAGGGTCACTAAGTCTAGAGAAAACCAAGAACTGTTGTCACTATTTAGGTATACCATTAATTATTTGAAATAGAATGATGTCACTGGCTAGTGGAAGGTGAATCGCATTTACATTACTATGAATAATTATTGTAAAAGGATCACATTCTGGACTAGCATCTTCTACTGATGAACCCTATAATCCAATGATGATTGAAACATATTAGTAATAATAACCACACAATAATATATTTAAACATCACTAGTTATTTCTAAAAATACCATAATAGTATGATGTCAATAATCCTCCCATGGTAGATTCAAATAACACATAAAACCATTTGAAATGAGTTTAAAGAAAATCCCAACGGTTTTTAGTAACATTAATCAAAATTTTTAATCATTTATTTAAAAATTTCCAATAAATAATTATAATTTATTTTGTAAATCATTTTCAATACCCATTCAAAATCATCCTTGATTCTAACATTTAAAATTGCAAGGTTCCCCTCTTTATCATATAAATCATATACTATAATATATATATATATACTCATCCCATGAGTGATTTAATATATTCACATATGAATTTTTACACATTCACACAATATATATATATATATATATCTTTGTGTGTGGGTATAATTGCCCTATGGTTCTAAATTATTTGCATGCCTTACACTTTTAATTCAAACCCTGCATTGAAATAATTAGTTGATAATAAGAATTTAATGTATGAAATTATATTATAATTAAAAAATGTTTCATTAAAATATCACATAAATGATTTTAAAAAACTTCTGATAAACAACATAAATAATTTACAAGGCATAAATAGTGTATGTAAAAAAAGACTTTTAAAAAAATGTAACTAGAAGAGAAACCATTAAATTGATATAAAAATCCTATCAATCATTATTTTAATTTCAAAGAATACTCAATATATTTATTATGATAATTTTATATCTAAAATATTTATTAAAAATATAATAAAGTGAGGCTTATGACTTCAATTTCCTAAAATAAGGGGCACTATACCGAGAATTGAAGAGAAATGTATTACCTATATTGAACATGGTTAAATTATCCTCAAACTAGTATGAATTCCCTCAAACAATAAAAATAAGTCAAACGAAAGACCCACATATGTGTTTCGGTTTGTCTTGGGTTAGGGAATAAGAAAACAAATAATAAAAGTAATAATAATGAAGTTGTTGATATGAAAACCATAACCTAGGAAAATTACCTATTCCAACACGTGGAAATCATCTGAAAATGGCAGAGGGGAAATCTGTACTATTAAGAGACTCATATTAATGTCAATAAAGATGATATAAGGTGAGTTATATGATCATTTAATGTAAAAATAATGGAGTTATAGAATTATAATTCCTTTAAATGATTAATGGGTTGGGCACTGCACATGGTTTGGTTACATAGTTATCCAAACTATGTGTCAACTATGTGACCTATATTAGAGGGATAGATGAAACCGCATAGTTATAATGCATGGTAAGATTATACATGAGCTAATTGTGAAATCATTTCTACCATGATCAATCGAATGGTCTTTCATGATTTCACCTAATCATGAGTCAGCTATATGCCCATGCCAATTTTCAAAATTTTCAAAAAAACCATTCTACCTAGGATTTAATAATTATATCGTATATAATTAAATAAATGAAAAATAATAAACAAAAATCGGATCATTATTTTATAATTCTCCCCACCATTATTATTTTCCACCACAACTCTTTTGGATGAAACATGTGGTTCCAAAAGGTAGCAGTTGGAGCCTCAAACTAATGACATGATCCAAGAAATTCTATGACAAATGAAATTACTCCAAGTGAATAAAAATAACCTTTTCAATGTGGGAATGGGTTATATAACAATTTAATAATTCATTATTCATTAAAAACCAAAAGGGACCCCAATAATGTAGGGCACCCTAAATAAGGGAAAAGGTCAAGTATATGAGCCACATCTCCAACACTCAAGAAGCTCCTTGGAAAAAGGTATTGGATTGAAACAACACAAGAAATAAACTCTAATATTCGATAATTTAAATATAATATTCTAGTGGTTCTGGTTTTGGGTAGATCATTTAACTAGTCCCCAACCACACTACGCCCACCAACATTTAAACAGAGAATTACCCATAGTATCAAAAGTCCAAAAGTCAATAGTGGGATCATTTCTATAAAGTCACTTATATGGTTCTAATCAAACCATAATATGATTTATCATACATAATTTATCTCCAATTAAACTACTTAAACCATGATACGAATAATATAAAAATTAACATTGAGAATAAGAGAACTCAATAGTAAATAAAGGTATCAGAAAATCACTTTAAGGGAAGCACGATTCACAATGGTTGCTATATAAAAATCCATATTTATTATAATATGATATTATCTCGAGGATACAGAGATGGTTACCCATATCATACAATATTAAATAATTCAAGAATTTTTATGATGTTTTGAAATTTTGTTGTTGCTTATTCAAATTTTATGTTATTCAATATTACAAACCCTTTCTTTATTTCATATGAAAATAAGTTTTGTTATCTCTATATTTTTACAATATCTTGAGTTATAGTGGTATTATTTTTATAATATACTTTTAATATGAGACATAATAAATTTATATTACTTTTATTCAACCACAAAAATTTGTAAACTGACCTATTGAATATTCACATTTTCTCCAAACATAATGCATGCACATTGTTTTAAAAAATAATTTTCTTTTTATATAGTTTTAATGTTTTATAGTTAGTCAATTATAAAATTAGATTTATAGATAATGTTCTTGTGAAAATTTTTATGTATCAGGGATATAATATTTTTTAAATATTCATTATAGTTAGATGAATTATGAATCAGGTGTTTACATGGTATAAATAATAGAAAAAATTTATGAAACAATTCTGCATTCTAAATGTTTCGTGATATATTTTCTTTAGTATTTAATTAATATATCATGTGGTACAAATTGGAATTTCACTATATTTGTCTAGTATGAAATATAATACATTTATTTAAATTTAATTAATTTTTTTAAAAATCTAGAAATTTATTTTCTATAACTAATAAATAGTTTGAAGTACTACACTATTTGTATCATTTTATGTATAGTTTTCAGATTATGTTCTACTATGTTTTTCAATCATATATCATTTTAACAATGTTGGATTAATATATTATTTAATTAGTTGTAAATATATGAAGTTTATATATATTTATATATCATATATGTAATGATAGTTCACTGTTTGAATAGGATAACAATCATCTGAATTCCATTTTCAAGTATATTTTCATATTTTTTCTCCTCCTATTACGAAGTCTTTCTCCAACTTACTGAATTCACAAACTACCTACTGTTAACTGTCAAATATTCTTATCAAACATAAAATAGGTTTTTTATTTTAGTTCATACCTAAATTTGGTTCATATATCACACTTACAACCATTTAAATTTTTTCATCAATCAAAATTATTACTTCTTTAACATGAAACATTAAGATACCTCACTAGGGTACACTATCATATTTCATTAACATTTATGGAATGGAATTGAATAATAATTTTTAAAATTTCAATATATATAAAATATGTGTTTTAATCCTCTAAGTGAGGAATATAACTACTCTTCAAATAATGATTATTTCATGATCAAAATGTGAAATCCAAATTATGTAGTCAGTACATGGCTTGTTCGAACAGTCATATGTGGATTCATCATCATATCATCCGTTTACATCATTTATGGAATGTGACTACATGATTAATTGATCTATAGATAAAATTATTTTTGGAATAGAAAATTTCTCACCATTCCCACTGGTGATATTTTTTAAAAGAACCCAAAAACATATAATGATTGCAGGGTAAGTTGAAGTTTCCACATGTTTTAGTCATTAAAGGTAACTATACCAACCATACACAATTCACCCTTAGTTCATTGATGCAAGGTTTTATCAAGTGACTGAATATTGAAATTTTATCACAATCAGTATGGTGACGAAAGTCAACTGACTACACATGGTAAACATGTTAATTGTATAAGTAGTTGGTTCACATGGTCAATTCTTCACTTTATTTATATTTTCATCAATCAAAGGTTTAACACATGATATATTTTTCATTATTTTTCTATTATCTATAACAGCATGTTTATTTTAATAGTTTTATGTATTTTATTAATTTAGAAAATTAATATATATTATATATAATCCATGAGAATTGTTTAATATATATTTTAAATAGTATTAAAATTTGGTTCAATTATATTTATTATTCATACATAACACATACATCATGTATTTGGAATTATTATTATTTCATATTATGAATTAATTTATTTGATTGGTTATTTTATAAAATTATTATTGAATTACATGGAATGTATTTAAACACATTTTATACTATTTAGAAAGGTATAATTTATTTTTAATTTATGCACTGTATAATATTTGTAGGTATTTATTATTTGATTTTAAAATTTTAAATTATCTTATAATTACTTTGGGATTGGTTAGACAGATTTTTTCATTTAATAAGAAATTAAATTTGGTTTTAATTCATCATTTATTTTTTTCGAATCATAATTGTTATACTTATTATATATTACAAATTTTGATCCTTTTAATAATTATATATTTTTAATAATATATTATTTACCCAGGTAGATATTGGTTTTATTTTCTTTACAGATAATAGGTAATTATTTTCAGAATGAATTTAAATTACAGTACCGAGTGTACCATGAGTACACTAACCATTTGAGAAACAAATTTTTATGTAGAACACTCGAGAAACATGTGATTATTGTTTCAACTAATATAAATTCTATCAGGACAAAAGAAATTGTATATTACTATTATGTCCTTGATGAGATATCCACATTTCACAAGAAATGGTACATGTGATTTATTCATTGTAATTCTACATCATATTGGATTCCTGTGTCTATAACACTATTTCCCATTACTTTAACACACACTCCATTTTTATTTTTATGATATTACATACAGTAGAAATTTTTTCTTCCCTTATTCAGGCTATGACACCTGAATTTTAATGTCAATACTATTTGTGTTTTGACTACCATATTATATTGTCATATTTTTAGTCATGTTTTGTCTCACAAAAAAAAATCAGTTCTTCATGGTCATCCACCCACACTATAGAAAAGTATTTTGTAATCAAGTTATGATTCGACTTTTAAAATCATGTAGTTGAAAATAGATCTCTCAATAAGAAGAGATGTATAAGACTTGACTATTTACACATCAGACTGAAATTGTATAAAAATAATTGCCATCATTATTTTTTCCACAATAAATTAACTATTAAATTAACAATCATAATTAATATAAATAATCAATATAATTGATTTTTTTACACATTCTAATCACCCCCTCTTGATCATATTCCATTACCAATTATTACCTAAAAACTAATTTCAACATTAAATATTCATAAGGATAGTTTTTCATATTCATTTTATTTCCTGATACCAAAGAATTGGTATCAACAAAATATCCAACTAAAATGTATCCTATACATATATATGACCTATATTTTAATATTTTAACATATTTATTAACCACAAATTCTTAGGAAAACATATTTAAAATGGTAGTATTGAAAGTAAATTATTTTTTTATTCCTACGATGTCACCACACATCGATATAAATGATTATGTCTATTGGAGATCCTTAATGGTGGCACGTCTCAAACAAAATCATAGTAAACTAGAACATCATAAAAAAACTACAAAATACCAAAAGTTATCCCAGATTCCCTTACTATAAATGATGTTATTAAATATGTTTTAAATTATAGCGACAAAAATATTATTCTCTGATATTAATAGAATAATTTTTAGTCATATATTTTCATATAATATGTCTAATTATATTTGTTTTTATACAATTCACCCACTATGTATTAGACAAATTCATTTTATCCAATCATGGAATATATCAAAATGAGTACCATAACATCAATATGTTTGATGATGAGATTTTAAATCAAGTGCTCTACCGATTCACATGCATTGTGAATGGAATGAATTACCATGTAGAATATTTAGAAAACCTATTACTTATTGAATGAGTCCTATGATATTTTCTTAATAAATATCCAAAAAAGGTCCCCATTGATAAAAGAAATAAATTCAAATAATATACTCATTATGAACTGGTTCGATCATAACTACAGTATGAACTAGAACTGATGAAAATAGCTAAAGTGAAGACAACAAAAAATAAAAGTTTTAGCGTTAAAATTTTTGAATGTTTTTTTATACTAGATCTTCAATTAATGTTCTACATGATATTGAAGTAGTATATGTGTCCTATATTTTCTTTGGATTTTACAAATGTATGAAAAATAAATGATTGATGAACATATATAGAAGAAAACCTCAAATGGATTGACACAAGGGAATTAAAAAACAAATTATTATTTATAATATTTCAAATGATAATTTTTTTTAGGAGAAATGAATGTAATATCAACCCTGACATTCCAAGACATAATCATACATACAAATAGAAAAATAAAAGGAAACTATCTTCCAACTAGTTGAAGTTTTACTTAATTCAATGATTCTAGTGATGAACCTTGAAATGATAAATAATCTAGAAACATGTTATTTATGACATCACTAAACAAGGTCAATGATTCTATAAATTATTCAAGGTGTTATGATATTTTCTATGACTTTGAAAGTAGTAAGATTTATAAATTTAATGAGTAATTATAAATATTTTGAATAAATATATTTAATGAAATTTATTTATATAATAAGAATGAGTAAGATCGTGATAATTAATTTTATGATAATAATTTTCATTTAAAAGATAATTAAAAATGATGAAATAATTCTTTTATATCTTATTCCACAGTTTTTGTTAGTTTAATATCTGGTGATGATTTCATTCAAAAAATGAAAATGGAAGGTGATAATCATAATAAAATCTTCTCTACTTCTATTCAAGGTTATAAAAAATATCATAAAATAATTCATTTGAATAAAATAATAAAAAATATGTTATATGTAATGATATAATAATTCCTCAAATATTTCAAAATCATTTTGTGAAAAATATAAAAATGGTTCTACTTTTATTTTTACATGTTTAAAATATCACTTTATTGTTCACTAGGAAAATTATTATTCCTTTAGATTCAAAAAGTATTTTATATTTATATAATCTCATATTTTTATATATTTTTTATCTATAGTTCCATAAAATACTTTTTATAAATCTGTATGGGAATATAAAAATTTTATCATTAACCCTATTGGAAAAAAGTATCTTGTGTGAAATTTTTTTCAAAGAATTCATTATTTTTGGAGAAATGAATTGCATGTATCAATAATGGAATATGGTACATCAAAATTGAATATTCTTGGAATATGAGTGGAAGACCATCAAAAATTACCACTTAAATAAGATGTTTTGGAGGCAATATTACATTTTGAGATAATTCTAAAGACAATGTAAAAGGATTAGATATTGTTGGTATTTCTAATTCTACATTTTTTAATGTTTTATATGTTTAAAATTTAAAACATAATTAAATTGACATATCAAAATTATTAGATGAAATAATTTAATTTAAATTTAAAAATGGAAAAAGTTTAATTTATAGTGATGAATCTTTATTATTATATTCTTAACAAAAAGAAAATATTTATATTTTTTATTTTTATGAATTAAATGTTCAACCTCTTAAATATTAAAATATTTTGTGGAGTGATAAAATTATTTGAAATTAATGATTAAGTCAAGTTAATTCTACAATGGCATATATGATCTCTAAATATGGGAATGTTTGGAAGCTTGCTACCTTGAAGAAAATAAGTCATTATGTTTTTTAATCACATGTGAAAGGGAAACAATATAATGTCTCTTTTGGACCTGTCAATCTGATACATACTGATATATAATTATAGATAGTTTATCTGTAATTATTTATTCCATCTCAAATTTATATTTTTGGAAGAAAAAAAATTAATTTTTTTAAAAACTGATAATTATAGTATATTTAAAAGGGTTTACATTCATACAAATAAAATGAAACTTTATCAATATTTATTGTTTTTTATAATTCAGTTCAAAATGTAAAAGGATGTATGATTTTTTCCATTCATGGTGATAAATGTGGTGATTTTCATAATTTGTATTTTAAATATGTTCTCTAATTGAATGATTATTTTCTTAATGTATCTCATTCTAGAACACCTAAATAGAATGGTGTTATCGAATAAAAAAATAGAAATATTATTGAAATGATCAAAAATATGTAATGTGAATATAAATTTCATTGATATTGTGGTGGTAAAGGCATTTTTTCTTATTGTTAGATTTCTAATAGAATTTTACTTATTCTATGGTGAATAATAATCCTTATGAATATTTTTGAAATAAAATTAATAATGTTGGGTTTTTAATGTTTTTAGATGAAATGTTCAAATTTTAACTTCCATAGATAATGTAGATAAATTTGATGATATTTCAAAACTTGTCCCTGAGGGGCCCAAGCCGTGACTACCCCATGAAAGCCTCTAATAGGCCATGGATTGGTGATTATCACTGAGTAGGCATATCCAAAAAATGGGAGGCATTAGCCTCATGTACCAGTTCACACACAAACATCTCCAATCCACACAATGATAAAATTTAAAACAATTGAAAGAATGTATGAATACATCTATGATCTCACAAAAGAGTACAATATTAAAAGTGATAGAAAGTATATAGGTCCAAATACATGCTCACTACAATGAATCTATAACACAAGTCCAAAATGAAGGTATCAGTAATGGGACTAACACATGAAAGTTCCATGAACAAACCTTGGTATGTCTAGTCTCACTAAACATATTCTGGACCTAGGCAACCTAGGCCTTTTTCAGAAGGTTGATCATCTACACAATACATGACACGTGTGGGAATAGCATGTGCGGGGGGTGCGTATCACAATACACAGTAGGACGCCATGAAACCACATTAAAATAAAATAATGGAAATTATAGTCATCTCTACTTAGTATATATCTATATAACATATAACAATAATATCCATATATATTCAAAAGTGACATCATACCCTCAAGTGGTCATGAATAGTTTTTAGCCATAGGATTTTTCTTGAAGCACGCTCATTCTAGGTAAATGTACCCCTCAATCCATGATACCATCAGAGGCCCGTCAATGAATTGGTCTAGATCATTTGGTCCATGACCAAAGGGACCACATTGGTAAAGGAGAAATATGATATGTAGAGAGGGGATCACACATACACTCATCGGGGGTTTCAATGAACCCAATCTGGATTAACCCACTATGATGGGGATCATGGCTAGAATCACTAAGAGATACCATAAACCCTACTAATGCATCCCTCTAGATGAAGGAAGGACACCATATTCTCAGAGATTATGCTAATTACACAACTCTACTAGGGGTGATAGAGGATCACACTCTAGTATTGGGGGGGGGATTATATACTCTATCAAATTCTAGGCCTCTAGAGGGGATTATAATCCAGTGTTGTGGTTGTAATTCCATATTGAACCCTTAAGGAAAGGACCAAGGGAAATCTCTCAACCTATACTATTCTTAACGAAAAACCCATCATTTTTCTCAAAGTAACCATCTCAATGTTGGTACTCAAAAAAATAGATGGATCAATGATTGGATGATTTATTTAGGATTTACGATCATTTGAACGAAACTACCCACATGCCTGTTGAGGTCCTACGAACTCCCAATGAAATATGTCCCTCTACCATCGCTATTATTTGACGAACCACATAGAATAGTCATTTTTTCATTGCACCCATGGTCGACAATTGTAGTTAGTATATCCATGGGATCTTGAGCTATGGCAGACCCAGGATTGACTATTATGGTCAACCGTCACGGTCGACCATCGTAGTTGGTCTTAATCGAGCTCTACCCTGGTTACCTCAGATTTGACTAGGGTCCGACCTTGGTCCGAAACAACCCACTGATCTAACCTAGACTTCCTACCCTAGCCCACTCTACATCTATTACCACTGCTACATGATTTCCATCGTCATTGTCCCCATTGCATATTTCACCACCATTATCGGCCGCCTGCATGTGCTTATCCACAAGCACCACCACCGAATTCCAGTTGCTGCTACCACATGCTATCAGTCCCTTCCATAGACCACTGTACCTCCTTCGATGCCCAAAAATAAAAAAAAAATCATATATCCAGGAATCAAGGGTCCCAATCTACATAGATCCATCCTTTTATATCGATTAATATCAAATCTAGATTAAAAATCATTGTGCTTCAGTGTAATCCAACAAGCGGGAATTTGGGAATCATTTTTCATATAAATCCATATATCTCTATCATCTCTTCGCAACCATGCCATTCTGTTCCCATATCTAGGATATCAAATCATTATGCCTATAAACATGTCTGAATGGATCAATTGATCGAGAATAGTCGAGTCATGGTCCAAAAAAATAACACCAATGATGAGCTATGAATCAAGGGATAAAATCATAAAACAATGAGAGGTACAATCCTCGAATGATGTTGATGTTGATCTCAATACATTTCTATTAGACAAAACATAAAGATATTAATTTTCATTCTTAAAAAATAAACCTTATAAAATGAATCTAATACCACAAGGCAATCATTCTGCAAACCAACCCATTATTGTCACAGTAATTAAAAATATGAAATAATCCACATAAATAAAATACCCTAACTCAGTTTTGATATATTTTTTATAAAGGAAAAAAGATTTGTCTCATTATTTGGGAAAATATGTAGAATTATAGATTGTGTCAACTGGCTGATCCACAATCTATCACTATTTACCTGATAAGATTCCCCAAGTTTTTCTCTAGTGTTATTTCAGCATCTCTAGGGTTATGAATCTAACCCTGTATTTTCAACATAATAATAAATTTAAGGATTTCTAAATCACTATGTAAATTTTTTTAATAAATTATTTTCTTCCTTTTTTGTCATGAGTTATATTTTTTGACAAATAACCCACGCAGAACAATTTTAGGCCACACATAGGTAAATAATATTTTATGATCTCAATGCTTCCCTGAGATATTTCATGAAAACATATTTTCTGAGTTATTCAAAAAATTCAGAAAAACCGCAAGTCGGTACTATTATATATTTTGATATTTTTCAAACATTTGTTTTGGACTCATCGGGCCACGAAATTCCGTGATGTCTTAGTTTGTAGACTCAAAATCCATCCATATAATATCAAAAAATAATATATAAAAAATATGAGTCGTGAAATTCTCCCCACCTGGAGGGTTTACATCAAAGAGAATCCCAATAAAGAGCTACTCAAATAGATGAGGGTACTGAGCATGAATTAGAGCCTCATGATACCATGTACTCTCATAGAGATTCTTGTACTTCCATTAGACACACACTAAAGCAATATGACACTCATGAAGGATCCTCTCATAATGATCCTCAATCTCTACTAGGTACTCAGTAAAATTCACTCCATCCTCAATGCCCATATCTCCCCAGTTGATGACACATGATGGGTTATGCATCTACTTTATCATCTATGACACGTGGATAAAATCATGTACCAAATCTATCTACAGTGTTAGAGCCAAGAGGTACGCCACCTCACCAACTATATGAAGTATCTAAAAGTCATGACGAGCCTCTGAGATAGGTCGATGCCCTAACGAAGTCTATGTAATCCTCATCGAGGTGAAACCCAAAGGAACACATGGTCTCTATCATTGAACTAAAAAGGCCTCTATAGCTTGCCATCATAATAAATCTGATGACATAAGACAGTCTTCATCCTCTCCTAGATGATTGGCACTTTTTCTGTAATATCTTGGACCCACTCTAGGCCAATGAGTGTCGACTCTCCTAGGTCAGTCCAACAAAGAGGTGACATGTAGGGTTGATTATACAAGGCTTTAAATAGTTTTATACCAATGGTGGATTGGTAGCTATTGTTGTATATTGAATTCAATAGTGGTAGGTTATCCTCCCAACTCTAGAAAAAGTGTAACATTCAATCTAGCAACATTTCCATCAGAACATGAACGGTCCGCTCAGTCGGGCCATCGATCTGAGGGTGAAACTCTCTGATCAAATGTAACTCAGTCCCAAATGCCTAGTGTAATCTCTTCCAAAACCAGGAAGTGAGTAGAGCATCATGATTAGAAAAAATCACTGATGATACCCCATCGATTTGAACTATCTCCTTCACGTAGAGTCATCCCAAACTCCCTATTGAACCTTTCCATCAGGTAGCTAGGAAGGGACCAACAAAATGAGTCGTTCAACAATCACCTAGATGGAATCGTGTCCCTTAGATTAACATGGTAACCCCATCAATAAGTACATTTATATCACATCTCACTTCCATTATGTATCCTTAAGGAGTTTAGTTAAACACACTAGAATGTGGTGTTTAGTCTTAACATTCTATCATGTAATACATCTAAAAACAAACTCGGAAACTCTTTTCTTCATCCCTGGCCACCGAAACTAATGTCAGAGGTTTTGGAACATCCTTTCCATGCCTGGATGTACTTATAAATTGGATGTATGAAACTATGTTATAACCACCTCCTTCCATGACACTGGTACTGCTATGCACCATCTGAAAAGAATATTGATCTCTCCACCATTCTAATATCCATCAAGAGCACGCACTGTGGAAATATGATCACGTAAGGACTCATAGTTGTTATACCCAAGATGTGCCTCCTTGACTTGCTGTAAGAGTACAGGGGTGAAAACCATCGACTGGAGGTAAGAAAATCCCTCTACATCCACAAATGATAACTATAATAAGGAAAAATACTAAGATGCTTCATTCAGCAACTATTAAATATGTCCTTTACTAAGGGAATATGCCACCATTTTCTTCTTATTAAGAGTATATAGAATCTAAAAGTCATATTCCTAGAGGAACTCTATCCATTTACACTGTCCTTATTTCAGTAACTTTTAGGAGAAGATATTCACGAGTCTCTTTTTACATTGTATATGATAACCTACTCCCCAATCAGGTAGTGTTGCTACATCATCGATGAAAATAATACAACTACTAACTCAATATAATGGATCACATAGTTTTTATTGTGTGGTATATAATTTCATAAACCATAGGCAATCAATACTTTCCTTTATATTAGGACACAACCAAACCTGGTCTTTGATGTGTCGCATAACACCACTTACTCAATGCCTTTATATTGTAACATCAGGATGGGAGCACTCATCAACCCCTACCTCAGCTTCTAAAAGAACTTTTGGAAGTTTTCTATCCAATCATATGGAATACCCTTTTGTGTAAACGATGCATCCACTCTAAAGAAGTCAGGTATAAATCCCTGCTATTACCCTACAAATCCAAGGAAACATTGTACATGATTAATACCTTTGGGTGTATCCCACCATGTAATTCCACAATCTTCACTACATCCTTTTAAAATATAGCCTCTAAGATGAAATTTCCTAACAAATGGGCCTCAAGTATCCAATACAGACACTCCGATATCTTTTCGTAATGTTATTTCTCTCAGAGTATGTCTTGGAACATCCATATGTTCCTCGGGTGCTCCTCCTCAGGCACTGAATACACTAGGATTTAATCAATGTAGATCACCATGAACCTATCTGTGTAAGGCAGAAATATCAATTTTATGTGTCCCATGAACACTATTGGGCTTTTTATCATGCCAAATGAAATCACCATGTACTTGTAGTGGTAGTAATGACATCTGAAGGTTACCTTCATTATATACGTATCATGTACTCGTAGCTAGTGATAGCCAGATCAGAGGTCAATATTTGAGAACCACTACCCTCCCCCCTTTTAACAAATACAAGAGTCCATCGATCATCATTATTTGGGTACTTTTTCTTCACAGTCTCCTAGTTTAAGTATTGGTAATACACACATAACCTCAAGCTCTTGTAAGACTTCTTGTAAAAAAAATAGGGGTTTCTCAGGGTGAAACACTGGTTCACACAAATACCTTCCTCAATAATACATCCAATTGTTCCATCTTGTTGGTGTAGATAACTATGTCTTCCCTAGCTATATATTGATACAGAAGTCCATATCCATAAAAGGAGTTAAACATAGACCATCTTTAGGAATGACATCCTAGTACTCCTCTACCACTGTAGAAAATTGAGGTATCATATCATCTATTACACTGACGGTGAGGCTATCCAATTGTTGAGTAATCAGATACATGCTCCTATGTGTGATTCTGTCCCTTTGATTCATGAATTTCATTTTTACTAACAAAGGGAAACTTGGTTCCATTACATCGGACACAACGCGCTCTTCAAAAAAAAGTGAATCTGATCATGAACTTTGTATAAAAATTCTATACCCTAAATGAAATAATATGGCCCCAACACCACTACCAATAGATACCAACTGAAACTCTCACCTCTATGAGTTAGGTCACACTACAGGTACTAGTATGTGGTCCATGAGTCTCCTACATAATGAGTCTCTAAGTGTTATTGTCTAGTAAATGGTTGAAATGGAATATCTGTGTCCTGAATAAGATTCATGGAAATAAAATAATAAATATAATTTGTTTCTATAAAAACTACAGGTGGGTTGGAAAATACACAAATCATACCTTGTATCATTCTTGGATCCATGGTTTCATAAGCCTCCATCGATTGTAGCTACCCTTGTCCATGTCCACCATCTCCTTGATCCTTGTGTGGATATCATGGGGCGGTGGGCATAATAGGTTGAACCTCCGAACACCTCCCGCTACCGTACTATACTCTCTACCACATACTCTACCAATTGAACCATCATGATCCTATTTTATCCTCTTCCTTGGTAGTCTTGTGACCGTCTTACGATCAGTTGTATGACGGTTCGGGAAATCTAAAGCCAGATGCCGCTGACGGTCCCATGAGTAACATTTCCAATCTCTTGGCTGATTTATGCTTCCCTAGGAGCCTAGAACCACTGACCCAGAGTCTGCAGATTTCCCCTTGAAACTCTTAAACCCCTTGTATCAATGTGTCTATCGTTCAATACATGTTTTTGAGGTCTCAGATAATAGGCTCCCAGTAATAGCTCCCACTACCTGTTCTTTCTCTACCAAAAAACTATCCACTATCAGGGCACACTCAAGTACCCCGGAATAGATAGGTATGCTAAGAGAGCCCATTGGTGCCCTGATATACTATTGTAAACCTTCATCAAAGGTTCAAGACTTGAATGATTGGTCTTTTACCGTATCCATGGTGTAGTTGAAAGATTAGTAAACTTCATTGAATACACTGTCATAGTCATACTACCATACTGCATATGTAGAAGCTTATATATGCTTCTTGATCGCATTTTCTCTAGACAGAACTCATATAAGATGATACACATTAATTATTTCTAGGAGAGAGTTGTCTCAACATGTGACTAAGCCATCAAGCTCCAAAATCGTCTTATAGATCCCTGAATAATAATTACATAAAGGACTCACATCTATATGAGATGCATCTTCACAATGAGAAGAACATGTGTGACAACCTCTAGCCAATCCACAACCATATAGGGGACTGTTTCACCGCGAAACCAAAGATTTCACTGCCTATGAAATTCATGCAATGCACTCATCCACCAAGTATCCCAATATAGTAGTGTGGGTAGAATTTGATGCTCTATAGGTGGTGGTATAACTAGTAAACCACCCGGAGGTGCTATATCTTGAACATGATCCTTTAATAATTCCTCTTAACTAGATAGAACATACTCATAATCACAGGGTGGAATCCTAGATAGCTTTCATCAAGGAGGTTTCTTGAAATAATACAAGATGTGTCATTAGTCAATGGAGTATATCAGGGGAGGTTACTCAAGAAAGATATAGATGACATAACTATATTTATATGATACATGTACTATTATTTTTCCATACTACAAGTATTTTTTGGTATCATGTTGAAAAGTAAAAAACCATTGTAATGGTGTATGGATGTGTTTACCTCCTCACCAACAATGGGGTCCATAGCATGAAATCCAAACGTTAAACTCTAAGAACCCATTTTTTTCTTTGAAAGACTACGTAATATTCCTGATGTTATTCCATAGCAGCGCCCTCATAAAGTGTGCGATTCCGAGCCCCATTGTGGCTAGAATTAAATTTTCAGTGCGTTCAAACAGGAAACGCCAAATAAATTTGATAAATCCTAAACGGTGCTTCACATCCTAAATCTGAGCATGTGGATGGAACCAAAATGGGTTGTTTACCACAGGAACGACATAAAACATGTCGGCGGGAGGCGTTTGGACCCCTCACTCACTATCAGAATGTGAAATGGATAAATTAAATAATTAATTTATCCGTTTAATGGATTAACTAAATTATCTCTTAAACAGTGGCTCGGATTGGAAAACCGAGGTAACCGTTGAGTTCAAAGTGTGTCGTTTACCATAGGAGGGGTGTAGCATTCGTAGGCGTGGGCCTTCTATGGAAAATGGCCCCAGGGGTGTTTTCGTAATTTGGTGGCCTTGGGCATTAAGTTTAATAACATTTGAACGGGGCCTTAGAATAAAATTCTGAGACCTCCATTGTTCTCAAGAGGAGGTTTTTACCCTAGGGGAGGCTTAACCTCAACCCTACTGAGGGTTCAAGTACATGACCTATGGGCAGGGGTTTAAGGGTTTTCTATTTAAACACCCCCTTGTTTTGTTTCCCCCTGGAGCAAACCCTCCCAATGAAGAAGGACAAACTCCTCCCTTCTCCTACACCACTCTATAAAGGCGCATAAACTCCAGCAGACCATCGGTGAAGCTTCAGGAAACGCCCAACAAGTAGGTGTCGCCTCGTTTCGTTTTAAACTTCTACACCCTCTTTGAATTGCTATATATGCATCGAATTGCTGTATTATCTTTGAGCGAATCCCATATCTTCATATACCTTTTTCTGATCTTCACAATGCATGTTTCAGATTTAATTTTGGATTCATGAGGCGATCGTAATCGTTCGTTGAAGTCTGGGGTTTTTTTGGTGTTTTTCCGGCGGTTTGGACTTTTCAGGCCGGATTTAGTGGTTCTGGCGGCGGTCCAGCGAGCGGCCGCAAGGCGGCGGTGGCACTCCGGGCACCCAGCAGATGGCGGCGTGCAGCAGCCCAGAATCGGTATACTCCGGCGGTTCCCTAGGCTAGCAGCAGTGGGACTTCTCTGGGCTAGTTGGGTGCACGCAGCGGAAGGGCCGACCGGTTGACCCAGCGGATCGAGGTCACGGCGCGCGAGCTCACTGGGGAACAAGACCCGCCCTCGGCGAGTCTTCATGCTGCAAACCGACCAGCCCCATGAGGGCCAGTTTGGGGTTCACCGCGGGACAGTGCTGGGCCCCGCGGCAGCGCCGCGGGCTGGTGCTGCAAACAAGGCCGGCCTATGCCGGGCGGACCGGCCGATCCAGGCAGGTCCAGCCCAAGGGGCTTTGCCCCCTCGACTCAGATGCACGTAATTTCCGATACCGGCGTCCGTTTTGCATGTAGTCTCTGGTAGTATACTTCAGACGTCAAGACAAGCATTTTGAGATGGTTTTGGGGGTTTTGAACTCCTGAAACGAGGTCCTCGGTGGTGCGACACGACTTTAAGTGAATTGGCGTTTTTTCGGGGGTTCTTGATTTGGGTGGCGCATATACATCTATTGTCCGAATTAAGCACCGTAAGTGGAATTGTGACCCTGTAATTGAGGCAGATATTACCAGTGTGGTTTTGGGCATTGAAGCTGGAGTTGAGGCATGGGACCCACGACCCATCTTTCAAGCTGCAAGTAGCTTTTTGTAACTTTTTCATCGGACGTCAGTTTGGGGCGTGTGAGTAGTCGATGCTTGGTGTTTTTATGAGGGAATTTAAATGGTTTGATCCACCCACTTTATTTCAGCACACTGGTGCGGGCCCCGTGAGGGCTGTTTTGGTAGTTGGCGGTGATTTCCAGCTTTATCACCGGGTGTCCATTTTGGACAAGTGAATAGTCCATTTGTGTACTTTTTCGAAAGGATCACAACGGCACGATCTGTTCATTGTGCTTCGGGATCGAGATGTGGTTCCCACGAAGCATCGCTCGTGTGCAGTGCGGCGGAATGCATCTTTTTCTCCAGATATCTGTTGCACTCAAGTGAACAGTACTTTTGACGTGTTTTCCATCAGATTTCTATTTGAGCCAAGTAAGTAGTCTATCTCGCATGTTTTTTCATGAGAATTACAATGGTGTAATATGTTCAACCGAGTGGATCCTCTTACACGATCATATTAAATGCAGAAAAAGTAAGGTGCTCCGGTGGTGGTTCGTCCTACTATGTTTGTAGCGGACCAGTGGCATTTGATTGCATGCACTCCCATGTGAGTAAATTAAATGCTTGAAGAGATTTGGTTGGTCGTGCCTCTACTGTTGAGGTGGAAATTTGGAGTTGTTACGTTTACGCCCTTTGTGTTGACGTTGGGTGATGTGTGTGCATTAGCCATTGGGCTGGAAATGTGGTATACTCTTGGATTATATGGGAACATATGGAGGTACATGTGGTTGTTTATACCTGAGAATGTTTGTGTGCTTGGTTGAAGTTGTCTTGGGGCCACGTGTTGTGTGGTCACCATGTGCGTTCCGTGTTCTTCTTTACGTACATTTGACCTCACGCGACATAGAGGGTCCTTCTGTACTCATTTTTTACCAACATGGTTATGTTCCCTCATGGTTCTGTTCTCGTTTGTTCGACCAGTAGGGTTGAGTTTTCCCTGGTTCTCTTCTCATTTGTTTGACCAGTAGGGATGAGTTTCGCCTTGTTCTATTATTTTTTGTTTGAGAAGCAGGGTAGATTTTCCCCAGGTTCGGTTCTCATTTGTTTGACTAGAAGGGTTTAGTGGGTTTCCCCCAGGTTATGTTCACGATGGTTTCGACCAGCAGGGTGAGTGGTTTTCCTCTGGTTCTATTCTCGATGGTTTGGTCGGCACTGTTGCCTCATGTTCCTTGGTAGAGTTATTGTGGATTCGGTGTGACCAACACATTACACGGGCACCAATACTCTACCCAGGAGGTTGTTTCCAGCAAGGCTAGCCCGGAGTTTGTTCCACCAGTGCTGGACAGTGAGGTTCCATCCAGTAGGGATGGCCAGTGAGGTACCATCCAGCAGGGATGGCCAGTGAGGTACTATCCAGCAGGGATGGCCAGTACAGCGGTGTTCACCGAGCAGTACCATCCAGCAGGGATGTCTAGAGAGGTTATGGGTCTACCTTCAGTGGGGCTGGGAAGTAGTCCCCAATGCTGGGTTTACCTACAGCTAGGCTGGGATGTGGTCCCCGATGCCGGTTTTACCTCCAGCTGGGCTGGGAAGTGGTCCCCGATGTTGGTTCTAAGCCTCCCTTCAGTGGAGTACCCTTTTACGGGACTGGTCATTGGGACTCATCATTTAATTTAGTCGGGTCTCCCTCCGGTGGATTACCCTTTTCGGGACTAGGTAGTGTGGTACCCGTCAACTTTTGTCTGGTCTCCCTCCAGTGGGAACCCATCGACATCCAGTGATTACCCTCCAGCGGGGCTGGGCAGGGGGTCACCTGTCGACTTCGACGAGACATCTCGACTGCGGGGCAATGACGAGGTTTGGTTTAACATTCCCCCAGAACTCTCAAGTATGAGGGTCACTTTTCCAATGGAGACGCGTCCTTGTGACGCGACCTAAAACCGTGCTGGCGACTCAGTCTCACCCAAAGCGGATAGTGTCAAGGTGTGGTGATTTGATCCCCCTGACTTGCAGTTCAGGGAAGATGTGCATGATGTTGGGCATCAATGGTGTTTACTTCCGGGACTGTTGGCTACTCACTTTCTTGGGCTGAGATACAGGATGAAGATCCCCTTACGATCTTTTTTTGGGCTTCTTGATTGAGCATATGGATATATATACACCTTGTTCCAGTACCCACTTCTTGGGTTTGGTTACTCTCGTTCTAAGAGAGGAAAAAATGTGAAGGTTTTTCATGTGCTTTCCGTGCCTAGATTATCGTGGTTGGAAGAGTATACCCTCATGCTATAGGTAGCGAAAACTCGACGATAATTTCTTCTTATCACCGTTTCCAGCTCCCTATGTCTAGATGACTCTACCTCCTTTATCTTATTGGGTTGAGCTGGACTCTCTACTGTTTCACTTTACCACACACTCTCTGTTGTACTCCTTTACTTTTCCCTATTCAATCTACTTCTCACCCTTCGATACCTCCTTTGTTGCTCCCTCGAGCCTTCTGGGTATCTGACTAAGTATTTTTTTACTCACCCCTGCTTGGGATTTGTCTGCACATGGTGTGACCATGAAGACGACATATTGGTTGGTCGTGACATTAGAGTATCATATGAGTTCAGGAGCTTGGATTGTGTTCGGTGGTCATATTTGTGTTCCAGGTGTGGGACCCTTCCAGCTGTTTTTCTTTTTCTTACATGTTTCCGGGTTGCGGCACCATTTTTGGTTGGGTGCATGTTTTCACCATTCCTTTTTTAGTTTACACTCAACTATTTCATTGTACTTTTTAGAGGTCGATGCACTTTGTGGTTTATTTATAACAGTTGGTACTTTTCTTTTTCTTTTACGCCGCACTTTTGCATTGAGTGTGCTGTATGTGTGTACATGCACTCAGGCAAAGGCCTCCCTGAGTTGTTTAGATTTCGGCGCTTGTATCCAGCCCCTATCCTATGGATGCGGGCTTAGGGTAGTTACAGCTCGAGCCCGGGTAGGGTCAGGTCGTGACAAAGTTATATCAAAGGTGGTTTGTTCCTTGGGACATTGTGTGGAAATCCCCAAAAAGGAATTGGTTGGGATTTAGGGAAAACAAGTCAATGTGTATCGAGAGAGGCTCTCAGGCCATTGAGTTCAGTGATGTTGTGGCGGCCGACGTATCCATTCACCAGTACCCTGACAACCCTCTTGTCGACTCAGCATGCTGAGACACTTGTTGCAGGGAAAAATTGGTTTGTGCATCACATAAGATTTAGCCTTTGATTGTCCTTCTTGAGTCATCTCCCCATCATTGTTGATGTTGTGATATACATATATGCTCATCTGATCACGACACTCCTTGATAATATTCAGGATTTCTCCACGAAGACAGCGAGGCAGGATACCAGCTTTGGTTCGTGATGATGAACCTGTGAGCTACGAGGGCACAGTCTATGACCCATCATGTGATCCCCTTTCTCTGGGTGGGATGGAATAATCACCCCCACCTTTTGAGAAGTAGATAGCTTCAACAGAGTATACATAGCTTGCGTAAAGGTTGAGTGCTCTCCATGAGTTCCAGTGACAGAAATCGTTGAGTTTTAGTGGTGATCTTGACTCTCAGGTAGCAGAGGTTAGGCTAGAGACAGTGGGTCACCTTTTTAGTCTTGTGCAGACGCTGGAAGATCTTATGGTGGCTTTGGCAGCCAACATTTTCTGTAGAGCAGCTTGACATTGGTGGATTCTGGTGACTTAGTTTATTGGCGAGTCGTTGCTTTCGTGGGGTGACTTTTAGTTGATGTTTCGTGAGGAGTTTTGAACCTCCAGCTTACGCTCCATTTGGATTCAGGATATCCTGCATTTTCAGCAGGGAGGTATGACAGTGGCTGAGTATGCGGCTAGTTTCACAGACCGTGCACACTTTTACCCGAACTTGGTCTATGACAGCATCTTCCGAGCGCAAGAGTTTGAGCAGGGTATTCACCGAGAGATTTGTGCTATCATATTACCATTGGGAATTCCCACATATGTTGGGGGTGCTATAGTAGGATTTGGTGAGAGGGAGCTTCCTATCATGTTCTACAGTTTATGGTGGCAGCGGGCTCGATAGAGCCGTGACGCCTGTCGCAATTAGCAAGCACCCGTAGGAAGAACATCGACAAAGGTGGATTTCTGACAACCGATCTCAGGGGTGTTATTTGACACCATAGTGGCGTCGTAGGGAACTAGTGCAACCCTTAGAGAGTTGGTGTTGTGCTTGCGGCGGGCGAGGTCACCTGGCGCGGGACTGCCTGACTAGGCACGCGGAGAATATCGGGAAGGTAGTACGTGCACCACCATGGCAGAGGCAGCACCGTGATCGGAGTAGTGCTAGAGAGGTGGTGCTAGTAAAGGATAGGGAGGATCTGGTAGGGGGGATGGCTTTACAAGGTCTTCTCATCACCACTAGGCAGTCCACGTCAGGCTCCGGGAGCTGACAGTTGGGACCACCGACAACCATGATCTATGGATGTCTATGATCCTGCAGAGCATTAGGTGGAAAGAGGTACTCTCTACAACTCTTCTACTTTTTGTAGTAGAATTTTTAGTCTCGGTGTGTGAAATGCTTTTCTCCTTGCTCCTTTTTTGAGTTGTTACCAGGGTGGCGCAGGGCGATGGTGTAACCCTGTATTGGTAAGTATAAAAGGTGTGGCCCATTTTTCATTAGTAGATGGTGTCGACTCCTTCACTCTCCAATCACGTAAGAGAGTTTTGGTTGCGAGACATCGACTATGAAACCTTGCGTTACCAGATATCCTTGGTTGTTTCACAATATGGACATTCTGAAGGAGGGAATCACTGGGATTTATCGCAGGTCCATGTGTCGATTCATGTAGTGGCGTGCGATGTAGGGGTTCTTCTGGGTAGGTGAGTTATCCTCGAGGTCCTTCGGGCCGTTTGAGACCGTACAAATGGATTGCGAGGTTCCCTATCGCCTTGCCCTAACCCCATGGTCGAGAGTGGGTGCATGACGTCTCCCACGTGACTCACCTGAGAAGATGTGTGTGTGTTCCTATGCATGTCATCAGAGAGGGTAGACCTTTCTTGAACATATCAAATCCTTTTGTCTATGTGCAGTGGCGCAGAACTATGCATGAGTTCTTCTAGGTACGGAAGAGCCAGGTGCGGGCTTAGTACCGTGAGTTGTTCCCTGGTTTTGGTTTTTGGGGATAAAAAGAATGAAGGAGGGAATGATATAAGAACCTGGTTTTTGCTATGAAAGGATTCGGAATATTCCTGATGTTATTCCAGAGCACGCATTTAGACGACGTGCGATTACGAGCCCCGGTGTGGCCAGAATTAAATTTTCAGTTCATTCACACTGGGAATGCCAAATAGATTGGATAACTCCTAAATGGTGCTCCAGATCCTAAATATGAGTGTACGGATGGATCCAAAATGGTGTGTTTACCTTAGTAACGACATAAAACATGTCAGCGCGAGGCATTTGGACCCCTCGCTCACTATCGAAACGTGAAATGGATAAATTAAAAAATTTATTTATCTGGTTAATGGCTTAACTCATGTATCACTTAAACGGTGCCTTGGATTAGAAAACCAAGGGCACCGTTGAGTTCGATGTGTTCCGTTTACCCTATTAGGGGTGTATCTTTCGCGGGCGTGAGCCTTCTATGGAAAATGGCCCCAGGGACGTTTTTGTAATTTGGCGGGCTCGGGCGTTGAGTTTACTAACTATTGAACGGGGCCTCAGATTAAAATTCTGAGACCACCGCTATGCTTTGGAGGAGGTGTTTACCCTAGCTAAGCTCTAAACTCGACCCTACCGAGGGTTCGGGTACGAGACCTACGGGTGGGGGTTTATGTGTTTTCTATTTAAACACATCCCGCCTTTGTTTTGTTTCCCCCTGGCGCAACCCCTCCCAATGAAGAAGAATGAGATCCTACAATATCCTCCACCACTCCGGTGAGGCACAGAAACACCGGTGGACGTCGGTGATGCTTCGGGCTATGCCCAACAAGTAGGCGTCACTTTTCATCGTTTTAAACTTCTACACCCTCTTAGAATTGTTATATATGCATCGAATTGCTGCTTCATCTTTGAGAAAATCCCATATCTGCATAGCCCTTGTTCTGAGCTTTGCAACACATTTTTCAGACTTAATTTTTGTGTCCCGAGGCGATCGTAATAATCCGGCAAAGTCCGGGGTGTTTTGGTATTTATCTAGCGTTTCAGAGTCTTCTGGCTCGATTTAGGGGTTTCTGCGGCGGTTCGGTGAACGGAAGCAAGGTGGCGGCGACGCTCCAGGCTCCCGGAAGGTGGCGGAATATGGCGGACTGGCTTCAGAAGCCTCTGGTAGTGCTCCAGGTAGGCGGCAGGGGGGATTCTCTGGGGGAGCTAGGGGCGCGCAGCAGAAGGGTCAGCCGGCTGCGCCGGCCGGTTGACTCGGCGGATCGGGGTCGCGATGAGTGACCGCACGGGGGAACAAGTCCTGACCTCGACGGGTCTTCACGCTGCAAAATGACTAGCCCCATGAGGTCCGGTTTGGGGTAGATTGCGGGTCAGCATCGGGCCGCATTGCTGGGCCGTGGGCCAGCGCTGCGAACCGGGCCGACCGGCGTGGGCCGCCCCAGGCCGGTCCAGCCCAAGGGGATTTTCCCCTTCAACTCAAATGGCGTAATTTTCGCTATAGGAAACCATTTTGCATGCCATCTGTGGCAGTATACTCCAGACATTGAGATGAGCATTTTGAGATGGTTTGAGGGGGTTTTTAACTCCCAAAATGGGGGTTTTGGTGGCGCGACACACCTTTATGTGAATTGGCATTTTTTCGGGGGGTTTTGCTTTGGGTGGGGAGGATACATCCGATGTCTTAATTAAGAATCATCAGTGGCGTTGTGACCCTGGAGTTGTGGTGGAGATTACAACTGTGGTTTTGGGCATTGAAGACGGAGTTGAGGCATGGGACCCACGGCCCGTCTTTCGAGCTGCATGCAGCTTTTTGTAACTTTTTCATCAGACATACGTTCGGGGCGTGATAGTAGTCAATGCTGGGTGTTTTTACAAAGGCATTACAATGTCACAATCCTCCCGCTTTAATTCAGAACACTGGTGCGGGCCCAACGAGGTCCGTTTTGGGAGTTGGCGGTGATTTGCAGCTTTATCACCGGGTCTTCGTTTTGGACAATTGAATAGTCCATTTAGTGTAATTTTTCAAGTGGATCACAATGGTGCGATCTGTTCGTTGTGCATCGGGACCGGGATGTAGGTCTCAAGAAGCAATGCTCATATATGGTGCGGCATAATGCATCTTTTTCTATGGATATCCATTGCACCCAAGTGAGATGTCCTTTTGATGTGTTTTCCCAAGGGGATCACAAAGGTGCGATGGACCCGACTATTTTCAAGGCTGAGGCTTAGGATCACGAGATGTCGTTCAGGCGTAAAATGGCATTGGATGACTTTTCCATTAATTATGTGTTTGAGGTGAGTAAGTAGTCTATCTCTCATGTTTTTCCGTGAGGATTACCAGGGTGTAATCTGTTCAGGTGATTAGAGCCTCTTATGTGATATTATTAATAGCAGAAGAATATAAGGTGCTCCAGTGGTGGTTCGTCCTACTATGTTTGTAGTGGACCCTTGGAGTGTGATTGCATGCACTCCCATGTGAGTGAACTAAATTCCTGAAGAGATGTGGTTGGTCGTGCCTCATCCATTGAGGTGTCAAGTTGGATTTGTTACATTTACGCCCTTCACATTGACATTAGGTGCCGTGGGAACGTTAGCCTTTGGGCGGGAAATGTGGTATACTCTTGGAGTATATGGGAACACGTAGAGGTACATGTGGTTGTTTTTACCTGAGATCATTTGGGAGATTCGTTGGAGTTGACTTGGGGTCACACATCGTGTGGGTCCCATCTGTCTGTCGTGTTCTACTTTAAGTACCATTGACCTCTCACAATGTAAAGGGTGCTACTATACTCATTTGTTTGACCAGCACAGTTGAGATTCCCCCTGGTTATGTTCTCATTTGTTTGACCATCATGGTTGAGTTTCCCCTGGTTGTGTTCTCATTTGTTTGACCAGCAAGGTTGAGTTTCCCCTGGTTATATTCTTGTTTGTTTGAAAAGCAGGGTTCAGTTACCCCTAGTTCTCTTCTCATTTGTTTGGCCAGCAGGGTTGTGTGGGTGTCCCCCTAGTCTTATTCATGATTGTTTCATCCACATGGGTGAGTGGTTTTCCCTTGGTTATGTTCTCGATGGTTTGGCCTACAGAGTTGCTTCGTGTTCCAGGGTAGAGTTCTTGTGGATTTTGTGTGACCGACACATTACGAGGGCACCGGTCCTCTACCTAGTTGGTTGTTTCCAGCAGGGCTAGCCATGAGTTTGTTCCAGTAGGGATAGCCAGTGAGGTACCATCCAGAAGGGATGGCCAGTGAGGTATCATCCAGCATGGATGGCTAGTGGGGTATCATCCAGTAGGGATGGCCATTACAGCGATGTTCACCGAGTAGTACCATCTAGCAGGGATGGCCAGAGCGGTTTCGGGTTTACATCCAACGGTGCTCGGAAGTGGTCCTCGATGCCGGGTTTACCTCCAGATGGGCTGGGAAGTGGTCCCTGATGCTGGGATTACCTCCAACTGGGCTGTGAAGTGGTCCCCGATGACCGTTCTGAGCCTCCCCCTAGTGGAGTAACCTATTATGGGACTGGGCAATGAGACATATCGATGACATTAGTCAGGTATCCCTCCAGTGGATTACCCTTTTCGGGACTGGGTGGTGTAGAACCCGTCGACTTTTGCTGGGTCTCCCTCCAGTTGAAACTTGTCGACTTCAAGGGATTACACTATAGCGGGGCTAGGAAGGGGGTCGCCTATCGACATCGGGGAGACCTCTCGACTATGGGGCAGTGACGACGTGTGGTTCGATGTTCCCCCTAAACTCTCAAGTACTAGGGGTGCTAAACCCACCAAGATGTGTTGTTGTGACACGACCTAAAACCGTTCAGGCGAGTTAGTGCCACCCAAATCGGATAGTGTAAGGTGTGGTTATTTGAGAACCTAGACTTGCAGTTCGGGGAAGATTTGCGGGATGCTACGCATCGATGGTGTTTACTTCCGGGACTTTTGGATACTCACTTTCTTGGCCTGAGCTAAATGATTGAGATCCCCTTAAGATCTTATTCGGGCTTCTTGATTGATCATATATATATGTATACACCATGTTCCATAACCCACTTCTTGTGTTTGGATACTCTTCTTCTAGAAGAGGATAAGACGTGTGAGGTATCCCACATTCTATTTGTGTCTACCTTCTCATGGTTGGACGAGTCTAAATTCCTGCTATAGGTAGCGAAGACATGATGAGTAGTTCATCATCTCACCTTTTACAGCTCCTTATGTATGGATGAGTATTCCTCCTTTATCTTGTTGGGTTGAGCTGGACTCTCTACTGTTTCTCTTTACCACCCTCTCTCTGTTGTACTCCCTTACATTTACATGTTCGATCTGCTGCTCACCCTTAGGTACCTCTATTGTTTCTCCCTCGAGCCTTCAGGGTATCCTACTTAGTATTTTTATACTCACCTCTGCTTGGGCTTTGCCCACACTAGGTGTGCCCTTGCAGACGACAGACAGGTTGGTCGTGACGTCAAAGGAGATTAGGAGTTCAGAAGCTTGGACCGCGTGCGGTGGTTATAGTCGGGTTCCAGGTGGGGGACCCTTCCAACTATTTTTCTTTTGTTTACCTATTACCAGGTTGTGAAACCTTTTCTAGTTGGGCGCGTGTTTTCCCCTTTCCATTTTCAGTTTACCTTCAACACATGCTTTGTAATGTTTAGAGGTCGATGCACATTGTGGTTTATTTATATCAATTGGTTCTTTTCTTTTTCTTTTACTATGCAGTTTTTCATTGAGTGTGATGTGCGTGTGTGTGTGTGTGTACATGTACTCCGGAAAAGGCATCCCCGAGTTCTTTAGCCTTCGGAACCTGTCTCCAGCCCCTGTCCTATGGTGGTGGGCTTGGGGTAGTTGTGGATAGAGCCCGGGTAGGGTCGGGTTGTGAGAGAAAAACATAACATTGTTTCCCTGAAATAATCTCATAGACTATTTGTTCTATATTGAAACTAAACCCCTCTGAGACCACACTATCACAACCCATCCTAGAGGGGAGTGTGGCTTGACTTCTCTAATCCAACCTCCAATAGGAAAGTGGCTAGTAACTACTAATGAGTAGGAATATCCCACAAATGGGAGGAATTATCCTAAAATACATGTACACACGCACACATCTCTATGCCAGAAAATGATGAAATGTAGAACAACGTAAAGAATGCATGAAAACATATAAGGACTCAAAATAGAGTATGATACTAAATGTACTGGAATGTCAATAGTGAATAATACCTTCTCGCCATATAGAATCTATAACATAATTCCACAGTGACAGTTATGGTACTGGGATAGTTTTAAAAATGTCACAGGAACACATCTTCATCTGTCAAGTCTCACTAAGCATCGTCTGGTCTTAGTATGCCTATGAATCCATCAAAAGTTCAATCATCTTCACAAGACAACACACGTGCAGAAAAAGACCATGCATATGTGAGTATAACAATACTCAATAAGACACCCTAAAAACAAAAAAAACAAAAAAGGAAAGTACAGTCTTATCTACATAGGTATATGTCTTCAACACATATAAAAATACAACCTATAAATACTAAAGATAGAAACCACACAATCAGGTGGCCATAACTAGCTACCAGGCATATGATTCCTTGTGATTCATGTTTGTTTTGGGAGAACATACCCGTCAAAACATGATATCATTAGATACCCTCAAAAAGATGTATAACTTATATGGGCCCCATCAAAAGAGAATGTGTTTTCCAAGGAAGACTATGATACACAAATAGGGGATCACGCCCTCACTCGCTAGGGGATTCCATGAACCCATAATGGATCTCCCAACTATGTAGGGGATCATTCTTAGAACCACTATGGTATAACATAGACCCCACTGATGATGACTGCTAGGTGGGGTACCGACATACTTCCCTCATAGGTTACCCTAATTCCACTACTTCACTATGGATGATAGAGGATCACACACAATTCTAGGATAGGGATACAACACTTTATTTGAGACTCGGCCTCTAGAGGGGATTTCAATCTAGTTATGTGGATGTAATTCCATACTGAACCCCTGAGTAAATAACCCAGGGAACACTCTTATCCTACAATGTTATTCACTAAAAAAACAATATTTTATCTCAAATTGACTTTCCAAATGTTAGGGTATCAACATCGTAGTCTACTCATTTATTGGATGATATATTTTGGAGGGGTAATCATTTAAACCAAACTACTCGTAGTCCTACCATGTGCATAGGGACCTCCCACCATAGTTGACTACCACTGTCAGTCGACTTATTACATGGACCAGTCATGCGGTCGCTACACCCTTGGTCATCCTTCATGTTTGACGATCATGTTCGACTGTAGCAGTTGTCTATCAAGGGCGACCATCAATATCAGTACACCCTTGATACCATGAGCTATCGTGACCCCACGGTTGACCTTCACGGTCATCAATAACTGATATATGCTTTGGATTCCCTAGATATGACTTTAGTCCAATCTAGATCTATCTCGAGTCTGCCTCAACTAGCTTGAACTGGCCCTCCAATCCGACATGGCCCGACTAGACCGACCCACTCTGTGTTCTACGCCACCTCTCCTAGATCACTGCTGCTACTACATTTGTTGACATTGTTCCCACGTCTACTGATTTCGTTCATCGTTGAATACACTCTGCCACCATGAACTACTGCCATCCACTGATCGCTACCATCGTGCACCGTTGGTCCCTTCTGTGGACCAGTACACCACCTCCAATGCCCAGAAATCAGATCGATCACATACTCGAGGTCCTTGAGCCCCAATCTAAATAGATCCATCCACAATTGTCGATTCATCTCAAATTCAGATTAAAATTTGGGGTTCTTTTTTAGGACTTAGGAACATGAATTTAAGAATAATCCATCATCTGAATCACTATGTCTCTATCATCACACCTTTTTCGGGCCATGAAGATCCTTGATCTTTGATATCAGATTTGTGTGCAATGAAATGGGTTAAGAATGATTGATTGATCATTAATAGTAGAGTCATAGGACAAATGAATAATTCACATAATGAATGATGAATCAAGAGAGAAAAGAACATAAAACTAAAGGAATAAATCCTAGATCAATGTACGTTTCAATATTGATACATTTCTAATAAAAACCCTTTGAAGATATACAATTAAATTCTCCCAAATAATCACTGGAAAATAAATTTTATCCCATAAAGAGATTGATCCAAAAGTGAACCCATTCATCGATTGATTTGATGTCATTGTAGAAATTAATAATGGGGAATAAGAAACATATAGAAAAATTCATACCTAGATTTGGATTGACTGTTCACGAAGAACAAACTTGTAAGACATTCCTTGGCAAGATGCTTCGAATCCGAGGTTGTGTCAATTAGCTGATCCACAATCCGTCGACATGTTCCTAAGAGGATTCAATAAGGTAATCTCTAGGGGTCATATAAAATCTAAAGGTTTATGAAGCTAACCAAAGAAGTCCAACATTACAATCCATTTCAGGATTGATAAATCATTTTGTAAAAATGATTTATTAATAAATTATTTTTTCCATTTTACGCTTCATTACAGTTTTTCCCAAATGATGTGGCTTACCAATGTTAGGTCATAACTAGTGTATCCCCATAATTATTAACTCAATGGTGCCCATAGTTTTCTGATCCAGATACCCATTTTAGTGTTATTCTAAATTTTAGTAAAAATAACTAGTTCGTGATATTAAACATTTTAATATTTATCAAACATTTTTTCCAGGAACACTGAGACTCAAAATTACACCCCATCTAAATGAATAGTCTCTAAATCAATCTATATAATATCCAAAAATATTACATGGAAAATCCTAGACATTTCATGATAAATGTTTTTTAGGTATTTTACATAAATATTCTAATAATATTAAATCTTATAGAGTTTATAATAAATTAACTAAGGTTATTCATGAATTTATTCTTATAATGTTTGATTAAAATAAATTGAAATTGACTTTTGCTTATAATTAATTTTTATATTATGTTATATATTATATTTTGTTTGAATAAAAACCTCATGAAAAAATAGAATCAATTCCGGGGGTATTATCCTTCTAAACATGATACTGGAATGTGCCAGGTTCATAAATATCAACCTATACGAAATTATTATTGGTAATATTGATCTCGATATTAAAACTAGAAATTATATTTTAAACTTTTGTGTTAGTTATTCTTATATTTGTGATTTTTATCCAAATAATATTGATGATGTTTTAAATTAATTAAATATTATTATTGTATTTAATTATAAACATATTAGTTTTTCTATAAATAATGATTGAAATTTGGTTGAACCCCATAATTAAAATCATGTTATAGGTAATAAATAGATTTATAGATATAAATTTGATGAATCTGGATAGGCATTTAAAAAATATATAGATTTTTTTTTCAAGTTTATACTAATGATGAAGTTATAAATTTTTATGAATATTTTATTCTTTTTAATATAAATAAAACTATTATTATTTTATTATCATTTTCCACTTATTATGGTTTTATGTTATTTAAAAGGGATGTGAAATGTATTATTTTAAATGATTTTATTTTTTAATAATCTTACACATGTCTACCACATGGTATTGAAAATGAAAAATTTCCTAATCATGGTTTTAAGTCATTCAAATCATTATGTGGTATAAAAAATCATCTAATCCTCGGTATGATAGATTCATAATTTTTTTTATTAAAAATGATTTTTCTAATGGTAATGTAGATCCTATATTGTTATAAAAAATTGATATGATATATTAATTTTTTAAATTAATGATCATGATATTGTTTTTTAATATTCATGAAATTTTCATTGGAATAATTTTTCAAATATGATAGAAAATGAATATCAACTATGTCATATGGGAGAATTTATATTTTTTATACAAAATCCAATTTTTAAATAAATGATAGACCACATTTGGATCAATAAAAATTGTTTAAATAAATAGTAAATTGAATTTTATTGATTCTTATTGAACTTTTAAAACTTCTATGGTTATTTATTATAAATTATATTCTTAATTTTATAGAATTTATATTTAATCTAAATTTTTTAGACATTTGATTTGAGGTTTTTTGAGGAAAACTACTTCTAGTCATGATATAGTGATTAATGCAATTTATGCGCTACATTTCAATCTGATCCTAATGAATATCACTAGAAATCCATTAAACATAATATTATATATGGCTAAAGAGCTTTTAATTGTGAGTTATTTTTATATAGATAATTTTTTCTTATTTGATTATTTAATCTAACTTGGATTTTATAGGACGTAAACTTGATATATAGAGAACATCGGGTTTGTGTTACTTTCTCAATTAAAATGTAGTTTCGTGAACATCCATAAAAAAACTATTCCTTTCCAATATAAAAAAGTTTGAATATATCTAATAATTCTTTATTCCATCAATTATTATGTTTATAAAAAATAACTTTTCTCACCATGGTTTTACTTTTGATAAAAATTCAAATTTATTATGATAATTAGTTTTCTAACTGTATTTCAATATACCCTTTAATGAATTATATAAAAAAATATACACCTATGATATAATTTTCTTCATTATTAAGCTAAAAAGGTGTTATTATTCTTGAATATATTTTTAAAAAAAATTATCTTGTAGATATTTTCACCAAACTATTCGATTTTGAATATCTTGATAAACGTAAATTTGTACTTGGTCTGTTAGGAATATGTTAAGAATTTTTTAATTTATTGTTTTTAACATAACAATATATTCATTTTTTGAAACCATAGCTTTTGGTACATGAAACTTTATTTATATATTTTAATTATATAAATTATCGGGTTATTTTTCAGGAGGATCATAGTCGTTTTTGTAGTATTTGGAGGCTTTTCTAGAGGTGCATGATTTGTTCATAGTCAGTATAAACTATGCACCCGATCACGGAAATCATATGGCCTATGATATATGGGATAGCATCTCAACATGGTTGGTTCATGGTTTCTTCAAACCATGTTTTTTCAGGGAATCCATGCTTGTCTGGATAGATGATAAGATCACTGTTAGTGCATTTTTTTTTCTAATTATGTGATCTCACCATACGAGGTGTGGCCTTACGTTAATATCACTACAAGGATAGTAGATGAGTTATCAAACTGTGAGACCTAACCATGTGTGATACATGTGGCTATATTCATAAGGTATGTATAATGAATGTAATTTCCATAAAAAATAATTTTTCACTTTATTCTCCCAAAACTCAATTTTTTTCTCATAATGCATGAGAGAGGACCCCTTTGATCTGGGAGAAATTTATAGTTGAATAAATTGGTGTTTGAAGACTTGATTCATATGTAAGTTCCCAATATTCATTTATATTATTAGATATAATGTTCTTATATCTATTGTAACTATAGATCAAGACCATTATGGATAGATATATGTTATATAAATGGTTTATTATGAAATCTTGTTGGATCCAGTTAAGGGAACATGATTTGTGATAAGATGTTGAGATTTCATTTTATTGTACCTCATTTTCTCAAACCATTTTATGTTTTATATATTCTATATTGAATCCACATGAATAATAATTGAAGTACTAGTTTTTATTAATTTATTTTCATAAAATTATTTTGTAACCATCATGTGATTCTTGATGGAAACCTATTTACTGATTGATTTAATAATGTTTGAAAGGGGGTGGTTCATGGGTAAATGTAACTGAATGAAAATGTTAAAATTATGATTGTATAATTATGCATTTTGTTTTTATTCATGTAAAAATATTGTAAAAATTATTTAAATAATTATAGTTTTCTGTTTCTAAAAGTTTGGTTTAGATTTTGGCAATAAATAGTTGACGTGAGTTCATTTTAATTACAGGTGACCTTGTGGAAGGAGACTGTATCATTAAGGTGCCTCATATTGGTCACCAAGGGATAACATGGTTGATCTACAAGATACCAGTCATTTGTATGGAATTTCCCATAGGAATTCATATGGTTTGTGTGTGGAGACATTGTTATGGTTATTCTAAAGAAATAGAAAAATGGTGTAATGGATTTGACTTATTAAATTCTTCATAATATAGGTTCATGGATTTGATATGAACTTTTTAAAATTACTTTTATACGATCTAATATAAATATGTTAACAATTTTTTCGATATTGGAATGAGTTTGGTAGTCAATGGAGGAAATCCTAATGAGTTTCGACTCACCCCCTACATTGTAAATATTATACCTTTTTGAACATTTAATTTATCGAGACATATGTAAAATAAAGGTATATCAGTTAATTGGTGAAACTTCTTCATACCATGAGTTGAGCTTCTTGATAAGAGATTGGAGTAGTTTGTATTTTTTTGGGACAATTTAACTTTGGATTCTTTGACACTTATTGGTACTTTTGGTTCCCTTTAATTATTTATTTTAGATTCCACTTTTTCTCTGATATGGTGGTTTTTTTGGTTTAATTTTGAATTATATATTTATCTCATGCACAATATAGAGGGTTTATTTGGTTTTTTATTCATGGTTTGAATGATTTTATTTCCAAAAGAAAATCCCCTGACCCTAATTTTCTTGATTCCCTTATCAATTATTTCTGACCTTTTATATTATAGATATGCCACCTAAGGCCATGTAACACCACCGTCTATTACAAAGACAATGGGTGAGACACCTGGAATTAGTCATGGTTGTAAAAATATATATGTGACAAAATAATTATATGTTTGTTCGATCCTAGACATAATAAATAATTTTTTTCTACATAATCCTATTATTGGACATAGTATCATTCTATTTCATGGGATGGTATCAAGGTGTAAGATTTTTAGAATATGAAATGTATAGCGTAAAATATGTAACTATCCTATTTATATTGAACTTGATGATACCATCTTTTTTGGGGAGTGTTTTAAGATACTTCTAGGTGAGATTACACCACACCGCCATGATTTAAGTTGATGAGTGTTATATATCATGCATTGATAATAATGTTCCTAATATTTATTTTTTGTTCATTTTCAGTAAAATAGTTTATTAAATATAAATAGAGTATTTTTTTTTGAAAATTATAAATTGATTGATTTGAAAAATATGTCTACAATGTTTTCAAAATTTGTTGAAATATTAACAGGGTTCTAATTGAATATTTTTTTGTAATTTGTGTAAATGTGCCAAATTGAAATTTAAAATACTTAAATTTCTAATGAGGGATATTTTATAGTGTTTTTTCTAGTTATACTGAATAGAACTAGGTAGTCATCATAAAAACTAACTGGGAGTGGATATTGATAATGTTGTTTCACCTTAGCCACACATGATCCAAAATCTACTTTAACACATTCTCTATGTTATCAATGTTTTATATGGGGGTAATAGGAATGATCAAGCATGGAAAATTAACATTTCAGTTCAACTCTAAAATTATAATCCACTCCTCTTTTAAGATAATTCTCGGCTAGAAAAAAAGAAGTCTATTTAAACAGGATGAATCAAATATTTGATTTCCTTGGGTCATCAACATAGTTAAAAGTGATGTTAGAAACACATATATTATAGTATTTTACATGCCAATGGTGTGATCTATAAGTTTAAGATTAATTAGACCAAGCGATATCATGGATGTATTTTTAGGAAATGCTAATATGAAATTATATCCTCACACATTTTAGATTTTGAAAACAAAAAACTTCTTCAATATAAAGTAAGATAGTATCTCAATTACTAGGTACGTGGATAAATTAATGAATTTAGTCTTAATTCCCATATAATTTGATCAAAGATTATCCATTTAGTCACACATTTTTTATTTGGGGTAGAAACCAAATATTATTTAAAATATTTCCATTCAATATATTTTGGATTTTATATAAATAGTCAATATAGAGATGTTGGAAGAAAGGTAAATCTTAGGAAACATGTTTACATGAATCATGTTTAATACTATGTTCAAAATTGGGAACTAGAATTATAGTAATAAGAGTAAGAGGGAAAATTATTTCCAAGAGGTATAATATCTTATAAACAGACCAAAATATTAGTCAAATTTACTCAGTGATTGAAGAGTAAGATTAGAAGTTTTCATTATTTTTCTATTGAGCATATGATGTAAGATTTTATGGTACCACCTAATGCATGTCAATATTGAAACCATATGGGAAAAATATGTGTTATTGTAACAGTTCTCTAATGTTGGGTTCTAGAGAAATATATCATTCTTATTAGGCATCGTTTGCTTCAAAAAATGGGGGATGTAGAATAATTATTAGCATCATGATAGAGAGATCCAATGTGATTCATGGAAAGCCATGACTCCTTAACTAGTGAAATCTCAATATGGTAATAAAGAGAATAGTATAAACATTTATTAATTGTATAGATCTATGAAAATGATCAAGGAATATCACGTTGTTCCTTCAACTGTGAGAGGTAAGACTATATTGAATTCTACACTAGTGCGTGCTCTTTTTTATATGGTCGTGTGAGACTCATTTATTGCTTCCCATGATTTTGATTGTATGGTTTCTTCTCTTGAGAAGATCCCATATTTTTTAAAACTACAAACTCCTCTTGGAAAAATTAGGTTTTGAGACTTTATATATAAATATTGTTCCATAACTATGAATGAGAGTATATTAATTATGGATTTCATAGTACTTGATATAGATGTTTATGAAAATATTTTGGTTTTGGACTGGTTGACAACATGAAAGGACAAGATCGATTATTATGAGCGAAAGGTTAGTTTTAGAACTCTAGAGAGAATTGATCTTATCATTTGAGGAGATAATGGGGTAATGTATATTAATGTTGTAAATTTGGTACTAATGGATAGAAAAATCTCTTATTAGTTGATAGAAAATACCATAGAATGTATGGTTGATATTGGGAATGGAGATTTTCTAATAATATTTTATAAATTTTGGGATCTTTTCTCCAATAATTTCCAAATCATTCCATCCAAAAAATGAGTGGAGTTTATGTTTGATCTACTTTTAAGGACATTTAATATCTCAATTTTTGCTTATTATATGGAACACAAAAAATTAAGAAAATTAAATGTTCGATTAGAAGAGTTTTGAATTTAATGGTTTCATATGATCATGTATATCACCATGAGAAGCACCAGTTCAGCTTTTGAAGAAGATGGATGGAACTCTTAGGATTTTATGTAGATTATTATAATTGTATCAATTGTATGATATTGAAATTTGTATGATATTATATGAATTAATAAATTTTTTATCAAATGAAGGGATCCCAGTGGTTCTCAAAAATTAACATATGTTCGGCATATAACTAACTGATTATTCATTAAGATGATATACTAATGAAAGATTTTAGAACTAGATATAGGAATTACGATTATGCCATTATTCCTTTTGTTCCTCTGAATGGACCCTCCATATTTATAGAATTGATGAATAGAAACTTCCATGGATATCTATATTCTTTTATAGTGGTGTGTTTTGATGATATATTCATGTATTATAGGAGAAAAGTAGGTCAGGGTCAAGACATGATAATATTGTTGGGTATCTTGTAGGAAGCTCGTATATATGTCATGTTATCAAAGAGTCTTTTTTGATACAAGATTTATATTTCCTTAGTAATGTAATTTCAAAAAAAGTTATTTATATGGATCTTTAAAATGATTAAAGTTGTTATCTCATGAAAATAACTGAATAATATACTTGAGATATATAGTTTCCCTTTCTTGGGGAGATGCTACAAATGTTTTTTACATGATTTTTCACTTTTAGAATCACTAATGAGAGCTTTGATGAGGAATGGTGTTCCTTTTAAGTGGAACGAGGAATCTAAAAAATAAATTAAAAAAATAAGGATAGACTTGTAGCATGTATCCTTACATTACCAAATTTTAGACATGACTATGTGCTCTTCTATGATGTATCAATATATGGATTGGTATGTGTTATCAGACGAGGTGATCATGATGTTTATTATGTTTCATGATAGTTATGGCTGAATAATAACTAACCAACATATGATTTGGAATTATATATTGCAGTTAATTATTTTAATACTTATATTCATTTCTTATTTGCAGAGAAATTCACAATATTTAAATATCATAAGAGTTTGGAACATATTTTATCACAAAAAGATTTGAATTTAATATTGCATAGATGGATAAAGTATCAATTGATGTTTGACTTCATCATGTTGTACACATCGGGTAAAGGGAACTCTATAGAGGATACGTTGAGCAAGAAGTCAAATGCTCAGGTAGATTAAGATTATTTATACTAGTGGAAAAAAATTTCAGTTATAGAGAATATTCATCTATATTTCCCTGACAAAGGTGAATTTCTAGTTTTCCTTCAAATTTCTATTCATAATTTTGTAGAGCAAGTTAAAAGGATTTGAAATATGATTCTTAATGTGTTCGTTTGAGGTCAAAACTCAGTTTTGGGGAGATAATTGAGGAAACAATATGCATTGATGTTCATTGATGAAATTTAGAAATCAAATGGTCATACTATTATTTTTTTAAGGAAACATTTCCTAGTTATTACCACCATTTGAGATGAGTTGTTCAACATAGAATTTAGGAAATTTATAACGAAGTGAAATTGTAGTTTTAGTTGATTTAAATGAAAAGAGTTATAGAAGGGTATGTTTTGAGATTCCTCACCTATCAACCAGTTAAGGTGTAGAATCAATAATCACCATATATATTGTAGTCTGTACACATTCCCATATAGATATGGAAGTTGGTTTCCATGTATTTTTAAACAGGTCTACCAATGATGGTCATAAAACATGATTCTATATGAGTGATAGTGGATCAGATCCTGAAGTAAGATTATATCATATATATTTGTGAATGTAAATTAGTGTAAAACGTGTCAAAAATGTAAAATTTAGATTTTTAAATGATTCATAATGTTCTAGTATTGATTATATGGGACATGGACCGTACGATTATTTCTCATATTCAGAAATACATATATAAATTCCATGAAACATAGATAATTGTGAGTATAAATTATCATCCACAAATAGTGGTTACACTCAATAGAAAATCCAAAGGATTTAGGAAAATATTATGGCTTGTGTGATGGATTTTCATGGCTTTTGGGAGGAGAACTTACCATTACTGGAGTTCTTATACAATAACAGTCATCAATCCTTGATACAAATAGATATTTTTGAATCATTGTATGGGTTTCATTATATTTCTCCACATTGTTGGGTGGAAATAGGTGAGACATCATTAATCATAACAATACTCGTGATAAGACAAAAAAAGGATTTAGGTAATAATAAAAATAATGTGGACGGCTTGGAGCCATCAGAATTCGTATGTGGATCACCATTGAAGACCAATGTCATTTTAAGAGAGTGATCATGTGTTTTTCAGAATCACTCAACAGATTAAGTACTGTTATTTTGGTAGAAAAAGAATGTTGTTTCCTTGGTATATAGGATTTTTGAGATAAATTAATGATTTTGTGAGGTAGAATATCAGTTGGATTTCCTCCAAGGTTTAGTAGAGTGAAAAAGTGTTTCATGTATCTTAGTTGAAGAAGTAACAACATGATCTTGACCATGTTATTTTATGGGAATGGATAGAACAAGATCTGGATTCTACATTTATTCATGTATCTATATGGATTTGGGATAGTCAATATAAAATATTTCATAGGAAAATATTTTCTCTCGTGTTAGTTTAATGGAAACATGATAAGATTCATATAGAAACGTGGGAGTATGAAAAGGAAATAGTGGAACAAAGGACTGAACACTTCTCGGAAAACAATAGTTTTCATCATTTAATGGATTTATATATCATTGGTGGGGAGAATGTATCCCCCCTAGTATGAGGTACTTGTCCATTTATTTGTTTTATGCATATATAAAGACCGTGTTGAGTTTCATGTGGTTTGGAGAGGTTTTGGAAGGATTTTCATGCTTTTATAGTGGTGCATGGAATGCGAATGGTTATTATAATCCAGGAACTTCATCCTAGACATTGCATGGATTATGACAAGAGGGATACTATATCTGTACATTTGATTCATGGTTTTCACAAATTCTATTGATTTCTTGGAGAATATATCCATGTCTAGACAGAGTCAATGTTGGCACACAACTTACATAACCATGTGATTCAATTGTGGACCTCTATAAAAATGGATATAATCTCAATTATATTTTTAAGAACTATTTTTTACCCTAATTCTCAAATAACATGAATTTATTTTTCTACCATAGTGGGAGAGATGATTCTATTTGATCAAGTAGTGCACTATAGCCGAATCAAAGTGTGTTGGAGGCCCAAATTCAATAGAAAGTTAACGTTATTCCTTTTTCTTCTTATATTCATTATTATTTTCTCTAAAAGAATAATATATAGATTTTTTAAAGAATAGATCATTGTTTTATGAAGGGTTTATGAAAAAAATCATAAAGGGTCTAAGGAAGGGAATGTGATTTTCGATCAGATCATGAGGTTTCATTCTGTTGTTAATCATTCTCGCCAACTAGTGTGAGGTATCTGGTTTCTCTCTCAACTATTATTTATTTAGAGTTTAATTACATATTTTTATTAAATTAATTGTTCGAATAATTTTAAAACCACTGGGTTAATTTTAAAGGATCCCTATTTAGTGATGGTTTTAGAATTTTTGTAATGTGTATGGTTCTTTAGAAGATGTTTTTGAATGATACATTTAAAATTATTATTTTAAAATTATGGACATTGATTTGATTCATGGATTATTTTGAAATGTTTTAAATAATAAATGGATTTATGTGGAATGGTTTGGATTTTAATTTTCGAATAAGTGGCTGTTGTGGGTTCATTTTTCATTAGAAATGACCATGCAGAAGGGTTTTGTGCCACTGGGTCACCAGTTATTCGTCACCTTTTGATGAATTTGTTGGTCGACGAGAGGCCAATCATGAGTGAAGAATTATCTCCTAGGAAAGCATGAGATGTCTGTGTGTGGATACATGGTCTTGGATATTCCCAAAAATGTTATATTTGTGTTAATGAAATATTTTTATTTATTTACATGGATAAATGGTGTATTTACTTGAAATAAACTATTTAAAATTGCTTTAAAATTATCTGATATAAATGTGATAACATGTTTTTTAAATGTTTCTTGAGTCTTGAAGTCATTGGGGGAAATCCAACTAATTTTATAATCACACCCATCATGGGTACATCTGTTCACATATAGATCTCATCTATTGAGTAATAGGTATAGGAATAGAATCTCACTTCTCTAGTGACGCTTCATGATGTCATTGGAATGGATTATTGAGATGGAGCATGGAGCAGTTTGGGAGTTTTTGGGTTGGTTAAACTTATGTGTATTTTATTATAATTTGTTATTATGGTTTCCCTTTATTGTTTCTTTTAATTTACTCTTTTAGTCTGATATGGTGGTTGGATTGCTTATATTTTGAGATTTATTTTATACTTACGCAACATATATAGGATTTTTGGTTTTATTATTATTTTTTGATGTTTTTATTTTAATGGGGAAATAATAACTCAAATATTCCAGAGCCCCATGCAATTTATTACTAGAATTTGGTGTCTTGGTGATTTTACCTCAGGTCTAGTAACACCAACTCCTCTTCAAAAGTTAATGGGTATGGGGTAGGATATTAAAAATTTATTAATGATGAGTCTTTTTGAATTTTTTGTTTTTAAATTTCCTATGTTTTTTATTTTTGAAAAATTTAAAAATTAAGGGATATTTTTTTCAGTGTTTTTTGTTTTTTATTAATTTTTTATTCTTTTATATATTAAAAAATCTTTCATTATTTAATGTAAAAATAATTTTATATTACCACTTTGAATTTTTACTACATATTGGGTTATCTTGATCATATATTTATAATTATTTTTAAAATTTAAAGATAATATGATTATCTAAATATTATTCAACTGCAAAAAGGTCTAAATAAATCTCTAGTATTCTTGAATTTTGGTTAGAACATAATGAATGTTTTTTTCAATAATACTATTTTGTTTTTCGAGTTCTAAATGTTTATTCATTTATTCTTTTATAACATGAACAATATAGATCAAATTCTTTTAAATATTATTCTATTGGATATCTAACAAATTTTTTAAAATTTATGTATACTAAGTAGAAGTATATATCTATTTTTAAGTGGTCTAATAAATCACCACATTTTATGAAAAAATTATAGAATTTTATTGTTTATATAATAATGTATCTTTTGTATTTCATAGATATCCTTCCTGATACACATCATAATTGCACCCAATTTTCACATTATAATATGGTTTAAATTTATAAATTTCATTATACATAACAAAAATTTGAAAATGTATTTTACTTTCCACAAAAATAGGCCGATGTACTAAAATATTTTCTTCCCTTTTCTATAGTTTTTAGATTGTGTTCCTCACTATTTTTCAATCAAACCTCCTGATATACATATTAAATTGATGGGTAATCTGTTTTGTTTGAAATATTTAATGTTTAACTGAATTTATTCATTCCATATAAAATTTTAATTCTGGTGTTTAGATATCCTAAAAATTATATCATGTCTATTATAAAGATGATTTACAGATTTTTGTAAAACCTAATGTGAATCCTTCCTCCACCTTATAGCATGAGAAAACACAAAATATCATGACACCTTCCTATATATTACCATAAGTTTAAAATACCTACTATAAACCCTAAACTCACCTCATCCAATATGAAAACTTTTTTTACTTATCTTTCATACCTCTATCATGCTCGAATATCCAACCTACAAATTGCTTAATTATTTCATGATTCTAAACTCTTGCTTCTTTCACCTGTGACATTAATATGTATCACCTTTGTTAACTAGAATGTTTCATTACCATGTAGTTCATTTCATGATTTTATGATATATATATTTCATTATATATGAAGTGTGTGTTTTTATTTGTTGCATGTTTAATTTAACAACCCTTCCAAGGTTGTTTATTTCATGATATCCATTTCAAATCCAAATGATGTTGTATATACATCGAATTTTCAAGCTGTCGTTAGTGGGTTCACCATCTTCTTGTTCATACACATGATGTATGGAATGAAACTACATACATCCATAAGATATAGTTAAAATTATTCTTGACTTGTAAATTGTCTCTCCATGTACACCATTGATTCCTTTTGAATCTATCATAACCAAATAATGATCGCACGGTAAGTAGAGTTTCCACATGTTTTGGTCATTCACATAAGCCATACCTACCATACATTATTCATGGATAGTATAATGACATTATGTTTTCTCATGTGATTACATATTATAATTTTATATTGGTTAGTATGGTGACTGAAAGTCAATTGGCCACACACTGTAATCATACTGACCACACAACCACTTGGAATACACAAGAAGTTCTTTCTTATATTTACATTTTCTTCAATCCAAAGGTTTAGGCATTCTCCATTTTTATTAATTTTTGATATTTTTGTTAAATTCATGTGTATATATATAGTGTAAAGTGTTTTATAAATTACTAAAATTAATATTTATTATATATAATCCTTGTGTAGTGTTTCAGACATATTGAAAATAATATTAAAATATGGTAAAAATTTATTAGTTATTTATACGTAACAAATAAAACACATTTTTTAATATTTAATATTTAATATTTGGAGTTAATTTCTTTGAATGGTTCTTTTAAAATTTATTATTTAAAAAAATTAATTTTACTCAAACATATTTATATTATTTAAATAAGTATAATTAATTTTCAAGTTACACACTCCATTAAATTAAATTTTTTTACTATTTTATTTTAAACTCTAAAATTATCATATTATTTATATGGTATTTATTTAACTTATTATTATTATTATCATTTTATAAATCCATTGAATTGTTTTGAATTGGTGTTTTAAATTTTGAATTCAAAATATTATTATTACGATTATCCAGGATGATAAATTTTTATCTCATGGATATTTATTTGTATTCAATTTGAATTTATTTATGACTGTAGATTGGATTATTTTACATGAAATATTATATTTAAATTCATAAAAATATATTTCAATGTATGATAGAAATGATAATTTCATGTACATGAAACTTTTGGGAGAAAAATCTCAATGATGTACATTGACTTTCTATGTGAACATTAATTATACAACTAGATAATATCTCAAGATGAATGGAATATTTTATGAATATTACTGCCTTGATTAGACATCCACATTGCTCATGAACCAGTACATGTTATTTAATGATTAATCATATACATCGTCCAAATTAATTAAGTCTGTAGCATTATGTCTCATCTCCATAACACACACTCTATTTTTTGTTTGCGACTATACAAACAAAAACATTTTTTTCCATACATGAGTTTGTGACTCCCAAAATCATTTTTTATGACAGTTTGAGTTTTTGACTTCCATACTATAATGTTAGAGTTATATTCAGGTTTTGTTTGCCTATAAAAATTTCGATGTGTCTTTGTTGCCCCTCTACTTCATTGAAAAATAGTTTATAATCAGGAATTGATACTACATTAGAGATTGCATTGTTCACAATGTATCTCTCACCTTGTAGAGAGGTATAAGAGTGTACTAGGTCCACATTATACTCAACCATTATAAAAAGAATTGTGTTCATTATTTATTTCCACTAAAAATAAACCCTCTTAATTAATTATAATTATTAATTTAATTAATACATCAATTTATATTTTTTTAATCTGATATATTCCCATCCCTCTATACCATCTTCCATTACCCATTCTAACCAATCAATTTTCATGACATCCAAGAATTATTATTAAAACAAGTTTCCTTACATTATAAAAATGGAGGTTCTTTTAATGTTTAGTTTCTTGGAAATAATGTTCATAATATTTAATAATATAAAACATTATTCTAATATAATTGAAAGGATTATTAATTTGTTTATTCTATATAAATTTACTAAATTTCATAACTTGGGAACATTAATTAAACGAAAGGGTGAGCATATATCTTAGTAAGGGAATAAGAAAGGGAAACAGTTTACATATTCTCCTGAAAAATATCAATATTTACAAGAGGAATATCATTACAGGATGAGAAAGAGGACATGAGGAGTATCATAATAAAAATAACTTGAATCGTTACCTGGGAAATGTGTCTACATAATTTAACATAGATATTTATAATCATATCAACATGGTTAATCACAAATGTTTCGTAAATGAAAATTACTAAGGTTATTCACCAAGGTATCGTAAAACATCTCATATATATAGATTACATTTTTAACTTATTTAATTAGAGTTATATCAGGACACTCCATATAAATTTATTAATTTCATGTGAGCTAAATAGATAATAATAATTCATATATTTAATCATCTACTGATGAAAAAGAATGGGTTTCCTATAAAAATTATGGCAATCAAAACAGCTTAAAAATATTGTAATTACATCAGTTTTAGCACATTAAATTTGAAATACTATTTCTAATATATAAATTAAAGATTAAAATAAATAATTATTACATATACGTGAATAACCATCCAAAATAAAATTTCTTGGGAATCCACACAATTAAAACGAAGCATAATTTATTATGGAGAATAGAGAATGTCTGAGAAGTAAATTCTTCAGTATAATGGGAATAAAATGTGGTTTACAAAAGGGGTAAAAAGGGAAGGGACATAGCTATTGTAGCGGACTGACCGTAGTTACCCAATGTTAGTGCACTATTACATTTCATTTATATGATCAAAAGAGATCATGTCCCAAAAGACCAAATAATTTAGTATCCTTGGATGTACTAGATACATAAATAAGTTTTATATTACATCATGAAATAAAGAAAAAAACATTATGTCCCCTTTGAATACAATCATATCCCTTATCCTATTATTGCAGGTCAAATATGATATACTTCTTCACATCCGGTGAAAAATAAAACATAGAAAGTGGTGAGCATAGATGGTCAGTAAGGATAACAATATAGCGGAATCATTCATAAATACGCATAAATATTTATGGCAATGTATAAGACTAAAAAAGCCTTTTAAACGCACAATTCATCATAATATTTCAAATATAAAAAAAATCCATTTAATTATTCACATGGATATTCTACTAGTATAATAGTTGCATGTAATATCAATACCTAATTTCATAATTATAGAATTCATAATGTCGGACATCCTAACCACATAATCAAGGCCTTAGGCCAAGACCACAAAATAATATTTTTTTCAAGCCTTGTGTCAAGACAGTAGTTTGTATCATGAGACCTACTAATGTATCTAATTCCTATAGTTTGATCCACCCATCACTTACTATGTCCAATGCATTCATCATATTAAATTTTTGAAACGTAATCTAAACATTCGTGGTGAAACTAGCATATAAAATGTCAATATTTTAACCACAAACCATGAATGGTATAAAAATAACACATCCACAGTCAAACATAACTCATTTAAAAAAATATGGAATAATTTATTATAATTAATCAACCAAAATCAAGAAAAATGAATGATATAGACAAAGATGAAAATAATCAGCAATAATATTTGATAGAAATATCCCTATTTTCATAAAAACATTAAAAAGTCTACCTATTTTTCAAGAAGCTGCAAAAAATAGATTTTTGAATCAAATTGTCTCATACCACTTTGAAACATTTAAAAGTAATTTTAAATTTTAAATAATCATTTTCATATAAATAAATCCAAAAAACCATTTTAAAACATGGACATTAATGTGAAAGGTTTCGAAGAATAAATCTTTAAAACATTTAAAATGATTGTTTAGTTAGTGTTTTTAACCAAATGAGAGATTATTTATTATAAATAATTGAGGTAATAAAAACATTATAATATTATGTAAATTAAGGGATTAATGATATACTATGAAAAATTATTGTATATACACCATAAAAAGTTAATTGTCGCATAACAACAAAGAAGCCTTAATGGAATGTAAATTGAGATGAAATCCATTATAATGACTGTATCTTTAGATTAAGGATAAATCAATGACATATTTATGTTTGAAAAATATATAGACACTCAATATGATGGGATATTATTTTTAAATTAATCATAGGATATTAACACATATCCTTGTAAAAACGAAACCAATGAATTGGATGTTTAACTCAATGAATGGATATTGAGTTAAGCTTAACTTTATCAATTTCCTATCAATGAATTCAAAATTTATCAATGGAATCATCATGTGTATCAAAATTATATACAAAAAAGGGGTTTGGAAATAACTACATAAATAATTAAATAGTGATTTCACACATAATCTTGGAGTAAAATAATCAATTAAGTTTGCGTAAAAACCAATGAGTAGAAATTGATATGTGAAATTCCCATACCGATTTAGTAACTTATGAAACATACACCCCATAAAAGAAGTTTAATAAAATAAAGATGTAAATACACATAAATTAAATAAATTACACAAATAATACAATCATGGGGTAGACATACACCACACAAACGGAAATAGTGGCAATATAACATGAATCTCACAGGAATAAGAACTGAGATGAAAACCCCTTCCCACATTGAATTAAAATGATTCGTATGACCAAAAATTAATTTCTGAAAAATGAATCACAAAATACCATGAATATAAATATAATCATGACAATATACATCAAATGGAAGTACACAATACACCACATGCAATAAATATGTTGCAAACATTGGAAATCTCACACAATTAAAAGTGAGATAACAAACCCCTTACCTTGTACATTTCCTTAGTTTAGGGTATGTTAAAACCCTTTATAATGGTGATATAATTTTTATTAAATTATAATTGAACCAAATACATAAATATGATATCATATTTGAGTTTTTAATATTTCTTTGTTAATAATATTTCAGTAGTATCATTGTTTTAGGTGTTAGTTGATTCGTTTTTATTTATATGTTTCGGTATGTAAGTAATTTTTGTTATGGATTGGATGTATTTGATTCATATACAGAATGATATTATGTTTTGAAAAATTATTTTTTTAATCATAAAATGATATTTATTCTTAAATGGTTACGATGGGGAATGAATGTTATAGTGTTTGTGGAGACTGTAATCCATACGTACGTAAGAGCGACAATACAATTCTATTGATGATGAAATCGTACGTAATTGTATGGTATTTAAAATATACATAATATTTATCTTGTTATATTTATTATTTAAATAAATTATACTCATTATTATACTTATCCAAATAATTAATTGTTGAATAACAAACTACACTACGACGTGGAGATGGTATGTCGTACGTACCCACATATGGCGACATTGTCATTCATAGGATGGATTGAATTATGAATATTATTTTACAATATTCATAATATCATCACAATATGTAGAAGGTACTGTATTTATTATTTTGGTATGGAAACAACAAAGAAAAATGAAGTGTAATAAGAAAAGAACATTGGAATAGGTGATGAAATAATTATATCTTTTTCGAGTGATTCCTTTTGGTTTTATCAAAAGGGATCTATAGGGTGGATTTATAATCAATTTAAGGCCTCTAGGTTAAATTTACGTTTGTTGGGAGGATATTGGATCAGGGTTTGGCTGATCCAAATGGATTTGGAGGTGTGATTTGGAGTGAAGGTGACATACCCTTTTCTACGAGAGGTGAGGGTCACTTTAGGAAACCCTTGAAATATTATTTTATTATACAATAATCATCAGTTTATAATGGTTCCAAAGGGATTTATTTTTAGGATAAGGTGTGGGTGGGTCAAAAATCTATAATCCAATATGTTTTAGATAGGTTTTTGTCACCATATTGACCTTATCTTTTAGATTTAACTCTTGGTTAAATAGCTTTACAGTTACTATGTTTCCTTGTATTTTTATATTAAAAAGTTAATTAACATACAATAAAATGGCAAGAGAACCCAAACTGGTTAATTAAGGAAATATATATTATTATGTACGTCCTTTAGAAGATCCATATATTTTTAAGAATATTACATCATTTAATAATATTGTTTTCTTTAAAAAAATTATTAAAAACAATTTTGACATTATTTATTATTTGGTATATGTGAAAGTCCTTACAATATGTTTTATTATAAAAAAATACATTTAATAAACTCTTACCTGTAATATAAACATAGAAAAAAAATTAAATCATAAATAGTCTCAATGTTAATTTATTTTAATATTTATAATGGCAATTACTTTAATCATTAATTAATAAGATAATTACTGCATCATCATTGTGTCATGCATAAATTTATTTATATAATGTATAAAAATTATAGATAAAATTCGATGATTTTATAAATCTTTTTAAATTTCTAATGAATTTTTATATTTGAAATTATATTATATATAACCCTATATTAAAAATGTTTTAGTTATTAAAACATGAATTTAAAACTTTTAACTCTTCTTTAAATAGAAAAAAAATAAATGTCCTAATCATAACCTAGTGGACCGTAAGGATCATATTTTTTTCCTAAATTTCATTTTTGGGGAACTAATCTTATCAAATAGAATTATGTCAAGTGTTAGGGTAATTATATTATCATTTTTACCTTGAATTACCCTATTTAGTTTTAACCGTGGTAAAAAAATTTTAAAAGATATTTTTCACCAAAAATTATTTTCGTATTATTAAACCACATTTTACATAATGATTTCAACTGTTTGTCTGATATTTTTGAAATTCAATTCACATAAGCTATAAAATTACGTTTTATGCAAATTTTCTAACATGCCAAGAAGGTGGGTAATAGGCGTTAACATATTCAGTAAATTTTTATTCATCAATTTTTTTATAAAATGACTCCAACGAATTACATTTAACTAATATAAGTGTTATGTATATATTTTTACATAATATAAATTTAAATATAATAATTATTTATTTACATAAAATGACATTTTTAAAAAATAACACATTTTTTCATTATTCATCAAAAAATGAATGTTTTTAGAAAAATATGAAAAATTTATCCAAAATAAAGTATTATGTCATTATTCTAAAGAAAAAATTAATTTCATAAAATTGAATATTTAATAGTGTCAAATATTGAATTTAAAATGGATTCTCCATTAATAGGCAGAAAAACTGCATTTTAAAAAAAAAAAATATTTTATATGAAAAAATGAATTTTCCCTTATATTATTTTTAAGAAACACAAAAGATAAATGTCAATATTATATGTGATATATATAAAATTAAAAATGTGGTTATTACTATTCATAACCACTTTCAAAATGGCAAGTTTGATAGGTCGTGGTACACATGAACTCGGTATTGCATATGTTGAACGCTATTGATTTATTCAAATAAAAGTGTACCGTGGATGCTTGGGGTGTTACATTCATCCCTGCTTCAATAAATTTCATCCTCGCAATTTGAAAATGTTCATCGTAAATAAAAGGATAAAAAAATATAAAATACCTTTGTGGAAAAACAACATCAGAAATAGGGTTAATAAAATATAGTCTAAATAAGAGGAAAAGGGAAATGAAAAAGCACCACCAAATTAGGATTTCAAATAGGAGAAAATTTTTGGCAATTAATATTAGAGGAAAACGTAAATATTTATAAGGAGTGATTGAGGTCATCAATTATAAACAAGTGAATGTAAAATTGAGGGCCTCAAAGTAATAAATCTTGGATGAATAACGTAAGGTATTAGGATAACACATTTTTTGGTTTATGATCATTTCTCTAAGGTTTAAGAATTAATTTCATCATAGAATAAGATAGTGAGGAAAAAATACGTAAGTAGAGTTCCTCCTTTAACTAATTTGTACCACAAACTCATCATTCACTCCAAATGATGAGTATTAAAGATGTGTTGCTCACACCTAAAGCACTATAATCAACTTATAGAGAATCACATAATCCAAAAAGGATAAAATATATTTTTTCCATGTATTTAACGATTAACGAAAACCAAAATTGATATTATAAGATCAGATGTTCTGAAATAGGATAATCTTGTATAGAAAAGATACTAATCTTAATTTCTAAAAATAAACCCACAATACCCAAAGGTATATATAAACCATTCAATAAAAAAATGTCCTTAAAATCATTTAATATAATCTAATCAAATATTGAAACCCAGAACTCAGAAATATTTTATTACGTAGTATTCCGTGTTAAATTGTATCTCTAAATAACATTGACAACTCTTATAGTCACATACATAAAAGTAATTATCCTAATCACTTATTCTCTATGATAAGATAATCATTTCCATAAATAACCCAAATCACTATAAATGAATAATAAACAAATAGATAAATATCCACTGTTAAATCTAAAATGAAATCCAAAAGTATTACATTTTCTCTAATCATATTTTGTTCCCAACAGAGCAAACGTCTTCCAAAATAACATTTATTAATTAATCACCAAATCATCTTCCTACATTAATGATATCCATTTTATAAAACATAAGATCCCAAATCATCTTATAATTGATCTATAAAATCATTTAACTAAAAAATGTTTAGACACACTAACCAGGGAATTCACTTTGTCTAGTGGTAAGAGATAAATCTAAATCACACTTTCGATATGGGTTTAATTCCCACAGCATTGTCTGATGTTATGGGTTGTAACACCATCTGTATGTTGTCCTTTTTCAAAACCTATATTTTATAACAATCCCAATATGATATTAATTCTTAAAAATAATAATACTATAATTTAACAAATAAATTTATCTAATTCCTCGCATTTTCATCCAAATAATTAATAACCTCTAATTACCTCACATTCAAGGATCATATAAACTCAAATGGTAATTTATAACTATATCCCCCCAAAAAAGAAAATTCTTCCTTGAATAGCATTTTCACATAACAAACAGTAGGGTTAGACATACAAGAGAAAATTCTTCCAATGTAATCCTATAAACAAAGACCACTAATACTTTTAATCATTTCACCATCCAATTATTTCCAGATAGGTTCTTCCATGACTAATAAGATATCCTATAAAATAGGTCATTGACTTAGGCAATTCCCAGGACCCCTAAATATATGGAAAATGGATATAAATGGATTCTTGGGATCATTTTTATTTTCTTCCATAGTACTCTTCATTTTTTCTCAGTAGTTCATTACATTATGTCCTTCTTTCCCACACATAAATAATTTCTTTGTTACATTAAGGCACATTCCTAAGTTCCTCATTCAACATTTCCTGCATGATGAAAATTATGCTTTCTTTTCTCCATGGTATCCACTTCTGGATCTCTTATTATTCACTACCTTTTTCTTCTTTGTTGAGTCTGGTATTTGGTTAAAATATATGTTGTTAATCATATTTTTGGAAAATTGATTCGGCATAAACATTATATCTTTTACCTCTATCAACATTATGTTTCATTGTACATTTCAACCACCGTTCCCACCTTATAAAACCTTTTCAATATTACTATGAATTCTTTTGAATGTATCCATTGACAAAAACAAGAAATAATTGTGTGAGTAACAATAGTCATAAAATCATTTAGAGAATATCATGACACATTATTTTCAATCTAAAACACCTTAGGTGTTACAAAGCATATTTATTCTCATCTTATATTAAAATTATTCAAATTAGTTTTTAAGTATAATGTGAATTATCCTAAGAATATCCCCCTAGAGTGTCGTACCCAAGAGTGCAGAAATTCCTGTTATCGTCCACCAGTTCCTGTTCAATTCTAGATCATTGTGGTGTTTTCAGGTTTTACCTCTAGGTACATCTGTGCTATAAATGCCTCTATGTGCTCATATCTAGACAAGGATGTATTTATCGGGAAACCATCAAAATATTTAAATTACCAAATTTTTTGGATGTTCTTCTATTATAATCCCCAATGTCTATCATGGGTTATATTATCTAATCCACGTTTTATTCTAAATATAGTTTCCAAAAATTATACTAAACTTCCTCTAAAACCAATTGAAAATCCCCAACCCCAGTTACCTAGGGTCGGGGTATTATTACATATCAATGGAATGATCACATGATTTCATGTCCCAAATGACAAATTAGCTATTAGCCATGTAAATACTAGTTACATAGATAAGTTTTACATTACATCATGAAATAATGGAAATCAAAATTATATCCCCTTTGAATACACTGATATCCCATAGACTATTTCGGCAGGTTAATCATTATATACTTCTTCATATCCTGGGAAAAATAGAACATATAATGGGGTGAGCTCAGATGCTCAGTAAGGATAACAATATAGTAGAAACATTCATAAATAAGAATAAACATTTATGGCAATGCATATGACTAAAACAAAAGCATTTTAAATATAATATTTAGCAGAATAAGACCAATATAAATAAAACTATTCCATTGACTTATTCACATGAATATTCAAATAGTCAAATAATCACATTAAATATTAATATCTAATATCATAATGGTGGAATAAATAATTTCAGACATCATAACCACATAATCAAGGCATCATGCAAAGACTATAAAATAAGTTTTTTTTTCATGTCCTTGAACTGAGACACAAGTTTGTCTCATGAGACCTACTAATGAATCTAGGAGCTATAGCAGGCTTCACCGAAAACTTTTTATGTCTATTAAATTCCACCTATGAAAAGTGTGAAACATAGTCTAAACATTCATATGAAAATTATCATATAAAATATCAATATTTTAACTGCAAATGAAGAATGGTACTAAAATAGACCATCCATAGTCAAACATAACTGATTATAATAAAATATAGAATATTGTGTTACAAAAATTCAACCTCAATCAAGAATAATGAAATATATTGACATAGATGAAAATAAGCAGTAAAACTATTTGAGAGAAATATCCCATTTTTCTTGAAAACTTTTAAAAGTCTCACTATTTATCAAGAATCTGTTAAAAATAGATTTTTGAATTAAAGTGTCCCATGAAAATTTGATACTTTTAGATTTATTTTTAATTTTAAAACATCATATCCATGTAAATAAATCCTTAAAACCATTTTTAAAACATCGACACTAATGAGAATAGTTTAGTAGAATAAATCATTAAATCAAAGAATTTGATATTTTAGTTAGAGTCCCTACACAAATGAGAGATTCTTGAATACAATAAATTAAGGTAATAAAAACATCATAATAAATTGGGAATAAAGGTATTCATGATATACTTTGTCAATGTATAGTACATACACCATAAAATAGTGAATTGGCACATAATAACAAAGAAGTCTCAATGGAATGTAAATTTAGATGAAATCATTTATAAAGACCATATCTTTAAATTATATATAAATCAATGACATAATAATGTGTGAAAAATATAAATACACTTAATATTATTAGATATTAAATGTAAATCAATCAGAGGAAATTCACACATATTCTTGTAAAAACGAAGCCAATGATTTGGCTGTTTAACTCAATGAATTGAAATTGAGTTAAGATTACCCTTATTGATTTCATATCATTGAATTGAGAATTTATAAATGGGTTTCTTATGTGTATAAAAATTAGATCCACAGAATGGGGGATGGAAATTACAAAATAAATAAATAAATAGGGATTTCACACATAATCTTGGAGTAAAATAATCAATGAATTTCGAGTAAAACCCAGTGAGTAGAAATTGATATTTGAAATTCCCTAACTGATTTTGTAACATACAAAACATACACACCCATGAAATAAGGATCATAAAATAAATATTTAAATACCCATAAATTATTTTATATTACATAAATAATACAATCATGGGGCAGTATATACACCATAGAAAAGGAAATAATGGCAATATAACAAGATTCTCACTGGAATAAGAAGTGAGATGAAAACCCAATACAACATTGTAATCAATCGAGTCAACTGATAAAAGATAATAAACACAAAATTAATAATATAATAACATGAATATAAATATAATCAGGTTAATATATATCCAATTGCAGTACACAATACATGACATGCAATAAATAAGTGGCGAACAATAGAAATCTAATGTAATTAAAAGTGAGATAAGAAACCCCTTACCATGTACTTTTCCTTAGTTGAGGTTATGTTAACTTCTTCAATAATGGTGAAATAATTTTTATTAAATTATACATGAACATTATACATAAATATGATATCATATATGATATTTTAATATTGCTTTTTTAATAATATTTTTGTAGTACCACTGTTTTGGGTGTTAAATTATTTGTTTTTATTTATATGTTTTGTTATGTAAGTAATGTTTGTTACGTATAGGATGTATTTGATTAATATATAGAATTATATTTTTTTTCTAAAACCTTATTTTTTAATCATAAAATAATATTTATTTTTTAATGGATATGATGGGGAGTGAATCTCATCATGTTTGTGGATATAGTAATCTGTACATATACACGTGCGATAATACCATTTTATTGATGGTGAAATATTATGTAATTGGATGGTATTTTAGATATACAGAATCATTAACATGTTATATTTATTTTTTAAAACAATTATACCAATTATTATACATATCCAAATAATTAAGTGTTGAATAACAAAGTATACCACGAAGTGGAGACGGAAAGCCGTACGTACGCACATATGGTGACATTGTCATTCATAGGATGTATAGAATAATGAATATGGTTAAAATATATTTATAATAATGTCACAGTATATACAAGGTACTGGATTTATTATTCTGGCATGGAAACAACAATGAATGAGGATGTCGAAGAAGAAATGAATAATGAAAGAGGTGATGCAATAATTACCTCTTCTTCTTGTTATTCATTTTGATTTTATCAACAGCAATCAATAGGGTGGCTTCATGATAAACTTAAGTCATATATGTTCAATTTATGGTAGTTGGGAGGATATTTGGGTAGGGTTTTCCCAAGCCAAAGTGCTATGGAGGTGTGATTTTGAAAGAAGGTGATGTTCTTTTTTATAATAGAGGTGTGTGTCACTTTAGGGAAAAAACTGGAAATATTATTTTATATACAATAATATTTGGTTTATAATCACTTAAAAAGGATTTATTCTGTGGATAAGGTGGTTATGGGTCTAAAACCTCTTAACCAATAAGTTTTAGACAGGATTAGATCACCATATGAACATTATTATTTTGATTTTAATCTTGGTTAAATAGTTTAACATTTACCATGTCTCCTTGTATTTTAATATTATACAGTTCATAAACATACTATAAAATCCCTCTAAAACCACAAGTGGTTCATTAATGAAATTTCTATTATTATATAAGTCTTTTGGACAACCCTTATATTTTTAGTACTATTATATCATTTAATAATAAAGTATTTTTTAAAAAACACATTTATGAAAATTTTGAAATTATTTAGTATTTGGTATTTTAGAAATTCATTAAAATATCAGTTATTCGAAATAAATCCATTAAATCAACCCTAAATTGTAATATTAAGCAATATAATTTGGATAATTATTATAAAGTCTCAATTTATATTTATTTTAACATTTATAATATCATTTATTTTAATGTTCCATTAATATGGTAATTACTGAATCATCATTGTGTCATAAATAAATTTAATTATATAATGCTTAAAAATTATAAATAAACTACCTTGATCTATGAAATCATTTTATCTCTCTAATGAATTTTTATAGTATAATTTAACTTATGTATAACCTTATATAAAAAATGTTGTAGTCATTCAAATTATAATTTATCAATTTTAATTCTTCTTAAGAAATTAATAAATATCTTAATCTAAAAAAAGTGGTCCAAAAGGATATTAATTTATTCATAAGGTTTATTTTTGTCGAAATATACTAATCCAATAGAATTATGACATCTATTAGGGTAATTATAATATCATTTTTACCTTTAATTACCCAACATAATTTTAATCGTGTTATATAAAATTCAATAGATACTATTCACTAAAAATTATTTTCCTCTTATTGAACCACATTTTACTTACTGATATCAACCATGCCTTTTATATTTTTTAAATTCAATTCACATAAGCAGAAGAATTATATTTCATGCAAATTTGCTAACATGACTAGAAGGTGGGTAAAAGACATTAAAATATTCATTAAAATTTTATACATCTATTTTTATTATAAAAGGAATCCAATGAATTAAATTTAATAAATATATGTATTATGAATCTATTTTTACATAATATAAATATATTTAAAATTAAAAATTATTTTAAAAAATTCATTTTTAATCAATAACGTGGTGTTTTCCCCATTAATCAATAATTTAAAGTGATAAAAAATACCAAAAATTTATCCAAAATAAATTTTTATGTTCTTCTAATGAAGAATATAATTTCATCAATTTGACAATATATAAGTTTAAAATATTGGATTTAGAAAGGGTTCTCCATTAAAAGGTTGAAATACTACATTTATTTAAAATTACTTCTTTTATCTGAATAATTGAATTTGTCTTAAGATTATGTCAAAGAAACAAAAAAGAAAAATGTTAAAATTATATGGGACAGATATAAAATTCAAAATTTGGATATTAATATTCATAATTGCTTTCTAAATGGCTAGATTTATAGGTCATGGTACGCTTGAACTCTGTGTTGTGTACATCGCAGGATATTGTATTATTCAAGGAAGTGTATATTGTGGATGCATGGGGTGGTACATGTAATCTAATGATAAAAAATAATTTGTCTGTAATCGTATGAAAAATTTTAATAAAATTTTGTTACCACAACATTTAGATTACATATAAAAAATGGTTATTGAATTGAAGAGAAAGGAAAAATAATTCCCTTACCTCAAAAAGTAAATCAAAATACATGAGGATTGGGACTTTGGGGGCTTTAAGAAACTCAGGGATATGACTCCATGGGGGAAAAACCTCCCATTTCATGGGGGAGGTTAAATTTTTATTGAATTTAAATTGTGAATTGGGTGACTATTTATATAATAGTTGGACGATTGTTTAAAAAATTTACAAATATAGGACTTTGAAATATAGTTTGTGGAGAATAAAAAATCGTGCGATTGAACATTGTTTCTGCACATTGTTTTAGACATTTGGGAAATATTTTATGTTATTTTAACCCATAAGAATAGAGAATCATATTATTTTACTTATTTTGGGAAGGAAATGAAAAATTTTTACAATATAATGTATTTTCAGAAAAAATTTATATTTTAGAATTCGGGAATTAAATTATAGGTTCTTAAATTGATTAAAATATATTAAAGTACATAATATATATAAAATTACATTTCATAATTCCATGGTTGTGGTTAATTATTAATAAAATATAATTATGAAATTATAAATTCAGTAAGCATTCCGAAATCCTCAATCTGTATTTTTTCATTTCACGGAAAAATTAAGTAATTTATATAACTCTCAAAAATTCAAAATAACCAACTTTTGATGTGATAATTTAAAAAAAATTATTTATCATAATAATTATCTATGTATGATAATATTAACATTTAAATAAAAAAATCCATGTACATTGAGAAAAATAGTTGGTTTATAATTCATAGTCAAATTTAGGGTAGTTAAAACATTTTAAGGACCTAATTAAAATATTCTTATCATTATTATTTATATAAAAGCGTTTTTAAAATACTATTTTACAAAAATAAATAATATTTAAAATACATTTATTTATTATAAAAATTATATCTTTTCTAAAAATTGCAATTTTTGAGGAGAAATCTATTAATAAAATTTGTCATATGTTTAATATCAAAAATTATTCATAAAAAGGAATTGATGGAATACAGATTTTATTTATACAATGGAATTAATATTTATGTTACCAAGGCCTCGTCATGTAACTCCATATTTCACCCACATATTCCCTATGATTAAGGTGTGTGATGGTGGCAGTTATTTGGGCTGCCTTAACTGGCATTGACCAAATGGAAATCTCCACTAACTTGATCTTCTTCCTTAGGCTATTTTTCTCCAGCTTCACTAGTTAAAACACATTTTTGGATTTGTCAAAGACAATCCCTAGTGATAGTAACTCTCTCCCAATATCTTACATATGGTCCTTAAATGAAACAAATCTATTTGTTGAGGCCCCCCGATTCTTCCCTTTGAATCAATTATCCTTTCCCATCGTTATTTATTAGCACAAAAATATAATGGTAAAATTATTAAGAAGAGTATAGTTTCTAATCGTGATATTTTCCAATGGTAATATTTGAAAAATGGTCATGTAACGGTCAAATAATGATTTTCACATTTCCCTTTATAGTCTATAATCACCACTAAATTATTGACGATATATGTTTTTTTGGTATAATATAACCGAACACAAATTTCAGGAAACAAATCACATTTAAAAAGTATAGTTTATCACTTTATTCCCCCAAAATAATTTTTCTCCTCAAAGTTTCATCTTGTTCTCTCATTTTGGGAACAGTTAGGGTACATATCTTACATTTCCTCCTCTGGTTCCCATGTTGCTTCTTTATGGTCCCTTCAATGAATTTTATGTGGTGGGTAATCTTTTAGTTTAAAACCTATTATATATGGTTCAATATATCCCCTAGATTCTCTTCATCAGAGAGTTCATGCTCTAGTTTTACCACCTCTAAATTTTTAATATGTGAAGGTTCGGGTATGTACTTCCTAAATAGAGATATATGTAATACATCATGAACTTGAGCTAAACTTGGTGGAAGTGGGACATGATAGACCACTGCTCCAATTGGATAAATTATTTCATAGGGGTGAATGTACTTGTTCTATGGTTCCCTTTATTACCAAACCACACGACACAAATAAAAGGTCGTATTCAATGGAAAAAATTTTCACCGACATCAAACTCCAAGTCACTTTGATGGTTTTCAGTAGTTCTCATTTGCTAACTCTTAATAACCTTTATGTGTTATTGGATAGCATGAACCTTTTCTCAACTATTTAATGAGATCCTACCCATGAAACACTCTATTAAAAAAATCATCCCAACAATTAAGAGTTTTACATCACCTCCCAAAGAGAGCTTCATAGGGTTCCATTTGAATTTTTGAGTGGAATCTATTATTTTATGAGAACTCAACTAATGATTGTTGTTGATACCAAACACATATAAATTCAATTTATCTTGTTTTCTGCATTTCCTCGTGTCCTTGAATAGTTCATTAATATTGGGCATCGGTTTTGGGTTGATATTCCATATTGGAATTCAATTCAATACTCGTAGAATAATGAAGACATCTCTTGAATTTTTATGTGAACATGGATTGCGATCCCAAATGATAGAAAGTGGAACTCCATGAACCCTCACCACATCCATTACGTAAATAAAAGAATGTTTTTTAAGAGATAAATCTTACATAATTGTAATAAAATTAGTAGTCTTGATGAGTTTTTCTAGTATAACCCATATCACATTGTTTCCTATGGATTTTCATAGTATATAAATGAATGATTCCATAGTGATATTGTCCAAATTCCATGATTGTATGGGTAGTTGTTTCAAGAACACTATAGGAAGTTGTCACTCCACCATCACCTTTTGACCTACCAATCACCTTGTAGTGTAGTTGGCAGTTACCATTTTCATGTTATCCATCCAATAATGATAATGAAGGTCCGAATACATTTTTTTGTTCCCATATGTATAGAGAATGTAGAGATATGATCTTCATGAATCATCACCTTCACTATTTCTAGAATATATGGGACACATATCCTTGATGGAAATTTCAGTACACCTTCTTGATCAATAGTGAACTTAGGAAACTACCCATTCCTCACAACCTCTATCTTCTTTTTTGACAATGGATCTTCTCTTTGATCTATCCTAATCGTCCATAATAATAATGGATGAGAAATAATTTTGGATAAGAGTGATGATGTCCCTTCTCTCAGGATTCTAATTTCTAGCCTTACTAGGTCATTGATTATTGGATCTCCTCAAATCCTTGTCATTTATAGAACAACAATGTCTTTCAAACTTAATACATTAGTCAATTTTTTTATCTTATAGGATGGTAATGAAGTTAAAAATCAATGTCATTATGAAGTTCTATAAATCACCTCAATATTATATTTAACAACTTTTCTGTGAAAATATACATCAAGATTCAGTGGTCTATTTATATTTCACATTTCTCTCTATAAAGATAGTTGCTCCATATATTTAGGGAAATAATAATCACATCAATATCTTGGACTTGCATAGAATAATTCTTCTCATGATAACTTAATTTTAGATTTTTACAAGCAATCACCTAATAATTTTAGATGAAGATGACCTAATACAATTTTGAGATGTGTCACTAAAAACAAAAAATATTTCTCTAATTGATGGTACAGTTAACACATTTTAGGTAAACAGTCTCTAATTTAGATCATGGAAACTTTGTTCACGCTAATTATTTTAATTGAACACAAACACTTTGAGAATGAACATGTTTATTAGTTTAGAAAATCATGAAAATATTTTAACAAACAACTATAATATCTTATTAAACCAATGAAACTGAGAATCTATGTCACTGTCATCAGATGATGCAACTCCTACCCAACATTGTTCTTCAAAGGGTCAACTGAGATTCATTCATTACTTATAATATTTACAATAATGAAACTTTTTGTAACTAAAATTCACATTTTCTAAATCTTCCTAATATACTCTCCATCTAATGTGCTTTCAAAATAACCCATAGATGAATCTCATTCTCCACATGGATTTTGTAATATATAATAATATTATCAATAAAAACTGCTGAAATTTTATTAAGGTAGTTTTTAAATACTCTATTCATTAAATCCAAAAATATATATGGATAATTAGTAAAGCCTAATTGTGTAAAAGAAAACAAATAATGCTAATATCTTTATCAAGAATATGACTTTGGAATATCTTATTTCATTACAATCAATTCATGTTAACCAGATCAAAGGTCAATCATGGAGTAGAATTGAGCCTCAATAAGTTGGTCAAATAAATAATCAATATATTGGATATTTTACTTTTTCTTTTCTATTATCTATCTTGGTTCTCTATAATCCATTCATATCCTCATTGATAAGTCCTTATTTACAAAGAGAATAGGTTCTCCAAAAGGAGAAACCCTTGGTCCCAAAAAATCCTTTCTTCAAAATATCTTGATGATGTTTCTTCAATTTCTCTAGATTTTCTTTTTCCATTTAATATTTGATCACTGATACTAGCATGGATCTAGTTATGAGTTCAATAAAGAACTCTACATCTATTTCTGGGGGAGGTCCATGAAATTATTCATGAAATACCTCATTGTATTATTGAATGATGGGGAAATTTTGTATTCTTATACATTCATTACTTTTTCATATACTATGATAATCTCTATAATGAATGCTACAGTAAGTGAATCTAGAAAAATATCAAGTCGGGATATCTATCCTTGAAAACAAATATAGGATTACCATTCAAGGCTACTCATATTTCCATACATCGACAATTGAACTTAGCATTATACTTTGGGAGACAATCCATACATATTACAGTGTCAAATTTCACCAAGGGAATGACTGCTAGATTTTAAATGATATTATACTCCCCAATGGTAATACGAGAGTTTCTATACTCTATTGATTCTTGGAAAATACCTCCATGAGTCATGAATGAAAATTATACTTCTAGAAGTTCAAGGATTTATTCTATATTCATTTCAAATTTGGTTTAAATAAAGGAATATATAGTCTCATAATTAGACAAAGTACATCCTTTGCTTGAGAGAACATTGATAGTAATTTCCACGACATCATTTGAATATTCTATTTCAGTGATCATGATAAAAAATTCCCAACAATTCTATCCTAAAGTATGATGACTTTGATGGGGATTTCCCTCTATTATCATATGATTTAGATAGTTATTAGTGACGTTCCCGGGTTATCCACACTTAAAGCATTGAAATTAAGGCTGACCCTTCTCCATATTTCCTTTATCATTAGTGTTGAGAATTTGAGGCTTCACCTCACCATAAAATTTTTATGATATATGGCCATATATTTCAAAATTATATCATTTCCCACTCCTGAGAAAGAAACTCCCCCAACTATTCCTCACACATTTGTTTTATTTGGGTTGTTTCACATTCATTCCTCCTCTACCAAGATCAAAATTCCTCACAATGTTTGGATTGGAATTTATCTTCTTTTAATTCAATTTATGTGACCAACAAATATATTTTGAACTCTAATTAAACATTCATATCACTATTCAATATATCTTCATAACTATCATAGCCTTGATTGGATAGAATCCTCAATATATGAGGTCTTTGTCCACCAAATGATATACCAACCATTCCATTAAGATCTATAAAATGCTGGAGGTATAATGAAAATATCTTCTAAATTTCATCTCATAGATTCCCATGAACTCATATTACATTTTATTTAGCTCCAGGAATTCTTCTTCAATGTTCATTTTCATTGAACGAGGGTATTATTTTTTGAAATAGGATCCCCCGAACTCCTCTCACTCTATAACATCAATCTTCCTTCTTCATTTCATGTTTCAAATTATTGTCCACCACTTATCAGTTTCTCCCTCTATGTCGTACTTAACCAAATTTAGTTTCACTAATTTTGATAAATGAATTATAATTTTTTTCTCTTTCATAGAGATTATCATTATTAAATTATCAATGTGTCTTTAGATCTACTAAATGATGGTGGTTGTTGACACATATAGGTCTCAATGAAATGATATTCCCTTACGGTTGAATTTGGTCTCTTGGAATGATTCAATTTATTTTTTATAACTCAAGTTAGATGATTCATCATTCTCATGATGTTTTCCATTCTAGCTTCTATAAGTGCACTATCAATGCATAGTTGTTTCCACTAATCATTTATGTAGTTCCTCTTATTTAAATATATCTCTTAAAAGATGATAAATCTAGTTTGAAAAAGTTTCTTTTTTTAAATATTAAAATTATAAAGGAATTATGTTGTTTAAAAAATCATGATTAATTATCTTATTCTTTAACAATAATTAAATTTTCAATATATCCTTCATAATGGTTCAAAAAAACTAGTGATTAACCAAAAATATCCCATGGGAGTGTGAATATAGGAGTGATTTAAGGCATGATGTCATAAACCAGTTATGATTCTAGTCATGATCAATGTAACGTCCCAGATCTGGGTGCCACTCAATGGGTTCCCCGAAACCGGTTGGCCACATGACCTCAAGTGCATTTCCTAAAATGCCAGAGGCTTCTGACAAGTAGCGAGGGACCAGGACTTATAGCGGAGAAACTATGCCCACATTTGTCAAAGTGTAGAGGAGAGGAGAAGATATATAACATACAACAGCGGAAGCAGTATGAAATATAAAAATGAAATGGAAAACTGATGTAAAAGAGAACCATCAGTCATATATATATAAAGATGCAGCTTGTTACTAATTCTATGAAAGCAGTCAAAACAGGATACACTGAAATACAATACAATACAACTCAATGTACAAGGTTCAACCGAGCAGAAAAGTAGAGTAAACAAAACACAGCAGCATTGCACACCAAAGCTTGGTCGCATGCTCTCCTACTCCTCTGCTAAAATCATGTACTTGTATAGGGACCCCTTCCCCTATCGACACCTGCAGAAATATAGTCTATTTGAGCCGAAGACAAGACCCAAATAATGCGTGAGAAATAAATCATAGTAGGCACCCACCAAAGGCTTGTTCCCAACTGTCAGTGGAAATATGCAACAACAGTGTGCAAAATTAAATGCAGTGAACTAGTAAGTACTCACAAGTAACTATCACTACTTGTTTCATTTCCATTTTAATTTTCTTTTAACAATTAAATATAACTTAATTCTGATATAACCAGAACCATGCCCATAGGCTAATCATAACCCTACCCTCAGGATAAATGTAACTATGACACCACTGCTTTTTATTACAACTTAAGCATGCTTTACTACATAAAACTTCACTTGATAAAACAAATAAGATCGATAGGTTTAGTGTCTTTGGGGCTTAGGATCATTACATAAAACTGTAAACTTGAAATACAACATCTTTATTGAAAACATCATTTACATGACCACTACATTCCTTCGTACTTAGCATTGCATGGGATAACCTGAGGACATGCATAAGAAAAGGGTGAGCTATAAAGCCCAGTAAGGGAGTACACAATGAATAACATGAGGAGTACAATACATGTTAGGAAATATGAATATCAATAGAGCATAAGAGAGACATGAACATAAAGGCATGATAAAGCATGATAATTATAACATGGAAATGTGGCAACAACACTTAACATTGAATTAGCATGAGCCAAGGCTCATTGCACATGGAGCATGAGTAAACCCTCATTGAACTTGAAGCACGAGTAAACCCTCGTTGCACTTGAATTAGCATGAGTCAACACTCATTGAACATGACGTATCATGATACTATACTTTACCCAATGCATTGGAGCGCTATAAAGGGCGCACCCTTCTTAAACATTTCATTTCATGCATAAGTGTGCCACATGGATCATAAAACATGGATTCATAAAACATAATCATTTCTTCCACGATAAAGGAAAGTGGAATTCATACATGAAACTTTATAATCAATATAAAAATGTGCATAAAGGTGAATACCCTTGTTGGAGAAATGGGCATGGTATTCACTACACAAAGACATTGGCTTAGAAAATCTGTGCGATTTCGGCAGCGTAATAGCGTGACATAAGAATTCATAAAAAAGGTTGATGAGAGAGAAAGGGGTTCCTCATCATCTTTACATGTAATGGATAGTAAGGAGATCATATATATACATGTCCCAACAATAGAAATGTAATTTAGATTCATGATACAAAAGTATTGCTTGAATGTAAAAGAAGAGAGAGAAGTTCCTTTCGGAATTTCGGCATAGTAACGGGTGTACATGGGAGGCATTTAATGAGAGAGAAAGGGTTCTCCCATCATTAAAACAATAAGAGGGCAGTATGGGGGAGGTGCGAAACCATACCCCAACATTCATAATTTAAATAAAAAGGGAAATACAACTTAAAGAAAATTGACAAAAAAATGAGAAAGGAAGAAAACCCCTTACTTGGAAGTGTGCTTCCAAAGGCTAGAGAGAGGCTTGTGAGAGGATTCTTGGGAGATTGGGGCACCTTGAGAGGATTCTAGAGAGAGTAGGGCAGAGTTTGGACGAACTTAAATGGCTTTGAGTGAGGAGGAAGTGGGAGCTTGGGTGGGTTTATATAGGAAAGGTGAGAGAATTCTTTATTATTTAGGTTTGGGACCCCTTATATTAAAATAATCCAAACCACAAACCATCCCATGGTATTTGCCCATGGTTTCTGGAAAAGGAAAGAGGAAAATAATATTTTACAAGTCCAAGGTCCGAACTTATTAAAAAATTATGGTTGCTTATGTGGAGGTGAGTCACACTCCCATGGAAATTAATTTAAAAAGGCAAAGTGTTGAATAAGTCTTGAGGGCTCCATTAATGCTTTGAAAAGTGAGTCAAAAAACCCAAAACCTCATTATTTTAATGATAAAACATATATTGGCCGAACATAAGGATTATGGTATTTTATTACATCACCATTGGGTCATTATGATGTCATAAAACACATTATATATTTAAATGGTATTTAATTTTTACCCAAAAATTTGACTGTCTCAGAAAATTATGAAAAATTCACCGTTGGATAATTTCGACGTCCTGATTCCAAAAATAATATTTATTTTATCTAAATAATTTTCTAAATATGTGAATTTTCACTTTTAAAATAAAAACCGAAATTTATAAAAAATTCACGGGTTTTGACAGAAATGGCTTTCAAACCTTAATAAAAATTTTAATTGCATTCATAAAATTATAAGATCATTTATATTTAATAAAAAATTAATTTAATATTAATAATAATATTAAAATATTATTTAATTAAAAAATACTTTAATTTAATAAAATATAATTCTTAATTAAATAATAACTAAAAACACCATTTGTACTTTTAAAAACTAATTACAATGTATCAAAAATGACTAGAAATTATATTCATTATTATATACAAAAGTAATGTGCATGAACATGGTACTACTTATTTGTTACATAACCCCTTAAAATAGCCGCATAAGACCTAAGGGTAAGGTGTGCGATGGTGACAGACTCTTGGTGTTGCTCGGATAACATCGCTGGAGTGGTAATCTCTATCAACTTCCATTTTTCCCGTAGAAGATCACGTTCGAGCTTGACTTGATGAAGCTCAGCTTGGGCTTGGTCAAGGGCAAAGCCCAAAGACGCCACCTCCTTTCCGAGCTCCGACAAATGGGATTCGTAAGGGGTAATTCTACTGGATGAGGCCATCCCTTCCTTTGTCTGAGTAGAAAATTGGTTCGTTAAAGCCTTATATTTAAACTACCCAGATGATCACTGTTCAACAGCTATAAAAGAAACGGTCACAAATCATAATGTTAAACTAAAGAAGTTGACATCTTATAAAAAAACATTTTTCATAAAGAAACCCTTAACTGGATCAAGAGGGATTTTCCATTAATGAAACTTTGGGTCGTTACAACATTCCCCCCTTAAGAAATTTCGCCTTCGAAATTTTCCTTTTCCCACACTAAAACAAATGTGGGTAACTTAGCTTCATCATATCCTCTGACTCCCAAGTTGCTTCTTCAAACTTGTGGTTTCTCCACAACACCTTGACGAGGGGCATTGTCTTATTTCGTAGAACTTTTTCTCTACGATCCAAGATCTTCACTGGTTGCTCCTCATAAGAAAGATCGTCTTCTAATTGTACCACCTCAGAAGAGAGTACATGTGAAGGGTCTGGTATGTACTTCCTTAAGAGGGATACATGGAAGACATCATGCACCTTGGCCATAGTAGGTGGAAGTGCTAGTCGATAGGCCAAAGCCCCAACACGATCAAGAATCTCGAAGGGGCCGATGTACCTTGGACTTAACTTCCCTTTCTTTCCAAACCTCATGACCATCTTCCACGGAGATATGCGTAAAAACACCATGTCTCCGACTTTAAACTCAAGGTCTCATCGACGATTATCTGCATAACTCTTCTATCGACTTTGGGCTGTCTTGATATGCTGCTGAATGGTTTTCACCTTCTCCACCATTTCTTTGACCATTTCTGGTCCAAGCAGCTTACGTTCGCCGACCTCATCCCAACATGCCGGTGTTCTACACCTTTTCCCATACAGGGCTTCATATGGTGCCATTTGGATGCTCGAGTGGAAACTATTATTATAAGAGAACTGAACTGGAGGAAGATGTTGATCCCATCCGCCTTTAAAGTCCATTGAGCACGCTCTCAACATATCCTCAAGTGTTTGGATAGTCCGCTCGGATTGGCCATCAGTTTGAGGATGATAGGCCGTACTGAAGTTCAGTTCAGTATTCAGAGCATGTTGAAGACTCTTCCAAAACATAGAGGTAAATCTTTGATCTCGGTCAGACACAATAGATAGTGGTACTCCATGCAACCGTACCACTTCCCTGATATATATCTGTGCCAGTTGATCCAAAGAGAAATTCTCTCGAATAGCAATGAAGTGTGCAGTCTTTGTAAGACGATCCACAATAACCCAGATTGCATTGTTGCTTTTGGATGTCCTTGGAAGTCCAGTGACGAAGTCCATGGTGATGTTCTCCCATTTCCATTCTGGTATGGGCAATGGTTGCATCATCCCCTTAGACTTCTGCCTCTCTGCCTTCACTTGCTGACACACCAGGCACTTTGATGTATATTCGGCGATCTCCTTCTTCATATTATCCCACCAAAAGTTTTCTCGGAGATCTCGATACATCTTTGTGCTCCCTGGGTGAATAGAGAAATTTGAACTATGTGCATCATCCAAAAGTTCCTTCTTCAGCTCCGAACTTGATGGGACACATAGTCTTTTCCCAAACCTCACAATTCCTTCTTCATTAACATTAAACTCTGAGGATTTTCCCTTTTTTATAGCTTCCACTTTTTCTTGGATTCTCGCATCATCCTTTTGAGCATCCTTTAACCTTTCCAAAAGATATGGTTGAGAAATCATTTGTGAAAGGATTGATGATGTTCCCTTCTTTATGATTCCCACGTCCATCTTCATCATGTCTAAGAAGATTGGATCCTTCTCAATTCTCATCATTGATAGAATTGCTGGATCCTTTCTACTTAGGGCATCCGCCACCTTGTTCGCCTTCCCAGGGTGGTAATGTATTGAACAGTCATAATCCTTTATGAGATCTATCCATCTTCTCTGGCACATATTATGATCTTTCGGTGTGAATATATATTTAAGACTCTTTTGGTCAGTATATATCTCACATTTCTCTCCATAGAGATAATGCCGCCAGATTTTCAAGGCAAAGATCACCGCCGCCAACTCCAGATCATGCGTTGGATAGTTTCGCTCATGGATTTTCAACTTTCTTGAGGCATAGGATATCACTTTATCATTCTGCATCAACACACATCCTAAGCCCTTCTTCGAAGCATCACTGAATACCACAAAAAGATCCCCACTTGTGGGTAAAGTGAGCACAGGTGCAGTGATAAGCCTCCTTTTCAACTCCTTGAAGCTTTCTTCGCATTCATCACTCCAAGCAAACCTTACTCCCTTTCTAGTTAGCTTGGTAAGAGGGTTGGACAATCGTGAGAAGTTTCTCACAAATCGTCGATAATATCCAGTTAACCCCAAGAAGCTATGGATATCAGTTACCGATGTTGGCCTCAGCCATCCCTCAATTGCATCTGTTTTGGAGGGGTCCACAGATATCCCATTGCTTGTGATGATATGGCCCAAGAATGAGACCTCCTTCAACCAGAACTCACACTTGCTGTACTTGGTATAGAGCTTCTCCTTGCGCAAAGTCTCCAGTATAGTTCTTAAATGCTCTTCATGGTCCTCCTTGGTTTTGGAGTATATTAGAATATCATCTATAAAGACTACCACAAATTTATCTAGGTATTATACAAAGACTCTATTAATCAAGTCCATGAATATTGCTGGAGCATTGGTGAGTCCAAAAGGCATTACTATGAATTCATAGTGCCCGTACCATGTACGAAAAGCTGTCTTGGGGATATCTTCCTTCTTCACCCTTACTTGATAATATCCCGACCGCAAGTCGACCTTGGAGAAGTATTGTGCTCCACACAGCTGATCAAACAAGTCATCAATTCTTGGGAGGGGATACTTGTTCTTTATCGTGATTTTGTTAAGTTCACGATAATCGATGCAAAGCCGCATTGACCCATCCTTCTTCTTGACGAAGAGGACTGGTGCACCCCATGGTGATGCACTTGGGCGTATAAACCCTTTATCCAGATTCTCCTATAGTTGTTTCTTCAGTTCTTCAAGCTCAACCACAGCCATTCTATATGGAGTTTGGATATTGGTAGCGCCCCAGGTATAAGTTCAATTGAGAACTCAACATCTCTTCTTGGAGGAAGACCAGGAAGTTCCTCGGGAAATACTTCAGCGAATTCCCTCACAATAGGCATTTTTTCAAGGGTGGTTTCTTCCTTGGAATCAATCATCTGAGCCAGATATGCATGCTCATATGGCAGTAATATCCATGCTTGAGATGATGGAGCTAAAGGAGATTCATCTTCCTCCTGACACTTGTAAAGAATCGGGGGTCGATTCTCCATATGGAGTGTGATTTCCCTCTCCCGACAATTTATGTTGGCTCTGTATAAGGAAAGCCAATCCATGCCAAGAATTGCATCAAATTCCACCAAAGGGAGTATGACGAGGTTCGCCGAGAAATTCAATCCACAGATTATAACAGTGGAGGACTTATACTCATGGGATGCAATGATTGCCCCATTTGCCGTACTCACCGACATCTTTACTTCCATGATTTGTGGTGGTGCAGGGATTGTTCTACTAAACATTTGAGATATAAAAGAATGCGTAGAACCTGAATCAAAAAGTACGTTCGCTATTCTTGAATGAATAACTAGCGTACCTGTCACCACTTCGTTGTCGGGGTTCACTTCGGCAGAAGTGATGGCAAAAGCTCTTCCTTGCTGTCTTGGAGGTTGTTGATTGCCTCCGATAACCCTTGGATTAGGGCACTGATTCGCAAAATGACCCGGTTCTTTGCATTTGAAGCATTGAACAATGCGTTGAGGTTTGAACGGAGCGTTCCTCCCCTCCGTCGCAGCCGCGGGTCCTTCTTGCTGACAGTCAACAGCTAGGTGCCCTTCTCTTCCACACTTGAAGCATTTTCTTGTCCCCCTAAGGCAATTTCCAGGGTGTTTTTTTCCACACTTTTGGCAAGTGGGGTGCTGGAATTTCTTAGCGCCGTTGGATTTATCCATCGGACCACCAGCATTGAAGTCCACCTTCCTCTTCTTGTCCCCATGATACCCCTGTGATTCTCTAATCTCCATTTCAACCTTGAGGGCACATCGGACAATTTCCTCATAGCTGTCGAAGTCGCGGATCGCTAATGCTTTTCGCAAGCTAGGCTTCAGCCCACCAAAGAAGCGGTCAACCTTGCATTCGGGGGTAACGACAAAGCTGGAAGCGTATCGTGCAAACCTTGTGAAGTTTGCCTCGTACGCTCCCACAGATTCCTCATCTTTCTGCATGAGGGAAAGGAAGTCCCTTTCCATCTTAAGATGGAGGGTGCGTGGAAAATATTTATCGAAAAACATCTTCCGGAATACCTTCCATTCCAAAGCCTCGATCTCCTCCTCAGGCTTCGTATTTTTGATCAACGTCCACCATTGATCAGCTTCACCCTCCATACGATAAGCCGCCAGGAGAACCTTCTCTTTTTCAGAGCATTGGAGGATGGAGAATATCTTTTCAATGGAGTTGATCCATTGTTCAGCAATCGTGGGATCGGATGATCCACTAAAAGTAGGAGGCCTTTGTCTCATGAAGCTTTCAATAGCGACTTGTTCTTTCTTAGGGGGGGTTGAACGTTCCTCTTGACCAGTGTTTCTATTCAAAACTTGAGTTAGTTGAGAGAGAAGCGTGACAAAGTTCACGATTCCCTCTCCCATTGGATTGGGCATCTCATTAGTACAATCATCACACTGATCTTCACAACGGTTGTTAGCCCGAGTTCTCCTATTACCGGCCATTGGCTGGAATAAAAGAAAAGTTAGGGGTAACACATAAAGGTTAATCCAAAGACAACAGTTGATGACTTATAAATAATCTTTAATCTCTTTAACTCATGAGTCTATAGGATTCAATCCAGGCTTTTCATGATCTTCCTTCCAACATATATTCTTAGGGGCATTTTTCCCTTAATAAGGGTTCATACTAAGATTGTGAATTTATCAAAACATATCCCCCGGGAGTGTCGTAACCAAGAGTGCAGCAAGGCCCGTTGTCGTGCACCAGTTCCCGTTCGAGTCTAGCTCAAAGCAGTGTTTTTGGGTTTTACCCCTAGGATACATCTGTGCCAGAGCCGCCTCTACCTGCTCTTATCCAGACAGGGACGTATTTGTTTGATAAACCACATACTTAGTATTTACCAAAACGTAGGGATGTTTTTATTATGATTAGTCTTGTATCTAAGGCTTTACTAGGGTTTCCTAATCCCAAAAATAACTAAACCTATCCTCTGATACCAACTATGACAACCCTGCTTTTTATTACAACTTAAGCATGCTTTACTACATAAAACTTCACTTGATACAACAAAGAAGATCGAGAGGTTTAGTGTCTTTGGGGATTAGGATCATTACATAAAACTTTAAACTTGAAATACAATATCTTTATTGAAAACTTCCTTTACATGACCACTACATTCCTTCGTACTTAGCATTGCATGGGATAACCTGAGGACATGCATAAGAAAAGGGTGAGCTATAAAGCCCAGTAAGGGAGTACACAATGAATAACATGAGGAGTAAAATACATGTTAGGAAATAGGCATATCAATAGATCATAAGAGAGACATGAACATAAAGGCATGATAAAGCATGATAATTATAACATGGAAATGTGGCAACAACACTTAACATTGAATTAGCATGAGCCAAGGCTCATTGCACATGGAGCATGAGTAAACCCTCATTGCACTTGAAGCACGAGTAAACCCTCGTTGCACTTGAATTAGCATGAGTCAACACTCATTGCACATGATGTATCATGATACTATACTTTACCCAATGCATTGGAGCGCTATAAAGGGTGCACCCTTCTTAAACATTTCATTTCATGCATAAGTGTGCCACATGGATCATAAAACATGGATTCATAAAACATAATCATTTCTTCCACGATTAAGGAAAGTGGAATTCATACATGAAACTTTATAATCAATATGAAAATGTGCATAAAGGTGAATACCCTTGATGGAGAAATGGTCATGGTATTCACTACACAAAGACATTGGCTTAGAAAATCGGTGTGATTTCGGCAGCGTAACGGCGTGACATAAGAATTCATAAAAAAGGTTGATGAGAGAGAAAGGGGTTCCTCATCATATTTACATGTAATGGATAGTAAGTAGATCATATATATACATGTCCCAACAATAGAAATGTAATTTAGATTCATGTTACAAAAGTATTGCTTGAATGTAAAAGAAGAGAGAGAAGTTCCTTTCGGAATTTCGGCATAGTAACGGGTGTACATGGGAGGCATTTAATGAGAGAGAAAGGGTTCTCCCATCATTCAAACAATAAGAGGGAAGTATGGGGGAGGTGCGAAACCATACCCCAACATTCATAATTTAAATAAAAAGGGAAATACAACTTAAAGAAAATTGACAAAAAAATGAGAAAGGAAGAAAACCCCTTACTTGGAAGTGTGCTTCCAAAGGCTAGAGAGAGGCTTGTGAGAGGCTTCTTGGGAGCTTCGGGCACCTTGAGAGGATTCTAGAGAGAGTAGGGCAGAGTTTGGACGAACTTCAAGGGATTTGAGTGAGGAGGAAGTGGGAGCTTGGGTGGGTTTATATAGGAAAGGTGAGAGAATTCTTTATTATTTAGGTTTGGGACCCCTTATATTAAAATAATCCAAACCACAAACCATCCCATGGTATTTGCCCATGGTTTCTGGAAAAGGAAAGAGGAAAATAATATTTTACATGTCCAAGTTCCGAACTTATTAAAAAATTAGGGTTGCTTATGTGGAGGTGAGTCACACTCCCATGGAAATTAATTTAAAAAGGCAAAGTGTTGAATAAGTCTTGAGGGCTCCATTAATGCATTGAAAAGTGAGTCAAACAAACCCAAAACCTCATTATTTTAATTATAAAACATATATTGGCCGAACATAAGGATTATGGTATTTTATTACATCACCATTGGGTCATTATGATGTCATAAAACACATTATATATTTAAATGGTATTTAATTTTTACCCAAAAATTTGACTGTCTCATAAAATTATGAAAAATTCACCGTTTGATAATTTCGACGTCCTGATTCCAAAAATAATATTTATTTTATCTAAATAATTTTCTAAATATGTGAAATTTTACTTTTAAAATAAAAACTGACATTTATAAAAAATTCACGGGTTTTGACAGAAATGGCTTTCAAACCTTAATAAAAATTTTAATTGCATTCATAAAATTATAAGATCATTTATATTTAATAAAAAATTAATTTAATATTAATAATAATATTAAAATATTATTTAATTCAAAAATCCTTTAATTTAATAAAATATAATTCTTAATTAAATAATAACAAAAAAACACCATTTGTACTTTTAAAAACTAATTACAATGTATCAAAAATGACTAGAAATTATATTCATTATTATATACAAAAGTAATGTGCATGAACATGGTACTACTTATTTGTTACATAACCCCTTAAAATATCTGCATAAGACCTAAGGGTAAGGTGTGCGATGGTGACAGACTCTTGGGGTTGCTCGGATAACATCGCTTGAGTGGTAATCTCTATCAACATCCATTTTTCCCGTAGACGATCACGTTCGAGCTTGACTTGATGAAGCTCAGCTTGGGCTTGGTCAAGGGAAAATCCCAAAGACGCCACCTCCTTTCCGAGCTCCGACAAATGGGCTTCGTAAGGGGAAATTCTACTGGATGAGGCCATCGCTTCCTTTGTCTGAGTAGAAAATTGGTTCGTTAAAGCCTTATATTTAAACTACCCAGATGATCACTGTTCAACGGCTATAAAAGTAACAGTCACAAATCTTAACGTTAAACTAAAGAAGTTGACATCTTATAAAAAAACATTTTTCATAATGAAACATTTAACTGGATCAAGAGGGATTTTCCATTAATGAAACTTTGTGTCGTTACAGTAACCATTCCCTCAGGCTAAAATAGTCATTCCCTCAGTATAAATATCATCATGCCCTTAGGCTAAATATCAACATGCCCTAAGGATTATATAACCACGCCCTCAGGTTAAATATAACCATGCACTCAGGCTAAATAGAACCATGCCTTAGGCTAAATATAACCACGCCTTCAGGCTAAATATAACCACACCCTCAATCTAAATATAACCACACCCTCAGGGAAAATAGAACCATGTCCTTATGCTAAATATAACCAGGACCACAGTCTAAATATAACCACGCCCTCATGCTAATCAGAACCATGCCCTCAGGCCAATGTAAAACACTACCATTAGGTGTATGTAACCGGGATGAGCCCAGTGCATAACAAGGAATTTTATAACAAATTACCTCATTAGAAAACCATAAATATGTAATAATCATGGTATAACCTCGGGTATCCAGGAAAATGGCTAAACAGGGGAACACACACTTGGGTGGCCCTAGATCCAAGAAGTGATCCCAAAAAACACATTTAATTTATCATTAGATTATCTATGAAATTCTCTATATCTTATTAGCAAAGGCCTCAGCAATACGATACCCCAAACATGGGTTCATAGCACAATAGTGCACAAAAATCGACTCAAATTTTTGAATGAACACCAGACCACATACCTAGATTGCCTCTGATCTGAATACGTGAACGGCACCTTCCAAATTATCCAAGAACTATGTAGATCTAGGATAAAATAATTCCCATTCAAACACAAATAACTCCCTTTAGAGGAATAATTGGTATGAATAGTGCAAGGAGAGGGGAGGTCCTACCCGTACGGTCCCAACGTGATCGACGAAGGTGGAATCAGATTCCTCGTGCACGATTGGGTGATATCCAAAGCTCTAGACGTCCTCTTGAGCTCCAAATGGAAGTTCAGTCTCCTCTACCAAATGATGAAGATACTGTCCGTTTTAAGCGAAAAAAACAAACTACACGGCATGTACTCTCATGTACAGGTCATGTATATTTCATTTTTTTAAACAGTTTAACTGACTGCTTCTTTCCACCACAGCATTGTTCATCTGATGCCATGAGTACATGACGTGTATTCCATATTAAATGGCATGTACTACCACTATGCTGGCGGCTGCCTCCACCACCATACTATTCACATGTCGACTGATTACATGACGTGTAAATATAGAAAACATGGCGTGTAGTCAGTAGTTTTTACACCCTTCATTGCAGATAGTCCTACATGCCATGTGTACTCATCCCACATGGCCAAAGTACATGGCTTGTGGAAAATTACACGACATGTACCCACAAAATTTGGGATTTTTCCACATTTTCCTTATTATCTCAAAAAAACATAAGGAAAATGGAAAAGAAGAAACTTGTAGCTCAAAAATATGAACTGGATTATTTCAAACTACTCCCCTTAAAGAAATTAGTCACCAAATTGCCCTTCCAAGGGTGGTGAAGATAGAGCTGAGAACAACTCTATCCACTAAGCATGAATGTCGGTCTCCCGCTCCCAGGTTTCGTCCAGCACTCGGCCATGCTTCCATAGCACCCGTACGAGATGAAATGCCAAGCCTCAGAGAACCTTCAAGCTCTTATCGACAATACAAACCGGTTTCTCCTCAAAGGACACATAGAACTGAAGCTCAACCTCCTCGGGCTGAAAAACGTGAGACGAGTCCAAGTGATAACGGAATAGCTCAGATATGTGGAAGACGTCGTGCATGGCCTCATACCTCTATGGTAACTACAACTGGTAGGAAACCGACCCAACACTCTCCAGAATATCCAACAGCCTCATATACCTTAGTGAATGTTTACCCTATATCCTGATCTGCCTGTGTCCCAACCTCGGTGAAACACACAAGAAAACCTGATCCCCAACAACGAACTCCAAGGGTCATCTCCGGCAATCAACATAAGATTTTTGACGAGAATGCATAGTAGTCATCTACTTCTCAATCAACTGGACCTACTCAGAAGTCTCCTGCACGGGACGTGGTCCCAGTGAAGCTGCCTCACATACCTCCAACCATCATAAGGGTGATCAGCATGTCCTACCATATAAATCCTTGTAAGGATACATATCAGTAGTTTCCTGAAAACTATTATTATAGGAAAACTCAACCATGGGTATATGCTTCTCCCAAGATCCCCCAAAGTCTAGGATTCATGCATGCAGCATGACCTCAAGCACCTATATCGTATGCTCTGACTGGCCATCATTCTGAGGGTGGTAAGCCGTGGTCAGAAGAACCTGTGTACACAGTGCCCTCTGGAGACTCTGCTAGAAACAAGATGTAAAGAGGGAGTCCCTATATGAAACGATAGAACAAGGGACCCCATGAAGTCGCACTACCTCTCGAATATACAAATTGTCGAGCCCATCGACACTGTAGGACTCCATGATTGGAAAAATAGTGAGATTCCTTCGTAAGTCTTTCCACAACAACCAACATGGCATCACTGCCCCGATGTGACCTCAGCAACCCAGTCATGCAGTCCATCGTGACATCATCCCATTTTCACTTAGAATGGGTAACTGGTGTAATAGTCCAACTGGCCTCAGATGCTCTGCCTTCAAATGCTGATAGGTGGAACATCTCGTAACAAAACCATCTATATCTCTCTTCATACCCGGCCACGATTACTGAAGTCTCAAGTCACGATACATTTTGGTAACTCTGCGATTAACTTCCCAAGCTGAAGCATGAAACTCCCACATCAGCTCCTCACGTATATCCCATAGAACCCACACTCGTAGATGGAAACGTCATACCTCATCATCGCCTATCATCCATCTAGGATGAGGGTCCTCACTTTACACCGACTCTCATAGATCTAGGCCTTCATAATCTGATAGTTGTCTTATACTCAATCTATCCATGAGGGTAGAAGTCACAGTTATGGATGAATGATTGGTTTTCCACTGACATTGGTGCACCTCCAAATGCATCTCAGTGAACAAATCCATATGCTTCCACTCACCACTAGCCTCATGAACTGTCAGTATCAGATTCATCCAGCTCAGTGCATCAGCAACTGATTTCCCCTTACCATGTTTATAAGAAAGATTAAAGTCAAAGGACTAAAGTTATTCAACCCACCTTCACTATCTCAGGTTCATGTCATGCTGAGTAAAGATGTATTTGATACTTTTGTGGTTGGCGAAAACCAAAAAATGCTCTCCCAGGAGATAATGTCTCAAAAAATGAAATGCATGATCAACTACAGCCAACTTGAGGTCATTCATTAGGTAATTCCTCTCTTGTGGCCTCAACTGTCGAGACCCGTAAACAACAACTCGATTGCCCTACATCAAAACTGCTCCTATCCCAATACATGATGCATCATAATAAACTGTATAGCTATTCCCTTGCTCTGGAAGTATCAAAACTGGTGCTGATGTCAACCTTTCCTTCAGCTCCTGAAAGGATTTCTATTAAGCTTCTGACCAAATGAACGTAACACTCTTCTTAGTCAAAACCATCAACGGCGCTGCTAAGCGGGAGAAGCCTTAAATAAATCCCCTATGGTAACCAGCTAGCCACAAAAAACACTATATCTCAAACATGTTCTTAGGATTCTCCTAGGAAACTACTTCTCTCACCCCTTCTGGGTCCACCGAAACTCCTACCTCTGAGATGATATGAACAAGGAAGTGTATCTGGTCCATCAAAAAATGGCACATTGAAATCTTAGCATATAGCCTATGCTCTCTCAGTGTAGTCAAAAATATCTCAAGATGGGTGGCGTGGTCATGCCGAGTGTGAGAGTACAATAAGATATCATCCACGAAGACTACCATGAATGAATCCAAATAATAATAGAACACACAAATCATCAGAGCCATGAAAACTGTTAGCACGTTCGTACGTACAAACGGCATGAAAAAGTACTTGTATAGACCATATCTACTCCGAAAAGCTGTAAGCGATATGTCCGATGATCTAACATGTAACTGATGATATCCATATCTCAAGTCAATATTCAAGATCACTCGTGTGATTGGAAGTTGATCAAATAGATCATGAACCCTCGGTAAGGGATATCGTTCCCTGAACATCAGCTAGTTCACCTTCCGATAATCCACACATAGTCTAAGGGTACCGTCCGTATTCTTCGCAAAACGGACCGGCAAACCAAATGAGAAGTACTGGGTCGGATGAAACCCTTTTCCTGTAAATCCTCTAACATCATCTTGAGACCTGGAAACATAGGTGTGGCCATCCTATAAGGAGGAATGGAAACCAGTGTCGCTCCTATCACAAGCTCAATAGAGAAATCCACCTCTCGCTTCGGAGGAAGACCCGAAAAGTCATCCTGGAAGACATCCCTTAAACGATCAACTACTGCAGGGAAATCCTTTTGACAAGTCCCCTGATAATCTAGAAAAAAACTCGCAATCTGTGATGTCACACCACATCACACACGATGCTCGGGTCCATCTTGGCTCGCCTGGACATCCCATTTTCACTTGTATAGGAACTCTATGCACTCTGGTGATGTGAAACTCACCCTATGACGACAGAAATCCACAAAGGCTCAGAAGGGTACCAACCAATCCATCCTGATAATGGCATCATATCTCGTCATCTTTATGTCATAGAGGTCCCATAGAAAGTGAAACCCACCAACCTCAAGGGGGAACTCCTTGCACTGACGTACACTAGCCATTCTAGTCCCCAACAGAGTGTCTAGCATCATAAAATCAGAAGAAGAAAAACCACAGAGAACAAGGGTCTCCGTAACATGCAGAAATATAAAGCTATGTGTATCACCCATATTGAAAAGTACATAATAGAAAACAGAATCTAACAGAATAGTACCTTTGGCTATAGATAGTCTAGGATTTTGCAATTGTTGGGTCTGTTGCACTGCATATTCCTTCCCAGTGTCGCGACCCTATGACATAGCCTGGATACCCTGAGCTGACCCGCCCTGTTGTCTCTATGATTCTAGAGTCTGGATACCACATCCACAACCACCATCTCTACCTACACGACCTAACATACCCCAATTTCCCAACTGGTAAGAAGCCGCTGGTCCTGGTCCCATACGCGTAGTCTGCACAAAACCCCACTCACTAGCCACTGGTAGAAACACCCTGCAAAAGCACTACAGATGACCCATCTTTCCGCAAGCTCAGAACCCCATTGGGTCTCGGGGACACTTAGGTCACATGTTCCCCTCTCTACCACACTGGTAGCACATAATCAGGACACCTATAGAATTATTATGGCTAGTACTACCATCGTGATAGAAATTCATCTGTATCTTACTATTACCGATATAAATATTACCAGAAACTAGTGTGGAACCACCCTAGCCCACACCATAAGCTTCTCGTAGGTTTCACTCAGAAATCAGGGTATGGTTCATAAAAGCATGTACTGTAGGAAACCTAAAAAGGTTCACCAGTGCTTGTATGTCACTATGAAGACCATCCTCAAAGGGTATAGCCCTCAACGCCTAATCACACACCAAAACGGGTGCCAAATGCTGAAGCTCGGTGAAGTGAGGAGAAGAATCCATCATTGACATGGCTCCTTGTTGCAGATTCAAGAACTCTCGAGCTTGATCTGCCCGTACCATATCTTGGAAGAAGAAGTCATATAAGGCTACCTGAAAATATTCCCACGTGATGTCTCGGTGATTCTCAGACTGGGTGTTAACATCCCACCACCTCTTGGTGGAATAAAGAAGCATCTACATAGCGAGCTTGACCCTCCTCCCAAGAGGCATCTCCAGATGCTCGAATATCGTTAGCATTAAATTTAGTCAAGACTCTCAATCATGTGGTCCTCCATCCCATGAAAACATAGGAGGTTGCTAATACTGGAAGATACGTGTCTGCTCTGCCATAGATGTGGTAGCCTGCGGTGCTCCCTGGAAGGTCTGCATGAACCGGATGAAGCCTTCATGGAACTGCGCTGTTGTGCATGCGTCCTGTATAACGGGTGGCTCTGCATCTCGCACTGTTGGAAGATCCACTGGTAGCCCATGGCCTACCATCTCATGAGTAAAATCATCACCGCTCTCCTAGCGAACAACCGGCGGTCGTCTCGGTTTCATGACTCAACAAAGTCAATCACACACCTTAGATCAATATAATAAATGACCGAAAACGAGGAGGATAAGAAAAAAAAATTCATGATTTACTAAACATGACTACATGGCGTGTATAAACACTACACAACGTGTTCTCACAGGCCATCTACATGGGTGTGTACTCCAGCTAAAACTGGTCGTGTAACACTCCAAACACGGGGCATGTTGTCTGAACACATGGTGTGTACATGAATACTTCTTCCATGCCTGAGTCATTATACATGGATTAAGCAACACATTTCTCCTAAAACAAGACTACACGACGTGTTCAACGGTTGAAACGGCATGTATGCTACATGTTTTAATCGGCCCGTGTGTTTATCGTTTTTCTACCAACCTGTGTTGTTTGTGACATGGTCGGGTACCTGGTTCAGACAATATGGAATGTTCAACGTAGACACAGCGTGTTTTTCATAATTTTTCCTCCGTCTGTGTTGTTAGTTACATGGGCAGACATCGGGTCAACACTACACAACGTGTACAGCCGGTAGACGACATGTTTCCCCAAGCCATTCCCTACCTTGTGTCCCCACCCACACATCCTATGACATGGAAGAGACTACACTGCGCGTACTGAGGGTACACGACGTGTATGTTAAAAGTTTTCATTTCTTCCCGAACCTAAGAACACATGGCTTGTGTCTATAGAACTACATGGCGTGTATTTTGGGTTTTCCGGATAGTAAGCCTCATAAACTTCTCCAGAAACCATAAAAACACTAAAACAACCAACTAAGTTCCATACCCTGATCCGTGAGGGCCCATACCCCCCTCGAATCAAATCGTTTAATCTTATACATGTTATAGCAATGTAAACATTCAATGATCCACCAAATTCCGGTCAATGAGGGTCCATTGTCCTCAAAAACTAGTGTTTGGAATTTATTCCATGAAACATCACAAAAAGATAACCCATCAAAAAGTAGGTATTTATCAATGAAGCTATCACAATAGAATCATTTTGTCGCACACCAACTATCACAACAACATGAAAATTCTAATGCATCTACAAGGCATGTAAAATATGCATTGAAATTTATTTCTAGCATGTGCCTAAATGATGCATGAGATTTAATAACTTCATCTCATCGGTTTGAAACTAAATAAAACCCATTTATAATATATAAAAATGACACCACAAGAGCGTAACCCAACAGTGAAAATCAAATCAACTCTAAAATTACAAAATCTGGAAAATTACAATAATCGTGGTAGACATGATTTTCCCTATAAACATGTTATCTACTCCTGGGAACAACTTATTACTGACTACCATTTTGGTCATATCCCTGACTAAGGCTTCAAATAGTATGTCAAATAAAAGAAACCCTCTGATACCACTTTGTAACGTCCCGGATTCGGGTGCCACTCAACGGGTGCCCAGAACCTGGTTGGTCACATGACCTCAAGCACATTTCCCCAAACGCCAGAGGCTGTCGACTAGTAGTGGGGTCCCAGGTCTGATGGTGGGGAAAATATGCCCTCATTTGTCAAAGTGTAGTACAGAGGAGAAGATAAATAACATAAATAGAGGAAGCAGTAAGAAATATACAGCTGAAATGGAAAACTGAAGTAAAAGAGAACAAGTAGTCATATATATATATATATATATAAAGAAGCATCATGTCAGTATTTCTATGAATGTAGTCAGAACATGATACACTAGAATACAATACAATACAACTCAAAGTAAAAGGTACAACCAAGAAAAACAAGTAGAGTAAACAAAATGCAGTAGCATCGCAAGCCAAAGCACAGTCTCATGCTCTCTTACTCCTCTACTACAATCATATACCTGTATAAGGACCCTTCCCATGTCGACAAATGACACAATATAGTCTCTTTGGGCCAAATAAATGACATAAATAGGGTGTGAGAAATAAATCCAGGTAGGAACCCACCAAAGGCCCATGCCCAACTATCAATGAAAAATACGAAACAGCAGTGTGGAAAGGTAAATTAAGTAATCTAATAAGAACTCAAAAGTAACTATCACTACAAGTTTCATTGCCTTTTTAATTTTCATTTAACAATTAAACATAATTTAATTCTAAGATAACAAGAACCATGACCATAGGCTAATCAGAACCATGCCCTAAGGCTATGTGTAACCATGCACTCTGGATAATATAGTCATGTCCTCAGACTAAATATCACCATGCCCACAGGCTATATATTATCATGGCATCAGGATAATATAACCACACCCTCAGGATAAATATTACCATGCCCTCAAGCTAAACAGAACCAGGTGCTTAGGAAAAATATAACCACACCCTCAGTCTAAATATAACCACGCCCTAAGGCTAAATATAACCACACCCTAAGGCTAAACAGAACTAGGACCTCATGCTAAATATAACAACGCACTCGTGCTAAATATAACCACTTCCTCAGGCTAATCAAAACCATTACCTCAGGCTAAAGTAAAACACCACCCTCAGGCGCAAGTAATTGGGCTGAACCCAATTCATAATAAAAAATTATATAGATAATTTCCTATCAAGAAAACTTTAAATAGGTAATAATCATGGTATACCCCCGGGTATCCAAGAAAAATGGCTAAATAGAAGAACACACCCCTGGGAGGCCCTGGATCCAAGGAGTGATCCCAAACAATAGTTTTAATTTATCATTAGACTATCTATAAAATTCTAGATATCTAATCAGCAAAGGCTTTAGCCATTCGATACCCTAAACATGGGTTCTTATTATAAGAGTACATAAAAATCGAATCAACAGTTGGAATGAACACCAGTCCACCTACCTCAATCGCCTTTGATCGGTATACGTGAACGATGCATTCCAAATGGTCCAAGAACAACGTAGATCTGGGATAAAATAAATCTCATTCAAATGAAAATAACATCCATTAGATGAATAATTATTAAGAACAGCACAAGGAGAGGGTAGGGCTTACACGTATGGTCCCAGCGTGATCGATAGAAGTGGAATTAGATTCCCGGTGTGCGATCGGGTGAGATCTAAAGCTCCGACCGTCCTCCCAGGGTCAAAATGGTGGTTTTTCCTCCTCTAACAAATGAGGAGGCTACTGTACGTTTTAAAAGAAAAATAAAAACAAGACGGAGTGTACTCTCAAGTACACGCCGTGTACTTTTCATTTTTTAAACAGTTCGCCCGGAGGCTTTTTTCAACCGCGGCACTGTTCATCTGTCAACATGAGTACACAGCATGTATTCCGGATTACACGGCATGTACTACCGCTCCGCTGGAATCTACTTCAACTGCCTTACTATTCACCTGCTGACTGATTACATGGTGTGTGAATATAAAAAAAATAGTGTGTAGTCAGTTTTTTTACACCCTTCATTGCCTGCAGGCCTACACGACCTATGTACTCATCCCGTATGGCCAAATTACAGGGTGTGTACCCACAGAATTTGGGATTTTTTCCATTTTCCTTATTTTCTCAAAAACACTCAAGGAAAAAGGAAAAGAAGAAACCCATACCAAAAAAATAAGAACCAGGTTCTAACAATCAAATTGTTTTTTCAGTTCTTAACCCTAGATACATACATTCTAGGGCCACATCCAATTTTTTTTACAGATAGATATTTATATACTCTGAAATGACTTAATTAATACTTCACCAAAATAAAAGGATAGTTTTATATATATAAACATGTCCCTAGGGTTCTTAAAAATGTTTTCAAATTCAAATTTACAAATATATACAAACCATCCTTTTATAAAAATTATGGAATCCCACCTTTTTAATACATAAATTTTTATTACAATAAAAAAATAGAGGGTCTTTCAAATTTTGATCTGTTATAAATAAGTGTCATAATACATGGAAACCAAATAATTCATCTATTACATTGACATAATATTTCATTGGTTTATCATGTATGAATTTACTACATCTCATAACCTGGGGATATTCAATAAATGAAATAGTGAGAAAAATTCCTTGTAATGGATTAAGAAAGGGAAATAGTTTATATGTCCACTTGAGGAATATCAACAATAACATGAGAAATATTATTATGTCATGAGAAAAAGAACACGAGTTATATCATAATAAAAATATAATGAATCATAAAATGGAAATGTGGATACAACATTTTACTTATATATTTATAATAATATGACCATGGCTAATCACCGAGGTGACATAAATGAATATTACCAAGGTTATTCACCAAGGTATCATAAAACATGTCATATCTAGATATTATATTATTAACCGTATTTACTAGAGCACAATTAGGGTGAACCATTTATATGTATTAATTTCATTTGAGCAACACAGATCATAAAAATTCATTCCATTAATAAAACATGGAGGATAAGAGTGGGTTTCATGTAAAAATCATGGAAAACGAAAGAGCTTAAAGACATGATCATTATATCATTTTTATCCCACAAAAGGGAAATTGGATTCATTATGTACAAATAAAACAATAAAGAAATATTTCATACATCTAATAATACCCATGGAATAGAATGCTGATTGGCTATCCAAAAATTGAAAATAATAATTAATTTGTTGATGAGTAGACAAAAATTTTGAGAATTAAATGTTGCTACATAACGAGTATGAAATGTGGTATTATAATAGGGTAAAATGAGAGGGGTGTAAATTTATACCATTGATAAAATATAATTTTTAAGTAATATTTTGAATTAAATGAGTAATAAAATATATTGAACACAAATTTTAGAATACAAATATAAAAATACGTTCTTGGATTGATGTGACATGGAGGATAATTCCCTTACTTTGAAAAGTAACTCCTAAAACATGAGGATTAGGACCATGGTGGATAAAGGAAACCTTGGGAGGACATATTGGGAGGATAAAAATACCATATATTACTGTAGGATGGATTGAGAGTAGAATATTATGTTGAAAAGGGTGGGTATTTATAGAAAAAGTGTAGGATTTATTTAATTTTTTTCAAATATAAGAATATGAAATCGACGTTATGGAAAATGAAAACCCATAAGATTTCCATGGTTTATGAAAAATTAGGACATATTTTATGTTTTTTAACCCAGTTATTACTAATAATAATATTATATTACTTCTCTTTCTCACATAAAAGTAAAGTTTCTGCAAAATAATGTTTTTAAGAGAAAGCTCCATTTTAGACATTGGAAAGTAAAATATTTGTGTGCATATTGATTAAAATATATTTAAATACTTGATATTAATAACATAAAATATCATAAGTATTTGATTATGGTAATATAATTATAATAACATTATGACATAATTATTATGTAATTAAACATACAGAAATCCTAAAAGTAAATTTTTACTATTCATGAAAAAATAAATTATTTTAGATAATTATTATAAATTAATCATAAATTTTTTTTGACCTGATGATTTGTGAATTGATGTTTATTTAATCATAATAATTCCTATGTATGAGAATTTTAATATTTATATATTAAAAAATATATTTTTTGAGAAAAATAGTTGGTTAATTATTCATAGTAAAATTTATGACACATAAAATTTTTTAAGAACATAATAAAATTATTTTATCCATTATATTTAAATAAAAGTGTTTTAACATAATAATCTGTTGAATTAAATATTATTCATAATACCTTCGTCTAATATATGAGTTATATATTTTTTTATAAAAAGTACAATTTGTGTATGAGACATCTATTTATCAAGTTCATTATGTAATTTATTATGAAAAGAAATTCGTAAAGTCGAATTGATGGCATAAAAATTTATTTATACCAAGTAATTAACATTAAATAACTATGTCCTAGACATGTAACCCCTTAATACACTCTCATACACCCTAAAAGAATGGTGTGTGATGGTGGTAGTTTCATGGGGTGCCTCAGCTAACATTTGACTAATTGTTAATCTCCACTAAAATGAACTTCTCCCATTTGGGATTTAATTCTTTCTTCACTTATTGAATCATGGACAGTGATTGGTAAGGGGAAAACTCCAGTGATGATACCTCCCTCCCAATATCTGACAGATGTAATTCAAATAGTATGACTCTATTGGTTGAGGGAATCAATTTTTCTTTCCCTATCAATTAACATTTTTCATTTTTACTTGTAATAACTATATTATAATGTAAAGTTTTTTAACAATAATGTAGTTTCCAATGGTTATATACAACAATGGTCATATAATGGTTAAATCCTAGTATTCACCTTTACCTTTATGCTCTATAAATACTACTTAATTATCAAAGAGATTGATTTGGTGTGTGTCATAACTTTTAACAAACATTTTCAAGATACAATTATAATTTCAAAATTCATTGTCATTACAATTATTATTATATGTTAACCATATAAATATAGTTTTTCTTAGTTATTCATTTTCCCAATTGTAATCAATTATTATAAACACTTGTTCCATTCATAATTTAGAAATACCTTTCATAGAGTATGTTTATATTTTTCAATGATAAACAATTACTATTTCCCACGGTATAAAGGCAATATATTTACTATGTATATAGTGAAATTAAATGATTCTTAGATTCCTTAGAATCCAAAAACCATTTATTAAAATGATTAAGGAAATTGGAAATCCTGAATTGAATCATACCTCAAACAACTAAGCACAGATCATTAGACCATCAAGGAAAAATAGTGCACTCTTCCAGAATATGTCCCAGATACACTTACTAAAAACAATACTATTAAATATGTTTCAAGTTTCAATATAATAAATATATATTATACAGTGATATTAATAGATGTTTTTTAGTAAATATCTATGTGTATGATAGCTCTTGTGATTTGGAAGAAACCTAAACTTATGTCTCCTTATCTCTGACAAATTAATACGAAATATTATTTTAATGATTCGAGATAAGTACCAGGACTTCATGATGGGTGAAGATGAGAATTTAAATCAAATTTTCAAAACATTAACAATCATTATAAATGGAATTAATTTCCTTGGATAATATTTATAAATCATATTACTTGTTGAATGAGTCCTATGATCAATACAAAATAAATGTCATGAAAACGAGGTAACCATTTATAAGAGAAAAAACATCAAAGAATACAATCTTGATGAACTTATTAGATCACTACTTTAGTATGAACTAGAATTCATGAATATATCCAAATATTAGAACACAAAAAAAAATTGTAGTGTTTAAATATGTGAATGTTTTTTCTACATAATCTTATGATTCTAATATATATGATATTGAAAAATAAGATATAGATTATATTTTAATTGGAGATTAAAAATGAATGAAAAACAAAAGAATTCCACTATTGCATTTCAAGATACTCTCAGAATGGTAAATATAAGGGTGCTAAGAATGTATGTGGTAATTTTAATAAATAATATTTTATAATTTTTGTGGGTAGAAAGAATGTTCATATCAATATTGTTTGTCCACAACAAATGAATGAATAAAACTAAAATAAGAATGGTAATAAGGCATTGATAAATAGTTTAATTTCTAACAAACAATCATGTTCTAGAGATGAATGTGAAAATGAGAAAAAAATTATAATTTGTACTGTATAAAATATCTTAATGGGGTTTGTGAATAAATATTTTATTATGGATGTTCTATTTCTAATAATGATTCTAAAAATATGATTATTTCTCAATTAAATAAAGAGATTATTATATTATAAAAATATGTATTCAAATATAATAATTTATAAAATAATCATAAAGAAACTTATGATAAATATTAAGATAAAAATAATGTCATTTTACAAGATAATGAAGAAATTATGATTTTTTTTCTTCTTCTCATTCCATAATTAATGATAATTTTAAATCATCTTAGTATTTGAATAAAATTTTGAAAAAGAATGTTTATATTATTAAGTATATTTTTTCTACATTTATTCTAGGACGTGAAAATTATCATAAATTATGTCATTACAAAAATAAAAAGAAATATGGTATTGGTTATAATAATATAATACCTAAAATATATCAAAATAATTTTTTGGAAAGTAAAAACTGATATACATCCACTTTTACATGTTTTCATTGTGGCATGAAAGCTTACTATGTAAATGATTGTTCTCATAGATTTAACCAGTCTGCAGGATTTACAAGAAACTCATATTTCAATGACATTTTTATCCTCTGTACCATATTATAATTATTGAAATTAATTGTTGGCATGTAAAAATTTTATTACATATTTCATTAGACCTAATGTGTCTTGGGAAAAACATTCAGGAAATTATTTATAGGTAAAATGAAATTTATGTCTCAAGAACAAATCATGGTACATGAAAAGTTGATTCTCTAGTTATATTAATGTTTTCCCACTAAAATTAAATAGTTAAAAGACATATGATCGAGGCACTGTAACATTTGAATATAATTTCAATGGAAAAGTAAAATGTTTGGGTAAATTTTCTATTTCTAATTATACCATTATTTAAAATTTTTTATATGTCGAAGGTTTAAAATATAATTTAATTATAATATCTCAATTATGTCATGATGAAATTGAATTTAGATTTTAAAATGATAAGTGTTTAGTTTTTTATGATGATTATTTATTAATATATTCTAATTATAATTAAAATATTTATATTATTGATTTTACAGAACATACTATTGAACATGATAAGTGTTTAAATGATATGAAGAGTGATAAAATTCCTTAACATTAATTATTAGGTTATGTTAATTTTATAATGTTCCATAATCACTCTAAAAATGGGAATATTAAAAAATTTTCTACCTTGAATAAACAATAGATTCATGTTTTTGACTTTTACATGAAAGGACTACAATGTAAATTCTCTTTCAGGAATATTAGTCAGAAAATTACAAATAGAACATTAAACTAATTAAATCTTGATTTATTAGGTCCTACTCAAATTTTAATCTTTTTAGGATTGAAATATAATTTAGTTATTATTTATTATTAATGTATATTATCATGGGTGTATGTTCTTGATCGTAAAAATTATACTTTATCATAATTTATTTTTTTATAACATATTTAACAATAAAATGGATGGATTTTTTTGTATTCATTGTGATAAAGGAGGTTAATTTTATAATTTATATTTGGAATTATTTTTTAAAAAATAATGGTTCATTTCATAAATTGTCTTCTACTTGAACACTATAAAAAATTTATTTAATGAAATGAAAAAATAGAACACTTACTGAAAAAAGCCTACATTTTTAAGTGAATATAATTCGCATAGATATTTTTAGTTTAGATCCATTTATGATACATGTTATATTTAAAATAAAATTCTTACTATACCTTTTTCAATGTATAGTTTTTCTAAATTGTATAAAAATAAATATCCTGAAGTCGGTTATTTTAGTTTTCTTAGATGTATTGTATTGTTTTAAAATCAAATAATAATTTAGATAAATTTTATTCTAAAAGTGATGTACATATTATTCTTGGTTATTATAATAATAATAAATCTTTTAGATTCTATAATAAAATAACTATGGTAATTTATGGGTCTATTTATAATATTTTTGATGAAAATAAATCGAAATTTATTTTTTATTATTATTGTATTACTAATGATTTTATATATTTTAATTTTAGTGAAGTAAAGCCCTAATATAATTATGAATCAATTGAGTGGTAGCATACTTATTCTTGAACTTATCCTGGATCATGGAAGATTGATAGATCTCCACTTTTTGACAATGTTATTTGAAATATGTACTATGCTATTAATACTAGAATTTATATTTATATTTTTTTGTTACTTATTTATTTATTTTGTATATTGTTCCTAATAATATAGATGATTTCTTAAATGATTCTAATTGGATTTTTTATATGCATCATGAAATTACAATGTTTCCTAGAAATTATGTTTGAAATTTACTTGAACCCTATAATGTTAAGCATGTTATAGAAATGAAAATTCATTTTTAGAAATAAAATGGATGGGAAAAGTTGTTAAAAAAAAGATATACATGTTTCGTAAGGTTATTTTATAAAAGACTATATATATTTTGATATATATTTTATAATTATTTCTATAATTAAATCTATTACAATTTTATTAAAGTATTATTCTTTTAAAGGGTTTATATTATTTAAAATGGAAGTAAAAAGTTTGTTTCAATAGGTTTTTTTTCTGAATATGGATTTTTCATAAACTACATGGTTTTAAAATGAAAAATATCTTAATAATATTTTTATGTTACAAAATTCTTTATATGGTCCTAAAAATGAACCTTGTGATTAGAATGATATACATACAATTTATTTATTGAAAAAAAATTATAAAGGTAAAGTAGATCCTACTTTTTTATAAAAACAATTTAAATGATAATTAAATGGTTAAAATTTATTTTTATGATTTGTGGTATGGATATTAAAATGATTTTATTTGAAAAAGGTTTTAAAATATGATTGGAATTGAATATGACATGTATCTTCAGGAGAGTTGAAATTTTTATAGGATGTCATATATTTCTAATAAATGATGTAATATTGTCGAATCAATCAAAATATGTTATTTATTTAGTCAAATTATTTGGTCATGATTATAGTACATATAAAACCCCCATTGTGAATATTTCTTATAAATTAGATTACGATGTTTCTGGAATATCTATTGAATCCTAATTATATACATGGGTTATTGTAATTTTATTTCTTTTAACTACTTATAGAACTAATGTTATGATTATGTTTTCATTAGGTGAATGATTTAAATATAATCCTAATTATTTTCACTTTAAAACCCTCAATCATATTATTATATATGTTTAAGGAACCATTAAATAATGATTAATTTATTATAGAAAATATTTTATTTGAGTATTTACTCTGACTCTAAATTTGGTGGATGTCGACTTGATAGAAAAAGAACATCAAGTTTGTTTCAATTTCTCAGAATGAATTATGTTTCTGAGTGTTCAAGAAAACAAAACATTAATTCTTTTTCAACTTTCGAATGTTATCATTTTATATTGTTGCTCTCAATATTTATAGATTAATGAACCGTGTCTGACTATCATTTTACATCTCTAAAAATACACATTTATTGTGATACTTATTCTACTATTTCAATTTCAAACAACCCTTTAATGTAATATATAACTAATAATATATACTTTTGTTTTTATTTTCACATTGATTATGTTAACAATGTGATATTATTCTTGAATATATACGCTCAAAAAATCAACTATCAGATATTTTCACAAAACTATTAGATTTGTAAACATTTGAGAAACTAAAATTTTATCTTGGTATTTTTTAAAATTAGTTCATAAATATTTTTTTCTAACATACCATAATATGAATTTATTAATGGTAATTTTTTTTATAAACAGTTTTTTATAATTAATAAATATTTTCATTTTGAGGAATATAAATATGGGGGTAAATACATAAAATATTGTTTATATTTTCCAATTGTCAAAATAGGATAAGTATTTGTGATTTTTTTATATTAATATTTTATGTTATTGAATATTACAAACTCATTTACTATTTCATGTAAAAATTAGTTTTTATTTCCTATCAGTATTTGTAAAATATCTTGAGATATTATTATTGAGTTTTTTAAAATAAATTTTTTAAAAAATATAAGAAGGTTATATAAATTTTATTCAACTATTAAAAAGTTCAAACCAATATCTAGTATGCTCACATTTTCATAAAAATATAATGACATATTTTAGATTTCAATAGTAATATTCTATTTATAGTATTTTAAATTTATTTAATTAGTTTTTTATGACATGAGTAATACATATTTTATTATCGGGAAACATGTTACATTGGATAGCTAAAACATTTTATAAATTTTAATTTAGCTATGTTGATGTTTTATTATGTTTTCTAAGTAGTCTAATAAATCACCAAATTTTCTGAAACAATTCTGGAATTATAAATATTCTAGAATAATTTTTCTTATGTATTTGATGGATATATATCATGATAAAAATTAGATTCACACATTTTTTGTTGTGTTGGAAATATTATATATTTATATAATGTTATTAAATTACATGAAAGTATGAATTTTTTTTATATACCTATAAAATAAGATGAAATATTTCTAAATATTTATCATTTTTTTAAATTTTTAGATCATATTTATTACTATTTTTCAATTATAACTTCATCCTCTTTGTGGGTTTTTTGTAATGGAGGGACTTGACATTTTTCATAGTTGATAATTAAAAAAGTACTGTTTAGTCAATCAATTATACCTCTTGTTATTCATGTCATATTGATTCTTTATTTAATCATTTGGTAATATTAATAGTACATATACATTTAATTATGTTGATTTAATTGGTAATTATGAATTTTGGGATCGATACAAATTATCTGAAGTCTATTATAATTATGATATCTGGATATTTCCCAACCTACCATGAATTGTTCTTCCAGCTTAATTTATGAGAAAACTTAACTTAAATTAAATCCTTCCTCCACCTTAACGAATGTGTAAAAAACATAAAATTTTACCAAAAAAAATCTTAACCAAACAACATTAGGTTTTTTAATCTATTTTATATCTACAGTAGGATCAAATATCAAACCAATGGCCTATTTAATTCATACATGAAGCCAAACTCTTGATTCTATCACCTGAAAATAGAAGTTTCCTCTCATGTGTACACAAGCATGTTTCATTAACATGAAATGCATAACAGAGTTCATATTTAATTTTGTATTTTTGTCTATAGTAATTTTTTTGTGTTAATATGTTGTATAAGGAATGTAACAAATATTCCAATCATTTTTCTTTCACAGTATATATGTGAAATAGAAAGGAAGAAATCTTTATACATCTTGTTCAAGATGTCATCTATGGATTCATCATTTTATCTTCCTTCTGCATGATGTATTAAATGTGAATGCATGAATCCATAATATTTTTTTCAAATAATGTTTAGAAGTGAAATTATTGTGCACATCAGTGATTCTTTTTAATTCTACTAAAACCATATAATGATCACATGTTATGTTGAGTCACTACAGTTTTGGGTCATTCATAATAACCCAACCTAACATACACTATTCACTATTAGTATAGTGACTATACATTTTATTAACTAACCACAAATAATTATTTCATAAATATATATATGGTGAGAACAAGACAACCTAATGAACACTATAAGGATACTGACCGTAAAACCAATTACCACTCAGAACTGTTCTTTGCTTTATTTAATTCTTATTTATTCTTGAGATTCTTGTATGCTCTGATTTGAATTAAATTGATATTATCATTGACTATATGTTTATTTTGATAGTTTAATTGTTTTTTTATTTTCTAAAAATTGTATATATTATATATATTCCATGTGAAGTGTTTTGTAAATATTTTTATTAGTATTAAAATATGAAATGAATTTATTAATTATTCTTACGTAACTTATACAGAATGTATTTGAAACATTTGATATTTTATATTATGAATAAATTTCGTTGTCTTATTATTTTCTAAATAATTATTCAGTGAAATGGAACTTATTAAATCACATTTTCGGTATTTAAATAAGTATAATTATTTTCTAATCAATGAACTTTCTTTAATATTTTATTTTAAAAAGTGAAATTAGCTTATTATATTTATGGGGTTGAATTTACTTATTATTATTATTTAATGGGAAATTAAATTTTGTTTGAATTGATCAATAATTATATAATTCAAACGATTAATGTTAGGATTATTCGGGATGGTCATTTTATCTCTCCAACATAATTATTTGTTTTTAATTTGTTTTTTTACCTAGTTGGTGATTGGTTTTTTAGTATTTAAAGATTAAATTTAATGCCTCTGATATGCAATTAAAATTATCATAAAGGGGTGGACTATGAATACACAATACTTTTGAAAACGAAAACTCTACCCCAAACATTTACATCCCCTATGTTCATTATTTTTACTACTGTACAATATCTCAAGAAGAAGAAAAAGACATATACAACTATTAATTCATTGAGAAGACATCCACATTTCTCAAAAACAAATACCTATGATTTCATTATTCATCTCATTTTTTATCCAGTTTTTGTAGTCTATAAAAACATTTCTCATAAAATTCATGCACACACTGTTTTACTATTTTTTATTTTACATAAAAATTTATTATATATTATCTTCTTAATTTTGTGACTATATGATTTGAAATATAAGAACATTCATGTTATGACTTATATATTCTAATGTCTGAGTTTTTTCAAGGTTATGACTCCCCACACTACCACAAAAAATCAATTTTCTCATGCGCCAACCATTATCAGCGCTAAAAAAAGCACTCATAAACATACCCCTTTATCAGTGCTTTTTATCACTGATAAAGGGACCCACTTTATCGACGCTTTTTCATTAGCGCTAAAAAAGGGTCGACTTCAAAAAAAGAAATTAATTAAAAATAATATATTAATATATAAAGATATAAATATAGTTATATTGATATAAATATAATATATAATTTTAAAATATATTTTAGATAAGTATAAATATATATTAACACTTAATATACATAATATATAATATATTTAGTGAAATGGATTATAAAAAAAATTAAAAAAAAATTAATTAATAATTTTCTAATTATTATGGAGTAATAGACATTTAATAACAATATTAAGTGTAAAAAAAGATCCAAAATATGTTGAAATCGTATCTCAAACTTCAAACGACCATAATAATTGATCCGGGTGTCTATTTGAGCGCTACCACATATAAAATCGAAGTCTGTGACGAGGTAAACATATCTATGACCGGAGGGACCTTGGTCATGGTTTTTTCAAGGGCAAAAAAGGCCCAGAAGTCCTCCAAAAATGAGTTTTGAGTCGGGGTACCTCGATTTTTTGAAATTTTGTAGATTTTCCGCCTTGTTTTAGGGGGTATTATTGTTTTTTTGGTGGGTACTGAATTTATTCCAAGGTATTACATTTATATTGATATTATTTCTTTGAAATATCATCATTTTATATAATGAAATTCTATTTATAATCAAATATATAACAATATATACTTGTTTTTTATATATTCACACATAAAAATTTAATTATAAATATAAATAATAAAAGATAATTACATATAAAATATATTATCTTTATCTAAATAATAACTAATATCCATTTAATTAAAATAAAAATATATGAATATTTATATACTTATATATTAATATATATATATATATATATATATTAATCTAACTATATATATATATTAATATAACTACTTACACATTTTAATATTACTGTATATATATATATATATATTAATATCACTATATATATATATTAATATCAATATAAATATATATATTTATATAACTATATATATTAATATTACTATATATATATATATTACTATATATATATTTATATAAAGATATATTACTATACGGATAAATATATATAAATATATATATATATATAATTAGAGATATATATTAATATATCTATATATATATATTAATATAACTATATATATATTAATATAACTATATATATTATAATATAACGATATATATATATATATTAATATAAATGTATATTACTATACGAATAAATATAAATATATATATAAATATATATATATAGATATCATGAATTGAAAACAAATCATAATAGAGGACTGGTAAGGGCTGAGGCACGCAGGGGGGAGGTTTCGAGTTCAAATCCTGGTAGAGGCAGGGGCGCACATACATGGGGGAATATGGGAGCAAGAGATGTTAAAGGGTGGAGGGGGTGTGTGGGGGCGTTGTAGGGTGTGGAAACGCACTGTAAAAGGGGGGGCTCATGTTCTATAAAATCCCCCCAATTGGCAGTAATTTTTGAAATTTCTTTTTATTTTTTCTAATTTTTTTAATTTTTTTACCTTTCAATAGCTCTTTTATAAAATCACTAATAAAAGGGGTCCTTTATCAGTGCTAAAAAGAATGTGCTGAAAAAGGAAGCACTCATAATGGGGTTTTTTATCAGCGTTAAAACAAAGTGCTGATAAAGTACCCTTTTATCAGTGCTTGGTTTTTGTGCTGATAAAAGAACCCTTTTATCAGTTCTTTTTTAGTGCTAATAAAATGGGTCTTTATCAGTGTTTTTTGGAGCGCTGATAAAGGGGAACCTGTTTATCTACTCTAACATTAATAGCGCTTTTATAGCGTTATTAAGGCCCATTTTTAGCATTGAAAAAAGTCATACGTGTAGTAGTGCCATGAAAAAGTCAATGTATCGTGGTTATCCACCCAGTTTGTAGAATATTAATGTGTAATTATGCTATAAATCATATCTAAAAACAAGGTAGTGTACAACGTATATCTTTTTTATTAGATGAGTATAAAACTAAACTACACGTACTATGGACTATACCATTTTTAAAATGTTTGGGTTCATTCTTTATTTAGTCTACAAATACACCCTCTTAATCAACATTCATAATTAATTTAAATATTCATTATATTTGATTATTTTATTAATTTGATCTGTTAACCCCATTTATATCATCTCCCTTTACACATTCTGACCTAACATAGTGGTGTCAGAGGTAGTAACATGTGGTGTCATAATGAAAACATTGAAAATTTGAAGAACCTATCTGAATAACCGAGGCCACATTTCGGGTATGACATAACCTATGGGAAACACCCATCCCCAATATCCGTGAACAAAAATAACACCACTACTATCAAAATCACACACAAAAATAAAAACATATAATTTCTAGAATCCTATTAACCCCTCAACACAAAATCAAAAAATAAGATACATACATCTCCAAGGTAATCATCATTTCACTGATGGTATTCAAGAGAAAATTTGAAGTTCTATATTGTTGAAGAGTCACCCGAAAAATATGACTACCAATGAAATATATAAATAATATCTCCATAGTAGGGTCAAAAAAGACATGATTCCATGGATGTAAACCGTCAAAAATTTAAAACTTGTTAAAATTGAGAAATCTAGAGAAAGCCACCAAAGAAAAAATACCCTCAAATCATTAATCTAAATATTTCTATGAGTCCAATGAAATATATTATAACACATTGGTCTATAATATGACTCTAACCATAAAACACAAGAACAAAAACCCATTTTCACACTAAAATTAGTTTTAAAATCAGACACCCTTGTTTTACACTAGAAAACACAGCTTTACGATGTCATTTTCATATTATCATTCACATTATTAAGAAAACTCATGGATTATCAATATAGTGAACCATATTAAATTTTATGTATAAAAAAACTTTTTTCCACAAAATCCCCATTATTGATATCTGTGACACCCCGAGATTTTATGAAAAATAATATTTTAATGTCATTAATGTCTTATGCTACACAAAGATTACCTTGAACTATAAGTAACACCGTATTAGCTTGCAGTATACGCAACACTATTCTTGGATCGTGTTACACACAATTTTGATAATAGTTATTCTACGCAACATTGAGTATATATATATACATATATATTAAATTTATAAATGAAATATGGTTGGATTCTGTTATACGAAACAACGAAGGATTCTTGCACAACATGCAACCCTGACTTGGCTTGCATTACACGCAATCACGACCGTCCTCTATAGCGTGTGTTGTACGCAATACTGGGTTTTACTAAAAAAAGATATATTATTATAATATTATTATTAACTAGCCGTTATGAATAGTATTAACTAAATTTTGAATTTTATAACATTATTATTCATCTCACACATTTTCTTGAACATGTTATAAGAACAAAATAAATTTTTCGTTTAAAATAAGTATTTTTAAAAAAATGAAGTTTTGACGCCTTTTGATGGCGCACCCACTTTAAATATAGTTTTTGACATGTTTATAAGTTCAATTTGACAAAATAAAATTCTTCTTTTGGATCAGGATATAAAAATTTACATTAGATAATGTTTTGATATTTTTCCGATAACTTTCATATTTTAATGAATAGTAAAAACACGCTATATTATAATTAAAAACAACTTTTTTCATCGTAATATCTTATGTGGTTAAATTATAATATTTAATGGCTTTAAAGTATAAATAGAATATATTTTTACCATTTAATATAATTCATGCCATTAGCATTGATTTTACCTTAAATTGGTAGGTTAAATCAATTCAATCTTTTGCAATTTTTTAAAGAAAAACCCATTTTCTTTCGACAACGGGATTAATTTTAATTTAATTTCTGAATCTTTTGTGTATTGAATTTAGAAAAATGGATTCCATATTTGGAATCAGTGGATCCAAATTATGTTAATAAGCTACTTTTTATTTTTGGGAATTATGAATAGTAACTACGGTAAATTTTATTTACCATAGTTAAAGTTAAATCGGGTAATTAAGGGTAAATATACTATTTTAAAATTACCCTAACAAATGTAAAAATCCTATTGGATGTCTAAACGTCTACCCATATCACCTAATGGTCGGATTAGATTCATTAATTAAATTTTTTCCATGAAAATAATTTAATTATTATTAAAACCAAAGAATGTGACAACATGTCACTTTCTTAAATCTTACAAGTATAATAATTTTAATCTAGTGATAAACTTCATGAAACATAGAACATTAATAGTCTCCAGAAAGCTAATATAATTATCTACATCATAGGAATTCATTTATATTTTTTAGGGATTAAATATGTATCATTTATTATGACACAAAGATGATGCAGTAATTGACTTATTAATGCAATATTGACATAATTGATGTTATATATGCCCAAATAAATGTAATTTTAGACTTTTTTTGACATACACTAATTTTCTAGGTTAATATGACATGTTATTGATGATTTAAGTAACTTGGTTATAACTTATCATTCTGTTATGAATTTCATAAAAATCATGTACCAAATAGTGTCAAAATTGACATAAATTAGTTTTTTTATAAAATATAATATTATTAATTGTTATTTTATTCCTAAAAATCTATGGTTCGTCAAAATGACTTAGATAAGATTATATATATTAATAATAAACAACTTGGGGTTCTTTTGGCTTGATATAGTATGTTTATTAACCATATAGTGTAATAAAACAAAAAGACACGGTAAAAGTTAAATTATTTAACTTAGAGTTAAATCTAATTGATAAGGTTAAAATAATAAGCTAAACTTGTCTAAATCCTATTGGATGATAGTATTGAGACCCATACCCACTTTATCTTCGATATAAGACCCTTTGGAACCATTATAAACCAAATTTGACCTTAATATAAAATAATATTTTGAGATTTTCCTAAGGTGCCCCTCTCCTCCCTTATAAAAGGGCACCACCTCCCTCTCCTCCTCACACCAATTTGAGCATTCATGCTCGGACAACCCCTAACAAAATCTCTTCTCCACTTCCCTAGTATCATCATATAGGTCTTGGTCTTCTTTAAAGACCATCCTTAGTTCTTTAAGTGGAGGTTAAGTGAAGGGGCATCAAAAAGAGGTAATATCCATTACCGATCCTTTTCAATTTCTTTCTTCTTGAACTTCTTCTTCTTTAGTTGTTTCATGATAGATTAAAAACATAATTATTTCTTATATACTGATATGTTATTATAAATATTAAACAACTCTAATTAACCTTCTATCCATCCTACGGAAAAGGGAAATGACCGCGCGTGCGTACGTACGGAATACCGTCTCCACGCCGTGGTGTAATCTATTTTCCGCCACCTCCTTAATTGGATGGGTATAATGGTGTAATGAGTAACTATATATGATTATTATAAAGTTATATTGATACTGAAACAGTATACATACACTTAAACACAATTCCACGACCATGGGAACGATATCATCGCTCGTGCGTACGTACGGACTACCGTCTCCACAACGTGATGAGATTCATTATACATGTTAACCATTCCAGAATGATTATAAAGTATATAAAATGAATAATAATCAAATATATGACATGTCAAATATACTGGAATTATGTATATATATATATATGTCATCTACTTACTTCCATTCAAGACAATATGGGAAGGAAAACATCGTTCATGCGTACGTACGGACTACCGTCTCCATGAACAGTGTGTTTCATTTCATTTATATATATATATATATAATCAATATATATGATATATAAATCATTTTTTATATTATGGAAGTAATTAAATCATGATATAGGTAATAATAATTTCTAGAACAACAAGTCCAAACACCTACGACAAATGAAACGATTTTACCCAAAATGCTTCTTTAATATGGAATTTACAAAAGAACGGGTAATATAAAGTCATAAGTGAACCATATATGATATCATAACAATTAATATAATTCTATAATAAGTTAATGACATTATTTAAATCATTATACAGGAGGTTCGGATACGTACAAAGCATATCGGACATAAGGTAAGGGAAATATCACAATCTCATTTTTATCCGGGATTATTTATACATTGGATCGTACTGGGGTATATTTTATCATCCACAGCCATGTTTCCTCAATATGTAATATTATTTCCATTCACCTAAAATTTTTAAATTCTATTTTACCCTTCGGTGAGTTTTTAGTAAAAGATATGAAAGGAATCTGTTGTCGTTTTTTTTGTACGAGTTACGTTTTGACTTTTCTGAAAAAAGTACGAAAAGAATGTTTTTTTAACTTATACGGCAAGAATGATTTTTTTTTAAATAATTATTTCCAAGAAGCTTACATTAAAAGTTTTCATGTTTATTTTTAATCAACTTCTTTTAGTTTAAAATTGTATGACATTTTTGAAAGGAAAATGTTTTTGAAGTAGAAAGGATAGTTTCCTCAAGAATGGAGTTCAAGTGTTTTATCAAAATTATTTTTCATCTAAGATAATATAGGGTTCTGTTTATATCCCTATTATGGCATTGATTTGATTATGTTGTTATGGAATTATTTTTATGAATTCCTTTATCTTATATGAATTGTTTTATGAAGTCATGATGTTTAAGATTCCCATTTTTATTACATGGGTTATGGAAAGATGTATGGTTTATGATTTTGGGGAACACATAAGAATGGTATCATTATGAGATGTGTGGGACCTATATCTCCCTCCAATGCATTGGGTAAAGATTTTATATCTCATGATATAGACATGGCGGGAACGGTAGGTTATACCAGTTCAGTGAAATAGGACTGAAATGAGGGTGACTCGGTTCAGAAAGGGACTTTTTCCACTATGATAGTCTTGGCAATGAGTCTTGACTAACAAGAAATGATTCTCTATGATTATGTGTGTATGCCACAATGTTTCAAGTTTTTAATTTATGATTATTGGGATTACATTTCACTACTATGATTTATCCCATGTTATGAAATTATGATCTCTTTTGCAGGTTAAGATTTCCAAAAGATATATTCTTATGAATATGATGTGATTGATATTTCTTTTGATTACCCTTACTGATCATTTGAGCTCACCCTTTTATGTTTTCATTTCCACAAGATATAAAGAAAGGTTTTAGGTAAAAAAAAGGAAGATCTTTATGGAAGATGTTGAAGATCTTTCACCACGATTAGAAGATTTTATTCCGAGTTTCCAAAGACACTAAACTATTACGATCCTTGTGTGTGTGTGTTTGTTATGTACTAAGTATTCCGAAAAAGTAATGTAATGTCCATGTACATCAAGATATGGGTCTCTACATTTGGTATCAGAGGAAAGGTTTAGTCATCCTTTGGAAACTAGGATGTGAGAACGTTTGTGAGATCCCTAGAGATATTTCTAAGGTATGTCTAGGGATTTCCCTAAGGATAAGTATACGTATAATATAGTCCTAGAACTATGGTAACGATCTTAGAATTTAACCTAAGATGATAGATATTGTAGTTACCCCCGCTTTATTATGATTTTTGCCTCTAACACTATTCTTTTTGGGTTTTAGAAAATGGCTGGAAACAAGATGATTCACGATAATGGAGGATATTATGGACAATGGAATGATATAACTCATGAGAAACCAAATGAAATGGGATTTGGAAGTCCAACCATCATCATTATGCCGAATCAACAATCTCATAATATGATCAACATACTCAAATTTGGTAAGTTTCCCGACTCGGCTAATAAGAGAAAGATGGAGTTTCATGATGATCATAGAGGAAAGAACGTTCAATTTCCCCTATGTAAATCATGTGGGAAGAGGCATCAAGGAAAATGTTTCAAAGGAAATGGAAGATGCTTTGGGTGTGGAAAAGAAGGACACAAAGCCAGTAAGTGAAAAGGAAAAGGTTCAGTTAACACCAGGGATAAGGATAATGGTATTGCAACGACATCAAAAATAATTAAATGTTTTAAATGTGGAATGTACCGGCATTATGCAAAACAATTCCCTAAGGTAAAGTCTCATGAAGAGAATCAGTATGGTCGTATGGGTAGTATTTATGTTGATGATGATGAAGAGACTACAAATGATATGTGAGATTAAAGAATTGTTGAATCTCAGTCAATGGTTTAAGAATGCAGTGGAATGATTACATGGTTATCATGTGTAATGTTGTATAAGTAATATCATGGTACTATGGAATAAAGAGACATCTAAGGATTGCTACATTATTGTTTTTCCTTGAGTTTTGAAAGTGTATGATTAATGGTACCAGTATCCATGAAAGATTATTCATATATTTTTGGAATGTAGATGATATGCGCATAATGAAGGGATAAGGAGAAAATTAAATGTTTGATAGCATTCATGAGCTCATGAATGATATAAGGAAATAGTTATATAATGGTTTGAGTATATAGAATTTTGGGTTTTTGGTATGTGGAATGCGTTAACTTTTGACAGTACTCATGTTTTTACTAAGATTCAATGAGTATTCATTTTTCGAGAGATTACATGATTATGGTATTCACATGACTGGAATGTGACGAACAAGATATATGTGGGATAAATAATGCCATTCATGTGATCATTTTATCTATACTATGAGCTTGGACCGAAGTATTTTGGATATGCCTAAAGATTGGAATGGATTATGTTGGACATAAGTTAGTATTGTTTAAGGATAGAACCTTTTTTAGATTTTATTGATGGGATGATATAGTAATGTAGTTTTAGAAAAAGGACAACCTGCAGGACGGGCGGCAACCCATCGCGTCGGACAAGGCCGTGGGAATCGAACCCACAACTGAAGTGCGACTGACCTTTATCGCCTACCACTGACCTATAGGATGTCCCTGGTTAGTATAAACTAGTTTTATTTTATTAAGCGGTATGATATATGAAGTATATGTTCATTTTTGGAACCATATACGATTAATCTAACCATAAGATGGACTTATAACTTTTTCTAACCTTTTGTTTGAATGAGATGGAATGACCCATCAGTCTATCCCATGATATGCTAACACATCACGAATAACAAATTAAACTTCATTTCTTTAAGGGATGAAGTGGAAATTGTTCAATTCATGAACAACAGTGAGATTGTACCAAAATCATGCAAGTATTTCTTTTAATTCATCAACTTTAGGAAAATGATCTTGAAAACCAAATATGTTGTCCTAGTTCCCTTATATCCGATTAATCAGATGGTACCTTAGATCATCAAAAATCAATAGCTTTGTGATTGTTGGCTTTTTCATAGCCATGTTCTCTACCACTCTCCATCAGAACGTGATTGTTAGATTTTTCTTCCATATCCATATTTTCACCTACGTTATCCTACATGGAAACCCCATGATGAGTTAATTTGGGTAACCGTTACATTTCATACTTTATATTTTAAAATCCATGTTTTGGTATTCCTTTTTAGGATGCGGGTTTCTATTAAACAAACTTTCGAGTAGTATACCATTTATAACCCTGACGAATTTCGAGGGCGAAATTCATTTTAAGGGGCGTAGAATGTAACACCCCAACATTTTATGAAAAATATTCTTTTAATGTCATTAATGTCTTGTGCTACACCAAGATTACCTTGCGCTATACGCAACACCATATTAGCTTGCAGTATACGCAACACTATTCTTGGATCGTGTTACACACAATTTTGATAATAGTTATTCTATGGAACATTGAGTATATATATATATATATATATTAAATGTATAAATGAAATATGGTTGGATTATGTTATACGAAACAACGAAGGATTCTTGCACAGCACGCAACCCTGACTTGGCTTGCATTACACGCAAACACGACCTTCCTCGATAGCGTGTGTTGTACGCAATACTTGGTTTTACTAAACAACGATATATTATTATAATATTATTATGAACTAGCCGTTATGAATAGTATTAACTAAATTTTGAATTTTATAACATTATTATTCATTTTACACATTTTCTAGAACATGTTATAAGAACAAAATAAATTTTTTGGGTAAAATAAGTTTTTTTGAAAAAATACAGTTTTTCCGCCTTTTGATGGCGCACCCACATTAAATCTAGTTTTTGAAATGTTTATAAGTTCAATTTGACAAAATAAAATTCTTCTTTTGAATCAAGATATAACAATTTACATTAGATAATGTTTTGATATTTTTCCGATAACTTTAATATTTTAATGAATAGTAAAAACACGCTATATTTTAAATAAAATCAACTTTTTTCATCGTAATATCATATGTGGTTAAATTATAATATTTAATGCTTTTAAAGTATAAATATAATACATTCTTACCATTTAATATAATTCATGTCATTAGCATTGATTTTACCTTGAATTCGTAGGTTAAATCAATTCAATCTTTTGTAATGTTTTAAAGAAAAACCCGTTTTCTTTCGACAACATGATTAATTTTAATTTAATTTCTGCAATTTTTGTGTATTGAATTTGGAAAAATGGATTCCATTTTTGGAATCAGTGGATCCATATTATGTTAATAAACTACTTTTTATTTTTGGGATTATTATGAATAGTAACTATGGTAAATTTTATTTACCGTAGTTAAAGGTAAATCGGGTAATTAAGGGTAAATATATTATTTTAAAATTACCCTAACTAATATAAAAATCCTATTGGATGACTAAAATTATACCCATATCACCTAAGGGTCGGATTAGATTCATTTAATTAAATTTTTTCAACGGAAATAATTTAATTATTATTAAAACCAAAGAATGTGACAACATGTCACTTTCTTAAATCTTATAAGTATAATCATTTTAATCTGGTGATAAACTTCATTAAACATCGAACATTAATATTATGAAGAAATCTAATACAAGTATCTACATAATAGTAATTTATTTAGAATTTTTATGGATTATATAAGTATCATTTATTATGACACAAAGATGATGCAGTAATTGACTTATTAATAAAATATTGACATAATTGATGTTAAAAATTCCCAAATAAATGTAATATGAGTCTTTTTATGACTTAAAATAATTTTATAGGTTAATATGACATGTTATTGTGGAATTAAGTAACTTGGTTAGAACTTATCATTCTGTTATGAATTTCATAAAAATCATGTACCAAATAGTGTCAAAATTGACATAAATTAGTTTTTAAAACAAATATTATATTATTAATTGTTATTTTATTCCTAAAAATATAAGGTTTGTCCAAAAGACTTAGATAAGATTATATATATTAATAATAAACAACTTGGGATTCTTTTGGCTTGATATAGTAAGTTTATTAACCATATGGTGTAAGAAAACAAAAAGACATGGTAAAAGTTAAATTATTTAACTTAGAGTAAAATCTAATTGATAAGGTTAAAATAATAACCTAAACTTGTCTAAATCCAATTTTATGAGCTTGTTTCGACCCATACTCACTTTAGATTCGAAATAAGACCCTTTGGAACCATTATAAACCGAAATTTGACCTTAATATAAAATAATATTTTGAGATTTTCCTAAGGTGCCCCTCTCCTCCCTTATAAAAGGACGCCTCCTCCCTCTCCTCCTCACACCAATTTGAGCATTCATGCTCGGCCAACCCCTGAAAAAATAACTTCTCCACTTCCCTAGTATCATCCTATAGGTCTTGGTCTTATTTACAGACCATCCTTAGTTCTTTTAGTGGAGGTTAAGTGAAGGCGCGTCAAATAGAGGTAATATCCATTACCGATCATTTTCAATTTCATTCTTCTTGAAATTCTTCTTATTTAGTTGTTTCATGATAAATTAATAGCATAAGAATTTCTTATATACTTATATTTTATTATAAATATGAAACAACTCTAATTAACCTTCTATCCATCCTATGGAAAAAGTAAATCACCGCGCGTGCGTACGTACGGAATACCATCTCCACGCCGTGGTGTAATCTATTTTCCCCCACCACCTTAATTGGATGGGTATAATGGTGTAATGAGTAACTATATATGATTATTATAAATTGATATTGATACTAATATAGTATACATACACTTCAACACAATTCCATGACCATGGGAATGATATCATCGCACATGCGTACGTACGGACTACCGTCTCCAGGACGCTATGAGATTCATTATCCATGTTAACCATTCCAGAATGTTTATAAAGTATATATAATTAATAATAATTAAATATATGAAATTTTAAATCTACTGTAATTATGTATATATATATGTCATCTACTTACTTCCATTCAAGACAATAAGTAAAGGAAAACAACGTTCATGCGTACGTACGGACTACCGTCTCCATGAACAGTGTGTTTCATTTCATTTGTCTATCTATTATATATATATATATGGAATATATATGATATATAAATCATGTTTTGTATTCTGGAAGTAATTAAATCATGATATAAGTAATAATAATGTCTAGAACAACAAGTCCAAACACCTACGATAAATGAAACGATTTTACCCAAAACGCTTTATTAACATGGAATTTACAAAAGAACGGGTAATATAAAGTCATAAGTGAACCATATATGATATCATAACAATTAATATTATTCTATAATAAGTTAATGACATTATTTAAATCATTATACATGAGGTTTGGATACGTACAAAGCATATCAGACAAAAGGTAAGAGAAATATCACAATCTCATTTTTATCCGAGATTTTTTATACTTTGGCACTTACTGGGGTGTATTTTATCATCCACATCCATGTTTCCTCAATATGTAATATTATTTCCATTCACCTAAAATCGTTTAAATCCTATTTTACCCTTAGGTGAGTTTTTAGTAAAATATATGAAAGGAATCTTTTGTCATTTTTTTTGTACGAGGTACTTTTTTGACTTTTCCAACAAAAGTACGAAAAGAATGTTTTTTTAACTTATACGGCATGAATGATTTTTTTAATTCATTATTTCCAAGATTCTTCCTTTAAATGTTTTCAAGTTTATTTTTAATCAACTTCTTTTAGTTTAAAATTGAAAGACATGTTAAGAAAAGAAAATGTTTTTGAAGTAGAAAGGGTATTTTCCTCAAGAATGGAGTTCAAGTGTTTTATCAAAATTATTTTCCATCTATGATAATATAGGGTTCTGTTTATATCCCTATTATGGAATTGATTTGAATATGTTGTGATTGAATTATTTTTATGAATTCCTTTATCGTATATGAATTGTTTTATGAAGTCATGATGTTTAAGATTCTCATTTTTATTACATGGGTTATGCAAAGATGTATGGTTTATGATTTTGTGTCACACATAAGAATGGTATAATTATGAGATGGTTGGGACCTATATCTCCCTCCAATGAATTGGGTAAAGATTTTATATATCATGAGATAGACATGGCTGGAATGGTAGGTTATACCGGTTCAGTGAAACAAGACTGAAATGAGTGTGACTCGGTTCAGAAAGGTACTTTGTCCACTAAGATAGTCTTGGAAATGAGTCTTGACTAACAAGAAATGATTCTCTATGATTATGTGTGTATGCCACAAAGTTTCAGGTTTTTAAGTTATGATTATTGGGATTACATTTCACTACTATGATTGATCCCATGTTATGAAATTATGATCTCTTTTGCATAAGATTTCCAAAAGATATGTTCTTATGAAAATGATGTGATTGATATTTCTTTTGATTACCCTTACTGAGAATTTGAGCTCACCCTTTTATGTTTTATTTTCCCCAGGATATAAAGAAAGGTTTTAGGTAAAAAAAGTAAGATCTTTATAGAAGATATTTAAGATCTTTCACCATGATTAGAGGATTTTATTCCGAGTTTCCAAAGACACTAAACTATTATGATCCTTATGTGTGTGTTTTTGTTATGTACTAAGTATTCTGCAAAGGTAATGTAATGTCCATGTACGTTAAGCTTCGGGTCTCTACAATATCAATTTGAAAATTTTTATCAAACCATTGTTGAAATCATAACCATTACACTAATTGAGAAACATATTAGAAATAATATTTTCAATATTTAATCATTCCATTGTAAAATAATGTTTATATTATAAAAACACACTTGAATCCATGATCTTAGATAAAAAAAGTTATATAAAAATCACGTTATTATTTTTATAACAAAAATTTACCCACATAGAATTAAGTCATTGTTTGTTTTATAAATTATTCATTTGTCATCTACAAGATGTGTTCGTCTTTTGATTAATTGAAGAAAATCATTTATTTATTATGGATCCACATAACACTATTTTTATAACTGAATAAATTTTATGTAAAATCACACATTTTTAGCAAAACAATAAAAAATGCTATAGTAAAGATTAAATATAATTAAAAAATTGAATGAATAATATCATTATGGGACTAGTGTTAGTGTGAATCATGTCTAGACGGATTGGTGGACCATGTTTCAGCTTCCCAATGACACTGCGAGTCATCATAAACTATGTATTAAGGATTCATATGGATTTCTAGGACCTACAAGGTCACCATGTTCCTCCAGTTCACACACCATTATATCTGAAATCACCCCCAAAAAAATTAGACAACTCACAAAACTAATGACACAAATATCGACATCCCATGAAAAAACTAGTGCCCAGTACAAACGAACTAGCCAGTCTCTCCATCATGTACTACCCATCTCTCGATGATCTTATCTACATTTACCGTTAATTCAAAAATAACCAAGTGAATTATTAAAACTTGTACTTCATAAGAACCTAGTATCTGATAGAATGTTTCATAAAGAAGCCAAATCTATCCCTCCCTCAGATGCCTGAGTTTCCCAATAAAATCCGCATTGTGTGTTTCCAGTCATCCTAGGTTGTCTTCAAGCACTGGAGAAATAATAATTAAATAGAGGGAGTGGTTTTCCATAAAATAATTATGAAAACTAGTTGTATAAATTAATTAAAATTTCATCATGACTTGTTTGATTCTCATATTATCACACAAAATAAAATAATTATTTTAAATATAAAATCAGTTTTACAAAAGAAAACACAAAAAATAGTAACTAATCACTATACTAACCCTAAGTATCCCTCTTATATGTGTAAAATATACATAAAAACTAACCAATTAATTCTTTTGTTACGTCAAATTTTAGTTATAATTACCCTATATCCATATAAATTGGTAAAATTCCAACATGGATGATGAAAAAGAAAAAAGTAATGTAAAATATAATAAAATAAAAACATAATTTTGTATGACATTAAAATTATAAATCCAACAAATAGAACCTAAATGACCAATTGGGGGTAACATAATATCCTGAACATAATATAATGCTTATAAAACATTTATAAACTCTTCATTCTCATTTTAATTAGATGAAGACAATCTTATTGGAACCAGTTATATATCCAAAGACCCTTTTATAAAACAACCATTATAATAATCATTAGTGTAGGATTCTTATAATATTTGAAATAATATTTTTATGTAAAATAATTTTTGGGTAAATAAACAATCATAGAATTAACATTATATGTTATGTAAAGTTAATAATGAAGAATCACATATAAGAAATTTTATAAAATTTGAATCATTTAAAAAACCCATATGATTAACTATGGATATGAACAACCAAAAAATAATTTTAATAATTACTGAAATTTTAATATCTTGTATGTTTTAAGAAATAATAGGCTTTTGGAAGGATCGTATAAATTTTATCTAGTTGTAATATATAATTAAAATTGAACCACTCCTAAACTAGGATCTCCCACCCAATAACCTAGGTCACTATAGATGTTTGAATGATAACAGTATATTAAATAAAAAATCTAAAGAGTGAAACATCACTAATTAGATCCAAAAAACAATAACCAAGTAAAATCAATAATCCACAATGGGATGATTTAAATCACACATAAAAACCTTAATAATGTTTTTTTTAAACGCGATATTTTCTTTCAAATTAAAGAAATTATATAAATATTTATTAAAAATTCTCAACCGGGGATTATAATTTATTCACGTAATCAACATAAATACCCATTGCAAAAATAATTATTATTTCACACATTAAATACCCCAAGGTTCCCCACATTACCCTTATAATCATATACACTTACCTATATACATATATATACCATCTATTTACAGAGTCTATATATTCTCATGGTAGTTTTTATATACACATCTATATATATTTTCTGGATATGTTTGTAACCATACAACAAGCCAAAAATATTTTAATCTACTCACATTAGATTTGAAAACATCATTGAAATAATATAATGATAAAATTTATATCAATACAGGGGATTAGAAACATTATAAAGTAGGATTAATATATTTAAATTCCTAAAACAATTGGAAACTTATCTTGAATCAATGAGACGTGTGTTTCCTTCAATGAATGTTTATAGAATCATCCAGAACCTTATTAAAACACTTCTTGACATAAAAAATAATCCAATGGAAACACCCCCTTATAGGAAGGGTTTTGGAAATTGTGAGGGGAGAAGAAAAGTAAATAAGATAACGTATAATGTAGAATATTGATAGAGGAAAACAAAATCTGGTATGATAAAAAGATAAAATTAGAGGAAAATCCGTAGAAAATGGTCGGGTAGGGAGGAGGTGAGGCACAAGGTTAGGAGACCCCAAGGGTGTGTCAAGTTGGTTATGTGAGGGAGAGGTAGTGAGTTTTCTGAGTAAAAAATAGTATAGGGAAAGATTGGGATTTTTTTTAAAAAATGGATGGGTTGGGCATTGTGCATAAATGGAAAAACTGAGCAACAACCATGAGATTCATATATAAGGGTTGTAACCCATCAAATGGTTATTCCACATAGTAATATTAATAATTCACTATCCCTGAAATCATTCCTTCCATAATACAGATTCTGTCATATTGTATGTGCATGATTTCCCATAACCATTATCTGACTATGTCCCAAAGATTATTTTATAATATCTCAAAAAAAATATTCTAAAAATTCATGAATGGGAGTAAATATAATTTAATAGTTAGAAATATTAACTAAAAACATGGTATGGGTGTTGAAATTTCATTTTGAGTAAATATTATGTTTTAGAGCACGTACTATACGAAACATCAAGATTAAAAACTTTTTGACAAACTAGGGAAATATTGTTATTAAAAATGATTTTCATAACATAGTCAATATTTTAGTGGGTATTAATAAGAATAACCAAATTATATAATTTATTTTTTATTTTTTTTGAGTTATTAATTAGTTAAAATAATATAAGCTCTAAATGTTTTAGGATAATAATGAAATCGTATAATGATAAGAACATTTAAAGGGGGAATTTTTCTATATCATTGTTTTTTATATATATTTTATAACGTCTATTAAAATATAAAATAATAAAATATAGAAATTTGATTTTATAATTTGGAAAAAAACGGAAATATTTTTTTCTAAACAATGATATGATAAATTTTAGGTATTTTTCTAAAAGGACTTATTTTCGAGTGAATACTAAAAAATATCTATTTATTAAAAAAATCTCATTTTATTTATTTAAATCATGTATTTTTTTAATAAATTCATTATTTTTAATTTTTTAAGGTAACATTAGATTAATTTTAATCAATTAAATTCAATATAAATAAATATTATAATTAATTTCTTTTATAAAATCATTTTTAATGCAATAATTTAAATTTAATAGATTTTCATGGCATTTTGAAAAATAATAATAATTTTTTTACCAAATATTGTAATTAATTCATTGAATGTGGAATATTTTTTTTGAAATATCTAATTTTCATTATTTAATGATAAATATTTCATTTTTTTTATAATGAAATATAATTGTGTTAATAGTTTTCTACCATTATAATTGAAAAAATTGGTTAATTGTGGATAAAATTATTGGAAAAGGTCACCATATCTCAAAAAACAAGATTGTATTTTTTGATGAGAAAAATTAGAAAATATCCTTCTCATAATCAATTTTTGTTATTTTTATGGAACATTCCTTTGAATAAAATCATTATATTATTTTAAGATAATAATAGTTGAAATGTTTAAGTATCCCACACTTATTATGTGCTCTTGATATTAATATTGATAAAAACAATTTATTAAGAAATATAGATGATTAATTTGATTAATAATAAATTTTACTTATAATAATAATTTATTTTTAATTTTTATTCCCATAATAATTTCATATAACTTTTACACAAAAGAGGTGCTACACTTGTTAAAGTAGTAGAAAAATCATGTAAGTGTTTTGAAATACCAAAATAGTAATATATTTTTGTTTAATTATGGTGTCACAATATTATAATTGATATATTTAATGTATTATTTATTTGAGAAGTATTTATATTCTAACTCCACTATTTTCATGATCTTATTATAGTCAAAATATTTTAATAGTCATGAAAATGACATTAAATTATATATGATGCAAATTTTTTTTTAATAAATCATTTTAATATCATAAAAATACATTACTTTTTTATAATTAATGGAAAATTTTATATCATATTAGTAATTTTTCACGAATTACAAATTTAATTTTTTAGAATGACAGTAGTGATCCTTAAAGACTATGTACATTTGAAAGCATAATTGATTTAGACCTATAAAAAGGTACTTAAACATAATATTTCAGAAAAACTTATAAATTCTTTTTTCACAAAAATATTACCCCAATATAATCTTTAAACTTCCTATAAAACATTTACAATCCTCTAGAGTGATCTTTAACATCCCCTTTAATGGCCATATGCTCAACTAGATGGAGGATTTGAAAAGATGAGGTATAAACAATAACTAATTTATTTTACATTAATAACTACTTATACCTCATTTAATTTATATGAATAAATCCTAAAATAAATCATTAATTATCATATATATATATATTAATATATTAATTTAATAATTATTATCTACCACTTTCAAATCCAATGGAAAATAAAAGCATCACATGTGTACACATTTTCAATAACACCTCCATAAAGTGATGTAATTCTTTTTTCATCAAAATATCATATAAATTATAATTAAATTGAATCAAATAAATAAATGTGATATTTATATAATTATTAATTTTTAAGAGTTTATGAAAATATTATCACAGTGAAAGAACTAGAACTACCAAACCAAGACTTGCATGAAAAATGGAACAATTGAGACTCAAAAAATAATATTAATGAAGAACTATGGGTGATACGTTGTAATAAGTCAATCATTTATGGTATTATAATTATGAGTATGGTTCTGTTATGTATTTATAATTAATATAAATTTATTATGAAGGATCATCAGAGTGCATATGAATAATTGAAGGATTGGAGGTAAAGGGTTTTCCTCAAAGTCTTTCTTTGAGATATGAGTTTTATTATGCATATAATTTTAATATAGAGTATATTATTCCTATATGAATTATTATATCACAAATATATTTTTATTCATGGAATTTAAATTTTCTATATTTTTTACTTTTAAATAGTTTAGGATTTAAATTATATAAATGTTGCAAGGGTTTCCCAACTCACAATAATTTATTTGATATATATATCATATTCACAACTGGTTTATTCCATGTGTGGTATATACTACCCTTAAATTTATATTATTATTATTTTCAAGAATACTATTTTTATTTTACAATATATCGAGTATTCTATCGTTTATGTGGTTTTGATTTCGATATTACTAAATTTTTAAGCATTTATGTGGTATTCTCATATTTAATCAATATTTTTTATATTGAATCTCCATTGGAAAAATTATATGCACTTTTTCTCCTAAAATACAACTAATTTTTCCTCACATAGTTAATTTTCATGTTTATATGGTTACCTTTTAATCTAAAATATATGGTACTTAATATTATTCGTAAAATATATTTATGAGAAGTCTCCATTATTTTCGCTTTTTTGAGTGAACATTTTTTTCATGAACTTGTTCTTTGAAATATTTTAATTTATGCTATTTTTATATCCAATTATCATTTATTGTCATTTTCTATAAATTTTTTCTTATTTTCAATGTATTAGAATATATTGAATAAAATATATTCGAGAATGGATATGTATTCCTTTATAAAAATATTGAATGGAATCATAATTTTTTCATTTACATCATGAACCAGTTTTCCTATCCTCATGACTGTTCTATTCTTTGAATCATACATTACACTTTCCCATGGGTATTTTTTAAATAAAATAATTTTCACAATATTTTTTGAGTTTTTATGTAAAATTTTATCTACATAAAAGGATACTTTTATCGTTTTTTCAAAGAGTGGTTCAAATTATCTTTTAATGGTATTTTTCAACTATATCAATGTTATTTAATGTGTATAATTCTTCCCAAGGGATATTATATTATGATACCATCCACATTAATTATATGGATATCCTAGGATAATGATTTCTAATGAGGATTATATGAAATCAATTTCATTCCCATGGGTTAGTTATGCTATGATGAAATAATAAATGTTTTTATTATCATGTGGCACATATAAGTAGGGTTTTAATTATGTGATTGGTGGGTTTATTTATACCCTATAATGAATTTTGTAATTATTGGTATCCAATGATATAATATGAATATAATGAGGACTGAACAAATTCCATAGATGAAAAGAGGTTTGGTTGATCCAAATAAATTATATATCATTTTACACTAGGTGATGATGGAATTGTTAGTGAGTCTTAGAAAATGAAATTATTTTCTATAATTTTGACTATGACAAAATTCATATAACATGTTCATATTATTATGATATTATCACAAGAATCATGATTTATTAATGATGATTCCTCATAGTTATGACTTGTGTCTTTAGATATTATATAGAATTAGGCCATCCCTTATGATTTATAATACATGAATGGTTGGGTATTAACATAATAATTTGTGTTCACTCTCTTATTCCATTATGTTTATCTTATTATTTCATATGACTGTTGAATCATATATATGGTGTTTTCTAATACTAAGTGTTGTAACTCTCCCATTATTATGATTCCATTTACCTAGGTTATGTATAATTATATTATGTAATATTTTCCTTAAACGATATCATATTTGAATAAATTTTTGGTAGATGTGGATGTATTCTAATGGAATAATAAATTCTGGGTGGAATGAAAAAATTTACAATTTCATTAGAGGTACATGGTTTTTTATGTAAAGGGGATTCCCAAATTTTATAAACATATAAACTAGAAATGTATTTTGTATGTATGTTACTCAATTTTGAAAATTTATATTTCTAATTATGGATGCTTTAAATTGTATCAATTCAATTGGAATAAAATATAGTATGTAGAGAATTTGTTTAAACAGATCTAGGTGTACTGGTCTCAGACAATCTCTTATGTGGTTGGTACATTACATCATACATCGATGAGAGAACATAGTTTCATGTTTATTACTAACTCATTGTGAGATATAAGATTTTATCATCACAATAAACTTACCATCACTTAGATCACCACAAAAAGTAATCTAATGTTATATATTCGAGCATACATGGGGTCCCACCTATCTTTTATAGAGAATTCCAGCCAGTATTATTTTATCACGAACCACCAATATTTTTTGGGGATCTTCTAATAGAGTAAAATTATTTCCAATAATTTATATAATTCCTTATATTTACCACTGATTACTAGAATAATAATATTACACCTCATTTTATCCAATTAAACATAAACAAATACCCATCTATTTAACTGACAAAACCATACACCACTATCATATGTTAGGATATATCCAAAAAAATTATATCTTTTTGAAAATTTTACTAATATTGAATGAAACCATCAAAGTCAATGTATTTTCTAGATCCCCTCATTCTGAAGAAAAAATAGAAATATGAGGTCAGTCGTTAATTTTTTTAATAATATCTCACATGATGATTCCTTTAAAGGAATTTATGAAACCTTCAATATTTGGGAACATTTTCACATCAACTCTCCTTCTAAAAATGCAGTTCTATCTACCACCTTCTTATGACCCAAATAATGATGATGTAGGTTGTTTCATAAAATATTTTTGGATGAATACATTGGCATACAAAACTAGTTGTTTGTGATTATAATATATCCTTTGTATCCATATCTCTCCATCATCCTACAATATTCAAACATAGTGGTGCATTAGGTCGATAGTTTTAGTCCATGAATTAAACACTATATTATTATCCATGTGAATTCCACTCTAATAGTCATAGTAGATTATCCCAATTTATTCTATAATTCCATGTCATACTAATATATTCATTAACTAAACCATTTACTTCACATCATTGATTTCTGCGAAAGGTATTCCTTTCTTATTATATAGTGTAACCGTGGGTTGAAGCATAGACATTAAGATAATTAAAATTACTCTAATAAAAAACAAATAGTTGTTATTACATGTTTGAGTGTCTTAATCTAACACAAAGTTATCATCAATAAACCCAAGAAATGGTTCAAAAAATATGAATAATAATTTTATATCATCTATTCCATTGAGATATCTTAAAATCCACTTGTTTGCTTACTAGTTTACATTCATCAAAATTTACATGCATCAAATGATTACTCAATATAAATATGAAATATCTAGAAATTTTCATACCATAACAAAAATCAAACAACAAAATTTCAATAAAAATTTATCATAATCCATATATCCCACCTCATATTTTTCCATGGTTTTTTATCGTCAGGAAATATTAAATTTTCATCTTAAAAATTTGAAATTTCCTAATATCCATTCAATATAAACAACTCAATGTCCATATATATATATTCACATTGAGAAAAAAATATAATTATAGTATTTTACTTTATTCAATAGTCAACCCGTGAGTCTTATTGGTTATCCTAAGATCATTCATTTTGAATCATCCGATGATATCAAATTTTATACCAAAAATCCATTAAATATATTATCCTACCAAATTTATATCATAAATATAACGAAGCGGTCTAAAAATTTAATCATTCTTCCATAACATTTTATGGAAAAAAATGTTTGAGATTATCTTCATGAAACCCTTTTCTACCATGAAATCAATGAAATTATAGTTTCTTTTTCATGGTTCTTGTTTCAAGTTATAAAGACTACTTTCAAGAGTACAAACCAATTACTTATTATAATCAAAATAAAAACTAGTTAATTGCTTCATGTAAATATCATCCTCTAAATCAAATGAAGTAATTCATTTTTATATCAATTTGTTTAAATTAAAAATAATTGGTAGTAACCAAACATTATAATTACTGAATATTAGCTTGTTTAACCCCCATTAAAAGTATTTCAATGAATTATATACCTTATAGTTTTTAGAATCCTTTTACCATAAGTATATCCTTATTCGTGAAACTACCATCAACTTATTCTTATTTCTATAGGACCCACTATTTAATTAGTAATTTCATCAAAAATATTAATTTCATTATATCTTATGTATCATTGGAATATAATGAATCTAAATTTAATGTTAGGGATATCTATGACATTATGGAATAACTGAACATGAATACTTATTCTGAGATTTCATATTCTCTTCCACCAATAATAAGTAGGTAGTGTAGTTCATGACTAAACATGTGTAATAGTTTTATGATGTTATGAGATATAAAAAACTCAACATTAGATTATATCCTTTCTTGTATATCATTATTTGGTTTTTCAATTTCTCTTATTTAACCTTATATATCTCTACCCTACATTTATGCATCACATCACATTTTCACCTGAATGTTTTTAGAAGCCAAGAATATGATCACATTGGTACTAAGTATGGGGAAATACTTGATTCTAAGTCGAAGTAATGTTTCGTTTTAGAATATTGATATGAAAACATTTAGTTATAACTAATAATGATAATCATTAGATGACAGTCATAGAAAAAAAAATTTATTCAATGAGAGAGTTTTGTACAAATATTAAAACATGAAAGGGGAATAAGATATGGTATTAGAATAAAAAGGTCAGGTTCAAGTTAATATGAATTGGAATTATATTGATTTAAATTTACCAAATGCTTTTGATTATGGCATAGGGTGTTCATTAATTTGGATAGTGGAAGAGGTAACTAAATATTGTTTTATCAAACTATAACTTCTTGAGAATATCTTTCCGTACTAATGGAAACACAATTTCGTTAAGAAAGTATGTAATCCAAAAATATACTTCTTCCCAAATTTCATTAGACATTCAAGACTGTATCATCTTTCTACGATCCTTCCAATTCAACTATCATCACATCCTTTCAACTATATCATTATTTCCTTGTTCTCTATGAATATTTTCCACAAGTTTGATTCAATTATTTTTGAAGTATTTTTAATTTCAATTCGATTTTATTCACAAAAATTTCCAGAACATAGACATTTTATCTTCAATTATACATCCCTTTCCACTGAGTCAAGGCACCGACAACAATTATAATCTATTTCATAAATTAGACACAAAATATTCTAGATTCTTCATTAATAATTTTTTAAATGTATAAGAATCCCTTGTGAGACATAACTAGAGATGGTACCTACATATCAAAATTAACAAAATTCTAATTGTTTTCACTAAGGAATATTTATATTATAATTTTATCGATCATTCATCTAATTTCTATGTATAAAACTTTAACAACATCAAATAATAAATGATAAAGATTCAATATAATATTTGTTACAAGAATGTTCTTGTTATTACCAATGAGAAAACCATGTTTCTAGTTACACAACTCCAATAATCAAAATGTTTTTATATTTTCCATCATCAATATATCATATCTCTCAATAAAACACAATATCACATCCCTTACTGTAAGTAGTGTCAACATTAAACAATGAGCAAAATCACAATCTCCATATATAATTTCATTCCCATAACATTATTCTTCTTGTTTAATAATTGAATGAATTTTTTTAATAATAATTGAATGTTTCATACTTATTTCAACTTCAAGAAACACCTATTATGCAATCATATATTTATATCACACTTTTATATATCTTTAAGAGAATCACCATCCCCAATGTGATCCTTGTTTAATATTTAGGATGCATAATTCAGTATTCCACCTCACTCAAACATAGAATGAAATGATTCCACTGAGTCAACTATCCACAATTACACTACAATATTGGCAATAATACAAATCCATTTTACCCATGTGGTGAATTTATAGATCCCAATATTCTAAAATTAATCATTTTGATGTTTTATATAAGACACTCAGAAACATTCTAGAGATCAAACATTTTTCTATAACACAATAATTTTGGGAAATGATTGGTAGATTTACATATAATCCCATATTTAGATTGATATTCCACTTTATTTAGTATTACCATTTGATTTGGTGACCATTCTCTATGTTCTTCATTCAATAAGTCATTGGAGGGTTCTTGACGTTCTCTTAAAAAAAGATACTCATTAAAAATTAAGCTCCCCAAATACTTATGAATTATTTATATTTTATTCATAAATTAATTAAATCAATAAACCTCCCCTCACAAATCTCATATATAAATTATTGTAAGATAAATGAATATAAATATTCTGCAAACATTATCATTACTAACACTACCTGAATCTAAATTATGTTGAAATCAATGATATGATCCTCCATTTTTATTCCTTTATAAAAAATTATATTGAACATTCATATAATCCTCCAAATAGTATTCAATATATTATATTTTTAATGCACGTCTTCCAAATCCATCATCAGATCGATTTTATTTTTTACCATGATGATGAGGGAAGAAATCTTTTTGGAAGACATCATTATCAGTCCAAATATCATATAGTCTTTAAAATCCCATTCCTTTTTATGCATAATGTATATTTTTGTTCTATTATATCTAGAGGTTCATTTGGATGAGATAATTCTCTATATGTATCCTCAAAATTTGATGGGTTTTTCTCCTGAAATTGAAAACTCTAACCTTACCAACACCAGAGTTCCGAAATTCTTCCAAAAATAATATCCCATAAAAACATTAATTAAATAATGTATATACCTATGAATAATTTTAGTGAATAAAATTATTATAATAAATATTTTATATTATTTACTATATATAATTATTTATGAATAATTTAGTTAATTAAAAATTATCATCATTTGAAACATGACCATTGGTTCCCATGAAACATAAATCATCAGACATCATGATTAATAGAACACCTCCTCCTCATATATTAGTGAACCAAAATATATATATTATAATCGAATGAAAAATCACCACGTAAATTCAATCAACATTGAAAAAAAACCACATAATCAAGTGAAAATAGAAAAGGAATAAGACAGATTGATTTACATGGATTATAGATTTCATCCTATATCTATAGAATAACATTGATTTTATGGTTATTACTAACAGTCAAAAAAATACAATAGTTTATAATCATTGTGAACATACAAACACATAGATCAAAAAACATCAAGAAATAAAATGTTACCAATTCCAAATTTTATGGTGTCCCACTTATTTTTTATAGAGATGTTTAAAAGGTTGTATAATAGCACTGACCTATAACATTATTGTGGTTCCATTTCACTATAAAATTTTTCTTATCGATACCATATAGTATTCTTCATCATAAAAAATTAAATATTTTTTATGATATGGAATCATGGGTCAAAATCCAATACATTATGGTACTATAATTCTCTTTCGTGGTTTCAAATAATGAATTACATGATTGGTAGAAACTTTGACATGATGTAGAGTAAATATAAGAACAATAATTTTTTAGAAAAAAGTTCATCAAGTGTTACCTATAAAAAGATATTTTATTTTTTAGAAGACAATTGTAGAAGATGTCAATAAAAAGATAATTGAACAAAATAATGTATAAATTCTCATATAATAGAGTTCTCTAACTAGACTATGATTGTTATTGATCATATATAGTATTCATCTACATAAAAACTTATTAATTGTTGAAGAAACTAGCACCCAATTTTTAAATCGACACATAATTAATGGCCCTTCAACTAAATTAAAAAAATACAACGTTATCATCAAAACATACCCAAATTCTGACTAACATGGAACTAATTTTAGTTTCTACTTCTACTATTTTAAACCCTCAAAATATTATTTTTTTTCTAGATCCCATATTCTAATTGAAAACATCAAAATATAAAAATATTATTAATTATTCTTAAAGAATATATTATATTTTAGAATATATACATTATAAAATTTAATTTAAATCAGTAAGAAAAATTTAATCAAGTGGAAGATAATAACTCTTTTGTTTATAATGGTGGTTGAAAAATATATAAATAATAAAAATCATTCATGAATCATTTCTCTAAGAAAATTTTAAAAGGAATGGTTGTGTCCAGGAATAATATCCTAGTAAAATGATTTACATGTGGTTTAAATAGGAACATTTTTATTGATTTTAAAAAGAAAAAAGTTGGTGATTACGATGATCATGATAAGGTATAATTTTTTTGGTTGAAAATTTAGAGTATAATCATAAAGAAAATTATGTAACTTGTCAAGGGAACATAAAGGGGTTCTATAAGATAAACAAATGAGTATACATTGAAAATAAGAAGAATATTACTACACTAAAGGTAGTGGATTAAATGATTAAGCTAATATATATTTTATAAATATAATGGATCATGATTGAAATCATGAAGAAACCTCAATTACTGAAAATAATGTTATAGAAACCTATGTTGAGAAAATATTATAATTCAAACATAATAAAAGTATTCTTTTGAACACCAATCAAAATAAATAAATAATACTACTAAATAAAGGGCTTGATAAAAAAAATAAATGTTTTTGAGATTAATTTCTCAAAAAAATATTATTATATTGAATAAATTATGATTTTCATATTGTTAAATGAAAAATATGATATGACGTTAAATGGCCATGATAAAGAAATTACTACAAAGGAATCAGATCCATGTAATTTCTAATTAGGGTGTCCTATGATAAAAAAATAATTTAAATATTTAAGAGAATATTATTAATAAATTATATATGTTCAAAACCAATCACCAAAATTTATTTATATTTTTAGACCCATAACATTTGGTCGATTCCACTTATTCATAACACAATGGTAAATGTATTTTTTTTTTGAAAATACATGTTCAAAATCTAAAACAATATAATTTTGGGATAATTTTTTTGGATAAAACTACACTTAAATTAAAACAAAGTAAAATTTAACAATGGGTATATACCTAAGAAATAAGGAATAACAAAATTTATACGGATAAATAATAATTCCTTATATATTTCTATTATCATAATAGAGGAACAATATTTTGAAGTTATTTTTTTGTCCTATGGAATAATGAGAAAAAATATTATACATTAGGGTATAATAAGTATCTTCTATGGTTTTTAACAAGTAATTACATGATAGGGAAAAAAATTTAGATGATGATGTGGAAATACAATAACAATACTTTTTTTAAAATAGTTAATCAAGTATGATTACTAAAAATGTATTTTATTTTTAAGGAAATATTTTTAGAAGATGTCACCAAAATGTAAATTATAAATAAGAGAGTATAAATTCTAATCAATGATAGTTTCAAAAATATCATGGACGTAAGAATATTTTGATAAAAAAGATTAATGCTTTATTTTTTTGAGTAGTACTAAAAGTTATCTTGAAAAACATACCATCGATTATTTGTAGTGTTTTACCATTCACATGATATGTGAAAATTAATTGAATAATGATGATGATCATTATCGTTTATTGTTAATGATTAGGATTGAATGTTTGTCTAAAATTAATGTAATTATTACAGCAATAATTGAATTCAATAAACTAAATTCAAAGGGTGTCTTTCTTTTAGAATGGAAAAACATAACTTGTTAAGTGTAAGCCCAACCTTTGTTTATGAGAGTGAATTTTTGTTCAATATAAGGTATTTTATTATAAACTATCTAAAAATGAAATATTTGTCACTAATATTGAATGAAATAGTGGTAACATATTCCAATAACGTTATTTGAGAAGTATTTCTTATTGATGGAAAATAAAAAAATATGTTGTGGGATAAAAACATGGTCATATTATCTAATAATCGTGGGAATAATTTCAATTAATTATTTGGAAAGATACATTCTTAACTTAATAAGGGATGATATATTATTTTTGAAAAATGTCAAAATGGAATTATTGAAAACTAAATTCACAATGGGTTGTGAATCTAGTCTACCTAGACACATAAACTTATACCCTATTGTTTTTAAGGATAATTAGGTATTAATAAACTCGAGTTAATCTTTAGATTATATCATTCTTTGATAATTAACGAGGATTGGTAAGGTAAATAACATGAATCATATATCATATATAGTGGTGATATATAACACATCCATAATACATGTTAATAAATATTTTGTAGTCTATATTATGAATATTATAACTGACCGTGGAAAGTATTTCACATTCTATTAATTTTAATACCATCATATTAATAATCTGATTAAACATTAATATATTGAACTTTAAACACCTCAATTTAATGGTGTTTTATAAATACTTAATTAAATATTATTTGATATTGTAAGTATCCTAATTTTAAGATTTAAAATCTCAAAATGTTTCGACAAATAAGCTACCAGTAAAGATTTATTTATTAAAAATATATGATTATTGTGACCTTAGTCAAACATGAATTCAACTGAAATATGTTATTATAAGAAAAAATTATAAGCTACATGAATATTTCTATAAGAAAATTATTAATAGAGATCATATTTTTAAATTTTAGAAAGTTTGATGATAAATCTATGAATGCTTTGTTCATGGGTTTATAACCAATTGGAAATGTTTATATGTTCATGAAAAAGGCTAAAAAACTAATGGATATTTATGATGTAAAAATTGATTAAAATAATCATAGTTTCTGTGATAGATGTTGGATACTTTTTAAAGAAATAAAGTGATATCTCCTAGGAAAAACAAAGGGAATTAGTAAAAGGAATATTATTTTGTACTAATCATTTAATTCTTAATTTATATTAGCCTAGTGATGGTGTGTATGATGGTGAATGTAGAAATATAATATTTCAAATGATAGAAAATAATTTCAAACCATTAAATATCATTGGAACATAGAAATCAATAGTTTATACTTGGAGAAAATAGAGGATCCAGAATCAAATAGCTGTTGTTTAATATGATGAAGCTAAATTAGTTGAAGAATAAATGGATCATAAAGTTATGATTAGTTTCATTAAAAAGGAAATAGATCAAATTAAAATTAATTACACTTGTGATCTTGTTCATAGAGAAGAAGGAAATAATTTTATTATAACCAAGTGGGTGTTTATGAATAAGCTCAAAGATAATGAATAGATTTGAATAATCAAATCTAGATTACATTACAAAGATTATTTATAGGTTCATGGTAAATACATAGAAGAAATATTGTTAAATAATATTAGACTTGAAACTATAAATATGTTTCTATAAGATTCATTACACATGAATTAAAAATTTTATAAAATGGTTGATAAATATTTATTCATAAATAATGACCCTAAAGAATATTTTTCTAATTAATATAAATAAATGTTTCATCCATTATTATTATGGAACTATGTTGTCTGAATTGAAAAAAATATTTGTATAGGTTGAACTAGATCGATCAAACATGGAATTCCAAAAATGAAATATTTCTACAGGGGATGAAATTTTCTTATGGAAAGGTTTAAAGTAACCCTTAATGTGAATTAAATGGGAGTATTTACTCTAATGTTTTATCAATATCGACAAAATAAATGTATCTGAAAAGGATTTTTGTTGTGAGGAATGAAAAAAATATTGATGAAATTTTGTATGTAAATACATGAATAGGAGTGTTGATTTCTAATATTACATGTGATATATAATGAAACATATATCTTCATATACCTTGATATGTATACTAAGGAATTTATTTATAATTTTCTCATGATAGATTACAAATATATATTAACACCCATGTAATTTTTAGTTAAACTTAGAAAAAATAAAGTACATAAAGGAAATATTTAAGATCACTTTATAATGATGACTCAAAGATTGAATTATCTTAAATAATAATGAAAACATAATTTTTATTCAGTATATATATATTCTAGATACAAATGTTATCCAAATAAATCATATATATTATTTTCCAAGAGAATTTATGGATATATCAAAAAAACATTGAGTTTTGTTTTGATGTATAAAAATGTATAATGTTCAACTTGGTTGGATTCACTAATGATGATTAGGTTGAATACAATGATTACTAGAAATCAAAATCAGTAAAAAATTCATATTTGTTGAAATCTAATTGATATTCCATTAAAAATAAAGTTATATAATTAATATAACTGCTAATGAAATTTATATTTCAACTATAAATCTATGCACACAAATTATATGGATTAAAGAGTGGATAAATGACATGAAGTTGAAACATGAGAATATATTTATAATTACATGTGATAATCAACATGAAATTCTACTATTTATATATATTCCATGAAAAACCATAGTGTAGGATCGAAATAATGATGTAGATGCTCAATATACAAGAGGGGGGGGGGGGGGTGAATTGTACACTTTAAAAATTTCTTTATACAAGAAAAAATTTAAGTTTAAGAAAGTTAAACTAATAAAACTCACAACACCTCTAATAGCAATTGAAATACTGCGACAATTTAAGATTTTAAAAACATATGCTTCTATATACTTGCTTAAATCTGGAATGTGATTCGGAAAAACAGGTTCCGGAAATATGGATCCAGAAAATGAATCTTAACCAAAGTTTACAATATGATATTCTACCTTAAAGCGTATAGAATATAAATGAATCAGAGTACAAGTGTAAGGAAATATAATAAGATTATACATTCCTTCAATACAAAATGCAGAGGAAAAAAAGTAGTAAAACTAAAAGTAACAAACAGTAACTCTTTTAACCCAAAGAGAATGGTATCCAACAACCTTGGATAAAGGTCCCTTGATTTATACTATCCAAAAAGTCTGCCTTACCCACACCAGGGTATGCTCTCAATACAAAGATCGAAGTCTCTATCTTGCCATCCCTATAAGCCCTCAACTTCAAGGTAGTTGGCACCTTTGTCATCCTCAGCAAGGAATCCCTTAACTTCAAGGTGTTGGAACCACTATCTTCCTATCCCCGGAAGACCTCGATTGTAATCACCAACAATCAGAGTCGCATGAAGCAAGTCTGGACAAGGAAAAGTATTAACAAGCCATTCAAACATTCTTCACAAAGCTTGAGAGTTGATAAGAGACTCTCTCTCTAGAAATCACTTCAACAACATGTATGCACAAGTAGTCAATGTTTAGTATATCGATCTCTTTCAAATTAGCTCCTATTTATATTCTCGGTTGGAACGGTCGGATTCCTCCTCCAACGGTCATATTAACCTTAAATTTCAGAGGGACCTGTACATGTGTCACTTAACCAATGATTATTTAGAAACAGAATGGATGACATCATTTTATAACAAAACAAGTTTAACTGAAAGCATGACATTGTTTTCTAATGAAAGAAGTATAAATATAAGCAAAAATGAAGTTCAAAATGTAAGAAAATAAAATTTCATAGTCTAACCAAAATGGAATTCAGTGTCTATAATAAAGAGATATTAAGATTCGGTTTTGTAGGAATTCGGAACATAAATTCTATGGAAATATGGAGTCTGAATTTCTAAGGAAATTCAAATTCTGGTTTCACTAGAATTCAGAATCTGAACATACAATGTGTGGAGTCGAACAGATTGAAGTTCGATGTTTAACTCATAGATGTTCAGAGTTGAACTACTAAAAGTTCGGAGTCAGACTAGTAAAATTTCAGAGTCGAACTAGTAAGAGCTCGGAGTCGAACTAGTAAGAGTTCGCAGTCTAACTAGTAAGAGTTCGCAGTCGAACTAGTAAGAGTTCGGAGTCAAACTAGTAAGAGTTTAGAGTCGAACTAGTAAGAATTCGGAGTCCATAATTCAGAGTGGAACTATATGAGAGTTCATATCTAGAATCTGTAGTCGATCTATATTATAGTTGTATCCAGAATTCGGAATAGAACTTCATTAGAGTTTGTATCCTGAATTCGGAATGGAACTTCATTAGGGATTCTATCCAGAATTCAGAATGGAACATCATTAGAGTTTGTATCTAGAATTCAGAATGGATCTTTATTACAATTAATATCAGAATTGGGTTCCTAAAACAGAATGCTTCATATCTAATTATTATAAGATTCCATGGTTTTAGTTATGAATCCTATTTTTATACTTAAGAAAAATATTGATATGTGTATGGAAATCTTGGTTGGGGTAAATTTCCTTAAGAAAGGAAATTTTCCTTATAGAAGTAAAATATTTATTTCCTTAAGTGTAAGGTGTTTATGATTTTCAAAAAAAAAGATGGAATGGAAATTTCATAAAAAAGATTTATTGACTCAACAATCTCCCCCATTTTGGAAAGCACAATCAACCTTTCGAATATGAATATAAGGACTTTGAAAAGTAATCATTAGACATCGAAATTAAAACTTATCTCCCATTGTTCATGGATGATAGTGAATACAACTAACTCCCCCTAGGAATAGGAACTCTAAGGATTGTATTCTGAATTTCTGGGGTGGGGTTTTCATTATCATTAAAAATTAAAAATGTCGAAATGATGAACTCCCCCTTAGGTAAGATCCCCCTTACTTAGGGATAGTTCTTAACATAGAAATTTTTCCTTCTCCCTCTTTTGAGAAGTTCTTTTTCCTTCTCCTCCGTTGTTATTTTCAAAAAGAATTAAAGGAATAGAAAACGAAATAAAGTACCTGAAACATTAGAAAATAATAACACAAGATACAACCAACCAAAAATTTCATTAGAGTTGAAATAATTTTTACAAGGAAAGGCAAATTAAACAAAAGATTGGATTGAGTTTATTTGTCTTCCTTTTCCTTCGGGATAAGCTTATTCAATAAGGTTTTCATATTCTTTAAATCATTTTGATCCTCCCCATATTTCCTATACAATGATTTTATCCTTTCATCTTGAGCTTTCAAGACTTCTTCCTGATCCTTCGTGGCCTCTTCTTGTATCTTTAGTAACTCATCTTGCTTTAGAAGCAATTCTTCGAGTTAAATCTGGAGATCTCTATCCCTTTTAAAATTTTGAGTAGGAGAATTATCCTTCCCGTTAAAGTCCTTTACTTGTTGATTCTGAGAACGTTGCTCAATGATTAGCTCATCCTGAAGATTCTTATTCTTGGTATCCACGTCATCAAAAGCCTCTTTAACATAATTTTGAAAATGATCAAACTCAGCCATGTCTGCTTCATCTTTCTTAGACCCCAAAGTGATTTTGATTCAGGATTTTCTGTGAACATCATAATTGATAAGAAAATTTTTGTGATCTGTTTCAATCTTCACACACTTATCCATCACCATAGATAAGGATTCTGACTTCTAATTCAAGCTATGTTACAGCATCTGGCATCTGGAGTCTATAGTGGGAAATATCAGAATGGTGTCCACTATCTTTTTCAAAGACTCGACCACAAATTCATGACCCTGTGCTGATGATTCCGAATAAGATAAATTGCTTGGGGATTGTTCTTCTTGATTTTCAACCAGCTTCCTTCTAGAGGAACCACCAACCTCTTTCTTCCTGATGGTATCTTTTGTTGGTGTATCCATGAGCACATGCTTACCTTTATCAGTTTTTTGAATGGGTAGGTCATATGGAGATTCTTCCTCACACTCTGATAGTTGAACAATCGAATCTTAATCTATTTTTTCCTTTTCTACTTCTTACTCAAGAAAATTCTTCTCATAAGACTCTTCCTCAGAAAAAACATTTCACTTCTCTTCCTCTTCCTTATCATCACCCTTCTTACATTCTTTCTGAACTCCCTTTCCCGGAGTGACAAGTTTTGCGAATTCAGCCTTTTCTTAATAATATTTTACTTGTTTGTTCAATTCATCTAGATCATCACTTCCCTCTTCTACTTCTTCTTCTTCTTCAAAAAATTCTTCCTCTACTTCTTTACCAGAAACTTTCTCTACTTCTTCATCAACTTCTTTCCCTTTGGACGTTTCCGGAGTGATGTAATTTTTCCCAGGAGTCTCTGGTAATGGTTTTGTAAGGAATGTTTCCCGAACCGAAATCTGCTCAGAAGCAATCTCTTATACTTTGAAAAGATATTGAACAATCTCATCTTCTGACATCTTCTTCTTCAATTTATTTTCTTTTTCATGTCTTTCCAACTCATCAAAAGAAATCTCTTTTAAGGACTTAGCCTCAACAGGATCTAATCAAAATTGAGGATCCACTTATTTTCTCTTCTCCTTGTCTTACCTCCACTTAGCAGCCCCTTAATCTGGGTAGGATTTTTGTTTATTTGGTTTGGGTGGTGCAGATTGAGTTTCCTTAGCTTTCTCGGTCTTTTCATTAGCCACCACTTATTTTAACTTTCTCTTCTTTCCAGCATTTTTAGATAGTTCCAGAGTTTGTTGATCTTTCTGAGCTGGCTCAGCCTCTTCATCTGGTAAAGAGTAGAATTTTCCCGATTCAACAGAAAACCCATCGCCATACTCTATAATGTATCATCATTTATCAGCATCATCTTACAATGTCTTGGCTTTGAAGTGCTAGAAACATTAAACGAATCAAGACATTTGATAATAAGCTTAGAAATTATGTTCGGATACATTATTATCAAAGCATTCAGATTACCTTCTTTAATATTCTTAACTGTAATCAAAGCAAGCCTCATCAAATTCAACTTTCTTAGATTTACCAAAAAAATATAAGATGTATATATCACTCTTCTTGATATTATACTTATCACCCCTTCTCGGTACTAAATATCATTGTAATGAGAGCTATAGAATCTGATTGTCTGAAGAGAGATGAGAAATCTTTGCAGTCTTGGCATCTTTAAGTCCAAGGCATTTCAATGCTTTCACATTTTTGGAACTTCCTTTCTCATCCGGAAGCTTATGTGAACAAAAATCATCTTCAACTTCATATGATAGACCCACGAAGCTTTCATCCTTAGTGTAAGAAAGCATATAAGTCATCCCATGTTACTTGAACTAAAAAATCTCTCTACCATCTTCCTAAAGGAAGGAAACAGGCTCGTAAAAGTCATTAAGGAAATCTGTATAAAGCAGATACTATTTCTTTGGCATTGATAAGAAAACATCCTCCCAGCCATTCAATATGATATTCTTAGATATAAGAGAATCATACTTGTAGAAACTCGGATGCACTAACCTCTACCTCTAAACTAACCATTTTGAGATTGGATTCGTAGTTGACATATCCTGAGAAGTAGCTTCAGTAGATATTCGGAATGAAAGACTCTTGAAGTATTCAGAACAGTCTTTAAGAAGGGAGACATAACTTAAACATGCGAGAGCATGAAGATCGATCTGTGACAACCATTAGGGGTCCCCTTTATATAGGCGATGGAGCTGACCATTGAGCTTCAAAAAACCATCTAACGTTTGAAAAAATATCTGATCAGATCTAATGGTTCAAAACATACCCTCAAGTAAATCTTGAATCTGATCTTTTGAGGTTTTAAAAAAAACATTCGGATTTAAGGAGAAAAACGAATCTGAAAAATTTTATAAGAATAAGAAACTACCTAAAACCAAAAAAAATTGACTAAGAAAACTTGGGTAAAGAATTCATATCATTCATATTTGGCTAGGAATTTTATTCATAATAGGTAATATTCTTCTTGATGAAAATTTTTACTACAAAAGACTTATTACAAAAATCTCACTACGAAAAATAATATGAGTACAAAAAAACTCCTTTACAAAAATTCTCATTATGAAGATTATCATTATGAAAACATCATTATGATAATTTTCGAGAACGAAAACTTCTTTATGAAAATTTTTAGTATGAAAAATTCATTAGGAAAATATCCAGTACCAAAACTTCATTACGAAAATTTATAGAACAAAAACTTCATTACTAAAATTTCCAGTACGAAAAAATCATTACGAACGTTCAAGTACAAAAACATCATTAGAAAATTTTTAGTAAGAAAATTCTAATTAATAAAATTTAGTTACAAATTATAGAAAAACATACAACACAAATTTTGATTACAAAATCTTTTTTTTAAAAGAAAACTTACTACGAGAATTTTTATTACAAAAGCAAATGTACTCTCCCTATGAAATGTAGCTTATTACTATAAGGAGAATATTTAAATAAGAAGTTAATAAAGAAATATTACCTTATGGTTATCATTCCTAACTTCTATTTAATGTATCCAAATCTATCAGAGGGTAATTATTTTGTGAAAATGTTAGCAAGTTGATCTTGCGTTCCGATAAACTGAAGAATTATATCTCTTCTATGTCTGTGATCCCTAAGAAAGTGATTCCTAATATCTATGTGCTTTGCACGGGTGTGATGTGCAGGGTTTTTACTAAGGGAAATGGAACATGTGTTATCACACAAAATTTGACTCTTTCTAAAGCTCAATCCATAGTCTGTGAGTGTGTGTTGCATCTACAACACTTAAGCACAACGACTTCCAGCTACAATATATTCAGGTTCAGCAATGGAGAGTAGTGAACTGGCCTTCTATACCATAACCCAGAATGATCTTCCATTTCACTAAGACATGGTATGTCTTGGATCCTTAGGTCTTCTAATTTCAAAGTGTATACATTCTCCTGCCTATGTGTAGAGAGAATAAACTCTTCCTTGGAATCGTGTACTAAGCACTTATCATTCCAAAAATTCACAAGGTATCCATCATCACATAATTGACTTATGCTGATGAGGTTATTCTTAATAACCTTAAAAAGAAAAAAAATTGAAATCAAAGTTTTTCCAAGAAGAATAATGTTACATATACCAATAATTTCTCCCTGAGCATTTTCTCTGAAAGTTACTTTCCCTCCATTCGTCTTGATAATATTTTCGAAATATCTTTTGTTACAAGTCATTTTCTGGGAACATCCACTATCCATGTACCAAGTATTGTTGTTGGTACATTCCCTATTTTCCTGAAAAAAAGAAATAAGTTAGGTTTTAAGTATCTAGAATTTCTTGGATCTGTAATTGTTAGAAAACAATATTTTGGGTGTCCACATTTGTTTGTAAAAATATGATTTATTAAACCCAAGAGATTGAACTCTATTCAAAGAACAATTTTTCTTCCAATTCCCACCACTTTGAAACTTAGTGCAAAAAGGGGCTTTAGAAGGAACAAAATATTTGTTTTTGAAAACTGTTTTTTGGTGAGTATAACCTAAACTCGTAGTGTTTCCATGAGGTTTAATTTGAGAATACATCTTGTCAAAATATTCCTTCCCAGAGCTAAATTTTTCAAGAATCTTCTTAAGAGAAAATATTTCAAATTTTAGTCTAACGACTAAATTCTTATCATTAGGAATCATTTCCATATAGTTAGATTTTTCCTCAATACATTCATCTCTAAAATAGGATTCTTGAGATATTTAGAATGTGCTTCCATATCAGAACATGCTTTCTCATGGTCTTTAGAATGTTTTTCTAAAAGCTCTTCTTTATCTCTATGATTTTAAGTAATATATGAAATCTATTTTGTAATAATTTATTCCCTAGTATTTTTCTTGTCTAATTTCTTAGATATTTTACAATTTTTTGTTTCAAGTAACATGGAAAATCTAGATACTTCTTCATATAAAGGTTCATTATATTCTAAAAATGAAGTATCTTCATTAGAAGTACAATTTTCTGAATAGTAATTCTTATCAAGTGATAAATTTGTTAAATCCTTGGTAGATCATAACGTGGCCATAAGACATATATATGGAAAAGAAGTATTAGAAATGAATCCCATATTCTTCCAAGCTAATGAAATATATTCTAAAGATTCACTTTGTGAAGAGTCTCCACAGCTAGCACTCCAAGTAGTATTAGCTTTTAGACTTTTCTTAGCTTTAGCATTATAAAACATCCTCCTGTTCTTTTTATAATGCCTCTCTTTCCTTTCATTCTTTTTAATCATAGGGAAATCAAGTCATATGTGTCCACTTCTCTTACATTCATAGCTTGTGACCTCTGAATCTTTCTTATCATTCCTTTCCTTCTTCTTATAATTGGATTGGAAATTTCTTTGACCAGTTATATTGTTCATTCTTCGACAAAGATTTGCTAATTCATTCAGTGATACATCACTCTCACTAGATTCATATTGGATAGTAACCTTATTAGACATTGATCTAGTTCGTCTCTCATGAGTCTTAGCTTTCATTTGATTTGATATAGTAGTAAAAGCAACAATACCTTTACCATTCTTCTATTTAATGTTATCAGAATCTCTCTTCATCCTTGTTTCGTGTTGGAGAAGAGTTACAAATAGCACATCTAAGGAAATATAAGTAACCTTCCTGTTCTCATCAATAACTGTTCTCTTTGATTCATACTCATTGGGAATAATATCAATGATCTTTTCAACAAGAGCTTCATCATCCAGACCTTTCTCTCCCATTTATTGTAATCTATTCACGATAGTCATAATCCTTTTTTGTACTTTTTTTATAGGTTCTCCATAAGGAGAATTAAAACCATGATACTTAGCTCTCAACATAGCTCTTCTAGTCTCAATCACTTTATATGTACCAAAATGTGTAACTTCGAGTTTCTTCCATATATAGTTAGATATTTCACAAGAAGAAATTTGGCTATATATGTTCCTAGTAATTGAACATAGTAGAGTATTTCATACCTTATATTTTAATTGATAATCATGTTTCCCTTGGTTTGTGAAAGCACTAAATTCCTTATCTGGAAATTGATAACCTCTTGTAAGAACAACAAAGTCATCTACACTAGTATTGAAAATGAAATTCTTCATTCAATCTCTGCAATAATCATAATCATTGCCATCAAAAATTGGTGGTCTTGTAGGGTTTAGGTTGTTGATGGAGCCAACATTTAAACCAACCATCATAAAAAAACATTCTACACAAAAACTTGTTAATAACAAATATTCAGATTCGAGGAAAATATTCCTAAGAAAGGAAAATATAAAACAATGAAAAATTGAGGAAGAAAAACTTATATGTTAGTATAAGTATTTTAGAGACCTCCTTTGATACCAATTGTATTATCGAAATAACAATGTAGATGCTCAATATACAAAGGGGGGTGGGGGTTAATTGAAAATGTAAAAAATTTCCTTAAACAAGGATAAATCTATGTTTAACAAAGTTAAAATAAGAAAATTCACAACACCTCTAACACCAATTGAATTATTGGGACAAATTATGAAGTTAAAAACTTCTAGTTCTATATACTTTTTTAAATATGGAAAGTGATTCTGAAAATAGTTTCCAGAAATATGGATCCAGAAAATGAAACATAAACAATGTTTACAATACGAGATTCAACCTTAAAGCGTATAGAATCTAAATGAATCAGAGTACAAGTGTATGGAAATATAAGAAGACAATACTTTCCTTACAATAAACAATGAAGCGGAAAATCAAGTAGTTAAACTACAAGCAACAAAAAATAAATCTTTTAACCCAAAGAGACAGGTATCCAACAACCATGGATAAAGGTCCCTTGATTAATAATTTCATGAAAGTCTGTCTTACCCACACCAGGGTAAGCCCTTGATACGATTATTAGTGTTTCTGTCTATCTATCCCAGCAAGACCTCAACTTCAAGGTAGTTGGAACATCTATCTTCCTCAGGAAGGTAGACCTCAACTTCAAGGTGTTGGATCCTATGTCTTCGTATCCCCGGAAGACCTCGACTATAATCACCAACAATCAGAGTCACACGAAGGAAGTCTGTACAAGGCAAAGTTTGAATAAGCCATTCAATCTTTCTTCATGAAGCTTGAGAGTTGATAAGATCCTCTCTCTCTAGAAATCACTTCAACAGCATATAAAAACACATTGTCAAAGTTCAGTATATCTTTCTCTTTCAAATTAGCTCTAATGTATAGGCTCGGTTGGAACAGTTGACTTTTTTCATCCAAGGGTCATATTTTCCTTCAATTTCGGAGGGACATGTACACGTGTCACTTAACCAACGGCCAGTTAGAAACAGAATAGGCGACATCGTTTTATAATAAAACATGAGTAACTGAAAGCACGACATCGTTTTGTAATGAAACAAGTATACGTATAATAAAAACTGAAGTTCATAATGTCAGAAAATAAAATCTAAGAGTCTAACCAAAATGGAATTCGGAGTCTATAATAAAGAGATATTAAGATTCTGTTTTGTAGGAATTAGGAACCTGAATTCTATAGGAATCAGAGGTCTGAATTTCTAAGGAAATTCAGATTCTGGTTTCACTAAAATTCAGAATCTGAACTTGCAATGTTCGGAGTCGAACTGATATATGTTCAGAGTCGAACTAGTAAAATTTCGGAGTCGAACTAGTAAAAGTTCTTAGTAAAACTAGTAAAAGTTTGGAGTCGAAATAGTAAGAGTTTAGAGTCAAACTAGTAAGAGTTCGGAGTCAAAATAGTAAGAGTTCGGAGTCGAACTAGTAATAGTTAGGAGTCCAAAATTCGAAGTGGAACTATACGAGAGTTCATATCCAGAATTTGGAGTCAATCTATATTAGAGTTCGTATCTAGAATTCAGAATGGAACTTCATTTGAGTTCATATCCAGAATTCGGAATGGAACTTCATTAGAGTTCGTATCTAGAATTCAGAATGGAACTTCATTAGATTTCATATATAGAATTTGGAGTAGAACTTCATTACAGTTCATATCAGAATTCGAATCCTAAAACAGAATGCTCCATATCTAAGTATTATATGATTCCGAGGTTTTAGGTATGAATCCGACTTTTATAATTATGAAAAATATTGATATGTGTAAGTAAATCTAGGTTAGGGTAAATTTCCTTAAGAATGGAAATTTTCTTTATAGAAGTAAAATATCGATTTGCTTAAGTGTATGGTGTTTGTGATTTTCAAAACAAGAAGTAATGGAAAGGTCATAAGGAATACCTGATTAACTCAAAACATAGAACTAAAAAAATAAAAAAAGGATGAATTTATAAAATTATCATCATGTCAATGGATTTTTGGTGTTTTAGTGAATTTCTATGGAATATTATATTTGTTAAATGTTCACTAATGTTATAAAAAATTAAATATTTAATGATTTTACGATGAATGTTTATATCATTCACTTATTTTATAATGAATATATGTAGTAATAAATATTTTATTAAATATTTTTTTCAAAGTGGAATAATGATACAAAAATCCAGTGCCTTTTTTTGAATATGAATCGAATATTGTTTTTAATGGAGGAAAATAAATGAGGTGATTATGTTGGATATAATAACATCATTGCCTAAAAATTCTTTCCATGAAGGGATACTGTTCTGTAAAAAATTATCACGAAACATTGTGTTTGGTCATTTGTATTTTAGAATGGATCTCATTTAGTTAAAATTATTATGAGTATTTAGTTTTTTAAAAAAAATATAAAGTTGCTTATTATGGAGATTACGTTTTTTCTATTAATTCATTATAAATTTTTGATATTTTTTTATTACTATGTTGTGAAAAAAAATTCTTTAACAATATATAAAGTATTAGTTCTAATATTTCCTAGTCACATTAGTTAACTCAATTATTTGAAAGGATACATATATTTTTTACTATCAAATGAGTATGAATAATATATTTAAAAAGTTTTTATTATATTGAAATGAAAATAAAAAACAATTCATAATAATATATTATGAAAGAATGAGAAATGAGTAACTACGAAATTCATGTTTTTTAAGATTACATTATGCATACCTTTTGGAGACAGTTCATCTATATAAATGGGTGAAATCAATAAAATATTAGCGATAAAAATTAAGAGAATATATTTAGATACTGACATACAGATTTGGAAAACATAGAGTTGGGGGGGAAGAATTGAAATCTCCAAAATCATAGAGAGTCAAGGTTGAGAAATTGAATGTTGTGGTTCCAAAATATTTGAATAGGTCAATTATTCTAATGATAGAAAAATATGTTATATATGTTATGATACATGAATAAAGTGAAATTGGGTTCATTTTAAATATATTGATGTCTAGAATTAGTCACTAGTACACGTAATTTGTAAGTCTCAATGTAAAATCAAGTATTAGTTGTTGATGTAACTTAAAGATAATGTGATATTTCTTATTCATATTTGGGGTATCGTTGTGAAATGTAAAGAGAACATATAAAGTACTTGGTGGGAGTTAATATATAATTATATATATATATATATATATATATATATATATATCCTGTGGTGAAAGGATGATACCATCCCTATGTATAGTTAGTTTCATATATTAGTGTATATGTGTCTTAAAGATGACCGAGACACATCATGTATGTAGTCACCCAAATTGAGGGAGAACTAATAAATAATCTTATATACATTGTGTTATCATTTAAATTTATTTTTTATGGGTGATAGAGATATTTAATGTATTATAGGATCTAGACTCTAACATATCAAGGAGGATAAGTTAAGGAATAATGTTTTAATAGAGCCACATTATTCCACCACACCCACTATTAGTGTGCATCACATTCATGGGAACATAAAGCCTCTTATAAATTTTTAATATACGAAAGTATATTAAAAGGTACAATCTTGAATAAAATTTAGTTTTTAAAAAAATTTATTTAGATATGAAAATAATATAAATAGATTATGGTTGATTAACATGAGGAATGAACTACTACAAAGTAAATTACAGTCAGATTATATTTTTAATAATGTAATAAATGTGGGATGAACACCATTGTTATTTCATAGAGGAACTATTTTTATGCATTAATTATAGATATAAAAGGAATCAATTACATGAGGTAAAAGAAAGAGAGAATATATAAATTTGAAATTTATTTAACTAAATTAATATATGAAATGTTTTTGACCAATTCACTAAGTGCTAAGGGAATCAACATCATAAAATGGTTGTAGGTCATCGATGATATTTTGTAATAAAAAAGGATAAATTCAATGCTCTGAATTATTTTATTATAGGTATATTTATTATAAACTAAATTTTGTATATTATACTATATTATTATAAAAGTAAAAACATTTTTTATGTTATGAATGTTTGAAATTTATTTGTAATCCCACCTGATACATTCAGAAATTATTTATCTGTTAGGTTGCGAAGTGGTCCTCTGATTAAAAATAGATATACTAGAATATTTACATTTTAATGAGTGGATGTTAACTATTTCCAAATATAATCATCATAAATAGGGTGAAAGTTTATGTAATCCTGGGGATGTATTATCGTGTGAATAATATATATATATATATATATATTAATTATAAAGAGAAATAAGTTTGGTAGTGTGAGTAGGGTATGGAATTACTTATTTTTAAATTATAACCTTTATTACATGAATCATCTAAAAAATCACCCAAAGTAACTCATCCTAATGAAATTATTAGTGAATAAATGACCTAAATTTTATCTATAGAGTTTAAGGAGTTTTTTAGAATAGATTACAAATCATTTTTAAATTAATATATTGATTTATTTCATGATAAATTACCCAAATTTACCACAGATAGAGAATTAGAATTCTATACTAATCTTATTCCAGTTAAAAACCCAAAATCAAAACCTCAATATTGAAATTATACAATAGATTTAGTTGTGTTATAAAATAAACAACATGAATTATGATAAAAGGGTATCACCATTGGAATCTCCAATTTCAATTATGAATTGTATTGATTGCTAAATGAGTTTATGCATTTATAAAAGGGAGATAAATGGAATTAATATAATGAAAATGAATCCATTTCATCGAATTTATGATCATTTTATTCAACTTCAAGGGTACCAATACTTCTAAAATATTTGTCTTATTATTGGTTATCATCTAATAAAATTAAATATAGATGAAACATGAAATTTATTTTTTCATATAAGGTATCGTTATTATGTGTTCATATTAATTCATGTAATGTTAAAAAATGAACCCCTATTGATTTCATAAATAGAGTATTCAAGGATTGTTTTCGTAATATCATGGTATTATTTGTTGATGATATTCTTAAATAGTATTAAAATTATGATATGTGTGTAAATCATACTCAAGTTATGATTGAGGTTCTAAAGAATAATGAGTTGTATGTGAAATTTGTTTAGATTAAATTTCACCTTTGAAAGGTTTCTACCCATGAATATAGTTTATCATAGGATGTTAAATAAGTTGATCATTATAAAAAATTTTTTTGAATGAATTTACAAGACCCACTACTATAACTATGTTATATATATTCCTCGGATTAGTAGGGTACTATAAGCAGTTTATTTAAAACATCAAACAATTAAATAATTCTTTGAACATGTTCTCCCATAAGGTGTTAAAATTAACATAGAAAAATTAATGTGAAGATTAAATTCACAAATTTAAGGGAAAATCAATAAAATAATTTGTATTGAGTCCTCCATTTGATAGATAAAGATTTTTTATTTATATTGATGCATTAATGAATGTTACTAAATGTGTTATAAGAAAAAATGATATAGTAGTGTATTGTGTATCTCAATTGTTAAATCATAATGATATTAATTATCTAACACATGACTTAAATTTTTATGTGGTGATATTTTCAATAAAAATGGAGAAGTTATCTCTATTGAGAGGAATTTTATACATATACACCAAAAATAAGAGATTAAAATCATTATTTACCCATAATGATTTGAATATAAGAGAATGATACTACTTGAACTCTATAAGGATTATGGTATGGTATAAATTATTATCTTGGGATAGAAAAAGAGTTTGTATGTGAATTATGTAGAATATAATATTCTATATTATCCATGGTGATGGTAAAGAATGATCCAATTCTAAATGATTTACTAAGAATGGAATTTGATATTATAAATCATGGAGTAACATTACACTTATTGCAGTTAAATAAATTACCCTCATTATTATAGATGAATAATAATTTTCATCATGATGATGATAATATATAATATAAGACATGAGGTATGTGGAATTATTTATTGTTATAGTTTAATATTGCTAAAGATTGAGTTTTTAGGTATGGTAAGTGCTTATATGTTCCATCAATACAATATCCTACAATGTATCTTTTTGATGAGGCTCATAGTGAAAAATTATCAACACATATTTCTAGAATAATGATGTTTAATTATAGCAGAGGTAATTTTAGGTGAAAAAATATAGTATGTATTATTATATATTTCATTATAAAATTAATAACATGCCATCATGTGGAGGGATAATGAAAAATTACCCAAAAAGTCATTCAACCTTTACATATAATTTTTTTGAATTTGGATAATAATATAATGGATTTAATCATAGTGATATCTAAGAAACATATGGGGAATAAAAAAATAATTCATTGTATATTATCTTACATAGTCAACTCATTTAAAAAAATTATAATATTTTTCTCTAGATAATCCTACTAGGTTATGTTGAATCAATTTTTCAGAGTTAGTGGAACACCATCAAAAATATTCTATGATCATGAACCAAGCAACACATAAAAAATTTATTGGATTCTCTGGAATTATTTTAACATAGAGCTTAATCCTAAAATAAAATATTCCCTTCAAATAGAAGGATATACATAAAATACTATTCAAATATTGGAGGATATCCTAAAGTCACCCTCAACTAAATTACAAGTGAATTGTTTATTAGTATTTAGTGCACTTGAGACTTCAAAAAACAATTCCTAGAAACTAGACAATGTTTTCCCCAAATTGAGGTTCACACACTATTATATAGGTAATTTTTTAAATTTTTTCACCCTAACATTTAGTTTCCCTAGGCAAGGAAATTATGGGGTTAAGCCCTTTTTTTGGATATGTTTACCTATATGGATTTTTTCATACTACTTCAATAACCAATATAGAATAATAATCTGTACATTAATCTATTATATATATATATATATATATATATTATACTATGATGTGTTCGGATAATGTTTAATAAAGGATGAGAAAATCCATCTGAAATCATATTAAGGTAGCCCAATGTATGCAAAATGATTATAATGAAAACTGATGGAATGATAAATAATTTCATAAAAGGGAATATACCTTCCTAGAAATATCAATATTGAATAGATTCTTGATATTTTGAAATAATGATATGATATGTCCCATATACATTGGGTAGGTTGAAATATTAGTGGAAATACGACATCTAAAATATCATTTATCTATGCCTCCAAAATAATATCTGAAGTCCATGAAAACATTGATATAATTATTCTATGTCAACCATTTATAGAACCTACACATGAAATAATCATATATAAAATTCACTTAGAGACAAATATTTTATATCATAAACATATAATTAAATTCTTGGTCTTGAAGAGAATATTCTACAAAATTAGGCAACTTGACTATTGAATATTATTTTGTGGAATCAACAATTATAGGAGGAAACATGGTAACTTGAGGATGAAATGAGAAGTATATATCATTATTACTTCAAATATTGTTGAATAATATCAAGGATGAAATTATGATAAGGGACTAAATCTAATACCTGAGAATTTATAGTAATATATAAACATATTTTGATACAATGTGAAGAATTAAAAATAAAAGATAAAAATTTATTAATACCTCTATAACAGATAATGAAATATATATAATAACCAATAATTATTACACAATGTATATGTATCCTCGATCATATTATCTAATAGAAACCAAATTTAAAAAATATATTTCATAAAAGAAAAAAATAAAAGACAAAAATATTAATATTGATCAAAATAAAAATAATTTGTATTAAACATTGCATTGGTATAAATGGTTTTATAAAAATAAGAGTAAATATTGTATTTATTTGACTATTTTTCATTAGAATAATTGTTGATACAATTTTTATGATGAAAACATTGTAATTATTCTGTATTGAGAAAAATGATGATAGTTATTTAGTAATGAATGGAGAAACCATGGACAAATAAATAGGAACATCCATTTTGAAGCACATTAATCGTATATTAGGAATATGATACAATAATTGGGGTTCACCCATGAACAAACATAAAGAGAACATAAACATTTGTTATTCAAACCAAATCTAATATAGGATAGGATCAAGTTAAAAAAAACACTAAAAGAAAAATTTTATGTTAAAACCCCATTAAAAGTATAATTTTCACAGCGTACACCTTGAGATTATTTAGGGGTAATAAGGATTTATATATCATTTTGTTATTAATAATTAATGTGTATATTCATTTAGAAATGAAATAATACTTTCTATGATAAATCATTGTTATTAAAAAATAATTTGTATTTAAAATAATCAAAATACATTAAATTACTATTAGTATGAAAAATAATAATTGAATATTTGGATTCAAAATTTTTAAAATAAATAAGGTGTGATATTTTGAAATGTTTGGAAGAAATAGTAAACTATGGAAAAAATGGTGAAATTTGGTGAAATATCATAAATATAACATTATATACATATATAATCATGAATAAACTCCGAAAATGTAGTGATATTTAAATAATTTTTTGAAATACTATTTATGTTGGAGAAATATGGGAGGAAATGGGGGTCTATGGGTTGAATAGTGGAGTACATTGGATAATGGAATAAAAAAATTCCATAATTTTTCAAAGGGAATTCAACTCACCACACTTATTAATTCTCACATCATCTTATAATATCTCTTTTAAAAAAATTAAAATTTTACTCAAAATATATCATTCATGGATTATCTTTATACCCTTCTCTTAAATAGTGAAATTTTGGGTTAGTTATTATGGTTAGATCTGAGCTATAGAGCTCAAGAGAAGTAGGATTTCATTTTCTCTCTCTCCTTTCTATTTCTATTTACATCCAATTGTAGTATCCATTTAAATTTCATACTTCATTTTTCAATATTTTTGTGATCACATTATATATAATATAATTATTTTATAAAAATCATTTGATAATGTACTAAAATCATTATATACTCCATTTATAATCTAGTGTGAATCTAAAATTCTTTTAAGTAACACAAAATTTTATATTGATCAATGATAAAATTAATACCTTCTAATTCCATTTATTTTTGGAATTATGGGAACATTTTTTAGAAAATGGTAATTTATTTTAAGAATTATGATAATGACCAAAAAGAGGTAGTTTAACACCCTTATATTTAATGAATTATTATTTTCTAAATAAATATAATTCCTTTGATAGCATGTGTTATACTCAACATCGTTCGTCAACAAAATGTGATATAATATTAATATTATTATTTATACAAGAATATTATAAAATAACCATTTAATTTGGGGATAGGCATAGTAATGAAAAAATTTGTCAAATTAATCATAAATGTTATAGAAAAATTAAATAATTTTATAAATATGTACTTCACTTTTAGTACAGACATTATATGCTTAGAAAATAAGATTTTCTGAAGATAATGATTTTTATTATTTTTTAGAATAAATAATAAAAATACTTTTTTGTTAAAATTTAGAATTTTTTTAAAAAAGAGAACTTCATTCTTTTAATAATCATGTTAAAATTATCTTATTGTGAGTTTATGATAATTTTTCAAAAAGAACAATTTTACGGTGAAAAGTGAAAATTATTGTTCTTTATTACAAATTGCTTTATTGAATTAAATAATTTTCAATGTTTTATATTTTTTTAAAATTTTTTAAATGAAAAACTTGTAAAATTATTTATTTATTAATCTGATATATATAATCTTAAATAATATAGTTTTAAATTTTGATATAAAATGATTCTATACTAATGAAAATTAACTTTATGGGAAACCATTTTTTCATCATGTATGCAGGTCTAATTTTAAATTAAAATTTACGAGTTCATTGATTTGAATTTTGAAAAAAGGGTTACATATTTTGAATCAGAATTATATATATTTTATAACATAGAAAACTTATATTTTTTAAAAAATTAATAATTAAAACCATAAAAATATATTAATGTGATTAATGTTTAAAGTATATTACTAGGGGATGAAATAATTAGATAACAGTTAAAATGGCCTAAAAATTTATCTAATTCCTATTTTCTGGAATAATATAGTATAATTGACCTATAAGTTGAGATAATGACCCATTTTTGGGCATTCTTTCAAGTAAAAAATGTGGGTACACTATCTTCTTTTCAAAAATTCCATTTGTGTCCTCTCCCATAATTATAAAATTCCACCCCTTCCCCTCTACTCATCCCACTTACTAAAAAAATTATTTTAGAAAATATCTAACCAAAATATCTTCCTCACATCCTTACACACATAAAAGTTTCCGTATTTTTATTACAAACCCCTTATATAAAGGCATTTAATAAAAAACTAATGAGTCTAACCAATAAGGAAGTAAAATTCATAAACACGTATTTATTTTATTTCTTCTTCCATGATCATAAAATATTTTTAAACTATTAAAATATAATAAAAATATTATTTAACATGTACAGAAATTCTTTTATGTTAATTTAATATCCTACATCTATCTTATCTTCCATCAAATTGGAAACAATATTATCAATATTTTGTACGGCGGACTACCGCCTCATGAACTGATGTCATTATTTTTCAATAACCACCTCTCACAGTGGGATATAATGATGGTTTAAATATTTATATATTATATTTATAAAATTTTAATACTTATGAAATTATAATATCACATATATATTTTTAACTTTCAACATATTGGAAAACAATAATGTCCATCTTGTGTATGAAGGATTACCACCTCGCGAATAGAAGTGATGTGATTTTCCAATTTCAATTTTAAATGTATGTTAATAAGGATAGATAAAATGAATATATTTGATATGTGTAATATAATTATACATATATAAATATTAAATCTAATATACCTTCTTACATTCCATTTTTTGGCGGGATACAATTATATCGCTTGTGTGTACAACAATCTATCACATCACAATGAAATTTGATTTTTCATCAGTTATGTTTTAAATAGAAGATAATAAGGATAAATTTAATCAAATTATTTTATATATATCATAAAAATTATTTTTTAATTTTAATATTTTAATTTCATTCTTTCATATTTTATAAAAATTGAAATTACATTCATTGTTACGTTCGATCCACTATCACCATGATCGATGTATTTAATTTTCTATCAATTATTTTTATAGATTAAAAAAAATAGATATATAATAAATATTTATTAAATTTATATCGTTCCTAAATTTTTTGATATTAGCGAACCATGATAAATTTTTGAGTCCCTAAAATACCATATCTAAACATAAAAGAATAACAAAGCAGTTGTTACCTTAAAAGTTATTTTAACAAAAAATTGATAATAAACTAGTAATAAAAAGTCATATGTAATTCAAAGATGGTATCATATATATAATTATGGTTCTATAATGGATTCATAATAAACAAATATTTATTATATAGGAGTTCTGAATTTGTATGAATGAAATCGGAACTTAAGGTAATAGATTTTGGTCTCAATTTTTCTTCTTTGAGACATCTCTTATATAATGAAACTATATTATTTTATGAAGTTTATATACTATAATTATTAATTTTATATAATTTATTTCATCATATTTGTTGGTCGGGGTGGATAATCAAGAGGGGGTGAATTGAGTTCTAGTAAAAATTTCTGTTAAAAATATTTCACTTAAATATCCCCTATTTAGAAACAAGTTAAACCGTAGTGAATTTATATAGATTATCAATGTTAAAGTAGTTTCTCAAATATTTATTAGGTCTCAGTTAATTTAATAATAATACTAAATTAACTTTTGAAACTAACTTACTAGTTTAAAATTGTTATAAACACTTTGTACTTTAACTATCAAAGTAACTTTAAAACAAATTTTATTTCAAAGTAATTAGCAGCGAATATAAAATATATAGAGTACTTTAGACATAAACTAAAATGAACAGCAGATATAACCAAGAGGTTCAGTTTCAAGCCGAGACTTAGTCCTCTGAAATTTATATAAATTTGATCCACACCCTGGATCGGGGTAATCAAAAGTGAAAACACTGTCCAAGTACAAAGACCTCTACAACAATTCTACGTGGTAAAACCAACAACATCTCACAGGTTGTATAGGTCTTACATGACCTCTACCACTGTCCCCAGTGGGAAATAATAGAGTTATAGAGTTTGAATGAGGATTTAGAAATCCTTCATCTTTGCATAGGAGACAGTGTGTGTAAGAAATATTCATAGTATACACACTGCTCGAAATATAAATAAAATAATAACTAAAAGAATAGTTAAGTGTTTATAATTCTCTAGTGATGTGAAGTGCAGCTTCAGACTCTTTTGATTTATCAGAAATGATTCTGAGTCCTTCTCTGGTTTTTGTTTGAAAAATAGAGTGTCGTTTTCTTCCTTGATTTTCAGGTTGAACATTAACAACTTGAGTGCATGAAGAGTTCATTGTAGTTCTTCACACAAGATGCAGCATGTGTTCCCCTCTAGAATGAGTGGCTTCGTGTATGTACAGTGCACTTCCAGTATGAATGTAGGTTTTTTTTTTGTGTGAATGCACCACATTTCAATGTTGTTCAACCCTTGCATTTTTCACCATTCATGTGCCTTCTTAGTTCTTGATTCCTCTCTATCTTCCCGGTCTTGGTCCTTCCTTTTATAGATTTCATCTCCAAAAAAAAGAATGATTACCATTTTCATGGGTACTGGGTACGTTTCCCTGACATGCCAACAAATATCATTAAATGACATTAATTGCATTAAAAACATCAAATATAACCATTAAATAATAAATAAATAATATTGAGAGTATAGAGTTCGACTGGTCAGTCTTTCATTAGTATAATTCTATAGGTAATGGTTGGATCTTGTATCGGTATCTCTTTGAACATCTATCAGTAGCTCCGGGTATCAGTAGCTCTTTGATCATGTATCAGTAGCTCTTTGATCATGTATCGGTAGCTCCTGTTTTCGGTAACTATTACTCTCTGTATTAGTATCTCTATATACCAGTGACTTCATCTACCGGTAGACTTTTCTTCTATCAGTCTCTCGTTTTGTATCGGTGTCTTTGTATCGGTAGACATTGTGTCGGTAGCCTTATTCTATCGGAAGACATACTCTATCGGTAACTCTGGTGTAACAGTAGCTTATATCAGTAGACTTTTAGACTGTGCATATCGGTAGCTCCGTTTGGTACTATTGAAGTATATATATCAGTAGACTTATGCATATCAGTAGACTTGTACTATCGATAACTCAGTTTCTGTTTGCAGCTATTTGTATCGGTGGACATGATTTATCAGATACATGTGATTACCGGTGGACATATACATATCAGTAGATCTATGTATCAGTGACCTTTTCCTATCATTGAATATGTCTATCGGTAGACTAAGTCTATCGGTAGACTATTTTTATCAGCAACTAGAGGGATATTAGTAACTTAACACTTATCTGTTTTATGCATAACACATCCAATTGAGTTAGAATTAATTCAAAACTCATATAAACATAGATAAACATTGATTACCATATTTCAAGGACTATTTTAATATTATTATCATCTTTATAATAGAAAATCATATATTTAAAGAATTAATATATAGATAAACTATATTTGGGATTATCAAGTTATGTGAAATCATAATAGGGTTTATCAAAAAAGGTGAGGTCAACAATATCCCCCTTTTTGATAATCACAACTTATGACATAATAATCTCAAAATAACGAGTAATGAATCAGAGTATATATAATTAAATTCAATTTTATTAGAGAAAACAATATATTATGTGAAATATGCAACGTACCATAGGTGGAATTAAATTAAATGGTATCAAAGGTACAAGGCATAGTAGCTTTCCCATAGAATTTTAGCTCTCCCATTCGCATAAAAGTTATTATTTCCGGATAAAATTTTTCTCCATTGTAATATTTATCCCCCATTGTGATAATCAAAAAGTGGGAAACAACAAAGAGAAAAGGAAGAAAATGAGAACGAAGAGACAAACATTTGTATTTCATGTGGGAAAAAAAGTACAAGGAAATAAAACAAAATATAAGGGATTCCTATCAAAACAATTTTAGCCACTGATCAATCCACATCCTCAGCATGATATTTCTCCATAGGATCAGAAGAAGATTAAGGTGAGGTGGATGCAGGTGTAGGCTTAGGAATTCCAGAAATGATCACAGGAGGTTGACCCATGTTCCTGGCCTGTAATGAGTAGTACTTTGAGTGATCATAGGAGTAAGGCTTCTAATGGCTTAGGCTGGAGTCATCTGAATAGGATAAGCAGTAGAGGTAGAGGCAGGCAAAGACAGAGGTATAATCACTGGCCCAACATCGACATACAAGAAATGCAACAACAGATTTCTAAAATCCATAATTATTCCTCATCCTCTCTCCATAGAAGATATGAAATCATCCTTGTTTTCCATGAATTTTTCCATGGCTGAAGTAAACTCTCTTAGATTGATGAATTGTTCTCTGAATGATTGATTAATAGTAGGTAACATCAGGATTTCTAATAGTAGGCTGAAGTTATTGTTGAGCTGATGTTTGGTATAAATCCTTTGTAAAAATTAGTCTACATTTTCTTTCACTTGTTTCTGAGAGGCATAAGATTCTATCATATTGTCCTGGACTATATTCATTATTTCTCTTGTTGAATCTCTAGTAGAAATCATCACTTTTCTTAGGTCAGATGTGTCCACAGATCCACTGGTTGATGCTGAACCAAGCTCCTCCTTCATCACATCTTGAATTTGGTTTATTTTTATTGAAGGTCTCGAGGCAAGAGAACCAATAGAAAAAGTAAATGTTTCCTTGATGTTTTTGGTCAACCCACTGATAAGATTTTTATCTAGGGAATCGTGGGTGCTAATATGATCTTTCATGAAGTTTTAAATCCTTCAAAGACTGACAACATTTGGAACACAACAATTTTGACATAAGCTGAATCTCTATCTTCTTGGGATCTAGAACTCATATATGATTCTAAAGAGATAACATATTTCTTAAGAGCTTCCATAGTTTCTTCCAGGCTTGAAAACTGAATCTGGAAAGCTGTAACTTCATCCACTATCTCAGCCACAATGGTAGAGACGTTACAGCAAAGAGATATTTCAAAAGACATTTCCAAATTTCCCATCTCTTCAACAAAGAAGTGTTTCAACTCGGCAACATAATCACTAAAAGAATCTTTCATCTCATTCTTTAAGGATTCAATATCACCCCTAGTAATCATATCAGCAGGTGCAACCACAACATGTGCTTTTTTAGCTGCTATACTGGCTACTGATTCATTCATAATCGATTGAATCGATGAATCCAGTGAAACTTCTATTTTCTTTATTTCTTCCACAAAACTGATTTTTAGGTCAGACATGAGCTTATCTAGATCATGCATTCTGACCACATGTTTAGGTAACAACTCAGTCTGAATATCATAATTGGTTTTTGGTCTATTGAATGATGACTCATTATCAGAATCTAGATAGTCCAATCGACAAACCACAAAACCTAGGTCTTCTGTCCAGTCCTGAACCTCAATAGCCACTAACACACTTCCAAACCTGGTTAGATGCTCCCCCTCAGCTGGTGTATTCTTATGTACAGCAAGATCATTCTCAGAAGGTCTTTCTTCCTCAGAATAATTTTCTACTATCAATTCCATCTCTCTAATAGCTGCAACAGTAGGAGGCTCCTCTAGATTAGGCACAAGTCCTTCCATCTTACCAACTAATTCTTTAATACGCACAACTGAGCTTCGAATCAATGGACATAGACTTAACCAAACAGAATAAAAGGATTTAGATTCATTCTCTGTTTCTTCATCATTATCAGGGATTGGCTGGTCTTCCTCATTAGCAGGTGTTTCTTCCTTATCTAAAGCTTCCTTTTCTGAATTCACAATTTTAGCATCAGGACATGGGGGAAAGTCCGGATCACATCCATCAGCCATAGAAGTCCCCTGTTTATCAATCTTATCACTGTACTCAGGTTCTTCATCATAAATTCCTAAACCTAGATCCCTCACATCCTTAGGCCTTGAAGGATGATTCACAGTATTGAATTTATCATACACCTTCTTGTCATCACTAACCCTTTCTACTCTCCATGGGTTCAAATTTATCTTCATATATTTTCAAACTGTTCATGCGATACAAAAATTACTCTTTACTACCACTTTCTCATCCCAAGAATCAGTTACTCCTTTCACGTTGATTATAACTGAGATAAACTTGGAATAGAATAGGGCATTGGTTTTTTATTTAGGCTTGGTCATGTCATCCATTTCAAACATCATAAATCTGCACAGATTCACATTCACCAAATTTATCAAGAGATGTATGAGATAGATATCATTATATCTTAAATTCACAAAGTCCTCTCTCCTTGGTATTAAGACATGCTGAAAACATTGAACATTAATCTGTTCTCTCCGTCCATTTCAGCAGCCACCACTTGTCTTTGATTTCTACTACCGGTGAGCTCTTCCAAGGAAGTCTCATAATCGAATATATCACTTGTAGGTGGTATTAATTTCGAGACATATCCAGAAACACATTTGTGTAGAACCTTCTGTCATTGATCTCACTCAACAAATGAGAAAGATATATCATTTCAATTCTCAAAATAAATCACTGGGTTCTCATCTTCTGACATCTCAAATCTCAAAAACTCATAAAATTGTTTCACTAACTTCGGATAGTAGGGGCCGTTGTTGTTCAAAATGAAATCTAGCCAATTTTTATCTTCCATCACCTCGAGCACTAACGACTTTATAGCCAACAACCATTCCACCCACAACTCTTTTTTGATCACAATAACTCTATTTTTCCAATGTGGATTTACTAGTCGACTCCCTGATCTTGTTCTACCAACACTAACACTTTATTCTGGTTCATACTTTTGTTTCTTTACATTCAAATCTTTAATGTCATCTCTCATGGTAGGAAGTTTGGTTTTTTCTATATCTAGTTCGAGGGATTTAGGGTTTTCAAGAGATTCGGGAGATAATGTTTGAGGGTAAAGGGTTTGAGGCTCAGTGGATTGAGAAGTAACTAGGACATAGTGTTATCATTTAGGAATCATAAAATAAATAATTAAGATAACATATGTATAAACGATTCAGATTTTGGTGGTAGAAAGAAGTTTAAAATAGTGCGTACTCATCGGTAGGGTTTATCGGTGAGAATTCCTATCAATGAGGTCCATTGGTGAGGTTTTACATTGGTGAGGTTTTTACATCGGTGAGGTTTTTACATCAGCGAAGTACATCGGTGAGGTATTCACATCAGTGAGTTATTCACATCAGTGTGGTTTTCTACCGATCAAGGTTAATCATTCCTAACTCATGTCTAATGTAACATAACCTATCCAAACTTAACGGTTTGGTGAAGATGTCGGCTATTCGATGTTATATACCTATAAATTAAAGAGTAATATCTCCTTTTGGTAATGATCTATCAAAAAGTGATGACGTACGTCAATGTGTTTGGTTCTTGAGTGAGATACAAGGTTCTTCGAAATGTTTATTGCACTAGTGTTGTCACAGTTAATTGAAACATGCTTAAAATCATATCCATAGTCCAAAGAGTGTGTTTCATCCACAGAATTTGTGCACAACAACTACCAGCAGCTATATACTCTACATCAGCAGTAGATAGATCTAAAAAATTCTATTTCTTAGTACACCATGATATTAAGGACATACCTAGAAAATGACATGTTCCAGATGTGCTTTTTCTATCCAAAATTCAAGCAGCAAAGTCAGCATCTGAACAACTCATTTGGTCAAAAGAATTTCCTTTTGTGTAATACAAACCTAAACTTACAGAGTGTTTAAGATACTTAAAAATTCATTTAACAACAATTAAATGATATTATTTTGGATTATCTTGAAATCTTGAACACATACACACAATAAACATAATATCTGGTAGACTAGCAGTAATGTAAAGTAAGCTTCCAATCATACCTTTGTAATTGGTTTCATCCACTGGTTTCCGAGTTTCATCTACATCAAATTTATAGACTGTACTCATAGGAGTATCATTTTTATTAATACTATCCAAAAAAAAACGTTCTAAAATATCCTTTGTATATTTACTTTGATTCAAAATAATACCATTTTCATTTTGAAAAACTTGAAATCCATGAAACTATTTATGTTCTCCCATTATACTCATTCCAAATTCATTGTGCATACTCTTTGAAATATTAGTACATAAATAATGTTTATAATATCCAAAAATAATATCATCAACATTGATTTTTAATATCCAAACATCTTTGGATATTCATTTGATAAAAAGATTTTGATTAGGAATCCCTTTAGTAAAACTTTTAGAAATAAGGAAATCACTAAGTCTAACATACCATGCTCTTGGAGCTTGTTTCAAACCATATAAAGCTTTATATATCCTGAAAACTTGATTTCAAAAATGAGGATTAGTAAATCCGGGTGGTTGTTCCAGAAAAACAAGTTCAATAATAAAACCATTTAGAAAAGAACTTTTGAAATCCATTTGATATAACTTGAAATTCAGATGAGCAGAATAGGCAAGTAGGATCCTAATGGCTTCTAATTTTCTACAGGGGAAAAGGTTTCCTCATAGTCTATTCCTTCCTCTTGACTATATCCTTGCGCAAATAACCTATATTTGTTTCTAACTATATTTCCAGATTCATCAACATTGTTTCTAAAACCCCATTTAGTGCCTATTGTCAAAGTTTCCTTAGGTCTGTCAACTAATTCCCAGACTTTGTTTCATTCAAATTGATTTTACTCTTCTTGCATAACCAATACCCAAAATTCATCATTGATTTCATCATTGACATTTTTAGGTTATAGTTGTGAATGAATGGCTTGATATTCAACCTGGTTTCTTAGAGAAGCTCTAGACTATGTCCCTCTATCAAGATTACCAACAACAACAATCAAAGTATGATTCTTTAGAATCCTAGTTGACCTAGTAAAGGTAGGACTAGAAATTTCAGGTTAATCTATAGGTTCGGTTTCAACAGAAGAAGATTCTGGAATATGTCCAGAACTAGATGTTTTTACTGCAGGTTCTTTAGTTTTATCATTAAGGTCCAGATCATTCGAATATTCTTCAATATTTTCAAGAGAATACTTAGGTTCATGTGGGTCAGTTTTATCAAACATGATGTGAACAGTTTCTTCCACACATTTGGTTCATTTATTAAAGACTATATATGCTTTTCTAGTTATAGAATAACCAATAAAAATTCCTTCACCACTTTTATGTGAAAACATGTCAAGATTATCCTTGGTATTTAGAATAAAGAATTTGCATCCAAAGACTCTAAAGTAACTAACTTTAGGTTTTTAATTGTTCGACAGTTTATAAGGGTAATTCTTAAGAACATGTCTTATCAAGAATTTATTGATGATATAACAAGCTATATTCACAGCTTCACCCCAAATGTAAATAGGCAGGTCATACTCATTAAGAAGAGTTCTCGCAATTTCATATAGGGTTTGATTTCTTCTTTCTACTACATAATTTTATTGAGGTTTCCTAGGGGTATAAAAGATGTGAATATAGCCATTGTGTGATAAATAAGATTCAAACTCATGATTTTCAAACTCACAGCCAGGATCACTTCTTAGGGTTTTAATCCTAAGTCCACTAAGGTTCTCTACAGACTTATAGTATTTCACAGAATAAGAATAAGCTTCACATTTTTTACCTATGAAGTATACCAAAGTATATCTAGAAATTTCATCTACTAATACATAGATATAGTTCTTCCCATTTAAACTAGAAAATATAGAAGGTCTAAACAAATTCATGTGAACCAACCCGAGAGGTTTAGAAGTTGAAACATATTTCTTTGATTTAAAAGAAACATTATATTGCTTTCCCTTTTGACAGGGATTGCAAACTTTTTCTGGTGGGAATTCAAGTTTGGGTAGGTCTCTAAATAATTTCTTCCTAGCCAATATTCTACATGAATAAATGTTTTTGTGTCCCAATCTTCTATGCCAAAGCAATAATTCTTTATGAAAATCATTTAAAGAGGTAACATTCTGCTTGGCTAAAGAATTTAAATCAACAGCATAATCATTTTCATTTCTTAAGGTTGAAAATACTAAAGCATTTTTAGAGTTAAAACATTACATGAATCATTTTCAAACATAACAATGAAACCATCAGCACATTACTAAGAAATACTCAACAGATTATATTTATGTCCATCAACAAATATAACTTTATTAATTAAAACTGAATTAATGTTACCAATCTGGCCTATGCCAATGATCATTCCTTTAGGATTATCACCAAAGCAGACATAGCCTCCATCACCCTTTATTACGCTTTTAAAGCATGAATAGTCTCCAAAAATGTGCCTTGAACATCCACTGTCCAAGTACCATACCTTCTAATGAGAACTCTTCAAATTGGTTTCCTATAAAACAGTTTTAAACAGAGAATTATTTTGGCCCCTGGATCTTCTTGGGTCCAAACAGGTTAGTATGTAAATCATTAGGTACCCAAATTTTTCTTCCGGATTCTATATAATTCACAGAATCAATTGATCTTGAAATATAAACTTTTTTTGATCTATAACAAAGTGAATAACTAGTTGATGCATAGAGATTACCAGAAATTGAACTAGCAGCATTCTGTCCAGATTTATAAATGAATCTAGTTTTGGTAAATTGTCTATGTTCAGGCTGATAGCCTATTCCAGTAGTATACCTTGGTGAAACATTTTTCCTAGAATTTGAGTGAGATTATCTTTTCCATTTGTGAACTTTTCTATGTCCTTTCTCAGTTTCTCATTAGTCATTTTCATTTCAGTATTTTCCTTAAAAAACTAAGCATTCTTTTCTTTTTCTACATCAATATAATATTTAACAGTTCAAGATAAAGAATGGTATTTATTTAAGGCTTTGTACTTGTCCTTAAGTCCATTACAGGTGTTTTCTGGCATATTAAAGTTTTAAAACAATATTTTACAAGAAATATTTTTATATTCAGAATCAGATTCAGAATCAACTCCAGAATAATATGAAATTAAATCAGGAGATTCCAGTGTTACCTCAGATGTGTTTGTCATAAAACAAATGTTAGATTTATGAGAATCTTCATCCTTAGAAGAATCAATATCACTTTAAGTGTCTTCTGAAGCCCTCCATGTTGCTTTCATTGTTTTCTTATACTTGTTGTCCTTGGAGTCGTGTTTCTTCTTAAACATCAATTTTGGACAGTTAGCTTTTCCATGTCCCTTCCTTTTGCACTCATAACAGATAAAATCATCACACTTATCAACTTTCATCCCGTTCTTCTTCCAGTGACCCTTGTTTTCATATTTACCTTTGTAGTTTGATTTTATGAAGAATTTATTCTTCCTATAGAACTTCTTAAATATTCTCGCTATCTGAGCCATATCAGCATCACTATCAGAGTCTTCACTTTCACTTATTGAGATTTTATTAGATCTGTGAACTTTCTCCTTGTCCTTTGTCTTTGAATAATTAGACTTAAATTACACTGACTTCTTTTTTGGTTCATCATCTTCTTCCTTATTCACCTTGAGTTCTTCCTCATACATCATAAGATTACCAATAAGCTCCCTAACAGGTGGTGAACTTATATCACACAATTCTCTTATGGAGACAGATGTGCCTCTCAATCTTTCTGGCAGACATCTTAATATTCTCATGATTTGTTCCTTTGCTGGAAAAACCATTCAAAGAGAGCTCATAGTGTTGAAAATATCATTGAACCTGAGATACATGTCAGAAATGGGTTCATCAGGCTTCATATTAAAGTTATCATATTTAATAGTATTAGTATTCCGTCTCATTTCTTTAACATTGGTTGTTCCCACTTGGGAAACAACCAAAGTGTCCTAGATTTCATAAGCAGTTTTACAAGAAGATGTTCTATTAAACTCTCCATCTCATAGATCCAAATATAAGGAATTAATAGCATTAAAATTTTTATTGTAAGCTATTTTAGTAGGTTCATCCCAAGTAGTTCTATCAGTTTCAGGAATTTTATATTGAGCTTATATAGCAGTATAGATATCAAATCTCATACTATCTAAGTGAATTTTCATCTTAAGTTTCAACTGAGAATAATTTGTACCATTAAAGAAATGTGGAATTTTGGTAGTAGAACCTTCTAACCTATTATCGAATGATATATTTTAGAAAGTAAATTTAATGAGATAAAATTAAGAATTAATAGAAATTTATGATCTTTAAAGATGAAACTAAAATCACAGTTAGAAAATAGAGTGTTTTGAAATCCTATAAAAACAACCTCTGATACCAAATATTGGTCGGAGTGGATACTCAAGAGGGGGGGGGGGTGAATTTAGTTCTAATAAAAATTTCTGTTAAAAATATTTCTCTTAAAATCCCCCTATTTAAAAAAAAGTTAAACAGTAGTGAATTTATACAGATTGTAAAAGTTCAATTAGTTTCTCAAAGATTGATTAGGTCTCAGTTAATTTAATCAGAAGACTAAATTATCTTTTGAAACTAACTAACTAGTTAACAATAGTTATAAAAACATTCAAATTTAACTATCAATGTAAAATTAAAACAAATTGTATTCCAATGTAATTAGTAGCAGAATATAAAATATATAGAATACTTTAGTCTTAAACTAAAATGCACAGCAGATGTATCCAAGAGGTTCAGTCTCAAGCCGAGACATAGTCCTCTCAAATTTATATAAATTTGATCCACACCCTGGATCGGGGTAAACAAAAGTGAAAAAACAGTCTAGGTATAAAGACCTATATCACAGTTCTACATGGGAAACCCAACAACAACTTACAGGTTGTCCATGTCGTAATTTACCTCTCCCACTGTCCATAGTGGGAAACAAGGGAGTTATAGAGTTTGAGTGAGGATTTAAAAATCCATCAGCTTAGCATAGAAGACAATGTGTGTAAAAAATATACATATTATACACAATGATCCAAATGTAAATAAATGAATAACTAAAATTATATATAATAGTTTAGAATTCTCTAATGATGTGATGTGCAGCTCTGGACTCTTTTGATTTATCAGAAATTCTTATGAGTCCTTCTCGGGTTTTTGTCTGAAAAGTAGAGTGTCGTTCTCTTCCTTGATTTTCAGGTTCATCTTTAATAGATTGATTGCATGAAGAGTTCGTTGTAGTTATTCACTCAAGATTCAGCTTGTGTTCCCCTCTAGAATGAGTGGTTGTGTGTATGTCCAGTGCGCTTCCAGTATGAATGTAGGTTTTTTCTTTTGTGTGAATGCACCATGTTTCAATGTTGTTCAGACCTTTCCTTTTTCACCCTTCATGTGCCTTCTTAGTTATTGATTCCACTCTTTCTGCCCTGTATTTTTCCTTATTTTTATATCTTTCAGCACCGGTAAAAATAATGATTACCTTTTTCATTGGTACTAGGTACAGTTCCCTAAAATGCCAACAACTATCATTAAATAACAATAATTCCAATAAAAACATCAAATATAACCATTGCATAATAAATAAATAATATTGAGAATATAGAGTTTGACTGGGTAGTATTTCATTAGTAGCCTTTTGTAGGTAACAGTTGGATCTATATAACTTTGACCTTCTATCGATATCTCTTTGATCTTGTATCAGTTTCTCTTTGAACATATATCAGTAGCTCCTAGTATCAGTAGCTCTTTGATCATGTATCGGTAGATCATTGATCATGTATCGGTAGCTCCTAGTATCAGTATTTATTACTCTATGTATTGGTAGCTCTATATACTAGTGACTTCATCTATTGGTATACTTTGCTTCTATTGGTGGCATATTTTGTATTAGTGACTTTGTATATGTAGACATTGTGTCGGTAGCCTTGTTCTATCGGCGGAAAAACTCTATCGGTAACTCTGGTGTAACATTAGCTTGTATTAGTAAACATTTAGTCTGTGCATATCGGTAGCTCCATTTGGTTCTAGTGAAGTATATATATCAGTATACTTATGCATACCGGTAGACTTTTTCTATTCGTAACTCAGTTTCTGTTAGTAGTTTTCTTTATCGGTGGACTTGATCTATTAGATTCATGTACTTACTGGTGGACATATATATATCAGTAGCTTTGCGTATCGGTGACCTTTTCCTATCAGTGATTATGTCTATCAGTAGAATATCTTTATCAGTAGATAGAGGCATATTAGTAACTTAACACTTATCTGTTTTATGAAGAACACATCCGATTGAGTTAGAATTAATTCAACACTCATACAAACATAGATAGACATTGATTAACATATTTCAAGGAATATTTTAAAATTATTATCATCTTGATAAAATAATATCATGGATTGAATGAATTAATATATAGATAAACACTATTTGGGATTATCAACGAATGTGAAAGCATAATTGGGATTATCAAAACAGGTGAGTTCAAACATATTCATGATATTTGATGTTTTATTTGATTTTGTTCTTTAATGGGTATTATGATTCAAAAGTTACCAAAGTGTTGAGGATTTTGATGTAATAATCCCATTGTTTATCAATATTTTTTATGATTAGGATAATGATGATGAAATAATATAATATATTTATTAATAAACTCATGTTTTTTATTATCCTATAGTTATTCACTGAGAATACAAGTATTTTTCATTTTACTATCTTTATTTACTCAATATTCCAACAGAATGTTTTAATTTTAACTAAACTTATTTATCTCTTTGATGAAAACACTTTTTCTTCCATATCTATGTTATTTAAATTTTTTGATGATTTTTTTAATATTACTCAATTATTTTATGTATTCATTTGACCCTTTTTGACTTTTAATGAAAAAAACTAAAATAATTCTTCACGTTGGTTACCAAACATGTCTTGTTTTTTTGTTTTACCAAAATTTTAAAATGAATCATTTTTTAAACATGTATGACATAAATAGAATATTATTCCATCATGAAATGTCAATTTTTTAAATCATATATCAAAATTATCCATGTATATTTTCAAATGAAATTATTTTTAAAATATTTTATGTAGTGTTTTTCAAAATAATGAATTTTAATGTGGAAAGGATATTTTCCTCAAAAAAGATTCCATGTGATATTTCCAAATAAATTTTCATCTATGATGAAATATATTGTTATTTTTTAATATTTACTAGGGTCACGATCTAATTATACCCTCTTTATTATTTATGTGAATATTTTAGGTATATTACAACAATATTTTCAGGATCTCACACATTTTTCATGGATTATTCTAAGATGAAACGATGAATTTTCTATGAATCATGTATCTATTCTAAAGTTTTGTCTCTGATAAACTATTTATGGAACCCATTTATTTTTATGAGTTATGATATGATGAATGTTTTATGATCATTTTGTAAATAACATTATGGATTATTTGATTTGTGGGACCTATATATCCGTCTAGTTCATTGGGTAATGATTAATGTTATATATACTAAAGGAGTACATGGGATTTTATCCAAATCTTCGAAGAGGGTACATGGGTGGTTATCCCAAGCCTAAAATAGGGTATACTAGAGGTTATCCAAATTGAAAATTAGGTTAATTGGTGTTTATCCGAATCTTAAGAAATTATAAATTTTTTGTGGATATTCATGAAATAACATTTTATATGATTATCTGTTTGCTAAAAATATATTTGGAATGCCTATGTTATACTCTCAAGGAGAATGTTCATTCATTACATCATGACTCATGTTTTTTTGAACAATATGATTTTTTCCATGACTGAATTTTTTGATCAATGTTTTATAAGTTATGGTTTTTCAAATGTTATTTTGATGTTTGCATACAATTATTCTAATTTAATGTAGTTATTACCCTTATTTATCATTATTACACATCTAATATTAATGTATATTATGTATCATTTACAAATTTTATGAAGAATGGAATTAAGAAATATATATCTATGAAAGGTTCTAGTTTCTAATAAATTAGTGGGGTATGATGTATCTAATATATAGAACAATTTATTTTTGTCCATGTTTAAAAATTATTTAGAACTAAAAGATTGTACAATGGATTATTATGTTATGTAATTGGTATTAATCTATTACGATGTAATATTTTTGTATAGGATGTTTGGATATTTACCAATAGTAACCATGAATAGGTGTACTTAACATTTGGAAACTATGTTGAGAAAACTATAGTAATATCCCTAAGGATATTTCTAGGGTTGAGTCTAAGGATATGTCAATGTATAATAAAATATCATATAATTATGATAATGGATATAGTGTTTGGTATCCAGGAAAATACATCCATATCTGGATATTAAATGTGGATGTTTCTCAGTGACAATTTTACTAAGGGTTAATTTTTATGGAAAGGGCTCATTGATTTAGAATCGGTCATCACCTAGTGAATAACAATGGCTCTTACTACACACCAATTTTGACAATCTCTGGGAACATGATTTTGAAATTCACAAACAATTTATGAACTATAATGAAGTATTTGAATATATTACAACCATGAATGACCTAGGCTCAACTGTAAGAACCTAGTTTTCAACTCATGTATGGATCATTTAAATTTATGTTTTATTCTTTACTTTGGATGTTTAATGGATTACTACTGAGTTATCAATGGTTATGAGGGTGTCTGGGGTTTGTTTAGAGCATATAAAACCTCCTTTTTTGAAAAACATTCTATGTTGCACGGTTTGCGCACAGTTAGCGCATGGTTTGTCAAACTGTACAGATTATGTTTTTTTGGACAGAGCCGCCCCACACGGTTGTTGCACGACCATGCAACCTAACCGTGAATTCTTCGCAAGAAATCATGCATGGTTTTCTAATGGTTAGACCAAACCTTATGGATGGTGTTTCTTCGGACAAAACCATCTCGCACGGTTTTCTTACAGTTTTTCAAATCATTCAAATGTACCGTGCATAGGCTAAATTTTGGGTAAGTTTCCAGTTTTCCCCTTAATGATATATTAATCCACCAATTCTTCACCAAATCATTAACCAATGGTATTTACCTCCATTTTCACATATTTGATTCTTTTTGAAGGCATAATAACAGGATCCAATGATCTCTTTCATCCGACAACTGATCGAGCATCCATTCATCATGTTGGATGTGAAACGTTAAGTACTCAAGTACATTAGAGTCATTCTTCATGTCTTTTGATCACGACCTAGATATAATGGTTTGATAAATTTTCACCTTCTCATAGATCTACTCTACTCCGAGAAAAATCAAGGGCTGATACTGGAGGAGGAGAGTCATATAAGCTGAATGTTGGCGTTCTATAATGTGTCCTGAATGTTAGTAAATTTTGGAGTACACTATGTGACCCACCAATTTCATCATGTTCCATTTCATAAATTTATATTCCATGATTATATTTATTGGAACCATATAGTTATGCTCTTTCCAAATATGTGAATAGTTTTTAGCAGTTACACCCACAGATCAATCCTCCCCTTGTCAAAGTGTAAACCATATTTGGGTTTTTAATGTTTTGACACATTTGAGCTAACATTCAAGTGTACCATGGCTTTAAAATTATAAGGTTAATCATTTCTATATTAATTAGATTTATTTATATCATGAATTTTTTAATGTAAATTATCAGGTATGTGTACCACTTTACCCACCTAAGTTAAGTGCTTCAAATTGCTAATTAAATGTGAATGATCAATTTGTTTCATATCTATAACTCCCATTTCCCCATTAATGGAAGGTAGCAGATAAATATTAAATATAGAATATGACATAAATGGATTAAATGGTTTCATGATACATAGCCTTGTTACAATAATTAAAGGCAAGGATTGAACCAAATGTCTTGACAAAAGGGTTTCAGACTACATGCCCTTGTCACTATAATGAAATACATGGATTAAACCAATTGAATTATTATTTGACTTCACTATCAAATAGTAATGGCCAGACTCAATTTCTCCTATGATTTTAACCAATGGAAACCACTTTCATTCGGGAACCCCATTTTGATTCAAGGATATGACTTGCTTAGGTTGAGACCCACCTAGAACTTGATCCTTGTCTCATCTTTTGATGATCAGTATAACACCATTGGATCCCTCATGTATTTCTATAGGATTATTTGGAAACACTCCTTGGATCCATTATTACATGATTACACCCTTTGTATCCATCATTGACAAGTAGTATCCGTGGTTAAAACCCATTACACCTAGTCTTTTCATAGCCTTGTTTTACCTAAGATTCAATTTATGGACTCGTTAGGCATCTCATTGTGGAATTCCTAGGACTATTCTTATTGGATTACACTTTTACCCCTTATTTAGGCTCATATGTTACTGAGTTAGTGGCCCTTGAGGCTTCTGTTTACTTTTTTACTACCTTAGAATATCATTGTTAAATGTCATCACAGGTTACTATGGAACATCTAGGAACCATATATATTAATAACAATTGACCTCATATTAAATTGGTAATCATCACGTAAATAATTGGTCACATGTTTAAACACCAACCGAGGGATGAAACATGTACATCAGTATATAGTTACATTATACTACATTACTTTATATATAGGTGCTTGTACACTGTTATATTCCATTACACGGGAGGGATGTGATAGACACCATTGGTGGTGTCCCACTGAGAATTATCTCACACCCTCTCCAGACACTGTTTCGTACTTGGAGTTGATTTCATGGTTGCAGGTACTGAAAAAGAGAAGTGTACGGACTGAAACACTTTCTTTCTTGCTATTTTGGATGGAGTTTGAGAGCAGATGAACGATCCAGAGCTCAGGATGCTTGGAATAGCCTTTGATTTTCTTTATACTTTTGTGGAACATATTATCCCTATTTTATTGAATCAATGTTTTCCAGTTTTCTATTTACATTACCTATCATCATCAGTTTTTCTATTGGTGAATGTTGCTTCAGTAACACAATTATTATTATCCCTTATTTATCTATTCATTTTTTCTATTTCTTATATTACTTAACTTTCTTCCTCTATTTCCCTTTTTATGTGTGTATGTTGTGGTACACTCTGGTAATAATGAAATACTCTCCACACCAACACACTATAGTCCCTAGTTTCTAGTCGGAAGCCTCTGACATTCGAGGAGATGTTCCTAAAGACATATGGACCACAGAGCTCGGGGAACCTATTAATTAGCATCTGGGTCTGGGACATCACAATGTGGTATCATAGGTGGTTTATTTCACTGATTTACTATTTGGAGACAATTGATTGCAGAATATGAACTCATAGGACTTGGTCATAAGTCATTCTTGGGCACCACAAACCCATTTTTGTTGTAAAAGAACATTGTTTCCTAAATTATAATTTTTTTTCTACATTTTCCTATTATAATTTATATTATTTCAATTTTGGGTGATGCGCATGTTTTGTGGTGTTGGGGATTAATTCTCTATTTGGGAATTTCTTTCATCCTTGGCCCACTGATTAGAAGGTAATGAGAATTGTTATATTCATCATTATAGGCAACTAGGCTTCAAATGTCATGCACATTTCCATGTCATATAGGTGAATTCTGCAACATTCCATTTCTTGATATGCCTTTTATTGATGAGTGATTTTGTAATTGTTAAATTATGCATAAGTTACTCTTTGCTATAATTGAGTAATGGGATGTCCAAATTCATGAGGTGTATGGGCCCTCATTGGTTGGGATGAGTAATTTACTGAGTCAAGTCATTAAACTATAAATAAATGTGTGTCATTTCTGGTGATAGGTTTATGGGCACTAATTCATCAGAAATGACTATCCATTATAATGTGGATCCTGAAATTTAAAAATAAACAGTTGATCCTCCTTATATATCTATTTCATGTTTATGTAAGTTAAAGGAGTCAACATGGAAATTAAATTTCAAGTGAAATGAAACTAATATTTGAGAACATACTGATTCCTGGCTGTCAAAGATGGTATATGGGGTAGTATACCTTGGTTAGTGAGTTTCTCGACGTTTAACTTCAACAATTGATGTTATATTTCTTACTTCTAAGCATTTTCTGAGTCGTGTGCTTGAATTTTGTAGAAAAATTCCACCACGACATCCTCATATCATATGCTAGGAAGGTGGTGAGGAAATTTCTATTGAAATGGTGGGCCTTGACATGATATCCTTACCTATAAGAGTTCCACATGAGGCACCACTTGTTGTACCTGATCCAAGCATTGATTCCCATGTTCATGATAGTTTCCTACATCTAATGTAGTCCATGCACGATGCTCCACGACATGCCCCAACGATGGCTCATCTGACATTTGAGTACCAGTATTAGCATCCTTCTACTTTTTTGTGGATGGGGGCCCAAAGGCTTCTTATTTTTTTTATAGAGGTCATACAATCTATATTTGTGCATCTGTAAATGCCTTGAGTGCGGATAATCAATATTTCTATATACATGCTTCGAGATTCGTCAATGATTTAGTGGGATGTGGTGTCACTACCTCAAGACATTTCATGGATTTCCAAATAAGTCTCAATGCATAATTCAAGGAACATGAGTATACACTCCATGTAATGGCTATCCTTGATGGCACCCATTTGAGAGATGTTCTCTATCAGGTACAACTCAACCATTCACAATGGAATATCCAAAAGGACATTCTCCATTGTGAACATTATTCTAGAACTACCTCTAGTGCCCGACACCTGAGGTCTCACAGTCACATTCTTGGGCCTGAGGATAGACCACATGAAACCAAGTGAAGAGACCCACTCCTTGACACTGCGTTTAGTTGGGGGAGCACTACTCCAGTCTAACAAACGATATCTCATTCTCCCTAGTAAGAAGTGGCCTACACTTCAGTCAGTCGAGGGAGTACTAACTTCTATATAGTGTATTGATTACATCACGTGGAAGGGCCCACTCTTCATAGTTGTTTCTTGCAGTTGAGGGAGCACCAACACCCTTTAATGACCCTTTAATCATCACTACTCTGAGACGGGGGAGTACTACTCCATATGTGAAGACATGCACACTACCTGGTAGGGGAGTGCATCTCGGGTAGTTTGTTCACTGTAGGGGACTCGTACCCTAGTACCATTGGGGAGTACCAACCCTAGGCTAGAGGACCAACACCATGGCTTGGATGGGGAGTATTAACTCTTCTGTATCATGGAATAATAAGTAGATTCACCCTGGGTTGATAGTGTACTACCTACTCCTAGTATAGAGGACTCACACCCTACCCAGTAGGGGAGTACCGGACTCTATGTGAGGTAAGTATGGAGGACTCGTGCCATAGCCTAATAGGGGATTCTCGACACAAAATATAGGAAAATCATCTCATATGAAAATGAACCCACACTCAGGACGGGAGGAGTCTTGTCTCCACTAGAGTAGAGGAGTAAAGAATACCCAATCCTTTAGTCATCATGGTTGTATCAATCCTAACTCTCACTACAAGAAACACCCTAGTTATGCTCTCAGGTTATCAGTAACACTTCAACCTCCACAATTTTCCACAATGATGTAACCAAATAAACTTCAATGTTATAAGGGTTCCAACGCAATAGACAACGTGTCAATCGGACACCCAGTCTAAATGTTATAGGAATTTTAGTGTCGAGGGCCCGATTGGATTCTGATACAATCCTACCCAGAAAAATTACAAATTTATCCAAAAGACATGTGGTGTATCTCAAAAGGACCAAATATTCCTATGGTTTATGGTTCCATAGATGGTTCGTTAAACAGACATCCGGTTTATGAGATATGCTCGTTTAAGCAAACTAGGTTGTATATTGGTCTGGGTCCTGTCGGAAATGGTCGGACCGACCAGACCCCAAGGGGCTAGGTTCTGTCCAATTTGTCTTAGCCTAATATAGCACGCTGGACTGCAGGCTCGGCTGACTTGGCCTTGGGTTCGTCCCGACACACTCGGTTAGGTGTGGTAAGCCAGGATACGGAATTGTTCGGCCCACTGGCCGAGTGCGTGGGACCGCTCCCCTCTCGAACAGTTGAAGCCATTAAGGCCAACAAATCCGTGGCAATAGGTGGAACCACATCTCTTGTCTAGTCCATGTGGACCGACATTCTATAGATTTGCAGGCATGGGTCAGCTCTACATCGTTACTCGATGTCATGACCTTCCACCGTAGTGCGCCACCACAGCACACCTCCCGGCTCAGTAGCGGCGCTGGATGACACCACACCTCTTGTCCGATCCACATGTACCAGCCCACTACAGACCAGTGGGTGTCGGTCCTCCCTCTATTGTGGATCAGTGTCGTGGCCTTATACCATAGTGCACCGCTGCAGCACCCCTCCCCACTTCAACGGAGCCAGCGTTGGCCTTCTTCCGCCTTTCTGCCGCAGTGCCATCAGGTGACGTCGTTCCATTGTTGTCGGCGGGTGCCGGTCACTTCCTCCCTCGGTCATAGGTCCCTCCATGTTCTGCCGTCACATCATCTATTCTTTTGTTCTCCCACATAGAACACAATTATAACGGATTCAATATAGAGTATGATCCTTGTTCATTCGGATCACGCCCTTTGCATTAGCATCATAATATGGGAAGGATTATTAGATTATAAAATATCCCATAAAAACCCCTCATTATCCTCCCACATTAATGAGAGAAACTCGGGTCAACCCATTTGAGGTTTGACCCATTTTCATCTTAATATTGAAGAACTGGGTAAAAAGGGGAGGAATCAAACATATAACCTCTACCTCAAGTTCGTTTGAAGCCTCTACGAATGAAGATGAAGTTTCCACGTCTGAAGGTGTTTGTTAGCGCTTGTTGTCACCCGCCAATTCCTCCAACCTCTGTTTCTCGATGCTTCATTATAGGATGGTGGATGTCATCACAACACTTTTTTAGAGGTTCCTCTCTTGAGATTAATAACCCATGCCTGAGATTCGTTTAAATGGATGGGAGGAATGGATTAATAAAACGAACAATTAATGAGGTTCATTAACGAGTATAATTAATAAACCTTTTTTATTATCTTAATAGTGTGGTTACACGTTCATTTAAATATCCCAATGCTGTGGTTACAAAAATATATGAGTCATGATATTAAATGGTGTTAACATGGAACTGTGGTTCGAACACTGTTTTTCCAACAGTTCAAAAATGATAAAATAAAATAACCAAAAGTAATTTTTTTATTATTTTTGTAAATTACAAAAAATTTACTTCTTCATTTGACCCTTGCGGGTTGAAATTACACTTCTCTTAAGCGAATCCTATCACTATGGATTTAATGATTCCCTCCAATTTATAATATCATATCCTTTTCACAAGATAGATTTAGATGCCCACATGTTTACTGAACATACCATAAAAAAAAGTTCAAAAATTAATAATAGTCACCCTCGATCCGCGCCGGTTGAGGATAGGCTCCGTCTAAGGGTAACACAACCTCACGAACTCAATGGTACCTTCGTCATTTCAATCCAATTTTCCATTTATATTTTAAGGGTTTTATAATAAAATAATTTTCACTTAATTATTTAATTTACGGCTAAAAACTAACATCCACTGGCAGCCTGCGATGACCAATGTTAGTATCTTGTTAAGGAAATCATACACTCATGAGTTCAGAGGTGGTCACATATATCAAATATAAGTCACCATTTGTGAGTTATAAGTATTTGAAATATAAAATAATTTTATTTAAGGTTATGCCACTATTGAGTTTTCTCACTGAGGTCATGCACAGACTGAATTTAAGATGTGCCAAGGGTAAATATATCATCTTAAACACAACGGTGTGCTCAGATTATTTATATGGTCACCCTTTTTAGAGATAATCCACTTTAAATAAACATCCCATGTATGCAATTAATGCTTAAATTTTTTTTGACGGGTCATTCCAGACACTCCGGGCATCAGAATCATGTGCTATCAGATTTTACAGTCTCAAAATAATTCCATATAAATAAAATAAATTACACAGAAATTTCATGATATTAAATGTAATTACTAGGGATGATCACCATCAAGGCATGATATGGGAGGACATAAAAAACGGTATTATATGATCAATTCATTATTAAAACACTGAGAGAAAATAAGGACACAATGTTCTTGTATCTCAATCAAGGATCTATGATAGTTATAGAGTTTTCATTGCACTTCACAGAGTTTCAGTGTTTGTCACCACTTTTAGTCGATGATGAGATTTCACATTATAAAAGTTTTGAGGATGGGATTAAGTATGCCATTTGTACACATGTCAATGTCTTTCGCCTACATACTTTTTCTGAGATATTATATCAAGAAAATATCACTAAACAAAACTTGAGGGACAACAATAGTATCGAGTTTAAAGGATTAGGGCCACAACATGCGAGTTTTTCTTCTGGTGGAAGGAATCATTCTCTCAAGGATTCTCTTTAGATAAGTGATAACTACAGTACTCATTTCCAAAGTTCTTAGATGTGTAATTAGTGTGGATTATGGGTTCATTCAAATCCTTAGTAAGATAGAGTCCCACTTGAGTGTTGATCTTACTGCCATATGGGGATTCTTCATGGTTTCGGTAAGACCTTTCCACAAGCTTCAAGTGGAAAACGATTTGTGCCAACTCCACCTTCAAGAGTGAGTTTTTTACACTACTTCAAGCAGGGAGTTTGAATAACACTAGAAGGTTTGGATGATGAAGAGTTCTTGGCCCTAGTAGCTAGAACACTAATCACTAACAGCTCCAGCTGACCAATTTTAATCGTGGAAGACCATCTATTGCACAGGTTTGTGGATCTGTTCATTTGGATAAACTATATCCATTACCAAGGTATTAATATTCTGGACCTTCTACAGTACGAGGAACTATTTTAGTGGCCTCTATAGTTGAATCTTCATTGTTTGATACAGGTTCATCAAACTCTATTATCTCTATATCCATTGTGGAATGTTGTAGAATATATATGCAGTATCATTATGATTTAAAGAATATAGATACACAATTAGGGGTATGAACAGAGGGAATATGCGAGTGTAGGGACTTTCCCCTTGAGCTATGAAATTACCCTATCTTATAGAACCTATTTTTCCTTAAGATGATGGGATTCAATTTCATTCTTGGAATGGATTTATTGGTTCATGGTCACGCTTCTGTAGACAGCTTTCTCCAAAGAGTAACTTTTACAACACTATAGGGAAGTAGTTATATACATAATTGTGAGTAGGATTTCTAGGATGGTATAACTAGTCAAGATTATCATGGGATAAGTGGAATGACTACCTAGATTGGAAATCACTTTATAGAGGATTAGGGTTTATGATAAGATGATTTTTCTCTGGCAGTGGAACATTTCAGGTATATCTTTTCCAATGATTTATCTAGGTTACCTCATGGTAGAGAAGAAGAGTTTACAATCTAGGTAGTTCTAAGAGAGGATCTACTATATTTCCATCTTATAGGATAGAACCTATACTTCTTTAGATGCTGAAGTGGTAGTTATAGTATTTAGAGGAAAAAGGTTTTATACGGCCTAGTGAAACCTCTTGGGGTTTGCCTGTTATTTTCTCCAAGAAGGTGGATGGATACATACATATATTTGTGCATTATATAAGGTTAAACATGCTTATATTAAAGAACATGTATCCACTTCCATGAATAGATGATCTTTTTTACTAGATCTTAGGAGAAAAGTTGTCTCTAAGGTCAACTTGAGATTGGGTTATCATCAGGTGCGAGTGAGAACATCAGATATACCTCATCATGTTTTATAGAGGAGGTGTGGTCTGTATATGTACCTTTTTTCTATTCGGTCTTACGAACTCTCCTTCCATTTACATGGTTACGAGGAATAGGGATTTCCACCCCAATTTGGACTCTTTTTTCGTGATATTTGTGGACAACATTATGGTGTATTCTGGAACACTTCGAAACCATTCCATACATCTTGAGATCAATTAGACTACAATGAGAGAGCATCATCATCATGAAAAGCATGCTAAGTAAAACTTATATATTGATAACATATAATTATTAGGTTATATTATCACAGAATCAATAGTATCTATTGACCCTAAAAGTTAAGTGTTGTTTTTTCTGGGGAGTATCCTATGAACATGTTTATTTTACAGTGTTTATTGGTGCTAGATAAATATTACAGTTGCTTCATACTAGAAATCTCATATCTTTATTCACCTTTTACTGGCCTTACAATGAAGTGAGTAATGTTAACGTGGTCAGAAGCATGTGATATATCTTTTCTAAAACTGAAAAGGATGCATATGTCAGCACCTAATCTTATTCTTCCTCAGCCGGGTATATGTTATACAACCTTTTGTGATTCATTGTGAATTATCCAAAGATCAGTACTAATACAAGAAGAAAAAGTCATTGCATATTGATATATGTAGTTGAGGTGTCATGATAAAAATTTCCCAAAGAAAGACCTTGAGCTATCAGTAGTTGTTTGTGCCTTACATTGCTGGATACATTATTTGTTGGGTGATCACTTTGTGGTGTAACCGGACCACAAGAGCCTCATGTGTATCATTCCTCATCATTACATAAACTTCATACAATAGAGATGGGTTGAATATATAAAATCATTTTATTTTGAGCTTAAATATTGTCCTGGGATGGGAAATGTATTTGTAGTTGCACTGAGTTAGAAAACTCAAGCCTAGGCTGTACGAGAATCCTATGATGAATCAATGATAATAGCCCTCATTTATGAGATTCTTCTAGAGTACCATGAATGGAATTTAATAGACCTATCATACATCACAGTTACATCATCCCTCCTACATAAATTGAAGAGTAGAGATTTTTTAGATCATAAAGTATTGGTTCACCGTGAGAGTATATCAGGAGATAATCCACCTCCGAATTTGTCTATCAATAGAGACGAAGTCTGAATTCTACGTAGACATATCTTGATTCCTATAGATATGAGAGAGAAGTTGATGAAGGAGTCACAACATTCTGAGTGAGAAATTCATCCAAGAATCTCAAAAATGTATTGAGATATGTGACGCTAATATTGGTGTCCTGGGATGAAACATAAGATAGGAGGATTTCTCACTAGGTGTTCCACCAGTCAGCAGGTTAAGGAGGGGCACCGGAGACCAACAGTCTTGTTACATCCACCTTTATTCGCAGAATGGAAATGGAAAGATTTTTCTATGGATTTCGTATTTGGATTACCTTGGTCATCAAGGGGTAGATATGCTATCCGGGTAGTCAATGACCGACTAACCAAATCAACACACATCATTTATATTCGGGATAATTTTTCTTTTAATAAGTTGGGAATACTATATGTCTGTGAGATCATTCGACTACGTGAGTTTCTAGGTACTATCATTTCAGATAGGGGTGATCGTTTCAATTCATGGTTTTAGAAGTGTTTGATGAAAGGTATGGGAACTATAGTGCTTTTAAGAACGTCTTTCCTCCCTCAAACCTATCGAAAATTAGAACTATCAAAATAGGTTCAAGAGGATATACTCCAACCATGTGTCTAGGATTTTGAATGTACTTTAGAGAAGCATATCTATCTCATCAATTTCTACTATAATAAAAGAATTTAGAAGATGATCCAGATTTCTCCTTTTGAGGTCTTATATGGTAGGCGATGTTGTTGACCATTGTTCTATCTAGAGGTAGATGAGGTAGTCTTACTAGGTCCTCAGCTCTTTCATGAGACATCATATCATCTTTAGATGATTATAAATAGTATGACTACATCTTAGTATACCCAAAAATCATATGCCAGTCGCCATCAATGACATCTATAATTTGAGGATATGGATCATATTTGTCTTTGAGTATCTACCATGCTAGGGAATCGATGGGTATGGAAGTAGGGAAATTTGTCACCTCACTACATGGGGTCAATAGATATTCTAGAGAGTCGGGTTGGTAACCTATTAGTCGGAGCTACCTCAAATGTGTTGTTCCATGCACGATGTCTTTCATGTTTCTCAAAATCACCTATATTATGTCGACCAATCACATACCATTGATCCTGAGGAAGTTGAGTTAGATGCTGATGCAACCATTAATGAGTATCTAGTATGAATCATTGACTAGAACATAGTGGATCTCTGAGGCCAGTCTTCCATTCTAGAATGGGTGATATGGCAGGAAGGCTACATGTAGGATGAGACATGGAGGTGGGAGGTTGACATATGTCCCTAATGTGCATAGTTGTTCTTAGATAATGTTTCTCCACCTTTTAAAGATGAACTCGAGGATGTGTTCTTTTAAGGGTGAAAGATATTAATAACTCATTTTTTCACTCATGAATGGATTTTTAAATGTTATTCTAAATAATTACTTCGGACCTTTTACGGATGAATATTGAGATATCAAATTTTATGAGTGTTTCTAGGAATTGTTTGGATCTTGGAACACATATTTTTGTGAAAATAGTTCATGTCACATATTTTGTGCATTGTTAGTGCACGGTTTTCCTAACCGTGCACATCCAATTTTTTTAGACAAATCTACCTTGCATGATTGGTGCATGACCATGTAGCCTAACTGTGTAATGTGACCTTATTCCCATGTACTTGTGCATTGTTTGAACATGGTTATAGAAAACCATTTAGAGGGTGTTGAACATAACCATCTCGAATAGTTTGCACACATTTTTTCAAACCGCGTGGGAAAATATTGCACAATCAAAATTTTGGCTAATTTTCCAGTTATGCCCTTAATGATCTATTAATCCACATATTATTCCCCAAATCATAAACTAGTGAGACATACCTACATTTTTACCCATTTATAGTTTTTAAATACCTAATCATGGGATCAATATATATCCTTCATCAGAAAACTTATCAGGCTTTTGTTCATCATGTTGGATGGACAATAATAAGTACTCAGTTCTATTTGATCCATTCTCCTTCAATTTTCTACCCAGTCTAGTTATCATCATTTGATTATTTTTCACCTTTTCGTAGATATACTCCAACCTGAGGAAAATCAAGGTCCAATACCGGAGGAGGAGATTCGTGTAAACCAAAGGTGGGTCGTCTTCAATTTATCCAAAAAAGTAATAAATTTGGAATAAATGTGTGGGGCCCACTGATTTCTTCAGGTGTCATTTCGTAAATAAATGTTCCATGATTATAAAATTTAGAACCATAGAGATTTGATCTTTCCAAATATGAGATTATTTGTCATCGGTTACACCCAAAACATAATCTATCCCTTGTCTAAGGTTATGTTATATTTGGGTTTTTAATGTTTTGACACATTTGAGACACCGTTCGGGTGTTCCTTGGTTTTAGTTCTTAGGATAAGCATTTCTATATTAAATAACTTGATTTATATTGTTTATTACATTATGGAAAGTACAGTATTTGTGTACCACTTGACCCACCTATGATAAATGCTTCAAATTGATAAATAAATGTGAATGATTAATTGGTTTCATATCCGTAGAACCCCTTACCACATTATGGAAGGTAGAAGAATGAACAATGAAGATCTAATATACCTTAAACTAACTAAATATCTACATGTTACATGGCCTTATCACAATATTAAAAGTCTCAGATTGACCAAAATGACATGATAAAATGGTTAAATGATACATGAACATAATACACTAATGAATGACAAGGAATAAACCATTTGGATTATTATATGGCCTCACTGTAAAATTGGAATGGCCTGACTCGTGCTCTTCATGGATTCTGATCGAAGGATACCATGAGGCTCGGGAACCCCATTTTGAGTCAAGGATAAGACTTTCTTAGTTTGACACCCATCTAGAACCCATACCTTGTCATAGATTTAGATTTTCGGTATAACACTTTAGGATCCCTCATGACGTACTCTAGGATGCCTTGGATACCCTCCTTGGATCCAGTTTTTGAAAGTATGTTCAATGTTGAAATACTATCAAGAACAATATTTTATTAGCCCATTATTACCTTGGATTCTCTACATGGAATCGTTAGGCATCTCATTGTTTAATTCCTTGGACTATGGTCCTTTTAATTCACTCTTACCCCTTATCTAGACATAGATACTTCTAAGTCAGTATCCCTTGGGGTTTATGTTTCCTTGGTTAAAACCTTGGAACCTAACTGTTAAATATCATTGTTTCTTTCCTTATTATATCTTGGAAACTTTACTATTGATAACAAGTGACATATTAATAAATTGGTAATAATCATGTGAAGAACTCGTTACATGTTCAGACACCAGCTGAGGGATGAAGCAGGTAATTGTGTATTTACATACATCGTATTTCTTTATTTTATATATACATGCCTCCATACTTTTATATTCCATTATACGAGCCGGATGTTATAGACACCGTTGGTTGTTGCCCATTGAGTTCAATCTCAAACCATCTCTAGGAATTCTATAGTTCCGGAAGTAGATTACATCATTGTAGGTGTGGAAAAAGAGAAGTATAAGAAATCAAACATTTGATTAGTTGATATTTAGGATAATGCATGATAGCAGAAGACCGAGCCAGATCTTGAGAGGCATGTAATAATATTTTATTTCTTTTATAAAATTGTGGAATAGATTATTCATGTTGTCTTATATCCATGTTTTCTAGTTTTCTTGTGATATGACTTATCATCATCAGTTTTTGTATTGATGAATGTTCCTGCAGTTAAATAGTTATTATTATCCTTTTTTATATTTTCCTATTATCTATTTATATCGTTACTTATCTTGCTTCTTCTGTTTACTTATATTATGTGTATCATATCTTCAACACACTTGTACTGAGAACATAGTCTCCCCATGTACACAACCTAGGCCCTCTCTGATAGTCGGCAGCCGCTAGCGTTCAGGTAGATGCGCTGGAGGTCATACGGCCTACTGGCCTCGGGGAACCAATTAAGTGGAATCAAAGTTTGTGATGTCGCATCATGAATATAAGAATAAGAACTGAAGGTAACATCTCAAAGGAACACGATGATTCCCTGAGTCTGTTAAATAAGTAGAAAAAGCAAGTAATTGTGTTATAAAAATGAAAATTTTTATTAATTTAATGGATGATAATAACAGTAACCATAAAGTATCATTTATTGTTGAATGTTTTAAATGTAGATGGTATGAGAATTTTGAATGTTGGTGTCCTAAATGGGAATATATTGAATAGAACTAGTACAGTTGATTAAGTAATAGTTATATTATTAATGATGAAGGATCTATAAATGATATATAAAGACTTGGGTTTCTATAATAGTTTTTTTATGTTAAATGTAAGAATAATGATTAAATTGAGGCAATTGAATCTTAATAATATATTCATATTTCATATTATAGGAAATCAATATTAATGAATTTGATGATTAAACATAGTTAATGATTTAATAAAAAAGAGTAATGACTGAATATTTATATATTATTATTGCATAATTAATTTATATGAATCATGAAATTTATTAGAATTTTTCTATTGAAGTTTTTAACTATGTATTTTATTTAATATTTTAAATAAAAATGATGACCTATAAAAGTTATTTAACAGAAAGGTGATATTTTATGGAAAAACACATGATTAAGGGAAAGATAACTCTTAATATATTCTTTATGTTATGATAAAGATATTATTGATATGGATAATGTAAATTTGGTAGTATTGATTACAATTTAAATGAATAATTATTTGATTAAATGTAATTTATGTTATCATTGATGGGTTTTACAATTTTTTTTTATTGAATATATTCAATAATATATGATTTTGTTTGTTGAATGATAATAGTGTTAATGTTTTGAACCATATATGTTTTATTGATATTTTATATTAATTGTAGTTATTAACATGTTTTAGGATAATAAATTCCCAAAGATTTCATTTATTTGGTATTTTACAATGAATATCCTCTTCATGTTGTTCAGGAGAATAATGATCTATTCGTTTTTTGAAATTTAGTGACCTTGTTTATAATTTTTTATATTTCAATTTTGGCTAGACATGGAGAAGCATTATGTTTAAATATTCATGAATGATTTAAGTATTACATCCAATATTTTTTGATAAATTATTATTACCTTTTTTGTTTTATTAATATTTTTTTGCTAAAGGTATGATTTACGGATATTGTGATGGTTTTTTTGCTTTATTCATGAAAACTTTATCGTGGATATTTATTTCATGGATGAAATGGAAATTGATCGAAGTAAAAAAAGGATTAAATTGTTACTTTGATGTAAAGGAATTTTGATACTGTGATTATTGAGTCCCTTTCAAAATCATGATTCTTTCTGTATAGTAAATTATCTTTTTTTCTCCAATTGAATTAATCTCATGTTCATGTTGTGTTAATTATATCTCTCTTGAGGAGGTATATTTCTAATACTTAACATATACTAAACATATAAGTCCTTCCAAAAGGGAATTAACATTCTTATTAGGATAAATAGAGGATATTCTCTATCATAAAGATAATTTTATATGAATCGAGGCCACTCACATGGTCAAGGTTTTATGAAAAAACCTCGTGTCCCAAGATGCAACATGGGAATATAAGGATGTAATGTGGTATAAATATACGCGGGTTGTTACCAAAGTGGGGTATTTTTTTTGGAAACAATCATTTTAAAGAGGTATAATGTAAAAACCTAATATTTTAAGACAATTAATTTTTTAATAAATTTAATTTCATTAATATATGATGTTACAAGTAACACTGAGTTTTAATGAATCATGATATACTGTTAATATTATTATATAAACTTTACTATTATAGACTACATGTTGAATTTGTATATTGATAAAGTTAATATTTTCAATATTATTAATATGTTTCTAAATGATTTAATCCCTCCCAATTATTCAATGTGAGTTTATTTTCATCAATTATTAGTTTTTGGGGTATTTTGGGCTTAAATGTGAAAATGGGGTAATTCTGTAAAATTGGCAGTTTTATATAGCTTCTATTTTTAGGGCATAACTTTTATAATATTTTTACAATTGAAGTGAATATTTTTTAGGCTTACTATGATTGTGGGCTTCAAATTTTCTTTCTGTACCAAGACCCAATTCGAAACCCAATGCTAGAGAAAATTCAATCAACTGGAGAACTCAGTCTGGCTGGCAGAATGGACCCCACCACATTAAAATCAACAATATCGCATTTAGAAGACCTTATAATTAGGTTCTTCCAGCTGTTGATGACATAGGACATAAAAAGGACGGTTCAAATTAAATTTCATAAAATTTTAATCTCATTAAAGCATCTTTTGGGTGCGTCCAAGTGGAGTTGGTGAAACTGTGTTAGGTGGCCAAAAACGTAATGTATATTGATTCGGACATATCATTCTTTCCACATCTCCAAATACTCAAAAAAATTTAGGGTCGATATACAACGTCATTTCCAACATTCTATAAGAAGGAAACTTAGTGCGTTTCGGCCATCTGTTGGGCCAAAAATATGCAATCTTCTAGAGGACAGATTCTGGAGCATCAACTTTTCTGTTCATTGTTTTGTCTATTTTGTTCTTCTTAGCTTTGTAATGAATTATTATTTCCCCTTCAACTCACTTACACATACCATGGTAGGGTATATATTTTGAGTTATTATGGAAGGGTAGGTTTCCCCATTTGTAATTCTTGAGTTCTTGCACGTAATGTTTTAATATCCTCTTTTCTCTTCTACGAATCTATTTCAATTTCTTAAAAATATTTTTATTATCATGTATGATTGTATCTGGTTTTAGATTCTGTTGTTTATTTATATTTTTTCAATCATCAATATCTCCCTCCACTAGGTTCTGGTTTATAAACGATGTAATAGACTGTGATTTAGTGGTGTAGTACTCGGTGATCACCGGTACGTGTGTGAGGAGTAATGAATGTTCTTGATTGCTTGGGATAAACAAGACCCGATTGAGAATTTCCTATGATAATTGGGGATATATTTTAAAAATATATTACACATTGGAAGGATAGTTGACCAATCTGAGGTTTTAGTAAGGTATATTCTCACATTTTAATTTTACCAAGGGAGTGAGAAGAAACAATTGTGGATTCTCACTCTTAACGATTTAGCAGAGGAGAATTGGGTAAAATGAACAATGATAGAATTACAATTGGAAAACCAAACCTAACCTGATCACCATTTAATATCACTGATTTAAATCACATAATTTGTCAGTTTGTTTCAATACATTCACTTAATTACTTTACATTATTTAGTTTCTTTCTTGTATTTTCCAAATCAAACAATTCTAAAAACAACCTCAATTCTTTCTCTTATTTTAAGGTGACAGCTAAATTGTTGTACACTCCTCTCTGGAGACAACCTAGGTAACCCACTATAATACATTTTAACATAGGTTATATTTCTTTTTCCCACACCCCATGATATACACGTGTCAAAACATGGTTCCGTTTCCGAGGAGGTAGTGCAAATATTTATTTTCTTTTCTTTCCTTTATCTTTCATCTTTTCTCTTCAAAATTGCTTGAATAGAACCACAAAAACTAGACCTTTACCCATAGATCCAGAAATTGATAGAACCTTGTTTAATAGACTTAGAAACATTAATTTGGAATCTGAATTTGAGGATGTTCCCCTTGCAGACTCAACTGAAACATTAAGTGTTCACTCTGAGCCTATCATCATGGCTAAAAATCAAAACCAAACACTTAGAGACCTTTGTGCACCACAATTACTTAATAAAAACAATAAACATTCCATGACAGTGTTACAAAATGATTTTGAAATGAATCCTAACATGATTCCTTTTCTTCCAAAGTTTCATGGTTTGGCATGTGAAGATCCAAACAAACACATTAAAGAGTTCACACATGTTTTCTCAACTTTCAGACCCCGTGGAATTACCAAGGAGCAGGTAAAGTTGAAGGAATTTCCTTTTTCATTGGATGCAGCTGCTAAATAATGGTTGAACGGACTACAACCAGGAGACGTACATGACTAGAATGACCTGGTAAGATGTTTTATGAAAATATTCTTCCCCACCTCTAGAAGAACAGTCATTCAAAAGGAAATCTACGCTATACGACAATCATCTGGAGAAACCCTTTATGAGTACTGGGAGAGATTTAAGAATATATGTTCCATATGTCCACATCAATCCATTGAGGAACACCACATTCTTGTCTTCTTTTATCAAGGACTACTAGACAATGATAGAAACCCTCTTGATGCATTATCTAGAGGTGCACTAATTGACAAGTCACCAGAAGAAGCCAAGGGCTTGATTGAGAAGATTTCCCAAAACTCGCTCCAATTTGGAACAAGAGGTATTGGAACAAGAGGTATTAATGAGGTACGCACTTCTCATCCATCACCCTTATTAGAAACTAAGATTGAAGAGCTTACTAGTTTGGTGAGACAGATGGCCTTGAAGCAAGTTAGTGACCAACAAGCGGTAGCTATGGTATGTGGTTTATGCTCATCACCTGATCATTTTACTGACCAATGTTATGAAATACAGGCAATCAAAACATGTGCAACATCCTTTCATTCAAGGCAGTTCCAACAAAATCATGGATGTAGAGATCTTAACCAAGTCCAATATGGGTTTGTAAATTAGTAGAATCAAGGTAGTCCCCCATTCCAAAAGAAGTTTCAAAACCAACCACCATTCTAGAATCAATTCCAGAATCCACCACCATTTCAACAAAAAACATCTTATAACCAGCCTTCTTACCAATATTTAACCAATATCCAAAGACCATATGAGCAACCATCCACCAGTGCACAACCTCCAATTCAAAACAAACAAAAATCTGAGATTGAAGGAATGAAAGACACTGTTAATGATTTTTCCAAAAAGATTGAAAGTCTCATGGACTTTCTGACCAAAAATCTAGGTAAACTCCCTTCTCAAACAATCCCAAACCCAAAAGATAATGTTAGTATTATAACTACAAGAAGTGGAAAAATAGCCCCACCACAATTCACCATTGAACCTAAAATGATAACACCTGAACTAGGAGAGAATGAAGTTATAAATGATGAAAATTCTATGAAAATTCATCCGGATGGAGATAAGAAAGAAGAGGGTGAGAAATATAGACAAAGGATGAAGTAACAAGAAACACCATTTAAAAGGAAAAAAAGGGAGAAGAATGATATACCACCACCATTTCCATCAAGGATTATTGAATCAATGAGGTTACAAGAAGAATCACTACAAAAAGAAATTTTGGACACCTTCCTGAAAGTGGAAATCAACATACCTCTAAGTGAAGCACTCAAACAAATTCCAAAGTATGCAACTTTTTTGAAGGATATTTTCACCATTAAAATGAGACGTCAAGGGAATGAGAGGATCAATTTGGGAATAAGTGTCTCAACCCTTATCACACCACAATTTCCAACCAAATGTCAAGATCCAGGGACATTTTATATTCCATGCATTGTTAGTTCATTAAATTTCTCTAATGCTTTGTGAGATTTAGGTGAATCATTTAATGTATTAACTCACTCAGTATATACTTCCTTGTAGATGGGAGACTTGAAATCTACAAAAGGTGTGGTCCATCTTGAAAATAAATCAACAGTGTTCCCAAAAAGAGTTCAAGAGGATGTCCTAGTAAAAGTCAAAGATCTTTTATTCCCTGCTGACTTTTATGTGTTGAATATGGAAGATGATAGGATCCCATCACTCTCACCCATCATTTTGGGGAGACCTATCATGATGAAGGCCAAAACAATCATCAATTTCCATGAAGGGACACTTACCATGGAGTATGGAGATAGCACTACCCACTTTAAAAATTTTGAATCCATGAGGCACCCTTCAGATGATCTTTCACTCTTCTCACTCTCCCATGAAGGTGGAATAGAAAAAATTGAAGAATTAGGTATGTTTCATGAAATTTTATCATTAGGAGGGAATTTTTCAATTAAACATATCACTGAACATATGGATGCCCAAACTCTTGGAGGTTCTGATTTCTTATTGGACGAAGAGGTAAAATCTGATTTCCTTGATAATTTATTAAATGATGATGAAGATGATATGATTTCTTGTGTGCATGATGTCAATCCATTAGAAGTGGGGAACCTCAATTTAGTTTCATCCCTTTAGAATCCTCCTGATCTAGAATTACAACCACTCCCCACTAATCGAAAATATGTTAAACATATGGAGGGAGAGAAATTACCTGTAATAATTTCTAATAATCTATCTAAAACTCAAGAAAAATCATTGATTGAGATTTTGAGAGATAATGTCCAAGAAATAGGGTGGAGTTAGGTGATATCCGAGGAATAAACCGAAAAATTTCCTCACATCGAATTTTTCTTGTGGGAGATTCCAAAACTGTCAGACAACTCCAAAGGAGGCTGAACCCTACCGTGATGGAGGTTGTGAAAAAAAGAGATTGAGAAGTTATTAGAAGGTGGGATAATCTATCCCATATTAGATTCACAATGGTTTAGCCCAAGCCTTGTAGTCCAAAAGAAAACTGGCCTAACCGTTGTGAGGAATGAAAAGAATGAATTAATCCCTGTAAGAATTCAGAATAGCTAGAGAGTGTGCGTAGATTTTAGGAAGTTGAATCAGGTCACTCGAAACGATCATTTAACTATCTCATTCATTGAGCAGTTGCAAGAGATATTGGACGGGAGAACTCATTATTGCTTTTTGGAAGGATTTTCAGGTTATTTTCAGGTACCCATTGCTCCAGAGGATCAAGAGAAGGCTATATTTACTTGTCCATTCGACACTTTTGAAAACAAAACGATTCCATTTGGATTTTGTAATGCTCTAGTTAAATTTAAGAGGTGTATGATAAGTATATTTTCTGATCACATTGAAGATTACTTGGAGGTTTTCTTGGATGATTTCATAGTTTTTGAAATTATTTTGACCATTGTTTAAAAAATCAGGAAAAAGTTTTGAAAACATGCATTGAAAAAAACCTTGTTTTGAATTTTGAAAAGTGTAATTTTTTGGATGAGAGAGGAATTTTCCATGGGCATGTCATTTCTCGGGAATGAATTGAAGTTGATAAATAAAAAATTGACGTGATAAATTATTTTCCTTACCCAACTTGTGTAAAACTTGTTAGCTCATTTCTAGGACATGCATGATTCTACAGGAGGTTTATCAAAAATTTCAGTAAGATTTCACTCCCTCTATATAGATTACTTTTGAATGATTCTGATTTCAATTTAAATGGTTCATGTAGGGAATCCATTGATGAGTTGAAAAAGTAGATTGATTACACCACCCGTAATGCATCCATCCAATTGGTAAGAACCATTCGAGCTACTTTGTGATGCTTCAAACCAAGCAGTTGGAGTAGTACTTTCTCAGAGAATTGATTGAAGGCCACATGTCATTGCATATACCTCGAAAACATTATATGCGGACCAATTCAACTACAAAACAACAGAAAAAGAGTTTTTATCAGTTGTTTTTGCTTTATAATGATTTAGATCATATCTTCTTGGAACTAAATTCATTGTGTTTTCTGATCAGGCAGCTCTTAGGTACTTGATGTAGAAGGCTGAAGGAAAACCAAGGCTTGTGAGATGGATGCTTTTACTGCAGGAGTTCAACATAGAAATAAAAGATAAGAAGGGATCTGAGAACCAAGTGGATGATCAATTAAGTATACTACCCAACACTGTTGAAGTTGAAATTCTAGACACTGAACCACTAAATGATCACCTTCTAGGAGATTAGTTGTACTTGATTGATGGAGAATTACCTTGTTAGGCTGGCATGGTCAATTATCTGGTAACATCTCAGGTCCCATCTCATTTAAATTCTCAATAAATTATCAAATTGAAATTTGAATCTAAATATTACATCTGGGAAGATCCATTTCTTTGGAAGAATTTCAATGACCAAATGATAAGAAGATTTTTTCCGAAAAATGAAATTGAATCAGTCTTTATATTTTTTCACACATTAGCATGTGGAGGCCACTTTAGACCTCAAAAGACAGCAAGGATGGTTTTAGAATATGGACTTTATTGGTCAATATTTTTCAAAGATTCTCATGAATTTTGTAAACGGTGTAAAAAATGTTAGTTTATAGGAAATATTTCAAAGAGACAAGAAATTCCCCAAAATCCACATAATTCTTGTGAAATATTTGAAGTTTGGGGGTTAGATTTTATGGTCCATTTCCCAATGTTATTTGTAAATTCTTATATTCTTTTTGCGGTTGATTATGTTTCCAAATGGGTGGAATTAAAAAGAAACTAGGACTAACGATGATAATGTTGTTTGTGATTTTTCCAGGGCTAACATATTTTATAGGTTTGGAGTTCCCAAATCCATCATTAGTGATCAAGGGACTCACTTTTGCAATATGATAATGGAGGCTTTGTTGAAAAAGTATGGGGTGCATCATAAAACATCAAATCCCTATCATCCACAGACTAATGGATAAGCTGAAGTGTCTAAAAGGGAAATCAAAAGAATTTTTTAAAATACTGTTAATCCAAATAGGAAGGATTGTAGCCAATTGTTATAAGACACACAATGGGCTTATAGGACAGCTTACAAAACCTCAATTGTAATGATTCCATATAGGACGATTCATGGGAAAAGTTTTCACCTAGTTGTAGAATTGGAACACAAGGCATAGTGGGCTGTGAGGAAGATGAATCTGGATCTTGAATGTGTGGGGAAAGAGAGAAGATTACAGTTACAAGATCTGGAAGAAATTAGAAGGGAAGCATTTGAAAATTCCTGGATTTACAAAGAGAGAACAAGAGTGTCTCATGAAAAACTAATCTAACAAAAAGACTTTCATCTTGGAGACAAAGTGTTGTTATTTAATTCAAGACTCAAGGTGATGCTAGGTAAAATTCATTCCAGGTGGGAAGGTCCATTTATAGTTACTAATGTATATCCTTTTGGTGCTGTGAAGATTATAAAGGATGGATCGAAGGATCCATTCACTGTTAATGGGCACAAATTGAAGAAGTTCCTTAGGACCGTGCCATCAGAGCCACGGGAGGAGATCACACTCCTCCAACTTGTTTATCAATAAAATCTATCAGGTCGTACCTCTCCTTTATATTTTCATGATTGATATGATTCAATTTCTTATATTCTTACGTGTTAAATACATTTGAATGCATTGTGGAAACTACATCATTTATGTGTGCGGGAGGTATCCTTTGTAGTTTAGGATTTTTTTTATCTGTTGTTTGTTGTACTATGTGTGTATTTCATATTTTGATTTCTTATTTTCAAAGTTTTTTGTGTTTTTGAATCTTTTGAACTGAAATGATTATCTTTCACATTTTTGAAACCCATGTCCATGGGAGAAATAATTTATTCAATAAAACTGAGCTTAAATGAATGTTGAAAATGATATTGTTTCAAGTTCAATTATTTTGAAATTTAATGAAAATTCTCTGTTTTTTGAGACCCATGCCACATATCACTGTATTTATATACGGTATCACAATCACGTGAGGATTCTAAACCTATTATTTTCACATTATTTACATTCACCTAACTTATTGAGAGAACCAAATCATGCTTGTTTTAACCAGAATTTGATTTATTCCTTTCAAAACTTGAGAGTTTTGGGTACATGTGTTTTAAATTATTGAGGCATTTATTTGGTCTGAAATCCCCCTATTCAAGATAATCCCTTTTATAATGGCCTACCTTGAAAATTTAATCCTTGTATCCCATAGTATCCATGAACATCCTTTTAGGTTAGCCACCTTACAAGACAATATTCCATATCCAACCTGCTCTTGAAGTAAAATTGAATGATCAATTTGAACATGAGTGTGGGGGAAGATGTCTAGTATTGTACTACCTTATTTTGGGATAATTTGGGTGAAAAAATGTTGAAGAGATGTTATTTCTTCTAAAAAAATAATTCTGCTGAAATCTGTGCCTTTTCTAGAGCTTTCATGAAATATTATATTTGAGAGGATTGAAATGTTTTCTGCTGAAATGATGAAATGTGTGAAAATTCCTTGATATTCCATGAAGAAGAATTTTTTTTATACTATGGTGATTAATGATAAGACCATAATTGTGTGAAAATTAGAGTAATGTAATTTTTCTTCAAAAAGAGTCAAGCCCTCTTCATTCAGCCTCAGAATTTTTCACATCTAAATCCTACCAACCTAAAGGCACAGAACAACCATTACAAGTCCTCATGATAAACATATGTTTTCCACTCACATCAGGTGGAGATGTCTAAATTTATCAATCCTATGATAACCCTTGTATGTGATTGGATGAGAAAGACATTGCTACAAAATTGAAATTTGTGTAATGAGAGATAATAAATGTTATGTAAGTGTTTTGTGTGCATGGGAGGAGAAATGAAGAGTAAATATATTTAATGATCATAAATTAAGAAAATGAAATAATAGAGTTTGAGGAGGAATGATATAATTTTTTTCTTGTTTTCAAATTGGTGGATCTCATGTATATGTGTTTTGAATTTACGTAGATTTTATTTTGATTCTTACTTGTCCATGAGTCCAAGTGATATGTGTGGGGGAATTGATAGAGTTCATATTTTCAATAATATTAATATTTCTTTTCAATTATTTAATCCCTCCCAATTATTCAATGTGTGTGTATTTGTATCATTTATCTGTTTTTGGTGTATTTTGGGCTTAAATGTGTAAATGGGGTAATTCTGTAAAATTGGCAGTTTTATATAGCTTCTGTTTTTCGCGCATAACTTTTATAATATTGGTCCAATTGAAGTGAATCTTTTTTAGGCTTCCTATTCTTGTGGTATTAAAATGTTCCTTCTAGACCAAGTCCCAATGCGAAACCCAATGGTTTAGAAAATTCAATCAAGTGGAGAACTCATTCGGGCTGGCAGAATGGACCCCACCGAATTAAATCATCAATCTCACATTCAGCCGACCCTAGAAATAGGTGATTCCAGATTTTGTCGACATAGGACATAAAAATGATGGTTTACATTAAGTTTCATAAAATATGAATCTCATTAAGGCATCTTTTGGGCATGTCCAAGTGGAGTGGGTGAAACAGTGTTTGGCGCCCAGAAAAGTAATTTCTATTGATTCTGCCATGTCATTCTTTACACCTATCCAAATACTATCAACCATTGAGTGTTGATATCCAACTACATTTCCAACATTCTAAAATAAGGGACCTCTGTGTGTTTCGGCCATCTGGTGGGCAGAACAGAGGCAAACTTCTGGAGGACAGATTGTGGAGCATCATCTTTTCTGTTCTTTGTTTTCTCTCTTTTGTTCTTCTTAGCTTTGTAATGAATTATTCTTCCCCCTTCAACTCAATTACCCTTAACATGATGGGGTAGATCTTGTGAGTGATTGGGGAAGGGTAGGTTTCCCCTTATTAATTCTTGAGTTCTTGCACCTAATGTTTTAATATCCTCTTTTCTCTTCTGTGAATCTGTTTCAATTTCTTATAACAGTTTTTATTATCATGTACGATTGTATCTGAATTTAGATTCTGTTGTTTATTCATATTTGGTCCATGATCCATATCTCTCTCCACTAGGTATTGGTTTATAAACGATGGAAAATACCCGGATTTACTGGTGTAGTACATGGTGATCACCGGTACGAGTGTGAGGGGTAGTAAATGTTCTCGATTTCTTAGGATAAACATGACCCGATTGAGAACCACCTAAGATAATTGGGGGTATTTGATACAACTCTATAAAAAATTGGAAGTAGAGTAGAACAATCTGATGTTTTAGTAATGTTTAATCTCACATTTTTATTTTACCAAGGGAGTGAGAAGAAACGATTGTGGATTCAAATCTTAACGATTTAGCAGAGGAGAATTGGGTAAAATGAACAATGATAGAATTACAATTGGAAAACTGGCCCTATCCTGATCACCATTTCATATCACTGATATAAATCACATAATTTTTCAATTTGTTTCAAAACATTCAATTAATAACTTTACTTTATTTAGTTACTTTCCTGTATTTTTCAAATCAAACAATTTTTAAAACAACCTCACTTATTTCTCTTATTTTAAGGTGACAACTTAATTGTTGTACACTCCTCTCTAGAGACATCCTAGGTAACCAACTATAATACATTTTAACATAGGTTATATTTGTTTTTTCCACACACCACGAAAGGAACGTGTCCGCTATATAAATTGGAATAACCACATTTTAAAATTAGTTTTAAATTATTAAGATAATTAAAATATATTTATAAATACATACATAATTTTTAGTAATGTCATTATAGGGATCAAAGATATCTTTTTTTATATAAATTTACTTTTATAGCTATTGTAACGTAATAATAAAATTAATTTTTGAAAATTGTATAAAATTTATTTGAAAAAAATTGTTTTTTGGAATCAACCTGTCATAATTATCTTAAGTTGAATATTTCAGACTTTTTAGAAAAATATAATTTTTGATGAATAGTAAAGAATAATAATTTTCATTCAAATCCACATCTTCATTTATAGTATTTCAATAGATATATCTTATTTAAAAAATATTTTCAAATTAAACTTTTGTCAATTATACATCTATTAATCAAGTTTTCATCGTTCTAATCAATTTCATGTTGAATTTATATATTAATTCATTATATACTTATGAATATTTTCTCTTTGGAAAATCATTTTTTAATCCCCTCTATTATTTTAATTTAAAATTATATTTTTTCCCTTTTGAGAAATCAATTTTTTAAAAATATGTAATATTATTAATCCATGAAACTAATTTTATATAATAATGTTAAAATATATTTTATTAAAAAATAATTTTACAAAGAGTAAAAAATTATTTATTGTGATTATGATTAAAATATATTTCCCATGAGTTAAACAAAGATGATAATGGTTCAAATGAACCAAATACATATACAATTTATATTTTATGGAAATATTTCAACATAATATCCTGTAATTTTCTATAATTGGATGAAAAATTATGGAATGTGAAAAAGGTGGAACACATTTTTGTTTTCAAAAATTTCATGTGTGTCCTTTCCCCCTCTTATAATAGGCCACACCATATCCTCTCTACCTCACACATCCAAAAATAGTTTTTTCAAGAAATACCTAACCGAATATCATCCTCAATTTACTCCACACATCTTTGATTACATTATTTTATTGTAAACCCCACTTATGAATGATTTAGGTAAAAACATAACGAGGTTCTCTGAATAAGAGGAAAAATTTATAAACTTGTGTTTTTGTATTATTTATCCATACACATACATAAAATAATAATAAAATATTAATATTTATTAAAAATTTATATATCATTAAATGATATTTTATTATGTATATTTCATAACCCAAATATCTCACCTCTTCGATAAAATGGGAAATGAAAATACAGATCGTGGGTGTGGTAGATTATCCCCACATGAACTGATGTTATTTGTTTTCCATCACCACATCCCATGGATGGATACATTGATATATTTAACATTTATATTTTATATTTATGAAATTAATATAATCATTTAATTATAATTTTACTTATACATTATTATCTTTCAACCTGTTGGGAAACAATAACATCACTCGTGTGTACAGAGGACTACCTCCTTGTGAACTGATACGATGTTCTTTTCCAATTTACATTTTCATAGATGGTAATAAGGATTTATTAAATGAATATATTTGATATTTAAAACATAATAAAACTTCTATAATTAATATATTACATATAAATTCTTACTCTCTATTTTTTGGTGATACAATAATGTCAATCATGATTACAACAGACTACCACCTCACGATGTTGTGGGATTCATTCTTTACATATAGATTACATGGAATCTAATAAGGATATGTTTAATTAAAATATTTTATGATTATTAAATACTAATTATACCATAAAGTTAATATATTATTTAATTTTATTTCATTTTATCTACTTAGTAAATGTAAAAAATGTTCATTCCTATGTACAACCTACCATATCTAAGAATAGTGCCATTCATTTTCTATGTCTCACTTTTATGGATTAATATAAATACATATACAATTAATATATATTATATTTATATTATGTTTAAAATTATGGATATTATGAAACCATGATCAATTTAACATGAAAAAAATATCAAGTCAAAACATACAGGAAAAACAAATCACTTAGTATATGGAATGTGATTTTAACAATTAATTATTAATAAATTTATAATAAAAATCCTAATTAAATAATATATGGTATGATATATATAATTATGTTTATAAATTATTTTTCTAATAAACCTATATTTGTTATATAGTATTTTTTACATGTATGGATGGATTCAATACTTAAGGTATGATATTTATATCTCAATTTTCATTCCATGAGACATATGTTATCTAAGTAACCAATATTCTTTAATGATTGCTATATATTAATATTTTTACATGTTATTTCATGAATCTAAATATATTTAGGTTATTTTATATTTTATTTTATTTTATTGTCTAATGGGGATTATGATTCAAAAGATACCAAAGTGGTAAGGGTTTTGATGTCAAATATCATTGTTTATCAAGATTGTTTATGACTATTGTTTTGAGGATGAAAAATCATGATATATTTTACAATAACATCTAGATAATTCTTATACTATTTTTATTTATTAATAATAATAAAAATTCCTTTGATTTCCTCTCTTTATGTACTCGTGATTCTAAAATAATTTTATCAAATAAAATCAACTTTATTTTTCACTTCGGTCAAAACCCTTTTTCATCCATATCCATGTATTTTTAGAAAAAAATAATGAATGGATTAATGATACTATTTGATTTTTAAAATTCATTTTTACCCTTGAATAATGTTTTCAAAATATTTTATAAGTAATATTAATGATTTATCCAAATAAGGCACATTTTAATTTTATTGAAAATTTTAAAAGAATCACTATTTTAAAAATGATAGACATGAACAACATTTCATGCTATCGAGACTGATTACTTATTTAAGGATTCCATTATATATTTCCCAATGAATATTCACGTAAAAGTATTTTCATATTTTTTTATGATTTTTTTTTAAAAAATAAATTTCAAAGTGGATAGTCTATTATCCTCAATAAATGTTCAATGTGGCCTTTAGAAATACTTTTCCATCTAGGATTACATACATTCATATTACAAAATATTTATTGAGGAAATTTAAGAATCATTCCATATATATTATTTAACTGAGTGTATTATGTTGATGATGACAATATTTTTAAGATTAAAAATTTATTTCCATGGGTCATTCCATAATGAAATGATTAAATTTTAATTGAACTTATTTATATTCAAATGGGTTATAAAATGAATAATTGTTTACCAAATCAATTTATTTTCATAGGTTATTATATGATGAATTTTTAGTAATATTATTGAATATAAATTTATGGATTATGTGATATGTGGGACATATATATATTTCTAATGCATTGGGGAATGATTAATGTTATATGATCTCGATGGATATATAGGAAGTCATCCAAATCCCAAAATAGGGTACACATGAGGTTATCTCAAGATCAAAAAGCGTGTACAAAATAGGTTATTCCACGAAAAAAATAGTTTCTATGGGATTTTATCCCTATTTATAAGTAGTTATATAGGCGGTTATCCCAATCCTATCAAATTTTTAATTCTTTTTGGATAACCATGACATAATATTTTCTCTGCATATGTGCATGCCACAAATCTAGGACTTATTCTAAGGTTATGATCAATTGGATCATGTTACTATATTCCATTATGATTTATGTATTATGGAAAACAATGATTTATTCCGTGGCTCATTTTATGATTTATGATATTTATGGTATAGGTTTGTAATTTTTAATCTCATGTTCTTATACACTAATGATCGTGTTATGTTTATATCACCCTTGATTACCCTTACTGACTTTCTCATATCACACATTCTCGTGTTATCATTCCACAGGTTTATTATGAATGATGTTAATAGAAATATTATAGATATAAGGAAAAATAATTAGAGATAACCTAGCTCACTTAAGGACCATTATTTATGAGAACATATTTCTATGGGAATTGGACCTAAAGTATTTTTTCTTGTATATTTATGTTTTATATGGAATATTACACAATTAAGATGTAATATTTATATAAGAGTGTTTTGTTCATTATATTTAGCCTCTATTAGGTCCCAAGTTATTTTGGTACAATTGATCCATTGGTGATCAAAACATACTGACCTATAGATTTATCATTAAGTATTATTTTTATCCTTAATTTTTACAAAAATATGTGGGATTACATATAACTAATATTAACATTCAATTATCTATCATTTATATCCAATATTATATTTTTAAATTCATGTATTAGTTTTTTAATTATTTTTATCATGTTAACCTTTAAAAGTAACTGATTATAATTTTTCACAAGATAAGTAGTTATTTGAACATTATAAATCCATGGTTATCATTTGTAGGATTAAATGATATTTAATTGGGAATACTAAGTTATTTTTTGACTAGAAAAAATATTCTTTAATGAAAATATAATTCTTTAATATATATGGGAAAATATTGTATAAAATATTTTAATGAACAATTAAGTGAATTATATATAGGCAACTAATTCTTGAACATTAATCAATGTATTTACAATGATATTTTAGTTTATCATGGAATCAATTTAAAATTTATTTAACTGGCGGGTCCTATATTTATAAATCCCCTCGGTTTAGTGTTAGGTCTCTTAAGAAAACTAATATATGGTAATTAGAGTTTCCTTACACTTTTGTATAATGTGTTAGAGAAAGTTCTCGATGGTACATTTTTTGATTTCGGGAATTATACATTACAATTATTTCCAATATTATGAGATCATTTATAATAATCTGTGTGATTATTTATTTTCATTTACATGATATCCTTGTATTATGTTGTGCATATATATTTATTAATGGGTAATAAATTTTTATCTATTCTTTTTATAATGCATATTTCATTATTATTAAATTTTATCTTCCTTTTTATATTATACCTTTATGACCATATGTGATAACTCAATTATTGGTTCACCATTTATCATGGAAAATAAGTTGAATTTTATGTGTCATTATATCTACATATGCAATTAATGAACAATGATTTCTTATTAAATGATGAAATATGTTTTGTTTTAGTGTGATGTTATGTTTCTATCATCCTAAGGACTAAAATAACATGATCATGGTTATTTTATTTCATGTTATTTTATTACCATGTAATAAAAACTCTCACATGCTTTGGTTGAGTGGGGTAGTTGTTTTTATTCCGAAGCCATCTACTATAACACAATATAAGGCTCCATGAAATGAGTCTCCAACAGAAGTATCCTAATAACCATTACTTATGAGAAATCATTAGGAAGTAACCCTTAATGATAAAACATATAAGTTCACCACCACTCTATTCTCATGATTGAATGCCTACCACTATAGAATAATCTATCCACATTGATCACCACTACTGAAAAAAACCCATATTGGAGCATGATCTGCTCAAACTCCAAAAAAAATTAATCTAACAAATTGGTTTTGTGGTATGGTACCCTTCATTAAAAATCTTATACCACTCTCTCTAAATATAAATCATACATAATTAACCCCACACTATGATACCCCTAGGTTACAGTTATATCTATCACCTATAATTGAATTTTTTTCATAGGTTCACTGTAAAATTTCATTGATGCTCACATGATTACCCATGATGACCCCAAGAACTCAGATCATATACAAAAATAACTTCAAAATATGTTTAAACTATCAGAATCCCAATTTAATTCCCACATCTCAAAACTCTCTATGCTTGGATACTCAAAATTCAACCTTCCTCTCATTTCCACATCCCTTAAGAACAAGGGTTATTAATGTTACAATAAACTCTCAATAGTTAAATATTTTGGTTTTAAATACTATATGAGTTATTGATGTGGATTTTATATTCTATTAGAATGGGTATTTATATCTGTTGAAACCTCCTGGAGTACTTCATTTTATTTTTTTACTGGTTTTTCTATAAATTTAAAATTTTGATTTGGGTGTTTGTATATGAATATATTATATATTGTTTTTGATGATTGAAATAAATATGAATAAAAATAATGAATCAATATAATCCACATGTCCTCTCATTATTAATATTCTTTAAAAATTTATTACATCAATATTTACATTATAAATACATGATTTTCATTGCGTACCATTTATTTATAAATGTAGATTGTTCTATTTTGATAAATACATTCACTATGTATGAATTTGAAGGGGAAATAAATTTTGATTTTCTATGTGTATTGCTAATTTTCATGTGATTCCTACATGGAATGTAATTTAACACTAAGAGGGAGGGTATATTCATTATAACTATCTCTTACAATTTCAATTAGAAACAAACTTCTCTGACTAGATAAATTGATGTTCTTATAAAATATATAGAATCACCCACACCAATATGTTTAAAATAATAGGAACATAAATGAATAATATTTTTATATGGTTCCCCCCAATGTCTTTGACTACATCCATGATGTATTTAGTGAAATATAAAACATTGGTGATCAAATAATATAATAAATTGCATACAATGAAAAAAGATATCTTCGTTAGCCCAAAACTATTTCCATACATATTATAGCTCCCAATAGTTTTATTATTCATGATCTATTATATTTAAAATATTTTTTAAATTGTGATAATAATATTCTCTCTTGAATTTAGAATTCTTGAAAATTAGAAGAAAAATATCCTTCTAGACATTAAAATATTTAGGATAAATATGATATCTCCATATTCACGAATACATATACTACATATATTCTATAGATGCATCACATCAATCTCTCGTAGTTTTTTTAAACTTATTATTCTATGTCAAATTAATAAATTTTATAAATTCAATATTGATCTTATTGAATAGTTTTTATATGTTTATACTTCTAGGTCATTGAAATAAATTCTAATGATTATCTCTCCATAAATAATAATGGACACAATATAAAAATGTAGAAACACATTATCTCTTCTAAAACAATATAATTCTCATCCAAATTATGTCTTCAAATATCCACTAATATTTTGAATTTAATTCTCCAAAAAACCATTATTTCACTTAAATTAAAATATAGAAATAAATAATTTTCACTTATTTAAAATATAATAGATGATACGTAGATGTTGTGAGCCAATATTAGAGGTTAGTTTACACATAAAAATATCAAACTACTTTTATATTAGAGTTTTAATATTAAAAAATCATATGTTATATTTACATTAGATTAACTTTATCTCCATAAAACATTTATTTAACTTGTGAAACATTATATTTACTTGTACATGGTTTCTAGATTACTCTCATTTTATGGTTCATATTTTATAATTCTATAATATAATAAATTTAATTTTATCAATAATTTTATAGAATTAAAAAACCTTTATTCAGCTCAAATGAGCTAAAAAATATTACCAAAAAATTTCAATGATTTTTTAATGATGATGAAAACAAATAGATTAAATCATCTACTCTTTCATAGTTTCTCCAATATCTCATTTTTTCTTTGTTTTCAACTCCAATAACTCATATCAGTTCATATCCTTTCTTATGTAGAAAAATATTATAACACCATAATTTTAGATAAATAAATAATATTAAGATAACCTTATAACCTGATAAAACGAAATTCGTGTCCTGTGGACTATATTTTGTCCAAATTATTTATATAAGAAATAATACTCCATTAACCATGTAAAATAGAGTTAAAATCATCATACCACATTCTATATTAGTTAGCTAAAATTTTCAACATTTTAATATATAATCCATAAAACATTGTGTCTTATAAATATTCTTTGTTTTTTAGAGAAATGATAAATATGATGTTTAATCCTTATATATTCCAATATGACATTTAAAATAATATTTATAAATATGTATAAAATATGAATCAAATTTTAATCATTAAATAATTGTAGTTTTCAAATATAAACATTCTTTTTTTGAAATTAAATTTAATATAAATATTCTTAGATCTTGTTTTTTGTAATATATTTTTGGAAAAATAGATTTCACATTGATTATCACATTCAGTTTTTTGTGGTGTTTTCAAATTAAGATTATGATCCTTAGTATGCGCCTTCATCAAAATTATATCTTCAGAGTCCATGGTAGAATCCACATATGTAACCTACAAATTTATCACATTAATTTAATTTAATTTCATGGATTGTAAATTTTCACACAACATTCTCCAAAAAAAGTACCTCAAGATGTTAATTTTGTCATCAAAAATTCAATCCCAATCAACATAAATGTGAATAAATATATCTGGATTCTAATATATTTAATATATAATCCCATTATTTGTGGTCCCTTTTATGTATCTAAGATCACTTTTAGATCCTTCATATCTTTTTCTTTAGAACCACTTTGAAATATTATATATAATTTCATTGTATATAATGTCTCATGTATGTATGTTTTAAGAAAAAAATTTATTCTAAAAAAATATAAATTACTTTTGATTAACCCATCACCCTAATTTATCTTCATTAAACACCACACCAATTGTTATGTTTTTGGTAACCACATTAAATAACCCTTTACTAAATTCATTCGACGTTCATTATCATAAATTTTAATCCTAAATGAAAATTTCATCAATGCACGAGTTTTATTCTCAAAATGCTTCGATATTTTTCCTGAAAATATTCAAATGTAAACTCTTTTTCTAATGATAAATTATTTTATCAACATAATAAAAAAATATATAATATCTATCCTCGTCTTCTACACATATAGATGTCCTTTAACCATTCCTTTGATAGTGTTCATCAATTTAAATTAGTTAAACACATAAAATACTAGCATCTAGATGAATATTTCAGTTAATAATGATAATTATCCAACCTACTATCCTTTATCTCATAAATTTTAAGGATAAAACCTTTAATTTATCAATAAGAAGTTCTAAATCAGGATCACCATTTAAAAATACATATTTCACATCCATTGGATAAGATTTATACTTTTTTGTGTTACAATATGTAAAAATATTATGATAGCATTATGTCCTGTAACAAATAAACAATATTCCTTAAAAATAAATTCATTCAAAATGAGAATTAACATTTCAAACAAATATAACTTTTGTTCTAGAAATATCACATTTATAATTGATTATATTCAACAACATCAACATGGATCTATTAATATTAATTTATTTTGGTATTTGAAAAATATTCCACATAGTTTATTTTAATTTTTTACCAGCAAATAATTCATAAAAATATTTTAATCCTTACATAAATTACATTATCAATATGTTTGGGTAAAATTTTTGAAATTGGAGTTGCTTGATTATCACATCTAAATATTATTATTATTTAAAATGATACATATTTATGTCTAAAAATATTTTCAACTTTAAAAAAATTTTATAGCCTTTTTTACTCTTATAATTTTTTATGAGTAATTTCTTATTCATCGCCAGTAGAACATAAATCATTATTATCAATGTTTTATTCATCGTAATCTTCCTCTATATTTTTATATTCACAATTTTTCTTGTAAAAGTTTTCATAATCATCAAGTGTATCATCATGAAAATCACTAAAAATGGATTAATTTTTATGATATTTAAAATCATTATAGTCTAAAAATATTTGTATCATTTTATCATAACATTTTTATTCCTTCAACTTGATAAATATTCCTTGAATATTTTATGGTCACCTTTTTCATAATATTTTAGAAGATCTAATTGTTTTATATTTTTTATAAATGGAATGTTATGTGCATTAATTTATTTCCCGAATTATTTATTCATATACCACATCTCATAGGAATTTATATTTGATCATGATATTAGAAGATAAGTTTTTAAATGTTGAAAACAGTTGAGAAGTTTCTATACAAATTAATTTTTGGAGTTTAATGTCAGGAAAGAATGTTCTTCCCACCTCAACTAATCTTATTTTATTTTTCACTATAATAACATTTTATTTGTCTTTAAAAGTTTTATTGGATTCATTATTAATTAAAATAATATATTACTGTGATTCTAATGCAGTCCGAATATATTTTTTATTATTATTTATTATTAGAATCTTTCAATTAGACCCAAATCTATTTCAAAATACTTCAAAATATTTTTGAAATTTTTAGTAGGCTCATATTTTTGTCTAATAAGAAATATTGTCCATCATATTTAAATCATCAATGAATTTTATAAAAAAAATACCATTTGAAATAAATTAACAACTCTTGACCGGTATCAATTACGTTAAATTAATTAAATAAACCAAGTTGATTACACCTCTAGTATGTTTCTGTTTTTTTTGCACAATATTTCATTTCTATAAAATATCTCATATAATGCCTCTATCTCAACTTATTTTTGTTATAACCGTCATATATTCTCAATTGAAAATTTTTCAAATGCATATTTATCCTAGGAAACCACCATTTTATGCAATATGATGTCCTCATCCATTGCCCTAAAAACATGATTTGTTGATGTTTCCAATCTAAAATATATAGCACATTGTATTTATTTTCTAGGTGATAAATCGTCTATAAATATGATATGATATTAATAAATTTTATTTTGAATAATTAATTTTTCCCTATTTTTGCATAATATATTAATACTAAAAATATCATGTTTGAGCCCATTAACAAGTAAAATATATTTAATAATCTACTAATGTACATAAATCTTAAGAATTTATAACCCTTTATTTATTATGAGAATTTATTTTCCAAAGATACAGATCTACAATCATGAATATAAATATCCTTCAAGATCATTATATAACCTTTCAAGTGAGAATAATTCTTTATATCATGATTCCATTCCTTTTCCTTTTGGATTAATTTTAAAATAATTTCAATTAAAAAAATATCTACTAGGTTTTATTATTTTATAATAAGAACTATCTTATTGAATTTTAATTTAAAATATTATAATAAATTCTATATTATAATTTACAATCAACCATATTTTTCACATATTTATACCAAATATTTGATTATATTTTGAGTGAAAATAATTGAATTCCATTATTTCATAGAATTGTATATTTTTTCCTATTTATAGTTAGTTACTTCTCAATTATTTCATTCCATTCTTATATGTATAGGGTATATTATTCTAGATATCACAAACAGTATGCCTATAAGGTCCACTATAATAGAAATGGCATAAAAATCTTGACATTACTTAAAATATTATTCCTTTCAAGAGTAATTTTTTATTTATTACATATCCCTTCAAACTATTATTCCTTATTTGTTGGTAATTATTTTTTATCTAGTTATCCTTAGATTATTTGGATATAATAGTGCGGTTGTCTCAATTTTTCTCAACCAAAATATGTCCAAAACTAATTTTATAACATTTAATGATATTTAAAATAAATAACATTTCTAGTAGTATATTTTAATTTCTGTATTGAGAACAATACTCAATATCATTTTTGGATTCAAACTTTACTTCAATATGTTTTTTATAATAATATTCTACCATTATAAATATATTTTATACCTTAAAAACCATTAAAATAATCCATTCATCTCAAATTATTTTTTGTGAATATTTCAAAATAGACTCAAATAGTTTTTTTAATATAACGTTGTCATTGAGAAACCTGAGTTATTAAATACATAAATCTAACTCCTCGAGTAAGTTATTACATAGTTTCTTTTAATTTTTTAACATTATTTTTCATGTCCAAGATTCATTTATTTGTTGGTAATTAATCAATAAAAACATGAATTTTCGTTTTTACTAAAATCTCATTATAGATCTCATCATCATCCTCATCACTAAATGATTATTATTTATGACTTTAAATATTTTTTGATATCATTATATGTATTTCAATGATAAAATAATCCCTGATGTTATCAAATTGTGATGAGCATTTATCATATACAAATCTTAACAAACTCAATCTAGTGCTCCTCAAGAATATCTTCTTCCCATAAAAATATTTTTTAAATTTAAAATATTTATTAAATTTTTTATTTGAGGGGGAATTATCATTCTCACCATATTTATTTTCAATATGTTTATTATTTTTAAAATCAACTGGAAATTATAAACATCCACAACAATTGAAATATGTCAATGAAATTTTAACATTAATTTTTTCACTTAATTTTATAAAATTGTTTTAAATAATGGATATAATGTAACTCCCCGACCCCAGTTACGTAGATCTCATGCATTATTTCAATATTTTTTCATGATTATATGGAATCAAGTCCCAAAGGACCGATTAGTTTTTAAATATTGCAAAATATATTACATGTGTGAACATTACATTAAAATTTCTACCATAAAATATGGAATAGATCATGCTTTGATAACTTAATTGCTACCCTATATTAACCCTAATATCAATCATAATAAACATCTTGGAATCCTGGGAATGTAAAACATAAGAAAGAGAGATTTTAGATGCTTATTAAGGGTAAATAATTCACCAAAAGCTATAATCATTTTAGTCATGATTTATAATAAAAACAGTATCCTATTAAAACATAAACAAGAACATAATATGGAAAAAATAAATAAAACATTACCATATAAACATGAACATGTACATTCTACTAGTCGAATAATCACATGTAATAATTAATTTAATAATGACGGAATATATAATGTTGGACATAATAACTACTATGTAAGGGCCTTGTGCCAAGACCATTCACCAGTATTTTTTCAAGCACTTGTGCAAAGACTATAGTTTGTCTCATGTGACATATCGATGCTTAGAGGGGAAATAGTGGGCCCCGATCATCACTTATTAAGTCTTATTCATTACTCATTTGAAAATGTTGAATCATAACATCAACATTTGTATTAATACTGGCATTCAAAATGTTAATACATTAACCATAAACAATGAATGGAATAAAAATATCACATCTATATTCAAACATATCATAACTCATTCAATACAATATCAATGATTTTCTTATAACAAATCAACCTCAATCAAGAATAATATCTATTAACGATTTTGACATAGTTGAAAATGATTAGTAAAATTCTTTGAGAGAAATATCCACTTTTAATGAAATCATTTAAAAGGCATACAATTTATAAAGTAAGACATTCAATAGTAAATTTTGAATAAAATTGTCCAATACCACTTTGAAACTTTTTAAATGAATTATCATTTTAAAACAATCATGTCCATAAAAATAAATCATGAAAATCATTTTGAAATCATATATAGTAATTAAATAGATTTAGAAAAATAAATCATTAAAACATTAAAAATGATGATCTATATAAATATACCCTTACATAAAACCTTAAAAGATTAATTCTGAAAGAATTTTATGAAACATTGACATGGATGATAAATATTTGACAATAAATACCTACACATAAATGATCTTGGATAATAATGAGATTGATGAATTAATCGTTAACATAGGTATGATACTCTCTTTACATGTTCGAAAATACGGTATAATGTGTTTGAATATATTATTAACTTATATCATAATCATAATAATATTTATGATATCATATATATTTCTGTTATGACTTTATATATCCTATTTAGAAACCATTCCATGTAAATGTAGCATTTTGGATAATAATCACTTTGTTTATCGTAGGTGTTTTGACTATTTATTCTTGATCATATTAATTAGATCATGATTTAATTACTTTAAGAATGTATAATATGTTTTATAAATAATAAATATATATATATATATATATATAATAAATAGATATATGAAATGGAATACATTTCTCATGGAGACGTTAGGCATACATATGCATGAACGACGTTTCCATTTTCATATCGTTTGAGGGTATGTGAATGAAATATGAATATATATATCTATCTACTATACTGGTAGATTTTTTATATCATATATTTCATAATTATTAATAATATTTAATCCTATAATCATTCTTGTATGGTGAACATGAATGATGAGTCTCATCTCTTCTTGGAGAGAGTAAGTCGTACGTATTCCTGAGAGATGGTATCATTTACTTAATGGTTAAATGTTATTTAATTGGATGGAATATGAATTATAAAGAAAAAATATCATGTTATATTTATTATATAAATCCATTATATTCACCTTTATAAACATATAAATAAATTTTACATGAAAAAACATTTATACCACGATGTTTAGACGGTAAGTCGTAAGTACACACGCATCGTGGTATTGTTTCTCGTAGGATGGGTAATATGAGGAATATAGTTTTCTCATAATCATAATAAAATCTCATAATATATTATATTATTTATTTATTATCTTTGTATTGTAACAAATAAGTAATTGGAAGTAGAATAAGAAATGAACTTTGAAAGAAGGGTTAAAATGATTACCTCTTCATCACCGGTCTCCTTTTGATTTTTGCAAAAAGACACCTTAAGTTGGATTTATACCCAATGTTTTTACTCTACTATGAATTGAGGGAATATTTGAGGATATTTGGTCATGTTTCTCCATGAAAAATGGCTTTGTATGTGTAAATAAAAGATAATGGTAGGTTATCTTTTAGAAGAGAGGTGAGCAGAACTTCAAGGAAAGCTTGAAATATTAATTTAATATAAAATGATTTTCAGATTCTAAGAAATAAAAATTTATTCAATTATAAGATAATATTATTATGGGTCTAAATACTATTAACTAATAGGTTTTATACATTTTTAGGTAAAAATATTAACCTTATCTTTTAGATTTAACCCTTTGTAAAATTAGATAACTCTAACTATGTCCTCTAGTATTTTTAGACTAAATGGTTTATATCTCGAAAATAAAATTACCAGAGAACCTAAAGTGGATAATTTATTACATATTTATCACAATTAATTTTATTTGTCCAAACTTTAGATCTTTATGATATTTATATCATTTAATAAAATAGTATTTGTTTTAAGAACTCATTTATGCCAACTTAGACACTATTCATACATGAAATTTTTACAATTTCATAATAAACTTATTCCTTCAATAAAATGAAATTAAATCAAATATAATATTTAAATATCGTCCATAAAATTATTATATTGTATAAAAATAACTAAATTACATTTATTTCAATATTTATAATATCATTTCTTTGAAGGCTTTATTAATGATGCAATCATTGCATCATCACATTGTCATAATTAAATTTATTTGTTTTATGTCTTAAAATTATAAATAAAACATCATGAAATTGGATGAATTTTTATATTTATAATTAATATTAATTATCTAATGGAACAACTATATAACCCCATATAAAAATATTTAAATACACATGGTTATGTTATATTTTTCTATATATTAAATTAATTATTATAAAATTTCATTATCACACCCATGTGGCTCCATGGGATCTCTAAACCAACCCAATGAATCCCATTGATTGAAATATATAATAAAATTGGATTAGGACATTTTTTAGGTTAGATTAATATTATTAAAACAATATTTTTTTCCTTTTATTTTCCAAATTTATCATTTAACTATGGTAAATAAAATAATTACTAAAGTTGTTATTCAAAATGTCAAATAATAAAAGGTACCTATTTAAAAAATTTAGACTCTATGATTCCAAATATGGAATCCATTTTTCCAAATTCAAAATACATTGTTGAGAGAAATAAATTTAAAATCAATTCTCCTTATCAAAGAAAAAAAACAGGTTTTAAAGAAGTAAAAACTATCAAAAGATTAACATGTGTTTATATCTTATATAAATTAAAAAATAATTGTCAATGACATAAATTATATTAAATGATGGAAATATAATCTAATTATACATTAAATCCACTTATATGTATAACTTTACACAATAAATTATTTTGATTAAAAATGTAGTTTTCAATTAAAATTTAGTATTTTCAATGTTCATAAAAATATGAAAGTTACAAAAAATGTACAAAAAATGTATCCAAACTAAATTTTCATGTCCCTACTGTAAAGAATAATTTAATTTCATAAAATTTAATATATAAAAGTTTCAAATATTAGATTTAAAAATCTGTTTCCATTAAAAGGTGTGAAAAACACCATTTAAAAAAAATCGTTCTTTTATTCTAAAAAATTGAATTTTTCCTCATATTATGTCTAATAAACAAAAAAATATGATATTTAAAATTATATCAGTTATTTTATATTGGAAATATGGATAATACTATCAGAGAAACTTTTTAAATTGCTCATTTTATTGGTCATGGTGAGCTTGAACTTGGTGTTGCATATATCACACGATATTGAATTATTTAAAAAGGAAGTGTACCATAGAAGGGTGGGGTGTTACATTATATACTCCTACCATTAATTTCATCCTTGTAATTTAATATCTAGATTAAAAACTAGGGGTTTGAAATTTCAAAATATGTTAGTTTAAATCCCGCAATGGAAAATGGAATAATGAGGACTCTACATTAAAATAAAGAAAGGTAAGTATGAAGGTTTCCAGAAATAACACATACTAGGGTTCCATGTAAGAAATCATTAATATTGAAGAGAAAAAAACCATCATGTTCTGATAAAGAGTGATAGATAATATTATTAGGATAAAGTTAACAACCAAGAAATATATAATTCTTTGATGATATAAGGAACCATTTGATTCATCGTAAAAGAATATAATAGGATATGTTTTTTGGATTTATGATCTTTTTCCTAGTGTTTCAGAATTAATTTACTTCATATACTATGAATACAACAATGTATAATAGAGTTACATCCTTTAAATAATCCCTACCACAAACTCATCTTTCTCTTCAAAAGATAAAACTCAAAAATAATCTATTTTTCTCAATTGTATAAGGTTCCAAATATAATCATATACCATTTAAATGAAGAAAAATATTTTATAAAAACCAGGGACATTCTTTAGGATAGTGGTAGGCAATAAAGCATTATTACACTTTGGTTGTTGGGTTGATTCTCATAGAATTATCTGACATGATGGGTTATTTCCCGACTTACATTTTATCCTTTTTCTAAAACTATAGTTTTATCACATTTGAAAAGTAATCTTAAGAAATGTTGTAACCTTAAAAATTACTATAAAAAGTTCAAATTAATCCATTACGTCCTGTATAGTTATCCAAAATATATTTATCCAATCTTGGTTTAAAATTTGTCTAATTTTCGAAAATTAATTGTAACATCAGATTCCTCATACAACGTAATGTTTCTCTTATTGTCACATAATGAATATATGATTACCTTCATTGTATTAAAACCTTAACATTAATAAAAAGTACCATAACACAATCTTTATATATATAAAATAATTCTTATAACCATAATATAATTCTTGAATCCAAAAAAACAAATACATTAATTATTCCACTTCGACTGTAATAACAGAATAAGCTTGACCTTGATCTATTGGGTTTTCTAGTATATATTTCCTTGATGCTTGGGATAATATTTTTCATAATGTCTCATATCATTACAATTAAAAAATTTCATAGATTCTTTCTTTCCTAAAAAATCATGAGCCTGGTGACCTTTTTCTCTACCTTTGTAACAATATCTCAATATTTTTAGGCAAGTCCCATGATTTTCTTCCCACAATTATCACATAAGGAAAAAATAATTCTTTCCCTTTTTCCATTTTTCCGTCTCTTTCTGCACTGTTTTATTCTACTATAGATTTTATTTAATGGCATAAGACTAAGAGAATTCTTTTTCTATATTGATTGCACATGATATATTATCTTCATATGATGATAAATATTTTGAGACCAATTCCCTTTGGAGGAAATGTTTTAACCCATCCAATAATTGATATATATTACTTATTGGGTTACATTTGAATTCTTTATCAAGCCTTTCTATCCTTGGGAAGCATGCCTCATAAATTTCAACATTCGCATACTCCTTTTTTCTTCAGGCACATAAATTGTCTTTCCATATCTTCTTGTTGTTCCTGAGGAAATTATTTATCTATAAAAATATCATTAAACTCTCTCTATTCTATATATCCCACTTCTTCATCCTCATTTTTTAGAATTAATGACCACCATTGATCTTCATCTCACGAGAGATGATAAAACTCCATGACAATCATTTCCCATATGATCCTTCCTAATGAAAGAAATATATTCTCTATGGAACTTATCCACTTCTCAGATACAAAAGGGTTTTTATTCCCATTGAATTTTGGTGGTTTTTGTATCATCAAGTGGTCTAACGTTGATCCTCCACATTGTTTATCATTACGGTTTAGGTTATTATTCATAACCTAAGTCATCTCTTCCAATATGGTTATAATTTTTCACTAGATACACTATCATTATCTTGCATAGAAGGGAAATCCAAACATGGATTACACTTATTGATACGATTTCCATTTCATCCACTAGGTTCCATTTTTAAATAATGGCATACTAGTTTAGGTTATGAATCCTAATCCATAATTACAAACTAGTAAAATACATAACATAAATTGAAAAATTTATGAATAGATAATATAAAATAATAAATATGGTTCTTTTGAAGATATATTTACTCATAAATCATTCATAATGGTATGTAAAGAAAATATGAATTATCTTATGCATATCCTCCAGGAGTGTCGAACCAGGTGGGAAGTATGGCTCGTGGTCGTGTAATAGGCTAACCCCATGTCAACCCCGGAACACCTTGTTAGAGTTTCCACCACATGGTACATCTTTTATAGAACCAAATCGACAGGTATTATATATAAAGTGATTTATTTCTTAAAATAACCATGTAATTTCTTCTTTACCAAATTTTAGGGGGTTCTTCTATACATATCCTCAAAGTCTGTCTTATGATTACGATCCCTAATCTAAATTTTCTAAATATATTTACAAGGTTGATGATAAAAATCCTTTGATATAAAAACTAATGCCCCGACCACTGTAACCTAGATCAGGTGTATTATTTTAATACATTGGCATGATTACAAGGAATCAAGTTTCGATGGACTAATCAGTTTAGTAGTCTAGGAAAATAGATTACATAAATGAACATTTTATTATAATTTATAGAAAAAAATATGAAATAGATAATCCTTTGATATCACCATTATTACCATAGCTTAACGCTGCATATCAATCATAATATACTTCTTGGCATCTTGAGAAAAATAAAATGTAAGAAAGGGGTGATCTCTGTTTATCAGTAATGGTAAATAATTCAGCACAATATATAAACATTTAAGGAATTATTTATAATAAAAACAGAAACCTTTTAGACATAATTATGAACATAATATGGCAAAAATAAATCAATCATTAACATATTAACATGTAGATGGATATTTTACTATTTGAATAATCACATGAAATAATTAATTTCATTACAAGGGAATGCCGAATTCTGGACATAATAACAACTATGTCAAGGCCTTTTGCCAAGACCATTCCCAAATTTTCAATCAAGGCCTTGTTCAAAGATATTTTTTTTGTCTCATTAGACCTACCGATGCATCTAGGGGCTATAGCGGGCCATGCTCGTCACATACAATGTCTAATGCATTCTTTATATGAAATGAGTGGAACATAACATAAATATTCATATTATAACTATCATAATAAAAATTATTCATTTAACCATAATCCATGAATGGTATAAAAATATCTCATTCATAGTCATACATATCAAAACTCATTAAATACAATATGGAAGATTTTTTAATAACAAATAAAACTCAATCAATATTAATATCCAGTAAAGGATGTTGACATAGTTGGAAATGATCTGTAAAACTCTTTGGGAGAAATATCCATTTTTAATGAAATCATTTAAAACTAACACAATTTATAAATGATGTCATTTAAAATAATTTTTTGAATTATATAATCCCGTAACACTTTCAATCTTATGAAAATAAATAACATTTCAAAAAATCATGTTCATATAAATATATCCTAAAAATCATTTTAAAAACATTGACATTAATTAAATAGATTTAGAAAAATAAATCGTTAAAATATTTAAAATGATGATATATTAAAATATAACCTTCTATAAAATATTAAAATATTCTTTTTGGAAACAATTTTATGAAATATTTACATGGATGATAAATATGTCCCATTAAATACTTACACATTAACAATCTTGGATAATAATGAGATTGAGGAATTACCCTTACCTTAGGCCTGATACTCTTTGTATATGTCCAAAAATCTTGAATAATGTGTTTAAATATATTATTAACTTATATTAGAATCATAATAATATTAATGATATCATATATGATACTTTTATGACTTTATATAACCCATTTATTAAAAATTATATATTAATGTAACATTTCGGGTAATAATCGCTTTGTTTATCGTACATGTTTTGACTTGTTATTCTTGATCATATTACATAAATCGTGATTTAATTACTTACATAATGAATAATATGATTAATATATCTAAATTATAAATATATAAAATAAATATATATATATAGAATTGAATACATCATTCATGGAGATGATAGGTCGTATATACACATGAATGATGTTTCCTTTTTCATATTGTATGGACATATGGGAATGACATGTCTATATATCATCCGAGAGGAATTATTATGTCATATATTCCATAAATATTAATAATATTTATTCTTATAATCATTCATCTATGGTGAACATGGAAGACGAGTCTCATCGGATCGTGGATACGGTAAGTCGTACGTACGCACGAGTGATGAATTCATTTCACTAATGGTTTAATGATATGGAATTGGATGGAATATGAATTTTAAAGAAACACTACCATGTTATATTTATTATATAAATCCATTATCTTCATTTTTATACCCATATAAATATAGTGTACATGAAAAAAAAATTACACCACGATGTAGAGACAGTAAGTTGTATGTACGCATGCATGGTGGTATTGTTTTTCACAGGATGGGTAAAATGAAGAATATGGTTGTACCACAATTATAAAAACATATAATCATTTATTATATTCTTGAATTAATATTTTAGTATTGTAATAACTTAGTAATAGGAACTAGAAGAAGAAATGAACTTTGAGGTAAGGGATAAAACGATTACCTCTTCTTGAGGTGTCTTCTTTTTATTTTCAAAAATAGTAATCCATTAGTTGGTTTTCTTCCCACATTTTTCATATATGATAAATTGAAGGATTTTGGGAGATAATTTGGTTAGGGTTTGGCCATTCCAAATGGATTTGATGTTGTGAATTAAAGAGAAAGGGAGGGTCCCTTTTATAAGATATGTCATGGGCACTTTAGGAAAGGCATTAAATATTAATTTATTATAAAATGATTTTCGGATTCTAATGACTCAAAATTAATTTAATTCAATTATCAGTTGATTATTGGTCGAACTCCTCTCAAACAATATGTTTTAGACATGTTTAGGTCATAAAATTTACCTTATCTTTTAGATTTAACCCTTTGTAAAACAAGTTAACTCTTACGACGCCCTCTTGTATTTTTATACTACATGGTTAATATATTTACAATAAAATGACAAGAGAACCTAAAGTGGATCCTTTATGACATTTCTATCTCTATATATGTTTTTTGGATATACTGTATAAATTTATTATTTTTATATCATTTAGAAAATGTATTATTAAAAAAAAAACACATTAATGTCAATTTTGACACTATTCATACTTGACTTTTTAAAAAAATCATAACACTGTTATTTCATAGAACCGTAGGAATTAAATAAAATATAATTTTTCAATATAAACAATAAATTTCGTGGATGAAATAAAAAAAAAATTTAAATTATTTTAAAATGTATAATATCATTTATTTGATTAATTTATTAATGAAACAGTCACTCCATCATCATTGTGTCATAATTAAATTTATTTATCTTATTTCTAAATATTATAAAGAAAATATCATGTTGGGGGAAATATTTTTATCATTGTATTGACTATTTATAGTCCCAAGTATCAACAATATAACTCCATTTAAAAAAATAGTGAAAGATACATGTTTATGTAATATTTTTCTATAAATTGAATAAATTATTATAAAATGCAATTTTCCCACCGATGTGGCTCCATGGGGTCCCAAAAAATACCCATATAAGACCATGGTCGAGCATATCTCATCCAATAGGATTAAAAAATGTGTTAGGGTAGTTTAATATTATTATAATATTATTTTTTACCCATATTTAACATATTTACCCTTTAGTTATGGTAAATAAAATAATAACAAAAGGTACTATTCATAATTTTATAAAATAAAAGTTACCTATTTACACAATTGGAACCTTAGGATTCAAAATAGATTATCCATTTTATCAAATTCAAAACACAGAGTTGGCCGAAAATAATTTAAATTTAATTCTCATTGTCAAAACCAAAGAAAAAAGTTTTTTAGAAGTAAAAACTATCAAATGTTTCGCCACCATTGGTGGTGGGGTGGTAAGGGTTTGGGGGATTAGGGGAAGGTCACAGGTTCAAGTCCTTGGGCTAGAGATTTAATGTAATTTTCTTTCTTGCATGTGTGCCACTTCCGTGGTTGTACCCAATTTTTTAAAAACTATCACAAGTTTGACATGTGTTTATGTCCAATTTAGAAGTAAAAATGCATCTAATTACCTAATTTATATTAGACGATAAAAATATAATTTAATTATACTTTAAATACACTTAGTTTTATAATTTAACACTAAAAAGTATATTGATTAAAATGGTTTGTTTTCAAATAAAATGTAGTATTTTTCAATATTCATTAAATTATTAAAGTTATCATAAAAGTAAAAAAATGTATCCAAACTAAATTTTCATTTCCCTATTCTAAATAAGGATTTTATTTAATAAGATTGATTATAAAAAAGTGTCAATTATTGGATTTGAAAAGGATTCTCCATTAAAAGGTGGAAAAACTGTAATTTTTGAAAAATACTATCCTTTATTATAAAAATTTAAAATTTTCCTCGTATTATGTCTATGAAATCAAAAAAATTAATTTTAAAATTATTTGGGATATATAAAATTCAATATTTTGTTAATATTATACATAAACACTTTTTAAAAGGCTCTTTTAATAGTTCATGGTGAACTTGAAATCATTTTTGCGTACATCATACACTATTGAATTATATAAAAAGGAAGTGTATTCTGGAAGCATGGGGTGTTACATATAATATTTTGATACTCAAAATCATGTTCCTATTAATCATAATGTTCAATAAAATATCTTCTTTATTCCACATCAGTTTGAGTTTCCTCATTACCTTGAATTCCATTTTATTTTCTCCCTTGATCTAATTTTTTGTGAAATAGATTCTTCATATTCTCATATATAAGAAGTTTAATATATAATACATCGATAAATAATTTATTCATATCAATATTTTATAATATATAATCAAAGGCATAAAATCTATTAATATAAAAACCTAATAAATTTCTAATTTAATAATATAATTTAGAAACAAATATATTTACATTAGTTGAAATTTTATTAAATCATATAAAGGAATCAATAATTTTATCATCATTAGACACATTTAAAAATTAAAATATATATTTATAAATTTTCTCTATACCATTATTTGGGTTACAGTTCCATTACAATTTTCTTTTCGGGATTATTCTAGATTTTTTTGGATGTTTTAGGACCCATTACATTTGTAAAAACATCCTCAAAGATAAACATGAAGATAAAATTTCTTACCTTAAAAATAACAATATTGTTCTAGTCAACATCTGTGGTAGAAACATATTTCTAAACACCTATAAAAAATATTTTCATAGAATCATTAACCTTCTTGAAATGTAAAAAATTAAAAAGAATCATCATATTCCACCATTAATAATAATTATTTCTATAAAAGTTATTATGCCACTATGTTTAAAATAATTTTAATTTTCCATGTTTAATTTTGTCAGTAAGGAGTCCTTTATAGGAATCATCAATTTCTATAATACCTTTTTAGAAACATAGGTGGACCATTTATAATTACGATGAAAGGGTCAGAATGAGTGTTAGATTCATTTATATATATTTTTGAAATGAACCTTTATAACTAGTTAAGGCCAAAATCTCATAAATTTCTTCAAATCAAATTCATCCATTTATAAATAATTATTAAATAAAATCCATATAATAAATTTACAACGCCTTCCCCCATTACGAGGGACTATTTTTAAGTAATTAGTAATATCGGATTAATAGGTGATTCACTATTATCAAAATTTAAATATGGTTAGGGATTTTTTCTTCTTTATCCAAAAACTATTTTCTAATAGTTTATTTCTATTGAATGTTTGGTTATATAGGATTCATACAATTTAAAATTTTGTTCAAAAAGAAATAAAAATACCTCCAATAGACTTTATAATTATTCCTCTCCAACAGAAATTATTTCTTAAATCGTTCATAATATTCCGAATAAAAATGATCCCTTCTTTTTCATAAACATTGATGCTCATAATACTCAATAGAATTAACTTATTATTCTGTCATTTTTTTATTCATCATATAATTCCTATTAAACTCAATTAGTATTCTGAAAATAGTTAAGATTACATATAAAAAATTCAACATATAACGGTAAAAAACTCTCTATAATGAAAGAGGTACAAATATTTTTAAATAGCTTTTACCATAGGTAGGTCACATTAGGCATTTGTGTTTTTGATCATGGAACTAGTCCCTCCCCCTAAAGTTGGATTTCGAAACCCCAAATACATTTTTTACATTACTCTATCTCTTTTTTACCCTTATCAAAGCTTGATATTTTCTATAAAATTCTATGAATAACTATTGGTGAGAATGTTCCCTCATTTATTTTAGGTTTCATGATGCTTAGAAATTCAAATTTGTAGTCCATAATGTCTAAATGACATATTAACATAAATCTAGTTGAGATTTGTTGACATATTTAACATCTTTATGACCCATTTGAAAATTGTTTTATTGTGGGGTTCACTAGTATTCTAAATAATTAAACTATTGAAATATGGTCTTATCATTATTCGTTTCACATTTGTGGATGACTTAATTCATTCTCAAAAAAGAACTCTGATATACATTAAAGGGGATAATTTATTCCTTCAAAATTGGTCCTATGAATTTCCCATGAATATAGCCCTATGACAATATCTCAATGATTATTTTTTCCATGAATTACTCAACCTTTTCAGAAACCATTAATTGTCAAATTGTTCTGAAACCTGGATGGTTGATATTTTTCATCAAATAGTATAATAATTTTTGATCAACTATATAATTTCTCCTCACATATGTATAAAAGATAATGATTATTAACCACCAATAGAATTTTTATGTATCAGGATTAGTGAAGAGGTTTTATGTGAATAGAAAATAATATATGTGTGATGGATTGAATTAATTGAAACAATTAATTGACCTTGAGAAAAAGAGTTTGTATTTTGGTGTTTTGGTTTAGTGTCATAGTTGGCTATCTCTAGTATTAGTGGTAGAATGATTTGCCTGATTTTTTATGTTTTTATTTTTCAATGATATTCTATTCAAACAAAATATACCTTGATAAGTACAAAATCTATACATACATATAGGAAAATAATATAATTATCCTTAAATTTAAATTCTAGATAAATTATACTTATTCATATTTAAGATGTAGTGTAAATTGATGATGATAAATTCTTTTAAGATAGAAACACTGAGAGACACATTGTGGAAATATTCAAGGGAGATCAATAAAAAATTCTATTACAATGAAACCACATTCAAATAATTCTCATGTTCTATAAAACATACATATACATTTGAATTGAATTACAATCCTAATAAAAGGAATTTATATTATTTCCAATATCTATATAAGGAAAAGTATATTGTGATTGTGGGTTGGGTTTCCATATTCAATGGAAATAATTACTAAACTATTAATTAATGTTTTTAATTCTCATAGGTTTCAATTTTAGATAATTTCATAGGTGAGGGTATCACCACCATTGCACTATAGTGAATGTAATCCCATATTTTGGACTGGAAAATCATGAATAATACTTATAAAAGAAAATATATCTTGATCTAAGACCTAAAATAGATTTGAGGGACTATAAGAATAGTCCAGAAATTTAGATTATGAGGGATAATAGTTTGTGGTATATATGGGGAATTATATATTCCATCCGGATGTAGGTTATGATATTGGGAATAATGATAAGGAACTCTGTAGTAAAATCTGTTATATAGTATGATCTTGATAAGGGTGTTGAGAAATACACTCAATCATTTTCAATATTTAAAGAATATAATGATATTAGATATTATTTTTGGATTTAATTTGGAACCAAGAAATGGAGGAAGGGGAAATAAATTTAGGAAACTACCCAGTTTCCAGATGGAATAGATATAAATTTCGTAAATACTTTTATAAACATCTTAAACCAATGTGGATTAATTCTAGAAGATATATTAATTTCTCTCAGGATAGTAGGGGAATAATTTTATGGGACAAGAAATGTTTTTGCATCAATTCCCAAAGGATAGTGTGAACAAGGTATATAGGTCTACCAATTCTAATCTAATATGTGACCTAGAAAATAACATAGAATATATCCTAAGGGTCCCGCTTCTATAAATTAAAATAGATCAATAGAATCTAAATCCACATAAATATTTTCTCGTATATGTCATTTATTTTTAAGGATTAAAAATATATATGATTATTTTTTAAAAATATTCAAGATATGAATGAAGTGAGATAATGGAAAATAATATCCTTTTCAATATATCTGTAAAATTTATTTTTAAAGCTAGCTTGCATAAAAAAAATATTTCCATAGGTCCTTTTTTTGAAACAAAATTCATGGGTTAACCTATAAGATGAATCCATTTGTGAACAAATAAAACCTAACAATTTTCTATTCATGACTACAGTTATGTTTTAGATTTCATTTCCTCCATTGTTGAAACAAACCATTGGGTATATCATTAACTTGAAATAGTTGACCTATAATGGAAGTGTGGATATCCGTCTCCCCAATTGATTATTTATTCTTCATGACACTAACTTTTTTATTTTCAAAACTATTCTTAATAAGTCTTTATTGAAACTTGTTTTAAAATTTTTATTTGAAAAAAATACAGATTCATATGGATGGAAACTGTATTAAATTTCTCATTGTAACCCTCCACTTGAGAATAGTATTATAAAATATGAATATTTAAAATAAAGTTACCACTTAAAAAACTCTCGAAATCTCTTCCAAAATTTCTCTTTAAATATCCATTGGTATTCCTCATTTAATTTCGAAGAAAATATTTTTTGAAGTCAATAAAATATTTCATCAAAATTATTGAATTATATATAATATAACATCATGTTAATGTTATCTATCATCTTTACCTCATTAATGAGCTTATTTAAATATTATATAAGACCATTTTACTTTTAAAAATGATATGAAATATGTAAACAATTTTTATTTGAAATCTATATTATTAGTTTAGGAACTCTAGATTAATTTTATATAGCCTTTCCATTCGTGGAAATACTTATATGTAACATCAAAATTACTCTTAAATACCCATTTATTCATTAAGAAGTCATATATTATAATAATTGATTTTTATTTAGGATCATCAAAACATATTTAATATATTAAAATGAACTCAAAATAATCTGAAAAATAATTTATGTATATCTTTAATACTTTATTCATTGATCCTTTAATAATTTCGTTCAATTGTAATTTATTGAAATTGAATTTTTTTAATGGTGTTTTTTAATCAATTTTATGTTTTGTAGTTATTAATTTTTATAGAGTCACCTATAATTTTTTAATGTAAATTTTTAGATTTGTGTGGACTATTTTTTAATGAATAAACATGGTTTAGTTATCCTTATTAAGTGTGGGGGATTAAAAAAATTATATAGTGATTGTTTGGGGGATATTTCTTGAGTGTGGTAGTTTGTTAGTATGATAATGAATAGATTTTGGATATGAGTTACCCAATTTTTTAAGACATGGAAATGGGGATACGTAAACATAGTGGTCGAAATAGTTGGGTGATTTTATTTATGTGATATTGACATTGTTATGAGGTGTTTATTTTAAGGTTTTATGAAGAGAATATTATTTTTTATAATTAATATATATGATATGATCATATTAATTTTCTGGAGTTGGGTATATTTACATAACACACATATGATCTTCTTGGTTTTCATATGGATGTGGTGAATGGAATCACTTTGGGGATATACAATTGATCTATTATACACTCAAAATTTTGAATTTTATTGTACATAAAGCTATTTTTATCTTCACTTATTGGTTATTGATTTTTTAATAATACTATATTATATGGATCTATTGTGGTTAGATAGTAGTGACTATTGGAGAATTATTCATCAGTTGTCTTCATTTTATTTTAATGATGTTTTATTATACTATGAAGTGTAATTTACAAACCCAAATGAATGATGTTGTATTTTTTCTTCATGAAGATATGAAGAAGAAAAATTAATGTGTTTTGGATTATGGTGATTTATCTATTTACATATTGAATGGAAAGGGATTTTGATGTAGAAATAGATATCATTGATGAATTCATGGGGATTTATCAATATAATGACAAGGACAGTTGTAAGTTGTATTGATACCATGATGATCATATGTGGGAATATTCATGGAGGTAGTCCCATATATATTTTTTATTGTTGAACTAATATACATGTCTCATGATGGTGATGATGATGTGAGTTTTCTGAGTAACATTTTATTGATGATAAATGTTTCAATCTTGTGGGTGAGTTGGAATTATATGTCATTTTGGATAGGGTAACATTTAAAGTAAGTGAAAGGATTTTAAAACTAAAAATAGAATATGAATATAAATATTTGAGATGATTTTCTGTTATTTATAATGCATCAAGATCAGTAAAATAGGCTCTAATATGGTTTTAGGGAATCTAGAAATCATCAGCTGAATTTTGAATTACGAATAAGTCTTCATATAAGTGAATTCACAAATGAATCAATATATATAAAGGGAGTAACGTATGGTTGATCATATAAACCCATTAAAGAGTTTATATTTTTTAGGAAGATATTTTTTAAGAATATTGGAATATATACATTAGTTATCATATGATATCTTATCTTGGTACGAAACATGACTTCATTTGATAGAAAATTTGCATGGAATAGATAGCGTAAATGAATTTTGTTATATAATATAAGAAGATAAATAACATATGATATGAGGAATCAGAAGATATGTTTTTTTGATGATAATAGTTGAGATTAAAAAATAATGAGACTTACATAATGTATTTATATAAATAAAGATAAATAATTAAGATGTTTAATAAATCAATATTTACTAATACTAAATATCATAATAACTAAAATTAATTGTGTTGCATACTATGAATTAGGCATCAAAATGAAGGTGATGATGATTCAAGAAGGAAAGATGATATGTGATCCTCTCTACTAATGGAATGTATCACATAATAGATACAGAGGCTATATATAACATTTTAATATATCAAAGAAATATATGGTGAATCTTTTTTTGCGTAATAAAATCCATGATATTCAGGATTGTACGAATAAGAAATGTAAGGTACCCAAAATAGTTCATAAATAAATCATATATTTTATTTGATTAATATTAAATATATATTAATTTTATCTACTCATAAGGTATAAATATTTACTGTCTTTAGAAATTTAGATAAATAAACTACTAATTAATAAATTATATACTTTATATCTCACCATGTTCTTTAAAAATACAATCCATATTATAAATACTAATCATAAAAATGTTTTTTATATCCTAGGTAAAAGGACACCTAATAAAGTGTTAGATTAGATACTCAGTGAGGCTAAATAAGGGACATATAAACTAATGATTGTTTATATTCATAAATGAGTATAAAGGTGTTTGAATATGATATTATCATTTGATAATCTCACCCAACAATTCATAGATTATAATCAGAAGTAAAGGTATAAATCATGGAAATTTATAAGATAGGAATAATAAAGGAATCATATAACAATATCCCTGAGAATAATATTAACATAATATAAGGTAGAAATAGAGTGTCATAAATCATGAAATAAAAGTAATCATAGAATTATTATGTCATGTATACTTACTAAGACATTCATCACATTTTTTCCTTGGGATAACCAACCATATATATACTTTGGGAATGATATAACCCACCATTTACCTTATTTTGGGCAAGAAATAATATCCATATAACCCTTGAACTCATAAAACATTAATAATTACCCAATTAATTGGAGGGACATAACAAAACCAATAGTATTATAATCATAATAAATTAATATGTATAAAAAACAAATTAAAACATTAATAACATCATCATAGATTATCCCATAAAATAAAAAATTGTTTTTATTAATATTTATCAACATAATCATTAAACATACATAAAAATAATAATGATGGAACCATGTAATGAAATCCACAGAGAACCATAGGTAACATAATAATATATTATCATATATTAACAATCCCTTATAAAGATCACAATAATATATATTGAATAAAATACCCATTTTATTTGTAAATAAATTTTTAAAATCTATCTGATTCCAAAAAATAAATGAAAGATTAACTTTGAATAAAAAAACGCAATATTGTAATGGAACCTTCAAATAAAAGAGTATTCATGATTTTGGGAATAGTTTTTCATTTGGTATATGTTAACAAACTATTTTGTTCACATCATCTGTAAAAATAATAAAATTAATAAAATGACAAGAAAATTATATTTAAAAAATTATATTGAATGACAAAAATTGTTAGAAAATTAATTTATTAAATTATTTTAGAATATTGAAATCATATTTGATTGTTTTAGTAAGATAATATGAACATGGAATACAAGATTTCTAAAAAATTAAAAAAATGCCAGTTTTCATTATAAAAAATATTTCAAACCGTTGTGTAGTTAGATAGAGTAAAATAAAAAAGATTTATATAATGAAAATTTAGAGAAAAAATGTATATGATCTGTGGGTTATATATTATAAAATTTCATAATTATAAAATTTAATCATAAATAATTTACATAAATATTATATTGTCACATTAAACCGTAAACTCTTATTCTAATTAAATTATATTCTATCTAAAATTATATATAATAAATTAAAATTTATTATAATCATATACAAGAACTATATTTCTAATAATATAATACATGTTTTAACTATAAAATCTGATCACATTTTCAAAAAAAATAATAACTTCTTAAAATAAATTTTCCAGTTGATAATTGTTTTGTTCTTAATTAATGATTAGATTCAAATATTATGGTCCTTACATTATGATCAAGGTTCCATAATATTATGAATTTTATTAATGATATATATATATATATATATATTGTTTATTCATTAAATAAATATTTATAACCTTCAAAAATTTGTAGTGATAGATAATGGAATTATAATATTTATGGAGATGAAAGTTTGTACGTATGCATGAGCACTGTTTCTATTTTCTAACAAAAAAAGAAAATTAAGATAAATAGTATTTTATCATTAAATAATTTCAATTATATAATATATACCATATATATATTTATTAATATATCAATATATTTAACAATGTGAGGATATTATGGAAAATTAATCATATCCTTATGTGGACATGGCAGTCCACATATACGAACAAGTGATGATTTCATTTCCCATTTGGTTGAATGGGGGTGGAAAATGGTTTCACGATCATCGTAATATAAAATAATTATATTTTCAACTAATAAATGATAATGAATGATCTTGGTTTTGATTTACAACTCATCAATGAGATACCTCCTTTACCATACATCTTTTCATATGAATGAATGGTTTTTTTAGGATATTATAGGATATACGATGAATTTGGGGATGTTATAAAGGATTTAGGGTATGAATTGCCTTATATAAAAGGGTCAAAATTCATGAATAATGGAGAATACGAAGTTCCCATTTAAATGTGGCGGAGAGCACACACATGGAATTACATAAATGAAATAAATAATATAAGGTTTATTTCATGAGAAATTAGAACAAACTCGATAATTCATAATTAGTAAGATTATATATGGGGGAAATATTTTAATCCAAAAATAATTTTACATGTTTATATGTAATTATTATCCCAATCTCTAAGTTCAACCCCCTAATAAACATGTTTTAACCCTATTAAACATAAAAAATTATACAGTTTTTACAATTTATTAAAAACAAAAAAGAAAGAGTCCTCCATAATAAATTCGGAAATTATGATTCCAAATAAGTAATATATTTTATAAAATTAAATTTCTATAATTTTATGAAATTAGTTTTATATGAATTGTTAAAAAATCAATGAAACCCCATTTTTAGAAAAAAAAAATGCATTTTTATTCTTAAAACTGGATTTAATTTCAATACCTTCCTTTTAAAAATATCAAATGAATGTTAATTTTATTAATAAAATTCATCAGATACTCATTTTTTTAAAATTATTAATCAATTTTATGTGATTTAATTTATTATGAGAAAAACACATTGTGCCAATAAAAATAATTTTACAAAAAATAAATCATTTTATAATTAAATGTTTTTATATTTATTAAAAGCTATCAAATAAAAAATAAATTGATAATAGATCATTAATTCAGATAAATTATCAATATATTTTTATTGAAATGATTATCAGTTCTTATAAATATATATTGACTATATAAAAATACATAACATGTAAAAATAAATTTCTTTATAAAAGAAACATTTTAATCGTTAAATGATTTTATTGAAATTTAGATTATAAAAAACTATTTAACCATTATACATATATTTCATAATGTGATCAATTATATTCACACTCAGGAAAATAATGGATAAGTTATAAATGTATGTTATATAATGGGGTTATTTCAACTTTGGGTTGGGGGTATTGCAAGCTACCGAATACATCTTGTTCATTTCAAAGGATGTAAAAATAAAATATTTGTTTTTTAAATTCTAAACACCACTAAATAATTTTTTAATATGAAATTATATCTATACTATATGAAAACTGAGGATTGTTATACTTCAATACACCCTTGGCTTCCTACGTCGCGTTATTGAATTTCGGATTCCTTTAGTGAACCACAACCAAGTGAGTAGCCTTGTCCCATAGAACATTGTCTCTATGATCTAATATTTATTGGTTTATATTCATTGTAAATATCCTAATATAGTGGTATAAAATCAATGTTTACTACATTTGAAAGATCACATGTGTACTTACTCAAAATAAAAACATGGAACACATCATGAAATTCAGTGTCATTTTGTGGAATTTATAAGTATCAGGAAACTGTCCAGATCTGATCAAGAATATTGAAAGTTTGTATATATCTATGAATTATAATTAAACTATTTTTAAATCTCAAAACCTTACTTGTTGGATAAATTTTCAAAAACACTTTCTCACTAAATTTCAATTCTAGATCTCACTAATGATTGTTAGCATATGCCTTTAATATACTATGATCTGCCTTGATGTTTTGTTAAATTTATCTAACCATATTTTCCATTTAATCAACTATATCAGATCCAAGTATATTTTTTATATAACTTCATCCCTTCACATTTGAGTTTTTCACTTCAATCCATATATGGATTTATAAGTATCAACCTATATTCTATTGTAAAAGATATTCTGATAAGTGAATTAGATAAGAGGAAGGTATTGAACTCAACCAAATTTTAAAAATATTGAAATAGAACTTATAATATCCTCTATGGTTTGAATGATTCTTTCAAACATACCATCTATTTTATAATTGAAGGAAGTACAGAAACACAACTCTATACATAGATATTGTTGAATACTTCTATAGAACAATGAGGTAAACCAAAGATCTATATCAGATATAATATTTATAGTACTCCATGATACCATACTAATTTATCAATGTATATCATGGAAATTGGATCAATATGGAAATTGTATTTAATATTAATGAAATGTGATTTCTTTTTTAGTCCCTCGACTAGATCCAAAATAGAAATATAACCTTTTCATGTATTAGAGAGTCTGATGTCAAAATCCATAGTGATGAATTCCCATTTTTATTATGGTATGAATAATCATTGATACATCCCTTTATAAATGTATCTCTCTGACCTACCGTACTGACATATCATGTACTGATATGCATTATCTAAAATATCACTCTTCATGTATTACCATAATAAATACTCTATTATATCCTTATACATATTTATAATTCTCAGATGAATAGAGAATAGTGAGATATGAAAGTCTTATAATATCTCCTTCTTCATGTATATTATTTACATGACACAAACATATTTACATAGGCTTATCATTCGATTACAGTTATGGTTCAACTCAAGAAACATTCACACCATATTTGGTAGCTATATATCTCCCTTTTGAGCCTATTTAAAAATCACATGAAAAAAATGGTTGAACCCTAATTTGAGAAAGAAATGATTTCTACACTTATTTTAATATTTAATGTTCCATACATTAAAAATTAATAAATATTTTATATTTTATTAACATAGTCATAGATAATTTACCAAGATCCTTTTAGACCTAGAGTGAAATCCACCTTTTTCAATTCCCTAATATGGTAATGTATTAGGATGTCATAACCATTAAAAAAATACAACCATCTTATGTGGAACATATCCAACTATTTTTATGTTAATATATATTTTAAATGTTTAGGTCACACCTTTACATCTTACAATAATGCCTCCATATCTTAAATTTGTAGATAATCACTACTAATTCTATGTCATGGTTTGGATAATTTTTCTCATAAACATTTATTTGGTAAGATGCCTAAGAAAGAACCATGTCACTTAATATAGAACACATCCATGCCCCATATTTTATGCATCACTATAAATCATAAACCCTTTTACACTATAGGGTGTTGTGAGAATAGGGGAATTGACCAACCTTCTATTCATCTCCTCAAAAGTTTCATCACATTCATTAGTCTAATTGAACATGAATCCCATTGGAGTTTACTTGATTATTGTATTAGACATCTATGAAAAATTATGCTACTTGTATTGATAATATTGATCAAATAAAATAAATATATGTAAGTCATTCATCATGTTTTTCCTATGAATATTTCCAAAAACTAAAGTATTTAATGGATATATTTATATGCATTCAGTTGAGGTTATATAACACAAAAATGTAACTTTTTTCCCAAATTCCCAATTTGTAAATCTTCAGTATAGATTTTCATTTCATAGGTTCTTCAGTACAATCCACATGTGATCTTAACAACCTTACTTTCTCTTAGAGTATAAAATAATATAATCTATAAAGACAACCAAAAATTGTTAAAGTAAATCTTTATTTAATCTATTTATTTAATCTATGAAGATATTGGGGGATATAGTAAGACCAAATGGACTCATAATAAATATATATTGTCCATACCTCGTATAAAATATTTTATTGGGTATGTAATCACTTGTGACCCGTAATTGATAATATCATGATAGAAGATCATTCCATGATAAATATTAATATCCTTATAATTTAAAAAAAATGGGGCAAGTGATACTTATTTTGGATCTTGATTTATTATGTTCTTGATAATCAATGAAAATTTTCATTGATACATATCTCTTCTTAATAAATTTTGTAATTTCACCCCATGGGGACATACATGAATGATTTAATCCTTTATGATGATTCTACTATAGTTTCTTCTATAATTCCTATAACTGAATTATGAATTTTCTATATAGAGTATTTGAAAGTGGTGTAACACCTTGTATGAGTTCTATTGAAAACCCCACTTCATAGTTCATAGAAATACTATGAAATGTTCTATAAATACATGAAAAAACTACCAAATATAGGAATAACATTCATGTAGTGTTCCTCCCAAATAATATAAGATAAATAAACCTTAAAAATAAAAATCAATACCCAAAAAATTGATGTAATTTCAAAAGGATGTACGTATTTCTCCTCACACCGATAGTAGATCATATGTTTGTTTGGAATATCAAATGATACTTATGTTATTTGGAAATTGATATGATATTAATATATTAAAAACTAATACATTCCAAGATATAGAATCATTTTTAACTACAGGTATAATATTGATATTTATAAGAAGTACATCCGCACAATATTCCATCAAATAAAATTATATACTTGATATGTGATCAACATAACATTGGTAGTTCTTACTACTAATTAACCATATAATTTATATTTGGAAATGTTACACCGTTTAAAATATATATATATATATATAATATTTAATAAATCTAGAATAAATAATATATTAGTTGTTCTCAAGTGGATGGTAAGTGTACATTGAACCAATTCATTCTCATAACCCACAACATCAATTGTAATCCCAAGAGATTTCCATCTTTATTTGGGATGAATTGGTTACTGACATTCATAATCATCATTAACCATCATTTTTAAGCATGGTTTAGCATGATTACCATAACAAAGTCTTTTGAAATAAGTATTGTGGGTGGTACATTTTCTGGAGAATTATTTCTATTTTCATCCTTAGATAACTTCTTACCATTTATTCAAAATGTTATTTTTTGATGTCCTACCTCTCTACACATAAATAATTTACTATTTCCCATTAAAATATTTTCTCTATTATTATTTGCACACATCTTGATTAATATAAGACATATATTATTCCTTTTGTGGTTTTTATTATTAGAAATTATATTGAATTTCATCTTTTATTTCATATAAATACCATGAGATTGATGAATGATAATGATATCAATTTCTAGCTTGTGATCAAAGATAATTATTTATTTCAAGATACTAAATTATTTTATGCATCACTCCCTTTGGATACAAGGTTTTAATAAATTGAATAATACAATAGTTTTGGTGTTATGTTGTATAATAATACCAAAAGCATACATTGCATGTATTTTAAATGGTTCTAATATTTACTAATGTACTCATCATCATTATTATTTAGGTCAAGTGATTAAATATCCATTTTCATATTACTCATATTTGAATGAACATATTGAAAAATAACCATATAAACTCATCCAACACTATAGGTACAATTTATTCTTTTTTCCTTGGGTTCATAATAAGTGTCCACCATTAAAGTGCTTCACATTCAAAATAAATAATGCCCAAAATAATTTATCAGTGATCCAAATATTGGATAGTGGAAAATAACATTTTAGACATAATGATAAACTTATTATCAATTATTCTATCAACATACACACTAAAAGAAGATTAATGTTGCCGCATTAAGGACACAATAGAATATTGTCCCCTTATTTTCTCGATTGGAATAATATCATGATTCAAGGATAGAGATGTATTCAAAAAAATAATAATAATATTTTTTATTCCAACAACCACAACATTTACTTTCTCAAATGGCCAATATTTTATTTTCCATCATATTTACAATTAATATGCTTCCTTCTATCTTAATCCATTTAATATCACTAAAAATTATATTAGGAGAAATAAAATTCATGTTCTGAAAATATATAATCATGAAAATCATTTATAGGATGTATAAATCATGACCCCTTATTTTTAATCTATTTACCATTATGTTTATTCATGTGTATATGTGGTCATAATCTTTTCAAATACATTACAATGTTTCATATAGAAAATATGATTGAACCTAGGAACATCAAACTAACAATTTCTATCTAGTTGTACAATTTTAGGTTCACTCATTTAAAATAGGCGATGATTAAGTAAATACCAAATGTTGCCCTTTCCAAGTTGTTACCCATTATTGCATCTATGTCATAACCACATCCACTTACTAGTATCCAAATTGGGATTCATTATCTAAAAAACACACAATAATTTATTTAACATAATTTAATATTTTATCTAATTCCACATCTTATCCAAAGGGTTCTCCCTAAAATATTCTCATCGTAGTTTCCAAAAATAAATAAACATTTCTTTGAACCTATTGATGTGGAAAAAAAAATTATATACATAAATATTAAATCTTATTAGATTAATATTCCTGACAAAATGTTTTTATACATTCTATAATAATATTGGTTTAGTATCCTTGGAAACTAAGATACATAAAAAAACTTTTATGTAAAAGGTTTATATCATATTCCACTATGTTCTTCCAAACTATCTCTCTTCTTACACATATCATACTTAAAACCTTTCTTCATATCCTATTAAAAAGGAAGAAGAATAAAGATTGATAATACAGATTCAATAATGTTAAATAAGGGAGATATCAATCAGTGATTTTTTAATGATAATATATAAATAAGGTGATGAGAACCTGAACATAACATTTAAAAATGATACCCAATATTTCCTTGATAAAAAAACATTAGTCATGGTATAAATATTTTCAGTTAGTTGTACATAACACACGACACCAAGAATATAATGGGATATAACAACATGATACATTAAAATTTAATTATGATTTTAAATAGACCTGACATATTTAATATTTTTCAATTCACACAACATGAAGATATCATGTGTTACACTCAACAACATCCTTATTCAATGGCTTTCGTTACACGCAAGATTGAGTTTTAGAGAACAATAATATTTTATTAAAATATTATAATATAATATGATATGTTATAAACTATATATTATAAATAATATTAACTAAATTATAAAAATATATATGTAAAATAAATTTAATCTGAATTCATGGGATACCAATTAATGAGAATCAAAAATAAGAACCCATTGAATATAAAAATAAATATTATTATTCTTATGCTTACAGACATGTTTTATCCTAATATACATGATTAATTACTATTAATTAATGATTTTAATAAATTATATATTTTTTATATTCAATATAATATTTTTAATATTTATCCATTAGGTTAGATATTCAAAAGAAAAAAACAAGCCACGTTTTTCAAATAAAAATATATATTTTCATAAAAGAAATTTTCTCGTCTTTTAATAGGGAACCCATTTTATATAAGCATTTTTAAAAAATAATAAATTTAACATATAAAAATAATCTTCATAATTTTAAGATAAATATATAAATTATGTGTGGGTGAATTTTTGACATTTTTCTTAAACATTTCAATTTTTTATGACTAGTTAAAAATAACAAATTTCAGTTCAAAACTACTATTTCGTCTAATTTATTTATAAAGAAAAATTATGTTATAGATTGGTTTAATGTTGTAATTTGGTGAAATTTTAACTAGTTAATTCAATATAAGTTATTGGGATTAATTTCACTCTGAAAATGACTATAAAAACAAAGTAATCTTTTGGATGCTTTTACTTTAAAACCCTACATGGTCATCCCATATGTGAGATGAAGTTTAAATTACTTAATGACACTTATATTTTTATAATTTGAAAAAATTGATTTCATATTTGGATTAATAATAATATATAATTTCTAATAACACCATCTATGTTTTTTACCAAAAATATCAATGAAAGTAATTAAAATTATTTAATATTATTATGGTAATATTATGTTTAATAGAGGGCTAAATCATTAATTTAGGGCCTAAAAGACCTATCCACTTCTCCAAAAATAATTTTATTCCCATATATCAACCATAAACATCCATTACTGATTTTGATTAATTTTTTATGTAATTATTTTGGTAATAACATGTGTAACATGTTTCCCAAAATTATAGTTGAGTCATTTTCCTTCCATATAAATGGCCACCAACTATCCCACTTAATGACACTAAAAATACAATCTAGGTTATGCCACAATTTTATCAAATATATTCCAAACAGTTATTCTTTCGTTTGCGAAGCATGAAATTTGGAAAAACAGTCTTCTAAGGAAGGCTTTCGGTATAAACCAAAAAAAGTTACCTGATTAAGAGGTAAAGTATTCTCTAAATATGTTTAGTTCCATTTATATTATACACTATGTATACAATTTTTATTATATTAATGAATAAAAAATTAGTACAAAAATTTAATATAATTATGTTATTCTACAGGTTCAACCTACACTTACACACACCTCTATCTAATGGGTAACAAGCATATTATTTCTGTGTACGGCGAACTAATACCACACAAAATAATAATTATTCATTCTTTCCAAACCACATATCATGGTGGAAATTATGATGGAAACTATTATTATATAAAATATATATTATATATATTATATCATTTTATATTATTAATTAATTTACTACACATACCTCTATATATTCCATTATGTGTAAACACAATAACATCGCTTGTGAAAGTGTGGAATACTTTCCCCTCAATGGGATGTGATTCATTCAAATTATACATGGATCATATTAAAGAGGATATTAATAAAAATATATGAAATATACTAAATATTTATGAGATTAGAATTATAATATACATATTTTTCATTTATGTTTCATTCATTTAATATGGAAGTGAAATGAAATTAACATTCATGCGTACGAACAACCTATCATCTCCAAGAATGGTTCATTTCATTTATTATCTCAAAACATTATATATTATTATAAATACATATTTAATGAATATATATGATAAATAAATCATGTTATACTTTATATATATGTTTAAACCATGATACAAATAATATTTATAATGAATAACAAGTCAAAACATGTAACGACCCAAACATTCAATAATCGTATCCCTCTTGATCTAATTAATTATCTATTTATGTAAAATGTTTATATAAAATTTCAACATCATTGGTATTATGTTAATAATTGTGACCATTGATAATAGAGTCATTGAACAGTGATCACATGATTATTAAAAATACAGCGCTTTAATAAATCTAGTTTACTTAAACAAAAGAAGTGATGGCCTCATCCAGTAGACGTGCCCCATACGAAGCCCATTTGTCAGAGCTCGGAAAAAAGGTTGCACCATTTGGATTCTCTCTTGACCAAGACTAATTTGAGCTTGAATATATTATGATTGAGCGGGACTGCCTATGAGAAATGTGGAAGTTGATAGGGATTACCACCCGAGCAATGTCATCTGATCCACCCCAACAGTCTGTCACAACCACACACCTTACTCTTCGGTCTTATGTGAGTGTAATAAGGGGTTATGTAACAAGACCTTATAAAATTTTTTATGTACATTATATTTGTATATAATAATGAATATACTTTGTTTTTGTTGTTGATACATTGTTAAATTTTTTTAAAGCTCAAATAATATTTTTTGTTAATGTTCAACTAAGAAATATATTTCGATGGAATAATAGATTTTTGAATTAAATAATATTTTAATAAAATATAATTATTATTATTAAATAAATTTTTATTAAATATATATGTTCGAATAATTTTATGAATGTAATTATAATGTTTATTAAGGTTTGAAATAAGTTTTTGTCAAAACCCGTGAATTTTCGACAAATGTTGGTTTTTACATTAAAAGTGAAAATTTACATATTTAGAAAATTCTTTTGATATAATAAGTATTATTTCTGGAATCAGAATGTCCAAATTATCCAACAGTGAAATTTTCATAATTATCAGAGACAGTCCAATTTTTGGGTTAAAATTAAATACAGTTTGAAGATATAATATGTTTTATGACATCATAATGACCCAAAAGTTATGTAATAAAGTAAAATAAGCATTATGTTCAGCCAAAATATGTTTTACCATTAAAATTATGTGATGTTCGGTTTGTTTGAATTATTTTACAAAGCATTAATGGACCCTTCCAGACATATTAAACATCTTGTCTTCTTAAATTGTTTTCCTTAGGAGTGTGACTCACCTCCACAAAATCAACCCCATTATTTTAAGATTTTCAGACATTTAAGTTATAAAATATTGTTTTCCACTTCCCTTTTCTAAAAATCCATGGGCAAAACAATGGGATGGATTTTGGTTTGGACTAGTTTCATGTCAGGTGTCCCAAACATAAATAATAATCAATTCCCTCACCTAACCTATATAAACCCACGCAAGCTCCCACTTCCTCCTCAATAAAATACTTTGTATTTCTTCAAATCTCTGAAATTTTATATCTAAAATCCTCCCAAGTATACCCGAGATCCCAATAATCCTCTATCATGCCTTTGGAAGCCACTTTCATGTACGGGTTTTTCTTCATTTCTCATTTTTGTCCAATTTTCTTAATGTTGTTATTCCCTTTTAATTTCAATTATAAATATTGGTGTATGATTTCCCATGTCCCCCGTACATCCCAAATTTTGTTTGAATTATGGGATACCAATTTATCTCTCATTAAATTCCTCCCATATACACCAGTTACTCTGTTGAAATTCCGAAAAAAATTCATCTCTCTTCATTTACATTCAAGTAATTCTTTAGTATAATGAATATAATTTCCATTACAATTGTTGGGACATGTATTTATATGACCCCCTTACTATCCATTTCATGCACAAATGATGATACACCCCTTTCCCTCTCATCAAAAATTTTTATAAATTCTTACGTCATGCCGTTACGATGCCGAAATTGCACCAATTTTCCAATCCAATGTCATTGGGTGGTGAATACCATGCCAATTTATCTATCATTGGTATTCAACTTTATGAAAATTTACTTATTCATTATAAAGTTTCATATATGAATTCCACATTCCTTTATCGTCTAATACATGATGATGCTTTATAAATCCATGTTATATGATCCATGTGGCACACTAATGCATGAAATGAAATTTTTAAGAAGGGGGCACCCTTATAGCGCTTTAATGCAATGGGTAAAGTATAGTATCCTAATAGGTCATGTGAAATGAGTGTTTACTCATTATAATTTATGCGCAATGTGTTTTTACATATGCTTCATGTCCAATGATGATTTAATCATTCTCCATGTGCAATGATCCTTGGCATATGCTAATTCCAGGTTAAGTGTTGTTGACACATTTCCAAGTTATGATTATCATGATTTGTCATGCCTTTATATTTATTCTTATAATGTGATATATTGAAATTCCTATTTTCTAACATGTATTTTATTCATATTGTAATTCCATGATTATTCCCTTACTTGGTTTTATAGCTTAGCCTTTTCTTATGCATGTCCTCAGGTTATCCCATGCAATGCTATGTATGAGGGAATGTAGTGATCATGTAAAGGAAGTGTTCAATAAAGATGTTGTATTTCATGTTTTATGTTATTATGTAATGATACTAATACCCGAAGACACTACACCTCCTTATCTTCTATGTTGTTTCCAGTGGTGTTTATTTAATAAATTATGTTTAATTGTTTAATAAAAGATCAAGGTTGTCACAATTGGTATCAATGGATATGTTTAGTTATTTTTGAGATTAGGATTAGAAAACCCTAGTAAATCCTTAGAGACAATACTATGTATAATTAAACATCCAAAAGTTTTGGTGAGTATTGAGTAAGTGGTTTATCAAGAAAATACATACCTGTATGGATACGAGTACGTTGAGGTGGCTCTCGCATAGGTGTATCCTAGGGGTAAAACAAGAAACCCGCACAATGAGCTAGGCTTGAATGAGAACTGTTGAATGACAACGGTTCTTGCATCACACTTGGTTATGAAACTCATGGGGGATATGATTTGGTAAATTCAAAATCTTAGTATGAAACATTATTAAGGGACTAAAAAATGCACTAAGAATATATGTTAGAAAGTAGATCATGGATAACATGGACTGAAGCCCATCTATTAATATGTTAAAGAAATAAAATTTATTTATATGTCATAAGTTTAGTCCTTGTATTACAATTTATTTGTTAAACCTAACTTTCCTTTTATTCCATCCAATGGTCGGTAAAATGAGCACTTGACCAAACAACCGATGTGAGGATCAATGTGATGACTGTACTGATGAGATTCCAAATCCAATGAAACTGGAATCACAAACTTTTTCACGCTTCTCTCTCAGCTAACTCATGATTTGAATAGAAACAAGGGTCATGAGGAATGTTCAACCCCTCCTATGAAAGAACACGATTCTATATAGAGTTTCATGTGACAAAGGCATCCTACTTTTAATGGATCATATTATACATCAATCGCGGAACAATGGATCAACTCCATTGAAAAGATCTCCTCCATCTTTCAATGTTCCGAAAAAGAGAATGTTCTCTGGGATGCTTATCGTATGGAGGGTAAAGATGATCAATGGTGGATCTTGATCAAAAATGATAATCTTGAGGAGGAGATCGAGACATTGGAATGGAACTATTTCTGGAAGATGTTTTTAGATAAATATTTTCTACGCACCCTCTAGATTCATATAGAAATGTACTTCCATGGCCTCAAGAAAAAAGGAAAAAAATCTGTTGGATCTTATGAGGAAAACATCACAAGGCTTGCACGATATGCTTCCGGCGATTTCATTACCTCTGAATGCAAGGTTGAATGGTTCTTTGGTGGGACGAAACCTTGCCTCCAGAATGCACTGGTGATTCGTGACATCGACAACTATGAGGAAATTGTCCGATGTGCCCTCAAGGGTGAAATGGAGATTATAGAATCTCAGGGCTATGATGGGGATAAGAAGTGTGAGGTTGGATTCAATGCTATCGGTCTGCTGGATAAATCCAACGGTGCTAAGAATATCCAGCACCCCACTTTCCAAAGGTGTTGAAATAAGCACCCAGGAAATTGTCTGAAGGGGGAGAGGATATGTTTTAGGTGTGGAAGAGAAGGGAACCTAGATGTTAACTGCCAGCAAGAAAGACACACAGTTGCGACAGATGAGAGGAACGCTCTGTTCGAACCTTAATGCATGGTTTATTTCTATAACTGCAAAGAAGCAGGGCATCTTTCAAATCAATGCCCTATGCCAAGGGTTTTCAAAGGCAACCCACATCCTTAAAGGAAGAAAAAGAAATATTTTTCCATTTGTACTGTCGAAGATAACCCCAACAACAGGGAGGTGACATGTACACTAGTTATTCATTCGTTAATGGTCAACGAACGTTTTGATTCAGGTTCTAATAATTATTTCATATCTTCAATGTTTAGTAGAACAATCCTAGTACCACCACAAATCATAGAAGTAAAGATGTAGATGAGTACAAAAAATGGGGAATCATTGAATCCCATGAATATAACTCCTCCCATGTCATATTCTGTGGATTAAACTTCCCAATTAACCTCTTCAAACTCCCTCTTGTGGAATTTGACTCAATTCTTGGCATGGATTGGATTTCCTTATATAGAACCAACATAAATTTCTATGAGAGGAAAAACACTCTCCATATAGATAATCAACCCACGATTCATTACAAGTCCAAGGAGGAAGATGAATCATCTTTAACTCCATCATATCAAGCGTGGATGTTACTGCCCTATGAGAAAGTGTATCTGACTCATATGATTGAGTCTATGGAGGAAACCATCTTTGAAGGCAATCCTATTGTGAGGGAATTCTATGAAGACTTTCCTGAAGAATTTCATGGTATTTCTCCAAGAAGAGATGTTGAATTATTAATTGATCATATACCTGGGGCATTGCAAATATCCAAGTCTATGTATTGAATGGATGTTGTGGCACTTGAGGAGCTGAAAACACAACTACAGGACAATCTGGATAAAGGGATTATATGCCCAAGTGCTTCACCATAGGGTGAAATAGTCCTCTTCGTCAAGAAAAATGATGGGTCAATGAACCTTTGCATCAATTATCATGAGCTCAAAAAAATCATGATAAAGAACAATTATCCTCTCCCATGATTTGAGGACTTTTATGATTAGCTGCATGGAGCACAATACTTCTCCAAGGTGGTTTCGCGGTCAAGATATTATCATGTAAGGGTGAAAAAGGAATATATTCCCAAGACTACTATTCGTACAAGATATGGGCACTATGAATTAATATTAATGCCTTTCGGACTCACCAATGCTCCATCAATATTCATGGACTTCATGAATAGAGAATTTAGAGATTACCTAGAAAAATTTGTGGTAGTCATTATAGATGATATTATACTATACTCTAAAACCATGGAGGATCACGAAGACCATTTAAGAACTGTACTAGAGACCTTGCAAAAGGAGAATATTAATAAAACATATAGAAAGATTGAGTTCTGGTTGAAGTAGTTATCATTCTTAGGCCATATCATCAAAAGCAATGGGATATCTTTGGATCCCTAGAAAAAAGATGCAATTGAGGGATGGTTGAGGCCAACATCGTTAATGGATATCCGTAGTTTCTTTGTTTTAGCTGGAAATTATTGGCGATTTGTGAGAAATTTCTCACAATTCTCCAACCCTCTTACGAAAATAACTCAAAATGGATTATTGTTTTCATGGAGTGATGAATGCGAATTGTGCATCAAGGAGTTGAAATGGAGGCTTATCACTGCGCATGTTCACACTTTACCCACAAGTGGAGAACTTTTTGTGGTATTCATTTATGCTTGAAAGAAGGGCATGGGATGTGTGTTAATGAAAAATAAAAAATTCATCGCCTATGATTCAAGGTAGTTGAATTTTCATGAACATAACTATCCAACACATGAACTCGAGTTGGCTATAGTGATCATAGATTTGAAAATTTGGTAGAATTATCTCTATGGGGAGAAATGTGAGACATATACTGACGACAAGAGTCTCAAACATATATTCACACAAAATATGTTTAATATGCACCAGAGAAGATGGATAGAGCTCATCAAGGATTATGACTATTCAATCCACGACCATTCTAGTAAGGAAAACAATGTTGAAGATGATATAAGTTGAAAGAATCCTACATCATTATGAATGATGATAATTGAAAAGAATATGATATTAATATATTTGAAAAGGATAAAGATTGGAATCATTAAAGGGGGAACATCATAAATCCTTTATGAAATGATTTCTCAACTATCCCTCTTGGAGAAAATAAAGGATGTTGAACGAAAAGATGTGGAAATTCAGAAAAGGGTAGAATCTATTAGAAATCAGAAATACTTTGATTTCAATGTTGATGAGGAAGGAGTTTTACGATTTGGTATGCGATTACGTGTACCATATGATACCGAGATAAAGAAGGATATATTGAATGATGCACATATCTCAACCTTCTCTATCCACCTAGGGAGCACAAACATGTATAGAAAACTCTGAGGCCATTATTGGTCGGATAATATAAAGAAGGATATTGCTGAATATACATCAAAGTGCCTATTGTGTCAGCATGTGAAGGCAGAGAGGCAGAAGTCTAAGGAGAAGATGCAACCTTTTCCCATACCATAATGGAAATGGGAGAACAACAGCATGGACTTTTTCAACAAACATCTGAAGACATCCAAAGGAAACAATGAATTCTGGGTTATTATGGATCATCTTAAAAAGGTTGGACAATTCATTTCTATTCAGTAGGATTTCTCATTGGATCGACTGGAACATATATATATCCAGGACGTGGTAAGGCTGTATGGAGTACCACTATCTATTATGTCTGATTGAGATCCAAGATTCACCTCTATGTTTTGGAAGAATCTTTGACATGCTTTGAATACTGAACTAAACTTTAGTATGACCTATAATCATCAACCTGATGGCCAATCCGAGTGGACTATCCAAACACTTTAGGACATGTTGAGAGCATACTCAATTTTCTTTAAAGGATGATGGGATCAACATCATCCTTTGGTTGAGTTCTCTTATAATAACAATTTCCACTCAAGTATCTAAATAGAACCATATGAAGACATTTATGGAAAAAAGTTCATAACAGCAGCATGTTGGGATGAGGTCAGTGAGCATAAGATTATTGGACCAGAAATGGTCGATGAAATGGTGGAGAAGGTGAAAACCATTCAGCACCACATCAATGCAGCACAAAGCTGACAAAAACATTATGCAGATAATTTTCGACGAGACCTTGAGATTAATAATAAAGACATGGTATTTCTACGGATATATCTGTTGAAGAAGGTCATGAGGTTTTGAACAAAAGGGATGTTAAGTCTATCATACATTGGCCCCTTTGGGATTCTTGATCATGTCAGGGATATGGATTATCGACTAGAACATCCACCTACCAAGGACAAGGTACATGAAGTCTTTCATGTATCACTCTTAATGAAGTACATACCAGACCCTTCACATGTACTCTCTTCAGAAGTGGTACAGTTAGAGGATGAACTTTCTTTTGAGGAGAAACTACTGAAGATCTTAGATCATAGAGAAAAAGTTATACGAAATAAGACAATGACCCTCATCAAGGTGTTGTGGCGAAACCACATGTTTGAAGAAGCAATGTCGGAATCAGAGGAAATGATGAAGCAGAGTTACCCACATATATTTTAGTGTGGGAAAAGGTAATATTGAGGGTGAAATTTCTTAAGGGAGGACGATTGTAATGACCCAAACTTTCATTAATTGATATCCCTCTTGATCTAATTAAATATCCCTTTATGTGAAATGTTTATATAAAATTTCAACGTCTTTGGTTTTATGTTAAGAATTGTGATCAATGGAAATATATATGTTGAACAGTGATCACATGATTAGTATAAATATAGGGCTTTGACAAATCAAATTTACTCAAAAAAATGAAGTGGTGGCCTCATCTAGTAAGAAGTGCCCCATATGAAGCCCATTTTCCAGAGCTCAAAAAAGAGGTGGCGTCATTGGACTTCGCTCTTGACCATACCCAAGATGATTTTAAATATGATAATCTAGAGTAGGACTACCTACAAGAGAAGTAGAAGTTCATAGAGATTAACACCCAAAAAATGTTATCTGAGCCACCCCAAGGTTCTATCATCATCGCACACCATACTCTTCGGTCGTATGTGGGTGTTATAAGGGTTTATGTAACCATACCTTAGCACAATGGTTATTTACATTATTTTTTTATATAATAATGAATATACTTTCATTCTATTATTGTTACCTTGTAAATACTTTTAAAAGATCAAATAGTATTTTTAGTTAAAGATCAACTAAGAAATTTATTTTGATAAATTAATGTATTTCTGAATTAAATAATATTTTAATAAAATATTAATATTATTATCAAATTAGTTTTTATTAAATATAAATTATTGTAGAATTTTATAAATGCAATTGTAAATTTTATTACGGTTTGAAAGCGATTTTTTTATCAAAACCCGTTAATTTTTTATAAATATAATTTTTTTAAAAGAAAAATTAAAATATTTAGAAAAAAATTTAGATAAAATAAATATTATTTCATGAATTAGGACGTCAAAATTATCCAATGGTGAATTGTTCATAATTTTCTGATACAGTCAAATATTTGGGTAAAAATTAAATAACATTTAAATATATAATGTGTTTTATGATATCATAATGACCCAATAGTGATGTAATAAAATATTATAAGCTTTATATTCGGCCAATATATGTTTTAAAATTAAAATAGTGTGATTTTGGTTTTATTTGACTTAATTTACAAATCATTAATGGACCATTCAAGACTTATTAAACATCTTGTCTTTTTAAATTGTTTTCTTTGGGATTGTGACTCACCTCCACATAAGCAACCCCATTATTTTAAGAATTTTTTTAATTTTCCTTATAATATATTGATTTCCAATTCATTCTCCCAAAAACCCATTGGAAAAAACCATGTGTTGGTTTGTTTTTTGGATTAGTTTAATGTGAGGTGTCCCAAACCTAAATAATAAAGAATTCTGTCACATTTCCTTTCATAACCCATCCAAGCTCCCACTTCCTCCTCACTCAATGACTATTGAGTTCATCAAACCGCTTCTCCACTCTCTATAAAATCCTCTCAAGGTTCCCCATTCTCCCAATAATCATTTCTCAAGCCTTTCTCAAGCCTTTGGAAGCCACTTCGAAGTAAGAGTTTTTCTTCCTTTCTCATTTTTTTCCAATTTTCATAATGTTGTTATGAAATTATAATTTAAATTATAAATGTCGGGGTATGGTTTCACACCCACATAATAATTTCATATTTATGTTTGAATTATGGGAGACCCTTCTATCTCTTAGTAAATGCCTCCCATGTACACCTGTTAATGTGCCGAAATTCTGAAAGAAATTTCTCTGTCCTCATTTACATTCATGAAATACTTTAGTATCATGAATCAAAATTCCATTACATTTGTAGGTACACATATTTATATGACCCCCTTACTGTCCATTTCATATAAAATTAAAAAGACACCCATTTTTCTCTCATCAACATTTTTTATGAATTCTTACGTCACGCCGTTATGCTTCGGAAATTGAACTGATTTTCCAAGCCAATGTCATTGTGTAGTGAATACCATGACCATTTCACTATCGAGGGTATTCACCTTTATTAAAATTTAATTATTGATTATAATGTTTCAAATTTTAATTCCACTTTTTTTTATCGTGGAATAAATTATGATGTTTTATGAATCAATTTTATATGATCCATGTGGCGCACTTATTCATTAAATGAAATGTTTAAGATGGGTGTACCCTTATAGCGCTCTAATGCATTGGGTAAAGTATAGTATCATGATACGCCATGAGAAATGGGTGTTTACATATAATAAATCATGTACAATGAAGTTTTACTCATGCTTTTGGTGCAATGAGGATTTACTCATGCTAATGTGAAATGATCCTCGGCTCATGATAATTCCATGTTAAGTGTTGTTGCCACATTTCCGCGTTATGATTGTCATGCTTTATCATGCCTTTATGTTTAGGCATCTCTTTTTCTCTATTGATATGCCTATTTTCAAACATTTATTGTTTTTCCCATGTTATTCCAGGATTATTCCCTTACTAGGATTTATAGATCACCTTTTTCTTATGCATGTCCTTAGGTAATCCTATGCAATGTTAAGTACGAGGTAATGTAGTGGTCATGTAAATAATGTTTTCCATAAAGATGTTGTATTTCATGTTTTAAGTTGTTATGTAATGATACTATGCCCCAAAGAAACTATAACTCTTGATATTCTATGTTTTATAAACTGAATTTTATGTAATAAATTATGTTTAATTGTGAAATAAAAGATCAGGGTTATCACAAAACATACTTGATAAAACAAGGTAATTAACACACAAAATAGTCAAAATAATGAATGATTGTTTATGAATGGGTAATAAAATATTATTACATGTTAATAATTGATATTTTTGATATTTTTTTGGTTTTGGTACAACAAAGTAGCATATTTTATACCACTACACATTAGGATAAAGACCACATGAGAAAAGTAAGGTTAAAGTGATGGATTTTGTCTCAATTTACATTCCATTGAGACATAATTTGTTATTATACACAAATTAACTTTTATTTCATGTATTTATTAACATTGAAATTTTATATCATGTATATAATTACCATTATTTTATTCTATTTTTCACATTATATTATTCTATCATGGGGATTATGATTTAAATGTTTCAATGTTGTATGGGACACATTGGATTGTTTAAAATGTTATTTACCCCAAGATTGTTTTTATGATATTTCAATGGTATTTTCATTAATTAATTTCAACAGGACTTATTATTACATAACCCCCACTGGGTTAATAATGATAAATTGTCATCTATTATACAATGAGGATATATTTGATAAGACACTTTATTCATGATTATAAAGAATACTTTGGACCTACACAACATGGATGTGGTCCAGTTATAGATAGCCCCCAAATGCATTAATAGCATAATGAGATGAAATAGTTCGACAAATTAGATGGCTATTTACCTGATATATAAACTTTATTTAGAAAGGTCTTGATGGTACTCATTCCATTAACCTATAAAACATGAAATCCAATAATTTAGCCTTTCAATCATTTAGATTCAGTTATTATTCATCCATGAGATTTTGTGTTGACATGTCTATGGATACATTTCACTCCCATCTTGATTTAGATGGCATGTATTTCATTTTCTTACCTTGTAGTATTGATATTTCCTTATCTACTTATTTGAATAGCATGTGTTATAAGATATTTACCTATCCATATTACTTTATACTCATTGAATCATAATTCCTTGTATTTTATTTACCCTTATTAAGAATTTGAGGTCACTATTATTATATATTTTCCCCTAGGATATGAAGAATAAATCTTTGAATTAGCATTATAGGATGTGTTTTTATTCTTTTTATTATGTATCTTGTTTTTATTTTCCCTTACCAATTTATTATTAGGGTATCATAAATGTAATTTGGATTTCAAGGTTTTAGAAACTAAATAGTCCTTCAGTATCTGAGTTCTTGTAATCAATGTCAATGTAAAAAAATAATTCACTGGATATGGGATTCTAGGATCAGGGCATTATTTTTGGTATCAAAGAAATACTAGAAGAAACCTTGTAAAATATATATAGAATAAATATATTAGGGAGCACAACCCCATGATAGAAATTGTGGATAATTATATAATAAAATATTTTAAATTTGGTAAGGTATGTATTTTGTGGGTATTACTAGAAATACATCTCTTCTTGGATGCTTCACGTTGATATGGTTCTGGTATAGATTTACCATGGAGTAACAACTCGGAGAAGGTGTTCTGAGCCAGACTTTGGGTAACCTAGTCTACGACAGTGGGAATTACTACCACCCGGTTGACACTTTTGGGGGATACACTTAGGATAGTCTACTTTCTCTTTACCTACCATTATAAAAGATTTAGAAGTAATTATTTCCCCAAAGAAACTAAATTTTATGATTCCAAGATTTACGATGCATAAATTTATCTAATGTGATATTCCATATTAAGTGTTATACAATGTTCAACATTTTATTAGAAAATATAGAATATTAAATTATTTATAAATGGAACCTAGAAGGATGCACAGTTTCATTACTCATGGAAAATTTAGAGATTTCACTATTGAGGAATCAAATACAGTTGGTATCGGTACGGCGAACATTATGGATATATTAGAAAAGCTTAATCAGGTTATAAAAATAAGATTGCACGAATTGAGTAACCAATTCCATGGAGAGAACCTCCTATGATAGATTTCATTATGCGGAAGAAGCCAATATCATTTTGTGGGATTTATAATCCATTTTTAGTTGAGAAACATATTATGTATCTTGAAAAGAAATTTTCTCTAAATACCTGGATTTTAAATTTAATTTTCATTAATTATATGAAATTATTACGAGTCTGTCAAAATTGACGGCATGTGATTCTGAGGCCCGGTGTAACGAGAATAAATTTATAAAACTTTTTATGGTATGTTCAGCAAACACGTTGGTGGAATTTCCTATAATTTAAACTGGTGCTCAGATTAAAAATATAAGGGCACCATTGAATCCATAGTACCAGGATTCACATAAGGGTGGCTTCATTTCGAATGCTGTAGGTTGGGTGAAAAAGTTAATTTTGTGGGATTTTCAAAAAAATTAATGAAATAACATGTTAAATTATTTTATTTTATTTGTTCTTTTTCACTAATGTACAACCGGCGGTGGCGGGACCAATGACACGTCAATCCATTAAATGGATTTACTCCCCATTATTCATGTTACTGCACCGTTGGAATTAAGAAGGTTCCTCAATTAAATGAACCCCATTAGTTCCAGGTGTGTTACTCACAGTCCCCCTCTCTTATTTATATAGAGAATGGGGAGGTTTATTGGAACGAATGAACCATGTGATGAATCTTTTGCAATTACCACAATGTAAACCCCTTGGAGGATGGGACTGGTTATATTGGGTGGTGCAGTGCACCACCAAATCACGAACCGATGGACACCGACTCCTCCTAAAGCGTGGATGTTCTCAAACAATCTTGAGGTAGGCATTTATCTTTATTTAATTTCCATAGTTTGTCGAATCCTATTATTCCCTCATGAAATCATGCTAATGCTAATGGAGCGGGCAAAACAAACAATGTCGGACCCTATACTACTTTTTTGATCTACACAATCTTCACAGACATTTCAATTGAGTTAGATGGAACCGGGAACAGAGGATCATTTAGTAAGAAGGGCATCCTGGGAGGCCTTTGGTACTGTCAAATGGAAAAACAGGCCACCCGAGCACACCTAGTGACCCGCGGAAGACCTTCGGCACGACACCACCATGGGAGCACTAGTGACTTGTGCCGACAAGTGATGGAGGCAACCTGCAACAGTCGACCGCGGAAGAGAGGGAAGCACACCGCAGTGTTCCCCTTGAGGAGGATGTTGCAATCCTAGTCATGGAGTACATTGGCAGCTAGGACTGGCAGGCCATGAGCGAAGGCGGAGTGGATCAATGTCGCACGCCATTGGAGATGGCCGCAGCACGATGCCTCATAGGTGGAGGAGGGACCTTCCACTGCGGGTACCGCAGTGACCAGGTTGTGCCACATGGCACTACCACTACACCCCCTCGAATGACTTATCTTTTTGGGATATGGAGGGTGCTCCCCCCCCCCCCCCTCTCGCTATCTAGGGAGGGCCCCAGCCAGTGGGACACACCCTCCGTGGGCTGGGCTACACTCCTCCATGGGTCGGGCCACATGAGTCTAGCGAGCTGAGCCCACCGCGACCCGCCCCAACTGGGCCAGCCCATGTTGGTTCGAGCCAGTCCTAGTTAGACGTGAACCGGGTTGGTCCAAGTCAGACCGGACCCAGATTCTTTCAGGCCCATCTTCGTTAAAAGATCCATAACATGCAAACCGACCATCTGTTTGCTGAAATGTCTATGACGCATGGATCCTTGGAGGGAGACGGTTTTTCTGGAATACACCAGTAGTGTTTTGGAGGATTTTTTAGTAAGGCTAGGATTTATTGAACCCAAATCCAAATGGGACATCAGTACTAAAAGGCTTATAAGTCACAAACCGAGGGTTTTATTGATAGTTCGTCTAACGCATTGGAACCCTGATGACATGGAGATCATTTTTTATACTTATTCCTAGAAATTCATGGTGGTTGGGGTATAAAAAATGTGTGAGGAGCGGATCCTTCTGAAATCAAGCATTCTTAATTTGGTAATCATGTGGTTGGTTGTAACATGAAGAATGAAGATTGAACTAGTGTGGGTTAGCATCTATAGATCCAGTGTGGGTCAGCTCATAGAGATCTTGTGTGGGATTTTATCAATAAATCTACTGTGGGTCAGTACCTAGCTATACTATGTGGGTTAGCATATATAAATTCTCTATGGGTCAGTAGACAAGCCTCTAGACATAATAAGATGATCTAGATTGATGACTAAACATATGGACTTATGTACATGAGTTATATACCTAGTGTGAGATGTGTCTCTACCTTCGTGGTGTTCCCTTCATGGTGCTAACTTTTGGTACTTTTACCTTCGTGGTTTTACCTTCGTGGTGTTACCTTTGTGGTAATTTGACCGTCATTGTATTACCTTTTTGGTGTTACCTTCGAGGTACTTTTACCTTCGTATTGATACCATTGTGCTGTTACGTTTGTGGTTTTCTTCCCTCGTGGATCAGTTTTTCTAAAGGTTTAGAATTTGGATCCTTATGTTTCCTCGTGTATGAGATGAGTATATCTTGATAAATAAGGAATATGTAATGGAATATACCTAAGTAGATTTGATGACAGCTTCATGATTTGTGATTGATGTATTGTTTGTGGTTTTTACTTAGTGAAAATCTAGAAGAAATTTGGGGGTCTCGGGGTCCCTACTGGGTATTTTTATACTCACCCCTGTATGGGCTACACCCAAACCATTCTATGCCTTGTCAAAATGACAGACAATGTTGGACTACTAGAAAAATACCTTATACTATCGATTTAGAACCATTTGTATACGCCTCCAAACTGTTGTTATATCATATACCAATGGTTTGGATAACCGTTTCCAAGTAAGCCATGAGGATATGTCTATATCAAAGGTTTTGGGAAAGAAATTGTTATAGACTTATACCAACTATTATAAAAACTGTTGGTATAAGTACTATGGAAATCTATACCAATGTTTCCATAAAATCGTTGGTATATGTAATTCAAGAAACAATCATTCGGTTATTTTTATCCCAGCACCTCCCGTTTGTGATGGAACGCCCTAACCAGTAACCTAACATACTTTTTGGACATAATTTCATAAATATATATATGTATTATCATAAGAATGATAAATTTTGATTTATTTAAAGACCTTTTTATGAATATTCTATTAAAAATACATGTACCTATACCAACAGTTATCAAAACCATTGGTATAGACCTATAGCAATGGTTTTGAGAACCATAGGTATAGGTTCATTGATTTTGGGACTTATACCAATGGTTTTGGACAAACTATTGCTACAAGGGGGACCTATACCAATGTGTTGGCCAAAACCGTTGGTATAGGGTCTCTATAATGGACCTATACCAACAGTTTTGGCCAAACCATTGGTATACGTCCAAATTAGTGAACTATACCAATGTTTTTCACAAAACCATTGGTGCTGGTCAAAATTACTGACCTATAACAACAGTTTAGGGGAAACCTTTCGTCTAAGTCCATATAAGTGACATATACCAACAATCTTGGAAAAACCATTGGTATAGGTCCAAATTATTGAACTATACAAACAGTTTTCCCAAAACTGTTGCTAAATATCAAATTTGAAGTAGTGTTGATCGATGATGACAAAGCCAGGACTAGACTGTGCTCAGAGGTGGTTCATTTTACGTGACGTGCCATAGTGATTACAGATAATGATTTGTACATACCCTTCAGGTTGGCTCCTTTGTGGGTATTCCATGAGTTGTTTTTTCTTTTAGTTGTACTTGTACTTTCTAGTGGGTCTGTTATTCTAGCCCCTTTATTTTCATAACACTTTTTACTACCACAATTTACATTGTGGTTTCTTCTTCTTCTGTTCTTCAATTTTTTTTGAACAGGTTTAAAGGAAATTCCTTCCCGTTATTTGGATATGCCTTTATGGTGTTATTCGCAGCCCTTGGCCTATAAAAGGCGGGCTTGGGGTGGTCATGGCATGAGCCCCAGGTGACGGGTCATGACAAAGTGGTATCATTGGATTCAGTTCAACAGAATAACTTTGACTCTAATCATTTATAATATGCAATAGTGTTATGTGTTATGAGTTTGGTTTTTAGATTGGGGAATCCAGTGTTGGTGCAACGGATGATGTATCCATACACCAGGAACCTGAATTCTGATTTCCGACTTAGTTCACCAAAAATACCGATAGCGTGTGTTTTGAAATGTTTTATATTCTTATGGTTTCTTTGATTCATCTCGTTAGGTATAATTTATTGTTTATGGTGCACTTGATTACATTTAGTATGCCACCATGTATACTGCCTTCCAGGATTCCCAAGAGAGTACATGATGATAGCGCACCGAGTGATGAGGCCTTGGCGTAGGTCCCTCTTACGGTGTTATCACCACCAGGTGGTGTACCTACAGCACCACTACCCATTGGGAAATTGTTGCCACCAGCCCAACTCGCATAAGGTTCATGCCGACTGAGCGTGTTTCACGAGTTTCAGTAGAAGTGGCCTCTGATGTTCCAATGTGATACATATCTATAGTTGGATAATGACTGTCTGGAGGTTGTGGCTATAGTTTATCGGTTAGTTGTGACACCAGCTGATCTGATTGTGATATTATCTACCAGTCTCTTCAAGGGAACTGCTCAGAGATGGTGGAGTCTGACACTCCTATTACATGATTATGTGACCCTCACCTGGGCAGACATTGAGGTCCTTTTCATGGCATAGTTTTTCCCAACGACCCTATTCTCAATGCGTATATAAGAGGTACTCCCCTTAAGTCAGGGCAGCATGACCATGGTCCAGTACTCGGTGTGGTTCATGGATCACTCTGGCTACTCCACCAACATGTTACGAGACCATTTCTTCAGGTTTCAGACCATTAAAAAGGGTCTCCAATGGGAGATTAGATCATCGATGATATCGCTCAGCATTCCAACATAAGATGGTGTGCTAGAGCGAGTACTTTTGGTGGAGAGATTCATATATGAGCAAGCACCTACGACGAGAGCTACTAGTGGATGTTAGGTAGCAGAGTCATCTGCAGCTAGTTGTTGAAAAATCATGCAGTGACCCAAGAGAGCCAGATTTCTGGTGGATGACCTCAAGATATAGGGACGGTGGTGTGGGGATCATGGGAAAAAGGAAGACATATGCGGAGCATGTAGTGGAACTTGTGTGGTGGGAAAGGTCAAATGGCTCGTGACTACCTGACCATCCATATGGATGACCAGAAGATGGTCAAGGGACTACCAAGGTAGAGTCCGTGGTTCGAGCGGTGAGGTTCATAGGGCAGCAGACATAGCATATTAGTTGTTCATGCAGCAGGCTGTGGGCGGCAATTCGAGGTGCTACCACCACAACCCCAAGATGGTCCAAACCGACCAGAGGGACTAGGAGTAGAGGGATGAGCTCAGCTCTAGGAAGATGATGCCTATGACCATGGCACTTCTATGATTATTCGAGGTATGATCTTTGTACACACTATCGTAGCTACAGTACTTATAGTCACAGGTACGAGTCACTCATTCATTGTCATGACACTCATCCGGTGCTCTGAGATTCTGATGGGGTCGTTGGCTCAATTCATAAGTCTAGAGACTCTTATGAGATGAGATTCAATGATTACACCCTAGTTCCAGTAGTGTGAACATACTCTATGAGGTGAGAGCTTTGCTAGTATCTTATAGTAGCAGTGTAGAGGCCTTACGATGTCATCATGGTTATAGTCTTTTAATCCAATGTCCTTGCTCAGATTTACTATATTAGGAAAAATGTACAGTGTGTATGTGGGGATAGGACTAGGTTTTCCTTCACTGGTTGAAAGGGAACTTTTTTAGCATAGGATGGTCTTTCTTAGAGGAGGGTGCATCAGATCACATATCAGTTGGCTAGGCTTCCCCTCTAATCAGTTGATGTTGAGAGTCTTAGATATCCTGTAGTGGTGGAACTATATCCCGATTACATTCTTGATGATGTTCTGGGACCACCTCCATGCATAAAGGTATAATTTTTCATTGACCTATACCCTGTGATAGAACCGATATCTACACTAGCTTATTGGATGGCTCCCAGTGGAGCTTCGCGAGTTAAGGGTAAAACTAGGGAAATTACAGTGGAAGGGGTTTATAAGGCCCAATGTTCCTTCATGGGTAGCCCCAATTTTGTTCGCCAAGAATATAGATGGGAATTAGAGACACAGGGTGAACTATCTACAGCTGAACTGGGTGACTATCAAGAACAAGTATCCACATTTGAGGATTGATAATCTATTTGATTATAAAAAGGGATCTCAATGGTTTTCAAAGAAAAACATCAGATCAGGATATCATCAGATCAAGGTACGAGATAAGAATGTTAAGAATTTGACATTCTGATGTCTATAATTCCACTATGAGTTCTTGGTTATGTCATTCTGAAGGTTCCAAGCGCAGTGGAAGCGTGTGGGTGGATGTTCCCACATTGCTTTTTGTCATTAGAAATGATCAATCCGGGATCAATACGACGATAAATGCCAGTCTCCACAGATCAAATCATAGAGAAAGACAAAGAATATGCTTTGTCTCGGAACCACAAACAAGGATCGTTATAGGTTGATTATAATTAATTTAATTAATTATAAAGAAATACCCTTTGGGTGTTCTTTCTTCGTTGATGTTCTCGATCACGTTGTCAATGTGATCCGTCGTTGCATCGCAGAAGCCAAGTGTAGACTCCCTCTAGAGGTGATCTACACATGTACGTATCTCTGGACGTCGCCAAAGGATTCTTCGGGTGGTAGCGTGGAAAACCTTTTCTTGCGTTGTCCACCTTAGATCGTCTTGATCTGATGGAAGAGGATCTCTCTCAGTCATGAGAGAATTCTTGGAGGAAGGTGTACTTTCGAACTTGAAAGAATTCTCCAGATATGTTGTGCACAATGATTCTATTGTGTGTCAGAAAAGAGTTGGGGCTGTGAGGATATTTATAATCGGGTGTGTGGGGTTATAGAGTTATGACAATAAATAAACTCATTACGCATTTTATTTATTTCATTGACTATTATTTAAAACCCCCCATGTCGAATAGATAACATCTTTGACATGTGCCCATGCTGATTATAATAAATATCATTTAAAACAATATTATATCCTCAAAATCCCGACTGGAAAAACTACACGGCATGTAATAATAAATACACAGCGTGTACTTGTTTTTCATTGAAACTACATGGCGTGTATATTAAATGTACACGGCGTGCATATCTTGTTTTCATTTATTCATTTCCTTTCCAAAACTAAAACTACATGGCATGTACATTTAATAATACATGGTGTGTACTTTTTTTATTTTATTTTTCCTCTATCATTTAAAACAACATAGGATTCCTTGAATAATTATTAAACCACGTACAGGAATAATCTTTATTCAACTTCAGATACTTGGATACACATAGTGTTTGACCCTCTAGGCCTCTTTCTCGTTGGCATTAGGCAGGCCTGCCTAAAGTCCAAGATTACTGTCTAGCAATGGGTCAAGGCACCCAAGAGAAAGAAGTTGACGCTGCATTGACACATCATCTCATACGAACGCTTACTGTGTAATTTAATCCCTTTTTCTTGATATATCATCAAGCAGGTTTCATGGCAGTGTCATAAACCTATATGCTTGATCTGTCGTTCTTTGACTACCTGAAATAAAATCGTCGTTTACACCATGGACATGGAATTTAATGCGACAGTTCTATTTCAATAAAAGGGTCTAGATATCAACTTCCATAAATGGACGGGACAAATCCTTCCTCGACTTATCCATTAACAACATGTCACTCGTGATGCACCCAACGTACCCTACTTCCCGCCAACTGTCTGTGTGACAGTTTTCGTCAGTAAATCTACGTGCGCGAGTCATGACATGAGTTAATGATAATCATTCAGTCTAAGGACCATTACACACGCTCTTAGATAGCAATATCTGATGACACCAAGACATGCAGAATTACTACTGTTGGGTCTGTTCTCATAATCTCCCATCTTAGAGACTACCATGTGCGAACTCCATGAGAGAGAGTCTCGTCTTCTTACGAGTACTCGCACATGATGGTCTGTATACTATGTGTCGTATCATAGTATTTCCTCCAACCACAGAACATTATTTAAGAATATTGATATAGAATTTCAAGGTTCTCATCATAGCGGGGATCTTCTATGACCATATTAATGAAACAAATATTCCAGGAATTTATTATATTATAGTCATGCAGAACAATGAACAATATATAATAAGTGAACATTCATGTAATCAATGTCCAAAACTGTTGGTTCTTAGGACACCAACCCTTACAATCTCCCACTTGGACTAGATCCAACTGCCTACGACTTTTAGTCCGCTAGACCTCACATGATCATCATGTTTCCGCTGAGTCAAGGATTTAGTCAATGGGTCCACCACATTGTCTTCCGTGGAAATACTGCTCACTGCAACTTCACCTCTCTGAGAATAATCCCTCAAGAGATGATACTTTCGAAGTATGTTCTTTGTCCGCTGATGTGACCTTGGCTCTTTTGCAAGTGCCACTGCTGCAGTATTATCACAATAGAGTGTAACAGGATATTTACTGCTCGGTACTACATCCATCTATTGGACGAAGCTTCGCATCCATATAGCTTCTTTAGCTACCTCATAAGCTATGATATACTCGGACTCTACTGTAGAATCTGCCACCACACATTGTTTTGAGCTCTTCCAGCTCACTGCACCTCCATTCAAACTGAAGATGTATCCAGTCTGCGACATCATGACATCTTGATCTGTCTGGAAACTAGCATCTACATGTCCTCTGATGACTAGTTCCACATCTCCTCCATAAACCAAGAACATATCCTTAGTACGCCTCAGAAACATAAGGATAGTATTGACTGTCATCCAATGGCAGTCTCCTGGATCAGCTTTATATCTACCTACCTCACTTAATGTGTAATCAACATCTAGCCTCTTACATAGCATATCATACATGACTGACCCAATTGCGGATGTGTAAGGGATCGTTGCCATCCTCTTTCTTTCCTCATGTGTCTGAGGAATCATTTTCTTGGAATGATGAATGCCATGTGACACTGGCAACAATCCTCTCTTGGACTGTTCCTTACTGAATCTCTTCATTATCTTGTCAATGTATGTACTTTTACCCAGGCCCAACATTCTATTGGATCTATCACGATGGATCATGATCCCAAGAATATATGCCGCCTCGCCCAAGTCTTTCATGGAGAAGAATTTATGAAACCATTCCTTAACTGACTATAAGACAGGTACTTCGTTTCCAATTAGCAATATGTCATCAACATATACTATTAGGAAAACGACTACACATCCACTAAACCTTTTGTAGACACAAGCCTCACAATCATTCTTAACAAAGCCAAATTATATAACAGCTTCATCAAAATGAATGTTCCATGACCTTGATGCTTGTTTTAATCCATAAATGGTTTTCTGCAACTTGCATACCATGTTGGCATCCTTTGGAGTCACAAACCCTTCTGGTTGTGTCATGTAGACATCTTCGTGGAGGTCACCATTAAGGAATGGTGTTTTGACATCCCTTTGCCAAATTTCATAGTCATGGTAAGCAGAAATGGCCAATAGGATTATGATGGACTTCAGCATTGCAACTGGTGAAAAGGTTTCATCATAGTCAATTCCTTGATGCTGTCTAAAACCTTTTGCAACCAGTCATGCCTTGTAGGTGTGGACTTGCCCCTCCATGTCCAGTTTCTTCTTGAATACACATTTATTACCAATAGGCTTTACATCAACTAGAGGATCTACCAAAATCCAGACTTGGTTTTGGTACATGGAATCCATTTCATAATTCCTGGCTTCTTGCCACTTGGAAACGTCTGTTCCTTCAACTACTTCCTTTTAGGTAAGAGGATCATAATTTTCAACCAATAATGATTCACCATCCTCAGTGACAATAAAACCATATCGTTCTGGTTCTCTCACCTCTCTCGTGCTCCTACGCAGTTCTTCTGTCTCTGGAACAGATTGTTCTTCCACGGGGCTTTTTGGAATCTGTTCTTGTACCATCTTCTGTGTATCTTGAGCCTCGACTTCATCGAAGTCAATCTCGCTCCCACTATCTCTTTTGGAGATGCGATCCCTCTCAAGGAATATGGCGTGTCTTGCCACTGTAACCTTTTTGTCTGAGGGGTTGTATAAGTAATATCCTCTTGTTTCCTTGGGATATCCTATAATGATACACTTTGTGCCTCGGGGTGCAAGTTTGTTACCTGAAGAGGTCTTAACAAATGCTTCGCTACCCCACACTTGTAAATTCGATAACATGGATTTGCATCTACTCCATAATTTGTATGGAATACCATTTATCAATTTAGTTGGTACGTGGTTTAGTATGTGTGTTGCTGTTTGTAATGCATATCCCAAAAAGGATAATGGAAGACTTGCATGACTCATCATTGATCTCACCATGTTCAATAGGGTGCGATTCGTCCTTTCACATACACCATTCCACTGAGGTGTGTAAGGAGGAGTGAGTTGAGATAGAATCCCAAACTCCCGTAAGAAATCAATGAAGTCCTGATTGAGATATTCTCCTCATCTGTTAGAGCAGAGTTTCTTAATATTTTTACCAACCTAGTTATCAACATCATTCTTGTATTCTTTGAACCGATCAAAAGAATCTGACTTATACCTCATTAAGTAGATATATCCATATCTACAAAAATCATCAGTAAAAGTTATGAAGTATGAGAACCCTCCCCTTGTTTCAACTGGAAATGGTCCACACACATTTGTGTGAACTAATTCTAGAATCTCTTTATCTCTTTCACCTTTCCTACTAAATGGGGCTTTGGTCATTTTGCTATGTAGACACGTATGACATATACTAAGTGGTTTTAGTTAGAAAGAATCTAAATACCCATCTTGATGTAATTTTTTCAAACGTTTCTCATTGACATAACCTAGCCGGTGATGCCAAAGTTGGGTGTGGTATGAGTCATGTGAATTAACTTTGTTATCAATTTCCATCACTTGGTTTGTATAGTCCAACACATAAAGGCCGTTATATAAATGTGCCCTACCAAAAAAACTATATTTATAAAAGTAGCAACATTCATTTCCAAACTTGAATATTAATCCATCAGTATCTAATCTGGATACTGAAATAATGTTTTTAGTAATAGAAGGCACATAACAAAAAACGTTCAAAACCAAGACCATCCCGGTAGGCAATGTGAGGTGCTAGTCTCCAACTGCTACAACATCGATTCTGGCTCCGTTGGGTGCTCGTAGATATACCTCCCCTCGATCAATCTTCCTGAATATACTTGGTTCCTATATTTGGATAAAGATGTGAGCACCACAACGAGTATCTAATAACCAATTAGTAGAAACAGATTAATTGCATTCGATAACAAACGCACCTGAAGCTTCCCCTTGCTTCCTTGGCTGGGTGCAGTTTTACATCTAGTGGCCCTTCTTGCCACATACAAAACAAACATCATCTTCTTCCTTTTCCTCCCCTTTGATCTTCCTTTTCTTGGAAGGCCTTGAAGAAGCTTTGGGCTTAAATCTCTTCACCTTTCCTTTCCTTTTATTCACCATAAGGACAGAAGGCTTTTCATGTCATTGTCCACTTGGAGAATAAGGATAAGAAGATCAGATAGAGACTTATCAATATTGTTCATGTTGAAATTAACAACAATGTTTGAGAAGCTCTGGGGGAGTGATTCGAGAATGAGATCGGTACCCAGTTCTTCAGGGAGTTTTAACCCTAGATCCTCCAAGCGCTCAATGTAGCCAATGACCTTGACTACATGAGGCCAACCTGGGGCACCCTCTCCAAGCATTCTATGAAACAGAGCCTTGGAGATCTCAAACCTTTCTTGTCTTTATCTCTCCTGGTATAAACCACAGAGGTGCTCGATCATGCTGTAGGCATCCATGTCTTCATGAGACTTCATGAGCTCACTAGACATAGATTATAGCCTCAAAAATTGAACGTTGAGAGTGTCGTTCAAATGTTGATCATAGAACAGAAAATATTCATCACTCGCCCCTGGGGCAGGAGAATCAGGAAGTGAGGACTCCAGCACGTAAAACTTCCGTTCATGGCGTAGGATAACCCGAAGGCGCCTAAACCATTCCTAAAAGTTACTGCTGGTGAGGATATTGTCTTTATCTGTTATTGATCGCAAAGAAAATGTGGTTGATGAGTTTGTCATATTGATTCTACAAATTAAAATAGCTGATTCATCAGTACTTTCTTGATTACATTTTATGAGAAATAATAAATTTTATTATGTCTCCCACTATTTTATCATGTCCCAATGGTCCTCTCTATTGAAATCAGAATGTCCAATTGCTTTGACATTCTATTGGAAAGGATCCATATTCCCCTTCGCATAACCCCAACAAGGGTTGGTCAAGCTATTTGAAGGTATTTAGGTAGGCAATTCTTTGCCAACTGTGATATTACAGTTCCTTGATCTGTTGAGTGGACTCCCCAATCCTGAAATCCTGACTTGGATTTCCTCAACTCTTGCCTCCAATATTACATAAAGTCTAGCAAGGGCTTCTTCTCTTGATGTAATATGATTAAGTCAACTCAAAACCTTTCATAAGGGCTTCCAATATAACATTAAGTGTCCTGACAAGGGTTGGTCAAACACATATTTTTATTGAGTCTTTCCCTTAATCAAGTAATGGAAGGCTTGGTCTGACTTAATATGGTATTTGAGGGATTTTATTCATTATTCGTATATTTGCATTATCACATGCTTGTTAATATTAAGTGATGCTTGCTTAAGTGATTAACCATGTTCCGATAATGTTTACGCATAGTCCGGTTTTTATTTTATTCCATCTTTTCATGCTTGTTCATTTTATTAATTATGTGGTAGCGACAACAAATACATAATAAATAAACCATGAAATCAGACAAAAATAAAATAAGATGGAATGATCATGGGATTCTATTGGTTAGCTTATCTAGCAGTTATGATAAGCTAACCAGGACCTAGGGAAAACACCTTGAACCTAATGGTTCATGTTTTGAAGCTCCCACCTATCCACCTTTTTATCTTCTTGTGTCGGTTTCGCCTCGGCTTCAGGATTTGAACCGTCTCCTCTAGCTTGGGATATCCTCTATTACATGGGTTTACATTAAAGAAACCATGGGCACGCAGACCCTACATTTTATTTGAAGAAGGCTGGAAGGCCAACAAATTTAATTTAAATAAATTTAAATGAAACCATACACATACAAAGGGTCTTTTCTCAAGCTCATGATCATCCATAGTATGCCACGATATTTATGCATATTTAGAATTCACATTCTTTCAATCGTTCCTTTATTTAAGTTATGATGTGATCGAATTCAATTAATTATGATCTTATAATTAATCAATTCTTTATCTTAAATTCCTTTCTAAATTTCCTTGAGATTCTTCTCATCCATATTCCTTGTACGTGTCTTTGTACATTGGAGGAAACCTGGTGAAATTCCATTTTTGGAAAGTACACGGCTTGTAGTTTATAATTACACAGTGTGTATTTTTCTTTTAACCTTTTATCCAAAGTACACGATGGGGCTTTGGCGTGTTTTCTGTACTTTGGAAATTTTAGAGTACACAGTGTATAGATGAATCATACACGGCATGTACTTCCTGGTTATGCAGTAAGCAGCCTGGCGATCCCGTGTACGCGGTACGCGGCATATCTTTGTACACGTTTTCACATGGGTCTGAACGGACTACACGGCGTTTTTTTCCAACATACACGCCGTGTATTCCGGTTTCCATGTGCCGTTCTATTCTGGTCAACATGATGTGATTAAAAATTAGGCATAATCAATTCACATAGCGTGGTTTGGCAGACCAGTTCCGGTTCATTGAACCTATGTACACGGCATGTAGTTTTAATTACACGCCTTGTAATCCCGTGTTGTACAGACAGAAAGAGCGGCTCCTCTGGATTAGTTCCTCGTTTTTATTTTAATCAAAATTAAAATTAAAATGTCATTTCTGTGATATGAATCGAGAAACAAATGAGGAAGAATAGATTTCGTTAATTACAATTTATAGAATGATTTATTTTGAATTGAATAAAATATGAATGCATAAATTATCAACGAAAATTAAATAACTATAATCAACGTTGTAACCTCCCTCTGATACCATTTGAAGGTTCCGGGAGTAGCAGAAGCGCATGGGTGGATGTTCCCACTTGGCTTTTTGTCATTAGAAACGATCAATCTGGGATCAATACGATGATAAACGCCAGTCTCCACGGATCAAATCACAGAAAAAGACAAAGAAGATGGTTTGTCCTGGATCCACAAACAAGCATCGTTACAGGTTGATGATAATTAATTTAATTAATTATAATGAAATACCTTTTGGTTGTTCTTTCTTCGTTGATGTTCTCGATCACGTTGTTGATGTGATCCGTCGTTACATCACAGAAGACAAGTGTAGACTCCCTCTAGCGGTGATCCACATGTGTACTTCTTATCTCTAGAGGTCACCAATGGATTCTCCGGGTTCTAGCATGGAGAAGACTTTGCTTGCGTTGTCCACCTTTGATCATCTTGATCTGATGGAAGAGGATCTCTCTCGGTCTTGAGAGCGTTCCTGGAGGAAGAGGTACTTTCGTCCTTGAAAGAATTTTACAGAGATGTTGTGCACAACGATTCTATTGTGTGTCAGAAAAGAGTTGGGGTTGTGAGGATATTTATAATCGGGTGTGTGGGGTTATAGAGTTATGACAATAAATAAATGTGTTACGCATTTTATTTATTTCATTGACTCTTTCTTAAAACCCCCCATGTTGAATAGATAATTCATTGACATGCACCCACGCTGATTATAATAAATATCATTTAAAACAATATTATATCCTCAAAATCCTGACTAAAAAAACTACAAGGCGTGTTATTATAAATACACGACATGTACTTGTTTTTCATTAAAAACTACATGGTATGTACATTAAATGTATACGGCGTGTATATCTTGTTTTCATTTATTCATTTCCTTTCCATAAAAAAACTACACGGCATGTACATTTAATAATACATGGCGTGTACTTGTTTTATTTTATTTTTCCTCCATCATTTAAAACAACTTAGGCTTCCATGAATAATTATTAATCCACATACGGGAATAATCTTTATTCAACTTGAGATACTTGGATACACTTAGTGTGTGACCCTCTAGGCCTCTTTCTCATTGGCATTAGGCAGGCTTGCCTAATGTCCAAGATTACTGTCTAGCAACAGGTCCAGGCACCGAAGAGAAAGAAGTTGATGATGCATTGATGTATCACCTCATACGAACGCTTACTGTGTAGTTTAATCCCTTTTTCTCGATATCTCATCAAGCAGGTTTCATGACAGTGTCATAAACCTATATGCTTGATCTGTCGTTCTTTGACTACCTGAAATAAACTCATCGTTTACACCATGGACATGGAATTTAATGTGACAGTTCTTTTTCAATCAAAGGGCCGAAATATCAACTTCCATAAATGGAAGGGACAAATCCTACCTCGACTTATCCATTAACAACATGTCACTCGTGACGCACCCAACATACCCTTCTTCCCGCCAACTGCCTGCATGACGGTTTTCGTCAGTAAATCTAAGTGCAGGAGTCATGACATGAGTTAATGATAATATTTCAGTCTAAGGACCATTACACACGCTCGTAGATAGAAATATCTGATGACACCGAGACATGTGGAATTACTACTAGCGGGTCTGTTCTCATAATCTCCCATCTTAGAGATTACCAAGTGCGAACTCCATGAGAGAGAGAGTCTCGTCTTGTTACGAGTACTCGCACATGACGGTCTGTATACTATGTGTCCTATCATAGTATGTCATCCAACCACAGAACTTTATTTAAGAATATTGTTATAGAATTTCAAGGTTATCATAATAGTGGGGATCTGCAATAACCTTATTAATGCGACAAATATTCCAGGACATTATTATATTATAGTCATGCAGAATAATGAAAAATATATAATAAGTGAACATTCATGTAATCAAAGTACAAAATAGTTGGTTCTCAAGACACCATCCCTTTCACATTCGGCAATACCGATTCCCCCGAAGTGTTCATGGGACTCATGAACATGATATTTTATCCATAACATGATTGTTTTTTGGAGGTCTTCATCGATTACATTTTGATATTCTCGACGTTAGAGGAGGACCATGCCAATCATCTGGAGATATTTCCGGATACACTCTGAGTGAACCATCATTATGGTAAGCTCTCGATGTTCAATTTGAAGATACATGAGGTCAAATTTAAAGGACATATTATCTTAGAAGATGGATTTGCGGTAGATCTATAGAATATACTGGCTATACTAGCTTGGGAGCCACCCAAGAGTGTGACTGAGGTGCATAGATTCATGGGATTGGCGGGGTACTACCATTGATTCATTCCCAAATTTTCCATAGTTGAGGATCCCTTTTCAGCATTGACAAAGAAGGGAAAGAACATCATATAGACGTAGATATGTTAGAATAGTTTTCAGGAGATAAGGTAGAGATTGGCGGGTGCCCCCATCTTGAGGCTACCAGAAGAAGTTGTTGGGTATGTAGTCTACTACGATGCATCAACAACCAGACATGGATGTGTCAGGATGCATGAGAGAGCATTGATAACATATGGTTCACGAAAGCAAAGACAACATTATTAAAACTACTCTACCCATGACCTGGAGTTATCAGGAGTGGTCTTAGACTTGATGATGTGGCGACATTAATTGATGGGAGAACGTTTTATAGTCTACACTGATCAAAAGAGTCTCAGGTATATCTTCTCACAAAAGGACCCAAACCTAAGACAACAATGTTGGATAGAGTAACTCAATGACTATGACATAATGATAGTATACCCTCATGGGAAGGGGAACTAGTTGCAAACAAACTTAGTAGGAGGTCTGGTCTATAGTTGCTGAGTGAGGAGATAGAGCAGCTAGTCATGTTACATATATCCTTTGTAGATAGAGATGGAGAATCTTACATGTAGTCTATGACTGTCACTCCCCCACATCTTCAGCGAGTTGGGGAGACACCACTTGAGTACATTGACTGAGAGGAATGATGTGCTTAGATACCCATAGGTTAGGCACCAGATGGATTTAATGAAGGTGGGGAGCACGTCATCCTCTTTAGAGGACCCTCCATGGTACCGGTGGCACAATGGGTGGAGGTGTTGAGATATTTCCATACGTCCCCTCTGGTTGTACATCCTAGTGTGGTGAAGATGCACCAGGAACACCAATTTCAGTACTGGTGTCTAGAGATGAAGAAACTAGTTGCAGAGTTTGTTTCATGACGCCTCAATTGTCAGCATGTGAAGTCCACGCATTAGGTCATACCAGGCTTAGCGCAGCCACTGGAGGTTGCGGAGTGGAAGTGGGATGGTATCTCCATCATCATTGTGACATGACTCCCATGTACATCTCAAGGGAATGATTCCATTTGAGTGATCATTGACCGACTCACCATTTCACCCTACATATTACCCATTCAAGAGTAGGGATCAGTATAGGACTTGGGATGCCTCTATCTATAAGATATTGTACGACTTCACTGAGTGCCATCAATTATCGTCTTAGATCATGATGCACATTTTACATCCCTCTTGTGAAAGGGATTACATGAGGTATTCGAGACATAGATATGTTTGAGAATAACATTTCATCCATAGATGGATGGTCATACAGAGTGGGACATTCAGACACTGGAGGACTTGTTTTGTGCTTGCATCCAAGATTTTTTCTGTAGTAAGAAGGATCAGTTTCCCTTGGTGGAGTTAGCGTAGAACAATAGTTATCCCTCCTCCATCATCATTGCATCATTTGAGGCATTGTACGATCAACCTTTCAGGGCACCCTTATGCTAGACAGACCAAAGGGAGTTAGCACATATGGGTTTAGAGTTGGTACAGGCTACCACTAAGAAGGTGAAAACCATCCGGGAGGGGATGCAGACTGTACAGAACATACATAAGTCTTATACTAATAAGAGACAGAGACCACATGTGTTTCAGGAGGGGGACCCCATATTCTTGAATGTCTCCCCTTAACAAGGACTAAAAATATTTGGTAGATGTGGGAAACTCTCACAAAGGTTTATCAGACCATTTCAGATACATCATAGGATTGCCAAGGTGGCATACCTCTTGGCACTGCCACCGTAGTAGGAGAGGGTGCACAATGTATTCCACGTATCCCAGCTGAGGTGATACGTTCAGAGCCACCTCACATCATCGAACATGGTGAGCTGGACTTTGATGATGGGGTGACGTTTACAGAGGATCCAGTGGAGATTTAGGATTGACATGAGCGGGTCCTTCATGGATGATCGATACCTCAGGTGCATGTTCGATGGATGCATGACAACCTCTAGGAGAGAACTGTTGGGTACCAGGACTGCGCAACGGAAGCCGGTGGGCCAGGATTTTAAAATATTTTTGCTCACCAGAGTGACATAACCCTGTCAACTCCGGTGATATAGTCCCGGCTTAGTCCGAGGATCTCTCATGGTTCTTTAGAAGCACAAAATAAAACTTTAACATTTACCTTGTTCAGAATTGACGTGCAGGACGACGATGATCATTGCTCGAAGACTCCGATGTCGAAGCCCTCTTGATCGTCCACACACGCCTCACGAATCTGTCCGTGCACCGTTTGTCATGATTCAGGTGCTAGCTCGGATCTTCGACGCACACTTCAACGCCGCGATGATCACTACAAAGTAGTGTCTTCAATCCGTGAAGGCGGAACTTGAAGGACTTGCTAGTTTGAGAGAGTCTCTCTCTAGAACTCAGGAGGAGAGAGAGGCTCTCAATTCCAATGGATGAATAGTTACAAGGGAAGAGCCTCTCTCTTAGTATATATATGGAATATCTAAAAAACACGGTAAGGGTTCTCAGCCCCCGTGTATTAAACATTCACAATATATATATTATAAATAATTATTTATGGAAAATTAAATTATGCCATAAATAATATTTATTATTTATCATTGTACTACAATATATATAAATATATATATTAAATGATAAACATGAGTCTAACTCGACTCGTACCTATTGATAATATTAAACGAACCCAAGATATAAATATCTGTCCGATTAATATTTATCTATGTATTTACATAATCACTCGTAAATACATGTTATAAATAAATTCAACGATTTATTCCAAACTTGAATAATAAAAGAATTTATTTTTTAATTGGTGATCCATATGACTTGGATAATACCCGGACCCCATGTTGGGGCCCACCATGTCCTATAATCATGTTAATCAGAACATGGAAGATTCTCAAAGCACTGTTGTGTGTGACCCTCTATGACCTTATCTCGATAGCAGTGAATAATATCCCCATCCTAGAGCGGGGTCTAGCAACCCATCGAGGCCCCTATAAAGATAAGGATAATTCAATGCAATGACTGCCTTCCTATGAACAAAGTCTATGTAATATAATCTCTTTGTCATCAATATATCAATAAAGTAGAATTAATACTCAGTGTCATCATTCTTCATTTTCTTTATTTGTTTGTTGATTTATCTGGACGGTCTTACATTCTACTACCATGGCCATGGATGTAATTAAGGTGAAACCATCCTAATCAACCTGGCCTGAGATATCTCTTCTTAAACTCGGAAGCGACAAATCCTCTCTTTATCATTCAATCAATGTCATTCCATTAATGACGTACCTGATATAAACTACCTCACCACGACATGCCTCCATGGTTTTAGACTTATATCAAATATATGTAATTAAATGACATTTATTGATAATGATATCATGTCAGGATACCATTACACAAGTCCGTAGATAGGAACGACCAATGACACCAGAAACAAGTGGTGTTCCTATTAATCGGGTATGTCCTCATGATCTCGATAGCTAGAGATCATCAAGTGGGAACTTCATGAGATGAATCCTCAACGCTTATGAGCCCCCAGCACCTGATGGTCACACATCATCTGTGTCCTTTCAGAATGATGTAACTGGACCATATGACGTTACATTAAGATTACTGTCATGGCATCTCAGGGTTCCCATTATAGCATGGGACCTGCTATAACCATTTGATGCAATAGTTAATCTAAGGACATTGCCATTAATAATGTGGATGCAGAAGTATCTATAATATAATGGCAAGATAAACACATGTATAATAACAAACTGAATACATGTTAATAGTAATCAAAGTACAAAACAAGTTGGGTCTAGGGAACCCACTTTCAACACTCCCACTTGCACTAGAGCCAACTACTAACAGGTTTCATTCCGCTAGCTCTCACTTATGAATCATGCTTCTAATGAGAAATGGATTTAGTTAGGGGGTCTTCCACATTTCCCTATGTGGCTACTATGCTAATTGTCACTTCACCTCTTTGAGTAAAATCCCTCAAGAGATGAAACTGCTGAAGAATATGCTTTGTCCTCTAGTGAGACCTGGGCTCCTTGGCAAGCACCACTGCAACAGTATTGTCATAATATACTGTAACAAGGTCTGCACTACTAAGTACAACACCAATGTCTGAGATAAATCTATGTATCCAGATTACATCTTTTTCTGCATCGGAAGCCGCAATATATTCAGACTCTGCTATAGAATTATCAACCACTGCTTTCTTTGAGATCTCCATCTCACTACACCACCATTCAGGGAAAAGATGTAGCCAAACGCTGATTTCATATCATTATGATCTATCTGGAAACTAGAATTGGTGTATCCCCTCACAACTAGTTCCTCATCTTATCCATACACCAGGAACATATCCTTAGTACGCCTCAAGTACTTAAGGATAGTTTTAACAACTGTCCAGTGCAGCTCTCCTTGATTGGCTTGATATCTACCCATCATGCTTAAAGCGAAGACAACATCAAACCTAGTACATAGCATGGAATACCTGATAGAACCCACTTCCAAAGAATAAGGGACTCTACCCATTCTTTCAATCTCTTCCTGTGTTTGTGGACACATTTCCTTGGAGATATTTACATCGTATGACATAGGTAACAATCCTTTCTTGGATTGTTCAATATTGTACCTTTTGAGAACCTTGTCAATATATGTACATTGACTTAGGCCAAGAATCCTTGTAGATATATCTCGATAGATCTTGATCCATAGGATGTAGGCTGCTTCACCTAAGTCTTTCATAGAGATGCATTCATTTAACCAAGTCATAACTGACTATAAGACTTACACCTCATTTCCCATGATTAATATGTCGGCATGATATAAAACTTGCAAAACAATAGCATTCCCTTCAACCATTTTATAGACACAAGGCTCGATTTCATTTTTGACAAAACCAAAATCTCTTATGGACTTATCAAAGCATACATTCATTGATCTTGATGCCTACTTCAATCCATAAATGGATCTCCCTAACTTTCACACTTTATTGGCATTCGTTGACATAACACACCATTCAGGTTGAGTTATATAGATGTCTTCAACCAACTTCCCATTTAGAAAAGTAGTTTTAACATCCATTTTCCAAATTTCATAATGATGAAAGGCTGCTATTGCAAGCAATATTCTGATGGATTTAATCATTGCCACTGTTGATAAGGTTTCCTCATAGTCAATGCCTTGACGTTGTCTGAAACCCTTTGCAACCAGTCTTTCTTTAAAGGTATTAACCTTACCATTTATGTCCAGATTTTTCATGAATACCCATTTTCAACCAATGGGTTCTAAATTAGCTGGAGGGTCTAGGAAAATCCAAACATGATTTTGGTATGTGGACTCCATCTCAGAATTCATGGCTTTTTTCCATGTAGCAGCTTCTTTGCCTTCTACTACTTCCTTGTAGGTTAGAGGTTCATTATCCTCAAAGATTATTGTTTCACCTGACTCGGTGACAAGAAAACCATAACGCTCTAGTTCTCTAACCTCTCACGTATACCTACGCAATATCCGTGTCTCAGGAACAATTTCTTCTTCCACTTGCTCTCATGGAGATTGTTCCTCTACCAACTCTTGTGGATATGGATCATTAACTTCATCAAAGTCAATCTTGATCCCACTATTTCCAGTATAAATGTGATCCATTTCTAGAAATGTGACTTATCTTGCGACAATGACTTTTCTATCTAAAGGGTTATAAAGGTAGTATGCTATAGTTTCCTTAGGTTAACCTATAAATATGAACTTAGTGCTTCTGGATGCTAATTTTTCACTTGGTAAAGTATTGAAAAATGCCTCGCAGCCCAACACATGCATGTGTGTCATATTGTGTTTATTTACATACCATAACTGATATGTAATCCCATTTGTAGCTTTAGTTGGTACTCGGTTAATGGTATATGATGCTGTCTATAAGGTATATCCCCAAAAGGATAAGGGAAGAGTTGTATGACTCATCATTGATCTGACCATGTCAAGAAAGGTCATATTCCTCCTTTCACTAACACCATTCCATTGTGGTGTATAAGGATAAGTGAGTTGGAATACTATCCCACACTCTTTCAAGTGATCAATGAAAGCTTGGTTAAGATATTCTTCACCACGGTCTAAGAGAAGTGCTTTTATCTTCTTATCATGTTGGTTTTCTACTTGATTTTGGTATTCCTTAAAGTAACGAAATGAATCTGACTTATACCACATTAAGTAGATATATCCATACCTTCTATAATCATCGGTAAATGTGATGAAGTATAGAAAACCACCCCTTGCCTCTACTGGAAATAGACCACATACATCAGTATGTATTAATTCCAGCACTGCATTGACTCATTATTCCTTTTCTGAGAAAGGTGCTTTGGTCATTATTCCTTGTAAACAAGCATGACATACATCTAAGGGTTCTAACTATACCGAGTTTAGATACCCTTCGTGATGTAATCTTTTTAATCACTTCTCGTTTTTGTGACCATGCCTGAAGTGCCATTGGCGGGTGTTATTTGAGTCATGTTGGTTGTTTTTTTCATTGATAGCCATTACTGAGTTTTCCAGTTCTAGTATATATAAACCATTGTTAAGATATGCCATACCATAACATATGTTATCCTTATAAAAGAGACAACTTTTATTTCCAAACTTTCAATAATAACCCATAGTGTCATAACATGACATAGAGATAATGTTTTAGGTAATAGACGATACATAATAGTAATTGTCTAAAACAAGACCAAACCAGTTGGTAAAGTCAAGTGATAGTCTCTCATTGCCAAGGCTGCCAGACTTGCACCATTTGCAGCTCAGAGATCTAATTGACCTTTTTCAATCTTATTAAACCTTCTTGGTTCCTGTATATGAATACAAATGTGTGAGCCACATGCCGTATCCAATACCCAACTTGTAGATAATGATAGATTGCATTCAATGACAAAAATACCTGAACCATAAGCGTCAGCTTGTTTCATCTTCCCAGATCTGCAATTCTTTTTACAGTGGCCTTTCTTTCCACATCCAAAGCAGACAGCTTCCTGCTCATTACATTTCTTGGGAATCTTTGTATTCTTGGCAGGACAATGCATTGGTGTCTTTGGCCTTGACATGGCCACAGACCCCTTTACCTTGCCCTTGTTTTTCTTGTTCACTATAAGGACAGATTTATTAGTGTTTTTCAAGTCCTTATCATCTTAGCGAACTAAATACAATAGATTTGGGAGCGACTTTGTCATATCATTCATATTATAATTGACAATGACTGTCAAGAAGCATGATGGTAAAAAGGAAAGAATGAGATCCACTGCTAGTTCTTGGTTCAGTTTGAACCCAAGGGCTTCAAGCCTCTCAATATACCCAATCATCTTGAGTACATAAGGAATGGCTTGCTGCCCTTATGTCAGCCTACACTTATAAAGCACACATGAGATCTCATACATTTCTTGCCTAGCCCTCTCTTGATATAGTTCTTGGAGATGTGAAAGCATCTTGTAGGCGTCCTCTTCCTCATAAATTTTTTTCAATTGGCTGGACATGGATGAAAAAATGATGCATTTTACATCAAGCGCATCGTCTACATGCTTTTTCCACTTATCTTTTTCTGTCATTATTGTTCCTTGAGGAGGCTCAGTAGGAATTGGAGATTACAGCACATATAACTTCATTTCTTGGCATAGTACTATGCGCAAGCGCCTGTACCACTCTTGGAAGTTATTTTCGGTCATGATATTTTCTTTATCCAAGATCGATCGCAGTGATAAAGTACTAGTGGTGTTGGTGATTTACATTTTGAATCTATATCAATAAACATTTAGCAGTTAGTACCTTATCTTGATTACCTTTTGACATTTTATGATTAATAAATTATTATATCATTTAATGTCTCCCACTATTTTATGAAACTGTAATATTCCTCACCATTAGATTCAGAATATGCTATCTCTTGGGCATTCTAGTGGCATGGATCCTCGTAACCCAATTCATAGTCTACATGCTAGGGCTACGACACTACTTAGAGGGTTTCAAGGTAGGCACTATGCGGGCCAACCACTTGTTCTTGTGGTTCCTTGTGTAGTTGAGTAAAGTCCTAGATTTTGGAATCTGAACTTGATTCCTTCAACCTCATGACTATAAAGTGATATCAAGTTAGCTATGGCTAATCCTTGACTACTTACTTTAGTTAAGTCGACCCATTCCTCACATGGAAATGCCCCGATAGTAAGAGGCACTCTCAATTGAGGCTGATGAGCACCCAAACAGCCTGTTTTGATTAGATGTGAGAAATGGAAGGCATTTTGAATTGATATATCTTTGAGGGATTTTTTAGTATTAATTGAATAATATAAACCTTTTATATTTATTATGTTCAAACTGGGTTGTCACAATCACAACTGAACATTAAATATAATATTTATTCGTCACAACTTTATGCTTTTTTTCTTGTTTACTATATTATGTGATCATGAAATAATCATGCAGTTTCATATAATAATAAATCGTTCATAATGTAAATCATGCATTTTGACTAGTCTTGAGCATTCTATAATGATTGATCGATAACTGATCAACCATCACCTAGGGGCATCCATACCTGAGTTGATACATGACTCGTATCGTTGTTGGCCCCAGTGCAAAGTGTCCAAATCCTGTCTGTACTACCACCTCATCTTGGTGAATGTCTTCCTCTCGGATCGTCATCGAATAAATACTAATATACTCTCATGCAGGTGAGGGGGTATAGAGTACAAAATACAAGTGGTGCAATGGACACGCAGGCCCTTATACATATTAGAATTAAAAGATGATTCACAAACCTTCATTTATCTAATTAAATATTTCAATCATCACACGCATTTAATAAATAATTAAATAAATAAATACATGCCAGACAAACACAGGTTGGTCAATATCTCAAGACCAGTTGGGGGAAAAAGCGCAATAAAAATTAAGTTGCAATAAATTTAAATTATGTGAGGGTGTTGTAATAAATTAAATGAATTTGATTAAATTCAAATATTTTATTTTTATCGGTTCCTTTTGTTTAATTTAATTTTAATTCCAAAAATTAATTTAAATTAAAAAATTAATTTAATTCTAAAGTTAAATTAAATTAATATTTTAGGATTAAAATAATTTAAACCCCTAAATTAATTCCAATTAATTTAATTTAAAAAAACTAAATAAAATAAAATAAATTCAGTGCAGGTTACCTCTAACCGTAGAGTAGTCTAGCGGGACTGCGCACCACCGTGAAATGTCATCCTGGAACCACGGAGTGACCGCGGCGTGACCGCGGCGTGACCGCAGCGTCCGACGATTCCCGCGACAGCTGCATCTCCCGGCAGCCCGCTGCTCCAGCGAATTTGATGTATGGTTTGGCGCGGGCTCGGGTCGGCCGGAAGGAACCGGTCCGACGCGCTGGAGGATCCCGGCGAGGGACTAGGGTGGCTGGAGGGTTCCGGTCCGGCGAGGCCTGGAGGAGGAGGAGGTCGGCGAAGGTCCGGGGCGGCTTGACGGAGCTGGTGCAACATGACCCCGAGGAGGAGGCCGGCGAGGGGAGGAGGCCGCCGGGCAGGGCGGTCCGGCGAAGGGAGGCCATCGTGGTTGTGAGCGGCTGGCCGGAGGAGGCTCAGCATGGGGTCGGGGCGGCTGGCGCGCACGCGGCAGAGGCATGGAGGCCGGTGTAAGGGTGGTCCGGCAAAGGGTAGGTCGGCGCGGAGGACGGGAGGCCGGTCGGGGGGAGCTCAGGGTGGAGTGGATGAGGTCGGCGCGGGGTCTGGGTTGCTGGACAGAGCCGGTCCGACGGAGGATGGGCGGTGTCAGTGCGCTGTGGAGCCGGACTAGTGGAGGGGGGGAAGAGAGAGGCATAGGGTTTCATCCTCCCTTGGTGTGCCGCGGGAGAGAATACCCGTAAGGGTCTTCCTCTCATCTTTTTTATACTATCTTTCTCTTTAGACTAAATTCTTGCCCCCCCTCCCTTTTTATTTATTTTTAAACAAAATGGGAAGACCCCATTTTTGGAGTCTTTTCTTCCCTTCCATTCTTTTTTAAAAGAAGGAAGACCCCAAATTCTTGGTCTCCTTTATTTTATTATTAAAATTTTTCCATACACTTTATTGGAAAAATATTTTATAATAAAATATTTTATATATTTTATTATTATAAAATTATAATAAAATATTTATTATAAGCAAAATAAAATATTTATTATAAAATTTTATAATTAAAAAATATTTTTGATGTTAATTCTCAATTTGAGATAAACATCAAATAAACAGAAAACTTGTGACATTGATCCGATAAAAATTTTCAAATGATCATATCTTAATCATTCAAAATCGAAATGACGCGTGGTCGAATCCGAATGAACCGTTTTAACACCCCGCAATTAAATTTAATTAATTTTAATGTTTTTGACTTAGAAAAACATTGTGTCCCTTTGATACCACTGTTGGGTACCAGGACTACACAGCGGAAGCCGGTGGGCCAAGATTTTAAAATATTTTTGCTTCATCGGAGTGACATAACCTTGTCAAATCCTGTGATCTATTCCTGGCTTAGTCCGAGGATCTCACAAGGTTATTTAGGAGCACAAAATTAAACATGAACTTTTACCTTGTTCAAAATTGATGTGTTGGACACTAACGATCGTTGCTTGAAGACTCCAATGTCGAAGCCCTCTAGATCGTCCACACATGCCTCACGAATCTGCTCGTGCACCATTCATCAAGATCCAGGTGCTAGCACGGATCTTTGATGCACACTTCGACGCAGCGATGATCACCACAAACTAGCTTCTTCGATCCATGAAGGCAGAACTTAAAGAATTTGGTAGTTTGAGTGAGTCTCTCTCTAGAAATCAGGAGGAGAGAGAGGCTCTCAATTCCAACGGATGAATAGTTATAATGGGAGAGCCTCTCTCTTAATATATATAGGGAATATCAAAAAAACGCGGTAAGGGTTCCCGACCCCAGTGTATTAAACATTCACTATATATATATTATATAAATAAAATATTTATGACAAATTAAATTATACCATAAATAATATTTATTATTTATCATTGTACTGCAATATATATAAATATATATATTACGTGATAAACATGAGTCTAACTCAACTCGTACCTCCAGATAATATTAAATGAACCCAAGATATAAATATCTGTCTGATTAATATTTATCTATGTATTTACTTAATCACTCGTAAATACATGTTATAAATAAATTCAACAAATTATTATAAACTTGAATAACAAAAGAATTTATTAATTACTTGGTGATCCATAGGACATGGATAATACCTGGACCCCGTGGTGGGGCCCACCATGTCCTATAATCCTATTCATCAGAATAGGGCAGATTCTCAAAGTGTTGTTGTGTGTGAACCTCTAGGCCCTTATCTCGATAGCAGTGAATAATATCACCGACCTAGAGCGGGGTCTAGCGACCCATCAAAGACCCTATAGAGATAAGGAAAAGTCAAAGCAACAACTGCCTTCCTACGAACATAGCATGTGTAATCTAATCTCTTCGTCATCGATATCTCAATAAGAAGAATGCATACTTAGTGTCATCATTCTTCATTTTAATTATTTGTTTGTTGATTTGTCTGGACGGTCTGACCTTCTACTACACTGGCCACAGATTTAATGAAGGTTCAACCATCCTAATCAACCAGGCCCGAGATATCTATTCCTAAACTCGGAAGCGACACATCCTCTCGTGATCATTCAATCAATGCCATGCCATTTATGAATTACCCGATATTAACTACCTCACCATGACTTGTCGCCATGGTTTTCGCCTTATATCAAATGTACATAATTAAATTCCATTCATTGATAATGATCTCACGTCAGGAGACCATTACCCATGTCCGTAGAAAGGAATGACCAATGGAAGTAGAAACATGTGGTGTTCCTATTAACCAGGTCTATCCTCATTATCATGATAGCTAGAGATCATCAAGGGAGAACATCATGAGATGAAGTATCATTGCTTATGAGCCCCCAACACCTGATGGTCACACATCATTTGTGTCCTTTCAGAATGATGTAACTAGACCATAAGACGTTACATTATGATTACTGTAATGGCATCTTAGGGTTCTCATTATAGCCTAGGACCTGCTATAACCATTTGATGCGACAGGTAATCTAAGGAAATTGGCATTAATAAAGTGGATGCGAGAGTATCTATATTATCATGGCAAGATAAACACAAGTATAATAACAAACTGAATACATGTAACAGTAATCAAAGTACAAAACATGTTTTCTCTAGGGCACCCACATTCAACAAGAAGATTGGAGTGATAGGCTTAGATTCATGCTTAGTACCCCCATTTGTTTCATTAGTCCATGTCATGGATTTCACTGATGAAAACCCTAAGGTGGGGATAATGAGAAGAACTAGATTTTCCATGAAATCATTTTTATTTATATGAAATTAATAAGAGTCTACTAAAATTGATGGCACATGATTCGGAGGCCCAGTGTGCCTGAAATAAATTTCTGAACATTTTTTAAGGTACGTTCTATAAACGCATTGATGAAGTTTTCTGTCTTACGAACCAGTGCTTGGATTAAAAATCTTATGGAACCATTGAATCTATAGTGATAAGATTATCTTAATGGAGTATTTACATTGACTTCAATAGATCGGGTGAAAATTGTAATTTTTCAAAGTATTGAAAAAATTTAATAAAATTACATTTATGTTATTTTATTTCTCTTTTTTATTTTCCACCAATAGACATGCGGCGGTGGCGGGACCAATGAAACATCAAGCCATTAAATGGAATGACTCTTTTTAATTCATGTAACTGCAACGTTTGATTTAAGAAGGTTAGTTAATTAAATAAACCCCATTAATTCCACTTGTGTTACTTAATCACCCCCTCTTTTCTTTATATGTAGCTTGGGACGGGGTATTTCCATGACATCACCAAACCACAAATCTCTGGAAAAGTACTGCAACACCAACCCCTTGAAGGATGGGACCGGTCCAAGAGGGCGGTGCCAAATGACACCAAATCACGAACGGAAAAAAACTGACTTCTCCTCAAGCACAGACGTTCTCCAGCAATCTTGAGGTAGGTATTTATCTTGTTTTTATTTTATGCTTTTTTTGAATCCTATTATTCCCTCATGCTATCAAGATAATGTGGAGGGCACATGCCAAATTAATAAGCCCCAGACCCTCCGCTACATTTTTGATATATTTGTTCATCGCGTACTTTTTACTCAGGTTGGATGGAACTTGGAACAAAAGGGTCAATAAATGAGGAGGTTATCCTGTGGAGGGTGTTGGTACCTTCAGATGGAAGAATGGGCCAATGGACCACACCAGATGACCTATGGAAGATCATCGGCATGACTCCGGTAGGGAAGAACCGATGACCGGCACTGGCGGCTGACAGCGGCGGCCAGCAATGGTCGACCATGGGTAGAGGGGGAGCGGCGTGCCATCGTGTTCTGTTGTAGATGGCTGTAACAAAAAGTCATAGATGTGGAGGAAGAACGCACCCATGTGGGTCCCGCAGGGATCAGGGGGTTCCACATGCTGCCACCGCTTCACCCCCCCCCCCAAATCCAGCTAGGGTGGGCCCCATCCAGCGGACCAGTCCCACCATGGGATGGGTTGCGCGATCCCAGCTGGCCGAGACGTGCAAGCCCAATGGGTCGGGTGGCACGAGTCCAGTGGGTTGAGCCCGATGCAGCCCATCCCAACCCGGTCTGGTCGAGACGGGTTCGACCTGAACCAGGTGGGCGGCCCAAACCATGTTGTGTCAGCACAAACCAGGTTGGGTGGCCCTGTCCTAGCATGTCGGCCTCGGCCGGGCCAGGGCGGGTTAGTCCAGCCCGGTGGGACTGGACCAGGACCCTTTTAGGATGATTTTTTCAAAAAGAGGCATAAAATGTGAACCGAGTATCCGTTTGATGAACCGTATATAGGGATGGTATATTTGGAGTGAGGTGGTCCTTTTGGTATACTCCAAATGAATTTTGGAGGAAGTTTGAGTATGGCCGGGTTGGCTCAAACCTAAATCCAACCTAGCCCTTTGTATTAAAATGCATATAAGTTACAGACTGGGCATCTGATTGACACACCGTCTGTCACATTGGATCCCTTACAACATGGCAGACCATTGGGATATTTCTTCATTGAACATCATAGATGTTTTGGTAAAAATGATGCTAGAAGAGTGGATCCTCCTAGAATCAAGCTTCCTTAGTACAATAAACTAGTGGCTAGCTGTAACGTGAAGAATGAACATCGATCCTATATGGGTAAGCGATCCTGTGTGGGTCAGTATCAATCGATCATGTTTTTGTTAGTGCGTAGATATTTCATGTGGGTCAGCATATATCGATACTGTGAGGGTCAGAAGCAGAGCCTCTTGATAAAATAAGATGATCTAGATATACAAATAATCATATGTACTTCTTTACTTGAGTTATATATTTGGTTTGAGCTGAGGCTTCACCTTCGTGGTGTTACCTTTTTAGTACCTTTAGATTCTATCTGTTACCTTCATGGTGTAACCTTTTTGGTACTTTTACCTTCTTGGTGTTACCTTAGTGGTGTTACCTGTGTGGTACCTTTACCTTCGTGGTGTTACCCACATGGTTTTACCTTTGTGGTATTCTTCCTTTGTGGATCAGTTGATCTAAAGTCTTAAAAGATCGAGACTTATGTTTCCTCTAGTATGAGAAGTGAATATATTGATAACATAGGTATATGTATGGTAATATAGCAATGTAAAATTCATTACATCTTTGTTCTTTGTGATTAAGGTCTTTCTTTGTGGTTCTTCCTTTTTGGAACTCTCATAGACCATCAAGGGTATCGAGGTTCCTTCTGAGTATTGTTATACTCACCCCTACATAGGTTACGCCTAAACCTTGTTTTTTCTGATGCTGATGACAAACATCATTGATCGAGGATGAGGGAGAGATGACTAGACAGTTCTTAGAGGTGGACCATTTGAAGTGACGTGCCAGTGTGACTACAGATCGTGATTTGTACCCACCCTTCAAGTAGGATCCTCGATAGATGTTCAAGAGATGTTTTCTCTTTCATTAATACTTTTAATTTCAAGTTGGGATTATATTCCGACCCCTTTACATTCAATAAACGTTTTACTATAGTAGTTTACATCATGGTTGCTTCTTGTTATGTTCATGTATTGTGTGATTGTATAGGTTTAGTGGAAATTCCTTCCCATTATAGGGATATGAATTTTTGGTGCTAGAACGCAGCTCTTAGACTATAGAAGGTGGGATTGGGCTAGTTATTTCATGGGCCTCGGGGGATGAGTCCTGACATTTACTACCTTGGAATATAGAGAAACTGAAAAGGTTACACTTGTGGTCTATTATCTCCAAGCCAAAACTGGCCAGTGGTGGTCACTAATCCTGGATATAAGGGAGGAAGAAGAAATTTAACTCATCAAATGATGAACTATAAAGGAGAGATTATTCAATAAAAATATCCCTTGTGATCGGAAAATTGAGAGGAAGAGAATGTTTCCCAACTAAAAGAAAATGGAATAAGAGATTATTTCATATTATGAAGCTATATTTACAATTTTAACCAGTTATTCAATGGAATATATACGGAACACAGAGTGAATGATTGGACACTTATTTGAAGGACATAACCCGATATCTAAAGGGTGATGGTTTCTCAAAAAAAAATCATATGATGAAATATATTTTTGTGAAATGATAAAAGGTAAAAAATTACCCAAGTCTTATGGCTTCAACGGGAACCAAGAGAAGAACAGTTCTATTGAAAAACATGATAAGCGTAATGAATCATAGAAGATGAAGGGAAAGAATGATTTTCCAACATGTGATAACTATAGAATGAATCACCCTGTTAAATTATTAAAAGGTTTGTGAGTTTTTTTATAAGTGTGGGGAAAAGGGAAACCAGAACAAATAATGAAAAGGAATGAAAGAAAATATAGTTATTCAATTTTATAAATACAAGGAGACGGGGAACTATGAAAATGAATTCCCCAATAATCAATATAATATACCTCATAAGTAAGTTAAATTTTTTAGAAAACACATTATTAAGGGAAATAATATCCTTAATATGTTCATTATATTCATATAATTATGAAGAAATGACTAATTTTTAAATGTGATTACTACAATTTTGTTTTCCAACCTAAAACCTTTCATTATATCCTAGGAAAAAGAAAACATAAAAAGGGTGAGCTCAAATTCTCAGTAAGTGTAATCCTGGAGAACATAAAACAAAGAAAAAAATAAGAAGGTAAAAACATGCACATAATGTTTCAATATCAAAATCCTGAGTCATGAAATCAATCTTGGAATTACGTAAGGGATATATCATAATGGACAATAACCATGAGAAAATACCATTGGCATAAAACAAGGAATTGTGGAAAAAGATAATCAGATGATACGATTTCTATAGTAGCCAAGGGATTTATTGCAAGACCATCATAGTGTACAAAGTCTACTGCTGAAATGGGTTTCCTTGTTATTCTATGCATGTATTACTGAACCAATTTTACTTATAGTTCCAGCCATGTACTACTAAACTAGATTTACATGTCATTCTAGTCATGTCTATCTTAAGAGATATAAATAATTACTCAATCTATTAGAGGGAGATATAGGTCCCACCCATCTCATAATTAAATAATTAATCTATGTCCCCAAAAACATAAATCATTTATCATTGAATAACCCATGAAATTAAATGTGATTCATAAAAATAAATCCATCATTACATAATCCATTAAAAATATAATTCCATCATTAACAAAATCAAATCATAGTAAATAAAGATAGAAACATAACCCTATTTAAATAGTGTCGTCTTAGATAGAAAATTATTTAGATGAAATATTGGAACTTAATTCTTGAGGAAAATATCCTTTCTTCATTAAAAACATTTTATTTTCTCATAATTCCATTAAATGTTAAAATGAAAATAATTTAGTTTAAAATAAAATTGAAATCATGTAGGGTAAGATTCTTGTAATTACGAAATTATGAAGATGTAAAAATATATTCATACAACAATAGATAAAAAACATTCTTCTTATACTGAAGCCAAAAAAAGTCAAAAAGTACCTTGTATTCAAAATGAAAGAAACATTCCTTCCATACCATTTAATAAAAATTCTCCAATGGGTAAAATTTACATAAAATATTAGAAAAATAGATATAATATTATATACTTACGGAATATGGACATTAATGATAAATATACCCCAATAAATACTTAAGAAAATATAATTTCATATAATAATGGGATTGAAAATTATCCATTCCCTTAGGTATGATATGCTTTGTATGAATCAAAAACTCTTATACAGTCAGTTTAAACATATTATTAACTTGGAATAGAACCGTAATAATATTTATGATATCATATATGTTTCCTTTATGAATTTATATTACTCGATCACTTATAAATTCTATTTTAATGCATCATTTTGGAAAATAATATCTTTATTAATAGTATGTGTTTTGAATTGTTAATCCAGATATTATTACATAGATAATGATTTAATTTTATCCAAAATTTAAAACAAGATTTATATATCATATATATTCAGTATATACTTATATATAAGATATAGATAATTTAAATGGCCACCCCTATCCTCTCCTCATCACACATAAGAAAGGATATTGTGTAAGAATGACCTGCCCAAATACATTTCTTAATTCTATAATCATATTGGCATAATATTGATTTTGAAACCCTCTTAAGAAGAATTTATGTATAAACCAAAAAATGCTCTCTAATGAAGTGGTAAACTTTTGAAACTCACATTTTCATTTTATAACATCCTCAACCTCATTAAAATAATATTAATCCATGGTAATTCAATAAATATGGTATATTTAATATATTGAGATGTGATTATGTTAATTGCATAACCTACATCTAACATTTTTAACCTCAAATGGGAAATGAAATCGGAGATCCTGTGAATGATGGACTCCACCACACAAATCAATGTAATTGTTCTTCCATCACCACCCCTCATAGATGTATATAAATATGGATTTAATGTTTATGTTGGATATTAATTATATTATTTTACCTATTTATATATAATAATAAAACAAAATTATTACATCCCAATAAATTGGAAAAAATAATGTCACTCATGTTTACGACAGACTACCACCTTGTGAATCGATGTGATTTTTTTCATTTATGTTTTAAATGTTTGGTAATAATTATTGATTAAATAAATGCATAATATATATGAAAAAAAACTCCCACTGGAATAAATAGTACGTTAGTTGGGGTTATTTAGAGGGGGTTTTGCATAACCCCCTGTAATTTCATTTTCTATATTATTATAGGGGGTTATGCACAACCCCCTCTAAATTAGTTTTCTATAAAAAAATTAGTGATTATATACTACCCTAGCTAATAATTTATTTTATAAGGGGTTATAGAGACCCTAAATATCTTAAATTGGGGGGGGGGGGGGTTTAGACCCCCTCTGATTTTATTAACATTGTTTTTTTAATATCTAGTTTTATTTTAGATGGGGTTTAAACCCCCTAAAATATATTAAATTAGATGGGGTTCAAAACCCCCTCTAATGTACATAAATTAGAGGGGGTTCAAAACCCCCTCTAATGTCTTTAATTTAGAAGGGTTTCCAAAACCCCTTATAATGTCTTTAATTTAGAGAGGGTTCAAAACCCCGTCTAATTTAATAGATTAAAGGGGTTGTAAACCCCTATATAAAAAAACAACCATGTTATATAAATATATATATAATTAAAACACATTATATAAATGTATTTAAATACATTATATTAACATATTATATAAAATGGTTATATGATTGTATATAATTATATATATATATATCTTTACATAAATATAATTGTATAATATTATGTACAATAATATATATATATGTGTATAAATTATATTTTATGTAATACTAATTATTTATAAAATAAAATAATAAACAAATTTTATAAATAAATACATATATATAATTTATTTAAAAGATATATCATATAAAAACTCATGATTTTAGTTTTAATAAATTATATGCTAATAATAATATATATATTTTTATATAATATGTATATGTGTTTATATTATATATAATTAATATTATATAAAATATAATTTCTAAAAATAAACTTATATTAATCTACGTAATATTAAAGAATTATATTTAATAAGATACTAATATATATTATTGTACATAATAATAAAAATATGTATTGAAATACATTATATAAATATTTTTATAAATTTTATTTCTTATAATATTAACTGCATATAATATAAAATCGTATTTCATATGATATTAAGTATATTATTGTATAAATTTAATTTCATATTATATTGATTATATATAATAAACATATTAATTCTATTTAATATAAATTTTTTTTCATAAAATATTGATTATATATAATATACATATTAATAATATATAATATACAAATTAATTATATATAATATACGTATTAATTATATATAATAAAATATTAAATATATCTAATATAATAATATTTATATGTAATATAATATAATTTATATGTAATATAATATTAATTACATAAAATATTAATATTTGTATAAATTGTATTTCATATAATAATAATATGATAATTTTATATAATATTATACAGTTTATAAAAATAAATAAATATATATATAAATATATATAATAATAAATATATGTATTGACAAAAATTATATAAACATATTTGTAAAGACCTTATATAAATATATATGTTCTTTAAATATATATATATATATATAATATAACTATGTATATATGTATATATATAATTTACATAAATATATAATTCAAATATATTTAATATAATATATTGTTGATATAAATCATAAAATAAATGTATAGTATTTATAAAACCAACATATAATTTTTATAGGTTAAAAAATAGATGTAATAAAAATAATAATAACTAATATTGTTATTGTTATCACATATAGACACATAGACACCTAGACACACACACAAAAATATATATATATATATATATACAATATATACATTAAAACTTGTGTATTATATTTAGGTGATATATAAATATATAATTTAGAATTTCTAAAATTGACTATATATATAAATAATGTAAATAATATATATATATTATTATTTAAATGTATTAAATATATTATGATGCTATGATTTATTATAATAAACATTAAAATATATATAAATAAACCCATGTGTAATATCAATAGAAAAAACATTTTCCTTAGTGGTATTCTGGTTGATTTTTTGTGGAATTGATTTTAGGTGGTCAATGGTTCGATTATGAGGCGGTCCCATTTTTGTATATATCGAATGTAGGCTGTGAGAGAGAATGGAATGGTAGGCACTAGCCACAGAAAGAGGTAGGAACATGATTTGTTGGGGGCGGGTACAGGGAAAGAACGGGAGGTGCTGGCTAGGAAGCTGGGGGTAGGAAAAATAAGAGGCACATGGTAGGAACAGGAGGGAGAGAAGGATATGGGTGGGAAAACGGGAGGGAATAGAATAAAATATGGTGGGTTGGGTATTTTAAAAAATGAATATCAATAATGGTGGTTGTGAATACCGCCCCTAATGTAACCTTGTATTCATGTGAGCGGTGGGTATTCCATGAGGCACGTCTACGGTTGTCTTCTCACTTTTTGAGTCCCTTCAGCATTTGTTTTCATTTTTCTGCTTCTGTGCACGGTAATTTCAGTTCTTCATTGGTCACGACGAAGTGATTTTGTTCTAGAGGTCCTGATGATGGCCAACATTTGTGCTGATAACTGTGTGGAGGTAGTCATAAGAGGGTCATTCAGGTTCTGCTCGATGTTCCTACTACTCGCGTGGTTCAAGATGTTTTTCTTACCGAGGTGCTAGCGATAATGACCTATTTGAAAGTTGTTTAAAGTTGAAATTTAAATTTTGAATCTTGAACGGTGGTTCATGGTTTGATGATTTTCAGTTTGCTTTTACGGTGGTCTCAAGGCTACTTCAGGCTGCATGTTGCCCTTTATTTTCAATTCTGTTACTTTGTAATATTCTGTTCACTTTAATCTACCTTTCCACTGGTTTTGGTTTGTCTGAATTTGATTGTGAGGTTCCCACTTTTCCACAAAGTGGTTTATTCATAAAATGAAAAGGTGATTTTGAGACTAACTGCTACTAAATTAACAATGACTTTACTTGTGGTTAAACAAAACTATCACTAATGGTTGTAGGCAGCTACATTAATAGTGGGTCCTCACAACGGCCTCTAATATCTTAAGAAGGGGTTATAACACCTTATAATGTTAAAAATAACCTGCTTTAATGTGAATTTTTTTATTGTCGTTAAATTATGATATCACATTTTCCTTCATACTTTACAATCATTTGGGGATATGATAACATTTTTTATGTGTATGGTGGACAACAACCTCAAAAGGAAATGTGATACATTTTTCACTAACACTTTGAATGAATTCTAAAAAGTAAAATATTAAGGAATAATTGTTCTATATACTACAGAAAAATGTTATTAATAGGTAATATATTTTTTACCTTTATTACATTTTATCCATTGGGAAAATGGAAACTATTTTCACGGGTACATACAACCTACCATATCCATAAATAGTGTAATTCATTTTAAATCTCTAACTGTATTGGATTAATATAAATAAATATACTATGGATATATATTATATTTATATAAAATTTAATAATATTTATATTATTTAACCATGATCAAAATAAGAGGAACAGAAATAGAAAATTGTAACATACATGAAAAACAAAGCAGTTATTATCCAAAACACGATTTTAACTAACAAAATTGTTAACAAAAGAGTAATCAAAGGTCTTAAGTAAATCATATATGGTATGATCCCTATCATTATATTTCTATATATTATATATATTAATTCAATATGTACTATACATTAGTTTTATATTTTTATAAAGTAATTCAATTGTTTAGGCAAGTAATTTTTGTCCAATGTTTTGTTCTTTGAGAAAAATGTTTTCTAATGAAGCAATATTCTTTTATAGGGGTAGAAAAACACCCTTTGACATGTAATATCAGGAATTTATTTATTCTCGTGATATATTAGGTTTTGTTTAAATGTATTCTTTCATGTTTCGTATGATACAAAAGATACCAAAGTGGTAAGGGTTTTGTAATACAATCTCAACTTTTATCATGATTGATTATGTTTATGATTATGAAGTGAGAATATTGTGGATTATATCTAATAAACTGAAAAATTATATTCTCCACAGGTTAATTCATGACAATACATTTTCCCCCATCATTTTCCACTCTATATATACTCAATAGTTCATAATAATCCTATAAAGAAAAACACCAACTATATTTATCATTTCAGAAAAAAATATTTTTCTTCCATGTCCATGATTTCTTAAAATAATTTAAATAATGTTTTAGATTTTACCAAAAAAAAATTTAATGAAATTTTTAGCCATTTTTTAATTTTTAAAATATTATTTTCAAAAGGAATATTCTTTTAATTTTTTAAATAATTCTATTTTAATTTTTTAGCAAAACCAAGGAAGGATTATTTTTTATAACATAAAAAGGACAATTTATTCTTACATAATATCCACACAAATTTTTTTAGAATTTTTTTAATTTTGATGTTTATTTTCCATGAATTTTATTTTGAATATTTTTTATGATTTAAATAGTGTTTTATTTCAAATTGGAAATGATATTTTCTTTAAGAAATGATTTAAACAATCTTTGAAGATTCATTTATATGATTCCAAGGTTATTTCTAGGGAAAATTATTTTGAGAAAAATTATGTTTTAAAAAATCTTTTTCAATGTAGAATGGTTATTTTCTTTAAGAATGTTCAAAGTGATCATTTAAAATAATTTTTTAATAAAGATAAAATCCTATGATGTTACTTATTCTATATTGTGTATATGATCACATGATACTATAGTTATTCTTCATAGAAATGGTTTATGCATATAATGACAATATTATTATGAAACCCATTTCTTTTATATGGGTAATTCTTTGATGAAATGTTATATGAAACCCATTTATATTTATGGGTTCTAATATGATGTGTGTTTTATAAAGCTGATTCCCTTTCAGGGGTAATGATGTGATGAATGTTTTATGATCTTGAGTGATACATATTTATTATAAAAAACTACACTAGTAAATAAACTATATTTATCTTTGGTGTTTCTTTAATTTTTGGAAGCAGTTTTTTACCGAAGTCTTTAATAGAGATGTAAAAAATAACGTTTTAGCTTCATTTTTTTAAAAAACGGCAACGAAAACCAACCAGTGCACGATTTTTAGTATCAGTTTTTAGTAAATATGAAAACAGAAATCGAACATCGTTATTATTTTAAATAAAAACTTATGTCGTCTCCTACATGAGTGTCTATTTTGGGGTCAGTTTTCATCACAACCAACATCGAAACCCACATGGGGATAGTTTTTGGCGTTAGTCTTCATAAAAACCGACGTCGATAGTTTAAAAAAATAATAAATTCAAAATATTTCACATACCAAATAATCATGATCCCTATAATAAAAAAACATCTATTAATCAAACAGTAGTACTCATTACAAAAAAAACTAAAAAAACTAACTTTCTTTTATCTAGTAAACCAAACAATTTGCACACATTTTATTATAAAGTAGATTTATAATATACATTACATATATTTAATGCATGATCAGTGTTTGCTATTGTTGAATCAATAATTTGATATCATTATGTTAAAACATCTATTATAAAAAAAATATGTTTATTTGGAAAAATGTTATTTGGAAATGTAATATATTATTCATAAACAATAGAATATACATACCTTAAATCGTAATCCGACTCAACAAATAGTTCAGAAACAATGATTGAATATGGGTATGTTTAGATCAGGTATAATAATCTGTATCATTGAATATATATAATGAAATTCAATTATATTAGATTAAAAATAGAATACTATGAGAGAGAATATAAGAAAATTAATATAACTAACATTTTGAAATTTAGTAGTTACGCTAGTTGTGATTATCTTGCACATGAATCTTATAACTTAATACCCACATTCAACATCTCTTTATTTACAATGACATTTAAGTAATAAAAAATCAACTAAATAATAATAAAATAATATATATATATAAATATAAATTAGAACAATATCTGATATAATAAATAATTACATTTAGTTTCACATAACTGATTGCATTTTACTTCTTTATCAACATGTTTTATTTGTTAAATTTTTTCCATGAAATACATTTTTCTATATAGAAACATATAATACATGTATAAAAAATAATAATTAAACATAATGATCTTATGAAGAAACATAAAAACTTACCTATCTAATAAGGTGGAAAATCATTTACGGACACTCCATCATTACGAGAAAAAACAAAATTAGATGCATTCACTTGGATAAAATATGCCTAACATCCAAGTCCCCCTACAATATAAAAAATAATAATTAATGAAATTATAATGATAAATAGTATATAATTATTTTTATAATATTACATATCATGAAATGGGAAAAAACATCATCCAATCACTGTTTGTGATAATATGTCACATATATAAGCGACTCAACTGGGATTCTTCACATGTTGCATTTCCATAGAAGTGTATTCGGAATCTATAAAATTGTAAACGATTGTGCTTTAATTCTGTACAAGAATCACGAATCGATACAAAATTTTAAAAGTAAATATATTTATTCAATTTAAAACAAATTTTTATTAAATAAAGAAAATTCATACATCAATTTACTTACATGGAAAAAAATGCAACACATTTAGGCTGAGCTGTTTAAATTCAAATAGATTCATCATATCTCTTCAAGGTAATCTCAGTGGATAATCTATTACACATATATCATATGTAATCCAAAACTCATAGGTATTATTCAAGGATGAAGAATCCTGAGATAATACTTTTAGGGGAAATGACTGTCGAGGACCAAAATAGGGACCTAAATCTATTTAAGGATCTATATTATTTTAGAATAATGTAAAATCTCAATTAAATTTAAATTTCATAATATTTTTTGTTCTTTATTGGAATTTTCTATGTTTTTTTGACCAAAACTAGCATTAAGTGCCTCTTTTGTTCCTGGATTGTAATTATCATATCTTTTTACCCTATCAAAAATATCAGAAGTATCTACAACTATTTGGTTCAGAATGTGTTCTTTCAATTATGAAATTTCCTTTTCTCATAGATAATCCTATATAAGTTAAATGTCAAAAAAATATAAAATTATAATTAATATATAATTAATATAGTAGAAAATGCATACCTCATATGAAATATAATGAAGAATACCTGTTTGATAAAAAAATGACTAAGACAATCCCCAACTCCGGAAATCTCTTGAGTAAGAAATATTAGTAGAGTATTAGAATCAATAATATCACGTACTAATACTCTAACCTGAACCATCAATATAGGTTGGTGATTTACAGATTCCCTCAAAAAAATATACATGTCCTGACTCAACAATACTTATATTAGGATATCTAGTAAAAAATTCACAATACATGGTTTGGTCTAAGTGAGGAGGTGGAGTATCAATGTAAGAATGTTAGGTGGGGCAGTCTGGCTAGGATGGAAGTGGAATATCAAAATAAGCATGTTGTGTAGGGTATTCTATCTAGGATGGAGGTGAAGTATCAATGTGATCATGCTAGGAAGGGTAGTCTGGTTGGGATGGTGGTAGAGGATCAAAGTATGTAGGCTAGGAAGGTTGTGTATGCTGGGAAGGTTCTACAGATTTTGACTATCTTGCCAAGTGTTTTAACAAAAATGGATACACAGTTACTAGAATAAGATCACCCACAGACTATTTCATGTCATTCATATTGGATTTTAAGGATTCTATTTAAGAGACTTTTTATTAATTATTCTGACCTAAAACATTCTTAATACTAACACCCACCTAATAACCTCTAACACAGATTGGGTGTTCTTCCTTTCGGAAAGAGGTTGCTAAGATGTTTATACTACCCTCAACAGTAAAATATCCATGTTTCAATTATTCCTAAAGATCATCCTGAAATGAACAATGAAAATTTTATATTAGTGAATAGAATTTATAAAATAGAAACATTCATGAAAAATAAAAAATATTTACTTAGAATTTTATTAGCTAATTTTTGAGATTCCTCTATAATATACTTTTTATTTTTCCTTCTTCTCGCTCATTTTCATTTTTTATGGTGTGTGGGAGGAGATGGACTACCAAACGGAACCTCTTCTGAACCACTATTAATTGATATCCTAATGGTACAAATTTTTATTCCAATAATTATCTACTCCAAATATGGATATCCTCCATGTGATAAAGTATGAGGGTTTAAAGTCTTCAACTGGGTGTCTTGATGAATTTACTAGGAGGTTTGATAAATAAAAATAATCTATTTAGTAATTAGATAAATATATAATAAATATTACAATATAGAATAATTATCATACCTGAAATTTTTCTTCATGAAAGGTGTCAAAAAATATCTTCCATGTATCTGTATCTATATACAGATACAAAATCCATGGGTTCTCAAATATTTTATTTCCAATTATTTTTTAGTTTTGGTATAAAATCTGTCCGTCAAAATCCTGATAATGATAGATTTCCTTTTTTAATTTTGTTTGTTTCATCAAAATTTAATTTCATCTATAATTGAATAAATAAAATATGTCATTTAAAATATTTAATTTTTAAAAAATGATAAAAAATAAATCAATTAAGATATTGTACCACCATAGCCTCCCAAATCTACTACATTCCTATCCTATCCATGGAATGCAAATTAGGATATAAAATATTAATCATATAATGTCTCTACATTAATATATAACTGATAAAATGAACTATATTTTGGCCATTTTCATTATTATTATAATAAAAAAGAATATGTAATATTTTTTCTCCACAGGAGAGTGATTTTTTGGTAAACCTATAACACTATTTTTACTAACATGAGAACATGATTTCTCAGTAATAATATGAGAAGTATCCCCTTTTTAGGAATCATCAATAGTCCTACAAAAAATATAAATCAAATGTTTTTTTCTTAAATAAATATATTAATGAATATTTAAAAATATAAAAATATATATACACCTTTGTAACAGCTTCTCTCTCAATATCTAACAATTAAAAAATAAAGTTAATATATTTTTTGTACCTCCATATCATTATAAAACAGAATATTTATAAACAATAATGAAAAAATTAATAGTATAAGGGGGTTGAATTTGTATGTTACTAAATAAGAAAAAAAAGGAGAAAAGTTTAGTGTTTTCCCATATGCCTTCATCATTATAATTACGGACTACATGAAGTATATCTTCCTTTTAGTCATTGCAATCATCCCTAAATCACGTAATAGATGAAAACGACTAATATAAATCAACAAAATCATCAACATCATTCTCATCCCCCAAATAGTATCTTTTTTCCTTTCAAAACGATGGACCAATGATCACTTGATGGATCAATTACATAATTTGTTTTTCATTTTTATCCATTATAAATGGTTTCTCTTCATAATTAAATCTTTTCAAATAAACCAGTGTAAATCCACAATCATCGTGTTTCACAACACTATTGCTATCAGCCCAATTACACTTAAAAAATGTGACTCGAAATTATTTATAATAAATTTCCCATATACCCTCAAGAACTCCAAAATATGAAAACAACGAAGAAATTGGGTTTTAAACCTTTTCACTAGAAAAATTCACTTCGTCACCAATAACCATCACACCAATATTTTGAATTTTACTATTGTCAACCAACTTTTCTTTGTAAAATATGTACCTATTAAAATAAAAAACATTGAATGTTATCACATTATGATATTGTCTCGCTTCCAGCCATTTCATCATGTTTTATATAGTTATATTTTTCTCAATTTGGATTTAAATAATGAATCAAATGTCTTTTTATGATCAATCATCAACCACTTTTCATTTATTATGGGATAGCGTCTCTTTAATTCAGTAATATGTGATGATATATATGATTGATCATCATTTGTGTTGTTCAAAATAAATAAATGTGCATTCATAACATCATCACGTGGTTTGGAATTTACCTTTAATCCTCAAATCCATCTATTTTCACTCTCAACTATCAAATGTTGAGATATAGGGAGATCGATATGATCCACTACATACAAATATTTAGTTCAGAACTCGATGAACTCTTTTGATACTTATTTATTAACAATAGAGGCTACTGATCGATAATTATTTTTCACATATCCATTTTAAATATTCATATTCCTTTCAAAAGGACACATCCAATGTAAATAAAAAGGAATGCACATTCATATCTCACACACCAGATGAATCACCAGATGAACCATTATATCTAAAAATGGAGGTGGAAAATATATTTCTAGTTGAAAATATATATGAGAAGCTTTATCCTCAACTCTTATAAAATAATTCGGATAAATAACTTTGATAGCAATGGATTTGAACAAATTACATAACCTGGTGATAGTCTTTCTAAGATTTGACAACAATACACCATGAACACCAACGGTAGTATTTGTTGCGTCAATACATGATAGTAATGCGATTTTATACATATTCATTTGAAATCGTTAACTGACCGAAATTTCTTCAAATTTTATGAATATCCACTGGGTACATTTATACCATATAGACATTGAAAAATAATTAATCTTCTTACTCTTACATAATGTGTGACAAGCCGGAGGTAAATATGTTTTGTTTCCTTTCATAGTGGGAGCTAACTCCAAACGTATTCCCATTGTTATAAAGTCCAATCTAGATTTTAATACATCTTGTATTTTTATTTTTATATCTATTAAATCTCAAATCAAACTATCAAATATAATTTTCTCAACATGCTTAACATTAATGAAATTTTTCATCAATAAAAATCTCCAATAAGTAAATAAAAAAATTACTTTATTTTTTCAAGATGTTTTTTTGAAGACTAGAATTACATTTCCTTACAAATGTCGAATCAATAATTTTTCCCCAATTGTAATATTATTCAACTAAAAATGGTTTTTGGGGAATAATTTATTCATGTAAACCATTAAATGAATTTTTTTAGTCTACAATAATGATTATCAATTTGAAAAAATCATTGTTGTCCTTTGTAAACTATCATTATTCCATTCTACAATTGATAATATAAACTATCTTCTTCATAAATTGGACATGATTTATGTCCCTTAACACTGGACCTAGATATGTTTCCATATTCAAGAAATTCATTTATAAAGAACATTATCATAGAACACAAAAGAAAATACACTTTCTTGTATGCAGAAAACACCCATACACCTGCCTCCCATCGAAGTTTTAAATCACCAATAAATGGTTAAATATTCACATCAATATCATTTCATGGCTATTTCGGTCCAAAAATAGTCATGATCGTCATAATTTTTTTTTCATAATACATATCTATGTGGATATGTTTTAAACTACCCACAAAATTGGCCATGAACTATTTTTTCTTCTTAAGATTCGATATGGATTAATTATATCAATACACACTCCCATTATTATATTTCCAACATCACTTCCCAAATCCTGAAACTGATTATCCAATGTCTTCTATTGTGTTGAGTCTGTTGGGTGACACAATTTACCATCAGAGATAAGTTCTTATGAATGTCATATTAACCTTTTTGCGTCAATTGAATTTGAAAATAGAGGCTTCAAATGAGGAATTATTGGAAGGTCCCCAAATTTCATTATCAGGAGCATTGATTTTGGTAACTCAAAATAAATAATACATAATTTATTGAAAGTATATGATGGTATTATTTGAATAAATTACATGATTTAGCATGATATTTATATGTTAGCACCTGAGAATGAATCTCAATTTACTTTTTCAAACACATTGTAATGTGATGTTCCACACGTAGGACAGTTTCATAAAAATTCATATTTGTTCATATAAAACACAAAATGATTTGGGAAATCATGTATATTTTTATACCCCAATCCCATTGGAAATAATTTATTAATATCCTCATAATTGGAATCTGAAAGCTCATTTCCTTATAAATGTATCACTATTTAAATTGCATGTAAGTTAGATAATCTTTTATCACTCCAACCATTACTTACTCTCAGTTGAACCATTCTAAAATTGACTGATAACACTATATATTTACTACAACTTGGGAATAATGTTTTTTCATAATCTCCCAATAATATATCAACACGTTCTATTTTTTAAACAGTTTCAATACCTAAATCAAGAATTAAATATTCAATATGATCCCCTATCACATTATAAATATTTCTATCAACATTATGTATTGAATTTATAGTCCTTTTACCATGACATCACCAATGTGTATAATTATGTCTAAAAAATAACAAATTAGATAATCCTTGATTTCTCTATAGTTTATCTTTCTTATATTCAAACACTTCACACATGGAAAAAAATCAAATCAATGTTTTGAAGATTTCATTTAGACAATTAAATGAATTCATTAACTCCCTTTTCATATTCATCAGTGGATCTTTTAAAATTTATCCAATTACTATCCATTAAATACTTTATATCTCAATTTAATTGGTGAATATATTAAAACATAAATAAATTTAAATATATATATATATATATATATATATAAACTGATATACCTCAAAAAACAAAATTAATAAAAACTATTGATAATCGAATAGAAAACATCATATATGAAACACAATTAAAAATAGTAAAAAATTTATTTTCATATTATATACATGTATTTTATTGATAATATAATTTAATTATTTTCAATAATTTATCATTTATTTGTTCATTTTACATAGTTTTTACATTAGTTTGGTGTTGCATGTCTCACAATTATTGAATAATGAATTAATATATTAGTTTATTTACATAGTTGTTAATAAAAAGTGGGGTATGTTACATGTGAGTCTCAATGGTCATAATAGATATAAAATTCTAACATCTCAACACCACACCTCCAATAGATTGAAAAAAACCATTAATACTCTCACATATCTGCTACTTCGGATGATTTAATACTATAACAATAAGATCTATATCAACATCTGTTGTTATATACTGATTCATACCATTTGGGTGTTCAACAAGTGGTCATTGTAGTAGAATTCTATTACAATAAAAATGTAGACATATAAATCACATATACATCCAATCTGAATATACCAAATAATATATTTAAAAAAATTAAATCATGGAACTACAATAAGAATTTATGACATGTTTCATTAATTTTTGTAGATTTAAAATAATTAATGATGTCATGTATTATTTTTTTATATTATAACATATTTATTAATTATGTTGAGCATCATCCATGAGTTTATAAAATGCAAGAACTCTTAAAAACATATTAATTAAATAAATTTATATATAAAGTAATACGATACTCATAAAAACAAACATACTAGTGTTATAATCTATAAATTAATTTATATTTATCTCTTAGTGTATTATTTAAAAGTGGTTATAACACTCCTCATAAATATAGAGTGTTCTAATAATTACGAGTTGTGATTCTATATGTGGTGTATTACTAGTGGACACAATAATCCATTGAATATTAAGTAACCACGTTAAAATCACTATGAAATTATGTATCAATAATAATGTATGTTCTATAATTATATTTATAATATATTTTACCATATATTATTTTCAATTATCTTTGGAATAAAATTTTATTTAGAAATATTTTATATCTACAAAAACCCATCAATATAATCAAATCCTCTTCAATGAATATTGGTAGGATTATTATATTTAAAAAAATTGTTTATACATAATAAAGATATAACATATGGCGATGAAAGATATTACACTAAAAAATATTATATTTTTCATGAATATATTGAGATATCATGGGATGGAATATATCATGAATTAAGGAGAACCAATTGAGAGATTTATTTAAAGGACTGTTCAATCATATTGCTTGTGAGAACATGCCTAAACATGGGTGTCATAAAACAAATTATCATGTCAGAAAAGTGAAATGAATATATCAATTAGAATTATATATTGAATTTATTTATTTTTAGTATGTCATCTAGAATTATATATGTGATAAGGTTTCCCAAAAATAGTGATTTTTATTTAGGGGGTGAATCAATAAGTTCACTTCCTTTATTAATTTTCTATAAAAAATTCTAACACATGTGAAAGTGAATGAAATGATTGACATGCACAAACCAAAAAATCATAAAAGAAAAAATGCATTAGGAACAATTGATTTTTATGAGGTTTACTACTTAAAATGATCATATAAAACCATGGAATGATCTAGTAAAACTCATGATCACACATTACAGTAAATTAAAAAAACTAAAAAAATTTGGTGTTCAAATTATCCTCAAACGTAAATCCGAACATCATCTCTTGAATGAATTGCAAGATTAAACAGTTTCAGAAATATCTAAACAAAATTGATTGAATAAATGAACATTAAATATGACAAATAAACTTAAATAAAAACACATTTTGGGTCAAAAATAGGATTTCGAGATGAAAATAATGTGCAGATGATGAATTAATTGAAGAAGATGATGAATGGAGACCACATATCGTGAAAATCAAATAAAATCCACAACAATGGAGTTCATATCACCGGGTATCCTTAAAAGTCATTAGGCATTGGGAGGTATTCTTCATGAGTGATAGGGTTTATTAGATCTATAATAATAAATTTTTCCTGATAATAGATGAATATGAAAGTATTTTGTTGTTGGTTATTACAAAATTGTTGCTGAAAAGTCTGAGAAAATATTGTGGGATCAATTTTTACAAAAAAAAAATACAAAAAATATATTTCGTTGGTGTTTTTTTGTGAAATCTGTTGGAAAAAATAAATTATTTTGTGGCATTTGACTTTATTTTTACTAAAAACGATGCCAAGAATGGCATATATAACATTTTTGGCATCAGTTTTTTTTAAACGGATACCCAAACACTCATGAAAATACTTTTTTACATTGATTTAAAAAAACCTAATTCATTTATCCGATGTTAACAACACTATTTACACTAGTTATAATCATGAAATACATGGATATTACATCATTTTATAATAATATTCAATACACTACAACAATACAAGCCCAAAGAACGTGATGTTTTAATGTCATTGGAACCTTGGAAACAAATTTATTTATCTTGGTGAATGATCATCAATATATCCCATAAAGATATCATATTTTTTAACTTCTACCTAAACAAATTCTTCTTAACCTAGGTAAAGGAATCATAAGAAATAGGCGAGCTCAAATTCTTAGTAAGGGTAAATATATAAAATGTGTAAGCATAACATGAACAAAAGGGAATGGAGCATAAGTATAACATTTGAAGATTATATACTATATATAAATATCATTTTAAATATTGGAAGTTCATAAGACATGAATCATAAGGAAATAATGAAAAAATCCATGAAATAATAACATGGGAATAAACAAGTGATTATTGTAGACACATAAGCATATAATATTGTGAACATGTATATGTATAAATAAGTTCACTTATTAGGTTATGGATATGAAATCAGGTCATCTCATATACTTATGGGAATATAACTAGGTCCATAAATAACATTGTAAAAATTTAATCTATTTCTCTCATAGTAGTTATGGAATTACTACTAAGGCCATCTTGTATGTTTGGTTTCACTCCCCATACCATCTTAGTACTCATGGTTCACTCCCATGGACATCTTTTTAGCATGATTTCACTCTTCATACCATATTGGTAGTCATGGTTCACTCTCATGGCCATCTTAGTAGCATGAGTTCACTCCTCATACTATCTTGGTAGTCATGGTTCACTACCATAGAAATCATAGTGTCATGAGTTCAATCCTCATACCATCTAGGTAGTTAAGGTTCACTTTCAGGACCATATTATTCTATCTAATGAGATATAAATCTATACCCAATATAATGGTGAGAGATATGGGTCCCACCTATCTCATAATGAAACCCTATATACAAGTTCAAATAATTCTTAAAAAACATATCTTACCAACGGGGTGCAATAATGGGGTTTTGATGTAGAAAAATATTCCAAAAATTATTATGATTTTTCATTCAATTTAAAAGTGGAATTTATTAAAATGAATTAAATAGTATTAATAAATGTAATATTTATATAATTTGATATAAAAAAAATTTATAATATCATTTAAAATTAATAACTAATTAGTCAAAAATGTAGTTTTTAACTAAAAAGTAGTATTTTTCACTACTTATCAAATAATATGTTTCATAGAAAAATCCCAAAAATTCCCCCTAGGATATTATCAACATTATAAATTAAAAAATTAATTTTAATTTATCAAATTGAATTTATAGATTTTTCTAAAATTAGTTTCTTTTTTTCATAGAAGTACATGAAGTGTAGTTCTTTTGAGAAAATAATATTTTTAAACATTTAAAGACTTTAATAAAAATAATATCGTTAATTATCAATATATTTAATTTTTTTGACACCATTATAAACAATATTTGAAATGTTTTTATTAAAATAAATATTATTTTGTTTAGTGACTAGGTTATAATTATCATAATTAAATAATTTTAAAAATAAGATTATGTTTTGTAGAAGACACAGGTGGTGTGTGTAATGTATTCGAAGTCGGTATTGTGAGATGTAGAATCCAGGTCGGTATTGCGTGTTACATAATTTGGTTTTTCATGTAGCGCAATCATATCTGGTATTTTGTGTAATTCAAGCCAATTCGGTATTTCATGTTGCACAATCCATGTCAACATAAAGTGGGAATGGAATGTTTGACTTAGTGTTTTTAATATATGTATATAAGAACTATTTCTAGGGTCACATGAAATGAAAAATATCAAATATATAAATTATTTTCAAATAATATATTTCAAAATAATCAGGGTGTTACATATATGAAATTCATTATTTTATTGGTTGGTCTTATATCTCCCTCCAATGCATTGGGTAAATCTATATATCTCGTGAGATAAACAGGAATCTAATGTGGATTTATCCAAATTTAGTATGGGTGTTTTTCACTATGATAGTCATGTGAGTGAACCATGGATACTATGATTGTTTAAGGATTGAACCCATACCACTGTGAAAATATTGGGAGTGAAATATGACTTCCATGGAAATTATTTAATATTATTATGTGTATTCCACAATTCTATGTCTTATTCAAATTTTATGCTCTCATGAATCATGTTCTTATATTTCATTATTATTATTGTCTTATGACCAAGTAAGATATATTCTATGAATCATTTTTATTATATATGATATGTAGTGTATGGTTTTTAAAATATTATTATCATTTTGTCATACCCTTATGATCAATATATGTAAATATGTATCATGATTAACCATACTGAGAATCTATCCTTGACATTTATTTTGTTTCATTTCCCCAGGTTATGATGAAAGGTATTTTATATGGTATGTCTAAGAAGTGTTCTAGTTAGGAAGAACATAGTGGGATATGAAGTAGATCACTTATGGAAACGTATTTTGTGATTCCATGTTTCCAAATGTAATAAACATAAATTATTCTAGTGTGGATGATATATTATGTAATTAAAATAAATCTATTAATATATAGTATCCATGTATTATAAGTATGGGTCACTATAGTTGGTATCAGAGTAATTATTTGTCAAACCAAAGGAATCTAGGATGAGAAAACTCTAGTGAGAACCTTTAGGATGTGTCTAAGTATATGATAACATCCAAATCATTTGGTAAGGAATAAACTATTAATTTTACCTATAAAAACATATCAATTTGGATACTACAAGTGGGTGTGGTTCTTGGTCATATGTACCTAGGTGTAATAACTCCAAAACATTGGTAATGATCATGACTCAACTATTACCTAGTACCAAACAGTGGGCTTTACTGCGTAACTAGTTTTAAAATCCTAGGCAATATGATTTTATTAATTCGAAATCTCATTACAAACCATTATTAAGAATTTGAATAATGAAAATGAATAGACAAAAATAAGCCTATGGTTTCATATATTGAAATGAAGGTATCTTAATTTAGATATCATATATGTTATTTTACATGATTAATTGGTGACCTGCAGTGATTATTGTTTCATATAATATGATTATTTCGTTTTATTCAATAGACTAAAATAATTAATCCATGTTAATTCTGAGTGTGAAGCAAGATACAATTATTTTCCTCTTGGGAAAACCAAATTTTATAAGAGATGTAATGAAAAATATTATTTCTTTTCTCAAAAATAATTCTCATGATATGAATCATTTTTATCTTTAAAATGATAAAAGGCTATAAAAACATTTATTTGATTCCATCATGTGGAAACATCTAATTTTTTTTATACTGTCAAAATATTTGACGAGAAATGAATCATAAGCATTGAAAATCTTTTTTCAACTTTCCAGTGCCTGCAGCATGAAAAATTCATTTTTTATTTATTTTGTGGAATATTAAGTAGATTAATGGTGTAATATTATCATGAATATGATAAAAAGGATGAAATTAACTCTATTTAATTGAATGATTTTAGAAAAAAAAATTACATCAGTACATTCATATTATTCTTTCCAAAAAAATATATAAGGAATTTCTATTTTTAGAGGCGAAGGATGATGGATCTTTCGGTACTTATATGGTAAATTATACAAGACTTGTGAGGTATTCTTCTAGTTTTATTATCCAACCTAGAAGTATGGTTTATTAATTTTTTTAGGGGATAAAACCAAGCCTCTATAGGGATTTATGATATGAGACTTCAGTTGATATCTAGAAATCATTATTTGTGTTATAAAGGTATAAATAGATATTAGGGTTTCCCATAAATCGCATAGTTTTGATAAGAAATAAAAGATGGTATTCAAATGAAACTCTAAAAAACATGGATAAATAATATTGTATTTCCATTATGCCCAAATTTTGGAAGGAAACATGGAGTAAATTGTATTAAAGGACTAATTAATGTTTTAGTTGTGGGAAAAAGGGATACTGGGAAATTTATTACCAATGTGATTGGGGAAAATTTATAAAATTATGAAAATAGATATAAATATCCATAGAATGCACCACCCATACTTAATTGTCTCAAAATCACAGAGTACGAGAATTATGATAATCATTTCCCAAATCCAAAGGTTAATAATGATGATCGACATCATCAACCTCTTATGATATGGGATAAAGGTAAATCTCATGTGGTCACTATTTTTGATGAGGGTATTTTTGGGCAAAAATCCCTCAAGGCATCATTGAAGTATTTTTGAGGTGATTGTGTTTGTTGACATAGTGAACATATGTGTTGTGATTGTTGACAATGCAAACCATGACATACAAATTTTTTGACAAATGGGGTTTCATGGTGGAATGTCGAGTTCAAGAGTTGTGTTCAACAATACATGTTTGATTCAAGAACGTCGATAATGGAATGGGCGATCTGGAGGCGGTACAAGAAGAAAAAATTCAAGATGGTACTGTTTTCCAGAGTTTGGGAGTTTGAGTATTGGAAAATTGCACGTCGAGGACTTGGAGTATAGGAAACATGCGCACCATATGTTTTTCAACATCAGAAGGTCAAAATATGGAAATGGAATCAGGTTCGCGCAAGTTTGGGAGTTGGTCGCGCAAGTGTCTAGGGGGACAGAAGACATGCGCGCCGAGATTGGGTCGCGCAGGTGACTTGTGCGCCATCGCGAAGGGTGGTCAATTCTCTTATAAATACTAGACCACCCCTGTTCATTCTTCACTAGAGTTCAACACATTGAGAAATCAGAGCTCCCATCGTGCAGGTGTGGTGGACACACAATTGGTGCGTGTGTCGCGCAAGTGAAGTTGTGAGCCGGTGGTTGATGTTGCACGCCAGTGTGAGAAGTTTCACACCGGTTGGCATTTGCACGCCACTATTGGTTTGGGAGTAAAAGGAAGAGATTTGTTCAAGTTTGGAGTTGGGTAAGCTTTTGTTGCGCAGGTGTCTGAGGAGGACTTTTGCGCCTGTTGTGACTTGCGCGCTGATAGTTGTGCGCCGAGATTGACTTGCGCGCCATGTGATGTTTTTTTCCAATAGTGATTTTCGGGCTACGTGGAAGCTGGATGTTTGGCTGATACCTTCGGTGCAAAGAGAGATTCATCTACGGTTGAAAATTGGGCTTCAATAGAGCATCTACTTACAGAGGAAGATGCATTCCTTCATGCAAATGAAGAGACCTACATGTCTATAAACTGTGACTAGTTCATTTTTAGAGCAGTGAGCGAAGGAAGAGGAAGAAGGTGATCCTCTCCACCGGCAGTGAGCCAGAGAGAGAGAAATAGGGAGTGACCCTTGGGAAAGTCGTGAGATGACCATAAAACCATGTAAAGGTAGTGAGCCTGGGACAGAGTGATTGTGCCCAAACATTGTAATCCATATCTAGTGAAGTATAGTGGAATTTGGTATGACCGGAAACATGTCGGTGTATGCTCATTGTTCATACCCCTTAGCGGTGAACCAAGTAAAATTGTTGTGTCATGTGCTTCCTTTAATTTCTATTTATATTGTGAAACAGGAAAGGGAGAGAAGAGTGTTTTTCTTAACAGCAAAACAAGATCAGAATGGGATTTAATTATAAATTATTCATACCCTAATTCACCCCCCTCTCAGGGTATTCCTCCGAGTGGACCTAACAGGTATGATATAGACATGGTGAATGATATACTTAACATCCATTTTATAACAAATAATGTCTTATTGGATTTTACATATAACCCTTAATTCATATCTAAATAATTATATATGTGTATTAGGGTTTCACCAAAGATATTAGATATAGAATTAGAATTAGAAACCCCTAATTGTATGATGATCATACCTTAAGTATATGATTCCTCTCTAATTGAAATTTCTAATAATGTTATTTCTACAAATATTAACAATCTTCCTCTTGTTGAATTTGATATTATTTAAGGAATTGATTTTATTTAATAACATAAATACTACATAAATTTCTATGGAAAGTAAGTTATATATTATATTTTAAACAAATCTATAATCCTCTATCAATGTGATGAAAAATTGAAACTATGATAGAAATAAAATCTAATTTATGTGTTTTGAATCCAATTAAAAAATTTCATCAATCTAAGATGGTTTTGGAGAAATAAAACCTAAATTATATGCATATTTTATGTTAATTTTTCAATTTATTTCAACAAAAATTTACTAGATTTCTAATAAAATGTGAAGTTGAGTTATTAATATAAAGCATTCATAGTGCTATACCTATATCGAAAACAGATTATAGAATTGCCTCAATTTATTTAAAATAATTGAACAACTATATCGAGGAGAATATTTTCATGGGATTTATTCAGCCTAGTATATCCCTATAGGGTCCACCATTTCACTTTTTCAGAATAAATATGGATTTATGTGACTCTTCATTGATTATCGGTAGATAAAAATGCTCATGATTAGGACTAATATTATTCTACCTCAATTTACTGAAATGTTTGATCAACTATGCATAGATCAATACTTTTACAATATTTAAATTTGTTCTAGATATCATCATTTTATTTTCAAGGAGGATATACCTAATACATTCTTCCATACATGGTATGGACATGATGAATATATATTGATTCCATTTGGTCTTACTATTCATGCACTATATATATGGTCCTAATTATTAGATTCATTAAAATTACATTGATCCGTTTGTATTAGCCTTTATAGATGACATTATTATCTATTTACAATGAATGTAAGAACATTAAAATAACTTGATAATTGTACTGAAGGCACTGATAATGGAGATTTTGAATTAAATATTTTTAAATTGTGAATTTGGATACACAAGTTTACATTTTTGGATCACAAAATCTCATGATAGGGAATATCAGTGGATCCCTCAATGATAGAGTCTATTGAATGTTGGTCTAAAATGACCAAAGTGACTAAGATCCAATATTTTATTTCTTTTGATTGATATTATCAATTGTTTGTGGAGATATTAGAAAGACTATCTAATCCAATCACCATGTTAATTAGGAAGGTTTCCAAGTTCCTTTTGGAAGATTAAATTGAGGAAATGTTTAATGAATATAAAGTAATATTATTAATTTCCCCTATTATTACATTAACCTACAGTGGATAAGAGTTTTTAATCAATAATGATGCATCCAATAATATGTTGGGAGGTTTTTTCTTGCATAAATACATGAATATTTCTATTCCTCGTGAAAATTCAATGATTATTCTCACATTGAAACAAATCATGATTCAGAGTTAGCTGTGATAGTTTTTTAATTTAATATATAGAAAAATAATATATATGTATAAATGTGTGATGTATATAATAATAATGAAATTTTAAATTATATAATCACATATAATGAGATGGATATGTTCTAAAAAATATAGTTAGAAATGATTTAGAATTATGACTGCTACATATATTACCACCTTTGGAAAGAGAACAGGGTGGATGATGCTTTGAGTCAAAAAGATATTGCTAGCTTATCCATGATGAGGATAAAAAAAGATCCTTTTTTTTTATTATCAAGGATGGATATATAAATCTTAGAGGATGTGGTGAAATTTTTTCTTTCTTAAATTAATTTTCATTCATCTATCGAAGTGAAGATTTATGAGGTGGAGAAGGAAGATGTGTCGTAATACCATAAGTTTTTATAAACATATTTTTGAATAATTTTAATTTAATTAATAGATTACATTATTCATTACACAAATTAAATATTTCATTACATGCTACCATGATTTATCATTCACCACATGAAACACTCAGTTATCTTGCATGACACATGTCACTGAGTTTTAAAAATAACTAAACAAATTGTTTAGTTTTTTAAATATGTCCATTGTAACAAAGCCATTAGACATAGAAATGTTTATAGTCATAAGAAATTTTTAAATAATAATTATAATTGTTTTATATAAATTAATCATATTGATAATAAAATATATAGGTTTCTGGTAATGATGTTATATTGTTTAGAAATACTATTTTCAAAAAAATTATTTTTTATGTGGTTTTCTGATCATTAATAAAATTGATTTTTGAAACATTTTGAAACTTTTTTAAATTTATGTTGATAAGATAATATTCATTTTTTGATTTAATAATTTCAAAAGTAAGATCTTTTATTCTCCAAAAGGTGTGTTCTTGTTTATGTTGGAGTTTAATTCCCTTATTTTTGGCTAAATAGGTGTTTCCCAAGTTTATGGGATGACTTTGGTATGTTCTACGAGTTCGTGAAAAGAAACATGATGAAAAAATAGTTTCTAAGAATGTTTTAAGGTTTTGGAATGGTTAGTGTAAACTGTACGGAGAATCCAAAGTAACCAGGAAGCCTTGGATAGAGGCTACCACACAGTTATCACATGGTTATTCAAACCGTGTGTAAATCACAGGTAACCGTGCAAATTGGGAGTTTTCTGATAGTATCTTCCATATGTTGTGTGCACGGTTTGGAAAACCGTGCAGGTAAATCGTGCGGCCAAGAAAAGATTGCAAATTTATAATATTGGCATTCAGGTATTTTAAAAACCAACTCGGTATTTTCCTCAATTCTTCTCATCTCAGCCCTAGTGACGATATAATTCCTTCAAGATATCCCATGGATCAATCTCCCTCATTTTGAGGCCATTTTGGACGTTGTTGACTGTAGATCAAAGCTTCAGGTAAGCCTAATCCTCTCCATCCTTCTATTTTCTGGATTAGGGTTAAGATTTTGGGCTATCACCCTTCATAATATCTAAAACCTTTTTTTCGGGGAGATTTAGGATGAGGCTTCCAATGGTGTTTGAATCCAAAATTGTGGATTATATTAAGAGTGTGTTCATCACTGAATTCGAAGTTGGTGGTACAAAAGTTATATCCCATAATTTTTTTGTTTATTTGGGCATATGAGTACGTTTTCATGAATTAATTTTGTTGTTATTTAGATGCCTTTGGTGGGATTAGGTAGAATGAAATTCTAAATACTGATTTGAACCCCTCACGATCCCCGTGGGATGTTTCGATGATGATTTGTCCAATTTGGGGCCACCCAAGGGTTGTGCCGACATTCTAGAACCTATAAATTTTCAAGGTCACGTGAATAAATTGATACATAAAAACATAGATACCATGTTTAACATATTAGTATGGTTAGTCGGGTTTAATATCTCATTTTTATATTTTTCTTAGGTTTTATAATTGCTTAAGGGTTTGTTTGGCATGGCATAGTAATGTGTTAATCTAGTTAAATGGGATTGTGTCAAATGGTATATGATTTAGGATGAAATGTGAAATTGGACTAGTACATATGAAATGATGAGTGTGTCAAATTGGAAATGGCTTGTGAATTTGGAACTTTTAAGTTGTTTCATGAGGGAATTAATAAATATGAAATGATGTAACACATGAAAAATTTACTTGAAATGACAAATGGGTTAAATTATGTCCATAGATGAATATTGACAAAGGCATAGGGGTTGTTGAATAGACATAATGGGTTAAGGAACAAGAATGGGAATTCATCTAAATGACAATTAATTGTAATTGGTAAATGTGTTCATGGGTTATGGCATAGTATTTATTCCCATATGTTTGCCATGCATTGTGATTGATTATTTACAATGGCATTGGTTATGTTATGTTGTGTTATCGTATGGTTTTGGTGATTTCATAAATAATCTTATGCACATGGCTTGGTAGAGTGGGTATTTACTTGAGGCTCTAAGACTATGGGTCGATTTAGGATGAGGCTCTGTACTCCACCCCAAAAAAATGAACGAGTTAGGGAAGGGGATGGCGGATCTATTCCATTAATGGTAGTATTCCACCTAGACCGGTGCTTTGAGGTGACAATACTGTGTTGATGTGATATTTTTATCTATAGTGAGATAGGGATTTGATTTTTTTCCCCTATGAATTGTGATTAATTTAATTAAACCCTTGTGTGAATGATAATTATGCCTAACCTGTGGAACATGTGATCAATGTAAATTAAGGAATGAAGATACAATAAGATATGAAATTGGGATAAATTTTTGGAGTTAATTAAGTGAACCTTGTATGTCTAATGGAACATGATTGTTCCTTTGTTTACATAAAATTTATTTTCTTAATTTCATGCACTATATATTAGACTGGATATTTTGAAGAGACTGTTGGTGGTGGCCTACTAGGTTTTTACCCACACCCTACTCATGTCATCGTTTGCTACCCAACCAGATATCTTAGTTACAGGTCCGGAAAAGGGCAGCATCCCTACATTAAGATGTTGAGTGGGGCTTGGAATGTTCATGTAGAAGGATCCAGACATAGAGTTAGGACCTATTTGTGGATTTGTTCATATGTCATATTTTGGGTTTTATTCGCTTTCACTACTAGTATGTTATTAAAATGATAATGGAAAATTATGGTTTTCATCTAGTTGGGAGATGTTTATCTTGTATGTTTATTAGTTATTTCATATTATTCCGCAATTTACATTGTGTTATATTGTGTCTTACTCTATTAAATAGGGTATAATCTCCCTACATGACACATTAGACCCTCATCACTAGTTGGAAAACATTACCTTATAGGTAGGCGCACTTAAGGTCATCTGACGACTCGGTTCAGGGCACTCGTTTTGTGGCTCATGGTTTAGGGATGTCACAAATTGGTATAAAATGAGATCTATTCTCTTTATTACTATTTGGTATAGTAGATAGGATATTAGGATGTGTCGTTCCATTGTAATGATCACATTCAAGTGGAGTATCTAACCAATGTATGACGGAAAACTTAAGTAACCGTGGGTAAGAATTTTTGTTCATGATGTGTGTAGTTACAATTTAATGATAATTCACCATTGGGTGATTCACATGTTGTGTGATTTGACTAATTTATGATATTTTTACCATTTTCCAAATGGAATGAGTTTGTGTATTCATACATCATTTTAGTCACCTAAGGATATATGTGGCATGCATCATAATAGGCACAAACACAGGAAGGGTGTGTGGGGAATAGAGAGTAGAATTAATCTTACAATCGTACGAAATTTGTAGAAAATGATTCCTAATGATTATAATGTATGTTGGTGAATGAACATAATATAAATGAGTATTTAAGGAATATCAGGTATGAATAAAGATAATAACCATTATAATTTTTTGGATTATTATATATTGTAATGATTAAATGGTTTCTAAAAAAGAAATATTTGTGCAGTGATGGTAAAAGGGTTAACGAGTTTGCCTAAAGAAAAGTGAAAATAAGATAAAAATTGTGGTTATAACAAGTTATGAAATGTGGAAATGGTTTTATAAGGGTTTCTAGTGAATGATCGTGGCTCTGTAAATTTTTTTACACATCATGACCATGAACCGCAGTAGGTGTGGTAGAGGGTTGTACTATAAGTGTGAGTATGGTCATTGGGATAGATTATTAACAATGTCTTGTTTAAGACTGATGGTGTGAGATCTTCTCCACTTGAAGATTAATCAGTTTGGTCAATCTTCGAAGAGTCAAGTGAATGAGAATTTTAAAATGGGAATTATTTACTTCAAAGGTGGGTATCACTTCTGTTGTTGACCTAACCCATGTAGATGTGGGTTGGGTGAGCATGGGTTCCCTAGTCTGAGACATTGGATTGTGAGGAATTGTCAATTTTGATTTGGCCTAGGTGGTGTGTTTAGGGAACCCATGGTGGGGTTGTCACCTTTGGGTTGTGAGGTATTATTCGGTAATGTATGTGAGGAAACTCTCATGGTTCAGGACCATACGGAGTGCATGCTGGACCCTAAGGATGGTGCTTGGTTCTTAGAGACCTTGTGAATAGTGACCAGGTGAGATGCATTTATAATCCCAAATAGAATGTTTTTCTCGTAGTACCAATGAATGTGTATACATTGGTATAGAACCAAGAGTAAATGGTGGATTAGTGCATTGGTCATAGTGTGCATCGTAACTGGGGTGAAAGATCCATGTGTGAGTATTGATTTGTTTGTGACATGATATGTATGGTTTTCAGAGAAGGCCAATGGTTTTTCTTGGTTGTTACTCCAGTCTAGGGATTTGGTACCATTAAACCTTACAGGTGACCTATCAGAGAGTTCATACAGGGTTCCTAGTGATTTTGGGTGTGTTTCGCACATGTATATGTTTTGGAATTTTATAGTGGAACTCATAATGTTTCATGGTGTGGGTTTTTCCTAGAAGGATAAGGGGGAAGGTTGATGGCTGGTGGTGCAACTAAATTTTTTGTTATGCATTGTCAATTATAAAAAATAAATTGTGCCCTTGTATAAGGTTACCCTAGTAGTGTAGGTACATTGAATGTGAGTATGGGAGATGCTCCAGAGGTGGTATCAAGTAATACTAAGTACCAATGAGTTTTGGGAATGGTATAGTTATTCCTAGTCCTTTCATAAGGAAACCATAGTGTTTGTGACAAAAGGTATGGTTTTTTTTCAATGTGTTTCATTGCATGGATTCTTGACTCACCCGTTTTGATGATTATTAACAGAGGGATTGAAGTTTTTTTTAAGTATAAGTGACAAAAAGGAATGAAGGGATGTTATATTCCTTTACTCTGTGGCGGAACTCAAGGTGAGAGTGGTCAAAGGGCTAAATTTATTTTTAGGAATGGTTTGGTTGTAGAGTGAAATGCATATGGAACCTCAGAGCTGATGATATTGATTAACCAAGAGATATGATTTGGTAAGTAAGCAAGTGATGGGATATACCCACGTTAAGGTTGATTTGTGAGAGACTGTTGGTTTGACTAGTGTCGTAGACCATTGTCCTTAAATTTTTAGATAGTAGTGATGAATTGGAAGGACTCAAGTGGTGTGTTAGAAGTATTTCCATATGAAATGTTTGTTCACTACTTCTTGTTGGTTGGGTTGTGGAACTATTGATGAACATGGTGAAAATCACACCTAAGTGGTGGAGGTTATGTTTTGATGAGATTTTTTCGACAGGGAAGCCATAAATCATTTCCTAGTTATAGTGTCCTATAGTTAGACATCAAAAATTGATAAGTTGGTGGTTGTGTTCTTTGACAAGTTCTTAGAGTACCTCAACTAGTGACGATCCAATCCAATATCATGAAATCGTCCAAGTAATGTTTAGAAGCTCTGGATTTACCCCAAGATACATAAATGTGTTTGGTTGGGTGAGAGCAAAAAACTTTATGCTCAAGGAAATGGTATATGTGGATCTTGATGGTGGAATTTACTCCTCGATGTCTCATGGTGAGGTCCTTGAGATAGACCTAGTGTAAAAAAATTCCATGGGTGCAGTACATTGAAGCCGGGAACGAGCCCTGGGTACCGTTCGTTTGCTTGTTTCTGGATAAATCTACATATACATGTTTATGTTTGTGGTTTAGTTTGTGGTTGAGTATAAGATACAGTGGTTAGAATCCATCATGGTGAGAAATGATAATGAAACTCTTATTTTGGGGAGGGATAATTATGTCCAAGATTTGGAGAGGAGAACATTGAGTGGATTTAGTAGCACTGGTATTCTAATGAGGAACCTGTAATGTGATTATTATCCGTTAATAAAGGAAATTCTGGACATGAATTTGGAGATTGATGGGAGAAGTTATCTCTACAATCATAAGTTGGTTCTATGTGATGTTTGTCATATACGTGTTGAGGTTGTAGAAGGTTGTGGTTGGATATGACAATAGGCCATCACATGAGAGGTTGGGTTCTATAAAACCGATGATGATTGGGGTTGGACATGGTTAATGTATCCTTTTGTGTTTTTAGAACATCTTGATGTTGATTGAAACTTGTCCATGTGATGTGGTGTCATACCAAGGGCGGAGAAGATAAAGGATTAGAAAGAAATAACACCGCGATGATGTAGTCCTATAAAAATTCAGGGTACGTCCTCAATTGGGAACATGAGATGATAATGATTGGATTCTAGTCAGGAAGTGCCATGGGAAGGTGAGAAAGGGGTAGTGTACCATCAGTGGAAGGTGGGTGTTCTGGGATAATCCAGTCATGGGAGGTCTGACATGAGATGGTAAACTTAAATGGGTGTGGTAAGAGTGACCCTCCTCCAAGTTGATGTTGTTGCAGAAAATGCCTTTTTGAAATAAAGTCATACCTGAGGGAGGTTGTGTTGATTATAGTATATGAATGAATCTTGTAGGAATATCCTCCTGAATGGTTTGGACGGTGCGACTAGATGCAAAATAAGATTAACAATCCTATGGATGTTGGGGAACAGTTAGTTAGAACATGTCATGTGATGTGAAAGTTAGGTTGAGGTTTGTGTAGTCATTCGTCAAAAGTGGAGGTTACAAGTAACTGAAGATTGGTGAGAGAACTATATTGGATAAATGGTATGTTTACAATGTCACCAGAGTTTCGGGTTGGAATGACTCTAGTTGTCGTCTTTAAGGTGAGTTAGCCCTGATAGAGTGCTTTAGCACAGGTTTTGTTGGACGAGTACCCTAGAATTTTGGGTTGCATTTTATTATACAGTTTTGGAGTGAAATAGTCAGGAAATGTGGTTAGAAGGATCCAGTATTTTCATTCAGGTGACATCGGGATTGGTCACCATTAGAGTTGGGAGAATATAAAAATGACGCCTAGGGATTTAGGTCATGATTTGTACAGTGGATCGGGTTGATGAGGTGTTGATTAGTTCCTCCATGATGATGTGAGGTGGTGTGTTAATTTTCAATGTGTTGTGAGTTATGTTTTTTTTCATAAGTCTCCCCCATGATGTTCTCATGGTGGTAATGGTTTAGGTGGAGGCATCATTGACGTGTTTTCTAGTTCGTGTGGTAGGTTGTGGTGAGGAAGTCTTAAGGGAAATGTTTGTGCCCTTGATCTATGTTCAGTGGCCTTTTGATGTGAAACTAGAAAGTTTGAAAGGGTAATGGAAATTCATGCTATGTGTAATGGTATCTTGTTACAAAATTTTAGTGATGCATAAAATTTAGGCTCTAGGAAGATCTGTTATAATGTGGAGAGGTTGTAAGATCCCAGATTATCCATAGGTTATATTCTTGTTTATGTTTTAGTTTATGTCCTGTTTTGGGTCTAAATGGGTGTTTCCCTTGTTCATGTGAATACCTAATGGTGTTCTGGGATTTCGATACATGAAACAAGATGTAAAAATAGTTTTTAGGAAACTTTCATATTATACGCACAATTAGCGTAAACCATGTGGAGCATCGCATCTAACCGTGCAGCCATGGAAAAAGGTTTTCACATGGTTATCGCATGGTTAGAAAAACTGTGTAGAAATACCAGGTAACCAAACAAATTGGGTGCTTTTGGAGAGTTGGTTCCACACATTTTTCACATGGTTAGGAAAACCATGTGGTAAAACTGTGTGGCAGAGAAAAGTGGGAAAACATACAAATTTTCTATTACGGGATTTTAAACCCAAACTCTGGATTTTCCTCTATTACTCCCCTATCAACCCAAGTGATAAACTAAGTCCTTCAAGACCTCCCATGGATAAATAACACCCATTTCTAGGATATTTTGGACATCATTGGTTGCATATGAAAGCTCTGAGTAGGTTAAATCCTCTCTTTCCTTCTCTTTTCCAGATTAGGGATGGTATTTTAGGTGATCTCTTTCTAAATCTCTAAAACCCTATTTTTCTGGTGAGATTTAGGATAAGGTTTCAAAGGGTGGATGAATCTTTAACCATGACTCTAATTTTGAGTGTGTTCATCACCTGATTCATGGTTGGTGGTCCACATGTTATATCCCATTGTTTTAAGTAGATTTCTACATTCGAGTATGTATTCTTTCTTTACTTTTGTTGAGATTTATATTAATTTAGTGTGATTAGGTAGATTTGTCATCTAAACAATAATTTTAAACCATCAAAATCCCTATGGTATGAATCTAAGATGATTTTCCCAATTTGGGACCACCCATGGGGTGTTCCGACCATTCTGAACCTAGAAATTGACAAGGTCACAAGTGGAATTGATGTGTAATAACATAGATCCCATGTTGAACACATTAGTATGGTTTGTTGGATTGAATATTTAATTTCTATGTTTTGACTATGTTTAATAATGCCTTAAGGTGTTTTTTGAAATTTCATAGTTATGGGTTAATCATGTTAAATGGGATTGTGTCGAATGATCTATGATTTATATTGAAAATCCAAATTGTATTAGTATATATGAAATGAAGAACATGCTAAATTTGAAATGGATTTTGAATCGAGAACATGTAATTGGTTTCATGAGGTAATTGATAAATATGGAATGATTTAATACATGACAAATGTACATGAAATGATAAATGGGATAATTGGGTTAAAGTATGGTCATTGATGAATACTGACTAAGCCATTGGGGTTGTTGAATAAAAATAAATGGTTAAGGAATAAGAATTGGAGTTTGGAGAAATGACTATGAATTGTAACTGGTAAATGTGTTAATGGGTTATAGAATAATATTAATACCCATGTGGTTGTTATGTAATGTGATGATGATTTCTATTGGCATTGGTTGTATAATGTTGTGTTATGGTATGGTTGCTGTTATTACCTGTTCCAGTGGGGCCCGCCCCGTGACTCCCCAAGCCCACCTCTAATTGGCCATGTGTTGGTGACTTTCACCGATTAGGCATATCAATAACATGGGCGGCATTGCCTAAGTACCTGTGCACCCACACACATCTCCAAGCCCAAAAATGATGAAAATTAAAATCCATGAAGGAACAAGATGTATGTATAAAACTAAACCCAACCAATAGAGTACGACAGAAAGTAATGTACTAAAAGTAAAACTGGGCCAGAATACAATCGCACAAAAACAAGAGAGTCTTCAAACTACAAGTCTAACATGTAATCAAAAAGAGGTACTAGGATTTCTCATAGCCATATGAATACCTCAGCCTGTAGGGATCTCATAATGCCTTGTCCGGTCCAGGTCCACCTTGGACTCTGTCAGAAGGTCACTCGTCTCCACAATACATGACACGTGAGCATAGTGTATGTCTACTGAACATATAGCAGGAGAAACACAATCCAAATACACTCAAAACTCAGACCCGTAGACTAGAGACAAGTCACACCAATGCATACCACCACTAGGGATTCAGTTATAAGGTTCCACGATGAACGTTTCGGGGAGAACTCATTTCACAAGTCTGATAGTCCTGATGACGTCCGTATGAGATATATTGTTTGTTCAGAAAGGTTACAAGAGATAGATATGCTCATTCCGGGAGAACACACTTCTGAGCATAAAAACATCATGATACACAAAAGAGGATCACTTCCAGGGCCTTTTCGGATATAGCGACTCATCCAGATTCCCCTGTTATGTAGATGATCAATGTCCTGTGGGAATAGTATTGTCGATACCTGACTCAACCCAAGGTCATGAATGGATAGAGAATCTCGCTACGGACCTCTCATAGGGATACCCGACTCTATCTCTGAATGTCCTGTTGAAGGGATCATACTCCCTTGAATGAAAATGATACCTGACCTACAGTGGAATGAGAAAAAGGGGTAGTAACCCAAATGAAACCAATCCAAGAAATGGTGGAGAAGAAGATCAAGCCATGTACTGAGAAGTACACTACATGTAGAAGTCTCACATGTCATGTCTTCTAACCCCAGGTACTGCCCGTGTACAATGACACGTGTCATAAGGCTTATCGTGTAAAATGTAACTACACAACGTGTAGAAAGGATCATATGTCATGTCAAAGTATTTGGTGCCTGCTCCATGTATGTTGGCAGTGTGATTGTACATGGTCTCAACCCATGTATTCTGACCTGTGTAATCAGCACATGGGTTTACCCACGTTATTTGGCTCGTATGGGTGTGTGGTGGATTACATGGTGTTTACACCACCCCATATCCATGTATCATTCAAGATACATGTCGAGACCCATGTAAGGACCCACACGACATTTGACAGTGGTCACATGCTGTGTGTACGCTTCCAGTTGCCCAGGATTCCATCCACCTCTAGGTTGGATCCAAAAGTCGTTTCTCCCCGGAGGCACTCCATGTTCTTCGCCACGTGCAGCGCCCAAACCCTAACCACCACCACAGGTCCACACAGTGTGTTCATCGGGATATACATTGTGTGTTCCGAAAATTTCCAGAATCGCAAACCTTCTCTGTTGTGCATCAGGTACTCATCTAGTCTTCGATATGATCATCTGATCGTAACGATTCTCTAGATCCATGGTCACCCTAACACATCAAGGTTGTTTCTGTGGGTTTCAATCATTCTATCAGCCCCAAAAACGCATAATGATTTTCCCGCATAAAGAAAACTCGATGAACGTGAACTCTTGAACCATGTCAATTCATATGTCACTATTGGTGTCACACCTCCATTGGATAAACATGATACTAGATCTCTATTTTGGTATGGTTTCACCACAAAATCGGCATAAAACGGTTCCTCATTCATATCCATGCGAAGAACATGAAAAATGTAGGGAAAAGGGAAGAAAAAAACAAAACAACATAGGAGGAATGAACCTCGATCACCATTCATCACGGTGTTAATCCACTCCAATTAGAATGTTTGAATGGGGAAAATTATAACATTAAGCATGAAAAAAAATTCCAAGAATGAGCCTGATAAATAAAATCCCTCTAACTTGAATGATGATGTGTGAGTCAACCTGTTTTTTGTTTGATCCACATTCTTCATTTAATTTAAGAACAAGGAAGAAAAAATCTAAAAAACAACCCCTACCCTTAGAATGGATCAATCGTTGAAGAAGGAAATCTACTTCTTCCATCGTTGAGATCCTCCAACTTTGTTGGCACAATGATTCAAACATTAGATCGATATCGTTCGTCACTGAGGGGACTCACCAATGCCCCAAAAAGTCCTCTCAATATCTCTTCCCCCCATCTATCACTCGATTAACCCATTAAAAAAAGGGAACTCATTTTAGTGTTCCGTAAAGCTGCCTCATTAATGAGTCAGCGTTTCTATTTCTGAGTCATTATGGTGTGGCATTAATTATTGGCACAAATTCCCTGTCATTTTGCTATAGTGAATTTTTCAAAATAAAATAAAATAAACATTCATTTATTTTATTTCATTTTTTTAAAACGTCCAAAAATTAACATTCTCCTATGACCTACTCGGGTAGAGGTTTGACCCGTTCTTAGGTATAGTCTTCATCCTAGACGAAATTGTTCCCTCGTATTTTTTTAATATGGGAATTCGTTAAGAAACTTCAACAACCTCTCACACCCTCCATCTTACATAACATAAAAAAGTTCAAACCACCATTCTGGGATCACCAGTCCTCAGAATTGCAAATCTTTGAAGATAATGGTCTCATAATAATTTCATATAATATTTAAAAATAATACACAGAAAAATCAGAGATAATAAATTAACCCTACCGTAGGTCTTTCCGATGATGAAAAACGAAAACAATAGCTACTCAAAAATATGTGGGTACTCGGTAGGGATCTGATCCTCCCGCTCCCACGTTCTCTCATGAAGATTCACATGCTGCCACTGGACGCAAAACAATGTAATCGATCGTGCACAAAAGATCATATCCTACTGATCCTATATCTCCACCTAGAACTCAGAAATGGTCTCTCCATCCTTAAAGTCTAGTTCATCCCAATCAAAAATTTATGATGGGTCATGCAAGTACCTCCTCAACTACGACATGTAGAAGAGAACTTGTACCTGGTGCATCTATGGTGGTAAAGATAAGTGGAACACCACCTCTCCAACTCTGCACTATATTTGGAATGGTCTGATGAACCGTTGAGATACCTTGCCTCCCCAGCCAAATCTCTGTATCCCTCATCATGGTGAGACCCGAAGGAAGACATAGTATCCCTCCTCGAACTCTAGAGGTCTGTGTCGCTTTTCATCATAATACTTCTACTGGATCTATGTAGTCATCATATGCTCCTAGATGATCTTCACCTTTTCGATGGTATCTCAAACCAATTCTAAAATAATGAGTGCTGACTCTCCAGGGTCGGTCCAGAAAATTGGGGATCGATAGGGTCTCCCATATAAAGCCTCAAACGGTACCAGACCAATGGTGGTGTGTTAGATATTATTGTATAAAAACTCCATAGGTGGTTGGTGGACCTCCCAACTACGACCAAATTCCATGATACATGATTGTCACATATCCTACAGATCCTAAATGGTCCTCTCCATCTTACTATATATTTGGGAGTAGAACGCTAAGCACAGCTGAGATCCAAAATCCTCGATAAATCCCTCACACAACCGAGATTTGAAGAGGTCATATGGATATGAGACTATTGTCAACGGTACTCTATGTTTCCCAACTATCTCATACACGTAGAGGTTCCTCATGCTCTCTATGGAACTATGCTCCCTGATATCTAGGAAGCGGGCCGACTTGGTGAGTCGGTCAACAATCACCTAGATAGAATCATGCCCCATAGATGTCTGTGGTATGCCTGTCATGATGTCCATTGATGTTCTATCCCAATTACACTCTGGAAATTCTAGGTGTTGGATAACCCCACTGGAACCTAGTGATCAACCTGCACATACTGGCACGTAAAGCATGATAAACGAACTCCACTACTTCCATCTTCATGCATGACCACCAGAACTGCCGTTTTAGATCCCAATACATCTTCTCCATGCCAGGTTGTACCGCCATGGGGGATGTATGAAACTCACATAGGACCTCCTCCCACAAAACCATGGGTATAAAAATTCATCCTCGGAAGAGGAGAATGTGCTCCCCACCTTGAGAATATCCATCAGGATCATGTCATGTGGATAACTGAGAATGTAAAGTATCACATTCGGTATCCTCAACTAGTGCCTCACTAACTCGCTGTAAGAGTGGATGAGTAAAAACCATCGACTTAAGGTAAGATTCATCCTCTCTATCCATGTAGGATAAATTAAATGAAGCCCACTGTTTTGTCACCTCACTCAACAGCTACAAGCTCTATCTCCTACTAAGAGTATCTACCACATTTTCCCCCTTACTAAGAGTATAGATGATCCCAAAATCATACTTATAGAGGAACTCTAATCAAAGCCTCTATCGCATTATCATTTCCTTATATTAGAATATGTATTTGAGGTTCTATTGGTCAGAGTATATGAGAAACTGATCTCCCATACGATTGTGGAATCACATCTTCAACACAAAGAATACTGCTTCCAAATCGGGATCATGGATCGCATAGTTATGCTCATGTAGTCCAAAATGGTGTGAACAATAAACAATCATCACATATTCATGCATCAAGGCACGGAAAAGACATGTCCCTAATGTGCTTTAGAAAAGTATGTACCTAACACCCTCCTCTGGAAATCTATAGAGTACGATGCTTTTAAAACACGGTCTCAACTTCTAAAAATCCTTCTCTCACATCTTCTTCCACATTAAGGGTTTTCCCTTCCTAGTCAAGGCTATCATTGGTGCAGATATCCAGTATAAATTAGGATGGAATCTCGGGTAATATCATGTAATCCAAAGGAATCTCCAATCCTCTGTTACAGTCTGAGGTGGATCCCATGTTATCATTGCCTCTTCTTTAGCTAGATCCAAAACTATTACTTCTTCTGAGATTACATGTCCTATAATGTGGACCTCCTAAATCATGAATTGAAACTTCGAAATATTCCCATAATTTTGGGGCTCTCGGAGTAAATCTAGAACCATCCGCAGATGTCTTGCATTCTCCTCCTCTAATTCCCATTACACAAGGATATCTTTGATTAAGACCACTACGAATTGGTCCTTGTATTATTGGAAGAGCTAGTTCATAAGTCCCATTAACATTGTGAGGGAGTTTTTAACACCAAAAGGCATCCCCAAGTACTCCTACTGATAGTAGCAGCAACTGAAGGTCATCTTTAGAGTATCCCCATCCCGTACTCGTATCTTTTGGTAACCTGACTGATGGTTAACCTTTGAGAACCACTATAACACTATTAGGTAACTATAGAGGTCATTGATCCTCAGAATTGGATACTTATTCTTCACAATTTTTTGACTCAAGAGCCAGTAATAAACACATAACCTAAAAATTCCATCTTCCGTCTTGGAAAACAAAACTAGGGCCACCCAGGGTGAAACACTAGGTCTCACAAACCCCTTCCTATGCAAATCCTCTAGCCGCACCCTCATCTCACACTGATTTAAGGGAGCCATCCAATATGCTGGTGAGGATATCAGTGTTGTACTGGGCTGAAATTTGATACATAAGTGTATCTCCCAGTGGGGATGTAGTTCTAGAACATCTTCAAGAAAGGAGCCCTCATATTCTACCACTACTGTCGGGAACTGGAATCTCTTGTCATTTTTTGCTCCTAGGTAAGGCTATACAACTCATGAGTGATCGGATGCAACCTCCTTTGCATGATCCCATTCTGTGCTACCTGGGTCTCCTTTACACTAATAAAGGAACACATCATTTCATCGATGTGGACAAACCACACTCTTCTCCTAAAGCAGTCAATCTGGGTATGGACTCAAGATAAACAATCTGTATCAAGAATGACGTCGTAAGGTTTCGATGCTACCACTAAGTGGTTTCAACTGAAACTCTCATCTACAAGGGTAAGATCAAAATGTCTAAATTTTTTTGTGATCATCAAGTCTCCAACCGTAGGATTCTCCATGCATAACGGTCGAGTCATTGGCTCTATCATAATATCAATGATTCACACAAGGAATCTGGAGAGGAAGGAAAGAACTAAACCAATATCTATAAGTATTGTAGATAAGGTAGGGAAGACACAGATCGTACCTCAGATCAACCCTGGAGGCCCTTAGTTGTACGCCTCAATTGCATGTAGTTGTCCCCGCCTCTGTCCCTCGGCTCCCTAAGCCTGATGCAGTCCTTCAGATGGTGGTGGTGGAAGTAGATCGATCATTTGCCACCACCTACAGCTCTCCCTACTACTTTTCCACATCTGCCGCTTGGTAGGTATATCTTCTCCACTCTTTGACTCTGCCTCAGTGGTCCATAAATTGCTTCCCTGTCAGCATATCAATGAGTTGGATAGTCTCTAGAAAGATGTCCCCTACAGTTGCACGATTAAAAGCGCCTCTACCTAGGATGACTGGATCCAACCTGAGAGCCATGGACTGTCGATACCATGTCATCGGTCCTTCTACGATGTTTCCCATGTCTTGATCCTTGTTCCTAATGTAATCACCCTAATTTTGAGGTCTTGAAACATGTCTTCCTACTGCTAACTACCACCATATGTCTCTGCTCTACTAATAATCTCTCTATATCCATGGCTCGCTCGAGGACTCCCTCATAATAAAAAATTCATAGAGGCACCACACTAGCTTGTAATTTTTATTGTATACCTCTCTAAAAGGTATGAGGACTGATTTTCTGATCCCTGACTGTATCCATCAAGTACCTGTCAAGGTTTGTGTGTCTTGTAGAATAGTTAGCTACCGTCAGACTGCCATGTTGTAGTTGAATAAGCTCCTAGATATGCACTGCCCTCAGCGTAATTATAGGGGAATCCTCCCAAAGGAGTTTCTCAAACTTTTTCCAGTAATGATTCTCCTTGTCATGGGTCTGAGTGGTCAAAATCCACCATCAACCCACTGATCCTAGAATAAATCTCACTCCTAGGACCACTATCTGGTCCGCCGGTGTCCTCACTCGACCGAAATATCTTGTCACCACCTCAAGCCAACCCTTAGCCTCCTGAGGGTCGAGCACTCCTCAAAAAAATTGGGGTATCTGTATCTATAAATTAGAGTGCGCGCTCAGTCTACTCCCCTCTTCGGTCAGTACTACAGGTACCATGTTCTACTCCACAGGTAGTGGGATAGCATGTCAACCTCTTAGCGGTAATGCTTGGGGAACTAGTCTCTGTATCGAAGCCTTGTAATTGATGGTTCATCCTCATGATCCAGTTACTGAATCCTAGTGAGTATTCATCATGGATGAATCTTATATATAAACAAGATGTACCATGGTCAATTATTATATCTGGATAATTGACACAAAGGACATGGAAAACACAACCCACTCTTATATGATGCATGTAAATTTTTTTTACTTCACCGCAACTAGTCTTTTCATGTACCAAGTGGAAAGGTAGGTTATCAGAGTCTTAATGAATGGATACATTGTCCGTCATACCCACACTGAATTCCCTATCCTGAAAGTCGAGATCGAAACACATAAAACAATTACATCAAACAAATATCATAGACTCTTGGTCCTATGGTAGAACCAACCATCCTCTTATACCAATCTATCACGACCTGTCTTAGTGGGGCCCGCATCATGACTCCCCATGCCCGCCACAAATAATCCAGGGGCTGGTGAATAGAACTGAGTAGTCATATCACTAATAAGGGGGGAATTTCCTAATTACAGGTACACACACACAAATCCAAGCCCACAATCGCTGAAAAGTAAAAAAAACACTGATGGACAAGATGGATTCATACAAATAATCCAAACAAAAATAGTACGACAAAAATTACAGTACTAAAAGTAAAACACATCCATAATACAAGCCCACAAAAACAATAGAGTCTACAAACAACAAGTCTAACCTTTAAACACAAAGAGGTTCTGGGATTGCTACTCATAGTCACAGGAACACCTCGTTCAGTAAGGAACTCAGAAATCCAAGCCTGGTTTGGGTCCACCATGAACACCGTCAAAATTCCACTTGTCTGTACAAGACATGACACGTGCCGGAAAATATCATGTAGGGGTGAGTATAACAATACTCAGTAGTGGACCCCCAAAAAACAAAGCAGTACATAAATTAATGGTAAGTCATCTCTACCCTGTGTTTGTCTACAAAACATATAGCAAGAGATGACCAATCTATATAAACTCAAAACTCAGACTGGTAGTCTAGAGACAAGTGACACCACCACATACTACAACTAGGGATTCAGTTAAAAAGTTCTTCAAAGAACTTGTCTGGGAGAACTCAGTCCGCAAGTCTGATAGTCCTAATGGTGTTTCTCCAAGATTTATTGTTCCTCGGGAATGATCAAGAGATACATATACACTCATTCAGTGATAAACCACTCCTGAATGGGAAATAATCACAATACATAGATTCAAATCCCATCCAGGGCCTTGCCGGATACCAAGACTCATCCAGATTCACCGGCTAGGTAGAGGATGAGTATCTTGTTTGAAGAGTTGAGTTGAAACCTAAATCTTTCTAGGGTCATGAATGAATTGAGGATCTCACTCCAGGCCTCTCATTATGATACCAGACTCTATCATGTAATGTGTTACAGAAGGGATCATACTGCCATGAATAGAAATGATATATAACTTTCAGTGGGATGAAAAAAGAGGTGCTAACTCAAACAAAACATGTCTAAGAAATGGTGGACAGGAAGATCAAGCCATGTACTGTGAAGTACACAACATGTAGGAGTGTCACACACTGTGTCATATGAACTTCGGTACTGCCCGAGTAAAATGGCCCATTTATTAAGGCTTATTATGTAAAAAGAAACTACAAGGTGTGTAGAAAGGATCAAACACTGTGTCAATGTATCTGGGGTCAGATCGATGTACACTGGCTATGTCCTAGTACACAGCCTCAACCCATGTATGCCAACCCGTGTAATCGGCACACGAGGTGACCCATATTGTTAGATCATATGGTTGTGTGGTGGAGTACATGGCATGTACTCCACCCCATGTTTGTGTATAGTCTGAGATACACGATGAGCCACATGTAAGGACCCACATGTTATGTGACAGTGGTCACACGCTGTGTCCACACTTCCTGTCTCCCAGGACTCTAGAAACTGATGGGGGGGGGGTCCACATGTCATGTCTCCCAAGAGGCACGCCATCCTCATCATCATGTGTAGTATACTAACTCTACATGCTGCCACCGGTCCACACAGTGTGTTCATTGAGATAAACATCGTGTGTTCTGGAAATTTCATGAATTGCGAACCTACTGTACCGCACCCCGGGTACTCTTATGGTCTTTAATCTGGCTATCTGATCGCAACAAAACTCCAGATCCAAGGTCGCCCCAGCACTATAAGGCCGTTTTTTGGATTTTGGTCCTCCAATCAACCCCAAAACACCTACTGATTTACCTGTACGAAGAAAACATGACTAAAAAGAACTCCCATACTATGTCGATTTGTCCGCCGCTATCACCGTCACACCTATGTTGGGTCATAACGGTGTCAGATCCCTATTTTGGGATTATTGTGAAAAGAAACGGGTTCGCAACGATTCCTCGTTCGTATCCCCTTGAAGAACGTGAAGAACGTGGGGTAGAAGAGAAAAGAAAAAAACAACAAAGGAAGAACGAACCTCCACCATCATTGTTGACAACATTAATCTCCTCCCTTTAAAAAGATGGAATGGGGAAAATGTAAACATTATGCATGAAGAAAAAATTCCAAGAAAAACCCAAATAATGAGAATCCCTCTGACTAGAATAATGATGTGTGGGTCAACTGGTTCGTGGGTTGATTCACATTCTTTGTTTAATTAAAAAACGGAGAATGAAACAATCTAAAACCCTACCCCTACCTAGATAATGGATCGATTACTGATGAAGAATGTCTTCTATAATCGTTGTTGAGATCCTCCAACTCCATTGGTGCAACGGTTTACACATTTGATCAGTGTTGTTCATCACCGAGATGACTCCCCAAAGGTCAAAGAAGTTCCCTCAATATTCCCCCTCATTCAAAGCACCATTACGGGCTCATCAGGCCTCGGAATTGCATGCTGTTCAAAAGACTAGTCTCATAATAATTCCATATTATATTTAAAAACAATACACATAAAAATAAGTGGCATTACAATTGTGTTGATTTTATAAATAAGCATGTGAACATGGCATGGTATAGTTTGGTATTGACATGAGGTTTTATGCCCATGGTTCAAGTTAGACCGAGGCTCTAAACTCCACCTCATAAATGCACAGGTTAGGGAATGGGACGGAGGCTATATTCCCCTAATAGTTGCATTACACCTGAACTGAGGCATTGATGTGGGGATAATGTGTTGATGTGATATTTGTATCCCGAGTAAGATATGGACTTGATTTATTTCCCCTGTGCATTGTGATTGATTTCATTAGACCCTTTTGTAGATGATAATTTTTCCTAACTGATGGAACATGTGATCTAAATAGATTAAAGAATGAATATTTTATAAAGATATAAATTGGTATAAATTCTGTGATTCTATTAAGTGAGCCTTGCGTATCTAATGGAAATAATTTTTTCATTAGTTTACTTTCCATTTATGTTTTATTTTCATGCACTATCTATTTGACTAGATAATTTTTAGACACCATCGGTGGTGCCCTATAGGGTTTTGTAATCACACCCTGTTCATGCTATCGTTGGGTACCCAAGCAGATATCTTAGTTACATGTCATGAAGAGGGAAGAGGCCCTACACTATGATGTTTATTTAGGATCAATATTTACATGGATAAGGATCATGGCGTAGAGTGGGGACCCATTTGGTGATTTGGTCGTTTTCTTATTTTGGGATTTATTAACTTGCACTACTAGTATGTCATGACATTGATATTGGGGAACTATGGTTTGTACCAAGTTGGGAGATGTTTGGAATGTATTTTTATTATGTGTTTCATACTATTCTGTTATTTCAATTATTTTCTATTGTGGATTTATCTAGTAAAGAGGGTATAGTCTCCCCATGTGACCCATTAGACCATTACCTTTAGTTGGCGACTTTTAGCGTCTGTGTAGGTGCACTTGAGATCATGTGATGACTTGGCATGGGGAACCAGTTTAGTGGCTCTTAGGTTGAGTATGTTACATCAAAATTATCTTAGAGTGAATTTTTGGGTTTCTTTATAATATTTCATTTTTGATGAATAGTGAAAAAATAATGAATTTTAATTGATACCTGTATATTCATCAAATTTATTTATATTTTTAAATTACATTAAAATTTGGTTTCAAAGTATATTAAGATAAATTATACATCTATTAAATAAATTTATTTCATTATAAATAATTTTATATTAATATTGAACATGAAAACATTTCAAGTATTTGAACATTTTCACTTTAAAAACGCATTGTATTATCCCGTCTATGGTCTAAAATTTAAATTACATTTTTATACATCTGGAAATTGAATTTCTAAATATAAATTCCATATTTATTATTAGAAAATTCATAATTAATATAATACCAACTTATTTTTTTATAAAAATTATTTTAAAAAATACATAAAATTAATCATGGTGATTAAGAGAAAAACTGGTTTACTAAGGGAGAAAACAATGAACAAAAGAATAAAATTATCTAGAAGCTTGTAAAAAATAATATTGGCCATAGTTTTACCTTATAACTTCATGTGTCTAGATTATCCATTATTGGATCCAGTTGACTTGAAATACATGGGTGTGGAATTCTCTTATTAAATTTTTTTTATGTTTTCCACTAACCACCCTTAAAAAGTGATCCCCTATTCTCATCTATTAACACCACTCAAGAACTTTTTATTTCTAAATACACACTAAAATCACTAATAATCATAAATAAAATCATCTTAGAGTCCACACATCAAGTATAAATCCAACCAATTGTGCCCTTTGGTGAAATCCAAAAGGAGATACCCGAAACAGAAGTATCATTCATCAAAATATATTTTTTAATTTATTCATAAAACCTAGTTAATTATTTTTAATACAAGATTATATAATAACATTGTTTTATTAAATATAATTATATGATTATATTTTAAGGATACAACCTATAACCACACACACATCTATCAAATGGGTTTTATAATCATCATTCATGTGTATGGCAGACAACCTACTCGCGAACCAATGTCATTCAGCTTCCCATTATCACCAATCAAGGTTCGGAATACTGATAGAAATTATGTTCCATTTTATATTTATTATTTTGAGGAATTTATTTTGATTCATGAATTTTTATCTCATACATACATTTATGCTTTCCAATTTATGGGAATACAAAAATGTTGTTAATGTGTGCAACATACTATCATCCCGTGATGTTATGTGATTAATTATTGATTTATATTTAATGTATTAAGGTTGGGTTTAATAAATATATTTTATTTATATGAAATTATTATTATATTATGTTGATAATATATCATATACTTTTAATTTTTTCAAACCATTAGGGAAATTGAAATAGCATTCATGCGTACGTACTGGCGACCATCTCCATGAACAACATATTTCATTTCCTATTTCTATCTTTTGTATATTATTATAAATAAATATTAAATTAAAATTTATTATATTGATAAAACAATAATATTAATATAGGTAATTTAATTATTATTAAATTACGAGGTAAAAATATATGAATAATCCAGACATGTTTAAAAAAACCATAATTACCCAAAATGTAACAATAACTTGGAAATAGTAATAAATTTGTAATAAAAGATTATAAAAAAATCATATATGGTATGATATAAATTAATTAGGTTCTTTAATATATTTATAATAAAATTAAATTTATTATATGAGATGATTTAATAAGTACAACAGAATACAATACTTTATTTAAGGTATTTTCATCTCACTTTTATTTTTTTGTGAGACACAATCCATGTTCACTAGAGATTTTATATATGTGGTGTGCATGGTCCTGGATCTTTGTGGATAAAACCTTTGACTTTTATTGAATATGGGAATTCGTATAGGTGGATCGGAAGTAGTTTGGATAATTCTAGTTAAGTAAAAGCTATAAAGAGGGGATTACATGTCATGTAACAATATTAAATGATGTGAAATAATGTTTCCCAAGTTATTCTATAATGCTTCATAATGTGAATCCATTTATACTACGTGAAAGTGGTAATCAAGGTGAGAAATAAATTAGGGTTTGAAAAATAATATAAAATCGAGAGGTGACATATTTTTCGGTGGAACTCGACCTTAAGGAATTACATGACATGAAAGGGGATTACATGTCGTGTAATGCCCCGATGTGGTTTTTTTTTAATTTATTTTCAACTACTCGGGTTTTGTTCAAAACGATGGTTGAAGTGCATCTCCCTAAACCCCAAGTGACTCGATGACCATATCTTCATCGTTTTTGGGATTCCATCATCATGAAAATTCCCAAGCTTCCTTATTTGATCAGCATTGATCTGTCTTTTATATAATGTAGGATCTACCTATGTTCTAGTGGATTCTTCAAATGGCCTCCTTTAGTTCCTCCTTAACATGTGATAGACCATAATCTCCACATTTCAAATTGAGTTTTATTGTTGGTTGGTTGGTGAGGTTGTTTCGTGGTGTCCTCAGGTGGATGCAGTAGTTGCAGGAGAGGGGATCATGATCTGTTTCTTTGATCTGTTCTCATAGGAAGAACGCCAATGACCTTTAGAGTTATGGATTAGATTCTTCTATGTTTACTTCTTTGAATTTTTTTATCTATGAAGATTTATCCATTTGGATCACAATGAAATTTACCTAATAACTATATGAACCAGATTAATGAAATCGGTATCAATCACATAACAATGTTGTCGATTTATAATGTGATAATAGTTTTCCTCTCAATTTTCATGATAGTGTAATATCTGTTCAATTCATGGTAATTATGTTTTTCTTCAAGAATATTGGTAATTAACATAAATTATTAATTAAATTTTAATTATTTATATAATTAAAAAAGATCCATGTTTAATTAATTCAGTTGTTGTTGATGTAATTTAAAGAGAATCAAATTGCTAAAAATATTCATGTATAAGGGAATTGGTTGATGAACCTGAGGCATGTTGATTCTTGGTTATAAAATAGTTAATGTTATGATAAACTATATATTTAATTAAATTAGTGATATATTGTGATATATTGTTTCTTATTATGCCCATAGTTGGAACCTATGAAAAAGGAATCGATCAATTCAATATGGAATAAGTACCAGTTGTGTGATAAAGCTAATGCCTTGTAGGGCCCAAGTTTCCATATTTATCATAATGTCTGATTTCATGTGCTTTTTATCAATTATATCTCTTTGTGTGTGATGGTAAAATTCCTTACTTTAGGGATAAGATCTCATTGCTATGTTTTTTTCATTCTCCTTGTTATGTGTTGTGGATATAAGACTTCTGGTTTTGGGGGTAATGAGACCTGGGAGTGACATAAGCTAGGGATGTCTATTCCTGGGGGATGTTGGGGTATGTGGGGTTTGGAGGCCTAGTCATTGTGGTAGTAGATGATACATAGATTGGAGAGATGCATTGGTTTATGCATGTGGGTGTCAGGGAGGTTACTAGGGATGATGTAATGGTTTGAATATGGGATTACCCATTGATGTTAAAGTGGATGCTATTAAAATTGTTGTTTTTATCTACATTAATTTCCCTACTAATTGAGGAATATGTAATTTCATTCCATCCTTCCAAAATAGGTGAAGAATCACTTGGTATTTCATCTTCTTTCAATCTAAAGATTCAAGTGGATTGATGGGTCTACGCTCCTACTATATGTGGAAAAGACTCAACGAGTAGCTCATCTATAAACTATGTTAAAACTCATGCATTTGGCAGCCCAGAATTATTTTCTAGAATTCCTAGGAAAATGGAAAATGTAAATGTTGTTAAATAAATGAATAAATGATCTTTATCCCTTCGGGATGGAGATTTTTGGGATATTGTGTCAGGGTTATTCTTTATAAGGAACTGTGGACTTGGTTGGGTTATGCTTGGAGGGCACGAAACATTGTTGTGATGGTAATATAATGAAATGTGGAAAATAATAATCGTTAATTAATATCTAAATAATTAATTAATGTCATGTGAAACTAATAAAAAGGGTTAAAGTAATGTAATTTATCTCATTAAATGGTTGTGTTCTTATATAATATATATTCTTAGCAGTGGCAGTAGGGAGTCCGAGAAACATTAACCGTATTTTAATCTAAGACTAGTTCATTCCCATAGTGTGGTTGTGAGATATTTTATATTATGTACTTTTTTGATTCTATGTGCTACACCACCACGTCAGTTAGGGAAATTAACACCCTGGATATTTTGATCCACGATGGTGTTTTTTTCATCATCCTAGTGGGAGGATGGATGGATGGATATCCCCTTTGGCCCCACTCTATTCTCTAGGTGATTACTTTTGATGGTATGAACGATAGTTAGTTTTCCCCATATATGTTTGTAGAGGATTTTAATGGTTTGTGGTTATTTCACACACATATGTTTGGGATATAGTTTCCTATGGACTAATATAGGTGAAACCACTATAGTTTGTGATGGCTTGGGGAGCCTTAATCAGTGTATGTGTTGTAATGGCATGAAGTATAATACCAGATGTTTGATACATGTAATTTTATCAATGGTGGATCTAGATAATTACCTGGTTACATTTGGTTGTGTGCTTTTGGTGGAGTGTTGCATGAGGTTTGTGTTGTGTTGCTACAATCAGGTGTCTTTGGGCTAGCCTTTTTGGAGGGAGATGCTTAGGATGAGAGACGTTTAGTAAAAGTAAGAAACCTATGGGTATGTGGTAGTGGGGTACCCTTGAATTTATTTATTATATTATATACACTTTTATGTGTTACTTGGTGAGATAATTCAAGGAGAGGCTTGAGAAATAGTATACCTGTTTTGGTGATGACATAGTTTCACTTATTGTTCACTATGATTTAGCATTCTTTCTCTAATTTTTCATGAGAGGCTGCGGGGAGGATCCTACTGAGTATAATGTTATACTCACCCTATGTTATATAAAATATTATTCAGGTCACTTGGTGTATGATGCAGATCATGATTCTTATTACTAGATAGGGGCATTGTAGGAACTATTTGGGCTTCAAGGTCATTGTTGTTTTTCTTTTTTTAGTACATGAAATTTTCCCTTTTATTTTTATTAGTTCTCGCTTGATAGCACATATTTTTTGTTGATACTTATTTTACATTGTGTTATTAGTATGATTTTGTTGTTGTCTATCTTTTCTCTATCTTTTGCATGTGTTCTCTTAGAGAGTAATGTCTCCTGTTTGTGTGATTTCTATACCCTCAATGCTAGTTGCCAAAATGAGGCCTACTATAGGCGGGACCTGGGGGTCATTATCCCAATTATCAAATTGTTGGCCCAGGTGGGGTACACATCAGGGAAAGGGGTTCATGAAAGAGTGGAATCAATGTTCTGGTTGAGGGATAATATGGATTCTGGAGTTTGGAATAGGTGAGGTTTCATGGGATGGTAGGAAAATAATGTCAGTCAAAAGCAGCAAGTGCTGTAAACAATTGAGATCATCTGAGAACTAGGTATTTAGGTTCCCCTATGATCTGATGCATGGACCTTTATGTTTATAGTGGCTACTAAATTTGTTGATAATGGTTACATGTTAGAGACTAAGGAAAGGATTGTGTATAATTCTTCTTTTCACCTGTGTTTGAATGGGTAGAACATGGGATAGGTAAACCTAAAATTAATAAAAGAAAAAAATTTATTGATGTTAAAGCCTTTAATATTCCATGTTAATGATCTCTAACTTCTTGTCCTTTGGAGGAATGGCTCCAGGTCGACTTCCACATCTGGTTTTCATATAATATGTCCAAATGTTTGTTTGAAATGATCGGTGTAGAGTAGAGGTTGGTAACGAAGACATTTGGAGGTAGACACTCTATGAGTTTCAGCACTAGAGTTATCAGAATTAAAATGGTTCTATTTTAGATTCCACCATAGCATATGATTTGGTGGAGGTTGAGATATATTTCAATTCAATCTTTTCTTATAAAAAGCACTAGGATTGATTTGTTGTGATGATGCTCTGTGGTGTAGCAAGGTATTACTGGTTCTTGTGACTTAGGGATCGTGATGAGTTGGTAGTCTCATGGGAGTAGTTATGAGAGAATTTTATAGAGTAGTTTCTTTCTATAATCATTAATTAAGACAATTTCTAAGATTTTCTTACACTTCATCAAGGGAGCTCTTGTTTGAGAGAGTTTGCGATCTGTTTCAAAGTCCTTGTGTGATATGATTTGGACCTATTTCTAGATGAGGCGGCTATGGTGAGGCATTTTGAGGAGGCGTTGAATCCATAAATCTAGTGTCAGGTCACCTCATTTATGTTGATGGCATGTCTTGAGGTGCTAACGAGAGTAGAGGTCACTGAGAAGAAGTTATTCAGAACTAGATCATTATAAGAGGGGAGTCATCATGATTCTTCACGAACAAGATCTATAGTATGAGGTTATAGGTTTTTAGGGTAGAAGAGTTTCTGATAAACCAGGGGTAGGTCCCAGCTCGCAATAACTCATTTCAGCAGGGGTAGTAGCTCCCAGTCTTATGCTAAGAGACCAGGCACTTGTTTTTCTTATGGAGGATGAGCCATTAGCAGCGAGAGTGAGTAAAATTTCTGAATAGTCAACGTGCACCTGGGGTTCCACATTAGGTTCCTCCATTGAGGTAGTTCCATCTGAGGCAGCATGTTGTACAGTTTTGGATCAGTAACGAGTATATTGGGTAGGGAGTGGATATCATTGGGATGCTCTCCATCCTCAGAGATAAGATCTGAACTATGAAGATGGTCCCCAGTAAGGTCCAAGAGGCCATAAAGTAGGTCATGGTTATCTTCATGCATTAGCGTTGTCAGTTCCAGGAAATCCAGACATTGTTTAAGGTGATGTTTTCTTTTTTTTTTCAATTGTGTTCATGCTTTGTTTGATTTATGGGAGATTCACTCTTTTATATCACCTGCCATTATCCATGGTTTGGGACTTGTGGTAGAGGGGATTCTAGTGACCTTGGTGTTGACTACACCAGTTGTGGATCAAGCTAACTTGCTTGAAGTATGTGGAGACTATGAGCAAGTGATGGGGAAGTACCTCTTTAGGACATATTTCCAATGTTTATGGATACAACCATATGAATTCATCCTCATCGTGGATTGGTTGTATTCAGAGCAGGATATCATGGATTGATTTAGGATGCTGGTGGTGTTCTTCGATGTAGATGGAGAGCTAGTACTGTTTGTTTGCTATCGAGACCCTCAGATGGGTTAGAGTAATGTTCCAACCTTATCATCCTTAATGGATGATTTGATGTTGATTTCATCATAGGTTCAAAAGTTGGCATTTCCCATTGTCATAGAAGAGTACCCTGATGTATTTCTAGAAGAGGTTGTAGAGTCACTCCCTCAAGTGGAGATCATGTTCAGGATCGAGCTATAGTCAGGTGTGTCTACAATCTTAATGTCTTTCTATAGGATAGTTCCTTCTCAGTTTTGGAATCTATGTATAAAGGCCGATGGTCTATTTTAGTGTAGTTGTTTCTATCCAAACATTTCATCATGGGGTGCACCTATCGTGTTTGTGAAGACGTTTTATGGTAGTTTGCGGTTGTGTGTTGATTATCATAGCTTGATCAAAGTGACAGTGAAGAACAACTATACTCTTCTACGGATTGCAGATTTATGAAATCACCTAAAAGGTAAACGTTGGTTCTCAAATATTTATTTGTAGTTAGGATATCATTAGATCCATGTGAAGGATAATGACATCTCAAAGACTTCTTTCCTTTTTCACCATGGGTATTACGAGTACTTTGTGATGTCGTTCTGTGTGGAGAATGTTTGAGTTGTTTTCATGGGGTTGATGAAAATTATTTTCATGTTAGTTCCTGGATAAGTTTATGATGGTTTTCATCAACAACATTCTTATGTACTCCACATCATAGGAAGAGTATGTAGAGCATCTATGTGTTGTTTTGCAATTTCTCCATCAATAATAGTTTTTTATTGGAATTTTTCAAAGTGTGAGTTTTAGTCTTGATAATTCAATTTATTGGGGCATGTGTTTTCTTATTAGGGTGTGGCTGTGGATTATTAAAAGGTATACGTAGTTGTTTCTTGCACAACCCCCTAGATAGTGGTAGAGGTGTGAAGCTTTCTTGGTATTGTAAACTATTACTGGAGGTTCGTAGCAAATTTCTATCGAGTTGGGAATCCTATAACAGCATTTAACAGAAATGATCAGTAGTTCATGAGAACTTATCAGTTTCAAGAATCATTTTATAATATAATAGAGAAGTTAGACAGTGATCTAGTTATTTTTTTTCCAGTATAAAAAGTGCAATTTGAGGTTTTTTGTGATGTTTCACATATGGGGTAAGGCTGTGATTTTATGTAGTATAGATTAGTAATTTCTTATGCTTTTTTGGAAGATACATCCCCATGGGTGTAACTATTTCACCCACGATCATCATTTTTTAGCAGTGGTGTTTTCCAAGATGTTTTAGAGAAATCACCTCATCGTCGAGCATTTTGTGGTCTACAATGATCATAGAAGCTTGAGGTATGATTTATTCCATCATGACATAAACATGCACCATCATCGATGTATGGAGTTACTATAGTATTAAGACATAGAGATTTCATATAAACCTAGGATGGAAATTTTTTTCGCCTATGCATTGAGAAATGAATCATGTAGTGATGCAGTGCATGACATAGGTAATTCATGGAGAGTGATGGAAGAACATTAAGTATTAAATCTGGATATGGGAGAAGTTTGGGGTACATGATTTATTTTTTTAAATGATAGTGCATTCAACATTGGTGTAGTAGGTGGATGATCCCCTGTTGTGGGATGTTGACATGGAGGTCTTGAGAGACTGATTTTTTGTGGTGAGTCCCCTAATGGTTTTTCTTAGGATGAACAACATCTGGTGTTGTTTAAGGGTACGGTTTTCATTCCATTGGTTTCTTGTGAGGAAATTCTCTAATACTTCCATATACTACCTTCAGCAATACATCCTGGTGTGAATAAGATTTATAGAGCTTTGATGAGTCAGTTTTGGTGGCTTGGGTTGAATCATTTTGTTGTGGAGTTTGTGTCTCGATTTTTAGTCTTCCAAAAGTTGAAGGCTGAGAACCGGCTTCCTGGAGGTTTGCTCCAGCAGTTAGATGTTCCTAAGTGGAAGTGGGAGGACATCCCGATCAACTTTTTTACCGATTTTTCTTGATCTAAGGGTGTCTATAACACTATATGGTTTATAGTGAACCTTTTGATGAAATCTTCCCACTTTATACAGATCAATAAGTCGAGCTCGGTGGATGTTTTCTCGAGGTAATACTTGGAGGTGGTGGTTAGACTCAATAGAGTCCCAAGAATGATCATTTACAATCGAGATCCTTGTTTTACCTCTAGGGTGTAGAGAGGTCTCCAAAATTATTTTGGTTATCATATATACCTTAGAACTACATTTCTTCTATAGATGGATGGTCAGAGAGAGCAAAAAATCCAGACACATAGAGATATGTTGTGCTCTTGCGTCCTAGATTTTGGAGGTTTGTTGATGAGGAACATACCCTTGGTAGAGTTCTCTTACAAAAATAGTTTTCACTAAACCATTGGTATGGTTCCATTTGAAGCCTTTTATGTCTAAACATTCCATTATCTGTTATGCTAGAAAGGGGTTGGAGAGTAATCATTTCTCTAGCTGGAACTGGTACAGAATAAGACCGAGATGGTTCAGGTGATTTGTGAGATGGTGAAGGTAGTGCTGGATCATCAGAAATTCTATGACAATCATAGGTGGAGACCTCTGTAGTTTAATGTTGGGGGTCATGTGTTCTTGAAGGTGACTCCTTGTTGTGGGAAGTGATTGTTGGGTCATGGGACTAAGCCTTCTCTCTGGTTTGTTTGGCATGTTGAGGTGTTGGATCATGTTGGAGTTGTGGTGTACGGAGAGAACTTCTCCAATACATGAGCAGGATACATGATGTTTTTCATGTGTCAATACTCTGTTGTTATATTATTGATGACTCTCACATCATCAATTTGGGAAAGATCGATGATGTTGAGGATTCAACCTTCTAGGAGCAGCCTATATGTGTTGAGGACCACTCAGATAATGTGATGTGTGGGAGCTATATCCCATTTATTTGTGTCTTATGGAGGCATGGTGGTGTGGAGAAGGTTATATGGGAATTTGAGTCGTAGATATATTCCCAGTACCCTAATCTATTTTATGTTTACGTCTTCTTTAATAATGTAGTTTGTTAGGTGGTTATAGAAAATTTATGTTATGATATGTATTTCTTTTATTGATTGTGTTGTATTTATCTATTTTGAGTGGTATCTCCCCCATGAGAGTGTTTGTGAGATGGTTGTGGGTTTTCTATGGTTTTGTGCTAGTTCCCCTAATGAGGTGGTGAGCTCTTATGGAGGCGAAATCATGATAGGTATATCAAGGGGCGGTTGTTCGGATGCCCTTTGATGTTTCCTCTATAGGTTGGTTTCGGATTGTTGAGGATGATAATGATTTGATTGGTATCTGATGTAAAGGATTAGATCCTGATGGATCAACCCTTAGTTATTTTTCAAAGATCTAATTGTTTGGAGGTAGCTCAAAACATGTTTGGAGGAGTCCGATTAAGTAAAATATGGAAGGAGATTATTAAATATTGTATAACTGCATTAAATAAAAGTTTTACCTAAAAAGATTCATGGTTTGTAGATTTACTTAGGGTGTGAATGAGGGATTCATGTCATGAAATACTTCAGAGTTAGAAAAATAAATTAAAATTGAGTGGCGTTGAGTTTTTTGCTGAAACTCGACCACGAGACATTACATGAAGTGAAAGGCGATTCCACCTCATGTAATTACCAAAGGATGTATGTCTTAAAAATTTTCCAACCACATGTTTTTTTTCAACCCTATGGATGTAGAATCTTTCCTTCGACCCCAAGAGACCCGATGACCCTCATTTTAGTGTTTTGGGGATTTCTTCATCAATGAACGATTCTTTTCTCCCTTCTTCAACCTGTAGGGATCTTTCTTCGATATAAAATATGATGTACCACTTTCTTGATTTTTATTTGATCCATTTCCTTTATCTTCTCTTTTCTATGTGATGGCATGTGATCTTTATATTTTTAATGGTGTCCTCTTGGTTGTTGGTTTGGGAAGTTAGACCGCATCATCCTGAGGTTGATGCATTTGTTTCGGGAAAGGTGATCGTGATCCATTGATTTGACCCACTATCATGAGAAGAACATAAAAAACCATTTATGTTATGGGATTATATGTTTCTATATTTAATTATATGAAATCATAGAGCTAGCTTGATTTATCCCTTCGTATCATAATCAAATTGACCTATTAATTAGATGAATTGGATTAATGAAATTGGTATCGATTGCATAGTGATATTATAGTTTTATACAATCATAATAATTTGCCTCTTTATTTTCTAGATAGTGTGATATCTATTCCTTTATTGTTTATAATATTATTCAAGATGGATTCTGGTAAAGGGCATAAATCCAGAATTAATGGATAATTAATTGGATAAACGATATAGAGGCATGTTTAATGAATCTCAAAGTTGTTTTAATTTGATGCTAATAAAATTCATGTAGATATGCATGAATAATGGAATTGGTTGATAAACATAAATCATGTTAATTCTTTTTGATAATGAGGTAATGGTATGATGAAACTATTATTTAATTAATTCGGTGATTTCTTGTTTTAGTTTGTTATTTAAGTTGCTTGAAGTTAGAAATTATGAATAATCAGTTGGTTAATTCATGATGGAATATGAACCAGTTGTGTGATAAAGCTATTGCCTTATAATGCCTTATTTTCCTGCTTTCTTGTAAAGGTGTAGTTCATGTGATTTGGATCCATGATAGCTCATTATGTGTTAAGGTTGAATGCCTTTATTTGGGGTTAAGAGCATGTTGTTATGTTTTTTCCAACTCCTTGTGATGTACTCTGGATAGGACAATTGTGGTTGGTGGAGATGAGAATACCAAATGTGATGTGAGCCTAGTATGGATGATCCTATAGGGCTATTGTTCTATGTGGGGTCATGAATTATTTGTGTTTGTGACTACAATTGACGCATAGAGTGGAATTATTCATCGGTTTATGCATGTGGATGTCGGGGAAGACCCCATGGATGATGGAATAGATTAAAGTCGTTCTTACCAATTTATTTGAAAGTGGTTGTCGTTGAATTTATTTATTACTACTTTAGATTCCCCACTACTTGAGGAATATGGTATTGGGTTCCCTGCTTCCAAAAAGGTGAAGATGCATGGGGTATTCCACATGATTTCTATGTTTATCTTCTCAAGGTTGGATGGGTCTATGCTCTTGCTATAGGTGGAAATGACCTGACGCGAAGCTCATCTAATTACCATGTTGACCCCATGAATTTGGTAGCCTAGAATGCTTTTTTATAATTCTTGGGAATATAAAAAATGTTAATGTTGTTAAACTAGTGAATAAAATAATGTGAAGCCCTACGGTTAGATCATGCTGGGATAGAGTGCTGGTGTTATTTTTTTTGAGAAACTATGGACTCAGTTGTGTTATGCATGGAGGGTGTGGAACTCTTTTGTGATGCTAGTGTAATTAAATGTGGGTAATCATAATAGTGAATTAACATCTAATTAATTAATTAATGTAATGTTCAACTGAAAAAAAACTGGATAATGTAATTTAATGTATCTCTTTAAATTGATGTGTGTTTATAGGATATATAGTCTTAGTAGTGGCATCCTAGAGTTCAAGAGAGGTTAGTTGCAGTTGAATCTAAGAACAGGTTTATCCCATAGTGTGGATGAGATTTATATGATATTCATTACTTTTTGTGTATCTATTCTGTAATCCACATTATCGGTTAGGAAAACAAACACCATGGGGAATCTAAGCCCTAGGGGTGTTTTCCCCAACATCCAATTCAGAGGATGGATGGATGATTACCCCTCGGGTCCTTCTCTCTTATCTAGGTAGTTACATGTGGTAGTTTTTATGGTGGTTACATTTCACCAGATATATGTTTAGAGGGTTGTAATGACTTCTGGTTATTTCTCATACATATATTTTAAACATAGTTTCCCCCGTATTACTATAGGTGTAAGGTGTATGGGCATTGATAGATTGAGAAACTTTACTCGGTTTATTGGATGTAAAGGATTGAGGTATTGTACCTGATGTGTGATACATGAAATGCGAGTTGTGGTGGATCCTGGAAATGACCTGATTACTTTTGGTTGTGTGGTTGTAGCACTGATTTGCATGAAGTTAATGTTTTGGTGTTACTCCATCGTGTCTTCGGGCTATCTTTTTTTGAAGGAGATTCTTAGGACATGAGATGTTGGGAAAATGTTGAAAACTAGTTGGGAAGTGGTAGCGGCATACCCTTGACATTATTTATTATACTATATACTCTTGTATTTGATACTTGGTTTTAGTGTCCATGGTGAGGCTAGGAACATCGTATACTTGTTTATGGGACGAGTAAGTTTCACTTGTTGATCATTATGCTTTAGATTTCTTTATTTACTTTTTCATGAGAGGCTCTGTGGAAGATCCTAATGATTATATTGTTATAAACACCCTACATTACATGAACTATTTTTCAAGTCACATTGATTAGGTATGAGATTTGGACGATTATTACTATATTGGGGTTTTGTATAAGCACTTTGGGATTTTTGGTCCCTGCCATTTTTCATTCATTTAGTACTTTCAATTTTCCAATTTAGTTATAGTAGTTCTTGCATGAAAATTTATGTGTGTACTTGATATTTATATTACATTGTTTTTTTAAGACTGATTTGTTTGCCTTCCATGTTTTCCCTATATTTTTCATGTGTTCTCTTAGAGGTTAATTCCTCACATTGTATTGTTTAATATACCCTCAGTGCTAGTATCTATCCCAAGGCCTACTGGAGGTGGGACTCGGGGGTCATTGTCTCTCTTCTAACATTGCTGGCCTAGAAGGGGTACACTTTTGGGGAGGGGGTCATTACATGGTGTGTATACTTCCCATGGATGAATTTTAATATTATTCCACAAAGGTCTATTAAGATTTACATTTCCATTTTATGATCTCTCTTTCAATGGGTTTATGGATAAAACGATACCAAATTAGTAATTAAATTCTGTCTCAATTTTCCGTCTTTAAGTCATGTTTTATTTTATGATCCTTTACTCTTTTATAGGGTGTATGTACAGTCCATTTGATATGTAATATCATGGATATCCATATTTTTAAGTTATTGTATAATTCATTTAATTTTATTGTTTAATGGGGATTAAGATTAAAAGTTACAAAATATGTAAGTTTTTATTGCTACAATCTCATCAATTACGAGGACTATTTATGATTTTTATTAGATTGATAAAATTTTAGGTTTTATAACTCAAAAATTATCAAGAAGTTTCTTATACAATTTTTAGTCATGATATATCCATGTAATGGTACCATTTTATACTATTTAGTAATTAAGATAATATAGAAAATTCTTTTAAGAAAATCAGACCTTATTTCTATTTTGAATCAAAAATCTGTATTCCTAAAAATAAATTATGTCTAATTATTTTTAAAATTTTTTTCCCTTACACTCTTATGATTTATAATATAAATGTTTTCCAATTTTTTATTTTTACAAAAAAATTCAATGGAATCTTTATTTAATTTTCAAAAACAATTACTATTTGTGTTTTACTAATATTTTGAAGGGAACATTAATTTTTGTGTGCACAATATGAATGAAATTTTCTGATATCATAACCATTCATTTCATTGAAGCTTTTTTGGATGATTGGAAATATATTTTCTATATAAAAGGTTTTAAAAAAATTGAATGTATTAAAATGTATTTTTCAAATTTTAAAGGATATATTCATCAAAATAATGTTTTAAATAATATTTAAAAATTATCCTCCATCTAAGAATACATATGTTGGTGTTAGTAATTATTTAATGGGGATATGATACAACGATACCATTCGTATTATTTCTATAAATGGTTTATGTTTTGAAATAATTATGTTCATAAAACTTGTTTCTCTTCCACATGATATATACTTATGATACCCATTTATCATCATTGGGTTATATGCATATGAAACATTCTCCTTTCATAGTTTCTTTTATGAATAAGTGATTATGATAACTATCGATTTTCCATTGGTTAATAAATTATTAAGGGTTTATAAAACCCATTTCATTTCATGGGTTATGACATGATGAATGTTTATGATCTTTTGGAACACATATGTATGATTTCATTATGAGATGGGTGTGACATATATCTCCCTCAATTTCATTGGGTAAAGACTTATATCTCATGAGATTTTCATGGTTGGAATGGGGAGTGAACCCAATTCAGTAAATGACTTTTTTCTACTAATATGGTCTTGGGAGTAAACCTTGACTACTATGATGGTTTGAGGAGTGAACTCATTCTACTGATATAGCCTTGTGAGTGATCCTTTACTACTATGGAAATAATTTTTACATTCTCATGTGGTTTCCACAATTCGATATCTCATGCCAACATTATTCTATCATTGCGCATGTTCATTGTTTCCCTTCTGATTCAGGTCTTATAAACACCCAATAAATATTCCATGACTCATGATTCTGATATTTGATATGAAACATATTGTTTTCAAAGGTTATTATCATTTTCTCATACCATTAGCTTCATGTAATGAATATTTATCTCCTTTTTCTAACCATAGTGAGCATCCGAGATGCACTTTCTTTTGTTTTATTTTCATAGGTTATGAAGATATATATTATGTATGTTGTGTCTTAGAAGAGTTATAATTATGATTAACGTTGTGGGAGATGTTGTAGCTCACCTATGGCTAAATTTTTTATGTTTTTATGTTTCCAAATTCACTAAAATAATATTGTCTTTGGGTATGTATTAGTGTAATGTATTAAATATTCTATAAAACTGAACGTAATTCCTATATATAAAAATCAGGGGTCATTTTATGTGGAGCTTAAAAATATGTAGATAAATAATATGTATTATAAACATGATCTTATTGAAATGTAATGGTTCAATAATAGTGTAATTGTTTAACCTCTACAGTATTTGAAGAAATAGATTTTATATTAGGCTCATAGTTATTCATTCTCTATTCATCCTTGATGTAAAAAAGATGTACAATGATTTGAGATAGTTTATTTGGTATGATGGCAAGAAGAGGGATATCGATGAGTATTTATATTAAATATTGGTATTTCAAAAGTTTATGATAAGGAAAAAATGTATTTGGGGAATTTAAACCATTACCTATCACAAAATTGAAATGGGAAAACACCACAATGGTTTTTTTCATCAGGCACCCTAAATCATCTAATCGGTATAATGTTATATGTGTTGTAGTTGATCACCGTAAATAGTCCTCACACTTCATTTCTATCACAGATTATTTATATATGTATCATATTACAATGATATTCATTAATGAATTTTCAAGGTTTAATGGAGTACAATGTTCTATTGTATATGATCTGGATTTGTTGTTTACCTCAATGTTCTAAAAAATCTAGCAGAAAGATCTTGATATAGAGATGAGTTTTCACTCAATGTATCATCATATAAAAATGATTAGTCTATGATAAAAATTAAAACCCTATAGGGTATTATGAAATATTTTTCATTATATTTGAAAGGTGGTTTGTATCAACTGCTTCCTCTAGTTGAGTTTTATTGAAATGATAGCTTTCAGTCAAGTATTTAGATGGCTCTTTATGAATCCCTATTTAAAAAGAAGTGTAGAGCTCATCATGTTGAAATGAAGTTGAAGAAAGAGAGATATTTTAACCTAATATATCTAAAGAAATGCTTGATATTGTTACATCCATTCTTCAACACATAATGACAACAACAAGTCGGTAGAGAGGTTATGTTGAAAAGTGTCTGTGTGATGTAGAAATTGAATTTGGTGACAATGTTATTCTTAGAATTTATACAGAGACGAAGGTTATTATATTTAGGAAAGAGTGAAAATGATCCCAAGTTATATCATTTCTTTTTAAATTATCGATATTATTGGTATAATTTCTTACAGATTGGCACTTCCACCAAACCTCATAGAAGTCCACACTCTGTTCTGTGTATATCTCCTTAGGAATTACATGCCTAATACAGAACATGTAATGAACTGAAATTTTATAAAAAGTATATAGATATTTTATATGAGGAATAAATTTTGGATATTATAAATCATGTATAATATTTTCTATGAATTAATACCAATAACCATGTCAATTTTTACTGGTGAAGCCAACAATTGGATATAGAATGTGGGAACCTAGGTATATGATGAGGCTGAATATCTTTATTTCTTTGTATCTTTGTCTCAAATTTTGAGTATGAGAATCATTTTAATGGTGTTAGAGTGTATCATCCTAATATTTTATAAAATATTTCTTTTTGAATAAATTTATGCTCTTGGAATGCTTGTGTTACACACATTAATGACTTTTTAACGAATCATGAGATATTATTAATATTATAATTTAAAAAAGAACATTATATCCTCACTTGTAAACTTGATGGAATGATTAGGAATTATTTTTAATATTAATTAAATTTTTTGATATAAATAATACAATGGATTAAAAAATACTTAATTTTTAGAAATGTATTTATATGTTTCAAAAATACTATTTTCTCAACAAATGTTTTTATAAATTTTTATAAAAAATAAATAATATTAATTTTTTATCTTCTGTAAAATTTATATTAAAAACTAAAATTAATTTTTCAAATCTACATGTTAAAATTATCTTAGAGTGAATTTATGACAATTTTATAAATGGATAATGTTTAGTGAATAGTGAAAGGATTTTTTATTAAAAATTGTATTTTCTTTTAAATATTTTAAAATATAAAAATACATTTTATTTTATTTTAAAAATAAAAATTGTTAAATTGTTTATTTTTTATTCAAATTTAAGAAATTTTAATCAATTACATATTAAATTCCAATATAAAACTTTTTAAACATCTGACGATTTTTCTCTTTGGAAAATTGCTTTCTCATCGTGTTTATAGGATTACTTTTTAAAAAAATCATTTATTTGTGTAGAATTTTGAAAAATAGATTAAATATTTTTAATAATCATAGTTAATATTATATATTATGATCATAATTATTTTTTTTCAATAATAATTGTAAGAATAGAAAAATTAATTACCACCCTTGAAATTAAAACAGGTTTACCAGATATAAAATGAAAAATATAATGAGTAAAATAAACTATATAATTATCAAAAACCAATTTTATGGACTTATTTATACATTATAATCTTTATATAAATATAATGGATCACAATGGAGTGCTTTTGAATTTAAAAAATAATGGTACACCTTATTCTTTTTATTAATTCCATGTGTGTTATCTCTACCAATTAAAAAGGAAACCTTATCTCATTCCCTCTTAACACTTACAAAAAACATTACTTCTTCCAATAACATTAAAAATATCTTTATTAAACCCTTAATAATATTCTATATTCCATATTTTTTTATTAAACCCTCATATTAAATATTTAGGTATAAACATAAAGAGGCTCTTTGAAGAAGATGTAAAATTTTTAAACATGTGTTTTCATATTATTTCTTCATCAACCTCATTAAAATATTATTATAAATGGAAATATGACCACCTAAGTATATAAAATATAATAAAAATTTATTATGTTATTTTTTTGACCTACATCGATCTCATTTAATCTCAAATGGGAAACGAAACCCTCAGTTGTGTGTACGACAAACTACCACCTAGCAAACAAATGGTATTCGTTTTCCATCACCACCTATAAAGGATTTATATAATGATTTATTTAATATAATATATTATATATATGACATAATTAAACCTATATAATTACAATACCACATATACCTTATTACCACCCAACTCGTTGTAAAAAATTAATGTCACTCGTGGTAACAGAGGAGTACAGCCTCACGGAGCAAACGGATATGTTTTTAATTTATATTATATAGTATACCTTTATATTATTTCATCTGTCGATAAAATGGAATCAACATTAATGCTTATGTATAACCTACATCCTCCATGAATATTGTAGTTTTTTTCCCTGTATTTTTTATTGGATTACTATAAATTCATATATGGTGGACATATATAAAATTTATTTTATTTATAAAATTATAATGATTATTTAACCTTGATAAAATGTAAAGGAATAAATATACAAAATTAAAACATAGATGAAAAACAATGCAGTTACTGTCAAAAATGAGATTTCAAAATGAAATTGATAAGAAACTGGTACAAAACATTCATATATAAATCATATATGCTGTAAAAATATTATTATGGTTATATAATAGGTTTATAAGAAACTTATATTTATTATACATGAGATTATAATGTGTATAAGGAATTCAATACTGAATGTAACAGATTTTGGTCTTAATTCTACTTCTTTGTGACATATACTATGTTATGAACATATATTATTTTATGAGGTATATATAAAGACACATTTATAATTAATATCATGAATTTATTTATTCTAATAATATATTTTGTTTCATTTAATTTTATTCTTTCATGGTTACTTCAATTTGAAAGTTACCAAAGTGGTCATGTTTTTATGATACGATATCATCTATTATCATGATTGTTTACCTTTATTATTATACTTCTAATTTTTTTTACCTATCTATAAACTAAATAATGAATTATATTATCCTATTATTATTTCATTAGAATACATTCTTTCTCTTAATTTTCATCGCTTTATGTAGTCAAGATTCCGAAATAATATTTTTAATTAAATACTTTCTTTATTTATCTCTTAGTTAAAATCCATTTTTCTTATATGACCATATTTTCTCAAAATGATTAGATGAATTTTTAAAATATTCTAAAATGATTTTTAATGATATGTTTACGCATGTTTTACATTCTAAATAAATGGGTTTAAAAATAATCTTCTTTTTGTTTTCTAAACATGTCTTATTTTACTTGTTACAAAAAATGGGAATGTAATCTTTGTTTTAAGGTACAAATTGAATAATAATTTAGTCCATAATTACCTCTAAGTGTTTTATATATTCTTTGATAATTTTATACGGTTATTTTTAGAGAAAAATATATTGATTTTATATTTTAATTTATTTTATAGTTGAATTGATATTGTCCTAAATTTTTTTAAATAATAAATAACGATTCCTTTATAATTTTCTAACGTATTTTTTAATGGAGAGAATCCGGAAATTTTTTTATGTTTAAAAATTATTTTTTAAAAGGGAACAAATGTTTTCAACTAGAAATTTTCAATGTGATCTTTCAAAATCATTTTCCATCAAATATGATATACTGTAATGTTACTTATCCTTAATTGGGGATTGATCCAAGGATACCATTCATTTCGACCAATGGTTTGTAATTATGATGAAATTCTATTTATGAAACTTGATTCTTTTCCATGGGTTATGATATGATGATTTTTTTGTTAAACCTATTACATTTCATGTATTTGTATATTAATTTTTTTATGATGCACATTTATTTTTATGGATTCTGATGTGATTAATGTTTTATGGTCTTGTGTCACTCATACATATTATTTCCATTATGTGGTTGGTGGGTCATATATCCCTTAAATTAATTGATTAATGATTTATATCCCATGATATAAGATGAATTGAAATGGTGAGTGAACCCAATTTTGTAAAGAACATTTTTCACTATGATAGTTGGGGGAGTGAACTGCCACCTCTATGATGGTTTGTTGAGTGAACCCAACACACTATTATATTCTTGGGGTAAAACTATAATACATAGGAAGTTTTTTAATTTCATTATGTATATAAAAAATTTATATCACTTTTTCTAATGTTATACTCTTAGATATTATGTTCGTTCACTCCATTGTTATTCATGTATTATGATCAAAAAATATTAATCTCATGACTCAAGTTTATGATCTATGATATGTGATGTAAGGGTTTTCAAATTTTATTCTAATATTCTCATTAAATTATGAACAATATATGTTGATATCATGTATGTTTATACTTATTCACATTCCAATCTCACCCTATATTACATTTCCTTTACAAAGGTTATGTTGAAATGTATTATTTATGATATGTCTAATAAGGTTGGTAGTTATAAATTTCTTAGTGAGAGATGATGTAGATCCATATGGACCCGTTGATTATGTTTCCATGTTTCTAATAAAACATTACCTAAAATATTACAACATTTAAAATATGTTATGTAATGAATATTCTTATACTAAGTGGTAATATAGTTGTATGAGAAGGATTGGTATTTATAATAAAGCCTTTATATCAAGGATTTCCTTGATATGAATTACCATTATGTTTGACTAAAGATATAAATAATCGATATAAATGATTTATTTAAAGGATATGATATTATTGTTGATACCAAAGATTAAGGATTTCTAGTATCCCATTTCAAAAAAAATTATTAATAAGAGTATTATATAAATATGTGTGTGTGTGTAGAAAATAAAAATAATATATGTAAGTTCAAGAATACTAAAAGATAGTTGAGTATTTGAGAAAATCTTATATAAAATATTTTTTAGGAGAGAAGAAGGGTACTAATTCCTAAAAATATTAATTATAAGAAGACCTAAAATCATGAGTTTTTTAAAGAATTAGGATGATCTAGATTATTGATCATCTATAGTGAGTGCTCAACACTAAAAAATGTGATCCTAACTATCAACTTTCATAGTTATTCTATATCTTTCAAGATAAAACAAGTTTCTATGGGGCGTTTTTATAGGGATATATATATCATGTGGTTCAATAGATTTCAATAATAATGAGTTAATTCTAACTGCATTATGATACATTTTTAGTGTGTGGTGGGAGGTTTTGTGCTCTAGTGGGTCTCTCAAGTGGGAATATATTAGGATTATATGTGGATTGAATCATGACAATCCATGTTGTGAACAATTGTGTATATATTGGACATTCAATGATTATGGAGACTAAAAAATCATTAAAGGGTGTGGGATTTTACCAAAAACACTCTATATAAATTTTTGATATGATTTCATTTGTTATATGGAATACAGTCTGAGGTTTTGTTTATTTAAAATTAAGAATATCAATTCTCTAACTATTCTAAGTGGCTGAAATAGAGAAAAATATAAAAAGTCTCTACCCCTAATTCACCACCCATTATTTAGTACCTAAATGGATCTATGTTCTATAAGTGGTTTCAGATCTAATACATGTTTATAATTAATATAAAATTATTTTCTGTATAATTAAAATATTAATTCCTTAAATATTCGAGGCATCTCTTAATTTTATGGAAGGAAAAATCCTTATTGAATAAATAACTGGATACCCTACATTATATAAATTTCCTTGGAGGTAATAGATGTTGTAACTATTTTTTCACCACCCATTACTGAGGAAACCCATGTTTATTTTTCCTAAAATATAAATATAGATGTTTATAGTAAATCTCAATATTAAATTTTAACTTCTATATCATAAATAATTAAGAAAATGTTCTTGGGAGATCAAACATCCAAATAGATTTGGTATAAATTAAAGAGTATTTATGAAGGAAATATAAATTTTAAGAAGGATTAATTTCATGTAAAGTTTATATATTTTGAATTTATCAAAATGGATTTGGATGATTATCGAATTTATGAATATGTTTATAATATTCAATGAGACATAATTAAAAATTAAGGGTTTACAGAGAATATGGATTAATTTATAACTGTTAAAAATATGTATAAAGAAATTTATAGGTTAGTATGACACAAAATTATCATCTTTAGTAGATAGATAATACATTTCGTTAGATAATTTATATAAAATTATCATTTATTGTGAAATGATAAAGGAACCTTCATTCAATATTAAATCCAAAGATGAGATTTTCTTTAAATACATGAGAAAGAGTAAAGTTAGAAATAATTATTTATAGAATCATGTTGTTTAGAAGATTAAGAATACGAGAATGATAATTATGAATTTAATAAGATTTTATCTAATAATTTAAATAAATTTAGAAAATCCATAAGGGAATGAAAGTGAAATCAACCACTGAGTTTCTATAGTCCAAATTGAATTAAACTCTTTTAAATATTGTTTTCAAAAAAAAAATTGTTAATAAATAAGAGTCTGATAAGTAGGATTATAAATCACTAAAACAGAAAATGGGAAAGAGTACTAAAATATATTTTATTATAAAGAAGAAAAATTTAATGATCATTATAGAAAATATGATTCATCATTATAAAGGAATCATACATTTTCATTACATAACATTTCATTACATGGTACAAAATAGATGATCTCTAAAAGTATAGTATCTTTGAAATAAGATACATAATACATGAAAACATAAAAATTATTCCAAATCCACTTTAAATACATCTTTATTGGGTCAATCTAGAAAGAATATTCTTCATTTCATATCCTGGTGACATACATTGAAGGAAAAGGTGAGCGTGAAGCCTAGTAAGGGAATAAACAAGGGAGAAAATAAGAATGTGATATTAATAAATATCAATAAAATTAAGGGGAATAACAATAATTCATAAAAAATAAGGCATTTAATAATAAAAATAACATGAAAAAAAACATGAAAATGTGCCTAAAACATTTAAATGAAACATTCTTATGAATATCAACACAATTTATTTCCAAGGTTTCATAAAATAAAATTACTAAAATTGTTCCCCAAGGTATCATAAAACATATCATCCCTAGAGATTATATTTTTTACCCAATTAATTTGAGTGATATCAAGTTACAACCTTCATATTCATTAAATAATTTTATCCATATATATTATAATAAATCATTTCATTAATAATCCATGGGGAATAAAAAATGGGTTTCTTATCAAAATCAGGTCGTGTAAATGTGCTTAAGGGCATAATCATTTTGTCATTTTTAACCCAAAAAAGGAAATATGGGTTATATATATATATAAGTACACAAATCAGAAATTCAACTTTATAGCTAGTTGAATAAACTTTTAATAGAAAACATGTCGTGTTATTCAATTAAAATCAAAAATAGAATTTCTTATGTAAAAGATATATAATTGAGAAGTAAATTCGAATACATGACGGGTATGAAAAAGTATAAAATGAAGAAAAATGATGATTCTAAATTGATATAAGGATATTTTTAAAGTAATGGGAATATATAAAGTGTATAAAACAAATTATTTTTTAAATTGTAGTACACACCATATAAAAATAAATAGAATGGGAAAGATAAGTGGAGGTTTCCCTTGCCTTGAAGAGTGGTTCCCATAACAAGAGGACTGAACCATTAGATATTGAGGAAACTTTAAGAGGGATTACTAAGAGGAAATATACTGAAAATCATGGAGGGTGGATTGCGGTGGAATGTGAATGGTAAAATGAGAGGGTATTTATATAAAAATGGTGGATGTGTTTAATAATTTCCAAATATATGTCTTAACAATCTAGGTTGTGTAAAATGAAAAATAATAGGCTTTCCATTGGTTTTTTTCTCATCGTTTAGGACATTTGAGACACAAAAAATTATATTTCAATCCTCCTGAATTGAAAATCATTTTTAAAACCCCATTGGTCATGGAAGGTTAAATTTCCCACAAAATACATCTTTTAAAAAAAATTCTTTTTGAGATCTTTGAAAATAATAATTAATATTAGAATTGAATAAAATATATTAAAATACTTATTATTCCCAAAATATCATATTTTAGTTAGTGGGTTGTGTTTAATAAATTATTACATCATTATGAAATAAGTACGAAGTAAAAAAATATATTTAAACCCAAAACTGTATTTTTGCTCAGTTTGAAAGAAATAATGTTTTTTAGAAGCTTATCAAAAATTAAAATTAAACGAATGTGGATGTGATGATTTGAAAAGATATATATATTTTTTATATGATTTTAATAATATGATAATTTATACTTTTTAATATAAAAATCCCTTTTTACTAAAAATAATAGTTTTTACGACACATTTCAATTTCTAACATTATTAAAAATTTCCTATTATATTATAATATTATTTTATAATTTGTATTTAAATAAGAGTGTTTTAAAAGAAAATTTCATTAATGAAAGTACTATTCAAAATATATTGGGTTTTTATAAATGTATAGATTTTATAAAAAAGAAAATTCTATTTTATTTGTGTCATGAAATCAATTTATCAGATTCATCTCAGTCAAACACATATTTTGTTAAGAAAAACTATTCTGAAAAGGAATTTATTGAATAAAAGTTATATTTATACAAATGAAACTACATTTATGTTATTATGTCATGAATTTTTAACCCATTATTACTATCATGTATGCCATACAGTTGAGGTGTATGTTGGTTGGTGTTTCATGGGGTGGATTGGATAACATCGACCGAGTGGTAATCTCTAATAAATTGAAATTATACTTCATGTGATTTTTGAAATCCCCACATATTGATGATTATCTTATTATTGTGCAATGGTGAATCATAGTGACAATACATCCATCCCATGTTCTGAAAAATGGTCTTCAAAAAGCATGAGTCAATAGGTTGAGTCCAACAATTCTCTTTTATATATCAATTATAATTATTCACTTCTACTTATAATAACTACTTAGAATAATAAAATTATTATGAAAAGTCATATTTTCTAATGGTCATATTTAACCAACAGTCATATAAATGTTTAATTTCATTTCTCACATTTCTCTTTATACCCTATAAATGACACTTCATTATTTCAAAAAAAATCACTAAAATACCACTTAAGATTATATTATCATTTTCAAAAGATATTGATTTGTTTAATAATGTTTTGTTTTATTTATATATCATTTTCTATGGGGTGATGTTCCCTTTATATTAGGGATATACTTATTTTTACATTTTAGCATTTCTATTTTTAATTTTTCGTCATGTTTTAATGGATATAATTTTAATTAATTTCATAGTTGACTAATGTAATGATATTTATTAATGAAATACTTTCTTTTCTTTATCAATATTTTGTATGTGTATAGTATTATACCATATATAAAATACATTTATTTATTAACAAAATATCATTTTAAAACTCTTGATTGTTACATTCTTCCGCCCTTAGTAAATATCGTACATGAAATATCAATTATTTCTCCAAATTAAGAATAGGTGAGATAATTTTTTCTTCATTTTCCCCTCTAGTTTCAATTTCACTTCAAAATATTTATAGTGCCTCCACAACACTTTAACAAGTTTGGTAATCTTGTTTCACATAACATTGCCTCTATAGTCAAAGATCTCCACTAGATGTTTCTAAGAAGAGATGTCATGTTATAGTTGTACCACATTTATGTTTAGTACATGTGAAGGATTAGTTATATACTACCTCAATAGAGATACATAAAATACATCAAGAACTTGATCCAGATTTTGTGGAAGATCAAGTGGATAGGATGCTTCTCTTATGAAATAAAGGATCTCTAAGAGACTAATATACCTAGATAAAAGATTCCCTTTCATTCCCAATCACATGACTCTCATCCAGGGTGATATAAAAAGGAAAACATTGTTTCCAACATCAAACTCCAAGTCTCTTTGACAGTTGTCAGTATATCTCTTCTACCGACTTTAAGCAGCCTTTATATATTTTTGGGTAGCATGCACCGTTTCTATCTTCACTAGCACAGGATCATTCACATGTAGGTTTCTCTCACCAACTTCATCATAAAATTTATGAGTTATACATTGCTTCCCATATAGAGCTTCAAATAGATTCATTTTAATACTCATGTTGATGTTATTTTTATATGATAACTCAACTAATGGGAGCTTTTAATCCCATCCACTATTAAATTTCATTAAGAAATTCATCAAAGTATCCCTAGGTTTTAGTATAGTCCATTCAGATTTTCCATTATTTTAGGGATGATAGTATATACTAAAATTCAATATATTATTCATAGAATGTCAAAATATTCTCCAAAAGTCAGAGGTGAACCTTGGATTGTGATCAAATAAGATAAAAGTGTCACCATGTGCAATCTCACCACTTTATTTACTTATATATTAGAAAATTTTTCAAGAGGTAAATCTTTTAAATTTGAGATTAAATGTAAAGTATTGGTGAGTAAATCTAGTATAACCCATATCACATTGTTTCTTTTTTATTTTAATGGGTTTCCATTGATTAATTACATAGTGATATTATCCAAAATTCATGTTGGTGTGGGTGGTGTTTGAAATACCGCATTAGGAAATTATTTCACAACATTCATATGATAACACACCAAGAACCATGCAGTGTAGTCATAAATCTTCCTTTTCATATTATACCTCTAATAATGATCTTGAAGGTCCCTATAAATTTTATTCAATTCAAGGGTGAGTAGAAAATGTAGATCTATGAGCTTCATCCATCATATCCTTACTAATATTCAAAATATATGGGACACATATCCTTATATGAAATTTTAGTACAACATCTTGATAAATATTGAACATAGGAAAATTTCCATTATGAATATTCTATATCTTCTTTTTAATAAAATTATATTATATTTGAGTTCCCTTGTTATTCTATGATAATTATGCTTGAGAAATAATTTTTGATAGTCTTATGATGTCCCTTCCCTTTTTATTCCCATGTATAACATTACTAGGTCCATTTTAATAGAAATCCTTGAGTCCTCATCATTTCCACATTGATAGGGTCTTTCTTACTTAATGGATTAACCACCTTGTTTTCTCTTATATAGTGATAATAAATTGAAAAGTCATAGTATTTAATAAGTTCCAACCTTCTCATTTTTCTCATTTTATATTCATTTTGTGTGAATATATACTTTAAACATTGGTGTCATGTGCATTTATCTCATTTATCCCCCTAAATATAGTATATTCATATAATCAGAGCAAGAATGATTGTATATAACCCTAAATAATGTTTATAGAAATTATAATCATGATTCATTAACTAAAGATATGTATCATCAATCACATTTTTATTTTCAATGTGTATGCACCCAAGAATATTCAGGGATTCGTCGCCATAAATAATGAATCCTTCTTCTAATGTGGGTAGGGTTAACACACGTGATGTAAAAAATTTCTTCATTAATTCATGCAAACTCTCTTCATACTCAATTGTTTGGATGAACTTATATCTGTTTAGAGTAATCATGGTTAGTGTATTATAATTTCATGGAATTTTTTCACAAACCTCATATAATATCCATCTAAACCAAGGAAAGAATATGTCTTGGTTACCATTGTAGGATAATGAAACTCCTCTACTAGTTAGTTCTTTTATGTGTCAAATGAGATTCCATTATTTAAAAAAATGTTCCCCACGAATTAATGTTATTATAACCTAAATTCACATTTTTAGAATTTTACAAATATATTCTCATTCCTCATAATTTTCAACATATCCCTTTGATTAACCTAATGATCCTAACGAGTTTTAGGGTATATTATTATATCATCAATAAAAATTACCAAAAATTAAACAAGGTAGTCCTTAAATACTCTATTCATCAAATCTACAAACATAGGGGATAATTATTCATGCCAATGGGAATGAAAAAAACTCATAATGTATATATCTTGATTAAAATAAAGTATTTATAATATCTTCTTTCTTAACACTCAATTTATGATACTCATATCAGAGGTCAATCATGGGGAATTATTGAGCCCCATTAAGATGGTCAAATAAATCATCAATCCATTAGAGAGGGTACTTGTTCTTAAAGTGATCCTATGGAGTTCTCTATAGTAAATGCACAGTCCCATAGATCCATCCTTCTTCTATACAAATAAAAAATGTGCTCCATATGTAGACACACTTGTTCAGATAAACCACATATCCTAAATATCTTTATATTACTTCTATAATTCCCTTATCTCTAAATTTTCTATTAAATATAGGGTATTCTATGTCAGACATGATCCATGAATGATTTTAAGGGATAACACTACCTCATTTTATATGGGAATTATAGGTAACTCTTTATGAAAAACATCAATGTATTCATAAAAAATATGGACAATATATTGCTTTATAAATTCTTATAATTTAACCTATTCAGTAATCATATCCATAAATAATTTTATGGGAGGTTCTACTAGAAAAAAAATTTCCTGGATATCTCTCCCTTGGAAATAATTTTAAGTTGTCCATTTAGGACTACTGACATTTCTTTTCTTCTACAGTTTATCATAGCATAATACTTTGAGATCTAGTCCGTCCCTACTATAGTGTTGAATTCTGATATGTAAATAACTACTATATTTTAAACGAGATTGTACTCATCAAAGTTAATACTTAATTTTTAATACTATATTGATTCTAGGATAGTCCCTTCAAGACTAATGAATGATAACTCTACTTCTAGATGTTTATGGATTGATACTATATTCTTTTCAAACATAGATGAAATAATGGAATGCTTAAAAGCAGAATCAATCTAAGTAATTTGTATCATTGATATCACAGTTGTTGTACCTTCCACTAAATAATTTGAAGCCTCCACTTTAGACATCATGATAGATGATTTTTGATTATTCTATATTGATCTATACAGATATTGATGGTTGTTTCCATCCATTATCTTCTGATTTATATATTGATGTAAAAGATCCCATGTTTTCCCAACACGAGGACTTGAAATTCGGTGTGGTTCTTCCCTGTATTCCCTTTGTAATTAGTGTTGATAAGTTTAGGGTTTACCTCAATATGATAGTTAAAATATATAAAAGAATCTATTAAAAACTTATATCAAATTAAAATCCCAATAAATTAGTCCTCTGAATGCTTCGTCCCATATTCATTACACATGATAAGATTCAATTTCTTTCATACCCTTTCGTAATAAATATTCTTCCATGAGTTTGGATCCATTTCTATCATCTTTTCATTTGAACTATGTGATTATACATCTATCCCAAATCTAATTTAACATTTTCATCACACATCACTATCTCATCAAATCATTCATAGTCCTTATTTTCTAGATTCCCAGGTTGATGGGGTCTCAGTCCAAAAAATAATCTATCAACCATTCCCTAACGATCCCAAGAAAGATATATGTGTGTCAAAAATGTGTTCTAATATTACTCTCATGCCTTCCAATAGATTTATTTTCATTTTTCATTGACATTATGAATTCCTTCCCTATTATTTTCTTATTGAAAGGGGAAAATATTTATTGAAAGAGATTCCCCTGAACTCTTCCCACTCCATATAATGAATCTCTCTTATTGCTTTCATGTTTTTAATCAATGTCCACCACAGATAATAGTATCCTTCTAACTGGTATACTTATAGGGTGACTTTATCTAAATCTAAGAAATGATGTACATAAAATATAATTTATATAGATCTAGTCCATAATTCAGAAATCAATGGGTCGGTAAATACAATAAAAGAAGGTTTTAGTTGACACATAAAAGACTCAATGGAATTTTGTTCCACTGGAGGTGAATCCAGTCTCTTGACATGATTCAAGTTATTTTTCATTACATGATTTAGTTGATTAATCATCATTATCAAATTTTCCATTCCATATCCCATCATAATTCCATCAGTGCATCATCTGTTTCACTCACCATCTACACGCTTCCTCATATTTCCCTCTATTTTCTTAAAATAAAAAAACCGTAGTGAGAAAAGTTTTAATTGTTGTAATATTATAATTATAAAATTATTTTATTTCATAAAATATCATGCTTAAATATGTTATTAATTTCTTCTAATAACCATTTAATTTTCATTATATCCTACAAAATGTTTCACAAAACTCATAAGATTAACTAAACATATCCACATGGAGTGTCAATCCATGTGTGTAGAAATGATCCTTATCATCCACTTGTTCCCTATATAGTCTCATTAAATTTGGTTTTTTTGGGTGTTACCACTAGTTACATCTATTCCAGATCCACATTCCCTTGTAGTATCAAGAAAAGACTGTATTTTATTATAAACATATTAGTTTATACTAAAAAACCAATAATTTTTCCTATATCTAGAATTATTCCTAGGGTTCATACTAAAGTTTTAATGTCCTAATTACCCAAAAAAACTAAACTATCCTTCAATAAAAACATTCACATCCTACCATTTTATTACATAAAATTTTATTATATAGGAAAAGGGAGATGATATTTTGAATTTTTGTTTCATAGAAAGTAGGTAAATAATACATGAGAATATAAAACATTATTATAAATCCACATGTAATAAATATTAATAGGATCACTCTAGGATACATTTTTTATCATATTTCATAGGGAAATACATAGAAGGATAGGGGTGAGCATGAATCCAAAAAATGAATAAACAAGGGATAAAATAAGAATGTGATCACATGCCATGTCAATAAGAACATGAAGAATAAAAATATGGTATGAAAAAGGGAAATATCATAATAATTAGAACACGAACCATAACATGGAAATGTGGATACAACATTTAAATTAGGCTTTCTTAAATATATAACCTTAGTTTATCAACAAGCTGTCATAAATGAAAATTAACAGGGTTATTCACCAAGGTATTGTAAAACATGTCATATATAGAGATTAAGTTATTTACCCAACGAATTAGAGAACTATCAAGGTGCACCATTCCTATGAAATAATTTGTGTGAGGCACGTAGATCATAATAAATAATTCAATTAATAACCCTTTGAGAATAAATAATGGGTTTATTATCATAATCATGGCATAAAAAAGTGATTAAAGTCATGAACATTACGTCACTTATAACCCATGAAAGAATGTTTGGGTTTCATATATTTAAATAACTAAATAATAAATTCAGGTTTTCATCCATTTTAATTACCATTTAAAATAAAATAGTGAAGTGTATTCAAGTTAAAAAGTAAATGTGAATTTCTCATTTAAAAGGGAGATATTTGTGATGAATATTTGGTAGCATAATAGTTATTAAAATGGTTTTAGAAAATGGTAATATTAGGGAGAAATAAGGTCCACCATTGATAAAATATAATTATTGTAGTAATGGTATAATAAAAATTGGGTAAATGAACATATTTAGGAAATTATATGACATGAAACAGATAACTAATCTTAAATGAAACAAATAAGCAGAGGTTTCACTTAACTTGAAGAGTTGTTCCTAAAACATGAGGACGAAACCTTTTGTAATTGAGGACAACTTGGGAACTCCGTGGAAGAAAAGACACTAGGACATCATAGTCCATGTATATTATGATAAAGGGAAATGCAAAATTGGTTTGTATTTATAGAAAACTTGGGGGATATCTTTAATAATTTCCAAATATAGGTCTTATAAATCTAGCTTGGGGAAAATGAAAAACCATTTCCTTAAATATGGTTTTTACTCATGGTTTTTGAAATTTGATTCACACTAAATTATATTTCAAACCAAAAAAACTGAAAATCATTTTTTAATGCCACTTTGTACATGGAATGATAAATTTTTCTTAAATTACATATTTTACAAATAAGTTTTCTATTTTAGCATTTAGAAAGTAATTTATAGGTTTAGAAATTGAAATAAATCTATTATAAAAGATAATATTAATAAAAAAATATTTTAATATATTGATTGAGTTTAATTAATTTTTATATCATTAAAAAATAATTATAAAGTCATAAAATATATTAAAAACCCAAAACTATATTTTTATTATTCATGAAAATAAATTCAAAAAAAATATAATCAATTCAACTTCACCTAATTTATATTCGATGATTTAAAAAATAATATTTTATCATAAAAAACTATCTCTTAAATATGTTATCTTAAATGTTTAAATATAAAAAACTCTTTTTATTGAAAAATAGCAGTTATTATGGTATATTCATAATTCTAACACATAGAAAAATCTTATAGATCATTATAAAAATATTTTCTTAATTTAATTTGAAACATTTTATTTAAAATGAATATTTAATTAAAACAAATATTTATAATAATACCTTTGTTTATTAAAAAAGTAAATATTTTTATAAAATATTGTTTTATTTTTGTCTATAAATTAATTTATCTAATTCATCTCAATTATACAAATATTTTATTGAGAAAAACTATTATTAAAAGTAATTGATTGAATAAAAAATTTATTGATACAAAGGAATATAAACTTTATATAAGTGAGTTCTAGGCACATAACCCCTTATTACTCTCATGTTTTCCCAATAAATGTGGTGTGGTATGGTAATAGTTTCATGGGGTGCCTTCGATAACATTGAATGAGTGATAATGTGAATTAAGTTTTACTTTGCCCATATGTGATTTTGTTCCATATTCATATACTGAACATATTATCGCAAATGGTAAAGGGTTAACCCTAGTGATTCTACCTCTCTCTCATGTTCTGTCAAATGGGCTTAAAAAACATGACTCTACTATTTGAGGCAATCAAGACTCCTTTTTGTCTCAATTATCCTTTGTCATTAAAAATTATAAACACTAGTTATAAGGTTAAATTTACCAAAAGGGTATAGTTTTCAATTGTAATATTTAATAGTGGACATATTGAACATTGGGAATTCATAATTAATTGTCATATAATAGTTTGTTTCCTACGATTACACTACCCTTTATACATGATAAATATGACTTCTTTATTTCACTAAAAATTCACTAAAGTTCCATTTAATGTCATATTTTCATTTTCATTAGATGTTTATTGTTTTACTGATATTTTTTTTAATTTCTATAATTATTGTTTGTGTGGAAGATGATTTTAGAAGAATGTGGAAATCATTGTCTTCCAATTTTATATTTGTTCCAGTTGTTATGTTTGGAAATTTAATCAATTTCATCAATGACAAATTTAATGATCTCTATTAAAATGAATTAGTACATTATGTGATTAGGCAAACATTATGGCTTAGGTAGACAGAGATTTTGTTACCATGAGTAATGGTTATAGAGAAGAATCAACACATCTTGAATAAAGATTAAAGGATGTGTTAGAAGACTATATTGAGTAGAATACCCAACTTTAGAGTGATATAAGAAATGTGATTAAAGAAAAAAAAGTAAAATTTTAGATAAGGAAGAATATGTCATGAAAAGAGATGGTCACATTGATGCGATTAATGCATAAAAGATGATTGTGGCTAAAAAAGATAACACTCATAGATTTTATTAAGTAAAATGTGAAGGATTTAATAAGAATGGGATAATAATAAATCTATGTGTAAATAATAACAGAAAAAGATAAAAATAATTATTGAATATTTCTCAATCAGAATTGAGTTTAAAGGTGAATCCTTATAAGTTGGTGATAAAAAAAGGATCGAACATGAAAAATAAATATATACATAATAAAATGGAAACAATTACTTCTAATGATGTAAGTAATTTAAATATGTTTGATAATTTTTTAAATAAAATAAATAGACCATATTTTACAAAATGGTAATGATTAATATGATAAGAAAACTATTACGCCTAGGAAGAAATATCCCCATTTTTTTTGTTTGATATCAACATGAATATTATTGGAATATTTATCATCAAAATAAATGAAAAATATTCATTTTTTTAAGTGTAGTAGATGGTATTGAAAAAATAAATATTTTTATTTTCATATTTTTCCATTATTAGTGAAGATTTATGAAACAAGGGGATGCCATTGTGAGAATGGGAAACGTTATCAGAAAAAATGATGTGACAAAAAAAATTAAAAAACATAAATCAATATAAAATACATTTGGATGTTTATTTAAGGTGTCTAGAGGATGTCTACAAGAGGGACATAAATATTTTTAATGTATCGATGCGATATTAGGAGATGTTACTTATGGTTTGAAAGGAAAATTATTTTTATGATAAATGAAAAAACTTCATGTATTACTAAAATTACAAATAATACTTATGAATAATCTAATGAAACTAAGCATGTTAAGATGGAATTACTAGAAATTTTGATAGATTAGTTAGAAATATATTTTCAAATATAGACTAAATAAATTATCTCTAGTTCAAAAGGAATGAAATTAATTTCACATGAATATTTTCATGTTCATGATAAGGTTAAGATATATGAGATGTCATATATAGGTGGTGAAATAATAATTAAATGGAATATTTTTTCAAGATGTGAGAAAGTTTTATACTGTATAAAGGATTGTATGATCATCCTATCATCCCAATATTAATTTATGAGAAACAAGATGCAAGGGTTATACTTTTAATATCACTTGATGAATGAAATGAAGAATGTAACGCCCTGACCACAGTTACCCAGAGTCGGTGAATTATTTTAATACATTGGCATGATTACAAGGAATCAAGTCCTGAATGACCGATCAGTTTTTTAGTCTTGGAAAATAGATTACATACATGAATTATACATTACACTTCATAACATACAAAACAACATAAATAATCCTTTATTAACTCCATTATTCCCTTGTCTTAACCCTGTATATCAATCACAATACACTTCTTGGAATCCTAGGAAAAATAAAACATTGAAAGGGGTGAGATCAGATGCTCAGTAAGGATAATAATACAGTGGAAACATTCAAAAATAAGAATAAACATTTAAGGCAATGAATAACTAAAACAAAAGACATTTAAACATCAACATCAGCATAATATGGAAGAATTAAAATGAAATAATCCCATTTAATAATTCACATGAACATTCTACTAGTCGAATAATCACATGAAATATCACTAACCACTTTCATAATGATGGAATACATAATGTTGAACATTAATTTCTTTTTCAAGGCCTCGTGCCATGTCTTAGGGGCTAACTGTAACCGAAACCCAACCCGGAGTGCCTCTAATAACCGGACACCAACCCGGAGTGCCTCTATAACTGGACACAAACCCGAAGAGCTTCTAATAACCGGACACCAACCTGAAGTGCCTCTAATAACCGGACACCAACCAGGAGTGCCTCTAATAACCGTACACCAACCCAGATGGTCTGTTATAACCGGACCCCAACCCGGAACATACTAGTCCAAAAAATTCATCTTAAGAAGAGGATGAAATATAACATAAACATTCGTATTAAAAATAGCATACGAAATGTCAATACTTTACCCATAAACCATGAATGGTATAAGAATAACACATCCACAGCCAAACATATCACAAAACCTTCAACACAATATGGAATATTTGTATCATGATAAATAAACTTCAAAATAGGTTTCAAATATATTAACGGATCTTGACATGGATGAAAATTATTTTCAAAACTCTTTGAGAGAAATAAACCTTTTTCATGAAAAAATTTAAAAGTCACACAATTTATAAAGGAAGTAATTTAAAGACTTTTTTAATCAAAGATTATCATACCACTTTGAATATTTTGAAAGGAATTATCATTTTAAAAACATTCAAATCCATATAATGAAATCCTTAAAACCCAATTTTAATACATGGACATTAATGAGGAAGATATAGAAGAATAAATATATAAAACATTCGAAATGATGTTTTAGTAATAAAAAGTCCCTTAAAATAATCCCTATGAAAACTCTTTCATAAAACATGGAAATTGATAATAAATATGTCTCAATAGATACTTACGTAAAAACAACCTCGGATAATAAAGAGATTGTGAAATTAACCCTTACCAATTTGGAAACTTACGAAAGATACAACCCATGAAAGAGGTATCATACTATGAATATGTAAATACACATAAATTAAAGTGTTTTACAAAAAGAATACAATTATGGGCAGTACATACACCACACAAAAGGCAATAGTGGAAATATGGCACGAATCTCACGAGAATAAGGAGTGAGATGAAAACCCCTTACATTATGTCCGACTTGACCTGTTCGTTCTTTAACATCCTGAATAATAAACTAAAGTTAATTTATACTTGCTTAAGAAACTTTTTCATGTTTATTATTCATTTTATATCACTTATTACCATGTTATAAACATCATGTAATCATTTATGTTAATAACGTTCATTTTGTCAATATTTGGCACCTGAGTCAAAAATGAACACCTTATAGTTACAAGTTGTTCACATGGACAAAATATCATTATATCCAGAATTATATTCATGATATAGATAACATATATATCATATATATCATATATATACATGTATTTATAATAGTACATATCATTTTGGGGTAAGAATGAAATGTACTGGTCATGGAGACAGTAAGCCGTATGTACGCATGAACGCTACATTCATCTCTATTTTTTATTTTAAACAACATAAAACATAATGATACATAGGTATATTATAATTACAGTATAATATCATATATAATATCACTAATTTCATCCTTTACACATCCCACATATGGTATTAACGTGTCATATCACTTTGAGGGGGCGGTAGTCCGCACTTCCTCAAATTAAATTATCGCATTTTCTCATAATGGAAACCATTATGTTCTGCTATAAAAAAAAGAAGCATTAAGAAACCAAAAACATAATATATATCAAATATAAATATAGTTCCGAAAAAATTTCCACCATTAGAGGAGGTAGGAGGTAATTGAAAATTCCTCGTTTCGTGAGGTGTTAGTTTTCCATCCACAGAAACATTAGGTTCTTGACCCATTATATGGAGGAGTGTGTTAGTGTAATTCAAATATATCTCATAAAAACATCCATGTATATTTAGTATACTTTTGTTGTTATAAAATAATTTAATATAAAGAGTTTAGGGGTTGGAGAATTAAAATAAAAGAAAATAAATTAAGAGAAATTGTTACCTTTAATTTGGGTAAATTCCTTTGGTTTGAACCAAAAGGACTCCTTAAAGTGCCTTCTTCCTAAGGTATGGCTTCTAGGTGGAGGAGAGGGATGTAGGGAGCATAATTTGGCCGAGTTTGGATGATCTTAAAGGCTTGATATGTGTGAGGAATTGGTTACAAGTGGTCTATTTTTACAAGGGGGAGGAGGGACTCTTTAAGGAAAGTGTGAAAATATTATTTTATTATATAATGATATTTGGTTTCTAATAGTCGAAAAATCATTAAAGTCGAAGATAATATGGCTCTTGGTAGAAATAAAATAATCCAATAAGAATTGGACATTTTTTGGATATTATTTTAATATTTACAATCTAATTTATTTAAATCATTTATTAATGATGTAAATACTGCATCATTATATTGTCCTTTGTAATTTTATATATTAAATGTCTAAAAATTATAGAACAAATATCATGATGTAGGAAATTTTTTTTTCTTTCCAATGAATATTTATAGTCAAAATTATTACTTATATAACACCATATTAAAATTAATTACTAAAAGGTTTTTGTTTTTGTCAATTTTCCCTTTAAAATAAATTAATTAATCTAAAGTATCATTATCATTCATAAGTGTCTCTATGGGTTCCCAAACTCGACCCAAAGATGAACATGGTCTGCCATTACTCATAAAATAATGTTACGATATGTGTTAAGACAATTTTGAATTATTAAAATATTCTTTTTACCTTGAATTACCCTATTTACCTTTAATCGCGGTAAATAAAAGTAAAAAGTTACTATTCAAGAAAAATTATTTTTATCTTATTGAACCACATTTTACTCCTTTATATTAACTGTGTCTCTCAGATTCTCAAAATTCAACTCATAGAAGTGGTAAAATTATGTTTTATGTGAATTTTCAAATTCTCTTAGGAGGTGGGTAAAAGACAGTGAAAAGATCAATAAAATTTTTATATATCTAAAATTATTATAAACTGACTCCAATGAATTACAATGAACGTATATAAGTATTATGTATATATTTTGACAAAAATTAATTTAAATAAAGAAAATAATTATTTAAATAAAAAATCGGTTTTAACCAATAACTTAGTGATTTACACTATTCATGAAAAATTGATGTTTCTCAGAAAAATACCAAAAACTCAGCAAAAGCTATATTTGATATTATGAATTCAAAAATGATGTATATTTTACCAAATTAAAAACATATAATTTATATTAATTAATTTAAAAATTAATTCCCGTTGTCAAAACATATAGCGTGTTTTTATGAAATAATAACTATCAAAAGATTGACATTTGATTATGTCTAGATTAAATGTGAAATTATGTCCAATGATTAACACTATATTAAATGGAAAAAATATGTTCTAAATATACCTTAAAACCACTCAAATTTATAATTTATCAATATAAATTATTTCGATTAAAAAAAGTTGTTTTTAATTATAATTTAGTAATTTTCACAATTCATCAAAATATGAAAGTTATCAGAAAAGTGCCAAAAATTCACCCTAAGATAATTTTAATATTCTGAATCCAAAAATGAAGTCCATTTTGAATGATAAATTGTATAAAATTTACAAAGTGGGTATTATTATTCATAGCAGCTACTTTGATTGGTCGCAATGTGTTAGAATCTCAAAGTTGCGTACAACACACACTACTGTATTATTCAAAGAGAATCATACCGTGGAAGCATGCAATGTTACATTATCCCCTATTTCAATAAATTGCATCCTCACAATTTATGCTCGGTATTGGAAACTTGGGGTTGACATTTCAAAATATCTTAGATGAAATCCCACATCGAAAAATGGATTAATGAGGCCTCTATTTAAAATAAAGAGTGGTAAGTATAAAGGTTGCCGAAAATAACACATACTAGGGTTCCATGTAATAAAATATGGATATGGGAGAGAAATATATCCAATAATATATGATGGAGAGTGGATGAGAACATGGCTAGGAAAAGGCCAATAATCCCAAAGCCATAAACTTGTGATGATCTAAGGTACCATCTAGGACAACATTTTTGTTCTAATTACCTTTTCTTAATGTTGAGGAATTCATTAATGAGATTGGAAAATATTATAAGGAGATATATATACTTTATAATTAGAGTTTTATCCATTAATAAATTTCAACCACTTAATCATCTTTCACTACAAAACATAATACAACTCAAAAATACTATATTTATCCTAATCGTATACGGTTCCAAATATAATGAATGTCTAATTCACATATCAGAACCATTGAAAAATAAACTACATTATACAATCTAGGTAATTCACATAGTTCAGTAGTTGGTAATAAATCCCAATTGCACTATGGTTGTGGGTTTGATTCTCGCAGCTTTGTCTGACGCGACGGGTTGTCACACAGTCTGCGTGTTGTCCTTTTATAAAAATCCAAAAATAATCGTTCAAACATAATACATTACAACCATTAGACTTATCTAAAATACTACTATCCAAACTCATAGTCCAAATATATAAGGAAGTTAAACCCAATGAAGACCCTTTTTTCCATGTAATAACATGTGAACACCTTCACCATGTATTGTTTTAAAACATGGTAACATACTAAATTACCATAAAACCATACTGATTACATTCATACTCCTTTATACTTTATAGAATACTGGATATACTCCTTCTATCAAAAAATTTGTAAACTCCAACGATGAAAAATCATTAATCAGTTTCAAGGTATTCAATAATACCCAATATAATTTACCCAAATCAACCATATCTTATTCCAAAATCAATACCTCAATACTAGGACCATATTAATGTTTATCTTTCCTTCAACCATGTAATTTCCATAAAGTTTAACTTGTTTTAGAGTCAATTTTCCTAGTACCAAAAAATCTCAAATCCTCAATGAAATAGCACTGCAGTACAATCCTTATTTATTTCCTGGACATCATTGATACAACACTTAAATGAAATAATTCTAAAATAACAACATAAAAAATAGTAGTCATTGTTATTCATTTGTGGTAATATCAATACTTTATTATTATCCAATAGAATCATTTGGGGCATAGTACGATGATTTGAACATTGATTCGTGTATTGTCCCCACTCCTTGCAGATGAAGCATTGTACATTTGAACCCTTTTTCTTACCCTTGCAATCACGTACATGGTGTCCTTTTTCTCCACACTTATAACAAAATCCCATTCCCTTCAAGAATTTACCAAGGCAATTCATTCCACATTTATCATATATTGGAAAATCCTTCTTTCCCTTATTCCCTTTATCTATATTTCTTTCTACCATCATTTTCTTCTCTGGCTTCCCTTCAAATACCTAGGATTCAAAGAGTTATTTACTGATCTTTTGATACTATTTATTCACATGATGATAATACGTCAGAGACTGTTTCCTTTGTAAATGTTGTCTTAATACCATGAATGATATGACCCTTCTTACTCTTTGGATCATACGTATTGATGGAGTTCTCGTTCATTCTACTAGGTTCCATTTCTAAACAATGGCATACACTAAGTCAGTTTATGAATCACAATTCATAATTCCAAACATGTAAACTACCTAACATAAATTAAATAGTTTATTGATATAATCCATAATCACAAAAATGTTTTCATAGAGGAGGTATATACTCATAAACCCTTCATAGAGGTTTGAAAATAAAATGTGAATTATCCTAAGAATATCCCCTAGGAGTGTGGTAACCAAGATTGCAGCAAGGACCGTTTTCGTGCACCAGTTCCTGTTTGAGTCTTGCTCAAAGAAGTGTTTTGGGGTTTTACCCCTAGGTACATCTATGACAGAGCCGCCTCTACCTACTCGTGTAACTCCCCGACCCCAGTTACCCAGAGTCGGTGTATTATTACATAACATTTTCCTGATCATAAGAATGATCAACTCTCGAAAGACTGATTAGTTTATTAGCGTTGGAATAACTTGATACATTAATAAAGTTTAACATTACATCATAAAAATGAAAACTACAAAAACATAGTCTCCATATTCCACACTCTTATCCCCTCATACTATCCCTGCAGGTCATTTATAAATTATTTCTTCACATCCAGGGAAAAATAAAAAATATAAAAGGGGTGATCTCAAATTCCCAGTAAGGATAACAATATAGCGGAAACATTCATAAATAAGAATAAACATTGATGTCAATGTATAACTATAACAAAAGACTTTTAAAATTGAACTTCAACATATTATGGAAAAAATAAAATGAAATAATTCCATTTAATTATTCACATGGATTTTATACTAATAGAATAATCACATGAAATATCAATAACCACTTTCATAATGATGGAATGCATATTGTTAGACTATCATAACCATATATCCAAGGCCTCATGCCAAAACTACAAATAATATTTTTCCAAGGCCTTCTGCCAAGACACTAGTTTGTCTCATGAGACCTATCGATGCAGTGAGGAGCTATCACGGGCTCCACCTGTGAAATATTAAGTCCAATGCATTTCCATATGAAATGGTTTAAACATAACAGAATCATTCATATTAAAAATAGCATACGAAAAGTAAATACTTCTTCTATAAACCATTAATGGTATAAAAATAACACATCCACAATCACACATATCACAAAACCTTCAATACAACATAAATGTTTTGTATCATAATAATTCAACTTCATATAAGCGTAAAATCCATCAAAGGATGTTGACCTAGATGAAATCAAAACTCTTTTTAGAGAAATATATCTTTCTATTTTGAAATCATTTAGGAGTCATATATTTATAAAATAAAACATTTTATTTGAAAATATTATTATAAGCTTATAAGGGAATCTTCGACAATTTTATAACTGTGGAAAATACCCGCACCCGCCGTATAAGTTAAAAAAAATATTTTTATCTTAATTCAGTCGAAAAGGTTAAAAAGGACCTTGTTTGGAAAAAAAATGGAAAGATTCTATTATAAACCACTTATAAAAGACAATACGGGTATAAATGACTTTAACGCATATTCTAGTAAATAGTAAAAAAATTGAGATACATTTTTAAGAAACATGGATGTGGATGATAAAGAAATCCCAGTAGATTATTACGTATAAACCACCTCGGATAATGAAGAGATTGTGATATAAACCCTTATCATGTACTTTTACTTGGTTTAGGGTAGAATAATCTCATGTATAATGGTGAAATAATTGTTATTAAATTATTCAACAATCATATATATTAATATGATATCATATATGATCTTTTAACATTACATTGTTAATAATATCTTAGAATTATCGTAATTTCAGGTGTTAACTTACTCATTTTCTTTGATATGTTTTGTTACGTAAGCCATATTTTTCATGGATATGATGTATCTTATTCATATCCAGAATGATATAAAGTCCTTAAACAATATTTTTAAATCATAAAATGATAATTATACTTGAATGGATATGATGGAGAATGAATCTCATCGCGTTCGTGGAGACGGTAGTCCGTACGTACGCACGAGCGACAATATCATTCTTTTGATATTAAAATAATATTTAATTTGATGGTATATATTATATAAAAATTAATTATCATGTTATATTTATTATTTAAATGAATTACACATCATTATTATACCCATCTGAATCATAATAATATATTGAATAACAATTACACCACAACGTGGATACGGTAAGCCATACGTACGCACATTTGGTGACATGTCATTCGAAGGATGTATAGAATACTGAATATGTTTGTACCATATTTATAATAATATTACAGTATATAGGAGATACTAGATTCATTATTTTAGAATGATAAAAACAAATAAATAATAAGTTGAAGAAGAAATGAATTTGAAAACGGGTGGTGAAAACATTACCTCTTCTTCGGGTTCTTCCTTTTGATTTGATCAATAGGGCCCCTTAGTTTGGATTTTTGATCAAAATAAGGCATCTAGGTTGTATTTAGGGAAGTTGGGACAGTATTTGGGAAAAGTTTGGCCTAACCAAAAGGCTATGAAGGTGTTAAGTAATGAGAAGGAGGAGTGCCTTTTTATAAGAGGGGTGAGGGGAACCTTTGGAAAATCTAGAAATATTATTTTATAATAAATTCATATTCGGTTTGTAATGGCTCCAAAGAGGATTATTTAAAGGTTAAGGTTAGGATCGGTCAAAAACCATTCAACCAATAGAATTTATACAGGTTTGGATCAATATATTAACATTATCTTTACATTTTAACTCTTAGTTGATTAATTTGACACTTACCATGTCACTTTGTATTTTTATATTATATAGTTAATAAACATTCTATATACATATAAGAGGCCCCCAAGTAGTCCTTTAATGTTACAAATATCATGATATAAGTCTGTTGTATTATCCTTATATTTTGAGGAATTTTATATCAATTAATAATATAATATTTGTTTAAGAAACTCATTATGTCAATTTTGACACTATTCAATAGTTGATTTTTGTAGAAATCATAACAGAATGATTACATCGAACAAAGTCAATTAAATCAATCCTCATATGTCATATTATCCTAGAAAATTAGTTTGTTTCATTAAAAGTCTCAAATTATATTTTTTTGGGTATTTACAATATCAATTATTTTAATTTTTCACTATTATGGTTATTACTACATCATCATAGTGTCATAAATAAATTAAATTATATAATGTCTAAAATTGTAAATAAAATATCATTATGTATGAAATATTTTTAGATTTTGAATGAATATTTAAATTTGAAAATACAACTTATATAACACTTTGTAAAAATTGTTTCGCTAAAAGATATATGGTTTTGTCATTTTTGTATTTATTTTGACGTAATTAAAATAAAGTGACCCTATCACCTACATGTGGCTCCCTGGTGTCCCAAAATCTACCCAAAGATGCCCAGGGTCGGACATGTATCCACCAATTTGGTTAGGACACGTTTTAGGTTAATTTATTATTATTATAATATTATTTTTTAACCCTTATTTACCGGATTTACCTTTAACCATGATAAATAAAATATTTACCAAAGTAATTATTCAAAATGTATAAAATAGAAGATACCTATTTACACAATTTGGACATCCAGATTCCAAATATGGAATCCATTTTCCTAAATTCAAAACATAGAAGTGGCAGAAATTAATATAAAATTAATTTCTGCTGTCAAAACAAAAAGCGTGTTTTTAAGATATAATAACTATCAAAAGATAGATACTTGTTTATGTCTGGTTTAATTGTGAAATTATTTCCAATGACCAACATTGTATTAAATGGTAAAAATCTATTATTAATATACTTTAAAACCACTCAAATTCATAATTTATCACTATAAATTATTTTGATTAAAAAATTTGTTTTTAATTAAAATTTTGTAATTTTCATTATTCATCAAAATATTAAAGTTATCCGAAAAGTACCAAAATTTCACCTTAGGCTAAATTCGATACTCCGAATCCAAAAATGAAACCCATTTTGAGAGATAAAATTTATAAAATTTCAAAAAGTAGGTATTACTATTCATAACAGCTAGTTTGATTGGTTGTGGTGTGTTAGAACTCGATGTTGCGTACAACACACACTATCACATTATTCAAAGAGAAGTGAACCGTAGAAGCATGGGGTGTTAAATTTACCCTCCTTCAACTAATTTCATCCCCGAAATTTCTAGAATACTACTACATGAAAATACTCAGGTGGTTCTTTATCATAAGTTCCTTGGGTTCCCACGTTGCCTCTTCCATCTTATGGTTTCTCCACACGACTTTTACCAGACGCATCGTCCGGTTTCTCAGTACTTGTTCTCTCGTATCAAGAATCTTGACGGGATATTCGCAATAAGACAGATTTGCTTCCAGTTCTAATTCCTCGTAGGTGAGTACATGCGTTGGGTCAGGCATGTATTTTCTCAATAGAGATACATGGAACACATCGTGAACTTTGGAGAGACTTGGCGGCATTTCCAATCGGTAAGCTACAGCCCCAATTCATTCTAAAATTTCAAAAGGTCTGATATACCTCGGACTCAATTTACCTTTCTTAGCAAAACGTATGACTCCCTTCCGTGGAGATACCTTTAGGAAAACATGATCACAGACTTGAAATTCCAAATCCTTCCTTTGATTATCGGCATAGCTCTTCTGCCTACTTTGAGCTACTTTGATGTGATTTTGGATTACCATCAACTTTTCCATCGTTTCCTCCACCAGTTCTAGACCAACAAGTTTTCTTTCACCATCATCATCCCAACAGGTTGGTATGAGACATCTCTTTCTGTATAACGCTTCATATGCTGTCATCTGAATTCTCGAATGGAAGCTATTGTTATAGGAAAATTTTACCAGAGGTAAATATTGATCCCACATACCCTGAAAGTCAAGTGATCGGGATCTCAACATGTCTTCTAGGGATTGAATAGTTCGTTCTGATTGTCCATCTGTTTGAGGGTGGTAGGCAGTGCTCAAATGAATTTCAGTACCAAATACATTCTGAAGACTTTTCCAGAATCATGAAGTAAAATGGGGATCATGATCAGAAACAATAGATAGGGGTACTCCATGAAGTCTCACAACTTCATCAACATATAGTATTGCTTGACGTTCTAGTGGTATATCTTATCTTATGGAAGGAAAATGTACTGACTTGGTAAGTCGATCAACAATAACCCATATTTCATCGTTCCTTCTAGAAGTCTTTGGTAGCCCCATGAAAAAGTCCATCATAATATTGTCCCATTTCCACTCTGGTATGGGAAGAGGTAGCATGAATCCTCTAAGTTGTGGCCTTCTAGCTTTCACTTTTTGATAAACCATACATCTTGACACAAAATTATCAATCTCCCTCTTCATGTTGTCCCACGAAAAATGTTCCTTCAAATCTCCATACATTTTGGTGCCCCCATGGTGTATAGAGAAATTGGAACTATGTGCATCATCCAAAAATCCCCTTTTTAGATCAGGTATATCGGGAACACAAAGTCTCTTCCTGAATTTCAAAATTCCATCTTCACACACAAAGTCTCTCAATCTCCCATCATTCACAGCTTTAATCTTCTTTTGAAATTCTTCATCGTTGGTCTGAGAACTCTTAGTCCATTCTAGTAAAGATGGTTTGGAAACTATTTGGAAAATAATTGATGTTTCACCTTCCCTGGTTATTCCCATGTCCATCTTCACTAGATCAATGAAAATCGGATCCCTTTCAATTATAATATTGTTCAAAACTACATGATCTTTTCTGATCAAAGCATCTGGCACCTTGTTTTCATTCCCCGGGTGGTATTGTATCGTACAATCATAATCCTTGAGTAATTCATGCCATCTCCTTTGCCTCATGTTGAGTTCTTTTTGTGAGAAAATATACATAAAACTCTTTTGATCAGTATAAATCTCACATTTTTCACCATAGAGGTAGTGCCTCCGTATCTTCAAAGCAAAGATCACAGCAGATAACTCGAGATCATGAGTAGGATAGTTTTTTTCATTAATTTTCAACTGTCGTGATGCATAGGAAATAACCCTATCATTATGCATAAGGACACAACTATGTCCTTTCTTCGATGCATCACTATAAATAACGAACCCATAATTACCTGATGGTAGATTCAATGTAGGACCATTGAATAATCTTATCTTCAGTTCTTCAAAACATTATTCAAACTCCTTTGTCCAATCAAATTTAACCCCTTTATGTGTGAGCTTCGTTAATGGGTTAGCCAATCAGGCAAAATTCTGGACGAAACGTCGATAATAACCTACCAAACCAATAAAACTGTGTACCTCAGTTATACTCGTAGGTGTTGGCCATTCTTGAATTGCATTGGTCTTAGTAGGATCAATAGAGATTCCATATTTGGAAACAATATGGCCAAGAAAAGAAATCCCCTGAAGTTAGAATTCACACTTGATAAAACATCCCATATAATTCAAGTTATCTTTGAGTCTTTAGGATAATGCACAAGTGATTTTCATGATCTTCGTAGCTTTTGGAGTATACCAAGATATCATCAATAAATACCGCCACAAATTCATCGATATATTCCTTGAAAACTATATTCATCAGATCCATGAATACAGAGGGTGAATTAGTCAATCTAGAAGGCATTACTGTAAACTCGTAATGTCTGTACCTAGTTCGAAATGCTATCTTCAGAATGTCTTCTTTCTTCACACACAACTGATGGTATCCAGATAGAAGGTCAATATTTGAAAAGTATTGAGCTCCAGGCAGTTGGTCAAATAAACCATCAATGCGAGGTAGGGGATACTTGTTCTTTATTGTTATAGCATTGATCTCCCTGTAGTCGATACATAACCTCATAGATTCATCTTTCTTTTTAAAAAAGAGAACAGGGGATCCCCGTGGTGAAACTGTAGGGAGAATAAATACTTTATTACTCAATTCCTCTAGTTTTTTCTTTAATTCGACTAATTCTATGGTGGGAATTCTATAAGGGGTATTCGATATAGTCCACGATCCAGGAATTAAATCAATGGAAAACTCAACTTCTTGTTCTGGAGGATGTCCAGGTAAATCTTCCAGAAACACATATACATATTCATTCACAACAGGTACATCCTCTATTTCAACATTCCTTTCCTGACACACTGTAATTTCATCCTCTTCCTCCCCAATAATTGAATTTAGTTGAGCTATTGTGGGTGGATATGGATAAGACATAGGTGGTGACGATTCTTCTCTAAAGATAAGGTGCTCCTTATCATCATCATCATCAAAAAAACGTAACCTCCTTCTTATTACAATAAATATTTTCATCATAGTCCTAAAGCCAATCCATACCAAGGATTATATCAAACCCAACCATAGGTATGATGATGAGATCAGTGGATAAAGAAAATTTATGTGCTCTAATGGGTACTGATTCACAAAACATTGTTGCAATGATACTTCCCTTATGAGTTTTAATTGACAACTCTCTTGTTAAATCAAATTGGAAATATATAATTTTCTTAGAAAACTATGAAGATATGAAACAATGCGATGTTCCAGAATCAAATATTGCATTTATTAAACTTGATGAAACCATTAAATTACCTGCCACCACGTCTTTCGGAGCTTCTACCTCAGCAGTAGTGATAGCATAATCTTGGCCTTGATCCCTTGGAATTTTCTAAGGTAAGTTCCCCTGAATCTTAGGAAAATCATTTTCCTAAAATATCATATCCCTAAAATTCTAGAACTGAACATTGGTAGCTTCCTTCTTCCCTTTGCAATCACGAGCTTGGTGACCTTTTTCACCACACTTGTAACAGACACCCATTCCCTTCAAGCAAGTTCCTGGGTGTTTCTTCCCACATTTACTAGAGGATGGATATTCCACCTTTCCCTTATTACCCTTATTTCCATTCCCAGATTGATTAGCAGATCTCTTCTTCTATTTCTTTGCTTTAATGTCACAAGACATTGAGAATTATTTCTCTGTCTTGATAGCACATGAGACAATGTCTTAATGCGACGAGAAGGATTGTGAGACTAATTCTTGAAAAAGAAATGGTTTTAACCCATCAAAGAAATGATCAATCTTACTGCTGTGGTTATGTATATAATCTACAGCATACCTTTCTATCCTTGTAAAGTTAGCCTCATACTTTTCGACATTCTCATCCTCCTTTTGTCTCAGACTCAGAAATTGCCTTTCCATATCTGATCGATGGTCACGAGGAAAGTATTTTTCTAAAAAAAGATCTTTGAACTCCCTCCATTCCATATTTGATACTTCATCATCTTCCTTCACGTTTTGTATCAATGACCACCATTGATCAGCATCTCCATTGAGGCGGTAAACTACTATGATAACTTTTTCCCTTTCACTACATCCCAAAGCCAGAAATATTTTCTCTAGAGAACTTATCCATTTCTCAACTACTATGGGATTTGTACTCCCATTGAACGTCGGTGGTCGTTGCCTCATGATGTGATCTAACATTGATCCTCCACGCTGCGGATCAGGGTGCTCCATACGGGTAAGGTTATTATTCATAACCTGAGTGAGTTTTCCGAGTATGGTGATTAGTTGATTGGAACCAGTTGCATCACCAGCTCCACTATAATTATCTTGAGCCGGAGGGAAATCCCTACATGGAGTGTGTGCATTGATATGGTTTCCATTTCTTCCACTAGGAGCCATTTCTATACAATGGCATAAACTAGATCACTTTATGAATCAAAATACATTATTCCACACTTATAAAATAGTTAACATAAATTGAACATTTTATCGATATAATCCATAATCATAAAAATGTTTTCTTTGAGGAAGTATATACTCATAATCCTTTCATAATGATTTGTAAAGAAAATGAGAGTTATCCCAAGCATATCCCCCGGGAGTTTCGTAACCAAGAGTGCAACAAAGCCCATTGTCGTGCACCAGTTCCTGTTCGAGTCTAGCTCAAAGCGGTGTTTTCAGGTTTTACCCGTAGGTACATTTGTGCCAGAGCCGCCTCATCCTGCTCGTATCTAGATAGGGATGTATTGCTCGGAAAACTCACAGAATCTCTACAATACCAAAATTCTAGGAAGTTATTCTATACTAATCCTCAAAGTCCATCTTAGATCTATGTGCTCTAATCAGATTTTCTCTAAATATAGCTTCAAGGTTTTTACTAAACTTCCTCTGATACCAACTGTAATGCCCCGACCCCAGTTACCCAGAGTCGGTGCATTATTACATAACATTGGCATGATCACAAGAAAGATCAAGTCTCGATAGACTGATTAGTTTAATAGCCTTGGAATAAATAGATACATTAATAAAGTTTAACATTACATCAGAAAAATGAAAACTACGACAACATAATCTCCATAGTCCACACTCTTATCCCCTCATACTATCCCTAAAGTTCATTCATAAATTATTTCTTCACTTCCTGGGAAAAATAATACCTAGAAAAGGGGTGAGCTCAAATGCCCAGTAAGGATAACAATATAGTGGAAACATTCATAAATACGAATAAACATTGAAGGCAGTGTATAACTAAAACAAAAGCCTTTTAAACATGAACATAAACATAGTATAGGAACAAATAAAATGCAATAATGCCATTTACTTATTGACATGGATATTCTACTAATAGAATAATCACATGCAATATCAATAACCACTTTCATAATGATGGAATGCATAATTCCAGACTATCATAACCATATAGCCAAGGGCTCGTGCCAAGACTACAAATAAGATTTTTCCAAGGCCTTATTCGAAGACAGTAGTTTGTCTCATGAGACCTACCGATGCATCAAGGAGCTATAGCGGGCTCCACCCGTCACATATTAAGTCCAATGCATTCCCATATGAAAATGTTTAAACATAACATAAACAATTGTATTAAAACTAGAATACGAAATGTAAATACTTCATCCATAAACCATGAATGCTATAAAAAACACATCCACATTCGAACATATAAAAAAACTTTCAATACAATATAGACGTTTTGTATCATAACAAATCAACTATAAATAAGCGTAAATCCATCAAAGGATGTTGACATAGATGAAATCAAAACTCTTTTTAGAGAAATATCTCTTTCTATTTTGAAATCATTTAAGAGTAATATATTTATAAAATAAAACATTTTAGTTGAAAATATTCTTATAAGCTTGAAGGGGAAGCTTCGACGATTCTATAATGGTGGAAAATATCCACACCCACCGTATAAGTTAAAAAAAACATTCTTACCTTAATTCAGTCGAAAAGGTTAAAAAGGACCTTGTTTGGAAAACGATGGAAAGATTCCATTATAAACCACTTATAAAAGTAAAAAAGGGTGTAAATGGATTTAACCCATATTCTAGTAAATAGTAAAAAATGTTTTGAAGTACATTTCTAAGAAACATGGATGTGGATGATAAAGAAATCCCAGTAGATTATTACGTATAAACAACCTTGGATAATGAATAGATTGCGAAATAAACCCTTACCTTGTACTTTTCCTTGGTAGAGGGTAGGTTAAACTCCTTTATAATGGTGAAATTATTGTTATTAAATTATACAAGAATCATATATATTAATATTATATCATATAATATCTTTTAACATTTATTTTTTAATAATATCATAGTAATATCGTCGTTTCGGGTGTTCACATACTCGTTTTCTTTGATATGTTTTGTTATGTAAGCCATGTTTTTCATGGATAGAATGTATCTTATTCATATCCATAATGATATAAAGTCCTTAAACATTATTTTTAAATCATAAAATGATAATTATACTTGAATGGATACGATGGAGAATGAATCTTATCGCATTCGTGGAGACGGTAGTCCATACGTACGCACGAGCGACAATATCATTCTTTTGATATTAAAATAATATTTAATTTGATGGTATATATTATATAAATAATCATTGTCATGTTATATTTATTATTTACATGAATTACACATCATTATTATACCAATCCAAATAATAATAATATATTTAATAACAATTGCACCACGACATGGATACGGTAAGTTGTACGTACGCACGTATGGTGACATGTCATTCAAAGGATGGATAGAATACTGAATATGGTTGTACAATATTTCTAATAATATTAAATTATATAGGATATACTGAATTTATTATTTTAGAATGATAATAACAAAGAACAAAGAAGTTGAAGAAGAAATGAATTTGAAAAAGGGTGGTGAAAACATTACCTCTTCTTCGGGTTCTTCCTTTTGATTTGATCAAAATGGATCCATAGGTTGGCTTTATAACCCAACTAAAGCCTCTAGGTTGTATTGAGGGAAGTCTGGAGAGTATTTGGGCAGAGTTTGGCCGAACCAAAAGGCTTTTATGGTGTGAAGTAATGAGAAGGAGTGCCCTTTTATAAGAGGGGTGAGGGGCACCTTTGGAAATGCTAGAAATATTATTTTATAATAAATTCATATTAGATTTCTAATGGCTCCAAAGTGGATTATTTAAATTTTTAGGTGGGGATAGGTCTAAACCCATTCAAAAAATATAATTTAGACCGGTTTGGGTCATTATATTAACCTTATCTTTAAGTTTAAACTCTTAGTTAATTAGTTTGACACTTACCAAGTCATTTTGTATTTTTATATTATATAGTTAATAAACATACTATATAAATCCAAGAGACCCCCAAGAGGTCCATTAATGATACAAATATCATGATATAAGTCTCATGGAATAACCTTAAATTTTTAAGAATTTAATATCAATTAATAATATAATATTTTTTTAAAAAAATATTCTATGTAAATTTTGACACTATTCAATAGTTGATTTTTGTAAAAATCATAAAATAATTATTAATTAAAAAAAAGTCAATTAAATCAATACTAATATATCATATTATCCTATAAAATTAGTTTAATTTATTAAAAGTCTAAAATTATATTTATTTGAGTATTTATAATATCAATTATTTTAATTCTTCACTATTATGGTAATTACTTCATCATCATTGTGTCATAAATAAATTGAATTATTTAATAAATAAAAATTAAAAATAAAATATCATTATGTAGGAAAAATTTTTATATTTCTAATGAATATTTATAGTTGAAATTCCAACATATATAACCCTTTATAAAAAAAATTTCCTAAAAGATATATGATTTTGTCATTTTTTATTTATTTTAACTTAATTAAAATATAGTATCCCTATCACCTAAATGTGGTTCCATGGGGTCCCCAAATCTACCCAAAGAAGCCCATGGTCGGACATGTATACCCCAATAAGGTTAGGACACGTTTTAGGGTAATTTAGTATTATTATAATATTATATGTTAACCCTTATTTACCGGATTTTCCCTTAACCATTGTAAATAAAATATTTACCGAAGTAATTATTCAAAATGTCTAAAAATAAAAGTTACCTATTTAAACAATTTCGAAATCCTAATTATAAATATGGAATCCATTTTTCCAAATTCCAAACACAGAAGTGGCCGAAATTAATTTAAAATTAATTCCCGCTGTCGAAACAAAAAAGCGTGTTTTTAAGATATAATAACTATCAAAAGATTGATACTTGTTTATGTATGGATTAATTGTAAAATTATGTCCAATGAACAACATTGTATTAAATGGTAAAAATATATATTCTAAATATACTTTAAAACCACTCAAATTCGTAAATTATCAATATTAATTATTTTTTTTAAAAAAGATGTTTTTAATTAAAATTTATTAATTTTCACTATTCATCAAAATATTAAAGTTATCTGAAAAGTACCGAAATTTTACCTTAGGCTAAATTTGATACTCCAAATCCAAAAATGAAGTCCATTTTGAGAGATAAAATTTATAAAATTTCAAAATTTAGGTATTACTATTCATAACTGCTAGTTTGATTGGTTGTGGTGTGTTATAACTCGATGTTGCGTACAACACACGCTATCGCATTATTTAAAGAGAAGCGTATCGTAGAAGCTTGGGGTGTTACAGCTCGTATCCAGAAAGGGATGTATTTCTCGGAAACTCAAAAAATCTATACAATACAAAAACTATACGGAGTTCTTCTATAATAACCCTCAAAGCCTATCTTAGGATAATGTGATCTAATCAGAGTTTATCTAAATCTAGTTTTTCAAGGTCATTCTAAACTTCCTCTGATACCAATTGTAATGCCCCAACCCCAGTTACCCAGAGTCGGTGAATTATTTTAATACATTGACATGATTACAAGGAATCATGTCCCGAATAACCGATCAGTTTAGCAGTCTTGGAAAATAGATTACATACATGAATGTTACATTACACTTCATAACATACAAAACAACATAAATAATCTTTTATGAATGCCATTATTCCTTTGTCTTAACCCTGCATATCAATCAAAATACACTTCTTGGAATTCTGGGAAAAATAAAACATAGAAAGGGGTGAGCTCAGATGCTGAGTAAGGATAATAATATAATAGAAACATTTATAATTAAACATAAACATTTAATGCAATGTTTAACTAAAACAAAATCCTTTTAAAATTGAACTTCAGCATAATATGGTATAAATAAAATGAAATAATTCCATTTACTTATTCACATGGACATTCTACTAGTCTAATAATCACATAAAATATCACTAACCACTTTCATAATGATGGAATGCATAATGTTGAGCTTTTATTTCTTTTTCAAGGCCTCGTGCCAAGACCTAGGGGTTAATTATAACCGGAACCCAACCCGGGGTGCCTCTAATAACCAGACACCAACCCGGAGTGCCTCTAATAACCGGACACCAGCCTAGATTGCCTCTAATAACCGGACACCAACCCAGAGACCTTGTAATAACCAGACCCCAACCTAAAGAGCCTCTAATAACTAGACATCAACCTAGAGGGTCTGCTATAACCAGAACCCAACTCGGAACATACTAGTCCAACACATTCATCTTAAGAAGATGATGAAATATAACATAAACATTCGTATTAAAAATAGCATAAAAATTTCAATACTTTACCTATAAAACAGATTGGTGTAAGAATAACACATCAACAATCAAACATATCACAAAACCATAAACACTATATGAAAGATTTGTATCATGATAAATCAACGTCAAAACAAATTTAAAATCTATTAAAGGATCTTGAAATAGATGAAAATGATTTGTAAAACTCTTTGAGAGAAATACATCTTTTTCATGAAAACATTTAAAAGTCACATAATTTAGAAAAGAAGTCATTTAAATACATTTTTCAATTAAATTGTCCCATACCACATTGAATCATTTGAAAGTAATTATCATTTTAAAAACATTCAATTCCATATAAATAAATCCTTAAAAACCATTTTGAAAACATGGAAATTAATGGGGAAGATTTAGAAGAATAAGAATTTCAAACATTTGAAATGATGTTTTAATAAAACAAATTCCCTTAAAATAATCCCTTTGAAAACTCATTCATAAAACATGGACATGGATAATAAATATGTCCCAGTATATACTTACGTAATAACAACCTCGGATAATAAAGAGATTGTGAAATTAACCCTTACCAATTTGGTAACTTACAAAACATTCAACCCATGAAAGAGGTATCATACAATGTATATGTAAATACACATAAATTGATTTCTATTACACAATTAATAAAATTATGGGTAGTACATACACCACACAAAAGTTAATAGTGGAAATATGGCATGAATCTCATTAGAATAAAGAGTGAGATGAAAACCCCCTACCTTGTGTCCGACTTGACCCGTTTGTTTTTTAAAATCCTGAATAATATACTAAAGTTAATTTATAATTGCTTAAGAACCTTTTTCAAGATTATTATAACTTTTATATAACTTATTGCAATGTTATAAACATTATGTAATCATTTATGTTAATAACGTTCGTTTTGTCAATACTTGGCACTTGAGTAAATAATGAACACCTTATAGTTACAAGTTATTCACATGGTCAAAAGATCATTATATCCAGAATGATATTCAAGATGTAGATATCATATATATAATATATATCATATATATATACATTTATTTATAATAATACATATCATTTATGGATATGAATGAAATGTACCGTTCATGGAGACGGTAAGCCTTACATACCCATGAACGCTACATTCATCTCTATTTATTATTTTAATGGACTGAAGACATAATGATACAGAATTATATTATAATTATAGTATAATATTATATATAATTTCATCAATTACATCCTTTATACCTCCCACACATGGTATTAACGAGTCATATCACTTTGAGGGGGCGGTAGTCCGCACTTCCTCAAATGAAATTATCACATTTACTCATAATGGAAACCATTAAGGTATTATATAAAAGAAAAATACAAAAGCATGAATAAACCAAAAAAATAATATATATCATATATAAATATAGTTCCTTTATAATGGCCACCATGAGAGACGATTGGAGTTAATTGAACAATCATCGTTTCGTGAGGCGTTAGTTTTCCATCTACAGAAACATTATGTTCTTCCCCCATTAGATGGAGGTGTGTGTAAGTGTAGTTCAAATATATCCCATAACAACATTCTAGTATATTGAGTATACTGGTTTTGTTATAAAATAATGTAATAAAAAGAGTTTAGGGGTTGTAGAAGTGATATAAATGAAAAGAAATTAAGAGAAATTGTTACCTTTAATATGGGTAACTTTCTTTAGATTGAACCAAAAGGACTCCTTGAAGTGCCTTCTGACGAAGGTAAGGCTTCTAGGAGGAGTAGAGGGATGTAGGGAGATTAATTTGGCAGAGTTTGGATGAGCCTAAAGGCTTGAGTTGTGTGAGGAATTGGTTAGAAGTGGTCACTTTTTATAAGAGGGAGGAGGGGCTCTTTAGGAAAGTGTGAAAATATTATTTTATTATATAATGGTATTCGGTTTCTAAAGGACCCAAAATCATTAGAGTAGAATATAATATGACTCATGGTAGAAATAAAATCATCCAATAATAATTGGACATTTTTTGAATATTATTATAATATTTAAAATCTAATTTATTTAAATAATTTTTTAATGAAGTAAATATTGCATCATTATATTGTCCATAATAATTTTATTTATTCGATTTCTAAAAATTATAAAAAAAATTCATGATATAGGAAATCGTTTTGTCTTTCCAATGAATATTTATAGTCAAAAATATTACTTATATAACATCATATAAAAATTAATTTCGAATGGTTTTTGTTTATGTCAATTTTGCCTTTACCTTAAATTAATTAATCTAAAGTGTCATTATCATTCATAAGTGGCTCTATGGGGTACCAAAATCGACCCAAAGATGCACATGGTCGTCCATTACTCATCTAATAAGGATAGGACATTTTTTAAGATAATTTTGAATTATTACAATATTCTTTTTACCGTGAATTACCCTATTTACCTTTATCCGCAGTAAATAAAAGTAAAAAGTTACTATTCACCAAATATTATTTTCATCTTATTGAACCAAATTTTAATCCTTTATATTAACTGTGTCTCTTGGATTTTCAAAATTTAACTCACAGAAGTTGTAAAATTATCTTTTATTGAATTTTCAATTCTCCTAGGAGGTTGGTAAAAGACTGTAAAAAATTCAATAAAATTTTTATATTTATAAAATTATTATAAATTGACTCCAATTAATTAAAATGAACTTATATTACTATTATGTATATATTTTTTCATAAATCAATTTAAATAAAATAAATACATATTTAATTAAATAAATCGGTTTTAACCAATAACTTAGTGTTTTTCACTATTCATGAAAAATTGATGTTTCTCAGAAAAATACCAAAAATTATGCATAAGATATATTTTATATTATGAATTCAAAAATTATGTCTATTTTACCAAATTTAAAACATATAAGTTGCATTAATTAATTAAAAAAATCAATTCTCGTTGTCAAAATAAATAGCGTGTTTTTAATAAATAATAACTATCAAAAGATTGACACTTGTTTATGTCTAGTTTAAATGTGAAATTATGTCCAATAACCAAAATTGTATTAAATGGTAAAAATATATTCTGAATATACATTAAAACCACTCAAATACATAATTTATCACTATTAATTATTTCGATTAAAAAATTTGTTTTTAATTTAAATTTATAAATTTTCACTATTAATCAAAATATGAAAGTTATTAGAAAAGTACAAAAAATTCAACCTAAGATAATTTTAATATTATGAATCTAGAACTGTAGTCCATTTTGAATGATAAAACGTATAAAATTTCCAAAAATTAGTAATATTATTCCTAACAGCTACTTTGATTGGTCGCGGTGTGTTAGAATCTCGAAGTTGTGTACAACACACGCTACTATATTATTAAAAAAGAAGCGTACCGTAGAATCTTGGGGTGTTACAAAGAATAAAATTAATCATAAATAAAATGATCATGTGATGATGACAACAATCCAATCTATTAGGGTTTAAGAAGAGAAATTAGTGGTGAATAAATCCTATAATTTTTTTATTAGAAGGAAATAGTGCCCTTTTTTGTGAGAAAACTCTAATATTTTCTATTACAATAGTGGAACAGTGATTTATCACTTTATTCCCACATTTTTGTTTACATTAAAATTACATGTAGGGAATTTAAGGAATATGATGAGAGATGTTTACATTTTATAGAAAGGAATTTTCTATTCATATATTTTAATAATTGTTATGTAATAGAAGAAGTGAGTGTCTCCATTACGTGAGAGTAAAGGTGAAGAAAAGTTATCTAATTATCACAATTAATTAAATCTCTAATTTATGGATAGATTCATAAATATATTTAATCGGATATTATAATCACACATATATCCCTTATTTTTTATTATATGAAACATACTTATGAACAGGGTGTTGGTTGATAAATAGATTAAGAAAGGGGTAGTTTTATTTCATTCACGTGAAATGATATATTGTGTTTACTAATATATCAGCTGGAATAAACTTTTATTGTTATATCTATTTGAAACAACCAAAAAATGCGAACTAATTTTGAATCAGATACATGTGATTTCACGCATTAAATTGATCAAATTAGTTAAATAACACTTTTTTTCTACATTGGCCTCGCCCACAAGGGATGAACATTAACTCACTAAAGTTTTCTTTCTAACAAAATCTTATTGTGGCATCTTTATCTAATAACTTGAATCAAGATATGATTCTAAATTAAAAGCGATAATCATATAATTTAAAAAATGAAGAATATGATATGGGAGGTCCCTCATTTTCCATTTTCATTTACTTTTACTACGGAGGAGTTGAATTACCTTAACTTCAGTGAAGACAAAATGGTTATTTATAAAAATTTTAATGGGGGTGATTTAATTTCCCATATTAATGATAATGTATTTTTTCAGTACGTGTGTGAAGAAGAAAATTTAAAAAAATGTTGCATTATGTTGAGTGGTCTTATTCCAAGGGTAATAGAAACGGAAGATGATGAGAAAGTCAGTTATAATAAAAAAATTTATTGCTTTTCAATATAGTAGAAAATAGAGTTAAATGTTAAGATACTACATTTTAGGACTTGTTTAGATATATTTATGAAGAAAAGCCTATACTTTTATTATTATTGGGGAATAGTTCTACATGTCAAATACATCTTCTGATTATTAGAGTGGGGTAATCAATAATTTATAGAATCTATACATTTCTAGTCAGTGGGGGAATTAGAATTGGATGGTATGATTGATAAGGTAATTCTTAAAGAAAGTATAAATACTATCAAAGTTAAAGTATTATATTTGGATGTTTATTTGATATTATTTAAAGCCACTAAAAATTCCCTGGGATATGCAGACGTGGTGTGGATATGGTTTGTTGAATTCCATAAATCCAATGATAAATCATAAATAATCTCTAGTCATTTTATATGGGGTTAAAAAACTAAGGAACCATGTAATGTTATCCACATATAGTTTATTAGGTAAATCCATGTATGATTTTTTCTCTTTCATGGATCCACTGAGATAGAATATGAGTTTATTATTTCTATTTTTTTTCTTATAATATACCTTGTAACGATACATGAATTCAGAATATGGATATATTATAACATAGTAATGTCATGTATGATATATTATAAATAATAATATAAAATGAAGTCTGTTTGGTATGAGTAATCATAACATATTTTTTATCATATGAATTGATTAATATTCAAATATATATATATATATCAAAAATGTATTATTCTGGAGAATGATAATTAATTCAAATGATATATAAGCTGATCTACAAAGAGCATACAATCACAATTACTCATTTGAATTAAGATAAATTGTGACAATATGTCAAATAAATGTTGACATTGATTGAAAATGGAATGCAGGTTTGATATGCATTCCATAGAAGGAATGTGAAACATAATAGATATACATGATACCATGTATATATATAGATTTCAATGAAAAATAATGATTATATTTTTTAGAGGATTTAAATACACTGTTTTCATGTTTTTATGATGAAATAAAGAAGCATGAGTCTTAAGGATTACCATGACCTGAATTCATAATGGGTTTGAATCATAAGATATATGAGGGATTCCATTGAATTATTTAAATTATATCAAAAAACCATTACTATAAAATATTAAGGAGTTTCCAAAATTTTATTTTGGGTGACATTTTAAATGATATTATTCAATGAATATGTGTGTATAGAAGAGAAAAAATAAAATGTGTGCACTCAAGAATAATTAAAGAGAGTGGAGCTACTAATAAAGATAGATACAGAACCATATCAAGGATTGAAAAGGGATATTGGACCCATGAGATATTTATAAGAAGAATATGTTATACATAGTTGAGATTCATGAATATTGAAGAAAACACATATTTGAATGACTTAGATCAGTGGTTTGGATAAATAGATCTGATCTTGAATATCATCTATTAATTTTCTTAAAAATATTATATGATAAGACCAGCTGATAGAGTGAGTTTGTGTATGGAGTTCTATATCATGTTGGTTTGAAATGGCCCATAATATAATGGGATCTTTCTAATTATTGGACCAAATTTTTTTTGTGGGAAGTAGGAATCCATGAGCTCTGGCAGATTTCTAGAGTGAGAACATAAGGGGAATTTGTATTCATATAAATAGGGATTCCATTTGTATAGCCACTTGTGTATATAAAAGATAATCCATGATTGGTGTTACTTACTAATTATTGTAAGGATTAAGATTTATTGTGAATTTTTTTTAATTCCTTGTTTTTTTCTATCACTATTTTTATATCATATTTGGTGAGGTTGAGTTAATTAATGATGTAAATAATCAATAACCTAAATTTTCTTTGAGTTTGAATTAAAAAAAAATTCATTAAAATCATGTCCCACATTTTCACCCCATGTTTGTTGTCCATAACTAGATCTGGGATCTATAATAATTTTATTATTATTATATAAATTTATAAATATAGACATAAATGGTTATATTGTGTATCAGTTGTATGGGTTTGGAAATATAAATGATGTTGATAAAATACAAAATTCACCATGACTTATATTTGTTGATTCATTTTTAGAAATAACACTTATGCAGTCAAGATAAGGTTCCAATGTCCAAGTAACATTTTGATTCAATAGAGGTTTTGGTATGAGTCATTGGACTGGGTTGGGATGTTACAGAAAATTCCAAACCTAAGGATAATATAATCTGAGGGTGTTTGGGTATGTTTTTAATCTTTGTTTTATATTACCCAACATGCTATTTTATTTCATATGTATGATATGTATGGAATTTTTTCCCCCGACTAAGAATTATTGAGTAATTGTATGGTTTTACACGAATTAGTTTCATGTGATATAGATATATTGTTTATTGAGAGAAATTTCATCATTTGATATATCTATATATATATATTGAATAAGTCCTAATTTATATATGATATATATTGTATTATAGCATTGTGTTTGATATGTAATATCATATTATTTGACATAAACAAATAGTTAGGTTTATATTCAACCTTGGTAAGAGATATAATAATTTATGTTATATGGAATATCAAACTAATAACTATACTATATATTATTGTATGGTATTTTAATAACAAAAATAATATTATATAGTTTAACCATATTATATAATTAACAATAATATTTTTAATTTTATGTGTTAACATTTGAAAAAAATTATATATTTTCTATAATTTTTATCAAAATTTTATATAATGAAATATTTTGGAGTATCTATTGAATGAATTTAAATGTTAAAATCATGAATATTTGTATGAGGGATTAAAATCATTTTATAATTTCATGCCATTAAATTAATTATTATGAACATTTTAGTAAATTCATGGAGGCTTGGGAAGCATCGTAAACGATATGTAATAGGTTAAGGCTATTAAAATGGCATATAATAATCTTATGTCAAACATGATTCTAAATACACCCAAGCCCTCTTCTCGTTATTCTTTTAAAAAAATGGTACTTGTATAACATATTCCAAAATAGAATCCTCTGTATAAATAAGTTAATTCATTCACCCATGTATTCCAATATATGATGGATACATTTGGAAAATTATATGTATTATTCACCAAGTGTGTGATTGATGATAACTATGTTCTACCATCTTTGATGAATACTTGGTTCTGCATTTTATATTATAAATATTGTTAGCTTCAACAAATATATTATCTTGTTTTGTGGTTCCCTGGGTATTCTACATATTAAACAAGTGTTATATAAGCCTAAAAACCCCTTCAATGTTACTTGAATAATTCCATGGTTTATTTGATTCATGAAATTGTGTTTAAAATGGTGAATAATAGATATCATATTTTGCATAATAAAATATGATGAAATTTTGGTTTAGTGGTGTATCATGTGATATGAGATATAATAATCTGTGATGAGATTTCATCATTCAATATAAGATATCATAGTCATTGAATTTGGATAAATACATAATTTTTGACATATAAAAATTCATGATATGATATATCATGGGCTATGTTGTGGAATTTCATATAATCATATCTTATAAATAAACAATCACATCCAACAATAGTTCCATGTTTTATATTTCATATAGCTCAAAATATATATTTTCTCCCTACTAAAACTAATGTGGAGACACATTTTCTATGAGAACTAGAGGATTCAAAGAGAAATACCTCATGTAATATATAATTGAAATTCCTACAAGATCACATGTTTTCCTCTTTGTATTCCTATTCAATTTACCATCTTGTGCACCTGGAATCATCAAATGGGTCCATATTGTGTACCCAGAAGACTCACATAGGTCCAACTAGTGCAGCCTAGTACACCCGAACAACTCCTTATTCAGGTCACACCTACTCTAAGACATATTTTAGTGTCCTACATGAACCACCTCCTTTACCCAAGGTACTAATTTTTACTATAAATAAGACCATGGGGCTCCTCGTATGACATGACTAAAAGTCGGAGGTAACCACAAGAATATATACTCACCGAAGTCCTTCACAATGTTCCACAAAACACATTAGTTAGTTCTCTACGTACTAAAAGAATATGAAATTAAATAGAGTCCAAGTATTATAATTACATTAAGGTGTAAAACATCAATGAATTTCTTGAGGGGACACTTCCTCTTAGAAAATAATACAAGGTTAAGTCCCCTTCCCAAGACCAGAATTGTGTGAGACCCTTCCATAGGCATCTGAGGAGACCCATGGAGTTTAGGACGGGGTCCCACCCATTTTTGGTTTCCCATGTGGTTCTTCTCCTAGGTTCCACATTTATGTGGCATCCTCATACTGTCCCAGGTACGAACTATGTGATGCATCCCATTTTCACCCTATTTTAATATCATCAATGATTGGACCCCCTTGTCATAGATCCTTGTCCATGTGGGACCAAGGAAATACATTCTCCAAATAATATGTACATGCATGATCAGTATATAGGCCACAGAAATGTTCCCTCATGATCATATTTTTTTGTGATGATGGAAGTGTGGAATTATTCAAGACTAATGTGTGGGATACTCAGAGTGTCATCAGTCAAACATTCCCATGGTTATGAGGATCCCAAACATAGTGAAGGTGGTATAAGGCTTCTCAGTGTGGGCTATGACATATTTTTCCAATAGTCCCACCCTCTTCATCCCTTATACGTTTCAAAAGGAGGGGGGAGCGGGATTTTAAAAAGAGGATCCCATCTAGAATAAGACACTATTATTTCATTTGATATATCCCCTCAACTTCCTTATCATATCCCATGTCCACATACAGAAGATGGAGATTGTGTAGATTTCTAGATTTTCTACTTCTTATTATTTTTGACTAGAACATGAATGACATCGGATAAGATGTTAGTGGAGATCATGTCATCAACACAATAAAATTTCCTTCATGGACTCAAATACAGTATAATCCCCCAACCGTGTTATCACAACCTCAAAGGGCTATATTCACAATGAGGAAACCAGTTGGTCCTCCTCTATAGGTGTAACATCCAACTCTTTTGAACTAAATGGGATTTTACTCCTATCTAAATTTTATTTTTAAGATTCATAACTATGGTTCAATATTATCTCTCTAATCAACCCTAATTTTCACTAGGACATGTTTCTAATAGGGCCAAATCCTAGCCAGAGGGCTATATTCCATCCAAGACTTGTCTATCACCTTCATTATTGCGCTATATTCATAATAAGATCATTCCACCAATTAGAAGAATATATCCCTTAATGGTCCCTCAATCATATTAAGCCTAATAACGAAACCAAATATCACTAGGCCTATTCATCCTAAATGTATTTAAAGCATGATGATAAACTATATGGTATTGTCTTTATGACATAAACTTTAATGGTTTGATGTATTCCATTAAGTGGGAATTACCTATGTGGGTTTTGATTCCGCTAAAAAGGATACATATTGTTGGAATCACCTGTTTTGATAATCCCAAATCATGCTTAAACATTAATTATGATGTATTAAAACCTTGCATTTATCTTATTATTCTATGCTTAAACGTATTTTATTCTAAACAGTTCATATTCTTACTCTCATAACTTTACTGTAACAGCTTACAGTAGTGGTTACATAAGTTTGGTATTGTTAGCTACCAGTCAGAGTTTTCTTCTCAAAGTCACAGTTACAGTTAACTGTCACCTTAAGTTACTGTTGCAATAAGTTCACAGTTACAAGGTTACAGTCGAAGACTAATACAAGCTTACAGTTACGAGTCTACTGCTATCTATTGTCAAAGCTCACAGACGAAGGTCACAGTTACAAGACTTTTGTTCAAAGTTTTCTCTGCTCAAGTTCACAGTCGAACATGTCTACAGTTGGAACAAGTTCACAGTCGAACAAGTTCACAGTCGAACAAGTCTACAGTTGGAACAAGTTCACAGTCGAACAAGCCTACAGTCATAAGCCTACAGTCAAGGTTACAGTTAGACAGCTTCTGTCGACTAAGTCTATTGATGATCGAAGTCTACAGTTGACAAAGGTTACAGTTCTACAAATTTGATGTTACAAGTCTACAGTTAGAAAGGCTACAGCTACATGGAGTAAAAGCTACCATTGCAAGCCTACAGACAGCAAGCCCTTTGTTGAAGTCAGCAGTCAGAAGGAAGTCCACAGTTGGAAGATCACAGTTGAAGTCAACAGTGACATACATTCTCGACTCACTATTTTAATTTCTTTATTTCCTACATTTAATCTATCTAACGGTCATATCATACATTTTGATGATTTTTCAAATATCTGATAAAGGTTGTCGGATGTCAGGAACCCGTACCTCGTACCTGCTGAAAAGAAATCTTTTCTGTCCCCTGTCGGGAGATAAATACGAGAAGACTACGCTGCCCAAATAGAATGCGAACCAGAGAAGTGCGTCGTGGACGAAATATACCAGAAACTCAAGAAGATAAAAACGAGTTCCATCAAGAACACAGAGATGCACATAGACAATCAAGTATACTCGAGAAGTGTTCTGTGCATACAAGAATAACCCTGAAGAACTTCATCGACTACATTCTCACTACCTGTGAACCTGGAGCATACGACACTCTGTTTCTCAAACAGAAACGAGAAGAGGACTCAAACTCTCTTCTGATCGAATACAAGAGCTACACTGAGATCACCAGAACCACTTCTAAACTCTACATCTCTTGTTCTGTGATTTATTCTACATTTTGAGCAGTGTGTGTTATCTGCTGTATTAAACACACACACTGACTCCTGTACTTTCACTGGAGGATCTGTAAATCCTCAGCAAATATTTTTGCATCCCATTTCCCACTGTGGATAGTGGTAGAGGTCTTGTGACCTGGACAGCTTGCTGCTGTTGTTTGTTTTCCCACGAAGAACTGTGGTAGAGGTCTTGTGACCTGGACAGTGTGTTCACTGTTGTTAACCCCGATCCAGGGTGTGGATCATTCTTATATAAAATTTTGAGAGGACTAAGTCTCGGCTTGAGACTGAACCTCTTGGTTAACTCTCTGTGTTTATAGTTATACTCTATATCCATACTATACATATTTATTTCATATTCCGCTGCTATTACTTTGAAATATAATCTATCTTCAATGCTACTTTGATAATTAAATTCGCAAGTGTTTATATTTGTTATAAATCAGTAAGTTAGTTTCAAAAGTTAATTTAATCATAAGATTACGTTAACTGAGAATTAATCAATCTTTGAGAAACTAATTGAACCTTTATAATCTATATAAATTCACTACAGTTTAATTTGTTTTTGAAATTGGGGGATTTTAATAGAAATTGTTTTTAACAGAAATTTTAATTGGAACTCAATTCACCCCCCCCCCCCTCTTGAGTGTCCACTTCGACCAACATTTGGTATCAGAGGTTGTGTTTATCTCTGTTATACTTGCTCAAAGTTTTATTTTAACTCTCTGTTTTTAAACTGTGATTGTAGTTTTATCTAAAAGATCATAAATTTCTGTTAGTTCTAAATTTTATCTCTTTAAAACATTTTTCTAGAATTTCCTTATGGATAATAGACTAGAAGGTGCTGCTACTAACAGGCCACCCTTCTTTAATGGTGTGAATTATGCCCAATGGAAGCTCAAAATAAAAATTCATTTGGAAAGTATGGGTTTTGATATTTGGACTGCTATAGAGTCTCAATACAAGATTCCAGAAACTGATAGAATAACTTGGGATGAACCTACTAAAGTAGCTTACAATAATAATTGTAAGGCTGTGAATGCTCTCTACTGTGCTCTAGGAGATGAGGAATTCAATAGAATTTCTGCATGTAAAACTGCTTTTGAAATCTGGGACACCTTAGCTGTTTCTCATGAAGGAACAACTAATGTCAAGGAAATGCGGTTAAATACTTATACTATAAAATATGATAACATTAAGATGAAAGCTGATGAACCTATTTCTGATATGTATCTCATGTTTAATGAGATAGTCAACACAATGAGCTCACTCGGGAAGATTGTTCCAGCAAAGGAGCAAATCATGAGATTATTGAGATGTCTGCCTGACAGATGGAGAGGCACATCCGTTTCAATTAGAGAATCCTGTGATATTGGAACTTTGCATGTCAAGGAGTTAATTAGTAAGCTGATGATGTACGAAGAAGAGCTAAAGGTAAATAAAGAGGAAGATGAGGAACCAAAACGAAAATCTGTAGCTTTTAAGTCTACTGCATCAAAGAGCAAAGACAAGGAGAAAGTGCATATACCAACTGAAAGCTCATCTAGTGAAGAATTAGATTCTGACAGTGATGCCGAGATGGCACAAATAGCAAGGAGATTCAAGAAGTTCTATAGGAAGAAGAAGTTCTTCAGAAAACCAAACTACAAGGGTATGTATGATAGACAAGGTAAGTGGAAGAAAGATTGGAAGAACACTGATAAAGAAGAAGACATAGTTTGCTATGAATGTAAAAGGAAAGGTCACATCAAAGCTGACTATCCTAAGATAAAATTCAAGAAGAAATATGAGTACAAGGACAAGAATTATAGGAAAGCTATGAAGGCCACCTGGAGTGCTTCAGAAGACAGCACAAGTGAATCAGAGTCAAGTGATTCTGAAAGAAATCGTGCTAATATGTGTTTCATGACAAACACATCTGAGGTAACCTTAGACACTCCCACTTTAAACTCTTATTATTCCGAAGGTGAAGCAGAATCTGGTTCTGATTCTGAAAATATGTCTAAAGATGAATTGACTGAATACTGTAATATGCTGGAAGAAACGTGTAATGAACTAAAGGATAAATATAAGTCTTTAAAGAAATAGCATGCTCTTACTGCAAGTGTCAAGTCTGCACTTGATGTAGAAAAAGAGAAAAATGTTCAATTATTAAAGGAGAATACAGAACTGAATCTATCTAATGAACAACTTAGAAAGGACTTAGAAACATTCACAAATGGAAAAGATACTCTAACCCAACTGCTAGGAAAGCAAGTTTCACCTAATTATGCTACTGGCTTGGGATACCAACCTGGACAAAGACAGTTTACTAAAACCCGATTTATTTCCAAGTCTGGAAAAAATCCTGCTAGTTCCAGTTTTGGAAATTTGTATGCCTCAACTGGTTATTTAAATAGTTGTCGATCAAGTAAAGTATATCTCTATAAATCTGTTGCATCTATTAATTGTATGGGACCCATAAGACAAATCTGGGTACCTAAATCCTTGATTGCTAACATATCTGGACCCAAGAAAATCTGGGTACCAAAGTCATTTCTTGTCTAATCTGTTTTGTAGGAAATCTGTTTGAAAAGCAATTACAAGAAGGTATGGTACTTAGACAGTGGATGTTCAAGACACATGTCTGGGGACTATTCGTGCTTCAAAAGCTTAATAAAGGTTGATGGAGGATATGTCATTTTTGGTGATAACTCAAAAGGAAAAATCATCGGCTTAGGCCAGATTGGTAACACTAACTCAGTATTAATTTCCAAAGTTTTATTTGTTGATGGACTTAAGTACAACCTGCTTAGCATTTCTCAATTGTGTGATGATGGCTTTAATGTCAAGTTTGAAAACAATTCTTGTGATGTTTATAATTCCAAAAATGCTTTAATATTTTCTGCCTTAAGAAATGAAAATGTTTATGCTGTTGACTTAAACACTTTAGCTAAACATAACGTTACTTGCTTAAATGCTTTTCATAAAGAGTCTTGGCTGTGGCATAGGAGATTAGGACACTGCAACATTCACTCACTTAGAAAACTCTCTAAGAAACACCTAGTTAGAGACCTACCTAAGCTTGAATTCCCAAATGACAAAGTGTGTAATCCCTGTCAAAAGGGAAAACAACACAAATTTTCTTTTAAACCAAAGAAAGAAGTTTCAACTTCTCAACCACTTGAACTGGTTCACATGGATTTGTTTGGACCATCAAGAATTTCAAGTCTAAATGGGAAGCACTATGTTTATGTTCTTGTAGATGACTTTTCTAGATATACTTGGGTATAATTTCTAGCTCAAAAAAGTGAAGCCTGCTCTTCCTTTGTTAAATACTCTAAGTCTGTAGAAAATCTTAGTGGACTTAAGATTAAGACCCTAAGAAGTGATCATGGTCGTGAGTTTGAGAATCAAGATTTTGAATCTTACTGCTCACTCAATGGCTATTCTCATAACTTTTCTGCCCCTAGGACACCCCAACAGAATGGTGTAGTGGAATGAAGAAACCGAACCCTGCAAGAAATAACAAGGACTATGCTCAATGAATATGACCTGCCTGTTTACTTTTGGGCTGAAGCTGTAAATACAGCCTGCTATGTTATTAATAGAGTCTTGATTAGACCGATTCTTAAGAAAACCCCTTATGAGTTGTGGAATAATAGGAAGCCTAAGGTTAATTACTTTAGAGTTTTTGGTTGCAAAGTCTTTATTCTGAATACTAAAGATAATCTTGATAAATTTGCTCCAAAAATTGATGAAGGAATTTTCCTAGGTTACTCTATGTCTAGTAAAGCCTATAGAGTGTTCAATAAGAAAACCAAATGTGTGGAAGAATCTGTTCACATCAAGTTTGATGAGACTGATCCACATGAGTCTAAAACTTCTCTTGAAGATGTTGAAGAAGACTTATCTGTTCTGGACCTAAATGACAAATCTAAAGAACCTGCAATAAAAACATCCAGTTCTGGACTTTTTCAAGAATCTTCCTCTTTGGAACCTGAACCTATAGATGAACCTGAAATCTCTAGTCCAACCTTTACCAAATCAACCCGGATTCTAAATAATCATCCTTTAGATGCTGTTGTTGGTAATCTTGATAGAGGAACACAAACTAGAGCTTCTCTAAGAAATCAGGTTGAACATCAAGCTTTTCTTTCACAGCTTGAACCCAAAAATGTCAATGATGCTATCAGTGATGAATTCTGGGTAATGGCTATGCAAGAAGAACTAAATCAGTTTGAAAGAAACAAAGTTTGGGAATTAGTGGAAAGACCTAAAGACACTCTTACCATAGGCACTAAATGGGTGTTTAGAAACAAAGTTGATGAGTTTGGTAATATAATTAGAAACAAAGCTAGGCTAGTTGCACAAGGGTATAGTCAGAAAGAAGGAATAGACTATGAGGAAACCTTTGCACCCGTGGCTAGACTAGAGGCCATTAGGATATTACTTGCTTATGCTGCTCATCTGAATTTCAAACTATATCAAATGGATGTTAAAAGTTCTTTTCTAAATGGATATATAATTGAGGATGTATTTGTGGAACAACCTCCTGGTTTTACAAATCCCCATTTTTCTAATCATGTTTTTAAACTATCTAAAGCTTTATATGGTTTAAAGCAAGCTCCAAGAGCTTGGTATGATAGGCTCAGCTCTTTTCTTATTTCAAAAGGATTTACTAAAGGGATAGCTGATCCTACTCTTTTTATTAAATGGATTTCTAAAGATGTCTTAATAGTACAAATCTATGTGGATGATATTATTTTTGGATCTTCTAAAAATTCTTTATGTGTTGATTTTTCAAAAATAATGCAAAATGAGTTTGAAATGAGTTTAATGGGAGAACTCAAATTTTTCCTTGGATTTCAGATCTTTCAAAATAAAAATGGTATTATTTTGAATCAAAGTAAATATATTAAAGATCTTCTAAAACGTTTTTCTTTGGATGGCACCAAAGGCAGTGACACACCTATGAGCACCACTTGCAAGTTGGACAGTGATGAAACTGGTGAACCAGTGGATCAAACCAATTACAGAGGTATGATAGGTAGTCTACTGTACCTTACTGCCAGTAGACCTGACATCATGTTCAGTGTATGCATGTGTGCTCGGTTTCAAGCCAATCCAAAAGAGTCTCATTTGACTGCTGTTAAAAGGATTTTCAAATATCTAAAACATACTCCCAATTTGGGATTATTTTATCCAAAAGGACAATCATTTGATTTATTAAGTTATTCTGATGCTGATTTTGCTGGCTGCAAGTTAGATAGAAAGAGCACCTCTGGAACATGTCACATTTTAGGCAAGTCACTAGTATCTTGGTGTAGTAAGAAGCAGAATTCTGTTGCATTGTCTACTGCCGAAGCTGAGTATATAGCTGCTGGTAGCTGTTGTGCACAAATCTTGTTGATGAAACACACTTTACTAGACTATGGATATCAATTCAAACATGTCTCTATAAGGTGTGACAATACAAGTGCTATTAACATTTCAAAAAATCCAGTATCTCATGCTAGGACAAAACATATTGATGTGAGACATCACTTTCTGAGGGATCATTATCAAAAAGGTGATATCACTCTTGAGTTCATTGGCACTGAACATCAGTTAGCTGATATTTTTACAAAGCCTTTGAATTCTGAGAGATTAAGTTACATCAAACATGAGTTAGGTATGATTAACTATAGCACAGTTGAAACCTCACAGTTGAAACCTCACAGTTGAAACCTCACAGTTGAAACCTCACAGTTGAAACCTCACAGTTAGACCTCACAGTTGAAACCTCACAGTTAGACCTCACAGTTGAAACCTCACAGTTAGACCTCACCGGTGTACCTCACTGTTACATCTCTGTGTAGGCTGTTTCGCTGTTTAATCTTATTTTATTTTTGCGGGAATTCGAACCGTTTCTTTTCTTTATACTTTTATTTCTAAATCCCTAAATGATAAAATTGAGAACATCGAACATATCTCAATCCACTCATCTCGACCCTTTCTCTCTCAAGTCCTAAACCCTAAACCTTCAACCGAACCTCGAAACCTCATTCAGTTCCAAAGGCCAGAACAAAGCGACCCCCGACTGTCAATGAAGATGCACCAATGCCAAAGAGGACTCAAGTCGAATCCAGTGGCACCGGGAACACCTCGATAAGACCTGTTAATCCACATCTGACTAAGAGAGAAATAGTTGCTGAGAAGGAGCTAAGTGAAGAGTGGATTTTATCGAGCAGATCATTAGTGCTGGCAGTGCTTAATGAGCAAGGATGGACCGAATGCTTCGCAAACAATAATGGACCGTACTACCCGAAGCTGGTGAAGGAATTCTATGAATATCTACAGTTCGAGGAAGAGGATGATCAGCATAGACTGGTATCCAGAGTAAACGGTAATGAAGTCAGTTTTTCATCAGTTGAATGGGCTGCATGTTTAAGAGTTCCTCATGAGGGTATTTACAACTACTATTCTGGAGCGGCTCCTCCAAATAGTAGAATCTTTGATCATGAGACGGCTCTGGAAGAATTGACAGGCAATGGCACAGTAAGAAAGATTAATGCTACTGAAATGTGTGGAGAGGACATGCTTCTGTTTAAGTTTATTCAGCATGTACTGAGTCCTAGAAGAGGAGATTTTACAACTCTGAAGCATCAGGATATTTACTTGATGTACTTATTAAAACATGGAAGGAAGGTCAACCTTTGTAGGTTGCTGATGGATCAGATGGAGGACATGATAAAGGAAAGCTCAAAATCAAGTGCCTTGTTTCATGCTAAACTCATTTCGGTTATGTTGAAAGTGAAAGGTGCAGCTGGAAGTCAGGAAGAGTTGATAGTGGCAAAGAACAATGTATGTATCTCGAAAGTAATCTGTAAATTCATGAAGATCAGTTGGAATCCCTGGAAGAAATCATGGGTGAATGATGAGGAGAGAATCTATGAGAATTTTAGCCCTTCTACTCATCCCTCTAGACCGAGAGATAGGAGAGATCCAGGCTTAAAGCCTGATGAGCCTGAACCTGTATACTCAGATGATGAACAGACTGCAGTAGTTGGTAACTCTGCAAGAGAGAACACCCCAATTGATGAAGGGAGTGATCCTGATACTACTCACAGTCCTGTCAGGACAGTGACGTTTGGAGCAGCAAGCCCTCCAAAAGAACTACCTAGTAGAGAACCTATTCTAAGAGACAGTGAGACTGAGACTACAGAAGAGAACTTAGAGTTACCCAGAGTTGAGCAGATAGTAGAAAGTGTTCAGGAAGGACCTCCAAGTGAGGGGGAGCGTGTTGGTTCAGTCTCTGTAATGTTTGATATAGAAGGATGGACCTCAGATCCAGGATACATGGTGTTAGGACTCAATTATGAGGATTCAGATGAGGAAAACCAACCACCAAGAAATCCAGTCATCCTACCTTACAGTTCTCTAGTGTTAGAAACTGAAAGATTGGCCACCAAGGAAGACCTTGAATCCTTAAAGAATGAAATGAAGGAGACCATCAGACAGTCTGTTGCTGACTTGAAAACCAGTCTTTTTGATGAGCTGAAAAATGTAGAACAATCCTTAGAATTATCTCTAGGATGTGTTGTGGGAAGTCCAATCAAAGAACTGATGGATGAAATGAAAGTGTGCCACACTCAAATTGAAAGCTGGACTAGAGCAGTAGTGGCCCTCAGACAATCAGTTGCTTCTTTAACTGACCTGAGCAGTTCTCAGACACAAGTGGCTAGTGAGATTCGATACATCAAAGAAGTGGTCAAGAAGTTTGTGGAAGTATTTGAGGCTTTCAAGAAATCAGTAAAAGAACACTTTAGCAATCAGGATGCTGTCATTCAGAAAGTGATTGGAAATCTGACTCAGTCTTTCAAGGAGACAGTGGCATTTTCAGTCAAGTCCCTTCTTTCATCTAGCTCTCCTGTAGACCTTGAGCAGTTTAGAAGCCTGCTCAGAGAAGAGCTTACTCAGGCCCGTGCAAATGACACATCAGACCTACAGATTCTTGCTACTACAAGAGAAGTCAGTGGCTTTGTTCGTGAGCACCTGCAGGCTGCGACTGCTTCTCAGGAGGCCATCAAAAGTAAAGTGGATTATTACTTTGATCGGATTTTCACCAAGCATCAGTTGAACAATACCTTCAAGCTCATGATAGAAACTATGAAGCTGCCTCCTGTAACTCAAGCCTTCAAAGAACAAGTTAGCAAGCTATGAGAGTTGACCCCGGCTTTGGATAAATTCTTGGAAAACAAAGATGACTTCTTATCTGCCATGGACAGAGGAGGAAACATCATAATGGATTTCAGGAATCTGCTCCTACCTTTTCTTCATGTGGACTACACACCTGTTATAGTTCCTCCTTCCCTACCTGTCTCCAACCCCAGTGGTTCTTCAGTAATGTCTCCTGCTGATGCCCTCAGAAGCCTTAGACCACTGATCCCTCGGCAAGCTACTCACTACCGGCCTTCAGGAGCCTCTGTTGCTGCCCCTCCAGACATTCCTGCTGCCATTCCTCAGCCTGTTGATCCTTCACCTCCTGCTCCATCTTCTTCCTCCAAAGGAAAAGATCCCTTACCTCCAGATGAAGAGGATTGAGTCTGTTTATGTTTTTTTGATAGGGATCATGTATTCACGTTTTGGGTCATGTATTGTACTCCTTATTAATACAATGTTTATTTTCTCTCTCTCTGTCTTTCTTTTTGTTAATCACAAAGGGGGAGAAATAAAGAGAAATAGATAGGGGGAGAAATGGGGAGAAATAGGAAAACTCAATGGAGAAATGAACCTATACAAAGAGGAGAAATCCTTGGGGATTATACCTAATTTTTGTTCTCATATTGCTAATACTGTGTTTTGCACACTTCTCTCTGATACTTCTATATTTCATACAGACATAATTTGTGATTATCAAAAAGGGGGAGATTGTTGGAATCACCTGTTTTGATAATCCCAAATCATGCTTAAACATTAATTATGATGTATTAAAACCATGCATTAATCTTATTATTCTATGCTTAAACGTATTTTATTCTAAACAGTTCATATTCTTACTCTCATAACTTTACTGTAACAGCTTACAGTAGTGGTTACATAAGTTTGGTATTGTTAGCTACCAGTCAGAGTTTTCTTCTCAAAGTCACAGTTACAGTTAACTATCACCTTAAGTTACTGTTGCAATAAGTTCACAGTTACAAGGTTACAGTCGAAGACTAATACAAGCTTACAGTTACGAGTCTACTGCTATCTATTGTCAAAGCTCACAGACGAAGGTCACAGTTACAAGACTTCTGTTCAAAGTTTTCTCTGCTCAAGTTCACAGTCGAACAAGTCTACAGTTGGAACAAGTTCACAGTCGAACAAGTTCACAGTCGAACAAGTCTACAGTTGGAACAAGTTCACAGTCGAACAAGCCTACAGTCATAAGCCTACAGTCAAGGTTACAGTTAGACAGCTTATGTCGACTAAGTCTACTGATGATCGAAGTCTACAGTTGACAAAGGTTACAGTTCTACAAATTTGATGTTACAAGTCTACAGTTAGAAAGGCTACAGCTACATGGAGTAAAAGTTAACATTGCAAGCCTACAGACAGAAAGCCCTTTGTTGAAGTCAGCAGTCAGAAGGAAGTCCACAGTTGGAAGATCACAGTTGAAGTCAACAGTGACATACATTCTCGACTCACTGTTTTAATTTCTTTATTTCCTACATTTAATCTATCTAACGGTCATATCATACATTTTGATGATTTGTCAAATATCTGATAAAGGTTGTCGGATGTCAGGAACCCGTACCTCGTACCTGCTGAAAAGAAATCTTTTCTGTCCCCTGTCGGGAGATAAATACGAGAAGACTACGCTGCCCAAATAGAATGCGAACTAGAGAAGTGCGTCGTGGACGAAATATACCAGAAACACAAGAAGATAAAAACGAGTTCCATAAAGAACACAGAGAAGCACATAGACAATCAAGTATACTCGAGAAGTGTTCTGTGCATACAAGAAGAACCCTGAAGAACTTCATCGACTACATTCTCACTACCTGTGAACCTGGAGCATACGACACTCTGTTTCTCAAACAGAAACGAGAAGAGGACTCAAACTCTCTTCTGATCGAATACAAGAGCTACCCTGAGATCACCAGAACCACTTCTAAACTCTACATCTCTTGTTCTGTGATTTATTCTACATTTTGAGCAGTGTGTGTTATCTGCTGTATTAAACACACACACTGACTCCTGTACTTTCACTGGAGGATTTGTAAATCCTCAGCAAATCTTTTTGCATCCCATTTCCCACTGTGGATAGTGGTAGAGGTCTTGTGACCTGGACAGCTTGCTGCTGTTGTTTGTTTTCCCACGAAGAACTGTGGTAGAGGTCTTGTGACCTGGACAGTGTGTTCACTGTTGTCAACCCCGATACAGGGTGTGGATCATTCTTATATAAAATTTTGAGAGGACTAAGTCTCGGCTTGAGACTGAACCTCTTGGTTAACTCTCTGTGTTTATAGTTATACTCTATATCCATACTATACATATTTATTTCATATTCTGCTGCTATTACTTTGAAATATAATCTATCTTCAAAGCTACTTTGATAATTAAATTCGCAAGTGTTTATATTTGTTATAAATCAGTAAGTTAGTTTCAAAAGTTAATTTAATCATAAGATTACGTTAACTGGTAATTAATCAATCTTTGAGAAACTAATTGAACCTTTATAATCTATATAAATTCACTACAGTTTAATTTGTTTTTGAAATTGGGGGATTTTAATAGAAATTGTTTTTAACAGAAATTTTAATTGGAACTCAATTCACCCCCCCTCTTGAGTGTCCACTCCGACCAACACATATAAATAACATATCCTGAGAATGATCCAAAATTCAAAATAACTCACATCACCCTACAAAATTTTAATTTTAATATTTTCTAATAGTGTTCATAAAACAAAGAACACAAAACAAAAATATTTACTAAGATGGTTCCATCAATACAAAACATCATATACATATAGATGGTTCCATTGATGGATAACCCGAGACACATACAAATGACCTCCCCATTAATGTATTCACATTATTTATTGTTAATTCATAATGGTGATATGTTACAAATTTGGTGTTAAAAAGGGATTTATTAAAAATTTTAAATCTATAATAGAGCCTTGGAGTAGGAAATAATTACTCCAAAAAACGTGTGATGATCCAAAACTCCCATCACCTTAACTAATGTCAGTTATTCAGTGTCTATGGTTCTGTTCCCCAATGACTTACCTCATTTGGAATGATGGCCCATAGGATATCATGGATGAAAGAGCTATTGGTTGTTTCTGATTCCATGAAAAAGGCTCATTGGAATATGAGCCTCCATGAGTTGCAGTGAAAAAATGGTGAACCTGATGTGAAACCTTTCATTAACCAAATTAAGTATAACACCAACATTCCAGGGCCCTTTTATACACATATAGAGTCAAGTGGAGAAACATATATATCTTAATATAATCATTTTCATATGTGATTTCTAATGGTGTTACATCTTTGATGATTTATCCTATCTGTTGTTGAGATTTTATAGACCTGGTATATTTTACCGAGAAATACCTTCCATTTAATGGATTACTACTAGATAGGAAGAATGTATGAATATGTTACTACACACTACAAGATAATGATAATTTCATGGTGGCTTTTTATGGAAATTGCGGCGGTTTAAACCATTTTCATATGATTCTATGGCAGTTTCAGAAAACTACTGCTAAAGTGTTTGTCGGCCAAAAATACATAGTGGTTTTCACAATTTAGCAGTGGTTTATGTAAACGGTTGTATTCGGTGAATTTCCCAATGGTTAAATTTGTTTTTAGGGGAGGCATTCCCTAGGGAAACTCTCCCCTTAAACCATGTTAACCTCCACAAAATAATAAAGCAATATGAAAACCGTGAAGCGGCCGTTAAAATGACTACTAAATTATTATCGGTTGCGGCGAGTTTAACCCCTAAAGATATCAAATTACCATAATTTTTGTGATAGTTAAAACCAATACTAAATTTACTAAATTTATTTTTTGGCGGTTAAAACCACCTCTAAAGCTCGACTTACAAAAAATAAGCTAATATTGCAGGCCTAATTCCCATGCCTTCACAAAAAACCATTCCAATTGATATATCATATAACACATCATAAACACCAAACATCACCACCACCACATATCATAACGATAACCCATCACCCCCACCATGAATAATGTAGTTGCAATACGGGGTTTTATCATAATTATTAAATTATAATGAAGGTTATTCACATAGAAATACAATATTTCATGTGAAACCAATTTAATATTTAGATATATATTCCAATTAATTTTCATATGTAGAGAGGTTATAAAAACATACATAAAAAGTTTTTTAAAAACCAAAAAAACACACTATCTCAAATTAAGTCATAATTTTAAAACCAAGTAATTGTGGCCAGTTATGAATAAATAGAAAAAATAAGTAAAAATAATGTGATTTCTCCCTTCTCCTTGAAATTTAATTAATCTTTCTCATTGTCTTTATTGAGATGATATATACCATTTAACCAATAAAATACAACGGCATGATATTTCCAAATTTAAGATAAAGAAGCGGAGATGGAGGATCCCCAACCTTGACTGATTCTTCAAGGATAAATGAACAAGAACCAAGGATAAACCAACACTGATCTCAAGTGAGTCACTATTGAATCCAATTAATAATAACACTCTATTACAAACCTCCCAAAAAAGGAGAATTACCACCATAATGAACTCTTGAATATAATAAAATAATAATAAAGGAGTAATTGGAAAATATAGGGCTACCATGAATCAAATAACTTCAATATAAATGATCCAATATGATCCAAGTGGTTTGGAACACCAAGGGAGGTGACTTGGGAAGGGGAGGATGAGTAAGGGTCAACCAAAAATTGAGGGAAACTATAAAATTCAAAACAAGGAGGTAATAATAGTCGTATTTATTAATTAATCTCACTAGAATCTACCAAAACATTGTTAATATCCAAAAGTCATGTGGTGGGTTTGGTAAAAGTGTGATCTTGAACCCTCATTGTCATTTTATATTTTTTCCCTTTTTAAAATAGAATTTGGCCTCCCCAAAATCAAAGAACATGTAGTGGTCTAAGCATAGTGGTTCTTCTGTATTATTCCATGTAATGAATCGATAACCTAGTTCCCATTTCTAAACCATTTTACCTTCACCATGCCCAAGGCTACAATGTGGTTATCTTGGGATTCCTATTTTGGATAGGTGGTACTCCGATATTCCATGCCCACCTAAGGGAATATCAAGATGCTACTGGTTCATAGGAAAACCTCTCGGAAAACATGCATTGCACCATTTCATCCCCAAGTCATGGTTATATATCCCATTATACACATGAGCATGCCAAATGTAAATCTCCCTCCCTCATATCCGGACAAGTCATTGCATAAGACGTGGTGGCCTTCAAAAGGGTAAAACACCACCTAAAACCATAAAATCACCACAAAACCCCCTAAACATCCACCAAGACATGATAATGATCAAAGGGATGTTCATAAAGGCTATTTACCATTTCACTTATTCTTTTAATTTTGGTTTCCCAGTTATTTATCAATTCAATTCCTAGGTTATCATATTTTCACTAAAATTATAAGAACTATGTGTTCATTGATTAAAATTTTAAAGGGATGCATAGTGATTCCTAGATCTCATATCTCAAACCCAACCAAAAAACCGATATAAACCCCCCCACATTAACTTAGTGACTGGGTTTCTTCATTCACATTTTTCTCCATTCATTGCGTTAGCATCAAGACAAGTTCATTTCATTTTTAACATAAGTTTATACTACATTAAACATCATATAATATGGTATTTTTCATATTACCTTAAACTATATATTATTTTAGTCATTTTTACATGATGTTAAACTATGTGATGCATGGTCCGTATTGTAATACATGAAGCTTCATAGAGTAGTATACCTAGTAAGACCTGCCTTCCTCTACATATTATCAAAATCTACATAAGGATCCCTATCTTGGGGATATTTATCCAAAAACCTATGTTATAAGAATATGAATATTACCATAGGAAAGAGCCTAATATGTATAGGGGAGTTATATAAAAACTATATGGGGATTTATTAATGATGTTTCAATATATGTAATGTTTTTTGGATATCCTATAATAGGCCATGGTGAAAATTATAATCACAATAGTTATACCCTAAAAGGGAGACCATTCCTCATTCACATAAATTTTTCTATTTCATTCTCACATAATGGTTCCCATACATCTCATCCTTCTCCTCCTATATACGAGAAAAAAATTTATAGTGGTCCTTTTCCATTAACTGTGAATGGATTGATTCCTATTACTATAGGATATGTTTTTTGATCATTCATCCTTGGGTAACAAACCTAATTATTTTAGTAAAATTAATCATAAAAATTGATTCATGATAATAAATAATCAAAATATATGGTGCATACCACACTCGATAAATCAAGGCATAAAAAGAGACATTATAAATAAATAAAATAAATAAATGGAATATTAAGAAATCAATAAAACGTTTGGTCATGAAAATGTTTGGTGGAAACTCTGTACCACACATGATACATATAAAAACTTATTGTTACCATATTTGTCTAACATATCCAAAAAACAACTAATCACTGTCTGATGAAGAACACAACTCATCACCCTCTCAACCTCCATCCCTACTTTCTGTTATCACCTATAAGAACATTATATTGAAAATTAAATACTGTTGTATATTTATATTAAAACATAAAACCTATAAAAGTTTGAAAATTACATGATTATGAATTTTTGTGAATTACCTGCTAACCACAAGTTGATTCAATACCACCGGGGGAAGATCCGGGAGTCTTATGATATTAATCAATCAACTCATTCTACAAAGAAGATATCTGAGCCCCCTGGTTGTGAACTATGTTTCATCGAGAAATAAATTCTCTATGAGTATCTCGAGGTATGGATTGACTACAACTTGGAGTAGATACAGCTGCAATTCATAGGGTCCTGCCAAATACCTTTGATACTCTGGGTCCCAAACTCGTCTCACGCACTCTACCAGGATGCTCCATCCCAAGGACAATAGCAATTAGGTCATCCTGGGAGACTAAGTAGGACTACACATGATTGACATCCAACAGTTCTTTAATTTTTACCTGTAAATCAAACAACGAAAATATTAGAAGCAATAAATATTAACATAGTAAGAACTGAAAATAAGTTAATATAATTAAAAAAGAGTTCATACACCAACTTCATTGGAAAACTCATTAACAAAAATTCCATCATATTTGTGGTGATCATTAAACCACACTTCTTTTTGGGATGCGTCATGCCGTAAAGTATGAGACTGCATTAAAAAGACATAAATCAAGAATTGAATATATTGAACACATAATATTTTATTATAAATATTTAATCTAATGAAATGATTACCAGAGCATATCGACTTCTAGAATAACTCTTTGACCCCGCAGTGTGAGGGATGACCTATATAGCTCAGCTTCATGCATTCTTTCATAAAATATACTGATATAAATAAAATGAAATTTGATAGTAATGTATTTTATATCATATCCTATTCATATAAATTTATAAATGTAAAATTTTATTATTATATTGATTTATATTTAAATACCATCTTCTTTTCATCATTATATTTTTCAACAAAAACATTCCATTGATCTTTGGGTATCCCATCAGGTAGCTTGTTATACATATTTTCAGTGGTCAAAAAATTATTGTTCACATCGACCCACATTTTTCATTTTATATATTTTCATTTTTTCCCAAGATTTTTCAGTTTCCACTTGCGTGCTATCACATCAGAAACCATAAATGTGAAAAAAAAATATGTACACAAAAATTCATTTTGAAAATATTAATAACATTCCATTCAATTAAATCATTTGTTATTAAACTTACCTTTATTTGGGAATCAAAAACTACATTTTTCCAACTTAGAGGAATATATATCCAATCATCATATGATTTAGGAATGGAAATGAGCTTTGTGGCCAGCTGGCCTAAAATCTGGCTAGGTGATCCTACAACATCATTCGTAGGGAGCCCATATGAATCAAATGGAAAAATTATATTCTCTCCAGTCAGATTCAATAAATCTGAACTTTTTATATTTTTCTTCAACGTCACATTGATTCCATAATTAGTGGACAAACATAAAGTATAGAAAAAGTTTAATAAATTTATTCATATTAAATTTTGTACCTATAACAATCACTTTCCTGTATCCCCGCACAGAACTAGAAGTTGCACGCTTCTCCCCCATTATTGAGGCTCCTGAAGCTGGAGGTGATGAATGAGCTACTGAAGGGATTCTCATAGAGGGTGTGAGAGAAGGTGTAGGTGGGGAGATCGTAAAGGGAGGCAGGAAGATGGTGGCTCATATTTCGTAGGGATGGAGACAGATTGATCGTCATCTATAGTAGTGGTCGATGAAATAATATATAGCTTCCTCCATATAATTCCAATAATTTTATCAAATAAAATTAATTTTATAACATATAGTTAAAAAAATATGCAGGTCAAATTTCAAACAGAGAACAGATGCACTGTACTAATAAACAAAAGAAACATAACAATGATAATCAATGATTTACCAAAATAAATAAGTGGTTTCTAAATGAATGCATAATTTTACATACAATCAGTTTCTCATCCAATATTGTCAGTTTCCTACTCTATTACTTCATCCACTTGAGTCATCCTTGCTAGAACAATATTTTCAATATCATGGTGGAAAAATAATTCTGATTCATGTTGATGCTGAGATTTAATGTCAGAGGTCAAATCTTCCACTTCATCATCCATATCTTATAAATATAATTTATTTACAACTGTAATTACACTCTACCCATCATCCAAAACATCATTCACATAATTTACCTTTTTTCATGCAATTATAACATATATGGATCATGAAATTCATGATCACCAACATCCATCAAGTTAGAGAAAATAATATAAGTAAATTGCAAGGAAACTCTATTAACACCTATGATAATATCGACCCAATTTCATTTGAATAAAACAACTGAAAAATGCCTGTGGTATTTTAACTCAATAATATCATACCAATTTCCATAACATCCCACTTCAAAAAATGTAAATGTACCATTATTATGTGTTTTCAAACCCTCCGATCAATCAAACGTATGAAATCTAAATCCATTAATGTTGTAAGCGTTAATCTTTCTGACTTGTTTTAGAGAAACTCAAACATGAAACATCAAATCTTATTACAAATCTACTTGAGTATTAGTATTCATGATCTAAAAAAGGAATCATAATTTATTATAATTACACAATATATGTGTCAGCCTAATATTCGTATTTATTACAATATTTATGAACATACACGTTGTTCAAACCATTCTACAAGCTTATTATTAAAAAAATTCATTATATATTTATCATTTTGTGTTCGACATCTCATTCGTCCCTTTTTTTGTATCCTCATCTCTTCAATAATTGGATCTTAAATTTAACTATTTAGTATCACATATCTATGTACCTATAATAATTCCATTTCTATCAGTTTAACAATAGAGGTCCTCCCAACTGATTAGCCAATAGAATGATAAATTTTTTATTTCCCATGTAATTGAGATTGGGTCAATGGGTTTTTAACATGTCTGACTCGATTAAATATTATCTCAATATCACACATGTATCTAGAAAAAAAGGTATGAAACTCTTCATCCAAATAGCATTCAGTAATAGAGCCTTCTGGTTGAGCATTATTTCTCACAAATTATTTCAAATTCCTATGATATCTGTAAATTAAAAAAAAAAACTAACATAATTAATCATTTAATGAAGTTCCAAAAATTTTCACGTAATGGAAAAACATATAAATTTAGTATTTATCAATTGGATACATCCATTGATAATGAAAAGGGCCTCCTAATTTAGCTTTCTCAACCAAATGCACTCTTAAATGCATCATGACTGCAAAAATGATAGAGGAAAGATCATCTATATTGGAAAAATTGTCAATACAACTGCCTCCTTAAGGTTGTAATGCTGAAATGGATGAAGATATTTCTCACAAAGTTGTCTGAAAATTTTAAATAATTGTAGTACAAAATTTGTAAATATTTTAAGTAATATTGTACGCAATGCTAATGGTTGTAACTACTGTAACAAAATATGTTAATCATGATTTACAATCCATGTAACATACAATTATTTAGGTCAACAAACCTAGATATGTTACATGAATACCCATCAGATACTTTCACATGCTTTAAAATTTTATTAAATGTTTCTTTATCTATATTGTTCATTTCAAAAATTGTTGGAGCATACTATTAATTCTCACCTATCCAAAGATTGCGTTTTATATTCATTACATGTATGTCTTTCTGAGCATTGAGATGATCCCTCACCTACTCATGCTCATTAAACAATGTGAAGACCAAATGGTCACATAAATTATTCTCAATATGAATCACATCAAGATTATGCCATAATAAATTAAATTCAGAATACAGAAGTTTTAAGAATATACTTTCTTTCTTCCTTTTTTGTGTCCTAATTTCACTTGATGATGCACTTCGAACACATTTCCTCCAATCATTAAAATTATAAACCTTTCCAAATTCTATTTCTACTTTTCAATGTTGTTTCAATATTTTTGAACCAGATACGAACTTAGGACGTGGCCTCCGATCAATGAAATAGTTAAATTTTGATTTGTTCAGCCAAAATCTATGAGATGTATCGAGAAATCAATTATGGCACAAGAAGCGCCATTTTCTTTTTTGAGGTAGTATTTTGGGATCTAAATAAATTTTACAAATAGGACAATCCAGACCCTTGTAATTGTTCAAACAAGATAAATTCCCAAGCCCAGGGACATCACTAATGGTCCACATTAAACCATCATGCATTTTGAACATCATTTTAGAATAAACATCAAATGTCTCATCACTTTTTCTCTATAACTCCTGCAATTATTTAGTTAAAGGCATCAAGTATATATTAATATAATTTCCAGGAATTTATTTTTTATGAATTATTATTGAAATGATAAAAGATGTTTGTTTCATTTACATCCACAGAGGAAGATTGTAAGGGATCAAAACAATTGTTCAATTGAAATAACTGGTACTCAATGTTCCAAATGGGTTTATTCCATCATCAGCCAATCCAAATTAAACATTCATAGGGTCAGTTGATAAATCTGGATGTAATAAATGAAATTTTTTCCATGATTTTGAATCTCATGGATGTCACATTAACTCATCATTGTTATTATCAACAGAATTCCACTTCATGTGTTCAATGGTTTTCGATGACATGAATAATTTATGTAATCAAGGCATTAAAGGAATGTAACACAAAACCTTTTTAGGTGTGTTCCTTTTATTCTTCTTCATGGTAGTAGGTTGATTCAGACTTCCAAAATAACCCATTGACTTTCATCTAGAAGAAAAAAAAAATTTCAATCTAGTCTACCTAAATCCTCTCGCCAATAAAGCATACAATAATTGGGACAAGAATGTATTTTTTATAAGTAAAACCATTATCGTTAATAACATTTTTCATATCAAAAAAAATCTTGGGGATGTTTACTTCAAGAATTGCATCATGAATCTATTCCAATATCATGTTCATTTCCTTATTTGTAATTCCACATAGACATTTGATAAGGTACAACTTCACTAGAAAATAATATTTTGAATATTTCAAACATCCACTATAAAAATTTTGATTTTCATCATCAACTAAATCATGAAACATATTTTCCTTAGTAAATATTTGTCTTACATTAGTCTCCATATAACTAATAAAGGGATCCACTTATATGTTACAATCATTATCTGGTTGTCTTAATGTCTCAAAAACATCACTTGTCACGTTTCTATATGTTTCACCCTCATATTGTTGTTCTAATATATTTTGATGTTGATGGTGGTGTCATGAAATTACAAATTCATCATTTATAAGGTTTTGGATTTAATTTCTTATTGTCGATGATGTTGGGAGCTCATTCTGGGGATTGACATCAGTAATCAACCTTTCTGTAAAATTCGATTATAAGTTCTAAATCAAACATAAATAATGACTAGGGAATTGTTTTAATATTAAATGTTCATAAACATAATCTATTTCAATCATCTTATAAATTTACATTTAGGACACATACATCTTATTCTCCCTACAACTGATCAATTGGAAATTGAAAAATCTAAAATCTCCTCCAATCCTTTAACATACTGAGGTGTGTTCCTTGATAATTTGATCAAACTTTTAAGCATGTATATCACAATGTGCCTACAAAATATTAAAAAAATTAAAAAAACATAATTTTTAATAAATAGGGAAACCGACTCATATATACTAGTTGAAAAAATATTTAAATATGTTAAAGATTTAGAAAAAGTCTAGGATTGGATAAAAAATCCTCAGACACTTTTTCCCAATAGACCATGGTCCCTTAAGAAAGTTTAAGATGATATTTGGCCATGAAATTTCTCAAAATATACCTATTATGTCTCAAAAATATTATCTCATGTCTAAGAAGAAATCCCCAACTATATAAAAATTTCGAAGAAGAGGAATGAATGCCTTTGATACCAATTTGTTACAAACCAACAAAGATAACCAGCCTGAGCTTCACATAATCTACTTTTGGCATATCCCAGCGGTTGATCCCAATCCCCAAAGGATGGTGACTAGTGTCTATGAATCAAAACAAACATGATAAAATCATTTAAAGTGAATTTCTATAAAATTTGGGAGACATAAGCATCTACGTCAAAATAAGAATGAATAAGAATTTCTACCAAAACAGACATGATTAAATCATTTCAATCAATAATTATCATTTATAAATCATTTTACATCATTTTCAATAATTGAACCATGGTGATAACATCTAGGGTTATTACCAGTCACAATTATTCACAAAATCTTAGTGAAATATGCCTCTAGGTGTACACACACTCCTTAGATCCTCATGCCTAGGGGGAATATGATAACACCCCAATGATTGGACTATATTATTTAGTTTTGTTTCATTTTCCTTATCAAGTTGATGTAAGATATTAATTTACCTATCCTAAATATTCATTAACTTTACTAACTTTAATCCCATGTGATTCAATTTAATTATCCATAATTTGGTATATCAATCAATACAATTAATAATTGAATCAATTAAATAAATAGTCCTCAAGTAAAAGTTTCAAAAGAAACCTTCCATTTCCAAAACCAATATCAAATGGTTTTTATCAAAAACTCATGCCTTTACTTTAAAATCATTTCATTTCAAAACATGAAACATTATATAATTTTATATCCCATTAAATCGTGCTTATAATATTATCCTCATATATTTTAATCATTTTTTATAATAGATACCATCTGAAAGATCATACTACTTGAATCTAACATCCAATTGAAATTTTATATATTAAATATTAAATTAGTTTTCAATAATAACTCTTTATAAAGAATCAACATATATATACTATAAATGGTTTAAACAATTAAATTAATAAAAAAAATTATAAGTTTATTAAAGTTACTTTCTCCCTGGTACAAATATATTTCCACTAGTATAATGGAACAAGCTTACAATAATTCACCTTATCACATGAAACAAAAAAGTTTGTATATATTTTCCATGAATTTATGTCAATGAATTGGTTTTAATAATACATTATAATTTAATAATTTTATAATTTAATGAATCAATGAGGATTCAGCTAAAATGAACGATTAATAAAATTCCTTTTTCTTGGAATAGTGTTGATGTGGATATTAGAAGGTATATTTATATCATAGAATATAAATTTAGATGATAGTATTATATTTTTTGGTAAGGAGTTAATTAATCTAATTCAAAATTAAATGATGGATAAATTTTACCTAAATTTGGAAAACATTTATATTTATTTTTTAGCTGAAATGTTTTAAAATACAAATGACATACTTGAATAGTGAATGCATATTAATAGTTCCTGTAATATTGAGAATCCACACGAAAATTATAGGAACCAAAAATGATAATTATTTTCATGTAATAAAGAATAATATACAAAATAATAAATAGAAAGAATTCATTTTCAGAGCTCAAAATTAATCAATAAACAAACAATAACACATAAAAAATCCTCATTACAAAATAATCATGAATTTAATAATTTTTACCCAAATACCGATACACAAAATGGTACATAATTAACATTAGGAATTATTATAATGAAAAATAAGATGTATTCATTCCAGCACACTAATATATAAGAGAATACTAGTCATGTCCATCTATATTTTAGGTGATAACTCAAAAAATTGACACCATATGTTTGATACAAAAATTTAATAAATAATATTAAACTGTGCCTCAAACCTACTAGAAGGTCAGTGAGGCAGTGAGGGTCTAGGAATTTGGGGGTCACCAATGGGGGTGACTCGTAGGGTTCAAGGAGAGAAGGGGGTCTCGGGGGGGGGGGGGGGGGAGTGTTGGGATTGAAATAAATTTTTTGCGGTGGTTTATTAAAAATCACCGCTAAATGATTAGTAAAAAATTATATATGAAGTTTAGTAAAATTCCACAATAAAAACCGCTAAAAAAAGCTATTAATATTGTAGTGGCACAATTTGGATCTTCTTCTAACCATAGGATATTGTCGCCAACCTGTCAAATTCGACACTAGGTTCCCAATACACTGATTTGGGAGTACCACATCAATGGTACTATCCTGGACTTGGTGTCTACACCTATAGCCCTCAATGATAGAAATATAGACTATCCATCCATTCAGCAATGGCTAGTTGGAAGAGACGGAAACCATTTTCGATTCAAGGTATTTCATGATAAATTTACTAAAATGAAATAAGCGGTTCCTCCCTTACCAAATGAAGTCACACGGAGAGGTTACTGATCACCTCATCTTACCAGAACATTAGTCTCCATGAAAGAATATGTCCATAACCACTGTATCCATCATCGTGCTTTGTCAAGTCCTCAACATGATGAGAATTCCACCATTCGGGATTTGGGATAGTTCAATTAGACCTAGGTTCACAAGACATCCTACTGATGATAAAGTCCATGAATTTAGAAATAGAACCACATCCTTGTTCCTAATAGATAATATCTCACAAAATATGTGGAAAGGGAAATTTTTCATGCCCATCTACGTACTCTCACAAATCAATTCTTCCAATGCAATTTGGTTGTAACCAGGGAGACCTATTTTCATATCTCGATAATAAATAGCAGCCACACCCATATATCTTCCCCCACATAGGATGATTTACAATACATCTCAGAACTAAATGGGGGATCCGAGTAAGGGTATACCCTTACTCCAACTGTAAAATGGGAATATAACCCTATTCAAACTAAATAATTTACTTAGTATATCTTTGAAATGATTCAGAATAAGAAACGATCCCTTACCACATTTAAAAATTCATTCTATGTCATCATGACTATAGTAGAAGTGGATTGGCTTCTGGAACACAACCCCACATCCATAATCAATGTGTCCCATCCACATAATCTGATGGCCCCTCAAGAGTAGAAACATATCTCTTCTTCCATCCAAGAGGTTTTCCAACAATATTGAGTCATAAATACAGAAATTCATTGGGTATATATCCTCGTTCCAATAGGAGATCATTTTTCCAATCTGATGACAACACTAGGGTAAGATTATATTCCTTAAATAATTTCAGAAGCATTCAATAAAATCTATACAAAACCACAATAGTCTCTTTGGTATGCTCTTATGTATGGAATCGTTTCCCATAGTTCTTTTTACACTAGTTTCCTGAAAAATTGTACAAAATAAGTCCCTCATAGAGAAAATTGAAAACTATGATTTGATCCACAATCATAATATGATTGCGGTTTATATTATAAGTCCATTAAACATCTATTAATTTCATCATATAATCCTTCTAATCTATCAATATATTATATAAGTAGTAGGTGAAATGTAAATGGATTCCCTTATGATTTTTTTCCATCACCTACAAAATCCCTCCCTGGAATCCTTATTGTTACGGACTCTTTTGAGGTAATGAAATAATAATTCATAAGAAAACATCCCTTTATGAGAACTATGGAAACCCTCCTATTGGTCCTAAGGTCAAATAAAAATAATTTCATCCCCTTTCCATGGTCTACCCTGAAGGTCCTCCCTAGGATATATATTTAAATAATTCCCATTATAGTTAGACATTAATCCATGACAGTAGTCCTCCCCATAATAGAATTTACTATGAATGTCCTCCCCATTGAAATATTTTACATTTATATGATGGTACACCCCTTGTTGACTCAATTTTTATAATGCACAAATATTGTGATTTTCTTGGAAGATTAAGCAAGTCATGCATAATTCCATGTCACAAAAATTGAGATTCTTTCCCAATAAGATGACAGTCCAAAGTGGTGGTCACTCTCTGAACAAGACTTTGGTCACCTTATTTCCATTATAATATTACAGATCCCTCATAACCACACTGCTTGTAGAAAAGTTTCATGGAAACACCATCTTTGGCCAGATCCGTTAGAAGAATATTCTATAAAAGATGAAGAGGATTTCATTATTATGAAAAAAAAATCTAATGATAATATACATGTATTATTTTAGCCCATATCCAATTATCAATATAAATTATTAGAAATTTTATAGAATAATGTGTTCAAGATATTCAAATAGATATTTGGATGACTCTTCTTCACTTGAATGAAAAATCCTTATCTTGGGAAGGATACAGATTCCTTGTCATGAAAATAAAATAATTACACCATTGAATTGGATTATCTACCTTTCCATCTGTAATCCATCCAAATCATGAAAATAGTAGGAGGGTCTTCAATGAACATGTCTAGATGTTGTAAAAAATCTGATTTGGGTGATAACCAATGCTCTAGAAAGTTTTCATATAAGGGGATGGGGAGAGCATGAGTTGTTTCATTATACTCCACCTCCCAATCAACAAGGGCCAACTGATTTAATGTCATTAAATGTTACATCCTCTAGCTATCATTTATATGTAAACTTTTCTATTAATATATGGAACACATAGTAGGAATCAGCTCTAAAGAAATATAGTAATCATTGATCCTCGGGAGATTGATCCATTGAAATAATATTGAATGAGAAATATGAGAGGTTTGAAAATGATTATCACTTAAGGAAGGATAATAATAGAATATAAATAACAAATTTAAAATTAATTAACATATATGCAGATCATACTATGTACCTAGATTGTTCTTAGATAAAGATCTGTAAGATGAAGAGAGAAGTCATGGTAGCTGAAGTCATAGTGATACAGGATTATCCATATATCATAGGTAATGCGGAATTTTTAAAACAAACCCTCCCTATAAGGCTAATAAATCAAGACTAATATGATTTCGTAATAGAATGGGATCAACCCCATCCCACAGGGCTTGGTTTATTTTTACCTCACTCTCCTCCCTAATGAAGATAATTATTTTCCCATTTAGGAGTAGTTTTGAAAGGATAACCCCCATGGGTTTTTACATTTCATGACCCTTTATAATCAATTTGAACATGTATGAAATGATTATCGATATATTCCCTTCGATTCACTATTTTTATGATTACTCCAAAAGGATCCTTGAATGAAATAATTAAACCTCGTAATGGGATCAAACCAAAATTATATAGTAGGGGTACAAACAACCTTATATATCATGGTGCATTTGGAAGATATTCCTGTGGATACTGGTCTTCCTACAATTAAAATTCTATTATGAAACCTGTAATTCATTATTCATCAACAAACACCATTAGCACCATCCATGAATATGATACAGAACCTAATGTCGATACATGGGAAAATGTGGTTTATGTATCTTTTTTAAATACTATCCATACGAAAATGACTAAATAAGGCGTGTGTATTAAGATATACACAATATCTTAATGTATTTGGAAACCCTAAAATTATCCACTACCATCTCCTTGAAGAGTTTCTTCTAAGGAAAAGTGTAAAGTAAATCATGAATCTCACCCTCCACCCAAAAAATTTGAACCTCTCAAATGTGAGAAATTATTTTCTCTGTATAGGAAGATATGAACAATTATAGAAAACCTATTTTATAACTACACCATGTAAAATACCTGGCTAGGTATTTTCCACAAGAAGAGCCTCATCTTGTACACCCACCTAATGTGCCTCAACCAAGAGGGTTCTTTATGAAAATAGAATTTGATTCACAACATCCTCTCAATGTGGGGTACCGAAAACCAATATACTCAAACCACACAATTATTAGATTTCCTTAGTTACCTCCATTGGGTATACAATTAGAGGTTGACCATACATATCCCTATAGGCCATCCCACAAAGGTTACCCACCACAGGTACAGGAAGTAACACCATAGCTAGATCAACCTGTTGTTCCCCCTATTTATTCTGATGTGCGGTCACCTAATAATTCACATCTCCTTGAAACTAAATATTCTATGGGGTATTTATTAGAAGAAATAAAAGAATTATGTGCACCTATATGACTATAAATGAATCTATACCATAAATTGGTAGATTCGACTCTTTCCTTGACAATCATTAGGAATCCTATATTCCAAAAATTTAGTGGCTCAGGGGATCCCAAAGAGCATATGACACACTTATTGAAAAGTTTTGGTCCCATGATAGAAATAATTGAATGGGAATGGGAATCCATACTCATATGGTTCATATAGACCATATAAGGACTAACCTTCTCATGTAATTCCAGTATACCTGCTGGATCTATCAAGGGGTGGGAAGTTCTTCACAAGAAATTCTTCGCTCAATTTACCTATGTTTTTTAGAATAAGATGGTCCTAAATACCTCAATATAAAGACAACAAGAAAATTAGATGGTTTCATATTTTATTTACATGTAGATGATTTTGACTTAATCCATAAATTTACATCTTCATCAAGAGGATTTATAGAGTTTGTGGATTGAAAACCATCATGATGAGCTGTAAGAATCACATATCCTAATAAAGTATTTTTATGGGTTTTGGGGTCTTTCTATAGTTTTATAGTGCATGGAAGATTAAATTTATCAAAATAGGGAAAATTATTATCTAGTAATGGAAACTGAGGGAAATATAATGGGTTGGGTGGAATCCAAAACATTCACCTAAACACTATCATCTATGCCAGTTCCAATTATAATGACCTCACATCATCATGTACCACATCCTCTAGAAATTCAATGTAAGAAATAATAAACCAATAATAATGGGATAATATAACCTAAATTGTATCAATTTGAATAATTGAAATAAAAATTAAATTTCTTATGATGTAAAGAAGTTCTAGGATACATTATAGTATACATAAAAAAACGTGATAAAACTTGAATAGACTATGAGGCCTAATAATATAAGTATTTATGATTGACCAAATTATTGTCCCATTCACTAAACATTGGGCCACACAATCCAAGATTTTATTGTGTTTAAATAAATCCTACAAAAGATGGTTGACTTTGAGAATGTGATTTCGTGTAAAGAATCCACGCATGTGTCAAGTGCTTCCACCACCCGTTACGAATAAGGTGAATGGTACGATGTTTTGAGAAAAATAATTTATAATATAATTGATTGCATGACCATAAAAATAATAAAATGAAGTAATTTTATCCTTAGTGCATATTTTAATCAACCGACTTCTCTATCAGTTTCTTATGTCATGAAAGAACCAACTTCATTAGCACCACAATACTCTAAACAGTGGTCTTCTCGGAAATGAAATGTCCAAAAGAACATAAATCAAATATAGAAGGATGATCCCATACAGATGTCAAAGTTATCCCTTACTCTCTTAGATATCATGCCTCCATCACTGAGAGTATGTGAACCATCCCAAAAAATGGTACCATAAGAATAATCCCACCAGATTGAATACTCATTAGAAGAGGAATTAATCGTTGGTTATATTAGAATCATTAACTTAATCGGCCCTTTATCTAATGATGAGAGGGTTTATGTACACAGATTCCCCACACCAAATTGAGGAACCACGAGTAGAGGCCATACAAACCAAGGAAAAAGGTGAATATGTAGTCCTTGAATAATCTCATATCCCAACCATACCACTGATAGAGCTGTTTATTCTACCAAGACTAATGTAGGATCCCGTTAGCATGAAAATGTATATTATATAAGTATACTAACATTATCTGGGAATTTCCTAGATATGATCATTTTGGAATATCTGCAGGAAAGGATGAAATAATCTAGTTTGCATAGAAAGGTAGGAATGAACTATTATCCTATCAAAATAAAAGAAGAAATGAACCAAAAACTATTGAACCACCCGACTCATCTACCCCTGGAACATCAGCATATAATGATTCTTGTTGGGAAAATCTCCCAATAAGAATAAAGAGACCATTGACTCCAAATTATGACATCATAATGAACTTGTCTGCATTTTCAGTGATACATTAAATAATGTATATTCAAAACATTCCAAAAGAACATTGAGAAGAACTTTTTGAGGCCTTAATAATCCCTTAAGATTTTGAATATGCATTCACTAAAGATGAGGTATACCATGTAAATATATTATCTATGTAATTTCATGTAGTATTCTCATTTATAAAATAAGACAATGATATTGTTGTCTCTGGCATCATCAAGCCTTTATATGTTATTGGAATGTTAGATGATATTGATATTCATCGATATTTTATAAAAAATGGATCATGATTTCATCTAATTCCAATTTAAACACTTAAACAGTTTTGATACAGTGAGTTCATCATATCTTCTTCCTCTAAGACACATAAAGGGTGTGAAAAAAGTGAACAAAATCCCCTTTGTTGGATCAAACTCAAAACCCAATTTGTGTACTTGATATAAAACTATGAATTCTGGATTATCTGGTAGGATATAATCATCTATGTCCTTCTACAATGGACTATTATACACAAATTTGTAGAAATCCCCTCTTCATATCACTAATTTATCTACTACTAAAATAATGGGGGATGCAGGATAGTACATGGTGCTAAATATTCATTTGAATCTTGTGATACTTAATATATTTATGCCTGACTTTATCATAGATATGATAAATAGACCATGAATGATTATGTGGCTTGGAATTGAAAATTCCTGGACCCACCTAGTCCATGACCTTTCCAAATTCTATGTGTTGGTGTGTCTTGGAAACCATAAGTGAGTCAGGCGGATATGGGTGTTAGTGGAAACATGTCATCATGGTGTCACCTATAAGTGCCAAAAATTGGTCTCACCGATCAATTCCACCCATCAATCTCAAGGATGAGTTTCACTGTTCAGCTTCACTGATCATCTCCACATATTAGCTTCACTAATCAGGTCTAAATATCAGCATCACTTTTTAGCTTCACTGATTGGCTTCACTGATCAGCATCATAGATCAACTCCACAAAATCAGCCTCACTGACCTACTACACAGATCACCTTCACTGATCAGCTTCACAGATTTGATCTATAGATTGGCTTCACTGACCAGCTTTATAGATCAACTTCACTGATCAGCTTCACCGACCAGCTTCATAGATCTGTTTCACCCATAGGTCTCACCGATCGGTGTCTCACCCATCTTTCTCACCAATCAGTTTCACCCACTGGTCTCAACCATCGGCCCCACCCATCAGTTTCACCCATCAGGTCACCCATTTGTTTCACCGATCGGTTTAACCGATCACTTTCAACTATCGATTTCACCCATCACTTTCACCCATCAGTTTCACCCATCGGATTCACCCATCAGTTTAACCCATTGGTTTAACCCATCAGTTTCAACGATCGGTTTCTCCCATTGGTATCATTGATCGGTTTCACCCATCGGTTTCAACCATCGGTTTCACCGACCAGTTTCACACATCTATTTGACCCATCGGTTTCACAGATCTGTTTCACAGATCTGTTTCAGACAATCCATTTCACTGATCCACTTCACCCAATCAACATCACCCTATCATCTCCACCAATCAGTTTCATTGATCAGTCTCAACAATCGGACACAGAGGGGTGTTAGGGTTTTCTTACCCAGTTTTTTTCATAAAACCACATTTAAGCCATTTAACTTTTTTTAATGTTGTTCAGAGCCATTTTTATCACCATAAACAATATTTCTAAATCCTTTAGGAGTGGGGAGACCCTTAACAAACCATTTTTACAATAATTAAATGAGATCCTTTAATGCATAACTGTTTTGGCCACCCCTCTGATGATAATTAATAAATAATGACTAATTCCATCATTTGTAACCTTCCAAACACGCGTTGAATCCATGATCTTCATTTAAATAATTTCAAAATTCTTATCCTGTAACCTTAGGATCTTTCCTTTTTATCGCACAATAATTCCTTCTTTCTTCTTCTTGGCTGGTCTCTTTCCTTTCCCTGGTGTGTTTGGATCCCCACTTACTGAGGATAGTGGCACGCCTGTGTTGGATCCTTTCCTGCTCACTCTTGGAGTCCCTGGAGTTCATCCCATACGAGTTGTGCATCCCAGTTATTGGCATGAGGATAAAAAACTTTATTATTGATCATGTAAGTAAGGTTTTTCCATAATCTCTCTTTATTGTGTTTCATGCAGGGTAGACATGATGATATTTCCATAGGGATGGAAAAAACCAAACCTTAACTAAGGTAATAAATGTTATTAAAGAATTAAAGGGTGTGTATGATATTGTTATTTTACTATTTTACCTCTGATTGAATGTTGTAAATTGAATGGGATTATGTCCCCCAAAAATCATGGACATTGGAGGTCCTTTCTAGTGCACTAATGAACCTATGTTTTTTGGAAAATTTTGTGATTGAATGGTTCTAACATAGAAACTAGTTAATATTATACAGTAGGTTTATTAAATAGGAGCCCAATTAATAATAATAATTGTGTGGTCACCATAGTTAACCAAACAGAAAGACGAAACTAAAGGAATGGTGTGTTTAAATCTGAAAAACTGCTTGCTCTATTCTATTGGTGTGTATGGTGGTTCTTCTTGATCATGGTGAGGTGATGTGGATGAGAATGGGATCCCCTGTTGTGGTGTAGTTGTTGGTTTGTGGATCTGAGACTGTGTCGGGTTGTATGTTGGCGTTTCTTTTGGTTTTAGTACTTGGAGGGATCTCATGGATCCTTTTTGTTGTAGTGACATTACAAGAGAACTGAGTGTGAATGTTTAATTTGGTGCTTGGTTGTTTTTATTTCCGCGGCTAGTGGCTATTCCTATTAGTTCCCTGGTAGTGAAGAATTATTTAAATGGAACCACTAGAATGTGTTAACAAGAATAGGCTCAAAGTGGATTTTTTTTCCAAGATTGATTTGTGACTTGGTTGTGGTTGTTGTGCTTTTGAAGATAGAATAGTAATGAGGGGGTTTGAGTGTGGGCTGGTTTTGGAACCCTTAGGTTGGGATGAGTTCTTATTTACATATATATATAATTTATTTCTTATGTTTTTTATTTTCTCTCCACCCAAGTTGAGGAATTTTTGTTGAACACTCCCATTACTTGGGGGAGGGTGTTTTCCCAACACTCCCATGAGTGGCTGGTTATTATCTGCTTTTTTTCTCCTTTTCCTGAGTAGCCCAAGACTCATCGGGTAGGCTATGATGGCTTGATGTCCATTTTAGCCCATGAATCTTTGGGCATGGTACGTTGTGGTGGTTGAACCAGGTGTGTGCGGACATGTTTTTTCCCAAGTGTCTTTGGAATGAGGCCTAGGTATCTTCAGGCATGGCAGTTGTTGTTCAGGCCCAGGTGTCTGCGGGTATGGTATCATGTGGTTGTTGGGGCCCAGGTGTTTGCGGGTGAGATGTGTGGTTATGGGAGCTCATGTTTGTGGGGGAGAGATATAGAAGTTGGACATCAGCAAGAATGGAGGGAGATATCCCACGTGTAGGATGTATTCAATAACTAGTGAGAAAGGGGTGCAGGGTACCCAAATGCCGATGCACTATTACTATTACATTAGTTGACTTACATTATTTGGGGAGTGTTCATTGGTGAGGTTTGGGTGGATAGTTTCCCTACTAGGTTTTTTGGTTATCTCCTTTTATCATGGGGAATTAAAATTCCTCCCCTCTTGTGGATGAGATCTTTTGGTTTTCCTTACTGGGTATACCTATATCCTCACCCTACTTATATAAATTTACATTCTGGTCTCCAAGTGGACTTCGAGGAACATGCCAGACTATACTAGTTAGGATGTTTGTATCATTGATGTTGTTTTTTTCTTTTGGTACTTTCCTTTAGAGTTTCCTTGTAATTTTTTGTATCACTTTTTATTGGAACATGTATATGGGAAAGGATGGTTTTGAATTTATATTTACTTCCATTTATTGTGTTGTTTGGGATTTACTATATTATCTCCCAATCAAACAAAATAAAATGGGTAATTCCATTTATTTTTTGTGTGATTCTATACCCATGGTGCTAGTCTCCACTCCAGGATCTATTGAAGGTAGGTCTCAGGAGTCGTTATCTCTCATTAAACATGAAGAAGGAAGGGTCTAGAAATCTATTATCCCTTCCCTCATATTGGTAAAGGCGGGTCGTGAAAGAATGGTATCAAAGGATATGGTTAAGAGATTCAATGGATCTTGTGGTTAGGAATAGTGAGGATTGCATGGGATGTTAAAACAATAGTGTTAGGATATCATGGTATGTGAAATAGGCCAGGAAAGACTAGCTAGGATGTGGGATTTTATGGCCCCCCGGTGATCTGATGCATGGAATCTGGACCTACCGAATGACCATGTGAGGCAACACTGATTTCAAGGTAGAGACCCTAGGAAAGGTACATGCATCAATATGACTTGTGTTGTTGTGTGTCTTAGTTATTTTGGGAACTAATTATAAATAAATAATAAAAATAAAAATAAAAATCAATCTTCTATACTAATCAAGATTAGTATTTCCTTGTTTACCTTCCAGCTATTGCACTCGGATGACAACCACAGGTAGTGCGGGCGATTGAAGCCTAGGAGGCTGATCTGGCTGATCATAGGATGACTGAACGAGAGGAGGAGGACGACCAGTGGTCAAGGACACTTCATGAATTTTAGTGGTAGACCATCAGAAATCATGATGGAATCATCTCAAACATGGTGACAAAGAGCTAGCTCAAGGAGATGGTGATAGCTTTCCGCATGATCCGGGCTCCGATGGAGTACTGGGTCCTCTAACTGTAATTCAGATGTAGGGATCAGTGCATCTGTGTTGGATGCTCTATATTGGGGAAAAGAGGGATGTTGATGTTATTTGGACCAACTTCGAGATGGAATTTCATGCGGAATTCCTCTCTTCCACAATGAAGGTGGAGAGGAGACAAGATCTACCCTCCCATTAGCATGGGATTATGTTAGTTAGGGAGATAGGAATCACGTTCATGAATCTCCTACGTTTTTTCCCAAAAAAATTTTCAGATGAGGAGTCTCGTGAGAGAAATTTAGTGGAGGCACTCTAACCTTCTCTTTAGTATGTCATTACACCCTTCACCCTACCGATATACATGGTGGTTTAGAAGAAGGTTGAATTGGTATAAAGACTGCACATGCTAGTAGGTATTCTGTGAGAGGAGAGAAAGTTTGGATCATCAAAGGGGAAGGTTGTTAGCAGCATGCCTCTAGTGTCTGAGCCTTCTATGATTCAGCTAGTGTGGGGAAGGCCCCAACAGTTCTAGTTTCGATCTCTCAGTCCTCACCCTTTCATAATGGGCCCAAGACCTAGGTGCTTCATCTATGGATGTAGTGGCCACAATTAGGATTTGTGCCCGGACTGAGAGTTGCACAGTGGTGGTGGGCAGGTTCAGCTCCCACCTCAGCATCAGATGTTTCCTGCCAGGCCTTTTCTGTAGTAGTAGTAAGGATATCGAGGTCCCACTATTCTAAGAGTAGATATTGTAGGAGGTGGTCGGCCTAAGGGTTATCCTGAAGTACCTTGACTAGGAAATGTTCGGGGAGACGACCAATAGTCGAGTGGCAGAGGAGCGTGGTGTGGGAAGTTTCACACCATAGAGGCAGCAGTTTCAGCTGGGCCGGAAGTCGTTCAAGGTATGATCATCTTATTTAGAACTCTTTCATATGACTTGATTGATTTATTAGCCTTGTAATATTTTGTTTCTCCCGTTCTAGCCCATGCATTGGGCCTAGATGTAGAGATACTCTCCATTCCCCTAGTGATAAGTATGGTGGTGGGGGGTCATACTAGCCTGTTTGATATTTTTCGAGGATGTACACTGATGTTGTGGCCGCATCAGTCTAGTGGGGATCTTCATCTACTGTGAATAAAACCATATGATGTCATACTTGGAATCATCTGGATGTTTTATGTGCACACTGTAATCAACTGCTTCTTGAGAAGAGTCATACTCTCCAATGAGGATGTCCATCATGTCATTTTTTTGGCGAATAGAGTTATTAGGCGGGTAGATGGCGTGTGGAGCCTCTTTTTTCTATGTTAGCCATGATTTTTTCAAATTGAGTTGTTGCTAAGATGATGGATGTTCTGGGAGGTTGGATAGAGTTCCAGGATGGTTTCCCCAAGGAGTTTGTGACTATACCCCCCTCGAGAAGATGTTGAGTACGAGATAGACATACTGAACAGTGCACATCCAATATTGTTTTCTCTAATCAATGGGCGCCTTATGAGTTAAAAGATTTTTGGATTCAGATTGAAAAGAAAATGAAGTACGGTTTTGTCTAACCCATCGGGTCGCCATGGGGTTCTCCAGTCTTGTTCGTGAATACAGAAGATTGTGGTCTTAGGCTATACATAGACTACCAGAGACAGAATCATGTAACAGTCAAGAACTATAACTCTCTCTAGAGGATAGGTGATCTCTCCTACTGGATTTGGATAATAGGTTGTCTCTCTAAGATTTATCTACGGTCTGGGTATCACTAGTTAAGGGTGAAGGATAGTGATATCTCGAAGACTACTTTCAGGTGCAGGTATGGGCACTTTTAGTTTGTCGTAATGTTGTTTGGTGTTATTAATGCTCCTAATTTGTTCATTGGGATCATGAATTGTGTTTTCTAGGAGTTTATTGGACCATTTCGTCATTGTGGTGATAGATGACATTTTAATCTACTCAAGATTTGAGGAGGAACATATTAAGCACCTCATGATGGTCTTAGAGATCCTTCTACATGACCAAATCTATGTCAAATTGTCGAAGTGCAATTTAATAACATGAGGACTGAATTTCCTTGGACACATGGTGTCATACAAAGGGGTAGCAGTTGATCCATCAATGGTTGAAGTTATTGTTTCTTAGAAAGAACCCAATAATGTTCTAGAGGATTGTATTTTTCAGGTTCTCTCAGGCTATTATCAGAGGTTCATACTCGAATTCTCTCAAGTTGTTGCTCATTTGAAAACATTGACCAGAAAGGACCGAGCCTTCATGAGGAGTGAGAATTTCCAAGAAGATTTCAGCTATCTGAAGGAAAGGTTGGTCAGCGCTCCAATGATCATTATAACATTCATTACATGTGAAGATTTCTTGAATTCCTTGGACACCCTAGAATGAGAACATATTTACCCCTTGAAATAAAATTCACATGGGATGGTGAGATGTACATGTCTACTAACTTTTTATTTGAATAGATATGTTGTGATGTCTGGATTATTTAATCTGTCCCCATCTTCAAAAAAATATAATTGCCCCCTAATTCCCTACATATGATTCGGACCAGAGTATGGAATATTCTACCCTGGAAATAAGTATGTCTTGATTACAATTACCATATAAAATTTAGTGATTCCCTGGCCTTCTGTCTCAGGTCAATCACAAATTCCACACCCTGGTACGATTTTCTTCTGCAGTGTTTGAATCCATGTCATTCCCTCTTGGTTGATTAATCATTATCCGTAGATGAATTTCATATGTACCTACTGATGATAATCAGTCAACTCAGCAGCATTCTTTGAACCCCCCTAATAAAAAATGGAAACCTTCACTATTCCATGATTCTCACAGTAAACATATCTATCATGGGATTAGGAATCATTGTAGGGGCCTCCTTGAATGGTCAAGTCACTTCATTGTCCAATCATCCAGACCTTAAGATGTAAGTATTTTATTCCACAAGAATTTTTGAAATGAAATAATTCATACCTTCTATTAATATTATGCAACCTGTATACTTATCCCATGAAGTTAAGCTGCATGGTTAATGTCCCTTTCATAAAAAGTTAAATTTACATTTCTTGTGACCTTTGCCTAAGAGAACCACCATTACCGATGTTGGGCCCTTACCATGCATATGACATATAACTAGGTTCTTATTCATTCATATAATCACATGATACAAATTTATGCTTATATCGTACATATTGTTCCAGTTGTAATATGATTAAAATTCCCCTCCCGACACAAGATCTCAATTAATGTGGGGAATACATCATAGAACTATATGTGTCTTGATTCTAATTATAATTGGTAACACAGTGATGCCTAGATCTCATATCCTAGATCCAGATGCAATATTAAAATTTCTCCACTCTTGGGTATGGGTCAATAATTTTCAAGGATATTACTCATTGGATCTACATGTGGATATAATCCTATTACTATAGGATACATAGTGATTTATTTATCTAAAATTGAGGGACCATTTCACAAATATTAACTATATTACCTAAGAGCCAAAGATGTGTTGGGAACAAGATACCCATTACTATCCTATTCCATAGTAAATTCTATCATCATACACAAGGATTATTCTTTAAAAAAGTTCAATTTTTTATTGTGAAATTTGGATCTCTATAATCTCTACATGGATATCAATGATGGAAGAGATCAACCCTGATTAAAACCTTTCACTTCTAGAGATATTTCTTTTATCCGCATTATAAAACACTTTTTATAGGGATTCAAATAACTGTTAATCTCACTGAAGATAAAAGGGATCTTCTTTAATAATGCTAAAAAAGAAATGAAAAAGGGTTTCCTCTATCCGTGATAATGAAATCACTGATAAAAGACCCCCTTTATCAAATCTATTTTATCCCAGATAAGGGACACTTTTTATCTGCACTATTTTTAGCACTGACAAAGGACCACTTTAACAGCACTTTGATTAGTCCTGATTAAGGGGGCCTTTGTCAGCACTCAATATAGAATTGATAAACTGGGAATTTATCAGTTCTCTAGATAGTGATGATAAAGATGCCTTTATCAGTGCTTGAAATAGAACTAATAAACACCTTGCTGTATGTGATGTTCTCTTTATATAATAGAACACCCACCATCAGCACCTACACATATAACCATCATATCCACCACCAGAACCTGCACAACACACACACCACCTACACAAAACAGCACCTCCCCAATGCACACAAGAACAATGAAGCACACACAAAAGCAGACACAAGAACAAAGAAGTACACACAAGGGTTTTGGAAAATAATTCTATATACATTTAAAAAAATTAGATAATTTTATTTAAAATTATCCAATAAATAGTTAAAAACATTAATGATTCATCCTTTGATATATGTGATCCCCTCTCACAAATATCTGCTGATGTTATTAGTTGTCAAACAAATCATCTCCACTCTAGATAAAGGTCCCACCTATTTATGAAAACAAATATTATGTTGATAATAATATAATGAAATAAATTAATCATTAATATGAATGAATACAGAAATAAAATGTCAATTTTTAATAAAAAATGTCACATTTAGAGTTATATAGATCACACCATGCATCGTAATGATGTGAGGTTTATTCATACATGTCAAAAATGATTTATGGATCATTGTCCTAAAATATTAAAAAAATACAAATGGGTTTGGTTGGTTTTGAGTATGTCCCTTATGTATTACTAAAATTAATATCCTATTTAAATGACATATTTTTATTTATAAAAGTCACATAATTTGTTGGATTGAGGTATGGTTTATTCATACATGTACAAAATGACTTTTAGATCGTTTATATAATGTATCAAAAAAATCCAAATGGGTTTGTTGGGTTTTTTGTATTATAGTTGTCTTTTTTTACTAAAATATCACTTTAATCCCAAAAAACACCCATTTTGAGACATAATGGTCCCATCAAGCATTGTATTTATGTAACACCCCAGGATTTCATAGTGTGTTATTTCTTAAAAATAATTCAATAACTTGCACTAAATGCAACACCGAGTTCAATCACACCATGACGTACAAAAAAACCATTAAAAGAGGTCATGAATAGTATTAACAACATTTTGAACTTTATATAATCTTTATAATTTTAGATTCCCTATTATGAGTTTCTTAGTCATAATGCAAGAACAGATTCATTTTCAGTATTGCACTTTTATCTACTTTAATAGTGAAACCTTTTTAAATAAAATATTTTAAACTATCTGAATAAATTGGGACATCAAAAAAAATTTAAAATGAAACATCCCAAGCTTCTACGGTACGCTTTCCTTTGAATAAAATAGTAGCGTGTGTTGTACGCAATCTTGAGTTTTAACACACGCCACAACCAATCAAACTAGCCGTTATGAATAGTAATACCTAAATTTTGAAATTATATATATTTTATATTTTAAAATGGACTTCATTTTTTGATTCGGAATATCGAATTTAGCCTAAGGTGAAATTTTGGTACTTTTCGGATAACTTTCATATTTTGATGAATAGTGAAAATTACTAAATTTTAATTAAAAACAACTTTTTTAATCAAAATAATTAATAGTGATAAATTATGAATTTTAGTAGTTTTAAAGTATATTTAGAATATATTTTTACCATTTAATATAATGTTGGTCTTTGTACATAATTTTACAATTAAACCAAACATAAACAAGTGTCAATCTTTTGATAGTTATTATCTCTTAAAAACACGCTTTTTGTTTTGACAGCGGGAATTAATTTTAAATTAATTTCTGCCACTTCTGTGTTTTGAATTTAGAAAAATGGATTCCATATTTGGAATCAGGATGTCCAAATTGTGTAAATAGGTAACTTTTATTTTTAGACATTTTGAATAATTACTGTGGTAAATATTTTATTTACCATGGTTAAGGGTAAATCCGGTAAATAAGGGTTAAAAAATAATATTATAATAATACAAAATTAACCTAAAACGTGTCCTAACCTTATTGGTGGACACATACCCGACCATGAGCATCCTTGGGTCAATTTGGGGACCCCTTGGATCCACTTGTATGTGGTAGGGACACTTTATATTAATAAAGTTAAAATAAAAATAAAAATGGCATAAGCTTACATCTTTTAGAAGAACAATTTTTACATAGGGTTATACATGTTGGATTTTCGATTATAAATATTCATTAGAAAGCTAAAACGATTTCCTACATAATGATATTTTATTTATAATTTTTAGACATCATATAAGTTAAATTATTAATGACACAATAATGATGCAATGTTTACCTCATTAATAAATCATTTAAATAAATAAGATTATAATGATTAAAATATTATCTAAAACCTGTCCAATTCTTATTGGTTAATGTTATTTAGAATATGAGTCATCTTATCTTCGACCTAAATGATTTTTGGACCATTATAAACCGAATATAATTATATTATAAAGTAATACTTTCACTCTTTCTTAAAGAGCCCCTCTTCTCCCTTATAAAAGGAGACCACTTCTACTCATTCCTCACACCTCTCAAGCCACTTGGCTCGTCCAAACTCTGCCCAACTAAGCTCCCCACATCCCTCTCCTCCTCCTTGAAGCTTCCCCTTAGGCAGAAAGCATTTCAAGAAGTCCTTTGGTTCCAACCAAATTGAGTTACCTAAATTAAAGGTAACGATTTCTCTTAAATTATTTTCCTTTATTTTGCTTCTCCAACCCCCAAACTCTTTTTATTTCCTTTCTTTTGTAACAACACCAGTATCCTCAATATACTAGGATGTTTTTATTAGAAGGATTCAAACTACATATACACACAACTCCATCTAATGGATGATGAACATAATGTTTCTGTGGATGGAAAACTAACGCCTCACGAAACGATGATTGTTCAAATACATCTTACCGCCTCTCATGGTGGCCATTATGATGGCACTGTAATTAAATATGATATTAATGATATATATTTTATATATAAGCTTCTGTAATTCCATTTTATTTCATACCATTATTCGTTTCATGTTGTATATACATACGATAATTTCATTTGAGGAAGTGCGGACTACCGCCCCCTTAAAATGATATGACTCGTTCATACCACACATGGAACGTATAAAGGATGGTGTTAATGAACATAAGTAACATATATAAAATATTATATTATACTGGAATAGTAATATACCTATGTATCATTTGGATTCAATTCTTTTAAAATAAAAATTAAATGGAAGTAGCGTTCGTGCGTACGTACGGACTACCGTCTCCACGAACGTGGTGAGAGCCATCCTCCATCGTATCCATTCAAGTATTATTCTCATTTTAGGGTTAAAAATAATGTTAATATCATTATGATTATGAATAAGATATAATCTATCCATTACAAACATGTCTTACGTAACCAAACATTTAAGAAGAACGAATTGATTATCACCCGAAACGACGATAATACTAAGATATTATTAATAAAGCAATGTTAAAAGAACATTTATGATATCATATTAATGTATATGATTCTTGTATAATTTAATAACAATTATTTCACCATTATACAGGAGGTTAACCTACCCCAACCAAGGAAAAGTACAAGGTAAGGGATTTTTCTTATCTCACATTCAATTCCGTGAGATTTCCATTATTCGCCACTAAATTATTGAAAGTGGTGTATTGTGTACTTGTATTTGATATATATTATCATATTCATGTTATTCTGTAAATAATTTGGTGGTTATTAACTTTTGGCCATACGACTCAGTTGATTAACATGGTAAGGGGTTTTCATCTCACTCCTTATTCCCGTGAGATTCATGCCATATTGCCACCATTACCTTTTGTGTGGTGTATGTACTTCCCATAATTATATCCTTTGTGTAATACACTCTAATTTATGTGTACTTACATATTCATTGTATGATACCTCTTTCATGGGTTGTATGTTTCATAAGTTACCAAACTGGTAAGGGTTATTTCACAATCTCTTCATTATCCGAGGTTGTTTATACGTAATAATCTACTAGGATCTCGTTATCATCCACATCCATGTTTCTTCAAAATGTATTTCAAAACATTTTTAATATTTAAAAAAATATGGGTTAAAGTCATTTATACCCTTGTTTGACTTTTTATAAGAGGTTTATAAGGGAATCTTTCCGTCGTTTTCCAAACAAGGTGCTTTTTAACCTTTTCGACAGAATTAAGATAAGAATGTTTATTTTAACTTATACGGAGGGTGCGGTTATTTTCCGCCGTTATAAAATCGTCAATGCTTCCCTTAAAAGCTTATAAGATTATTTTCAAAGAAAATGTTTGATTTTATATGGATCTTAAATGATTTCAAAATAAAAGGAGATATTTCTTTAAAAATAATTTTGATTTCATCTATGTCAACATCCTTTGATGGGTTTTAAGATTATTTGAAGTTGATTTATTATGATACAAAACTTCTATATTGTTTTGAAGGTTTTGTGATATGTTTGACTGTGGATGTGCTATTTTTATACCATTCATAGTTTATGGTGAAAGTATTGACATTTCGTATGCTAGTTCCAATAAAAATGTTTATGTTATATTTCAATATTTACTTCATATGAATGTGTTGGACAAGTATGTTCCAGGTTGGGGACTGGTTAAAGTAAGCCCTCCAGGTTGGGGACTGGTAAAAGTAAGCCCTCCAGGTTAGGGACTGGTTAAAGTAAGCCCTCCGGGTTGGTGTCCGGTTATTAGAGGCACTCCGGGTTGGTGTCCGGTTATTAGAGGCACTCCGGGTTGGTGTCCGGTTATTAGAGGCACTCCGGGTTGGTGTCCGGTTATTAGAGGCACTCCGGGTTCGGTTCCGGTTACAGTTAGCCCCAAGGTCTTGGGACGAGGCCTTGAAAATTAATTAATGTTTAGCATTATGCATTCCAACATATGAAAGTGGTTATTGATTTTGCATGTGATTATTCGATTAGTAGAATATCCATGTGAATAAGTAAATGGCATTATCTAATTTTATTTATGCCATACTATGTTAAAAGTTCAAGTTTAAAAGTCTTTTGTTTTAGTTATACATTGCCTTAAATGTTTATTCTTATTTATGAAAGTTTCTGCTATATTGTTATCCTTACTGGGCATTTGAGCTCACCCCTTTTCTATGATTTATTTTTCCCAGGAAGTGAAGAAGTAAATTATGAATGACCTGCAGGGATATTATGAGGGGATTATAGTGTGGACTGTGGAAACATTATGTTGTTGTAGTAGTTTTTCATTTTATGATGTAATGTAAAACTTATGAATATATCTAGTGTTTCCAAGGATACTAAACCAATCGGTCTTTCGAGATTTGATCTTTCTTGTGATCATGCCAATGTTATGTAATAATGCACCGACTCTAGGCAACTAGGGTCGGGGCGTTACAGTTGGTATCAGAGGAAGTTTAGTACAAACCTTGGAAGCTAGATTTAGATAAACTCTGATTAGAGCACGTAGACCTAAGATGAACTTTGAGGATTAGTATAGAAGAACTTCCTAGAATTTTGGTATTGTAGAGATTTTGTGAGTTTTCCGAGCAATACATCCCTTTCTGGATACGAGCAGGTAGAGGCGGCTCTGGCACAGATGTACCTAGGGGTAAAACCCGAAAACACCGCTTTGAGCTAGACTCGAACGGGAACTGGTGCACGACAACGGGCCTTGCTGCACTCTTGGTTACGACACTCCCAGGGGATATGCTTAGGATAACTCCCATTTTCTTTACAAATCATTTTGAAGGGTTTATGAGTATATACTTCCTTAAAGAAAACATTCTTATGATTATGGATTATATCCATAAATAGTTCAATTTATGTTATGTGTTTTATAAGTATGAGATTATGTATTTTGATTCATAAACTGATCTATTTTATGCCATTGTTTAGAAATGGCACCCAGTAGAAGGAATGAGAACTCCGGAAATGCACATGATCCAAAGAGAAGGAAGGATCATATCTTTCATGGTCATAAGCTAGAATTTATAAGAGAAATAGTCTCCCATGTATTATCATCATATGAAGAAATAATATCATGTATTGATAAGATAAGTAAAGATATTACTGAGTCCTATGGCTTTGAAGGGAAGTAAGAGAAGAAAAGGATAGAAGAGAGAAAGATGGATAAAGGGAAGAGGGAAAAGAAGAATTTTCCCATATGTGGTAACTGTGGAAAGAAACACCCTGGAACATGCCTGAAAGGAATGGGAGTTTGTTATAAGTGTGGAGGAAAAGGGCACAAAGTACGTGACTGCAAGGGTAAGAAAATGGTTTTAAATGTACAATGCTTCATTTGCAAGGAGTTTAGACACTACGCGAACCTATGTCCCAGTCATCAGACTATGCCGCAAATGATGTTATTGGATAATAATCAAGTTATGATACTACCACATATGAAGAGAAATTATTAGAGTTCTTATGTTGATTATGTCAATTGAGTGTTGTATCAACAATGTACTTGTTACAATAATCATGGAGTATATAAGGATTGTACTGCAGTTCTATTTTATTAAGGACTAGAGATTGTGTGGAACAAAGAAAAGTGACTCAATAACAGGATAAATTTTTGGAAAATATATGGTTGAGAGAATGATAAATCATAATATAGTTCTGATACTGAGGTAGTGATTTTGGAATAATATGTGATTGTTTTGAATAAATTATATTGGATATTCTTGACTACCCTGGAACTGATTAATGATTTGTATATTCCATCATTGTTGGGGTTTAAAACATTTTTGGATTAATGAAGTATATCCAGCATTCTATATGGAATAAGGGAGCATGAATGTAATCAATAAGGAATATGGTAATACATGATGAAGGTATTCATATGCTATTATGGGGTAAAAAGGATCTATATTATGTTTACCTTCCTTATAAATGTTAGACTGTGAGTTTGGACAGAAGTATTTTGGATAGTTCTAGTTTGGATTATTTTGGATTGCCATAAAAGGACAACCCGGAGGTCGGGCGGCAACCCGTCGCGTCCGGCAAGGCTGCGAGACTTTAACCCGCAACCGAAGGGCGACAAGGGTGTATCACCTACCACTGGCCCATGAGATGTCCTAGATTAAATAATGTAGTTTTTATTAAAAGATCATGTAGATGAATTATAAATTCGTTTATTTTGGAACCCTATACGAATAGTGTAAATAGAATTTTTTTTTTACATTCTATTATCTTTTAGAGTGAAAGATGAGTTTGTGGTAGAAATTTATTAATGGATAAAACACTAATTATAAAGTAAGTATATCTCCTTATGATCTTATCCAATCTCATAAATAAATTCCTCAACATTAAGAAAAGAAACTTATAACAAAAATGTTTTCCTAGATGATACCTTAAATCATCACTAAATAATGGCTTTGGGATTGTTGGCCTTTTCATAGCCATGTTCTCTACCACTCTCCATCAGATAATTGATGGTTAGATTTTTCTTCCATATCCATATTTTCCTACATGGAACCCTAGTATGTGTTATTTTCGGTAATCTTCATACTTTCGACTCTTTATTTTAAATATAGGCCTCATTAATTCATTTTTTGATGTGGGATTTGAACTAAGATATTTTGAAACGTCAAAAATGTGTTATCCTAATACCCTATGTTTTGTTGAACCGATGATATTTCAAATCATCGTATATTGATGAATTTAAGGACCTCAATTATACACTTGTTTGTGATTGATGATCTCAATCACAACCTATAAATATTTACGTTTTTCCTCCAATTATATGTCTCTAATTGCCACCAATGTTCTCCTAATCGAGATCATAATTTGGTGGTGACCCTTTAATTTCTCTTTTCCTCATATTAAGACTAAATTTTAGTAACCTAATTTCCGATGTGGGTTTTCCCACAAAGATATTTTCTATTTTCAACCTTTTATTTTCGAAGAACAATTTCAAATTGCGAGGACGCAATTTATTGATGGAGGGGAGAATGTAACACCCCAGGATTTCATAGTGTGTTATTTCTTAAAAATAATTCAATAACTTGCACTACACGCAACACCGAGTTCAATCACACCATGACGTACAAAAAAACCATTAAAAGAGGTCATGAATAGTATTAACAACATTTTGAACTTTATATAATCCTTATAATTTTAGAATCCCTATTATGAGTTTCTTAGTCATAATGCAAGAACAGATTCATTTTTAGTATTGCACTTTTATCAACTTTAATAGTGAAACCTTTTTAAATAAAATATTTTAAACTATCTGAATAAATTGGGAAATCAAAAAAAAATTAAAATGAAACATCCCAAGCTTCTACGGTACGCTTTCCTTTGAATAAAATAGTAGCGTGTGTTGTACGCAACCTTGAGTTTTAACACACGCCACAACCAATCAAACTAGCCGTTATGAATAGTAATACCTAAATTTTGAAATTATATATATTTTATATTTTAAAATGGACTTCATTTTTGGATTCGGAATATCGAATTTAGCCTAAGGTGAAATTTTGGTACTTTTCGGATAACTTTCATATTTTGATGAATAGTGAAAATTACTAAATTTTAATTAAAAACAACTTTTTTAATCAAAATAATTAATAGTGATAAATTATGAATTTTAGTAGTTTTAAAGTATATTTAGAATATATTTTTACCATTTAATATAATGTTGTTCTTTGTACATAATTTTACAATTAAACCAAACATAAACAAGTGTCAATCTTTTGATAGTTATTATCTCTTAAAAACACGCTTTTTGTTTTGACAGCGAGAATTAATTTTAAATTAATTTCTGCCACTTCTGTGTTTTGAATTTAGAAAAATGGATTCCATATTTGGAATCAGGATGTCCAAATTGTGTAAATAGTTAACTTTTATTTTTAGACATTTTGAATAATTACTGTGGTAAATATTTTATTTGCCATGGTTAAGGGTAAATCTGGTAAATAAGGGTTAAAAAATAATATTATAATAATACAAAATTAACCTAAAACGTGTCCTAACCTTATTGGTGGACACATACCCGACCAGGAGCATCCTTGGGTCAATTTGGGGACCCCTTGGATCCACTTGTATGTGGTAGGGACACTTTATATTAATAAAGTTAAAATAAAAATAAAAATGACATAAGCTTACATCTTTTAGAAGAACAATTTTTACATAGGGTTATACATGTTGGATTTTCGATTATAAATATTCATTAGAAAGCTAAAAAGATTTCCTACATAATTATATATTATTTATAATTTTTAGACATCAAATAATTTAAATTATTAATGACACAATAATGATGCAATGTTTACCTCATTAATAAATCATTTAAATAAATAAGATTATAATGATTAACATATTATCTAAAACCTGTCCAATTATTATTGGTTTATGTTATTTAGAATATGAGTCATCTTATCTTCGACCTCAATGATTTTTGGACCATTATAAACCGAATATAATTATATTATAAAGTAATACTTTCACTCTTTCCTAAAGAGCCCCTCTTCTCCCTTATAAAAGGAGACCACTTCTACTCATTCCTCACACCTCTCAAGCCACTTGTCTCGTCCAAACGCTGCCCAACTAAGCTCCCCAAATCCCTCTACTCCTTCTTGAAGCTTCCCCTTAGGCAGAAAGCATTTCAAGAAGTCCTTTGGTTCCAACCAAAGTGAGTTACCTAAATTAAAGGTAACGATTTCTCTTAAATTATTTTCCTTTATTTTTCTTCTCCAACCCCCAAACTCTTTTTATTTCCTTTCTTTTGTAACAACATCAGTATCCTCAATATACTAGGATGTTGTTATAAGAAGGATTCAAACTACACATACACACAACTCCATCTAATGGATGATGAACATAATGTTTCTGTGGATGGAAAACTAACGGCTCACGAAACGTTGATTGTTCAAATACATCTTACCGCCTCTCATGGTGGCCATTATGATGGCACTGTAATTAAATATGATATTAATGATATATATTTTATATATAAGCTTCAATAATTCCATTTTATTTCATACCATTATTCGTTTCATGTTGTATATACATACGATAATTTCATTTGAGGAAGTGCGGACTACCGCCCCCTTAAAATGATATGACTCGTTCATAACACACATGGAACGTATAAAGGATGGTGTTAATGAACTTAAGTAACATATATAAAATATTATATTATACTGGAATAGTAATATACCTATGTATCATTTGGATTCAATTCTTTTAAAATAAAAATTAAATGAAAGTAGCGTTTGTGCGTACGTACGGACTACCGTCTCCACGAACGCGGTGAGAGCCATCCTCCATCGTATCCATTCAAGTCTTATTCTCATTTTAGGGTTAAAAATAATGTTAATATCATTCTGATTATGAATAAGATATAATCTATCCATTAAAAACATGTCTTACGTAACCAAACATTTAAGAAGAACGAATCGATTATCACCCGAAACGACGATAATACTAAGATATTATTAATAAAGAAATGTTAAAAGAACATATATGATATCATATTAATGTATATGATTCTTGTATAATTTAATAACAATTATTTCACCATTATACAGGAGGTTAACCTACCCCAACCAAGGAAAAGTACAAGGTAAGGGATTTTTCTTATCTCACATTCAATTCCGTGAGATTTCCATTATTCGCCACTAAATTATTGAAAGTGGTGTATTGTGTACTGGAATTTGATATATATTATCATATTCATGTTATTCTGTAAATAATTTGGTGGTTATTAACTTTTGTCCATACGACTCATTTGATTAACGTGGTAAGGGGTTTTCATCTCACTCCTTATTCCCATGAGATTCATGCCATATTGCCACCATTACCTTTTGTGTGGTGTATATACTTCCCATAATTATATCCTTTGTGTAATACACTCTAATTTATGTGTACTTACATATTCATTGTATGATACCTCTTTCATGGGTTGTATGTTTCATAAGTTACCAAACTAGTAAGGGTTATCTCACAATCTCTTCATTATCCGAGGTTGTTTATACGTAATAATCTACTGGGATCTCGTTATCATCCACATCCATGTTTCTTCAAAATGTATTTCAAAACATTTTTAATATTTAAAAAAATATGGGTTAAAGTCATTTATACCCTTGTTTGACTTTTTATAAGAGGTTTATAAGGGAATCTTTCCGTCGTTTTCCAAACAAGGTGCTTTTTAACCTTTTCGACAGAATTAAGATAAGAATGTTTATTTTAACTTATATGGCGGGTGCGGTTCTTTTCCGCCGTTATAAAATCGTCAAAGCTTCCCTTAAAATATTATAAGATTATTTTCAAAGAAAATGTTTGATTTTATATGGATCTTAAATGATTTCAAAATAAAAGGAGATATTTCTTTAAAAAGAATTTTGATTTCATCTATGTCAACATCCTTTGATGGGTTTTAAGATTATTTGAAGTTGATTTATTATGATACAAAACTTCTATATTGTTTTGAAGGATTTGTGATATGTTTGACTGTGGATGTGCTATTTTTATACCATTCATAGTTTATGGTGAAAGTATTGACATTTCGTATGCTAGTTCCAATAATAATGTTTATGTTATATTTCAATCTTTACTTCATATGAATGTGTTGGACAAGTATGTTCCAGGTTGGGGACTGGTTAACGTAAGCCCTCCAGGATGGGGACTGGTAAAAGTAAGCCCTCCAGGTTAGGGACTGGTTAAAGTAAGCCCTCCGGGTTGGTGTCTGGTTATTAGAGGCACTCCGGGTTGGTGTCCGGTTATTAGAGGCACTCCGGGTTGGTGTCCGGTTATTAGAGGCACTCCGGGTTGGTGTCCGGTTATTAGAGGCACTCCGGGTTGGGTTCCGGTTACAGTTAGCCCCAAGGTCTTGGGACGAGTCCTTGAAAAGTAATTAAAGTTTAGAATTATGCATTCCAACATATGAAAGTGGTTATTGATTTTTCATGTGATTATTCGATTAGTAGAATATCCATGTGAATAAGTAAATGGCATTATCTAATTTTATTTATGTCATACTATGTTAAAAGTTCAAGTTTAAAAGGCTTTTGTTTTAGTTATACATTGCCTTAAATGTTTATTCTTATTTATGAATGTTTCCGCTATATTGTTATCCTTACTGGGCATTTGAGCTCACCCCTTTTCTATGTTTTATTTTTCCCAGGAAGTGAAGAAGTAAATTATGAATGACCTGCAGGGATATTATGAGGGGATTATAGTGTGGACTGTGGAAACATTATGTTGTTGTAGTATTTTTTCATTTTATGATGTAATGTAAAACTTATGAATATATCTAGTGTTTCCAAGGATACTAAACCAATCGGTCTTTCGAGATTTGATCTTTCTTGTGATCATGCCAATGTTATGTAATAATGGACCGACTCTAGGCAACTAGGGTCAGGGCATTACAATTTAGGTGAGAATACTTCATATGCGTCATAAATGAGTTATTAATCACTCCCATAATTTATGAAGACAATCAAGGGGTTGTTTCTTATTTTTCATTGAGTGAATCTTTTTCAACAAAAATTTCAATTTAAACTGATAATGAACACTTTTAGTTATACTAGTCACACTATGAGCCAGATTGAGGTGAGGTTGATTCCCATACTATTAAATTAATCATGGATCAATTTCTTAATTTATCAAAATAATATTGATGATTTTTTACTGGTTTTTAGTATGACACTTGTTCTTTTCTACTTAAATTAATGTAAATTCTAAATTAAAACACCTTTTGATTTATATTGGTCACATCATTTGTCGAATTTAGGTTTTTTTGATTCTTACAAATCACAAATGACTAATGGATCATTTTTATAAGGTATCAAAACAATCTAAATGTGTTTTCTCAGTTTTCAATATGCCAGTTGTGTTTTTTTTCTAAAATATCATTTCAAATCAAAAACATGCTTTTTGAGTCATACCAGTCACATAGTGTGTTGAATTGATGTGAGACTAATTCATACATGTCAAAATGGACTTAATAATAATTGTCAAAAATTATGAATACAAAAAAAATATTTTCATTATTTTTAATGAGTGATACATTTTGAACTAAAATGTAAATTTTAAACTGATAAATGATACTCTTAGTTGTACCAGTCACATTGTGCATCTGATTGAGGTTTTCTGGATTCCTACACACAAAAATGAAATATGGATCATTTTTCTAATGTATCAAAATAATCTAAATGTGTTTTCCTACTTTTATTTATGTCAGTTTTTCTTTTTACATGAATTAATGTCAATTTTTAAAAAAAAGTCACATTTGGATTAATACCGGTCACATGGTGCATTGTATTTAGGTGGGGTTGATTATTACACATCAAAAATGACTCATGGATCAATTTAATAATTTATCAAAATAATCCAAATTCAGTTTCTCAAATTTTAGTATGCATGTTGTGTTTTTTTTATAAAAATTAACGCCAATTTTAAATAAAAAGAGAAACATTCAATCATACCAGTCGCATCATGTGTCGAATTGAGATGTGTTTGATTCCTACACGTCACAAATGACTTCTATATAGTTTTGATAATGTATTAAAATAATATGAATTTGTTTTCCTAGTTTTTCGTATGATAGATGTGTTTTTTTTACAAAAATATTATTTCCAACTAGAAAAAAATTTGAGTCATATCTGTCACATCATGTTTTGATTTGACATGAGACTACATCATACATGTCCAAAAGAACTTATGAATCATTTTCCTAAATTATGAAGAAAATCAGAGTGAGTTTTCTTGGTTTTCATTGAGTGACACGTTTTGAGCTATAATATAAATTTTAAACTCATAATCGACACTTTTAGTTATATTGGTGACATCATTCATCATATTAAGGTATGGTCGATTCCAACACATCAAAAATGACTAATGAATCATTTTCCTAAGGATTCAAAACATTCTGAATGTGTTTTCTTGGATTTCAGTATGTCACTTTTTCTTTTTGCAAATTTTTTTGTTAATTTAATATAAAAATACTCACTTAAAGTAATAATGGGCACACCTTGAATTGGATTTACTTTTAGTTAATTCTTCTATGTCACAAATGGCATATGGATCATTATACTAAAGTATCAAAAAAGTACTAATGTGTTTTCTTAGTTATCATAATTTTACTTTTATCTTTACTAAAAATACTAAAATTTGAAATTATAAATAGACACTTCGAATGATACTCGTCACATATTCATGTTATTTGTGTATAATCTTACATTATGTATGAATCCCATTAATTTATAAACCAATATATCTCATTTTTTGTATAGCCTTCTTTTCAACAATCATGGTAGTAATAAAACATATAAATACACAATTGATTAAAAAATATTTGAAATAAAATATTAATTATATTTCAAAATATGTCTTCAGGAATGCTATTTTGTTCAGGGAATATGATCTCTTTTATAAATTTACAAACATAATAACCATTTTCTTGATCATTTGTTTGTTTTAGACACTACAGAAACATTGATAAAAACATGTTATTTATTATTTTTGTTTGGATCGTTAAATCTTATTACATATACCTTAATTTGTATCTTGTCACACTACTTGTAATATTTATTTTCTTTTACCCCTGTCTTCATTCTATGATGTAGATGATATTCACACATCACCTTATCATAACTGAATCCTCATTGAAAGATAAAATAAATTATATAAGTATATGTTTAGTTCTAAAATGTTGGATTTTGTATATTAAAAAGTTCAAAAAAACATCATGTGTAGACATTTTGATGGATATCCATGCATTAAAGATAATAAATAAATCATTGGAGTATCCAAATTGACCACAATGAGAATCCAATGCTCCCAAAGAATACAAAAAAAAATAAGTAATGAAATAAATAAATTATATTTGATATGATTAAACTATAGATTTCTACCCATGCATCGTTGGTATTAGGAATAGTTTTTCATCCATAGTTTTTTATTAAATCATTTGAGCAGGTCGGCCACTATTTCACCCTCTTTCTTAGATTCAATCTGTTTTTTCTTTCTATAGAGGTGACATGAGGGCTAAAGAGGCCAAATTTTTGTGCATGGGGAAATACTTTCATTTTTTTCACATATATACCTGTGAATTTTTTTAAAATTATGTATTAATAATTATCATATTATATCAAACTTTGTAAAATAAAATCATGAAAACATACATCATGTATACCTTTACCACTGAGCCTCCTAGCCAATCATACTCCAAGATTTCACTTACATTGTCAACACTAATCAAATATAGATCTTATTATTTTTATATATTTCCATCAAAAAGAATTTTGTGAACACCCGTCATCTTTTAACTTCATATTCACATGAACTTGATATCATAATAAATTTGGATATAGAACAGGCGGGTTTAAGGTGATTTCAGTGGATTGTTCCAACCGGTTGGATGATCCTTACGATGGTTTTGAACCATTAATTATTTTCACTCCACTCCATATGGGGATCTATAATAACATTCATCGGTTCACACATTTTTCCATTAAATTTTAATGGTTTATCTTAAAAAATAAATTGGAAATGAATACCTCATTGTCGACATGTTTTTTACAAGCAATGACATATATGCAATGAATGTTACAGGATCTTGTTAAAACTTATTAATATCTTCACCATCAATTGGAATATGAATATTAGTCCTCAACTCATGGTATACATTAATCAACACTTTTACATGACCTGCTGGAAGTGGTATGTTATGTAGCATGGAATTCTGGATATTGAACACCATATTCCTAACTTCAAGGTGATGGGTGGGTGTTGATATATATAAATCACAGTCATTTTCACTCTGTGCAATATTTTTACTGGAAAGGTATCACCGTCTATCAAATTCACAGTTCACATATAAATATTATGACATTGATAACCTGGTCTAAGATATGTTTTTTTAGGGGAATGGCTCATCTCAATGCTACTGGGGGTGGGGTATGATCTTCACGCGTTGGTTGGTCTTTAGTTATCTCTTCACTCCCCCTTCATATTCTCCATGATCTCTCTATAAAATTTCATATTTTTTCAAGGATATAAAATATTTCTCTCATCATTTTGATCCTCCTATGATTTTTTATCCAAAACTTTTCGGGGTGTCAACCCCAAAACCTGATCCTTTGACACAACCAAACTTGTTTGGATGCTTCAAGGCCACTGAAAGTATGCCTACATCTGTTTTGGGTGTTGATTATACTTATGACTATTTCAAATAAAAAAATTGAGAAAATAAGTAATCATTTTTATGTAATATCGATTTGACGCAAAAAAAATATCTATTATGTCATACTTACACATGTTTCCCACACTTACTGTGTGTTTTCATCTATTAGTATCCCATCATTATTTACATGCACCTCCTTCCGTAGAACATGGCACAGGATGGAATTGACTATGGATTTGGATTCATCAATCTTAATATAAATAGAGGAACATATTTAGAGTTCTGTTTTAGGTCACATAAAGGAATTGCAGTAGATTTAAATTATGTACCGTTTTTTTAAGTGAAGTGTACCTCATTCATTCTTTACGACAGGGGTACTTTCCATTTGTTACTCATTCCTTATTTTCAGCACTCAACTTCTGTTTAATAGATAAAAAACTATCCATAAAAGTGATGAATACACATATTATCAATCAATTTATTACCAAAGATAATGTACCTGGAAAGACTGCTTTGCATGACGACTAGTAATCATCGCTTAAGCTCATTGGGGTATCAGATGTGCATAAATAAGAGGTGGGTGTGGGTTTATTTTCCCTTCATAATATTTAATATAAAATTTCAATAAATTTGTGTAAAAACCTCTATGAATCCATCAATAAACCCTTAATATATTATTTTAGTGTGATTCATCCACTATAAATTAACTATATATGGAATGATAATGAGTAAGTAATTGTTTCATTATTTTATTTTTAAAAAATAAATAAATAAATGATATCATAATGTTACCATAATATCTCCCCACATTAGTGTCTTAATCCCAAGGAAAAATTTGTGCCATGACTGTACATCAATCAGCACGTATTTTCGAATGATGATTCTAATGTAACTACTGAACATGGCCTTTTTGGGGTTAACATGTTGGCCTGACATATTCAATTTGACCTCATATCTGATTCCTTTCACTTTTTCCAGAAGGACTTTTCTAACACCTTCAAATGGCATCATTTTTATTTTATATGTGTCTCTAGTGTTTCATTTCCTACCATTTTCACAGTTTCTACATCATTAATATATTATTGCAGAGAAATATCATTTGCATGTTAAAATGGTGGTTATACCTCTGCATTAGGAGAAGTAGAAGAAATAGGTTCAGAAACCTGTTGATCCTATGCACTACGAGAAGGTGCAGGTTAAGAGGCATGTTATATCTTAGGATTGGGAGAATCGTAACATGCAGAAGTCATTAACTGTATAAGTTGTATAACATTTAATTTATATTACATAAACGAAATAAAAAATAGATAATAACATAAGGAAACCTGATGTATAATAAAATATATATATAACCTTATTATTGAACTCTCTATTTTTAAAGACTGAAGGTATTTCACCCCTTTTCCTACTATCTAAATCCCTTAATTGTGGTCTCCTAAGACGTAAAAAACACTATCAACATTGATACAACTATGAAATGATTGCAACATCCAAATGAAAGGTTCATCCTCTGTTAAATTTTCAACTAACCCATCAGTGGTTTTGATCGATGACGTAATAATTGATCAGTTTCGGTTTACAAGATCTAGAACATAAAATAATTTTACATCCTATAATTCCATTATAAATATTATATCATTGACCCATTCTTTAATGAAATCAATTTTCACAAATTCTAACTCATCTATTTTAACATCACTCCTATTATCAACCCACTTGCATCGAAAAATCGACACTTGTATGTTCGTATAATCCAACTCATTTTTTTGATGATGCCAAAGTAAGATATATTTCCATAAATTATATTTCTATCCTTCACACCAGAAACATGAATTGATTTATCCAAAAGTGTAACTCCACTATTATACATGGTATTGTCTTCATTATGTTCTATTGTATATAATGTATAACTTCAAATTACATAAGAAGTATATGAAAATACATACACACTTGGTCCTCTAGCTAGCCATCAAAGTCATTCTGAAATTGGGTTTGGATTTTCATCTGACTACTTAAATATATCGTCATGAAACCATCCTATAAACTGTCAATTATGTGTACATCATGTTGATTTTTCATCCTTTGATGGATTTAAATTCCTATGATTTTGTTGTGGGTTTTGACATATGGTTCAGCCTCTAAACTGTTATGAAAAACGCAAAGGTAGGGCATCTCCCGAAATGTAATATTGATTGTGAAAACCTATCTTACAGAAATTCTTTCACCTGTAAGATACCCAGTGTGATGAGACTTCGTTTGACCAATTATTTCCACATAAGACTGGTGTTTGGTATATAATTCAATGAATTCCTATATAATATATCGCACGACAATACAACCCTATGGCCAACATATTTTTTTACAGACAATTTCAAAATATTCATAAACCATTAAATGGGGTACATCCATCTATAGTGTAAAGGACCATCATATCAAATAATGTCGGTGGGAAGAACATTTTCAATTCACAAAATATGATGGCATTTTCTCGTTCCATACTAGGCAATTATTTTGGGTCTATAACATTATTGTATATAGATTTGATGAAAAAACATAGCATTATTGATGTATTATAGACATTCTTTGAAAATATTAAATATAAAGCTATTGAATTATATCTTTCATCAAAACGTGGCAGTTATGTGATTTAAGACAATATAACATTAAATTGATCATTAACACTATGTGATATATATTCTATTAAATACCCCTATAGAACCATTACATCATTCAAAGTGATGTAATACTAATATCTATCTTACCTAGGAAGAGTGTATATAGTTACTGGAAGAAAAGTTCATTTTCTACCCTTCACTGGCACCAAATCTTCTTGTATTCCCATGTCAATCATGCCCAACCAAGCCTTAATTCCATTATTTTTTGGTTTGGTGCATTTAGTAATGTGATGATGACATTATCACAAGTATTTTTTCAACAAGGATAACGTCAAGAATGTTTCTAATATGCAGACAATTCCAGTAATTTTATTCAAGAAAAATTGATCACTACTTCCAACTATTGTTTGAAAGGTTTTTGTAAAATTGTTTACCAAAAGCATTTTCCACAGCTTTTACATTCTCAAATAGTTGATCACTTATTAGGGGAGATGGTGTTATATGTTCTTCTGAACGTACACCGAATGATGTCTTCCAAGATCATTACTTATGTCTTCATGGTATAAATCTACAATTTCATAGAAACATGGTTTTTGGTTAATGTTTCTACCTAATTGACTATGTATCTTGTTCACAGACAAGACACCACAGAATTCCTTTAATACTATATCCTAAAATATTTCTAAAAGCACGCAAGTCATTTAACGTCTAGTACTACATTAATCTAAACATGAAATCATCTTTTCTATAAGAATCATATAGCATAACACCTAAATCCCACAATAATTTTAAATTTTCTATCAATGGATCCATATAAACAACAGTATCATTACCTTGTTGGTTGGTCTGGATATAAGTGTAGATAACATGATGTTTTTTAGTATCATGTATAACTACAATGGAAAAATATAATTTACCAACAAAACATTCCATATACTGTGAGTGCTTCTTTGAAAACCAAAATGATTCACTCCATCTATAGATAACACAAGATGATGGTTTCTCAGATCGTTTCCAAAATTAGGATACTCGTGATTGATTCTCCTCTACTGAGGAGAGTCTATTGAGTGATACCGTTTTCCATATTTATTTGGTCGGCATACATACCATGTCAATTTCCCTGTGGTCTTATCAGTTCCATATCGGCACCTAAACCTTGGATTGATTGGAATGTACCATACAACTTTTATAGGGCTATATTTATCATTATTTTAGCGAGAAGAACCACACTTTGGGAATTATCCAAGTGATTTGTGGTCCCTACGAAATAGAATACAGTCATTTGGGAAGTCATGTATTCATTCATAGATCATACCCGTCAAACATAGCAAATGTTTGGCATTGTATGTTCGACTAATGAGCTCATTAACATCTAGTAGCATGTAATTAAAGATAGAAATTAACTATGTAAAACTGGAATCTCTCCATCCATTTCCTATATTAAAATTATACAGATTCAATATGGCTAACAATGATTTATATTTAGTGCAACCACCATAAAAAGGTTCCTTTGCACAACAAATTAACTGCTCAAAAATTTTTGGACCATAATGAAGTTGATCTTCAATTGTCCTTATCATTTACTCAATTCAATCTTCATCATCATTCAAATATGTAACCACGTCCTTGATACAATATTCTTTATTTTCCACACTTTTAATAATATCATATGATCCATAAAATGAAATGTTTTCCCATCCACTAGCTATATTGGATTTTTACTTGAGTTTATTCTAACATTTATAAGTTTGATCTATTCTGTGATTGATGAAGTATTCTTCCAACTCATCTGGACAATAATTTCATGAATAACAACAGCGTAAACATGTACAAAAAATTTTAGAAGTTTTGTAGGCATGATCTTTTTCAAACTTGATGAACTATTTCACTTAATCTTTATACTCTCTTGTCAAACGATTATTATCCATCTAGTCATTATTCATATCCATCCTATATGAATCGCTGATATTTGTATTTAACAAAATAAATACAAAAAATATCGATATAATGCAATGGAATTCATAATTTTATAAATATAAAAACATAAAAGATTATGATGAAAATACATTTTAAATGTCCTTTGAAAACTATTTAAAAATCACACTCGAAATTCCATTAAAAAAACCAACCAATTTTTAAAATTCCCCTTTAAAATAATGCGAACTTTTTAATATAAATCAATAAGTTCTAAACACTCTTTAGTAAAACCATAATTCATTTTTAAACATTAAAGACAACTTCATGACCCAACAATATTAATAATTGAAAATGAGAGACATCCCTCTAAGAATTATTTCAAAATAATTGAATCATTTTAAAAGAGGCACATATGCATTTTCACAAAGAAATAGATCCCAATAGACACACATTATAATAGATACATAGAGAACACCTCCATTCATTCCAAATCAATTAGTGTTGTATGATTCCATCACATTATTCCAATGTTAGGGGTAATAATAATAATGATTTACCGAACCATTTGATATTTGGATCCCCACCACTAGATATCCCTTATCCATGTTTCCATTGTCTAGTTATATAAATTATCTTTCACCACCAAATCATAGTCCCAACAGATATGTCCCATATTTAGTGACCACACTCGTAGCCATGAAACAGTCGTGTTCCAGTTTACTACAAACACTGAATTATCCCAATGATCCTTTAATCTTAGAAAATTAATTTTTTTACACCCCAAGAACAATGTATATGTCTATCACATTAAGTAATATTGGTTCCTTCCCTTATAAATACACCTAATAATATCAACAAAAATCAACCCGTTATATAATAAAAAATTTATCATTTTTCATTACTTTCACACAAAGAATTTTTTTATTCCACTCATCACTAGAAGAAACTATGTTTCTTTCCAGACACTTTTATTTACATCATGTCTCATGTAAAAATAATAAAATAACTATGGAACAAAACTAATATATGGTACGACTATTCATAGAATATTTTCATAAATACTGATAAAGTGTTTTAAATGGAATTACATGACAAGTCATTCTAAATTTCATAACTAAACTCATATTAGTATCCTCAAAAATCAAACTGATGAGAGTATCATTTTAACTATAGATAAAATTTCTACCTCTCCAAAACACATTCATGAGGTAAAAAATATCAAATTCCAAAATATTCTTGAATATTTTAAAGAAAATATAATAAATGAAATATATTTTTGGTTCTATTGATGTATGAATTATCCTAAATTCCATGACCACATTATACCATTGAATATAAATAGTTAAAAATTCTTTCATATAATTTGATAAACATGTAATAAAATAAAAAAATATAGATATTTAGATATAAAGTTTTTTCTATGAAAAAAATATTATTTTATAATCACTTGAATTATATCATTTTTCTATTTTAGGGGATTCACCATAAAGTGATTTTAGGTGGAAGGATTCATTACAAGTGTTGTTATGGTGACTTGACTAGGGTGTCCAAAAAGTGTCAAATGTAGCTCTGGATTGGTAGGGCTAACAAAAGATATGTTTCCCTATTAAATAAATTTATCCCTTAATAAAAATATCATTGTATTCCCCTATAAAGTAGAATTTTCATCCAAAAAACATTAAATTATTGTGGTGTGATTATTCCATTTATGTCATGCATTTATCCTTTATTGCTCATTTACCATTTGGGGGAGGTTTTTTCAAAACCATGAGGTTACTCGAATGAGAAGGCATAGATCTGATTTAGCGACATATCTATATGTTGACTTCTATGTCAATGTATATCAAGTTTGAGGATTTTTTTTACTTCAGGTATGTTCTGGAATATAATCTTATATCTGCATGTTTTGTGGGGTTAATTTATATAATGGCGGTTTAACATTAGTAATGTTGATGTGTACCAAATTCAACAATTATTATCATCTTTTATTATTATTATATTATCAGTTACCAAATATTGGTCTTAAATCTTCGTTACATAACATATGGTGATTATTTTATCAAGACATGATAGAATGTATTTGTTTCTAGACTACCAGGTTTCCTCCAGTGAAGTGATTTTCTAAGATTTAGTGTAAATGCATTAGTAACAAAGTGGCAGTTCCATTGAAATGTTTATGGTATGGATTGATATTCAATGGTGTATGATTTAGACTTTGGTGGAAAATGGCCTAGCTACTTTTGGATAGTTCAAAAGTTACATTGATTTTTAATTAGTCAGACTCTAGGTGTTCAGTAAAAGGAAACCCATGAGATAAAAGCATTATAAATTTTTTTAAAATGTGTTTCCAAGAGAATGTGGATCCAAGAGGGGAGAAGGAAATCCCTCTACAATATTGAGCATAATATTTGGATGTGTAGTAGAGGGAGGGATCAAGGAGTATGATTGGTCAAGGTTCTAGTGCAACATTGGTTCTTAGTGAGAATTTATCAATGCCTAGAACGTGAAGCATTTTGTTCCATTTCTAGGGAGATCATATTGATTCCTAGAATGTGTGGGGATGTAATCCAATACTAGGGAGAGTGGATCAATGTCTAGAAAGTACATGTCCAAGGTCCCACATATGTAACTAGTGTTATCATTATAAATGAAATGGAGGAGATAAAAAACAATTGTGAAGTCAATCGCATGAAATATGAATGACATAAAAAACTATTAATCTCACCTCTAAACAACATTCATTGAAACAATCACTTTTTACACATGTATGACACATTACAACAGAAAATAAACCAACTTTATATAAAAATATAAATCCAAATATAATATAGAGAAAATGATCCCAAATAAATATTATGTGAAGTCCACTATGTTATGGGATTTACGTGATATGTAGTGGTGTATTTAAACATGATGTTTGTGGACCTTCTATATGAGAATATAATATATTATAAATAATATTTTGTATCTAACCTTAAAAATATGGGTCTTGTGTATTGAAATCATAAACAAATCTAAAATAGAAGTATTTTTATCAAAAAAAAATTAAAGAATCCATTAAAAAATTTATCACAAGTGGGTAAACCGAATGATTATTTCAAATAAACAATTGATATTTAAAAGCCACAACTTTTAAAAACATTTTAAAATCAAAACCTCACTCTAAAATAATTTCCACATCAAAATATTTTTTTATTTCATTGAAAAAAACTTGAGTATAACACAACACACACCATTTGAAGCATTTCAGAAATCCACATGGTAATTTAAAAACAATACCTTGAAAAATTCCATTTAAAAAATGGAGAAATGAAATTTAAAGAGAACAATTTTATTCGAAGATCAAAACACAATAAAACAGTTTAAATCACCACAAGGATATCAAATATATTCATAATTTTAGAAAAATTGATTTTAGAAATAACAGTAGTACTTTTAAATACAAAATGAAACAATTGCGTTGAAAATATAACTAGAAGATGAATAAACCAAGATGAAACATGCCGCCTACAATGGTGACCAAGTAAATATTAAATAAGACCTCTATTAATAGCCTTAATGTTCCAAAGATCGAGGAATGAAATATCCTAAATGATCCCATCATACACGAGGGATCAAAACTGAAACAAAACCAAAATGATCCATGTAATATATTTATTTTTGTACGAATAATGAATCGAGTTAAAATGAACTCTTGTGGAGGAATTCATGATTGAAGGATTCAGTGGTAGAGGAGGAGGTGGGTTAGCAGTAGCGAAGGAGGGATTTGTGGTGGCAGTGGGGGAGTAGAAGTGGTCAGCAACTGAGGATGATGAGGATGCGGTATAGGCGGTGGAGGAGAGCTTCGAGGTGGTAGAGGAGGACATTTCAGCGGCAGTAGAGGAGGAGGAGGAGGTAGTCGAGGAGGAGGAGGCAGTGATAACTGGGTAAGGCTTCCGTGAGAGCTTGAGTGGTGCGAAGGATGAATGAGACTATTAGTGATAATTTATAAAACCTGCTGAAATATTTATTAGCGCTAATTAAAAATTACTTATAAAGATATGTTTTATCAGGGTTTAATTTGAATGAGATCATAAAACATAATTTCATTAGAACTTTTTTAGTGCTGATAAAGATATGCCTTTATCAGTGCTTAAAAAGTACTGATAAAAGGTGTCTTTATCGACACTAAATCATAGCATTTTTAAAGACACCATTTATCTGCACTTTTTAGTGCTGATAAAGGCCTATCATTATCAACGCTAAAAAATCACTGATAAAACTATAAATATAATAAATTATTAATATTTCATATATATATTAATAAAATTACATGTATAATAAATGAATATTTTTTTATTTATAATAATAACTATAAATAAATAAATATTTCATTTTATTTAAATATTTATTTATCATTATAAATTTATAATAATTATATTTATTATATTTTGATTACATATATTTTTAATATTTATAATAAATATATGTCTTTATTTATTTATAACTATAAATTTAAATATTTGAATTTATTTATCAATATTTTTATATATTCATAAATATATTTATTTTATTATATATAACATTATATATGAATATAATAAATATATTATGTTATAAATTAATAATTATTTAAAGATATATATATATATTTATTTATTTATTTATTTTCATAACTAATAAATATATATATATTTTTAATTTATATTTGTTATTAAGAAATAAATATATATTTATTTATAATTATATATTATAATAACAAAATTTCTTTATAGCTGTAATTATATATATATAACTGTAAAATTATAAAAAATAGATTTATAATTTTAAAAATATATATAATTAATATATTTATTATAATTTTTTAATTACATAAATATATCTACATTTATTTATATTTTAAATATAACTAATTGTGTTTATTTATAAATATTTGTGTATAAATATATATAATTAATATCTATATTATGATTTTTAATTATTTATATATATCAGTATATTAATTTTTTGAATTATAATTATTACTCTTTTTATATATTTATAAATATATTTATTTAATTATATATTTATAACATTATAAGTAGTATAATAAATATATTTATTATAATTTTATAATATATTTATTTTTTTATAGTTATTATTAACTATAAATAAATATAGTTATAAGTATTTGTATATAATTATAAATAATATATATATATAAGATTAAAATATATCTATTTATTGTAATTTTATAATTATTTAAATATAGATATATAGTTATAATTATGGTTAAAAAACATATATTTAAAAATTATTTATAAATAACTAAAATTTAATAATTATAAATATATTAAATATATTTATTATTTAAATATATTTAATGTAATTTTATAATTATTTATGAGAAGATAATAATTATATGGGTAACAAGAATTACTCATATACATTCATATCAAAAACGAGTCATTACATATATGGAAACTTATATAATAAGAAGGGTGTAACGTATAAATGAACATTCATCATGACATATAACATATATGCACACATGATTAATATATTTATTGACCAAATTCATTGAATACATACATATATATTTTATAATTATAAATATAAATATATATATATATATATTTAAAAGGTATTTATATATATTATTTATTAATATATTAAATAAATTAAATATAATAAATATAGTAAAAATAATAAATATAATTAATCTAATAAATCTAATAAATCTATTAATTCTAATAAATCGAATAGAAAATATAAAAATTATATTAAATATAAATACAATAAATCTAATAAATCTAATATATAAATATTTAATAAATATAAACTAAATCTAATAAATCAGATAAATCTGATAAATATATTTTTTATTTAATTAAAATTATTATAATCTTATATATATATATATATATAATTATACAATAATAAATTCTTTTTTAAAACATTATCTATATATTTTGGAATTATTAAAAAAATATTAACAGTAAACATGCATTTTTTATTTAATGTATACAAATAAACATTATTTTTCAATATAAATATATTAATTTTATATTTATTATTAATATTATTTATTAACAACATTTATCAGTGCTAATAAATGCACTAATAAAAGGTACTCCTTTATCAGTGGTTTTCTTAGAACGGATAAAGGGTAAATTTAATAGTGCATTTAGCTAGAACTGATAAAGGTCACCCCTTTATCAGCACTTTCTGCTTAGCGTTGATAAAAAGAGATGCTTCCATTGCCCTGTTTTGTGGATGTGTTTGTTTTGACAATTCATAATACACCTCAAATATTGTTTTTCATGATAAACCCCCAAAAATGGCCTTTGAAACAGAGGTGTCATCAACCACATGAAAATAAATATTTTATCTTTGTACACTCTAACAATATTTCAATTGAAGTCACTTTCGGAACGTGGTCTATGACCACCCCTTGTGTGCTTGACTCATATCATTTCATCATACTTAGGAACCCCATTTCCAGGACTTACAACCTTACCCATTTAGACCCAGTGAATTCCAGAGTATTAGTGGCTGAATCAAAATGATATGATTGGTCCTAGATATAAGAACATTAAAAAACAATATATATCTTTTTTACATAATCAGACTACAGGGGAATTTCCTCACCACATGATGTAAAACTATATAGTTTGTGCACCCACCATATGATGTAATATTATGCATTACTATGGTTGTATCCTAATGTGACCATCATTATATGTGTCATTATCCTATCACACCATTATATTAAATTTTTTTATGCCTTGATACTCATACTAATGATATAGGCAGTGATTCCTGAACAAGCCCAACCACGAACAAAACACCAATCCTCATACCATACATATGAGCTATATTTAGGTAAAATATTCTACATTTTGTTATATCCCACATTAATGTAAATGAATCTGGCATAATCCATTCACCTTCATTTCAAAAACCACGCATCATATCATGGAAAATTTTGATCCCCATTGGAATTCATTTGCTATCAGTATTAAGAGTGTCTACTTCAAAATGACATATTTTCATTAACCACAATTAATATGTCTCAAACCTAGATTTTCATGATACACCTCAAACACTACATAGTGTTATATGCCTCCAAATGATGGATTTCAATCAATTTAATTTTCATCCCTAGAATAATAAATTAATGTATCTATATATTTCTCCAAAATGTTGTAATGTGAGTTAATTTTTAATAATTTCCACAATCATTCATTGTATACTTTTCCCATGTCATATCTTTGGTTCAAAAACTACCCAAATCATGACATAAAAAATTTTCCTCCCCATGTCGAAAAACAGTTGATTAATTATTGAACTATAAACCCAAATTCGGTTATTATCCATATAACTTATGGTAAAAAAATTTCAACCTAACACATCAACTACCTTTTTCCAACTCATAATAACTTAATCTACCAATCAGAGAGACAAAACTTTCCATGATGAAAACCTACAATGGTAACCCTACGAAAGAGTTGAGTTTCAATTTTATAGTCATGCAATAGAATGATTTAGAAAAAATTGAGCAGCTAAAATTTAAAAGGATAAAAACTTGTTAGGTTTACAACCTGTAAGAGGAAGCCTAATTATAATTTAAGTATCACACACTATGAAAATTTTTATATCTAACATGGGAAAAAATTATGTTTTTGATATAAAAGGCATAAATTTTATATGGCATGTCATATGCCTCTAGAAATAGTCATTCTTTTCGTGAAATCTCCCAAGACCTTGTAAAAAGGTAGAGAGTCTTCATGTTCCTATCTTTTTAGTACAACACATTGACACACAGAGGTTCAATTAAATGATCCATATTTAGTGTTATGTTATAATAGTATAGAAAATAGTGGAAATATCATAGGTGGTTGAGGAAAAATTATTTCCATTCATGGATTTAAAATGATAGGAGCTTCTATAAGTTAGGGTTTGTCTATGGTATTTTATATAAAACAATTAATTTAACATTGGAATTATTATAGGGCCTCTCAGGCCTTATCAACAACCTGTCGATACTCAAATATCATAGTAGACTTATCCTCCTCACCAAGATAAATCTCCTCTCCCATGGTCATAATGGAATTTCATTAGTTTGATCATATTATATAAAATGAGGATGTTATACGAGTTTCCCTTGGGTGGTATTCATTCCTCTATTGGACATAATATTTTAATGGATTTATCTTCAACCCACGACACTCCTCTAACTTCTTTGAATGATTTAGATCAACCTGGGATAACGTGCCTTGGAAATAATCAGTTTTGTGAGCCTTATAAATTTGATATGAAAATATTGTGACTCATGATCATTCTCTCACTCCGGAATGATATCATTCTCAGTAATGTGGACCATGTGGCAGTCAAATCCACCATACCCAAATTTGTTGAACTCGCCCTATATCTGATAGATTTTAATGGTAGAATCTCCATTGGTTTTCTCATGACTTACTCCAAAGTTTCCTTCCATATAAACTGATGACATACAATAATAGTATCTTTATTCTTCTAGATTATTGTGATGTTGTTCTCAATATGAGAAGTTTACATTGAAATAAGATCACTTATAGAGGAGAAGTGAATTTCCATTCTTGGAGTGATTTCACCATTTCCATACTAAATTGGATAGTTGGGGTCAAAGCTTTCACTTTAGGTTCATCAATTAATAATTATGTAACTGAAAGATGAGTGAAATAAATCATTTACATTTGAATAAGGTAATGGGAAAGGGAAAAATGATCAAATTTGTTGATGAAACCCACTCATTGATATATTAGTTGCTTTTATAGATGCCTCCCTAGTATCCCTTAACTCGGTGATTTGATCCATGATCTCCAGATGAGGTCAATTTTAATAAGTTTTATTAGGACCCTACATTGAAGGATCATGAGAATCCCCCTCTTTGAATCCTCATTAAGTATATTCTCCTTCACAATAGTGGAAGGATGGACCCTGACATTCTATTCATTGGTCTCTAAAGAAATTGTTTCTATAGAAAAAATGCACAAATTAATGATTTTTAATTACTGCATTGGAAATAACAATATCTATTAGCTGAGAAAGCATTATATAGAAAACCCACATTCATCCAATTTAATATTAAAGTCCCCAAACTACTCCATGGTGATGAGAATATCAATATCTTGAAAGGATAATTCAATATTTCATTATATAATGCTACAAGTCTTTCATCATCCACACCATTTAGGGTATATGATACTCTTGGTTCTGGATCCAAATTTGCCCTGATGTGAGTGTCATATACTTAGTAGATGGTGGAAGGGACAGTGGTGGTTGTTGTAGGGTCCTCTATAATTTGAAGTGGTGTCACGACCCATCCTCGGGGCCCGTGCCGTGAATACCCCAAGCCCACCTTCCATAGGCCAGGGGCTGTCCATCTCCATGAGCTCCCACCTCGATCAGCGCTATTCGTCGCCTGCATCCAACACAGTGTATTCTGGGCATAGCCCGTGTAGGGGTGATTATACGCTACTCAGTAGGGGCCCCATGACCCCTGAAGTTCTCCTAGAATCCACGAAGGATAAACCACAAAGGAAAGATACAATCACGAAGTAACAACCACCTATACTTAGGTATATGCCCATACATATACCTAAGTCATCACTTCTAGCTCGGCTCCAGCACATGAGCCCAAATTACAACCCAGTCCACATTGGAAAAACATAACCCATTCCACATAGGAATTCAAAACTCAATCTAGACAGGAAAGCCCAACCAAATCCACACAAGAAAGCACAACAATATATCGATGATATTGGTTGTAAGTTAAGAATCAGATCACACACGTATATACTTCTTAAGAAGATATATATGATCAGATGTAGCCACAGGTTCATCAAAGATGTTAGACCCACATAGGATACAAGACCAGCTAAGCGGTCGGACCCACAATGGATACAAGACACACTACTCTTCCAGACCCACATAGGATACAAGTACAGTGTCAAATATTGCCGGACCCACATAGGATACAAGAACAGTAGTCATGTACTCCCAGACCCACATAAGATACAAGAACAATAGTCATCTTCATTGATCCCATGGACGATTCCAGTACGGTCCTCGTCTCTGCCGAACCCATGGAGGATCCTAGTATAGTTGTCATCGTCTTCACAGTCGCATCCAGCTCAAGGGTTCCCACAAACAACATGCTCGATTCTGATAGGGTACACTCCACGATCCAAGGGGGTCGATACATAAACTGACACGAAGTCTGGATTTGATGTATCCTAAAGTTCCATCTCTTCAAAAGGAACTCAACGCGAGAGACGACGCGTCAATCAAACGCCCGGTCTGAGAGTTATTGGCTTTTTGTTCCCAGGGGGACCGGTTGGTTTTTAAGATAAAACCAACCTGACCGTACTCCAGCTACGTCAAAACCTCAATCATAGTAAGCCAAAAGAACCTTCTCACTAAGAGGAATCCAACAAAGTCGACAGCACGTCGATCAGACGTCCAGAGCTCAAGTTATAGGTGTTTCCGCTCCGAGGGTCCGGTTGGTTTCATTTTTGAACCAACCCGTCCATACCCAAAGTTATATGAAACCTTGATTGTAATATTCCTAAATGAACAACTAGATCCAAGGATCCCAACGAAACTGAATGTGCATCATTTGGTGGTCTGTAGCCCATGTTATGGGCGTTTGAACAGATCTAACCAGAAAGAGGGGGTTCAGACCCCGTCCGACCCGGCCCGATACCCCCTGGGTCGGCCCGGACTAGCTTGTGTGGCCTAGCCTAGCCAGTGCGGCTCGGCCCGATGTGGGGGTCTTGCCTAGTGGGGGCAGCCCAGCCCAGTGCGGGTGGTCCGGCCCGGCGCGGGCGGTCCGGACCGGAGCAGCTGGTTCGTCCCAGTGCGGGCGCCCGCGCGCTGAGCGGACGTAGAAGGGGGGAGGGCGCTACCCCCTTATTTTGAAACGGTTTCCCCCATGTGGAGGTGTGTGCCCTTTTCCATCCTCCATGGGTTACTACCCCGGGACTTCCCGAATTGGCCGGCCGTAATGGCCGTCCGGAGCTACCGCAAGAACTGCTGGTCCTGTCTCCAGCGCTCTTACCCTTCGGCACGACCCGCCCTTGGCCGCAGCTTCTTCCATCTTCACCAGCGTAGCACGATGGGGCCGCACTCCTTCGCCACGGCCCGTGTTGGATTCAGTTTCCTCGTTCTCGCGTGGTTCCATTGCACCGTGTCGCCACCTTAAAAACTACAACGGTGATAAATGAAAAAAGTGGAGGAGGTTTGTCCATGTTCATGTGGTCCGACCTCCTCCAGTTATATTGATAACAGGCGGCCAAAAGTTAACCAAGAAGGTCAAAATTAAATCGAATGTAAAATCCACCCCTACCTCAAAGAAGATCGAGAAATCTCGCGTAGCGGACTATGGCGTCGTGGGTAAGGCTCAGTGTACGTCGACGGCGAAGGTCCGAGGAGGAAGCGGCGTCTCCCTTTCTTTGATGTGGAGAGAAGATAGAACGGTGTGTTAGTGTTCCTCACGTTCTTCAAGGAGGAAGAAGATGTTCCTAAAAGTGTAGAACTCTTCCTCTCTCAAATCTCCACACAACACAGCAACTCCCAAAATAAAATAACCTACACCTTATTTTATTTGTACTTTACCAAACCTTCCAAAATTCAAATGTTGAATTCATTATAATAATTAAATCTAGAGTTGTCAAAATTCAATGAAGAGATATGTTGGCAAGAATTAAGGTGGGGGGGAGCCACAGAATTTAAGAGGGGGGTTTAGAGGGGTTAGGGAATTTGAAAAGGTGGGGGCTTATGTGGGCCCCACCTCCCTCATAACCACACATGGGAAGTTGGGTGGTCATAGGCCCCACCAATAACTTCCCATGAGAGAGTCTAACCACCAAGAATAAAATAAATTTCGCATTCAATTTTATTTTACTTATCTTTTAATCCCCAAATTTTTTTACAACTCTTCCCAAGAAAACACAACTCCAGAAAAGGTCTTCTTAAGAAATTATCAGTGTTTCGGTTTCATCGGTGCCCTCAGATTTTGTTTCCAAGCACTGGTTCAAAATTTAGAAAAACCCTCTTGGTCGTTCACTAAAGGTACCCAAGATAAAATTTGTAAATTGATTCCGGGTACACCGGGCCTTGAAATCCGGTTCCGTCAAAAATTTCATACTCATAAAATCCCAATAATTTTAAAAAAACATTTCCTTGAAATTTATGGGTCTTTATAATTGGATCTGAAATTTCATAAGGGAGAAATGTCATTGACATCCACATTATTCATTTTAATTAACATTTAACATTACGAATATTACTATCTCAATCTACAGTAGTAATAACATATATGGTGTCACCTCATAACACTTCTATAATTAAGGAAATATAATCTTCATCAATAGTATGTGCCTAATGAGAGATATAATTCCCAGTTCTCAGAGGGTCATCATTAATCCCCTTTAGATAAGAGAGGGAACTACATTCTTCATTACACAAAAATGATTATATTTATGGTCTAGACCAATTAAAATAAAATATAATTATGGTAACTCAACATGATTAATGATGAACTTGGATAATGTAAATACCCTCTGAAATTCCCTCACATTCTATGGAGGAAAGATAACACCCATTTATTTAAATTAATGTACTAGGGAAGAAAGGGTAATAACTCATCCTACCATATTTTATATAATAATAATTTGGCCTAATGATAATTTCCTAAATATAGGAGTTACCCCCTCAATATCTATTGGGTTACCAATCATACTATATCTTAGTGACACTAAACCTGGGGTCACCCCTTCCTCCATCTATATATTAGAATCTATTTACTTCTTCATAAATAGATCCTTAAAATAGGGGGAAGTAAAATAATGGTATGGATGTAAACATACGTTACTACTATTAATTAATTCATCCCATTCATTGGTAGATTAATATACCAATCCTCAGTGGCACCACAAACTTTCATATAATTAACTTGATTTGTTTAAGTGTCGAATCATCCTTAGAAAAAATGAACATCTCCAACTCCCATATATATTTCCATAACTCAATTTTGTTGGTATCAAAATAGATATTAGGGGGTTCATGGGTATCTCCAAGTTAAATGATGCACATTCCAGCTTGCAGATATACCTATAAATATTTTTTTATTGAAGGATTATCTTGTGAGAACATAACTTACTCCAGCCACACATAGTTTATGTTCACCCAATCTAACTATTAATAATAACTTACATAACTCAATTTGAGAGGGTTATATGACCTCTCTGCTTCAATGGAAGGCTGTAAATCCAAAACCCAAATCCCCTCAAAGTGGTGATGACTATACCTCCTAAGAATGCATGGAATAGAATCTTTGACACTAGAATGATACTTGGCCCATGTCTGGGATCGTTTGGAGGATTCCAAATCTCTTCCATCATCATCCTAGGTATGAGCCTTCCTACCATTCTTTCCCTATAAAGTAGTTATAACAAATGTCATATGGGGGTTCTTTTTTTAAAATTCCCCTTAAGGGTATGGTGTGATTCAGGCCTCAACATACCCATAGTTCAAACTAGGAGATTCATCATATGGAGGTAGTGTAATTACTACTTACGGTACCTCGCAATACATGATGATCTATAGATTTTGAACCACTGTTGGATTCTCTTCAAATCCGGTGTGAACGGAATGGGATTCTATTGGATACTGAAAACACATAGATTGGTGTGAAAATATATATAGTGTATATTCTTCACCAATAATATTTCCATCAATCTAGGTGTCCAAAATGCTATCCTAGAAGGAGACGTTATATAACCTCAAATCATCAGATTGTTTTCGATGTGAAGTGAAACTTTTTGTAGATAGATCCCCATAAATAATGTCGATTTCTCTCAATAAATTCAAACTCATCAAGGAATCACGTTAATTTAATGAAATGTGTTTAATTCAAGAAACAAACATAAAAAATGACAATGATTAGCCTTCAATAACCCTCACTTAACCCATCATGACACAATGACTGAATTGAGCTTCAATCCACCCCCAAAAAACTTTAAAGGTCCTTGAAATATGGTATTAGGACTTCCTTTAATGCATGTGTAGCCAAAATTGGGGGATATTTCCCAAAATAGGTACTTACAAACATATGTGCATCTACAATGAAAACATAGCTACCAAAAAAATGTTCTTAGCCTCTCACCACTAATAAACTCATGGATCAACAACATGTTGATACTCAACAAGATTTCTAGAAACCCAGTGAGATGATTTTTTGTGTGAATATTGTACTTTACTATGTACCCCCTCTACTCATATTGTTCCTACAATAACATATTCCAAAACATAAGCATGCAACAATTATCTAATGAGGGCTACCCCACTAGGTATATAAATATAGGTATTTCACTTTTTGGCTCTAGGAAATCCTTCATCCATGCCTTATAATGGATATCACTCTTTGGGAGAGGGTATACCTTCATGATATCATTATCTACCTATAATATCTTGTAGGAAAAAATATTGCATCATTCTTCATTATCCCACATCTCTTTTTGTGGAATTAATTCATCATACATATCTATATTAATGGGTGATCATGAGATCCTGTAGAATTCTTATAAACTGATGTAAAATTCATCATGTGTCATATAGAATGTATCAATCTATGGGACCAATTAGCTTTGTAGTTCAGGGTTGATATCAAAATTCTTATACACATATTTATAATCCACCATATATCATCATAAAAACCAACAAATTCCATCTCGACATCTAATTTAGAAAATTTATGGCACACCCTGTATACCCACATCCTCTCTTGTATGACATGTCTTCTAGAGTAGAATATGTAGTGTTTCTTCCCACATTTTTCCTAGTATGCTCAGGAATCATAAAATATACGTGAATAACAATTAATATTTCACTCAACAATATGGGGTTTCAAATATGAAGCACAATTAATATGATGCATTAAACATGAAGAGGTTATCGTTACCTTGTTGATGTACACACCGTTTGTTTAAATGTTGGTTGTGGTGAAATTTTTATATTCCTAGAACTAGGAATGCGGTGAAAAATTACTCCTCTTTAGGAAGAGTATGTCTCTTAGGATTCCATGGTCATAAAGTTGGTGTCTATAACTCTCAAGGTATTCATGGTGGTACTTTTTCAAATGTATTAACAAATCTCGAAATGTTGTATCACGAACATCATAATAATATAGCTTGATGTTTTCCAAAATTACTTTTATGTATAACTATACATGTTCATCAGAGATTGAAACTATATGTGTATCCGTTGGAAATATGAATGAAATTGTTTGAAGTTTTATCTTAATTCATATAATCGGTAATAAATATTTCAATTTTATGATGAAGAGGTTAGTGACTGGGAGGAGATCCATCAATAGAGGGAGGTCACCTCATGCTGCTGCCTCACTGAGGACACCACAGATAGGTGGAAATGTGAGGACACCTCACACGGGTGGTTCACTGAAAGCACCTCGCATAGGTTCTTCAGTTAGTTCACCTTGAATAGGTGCCACATTGAGGTCACCTCACCCAACCCCCTTCTTTATTCACTCCACTCAATTAGTTCTCTTAAGGAACATACCGGGTGCAAATGTGGAGTAAATCCATGAATTACAAGTGTGATAAGATAATGAGGATGGAAAAGTGAAGAGGAAGGATTTTTGAGCGTATGGTTCTCTTTAAATTTGTATAGGTACCAATCCAAACCACATGTGTGGGAGACATGTGGAAACCCTTTTGCATGAGAGCCTAATGTGACACCCTTTTATGGGACCATATTTTCATACATCCCATGTTTGATAAACATGTCATAAAATTTTACAAGCTCAAGAATAAATGTACGTAGATACGTAAATTAAAATGAATGAAGGGTTCATCAATGTCTATGTTCATCTATAACTTAGGAACATATCCTCCCCTTTAGATTGGATCTAATCTAGAGGTGATGGGAATTTCTTAACACTAATTATTTATAATGATGAAAATTTTAAAATGGAAATACATCAGGTAATAGATAAGTGAAAACCCACAAAAGTTTCATGCATTTTCCAAAGTGTACCCTCACATGGCAAAACCTATGCACCAAGCATCATCACAAACATCCAGATTATAGACAAAAAATACGCATGAATGCCCCACCCATGAGGCTCGAAACACATAGTAAACCCCTCAAACAGGTTACACCACACCAATACCAGAATAAATCATATATTTAAACAATCTATTTCTCCATGGGTCCAAATGTTTCATATAAAAAATACACGTAGGATCCTCATAATACATGACTGGAAGCTAGAGGAAACCACTTGAATATCATATTTCCCTAGTCCACTGATGAGGTCCCCAAAACTTTAAGGTTGTTCCCCAATCCCAAAAAATAGGTAACTAATGAGATAAAAAGATTATTTTTCCTCTGAGGAATAAATCATTGGACTCTTACAGGACGATCCACTTCCTCCAATCTTGAAAAAATCGGAAATATTCCACATTCCAAGATCATACCTTTACGAGACCCTTCTATAGGTACCTCATGATGCCGATGGAAGTTTTGGTGAGGTCCCTTCTATGTTTTGATTTCTGATTTGTTACTCACCTAGGTACTACATATATGAGGAATCCACACTGAGCCTTATTTTCATATCTACAATGATTAGAACCCCTATCTTGGTCCCTCATCTGAGGGTGACCAAGCCAAGAATTCCACCAAATCCTTTAAACTGGCATGTTCAAAACATTGGGAACACTAGAATTCCATCTCAATCATAAATTTTCATGATAATGGAAGTCCCACATTTATCCTTTCTAATAAGTGTGATATTAATAATGTACTCAATCATATATTCCCATGATAATGATAATTACAACCATAGAGATGGTGGAAAATGGCATCTCAGGTAGGTCTGTGATAATTGTTTCACATAGATTCATACTCTTCTTCTTTTCCTCCTGTTGAAGCCTATGTGGAGGGGAAATTTATAAAATGGAATCCCTTATAGAGTAATATCCTTTTCATTCATTAGGGTCATCCCCTAATCTTCAACATCCTTAATCTCATCCACTAGTAGATGAAAAATATTCTGTGGAATACCAGATATTCTTATCCATCATGTTTCTCACACAAATCAGAACTCAAATGGTCTTAGAGGTTTGTGGAGATCACGTCATTAGCATGATGAAATATCTATCTAGAACTATTAGTAGTTATAATCCTCCAACCATGTTATCACCAACTCAAAAGGATAGATTCCCAATAATGGAACCACTCGGTCCTCCTCCATAGGTGTATTCCCCAACAATTTTAACTATGTGGTATTTTATTCTTTACCAAAACATGACATTTAATATTTATCCCTCAGATTCAAACCTAGTTCCCCAATCACCCCTAATCAACTCTGGGTATTAATCTCAATAGGTTCAAATTTGAAAAGTGGGACATATTTATTATAAGATATTTTCATCACCATTCTAACTGAGAAACATTCCTATAATGATCATTACCTCAACTGGGAGACTATATTCCTTCCATGTCCCTCAAGAATAATTGGTGTAAGTTTTATACTAACTTTTACGAGGTGTATTTATCCTAAACATCCTTGTTTAATGATGCTAAACTGAATTGTCTGGTCCTTATCACATAACATTAAAAGGAATGATGTTTCCCATTATGTGGAATCAAACTACATGGGTTCTGATTCCTATTATGGATATAGTTATGAATCCCATATCATGGGATTGATTCCAACTTCAAAACATATAATGTCTCCTAGATGAATGTAAATTCCTGAGTTCCAAACTATATGGTATAAAACCAACATCAGAATTCAATAAACATTGTTTCGATGGTTCCATCAATAGAGAACCTCATATATATATATATAGTTACATATATGGAGATCCTATGACACATATAAATGTTTTCCCCATCAATTCTTACCCATAATTTATTTTCAATACATATGGTAGGCAGTTCCATGATTTTATTTTAAAAATGATTCATATATATGTACTAAATCTATCATAGAGTCCAATGGAAGGAAATAATTCCCCCAAAAATGGTCTAATGAGATTAACCTCTCATCATCTCAATCAATGTGAGTTCTTAAGTGTTTTTGGTTATGTTCCCTGGTGATCACCTACCTTTCGAAAGTAATCCCATGGTATATCGTGGATTAAATATCATTTGGGTGATTTCAGTTCCACTAAAAATTCCCATTAGAAACTAACTCATCATAATCTACTATGAAACCATTAATGAAAATTTTAATTAATGATTTCTAATATTATACTAATGAATCATGGGTCATGGAGTGACTTGAAAGAGTTATATTCCTTAAATCCTATATGTATATGATATATACAAGTGATTCATATGTGCTTTAGCCTAAATATGTTAGAGGGAATTACATATTGTAAGGAATTTTATGGCTTTTATCCACTTGATCTATTCTTCGACATTGGAAATCACTAAATAAATATTACATGTTATGAAATAGTCGTGATTAAATTCAATTGATGCAATTTTCTATTAATTCATGTACTGATAATTAATTATATTCATGTGTTTTGACACATGAATAAATACTGCCATAATAAAGAATAATTATTGGGAGATTATATATATACTATTATAATGTGATACTTGTGCATTAGGATTGCATGCACAATTCCATGGATGAACTCCCCATTAACCAAATCTATATTTCTCCTTCGTCCTTTGCATCATGAGATTCTTGTACATCATGAAGGATGGAGAGTCCCACACATACGATGTGAAATTCAATTTATCCTATGGATACCATATGAGGTGGGTGGATTTTTTATGCCAAATTAATGATATTCATAAATTATATCGAATGAAAATCTTGATGATGAAGAGTCTTCTAAGTTATTCACATTTACAATGTTTCCTCATTTTGGTTTTGACATGGTTTTATATATCATTTATGATAGATCCATTTGAAATTTATTTAATCACATCTAGTTGATCAAATAATTATTTTTATATCCAACATAATAAATTAAGAGGTATCAGAGAGACCCATTATCTTACTATTATGAAATCATAAGTTAAATTACAAAATTATGAAAAATTTAGATTTTATATTAGTTATCTAATAAATTTGTGTAAAATTGATTACCCATAAATATATTTGTTTCTCATAAGGGTAGTCTTAACATAGATTATGAAGAGTTTTCAATGTAAGTGTTACCATGTCTTACACTTATAAAGGATGTTTTATGTAAGGGTCATTCTAAATTATATTTATATAGGGTGGACTATCTAAGAGTCATTAGTGCTTACCATTACATAGAGTAGTGTCTGTAAGATTGATATCGATATCCCATTGCCTATTCTGGCTACATAAAGGTAACCACAGAGTAACCTTTACATATCTAGTCAATACGATGGTAAAAGACATTACCTCTACCTAGGTCTCCCCGAATAGGTAAATTTAAATAACATATAAAAAATGATTGTATTTTATTTTAATAAATTTTATATCATTTAAAATTATTTTTTAATCATAGTAAATAAGCTTTTGGAATATTTTAATTTATAGAGTTTATAAAAATTAATTAATTATAAATTTTTTATAATTTATTATATAGTTGTTTATGAAACATTTATTAGAAAATTATTCCGAATAATAAATATTAAAATTTTAAATATATTTAAACATATTATATGACATAACTTACTATATAAGACAATTTGTTTCAAGATATAATCATGGAAATGTATACTAAATTTATGAATTAAAAAATATGGTTGATTTATAAAATGTTTATATTTCATATTATGAATTGATCATATTCAATTACATTGGATCTATGAAAATTAAAGAAGACTTATTCTGGTATTATTTGAATCCAATGAGAGAGTTTATCTTGGATAAAATAAAATATATTTTATGTGATATAAAGATTTTATAAAAGGTTTATATAATAATAGTTTTTGATAATTCAAAAAATATAATATAATTAAAATAAATTTCCATATAATGAATAAATATGAAATATTTAATATTCTAATGGATAAAAAATATCGTGTTAAAAATTATGGAATATCCAAAATTATAAACATGATTATAAAATTTCAATAGGTATCAATTATTTATGAATTTTTCAAAAAATTTAATCTAATGTTAAAATATGTGAATTATTTATTTTCTAAAATTTTATTCCTTGTTTTATTAATATATATAAATATTTAATATTATTAATCATGTATGTTTTAATTTAAATGTTTAACTACTTCAAGAATATAGAGCATTATATTAAATTCTATATATGAAAATGTATTTAGTTTTTCATATACCATGAACTCAATATCTAATTATATGATACTAGAATTTTTAAGGTATGTAATTGTTGATATGTTGGTTTTCAGCCATTAAATTTAGATAAATATATGATTACTATGGGTTTGAAGAGGTTACGAGGTGATCTAGGGTGTCAAGACATGAATGAAATGGGAAACTAATTCATTCTTTACAAGATTCATAGTTTGTGCACAGTTAGTGAAAACTTTTCAATGGGGGAGCCAAACCATAAAACCCGGGATAGTGGATTCTAACATGGTTAGTGAATATTTTTCCATACCATTCATGCCATTCCCTGTAACGTAGTAGAATTACCCTTCTTATTTAGTGGCTGGTGCATGATTTATGCACGGTTTTAAAAACAATGAGGCCAAAGCATGCACCCCATTAAAAAGAGAAAAATTAAGAAACTAACCCTTAGTATTTTAATTTACATACATGATTTCTTATCTATTTATCCTCCTTTAAACCCTAGTGACTAACCAAACACATTCAAGCTTCCATGGGATCATTCTCCTTTGATTCTAGGTCATTTGGTACATTATTGATTGTTGATCTACTACCCAAGTGATTCTATTCTCTCATTTATGAGTCATTACTAGATTAGGGCATGTAGATATACTTTTAGTCTTTTGAAGCCCTGGAAACATATTTTTTGGATAATAATGGTTTTGGGATTCAAAGGGTGTTTTAATCCTGATCTAGGGCTATGTTTAATACTATATTTTTCGCTAGAATCAAGGTAGATGGTATTCAAGTTATATCCCATTGTTTTGATATATATTTTTGTATGTGAGGGTGTAATATTGCTTCCCACACGATGTGAGTTTGTTTAATTTAGTTCTAAATTGATAAAATTGTTGACTATGAGATGATTTAAACCCATCATGGTCCCTTTAGGATGCATTAAGGTTTGTTAGAACATTTTAGGGATACCCATGTGGTCCACTAATATTAACAAAGATAATAATCAGTAACGTTAACCATTGAGTTGGATTGTGTGGAAATAGTGGCCATGATAAATTTTAAAACATGACTTTTTCGATTATAGGGTTAATAATGGTAGTGGTATCTAGTTATTGGCCTTGTAGTAAGGGGATTTTTGGAAAAATGCGAAAAGGATTAAATGAAATAACATGATTGTGTTAAATAACTATTGATTTTATTTGAAATGTGTAAATTGGATAATTCTATTGAATTGATGAATTAATTTTAATGAGTTAAGGAAAATTCATTGCTGATTATGATAAATTAGAAAAGGTATAAAAAGGGTACATAATTTAAATGGGATGCTCCAAGAAAACAGTAAGTGTACTAATGGTTTAAGGCTCGATGCTAACTCATTTTTTGAATGAATTGTGAATGGGAAATGTTCTATTCATTGTTATGTTAGGTTTTTGAAATGTTATATGTGGTGATTGGATAAAAAATTATGTAAAACATTCTTTGTGGTTCGGAATAATGAAATGAGGCTCCTCCCATGATTCAGGTTGGACTGATTCCTTAAATTCACCCATAGAATGCACAAAAAATGATTTTGGACTGATGTTGCATGTCATAATGGTTGTATTAGATGAAAATATTTATATTGGTGACCCAAGGTAAGTGTTATTTAAATGATTTTGAAATGGATATCCCTAGTGAGATAGGGAACTTGACGTATTCCTTATTCTTGGTAAATGATTGTATTAGGTTGATGTGTCAGTGATATAAATTCTTAACCCATGAATGAAATTATGAAATTGGATAAAGTAAACATTATTAACTAACAGATATAGATTTTAATTTTATTTACCTTTTCTATAATTTTAAACATTCATGTAACAAATATTTAGATAGGATATTTTGTATACACTGATGGTGGTGTTCTACTTGGTTGTACTCACGACATGCTTTGGCCGATGTTGGGTACCTGAGCATATTTTATGGTTGTAGGTCAGGACAATGGTAAAGGCACTATAAAAGGTGGTTGAGTTGGGAATGGGACATTCATGGACGTGGATCCATGCATGGGTCTAGGAACCATTTGTTGAATTCATTTTGTTGTTTTTTGTTTTGGTTTTCTATTCACATTTGACACTGATAGTATGACATTACACTCTTACTTATTTTTTGTGTTTGTATCATAATTGGGATTTGGTTATCAATGAATGTTTTACATTATTTGTTTATTGTTTAAATTTATATATATTACCTATTTTTTATTACTCATAAAAATGGGTATAGTCTCCCAATATGATTTACCAGACCCTCGCTATTTTTCGAAATCTTCTGGCTTATGGGGAGGAGTGATTTAGGTCATGTGAAGACTTGGATTGAGGAACTATTTAGTGAATTATTGTATGGGAATGTTATAAAGTGGTATCATAGGAGGTATTTATTATGTACTTACTATTTTTGATGGGATATAAGAGATTAGGATGTGTTAGGCCTTGGAAATGAGCTAATGCTTAGTAGTATGCAACTTGTTTATGAAGGAAAATCCAAGTGTCTAAGGTGGGAAATTGTTATTCATGACATGTGTTGGTATAGATGAATGATATTACATCATTGGATGATTCACATGTTGTGTGATGTGACTATTTCATGTTATTTTTCTCATGGACAAAATTACATGTGATTTTTCATTCATGCATCATCTTTGGCACCTAGGATATAGGTGACATGCATCATGGTAGGCACAAATGGGTTGGGTGTGTGGGGTATAGAGAGTATAATGAATTCACATCCCTCAAAATATGAGGAAATAGTGTCTAAAAATTTGATTCAAATGGTTAAATATAAATAATATTAATGAAGTGTGGATATTGAAAGGGTGTGAATTAGTTAATGTGTTGGTGTTAACCTGTTTTGAAATAGAGAACGTGTTTGAGAAAAAAATATTTCTGTTGAAAAAATAAGAAAAGGGTTTGAAAAAAGGTTTCTAATTAATGACTTGTAACCATATATGTTGGTTTACCTAAATTTATCCATGACCCATTGTAGGAAGATCAGATGGTGAGACATTTGATGGTAAAAAGCATCTCTTTGAGAGAATCCACCAGGGTAGTGATGGATAGGGTATCCAGAAAAGGGAAACAATGTCCTAGTGAAGCATACAAGTCTTCTTTTATTAGTGTATTGGACTGGTACATGTGCAATGTTAGTATTCTCGGCCACCAGTCAAGTTTTAGGCATGTAAATGGTTGGTCCATGTACTGAGTTTCTGTAGAAACCCTCAACATCCAAGAACAAAAGAAGGATCGAGGCAGATTCTGAGTGTGTGTAGGGGTCAGTTTTCCCATATCAGAATGGTATTTGGATCTTGACTGGTTCTACCTGTCGATGAGGTGGACATAGTAATCGAGGTGCGAGATTCTATATATGTAGGGAAGAACAATACCAGTATCTTAGGTCGGAGCCTACAGTATAGGGTTAGGCCAGCTTCATGCAGTTTAGCCTACACCGGAAGGTGCTGAAGTTGGACCATCAACTGTTTTAGGTATTATTCTTGTAGAATAAAATCATTTTTTCATTTCATTTTATATATTTGTATTTCATTCCATAATTTATTTTTTGGTAGTTGTATTTTGGGTCTAGTGGTAGACCAAGTGTGTGGAGTTATGTTGATTGATACACCGTTAGTGGTGTGAGCAGAAAACATCCAGCAATGTAATGGGTGTGCTTTATAGATCAGTGGATACAATTTTATTATGGGACATGTTATTGTTTTATATATTATTTTGTTAATGGATTGGCTGGAATTATTCCAATACCATATTTATTGTTACCATTGAAGTGTAATGTTCACGTCACTCGAGGGGGGACTCCTTTGTCCATCATGGTGAAGGGATGTTCATGCATGCCATGTAGGGATATTTTATCATTAGTTAGGTGAACTCATAGTATATGTGGTTTTTATTATACAATATAATGGGGGAAAAGATATTATCTTCTTTCATTTGATGGTGGATTTGTTATATGATGTGTTTCACAAGGTCTCATCAGGGTCGCCGCCCGAGAGAGATATTGAGTTCATGGTAGAGTTGTTGTCTGGTGTGAATCCGGTTTTCATTAATCCATATATAATTAAATCAGAAGAAGTTCATTAAAATTAAAAATTATGTGTAAGAGTTCGAAAGTAAAGGGTTAACCCATCCTAATAAATTACCGTGTGGATATCCAGTATTGTTTTCCAAGAATGGTGATGGATCATTGAGGTTATGTGTCGATTATTGGAAGAATAATTAGATAACAGTAATGAAAAAATACCCCATTCCTTGAATTGATGATATCATTGAATATTTTAGGGGTGATATGGTGTATTACAAGATTAATAAAAGGTCATGGTATTATAATATAAGGGTCATACATTCTAACATACTGAAAAGGGCCTTTAGAAGAATGTTTGGGTTGTATGATTTACTGGTTATGTTTTTCGGGTTTACCAATGTGCTATTAGTGTTAATGGATCTGATGAACTGAATATTTCAACCTTATAATGGTCAATTTGACGTTTTTTTGTTGATGAAATATTTGTATTCTCTAGAACTCAGGATGATCATGCCAAACCTCTTGACATCATCCTGAGTACACTAAGATAGAATATGGTATATTACAAGCTATCGAATTTAACATCATTATCGATAAATTGAATTTATTGGGTCATATAATCTTTTAATATGGTTTTTTAGAGGACCCCAAAAAAGTGTAGGTGGTTGTCTCATTGGATCATCTCAATAGTGTTTCTGGTTTTAAGATTTTTCAATGATTAGTTTGTTATTACTAAATGTTCATCAAAGATTTATCCAGTTTAGAGGTGCCTCATTCAGTATTGACCATGAAGTGCATCATATTTTAGTTTTATAGGTCTTGTCATAATTCTCTAAAATAGTAGAATAAGAGGTTGGAAGCCACATAAATTATAATCATACCTGATCCAAGTATGTAGTATACCTTGTATTCTGATGCATCAAGAGTTGGAAATGGGGAGATATTGATGCAGGATGATCAAGTTGTGGCATATGGGTCACAATAGTTTAGGAATCATCAAAGTACTACCCCAAACATGATCTTGATTTGGTCACGGTAGTTTACACATTGATGTCTTGGTGGAACTACTTTTTGGTTGAATGGTATACGATCTATACTAATCATAATAGCATGAAGTACATTTTCCTCAGCATGATTTGAGTCATTAGAAATAATTATGTGTTGAGTACATGAAATATTTGGACTTTTAGTTGGTTTGCACAACATGAAAATGGGATATTGTTGTAGATTACATGGGTCAGATGGTTCAAAATCAGCCAGTACAGGAGTCCTATTCTGAGTGGATGATGATGGAATTATTCACTAAGAAGCATATCGAGGTGCATGATGGGCATAAGAAGATGACCCTAGAATCTATGTCAGATGATTCCATAATTTTGATCTGTATTAAAGAGAATTAAATACATGATATATAATATTTATGTATATTGTAAAATCCTAAAGGTGATGATTCCCCTTCTAGTTGGACTATTTGTAGTGATGGGATAAGTATGTTCTTGGCCATGTGGTTGTTCCAACATGTATGCGAGATGTGTTGATGAAATAGTTTCATACATTGAAGGGGATAGTTCATACTGGTTTGAAAAAGATTTATCATGATCTACATAGGTAGAATTGTTTCCCATAGATGAACCAAAAATTTACTGGTGTCATGGCGGGTTTATTTTTTTACCAGCAAGTGAGGGATGAGAATCAGCAATATGGTGGTTTTTTTTGCATCCATTACACATTCCAGAGTGGAAATGTGATGACCAGACAATAGACATAATTGTGGGGATTTTAAGGATTCCCAGGAAAAATGATTCAATGTAGGTTTTTTTGATAGATTGTCTAAGGTGTGTATCTTTTCTCTATTTAGAGTGACTTCCACTAAAGATCATTTGGGTGAGATGTCTTTTTTGGGGATTGTATGGCTGTATGGGGTGAATCATACTATAGTTTTGGATAATTATCTTCATTTCACACCATGATTCATGAAGGGATTTTTAGAAGGTTCTTCACACATTGGAATTTTATTAAGTCTTTCCCCTCATAGATATATGGGTAGTTAAAGTGTATTTTTCATGTTTTAAAAGAGATGTTGGTGGTTTGTGTCTGGGATTTTGGTTGATTATGGGAGAAATACATTCCACTTTTTCATTTCTCCTAAAACATTATGTTCCAAAATATGATTATGATGGAACCATTTGAGTAACTTGATGGTATAAATTTTAGATCTTTGTAATATTTTTTAGAGTCTATGTAATTTGAGTTATTGGTACTATGTCTCATGTAGAAGACAATGAAAATAGTTCTGTTGATTCGGAAGTGTATGTAAATGGATCAGACAAAAAAATCATATACAGAATGGTTTAATAGCCCTATTGATTTCGGTTTGGATGATTGGATATTCCTTCATGTTTCATAAATATTAGGTCACCATCAGAATCATAAATATGGAAATTTTGTGCCCATGTACGTGGGGTCATCTGAAATTGTAGAGAGAAACAGGTTGATGGTGTAATGATTGGATCTGCCACAACTATATAGTTGCTTGCATGATTTTTCTTATGTTTCAAAACATTAGAGTTGTAACCCTAACCCATATCATTTGGTTGATGTTGAGGATTTTGTACTTGAGGATGATGTGTCCTTCGAGAAGCATATGGTTTGTATTGTGGATAATAGTGATAAACTTTTGTGAGTTAAGACTATGCCCTTGATTTGAGTTTTGTGGCAGCATATAAATTCTCTAGATGAGACTAGGGAAAGAGATTCAGATATACTGGCCCATTGGCCTAATAAATTTTATTCAGAAGCGCAATGATAACTAGGAGTGTGGCTCAATGACGAGTCGTTATAAGTTGGTGAGGTTGTAAGATCCGAGAAATCATAGAGGAATTTACTTTTTTAAATAATGGGGTTAATCCCCTAATTGTTTCTAAATAAATGTTTATTGGGTGTGTGAGGATGTTTAGGGGTATTTTGAGGGCTCAAGACATGAAATAATGGGTAAACCATACCATTATATTCATGTTTCATGGTTTATGCATGGTTAGTAAAAATCAGGCGAGGGGGGGGGGAACCATTCAAACATGGATAGATTCTTGTCACAAATATGTCACATGATTTCCCAAACCATTTGGGCCTTATTAGGTAACAATTTTTATTTACCTTTCTTAGGCCGATGTGGGTGCATGGTATGGAAAACCATGTGGACAAACTGTGTGCCCCATTAAAAAGTGCAAAATTATGAAAGTACCACATTATGATTTTTATTTTCTTACCTTATTTATTCCCCAACTCTCCTCCTATAAACCCTAGTGATGAACCAAACTCTCCCAATATTCTAAGTGATATTTCTCCTGCGATTCTAGGCCATTTGGAGTGTCATTAGTTATAGATCAAAGCTACGAGGGAGTTTAAACTTCCTCCTACGTGTCTTTTATTTATTAGGGCATGTTGCTTAATTTTTCTTCTTTTGTAGCCTGAAAAAACTTGTTTCCATTGAATCATAAATTTGGACATCAAAGAGTGTTTGGATTCAGATATAAGGCTATGGATAAGAGTGAATTATTCACCAGAATGAAGGTAGGTAGTTTAATTTTTATTTCCCATAGTTTTTTTTATAAATTTTTGTATGTGTGGTTTTGATATTGCTTTCAATTTGATGTGTGTTTGTTAAATTAAGTGAAAATTTTTAAAATTGTTTTTTATGTAATGATTTAAACTCTAATGATACTTGTAGGATGAATTGGGGTTGTTTTGACTGATTTAGGGTTGTCCATGGGGTGAACCAATATTTCCAAACATGAAAATTTGTATAGTTAAGCCATGAGTTTTTTGTTTGGAAATAGAGCCCATGATATTTGTGTAAACATGATTATTTGGTTTCTAGGGGAACTAAGGGTAGTAGTGTATAGTCGTTGGCCAAGGAAAAGGGTTTTGTTTGGAAAAATTGGAAACAAGTTAAATGGAATAACTTGAATGTCTTAAATGACATGTGATTTGTATTTGAAATATGTAAATGGGATAATTCTTATGAATTGATGAATTATGTTTAATGAGTTAATGTGATGGAATTTTTTTTATAGTAAATGAAAATAGGTATGAAAAGGGGGGATATGTTAAATGTTCTATTACAAGAAAACTATAATTATGCTAATGGGTTAAGTCATTATGATGATTCATTTATTACAAGAATTGTGAATTTGAAATGTTATGTTCTTTGTTATGTTATGTTTTTGATATGTTATATGTGGTGATTGGATAAATAATAATTTGTGCATGGATTGGTGGTGTGGGTTCAAGAAAAATGGCTCCTACTATAGGTTAGGTGGGGATGATGCTCTAAAGACACCCATAGAATGAACATGTTAGGATGTTGGATTAATGCTCCAGGACCTAGAGGTTTCATTGGATGAAACTACATGAACTGATGCCCCATGGTATGTGTGATGTAAATGATCATTAAATAGATTTACATAGTGAGATAGAGAACCTGAATAATTCATTATTCTTCTTAAATGATTGTCTTGGGTTGTTGTGTTAATGATGAAAAGGCTTAGCTGGTAAATCAAATGATGGATTGACAAAATTAAATAATGTAAACTAACTTATCAAGAGTTTTTAATTTACCTTGTCGTTTATTTCATACATACATGAACAATCTGTTTATAGATATTTTTTTGACATCGATTTTAGTGGATTACTGAGTAATGCTCACGCCATACTCGGATCTTCATTGGGTACTCGATTAGATTTTATGGTTGTGGATCGGGACAAGGATAAATGCCCTACACAAGGGGACTGAGTTGGGAATAGGAATTTCATGGATGGGGATCCGAAATTGGATCCAAGAACCATTTTGGGGTGTCTTTTTATTTTTTTCGGTTATGGTTTTCCATTCACATTTTACAATATATTCATGAAATGTCATGTTAACTTAATTGTCTATATTTGTTCACAATTTGGGATTTCGTTATCAATTCATGTTGCTTGTTATTTGGTTGTTTTTACTTATATATAAATTTTCTATTTTGGTTGTGGCTTAGAAAAGGTTATAGTCTCCTCATGTTATTCAACAGACCCTTACTACTAGTTTGCAACCTCGGGATTACGGGGAGGCGAACTTGAGTTATTGTGGTGACTCGGCTTGGGGCACCATTTAGTGTCTTTAGGGTTGGGGACATTACAGTAGTTGAAGTTATGAACATGAATTTAGTTATTGAATATATTTTATAAATATTAGGATTTATATGAATGATGAATTGAATTATCCATTGAGTATATTCTCCCCATGTAAATGTAGTTAGGATTAGACTTCCCACTAGACTAAAGTGTTATTCCTCCCATTGAAACATGAATGGGTATGATGATGTGTTGCTCCAAACCTACTCAATTAAAGATTTCCAATTTCATATAACTCTATGAATTTTCATCATATCATCTTGTAACTTCTCCATATGATAAATTGTACTAATTTTATAAATTCATGAAATCTATTTTTAGATGACTAAATTAACATGTAGGTTTCGTAAAGAGTTACAAAAAAATATTATTTCCTCATATTAGTTGGATTCCAAACGAAATCACTGGAAGAATGCATATATATAATGGAATAAACTGATATAATATGGTATTAGTGAATTACCTTAAAATAATATGTGTTATATTCCTTCCAAATTTAATCTTTTCATGACCTCAATTATTCAACTATGCACGTTATGACAAAGTATAGTGCCCCTAGATTATCTTGTGTAAGGAAATTATATAATGGGTTATGGTGTTTAATCCTTTAATAAGTTATTCAAATGTAGTTTCCCCAATACTTTTTTTGTTATCATACTCATAGTGATCCATTTGGGTTGGACTTGGGAATCCTTGAAAGGTATACTATAGAAATGGTGTTGTCTTTATCCATGTGATGGATTGGAAACAGAGTTATCCCCTCGAACAAAAAATATACATATAAGATATGAATGGAATGATTCCCTACATTTAGATGACCACTAATGTAGATTTATTGATTAGTGAAATATGTATCATGGCCGACTAATGTTTTTGATTTGTTTTAAAATGGTTCGTCGATTTGGTGGGAGAAAATTTAAAAAATCTACTTATTGATTTGTAAAAAACATGATACTCATAATACACAATCTTTTATTACAGAGAAAAAAATTATAATAATAAAAATAAACATTTACAGTGATCATAATAATAATAATATTAATGTATTCTACATTAATAAAAGGTTTCTTAAAAAACTATTATGTATGATTTGGTATTTATGAAAAGTTCTTAACGAATAGTCTAGGAGTAAAAAGTGTTCTTTCCCGAGTTACCAAGTATTGAGATTTTTTAATATGTATATCCATAAGATTATATAACCATACCGATACACTTTAGGTTTCAATTTCATAAGATGAAAATGTAACTATTGAATTTTATATCTCATATATTCGATGTGATTGGGTGTGCCATATGATATTCAATATGATTGAATACGTTAACCTCTCAGGGAGGCTAAATGTTTCCATAAGGATTTATTGCTCAAGGAACTTAATTATATTACTATATAAAGTACATGATATCCACTATGTGAATTTAAAAATTCATTAATATACAAGAGTTCAAAATATGAGATTAATTTAATGAGCTTAATGTTTTCTATCAAATGATGGAGTGAATTAGTCACTCTATTAATCATATAGATTATTTCATCATGGATAATCAGGCCATAATATATATATATATTAATCTCATTTATATCTTTATAACAATATATAAATAATTTTTTTTAAAAAGAAGTTGGTTTCTTAATGAATATGGTTTATGAATTTTTTTCAAAACAATTCATGAAGTGGGACTAAAAATTTATTGTTTGGTTAAGGGTATTTATCATATTTTTATTTATTGAAATTTTCCTACAATGTAATCAATTTGAAGAATTTTTTGACGAATATTATCAATTTTTTGGTAATATATATTTATATATATAACTAGAAAAATTATGTTTAAGTTATGAAGTGATTTCTATAAAGTACAAGTGGATAAAAGTTGCTCCCAGTAGATGAAATGTATGTTGAAAAGTTCAAAAAAAAATCTTTAATTTTATAATCCAATACATTTTAATCTATGGATTTCAAAGAGGATTAATGATTCTATATGATAGGATTATTAAAAGTTACTAAAAGTTTTTTGTAAAATCCATTGAATTTCCTTTTCAAGCATGGATTATATAAATATTAATTCATCAATATGGAAGGTATATGATACAAAATCAATTTTTTAAAATTTTTAAATATAAAAATGTTCACAATCAAGGGAATAATTTATATACATCACAATTTATATATAAATGGAGAAATAAAGAGTTTCAACTATAGTAATTTGATTATAATAGAATTTACCATTCTCATATGAATCTAATTTAATGATATGTATCATTATCTAACTTGTTATATATAATAATAGAATTAGATTGATAAAAAATGATTGTTGTGAACAAAAAACGATGATTAATTATATACACATGTATTATGATTAATTGGGTCCAAGAACATATTTTGAGATGAATATAAGGATGAAAATGTTTTACTATGGATAAAATGTTTATCTAATAATAAATTTAAATAATATGGATTGTCATTTCTTCCCATCAGTGGGATATTTTGAATAATAGTATCCTTTTCAAAGTAAAAAGTCCAAGAACAACATATCGTATATTATATTGAAATAATAGTTTATTTATTTAAATCAGTACTATGAAAAGATAATTTTTATTTCCCAACCATAAAATTGTTTTTGGAATTTTATAAGCTGTTTTTCAAATAATAATAGAGTGACAATGTGGTTAGTGGGAGTATGTTTGGACATTAATATCATCAAGTTTAATAAAAAAACCAAAATTTTAGTCTAAATTTCGAGGGATTTATACTTATTATCCTACATTTTTTTACCTATTGAATGTTATCGAAAAATGTTAAGTGTCTCATTTAGTTACCATAGAAAGTGGATATACTATTTCATATATAATTTTACTACTGTAAGATTTCTGTAAAATTAAAATTAATATAATAATGATTTTATGATATATTATTACAAAGAAAAATGTAAAGAGTTACATTGAGTTATCATGAAATGTGAATATAACTAATTTAAAATGGGTTATGTATGTAATATTATAAAGTTAATTACACTTCATATCTAGAATGTTTTTTTTGTATGGAGGTAAAGTCAAGTGAAAATATTTTCATTAGTAATATTAAAAAATATAGATATAAAAGTTTCCTAAAAGATTTTTCAGATATGGTGTTGAAGATAAATTTAAATACATTAATAGTTCATATATCAAAGTAAATACCTCTATATCGTAAAAGGGTTTCAGATATACTGGTAATAAAATAATGTAAGTAGTAACATTTATTCATGGAAAATTTTTTAAAGAAATTATTCGAAGTATGATGATGATAACCATTAAAAAAGGTCTATATTGACAAAAACTTTATCATTATAAATTTTTATTTTGAAAAGTTAATAGGGTTGAATATGGTCCAATTGCTAAAAAAATTAGAAATATGATTCCCAAAAATCAACATTTTTTAAACATTATAACATTAATAATTTTTATCACAAATGATTTAGTGGGTGGTTTTTTCAGACGGTAACATAGAGATATGAAAAGACCTACATATGATATAATGATTTAAAAATCCCTAGAAAGTGAATGATACACAATGATGGTATAGAATTTTGTAACGACCCGAATCCGAAGCCCCTCCACTGGTACCCCGTACCCAGTTTTCCACATGACCTCAAGCGTGTTTCCCCAAATGCCAGAGGTTGCCAACTAGGAGTGAGGGACCTGGTGAGTTGGTGGGGAAACTCTGCCCTCATTCGGTAAAGTATACATCAGAAAAACAACCAGAAACAATAGAAAAAACAATCAACAACATACAACAATTGAAGTAAACATCAGAAGAAATGGATACATAATAATGATGCAACATGGTACATATGTCTATGGAAAGAAGTAAACAAACCAACATGCTGAAGTACAATGGAAAACAATATGAAAATGAAAACAAAGTAAACTCCTCAGCATCACAAGCCTCAGCTCTGTCCCATGCTCTCCTACTCCAGTGAATCAAGAGCCCGAAGTAGAAGGGTGCTTGCCCTTATCTATATCTGCAGTAACATAGTCTTCTTGGGCCCAAAAGAATGGCCCAAACAGGGTGTCAGATACAATCCCAGTAGGCAATCACCCAATGATCAGGGCCTAACATTCAATGAATACATGGAATTAATAAAACTAGAAGCAGTAACCAGAAACACAAGCAGATACAATCTACTGTTCTAACAAAAGAAGTGCATAAGTAAATTACCAGCAACAAAGGAAAAGGGTAACCCTCTGGGTAGATCTCACAGCCTAACCCCTATGGTTCAACATATAAGTGCTAGCAACCCCCTAGGTGGAACACACAGTCTCACCCCTCTTGTTCAGCTACGAAATTAATAGATTCTCTGAGGAAGCACTCACCATCAATTCCCCCTTTAGTCTCGTATCGTACTAAAGGCTCTCTGGGGAAGCTCTCAATGTCTCATTCCCCATGTGGCCCGCGTCGAGGAACTATAGACTCTCTGAGTAAGCACTCATCGTCAATTCCCCCTGTAGTCTCGCATCGTTTTTAAAGAAACTCTGGAGAAGCCCTTAAGTCTATTCTCCATGTGGTCTACTACACTAGGTTCTCACACTCTTGTGTGAAACTAACATGCTCAGCACGCGTGAAACATCCAATTAAACCTCAAGAACTACTTGGCTACCATTATAACGCTCAATAGTAAAAATGTATCAGTTCCACTATCCTACGACTAGGCATGGTAATTGAAAAAATGAAAACATGCAGAACAAACATGGAAAAGCATCCTGAGAACAAAATATATTATCCAAATTTACAAGAAATGATCTCTACTCAAGAAATCAAGCAAGCAGACAAATAACAGGGGAAAAATAAGAAACCCACAATTCCCTGCCCCCGGGAATTAGTGAAATTTGCATAAAATATTCAGAGACATCCTATGGAAATTCACAAACAACCTACCTCGATCCTAGGAGATCGATATATGTGAATCAAGATGATTGATTCCCCTTAGAACATCATAGATCTTATAAAGCGCACAAAAAACTCAACCCCTGATAACACAAAAATGAAGAGGAATCAGAAAATGAAGCTCAAGAAGAAGGAAGATCTTATTGTTGTGATTCCAATTCAATCGACCATGCTCGAATCGGGGAACAGACGAATGGGTGAGATATTGTCGAAGATTCGGTCGTACGGGTCACTCTCAGATGAACGGAACCTAGAAGGAGGTGTTTCTATGCATCAGGCATGACCCCAGTGCGTTTAGTGAAAAAAGGTAAGTACACGGCGTGTAGTTTTAGAGTACACAAAGTGTACTAGTTTTTTCCATACTCTACCAAAAACTTCCCCCACGTCACCCTTACACACCGTGTGTGTGGCCCGGGCACGGCCAACACATGACTTCGAGCCGGGGAAGAGTACAGGGCGTGTACTCAGAAATTACACGGCGTGTACTTCAAAATTTTCCAGAAACAACATTTTTCATAAAAACTCTAGAAAAATGAAAGGGTTGCCTGGAATGAAGATCCATGTTCTTACAAACTTCCCCCCTTAATGAAATTCATCCCCAAATTTCCGTAGCGGGGCATAGAAGAAGAAACCCCGAACAGCTCTGGCCATTGTGATCGTACATCGTCCCTCTCCTAGGTCTCATCCTGTACTCTCCCATTCTGCTATAACACCCATACCAGAGGGACAAACCGGCCTCAGGGAACCTTCGTACTATGATTGACAATCCGGATGGGATGCTCCACAAACGATTCATCTGCTTCGAGCTCAACTTCCTTAGGATGGAAGACATGAGACGGGTCTGAAAAGTAGCTTTGGAGATGAGAGACGTGGAAGATGTCGTTCATTGCCCGATACCTTTGGGGTAACTACAACCGATAGGCGACTGGCCCAACACTCTCCAAAACATCATACGGCCCGATGTACAGCGGTGAAAGCTTACCCTGTCATTGAATCCTCTTGTGTCCCAACCTTGGTGCGACATGAAAACCTGATCCCCGACCTCGAACTCTAGAGGTCGTCTTCACTGATCAGCATAAGACTTCTGTCGAGACTATGTTGTAGCCATCATCTTCTGACTCATCTCTATCTGCTCTGAAGTCTCCTGAACAAGATGAGGTCCCAGCAAAGCTTCCTCTCCTGCCTCCATCCAGCATAAGGGTGATCGGCATGGCATACCGTATAAATCCTCATAAGGTGCCATCTGAATGGTGTCCTAGTAACTGTTCTTGTAGGAGAAATCCACAAAATGGATATGCTTCTCCCAAGAACTTCCAAAGTCTAGGATGCAAGCTTAGAGTATATACTGAAGCACCTGGATCGTGCGCTCGGACTGGCCATTGGTCTGACGATGGTATGATGTAATCAAAATTACCTGGGTAACCAACACCTTCTAAAGTCCCTTCCAGAACCGAGAGGTAAAACGTGCATCCCAGTCTGAAACAATGGAGTGTGGAACTCCATGCAGACGTACAATCTCTCGAATGTACAATCGTCCCAGATCATCAACACTGAAGGTCTCCTTGATCGGCAAGAAGTGAGCATCCTTCGTGAGTCTGTCGATGACAACCCAAACAACATTGTCCCCTGAGGTGACCTTGGAAACCCGGTCACGAAGTCTATTGCAACATCATTCCACTTCAACTTGAGGATGGGTAACAGCTGTAAAAGCCATGCTGGTAGTTTATGATCCTCCTTCACCTGGTGAAAAGTAGAGCATCTCATGACAAAACCAGAAACATCTTTCTTCATACCTGGCCACCTATATTGGCGATGAAAGTTCTGATACATCTTAGTGACACCAGGATGAACTGCCCAAATTGAGGAATTAAAATTCCACATCAACTCCTCGTGTATGTCTGATGGTGCCCATACGCGTCCCTAGAAACACAAGTTCTCATCCTCTCATAGTGTCCATCTAGGAAGAGGGTCCTCTCCTAACACACAGTCCCGCAGGACTAAGCCTTCAGAGTCTGATAGCTTCCTCATCCATACCCGATCAAGTAGTGTTGAGGTAACAACTACCGAAGATAGGAAGTTCTGCCCCTGTCTATCTTTCACCTCCAGATGCATCTCAAAGAACATAGCCATAAGCTTCCATTCACTGCTAGTCTCCTGAACTTCCTGAATCTCTGTTCTCCAGCTCAACGCATCTTCCATTGTGTTTCCCTTTCCCGGTGTATAGGCAAGATCAAAATCTAAATACTGAAGATACTCGTCCCACCTGTGCTACCTCAGATTCAGATCACGCTGAGCGAAGATGTACTTGAGACTCTTGTGTTTGGTGAAGACCACAAAGCGCTCTCCCAGAAGATAGTGTCTCCAACAACGTAAGGCATGAACAACAGATGCCAACTCCAGATCGTGCGTAGGGTAGTTCTACACATGTGGCCTCAACTGCCGAGATCTGTACGCAACGACTCCATCTCCCTCCATAAGCACAGCTCCTAGCCCAATACCTGAAGAATCAGAGTAAACTGTGTAGCACTTGCCTGGCTCTGGAAAGACTAGTATCGACGCTGAAATCAACCTCACTTTCAGCTCCTGAAATGCTTACTCACAAGAATCTGACCATATAAACATCACCCCATTCTTAGTCAAACCTGTCAAAGGTGCTTCTAGGCGTGAAAAGTCCAGAATGAAGCATCTGTTGTATCCATCCAGGCCTAAGATACTCTGCACCTCTAAAATGTTCTTCTCCTACTCGTAGGAGACTGCAGCTCTCACTTTCTCTGGGTCTAAAGATACTCCTTCTTCTGAGATGATGTGATGCAAGAAGTGAATCTGATCCATTAAAAAGTGGAAATTCGAGAGTTTAGCATATATCTAATGCTCTCTTAGTGTACTCAGAACGATCTCATGATGGGTAGCATGGTCGTGTCGAGTGTGAGAGTACACCAAGATATCGTTCATGAAGACCACGATGAAGGAGTCCATGTAAGGATGGAACACTCAGTTCATCAGCACCATGAAAACTGCTGGTGCGTTCGTGAGACCGAACGGCATAACTGTATACTCATATAGACCATAACTACTCATGATGACTGTCAAAGGTATATCTGATGGTCTAACACGCAACTAATGATAACCGGACCTCAAGTCGATCTTCGAGAATACCCGGGCTCCTCGATGCTTATCAAAGAGGTCATCTATCCTCGGAAAGGGATATCGGTTCTTGACCGTCAATTGGTTCAACTTATGATAATACACACAAATCCGAAGGGTACCGTCTGACTTATTCCAAATAGGACAGGTGAACCCCAAGGAGATGTACTGGTTTGTATGAAACCCTTCGTCTGTAACTCCTCCAACTACTTCATGAGCTCCTGCAACTCAGGTGTAGCCATCCTATAAGGTGGAATGGACACCGGTGTCGCTCCTGGAACGAGCTCAATAGAAAAGTCTACCTCACACTCCGGAGGCAAACCCGAAAAATTCCACTGGAAAGAAGTCCCTGAAACGATCCACCACTGGAGGAAAGTACAACTACGAAGCCCCCTGATCATCCAGATAAAGACTAGCAATCTGGGCTGTCACCCTTCCTAGCCAATGAAGCTTGAGTCCATCTTGACTAGACTGAACATCCCATTCACCTCTATGATGAAAGGATTCACCCTCTGGTGAAACGAAACTCACTCTAGGGCAATAACAGTCGACGAATGCGTGGAAGGGAACCAACCAGTCCATCCCGAGGATCACATCATAGCCTGTCATATCTAGGAAATAGAGATCCCATAAGAAAACGATACCCTACAACCTCTAGAGGGAACTCTCTACACTGGCGCACACTAGATGTACTCGTCCCTAAAGGTGTGTCTAGTGTCAACCAGTCATCCAATTAAAAGCCACAGAGCCCAATGCTCTCCACAACAGCAACAGAGATAACGCTATGCGTAACACCAGTATCGAAAAGAGATAAGATAAAACTGAGGCTACTAAAATCATACCTCGTACTGTAGCAGGGCCGGGGTCCTGCTCTTGATAGGTCTGCTCCACGGCGAAAGACTGGCCTGCACCGCGGCCCTGTGCCCCTGACTGACCACTCTATGCTGAACCTCCCTGCTGGTGTTGAGAAACTGGTGGCTGACTGCCATGGCCACAACCTCCACCTCGGATCGAACGACCATAAGAACTCCAGTTCCCTGACTGGTGAGAGTCTGGTGGGGATAATCCTAAATGAAGAGTCATGGAAGAAACCCTAGCACCAGATTCTGGTGAGAAAACCTAGAAGAAACGATGAAGGTGACCCATATTGCCGCAAGATCGGCACTCCACGGGGTCCCTTTGGCACAACGACATCGTGTGCCCCGACCGTCCACTCTGGTAGCATGTCACCTGGATTCCAGATGATGTATCATGCTTCCTCAGGTCACCACGCGTAGACATTCTACGATGCTTCTTGCTTTCATCTGGAAGAAGACTAGCTCTGGCAGCAGAACTACCCTGGTTCGCAGCTCTAGAGTCTCTCAGATTGCGCTCCTCAATCAGTGCATGGTTGACGATAGAAGTTATGAAATTCAACTGGAAGATATTCACATGTGAGAGGATCTCCCACCTGGGACCATCCTAAAACTTCCTTTCTAAGAACACCCCACTCCCATCCTGAAGGGGTCTGAAACGCTGCAGCTCGGTGAAACAAGAGGAATACTCAATGACAGAAATAGTACCCTGCTCTATGCTCCTGAACTCCCGGGCTCGATCGGCCCTCAGGGCCTCTGGGTAGATTTAGTCATAAAAGACGCATTGAAACTCCTCCCAAACCATAACCTACTAATGACCCACCTGTGAGATCACGTCCCACCACCTCTTGGTAGAGTCTCAGAGCATGTAAGTAGCGATCATGACTCTCCTCTCTGGAGGTGTCTCCAGATGATCGAAGATAGTCAGCATGGCATCCAGCCATGAATCTACACCCTGAGTTCCTCCCTCCCCTGAGAACGTGGGAGGATGTTGTTGCTGGAAAACCCAGGTCAAGTCTGCCATAGTCGAGGAAGGAGGCGGTGCTCCCGGGATGGTATGTATCATCCTCAAAAAACCTTCCCTGAACTGCGTATCAACGCCTATAACTGGTATGACCACCGGTACCGAGGATGGATCGAATGGAGGATTGGAAGGAAGTATCTGATCAGCCATATCTGGCATCTGATCACTGCCTGATGACAGACTTATAACTGAAGGGCGTCTTGGAGGCATAGCTCTAAAAAATTCAAAGCACACCTTAGATTAGAATACAAGTACATGAATCACATGTGTACAAAATAGGAACAGGGGAAGAAAAACACACAAGTTTACAAAACTCGACTACATGGCGTGTATAAAAACTACATGGCGTGTTTTCTCAAGCCACTGACATGGGCGTGTACCCCTGACCTACATGTCGTGTACACCTCAAACTACATGGCGTGTTTCACCCACACACGGCGTGTACTTGAAAACTGTTCCCCTACCTGAGTCCCTTACACGACTATCCCACATGGTTTTTCTTAACAGAGGCTACACGTTGTGTTCCCTATGGACACGACGTGTAATGGACAAGGATACGGTGGTCCGTGTTGTTAAACACACGGCCGTCTACATGGCTGAACCCAAAACGGCATGCTCCGAACAAACACGACGTGTGTATCGAAGGCGACACCATCCCGTGTTGTTCGTGACAAGGCCGGTTAACTGGAAAGACTACACGGCGTGGTCCAAGAGCAAAACAACGTCTCTAAGAGAAGGTCATGCTGCCCCGTGTTGTTCATGACATGGCCGGGTGCCTGGAAGGGACTACACGGCGTGTTCCGTTACAACATGCCGTGTACTACTCGAGGTTCCCCGACTTGTGTTGTTAGTGATACGGTCGGGTACACGGCTCATTACTACACGGCGTGTACCTACCATACAAGGCGTGTTCCTAATGTTACTTTCACGACAACATGTTCTTCTCACACGGTCATGAACACAGCCTGAAAACTACACAGCGTGTATCTAAAAAGTACACACCGTGTATTCTGGGTTTTTCTAGGAAGTAGCTCAGAAATTGCATAGAACCCCAGAAACACTAAAAACAAGGAAAAGAGGTGCCAAATTATGATTCTTGAGGGCCCATACACCCCGCGAATCAAATCTTGGAATCTCCTATAGTCACATACAATGGAAAAAAATAGCTCTCTAACAAAACAACATAGAGTCTATCATGCATCTATCACAACAACATGCATAATCTACACAAGCCTATCACAACAGCATGCAATCACTAATGCACCCTAGATGGCATGAAAAGAATGCATTTCATGTTATTTCTAGAAGTGTATAAATGATGCATGAGATGGAATACCCTCATCTCATCGGGTTGTGACAGAAATAGAACCAAAATATCAAAACACTAACCACACAAGTCATGTGAATCACTCTAGGTGAAATAATATCAACCATAAAAACTCAAAACCAGAAAACTACAATTAACGTGGTAGTATGACCTTTCCCCATACACAGGTTACCTACATCCGAGCACATCATAATAAAAAGTACCAATTTCATCCTATCCCTAGATAAAGTCTCCAAACAGTAATGCAAGAGAAAAGAACCCCTCTCATACCACTTTGTAACAACCCAAATCCGGATCCCCTCCACTGGTGCCCCGTACCCGATTCCTCACATGACCTCAAGCGCGTTTCCCCAAAAGATGGAGGCTTCCAACTAGCATTGATGGAACTGGTGAGTCGGTGGGGAAACTATTCCCTCATTCAGTAAAGTATACATCGGAAAAACAACCAGACACAATAGAAGAAACAATCAACATCATACAACAATTTAAGTAAACAATGGAAGCAATGGATACATAATAATAATGCAACATGGTACATATGTCTATGAAAAGCAGTAAACAAACCAATGTGCTGAAGTACAGTGGAAAAAATGAGTAAAAGAAAACAAAATAAACTCCTCAGCATCGCAAGCCTCGGCTCGGTCCCATGCTCTCCAGCTCTAGTGAATCAATAACCCAATGTAGAAGGGGGCTTTCCCTTATCTATACCTGTAGCAAAATAGTCTGCTTGGGCCCAAAAGCATGGCCGAAATAGGGTGTGAGATACAATCCTAGTAGGCAATCACCCAAATATCTAAGCCTAACAGTCAATGAAAACATGGCAGTAATAAAACAAGAAGTAGTAAACAGAAACACAATCATCTACAATCTACAGTTCTAACAAAAGAAGTGCACAAGTAAACAACCAGCAACAAAATAAGGTAACCCTTTTGGTATCTCTCACAGCCTAACTCCTATGGTTCATCCGATAAGTGCTAGCAAACCCCTATGTGGAACACACAGTCTCACCCCTCTGGTTCAGATATGAATTTAATAGACTTTCTGAGGAATCAGTCACCGTCAATTCCCCCTATAGTCTCGTATCATACTAAAGGGTCTCTGGGGAAGCACTCATCGTCTCATTCCCCCTATGGCCCACTTCAAGGAACTACAAACTCTTTAACGAAGCACTCATCTTCAATTCCCCCTGTGGTCTCACATCGTATTTAAAGACACTCTGGAGAAGGCCTTACGTCTATTCTCCCTGTGGTCTACTATACTAGTTTCTCATAGTCCTGTGTGAAAATAATATGATATGTGCATGTGGAACGTCCATGTAAACCTCATGAAATACATGGATACAATTTTAAGGCTCAATAGTAATAAATTAGCAGTTCCATTATCCTACGGCTAGGCATGACAACTGGAAAAATGCCAAACAGGAAGAACAAACATGGAAAAGCATTCTGAGCACAAAATAAATTATAAAAAATTACAAGCAATGATCTCTACTCAAGCAATCAAGCAAGCAGACAAATAAAAGGGGAAAAACAGGAAACCCACAATTCCCCATCTAAGGGAATTAGTGGAATTTAAACAAAATATTCAAAAACATCATATGGAAAGGCACAAAACACTTTCCTCGATCCTATGGGATCGATATATGTGAATCTTAACAATTGATTACCCTTATAATGTCATAGATCTGAGAAAACACACAAAATGCTCAACCTAGAATAACTCAGAAACAAAGAGGAATCAGAAAACGAATCTCAAGCAGAAGGAAGATCTTACCACTGCGATTCCAATGCAATCGATTGTGCTCAAATCGTAGAACATATGAATGGGAGAGAGATCGTCGAAGATTCAGCCATACGGGTCGCTCTCAGACGAACGAAACCTAGAAGGAGTTGTTTCTGTGCATCAGGCGCGACCCCGGTGCGTTTAGTGAAAAATAGAAAATTACACGGCGTGTACTAGGTTTTTCTGTACTCCACCAAAAGAATCCCCTGTGTGTGTGGCCCAGGCATGGCTAGCACACGGCTTCGAGCCGGGGAAGAGCACACGGCGTGTACTCAGATATTACACGGAGTGTACTTCAAAATTTTCCAGAAACATCATTTTTCTTAAAAATGCCTGATAAATGAAAGGTGTACCTGGAACAAAGATCCATGTTCTTACAATGTTTATAATATATAATATGATAGATAGGTTCTTACATTGGGGTTGATAAATATTATTAAATGTGTTGTAACATTTAAAAATATATCAAAATATATAGATGTAAATATCTACATTATAATTATTTTTTATTAGATTCATTTTTTAATGTAATGATATACATCTCAAGAAACATAATGATAATTAACCTCTCAAATTATGACTTTTTTTGTTATCAATAACTGATTTTATTTATGGAATATTATATATTGTCATCAAAATTTATGGTTATATTGGTCATGATTGAATATAAAGACGAATAAAATGATCATGATGAACAATAATATATTTTCTTACACTAGATGATCCACTAAGTATACCACATGAAGTATCATATAGATATATTTTTTATACTCAGTGTAACGTCCCCACCAATGATCCAATAAACCAGTGCCCCTAGCTAGTGCGTCACATGGCCTCAATCATGCCTCCCTATATGCAAGATGCTTCAAACTAGTATTGAGGGTCTAAGGTAATATAGTGGGAAGATTATACTATAATATTGGAGTGTCACCATGGATAAGATAAATAAATATACACTAGAGGGTGAAATTATAAATAGTTGGAAGAGTAAAAATAATACAATAATGAACTTTGAAATCCTAAATAACTAAAAAAATTGATAATAATAAAAATATCAAAGGATGAGTCTTATACATTGATATCATGGCATGTTGATGTGAAAAAAGGAAAAGGGGGATATATGTTGTAGACATATAAAACATTATATACAAAATATACAGAACATTCCAAAAGACTACTCATATAGAATCATGAGAAAATAATCATCCTTACACTCCCATGCTCTATGATATAAGTAAACATATCAAACAACCATAGTAGTGAACTTTAATTTATCCATCCACAATGACAAGAAGTCTACTCAGGTACTGAATGCACTCTGAGTAGGGTGTGATATAAACATTGAAGGCCACCTCCAACATTGTATAGTTATTGTAACACCCCAAGCTTCCATGGTACATTTCACATCTAATAATTCAATGGCGTGCATTGTACGCAACTTCGAGATTTTAACACACCACAACCAATCAAACTAGCCGTTATGAATAGTAATACCTACTTTTTGAAATTTTATAAATTATATCTCTCAAAATGGAATTCATTTTTGGATTCATAATATCTAAATTATCCTAGGGTGAAATTTTGGTACTTTTCGGATAACTTTCATATTTTGATGAATAGTGAAAATTACTAAATTTTAATTAAAAACAACAATTTTAATCAAAATAATTAATAGTGATAAATTATGAATTTGAGTGGTTTTAAAGTATATTTAGAATATATTATTACCATGTAATACAATTTGGGTCATTGAACATAATTTCACATTTAAACCAGACATAAACAAGTGCCAATCTTTTGATAGTTATTATCTCTTAAAAACACGCTTTTTATTTTAACAACTGGAATTAATTTTAAATTAATTTATGCCACTTCTGTGTTTTGAATTTTGGAAAATGGATTCCATATTTGGAATCAGGATGTTCAAATTTTGTAAATAGGTAACTTTTATTTTTAGACATTTTGGATAATTACTTCGGTAAATATTTTATTTACCATGGTTAAAGGGTAAATCCGGTAAACAATGGTTAAACAAAATAATATTATAATAGTAATAAATTACCCTAAAACGTGACTTAACCCAATTGGTTAATACACGTTCGAACATGGTCACCTTTGGGTCGATTTTTGGACCCCATGGATCCACTTGCAAGTGATAATGACACTTTATTTTAATTAAGTTAAAATAAATACAAAAATTACACAAGCATATATCTTTTAGAAAACCAATTGTTACATAGAGGTATATATGTTTAATTTTAGACTATATATATTAATTAGAAATCTAAAAAGATTTCATACATAATTATATTTTATTTATAATTTTTATACATTATATAAGTTAATTTATTTATGAAACAATGGTGATGCAGTAATTACCATAATAGTGAAATATTAGAATAATTGATATTATAAATACAAAAATAAATATATATTGAGACTTTTATTGAATTAAAATAATTTTCTAGGTTAATATGACATATTAGTATTTATTTAATTAACTTTTTTCGAAGTAATCATTCTGTTATGTGTTTCAAAAAAATCAACTATTGAATAGTGTCAAAATTGACATAAAAGAGTTTTTAAAACAAATATTATATTATTAATTGATATTAAATTACTAAAAATCTAAGGTTTGGACAAGAGACTTATATCATGATAGGTATATCATTAATGTACCACTTGGGGGTCGCTTGGATGTATATAGTATGTTTATTAACTATATAATAAAAAAATACAAAGTGACATGGTAAATGTCAAACTAATTAACTATGAGTTAAAACTGAAAGATAAGGTTAATATAGTGACCCAAACCTGTCTAAATTATATTGGAGGAAGTGTTTTCGACCTATACCCACCTTCACCTTTTAATAATCAACTTTAAAGCCATTAGAAACCGAATATGAATTTATTATAAATTAATATTTCTAGCTTTTCCAAAGGTGCCTCTCACCCCTCTTATAAAAGTGAACTCCTCCTTCTAATTTCTTCACACCATAAAAGCCTTTTGGATCAGAAAAACCCTGCCCAAATACTCTCTCAACTTCCCTCACTACAACATAGAGACCTTAGTTTGATCAGAATTCCAACCTAAGGAGCCCTTTAGATCAAATCAAACGGAAGAACCGAAGAAGAGGTAATGTTTTCACCACCCCTTTCAAGTTCCTTTCTTCTTACACTTCTTCTTTCTTTGTTATTACCATTATAAAATAATAACTCCAGTATCATATATATACTGTGATGTTATTATAAATATGGTACTACCATATTAAGTATTATATCCATCCTTTTAATAACATGTCACCATACGTGCAAAGGTATGGCTTACCGTCTCCACGTCGTGGTGTAATTGTTATTCAATATATTATTATTTGGATGGGTATAATAATGATGTGTAACTCATGTAAATAATAAATATAAAATAATAATGATTCTGTATATATGATATTCCATCCAATTTTATATTATTTTAATATCAAAAGAATGATATTGTCGCTCGTGCGTACGTACGGATTACCGTCTCCACGAACGCGAGGAGATTCATTCTCCATCATATCCATTCAAGTATTATTATAATTTGATGATTTAAAAATATTATATAAGTACATGATATCATTCTGGATGTGAATAATATACATCCCATTAATAACGAATATGGCTCACATAACAAATAATATAAAGTAAAATGAACCCGTTAACACCCGAAATGACGATAATTCTAAGATATTATTAACAAATCAATGTTAAAAGATCATATATGATATCATATTAAAGTAAATGATTCTTGTATAATTAAATAACAATTATTTCACCATTATACAGGAGGTTAACCTACCTTCGACCAAGGAAAAAGTACAATGTAAGGGGTTTCTTATCTCACTTTTAATTTCGTGAGATTTCCATTATTCACCACTTAATTATTTCATGTGGTGTATGTGTACTGCCCATGATGGTATTCATTGTGTAACATACTTTAATTTATTGGAATTTACATCATCAGGGTATGATACTTCTTTCATGGGTGTATGTTTCGTAAGTTATCTAATCAATAAGGGAATTTGAAATTTCAATTTCCACTCATTTGGCATTACGCATATTTCATTGATTATATTACTCCAAGATTATGTGTGGAATCACTATTCATTTTATTATGTCATAATTTCCACTCCCCTTCCTATGGATATACTTTTGATACACATAATCACTCCATTGATAATTCTCAATTCATTGATATGATTTTGATAAGAGTAATTTTAACTCATTCACCATTTGTTGAGTTAAATATCCAATTCGTTGGTGTTGTTTTTACAAGAATATGTGTGAATATCCATTTATTGTTTTACACTGAATATCCGATCATATTTAGTGTATTTATATTTGTCACACATAACTATGTCGTTGATTTATCCTTAACCTAAGGATACGGCCTTTATGAGAGATTTTATCTCAATTTACATTCCATTAAGACTTCTTTGTTGATATACACCAAATCACTTTTATGTGGTGTATATAATGTACTTTGACGTAGTATATCATGAATCCATTTATTCTCATGATATTACAATGTTTTGATTACCTCAATTATTTGTATTCAAGTGTCTCCTTTGGTTAGAATCTCTAACTAAAATACCATTTTTAAATATTTTAAAGACTTATTCATCTAAATCATTCTCATTAATATCCATGTTTTAAAAATGGTTTTAAGGATTTATTTATATGGACATTAATGTTTAGTAATTAAAACTCCTTTTAAAAAGTTTCAAAGTGGTAAGGGACACTTTGATTCAAAAATATAATTTTAAATGGCTTCTTAACAAATAGTTTGACTTTTAAATGATTTCAAGAAAAAGGGGATATTTCTCTCAAATAGTTTTTGATGATTATTTTCATCTATGTCAACATCATTCATTATTATTGATTGAGGTTAATGTGATACAATACAACCTTCCATATTGTATCGAATGAGTTATGTTTGACTGTGGATGTGCTATTTTTATACCATTCATTGTTTGTGGTTAATGTATTGACATTTCATATGCTAGTTTTAATATTAATGTTTATGTTATGTTTAAACCTGTTCATATGAGGAATGCATTGTACTTAATAAGTGACGGGTGGAGCTCGCTATAGCTCCTCGATGCATCGGTAGGTCTAATGAGAGAAACTAGTGTCTTGACACAAGGCCTTGGAAAATTCTTATTTGTAGTCTTGGCACGGGGCCTTTGCTATGTGGTTATGATAGTCTGGCATTATGCATTCCATCATTATGAAAGTGATTTTTGATATTTCATGTGATCATTCGACTAGTAGAATATCCATGTGAGTATGTAAATAGAATTATTTTATTTTATCTTTTCCATTTTATGCTGAAGTTCAAGTTTAAAAGGCTTTCGTTTTAGTTATAAACTACCTTAAGTGTTTATGCTTATCTATGAAAGCTTCTGTTATAATGTTATCCTTACTGAGTATCTGAGATCACCTCTTTCAATGTTTTATTTTTCCCAGGATTATGAAGAAGTAATTTATGAATGACCTGCAGGGATAGTATGAGGGGATATGAAGACAAGATGTTGTTTTAGTTATTTTTACCTTATGATGTAATGTAAGACTTATGAATATATCTAGTGTTTCCAAGACTGCTAAACCAATCGGTCTTTCGAGATTTGATCCTTTGTGATCATGCCAATGTTATGTAATAATGCACCGACTCTGGGTATCTAGGGTCGGGGCGTTATAGTTGGTATCAGAGGAAGTTTAGTACAAGCCTTGGAAGCTAGATTTAGATAAACTCTGATTAGAGCACGTAGACCTAAGATGAACTTTTAGGATTAGTATAGAAGGACTTACTAGAATTTTGGTATTGTAGAGATTTTGTGAGTTTTTCGAGCAATACAACCCTGTCTGGATACGAGCAGGTAGAGGCGGCTCTGGCACCGATGTACCTAAGGGTAAAACCCGAAAACACCGCTTTGAGCTAGACTCGAACGAGAACTGGTGCACGACAACGGGCCTTGATGCACTCTTGGTTACGACACTCCCGGGGGATATGTTTAGGATAATTTACATTTTCATTACAAACCGATTTAATTTATATATACATAAGATAAGAGTAAATGACCTTGGTTAATCCTAATATGTTTCAAATTGAGAATATGGTGACATGTTAATCTTTAAATGATTTTACGACAACTGTTACTCACACAATGCCTTCTGGTTTTAGTCAATGGCTGGATTCCAAGGAAGTCATAGTGACTTTGAGAATGATGTACAAGGTGGGAACAATGGTGGAAATGAACAACAAAATAGAATGTCAATAGGCGTATAAGATATCGTCTTTATGCCAAATCAGTTTTCCAAAAATATGATCAACAACATATATATTAACCAACTCCCAGACTCAAAAATGAAGAGAAAGGTGATGAATGATAAGAGCTCCAGCAATGGAAACCATGGAGAAAAGAACCCTCAATATTCATCATTCAGGAAATGTGGAAAGAGACACCCAGGAATGTGTCTCAATGGGACAACGAAATGCTTTACGTGCGGGAAGGAAGGACATAAAGTGAAGAATTGCCGAAGAAAAATGATGAGTACTATGGAAGAAGATAAAAATGGTCCCAAGAGTCCATTTACAGTCATTTTCCATAAATTTAGGGGACCTGGCCATTACCCGAGTGATTGTCCTATTCTATAGGATATTTTCTTGGTCAAAGAAGAAGTTATGTGGAAATAAATGGTTGGAGAAATGTTTAAAAAGTATTAGCACTCCTTGTGGATGGGTTTACTTTGGAATAATTTTCTCTTGTATTTGTAACCCCACAGTTTTCCATGTGAGAATGATATGTGAGGAAGACTTGTCTCTTCTCTTGTGGATATAGGTATAAATAACCACTTGGTTTTATATGATCACTGGGGTTTGAGAGAATTATATGTTATTATAATTTGGGATGAAAATTAAATGAATGATATAACATTTGTGGTTAAATTATGTTATTTTGAGGAATTTATCTCATTTTGGTAATATTATAAAATACAGTTTTTGAAAAAGAACAACACGTAGACCGTGTGACAACTCGTCGCGTCGGACAAAGCTGTGGGAATCGAACCCACAACCAAAGTGCGATTGGGATTTATCGCCTACCACTGGACTACGTGAAGTCCCTGGTTAGTGTGACTATTTTTTTTGTTAAATGATTTTATTGATCAATAATATGTTGATTTGGGTTCTTATGTCTTTTAAAATAAATACCCTCATTATAGGAAAATGATTTGGTGATTATGTGATAATTGTTATTTTGAAAGATGTTCACTTTGTTGGGAACACTATATGTCCAAGGAAAATAGAATACTATGGGATGTAATTAGAGGAGTAATGGTGGATTTTTATCTATGTTTTTATTGTGTATCTATAGTGATTTGGCTTATTTATGGAAATGATTAACCTATAATAAAGAATATGTGATTAGGTTAATTACTTTTAAGTATCTGACTTTGAGAATAGTTGATATCATTTGGAGATACAATTTAACTTGGAAGACTATATTCATATAAGATTTGGGTTTCAATATTAGTTTGGATTATATTGAAGGATTTTAAGGAAAATTTATTATTTAATGGTATTTATTTAACTTTGGGGTATTGTTGGTTTAATTTTAGAAATTAAGATTAGTATTTTTTTCTCTAATGGAATATACATTTGGGGGATCATCAGATCTTATACAAACCATTTTTGTTTTGATTAATCTCTAAATACAAGTTAAATATATATTTTATCCTACATGGATCATGTATTTCTATAGAAGTTTATTCTATCTCTTTTATTGTGACCAAATCTTCTTGAATACTCATTGTTCAAAAAAAAATAAGTTCGTGATAACAAGTTATTAAATAATGAAACTCTACATAAAAAGTAAATATATCTCTTTATGTTCTTAGTCAATATCATAAATTAATTCCTCATACTTATGTAATGTAACTTAAAACAAAAAAAATGTTGTCTGTTTACTTTCCTACTAGGAGACTAATGGTCGTTTGTCCCAACACAAGTTTGTGGTTTTCTAATTGTTAACTTTCTCCTGATCATGATTTCTATCCCTCTCCATTAGAACATGACACATATTTTATCATCGATATCCATGTTTTCCTACATGGAATCCAAGTATGCGTTATCTTGGATGACCTTTATAACTCTCTTTCTTTCTTTTAAAGTGATAGTTTTATTGACTATTTTTCCGATGTGGTACATTCCATTATATTCCCAAGCACAATTTTAAAAATTGCGAGGACGCAATTTATTGATGGAGGGGAGAATGTAACACCCCAAGCTTCCATGGTATGTTTCCCATCGAATAATGAAATGGTGTGCATTGTACGCAACTTCGAGATTTTAACACACCACAACCAATCAAACTAGCCGTTATGAATAGTAATATCTACTTTTTGAAGTTTTATAAATTCTATCTCTCAAAATGGACTTCATTTTTGGATTCAGAATATCGAAATTATCCTAGGGTGAAATTTTGGTACTTTTCAGATAACTTTCATATTTTGATGAATAGTGAAAATTACTAAATTTTAATTAAAAACAACATTTTTAATCAAAATATTTAATAGTGATAAATTATTAATTTGAGTGATTTTAAAGTATATTTAGAATATATTTTTACCATGTAATACAATGTGGGTCATTGAACATAATTTCACATTTAAACTTGACATAAACAAGTGCCAATCTTTTGATAGTTATTATCTCTTAAAAACACGCTTTTTGTTTTAACAACGGAAATTAATATTAAATTAATTTCTACCACTTCTGTGTTTTGAATTTGGAAAAATGGATTCCATATTTGGAATCAGGTTGTTCAAATTGTGTAAATAGGTAACTTTTATTTTTAGAGATTTTGGATAATTACTTCGGTAAATATTTTATTTACCATGGTTAAAGGGTAAATCCGGTAAACAATGGTTAAAACAAATAATATTATAATAATACTAAATTACCCTAAAACATGTCTTAACCCAATTGGTTAATAAATGGTCGAACATGGGCACCTTTGGGTCGATTTGGGGACCCCATGGATCTACTTGCAAGTGATAATGACACATTATTTTAATTAAGTTAAAATAAATACAAAAATTACACAAGCATATATCTTTTAGAGAACCAATTGTTACATAGGGTTATATATTTTTAATTTTAGACTATAAATATTAATTATAAAGATAAAACGATTTCCTACATAATGATATTTTATTTATAATTTTTAGAAATTAAATAAGTTAATTTATTTATGACACAATGGTGATGCAGTAATTACCATAATAGTGAAAAATTAGAATAATTGATATTATAAATTCCCAAATAAATATATTTTGAGACTTTTATTGAATTAAACTAATTTTCTAGGTTAATATTAAATATTATGATTGATTAAATTAACTTTGTTCCAAGTAATAATTCTGTTATGTGTTTCACAAAAATCAACTATTGAATAGTATCATAATTGACATAAAAGAGTTTTTTAAAAAAATATTATATTATTAATTGATATTAAATTCCTAAAAATATAAGGATCGGCCAAGATACTTATATCATGATAGGTATATCATTAATGGACCACTTGGGGGTCGCGTGTATGTATATAGTATGTTTATTAACTATATAATATAAAAATACAAATTGACATGGTAAATGTCAAACTAATTAACTAAGAGTTAAAACTAAAAAATAAGGTTAATATAGTTACCCAAACCTATCTAAATTCTATTGTCTGAATGGTTTTCGACCTATCCCCACCTTAAACTTTGAATAATCAACTTTGGAGCCATTAGAAACCGAATATGAATTTATTATAAATTAATATTTCTAGCTTTTCCAAAGGTGCCTCTCACCCCTCTTATAAAAGGGCACTCCTCCTTCTCATTTCTTCACACCTTCATAGCCTTTTGGTTCGGCCAACCCCTGCCCAAATACTCTCTCAACTTCCCTCACTACAACCTAGATACATTAGTTTGATCCGAATGCCAACCTAAGGAGCCCTTTTGATCAAATCAAAAGGAAGAACCCGAAGAAGAGGTAATGTTTTCACCACCCCTTTTGAAGTTCCTTTCTTCTTCCACTTCCTCTTTCTTTGTTATTACCATTATAAAATAATAACTCCAGTATCATATATATACTGTGATGTTATTATAAATATGATACAACCATATTCAGTAATCTATCCATCCTTTGAATAACATGTCACCATAGGTGCGTATGTACGGCTTACCGTCTCCACGTCGTGGTGTAATTGTTATTCAATATATTATTATTTGGATGGGTATAATAATGATGTTTAACTCATGTAAATAATAAATATAACATGATAATTATTCTGTATATATGATACACCATCTAATTATATATTATTTTAATATCAAAAGAATGATATTGTCGCTCGTGCGTACGTACGGATTACCGTCTCCACGAACGCGATGAGATTAATTCTCCATCATATCCATTCAAGTATAATTATAATTTGATGATTTAAAAATAGTATATAAGGACTTTATATCATTCTGGATGTGAATAATATAGATCCCATTAATATCTAATGTGGCTCACATAACAAAGAATATAAAGTAAAATGAACCCGTTAACACGCGAAATGACGATAATTCTAATATATTATTAACAAATCAATGTTAAAAGATCATATATGATATCATATTAAAGTAAATGATTCTTGTATAATTAAATAACAATTATTTCACCATTATACAGGAGGTTAACCTACCCTCGACCAAGGAAAAATTACAAAGTAAGGGGTTTCTTATCTCACTTTTAATTTCGTGAGATTTCCATTATTCACCACTTAATTATTGCATGTGGTGTATGTGTACTGCCCATGATTGTATTCATTTTGTAGTATACTTTAATTTATGGGTATTTACATCATCAGGGTATGATACTTCTTTCATGGGTGTATGTTTCTTAAGTTATCTAATCAATAAGGGAATTTGAAATTTCAATTTCCACTCATTTTGCTTTACACATATTTCTTTGATTATATTACTCAATGATTATGTGTGGAATCACTATTCATTTGATTATGTCATAATTTCCACTCCCCTTCCTCTGGATATACATTTGATACACATAATCAATCCATTTATAATTCTCAAGTCATTGATATGAATATGATAAGAGTAATTTTACCTCATTCACCATTTGTTGAGTTAAACATCCAATTCATTGGTGTTGTTTTTACAAGAATATGTGTGAATATCCTTTGATTGTTTTACACTGAATATCCAATCATATTTAGTGTATTTATTTTTGTCACACATAATTATGTCGTTGATTTATCCTTAACCTAAGGATACGGCGTTTATGAGAGATTTCATCTCAATTTACATTCCATTGAGACTTCTTTTTTGATATACACCAAATCACTTTTATGTGGTGTATATAATGTACTTTGACGTAGTATATCATGAATCCATTTATTCTCATGATATTACAAAGTTTTTATTACCACAATTATATGTATTCATGTCTCTCTTTTGGTTTGAATCTCTAACTAAAATACAATTTTTAAATGTTTTAAAGACTTATTCATCTAAATCTTTCTCATTAATGTCCATGTTTTAAAAATGGTTTTAAGGATTTATTTATAGGGACATTAATTTTTACAAACTAAAACTACTTTTAAAAAGTTTCAAAGTGGTATGAGACACTTTGATTCAAAAATCTATTTTTAAATGGATTCTTAACAAATAGTTTGACTTTTGAATGATTTCAAGAAAAAGGGGGATATTTCTCTCAAATAGTTTTTGATGATTATTTTCATCTATGTCAACATCCTTTTTTATTCTTGATTGAGGTTAATGTGATACAATAAAACCTTCCATATTGTATCGAATGAGTTATGTTTGACTGTGGATGTGCTATTTTTATAACATTCATGGTTTGTGGTTAAAGTATTTACATTTCGTATGCTAGTTTTATACGAATGATTATGTTATGTTTAAACCTGTTCATATGAGGAATGCATTGGACTTAATAAGTGACAGGTGGAGCCCACTATAGCTCCTCGATGCATCGGTAGGTCTCATGAGACAAACTACTGTCTTTGCACAAGGCCTTTGCAAAATCTTATTTGTAGTCTTGGCACGAGGTGTTGGCTATGTGGTTATGATAGTCTGGCATTATGCATTCCATCATTATGAAAGTGGTTATCGATATTGCATGTGATCATTAGACTAGTAGAATATCCATGTGAGTAAGTAAATGGCATTATTTTATTTTATCTTTGTTATATTATGATGAAGATCAAGTTTAAAAGGCTTTTGTTTTAGTTATAAACTGCCTTAAGTGTTTTTTCTTATCTATGAAAGCTTTTGCTATAATTTTATCCTTACTGAGCATCTGAGCTCACCCCTTTCAATGTTTTATTTTTCCCAGGATAATGAAGAAGTAATTTATGAATGACCTGCAGGGATAGTATGAGGGGATATGAAGACAAGATGTTGTTGTAGTTTTTTACCTTATGAAGTAATGTAAGACTTATGAACATATCTAGTGTTTCTAATACTACTAAACTAATTGGTCTTTCGAGATTTAATCCTTTGTGATCATGCCAATGTTATGTAATAATGCACCGACTCTGGGTATCTAGGGTCGGGGCGTTACAGATATAACTCATCTAGTTTACATAACCCAAAAATGTGTAGGTATAATGAATAATAAAAAAATATAATTAAATAAATACTAATTATATTCAGTTCAATCAGGACACCTAGAATAATCTACATTATTCATCGTAATCCAGAATATGTCTTATCTAAGTACCATATATATATAAGTAAATATATATATATAGTTATATAAAATATACATGTATATGTGCAAAGTTTTTATGGAAATAAGTTGGAAAAAACATGGACACTATGTTCTAGTTGGGCTTGAGGCACAACTCAGGCCTCCATAACTAGTCTAATGATCGTACAATATCTAGAAATAGGGTAAATTCCCCGAATCTAATTATAAATGAGAGTGTTTTTAATGAACACTCGAGATGGGTGGGGTGAGATTTTGATGGACAACACCCGATATAGTGGAATGTGTAACTCCAATATCATCACTCAGATAATGGGGTAATGATGTGATATGTCATACTCAACATCAAATGTAATGGAGAGTGAAATTTCATTTTCAATAAGTACCTTATCCATCATTCAACATCCAATAGAAATGGAATAATCATAATAATAATATTGACAAATTAATCACATTATAATAGTCTTTGTGTGAAATCCCCAATATATAAATGGGTTTCAAAGTTCATATAATCCATATAATAAGTCATGCATCACATGGATAGGCCTTTACACCTATTTGGATTCATTTGATTTTATCCATTTAATTAATTAAGCAACAAAAAATATTGTTTCATGATAATCCAAGAACTTATATAGAGGTATTTTCAATGAACAACAACAAAAAACAGGGAAATTCAATATATAAGTTAGGAAAACAAATTGAAGTAATTATGGTCCACTAAAAATGTACATAATCAAGGGAAATTTATTTACCTCCCCCAAAGAGGTGGAAAGTAATAGTGTCAAAAAACTTTATTCACATAGAAAGGTTCCATGAGAGTATATCAACATGCATATATTAATTTAGAAATTAATAACACGTTTAAGAAAAAATTTGGTAAATATTGGAAAGTCATACAACGGATAATGCAATAAAAAACCAAAACGTTTATGAATGGAATCTAGAACTCCTACCTTAGTGTTGTAGACAACTCCTCCTCTAATATCAGCTTCTAATTTCACATAGAACATAAGGAATTCTAGAAATAGTCCAAGGCCCTGATAATTGGGTCAATGAGATCTCACCAAAATATAAGAAGATACATAATGTGAAACAAAGAATGTCAGTAAAATTATTAGAGATCTTACTAATGTATATCCATTTCTTTGAATGGTGATATGTTTGGAGTTCATATGAGGACATTCCCTTGATCTCTAGGATGGGAAAGGGAGATCTCAACAAGGAAGGGGGAAGGGTGGTCTAGGTGGAATTAAGAGAGAACAGAGAGGGGTGATTTTTTTATTTCATTAATGGATACTTTTAATTTCACCCTTCTATATAGGGTCACATGGTTTGGTCACATTGTTAGTAAAACCATGTGCCAACCGTGTTCTATGTTTTACCAAAGGAGGGACCCTTCCTGGCCATAGTGAATGGTTTGGAAAACTTTGTGCATGCCGCGTGAAATGAATATATCCCAAAACCGATATAACTAGTATGATCGTGTGTCTCAGCTCTCACAGTTAATGAAAAATTGTGCATCACCCTTCTCCCCTTTTAAATGCACCATTATTTTGGGGAAAGGTGTCTAGTCTGGGCTGCAATGTTTCCAAAAAACTTGCATCCCAGTATGTTTGTCAAAATTCAAGGTCATTGAGATCCAAATAAGCCCCAAAACACCACATGACATTTGAAACTTTATTCGGCACTATTCTAAGTGATAAATTATGGAATTTACGCCAAAACAAAATGTGTCTTACCTTTATGAAGATTATGGTTATTAAAACATCCCCTCCTATAAAAAACTTTTCCTATAATTGGAATCCTTAGGGAAAAGAGGTATCATCCAATAATAGATCTAACCACTGATCTTGTATATCAAATTACCACTTTTATGTCTCTCCTTATACTCGATCATGTGTCCATATAACCAATTATGAAGGAACTAACCTACCTCAGAGTGTCTTAATGTTCTAATCAACAATACGCATTGGATACTCCAAGAAGAATGCATCCAAATCCAATACAACATCATTAGGCTTTAAAACATGTGATGAGTATGGATAATAATGGAGAATATGATATGAATGAAATAAATCATGAGTAGAAGAGTATATCTGAGTAAGTTCTATCCTGTAATCCACTGGTGCAATTCATTTTAGAACTATAAAGGGTCCAATGAATTTAGGATAAATCTTACCCTGTATCTGAATTTTTCAGTGGCCCGTCGTAGGTGAAACACATAATAAACCTCAATCCCCAACATAAAACTAAAAAGGTCACCAGAATAAATCAAAATATGACTAATTTTAGGAATGATCTATCAATAAGGAATTTTTGATCAACTAGACCTTATCTGTAGCTCCTGGATGATACATGGTAAATGAAAATCTTCCCCTTACCTCTAACCGGCATAGAGGTGGTCAGCAAGTCCCACCATATAAGGATATATAAGGATCCATATGAATGGTTTCATAAAATATTTTATTATAATATAACACAAAATGGTGTATGTGTTTCTATAAATAAACCCAATGTCAAGCGAATATGAACAGAGCTTACCCTCTTACACCTGAATCAACTGATTTTTATGTCCATTGGTCTGAGGGTGATAGTCCATGTTCATAAGAACCTATGAACCCAAGACATTCTATAACACCTTCTAGAATAGTTACATCAAACATGAATCCCTTTATGAAATGAAATATTGTTATTCTCTAAGAATATGTATGACCTCCATGAAAAATAATCCTCCTAGATCGCCTACCAAGAAGGTATCTCGAATAGGTAAAAAATGTGTGACCTTGGTCAAATGATCAATGATAACCCAAACTCTATCATTTCAATTAAGATATTTTGGTAAACCATTCATGAAATCAAAAGTGATATATTTCCATTTCCACTAAGTAATATATAATGGATGTAAAATTACATTTAGTTGAAAAGGGTCTTCCTTCACCAGTTGACATGGGGAATACCATGTGATAAAACAAGCTAACCCCCATTTTATACTAGGCCACCAATAATGGCGGCGTAAGACTTGATACATATTAATGGCAAGAGGATATACTCCACAAAATGAGTCATGAAATTTTCACATCATCTCCTCTCATATGTTTTTTTGGGATGAAAACATGCCCATGAACACAAAGTGTATAATCATTATCCATAATCCAGTTAGAAGATGAGTCATCACATGAGATACATTACCTTAAGAATTGGCCCTCCAGACATGATATTCTATTTATTCTCACCTTTTCTAGAAGGGTATAGTTGAATTTTAAAGTTGAGAGGATAGAATTTCAATGATTGAATTGATCCTCATCATGCATCTCTGAATAAATTTCATGAGATATAACTCATCTTGGACTCTTGAACCTATTGGTTCTGAGTCCTCTAATTCATAGTATATACTATAACATTTCCATTTCTATAAATTTAAGAAATATCATAATCAAAGTATTTAAGGTATTCCACACCTCAACAGTACCTATGATTAATATCACACTACATAAAGATATACTTGGGGATTTCATGACCCATTAAAAATAAAAAATGCTCTCCATGTATATAATGTCTCCAACAACATAGAACATGAAATACAATAACTATCTCGAGTTCATGCTTTGTGTAATTATAGTCATGTGGCCTCAACTAATGGGACTTATACACTATTACTCAATCATACTACATATAAAATACTCTAATCCTAATACATGATGCAATATAGTAAAGAGAATATATCCTTCTTCCCTCTGGAAGAATCTGATCGGTATTGATATCAATATACCCTTCAACTCTATAATGGATTCTTTAGAAGCTTCTAAGACTAATTATTTTAGAAATAATTTGATAGGTACACATAGCATAGTAGTGATCAGGTATAATGAATAATAAACAAAGCTAAAAAATAATTACTGGTTAGATCAATTTCTATTAGGACACCTGACAGACTCTACCTTCTTTAGTGTAATCTGAAATTTTTATGATATGAGTACCATATATTTAGGTAATTATATATATATGGTTATATATTTTATTCATGTATTTTTTCTATTAATGTGTTGACAAAACTAAGAATATACATGGATACTTAGTTATAACCATACCTAGGATGTAAATAAAGCCTCCTTAACTAGTCGAACAATACTAAAAGCTTCATCAAGAGGGTACACGCCGTGAATCTCATTAAGAATGTGAGGGTTTGTGTTCAACACTCAAGAAAGGTGGGGTGAGATTTCTTGCCCCGTAACTGTTATGATGGAACAAGGAACATCATGTCCATCACTCAAATGAATTTATATTAGTGTGTGAAATCATATTAAAAACTCAATGTAAGGGAGAGTGAAAATTCATGCTCAAAAATTTTATTAACCATCATTCACCAACAAATAAAAATGGTGTAATCAAAATAAATATAATAAAATTACAATAAACTCATAATAATCATTTTCATCAATCCCCATTATGTAAATGTGCGTCACATTTCATATAATCCTTATAATAATGAAAAAATTACATGGAGAGGAATTTCCAAATTTTTTTATTCATTTTTATTTAGGCATTTAAATACTTAGAAAAAAATATCATTCTAATATAATCCTAGAACATATAAGGTTATATTTTCAACTAAAAACAAATCAAGAGAGGGAAATTACATTTAGAATATAAGACAAAAAATTAGAATTTGTTATGGTCCATTAAGCATTTACATAATTAAGGGAAATAGATTTCGAACAACCAAAGGGGTGGTAACGAACATTCCCAAAAACAGTTAATCACTTGGGAAGGGTCCATGAGAGTATAAAATCGTGAATATATTAATTTAGAAAATAAGAACAAATTTAAGGCAACACATGGAAAATGATGACATTTTATACAACATTGAATGCTATGAAAACACCAAAACATTTTGGAATTAAATCTGGACAGCCAACCTTAAGGTTTTAGATGAATATTTATCTAATTTTAGATTTTAATTTTATGTATTACAGAATAAATCAGAGAAATAATCCAGATCCTAGAAAATATGGTGAATGAACTATCACCAAAATATTTCAAGTGATAGAAAGGGATATTATTAATGTAAGGTAACGAAATACAAATCGTATTGATATGGATCTAATGCTTATTATTTCAATCTATTTAGATTCCATATAAGGAGTTTCTCTTGATCTCTAAGTTAGGGAAGGAATATCTCAAAAAGAGTGGGAGGAAGGGTCATCTATTGGAAATGATGATATAAAATAGATCGATTAGGGTTTGATTTACTTAATGGAAAAAATGTAATCTCCCCATTCTAGATATGTTTGCATGGTTTGGCCACACAAAATAGCATAATGGTTCATTGAATTATGCACTAACCATGTGACAAGTTCTTCCTATGGAGGGACCCTACAAGATATAGGTGCATGGGTTGGGTAACCACGTGACAACCATGTGAATAGAATATGTCAAAAACCCTCTTCAACACACATTTGAATGATCCCAATCTTTCATAGTTGTATAAACAACATGTGTCTCCCTTATACACTTTGATACACCCCACAATGGTTGAGAAAATCATACTGTATGGGCTCCATAGTTTCTAATAACCATTTATCCCAATCTGTTTCTGTAACTTCAGAGACATCATGTTCCAAACAAGACCTAGAAACCCTCATGACCTCTGTGACTCAATTAGGTAATATAAAAATGTATGAACTATGTTATTTATAACAAAAACAACTATTTGTACCTTCAAAAAAAGTGGTATCATTATAGTCAAGGAGCATGGATCATATTTGAGTCCCAGTACCTTTGGTGGCTGAGATACCTATAAAAGGAACCATCATACTCTGATACCCTAATTATGAAAGTCTATATGTTGACTAATCTAATAAATGGAGGTTTGGTTTTCTATTGATAATTTTGATGGATGGAGATCAATATGATCTGGGATTTGTCCTTTCTTATTAAAATTATGATATATGGGAACATGATTTTGAAATAATGTGAAGGGTTTAGTCACTCTGAGAATGTTTGTACAACGTCCTTATCTATTTGAGTGAGCTATATATAATGTGAATATCCTTGAAAATGAATGAAATGTGATGTATTAATCAATCTTATTAGTGTATATTCTGAGAATTTAGAACATATGAGATGGAATTAGGATGCTGACATACATTGTGTCCCATAGTAACTCGATGAAATAAGAAATTGGAAAATTTTCAAATTCACATTTTCATAAGATACATACTAGTGGAAAAAGTAATTGAGTTTTATATATTTTCTAGATATCATTATATATCCCTTTATGTATTGTGTATGATTAATTCTTTTCTATAGGATACTATTTTCATACACTTATGGATCTGGTGATTCATATTTTTTGTCGATGCCATAGTGGTCTGTGGGGTCACACAATGTGGTTGGCTAAATGGGGATCGAGTTTGAATTAGATAAATTCTTTAAAATGTGTTAGTTTTAATCCAATATTATTGGTGATGGGTATTTAAATGTAATGATATAATACATAGTACACATTGAAGTTGATTATAGAATTACAAAAGGTGTTTTGAAATATATGTAAAATATTTTTTGATGTGGTCTAAAAAGTTATTGAAATGATATAACATAAGATAAAATAGAATGTAAATATTATAGGATTTAATGAAGTATAGAGATTAATATACTTACATTCCATAAAATAATGCTATGTTCATAGAAAATATGGGCAATTCATATGAGTAGTAGATTGTACACGATGCATGTAAATCGTGTACTTCATGACATCATATTTTTCTGGGACTACTCGATCTATTATCCCTAATTGGATATCATTAATGATTCATTTAATAAGATAAAATGGTAGGTTGAAATTTCATTTTACATATTATTATATTAATGGATGTACATTTCGTATAATTTATTTATGAATTCTAGAATATAAATAAATGATATAGAACCCATGGAAAATCCTTGGGTTATTATATAAACTACAACCATGCGATAATATTGTGTTAGTATTTCATGTACTATTAAATAGAAAAAATCCATATCAAATTAATATCTCATTCTCCAACCTCATTTATATTATGAGATACCAGCACATCATGTAGGATGGAGGGTCTCACACATAGGATGGTTGATCTATTTTTTCCTATAAATACCTTCATTGGTGGAAGGATTTTTTATACCACTTTAGTGATCTTGATAAAATAGTCTAAAATGATCAAGTCACTACAGTGTCCTCTATGGTAAAAGGAATGCACTTTTACAATATTTCATTATTTTAGTTTTAACATGATTTCATATTTGATGTATGGGATATCCTTAGGAATGTGATTTAATCACATATTCATTATCTGATATGTATTATTAGATCCCACTGGATCCCCTCATGACTATCAGGAACATTGACATAGGATTTAAGAAAAATAATATATTATATGTAATGACACACAATCTTATTGAATATTATTCATCTAAATAAATATGTTTCAAATATATTGATTCAGATGCAACAATGAACAAAAAATGAATAGTGAAACATTTTATAAAAAAACAGTTATAAAGTAGTCAATAAATTAGTGGCTATAAATAGATGTAACTGAAAAATGGTGTGTGTGTTTATAGTATAATATAGATCTTTTTTAAAACTAGGTCGCTGAAAAATGTCTATTAGTGTATAAATAAAAAAAATGAGATCATTTTAGGATTAAAATGTATTTTTATAAAACTGGATTTTTATTCACTGTGTAATTTCATTTATAAAAAAAAATATATTATTGTTAAATGATGATAAAAGATATTATTTTTTAAATAATATATTACCAATAATTTAAGAAAAAAATTATTGAAAATACTAATAAGGAGAATTAAAAGTTAAAAAGTCATTCTAATTTAAAATATGTTTTGATTATATTCTTTCATTTAAATGTTAAATTAAAACAATTTTTAATTTTCATATTATAAAATAAGAAACATTTTTTAGATTCAGTATAAAATTTATATCTTAAGATTATTTATTTTTGATTTTTTTAAAATATTGAGTTTTAGGTGAATAATACTAAAAACTATTTTCAATAAATATCCTGACTTTTATGACATTGTTCGGGTAAAAGCATGAAAAAATTTAAAAGACCACCTTATTAACCAAATATGTATATTATAAGTTATATCAAACTTTTAAAAATACCATGCTTAATATGAAATCATTTATTTGACATTTTATAAAATAAGCTATATTTGTCTCCCAATTTGTTTTTAACATGTTATATATATATATTATTTTAGAATTATTTTCTACAACTTTAATAAATTTTATCTGATAAAATTTATATCACAATAGGAATCAGAAATTCCAAATTATATAATCAGTTCCATTTTAACATTAGTTATAAAGGATAAAATAGTTATCTAAAAATTTCATAGAACAATAAAATATAAAATCGGAAAAGAGTTAAAATGATGGGTAAAAGATATAAATAATGTCAAACAATTTGTCTCTAAATAAGTGGACAATGGATTTATTAACCCACAATCATAACCTCTTCATTATTTTACAATTTTAGAGTAAATTTTCTTGAATATTGATCCTTGTTTTTAAAACAAATCATCTCTTATCATATATAAAAGATTTACTTTATAACCTCACTTCTCCTCACACATTAATCCTGTAACATGACCAATATCCAACCACATCACTCCGGAAGATTCCTATAATCATCATAGAGAAGCTTTTCAAATTGGGAGTACACACTAGTATGGAATTCCCAATTAAAAAAGTTTTTTAACCAAGTAGTAATGTAGTTAAAAAGTTTTAATTGGATTCATATTTAAGGAAACAAATGGGTGTTCTTGACTCAACTTATTTTGTTGAGGTATAAGGATTCATCTATGACTATGGTTTTAAAATATTTTTTCATCTATCATATTATTGTATTATAATTACTTTTATTCAAACATTTTCAAGAAATTAAATTTTCACTTCCAAATACACCTTCTATGATGGGTTTATTTCTTCATGATATTAGATGGTATTAATAATAATTGAAATCCTCCCAAAATGATCTTATTTACTTCCATGAATATATTTACACTTACCATAAATGATCTCTATTATTATTTTTAAATAAAAATATGTTTTATTTCAAGGTAACTTATATTTTTTACTTTACATAATTTAAAAGATAATATTTACTAATTTTTTTCTTGTGGGTTTTAGTAAGATATTTAAAATGTTGAAAAGTATTTTCATTTCATGGTAATATATTTTAACATCAACCCCACATTTCCTTTAAGAAAAAAATATTTTTTATTCCATGATAGTTTATTGAGATTTAATTCTATGTAATGTTTTACAATGAAATCATGAAAACATATCAAAATTGAACTTTTTGAATGTGGAACATAACATCATATATTAAAGAAAATGTTATGAAATGTTTTCAAAAGAATATTTTTATGTTTCTCATAGAGTTTCCACATCAACTCAAAAGTTTCTATAAATTATGTAATTATTTTTTGTGACATTCCTTCTAAATTATTTTATTAAATACTGATTCTATGTGATTGAAATTTTTTATCACTGAATCATCTTTTGTTATCAATTTTTGTGATACCATTTTTAAATGATATGAAAATCATTTTCATTAATTATTATTTATTAATATGATGAATTATTGATTTATTTTGGCACACACATGTAAGAACGTTGATTTTTTGGGTTCTATATCATCCTTCGATTTATGGGTTAATTTTTTAGGTCTAATGAAATAATAAAGTGGGGAAATAATTGTACTTTTTCTCACCTACAAGGGTGGAAATGATTATATTTGTTCAAAATAAAATTGCTTAACATGATTGGATTTGTTCACAACTGAAATGGTGGACATGATTGGGTATATTCATAACAATAATAGTTTAACTTTAAGGAATTTTTTACAAAATAATGGGGTCATAATATTGAATTATATTACAACTTAAAAGGTGGACATACTATCAAAAATTTAAATTTAAAATGGTGAGAATATTTGGGTTTTCCAGAATATGATGATTTCATGTGCTTATATTTTTTTCTTAATTCATTATTATGCTATGATTTAATGAATTTATATATTACTAGGGGGTGTTACTATGACTAGGTTTTTGAACCATACTTATTTTTTCACTCTCTTTTTCTGTGGTACATGTTTGTGCATTTGAGATTACATGTCCTTCTATAATTCAATTGGAAAACTCTTATTATCCCATGTTGTGTTTAATATGATATTTCTACCATTATTATATTTTATCATATTATTATGATATATACCTTGATTAAATATTTATAGTTTTCCCTTACTATGAATTTTACATCACCCCATTTGCTTGGTTCCATTCCCTAAGTTATGAACATGAGTAAAACCTATGTGGTCTCTAGATGAGGCACTATTTTTGTTAGAATATTGATAAATGTTCCCAAGATTTGTAAAATAAGTTTTTTTAATAGATACTCCTTAAAAAAGAAAATAAACCTCATATTATTAAGATTTTGACATTATTCATGAACATGTAATGTATCAATTATTAAAATTCTGTCAAATAGTGATATCTATAGTCTTGGTCGCCTCTATTGGTATCATATAAAGGTTGAATTTTTTGAATATTAGTTTAGTATTTTATATATTAGGACTATAGGACATTATTGAAACCACTATGATCAATTATTTTTATATGTGACATCTAAAATCTTTGAAAAGCCGAGATTTTGTGGTTTTATAGCAATACATTCCCTATATGGATCCAAAAAACTAGATGAAGGCTCCCGTATATATGAAACTATGTGTAAAAATCCTAAAATGGGTGGTATTGTATTAAGTTGATCATTAGATAGTTCATGAAAAATATTCAGAATTCACATGTTATTTGACACTCATGGGGGTTACTCTATTGTTATTTCACATGCTCTTTATGAACCAATCTGAAGGATTTGAGATTATTTAATTTACTGAACTAAATAAGAAAATACCATGGATAAAATAGATTCCAACAAATATACTCATAATTTATGGTGTCACCAAATATATGAGTTTCTTATTCTAAGACCATAGTTTAATTTCATGAATTTATTAATTTACACATACCTATACATTCCATTATTTAATGAAATGAATGGTGTTTTGAGAAATATATTTAACAATGGGTTAAAATGATAATGTAGTGATTATCCCAATAAAAAACCAAATGGTATAAGAGTTGGAGTATAAAAATTTTTCAAATACTCATTGAACCGTTATAAGCTATGAATAATAATGAAAATCATGTTGAGTGCCTGAATGCACCACGGAAGGAGTGAAATTATATGTAGTATATACTGTAGAAGCATTCACCCTCATTCAATGGATCTTTATATCAACCTTTTGACGAGTAATGGGTCAATGGAATGGAACATATATTTTATGTTCTCAAGTTCCATGAAATTGAGAATTTTGTTCCAATAATATATAATTTGGAATGTGAGGCAACTGTATTGGAATATCATTAAAAATTCCATTTAAAAGTGTGAATATGACTATACCAAATTGTAGAATTTTGATAAATTATTCATCACCATGTATTTTCTTTGATCTCATAAAATAAATATGAAGAAAGAGTTCTCAGATTTGAAACCTGAGAAGGCTGTATCCATTAGAACATATGAAGAACACTTCAAAACCCCCACAAGGTACCACTGAGGTTTTATATCAAACCATATTATTAGGATTGGACATTTAATTATGGTATTATTTCCATGAAATAAAAATTCATTTGCCAAAAGACACATTGGATGTAATGAATGAATTTTTTTATGTTTACAAAAAACAGAATTAAAATTAAGAATATTCATTATTTTGAGGAGAAACAAGGTATGTACATTTACATGGATGTTTCAATAATAAGTTACAAAGGGTAAATATATTACAACTTCTTACATGTCAAAAGTATGTGTCGAAGATACCGAGTAATTTCTAAATAGGAAAATTATAATGTTTTAAGTGTTGATTTCATAGTCGTAGATCTTGAGACTATTGAAGTGAGTTGAATGAGATGGTTAATAAAATGGATTAGAATATGGGATCAACTAATGTACTTTCCAAAAATTAATTCAGGAAATGCATGGATTTTGGTAAATATACATATCAATACCCACACCTTAGATCTTTGGAGGATAATATAAACCTACAACCTACTAATCTATAGGAACAGTTACAACTATATACTATCACTACCATTGAGGTGGACCATAATAATTTATTAATTCATGGTATGATTATTCCTCAATATAGATATTTGAATTCGTTACTTTATTCATTTTCTTCACATTCATTCATATTATGTATTTGTTTATGAATGTTGATTTACCGCCATAAGAATTGAATATTGAACTATCTATGAAAACACGTGGTGGTATAATGATTTAATCTATGGTATATAACTCAACTAGAATAGAAATTTTTCAAAAGTTACTTCTTGAGTATTTATCTTTCCCCCTTTGTTTTATTTGAGTAATACTATATATAAATTGTTTTTCTCCGTATAGTTAACAAATAATTTTTCAGGATACAGAAATCACATTTCATATCTAGAATAATATCATTAAAAATATAAATGTATAGATGATCATGAAATACCTTTAGCCGAAAATTTTGTAATATGGGTCATTATATCCATTAATTAAGGCCTTGAAAATAATATTATAACATAAGAAGTCCACATAGATAAAATTATTTTGTTATGGGAATATATTGATGTATTGTCTGATATACTACATGGTCCTTCCCCTTGGCATGATGTAGAGTTTTCCATAGAACTCATACCTAGAAAAATTCCAATATCAAATGGTCCTTATATAATGGAACTCTTTTAGTCAGATGAATTATTAAAGAAACATAATGAAAATTTATAAAAGGCATTTGTACACCCAAGTATTTCACTATGGGGTGCACCAATCAACATTTTCCGAAATAAGGATCGATCATTACCTATTTTCACTGATTATCATTAGACTAATAAAATAAAAAACAAGAACATGTATTATCTACCTTTTATTTATTACATTTTCAATTGAGTTATAGGATCCCAATACATATTAATGATAAAACTTTTATATGAATATCCTCAAATAAGGGTAAAAAGGGAAGATATTTCGAAGATATCATTCTATAAAAGGTATATAGAGTATTGTTTTATAGTGATTTAATTCCAACACAAAAATTCTCCTTCCACTATCCTAGATCAAATTAATAGATTCTCTTGAGACTACATTGATCAATTATTTATGGTCTTCATAGACAGTATTCTCTTAAATTTTAATAGCATTGAAGAGAATGAGGATAATTTGAATATTATATTAATGAACTTATGGAAGGATAATTTTTATTGAAAAATTTACTAAGTGTGAATTTCAGTTGAAGAATGTATCCTTATAGGGAAATGTATTCATAACGAATGGTCATATTTTCAGACCCTTCAATTACAGAAGTTATTGAACAATAGACTAGATAGACCATGGTAATAGAGATCGGTAGGTTTTTCAAGATACGTGGATACTATCAACAATTTTTTTTAAATTTCCCACAACTATTAAATCTAAATACAATGTTAACAATGAACGGAGTTAGGTTTCATTTCACTAAGGAATGTGAAGAATGTTTAAAGGAACTAAAATTAATTTTTTTCACTACCCATGTACATAAAATACCCATCTTTTTGCACTGGTTCATATAAAAATTGATTCTTTGATGAAGGGACCGGGATACATTATCATATAGAATGATAAGTTCATTGTCTATTTCTAATGAAAATTATAAACTCATTGGAAAAATTACTTGATTCTTGATTTTGATCTGGTGGTAGTAATCATTAAATCAGTGATTTGGATGAATATTCTCTATGGTGAGAATGTTGATATATAAAACGAACATAAGTTTTTAAAATATATATTCACACAAAAGTAGTTAAAGAAGACAAAAAGTATATAGTTATAATTAATCATAGAATATGATTTCTCATTACATTATTATCTAACAATGGAAAACAAGGTTATCATTACTCTAAATAGATAAGATCATGTTACCTTATTTGTGATGAGTGTTAAAAAAGAACCAGTACTCAATTATTTCTAGCGGATGAATCACGAAGTAATAAAAATAGGTATAATTATTATTTTCAAAATAATTTCACATCCATCTATCCATGATAATATCAAATAATATTATAATGATAATATGGAGATAGAAATAAATGTAGTGAAAATTTTTAAGTCGGATGTTGATAATGACAAAGAAAAAATACATGTAACCCAAATATGTGTCCCATAAAAACTAAAAATGAATATGGAAAATTTTCATGATGAACATATCTTACCCTTCTCTATTAATCTAGGAATCATATTCTTGTATAATAATATATATTAATATTTCAAGTTGATTAACATGAAGAGTGATATTGTAGAGCACGGATATCTATGTTGGGATTATTTTATATTAAGGATAATGGTTATAAGTTTTAGTGGATGATTAAACCATTTCACATAGAAGTAATGAAATAAGAAGACACCACCATCGATTTTGTCTTCGGACACATCATGGAATCAAAATTCCATGATGGTATTTGAGTTTTAGTCATTCACTTTAACAAGTTGTTTCATTTTTCCCAAAAATAAGATTTATATCTTAACCAACTCACCAACATATATAATTGATTAGTGGTATGGATTAAAGGAGTAGTAATTTCCACTGGAAGAGTTATCATATAAATAAATTTTAAATTTTAGAATTTAGACAACACCATATAAGGCTCTGTATGGAAATATATACATAACTCTAATATATTTCCATTAAATTATATATAGGAAGCAGTTAGGGCATGATTGTGTACAAGAAATGATGTAGAAATTTCAAAACATTTAGTGGAATATGAAAGTAGTACAAAGTCAATAGAGGATTTTATGAGATAATAGTCGACGAGATATAGTGAATAAAGCTAGTGACAAAGCGTTCCTTTTAATATATCCCTATAAAATGTTATGAAATCTAGAAAGAGAATACAACTGAGTCATAGGTATATCGATCCATTTGAGATCCTTGATCAAGCCATGGATATGTCTTACCACTTATCTCTCCCTCAAAACCTCTCCTAAGTACATGATATATTTAATATATCTCTTTTTAGGGAGTACATTCATTACTATTAACATGTAGTGAAAATGAAAGCCATAAAATTAGAACATTTTATCCCGTATGAGAAATAAAATAGTGGAGATTCTATATTTAAGAGATTAAGTTCAATGGAATAATACCACATATATGAAAAATTTTCTTGTATGGAATAATAAGTTTGAATAAGATAATTGGGAACCTATGTTTCTAATGAGACAAATATATCCCCAATTTTTTGAAAATAATAATAAAATTTTTGAGGAATAAATTACTTTTAAATGGGTAATGCATGAATTTCGTGAATATCCCTCTTTAAAATAATTTTTTGTTCATTATATTTTTTCATATGAAACCCTGAAACAGAATGAATTGTTAAACGTTTTATTATGATAAATAAAACTATTATAAATGTTTCTTGAATTTGATGGAATATATAGTGGTAACCATAATATAATATAATATAATATAATATAATATAATATAATAGAATACAATACAATACAATACAATACAATACAATACAATACAATACAATACAATACAATACAATACAATACAATACAATACAATACAATACAATACAATACAATACAATATAATATAATATAATATAATATAATATAATATAATATAATATAATATAATATAATATAATATAATATAATATAATATAATATAATATAATATACGTTAATATATATATATATGACTTTTAATACAAATGCATTGATAAAATTCAATTTGTATAGCTGAACAACTAATGAGGTCATTTTATGCCTGAAAAAATATTTTTATAAAATTGAATTTTCATACACTATTATTTATTGTTTCAACAAAATAAGTATATTATGGTCAGATTAGGATAAAATATATTTCTTATATAAATTATATATTAACACAAATTTAATTATTTTTTGATAATAATTAATAATATTCATAGTTAACATTTGAACAAATCATTTCCATATAATAATAGTGTTCCATATATTTTCCCATTTAAAATATTTTTTTTAAAATTTATAATTTCATATTATTAAAATAAAAAAAACTGTTTATTAATCATAAAATTATTATTTTAATATAACATTTTTGGATTTTTCTAAAATGATTTATTTTCGAATGAATAAATTTAAAAAAATATTTTTACACATATTGTGACTTTTATGACATTGTTAGGATATAATCCTGACGTATAATTTTATGAATCATTTTTGTTCATAAAATATATATTTTATAACTAAAAATATACAATTACAAACGTTAGAGTATATTTATCAACATATATTTTATATATTTTTCATAGCATATATTTTTATCTGAAATGTTTTAATTGATTAATCATTTATTATTTTAGAATTGATTATCTTCAATTATAAAAATTGTATCTAATAAATTGGATTTCATAATTAGACTCATAATGAACTAATTATTTAATATGTAAAAGTTTCTTTTTAGGCATGAAATTAAATTACTTATGTAATGATTGGTTTCCATTATAAATTTCATTATGATAAAAGGGTTATGAAAATTTTAAAAGACATAAATAATGTTCTAAACATGTCTCCAAATGAGTATTTGATATATTTATCAACCCACACAGATCTTCTATCCATTATTTTCTACTTTTGGGTGAACAATCCTTGAATAGTTCACCTCTAATTATAAGCATTTTACTCTACCACTTATAAAATAAGCCCATTACCACCCCAAATATTCTTACACATTAAGCCTCTAACTTAAAAAAAGTATAAAAATATATCCCCAACATAATTATCCACGTTTGAGAGTTCCTTATATGATAAAATATCCTCCCATAAATGGCCTCATTCATTTTATAAATAAATATTTCCAAGTATTACTGATGTTAAAGATCTTTCATGGAACTCAGAGTAAAATGGATCACTAGTTTTCTAAACTACAGACCTTCTCTTTATTTATAATTATTCAAATTTATATATGGTTTTACAGTATTTCTTTCAACTTTCATTGGAATATTTAATATTTAGTGTCCACGTTATTTTCTCAGGAATTACAATTTCTCAAAACCTGCCTTTTTTGTGATTGATTACATTTATCATAAATATTGATGATGTTAATAATAATTCTCATCCTCCGAAATGATCTATTTTTCTTCCGTTTCCATACTTACTAGTCTCTACAATGTTATCATTTACTATTTTTAAACAAAAATATTTTTTCTTTCTATTGATCTCAAATTTTATCATTACCTATTTTCAAAAAGAAGGTTTATTACTATTTTTATGATGTGGGTTTCAATAATTCTATTTTTCATATTGAAATGGTTTTTCATTTCATGATATTGTAGTTTATATTATACCATAGACTAATGTGGTAAATTCATTATTTATATTTCAAGGAATAATTTATTTAATTTTTTCATAAACATTCCTTTAATATTTCTTCATGAATACTTTTCAAATGTGAACTTTCCTAAAGTGACTCATAACATCTGTTTTTAACACAATGTGATGTAATATTTTAAAAAGACTATTTTATGTTCTTATTTTATTTTATTATTTAAAAAAATTATTTAACTACTATGTAATTATGTTTTATGATTCCTATATTAAATTATTTTATGAAATACACCATTTGGGTGATTGAATTTTTAGTATCAACTGATCCACTTTTGATGTTATGTTATGTCATACCATTTACAAATGATATGACACTCCTTTTATTTTCGTGGGTATTCAAGACATGATTAATGATATTTATTTTATGAAAAACATATGTATGAATATTAGTGGGTGGGTTCTTTAATACCATCTAGTGTATTGGTTACAGTTTTATATCTCATTCGATAATGAAGTGTTCACAAGTTTGGATTTTTTCCCAACTAAATGGATGAACATGCATGAAATTTTTCAAAAATTTACTGGTGGATAATATTGGAAATGTTCACAAAAAAATGGTTGAAAAAAATGTATTTGGTCACAAATTAATAGGTGGTAATACTTAGATTTGATTATAACTTAAAGGGTGAGCATGATTGGGTTTCAAACAATCAGATGATTCGTTTTACATATGTTTTAATTTTAATTCCTTAATATTATATGTTTCAATGACATTTAATATTTCTATATCATATTCCTATAATTATAAATCACAATTAATGTTTAATATATCACACTATTATTCCATGTTACTTGTTTTTTTCATTTTTGATTACATGTTATTGTATCATGACTTATAGACAACTCTTATTGTAACATGTTATTTTTAATAAGATATTTCTCCTTTACTCGTGACTTCACATATTGTTATGATCTAACCCATAATGACATGATTATATGTTTTCCCTAATTTAATATTTTGGAGAAACCCTTTCTTAGGAATATATTTTTTATTATATAAATTAGTGAAGAAACTATAGTAATTATAGAAGGGGGTCTAGTGTGGTTTGAATATGGATAAATATTCAAAATCATTAAAAAAATATAATTTTTTTTGCGGTCCTCATGGAAGCTAAAAAATTTACTCTATGATTAGTGATTTTGTTCATGAAATATAAAGTGGAAATTATGTAAACGATAGAAAATGATAAAATGTTTAGTATGGGTCACATCATGACAAAATAGATCAAATCATATAATTCAATACAAGGATAAAATTATGTTTTTTCAATTTTTCAATTATTAATTGATCATTATAATTTATAAATTGTTTATAAATTATAAAAAAATATTTTACTATATTTAGATAATTTCAAAATTGTTTATAAATTAATTAATTATAATATGTTTTGTAATTAATTTTTATGTATTTTAAAACTTATAAGAAATAAATATATATAATATTAATTAATAATTTTCTAATCCTTCCACATATTTTAAAATATTTATTAGTTTTACATAAAATGTTTATATATAAATTAAAAGGTAATTTAATTTTTTTTAAATTACAAAATATGGATACATATATAAGGGTTTTATATAAATTATTAAAATTTTAAAATTTTTAATAAAAATTGATCAAATTCAGAGATATATTTGATTAATTATTTAAACCATATGAAAAGGGATTTTAATTATTACGTTTTGTTATATTATGATTATGTTCAATTTTAAAATAATATATAAATTAATTATAAATAATATAATTTTTTTATATTTCAATAAATTTTTATATATTCAAATAAATTTTATATGGAATGATATAATAGACATCATATTATAAAAAAAATATAATTTAGAAATTTTTATTTATTTAATTAATGTCTATAATATTAATTAAAATAAAAAGAGTTCATAATTTTCTTATTTATGAACAAATTATAAGTGTTTATATTATGTTTATATTTATGACATTTTCAATTATTTTTAATTATTTCTTACATTAATCATACATATAAATTGTTTATATCCCAAAAAAAGTGAAATTGTTGTGTATTTACTTCATTGATTTTTTTTCCAATATGAATTTTTTGGCATGAGTTAGTTTAAATATGTTTAAACCGCTTCTTTATCTTATAAAACATGAATATAAAAAGTAACATTATATGTATGATAATGGATTTCGTTTTTTATTAACTTGAAATCATATTTTTTATGAGTTATTAGATTTAATTTATAATAATATTTAATATGTATTAGGTTTTAAAATTATAATTGAATAGAGTTCTTTCTTTAGTATTGAACCATGGTGTAGCACCTCGAAATTCTAAAGTAATAACATTATAATTGATAGCATGTATGACACGCAAAAACAAGAGTGTAAGGGAATATAATATCTTAAATATTTAAAATTTGATTACTATTTTAAATTAATTCATTACATTTAATTGTGATTTATCTTGGGTTTACACATAATAAGGAATTTCGTTCATAGCTTGTGTTCTATGCAAGATCGAGATTTACCGAGAAACAATATATTATTGACATATTTTTTAAGATATAACCTAGTTATTAGATTACCAGTTATGAATTGTATTAACTAACTTATGAAAATATAATGTTTTAAAAAATATAAATTAGATAATTTGTTACAAAATAATTATAACTAAATAAAAGAACCAATTGAATATAAAGGGAATATTTTTTTAAAAAACTATTTTTGTTCACAGAAACTGTTTTATCCTAATAAATAAAATTAATTAATATTAGTGGTGATATTAATTTAATATATATTATATATTCAATAAAATTTTCCTAACATTCATCCAATTTATTTGATAGTTATAAGATAAGATCAAATCCAATATTTTGCATAAAAATTCATATTTTTCTAAGGGCACTTTTACCTCCTTTTACTTGAGAAACTATCTTAAGTCAAATTTTTGACACTTTTATAGATTTTATATGTCAAAATAAACATTATTTTTTAAATAGTACCCTAAATATTTTATTGGGTAAATTATTGACATTTTTATTGGATGTTTCATTTTTTTGATGAATAGTGAAAATATTGAATTTAAATTCAAAATTGCTTTATCGACTAATTCATATATAATGATAGAGTGAATTTTTAATTGAATTTAAAGATAAATTATACCAATTATAAATCAATTACTATAATTTAGTTCGTTAGAATAATATTTTAATTTTTAAATTGAATATAAAGAGCTAATTTTTTTTGAAAAGATTACTTTAAAAACATACTTTGTCATCCCATACACTAGATAAAATTTACATTAATTTCTACCAAAAATTAAATTATAATTTCTAAAAATGGATTCCATATTTGGAATCATATAAATTTATAATTTATAACAAGGTCAAATTAGTTTTGGACCAAAAAAAATTAGAGAAACTATTAAAAAATAATTATAATGATTAACTAAAAAATTTGGATTAAAAAGGGACTAATCCATAATCTTATGGGCCATAATAACTTAGAAAAATTTCTTAAACTCATTTGATGAAAATATTTAGACAATATATTCCACTTTAGCAAAATATTTCCATTTATGGATCCACATTTTATAGGAGAAACATGGTTGAAATTCCCTTTTCCAAAATTTAAGAGAATGTCACTCCTCCTCTTCTATAAAAAGACAGTCATCCATACCACTTCCTCACACCTCTCAATACAATTTTGATCAAACAAATATTCCAATATAACTCTTAAAAATCCCTCCCCTCATCCCATATGAATCAACTTATATATAAATCATACCAAAGAAGTCTTTTACTATAAACCAAAAGGAGTTACCCAAAAAAGGTGTAACATCATTCCTCAAGATCCTTCGTAATATTTTCATTCAACATCTATTAAAATATTACTATTAAATTATTTTATAATAAAAATAGCCTAGTAAATAAAATTTTATTTTTTTATAATGGATCATGCTACATTTACACACAAATCCTTTTAATGTGTAATAAACATACCGTTTATGTGTATAGTGAACTACCAACTCACAAAACAATGTCGTTTATTTTTTCATTACCTCCTCTCATGGTTGGTAACCATGATGAAAAAACTATTTATATATAATATATATGATATTTTTGTTTTTATTCTTGTATAATTTTCTTATTACACATAATTTTATGCTTTCTATTTTGTACAAATACGATAACATCGTTTGTGGAAGTGAGAAATATCACCTCCTCAAAGTGATGTGATCCATTCAAGATTGACATGGAATGTATAGATAATGGTTTTAATAAAACTATATAATATATATGATATAAATATTAAAATATGATTATATTATAAGTTTATATCATTTACTCTTCATTCAATTATATATGAAAATTAAATAAAACTTGCATTCATGCGTTCATACATTCTACCATCTCTAGGAATGGTGCATTTAATTTCATATATCCAAATATTATGGAATATTATTAAAACATATAAATTGTATATATATGATAATTATATCATGTTTTACATTTTTTATTTGATAAAATCATTATCTATGTTTTATAAACATCAAGCAACATGTCAAAACATACTGAAAAAACTAAACAAATAACAGCTTAAATAATAATGAATGCATGTTAACAAACAGGTAATAAGATATTATAATAAGATCATATATGATATATTAAATATTAATATTTTTCTAGAATAGGTTATTAAAATTTTAAAAACCCCTATATAAAAAGTTAATGTATGTTCACCAAAAAGGAAACACAATGTAATGGAATTTTAACTCACATTTGATATTCGTGAGGTAAATGTCCTATTCACCACTTATTTTGCATGGTGTTTCTACTTCCCATTTTGATATATTATATTATTATTATTTAATTTTCATTATATTTTGACTATCAATTTTAATTACTTATTATAAGGGTATTTGAGTTAAATGTTTCCAAGTGGTAAATAATTTCATAACCAGATTCAATTTTATTTGGTTATATTATTTCCTTCTAGTCGTTATTATTTTAAGATTACATGTTTATTCACTTTTTATTATATATTATTGTATTCTCACTTTTTTCTAGTGGATTTATATTTGGCTCAACTAATTCATTCATTGATGGATTCTCATATCAATGTTATGGTCTTTTCTAGGGTTTACTTCACATTATCATTTTGATCAGTGTTATATTCACATAAATTTTAATCAATGGAAAAAACATGATAATTTTATAATAAACCTTTTAAATTTATTATCTTCTGGTTATTAATGTCATTTTTCATTTAATATTACCACTTTCACACACTTTGGTACTTAAAATGTTCTAGGAAATTTTTTTAAGAAAACCTGACTTTATTTCTCTATTTAGTCGAAGAACCTTATTTCTTATAAAAACATTATTTTCATAAAAAGATTCAAAAAATTGTTTTTATCCATTGAAAATGATTTAGTAAATACATTTTTACCCTTTTTTACATCTACCAATGTTTTCAAAGGAATATTTTTTTCACTTTCTGAACAAGGCATTTTGCTAACCTTTTTACCATGAAAAAATTATATTGCTTTTACCTTGTGTGTTATGTAATTATTTACTCACCATAATTATTTAAAAGATTTATTTTCAAGTTTAAAAGGATATTTTATTAAAAATATTATTTTAAAATTATTTTCAAATAAAATTATTTTCAAAATGTTTTTCAAATATTAAAAGGATATTTTTTACAACAATGTTTTAAAAATTACTTTTAATAGTATTTCAATTCATCAATGACAAAACCCCTTTATTTTCAAGACACATGGTTTAAATTATATTGAATCCAACCTTATTCTTCCTCTAGATGGGTTTTTATTTGTTTGGACTAGTATAGTATTTATATTCACTTCCTTGATCCATTTTAGACTGACTGAAATATTAAATTTACTATGATCATTGAACATTGAATTTTCCTTAATTATACATATGATTTATCATGGATATTCTTATTTCCAAAAATGTATATAATTTTCACATATTGTGCTTAATTTTATATTTATTTGACTAATTAGGGAAATATTAATAAATTCGTATCTTTTACATAATATGAAATATGATAAGGAACATTGATTATTAGATATATGAGGAATTATATAAACATGAAGTATACAGGTTGGAAATTAGTAAACACAAGAATTAATGGTTAGAGACAAGTTAATGAAATCCCTAAAGGTTGGGGACTATTTAATGTAATCACATTGAAGCATCGATAGTCTCATGAGATGAAATTAGCCAATGAAAAACCCTTTGAGTTTGTTTCATATTAAAATGGAAGGGTTCCTTCTGATAGAGTTAAACTATCTATTGAAAGGTATTGATGGTATTGGTTCATGTTCCAGATACATGATGTCCATTAAATAAAAATGAATTTATTAATACTTAATTTATTATTAATATCAATGATGTTATTGCATTGATGTATATATAAGTACATTTCATTCTCGGTTTATTGATTAAGTGGCATGTGTTTACAGTTATTTACCTTTCAATATTTTTTACTCACTTCATTATTAGTTTATTGAGTACATGTGATGTTTTTTCAGTTATTACCTTGAAATATTTACAATTCTCATTTATTCATAAATATTTCAGTTTTACTTTACCCTTACTGATAATTAGAGCCCACCGTTATTATTTTTCCTTTCCCTATGATTCCCTAAAGAGTAATAAGAAATATATTCAAGGATATGTTAGATGGAATACATTTACTCTCCTCAAAGGACAAAAATTATGTAGTAATTAGTGTATTAATTTTTCATAGAAGAATCATCTATATTTTGGTTTACCAAGAATACTAAATTGTTCTGCCCTTTGGGACATGATGTACATGTATCTTATGCCAATATAATGGCAGTAGACACCAGCTCTGGGTTTTCTAGGGTTCGGACACTACAGTTGGTATCAATTTAAGTTAAGTAGAAACCTTGGGGACTAGATTTAGGAAAAAATATATTAGGGAACATACCCTTGAGGTATAAATTAATTATATGTATTGAATAACGTCCTAAAATTTGGGTAGGGTAAGGATTATGGGGGTATTCCAATAAATACATATCGGTCTAGATACTACAAGTAAATGTGGTTCTGGAACAGATGTACCCGTAGGTAATAACTCCAACATGGTGTATCGAGCTTGACTAGGCATAACCCAGTACACAAAAACCAACCTTACTCTTCCCCAGGTTTGACACTCCTAGGGGATATGAGTAGGATAAATTATATTTTATTGACAATCCATTATGATGTATTTGAATAGAAAATGACAATGAATTACATGTGTTAAACATAAGGTGTCATAGATTGAAAATATTGTGTCAAAATTTATACATCCTTAAAATGATAATATGGTTTATCTAATATGACAATTGATGCTTGCATTATGCTTTTTTTACTAAATTACCAATTGTAATGGATAAACTCTAGACCAGGGAAGGACCTATGTGGAAATAAATTGATGATGTATTTATGTATTGGGGTTGTACTAAAAACATTAGTTAACGGGATATTTAATGATTAAATTTCAGGGATGTACACCATATTTATTTGTGAAATTGTATTAATATGTTTTTAGAAATGGAATTCCTATGATTCCGGTGACAACCAATCAAATCCGTAAAGTCCGTGGGACTTGGACCCATGACCAATGGATTATAAGGTTTTAACACCAACCACTAACCTATGTAGTGTCATTGTTAAAATAAATTTTTTTCTAGTGGAACAATTTGATGAATAAATATTAATGATAAACTACGTAGTGTCAATTTTTTGGTTTAGAGATTGATGTATTAACTAGTTCGGATTTGGAGAATATTTAGAGATAAATATTATGACCTATAACTCTTTTGAAGGCCTTGTGAATAGTTAAAATTTTATTTTAGTGCATCAAGAATCAAATCTAATTTTTATATATCTATTTCATAAACTATGTGAATTATAAATTAATAATAGAAAAAATAATGAAAATTTTATTTATAGAAATATATTTCATAATTATAATTCCTTATATTAATAGGTAGTAAAATAATTACTCAACATTAGGAAAATAATCAAAAAAATGTTTTCCTAACACCTTAATTTTTGTTCACCTAATGGTCTATTAAATCATCCAAGATTTATTGATTTGATTCCCTCAACATTACATAGATTATTCACTTGTTATTGATTTATGACCCCAATCACTACCTATACATATTTAAACTTTTCCTCCATGTAAGTATCTTTAATTTAATATAATATTCTTTTACATAGAGACGCAGTTATATGTTGGTTATATGGCCTTTTTTATTCCCATTCTCTATTTTCTAGATGATTTTTTACAAAACCTTCTCACGATTTAGGATTTGAACATATGAAATATAAAACAATATATTACCAAGATCATGTATAAATTGCATGTACGTATCTTCTTTGTGGGGAGAATGTATTCTCCCAAAATTATAATATAAGAACATTGTATTCGATAGTGTTTATGACACACAACACCAAGCACATAAGGGAATATAATATCCCAAGAATTTAAAATATAATTACTATATTAAATAAATTAAATTCATCAAATGATGAGTTATCTTATATTAAAGACAAAAAAGACTTTGATTGATATCTTTTATTACACACAAGACCAAGTTTTACCAAGAAATAATAAAATATTAATGTAATATCATATGATATATAACATAACATTTAAATTAGTGGATATGAATTATATAAACTAAATTATGAAAATATATGTTTTATACAAATTTAAAATGAATTCACTGGTTAAAAATTACTTAGAATTTATTATAAAAACTGATTAAATATAAAGGAATGTTTTTATAGAAAACTATTTTTACGCCCACAAAGTTATCTTATCCTAATACATTAAATTAATTACAATTGGTGAGTGATATTAATAAAATATGTATATTATATATTCGAAGAAAATTTTTTACATTCATCCACTAGATTTTATAGTAAAAAGATATGAATAAATCAAATATTTCATATAAAAATCAATATTTTTCTAAAGGCTCTTTTACCACTATTTAATGAATAACATATTTTAAATCCAAATTTTTGAAATTTTATAAATTTTATATGTACAAACATATGTAATTTTTTAAATTTTAACATAAAAATTATTTTAGGGAGAATTTTTCCTATTTTTTGTAAAGATTAATTTTTCAGTAAATAGTGAAAAATAATGATTTTTAATACCAAACTATTTTCTCATCTAATTTATCTAAAATTTTAAATTCAATTTTTAATTACTTTTAAAATTAAATTAGAACAATTTTAACTCAATTAATCCAATTTAGTTGATTTCAATCCATTTCACTATGAAATTTAATATAAAACCCTTAGAAAATTATGAACATTTTACATTAAATAACCTCTTGATCATCCCGTCTGTGGGATTAAATTATAATTAATTTATGCAGCCTATGTAATTGGAATTTGGAGAAATTTATTCCATATTTGGAATCAATATAATATAAAATATCCAATATGGTAAAATTTTTTTGTGACAAAAAATATATTTGAGAATAATTATAATTATTGACAATGATTATGTAAAAAATTATCCGAACAACAAACTAAACCAATAACATTAAGTCCAAAATGACCAAGACCTGCGTTTAAAATACATTTCTATCCATTTTTCGAAACAATATTTCTTTATCAAAATTTAGGACCATTTTTGGATCCATTTTCATAGGAGAAACATGGTTGGAATTCACTTTTACAAACATTTTCCGCTTCTCATCCAATATAAAAATGAACTCACTCATCCCACATTCTAACATCTATCAAGACAAAATGGCTAAAAACTCGACCCAAATAGATCCTAAGGATCCCTCTTGAAATCCAAGAAGTGTAACATTAGGCATAATTCAATGAAATAAATCCATTTGGTGAAAAACAAGAGGAGTTACTCAAATTAGAGGTTACAACCTTTCTTAAGATATTTTTTATTTTAAATATCCAACCCTTCAAATCATCTTGTATTATGTTTATATAATAACACCAGTATCCTAAATATAAAAATATGTTTTATTCTAAGGGTTTGACCTACACATACAGACACTTCCTACTAATGGGAAACAAACTTAATTTTTTATGTGTATGGGGAATTACCCACCTGTTCAAAATATATTTAACATGTAAGTTTTTTCACATCGAATATCCCTAAAATAATTTAAAAAAGAAAAAATATTTCATTATCAATTTTTTATCATATAATTGATGTTAAAAAAATGTATCAGGCTTTATCGCATAGGTTATATTGTAACCGACGTGATAAATTACTTTTGGACATCAGTTGTATTTTAATCATTGTGATAAATTAAATTTCATTTATTTATCACATCAGTTATCCTATAAATGACATGATATGGAAAATATTTCATCTAGGTTACTGTATAAAAAATGTTATATACAATTTAAAATATCATTTTTATTTTTGTTATAATATGTCCAATATGATATAACATTTAAATTTTTATTAATTACTATTTTGAATCATTTCAGTGTTATTTGATATCAAAAAAGTAAAATTATTTATCTATCATATGAAAGCCCTAACCTCATTTTTTTGATCAAGTGGACTCAAATATATGTTATCTATCTTTATACATTTTTTTGTTTCTTGGCCTCATTTATGAGAATTATTTCTACTCGTCTCTCAACTCCCAAGTAAGACTCACACATCAATCTCTCCCATGGACACCGTATCTTTTGTTTTTTCAATTCTATTTTATCAAATATCGCATTACCATCATTTTTTCAATTTCATTTATTCCGAAGCATGATTATTTATCTACAATAAGATATTAAATTAAACATTCATGTAGACAATATTGTTTCTGGTTTATCATTTATTATTTTAAATCCATTTTCTAATTATATTAATATTTACTCTTACCACTATTGGAATGTTTGAGTTAGTGATTTGGGAATATTGAGATGGAATTATAGAAACTAAGGATGAGGAGTATGACTAAATTGGGATAAAATGTTAGTGATTATTTATACATCTTATATTAAGTGTAACGTTGGGTTATCTGTATTCCTTTTTTATAATTACTATTATATAAGAATATCCATGATTTATTGAATACTGAATTATAAAGTAATCATAATTAAACTAAAAACCTTTTCATATGGTATATAATTAATTAGATTCACTCTAATATTTTTATGTTATGATAAGTTTTTTAAATCCAATTTAGTATTTTATAATGGAATATTTATATTGTTTTTATTCAAGAGCATGTTTCCCTCCATTTATTCAATTTCGTATTACATAGCATCTTACATGTTGTTTATTCAGTATTGTATAGTATATAATATTATGGTTTGTTATGTTGAAAAATATTTTTTTGGATTTTAAAAATTATTCACAATATTGGGTAATCGTTTTTTATATCCATGATGAGATGATGTTTTTTTGTGATTGTTCTAGTGAGGGAAACATGGTTTTTATTAAATTTAAATAAATAATACATTAAAACATTGATTTAAATATATATTTTTTTATTTTATAAGTGATGGATGTTATTAAATAGTTCCATTTATTAATATTAAAACATTGATGATATATTTAATTAAATTATAACTTGGAATGATTTGATTTTTTAAGATAAATAATTTTTTGAAAAATCCTTTTGAAATATATTTTAATAAGTAATTTGATGTTACTGATTTTTTTAAAATATAAAAAAAATGTAGTAGTATTTGGGATTAGAAATAAAAAGGGAGTTGAATTTGGATTTATCAATTATATTTTATCTTATATTCAATTATTTGTTATAATTTATTATTATACTTTTAGAATACACTTATTTTTTAAAAAAAATTCCATGTTTTGTTACTTTTAAATTATGAAATATTTGATAAAAATTTAAACCTCGGTTGACATGAATAATGTAGAGACCAGATTCTTGTCTTACATGGACATTACATTACTTTTTCGGAATACTTAGTACAAAACAAAAACACACGCACAAGAACCGTAATAGTTTAGCGTCATTGGAAACTCAGAATATAATCTTTTAATCGTGGTGAAAGATCTTCAAAATATCCCATAAATATCTTCCTATTTTTACCTAAAACCATTCATTATATCCTAGGGAAAATAAAACATAAAAGGGTGAACTCAAATGCTCAGTAAGGGAAACAAAAGAAATATCAATCACATCATATTCATAAGAAAATAACATTTTTGAAATCTTAACCTGAAAAAGAGTTCATAATATCATAACATGGGATAAATTATAGTATTGAAATGTAATCCAAATTATCATAACTTAAAACATGAATATTTGGGGAATACACACATAATCATAGATAATCATTTCTTATTAGTCAAGACTCATTGCCAAGACTATCTTAGTGGACAAAGTCCATTTCTGAACCGAGTTCATTCCTCATTTCAGTCCTGTTTCACTGAACCGGTTTAACCTTCCGTTCCTTCCATTTCTATCTCATGAGATATAAAATATTTACCCAATGCAATGGAGAGAGATATAGGTCCCACCCATCTCATAATGATACCATTCTTATGTGTTCCACAAAATCATAAACCATACATCATAGCATAACCCATGTAATAAAAATATGAATCATATACATCGTGACATCATAAAACAACTCATATAAGATAAAGGAATTCATAAAAATAATTCCATCACAACATAATCAAATCAATTTAATAATAGGGATAGAAACAGAACCCTTTATTATCTTAGATGGAAAATAATTTTGATAAAACACTTGAACTCCATTCTTGAGGAAAATATCCTTTCTACTTCAAAAACACTTTTCCTTTCTTAACATTTCATACAATACTAAACTAAAAGAAGTTGACTAAAAATAAACTTGAAAACTTGTAATGTAAGCTTATTGTAAATAATGTTTTAAAAATCCATTCATGCTGTATAATTTAAAAGAAAACATTCTTGTTGTACATTTGTCAAAAAGTACCTCGTACGAAAAACGACAAAAGATTCCTTTCATATCTTTTACTAAAAACTCACCAAAGGGTAAAATTGGATATAAAATATTGTAGAATGATTTAAATATTACATATAAAGGAAACATGGATGTGGATGATAAAATGCACCCCAGTAAATTTAAAAGTATAAACAACTCGGATAAAAATGAGATTGTGATATTTCCCTTACCTTAGGTCTATTTGCTTCGTAAGTGTCCGAACCTCCTATATAATTATTTAAATAATGTCATTGACTATTTACAGAATCATACTCATTGTTATGATATCATATATGGTTCACTTATGGCTTTATATTACCCGTTCTTTTGTAAATTCCATTTTAAAGCAGCGTTTTGGGTAAAATCATTTTATTTATCGTATGTATTTCGACTTGTCTTTCTTGATATTATTACTCATATACTGATTTAAATAATTCCAGAATGTAAATCATTATTTATATATAATATATATTCATAATATACATATATATTATAGATCGATAAAAGGAATGAAATACACTGTTCATGGAGACGGTATGTCGTACGTACGCATGAACGATGTTTTTGTTTCCCTATTGAACTGAATGGAATTTAGTAAATGACATACATATATATATATATATACATAAATCCAGTATCATTATTATTTCATATATTTCATTATTATTCATTATATATACATCATAATCATTCATGAATGGTTAACATGGAGAGTCAATCTCATCGCGCCGTGGAGACGGTAGTCCGTACGTACACATGAGCGATGATGTCATTCCCATGATGGTGGAATTGTATTAAAGTGTATGTATAATATTAATGAATCAATATCACATTACAATAATCATATATATTCATTAATTTCACCATCATACCCATCCATGTAAGGTGGTGGTGGAAAATAGATTACACCACGGCGTGGAGACAGAATTTCGTACATACGCACGGGCAGTGATTTCGTTTTCTGTTGGATGGATAGATGGTGAAATATAGTTGTTTCATACCTATAATAACATATAATTATATTATTTATACTGATTTTATAACCTCATAATGAAACAACTAAAAAAAGAAGAAGTGGAAGAAGAAATAAAGCTGAAAGAATCGGTAATAGACATTACCACTTCTTTGAAGAACCTCTTTGAGACCTCTTCTTAGGGCACTAAACTTGGTCATTGAAGAAGACCAGGACCTCTAAGATGTTTCTAGGAAAGTGTAGAAGAGAATTTGGCAGGGTTTTTCTGAGCTTTAAGGCTCAATGTGGTGTGAGGAAGAGAGGGAGGAGGTGCCATTTTATAAGGGAGGAGAGGGGCACCTTTGGAAAACTAAAAATATTATTTTATTATAAAGTCATAATCGGTGTTAAATGGCTCCAAATTCATTTATTTCGAAGCTAAGGTGGGTATGGGTATAAATCCTATCATACAATAGAATTTATACAAGTTTAGTTTCCTATTTTAACCTTATCATTTATATTTAACTTTAAGTTAGATAATTTTACATTTACCGTGTCTTTTTGTGCTCTTACACTATATGGTTAATAAACATACTATAACAAGACAAAAAACCCCAAGTTGTTTATTATTAATATATATATAACCTTATATAAGTCATTTGGCCGAACCATATATTTTTAGGAATAAAATAACAATTAATAATATAATATTTGTTTTAAAAACTATTTTATGTCAATTTTGACACTATTTAGTAATTGATTTTTGTGAAATTCATAACAGAATGATTAGTTTGAAAAAAGTTAATTAAATACATACTAACATGTCATATTAACCTATAAAATTAGTTTAATTCTTAAAAAGTTTAAAATTACATTTATTTGGGTATTTATAACATCAATTATGTCAATATTTCATTAATAAAATAATTACTCCATCATCATTGTGTCATAAATAAATTAAATTAATAAATGTCTAAAAATAAAAAATTAAACATAATTATGTAGGAAATATTATTATCTTCCTAATGAATATTTATAGTCGAATTTATCTTATGTATAACCCAATATTAAAAATGATTTACTTTTTAAACTTTGATTTTAACTATTTTAACCCTTCTTTAAATAAATTAATAATAAATGTCCTAATCTAATCCATGTGGGCCTAATGATCATATTTTATTCCTAAGATTTTATTTGGTCTAATTACACTTATCCAATAGAATTAGGACATGTGTTAGGGTAATAATAATATCATTTTTAACCTTAATTACCCTATTTACTTTTAACCATGGTAAAAAAAAGTAAAAATTTAATATTCACCAAAAATTATTTTTATCCCATTGAACCAGATTTTATATTCTGACATCAATCATGTCTCTCGGAGTTTTGAAATTCCACTCACAGAAGCAGTAAAATTATGTTTTATAAAAAATTCATTTTTTTAACTACCACTTAGTGGTTTCAATATTCATCAAAAAATGAAAGTTTCCAGAAAAATACCAAAAATTAGGCCTAATCTATATTTGATATTATGAACTCAAAAATTATGTCTATTTTACCAACATAAAACATATCAGTTTAATTAGTTAATTTAAAAACTAATTCCCGTCGTCAAAACAAGTAGCGTTTTCTTAAGAGATAATAACTATCAAAAGAGTGACACTTGTTTATGTCTGGTTTAAATGTGAAATTACATCCAATGACCAGAATTGTATTAAATTGTAAAAATATATTCTAAATATACTTTAAAACCACTAAAATTAATAACTTATCACTATTAATTATTTCGATTAAAAAGGTTGTTTTTAATTAAAATTCAGTAATTTTCACTATTCATCAGAAAATGAAAGTTATCCGAAAAGTACAAAAATTTCTCCCTAAGCTAATTTCGATATTCCGAATCCATAAATAAATTCCATTTTGAAAAATAAAATTTTAAAAATTTCAAAAAGTGGTTATTACTATTCATAACAGCTAGTTTTAATAATATTTTAATAGCATATCATTGTTTAGTGAAACTCGGTATTGCGTACTACACATGCTATTGAGGAAGGTCGCGAATGTGTGTAATTTAAGGCAAGTAAAGGATGTGTGTTGTGAAAGCTCCTTTTTGTTTAGCGTATAACACAAGAAATTAATGAAATTAAAAAGAATATTTTTCATAAAATCTCGAGCTGTTACATTCTACACCCTTAAAATGAATTTCGCCCTCGAAATTCGTCGGGGTTATAAATGGTTTACTACTTGAAAGTTTCATTAATAGAAACCCACATCGTAAAAGGAATACAAAAACCGATCTTTAATAACAAAAGTATGAAATGTAACGGTTACCCAAATAAACTAATCACTCGGTTTCCACATAGGTGAAAATATGGACATGGAAGAGAAATATTACCATCATGTTCTTGATGGAGAGTTGTAGGGAAAATGGCTATGGAAAAGCCAGCAATCACAAAGCTATAAATTTGTGACAATCTAAGGTACCATCTGATTCATCATATATAAGAGCACTATGACAATATTTTTGGTTTTCAAGATCATTTCCCTTAAGTTGATGAAATTGGAATTAGAAGAAATACTTTCGTGATTTTGGTACAGTCTCACCATTGGTCGTTCTTTGGACAATTTCCACTACATATCTTAATGAAATAAAGTTGAATTTATCATTCCTGATGTGTTAGCAGATCATGTGACAGAATGATGGGTCATTCCATCTGTCTCAAACAAAAGGTTGGAAAAGTTATCAAAAAATACATAAGTCCATCTATAGTGAGATTAATCATATATGGTTCCTAAAATGGACTTATACTTCATATATCATAATACTTAATATAATACAACTAATTTCTACTAAACCGGGACTTCCTGTAGGCCAGTGGTAGGTCATAATGGTCAGTCGCACATCCTTTGTGGGTTCAATTCCCACAGCCTTGTCCGACACGATGGGCTATCGCCCGTCTGGCAGGTTTTCCTTTTTTTAATACTACATTACTATAACATCCCATCAATAATATCGGAAAAAAAGTTTCATCCTTAAACAATACTAACTTATGTCCAACATAATCCATTCCAATCTTTAGGCTTATCTAAAATACTTCGGTCCAAGATCATAGTATAAAGAAAATGATTACTTGAAATGTCACATAAAAATCACATTAATGCCATAATTTATCCCCCATATATCATAAGATATATCTTGTTAGTCAAATTACAAACATGTGAATACCTTAATCTTGTATTCTCTTGAAAAATGGATACCCATTTAACCTTAGTGAAAACATGAATTCTATCAAAAGTTATCACTTTTCCACATACCAAAATCCCAAAAATTCTATATACTCAAACCATGATACAACTTAGTCCTTATATCAATCATGATCTCATGAATACTATCAAACATATTAGATTTTTATTATCCCTTCATTATGTGCATATCGTCTGCTTTCGAAAATATTTCAATCACTTTTCATGGTTACCTATGCCATATTCATATATAAAACCACAATGGACCAATACATAGATATTCCAATATACCATAAAAGTACCTCAATAACATTATTCTTGAATACCAATCCATAAACAGTTCAAACCATCATATTCAATGATTGTCTTGGAATAAGACTTCCTTAATTTAGATGTAACTTTTTAAGTCAGGTCATTGAGTTGGGTAATGCCCATGTTCTCCACAAATAAGTCATTGAACTTCATAACAGTCTATTACTCTTTGTCCCTTTTCTCCACATAGATAACATATGTCCCTCCATTTTAGGTATTCCTCAAGGTTCTTCTTCCCTTTTTTAGAAATCTCAATCTTCCTTTATTTATGCTCCTCAACATGCGAACATGCATAAAATTCAATCTTCTACTTATTTGATGAATTAGGCATACCACTAAATTTCACCTTGTTAATCATATATCGCGATGACTAATTTGGCATAATCACAATATCTTTCTCTCAAGGCATTATGTAATTTTGTTGCTCATAGTCACCAATTTGTCCATTGGATTCAATGTTAACCTAATTCCTTCTGGTTCCCTTCATTGACTAAAACACAAAAAGAATTCTGTGAGAGGAAAAAATCACGCTATGGAAAACAACATAATAAAGGGGGAGTACCTTCAATATTTAACATATTGGGTTACCATAATTATAGTACTATAACATATAATTATACTTAATCTTAGGTAAATCCCTAGAAATACCTTAGAAATATCTCTAGGGATCTCATGAAAGTTCTCGCATCCTAGTTTTTAAAGGTTGACTAAACCTTTTCTCTGATACCAATTGTAGAGTATCGATGCTTGTTGTAGATGGAAATTACATTACTTTTGAAAAATACTTAGTACATAACAAAAACATACACACAAGGACCGTAATAGTTTAGTGTCTTTGGAAACTCATAATTTAATCATCTAATCGTGGTGAAAGATCTTCAACATCTCCCATAATGATCTTCCTTTTTTACCTAAAACCTTTCTTTATATCCTGGGGAAAAGAAAACATAAAAGGGTGAGCTCAAATGCTCAGTAAGGGTAAACAAAAGAAATATCAATCAAATCATATACATAAGAACATAACATTTTGGAAATCTTTACCTGCAAAAGAGATCATAATATCATTACATGGGATAAATCATAGTAGTGAAATGTAATACCAATAATCATAACATAAAACATGAAACTTGGTGGAATACACACATAAACATAGAGAATCATTTCTTATTATTCAAGACACTTTTCCAAGACTATCTTAGTGGACAAAGTCCATTTCTAAACTGAGTTCATTCCTCGTTTCAGTCCTGTTTCACTGAACCGGTTTAACCTTTTGTTCCAGCCATGTCTATTTAATGAGATATAAAATATTTACCCAATTCATTGGAGGGAGATATAGGTCCCACCCATCTTATAATTATACCATTCTTATGTGTGCCACAAAATCAAAAACCATACATCATAGCATAACACATGTAATAAATATAGGAATCTTAAACATCGTGACATCATAAAACAACTCATATAAGATAAAGGAATTCATAAAAATAAATCCATCACAACATAATCAAATAAATGAAATAATATGGATATAAACAGATCCCTTTATTATCTTAGATGGAAAATAATTTTGATAAAACACTTGAACTCCATTCTTGAAGAAAATATCCATTCTTCTTCAAAAAAACTTTTCCTTTCTTAACATGTCATAAAATACTAAACTAAAATAATTTTATTAAAATTATACTTGAAAACTTGTATGGGATGCTTCTTTGAAATACTATTTTAAAAATCCATTCATGTCGTGTATGTTAAGAGAAAACATTCTTCTTGTACTTTTGTCAAAAAGTACCTCGTACGAAAAACGACAAAAGATTCATTTCATATCGTTTACTAAAAACTCACCAAAGGGTAAAATTGGATATAAATTACTGTATAATGATGTAAATATTACATATTGAGGAAACATAGATGTGGATGATAAAATGAACCCTAGTAAATTACAAATCATAAACAGTCTTGGATAAAAATGAGACTGTGATATTTCCCTTACCTTATGTCTGATTTGCTTCGTATGTGTCCGAACCTCCTGTATAATGATTTAAATAATGTCATTGACTTATTCCAGAATCATACTCATTGTTATGATATCATATATGGTTCATTTATGCTTTTATATTACCCATTCTTTTGTAAATTCCATGTTAAAACATTGTTTTGGGTAAAATCATTTTATTTATATTTTGTGTTTCGACTTGTCGTTCTTGATATTATTCCTTATATCCTGATTTACATTATTCCAGAATGTAAAACATGATTTATATATAATATATATTTATCATATACATATATATTATAGATCGATAAAAGGAATGAAATACACCGTTCATGGAGACGGTAGGCCGTACGTACGCACGAACGCTGTTTTCGTTTTCCTTTTGAATTGAATGGAATTATGTAAATGACATACATATATATATATATATATACATAAATCCAGTATCATTATTATGTCATATATTTCATTATTATTCATTATATATACTTTATAATCATTCATGAATGGTTAACATTGAGAGTGAATCTCATCGCGTCGTGGAGACGGTAGTCCGTACGTACGCACGAGCGATGATATCATTCCCAAGATCGTGGAATTGTATTAAAGTGTATGTATAATATTACAGAATCAATATCACTTTAAAATAATCATATAAATTCATTACTTTCACCATTATACCCATCCTTATATGGTGGTGGTGGAAAATAGATTACACCGCAGTGTGGAGACATTATTCCGTACATACGCACGCGCGGTGATTTCGTTTTCCGTTGGATGGATAGATAGTGAAATATGGTTGTTTCATACTTATAATAACATATCAGTATATTATTGATACTGATGTTATTTCATCATAATTAAACAACTAAAAAAAGAATAAGTGGAAGAATAAATAAAGGTGAATGAATCGGTAATGGACATTTCCTCTTCTTTGAAGGGCCTCTTTGAGACCTCCTCTTAGGGCACTAAAATTGGTCTTTGAAGAAGACCAGGACCTCTAGGATGTTTCTAGGGAAGTGGAGAAGTTATTTTTTCAGGGGATGGCAGATCTTTAAGGCTCAATGTGGTGTGAGGAAGAGAGGGAGGAGGTGCCCTTTTAAAAGGGAGGAGAGGGTCACCTTTGGAAAACTAAAAATATTATTTTATTATAATGTTATATTCGGTTTTAAATGGATCAAAATTGATTTATTTTGAATCTAAGGTGGGGGTGGGTCGAAATAATCCCATCCAATAGAATTTAGACAATCTTAGGTTCCTATTTTAACCTTATCATTTATATTTAACTTTATGTTAGATAATTTTACTTTTACCGTGTCTTTTTGTGTTCTTACACTATAAGGTTAATAAACTTACTATAACAAGACAAACGAACCCCAAGTTATTTATTATTAATATATATAACCTTATCTAAGACATTTAGCCTAACCTTAGATTTTTAGGAATAAAATAACAATTAATAATTTAATATTGTTTTTAAAAACCATTTTTTGTCAATTTTGAAACTATTTAGTAATTGATTTTTTTGAAAATCATAACAGAATTATTACTTCGAAAAAAGTTAATCAAATAAGTACCAACATTTAATATTAACCTCGAAAATTAGTTGAATTAATAAAAAGTCTAAAATTACATTTATTTGGGTATTTATAACATCAATTATGTCAATATTTGATTAATAAAATAATTACTGCATCATCATTGTGTCATAAATAAATTAAATTATTTAATGTATAAAAATTAAAAATTAAATATAATTATGTAGGAAATCTTTTTAGATTTCTAATTAATATTTATAGTCGAATTTCCCTTATGTATAACCCTATATTAAAAATTATTTACTTATTAAACTTTGATTTTAACTATTTTAACCCTTCTTTAAATAAATTAATAATAAATGTCCTAATCTAATCCAAGTGGGCCTAAATGGTCATATTTTATTCCTAAGGTTGTTTTTGGTCGAATTAAACTTATCCAATAGAATTAGGACATGTGTTAGGGTAATAATAATATCATTTTAACCTTAATTACCCTATTTACTTTTAATCGTGGAAAAAAAGTAAAAAGTTACTATTCACCAAAAATTATTTTCATCTCATTGAACCATGTTTTAATTACTGACATCAACCGTGTCTCTCAGATTTTTGAAATTACACTCACCGAAGTGGTAAAATTATGTTTTATGAAAAATTCGTTTTTTTAACTACCACTTAGTGGTTTCACTATTCATCAAAAAATGAAAGTTTCCAGAAAATACCAAAAATTAGCCCTAAGCTATATTTGATATTATGAACTCAAAAATGATGTCTATTTTACCAAATTAAAAACTTATCAGTTTCATTAATTAATTTAAATATTATTTCCCATCGTCAAAACAAATAGCGTGTTCTTAAGAGATAATAACTATCAAAAGATTGACACTTGTTTATGTCTGGTTTAAATGTGAAATTACATCCAATGAACAAAATTGTATTAAATTGTAAAAATATATTCTAAATATACTTTAAAACCACTCAAATTAATAATTTATCACTATTAATTATATCGATTAAAAAGGTTGATTTTAATTAAAATTTAGTAATTTTCACTATTCACCAGAAAATGAAAGTTATCCGAAAAGGACCAAAATTTTACCCTATGCTAATTTTGATATTCCGAATCCCAAAATGTTTTCCATATTGAAATGTAAAATTTTAAAAATTTCAAAAAGTGGTTATTAATATTAATAACAACTAGTTTTAATAATATTTTAATAGCATATTGTTGTTTAGTGAAACTCGGTATTGCGTACTACACACGATATCGAGGAAGGTAGCGATTGCGTGTAATGAAAGGCAAGTCAAGGATGTGTGTTGTGCAAGATCCTTTTGGTTTAGCGTATAACACATGAAATTAATGAAATTAAAAAGAATATTTTTCATAAAATCTCGGGGTGTTACAAATAATTTATTATCACTTTTATCAGCACTATATTATTTTGACAATAATTTTTTTTTTATATTTTAATAGATAATAATGATTAGAAGTTGGATTGAGATACTATGAATAAGTGTTGAATATAAAGAATGTGTTGATGATTTTTGGAAATATTCTAATAAAAATTTTCAAAACAATGAAATTTTATCTATACATTATTGAAATGTTTAAATATAAAAAAGTTGAAAGAAGATAGATCAAAAGATAATTTAATTTTTCATGGTTTTAATCTGAGTTATACCTCGTATATTTGGCATTGAGAAACTAGGTGAAATTTAGGATATATTGATTATTATTCTTTAAAATATGATAACTCTATTTAAATTGAAAAAATGGTTCTTGATATTGAAGTAGAGGCAATTGGAAAATAAACGACACATGTGCCTCTATATATGGATTAAGAAAAAAAATTATTGGGGTTTTATAGAATTTATGGTTTTATCATCGATGTTATGATAGATTAACATGAAGGATAACATGGTTGAAGTAACAAGAGTTTTACTGATTTTCTACAATTGTGGAAATATATTATTCATAAAGAAAGATATTTTTTAGATAACATTATAATTTGAAGAAAATATTACGCCTGATGGGATTATGTTACCAAGAAATAAATGTCCTGCTAAATGACTATGTGATATATTGGAATTAATATGAATTTATTTCAATGATTCTTAAATTTGGGATGTCAAGTTATAAGTTGAATGAAAAATTACATGTTGATTTAGTAGTTACAGATACCACTGCCATGTAATTTTTATATCTTCCAATAATTCCTCATTTAAAAAATTTATCTACCAATTCACATGTTGAAAAAAGTTTAATATGGCATCAAGATGAGTAGATTTTGCATTGATTATTATAGAATCCATATCATTGTCTATAGTAGAGGAAAATTGATTAGAAACATACTATAATTGGAAATGATTTTAGAAGTATTAGACTTGGAGTATGCATAGATGGAATGAATCCATATTGAATCCTTAGTAGAACATAATGTTCATTGACTATTTTATTTGTAATTTACAACTTATCCTCTGAATTTTATACAGATTACAAAAACATTCTATTGATTTTAATGATATTTGGAACAAAACATTATGAAAATGATATTGAAGTTTTATTATCACAAATAATTGATTATGTAAAACTCTTATGGGAGGATGTTATTAAGCAGTATAATTCTTATAAAATGTAATATTTTAAACTTCAAGAAATGATTATGTTCTCTTTAAATAACATTCCATTATATGTAAATTTTAATGGATATAGTGTTAATGGGTATAAAGCCTGCCCAATATTTGAACAATAGACTTTATATTATCAATTTCATCATGAGAGAAAAACAGCATACAAGGTTCATCAGAATTTTATTTCTATGGATCAATCTTGTAGATGATCAAAAATAGAATTCAATTTCTTAAAAGGATTTTATATTTCTCAAAAAACATCACAAACTAATCATAATTTTGAAAGGGAGAAAAAAAAATAATAAACATTTGGATGGACACGTAAATTTAGTAATGATAGAAATATTTAAAAGAAATTTCAATATTTTTTGAGCTATCATGTTGGAGATATCATGAGGTAAAACATAAAATTGATTTCATGCACGTGGATAAGAATATATATGATTGATTTATTGGAACATTTTAAGATATTAAGGGAAATACTAAATATTTTCTGAATTCAATATTTGACATACTCTCAGTGGGAATATGTTTAGAGTTAGATCCCACTCCTAAAGAAAGGATAAAATTCCTTCCCTATCTTGTCAAAAATTATCCAAGAGGGATAAAATATGATTTCATTGATGTCTTCATGGTATCAAAGCATCTCATGGTTATTTTTAAAATGTTAATAAATTTGCGTCTTTTAGGGATTTTATGTTGATAGGTATGAAATCTAATGATTTTTATATCATGATGAAATAGGTTCTACCTATTACATTGCATGTGATATTTTCCATTCCGGTCTGATTGGCTATCATATTGATGTGTTATATTTTCAATTCAATTGGTAATAAAGTGATTGATCTAAATTATTTGAAATTTTTTAATATAAATAAACTTATATACATTGTCAATTGGAAATTTTGTTTTCACCCATATTTTTTTTATGTCATGGTGAATTTAATGGTTCATTTGGTGTGAGAAATAAATCACTATGGAATTGTATAAATATATTGGATGTACCCTTTTGAAAGGTATATAAATATATTTACGTTGTATGTTAACAATCCATATTGACCTGAAGCCTACATTACTGAGAAATATATTTCTAAGGAGGTTCTAGAGTATTTTACAAGATAAATGCCCATAGTAGAGGACATTGGATTGGCTCCTTCTCACAATGAAAGATTTATTTATGGTGGAAGGGGGATCATTTACTTGAAAGATAAATAATTAATATGTGAATAGTTTATGATGGTATATTTATACATATAAATTAACTTAGATGATGCTCACCGGTATATAACATTACATATTATTATGTTAAAATAATGTTATCAAAAGAAGAAAGATATGTGGATTTCCAATAAACATTAAAAACATTTTTATATGTTTTAAAGAGACTCTGGTTTTTAGATCAGATGGATCAGAATCAATGAGATGGTTAGCAGGTGGTCCATGATAAAATTTGATACCATGGTCCAAATATGATGTTAACGTCTTTACATATCATATTAATGATTAATAAATCAACTGTATAGTTCAGAATAATTGTGTATTGGTTTTTACCAAATCAATGCAATATTTGAGTGTTAAATGAAAAAAAAAATTTACACATAAAGTGAATATTATTGAGTAATTGAAGAAATATAAGAGTTTGATTACATTAAAATTCATGTTCCATTGCTTAACTAAATATGGTTTATAGATAACATATGTTCCGTACATGATGAATTTGGAATGGCACTTATTAATCCAAAAATATTGGAATACATATCAGACCATTTATAATGTAAGAAAATTAATAAATTTATATGTTCTTGGTCAATATGATATAAAATGGATTATTATTTAACAAGGAAAAAAAGTATGATGGTGGTGATAAACATGAATCAGAAGACGATTTATGTGAGATCCTTGTGACCATTGAATTATTAATAGAGTATATTGATGAGAACATCATAGGTATGGTTTTTTCCATAAAGAACGATCACTATTAAAGAATCTAAAAAATAATATTTTTGTGCATTCCTAATATTATAAGGAACATATCATTATATCCCATTATTTTAAATTTTCATGAAATTTAAGAAATTTTAATTTTTTTTATTACAAAAACATGTATTATAACTAATATGTTAAACTATTTGTTTATAATAGTTTAGATTTGTTTAGTTTACCATGATTACCCTTATGTAAATTATTTATCAATTGATTTTGTTGAAAAAAAATTATTTTAAATCTAATATGTTATATCAAGACCATTATATTTTATAAAAGTATATTGAAAAAATATTATTTTGTGTAGAAAAAGATTTATTAGGTTGGAGAAATTTTACTATTCACACTTTTTTTAGATTTGATTTAATTAATTTATATGACATTTCATATATAATTACTGTTTTTAATGTATTAGATATCTAAAATATATTTAAATAAGCATTTGTTATGCATATATTAGTTTAAACTTTGGTTTGATAATTTTTCATTTTTAATTTACAATAGTATTGTAACAATTGAATTTTATATTTGTTTTCTAATTATTGGTTTCATTTATTTTTATGTTAATGAATGATAAATCAACAAACTGACCACATTTTTATAGGGAGGATCGTATCTATACCACTATGTTGGAACATGTGTATGCTCCTCTTGATGAGCCTCATTCTTCTTTATAATAGATATCTACTCCCTCCGGGCCAAATAAGAGCTCAAGGGTTGGTAAATGTGGCAGTACACATTTAACAAAATTACCAGTTTCCCATAGGCATGACCAAAGGATATTGGTATACTGTTAAGGTAATTATATTCAAAGAGGTCATAATTGAAAATAATTCATGGGTTTTATATTTTTCCAGGATAAAAGCAAAGTCATTATTTTGATTGATGATTGGAAAAGTGATGAAAAATTGACACTATCTAAATTATGGGCGACCATTTTTGTAATATTTTTTGTTATTATTTTATATATATTAACATGTTTATAAAAATATATGTTTTCCCCTTTATTATGAGATGACATATGATATACCTAACATTAAATGATCCAGGGGGAAAAGATTATCCTTGGATTCTCGAAGATGGAGGGATTTCAAATAAACACTCAAAATATATTTCATTTTTGGGAATAGGAAACATCATAATCCCTGTGATATATATCCTTTTATATATTAATATTCATGGAAGGAATTTTTTGAAATTAGAAAAAAAGAATAATTTTTTGTATCTGCAATGTTATATTTAAGTTGTTTTTTTATATTAATGAACTTATCAATGATTTGTTAAAGATATCTTCGTTATTAATTAACAGAAATAAAGTATATCTCATTTGGTGATCCAATCTATAATCTTATACCCTCATAAATTATCTTGGGGAGAGTATACATCATTTTTTGAAAAAATTATGGAAACCTAATTTCAATAACATAGTGCCGAGTCTTCAAGATCTGTAGAGGGTTCTACTCCATGCCCTCTGGCTATACATGATAAATGTAAGAGGGATATGATAAGAAATAATGGAAAATATCAAATGGAAGTGTTAAGGGTTAAACATGAGATGATTTAATAAGTATTCATTATTATTTATTTATTTTAATTAAATTACTTATATACTTTAATTCATTATTAAAAAAATAAATAATTTTGGATTCTCATAAGTATCAGGGAACACGAGGGGTCTTTTTAGCTGAGGGTAGTCATGATATTTTAGATATATGATTGGGAAATCTAGAACAATGATGTTGTGTATGAGGATACCCGATAGGTGTACCGATGAAAAAAGGATTTCTATATTCTTCAGTTTCATCAATAGAGGGTGTTTTTTATAAGATAATATATTTGGATGCTCGAGATTAGAATATTCATGTGATGGTGGAGGAAAAGATTATATATTCAGTATAGTCTATTTTGAGGTCATTAAATGATAGTTTTAGATTGTATCTCCCACTCCTCAAACTCCTCCAGTAGCTCTCACTCATCGACCTCTTCCTATAGACCCACTCTTTATCTTACTTTTACAACCTTCCTCTATAGCTTCCCCATTATAATTAGTAAAGTTTTGATGATTTTGATCATTATATTGTTTTATATAAGATGATATTTTCTATTGGAGATATCATTTTTCATCAATATTTGGTGATAAATCATCCTAGGGTCACTGTGAAAGATATTATAGATATATTAGCTGGAGTAACTTTACATATAAAGGAGGTGAGGAAAGTTGAACAAAGTACCATAAACTTTTGAGTTTTTCCATTTTTACTACTGTGACATATTACCATAGAGGTATTTTAATATTTAATATTTTATATTATTTTTGTATTAATTTTTTTTAACATTTAATGTCTATATTATTATCTATATCTTATATGAATACTTCAAAGGTAAATAAATATTGTATAGAATATAGTAAATACTATATACTATGACTGATGATACAAATTTGAGTAGTCTTGATATATTTTTAGGATATTCAAATATGTTGTTGGATGTTTATGAGATTTCAATTGAAGCTTATATTTTTGGGTGTGCAATTATTGTGGCACTTTGGAAAAATTATAACATGGATCATGTAAAAATAGATTATTTTAGCATCTATGTGATGAAAAAAATTCCATATTATCCTCTACATAAATATTTTCTTCCTTTTAATATATGGAAAATTTATACTTATGTTTCTTTATTAGGTATATTTTTTCAATGTGTAAAGAGTATAGAAATATAGATGTATATATATTTATGGACACATAGTTAATTTTAACTGAATGGAGTTCAATGAATGAAGCATAAATAATAGTTTATATTGATAAAGGATTTCAAAAAGAATCAATTATTCAGGGATGTATGTTTCTTTTTCTTGATGATTATGAAACATATATCTCACAAATTTTTATATATCATTGAACATAATAACCACTAACATTATATTTTTATTTATATTAGTGGTCATTAGATGTTAGGGTTTTTATGTCCAAGGGAGAAGGCACTTTACTGGTTATTCTCTATCCTTGGAAAAGTGTGACAATATTTTAATAATATATTGGACATGAAAGATTAAATTTCTCAATTTTTATTTATACTATAATGAATTTTAAATTTATTTAATTCATGTTGTTTTCTAATAGGGGATGTTATTTATTTCAAGGGACCACATAGAAAAAAAATCCCCAAGATTAAATATGTTAATGAAAAGGAAACTTTTAAGGTATAAAAAGAAAATTTTGGGTATATTAATTAATAATGTTCTTTTAAATTGATAAACTCTGTTAAAAATTGTTTTCATAAACAAGAAGACATAAAATTATGTGGATATTATGTGTAGGTATTTATATATGAAATAATATCTACAAGGATAGTTACTCTGTTCCAAATGGTTGGATTTTGTTATAAAATTTCCTTACTATTTCATTCATTTTATTCATAAGACATGTTAAATTATTTCTTTTAAATTTTTAGTTTTTTGATGACCCTCGGTATTATAGTGCGTTGAATCACAAACACATACATGTTGAATGTGAAAATAATTTTACATGTTTGGTTGGATTTTTTTAATTATAAAATATTTTTTATTTTTTAATGTCGTAATTGTAAATGTTTATTGCTGGGTTTTTCAATACTGCTACTACTTGTCTTGTACATGTTTGTTTAATAATAGCTGTGCCGAGGATGGTTAAAAAGAAAAAAATTTCAAAAAAAATTCACATCAGTTATTCTATAAACAATGTTCAAAATCGTTTTCCACATTGGTTATAAGATAACTGACATGAAAAACCATTCTAAATGGATTTATCATGTCAGTTATATGATAATTGTTGTAAAAAACAATTCAATAATTCATTTAAAACATACATTTTTTAATAAATATTAATGAAATATTTGTAATACCTCCTTTAATAATAGAGCCTAATAATAGATTTGAAAAAATGACAACTGACATTTTCTTAACTAGTAACCGCCTCTCAAAATGGTGTCATTTGTTTTTCATTTACCACCTATAATGGTATGAAATTATGATTAAAATTATGTTTATATATGATATATATGATAACTATAATAAAATTATGCTTATTTTGTTTTTTATAAAACATATACCCTTATTATTTCCATTTTGTGTAAATACGATTACATCGTTTGTGGAGGTGTGGACTACTGCCTCCTTAAAGAGATGTGATTTGGTCATGCTATACATGGAATGTATAAAAGATGATTTTAATGAACTATTATGAAAAATATGACCTATATATAATAATATAATTATAATATACATATATATCAATTACTTTTCATTTTAAAAATATGAAAATGAAATGAAAGTAGCTTTCATGTGTATGTACGACCCACCGTCTCCATGAATGGTGAATTTAATTTCTTATATCCTAATACTATGAAATACTATAAATATATATATACTGGATATATATATTAATTACACCACGATTTAAATTATGGAGATTATGAAATCATGATCTACATAAGAATAAAAAGAAATAACAATCAAGACATACTAAAAACTAGATAAATAACACTCGAAATAGTGAAGATAATGAAATATTGTTAACAAATGGGTAATACAATATTATTAGAAGATCATATATGATATCATAAATATAAATATGTTTCTATAACAAGTTATTAAAATGTTTAAAACTATTATACATGATTTTAATGGATTTTCAACTCAAATTTTACACAGGCTAATAGGTTTGCATCTCATTTTTTACATCAGCGAGATTAATGTCATAATAACCTCTAATTTATTTTCTTGTGGTTTATCTACTTCCAATTTTAAAATATTATATCATGATTTGTTTTATCTTCTTTTTATTTTGAGTTTCATTTCAAATTATATCTTTTAATGGAATTTGAGTTAAAATTTACCAAGTGGTGAATAATTTCCAAACCCAATTCCCTTAAAATTGGGTTATATTACTTTATAATTATTGTTACTATTATAATATTATCATTGTAATCACTATATATTATATATATTTTTATTTCCACTTGTATTATTTGGATTTAAATTTTACACACATAATCTAAAATTTATTGATTCTCACATTAATGTTGGGGTCTTTTCAAGGGTTTACATCACAATCACATTTTTTCGTTGATTGATTAAAATTTAATATTATTTAAATATTATTATTTTATAATTGATTAATAAAACTTTTAATTTAATTCTTATATGGTTATTTATGACCATTTTCATGTAATTGTACCACTTTCCGACTCTTTGGTACTCAAAATGTTAAAGGAAATGTTTTTTTTCACAAAACCCTAATTTATTAATCACTTTAGTCAGAGAAAAATAATTAATCTAAGAACCTTTTTTATAAGAAGGTTTTAAAAAATGGTTTTAACCTTTATGAAGTAATTTATTAAATAAATTATTACCCTTTTTCCCTTTTACAATTTTTCTCAATTATATCATTTTGTCTCCTTTTGATGAAGTCATTTATCTAATATTATTACCATGCAAAAGGACTTTTCACTTTCCTTGTAAGGTATGTATGAATTAATCCATATTCATTTATTTAAGAATTATTTGAATTTTTAAAAGGTTATTATTTAATGAAAATGTTTTTAAAAAGTGATTTTCTCATAAAATAATTTTTTAATTGAAATAATATGATATTTTCCTCAATAATATTTATCAAATATATTTTTATAGTATTTATATTCATCAACAACAAAAACCCTTTATTTTTATTCTACATAGAATATTTAGTATTGATTCCATCCTTTTTCCTATGGATGGTTTTTTGATTGAATTTTCATAGGATAGAACTGATATTCAATACCTTAATACCTTTTCGATCCCTTGAAATAATCAATTTCTTATTATCAATGAATATTTAATTTCCTCTAATTATCCATATCATTTATCTTGAATATTTTTATTGGATAAACTGTATATAATTTTTATATGTGGTATTTACTTTTACATTTATTTGATTATCAATCATAATATTAGTAAATATGTATCTTTTACTCAATACATATAATAGATTAGTTACTTTATTTATTTGTGATATATGGAATTCTTTAGACATGCACTATACGAGTTATGGACAATTAATGTAACCCTTATGGGTTGGGGACTCATAAATACATGCCCCAAAAGTAGTGATCCATTTAATGTAAGTCCCTTAATGCATCCGTATATTCATGAGACAAATTTGTTGGTGAAGAACCCTTTGATTTTGATTCTAAGAAGAATAGTAGAGTTTTTACCCATAGACATAAACCGTATTGTGAATGGTCTCGATGTTAATGGTTCATGGGCCCGAAAAATTATATCTAATATTTATGAATTGACTTTATTTAGAATTCATTTATTATTATTATCCATGTAATTATTGCATCGATATATTGGTTCATTTTATTCCTAGTTTATTGATTCAATTTAATGTGTTTTTAGTTATTTCCCTTTCCATATTCTTTCCATAGTTCCTTTTCATTTTATTTATTACACGGCATGTGTATTCAGTTATTACCTTTCTATAATAACTATTCTCATTGATTCATTATTTCATCCACATTAATTTACCCTTACTGGGAATTTGTGATCATTGTCATTATTTTTTGTTTCCATAAGATTCCTTGATGTTTAGTAAGAACGGTATACAAGGATACGCTAGTTAGAATAAATTTATTCTCATCGAAGGAAAAAATATGATGTAATTAGTGTATTCATTTATAATAATTGACTCATGTATGTATTTAGTTTCCCAAGACTACTAAATTGTCTGTTCCACTGGGACACGATTTACATATATCATATGCCAATATAACTATTGTAGACATTGGATCTGGGCTTTCTAGGGTCAGGTATCTATACAAGGGTAAAGAGACTTGAGGGTTGATTGCTCACTAGCTTAAGGGATTAACCTAATACTAGAAAAAAGGGTTTGACTATATATTTCAATATGAGTAATATTATATGTTTGGTTTGATATGATTTCGATACATTACAAGAAATAATTTTATATACCTTATGCATGTGATGCATTTTGAAATGTGTAAATATATATATTTTATTATAGATAGTTTCACAACTATTGGCTGTGTAATGAGTTACAAATTAATATGAAATTATTAATCTAATTTGGTAGAATGTATATGGATTTAAAACTAAATTTCTAGAAGTATCTATACATGTAAATGGAATGCATGAGAATATATGATGATAAATTAAGAACCCCTTAAATTACTTATTATTAAACTCTTTAGAATTTAATCACTTATCATGACCTCTATCCTTGAATATTGTAGGTTCATTAAAAATGAGTTAACCAATGACATGTTCACCAAGATTCAGTTTATAAAAAAAATCCCTATATAAAAAAATATTTTTCCTACCAAAGTGATCTAATTTTGACCATACATAATTAGAAAATAATTATCAATCACAAGGTCACATACATACCCAAAACATTTTTTGTTTATATTTTTTGTAGAATTTGGAAAAAACTTCTATATTAACATGAAATGTCCTCTTTATATAGTTGTAATTTCCCAATTAATATAAGATTTTGTTATTACAAAATAATAATTCAACATATCCCATCAAATTATATGAAGATGATACCCTTTTAGACATAACATACATAATACCATTCTTTATAATGTGGGAAAATGGAAATATAAGAATGTGTGAGCTCAGATTCATAGTACGGGTAAACTTGGAAGATATCAATCGATGATCCAATGAAATAATAAGATAAATATAAGTCCATTAAATCCAAATTTGTAATTATAAATCTCATACCCAGTCATTCATTGATCATAAATCATGATTCATGGAATAAAAAATTTACATTTCAAAATACATGAATCATGATAGTGAGGAATCATTATTAATCTGTCATAATCCATGAGATTGTATAATAATATAAATAATTTACGATAAAATTTATGGCATAATAATAATTATATATACTTATTTAAATATCAATGTATAAATTCCAAGACCATCATCATAGAGTGGAAAATTTACCATAAAGGATTAGGTTCACCCCTAAACATCTTTTTATTCTTTGAGTTGGTCCACTCCACATCCTCTATATATTTTATCATGAGATATGAATAATTAACTAGTTCATTGAAGATATTTACAGGAACCACATATAAAATAAAAAAAAATGTTAACCATAATAATATGAAACCATTAATGATGTCATAACCCCTAAAAATGAAACATGTTTCATAAAAATATCATAATCCCAGAGGCATCATTAATATATAAAAAAGAATCAAGTGGTATCATAAAAACTTTAATTATTTTATAATAAATTAATTAAAAAATAATAAAGAAATATGTTCTGGGAAAATTAATTTAAAACATCATCATTATAATCTATAATGAGAAAATGGAGGGTATATGAAGATTATATACCTAGTGAATCAAAAAAATCATTACAGGATTTTAACATAGAATAAAAATATCTTTAGAAGATCAATTGAATTTTTTTTTGAAAACAAGGAAAATATACATTTCATTTGGTATCATTAAGTGCAAAAAAATCCAAAAACATTGAGAAAAAAAATTCATTTAAAATAAACAAGGATATTTTTAAAGGAATCTTAAAATAAAAAAAATATTCATCATAGAAGGAAGAACAATTTTCATGGTAGATATTTAAAAAAATATTCCCTATTTACATTTTAATAAATCCACAAATAAGATATTTACAATACATTGTAATAAACACTTTTTAGTCCTTTGAATGAAAATTAAAATAAGGTTGAAAATGACATTAAGTAATCCTTGAATAATAGAAAAATTCTTCTTGAAAACATTTTTAAGAACAAGGGCATGTAATAAAAAAATCCACCAAAGAAGAAATAATGTTGTCATTTGTTAAAAAACATTCTTGGCCATTTTACGTACCACTGATAGAAGAATTAGAGGTAAAAATAAATCCCCATAAATAAATAAATATATTCAATTTGATTTCGTTTAATATATAAATATAAAATAATTTTCCCAAATAAAAATCAAACATAAAAATCCTGATTAAAAATGAGATGTCAACATAAACATATACTGATTTTATAATCCCTTAATACAATCTTCATAAATGAGATAACATTTGATATATTTTTAAATTAAAATGAAATTAACAAAAAAATCATTAAATATATTATTCGTAATTATATACACTAGACAATATAAATAACTGGTGAATATGGCATATTCCATGGAGAAATAAATGTGATATGAGAAACCCATAAAACTTTTATACAAATTGACACAAAATATCTTATAAAGTGAAAATATTTAATCGAAAATTAAATAACATGATTAATAATAAATTAATCATATAATATATCAAATAGGTTTCATATACACCACATGGAAAAAATATCAATATTATAAAACATTTCTGAAAAAGGTAATTTAAGCTGAAACCCTCGCCTCAAGTCCTGGCATTCTTCATATAGATTCTTGTGTTCCTACATAATATATATATATTTATTATATATATATATATTTAATAGAACCAAATACATACTTATCATACCATATATTATTTAATCATATAAAAATATCACCATTTTATCTATATATCAACATTAAAATAATTTTTTGGGTGTTAATAATATTATTTTTAATATCAATTTTGGTTCAGTCATTTTCGCCCTTTCACCATGATAATAATTTCTTCATATAAAAAATATTAATATTGATATTAATATCTTATTTATTTATTAGATAAATTGCTTGAATTAATTTTATAACTATGTGATGACCAATGTGTTACATCACATCATGGAGGTGATGGTTTGTTGGTACGCAGAAGCGATGAATTTATTTCACATTGAATTGGAATTAGGAATATAATAGTTTTTTATATAAGATTAATAAAATTTTATAATAGTTTGGAATGTGAATTAACTATTTTAATATAGATACATTATATTTGAAGGAGATATAAGAATATATTATTATAAAATAAATCGATTAAGATTTATAGATCCTCTCTTGACGTTCTTTTTTTAAATAAAACATAATGTCATTAAAGGAGATGTTTTTGGCCCCTAAAGGTTATTGGAAATGAGTAATGGGATGTTTTATAATTAAATTAGGTAGATTATTCAGATTAAACTGAATTCACCTGTGTCTTTGAATGGTTTGTATTAAATACCTTTTAATTGGAAAAAAATCAATGTCATTTTCATAAATATAAATTCATTAAGAGTCAATAATGGCATTATAAAATTGAAATAGGATAATAAGTGGTAAATAGTTGAAAAATTATTCAATTTTATATATTTTTAAAAAAATATAACTTTTTATTATTTTCTAATGATTTAAAAATATTATTTAAACATTAAATATCATTTTACATAACTTTCACATCTCTTCAAATATCTTGTTTTTAAGGGAATTAATAAAAAAAGGAATTATAATATAAACACTTTATTCATAACTTATAATTTAAAATTATACATTATATTCCTCGAACACCATAATTAATTCAAAAAATAATAATTTCAATTATTTTAAATTCATTTAACTAGTTTTTATACTATTTTTATATGATATGTATCAGCATTACATAAATGTTCTAATTAATTATACAATCCCAAATAATAATATTAAATTACTACCATAAATATATTTTATTATTAATTAATTTAATAATATATTTGTTTATGTGTTATTCATATCTACATCCATATCATGAAAACATATTAATTGAGATAACGTTATATTTTGTAATTACTCTAATATTAAAATAAAGTAAAGGTTATAATCAAAGGAAAGTAGTACAAATATTCCCTATTTTAATGTATAATAAAGTTATAGTAACATATATCTCATCTATTGAAATAATGGTATGTTTTAATTTATTTTGAGACTTTATTCCATATTTTCATCCTTGATTGCCTATGTTTCCCATTATCATGGAGACAACTTTTACCATGGTTGTTATTAATTACGACTACCAAAGGAAATAGACTATATTAAATAATTTTAATATGTTGATTCCAATTATTGAATCCATATTCTAGAATTTAATTTATATATGTGATAAAAATTACTTTTAATATAATTTAGGAAATGCAATGAATATCTGTTAAAAAATCATTTTAATAAAATAGATGATTTTATACCAAAATTGAGGAAAATATTTATTCTAAATGAATTAATTAGATTAAAAATAAAACATATATGAGTTTTAAAAAACTATAAAATATAATTGGATTTTAAAATAATTTTTTGATTGAAAATTATTGTTTTTTACAAAAATCATTATTTTTTCGTATTCTTTCTTATATTATTTTTAAAATAAAAATCCCAAAAAAGTATTTTCAGATAATTTTTTCATTGTAATTTATAAATACATATCAAGAATTTTACATAAAATATCAATAATCTACTATTTTAACTATTTTATGAAAATACAATATATGCAGTAAAATCGCATTTATAGAAAAATGACTCGCAAACTACTCTTAACCTTATCTGATTTCTTTATTATCATTAATAAAATAGTACTTATTTCCTATAAACTAGTAAATAATTTTGAATAATGAAAGTTTTTCAATATATATTTCATAATTAGACTACTCTTATTCATAGGATCAAACCAATTAGGATGTCATTATATTAATATTTAGATATCATGGTTTGTTTGAGATTGGTGTTGCATATAGTACAAAAAATCAAACATTATATTTATTTAAATTAAAACACATTATAAAATCCAAGGGGTTTAGTTTATATCCTTCTTAAAAAGATTATACCATCGAAATTGTATATTGTTTCTAATAAGAAGGATTAAAAAATGGTAGTAATTCAAAATAGAAATATGATAAATATACATAAGTGGGATGAAATAAAATTTAGTTCACATTGATGAAATTTACTTTTGATACATAATTTATTTTCTATATTAAGACTTCGAAGCTTATCATTTACTAAATATATAAAAAATTTATATAATATTTTTAAACTCATTATTATTAATGAGTTTCATAAAGATTATCCTTCATAGCTGAGCTATATTTTCCATATTAGTTTTAATATAATTATCTTCATCATGATTAAAAATACTAACTTAATTTACCATTAAGTTAATAATTTATAGAGAACATACTTACTTGATTTTTTTTAAATTAAATCCTTTATTGGAATTTAAAAAAAAATCTCTTATTCATCATCATATACGATAAATTAACATGATGAATTTCTCATGCATAAGAACTAAAATTGTCTTTTGATAGATGAAAATATCCAAAAAAAGAAAAAAATTATTCCTCATATCATTATTCCTTAAACAATACCTAAAGAAGTTAAATATATTTTTATAATATAAAATGTAAATAAGTATTATACATTAATCTCCAAAACCTCAATAGTAACACCAAAAACATTACATTAATCATTCCATAAATAACTAACATTATAATTCATCAAAATATTACTTACCAAATCCCATACAAAAAACACATGTTTTGATAACATATAATTTTAATATCGACATTCTATTTATCTAAAAAGAAAATTGACACCACATAGAGTCAAACAATAAAAAAGTATATCCCTTGATCAAATATTCTCTAATATATACTAATATAATCCCAAAAAAATCCAAAATCCCAATGAAATATGATCAAAATTCAATTCAGTAATTTTTTTGAAAACTAGAATGAATCACCTTATCATTATATAATATACTATCCTTAAGGTTCATGTATACCTTAGTCATTAATTCTCAAATAATTATCTCCAAAAAATATTAGGTTATCTCAAAATAACATTTCAAGGATATTATTTGACATAATATCCAATATTTATTCAATCATTATTTTTCAAATAATATAAACCACATTGACAAAAAAAATCCCATAATAGACAATAATTTTCCATTCACCTTAATCCTATATTATTTATTACCATTTTTTCCAATTATTCATATATACATTAATATAAAAGAACATATTAACACTAAATTTTATTTGTTATTCTCAATTAATGTATCTGATTAAATTATTCGCAGATAATTTGACATGTAATATTATATTAGAGTAATGGGTTACATATATCTTAATGGTTTATTAAAACACAATAAACATTTTCCATAATGTCATCATTATTAATTAAATCAAATTACTTAAAACCTCAAAATATTATCCAACAAATTAATCATATTATCATAGTAAAATAATATAAATTACTAATGTTATAATTAACTATTATTCTAATATCATTAAATAACATTATAACCTATAAATTTATATAAACCCTACTCTAATACAAAATAGATAGACTAAGACCCAAAAAAATAGATCTAGTTAAAAAAATTCTTTACACACTCGATTTGATATTAACTAAAGTGACAAAATTTTAAATATCCATAATTAGAAAACTAATATCCAGCATTGGTTCATATAAATACCCAACAAACTTTAGCTATTGAGATTTACATAATTAGTAAAAAGAATTTACATATAAAACAATGACCATTTTAAATAAATTGGAATTTATTTCCATTATACAAATATTTTCATGTTCCATGTGAAGAATTATACACCACAATAAAAATATCCACACATGATAACCTTCTATAAATTTATTATATAAATTAATTTTTCATAACCTGGGGAAGTGAAAACATAAAAATGGTGATATAAGATCCTCAGTAAAGGTAAACATTAGAGATATCAATCTATAATAATATATATTCATAAGATAAAAAATGAGATCGAGAGAATCATCAAAACTTATGAAGTTCATATATAACTAGTCTTAGATGAAATATCAAGAGGCACAATGTTATTGATTATAATTTAACAATACATGATTCATAAGAGTGAGGATTCATTATTAATCAATTATGATCCATGAGATTATATCATAATTATAAAATGATTTCATAATAATTTTGGAATAAGTATAACTATATAAATTCATTTAATTAGTCATTGATCACTGACATAACCATCATCATGTAGTGGAAAAATCCTTTAATGGATTACAATCAATACCCAACCACTTTTCATCCCTATATGGGTTCAATATACATACTATTTATATTAACTCATTAAATATCAATCATAACCCAATGCATTGGATGTATATAACATACCCACTTGTCACATGATGAAAAAAACATGTGTACCAAAATAATATAAAAATATCCATTGTACCATCATAGAATAAGTGATCAAAATTAAATAGGTTTTGAAATCATATTACATTTAAAGAATGTAATGTCATGGTATCATTACAAAATTACTTATTTGATCATCTTTAAATTAACCCATGGGAAAGAAATATTTTTCATGGAAAATAATTTAAAACATCTTGATCGTAAGATATCAAGAGAAAAATAGTTTATATTACCATAATATCATATCATGAGTAAAGAATAAAATTATTTATAATTATATTAACAGATATTAAAGACACATTTTAAGGGAATTTTAACATTTCATTTGAAATATTGATAACATCATTTTGATTTCATATCTTTAAAAACTAAAAGGTAAAAAGATATTTAGAAAACAATATTAGAGACTAATTTTGTGAACATACAAATAATGCTTCAAATAAAATAATGATAATGATGGTGGTTAAATAAATTTTGGTATTAAATGTTAAAAGAAAGAGTCCCTTGCCAATTTTTGATAAAATTCATATAAAAACCTGTTAGAAAAAAATGTTAAAAATTATTTTTAAAAATAATAAATGAATGTAATTTTTTTTTAAAATGAACTGAAATAATAATTCTATCATAAAAACAACTTTCTTGAAAACTTTTCAATTAAAATGAACATGGAAGAAAAAGTTGACTAACTTAAAATGAAATAAGTATTGTTTTATGAAACAAAATATCATGCACATCTTAAGTACCATAGAGAGTAGAATGAAATGGAAAACAAATAAAAACCTCATAAATAAAAAATTATAAAAAAATATATGGTTTTTATGATATTAAAAAATAACAATTCCCCTAAATGGGATTTATTTGTATATAATCATGATTAATAATGAGATTACAGCATAATCCCATTTAGATTTGATAATATATGAATCAAGACCTCATAATTCATATAGAAATATATAAAATTTTATGTTACTTTAATTTCTTATTAATCTTATCCTAAGAGACATTCAAGGGCATTATATATAGTACATAATATAATCATTGGTGAATATGACATATGTCTCACAGAAAGAAATGTGAGGTGATAAATCCTTAAGGATTTTGTAACATTTTATTCAAAGACTCATTTATATATAATACATAATATAAAAAACTAAATAACATGACTAAAAATATTCTCATGGTATAATATTTTAAATAGGTACAATATACACCATATAATAAAAAATATTTTCATAATACAAAACACGTCTCAATGAAAGGAATTTCATATGGAACCCTTACCTCTGTTCCTGGAATTCTATTTATGTGGACATTATATCTAATATAATTAATGTATATTTATTATTAACCAATATAAAAACTATATTAATACTTAAAGTCTAATATTTTATTAAATTATGACAACATGACACCATTTTATTATTATCTCTTCCTTAAAATACTATTCATGGGGTTAAATATTTCATTTTTGATCCATGTTTCTATTTGATTGTTTGGGTCCTTATAGCATGATCACATTTTTATCATATATAAAATATTATCCAGGATATAAATATTTTATTTATTAATTATATATTGTTTTGGAACCGTATATATATGGAGTTGATGAAAAAATAATTGCATCTCCTCATGGATATGGTAGTACATAACATGAATGTGTTATGATTTCATTTCCAATTGGAAGGGAATGAGAAAGGTAATAGTCATTTCACCAACATAATTAAATTTAATTATCATTATGATACTAAATAATTTTTTTTAGTTTGGATACAATATATTTGAATTATATAAAAGAATATATAAATGCAAAAGAAATCATTTATGTCTTATACCTCCTCTTTTTATATCCACCATTTGATTAAGCTTATGGTCTTTGATGTATATGTTTATGGTCACACTATGGTATTGGCAGGGTTTTATCTGAAGGTTTAAGAGTTCAAATTTTATTGTTTTAATATAAAATCAAACTAACTTTTTTTTTAAATGGTTATATTAATTCCCTTTTTAAATGAAAAATATCAATGATTTATTTGTAAATAAATAGTCTTTAAGGATCACTAATGTCTTCGTAAATGTAAAAGTGTAACATAATTAGATATTATTTGATATTTTTTCCAATATCCTATTCATTTCACAAAATATAATATTTTATTTTCTTTATAATTATTATGAAATAATTTTTAAAAATTAATTCTAATTGAATGTCATTTTCTAGAGTATTCAAACATTTTGACATAAAAGGAATAAAAAAGTAATATAATTCTGATAAAAATACTTTTAACAACACTAATATGAAAAATTAATTCATTAAATCCACGTAACATCATTTTTTATTCACAAAATATTAATTTTAATGTTTTAAAAATTATTTATATGAATTTTCTTTTACTTCTACAAATGTTGCCTTAGCATTGAATAAATTATCTTTTAAATTATATCATCAATAAAAATTAAAAAATAAATCAATATCATAAATATAGTTTATCATTAAATAATTTAATAATATATATTCACTCATATGTCATTATTATACATATCCATGTGATAAAATAAATATAGAGTGAGAGAGGGGGGTAGTTTTTTATTTTTCATATCATAAAATAATATAAAGGTTGAAATCAAATGAGAGTGGAACAAAAATTCCAAAATTTTTAAATAATGGATTTTTTTCAAATTATTTTAATATAATAAGATAAATTAATCATTTTTATATATAATGACATCTTATACCTTATTTTCATCATAAATTAACCTATTTTCTCTTCAAAGTGGGGAAAACATTTACCATAGATACTATTCATTATGACATAAACTAAAATAGGTCATAATATATAATTTTAAAATTCTAATTAAAAATATGGAATCCACATTCTATAATTTAATTTTCATATGTTTTAATAATTCCATTTAATATAAATTCAAGAAATGCAACAAAAATGGTTTTTTAAAAAATACATGTTTTCAGAAAAAATTAATTAATTTTATTCCAAAATCAAATTAAATAATATTTCATGTGTAAATAAATGTATAAAAATGAAAATAATTTTAATTTTAAAAAATATATATATAATAACAAATTTATAACACATTATTTAAAGATATACATGATAGTATTTCAAAAAAAATTCTCTCTTTCATAATTTAATAAAAATATTTATTTTCATAAAAATAAAAAAAAATTATCTAAAGCTTATTTGCTAATGATGAATTAAAAATTATTACCAATTATTCATAATAAATGTTTTAAAATTTCAAAATTTACCTTATAATTGGAAATATAAATATACATCAAAATAAATTTTATTGAGAAATGGCCACTTAACTGTTCATAGAAATTTTTTATTTCATTATTATTATTTAAAATTTAATACATATTTTTAATGCATAAATAAGTATATTTTAATATATATAAATTAGAATCATTTAGTTCATAATGATGTTACTCCTATTCATACCAACAAATGAAACTAGTTTTTAATAAGAATCATATTTGAATAAGAATATTTTCATATAATATTTTGGTTCCATTAATCTCATTGTTGGATAGAGTACACCTTATCAAACATAGTGTTTATTTAAAATAAAATACATTATAAAATATAGTGATGTTAAACTAATGTTAGGTGACCCTGGATTATCATGGGTAAGGAACAATGGAATTTCCTAACACTAAATGATATTTAACCAAATACATATATGATATTTGGGTTACAAATAGGTAGGAAACCCTATATGATAAGATATAAAAGAATGGAATTTATTTAATAAAAATGGGGTCTTTAGAGAAAAACACTTCCTCCCAACTATTTAAGAGTAATATATAATTTGTTTATCTTAATGGTTCACCAAAATAGATATGTGTTTAGTGGGAAACTAAAGTGTTATCAATGATTATTGGAATATATATCTTGTAAAACTAATCGGTATGATATAATTAAGAGGGGTTATCATTTTTGTGAGTGTGTATTTAAAAAACCACCTTACTAAATGACGGAAAAAAATAAAACTCATCAAATGAAGCATCTATTTTATATAAAGTGAATCATATTCCTTGTAAATGGCTTGGAGATAAATATTTTAAAATGATATTAATAATGTAATAACATAATATATAAGTAAAAAATTTAAAAAAATATTCATAAGAATGATAGAAAATTCAGCATTTCAGTTAAAACTTTTATTGAGTAATTGATGAGTAATGTTGTGGAAAAATTGATCTAGGTATTTTTTATAATAATTTATGTGTTAGTTATATGTGTAAAAAATAATTCTTGTTTCAATGTATTGTATTTTATAAAGGAAACATTGAAATAATGATGCATCCAGGATGAAAAGTTACCTAAAAAGGATATATCAAGAAACCAAAACACATTGTATGTATGAATAATCAATGTAATTGTTTAAATCCAAGGGGTCTAAATTAACATCAATCATCACACATGTACCCAATTTTATTATGTACTTTAATGACATGTAATTATTGGGGTCTTTATAAATGCATGAACTAGATATATACATCATTCTGTAATAATTTTTAGAAAGGTAATAATATTTTATTGTTAGTTACAACCAGAATGAGTTTAATAATATTTTATCCCATATCTTTAATATATTGAGGATAATTTTTGAAGATTTCGGATGACAATTCTCAACTGTTGTATTAAAAGTTTATGATGTTAAAACATCTAAATAGAAAAATAAAACGTCTATATCAATGTTCAAAAATGTGTTTTAAAATTGTGAGTATATATTCATAAAACCTAATAGTCGAGTCATGATAGAGCTAAAGTAATTTCATTATTCAATCCTAGTCATTGAATAATGAATTTACTATAATATCTGTAGGGGTGAAATAAAATATGTTGAGATTCCATGTTAGGTATTGTGGTTATAGAGAACAATTATTAGATTTGTAGTTGTATATGATAACAATTATACTTTAAACTATTATTATGAATATTTATAAGAGTTCCAAATTGAAAAAGTGTTTATAGTTTGAGCTTAATGTGTAATTTGAGAAAATTGAGTAAGGGATTTTTAGTTATATGAGATAGATGTAATGGATAACCAAAAAATATACAATGGATAATAATAATGATTTTTTTTAAAAAAATTTCCTCTTATACGATAATAGGGGTTAGTATAAAGAATAGTTGTTACAAATAAATAAGATGATTGTTTTGGATATAAAATGGTATGAGTTGATCGAGTTATGTTAGGTCTATATGTTGAAATAACCTAAGAGTGGGGGAGGGGTGAATCTGGGTATGACAGATTAAAACCACTTCCCCTTTAGATCTTGTTTCTTTGTTAAACAAAACACACTTCTCTCTTTATCTCATATCAATATTTAAACATAAATGAAATCATGAATAGGTCAAATCAAATTTTCATGGTTCACCCTCACTAGGATACATCTAAGAATCATATAATGGTGATGTTCCCCAATGTTCCAAATAAACTAAATCTTGATACCAAATTACAATGTCCAGGCTAGACCACTTCAATGCCCGAGCACACTGAATTTACATGAGTTGTTGTCTTCTCACTACATTCCCAAGGAAAACTACCTATGTATCTTCTTCCGGATCACTACTGATGGGAAGGATCAACATTTTTATATTCCTTCACTAACTTCTCTTGGAAGGTATCTACTCATAGTTTATGGACAAATAGATCCCTTAATTTTTATGAAATTACTCATCTTAAACTATAGATAGCTTCTTTGTTCAAGTTCATTTTTCACCAGTAGATGAATTCCACTTTTCAATATACTATTTGGTTAGTGTAAAAAAAATTGTGAACTATATTATTTCATTTTAAAGATTCCATGAGTCCCCAAAAATCCTATTTACTTCTTATACCTACTGTGTAGTGGGTATGGTTCATGGATCACCACTGCATGGACTTCTTTTGCTTCCGATAACCATCCTCTTTTACAGACTGCTTCATCTCTTCTTTTTCGTACTAACTCCATGTACTATCCTAGATTCCACGAACTATTTTTGCTTCTGCGTACTACCCGTATGAAATACCTTTGCATAACACCTCTTCATACTGCCTCCATATCCATAGAATTATTCTCCCTAAGGAACACATCTTATTCTGTGAATCATTTTTTTACTTCATGGACCACTTTCCCTTGAAATGTTCCAAGCCCTACAAACTCTCTTCCTGAACCACTTTCATAATTCATTGTATTCTCAGAGAATGTTTTTTTCTTATGAAAATATCTCTTCTTTATTGATGGAATTATCACTCCTTATATGGGAAAATATGTCAAAAAAACATGATAATCTTACATTTCCCATATCTCCACCATGTACATCTCCTCCCACAAACTATTTCCCTCTGTAGTCTACTTACTGTCTTTTATCCTTTGTGGCGGCCCAAATCACCATCAAATTTTTACCAATGATTCCCTTGGTGGATTGTCAAATCACTGCCTCGATTCTATGAATTATATTCCATTCCGCATATCACAACCCCCCCTCAAAATGAATTCTATCCGAAAAACCATTTTGGTTTCACATGAACAGTTCCCATACACGGTTTGTGTCTCACGATTCATAATGCCCTTCATTTTCTAATTTCCCTCAATGTTCTACATACCACCATTCATGGTCTGCAAACCATCCTACACGGTACTCATACTGTTCGCTCCAATGTGGAAATCCTTCTTTAACCAAAATTAAACTCTTGATTTTGAGGCCTAAAAATATGGAAATATCTGGGAAATTGTACCACCTTAAACACCAGATTCAGAAAAAACAACCATACTCATTTGTAGTCATTTAGATTTTTTAACACATCCAAAACATACTAAGAAGACACATTGAGGGATTTTTTTTCTGAACAATCTTCCCCTTTATATTGGATGAGAATTATTCTCAAATTGATACCTCAACAAATATTATTCAATGTTCTATCATCATTGAATTTTTTCTATTTAGACAGCGATCAAGGATTTATTCAACACATAATCTAAGCCCGCATAAGCCATGCTCATCATGAGAAACAAGTTTATAATGAATATTTCTTCAATGAGCCACATCATTTCTTTCCAAACCAAACATTTTCATTTCATCATGATCATTAGATGTTGTGATATATATCAGTTGATCAATACCATCTAGAATAGTTAGATTTAATACTCCCCCAACATCACCACTCCACCTAACATCTTCAACTCCCCAATATCATTACTCTACATAATAGATTCTCCCAATGTATTGATTAAGACATTTTCTTCCCTATTATAGTAACATGTTCTCCCACTTTTTCAATAAATCCATAGATCATTACTTTGAGGACTAAAAAAGGGTAAAGAACCTAGATTTGAACATTAGATAAAAATACACTATACCTCAGGGAGAGGGGGATCTACATCCATAATTTTTTATGTATGGGGAGTAGACTGTACTCCCATAGTTATTTTGTTCCTTTCAAATGATTCCATGTCTAATTCCATTGTTATAATATTTATAACTTGTTGTTCGGTAGGTACATACAACAACTTCACACACCAATTATCAACCTTATCCTAGATAAAATGATATTTGATTTCAATTTTCATTGTTCTTGAGTGATGGACTTGACTTTTGATAAGATTTATAACACTTGAATTATTATTATGGATTAAAATCAGAGAGATCAGATCAACTACCATATCATCAAGATTATTCTTCATCCACATTATTTTTGTACATGTTTGAGTTACCAAAATATACATAGCTTCTACAGTGCTCAATGAATGAAATATTATTTTTTTTCTTTGAAAAAATAAAAAATACTCCAATATAAAACGCACCCCCTAATGTAAATTTTCTATTTATTGATCCATCCCAATTTGAATTTGTATATCCCAATAACTATTGTGGAGATTTATCATTATACATCAAACCATAATTCACCGTGACCATGATATACTGATGTATTTTTCACTATAAGAGAGTGGGTTTCCTTGTGATTTCTTTGATATCGTGATACATGGAATGTGGAGAAAACAATATCGCATCTCATTACTATCAAGTACAGTAGACTACCAATTATTTTCCTATATTCTGTAACATTAACTGCATTACCTTCATCATCCTTTGATAGATTCATTCAGGTATCCATTAGAGACATCATATCCTTGGAATTATCTATTCTAAATCTTATAAAAAATTCTATGTAAAATTTATATTGAGAAATTAATGTGTCATTATTCCCTTTTGTTACCTATAAACTATGAAAAATCATTAACTCACCAATCATTGATATTTTGAACTCACTTTTCATGAATTTTTAAAATTATATGCATTGTGCTTCTTATGATCCACAAAATATTATGAAACAGACAAATAATAAAACAACCATCCTTTAATTACTATCACGGTTGAAATATACATTGTAATCAAATCCACCATGCTTAAAACTAACCTTCTTCATGAAATTATATATCCTTGAATACCATTCTCTTAGTGTTTACTTCATACCATATAAATCCTTCTTCTTCCAGAAAAACATTATTCTCAACTTCAAGAATCAGAAAACCATCTGGATTCTCAATATAAACTTCTTCTTCCAGAAATCAATTTAGAAATTATGACTTGAAATCTATCTAGAACACTTTGATCATTCTTTGAATTATTACTGCCAGGAATAATATAATTGTCTCTAGCCATTCAATAGGTGAAAATTTTTCATCAATACTCATTCCTTCTACTTGGGAGTACCCTTTTCACACTATTCATGATTTGTTTAGAATCACTACACCATATTCATTCATCATGTTTTAAAAGACCCATTTAATCCGGATGACATATTTTCTATAGGTCTCAAAATAATCTATCATATATGGTTTTTCTCAATTTGGTTGGGTTCTTTATTCATAGCCTGAAACCAACTATAATCACCTGTTTCTTCACTACGACATTTAGGATCTACATTGGATAAGTACGATTCTTGAAAAAATCATTTATCCTCCTTGTCTGCAATAGAACTTTTTGATCTCAAATTATGTTTTGTTTGTAAATTTTATCTATTCTCATTGGTCTCTATGTACATATCAATTTTTTTATGACATGACCTGTATTGAGGATTGATTTGTAACTAATTCATTCCCTCTTCCATATTCCAGGGTTTGGTGACTAGTGTTGAAGGCACACTAACTCGGGGATTCCTTTTCCTAGGTACCTTTACACACACTCAGCCAAATCAATGAAAAAATGCAGATGAAAAATGAAAAAAATACAAAAATTCTATAAAAAAAAGAATCCAAAAATGAATCAACCTCTAAATAGTACAAGTAAATGTGTTTTAATGTAAACTGAAATGTAAAGGGTGAAAATAAAAGAAAAACTAGAATAGTTCCACAACCCAGAAATATGTGTGAATGCGAAATAGTTGAGAGAGATCTTCTCCTAGAAACCATGCTCGACCACCACATGCGGTCCAATCATCATATTTCCCTAATATTATCTAACGTCATGATCAACCAATTTTTCATCTTCAGGGGAATATTAAGTGTGGTCCATGAAAAAGTATAGGTGAGTATAAAAATACTCAATAGGATGCCCTGAAGGCTCAAGAGAGTAGAAAAAGTCATATTTAATAGGGGAGTAGTAGATAGAACAAGGTACAATAAAAGGAGTACATCGCAATCTTACAAGAGAGTGAAGTAAGCTCATCCAAACACAAGGAGATAGAAATGGTGAGAAGATGAAATTGTCATTGAGACTTTGTAACCATTAGTAGTAGGGTATACTCTTCCAACCACGAGATGCAAGACATGAAAATCATGTGGCATACTCCACGTGTCTTCGAATCTATTAGAAGGAGTGTAACCAAAACCCAAGGCGTGGGTACAACAATAGGATATATATACATGATCAATAAAATAAGCCCATATGAGAGTGTAAAGGATCTCCATTTCACAGCTCAGCCTAATAAAAGTGTATCCATAGTTCTAGAAGTAACCACTAATGATGCCCAACATCCCATATATCTATCATGAACATGCATGTCAAAGGGACTCAATCAACACGCCTTGATACAATCTGGTTTGGGAGGACCTGAATCACCGTCATGGTTTTAGGTCGCATCTCATGGACACATCATGGTGGGGAAAGTGTTCCTTATTATAGTTATTCCAATGGTCTGTCAAAACATGACTTTTCACTGATCAGTATAGTGGATGGAACATTTCTCAAGGTCAATAAACCAATGCCGATCCCTGCAGAAGAATGTGCTTGGTTCGACTATCAGAGAACTCCATTTTCAATCCCAACTGAAGATTAATATGATGGAAGGTAATATTTAAAGTGTAAATGGTGAATGTCAATGCCCATCCCCCTAGAGTGTAATCCCAAAAGAGTAAACTGTGAATGCCACTACCCGACCCCACTGGAGGGTAAGCCCGATAGAGTCATTGGTTAATGCCACTACCGAGCCCAGTAAGAGGGTATGATTGTACAACTCCAGTGATCCTTGCTGGAGGGTACCTCTCAAAATGTATCGAGGATCTACAGTACAGTTATTAGTTATTACCCCAAATAAGCGTCACACATGTAACATCTCACATCATATCTCAAAAGCCATTATATAGGGTACCATCATGTTCTACGTGAAAAAACAATAAGGATAAGAAATTCATGAGATAAAATACGAGTTCAGAGGAATGGGATATGAGATATATAATATTTAAAAAGTGATACACAGTGTGTGGGGGGCCACACGACGTGTGACCCCACCTCATCGCCTGGTTGTGTACCTATCCATCCATGGGTACTAAACTACTATCAAGTACCCCTAGGTGTTTCAGTCTACTCCCATGGTACATGGAATTGCTATCCATAAGGAAGAAGAGTTCACAATGCTCATCGTTAGTAAAATAGGAGTGAAAATATAACTTTACTAACAACCCTCCTTAGATGTCACCAGATAACTAAAAAGATAACACCATCATGATCCTTGCATAAAATACAAAGGACCAACTATTCATTCGCCCAAATCGGATTCCCAAAAAAGAAACTACATTTTTCATCATTGCACATGTACACTGCTTTGTGGGTCCCAATCATAAATCCCGAAAAAACATCACCCAGAATGAGCCATTTTAATCTTCTAGGAAAAAAATACGGTATCAGCTATTCATTGATCCAAAACAAACACCTAGTGAAAATTAACATTTCACTGCTAATGCCCGAACCGCACCTCATAGGGCCCACACCTCAATTTTTTTTAAGCACCTAAAATTGGTCCTCAAATGTATGCCTCATTTCTAGGGTCATGACATCATTGGTGACACATTGATTGGTCGTCGCAAGTGAAAATTATGATGGGAAAAGTTTTTAATAAAAAAATATATTATAATTATTTGAATGTTTCATGAAACTGATCCACGAAGCCAAAACATAAAGATACAAATATCGCCTCAAATTATCCTTATCAAAAAGAGGAACATGCGGTTAAAAAACATGTTAAACGAATGAATGATTTAGAAGTTATCACGTTTTGATAAAGCCCTAGCTAGCTCTGGCCTGGCCCGACCATATTGGCCAGACCCAAATGCTGCATCCGGGCCTGAGCCACCCCAGCCAAGTCTGCTCCACCATGGCTATGCCTCCCCACCATGCCGACTTCATACACCATTTCCTCAACACCCCCTTTACACTTCCTAAAACCCTCAGCTGTCGCACCTTTCGCCGACCACCGAGAACACCTCGGTAGCCTAAATTTCAATCCGATACCAGATATGGACTCCCAAGAATGAAAAAATCATATTCTCAGCCTCAACTTTATGAGTCTTCGATGTTTTAGCCTGACAAAAACAATTCATTGATTCTTCTCATTGTTGCACCTCCTCCAGTGCCAAAACTGAAAAATCTCCATTGATCGAGAATCCCATAATCACATCCCTCACAGAACCATGATCCGATGGAAGATCAGATGTCATTTTGACATGTCAAAATGTTGACTGATGAAGAGTTCCTAGAAAAACAAAGAAAGGATGATCTAGAAATTAAATGGTTGATTTTCATTGTTTGTTTTTCCATCAACAAAGGATTTCAAAGCATCAGAATCAACCAGAAGAAAAAAACAAGAACAAATTCTTCAATCATGGAGGTGTGAAATCTGAAATAGAAATCCTACATTGATTTTGAATTTTCCATTGTGTTTTATGTGCTCTAATCTACTAGCATCTATATTTCCATCAAAATCCGATTATGTTTAGAAATTAAATCGCTGTCTCGAGTATATGGCCAGAGCTCCGCCATCCACAAGGGAAATGAGCTAACTCTAACTCATTTCTCAATACTCCAATTTATAGGAATCTACCAGCAGTCGCTGAATCCAAACCTCCCACTCCCTCTCAAATTACGTCTCACTTAGGTAAAACACCCCATTCCAGACACAATGGTTTGTTTGGATTCCCAATCTGAATACATGTTCAAAATTTATTTGATTCCATGTTCGAGATAAAATAAATAAATTTAATTATTTTATATATGAATATATTGTTCATGATGTTTTCTATTGATGACCCTCACAAAAAAAAATTATGTCTCTTTTAGGGTAAACACAACTCTTAGGACTAAATGGTGGCCTTGAATTCTTTATCTGAGCATCCATTTAAGATATATCATGTTTCCACCATGTGCATAGTATAGAAATACATAATATTTTATGAAATTAATTTTGGGCACACCAGGACTCGAAATTGCACATCGTCCCAGTGCATAACTCTACCAATATAAGTATACATATAAAAAGGTCATACAAGTAATAAAAAAAGGTCTCTATAGATTTATCATATTCCAACTCATCATTATAGTATTCTTCTAAATCAGCCTATAGAATTGGAGCATCCCTTGATCTACTTATTTCATCATTACTATCCTTTGAAGACTGAATATGTATTTAATAAAGATTACAACCATTAGCTATTTAGGTCACATCATGGATTTTAATAATATTTCTTTTCCCGTTGTTGAATCGGTTATATGCTTTTCTTTTATTTGAGTTTCCAGGAAATATCCCTTTATCTCTATAGGATTTAAACATCATGTGTTTGTCCTTGTATAGAATAAAACACTTTCTTCCAAACATTAAAAAGTAATTCAATGATGGCTTCATTCCATACTATATCTCATATGCAGACATCTCTTATTTTGGACATAGTAACACTCTATTTTATACGTAGACTAATTTCATCACTGTTTCTTTCCAACATTTCAGTCAAGGTATTACTCAATGAGCATTATTCTTGTCATATTGTTGAAAATATCCTTTCTCTGCTCAACTAAATCATTATGATATTGAGTTATAACTACTAAAACATGTTTCTTAATCCCATATTTCTCAATAGAATCATTTTCTTGGATATTAGTGAACTCTGTTCCATTATATATTTGGATATTCTTGATTTTGTGACCTAGTATCTTTTCAACTTCCCATCGATATCTTATAATGAAAATAAACACCTCTGATTTGTGGTTAATGATTGAAACCCATTCTATTCATCTATAATCATTAAGGAGGTGAACATAGTATCCCCTCCCATTAAGAGATCATGGTGAATTTGGTTCACACACATCAATATAAACCATCTCAAGAAATATTGTTTACCATTTCTATTTTTCCTTATATATATTTTGAATAATATTCCCATGTTAGTATGCATTGAATGTATATGTATGATCACATGATAATGTAGGGAGATCTCGAGCAGCATGAAATTTCTTTAGATATTTCATAGATGTTTGGTTCATGTGCCCAAGATGTTAGTGACACAACTTATTTTGTTCTACCTTGTATATGAAGCACATATCTTCTTATCCACTCATGAGGTAGAGTTTCCTTTTTGAATGCATTCCTGATAATACAACAACAACATATTTTTCATTGATGACCCTCACTTCTTTTGAAAATATTATGGCATATCATGTGTCACAAAATTTATTTACGATTAAAAATATGTTACTAATACCTTCAACAACCGGGATAACTAAATGTATCATGTCTCTTCCCCCAAACATTGCTTCCTTGAAGCGAACAATTTTCAACCCTTCATCATTGAAAATTCATATGATACCTTCATTATCAAACCTAATTCACATCAATACATCCTTATTTCTAATCATACGGTATGTTCATCAACTATCAATGATCCATACCACCATATGATCTGATGCCTTTAAAACAATTTCTACAACCACTACCTGCTCAAATATTTTCTTTTTGATCAATGTTTCTGACATCATACATGGTGTGGATTGATACTCTTTACATTCCTCAGAATATGATGGACCAAATTCATCATGTAGAGATACAAATTGATTTTTCATTTTCATCTCATTGGATGATACATTTTTCTATTTCTTATAACCAATCTAAGTTTGCTTCATCACATTTCTCTATATTTTTTATGAGCAATATCATTCCATGTGTCCAAATCCATGACACCTAAAATAGTGGCCCTCAAATGATGACCTAGAAAATTGATCTCTATATGAATGCCTATGTTGGTCATGTTCCCCTTGGGAACACTTTTTTTATCAAACATTTTTTAAATGTCTCATCTTGCCACAACAATGGAACCTTAAACATGGTACATTTCAATATAAAAATATTTCCCCACTGGTTATCTCTTGGGTTCACTGAATCTTATGATTATGCATTATGACCAGATCAATCTTAAATCTTGGATTAGTTACTTATGGTATAACTTCAACCATTACTATTTTTTATTTTCAATCAAGCCCAATACCAGCCTTATGATTTGAATTTGACTGTTTCTTTTATTCTGCTAGAAAACCATGCTCCACTTTAATCTTTTCTATTTTCTATGTTATTGATTTTCCTGATACTATTCTATGAGTCAATAATTTTTCTTGATCCTTAACACTTCACTGTATAATGATGACATTCTCTTCAAGTTCATAGATATATTTTATTTGATCTTTTCAGGTTTCAGTCCAACTATCGATCTCTCTTTTCATTTCATCAATTTTTAGTTTGTACTAAACCACATTTTTTAGCTTTTTGGAATTCAAGACTTCTATTTTTCAATTTATTTATTCAGGTTATAATTATCTTTTTCTTGATGTTTCATATAGAGTTTGTAATCAGAAACAACATTGTTAGATTACTTTTTTCCTCTCTATTCATCTATCTCTTCAAGAGAAGCTTTGAATTCAGCATGAAGGGAAATTATTCCTTTAACTTATCTTCCTCAAATTATTTGGAAATTTTATCTTCTTTTGAAATCATATTTTTATTTTTGAAGTATTTTCTCTTATTTCTTCTAATACCTCTTACATTGGAAGGATACTTCTTTTGGGGATTTTTATTGTTGTCTTCATTATTATATTCAATCTTCTTAGAAAACTTTTCATGTATAATTTATAATAATTCCACATCAAAAGCAAGAAAATGAATGTTTACCATTGAACTTTACTTTTTACCTTTGCAAATTTGAGGAGTGAAAGGACATGAAATCATAAAAACTATCTTCATCCTGACTATCTTCAATAGAGAGATTCTTCATGGCCTTTAATACCTAAAAAATTTTCTTCCCCTTCTCCATTGAATCATTATCATCATTTCTAATTTCATATACAACAAGAGTACAATGCAAGTTATCCGGTGTCAGATCCTTTGGATCTTTATCATCCAATACTGAAACTTTTGAATTAAACATAGGTGGTAGTTTCCTTCTGATACACTTCACAGTCTTTATATAATCAATGAATACTCCAATAACTCACATGACTTCTAATATAAAATTCAACGAATAAAATAATGAAACTGAAAATATATTTGGGTTCACTCTCATGTTTTCCAACTTATTCCACAAAACCTATAACATTTACTCTCTGACCTTTGAATATTATTCATAGATATTCAATAACTTTTCCCTCAAAGAATGTGATGATTTATATTACATCACCATTATATAAATTACAATTGATTAGTCTCCCGCTAAATAATTGATCCATTTAGTATCGACATCCATTTATTTTCTTTCTGATTCTAAGAATGCACCAATATTGATATTGGTGGGTATTCCATGCATAGCTACTGTGAATACATCCATCCATAATGATTGGATGTATTGTTGCATATGATTCTTCAATAGTTGAAATTTTTTTATGTTGAAGATCATAATTCATTTGTGATTAACCAACTTCATTTCTTCAAGTGAAGGAGAACCACTAACTTTTATCCTTTTCCTCTAATACTAATTGTTAGGTCCACTAGGTCTTATACCCTAATAGTGGTGTGTATCATGTTATGACAGATTAAAACTACCACACCTTTGGATCTTTTTTATTCATTAAATAAAACACAATTCTATATTTCTCTGGTAGTAATATATGAAATGAAATGAAATCATGCACAATACACAACGATTTTACATGGATCACCCTCATTGGGATACGTTCAAGGAGTATAAAATGGGGATGTGTTGATGTACCAAATGCACTAAAGTTCACATACAAATTAAAATGTTTCAGATAGATCAATTCGTTGCCCAGGCTCACTACCTTTACAAGATTTAGGGTTTTCTCACTATATTCACAAGGGTAAATCTCTAGGTCTCTTCCTCTAGATCACTACCAATGGGAAGGATCAATGCCTTCCTCTTCCTTCACTCACTTCTCTTGGAAGCAATCTAATCATAGTTTATATACTTTTAGGTCACTTAATTTGCATAAAATCCTATATCCTCAACTATATATAGATGCTTTGTTAAATTTCTTTTTTCATCCATATATGAATTACACTTTTCCACGTACTATTAGTTTAACAGAAATTGTTTTTCTGAACTATTTTAGTATGTTTTAATACTTCCATGAGTCCTCCAAAAATGTCGTTTCTTACTCTGCATACTATGTAGAGGGTATGTTTTATAGATTAACTCTCTGTAGACTACTTCTTCTTCCATGAAATGTCCTCTTTTGCGGACTACTTCTCCTCTCCGTCCATGTACCAACTCCATGTATTGACTCCACATACTTTCCCAGATTCTGCATAATTTTTTTCTTCTACGTACCATATGCATAAACCACCTCATCATACCACCTCTTCTTCTATGGAATTCTTCTCCCCCATAGACCACTTCTTCTTTTGTGAACCGTTTTTTACTTCTTGGAACTCTTTCCTTTGTGATATTCATATCCCCACAAACTCCCATTGAGAACCACTTTCAGACATCACCGAATTCCAATAGCAATGATGTATTTTAATACTATCATTATTCCTGAATGATTGGATTTGCGCTTCATATATAGGTAAATAGATATGAAAAAATCTGCTAATCTGAGATTTCCCAAATCTCTTCCTCATACTTCTCCTTCCATGAACTGTTTCCCTACAGGGTCTATATAATGCCTTTCTTCCTTCGCAGAAGCCCAAATCACCATTACATTTTCTCCAACATTTCCCTTCGTGGATTCTCAAATCACCACCTCGTTTCGGTGAATGAAAATCCATCATGTGTACCACATGTCTACCACAAACCATATTCCATCTCAAAAACCGTTTTCGTTCGTCGTGAATTATTCCCTTATATGGTTTATGTATCATGCTTCGTTGTTCCCTTCCTTTTTTGATTTCCTTCTTTGTTTTGTGTACCACTATATATATTCCATGAATAATCCTTCATTATATTCATATTTATAGATCCTCAGTTGAAATACATTACCCAAATTAAACTCCCAATTTTGAGGCTCAAAATTTTTATAAACATTAGAAAATTGTGCCCCCTTAAACACATGTTTTGGAAAACAACAACCATACTCTATTGTATAAATCTATCTTTTTCATTAAACAAAAACACACCCAAAACAAACTGAGATGATTCCTTGAGTGTTTTTTTCTCACCATGATATATAATATATTTGAATATTATGCAAGGGTAAAAGTTATATTATCTATGATAAAAGTGTTAGTCAAAATTATTTATTAAAAAATGATTGAAAGTGTCCTAACCACTTAATTAGGGAATGTATTAAATAATAAAGTTTTCTTGTTAAAATTTTACATCAATCAAAATTTACTTTACATGAGGGCTGTTAAATTTTAGAAACAAAAAGTTTTTTATAAAACCTAGTTACATACGAAATTATTACTGTATAGAAACGTAGAAGAAAAATTAGAAGAATGGTGGAAATTATGTCTCATATTATGAGTGTAATATGAAAAGACATTTAAAAGCAAAACTTCCAATGTTGATGTAAAAAATAGATATTATTAAAATAATAGAATATACAAGAATAATATTAAATCTAGTTGGATTCCTTTATAAGACATCTTCAGTGATTTAGATTCTTCTCTTGAAGAGAAATAATATAGAGCCAGTATGTGCTTTATAATAGAAATCATTGCAGTACCAAATGTATCAATTGTTCATAATTATGATAATTATGAGAATAAAATTTTTTATGATGATATTACTAAGGAATAAATTTTTGAATATTTAATTAAAATGGAAGATACTTTTAATGAGTTTAAAGAAAAATATAATGTTTTTAAAAGACAATATGCTTTATCTACAAACACAATATTAGATTTGTCTGTTGAAAATGGAAAGAATAATAAACTTTTGAAAGAGAATAATGAATTTAAACATTCAAATTAATAACTAAATAATGACTTAAAAATATTCTCTAATGGTATATAAACACTGGAACATATTTAAGGGAAACAAGTTTCACCTATATATGTTACAACTCTAGGATATTAACCTGCACATAGGTGACTAGTAAAGTGTACTTTTGTACTTATGTAAAAACAATAAAGTTATAATATAAAACATTTTTACAGATTAATAACAAGAGTATTTATTTCAAAATTTATTCATTCTATTTATTTGAAAATGTCAAAAAAATGTTGTTTTCTAAATAATATTTCACTAACAATTCTGGACCAAAACAGATCTGTATACCAAATTCATTTCTTATATAAATTCTATTTTGAACGAAAACTATTAAGGACCACATATAATAGTCTATGCTACTTGAATAGTGGATGTTCAAGACATATGACATGATACTATTCTGGCTTCAAGAACCCTATTGAGGTTGATGGTGGCCATGTCATCTTTGGTGATAATACAAAATAGAAAAAAATTATCCTAGGATAAATTCATAATAGTAATTATGTTTTAATATATAAAGAATTATTTTTTTATAGTGTGAAATATAACATTCATATTATTTCATAGTTATGTTATGATGTTTTTCATGTCATGTTTGAAAACAATGCATGCAATCAATATGATTCTAATGATGTTTTAATTTTTACGTCCTTAAAGAAGGATAATGTTTACGATGTTGATATGAATTATTTAAAATCTCAAAAATGATTCCCACTCGATTTCTTTTCACAAAAAATCGTGGATTTGTCATAGGTGACTATGACATTTTAGTATTCACTCACTTATGAATCTTAATATAAAATGGTTAGTTGTGTATATATTTAAGCTTGATTTCCCAAATAATAATGTAATTAACCCCTATAAAAAATGTATAAAACATATGGTTCCTTTTAAATAAAGTAATAAAGTGTCATCTTCTCGACCTCTTGAGTTATTTTATATGGATTTATTTGCAACATCTAGTTTTTCTAGATTAAATGAGAATAATTATGTATATGTACTTATGAATGAGTTTTCTAGGTATAATTGGGTATTTTTTTAGCTCACAAGAGTAAAGCTTACTGTTATTGCACCAAGTATTCCAAATCTATAGAAGCCTTATGTAGACATATAATTAATATATAAAGAAGTGATCATGGTAGTGATTTTGAAAATAGAGATTTTGATACTTTTTTCTCACAATGTGGATACACTAATAACTTATCTACCTCTAGGACCCCTTAGAAAAATCTAGTTGTATAAGGATGAAATATAATTATTCCTATGATTTCCCAAACCATGTTAAATTAGGAAGACTTAAATATCTATTTTTTGATAGATATTGTGAATACATCCTATTAAATCCTAAACAGAGTTTAAATTAGACCAATTTTGAATAATAATCCTCATGAGAGTTGGAAAAATATAGATCTTAAAGTTAATTACATTAGAATTTTTGGTTGAAAATTCTTTATTCTAATACTATGGATAATATGGAAAAACATTCTTCTGAAAATGATAAAGTAATTTTCTAAGGTTATTCAATATCATGTAAATCCTATAGAGTTTTCAATAAAATGACTACATGTAACACCCTAAGAAATTACAAATAGATTTAATATAAAATGCATGAAACATTGATTCTCTATAAAACAACACTTTTTTATAACTTAACCAATAAACATAATTTTGCCACTTTTATAATTTGAATTTAAAAAAACTGACATACACAGTTTCGTTCAGTAAGTTATTTAGAGTATGATAAGACATTCTAAATTTTGTACGAATAGTAAAATACCCTTATGAACAGCAACATACAATTATGAATAGTAACATACCCTTATGAATATTAATGTATAGTAATGAATATTAATTTGGCCAAAATAATAGAAACTTCACCATGAGTGTTTAAATAAATATTAGACATTTTATCAGTGGAAAAAAACGATCATAGTATAAGTATTGTTTTTTTGTATGTCGTAAATATTTCAATTACAATATTATAATTAATTTATGAATTTAAAATGAAAAATTATTTTCATAAAATTTAATAAAAATTTATTACTTTATTTTATTATGGTTATAATATAATTTTATGAGTCCTTGAATAATTTCTCAAGCAGTTAAAATATGACTCAATGTTTTAAAATTGTTTTTTTGGAATAAATTATGATTTTATTTAAAAATTAAACTAAAATTATTTATAAAATTATCATCAAAAAATTTATTTCATTTTTTAATTCTATGCATTTAAAAATTGTTGGGGTGAATTTTTGGGATTGTTCTAAAATTATTGATTTTTTCATGAATAGTAAAAATACAGTTTTGAGTTTTCGATATGTTTAATGACTTCATAATGATTTATAACTGAAATAAAATAATTGTATACTTATTTAAATTGAAATATTATTTGATGTATCCCAAGTGGCAAATTTTATTGTAAAATAAAATAGGCAAGACCATGGTTTTTCAAAAACCATTAATGAGGTGTCCTTTAAAATTAATAAAAAACTCCCTCTCATATACTTTAAATAACCACTCATTACATTGTTTTAATTAATTAAAAACTCATCTTCCAAGAATAACTAGTAGTTTTACCTTTATATTAGTCCTCTTATGGTGTCCTCATTCCCCCAATGTCTGATCCTTCAAGTATTAGGAGTTACTCTCTAAGGTAAGACAATTCTCATCTTCTCTTTCACATTCGCTTTCTCTTTCATGTGGTATATATTTCAAGTTTTCATACCATGTTATTATTTACATATTATTCTATCCCTATAATATTTTATGTGACTTTTATTAATGGATGAAGCATTCCCCCTCTCTTTTAATGTTTTCTAAAACCATGTTGTATAGCCTTTATGCTTTAGAATCGTTGTCTTACAATCTCTCTCTTTTTCATGAACTCTTATTATGTTATTATCTATTATTTTATATTGGATTATGTTGGGATATGTATCTTCATATTCTCCTTAAATTACATATTTCTTAATAATAATGATATACCCTTTTTCTCAGATACAAATATTTTATGAAATTTTAAGCGATATCATTAGGCTGCCAAAATTTTGTGAGGGATTTCTTAACTTCTCTTTTATTTCATGATCCTTTCATTTTTTTTTCATTACTAATATACCCTCATCCAAATTATATGATCATTACAGTACCATAAATTATAAGAAATTTTATTATTCTAATGTAGTATTTCATCATCATCTTTCTTTTACCACTACACTTATACTAAAAACAAAAACACCATCCGAGATGTGTTAATTTATCACATTCAAGGACGACAGGTTCTCAATTTTTATTACCATATTTTATTCCGGTCATGATACCTTTTTATTTGATGAAATATATAAAAATATATTCTTATTATCTTCTGTGATGTTATGGAATCCTTTCACAGTCAAAATAAAATATAATAATACAAAACTTGTTCATTATGCACAAAACCGCCATATTAATCCAAGCGTTTATAATTGTATTTTAACAAACAAGTCATCCTCATTGTATGAAACCCAAAATCATTATAAGATCAACTATATATATTTTATTTAACTAATAATATATATATATATTTATATATATATATAAACAATTCTGGATGTGTTACCAAATTTCAAATGAACTTCCACTCATAAATACATGTAATCCGATTATGATTACAAAAGAAGAAAATGCTTCCAAAATAATGAAATTAAACCCCTTATACCCATAACGAAGGACATAAATGAATATAATATGGTAATAAAAAATAAATTACATATAGATTATATTATACATTTATTTATTAATGGATCTAAATTTGATTATTTATGTAATTAAGATCCATCAAAGAACACTTTCAGGCATAATGTAAGGGTTTTCTTATCTTACTTTTAATTTCGTGAGATTTCCACTGTTCACTACTTATTTCGTGCATGTGGAGTATTTTGAACTAATATTTGATATATATTATTATTAGTATCTATTTATTCCTGGTATTCCATGATTCATTTTGTGGTTATTTATTTTTGGACATACGACTCGATTGATTTCAACGTGGTAAGAGACACTGTCTCAATTTTTACTTCATTATCATTTACAAGGTATTGTGCACTTAATCATTATTATGTGTTGTAAACACTACCCATTTGAGATAATTTTCCATTTTAGATTGTAAATATATTATATATATGTTTTCTGGTTTCATGGATATGATCATTTATTAAGTCATATAAATTTTTATATACGGTGTTTATTTGGAATGTTGTTTTAACTATGTAAATATTGATGAATATATATCCTCTACTCTATGAGGATATTGAGAAGTCATGTTTTAAATGTATAAAATTTATGTATAAATAATGATTTGGACTGGAAGTGATGGGTGGGGACCACTATATCCCCTCAATGCATCGAAATGTCTCACGTGACAAATTTGTTAGTGAAAAACCCTTCGAGTTTGTTTCCCAAAATTAGACAGGTTTCTACCCGTAGAAATAAACCGTTTATAAGATATAGTGGTATCATGTGCCAGATAAATGAAGTCCAATTAATAATAATATCTCTTTATTCATTTATAGTTATTACTATCCAGGAGTTTTTCACTATGAAAAAAGCTACGGATGTAGTTTCATTTTCAATTTGTTAATGGTGAAAAGATTTCATTTATTCACCATGTCATATTAACTATTCCAATATGATGATGAATTATTTAATTTTGAATCATTATTCAGCTATTAATAACCCTTAATATTAATTTTAGCTCAACCATTTTATTTTTTTATATAATGACTTGAAATTTTGAATAATATTTGATTCCAAAATTTGTTTATTATTTCATTTTGTACTCCACAAAACTATATCCTTTAATTAATAATATGATATCGTTGGGTTTCTAAAGTTATATGAATAATGGTAAATATGAATGTTAGAAACTAAAATCTTAACATTAAAATTATTTTTTATATATACAAGTGATATTGGTTAATTAAGAAAGAAAGAAGAGATGATGGCCTCATCCAGTAGACTCGGGCCGTAAGAAGCCTATCTATCAGAGTATGGGAAAGAGGTAACATCTCTTGTATATGCTTTGGAAAAATCCCAAGCTGAGATTCAACATGTGAAGCTTTTACAAAATCACATATGGGAGAAATTAAAGATGATAGAAATCACCACTCGGGCAATGTTGTCCAAGCCACCCCAGGATTCTATCATCATAGCACACTATACAACTAGGTATTATGTAGGTTTTATAAAGGGATATGTAATGAGGCCTTAGATACTTTTTGGAATACCTTTCTATAAATTAAATTATTAATTCTTATTATGGTAAAATTTGGGATTTTTAAATGTCTGGATAATTATAGGATTAATGTTATTGACAAATTTTGAAAAAAAGGGTATTTTAAAATATTCATGTAAACATTAAATAATTAATAATTTGAAATGACATTTAAAAAATGGTCTTCTATAGTAGTTATCAGTAAGAAATTTAGAGTCTAATAAAATCAACATGTTTTTTAGTTAATATTAATGTATGAATAATAACTTACCCTTATTAATAGTAATGAATAATAAATCGACAAAAAAATTAAAACATCACCGATGAATGTATAAATACAATTTAGATGTCTTAAAAGTAAAGAAACAATCATAGTATATGTTTAGTTATTTTTATAGGTCATAAATATTTTTTTTAATTTTATATTTAATTTTATAATATAATATGAAAATTTATATTCATAAAATGTAATCATAAATTGTTACATTATTTTCTTATTGTTATACAATAATTTTATGGGGCCTTGATTACTTTTTTAAGGTATTACAAAATATGTTATAGTTTTATAGTTGTTTTGTACTAAATAGTATTTTTATATACAAATTAAATTAAAAATATTTAGGAAATTATTTTCATAAAATGCAGTTCATTTTTGTATTCAGCTCATAGTGATGAGGATAGGGTAAATTTATGATATTTTTATAAATGTTTTGTTTTTCTGTGAATAGTAAAAACTACAGTTTTGAGTTTCAGGTGTTTAATGACATCAATAATGATGTAATAATGATGTAATAATAATATAATAATAATGTAATCATTCTAGTCAACTTTTTAATAGTAAAATATTCTATTAGGTGTCCCAAGTGTCCAATACCATGGGTAAGCACATAGTTATTCCAATACAACCGATGAGGTGTCCCTTGGAAATGATTTAAATATTCCCTAACTTTTCCTATAAATATCATGCCATAACCTCATTCATTTCTTTAAAAACTACTTCTCAATTATGTTCTAGTATTTTTACCTCCCATAGAGTCCTCCCAAGATGCCCTCAAGCCCCCCAAGGTCCCAACATTCAAGCTTTCGAACTTACTCTTCACGGTAAGGGAACCTTCCACCCTCCTCTTTTACTCATGATTTCCATTAAGTTATGACTTCCAGTTTCCATATTATTATGTGAGGTTATGTTCTTATATATTATTATTACTTACCATTTCATGTACAATTTATTATAGACCCTTTCTTCTCTCATCAATTTATTTTTCACATTTTTAAGTGACGCTGTTAGGATGCCGAATTTTTGTAGAAGAATCGCATTTTCTCTTTTCATTCAAGTTTCCTTTTCATGCGGTGTGTCATTTCACACCATGATATTATTTATTTTTATTCTATCACTCTACTATAAATGATTAATTTATTTATGGGATACCATTTTCCACTATCATTTTATTGTTTTCTAAAACCATGTTATGTAACCATTATGCTGCCAAATTTTCATCTCAAAATTTCCCTCTCTTTCTCTCATGAAATTATATAATCTTATTTATGTGATTACGCAGATCTAATTCATTTCTAGGGATGATAATAAATAAATAAAAATTATATTCTTTATTATTTAATTGACATACATATAACCCTCATTCAATTCCTTGGGTTATAAATTACATAATGATCATGTTTTTAAACACTTTTTAAAACATCAAGATGTAAGTATGAAATCCATTTCTTTTATTCACTTTGTGTTATTTATGAAATGTATCATAATGATCTATGGGACTGACATGAAAATAAAGACATATTACTGGTACACCCTGATATCACTCCAATGCATTGGGAAATAAATTTAATCTCTAGAGACGACAAGTTTCACTATACCTTGGTGAATAACCTTTGTAATTTTTATGACACCTTGGGGTGAACCATGCCGCTTTTTTCAGGAATTTTAAATTAGATGTTGTAGCCACATATTCATGATATGGATCAAGTTTTTTCATTATGAAATGCCTGTAATTTCATTTCACTTGTCTTTATGTTTTTCATCATTTTCTTATTGGTATCACAAGTAAACTGATTCCCTTGAATTCCATAGTGAACTTTATGCTCACCCTTTCATTCGATGTATGTATCCCAGTTATGAGATGTAGTAGTTGTATATAGGATGAAATTTTCAAGAGGATTTTCAAGGGGATTTAAAAGCGTGTTTTACGTTTTCATGTATTTTTTTTTCTGATTTACATGACACTAGACTTTAAAGTCCCCTGTTAGTAAAATGTAATGAAATCTTATGTTAAAATGGTGGGATGTCCTTTTTTACCTCCAACATGTTATAGATAAGTGATTATTTATTAAGTTCTCATGGATGTATTTTATAATTTTTTATTATCTGTTGTATTTTTTTACCTTTGCCAATGTAATATGAGTTACATGTTTGTATCTTGTTTCTAAAATAATACTAAACTTATCATTACTTCATGATTTAATTAATTTTAATCATGAAAATGTAATATGTAATGCACCTATTATGAGATTTTTTGATTGGGGCATTACACTAAGACTATGGAAAAATCCTTTAATGTTAAATTTGATAAATCAAATCAACATGAGCCCAATACCACCCTAGAGAAACTTGAGGATGATTTATATTCTATATAGATAAATTATAAAACATTTTATTTTTATATGAAATAGTTATAAAATCATCAATTTAAAAATAAATTTATAACATCCAAAATCTGTACATATAGAAAATCTTGAAGTGGAAATCCCTATCTTTTCTAGGGTCTTTTGATCCCATAATTATCACCCCTTAAGAGATATTATAGGAGATACAGATAGAGGTACACATACAAGATATTTTTTTAGGAATCAAGATAAAAATAAAGAATTATTTTCTCTTCTAGATCATAATAACATCATTGAATCCATTAATGATGAATGTTGGGTGATATAAATGTAAGAATAATTAAATCAGTTTGAAAGAAACAAATTGTGGAATATGTAGACAGACCCAAGGACATCATTAATATATGAACTATATGGGTGATTATAAATTTGTATATTATTCATGCAAAATATATAGAAACAAGGAAAGTCGTTTTTACAAGGTTATTATTAGGAAGAAATAATAGATTATGAGGAAAATTTTCACTAGTAGCCAAATGTGAATCCATTAGAATACATCTATCTTATGGAGCTCATATTGATTTAAAAATTTATCTAATGGATGTCTAGAGTTTATATATAAATGGTTTAAGATTTGAGGATGTTTTGATGAACAACCCATAGTTGTAAAAATCCTGATTTTCACAATTATGTTTTCAATCCAAAAAACTTCGTTATTTGGTTTGGAATAGGCTCCTAGATATTTGTATTAAAGGTTCAATAATTTTATTATTTTAAAAGGGTTTTGAAAAGTTATATATAATCCAAATTTTTTTATAAATTGAATTTCTAAATATTTTTTAGTTGTCCAAACTTATTTTGATGATATTATTTTTGTATCTTAAAGAAATTCTATATGTATTGATTTCTCATAAATGATGAAAAATGAATTTGAAATGGGTTTAATGGGTGAACTATTTTTCATTCATAGATTTATTATGTTTTAAAATTATTAAGGAATCATTTTAAATAAAAGTAAATATCAAAAATATATTTTAAAACATTTTAACATGGATAACACTAAGAGTAGTGATACTCCTATGAGTACCACAGGTAAGTTGGTTCTTAATGAAGCTGGGAAACTAGTGGATCAAACTAGTTATGGAGGTGTGATTGGAAGTATTCTCTACATCACTACCAGTCGACCTACTATAATATTTAGTGTGTGTATGTGTGCTCATTTTCAAAAAAAAATTTAAGAGTCACACTTCGTACCTATCAAAATAATTTCCAAATACTTAAATTATACTACCAATTTTGGATTTATTTAGCCTAGAGGATAAGAATTTGAACTATTTAGTTAATATGATAATATTTTTGGTGGATTTAAGTTAGATAGGATATGAACATATGGAACAATTCCGTTTTTGGGAAAGTATCTAGTTTCATGGTGTAGTAAGAATCAAAATTATGAAACATTGTTAACATTTGAAGGAGAATACATAGATTTTGGTAGCTACTGTGCACAAATTTTGTAGATGAAACACACTATACTAGACAATGGATATCAATTCTCACACGTCCCCAAATATTATTAAAATACATGTTCTATAGATATTTATAATATCCTTGTATCATTTTCTATAAAAAACACATTGATGTAAGAAATTAATTTTTTAGATCATTTTCAAAAAATTTATATCACACTTGAAAATATTTGTACAGAAAATCACTTAGATGATATATTTACAAAACCATTGTATTCTATGAGAATAAATTACATCAAAAATGATCTAGGAAAATTTATTTTTATAATATTAATTTAATTAGAACACAACGTTGAGTATGTGACTCCATTGGATGACACACCATTGATTATGATACACCATTGGTTATGAAAAATCATTTGATGACACACAATTATGGTTGTCACAGTGTTTTTGTTGTATCACTATTGTGGTTACCTCATCGTTATGGTCATCTCACAATTGTAAATTTTACACCATTGGTTTTCAAGTATTATTTAGATTTTAATTTTTCAAATACCTAACCCCAAATTATATGATTTAGATTTTTATCTACTTCCAACACACATTCTTTATTGTTCCTTCTATTTCTCTTGGTCATTGTAAAACCCTTCATCTCCCAACCTTACAACATTTATCCTTTCCCAAACCTTCAACTGAGTATACCAGACCGATCCGCATGGCAAGAGTGAAGCATCCTTCTTGAATATTCACAATCTAAGTCACAACCATCTATGAAAAAAGGGTGGGTTGAGTGTTCTTGAATCTCTATAAATAGTTAACATAGAGCTACCAAGGTGTTTTTTTGCAGTTAAAATAGTAGTTTAAGCATAATAGTTAGTCTCAAGTAAGTATTTGGTGCTCAATGTATTCTAGAACCTATGCGGGTTTGATTGGTTCTCTTCAAATTAGATACCCTTCTATTCTAATTTTGTTGATGAGTTCTATGAGGATGTAGTGTTTTTTAACGAAGATAGTGAAGAATTTATAAGGATTTATTTCAAAGGACACATAATAGGATCTTCGTCAAGGAATTGGGTTGAATGTATAAAGGTTCTCCATGAAAGAGTGTGTAATGACTCTTAAGGAATTATAGCGGAAGATTGTGATGTATTTTTAGGATGATTCCTTTAATGATGTAACTAGTGATGGAAGAACTAAAAGACCAGTAGCTTCTATGTATAATAAGGAATTCAAACCATTCTTCGTGTTTATACATCATATGTTATGCCCTAGAAAATTTGACCTTTCCACCTTATGGTGTTAGGATGCATATTTACAATATCTTATGAAAATAGGATATAATATTAATTTATGTAGATACCATATGGTTCACCTTTGTGAAATGATGAATCCTTATTCAAGATCCAATAACATGATTTATCAAAAGTTCATTTCAGCCCTGTTAAATGAAAATGGTTTGTTTTATAAGATAAATAGTCTATCATATACTTTAGTGGATTTTTTATTTAAAAAGAAATTCGTTCAAAAATGATAATCAACTAGAACCCATGGAATAAGAATTGGGTATGTGATGTTTAGAAATTTATGTGAATTTTAACCATGTGGATCATCCATCCATGACAAGGGATCTTATTTACCCTATTCTAGAACCTCATGAGGTTGTTGGGTATTCGAATGGGTATGAAGAAGATGTTTCTTCTTCAAAAGAAGAAGAGGATAAATTACTTTTAGGTGATGTGGGAAGTGACCCCTATCTGTCTCCTAAATCGAAACTTATTAATTATAAGGCCCTAGCCCGCCTTGTATTCTTCCCAAAATAAAAAAGTTATTAAAAGGAGGTGAAGAAAAAACTGAAGTTTTTAGATAGAAACAACATAAAAGTTGTTCATAGTTGGAAAATGAGGAGGAATAAGAAGAAGATGATGATGATAATGGTAGTGTTAGCATAAATGGAGAATCTAGAAATGGAAATAATGGTGATGCTAAAGATGATGAGGATGATGATAAGGTTCTAACCCTGATGGATTATATGGACAAATTAGAAGGAGATATATAGAAATATCTTTAGATCTACTTCACTATTCTGGTTTATCTATAGATATACTTGACCTTCAAGTAAAGGTAGACCAAAATATTAGATAAAAGGATGTATCTCTTTAGGGGGAGAAATCTACAGGTGTGGATTTTGTTGTTGTTTATATTTATATTTATAATTATTTTGTGGATATGAAAATGTCAATTATTACTTCTGTTGAGAATCATGTTGAATAATAAATAAAGAAAGGTATTGCGTACAATGAGAAATATGTTGATGATGTACAGATAGTTGAGTAGATGATTCTGTTTAACCTTCTATTAATAACTATATAGAAGTTGAATCATCTTTTGTATTGAAGAAAAATATTGTTTAGATTAAAAAAACCTATTGTTTATGAGTGTGCTGATTTTTTACAGAGTACAGATAATGAGAGAATTATTAATAACCCTATTTTTGTACCTACAATTGTTTTACAAACCATTATTGAATCCTATATTATGATAGTTGGATTGAACCGATGTTAGAAGAATGGTGTAAGTTCTAAAATAATTTTGTGATTCCACCAAAGGAAGGTGAACATGTTTTTAAAGTTGAGAGAGATATAGAAGGATTAATGGTCCAACAAATTGATGTTTCAAGTCTATTACATAAATTTAAATCTAATAGGGAACCTGAACCTAATTCTCTATGCCCTATTGTCCAAGTGTATATAGTATCCAATGGTTTCATGGATGTTTTCAAAAGAATCTATCATATTTTGATATGGTTTTTATGAATCATGCTTCTCAACTCACTAATATAAGTGAATATGATACAAGATAATTTTTTAGTTGTTAATTCAATATATTACACAAAAGATGATACATTATATTTATGATATTGATATTGAAAATAAGAGGATATGTAATGGGATAGAATTGATAATATATTTTCCTGAATATTAAATTTCTACATTTACCTAGTCTTTAGATGGAATCATTAAATATACTGAGAATGAATCATTTGATACTTCTATAGGTATTTTACCTTAGGTTGATGCTGGTATGATTAGAACCAGGGTAAGAGAAAATGTTTTTGTTGTGACCAGTGGACCTTAAAGTGGTGAACCTATCATTCCATTGGAAATATTGATATTTGTTTGGAATAGTACTGAACCTGATTATAGGATTATAACGATTATTTACAAGGATATGAATTCAAATAGAGATACAATTACCAAAAACATCATATATTATATCTCGATAATTTATTACAAACATTCCATGAATGGTAATTTTAGGTTTTTGGATAATCATTTAAGGATTTGACCTATTACTCAATCATTTAAGGATAAAGTTAGGCAAATAAAGGAGATAAAACCAGTGCAAAATCTGTTTATGGTAGAGAAAATAGATTTATCCAGTTCCCTAGAGAGAGGTGGTAAAATAATAATGTACTTCATAAGCCTTATGAAACTATTTCTCCATGTATATGGAATACATTTAATTGATCAGGAAGAAATTCATATCAACCCATATGAATGATTAAGACCAAGAGTTGCCAATGATCTAGTTGTACCTCTGCCTACATGATTCTAACTCTTTCCTCTTCCTCTTGTACATGCTATCAGATTACTCAGTCTGGTTGTTATTATGGAGACTCATCCTCCTCAATCTATAGATGAAATTCTAAATGGTGTTCCAAATACATTTCCTAGAGTTTCTCTACACCTCATTGCACCTGTTGTACCAGATCAGGACAAAGGAAAACATCATACAGACACTTATACCAAGCCTTAACAATGTTGTTTGATTATGCATTTTATTATGATGGGAATATTTTGTATCAAATTTATGACTAAGAAATTTTTTCATTTTCATTCCCTTTATTAATGCCTTATTATTATTATTTTATTACATTTATTACTGTATTTACTATTTTTTATCTTTTGTTTCACCTTCTTGATAATCCCAATAGGGGGAGAAGGAGAAAGGTATGGCATTTATTTATGATTTATTTATGCATATAACAATGATCTTTCTTCAAAAATATTTCATTTAATTCATTGATACGAAATTGATATATATTCTTACTATTATAATTTCTATTTGATATCATGTTCTTATCTTACATTTGATTCCATGAATTGTTTAACTTTGATTCCAGGATTTGTTATCATCAAAAAGGAAGAGATTATTGACCTCTTTGTTTTAATTTTCACCAAATTATGTTTATTATAATATTAATGAGTTTCATGTTCTATGTGAGAATATTATAATATAATACATGTGATGAAAATTGATATGTATTATACACCACAAAGGATGACTTATTTTCAACTATATCACACCACTATCCCATATGAGTAACCATTTACACAACAAACTCCCAACATGGATAATTGGAAAAAAAATTAATTTACTTGCCATCATGATTTCATATCATCAATGGAGTCATCGCCAGCAGGATGAATCATTATCAGTTGGGTCACCTCTAATGTATAAATTTGGCTAAGTAAAATATGTCACACAACTCGCTCGATATACCACCTGAACAACACACTAGTAGCTTGAGACAACTCTAGAACAAGACACTGCCATTCTAAGAGTCACCATTCATGACTCATCATCACTATTTCATGCTATATATTTTATAATTAATTCTATAATGGATATATAAATGAATGAAATTAGAATTTTTATTTTAATTATTTTATTTAATGGATCAAAAGATTGTGTTAAATATTTTCTAACCCTTAGTACAAGTATGCAGAATATTTGGATGCTCACATGGATAATCATGCATGCTTCTAATAAAAAGGGAAGAAGAATCCCACATGTGAAACAAAAAGTGTGGGAAGTAAAGTGAAAGATATCTTGAATATTTTTTACATAAAAATATAAATCTAACTGCAATAAAATTCAAGCTTCATCCTGTTATACTCAATTGAGGAAGAAGAAGACCAATATTCATCTATTGGATATGTGAATTCATGAAAAGAATTGTCTAAAAACACTATTTAATGATGTTTTCATGATATCATGACTCAATAAACACTAAAAATCAAAATAAAGATTCACGAGTTTCACTGCAATAAAAACCGAGGACATCTATCCCTTCATACTTTTATATTACTTAGTTAGTTTAGTCCCTTTTACATTATGAGCATTGTGTGCATTGCTCTATTTTTTTTCAAAAAAAAACTTTTTGTATGATATAACTTGAATACATATAGATATATTCTTAACTATTTTTACACATTTATTCATATGGAATCATTATTTGAGGTCCTTTGTGGCCTGTTATATTTTTTACTCCCATGGATGTCACTGGAAGATGCATTGTGTGGTCATGACATTTTTATACTATTGTAAAAAATGATCATTTTTGTGAATCAAACAATTTATTTATATAAACTACATGGTGTTAGGTGATCACCAAGTGGATATAAATAATTCATATCATGGTAATAAACCTCTTTTATTAAAAATTATGATGTCTGTTTTTTTTATTTCTTTGAATCCCTTCATTAAAACTAATAATTTTTTTAATATGTAATCGAAATTAATACATTGATAGTTATCCTTAGTGTTTTTATAATATTTTAATTATGTAAATTGATATCAAATGATCATGTACTATTTTATTTTATTTTATTTGAGACCTCATCAATATTCTAATAAATATTTTGAATGATTGAAATTTATAATGATCTATTGTTTGGTTAATTGGTTTGTTTTTAAATTAATTTTTAGAGTCTATTTAAATCCATTTTGAATATAAATTGTTATTGGTTACTAAATTCACCCCCTCATAAGATACTCACTCTGACCAACACCTTGAAATATATGGGTATTTCATTTTTTCTAGAAGGAGAAGAACGATTCCTCTATGAGTTTTAATTCGTACATCACCACCATTCCAACATCCATAGGTTGCTGTATCTATAAATATTTCTCATATTTATAAATCATACACAACACCTCACTAAACCCTCCAAAACTATCCATGGGACTCTAAACTATAGGGTGTCCCCCACAAGATGTAAAATATATTCCATCTCTTTTGTGACATGCATGTGTGGAATTATCATCACTATATATTAAATACCTAAAATTCCATTTTCCGATGTGTACAATAAGTCATATTCGATGATCCTAGGGTAAAAACTATCATAATGCATCAAAAAATAATAATTAGGTGATGATACTATGTACCCTTAGGTGAGATCCTAGGATGACTTTTTTCATTAGTGTAAAAAGCCTATTAGAAAATAATGGTGTCTATTAGCCTTCCACTTTGGTGATGAACATTGAATTAATTTATCGTTTGATGGTAATGAGATACATTATGTGACATGCATAATATTCCTTTATTAAGATCGTATAATATATTCATTATCTCTATAGGTGATGAACTTAACATTCATACCATATTTTATAAGTGCAGGACGCCTCATCTGATGATAATGACTTTCCCCTGGAAAGGAGTTTCCTTTGGAAATGATCTCTAGATTGCTAGTATAGTTAACATATTTTCCCTTTTGTGATTGGCCTGGTATTCCTTGAGAATTAATCATCTTATGGCCTATCCAAAAACATATAATTCACATAGGACACATCCAGTGAAATATATATATAGATTCCAAATATACCCAATATTTTCTAGTTGTGCTTGAAGACTCAACCTCTCCAATGGAAGATGTTAACCCTCGAAAGGCATCACATGATGTAATTAATCAAAGTCCACTGTAATATAGTTTTAGAAAATATAGTAATGATCATGTCGTAAATATATTAGTGAGACTCAATCTATTCAAGGATATCTATAATGTAATACATGGATGGAAGGTGAAAAAATCCCCTCATCCTGTTTTGATCAAGGAGCATACACTATCAACTCTGATATTGATAGGCTACCATCCTTTGTAAAGAGATAATATGGGACCAAATGATCCTACAAATTCATTTATATTAAAAAAATGGACGCAGTGGAATGCATAAGAAAATATAATGGTGGGCATGATGTGAATCCCTTATCATTAAATCGATAGATAATGATTATCATTGGGCTTCCAGAGGATTTTACATCCCTGACATTGGATATGTTGGGAGTCTCTAGCCTAATACATTTACTTATTTTTGGATTCAAATTTTTCTTGTATAAGTATAAAAACATTCCATAATTGTCAAGATCCCCCAACAAATATTAACAAGGGGTGTAGGAGAACCTCTCATATTGAAATATTTCACACTTACTAACTTAATTTTATAGAAACCTCTCTTATTAATCATATGAACCCTCACCAATTCCCCCATTATATCTTATACAGTGGGGGAATCAATGAAATCAACCAACATTATGAGTAGAAGGGTGTCATACACACTTCTTAGATAGATCATGAATACGTAGAAGTTATGGAGCTAAGACGTCACTCTTGTTAGAAGGGATCATGTATGGGAAATCTATTGGTCAGGATAGACATGAAGGCACAAGAGGGGTGTGAATTGTGTACTTTTAAAAGAACACCAATATTTTATAATTAAGCCCATTTGTGATTTTGAATGTGATGTATAAATATTGTTATTTAACTAGTTTAGGTAGTGGAACAATAAAAAAATAACAAAAAAATTGTAGTTTTTCTGGGCATAAAGATTCCCTAGACCAACAATCTAGAACTCACTTCCTGAGAATGAAAATTTTTAGTAAACATTTATTTTTAACAGGGATTCATATAAATGTCTGTAAACATTCGGAACCTTGAAAATTTTGTCATTGTTTTTAGGGAACCTGAAAAACGTCTTCTTAGTATCAGATGATGACACTCCAAACGAAAATATATGAAGATTTCTGAATATAGGTTTATCTCTGTGTTGGTTGTGTACCAGAAAAATGAATATACATTCAAATGAATAAAAAATGGACTTATTATAATAGTTCATCTAAAAAAATTCAGGTTCCTATGAAAATTTACTAGAAATAATAATAGTAATATATTATTTTTTCAGCAATATGATATATATATATATAGAAAAAAAAATAACATGTATGTCTCGAATGTTTTTATATACTTATTTCATCAATGAACTGAAAAATATTATGATTGTATAGTTATATCAGCAACAACAACAATATTCTCATACTATCCCTACAAAATAATAAAGAGAATCTATATTTATAACACAATAGAAAGAGAAATTTCTTCTAAAAAAATTGACTATTATTACCCATATTGATGATAAAAAGCTTTGATAATAAACAATAAATATGATATTATTCTTGTCATGTAGATATAAAAATATTAACAGATAAAAAAAATATTCTAAACATAAAACATATTTGACATTTGAATTTAAATTCCAATAGAAATTAATAAGTCTCATTAGAAATAGGAATGATGTAATCTGATTTTAATCATCCTTTTGAATCAGTCTTCAAACTTGTTTATGATATATTTACTCCAGTGAATCCAGTGAAAAAATATCACAGTATTATAAGAAATAATTTCTATAGATGACTACTTCAATATAAGGATTTCTCTACAAATAAAATCATAAAAATTACAGTACACAGTTTATAGTTCATTGCAAATGTTTTTCTAACTAACCATATGATATAACCACAAATTTAGTGTTCTTCTCAAAATATAGTTCTCTATTCCAAAAGTTAAACTCAACATAAGTTAGTAAAAATAGTAATCCATATAAGAATGTAGGTTCAAAAACATAACTATTACAAAAATGTAGGGTTCAAAATACTAATTCCAAATTTCATTGAAATGTATAAAATACATAGAATAAACAACAGTTGAATTTCATCTATAATACAAGATAAAATAAAATAAATATTCCAATAAATTTAAACATTAAATTCACTTTATGTAACAATATTTTTAAAATAAATGAGTGTGTTTATGATCATCAAATTAATGAAAAGTAAATTACAATTATTGGACCGACATTCATATTCCCAGAAATATTCCATGTTTGGATAATCACAATACCAATATAAATACAAACAAACAATGAATATTTTAAATTTTAATCAAACAGACATAGAATTATTAAATTGAATAACAGAATGTCAGTGTTATCTAAAATAATCTCTCATTTTGTGAAATCAAAAATAAAGTATAGAACATGATTAAATAAATTATTGTAGCACAATAATTTCAATGATTGTTATGCTAATCCAAAATGAAATTTATACTAAAAATGAAAAACCCATAATACATAAAATTAATATAAAAATAAAATGATGAATAATGATATCATATAACAGAAAATGAAAAAAAATATTTGTATTAACCATCATCGATTACAAAGAGTTATTATTGAAGAGTATCAACCTAACACAATGTTATATGAGAATAAGGTTCACACTCATCAAAAGAAGATTCGTTGGCCAGGGAATATTTGACTTCTTAATGAACACACCTAAACTCATGCATCAATAACATGAAATTCTAATTCATTAAACGAACCCATATCTACATATAAAATCATGAATCATGGAATATCTTTTGTACCTCTAATAGGGTTTTCTTGATAAAATAATGGCCATTCTATAAATACTAAACATAGTTATCCATTATTTTACCTAGTGGATAGAATAAACAATGAACTAATGGATCTATTAAAGCTAACTATTCAATTTATTGTTTCTAAATTTCATCCAAAGTGTATCAGGGATCACTACTTGAATTATTGTTTTCAATTCGTTCATCTATAGTATATATATGTACAAAAAGAGGATGTTGTATTCTTATCACATATGTAGGTCATTCCCTATTGATTTAAAATCCATTTTATCAACGGAACTGGTTTTTACAAAATAAAACTGATTTAGGAAAAAAACATAACTATCAAATATAATTTTGGAACACATTAGCTTAAAATTTTTCTAATCTGATCTGCTCTAAATTTTCAATGCATAAAAAAATCACATTGATATTGAACATTATTTGATAATTTGATACTGATTCCAAATAAAAAATTTAGCTGATGGGGAGCTACCACTCTCAGTAGTCCTAGGGTTTCCCCTACCATCACACTTCCCTCTCCCTTTGTGTTCTCTTCCAACATTATTCCCCATTCGGCATTTTTCCCATCATGGATCATCCACTTCACTCTCTGATTCAGACCCGACTTCTATCTTTCAAGAGGTTACGATGTCTTCTTGCCGGAGTTGAGCTGATATGGAGTATGGTTTGATCGATCATGATGTACATTAGAGGATGCAATGTTGAGGTCTATTCCTATGTTTCCCTGCTCCTGTTTGGGTTCAGATGTAGGCAGCAGCGTGACATGGTGATGATCTTGGCTTGGTAGTAATGTGGCTCAACAATCTGGATGTATGAAAATGAAGTCCCCTAAAAAGTTCATCCCTCTCCGATGGATCCTCATTGGATTTAGGGATATTCCCATGTTACTGCTTGATCGCATGATATGATGTGTGATTGTGGCTGTTTTCATTGCCTTGGTGATGTCACGCTATCCTCTATCTCCTTTTCCATTTCTTCCTACCTATATTAGTTCAATTTCAATAGGTATATGGTAACTTATATGTTCTCTAGAAGGGGCCTCCTCAACATGGATTTGTTTAATTCATTGAGAACCCTGTGAATGATAAATCCCCTCAACTTTTTTTTCATCACCATGAAATATGATGATTTACTAGTTCAACCACAACACCGACATCATTCCCAGTAGTATCCTCCCTCCTTCCAAATCTCTGAAAAAATAGATCTACTATATATTTTATTAAAATGTTATTAAAAATTCCTATGTATTTGATAAATTACTCCTATCATAGTTTTGGATATTTTTTTTATTTAAAATTTTAATATGAGAGAGAAAAAAAAAGAATACAAGTTTTTGAAATAGAAAAATGGAATATATAAGATTTGATATGAAAAAATGTGATATGTTTGATTTGTTATGCAAAAAAGATATGTTACTTATCATTGAGAGGGGTGGTTTACACCTCTGTATATATGAGGAATTGATAAAGAAGAAGTAGAGGTGAAGATATGTTGTAGCTACCTAGAGATAACTCGGAAGAGGCTACCATATGTGGTAGCTCATTCATAGTGATGACGAAGACAACAACATGCACCGATGGAGAGAGAATTGTCAACGACAACATGAAAAGGGATTCATGATGGTGTCATGTATCTAAAGACTTCTTGGTTATGAAGAACAAGCGGTGTGTCCCTTTTGTGGTGATTAGAGATACATCAAAATGGTACGTTTATGGGTGTGGATGCGTTGTAAAAAAGCCATTGGGTGTGATGTGAAAATCATTCGTGTGAGTTTTTCAGAATTAATTTGGGTGGAAATATTTTTGGATGTTTTGTAAAATTTTGGTCTGTGATAAAAGGCCTTCTGGTGAATTATGTTGTGTTTCGTGACTACTTCCACTACGACGTCGGGATCTGCACCAACTCATAGAAGGGATATTATCTTCCACTACTAACCTTCTTTGAGCACTAATTGTGATTGTTGGAAATATAGAAATAAGAGCCTTCTGAGCCTCCCACCATTTTAGGAATTTTAACTCCTTCAACTTGTGACTTTCCAACTACTTCAACAACACACCTTGTTATACCAATTGATTTCATGATCTTGTTCTCTCATTAAGCATTAGACCTTGGTTATTATTCCTATTCAACATAAATTGGAATCAATTTACCTACAGTTATGCTTCAAAAAAATATTTCTTTTTATGAATGTTCTATGAGAAGAAATTTTGTTGTTATGACATCTGAGTCCAATATAAATGTGATCAATCCTTCATATTTTATATAAAAAAAGATCAACCAACCTTCCATTTGGGTATAAGGATGATATCATATCATTCTAGAAATAGTGATGAATATAATTCCATATAAAACTAATGAAATTAATTATAATTTCACTATACATTATAACATTATGTATATAATCGAGATGATGATTTACTCTAACACACCCACCATTGGTAGTATAACAGTTTGAATGAACTTTACCAAGGATTTCCAGGTTTCCTTCAAACACATTATGTAACAACCTAAACCTTTTCCAATTGAACTATTTACCTTCTATAATTATGTTATATATTATAAAACACATATATATAATGGAGAACACAATATAGACATCATTATCATAAATTAATAATGAAATAAGTTATATTTAAAGAAATTATGGAACATATCTTAATGGAATAGTAACATGACCATTGAAATAGTTACATGACCATTATGAATAATAACTCAGTCAATATAATAATATCATCAACCACAAATTTATAAATAAAATTAATCCATATTATAAATTAAATTATTTTATAACAATATCATAGAGTTAGTAAATAAATGTTTTAGAAATTATAAATTAACTGTGTGTATTTTTATAAAACATAAATGTTTATTTTTAATTTTATAGTTAAAATAATTATTTAAAAGAAATTTTATTTTTATAAAATAGATTAATAAATTAATATTTTGTTGTATTATGATTATAATATTAATTTTATGAGACCCTAATTAATTTTTCAAAGTATTATAAAATCTATTATAATTTTAAAATTATTATTTTACAAGTAAATGATCAATTTAATTAAAAAGTAAATTTCTAATATTTATAAAATTGTTTTCCTAAAATTTACTTCATTTTTTTAATTATACACACCAAAAAATGGTTATAGTGTGTTTTTTAAAATTTTCTAAATAGTTGAATTTTTGGTGAATAGTGAAATATGATAATTTACAATATTTAACATATACATGAATTATTGAATCATAGATGATGTTTGTGTGATGTAAACCCATAATCTCTAACACGCTTTGATTTTTTAATGTGTTTATTGACAAGGTTCAAACTTTTAATTGTATTGGGTCAATATAATAAACCAATGAATGATATAATAAAAAACAATCATATTTTCGCACTATAAATACCACCCCTTATCCTCATACCACCTAATCCTTGAAGATTTTTTAATTTCCACTCAATAATATTTCAAAGACCCTACCCCACGTCTAGGATACCTTTTTCTCTCAAAAAACACCAAATCCAATTTCCCTAATGCGGTTTTAAGGAGAATATCTCCGAAAGGAAAAATCATCTTCCCTTTTCATTTAATTTCATTTCAAGTTCTTTTTTTATTCTTCCCTCGTCACGTCCCCTCATCCAAGTATCATGATAAATCAAGTATCTTACATAAATTTTAATTTTATTAAGTTTATTGAATAATCCATATTATAACTCTTCTTTTGTCCCATTTATTATAAAAATAAAAACGTCAGCTGTGAGGTGTTGATTTATCACCTTTGAGGATGAAAAGTGTCCATTTTCCATTACAGCCTTCAATGGTGACAATAAACCAATTGTAATGGTTGAAAAAAAAATGTATTTTATGATATTTTTTATGTTATGGAACAAACATATACACATAATATTAAATAAAAATAAAAATGAGTTCATTGTGATTGAAAACAGCTAAAGCTAATCTAAATGATTATAATTAACATTCTATCTAATGAATCATCCTCATATCTAGAAAAAAATAACATATAAGACCAATTAAACATTTTAATTTTTATTAATAACATATAATTTTAATTTTTGATAATTAACACTATTTTACAAGATCTACCATACAGGTATATAATTGAATCGATAAGGAAAATAATGAAAATGAACACACCTGAACGATAAATTGAACACTATAACTCATCATAATGGTCATAAAAGAAGATAATAAAATTATATAAAATAAAATACATGAATTAGAGCTTATTTATTTATTATTTAATTGATAAAAATTTAGTATTCATGATACTATAGTGAATAATGAATTCAAACATAAGGTAAGGGGATTTTATCACCCTATTTCCTATTTAGGTCATTCATCTTTCATTCCAAATATCAGTGTGGATGTTCTATTAATTTTCCTCAAATAAAATTATCTTTTTCGTACATTTTTTATAGGATATAGATTTTTAGAATATAATTTTATAAAAAATGGAATGATATTATCAAAAGAACTTTTATTTATAAAAAACACACCTTTTACTTTTCTCGAGATTGATTCTTTTTCACTAAAGATTAATGGTTCTTATAATTCCCTTTTTGTTTGGTAACCCTACATTTTATCCATTAATGTATTTATTCTCAGAAATTGTCATGAAACTGATTTCATTTCCATTAATTATTTTATGAAAAATATTTTTATACGTTATATGTGTCATGAATGATTTTGTAATTGTTATGATGTGACAGGTGCGCCCAGAATTACATACTGTCCCAGTGCATTGGGTAATGTGATGTATCTCATGAGATACTGTGAAATATGTAAGAACATGATGTTTTCTATTTTCACAATGATGATGTTATGAATATAAAAATATGTTGTGCATAAACATGATGTTATCTTTGTTCACAACTGTGTGTGGTATTTGACCACTGAGACACGATATTTCATTTTTATACATTTCAAAATTATATTCCTTAACCTAATGCTTACCCTCCTGATTATTATGATGATCCCATTATTATTTTATGATGATGACTATTATTCTCACACATGATGTATTTATTCATGTTCTTATTTATCCTCTTACTGGGATTTTAGCTCACCACATTGATTGATGTATATCCTTAACTGATTACTTGTACTAAAGAGAACCCAACATCCACTGAGAATCTATGTAAGAGGAAATTAAATACGTATTATATTTTATTTTTAAATATTTATGTATTCTTCTGATTTTACATAGGCACTAATCCTTTGGATCCTGTTTTTGTATCACATTTATGTTGTTTATATTTAAAATTAAATAATAATCATATAAGAAAAGTAGGGTTACTATAGTTGGTGTTAGATCCAATTTTAGTTAATTTAGGAATCAATATTATAGAACATTATTGAAAACAATTAGTATGAGGATATGCATATGTAAGAATCCATAATGATTTGTTTTAGAAAAACTATTAACATATGGATCCAAAAAGATATTACTTTATAGAATATTTGACAATGGAATAAATTTTCTATTCATGAATTGTTTACTTATGTTTGGTTCAAACATTTACTACTTTAGGAAATGGTGGGAACCAAGAGAAACCGGGCTAACAACCCATGCGAGGGACAATGCATTGATTTCCCAAATGACATCTTCAATGCCTTTTTAGGTGAAGATCAAAATTTCATGCCCATGCCTACCCAACTATCTTAGGTTATAATAAATAGACTAAATAAATTGGAAATTACACCATTGCCTAAAATGGATAAAAGATAAATTAAGTATTTTATACAAAAATGACCACTTATGTTTAGTGGATCTTCTGATCTACTAGTCACTAAATACTATGTCAACTCAATGGAGAAGATATTTTATGTTCTTCACTATTTTGATATAGACAAGGTGGTTATATAAATTTATTATTTAGATTTATATGGATAGGATAACAAATGATGGGTGATTATTAAGAAAAAAAAGCTAAAGTGTGAAATTAAAGGGGTGAAGTTAGAAGACCTAAAAAATTCGTAATATGTATTTCCGTCAAACTCTTTGATAAAATATAAAGAGAGAATTCATAGGGAAAAAGAAAAAGGAAGGAGAATCTATCACGGATTTTAAAGAAATTTCCACAAGTCTTTCAAGGCACTCCTTGGGTTTTTATCAACAATGATATAGAATAGATAGATTCTTTAGTGGTTTAAAATAATACCTTGAGATGTCTCTAGAAATTCAATACATTGGGAGTTAGGAAGAAATTTTTCAATGTTCTATTAAAGTGGATAGGGTTTTATAGAATGGTCCCATGGCTATGTAGATAAAAAACAAAAGATGGAGTTTCAAGATAAAGGTTCCAATAAAAATTATAGAAGAAAACACAGCCACTCATATGTCAAAAAGGTTTGAAGAAGACTCATGGAAATTACAACAAAGGTACGGGGAAACTATTTATTTTTGGGGGAGATAGAAACCATGAATATGAATATTGAAGAGACCTGAGGATGTTGAAAAATGTAGTGGAGGAAAATAGACTACTACCCATTGTTCAATACTACAATAGTATATTGCAAGGGCACTATTCAAGCCAATGAACTTATCCTTTCCTCCTTAAGAGTAATCAGTGTCAGTATTCAAAAAATCTAAAAGAGAAAGGTTATGATTCTACTATCACTACTACTGAGGTGGATTCCAACAATGATTTGGTGATAGGAATACTGGTAATTCATTCATGAATAATTAATTTACTATTGGATTATATTTCTAAACATTCTTTCATATCATTAAGGTTTAGTAGAACAATTCAAACACCACCTCAAAATATGGAGGTTGAGTTATTTGTGAGAACACAAAATGGAAAATTATTAAATCCAAATCACATAACTCATCTCTAGAAACATTTTGTGGACTGACCCTCCCATAAAATCATGTCTGACCACATTTAGTATAATTTTATGCTATATTGGGCATTTATTGGATATCTTTATAGAAATTCAACATCAACTATATAGAAAGGGAGATATCTTTTCACATCCCAATGCATCCTCCAATTATATAAAAGTGTAAGTTAGAGGATGAATATATTTTGGAATCATTATCTCAATTGTGGATATTATATCCATATGATAAAGAATATTTATCTCAAGTGATTGAGACAAATGCGAGAATTATTCTTGAGAACGTGGCCATTATGAGGGATTACATTGATGTGTTCCTCGATGCTTTGTCTAGTCTTCCTACTAACCAAGTGGTTGATTTCTCAACTGAAATTTTTTGTGGATATCTAGCTATATCAATGAAACCTTATAAAATGTTCCCGGTTTAGTTGGAGGAACTAAATATGAAGTAACATGATAATATGGATAGGTGTTTTATTCACCGAGTATTTAACAATGGTCTTCACTATTCTTCTTTCGCAAAACAATGGATATATCAATGCACATATTCATGGATTATTGTGAGCTCAAAAAAATCATGATTAAGAATATGTAACCCCTTCCACGAATATGTGATTTTCTTGATCAACTGTGTGGGGCCATGTACTTCTATATAGTGGATTTTAAGTTGGGATATAACCAATTAATGGTAAAGAAAAAAGATATTCCTAAGAATTCTTTTTGAACAAGGTATGGACTCTATGAGTTCATAGTGATGCCTTTATAACTAAATAATGTTCTATAAATATTCACAAACTTAATGAATAATGTATTTAGAGGTTACCTCAACAAATTTGTTATAGTCTTTATTGATGATAATTCTATATACTCTAAGATCAAGAAGAAACTTGAGGAGCATTGGATTATTATGCTAATGACATTGGGAGGGGATAATATTTCGAAATGAATAATACATTTGAGTTCTATATAGAAGATGTATTAATCTAGGGGAATGTCCACACTGAAAAAGGAATATATGTTGTACCTTACATGTCAAAAGAAGTCAATTAGTGGGCCAATCCAACCTCTGTAATCGAGATCTGCAGTTTCCATCAACTAGTTGGGTATTATTAGCGATTTTTGAATAACTTTTCAGGATTTTCAAACCCACTAACCATGATAACTCGAAAGGGATACATTTTTTCTTGACAAGTGAATTTCAAGACTACTTGAATGTGTTAAAAAGAGGCTTATCACTACCCCAATACTCGCACATCCGACACTCTAGGAAATATTTTTGGAATACAATGATTCTTCAAAGAAGTCCTTTTTTTGTGTTTAGATGTGAAATAATAATTTGAGAACCTATGACTTAAGACAGTTAAAAATTCATGATAAAAACTATCTCAAACATGATCTAGAGTTGGTAGTTTTTATTTTCATGTTTTAAATAAAGAAGAATTATCTCAATGGGGTACAAGTACGAGATATATATAGATAATAAATTTTTAAAATATATATTAAATTAGAATGTTATTAATATGATCCAATGAATATGGTTAGATCTCACCAAGGATTACTAATGTGAAATCCCGAACCATCCTGACAAAGTGAATAAAGTGGAAGATTCTATATTTAGATTAGATCCTGCAACATTATCAATTATAAGAATTGAGATGGATCCAATATTAATAGATTTGAAAAGGATAGGCATGGGAATCATTATGGAAGGAAAATATTAATCATTTCTTAATTGATTTCTTAAACCTACCTCCTGGATAAAATTAAGGACTTTCAATGAAATTATGTGGAAATTAAGAATAAGGTCGATTATATTAGAAAAGTGAATTCCTTAGAGTTAAAAACTGATGAATAAGGATTCATATAATTTGGGTTATTATAATGTGCACCATATAATACATATATAAACAAAGATCTTCTAGATGATGATCATTGGTCAAATTTCACTATTCACCTGGGAAGGAAAAAATATGTATCAAGATCTCCAGGAGAACTTTTGGAGGGACAATATGAAGAAGGATATCACTCTATATACATGAATGTTCCAGGTATCACTGAAATTGAATGATGAAAGATAAAAGTATAAAGGTATGATGTATCCATTACCCATACCTACAAGGAAATGAGAAAACATCACCATTGACTTCGTCACTGGACATCCAAAGACATCCATAGGAAACAATGCTATATGGGTTGTTGTGGATAATCTAAAAAAAACATCCCATTTTATCATAATTTGAGAGGACATCACATTGTATAAACATGCATGAATATAAATTAGATATGTGGTTAGGTTTAATGGAGTAACATTGTTAGGTGTATCTGATCGAGATCTGATATTCACCTCTATGTTATAAAAAAGTATCCAACGTACTGTAAAAATTGAGTTGAACTTTAGTAAAACATATCATTCTCAAACTAATGTACAATATAATAAGGCTATTTAGGCACTGGAGGACATGTCGAGGAAATATTCTATGGATTTGAACGGGGGGTGAGACCAACATCTACCTCTAGTTGAGTTTTCCTATAATATAAATTTCCACTCGGGCATCCAAATTGATCTATATATATCCCATTAGGAAAAATATATAGAATAAAAATATTCTTGGATGAAGTCGATGAATGTAAGATGTTATCAACTAAAATGTTCAAAGAAATGGTACATAAGGTAAAAACTATTTAGCAAAAAGTAAAGATAACACAAATTCATTAGAATATATATATAGACAATTATCAACTATACCTAGAGTTTAAGGTTAGATACATAGTATTCCTAAAAATATCTCCATGTATGAGGATCATGAAATTTAAGAAGGGAATGCTAATTCCCAGGCACATTGGCCCCTTTGATATTAATAATTATGTCGGAACTTTGACCTATCGACTATAACTTCCCCCAACCATGTCCCAAGTACATAATGTATTCCATGTATCCTCATTGAAAAAGTACATACTACATCCCCCCATGTATTGAATATAGAGGTGGTACTAGTGGAAAATGATATCTTAAACGAGGATCAGCCGGTGAAGATCTTGGACCATAGAGATAAAGTTCAATTTAATAAGACTACTCACTTGGTCAAAGTATTATGTAGGAAAATATGTACGAAGATGAAACATGGTAATCAAAGGAATTGATGAGGGTGAAATACAAACACTCATATCATAATAACTAATATAATAATAATAATAACACTTATATTATTTTAATTATCATTTAATTAAAATGATTCATTGATAAACCCTAAAATCCCCATTTACAGCTCATTTACACCTCATTTGATTAAATTCATTTAAATAGAATTTAATTAAATAAGTTCTCAAACTCTTCATTATATATTTAAATTATCTCAATATAATTTAATTACATCAATTCCACCTATTCAACTCCATTTTATTATATTATCTTCAACACAATTTAATTAAATTAATTTTCCATACAAAGTACTAATTTAATTAAAATATCTTCAATTTATTTAATTAAATAAAAACTCCAACCCATCACCACTTAATTAAATTTTCCCAAACGAATTTAATTAAATAAAACCCATGTTTTTCATCAATTAATTAAATTTTTCTTAGCCCTGAATTTAAATAAAAAATCATCATTTAACAACATTTAATTAAATTTTTTTTTCATCGAATTTCATTAAATAAATTAACCTAAAACTCTAAACTTGGTAAGGAACACAGTTTAACTCTCCCAGTCTGATAGAACATGGGAATACGATGCATATGCTATCAGACACCAGATTTTACATGCACGATTGGTTGCATGATTTTACTAACCGTGCATAGCACATGAAATCACCATTTCATTAATTTTAGTAAGCTTCATGGTTTGACAATCACGGTTTGACTAACTATGTGCAGCCCATATGAACTCCTTTGCAGCCCATTTTTTTAAAAACCTATTTTCTGGGTCCGGTGCTCTGGAAACTCTTTGAGCCTCCCGAGAAACTCTCTGAACCTTTACCCAAGAATGTTGTCAACACTTTAAAAGATCTCAACTTGTGAATCTTTATCCCGATGCTTGGTTATAAAACCAAACAATCCAATAAATGAAAAGGTTCAAAAAACTTCGTGTTTTAACCCGGTTCAATAATACATGACTTTACAATTCTATTAGTTATATTACTATTCTCAATTGTCATGTTACTATTCCAATGGTCAGGTTACTAATCAATCAGTATAGGATTATTATTTTCTATAAATATAACTTACATAATTATTCACATATGAGATTAATGTTTTTATTGGTTTCTCTACGTTATATAGACGATTTATACAATATAACAAACTTATAAGAAGGGAATTTTCATTGACAAAATTCTAGGTCATTACATTCTTCCACCCTTTTGAAATTTATCCCTCAAAATTTCATTTTTCATGCTAAGTTGAAAATAGATGAGGGTATTTCTATGTTATCTTTTCACATAGTTCCCATGTCACCTATTTTTACTTATGGTTCCTCAACAACACTTAGATAAGGTGTTCCGTACAATTGTGTAGGACTTTGTCTCCACAGTCTAGGATCTTCACTGGCTAATATTCATATGAGAGTTCATTCTCCATTTGTATGACACCCATGTTTTATATGTAAGAGGGATCAGGTATGCACATACATTGGAGAGATACATGTAACAAATCATGAATGTTATCCATATTTGGTGGAAGTTCACGTTTATAGGTCACTACTATTATGAGATCAAGGATCTAGAAGGGGCTAATGTACCTTGGGCTATGCTGCCCTTTAATTTTAAAACATCATAAATACATTACATGGTGATATTAAATGGAATAAATTAACTCTAACATCAAACTCAAATTCCATTCAATGGTTGTGAACATTGAACTTTTTCTGAATTTGAGCTGCATTGATTGTTGTTATGTAAATTAAACCTTCTATGTCTTCTATTGCACAAGATCAGGTTCAAGTATCATTTTTTTGATAACCATATCCCAAAAAGTAGGAGTTCAACATCGCCTCCCAAACAAATCTACACATGGAGACATTTAAATAAAATATTTAAAGTTGTTTTTATATGAGAAATTAATTAAATGGGATATGTTTTTCTCACCCCCTTTTTGTAACACCCATAGTTTTTATGAAACATTTTTTTAAAATATTTTTTTCTTACTTGTGTGGAACTATAAATTAAGTCTAATATTAGATGTAAAATATACTAGGTTAATCTTAGGCTACATGCTTCACCGTCTTAGCTTACGTTACACAAAACATTGAGTTTCATCGAAAATAAATTATATTATTGTAATTATTTAAATGAGATGGTTATGACATAGTTGTAAAAATTAGTTATTTGAATAGATGTATCTAATTATTTAATATCATTTAAAACAGATATATATAATTAAAACATATTGATAACAAATAGTATAATTTTTGGTAATGTATTTATATGTATGAAAAAACTATTTTCTTATAAGAAAAACATTTTCTTTCCTCATATGAATAATAATAAACATAATTTTATAAAAAATTAAAAATTTAATTTTAAAATAAACATAAATTTGGATCATGTATTTTCAAATTATATTAGGGTTAATTTTTTAATTTTTTTTCGGAATAACATATTTTTGAATATATATTGAAAAATATAGAATTTTAAATCAAAACTTTTTTTGATATTATTTATTTATATAGTTAATTTATAAATTGATTTGGTTATAAGGTATAATTAGATAAAGTATACATAAGTTAATAAAATTTAGGTAATTTTAAAAAATTTCACATTATAACTAGATATAAAAACGTGTCAATCTTTCAGACTTTTTACTTTAATATCATGCTTTCCTGTTATGTCTTTGAGTTTAATTTTAAATTATTTTTCCCGTTATGTGATTTTAATTTGGAAAGATGTATTCCATTTTTTTAATCATAATAATTAATAATTTGAAATAATTTCAATGTATTGTTTTGACTTAGATTATTTGTGAATGTAATTATAATTAATTATAGTGATTACAGTAAAAACAAGATTACTTAATGATTAAATGTGGAATATAATGTTTTATAATGAACCTAAACTCATAAAAAAAATTCTTTATGGAAATATTTCAACTATTACACATTTATTTTTCCATAATGGTTAATTTATAACCATTAGGGGACATGTAAAACATATGTAGCACACAAATACTTTCAAGAATACCAAATGTGTCCCTTTCCTAACAATTAAAATGTCTCTTATCTTCCCTCTCTATTTACAACTCTCAATCCATTTTTTGTCATCAAATATCTATCATATTAAACTGAAAATATATACCCCTTAATCTTTGAATACTCAATTTGTTCATAAATCCCCCCAAGGAATCCCTTTGGTGCAACCCAATATGAGTTACCCAAATAAGAGGTAACATCCTTCCACAAGAGCTTCTATTTTATTTTTACTCTTCACCCCTCAATTATTCTTATTCCATGATTATAAAATAACCTAAATATTATAATATTTTTTATATTATTGGTTATACCTACACTCACGCACACTTCCATCAAACAGAACACCCAATCATCGTTTGTGTGTACAATAGGCCACCGCCTTGTGAATTGATGTCATGTATTCTTCTATTTCCATCATTCATGGTCAGTATTATGAAAAAATTTTGTTTTTATATTATATATATTAGATTTATGTTTTATTTATGTTTTTTAATTATTATTTTATACATAACATCATGTATTTAATTTTTGTGTAAATATGATAACTTCATTTCTGGAGATGTGGACTACCACCTACTAAAAGTGATGTAATTTTTTTAAAAATAACATGTAATGTATTAAGGATGGGTTTAGTGAACATATATGATATATAATTGTTTTTTCTGAAAATGGGGATGACCTTGTTTGCTTAAGGTTCATACATTACAATTAGTTTCTAATGGGTTTGTTCGTAGAACCAGAAACATCCAATGATTTTATATCCATTTGGACCTACTTTTCAAAGGTAGGTGCTCATTAGTTGTAGACCGATGAGGCTTAGGAATTTTCATTTGTTGAGAGGTTGGGAGGTCGGACTCATCACACCTTTTTTGTGGGAATTATTGTCTACTCCGGGACTCTCTTTATAGATTTAAGTTATGTTCGTGAATCCTTATTACACTACCAAGTATGAAAACCATATTTCTTTAAGATCTAACAATCAATGATTAATATGTATGAGATTTAGAGAACTTCTATATGTATTTGAGGTTCTTCATCGATAGAGAATCACCTGTATTTGTTATAGATTCTTAGTCAGTGGTATCCTTCAATACATTATATAAATATCTCTAGGTCATTATGATAACCATACTGGTTTTAAAGCCACTCAGCAGGGGACATGATGTTTATTGTCGTTCAGATGGACATTGAGTATTTCAGAGTTTGGATCGTACCCGCAGATGGGCTACCAACATATCCATGTTAGAAAAGGAATCAGAACCCACATTGTTCGAGAATTCAGATATAATATAATGTCATATGGGACAGATGTGAATAAATGAGTGATGGGCTTGAACCTCAGAAAGGAGTCCAATGTTGTAACACCATGATATTTTATGAAAAATATTTTTTAATTTCATTAATGTCATTTGCTACACCAATATTACCTTGCGCTATACGCAACACCGTATTAGCTTGCAGTATACGCAACACTATTCTTGGATCGTGTTACACACAATTTTGATAATAGTTATTCTACGCAACATTGAGTATATATATATATATATATATATTAAATGTATAAATGAAATATGGTTGGATTCTGTTATACGAAACAATGAAGGATTCTTGCACAGCACACAACCCTGACTTGGCTAGCATTACACGTAATCACGACCTTCCTCGATAGCGTGTGTTGTACGCAATACTGGGTTTTACTAAACAATGATATATTATTATAATATTATTATGAACTAGCCGTTATGAATAGTATTAAATAAATTTTGAATTTTATAACATTATTATTCATCTTACACATTTTCTAGAACATGTTATAAGAACAAAATAAATTTTTTGGGTAAAATAAATATTTTTCAAAAAATGCAGTATTGCCGCCTTTTGATGGTGCACCCACTTTAAATCTAGTTTTTGACATATTTATAAGTTCAATATGACAAAATAAAATTCTTCTTTTGAATCAGGATATAAAAATTTACTTTAGATAATGTTTTGATATTTTTCCGATAACTTTCATATTTTAATGAATAGTAAAAACACGCTATATTTTAATTAAAAACAAACTTTTTCATCGTAATATCTTATGTGGTTAAATTATAATATTTAATGGTTTTAAAGTATAAATAGAATATATTTTTACCATTTAATATAATTCATGTCATTAGCATTGATTTTACCTTGATTTCGTAGGTTAAATCAATTCAATATTTTGCAATGTTTTAAAGAAAAACTCGTTTTCTTTCGACAACGAGATTAATTTTAATTTAATTTCTGAAACTTTTGTGTATTGAATTTGGAAAAATGGATTCCATATTTGGAATCAGTGGATCCAAATTATGTTAATAAGCTACTTTTTATTTTTGGGAATTATGAATAGTAACTACGATAAATTTTATTTACCATAGTTAAAGGTAAATCGGGTAATTAAGGGTAAATATACTATTTTAAAATTACCCTAAAAAATGTCAAAATACTAATGGATGACTAAAAGTCTACCCATATCACCTAAGGGTCGGATTAGATACATTTAATTAAATTTTATCAATGAAAATAATTTAATTATTATTAAAACCAATGAATGTGACAACATGTCACTTTCTTAAATCTTATAGGTATAATAATTTTTATCTAGTGATAAACATCATGAAACATAAAACATGAATAGTATCCATAAAGATAATACAATTATCTACATCATATGAATTTATTTAGAATTTTTAGGGATTAAATACATATCATTTATTATGACACATTGATGATGCAGTAATTGACTTATTAATGAAATATTGATATAATTGATGTTATAAATGCCCAAATAAATGTAATTTGAGACTTTTTATGACTTAAAATAATTTTCTAGGTTACTATGACATGTTATTGTTGATTTAAGTAACCTGGTTAGAACTTAAAATTCTGTAATGAATTTCATAAAAATCATGTACCAAATAGTGTCTAAATTGACATAAATTAGTTTTTAAAACAAATATTATATTATTAATTGTTATTTTATTCCTAAAAATCGATGGTTCGGCCAAATGACTTATATAGGATTATATATATTAATAATAAACAACTTGGGGTTCGTTTGGCTTGATATAGTATGTTTATTAACCATATAGTGTAAGAAAACAAAAAGACACGGTAAAAGTTAAATTATTTAACTTAGAGTTAAATCTAATTGATAAGGTTAAAATAATAACCTAAACATGTCTAAATCCTATTGTATGAGAGTATTTCGACCAATACCCCCTTTATCTTCGAAATAAGACCCTTTGGAACCATTATAAACCGAATTTGACCTTAATATAAAATAATATTTTGAGATTTTCCTAAGGTGCCCCTCTCCTCCCTTATAAAAGGGAACCTCCTCCCTCTCCTCCTCACACCAATTTGAGAATTCATGCTCGGCCAAACCCTGCCAAAATCTCTTCTCCACATCCCTAGTATCATCCTAGAGGTCTTGGTCTTCTTTAAAGACCATCCTTAGTTCTTTAAGTGGAGTTTAAGTGAATGCACGTCAAAAAGAGGTAATATCCATTACCGATCCTTTTCAATTTCTTTCTTCTTGAACTTCTTCTTCTTTAGTTGTTTCATGATAAAGTAATAACATCAGTATTTCTTATATACTTATATGTTATTATAAATATGGAACAACTCTAATTAACCTTCTATCCATCATACAGAAAAAGGAAATCACAGCGCGTGCGTACGTACGGAATACCGTCTCCACGCCGTGGTGTAATATATCTTCACCCACCACCTTAATTGGATGGTTATAATGGTGTAATGAGTAACTATATATGATTATTATAATGTTATATTAATACTGAAATAGTATAAATACATATCAACACAATTCCATGACCATGGGAACGATATCATCGCTCGTGCGTACGTACGGACTACCATCTCCACGACGCGATGAGATTCATTATCCATGTTAACCATTCAAGAATGATTATAAAGTATATATAATGAATAATAATGAAATATATGACATGTTAAATCTACTGAAATTATGTATATATATATTTCATCTACTTACTTCCATTCAAGACAATAAGGAATGGAAAACATCGTTCATGCGTACGTACGGACTACCATCTCCATGAACATTGTGTTTCATTTCATTTATCTATCTATTATATATATATATACTGAATATATCTGTTATATAAATCATGTTTTATATTATTGAAGTAATTAAATCATGATATAAGTAATAATAATGTCTTGAACAACAATTCCAAACACCTACGATAAATGAAACGATTTTACCCAAAACGCTTCTTTAACATGGAATTTACAAAAGAACGGGTAATATAAAGTCACAAGTGAACCATATATGATATCATAACAATGAATATGATTATATATTAAGTTAATGACATTATTTAAATCATTATACAGGAGGTTCGGATATGTACAAAGCATATCAGACATAAGGTAAGGGAAATGTCACAATCTCATTTTTATCCGAGATTGTTTATACTTTGGTATTTAATGGGTTGTATTTTATCATCCACATCCATGTTTCCTCAATATGTAATATTATTTCCATCCAACTAAAATTTTTTGAATCCAATTTTACCCTTCGGTGAGTTTTTAGTAAAAGATATGAAAGGAATCTTTTGTCGTTTTTCATACGAGGTACTTTTTAACTTTTCTGACAAAAGTACGAGAATAATGTTTTTTAAACTTATACGGCACGAACGGATTTTTAAGATTTTATAAAGCCTTATTTTCATAAATATTCCTCCAAAATATTTCATTAATAGTTTCAAAAAAAGTCTCTTTCTTTTAAAATTGCATGACGTTTTTTGAAAGAAATTGATTTTGAAGCAGAAAGGATATTTTCCTCAAGAATGGAGTTCAAGTGTTTTATCAAAATTATTTTCCATCAAAGATAATAAAAGGGTTCTGTTTCTATCCCTATTATTACATTTATTTTATTATGTTGTGATGGAAATATTTTTATGAATTCTTTTATCTTCTATGAATTGTATTATGATGTCACGATGTTTAAGAATCCCATTTTTATTACATGGGTTATGATATTATGTATGGTTTATGATTGTGTGGCACACATAAGAATGGTATCATTATGAGATGGGTGGGACCTATATCTCCCTCAAATTAATTGGGGAAAGATTTTATATCTCATGAGATAGACATGGCTGGAATGGTAAGTTATACCGGTTTAGTGAAACAGGACTGAAACGAGGGTGACTCGGTTCAGAAAGGGACTTTGTCCACTAAGATAGTCTATGAAATGAGTCTTGACTAACAAGAAATGATTCTCTATGATTATGTGTGTACGCCACAACGTTTCAGGTTTTTATGTTATGATTATTGGGATTACATTTCACTACTATGATTTATCCCATGTTATGAAATTATGATCTCTTTTGCGGGTTAAGATTTCCAAAAGATATGTTCTTATGAATATGATGTGATTGATATTTCTTTTGATTACCCTTACTGAGCATTTGAGCTCACCCTTTTATGTTTTCTATTCCCCAGGATATAAAGAAAGGTTTTAGGTAAAAAAAAAGATCTTTATGGAAGATGTTGAAGATCTTTCACCATGATTAGAATATTTTATTCCAAGTTTCCAAAGACACTAAACTATTACGATCCTTGTGTGTGTGTTTTTGTTATGTACTAATTATTCAGCAAAAGTAATGTAATGTCCATGTACATTAAGCTTCAGGTCTCTACATTTGGTATCAGAGGAAAGGTTTAGTCAACCTTTGGAAACTAGGATGTGAGAACATTAGTGAGATCCCTAGAGATATTTCTAAGGTATGTCTAGGGATGTCCCAGAGGATAAGTATACGTATAGGATAGTCATAGAACTATGGTAACGATATTAGAATTTGACCTAAGATGATAGATATTGTAGTTACCCCCCCCCCCCTTTATTATGATTTTTGCCTCTAACACTATTCTTTTTGGGTTTTAGAAAATGGCTGGAAACAAGATGATTCACGATAATGGAGGATATTATGGACAATGGAATGATATTACTCATGAGAAACCAAATGAAATGGGATTTGGAAGTCCAACCATCATTATTATGCCGAATCATCAATTTCATAATATGATCAATAAACTCAAATTTGGTAAGTTTCCTGACTTAGCTAATAAGAGAAAGATGGAGTTTCATGATGATCATAGAAGAAAGAAAGATCAATTTCCCCTATGTAAATAATGTGGGAAGAGGTATCAAGGAGAATAATTCAAAAAAACTGGAAGATGCTTTGGGTGTGGAAAAGAAGGACACAAAGCTAGTAAGTGCAAAGGAAAAGGTTCAGTTAACACCAGGGATGAGGATAATGGTATTGCTACGACATCAAAAATGGTTAAATGTTTTAAATGTGGAATGTACGGGCATTATGAAAACCAATGCCCTAAGGTAATGTCTCATGACGAGAATCAGTATGGTCGTATGGGTAGTATTTATGTTGATGATGATGAAGATACTACAAATGATTTGTGAGATGAAAGAATTGTTGAAGCTCTGTCAATGGTTTAAGAATGTAGTGGAATGATTACATGTTTATCATGTGTAATGTTGTATAAGTAATCTCATGGTACTATGGAATAAAGAGACATCTAAGGATTGTTACACTGTTGTCTTTCCTTGAGTTTTGAAAGTGTATGATTAATGGTACCAGTATCTATGAAAGATTATTCAGATATTGTTGGAATGTAGATGATATGTTCATAATGAAGGGATAAGGAGAAAATTAAATGTTTGATAGTATTCATGATCTCATGACTGATATAAGGAAATAGTTATATCATGGTTTGAGTATATAAAATTTTGGGTTTTTGGTATGTGGAATGCGTTATCTTTTGACAGCACTCATGTTTTTACTAAGATTCAATGGGTATTCATTTTTCAAGAGATTACATGATTATGGTATTCACATGACTGGAATGTGACGAACAAGATATATGAGGGATAAATGATGGAATTCACGTGATCATTTTCTCTATACTATGAGCTTTGACCGAAGTCTTTTGGATAATCCTAAAGATTGGAATGGATTATGTTGGACATAAATTAGTATTGTTTAAGGATAGAACCTTTTTTCGATATTATTGATGGGATGATATACTAATGTAGTTTTAGAAAAAGGACAACCTACAGGACGAACGACAACCCATCGCGTCCGACAAGGATGTGGGAATCGAACCCACAACCGAAGTGCGACTGACCTTTATCGCCTACCACTGGCCTACAGGAAGTCCCTGGTTAGTATAAACTAGTTTTATTTTGTTAAGCTGTATGATATATGAAGTATAAGTTAATTTTTGGAACCATATACGATTAATCTAACCATCAGATGGACTTATAACTTTTTCTAAACTTTTGTTTGAAAGAGATGGAATGACCCATCATTCTATCACATGATCTGCTAACACATCACGAATAACAAATTCAACTTCATTTCTTTAAGGGATGAGCTGGAAATTGTTCAATTGATGAACAACAGTGAGATTGTACCAAAATCATGAAAGTATTTCTTTTAATTCATCAACATTAGGAAAATGATCTTGAAAACCAAAAATGTTGTCCTAGTTCCCTTATATCCGATTAATTAGATGGTACCTTAGATCATCACAAATCAATAGCTTTGTGATTGTTGGATTTTTCGTAGCCATGTTCTCTACCACTCTCCATCAGAACGTGATGGTTATATTTTTCTTCCATATCCATATTTTCACCTATGTTCTGCTACGTGGAATACCCGTGATGAGTTAATTTGGGTAACTGTTACATTTCATACTTTAGTTTTTAAAATCCATGTTTGGTATTCCTTTTTTTGATGTGGGTTTGTATTAAACAAACTTTCGAGTAGTAAACCATTTATAACCCCGACGAATTTCGAGGGCGAAATTCATTTTAAGGGGGGGTAGAATGTAACACCCCGAGATTTTATGAAAAATATTCTTTTAATGTCATTAATGTCTTGTGTTACACCAAGATTACCTTGCGCTATACAGAACACCGTATTAGCTTGCAGTATACGCAACACTATTTTTTGATCGTGTTACACACAATTTTGATAATAGTTATTCTATGAAACATTGAGTGTATATATATATATATTAAATGTATAAATGAAATATGGTTGGATTCTGTTATACGAAACAATGAAGGATTCTTTCACAGCATGCAACCCTGACTTGGCTTGCATTACACGCAATCACGACCTTCCTCGATAACGTGTGTTGTACGCAATACTGGGTTTTACTAAACAACGATATATTATTATAATATTATTATGAAATAGACGTTATGTATAGTATTAACTAAATTTTTAATTTTATAACATTATTATTCATCTTACACATTTTCTAGAACATGTTATATGAACAAAATAAAATTTTCGGGTAAAATAAGTATTTTACAAAAAATGAAGTTTTTCCGCCTTTTGATGGCGCACCCACATTAAATCTAGTTTTTGACATTTTTATAAGATCAATTTGACAATATAAAATTATTCTTTTGAATCAGGATATAAAATTTTACATTAGATAAAGTCTTGATATTTTCCCGATAACTTTCATATTTTAATGAATAGTAAAAACACGCTATATTTTAATTAAAAACAACTTTTTTCATCGTAATATCTTATGTGGTTAAATTATAATATTGAATGGTTTTAAAGTATAAATAGAATATATTTTTAGCATTTATTATAATTCATTCATTAGCATTGATTTTACCTTGAATTCGTAGGTTAAATCAATTCAATCTTTTGTAATGTTTTAAAGACAAACCCGTTTTCTTTCGACAACAGGATTAATATTAATTTAATTTATGCAACTTTTGTGTATTGAATTTGGAAAAATGGATTCCATATTTGGAATCAGTGGATCCAAATTATGTTAATAAGCTACTTTTTATTTTTGGGAATTATGAATAGTAACTACGGTAAATTTTATTTACCATAGTTAAAGGTAAATCGGGTAATTAAGGGTAAATATACTATTTCAAAATTACCCAAACAAATGTCAAAATCCTATTGGATGACAAAAAGTCTACCCATATCACTTAAAGGTAGGATTATATTCATTGAATTAAATTTTGTCAATGAAAATAATTTAATTATTATTAAAACCAAAGAATGTGACAACATGTCACTTTCTTAAATCTTATAAGTATAATAATTTTAATATAGTGATACACTTCATGAAACTTCGAACATGAATAGTCTCCAGAAAGCTAATTCAATAATCTACATTATAGGAATTTATTTATAATTTTTAGGGACTAAATAATTATCATTTATTATGACAAAAAGATGATGTAGTAATTGACTTATTAATGAAATACTGACATAATTGATGTTATAAATGCCCAAATAAATGTAATTTGAGACTTTTTATGACTTACACTAATTTTCTAGGTTACTATGACATGTTATTGTTGATGTAAGTAACTTGGTTCTAACTTATCATTCTTTTATGAATTTCATAAAAATCATGTACCAAATAGTGTCAAATTTGATATAAATTAGTTTTTAAAACAAATATTATATTATTAATTGTTAATTTATTTCTAAAAATCTATGGTTCGTCCAAATGACTTAGATAAGATTATATATATTAATAATAAACAACTTGGGGTTCGTTTGTCTTGATATAGTAAGTTTATTAACCATATAATGTAAGAAAACAAAAAGAAAGGGTAAAAGATAAATTATTTAACTTAGAGTTAAATCAAATTGATAAGTTTAAAATAATAACTTAAATTTGACTAAATCCTATTGTATGAGGTAATTTAGACCCATCCCCACTTTATCTTCGAAATAAGACCCTTTGTAACCATTATAAACCGAATTTGACTTTAATATAAAAAAATATTTTGAGATTTTCCTAAGATCCCCCTCTCCTCCCTTATAAAAGGGCACCTCCTCCCTCTCCTCCTCACACAAATTTTAGCATTCAAGCTCGGAAAAACCCTGCCAAAATCTCTTCTCCACTTCCCTAGTTTCATCCTAGAGGTCTTGGTATTATTTAAAGACCATCATTAGTTCTTTATGTGGAGGTTAAATGAAGGCGCGTCAAAAAGAGGTAATATCCATTACCGATCCTTTTTAATTTCTTTCTTCTTAAACATATTCTTCTTTAGTTGTTACATGATAAATTAATGACATAATTATTTCTTATATACTGATATGTTATTATAAATATAAAACAACTCTAATTAACCTTCTATCCATCCTACGGAAAAAGGAAATCACCGCGTGTGCGTACGTACGGAATACCTTCTCCACGATGTGGTGTAATCTATTTTCCGCCACCACATTAATTGGATGGGTATAATGGTGTAATTAGTAACTATATATGATTATTATAAAGTGATATTGATACTGAAATAGTATACATACACTTCAACACAATTCCTCTACCATGGGAACGATATCATCGCTCGTGCATACGTACGGACTACCGTCTCCACGACGCAATGAGATTCATTATCCATGTTAACCATTCCAGAATGATTATAAAGTATATATAATGACAAATAATGAAATATATGACATGTCAAATCTACTGTAATTATGTATATATATATTTCATCTACTTACTTCCATTCAAGACAATAAGGAAAGGAAAACAGCGTTCATGCGTACGTACAGACTACCGTCTCTATGAACAGTGTGTTTCATTTCATTTATCTATCTATTATATATATATATATACTGAATATATATGATATATAAATCATGTTTTATATTTTCTATGTAATTAAATCATGATATATGTAATAATAATGTCTATAATAACAAGTCCAAACACCTACGATAAATGAAACGATTTTACCCAAAACGCTTCTTTAACATGTAATTTACAAAAGAACGGGTAATATAAAGTAATAAGTGAACCATATATGATATCATAACAATGAATATTATTCGATAATAAGTTAATTACATTATATAAATCATTATAACGGAGTTTCGGATACGTACAAAGCATATCAGACATAAGGTAAGGGAAATATCACAATCTAATTTTTATTCGAGATTGTTTCTACATTGGTATTTACTGGGGTGTATTTCATCATCCACATCCATGTTTCCTCAATATGTAATTTTATTTCCATCCACCTACAATTTTTTAAATCCAATTTTAACCTTCGGTGAGTTTTTAGTTAATGATATGAAAGGAATCTTTTGTCGTTTTTCGTACGAGGTACTTTTTAACTTTTCTGACAAAAGTACGAGAAGAATGTTTTTTTAACTTATACGGCACGAACGGATTTTTACGATTTTATAAAGACTTATTTTCATAAATATTCCTCCAAAATATTTCATGACTATTTTAAACAAAATCTATTTCTTTTAAAATTGCATGACGTTTTGTGAAAAGAAATTGATTTTGAAGCAAAAAGGATATTTACCTCAAGAATGGAGTTCAAGTGTTTTATCAAAATTATTTTCCATCTAAGATAATAAAAGGGTTCTATTTCTATCCCTATTATTACATGGATTTGATTATGTTGTGATGGAAATATTTTTATGAATTCTTTTATCTTCTATGAATTGTATTATGATGTCACGATGTTTAAGAATCCCATTTTTATTACATAGGTTATGCTATGATGTATGGTTTATGATTTTTTGGCACACATAAGAATGGTATCATTATGAGATGGGTGGGACCTATATCTCCCTCCAATGCATTGGGGAAAGATTTTATATCTCATGAGATAGACATGGATGGAACGGTAGGTTATACCGGTTCAGTGAAACAGGACAGAAACGAGGGTGACTCGGTTCGGAAAGGGACTTTGTCCACTAAGAAAGTCTTGGCAATGAGGCATGACTAACAAGAAATGATTCTCTATGATTATGTGTGTATGACACAAAGTTTCAGGTTTTTATGTTATTATTATTGGGATTACATTTCACTGCTATGATTTATCCCATGTTATGAAATTATGATCTCTTTTGCAGGTTAATATTTCTAAAAGATATTTTATTATGAATATGATGTGATTGATATTTCTTTTGATTACCCTTACTGAGAATTTTAGCTCACCCATTTATGTTTTCTTTTCCCCAGGATATAAAGAAAGGTTTTAAGTAAAAAAAAGGAAGATCTTTATGGAAGATTTTGAAGATCTTTCACCACGATTAGAAGATTTTATTCCGAGTTTCCAAATACACTAAACTATTACTATCCTTGTGTGTGTGTTTTTATTATGTACTAAGTATTCCACAAATGTAATGTAATTTCCATGTACGTTATGCTTCCGGTCTCTACATATGTACTCCACTTTTAAGGTAGAGATCAAAGTCTACATAGTTCAGTTGGGAATTGTGGGGCTTACGTATGATTAACGGCCCAAAGAGATGTGTCGTGGTTACTTTTATACTATAATCTCATGTGATTCATTCTCATTGTGAGAAACAAGAGGTATCAGTAAACCTGACAATATGTGCCACGAAATATGCGATCACAAAGAATGATATGGGGCTTATGTATGTATGATTTCCTATATAGATAATGATCAGGACTTAGTTTAGAGAAGAAGACCGGGAACAAGGTCTGTAATGGTATGTGTGCATTATAGATATTTGGATACTCTAACTTGGGTCTTACTCATGAGGAGGAAGCCCAAATTATGAGAGACTTGTGATTGGGTTTTATTAATGAGAATAAATCCCAAATCAAAATAAGTTAAGACTGGTTAAGTGAATTTATGGCAGGGAATTATTCCTGAGAAGGAGGCCCAGGTTAACAGGACTTGAGATCTAGGGTTACTCTTGAGAAGGAGGCCCAGGTTAATGGAATTTGGGATTTGAGTCTTGCTCTTAAAGAGGATGCCCATATTTGGGAACTTGGGGCTTACTACTAAAGAGGATTCCCAAATTTAGTAATTATGACTGGGTTTTACTCTTGAAAAGAAGGCCCAGGTTAAGAGAACTTGAACTGGGGATTACTCCTGAAATTAAGGACCAGGTTAGGAAATTATGAATAGGGATTACTCTTGAAAAGGAGGCCTAGGTTGAATATTTTCTCATCTTAAAAAAATGGGTTTTAATGAATCAAATATCTCACCATATTGACTTGATGATATGTAAATCACTAGGTTTTGAGGGATGATACACAAAATTTCTTTCAGATAAGGAAGCCAACCAAGGAATCATGCCATAAATGGATTTGAAAAGGATTTTGAAGGCTAAATCTTGAAGAGGAGAGGTTTATTTGAAGAAAATAGATGAATGGACTTGAGGGGAACCCAAATGAAGGTAAGCGTGCATGTCCTGTTTGGGAGCGCAGGTCCTGGTCGCGCAGGTTTACCAACGCGGCACATGTGTACTTGTGCACCGGTCAACCCATAGGGTAATACATTCGTAAGACTTGGATCATGTCCCTAGTACCATCTCTAAAGGCTTCTGAAAGGGTGGCACACGGGTTCTGTTGAAGGAATAAGGTGGCGTGTAATTGTGACCATTACCCATAAGGGCTGGACACTTTGGTGTGCATGTGTTGATGAATTTCAACACTTAGGACTTGTTCCCTCTCTTTAGATCTTCCATTCTAGATAAGAAATTACCTTAGAAGTGTTCGGAAGACTTCAAGAAGATAATAGGATGCCGACATCTGAAATATGAGTTTTTGTATTTTTCTTCCCCAAAATGGGGGGCCCAGAAGGTGTATTTATAGGCTACCGAAGACCCTGGGTGAAAATCAAATAGGGCGCATAGGTCAACTACGTGCCCAAATGTGGTGAGCAGGTGTACTTGTGCGACCATCATGGAACTTTCGCGGCCCATGCGAAATGCAATCCTTGTTCATGCCTTTGTCAATCTTTGACGTTTCTTTAATGAATGAATCACTTTATGTTAAGGTATTCCCCTTTTTTATTCGTTAGACTCTGTGATAGAAAAGAGCGTAAAAAAAACCCACCCTCAGAGTTGGATCCGAAAGAAGGATGATCTGACTCTAAGGTAAAAAGGAAAAAACCAAGGAACTGCGGCACACAGGTGTCGAGCGCATAGATGGTGTCACGCAGGTGCGAGCCGCGCATGCTTCGGTGTAGATACCCAAAGCTTCACGTACATGGACATTACATTACTTTTGAGGAATACTTAATACATAACTAAAACCAACACACAAGGACTGTAATAGTTTAGTGTCTTTGGAAACTCGGAGCATAATATTATAATAATGGTGAAAGATCGACAACATCTTCCATAAAGATCCCCCCCTTTTGTTTTTCATACCTACAACCTTTTTTTGATATCCTAGGTAAAAGAAAACATAATAAGGGAGAGCTCAAATGATGAGTAAGTGTAAACATAGACAACATAAAACAATCCATAAACATTTGAATGAAAAATCATGAACATAAAATCTAAACATCAAAATATTGAGCAAAGACATAAATCTTGGAAGTACGTAAGGCATATATCATAAAGGAACATCAATCATGCCAAAATAGAATGGGAATAAAACATGTGATTGTGGCAACCATTAAGCACGTGATATTATTTCCATAGTAGCCAAGGCATTGCTGCCAATACCATCTTACTGGACAATGTCCCTTTCTGAATCGAGTTCACTCCTCGTTCGAGTCTTGTATTACTGAACAGGATTAACTTACCATTCTAGCCATGTATATATCAAGAGATATAAATCTTCACCCAATTAATTGGAGGGAGATATAGGTCCCACCCATCTCAAAATGAAATCATTCTTTCGTGTGCCACAAAATCATGAATAAGACATCATTTCATAACCCATGTAATAGAATGAGATTTTTAAACATCATGCCATCATAACATAATCCATAAAAAATTGATATAAGTTTTTCAAAAGAAGATTCAAACCATGTAAATTATGATGAAATTATACTTGATACATAAACATATTAACTAATTTCATTTTAGATGGAAAATAGTTTTGATAAAACATTTGAAATGAATTGTTGAGGAAAATATCCTTTCTTCTTCAAAATAATTTTCTTTTCACAAAATGTCATGTAATTTTAAAAGAAAATGGTTTTTTTAAATAATCATGCAATATTGTAGAGGATTCTTCCTTAAAATTAGGCATTATGAAACGTAAAAATCCGTTCACTCCGTATAAGTTAAGAAAACATTCTCCTCGTACTTTTTTCGGAAATATCAAAAAGTACCTAGTATGGTAAAAAATAATGATTCCTTACATACCATGCAGTAAAAGTAAAAATAGTTAAAAAGAACATCAAACATACATGAAACCATTTTTAAGAAACATGGACATGGATGAAAACAGTAACCCCAGAAAATACTTACGAAAAAACATTCCTGGACAAGAACAAGATTGGAATAGTTATCCCTTACCTTAGATCTGATATGCTTAGTACATATCCAAACCTCCTGTATAATGATTTAAATAATGTAATTGTGTTATTAAATAATCATATTCATTGTTATTATATCATATATGGTTCACTTATGACTTTATGTTACCCGTTCTTTTGTAAATTCCATGTTAAAGCAGTGTTTAGGGTAAAATCGTTTCATTTATCGTACGTGTTTCGACATGTTGTTCTTGATATTATTACATATATCCTGATTTAAATAATTCTAGAATATAAAAAATGATTTATATATAATATATATTCAGTGTATAAATATATATTATAGATCGATAAATGGAATGAAATACACTGTTCATGGAGACGGTAGGTTGTGCGTACGCATGAACGTTGTTTTCGTTTCTTTATTGAATTAAATGGAATTAAGTAAATGAAATATATATGTACATAAATCCAGTATCATTATTATGTAATATCATTCATGATTATTTATTATATATACTTTATAATCACACTTTATGGTTAATCTTGGAAAATAAATCTAATCGCATTCTTGGAGACGGTAGTCCATACGTACACATGAGCGATAATAACATTCCCATGATTGTGGAATTGTAGTGAAGTGTATGTATAAAATTTCAGAATCAATATAACAGTACAATAATCATATATAGTTATTTATTTACACCATTATTGTAACACCCCAAGATTTCATAGTGTGTTATTTCTTCAAAATAATTCAATAACTTGCAACACCGAGTTCAATCAGACCATGAATTACAAAAAAAAGCCATTCAAAAGAGGTTATGAATAGTATTATCTAAATTTTAAACTTTATATAATCCTTATAATTTTAGAATCCATATTATGAGTTTCTTAGACATAATGTAAGAAGAAATTAATTTTCAGTATTTCACTTTTACCAAATTTTAATAGTGAACCCTTTTTAGATACTATATTTTAAACTTTTTGACTAATTGGGGACATCAAAAATTTAAAATGAAACATCCCAAGCTTCCACGGTACGCTAGCGTGTGTTGTACGCAACACCGAGTTCTAACACACCGTAACCAATCAAACTAGCCGCTATGAATAGTAATACCTACTTTTTGAAATTATATATATTTTATATTTGAAAATGGACTTCATTTTTGGATTTGGAATATCGAATTTAGCCTAAGGTGAAATTTTGGTACATTTCGGATAACTTTCATTTTTGATGAATAGTGAAAATTACTAAATTTTAATTAAAAACAATTTTTTTAATCAAAATAATTAATAGTGATAAATTATTAATTTGAGTGGTTTTAAAGTATTTTTAGAATATATTTTTACCATTTAATATAATGTTGGTCATTGGACATAATTTTACAATTAAACCGAACATAAACAAGTGTCAATCTTTTGATAGTTATTATCTCTTAAAAACACGCTTTTTGTTTTGACAGCGGGAATTAATTTTAAATTAATTTCTGCCACTTCTGTGTTTTGAATTTAGAAAAATGGATTCCATATTTGGAATCAGGATGTCCAAATTGTGTAAATAGGTAACTTTTATTTTTAGACATTTTGAATAATTACTGTGGTAAATATTTTATTTACCATGGTTAAGGGTAAATCTGGTAAATAAGGGTTAAAAAATAATATTATACTAATACAAAATTACCCTAAAACGTGTCCTAAACTTATTGGTGGACACATACCCGACCATGAGCATCCTTGGGTCAATTTGGGGACCCCATGGAGCCACTTGTATGTGGTAGGGACACTTTATATTAATAAAGTTAAAATAAAAATAAAAATGGCATAAGCTTACATCTTTTAGAAGATCAATTTTTACATAGGGTTATACATGTTGGATTTTCGATTATAAATATTCATTAGAAATATAAAAAGATTTCCTACATAATGATATTTTATTTATAATTTTTAGACATCAAATAATTTAAATTATTAATGACACAATAATGATGCAATGTTTACCTCATTAATAAATCATTTAAATAAATAAGATTATAATGATTAAAATATTATCTAAAACCTGTCCAATTCTTATTGGTTGATGTTATTTAGAATATGAGTCATCTTATCTTTGACCTCAATGATTTTTGGACCATTATAAACCGAATATAACTATATTATAAAGTAATACTTTCACTCTTTCCTAAAGAGCCCCTCTTCTCCCTTATAAAAGGAGACCACTTCTACTCATTCCTCACACCTCTCAAGCCACTTGGATAGTCCAAACTCTGCCAAACTAATCTCCCCACATCCCTATCCTCATCCTTGAAGCTTCTCCTTAGGCAGAAATCATTTCAAGAAGTCCTTTGGTTCCAACCAAAGTGAGTTACCTAAATTAAAGGTAACGATTTCTCTTAAATTATTTTCATTTATTTTGCTTCTCCAAACCCCCAAACTCTTTTTATTTCCTTTCTTTTGTAACAACAACAGTATCCTCAATATACTAGGATGTTTTTATAAGATTGATTCAAACTACACATACACACAACTCCATCTAATGGATGATGAACATAATGTTTCTGTGGATGGCAAACTAACGCCTCACGAAACGATGATTATTCAAATACATCTTACCGCCTCTCATGGTGGCCATTATGATGGAACTGTAATTAAATATGATATTAATGATATATATTTTATATATAAGCTTCTGTAATTCCATTTCATTTCATACCATTATTCGTTTCATGTTGTATATACATACGATAATTTCATTTGAGGAAGTGCGGACTACCGCCCCCTTAAAATGATATGACTCGTTCAAACCACACATGGAACGTATAAAGGATGGTGTTAATGAACTTAAGTAACATATATAAAATATTATATTATACTGGAATAATAATATACCTATGTATCATTTGGATTCAATTCTTTTAAAATGAAAAATTAAATGGAAGTAGCGTTCGTGCGTACGTGCGGACTACCGTCTCCACGAACGCGATGAGATTCATTGTCCATCATATCCATTCAAGTATAATTATAATTTGATGATTTAAAAATAGTATCTAAGGACTTTATATAATTCTGTATATGAATAATATACATCCCATTAATAACGAATATGGCTCACATAACAAAGAATATAAAGTAAAATGAACCCGTTAACACCCGAAATGACGATAATTCTAAGATATTATTAACAAATCAATGTTAAAAGATCATATATGATATCATATTAAAGTAAATGATTCTTGTATTATTCAATAACAATTATTTCACCATTATACAGGAGGTAAACCTACCATCGACCAAGGAAAAATTACAAAGTAAGGGATTCTCTTATCTCACATTCAATTCCGTGAGATTTCCATTGTTCACCACTTAATTATTGCATGTGGTGTACTGCCCATGATTGTATTCATTGTGTAATATAATTTAATTTATGTGTATTTACATCATCATGTTATGATACTTCTTTCATGGGTGTATGTTTCGTAAGTTACCTAATCGATAAGGGAATTTGAGATTTCAATTTCCACTCATTTGGCTTTACACATATTTCATTGATTATATTACTCCAAGATTATGTGTGGAATCGCTATTCATTTGATTATTCCTTAATTTCCACTCCCCTTTCTGTGGATATACTTTTGATACACATAATCACTCCATTGATAAATTCTCAAGTGATCGGTATGAACTTGATAAGAGTAATTTTAACTCAATCTCCATTTGTTGAGTTAAATATCCAATTCGTTGGTGTTGTTTCTACAAGAATATGTGTGAATATCCTTTGATTGTTTTACACTGAATATTCATTCATATTTAGTGTATTTATATTTTTCACACATAATTATGTCGTTGATTTATCCTTAACCTAAGGATACGGCCTTTGTGAGAGATTTCATCTCAATTTACATTGAACTGAGACTTCTTTGTTGATATACACCAAATCACTTTTATGCGGTGTATATAATGTACTTGACATAGTATATCATGAATCCCTTTATTCTCATGATATTACAAAGTTTTTATTACCTCAATTATTTGTATTCAAGTGTCTCTCTTTTGGTTAGAACCTCTAACCACAATACCATTTTAAAATGTTTTAAAGACTTATTCTTCTATATCTTGCTCATTAATGTCCATGTTTTAAAAATGGTTTTAAGGATTTATTTATATGGACATTAAAGTTTTAAAATTAAAACTCCTTTTAAAAGTTTCAAAGTGGTATGGGACACTTTGATTCAAAAGTCTACTTTTAAATGGCTTCTTGACAAATAGTGTGACTTTTAAATGTTTTCAAGAAAAGGGGGATATTTCTCTCAAATAGTTTTGATGATTATTTTTATCCATGTAAACATCCTTCATTATTCATGATTGAGGTTAATGTGATACAATACAATATTCCATATTGTATCAAATGAGTTATGTTTGACTGTGGATGTTCTATTTTTATACCATTCATGGTTTGTGGTTAAAGTATTGACATTTCGTTTGCTAGTTTTAATACGAATGTTTATTTTATGCTTAAACCTATTCATATGAGGAATGCATTGGACTTAATAAGTGACGGGTGGAGCCCGCTATAGCTCCTCGATGCATCGGTAGGTCTCATGAGACAAACTAGTGTCTTGGCACAACGCCTTGACAAAATCTTATTTGTAGTCTTGGCACGAGGCCTTGGCTAAGTGGTTATGATAGTCTGGCATTATGCATTCCAACATTATGAAAGTGGATATTGATATTGCATGTGATCATTCGACTAGTAGAATATCCATGTGAGTATGTAAATGGAATTATTTCATTTTACCTTTTCCATTTTATGCTGAAGTTCAAGTTTAAAAGGCTTTTGTTTTAGTTATAAATTGCCTTAAGTGTTTATGCTTATTTATGAAATCTTATGCTATAATGTTATCCTTACTGAGCATCTGAGCTCACCCCTTTCAATGTTTTATTTTTCCCAGGATTATGAAGAAGTAATTTATGAATGACCTGCAGGGATAGTATGAGGGGATATGAAGACAAGATGTTTTTTTTTATGATGTAATGTAAAAAATTATGGATGTATCTAGTTATTCCAAGGATACTAAACTAATCGATCTTTCGAGACTTGATCTTTCTCGTGATCATGCCAATGTAATGTAATAATGCACCGACTCTAGGTAACTAGGGTCGGGGCGTTACAGTTGGTATCAGAGGAAGTTTAGTACAAACCTTGGAATCTAGATTTAGATAAACTCTGATTAGAGCACGTAGACCTAAGTTGAACTTTGAGGATTAGTATAGAACAACTTCCTAGAATTTTGGTATTGTAGAGATTTTGTGAGTTTTCCGAGCAATACATCCCTGTCTGGATACGAGCAGGTAGAGGCGGCTCTGGCACAGATGTACCTAGGGGTAAAACCCGAAAACACCGCTTTGAGCTAGACTCGAACGGGAACTGGTGCACGACAACGGGCCTTGCTGCACTCTTGGTTACGACACTCCCGGGGGATATGCTTAGGATAATTCTCATTTTCTTTACAAACCATTATGAAGGGTTTATGAGTATATACATCCTCAAATGAGATATTTTTATGATTATGGATTATATCCATAAATAGTTCAATTTATGTTAAGTGTTTTATAAGTATGGGATTATGTATTTTGATTCATAAACTGATCTAGTGTATGCCATTGTTTAGAAATGGCACCCAGTAGAAGGAATGAGAACTCTAGAAATGCACATGATCCATAGAGAAGGAAGGATCATATCTTTCATGGTCTTAAGCTAGAATTTATAATAGAAATAGTCTCCCATGTATTATCATCATATGAAGAAATAATATCATGTGTTGATAAGATAAGTAAAGAGTTTACTGAGTCATATGGCTTTGAAGGGAAGCAAGAGAAGAAAAGGATGGAAGAGAGAAAGATGGATAAATGGAAGAGGGAAAAGAAGAATTTTCCCATATGTGGTAACTGTGGAAAGAAACACCCTGGAACATGCCTGAAAGAAATGGGAGTTTGATATAAGTGTGGAGGAAAAGGGCACAAAGTACGTGACTGCAAGGGTAAGAAAATGGTTTCAAATGTAAAATACTTCATTTGCAAGGAGTTTGGACACTATGAGAACCTATGTCCCAGTCATCAGACTATGCCGCAAATGATGTTATTGGATAATAATCAAGTTATGATACTACCACAGATGAAGGGGAATGATTAGAGTTCTTATGTTGATTATGTCAATTGAGTGTTGTATCAACAATGTACTTGTTACAATAATTATGGAGTATATAAGGATTGTATTGCAGTACTATTTCATTAAGGACTTGAGATTGTGTGGAACAAAGAAAAGTGACTCAATAGCAGGATAATTTTTGGAAAATATATGGTTGAGAGAATGATAAATCATAATATAGTTCTGATACTGAGGTAGTGATTTTAGAATAATATGTGATTGTTTTGGAAAAATTATATTGGATATTCTTGACTACCTTGGAACTGATTAATGATTTGTATATTCCATCATTGTTGGGGTTTAAAACATTTTTGGATTAATGAAGTATATCCAGCTTTCTATATGGAATAAGGGAGCATGAATGTAATCAATAAGGAATATGGTAATTCAGGATGTTTCGGTGTATTAAAAGAATACATGATGAAGGTATTCATATGATATTACGGGGTAAAAAGGTTCTACATTATGTTTACCTTACTTATAAATGTTGGACTGTGAGTTTGGATAGAAGTATTTTGGATAGTTCTAGTTTGGATTATTTTGGATTTCCATAAAAGGACAACCCGGAGGTCGGGCGACAACCCGTCGCGTCCGGAAAGGCTGCGAGACTTGAACCCGCAACCGAAGGGCGAAACGGGTGTATCACCTACCACTGGCCCACAAGATTTCATGGATTAAATAATTTAGTTTTTATTAAAAGACCTTGTAGATGAATTATAAATTCGTTTATTTTGGAACCCTATACGAATAGTGTAAATAGAATTTTTTTTACATTCTATTATCTTTTAGAGTGAAAGATGAGTTTGTGGTGGAAATTTATTAATGGATAAAACTCTAATTATAAAGTAAGTATACCTCCTTATGATCTTAGCCAATCTCATAAATAAATTCCTCAATGTTAAGAAAAGCAACTTAGAACAAAAATGGTTTCCTAGATGGTACCTTAAATCATCACTAATTTATGGCTTTGGGATTGTTGGCCTTTTCATAGCCATGTTCTCTACCACTCTCCATCAGATAATTGATGGTTAGATTTTTCTTCCATATCCATATTTTCCTACATGGAACCCTAGTATGTGTTATTTTCGGTAATCTTCATACTTTCGACTCTTTATATTAAATAGAGGCCTCGTTAATTCATTTTTCGATGTGGGATTTCAACTAAGATATTTTGAAACGTCAAAAATGTGTTATCCCAATACCCTATATTTTGTTGAACCGATGGTACTTCAAATCATCATAGATTGATGAGTTTAAGGACGACAATTTTATACTTGATTGTTATTTATGACCTCAATCACTACCTCTAAATATTTACGTTTTCCCTCCAATTATATGTCTCTAATTGCCACTAATTTTCTCCTAATCGAGATCATAATTTGGTGGTGACCCTTTAATTTCTCTTTTCCTCATATTAAGACTAAATTTTAGTAACCCAATTTCCGATGTGGGTTTTCCCACAAATATATTATCTATTTTCAACCTTTTATTTTCGAAGAACAATTTCAAATTGCGAGGGCGCAATTTATTGAAGGAGGGGAGAATGTAACACCCCAAGATTTCATAGTGTGTTATTTCTTCAAAATAATTCAATAACTTGCAACACCGAGTTCAATCACACCATGACTTACAAAAAAAAGCCATTCAAAAGAGGTTATGAATAGTATTATCTAAATTTTAAACTTTATATAATCCTTATAATTTTAGAATCCATATTATGAGTTTCTTAGACATAATGTAAGAACAAATTCATTTTCAGTATTTCACTTTTACCAAATTTTAATAGTGAACCCTTTTTAGATACTATATTTTAAACTTTTTGACTAAATGGGGACATCAAAAATTTAAAATGAAACATCCCAAGCTTCCACGGTACGCTAGCGTGTGTTGTACGCAACACCGAGTTCTAACACACCGTAACCAATCAAACTAGCCGCTATGAATAGTAATACCAACTTTTTGAAATTATATATATTTTATATTTGAAAATGGACTTCATTTTTGGATTCGGAATATCGAATTTAGCCTAAGGTGAAATTTTGGTACATTTCGGATAACTTTCATATTTTGATGAATAGTGAAAATTACTAAATTTTAATTAAAAACAACTTTTTTAATCAAAATAATTAATAGTGATAAATTATTAATTTGAGTGGTTTTAAAGTATATTTAGAATATATTTTTACCATTTAATATAATGTTGGTCATTGGACATAATTTTACAATTAAACCGAACATAAACAAGTGTCAATCTTTTGATAGTTATTATCTCTTAAAAACACGCTTTTTGTTTTGACAGCGGGAATTAATTTTAAATTAATTTCTGCCACTTCTGTGTTTTGAATTTAGAAAAATGGATTCCATATTTGGAATCAGGATGTCCAAATTGTGTAAATAGGTAACTTTTATTTTTAGACATTTTGAATAATTACTGTGGTAAATATTTTATTTACCATGGTTAAGGGTAAATCCGGTAAATAAGGGTTAAAAAATAATATTATAATAATACAAAATTACCCTAAAACGTGTCCTAAACTTATTGGTGGACACATACCCGACCATGAGCATCCTTGGGTCAATTTGGGGACCCCATGGAGCCACTTGTATGTGGTAGGGACACTTTATATTAATAAAGTTAAAATAAAAATAAAAATGGCATAAGCTTACATCTTTTAGAAGAACAATTTTTACATAGGGTTATACATGTTGGATTTTCGATTATAAATATTCATTAGAAAGCTAAAACGATTTCTTACATAATGATATTTTATTTATAATTTTTAGACATAAAATAATTTAAATTATTAATGACACATTAATGATGCAATGTTTACCTCATTAATAAATCATTTAAATAAATAAGATTATAATGATTAAAATATTATCTAAAACCTGTCCAATTCTTATTGGTTTATGTTATTTAGAATATGAGTCATCTTATATTCTACCTCAATGATCTTTGGACCATTATAAACCGAATATAACTATATTATAAAGTAATACTTTCACTCTTTCCTAAAGAGCCCCTCTTCTCCCTTATAAAAGGAGACCACTTCTACTCATTCCTCACACCTCTCAAGCCACTTGGCTAGTCCAAACTCTGACAAACTAAGCTCCCCACATCCCTATCCTCATCCTTGAAGCTTCCTCTTAGGCATAAATCATTTCAAGAAGTCCTTTGGTTCCAACCAAAGTGAGTTACCTGAATTAAAGGTAACGATTTCTCTTAAATTATTTTCATTTATTTTGCTTCTCCAACCCCCAAACTCTTTTTATTTCCTTTCTTTTGTAACAACACCAGTATCCTCAATATACTAGGATGTTGTTATAAGAAGGATTCAAACTACACATACACACAACTCCATCTAATGGATGATGAACATAATGTTTCTGTGGATGGAAAACTAACACCTCACGAAACGATGATTATTCAAATACATCTTACCGCCTCTCATTGTGGCCATTATGATGGAACTGTAATTAAATATGATATTAATGATATATATTTTATATATAAGCTTCTGTAATTCCATTTTATTTCATACCATTATTCGTTTCATGTTGTATATACATACAATAATTTCATTTGAGGAAGTGCGGACTACCGCCCCCTTAAAATGATATGACTCGTTCATACCACACATGGAACGTATAAAGGATGGTGTTAATGAACTTAAGTAACATATATAAAATATTAAATTATACTGGAATAATAATATACCTATGTATCATTTGGATTCAATTCTTTTAAAATGAAAAATTAAATGGAAGTAGCGTTCGTGCATACGTGCGGACTACCGTCTCCACGAACGCGATGAGATTCATTGTCCATCATATCCATTCAAGTATAATTATAATTTTATGATTTAAAAATAGTATCTAAGGACTTTATATCATTCTGTATATGAATAATATACATCCCATTAATAACGAATATGGCTCACATAACAAAGAATATAAAGTAAAATGAACCCGTTAACACCCGAAATGACGATAATTCTAAGATATTATTAACAAATCAATGTTAAAAGATCATATATGATATCATATTAAAGTAAATGATTCTTGTATTATTCAATAACAATTATTTCACCATTATACAGGAGGTAAACCTACCATCGACCAAGGAAAAATTACAAAGTAAGGGATTCTCTTATCTCACTTTCAATTCCGTGAGATTTCCATTGTTCGCCACTAAATTATTGAAAGTGGTGTATTGTGTAATGCCATTTGATATATATTATCATGATTGTCTTTATATTCATGTTATTATGTAAATAATTTGGTGGTTATTAACTTTTGGCCATACAACTCAGTTGATTAACATGGTAAGGGATTATTTTATCTCACTTTCAATTCCGTGAGATTTCCATTGTTCACCACTTAATTATTGCATGTGGTGTACTGCCCATGATTGTATTCATTGTGTAATATAATTTAATTTATGGGTATTTACATCATCATGTTATGATACTTCTTTCATGGGTGTATGTTTCGTAAGTTACCTAATCGATAAGGGAATTTGAGATTTCAATTTCCACTCATTTGGCATTACACATATTTCATTGATTATATTACTCCATGATTATGTGTGGAATCGCTATTCATTTGATTATGCCTTAATTTCCACTCCCCTTTCTGTGGATATACTTTTGATACACATAATCACTCCATTGATAAATTCTCAAGTGATCGGTATGAACTTGATAAGAGTAATTTTAACTCAATCTCCATTTGTTGAGTTAAATATCCAATTCGTTGGTGTTGTTTCTACAAGAATATGTGTGAATATCCTTTGATTTTTTTACACTGAATATTCATTCATATTTAGTGTATTTATATTTTTCACACATAATTATGTCGTTGATTTATCCTTAACCTAAGGATACGGCCTTTGTGAGAGATTTCATCTCAATTTACATTGAACTGAGACTTCTTTGTTGATATACACCAAATCACTTTTATGCGGTGTATATAATGTAGTTGACATAGTATATCATGAATCCCTTTATTCTCATGATATTAAAAAGTTTTTAATACCTCAATTATTTGTATTCAAGTGTCTCTCTTTTGGTTAGAACCTCTAACCAAAATACAATTTTAAAATTTTTTAAAGACTTATTCTTCTATATCTTGCTCATTAATGTCCATGTTTTAAAAATGGTTTTAAGGATTTATTTATATGGACATTAAAGTTTTAAAATTAAAACTCATTTTAAAAGTTTCAAAGTGGTATGGGACACTTTGATTCAAAAGTCTACTTTTAAATGGCTTCTTGACAAATAGTGTGACTTTTAAATGTTTTCAAGAAAAGGGGGATATTTCTCTCAAATAGTTTTGATGATTATTTTTATCTATGTCAACATCCTTCATTATTCATGATTGAGGTTAATGTGATACAATACAATCTTCCATATTGTATCAAATGAGTTATGTTTGACTGTGGATGTTCTATTTTTATACCATTCATGGTTTGTGGTTAAAGTATTGACATTTCGTATGCTAGTTTTAATACGAATGTTTATTTTATGCTTAAACCTATTCATATGAGGAATGCATTGGACTTAATAAGTGACGGGTGGAGCCCGCTATAGCTCCTCGATGCATCGGTAGGTCTCATGAGACAAACTAGTGTCTTGGCACAAGGCCTTGACAAAATCTTATTTGTAGTCTTGGCACGAGGCCTTGGCTAAGTGGTTATGATAGTCTGGCATTATGCATTCCAACATTATGAAAGTGGATATTGATATTGCATGTGATCATTCAACTAGTAGAATATCCATGTGAGTATGTAAATGGCATTATTTCATTTTACCTTTGCCATTTTATGCTGAAGTTCAAGTTTAAAAGTCTTTTGTTTTAGTTATATATTGCCTTAAGTGTTTATGCTTATTTATGAAATCTTATGCTATAATGTTATCCTTACTGAGCATCTGAGCTCACCCCTTTCAATGTTTTATTTTTCCCAGGATTATGAAGAAGTAATTTATGAATGACCTGCAGGGATAGTATGAGGGGATATGAAGACAAGATGTTTTTTTTATGATGTAATGTAAAAAATTATGGATGTATCTAGTTATTCCAAGGCTACTAAACTAATCGACCTTTTGAGACTTGATCTTTCTCGTGATCATTCCAATGTAATGTAATAATGCACCTACTCTAGGTAACTAGGGTCGGGGCGTTACAATTATACCCATCCAAGTAAGGTGGTGGTGGAAAACAGATTTCACAACGGCGTGGAGACGGTATTCCGTACGTACACACGTGCAGTGAATTCGTTTTCCGTAGGATGGATAGAAGTTGAAATGGGGTAGTTTAATATTTATAATAACATATAATTATATAAGGAATACTTATGTTATTACTTTATTTTGAAACAACGAAATAAGAGGATGTAGAAGAAGAACGAAACTTGAAAGAGTCGGTAGAAGAGATTACCACTTCCTCGATGCACCTCCTTTAAGCTTCATATTAAAGAAGTAGAGTTGGTTATTTGAGAAGACCATAACCTCCATAATGTTTCTAGGGAAGTGGATAATAGATATTTTTAGGGTTTTTCTGAGCTTAAAGGATCAAAATGGTGTGAAGAGAAGAGGGAATGGGTTCCCTTTTTATAAGGGAGAAGAGGGGTACTTTAGGAAAAACCTAAAATATTATTTTATAAAAAAGTCATATTCAGTTTATAATAGCTGAAAATTTATTTCTTTCAAAGTTAAAGTTGGGATGGGTAGAAATTATCTCAACAAATATATTTTATATAGGTTTGGGTCATTATATAAAACTTATCTTTTAGTTTTAACTATTAGTTAATTAGATTGACTTTTACTATGTAACTTTTTATTTTTATATTATATAGTTAATAAACATACCATATACATCCAAGAGACCCCCAAGTGGTCCCTTAATGATACAAATATCATTATATAAGTATCTTGGTTGTACTATAGATTTTTTGGAATATAATAACAATTAATAATGTAATATTTGTTTTAAAAACTATTTTATGTCAATTTTGACACTATTTGGTAATTGTTTTCTGTGAAATTCATAACAGAATGATTAGTTTATAAAAAGTTACTTAAATAAATATTAACATGTCATATTAACATATAAAATTATTGGAATTCATAAAAAGTCTCAAATTACATTTATTTGGGTATTTATAACATCAATTATGTTAATATTTCATTAATAAGTTAATTACTACATCATCATTGTGTCATAAATATATTAAATTATTTAATGTCAAAAAATATAAATAAACTACCATTATGTATTAAATATTTTTATCTTTCTATTTAATATTTATAGTCGAATTTATCTTATGTTTAACCCTATATTAAAAATGTTTTAGTTATTAAATGTTGATTTTAACCATTTTAACTCTTCTTTAAATAAATTAATAATAAATGTCCTAATCTAATACAAATGCACCTAAAGAGAAATATTTTATTACTAAGGTTCTTTTTGGTTGAATTACACTTATCCAATAGAATTAAGACATGTTTTATGGTAATAATAATATCATTTTTACCTTTAATTACCCTATTTACTTTTAACAGTTGTAAATAAGAGTAAAAAGTTACTATTCATGAAAAATTATTTTTTTCTTATTGAACAAAAAATTACTCCTTTATATTAACCATGTCACTCGGATTTTATAAATTCCACTCACAGAAGTGGTAAAATTATATTTTATGTAAGTTTACAAACAACTCCTAAGAGGTAGGTAAAACACAGTGAAAAGTTCAATAAATTTTTTATATATCGAAAATTATTATAAAATGACTCCAATTAATTTCATTAAACATATATAGGTATTATGTATCAATTTTGACCTAAAATTAATTTTAATAAAATTAATAATTATTTAAATAAAAATTCGGTTCTTAAATACTAACACGGTGTTTTCACTATTCATCAAAAATTGAATGTTTTCAGAAAAATACCAAAAATTAACCCTAGGCTATTTTCGATATTATGAATCCAAAAATGAAGTCCATTTTGAATGTTAAAATTTATAAAATTCTAAAAAATGGTTATTACTATTCGTAACATCTAATTTATATAACATATCGTTGTTTAGTGAAACTCAGTATTGCGTACAACACAGACTATCGTGGAAGGTCATGATAGCGTGTAATGAAATCCAAGTCAGTGATGCGTATAGTGCAGGCTCCTTTTTGTGTAGCGTACAACACAAGACATCAATGAAAATAAAAATATTATTTTTCATAAAATCTCGGGGTGTTACATTCTACCCCCGTTAAAATGAATTTCACCCTCAAAATTCATTGGGGTTATAAATGGTTCACTACTCAGAAGTTTATTTAATAGAACCCGAAAACTTAAAAAGAAATACCAAAAATTATCTTAAAAAACTAATGTATGAAACATAACAGTTACCCAAATTAACTAATCAATTGGTTTCCACATTGAAGAAAATAGGTGAAAATATGAATATGGAAGAGAAATCTAACCATCATGATCTGATGGAGAGTGGTAGAGAACATGGATTGGAAAAATCCAATAGTCACAAAGCCATAAATTTTTGATGATTTAAGGTAGCATCTGATTCATCGGATATAAGGACACCAGGACAACATTTTTTTGTATTCAAGATCAGTTCCTTAAATTTAAAGAATTGTTGAATTAAAATAAATACTTACTTGATTTTGGTATAATATTACTGTTGTTTGTGCCTTGAAAAATTTCCACATCATCTCTTAAAAAATGAAGCTGAATTTGTCTTTCATGAAGTGTTATCAGATCATGCAATAGAATGATAGGTCCTTCCATCTGTCTCAAAAAAAAGTATAGTAAAAGTTATTAAATATAGAGAAGTCCATCTATAGTGAGATTAATCGTATATGGTTCTGAAAAATGGCTTATACCTCATATATCATACCGCTTAATATAATAAAACTAGCTTCTACTAACTAGGGACTTCTTGTAGTCCAGTGGTAGGCGATAAAGGCCTGTCACACTTCGGTTGTGGGAATATGCCTCAAATAATACCGAAAAACAAGATCTATCCTTAAACAATACTATATGATGTCTAACATAAACCATTACAACCTTTAAGCTTATATATAATACTTCTGTCCAATCTTATAGTATAAAGAAAATGATTACTAGAAATTTCATCAACCAAGCATGTGAATACCATCATTTATCCCCCATATAAGATATATCTTGTTGGTCACATTCCAAACATGTGAATACCTTAATCATGTATTCTCTTGAAAATTTAATACCCATTGAACCTTAGTGAAAACATGAATGCTATCAAAATTTAACTCTTTCTACATACCAAAATCCCAAAATTTCTATATACGCAAACCATGATATCACATTGTCCCTATATCAGTCATGAGCTCATGAATACTATCATATATATTATTTTCTCCCTATCCCTTCATTATGCGCATTTTGTCTTCTTTCAAAAAATATTTAAATCACTTTTCATTGTTATCGGTGCCATATAATTATTGAAAACTAGTACATAGATATTCCAAAAATATGTGATGCCATAAATGAGATTCCATGTTACTTTTTTGAAATCCCATTACATAAACACCTAATCATTACACAACATCATTTTCATACTCAACATCACAAATAGTGATCTCATCTGACATTCCCTTATCATTTTCCTTAAGTGGTTTCTCACGTTGATCATCATTAACCCTTGTGTTAGGGGATTGATAATCATAATTCCCCGTTTCCTTGCACTTGAAGCATTGATGTGTAGGTGGTGCGTTCTCTGCAGTCTCTTCTTTATTCACATCATTAGGAACCCTTTTTCCATTACTTTAACACTCAGCTACTCGATGACCTTATTTTCCGCACTTAAAACATTTTCTAGTCCCTTTAAGACAATCTCCACCATTCTTCATTCCACACTTTGAGTATAAAGAAACATTCATATTCTTTCCACCATTATTATGAGATTTCTCCTTGAAATCCATCATTCGTTTCTTTTCAAAACCATGAGATGGATATGTTACACCAACATACAGTTCAACCATGATAGCACAACGCACAATTTCTTCATAGCTACTGAAGTCTCTTATAGATAATGCCATCTGAAGACTTGGCTTTAAGCGACTGCAAAATCAATCAACATTACATTCAGGTTGGATGATAAAACTTGAATCATACCATGCAAGTATTGTAAAATTATCTCTGTATATACCAACAGATTCATCATCCTTCTTCTTAAGCTCATGGAACTACTTTTCCATCTTTGTTCAAAGAATACGAGGGATGTACTTACTGAAAAACATGTTCTTGAACTTGTCACATTCCATGGATTCAATTTCATCTTGGGGACTTGTATTCTTAATTAGATTCCACCACTGGTCTTCTTCACCTTCTAAATGGTAAACAGCTATAATGAATTTATCATGTTCTGAACAGCGAGGTATGGAAAATATATTTTCAATGGTACTGATCCATTTTTCAGAAAAAAGTGGATCAGAAGACCCATTGAAAGAAGGTGGGCATTACTTCATAAATGACTCAATAGAATATTTTTCTCTTCTCTGATCATTTGGATATAAAGAATGATTCATAGCTTGTGTAAGTATAGAAATAAGATTTTTCACTCCATCTCCCATCACATTTGGTGTTTTAGGAGGACAATCATTTAATTTTCCATTACATTGATCAACATGGTTCCTTCGGGTTCCATCCATCGTCTGAAACCCAAAAATAATAGTGTGAGAGGAATAATTCATGCTAGGGAAAAAAACATAATAAAGGGGTAGTACCTTCAATATATAACATCTTAAGGTTTATTCTATGATTTTTACAATAATTCTAGTACTATAACCTATACGTATACTTATCCTTATGGACATCCCTAGACATACCTTACAAATATCTCTAGGGATCTCACTAAAGTTCTCACATCCTAGATTCCAAAGTTTAACTAAACCTTTCCTCGGATACCAACTGTAGAGACCCAAAGCATGAAGTACATGGATATTACATTAATTTTGTTGAATAATTAATAAATAACTAAAACCAACACACAAGGACCGTAATAGATTAGTGTCTTTGAAAACTCATAACGTAATCTTCTAATCATGGTGAAAGATCTTCAATATCTCCCATAAAGATCTTCCCCTTTTGGTTTTCTTACCTAAAACCTTTCTTTATATCATGGGGAAAAGAAAACATAAAAAGGGTGTGCTCAAATGCTCAGTAAGGGTAAACATATATAACATAAAACAATCCATAAACATTTGAATACAAAATCTTGAACATAAAATCTAAACATCAAAATTTTGATCAATGACATAAATCATGGAAGTATGCAAGGCATATATCATAAAAGAAACATAAATCATGATAAAATAGAATGGGAATAAAACATTTGATTGTGGAAACCATTAATAACATGATATTATTTCCATAGTATCCAAGGAATTTCTGCCAAGACCATCATAGTGGACAAAGTCCCTTTCTGAATCGACTTCACTCCTCATTCCAGTCTGGTATTACTGAACCGGATTAACTTATCGTTCCAGCCATGTCTATCTCATGAGATATAAATCTATACCCAATGAATTTGAGGGAGATATAGGTCCCACCCATCTCATAATGAAATCATTCTTTCGTGTTCCACAAAATCATGAATCATACATCATAGCATAACCTATGTAATAGAATGGGATTCATAAACATCATGACATCATAACAGAATCCATAAAAATGGATATAATTTTATCATAAGAATAATAAAACCATTTATATAATGAAGACATTATACTTGAAACATAAAAATATTAAATAATGTCATTTTATATGGAAAATAATTTTGATAAAACACGTGAAATGAATTCTTGAGGAAAATATCCTTTCTTCTTCAAAATCATTTTATTTTCACAAAATGTCATGTAATTCTAAAAGGAAATGGTTTTGTTGAAAATAATCAATCAATATTGCAGGGGATGTTTCATGAAAATTAGTGTTATGAAACTGTAAATATCTGTTCACGCCGTATACGTTAAAAATAACATTTCCTTGTACTTTTGTTGGAAAAGTCAAAATGTACCTCGTATGGTAAAAAAAGAAAATTTCCTTACATACCATTTTGTAAAATTAAAAAATTGTTAAAAAGGACATTAAACATACATGAAACCATTTTTAGGAAACATGGACATGGATGATAATAATAACCCCAGTAAATACTTACGAATAAACAATCTCGGATAAGAACGGGATTTGAATAATTATCCCTTACCTTAGGTCTGATATGCTCATACATATCTGAACCTCATGTATGATTATTTAAATAATTTCATTGACTTGTTAAATAATCATGTTCATTGTTATGATATCATATATGGTTCACTTATGACTTTATATTACCCGTTATTTTGTAAATTCCATGTTAAAGCAGCATTTTGGGTAAAATCGTTTCATTTATCGTACGTGTCTCGACATGTTGTTCTTGATATTATTACTTATATCCAGATTTAATTAATTCCATAATGAAAAAAATGATTTATATATTTATATATTCAGTGTATAGATATATATGTTAGATCTATAAATGGAATGAAATGCACCATTCATGGAGACGGTAGGCCGTGCGTACGCATGAACACTTTTTTCGTTTCCTTATTGAATTAAATGGAATTAAGTAAATGAAACATATATGTACATAAATAAAGTATAATTATTATGTAATATAGTTCATGATTATTTATTACATATTCATTATTATCAAACTTGAATGGTTAATCATGGAAAATGAATCTCATCGCGTTCGTGGAGACGGTAGTCCTTACGTACGCACGAGCGATGATATCATTCCAAATGTCATGGAATTGTATTAAAGTGTATGTATAATATTTAATAATCAATATCACTTTAAAATAATAATACATAGTTATTTTTTTACACCATTATACCCTTCCAATTAAGGTGGTGGTGGAAAACAAATTTCACCACAGCGTGGAGACAATATTTCGTACGTATGCACGCACGCTGATTTCGTTTTCCGTAGGATGGATAGAAGGTGAAAGGGGGTTGTTTCATATTTAAAATAATATATCAGTATATAAGTAATAATTATGTTATTACATTATAATAAATCATCCAATGAAGAGTATGTAGAAGAATAAAGAAACTTGAAAGAGTCAGTAGAAGAGATTACCTCTTCCCTGACACACCTCTTTTAATATTCCTCTTAAGGAAGTAGAGTTGGTTATTTGAAAAGACCAGATCCTCCGAAATGTTTCTATAGAAGTGGAGAAGAGAAAGGTTCAGGGGTTGGCCGAGATTCTGGGATCAAAATGATGTGAAGAGAAGTGGGGAGGGGTGCCCTTTTTATACGGGAGGAGAGGGGCACTTTAGGAAATAATTAAAATATTATTTTATAATAAAGTCATATTCGGTTTATAATATCTCCAAATTGATTTATTTCAGAGATAAAGTGGGTATGGGTCAAAATCCTCTCATCCAATTGATTTTAGACAGGTTAGGTTATTATATTAACCTTATCTTTTAGTTTTAATTCTTAGTTAATTAGATTGACATTTACCATGTCACTTTGTATTTTTATATTATATAGATAATAAACATACCATATACATCCAAGATACGACCAAGTGCTCAATTAATGAAACACCTATAATAATATAAGTATCTTGGCCGAACTATAGATTTTTAGGAATATAATAACAACTAATAATATAATATTTGTTTTAAAAACTATTTTAGGTCAATTTTGACACTATTTGGTATTTGATTTTTGTTAATTTCTTAATAGCACAATTATTTCTAAAAAGATACTTAAATAACTACTAACATGTCATATTAACCTATAAAATTAGTTTAATTCAAAAAAAGTCTCAAATTGAATTTATTTGGGTATTTATAACATCAATTAGGTTAATATATCATTAATAAGATAATTACTCCATCATCATTGTGTCATAAATAAATTATATTATTTAATGTATAAAAATTATAAATAAAATATAATTATGTATTAAATATTTTTATCTTTCAAATGAATATCTATAGTCTGGTTTATTTTATTTATAACCCTATATTAAAAATGTATTAGTTATTAAACTATGATTTTAACCATTTTAACTCTTCTTTAAATAAAATAATAATAAATGTCCTAATCTAATCCAAGTGAACCTAAAGGGAAATATTTTATTCATAAGGTTGTTTTTTGTATAATTACACTTATCCAATAGAATTAGGACATGTGTTAGGGTAATATTAATATCATTTTTACCCTTAATTACCATATTTACTTTTAACCGTGGTAAATAAAAGTAAAAAGTTACTATCCACCAAAAATTATTTTTAACATATTGAACCACATTTTACTCCTTTATATTAACAGTGTCTCTCGGATATTTCAAATTCCACTAACAGAAGTGGTAAAATTATGTTTTATGTAAGTTTGCAAAAAGCTCCTATGAGGTAGGTAAAAGATGGTGAAAAGTTTAATAAATTTTTATATATCGAAAATTATTATAAAATTACTCCAATAAATTACATTGAAATTATATAGGTATTATGTATCAATTTTGACATAAAATTAATTTAAATAAAATAAATAATTATTTAAATAAAAATTCGGTTTTTAAATAGTTACCTAGTGTTTTCACTATTCATCAAAAATTGAAAGTTTTCAAAAAAAATACCAAAAATTCACCCTAGGATAATTTCAATATTCCGAATCCAAAAATGAAGTTCATTTAGAAATATAAAATTTATAAAATTTCAAAAAGTGCGTATTACTATTCATAACAGCTAGTTTATACAACATATCGTTGTTTAATGATACTCGGTATTGCGTACAACACATGCTATCGTGGAAGGTCGTGATTGTGTGTAATGAAAGCCAAGTCAAGGATGAGTGTAGTGAAATCTCCTTTTGGTGTAGCATACAACACAAGACATCAATGAAATTAAAAATAATATTTTTCATAAAATCTCAAGGTGTTACATTCGGCACACAAGGGTGCTGCCTTGCCAATAAATATGCGGCCATTCCTTGTGCAATGAAACCAGTTCTCAAATATTACTGCTCTGGCCGCACAAGTTGCCTTCATTGTGAAAGTGTCTTGTTTTTTGCTGGTTCTTTGTGTCGGGCTTCAGTAGAGGTATTTGGACTGGTGCGGTGATACCTGCATGCCAAAAACTTGCGCGACACAACTATACTTGCGCACTAAAATTGGACTTTCACTCCTTAATGAATTAGCCATTTTTTCAATTTTCATCACAAATTTTTTGAAAAATCAACTCACTTAAGAGATAATTATTTGACATTTGTGCAAATTAAGTGGATCCTAGAAGAATTGGAATGATTGATGAATTGGACAGCAAGCGAATTGATGATATGATGAAAATTTTAGGCCATGATTACTTTGATATCTGCGACAACACTCTTCCAGAATTAGCCAATTACTTGAAGAAGTATCATCTTAACTTTCCATAGAGCATCTTATTTCCTCTTTATGGGCATGGTCGTCTACATGATGTCATCATTCATGAGTAAAAGAACTATCTACCACATTCTTGGTTTTGATAATTACACAATTTTGCATCAGAAAAATTCTTATGTTGAGGAGAATGTGTAAATACTAGAACAGTGGAAAAGTCCTATATGATGCATCATAGCCCTTATACACTAGATTTGAAACCTCACAAGCTCGAGCTACAACGACATTGTTATTCTTCAATCTTCCAAAATTCTCAGATGGATCAATTCAAAGGCTGGAAGAAGAGTTGGGACTTCCGTCCTGGAGGAGGTGTGAAGCCAACTTGGATATGGGAATACTGGGTGCAACAAACCTGTGCAGAGTTTGTCATGGATTTGAATGGAGCTACGATATATGAAGCTGTCTGGGCTAGGCAAACATATGTCTATGGAAATGATGAGTTTGTGTTGGTGCTAATCACCCGTCGGAGCCTAGAAACCAATTCGTTCCATATTAATCATGGAGAAGTTGGCATCAGTTTGTGGGATGTCTACAAGATGTCAGGGCACCAATTCTGGATGACATGTATGATGAAATCATCCCCCCCCCCAAGGCGACTTGGAATGATTTAGAGAAGACTCCGTCATTAGATTGGGAATTATTGAAAATTTTCAACAAGCTCCAGAGTTCAAAGACCTCCCTAATTAATTCTAGAAAGAATATTAATCTAGATGAATGGATGAATATGTTTCTTACCAAGGAGGAGAAGGATTCAAAGGAGAAGGGTCCAAACTGTACTCATCCTACTACCTACCCTAGAATAGAGAAGAGGGGTGCTCTTGGCACATTCTGGCCGACCATGGAAGCAGGAGAATTTGAGATGTGAGGATACGAAGTAAATTAGAAAATCCCATAAACGACCCGTCTAGCGGGCTTCTTAGCCTTGTGGATCAGTGTTAATCTTCTTCTAGTCAGGGATTTGAAGGGAGGCATCAGGCCAGGGACCATCATTATGGCTGCCATGTTGGCTGAGAAGAAAATGGCTGGGTTGGCCACCCCCATTTTGGCGAAGATTCATATGATCTTACTCCATGTCTTTATGATTAAGTATCCTTTGAGAATAGAGGGACCATTCAATGTTTTGTGGGGATTGATCGCCACTCATTTTAGGACCTATAATATACAGAACAGAGTACAAGTTCCTGGTAGTTCTTTCAGGCCATCAGTGCAGGCATTTTCTGGAGTTGCTCCATTAGCCCTTAACCCCTATGATATGATGGTGAGGCTGATCATGTTTAAGGAATTGAATATCTCTCTTTATGGAAACCATCCAACTGGTACGTTAGTTGATGATGGAACCGCCGATCTGTAATTGAGAATGTACATGCTGGCTTACAGAGATGGTGTACAGGCCACCAGGATAAACGGAGAGATTATATATGAGGGCTATGCTCCATAGATATTTTCATGAAAATTCAAGGGTCTATAATAGAATGGTGCATCCCCTACTATGCATGTCATGTCAGAGCAGCATCATATGGTTTCCTGACAACTATGTTTGATGAAAAATATGGAGAAGACCGGTGCAGTATTTGGTCTACCAGTTGACAAAGTGGAAAGTAACTTGACTACATGGTATGGTGAGAATTGGATAGCATCATACCCTGAAGGGGTACTGAATCATCCGGTTTTTCATGTGGGGAAAAAGAAAATAACTGTTGAGAAAGAAGCCCTTCATTGGGAAGGTGACGCTTTCCCACCTGGAGCTGATTCACCAGGTTACTCACCTAGGGATGACTCGCCAGATTCCCAAGATGGGGATGATGAGGCAAAACATGCGGAAAAGTGGCCTCATGCCAGATATAATTCCCCTGTCAGAATCAAGGGAGAAACATCATCAACTCCTAGTGAGTTACTTCATTGGGTCAATTTAATCACCATTACATTATAGAGAAAATAGTATTATTTTCTTATCCTTTATCTGTAGTTGAAAGAGCTAGGAAGAAGTTGAAGTCTATGATTGTAGGACCCTCCTCGTAGCCTTCTGGTACACATGCTGAATATTTACGACCAGAGGCTGTCCAGACATCGCAGAGTTTATATTGCAATATTGAAACTACCTGGATGGATTTATGCGAAGGGCTACACATCCCTAGAATAGGGAATCTTCGAGCTTCTACTGATATCTGTTTCGAGGATAATTCCTATGAAGTGCGGGCTTACATCAGAGATCTATATATTCTCATATATTCCACTGATAATTCCATTCCTGTCACCAAGAGGGTGAAGTAAATGATAGATCGTGGCACAACTGAGGGGATTGGTGCATCCAGAGATGAGGAGTGGCATGATTACATGGCTCCTGAAGATGTAAGTCTCTTTCCTTTTGTTCTTTTCAACTTTATTTTCATTAAATCTTTGTTACTTAAGGAAATTACATTCTTCATCCTTCAGCTTTCAAAAAAAGGAATTGTTGAGGTTCCTCCACCATGGTATAGCCCTGGTGGTACTTCCATTGGGGATAATTAATCTCCTCATGAGCCGGGTGAGATACCTCCAGTCCATCAAGCCACAGATGAAGAATTAGAAAAGTATTTTCACTCTCCAATAATTGTATTTGGAGAGGAGAGTGTCAACACTCCCAAAAAGCTAAAGAAGAAAAAGCATCGAAGTAGGAATTCTATAACTAAACATTTCATCAGTAGTGGTAAGTCCTTCGGATAGTCATGAGTCATAACCCATGAAAAGATTGATCATACTTCTTGGGATTTCATTAGCTTCTTCAGTTTCCCCTTTGAGGGAGAGTATTGACCCTCATTTTAGGATTATAGAGGGTACGGGTGAACAGTCACATGTTCATGCTAACTTAGCTGCTCCTGAAGAGGATCCATCATCTATTCCCATTACCACTCCCACTGCTGCTGCAAGGAGAGAAGAGCCTACTTCTGGTAAATTAACAATTCTTCATAAGATGTTGAATGAAAACATCAACTGACTACCATTCATGTGATACTTTAGGTTCAACCACTACACCAGAACACATAGCGGCCACTGCAACTGATGCTGCAATTTTATCTGAAGATGCTGTCCAGGATCAGAGGACGCAGCATGAAGGTCTCCAAGAAAATGTATCGAATGCACCCACTAGTGAGACTAACCAACAACTTGAGATAGAATTGGGTGAAAAGATGGAACTTGGTCCATCATTTGAAGATTTTTTAGATAATGTTAAATTACATTGTAATTTAGAAGATTTTGGGCGTGCTTGTTATCCTTCATTGTGTTAATATAACTTCTTATTACATCTCCGATCATGATTGGTTCAAATGTGCAGTTCCATCTGAACAAGCTGCCGAACTGCCAATGCCCGAAGGGGGTACAGACAACCCTACTATTTTAGAGACACTGGCTCAAGTGGAGCTGAACCCATTAGGGCTTCTTCAGACTCGTCTTGAAGATCTTGTTGAAGTTAGGAAAGATGAGGTGGAGACTTCTCCTATTTATGATCTACTGTTGGGTAAGAGATAAAAATATTTGTGGTTGCACTTAATTTGAATGATTTCCAATAAAAAAAATTTATCCTTTGAAACTAACCAAAAACATTCAATTGAATATGCAGGGCCATCAATTTCATTGGCTAGATCTGTAGGTGAAGCCTCAGACTCTGCCCAATGGGAATAGAAAGTAAAACAATAAGGGTCAGGGGGGAAGGATAAGAACATGTAACTTCTATATGTGCATTAATCACGGATTATATTCCCCCCTGTGACATTGATGTTGAGTCAGTCCCGAAAGACCAAAAGGCACACCAATTTTCACAATGCCCGGCATGGTAGAATATATGGAAGACCATATCTAATGTTCCTCTTGAAGACCTTTCATTTAAGATCCCCCTATTGTCATCCTTGTTCATCATCTTGGGACTTGGTGGTTTTTGATATCAAGAGATCCATACCATAGTGAAACAAGTCATCCTAAAAAGGGAGCATGAAGAAAAGTACCATCAAGATTTGACCAGGGTGAGGTTGTCAGAAAACATTGGTGAATTTGACGGTGTGGTGTCCCGATATAAGGTTGATCATGATTCCCTGTTGAAGGAGATGAAGAAAAAGATCAAGGAGAATTTTGTCTAGCAGATTCACCTTCAGCAACAGTTAGATGCTATTACTGGGGAACTTGGCCATCTGAAAAATTCATTGGAAGGAGTTTAAAAAAATGTTATGAAAGCCATTGCTGAAGATAATAAGGCACTCTATCAAGCTGAAAATAATGAAGTTGGTCGAGTTCATGAACTTCAAGTGGCTGCTGATGAAGCTCGGGATGCTGTAAATCAAATGATGATTTATTTTGACAGCCTTTTGTTATTCATGGAAAAGAGAAGAGACTCCAGTCTGTGGACGTCCTTCTAACTCTTGTCCATTGATCAAATACTCTTTGATCTTTAATAGTTTGTGCATGCCTTCTTTTTTAACCTGCTTTAAATTTGTACCTAAGCCAATGGTCCTAGAAGGAATAGTTTTATTTTTTTCTAGGATTATGAAAATAACCCTACAAACATTGAATCTTTTTAATTTCTCAATATTACCTAAATCATGCCAAGAATATGTTTAGTGAGCGGGGACTTGACTTTTGGTTAGAGTTCCCTTTTCTTTTGTGGCCACTTTAAATTCATGCATGCAAGACATAAAAAGGCTAATGTTTAAGGTCAATGTAGCTTTGACCAAATGGATTAAAATTGAATCTATTACTTGATAATTTATCTGATAAAATATTACCATATGCACGTATGAGGGAAACATGTAAACTATGACTTAATAAATTTTGAATCTAAGGAATGATATAAAAAATGGATAAAAGGCATTAGAAGAAGTATTTACCAAGAATGATGTTACCACTATTTATGAAACCTCTTAGGGGGTTGAATTATGCTGGGCCGCTTAAGGGATTTGTCTGCATAGTCAAATAATAGCATCTTTTGGATGATAGTTCTGTTATGTAGTCTACTTATGCAAGGCCACCTAAGGGAACGTGCTGCATAGACAGGCAAAAGAACACTCAGAAATTTACTTTTATACTGCTAAAAATCCATTGAATGTTAATGGAGAATCAAATTTTCCAAAGCATAGAGTTTGTTGAATGGAGAGAGGTACTTGAATATGGGGAAGATATTTCTAATCAATATTTTCTGAGAACTGGATAAATTTCACTCCTACGAAGGTCTGACCCAAACGTAGGGAAGAGAAACATAAACCATAGACTTGAATACTTTCATATCATGAAAAAATGTATGGGCCAAATATGTTAAGGATGGATATTTTTTGCGGATCCCTACATATTTTTGTTAAGACAACTAAGAAAAAAAGAGTTTTTCTTCCCAGGAATGAAGTTACCACTATTTTAAAAACCCGTTATGGGGTTGAATTATGCAGGGACACCTAAGGGTGTTGGCTGCATAGTCAAATAATAGTATCTTTTCGCTGACAGGTCCGTTATGTAGACTACTTATGCAAGGCCACCTAAGGGCACGTGCTACATAGCCAAGAAAAAGAACACTCAGCTATCAAATATTTTGGGACCAAAAGTCATGAAAAGGGTTATGGAGATCAGTAAGTATTTATGGTTAGGATTATGACACATCAAAATGGGCATTGTTCAATGCATGTAGAGATACACAGACTAATCCTAACCATAATCATGTTGTGGCTGTGTCCTGAATTGAGATATTGGACTTCACTACATATCACATTAAAATGAGAATCAAGACAAATGTAGTTCTTGAAATGTAGTTTAACATCATGTGGGATAAGAGTGTAGGAAATCTTAGTGTAGTGTCATAGAGCTCATACGAAAATAAGGAATACAAATTGTGTGTTTTATAAACCTGATGGGAATAAAGACCAGGGTTTTCATACCACATTCATGTTTTCATAGGGGGACCTTTCATCCAATGGACTGAAAGTAATATTTTTGGTTAGGTGGAATTTGGGGTTAGGCCCAACGAAATGGGGATGGATTCGAGGGATGGTCAAACATTCCTACGTATAGCATAATGATGGGAATGAATCCATACGTAGTTTTTGAAATACCCTATGTACAGATTTGGTTCGTACATGTGAAGGGTGAAAGGGGACTTTAGTGCAATGATGGTTTGACCCAAGATAAATGGTTCAGGCATTGCCATGTATGCATATAGTCTTTAGAATATAACCTGATTAGATATCAATGTAAATAATTATTCCCTCTATGTTGTGGGTGTAAAAGAATGTTATAGTTTATTATCGTACATGACAAAAGTGTGAATAGTTTAACATCATATAACAAGGACGATGGTGAACCAATATAAAAGGTTTTGGTTCTGGGGTTTAATCATAGATCAACATCATATGAGATGGAGGTGAACCGATGTGAAGAGATTGGTTTTGGGCGCGCACCTCAGGTGGTTTCTTACATACCCATCCTAGAAGGCAAGGATCAATGCCCCGCGTATTTCGATTACAGAATGAATTGGGGATCAAGTTGTTCTTGAGGAAAATGACCTAAAAAATGGCGTCGGGACTTACACATGGTTAGCGGCCCAGAAAGCGTGTTATGGTAGAATTTTACTCTAAGATCACGTGATTCATACTCGGCGTGAGAAACAAGAGGTAGAAAAAACCTTAACGATGTATGGTTTAATGTCATGTAGGAAATATGAAGGTACTATGAGGTTTAATGTCTTTCACTGAGGACTATTGGTGTTGCACAGTTTAGTGTCATGTAGTAGGGACAAAATACAGTTTAACTTCATGTATGACGTATTAAGGGACATTGTTCAGCTTTACGTCATGTAGGACGAATGATAAGTATAGTTTAATGTCATGTAGGACAAATATAGGGACACAGTTTAATGTCATGTTGGACGTGAACGCAGTTTTTCATCATGTTGGACCATAAGGGTGTTGTTCAGTTTAGTATCTTGTAGCTAAGATGATGGGGAAATATAGTTTAACATCATGTGGGACGAAAGGGGGGCTGTGCAATTTAATGTCATGCAGTAAGGACAAAAGACGACACATTTTAGCGTCATGTTGGACATATGAGGGACTTTTTTATAGTTTAACATCATGTTGGATGATGACATAGTTTAACTTCATGATAGACGATGGTGCGTGTAGTTTGAGGTCATATTCATGGACCAACGATTATGCAGTTTAACATATTACTAGATGTAAGGGACTTATGTATAGTTTAGCATCATGTCGCTAGGACATCACAGTTTAACGTCATGTTGGACGTAAGGGACTATGTAGTTTAAAGTCTTCTAGCAAGGATAAAACAGTTTAACATCATGTTGGACGATGGTATTTGTGTTACACCAAATACGTCATCAAGAATCTTGTAGTGGTTGGAGTCGTGATGAGTTCTCCATCAATTGAGATTAAAGAATAAGCTCTATTGGAGAAGACCTTATGTATTGAATAAGGTCCTTCCCACATTGGCTCAAGCTTGGTAGGTTTCTTTCCTGGTATCATTGGATTTCTGAGACCCACTACCAATTCTCCCTTAATGAATGAATGAAGACAAACTTTTTTTTGAAAGGTCATGATATTCGATTTCGATAGACATCCAAGTGGTTCAAGGTGCACAATAATTTCTCATCTAATCATTTCAATTCATCTAATCGCTTTTTAGATTGTTCATCTATAGATGACTGATCACAAATGGCTACCATGAGTGAGGGTAATTAAACTTCATCGGAAAAGACTGCTTATGTTCCATATACCAATGAATATGGATTTGACCGCGTTGAAGTGCGGGTGGTGGTCCGATAAGCCCATAAAGCATGAAAGAGTTTATCAGGCCATGATTTCTTATCTTCATCCACCATCTTTTGCAGTATGTTTGAAAGATTCTTGTTGAAGGATCTATTTGGCCATTGGCCGCTTCATGATATCAAGAGGAATGGTTGGATTTGATGTTGTATTCTTGATAAAACTTCCTTATCTTAGATAAACAGAAGTTGGTGCCATTGTCTCTAAATATGGTTTGAGGGACACCAAATCTGTTAATGATGTTAGACTTGATGAAGTTAACAAAGCTTTTAGAACTGACTTTTTTGAGAGGTATTGCCTCTTCCCATTTGGAAAAGAAGTTAGTAGCAGTAATAATGTACTTAAACTACTTGGATTTAGCTGAATGATAAGGTTCTACTATATCCATTCCCCATGTGGCAAATGGCCGCGAGTATTTAGCTGTATGAAGAAACTCTGGGGGTTGATTAATAAAGTTGGCATGTACTTGGAAAGAATGAAACTTCTTTGTGAAATAAACACAATCTTGTATCATTGAAGGCCAAAAGTATCCAAGCCTTTGAATTTGATCAGATAGTCTATGTCCAGACTAGTGGTAACCACAGACTCTTGCATGCACTTCTTTCATGACAGCCATTGTCTCTTCACATTGAATACATCTGAGGAGAACTCCATCAAAACCTATTTTGTTGAGAATTATTTCTAGGTCATCAGGGCTATCATAAAGAGTAAAATTGACCACACGTCACTGGACTTGTTGTTTCCTGTCTCTATCAGGTGGAACTGTTCCATTTTGAAGGTATTCCCCGATAGGTGGCATCCATCTTGTAGTATGACCATACAGTTCATAAATAGGACTAATTTAATTGATTTCCTCTATTCTGATTTGAACATAAGGTGAAATTGTACGATGGGGGGCAATACTGATGATTGTCTCATACCTATTTGGATATTCTAGAGCTGTGTCTATATTGGCCAATGCATCAGCTTGAGCATTTTGTGATTGTGGGACATAAGAAAATGTCGGTTCCGAACGAAATTCTTCCATTAACTCTCTAATGTAATCATACAGAGGGATTAACACTTCTTTTATGATGGCATAATCCCCATTGAATTGTTGGATTACCTGGTCTGAATCACCTTTCACCTTTAAGTGATTCGCTTATGCCTAAAGCGCTAACTCCAATCCTGTGATGAGAGCTTGGTATTCTGCTTCATTATTTGTCCCGCATCCTAATAATGAGAAGGAATAGGGTAGCACTACCTTTTTCGGGGAAATAAGTACAATTCCAAATACTACATTGTTGAATTTAAGATATTCCATTTTCTTCCCTATTGGACTTCTGGATGCACCATCAAAGTACATTTCTAATGTTTGAAGAATATCTTGAAAAGATAAGACTTCCTCATCAGGAAGTTCAATATCTGAAGATGTATCTTCTAGTGAAGGATGTTCAGAAAAGAAATCAGCTAGAGTTTGGCTCTTTATTTCCTTTTGAGACACATATTGGATATCAAATTACTACAAAATAAGAGCCCACTGTGCTAGACGACCTGTAATCATTGGACGAATAAGGATGAATTTGAGCAGGTTATTGCAAGATACCAAATAGACCGCATGATGTTACATGTAGTGTCTCATCTTCTGAACTACAAAGAATAACGCTTGGCAGCACTTCTCAATACATGAATATAGGGTTTTTGCTTCAAGCATAGTCCGACTGAGATAGTAAAGGCTGTTTTAATTCCCAGTATCATTCTGTTGAGAAAAGAAGGCTCCCAATGATTACTCTATGGCTGCCACATAAAGAATAAGTGGAATTCCATCAACAGGGGGAATTAATACTGGTGGATTCAAGAGATAATTCTTGAGAATATTGAATGCTTCTTGAAATTATTTATTCCACTGGTAAGTGACTCCCTTATTCATCAATTTGGTGAAGGGTAAATTTTTGGATGCCAAATTGGAAATGAAATGCAGAATATAGGCCAAGTGTCATCAAATTTCTCTTAACTCTTTCAAATTTCGAGGAGGTGACATACATAGGATTGACTTTTTCTTCTTAGGATTGACTTTGATAGCACGATGGCGTACAACAAAGTTGTGAAATTTTCCTACGGTTTCCCCAAAATCACATTTTAAGGGGTTCATCTTCAAATTATGTTTCCAAAGTTTTTGGAATATGACTTTAAAATCATCCATGTGATTAGAACTTTGTTTATATTTAACCAAAAAATCGACCACACAACATTCAAAAAACTTCCCTAAAAAGGGTTTTAGGATACGATGCATGTCACACTAATATGTTGTGCCTTCTTTTTTCAGGCCAAAAGGCATTAGTCGATAGCAAAACACACCCTGAGGAGCTCTAAAAGATATAAATTCTTCATCTTCTAGAGTAATTTGGATTTGATTATATCCATAATATCCATCCATGAAGGAATGTTCTTCGCATCCAGTCGTTGCATCAATTAAGAGTTATGTGATCGGAACAGGAAAATCATCCTTAGGAAAATGCCAATTAAGATATCGGAAATCAATGCAAAATCTAATTTTTCAATTCTTATTTTTCATAGGGACAATATTTTCCAAAAATTTGGGATGTTGAACTACTTTGACAATGTATGCTTTAATAAGCTTATCCACTTCAGCTTCAATTTCGGAAGCATAAGTTGGGTGTGTTCTTCTTGCGGCTTGCATGAATCCTCGATGTTATTCTGGAAAACCCAAATGATGAGTATCAACATCAGGATCATTCCCTGGCATCTCTATATAGGTCCAAGAAAATATATCTCGATTTTTCTTTAAAAATAAAATATAAATTTATTTCTCTTCAAGAGTCATGGCCGCACTAATTAATGTGGGGCATTGATCTTCTTTTGTACCCAGATTTATTTCTCTGAGTTTATCCACAGTGGTAGAGATACCCTCTTCAAAAGCGAGACGAGCAACCCTGATATCTTCCTCTTCTTCTTCAACTTGTGTTACTTCTTATGTTTCCACTTACATAGTAGATGATGAAACAGAATTTCCATGATCAGGAGAGATGTTAAATGTTTAACATCTTGAAGAAGAGGCTTCCATTTATGACCCTATTGATGATGAGAGGTCTCCCTTGGTTAATAATGAGGAGATGATAGATTGATAATTGAAATAATCATTCACCTATGACATTTCTATAACTTCTTCTATCCTGGTTGGTGAAGTATAGAGTTTCTGGATTTTAGCGGATAAAATGAAGACATCTCAATTTGAGCTTTCATCATTGCTTGGTGAATCACCACTTTCTCCCATGCTGTCTGGCGTAATTTCCATAATTGACATTATTGAAGTTTCTATAAGTGTATTTGGATTCAAGTCTATCCTGTCAATTTGACTGATAAGAAACACGTAATCTATAATCACATGTGTGAATGGGTTTACTGAATTATTTTCCAAACCATATGGAGCATTAATTTTGGTAACCTCTCTTGTTTTGGATTTCTCCTCTCTCTCCATGTGATAAAATTCCACCTCAATGTTTTGAGATTCATCTGTTTTGAATGGGGATTTATCTCCATAAAATTTCCCAATTTGACCATTGAAACATTATTTGAGGCATTGATGGTATGATGAAGGGATAACCGCATGTTGATATAGCCAAGGTCTTCCAAGAAAACATTAAAGTTGTGTCATGATAAACAACCATGAAATATGAATTGGATACAAGGTCTCCAAACTGAGTTCTGAGTATAATCTCGCCTAGTGGTTCTTGATCAGTTTTTATCATATCCTTAAAAAATCAATGTAGAAGGACATAAATCAGATTCGGTGAGGCCCAATCGACGAAGTGTACGAATGGATATGAGGTTGACTCCAGAACCATTATCAATGAAAGCTCTTAGGATGTCCACACCATTGAACTTTCCAGATAAGTAGGAAAGTCTAATATGTCCATGCATGAAATCATCTTCATCTTCATCTGTAAAAGATATCACTGCATGGAATTCTTCAGGATTACTCACTACATAGTAGAATTCAGCCGTAATAATTTCAGTTTCGAACTCCTGAGTACTTGACAAACCCTCAATGAGTGCTTCTTGAAGATCCCTGGATAGATTCATGGCATCCAAAATTGATAACTTGGCTGTTACATGGGTCAAAGGCTTCAATACATCATGTTTTTGATCCAAATGTCTGTGTTTCCCAATAGGAACATGTGGTTTCTTAGGTGCCTTATAAGTTGGTGCCTTGGAAGTAGATGCATCTTGTATCGGGGTAGGAGTACGAAATACTACTAGCATTGAAATATTAGATCAAATAGGTCTATTTACATACTGAGAGGAATAAGATGGAACCTCTAAACGATCCTCTAGAATAATTGTTCTAGGACTGAATCTTCTTTTGGTGGAAGAATTTTCATGTTCTTGTTGAGTCCGCGGAAGGGATCTACCACGAGTTTCTGCTGCATATAAAGTTCTATCTGGGGTAGAATTGGAATAGTGGATTCTAGGATATCCATGTCTTCTTTTGTATCCCAAACATCTAGAACTTTCTCTAATTTCTCTATTTGATACAGGTAACTCAGGCTCATCAAAATCAAAACTGTGGCTGGCATAATGATCTGTTAAGTGAATCATGTTAACAGAACAAAAGATAAACTCTTCTTCTATGGTAGATTCTTATTGATTATCCCATATAGGCAATGCCATTTGGAGGGGCGGGGACCGTGGCTTTAATGTAGATGGTATAAAATCTGCCAGAGTCAAAGAAAACTTGGGCTTTGACATGATTTCATCTTTTTCTGATTATTCCTCTTTCTACGAATTATGTCTTTTCTTCGAGGATTTTCTCTCTGATGAAGAGGTTTTTGCGGTAGAATTCATATCAGAAGAAAAAATTGGTTTCTTCAATTGCGTTTGAAAAATGGCATGAGTTCGGTTGATCATTTTCTTGACCATCCAATTATCATATTTCTGCACATTTTTGTTTTGGACATCTTGTCCTTTGACTTATTCCTATGGATTTGTAGCAGTAACATATGCTACCAACGCTGAAGAACATTTGAATTTTACCTATCCCGAGTCCACCATATTTTGAATGAGGTATTTGAAGTCAAAACACTCCTGAATAGGATGCCCCAACATTTGATGAAATGGGAAATAGTTGGGATGGTCTTCATATCCTTCCTTATTTAGCCTTTTAGGCCTTGGAAATTGAACCAAATTATTTTCCAGAGCTGAAATTAAGTAACCAGGAACTTGTTCATTTCGGAAAGAGTAATATTTTATCTTCAGATCCTCAAGTTTTTTCTATCATTGATCTATTTGATCATCTTGATGAAACGGCCTCTGTTTTTTATGCTCTGGAGGTGGAGCCCTTTAATATGATGAAGGTTATGAAGTAGAAGCAGGTATATGGTCCTGTTTAAGCGTAACTGTAGAAGTATCTACTTTAACCATTCTCCTTACTCGAGATGATGGAATTACATGAGTTTTATCCTTAGTCTTTATAAGAGATCCTTAAATCTATTGAGTGATTGAAGTAAGGTCTCAAAACCCTCCTGTTTATTTCACAGGGATCAATGGTGTGCGTAATTCATCACACAGATTTTCCACACAGATTGGCACCAACTCTTCTTGAGAGAGTTCTAAGGTCAGGGAATATTTTATTCCCTTCTAGAGAGCAAGGAAATATGAAACCCTTTCATTATACCATTGCTTACAAATTGTAAGATCAAAAACTATTGTCTTTGGAAAAGGTGAGCTGAATTGAAGAAGGAATTGTTGACGGAGATCCTCCCATCTGGTAATTGACTGTGATTGCAAGCTTGTATACCAGACAAAAGCATGCCCTTGTAGTGACTATACAAAACACCTGAGCTTAACTGCTTCTTGTTGCTGAGGGGTTCCCATAATAGGATCGCAATGAGAAACAAAATGTGTTAAGTGTTGCTCTGGGTCTCCCGAACCATTAAATATTGGGACTGTGGTACTTGAAAAATTTTATGAGGGAGGAATTCCATCAACCCTTTTAGGGTATGCTCTCTTTTCTGGTTGAATTTGTGCACGTTTTTCCTCCATATCTTCCAACCGAGATGTTAATGACTCAATGGTAATTATTAACTTTTGAGAAACATCTGGTTGAGCTTGGACCGGATCAGGTGAAATAACTGGAGATTGGATAGATGTGGTGGATGGTACTACAACTGAGGATAACACCCTGAGTTGTTGTTGCACCTGACCCATATGACTAGAACTATGAGGGTGTACTGGTAAAGGAGGATACTCTTGATCCATCTCAGTAGTCGCAACAAATTCCCTTGGCTTACTGACTCCATAATTCTTAGAAGGAAGACTACCTTGAAGTAGTTCTGCATTCAACCTCCTTAATTCCTTCATTTCTTCCTCTTGTGCAAATATTTTCTCTAGTGAGAGTGATTGGCCTTCTCTAGAGGAAGGGTGGAATGTACCCTGATAATTTCCCTTCCACTTTATTGATGCGTTTTTTAAAGGGGGAGGTTGATTATTTGATGGAATACCACGATTCTTGGGTAAGACTTTGATTTCATGTATGTACACCTTCTTTATTTGTGTCTGTGTGTACAAACTCTTGAGCAGGAACTTTCTCATTTGATCCCTATGAGTGAGACTCATGTTCTATAGGATTAGAAACAATGAAATTGATGACATTTATTGATTCATAACACATTGCATCTCTTCTATCAGCATTTCTGCAATATTTCCATCTCCCATGTCCCTGATGAGACACCGCCTTCTGGCGTGTTGATCCCTTAGGAGCTTCTTGACTAACCGTAATTTGGAGGGAATCTCCTGATAATTCAGCTCTTTTTTCTTATTGGTGCTTCTTCCCTAATCGAGAGAAGACTGACTTTCTCTGAGGAAGAGATTTAGGATTTGAAAAAGTGCCCAGTCTGGTGGACTGGGGTTGTTCCTCCGGTTCCTGCTCAACTCCTCGAATCCTATTTGTTCATTCTGAGGGTTGGGCTAAAAGGGTCCCCAGTCTAGCAAGCTGGGGTGGCTCTTGGGTTACTATATCTGAGACTTTTTTAAAAGTTCTTATGATATTTCAGAGTTTAGTCCGAAAATACTTGGATGCATCAACCTACATCCACTCAAATCACCTGGCTCAAATGACTGTTGGATGATTTCTGACACATCTATCACTTGATGATACACTCACTCTAAACGAGAAGCTTGTTCTATATTCTCGTTTTCCTAATGCAAGAGTAATTCGACAAATTGTTCTCGATATGCCTGATTTTGAGAAGAACATGTTGAGGCATGATCTTGAGTGAGCCTTTGATTACAAACAAAGCCAATTGGTTGTGGCCGGCCATTGGAAATAACATTGCATGGGACCAGTTTTGGCGGGCTTTGTTGGCTGGAGAGTACAGTGAAATGTAGTGCTCCATGAACACCCCATCCCCTGATATTAATACCAGATGGGTCATTTGAAATTAACTGGTGCAATCTTCTAAGTGCACCGATGCATGAACACTGAAGGGTTCTCTGCTTCTTTTCAGCCTTTAGATATCGTGAAACTGAGAGAGATACCAAGTCAATTTGGCATTGCAACCCTTCTATTATCATAACATTATTTTCATATTCATCATAAGATAATATTTTATTTTTCAGTTGACAATGAGTTTTACACATGTTGAGATGAATATTTTGAATACAATATTCCATCAACATCTCTAGAATGTCATACTGAGAGTCAGCCAATGGAAAAAACATAACTAGCACTTCACCTTTTTCCAGTTGTTTTCTCATATTCATCACATCTTCTTTATCATTCAATGAAGATTCTACAACATGATTAGACCAATGTTGGTTCTTATTTGTTGCTTCATCAGATTCAACAATATTGGTAGAGAATTCATTTACCAAATTACAAGATGAATGACCCAGGGGTTGTTCGGAGAATGACCTACACCCCGTGCTATCTTCTAATTGAGAAAGTATTTCACCTGCTACCAGTAAAGCATTAGACATGACTAGATTCACATTTGCAAGTGCCTCAAGATAACAGGGCTTTCTCATTACTACATTGTCCACTGGAGCATTTTTTAGGCAATGTGAATTACTACTGCGGAGAGGACTTTCATAGCTAAATTCATCCTCATGGGGAGGACCACCATGGTGGGTTACAACAAAAGATGATTCCTATTGCTCCTTAGTCTTTTGGACATGCATAGCGTTATCATCGATTTCGTCTAAAGATGATACTTCGAGATCGACCGAACTGTCATGAAGCAAGCCTTCATGAGGAAGTGTCTGATGCAGACCTTTGGAATTAATGTTCCCACTATTGGGAACTGAGAGAGTAGAATCTTGTGTTGCAACAGATAATTGAATGAGTGAATCATGAACTCTAGCATCGAGCAAGGCCTTATTATAGATTGGCTCCGGATTTCATGACTTTGTTGGACGAGTCTTTTTCATAGATGCCTTCTTACTCCATTTGGGAGATACTTTTTGATGAAAGTGGTTATTATGGGTAGGTGTATATGCCTGCTCAGGAGAAATAGTCAGGTTAGGCTGATTATCTCCACTCAAATCATGTGTATTTTCCTGACTTGATTGTCCGTATGATACGAGGGAGTATGCCCCACAACCCTCTTGGACTGAAACAGAGGTGTGCGTTTGTTTCGGAGTGAACTGTTGAAGTGTCCCTTCCACTAGTAGGGATAGATTTTCTTTTTTTTCCATGTGATGCTGTTGAAGTTGTTATAATATCCAGGAAAGCATCCAGAATATGAGTAGGGACTTTCTTCTTCTCTTTCCCAATTGTTATTATGTGTTTTGTGACATCAGCCGTCAGAACTGGAATATACATCCATTCCGTGCTTAGAGTATGTGTGTGTTCCTGCTCTTGTACTCCTTTTCCTATCAGTGAGTTCTGAGAGTACTTATGTGTGGTGGCAGAGAGTTAAGTCTTCTCCAATTTTGGAGTCGGTGCTTTCCAACTGACTTCTCTGAGTGCTACCAAACGAGACTGTTGGTAGGCTTGATCAATACTAGTAGGTTTATATGCCTACCTATAATACTCCGTCGGTATTTCTTAGTGGGATTGGTGTGTTGCTATCAGACAAGTCAGCTGGAAAGTGGGAATAGAATGGACAGGTGTGTGTTCCTTCTCATTTCATTCCACCATGTTAGGTTGGTGTGATTCTCTAGAAATGGAAGAGATAATAAACTAATCAATGTTGACTGATCGTCACCTCTGTTGGTTCATCTTGCAGACTCGGGTTCAAGTCACATGAGTTGAATGCCTAGAGACGACACCCTCATCATGTTGAGGGTGCACTGCCGCACGAGTCTGGAGGTGATTTTTGGTGGGATCCCTCAGAAAGGACTCATGTGTCCTTGAATTAAGGCCTTGAGTGATCTTCTCATTCACCTCCTCATAATATGGGAGGGACTGGTGATTGAGTTCTAGGGTAAGGAACCGAAATGGATGAAATTTTGTGGTTGTCACCACCTTCTTCTTGATCACTGGTTGTCGTTGTATGGAAAACCAGGGTGAATAATTGACTTGGATATCTTGTCGAGTATCCTCCAGAGTCGGAATGGAACCCTGTGGAAGGTATTCTTTAACCAGTGCATTTGATACTCAGCGCTGAAGATACTAAGTAGTTGATGTCATCCTCAGAGCGGACGACGATCCAGCAGGAGTAGCAGTAGAGGTATTTACATCAGAGGCATTCACATGGGAGAACTTAAGAGAATCTGTTTCTGTAACACATAAGATCTTGGAATAGAGTGCCTGTTCAATATAACAGAAATAATCAAGATATCTTTGGCCACTACATATTTTAGATGAGCACATATGTTATTGATTGTTTTGTTTTCCCTCTCAGTGAGTTTTAATAGGGGCCTAACAAAAAATAAAAAAAATCATTTTTTCTTGGTTAAAGATTCACATCGGGTTCACTATTTTTTTGTTTCCTCTCGAAATGGGGATGACCTTGTTTTCTTGAGGTTCAAAAATTCCAATCGGTTTCTAATGGGTTTGTTTGTAGAATCAGAAACATCCAATGATCCTATATCCATTTGGACCTACTTTCCAAAGGTAGGTTCTCATTAGTTGTGGACTGATGAGGCTTAATAATTTTCATTGGTTTAGAGGATGGGAGGTCAGAATCATCACACCATTTTGGGGGGAATTATTGTCTACTCCAGGAATATTTTTATAGATTTAAGTTATGTTTGTGAATCCTTATTACACTACTATGTATGAAAATGAGCATTCCTTAAGATCTGACAATCAATGGTTAATATGTATGATATTTAGAGAATCTTCTATATGTATTTGAAATTCTTCATCGATAGAGAATCATCTGTATTTTTTAGAGATTCTTATTCAATTGGTATCCTTCAACATAATATATAAAGATCTCTTGGTCATTATGATAACCATACTAGTTTTAATGCCACAGAGTGGGGCACTTGAAGTTTATTGTTCTTCAGAAGGACATAGAGTATTTCAGAGTTGGGAACGTACCTTCAGATGGGCTACCTATGTATCATTGTTAGAAAAGTAAAAAGAACCCATGTAGTTCGGGAATTAAGATATAGTTTAATGTCATATGGGACAGATGATAATTAATGGGTGGTGGGATTGAACCTCAGAAAGGCTTCCTACGTACTCCACTTTTAAGGTAGAGATCAAAGACCACATTATTCGGTTGGGAATTGTGGGGATTACGTATGATTAATGGCCTAAAGAGATGTGTCATGGTTACTTTTACACTCTATTCTCACATGAGTCATGCTCGGTGTGAGAAACAAAAGGTATCAGTAAACCTAAAAATTTGTGCCATGAAAGATATGGTCACTAGGAATGATATGGGGCTTATCTATGTATGATTTCCCAAATAGATAAATATCTGAACTTACATTAGAGAAGTAGCCCTAGAACAAGGTCCAAAAATGTATATGTGATTTATGGATATTTGGATACTCTTACTTGGGGATTACTCCTAAAGAGGATGCCCAAATTTGATGAGGACTTGTGATTGGGTTTTATTACTGGGAAGGAAGACCAAATAAAAAGAAGTTATGACTAGTTAAGAGAAATTATGACTGGGGCTTATTCTTGAGAAGGAGTCCCAGGTTAAAGGGACTTGAGAACTAGGGCTTACTCTTGAGAAGGAGGCCCGGGTTTAGGGAATTTGGGATTTGGGTCTTACTCATAAGGATGATGCTCATATTTGGGAACTTGTGGATTACTCCTAAAGAGGATGTCCAAATTGGGGAATTATGATTGGGGCTTACTCCTGATAAGAAGGCCCAGGTTAAGAGAACTTTAACTAGGTCTTACTCCTGAAAAGAATGCCTAGGTTAGGAAATTATTAATGGGGATTACTCCTGAAAAGGTGGCCCCGTTTAAAGATCTCTTCATCTTAAAAAAATGAGGTTGAATGAATGAAATCTCTCACCTTAGTGACTTGAAGATATGTAAATCACTAGATTTTGAGAGACGTTCCACAGAATTCCTTTTAGATAAGGAAGCCAACCAAGGAATCATTCCATAAATGGCCTTTAAGAGGATTCTAAAGGCTAAATATTGAATAGGAAAGGTGGATTTAAAGAAAAGAGATGAATGGATAATTGGGGCACCCAAATGAAGGTAAGCGTGTAGGTCTTGGTCGCACATGTATACTTGCGTGACACATGTGTACTTGCGCGTCGGTCAACCCATATGGTAATACATGGGCGAGACTTGGCTCAAGCCCTTAGTATCATATGTAAAGGCTACTAAAAGGGTGGCGTGTTGGTTCTATTGAAGGGATAAGGCGGCTTGCAAGTGTGACCATTTCCCATAAGGGCTGGACTCTTAGGCACGCAGGTGTTGATGAATTTAAACACTTAGGCATTGTTCCCTATATTTATATCTTCCATTATAGGTATGAAATTACCTTATAAGTGTTCGGAAGACTTCAAGAAGAGACTAGGGCAATGAGAGCTGAAATCTGAGTTTCTGGATTTTTCTTCTCCAAATTGGGGGGCCCACAAGGGGTATTTATAGGATTCTTAAGACCCTAGGTGAAAATAAAATAGGGCACACAGGTCACCGGCGCGCCCTAATGGGGTGCGCAGGTATACCTTTGCGACCATCATGGAACTTGTGCGGCCCATGCTAAAATAAATCCTTATTCATTCCTTTATCGATTTTTTATGTTTCTTCCAAGGATGAATCACTTTGTGTTAAGGTATTCTCCTTTTTCAGTCATTATAATCTGTGACAGAAACGAGCGTCAACAATATTACATATTATTTTTATTTTTATTTTATTAAATATATATTTATTTCAATTAATTTTTTTATTTCATTAAAATAATAAAATAGAAACAATGTTCATGACTATGTAAGACATACCGTCTCCATTGAAGATGTATTTAATTTTATATTTTTATATTTTATAGTCTTTTATTAATATATATACATATATTAATTCCATATTATATTTATATCATGAATATCATTATAGAGATACTAAAATCATGATACGAGTAAATGGAAAAAAATATACCAAATCAAAACAGATGCGAAAGACAAAGTTGTTATTACAAGAAACGTTACATTAACATGGAATTGTTAATAAATAGGGCAACATAAGGTCATTGTTAAGTCTTATATGGTATGATATAAATTTAATATAGTTCATTAATAGATTTAGAATAAATATATATTTATTATAATGGAGTTTTGAATGAGTATAAAGAGATTCAAGACATAAGGTAAGGGGAATTATATTTCACTTTTATATCTGCGAGACTTTTGGTATATTCACCACTAGTTTCTTCTGGGTGGTTTTTATAATAACCATGAATTTATTATATCAAATATATAATTAAATTTATGGGTATTTAAATATCCATTTCCTGATATTTATTTCAAGGGATCTATAGTTCAAATGTTACCATATCAGTAAGGTAATGTTTTCTCAATTTTACTTTTTTGAGACAAATGTTTTGTTATTTATGTAAAGACCCATAAATTTTAAAGATTTTTTTTTTCTAAAATTCGTTTAAATTTTACGAGTACGCAGTTTTTTACGGAACCTGATTCCGAGTCCCGATGTGCCTGGAATACTTTTCTGAAGTTTTGTTAAGCTTAAATTAACACTCATAAGCATTTTTCCTAAAAAAGTTGAATAACTATTAAACGGTTACTCAGATAAAAAATATGAGGGCACCAGTTTGCTCAGAATGGTGGTTTTACCCTAGGCATGACTTATGTTTAGTCGGCGCAGTCCTCCTGTGAGAAAACCTGAAAATGGCATAACTATAAACAAAATAATTAAATAAAGTTATTTTATTTTTCAAATGCTTATAACTCACTAACGGTTACTCAGATTAATAATCTGAGTCCACCGTTGAACTCATGAGGGTATTCTTCCTTAATGAAGATACTAACTTTGGCCAGCACGAGCCACTTGAGAATGTTAGTTTTTGGCCTTAAATAAAATAATTAAGTGACATTTATTTTATTGTAAAATTCATAACGTCTAAACGGTAACTTGAATTGAAAATCTGAGAGTATCGTTGAGTTATTTGGGGTTTTTTTCTGCAAGGCATAGCCTAAACGTGACCGCAATGGGTCGAGGGTGACTGATAATAATTTTCCGAACTTTTTTTCGGGTACGTTCAGTAAACGTATGAGCGACGTTTATAACTTTTGAACCGATGCTCGGAATCGAATTCTGAGGGCACCGTTGAACTCGCAGTGCCAATATTCGCTTATGAAGACTTTCACCTCAATGGTGGATGATCGGGTATGAAAGTTATTTTTTGGGGTTTTACGTGGGTTAAAAAAATAAAATAAGTGAATAATTTATTTTATTTCGTTAAACACATGCGGTGCGGATAAAGTGGTTAGAAACTCCACTTGGGAGTTGGTGGTGGAACCACGACACCCTAACCTCCCAATTAATGGGGTGGGAGAGGAAACCTGTCAAACTCCCCATCAATTAATTTTATATGTCGACGTAAAATTAATTGCATTCAATTAATTTTATCGGTTGACGTAAAATTAATTGTTGTTAGTTAATTTTATGTGTCGAAGTAAAAATAATTTCTCTCAATTAATTTTATGAGTTGACGAAAAATTAATTGTTGTCAGTTAATTTTTATGGTTCGACATAAAATTTAATTTTTGTGAGTTAATTTTAAGTGTCGACGTGAAATTAATTGCTGTCAATTAATTTTAAGTGTCATCATAAAATTAATTTGTGTCATGTGTTTTGACACAGGATATGTGGGGGAAACTTCATGGCATCCTCCACTCTTAAGTTGTGCCAACGCACCTCTTAAATTTCGCCAACGCAATTTAATTTGCCCAAGCCCCTTTTTAAATTAAGCAACTGCATCGTTGAAATTTAGGAAGGTTCCAAATAAATGAACTGTCATAAATTCCATCATGGTTACATACCTCTCCCCCTCTTATATATATAGAGAGCTTGGGTGAAGGTTTTGGGATGGCCTCACCAAGCGACGAAGTGCTGGTATGTTTTGTGACGCCCAACACTTGGGGAAATGGTATCCTCTCCAACGAAGAACGCCAAACTCCGATGAAGGATGACGAATAAACGCTGATTCCTTGGAGATCGATGACGCGAATCCATGTACCGTGATGCCGACAATCCTCCTTCCACGATGCCGTGTACCGCGACGCTGACAATCTTCCTTCCGTGACGCCGTCTTCCGCGTCGTCCCTTTCCTGCGATGAACCTTCATTCCACGACACCATGAGGTATGGTTTAATTGTTTTACCCGTGAATTATTTCATTGTCATTCCTCGAATTCTATTTGGATCGCCTGTTATCGTAATAATGGGAGGCGGTCAGACCGCACGAACACGACCGACCCTCCTCCCCCTTTGATACAAATTTGTCACGACCCGTCCTCAGGGCCCGTGCCGTGACTACCCCATGCCCGCCTTCCATAGGCCAGGGGCTGGCGACCAGCACCAAAGGAATAAATCTAGAAAAAAAGGTGAATCCATTGCCGTTAGAAAGTAAAAAACACCACAGAGTAAGTCAACAGAAGTAAACAGTAAGTAAACTGAGTACAAGTAACGTTGGAAAAGTAAGTGGGCCATAATACAAACCCAAACTGAAAGTAAAGTACAACTGGAAAGGAAGTACAACAACTGAAAAGTAAAGCAGCAATGCCAAGACGTCCACTAGAAATCCCACCTGATGGGTGGGTATAGATAGCCTCCTCAGCTCATTGGGTCCTTCCGTCTATCCTGTATGCGTCCCGTCCAGTGGTCCACCTCCAGTTACTGAATCGTCGTGATATCCACCTCCGGCCACCGACTCATCGTGGGTTCCTCCTCTAGGAACCGTCCAACTCTACAAGCCTCAACCTCGATCAGTGATGTCTGTCGTCTGCAACCAACAAAACGTAGGGCGGAAATAGCCCGAGCAGGGGTGAGTATACGCTACTCAGTAGGGACCCCGAGATCCCCGAAGGGCTCCCAGAATCAACGAAGGATAATCCACAAAGGAAATATATAATCACGATGTAACATCCAACACTACTTATGTATATAACCATACATATACCTAAGTCATCAATTCCAGTTCGGCTCCAACATCCGAGCCCATGTTCGATCACGTCCACCCAGGATAGCACAACCAATCCACCCAGGATAACACAACCCAATCCACATAGGAATTCCAGTAAATCATATCGAAGATAATGATTGAAATTCAAAACTCAGCTCAAACCAGGATTTAATCAGGATGTTGAAACCATAGCTTCTGGGAAACTCCTCCTCTATCGAGTACAGTGGGAATGCCGCTACAACAAAGCGTTTCACATTAACCATGGACTACTGTAGTACTCCACCTATTGATTACTGTGGGCCTACTAATACTATCAAGCGGTTCCTACCATGGGTCTTCTGCTACAACCAAGCGCTCCCCATCATAGCCTCTAGAGGTACTCCTTCTGTTGATTACCGCGGGTCTGCCGCTACAACCAAGCGCTCCTCCGCCGTGGGTCTGCCGCTACAACCAAGCGCTCCCCCTCATAGCCTCTAGATGTACTCCTTTTGTTGAGTGCCACGGGTCTTCCTCTACAACCAAGCGCTCCTCTGCCGTGGATCTGTCTCTACAACCAAGCGCTCCCCATTGGGCTATCCGAAACACACTGAGTCGATTGGTCAGCAGTCGTCAAGTCTCAGCCATCTCTAGGGTATCATAATGATTGAAGGTGACGTAGTCGTCACCGCCAAACCCACGGAGGATTCCCGTACAGTAGTCATCGTCATCGCAGACACAACCAACTCTAGGGTTTCCGCACACAACACCCTTGTTCCGGGAGGGTCCACTCCACGAGTCAAGAGGTAAATACATCAACTGACTAATAGTCTGGAGTAGATGTATCCCAATGTTCTATCTCATTAAAAGGGACACAACGCGAATCAAACGACCGGTCCGAGAGTTATTGGCTTGTTTGCCCCAGGGGCCCGGTTGGTTTTTAAGTCAAAACCAACCTGACCGCACTCCTACTTCCTCCAAACCACGAGCGGATTAAGCCAAAAGATCCATCTCACTAAGAGTAAACCAACAAAGTCGACGACATGTCAATCGAACGTCCGGAGCTCAATTTATAATTGTTTCCACTCTGAGGGCGCAGTTGGTTTTGTGTTCAAACCAACCCGTATGTACACAAAGTTCTCTGAAACCTTGAGTGTAATATAACGAAATGACCGTCTTGATCCAAGGATCGCATCGAAATAGACGGTGAATCGATTAGATGTCTGTATCCCATGATATGGGAAAAATACTGAAAATGGTCTGAAAATGGGGGGTCTCAGCCCGGTCTGACCCGACCCAACCTGGGGCATGTTGCCCCTGTTTGTGTAACCCACCCCCCCCCCCCACGTGGGGGCCGTTCTTCAATCCAGCCGGGGGTTACGAAACCCCGGTCTCCCCCTGAAATGGATGGCCCGGTCCAGCTGGTCGATTGCTGCCGCCGTGGGACCACCGCGGTCCCGCCCTCCGGCTCCGGCGGCTGGCGGTTCTGGCCTCCGCTCCCCGCACCACCACGACCATAGGCCGCGGCCTTGTCCGATCGGTGTGGCACGGTAGCACCATGCACCTCCACCACAGTCGTGGACTACAAATATTTTTTCAGGGTGGCAAGTTATCTCTGCACTTCATCTGGCTCTTCCACCTCAGTTTCACCGGGTGCTTGAAATCTTTCCATGTAACTCAGCTATGGAGGTACGTGCACAATCCGACCAAGGTCATCGATCACGGGGAGCTGGACATAGACGACAGGGAAACCTTCATGGTGGTTCTAGTGGAGATCGAGGATCTCTAGGAGCAGGTCCTTCGTGGACGGTCGATTCCTCTAGTGTGTGTTCATTGGCATCATGGGAACCTCCAGGAGAGAACTTGGGAGTGGGAGGCTTCGATGCGTGCTCGGTTCCATATTTAGTTTCCCTAGTTTGTGTTGTTGCTTTACGGGGATGTAAAGCCCATGAGGTGGGAGTAATGTAAAGACCCGTAAATTTTAAAGAAAATTTTTTGTTCTTAAATTTTTCGGAATTTTACAAGTAAAATGTTTTTGATGGCACTTGATTCTGAGGCTTGGTGTGCCCGGAATAATTTTCTAAAGTTTTTTTAAGCTTAAATTAACACGCATAAGTAGTTTTCCTGAAAAAGTGGAAGAACTCTTAAATGGTTAATCAGATCAAAAATATGAGGGCACCATTGTGCTCAAAATGGCAGGCTTATCCTAGGCGTGACTTAATTTTAGTCAGCGCATGCCTCCTGTGCGAAAACCCAGAAATGGAATAACCGTAAATATAATAATTAATTAAAGTTTTTTAATTTTTCAATTTCTTATAACTCAAAAATGGTAACTCGGATTAAAAATCCGATACCACTGTTGAACTCACGAGGGTATGCATTCATTAAGCAGATACTAACTTTGGCTGGCCCGGGCAACCTGAGAAAGTTAGTTTTTGGCTCTAAATAAAATAATTAAGTGATAGTTATTTTATTATAAAATTCATAACTTTTAAACAGTAACTCGAATTGAAAATCCAAGTGTACCGTTGAGTTCGTTGGGGGCGTGTTTCTCAATGTCAGAGCCCGACCTTGACTGCAGAGGGTCGAGGGTGACTGATAATAATTTTCCGATCTTTTTTTCGGGTATCTTCAGTAAACGTACGAGCGACGTTTTATAACTTTTGAACCGGTGCTCGGAATCGAATTCTGAGGGTACTGTTGAACCCGCAGTGCCGATATTCTCTTAAGAAGACATTCACCTCAATGGCGGATGATTGGGTTTGAATGTTAGTTTTTGATGTTTTACGTGGGTTAAGAAAATAAAATAAGTGAATAATTTATTTTATTTTTTTAAACAATGTGTTGCGGATAAAGTGGTTAGAAGCTCCACTTGGGAGTTGGTGGTGGAACTGCCACACCCTAACCTCCCATTTAATGGGGAGGGAGAGGAAACCCCTCAAACCCCCCATGAATTAATTTTATATGTCGACATAAAATTAATTGCACTCAATTAATTTTATGGTTTGATGTAAAATTAATTGTTGTCAGTTAATTTTATTTTTCGACGTAAAATTAACTGCTCTCACTTAATTTTATGAGTTGACGTAAAATTAATTGTTTTCAGTTAATTTTATGGTTCAACGTAAAAATTAATTGATGTGAGTTAATTTTAAGTGTCGACATGAAATTAATTACTATCACTTAATTTTATGTGTCAACATAAAATTAATTCGTGTAATGTGTTTTGATGCAAGATATGTGGGGGAAGCTTCTTGGAATCCTCCACTCTTAAGTTGTGCCAACACACCTCTTAAATTGCGCCAACACAATTTAATTCAGCCGATCCCCTTTTTAAATTAAGTAACATCATCGTTGGAATTTAGGAAGGTTCTTAATAACTGAACCGTCCTAAATTCCACGATGGTTACATACCTCTCCCCCTATCCTATATATAGAGAGCTTGGGAGAAGGTTTTGGGAAAGTCTCACTAAGCGATGAAGCGCTGGTAATGTATTGTGATGCCCAACACTTTGGGAAATCGTATCCTCTCCAATGAAGAACGTCGACCTCTAACGAAGGACGATGAATAAACGCTGATTCCTTGGAGATCGACGATGCGACGCTGTGTACCGTGATGCCGACGATCCTCCTTCCGCGACGCCGTGTACCGTGACACCGACGATCTTCCTTCCACGTTGCCATCTTCCACGACGTCCATTTCCCACAATGAACCTTTGTTCGATGATACCTTGAGGTAGGGGTTAATTGTTTTACCCGTGAATTATTTCTTTGTCATTCATCGACATCTATTTGGGCCGCCTGTTATCGTAATAATGGGAGGAGGTCGGACTGCATAGACACAGACGACCCTCTTCCCCCTTTGATGATTTTGTCTGTTGCGGTTCTAAAGAAGGCAGCACGGTGCAATGGCACTGCACGGAAACATGGGAAAATGTGTTAAAGATGTGTGGCACTGTCATGCCGCACCGTTGTGGCAAAAAGAAACCGCGGCTGGAGTCTGGTCGCAGCGAAGGGGTGCGGCGCCGTCGTGCCGCGCTGGAGAACCACGAAGACACCGCAGCCGGAGCGGGGCCGCGACGGAGGGGCGCGACGCACCGATCAGAAATGGACGCGGATTGAAGCCGCCGTAGTGCAATGCAGGGCTGCCGGAACCACCGGTCGCCGACACCTCGGAGGGGCGGGACCCCAGCGGTCCCGCGACAGCAGCACCGACCGGCCGGACCGGGCCAGCCGGCTTCCATGAAACTGGGGATTGTAACCCCCAGTAGGCCGAAGGAGAGGCCCCCATGTGGGGGTTGCGGGTTCCGAATCAGGGGGGAAACACCCCCCCCCACATTCCAGACAGCTCGGCGTGGCCGAGCTGGCCATGCGGGCCGTGCGAGCGTGCCAGGACGGGCCACCCATGTCCGGCCGAGCCGCTCCGGTGGGGCCGGGTCGGGCCGCATTCGAACGGGCCAGACCCGAACCAGGTCGGGTCACCCCCATTCGGGCCGACCGAGGGGGGGTTTGGGCTGGGGAGGACCATGCTAAGAGCCCCCATTTTCAGACCATTTCCGGTATTTTTCACATATCTTGGGATACGGACCTCTGATCGACACACCTTCATTTGTGATATGATCACTTGATCAAGTAAGTCATTTCAGTATATTGCATTTAAGGTTTTGGTGAACATTGGGTACATCTGGGTTGGTTCGAACACGAAACCAACTGGGCCCATGGATCATAAACGCTTACAACTTGAGCTTCGGGCGTTCGATTGACGTGTCGTCGACTTTGCTGGTTTCCTCTTTGTGATACAGATCTTTTGGCTTACTCCGCACGAGGTTTGGATGCAGTTGGAGTGCGGTCGGGTTGGTTTTGACTTAAAAACCTACCGGGCCCCTGGGACGAAAAAGTAAATAACTCTCGGACCAGACGTCCGACTGACGCGCCGTCTGTCGCGTTGTGTTCCTTTTGACGAGACAGAACTTTGGGATACATCAACCACGGACTACGTGTTAGTTGATGTATTTAACTCTTGGCTCGTGGAGTGGACCCTCCCGGAACAAGGGTGCTGTAAGCAGAAACCCTAGAGTTGGCTGTGTCTACAACGACAATGACTACCGTACGAGAATCCGTTGTGGGTTTTGTGGTGACGACTACGACACTTTAAATCATTATGAAACCCTAGAGCTGGATGAGACTTGACGACTGCTGACCGATCGACTCGCTGTGATTCGGATAGCCCAGTAGTGAGCACATGGTTGTAGTGGTAGACCCACGTCGGAGGAGCGCTTGGTTGTAGCAGAAGACCCGCAGTACACAATAGAAGGAATACTTCTGGAGGCTATGAGGGGGATCGCTTGGTTGTAGCGGAAGACCCGCAGCGGAGGAGCGCTTGGTTATAGCGGCAGACCCGCGGTACTCAACAAAAGGAGTACCTCTAGAAGCTATTAGGGGGAGCTATTGGTTGTAGAGGCTGACCCATGGTGGGAAGCGCTTGGTTGTAGAAGCAGGCCCACAGTACTCGACAGGTGGAGTACTACAGCAGTCCAAGGTTAATGAGAAGCGTTTGGTTGTAGCGGTAGACCCACTGTAATAGATAGAGGAGGAGTTTTCCAGTAGCTATGTTTTCGAAATCATGATTAAATCTTGGTTTGAGCTGAGTCTTGACATTCAATAATTATCTTCGATATGATTAACTTTCTTTCCTATGTGGATTGGGTAGTGTTATCTTGGGTGGATTGGTTGTGCTATCCTATGTGAACGTAATCGAACATGGGATCAGATGTTAGAGCCGAACTGGGATTGATGACTTAGTTATATGTATGGGAATATACCTAAGTAGTGTGGGATGTTATATTGTGATTGTATCTTTCCATTGTGGATTATCCTTTATAGATTCTGGGAGACCTTCGGGGGTCTCGGGAATCCTACTGAGTAGCGTATAATCACCCCTGCACAGGCTATGCCCGCACTATGTTGTGTTGGTTGCAGATGACGGGAATCACTGATCGAGGTTGAGGCTTGTAGATTTGGACGGTTCCCGGAGGAGGAACCAACGACGAGTCGGTGCCCAGAGGTGGATATCACGACGATTCGGTACCTGGAGGTGGACCACTGTACGGGACGCATATAGGGTGGACAGAAGGACCCGAGGAGCTGAGGAGGCTATCTATACCCACCCTTCATGTGGGATTTCCAGTGGACGGCTCAGCGTTACTGCTTCACTTTTCAGTTACTGTACTGTCTTTCCAGTTTTACATTACTTTATGTTTGGGTTTTTATTCTAGCCCACTTACTTTTCCGCATTTACTTGTACTCAATTTACTTAGTGTTTACTTCTGCTGGATTACCCTGTGGTGTTGTTTACTTTTAAAGGCAATGCCTTCCCATTTTTTTGGGATTTACACATTTGGTGCTGGTCGCCAGCCCCTGGCCTATGGAAGGTGGTCTTGGGGTAGTCACGGCACGGGCCCCGAGGATGGGTCATGACAATGAAACGACATTATTTTAAAATTTGTATATACTGTCCCTTTTAAATTTTATATCATGAATATTTGTATTTTTATTATATTATAATCTTTATTTAATTTTATTATCTCATGGAGATTATGTTACCTAAAGTTTATGAGTTTATTGTTATAATCTCATCATTTATCGAGATTGTTTACGATTATGATTCCATTGATGGAATCTTATAATCCATATCTCAAAAATAAATCAGGAATTTTATAATCCTATGATAATTCATGACATATTAATGTATTTGTACAATTATCCTACTCTTTATTACATAAAATAAGTAAGGTATTGTTTTCAGGAAAATATGAAATTATTTTTCTCTTAGGTCATAGATCTATTATATTTTAAATACAGGTTTTAAAATATTATTTAAAAATTGTTTTAAATAATTGATTTATTCAATGATATTCAATGAAAATGGAATATAATTTTTTATATTGTTTTCAATTATATTTTAAATGATTTGTTTTTATTTTGTTTTAGTTTTTCAAAAGTGTTTTTCAACGTAAAATTATATTTTACTCATGAAATGTTTCCAAAGGATATTATACTTCTAAGATAAAATAATTTTATATTATTTCTTTTCTTTTATGGATATTATCCATGGAAACCATTCTTGTTATTTATTTTTATGGTTTATGTTTAAGATGCCATTTTGTTTATGAAACCCATTCTTCTTCCCAGGGTTATATGATTTTGAAACCCACATATTTCAAACCGTTATGATTTTATAAAATGATTATTAGACTCATCTCTCTTCCACATGTTATGATATGTTGACATATTTATGATTCTCATTTCATTTCATGGTTTATGATATGATGTTTATAAAACTCATATATTTTTATGGTTCATGACATGATGAATGTTTTATTATCTTGTGGTATGTGTATATATGAGTTAATTATGTTAAGGTTGGGAACTATATCTCCCTCTAAGGATTTAGATAATAATTTTTATCTCATGAGTTTATTATGGGAGTAATGTAAATAAACCCGATCTACAATGGATGTTAGGGGAAACCAATCCATAATGGGAATATGTTGAAACCCAATCCACTATGGGAAAATGGGGAAACCCAATCCGTTATAAGAAAATGACTATGACTGGGGATTGTGGTGTTTCACACAGAGTTAGTGTTGTCCCAATAAAGTTTCATGATACGTTAGGGAAATGTTACTTGACTTATAGGGAATGATATTACATGTTTAAATGTATTTTTTGGTTCATTGTCTTATTCATGTTGTATGTTTTAATGGAATATGATCTTGATCCCCTTATGATTCATGTATTATGAAATTCCAATATTTATTCAATGATTCATGTTTCTGATCTTTGATATATAGAGTGTGATCTTTAAACATTATGATCTGGTTCTCAAACCCTTATACCCATGATTGTGCTTAGAAATATTTTTTACCCTTAATGAGCTTATGAGATCGCCCCTTTTTGTTTCCTTTACATAGTTATAATTATATATATTTTTTATGATGTTTTTAGGATGGGTGATAGTCATAAATAACCTAGTGGGAGATAACACAACTCACATACAAACCAATGTTTATGTTTCAATGTTTCCAAAGACACTAATCAAATAAACTCTTTGGGAATCCATTGTGTACTATATTAAGTATTCCTAAAAAATGATATAATTTTAATTTATGTTAAGGGTTGGTTTTTATATATTTTATAATATATAAAGTCTAGTTATCCTTTGGAAATGAGGATGATAAAACCATAGTAAGAACGCTGAGGACATGTCTAAGGATAAATCTAAGGATGAGAAAAAATATTGGAATATTTCATGCAATTTTGCTGAAGGAAAGAGTGTGATATTTCCTAGAAATACATATATGTCCTGATAATACATTTTGATGTGGCTTTGGAATAAATCTACATAAAGGTAACAACCCCTAAAACAATATATTGAGCTAGACATGATCTGGAACTAGTGCACAATAATGGACCTTGCCTCGCACATAGTTTGACACTCCCATTGAATATGATTTTGGATTTCACAATATCATTACATACCATCATGAATGATTTAAATATAATTTTCATATGACTAAACTTAGATAATCCTAACAATTCATAGGTTAAATAAGGGGTCATAATTTAGACATCCTAAAAGTGGGTTTTCATGATTATGTGGTTCCTCGCTATGACAATTGTTTCTTACTTTAAAATTTTTCATTTTAGTTTATGTATAGAACATGAGGGAACCATGATAATGGTGATTAAAATGGATAATATAATTCTTTTCATCATCAATAACTAAATGATATGGGAGTTAGAATAAATGATATTGTTTCAATTATCACACAAATTTCTCAATCTATAAACCATGGAGGAATTCCAAATGAGAAATGGAGGGAAAAAATTATATAGATTGCTTCATGATTTTGTTTCCACCATCATTCAATGAGTCTTATGGTCCACTTGTTTCTTAAAAATGGATAAATACCACTTAAAATATATTCTTTATTATCCAGTGTCTGGAACATCAGAAATTCATTATGTATGTTTATCGTTTTGAAGGAGAAGAAAACCAGTGGTGGAAATGGATCAAGAATATGTGTAATTGTGATTTAATTAAATCCATGGTCTAGGATGATATAAATAACTTATTATTTTATAAGTTAATTCCTCATTAAATTCATATTATTATCAAAAATCTGTTCCTTGAGTTAATGAAAAATGATGATGAATTTTTTGGTACTCATAATGTTAATTTGAGAAAACATGTGAGGTATGGTTGTTGTATTATCATCCGACAAAAAAATAAAGTATATAGGTTGTTTATTGGATTAAAGACATGTCTCAGAATGGATTTGGACTTATGATAATTTTTTATCAATGAATAGATCATTCAATGAGAATTCATGGATTAAATGGATATTAGATTTACATATCAATCACATGGGCCTTACAAGAAAATGTATATAGATTTAAAAAAATATATAAAAAACATGGAGGGAATTATATGACATTTACTTTATGATATAAGTGAGAAAAGATGCATGTAAGAAATTATATCACAGGGTGTAATAAATATTTTATGTTTGGAAGGGTATTTCATCAAGAAACTGATTTCTGAACTAATTGGAACATGTTTTCTAATGATGAGATTGAGGGAAAGATGAACAGAATAAACCTTCCATGCATTAGTGCTTATAGTGTAATGAGAATGAGAGTTATTCTAAGTAGTGCCAAAACATGAGTGTTAGTGATGGAGATCGACATCAAAAACATATTAAGCTGAGGGAAAATAGGAAATCCCATGCAATCACTATTTCTAATTTAGTGTGTGATAACAATGTAGTGAATTACACATGTACCATCCACTGTAGAAATTAGAATATATTATTTGATTTTGGTTCCACCCACTCTATCATATCTAAATAATTTGGTAACGGTATAATGATTTAACCCAAATGATTAGATGTAGAATTATAAGTGAAAACATCTAATGATAAGATTATTTCATCTCAATTATACGATTCATCTGTGGTTGATGTTTGTGGGACATAAATCATGAAAATATTGAAATTATTTCTGTTGTTGAATTTGATGTTATATTATGTGTGTACTAGCTTTATGTGAATAAAACTCCCATCAATTATTGAGGAAGGGAAGTCATGTTTGATATTTCAAACCACCCTATGATTTTCTGTTAATGTAATGATAAGTATGAACTTACTATAGTGAATTCATCTAGTGTAAGGGTCTCAATTCCCACTCATATGGAATGAATGTCTCAAATGGTTGGGATGAAACTTGGAATTAGTGATATTAATATTGTTTAAGAAATTTTGGATGTTTTCTAAAAGATTTTTGTAGCCTTCAACCAAAACGTGGTGTTGATTTCTCGATAGAAATCATACATAGTACAAAACTAGTTTAAAACATATTATAGAATGTTCCAAATTGAATTTTCATAATTGAATATGAAACTCCAAAAAAAATTATAAGGGATTCATTCGGACACATGTTTCACTTTGGGGTTCCCCTATAAATTTTTTTAAAAATAAATATAGATCAATGGGACCCTGTTTTGATTATTGGGATACGATCATAATCAAGAACAAGTACCATATTCTATATATTGGGGGCTTCTTTAGTTTGCTTCCTGGATCTCAATACATTTACAAGATTGACCTACATTCTGGATATTATAAATTGGGGTTCAACAAGGTGGATAACCAAATATGAAAATCCATACAATGTATGAACACAATCAATATATAGTGATGCCTTTCGGTCTTACTAATTCCCCCAACCACTTTATAGATTTAATTAATAGATTATTTTGAGATGTTGGAAAAAATACCTCAATGTGTATTTCTAGAATGTTTTGCGTGTGATTTTATTTTTGGAAAAATCCCAGTGAATTAAAATGATAATGGTCGGTTTTTTCCAAAGCATGTGTTTAAGGTGGCACAGTTTCTGAGTGTTTTCCAAATTTTTGGGCCTCAAAATCGGACGACTTTTTTTATGAAAGTATGGTTTTACACATAGGAGTGAATGAAATGTAGAATATAGAAGGAAATTGGAAAACGAAGGGTACCCTATAACACGAGACACAAATTGTGTATAGGGTACAGGGAAGAGTTCATAGACCACAAAGGCCAGTTCCCAGATTGGAAATGAGGATTTTATAAATGGTTTGTGGGAAGGCATGAATAACGTGAAAGGATTGTAGTATGTAGGATGTATTTTCATTTCATAAAATGATGTGGTGATTTGGAAATCCATGGAGGGTGTTATTCACAAAAATGTGAAATTGATTTTGGCCAATACGAAGGAGGAGCGACAGTACGCAGACCGTGTAGGGGAGAACGGTTTGCTGGTGAAGCATTACGTGATGTAGGTTTTACCACATTGAAGATTGAGTAAATCTTATATTATCAGTGTTCGAAGATCAATTTTACTATATAAGAAGTGTTAATGCCTTCATTAAGTAGAGTGATTTTCATAATAAAAAAATTTTTCTCTTGGAGTTCAGCTATCTACAAAAGTGATATATGAGGTAGAATTTCATTAAGTGGTTCAAATGGAAGAAATAATGACAACGGATTTTAAGGAAAAAATATCCCATAAAGGATGTGGTATGCAGTGGTGGAGGATTTAGTATATAGAAGAAGAAACTCTGTAGGTGGTACAGGGAATCAAAGGCGGTACACGGAAGTTGTGACAATACATGTAGGTTTTATGCAGAAGTAGAGGAGAAGTGGTCTGTGAAGGAGATAAGTTTGCAAGAGTGGAATTATTACACAGAAGAAGAAATCCACATAGCATACCCACTCCATAGTACATGGAAGTAGCAAGGTGGTACACAGAGGAAGCTAGGACATTCACATAGGTCTCATTGATGCTTGAAAAGGCCCAAAAATAGTTCGTGAATGTAATTTCCTCTAACGTAATAGTTCATGGAAAATAGTAATTCATCTATAGGTGAAAACAGAACATCAACAAAGAATCTACCAATAGTTGGGGATGCATGATTTCGTGAAAATAAAGGGACATATATGTCCATAAATTTTTAGTGTATCCCTTCTAGATGTAGTGAGTGATGGAGGATGAATACAGTGATCTTTCCCATTGGTTATATGATAGAGGAAGAGACATAGGGAGTGAACCTTGTGAATGTAGTGAGAAGACCCAAAATTTGTAATGATAGTGAGTTTGAGCATATAATATCTAGACCAAACATTGTAATTGGTTGGGAGATTTAGTGAATTCGGTACATCGACACCTCGCTTTTGTATTATCCTTGGATGTAGATTAGTGATAGTGAACCATGTAAAATCAATGAGCCTTCTACATGATCTCATTTCGGTTCATATATTGCTACAAGATAAATAGAGAATCGTGTTTTGTTTAAAGATGAAAAAATATCTGAAGGGGAAAGTGTTTCAATCAGTCATAACCTGATTCACCACACTCTTTGGGTATTTTACCTAGTGGACCTAACAAGGGATTACCTCAATTAGATTTTTGTAGTCTTTATATATGATATTCTAACTTATTCAAATATAAAGTAATCACATGAAGATAACTTGATAATTACACTAAAGTCCATAATGATGGATAAAATAAATGTAATGTTTATAAAGTGTGAATTTTTTCTACAAAATGATTCATTTTATGGTAATATAATCTCAATATAGGGTATAACTATAGATCCATCTAATGACAAAGCTATTGAATGTTTGAATAGACTAACCACGATTACTGAGTTCTATAGTTTTCTTAGTTTTTATAGATATTATCAATAGTTTATAGATAATTACTCATGAATATCTAATTATATAACTATGATAACTTAGAAAGGTGAAAAGTTCCAATGGACTGATGAATGTGAGGAAAATATCAAGGAACTAAAGATAAGGTTAGTCAGCAGACCTATACTTATATTGACCTAGAGTGGTGATGAGTTTTTAATATATAGTGATGCATCCAATAAGGGATTGGGATGTCTTATTATGTAGAATAAAATGGTTATTGACTTTTCCTACAGATAATTGAAGATTAATGAGCGTAATTACCGAAATCATGATATGGATTTAGATGTGGAAATTTTTACATTAATAATATACATGCATTATATTTATGGGAAAAAGTGTAATATATAAAATGATCATAAAAGCCTGGAATATATATTCACTCATAAGTAGTTGAACATGTTCTATAGAATATGGTTAGAGCTTATAGAATTATGAGTTCTCAATACATTACCACCCAAGGAAGGTGATCGAGGTGGCAGATGATTTGAGTCGATATGATCATGCTTTCTTATCCACGTTGAGGATCACAAAAGATCCAATATTTTTTGGATTTGAAAAGGTTGTATTTAGAAATATCAAAGGAAATGAAAAAAATCATATCTTTATCAATTTAATGTTCGACCCTCTGTCTATATAATTATTAAATAGGTGAGGAAGAAAGATGTAGACCTAAAAAAGAAGGTTAGAAATGTTCTTGAGATTATCCTTTATCAGGATGAAATGATAAGGTTACGGAATCGTGTTTGTATTTCTTCCATATAGGATTTAAAAAATGAGTTGTTAGAGGAATCTTATAGCTATTCACTATCCTTTCATCATGGAAGTACATGGATTTATATATACATGGAGGAATATTTCTAGTTGGATTGCATAAATAGCGATATCATAGAATTCGTATCTCGGTCCTTGGTATTCCACGAAGTTATGGACACAAGGAAAAAGAATAAGCAGTTGTTGCATTGATTACCCATACCAGAATAGAAATTGGAGAATATCTCTATATATTTTGTAATTGGACTCCTCAAAACATCTAAAGGGAATAATGATATACGGGTTTTAGAATATTACCTTACTAAGTCAGCACACTTCATCACTATCGGAGAATACTTCTCTGTAGACCAACTTTCCAAGATATACATTAAGAAATTGGTAAGGATTCAGGGAGTATGACCTTCCATTATATCTGATCAAGATATGAGGTTCACCTTAAAGTATTGGTGATATGTTCATAAATACCTTGATAAAAAAATTATTTCTATAACTTCTTATCACATTTAGATGGATGTTCAGTCTGGAAGAAAAATTCAAACCCTAATGGATATAATGAGATCTTGTTCATTGGATTTAAAAGGTGGTTTGGATCAACTTATTCATGTAGTTGGGTTATCAAAAATCAATAGAATCCATTCAAAAAATTTGATATATCCTTGTTAAGACCTATATGGAATGAAATATAGAGCTGTAGTTTTCTAGAATGAATTTGAAGAAATAATTCTAGTGGGGTCTAAGATCACTGATGAAATTGATGATAAGATTAGAAACATTCAAAAGCATATCAAGGCAGTTAAAATTTGGAATAAATGTTATGTTGATAACTGATGGTATTAGGTAGAATTTGTATCCATTGATAATTGTTTTCTATGAATTTATCCATGGAATAATTTTATGATATTTGAGAAGAAATTTAAACTAATCCCTAGGTATATCTGTCCCTTTGAAATTATTTATTATATCAGGGTGGTAGCTTATTGCTTGGATCTTCCACCAAACTTATATCATGTTAATCACGTTTTCCATGTATATCTCTTGAGAAAGTACATACATGACCCTTCACATGTATTGAAGATAGATATTATACTTCAAGATAAGGATATCCCTTATGAGGAACAACCATTTGAAATTTTGGATCGTACAAAGAAAGGTCTACGAAACAAGACACACACCTGGTCAATGTTTTGAGTATAAATAATCAGTTAGAGTAAGTTATATAGAAAGATGAGGATATGATTATGTTGAATTATTCTCATTTTTTTTGTATTAGAATGAGTAATTTTGATGGACAATTTCATTTTTAAGTGTAACACCTTGGGTTTTTAAAAACATTTATTTGAATAAATTAAATATATTTATTTTGTTTCGTTTCACACTACATTATGTCAAAAATTATTTGTAAACTACACCTTGTTAATCTTGGGCTACACACTACAAAGAATTCTCTTACGTTACAAGTGACACTAAATTTCATAAAAAAATACATTTTGTTACTAAAATTATTAAAATGACATGGTTATAACATTACCATTAAAATTAGTAATATGTATAGTATTCACTACATTATAAATTTAATTTCCAATTTTTATATATAAATAAATCATATTTATAATAAAAAATATCATTTTTAATAAAGTATTTATATGTTTAAAAATACTATTTTCATAAAATAACTTCTTTTTATGTCCTATGAACAATAATAAAAATAATTTTAGAAACTTTTAAAAAATTAGTTTCATAATATAATGTTCATTTTTTTATTCTGAATGTCAATTTTTTGGTAAGGTGAATTTTAGGGATTTTTCTAAAAAACATCATTTTTGGATGAATTATGAAAAATATTGAATTTTAATTCAAAACTGGGTTTTCATATAATATATTTATAAAGTTGAATTATATTTTTATTTTTAATTAAATTATAATTAGATCACTTATACATGAATTTATCTAATTTAGGTAATTATAATATGTTTTAAAATGAAATCAGATATTAAAACCCTTCATACTTTTAGACTTTTTTACATTAAAACCCATATTTCCCATCACATCTGTGGGAATAAATTTTAATTAAATTCTTCCACTTATGTGATTATAATTTGGTAAAATGGATTCCATATTTTAAATAATAATAATTTATAATGTTTATTATGGTAAAATATTTTTTACCATAAATAGTTCGGAAAGTAATTAAAATTAATAATAAAGATTAGTAAAAATGAGTTTACTTAATGAATGAACATTGAATATAATGTGTAAAAATGACACTAAACATGACTACAAATTCTTAGATAGACATAGTTAGACATTTCTATATTTATTTATTTATATTGGTCTATTTTAACTCTTTTGGGATAATTAAAATGTGGGGATCCCAAAATTCATCTCAAGAATACACAATGTGTCATTTTTTCTCCACTTATAAATGGCCGCCTATAACCATCCCTTTACAGCTCTCAATCCCCTTTTGATAATATTAAATAGAATAATTTAATCTCACCAAATCCCTCTTTTCATACTAGAATCATAGCTTTGGGAATAATTCCATCCAAGGAATCGCATTGCTGCAAACTAAGAGGAGTTTCTTAATGGGTTAGAATCATTCCACAAGCTCTTTTGTTTTAGTTTCAGTCTCAAACAGAAACTTATAATTATTAAATTATTAAATTATAACCTATGTATCCTAAATATATTATGTTTATTTATATTAATGGTTTAACCTACTCTCACACACACTTTAATCCAATGTAATACAAAATAATCATTCATGTGTATGGAGGACTATTGTCGCACAAACTGATGTATTTCGTTCTTCCATTTCCACATTTCAAGGTTGGGAATAATGAATAAATTTTTATTTTATATTATATACATGATATTTATGTTTTATTTATGCTTAGTGAATTATTATATAACATAAACCATTCTGATTTCTTTTTTTTTTGTAAATATGATAACATCGTTCGTGGATGTGTGGATAACTTCCCTCTCAAACTGATATGATTCATTCACACATTACATGGAATTTATTAAGGATGGGTTTAGTAAAATTATATGATATATATGACATAATAATTATACTATAATGATATATATATATCATTTACTTTCTTTCTTTCAATTTATTATGTAAATAGAAACAACGTTCATGCGTATGTATGACAGTCCGCCTCCATGAATGATGTATTATATTTTATATTTATATATTTTATAGATTATTAAAATTAAATTTATAATTATTACATATAACATTTATATAAGGTTTATCATTTTGTATATAATAAAATCACAATATAAGTAAATGGACAAAAAATATAACAAATCAAAACATATACGAAATACAAAGTGGTTACTACAAGCAACGTGAAATTAACATTGAATTGTTAGTGAAAAAGATAATATAAGGTCATAAGTAAATAAAATATGTTATGATATATATTTAATGTGATTATTTAATATATTTATAATATATTTATATTTATTATAACAGAGGTTTTAATGGGTATGTATAGATTCAAGTCATATGGGAAAGGGATTTCTAGTCTCGCATTTATCTCTATGAGACTTATGCCATATTCACCAATCATTTGTTTTGTGTTGTGAATATACTACCCATGAATGTATTATATTAAAATTATGCATAAAGTTATGGTTATTTACATATTAATTTTATATTCTATCATTCTTGGGGTGTATAGTTCAAATGTTACAAAATCGGTAAAGAACTTTTTTCTCAGTTTACCTTCATTGAGACACATGTTTTTATGCACCTATATTTTTTTACATGGTTTATATACTATCTCTTTGACATGTTAAATCTTGAATATTATTCTTTTCATGATATTATAATATTCATTTAATATTATTCTCTCATGTGGATTATGTAACCAAAAAGGTACGATTTCATTGTTATAATCTCGCTATTTGTTGAGATTGTTTATAATTATGCTTCCATTGATAGAATATTATGATCCATATCTCAGGAAAAGTAATGTATTCTATTATCCAATTATTATTCATGATATATTCATTTATTATCACCATTATTCAATTTTTTTTCTTTATATATGCAATGAAACATTTTTAGTAATATCTTTCCTTATTTCATTGTAAGGCCAAAAAATTATTTTATTCCAAAACCATATATTCAAATAATTTTTCAAAATAATAATAAATTATCTTCAAATAAAAACTATTTTAATATGGAATATTATTTTCAAATCAATTTTAAAATAAAAAGTTTTATTTTGAAAATTCGGTATGATTTCAAAATTGTTTTCAAAGTATAAAGGATATTTCCCTCAATAAATGTTTTAAAAACATATTTTCTATCTAAGATAAAATAAGTATATATAGTATATGATTTTAAATAAATACTATCCAAGTAAACCATTCTTATTATTTCTTTCAATGTTTTATGATTAAGATGACCATTTTTTCAACCATTCCTTTTCCATGGGTTATATTATTTTGAAACCCACTTCTTTTCATGGGTTATGCATTGATGAAATGATTACGAGGAATATCTCTTTTCCATAGGTTACAAAATGATTACATGTTTATGATACCCATTTCATTTCATGGGTTATGAAATGATGTTTATGAAACTCATATCTTTTACGGACCATGATACAATGATTGTTTTATTTTCTTATAAAACATTTATGTTTGATTTAATTTTGTGACCTGTGGGACCTATCAAACACCAATACATTGGTTAATGATTTATATCTCATGAGATAATTATAAAAATCATTTAATTAGGGTCGGTCCACTATGTAATAAGGGGAACACAATCCACTATAGTAAGATGGGGAAACCTGATCCGCTATAGGAAAATAAGGAAACCTGATTTCTTATAAGCATTAGACTATGACCAAGGATGGTGGTCTATACCACCCTATAGGATTAGTCCACATGAAGTTCCCTAAAAGGTTCTACAAATGGTCCATAACTTATAATTAATGTAATTACATGTCTATGTGTATGCCACAATTCCATGTTTTATTCCTATATTATTCTTTCTTGGATCATTGTGTTGATTACCTTATGATTCATGTCTTATGAACTACCAATATTTAGTAAATGATTAATTTTTATGATCATTTATATGAATGGTATGCTTTTCTAATGTTATGATCAAATTATCATACCCTTATACTCATGATTTTGAACATATATCTCACTTATTTTCCCATAATGAGCATCTGAGCTCGCCTCGTTTTGTGATTCATTTTCCGGGTTATAATGATATGTATATTTTTATGATGTTTCTATGAATGGTGATAGTAATGAAGAACCTAGTGTGAGATAACATAGATCACTAATGTACCAGTGTTTATTTTTCCATGTTTCCAAAATACAATAAATTAATACGATATTTGGGCATCTGTTTGTGTAATATTTTAATTATTCTAAAAAAATGATGTAATTTTAATGTATGTTATGTGAGGGTTTTTATAAATTTTAAGCCCATTGAAAAGGGTATCAGAATTTTTGTGAGTTTCTAAATTGTACATTTATGTTGGAAATTATTTTGTGGGTGATTGGCCATGTTGAAATTCAATTTAGTACTCAAATAATTTTATGGACTTCTTTATAATTTAGATTTAAACCAAAGAACATGATCAGGTATGATCAATATTGGAACCCCATGCATCCTCACTAATTATTTCACATATATATTATCATGATTTTCAAGTGTGAAATATTCCTGAAAATCAATGAAGTGGGAATTCATGGTGATTTGATCCACCACAACCCATATTTCATTGTTTTCTTTGGATTTTTTGGGAGACCAGTGATGAAGTCCGTAGTGTTATTCTTATATTTCCAGGGGTATATAGAAAACGGTTGTATTATACCTAATGAATTATGTTTATCTACTTTAAATTTCTAACATACAAAATATATTTACATATATTCCAAAATCTCCTTCTTCATGTTTCCCCCCAATAAGTGTTCAATAAATCTCGATATATCATGGTACCACCATTATTGAGGGAGAAAGATGAGTTATGGGTGTTATCTAATATTTTCTTATTTATATTAGGTGATTCAAGAACCCAAATCCCTATTCCAAAATGAATCACTCTGTTATCATCAATTTGCGACTCATGTCGATTCCCTTCCTTTACCGATTTCACCTTCTTTTGTAGCTCTAAATCGTCCCTTTGTTTTTCCATGATCAACTCTTGGATAAATTTTTGAGTAATAATTTTGGAAAGGTAGGATATATTTATTACAATTAGGATGTTTAAATCCATCCATTTCAAATCCATGATGTTTTGGTATTGATCAATCATCATCATGGATATGGTAGTGGTTTCAATTCTGATATGTGCATTATCCACCTTGATCTCATTTCATGAATGGTAGTTGTAATTACCCACAAATTCTCATTGGATTGAGAGTGAAAAGAGTCATTACTAAGCCTTATGAGACATCCCCAAGACGCCAAAGGCTGGCAATAAATTCTGAAGGGTTTCAAATACCATTTAGGGACAATTAAATCTTTAAGAATATAAACCCATCCATTAACTATTCACTCTATGAATCATGAAACAAAGAATGAACGAATTACAATTTCATTTATATTAAACCACATCAGATTAAACAACAGTGGAAGACCAAACCAAACATCAAGGTACATAGCGGAAGAACAACATGAGACTCCAAATAGACCCCACAACTCTGTGGTCCACATGCTCCAATATCCACAACATCTCCCAAACATCACCATGAGCCATTTGTAATGAGATGATTTGCCTTTACCTGTGTCTCGAAATACAACATATGCAAAATCACCAAAGTGCCAAAGTTGGGATGAGTATAAAACTTAGTAGATTTTCCACAATGACTTCCACAGTCATGCCACTAGGATAGAAGAGTTAACCACATTTATATAAAAACAGTTGATATAAAATAATTTCACCAAAAAATTTTATAACTAATTATAAAAAAGTTTTCCAAAACCATCCATGCTCAAAAGAATCAAAGTGAAATTTAAACCATCCTTCCAACATGTTATTTTTCCCAAAAAATAACCAAAAAAATTTCTAAACCATTTCAAAAACATCCCGTATTGGCATTTCCAACCATTTCACAAACCTGTGATATCAACCATGCATGCATCGTTATGACAGTTTCATACTCATGAGCGGTTTCTCGTCAATCATCAAAGTCATTAAAAGGTAATTGTTTCCCATTTTACATTACACCTTTGGCACCAAGCACAAGGTTATATTTCAACCGAGCCTCATACTTAAATGTCCTATGCGCCATTAAAAGTTTGGCACCGAGCACAAGGCCCTTTTTCAACCATGCTTCGTATATGCAACATGAACACACACCGCATATTCACAAAAATCATGCCAAAACCATCCTTTAAATAAAAACCTTTTATAGAAAACAATTTAAATCAAAAGAAAGTGTGTTTAACCATTTCAAAACATTTCAATAAATCCATACTTTTATTGAAAACCAAATAATGAACCAATTTCATCAAGCCATTTCAATACCAAACCATTTCAATAAAACACCCCTTTTTTATTGAAAACCCATCTTTCATCGAACCATTTACCATTCCAGAAAATCCATAATTTAAAATCAACATTTTAAATTCAATAATCCAATTCACTTTGGAGTATAATTCAGAAAGATTTCCCAATTTCATCAAAACCAAAAGGCATCACAAAATAAGATTTATTCCATGTTTTGAACAGTCAATTTCATTCAAACAAGACAATTTGAAACTATGATAACCAATTCTAACATGAGGAGTCAAGAGTGAATCCACCTACCTCAACAAAAAGGCTAACCAAGCAACAGACGAAAAAGTCTCAAGAACACAGGGTGAAATATCCAAACACCCCCCTTAGATCTCTTATCCTTACACAACCAAGACCAAATCTCGTCATATTTGGCATCCACACACTTAGATCTACCCATAATTGGTGTATATCTTAAACACTGAGAGAAAGAGCGATGTATATCTAAGTAAATCTAAGAAAACGATCATCAACAAAGGAGAACAATCACATAACTCAAGGATTCGGCTTCGATTCGCCAAGAGAAGCCTTCGGATCGCCTCAAAAATGATGGGAGGACCCTCTTTGACCGTAAGAGAAGCAAAATCCCGAGTTAGGGCCACTTAGAAGCTTTAATGAGGCAATTATAGGAAAAAAGAGTTAGATCCACAATTTAAGGATCTAATTTTAATTGACCGCACGGTTAGTCCGCATGGTTTATCAAACTGTGCTCTAACCTTGCGTTATCTACTGCCTCATCCACCCTTCTCACACAACCTCATCACACGGTTTAAATTAACCGTACACCGACCATGCAAAAGCCACTACCTCCTCAGTCATCCACGCATGGTTTGGCCGCACAGTTTACACAAACCGTGCGCCGCCCGTGCACCTTCCCCATTGCTTCAAACTTCAGTCCAGGATCTCCCTACTCTCCCATACGTCACCCTTAAATTTTAAAACCTAGAAAAAAATAAAGTAAGGGATACATACCAGAAATCGAGGGCACAAAATTCTCTCCACCATTGGCCATTCCGTCCCCAGAAAGTAGAAAAACAATGCATGTCTGAAAGAGTTCTGGCCACTGCTCTCTCGTTTTTTTTCGTGGGGCCAAATCTCTTCCTGAATCTGACCATGTTTCCATAAAACCTGCACTAGACCAATGATTGTTTCCATGCATGAATTTATCTTTCCTATCTACAATCTGTACTGGGATATGTACCAGTGAGGCATCCAGATCTAGGTCAACGTGATCCCATCTGATCACATGGTCAGGATCAAGTTGATACTTCTTTAAATAAGATACATGGAACACGTTGTGCACTGAGCTAAACCGTTGTGGTAATGAAAACCGATATGCCACCTCTCTAACCCATTATAGTATCTCAAAAGGGATTATATATCGAGGAGGGAATTTTAACTACTTCCCAAAATGACGATGTCAATCCTTGGAGAGATTCTAAAAAAGACATGATCACCCACTTTGAACGACAAAAGCCTTCAATGGTGATCTACATAATATTTCTGACGACTCTGAGCCGTCTCCTTTCTCTTTCTAATCAACTGAATCTTATCCGTTGTTTCTTGGACAAGGCTCAGCCCAAATAGTAAATTTTCACCAGTTTCCACACAGCATAGTGGAGAACGGCAAGGATACCCATACAATGCTTCAAACAGAGCCATGTATATCGATGCCTGATAACTGTTATTGTATGAGAACTCCACTAAGGGTATATGCTCCTCCCATGAGCCACCAAAATCCATTACACATGCCGGCAACATGTCTTCCAATGTCTGCATCGTCCTTTCAGATTGTCCATCCATATGGGGATGATACGCCATACTCATAGTCAACAGAGTCCCAAGGGCTTGTTGTAAGGATTTCCAGAAACTAGATGTGAACCTCGGATCTCTATCTGAGACTATAGAAACTTGTACACCATGTCTTTTTACCACTTCCCGGATATATATTTTTGAAATATCATCCACTGTATGGGTTTCATGAATAGGGATGAAATGGGCCAACTTGGTTAGGCGATCCACTATCACCCAAATGGAATCATGTTTCAAAACCGTTCTTTGAAGACCTATGAAAAAATCCATTGTTATCTGCTCCCATTTGTACAGTGGTATAGGTAATGACTGTAACGTACCATCTGGTCTTTGATGCTCTACTTTGACCCGCTGACAAGTTAAGCATCGCGAGACGAACTCGGCCACCTTCCTTTTCATGCCTCTCAACCAAAATTGCGCCCTTAACACCTTATACATCTTCGATGTACCCGGATGTATATCCCATCGTGGATGGTGGTAAGCATTAAAGAGTTGTTCTTGAAAAACTATAGGTACGACCATCCAATCAATCAATCACAAAACTGAACCCGCTTCCAGTTTCTAGCAATCAATGGTCACCCCACTATTGAGTTTTGAACTCATTATCAGAAATTCCACATCAGATGTTTGTGCCACTTTTACCACTTTTACAAGATTAGGAACAAGAATAGCAGAAAAGAAAACCACAACATCACCTCGGTTTTCATATTCCTCATGCATGTCAGCTAACACCGACATCAATTTCCATTTGTCTGAATCTTCCTTTTCCAACTAAGCATATGACTTCCGGCTTAATGCGTCGGCCACCGAATTTCCCTTACCCTGTAACGACCTAAAGATTCATTATTGGAAATCCCTATTTATATAATTAAATGTCTCTTTATGTTTATATAAAAGGTCAACATCTTTAGTTTTATGATAAGAATTTTGACGATTGCTAATATAGCCGTTGAATAGTGATCACATGATTAGTATAAATATAGGACATTAACAAATCCAATTTACTCAGAAAAATGAAGTGATGGCCTCATCCAGTAGAATTGCCCCATACGAAGCCCATTTTTCAGAGCTCGGAAAAGTGGTGGCATCATTGGGCTTCTCCCTTGACCAAGACCAAGCTGAGCTTCATCATGTCAAGCTCGAACATGACCATCTACAGGAAAAGTGGAAGTTGATTGAAATTACCACTCGAGCGATGTTATCCGAGCCACCCCAAGAGTCTGTCACCATTGCACACCGTACCCTTAGGTCTTATGCGGCTGTTTTAAGGGGTTATTTAACAAATAAGTAGTACTATGTTCATGTAAATTGTTTTTGTATATAATATTGAATATAACTTCTAGTGATTTTTGATACATTTTAAATTGTTTTTAAAGTACAAATTGTGTTTTTATTTATTATATAATTAAGAAATGTATTTTATTAAATTAAAGGATTTTTGAATTAAATAATATTGTAATTAAGTAATAATAATATTATTAAATTAATTTTTATTAAATATAAATTATCTTATAATTTTATGAATGCAATTAAAGTTTTTTATTAAGGTTTGAATGCCATTTCTGTCAAAACCCTTGAATTTTTGATAAATGTCAGTTTTTAAAAAATGAAAATTAACATATTTATAAAATTATTTAGATAAAATAAATTTTATTTCTGGAATAATGATGTCAAAATTATCCAACGGTGATTTTTTCATAATTTTCTGAGACAATCAAATTTTTGGGTAAAAATTAAATACCGTTTAAATATATAATGTGTTTTATGACATCATAATGACCCAATAGTGATGTAATAAAATACTATAATATTTATGATCAGACAATATATGTTTTACCATTAAAATAATGTAATTTTGGGTTGGTTTTACTTACCTTTCAATGCAGTAATGGACCCCTCAAGACTTATTCAACACCTTACTATTTTAAATTAATTTCCATGGGAGTGAGACTCACATCCACATAACCAACCAAAATATTTTAAGAAGTTCGGACTTTGGCCTTATAAAATATATTTTTTCTCTTACCTATTCCAAAAACCATGGGAAAAAACCATGGGATGGTTTGTGGTTTGGATTAATTTAATGTAGGAGGACCCAAAGCTAAATAATAAATAATTCCCTCTCCTTTCCTATATAAACCCACCCATGCTCCCAATTCCTCCTCACTCAAATCCCTTGGAGTTCGTCCAATCTCTACCCTACTCTCTCAATAATCCTCCCATGGTGCTCCAAGCTCCCAATAATCCTCTCACAATCCTCTCTCTAGCCGTTGGAAGCACACTTCCAAGTAAGAGCTTATTCTTCCTTTCTCATTTTTGTCAATTTTTCTTTAAGTTGTATTTCCCTTTTAATTACAATTATGAATGTTGATGTATGGTTTAAAACCTCCCCCATAATTCCCTATTATTGTTTTAATGATGGGATACCCCTTTATCTTTCATTAAATGCCTCCCATGTACACCCGTTACTATGCTGAAATTCCGAAAGGAACTCCTCTCTCTTCTTTACATTCAGGCAATAATTTTGTATCATGAATCTAAATTCCATTAAAATTGTTGGGAAATGTATCTATATGTCCTACATACTGTCCACTACATGTAAATATGATGAGGAACACATTTTTCTCACATCTACCATTTTTATGAATTCTTATGTCATGCCGTTACGCTGCCGAAATCACTCCGATTTTCTAAGCCAATGCCATTGTGTAGTAGATACCATGCTCATTTCTACATCAAGGGTATTCACCTTTATTCACATTTACTTATTAATTACAAAGTTTCATGTATGAAATCCACATTCCTTTATTGTGTAATAAATGATTATGTTTTATGAATCCATGTTTTACGATCCATGTGGCAAACTTATGCATGAAATGAAATGTTTATTAAGGGTGCGCCCTTATAGCACTCCAATGCATTGGGTAAAGTATAGTATCATGATACGTCGTGTGCAATGAGTGTTGACACATGCTAATTTAAGTACAACAAGGGTTTACTCGTGCTTTATGTGACATTATGATTTACTCATGCTCCATGTGCAATGGGCCTTGGCTCATGCTAATTCCATGTTAGGTGTTGTCACCACATTTCCATATTATGATTATCATGCTTCATCATGCATTTATGTTCATGTTTCTCTTATGATCTATTGATATTTCTATTTTCTAACATGTGTTTTAAACCTCATGTTATTCCATTTGTACTCCCTTACTGGGCTTTATAGCTCACCCTTTTCTTATACATGTCCTCAGGTTATCCCATGCAATGCTTAGTACAAGGGAATGTAGTGGTCATGTAAAGGAAGTTTTCAATAAAGATGTTGTTTTTCCTGTTTTATGTTTTTATGTAATGTTCCTAATCCCCAATGAATCTAAACCTCCTGATCTTCTATTTTGTATCAAGTGAAGTTTTATGTAATAAATCATATTTAATTTTGTAATAAAAGCAAGGTTGTCATAGTTGGTATCAAAGGATAGGTTTAGTTATGTTTGGGATTAGGAAACCCTAGTAAAGCCTTAGAGACAAGACAAAGAATAATAAAGACATCCCTATGTTTTGGTAAGTACTGAGTAAGTGGTCTATCAGACAAATACATCCCTGTCTAGATACGAGCAGGTAGAGGCGGCTCTGGAATAGATGTATACTTGGGGTAAAACCCAAAAACACCACTTTGAGCTAAACTCTAACGGGAACTTCTGCATGACAATGGGCCTTGATACACTCATGGTTATGACACTCCTGGGGGATATGTTTTGATAAATTCACAAGCTTTGTATGATCCCTTATTATGGGATTTAAAAAAATACCCCTACGAATATATGTTATACTGTATATCATGAAAAGCCTAGATTGAAGCCTATAGACTCTGGAGTAAGGAAATAAAAGTTTATTTATATGTCATCAACTTTTGTCTTTGGATTACCCATTATGTGTTACCCCTAACTTTCTTTTATTCCATCCAATGGCCAGTAATAGGAGGACTTGGGCTAACAACTATTTTGAAGATCAGTGTGATGATTGTACTAATGAGATTCCAAATCCAATGGGAGCGCGAATCCCGAACATTGTCAAGCTTCTCTCTCATCTGACTCAAGTTTTGAATAGAAACATGGGTCAAGAGGAATGTTCAACCCCCCAACGAAAGAACAAGTCTCTATCAAGAGCTTCATGAGACAAAGGCCTCCTACTTTTAGTGGATCATCCGATCCCATGATCGTTGAACAATGGATCAACTCCATTGAAAAGATATTCTCCATCCTCCAATGTTCAGAACAAGAGAAGGTTCTCCTGGCGGAATATCATATGGAGGGTGATGCTGATCAATGTTGGACGTTGATCAAAAATACGAAGCCTGAGTTGGAGATCGAGGCGTTGGAATTTAAGGATTTCCGAAATATGTTTTTTGATAAATATTTTCTGCGCACCCTCTGGCTTAAGATTTAAAGGGACTTCCTTTCCCTGAAGAAAAAAAGATGAAGAATCTGTTGGAGCGTATGAGGCAAACATCACAAAGCTTGCACGATATGCTTCCAGCTTTTTCGTTACCCCAGAATGCAAAGTTGAACGCTTCTTTGGTGGGCTGAAGCCTAGCTTGCAAAAAGCATTAACGATTTGTGACATCGACAGCTATGAGGAAATTGTTCGATGTGCCCTCAAGGTCGAAATGGAGATCATGGAATCACAGGGGTATCATGGGGACAGGAAGCGTAAGGTGGACTTAAATGCTGGTGGTGTGATGGATAAATCCAACAGTTCAAAGAAGATCAAGCACCCCACTTTCCAAATGTGCAGAAAAAGAACCCTGGAAATTGCTTTAATGGGACAAGAAAATGCTTCAGGTGTGGAAGAGAAGGGCACCTAGCTGTTAACTGTCGGCAAGAAGGACCCACGGTTTTGAAAGAGGAGAGGAATGATCCATTCGAACCTCAATGCGTTGTTCAATGCTACAAATTCAATGAACTGGGTCATTTTGCAAATCAGTTCCCTAATCCAAGGTTTTTCAGAGACAACCAACAACCTCCAAGGGAGCAAGGAAGATCTTTTTCCATCACTTCTGCCGAAGTGAACCCCGACAATGAAGGGGTGATAGGTACGCTACTTATTCATTCAAGAATAGAGAATGTACTTTTTGATTCAGGTTCTACACATTATTTTATATCTCGATAGTTTAGTAGAACAATCCCAGCACCACCACAAATCATGGAAGTAAAGATGTCGGTGAGTGCGAAAAATGGGGCAATCATTGTATCACATGAATATATGTCCTCCCCGGTTATAATCCATGGATTGAATTTCCCAACGAACCTCGTCATAATACCTCTGGTAGAATTTGATGCAATTTTTGGCATGGATTGGTTTTCCTTATATAGATCCTACATAAATTGTCAGGAGATGGAAATCACCCTCCATTTGGAGAATCAACCCCAGATTCCTTACAAGTGTTAGGAGGAAGATGAATCTCCATTAGCTCCATCATCTCAAGAATGGATATTAATTCCCTATGAGGACGCGTATCTGGCTCAGATGATTGGGTCCAATGGAGAAACCATCCTTGAAGAAATGTTTATTGTGAGGGAATTCGCTAAAGTGTTTCCCGAGGAACTGCCTGGCCTTCCTCTTAGAAGAGATGTTGAGTTCTCTATTGAACATATACCTAAGGCTCTAACAATATCTAAGAGTCCATATAGAATGTATGTTTTTAGCTTGAATAGCTAAAGAAACAACTACAGGAGAATCTAGATAAAGGGTTTATACGCCCAAGTGCTTCACCATGGGGTGCACCAGTCCTCTTCGTGAAGAAGAAGGATGGGTCAATGCGGCTTTGCATCGATTATCGCGAACTTAACAAAATCATGATAAAGATCAAGTATCCTCTCCCAAGAATCGATGACTTGTTTGATCAGCTGCGTGGAGCACAATACTTCTCCAAGGTGGGTTTGCGGTCGGGATATTATCAAGTAAGGATGAAGAAGGAAGATGTCCACAAGACTGCTTTTTGTACAAGATACGGTCACTATGAATTCATAGTAATGCCTTTCGGACTCACCAATGCTCCAGAAATATTCATGGACTTGATGAATATATTCTGTAGAGATTACGTTGAAAAATTATTGGTAGTCTGTATAGATGATATTCTAATATACTCCAAAACCAAGGAGGATCATGAGGAGCATTTAAGAACAGGACTAGAGACTTTGTGCAAGGAGAATCTCTATGAAAAGTACATAAAGCGTGAGTTCTTGTTGACAGAGGTCTCATTCATGGGCCATATCATCACAAGCAATGGGATATCTATGGATCACTCCAAAACAGATGCAATTGAGGGATGGATGAGGCCAACATCGGTAATAGATATTTATAGCTTCTTGGGGTTAGCTGGATATTATCGACAATTTGTGAGAAATTTATCACGATTGTCCAACCCTCTTACAAAGATAACTCGAAAGGGAGTAAAGTTAGCATGGAGTTATGAGTGCAATTAAATCTTCAAGGAGTTGAAAAAGAGGATTATCACTACACCCGTGCTCACATTACCCACAAGTGGGGAACTTTTTGTTGTATTCAGTGATTCTTCGAAGATGGTATTAGGCTGTGTGCTGATGTAGAATGATAAAGGGATATCCTATGCCTCAAGGAAGATGAAAATACATTAGAGAAACTATCCCATGCTTGATCTGGAGTTGGCAGCTATGATCATTTCCTTGAAAATCAGGCAGCATTATCTCTATGGAGAGATATTTGAGATATATACTGACCACAAGAGTCTTAAATATATATTCACACAGAAAGAGCTTAATATGCGCCAGAGGAGATGGATAGAGCTCATCAAGGATTATGACTGTTCAATACATTAATACCCTGGGAAAGCGAACAAGGTGGCATCTTCCCTAAGTAGAATTGATCTAGTGATTCTATCAATGATGAGAATTGAGAAGGTTCCCATCTTCTTAGACATTATGATGATGTATGTGGGAATCATAAATAAGGTAACATCATCAATTCTTTCACAAATGATTGCTCAACCAACTCTTTTGGAAAGGTTAAAGGATGCTGAAAAGAATGATGTGGGAATTCAGGAAAAAGTGGAAGCTATCAATAAAGGGAAATCCTTGGAGTTTAATGTTAATGAATAAGGGAATTGTGAAGTTTGGGAAAAGGCAATGTGTTCCATCAAGTCCGGAGTTTAAGAAGGAACTTTTGGATGATGCACATAGTTTAAATTTCTCTATTCACCCAGGGAGCACAAAGATGTATCAAGATCTCTGAGAAAACCTTTGGTGGGATAATATGAAGAAGGAGATCGCTGAGTATACATCAAAGTTCCTGATGTGCCAGCAAGTGAAGGAAGAGAGGTAGAAGTCTATGGGGATGAGGCAACCATTGCCCATACCAGAATGGAAATGGGAGAACATCACCATGGAATTTGTCACCGGACTTCCAAGTACATCCAATGGAAACAATGCATTCTTGGTTGTTGTGGATCATCTTACAAATATTGCACAATTCATTGCTATTTGGGAGGATTTTTCATGGGATCAACTGGAACATATATATATTAGAGAAGTGGTAAGGTTGCATGGAGTACCACTATCTATTGTGTCTGACCGAGATCCAAGATTCACCTCTTAGTATTGGAAGAGTCTTCAACATTCTTTGAATACTGAACTGAACTTTAGTACGTCCTATCATCCCCAAACTGATGGCCAATCCTAGCAGACTATCCAAACACTTAAGGATATTTTGAGAGCATTCTCAATTTACTTTAATGAAGTATGGGGTCAACGTCTTCCTCTCGTTGAGTTCTATTATAATAACAGTTTCCAATCAAGCATCCAAATGGCACCATATGAATCCCTGTATGGGAAAATGTGCAGAACACCGGCATGTTGGCATGTGGTTGGTGAACGTATGCTACTTGGACCAGAAATGGTCGAAGAAATGGTGGAGAAGGTGAAAACCATTTAGAAGCATATCAAGGCATCCCCGATTCTACATAAGAGTTATGGTGATAAACGTCGATGATACCTTGAGTTTAATGTTGGAGACATAGTGCTTCTACGCATATCTCCGTGGAAAATGGTCATGAGGTTTGGAAAGAAAGGAAAGTTAAGTCCAAGGTACATCGTCCCCTTCGAGATTCATGATCGTGTTGGGACTATTTCCTATCGACTAGCACTTCCACCTACCATGGCCAAAGTGCATGATGTCTCTCATGTGTCCCTATTAAGGAAGTAAATCTCGGACCCTTAACTTGCACTCTCTTCTGAGGTTGTACAATTGGAAGATGATATTTCTTATGAGGAGAAACCAGTGAAGATCATAGATCGTAGAGAAAAAGTTCTATGAAATAAGACAACGCCCCTCATCAAGGTGTTTTGGAGAAACCACAAGTTTGAAGAATCAACTTGGGAATCAGAGGATATGATGAAGCAGAGTTACCCACATTTGATTTAGTGTGGGAAATGGAAAATTTCGAGGGAGGAATTTCTTAAGGGGGAATATTGTAACGACCCAAAGTTTCATTAATGGAAATCCCTATTGATATAATTAAATGTCTCTTTATGTTTATATAAAATGTCAACTTATTTAGTTTTATGATAAGAATTTTGACTGTTGCTAATATAGTCGTTGAACAGTGATTACATGATTAGTATAAATATAGGACTTTAACAAATCCAATTTACACAGACAATGGAAGCGATGGCCTCATCCAGTAGATTTTCCCCATACAAAGCCCATTTGTTGGAGCTCGGAAAATAGGTGGCGTCTTTGGGCATCGCCCTTGACCAAGCCCAAGCCGAGCTTCGTCATGTCATGCTCGAACGTGACCGTCTACGGGAAAAGTGGATGTTGACTGAAATTACCACTCGAGCGATGTTATCCGAGCCACCCCAAGAGACTGTCACCATCGCACACCTTACCCTTTTGTATTATGCAGATATTTTAAGAGGTTATATAAAAAATATGTAGTACTATGTTCATGTACATTATTTTTGCATATAATAATGAATATAATTTCTAGTCATTTTTATACATTTTAAATAGTTTTTAAAGTACAAATGGTGTTTTTAGTTATTATATAATTAAGAAATATATTTTATTAAATTAAGGTTATTTTTGAATTAAATAATATTTTAATAAAATAATAATATAATTATTAAATTAATTTTTATGAAATATAAATGATCTTATAATTTTATGAATGCAATTAAATTTTTTTATTAAGGTTTGAAAGCTATTTCTGTCAAAACATGTGAATTTTCGATAAATGTCAATATTTATTCTAAAAGTAAAAATTAACATATTTAGAAAATTATTTAGATAAAACAAATGTTATTTCTGGAATCAAGACATCTAAATTATCCAACGGTGAATTTTTCATAATTTTCTAAGACAGTCAAATATTTGGGTAAAAATTAAATACCGTTTAAATATATAATGTGTTTTATGACATCACAATGACCAAAATAGTTATGTAATAAAATACAATAATCATTATGTTCGGCAAATATATGTTTTACCATTAAAATAATGTGATTTCGGGTTGGTTTGACTTACTTTTCAAAGCATTAATGGACCCCTCAAGATGTATTCAACACCTTACCTTTTTAAATTAATTTCCATGGGAGTGTGATCATCTCCACATAAGTAACCCTAATATTTTATGAAGTTCGTAATTTTTCAATATAAAATATTTTTTTCATCCTCCCTTTTCCAAAAATGAATTGGCAAAAACCATGGGATGATTTGTGGTTTACATTAATTTAATGTAAGGGGACCCAAACCTAAATAATAATGAATTCCATCACCTTTCCTATATAAACCCACACAAGCTCCCACTTCCTCCTCCCTCAAATCCCTTGGATTTCGTCCAACCTCTGCCCTACTCTCTCTGGAATCCTCCTAAGGTTCCCCAAGGTCCCATGAAGCCTCTCACCAGCCCCTCTCTAGCCTTTGGAAGCACACTTCCAAGTAAGGGTTTTTTCTTCCTTTTTCATTTTTGTCAATTTTTCATTAAGGTGTATTGCCCTTTTAATTTCAATTATGAATTTTGGGGTATGTTTTCTCACCTCTCCCATACTTTACTCTTATTGTTTGAATGATGGGATACCCCTTTCTCTCTAATTAAATTCCTCCCATGTACACCCGTTACTATACTGAAATTCTGAAAGGAACTTCCCTCTCTTCTTTATATTCAAGCTATAATTTTGTATCATGAATCTAAATTCCCTTAAAATAGTTGGAACATGTATCTATATGGACTTTTTACTATCCATTACATGTAAATATTATTATTAAACCCTTTTTCTCTCATCAACCATTTTTATGAATTCTTATGTCACGCTGTTACGCTGCCGAAATCAGACCGATTTTCTAAGCCAATGCCATTGTGTAGTGGATACCATGCCCATTTCTCCATCAAGGGTATTCAACTTTATGCACATTTACATATTTGATTAAAAAGTTTCATGTATGAATTCCAAAATCTTTTATCATGGAATAAATGATTATGTTTTATGAATCCATGTTTATTGATCCATGTGGCACACTTATGCATGAAATGAAATGTTTAAGAAGGGTGTGCCCTTATAGCGCTCCAATGCATTGGGTAAATTATAGTATCATGATACGTCATGTGCAATGAGTGTTGACTCTTGCTAATTCAAGTGCAATGAGGGTTTACTCTTGCTTTAGGTGCAATGAGGATTTACTCATGCTCTATGTGCAATGAGCCTTGGATCATGCTAATTCCATGTTTGGTGTTGTCGCCACATTTCCATGTTATGATTATCATGATTTATCATGACATTATGTTCATGTTTCCCTTATGATCTATTTATATTCCTATTTTCTAACATGTATTGTACTCCTCATGTTATTCCATGTGTACTCTCTTACTGGGCAGTATAGCTCACCATTTTCTTATGCACGTCCTCATGTTATCCCGTGCAATGCTAAGTACGAGGGAATGTAGTGGTCATGTAATGGATGTTTTCAATAATGATTTTGTATTTCATGGTTTATGTTTTTATGTAATATTCCTAAGACCCAAAAACACTAAACCTCTCAAAATGTTTTGTTGTATCACATGATGTTTTATGTAATAAATAATGATTAAGTTTGTAATAAAAGCAGTGATGTCATATACCCAGTGTATACATTAAGTCAAAGTGGAACATTTGAAGATACTCCATAATTCTCCTCTGCCACATATTCAAATATTGTTGTGAGAAAATGTGTTTCAAGCTTCTGTGATCTATAAACACAGAAAATTTCTCACCAAAGAGATAATGTCTCCATGTTTTAAAGGCAGGGACGACTGCAACCAACTCCAAATCATGTGCTGGGTAATTTTTCTCATGAACCCTCAATTACCTTTATCCACGAGCAACCACAAGGTCTCCTTGCATGATAACACAACTCAAACTCTTCCTGAAGCATCACATCCAACAGCCCGAAAGCCTATATTATTTATTTCAACAAACACATAAACCCCCTTTTAAGGGAAGAAAGGTGGGAACCCAATACATCATTGACTTAAAACATTAACGACCTGATGGTCTAGCAAGACAAACCAAACTGACACATGAAGATACCCATCCCCAGCATATGGACATGGGAAATCACTTCACTGCTGCAAGGCTTGACAACAAGCAAGTGTCTTGTGTCAAAGCACAGGCTCGTTCCGATGATTGTCGTCATACCCTCTCAATAACCAAATCCGAAAAACCATGCAATGATGATGAGTGACTCTGGAAAAAATCCTCTAGGGCCTGATCCATGGGTCGGGTCCGAGTGCATCACCATACCAATAGACCTAAAAAAACCATCCGCCCTTCCTAAATGACATTTTAAAGCGCCACCATCAAGGGTTATCCTGGACCAACACCGCTTCCCTTTTCAACTCCCCCAACCACCATAGTCACATAAGCCTGGAAGGAAATCCAAGAGGCCTAAGATTAGGCCATCGCCACGTAGGACTTGGTGGCCTAATGTCGCTCCATAGGGGCGCCACTGATGAGGGGATCAGGATCGTCCTGAAACAGAACTTCCATTGTGGGCATGAGTCTACTCAGATCAGAACCACAGATATACCCTTACAAGATTCTAAAACCTCATAGCAGTGAGAACGGTAGTAGAAAATGGTAGAGAAGAGCCAGTGAGATCGATCCAAAAGAAGCATACTAGATCCAGCCAGATAGAACAAATCACAGCAAACCAAACACACCATATCAATGAAAAAACTGCAAAATCCAGAGAAGACATGACCCAATACCTCCAACCTCAAAAGCATTGCACATAAAACTAGAGACCCGCACCTAATCAGGCTGGATGATCCAGGAATCCCAGGCTACCTGAAAAACCCGACCGAACCTCCGAGAAAACCTGGACCCTAACGATGCTGGAAGAAGCAATCAAGCTGGGAAGCCAATCGCACACTGAACCTCATCTTCGTCGGAGATGGACAAGCCATGCCACACCGTCACACCACCGTCCTTCCGGACGAGATCTAGTCGCATAGAGCCATGTCGAGAACACCGTCGCACTACCGTCATGCTATATGGGATCGGAGCCGCACCGCCGAAGCCAAGACGTCGACACTGGAGACGATCCACGCCGGGATGGATTCACATGCATGACGACGCCCACTCCGGACCGAAACTAGATACAGAAACTGCGAGCAACTCTATGCCAGAGGGGGGAAGAGGGGAAACATAATGTACGAGAAACCCTAGCCGCCGCAGTGTGGGAGTCACGCCGCTCAGAGGATTTGTCATCATGTAACTACCCGAAGCATCACAATACACCACGTATCCTTTCCAGTATCTTGGAAATATTAATATAGGTGATGCTGTAAGGTGAACTTTGAACTCATGAAAAGATCTCTGACATTCCACAGTCCATTGAAATGCATTGTTCTTCTTTGTCAATGCAGTCATAAGTGAATCTAGTCGTGATATGTCAAAGACAAAGTGTCGGTAATAACAATCTAGACCAAGAAAACATCTTATTTAAAAGACATTTTTCGATGGTTTCCATGAAATAACAACTTCTATCTTTTATGGATCCACTGAAACACCTATCTCAGAAACAACAAGGCCCAGAAAGTGTACCTCTTGTATCCAAAATCAAACCCTGATAATTTGGCATAAAACTGATTTTCTCTCAAGATTTCCATCACTATCGCCAAGTGTTGCTCATGATCAACCCTTTTTCTTGAATACACCAATATATCATCCACAACAAAAGAATCCATATATTGCTAAAACACCCGATTCATCAAAGCCATGAAGACTGCTGGTGCATTCATAAGACCAAAAGGCATGACTACATATTCATATCTTCTTCTGAAAGCTGTCTTTGGAATATCCTCGTTCCGAACTCTCAATTGGTGATATCCTGATCACAAGTCAATCTTATAGAACCACCGATCTCCCCTTAATTTATCTAACAGATCATCTATGTGTAGAAGTGGACATTTATTCTTTATCGTAACATGGTTAAGTTTACGATAATCCACACATAGCCGAATATTTCCATCTGCTTTCATTACAAACAAAACCGGTGATGCCCACTAAGACATGCTTGGCCAAATGAAACCCTTTCTTTCTAGCTCCTCTAACTGCAATTTCAATTCCTTTAATTCCATTGGTTCCATCATTTATGATAGAAGTGAGATAGGACTGGTCCGCGAAATGGGATCAATCATAAACTCTACTTCTCTTACATGTGGTAATCCTGAGAATTTTTCAGGAAAAACATTAGGAAATTGATCCACCACCGCTGGAAAACTATTTTCCTCACTCTCTTCTAATGATTCCAAAGTCAACACTACCAATTGGTATGATATCATTTCCACCATTGGTGCAAATAAGTTCTTTGTGCCTTTCTTTACTATCCTTTCTCCTCTAAAGAGATGCTCAAAGTCATCCTCAGCCATGAAACTAAATGTTCTTCCATAACATTCTCACGTGAGTCTTAAAACTTGTCAACCAATCCATACTTAGGATTACATCATAGACACCCTTGTCCAATATTGAGAAGTCTCATTTCAGCTCGGAATAATCAACAGTTATAGAATATGATCTACACACGAAGGCTTGACATTCTCTTTCACCAAGACGAGTTTCCAGTTTCAAGACAGAAGGCATCATTTCCAGTTTTAAACATAGCAAATCAACAATACGAGAAGCAAGAAAGGAATGTGATGCACTAGTATCGAACAACAATTGCATGAGGGTAGAATTAACAAGAATCATACCTCTCACCAAAGATGTTCTAGCCTGATCATCAACCATCATCTGTTCAGATGCATATAATTTCGTTCTTGCTGCACTTTTCTCCTTATTTCATTGTTGAGATTCCCCTACCTGAGGAGTCATAGTATTCTTGGAATCCCCATAACTATCTATGTTCTTCTGGTGAGACTGATTTTGCTGTCATCGCCCTGTCGAAGCATATGATTCATGTGACGCCTAAGAAGTGTCACGCACACCCAACCTTAGAGCATTTATACAAAAGCGTTGTAGATTCCCCATCTTATTGCAATAGTGTCATTCGGTCGGTGGTACAGTACATTCTCATTTCTTGTGATTAGTCGAACCACATTGAAATCAACCTGCTTTTCTCTAGGGTCGTGGAGGAAGGTTGATTGATCCTGAAGTCTGGTTCTGATTCGCACTCCATCATTGGAAGTAGGTGTCCCTCTTCTTCTTGTTCCCAGCATTGGAGTTCCCACCCGTTCCCATGGGTATCATCATGCCTCCTCCTATCGATCCTGAGATATCACATTCAGCAACCGTTGCTCTGTTCACCATCTCTGTATAATATATAATACAGAGCACCACCATCTTCGATCGAATCTCTTGCCTTAGCCCTGATTCGAAGATGTGTGCCTTCAAAGGAGCACGTTCCACAACCTCTGGTTCAAAATGAACGAAATTCATGAACTTAGCTGCATACTCTATGATAGAGAGGCTCTCATGTTTCGAGCTAAATAAATCCGTCATTTTCTGGATCTTGAACGTGTGAGGATAGAATTGTTTGTTAAACAATTATTCAAAATCCTCCCATGTAAGGCCTTCATCCAATTAATCATGCACTAAATCCCACCACTAACGAGCAAGATCCTCAGGCATATACGTCGCCATCTTTAATTACAGCTACACTGGTGTGCCGATTAAATCGAATATATGATTTATCCTGCTTAGCCACACCTCTGCCTTCTCGAGTTCCACATAACCCCTAATGTTTAGTGGATTATGCTTCATGAACTGTATGGAATGATCCATATGTCGTGGATCATTCCTCCTATTTCTTGTAACCACAACTTTAAAGGCATGGACAATACTCTGAATGAGCTATTGGTTCACATGTGGTTCCGGTGTAACCACATTCTCCATAGCTTCTTCGGGTTGGTTTCGACGACGCCTACCGGGTGACATTTTCTAAACCAACAACATACTTCGTCAATAACACTCTATAGAAACTGTTGTCTTAGAATTTCAAATTCTATCACATCAACTATCGAAAAATTGTTATCAAGAAACCTTTTTCCATGTTGAACCATTTTTTAAATCATTCAACGTACATTTTTAAAATCAATCCATTTTCAAAATACACCAAATACCCTATTTTCAATTTCTTTCGATTGAAAACAATTTCAGCATTTTTCAAAAAATTTCACCTTTCACAAAATTCTTACTCATTCCTCACAGTGAGATATGAAATCCTAGTGGGAAGTAATTACTCTACAATGCATGTCAAGCTCATCTCATTGGCCAAACCCCCGACAATGAGATTTCCAACATTCTAGAGGTGTATCCAAAAAACTTTTGTACCCAACACCCTGATAACTTGAATTTCAGCATAAACCGGTTAGATACGTCCTTTTCTACTATACATTTCTTGTTCTTAAAATCCTACTCCTGTCTATGTTGACAACCTATTGAATAGAAAAGAAGGAATTTCAACTCCATGACTAAGAATATCGATGACCACCTATTAGGAAAGGACCGAAAAGCTGATACCATTTTAATGACCAGCCAATTATCATTGTCTTGAGAGTGGAACGAGTATTTACTAGGCCTTAAGTGACATCCCCAAGACGCCTTAGGCTGGAAATAAAGGTCAAAGGGTTTCAAATACCATTGGGGTACGATTTACCCTTTAAGAAAACAAACCCATCCATTAACCATTCACTATATGATGGATGAAACAAAGAAAGACTTAATCACAACTTAATTTATATTAAACCACATTAGAGTACACAACAGCAGAAGAACAAACCAAAAATCAAAGTACACAGCAGAAGAGAGACACGAGACTCTCAATAGACACCACAACTCCGTGTTTCACAAGCTCCAATCTCCACATCATCTCCCAAACATCACCACGAGCCATTAGTACTGAGATGCTTTACCTTTACCTGTGTCTCGGAATAAAACATCTATAAAAGCACCAATGTTCCAATGCAGGGGTGATTATAAAACTTAGTAGGTTTTCCCTAATGAATTCCCTACTCATTCCACTAGGATAAAATAGTTATCCACATTTATATAAATACATTTTATATAAAACATTTTCACCAAAGTAGTTTATAACTAAATATATACATGTTTTCCAAAACCATCCATGCTCAAAAGCATCAAAGGGAAATTTAAACCAGCTTTTCCAACATGTTATTTTTCCATATAAATAACCAAACAAATTACCAAACCATTTCACAAACATCCCATTCTGGAATTCCCAACCATTTCACAAACCCGTGAAATCAACCACGCATGCATCGTTATGACAGTTCCATACTCATGAGCGGTTTCTCGTCGATCTACCAAGTAGTCACAAGGTAATTTTTTCCCATGCACCATTACACCTTTGGCACTGAGCACAAGGTCATATTTCAACCAAGCCTCATACTTAAAAGTCCCATGTTCTATTAATCATTTGGCACCTAGAACAAGGTCCTATTTCAATCATGCCTCGTACATGCAACATGAACACACACAACATATTCACAAAAATCATACCAAACCCATAATTTCAATAAAACACCTTTTATTGAAAGCCATTTCCATCAAAACCACGTGTGTTCTACCATTTCAAACCATTTTAATAAAACCGTACTTTTATTGAAAACCATATAATGAACCAATTTCATCAAGCCATTTCAACACCAAACCATCCCAATAAAAGACCCCTTTTTATGGAAAACCCATCATTCATCAAACCATTTACCATTCCAGAAAATACATAATTTAAAATAAACATTTTAAATTCAAGAATCCAAATCACTTTCCACAACAATTCACAATGATTTCACAATTTCATCAAAACCATAAATCACCACTAAAGAAGGATTATTCCATGCTTTTCACAATCAATTTCATTCAAACAATCCAATTTGAAAATAAGCCATCCAATTCTAACAAGAGGATTCGAGAGTGAAGCCACCTACCTCAACAAAAAGGCGACCCAAGCAACGGACAACAAACATTCAAGAACACCAGACAAAATCAACAAAAAACCAACCTTACATCTCTTCTCCTAACACAACGAAGACCAAATATCATCATATATGGCATCCACACACTTAGATCTACCAACAATGGGCGTATATCTATGAAACTGAGATAAAGGGAGAAGTAGATCTATGTAGATCCATGAAAACGATCAAGAACGAAGGATAACGATCACATACCTAAAGAATCCGGCTTTGATTTGCCAAGAGAAGCCTTTGGATCACCTCCGGAATGATGGGAGGACCCTCCTTGATCATAGGAGAACAAAAATCCCGAGTTAGGGCCACATAAGAGATTTAATGAGGAAATTAGAGGTAAATCGAGGTAGATACACAATTTAAGGATCTAAATTTATGTGACTGCATGATTAGTCCAGAAGGTTTAACAAACTGTGTGCTAACCGTGTGTTAGCTACTGCCTCAGCCACCCTTCTCGCACGACCTCATCGCTTGGTTTCCCTTAACCGTGTGCCGACTGTGTGGAAGCCACTACCTCCTTAGCCAACCATGCATGGTTTGGCCGCACAGTTTAGATAAACCGTGCACCGCCCGTTCACCTTCCCCTTTGCTTCATACTTCAGACCAGGATCTCCCGGCTCTCCCACACATCACCCTTAACTTTTAAAACCATGAAAATCATCATGTAAGGGTTACATACCCAAAACCGGGGGTACTACAGTAGTTTTCATGACCCATATCACGGGGACCATGTTGTTACCACCCAAATCCCACATTCCATAGGTCAGGGGCTGGCGACTAGCACAGGAAAGGTGCATCCCTATAACGAGAAGGAATTTCCTTTAAATCGGGACATACACACAAACCGAGAACACAAAAAGAAGCATCCATGATGAAAAATATTGTAGTAAAAAATGTTTTGACTGTATAGGGGCCAAAAAACAAGACCAACTATAAGTACAAGTACAACTGAAAAGTACAAATACAACTAAAAAGGGGGAAACTGCTCCTAGATCATCCACCAAGGATCCTTCCCGAACGGTAGGTATAGCTAATGATCAGTAGCCCCTGCTTCATGTCTCACAAAATAGTCCACCTCTGAGTAAAATCTAGTCTTTACTTCCTCATCATCGATCAATGGTTTCTATCATCTGCACAAGACACAACAAGGTGAGGGTGTAGCCTGTGCAGGGGTTCGTATAACGATACTCATTAGGGACCCCGACACCCCGTAGGTCTCCTAGAGTTCCCCAAAAGAAACACCACAAATCAAGACATCAACTCTACTTAGGTATATTCCCATAAATATACCTAATTTATCATGATATACCCATATCATTCATGATGGAAGAATTCCACAATGGTAACACCACAAAGGTAGAGATGCCACATAGGTTACACCACAGCGATAGAATTACCACACAGGTAGCAAAACTGAGATAGATGTACCACATAGGTAACACCACTGGGATAGAAGTACCATACATGTAACATCATGAAGACAAGACCACAAAGGTATAAGTACAACATAGGAAACAACAGGAAGAGAGAAGTAATACAGATATAAAAAAACGATGATATAAGTACCACACATGTAAGACAACAATGATATAAGTGAAACAAATCACAATCTGGTATAAATTATGTTCTGAAGTACTGATGATTAGTCGTAAGGCTAAATAATCTTATTCTGTTATGTAGCATTGCTTCTAACCCACACATGATTGATAGGTAACTTACCCAGAGAGACCCACATAGTATCTAACCCACACATGATTGATAGGTAACTAAACCCCTCTGACCCACATTGGATGGCTAAGCACTGACCCACACAAGATCTGACCCACACATGATCGGTATGCACTAACCCACACCAGATCGCTGAGCACTGACCCACATAGGATCGATGTTATTTCTTCCTGTTATAGCCAACCACAAGATTCCTTTCACTCGGTGCACTCGATCTCTGTAGAATCTACCCCTCGCGACTCCAGTCATATGTCGACTGCTACTAAGCTCCAAAAAAAAATTAACCCAAATGATCGAAATTTCATAAGGGTTCCAACACAATAGATGGAAAGTCAACTAGAAAAACATCCAGAAAGTTATATGCATTTTAGTGCCGAGTGCATGGTGGAATTCGGTGTCTATAAAACCCGGTCATACTCCAGCATTCTCCAAAACACTCGTGGATTATCTCAAAAGGTCCTCTTCATCCTATGGGTTCCGACACGATAGACGACGTGTCAATCAGAAAAATAATTTCTATATTATTGGAATTTTAGTGCCAAGGGCCCAGTTGGATTCATGTTCTATCCAAAACGGTCATACATCAAACGACATCAGATAACCAAATGGGTTACAAAGTTATAATCCACAGACAGAAACACACGAGATAGAATGCCCATTTTTCCAAAAAGGCTACCTAATAAAAAAGTTGCATTTCACTGTAACACATGTGAACCAGGACTCATGAGGCCAGCACCTTGAACTCAACATAAATATTAAAAATTGGTCTTCAAATGTCCATATTAATTTCAATATCCTATCACCACTTATGGGTCATAAATCTGATTTTGTATGATTTTGTTAAGACATAAGCAAGATTCTACACTAATAATAATACATTATTATTGGGAGTTTCGTGATCCCGAGTCACAGAAAAAAAATTTAATATTCAATATTAGACTTGGATCGAACGTCTTAATGATTGGATCACATTTCCACTGATGACAGTCAATCAGACGTCACACGTAAGAGTTATGGTGGTTCGAAGATTTAATAATAATAATAAATCTATTATTTCACAAGCCTTTAGGGTACCCAATCTGAAAGCCCGAATAAGAAATAGAATATTGGACTCAAAATGTCCGTCTCAGAGTTAGGGTCTAACTCCAATAAATTCTTCAACCAACTGGGGTCACACAGAGATGTTGCAGACCAAATGGTGTTTTATCATCAAAAGTAATAATAACAATGTTTCAGTATTATTATTATTAATTACTTATTTTATTACATCTCCAAAACTCCAAAATCAATCCACGCTTGGAGCCCCTTTCTGCACGCCGGATCCTAACACCATCAATTTCTTATTTTATTTTTATTATTTTAACATTATTGGGTTTTAGTTTATCTCTCTCCAATCCCCCTTTCTTCATTCACGATTTTCCTTCTTCCGCACAACTAAACTGTCACCACCACCTCTGGCAACCCAAGCCACGTTGCCTCCAGACTACCACACCTCCTAGTTGCTGCCTCCCGATTATCCTTCATCTCGGCACGTCTCATAGTCTACCCTGCCTAGAGAAGTGCCTGAAGACACCCAGGAAATCACACCGCCACGTAAAACCTTACGTGGGCCACCACATCTTCATTTTAAGCCCAAATATGTGACGACCGATGATTTGTGATCCTCGGGTTGAGTTCTCCATGTCTGTATTCTGCACTCAGTAAACCGTTATGTTTTTAGTGAACATAATTATTTGGAAATGATGAACGCATGAAAAAGAAAATAGAAAGGATCATGGTCTTTGTGTGGATCGATTGTCATGTTTGTTTGACCATCGTCATTGAGAATCAAGAACAAGAGGAATTAAAAAAATAGATATTTATCACACTTCAAACTAAAATCCCTACCTTGTAAATTGGTTGGAGAAGTTTCATGATTGAAGGTGGGTTGGTGTTCGTCATTCTTGCAACATGCTTCCAACGATGCTTCTCGAATGACAATATTCAGTTCTCGATTGTGAGATATGTTCTTCATTAAGAGCCTCAGGATCCAGCTCCTTTTGCCAATGGAATCAAACACCAAACCCCCAAGGAAGAGTTAATATAGCTCTTTGTTTAAGTGGTGATTCATTTATTTAGAACTAATGATTTTTATTAATTAAAGGGATTTTTGGTTACACATTTTGCTTAACTTGTTATTTAATGCACAATATTTAAATACCCGACAACCATCTGGTGGTCCATGCCTCCAAAAATTAAAAGAGGTGGTGGGATGATAGGTAAAATAAAACATATTCATTTTATTTAATCCTCAAGGAAAAATGAAAATATCATATTTTTCTCTGGACCCACTACGGTCGAGGTTAAACATGCCTTAAAAAAATCCCAATGCTTCAAGTTCAATAGTGCCTTTAGATTTTTATTCAGAGAACTGGTTCAAAAGTTCCAATATTTCGCTCGTGCATTTACTGAACATACCTTAAAAATGATTAATAAATTAATAAAGTTCACCCTCGACCCTCGTCGGTCAAGGATAAGCTCTACCTTTGGAGAACATGCCCCAACGAACCCAAAGTTACTATTAGATTGTTAATATGAGTAACCATTTAGAAGATATTAATTTTAACAATAAAATAATTGTCACTTAATTATTTTAATTACAACCAAAAACTAATATTCACTCATGGCCCGTGTTGGAAAATGTTAGTATCTACATAAAAGGGAAAACACTCATGAGCATTGCACTGCTATCAAATTTTTAATATGAGTAATAGTTCATGAGTTATAAGATTTTGAAAAATAAAATGAATTTATTTAATTATTTTATTTATGGTTATGCCATTTTCAGGTTTTCCCATAGGAGGGCCACACCAACTAAACTTATGTATCTCCTAGAGTAATCCCACCATCTTGATCATAATGGTTCTCTTAAATTTCTGATCTGGGAAACCATTTACGGGTTATTCTGATTTTTTTCAGGGAAAATGCTAATGAGCGCTATTTAAAGATTAACAAAACTTCGATGAATCATTTCGGGCACTCCAAGCCTCAAAATCACGCGCCGTAGAATTTTGCCGTCTCGAAATAATACTATATAATTAATTGAAATTACACAGAAATTATGGGACATTAAATTCACCCAAACATAGGGAATTTCATCCTTTAAATCCAAAACATATACTAAGGAAAGAAATGGGGGTACTGAGAAAGAATTTGAGCCTCCCGCACCCATGTTCTCTCATAGAGGTTCCCATGTTGTCAGCAAACAACCACAAGAGGCATTTATCTCCCACAAAGGACTCACTATTTTCAATCCTATATATCTACTTAGAACTCTATAAAATTCACCCCATAGTCAATATTCATCTCACCCTAGTCAATGATGTGGGATGGATCAAGAACGCATCTCCTCAGCTGTGACACCTGGAAAACATTATGCACCCGGTGCAACTGTGGAGAAAGAGATAGATGGTAAGCCACCTCAACAACTCTGCTGAGAATCTAGAAAGTTCTAATGATCCTTGGAGATAGAGTTCCTCTCATCCAAACCTCTACAATCCTTGTCAGGGTGAGACCCATAGAAAGCCATGGTCTCCTTCAATATCTTATCCCAATGAATCACTGGTACCATGCTGCGACCTCTGAAGAGGATGAAATACTCTCATTTTTAGAAAATAATTCAAGAGACCATCCTAAGGATATTGGAGCACGTCAGGCCTCATAATCAATGTACTAAGCTGTGCCTCCCGAATTCGTTGTGGAATTGGGGGAGTGACAGTCGTAGACTGGATGAATGATTCCCCATCTTTATCCATGAAGGATATCTGTAGTGCAACTAGTTGATCAAATTCCTCACTTAGCAGTTGTAGAATAGATCACCTACTCAGTACGACTGCAACCATGTTCCCCTTCCCAAACATATAGACTATCTCAAAGTCATAGTCCTGGAGGAACTTTAGCCATCGTCTTTGTCTCATCTTCTGAAATCTATTATGACACTTCTTCGTCCATAGGAAAGGCTCCACCTTCGTCGTAAAACCTGACAAGGGTGCCGCTACCCAAAAGAAATCTGGATCAATACTCTCGTAGTACCCAAACAAAGCATAAGTCTCTTTCCCTTTGGGGAGGTAATCCTGGAAACATCTTTTGAAAATATTTCCCCACACTATGATACTAATTTTTTGAACTGAAAACTCAAAAATTCTGCTACCATGATTGTATGGTTGGACGACTCAAGAGTGATTGGATGCACCCTCCTATGCATGAATTTTTCCTGTGCTACCTTGGTTTTCTTTTTTCCCGACCATGGAAAACCTGATTCTAACATTTTAGATAAAACAGAAACATTTTTCCCAATACAGTAAATATGAGTATGAACTGTGGATGTCTAGTTCATAGACAAAGTAATGTTGTAAGGCATCGAGACTGCCACCAAGAGGTTCCAACTGAAAATATTGCCTCATAAGTAAGATCACACTATCGGCATAAAGAGTGATTATCGAGTCTCCTCCCAAAGGTGTCTCTGGATGTACGGGAAATGTTAATGGATTAATCGGAAACTCTAGGTCCTGAATAAGATTCATGGAAGGTAGAAATAATTGGTACCTATTTCTATTGATACGGAAGTGAGTAGTATACATAGACAATACCTCAAATCATTCTTAGAGGCCTTAGGTCACACTCCTTGAATGCATGAAGCTACTCACATGTCCTGTCCTTTGGCTCCCAGAGCCTGGTGGGGACCACATTGGTGTGGTGGTTGTAACTTTTCGAAATATACCCCACCTCATGATTCTCTCCTAGATCTGCTTCCAAGTATGCAGCCTTATAGATTCATCTGTCCATACCACTTTCTCTTCCCAAAACAATTTCCACACCTTGTTCTCTGAGACTGGCATCAGTTTCCTCCTTTCCGACTATGAACATTCACTGGCTGCATTCACTCATCCAAAGAACAATCAACCCCAAAGGTGGTTTCTAGCACCCAAACATTAGAATGAATATATAGAAGAATAGTGTTGGATCAGATGTCCCTAAACACACCCTACTTATAATTCTGAGCCCTGAAGCGCTGATCGTAATGTTTTTATAATGTACCAGGGATGGTTAGTATGCCCCGATGAATAATCTTCTATAGAAATGTCATTCTATGAAGGCTGTTGAAGCTCTAGGGATCTCTCATTCCTTAGTTTTTTATCGAAAGATACCCCCTTCTTTGAGTAAGGTTCTCAATCTTTTCCATGGACAAAATCACCTCTTCACAAGATCATGGTAATCTAAACCCTGTCATCGTCCTGCAAAGACCCACAAAAGGCTCTCTACTAGGACAACCAGTTGATCGAATGGTGCCCTGACTAGATGGAATCTCATCCACCTCCTCTAGCCCATTCTTAGCTTCTTTTCCTTAGACTTTCCTCAGTGCCAAAGGGGTATCTCATGCTAAAAAATTTGTAGAGAAACTAATCATAAATGTGTCCTCTTCTAGTACTTCTAGTTGCAATTGCTGACCAACATGCAATGATATAGCTGAAACACTACCTGAAGGAACTATCACGGGAAAAAGTCCACGTACCAAAGCCTCATCCCTATACAGACCATCCTCATGGTCCCTTATTGTAAAAGAATAGATGCTAAGATCACAATCTTCTCTACCGGTGTCTCAAATAGGTCGAAATCTCTAGCCACAGCCTCCATCCAGTCCCCAGTCACCTCCAGGTCTATCTCGCCTCAGAACCTCGGAGGCCTCTACCACTAGAACTCGTGCAATGCACTCAGTCGGCGTGCATGGTACATTGGTAGAATCTAATTCTAGCTGCTTCGCAATGGGTGTTTGTGCTGTTAGTACACCCCCCTATGTGCCAACACAGAAAGTGGCCCCCGTACTAGAGACTCGTTACATGGTGGTTCTTTATCATATACTCTCTCGTCAATCCGTGATGGTTGTCTACATGGAATCATTCTATAAAAGAATAGGTGAGACATGATCATTACGTTAAACCTAGTTAGCTAACTCAAAAAAACCAAGGAAAAGAATTTCCAAAACACACGCAATAATTATTTTCATGCACCGAGTCAGAAATTAGAATTCAGGGTCCTGGTGTATTGATACATCGGCCACCACACCAACACTGGACTCCCCAAAATGAAAACCACACTCAAAACACTTATTACTATTGCTCGACATAGAAAATATATGAGTCCTATTACTTCAATAAAACCTAATCCTTTGATACCACTTTGTCACGACCCGTCCCCCGGGGCTCGTGCTGTGACTACCGCAAGCCTTCCTTCCATAGTCCAGGGGCGGGCGGCTAGCACCAGAAAAATGTATCTGTATAGAGGGAAGGCATTAATTTTAAACCTATAAAAACACACAATCCTAGAACACAAAAATAATAAATTGTGATGTAAACTTCTGTAGTAAATATGTACTGGAGATAAAGGGGCCAGAATACTATACCCACTAGATGTACAAGTACAAATACAATAGAAAATGGGAGAAACATCTCTGGGATTTTCCACCATGGATCCTACCTGAAGGGTAGGTATAGCTCACAATGAGTAGTCCCTGCATCACGTCACTCCAAATAGTCCACCACTGAGTACCGACCAGTCTTGGTCGCCTCAACCTCGATCAATGATGTCTGTCATCTGCACTGGACACTACAAGGTATGGGCGTAGCCTGTGTAGGGGTGAGAATAAAGATACTCAGTAGGGACCCCGAGACCTCATAGGTCTCCTAAAGTTCCACAAAAGAAATACAAAAAATCACGAAGTCAACTCTTCTTAGGTATATTCCCATACAAATACCAAAGTTATCAACATATACCCATCGCATTTGTGAGTGAATAATTCCACAAAGGTAACATCAAAAAGGTAGAGATACCGCATAGGTAAAACCACTGAGATAGAAGTTCCACATAGGTAACACCACTGAGATAGATGTACCACACTGGTAACACCAGTGAGATATAAGTACCACACATGTAACACCACGAAGACTACACCACAAAGGAAAAAGTACTACACATGTAACACCTCGAAGATAGAAGTGACAAAGATCACAATTTGGTATAAATTATGTACAGAAGTACAAGTGATTAGTGGTAAGGCTTAATCATCTTATTCTGTTAAGTAGCATTGCTTTTGACCCACACAAGACTGATTTGAAACAAACCCCCAATAACCCACATAGGATCTGACCCACACAAGATCGAGAGGTAACTAACCCCCACAAACCCACACATGATCTGTATTAGCTAACCCACATCAGATCACTAAGCATTGTCCCACAAAAGATCAATCCCACACATGATCAGTATACGCTGACCCACACATGATTGATGAGCACTTGCCCACACATGATCGATGTTATGTCTTCTGGTTACAACCATCCATAGGATTCTTCCCACTAAGTACGCTCGAGCTCTATAGAATCTAATCCACGAGGTATTAGTAGTACCTTGACAGCCACTAAGCTCCACAAAGGATTAACCCAAAAGACCTTAATTTTCTTAAGGTATCCAACACAACAGACATCACGTCTACTAGATGACCGGTCTGTATGTTATAGGCATTTTAGTGCAGAGTGCTCGGTTGGATTCAGAGTCGATACAACCCGGACGTACTTCATATTTCTCAAAAACTCACATGGAGTATCTCAAAAGGACTTCCCCATCCTAAGGGTTCCAACATGATAGACGACACGTCAATCAGATGACTGGACTGTTAGTTATTATCATTTTATTTCCAATGGTCTGGTTAGATTCATGTTCTATCCAACCCATTCGTACATCAAATGACACCAGATAACCAAACGGGTCACACCATTAAAATACCCTTGAAAAAACACACGAGATGGACTACCCATTTTCCAAAACTATTACCCAGTGAAAATGTTTCATTTCACCTCAACACGCACGAATCAGGCCTCATGGGGCCCACACCTCGACCTCAACTTAAATATCCAAAATTGGTTTTAAAATATCTATCTTTATTCAATATCCCAACACTGCTAACGATTCACCAATCTGATGTCCTATAAATGAGTTATAACATAAGAATGATTCCACAACAACAATAGTAGCATTATTATTGTGATTTTTGTGAACCCATGTTATGGACTAGAATTTAATATTCAACATTAGACTTGGATCAACCGTCTTAATGACAGGATCACATCTCCGATGATAGGATGTCAATCGAATGTCACACGTAGAAGTAATGATAGTTTAATGATTTTTTAATAATATTAAATCTATTATTTCATGAGGGTTTCGGGTACCCAATCCAAAAACCCGAAAAAGACATCCAATATTGGATTCAGAATGTCCGTCTTAGAGATAGGGTTGCACTGCCACAGATGGTTTATCAAACCGAGGTTGCATGGAGACGTTGCAGAAAAAATTTGTTTTATTATCAAATATAATAATAAAATTTTTTATTATTATTATTAATTACTTATTTAATTACTTCTCATTAACTCCAAAATCAATCCATGATTGGATCCCCCAGCTGCACACCAAAAAAAACACAACCAATTTCTTATTTTATTTTTCTTATTTTAACATTATTGTGTTATAGTTTTTCTCTCTCTAATACCCCCTTCTTCATTGATGATTCTCCTTCTTCTACATGACCAGATAGTCACCCCCACCTCCGGCTACCCGAGCCACAACGCCTCTAGGCTGTCGCACCACCTAGATACTGTCTCCCGACTGTCCTCCTCCACTGCATGTCACAACGTCTACCCCGCCTGGAGCTACACCCTGAACACATGCTAGGATTCACACCCCCTTGTCGCCCCTTCAGTGGGCCTCCACATCTTCGTTTTAAGCCCGAAATATGTAACGACTTCACATTCGCGATCCTCAGGTCGATATCTCTGCGTATGCATGTATCAATCAAATAAGAATTATGTTTTTAGGATGCTTAATAATTTGGAGACGAAGAACCTGTGAAGAATGAAATAGAAAGGATCCCCATCTATGTGCGGATCGATGGTCATGTTTGTTTGTCCATCTTCATTCAGAATCAAGAACAAGTGGAATTAAAAAATAGATATTTCTCATATTTCAAATTAAACCCCCCTACCACGTAAATCCATTAAAGAAAATTTGTGATTTAAGGTGGGTCTGTGTTCGTCGTTTCTCCGAAAAGCTTCCAATATCACTACTCGAACGAACATCTTTGGTTCTCGATTGTGAGATCTGTTCTTCATCAAGAGCCTCAAGATCCTGCTCCTCCTTTTTCCAATGGAAAAAAACACCCAAAATTTAAGGAAGAGTTAACATTACTCTTAGTTCAAGTGGTGATTCATTTATTTAGAACATGTATATCCTATTAATTAAAGGGATTGGTGGTTACTCATTTTGTATAATCGGGCATGTAATTCATATAATTTAAATGCCTGACCACCGTCTTGTTGTCCCCACCACCATAAATTACAAGGAGAGGTGGGAGGATAATTAAAATAAAATATATTTATTTTATTTAATCCTCCATGAAAAATTCAAAAACTAACTTCTTCTCTCGACCTATTGCGGCCGAGGTTTCTCCTCCCTTAAGTAAATTTCGATGATATTAGTTAAACGGTACCTTCATATTTCGAATCCGAGCACTAGTTCAAATGTTAGAAAATGTTGCTCATACATTTACTAAATGTACCTTAAAAAATGTTTTATAAATTAATAATGTTCATCCTCATCCCGCGCTAGTCGAGGAGGATCCACATAAGGAGAACAAGACCTGAAGAACCCAACAGTACTCTCTGATTTTTAATCTGAGTTACTGTTTAGAAGATATGGATTTTAACAATAAAATAATTTTCAGTTAATTATTTTATTTACGGCTAGAAACTAACATTCACTGCTGGCCCACACCGGCTAATTTTAGTATCTACCTAAAGGGAGAATACACTTACAATCTTATCAGTGGTCTTGGATTTTTTAATCTGAGTAATCATTCATGAGATAAAAAATTTGAAAAATAAAATAACTTTATTTAATTATTTTATTTAAAATTATTCCATTTTCAGTTTTTTCCATAATAGGCTAGAACAGACTAAACATAAGTCGTGACTAAGGTGAAACCGCCATACTGAGCGCAACAGTACACTCAGATTTCTGATCCGAGAAACCGTTTATGAGTTATTCCACTTTTTTCAGGAAAACTGCTTATGCACGCAATTTAATGTTTAAAAACATCAAAGGATCATTCTAGGAACTCAAGGCCTCGGAATCATGCACCGTCAGATTTTTTGATATTGAAATAATTCTATATAATTAAAAAAATTATACAAAAATTCCAGGACATTATAGTAGTGAATACAGAAATCAATGTCCTTGATTGCATCTAAAAATAATCATACACACATGTTAAGCTCCATATGTTTGAATATATATTTTATACTCTTTTTATCAATATATATGAAACACTTCTAACTATATAGTTTTTTCCTCCATATTTTCACTGCAAAAATCATAGACACTAGCTCTAGATAATTCCTCAATTATTTTTTCTCATGGATCATTAACTGTCATGAGGAATAGGCTATCAATTAATTATTTTTCATTAGTTTATTAGGCAGTACATTCTCTAAAGCATCCTATAATACCACAAAACATATCCACTTTTTAGTAATGGTAGTATAGTTGTGATGATTAGAATCTTCTTATGTTTCTTGAAGCATTCCTCACATTCTTCCATGCAGACATACTTTACCCATTCTCTATGGAAATATAGTTAGAGAGGTAGAAAATCATGCGATATTACTCAAAAACCATTGTTAGTGCAAAAATAATCTATGAAATATACATATTTACATGACACTAGTGATTTTAGAGCATTCCCTAGTAACTTTTTTTGAATGGTCTATAAATATTTTCTGACTTATGATCACATTCCCCAAGAATGTGACTTGCCACAACCAAAAGGCACCATTTTCTAAACATGTATAAAATTTCTCCTTCCTTATTGTTTATAGCATAATCCTTATATGTTATTCATTTTCCTCCTCAGAAATAGAGTGTATTATAATATTATCAATAAAAAATATAACCAAATTTTCAAGGGAGTTTCTAATGACTTAATTCATAAAATATATAAATATTATAGGGGAATTAGTATGTACAGAGGGAATTACTAATAACTAATCATTCCCATACTGTGTAATAAAATTAGTCTTTTGAATATTTTTCCTTCATCACCTTAAGTTGACTATATCCAAAACAAAGATCCCGCTATGAGAAGAACTAATATCCATATAGTTGATAAACAAGTCATAAATCCTTAAAGGGTAACAATTTTTTTTATGGTGATCTTATTGAGCTCCTAATAATTAATAAATAGATGCATTGATCAATCATTATTCTTAAAAAAACACTAGTGCACTTTATAGTGATGCAATAGGGAATATGAACCCTTTATACATGTGATCTTTCAACTGCTTCTTCAACTCCTCTAGTTCAATTGGGGTCCTTCTGTAGGGACATTTTGATATAGGAGTGGCTTTGAGTATATATTCTATTAAGTACTCTACCTTAAAACCTAGGGGAAGATTAGGTAACTTTTTTGGAAATACATCATTTCATTCTCCAACAATTTGAATTTCTTAAAGGTTGATACCTTTATTTAACTCAACAATTTGATTAAGATATTGTTCTTCGTAGGGTATCGACACCCACACCATTGATGGATTTTCCCAATTATATTCATGGAAACCCTTGAATTTGTAGAGAACAATGGGTTGTTTTGGAATTTGAAAAGATATTTCCATTTCATGAATGACGATGCATGTTCAATATAATGAGAGCTAGTCCATGACAAATATTGAGTCAAATGCCACCATGAGAGTTATTATGAAATTTTCTTGAATAATAATCCCACATAAATTAAAAGGAGAGGATCCAAACACATGGGTTACAATGATCACACAACTAGGTGTTTTTACATATGTCGTTACATAATGGTATCAAGGATTGAATTCTGATTTTCCTTAAGACATATAATATGTAAAGGAATTCATTGAACTGGAATAAAATAATATTTTTTCCATTATTGAGTGAATAGTATGTGTACCTTGTATGACTTCATTTTATGGTTCCACTTTAGTAGTATTGATGGAATAACATTCAATTTACCCTTTGTATATAGTGTCTATTAACATTGGTTAGTCTCAAGGACTCATGGATTAGTGCACTGGATTTCATAGTTCCCTTACTCCCTATAGTAGATGAATTGGGACAAGGGTGGTTATATCATTTCATCTATATCATTGGAAATATTATTTTTGTATATCCAACATTAATGAGTTATTTTTCCATCCCTCCTATAATTAAATAATTTCATGGTCCCTTTGAGTCAATTATCATGATGCATCTTCCCACAATTTGACATGTGAGTGGACAAGCTTTATTTCCACATTTTTTAGATCATCCAAAATTGTAACTCAATATTTAATTTCTTATCTTCATATCCATTGTAAATTTCTTATAAGACCATCTCCACTTTGAGATCACATCGAACAAATTATTCATTTCCCTCAAAGTATCAAATATCTAGATCCTTTAGATGGTGTGGTTTTAAACCACTAAAGAATCTATTTATTTTGATACAATTTTATATAAAAAAACCTGAGTTGTACCTTGAAAGTCTTTTGAATATTTCTTTTTAATACATGATAGATTGACCATACATTTTATTCACCTCTATGAATTAACTTTCTATCATTATCTGAAATGTTATAGGGAAATACTAGTAAATAAATATATTATTAATATATTACCAGTCCATCTATTCTATTTCATCCTTTAAATTGGGGTTCATAATAAAAACCCAACCTTGATCCACTTATCCTTCTAAATGATAAATGGAAATATTCAACATTTAATTCTCAAAATTGTGAAATACATGAAATATCATCATTATTGAGTTGACGCACTCTTCTGTGACTAGTGGATCACAAGATCCAATAAACATTGGTGCTCCTTGAAACATAAATTACTCAATGTAAATTTTATCCTTTATTGGTGAAGGTGAATTTTCCACATATGTATGTATATTATTAATTGCCTACGAAAAATGGGTATGAATTTCCATGAATTTTTTAACTCAAACTCCTAAGGAATTGGGGACTCTTTTTGGGTAATCACTGCATTGTCATTACCATGGTTTATTGGTCGAGTTTCTCCTAGTTCCGACCATTTTATTAAGTTGAAAAAATTTTAACACTACATATGTCAATAAATTAGGAATAATTTATTCTATTATGTAATTAATTCTAACGGCATATCTTATGGGATCCCTATGTTATGGTTTATTCTAAAACAAATATTCTTGGAAATTTATATATACTTAGACTTATAATAATGGATTTCACTATAGTTATCTAATTATAATTAACAAATTTACCAAACCATTCTATGATAACAACTTTATCAACCCTACATTTTCTTATAATATAATTACATCATTTTAATGAAAAAAATTATAGCATTATAATGACAAGATCCAATGATTTAATACCTTGGTAAAACTAGGACCATACGTAAATTAAACATAATAAAACATAAATATTTATATAATAAAATATTTATTATTCTTCTAAAGATCATGTTTTCTTTAGTATATGTAGTCACTTAAGGATATATAAAAAATGAATAAGATAAAAGCATAGTAAGTGGATAAATAAGGGCATGAATAAATATAACAAGAGTTTTCATAATAATCATCATCATAACATAATAATAGAATCATAATCATAATCATGACATGAAGAATCATATAATGTCATGGAAGTGGAAATGAATAAAATGAAATGTTAATTATTAGTTGTAATATACCACAATTTGCTATAAAGAAATCTAGAATCATCTTCAAAGAGAAAAAATGCGAATAGCCATAAAATTACCATTGTAAACAAATATAGAATCACGTTCACACATATTTCACATTATATCATGAGATAAATCACATTACCAAATGAATTAGAGGCCTATATAATTTTTGGACCACCCATTATGTCATAATATTTTAATAATCATGCATTCCACATTGAACATATAACAATCATAATCATAAAATAACCCAAAGAACGGAATGTGTTGTATAAGAATTTAATGAATAATACACCCATTAATTAACTTAGGGGTTAAAAAATTTTAAATTTAAAATCATACATGGTATGAGAATCATCAATCAATATTTAAGAATAAATCATCTCTAGAGGAGTCAAGATGTGTTTTATAAATAAGAGTTATTGTAGAATATATGTATATATATATATATATATCATTTATCCAATTTGAAAAAATTTATATACATGAAAGTAAAATTTAATGAAAAATAAATTATATTTTGAAAATATTAAAAGAATATCCACAGTGAAATTTGTAATTAAAGTTGAATAACCGAAAGAAATGATGTTTGGTTTGAGAATCCCTTTAACATATGCCCGAATGATTTCTTCATTTTTATTAAATATAATAGACAAGAAAATAATATTCATGAATTACTAAATACAGAACCTATTATAAAATTATTGGATTTATTTAAAAAATTTATCCTCATTTATGGCTACTTTTGATGAGTTGTAGAGATCTATTGCCTTCTTCCAAGAGTGTTCATTCTATTTTTTTTCACTATCAGTTCACTTGTATACATGTATGGACGTTCATGTAAAATAAAAATAATTCTAGAAAATTGAAATCATATGTTATTAATGAATGTAAATAAGTTTAAATGTTCTTATATATCATTTTTTCATATTAAAATTATTCATTATATAAAACTTTAAGGATAAAATATTTAGTTTATTTTGGAGATTTTACCATCCATCATGAAACAATTTCGTTGAATTATATATTATTTTTATAAATTATATTCATAACGTTAAAAATGTTATGATGTTAATATAAAAATAGTTTTTTACCATAATAATGGTTTTATGCACATATATGAAGGAATTAATATAAAATGAAAACTCATCATTCATAAATGAGGTGAATCGACGCATCCCAAGTGATGTTTGGATTTTTAGAATAAAAGGAGAAGAAAAGTAGTTTAGGATAAATATTATATTTATATAATACAATTATAGTATATGTATGATATTTGAGTTGTCATTACTTTTTTGATAGTGTAGTGGAGGATAGATTAATAAAATAAATAAAATTAAAAGAGAAAGCTGGAGGATTTACCTCTTGAATATATTCTCCTTGGGAATATCTTTAAAGAACATGAGTTTGGTGTTTTGATGATTCTAAAAGAACATGGACTTGTGGAAGAGGTTTAGGAAGTTAATTGGGAATAATTTAGGTAATATATAAATATTTTAATGCGTGAGAAGATGATGTTCTTAGAGGTTGTATTTATAGGGGAGTAGAGATGTATTTTTGAATATTATATCATTATTTAATTATTGTGTATTAATAAGATCAATAGTATTGATAATTATCAATAGATTTATTAAATAAGGATACATATAGCGATATTATAGAGCTTAAACTAGCCATATATCAACCATGACTAAATAATTTTATGTATTTAGCTTATATAGTAAATTAATGTATTTCACTATTCATAAAAATTCAACTATTTAAGAAAAATCCAAAAAAATCACTGTAATCTTTTTTTGATGTTTATATTTAAAAAATGACTCAATTTTATTAAAATAATTTTCTTGAATATGAGAAATTTAATTTTTTAATTAAATCATTGTATTTTTAAAAATAAAAATATTAATATTATAACAGATCTTAAGACCCTTTTAAAATTTAATGATGATCCCACTAAATATCCATATATTTATAATATACCCTCACATTAATTTATGAATATTTTTTATGAAAATAAATTTTCTTATTAATCATTATGTTAATTGTAAATATGTGAATTTTTTTTGTATTATAAAATTACCAACACTTAATATATCATTTTTAAAACATTTATTTACTTATATCTTGATATAAATTTCCTATATATTAATTTATAAGATATCTAAATTTTATTTATAAATTTATTGGTGTCGTTACTATTTTATTGGTTTGATTACTACTTCGAATTGACACATTACTATTGTAATGGTAAAGTTATTATTTAATTAGTACAGGTTCCTTAATTTCTATAGATATAACATATTTTATTTTTCACTTATGAGAAAAATGATTTTATTTAGTTCTATATTATATTTATTTTTTTTATATTTATTAATATAATTATATAAAGGATTATTTTATTGATAAAATTCTAGGTCTTCACATGGATTCTATCAAGTTGATGTAGTCATGGAATATATGTACCAAGGGAAAAAACAATGAAAGGAGCATATTTGGTGTTAAATTGATATTTATTAGTGCATTATAAGTGGTCATATGACTACACACCTGGAAAGATTATGTTGTGGGTTATTCCTAATATAATTTATATTTTATTTATGAACCATTATGATGAATAAGTTGGCAGAACCTATGGGTGCTAGTGATATTCCAAAATGATATGGGAGATACCTAAATTTTTATGGCTTGATAAGTCTAAATTTTATCATAAGAATAAATTACTAGAAATCCATTTTGAGGAAATATGCAATGGTAGTTTAATATGACTAATGATATTTGGGAGTCATTTTTTGGAATACAAACCTTTGGTTTAATAAGTCAGAACTAAAAAATTACGCATTGATCACACTTTCTATTTCCATGTTTTAGAAAAATGTTGCTATAGGAAGCCCATAACCACAATATCAAAAAACTGTTTCTATTGGCCGTCATATATATTTAGATATATAAAACCGTGGGGATATGTTTTACAGCAAAACCCAAAAAACTAATGAAATTTACAAGAGAGGGATACATTAATTGTTTAGTAAACTGTTGTCGGAGACACCAATTACGACATTTTAAACCATAGCCACACCACCTATTTCCATGGTTTAAGGCATGGTCATATCCACCTATTTCCATGGTTAAAACTATGGGAATATACTTTTTATTTCATAAATTATTAATAATTATAATTATAAATATAAATAAATATTGAAGTGATCAGTGTAGTAGTATAGTGTTGGAAAGAATATAGAAAATGATAAAGTATCAATCGTTTCCAGAAGCATTTATTTGTTTAATTCTATATCTATGGGTTCAAACCACGGGAATAGAAACCCAAGGCAATGGTTCTAAACTATGACCACAACCACATATTCCCAAAGATTAAATTTTTCTTATATCCACTAATTTCTATATTTTAATCTATGGATATAGTCACATAATCTCATGATTTAAACCATTTACATATACACCAATGGGAATGATTTAAACCATGTCTATGACCACATATTTCCACTTTTTAAGCCATGGAAATAGATCAGACCCTATTGAATAGGCTGTGGCCACAATTGTGGACCCTATTGCCACTATTTCAAACTGTATTAATTTGATAATTTTCTAATTTTGTGTGTTTAAGGAAAAACCTTATTTGAGGAAGAATAATTTTATATTTTGTGAACATACGTTGAAAGATATCGATAACCCTAATGTTTAATATTATAATTTCTGTTAATATAGTTAATTATTATAAAATGATTATAATGTTTTAGAAGTATATGTTTTTTGAATAGATTACATTGGATTTAAAAAATATTTTTTGACTATGTGATTATCATAATTTATTGAGAAGTACATTGTATTGGATACATTATATAATTATAGTAAAGATAATTTTCTTAATGTAAAATGTGATATTTTATGGAAGAAGATACGATTTAATTGTAGTTTTTTTATGATTCTATAGTTTATGTAAAAGATTAACATATATTAGAAATTTCATGATTAGATTATATACATTTTTGTATGTAACATTATGAGTGATTATTTTATTTATAGAAAAATATTATGTCAATATTGGAATAAAATGTTATCAAATCATTCTAATCTTTGGGGTTCAATTTGGTCATTTATATTTTCAATATTTTCAAGTTTTTTAATTTAAAAATGATTTATGTTCGATATTGGTATTTATTGTTGAAGGTTTAATGTTTAATACATTATTTATACAAAGGAAGACTTATTAATATTTTATATTATTACATATATTTTGAAATATTTTTGTTTTGGTTAAATTAGTGTAAAAAGAGGAAACAATTTTCATCCACTTTTAATTTTATGATATGTTAAATGTTAATTTTAGAGCTTCATGAACAATAAATCATCATCTTTATTAATTTAATGGAGAAAGAGATTATATATAAGTGTAAATTGTTCTAATAAAAACCAAAGAATCAAATTATACATATAGAAGGGAAAAACATCTTGAGGGTATATTATCTAATTTCTTCTATCATAAAGGTAATAGAATCCATCAACTCTAGAAAGTTGATATATAAATGAAAATATAATCATTTTGACAGTATTTTAGATGAATTGATTGAATTATTTATCCCTTATTGATTTATGGTTTTTTGATAATTAAATTTATGATGATCATATTATCTTTCATTCATTATTATTCCTTGTACATTATCTTTCTCCTATATTCTTATATGATTACTTCCCGCAAATGATCTTATTTGGGAACTACATTACGTGTTATTACTAGTGACCTTAATATTTATATTTTCATAATTTAAATGTGTTTTTATTATCCATTTTTAGGATGTTGGTTTTCAACATTGGTATTTTTAAATATTTAATTGGGTTTTTTTACTTCCGTGATCATATATTTTATCCTTCACTCCCACGAATTGGTTTTAAAAGAAAATTTTAATCGTTTCATTGTCTGAAATGAGATAAAATTGTGAGGATTAATTTTTTTAAGTGGGGTACAGTGTAACACCCCAATTTTTTTAGAATTTAGTTTATTTATGTTATATATTTTATCTCATATGGTATTCGAAACACTAGTCGTAAAAGAAGTGTGATATACAATTGAAATATATTTATATAAATATGATTTTCACAACCTAGAGATTGGTTTATTTGGGTATGAATTAGAATTACTATATTATTAATTATATGTATAAATTTAATCCATTATTAAATGAATAAAAAAATTTACATTGATTATCAGTTTGATGGAAATGAATATAAAATATATTCACACTAAAAGATATATTATTCATATAACAACTTTTTTGTTTCAATTTATTTTTATCTAAATAAATTAAATTAATCCTTATTGATAAATTATTATAATTTAATATTTATATTTAATATCTAGTTTAATGAATTAAAATTCACCTAATTATTTTTATTAGATAAGTAATGAGTATAATGTCATTTTTTTAATAAATACATTTTCTTAAAACAGATTTCTATTACATGTTGTTTATAGATATTATAATTAATTTCTCTAACTATTATCAATATTATTTTAAAAAATGGATATAAATTTTTACATGAGAATGCAATTATCGGTCTATGATGAATTGTTTTTGTTTTTTTGAAATGCAATATTTTTTACTAGATAATGAAAACATAATCACTTTGCAAAACTATAATGAGTCTTCATTAAATAATGAAAGAAAAAAGTATCATCATGTAGTGGATTGAGTATTTATGAAATATAATTAACCTAAAACTATACTTCATAATATTTATTAGAGAAAAATGGAATCATATTTAATTGAGGTATAAGATCATTTATAATGATACACACACATTTTTCTAAAATGATTTTTCATTTTGTTTTATGAATTTATATTAAATTTTACTAATTAAACTTATACAAAATTTATATATAAATATGTATTCAATATTTTTAATTATTATTGACATATTTGATAAATATATCCATGTTATTTGTTTCATTATTAATAGCAATAATAATAAATATTTATCATCTCGGTAAGGGTGAAACAGGTATAAAATGGTTAAAACTATGAGATAAGGCCTAAAATTCTAACTGAAACATGTATTTCCTTATTATATGGGTGTGGTTAAATAATATACATCAAATAACTATTTTTTCATTTTTGGCTTCCCTATGATCAAAACCTATATATTATTTAATGTACTATATAATTACCAAAAAGTAACTCTTGTTATTAATTTGTATTATATCATTTCATTAGGATAAAATATGTTATAACCAAATAAAAATATTGTTTTATACATAACAAATGTTTTTTTATTATATTAAATTTATTTTCATTTTTATTTATGGTTTAAATACATTAAACTGTTATGGAAAGCTATTAAAGTGTGTATAAGGAGTAGAAAAATCAACGTAACAGATTTAAAAAATCATAAAATTAGTATTATATTGATGAATTTTTGTATTACAAGAATTTAATAGGAAATGATAAATTTTAAATCAAGTAAAATTATTTATATTCAAATCCAATTTTTTTATTGATGTATTTTAATTTTTCATAAATGGATTACACCAATAATGGATTTAATAGTATTTTATAATAAATAATATTTTATTAAATGATTTTAAAATCAAAAATAAAATAGCGATGATAAGTGGGATGATAAATGTTAAAATATATCATCAATGAGAAATTTTTTAGAAATTTTTCTCCTTAGGAAAAAATTTATAACCCTTAAAGAGTGAGAAATATGCTACCATAATTAAGATTTAAAAAAAGTTAATAGTGGCCTTAAACAAAAATATTTAGTTTAAAATTAAATATAAACATGCCTAAAAATTTTCATGGATTTATACATAACTTATCATTCATTAAATGCTAAATTATGAAAAATTGGTGCCAATTTTATACATAAAATACATTATAATATAAAAAATATTTATGTAATTCCTTGGGTGTCCCTCCTTTTACTTTAAAAAGGTTATATATTATCCTACCTTGTTCAAAAAAATTAGGCGCTATGAATCAAAAAATACCTACTGAAAACCCTTTATAGATAGCTTCGATTCATTATTTATATTCTATCTATTTTTAAATTCAATCATACGAAGGCCTAAGGTATAATTCAGAGGCTGTCTCTAAAAAATGATTATATCATATTTTCAAAATATTTAAATGTTCATATATTCATATAATTCCAATAAATATACTTTATCCATCCTTAAATAATGAAACCAGTATAATAAATTAAAAAATATGTGATCATGTTTATGTTTGAACCATTTTACACCCACCTTCCATCAAATGGGAAATGAAAGTATCCCTTATTCGTACATATGGACTACCACCTCCACATAGCGATATGAATCATTATCTACTACTAAAATTAGTGGTATATTATTTTTATTTATTTAGTTTTTTATAAATTATATTTATGTCACAATTATTCTTTTATAATTATGTTATCTCATCAAAGTTATTTCTATCTCATATTTTGGGAGATGATAACGTTGCCCAAGCATTCATATGAACAACCACCACTAAGAAGGGATGAGAATCGTTTTCCAATTCTACTTTACATGGATGGTAATAAGAAAATATTTATTTATTATATTTCATATTTATTATTTAATAATTATTCTATAGTATTTAATATATACTTATCATTATTTTTCATCCTTCTAAAAGTGAAACAACACTTCATGCATACATACAAACTATAAATTCTATAAAGTAATTTTATTAATTTTTTTCAATATATTTTTAAATGGTTATAAACTTTTATCTAATGAATAAAATTAAAATTATTATATGATTGAGGTTCTGGATATATTATAACCATGATAAATATGCAATAACCAAAACTACAGAACTGAAATATCTATGAATAATTAAATAATTAACACTATGAAAAAATGATTTTAATATTGAATTATTTATAATGGGGTGTGAAAATGATATAAGTGGATCAAATATGATATTAAAAGTATGAATATTCTATTTTTATAGATGATTGAAAATTTTATATTTGTTATACAGGAGATTAAAATCACACATAAAGGACGTTATACCTTAAGTTAGGGTTTCATACCTCAATTTCATATCAGTGGGTAACAACATTTATTTATTGAATGTGTTATGACATGATTATGTGTTGAATTTAATATAAATTTTTTATAACAAATTTATTAATATATAGTAATATTTATTACACATAATCACATTATTGTTTAGTTTTCACTTTAATGTTATGATATTTGTAATAGTTTCTCGTATCACATTTGTTTCTTAGAGAAATATGCCATATTCACTATGTGTTTTCTTAATGTGGTATATAAGATGACCGTTTGTTATGTTATAGTATTTAAAGATTCAATTTATGTTATTTTTATCATTCGTTTTTTATTGAGAATCTACCAAAGCCGTAATATTTTATTTTACAACATTACTTTTTTACTAGGACTATTTAATCTTGAATTTCCATTGGTGAATTTATAAGTTCTATCTATTGAAAGTATTATATATTTTATTCAACCCCATTCATTTTTGGATGATTCATGCTTTCCATTAATTTATCAATCTCTTTAAGTATTTAAATTTATAATTGAATTTTTTTAAAGAAAAAATGAATTTTTTTTCTATTTTGTTAGGAATTATTTTTGTCCATGTCCATATTTTACATAAAACGTCTTGAAAAATGTCATTACATTCATAAATTAATTTTTTTTACGTAATTTTTACCCATGTTTCATATTCTAATAAAATGTTTCCAATAATTTTTTTTTTTCATTTTAAAAAATATGTACTTTTTACCAAAGTTGTGAAAAATAATCTTTATCGTAACATTTTCGCACGGATGTTTTTTCGCATTGTCATAAAAATTATTATCTTTGAATATTCCATTATAAATTTCCCTGATTCATTTAAATGAAATTATATTTCCTAATATTCATTAAGTTTTTAGATTTTAAATATGTGATTTACAAATGAAAATGGAATTTTCCTCAAGAAATGTTCAATATATATTTTAAAAGAATTTTCTTATATTTCAATATTCAAGGAAGAATATTGTGATTTATTAAGGATATCCTATAATTATTACATCCTATATATTATATTATATTTATTATGACCATGTATCTTCAGTCATTTAACGGGGGAAATATTAACACTTAATTTTCATGTTTTTAATTAAAAAGTCTATTTTGATTTTGTAATATATTATTATTTATATATTTATTATTATGAATGAACTGTACATAGTAAATTGTGAGTGGGACTAATTATAACCTCTCAATGCATCATTAGTTGTCATTTGGAATAATAACATCGGAATTTAGTGTATACATGCCTAATTATTTACAATGTATTTGAATAAGGACTTAATGATTTGATTATTATGTTTACCATTATACATTCCATCATTATAAAACTTTTTATTGTAATATATACTATTATTTTTTATGTCATAAATGTATTTATTCCCCTTTTATGATATTAGTTGTATGGAATGTTTGATTATTTTTTATCTCTACAATATTATTCATGCTTTAATTATCCTATGATATCATTTTTTTACTCTTTACATTACTAAGCATTTGAACTCATACTTTATTATGTTTCTTTTTTACTATAATATAAATAAGGGTTCCATGAATGATTCTATATATATACTAGAGGAAATAATAAATATATCACATAAATCATATTATTTATTTCACGTTATCTAGTGTAATTTGAGATACAAATATGTATGTAGTCTCTAAAGAACACAAAACTATTTTATACTCTGAGATGTGATAAATTATATCTTGTAACAATGTAGTAAAATAACCACTAGATAAAGGTTACTGGAGTCATATTTTTATATTATTAGAGTAAGGAAATTCATGGCTATGCATAGTTGTGAAACATATGACTTGTTCAGCTACTTTGATGGGGGATTTGAAATGTTATAATCTATAATATTAATGACATGTGTTTCAGTCCATGTCCTGGTAAGTATTTTATGTATAATCAATAAATTTTGAGTTTGATTTAAATGATTGATGTGTTCTATGCCTACTAGTTTGTCGATGTCATGTCTGAAGTGATTAAATAGGTACACATATGATGTATATGATACATCTTGTGGTGTATGTGTTTGTAACTGGATATCATTATATTCGGTGTATATCACACCAGATCCCTTAGTATCTTAATTACAACTCATGATTTTATATATAGCATAATTTTCGTACATCAATGAAATATGGATTATATATATATATTTAGTGAAAATAAGTCCCATATGGTCATAGAGTTAGGAATACAGAAAAAGGTAAAATTTGGGACAAAGTATATTATAAAATAAAAGTGATCATGATGAAACCATATCAATTTTTTTTGGATTTATTTAAAAAGAGTTGAATTTTTTTTCAAAAATTCTACTTGGGATTTTTGTAAAAGTGGGAGATTATTAGATGTGTACTAAAATATACATTCATGAGATTCATGGTAAAATGAAAATGATTCATGAAATATATATATTTATATATATAATACGATAACATATATATAGTGTAATATTATTAATATATATATATATATATAATATTATATTATATATGTATTAATATCATAAATAGTAGATTAGATGTTATTTAATAGATGGATATTTCCCTCACAAATGGGTTTCATTAGCTTCCAACAAATATTTAATCCATTTAAAACCATTAATTTATTTATTGAAATGATTTCAATGAGTTACACCCACTATGATGTGACACCAATTATTTATAATGAATGAGGATCCTTAGGATTAACAAATTTAAATAGAATATATGTCTTAAATTATTATATATTCTTTAATATATAGGGATTATATGATAATTAGTTTCAATAACATTTGAGAAAACCAACATCCTCTTAATCTTTGTTTATCTCATAGTGATGATGATAGAACCTCTTTAGGTCTTCAGGTATCCTCAGTATATGAATATATATCCTTTTTTGGGTGTAATAGCTTAGTTCTATGGTGATTTCATTGACCACTCCATATAATATTCCTAAAATAAATTCAATATATTAAAGAATATGTTTCTGGAACCATACATTTTATCGTACTTTGTTTACCACAGTTTTTTATAATACCACATCTCTGATTACATAAATACATATCAAATTTTTTAGCTTTTCCTCATGTAAAACACTATCCCGTAATTTTCTTATTTATTTATTGGAACTTAATTTTATTCTCCAGTTATAGCCTACTTATTTTGATATTTTTAGGAAATTGAAATTTTCTTACCACATGGTTGCCGCATTGTCAGTAGTAACCATGAATGTTTTATGTGTGTGTGTGTGTGTGTGTATAAATATAATATATTCATTTATATGGATTGTTAATAGATTATATAAAAATGTGAATGACCTATGTAGTGTGTTGGGTGTGTGTATTGGACGATTAGTTTGAACACAATTCTGGGTAAATCATGGACCAACCATGCTATATGAACATAAATTTTAAAATGAAAATTTACTAAACCAATGTTAGGTCCTATGTACATGTGGATCAATCCTTTTCATATTTTCTATGATTGATGTTCTTGGAGCTGGATGAGAATAAGTTTGGGGAATTTCAACTATTAAAAATTGGAAATAGGGGATCACACTTCGTGTAAAAACATTACACAACATGATATCTCATTTCATTGTGTGAGAGTAATTCATGGTGTAAAATTTTTTAGGGTTCAAAAAATAAAATAAAGAGGTGAGGCGATGAGTTTTTCACCAGAACTCGACCTCGATGAATTACATGATGTGAATGGGTATTGCATGTCATGTAATTCCCCAATGTTGTATATTTTAAGTGTCTTCTAGACACTAGGGTTTTTTAGAACCTATGACTAAAATGGATCCCCCTTGACCCCAGGAGACCTGATGACCATCTCTTTTGTGATTTATAGATTCTTTTGTCAAGGAACGATCCCTAGATCCCTCCTTTTATCTCTAGCAATCTGTCTTCGATATGAGGTTTGATCTACCTCTATACATGAGGTTTAATTGATATATTTCCTTATTTTTCTTGTTTCCATGTGATGTAATGTGATCTCTATTTATTTAATGGTGTTTTCTTAGTGGTTGGTTGGTGCGGTTTTTCCACATCATCCTCTGGTGGATGCAGTTGTTGTGGGAGTGGTGATCATGATCCATTTCTCTGATCCATTCTCATGCAAAGAACATGAAAAAACTTTTGATGAATGGGTTTCAATTCATATCTATTTATTAATTTTAAATTAGATAGTTTTCATGATTTATCCCCTTGTATTACAATTTAATCGAATTAATAATTATATGAACTTTATTAATGAAATTAGTATCGATCATATATATTTTTTATACCATGATAATAGTTAGCATCTTGATTTGCTAGATAGTGTGATATCTATGAATTTCTTTATTTAAAATGTAGTTCTTGTTGAAAATTTGTAAATATAATTAATTCATTAATAATTGAAAATTAATTTCATAAAAGAAAAAAATGGATGTTTAATGAATCCAGTTGTTTTTGTTGCAATTTGATGATGATAAAATTGATAAAGACATGTATGTTTAATTGAAATTGTTTAACTAAACAGAAGCATGTTGATACTTCTGGAATATGGAATTAAAGGCATGTTAAATTAATTTTTTAATTAACTTAGGATATCTTGCGATATCTTGTTGTTTAGTTTTCCCGTAGTTGAAACATGAGAATAATGAATCAGTTAATTCAAGATGGATTAAGAACCAATTCTTTGATAATGTTAATGCCTTATAGGGACTGTGTTTCCATCTTTTTGGTATGGTCGAGTGCATGTGCTTTGGATTTATGATATCTAATTGTGTATGAAGGCTGAATTACACTATTTTGGATGAGTTCTCCTTGCTATGTTTGTTCTTACTACTTGGTATATGCTCTGGATACGAGACTTGTGGTTACAGGGGCAGGAAGACCCAGATGTGATGTATGCCTGGGATGACTAAGCCTAGAGGGATATTGTTGTATGTAGGGGTAGTGGTGCCTAATGTTTTTCGTAGAATATGAAACCTAGAGTGTAGGGATGCATCGTTTTATGCATGTGTGTCAAGGAGGACACCAGGGTTGATGAAATGGGTTGAATATAGTCTTACCTATTGATGTGAAAGTGGTTGGTATTGAATCTGTTGTTTGTTTATATGATTTACATTCCCCACTAATTGAGGCATATTATATTGATTAATCTTCTTTTAAATGATGAAAATATGTTAGGGATATTCCTCCTTAAATCCGTGTTTTTATTCTCAAGGATGGATGAGTCTATTCTCTTTCTATAGGTGGAAAAGACTCGACAGGTTGCTCATCTACTCACCGTGTGGATCCCCTTCCGTTTGATATTGTAGAATGATTTATTATAATACATATAAATATGTAATGTGGTAATACTGATAATAAATGAATAATTTATGTTTAACCTCCAGGGTTAGAGCTTGGTAGGATGCAATGCTAGAATTATATTTTCTGAGAAGCTATGGACCCGGTTTTGTTATTCCTAGAGGGAATGGACCCTCATTGTGATGCTAATTTAATGAAATGTGGGAACTGAAAATGGTTAATTAATGTATAAAGAATTAACTAATGTAATGTTTAATTTATAAAAAAGTGATAAATTAATTCAATGAAAATATTTAAAAGGTTGTGTGATTATAGGATATCTAGTCATAGTAGTAGCAGCCAGGAGTCCGAGAGACATTAGCTATAGTAGAGTCTAAGGATAGGTTATGTCCATAGTGTGGTTTTGAGATTTATTATACAATGTACTTTTTTGTCTCTATATGATACTCCACACGGTCGGTTAGGTTGACTAAAACCTTAGGGATTATGAGACCTGGGGGGGGGGGTGTTATCCCCAACATCCTTGTGGGGGGATGGATGGTTGACTACCCCATTTGACCTGCTCTCTTCTCTTAGTAGTTACTTGTGCAAGTGGGAACGATGTTTATTTTTTCCATTATATGTGTGTATAGGGATAAAATTCTTTATGGATATTTCACATACATATATTTTTGGATATATTTTCCTAAGTTGTATTATAGGTTTAACATGTATAGGCTATTATGTATTAAACTACCCTTACTTAGTGTATGGGATGTAATGGATTAAGGTATGACTAATGATGTATGATATTTATCATACGTGCTATGGTGGATCCTTGTAAGTAACTAGTTACTTTTGGTTCTGTAGTTATGGTGATGAGTTTCATGAGGTGCGTGTGGTGTTTCTATGACTAGGGGTCTTCAAGATAGATATTTTGGAGAGAGATGCTCAAGACATGAGATATTGGGGAAAATTATAAAACTAATGGTGAAGTGGTCACAATGTAACCATGATATTATTCATTAAATTATATACTATTTTATGTGATACTTGGTGAAGGAATCCATGGTGAGGTTGGGAACTTAGTATAGATGTTTAAGTGATGAGTTATTTTCACTTGTTTTTCACTGTGCTTTGTCATTGTTTTTTAATTATTTACGTGAGGCTTTGGAGAGGATCCTACTGAGTATACTGTTACACTCACCCTATATTATATAAATTTTTTTATGTTGGTTGGTGTAGGTTTGAGATCATGCTAGTTACTACTAGATTACGCGTTTTGCAGGAGCTGTTTGGGATTCCTGGTTGCTTCAGTTTTACTTTATTATGGTACATATAGTTTTTCCCTTTTTGTAGAAATATTCATTGAATGAAATTACATATATGTACATGGGATTCATTTATATTTAATTCCAAGTATGAATTAGTTCATGTCTATCTTATCTCTCTCTTCCACATGTTTTCTCGTAGAGGGTAATGCCTCTCATTTGTGTGTTTGCTATATCCTCAGTGCTAGTCACCATCTCGGGGCCTACTTGAGGTGGGAATCAGGGTTCATTATCTATCTTATCACATTTTAATCCCAGTAGGGTCACACTTTTTGGGACGGTGGCTATGACATAGTGGTATTAGAGGTATGGTTGAGGGATTGCATTGAAATTGGAGTTAGACACATGTGATGTTTCAAGGATTGGTAATGATATAAACTAAGTATAGAAAGAGATGTAAACAAAATAAAATGTCTACGACATAGTTATTTAGGTACACCTATGATCCAATGCATAGACCATTAAGTATACAGTGGATACTAAAACAAGTGATATTGTATGGATGCTGGAGACATAGGTAAAGATCATGCATCATTATTCTTTGCGTCAATGTTGAAAGGGGTATAAATTTTTAAAGGATAACCTAAAATAAATATAAAAACAATTAATTAATGTAAAATAATTATATATTATTGGTTTAGTAGCTTTAAAAGTTTGTTCATTTGTTGTTATGGATCTAGGTCAACATCCTCATGAGGTTCGCGAAGAAGATTTCCAGGAGGTTTCACCAGTAGATCATCGTCGAGTAGAGGATGATGATGAGGACACTTAGGGGAGGACACTATGAGATTTTATGTGATAGAGTCTGTAGAAGTATGAGAGATCTATTTTATATTTAGATATAGAATATTTGTTAGGAGAGGTTGGGATAAAATTCTGTTCGATCTGTGCTCGGAATGAGCTTTATGTGACATTGGTTGGGATGATGCTGCATGGGGTAGTGAGATAGCGGTGGTTCTTGTTCAATAAGGGTCATGAGGAGTTGGAAGTCTCATGGATGGAGTTCCTATACCAGTTTAGAGTCGACTTTATTTCTTTGCCCTGGAAGGTGGCACATTGATAGGAGTATAATTTCCTTTGATAGGGAATATCTAGTGTTCCAGTGTTTCAATTCCATTTTAGGATTCGTTTGTGATATGATTCCGGCCAATTTTGAGATGACGATTCTAGGGTGAGGTATTTCGAGGAAGCTTTTAACCTAGAGATCCAGCACCATGTCACCCCATTTATGTAGAATACATAAATTGATGTTCTGGAGAAGGAAAAGGTCATCATGATGATGTTAACTATAACTAAATTTTCATGATAGGGGAGTCTTCAGGATTCCTTGTGAAGCAGAGTTGTGGTCTGGGGTTCCTAGTTTCTAGGGAAGAAGAGTTTCTAACTATCTGGGTGGTAGTTCATATCTGTGAATGTATTGTTTCTACGAGGGACTATGGCTCTCAGGCCTATATTAAGGGATCAAGCACTTTTTGTGGATAATGAGGTAATTAGTAGAAATAGTTCCCACCATTTCTGAGAAGTCAATATTCATCTAGTGTTCCATTTCAAGTTCCTCAAATGAGGATGTTCCAACTGAGGTAGTAACAATATGTTTCACTAGTTTTGGAGTAGTAGAGAGTAGTTGGGGTATGTTGAAAACAAACCTGGGATGCTCCTCATCCTCATAGAGTAGTATTTAGCCATGGTGGTGGTTTCTAGTAGGGTTAGATTGTCTGAGGGACATGTCGTGGTAAGCTTAATGCGTTATAATTTCTAGTTCTAGGAGAGCCAAACATTATTCGAGGTACCCATTTCTTATTTTTCTATACGTTTTAGTGCCTTATTTGATTTAGGAGTGACATACCTTTTCATATTACCTTCCATTTTAAATGCTTTAGGAGCCAAGGTGAAGAGTCTTATTGTTCCCATGTTGTTGACTACGCTTGTTCGAGGTTGAGCAGACTTGTCTGAAGTTTGTAGAGACTGTGAGCTACTGCTAGGGTAGCACCTCTCTTGGTGAGATTTCTTATATTTATCAATACAACCCTATGATTTCATCCTTATCATGGATTGGTTTAATTTGGTGTTGGCTATCATGGATTTTTAAGAGGAAAGTGGTGCTCTTCATTGCTAATGGGAAGCCAAAAATATTTTTTTTGTCATTGAGACCCTCATATGGGTCAAGGGAATGTTCCCAACATGTCATTTTTTTTGGATGAGCTAATGCGGAGTTCATCAGAGGTTCAACAATTAGTTTTTCCCATGTTCTTCAAAGAGTACCCTAATTTCTTCCCCAAAGAAGTTGTAGAATTACCCCCTCAATGAGAGATCAATTTTGTTATTGAACTACATCCAGTCGTGTCTCCTATCTCAATGTCTCCCTATATGATGGTGCCTTATGAGTTGAGAGAGCTACATATACATCTTGATGGTATGTTTAAGTGTGTTCTTTTTTGACAAAACATGTCACTTTGGGGTGCACCTATTTAATTCTTGAATAAGGATGATGAAAGATTGTAGCTGTGTGTCGATTATCATCACCTGAACAAACTGATAGTGAAGAATGACTATCATATTCTATAGATTGATGATTTATTCGATCAATAGAAGGGTTAATTATGGTTATCAAATATTGATTTGTGGTTTTGATATCATCAGATGTGAGTGATGGATGAGGATATTCTGAAGACTGCTTTCCATTGTCTTTACGGGTATTACGAGTTCCTTGTTATGTTGTTCGGTGTGACCAATTATCGAGATGTGATCATGGAGTTAATAAACACTATTTCCTATGTGTTCTTAGATAATTTTATGGTGGTATCCATTGAATACATCCTTATGTACTCCATGTTTGAGCAGGAGCATGCATAGCATCTTCAAGCCATTCTGGGAGTTCTTCATCGACAACAGCTATTTGGGAAGTTGTTGAAGTGCGAGTTTAGGGTTTGAGAAGTTTGTTTCATAGGGCATGTTGTATCTATGTAGGGATTAGATATGTATACATTGATCGTATAAGAAGTTGTGTCATGGGAATCCCCCAAGAAAGTGGTAGATGTGTGATGCTTTCGTGGTCATACCAGATATTACAGGATATTCATAGAAAATTCATCTTAGGTTGCGACTCATTTGACAACAATGACAAGAAAAGATCATACATTATTTTAGAATGATTTGTGTCAGGAATCATTTGAGTTTTTAATGTATAATGTGGTTAGTGATCTGGTTCATGGTCTTCTAGAATAAAAAATTAAATTTTAGGAATTCTGTTATGCTTCACATTAGGTTGTAGGTTGTTTTTTTATTCATTATAGACTAATCATTTTTTATGGTTGTACACAGTTGTGTCCCCAAGAACAAATATATTCCACCCATGATCTTGATTAAGCGAGAGTGGTTTTTTCCCTAAAGATGTGGAGACATTACCTCATTAGAGAGTACGTCACGGTCTTCACCAATCATATGATATTGAACTATGTTTTCTCCTAGCATGACTAGGAATTGTGATAGTATCAGTGGAATGAGTTCTAACTGGATTAAAACATCAAAATATCGTATACACATGGTAAGGGGAATATTGTAGCTGATGCAATGAGCATGAATTCACGTAGTGATGTAGTTCATGAATCAGGTTATTACAAGAGAGTAATAGAAGAACTTCTAGTATTGAATCTCGATATGGGTGAAGTTGGGGAAAGAGGTTGCCTTATAAAGATGATTGTGCATTCAAATCTAGTGTTATAGGTGGAGAAATCCGAGTTGGGGATCTTGAATTAGAGGTCTGGGGAGACCATGTAATTGGGGGTGAGGCCCTTGATGGCTGGTCTAAGAATGAATAACACATTTTTTATAGGGAATGATTTTTCATTCCTTTTTCGATGGGTGGGATGTTTCTCTGAGATTTTTATAGATCTCCCATAGTAGTATGTACTAGAGTGAAAAAGATATAAGGAGATTTTAGGAATCATTTTTGGTGGCCTGGGTTGAAGTATGTAGTAGTAGAGTTTGGGCCTCGATGCTTGTCAGCTAGATGGTGAAGTCCATGCACCACGTTCCCAGTTGTTTTCTATAGTCATTATATGTTCCTCAGTAAAAGTTGGAGGACATATTGATAGACTTTTTTATCAGTTTACCACAAGCTCCAGGAGGCTATGATTCTATATGGGTGGTATTGGATTGTTTTAAAAAAAATCATCACACTTTATAGTGACCAATAAGTCGATCTTGGTGGAGGTTTTATTGAGGCAGTTTCGAGAGGGAGTGGTGAGACTCCAAAATTTCCCAAAGGATGATACTTTCTTATCAAGATCCACATTTTACCTCTATGGTTTAGAGAGGTATTCAGAATTATTTTGGTTATCTGTTATGCCTTATAACTCCCTTTCATCTATTGATGGACAATCAGACAGATTGGACCATCCAGTTTCATGAAGACATGTTACAATCTTGTGTATAATATTTTTTAGGTTCACGGATGAGGAAGATACCATTGGTAGAGTTTTTGTACAATAATATTTTTTACTCCACCATTGGTATGGTTCCATATGAAGGCTTATATAGAAGACTATTCCATTATTTTTTGTGGTATACTGGGGTCACTGTGTGAAGAATTATCATGACATAACTATCACAGAGTATGAAAGATATGGTTCAGGTGATTCATGAGCGGATGAAGGGAGAAAATATTGATATAATTCCTATAAAGATCATAGTACTAGACCTACGATGTGTGATGTTGGGGATCATGTGCTTCAGAAGGCGACTCCCCATCATGGTTAGTGAAGGTTTGGTCATGGAAGTTTGCTTTCTCCTTTGTTTGTTAGGATTTTTGAGGTGTTGGATCATGTTGGAGTCAGGGAATACCAGATAGTGCTTCCACCACATATGAGTAGATACATTATGTTTTACATTTGTCTCACCTCCATCGTTACCTTCATGACAAATCTCATGTCATTGATTGGAGTGAGATCAATGTTAGTGATGATTCAACCTTTTAGGGGTCTCTTGTAGAGATCCAAGACTACTTGGAGAATGTTTTTCATGGGTGTGATATCCCTTAGTTAATGTCTTAAAGAATACTCAGGGAATGGAGGAGAGCACACCCATTCTAACCTTATCCTTGTAAAACCTTCTCCTTTTAGTCGCCAACCAGGGGGCCTACTCGAGGTGGGACTTGGGGGTTATTATTTCTCTTCTAACACGTAAAACCCATGAGGGGTACACTTTATTCATAGGTGGTTATGATGACCACCCTTCAAACCCTTTTAACCCAAAATAGAACATCTTTCACCACTCAATCTCCCCCTCTTTTCATACACACATAGAGGATTCCACCATTTCCTCACTTTCCATTCATCCCCATTTGTTAATTATTAATGATAATTTATTTATTTGTCTAATATGATTACTCAATGTTATGGCTCCTCTAACCTCATTCTTATTTCTCCATAATTTGTCCTTTCACCCCTCATTGTGTCTCAATTATGGGAAATCAGAAGGTGGGATTTTGGTTTTAATTAATTACAGTTATTGATATTTGAGTTATACTTGGTTCTTTGTTGGTTTTCATTCATATTTATTGTTTATTAACACTGATTTTGATGTAATATACTATGTTTTTTTCTTTATGGTAGTCTAGAAGTCGTGTTTCTCATTAAAATTAAGTATCATGACATAATTCTCTATTAATTATTTTTTTTAGTCTTTTTTATAGTATTATTTACAAATAAGGATAATTTAAAGATCAAAGATACTTCACTTGGTTTTCATTTAAATTCAAAGGATTTTAAAAAATTTTAAAATAATAAAATATTATATTTATTTAAATCACACACCCCACATGCTTGATAAATTTCTTGGTTGGATTTTATAAAGGTTTTTTTAAATATCCTATAGGTTATATGAATGAAATTAATTTATTTTAGAGTGATATGATTTTTAAAATGGGTTTTAATCTATAAATTATTTTAGTGTTTTTAATAATTGTTTTCAATTTGTTTTAAACTAGTTTTGTAGTATATAATATTTAACAGTCTTTGGATAATCCTTAATATTCCGCTAAAAATAATTGTTTTAAACATTTATTTATTTTAAATTCAAATTCTATATGTTATGAATTGGTAAATTATTCTCAGTGTATATTATTGTGTGGTTTAAATATGGTCATCATGGTTTATCGATTTTACAAGGAAGTGGTTGGGGTAAAATAACTTAGTGAAATTGTTTATTATCCTAATGACAGTTATATTTATTCAATCCCAATTGAAACCATAAGAACTACATTAAGTGAGTGTAGTTTTAGGTGGGATCCCTTTTCCACTAGCTAAGATAGTAAAGTATGTTGTCTTCAAATTGATAGTGACATGTTAATATTTTCTTTACTCCTATTAATGGATTAAAAAACTAGTCATGTTAGTTATAGGTTCCCCCAAACATAGTGACCCTTGGTTGTTTCTCCCATGATGATCAGTTTAAATTACTAATTATGGGACCTTCTCGTGAACATGCATAACTTTATACCACCCTTTATTTATATCATAATTATACTTTCATTGACATTAGTTGTCTTTAAAAAATACCTTTATTTTAGTGTATTATAAATTTAATCTTTAATATGTGATTTAAAATCAAATATTGAAAAGTGTTTTTTAAAAATAGCTTCAAATATTGGAAATGTTTTCAAATTTATTATTTTCATTTTAGAAAAATAAAATTAAATGTTTATAAAATTATAAGGACGTATTATTATATTTAAATGTAATTTAGGAATAAAACACAATTGCATTGTTAGTGTAATTCAAACAAAACTTGATGGATATTTTATTTAAGAAAGTTATATGTCATGTGGGTTATGTTACATGTCTACTGATCTTATTAATCAATCCTATATTATATTTTTTGTTTCATGTTTTAAATCAGTTATTACAACTCTTATAGTTATGATATCATAGTATTGGATGGGGAATTGTAAATTAACAAGGATTTTTTTGTTGTTATTAATTTACCTAAACTCTATTACATGAGGAATGTGGGAATTTTTACGATATCAGTAATGTCTATGGATATTGAAGTACATATGCGGCTAATATTTGGACACCTAGTGTGGTGACCCAAATACAAAAATCGAAGAGTTGGTGTCATACTACTATTACATTAACTTATGATACACATAAATTGCATCCTAAAGGACCAAAAATTTTAGTAGTATTAATAAATTAGATATATACATGATTCTTGATTAAAAATGGAATTCAAATATTAAAACATATATTTTTTCATTGTAGGATAATATCACTACTCCACATAGTTTATCATTTCATAATAATGTAAAGGAAACATAATAAGGGTATGTAATGTGGGAAAAATAACGAATCAATGAAAATAATCAATATGGAAAGGTAATAACAAAAGAAACATTCCATTAAATAAATAAACTAACAAGGAACTATGTAAAACATATATTAAGGTAGATAAATAGAAACACATGCCATTAAAATAATTGGATATTGTATAATCAATATGGCTAGGTGAGAAACTAAATACAATTCAACTTAATCAATAAAATAATAATTAAATGAATCCATAGAATGTTTCATAGTAATAATATAATGGATAATTAAAACTAAATCAAAATGAAGGAAATGCTTATTTATTTAAAATCAAGTATCAAGAACATTAAATGAAACACCAAAAAGACCATTCAAAAGAGAGTTTAAAATTATATTTATAAAAAAGATTAATTTTCGCAACTAATTTTCCTTAATAAAACCTACCAATTCATCAAGAGGATATATATAGTATGGTCCCTACTCGTCAATTCCAGTCCAATGCATTCCACATATAGAGTAATCGATTTGACTAAAAATCAATATGACATATCAAATATTTATATTGAATAAATAATAAATATTTATCAAAATTTTCTTAGATGTTTCAGAAACTATACAATAAAAAACTATTTAAAAATTGGTATATCGTTTAGGAAATAAATATATCCATGTTAGATGATGTAGATAATTATGGGATATTCAGTTTTCAATGATCATATGGAATTTAATATTTCAAGGGTACATAAAAATGGAATGAAAGGAGTGAATTTAAATACTACCCATGGACTAATTAATCAAAAACCAACCAGAGGAAGAATAATATGTTATCAATACATCAAATACATTGTTGAGTAAAAATAAAGGGTTATTTCATTGAGGAGTATAAATATTATAAAGATATATTTTGAAAAAAATTCTTGAAGAAAATATAATTTTTATTTTGAATTTTTTTGAATGAAATTTTCTTTGAAAAGTACTTTTAAAAAAAATTTCATTAAAAATTATCCTTTCAAAAATGCAACTAAATCTTCAAAGAAACAAATACATGAAAATGATTACATTATATTGAAGGTAAATATATCACTTCTTTTACATTGTTAATATTTTAAGAAAATGACTTATCCAAAAATAGAAAATAATATTCCTTTCAAAATATTTGTAAAAGAAAAAATGGAATACTTTTCATTAATAAATCATTTTAGAAATGTAAAAAACATTTTTGAAAATTGGGGTTTTTTATAAGAAAACATGTTCCCTGACTAGAAATAGAAATGTAGTCGGGATTTTTAGAAAACATTTTCTTCAAAATTTTAGGTTTCAAAGAGTGAAATAAATTATACCAATATATTAAAAATATCATTAATAAATAGATTATGAAAAAATAGATAGGTCTATTTAAAATTTACCCAATAATTTCTTTGATGGAAATTCAAGTATAAATAATCCTAAAAAATTATATTTTGTGGTAAACCATTGAAAAACCAACAATGTGGATGTGAGAATCAAAAAATAAATATATTATGGGTGTCAATTTAAAATCCACATTATATAATTTTGAATAATACATTAGATTCTAAAAATATAATACACACCTAATGTTATAATATTAATGGCAATGATGATGTAATATAACACAAAGATAATAAATTGGCTTATGAAATTCTTATCCAATTAGTAACTCTTATTAAAAACCCCATTTGATTAAATAATTAAATTAGAAACTCAAAATACAATTAATAATTATTTAATCATTATATATTATGTAAATGTGTGAGTATTTTTACCATATATAAGAAATTAGGTGGAGAAAAATAAAATATGTCCTAAAGAATGTAAATTGAGGTGAAGTCCCTTATTAACATCTAAATTTTGAATTAGATGCCCCAAAATTAACAATCATAAAATTAAAAATTTATAAACCATAATGATAAATTAATTCATGATATATTATATCAAATTGGAAAGTAGGTACACCACACACAAAAGTAATTAGTGTAAATGGTGCATGCCTCACCGAATGAAATGTCAGAAAAGAATCCATTATACTGTGTTTCCATTCAAGTTAATAACTTTTAAAATAATATATAATGGTTTTAAAGATGTAAATAACTTATTAATGAACCATATTAATATTTATGATATCATATTCGATCTTGTTATAATATCTTATTTCTCGTTTGTTGATTATCTATCATTATATTCATTATTTCAGGTGATAATTGTATAATTTTTCTAGTATTTTTTAACTTGTTAATTTTTGTTCCTATCATGGTATTAACATATAAAAAATTTAAATCATGACTAAAATATCATATATATTTAGTATATATATATATTTATAAAAATCTATAATATTTGTAGATGAGACATGAAATTCACCTTTTATGGATATTGTAGGCCATACATACACATGAACAACCCCTCCATTTATTTTCATATTAAAAGAATAAAAATCAAATTATATATTTTTATATTATAATTAAACTATCATATTTATGTCATATATGAAATATAGGTTTATTAAAAAAAATATTTTATAATTTTTATGTATAGTGTTAAAGAATATCATTTAATTGAGGAGGCGGTGGTCCATACATCCACAAACATTGTCATCATATTTAAAAAATGTAAATAATAAGGTTAGGTTCTATATAAAACATAAATAAGCATAAAGTCATTATAGATATCATATATAAAAATATTTCCAATTATGATCCCTAACCCAGAAAGGTGATAATGAAAAAATGAATGAAATCATTTCGTGATTAGGTAGTTTTTTGTACACATAAATGGAATGTTTTTTACACATTAGATGGAATTGTGTTCAAGGGTTGTCAAAACACATAGAATAAAATAACATATGTATATTAAGGATAATTGTGTTGTTAGATAACCATATAAAAATATTGGTTGAGGTGGGAGGGGTGGAATATAAACAAAACAAAATAGTTTGAGGAAGGATGTTACCAATTCTTTGGGTAAATCCTATTAGTTTACACAAAAGTAATCCCTTGGATGGATTTATTCCCAAAAAGAGTCTTCAATGATTAGAAGACAGATTTTTAAAATCTATTTGGGTAGGTCTTGGTTGAGCCAATGTGGATTGAGAGTCGTGAATAAGTGGGAGGTTGAGTGCCTTTTTATAGTGGTGGTGGAGTGATATACTTGTAAATTTTTGAAAAGGGAATTACAATCGTATTTTTTCCATGAATCATTTCATATATAAAAAAAATTATAAAATATAAGATAAGGTTGAAATATTTCAATCCAAAATATTTTTTTAAAATTTTTTATTTCATTTTTTCTACCATAATTAAGGTTTTTTCCCTTATTAAGGTAATTTTTCTTCTAATAGTTGTAATTATTTTTAATCACTTTACCTAATATTTTTTTTTCAATAAAAAATAAGATGGAATTATTTTAAATTAAAAAATACTATTATTCCAAACATGAAATCCATTTTTAAAAATTCCAGTAATATAAGTGGATGAAATTAATATATATTTAATCTCATAGATATGATGATAAAGCAGGGTTTTTAAGTAAGATGTTCAAAACATTTCATTGTTATTATATTCCATTTCACAGTTATATTGATTCTTATTTATATTATTAGATTAATTGAAATATAATTTATATAATGTTACATTAAAACCCATTTAAAATATAATTTATCCTTATTAATATATTATATGAAATAGTATTTTTGAATTTATTTATTATATTTTCAACATTAGTAAAAAAATTAGACTTCCTAGAAAAATAAAAAATATTCACATTAAATTAAATATTATGTTTTCATTTAAAATTTATGTTTATTTTTATATATAAATTTTTTAAAAGTTCCAAATATTATATTTTAAAATATGTTCTTCATTAAATTATGGTAATTGTTTCTTTTTAAAAATATTGATTTTTAGGCGAAATATTGGGTTTGATAGTATCTTTTGACAATAGAATATATTGGATGAATTTCAAAAATATTTGTGTTGATATAAAATATATAAATTTCATTAATATCACTCACTAATTTTAACTAATTTAATTTATTATGATAAATATCTATATAGGTGAAAAAATAATTTTCTATAAAAGCATTTATATTATATTTAATTGGTTCTTATATTAATTATTAATTAATTTTTGACCAATTAATTCTTTTTATTTTACTATAAATCATATAATTTTATAAGTTTGTTAACTCTATTTATAACCCCAAATTCAATGACTTGGTTATATATTATTATACTAAATAATAAAATTTTTAATAATATATCATTGCTCGATAATACTCTGTCTCGTGTGTAATGAACACTATAAAATAAAGTATTTGTCATGTGTAACACAAGCTGGAATAACATCTCATGCATTGAAATATATAGATATAATTTATTTAAAATAGTAATTATATTGTAATGTATCAGGATATTATATTCCCTTACATGTTTGGTGTTGTGTGTCATGCAGGCTATACAATACAACATTTTTATTTTAGAATTTCTCGGTGTTACATTATCCACTACATAATTAAATTACATCCTCTAAATTTAAAATGGACCTTAGTAATATATTGTTTGATATTTCAGATTTTTAAATAAAACATCGGAAGATGGGTTTTTAAAACATTCTCATGAAAAGTGATAATGGGATGTTCAAAGGTCACATAGACAAACATATTACTAGGTCTCAAAGTAGGAAAACATTAGTGGTAATTGAACACATGTACATGTAGGAAAATAATAAATATTTTTAGGTAGTGATTAAGGTTATCAATAAAAAACAAGTGAATGATCAATTTAATTTTTAGGGTCTAAAAAACAAAAATTCATGATAATCAAAAGACCATCAGTTCAACAAATAATAAGGTATCAGAATATCATTTTTTATAATTTTACTAACACCGAGTAATTATTTTACTAGCTATGAATATAATAAAATTTAATTACATAACATAATTCTATAAATGTAATTTTAATCCTTTATTTGGGATTTGTTGAATTTCTTATTCATCCATTACATCATGAAATGGATATCTGAATATTATCTTTGATTCATGAAGCACTAAAATAAAATTTTAATGGATTATAAAGCCCATATACCAAGTCATTATACTTTCTTCAAACTATTATCTAAAACCAATTTGGTAATTAAATAAATCTTTAAACATAATAAGTAACACTAATGGTTCATCATTAATATTTTTTCATAAATTTTTTAACTATAAATAAGTACAAATTATTGAGGAAACTGTGTAGTTCTAATGTTGTAATTAAACTATTATTGTACTTCGTTCATGGTTTCAAGTTTCACGGCCTTACTATATTTGATGGGTTGTCAACTAAAAAATAGGTTTCCCTTTTCAAAAACAATATTAATATAATTTACAAAATAAATATGTTGTAAATTTTTGAAATTTAGTCATTAATTAACTTTTTAAAAATGGTTTTAAATATAACCTCAATACATAAGACCTTCATCTATTTATTTCCACATAGGTGCTTCCATGGTCGTAGGTTTATAATTTAGAAGAGGGAATTGACTGGGGTAATGATCAGGTGCCTTAAATTTAAGGAAATGAACCATATATGCATCCTTATGTTGAGATTTATTTCCATTTATCATACTCTTCATTTTCCAAATCAATTAATTAATTTATGTCAATGATTCCCACACATAAAAATATCTCTATTGAAATGAGTCACATTCTTAGGTGTCTCTATCCAAATTTCTTTAATTAGGTAAATTGATCATTCTTTTCACTATAATTTCCACCACTCGTGATATTAGAAACATACATCCTTATATTATATGGGGAGTTTGGGAGTTGGTTATAGTATAAGTTGTTAATCATATTTCGGAAAAATTGATTAGCCATAAACAAGATATCTTTTACTCTTATTGGGACCACATTTCGTTGATCATTGTCACTAAATTGTCTTTCATGTTCAATGTTGACATGACTCTGTCAGTTCATATCCATTGACTAAAATATGAAATAATAGCATGAGTAACAATATCCATAGTGAGAATAATATATGTTCATATGTAGGATATCTAAATCATAAAGCCTTATTATCAATCTGAAACAGCTTAGGACTAATCTAGGTTATCCATTTTCATCACATTTTGAAATCCTTCATAATTGTTTGTAATTAATATATGAATTATACTGTGAATATCCCTTTAAAATGCCAAACTATATTTGTATTAAAGACTATTATCTTATACTAGGTTATGCTCGAGGCAAGCCCTATGCACCTTGTCAGTGATGTTACCCCTAGGTACATCTGTGGTAGAATGAAGTCCACTTGTAGTATCCATAAAAGTGTCTTTTATATAAATACCCACATTATATATACCAAACGCAAATTATAGGATGTTATTATATTCTCATACCCAAAGTTTACCTTAGGGATATATTACCTAATATATGTTTTCCTAAATGCAGTTCTCAAGGTTGCTACTAAACTTGATCTAATACCAATTTTAGGGAAGTTAACCCAAAAATACCAGATTCGGTGCCATTCTACCATTAAATTAGCATAATATTCAATAAATCACATCCCAAAGGACCAAATAGTGTAGTTTTATTGGTAAACTAGATAAATACATGTGTCATATTTTACAAATGAATATAATAATTACAATGTATTTTTTCATTAGAGGATAATAAACCAAATAATCTTTTGTATAAATTCATAACATTATCAGTATACATCAGGGAATCATGTGGAAATGAAACATAATAAGAGTGGGATCAAATGACCAGTTAGGGTATGTATAATGGAAGAAAAAATTAATCAATGTGAATAATAAATATGGAAAAGTAATAAATTAAGACACATGTCATGAAATAGGTAAACAGATAAGGATGTGAATAAAAATATGAAATGTTAAATTACTAGAAACATATTTTATTATAATAAATAGATAAGTAAAAATAAATATGGAAAGGTAAAAAACTAAAAAAACATTACACTTAATCAATAAAATTAGAATGAAATGCCTTAATAGATATTTTTATAGTGAAAATCTATTAGATAATTAATAATCAATCATAATGAATGTAATTATTAATAATTGGATGTAATGTATCAGGACAATGAAAACATACACCATAAAGACCTTTAAAAGTATGGTTTAAAACTATAGGTAGAAACATGTTTAATTTGTACTCATAATTTGTCTCATGAGAACCTATTGATGCATCATGGGGATATATAATGTCTGAGCACCACCATTCATTTCCTGTACAAAGAATTACTCAAGTTGAGTAATAAATTTATGTAATAATAAATACACCTTATCAAATATCTATATTGAATAAAGAATTTGTAATTATCAATAATTCCCAATATAATCAACTAACTATTAAATGAAACACCATATAAAAAACGTTATAGAGTTTAAGAAGTAAACAAATCCGTTATAAATGATATTGATAACTAGTGGAAATTCAATGTTGAACTATCATTGAAAATTGAATATTTTAAGGGGACTTAACAATGAAATCATGGAATTGAATGCCAATACTATCCTCTTCCAAATAAATCAAAATACATCTATAAGAAGAATAAGGATGTTATTAATACAACATATTCAATGTGGAGTACAAATATATGGATTTTTTGTTTATGAATAGAAATATTATAAAAATATATTTTCAAAATAATTATTAAAGAAACTCTTTTTTATTTTGAAAAAATTTTAAAAATAAATTTATTAGAAAATATATTTTGAAAAAATAATCTTTAAATATAATCATTTTAAAAATTTAATGTAATATTCAATGAAATGATGGTAGATAAATCTATATATTCCATAAAAGGTAAAAAAATATTTCATTTTCATGGTAAAAAGGATTGAGAAGTGCCTTAACCGGAAAGCGATAAGAAGAATCCTTTGAAAAAAATTTTAAAAGAAAAATTGTTAAAATTTATTTAATAAATAATTTTTAAAAGGAAAAATATATTTTTATAACATTTTTAGAAAATATTGATTTTTTAAGAAAACTGGTTCTCCGACTAAAGAGATAAATGAAGTCAAGTTTTCTGAAATATATTTTTTTTAAAAAATAATGTACCAAAGAGTATAAATTGTTTAATATTACTTAGTGACGGTCATAATTAACTAGAGTAAGATAAAATTAAAGGGTTTATTTAATAGTGATCCAATATTTTACTTTTATGTCAATTCAATTATATGAAATTCTGAACAAAATGAGATTGTGAGGTTAACCCTTCAAATGACGTTACTGTTGATGTGAAAATAAATAGATAAATAAATTATTTTGACCAAATGAAAATCCACGTAATTTTTTAAATACAAAAATCAATACTAAATTTTTAGAACATACATAATCATATAATATTATGGACAACGAGGAATTAATATAACCCAATGAAAATAAATAGGCTAATGAAATTATTTTTCACTTGTTAATGCATAATTAAAATCCCATATGTTGAAATAATTCATTTTGTAACTCAAAATATAATGAATAGTGAATTAATAATTTTATTATATGTAGAAGTGGTTATATGTGCAACATATATAATAAATTAGGTTCTTAACAATAAAATATGTCTTAAAGAATTGATATTGAGATGAAGTCCCATATTACATATTAAATTTTGAATCAGAAGAAACAAATTAAGTAATAAAAAATGAAAAAAATTAAATACCATGAGTATAAAATAATTCATGATATTTTATATCAAAAGGGTCAGTAGGTACACCGCACAAAAGAAGTAAGTAGTGTTAATGATACATGCCTCATTGAAAAAAAGTGATACCAAAATCCCTTACCTTGTGTTTCCTTTTAGGTTAACATCCATTAAATTCATGTATAATGGTTTTAAACATGTTAATAAATTATTATAGAACCATATAAATATTTATTATATCATATATTATATTCTTATAATAGAATATTAGTAATTTTTTAATAGTATTTCATTATTTTTAGTATTTATGGTGTAAATTGTCTAGTTTTTCTCATTGGTTTTGAATTATTACATGTTGTTACCATCATTTTTCAATCATATAAATTATTTCGACCATTATTTAAATTTAATATATATTCTTTATATATTTATTTATAAAAATCCATTATATTTTGAGATAATAAATGGAATTCATCGTTCATGGATATAGTTGGTTGTACGTATGCATTAACACTACTTGCATTTATTTAATGTATTAAAATAATGAAAAGTAAAAAATATATATTTTTATTATAATTTAGGTGTCATATTTACGTCGTATATGTCATATAGTTTTATTGAAACCTTCCTTTATACATTCCATGTATAGCGTAACAAAATCACATCTCTTTGAGGAGGCAGATGTCTACACTGCCACAAACGATGTTATCATATTTCATCAAAATGGAATGAGTAAGGTTATGAGTTATATAATAATTAAATAATCATAAATACAATATTAATATAATATATATAGTATATTAATAATTTGTACTTTGTAATTCCTAACTATTATTAGTGGTAATGAAAAAATGAACGACATCATTCTGTGAGGGGATAGTTCGTCACATATATAAATAGTATGTTTGTTACCCATTAGATAACAGTGTGTGAAATTTTTGGTATACCTATTACAATAAAAGTATCATAGTATATTTAGGATAATATTTTTGTAATATAATCATAAAATATAAGGAGTTTAAGGTGTATAAATGAAAATAATGCAAAAGTGCTTGTGGGAGGATATAACCTCCTCTTTGGGTAACTCCTTTTGGTTTGCACCAAATGGTTTCCTTGGATGGATTTATGAAAAATGGAGGATTATAGGATGAGTATAGGGATTTTTAGGAGATATTTGGGAAGATATTTTTCGACCCAAATTGTATTTAGTGGAGTGAATATGTGGGTGGGGTGAGTTTCTTTTATAGTGGAGGAGCAGAATTCATGTAAATTTTTTTATTGGAAATATCACCCACATAATTATATGAAAATTGCATTCAATAACAAATAAAACTATATAAAAGTTATTATAAGTTATAAATATATCCACACAATGTATTTTCTACAAATTAATAGGATATTTTGGCCCTAATGTTTACGGTTTATTGCCTTGTTATGCTAAAGATTCTCATAATCACTGTAATTAATCAAAATCACTATAAGTAATCATTTTTTGAATTTTTTTCAATTATTATAAATTAAAAAATAATCTCATTCAAAATAATTAATCCATTTTTAAAAATTCCAATCACTGATGTGGATGACATAAATTGGATTAATTGATATATAATTGATATAATTTTACTTTAAAAACAATTTAAAATATAATTTTACCTTATTAATAAATTAGGAAAAAATTCAGTTCTAAATTTAAATTCATTATTTTGCACTATTTATCAAAAAATGAAACTTCACAGAAAAATACAAAAAATATAACCAAACCTAAATTTGGTGTTTCTATTTAAAAATTTGTTTTATTAAGACATAGTTTTTTATATATGTACCTAATATAATATTTAAAGTAGGTTCTCCATTAAAAGCTGGTAAAAGTTCCTTTAGAAAAATATTGATTTTTATGTGAAATATTAGGTTTCCTCTTATCTTATAACTATTGAATATATTGGATAAATATAAAAAACATTCAATTGAATAATATATATATATATATATAATTAATTTCACTAACTAATTTTAATTAATTTAAATTATTAGGAAAAAATTTATTTGTGGGCATAAAAACATTTTTCAATGAAAATGTTCCCTTTATTTTAAATTTCTTCTTGTAGTCATTTCTAATAAATATTTATCCAATAAATTAATTTCATATTTTTTGTAAACCATTTATTGTAATAATTTAGTTAATACTTTTCATAACCAATAATTTTACAAATTTTTTATATCTTATTATACTAAATAATAATGTTTTTAATAATATATTAGTTCTTAGTAAAACTTAGGGTTGCGTGTAATGAAAGCTATCAAAGAAATTATTTTTTCTATTTAATGAAAGAATTGTTGGAATTGTATTAATTTCAATCTATATATTGAATTTATTTAAAATGTTAATTATATTGTATTGTCTCGGGAGGTTATATTACCTTATTTGCTTGTTATTACATTTCGTACAAGATATAAAATAAAATCTTTTATTGTAGAATTTACGGGATTTACATTGAGATGGATTTTGTTGAAGGATCTTGTAGATTTTCTTGAGGGAATTTATTTTTTCCACCTTAAAAATTATTTATTTCACTTAAATTACATTTTATTATTTATTAATATACTATAATCGTCCATTATATAAATTTTTTATTCTCATTTTACCTATTTTATAGTTATATTATTTATTGAGTGAGAGAAACCATATATTTTTATTTGATGTCAATGATTATAAACATTATACTATGGGATTGATGATTCCCCTTGGGAATTTCAGGTGTGAGTTCTGTTGTTTGACGGATTGATGACTGAGGCTGGTCTCTGAAAAATGGTATTAGAGCCTAGGTTCATCATAGAAAATAGGATGAACAATGCCATTTTTATGGAATTTAGAGTAATTGATGATATATAAATAGAGACTCAATAATTACCTATATAAAAGAGTATACCTTGAGCAACTTTGTTCTATGTCCTGAGTTTCTATTTGATATTGTGTTGGACTCTTAGTTTTCACATGTTTATTGATTATTTTTTATTTTGGGGATGAATAGGGTTGTGAACTAGTTATAACTGATGGGACCACATATCCCAAAATTAAATTTGGATACTAATTACATGGTCCATAATTAATCCTAGTGGAAATTTAGTTGTTGGAACATGGTTTACAAATACCTGAAACCACTTTTCACATAGAAACTAGTCCCCTTAAAAATTTAGGTGTTAGACTTACATTGTTTTTAATTCATTTTAATGATGTAATGTTTATGTTTTTTGAAAGAAAATTTAGTTATCATTTGAATATAATGTTTTTAAAGGATTAAATATATAATTCAAAAGGTGATATTTTGTTTTTGAAAACAATAAATATGTTTTATTGAAAAAAAATTATAAAATATTATGTTATGGTGTTTATTGAAATAGTATGGTTGTAGTACTGAAATTAATAAATTATTATTCATAAATTATATTGGTAAAACCTTAGTGTTTATTTTTATAATAATATAACTTTAAAATTGAAATTAAAATTTCTAATAAAATTTGAACAAAAAAGTGATGTTTTAGATTTTAATAATAATTTTGACAACACATTTTTGAAATTTCAAATTTATTTTAAATTTGGGGTTATTAATTAATAAGGGGGTATTTTATGTAAATGTGGATTCGGTATAATGTTTTAAGAACATTTAAATATTTTTATATTTGACATTTACAGTATTAAAATGTGTTTAATTAAGAGTTTTATTATTTGAAATTTAATACATATTATTCGAAAATAAAAATCATTCATGGTGTATGTGGTGTGTTCTTGAGTTCTTGATTTAAAGAGGGATGTATATTTTATTGATCTTTAATTTAATTTCAGAGGTGTGATGGGTTATTTTCTGTCATACTTAACATAATGTGTTCCTCTATTAAATGGGAAGATAAAACGGGTGAGTATCTTCCTTGAAGGATGAATTCTTTCCATTGTATAGGATTGGATCGATTTTTTTGTATCAATACCATCAATTAATGGATAAATGTTCATGTAAAGCTTATTTTTGGTAGAGTTTATAAATTGGTCATATATTTGTGTTTATCATTGAGTTTTTCTTGAGTACACTTGGTAAAATTTTGGTCATCATAGATACATTCTTTCTATGGTCATTGTTTGTGATTTGTAGAAAATTTGTGATAATACAATCCTTTTTGTTTGATCAGGTGTTCCATCCATAGAAGTCAGCTTATTATTTTTTTGGCTATAATTATTTGTTAAACTAGTGGATTGGATTTTCTATAAGTGGTATGTATATGAGGAGAATTGGGTAAGAGATTAGTTAACTGGGATGAGTGTTATACCTTATTTTTTTATGTGTTTAATGAGAGATATTATTATGGATGTAAATCCCATGTTACTCTTTATCTACCAAAGTATTCTGCCATGTTGTTATTATAAGGTCATTTCCTGATATTAACAAGTTCCTAAGTTGTGTCTTGTCTCCCCCATGTGACCTATCTTTTTTTATTTGTTTAGGAAATGATTAGTCTTGGGAACTTGAATATGGTTTCTTATAATGGAATTTCATAATTATGTTTATCCATTTTGAATCATATTACATTTTGATATTCCTTGTGAATATTTCCTTTTATTTTGTGACAATATGGATCATGTTGATTCTCATGCATGTGTAATGGTCAAGAAAGATGTTGTATTAGTGTGATTTTAAGCTGGTGCGTAGACTACCATCGTTAGTTGTTTTATAGTGTCTTATTCCTCTTTTGTTAGGGTTTTATATTTTTCTTGATACAAATTTATGCTGTTGGTTTGGAACCAATTTTACGATTATTTACCAACCACTCCCAATCTATAAGAATATTTTTAATCATTGATCAACATATGTTCCTTGTGAATTTTGTTTATGATAAGTGATTTATTTTTCGATGGATCTTCATAACATTTTCTTTTTAGTTATGGTGTTACAAGGGTTATATTCCTTTTTTGGAGTCATTTTTGATTGCCTATTATATTCATTTCTGATTGAATATATAGAGGGAATTTGAAAACCGTGGTAAGTCCCATTTTTATATTTTATATAGTTTTCTCAAATAGTGATAATAATTTTTGGTTCTTCCGTATGTACCTCTGTTTTCAAAATTGCACCTTCAATTGGTGGATTGAACCTTATAGTTTTAACATTTAACTTTTTCACATAAGGATTTATGGAAGTTAAAATGGGATTATGGGGAAATTAATTTAACACCATAACCATAAATTTCAATATTTGTTTACTTATTTGTAGGACTTCAGTTTTATTCTCGAGTTTTGGGTTTTTAGTTTTTAAATATTTCAAGACACCTTACCAATTTTCATGTCACATGGTTACCACATGTTCAACGGTTATGTATGACGATCATTAGTATCAATATATAATTAAAATAGATTCAATTTTTATAGTTAGCACATGGTCTATCCAGCCATTTTTCATTCCCATGTGATGTTCCTAGAGTGTCTAGTGCAAGCTTCATGGTTAGAACAGAGTTTGGTAAAATGTGCGCTCATGTTAGAAGTACCTAAATATTTTACAATTAAAAATTAATAAACTATCGCGACCATTTATAACAAAAAATAGAGCACCCTTCACCTCTAAATCTCTATTGTAATTTATGAACACCTAGAGGAGCTGGCTGCACCCACACTTTCTCTTCCTCTCTATATCTCGATGATTCATGCTTTGTTATTTCAGAATTTTTTCAAATTATACAAGGATAACATTCCTACTCCATCCTTACTCATTTTTCCTTTATTCCCCCATTCATCCTTCACTACTTCTCTACCATTTCTGAACCCATGGTGTGGTTTTATAATGCCTCAATTTTTAATTATACAATTTAAATTAAAAAAGAATTATGTTTAATATCATACTCTACAAAAAAATCAATTAAAAATGATCCATGACATATTAGATGAAAATTATTTATAAATTGTAAAAAAAATCGTTTGACTAAAAGGATAATAATCAAGTAAAATTTCATACTTTTAGAGAATAATTTATTAATATGATTTTAAATGTTGTTTCTTTTATAATAGTTTAAAGATTTAATAAATTAAATCAAATAATAATAAATGATTGTTTAGATAGTATCTGTTTTTAAAATATATTAATTAATATATTATCATTCATTAAAGTAGAAGTTGATATGAAATAATATTTATAATTCATATGGTTTAAAAACATCAAGTTTAAATAAAATAATTTTTCATTATATTTTTAATTTTAATTTAAAAAATAATTAAAAAAATAATTTTTTACAATAATAACTTCATTTTTGAATTCCTCATATCAATTTTATTCAACTGGTTTTTTAAATTTTTTTCTAAAATAGTTGATTAGTTGGTGAATAGTGAAATAGAAATTATTTAATAAAATCATACCATTTATGAATATATCAAGAAATGAATACAGGATAAAAACTAATATAACAGTTATCATAAACAAAGATTCTTTCTGGGGTAAACTTATACAATGAAAATTACTATTATGAATTTATAAAACCAATTTTTAACATGTTAATTAATATTTTGCAATAAAAGAAATTGTTTTTAGTTTTAAATTTTAATTGAAAACTATTTTCAGGACATTCGATTTTGGATTTATCTAAAATACATATAATTTTTATTTGGTTTATATTAAAATAATTTATATAATTTAAATAAATACATTAAATTATGTCCAAACTCCATTTAAACGATGGTGTGTGTTGGGTTTGTTAAAAAAATAAAGATGAAATCATTTACTTTTTTTTATCTCTTTGACAGATGAAACACTGTAGACATAAGACAATGATGAAACTGAGGGGCTATGTAATACTCCCATTAATATGTCACAGCCATCATGGTTGTGCTGAAAAAAGGCTAACCCACATAAGTAGCATGTCCATCTGAACCCCTTATATATGGTAGCATCCTCGAATACACAAGGTAACCATCCCATAAAGCTATTCACAACAACTACAGAGGGTATAAGGGAATGAATGTTTGTTAGTGTGTATATGGAGAATTAGTATACACTGTATTTTTGAAATTATAGAGGAATAGGTCAACATTAAAGGGAAAAAAATGGAGGAGACTGTGAGAAGACTCCTTTATTTAGACATGGCCAGTCCAAGGATCCAGATATCATATATGTGGTCAGATTTCATAGATCAGGTCTGATGTAAGAGTCATGTATTTCAGGATATGATTTAGAAATTTTCACAATTGTGCATATTTTGTTTTATAGGATATAATACATTCTAGAGATTTTTTGGTGCTCACACCACAACAAAAAGGGAAAATCTACAGCCCCCAAGGATAGAAATGATTCCATGTCACAACAATGCCTTGAGTCATGGAGTGTCTAAAATTGTAGTTCAATGATTTTGGGATATCCTATCCTATATAAGGATAAAATTTTGAATTTTTATCCATGAAACAATTTTTTTAGTGTGACATATGGTTTAAATAAATCATACATGATATTGTGTGGGGGGGTTATTGAAGGAGTTATGCATATAAAAATTGGTTTAGGTTAAACAAAAGTTTTGAGACCATAGTACTTAAGTCCACAACATAGGAAGGATGGATGTCACACAGTGTGATGGTCTACATAATAGTATATATTATATGTGTAATTATACAACATGGAAAACATGGTCATGCCACATCCAATCCATTTTAGTCTACTAATTGTTTTAGGGGGAGCTATGGGTTGAAATGCCCAATGACTAATTCTGTTTTTGTGGTGCATTATTACCCAAAAAATATAGGGGACACTTCGAACATTACTAATAATATATGAACCAAACTTAACTATTTGAATAATCTCAAAAGTGTAATAAATATTTTGTAAAAAAAGATAGAAAAAATAGAGGCACACAGAAATTGTTTTTTATATTAGATTTATAGATATATATTCATGATATTAACAATATTTTTAAAGGATGGAGAATGTTTTTATAGGATTTTCATCATCACTATAAAACAATATTTCTATGAAGTAGAGAAAACTTTAATCTGATGTATGTTTAAATCATGATTATGTGAAGAAGGAAGATTCATCATACATAGAAATGAGTTCTTCATTGGAGGAGAGAAGTGAGATTTACAATTAATCGGGGTACTGGACCATAATGGTTTATGATATTACTCCAAATTGTAAATATAACGTAGGAAAATTTTAGTTAATTTTTTATATAGTTTTATTATCTTCCATTCTTATGAAATATATCCTAGTGTTGGTGAACATCGTAAAATCACTTATTTGAATTACTACTTTAAATACACTACAACAAAATTAGTTATTAGCAGTGGTTTATGAAACTCATTCTAATGTGTTTTTCTCAAAATATAGTGTTGGATTTTTAAAAACTTTTCCTAAATCAATTTTTTTTAAAATAACGGAAGATCTACCCCTCCCCATCCCCCACCCCTGGAGCCCGACACCCCCAGACCCCCTCTTCCCCAACCACCATGAAAACATCACACCATCTACCCTCTCTCACTATCGCCTATGGATCCCCTTTTACACCACTCCACTAACCCCTCTCTTATCCGCATGGGAAACCACTCTTTTACCCTCAGTGTTAGCTCCACATCTCCCCCTTGCTGCTGACCCCTTTATCAACCTCATCGACTTCCCGTCTCCACATCACTTCCACCCCCTCTCTCCTCCCCGCTGGATTTCTTCCCCTTACTGTGGGACCCCTTCTCCCCTTCACCATCGGTCCCCTTCTTCTACAAGCTCTTTGAGATCGATCCTAAGGTGGCGATCCATCTCTCCCATGTATAGTCACTTCTAAAAATCCATCATCTAGGTAATTAAAATTGATGAGTTGGGATTTTATTATACTTTTGTTATTGGTGTTTTAGCCCCTTTATTCCATCCACTGAGTTAGGATTTGATTATTCCAAAATTAGATTTGGAATTTACAATTTATTTAGTTAACTAAAACGAGTTCAAGGTTGTTTTTTGTGCTTGTAGACCTGTTGGCAGTCTTGTGTACACTGGAGTGTTGTGCGAGTCATCGATTGAGGAATGCGGTTTAATTCGTACAATTTAAAATAATAACCCTTAAAAGGTTTATGGATCTGAGTTTAAAGTTAATATTTTGATTGGAGGGTTTCTTTTTAGATATATTTTTTTAAATTCATAACAATCATGTGGTTATAATTATCAAAAATTTATTTGGGGGAATAAATTTCCAATATTATTAATGTATTCTCTTTCATATTTTAGTCTAATGGATGGAAGGTTGAATTTATTGCGAATAATATTATGTGTAAATACATCAATGGTAAATCGACATGGGAATGTTCTCATGATTTATATAGAAAGTGAAAATTAGAGTGCTAATAGTGTGGATAAAATGGGAATAAGATATATATGTTCCAATATCCACCTCATGCATGTCATCATTTTATGATTGTGGGCCATTTTATGAATTATTTTGACCAGATATAATGAATGATTTGTGGTTGAAAAAAAATCAAATGATTTTATTAATAAAGAATGTTTCGTTACCAATATTGAATGAGTTAGTGTGTTAGTGTAGAGTTGTGAGGATTTATTTTAAATATAATTTAGCTCATTATAAGAATCTTGGAAAACACTTTACTATATATAAGAGGTGCAGGAGGTTGAGGTAAATGTATGTATATTTATAGGGAGAGGTACCATAATTATCACATGCACTATTAGTTATGCTATAATTGAAATTTAGGAATGAAATTTTATTATATCTATACATCTAGGAATTATTATGGGGTCTCACATAGAGTTTATTACTTTCATAAGTTTTACTAATACTCCAATTTTAGGGAAAACTGAACAAGTTTTTATGTTTATTTCATGAATGATCACGATATATTATAATAAAATCAATTAGAATTTATTATGTTTGTACCCATAAATTGGTGAGATAATTAAGGTATTGTATGAATTAATATTTCTTCCACATATTTGGTATATTTCATTTGGGATTCCAATAGAGTACAAATCAATTTATAATCATCCATCTGAAATCCTTTATCTCATAAATAACATATTTGTTTATAAATAAATGTCCCATTTTATTATTTAAATCCTTTTCGACCATTGAAAAATAATAATATAGAAATTATAAACATATTTAATTAATACATCATGAAATATGAAAAAAATAGCATTGTGTGTAATTCATTCCTAAAAAAAATGTAATCAATATATAAAAATAAATAACATCCACTACAATTCCACAGTCATGATATAACAGTTCAGATTAACCCGATGACTTTAAAAAAAAGAATATATAAATTCAGATACATAATTGTGTTCCATGACAATGGTTCATTATTTAGTCTATATAAAATGATCAATTATTAGAAAAATTTTCCACCATCCTAATCAATGATAAATTTATGTGGTAATTCAATGTACACATACTATTTTAAAAAGTAATTATGGTGTCTATACATCAAATACATTTGATAAAATTAAAACATGTTTTGATTATAAGTCTATAATACTAATATTATTGCCTCGTGCCATGATCGATTTTAGTGGTTCCCATTTAGATCAATTCTATTTATATGGGAATAACCTTTACACTATTATAGTTATTTTATTGTGATTACATTTAAACCCTTATTGATTTTGTTTCAAAAAAATAATTTGGTTCATATCATGTTTAAGATCATTATCCCTAGAATAACATTACCAATCAGAATATTTTCAATCAAATAACATTTCCCAGTCATGTCTTTGATAAAAATCACATCATTAATAACTTCGTCCAATATTTTTGATTCATCCAGGGATTTGACGGTTTCTTTCTAATAATATACCATTATATTAGTCTATATATTGGATATGTGTCCACTAAATATATTACTCTAATTGACATAATCCCCCTTTTATCTTTAGTTTAAAGGTTTTTTTTTCTATATTATAATAATTTTTAAATTCCACTTATATGTATTATAAATAATGTTAAACTCTGATTATGTAAAAAAATTCATATTCAAATTATTCATGAAAAAAAATTCTAATGTGGTGTCTTTTTTTATTAAATAATATGAATTCAATAGAGGAAGCATTATACAAATTTTTATCTCTCTCAGTAGAAGTTCCCTCGACCATATCAATAGATGATGATCCATATGTATCCCTCCCTATAGAATCTAAGACACAATCTTATTTCCCATGCACCATCTATCAAACCCTCCATCAGTGTCCCATTAATATATCAGCTGACACCAGTGCATTTAGCAGCCTTAGTACTGAGGGAGCTGGCCGCCACTCCTGGTTATTCACAGTGATATTGGAGGGTGACTATTATAAATAAAAACTTTAAAATGAATAAAGTTAATGAACTTTTTTTAAAACCAACTTTGTATTCCTAAATGATGGAGACAATGATACTACGGAGTAAAATATTAAAAGTTCAGATGTAGAGAATATGAATGGACTAAATATATTTGTCCCATTTGAGTGTTATGGGGCCCATATGGATAATTCTGCAAGATTATTTTGACAAATTCTATGATAGCTGTGGGTGGATCCGGTTACCCTTCTCATTACGTATAGTAATAGGATCCATATGCCTTCATCCTGAAAAAATGATGTTTTTGATTCATCGATAAAGGTGATATTAATAAATTATAATGTAATTGAATGTCAATATGTTATTTAATTTTAATATTTTAAAAATGAAACACTTTGTATAAATGTTTTTCCTCTGTCCTGTTGCTGATGTGATAGCACAAAAGTGGACATTGAAAATTTTGGGCATAAAATAGAATGATTTTAAATAGAGATTACTGAATGAATTCAATGATGCATCACTAAGCTCTCAACAACTATAAGATAATGTACCCACTAGGGTACCTAGAGGGAAATGAATTTTTTTTTGACAGTCATCGTGATGAGAAGGACATGGTAGATATATATTATTATATTAATCTCATTTTACATTTATAAAAATATATGACAATGATATGAAATTTTACACATTAATATTAAGTTACATTTTATTTATTTCATGATGTTTCAAGGAAGAAGGAATCATGTCAGGATAATCAATCCATCCCCCGCACTATGGGGTCAAAGTGTTTTTCTAGAATTGGATTGACTCTTGTAAAATTTTCATTTGTTTAAATATTTCTAAGATAATATTATCTATTTAATATATTAAATTGTTGATATATCATTATTTACTACAGACATAGTATTTAGGACCCCAAGCATGCTGAACAGAAGTGTGGTTGGTTGTTTATAAAAAAAGTAATGAGATTTTTGTTAATGAGTCTACCAAGGAAGTAGGGGTATGAATTTATTTTTCATTATAATAACCTATTATCAATTTTCACTATATTAATATATAATGATTCTAATATTAATGATATTTTATTTACAGGTAAAAATTAAAGAACTATGGGATACCAATCCCACACAGACTTTCTCAATCTCCCTGGATGACCCACTTGGTAAATTCCTTGGGAAAGAGGAGAGAAGTTGTGTTCATGGGATTGGTTTGGGACTAGTACCATCTGAGATGTTTTTAGTCCATCAGGGATTTCAACTGCATCTACACATGGTAGTAGTCACACCATACTATGAGATGATTAAATGGATTTGTTTCCATGAAAATCACATTTTATGAATTGGGGGATCAGATATTTTCTTTGTAGAAATAATTGGATAATTTATATTAGAAGACAACCTGATATATCCCTGGTGACATTGTATCGATGAACAGTGGTGATCAGGTAAATCACACAACATCAAAATCATTTAATATGCAAAATTTTATCGATTTTATAATTATATAAAAATATAAAAAATTATTTATTTTCAAAATAATTCTATTATAGGTACTAGTAGAAAGATGTAGAGATGGTTATGAAAAGGGTGATGAAGAAATTATCATCATCATCTAGTGATTTGTGGAGATATTTTGTTCATATTTCATTTGTGGCATATAGTAGACTGTACCAAGTGATTGGTCTGTGTATTGTATATTTGTACTATGTTCCTAAGACGGTGAATCTTTCCTTATGTGCATATGATGTGTACTCTTCTTATGGTGTGTTTCATTTGTTATGATGTGTTTCATTTGTTATTTGATTCAATGCATTTTTAGTATTAAGGGTATTTAATTGGGTTGCAAATTTTGAAGCACATTTTATTGTAATTTATTATATAGCGGTCGTTTAAACCACCGCTATATAAATTTATTTTTATTCTGAATCCATTTTAAAAACCTCTATATTATGGTATATTTTTTGGGGAGGTGGTTAAAACATCCACTAAATATTAAAACCATTTATTTAGTGGTGGTTTGTTCTATTTTATTAGTTTTTTTAATTATCGCTAAAATATCAATATTTTTTTTGGATGTGAATCCACTACTAAAACACATAAAACAAATGCTAAATACAATTTACATGATGAATTCCATAAACCATCATGAAATAGAAGGAACCACGGTGTCTTGGATTCCAACACCAATTTTAGTGGTGGTTTCATGAAACCATTGCATAATCATTTGGTGGATGTTTAAACCTCTGCCAATGAAAAAAACCATCACCACATAGAGATTTTTTTGTAGTGCTAATCATTGAAGGAAAAGGTAGAGATAATTGAAAGAGTTCCTCAAGGTTAGAAGATAAGATCATTATTTAAGAAAGAATATATTATACCCTGATTCACCCCCTTAGGGTGATATCATCTTAATGATTTTATAATGTGGTATCAGAGGAGAGTTTATTATTATCACCTATTGAATGAATTTGAATAGTTTTAATACATAATTATATTCCCATATTTTGATGTATTAATTACTGATTCTGTAAAATCAATATGAAAAATTATTTTATATCCTTTATAATGGATTTTTATATAGATTCCATTATTGAAATCACTACAAATATTGAAACTAGATCATTGATGAAAAGAGATAATAGAGAATTTTATATGGATTAAAAATCCATTAATAATTTAGAAAGTTATATTTCAAATCAAATCATAACAAAGTTAATTTGAAAAAAATATATCATAATATATTGGAACGTATTTTGTATATTTATGAAGGTGATTCACGGTTTGAGAATCCATGCTACAAGTTTGTTGAAAAAACCAGGATGATTTGTAAAAGAATAAAAATTAGATTGTGGATGAATTTTTTAATTTCTAAATGAATTTGATGAAGATATGTAAGGTATATATGAGGTCCTAAATTATAAATATATCATGAAACAGGTCAATAAAAAGTAATTTTCTTAAGGGGTAGATTTTATGTCCCTCGATAAGCTCTCAATTACTAAAAATTTAATAGTCAATGAGGTTGATTTGGTGATTTTAGTATTCTCCTCTAATATAAGATGTGTAAGAGAGTTGTTTAAGGGTAATATTTCCCTCTATTTATTCAATTATGTAAATTTTGGACATCTGGAATCCATATTTCATCAAGACTATTAAGAATATTATGGTGTAGAAAACCTCTACAGAAGGTTAAAAAATAAGGTTCAAAAAATCCCCAATAGAGGTCCATAAAAAGGGTAAATCTAAAATATAATGAATAAAATATAATTGGATAATGTGAGGTTGGATAAGTTGACAACTATAAATATAAAGGTGTGTTGATGGATATTTAAAATAATAATGGAAATCATGACTGTGTTGATGGCCATAAAGGAGTTCTTATAATGGTTAATATAAAATAACAACATAAGTAATAAATTAAATAGAATGATGTAGGGAGAGTGATGAATAATAAGGGAAATATATTATATCATGATTATAAGAACTACATGAATAAATGAAAAACGAAAATTCATATTTGAAGTTTAAAATTGAATACATCAGATTTGGATTGTCAGAATATTTAAGGAAGGAAGTTTCACTTAAGTTCAAGATTAAATAAAAATCTGAATAATTGATTGTTTGTATATCAATATCAACTAAATATTAAATATAATTGAGTATCATGAAGAATAATTCATGAATTTTAATTAGATGTGTATAGACAAATATTGAATATTAACTCCTAGAATTATGACTAAAATATTATAATCAAGACTATTAAGTCAAGATTGATTATTTTATGAGGAATAACAAATTTTATATTCCTCATCATTACTAGATAAAAGATAAATAAAAATATAAAATTTTTAAAATCATCAAGAAAATAATCCTCATATGAATGATGATATTCAAAACACTTAAAATGAAACTAATTTTGTTCCCATGTTAAAGTCTAATGCTTCTAGAATTAGATGTTTTTTCATTGATATGTTATGACCCACTATGAACGTCTGGTCAGTTTTTTAGAGGGCCTTTAAACTAAAATACCAATCCAAATATGCAAGTATAATTTCTAATAATAATTCTTTGTTTAATGGATATTTTTTTTGATATTAAATGATTCAGTCCCAAGGCAATGTATTGAGATTCGAAAATAAAAACATTGGAATCAAGATTAAATCGAAGTAGAAGAAACTAGAAACTAGAATCTTTAACCTTGTGGGAACAAACTAAACATATATATTTAATTTTGATAGAATATGATTTTTTTGGAGGATAAATGCACACCACTAACCTAGGTGATGAAATACAGTTCAAAGAAGTTTCATGTTTCTATGATTTACCGAAGGAAAGAATACATGTAAATATCTTGGATTATGGGTAGAATATTAACATAACATACAACCAAAAATTAATATCTCATTATGAAGCTCAAGAGTAATAAATATATAATTTTTTGATTTTAGAACAATGAGTCTATTAATATTGTTAGTAAATGAAAATCCATGATTAGCAGAAAAATTATTAGGATAAATGATGTTCTCTTTATTGATCAACAAAGTCATAATCATCTCTATGTTATCTAATAAGATGGCCTCAGACATGAGATATTGATCAATCAAAATTCATTTACCATAAAATGAAAATATGGTTTAATTAATCTCTAGGAACAAATAACAAAGGAAAATATTTTATTTGAAGGAGAGTAAAATTTTTATATGTTTTTCAAAGAGGAGGAGAAGATGTTAGGTTATAGAAAACTCGGCCAGTGGATAGAAACATATGTATAAAGGTTGAAAAATATAAATGGAGATCGAAATTCTCCCCATATCACATATGATCACAATCTCATGTGTGATTCATGTCAAAAATTAATGATTATTTGAAAGTCCTACAGGATAAAGAAGATGAAGGATACAAGGTTTCAGGAGCCTATTTAGTTGAATGTTTATGGGACAATTTTACCCACTAAAATTGATGAAAGAAATTAATATATGGTATTCTTTTTGGAATATAGTAATACATTATGGATCAAGGTTATCTCAAATAATTTCATGGTATAGAGATATGTCACTCAATATTAAAGAATATATGGGAGGATCCATGCTGCGATGAATCATAAATTTTGAACAAAAATATGGTCAAATTTACTAATAATCATGTAGAATAATATTCGGAAACTCATGGAACTCAACATCAGGTATGTACTGTCAGAATACCCCAACATAATGAGGTGGTGGAAAGAATAGATTATATAATCAACAACATAGTCCAAACAATTATGATTTAAATGTATATTTTACAATGATATTGGAAGAAGGATTTTATTTCTGTGGTACATATCTCAAGTAGAGTTATTATATGTGATAATTAAGAGAGAACTATATATGAAATGGTGAATAAAAAATCTACACTCAAATACTAATAAGTGTTTGGAATTAAATTTTTGTTTATCAAAAAAGAAAATAAAATAAAATTTTATGACTATGAAGATAAAAGTATATTTCTTGTATACCCATTAAAGAGTAATTATAATTGGTAATTTAAAAAAATTCCTGAATAAGTTGTTTAATGTAATGATGTTTTGGTCTTTGATGATGAAAAATTGGTAAATGCTCACTATTAGATTATTCATGTCAACCATCCAATTATTGATTATGAAAATTTTGAAAATGAATAGGTTTTGGTCTAGGCTATGGTGATTGATGTGAAATATGTTGAAGAATTAGATTATGAAGAAATCCTATAAATCTGAGTAGCTTCTCATATATTTCCAAGAAGAAAAAAAATCATAGATGGATAAATTATTGGAGGTTATAATACCTTATTCCAAACCATAATAATGATGTCTTAGAATAAAGGATCACAATTATAATTTAAAGAAACAAAATCTTGTAAAGAGGATAAAAATATTGATAGTTATGTCAAGTATATTAATATGGAGCTCAAATAATAGAGCAAAATAATTTATGGTCTGTTTTTAAAAGTCAATGTGATAATAATTCCTCCCCAAAACAACTTGTTTTTATGATATAAACTAAATGAAAAAGTAATTGTTATTCAGAAAAATCCTGACATGTGTGAAACGTATTATAAAAAATTAAAGGGATTGACATCAATAAAAAAATTCATCCATTTATAGCTAGAAACAATATGGTTATTTATATCAATGAAAATTATATAGGTTTTAAAAATGTATAAAATTTATTTAAAATGTAAATTCCAGAATGGTACCCTTGAATAGGAATTTTATATAGAGATATCATATTGGTAACTCTTTCATGAAGTCAAAGGTGAAGTATATTGAGTAAAGAAGTCATTGTATGGACCCCAATAAAGCATGAAGGATATGGAATTTTTGGTTGAACATATTTTTAATGAATCCTAGTTTTCATAGAGGAGGAGTTGATCACAAAATCTATATTAAAAATATAAATTAACAATGGTTAATGGTTTTTATCTATGTCAATGAGATAATTTTTTAGAGCTAATATAACAACAAATGCAAGAATGTTTAAAAACTCGTGATGTTAGAATTTAAGATTCCACAAATAGTGGAAATAAAATCATTCATTTTCTAACAATTAAATCAAATATTAAATGATAAGTTTATGCAATAAAATAAATATTAAAATAATTTTCAGATTATATTTTTGATGGAGGAATTAAGGCCCTAGGGGACTCTTTGTAGAGACGAGACTAAAATTAAAAAAATATGAGTTGGGAATCAACTTTTATGAGAACATGTATCAAAAACATATAGAATTTTTATTATATATTATATCCAAAAAAATTGATATATTATTTTTTAATATATAGTCCTCTCATTTTTAGATTAATCCTAAGGATAGATACATGAAATGTATGAAGGTAATTATTTAATATATTAATCATCCAATGAATGATAGTTTACTATATCATAACGACACACAATAGAATTTAGGGGGATTAACTGATACAAATTTAGATGGTTTGATTGATAATTAAAAATAAACATATTTTGGTTCTTTTTATCATAGGAGTTTATGTATTTTATCGAAAATAAAGAAGTAATATTTCATTTATTTTATTTCTGGAAATACAGAGTAGATTTTTTCTACACAATCATGCACTCAAATGTTATGGATGAATCAAAAACATGGTTATATAGGAGTTCAAGTAAGTTCTCCCAACAAAATTATTACACCCCATTATTTTATGGTAATTATCTTGGTAAAAAAATTCAATTTATTCTTTAGTATATCTTACAAACAACACCGAGCTTAAACGATCCGTGATATACTATTAAATATCAACACAGCTGTCTGAATAGTAACATGACCATTAAGAAAAGTAATGTATCCATTAGAATAATAAAATCACCTTTGAAAGTATAAATAAAATTAAGTAATATCATAAATGAATATATGATATATTTGTGTCATATAATTAGTATATATATTTTTTAAAAATGATTAATTAATTGTTGGTATTTTTGTGAAACAAATATGTCTATTTACAATTTTATAATTAATATAATAATTTTAAATAAAACAAATTTTCATAAATTATATACATAAATTAACAATTTTTTTATTATATTTATAGTATTATTTTATGACACCATAATTAATTATTAAAAGTGTCATAAAACTTGTTATAATATTAAAATTGGTATTTTTTAAGTAATTGGCTGTTTTAATTAGAAATTAATTTTCAAATATATAAACAATTCGTTTCATAAAATGGATTCCATTTTTTATATCAATACATAAAAAACAGTTCAATTTTTTTTTATATTTTTATAAATTAGTAATTTTTTTGATGAATAGTGAAATATGATAATTTACGGTATATAACATTATAAGTTAAATAAAATAATTTTCAAGTTATTTTTGTTTTTTTACTCATTATTTGATTCTCAAATTTACTAGTTACTATTATTTGTGAAAGATATGAATATTATGGATATTCTTGATCCAAAATAATAAACCAATTAAAAAAATAATCCAAAACACCTCTCTCCTCCCCTTTAAATACCACCACTCACAACCCCATCACATCAAACCTAAAAACATTGTATCATGACTTAATATTACCCAATTATATTTCCATGTCACTTATCCTTGTCAAAGACCTTATGGTATTACCAAATGGAAAAATCCATGTGTCTTGAGGAGTTTCCCAAGGAGACTATATTCAAGAGGTGAAATCTTCTTTCATTCTATTTTAATTTCTTTTATTTTCTTATCCTCTCCTAAACTCCCATATCAAAGTGACATGATAAATTGTGGATCTTGCATTTTAGAAATTTATTTTTTAAAATTAATTTCAATCATCAAATATTTTCTCTTCTCTTTTTATTTTAAAAATGAGAAAATAACACGTGCTATGATGATTCACCGACTTCATGGATTACAATTTTGGATTTTTCATTTACTGCATTCAGGGATGGTAATAAATACATTATTGTTTATAAATAAGATTATAATATGAAAATTATGACTTTTTTTACTGTATGTAACTAATAAATATAAATAAAATTAAATAATAAAGCAAAACTACTTCATAATGATTGACAAACTACAAAAATAAACTAATTGTTCATCATTAACATCTAATCAAATGAATCATCCCCATAAAATATAAGAAATGATATATGGGACCATTTAATATTTTATAAGTATATTAATACCATTTCATTCCACTTCTAGATTTTTTTTTAATTTTAAAATAAATCTCATAATTATACACAAGGGAACCGACCGTAAAACCATGAAACAAATGATCCCAGAAAAAGGAAATTAAACATTATAACCCATTATATTGTCCATAAATTTATTTAATAAAATTATAATAAATAATATATATATTTAATAGGTTCTAAAATAATTAATTAAGGAATATAATTTTATTATCAAATACATTAAGTACAATTGCATAATGATTTTAGACAAAATGTAAGGGTTTTCTCATGTCACTTGTACTTCTATGAGATATAAAAATTATTCGCCTCTAGTTTTTTTTGTGGTGTAATTATAATTTCTTTTGATACATCATTAAATTATTTTCATTAATTTAATGTTATTAAATGTTCCATTTGATAATTATTACTTTCATAGGGAAAACGATTCGACTGATTACCAAGTTGTAATGGATTACTTAACTCAATTTTCATTGATTGGTTATAAATTCTACATCATGGATCATGTCAACCCATCGTTATATCTAAAAAGAATTTTGATTATATTATTTTTTATTAATACATTTTTATGCAGATTTATATTGAATACACCTAATCGATTCAATTTATTAATGATCAAATTTATATATGTGACTTCGTCTCAATTTTTGTTTATCGAGTAATTGTTTTGATGTTATTCATATATTTTATTTACAATATTGTATATAGTTCCCCTTTTAATTAGGATTATCAATTTTTTAATATTTCATTAAAAATCCATATTTCTTGTATCGTGGATATTAGTACTGTCTAATTTGTATACCATTTATACATATGGTGTTTAAAAGGAATGTTTTTTTATCTTAGGAAATATTGACATCTCTATATTCTCAAATCATTAGGAATTTTCTGATATGGAATATTGTTCATGAATTAAATATATGTATGAAAAATTCTTTGGAATTTCAGTGAAGGGTGCGGACTGGCATTATATTTCCCATTGATGCATTGATAGGTCTCATGAGACAAAACATTTGGTAAAAATATCTTTATGTTTGTTTCTAAGAAATATCCAACGAGTCTCTACCCATAGACTTAAACCATTTTGACTAATGTATTTATGGTAGTCATTCATGTTCCAGATACATTAAATCTAATAATTAATCATTCCCTTCATTCTCTATTTAATTATTTCTATCCATGATATTTTCACTATAACAAAATATATGGATTCAGTTTCATGCTGAGTTTATTTATTAAATGATATTTTTATTTTAGTTACATACCTTGTAAAATTGATTATACATTATTGATTATGCATCAATTATTATTGATTCATTTTTCTACTATATGTAACCATTACTGATCATTTGAGATCTCTATTTTATTTTTTTCCTTTCAGAGTTTACGAAGATGAAAACATTGTATAATTTTTAATGAAGAAGATAGTTTTCCTTTTTTATATTGTATGTTTAATTAACAATGTAATAGTTTAATAACATGTGTTTTTTTTCTTGAAGACTACTAAGTTAATTTGTAATTTGTGATGTGATCTCTTATATCTATGCCATTATAATAAAATAACCACTGAATCAAGGATAATAGGGTCGGGGATATTACATTTGGTACCGAAGTACATTTTTTAGAAAACATGGGAACTAGAAGTAAAATAAACATTTGAATTATAATAGTTCCTTACTGTGAATATTTGGATCAATAATCATGATAATTAAGATCTAAATTAGTTGTTACTATTATTTAGTAATCGTTCATAATGGATGAAAATGAATCAACAACCGTAGAAAATCCAGTGATTTCCCTACTAAGAATGTCAACATAGTTGGAGTTGGAGCTAAGATGATCATGAACATATTAGGACATCATACTATTTTTATGATGAATAACCATTATACACCTATGCTAGATCATTTCATGTAGAAGAAGCACCCATATTTTAGTGGGACTACAAATCCAGTGGTAGGAGAGAAATTATTCATGTCCCTTGAAAATATATTTATGGCATTGGTATGTGAGGAATGGGAAATGGTAGTACTAGCTATATATTTCCCTTAGGGAGATACTGATCAATGGAGTTCAGTAGTGCAGAACACTATAGAGGAAGATAAAATACAACACATTGAATGAAAATCTTATAAAGAAACATTATTCGAAAAATACTCCTCTATGAACAATGAAGTAAAATGAATTGAAAATCCCATAACATAAAGAAAAAGGAAGAATAATTTGTTGCAGAGTATGAGGATACCTTCAAAAGACAAGACATGTAAGCTATATATTATATATGTGATATCAGAAAATAATATTGATCATTTCACTAATGTTTTTAAGGAATGTAACTATAGGGTTTCAGGTTCTCAAAAATTTTCCTCATATGATGAAATATTATTAAATTTCATCAAAACAGAGAAGATTTTTTCTAGATCATTCTTTTTTAATGAAAATAAAAATAATAAGAAATCTTCAAATAACCATGAAAAAAGTAAAAACATCAAATAGGAAGAAGGAAACAAAGAATATATCATTCTTTGAAAACTGTGGAATGAATCATCCTAGGAAAAAAAATAAAACCCTGAGAGTTTGTTATAAGTTCAATGAAAAGGGTCATATTGCTAATGAATTCAAGGATAAGAAACAAATAAACAATTTTGAATACATCAATTATTATGAAATTAGGAATTATTCAAATCACTATCACAAGCATCAAGGGAATCTACTATAGAAGAGGAAAAGGGTAGATAATAATGCTTATTATATCACCAAAACTCATGTTGCAGTACACAAGGATGTAATGGAAGGTAAATTAATCCCATAATAAAATTTATAAAATTATTTATTTAATCATGGATCATCGTACTATTTTTTAAATAACTAGTTTTCAAAGAAAATTAGTCATTTACCTTTTGATTTAATAAGGGTGTTCTCAGCCATAGAACGTATGGGAATTGTCATTACAAAAAAGATATTTTGTAAAGTCCCTATTATGACACTTAAACTAGATTTATTTTTTGACCTTATAATCATACATTTGGTTGAATTTGATATAATCCTTGGTACGAAATGGATTTAAAAATATAGTGTGAAAATTTATTAAAATAAGAATAAAATTACTATTTGTGATAAAAATATAGAATTATTTATCTTTAGGGTAGAAAAATTATCATCAGATTAATATATTGATCCACCCAAAGTACCTCTTCTCAATGAAATTATTAGGGAGGAAGAGAAAAAACCTTGATGGATAAGGAAATTAATCTTCGAAATCGGGATGTGACAATTGTACAGAAATACATTGATATATTTCTTGAATAATTATATATAAACCCTACAGAGCATATATTTGTGTTTAAAATTTATTTTATCCCTAATGAAAGACCAAAATCAAAGGCGCCTTATAGAATAGACACTATGGAATTAGTGTATTTGATGCAACAATTATAAGAGATGAGTAATAAGGGATTTATTCTCCCTAGTTTTTCTCTATGGGGATCCCATATTCGCTTTGTTTAAAATAATTATATACCTATAATGATGTAAATTTACTCTATATAAATCAGTTCTTTTACTATAAATAATGAGTATCCTCTACCTCACATTGATTCTTTATTTACAAAACATCATAGAGCTTAATATTATTCAATGATTGATCTTTTCTCTGGGTATCATTAATTGTGAGTAAAGAAAGAATACATTATAAATAATGATTTTGGATGAGGTATGGATATTATGAGTTTACAGTAATTCCATTTTAATTTAATAAGGAACATTTTATTTTAATGGAGCTAATGAATAAATTATTCAAAGAATATTAACATCATTTTCATATAGTATTCATTGATGATATTTTGGTGTATTCTAAAATCTATTAAGACCACAAGAAAATCTTACATCATTCTTGTGACTCTCAATTGGAATGATTTATATGGTAAATTTAGTAATTGTGAATTATAACATCAATAAATTTATTTTCATAGCTATATTATCTCTATGGATGGAATCTCATTTGATCCTGTTAGTAAAATGGAAATCCATGAATTGCATATGCCAACAAAAATAACTATGGTACCTTGTTTCACTTGATTAATATGATACTATTGATATTTCATTAAGAATCTTACTCGATTGGATAACCCATTAACCAAGATCCCACATAAAGGGGTTAAGATTGCAAGGGAAAATTAATGTGCATAATATTTTGAATAATGGAATATAATACTATTTAATTATATAATTTTGACTCTACCATCAAGAAATTATGGATTTTTGATATATAGTATGCATCTAAAAACAGATTTGGCTATGTCCTTATGCAAAATCCTAATTTTGAGGCATATTAATCAATACAGTTGTAGATTCATGAAAATAATTATCTGACTGATGATCTTTAGTTTACGACAGTTATATTTTCTATAAGGATATAGAGACACTATCTATATTGTTAAATATGTGAGATATATATGAATACAAATAGTTTTAAATATATATTTGCAGATAAATAACTATATAAATTTAAAAGATGAAGGCCCAAGATGCTCAATGATTACGATTTCCTAATACAGTACCCCATAGAAAAGAAAATAAAGTAGTTGATGCATTAAGATATAAGGACTGCATTTTAGAACCAAATAAAGACTGAGAAAATCTTATGTTTATGGGTTTAGTAAAAATATATATGTGAATGTTTAAGGATAGGGAAACATCACTCCTTTTTCAAATTTTTGTGAAACCATATTTATTGAAAGAGATAAAAATATATCAATATGATGATGGAAATTTTCAAAATAAAATTTAATTTGTTAAAGATTTAAGAGTTTTATAAATTCAATATAAGGATGGAATTTTAAAATTTGTGAAGTGGATATGTGTTCCATAATTACCTGATCTAAAATGGTAATTATTTGATAATTCTCATATCTAAAAGTTCTTTATACACCATTGTAGTAGTAAGATGATAGAGATCTGAATGATATTTTTTGGTGTGATAATATAATTTGGGAAATTATATACTATGTGTCAACATATCTAGTTTTTCAACAATTGAAGGTTGAGAGACAAAAATCATAGAGTTTTCATAATACCTATACATATTTCTACATGAATGTGGGATAACATTACTATGGACGTCATCAGTAAATTACTAAATATTCCAATAATGAATGATATAAAATGGGTTATAGTTAATATATTTAGTAAATCAAAACATTTTAATAAAATAAAATAATATTTACCTCTTGATAACCCATAAAGTCTCTATATGAATTATGTTATAAGTCTTCATGTTGCACCTATATCAATCATGTCCCATCAAGATCCCTATTTTACATCAAAATTCGGGAAGATTCATCCAATGTATTTAGATACTATGATTTATTTGTGTATTAATTATGACCCTCAAACAGACTAATAGTTTGAAAACACTATTCAATCATTCAAATACATTTTAGATCTTTCTCACTGAACTTTCAATGTATATGGGATTAGTATTTACCTTTGGTTGAGTTTACCTAAAATAATAGTTTGCAGTATAGTATTCAAATTGCACCATATAACACATTATATGGTATGATATGTCATACTCTAATTTTTTGGGAATAATTTGATGCGAGGAAACTTATAGGGCCATAAATTATTGATGATATAACAATAGATAAAATTACTATTCAATATCATATAATAGTATATTAATGTAGGAAAAAGTGTTATGGTGAAAACTGGAGAAAGGATTTGGAATTTAAAGTTGGATATCATGAATTTCTAAAATAATCTTAATATGAGATATTTATTAGGCTCAGTAAGAAAAGAAAATTTAGTTATATGTACATAAAACTATTCAATATTCTTGAAATAATTGTAGCTGTATCTTATTGATTAACAATACCACCAATTCTCTCTAATGTTCATGGTGTGTTCCATTTATCATTGTTAAAGTAGTTCATACCAAACACAATTCATGTACTCACTTATGAAGAAATATAATTGGAACCTATTTTTTAATACTAAAAAGTTCCTATCGTGATTCTTGACACTAGAGATCTTGTATTGTGCAATCGGAGAACACGATTAGTGAAAGGAATTTTGGAGAAACCATAAAATGAAAGAATCATTGTGGTAACCTAAGAATGTTATGAAGAAGAACCACCCTCATATGTTTAGAAGGTGATAGTCATGACTATTTTGAAGATGAAATTTTTCAAATGATAGAAGAATATAACACATTCATATTTTACAGTATGTATATTTTTATATCAATCTAACTTATTTGATAGCTTATGTTTCAAGAAAAACCAAGCTTAAACAAACTGTGATATACTATTAAATATTAACCATACCGTTGGAATACAAATGTGACCATTATAAATAAAAATATTTTCATATGAAAAATAACCACATCAATAAAAGTATAACTAAAATTTCGGTATATAATAAATGGGAATATGATATATTTATTTCATGGAGTAATTGAATAAACCTTTTCAAAATAATAAACAAAGTTCTTGTATTCTTCCACTGCAATTATTTATTTTAAAATTTATCAGTAATATAATTATTTAAAAGAAAATTTATTTTCATAAAATAGATTCATAAATTAATATTATGTTGTATTATAATAATAATATAAATTTTTTGATATGATAATTAATTTTTCAAATTGTCGTAAAATTGATTATAATATAAAATTTTTATTTCTCAGTTAAATTATTATTTTAATAATAAATTAATTTTCTCATATTCAGATTATTATTTCTGTATATTAGACACTTTTTTTAAATTTATGTATCAATATATTGTTATGGTTATTTTTTGTAATTTTTTAGAAATAGTTTAATTTTTTATGAATTTTGAAATATGGTAATTTACGATATTTACCATTATAAGTTAAATAAATGAGTATTTAAGTCATTGATAATATAATAACCCATTTTTTATTAGTAACATGAAAATATTTCAATACAAAGTCATAAGAATCAATACTATTGATATTCTTGATCCAAAATAATTAACAAATGAATGAAATAATAAAAACACCCATCTCATCCCCTATAAATATTACATCATACCACACATTATCCTCAAACTACTAAATCCATGCACCATGAATAAATTTGGACCTATCCCAATTCAAAACCTCTTGTAGATGTGTATGACCAGCTAGTCTTTACAATAGGCCGAATACATTCTTCTTAAAGATGTTCTTTATGAGATGATATTTGAGAAGTAATATACTCTTTATTTCTCTATTAATTTAAATTATTTTATTTTATTCATTTCACCTACCCTATATAATTTAAATGATATCTAAAGTATCAGAAAAATACATATATTTTATTTTATTAATGTAATATCAATAATAAATTCTTTTCTGTTATCCTTTTATTATTAAAATTAAATCACCATCTGTGAGGCCACGATTCACAGCCTTTAAGGATAATGAGTTTTCATTTTCATTTACTTCATTAAAGGCTGGTCATAAAAACATTATTATGGATAAATAAGATTTTAATATGTAAATTATTATTTGATTTATTTTATAAAACTAATAAACATACATAATATTAAATAATAAAACTAAACATGGTCATGAAGATCCAAAAACTTCCAAAACAAATTAAACATTTATGAATAACATTTTATCAAATGAATCATTATCATACCATATAACCAAAAGATACCTAGGAACATTTCATATCTTGGAATTATATTAATAAAATTTGATTCCTTTTATATTTTTTTTGTTCCATTTTTCATGAACTACAAAAATTATACACAAGGGAACCGACCATAAAACAATGAAATTAACACTCCTAAACCAATAAAATTAAACATTATAACTCATAAAAATGTCACTGAATTCAATTAATAAAATTATAATAAATAAAATATATGTTTAATATGTTATTCCATAATTAGTTAATCAATCCAATTTTGTTATCAAGGATGTTATGTGAGAGTTAATAATGCTTTAAGATATAAGGTATGGGTTTTCTCATATCACTTTCACTTCTGTGAGACATACTCCTCATTTACCACTAATTAATTCGTTATGGTGTGTGTATAGTTACATTTGATATATCATATAATGAAATTAATTAATTTAGTAGTTTCAAAAATTTAATTTTATATTCATTAACTTCATGAGGAATATGATTTGACTAATTACAAAGATTCAATGGATTCTTTAAATCCATTTTCATTCATTTTGTTAAATGTATATTTCATTGATTATGTCATGCTCAGGTTTTGTGTAAAATTAATTATGATTATATAATGCAGAATTTAAAATTTTTTAATGTGTAATTATAGTTAATACATATAATTTATTCATTTTATTAATGATACAATCCTTGTATGGGACTTTGCCTCAATTTTATTTCATTAAGCCATATTTTTGATGTTATATAACTATTTTATTTTCCATGGTGTACATAATAACCCGTTTATTTTTTATCTTTATCCAAAAAAAAATTCATTAAAAATAAATATTTTATATATCATGGATATGATTATTATGTATTATATATACCATTTTTATATATGGTGTTTACATTGAATTTTATTTTAACTGGGGAAGTATTAATATCTTTATACTCACTACACAATAGAGTAATTTTGATAAGGAATATTTTTCATGAATTAAATATATGTATAAATAAATAATTGGACTTCTTGTGATAGGTGGGTCCTCAAATTATATATCCCCTTGATGCATCGACATGTCTTATGATAAAATTAGTTAGCAACAAACCATTCAAATTTTTTTCATGGAGATTCAGACTAGATTCTACCTATAGACTTAAACACTCTTGTCAATGTTCCTGAATGCAGTGATTCATGTGAAAGATATATGATTTATAATAATTAAGAATTTTGTAATTCAATATTTAGTTCTTCCTAACCATGAAATAGTCACTATGAAATATATATATGGATGAATTTTTATTCATGGTTTATTCATTCAATGGGAATTTTTTTAGTAATTTGCCTCCCAATTATTTTTATTAATTACTGATTATTATTATTTTTTATTGTCTTTTATTTCTATTATGTGTAACCCTTACTTAGTGATTGAGAAAACCCTTTTTTTTGTTTTCTGTCGTCTGTACAATACACAATAAGGTTCTGGAAAATCTCATTCATGGATGAAGATAAAAATTCCCATTAGGGACCCTAAAACACCCGATGGTCTCTTAGAATTCCACAAAAGAAAAGAAAGAAAGTATGATCTCAACCAAAAAATTACAAATCAAATGATATCTCACACTAGGTATAACATAAGTATAAAAGCACAAGAGATTAATCGTAAATATATATCATCTTATTCTATCAAGGGGCGCTACTGCTGAACCACACAAGATCTGACCCACATAGGATCTGACCCACCCTTGATCTATATGTATTATCACCCAAAAGATTACACTTCATTCTCCACCTCATAACATGCCATTGGATTCATGCATGAAGAAAGCTTGATTCCAATATGATCCTCTTCTGAATCCATCAGTGTTACCTAAACCACCATTAAGTCACATGTATAAGTAACTCAGTAAACACCCATGTCATAAGGGTTCTAATGCATCATACGATGTGTCAATCGGATTCCCGGTCTGTGAGTTATAGGCATTTTAGTGGCGGGTCCCAGTTTGATTCGGGTTTGATCCAACACACCCATACCCCAAAATTTTCCATAACTCAAGTGGAGTATCCCAAGAATTCCTCCTAGTCTTAAGGGTTCTGGCACCAAATATGGTTCATCAAACAGATGTCTGGTTTAGGAGATACGCCCATTTAAGTGTAACTGGGAAAAAGAAATGTCTGGGTCCAGGCCGACCCTGTTGGACCAACCTGACCCGGCCATATAGTCCTGATCTAAATGGGCTAGGATTTACCCAGTTCAGTTGGGCATGGTCAACCCATGTCACCCAGATGGGTGCGGCCCTCCGAGATGTGGAATATCCTAGCCCACTGGCTGGGCACGGGGGGTCTACTCCCCTCCCGAATGACTCGATCGTTCGACTTTTCAATGTAGTGGTGCCAGATGGCGCCGCACCACCTGGCTGATCCTCTCAAACCGGTCACCCAAGGGACCCACGGGGTGTGGATCCGTCTTCCATTGTGGCTCGATTCCATGTCCTTTTTCCCGGGCGTGCAACTGTGGCGCGCCGCCTGACGTCAACGAAGACGACAATGGTCAGCTGCCCCTTTTATCCACCACAGATTTGAGCCACAACCCTTATCCATGGCGTTGTGTCGTTGTCCACGCGGCTAGCATTGGTCAACCACTCTTGTCCATCATGGCCCAATTGGGAGCCGCCTCCTCTTCACGGTCGGTGGATTCCAGCAGCCACCTCCCTCGTTCGTCGGCACCGTCGTGCCAGTGGAGCTTCTTCTGACCATCAGTGAAGTCTAGTGGTCCTATTTTTTTCTATCATATTGATATGGGCTTTTCAAGATGGTGCATACGTTATGCGACCCTTGGTTCCATGTTGTTTCCATATCTTTCGGTCACCCACAAAGAACAAAACCATTACCGAGATCAGTGAAAGGTATGGGCCTTGTTCGTTCAGCCTGCACCCTCCTCATTTTCATTATAACAAGGGAATTATTTCAGGAATGAATAACTCTTAGTTAAGAATCAACACCCATACCTTGAGTTTTTTGGAATTTACTGCAAGTGAGGATGTAGTGTACACTTTCCACGGTGTTGCAGATAAAGGAGAACATTTACATCCTGTGGAAATCATCATTTCCCATCGTCAAATCCTTCAACAGTCATCGAATTTATGTTCTACATTAGTGGAAGATTTCAATAGCACTTCTTCAAAGGTTCCCCTATTTTTTCTAAAAACTCATGCCTATGCTTTTTTTTAATAGATTAAAAGTGTAGATCCACCCATCGCCCAATTAATGATGTTCATTAATAAATTTAATTAATGAAACTATTAATTTTCCCAATGGTGCAGTTACACATCCTAGTGTAACCGACCATTCAATGGTCTGAAAACCTAGTGGTCCTACCTCCACCACTCAATAGTTACAGGAATGAAATAAAATATCTCATTGATTTGTTTTAATATGTTTTCTTAATTTCCAAAAATTAATATTTCTGTCTAACCCTTACTGGTTGAAGTTAAGATTATTTTATGTGAATCGTAGATAAATGGATTCAACGGCACCGTCGAATTTTTAATCCTAGCACCAGTTAAAAATATAGACTTTTCTAGCCTCACGTTTACTGAATGTGCCTTAAAAAAAGTTCAAAATTCTGTTTGAGGATCTCTGGGCATTAGAATTACGTGCCATCAATTTTTTCAGACTCTTAATAATCCCAAATAATTTTTAAAAAAAATTATATGTATAAATACGATTATTTACATAGGCTAGGTAATTATGTGGTTTCCATTGGTCTATTTTGTGTTACTAATTTCTTTACACTAATTATGTGTCTCCATTGTTAGTGATGTTAGATCACGGTCTCTCATTTCTTTGGTGACCCTAGGCTGTTTCTCCTATTATTCACATTTTAAATTACTAATTGTGATAGATTATATTGAACATATATTACTTTATACAACCCTTGATTTATATCCCATTAATAAAATCTTGAATATTAATTCTCTTTAATAAAATACTTTTCTATGATTTTATTGAAAACTCAACAGCTACAATGTTGTTTAAAATACAATATTTCGTAATGAATTTTAATAGAGAGGACATCAACAAAGTATTCTTTTGGAATGTGATTAATCATATTTAATAAAAATAAAGAGAAATGATTATAAAATAGTTTCAATGTTTCTTTGTAATTAAATATAATTTAAGAATGAAAAACTTATACTTTATTAATTTAATTCAAACTAGGATTAGTTGATAATTTATATAAAAATGGAGTGTTGGGTTTGGACTACATGCCATGCATACTGAGGTTATTGATCACATTTATATTATCATATCTATTTCAGGATTTTAATATTTTATTACTATATTAAGAGAATTTATATATTAGTTTTTTTGGTGTCTTGTAAAGTCACAAGGAGGAATGTTGGTATTTTTTTAATTTACATTCTTGTATATTCCAGGTAGTATTTTCCTTAATTTTATTTATTATTATGGGTGTTAAATTATATTTGTGGATGTTGTAGTTGGAATCGAAGAAGGATACTGGTGAGGGTGATTTAGATGTTTACTAAGGGAATGTTTTTACATTTCTTTATATGAGTTGTTTCACTGATTTTATATTATTATTATTTTTATATGGTGTATGGATATATGATTTGTAGAGTAATCAGGCATATGTTTTCACTGTATATTTATATTATTTACTACGAGAAATCACCCCTATGATTTAATTTTAGGAAAATGGTGCTTGTTGTCATCTTAGGTGGATCAGGGATGCCCCTCAGGTATATTGAGGGCCAGTTCCAGAATTTAATGTATGTAAAGCTTAGGCTAGCCTGTGAAACATGCACTACTAAAGATCATCTGATGATAAAATGAAACCCATCACCCACACCAATAGATTTATAAAACCTTATATTCACCTCATCGAGTGGTGCTAATGACCTACATCAACAAGTTTCCCATATTAAAAATTTATGGGGAATGATGTTGTGAACTCCAAAACAAGAAGAACCATACAATATCTAATTCATTGTCTATAATTTAGAAGGATTTTACATTATTTGGTACAAGCATATTATATCATGGTCTATCAATAGATGGTAGGATCTTAAACAATCATTTCTATTCAATTTAAACTCAAAATTGGGCATATTGAGTGTCACACACATCAATAAATATGAGATGAGATATAATGAATGTGTCACCGACAACAAAAATATATGGAACAGATTGAAGTAATACATTAATGTAAAATAACCAATTGAATAGTTGTTTATTATGTTTGTGGTGTATATATGGGATTTTCTTGTCCTAACTCTCTTCTCCTTAAAATATCCATGTAGATTATTTGAATTTTCAAAGACTACTACACACCTTGAGGAAGCTATGTATCCATTCAACAAAAAGTATGTATCATTATTTATAGGTGCAACATAAATTAATAGAAGAGTGTAAATGGATGATTTCATATAAACACCAACACCTAGTCTAATTAACATTGAGGAAAAATCACAAAAAACCATTATGGGAAAAATCTGAAACTATGAATATTTCTAAGGCTACCACTATAGATAAGTTCCCAATAACCTCTGTTCTTCTTAGATTAAGAATATATAATTCTTCATGATTGTTTAGTTCATTTAATTATTTATCAAATTCATAAATGAAAACATACTCATGCTTAAAAATAATTAAAAATATGCAATATTTGTTGATTAATTATCTCAAAAACAATTACCCCTACAATAAAATCCTTTGAAACACCATGAAATAGTGTTTAACCTTTAATGACTTGATCAACATTTTGTTTAGAAAATTGTATGATGGATCAAGAAAACCCTTTAGTGCATGTTATATGAAAGTCATACAATTAAAATAGTTCTGAATATATCTATGAATAATAGTATGTATCCAACAAATGTTCTTATATATTTAATGATTGACTTTCTGTTAAGTTGATCAGTCATTATTTTGGGATCATTCATCCATGGAAGAGTTAGAAAAAAAACTTTGTGGAATGATTTGCCTCTCCAATAGTGGCCTTATTAGTTTTAAAATTGTCCAATGGTATATAGTTCTAGTGACGATAATATAATGACTAGAATGATTCCATTTTAACTTTAAATTTGATGTATAATCCCTTGGACCTCATGCCCCCTATATTTGGGAAAGAGTTCCATGACTCACCAAATTCTATTGGACTCCTCTGATGAAGTGCAGGATTATACCTCCATCATGTACATGAACATGTTGAAACACTATTAAAATTATTGAGATGAGTTCACTCCTCCCATCTTTCAACAATGTTCCTGATGAAAGGTAAAACACCCTCCAGTAAGCAAAGTGTCTAGGGATCCATCAATGATAATTTTTATATGATATTTTGTGTAGAAGGGAATAAAAACATATGGATTTATAAGATGATGCCTCCATGGTTGGATCCTAACATATTTCACTATGGAATATTCAATGGGTGGGCCATCTATATCATCTTGTACCATCTATGACTCAACCACATCAATAAATCTACTAGAAGAAATAAAAAGGTTCTATTCAGCCATATCCCCTTATCAAAAAATCCCCTCCAGATTTATTATCAATGAATGACCATATGGGGTTAAAACAATTACCCTGTATCAAATATATGACATTTTCTAGAACCTCAAAATCATTCCTTATCATTTATTGATCCTTTAAAATCCCCACCAATTAAAGGATCTGCATGAAACCCTTTTCAAAGCATTAATGATAACACATGAGATTGCAGCTAATGTAGTCATGGTTGATGTTTATTGTATAGAGGGTGATGAGAATGATGTATTAAAATACATCATCTACATATCTGGGGAAGATGAGGGTTAAATAATCTAAGGTAAAATCCACCCCACTTATATCCAATGCATGATGGATTGTGAATAATTTGTTTGGTGTATTGTGGAAAATGGTTTTGATGTTAATCTCATCAAAATTCAGACACAATATATACCGGGGTATATAGAGATATAATTCATGGTGGTATCATATGAGAGTTGTTTTAATAACCTATAAATAATTCCATATCTCCACATCCATGTCTCTATAAATTAATCATAACCTCAGTGTCTCAACCAATAACTTATTGGTCATGTAGAGAAAATTTAGGGTGGTTTCACTCCCATTAACTCATGTGATGTATGTTAACTTGATGTTGGGCATTACAAGAGAGAGGGAAATCATCCCTAGGAAAACCATATCATTTATCATAATATGAAAAAATGCACACAGATAACCTCTTTCACCAATGAAGGATTAGTTCTTCTGAAATTAGGAAAGCATTATCCCATTGTATACCAAACGATTTGGCCCATGGATGAATATTAGAGCCTCTACCTTGCCTATATGACATTTTAATTAACCGACAAATGGATAAAAAATATCATTTTTTAATATCACTAGAGTACTATAATAGTGAATTCCTCACATGATAGGTTTCTCAACCTTTATCTCTAGTGTTTCGGTGGAGTCGGATGGATGAGAAATCCATATTAATGAGTATGTTCCCATGAAGGAAGAAGATTCCATACAATATTATCCTATACTCATGGTTTTATATCTCACCCTAGTTTTAATTCTTACAATAAAGAGTACATAAACAATTCTATTCCATCCTTTGAAGGAGATTCCATCACATCAGATGAGATGATACAAGACAAATTTTCCACATATGAATATATGTGGTAGAAATTATCAATATAATCATACCTCAAAAATTTTGTTTATTTGGAGGGGGGGATACACACCACTTCCATAATTGTCTCCCAAATCCCTCATTCTTTCCATTATCCCCTCCCCAATGATCATTTTCTTCTTTCCCCCCCCCTCTTTATTCCCTATTCTCTTTCGTTCCATTTTTACACTCACCACCACTCTTCCATTTGTGGGATCAATTTTCTATTTATCGATAGTCATTACTATTTTTTTGTGTTGCTGGTGTCTCTTTTACTGGTGGTCTCTTCATTAGTTGGGGATTCTGGCCTGGGCATATACAGATTTTTTAGTGGTGTCCCTACTACATCAAACTCAAATTTTGGTTTATATTCATTCTATACTACTGTAGTTAAACAACTATAGTGGATTCAATAATGATTGATGGTGTGTTGTTTTTCAGGTCATCAGTGTTCTAAGAGGCACGTCTAACGTCTAATTCATTTCAAGATATGATATCTCCCTTTATAGGAATTCTATGTCCATTTTCCATGGTAGGTTTCTTGTATTTTTTATTGTATGTCAGTATTCGGGTTATTAGGGTTCCCGAAGGTAGGTATGAAATTATTTTGAAGCATGGACCTCTATTAATCCTTTATTCACTCCACTCTTCTCTAACATCTTGGTACAATTCTCTATTCCAAGTTAGTCTAGAGTTGTGTTATATGAGGTGGTTTTGGGAGGTTCTTTTGAGTTACCATATATATCTTGGAGAAGAAAAAATAGATACTTCACACTATTTGGGCCCCAATTAAGGTTCTTCTGAAATTTTTGTTGATGGGTTTTCATTCAGTGGTTCTATGATATGGTGTTTACTGTGGATAAAAGGTTCTTGGTGGGTCCTTCTCACAAGTGAGATGATATTGATGAGGTTTTGGTTTGTGTTACAGTTCAAATAATAATTTAGTACTTGGTTTAAGGTGGTGGTGATGGTCTATATTTAAAATTTTAATGTTGGTGCATGATTTTGGTTTCTAGCAAGGTGGTGAGGGTTTTTTTTGTATTTTTTTAACTTTGAAATATGTAATGTGATCTTTTTAGGAGGGTCCGTATTTTTTGATGCAACTATGAATTTTTTAAAGGTTCCTACTTAACCACAATGTGGTTTTTAAAAACAAAAAAAATATAATGTAGTATTCATGCATGTCAGTGTAAACCAGTATTATTTTTCAATCAAGAAATATAATTTAAATTTATTCGTATAAAATTAAAGGGAGATGCCAAGGATTTATCATATGGTTTTCATCCACCCGATAATACTTCTTATTAACCATCGTGGAGTCCATAATGCTCCAAAAATGATTCTTCCCTCCTTTGGTGTCATGGTTAGGGTCAAAATTGATAATATTATTTAAGAAAACTTTTTATGGAATGTTCATTAACCCAAGTGGATTGTAAATAATGTCATAGTTCTGAATAAGAATTGACATATCCTAAACTGTATTAAATTTCATGACACAAAATTTTATTTCCTAAATGATGAATTCCATGTCCAATTCATAGATCTAATGATTCATGAAACAATCATATTTTCCAATCTTAATTTCATGGATGTATATTCATTGTATAATCAAATATAGTTTTATACTGAAGATTAATAAGCCACTATATTCATGTCAAATTAGGGAACCTTTTACTATGATGTGATTCTCTTTTGTGGAGTAATTTTTAAGCCACTGGCCATGGATACATTCCATATATCATTGATCCTCTCATATAGTATTTGGTGGAATGTTATGAGTATGAATGGGTCATAAAATCAAATTATCACTAGGAACACCACAAGAAACATGAGCATAGTTTTAGTGTTGTATTCACCCACCACATAATAATTATCACCTTGTGGTGTGCATCTATATTTACGTATGAAATGTTCAATAGAATCATAATATGATATAGAATCATCTATATCAACATTGATAAAAATAAATTCCATAATTATTATTTCACGTCCAAAACACTAAATTTTTTTAGGAATCAATGTCCATAGAGCCTATATCTATGATTTTTTCACCAATTCAGAAGAAAAATGTCATCCATTTTCTAAGATGACATAATGGTGTTTCATATTATTAGAATGAATAATGATAGATCCTTTAAAAAAACTATTATCTATTGATTATTTTAATTTTGATACCTTCTCTCTATGTGAAGAAATTATTCTTCAATATGACCATAGTAAAATGGTCCCTCGATGCCCAGTTAGCCCGACAATTAAGGGAAAAGAGAAAGATCTATATTAACTCAGTCTCGTAATACTAGACACTGAGAATAGATATTATCCCATTGAGAAGAGATGTCTTTCCATGATCTTCATAGTCAAAAATTTGTGTCACTATCGACAATACCATGAATTCCATTTATTATTCCAAATTATCATAGTGAAATATATACTAAATTTTCGAATGATGGATAAATTATTGAAATGGGGTAGTAATCCTTTAGATATTGTATAATGGATTCAAACCTCTTAATATTATCAAGGGAAAAGAACCAGATTTTTTTCATTATATAGAAAACCTATAAAGAGTTTCAAATGGAAATAAACATCCTAAATTAGGCCATTCTCTTCATAGATCATTTTACTCCCTTTTAGTATATTCAAATTGATAGTGACTCAAAAATCAAAGTTTGAAGAAGTCTTAAAAACATATACTAAACTTGGTCGGTCATGGAGTTTTCAACTTTAATTTTTTAGTTTACCTCACACCATATTCCTTCCTTCCTTTGGAAGGATTCAAAAATAACGAGGATGAATATAAATCCCTTAACACTAGTCTTAATATACAAATTTATATTTAATTTTCAAAGTTTAAAAATAATGGAAATTTTGATTTGTTCACTAAGAATATCAATGGTGACTAAACTCTTACAAAACATAATATCATCCTCACACATGAATGAAACTACGAGTTGATGGCTCAGTTTCCCTCTGATTCAAAATTATCTGAAGTACCACGATCACATAATGGTTAATTGGATTCTCTAGAAATACTAATTACATATATCATTGAACAAAACATTTATTCCTTAGTTATACATGTGTAATATAGAAATATAGTCACTCGTAACACTTCTGATGAAAAAATTCATATGGTAAATCAATTTGATTCTATCTCTCACCATGTGATTACATCAAATATACTTGTATGAGAAGAAATTATAGACCTAATAGGATTTAATAACAATATTATTATATTTTTAAATCCATATATATTACAACCCCATAAATTTTCAAATACTATTACATTGTTTTTAAACATAAAAGACCAATAAATACACTTCCAAATATTATGAGGCATATTGTCTTAGGAAAACTACATTCTTGATATATCAAAAGAAAACATAAAACATGAAATTATCATTTCATTATTTATAATGACCTCTAAAATCCATATTTATCCTAAAAGAACATAGGAAAACCATAATAATACATAAAAATGGATGAGATTAAAATCACAGTAATTTAATTGACATGATAAGTTAACATAACATGTTATTAAAAGGTATGACAAGATATCATAAAAGTTAAGGCTCAAGAGTAGTCACATAGATGAATTACATAATGAAAATGGAATCATAAGGTCATGTTAATGTCCATAATGTGTATGAAACACATAATATGATATAATCATTAGTTAAGTATAACTATATAAACAATATCACATGATGTAAAAAACATCAATAATGGACTAGGTTAACTCCCTAATCCCATAAATAATGTCTATTGATATTAAAGATTTACCCAATGTATTAGAGAACTATATTGGCGAACCCATCTTAACTTGTTGATTTTTTATGTGTTACATAAAAATTAAATCAATTATAAGTAAATAACAAAATAGTTACCCATAGAAATAAAATGGATTGCAAAATCTTTCCCTATATCATAATCGAATGAAGTTTCATAATGACAGTATTTCAGAAATGAACATAAGGAATGTATTAACGCATAAAAGGAAATATGATTAAGCTAGGTATATGTGTTTTATACAAGTATTAAAAATTTATAATCATCAAATTAAATTAAATATGGATATAAATTAATTTAGAGAGAGAGAATGATCATAAAATGATGAAAATGGTTGTTTAAAGAGATCCATTACATCAAGACAGATTTATCAAATTCATAATTTATATTACTAGATCATAAAAATAGGTTAATTATTTACTTCATTAGAAAATTGTTAAATTTTATTATTCCTTTATATTTATTTATTAACCACATATATTCAATTAAATAATCACTTAGGTTTATGTTGGATGTTTTGATGATGTTCAGATCATATGTCTCAAGATACATTTGGAAAGTTTCCTAAGGTAAATTTGATTACTAATTAATCATATATAGAATTGAAATATTGAAATTATTATTATTTATATACATCAACTACAATTTTAAAACCAATAAATATGGATGGTGATAAAAAATAGACTATATTACAATCATGGAGAGTGTTGATCTTATGTACGCCTGAGGAACTGTTCTATTTTCCAATAATCATGATAGAGATTGTGTAAGTATAATTTTGTATTTTAAAAATAATCATAATTTTATAATTATTATGTTATTAATTTAAATATACATATATATACCTTACATGTTTTTTGATAATTTAATCTAATCACATTTCATTGTGGTGCTGGTAATCAACACATACACAAAAAAATGTTATCATTTTTCAACGAATGGAAAATTAAGAAAATATATGATATTTTAATTTTTTATAATGATAAATAACTCATTAATATAATATATAAATATATCAACATAAAGAATTTGGTAGGCGATGATGGAAACTGAATACAATCGCTTTGTGAGGCGATATTCATCTATACATATGAATGATGGTTTTTGATTTCATTATTATTGAATTTAAGAGGGATTTAGGGAATTTAGTTAACATAATAACATATTATAATATGGGAGAAAAAAATTATTTATTTCATCATGATTGAGTATATTATTTTTAGATGTTGAAGAATAAATAGAACAAAAATTCTCAGTTAATAACGAAACCTTTTCTTCCGAATACCTCTCTAGTATTATACCTAAAACCTCCCTAGAATGTATTTATGATAAAAAACATATAGGTCGTGGGGAGAAGATTAAGTAATGGATGGGGAAGGTATTATATTAAAAAAGTCTGTCTTGAAAGTATAGGATATGAGGTTCTAATTTATAAATATGGGAGAGTGACATGTTTATAAATACCCAAAACTGTTCGAAAATGTGAAGTCACTCTTACTATAGAAAAATTTTAAAATAATGGAATATAAGGGTGATATATCCAAGAAACACCTTTAGTATTGAAAAATGAACTTGTTATAAAAAATTTATTGCATTTTCCTATTAATTTACTCACATTTACCATTTTATTTTCTCAGTATGGTATCTAGTTTTTTTAATATTATTACTATTAATTAGGAACATAATTAGATTTACCTTGTTAAATAATTCAAATTATGATGATTTTAATTAATTAATGATTTTTTCAAATTCATCTCATAGAAGTAATAGGATTCAATTTAAATTTATACCTATAATATCTGTCGATAAATGAGATTGAGGAAATGTATTTTTCCAACAATAGATTATCCTATATTTAAACAATAACTGGAAATAATCATTACATTAATTTCAATTCATATAAATATATTGATAATAAATTAATTTCATAAAAATATTTATTTTCCAGGTTTTATTTTAATTATTTAACATGGATAAACTTTTTTCACTTCAAAAACATTAAAAAAGCAGTGTATTTAAGAATAAAAACAAACATCTAAAAAATCATGAAAATTGATAATTAAAATGAAATTAATTATATTATTATAAATTATAATTATAATATGTAACTTTAATACCAAATTAAAAATATAATTTAATAGTTTAATTACATTATTTAATGAAATGAAATGGCAGTACATGAAAAACCCATAATATTTACTATTCCCTGAAAAATAAAATATTTTTTAAAATTCTAAAAAATTCACCCAAAGTTATTTTTTAAATAATGATTTCATAAATTATGTTCATTTCATAAAAAAAATATTATATAATTTCAATAAATTAATTATTATATTTTCTCATAAAAAAATAAATTTTTTTTTAATGAAACATGTCTTCTTGAAAAATAAAGTGTATTTTAATAAAAATAGAGGTTTTTTAAGCATTTATCAAAACATGAATATCATGTAAAACATTTATTTATATGTTTATAAATTATATTGAACTATTTATTGGTTCCAATTTAGTATCTATGTGGGTGTAGTCATAAATAACCATAATTTCTTTTAGCTCGATAATATTTGTCAAATACACTATCAGAAAAAATTTTCATTTTAAAAAAAATTAGGGCAGACACATTCTTATCTGAAAAATGAATTTCTCCCTAAAAATATAAAAATACATACTAATTTCAATGTATATGATGGTCCTTATACTTTATGTATTCCTCTCGTTCATAGGTTTCCTCTAAAAATATATGGTTCTGCCGTAGCACTTTGACCATGAGAGGCATCTTATATAATAGAACATTGTCACTATGAACCAATATAATCACTGAATGATTCATATAACACATACAATTATACATATATACTAAATCATAATATAGTACATATTCATTATCTAGAATATACTTCTTTAAGAGGGATTTATGTAATACGTCATGAACTTGAGAAATGGTTGTTGTGAGTGCTATTAGATGAGCGAAAACTCTGATGTGATAAAGAATCTTAAAGGGGATAATTTAATTGTGAATTATAATTACCTTCATCTCCAAATGAGGTGAGTCACCAAAGACCACTGGCCCAGGGTGAGAAAACATTGGAATTACTATTTTTCCCTAATGGAGAAGGGGTTGAGAAGGTCTTTCTACTCAATTCATCATAAGATGATGCTACATAAATTATGGGGAGGCCTCTAAGGGAAATTCATAATGAGGAGAAATATGATTGGACCAAAAAACAAGACATTATTTTGGATGGGGGTTTCAACAAAGAGTCGATCAGTATTGAAAAGTACATACAGTCTTGGTACCAAATCGCTTCTAAATATGAATGGTTGGTGAGGGACGCACTTAACATCTAGCATTAATCTATCTCATGATTACTATTTAGAGAAATGAATTATGTTAAGCTAAGTGTTTTTTTCACAACACTTGTTAGGAGGTTGTTCCTTGTCTTGGAAGGGTTACTGGTTCAATTTGTATCTACACTTGGGTCTGTCTTTGTGCTTTTTGGAGTAAAGATTGGTGACATTAGCTCTGTTTTTGGATTTTCATCAAATGGGGATCAGAGCAAGAAGCCTTCACATGTTAAATCCTTTTGTATTATTTGTCTGAGAGGGTATGTCATTTCCATTGATTCTGTGCCCATGCATCCTTTCATGGAAAATCATTCCGAATGATCATGTTTTGGTGAAGATTTTTGGCTCGATGAAGTTGCTTGGAAGTGGCATATCTTGTTTGTTTGTTTGTTAGTAATTATGAACAATGTGGTTTCTCTCTTTCTCTTTAAAAGCATTTCGATAATAGAAAAATTACTTTTCAGTTAGATTATCCCAAGCCTCAACCTCTATGTCTCAACAATGATTGTGAGAAAATCAGTTCTTTTGACTCTGAGTAGTACCAATGAGTTCCAGAATGATATTGGCATTTTCCACCATCTGATAAATCATTATAGGTCTCAAAAAATTGAATCCACTACCTTAATCCCAACACATAGGTTTTAAAAATATCCTCCCATATCATCTTTACAAAGAGTCATTTTGATGCTTTAGTGGAAAAAAATTCTTATATAAGAACTCAACCATAGAATAATGTTGATCTCATACACTTTGAAGTCGATAGAGAATGAACACAACATGTCTTATAGTGTTTGATTAGTCCATTCAGATTAGCCATCATTTTAAGGGTGATAGGGCATACTAAAGATTAACATAGTATTTATATCATATTAAAGGGTCTTCCAAAATGTGGTGGTAAATCATAGATCATAGTCAGATACAATCGATAGTGGTGTTCTATATTTTCTCACCACATCTCTAATGTATATACTATAAATATTATTCAAGGAAAATTCTTCTCAAATTTCAATTAATTGTGAAGTATTTATAATAAAATATAACAAAAACTATGTGGAATTATTTCCACTTGATGTCTTTGGAATACGAGTGAAGAATTAAAAATGGATATTTCCACTTTCCATAATGGTGTGGGTAAGTGTTCCAGTATCCCCTTAAAATATTTCAATATCGGAACAACTTTTTGACATATAATTAAATTATATATATATATTAATTAATCTCCTTCTTCATATTTTACATCCAATAGTGATCAAAGAGATCTCAATACATCATTGTGTTCAATGGGTGGGAGAATAAGGTTATGTTATATGCATCAATCAACAACTATTTCTTTATCCTTATATTTTATGCTACACATTGTCATGAACTAAAGCTTAGAACTCATTCTTCATCAATTTTAATATATTATAATTTCCCTTTTCATAATGTTTCCACCTTCTTCTGAATTTTTAAGACATCTTTTTGAGCATCCTTTATCTTTTTTGTAAGGGGTTGTTGATAAATAATTTGAGAAAGGAATGATTTAGATCCTTAATTAATGATTTTAATGTACATAAATTACAAGTATATTATTATTTGATCATTCTCAATTCAAATTTTTTATAAGGTTTCCAGATCCACTCAATATAGATCATCTTCCACATTATTTTTTTAATGGGATAATAATGGATGAAGAATTTATAATACTCAATCAGCTCAAACCATCCATGTAGGGGAATATCAAACTCTTTATGGGAGAAAATATATTTTGGGCTATGATGGTATTTATATATATTTCAGAATTATCCGTGTAGATACAATGACACTAGTTTTTCATCTAATATATCATTATTAAAAGCTCCCTATCATTCGTGTGATAGTTTTTCTATGGTAATTAAAAATCCTTGATTTTAAGGCTGTCACATTATCATTTTTCATCAGAACACATAATAATACCTTATAGTAAGTGTCTTTTTATACCATAAATGGTTCACCACTTAAGGAAAACATCAGATCCTTTGTAGCGATAAGCATGTTTTTCAACACCATAAATGTTTCTTCCCATTCACTAGTGTAGAAAAAAATCCCTTCTTTATTATCATGGTTATTCTGTTATAAAACTAAGATTAGTGTCACCAAAATCATCACTAATACAATACTAATTTAAGGAATCAATGAATATTCGTTATAAATAATAGTCCAATCCAATCCTCAATTTCTATTATATGAGATCAATCCATTGATATCCCTTTTTTGGTTATAATATACCCCAATAGTGATTCATCCTTCATCCATAACCCACATTTAATGACATTACATATAGATTATCCTCTCTCAAATCCATTAACACAATATTAAAATTCTCCACATGTAATGCCCTTACCCGAGTTGCCCAGAGTCGGTGCATTATTACATAACATTGGCATGACCAAAAAAAGGTTAAGTCTCGAAAGACCGATTAGTTTAGTATCCTTGGAATTACTAGATACATTCATATTGTTTACATTACATCATAATGTGAAAAACTACTACAACAACATATTGTCTTCATATCCCCTCATATTATCCCTGCAGGTTATTCATAAATTATTTCTTCACATCTTGGAAAAAATAAAACATTGAAAGGGGTGAGCTCTGATTCTCAGTAAGGATAAAAATATAGCAGAAACATTTATAAATAAGCATAAATATTTAAGGCAATGTATTTCTAAAACAAAAGCCTTTTAAGCTTGAACTTCATCATAATATGGATAAGATAAAATGAAATAATTCCATTTACTTATTCACATGGATATTCTACTAGTCGAATAATCACATGCAATATCTATAACCACTTTCATAATGATGGAATTCATAATTCCATACTATCATAACCACGTAGCCAAGGCCTTGTGTCGAGACTACAAATAAGATTTTGTCAAGGCCTCAAGCCAAGAGACTAGTTTGTCTCATGAGACCTACTGATGCATAGAGGAGTTATAGTGGGCTCCATCGGTCACTTACTAAGTCCAATGCCTTCCTCATATAAAAAGTTTGAAACATAACATAAACATTCATAGTAAAACTAGAATAAGAAATGCAAATACGTTATCCACAAACCATGAATGGTATCAAAATAGCACATCAATAGTCAAACATAACTCATTCGAAACAATATGAAAGATTGTATTGTATCATATTAACCTATATCGAGAATGATGAAGGATATTGACATAGATGAAAATAATCATCAAAACTATTAAAGAAAAATATCCCCCTTTTTCTTAAAAATATTTAAAAGTCACACTATTTTTCAAAAAGACATTTAAAATAAATTATTGAATCAAAGTGTCCCATACCAATTTGAACTTTTTAAAAGTAATTTTGATTTTAAATCCTTAATTTCCATATAAATAAATCCTTACAACCATTTTTAAAACATGGAAATTAATGAGAAGGATTTAGAATAATAAATCATTAAAACATTTTTAAAGTGATACTTTAGTTAGAGTTCCTAACCAAAAGGGATACACTTGAATACAAATAATTGAGTTAATAAAATCTTTGTAATATCATGTGAATAAATGGATTCATAATATACTATGTCAATGTACATTATGTACACCATATAAAAGTAATTCGGTGTATAACTACAAAGGAGTCTCAAGTGGAATGTAAATTGAGATAAAATCTCTCATAAAGGCAGTATCCTAAGGTTAAGGATAAATAAACGACATAATTATGTTTCAAAATATAAATACACTCAATATGATTGGATATTTAGTGTAAAATAATCAAACGAAATTCACACATATTCTTGTAAAAACAACTCCAATGAATTAGATGTTTAGCTCAATAAATGTAGATTGAGTAAAAATTACTCTTATCAAGTTCATATTGATGACTTGAGAATTTATCAATTGGGTGATTATGTGTATCAAAATTATATCTACAGAAAGGGGAGTGTGAATTATTACATAGGAAAATAAATGTTGATTCCACACATAATCTTTGAGTAAAATAATCATTGAAGTATTAGTAAAGTCGAATGATTGGAAAATGAAATTTCAAATTCCCTTATCGATTAGGTAACTTACGAAACATACACAATTGAATGAAGGATAATACAATGATGATGTAAATTTCCATAAATTAATGTAAATTACACAATGAATACAATCATTGGAAGTACACACACCACATGGAATAAATATGTGGTGAACAATGGAAATCTCACGGAATTAAAAGTGAGATAAGAAACCCCTTACATTGTACTTTTTCCTTGGACGGGGTTAGGTTATTCTCCTATATAATGGTGAAATAATTGTTATTGAATAATACAAGGATAATATACATTAATATCATATATTATATTTTTACATTGCTTTGTTAATAATATCTTAGTATTATCATCGTTTCGGTTGCTAACTTTCTCATTTTATTTTATATGTTTTGTTACATAAGTCATGTTTTTTATGGGTAGGTTGTATCTTATTAATATAAATAATGATATAAAGTCCATAAAAATTATTTTTAATCATCAAATGAGAATTTGACTTGAATGGATACGATGAGGAATGAATCTCATCGCGTTCGTGCAGACGGTAGTCCGTACGTACGTATGAGCGATAATATCATTATTTTGATATTAAAATAATATTTAATTGGACAGTATATCATATATAAATAATCCTCATAATGATATATTTATTATTTACATTAATTATACATAATTATTATACCCATCCAAATCATAATGTATTGAATAACAATTACACCATGATGTTGAGACGGCAGGCTGTACGTACGCACGTATGGTGACATGTCATTCAATGGATGGATAAAATACTGAATATGGTTGTAAAATATTTAAAATAACATCACAATATATAGAAGATACTGGATTTATTATTTAATAATTTAAATAACAAATAAAGTAGAAGTTTAAGAAGAAAAGAACTTGAAAAAGTGTGGTGAAAACATTACCTATTCTTCTGGTTCTCCCTTTTGAATTGATCAAAAGGGCTCCTTAGGTTGGATTTATGATCAAAATAAGGCCACTAGGTTGAAGTGAGGGAAGTTTAGAAAGTATTTGGGTAGGGTTTGGCCGATCCAAAAGTCATTGAATGTGTGAATTATGGAGAAGGGGGAGTTCCCTTTTATAAGAGGCGCGTGGGGCACCTTTGGAAAAGATAGAAATATTGTTTTATAATAAATTCATATTCTATTTATAATGGCTACAAAGTGAATTATTAAAAGTATAAGGTGTTTATGGTTGGAAATACGTTCCTAAAATATAATTTATATATGATTGGGTCATTATATTAACCTTATCCTTTAGTTTTAACTCTTAGTTAATTTGTTTGAAATTTACCATGTCACTTTGTATTTTTATATTATATAGTTAATAAACATACTATATACATCTAAGAGACCACCAAGTGTTAAATTAATGACACACCTATCATGATATAAGTCTTTTGGCCGATCCTTATATTTATAGGAATATAATATCAATTAATAATATAATATTTGTTTTATAACACATTTATGTCAATTTTGACACTATTCAATAATTAATTTTTGTTAAAGTATTAAGAACATTATTAATTCGAACAAAATTTATTTTAGAAATCCTATAATGTCATATTAACCAATAAAATTCATTGATGGCATCAAAACTCTCAAATTATATTTATTTTAATATTTATAATACCAATTATTTGATTCATTCATTGATAAGGAAAATACTATATCATTATTGTGTCATAAATAATATTAACAATTAAATGTCTAAAAATTATAAATAAAATACCATTATGTAGAAAATATTTTTATCTTTCTAATAAATAATTATAGTTGAAAATCCAACATATATATCCTTATGTAAAAATTGTTTTCTAAAAGATATATGTTTATGTCATTTTTGTATTTATTTTAACTTAATTAATATAAAGTGTCATTATCACTTACAAGTGGATCCATGGGGTCTTAAAATCGTCCCAAAGATTCCCCAGGTCGGAATTGTATCAACCAACAAGGTTAGGACACGTTTTAGGGTAATTTATTATTATTATAATAATATTTTGTTTACCCTTATTTACCAGATTTACCCTTTAACCATCGTAATTAAAATATTTACTGAAGTATTTATTCAAAATGTATAAACATAAAATTTACCTATTCACACAATTTTAAAATCTTGATTACAAATATGGAATTCATTTTTAAAAATTAGAAACATAGAAGTGGAAGAAATTAATTTAAAATTAATTCTCGTTGTTAAAACAAAAGGCGTGTTTTTAAGAGATAATAACAATCAAAAGATTAAAAATTGTTTATGTCTGGTTTAATTGTGAAATTATGTCCAATGACAAAAACTATTTTAAATGGTAAAAATATATTCCAAATAAACTTTAAAACCACTCAAATTTATAGTTTATCACTATTACTTATTTCGATTAAAAAAGTTTCTTTTAATTAAAATTTAGTAATTTTCACTATTAATCAAAATATAAAAGTTATCCAAAAAGTACCAAAATTTCACCCTAAGATAATTTCAATATTATGAATCCAAAAATGAAGTCCATTTTGAGAGATAAAGTTTATAAAATTTCAAAAAGTGGGTATTACTATTTATAACGGTTAATTTGATTGGTCGTAGTGTGTTAGAATCTCGAAGTTGCGTACACCACACGCTCCTGTATTATTCAAAGAGAATCGTACCGTGGAAGCTTGGGGTGTTAAATTCCCCCCTCCTTCAATAAATTGTGTCCTCGAAATTTTTAAAATTGGGATTGGGAATATAATGTAATGTCCCACATCGGAACAAGAGACAATAAAACTATCACTTTAAAAGAAAAAAAAGAGAAGTAAAAAAGGTGTCCTGAGATAACATATACTAGGATTATATATAGAAAAACATGGATATTGATGATAAAATAAGTTTCATGTTCTGATAGAGAGGGACAGAAAACATGATCAGGATAAATTTAACAATAAGAAAACCACAAACCTATGATTGGACAAACAGTCATTATTTTCCCAGTAGAAAAAATAAACAGACAACATTTTTTATTTTTTTAAGTTACATTACATAAAGATGAGGTATTCATTTCTGAGATTGACTAAGAACATAAAGAGATATACTTAATTTTTAATTAGAGTTTCATTTTTTAATAAATTTCAACAAATAACTCATTTTTTTAAATGATGAGTATTCAAGGAGACTTGGTCACACTGAAAGAGCTATAACAAACTTCTATAGAATCACATGATCCACGAAGGATAAAATTTACATTTACCTTGTCTTTAGAGATTAACCAAAACCAAAACGGTTAGTACATGATCTGATGATCCCCCAAAAGGATGTTCCTTTAGAGAAAGAAACACTAATCTTAACTTCTAAAATCAATACCCAAAAGTTAAATAAATGACATTCAATAAACAACTATCATTAAAATCATTCAATATAATCCAAATTAGTATTGAAACCCAAAACATTGAAGAATTTGGTTATGTAGTCTTCAAGGTTAAATTTTATCTCTATATGACATAAACTACTCTTAAAGTCACATACTTAAAATTAATTAACCTAATCACATATTCTCTATTATAGGTTAATCATTTTCATAAATATCAAAAATCACTATAAGTCCACAATAAAAATATACCATTACTCCTTAAAGGAAACCCCATTTTATTCTATATTCTTTGGGAATATAGTGTTCCCATCAAAGCGAACATCTTCCAAAATAACATTTATCACTTAATCACCAAATCATTTACCGATACTAAGGGTTTTCATTTGATAAGACATGAGAACCCAAATAAACTTATTATTGATCAAAAAAATGATTTAACTAAAATTAATTACTCACACTCACTGGGGACTTCACATAGTCCAGTGGTAGGTGATAAATCCCAATCACACGTTGGTTGTGGGTTCGATTCCCATAGTTTTGTCCGACATGACAGGTTGTCACATGGTCTATGTGTTGTCCTTTTTCAAAAACAATATTTTATAACATTACCAAAATGAGATAAATTCATCAAAATAACCATAACATAATTTAACCACAAATGTTTTCTCATACCTTGCATTTTCATCCCAAATTATTATAACTTGTAATTTCCTAAAACCCAATGATCATATAAAACCAAATGGTTATTTATAATAATATCCACAAGAGAAAAGATAATTCATCCTAAAATATCATTCTCAAATTGCAAACTGCAGGGTTACAAATACAGGAGAAAATTATTCCAAAGTAAACCCATCAATAAGGAGCACTAATACTTTTTAAAAAATTTCCCCAACCATTAATTTCCACATAGCTTCTTCTTTGACCAAGAAAATATCCTATAGAATAGGGCATTCAATCGTGTAATGGCCAGGTCCCCTAAATTTACGAAAAATGACAGTAAATGGATTCTTGGGACCATTTTTATATTTTTCCATAGTAATCTTCATTTTTTTGGTAATTCATCACTTTATTTACTTCCTCCCCGCATGTAAATCATTTCATTGTCCCATTGAAACACTTTCTTGGGTGTCTCCTTCCACATTTTCTGTATGATGGAAATTGAGGATTCATTTCTCCATGGACTCCACTGTTGGATCTCTTATCATTCATCACCATTCTCTTCATTGTTGAGTCCGGTAATTGGTTAATATATATATTGTTGATCATATTTTTGGAAAATTTATTTGGCATGAAGATGATATCTTTTACGCCTATCAAAATTCCATTTTGTTACTCATTTCCACCACAGTTCCAACCTTGTACATCATTATCAAAGTCACTATGAATTCCTCGGAATCCAGCCATTGACAAAAACCAGAAAGCATTGTGTGAGTAACAATAGTCATAAAATCATTTAGAGGATTTCATGTCACCATATGATCAATTTGAGACACATTATAATTAACAAAGTTCATTTACTCTCATCTTATATATAATACATCTAATAGGTTTGTAATGAAAATGTAAATTATCCTAAGCATATCCCCAGGGGGTGTAGTAAGCAAGAGTAAAACAAGGCATGTTGTCATGCACCAGTTCCCATTAGAGTCTAGCTCAAAGTGGTGTTTTCAGGTTTTACCCCAAGGTACATCTATGCCAGAGTCACCTCTACCTGCTCGTATCCCGACAGGGATGTATTGCTTGGAAAACTCACAAAATCATTACAATACCAAAATTCTAAGATGGTCTTCTATACTAATCCTCAATGTTTATCTTAGGGCTATGTGCTCTAATCAGAGTTTTCATAAATCTAGCTTCCAAGGTTTGTAATAAACTTCCTCTAATACCAACTGTAACACCCCGACCCTAGTTGCCCAGATTCGGTGCATTATTACATAACATTGTCATGATCACAAGAAATATCATTTCTCGAAGTTCTGATTAGTTTAGTAGCCTTAGAATAACTATATACATTCATAAAGTTTACAATAAATCATAAAGTGAAAAACTAATACAAAAAAATATTGTCTTCCTATCCCCTCATATTATCCCTGCAGGTCATTCATAAATTACTTCTTCAGATCCTGGGAAAAATAAAACATTTAAAGGGGTCATATTAGATGCTCTGTAAGGATAACAATATAGCAGAAACATTAACAAATAAGCATAAATATTTAATGAAATGTATAGATAAAACAAAATATTGTTAAACTTGAACTTCAACATAATATGGCAATGATAAAATGAAATAATTCCATTTACTTATTCACATGGATATTCTATTAGAAGAATAATCACAATCAATATCTATAACCACTTTCATAATGATGGAATGCATAATTCCAGACTATCATAATAATGTAGCCAAGGCCTCGTGATGAGACTACAAATAAGATTTTGTCAAGGCCTCGTGCCAAGACACTAGTTTATCTCATGAGACCTACAGATGCATCAAGGAGCTATAGCGGGCTCCACCATTCACTTACTAAGTCCAATTCATTCCTCATATGAAAAGTTTGAAACATAACATTAACATTCGTCTTAAAAATAGCATATGTAATGTCAATAATTTATCCACAAACAATGAATGTTATAAAAATAACACATCCACCGTCAAACATAACTCATTCGATATAATATGAAAGATTGTATTGTATCATATTTACCTCAATCGATAATAATGAAGGATATTGACATAGATGAAAATAATCTTCAAAACTATTAAATATAAATATCCCCCTTTTTCTTGAAAACATTTAAAAGGCACACTATTTGTCAAAAAGTCATTTAAAATAGATTTTTGAATCAATGTTTTCCATAGAACATTGAAATTTTTAAGAGGAATTTTGATTTGAAGACATTAATGTGCATATGAATAAATCCTTAAAACCATTTTTAAAACATGGACATTAGTGAGAAAGATTTTGAATAATAAATCTTTAAATAATTTTGAAATGATATTTTAGTTAGAGATCTTAACCAAAAGAGAGACATATGAATACAAATAATTGAGGTAATAAAAATATTTTAATATCATGAGAATAATGGTATTCATGATATACTATGTCCAAGTACAATATATACACCATATAAAAGTAATTCTGTGTATAACAACGAAGGAGTCTCAAATGGAATGTAAATTGAGATTAAATCTCTCATAAAGGTAGTGTATTTAGGTTAAGGATAAATCAACAACATAATTATGTGTGAAAAATATAAAAACAGTCAATATGTCTAGATATTTAGTGTAAAACAATCAAAGTACATTCACACATATTCTTGTAAAAACAACACCAATGAAATAGATGTTTAACTCAATAAATGGAGATTGAGTTAAAAGTACTCTTATCAAGTTCATATCGATGACTTGAGAATTTATCAATGGAGTGATTATGTGTATCAAAAGTATATCAACAGAATGGGGAGTGGAAATTATGACATAAGAAAATAAATAGTGATTCCACACACAATCTTGGAGTAAAATAATCAATGAAGTATTAGTAAAGATGAATGAGTGGAAATTGAAATTTCAAATTCCCTTATTGATTTGGTAACATAGAAAACATAAACCCATAAAAGAAGGATAATTAAATGATGATGTAAATGTACATAAATTAATGAAAATTACACAATGAATACAATCATGGGAAGTACGCACGCCACATGCAATAAATAAGTGGTGAACAATGGAAATCTCACAGAATTAAAAGTGAGATAAGAAGCCCCTTAATTTGTATTTTTTTATTGGTCGAGGGTAGGTTATCCTCTTTTATAATGGTGAAATAATTGTTATACAATTATACAATTATCATATACATTAATATCATATATTATCTTTTAACATTGCTTTGTTAATTATATCTTAGTATTATCGTCGTTCCGGGTGTTAACTTACTCAGTTTCTTTTATATGTTTTGTTACATAAGTCATGTTTTTTATGGGTAGGTTGTATATTATTCATATACATAATGATATCAAGTCCTTAAAAATTATTTTTAATCATCAAATGTGAATTATACTTGAATGGATACGATGGGGAATGAATCTCCGTGCGTTCGTTGAGACGGTAGTCCGTACGTATGCACGAGCGATAATATCATTTTTTTGATATTAAAATAATATATAATTGGATGGTATATAATATATAAAGAATCATTATAATGTTATATTTATTATTTAAATGAATTACACATCATTATTATACCCATCCAAATAATAATGTAATGAATAACAATTACACCACGACGTGGAGACAGTAGGTCGTACGTACGCATGTATGGTGACATGCCATTAAAAGGATGAAAAAAATAATGAATATGGATGTACCATATTTATAATAACATCACAGTATATAGAAGATACTTTAGTTATTATTTTACAATGTAAATAACAAAGAAAGAATAAGTTGAGGAAGAAAGGAACTTGAAAGAGGGTGGTGAAAACATTACCTCTTCTTCGGGTTCTTCCTTTTGACTTGATCAAAATGGATCCATAGGTTGGCTTTCAGATCAAAATAAGGCCTCTAAGTTGAATTTAAGGAATATGAGAGAGTATTAGGGAAGGTTTTGGCCGATCCAAAAGGCTTTTAATGTGTGAATTAGTGAGAATGGGGAGTGTGATTTTATAAGACGGGTGAGGGGCACCTTTGGAAAAGCTAGAAATATTATTTTATAATAGATTCATATTCGGTTTATAATAGCTCCAAAGTGGATTATTAAAATTCTAATGTGGGGATGGGTCGAATTAATTTCATCCAATAGAATTTAGAAAGGTTTGGGTCATTATAAAAACATTTTCATTTATTTTTAACTCTTTGTTAATTAGTTTGACATTTACCATGTCACATTGTATTTTTATATTATATAGTTAATAAACATACTATATAAATCCCTAATACCCCCAAGATGTCCATTAATGATATAAATATCATTATATAAGTCCTTTTGCGGAATATTAGATTTTGAGAAATAGAATATCAATTAATACTATAATATTTTTTTTAAAAACTCATTTTTGTCAATTTTGAAACTATTCAATAATTGATTTTTTTAAAGACATAAGAACCTTATTAATTCTAAAAAATTAATTTAAGTAATCCTATAATTTCATATTAACCAATAAAATTCATTTATGTCATCAAAACTTTCAAATTATATTTATCTTAAAATTTATAATACCAATTATTTGATTCTTTCATTGACAAGGAAAATACTGCATCATTATTGTGTCATAAATAATATTAACTATTAAACGTCTAAAAATTATAAATAAAATACCATTATGTAAGAAATATTTTTATATTTCTAATGAATATTTATAGTCGAAAGTCCAACATATATTTCCCTATTTAAAATTGTTTTTCTAAAAGGTATATTCTTAGGTTATTTTTGTATTTATTTTAACTTAATTAATATAAAGTGTCCTTATCACTTACAAGTGGATCCATGGGGTCCCAAAATCAACCCCAAGATTACCATTGTTGGACCTGTATCAACCAATAAGGTTAGGACATGTTTTAGGGTAATTTATTATTATTATAATATTATTTCTTTTACAATTATTTACCGGATTAACCTTTTAACCATGGTAATTAAAATATTTATCGAAGTAATTATTGAAAATGTTTAAAAATAAAAGTTACCTATTTACACAATATTAAAATCCTGATTCCAAATATGGAATCCATTTTTCCAAATTCAAAACATAAAAGTGGCAGTAATTAATTTAAAATTAATTTCTGTTGTAAAAACAAAAAGCGTGTTTTTAGGAGATAATAACTATCAAAAGATTGACACTTATTTATGTCACTTTTAATGGTGAAATTATGTCCAATGACCAAAATTGTATTAAATGGTGAAAATATATTCTAAATATACTTTAAAACCACTCATATTAATAATTTATCACCATTAATTATTTTTATTTAAAAAGATGTTTTTAATTAATTTTTTTAATTTTCACTATTCATCAAAATATAATAGTTATCTGAAAAGGTACCAAAATTTCACCCTAGGCTAATTTCGATATTCTGAATCCAAAAATGAAGTAAATTTTTGAGAGATAAAATTTATAAAATTTCAAAAAGTGGGTATTACTATTCATAACAGCTACATTGATTGGTCGTAGTGTGTTAGAATCACGATGATGCGTACAACACACGATACTGTATTATTCAAAGAGAATCGTACCGTATAATCTTGGGGTGTTACACCAAATGATCCTCCTTAATTATGGAGTAAATTATAATTTCATTTATAAATAAAACCACAAAATTTGTAAGATAATATCTAAAGAATCATTTCCTTAAATCCATAATGTTTGTTGCAGAATTAGTGGGTTTGAAATTCATCACTATGAAATCATAGTGTCTATACCATGGTTGTATGAATGTTTTGAGAACATCTTCATTCGTCACCCAAAATTGGTGATATCACAACCAATATTCCACCCTAGATAAGTACAAATATCCACATAATTGATTAATCATGTAAGATCATGTGTTTTCCTATGATGTAGGCATCATTATTTTCATTTCAATTCCTTAATTTTTACCTAATGAGAGTGTATTATGTGGTAAAGGGAATTTCTTGAGGTGTCATAGGTTTTTTCATAGCCCTGATCATGACTTTTGGAAAAAACCAATGGGGCCAGAATGTTAATAGAAACTATACTTACCATGATGGACAGTTTGATTAAAGCCTAAGAGGTGGTCTAGAACATTATAAATGGCCACATGAATTGATTTAAACAATGAATATGGTTCCACACACCCATTCAGTGATGGAAAGAGATCCTAAAAGGGTGTATAGTTTACCATATGTGTGCACTAAGGGACTATTTCCCATACATGTAACTCTTCAATTTTCAGTAGAGGCATGTAATATGGTTTGCACAAAGCTTCCAAAAAAATGTACATCAACCATGTGTGTCCCCTATTGAGGCACATAAGTGAACACGATTTGTGAATGGTTCGGCCAACCATGTGGAAAAACCATGTGACCCTGTTAACATTTTAGAATATAGAAATATCTCCTTCATTTTTCATTAAACATAAAATATATTTATCCTAATTCCACAATATAGTACCATGAAATTTTAGAGCTCCATGAATGAAAAATTATAGTCTTAAATATGGATAATTGTTCCAAACATAGATTCAGACACTTTTTGTCTTGTTAAATCCACACTGGTATATTCTTCAATCATATTATGTCATTCATCATCTCTCTTTGTATTGATAGAGTTATTTAGGAGAAATATAATGTAACGTCCCGGATCCGGAAGCCACACAACGGGTTCCCAGAACCCTGTTGGTCACATGACCTCAAGCGCATTTCTCCATATTCCAGAGGCTACCAACTAATAGGGAGGGTTCCAGTCTGAGAGTGGGAAAACTAAGCCCCCATTTTTCAAAGTGAGGAGTAGCGGAAAGGAACTATTAAATAAAACAGGGGAAGCAGTAAACAATATACAACTGAAATAGACAAATAAAGTAAAAGAGAACTAAAAGTCATATATATAATTATTCAGCTTGTCGCTATTTCTATGAAATCATACATAACATGATACACTGCAATACAATACAATACAACTCAACGTACAATGTGCATCCATGGAAATCAAAGAAGAGTAAATAGAACGTAGAAGCATCGCAATCCTAGGCTTGGTCCGATGCTCTCCTACTCCTCTGCTATAATCACGTACCTACATATGGACACTTTCCCTTGTTGACACCTGTAGAAATATAGTCAGTTTGGGCCGAAGACATTACCAAAATAGGGTGTGAGAAATAAATCCCCGTAGTCACCCACCAAAGGCCTGTGCGTAACTCGCAGTGAAAATGTGAAACAGTAGTGGGAAATAGTAAATGTAATAAATTAAGTAGTACTCAAAAGCAACTAAATATTACAGTTATATTTCGATTTTAATATTCATTTCACCATGCCAAGCATATTCTTTAACTGGGAAGGTATAATATATGGAAATCACAATGATGAATATTCATGATAACACTGTCCTCATACATACAATCCTTACCATAGGGTAATCAGAATCGAAACCCACAGATGTCTTCCCACAGGCATAATGAATATTTCCCACAGGAATAAGAGGTGTCGTGCACAGGCACCAAAACTATTAACCACGGGCATAGAAACTAATACCCAAAAGCATGATAATGGTTTCCCACATACTAAAAAAACACTACCATTAGGCTATACATGTAATCGGGCTGATCCCAACACATAAATAAGAAATAAATTATATACAATTCCTCTCAAGGAAATTTCAAAGCATGCTAAAATTCACAGTTTACCCATAGGTATTCTTGCCAAACGGATAAACAAAGGAATGCATCCCAGGGGTTGTCTTGGATCCAAGTAGTGATCCCAAATAGTAGATTTAACATATCAAAAGTTTATCTATGAAATTGTAGATAATTTTCAGAAAAGGCCACAACCATACTACACCACTAACATGGGTTCACATCACAACGATACACAAATTCAACTCAGCAGTTGGAAATAAACACCAGACCACCTACCATGATCGTCTTTGACCGGTATACATGACCGAAGCCTCTCGAAACGTCCTTAAATGACGTAGATATGGGATAAATGTTCACACATTCAACCTCAAAAAATAACCCATAAATGAAGAATTTGTAATAAAAATGCAAAGAGAGGGGAGGGCTTACCCGTACTGTTCCAACGTGATCGATGGATGCGGAATCAAATTTCCGGTGTGCGACCGGGTGATACTCTAAGGATCAGTCATCTCTCTCGCGCTCCAAATGAACCTAATTCCTCCTCTGCCAAATGAGGAGGCTACTTCCTGTTTTATGTGGAAAAAAAACAGACTACACAGTGTGTACTCTCAAGTACACAGTGTGTACGTTTCATCATATAACTTTTACTCTAGCGACTTCTTTCCACTTTGGCACTATTAATATGTCAACATGAGTACACAGATTGGATTCTTCAATATATGGCATGTACTGTCACTCATCTCGACGCTTCCTCCGCCACCTTACTGTTCACCTTCCGATTTATTACACGGCGTGTAAATACCTAGTACACTGCGTGTAGTTGGTTTTTACACCCTTTATCGCTGACAGGCCTACACACCCTGGGTACTTATCTTGTATGGCCAAAGTACACAGTGTGTGGAAAAGTACATGATGTGTACCCGTAAAATTTGGAATTTTTCCCCATATTCCTTATTTTCTCAAAAATACTTAAGGAAAAAGGAATCGAAGAAACTCGTACCTAATGAATAAGAACTGGGTTCTTACAAATTCCCCCCCTTAAATAAATTCATCCCTAAATTTACATTCTAAGGGTGGAGATGATAATGTTTTGAACAACTCAGGCCACTGGGCACGTACTTCAGTCTCCCGCTCCTAGGTTTCCTCCTCCACTCCGACTTGCTGCTATAGCACCCGTACGAGAGGAACTAGCCGGCCTCAGAGAACCTTGGTACTCTTATCAACAATATGAATTAGATGATCCTCAAAGAATGCATCTACCTGAAGCTCAACCTCCTCATGATGAAAACATGAGATGGGTCTGAGTGAAAATGGTGCAACTGAGATACATAGAAGAAGTCATGCATGGCCTGGTACCTCTGTGGTAACTTCAACAGATAGGCAACTAGTCCCACTCTCTCCAAAATCTCAAATGGCCCCACATACCTCGGTGAATGTTTACCCTATCTCTTGATCTGCCTGTGTCCCAACCTCGGCGAAACACGCATGAAAACCTGATCCCTGACAAAAAACTCCAAGGGTCATCTACGACGATTAGCATAAGATTTCGGACGAGACTGTGCAGTAGAAATCCACTTCTGAATCAACTGGACCTGCTCAGAAGTCTACTCCATGATACATGGTCCTAGTAAAGCTGCATCACCTGCCTCTATCCATCACAAAGGTGATCGACATGGACTACCATATAAATCCTCATAAGGTTTCATCTCAAGAGTTTCCTGAAAGCAATTACTATAGGAAAACTCGACCAGGGGTTTGTGCCTCACCCAAGAGCCCCCAAAGTCCAGGACGCATGCACGTAGCATGTACTCAAGCACCTGTATCGTGTGCTATGACTAACCATCCGTCTGAGGGTGGTAAGATGTTCTCATAAGAACCTGTGTACCCAGTTCCCTCTAAAAACACACCCAGAAACATGTCATAAAGTGTTCGTCCCTATCATTAAAGATAGAGCAAGTAACACCATGAAGACTTAATACCTATCAGATATACAACTTCATGAGCTCATTGACACCATAGGTCTCCTTGATTGGAAAATGGTGAGATACCTTTGTATGTCTGTCCACAACAACCCACACGGCATCACAACGTCGCGGTGACCTCGATAACCCAGTCACGAATACCACCCTGACATCATCTCATTTCCACTCTAGAATGGGTAACTATTGTAACAGTCCGGATAGACTCTGATTCTCTGCCTTCACCTGCTGACAGGTGGAACATCTTGTAACAAAAACAGCTACATCTCTTTTCATACCCGGCCACCAATACTAACCTCTCAAATCACGGTACATTTTGGTAACCCTACGAAGAACTTCCCGAGATAAAGCATGAAACTCCCACATAAACTCTTTGTGTATATCCCCTAGAACCCAGACTCATCCATGGAAACACAGTACCTCATCATTGCCTATCTTCCAAATAGGAGGAGGTCCTCACTTGCCACCGACTCCTATAGAACTAGCCCTTCAGAATATGATAGTTGTCTCATCCTCACTCTATCTAGGAGGGTATAATTCACATATAAATAAGAGAGATAGGTTTGCCTCTGACTATTGTAAACCTCCAGATGCATTTCAAAGAACAAATCCATAAACCGCCACTCACCACTGGCAACCTACAGTGCATGTATCTGAGTCTTCCTACTCAGTGCATCAACATCTGTGTTACCCATAACAGGTGTATAAGAAAGCTCAAAGTCGATGGACTAAAGGTATTTAACCCACCTTCGCAGTCTCAAATTCAGTTCCCGATGAGTAATGATATATTTGTGTCTTTGGTGGTCCGTAAACACCACAAAATGTTCTCCCAATATATAATGTCTCGAACAACGTAACACGTGAACAACTGCGGCCAACTCGAGATCATGTGTCGGGTAATTCCTCTCACGTGTCCTCCACTTCCAAGACATGTATGCAACTACTCGATCACCTTGCATCAACACTGCTAGCATCCCAACACCTGATGAATCACATTAAACTGTATATCTCTTCCCTTCCTATGGATGTATCAGCACTGGTGCTGATGTTAACCTTCCCTTAAGCTTTTGAAAAGCTATCTCACAATATTCTGACCAAAAGAACTTAACACCCTTCTTAGTCAAACCCATAAACGATGATAATATGTGGGATAAGTCCTTTATAATGATCCTTTAGTAACCAGCCAGCCCCAAGAAACATTGTATTTCAATCACATTCTTAGGATACTCCCAAGAAACTACTGCTATCACCTTTCTTGGGTCTACTGGAACTCCTTCCTCTGAGATGATATGACCTAGGAAGTGAATCTGGTCCATCCAAATGTGGCACATTGAGAGCTTAGTATATAGATGATGCTCTCTCAGTTTACTCAATACGTTCTCACGATGGGTAGCATGGTCATGTCAAGTGTGAGAGTACACCAAGATCTCATCCCCAAAGACTACCACAATAGAATCTAGATAAGGGTGGATCACACAATTCAACAAATCCATGAAAACTATTGGCATGTTTGTGAGTCCAAACATCATGACTAAGTACTCATAAAGACCATATCTACTCCAAAAGGCAGTAAGAGGTGTGCATGATGGTCTCACACGAAACTGATGATATCCAGATCTCAAGTCAATCTTCAAGAACACTTGTGATCCTCAATATTGATCGAATAGATCATTAATCCTCAGTAAGGGATACCGGTTCTTAACCGTCAACTAGTTCATCATCTGATAATCCACACAGAGTCTGAGGGTACCATCTTCCTTCTTCATAAAGGGGACCAGAGAACCCCATGGAGAAGTAATGGGTTGGGTGAAACCCTTTTCCTGTAACTCCTCTAACTGACTCCTTAGCTCCTAAAACTCTAGTGTAGCCATCCTATAACTAGGAATGGACAGTGGTGCTACTCCATGCATTATCTCAATAGAGAAATCCACCTATTGCTCTGGTGGAGGACCTAAAAATACATCTGGCAAGACATCCCTGAAACGATCAACTACTAGAGGAAAATTATTTTTACAAGTTCCATGGTCATCAAGATATAAACATGAATAATAGGATGTCACACCACCTCTACCACAATGCTTGGGTCTATCTTGGCTCACCTGGAAATCCCATTCGCCCTTGTATTGAAACTTTCCACCCTATCGTGATGTGAAACTCACCCTGCGACGATAGAAATACAAAACGGCTCGAATGTGTACCCTCCAGTCCATCCCATGAATGAAATCATAAATCGTAATATCTATGACCTAGAGGACCGCTGGAATGTGACACCCACTAACCTCCAGGGGAGAACTCTCTACACTAATGCACACCAGCCGTTCTAGTTTCCAATGGATTTTCTAGCATAATAACATCAGAGGAAGAAGAAACACATAGACCAAGGATCTCCAAAATGGGCACAGATATAAAGATATGTGTAGTATCCATATCTAAAAGTACTGAAGATAAAACATAAGAAACTAGAGTAGTACCTCTAATAGTAGAAGGTCCGGGATCCTGCTCTTATTGGGTCTATTGCACTGCATATGTCTGCTCAATTCCACAACCTTGCGACATAGCCTGCCTACCCTGAGCTGGCCTTCCCTGTTGTCTCTGATATCGTGGTGTCTATCTACCATGGCCACAACCACCATCTCGGCCTACACACCTCAACGTATTCCAATTTTCGGAATGGTAAGAAGTTGTTGGTCATGCTCCCGCACACGGAGTCTGCACAGAACCCCTCTCACTAGCCACTGGTGGAAATGCCCTAAAAAATTATGGAGATGACCCATCATGTTGCAAGCATGGCCCTTCGTTGGGTCACGTGGACACAACGGTCTCTTGTTCCCCTCTTTACCAAAATGGTTGCACATAACCTGGCCACCTGAAGTATTCTTCTAGCTAGTACTTCCACCATGACAGAAGTCCATCTGCATCTTCCTCTTACTAGTAAAAATAGTACCCGAAACCAGTGTCGAAACACCCTGGCCCACACCACTAGCTTCCCACATGATCCTCTCAGTAATCAGCACTCGGTTCAAAATAGCATGCACTGTAGGAAACCTGAAATCATTCACCAATTCTAGGATGTCATGTCAAAGACTATCCTTAAAGAGTATAGCCCTCAACATCTCATCACCCACTAGAATAAGAGAAAAATGTTGCATCTCGGTGAATCTGGAAGAATAATCCATCACTGACATAGCGCCCTGCTAATGATTAAGTAGCTCTTGAGCTCGATCTTCCCTCAGTGTCTCTGGGAAGAAGAAGACATAAAATAATTCATGAAAATCATCCCACGCCATGTCTCGGTGATTCTCAGATTGGGTGGTAACATACAACCACCTATTGGAAAAATCATGTAGCATGTATGTAGTGAGCTTGACCCTCCTCCCCGGAGGAGCCTCTAGATGCTCACAGATAGACTGCAATGAGTCCAATTATGAGTCCAAAGCCTGTGTTTTGTCATCCCCTAATAATTTACATGGATGCTGCTGCTAGAATATACGAGTTAGCTCTGCCATATATATGGCAGCTGACGGTGATCCCTAGAAGGTCTACATAAACCGCATGAATCCTTCACGGAACTGTGCATCTATTCCTATGTCAGGTATAACGGTTGGCACCGCATCTGGATCTTTTGGAGGTTCTATCGGTAGCCCACATCCTACCGTATCTAGAGTTTAGTCGCTACCTCTCTCCTGGATAACAACGTGTGGACGTCTCGATGAAATGAATCTACAAGGTCAACACATGACTTAAATTAAGGTTATCAAAGACTACAAATGAGGAGACCAATAAGGGAATAGGAGAAAGAAATAATTCATGGTTTATAGAACTTGACTAAAAAGTTTCTATAAATACTTCACGGTGTGTTCTCATTGTCCATCCACATGGGAACGTACTCCAGCTAAAACCGGTCATGTAACACCCCAAAGACACGGAGAGTTTTCGGAATACACAGCGTGTACGTGAATCCTTTTTCCCTTCTTGAGTCCTTCTACACAGCATAATCCACATGGATCTGCTAAAACAAAAAAACATGGCATGTACATGAAAATACGACGTGTTCAATGATGGACTAGACCGACCAGTATTTCTTGCTACATGTGTGACACTACACGGCGTGTCCCAGGCAGACACGGCATGTACAAGGAAAGATGACACCGACCAGTGTTGTTCGTGACATGGTCATGTACCTAGGTCAGACTACACGACATGTTCAAAGTAGACATGGGGTGTATGAATTATGGATTCTTTCGTCTGTGTTGTTAATTACATGAGAAGACACAGGGTCAACATTACTCAGCGTGTAAAACCAGTACACGACATGTTTTCACAATCCATTACCTACCCCGTGTTGCTGCCCACATGGCCTATGACACGGGTAGAAACTACACGGAGTGTACATACATCACACAGTGTGTACTTAAAAATTTTCCAATTATTCCCAAATAGAAGATTAAATGGAATATAGTAAAAACTACACGGTGTGTAATCTGGGTATTTCCAGACATTAAGAATTTGAAACTACTCCAAAGCGCAAAAAAGCACTGGAAACAATACCTAAGTGCCAAATTCTGATCCATGAGGGCCCATACTCCCTGCAAATCAAAGCTTGGCATCTTAAACATGTTATTAATAGAGTAAATAGTGAATGGTATACCAAATTCCGGTCATTGAGGGCCTATACTCCTAAAAAACAAAGTTTGGCATTTATTCTATGAAACCTCATACAAATATACCCTATCTAATAGTAGGTTTTTATCAATGCATCTATCACAACATCATGCTTTTCTAATGCACCTACATGGCATGGAAAGAATGCATGACATGTGATTTCTAGCATGTTCCAAAATGATGCATGAGACGGCATACCCACATCTCATCATGTTGTAACTAAATAGAACTCATGTACAACATATAAAAATCATAGTCACAAGTGTGTCACCCAATGGTGAAAATCATATCAACTGTAAAATTGAAAAATTAGGAAAATTGGAACACGAGGTAAATTTTTTTCCCTGTACACGGGTTAGCTACTCCGAGGCTTAGGTTATTACCAAATACCAATTCCACCCTATCCCAGACTATAGGCTCCATATATTATGTCAATGAAAATATCCCCTCTAATACCACTTTGTAATGCCCCGAATCCAGAAGCCACACAATGGGTGCCCCGAACCCCGTTGGTCTCATTACCTCAAGCGCATTTCCCCAAACACCAGAGGCTTTCGGCTAGCAGTGAGGGCCCAGGTATGATAGTGGGGAAGATATTCTCTCATTTTTCAAAGTGAAGTGCAACAGAAAGAAAATATAACAAACAACAGCGGATGTAGTAAACATTATACAACTGAAATGGAAAACTAAATTAAAAGAGAACTAGCAGTCATCTATATAAAGATGCAGTATGTCACTAATTCTATAAAAGTATTCAGAACATGATATAATGCAATACAATACAATAAAACTCTAATTACAAGGTACATCTAAGCAAAACAAAGTAGATGGAATAGAACACAGTAGCATCGCAAGCCTAGGCTCGGTCCCATTCTCTTCTACTCCTCTACCACAATCATGTACCTGTATAGGAAACCTTTCCCCTATCGACACCTATCATAATATAGTATGTTTCGACTGAAGACATGACCCATGTATGGTATGAGAAATAAATCCCAGTAGGCAACCACCAAAGGCACGTTCCCAACTATTAGTGAAAAAGTGAAACAACAGTGTTGAAAAGTAAATGCAATAAACTAAGTAGTACTCAAAAGTAACTAACTCTCCCCGTTATATTGCCACTTTTATATTCATTTAACCATGCCAATAATATGATTTAACTGGTCAGGTATAACATATTGAAATCACCATTTTAAATATTCATGATAACACTGTCCTTAGACATACAATCCTTACCCTCAGGTAATCTGAATAGAAACCCACTGGTGTCCGCCCATAGGCATAACGAATATTGCACATAGGCATAAGAGTTGTCTCCCACATGCACCTGAACTAGTTCCCACGGGCACCGAAACTGCTGCCCACATGCATGATAATGGTTTCACACCGGCTAAACGAACATTGCCCTCAAGATATACAATTAACCAGGCTAAGACCAACACATACGAAAGAAAGTAATTATATACAATTTTCCTCAAAGAAATTTAAAAGCATGCTAAAATTCACGGTATACCCACAGGTATTCTGGCCAAACAGCTAAACAAAGGAATGCACCCCCCCTGGTGGTACTGGATCCAAGTAGTGATCCCAAATATTAGTTTTAACTTATCAAAAGTTTATCTAAGAAATTCTTGATAACTTTCAGTAAAGGCCACAACCATACATCACCCCAAATATGGGTTCATAGAACAACGGTACACAAATTCAACTCAGCAGAAGGAAATAAACACCATACCACCTACCTCGATCATCTATGACCAGTATACATGAACGAACCCTCCCAAAACACCTGTAAATGATAGTGATCTGGGATAATCGTTCATAAATTCAACCTTAAATACCTTCCCATAGATGATGAATTGGTAATAACAAAGCAATGAGAGGGGTGGTCTTACCCATATGGTCCCAACGTGATCGATGTTGGAGGAATCAGATTCTTGCTGCATGATAGGGTGATCTTCCAAGGATCGGTCATCTTTCTCGCTCTCCAAATGAACCCACTTCCTTATCTGCCAAATGATGATGCTACTGCCCATTTTAAGAAAACAAATAGACTACACGACATGTACTGTCAAGTAAACGGTGTGTAATTTTCATCATTTTACTGTTTTTATGGAGGATTTTTTCCACTGTAGCACTGTTTATCTATCGACATGAGTACACGACCTGTATTCTTGAATACACGGTGTTTACTATCGCTCATCTAGCATCTACCTCTCCTACCTTACTGTTCACCTATCGACTGATTACACGACATATAAATACCCTATACACGGCATGTAGTCGGTTTTTACACCCTTCATCACCGACAGGCCTACACGCCCTGTGTAATTATCCCACTCGGCCAATGTACACGATGTATGGAAAATTACATGGCGTGTACAAATAAAATTTTTGGTTTTCCCCCATTTTCCTTATTTTCTCAAAAACACTTCAGGAAAAAGGAAATGAAGAAACCCATACCTCAAGAATAAGAACCCGTTTCATACATCTAATGTGAACTATTTGTAGGGAGTTCATCCATTTATATATTTTATTCTAATCGATATTTTTTTAGGAGTCGATACTAGTTGAGTATTCCACTAAATTTATATGATATGGTGTCTATATAATTTTCTTTACGGTTCGATTGTTTTGACATAATAGTTCCACACTCCAAATATTACTATGTTCCACCAAAATTAAATGTAAAACTTGATTAAATTGTTTCAGACCTATTTAAAATTCCCACTATTACTACTATATGGATGTAGGTCATTCAACACAATCCACACAACCTTTGAGGTGTATTTATATATATTTCCCTCATTGTTCCATCATGTTTGGTACGTGTGAGCTCAATAATTTTAGTGAGATTCTTAATGAAAATTTAATTAATTGGTTAAGTTATTAAGATACATGTTTTACCTATTCATTTTAAATTTAATGAATAAATTGAATTGAATTAATAGGATAAGGTTTTACCTCATTTTTGTGATGTGTAATATGATTAAAATAGATAATTTTTTTATACGAAATTTTTTTTATGGGTTGGATAAGTAATTTTTTCAAAATTATTAATGAATTGATTGATGTATTGATAATGGTATTGGATTCCTTGGATGAGTTCTAATGATCGTAATTCCATTGGATTCCATAGTCATTTCTTCTTCATAGAGATGTACTTATTATGGAAGTGGATTACACGGTATTTTATATCTTGGGTCATGATTCCATAAAATGATAAGGGAATTATTACCCCTTGGATCTGACATACATGTAATCATATTGTAAATGTTCTGTTGACATGATCCATAAACTCATCCCAAGTCATTACCAATTTTCCCTCAAGATGCTACATTAAATCAATAAGGATTACATGGTTTTCAATTTCTTGGATCAGGACCATTGTGATCTAATAGTATATTACATGGCATAGACCATTGTGGATTTTGACACTTTATTACACAACATGGCCACTATGGATTTTTTTATATTCTTGTACATATCCCTGGTATGGGTATCTGATTATTGTTGTTATACTACATATTATCACACATGTTTATTTATACCTTATAAGTTCCCTGATTTATGGGAGTTTGAAAATTATTCATAGGTATCCATGTTTGGATAGACATTATAACATCTTCTAGACTCTTTAATTTATTTATTTTCATAGCAATGATATACTGCACAGTACTTCTATTTACATCACAAATACCAAAGTTTTTATAGACACCATTGTTGGTGTCCTAAGGAGTGTTATCTCCCACATTGTTCAGGCCTCCATTGGTTACCAAAATAGAATTATTGGATGTAGTTTGGGACCAGGGAAGAAACCCAATGTATGTTACTTGACTTGATCATTACATAAGAGAAGGGGAGCACATGACCATGATATTTTACTGATGCTAGATGAAGATATTTTCTTTTTGGTATTTTTAGTATTTTTATACAGGTGTTTTACTGATGTGCCTATATCTATGTATTGAATAACTTTTGGTATATATGTGTGATATGATCATCATATTTAACATGAAATGGATTTTTAATTATTTATTAGTACATTCATCTGGAGGTCTATCTTCTGTATTTGGTTATGTTTTCTTCTTCTACATGATTTTTATGAGTATTATTGACCTATCACACTCTAAAATGAGGTTATAGTCTCCTCAAAAATACATTGTAGGACATAACTTATAGACATAATCCTATAGAATATATGAATGATTTCTTGAGTTAATGTGACCCACTAGTTTAAGAAACTATTTAATTGATCACGGGTAGAACATTACAAATTGGTGTCCAATGAATGTTTTTCTAAATTTATTATTTCAGGACTATAGAAACAAGGATATGAAGTTCTCTAATGTATTAATGAGTTGTTCTTGGGAGTAGATAACCCACATACATGACAAAATGAATCATTTTGTAATGATAAATTCAATTTATATATTTAACCCAACACAATTCATTTGATTCAACTGTTTCGTAATTCACTTGAAATGTGACATTATAATTGATGTGATTGAGGTATTTTATTTTTCAATTTACCAATGAGATGAGGGTATTAATTATCATGAATCATGTTAGGAAACTATTATAAAATTCATTCCATGACATATAAGAAACATTTTTTGTCTGCATGACATTATTATGTGTTCCTTCACTAATATACATGTTGTTTTTTAAATGAATTGTGTAGGGAATTGAGAAACATAGTTAGAACATGAAGTGACTGTCGTAACCTAATAAATGATTTCCAACATAAGGTATGATGAAAACCCAAAGAATCCAATAATGAAATGTTGATTCATGTACCATTGTTCTCATGGAATTGAACCTTTTATGGTCTTAATTAAGTGGATTCCACACTCCCAACACTGAGGGGTTGGGTACCTTATTGATTGATCAGAAGTGGTGACCCATTTTGTGAAACCATTTAATTAAAATTGTAAAAAATGTCAACTAAATTGTTATAAAAATTGTAAAAAATAGGAAAATATACCCCGAACTGACTTTTGAGTGGGAAGTAGGAAGTGCTTCCGGTGTTTTATATGATGGTTACTATTACTCAGTCCTAGGTTTTGGAGCAAGAAGATAGGTTTTTTTAATCTATAAGAAGGAATTGACATATCCTGTATTTTCATATTTCTGAATTACATACTATTAGATAATTTATGAGGCATATTTTTGGCGTTTTAGGGACATTATATAGTGATGAACACTAGTTTTGTACCCAAAGGGTGTTGATGACAATACTCAAGAGGTCGTGGGAACTGTGATACATTTATATCCAACAGTAGTTCCTCTATTAGAATCACTAATTTTAATGTATATGTTTGTCGAGTCCAATTTGTTTGAGGGCTTATAATGCTTCATGCTAACATTTTAGGGATCTCTACATCCTTCCTCGTCTATGGTAGAGCTAATGCTCATGTTCTAGAAGAATCATCCTCCCTTTTTTAGGCATAGAGGTATAAAGGCTATTCAGTAATGACTAGAGATAGTTTTTTCACTATTTTATTATCTAAATACACATACTATGAGTATAGTAATGATAACAACATATATGCTTCAGGGATCATATGAGAACTCATGGGATATTTTTACCAGATCTATGAACATTAATAAATAGTTAGGATTTATTTTTAATCCATTTGTTGGAATAATTCATTATTATGGCCTAGAGAGCTAATAGGGGATTTTATATTATTCATATAGAGTTTTTAATGTTTACTATTATTAAGTATTCAACATGATTCACTATGCTTTAGTGCTTTTCACTGATTTATCCTCTTGATGATCCATCGAGGGTAGACTCTTCAAGGAAATCAAGAATGTTATTGGCTTATATTTAAATGTGTTTGTATTTAATAATATTACTAGGTTAGTGAATCATAAAATTATTACTAATTGGAACCATAGAAAAGTAGGGGGCCTAGATTAGGGTAGTTTATCCTCTCGATCCAGTTTTAGTGACAGTTAGCAAAAAGCATCATTTTAAGGATTTTTGTGATAGAATAACAGAAAAATTGTTAATACTAGTATAACTGCATTCTATCATTAGTGTGGGAGACATGGAAATATGATTAACTAATGTGATAGAGATATATTAGAGTTCCAATCAAGATGAATGATGATTAATTTACAATTAATATATAATACCTATCCTTCAATAGTCAATGGAAGGTGGTAAACTACCACTCCAGGTTTAGGTTCTAGATTAATACCTCCATGTTATACTGGGAGATTGAGTATTCGTCATATTATACTCTGACGTGGTTATCATGGACGAGGCATTCATACACAAGTTGTACCATGACAATAGAGTGGGCGTACTCTAGGTAGTGAGGTTGTTTCATAGTTTTGCGACTCATGAAAACTATATTCTATATAACCTATACCTATGAATATGAGAATTATACCATCTATGATGAAAGGTATGATCTTAGTAGACTCTACTATAGTATATTATCTTTTTGATACGATTTCATCTCATTCTATTATATATGTACTTTTTTTAGAGATCATTGGGATCATTGCTCAGTTTTCTCATGGCGTCCTAACCTAGGATAAAATGTTGGGGATCAGAATAGTTTGTGCATACTAGTATCGAGTGTTCCCCCTTGGTGATTATCAGTGTCACTTCATATGATATTTTTTAATACATGAGATGAAAGGATTGGATTTCATACATTGGATAGAATGGCTAGTTTCATATCGATCCAATGTCTAATAAAATGAATTGAGGGTGACATTCACATCACTAGATTTTGGAGTTTTTGTTCGCAAGGGAAAATTGGATGTCGAGGCTGGTAGTGTTGGAACAGAAAATAATAATCTCGGTGGGATGGTTGCCTATATTTCAATTTTATATATGAATGATCATGGGACATATTAGGAGGAATTATTTTTAGTGGCTAATTTATTCAGGGAATCTTTGTTGGATCGATTTTTTAGACTATCTCTTAAGAGAGAGGTAGATTTATCTACCTATCTAGTTCTAAGAGCCACACCATTATCCATTCCTAATTATATGATGAATACTATAGAATTTTTGAAGAATAAGTTGTAGCTAGAGGACTTCGAAGCAATGGGGTTTATATGACCCAATACTTTTATATATGGTTTCTTTTATCCTTTTTATGAAAAAATTAGATAGAACCCTTATGTTATGGGTTGATTATCGAAATTTGAATAATTTTATGTTTAACAACCAATATCCCATCCCAATGATAATTACCTCATATAATTTCTCTATAAATAACTAGAACCCACACTCCTAAATCCTTTTTTGAAATCAATAACATTACAATTGAGGTTTTGATACCGATAATTGTGACCAATTTATCATCTAAACATTAAAAATAAAATGGGAAACGTGGATCATGAATAACCTCGAAGACCTTTTGGGCTTATAGTTTTAGAGAATTTGGACAAACTCTTACATAAACCACTAATATCTAATTGGAATCATATGTCACCAAAAGAACATGTCTCCCATTTAACCAATATTTTATTATTCAACTATAGGTCATCAAATTAATCATTATTAAATACCTTATTGACATAAATCACTCACCATAATTCTATAAACCCTAGAGAATATGAAAGATAATAAGGGTGAGTTCAAATTCTCATAAAAATTAAATAATAACATTAACCATTAAACGTTATCAATAAGAATAATATAGCATAACGTAACAATGAAATAATAAAAGTGCATGAGATAATCATAGAGGAACTCATAAACATCAATAAATGATTCATGTAATATAAAAACATGGTAGGGTCAAAATTAAATAAAAATTATAATCATGAGCCACGTGATATCAATATAAATTTTGAGAAATATTATAAACTCATAAAAGAAATTAATTTTTTTGGTTACTTGTATCATTACATTCATAAGACCCTTTAAAAAACCATTCAAAACCCTTTAAATATTAATAAACATATGAGAGACATACAACATTATTATTACCCAATTCATCGAAGATATATAATGGGGATCACCCTTAGTATATTCTAAATCAAGATCACCCATTTTCAATGAGATATAATTCGGATAAACCCTTCATATAAGCTATATCAGCGCAGTCGTTAGCTATAATGGGGTTCAACCATTTTTTTATGTTGTATGAGGATCACCCATTAAATTTAAAGCTCGTATACCATGAATAAAACATGCTCATCATAAAAATCCTAAAAACATTATAAAACCATTGATAATAAATATATTCAATAAAAATATATTTCAAACATAATTAACACATGAAAAGAAATGGGTTCAATAACAAACTATATGAAAGGTGGTTAACCCATAGAAAAGAAATGAGTTCCACAATAATATCCTCGGGACATGCTTCAATCATGGATAAGAAAAGGATTCCTTAAAAATCACATTCGAATAATCTCAATACATCCATAAAAGTATGAGAATGATTTCAATAAAAAATGTCACCAATAAAGGAAAATTAACAACACGGTTTTTCACGTTAATGAATGTAAATACCATTATAATATCATTAAAACATTCTTTTGTAAAACAATCTATAAATATTCCAAAGCATCCCATAACACATTGAAACATTTGAAACATTAATCAAATTAAAGGAATAACATTAACTGAAATATATAATATCATGATAATAAGTAGATCCATGATATAACATATCAAATATACAATATATTCACAGTGTGAAATAATATAGGTATATAACATATCCAACATCACAAAGAATGATATTTTTGAAAACAATCAATTACTGCTTTGGTAACTATGTAACTGTAAACCCATTGAAAGAATAATAATTAAATGAAAAACTTTAACTACAATAAATATCAAATTATTCATGATGTAATATATAATAATGTATAATAGATTCACCTCACAGAAGATTCAAGTGATAAAAATGATTTATTCCTCATGGAAGTAGATCTGAGACAAGAATTCCTTACTTTGAGTCCTATTTGTCATGACTGTTCTCTCTATTATAGAATAATAAACATATGTCAATTTTCTAATTTTTTCATAACATTTTAAATGTTCATTATTACATTAATTTCACTCATAAACAATTTATATACAATTACTTAACCAATAATGATTAGGTAGGATGTTTTCACCATATTTAGATTATGTCTCATAACTGACTTCAATTGGTTGACAATGGTAAATGTAGTAATTATATAATAATATACAAAATTATAATAATGAAATAATTATAATATTTATACATAAATTATAAATTTAAAACCATACATTAATATTGGTTATGAAAATTGAAACAATGTCACAATCATGGAGAGGGATGGTTGTATATACACATGATTAACATTCTCATTTTTATATGCTCGTTATGGAAAAAAGGTAAGTAAAATTTATCTTTAATTAATTATAATTATTACATATATAATATATTATTTAATCATATATACATATATATATAAATTTTTTTGGTGAAAAATGAATCACATCGCGTCGAGGAGGTGGTAGTTCACACGTCCATGAACGATGTTATCACATTTTTAGGGCGTGAAAGGGTAATAAAGAAATCAATATAATATATTTCTAGAAAGGTAATTAAATAATTAATATCATATATATGTTATTTATTACACATATTTTTAATTAACATAATTCTTAATAAATTTCTATGTTATTTGTGAACGTATCACATCACTATGAGGAGGCGATACTTCACACATTCACAAATGATGTTATCATATTTACACACAATAGGAAGCATAAATATATGTGTTATATAACAATTAAAAATGTATTAATTAAAAATAATTATCATATATATAATATAAAAATATGGTTTATATCCTCATTCCCAACAATTATAGGTGGTAAAGGGAAAACAAATGATATGGTTTCGCGAGGCGGTAGTTCTCCGTACATGAATGGTAATTTCAATACCCATTTAATGGAAGTGTGTATATGTGTAGGTATAAAATTTAACATAAAAAAATTAGTATACTTTTGATATTAAATAATCATGGAATGAAAATAATTGAACGAGTGTTGAAATAACTAAAACATATATACACATTGAAAAATATTATCTTTTTTTGGGTAACTCACTTTGGTTTCCACCAAAGGGATTCCTTGGATATATTTATGAAAAATTGTGGAATATATTTTGAGGGTATGGATATTGGTTGTATATTTTGAGATATCTTTATGATCCAATGTGGATTGAGAGGTATGAGGAAGGGGAAAAGTGAATACTTTTTATAGTGGAGGAGGAGTGACATTCTTGTAAATACCAAAATTTAAACCCAAGTGGGAGTTATCCCATACCTCATGTGATTAAAAAAATGGGTAACTAATTGACTATATGGTAATTATGTTCTATAATAACTCAAAAAAACTAATTTTTATCATTTTGTTCCACACTATTTATGTTTTGTTAGTTTATCGTTTTTATTTTTAATTAAGAACTAGTTTTCTATCCTAAGTGATTTTACCATTAATAATAAGTTATATAGTTTATTATTTGTTTATATATACCCAATTGATTTTAAATATATTATCTAATTTTTAAAAAATCAATTTATTTTTCAAATTAATTTTCAAATTAGAACATGTTATAAACAAAAGATATTCCTTATCCTGAACTGTGCTACCGATATTTTTAATATCAATGGGTGAATATTCTAATTATAAAAGCTAATTTTATCCATTAATGGAAAATATTTAAATATTAATAAAAATAAATTAATATAATATATTATTTTTATTAACTATAAATCATTTAATAAAATAAAATTTGTTGTAAAATAATATTAATGTTCATTTTGGAATTATTTATTTTATTTTTTAAAAAAACAACATTTTGATTCAAATGTATTAAGGTAAAAGATGTGTAAAATTATATATTCATCTAAAAAATAATTCAACATAATAATTCAATAAATTCAATTCCCATATAATTATTTTATTATCAACAATTTTTTTTGAATTATTAAATAAATAATCCATACGTTAGAATTTTTTATGTGTTTAATTTAAAAGATTCATCTGAAAAACTTATTGTTAACAAACCATGATAATAAAAACTCATTTGAATTTTAAAATTATTTTTATAACTAAAACTATTTATTTTCCATCATACACTGTATCCATATTAATGTTAAATGTAAAAAAGTTTCTACATTGTTTTACTTAACTTATTATATTGGTCAGATTCAGAAAATAGTATCTCAATAACTCATAAAATTAGAAAAAAGATGCTATATGGTCAAACTATTGGCATAAAATGTATTTTTTACAAGTTCTAAGTCATATTGGCCCTTTTGGTTATGTTTTAGTCCCTTTCTATGTTCAATTTTAGTTTAATAATTTTAATTAATTTTCATTACCTTCAATAATATTTTTGGCCAAAAAAATAAGATGATATTATAATAAACCAAATATAATACAGATTAAAAATATGTATATGTATTTTTATAAATAAAATTTATATAAGTGGATAAAATTAAATTAAAATTAATCTCACTGACACTGCAAGATATTGAATTTTTAAGGTGAAATGTTCAAAATTTGAAATGTTTCTATATCCATTTTAATGTGAAATTAAATCCATTGACCTGAATTGGATTTATTTATTTATAATTTATCTAATTATACTTTAAAACAAATTTAAAATATAATTTATCTACCTAAATAAATTGTACTAAAACGCAAATTTCAATTAAAATGTTATATTTTTTTAATATTCATCAAAAAAAAACTTCTCATAAAAATACAAAAAATTAATGAAAATTAAATTTTTATATTCCTATTAAAAAAATTTGCCTACTTCCTCATATAACAATTAGAAGTGTCAAAATTTGGTTTTAAATCATGTCTTCCATTAAGATGTAAGAAAACTATCATATTAAATAATGACATTAATAATATATTATTATTTGGTATAATTAAGTATTTTATTCAATGAAAGATAAACATGTTATTATGTGTGATGAAAGTCAACCTATGTATAACATGTAAAACCATCCATTAAAGAATTTGAATTAATTTTAATGAATATATTTTATAAAATCTCCCGATGGTACAAGCTCCATAGAGCATAGGTATTCTCGATGATTGAATTATGATCGGATTATCACTTGGTATGTGTTCACCACGTAGACATATATTGTAAAAAATTTCATAAATTGTATGGCCTATATGGGTATCTATTTCTGTTGTTGATTCCCAAGAATACCCAAGATGTTTTCATGGTGCTAATGAAACTAGTATTACATCAATATCTCAATTCATTTGCAGCGGTATTTAAGATTGCTATATTAGTGTCTTCCGAAAATAGATTAACAATGAAAAAAATATTGATATACTTTTGGATACCATGAGACAGAATTATTAATATGCTAATCTCACTATGTCAAACTAATGGAAAGATAGTATTCACTTTATGGGCCATACCATCTCAGATATAGTTGTATCACTTGACCTATAAAAGGATAGAGTTGTCGTTTCAAAGGATCACCCCAAAAATATATTTGACATATGATATTTCTTGTCGATAGCTAGATATTAAAGGGGTTTAATTGATGAATTATAATTCTTAGAGTAACCTATTATATTATGAATGAAGAAGGGTGTGAAATTTTTATGGTATTATACTTACCAGATAGCCTTTCATGAGATAAAAGGGAGACACACTTCAATATCAGACTTGATAGTTCTAGAGCTAGGAAATGATATAAAATATATTGTGATGAATTTGATATCAATCTAGGATAAGTTCTGATTTAGAAGGAGAAAGTTGTGGAACATGAGTCTCATCAGTTGAGACCTCACGAGAGGAACTACCCGACACACGATCTCAATATAGCCACTATTGTACATTCTTAGCACTATTAGAGGATTTAATTTTTAGGAGATATTTTATTTTGTGTGAAAGGACCAAAAAATCCTCAAGTATATATTTATACAGCATGAATTGACTCGTAGAAGGTGAGGTTTGGTTGAGAAACTAATGTATTTTGACATAAATGTTTCCCATATGCCGGTTAAAGTCAATGTAGTTTTTGATTAAATGATCAATAGGACTCAGATAAAGGTAGTTTAGTAGGCCAGTAGTGAGTGGTAGTTTATGGACTTATTTAATAAGATGCACTTGGAGGGAAAAGAGGGTTAATGATAGAATTTTTTATCTTCCTTAGTAGTGATATCCACTATTACCTATAGAGTGTGTATGAGACAATTATCTGATGTTTATGGCCTAGTTCTATGGTATATCATGGAAGGTATGAATCATCTTCTGTTTAGTGAATGGAAGATGTTGAAATTATACATATTCGTTGACATATTTGAGTTACAAAGAACATATTCTAGGATATGATGCAAGAGTTTCTTTCCTTAGGTTGGGAAGCACATCCCAGTGTAACCAAGATGTATCATGACTTGTACAATAAATACGGGTGGCTAGGGATAAACTTTGAGTTAGTAAGTTTTGTTATGGGGTGTTCTACCAGTCAGTAAGTAAAGGAATAACACAAAAAACAGTCTATACTTTTACATTAGTTAACCATTCCCATGTTTAAATGGTAATATGTTGTAATGGATTTCATTAAAACATTACCGAGGTCACCTTGATGTAGTGATTCTCTATGGATTGATGTATATATAACAAAAAAAAATTAGTCATTTCTATTGACCAGGGATAAATTCTATATAGATGTTCTTGGAAGACATTATATCTAATAGATATTGTTCTTTAATAGTGTACCTCAGAAAATTTTATTAGATAGGGATTCATGGTTTACACCATAATTCTAGAATAGATTATATAGGTTTTTGAGTACACAAGTTATTTTGAGTATAGCATACCACCCTCATACTGTTGTCCAGTCAGAGTGTAGTATACATGTTATTGGGGACATTATTGGAGCATATTTTCATTATTTCAGGGGATCTTGGGAGAGGAATACTCCCATATTTTAATTCTAATACAACAATGTCTTGTAGGAGAATATAGAGATGGCGTCATATGATGGCTTATATAGTAGGCCATATAGATCACCCCTTTGATGGTTTGAGGCCAGAGAAGTTGTGATGATTAGACCACATATCATCTAGTAGAAATTAGAGTATATTTATCTGATTCAAAAATTTAAGGGAACTACATATTCTAGACAAATATATCATGTTAATCTATATTGATGACCTCTAGAGTTTGAGTTAGAGGATAATGACTTCATCCATAGCCCATCGAGGCTGGGAAACATAAGTATTAGGATAAAAATAATGTTTCATTATGATTTTTCGAGCCATTTTAGATTTTGGAGAGATTTAGGTGGGCATGCTTTAGATTTTAGTCCCCTCATAGGTACCAAGTCATGCATAATGTCTTCCATTTATCTCATCTACAACATTATCACTCAGAACCATCTCATACTCTTTATCTGAATGATGTTTATATACAAGTATATGTTTCCTTCAAGGATCATCCCATATGTATTTTTGATATGAGCATGAACTATCTCTTACTCCAATCAATTCATATAATTTGTAAGATATTGTATCATTGTTGTATACATAGTAATACTTGGGAGCAAGAAGATGATGTATGTGCCTTGTGTCCAGAGTTATTCTCGTGAAATTTGTTACCAACAATGAAGGGAAATTAAAGGATGAATTGCTTAGGGGGGATTATAAGATCCTGAGCGTTCCTATGATGAACATATATTTTTATTTTTTTATTAGACAATATATTTTTGACCTAATATGACCATAGGTGTTTTTTTTGGGGGGGGGGGTTGATTCATACTTGGATCCCAGAGCCCAAATTTTAGAGAAAAGAAGATAGGTTTCATAGTTAGGATAAATCAATGGTCCCAAGCCACATGGTTTGATGAAACCATGAGAGGTGGTCCTGGACCCTGTCCAGGGCCACATAATTTAATGGAAACCTAGAAAATGGAGTCAAATTCCCATGTTGTGTGAGAAATATAGTATAAAATGACACACAATTCACCCTAGTCATAAACCCATAGAAGCACACCCATGTGGTTCGATCTGAAATTTTTAGCATAGGATTTTTGTATGTTTTTTTACAAGGTTTCTCATACCATGAACCTAAACTGTTTGAGGTCCCCCTTATGGTGGAGAAGAATTCATTGTTGGTAAATTTTTTGGAAAACCATATGGCTAAACCATGGGACCATGTTAAATTTAGGAAATTACCTATTTTATATTAATATTCATAAAACCTAAAATCAATTTTTAAACTCATTCTACCGAAAGACACCATTAAATATTGGTGCACCAAGAAATCCAATTCCCTGGATTTGGTGTAGATTATTCATTCAAAAATGGATTTTGAACATTGTTTCCTCATTAGATCCATCCTAATTAGTAATTCTATCATATTTTAAAATTCATCAGTTTACTTCATATCAATAGAATTATTTTGGTGAAATCTAATATGCCCTATTTGTAGGGTATTACCTATTTCTCCATTTTCATTCAATATGACTTATGTTAGGAGTCGATACTGGATGAGTGTTCTACCACATATATATAGTATGTGGTATATAACTTTTTACTTATGTGTTGGTTGATTTATAAAATTTCTCAATTGTTCTACATTTCATACTTTCTGATATTTCCCCTAAAATTAAGTGGAAACCTCGATTAAATTGTTTGGGAGGTATTTTGGATTCTCATTGATACTACTATAATTATTTATGTCATTCAGCTCGACTCATACCACCTTTTAGGTGAATTTATGTTTATTTCTCTTATTGTACGACCCTCTTGGGAACATTTGAAATTTACAAATTTAGTGGGATCCCTAATCAGAAATTAATTATTTTTTTATGTTGTGATCACATTTTTTACATTTTCATTTATAATGGATATGAATTAATTGTATTGAATTGATAAAAGAATATGGGTTTTTTCCTTTTCATGTTATGTCATATGATGAAAATGGATAAATGGTTTATATGGAAAATGTGGTATGTTTTGGTTGAAATCATTGGTTGAAAGTGTTTAATGATATCATTGAAATATTGATAATGGTAGTGTAATCATTGGTCAAACTCCATAGATACTAATTCTATTGGATGTCATAGATATTTCTACTTCATGTATCGTTATTGATTATAGTAGTGGATGCCATGGTCTTTCATACCTTGGATCCTAATTATATAGGATACCAAGGGCATTATTACCCCATAAATCTAGCTTACATATAATCACATTGTAAATGCTATTTTGAAATACTCATTCGACTCCTCCTATGTAGTTATCATGTTTCCATTATTATGCTTCATGTATTTGACGAGGATTACCTCATATTATTCACCTTGGATCTAGACCTTTAGGCTCCGCAATTAGATTTCATGGCACATTCCATTATTGATGTTTACACTTGATTATATGGAAGAAACATTGTAGATATTTTTTCAAGGCTTCCGGATATCCCTAGTATGGGTTTCATATTTTGGTTGATAGACTATAAATTATAACACAAAATTATTTATGCTTTTTATTTTCACTTATTTAAGTTATATTGACTATTACCCATAGGGATCCATGTGTGCATTGACAAAAACACATCATATTAAATATTATCATTTATTAATATTATACATGTTTTATAATGCATATTACACTTATTTACATCCACAAAACTGATTTATTATAGACACCATTTTTGGTGGCCAACTGAGTGTTATCTCACACCATGTACATCCTACCATTATGTACCTGTATATAATTCATTGATGTGGGTATGGTCTAGATCAATCACCAATTATATGATTCTACTCTTGATCATTACTTTGGAGAATAGGACCATAGGACCGAGATATATTAGTATTTCTAGATAGAGAAAGTTCATTTTTGGGTTTTTTGTATTTTTATACATGTATTGTACAGGTATTCATGTTTCTATTTATTTCATAACTTTTTTATGGAGGCCTAAAATTAAAATCATATTTTACATGGAACATCATGTTGGATATTTATTAGTATATACTTCTAGATGTTTATCTTCTATCATTGATTATATATGCATCTGCTATGTGATGGTTATGATTGTTACTCTTATTCTACAAAGTGGTATGAGGGAATAATTTCACCAAATACACACCATATAACCTCCCTTATATTCATCAGAATCTAGAATATAGGGAGTCATAATTGAGGTCGTATGACCCAGTGTCCAGGTTCGCCGTTCAATGTATCCTTGGTCGGGAAGCTACAAGAAAAGTTATATATTCATTGTAGGGGATACCTTTTATTTTTCCCTATTTTAGTGAGATCATAATTATAAATATGTATATAAATTTTCCTATCCTTATTCAAAAGAGGAGGACCGAAACCACCCATAGTAATTCACATGGACTTATAAAACACTTTTCCAAATTCTTGTGTAACTTATTTTGTAGATCCCCTGACTCAATTATGTCAATTCTATAAAGAGTCTTCAATATCCGTAGATATCCATGTATAATTTTTATTTGAAACTTATACTCCTGGTCATGAGGAAGAAATCAATATTCTTTGGTGGAATATATCAAAATAATCCCTCACAAGGGGTATGTCCAAAACCATAATTCTATATTTTTTGTCAATAAATTTTTTCAATATATGCTTGTATTGGTGTTTTTTTCCTTCACCCAAATACATTTTCTTTTGGATACCAATTTTTTCAAATAAATGAATATTAATTTTAATATCATATTATTTATTGTTTTATATTTTTAATTACATTGACATGATAATTTCATATAGTATTAGTTGCATTGATAAGGTTTTAGAAAAATTTATCTATGATAATAACCTTTAGACGTAGTGATAATACCTCTTAAATATAGTTTATTTATAGAATAACATTATATAATAAAAAATATAGTTCATATGTTCTTAGGTGTGAGTTCTCGTAATTTGATGAGTCTTATTCTCATGAAGTTTTCATTTAGTAATCTCTATGAGGGGAGATTGTGAGAATAGATCTGCCAGTTGGGGTGCTGTATGTTTTTTGTGTCATCAAATATTTCTATCTATAAGCATGTTTAATAGTCCTTTGAAGTTATTATTATTAAGAATACATGTTATGCATCACCGACATAGAATTATTTTATAAACCATGAATATGGATTTTCACTTCAAAGATGGATATGTTGGGTACATAACAAATGATATGTTTTTAATTAATAAGTTTGGGAAGGACATGTCTCTTTCATATTTATGAAATTTTATATCTCAAAATTTTGTTTGAAGTTTAACTGCCACATTAAATTCCATAGCCCTGTTGTAATGACGATTTTTATATAGTTAAAGAAACATGTATCATAAAAAAAGGTTGATGAAACAGAAGTGAAATATGCTTGACAAGATATTAGGACAACGGTATTATAGTACACATTGAGAATTCAAATGGGTAAATTGTAATCGTGACATTAATTTCATTATCTTGTGTTCCTTGATTCATTACTATATAGAAATATTGGAATTTAGGAAGTACACCTAATGCCAATGAGAAATAATCATAGAGGGTAAGACAAAGAGTATTTCCATTGATCTTGATTAAATTACATTCGAATTTAATTAATTGAATTCATATTAGTTTATAGGATAAGGATTAATTTTTTTTAAGTTTTATTAACCGTATAAATTATAAAAATATTTATTCACTCATTTGTGAATAGAATAAGTTTATTGATTTTATTGAATATTTAATAAATACATATTTACTAGTTTGTTATTAAAATATTTATATAATAACATTAAGTATATTATTATCCATACAAAATATTTTGAGGACTTTGAGTAGATCAAGATAGTTTCATAAGATAAATAGTTATTTATATGTTGATATATAAAATCCCTCACAGCATAAGTTAGTACGCACCAAAAAATTATAATAATAATAATATTATTATTTTATGGCATTGGTTTTATGATGGTTGTTATATTAATTCAAAAAATGTATAAAATTAAAAAATTTATCCTAAACCATAGATCTATAAATAGATGGTCATGACTATTGTGTATGGTTAACTTAGATATAAATAATTTTTTCACAAAAAACATTCTCATTTAGATTCATTTTTCTATCTTCCTCTCATGAACAAGAAATGAAAGATATATTCCTTTTAGATCAAAGGGTGAGTGATTGACAAATACGACATAAGAAAATTGATTTTACACACTAGCATCTTAAAATCAGTTGTTGTTTCTCAACGATTAATGGAACACATGTGGATCACCACTAGATGGAATCATCCTTTTAATCCTCACATCACAATAAAGGTAATCCAAAATGTGTCTTTCGGAAGATGAACAACATCATGGAAGAAAGGATCCTAGGATAATGTATTTATATTATTTAAATATAAATAAGAAATTAATAAAGCTAAATATGAAGATACTTTATCATGTTTTTCAAAAAATAAATAATAAAAAGAAATATAATATATTACATTCCACTGCATGATTTCTCTTCACCTAGAACTTTAATTTGTTATCATAAGAGTAACATATAGAATTTATAATTATTTATTTGATTTCTGATATGTACACAATCGTGTTTTTAAGTTCTCATTTCATATTATTATCACTTTAATTTTCATAAAATCAATATTTTATCAACATATTAATCATGTTCATTCAGAGTTTCATTTTCCAAAATATATAAGAATAAATGAATAATGATTATAAATTCCCTCGTGATGTTTCAATTTTTTTCTAGTAAAACTCAGTTACATAGAGAGTTTTCGAAGTACACATTATGTACTCATGTTCACTAAACATGTATGGGTCAGGGGTTAGACAACAAACCAAGCATTAAATTACACACAGTGCATTTATTTCTCACCATGTGTAGACTAGGACAACCTGGAACATAGAATATTGGATTAGAAGGTATACTGGTGTTGTACATGATGTTTAGTCTGCATGGGTTAGTGGCATAAATCATGCAATTTATGTGGTCAATATATATATTTAAAATTATTGATATTGTCAATATATAGAATTTGTTAGATAAAAAATTGAATATGGTGTACACATGATATTATTCATCATTTCCCATGTATAAAATACACATTAATCCATTCAGAATGCATATAAATCCCATGGAATATGGGGTACATGACATGCAGTTTTCTTATTCACACCATGGAGACCAGCCAAGATATAAACTAAATCCCAGTCATTTATCCTAGGCACACAACACAAAAATACATGGCGTGTAGCTGGATTTTACACACAATGTAATCTGGTTGAGTTAACTTGAAGAATACCCAGACATGTGACAAAGATAAAAAACCTGATGTACACGTCATGTATCTAGATAGTACACAACATATAGTCTCCAAATATTTGTTAGAATTAAATTAAAATAAATTTAAAATTTGAAAAGTAAATCATTATTTTATTGAATGTCACCTGTTTTATTTTATAATTTAATAACGATTTTAGATAATTTAAATTTCAAAAAATTTTTACTAATCTATAATTAGTCGTTATTCCATTTATTTGACATCAATTCATTAATAAACATTATCTCCAAGAGGATTCTAATTGTCATTAAGTTGAAAATGAATGAATGAATTAATTAATTAAAGGTCATTTATCCAAATAATAAATAATGAATAACAAATGAACGATAACAATTTTAAAATTTCATGTATGTTGAATGTATTACAAATCATGATTTAGACCATGTCTTTTTCATGTGTTGGAATTTATATAATTTAATTTATTGAATGTCTTTACAATATTAATTATTAAATCATATTTGATGTTATGTGAGTCATCCCTCTCTCTATTATTATATAAGACATGCACGTCCATTGTTATTTATGTGATCTACATTTACAAATACATTTCATCCCCTCATATTTATTAGAGTTATAAATCCAAATAATTAATAGAGTATCCTATGGCATGTGGAGGCAGTTCAAGAATGAAATGTAATAATTTGAACCTAGGCGATACACATGTGTACATGTGGAATGATGTAACTTGTTCCAAGACCGACAAAGGGAATTTTACGCTAGTTTAAAGGTTGATTTGATTTGTTATCATTAAATAAAAAATAATATATTCTAAGGAATGATTCATTTAATTACATATTTTTTTTTGTTTTTATGCATTATTTATTTTATGAATACAAGACCACGATCACAAAAATAAATGACATAATATACAAGTACGGAATTTAAGCACATCTATTATTCATAAATTATTTGTCCAACATGGTTAATTGATTAATTATGATCACTTAAATATTAAAAGGTTATATGAATGATAAATCAAGGTAAAATTTATCCATAATAAAATAAAATCACTCAACTAAATATAAATGTAGAATTTACCTTCCACTACTTGATTATGATTGAAACTAAATAAAAATAATTGTTTCACCAACACTTATTGGAACAATATCATTTATAAGGATAGTTATTATGGTGGTTTTGGGTTGAATTAAAAATTTTACATCAATAAGAGTATCTTTTCCCAATACTATTATTTGGAGCCAACTTTTGAGAAAACCTGAGTCAGTATTTTAGGATTTGGGATTTTAGTCAACAAATCATGGATCTATAATCCTGTAGTTAGAATAGGAATGCTTAAAAAATACACTAATGTATATTGGAAACCCCTTTTAGGGATATGAAAAGGTGAATATGGATCCTTTCCCACAAATAGACATTCTTGTGTCAATGGCGATTGATACCGGGACTTGATAAAATAATGGCTAATTTAACAAAATTAAATTTTTTATTATTCCTCAATTTATTTGTAATAATGTAATGTAATAAAATTCTATTTTAATTATTGTATAATATGGAAAGAAAACCCACCAATAAAGTGTGAATCCTTACTTATATGAGGTTATATACTTAGAAAGTCTATTTTTGGGGTTTCGTATAATCATTTATATGATGTATTATTATTAAAAACATTGTATTATTTGTTTGAATCACCAACTCAATTTTTCCACCCAAATTTTTTGAAATGGATAAATGAATTCATACCTAAAATATTTTAGGATTATTTTTATGTATGTTTTACTATATTATTAAAAATGACAAAATAATTAATGATACATTATAGTGACATGTAATATTACACCATAATATCTCATCTTCTTTATCTTTAAAAATATAATGGGAGTCATGAAATAAATATGATTTTAAATGCACTGTATTGGTGTAAAATCAAAGTAGGAAATATAAATATTGATAATTCGTTCAAAATATAGGGATATTTTGATTTGTTAACAATATTGGGATTCTAATTAGATAAGGAATTATCCATTAATATTACCTTACTATCACTTCCACAAAAATTTTCATTTTTTTCATGCTTGGATAAACGAAATGGATAAGTCACTTAAGAAACAATCTTCTATACTTCACTTAGATGACAAAGATTGGTTGAAACCTACTACTTTACCCCTTTATCTTAAATGATTGATAGAAAAAGATAACGAGTCTATGTCTAATCTAAAAACAAATGATCCCTTATAATATCCTTCAATATGGAAAAATAATCAGATGTAGAAGAATGAATATGAGGCTATTTGACTCTTTTATAGAATTAATGGACACTAGAAAAGAAATTTTAATGAATAAAAGAAGGAATAACTTTCAATGACTTCAAAAAAATTCATCAAGATTATATTCACCTATTATTCATTAAATGCAATATCCTTACCAAATACTTTTATTTAAATATATAAATATTGAAATAAAAAAGGTGGTATTGTGAACACAAAAGGAGTTGAGAAAGGGGGATTCCTACATTATCCAATGGGAGATAAATGTTTTTCATCACATGTTTATATTGATCCATTATTATAATATGTGTTCCCAAAATATGTATCTTACTGTCTAGGTAGACACAAAAAGATATTATTTATTTTTTGGATGAAATGTTGTTGTGGTACTTTAATACAAAACTAATGGTTTAGCAACTATTGATTCAAAGATATCCATGACAATGAATTATGAATATAAAATTGGATTCATACCCTCTTAAGGAAAGATAGTTCCTTTTCAAATAAAACTAAAATTATATGAGTTCATTATTTCCATTAATGTATTTTTGGCTCAATTGACCTAAGATATTGGATATATAGTCAAAAAATTTATATATTTTTAATATAAACAATCCTTTTTAAATAATGGTACATCATAACACATTTAGTGTTAATTTTAAATTAATGTATTAAATATTATAAAGACAAAGGTAACATAATATATATTATGAGGTATTTTATAAATTCATAGTGAAGTAATTGAGTGAACATTGTAAAAGGAATCTCAAATATTTGTTGTGGGGTTACATCTTATTATTGTAATCCCTGATCATATATGTGAATTAAAGGTTGTACCTATCTAACATTTTATTATATATATCAATGTTATGATGTGAGTAAAAGGTATATCAATGATGATTCATATATGTATTGAAATAATTCAATTTGTCCTTCCAAGATATTTGGAAAAAATAAGTGAAAGAACTAAACCATATACCAAATATATATTCTAATGCATATCATATAAATTAAAATATGAAATTAATCTATTAGGACACTACCAAAAGTGTTTTTTTGAATACTATTTTTTAAAAATCAGACATACCTACAAATGAATGTCAAAACACTAAGGTGAATCTGAGTTAATGATCTTATAAACAGTACAGATTTTAATGACTAGTAATGATCAGTTTTATTTCAATACAGAAATCCTATATATTTGATTATAGTGGGATAAGACATACATTATATAGTTTAATCCTCTTGATGAACATAATTTGGAATAGTAATAATTAACTCCAATGTTCTTAGTGAGAGGAGTAGTTATTGAGTCATAGACTGCATAAAATGTAAAATCAATGAGGTTTCTTATATTATCAATAAATGGTTAAACATGTATTATTATTTTAGATTAATACTTCCAAAAAATAATAAATAAATGGTAATATGCTAATGTTGAATAGTATATATTTATATATTCATGTAATGGGCTCCATGTATAAAGATTTAGGGATATCATATTTTGGATGGTTCTATGAATTGATACTTATATTGATTATTCAAAGGAAACTGGACATGGATGGCACAAGATGTTACCTAAAAACATAAATGATTATTGGAAGGTTTATTTTATGAGAAAACATACTATATATTCTTCATGACTATAATTCTATATTAATTCTATACGTTAAATAATATTTTTATTATCACCAAAAGGGAAATTAATTTTTAAGGAAAACTCATTTATAGGATTCCTTATGCAGAATGTCTATATGACGTGAAAAAAAGATAACTTATTCTATATGTCTATTAGGCATATGTAAAAGGGTTTTTGACCTCAATAAAATCCTATAATATATGTTCATTTCATACATTCATTTATAAATATATATTGTAATGTTATAATAAAATATCCATTTAGAAAAAAATGGGTGATGTGTATTGAAAATGGTTACTGATAGAATTATTAGGTTTAAAGACAAACAGTTTGAGGAAATATGGAAATCAATTTTTTTGTATTATAATTTTTTAAGACTAAGAGATTATATTTCTCCAATTATGACTTAAAGTAGAAACTATGTTTTGAAATCAAGATCTAAAAATTAGATCTATGATATTTATAAATCTAGTAATAATACATATATTACAAATGAATTAAAATATATATGTTGAAACAATTCATGATCAACTTTTTATGTGTATATAATCCTTCCAATAGAACCTTCTTCGAAATAAGAAGAGATTATAGTGATTAAAAAAATTTCACATGCTTAAGTTATATGAATTCATATCATGTTTCATGATATGTAATGATGTTTGATATTAATGATTCCTAAATAATAAAATGGTAATGTAAAAAAGATATAACATATATTTATAAAAATAAATTTACAACCTTTTGATAATTCATAGAAACATAGATTTGTTGACTTCATAGTTTCTTGATAAGTGAGAATACTTGTGATCAAGGGAATTTTACTTGTGTCTATACTTAGTTAAATTTTATCTGTTATAATAAAAATGGATAACATAATATGAAATAAAAATTTATCACATTTAGTGTTTCCCATATATGTAATATCCAAGTTTATTGTGTCTTCTGATAGATCTTAAGAAGTGATTTGGATTTTTTCTATTCTATGTTGGGTAATACCCAAATAAATAGATTTACCAATTTATCATATTTAATTACTATATATTTATTCATGGTGTATATATTCTATAATTAAAACAAGACGTGGATACTCAGTTATATCACTACCTGAGGTATTTTCTCAAGATTTTAATGTTACATTAAACTGATTCATCCTAGATACTTGTGTCATTTCAAACCCTATACATGGAGACGTGGTTGTCCAAGATGGTTTATCCATACTCAGTATAAAAATTTTAACATGTGAATAATAAATATCTATTAGTAGTTGGATCATGTGAAAGTGGGAGTTTTTTTGTTATGGTTCCCTAGAACAAGCTACGTTGTACTTTAGATTACATGCATATTCAAATAAGTGAATATTAATTTAAATATCCTATCACATAATGAGTTTTCTTCTATTTAATATCGATGTGATAATTTCTAATTATATTTGGCACATTGATAAGGTTATATAAGTTATCCAACATGATGATAACCGTCAGATTCTATGATGACATGTCTTATTTATAGTTTATAGTTAGATAACATATTACGATAAGGCACATAGTACATTGGATCTCTGGTGAGAGTACTAATTAGTGGATAAGGATTCTTCTAATGAAGTTCACGTTTGAAAAAATCCAATATTTTAGATTATAAGAATATACCTTCCCATTGGAATTATTCAGGTTTTAGTTTCATCAAGTATTCTGATATGTGATAGTTTGTAATTGTCCATAGACATTACATCTATTATTAATGCATGTTTTGACTCGTGCTCTTAGATTTATTTTGTTTACCAAGATTCTAAAATTTACTAGAGAACATGGATACATTTGGGGTATCATGAATGAAATGTTGTTACTTAATAAATCAATGAATTATTTTTCTATTATATATTTATGAATATTAATATCTCATCCCTATGGATGAAATGTAACTGAATCATTAAATAATGTGGTCATAGTGTAATGATGTTCATTTCAGATAGTCATACAAAGATAAATCAAGAACATTGGTTGATGACATGGTTGTGAATCATGCTTGATAAGATATTGTGAAAAAGGGATTATATAAAATAGTGAGGGTTTTTATGTGGATTTCATTTTTGTGACATAATGTTCATTCTCATGGACACCTTGACCTAATTCTAGGAAGAAATATTGGAGTTTAGTGAATCTTGCCTAAATCTAATGAGAAAGAATCCTAGAGGGTCACATATTATGTTTTTCCATTTTTCTCTATTAATTTATTTTTATATTTATTGAATTTAATAAATATTATTATCAATAACATGGAAAAAATTTATTCATGTTTTATTGATCACATGAACTAAATAAATATTTATTCATTAGATCGGGAATAAATTTTTTTTATATATTTTATTAAAATTTTTATAAGAAATTAATTATTTTTTAATGAATTATATATTTTTTTATATTGATAATAAATGTTATTTGGGTATTCAAAAAATTTCAAGAAGTTCAAACATACCGAGACCGCATCTATTGATGAATAATTATTTACAATCTGGTAAATAATATTCATCAATATACAATTTATCTCATGTTTTAAAATAATAATATTATTATTATTTTTATTATTATATTGAATGAGTTTTTATAATGGTTTTTATATTATTTAAGGTCTGGTTAATAGATAAATAATATTTTTACCAAAACCAAATCTTATGAAAATATTTTTATGTATATTGTGTGGTGTCAATTTAGATATAGGTAATAGTTGGGCATGCTAAATTCTATCTCAAATTCAGTTATCACCCTCTCTCTCAGTAATGAGAAAGAAAAGAGATAATACTTATTGATTTAAGGTTGAGTGATTATCACAAATGATGAATGAAAATTAAAACACCACTCTAGCATCCCGAAATCAATTTTCATTGATATAAGATCAATTTATCATGTGCAGATCACTACTAGAGGGATTCTACCCTTGGATCATCGTGTCAAAAGGATAAAAATTAGAAATGGTTATTTTGGAAGACCAACAAAATCATAAAAGATTTCATATTGAGACAATGCATTTATTTTATTTATAATTAAAAAATTAATTATAAATATAATGTTAAGAATACTCACTCAATGTTTAAGGAAATAAATATTAAAATATATTTTGATATATAATCCACCACTACAAGCTTCCTATACATCGAGATGGTTTATACCACTCATAAAGAAATAATATACCTGCTCTAATAGAATATTTGTGGGGAGATTCATCCTCATACTTACACCATTATAGAATTTGGGTATGACTATGGACATGGGGAGTGATATCCCTCTCTCAATAGTTGATGCTAGCCTTATATAAGGATAACCAATACTTTCCCAAAATTGCGTCAAACTCAACTAAATGAGTTAAGACATTATTTTCATAATAATTAATTTTAAAAAATAACATTGGATGATTTGTATACTTGATGTTATACAATTTTTCTATTTCTGTTCTCATACATATCCCAACCCCATGTTTCTAGGTGTTTTCGGAATAGTTCTACTAAATTTTCAAAATATGAATAAAAAATTTAGTTGAAAAAAATATAAAATTATCTATTCTGGAATGAATAATAAGAATACTTATCACTACATCATTTTGTATACCCCCTCAGTTTTAGTTATAACATATTATCTTTTTTAATCATTAAACTAGAGGTTGTTTTCAATAATTATCTAGGAAAATCCGTATCTTAGGAAGTTTTCTTGCTTATTTCATATGGTATATGGAATTGAAACACTTCAACTCATAATGAGTGTTTATTTGACACATAATTTTTTTTTCATAATAGTGGATTTCTTAATTTGACCCCAGAAATGATTATCTAGATTCTTCTCTTTTGCACATTTGAAACATCTCTTAGTTACCATTTGACAGTTTATAAGAATCTTCTTCACGTACATTTTACATGTGTGATGTTGGGTTTTATATCCTCTAGTATATTAACATATTGATACACTAGATAAAAAATTCATTTTTTTAATCTAGTACCATGTCACCATTGGGAGTCATAGATATACATCAAAACATTATGGGTATAACAAAATATCTCTTCATATTTTTCAATGACCTAATTTGAATTTTTTTTATAAATAGATTTAACAAATTATATAATTGATCCATATTACCTTTATTGTTGTTGACAAAGATAGAAGAATACCAGGAAATATTTATGATGTTTTCTTCATACACCTCGGTAGACTCACCTTTTTTTTCTTCAATAAAACGAAATCCCTATTCATTTTACGATGTATTTTTTAGGGGAAAAAATTATTTGAATTTTTTTTGTTAAGGTCTTCCCATTGAATGAAATCATTATCCCTTCTGGAATTTGTGTTTTTGATCAGTATCCACCACTGATCAGTGTCTCCCTCAATGAGACAAATGGACATCATAACATTCTCTTTCCCTTGGAATTAATTGATAAACACTATCTTCTTAATGGATATAATCCATTATTTTTAAATTTGGGGATCAGAATATCCAATATTTCTAGGAGTAAGTTTTCACGTAAATTAATTTACAATAACATTCAATATCGTTGGAGTAACATTGTGTTCCACATGAATAATGTTATTATTCATATCTTTATATAGTTAACAATGAACTACTATAAATTTATTATCATTTTCTCCCATATAGTTTGGCGTATCATAGTGGATACCATCATATTACCTATATTGTTGGTTTTTGATATGTTTTCTACTATTTCTCACAATTAACTATAAGAGTAAAAAATCTGAGAATACCATAACATATAAATATTAAAAAGAGAGGAATATAATTTTGGGATAAAAACATATACATTATAATAATATCCTAACATATGAGTCTATTTGTTTAAATAATGGTTATACATGGTAATTTATATATATTGTTTCTAATTTAATAATTTTTTATGTCCTTTATATTGGCCTGAAAATTGTTTTTTTATTTTCCAATGATTATCCCAATATAGTTTCAATGTTTGTGTGAAAAAATACCATTTTCGTGCACCATGTGACTATTGATTCCAACATAAGACACCCATTCTGGGGTTAATACCTCTAGGTATAACTTTTTGAGATCTACATCCACTTGTATTATATTGATAGAAATAAATATTTGTGTAAATATATTACACTATTTTTTATCAAAATTTAGGGATGTTTCTCATTGTTAAGACTTATTAATAATAAATTCACTGGTGATTTCTAGTCATAATCTCAAAAAATGACTATAACATTATCTAAAAACAAGTATAGTGAGAAATTCCTTTTAAACATTTATTACATGGTATTGAAACCTAATTTAGTAACAAATACGACATGAAGGATCATGAGGATTACTTTATTTTGAAGACTATGTTCATTATACATCAAACAAAAATGTAAATTAAGAAATCATTATATTATTCTTCATAATGTGATCTTAAATCCAATTTCGTTCCTAAAATTAAATAGGATAACTTGGGGGAAACATTAAGGAATGGTTTGATCTATAAATACTTGTAATATAAATAAAATGATAAGGTAAAATAATGTGAGAGTTAATCGTATAACATTATATCATAAAAGAGAAGGATCCTTAGTAGTCGTATAGAAAAAAAACATGGTATTATATGATCATGGTAACATAAGAAATGTTTTGGATGAAAAAACATGACCTAAACCAAATTCAAGGCTAACTTCATGGAAAATTTTACATGGCAGAAAAAGTCCCCTAATATATTAGGTTTATTCTCTAATCCCATACATAATGTCTCATGAGAATAAAGTTTTACCTAATACATTGGAGTGATATCTAGTTGAACCAATCATAAAATGTTCATTATTTATTTTTGAATAGGAAAAGAAATCAATCATGAGGAATAAATATAAAAATTTCCCATGGAATAAAAATGGGTTCCATAGTCATTCCCCATGTCATAATCCAAGCAAGTTTCATAATAAAAATTTTGATAAATGAACAAAAGGATTGTATTACCCTATAAAAGGAAGGGAGAATAACCTTTACATATTTTTTGAGAAATATATACAAAATTTATTAAAATCCCATGAATTTAATGGGATATAATGTGAGTTATATAGATAATTGTCTTAGGATAATAAAAATAGTGGTTTGGGGATATCCCTTACCTTTATCCTGATTATCCATGTGAATTCTGTATCTTCTTAAGTAATAAACTTATGTTAATTATTTAAAAGCATAAGAACTTGTTAAATTTTTATTGTTAAATTTTTTTTATTATCATTATATGTTAAATTTTTCATTATTTAGGCACAAGTCATACGTTTTTATGATTTTCGGATCATATGTCAAAAATCACTTTGGATAGTCGACCATGGTAAAATATGCTAATAATTGAAATTTCCCAGAATAATAATAATGGATTAATTATCTTTTTTAGACATCAATTTTGATTTTAAATCCCATCATGAATGATGGATATGAAAAATTAATAGTGTAACTGTCATATAGATGGTTGGTCATATTTATGTAGAAATAACATTCCCATATTCCAGTGATCATGATGGAGAAAATGATAAGTTTTATTTTACCATTATATAATGATAATTATATCATAAATATAAGATTAATTTTTAAATACACTTATTTATACCATCCATGTGATGAATCAATTAAAAATTAAATACATTGCTTCCTGTAGGTGGTAATCCACACGTACATGTGAAGGAAATTAGAATTTTTCTATGAATGGAATGTTAAATAAATATATGAAACATTTATTTTATGAAATGTTAAATATTTCATTAATTTCATATAAATAAATTAAATATATCATAATAAACAACTATGGTAGGCAATGAAGGAAAAATTATTTCATCAGTTCGTAAGGAGGTAGTCAGGCGTACACATGAATGATGGTTTCATTTCCAATTTAACAGAAGTAGAGATGGAGTTAAGGTATTCTATTAATATAAAAAGAAATTAGTAAATTTTTTATACTTATGATATTATATCATTTTTAGTGAGTTTGATTTGATGCTAGTGGAAGAAGAAATAAAACTAAGATTCTCATTCAAGAAAGACACCTCTTGTTTAGATAACCAATTTAGTATTATTCAAAAAACCTCCAAATATTAGATTATTTATTCAAAAAATCCTCTACGAAATTGATATAGAACCACGAAATATATTTTCATAGGTACTGGATAAATAAAATGAAATTTTAAGTGTTTATGTGAGAGTAGAGTAGTTTTCCTTTCATTAGTGAGAGGGAGTGGTAATTTTCAAAATACCCAAAACTATTTTATAATGTGAAGTCACTATCTTTCCAAGATGCTCCAAAATTTAAAAATAATGTATTGAATTGGAGATATGTTTTATCCTAACAACCACTATTTAAAATAAAATATGTTTCATATACTTTAATCCATTTACCGTTAAGATTCTTCAATTTTAGCATTTTATTTTATAACCATAAGTTTTACAATTCATTATGATTTTTGATGAAATTATTAATTAATACTAATTATAATAATTAAAAATATTAAATTCTTTATAAGAAATTCAAATTATATATTTTTAAAAATTCAATTTCAAATTAAATCTTCCAAACATGTAATAAATAAATTTCAGAAAATTAATTTTTTTAGAAATAAAAGATCGAATATTAACTATATAACTACCAATCATCATTTTATGAATTTATATTCATATATATATATATATATAATTAATTTAATTTAAAAATTTCCTTATTTGGGGTTATTTTCATTTTTATAATACAAAAATATTATGATCATTAAAAGTATTTACAGAAAATAGTGTTTTATTCATAAAAATAAACATATACCAAAATCATGAAAATTTACAATTAAAATGATATTTTTTTATTATTGTAAATATTTTATTATTATTAAAATTTAATATAAAAAATTCCTTGGTTGTTTTAAATCAATTTATTTATTAAAAATTAATGATAGCACAAGAAAAATTAGCAATCATCACAGTTCACTAAAAAACAATCATTTCAAAAAATAAAAAATTTCACTCTGTGTTAATTTTAATGAGATTATTTAAAAATAAATTTTCATTTTATAAGACAAAATTTCTTAACAATACATAAATTAAATATTATATTACCTCTAAAATAATTAAAATGAAATGTATTTTTTAAAATAATAAAATGTAATTATTAGAAATTGATTTCTAATTTCTTGAAAATTTATCAATGAATAAATAATTATTTTGAACATTATAATTATTTTAAAATGCATATAATATTATTAATACCCTTAAATTTAATAACTATGTTATAATGTTCATAAATAATATTGGTTTGTTTTGGATTGGTGTTGTGTTTCTCATACACTATCAATAAGAGAATTCATTTAAAAAAACTCATAGAGTTATAATCCATGTCACATGAGATTAAATACACTTTAATGTACTTAAAGTCATACTATATGAAATCCTCAATTCATAACAAGTAATTTAAAAATATAACAGTGTTATATCCATTATTTATACTATTCAAGTAAAGTAAATCACTGAATTATTTCAATAAGTCCATGTTGGGTCATGTAGGGTTAATTAAGAAGCATAAAAACACATTCTTTAGATCTATATATTGGTATATATTGGTTAAAAAAATTAATTTATTTATATAGTTTAGTAATTAGATTTATATATTCATGATTCATGTTAACTTCTTGAATCAACCACCAATACTTACTAAACGACGAATTGTTGTCCTAGGTCCCTACCCCCAAATGATAGTTTCACATTGTAGGTTCATCCTTGTAGATAATAATTTATTATCATAGTGAGGAATTTTAATTTACATACACATTGTTAAGACCATATCAATTATTGATTTAATAAATTATCACACAATCTATTGGATTGGGATCCCCCTCACCATTTACATGGATAAAAATAACAACTTCTAATCTATCAAGATGAAGAAGTTTTACACTAACTATAACAACTAGTTTATCTATATATATGGTTATCATGAGTCAAAAAAGGGATATTTAAATTTTTACAACAATGTACACTATAAAATTATATATAATAAAGTTCACTAATACAAAAATATTTTGGATGGAAATCTCTTTAATTCATTATGATCATATTAGACAATAACTGGAATATCCACCCACATAACTCCTTACTCCATAGTGTGTGTAGAATATTATTTAATTCTCATCAAGGTTTATTATCATTCACTCTATAAAACCACATATAATCAGTTAAACCAAAAAAATAATAATCCCATTTATATATAGCTTATTTTGAAACCCTCAACAATAATAGGATCCAAGAATTACATAACCATGAGAGTTATCATATTTTATACACTTTGGAATTCAACCAAATAGTTCACCTTCACCCCTTTCTGAAATGAGGTTTTTTATTATAATTGAGAATTCTAATAATACCATTAAAGAAACCATAAAATTTAGAACAAAATTGGGACTTCAACTTCACCATCCATATGGTTTACTCCAATTGTAAATATTAGTTTATCACCTTGGATGAGAAGAACATCACACCTAAAAATGATGTATGGTTTATTAAAATTAACTATTTATAAATATTATATTGATTTTTATCCTAGAATTAAATCATTAGAATAAATAGATTAGTTTTATAAGAATTTATTTTAACTACAAACCACCTTGCATCCTCACACCAAGACATTAAACTACATGGTTATATCGATTCCACATTAATTTAAATATCCTAGAATTTTTCCTCATTAAAAAAAAATAATATTCCTAGCATATAGTCGCAGCACTAAAACCTTAAAAATGTATATCTTAAATAGAGTGTTATAGTAAACTATGAGATCAATGTCCTAGATTCATCATGTTAGACTACACTAAATTCAATCATTAAAACATATCCTTAAACTATATATATAATTTATTTTTGTGTGACCCTTAAACTCCAAGAATATATCATAATACTCCCTCAATAGGGAACCCCTAGTATTAGTCTCAAACTACACTATTCCCAAAAACAACATTCGGAATGATTCTCACATCAAGGGATATGTTGAGATGCCCTTATCATTATCCTAGAACAATCCACCATTAGAATATTATTTTACATGCACGGTAACTTTGATCATAACCACTTTATAATGTTTGGACTCATTTCCTAACCATGAAATGATTATCCTATAATTATTTTGATTTAACCCTCAATTTCACTTATATGGTCAGATGATATTATTAATTAATGAAGGAAAAACACTAAATATTTTGAACTATACACAAAATTCTCATTTAGTTCTCCCTCACCATTTTGGTATTCCATGATTCTAATTTCATTAAACATTCATGTATAAATTGACTCTATTATAATGATGTAATAACACTACAATTGATATTATCACATCTAGGTTACATTTCTCGAAGTATTATTTTTAGTAAAATGATAGATTTTATGTTTATATAGATTAAAAAGTGGTTGACCATAATTGTTTTACCCTATCCTTAAAAAAATTATATAGTATCCTACCTTTTTAATGTGGTCATCATTCATCAATGGCTCATTTTCACCCCATTTTAGTAAACAAATGTTAGGATTTCATGATTCACTTCCCCCTAAAATCATTAGTTACAATTGAATAAAACTCCCTCCATGGTACCCCTCACATGGGAACTCATATATCAATTTATAAAATTAGTCTCATGGGATTCCCAATGGGCCCATAATCTCATTTTTTTTATACCATTTAGTGGTTGATTCCTTATTCTGAATCTAATTCACTTACTAATATTATCTTCTCTAATGTGACTAGTATTTTCTCACATTACTATTTCTTTCACAAATTGAGATTGAATCACATGGGATTGTATATTTTGGTTGATTATTTACCAAAATGATTAATGAATTCTATATTTATTCAACAGTATCCCACAAATTCTTAACAGCTTGAATTTAAACAAAGAAACCCAACTTTTGGTCTAAGAATCATGGTCTTAAACATTGTTCATACCATCCCATGTATTTCATTACAGAACAAACCTTCCAATTCTTTCTTGTTTTTATTTTTGTCTTAGTTTTGGATATATTATCTCACCATTATATCCATAGATAAATGAACCTAAAACATTTAAAAACACTTTTCATAAATATCATATGAAAATAAACTAGGTGTTCAATGTCATCATCAGATAAGGTCAAAACTCAGGAAATAATCCATATCGTATGACATTAAATAGCACAATACTTTGGATCCTTTGCCAATAAGATTTATATATCCCTCTAAAGGATATTTTACTATAATTCTATCTTATAGAAGAACATATAGATTTATTCCTATAATATTGGATAGGTTGTTCAATATGGGTCCCCAAATGCAAATTGTGACATGAAATATGTGTCCATTCCCCCTTCTTCAATTCCTGTGTCTGATTTGTGAAAAAGTATCATACACCTAAAACGCTATGTTTAATAATTCCCACTCCAAGAAATATAAATAAATACCCAAATCTATTCTCTCATGCCAATCCAAATGTCTCACAGCACCTATTCCTTGTCTCGATAGCTAACAATTATTTATTGAGTCTATTTTCATATCCTTACGTGAAGGAAAAATTGCACCAAGATAAATATCATCAATTTTTTACGATCGTAAATCCATTCATTAATTTTTAGCTTCATCATGACATTAAAATATGTACTTTTGCCTAATTGGTTGTCCACATTTTCATTGGTTTTACAAATTGACATCGTGTTTTGACCTTGAATAGTACCATATAGACTCTCTCAACTCCAGTCTAAGATCCATGATCTCAAACTAAGAATTACCCTACTCAACACTATGAATGCTTAAATAATAGTATTCCTCTAGTCTATATTAAATTACCTTAAACTAGATACTATTCCCCTTTAGGATTCTCTTAATAGAATTTTGGATCTTCCCGGCACATTTGGGTTTTCACTTCTCGCACGTTATATTGGAAAACTCATATTTATTTTTGAACAGTGAAACTAATCCATGAAACCAATTTAAAGGGATAATAATACATTTATATAATTGGTTATCTTGGTCATGCTCTCTCTCTCTCCTCTAAAATTAATCATCTCGCCCTTGGTGGATGTTTTATGACTATAATCACTAGAAAACTCATTGTCAATGAATATTTACCATAAACTCTATCATTAAATATTATGACTGGAATAAATTTAAACTACCCAAATCCAATGGTATAAAGTCTAGTTAGATTGAAAACCCAAAAATGGAAAGCTGATAAAACTTCAAGCCTCTTCTCACAAAGTTACAAAATTTCATGATGTGGGAAAAAGTTACAACACCATTAGAGAAGACACAAATTTTGTGGAGATTTCTTTATATCACATGAAAATTATAGACTATGCTAAATAGAACTATAGTTTTATGATAATGTTATAGTAAATAAAGCATCCCTATTACTCCTTTAATCCTAAATATATAAATTTAAACAATATTTAATCTCATATTTTCAATATTAAATTTAACTACATGACCTGGGTCTAAGTTTCTTGTCCTTAATAGTGAGACCCACTTTGACCATGTATCAAGACCTTAAAATATCATCACACCATACAAGGATTATCAATTACTGAACTAGTCTTTCTAATTGAGGTTAAGTTTGGTCAACCTAATCCACATAGAAAACACACCGTTAGTTGAATAATCATAATCTTAAAATATATACACTCCCCAAAAAATATTATTTTCCAGTAATGGGCTTCCCAATTCACATATATTTTTTCACTCAAATTATAAAATTGTCTTTCCCTTGGATAAAAGGAGAAAAATAATAAACTACATGGATTTTTCTAAATAGTTTATATATTTTGGAATTGAGTTGTCAATTCAAAGTATATATTCCTTGTACATAGTGCTATATTGAATGACTCAATTTTGTCCCATGATCCATATCCTCAAATTAGAAGAAGTCCATGGTTCATGCTAGATGAATTTTAACTCTTGAAAATCATGGATCTACATAATACACCCTAAGGAATTTTTTACCCCTTCCATATTCTATATTATAGTCTTATTACTCCCTCTATCATGGTGAATCTCATTGATATTATTAATTCATGATAGTGTAGGCATAGGGTTCTCACACATCTCCTTGATATTTTCCCAAATATTTCTACATTTTATGTCCCTTGAGATTGAATTTCCCCATCAATAATTATTTTCCAAAATGAATCCACTATGATGATGGAATAATTAACCAAATTCCTTCCTCTAATTCATGTAACATGTCCAGATGGATTCATGATTATATCACGATGGTCTCTATTTTTTAAAAATATGGGCATCAGTCAGCCCTAGTTTGTTTTCCACTATTCATTACAATATGGTAGTGTAATATATGATTAAATTGTTATCCTCCATTATAATCCTAAAAATACATTAAAATTATATTCATATTAAATAAGGCACAATATATATTTATCCACCCCATTTTTCTTATGAAGAATCATAAAACTCTCGTTACAACCCTGTTATAACTTTTTCATGAATGGAAGGTTGGATTGGTACTATGGTCTCTCACCCCCTGGTAACATAATTTTTAGAGGTTATATTAGTAATTGAAATATCACTATGACACCAACCCATATATTCTTATATTTAACATTCATTTGGAATTTGTATCCCTCTATTCGATCTTGGTTCTAAAAAAACAATCCCTCACTTGATCATATGAGTAATGGGACATTTCCCCTATTAACAGGATTGTGATTCCCCCTCTCAGCCACATAATATGTTGTTAAAAAACTTATTGAACATCATTATCATATGTATTTAAAATTCCTGGTAACAACACTTTCACCTTACATAAAACTGCATGATATTGTGGCCCACACCAAAGAGAACATCCCCTATATAGTACTATACTTCAACCACATCCACATTTAGTGTTTTTATCTACTACTCCATTTTAATAACTAAATTTGGATTAATTTCCTCCTAAATAGATACATAGTGAAGTCCATACACATTTTTATGGGTCAAAACACATACATCATCCTCATTCCATCTTGTAGATTAAGCTTATTGATCAACTCTAATCGAGAACCCATCTTGGACCAATTCTTTGATAATTCCCATTAATTCATATATGATATAGATATACAAAGGTTATTCTTATTTATTTTGGTTTGGTGGTGGTTCCTATCCAAATTAATAACCTTTTTTACATCTATTTTCAACAAGGGAACCAATTCATTTCACCCTATATCTCATGTTCTTGAGATAGATTGTACAAAGGAATTTCACACTTTAAAAATATATGTGGGTTCATTCCCATTCCAATGTTGTACATATTAGTGCATTAATATTATATCCTAGAACAAAACTCAAAAATTCTATTTCCCAATAGATTATCTATGTTACAAAACCATAACTACCAGAACCACTTATTTATGGCTATACGACAAAAAATCCAATAGCCCAGGGTATGTGCATCATGACCATAAACTATGTTCACCTACCCAAGAATAACAACAAATTAATCTTAGGCTAAAAAAATTTACAATATTCTATTTTTATCTATCACTTTTTAGGATATCCCTCCTCTTGGTTGTTATTTCGCGACCTTAAAAACAATTTCCTCAGTCTAAGCATTAATACCATAAACATTATATCCCTTATTGATCATACCTATGTAGACATAAACGAAGATACATTAGGATCACCATGTACCTAATCAAAATGGAATGAGTAAATATCATTCCCATATCCCTCACATAGTTGGAATTTTTACTTCCCCCATAGATTTAATACCCTTTATATTTTTGTTATTCTCTATAGATATACTTGGTATGGGGCGGTCTTACCCTAAGAGTTCTCAATCAATTTTTGAGAATACTTCACTTTAATAAGAATACATTGTGTAACCTGATTTCGATTAAGATATAAACTCATTTTCAAAGGACCTCCCCAATAGCGATATATCATTTCTACAAAGGATTATCTCTTATCAAGGGTACATGCCACATATGAACTATTTTCATCATCAGTTAATGGACTCCCCAATGTTGATGGAAAATTTTTCTAATGGACTCCCTACATTACTATGTAATTCTCACAGAGGTGACATAATAATTAGTAATGTATTGAATCTCATGTTTCAAATGTATTTTTTTGTCATACTCAACCTAACCCACTCTTCAATTAATCATTACACACTCTTGGATCAAGATATTCATTTCCACAATTTATCATTTTTATAAACAAAATCTAACACCATTGGCGTCGCTCCCTGTGTGTTCAATATGTTTATTGTGAATCCAAATCATGAAATCAAAATAATCTAGTTCCTACATATTAATGGGTTCCATTAGCGTCCATTAAGACATTATGACCCGAATAAATCCACACTTTTCTACTACTATATTTTAATTGACTGATATTATATTTTATTCTTTTTTTAAAATTAGGCATACCTCGTGAGGGATTATAGATCATTTTGGTTGTTTTAATAATGATATTGACTTTAATGGTTCAACATGATGAATTCTAATAAGTAATATTTATTAATTTCTTTGGAGAAAAAATGAGTTGGGATATCCACACATCTAAATCTCTCTATTATTACAAAATGGTATCTTATGGGTCAGTCTGGGTGATTGAGTGTTCGATATTAACCATCCATTATTATAATTATTGTTTAGTTTTTGAATCCTAATAGGATACTCCAATTATTCATCCACATTTAGATTCAAACTGGCAATTTATATTTGAAGATTATATGATTAACCTTTAACTCTCCTGCATGGGATATTGTTTAAGCCAAATCAGTATTGATAATTGCATATTGTGCCTCTAAGAGGTATATTCTATCTACTAGAGAAGAACATATTGGTTATCACAATAATTAATCCTTGTCTAATAGGTAAAACTCTTTCCTAACAATTTTTAAATATAGGATTCAATCAGATATGGAAATTTGGAAAGCCGTATCAAACAATCACCAGTCCATATAGTCCTTCTTGGCCAAGAAGTACTAAACCAGTTCAAGGAGTTGAATATAGTCAATTACACTAGTCCCTAGGATCACCATGTAATGAAAAATGAGAACTATTTATCTCATCGCCTAATCGAAATACATGTGAGTGATGTAGTTTCTAGTTGATACTCTATGACCCAAGTCAGTTTTTTCAGTTATAATCATTGATTTCCTATCTCGAATCATAGATTTCTTTAGCCATGGACTCAAACACATAGAAGGGATGAAATTAAAATTTGTTTGGTATAACCTAGTGAATCCTCTCTAAGTGGCAGGTACATTTGTCAAAAATAAGGTATAAGTCATTAACAAAATATTTTATAAATCCTAAATTTTATGTCACATCATCCATATGAAGAGGCTCATTAGCCCCAATGCTACCTACCTTGGAATGATTGGTTTCTCATCCATTTCCAATGTATCTTCTTCCAAATCAGTTCACACATCTAAATATTATCTATGACATGACCTAAAATAATATTAAATTTTATGTGAAATAAATGGTTCAAAATACTCTTTTATCACAATAACTACATGTTTAGTGATAAACAATCATTATCCCAGTAGCACATCGAACCTTTAATCTACCAACAGGTAAACCTCAATAAGGAAAAGTATCATCAAAATAAAATTTCAAAAATATTCTATATTGTATAGGATATCATCAATATGAGATATTTCATATCAAATAATTACATGTTGAAAAGATTTTTTATGATGTCTCTCTACATCACCAAGTATGAAAATAATGTGTCTCGGAATGTGGATTACAGATAATAAAATTCATCAATTTATGGGTGATTTAGGTATGATTCAATATTAGAGATCCATCTATTGTGGAAGACACCCCAAAAGCTATCATAAAGCACTAGTGTGCCGTCATTAATAGAAATTTGTAATAAAAAATGGGAAATTCAATATATAATTATGATAAAATAAAAATCTTCCTCTAGGACCCAAGGGTATATGAATTATCAACTAAAGTAGAAGATTTGACCCATTAAATGTTATTTTTTCCAACATGATTATCTTGTTTGGCCCCTTATTGATGACTAGTAGGGAAAATGATTTAATAGTTCATGTTCTAACATGGTCTATCCACCTACCCTGTGGTTTCTTCCCTAAAATATTTAGATCCATCCTCCCCCTCAAATACTGGTTTCTATATTGATTGGATATGATTAGTAAGCATTGAAAAACTTTTATCTATTATGATGAACCTATAATGCACAAATTTACATAACTTAATGTGAGTCTTCTCATGCTCTACTAAATTAAAATTTCCCCAAATTTAGTTAGATAAATTTTTTATTTAATAATAATCCCCTAGTATCCTTCAACCATTGACTCATTCTATTATTATTTGTAAATTGAATATTACTGGGATTGAATCTCTCTACCTATAATTCCATGATGTCCCCCAACAAGACTGATGGGTACCCGATTATTGTGGGGGTTACCATTAATATAATAATTTTATACATAATTTAGCTTAGATTTGTATTCCAACGCATCTTATCAATAATATTTGAAGCCATTTTTTGAGATCTCAACATTTAGAAGCTATATCACATCCCCATGTGTTAACTACATGTTTTCTCCCTTGTGGGGATCTACTATTGTATACCCCACTTTTCCCATTACTTAAGAAATATTATTTATTCTGGAACATCTATAATGTCACATAGACACCTCCCTCAACCCATGATAGGCTTTCTTAATATTATCCTAGAATGGTAATCTTGTCACAAATATTTTTCCCCATTAACAATATGGTTTTTGGTGTTAGTTCACTAGATTTATCTCATTAGTTATGAGCACGAAGCATCTACAATCTCAAAAAATTTACCACATTATCCATAGGACCCCACCTCCTTACATGGATAAATAATTTGAATATAACAGAACATCTACTAGACCTAACATAGGTCTAGTCTAAAGGGTCTACCCATACCACAATCAACCTCATAAGTGCTCCACGATACACTACCACCTAGCTATATGCATAGTCTCGAAAAATACTGATTAGAGAACCATGTTATTTTAAGAATGATCGCCCCTAGATAAATTAAATATAACCATACACTAGAGTTGTTTTTTGACCATTGGGTTCCACTTCCATCATATATTAACTACTGATCTCCCCCACATTATGGGATTATGGGTAGAGGTTTCTGTTTTTATAGGATATAATTGTTGAAAAATGACCACTTTCACTAAAAACCTTTACTTAATGAAAGTGATGATGATAATGGATGGTATAAATGTTTCCATAAAATTGGAAATCTTGGTTGGGAACTCATTCCCATAAAGGTTACCAATGAAAAATATGGGGTTATATATGAACATGTTCATATCCCCTGGAAGAAATAACCTTGTAGCCCGTAGAGCCTCCATGATTTTAGATAAATGAGTTTGGTATTTTTTATCACTTATAACACAAATTCCATGAAAAATATACCTATTTATATTACCATATATGCACATTTTACAAGTATTATCCATAAATTAAAAAATTATACCAAAAAAACTATGAATCTGACTTATTGGATAAAATTATCCAAGGTAAAACCTCATTGTTGGTACTATACCAGCTCTAGAAGAATATAGAATGACCATAGAATTCCCAATTGGTGTACCTCTTGGAATTTTTTCTATATTCCCATTATCTGATATCATGGAATGTTTTTTAAGTTATAGAAAAACTTCTTGAATGAAATATTCAGATAAATGTACGGTCAATTCCATATCTCCCTAATTATAATCTATATTAATACCCTAGAAATCATCAGTATCTAATATGTATCCACATGGTCACTATCTACTAAGAAGATCTTATAATACATAAATATGATTTGTTGGACCCCTCGGATTTGATTTAGGACTCACTTGTTAGTCCCTACCTCCCAATGATGAAGGTGGAAAGTTTTCCTTTCTAGTGACTGTCTAATATGAAACTGTAGATTTATGTTCAAATGATTGTACATATGGAATTTTTAATATCACACTAATTAAAATAGCTTAACATTGTGAAATTACTCCTTTAATTCATCATAGATCTGGTGAAATCTATACTCCAATGGCCACTCATTATATAAGTTTCTTCATAAACATATATTTGACCCCACTTATAATACTTGGAACTTATTTGATATAACATTATGAAATATATTAGACAATTGTTGAGAAAGTTTTTTTTTTTTGGTGGGAACCACAATAGATATCATCCTTGTCAAGTTACAATGTGTGAAGTAAGTTATCGAGTCATGGTACTTCAAAGAGTATCTAGAAGATAAGATTATAATCCTATGATGATCATACGATCATTCGAAAAAATACCCAGGGTTTTTGAGATCAGTATCATGGGTTATGGCGTAATTATTAATAATAAATCCAGAAAATTGATATATCTTACTCAAAAGATAACATATATGCTTCTTGGTTAACAAATTTTAAAAAATATGGTTCTTTGATATGATTTTATTTCTTAAAAAATATCTAGATTATTATCCATTACATTCTTTTATGTCATAAGAACCCCAATTTTGTGACTAGCCATATGGTAACTTTTATGAAAATTTTAAATCTCTAATTCATGTATCATTCTATGATTAGTGTAACTACTCTCATGTATGATCAAGATGATTTTTTGTAAAGGTCATGTTTCATAGAAATTAGCATTGGGGAAAAAGGATTTTCAAGGAGGGAGTAACAAAAATATTATTATTTGGATAGAAAAATATTCACCCAATTTAGAATTATAAGAAAAAGCGAAAATTGGTAATCAATAAAAAATATACCTTGGTTACATTATAGAGTCCCCTAATATATATATGTAGGATAGCCCAATTTATTCAAACTGTGTACTAGGGTTTCAAAAAAAGAGATATAAATTTGCAAAATTCAATGTTTCCTTTATTATTTGATCCTACACTTCCAAATAGAAACTCATACAAAATGGAAAATTATTTGATTCAAATACATACTTTTGTATCATTGTTAAACATGTATGATAATGTTGAAGGAATAAAAAATCAATATATTATTTTAGGGAAAATAGAAAATATTTAATTATATTAGAGACACTAAAACTAGTAATCAATTATACCACAGAATAATAGATTTATTTCTACACCTATTTCCTCCTATAAACATAAAATCAAAAAATATCATGGAACACAATGTCATGTTGATTCTTAACATCATTTTCTATATATGAAACTATTTTTTTTGAATTTGTAATACCTCTATAATCATTTATCCTCTATGAGGTAAAATACATATAAATACCCAAAAACATCCACACACTAATATTTGGGGATGAAACTCTAGATGTTGAAGGATCATAATCTTAGTACTGAATTCTCATTCTCTCGTGAATTTTCAAAAATCTAAGAGTTACAATGATCTACAGATGTGAATTTTTTTTATGAATTTCACCACTTAATCCTTCATGAAAATGAATTAAGTATGAGATTCATTCATGAATATCACATACATCAAGAACATAGTTCATGCCAATGGTCTAGGTTGGGCACAATTACAAGTTTCACACAATTTTGATCATTTTAAAAACCGCCAATTTAGTCATCCAAAATGACCATATATTCTAGAGTGCCAAATATCAATAAAATCAATGTCTTTTAGAAACACAACCACTATGTGAAACCAATACCATGAGCCCAGTTTGATGACCTAGTTCACTAGATAAAGTTCTGTAAATAATAAATCAACATGGGACCCATATTCACCGGATTCTATAATATTAAAATTTTATTCACAACACCATATTTATGGCATTTCATATGCTTAAACATTGCATCAAGAATGAGACAGGTATGCACCTTACCCGTTTCTCTAATGGAATATGACCTTCACTACTAGATCCCTTTCACATGTATTGGTTTCATTATATCATGTTTAGTTTTACATAATTATTTTCAATGAAACTAAACATATGTGAAAGCACCACACAAGATCTCTCATCATCCAATTAGATAATTTGATCTCTTATAAGGTTTAATCCTAAATCATGGTATTATCAGGGGAAATAAAAATGATCCACCCAAAGATATTTATCTTTGAGTAATATTAAATAATATTCCCTTCTCTATCTATAACATCCCATGACTCACACTCCCAGATCCTATGATGAAGTCATGAAAATTACATATTTTAATTTCATACTGAAAATTATGACCCAGTTTTTTTAATATAAAACATAAAACATAAAAAGGAAAAATTGGATCACATATAACCTCAATGAACTTTTAGTTTTAGAGTTTTAGATAATTTAGAAAACACTAACATAAAAACTTAATAAGAATTTATTTATAATTTCTCCCACCTAACATAACTTTTCCTTTTCAGTTTATGAAATTATCAACGTAAATGTAAAATCTCTTCTAGAAGTAATTCATTTTATTACATTCCTTATAACATAGGTAAAAAGAAACAAAATAGTGGTGACATAAAATTCACAATTAATAAAAAAAATAAGCATTAAAAAAATATGTCTTCAGTGATCATAATAAGAGAATAAGCGTATAATGATAAAATGAATTTGGATGATTATACAATATGAATATTCACTCCAATTAATACCAGCATCATGAAACATGAAAACTTGGAATAATTATATAATAATTAAAAAATTAATAAGAATAGATAATCTTGTTCCATGGGATATCAATATATATAAAATGATACATAAAAACCCAACACCAATAGTAAATAAAAAATATTGGTAATTTAGTACATAAACTCATTGATCCCATGAATAACCCATATATAATCCTTAAAATTTCCATTAACTATATGGCTGACATGAAATTTAATTATATATAAAACATAATCAATAACGAATTCATTGTAGATCTATCTATGAACACCTATATTTAAAGCTACAACCAGCTCACCCAGTGATATTTGGACACACACGTCATTTATAAATGAATAAAGAAAAGAGACAATTCATTTTGTCATAACTCATTAAAAAACCTTATTTATATTCATTACAAGATTAAATCATGGAAGGGAAATGTGTTTCATAATTATATATTTGAAACATGGTTAATCCATTGAAAAGAAATTTCTTCCACAATTTTTTTTGATACATGACTAATATGTGGGAATGAAAATGGTTTCATAACCATATTTTTGAAACATGGTAAATCCATGGAAAATAAACTGGTTCCATAATAATCTTTTGGAACGATGATTAACCTGTGGAAACGAATTTTTTTTCATGACAATGTCTGTAAAATGTTGACACATAGAAAATAAATGGGTTCCAAAACAATTCGTTATGAAACACGATTAACCTATGGAAGAGAAATATGTTTTATTAGTATCTCATTAAAGCTCTGTTAAATTAAGGAAAATATATGGTTTCCATAAAAATATATATGAATAATTATTAAACCTTCAAAAAAAATTATTTCATAAAAATATCATTGAAACATAGTTAACCCATTTAAAATAAATGGCTTTCATAACAATAGCTTTGAAAAAAATATTATTCCATCCTTAGAAATAAGGAGGATGGTTTGAATATAAAATATACTTATTATATGATATGTAATAAAAATGGATTTTGACCTTGATGAATAGAAATAACATTAAAATATAATTTGAAATATTTTTATGAAGATTCCTTTTTCATTTAGAAAATAAAATTTTAAAACATAATATATTTTAAAAATAATTTTTCTATGAAAAATAATATGAAAATATCTAAGGTATTTCATTTCAAAAAATCATTTAAAATTTTCATTATGATTTTTTTGGAAAAACTATTTTTTAACTTTTATTATAAACATTATTTTTGGAGAAAATATATTTTGTAATAAAGTGAGAAATGATATCATATTTTATACAAAACATTTTCGTAATTATTAAAATTACCAAAGAGTTTAGAAATTGTAATATTTCATTAAAAATTATGAATATTACAATTATAATACAATTCATTAAAATTGTAATATTTAACATGAAATACTTATTTACCCAAAATCCAGATAAATGATGAGATAATAACATAATAATATTACTTTGGTAACATTATATTGAAATCCCTATGAAGGAATACTAATAAATGAAACCTATAATGTCATGGAAAAAAGGATATTATTGAAATAACATGTTAAATTAGTAGTATATACACCTCATAATACAATATTGTTTAATGACAAAAATATATATCAAATAATGAAAATTTAGGCAAAAATCCACCATCGTTTTGGTATCTTAGAAACTATAAACCCTATAAAAGTGATATTGTCATGTAAATATGTAAATTATCTTATATTTAATTATAAATATCACAAAATACATTTATTTTCAGTATATACACAACACAATATTAATAACCATTGAATATGGCATATATTTGACAAAAATAATAGTGTGATGAGAAAAATATTTACCTTAAGTCTTGACTTCATTCGTAATCATTAAAACCTCATATATATATATATAATTTTATTATAAATATATTTAATAATATATATATACATCATACCATATTTTACTTCCTTATGACATTTTATCACCCTTTTAATAAAACTTTCATGATAAATTTATGTTTTGGGTATGAACCACTTTGTTTTTCGTATTTGTTTTGACTTTTTTTTTCTTCAGAATAATTTTATCATGATTACATCATATAAATAATTTATGAAATTTATTTGATATTTTATATATATTCATTATATAATTATTTCAACTAATCTATATAATTTTCTGATAGGAAGTGAAATACGCCGTTCATAGAGATGATAGATCATTCATATGCACGATCACTTATTTATTTTCTTTAACTAATTAAAATAATGAAAGAAAAGATATTAATATATATTAACATTCTTGTATAATTTTTTAAAATATATAACAAATATAATTATTAAACCCTTTTTTATAACATTCCATGTAAATCATGAAGGAATCACATCGCTCCGCGAGGAGGGGGTAGTTCATCACACACACAAATGATGTTATCATATTACCCCAGAATGGAAATCATTATGATATGTGTTATATAAAAATTTAATAATAATAATAACAACATCATAAATATCGTAAATATCACATATAAATAGTATTTTCAAAATTATTTCCATCCGTGAATTGTGCTAATGGAAAAAAAGAAACTGGTTCGCAAAACGGTCATCTACCATACACATAATTGGTGATTTCGATAAACATTTGATAGAGGTGTGAGTATTTGTAGGATATAAAAATAAAATAAAAAAATATTATTATATTTATTATACTTATTTTCTTTTATAATCATATTATAATAATAATTTAATGATGGTGAGGAATATATAAAAGAACACTTTAAGAGGAACATTACCTCTTCCTCGAGTATACTCTTTAGGTTTTCACTAAAACATTAAATGGTTTTCTTTATGAAAAAAAATGATTATAGGATGAGGGTATTGAATCTTGGAAATTATTTTGAAATATATTGGATGAAAAAAATTTCTCAAGAGGTGTGAAGAAGTGAAGGGAGTGAGTTCCCTTTTATAGTTGTGGAAGAGTTGAATTCTTGTAAATACTCAAATTTATACCCTTCTGGGAGGCCTCCCTAACCTCATGTGCATCAAAAATTGTAATGTAATGGAGGTGTGGGATTATTTGGTTAAAAAAAACCTCAGAAGCGCAATCTAAATACTTTTTCAAACCATTTCCCCTTAACTCCTAAGGTTATTTATTTTTTCATTTTTGTTTTTTATTAAGGTAACTATTTTTCTAACCTATGAAATTCATCTGTTAAAATGAAATAAATGTGAGATATATTAAACAATTTAGACACATAAATTTTAAATATTAAATCCAAATTACAAAATATAGGTATCATGTTTATTGGAAATAAATTTTAACCAAAGGGAATGTAATTCCCAACAACACTACTTTAACCCTAACAATACTAGTAATTTGTATACTCTTTATGGACTAGTATTTTTTTTAATAAATATCCATTGGTCCAAAATGAAAAAATTTAATAATTATTAACATTTAAAAATAAATTTATATAATATATAATTTCTAGTAAAGTCGAATCAATTAATTAAGTATCATTTATTATATAATAACATTAATGTGAATTTTGAAATTATTTACTTAATAATAATTTAATAAATTAATCAAGAGAATAATAAATTTCAAATATATTAAGTTCAAAACAATGTATCATGATATATTCATCTACCAAAATAATGGAACACCACAATTATTTATTTTCACCTCAAATTAAATATTTTTAGTATCATCTATTCAATTTAATTATTAACTAAATAATCCATGTGTTACTGTTTAATAAAAATTTAATTTTATTATATCATGTCTAAAATGAAAAATAAATTACTATGATAAAACAATTAATTTATATTTTAAAATAATAATTATAACTTAACCAATTTAGGTTTTCCTTATCCCTAAAGATTTATATAAATTAAGATGAAGAAAGGGATTATTTTTTCCTTCTTTTCTTAATATACTATATGGGTAACTTTCCTATACAAGTGTCCCAAAAACACATATATTTTGATATGAATGTAGTAAGGGATAACATATGTCAACAAGATGGGTGTTGTACATGTTTTGGGCCATTTTTACACCTTGTATTCTAAGTTTAACCACTAGGTAAAATTGTTTTTTCCTTAATCAATATAATTAATTAAAAAAAAATTCACTAAAAATATTAGTTAAGATTTATTTTATACATATTAAATATAAAAAATTATGATTATTATAAATATATAGTAAATTTTTTTAAATAAAACTTACAAAAATGGTTGAATTTAAATTAAAATTAGTCCCACAAAAGTGATGAGAATGTGAATTTTTTAATAAAGAATGTTTAAAATATTGATACATTTTTATAACCAAATTCAATATGAAAATCATTATAATGACATAATTTGGATTAATTAAATTTTAATAGAAATATTTTTACTTTAAGACAAATTTAAAATATAATTTAGTATTATAAATTAATTAGTTGAAAAGTTAGCTTTTAATTGAAATTAAGTATTTTTTACCCTTCATTAAAAAATGAAAATTCTAAAAAAACATACAGAAATTCACCATAAGAAAATTTTGACACCCCAAGATAAAATAATATGTTTATTTTTACAAATAAAAAAAATTAAATAGTCAAAATTTAGTTTTATGAAAACCTTACCATTAAAACGTGACAAAACTGACATTAAAAGCAACATATTTCTATACATCAAATAAAGTTTTTTCTATCCTATACCGATAAATTATATAGGATAAATGAAAAAAAATTATTAAATATAAAATATATAAATTTCATTAAGATAAATAAATAATATTAATTTATTTAATTTATTTGGATAAAATGGATTCGAGGCATAAAAATAAATTCTCATAAAAAACTACCTTTATTTTCAATTGGTTTTCCTACTAATTTATAACTAATTTTTTACTAATGGAATCAAAAATATATTTTAATTAGTTATTTAATCTTATTCATAATTACCAATTTAATATTTATGAGATAATTATGATTTTTTAATAATTATATTAATAGTATACTATTGTTTAGTAAAACTTGATCTTGTGTGTAACACAAGCTATTACAGAAACTCATTTTTTCATGTGTTTTAAGATATCATTAGTGTTTCATGTCATGAAATACAAAATAAATATTGAATATTATTTATGTAATTGAATACAATTTTCTTCTTTTAAAATCATTTTGTGTTTCATCCTCCCCCATTTAATATAAGATGTTTGTATAACTTTAACATTATCATGGTAATCAAAGGATGATGATTTGGAAAATAATTTTTCATTAATCCCACATAATTATTTGTTTTAATAAATCTCCATCCTAATTAAAAATAAATAAATGTACAAAGTTCAAACGCAGTTTTAAATAAGTAGTATTCTAAATCATATAAACTTGGTGAGAGTTGAGAAAAATGAAAGTAATTATAGAATGTTTTGAGCTAATTGATCAGAAGAAAATGAATCATCAAGGGAAAGGTAAAGGCCTCAGAACTATAAATATGTTATGGCAAAAATGAGAATTGGTTAATCATAACTGAAGGTACTATGATAATAATTTTTTTCCAAGATCCTTTTCCTCAAGATGAAGAATTATTTTACTATCTAGACAAAGTGAATATAAAAATATTGGTACCTGAATAGTATAATTTAATTCTTTAATCAAATTCCACAATAATAACATATTTTTCGCCAAATGATGATCATTATGAATGATTTTCAATACCTGAAGTAGTAAAATAAAAATCAAAATACATCATAAAAATAAAAGGGATAAAATATATTCCACTTATATTTAAACATCAACCGATAAATCAAGGGTAGAACGATGTAAGATAATTCAAAATATGAATAAATAATTATACGATAAAATATAATTTATAATTCCAAAGTAATACCCAAATTTTAAATTAATCATTTCATAACCCTATACCCCAAAAAACCTTAATAACCATAAACATAAAGAGTGTTTTATCCTCAAATTTTATCTCATACCTTCAATATTTCAAGCCCTAAATGATGGAAATATTATTTTGAAATAAAATTAATCACATATTCATCAAATTGTTTTCAATATTGTGATTATCCATATGGTTAAACTTGTGTTTCCATAATTACATCAATATCCAAGATCATATAAACCATAATTTGTATCAAAACCTTAAATATTATTTCCACCAAAAGTAATGTCATACTTCACATTAAATTAAATATTTACATATACTTCAACCTATTAACAATTCACCTGAAGTGTCATTAATAACCTCAAAATTTTTATTACTTAATACCCTAAAATATGTTTTCAATGAACATGAAATTATGATCATATTGAATAATATATACCTATGATGGTTTACATAACACTTAAAATAACTGATCCTGAAAGCTCCATAATCTATAACATTCTCTAAACTGACCATTAATACAAATAATAACATCCCATGACCATTACTCTTGGATCCAATGATAAAATATTGAAATTCACATTTCCAATATTTATGATGAAAATTATGATCTAATATTATTCCTCTAAAGAATACAACATCAAAAAAATTAGATCACGTACTACCTTGTGGACCTTTTAGGTTTAGCGTTTTAGAGATTTATGAAAAGCTCCTACATCAATAGTTAACGTGATTTTGAATGATCCTTTCTCCCTCTAAACCCATATTTTCTTTTCACTTTAAAAAATTATCATAATCCATTTGAAATCCCTTCTAGAAATAATTTATTCAATTTATTTCATTAAAACCTAAAGAAAAAAACATAATATGGGTCATCTCAAATGATTAGTAAGGGAAAATATAGGCACTAAAAATGAACGTCATTAGTGAGCATAAGAATATCATAAGGGTATGATGATATAATCAAAGTGCATGCGTATAAAATATGAATATTCATATGAATCGATAATTGTATAATAAAAAATGAAAACATATAATAAATCATTATAAATGGAAAAAATTATAATAATCCATAATCATGTCCCATGTGATATTAATCTCGATCAAATGGAACATTATAATCCAAACACAATAATAGATAAAATATATTGTTATATTTGGACATCATATCAAATAACACTTAGAAACCCCTTAAACTTGAATTAACCATACTTATTACTTATAATTTAATTATCCAGAGAATAAAATAATTATCCAATGTATTGGAATTCTATGTAGGCACAACCATTATTTATGTTATAACATTTTCACCTGATGGTAGTTGGGTGTACCCATCATTTATAATGTCCAAGAGTAGAAAAATGAATAAAGATCATACATAATTAATTTCACCATAACTCACTGAAACAACCATAATTATTTTATTTAGAATGATTAAATCTTTTAAATGAAATTATTTCCACAACAATGTCTTTGAAACATGGTTAAATAACAGAAAAGAAATGGTTGTTATAAAAATTTATTTGATACCTGATTAACATGTGGAAAATAAACTGGTTCCATAACATTGTCTTTGAAACATTATTAGGCCATAAAAAAATGTTCCATATCAATATATTTAAAACATGATTAACCTGTGGAAAATAAATAGGTTTCATAACAATATCTTTACAACATGGTTAACCTGTGAAAAAAGGTTCCATAATAATCTCTTTTAAAGACGATTAACCCATGGAAATGAAATTGGATTCATAACAATCTTCTTGAAACATGGTTATCCCTTGGAAAATAAATTTTTACCATTAAAAACATTTCTAAAACATGATGCACTCGTGCAAAAGAAACCAATTTCATTAAAATTTAGTTGAAACATGGTTAACTAGTGTAATAGAAACAGGGTTCATCAATATATTTAAAAAAATATTATTCCATTCAGATAAAGAAGGAGTTTGGTATCAATACCAAATATACTCAGTAATATATAAATAAAAAAGGGTGGTTGTAGTTGATGAATAAAAATTCCCTTAGAGTTTAATTATAACTATTTTGAGGAAAATGCCATTTTTATTTTGAAAATAAAAATTTAAAGCATAGAACATTATGAAAACAATTTTTCATTGAAAATAACCATGGAAGAATATAATGCATTTTTTTTAAAATAAAAAAATCATTTGGAAAATAATATTTTGGTTCTGAGACACAATTTTTAAAGAATTTTTTAGAACATCGTTTTTTAAGAAATAATTTGTTCATCTTAAGAGAGAAATAATGTATCATTTTCTTCAAAAACAATTCTCAGTGATTATAAGTACCAAATTGTGGAATAATGGTACTATTCCATGAAAATATCATGAATAATTAAAAGATAAGATATTTCATTTGAATTATAATATTTCAAAATTGAAGACGTAATCATTCACAATCCTGATAAATGTAAATATCATAAATATTAACTTTTATCAATTTGGTAACATTGAATTATAATCCCCATGGTTCTATAATAATATATGAAACATAAATTATCAGGATAATAAAGAGATTCAAGCTATAACATGTAAAAGTAGCAGCATATAGTACTCATAAAATAATATAGTTTTATAATATAACCAACCTCCCAAAGAATGAAAACTGAGACAAACCATCAACTATTTATTTGGTAACATTTAAATGGTTCACTATACTAAAGGGATATCCTCAAATCAATATGTAAATCATCATGAATTTAATTATAGGAATCATAAAAAAAATCCCTGGATAGTATATACACTAAAAAACAAAAATAAGTTGTGAATATGAAATATATCTCATAAATATAAAAGTGAGATGATATATACTATTATATTAAAAGAATCTATATAATTTATCTATAGGAAATGAGATACACCATTCCTGGAGAGTGTATCTCATATGTACACATGAACAATGTTTCTCTTTTATTTTAATATTGAAAGTAAAAAAATAGAAGTAAATAATATATATATATATATATATATATTATAATTCTAAAATAAGTTTTATATCATATATAACTTATATTATTATTAAACCCATACTCAAGACATTCCATGTATTTTGTGAATAAATCACACTACTTCGCGAGGCAGTAGTCCACTGTACACACAAATGACATTATTATATTCTAAAAAAATTATAAATAATTAAATAACGTAATATATAATAATACATGTAACAATATATCATAATATATATCATTTATATCACATATAAAAATTATTTACAACATTATTACCATTTTTGAAAGGTGGATATAGAAAAAATGAACAATATCAGTTCGTGAGGCGGTAGTCCATTATAAGCTCAAATAATAATTTTGTAACCCGTTTGATAGAGGTGTTTTTGCATGTAGGTATTACTCTTAAAATAACAACATATTTTTATATTTAGGATATTTATGTTATCATATAATCATGTTATAATAATAATTTCATTTTTTAGAAGAATATATATAAAAAAATTTCATTTTGAATAACATTACATATGCAATTGGTATTCAACTTAGTTTTGACCTAAAACTTTAAAAGGATTTATTTATATCCAAAATAATTCTTTGGGATGAGGTAATAGAATGTTATATGTTATTTGGGTATAGTTTTTAAAATTCAAAATTCTTAAGAGGAGAGAATAATTTACGGGAGTGGGTGCCCATTTATAGTTGAGGAGGAGTTTAATTCTAGTAAATACTAAAAAATAATCACTATTATGAGGTCTCAATTACAAAATGTTCCTAAAAAATTGAATAATTATATATGGTAGGGATTAATTATTCAAGAAAAAACACCACCACACAACACAAATACATTTATTAAACATTTTTTCATAAATGTTTTTTATTTTTTCATTTTGGGTTTTCATTAAGGTGACTAGTTTTACCAAATTTATTCATAAATTAATACTTAATAAAAGTGATAAATATTGTACAATTCAAGACCTATTATATTAAATTTAAAATCCAAAATATAAAATAAAATTCCAATTTATGTTGGAAATTAATTTTAACAGAAACACATTTAACGTGAAAAAACACTACTTTAACCATAACTGTTCCAACATAGTTTTTCCTATTTTAGGTACAACATGATCATTATAAAAGAAAAATTAGTCCATTATTGGAAAATGTAATATATTTAGTAATATTTAATAATCCCTTCACAATTTATATTATTTTTACTAATTATATGTCATTTAATAAAATATCATTTATTATAAAATAACAATAATGTAAATTGTGACATTATTTAGATAAAAGAATATCAAGATAATAATGTAATTAAAATATATTACATTCAAATATATGAATAATTATATATTCATGTACAAAAATAGTATAGTAAAAAACTCATTATTTTTACTACATTTTTAATATTTTTAGTATAATTTTATTTCATTTTATTATTAATTAAGTAATCCATGTGTTGGCGTTTAATAAGAATTTAATGTAAAAATATCTTATATAAAAATTAAACATAAAATGTTATTATAAAAAAATTCCTATATATTTAAAAATAATTTTTATAACCGAACATATATTGTTTTACCGTATCCCCAAAGTATTATAGAAATTAAGGTGAAGAATGGTACATTTTTTTCTCTTTTTCTTTTCATAACATACTATAAGTGTCAATTAGAAGAAACTCTATCCCAAAAACTTCTAAATTTGGATACTAGTCTTATAAGGGTTTCTCTATGTCCATAAAATAGTTTTTATACAAGTTTTGGTCCATTTGTACCCCTTATATTATAAGTTTAACCACTATGAGAACTCATTTTTACCTTAATCACTATAGTTACTCTTATCATTTTTCATTAATCACCTAGGAAAAGAATATGTTGGAATTATTATAAATTATATTTTATTCTTAATTTAAATAGGGAATTCATTTTTAAAAATTCAAATCATAAAAACGGAATAATTTAATTTTAAAATTTTCCGGTAGAAGTGATGAGAATGCTGGTTTTTAATGTTAAAATGTTCAAAATACTAAAATGTTTTTATAATCAAATTAAATATGAAAATAATTATAATGATATAAATTAGATTAATAAATTTATAATTGATCATATTTTACTTATAAACCCATTTAAAATATATGTTTAATTTATAAATTATTTAGATGAAAGGATAGATTTTAATTAAAATTCATTGTTTTTCACTATTCATCAAAAACTAAAAATTCTCATAAAAATACCAAAAAATCATAATTAGAAAAATTTTACAACTATAAATCCAAAATATAATTTATTTTATTAAATAAAACTTATAAAATTGTTATGATTTAGTTTTAAAATGATTGTACCATTAAAAGGATGAAAAACAAGCCTTTAGATAAACAAAGTTTTTAATACATAAAATAGCCTTTGTTCATAAACACTGTATATCAAATATATTGGATAATTTTTTTCAAAAACTAATTTTTATATAATATATAATTTTATTTTATATATTTCAGTAATAGTAATTAATTTACTTCATTATGACAAGACACTTTCCACACATAAAAATTGTTTTTTAAATACTTCTATTATATTCATATTCGCTATCATATTCATTCCTAAAAAAATTTTAACCAATAAATTTAACCATATATTTTAATAATATATTATTCCAATTCATAAATTCTGAATTTATCATTATGATATATTATTTATTTTTAATAATAATAATAATATAATATTATTTTTTGGTAAAACTTTGTATTGTATGCAATGAAATCTTTTGAAAAAAAAGGGTTGTTGTGTGTATCATCAGATAAAGTGAGTGTTCAGTGTAACACAAGATAAAATCTGTAAAAAACATTTTTCCCTCAGGTATGGATCCTTTAAAATTTAGTCAAATTCATTATTTTGGACCTAATATGGATGCCTAATGAGTAAATGAAGGTTCTAATGGTGTCTTGGGCTTGTTCTACGCCCAAAACACAGCTTCTTGGGAAAACTTGTCTTAGCGCATGGTTTTTAGTAAATCATGATGGAAGACTGCATGGTTAGATCGAACTACATAAGTGATTCCATTTTGGACAGAGCTTTACTGCATTGTTGGCACACAGTTTTCATAATTGTTCCATCTAACCATGCTAGTCCCCTTGTTCCCCAGTTACCCATGCATGGTTTGTGTATGGTTTGTCGAACCATGAGTAAAAACACTGTAGATGTTATTTTATAGGTAATTTTACCATTTTCCCCTTAATGGTCTATTTTAACCTCCTCCTCCTTTCATAATTTTAATTACTGCAATATAAATTTAATTTTTACTCATTTTGGAGCTCTTTGTAGGCCTATGGTCGGGATTGAAAGGTCTCCTTTTTCATGAATCCGATTATCATTCCTTTATCACGTTCGATGATAAATGGTAAGTAATTGAGTACTTTTTATCCATTATTATCCTCTCTTGCTGTGAACCTAGATATCACGGTGTTTTCATTTTTTCACTTTTGTCATATTTAATCCATTCTTAATCTGAATTCATGGCTTATATCAGATAAGGAGAGTCATATGACCCTAAGGTGGGTATTCTATAACCCATCCGTCATGTTTTTTTATTTAGGAATTATCATGTGGGCCCCACAAATTTTTTCAGTTACTATTTATTAGATATATATTGCATGATTATATTCATTATAACTATGTGGTTATGATCTTTATTAATATATAATTAATTTCTGGTGGTTATGCCCATAAATCCATCCATCCCATGTAGTATGTTGTTCAATATTTGGGTTTTTTATTGTTTTGACACATTTGAGACACCATTCGGGTGTAACTTGGATTGAACTTCTTACGGGTAAGATTTTCTGTATTCAATGGTTTGATTTTATTTTGTGAATCACATAATGCAATGTACCATGTATTCTCACCAATTGAGCCACCAAAGGTTAGTGATTCAATTTTATAATTAAATGTGAAATTAAAATTTGAAAGTATGCTAGGTATTTGACGTGGCCAAATTAAATGTAAATAAATAATAGGTTTCATGACTATAGAACCCCATACCACACTAATATAAATTAGTAGAATTATCCTTGATTATTGAATATGATTAAATGGATTAAATGAATGGATGAATGAAACATTCCTCGTCACACTAATAAAAGGAATGGTTTGAACCAAATGTACATATTGATAAACTATGAATTAAATAAAGGGTTTCTTGTAACATTGACATATCACACTAATGAAAGCTAAGGTTTGAACTAATTTAATTTATATATGACTTCATTATGAAATATGAGTGGCACGACTCATTCTCACATTGGATTCTTATCATGAAATTCCTTGAGAACTCGGGAACCCCATTCGGATTCAACAATAAAACTTTCTTTGGATGAAATCCACAGAGATCTTGATCCTTGTATATTAGTAGATGTTTGGTAACACACTATAATATCACTCAAATATTATTAACGGATTCCTTGGACACACTCCTTGGATCTAGTCTTGACATGTAGCCTCCACAGTTAAATACCACAGGGCCCAGTCACTATATAGCCCCATTGTACATTGGATGATCACCTCTGATTCGGTAGGCATCTTATTGTATAATGAAATGGAATATTCAGATTCTACTACACTCTTACCCTTTTCATGGCTATATATATTAGTATTTTTGAGACCCTTGAGGTCTACATTTCTTTAGTTATTACCTTGGAACTTCACTGTGAAATATCATTTCAAGTTTACTTATTATCTATCAGAAAAATCACCATTGTTAACAAGTGAATTATTTATAAATTGTTACAATCAATTAATGACTTGGTAATATCTTCAAACACTATCTGTTGGTTGAAAAATTTACTTGGGTATTTATTTACATTATACTATTTTACTTAATATATGCATTCATTCAAACTATTTCATTTCCATTACATGGGCAAGAGATTATAGACACCGTTGGATTTGGCGGAGTAATATTTATATCACACCCTCTCTATGTTCCATTTGGTACCTATATTAGATTACATGCATTCATCTATTGAAAAAGGGAGGAGTACGACTTCAAACACTTGATTGCTTACCATTTAGGATTAATCCTGAGAGAAGATGACTGAGCTGGAGCTCATGATTCTTGGGGGAGTATTTTTATTTCCTTCATACTTTTCTAGAACATGTTATTACTTCATTCTTGTATCCATATTTTCTATTTTTCTAGATACATAACATATCTCCAATATTAGTTTTCTATATTCTTGTTATTTTAGTTATTATTACTGTCTTATATATTTTCTTCTATTCCATTAGTTTACTTTTATTAATTCCTCTATTTTCATCTTCTTATACGTATCATCTATCCTACAATTTGTTAATGATGGAATAGTTTCACCATAGACACACCTTAGGACCTCGCTGCTAGTCAACACCCTCTGACTTATGGGGACATGCGCATGAGGGCATAGTCCCACCAAAATTGGGGAACCAATTAAGTGGTCTCTGAATCCGAGGCATCACAAATTTGTATCAGATGCGTTTTTTTCTTTATTTTCTATTTGGGAAAAATATATTTAATATTAGGAACGTTTGGGACTTGTTCAAAAGTCGTCCATGGGCATCACGAACCCATTTTTGGGGTAAAATCCATGTTACCTGAATTATAAATTTTTTACAATTTTTCCTACTACAGTTGATATTATTTCACTGTTGGGTCACACACATGCTCTATGGTGTTGTTAATTATTATTCTGTTTGTGGATTTCTTTCACTATTTTCTCGATGATATGAGGGAAAGGAGCATTATTGCATGCATCATATTTGGTACATAGGATTCGCATGTTATTCTAATCTCCATTCCATGTAGGTCAATTTCACGATTTTGTATTTCTTGATATTACTGTGATTATTTATTTATTCTATGATAGTTATGGTATGATTTGATTACTCATGGTTGTGATTGAGTGACTACATGTCTCAATTAATGAGGTGTATGGACCCTCATGGGTTGGGATGAGTAATTTACTAGGTCGACTGATTATGTTATAAATAAATGGATATAATTTTCATTGATGAGGTGTGTGGTCAAGGAATAAATGGGAATGGATATCCATTATAATTTGAAACATGAATTATAATATGAAATGGATTCATGTCCTTATCTCACCATGTCATGTTTATGAAAAGAAAAAGGAGTCAACCTGGTAATTAAATTTAAAATTATTTGAAATTCGTACTTGAGAACATATTGATACCTAGTCATCTATGTGGGTAGTTGGGGTAGTATTCCTTGGAATGTGAGTTTTCTTACATTCAACATCAACTAGTGATGCTATCATTATGCTTAAATATTGTTTAGAGGGTTGTTCTTGGAATTTTAGACAAATGATGCGACGATATCCTCATATCATATATCGGGATGATGGCGACTACCATGGTCTTGACATGGTGGGACATGAGATTACAGTATTACTTCTAGGAGTGACACTGTAGGTGCCACTTATTGTATCCGATCCAGGCACTAATTCCCATGTTTCTGATAGTTTCCTACGTCTGATGTAGTCCGTGCATGGTGCTTCATCAGTTGCATCTATTATGAATAATCTGAATTATGAGTTCCAGTAGAAGCACCCTCCTACCTTTTCGGGGGATGGTGGTTCACAGGCTACTGATTCACGGCTAAAGACCATGATATCTATCATTGAGCATCTTTATATGCCTCTCGAGATGATAGTAAAACATCATACATACATATTACATGATTCAAACAAGCACATGTTGGATGTGATTACCCTGGCTGGTCATCATCATGGTATGTTATGGATTGATTTACAGACTGCCTTCTATGATCATTTCTTTCCTCAAATACTGAGAGGTAAAGATCTAGATAATTCACACATATCAAACAAGATTCTCTATCATTTATGGAATATTCCAAGTGCTTCACAATGTTGAATCACTTTCACCAATTAAATTCGGTGATAAAATTTCACATGCTAGAAATTTTGATGATGGGTTCCAGTATTCCATCTGTACGTTTTGGAATGTATTTTTCCTAATTACCTTTTCTAAAATAGTAAATCAGGATCTATTCACTGAGTACAACCTGATGGACGACAATAGCACCAGGTAGAGAGGATCATTTCCGCGGTAGGGAAATTGTTTTCTCGGGGGGCCGTAAATGATCTCCTAAGGTATCTTGTTATGGTCGTGAATATCAAAGATCCTACTTCTATAGTTCCAAAGTGATTCATCAATGTGGATGACGGGTCCCACCTAAGACTTATTATTATAGATTCCCAATATGGTGTTGGGAATGCGGTTGTATAGGAAATCATTAGTGTTTTACATGACCATTCCACCATCCTCAAGTGGAAAAGGATTAGTGTTAACTTCATCTTCAAGAGAAGGTTATTTTTTCCATGTTAGGAGGGGAGATGGAATTGAACTAGTAGACCAGGATGAGGAAGAGGTCATGGTCATTTTAACTAGATATTTGATCCCCAGTAGTGCCAGTAGAGCAGTTATGATTGTGGTTGTACTATTGTCTTATAGGTCTATGAATCAAGCTAGTTACATGTATTAAAACTGATAGATGAGGATAAAGTTGTGGCACCATCAACAATATAAGTTATTATTTTAGTGGCATCTACTATAGTATCATATTTATTTGATAATGGCGATTCAAACTATTTTATCATTATATATATTATGAAAATTATTATACTAGAGATACAGTATTACTATGGAATAATGAACCTAGATACACATTTAGGGATACAAATAGAGGGAATATTCCAATATTGGGATTTTCCCCTTGTGGTAGGCTATTACCCATACATATAGAACCTCTCTGTTCTTAATATGACAGGCTTCAATGTCAAACATTGGATATACTAGTTGGTTTAGTATCTATGATTTATAGATTTTTATCATAGTATGGTATCCTTTACATCACCAGAGGGAATTATTTTTCTACATAAGGGTTATTGGGATTTTTAGGATGGTATAGATCGACCAAAGATGCATGGGATTGGTGGATTTACTAACCAAATATAAAATTTCTTCATGGAGGATCAGGGTTTACAATAAAATGATTTTCCTCCGATAGTGGATCATTTCTGGGATGTTATTCCCAACTATTTTTATAGATTACCTTCTAAGAGAGTGGTAGATTATATGATCGTTCTTGATCCATGAATAACTCAAGTGTCCATTCCTCCATATTGAATGGAACCTATCAGTCTCTAGGATCTCAAGTGATAGTTAGAGGATTTTGAGGCCAAAGGATTTATATGGACCAGTGCATCATCTTGGGGTTTGCCCATGCTTTTAACTAAGAAGGTGGATGAGACAAAATTTCTATATATGGATTAAAGATGATTGAAACAGCTAATGTTCAAAAAATAATATTCACTACCTCGAATAGATGATCTCCTTAACCATCATCGATCAACAAGTGTATTCTGTAAGATTGAACTGGGATCAAGTTAACATCTGGTGATAGTTAGGACATCATACATACCACATACAACTTTCTGTAGTAGGTATTTTCTATTTGAGTACCTTGTTATGTTGTTTGATCTTACAAATGTGACCACTGTTTTCCTAGATATAATAAATAGTTTTTTCCACCCCTATTTTCATTCTTTTGTGAGGGTCATTTTGGAAGACATCTTGGTGTATTCTCACTCATCCAGTGACCATGCCAATCATATTGTGATTATCCTAAGTACACTAAGAGAGAATAAACTTAATGAAATTCTTGGTGAGTTCCACTTCTAGATCAAAAAAGTTAACTTCTTGGTACATATAATAAGAGAATCAAGTTTATTTTTTGACCCAAAATAAGTTAGTGATATAGTTTCATAGGAGCATCCCAAGAATGTTTTTGACATAAGAAGTATATTGGGGATGGTAAAATATTATTTTAATTTCATACAGTACTTATGATGTCTTTATTTACCTCTTACTTACCTTAACAAGAAGGGTGTTCAGTTCAAGTTGTCATAAATTTGCGAGAAATCCATTCAGGAGATGAAAGGGAGGATTGTACTAGAACCTATTTTAACTCTTATAGGGCTAGTAATTAGCTATTACATCTTATATGATTCATCATGAATCGGTCTCAGAGCAGTGTTGATGTAGGAGGAAATAGTCATGGCATATGGATCTCTGCATTTGAGACCTCATGTGAAAAACTACCTAACACATGACCTTAAGTTAGTAGCAGTTGTTCATGCCTTATGTTGATGGTGAGATTAGCTATTGGGTGAGTGTTTTTTGGTGTACACGGACTAATATAGACTCAAATATATTTTTTCACATCATTATTTAAACATCATATAACATAGATGGGTCGAGTATCAATAGTCATTTGATTTTGAGATTTCTTGTACACTTCTGAAGGGAAATTGTGTTATATATGCACTAATTTGGAAAACAAAAACACAAGATTTATGGGAATCCAACGATGAATAAAAGTTAAATGAAATTTTCTCTAAGATAAACATCGAGTTTCATGTAGTTAGGAGAAGTCTTATCTATCATATTTGGATGTTACCTCTTCACTTCTTGATAAGGATAAGAGTAGATGATTTTTATATCCTAAAGGCTTGGTGATCTATGATAGTATATTAGGAAATGAACCATCTCTAGATTGGTCTATGGAAATATATGAACTTTTGTATATTGATGGATGTTTCTGGGTTCCTACAAATATGAGATATGAGTTAATACATGATTCCAACTCTTCTCAGTTAGTAGTTCATCCAGAAATCTCAAAAAAGTGTCTTCATATGTGATGAAAATAATGGTGGAATGGAATGAAATTTTTGATTATATGATTTGTAACAACTTGTTCCACCAATAAATAGGTAAAGGGGGATTGTCAAACACCAGAAAGCTTCTTAAAACCACTTTATATAGTATAATGGAAATTATAAGATGTTTCCATGGACTTTGTAGTTAGTTTTCATAGGTCACCTAGAGGTTGAAATGGTTTATGGTTTGTCATTGATATACTGATGAAATTGGGTCACTTCATACCTGTTCGGAATACTTTCTTAGTCGATGAGATGGGAAGAATATATGTCCATGAGTTCATACAACTACATGGGGTCAAACATAATATCATTTCAAATAGGGACACTTGCTTCCTGTTACGATTATGGTAGGTATTCGTGAAGTCAATGGGAGTATAGGTGATTCTAAGGACAAATTTTCACCATTAGACTTATATATAGTTAGAATGGCCGATACTAGTTCAATAGGATATGCTTCGAACTTGTTTCCTTGATTTCAGATGTTCTTGAAAGAAGCATATCGCTCTCATTGAGTCCACCTATAATAATATATATTAAGCGAAAATGCATATGGCTTCATTTGAATACTGGTATGGTTGGCCATTAAATTCACCCTTGTATTGGATAGTGGTAGGTGAGGTAGCCCTATTATGCCCTAATATCAATCAGGAGACCATAAAGTTGGTTTAGATAATCATAAAATGGATGGATATTTCCAATTCCAGATATAAATATTATGCGGATCGTCATCGAAGACCTCTAGAGTTTGAGGTTGGGGATCATGTTTTCCTATGGGTATATCCTAGGCTAGGGAATAGACCCTTATGGTAGCATGGGGAGAATTTATTCATTTTTTAGTGCCATTTGAGATTATTGATTGTTTCAGGATGATATCCAATCGATTTCTACTACTTTAGAGTTACCGTTCACTTCATGACGTCTTCCATGTTTCAGAGCTTCTCCAATATCATGCATACCCATATCATACTTCATATCCCATGGAAGTTGAATTATATGTTGATACTACCTTTAAAGAGTATCCTATACATATCTTTTACTGGAGAATGAAGGCTCTACAAGGCCGATGTTTCCCTCTTTTGTGGGTTTTATTGTAGCACGACCGTGTGTAGGATGAGACTAGGGATATGGAAGCTGGTGTATGTTCTCAATGGATAGAGCTGTTCTCAGATATTGTTACTCCACCCTTGGAAGTTATAATCATTGACGTGTTATTTTGTGGGGAGGGGGGGCTGTAGGAACATAGTTTTTAACTTAGGTATGGATTCTTTAATTTTCAGTCTAATTATTTATTTTAGACTTAATATGGATGCGAAATGAGTTAGAGAATGTTTTGAGGATTTTTAGGGCTTTTTCAAAGCCCATAACATAGTTTATTTTAGGAAAAATAGGAATGACGCATTGTTTATATTAAATCATGTAGAAATGATGTATATTAAAATCAAAACATATGGGTGATGCCTTTTTGGATAGAACTATAACACACAGTTGGCGCATAGTTTCCAAAACCATGCAGCCTAACCATGTTGGTGCCCCTCTTCCCCAGTTACTGGTGCATGGTTTGCGCACAGCTTTTAAAATTGTGCAGAAAAAAGGTTCACATGATTTTTTATGGATAATTTTACCATTTTTTACTTCAATATATAATTTAACCTCCACCTTATTCTTTAATCTGAATTCTTATAGGATTGACCACTTTTTATTTCACTTATTATATTTTTGAAGGCATAAAGTACGTATTGGAAGATTTCATTTTTATGTGATCTAATCAAGCTTATGCTCATCATTTTGTATGTATAAAGGTATGTACTTGATTCCATTTTAGTGGTTATTCTCCTTGATTTCTCTTGTCCTAGTTATTTAGGTGTGAGATTTTTCCCCTTTTTTGAAAGATCTATTAAGTTCTAAGCTGAATCTGGGGTTTATATTAGAGTCGGAGAGTTGCACAACCCTATGGTTGGTGGTCTATAACTCATCCCTTAAGATTATTGATTTTCTAATGGTCGTGTGGGGCCACTTTATTTCATAAGGTTTCGTTTATTGAATTTATATTCCATTCTTATATTCATTATAACTATATGGATATTTTCTTTATAAATTTTGGATTAATTTTGGGTTTTATCTCCCACAAATCCATCCATATAAAGTTTGATGTTATTCCATAATTGGGTTTTTAGTTTTTGAACACATTTCATCCACTATTCAGGTGTTCCATGGTTTTAACTTCATAAGGGTAATATTTTCTATATTCAATGGTTTGATTATATATTTTGGATGTCATAAAATAATTTACAATGTATGCTCACCACTAGACCCACCTAGGGTATGTGCTTCAATTTATAATTAAATGTAAAATGTAAATTGCAAAGTACACTAAGAATATGAGTTAAATAGATTAAATGTAAATAAATACTAATTTTCATGTCCATAGAACCCAATACCACATTAGTAGAAGGATGTAGAATGAACCTTGATCCTTTAATATGCATTAATGGAATAAATGAATGGTTTCCGGCTACATGGCCTTGTCACACTATTGAAAGACAAGGCCTAAACCAAACAGACTTGTTGATAAATAATGAACAGATTGAAGTGTTCCATAATAATTAGACTTATCACTATAATTAAAGGAAGGATTTACCCAATTTAAATTATATATGACTTCATTACCAAAGAGTATTTTCCTGATGCGACCTTGCCTTGGATTTTTATTAGAGAATTCATTGATCACTCGGGAACCCCATTCTGAATCAAGGATATGGGTTTCTTAGGTTGAAATCCCCAAGATCTCTATCCTTGTAAATTCTTGGTTTTATGGTTCGACATAGTAGGGTCCCTCACATAGTATTAAAAGATTACTTGGATACACTCCTTGGATCCAACATTGACTAGTAGGATCCATGGTTGAATCCCATAGGGCCCAGTCTTTTCTTATACCCATTTTAACTTGGACGATCACCATGGATACGATATGCATATTATTGTGGAATTCCTTACAATAGGCCCTTTGGATTACACTCTTATCCTTAAACAATATACAATTATTCATGAGTTTGTGACCCTTGAGGTCTATGTGACCTTTGTTGTTACCATGGATCTTCATTATTAAACATCATTACAAGTTTCCTTGTTACATCATGGAAAATTAACCATTGTTGACATGTGACTTATTAATAAATTAGTATAATCAAATAATGACTTGGTTATATCTTCAAACACCAGTTGAGGGCTACAGATACTCTTGGGTATTTAGTTACTTTGTAATATTTAACTTAATAAATGCATGCTTGCACAGTGTTACATTTCCATTACAATAGATATAGGTTATAGAAACCATGGGTGGTCGCACACTATTATTTATCTAACACCCTCTATAGGTGACATTTGGTATCCAACGTGGTTTTCATGGTTTTGCGGTTTGAAAAAGGGACGAGTATGGATTAAAACACTTGATAGCTTGTGGTTTGGGATAGGGCGTGATAGAAGATAATCGAGAATGATATCAAGATGTTTAGGATAGTCTTTTGATTCGCATTATACATTTCTGGAACATGTTATTCATGATATCATGTACCTATGTTTTCTTTTCTTCATGATACATGACATATGATCATCAGTTTTTGTATGTTATTCTCGTTATATCAGGTATTGTTATTATTGACAATATTTTCTATTATGCCTTCTATTTACAAGTATTGATTTTTCTATTCATCTCTGTTTATACATATCCACTATTCTAAACTTTGGTAATGAGTGAATTGTCTCTCCACAGACACACCATAGTAACCCACTACAAGTTGGCAAACTATGGTGTTTGGGGACGTGTGCTTGAGGTCAAGTGGCCCACCGGGCTCAAGTAAACTATTAAGTGGCATCTAGGTCCACGATGTCACAAAATCAATGTTACATTTACTTTACGCTATTATATATCATTTTACTCATCTGAAATATTAGGGTGTAACATCCCCCATTTAATAAATTGAGTCCTCATAATTATAACTTTATCTCGGTAATTAAAGGATGGACATTTGAAAAATACTTTCTTGTAAACCAGCATCATAAAAATTATTAATAAAATATAATTTTAGTAATAAATTAATTAATGTAAAATGTTATATAGAATAAAAAATAACTATGTTTTAAAATAGGATAACTTTTATGGGATTGGATAAATAAATAAATAATTAAAGAGAGTTATTGAGGTCAATGATCATAAGAAATTGAATGATCAATGGATGTTTAAGGGCTCCAAAACCATTACTATTTGATAATAAATAATTTAAGTACTTAGGATAATACTTTTGTTTCAGGATCCTTTTCCTAGATTTGAATAATTTTCATAACATCTTGATTGATAGAATACAAAAATATACATAAATGATTAGTGGATTTCTATACATTAATACAATTCCACCAAAATCTCATTTTTTCTCCAAATAATGTGTATTAATGTTGATTTTTTGATTCATGGAAAAATAAAATATAAATATAAATATGAAATAACCATAAAAGTGATAACAATATATTCCACCTCTCTTTATACATTAACCAAAACCAAAATTTTTATCAAATTGAAATATAAATCACGAAACAAATAAACATTTATATGATAAATTATTATTCAAAATTTACCAGTAATACACAATGTAGAAACTAAATCATTCCATAACCATATACCCCAATGAAAATAAAAAAGGATAATATTAATTATTTTTTTAAACATAATTTTTTTCTCATATCATACATATTTGAGCCCCAAAAATATGGAATTCTATTTTGAGGTAACATTAATCACTTTGTCACCAAATCACTTTTTAATATTGTGGTTATGTATATGATAAAAATTTCATTATCATGATTAACTCTATATCCAAGATCATATTAATAATTAATTTGATCAATACCTTTGGAATAATATCAAAAACATTTAAATTAATAAATCACATTAAATAAATGTTTTACATATACTTCAACCAAATAAAACATCTCCTAAAATTTCATTGATAACCTCAAATGTTTTACTTCTTAAAACCCTAAAATAAGGTGTCTATGAATTTGAACTTACAATACTCTTTAATCATATAAACCTATTATGGAATTGATAAATATTAAGACAATATCCGATGAGAACATAATAATCTTAAAAGTTATATAAACAGACCATTGATACAAACTATAATAGCCCAGGACCTGAACTCTTGGATTCTAAGCTAAAACCATGAATAATACATTTCCAACCTTTATGAGGATAATTGTGACACATTTTTTCCAACTAAACCGTAAAAATTAAAATGAGAATTTGGATTACATACAACGTCAAGGACTTTTTTGGTTTATAGTTTTAGAAAATTAGGAAAATCTTTTATATAAACAATTTACGTGTATTTGAATGTGAATTTCCCCCACTTAACCCATCTTTTATTTTCCACATTATTACATCACCATCATCCATATCAAATAACTTTTAGAAGTGATTCATTCAACCGGGTTAATTATAACCTATATAAAGGGAAACATAAGAGGTGTGGGATGAAATTATCAATGAGCGATAACATAAGTATTAAAAAATAAATTCTATCAGATAGGAAAAAAAATCATAAGGGTATGATGACATAATACAAAAAATTAATACATATCAATATGTCGATCATAAGACCTGTTAAAATGTAATAATTAATTATAAATGAATTTTTTTAATAATTAATAATCATGTTTCGGGTGATATCAATCTTGATCAAATGAAAAAAATCATAAAACCATAGTATGTATATAGATAATCTATTTGTATATTTGGACATCACCTCATTGAGCATTTACATGACCCTTAAATAACCCTTATAAAAACAATAAAAATTAAAATAACCATATGCATTAATTCAAATGCCATTATATAGAGATGAAAAATAATTCCCAATGCATTGGAATGCTATTTGGGCACACCCATTATTTAATACATAATTGGTTCAACTAGTACTATCTGGGTGCACGTATCATTTATATTATCCTTGAATAAAACATTTAAAAGAGAATATATAGAATAAATTTCATCACTTTTCATTGAATTTGTAACACCCCAAGCTTTCACGATACGATTCTCTTTGAATAATACTGTAGCGTGTATTGTACGCAACTTCTATATTCTAACACGTTACGACTAATCAAAGTAGCCGTTATGAATAGTAATACCCACTTTTTGAAATTTTATAAATTTTTTCTCTCAAAATGGAATTCATTTTTGGATTCTGAATATCGAAACTAGCCTATGGATAAATTTTAGTACTTTTTGGATAACTTTTATATCTTGATGAATAGTGAAAATTACTAAATCTTAATTAAACACAACTTTTTTAATAGAAATAATTAATAGTGATAAATTTTTAATTTGCGTGGTTTTAAAGTACATTTAGAGTAAATTTTTACCATTTAATACAATGTTGTTCATTTGACATAATTTCACAATTAAACCGGACATAAACAAGTGTCAATCTTTTGATAGTTATTATCTCTTAAAAACACATTTTTTGTTTTAACAACGATAATTAATTTTAAATAAATTTCTTCCACTTCTGTGTTTTGAATTTCAAAAAATGGAATGCATATTTGGAATCAGGATGTTCAAATTGTGTAAATAGATAAGTTTTTTTAGACATTTTGAATAATTACTTCCGTAAATATTTTAATTACCATGGTTAAAGGGTAAATCCGGTAAATAAGGGTAAAACATAATAATATTATCATAATAATAAATTACCCTAAAATGTGTCCTAACCTTATTGGTTGATACAAGTCTGACCATGGGTATCTTTGGGTCGATTTTTGGACCCCATGGATCCACTTGTAAGTGATAAGGACACTTTATATTAATTATGTTAAAATAAATACAAAAATGACATAAGCATATATCTTTTAGAAAAAAAAATTTTACATAGGGTTATATATGTTGGATTTTCAAATATAAATATGAATTAGAAATCTAAAAAGATTTTTGACATAATGTTATTTTATTTTTAATTTCTAGAAATTTAATAGTTAATATTATTTATGACACAATAATGATGTAGTGTTTTCCTTATCAATGAAAGAATCAAATAATTGGTATTATAAATGTTAAAATAAATATAATTTGAAAGTTTTGATGACTTCCATGAATTTTATTGGTTAATATGACATTATAGTATTGATAAAATGAATTATTTTCGAATTAATAATGTTCATAAGACTTTAACAAAAATAAATTATTTAATAGTGTCAAAATTGACATAAATGAGGTCTCAAAACAAATATTATATTATTAATTGATATTCTATTCCTACAAAAATAAGTTTCAGCCAAAGTACTTATATCATGATAGTTTAGTCATTAATGGACCACATGGGGGTCGCTTGGATTTATATAGTAAGTTTATTAACTGTTTAATATAAAAATACAAAGTTACCTGGTAAATGTGAAACTAATTAACTAAGAGTTAAAAGTATACGATAACGTTAATATAATGTCCCAAACCTATTTAAATTGTAATGGTAGAAATTATTTCAACCCATACCCACCTTCTAAGTTTAATAACCTACTTTTTAGCCATTATAAACCAAATATGAATTTATTATAAAATAATATTTATAGCTTTTCCAAAGGTGGCCCTCACCCCTCTTATAAAAGGAAACTCCCCCTTCTCACTAATTCACACATTAAAAGCCTTTTGGCTCGGCCAAAACCTGCTCAAATACTATATAAAATTCCCTCAATTCATCCTAGAGGCCTTAGTTTGATCATAAATCCATCCTATGGAGCCCTTTTGATCAAGTCAAAAGGAAGGACCCGAAGAAGAGGTAATGTTTTCACCACCCTCTTTCAAGTTCATTTCTTCTTCAACTTCTTATTTCTTTGTTATTTCCATTCTAAAATTATAAATACAGTATATTATATATAAATTGATGTTATTATAAATATGGTACAACCATATTCAGTATTCTATACATCCTTTGAATGACATGTCACCATACGTGCGTACGCACGACCAACCGTCTCCACGTCGTGGTGTAATTATTATTCAGTATATTATTATTTGGATGGGTATAATAATGATGTTTAATTCAAGTAAATAATAAATATAACATTATAATTATTCTTTATATATGATATAACAACTAATTATATTTGATTTTAATATCAAAATAATAATATTATCTCTCTTACATACGTACAGACTACCGTCTCAACGAACGCGATGAGATTCATTCCCCCTCGTATACATTCAAGTCTAATTCTCGTTTTATGATTAAAAATAATATTTAAGTACTTGATATCATTATGTATATGAATAAGATACAAACTACCTATAATAAACATGACTTATATAACAAAACATATAAAAGAAAATGAGTAAGTTAATACCTGAAACAAAGATAATACTATGATATTATTTACCAAGAAATGTTAAAAGATCATATATGATATTAATGTATATGATCCTTGTATAATTAAATAACAATTATTTCACCATTATACAGGAGGCTAACCTACCCTCGACCAAGGAAAATGAGCAAAGTAAAGGGTTTCTTATCTCACTTTTAATTCCGTGAGATTTCCATTGTTCACCACTAATTTATTGCATGTGGTGTGTGTACTGCCCATGATTGTATTAATTTTTTAATTTACATTAATTTATGGACATTTACATTATAATTGTATTATCCTTATTTCATGGGTGTATGTTTCATATGTTACCAAATTGATAAGGGAATTTGAAATTTCAATTTCCACTTATTCGGCTTTACTAATACATCATTGATTATTTTACTCCAAGATTATGTGTGGAATCACTATTTATTTGATTATGTCATAATTTCCACTCCCCTTTCTGCTGATATACTTTTTATACACATAATCACCCCATTGATAAATTCTCAAGTTATCTATGTGAACTTGATAAGAGTAATTTTAACTTAGTCTTCATTTATTGAGTTAAAAATCAAATTCAATGGTGTTGTTTTTACAAGAATATGTGTGAAAGTACTTTAATTGTTTTACACTAATATTAAATAATATTGAGTGTATTTATATTTTTCAAACATAATTATGTCGATGATTTATCCTTAACCTAAGAATACTACCTTTATGAGTGATTTCGTCTTAATTTACATTCCATTTGAGACTCCTTTGTTGTTATACACTGAATCACTTTTATATGGTGTATATAATATACTTTGACATAGTATATCATGAATTCCTTTATTCTCATGAGATTACAAAGTTTTTATTACCTCATTTATTTGTATTCAAGTGTCTCTATTTTGGTTAGTAACTCTAACTAAAATATCATTTTAAAATGTTTTAATGATTTATTATTCTAAATATTTCTCATTAATGTTAATGTTTTAAAATGGTTTTAAGGATTTATTTATATGGACATTAAAGTTTTCAAATCAAAATTCTTTTTAAAAATTTCAAAGTGGTATGTGACAGTTTGATTGAAAAATCTATTTTAAATGACTCTTTGACAAATAGTGTGACTTTTAAATGTTTTCAAGAGAAAGGGGGATATTTTTCTCTAATAGTTTTGATGATTATTTTCATCTATGTAAATATCCTTCATTATTATTGATTGAGGTTTATATGATAAAATGAAATCATTCATATTGTATCGAATGAGTTATTTTTGACTGTGTATGTGCTATTGTTATACCATTCATGGGTTATGGATAATGTATTGACATTTCGGATGCTATTTTTAATACGAATCTTTATGTAATGTTTCAAACATTTCATATGAGGAATACATTGGACATAGTAAGTGACATGTGGAGCCCACTGTAGCTCCTCGATGCGTCGGTAGGTCTCATTAGACAAACTAGTGTCTTGGAATGAGGCCTTGACAAAATCTTATTTGAATTCTAGGCATGAGTCCTTGGATACATGGTTATGATAGTTTGGCATTATGAATTACATCATTATGAAAGTGGTTATAGATATTTCATTTGATTATTCGGCTAGTAGAATATACATGTGAATAAGTAAATTAAATAATTTCATTTTACCTTTTCCATATTATGTTCATGTTCATGTTTAAAAGGATTTTGTTTCAGCTATACATTGCCTTAAATTTTTATGCTTCTTTATGAATGTTTTCTCTATATTGTTATCCTTACTGAGCATATGAGCTCACCTGTTTCAATGTTTTATTTTTCCCAGGATGTGAAGAAGTAATTTATGAATGACCTTCAGGGATAATACGAGGGGATATGATGAAAATATGTTGTTGTTGTAGTTTTTCACTTTATGATGTAATGTAAACATTTTGAATGTATCTAGTGATTCCATGGCTACTAAACTAATCAGTATTTTGAGACTTGATCTTTCTTGTGATCATGCCAATGTTATGTAATAATGAACCGACTCTGGGCAACTCGGGTTGGGGAGTTACAGTTGGTATCAGAGGATGTTTTGTACAAACCTTGGAAGATAGATTTAGGTAAACTCTGATTAGAGCACATAGCCCTATGATAGACATTGAGGATTAGTATAGAAAAAAATCATAGAATTTTGGTATTGTATAGATTTTGTGAGTTTTATGAGAAATACATCAATGTCTGGATAGAGTAGGTAAAGGCAGCACTAGAACAGATGTACCTAGGGGTAAATCCTGAAAACACTGCATCGTGCTAGACTCGAACAGGAACTGGTGCACGAAAACGGGCCATTCTGCACTCTGGGATAAGACACTCCCATGGGATATGATTAGGATAATTTACATTTTCTTTACAAACCAATTTGAAGTATTATATATAAGATGAGAGTAAATGACCTTGGTTGATCCTAATGTGTTTCAAATTGAGAATATGGTGACATGATATTCTCCAAATGATTTTATGACTACTATTACTCACATAATGATTTCTGGGTTTAGTCAATGGTTAGATTCCAAGGAAGTCATAGTGACTTTGAGAATGATGTACAAGGTGGGAACAGTGGTGACAATGAGAATCAAAATGGAATGCTGATAGGTGTAAAAGATATCGTCTTCATGAAAAATCAATTTTCCAAAAATATGACCGACAATATATATATATTAACCAATTCCAGGACTCAACAAAGAAGAGAAATGTGATGAATTATAAGAGCTCCAGCAGTGGATACCATTGAGAAAGGAATCCTCAATTTCCATTATGCAGGAAATGTGGAAGGAGACACCTAGGAAAGTGTCTCAATGGGACAAAGAAATGTGTTACTTGCGGGAAGGAATGACATAAAGTGAAGAATTGCTGATGAAAAATTAAGAGTACTATTGAAGAAGATAAAAATGGTCTCAAGAATCCATTTACAGTCATTTTCCATAAATGTAGGGGACTTGGCCATTACCTGAGTGAATGCTCTATTCTATAAGATATTTTCTTGGTCAAAGAAGAAGCTATGTGGAAATTAATGGTTTGAGAAATTTTTAAAAATTATTCATTATCCTTGTTGATGGATTTAGTTTGGAATAATGTTCTCTTGTAATTGTAACCCTGCAGTTTTCCATGTGAGAATGATATTTGAGGATGAATTATCTATTCTATTGTGGATATAGTTGTAAAAAATCATTTGGTTTCTTTTGATCATTGGGTTTGAGGCAATTACAAGTTATTATAATTTAGGATGAAAATGGAATGTATGAGATAAAATTTGTGGTTAAATTATGTTATGGTTATTTTGAAGAATTTATCTCATTTTGGTAATGTTATAAAATATATTTTCTGAAAAAGGACAACACACAGACCTTGTGACAACCCTTCGCATTAGAAAAAGATGTGGGAATTGAACCCACAACCAAAGTGCGATTGCGATTTATCCCCTACCACTAGACTACGTGAAGTCCCTGGATAGTGTGACTAATTATTTTCAGTTAAATTATTTTATTGATCAATAATAAGTTGATTTGGGTTCTTATGTATTATTAAATGAATACCCTTATTATAGGAAAATGATATGGTGATTAAGTGATAAATGTTATTTTGAAAGATGTTCGATTTGTTGGGAACACTATATGCCCAAGGAATATAGAATACTATAGGGTTTCATTTGAGGAGTAATGGTGGATTTTTATCTATGTTTTTATTGTGGATTTATAGTGAGTTGGGTTATTTATGAATATGATTAACCTATAATAAAGAATATGTGATTAGGTTAATTACTTTTAAGTATGTGACATTAAGAGTAGTTGATGTCATTTAGAGATACAATTTAACATGGAATACAACATAACAAAATTATACTATGTTTTGGGTTTTAATATTAGTTTGTATTATATTGAAGGATTTTAAGGACAATTGTTCCTTGAATGGTATTTATTTAACTTTGGGGTATTGATTTTAGAAATTATGATTAGTGTTTCTTTCTCTAAAGGAATATCCTTTTGGGGGATCATCAGATCTTGTACTAACCATTTTTCGTTTTGGTTAATCTCAAAAGACAAGGTAAATATATAGTTTATCCTTCGTGGATCATGTGATTCTATAGAAGATTATTCAAGCCCTTCTAGTGTGACCAAGTCTTCGTAAATACTCATCGTTTTTAAACATTTAGTTAGTTGTGGAAATTTATTAAAGAATGATACTCTACATAAAAATTAAGTATATCTCTTTATGTTCGTATTCAATCTAAGAAATTAATTCCTCATCATTATGTAATGTAACATAAAAAAATTAAAAATGTTGTCCGTTTACTTTTCCTACTGGGAAACTAATGATCGTTTGTCCCATCACATGTTTGTGGCTTTCTTGTTGTTAACTTTTTCCTGATTATGTTTTCTATCCCTCTCCATCAGAACTTGAAACTTATTTTATCATCCATATCCATTTTTTTCTACATAGAATCCTATTATAGGTTATCTCGGGAGTCATTTTAACTCCTCTTACTTTCTTTTAAAGTGATAGTTTTATTGGATATTTTTCTGATGTGGGACTTTACATTATATTCCCAATCCCAATTTAAAAAATTTTGAGGACACAATTTATTGATGGAGGGGATAATTTAACACCCCAATATTCCACGGTACGATTCTCTTTAAAAAATACAATAGCGTGTGTTGTAGGCAACTTCAAGATTCTAACACACTATGACCAATCAAAGTAGCCGTTATGAATAGTAATACCTACTTTTGGAAATTTTATTAATATTATCTTAACACCACGATATTTTATGAAAAATATTTTTTTAATTTCATTAATGTCTTGTGCTACACCAAGATTACCTTGCGCTATACGTAACACCGTATTAGCTTGTAGTATACGCAACACTATTCTTGGATCATGTTACACACAATTTTGATAATAGTTATTCTACGCAACATTGAGTATATATATATATATATATTCAATGTATAAATGAAATATGGATGGATTATATTATACAAAACAACAAAGGATTCTTACACATCACGCAACCCTGACTTGGCTTTCATTACACGCAATCATGACATTCCTCGATAGCGTGTGTTGTACGCAATACTGGGTTTTACTAAACAATGATATATTATTATTATATTGTTATGAACTAGCCGTTATGAATACTTTTAACTAAATTTTGAATTTTATAACAATATTATTCATCTTACACATTTCTATAACATGGTATAAGAACAAAATAATTTTTTCGGGTAAAATAAGTATTTTTCAAAAAAATGGAGTTTTGCCGCCTTTTGATGGTGCAACCACTTTAAATCTAGTTTTTGACATGTTTATAAGTTAAATTTGAAAAAAAAAATATTCTTTTGAATCAGGATATAAAAATTTACATTACATAAAGTTTTGATATATTTCCGATAACTTTCATATGTTAATGAATAGTAAAAACACGCTATATTTTAATTAAAAACAACTTTTTTCATCGTAATATATTATGTTGTTAAATTATAATATTTAATGGTTTTAAAGTATAAATAGAATATATTTTTACCATTTAATATAATGTATGTCATTATCATTGATTTTACCTTGAATTCATATGTTAAATCAATTCAATCTTTTGCAATGTTTTAAAGAAAAACCCGTTTTCTTTCGACAACGGGATTAATTTTAATTTAATTTCTGCATCTTTTGTGTATTGAATATGGAAAAATGGATTCCATATTTGGAATCAGTGGGTCCAAAATATGTTAAAAAGCTACTTTTTATTTTTGGGCATTGTGAATAGTAACTACGGTAAATTTTATTTACTATAGTTAAAGGTAAATCGAGTAATTAAGGGTAAATATAAGATTATAAAATTACCCTAAAACTTGGAAAAATCCAATTGGATGGATAAAAGTAGACCCATATAACCTAAGGGTCGGATTAGATTCATTTTATGGACTTCTGTCCATGAAAATAATTTAATTACTATTAAAACAAAAGAATGTGACAACATGTCACTTTCTTAAATCTTATAAGTATAATAATTTTACATTAGTTATAAACTTCATGAAACTTCGAACATGAATATTCTCCAGAAATATAATACAATTATCTACATCATAGAAATTTATTAAGAATTTTTAGAGAATAAATAATTATCATTTATTATGACACAATGACGATGCAGTAATTGTCTTATTAGTGAAATATTGACATAATTTATGTTATAAATGCCCAAATAAATATAATATGAGACTTTTTATGACTTACACTAATTTTCTAGGTTAATATGACATGTTATTGTTGATTTAAGTAACTTGTTTCGAACTTATCATTCTTTTATGAATTTCATAAAAATCATGTACCAAATAGTGTAAAAATTGACATAAATTTGTTTTTAAAACAAATATTATTTTATTAATTGTTATTCTATTCCTAAAAATATATGGTTCGGCCAAATGACTTAGATAATATTATATATATTAATAATATACAACTTGGGGTTCGTTTGGCTTGATATAGTAAGTTTATTAACCATATAGTTTAAGAAAACAAAAAGACACGGTAAAAGTTAAATTATTTAACATAGAGTTAAATCAAATTGATAAGGTTAAAATAGTACCCTAAACTTGTATAAATCCTATTGGATGAGAGGATTTCGACCCATACCCACTTTATCTTCGAAATAAGACCCTTTGGAACCATTATAAACAGAATTAGACCTTAATATAAAATAATATTTTGAGATTTTCCTAAGGTGCCCCTCTCCTCCCTTATTAAAAGGCACCTCCTCCCTCCCCTCCTCGCACCAATTTTTGCATTCAATCTCGGCCAACCCCTGCCAAAATCTATTCTCCATTTCCCTAGTATCATCCTAGAGGTCTTGGTCTTCTTCAAAGACCATACTTAGTTCTTTAAGTGGAGGTTATGTGAAGGCGTGTCAAAAAGAGGAGGTTCAGATACGTACAAAGCAAATCAGACATAAGGTAAGGGAAAATTTCACAATCTCATTTTTATCGGAGATTGTTTATACTTTGGTATTTATTGGGGTGTATTTTATCATCCACATCCATGTTTATTCAATATGTAATATTATTTACATCCACCTACAATTGTTTAAATCCAATTTTACCCTTCGGTGAGTTTTTAGTAAACGATATGAAATGAATCATTTGTCGTTTTTCGTATGAGATACTTTTTTACTTTTCCGAAAAAAGTACTAGAAGAATGTTTTTTTTAACTTATATGACATGAATGGATTTATAAAACATTATTTCCAAGAATCATCCTTTACAAGTTTTCAAAATTATTTTTAATCAACATTTTTTAGTTTAAAGTTGTATGACATGTTAAGAAAGGAAAAAAAATTGAAGAATAAAGGATATTTTCCTCAAGAATGGAGTTCTAGTGTTTTATCAAAATTATTTTCAATCTATGATAATAATGTGTTCTATTTTTATCCCTATTATTACATTGATTTGATTATGTTGTGATGGAATTATTTTTATGAATTCCTTTATCTTATATGAATTTTTTTATGATGTCATGATGTTTAAGAATCCCATTTGTATTACATGGGTTATGCAATGATGTATGATTTATGATTTTGTGGCACACATAAGAATGATATCATTATGAGATGGGTGGGACCTATATATCCATCCAATGCATTGAGTAAATATTTTATATATCATGAGATAGACATGGCTGGAACGGTAGGTTATACCGGTTTAGTGAAACAGGACTGAAACGAGAAGTGAACTCGGTTCAAAAAGCGACTTTGTCCACTAAGATAGTCTTGGAAATGAGCCTTGACTAATAAGAAATGTTTCTCCATGATTATGTGTGTATGATACAAAGTTTCATGTTTTATGTTATGATTGTTGTGATTACATTTCACTGCCATGATTTATTCCATGTTATGAAATTATGATCTCTTTTGCAGGTTAAGATTTCCAAAAGATATGTTCTTATGAATATGACGTGATTGATATTTATTTTGTTTACCCTTACTGAGCATTTGACCTCACAATTTTATGTTTTCCTTTCCCCAGGACATAATGAAATGTTTTAGGTAAAAAAAAGGAAGATCTTTATGGGAGATGTTGAAGATCTTTCACCACAATTATAAGATTATATTCCGAGTATCCAAAGACACTAAACTATTACGGTCCTTGTGTGTGTGTTTTTGTTATGTACTAAGTATTCCGCAAAAATAATGTAATGTTTATGTATTTCAAGCTTCGGGTCTCTACATTATCTCTCAAAATAGACATCATTTTCGGATTCGGAATATAGAAATTAGCCTAGGGTGAAATTTTGGTACTTTTCGGATAACTTTAATATTTTGATGAATAGTTAAAATTACTAAATTTTAATTAAAAACAACTTTTTTAATCGAAATAATTAATAGCGAAAAATTAATAATTGAAGTGGTTTTAATGTATATTTAGAATATATTTTTACCATTTAAGACAATGTTTTTCATTGGACATAATTTCAAAATTAAACCGAACATAAACAAGTGTCAATCTTTTGATATTTATTATCTCTTAAAAACACGCTTTTTGTTTTAACAACAGGAACTAATTTTAAATTAATTTCTTCCACTTTTGTTTTTTGAATTTTGAAAAATAGATTCCATATTTGGAATCAGAATGTTCAAATTGTGTAAATAGTTAAATTTTATTTTTAGACATTTTGAATAATTACTTTTGAAAATATATTTATTACCATGGTTAAAGGGTAAATCAGGTAAATAAGGGTAAAAAAAATAATATTATAATAATAATAAATGACCCTAAAATGTGTTCTGACATTTTTTTTATACAAGTCCGACCATGGGCTACGTTGGGTCGATTTCAGGACCCCATGGATCCACTTGTAAGTGATAAGGACACTTTATATTAATTAAGTTAAAATAAATACAAAGATGACATAAGTATATATCTTTTAGAAAAACCATTTTTACATTGGGTTATATATTTTGGATTTTCAACTATAAATATTCATTATAAATATAAAACTATTTCCTAAATAATTGTATTTTATTTATAATTTTTATACATTTAATAGTTAATATTATTTACGACACAATAATGATGTAGTATTTTCATTATCAATGAAGGAATCAAATAATTGGTATTATAAATGTTAAAATAAATATAATTTGAAATTTTTGATGACATACATGAATTTTATTGGTTAATATGACATTATAATATTTCTTAAATGAATTTGGTTCGAATTAATAAATATCATAAGACTTTAACAAAAATAAATTAGTGAATTGTATCAAAATTGACATAAATGAGTTTTTACAGCAAATATTATATTATTAATTGATATTCTATTCTTAAAAATCTATGGATAGGCCAAAGGACTTATATCCTGATAGGTGTGTCATTAATGGACCACTTGGGGGTCTCTACGATGTATATAGTATATTTATTATCTATATAATATAAAAATACAAAGTAACATGGTTAATGTCAAACTAATTAACTAAGAGTTAAAACTAAAAGATAAATTTAATATAATGACCCAAACCTGAATTAATTCTATTGGTTGAAATTATTTAGACCCATCCCCACCTTATACTTTTAATATTCCACTTTGGAACCATTAGAAACCGAATATGGATTTATTATAAAATAATATTTCTATCTTTTTCAAAGGTGCCCCTCACCCCTCTTATAAAAGGGTACTCCCCCTTATCACTAATTCACACATTCAAAGCCATTTGGCTCGGCCGAAAGCTGCCCAAATAATCTCTCAAATTCCCTCACTTCAGCCTAGAGGCCTTAGTTTGATCAGAAAGCCAACCTACAGATCCCTTTTGATCAAGTCAAAAGGAAGAACCCGAAGAAGAGGTAATGTTTTCACCACCCTCTTTTAAGTTCCTTTCTTCTTCATCTTCTTCATTCTTTGTTATTTCCATTATTAAATCATAACTCTATTATATTCTATAAACTGTGATGTTATTATAAATACAGTAAAACCATATTAAGTATTCTATCCATCCTTTAAATGACATGTCACCATACGTGCATACGTACAGCATACCGTCTCCACGTCGTGGTGTAATTGTTATTTAATACATTATTATTTGGATGGGTATAATAATGACGTTTAATTCATGTAAATAATAAATATAACATTATAATTATTCTCTATATATTATATACCATCCAATTATATATTATTTTAATATCAAAAGAATGATATTATCGCTCGTGCGTACGTACGGACTACCCTCTCCACGAACGCGATGAGATTCATTCCCCATCGTATCCATTCATGTCTAAATCTCATTTTATGATTAAAAATAATTTTTAAGTACTTGATATAATTATTTAATTGAATAAGATACAACCTACCCATAACAAACATGACTTTTGTAACAAAACATATAAAAGAAAATGTGTATGTTAACACCCGAAACAACGATAATACTAAGATATTGTTAACAAAGCAGTGTTAAAAGATCATACATGATATTAATGTATATGATTCTTGTTTAATTAAATAACAATTATTTCACCATTATAAAGTAGGACAACCTAACCTAGAACAAGGAAAAATTACAATGTAAGGGGTTTCTTATCTCACTTTTAATTCCGTGAGATTTCCATTGTTCACAACTTATTTATTGCATGTGGTGTGTGTACTGCCCATGATTGTATTCATTATGTAATTTACATTAATTTATGGACATTTAAATCATAATTTTGTTATCCTTCTTTCATGGGTGTATGTTTTGTAAGTTACCAAATTGATAAGTGAATTTGAAATATCAATTTCCACCCATTCGACTTTACTAATACTTCATTTATTCTTTTACTCCAAGATTATGTGTGGAATCCCTATTTATTTGCTTATGTAATAATTTCCAATCCCCTTTCTATGGATATACTTTTGATACACATAATCATTCCATTTATAAATTCTCAAGTCATCGATATGAACTTGATAAGAGTAATTTTAACTCAATCTCCATTTATTGGGATAAGCATCTAATTCATTGGTGTTGTTTTTAATAGAATACGTGTGAATTTACTTTTATTGTTTTACACTAAATATCCAATGATATTTAGTGTATTTATATTTGTCACACATAATTATGTCATTTATTTATCCTTAACCTAAGGATACTGCCTTTATGAGAGATTTCATCTCAAATTATATTCCATTTGAGACTCCTTTTTTGTTATACACCGAATCACTTTTATATGGTGTATATAATGTACTTAGAAATAGTGTATCATGAATCCTTTTATTCTCATGATATTAAAATGTTTTTATTACCACAATTATTTGTATTCATGTGTCTCTATTTTGGTTAGGAACTCTAACTAAAATATCAATTTAAAATGTATTAAAGATTTATTATTCTAAATCATTATCATTAATGTCCATGTTTTAAAAAGGGTTTTTTGGATTTATTTATGTGGAAATTAATGTTTTCAAATCAAAATTAATTTTAAAAATATCAAATTGTTATGGGACACTTTGAATAAAAAAACCATTTTAAATTACTTTTTGACAAATAGTGTGACATTTAAATGTTTTCAAGAAAAAGGGGGATATTTCTCTAAAATAGTTTTGATGATTATTTTCATCTATGTCAATATCCTTTATTATTCTCGATCATGGTTAATATAATAAAATACAATATTTCATATTGTATCGAATGAATTATGATTGACTATGGATGTGCTATTTTTATACCATTCATGGTTTGTGGATAAAGTATTGACATTTTGTATGCTTGTTTTAATACCAATGTTTATGTTATGTTTCAAACTATTCATATGAGGGATGCATTGGACTTAGTAAGTGATGGGTGGATCCTGCTATAGGTCCTCGATGCATCGGTAGGTCTCATGAGACAAACAAGTGTCTTGGAACGAGGCCTTGACAAAATCTTATTTTTAGTCTTTGCACGAGGCCTTGGCTACGTGGTTATGATAGTTTGGCATTATGCATTACATCATTATGAAAGTGATTATAGATATTGCATGTGATTATTCTACTAGTAGAATATCCATGTGAATAATTAAATTGAATTATTTCATTTTATCTTTTCCATATTATTCTTAAGTTCATGTTTAAAATTCATTTGTTTTAGCTATACACTGCCTTAAATGTTTATGCTTATTTATGAATGTTTCCGCTATATTATTATCTTTACTGAGCATCTGAACTCACCCCTTTCAATGTTTTATTTTTTCTTGGATGTGAAGAAGTAATTTATGAATGACCTGTAGGGATAATATGATGGGTATGAAGACAATATGTTTTTGTAGTAGTTTTTCACTTTATGATGTAAAGTAAACTTTATGAATGTATTTAGTTATTCCAAGGATACCAAACTAATCATTCTTTCGAGACACGATCTTTCTTGTAATCATGCCAATGTTATGTAATAAAGAAGCGACTCTGGGAAAATGGGGTTGGGGTGTTATAGAATTTGTGATATTCTTTTCATAGCACTATTAACCAGTGGAAAGGAATTGGGTTCTAAAACAATCTCATTGAAAAATATTTAACCCATAGAAAATAGACAGGTTCCATTAAAATAACTTTGAAACATGTTATATCATGGAAGAGAAACAGGTTTCATAACAATATCATTGAAACATAGTTAACCAATAGTGAAGAAATTAGCTCCATAAAAATCTCTTTGAAAAATTATTAACCCGTGGAAAAAATAGGTTTCATCATAATCTCATTGGAACGTGGTTAACTAATGGAATTAAATGGGTTCCATAATAATCTATTTGAATCATGATTAAGATATGGAAAACAATAAAGATTCATAAAAATATATCTGAAAATTTTTTTACCCGTGAAAAATAATTGGGTTCGATAATAATATATTTGAAACATGATTAACCTATACAAATGAAATGTGTTTCACATCAATCTCCTTGAAACATTGTATCCATGTAGAAAAGAAATGAGTTTCATAATATTATCCTTCAAAAAATATTATTCCATCCAGATATATAATGGGGATGATATCAATACCAAATATCTCTTATAGATGATATTTAATAACAAGGATTGATGATGATGATTAATGGAAATTACCTTAGAAGATGATTAAAATTTTTTTGGTGGAAATACACTATTCATTTTAAAAATTACTTTTTAAAATAGAAAAAATTTTGAATATATTTTTTGATAACAAAAGCCATGAAAACATATAATATATGTTTAAAAACATATAAAACATTTTATAATGAATATGTCCATTTTTATTTGAAAACCAATTTTCAAAAAATTTTAAAAATAAAGGTTTTTGAAGAAAACTGATTTTAAACTGAATAGAGAAATAAATTCAGATTTTATTTAAATGCTTTATTCAATTATTATAAGTACCCAAGAGTGAAAAAATTAAATATTTCTTCAATAGAACATGATTAACTATAAGATAATATAATTTATTATAATTTTAATATTTCAACATTGAAAACTTGATCATACACATTCCTGATAAACGATGAGATTGCAAGAAAGACTGTTACCTCTTTGGTAACATTAAATCATAATCCCCATGAATTAATAATAATAAGTGAAATATAAAATGTAATGAACCCAACCATAGTATCCCATAGCCAGTGCCTTTCATTATTACATTATCTTTAGATACATGTAATTGCATTCCAAATGACTTAATAGGTTAGTAATCATGGTAAAATAGATACATATTTGAAATTAAAATTAAATTTTGGACATATTAATCAAAATTTATTTTATTTTAGAAAAACATTATTTTCTGTAGCAATAACTGACACATCAATCATTGTAATATTCTTAGAAACCTAGTGAAAAAAACATAAAAAATGGGTGATATCAAATATCTAGTAAGGGTTATGTAAATTTAAATCAATAATGAACCAATGAGAATAATCAATATGTCATGGTAAATAGATTAAAATAAATTACATTTAATAAGTAAAATAAAAATGAAAAAATAACCTATATTTTTTCCTCATGAAAATACTCTACATAATGATACATGGATACTGGAAAATTGAATGATTAATTATTGGATGTCACGTTTTTATCACCTAAACCTATAAAATAAAAACATTAATATGATGTTATAATCATTATTGATAACAACCAATTTAATATTTAAAATGGTTTTGTCTCATGAGACTTATCAATGCATCTAGGGACTGTATAATTTTCGGCGCCACCCATCACTGGAATCCCAAATCATTCATCATATATCAGATAAATGGTTCAAAAATATATTTATAAATAAAACTATTCCATACCACATTGAAAAATTTTATTACCATAAATACAATTAAATTAATTATATGATATATAAAATAGGTTTTATATACACCTCACAAATGAAGGTTGGTGTATAATATCAAAATAGGCCTCAATGAATGGAGATCAAGACAATGTCCCTCACAAATGTATTTAGTATGTGTATTCACCATAAATAAAACAAAAAAGTGTAATTAAAACATTATGTAATAAAAATTAATTTCCATGTAACATTATCATGACATAATCAATTAAATAATATTTTAACCTATTGAATAAATATTTAGTTAATAAATCACTTTCCCATCATAATCAGTCGACCCAAATACTCCATAAAACTAATAATTTTGATATAGAACGTTGAATACCATGAATATTATGTGATAAATTATATTATGATACAAAGGGTTGTATAAATACACCACACATAAGAAATAATTGTTGAATAAGTTATATATCTCTCAAAAAGTAAAAGTTAGTTTAGAAAACCCTTACCGCACACTTCCTTGTAGTGTATAATTATTTAAAATACTTTATAATTGTTTAAGAATATTATTAAATAATTGTAGAATTGTGATCGTATTTATAATAGCTCATATAATCATGTTATAACTTCTTTTGATGCATTAAATAAAAGTATTTCATTATTTTCCTGGTTTTGGGTGCTTTCATGTCACTGTTTCATGATCGGTTCATTTAGGTAAATTTATTTATGTTCCTATAGAATGGGATTAAAATCCAAAAATGTAATTAAATATTATTAAGTAAATTAAATAATTATTAATGGTCCCATATATAATATTTTTTCTTACATGAGTATTATACATTATAAAAATTGTTAATGATAATTTTTTAGTTAATTTTAGCATTTTTCTTGAACACCACTGACTAGTTTCGTTTTATTTACTATCAAAAGTATATATTTATTCAGGAACATGATATATATTATAATATAACATTTTAAGTCTTTTATAACCATAAAAATATTTTTTGACCATTCATGATGTAGGTAATGGAAAAATAATAAAAACATTAATCATGGAGATGGTTAATCCCCATAACATGGAAAATAGTTTCGCTTTTTTGAATAAGTGGAGTTAATAAAAGATATAGGTAAAATATATTTAATTATAATAATAAAATTAATTTATTTAAATTTTTAGATAATTATTACGTCATTATGAATTAACAAGGTGATGATGAAGTAGAAGAAGAAAATAAATTATGAGAGGTGTTTTGAGAAATTTACCTCTTGAATATCTCATCCTTGAGAGACCCCTTGAGGACCTTTGATTTTGACTTTTAGTGATAGAAAATCCAATTTTATGTAGGTAGAGTGATGATGATTATTTTTTCAAGATATTTGAGAAGATAAAAGTCATTTTTTAGAAATGGGTATTTGAGGGGAGGTATTAACACTAGGGGATAACTGAGTTTAAGTGATTAAATAGTGAATATTTCATAATTAAATCCAACCAAATAGAGGCGATATTATTTTCAATGAATTATTTTTTTTAAATAATAATATGGAGGATTTTTAGGGTATATAAATACCTCAACAAACCATTAAACGTTTTATTTTTAGGTAGTGTAATATTTTACCATTTACCTTTAATAATTTTCATTATTTTACTTATACAGTGGTAAATAATTTTTTTACAATAGTATTTTTTATGTATCAAAACAAAAATAACCTAAAAAACTAATTTTGGAAATTTATTTCAAAAAGTATAATAAATTTTATGAAATATAATTTACAAAATTAAAAAAGAAATTAAATTTAATATTAATCCCATAGACACAATGAAAACGTGGGGTTTTAAAGTGAAATGGTCAAAAAATTGAAATTTTTTTACATTCAATTTCAATAAGAAAATTATTCCTATAACCCAAATTGGATTTATTTATGTATAATTAATAGTAATTTAAATTAAAAATAAATCAAAATATAATTTAACTATATAAATAAATTACTCTAAAAAGTTGTTTTCAATTTAAAGTCAATATTTTTCACCATTCATCAAAAAATAGAACATCTATAAAAAATTTAAAAAATTACACCAAGATAATTATGATATTACAGATTGAAATTAAGTTTTTTGGTAATAATAAATTTAATAATGTTTCAAAATTTATATTTATGAAAATGTGGTTCATCAAAACGTGGTAAAATTATCTTTTACCAAAATACATATTTTTATGCTCAAAATTGATTTTATTATTATCTTATGCCTATCACAATTATTTTATGAATTTAAAATCATATGATTGAACATACAACTTAAATATATCTTTAATATCTTTCAATTACTATTATTTATTTAAATTATTATATAAATATGTATTGTTTCATAAAAAAAGAATTTTTTTATAAAAAAATAATTTATGTTCAGTTGGTTTTAGTTTGTAATTATAATTAAATTTTAACCAATGAATTTATTTTATAAACATGTGAAAACTATATTTTCATAATTTTTTTATTCTCATTAATTCTGCATATTCCAATGGCAAGGTGAGGACTATCACAATTGAATAAATTTTGTAATCATTTATTTATTCATTGTGTTCTCTGGCACAATCTCTCTCAAAAATTAAATTTATATAATAAGAAACATACTATAAAATATTAGGGTGTAACATTCTAACATAATTCAATAAATTGCATCATCAAACCATGATATTTTACATTGAAAATCAATGGATGATACTTTATAATTTCTTTAGGGAAGCACACAATGAAAACATGTTTAATAAAACATCACCTTTATAAGAGGAAAAGTTAAATGTGAATGTCACCAAAAAAATTATTATTTCAATTACATTAACATTAGTGAAAAGAAAAAACCAAGGCATGAAGTGTAAATCCAATGTTAAATTTCTGGTGGAGACTAATAGAGAGCATTATAATCAGGAAGTCTACCATCAAAAACCCCAAAATTTATGATGGGCTAAATAGGCCACTGATTTATTAGTATAAAAATTAAATGAATAGTTCTTCCATTTAAAATTAATTTCTTTGAATTGAGGGAATATTTTAATATCTAGATAAACCATTTATAAAATAAAAAAACATAATTTACTTTATTTTCATAAGAATAATATTATCCTTTATTTGTCTTTTAATCAACCATGACTTCATCTATTACACCATGAAATGCATATTCCAGGTGAAATTTTCATAAATGAATAACTTTAATGAATAAAAAGAACCAAAATTCATTATATAATGTTTATTTTTTTCCATAAAAATCTAATGGTTAGAAAATTTTATCCAATATGATTAGTCATACTTTTCCCTCAAACAATTATATTAAAAGTTTTACTTAATAGATTCCATAAGTAGATAATCTTAAGAATCATTCAAAATAAGTTGGTCCAAAATTAAAAGATTGTTTTTAGTTAAGGTAACTAAATTTCTTAAATATATTTTTTGTTGGACTACCTAAAAAACATAATATGACTGTTACTACCACATATCAAATATATGAATTACATGATCACCATAAAACCTAAATGTCAACATTTATTTTTCAAAATAAAGAAAGAATAAGTACTACAATAAAATCTTTATTTATATTTCATGATTCATATAACTAGAATATCATTGATAAAATAATTTTACAATATAATAATTACATTCAAAAACAAAAAACTTTAATTGTTTAACTTCGACTACATCAACAATATAAGATTGAACTTGATCCATTTTCATATTCTCAAGTATATTCCCTTGAAACTTTATGAAATCGTTTTCATAATACCAAATATCCTTATATATGAAACATCTTATATTGAAAACTTATTTTGTCCTATACAAATCGGGAGCCTTGTGGTATTTCTCTGAATTGTTCTAACAGACTCCCATTCTCATTAGGCAAGTTCTAGAGTGTTTCTTTCCACAATTTTCACATTTGGGAAAATCCAGGATTCCCATTTTAGCAGTATCCATATATATATATATATATCATCATATTATTATATTTATTTCCCTTGAAGTCATATGACTTACATAATTCATTCTCTATCTTGATAATACATTAGACTATATCTTTATATTAGGATAAATTTTAAGAATCTAGTTCCCCTCAAAGGAAGGTATTTAAACCATAAAATAAACAATCAAAATAAGTCATTGGGATTTTTATTTTTCTGAAAAAATCTTAGATAATATAGTAATTTTGGATTCAGGTTTAGAAACATCATCATCCTCATTTTGACTTATAATGAAGAATCGTATCTCCATATTTTCTTATAGTTGAGTTGGGAAATATTTTTCTAATATTATTAAAATAATTCAATTCCATGTTTTATAATTCCTCATCCTCTTTATTATTTTGAATCAATGAGATTTTTTTATTCAAATATCTAGAGATATGATAAACTATCATGAAAACCATCTCCCTTTTGTTACTCTAAAAGTGATAAATATCTTCTCTAACGAAATTATCCATTTCTAAGATAGAAATTTTTTTAGTCCCATTGGTTGATATAGTTTATTATCACATGATGTGGCCTAACATTGTTACACCATGTTAGAGATCTGGAAGCTCCATCTGGTAAATTATATTTCTCATGATCAGAGTTTGTTTTTCCAATATAGTTAAAAAAATTCAGCTCAAATTTTGTCTCCAGCTCCAGCTTCAACACCATTGTCTTTCCTATAAGGGATATCACTACATGGATTAGGTGTGTTTATATAGTTTCAATTAATTCTAATACGATATATTTATATATATAGTGTGATACAATATATTATATCATAACATTATGAAAAATAATTTATAATATTAAAACTACTGAAATATTTAACACAAAATGAAAATTTCATGTGTAACTAATTTCATAATCATAAACATGGTTTCTTTTAGAAGTTTATATATAATTATCCTCGATAATTTTTTAGGGTTATGTTACCCAATATGTGATTTCCTAAGTTTAGTTCCCATGGATTCTACTAAACATTATATGATAACAAATGTAATAACCCAGACCCCAGTAGCTCAGAGTCGGTGCCGTACTTTATTACATTGGCAGATGTTACATGAAATCACATCCCAAATGACTGAAATGTTTAATAGTATTGGTAATCAAGATACATTTTTTAAATTAAAATTACCTTTTGGACATAAAACTCTTTTCTTTGAAAATACCATTATTCGCATTAGCCCAACCATGCATAGAAATCATAATAAACATCATACCAACCTGCCGAAAATATTATATAAGAAAGGGGTCAGATTAAATTCTCATTTAAGGTTATTTAAAGTGGATAAAATAGTTAATCATTGATAGTAATGAACATTCAAGGGGGGATATCTCAAAACACATTCCAATTAATCAATAATCTATGATGAAATTCATATATAGATTTTTTTCATACTTAAAATCCTCTAGATAGCGATAAATGAATGCTGGACAAAAATAATGCTTGATAATTGGATGTCATATATATGAAACATGAGACACTACCATAAATAACCTTCAAAATATGGTTTAATAATTATTTATAAAATAACATTTAATTTGGATTACATTTTTGTCTCATTAAATATATTGATTCATTGACGGGCTATATAATTCCCAACCACACCACCCATTTCAAGTATAAAACATTAATCATATATCAAATAAACTATTTAAAATGATATTTTTAAATCAAATTGTCTCAAAAAAACTATGAAACATTTTAATACCATTAATAAAATGAGATTTATTATATGATGTATCAAAGGGGCTATATATACTCTTCATAAATATATGTGTCTGTATAACACCAAAATATGGCTCAAGGAAAAGAGATTGAGACAATGTCCCTTGAAAATGAATATATTATTGGTTTTATAAATTAATAAAAATAAAATAAGTATAAATAAAACATTATATAATATAAATTCATTTTCAAATAACCTTTCCATGACATAATCAATGATATATATTTTTAACCTAATGAATGTAAATTGAGTTTAATAAAAATCATTCCCCTTGTAATCAGTCATATCATATGCCATATTAAATTAATAATTATCAAATAAAATAATTAATACAATATATATGATGATATTCATGATATTATATATCAGCGGGTAGTATATGTACCCCACACATAATAAATAAGTGCTGAATAAATCATATATCTCATAGAAGTAAATGTGAGATGATAAAACCCTGATTTTACACTTCCCTTTACTGTGAAATTCTATAACATCATTTATAATCGATTAAATAATGTAATAAACTCATTATATATTTATATTCATATTTGAAATACCTTATATTAGTATTTTATAACATTATATGACCCTTTCATTAATAATATTTCAGTATTTTCATTGTTTTGGATGCGTTCGTTTCATGTTTTCACGATCAGTTTATTTGTGTTAAATTATTTATGATCCTATATAATGGGATTAAAACTCTAGTAGTGGAATGATAAATTATTAATTCACTTTTATAATTATTAATTTTCAAATATATAATTTTTATTTTTTCCTAATGATTATTTAGATAAAATTTTAATGATAATTGTTTAGTTAATTTTGGCTATTTTTCCGAACATCATAGAATTGTTTCATTTTATATACAAATATAAGTATATATTAGTTATAGAACAATAAATAGGTTATAATATACATATTTAAATCTTATTTTAACATAAAAAATAGGGATATTGGAAAAATATCAAAAACAATATTTTCGGGGATGATTAATCACCATAACTTTGACAATAGTTTCACTTCTTTGAATAAGTTGAGGTGATAAAGGGTATGGAATTAAGATATTTTGTTAGAAACATAAAATTTTCATATTTAAATGATCATGTAATTATTATATCATTATTTATGAAGGAGGTAACAATAAATTATAATAATAACAAGAATTTTGAGAGGTGTTTTGAGAAAATTCGAACATGCATATCACCTCCTTGAGAGACCCGTTGAATACCTTAGATTTTGACATTTGGGGAGACGAGAATCACATTAATGTGATTATAGAGGGGTAGATATTTATTGGTGGAGATTGTATGAGTTTAAAGTCTTTTTTTCTAAATTTGGAGGATATGGGTGGAATTTTTAATTGAGGATAAACAGGTTTAATTGATTAAATAATGAATATTTTAGAATTAAATTCAAACTTGTTGAGGTGGAATTAGTGGCAATGAATTAAATATATAATTAAAGTTTTTAGGTTGGGTTATGGTCTATAATTACCTCAAAAAATAATTAAAATTTATATTCTTTAGGTAGTTTATGTTTTTTTTAACATTAACCCTTTTCATTATTTTACCTCTTTTGCGGTAAATAATATTTCTACCATGGAAACATTTTTATGTATAAAAATTAAAATAAAAATAAAATATATTTTATCACATATTATTCCAAATATATAATCCATTTAAAAATATTCAATTTACATTATTGGTAAAATTATACATAAAATAAATCCCATAGTCAAAATGAACAATAGGGTTTTTAAAGTGAAAAGATCAAAAGTTTGAAAAGTTTTTATATCCAATTTCAAAATGAAATTGATAAAAATGTACTAAATTGGATTTATTGATGTATAATTAAAGTATTTATACTTTATAACTAATTTTAAATATAATTTATCAAAAAAACGAAAATAGACAATAAATTTCTTTTAATTAAAATTCAATATTTTCACAATTTATAAAAAAATAAACATCGTCAACAAATAAAAAAAACAATCAAATAATTTTTATATTATAGTTACAAAAATGTAGTATATTAAATAAAAATAAATTAATGAAATTTTAAAATTTCACATAAAAAAAATTACATTAAAAGAGAGAAAAAAATGTCTTTTAGAAAAATTTTGTTTTTTTGGGGTCACAATTGAATTTATTATTATTTTAACACTATCAAACTTTTTAGATTAATTTATTAAAAAATTACTAAATATATAAATTTTAAATTTCATTAATATCAATCTATAATATTTATTAATTTATTTTATTTTGAAAACATTTCATTGTGGGCATAGAAATAGTTTTCTTTATAAAAATATATCCTTCACGTCCAATTGGTTCTCATTTTTTTATTTCTAATTAATTGGTAACCAATGAATTAATATTATAAATATATTAAAAATTAATAATCATTTATTTATTCTGATTATTTCTCAAAATTCTAAAGGCTAGGCGATGACTATAACAACAAAATAATATAATTTAATAATTTATTTATGATCGATGTTCTCTGTAACATACACTATCGAAAAGATTACATTTATTGAAGAACATACAAAACATAAATTCAGGGTGCGTTTTGTATAATATCATAATAATATTGATAATAATTATATAACATGTCAATGTTGCATTATATACACCTCATACAGCAATAAAGGTGTATAACATGAAAAACTTTTCAAAGAAGGAAATTGTGACAAAAATCCATTACTCATTGGTAACTTTTAAACCGTAAACCCCATGAAAAATATATCATAAAATTTATATGTAAAATAAATAAATTGAAATATAATAATCGTAAAATACATTCTAGGGTAGGATATACACAACACGACCAAAATAAGAGGTGAATATTCCATATATCCAATACAAATTAATGTGAGTTGAGATAAGCCATTACATTAAGTATTGACATATGTCATACTCATTGAAACAGACATTCTAATAAATATAAATTTATTTAAAATTTATTATATAATAATAATTATATATATCATACCATGTATTGTTTAACTATGACATTTTATTACCCTTTTATTAACAATTCTATGTTAATGAAATATCTCGGGTAATAACCTCTTTGTTTTTTGTATTTGTTTTGACTTGTAATTTTTTGTCTACATACTTAGACCATGATTTAATAATATTAATAAGATAAAAGATGATATTAATTCCATGTTTATTTATTATATACTTATTTATAGTAATTCATTTAATATATTGATATGAAATTAAATACAACGTGCATGGAGATGGTAGGTCATTTGAACGCATATACATTGTTTCCATTTTCTTATCTTATTGAAAGAGAGAAGGAATATTTATTGATATATACATATATATTATAAGTATAGTATAATTTTTATGTCATGAATAACACATATTATTATAAAACACATCCTTATTAAATTCTATTTAAAGGGTGAATGAATCACATCACTTCAGGAGGTGGTAGTACGTGGTACACAAAAACGACATTATTGTATTCACATAAAATTGGAATCATGAAGTTATGTGTTATATAGTAAATAAAAAATTAATAAAAACATCATAAATATCATAAATATCACTTATAAATAGTATTTTTCATCATTATTACTACATATTAAATGTGGTAATTATAAACGAAATGATATTTGTTTGTGATGTGGTGGTCTGCCATACACAAGAACGATGATTTCATAACACTTTTGATAGAGGTGTCTATGTTTTTAGAAAATAAAATTAACATAAAAACATATTATTATATTTAGGATAATTAGGATATTATATAACATTGTTATTAGAATAATTTAAGTATTTTCATGAAGATATAAAATAAAAATGATTTTACATGAACATCAACTCTTCTTCTGGTATCCAACATAGTATTGCACTGAAACCATAAAAGGATGGATTTAAACCAAAAATGAGACTTTTAGGATGAGGTTAGAGAATTTTTTATCTGATGAAGGGATGATTTTGGATGCTACAAACGGCTTCATAGGTGTTAATATGTGAGGGGAGTGAGTGCCCTTTTATAATTAGGAGAAAGGGAATTCTGGTAAATACTCAAATATATTTACTATTAGGAGGTATACCATACAATATATTCCTAACTATTTATTAATAATATAGGATATAGATTATTAGTTTCAGGGATTCCTACACCACAAAAAATAAACACATTTTTTAAACTTTTTTTTTCATCAACTCCTTATATTCTTTATTTTTTTCAATGTTGGTTTTTTCATTATGGTAACTAGTTGTATAACCTATGTAATTAATATATTACTAAATAAAATTGATAAATATTATAAAACCTAAATTCATTTATTTTAAATATGAAATCAAAATTATAAAATCAAAATATCATTTTCGTTTGAGATTAATTTTAATAGAAGCGCATATAAAGTGAAAACCCACTACTTTAACCGTAACCATGTAAATTTTTTTAATACATAAGGATCTATGTGTTCATTAAAAAATATAATGTAGTAGATTAATGGACCATATTTGATTTTTAATAATAATATGAAATCACTTTATAGACAATATGTTTTTTATTTATTTAAATCATTTGATTAAATATCATTTATTATAAAATAAACTTATTATAAATTTTGGAATTATTTATTTAATTTCAATTTTATAAAATATAATCTCAATAATGGAATTAAAATATATCATGTTATCAACTATTTTTCATGACATATTCATCTAATAAAATAATGAAATAAAAAAATTAATCCTTTCACCTCAAGTATAATATTTTAACTATTGTTTATTTCATTTAATTATTAATCAAATCATCCATGTGATGGTGGTGTATAATTAGTTGATGAAATTATATCATCTTTAAAAATTTAAAAAAATTATTAGGATAAAAATAATTTATCTTTTAAAATAATAATTATAACAAGGGCGATATAGTTTTTCCATATCTCCAAATATCTATTGAAATTTAAATGAAGAAAGAGACATTTTTTATCATTTTATTTTATTTATTAACAATATTTATCAATTAAAATAAAATGATTTACAAAATATTGGTTTAATCTAGTGGACTAGTTTCATAATTGGATAGAATTTTTCACTTCTTTCTGTCATCTATGTCACCTCCAACAGGTCTGAAGGTGTGGCTCAGTCCCCCCAAACGTGGTTCGTGATGTTTACCATTTAGGTATTGATAAGGTGAGGTCTCACGCTCCTGTGGATTATATACCCTCAAGGTATAGTATGGTCTCTTATGATTCCAATAGAGATGAAACCCATGTTTTATCAGCTTAAGGTGATATGGGAATTATAGGGACTCCTTCAGGTTTCCAGAACCATGAATCTGTCCCTTAGGTTCTTTCAGTGAGATACAGACTTGTATCTTCAGGGTCAATGATGAAGAATATGCTTCCAACTCCATTAGATATTCAACTAGTCCTCCTAAATAACATGTTTTCTAGTTTTTAAATGGATTTTATGTGATATAGGAATAAGGGGGATGGATGATGGTGAGATATAGGAAGGCCAAGAAGATGGGTCCATCCACCACAGGAAAAATTGTTAGAAAAAAAGGCACTATTAGCTGAGACTCCCAGTAACCATTGGTGTGTGTGGAGGTTGATAAAATCAATTGTTTCTCATTAAATGGATTCATAAAAATGGAATATAAATATCATTGGTGTTTGAGACTATCTGTTGAATGCTGTGAGAAAAACCACGGCTTGGAAGGATTATTCATACCTTCCAAAACCAATGAATACTCGATCAGAATTAAAAGGGTTTTAAATTTAGGGAGCCTATTTATTATACTGTTAATTCTCAATATCTATAATAAACATATCCTAGTGAGATGGAGGTTTCAAGTGAAAAGGTCAAGGAGACTAAAGGTGATGGTCTTGAATATCCTATCTATTAGTTTGATCGAGTGGAATCTAATGGCGTCTAGATGGAGGAATGAAAAAAGGATGATAACAAGAATCTTATCTTGCATTCTAAGGAAGCGATAGGAAATAAATATTTATATATTAATGTTTCAAAATAGTAAGTTTATTTAATATAAGAGATAACAATTTGTGTTTATCTTAATGATGTGAATGTCTATTAGAACAAAAACAAGACCAAATTTTGGATCGTGGAATCAATCGGGGGAATAAATCTAGAATAATTGATACAGACACTGGATATATTGGCCAACCATTTCGATGACCTCATCAGTGATGATCAAGAAACGAATGTAATATCTCTCTATTATAGCTTATATATAGTGATTAAATAAAAAAATTATAACATTTCTGGAATAGTTTGGTAATTTCTTATGATGTTTGAATTTTGTATGACTTGTAATATTTTTTGGTTACTCACTTTCCCTAAAAAGTGTTTTTAGGAAAAAATATTAAATGTATGAGAAAAAATATATCTTTTTTCTGTATAAAATAGGATTTGTTTTCAAATTCTTCCAATCAAATATATTGGATAAATATATTAAAATAATTGGATTATATAATTTATAAATTTTATTTTTATCATTCACTAATAGTAATTAATTTAATTTTTTAGTATAAAATTCCATATGTGTATAAAAATAGTTTTTTACAATCGGATTTCCTTTTTATTCTATTAGTTTTCATATCCATTTATAAATAATAGGTTAGAAATGAATTATACCATATATTTTCATAAGAAAGTTAATCTAATTCACAATTTCCAATTTAATTGGTTAGGAAATATTTTTTATTTTAAATAATAATAATATTATTATTTTTTCAAATTTAAAACTGGTGATTTTTATATGGAAATTTATTAAAGAAACTCATTATCACGTGTATCATAAGATAAAAAAAGTTATTCATGAAATGTGGGAAAAAAATAAATGTTTTAGTACCTTTACATTATTGTATAAAACTTTTCTTCCTTAAATATATCTGGGCATTACACTATCCCTCAATGTTATCCATTTTCACACATGATCTTCCTCAGTGAAAGACTATGAACTAAAAGTTACTCATTGTGATTAAGATATGATACGCTATGTAATGCTCCCATAAAGCCTATTGTGATGATTATGGGATGCCTCATGTGATGAGAATGAGATGAATCCCATATTCATGGTAACTCAATGTGTATTCTCCCACCATACCATATTTTCTCTCCTTTGATGATGAAAATTCCCTTATACCACTATATTAAATTGCATTGTAAAATTATTACACACAAACTTAAAATATGAACAATTATCTCTATGGTTTTCTATTATTATTTTCATGTATGATACGTATGATTTATATTTGAGTTCATATATAAAAATCACAATAATTTCATCACTCTCTCAGAATGTTTTATATATGATTCCTGGTCATATTATTGGTGTATACCAAACAACTCACCAGACCATCCAAAAGTATCATTTGGACAAAAAAATTTATATATTATCTATATAGATGTAAAATATGTTCCTTTATGTACACAATGTTAGTATGGTGATATATCTGAATTGGATATTAATACATAACATTATCTTATGTGACGAGCCTATGAGGTCATATGTAATGACCATAATTTGAATCCCCCAATAGATTCCCAAAAAAACATAGAAAAAATTGGTGATCCTAGGTTGAATTAGTTTTGGAGACTAATATTCCATATATTATGATAATAAGAAGTCTATACGATGTGCATGTTATCTATTCACCATCATCTTTGGTTATAAACCAATGAATATTTCCTCATGTATAGAGAATGATATTATCAACATTTAAAGCATAAAAATTCTATTAAATAATCATATGTTCTCTTTTTTATCACCTTTGTGATGATCTAATGATTCCTTCATTATGTGAAAATCACATTATTCCTCAAGTGATTATAATGGGATCCTCGGGTGTCGATCAATGGTTTTCATAAGAAGTGATTCTATTATTCCCTATGTGATGATAATATGTTTCTTAATTTGATGACAATAGGAACTCATTTTTATCAATCCCATGTTTCTATATGTGAAAATAATAGGATACCCTCATGACCACTCTTAATGAATATTTATACTAATGTTAAATTTATTTAACAATTTATGAAAGTTCATAGACTCACAAAATCCAACAAAATGTGTTCACCCCACTATTCCAGTTAGTGATGTTATTACCTAGTGTCCACTTAAATATTCTACTAGGAATGTGATTGATTAACATATACTAATTCTCTAAGGGCAACCCAAACTATGAAATATAGTCCATAGATTATTCCCTATAAAAAATGATTTATATCCCATTGTCCTATTTTGATTAAAGAGCTCACATCATCTTCTTTAGTGGTGATATTTGACCTTTCATTGTAAAGTGTGAATGTGAGGCCAAAGGAGCATCAATGATAGTGTTACAAATGTAAATATTTTTAAAACAGGGTTAATATTTTTAGTTTATTAGAAAAGTGTTATGTTTTATATAACGTAGATAGTTACTCAAAAACTATATTAGATATTACACAATAATAGTATTGGGTGGTCATTAAAAAAAATTTCTTATAATTTTCATCACGATAAAATAGTTAATTTTTTAATTTTTCCTTTAAAAATATCTAAAAGGAGTTTTTATATTAAAAAATATGAAGAACTGGCACAAAGGTGACCAATTTGTGTAATGGAGATGGCCATTCCACCTCCCTCTTATAGTTGTTTTCTAAATTGTTTTGGTCATGTCGTGTCGCGTGTTATTATTTTTATTTTTCTTTATTATATATGGAATGGAGGATTTGTATCCATTATTTAAACATTTTGGTTGGAATTCATTAAAATAATCTAATATTGGCATTATAGAGGCCTCATTCCAACTATTTTAGACCCATACAATTTTCAATTTTTCACTCTAGTCAATGATTTAATTATGTTTGGGTTTATTCATTAATTATACCATGATAATGAGTTATTTTTATTAGATATATGGTTTCCTATAGACACATGGGTTTAGTGTATAACATATCATTCCATAAAGGGACATTGAAAACTGGTTGAATTCTTAGTGAAAGTTAGATGGTTCTCTATTCACCCATTAAATTTAATGTGATGGTAAATGTTTGGAACATGTTTTTATATTCTATAGATAAAGGATCTATGTGGATATTTAATTTGAGTCCAACCCAGGTTATCTTTGTAGTGGAATATGTTAGGAACATAGGTTTGCATTGTCTCTCCTTAATGTTATTTCATGATATAGAATTTGGAGACATAGTTGTTATTTTATACTCCCCATCATTTGTATTTTAATCATGTTAACCATGATTTAGGTTGTTGAGACTGTTTTTTCATACTACAATGGGTGATTTTTCTTCCTAATGGATATTAATTTATGGTCAATATTCTTTCAACCATTCATATGGGGATATAGAATTTATGATATCATATGGTTATTTTGGTTTCTCTAAATTCATATCAATCAAGTAGTGTGACCTATATTTTGTTATCAATTATGTTGAGCAAGTAATGAAACAAGTAATATGACATAGAAACATTAATCATTAAGGGTTTTTATTTTTTTATTTTTTTTTGGGATTTTATTTTCGTTTTGTAGGGGTGTTCTTCATTTTTAGTCATTTTTTCATGTTCAATTTTTATGGTTTAATGTCTCCGTCATCAATGTATCTTTTATTCATTGTAGTATTTTAGTATATATTGTTGTTTACTCATGACCAAGAGTGTGGTGGGTGGATATCATAGACAGTAGTGTTTGGTCATCCACATTTACCTAGTCTGATGGTAAATATTATAGAATTTATAATTGAAAAATAAACTATTTTTTGAATATGGTAAGTGGATTATGGTTGGAATATCGATTGATGTTTGATTTGGTTGTCTGTTTCAATAAATTATTGGTAGTTTTAGATCCTTTTCGTAGTCGGTGAGAGAGATCATAACCAAATTATCTTACACATTCTATTAAGACATATTTATAATAAACATCAATAAATAATTCCTATAAATCATGAGGTTAATGTATTTGGAAGAGTATATTCGCAAATAAACATTATCAAATGAGTTGTAAACATTTGATTATTATTTTCGTAATTATATCAGAGAACTCATTGTACTCTTATTATTGCATGCTAAATCATAGGGAAAAACATAATGACATGCGTATGAGAGAGAACCTAGTAAGGGAATCGCTAATGGGAAGGATCATAAACCATATCAACATAAATGGGGTGTGAAAAAATATATCATAAGTTCATAATAATATTTAGATTCATTAAAATATGTAATAAACATAAGGCATCATATTATAAATATAAGACATTTATTTCTGCAAATAAATAATATCATTAGGTACAAAGATAATTTAATAATTACCATGTATAGAATTTATTATAAAGAATATTTCTTCATGCCCAAGACTAATAATATTGAAAAATATAGATGTATAACTCCATTATATAAGAATATCATGAGATATAAAGAATTATGTGATCAATTGGAAATATATATAATCCTTTCCCCACTAAATCTCAAAATATGTCATTTATTTGTATGCCATATAAAAGCACACCTAAATCATAAAAATAAAATAAATACATATGAATGAAAAATGAAACAAAATTAATAAATAATAATAATAACTGGGATATCATTTAGGGTCCCACGAAATGATGGTATTATGTAATAACGAATATTAATTTTAAAAAACAGAACCTTGTGTAATGAAAATAAATCACAATGTAAGATAAAATTTTAATAAAAGATAATGAATATCGAATGGAAACAAAATCTATAATTGAAATTAAAAAAACAATCATTAATAGGGATTAAAAGATAGTGTTTACCAGAAAATAATTAAGAAAACATATTTTATGTTATATTATTGAGTATTTTTGGATGCCATTGAAATAAAATAGTCACTTTATGAGTATACCATGTAAATAAAGAATAAAAAGAATTGATCCATTAATCAGGTATAATTTAAAGAAAATTCGATATTGGAAACTTGTGAGTCATGAAAATTCTATAAAATAAAGGTATAATAGAATTTTATATGATGACGATTTTTTTAATTAGAATAGAAACAATATAATTGAAATTAAGGGAGGGATAGACTGAAAAAAATAACATCGAGAATAGGAAATATTGGTAATGAACCCTCACTCTAATTTCAGACATACATCAGAAACACCTCTATGATCCCAAATAGTCATGTAATTTTTGTTAATTTTCTTAATTTTTTTAATTTCTCTAATTACAATCCATTTCCATTAATTTTTTTCATTTTTTAATTAATATTCTACACAATGACCATTTTGAGTTTGTTCAGTTTAAACTTCCTAAACCACATTAATATATTTTTAAAATACATATTCTAAAATCCAATGGTTCTATAATCTACATAAGTTTCATAGTATAGTTAATATTTTATTTCATAATTAATTGAGATCAATAGTGTATTAGATATTTTAATTTTATTGATACTTACATAGTATGATTGTTTTTATGGGGAAAATGACAATGATTGTTTACTTTTAATATCATATAGATTGTTTCATTCCAAAATCATATAAAAATTTTTATTTCAAAATAAATATTATATTAAATAACAAAATCAATTTTTATGAATAACCATAAATGGAATTAGTGAAAAACAAAACATCAATGTTCCCTTAGGAAGCATAAATCAACAAATGGTTAGTGATATTTTTTAGTGAGTCTAAATGTAGGTAAAATTATAAATATATGAGTTTTATGTCATATTAGAGTATGATTAAACTAGTATTTTTGGGTCCCATGTAATGATTATTTATATTATAGAATGGGTAAAAGGATACCTGAAATTATAAAATGTGTGTTTTAAAAACCCTTTCCATACTCTTATACATTAATTCTTTATATTTAGTGTATATTTTTCATGGGAGTTAATTTCATCTAGATAATGGTCTAAAGAACAATGAAAGGAATTTTTAAGGATGTATTTTGATAAAAAAACTATAGAATGAAATAATTTTTTCTGTAAAGAGAAATAGTGGCAGTGGGTGTTTTTATTGTCTTGGGGAAGGGATATTTTTAATAAAATATTAAATTTTATTATATATGGTCAAGACTATTAAAAAATGATTATGATGAATTTTATTGGTGTATAATTAGAAAATATAGGTTTATTTTACCTTTTAAAATTCTAAAACAAAAAAAATATTGGATATTATTTACACAAAGAAAGTATTCAAATATAGTTTATATTCAAATAATATTTTTTAAAAACTAATTTATAGGTTTCAAAATAATGTTTTTTTATCATTAATTAATTATTTAACACTTCAAATAAATTTGATTTATAAAAAAAGATTTATAAATTTTTTACTCATATTTATATCATGATGATGTCTTACAAAAAATGGTATGTATAAAAAAATTCAATTTTCTCAATATTTATAAGAAAATAAACTAAATCATAAAAAAACATACAGTTTACCCTTATCTAATATTTATGGGGTTATTAAAGAAGTGAAATATATTTTATCAAATTTAAATTATAAATTTTATAAATTTACCTTTACAATATTATCATATATTATATGAAAAATATTTTATCTAAATAAATACTACTACATTTCATTTGAGTGTTCACATTTCAATTTTTTTATTTTTATTATTATTATATCATAGACCACTGATTATAATCTATGTCTTAACCAACAATCATTTTAAATCTAGGTAATTATAATATTAAAATTTTGATAAATAAATATGTCTCATAATAAATAAGATCTAATAAACTATATTAAAAATTATATATATTAATGATTTAAATTATATATTTGTTGAAATAATTTTAAATAATTATATTTTTCTTATATTAGTGATTGTTAATAATAATTTCTAGGAATTTTGTTATTATTTACATTTTGATTACTCTCCCAATGACCAATTACAATTCCAATGATTAAATAATAATCCTAATCATTAAATATTTATTGTAATCCCAATTGTTTCCTTTTATTTTATGGATTATTATTTCACTATTTTTTTAAAATTTATTTATATTTCATTTAAAAAATTAAAATATTTATTTTAAATGTTTTCCCTATTTTTTTATTTGTAGAAAGGATAGGATATCCCTATATTTAATTTTTTCACTTGTGTGATAATCCTTAGAGCTCATGGCGTACAATAATTTCAAATTATTATTATGTTATTTGTGTATATTTATTTCACCAATCTATTACATTTAATTTTTTGGCGAATATTTATAATTGAGTTTTTAATTTTTAATATAAATATAATAAAATAATATTTTTTCATTATTTCATATATATTATTTTTATAATATAAAATATTAAATTATTACTCTCATATATTTATGGAATAAAATTAGTCATTTTTTGTAAAGTCACGGTATTCACATTCTTCCTTGCATCAAAATATTCACCCTTGATATTTCAATTAAAACCCTAAAAATAATATATATTGTGATAATTTTTTTTAATTACATCATCTAGTTACCATATAGACTCTTCATATGTTTTTATTTTTTATTACTTTTACTAGATGAATTTTCTTATTTTATAAGAATTTATTACTACGATCTATGAATTCGACTGATTTTTTCACATATGATAGATCATGGTCAACCTATACCACCTCCAAATCTCATACATGTTATTTTTATATTGTGTAGTTTCTCTAGAGGGACACATGGAAACTATTTTATGCTTGAGACATGTTTTGAAGAAGGGGAAATTTATAATCCACAACTCCAACATAATTAAGTATCTCCAAGAGGCCTATGTACCTAAGAATTTCATTTCCATTATCCATAAAACCATGTAAAAAATATTATGAAATATTCAAAGGAATTATTTTTCCCTAATAAAAAATTTAATCCATTAAATTATCTCCAGCAGAGATTTTTTTTCATTTTTGTGGTACATTAATGTGTTTCTAAAAGGTTTAGACCATATATAACAATTCTTCCCATAGAGTAATTTATATGTAGAAATATGAATGATAAAATGACGTTATTATTTTATAATAAATAAATTATAATACCCTATCTTGGCTCACTCTAAACAAAAATCATATCATAATTCCACATGTCATTAGGTGAGCCTCCCATGAATTCTAGCAGCTTTTGAATAAAAGGGGATCTAAGGAGGTATTGTGGGGATGTTATACAGTCTATATCCGAGTAATTCCTAGTGGGACGAAATAAACTATTATAATTCGTGTGATATAAATCATACTATAGAAGAAATATGGACAATTCTATTAATAATAAAATTAAATGAAACATACCAAAAATTGGTCATGTAAATAATATAAAATTCAGAAACATCACGGACTAGGTCGATCAAAAACTAAATAATAAATATGAAAATAAGGTCGATTAATATCTACTCCAACTCCAAGACATACATTAGCCCGATATCTAGATCTCATCTGTTTTGTACCAGTCAAGAATATTAGTCTAGATAATGGTCCTCGACCCAACCTATTCCTATAATAAGTGATAGTTTCTCGGGTTCCCAGATGTAGTTTTGTGCTATAATGGGAGTGAGTATATAACTTAGTTGTGAACCAAAAACATGGTCCCACACTAATTGGTATTTGTAGTTATATATGTATGTGACATTCATATATGAATTATATAAATAATCCAAAATTAAAATACATAATTAAAACAAAAATCTTAATACATACTCTATCTAGTGATGGAATATATATTAGAATGTCACAATGACCATTCATTTACCATAACCACATATGGGTACATTTCCTATGTTAGAACAAGTACTTGGTGCCAAACCTTAAACTATGACCTCGATGGACCATACGAACATCATGTAATGATATAGTGTATCTGAGCATGATTTTAACCTCAAGAGAACCTATATGTGAAATTTATGGATCCCACCCTCTACTGGTAGGGGGAATTGAAATCACTAAAGCTGAAATATATTCCAAAATTCTCCTCATCTTATTGCATGGCACTTTCCCAACCCCAAGGTCTATCTCAAACTGTATCCGTAGAAGTAGAAACATCATCTCTAATATTTAGGTGAATCATATGTGGCATGAAGGAAATAAGGTGGAAGACTATATGGAATCGATCATGTTTCACATATGGGTACCTGGTGCTTTTAAAATCTCAATTAGCATAATATTTAGGTGGTTGAACATTTGAGAGGGGATACCCTCTGCTTACATTTTTTTCATCCTCCCTAGACCCACTTGTGTTTTCCATCTTTTACCTGAAATTTTAAATATATTAATGTGATGATGATAGATTCAATACACACACCTCCATCATGATGAGAATTAGATGCTCATGAAACACAAGGATCCAATATCCTAAATACAGAATATTATACCCACATTAGTACCATGACATCCTCGATGTCAGGATGATGTCTGATTTCTATTAGGTGGGAGATCTAGAAGATCCAATACGTCCGAGAGTGAATGGTTATTATAAAACCCATATAATGTAATGGAATACCCTCCATGATCCCATGATCAATATCCTTGGTATATAATTTCTTAAGGTGACTCAACTAAACCATAACTGGTGTATCAACCCAATCATAGGAAGTATCATATGCATTCATTGAGGGGATCCAACTATTTCCCTCAATATTTCCAAAATCAATGTATGGGGATATACACCCACCTAACACCTCATACTATAATTTTAATACTGGATATAGATACTAAAATCTTCCATTGGAAATTTTATTCTAATCTAGGATCCATGGCAATTACCTACGGTATAAATATAAAAAGGTAGTCCTAGAAATCCTCTGTATTCTTATAAACATTAAACACATGATCTCTCAGGTTGGATCCTTGGAAACCCCTATAGGAATACACTATTTCATCAACCAAAACACTTGATGTTATTTGGTCTAGTAATCCACACCCAATATATCATCATATTTGATCCTAGGCATACTAGGAATACTATGGTATCATCCAATATCTATAGGTGATTAATTGGTGTCTCAAAAATTACCATCGACATTAAATCCAATGTTCTATTATTATCTATACTAGAAAATATTATAACATCTTTCATAAATATCCGTAAAACTACATGATATATAAAACTAGAGTTGGTTGAACGCCCATTCATGTCATCATCTCCTCCTCCCTATCGACTACACATGTTAGCTAGAATATTAAGGTAACAACTTCAATTATCATAACCAAAACCTAAATACACCCACTCAAACATGGTCTATAAATAAACATCCAACATAGGTTTTTTTGGATTCAATTCATCATAGGAACCTTTGGAAGGGTCCTCAGTCTCAACATAAACATTAAGTCAAGACTCATTTCCCATTTAATGAAAATTACCTTAGGATCATCATCAAAATAGAGTGGCCTATCATTTTACAAGGTGTACATTACATTGGAAACAATATATGATATTTGACAAAACCCATACCATTTCTCATTGCTTCACTAGGTCAGTTCACTCACCCAACCCATTTCCATTCTATCTGTTGTCCATCGTGTTGGGCTAAAAAATTTCAAGTGGGGTGATTTCCTATACCATCATCAATCTCACTAAGTCTATAGGTTCTATGTTTTCTATTAGAACATAATATGACATACTAAGGAAAATATGTTTTCAAAGGAACCTAAACATGAATATTATGTAATGTGTGTTCTACTTTATATGGAAAACAACCCTAAAAGGGTTTAGGATTTCAAGGAATTCAATTGGGTCATGGACTCAACCATTGGCAGCCAAGGCAACTAATCCAATACACCATGACAACCTATCCCTAACACGTTATCTAATTAATTTATGGTACAATATATAAATAATACATTCAATTTATTTCAAACCATTCAAATGATTAAATAAAATATTTCACTACCATAGGTGGTGTGACTATGCACCACATTCGCCAATAGCATAATGAATAAAACCATAGGATGTGTAATAAGGACCACCTACCTCATATTATTTTCCACAATGTTTTTCTAAAGGAATGTATCTCCACCATGGCCTACCCAATCCCCCCAATGTTATCCAATCCAATATTCTAGTCTTGGGATCCCTTCCTAAAGAGAAGAATCTAACTTAATTAACTAAAAGTAATTATAATTTACTTAAAAACTATAAAAAAGTATAATTACAAACATGATCATTGGGTGTCTCTATCACAATTATAACATTACCAATGACACTCAAGGGTTCATGACACACAATCAGTCCTACTCTAGGATAAATGTCTCTATATTGAAACCATTTCAAACTAATAAAAACTTTATTTCTATTCAAAAAACCTATGAAAAAACATTTGGCGATGTACCATCACCTAGATGATGACCAACCATTTTCATTTGGCATCTCGAGATTCCCTCATTCGAAGTATAAATAAATCCCCATTTAATTTTTTCTATTCCACCAAGACTCACATGAATCATAACAAACCTTTAATTGAAATGAACGAATATTTGGTAAAATGGAGAAATGAGATCTACAATGGTTAATATAATGAAAAACATATGTTAAATTGATAAAAAATAAAAACGTAAATTTACCCCCAACGAAAGGGTTTGTAAGAATAAGAGGGGAAGGCTGGCCCCTTATCTGTCAACAAATGTAATTTTACCTTTAAAAAACCTTACAGTGAACTTATGTAGTCCACTTTCAGGATATTGGTTTACTATAGACTTATCTACAATATCCATCCTAACCTATTCTATGTTATCCAATTCTCAAAAATTCCTATAGTTATTTATTACTCATCCCAATATATGAAATTGATATGTTTAAATTCATGAAATCACACTAAGAATATCTATTCTAAAATTGAACCGTCCATTTATCTGAAAAGATATAATTTGTCTTAAAATTTGTAGACATATATTGACACATATTATCATATCAACTATATGAGGTTGGCAATCCCAAAATTCATTTAAGTATATATAGGAATATCTAAGCCTATCTTCTAAAGTTTCAATGGTCATTTAAAATCGACCGTCTATCCAAGGATGATATGTTGTGTTGAAATTCAATTTGGAGTTCAATGTCTTCTGAAGACTCCTCTATAACATTAAATATAATCATATATCCTTATTATAGGCAATTTATATTTAGGTTTTATGTAGCCCCACAAATTCTATAATATATATCATATAATGTTTATCACCTGAGTATTTTTCAAAAAGGGAAATGAAGTGAGTTGTCTTTATAAGATGAGACATCAATATATATATTTTATTTTCTCATTTGGATGTGTTAAAATATATTTTATAATTTATAGGATAAATTTCTCTCATATCCACATTGGTAGGGGTAATAATTTCATCATAAACTTTGATTTTTTTACTAATCATTAATATGACAGTATAGTGAGCATTTGAATTTATATTTAAAAATATTATTCTTCATATTATTCCACAATAAATTCTCATTAATATCTTTAAACATCTTTTTTCTGTAACACCCCAAGCTTCTACGGTACACTTCTTTTTGAATAATGTGATAGCGTGTGTTGTACGCAACGTCAAGTTCTAACACACCACAACCAATCAAACTAGCCGTTATGAATAGTAATACCTACTTTTTGAAATTATATATATTTTATATTTCAAAATGGACTTCATTTTTGTATTCAGAATATAGAAATTATCCTAAGTTGAATTTTTGGTATTTTTCTGAGAACATCGAATTTTTATGAATAGTGAAAAATACTTAAAAACAACTTTTTTAATCAAAATAATTTATAGTGATAAATTATATTATTGAGTGGTTTTAATGTATAATTAGAATATATTTTTACCATTTTATCCAATGGTGTTCATTAGAATTAATTTTACTTTGAAATTAGACATAAACAATTATCAATCTTTTGATATGTATTGTTTCTTAAAAACACGCAATTTGTTGTGACAGCAGGAATTAATTATAAAATTAATTAATTCAACTTATATGTTTTGAATTTTGTAAAATAGACATCATTTTTGAATTCGGAATATCAATTATAGCTTAGGGTGAAATTTTGGCATTATTCTGAAAAACATCAATTTTTGATGAATAGTGAAACTACTAAGTGGTAGTTAAAAAACTGAATTTTTCATAAAACCTAATTTTACCGCTTCTGTGAATGGAATTTTGAAAATCCGAGAGACACGGTTAAATTCAATAAGTAAAATGTGGTTCAATGAGGTGAAAATAATTTTTGGTGAATAGTAACTTTTTACTTTTATTTACCACAGTTAAAAGTAAAAGGGTAATTAATGGTAAAAATGATATTAATATTACCCTAACACATGTACTAATTCTATTGTACAAGTGTATCTCGACCAAAACAGCCTTAGGAATAAAATATTATCATTTAGGTCCACTTGGATTAGATTAGGACATTTATTATTATTTAATTCAAAGAATAGTTAAAAGAGTTAAAATCAAAGTTTATTTACTAAAACATTTTTAATATAGGGTTATACATAAGATAAATTCGATTGTAAATATTAATTAGAAAGATAAAAAGATTTACTACATTTTATATTTTATTTAAATATTTTAGACTTTATATAATGTAATTTATTTATGACACAATGATGATGCAGTAATTAGCATAATTGTGAAAATTAAACTAATTGATATTATAAATTCCCAAATAAATATAATTTGAGACTTTTTAGGAATTGAACTAATTTTATAAGTTAATATGACATGTTATAATTGATTCAATTAACTTTTTTCGAAGTAATCATTCTGTTAGTATTTTAAAAAAAATCAATTGTTGAATAGTGTAAAATTGACATAAAAGAGTTTTTAAAACAAATATTATATTATTAATTGATATTAAATTCCTAAAAATCTAAGGTTCGGCCAAGAGACTTATATCATGATAGTATCATCATTAATGGACCACTTATGGGTCTCTTGGATGTATATAGTAAGTTTATTAACTATATATTATAAAAATACAAAGTTACATGGTAAATGTCAAACTAATTAACTAAGAGTTAAAACTAAAAGATAAGGTAAGTATAAGTACCCAAACCTGTCTAAATTCTATTTTTTGAGTTGTTTTCGACCTATCTCCACCTTAACCTTTGAATAATAAACTTTGTATCCATTATAAACCGAATATTAATTTATTATAAATTAATATTTTTAGATTTTCCAAAGGTACCCCTCACCCCTCCTATAAAAGGGCACTCCTCCTTCTCATTTATTCACACCTTAAAAGCCTTTTGGATCGGCCAAACCCTACCCAAATACTCTCCCAAAGTCCATCAATACAACATAGAGGCCTTAGTTTGATCATAAAGCCATCCTATGGATCCCTTTTGATCAAATCAAAAGGAAGAACCCGAAGAAGAGGTAATGTTTTCACCACCCCTTTTCAAGTTCCTTTCTTCTTCCACTTCTTCTTTCTTTATTATTACCATTCTAAAATAATAACTCCAGTATCTTATATATACTATGATTTTATTATAAATATGGTACAACCATATTCAGTATTCTATCCACCCTTTGAATAACATGTCACCATACGTGCGTACGTATGGCTTACCGTCTCCACGTCGTGGTGTAACTGTTATTCAATATATTATTATTTGGATGGGTAAAATATTTATGTGTAACTCATTTAAATAATAAATATTTCATGTTAATGATTCTGTATATATGATATACCATCCATTTATATAATATTTTAATATCAAAAGAATGATAGTGTCGCTCGTGCGTACGTACGGACTACCATCTCCACGAACGTGATGAGATTCATTCTCCATCATATCCATTAAAGTATAATTATCATTTGATGATTTAAAAATGATGTTTAAGGAACTAATATCATTCTGTATATGAAAAATATACAACTTATCCATGACAAACATGGATTATGTAACAAAACATATAAAAGAAAACGAGTAACTTAACACCCGAAATGACGATAATTCAAAGATATTATTAACAAGTCAATGTTAAAAGATCATATATGATATCATATTAATATATATGATTCTTGTATAATTTAATAACAATTATTTCACCATTATAAAGGAGGTCAACCTACCCCAACCAAGGAAAAGTACAATGTAAGGGTTATTTCACAATCTCTTCATTATCCAAGGTTGTTTATACGTAATAATCTAATGGGATCTCTTTATCATCCACAACCATGTTTCTTAAAAATGTATTTCAAATCATTTTTACAATTTACAAGAATATGGGTTAAAGTCATTTATACCCTTGTTTGACTTTTTATAAGAGGTTTATAAAGAAATATTTCCGTCATTTTCCAAACAAGGTTCTTTTTATCCTTTTCGACAGAATTAAGGTAAGAATGTTTGTTTAACTTATACGGAGGGTGCAACTATTTTCCACCGTTATAAAATCGTCAAAGCTTCCCTTACAAGATTATAAGAATATTTTCAAATAAAATGTTTTATTTTATAAATATATGACTCTTAAATGATTTGAAAATAGAAAGTGATATTTCTCTAAAAAGAGTTTTGATTTCATCTATGTGAACATCCTTTGATGGATTTTATGCTTATTTGTTGTTGATATATTAAGATACAAAATTTCTATATTGTATTGAAGGTTTTGTGATATGTTTGACTGTGGATGTGCTATTTTTATACCATTCATAGTTTATGATGAAAGTATTGACATTTTGTAAGCTAGTTTTAATACGAATGTTTATGTTATGTTTAATCCTTTTCATATGGGAATGCATTAGACTTAATATGTGATGGGTGGAGCCCACTATAGCAACTCGATGCATCGGTAGGTCTAATTAGACAAACTAGTGTCTTGGCACAAGGCCTTGACAAAATCTTATTTGTAGTCTTGGCATGAGGCCTTGGCTATGTGGTTATGATAGTCTGGCATTATGCATTCCATCATTATGAAAGTGGTTATTGATATTGCATGTGATTATTCGATTAGTAGAATATCCATGTGAATAAGTAAATGGCATTATTTAATTTTTCTTTTTCCATACTATATTGAAGTTCATGTTTAAAAGGCTTTTGTTTTAGTTATACATTGCCTTAAATTTGTTTGCTTATTTTTGAAAGTTTCTGCTATATTGTTATCCTTACTGGGCATTTGAGCTCACCCCTTTTCTATGTTTTATTTTTTCCAGGATGTGACGAAGTAAGTTATGAATGACCTGGAGGGATAGTATGTGGGGATATGAGTGTGGAATATGGAGACTATGTTGTTGTAGTAGTTTTTCACTTTATAATGTAATGTAAAACATTATGAATATATCTATTGTTTCCAAGGCTACTAAACCAATCGGTCTTTCGAGATTTGATCTTTCTTGTGATCATTCCAATGTAATGTAATAATTCACCGAATCTGGGTAACTAGGTTCGGGGCGTTACAGTTGGTATCAGAGAAAATTTAGTACAAACCTTGGATGCTTGATTTAGTTAAACTCTGATTAGAGAACGTAGACCTAAGATGAACTTTGAGGATTAGTATAGAAGAACCTCAAAGAATTTTGGTATTGTAGAGATTTTGTGAGTTTTCCGAGCAATACATCCCTGTCTGGATACGAGCAGGTAGAGGCGGCTCTGGCACAGATGTACCTAGGGGTAAAACCCGAAAACACCGCTTTGAGCTAGACTCGAACGGGAACTGGTGCATGACAACGGGCCTTGCTGCACTCTTGGTTACGACACTCCCCGGGGATATGCTTAGGATAACTCTCATTTTCTTTACAAATCATTATGAAGGGTTTATGATTATATACTTTCTCAAAGAAAATATTTTTATGATTATGGATTATATCCATAAATAGTTCAATTTATGTTAAATGTTTTATAAGTATGGGATTATGTATTTTGATTCATAAACTGATCTAGTTTATGCCATTGTATAGAAATGGCGCCTAGTGGAAGAAATGGAAACCCTATCAATACACGCACTCCATGTAGGGATTTCCCTCCTACTCAAGATAATTATAGTGGAGCTGGTGATGCAACTGGTGCTGATCAGCTAATCACCATACTGGGACAACTCTCGCAGGTTATGAATAATAACCTTACCCATATGGAGCACCCTGATCCGCAGTGTGGAGGATCAATGTTAGATCGATTCATGAGGTAACAATCACCAACGTTCAATGGGAGTACAAATCCCTTAGTAGCTGAGCAGTGGATATTTTCCCTAGAGAAAATATTTCAGGCTTTGGGGAGTAGTGAAAGGGAAAAAGTTATCATGGAAGTTTACCGCCTCACTGGAGATGCTGATCAATGGTGGTCATTGATTCAAAATACGAAGGAAGATGATTAAGTATCAAATATGGAATGGAGGGAGTTCAAAGATCTGTTTTTAGAAAAATACTTTCCCCGCGACCATCAAGCAGATATGGAAAGACAATTTCTAAGTCTGAGACAGAAGGAGGATATGAATGTCACAAAGTATGAGGCTAACTTTACAAGGTTAGCAAGGTATACTAGTGATTATATACGTAACCCAAGAATTAATATTGATCGTTTCTTTGACGGGTTAAAACCATTTCTCCATCGAGCATTAGTCTCACAATCCTTCTCGTCGTACGAAGACATTGTCTCATGTGCTATCAGGACCGAAAAAGAAATTCTCTATGTCTTATGACATTAAAGCAAAGCAAGAGAAGAAGAGGCCTGCTGATCAATCTAGGAATGGAAATAAGGGGAAGAAAGGAAAGTTTGAATATCCATCCTGTGGTAAATGTGGGAAGAAACACCCCGGTACTTGCTTGAAGGGAATGTGCGTCTATTACAAATGTGGTGAAAAAGGCCACCAAGCTCGTGATTGCAAAGGGAAAAAGAAAGCTACCAATGTTCAGTGCTACAATTGCAGGGAGATGGGTCATTATGCAAATGAATGTCCTAAGTGTCAGGAGAACTTACCTCAGAAAAGGCCAAGGGATCAAGGCCAGGCTTATGTTGTCACTACTGCTGAGGTAGAAGCTCCGAAAGACGTGGTGGCAGGTAATTTAATGGTTTCCTCAAGTTGACAAAATGCATTATTTGATTCTGGATCATCGCATTGTTTCATATCTTCCCAGTTTTCTAATAAAATTAGATATTTCCAATTTGATTTAACAAGGGAGTTGTTAGTTAAAACTCCTAAGGGAAGTATCATTGCAACAATGTTTTGTGAATCAGTCCCCATTAGAGCACATAAATGTTCTTTACCTGCTGATCTCATTGTCATTCCTATGATTGTGTTTGATATAATCCTTAGTATGGACTGGCTTTCGGACAATGATGCGAAGATTTATTGTAAGAATAAAGAGGTTATGATTCTTGACGATAATGATAAGGAACACCTTATCTTTAGAGCAGAATCGTCACCAACTAATTCTTATTTAGATCCACCCCTAGTAGCTCAACAAAATTCAATTATTGGGGAGGAAGAGAATGAAATTATTGTGGGTGAGGAAAGGAATGTTCAAATAGAGGATGTACCTGTTGTGAAATAATTTGTAGATGTATTTCCGGATGATTTACGTGGACATCCTCCAGAACGAGAAGTTGAGTTTTCCATTCATTTAATTCCTAGATCAAGGCCTATATCAAAGACCCCTTATAAAATGTCCACTGTAGAATTAGTTGAACTAAAGAAACAACTAGAGGAATTGAGTAATAAGGGATTTATTCGCCCTAGTGTTTCTCCATGGGGAGCCCCTGTTCTTTTTGTTAAAAATAAATATAGAACTATGAGGTTATGTATTGACTACAGGGATATCAATGCTATAACAATAAAGAACAAGTATCCCCTGCCATGCATTGATGATTTATTTGACCAACTGCATGGAGCTCAATACTTTTCAAAGATTGACCTTCGATCTGGATACCATTAGTTGTGTGTGAGGAAGGAAGACATTCCGAAGACAGCATTTCGAACCAGGTACGGGCATTACGAGTTTACTGTAATGCCTTTTGGATTGACTAATGCACCCTCTATATTCATGGATCTGATGAATACAGTTTTCAAAGAGTATATTGATGAATTTGTGGTGGTATTTATTGATGATATCTTATTATACTCTAAAAGCTGCGAAGATCATGAAAATCACTTGCTCATTATCTTGAAGAATCTGAGAAGACATGAATTATATGGGATGTATAGAAAGTGTGAATTATGGCTTCATGAGATTTCTTTTCTTGGCCATATTTTCTCTAAAGATGGAATCTCTGTTGATCCTTCTAAGACCAAGGCGATCCAAGAATGGCCAACACCTACGAGTATAACTGAGGTACGTAGTTTTATTGGTTTGGCAGGTTATTATCGACGATTCGTCCAGAATTTTGCCCAATTGGATAACCCATTAACAAAACTCACACGTAAAGGGGTTAAATTTGATTGGACAAAAGAGTGTGAAGAATGTTTTGAAGAACTGAAGAGAATATTAGTCAATGATCCTATATTGACTCTACCATCGGGGAATGATGGGTTCGTTATTTATAGTGATGCATCGAAGAAAGTACTTGGTTGTGTCCTTATGCAGAATGATAGGGTTATTGCCTATGCATCACGACAGTTGAAAATTCATGAACAAAACTATCCTACTCATGATCTCGAGTTAGCAGCTGTGATCTTTTCATTGAAGATATGGAGGCACTACCTCTATGGTGAAAAATGTGAGATTTATATTGATCACAATAGTTTGAAGTATATTTTCTCACAAAAAGAACTCAACATGAGGCAAAGGAGATGGCTTGAATTACTCAAGGATTATGATTGTACGATACACTACCACCCGAGGAAAGCAAACAAGGTGGCAGATGCTTTGAGCAGAAAAGACCATGGAGTTTTGAATGTGATGAGAATTGAAAGGGATCCAATTTTGATGGATCTAGTGAAGATGGACATGAGAATAACCAGGGAAGGTGAAACATCAAGTCTTTTTCAAATGGTTTCCAACCATCTTTACTAGAAAGGATTAAGAGTTATCAGACCGATGATGAAGAATTTCAAAAGAAGATTAAAGCTGTGAATGATGGGAGACTGAGAGACTTTGTGTATGATGATGGAATTTTGAAATTTGGGAAGAGACTTTGTGGTCCCGATATACCTGATCTAAAAAGGGAATTACTGGATGATGCTCATAGTTACAATTTCTCTATACACCCTTGGAGCACCAAAATGTATAGAGATATGAAGGATCATTTTTGGTGGGACAACATGAAGAGGGAGATTGCTTATTTTGTGTCAAGATGTATGGTTTGTCAACAAGTGAAAGCTGGAAGTCAACAGCCTAGAGGAGTCATGCAACCACTTCCCATACCGGAGTGGGAATGGGACAATATTACAATGGACTTTGTCATGGGGCTACCAAAGACTCCTAGAAGGAAGAATGCAATATGGTTTATTGTTGATCGTCTTACCAAGTCAGCACATTGTCTTGCTATAAGAGAAGATCTACCCCTGGAACTTCTAGCAAGACTATATATTAATGAAGTTGTGAGACTTCATTGAGTACCCCTATCGATTGTTTCTGATCGTGATCCCCGTTTTACTTCAAGATTCTGGAAAAGTCTTTAGAAATCCCTGGATACTGAACTTTATTTGAGCACTGCTTACCACCCTCAGACAGGAAGACAATCAGAACGGACTATTCAAACCTTAGAAGACATGTTGAGATCTTGCTCACTTGACTTTCAGGGTATGTGGGATCAATATTTACCTCTGGTAGAATTTTCCTATAACAATTACTTCCATTCGAGTATTCAGATGGCACCATATGAAGCGTTATACGGGAAGAGATGTCGTACGCCAACCTGTTAGGATGACTTTGGTGAAAAACAACTTGTAGGCCCAGAACTGGTGGAGGAAACTATGGAAAAGGTGAAGGTAATCCAAAATCACATCAAAGCAGCTCAAAGTAGGCAGAAGAGCAATGCTGATAATCGAAGGAAGGATTTGGAATTCCAAGTCGGTAATCATGTTTTCCTGAAGGTATCTCCATGGAAGGGAGTTAAACGTTTTGGTAAAAAAGGTAAATTGAGTCCCAGGTACATCAGACCCTTCGAAATTCTAGAACGAATTGGGGCTGTAGCTTACCGATTGGAAATGCCGCCAAGTCTCTCCAAAGTTCATGATGTGTTCCACGTACCTCTATTGAGGAAATACATGCATGACCCAACGCATGTACTCACCTATGAGGAATTAGAACTGGAACCCGATCTGTCCTATTGTGAAGAGCCCGTAAGGATTCTTGATACAAGAGAACAAGTACTGAGAAACTGGACGACGCGTCTCGTAAATGTTTTGTGGAGAAACCATAAGATGGAAGAGGCAACATGGGAACCCGAGGAACATATGCTGAAGAACCACCAGAGTCTTTTCATGTGATAACTATTCTATAAATTTCGAGGATGAAATTATTTTAAGGAGGGGAGAATGTAACAGCCCAAGCTTCTATGGTACGCTTCTCTTTGAATAATGCGATAGCATGTGTTGTACGCAACGTTGAGTTCTAACACACCACAACCAATCAAACTAGCCATTATGAATAGTAATACCTACTTTTTGAAATTATATATATTTTATATTTCAAAATTGACTTCATTTTTGGATTCGGAATATCGAATTTATCCTAAGTTGAATTTTTGGTATTTTTCTGAGAACATCCAATTTTTATGAATAGTGAAAAATACTTAAAAACAACTTTTTTAATCAAAATAATTTATATTGATAAATTATATTATTGAGTGGTTTTAAAGTATAATTAGAATATATTAATACCATTTTATCCAATGGTGTTAATTAGAATTAATTTTACTTTGAAATTAGACATAAACAATTATCAATCTTTTGATATATATTGTTTCTTAAAAACACGCTATTTGTTGGGACAGCAGGAATTAATTATAAAATTAATTAATTCAACTTATATCTTTGGAAGTATGTAAAATAGACATCATTTTTGAATTCGGAATATCAATTATAGCTTAGGGTAAAATTTTGGCATTATTCTGAAAAACATCAATTTTTGATGAATAGTGAAACTACTAAGTGGTAGTTAAAAAACTAAATTTTTCATAAAATCTAATTTTACCACTTCTGTGAATGGAATTTTGAAAATCCGAGAGACACGGTTAATATCAAGAATTAAAATGTGGTTCAATGAGATGAAAATAATTTTTGGTGAATAGTAACTTCTTACTTTTATTTACCACGGTTAAAAGTAAATATTGTAATTAATGGTAAAAATGATATTCATATTACCCTAACACATGTTCTAATTCTATTGGAAAAGTGTATCTCGACCAAAACATCCTTAGAAATAAAATATTATCATTTAGGTCCACTTGGATTAGATTAGGACATTTATTATTATTTAATTCAAAGAATAGTTAAAAGAGTTAAAATCAAAGTTTATTTACTAAAACATTTTTAATATAGGGTAATACATAAGATAAATTCTATTTTAAATATTCATTATAAAGATAGAAAGATTTCCTACATAATTATATTTTATTTAAAAAATTTAGACTTTATATAATTTAATTTATTTATGACACAATGATGATGCAGTAATTACCATAATTGTGAAACATTAAAATAATTGATATTATAAATTACAAAATAAATATAATTTGAGACTTTTTAGGAATTTAAATAATTTTCTAGGTTAATATGACATGTTAGTATTGATTCAATTAACATTTTTCGACGTAATCATTCGGTTATGATTTTTACAAAAATCAATTATTGAATAGTGTAAAAATTGACATAAAAGAGTTTTTAAAACAAATATTATATTATTAATTGATAATAAATTCCTAAAAATCTATGTTTAGGACAAGAGACTTATATCACGATAGGATCATCATTAATGGACCACTTAGGGGTCGATTGGATGTATATAGTATGTTTATTAACAATATATTATAAAAATACAAAGTTACATGGTAAATGTCAAACTAATTAACTAAGAGTTAAAACTAAAAGATAAGGTTAATATAAGTACACAAACCTGTCTAATAAATATTGGATGAGTGGTTTTAGACCTATACCCACATTAAACTTTGAATAATCAACTTTTGTGCCATTAGAAACCGAATATGAATTTATTATAAATTAATATTTCTAGATTTTCCAAAGGTGCCCCTCACAACTCTTATAAAAGGGCACTCCTCCTTCTCATTTATTAACACCTTCAGAGCCTTTTGGTTCGGCCAAACCCAGCCCAAATACTCTCCCAAAATACCTCACTACAACCTAGAGGCCTTAGTTTTATCAGAAAGCCAACCTAAGGAGCCATTTTGATCAAATCAAAAGGAAGAACCCGAAGAAGAGGTAATGTTTTCACCACCCCTTTTCATTTTCCTTTCTTCTTCCACTTCTTCTTTCTTTATTATTACCATTATAAAATAATAACTCCGGTATATTATATATATTTTGATGTTATTATAAATATGGTACAGCCATATTAAGTATTCTATCGTCCCTTTGAATAACATGTCACCATACGTGCGTACGTACGGCTTACCGTCTCCACGTCGTGGTGTAATTGTTATTCAATATATTATTATTTGTATTGGTATAATAATGATGTGTAACTCATGTAAATAATAAATATAACATGTTAATGATTCTTTATATATGATATACCATCCATTTATATATTATTTTAATATAAAAAGAATGATATTGTCGCTCGTGCGTACGTACGGACTACCGTCTCCACAAACGCGATGAGATTCATTCTCCATTATATCCATTAAAGTATAATTATCATTTTATGATTTAAAAATGATGTTTAAGGACTTGATATCATTCTGTATATGAAAAATATACAACATATCCATGAAAAACATGGCTTATGTAACAAAACATATAAAATAAAAAGAGTAAGTTAACACCCAAAACGACGATAATTCAAAGATATTATTAACAAGTCAATGTTAAAAGATCATATATGATATCATATTAATATATATGATTCATGTATAATTTAATAACAATTATCTCACCATTATACAGGAGGTTAACCTACCCCATCCAAGGAAAAGTACAAGGTAAGGGCTATTTCACAATCTCTTCATTATCCGAGGTTGTTTATGCGTAATAATCTACTGGTATCTTTTTATCATCCACATCCATGTTTCTTAAAAATGTATTTCAAAACATTTTTACTATTTAAGAGAATATGGGTTAGAGTCATTTATACCCTTGTATGACTTTTTATAAGAGGTTTATAAAGGAATCTTTCCGTTGTTTTCCAAAAAAAGTTCTTTTTATCCTTTTCGACAGAATTAAGGTAAGAATGTTTTTTTAACTTATACGGAGGGTGCGGCTATTTCCCACCGTTATAAAATCGTAAAAGCTTCCCTTACAAGCTTATAAAAATATTTTCAAAGAAAATGTTTTATTTTATAAATATATGTCTCTTAAATGATTTCAAAAAAGAAAGAGATATTTTATTAAAAAGAGTTTTGATTTCATCTATGTCAACATCCTTTGATGGATTTTATGCTTATTTGTAGTTGATTTATTAAGATAAAAAACTTCTATATTGTATTTAAGGTTTTGTGATATGTTTGACTGTGGATGTGCTATTTTTATACCATTCATAGTTTATGATGATAGTATTGACATTTTGTATGCTAGTTTTAATACGAATGTTTATGTTATGTTTAAACGTTTTCATATGGAAATGCGTTGGACTTAATATATGACGGGTGGAGCCCGCTATAGCTCCTCGATGCATCGGTAGGTTTCATGAGACAAACTAGTGTCTTGGCACAATGCCTTGAAAAAAATATATTTGTAGTGTTGGCATGAGGCGTTGTCTATGTGGTTATGATAGTCTGGCATTATTCATTCCATCATTATGAAAGTGGTTATTGATATTTCATGTGATTATTCGATTAGTAGAATATCCATGTGAATAAGTAAATGGAATTATTTCATTTTTCTTTTTCCATACTATGTTGAAGTTCAAGTTTAAAGGTCGTTTGTTTTAGTCATACATTGCCTTAAATTTTTATGCTTATTTTTGAATGTTTCCGCTATATTGTAATCCATACTGGGCATTTTATCTCACCCCTTTTCTATGTTTTATTTTTACCAGGATGTGAAGAAGTAAGTTATGAATGACCTGCAGGGATAGTATGTGGGGATATGAGTGTGGAATATGGAGACTATGTTTTTGTTGTAGTTTTTCACTTTGTAATGTAATGTAAAACTTTATGAATATATCTAGTCTTTACAATGCTACTAAACCTATCGGTCTTTCGAGATTTGATCTTTCTTGTGATCATGCCAATGTAATGTAATAAGGCACCGACTCTGGGTAACTAGGGTCGGGGTGTTACATTTCCATCATGGTGAATAAGTAATTATGTTATTTGAGAATCATGTAATATATCACATATTATTTTGGTGTTAGATGGTCCAAATTATCTTGTCACAAATCATACAACCCTATCTTTATCAGGTTCAAACACTTATATTTTCCCTTATAGATTCCACATAATTTTTTATCTCCAAATAAATCTTTTTGTGCAACCTATATCTTCATTAATAAATTTTTTGTGATGTCATTTGTATATGGTGGGATGGATTAAATTATATTATAATTCATATATTCATCGTTTTAATATAAATTAATAGCAATCAATTTCAATCATTATCTTTGATAGGGTTTATTAATTTTTATACTTATGGAATCATCCATTTTATTTTACTTTCATGGATGGTAATCGAATGAGAAGACAATATATTTGATACACTCTAACCATATTCCTTGGGGAATGTTGAGATCATTCATTGTTAGTATATAAATCAAATTATTTTATAACTATGTAAGTTAATATTTTAATATAGTGTCCATTCCTTAAAATATTTCAGTCAATGATTAAAACTGTCATCTCTAGATTATTGGTTAACTAATTTTTCTCAATTACCATCAATTTTCTTCAAGGAAAACCTATGACATTATCATTTTACATGATAACACAACCCACACTTATCTTTTAAGCATCATTGTATTTCTTATGTCATTACCCACTTATGGGTACTATGAGTATAAGAGTTCTAACTATATATTTAATTGTCTCTGAATTTATCTATTCTTATTAACATATGTATATAAAAAATAATATTTTTTTATTTAGCTTAGTGGATTGGAAAATAATTTTAATTATCTCATAAATTGTAGATAGTAACCATCTATTCTATGAAATATATATATATCCACCATAAACGGATGTTTATTCAATTCATCAATAAATTTAGCATTTTAAGGATCCAAAAAATATCTCTTTTATTATAATCACAGCCCTAGGAATTTGAAAGGCTGTATCCAGAAGTAATATGTAATTAAATTTTCATGAATCATATCTTCTCACATTTTATTTATCACAATTTCAATGTTTTATTCTTGTTCTTCTATAATTTTTTAATATACAAGAATAAATTATTTAAAGTTGAAGTTACCTAGACTCAAGCTCCCAGATCTGGTGCTAGAACAAAAAAAAATTCACGCATACTTTTTTACAGACTATGATTAAAGAAAAAATCAAATATTATTTAACCTAAATACATAACTCATATAAATATTAGAATACACTCCTAGGACCCAATGTATTAGTGTCATTAGAAATCAGCTATATAAATGACTTATTATAACATAATGCTTCAAAATAGGTAACAAAGATATCCATATATGGTTTCATCCAATACTTAGTACTACCTATAAGTTCATAGGTAAATGTAGAAACATAAGGAAAGAGTGATATTAAAAAATTATAAAGGAAAAGGAATATCAATGATTCATAAAAAAAAGTTCATATGAATGTTAGAAAATATGAATATTGGGGAAATAACAGATTAAAAATAACATAAAATCATTTGATCTAATAATAAATAATGATAGAAGAACAATGATCATAATAAAAAAAGAAAACCTAGAATGGTATCTTCATAATAACACAATATTTTCTAGGACATAAGAAATTGAACACAAGATACAATAATCCTGAGTCATTAAGAATAAAATAACAACACGAAATAAATAAATATGACCAATGGTAAAAAATATTAATAATGTGGCACAAGATTAAGAACAAACAAAAGCATAGAAAATAATTTCTTGTGTAAAGGGTAACCAATTAGATATTCACATTGCCTGACCCCCAACCCTTATCACAATGGCAGTAGGCTGACCAAATATATCTCATCCTCATCTCATTATATATAAACAATTACTCAACCAATAATATATCTATATTAGATACTACTAAAAAATAATGATTAACAATACATATTTGGGACACATGAAATGAGTCATACTCCAATTTTTTGTTAAACCATGGAATGTAAATGGTTTACATAACATTTAAAATGGTATCACATAATAATAAATGAATAATTTGATTGGTCGCTAAGTCAAATTCAATCACTCAATAAGATATAAGAGTACATATGCAGTGACTCAGGAATCATAATTTTTCTGAAGTTTTATATTTTAAATATAGATAGTAAAATGATATGAAATCATAAAAATATTTTTCTTAAATAATTATGAAATTGTTATAAAAAGAAATTTTTAACATTATTTATAATCATTTTTAAAATTTCTATGAATAAAATTAAAAAAATTATTTTAAAATGATTCTCCCATTATGGTATATTGAAATATATATAAATTTAAACTAAATTAAACAATTAATAGATGTAACCAAAGATACATAGAAATGTAAATAAATACTTATTTATGATTTTTAACCATTTTAAATAAATCCTCATTAATTAATTAATAATGAAATCAAATTTTTAATAGTTATAAGTAGACATTTTAATTGTAAAAATAAGAATAAAATATATCATTTAAAATAATAATATTTTTTAGTGTGAAATAATATTGATATATAATTGAAATATCAAAAATAGAATATTAAATTTTTAATTTAAAAATATTGAGTCTTTTTTATGTTATAATTAATAAAAAATAGTATTTTTGTAAAGGTGGTACCCAAAAAATTTTCTGAATATAACCCATGAAATAGATAATTAATGGATATAAAAAATTTATAAGAAAATAATACAATACAATAGAGTGTGATTCAATAAAATAATGATTGATTCAAGAAATTTATTACAAACATAATCATTCGTGTAGGTGGAACATCTTGCAAAAATAAGGACATTGTCTAATGAATGAATGAGTAAAGGTATATATTTAAATAATTATAATATCATTTTTAAAAAATAATAATGATGTTAATATTACATCCTTGGAGTTTTAAATGAGATTTTGGATTAGTGGAGATGTGAGGGAAAATGAAAAATATAAATAAGCTCAATATATATTCTTTGATAAAAACTCTCTTTGAAATCGGTTCCTTTGGATTGAAATATTTTGGACAAATTATAAAGAAAGGAAGAGAAAAAATGTATGAATAATTTTGGAGACTAAAACATAGTAGCTATTTAATAGAAAACTAAATTAATTGTTATGAAGAAGTTAGAAGTGGATAGATCATATTATAGTTTAATATTTGAGAAATTTATTTGGAAAATCAAGGTGAGAGAAGCATAATGATGAAATAATACGAGAGTTAGGTGAGTTTGGTTTAAAATTACATTTTAGAAAGGTTTCAAATACTATTTTACCTAACAAATAAATTAGAGGATGATTAATTATCAATTTAATCAATAACAATTGTTTTCATTTAGTTTTACCCCTTTTACATAGATTAATTGTTCAATATGTTAAATATTTGGTTTGCAAAAATATAGCATGGATCAAAATAATTAATATATACATGATTATTCAAAGAATTTACAATATTTATTGTAATTAAATGTATAAATAATTATTATTTAACTTTTAAAAAAATTATTCCTATAAAAATTGACTTTTCAATCATTAAGTGTTTTTTATTTTATTTAAAATGAAATTATAATAATTACATGAGTTATAAACATTTTTTATTTATATACTTTATATTTTAGAAAATAATTCATAAATCATTATATATTTAGTTTTTTAATTTAAAAACTCATAATGAAAAGTAAACAATTTTTTAATTAACATTTTTTATAAAAATTGATTTATTATTATTTCATACCAGGTAATAATAATTATTTTATTACCAATTGATTTTTATAAATATATAATTCATTTCATTAAATTTATCACGTTCAATATCATAAATTTAACTTTTTTTAAAAAAATATAACATATAATAATGATAATTATTTTTGATAAAATTTATTTCTATGGCCATGAATCAGTAAACTTTTAATCATTATAAATTTTCTATTAATTTATGCAAGTTATTTAATTATTTTACTAATCATTAATTGAATTTCGTCAATCGATTTTTTTTGGAAACATACATTAAAAGTAATTAATTTAACAAAAATACATAATTTTTAAAAACAATTTACTTAGAATAGAATGTATTTTTATACATAAATTTGAGTATTATTATTTTATTAAAAAACAATATATTATATTTCATTAAAATTATTTATAATATATATATATATATATATATAACATATATATATAATTTATATATATAGAATATATATCTGTATTTCAAAACTCACAATCAGTTTAGCGGTATTACACCCAACAACTATAAACCCTTTTCTAATGGTCATTTAATGAATATGTTACACCAATTATATTATATAAATTCACTCCATTATATATTCTTATGTCACACTTCTAATTACATCATTTTCATTATATGATTATAAAAAATTATTCATTATTTCAGGATAATTTTCTCCATGTATGCATAGTTTTAGAAAATGTAACTGACAGTGTGGAAGATGATTCAGGGAATTTTCTAGTTGTAAAAATATTATTCATTTTAGTTCATCCATGGTATATAATAATTAATGTTATGTAGAATTTCATTTCATGATATTTTGTTGTAATATTATATTATGTGTTAATAATGTGTTTTCAATTGGATTCCAATATTATTGTAGGATCCGAAATAACATATCGATTGATCAATTATAATAGGGGTGGGGTGACCTGTAGATTTAAAAACATTCATTTCTTATCCATAGGAAAATCTATGTTTAACAAAGTTAAACAAGATAGATTCAAAAACCCCGTTTAGTTCATAATAATTAAACTAACTACCTTAGTATTGAATAATATGGATTCGATAAAGATTCTTAAGACATGTTTACTTAGGGAAACATTCTACCTTAAAGAGTATAGTGTCTTATTATTATCAGAGTATACAGGAATAAGAAAGCGTATGAATTTTAAACGTTATATCTGTTACAAAATGTAGCGGAATTAAAACTTGTACCAAAATAGGACAAGTAAAATAAGTATTTTAACACAAAGTAAAGGGTATCCAATAACCTTGGATATTGTTCCCATGATTTATACATTCAAGAAATTCTATCATACCCAAACGATGCTATGACCTCGAAACGTATATTGGTAACTGTCTTGCTATCCCCGGAATCCTTTGATTGTTAAGGTGATTGGTACCTATGTCTTCCTATCCTTGTAGGCCTTCAATTGATCAGAAACAATTGTAATTACAATAGGAAGGTTGAATAAGACGTTCTCAGAGGGACTTATACATGGTCCACTCAGGATACAGCAAAGTAAAAACAGATCGAATGACATGTTTTTATATAAAAAACTATGAGAAACATTTCCAGGATTAAGAAAAATTATTATATTTTCTATATGATAAAATGAATGTTTAAATTAATTAAATATGATATCTATAAGAAAATAATTTAATCGTATTCTTTATGTAATGATAATCTTAGTCAAGAAAAACAATTAAAAATAATATTCTAAAATAATAGAGGATAATATTATAATATAATAATAAATTAGAGACTGAATTTAGAATAAATCATAGAGGAATTTTAGAATAAATTGGTGTCTAATTTAAAAAAATATCGGAGTATAATTTCAGGAAAAATCAACATCTGATTTCAAGAGAAATCATAGTTTGATTTCAGATGAAATTGGAATATAATTTCTGGAGAAATCCGAGTCTATTTTCAGAAGAAATTGTTGTCTGATTTTAGAAGAAACCAGAGATTGATTTTAAATGAAATCAGTGTATGATTTTAGAAGAAATTGGAGTTGGATTTTAGAAGAAATATGTGTCTGATTTCAGGGGAATTCATAGTCTTATTTTTGGAGAAATTGGAGCCACAATTCTAGGTAGATTGGATTAAATGTAACTCTATGGTTCTGAGATAGATAATAATTTGATATTTCATTTTAGTTAAATATGGTTAGTCTTTTATTGAGAAAACATTTGATAAGTATTTGAAGATCATAGGTAAATTCTAAAACTACTCATAGTGAAAGAAAATTTTCATTAAGAAGAAATTTCCTAGAGAATGAGCTATTTCTTTAAGAAAACATGTTTACGATTTTGAAAACATAAACTAATGAAAAATTCATAGGGAAACTTATTTACTCAATAATATACTCATTTTTTGATTGCGCAAATAATTTTTCAGAATAAAATATAAACGACTAAGGTTTTTTTAAGCTTAAAAGAAGTATTTATCTCCCTTTTTGTTTATGGATCATGGTGAATTAGACTTACTCCCCATTAGGTTGTGAAATACCTAAGGATCATATTGTTGTTTTTTTTATATAAATAACTCATCCTTACATAATAATTTCTTATTTAAGTAATACCCCCTTACATAAGAATTTTATTACTTTATTTAAATATTTGTGTTGATCATTATTTTCTCCACCTTTGTGACTTTCAAAAAAGGAATGGAGGGAAAGAAAAAAATTATAACAAAAAATTTAGGAAAAATACAAAACAACAAAATGGAAATATAATTAATTTTATTAATATTAATAAAATTTGAAAAAAATATCAGGTTTTAAAATATTATTCATCCTTATTTTTCTCATTTGGAATTAGATTTTTCAAGGTATCATTCACCTTCTTCAATTCTTTATAATCACCTTCAAACTTCATGATCAGCTATTCATGATCCAGATTATTTACATTCAAGATATTTTATTCTATCATCTTGAGACTTAACAATTTCTCCTTGAGATATTATCACTTCTTCTAGATCTTTATGTTTTTAATATTTCTCTTCCCCGAGTTCCCTTTCCCTTTTCAAGTTAAGAGAAACAAAATTTAGTTTCACATTGAAATCATTATATTTTTATTGTAGAATAGCTTTCTCTTATTATATTTTCTCTAAAAATCTTGTTGAATGATTATTTATCCTCTTATTGGACATATAAAAGGCTTCTTTGACTAAATCAGTGAAATCATCAAAAAAATTAAGATCATCTGTAACTGACTTGGACTATTTTGTGATTTCTTTTCAAGATATTTTATAGTAAACATAACTAATCTGAAAAGTCTTAAAATCAATTATAAATTTTTTAATCTTTTCCATAAGGAGATTGGTTGAATTTAACTTCTTATTGACTGTTTATCGAATCATTTGTCATACGGAATCAATTATATGAAATAATGTAATGGAATTAACATGTTTTGTCAAGGACTAAACGACAAATTCATATCATAGAGAATATGAATATTCTGATGAAAATTATTTTGTTGTTGAGGGAGATTTATCTTTATCATATTATTTCTAATTCAATGTTCTAATAACATTTTTCTTTTCTCTTTCAACAATAACATTATTTGGAGAGTCAAAAACCACATTCTCACCATTATTATAGTTAGATATTTTCTTATCAACATTCTGAGAATCATGTTCACTATCAAAATCATGAACTATTATATCATCATCATCAACAAATTCTTTATTAGCACATTTATAATAAATTTCCTTATCATCCTTGTTTCTAAAAACATGTTGTATGCCATCATCAATACTACTATAATCATCTGAATGAACATATTTGACCTCATCTAGAGCATCAACATCTTTCTAAATAGATTTCCCTCCTAAAATTAACTTGGTTGATTTATCTTGAGACATTCTTATAAACATCTTGTCTGATGGGATCTCATTCTCTTAATATTATTCAATTGTTCTTATGACAACATTACTTTCCTCCACTTCTTATTATTATTCTTGGATTTTTTATTATTTAAATATTGGTACAAGGATTGAAATATACTTCTTTCTCTTATATAAAACTGGAGTCATGGTTGGCACTGGTTCATTCATGAATGAATCTGGTACCTGAACTTGTTCAGATTCCTCCTTTGTGTCTCTTAACAATGCTTGGATAATTTCATCTTCGGACTTTTTCTTCATCATCTTCATTTCATTTGATTACCTCTTAAGTTCTTCAGATCCATGCACAATTGGAAAAGTGTCCTATACCCACAGTTTCAAATGGTGGGTATATCCCATTAAACTATGGGTATAGGCTATACACACGATTTGACAAACTGTGGGCTCTTGATGAGTCGGAACTGCCCTATACCCACAGTTTTACAGAAACCATGGATATATCCCACTGAAATTTCAACCTACCCACAATTTTGGTGAATGGTGGGTATACATCTATGCCCACAGTTTACAGAAATGTTGGTATAAATTTTTACAGTAGAAATAAGATACCCACAGTTAAGTAAACCATATGTATATAGGGTTATGTAGAACCATTTTTACCCATTCTTTTAAAACCGTGGGTATAGAGGGTTCTACAGCAGCATATTTACCAACAGTTCTGAAATCATGGGTATATATTATTTTCCCAGAAATATCGCAGCCCTACTGAGCATACCTATAGTATCCCCTCCATTCCCCATTAGACAGACCCCCCAACACATCCCCTCCCCCTTTTCACACCCCAACTCTCCCCTATAGACAGAACCCCCTTTCACCCCCAGACACCCCTAGATACCCCCCTACACCATCCCCCCCCCCCCCCCGACCCCCTGGACACCCCCTGGACTCCCCCTGGACCCCCTTGGCACCCCCACAAGACAGACCCCATACAGCCCCTCCCTTCCTCGTTGGACAGACCACCCTCCCCTATCACACCCCCACTCTCCCATCTGAACAGAACCCCCTTGAACACCCCTATGGACCCCCCCCCCCCCACTAGACCCCCTAGAAACCCCCACCTTGAAATCCCCCTAGAGACCATACCCCCTGTACCCCCTTCCCCCATTCACCCACACTAACCCCTGCTCCCTTCACTCCAATTTCCCCAAAACCATCACCCCACCACTACACCCCCCCCCCCACCTGAACCCCCACTGTCCACTCCCCCACCATCTACACCCCACTCCCCCCATCCTAGACAACCCCCTTACACCCGTAGTACCACTTGCATCCCTCCCCCCTCCCCCCTGCACCCAGGCCCCACTACCCCCTACACCCCCCCCCAACCCCCCTGCACCCATGTCTCACTCCCCCCTTCACCTAGCCCCTCCCCCCTGACCCCCCCCCCCCCACACCCCCACTAACCCCCGCACCAAATCCCCACTCCCTCCCTCCCTTACACCCCCACGAGAACTTGCACCATGCCCCCCAACCCCCCATCACCCCTACACCTAGCCCCCCTCCCTACACCAATCCCCCACCCCACCTGTGAAAACACTATGAAAAAATGAAAACTAGAATAAAAAAACAATGGAACCACAATGCATTGTTTTCACCAGTTAATACATATGTGGAGCTTGCCAATGTGTTAAAAGAAGAAAAAGGTTCTTATCAGAAAAGTCATAAATAAATTTTTAATGACAATGAATCACAATAATTTATCTCTTATTGAATCCAAAGAAAGTATGATAGAGGACGAAAAATATATAGCCTTCCTATACTAGGTTGCTATAGTAACCCGAATTGGGTTTCTAAAATAACTAGAATTGGATTGCTACACTAACCATTATTTATGGGTCAGGGCCTATGCTTGGATGATTCTTCAAGCTGTTCATCAGAGATTACCCGTTATTGATCATCTTTACAAGAAATGACCTCATAGGAATGATGATACACATCTACTATATCAGCCCACAAGATAGTATGTTTCTCCTTCTCTGGAATGGGAGGAATATATCCAATAACCTTTCTACCATAGGAAAATAATTCAAAAACAAGATCATTAAAAGGGGGGCTTATTGAAACCAAGTCCCGATTGGTTGGATTTTTGGAAAATATATGAGGTATGAATGAGGTAGGTTTGATTATAGAGGTATGGTCTTTGTCCAGAACAATGGAATGAAGATCTATTGCATGAATATGTGTTGAAAATTTATATATGAATAGTTCTTTCGCTGTGTTAACATAAAGAAGAATTCATGAAAGAGGATCTAGGGTGAAGGTATGCAAGGAAAAATTTTGTATTTAAATGACATTCATGAATGTGAGATATTGATATGTGTTTGGTGTCTCAATCAAGGGATTAATCACCCTACTTATAGGCATGATATGTTTGTAAGTTGAATGTCTTTCAAGGGGAATTTAGATTTTTCCTACAGAGATTCACATGTAAATTCAGAGAACCCAATTATAATGAGGCATTTACCATTTTAGTTCTAGGTGAGTGGAATTCCCGGGAGAAACAAAAACTATGTGGGGTGGCTCTAATTATGAACTAAATCTTTATAGAAGAAATGGTGGGAAGATTCACCATGTTCCTCGAATTGTATCAGATAATAAAGGTAGCTTCAGACAATCTCAGGTATTTCATTTGGGGGTATTGTTATATTTAGGGTTTTGTGGCACTCCACTCAGCATATGTGATAAGGGAATAACTATCTTGCCCCTGGTTGCAATCTGCTAACAAATTCTGAGCCCTTCCATGAGGTCAATGAAGGTTTTACGTGGAGTTTCAAACCAAACTATCTAGCATATGATAGAGTATTGTGGGCCCAAGTTATTTCTATTGTTTCATTGGGATGGACTCTAATCATCACCTCCAACAATTTATAGTACCTCATGATCTGATATTACATTATCATATTGGTTAGGAATTTGAATTTCTTTTTATTAATCCAAACACATTATCATTTCAACACATTTTATGCCCATAGAATTTTTAGAATAAATATATGTTACACAGTCTTCCATATCTACTAATTATAAATTTCAATTTCCTCAATCCTTATTCAATGGAATTCACAATTCATTTCTATACATTTTAAATCCCTCCATAATTATCCTTATTTCCAAGGAATTCCCATTGTTCAGACATAGACGTTGATAAAGGAATACTTGGATGGACTAAGGTGGATGGGATACAACCATGGGCGGGAAAAAGTTACTTTGAATCAAAGAATCACAACTCGGGAATGATTTCCACCCACAAATAAATAATTAAAACAGTAGCAGAAAATAAATAAAATTTAGGCATGACCCATCCATATGTCGGATATCCATGCTGATGGAAAATAAAATAAATATAATAATCATAGTAAATGTAGACAAAAATGAAACACATTATTAATCCCTCAACTGCACATATCTTCCTCCCCTACAAAAAAAAACTATGTAGCCACCTCCAATTCCCTTCTAGACCCCTTCGTAGAATATAAGTACCCTCTAACTGTAGAAATTGGTAAAAGGCCTAAGTATATGATGCGATAAAAAAAAAATCAACTACGTAATACTTTTATCATGTGATTAAACAAGTCACCACCCAACATATAAGAACCATGATGGCTCATGGGTCCAATTATGTTGTTATAATAAAGGGAGAAATATATCCAAGCTTTAAAATGATATTATCAAACAGTAGAGTCCTGTTAATTATGGATCGATCTTCCTATTAATGGTATATAATAATTTTGGTTCGAGTTTCAATGCATCCTAGGTCCTTCCCCCTTGGACAGAGCCCCCCCCAGTACACCCCCTCCCCCTAACACAATCCCTACCCTCTTCCACAGCACCAGCCCCCCCCCCCCCCCCCCCCCCCGCGGAATACTTGTAAACTCCCCCCCCCCCCACCCCCACCCGTCACACCCCCTTCCCCTTGGACAACCCCCAACGCATACCCTCCACCTTTGCACACCCCACTCTCCCCTCTGGACAGAACCCCCTTGCACCCCCACCCTGACACCCCATCCTAGACAACCCCCCCCCCCCCCCCGGCACCATGCCCTCTCCATACACACACATATACAGACCCCCTACCTTCCCCTGCACACTCTTAGACAACCCCCTCCCCATACACCCCCACACACTGCCCCACCTCCCCTGCCCCCCTGCACACACCCCTTCCCCCCTCCCCCAGCCCCTGCACACACCCCTTTCCTCATCCCCAGCACCCTCACCATTCCCTCATCCCCAGTACCCCCCGACACCATGCCCCCTCAATGCACACTCTCAGACTTCCCCATGAACGCTCCCGGATAGGCCCTCTCTCCTTGCACCCCAACACCCTTTCCCCCTCTTCCCACCCTCTGTACAGAACCATACACTCTTCCCCAGCACCCCCACCCTGCCCTCTTCCCCAGAACCCCCCTAAATACATGTAAATCCACCCCCCAAAACCCTCCCTGGCACACCCCCGGTCCTCTTCACTAACACCAATTAGTGGGATGCTCGTGTCATTGTAGAGAGAGCTTCAGTAGGAATATTCCCATGTATCCTAGATTTTTCACCCTTTTATTTCCAAGACATATAAATTATGAAAAGGTTTTTGTACATGTAATGTTTCTATAAACCATTCCAGTGTTAGCATTTCTAGGCTATGAACTAATAATGTAAGCACTGTTATTGTAATGATGTTAGTGTAAACATTGCTAGTGTAAATACTACTCCTGTAAGAAATGCTAGTGTAATGTTTCTACTAATGAACCGAAATGTGAAAATACGTAAACTTTTATATTTTAAACATTACCGTTACTATGGGTTGATAGTGAATGAACTCCTAATATAAAGGTTACGATAAGATTGTTCTAATGTAAGCAATGCTACATATCCACTTCTAGTCTTATTCTAGTAATAATAATGTAAATATGTATTAGAACCGATTTTTGATGGTGTTAAATATTGGAATATTGGGATTGATTGTCAATTTCATTTCATTTAATACTACTACTAAAAAAACAGAACCTTCATAATAGGATTCAAAAAAATTATTAGATGTTTTATGTTATAGAAATTAAAATTTTAAATAACATAGGAGTAATAACTGAATAATGCTTTATCACTCGTAAAAATGAACCTTAAACATCATTTTCATACAAGAACATTAATTATGAGAAAGATTTTTTAAATGAAATATTATTAGACATAAAGATAAAATTATCCGTACTAACTGGCTTATAAGCATCATCATCAATGTAATTTGTATCTGCTTCATAACCGGACTCATATTTTCTTACAAGAAGGCTTGATAGTTTTCTTTTTATCAGAGTTTCAATTGATTTCATAGGTAACATTTCCTACATAAAAACAAAAAATACACAATCAGTGACCATAATTTCAAGGATTACATAAAATATATCAAACTAAATACCACTGGCACTATTTATATAATATGTAAGCATAAATAATAAACCTCCAATATTCATCATAATGACTTTAGATGAATTGTAGAAATCACTCTAAGAAACCATGGCGGCAGAACAAATTTAATTTTTTAGAGAATAGACTTCCCATTGAAAGTAGGAGAAGCTTTAGTAGCAGGCTCCTAAAATAGAACATATTTTAATAATCATTAAAAATAAATGAAACAAAAAAATGCAGATTAGTACTGGTTTGTTAGAATCATACCAAGCAATGAGAACATTAGATAACTCCTATTCATAATTGATAAATGCTCACTCCTTCAGATATGAATTCAAGGCTAATACAAGAGAGCCTCATTTATCTTTACTTCATTTTAGTAAGTAGCAATAAATGGAGTAAACAAAATAAAATTTAGTTTCTAGTGGTCCCCACCTGAAATATCCACATGGGAACTCAAAATAAAAAACTAAGTATATTTTTTTTTATTATTTCCATGAAAAACCCAAAAATTAACATCGTCCATCGACAAACTATCGTCGAGGTGAAAGTATCCTTTAGAGAATACTGACACTGTGAGTTGAACGATGCCCTCATAATTCTATTATGAGAACCCATTCAAAAGTTAAAAAAACCCACTTGTACATTTACTGAACTTACCCGAAAAAAGTTCATAAATTGATTTTGGGCACACCGAGCCTTAGAATCATGTGCCCTCAATTTTTGAAGACTTATAAAATTCCCATATATTTAAAAAAATTACATTGAAATTCCAGGCCTTTACATTCTCCCCACCTTAGGGCTCTACGTCCCCATAAGCCACAACTCAAGCTAGGTAAACATAAGGGGGTACTGAGCAAGCATCTGACCCTCCCACTCCCATCTTCTCTCTTGGAGTTTCCCATGCTTCCAGTGAACGCGCTCCCGAGGTATCAGCCATCCACGAAGGACCCACTCCTGTCGATCCTTAATCTATACTAGAACCTCCATAAGAGTCACCCCATCTTCGACGTCTAGCTTATCATGGTTGATGATGTGAGAAGGGTCATACACGTTTCTCATCATCTAGGATACGTGGAAGAAATCGTTCACCCGGTGCGACTAAGGTGGAAGAGATAAGCAGTCTTCCACCTCACCAACTCTACTATGGACCTAGAAGGGTCCAATTAATCTCAGAGATAACATGACGCCTCTACCAAATCTCAGTAGACCTCATTGGGGTGAGACATGCAGAAAGATGTGTTCTCTATCCTCGAACTCCAGAGGTCATTATATTTTATAGGAATATGACTTATGCCTGCTTTGTGCAATCATAATTTTCTCATGTATGATCTGCAACTTCATTGTGGCAACCTGTTCCATCTTGGGTCCCACTATTGCTGATTCCCCTAGGTCATTCCAGCAGAAACATGATCTGCAAGGTCACACATACAACACCTCGAAAGGTTCCCTACCAATGGTGGAGTGATAGATATTGTTTTATGCAAACTCCACCAAAGTAAAGTGATCCTCCCAGCTGCGACTCAAGTCATGGAAACAAGCATGAAACATGTCCTCAAGGGTCTTAATGGACCGCTCAGTCTGGCCATCTATCTGAGGTTGGATGGTGGTGCTCAAATGAAGCTGCATCTGGAATGCCTCATAAAACCCCTTCTACAGTTGAGAATGTAAAATGTGCTACACAGTTGTAGACAATCATTGAAGGCACTCCATGTAGCTGCACAATCTCCTGCACATAGAGGCATCCCAAGCACTCATCTGAACCCTACTCTCTGATCGGTAGGAAGTGGGCCGACTTTGTGAGTTGGTCAATTATCACCCAAATCAAGTCATGTCCCCTGGATGTGAGTGGACGTGTTGTCCCGAATTCCATGGATATTGCATCCCACCTCCACTCTGGGACCTCTAAAGGCTTATGAAAGACTATTTTTATGTGATGCTCCGCCTTCACTTGTTGACAATTGAGGCACATAGAGACAATCTCATCTATTGTTTTCTTTATCCCCGGCCACCAGTGATGTCTTCGGAGATCCTAGTTCATCTTCGCCACTCTTGGATGTACCATTAGAGGGGATGTGTGAGACTCCCTCAATACTTTCTCCTGATGTGATACTTGTACTCTGTTCCATCCTCTGAAGAGGATGATGTGCTCCCCACTTTTAGAAAATTCATCAGGTGCATGTTTTATGGATATCTAACCATGTCGTGTCTTGCAGTCAGTGTCCTCATGCTGCGACTCTATGACACACTGGGGATGTGGGGGAGTGACTGTAAGAGACTGAAGAAAATCTTCTCCATGTCTACCCACAATGGATATTTTCAAATATGCCAGCTACTTCATCGCCACGCTTAAGAGCTTTATACCAGACCTCCTGCTAAGTGAATATGCTACAACGTTCCCCTTCCCAGGAGTAGAGACTATATCAAAGCCATAGTACCGGAGAAAAACAAGCCAATGACGTTGTCTCAGGTTCAGGTCTTTCTAAGAGAAGATATACATGAGACTCTTGTGATCATAGTATAGAGTAAAGAGCTCGACCATCAATTATTGTCACCACATCTTCAAGGAAAAGACCACTTCTTATAACTCCAGGTCAAGGGTATTGTAGTTATTCTCATGTTGTCTCAGCTGTTGAGAACCATATGCAATCACTACTACCTCTTTCATTAAGACACATCTATGTCCAGTCCCTAATGCGTCACAGTAGACCACATAACCTACGTCTTTTTTGGAAGCCTCAAGATGGGGGAACTAGTCAGCCTCTTCCTCTGCTTCTAAAAACATCACTGGAATTTGTTTGACCAAACGAAGGGTTTACCCTTCTTTGTCATTGCTGATAGTGGTGCTGCAACTCTGAAGAAGTCTGTCACAATAGTCCAATAATATAAAACTAAATCCAAGAAACTCCAAACCTTAGTCACACTCCTGGGTGGATCCCAAGCAAGTATCGCCACAATCTTCTCTTGATCCACTCCAACTCCAGCCTCTGATATGACATGTCCCAGAAAGTGAACCTCTAGGATCCAGATCTGGAACTTCAAGACCTTACCATAAATCTGGTGTTCTCAGAGTGTTTCTAGTACTACCTATAAATGATAATCATGCTCTTCCTCAATCGTCTAGTAGATAAGAATGTCTTCGATGAAGACTACTATGAAGCAATAATGGTATGGTATAAAGATCATGTTCATGAGTCCCATGAACACTACTGGAGCATTAGTTACGAAGAATGGCATAACCCAAAACTTGTAATGGTCTTACATGCATCTGAAATCTATCTTTTTCACATCCTCTTCTCCCACTATGAGATGCTTATAGCATTATCTTAGGTATATCTTTGAGAACCATCTTTCTCCCTTCAACTGATCAAAGAGGTCATAAATCCTCGGGAGTTGGTAGTTTTTCTTCACGATCACCTGGTTCGGTGCTGATAGTCAACACAATGTCTCCAGCTCCCATCAACCTTCTTGGAGAACAAAATCGAAGTTGCCTAAGGTGAAACACTAGGCCAGATGAATCCCTACCCCTACAAGTCCTCTAGTTGTACCCGCAGCTCATGAAGCTCTGCGGAAGCCATCCGATATGCTGGTGTAGATATCTATGCCATACCAGGGTACAAGTCAAGGTAAAAGTCCACCTCTCTGGGAGGAGTTAGACCTAAAAAATAATCAGGGAAGACATCTACATACTGGTCAACAACTACATGATAGCTCAGACTGCCAACATCAACAGATCTGAGGGTAAGGATAGCCAATTGATGAGTGATCGGCTTCAATCTCATCCAGGTAAGTCCATCCTGTGCTGCAAAGGCTTCCTTCTCATCGGTGAAGGTAAACCTGGTTGCATATGTGCGGACACACCGAAATTTGCACCTAATACATTCAATCTAAGCATGGACTATAGATAACTAAATCATACCCAAGATGTGTTATAAGGCATCGATGCTACTACTAGGAGATCCTCTCTAAATATATCTCCTCATAGAGTAAGATCTAACTGCTAGCACTAGTGTGTAATCATCGAATCCACTCCCGTAAGAGTCTATACCCATATGTATTGAGCCAACGGCTCCATCAGAATCTATGAGCTCTGAACGAGGGCAGTGGAAATGAATGAATGATTGGAACCTGTGTCTATGAGTACTATATCTATATTTAAGTAGACACAGATCTTACAACATATCATCTCTGGAGCAGCAGGATCGTAGGCCTCAGCTGCCTAGAGCTGAGCGCTCCCCTGTCCTCCTACTCCTTGTGGTCAGGGTTGACCTCCTGGTGGTGGTGGCAGTATCATCTCGAATCATCACCCATGACCAGCTTCACAACCATCTCCTCTGCCACGTCTTCCTGCTCCCTGCGGACCTCCTTAGTCGAATCTCTGTCTATGAGTGGGCGGTCCTTCGAACGTGTGCTGATCATCCATATGGTGGGTCAGACAGTCAGAATCCATTTGACACTACCTGCCGCATGTGAAACATTTCCTACTCCTAGCACGTGTGTATCTTCCATCGGTGCCCCGCATAACTGGCTCTAAATCCAGCGGTCGTCCACCTAGAGGTCTGGTCTTCTTGGACACCTGTGACATCTTTCTTCTGACAGCTGCATAAGACTCTACTACGTGTCGTCCGGTGATGGGTCTTGTTGCTGGTGACTGCTCAGTAAGGAAACTCTCAACTATGAGGGCTTTATCTAACACACCCACCTATGTTGAGATGCTTAGTGAGATCATTAGATCTCTGATCTACTTTATGAGTCCGTGCTCGAAGTTTCAGGCCCAATGGAATTGGTCCCGCACCATATCAATAGGGTAAAGTTAGAGGTCAATGAACCTCACTGAGTACTGAGCTACAGTCATACTGCTCTACTTCAGATGAAGTTGCTCTTGTATGCACACTGTGTGAAGAATCACTATGACCAACAATACACAGAACAAGCTGTGAAAGTCTGCCAATAGAATCATCACCATGTTGTGAACCTGGAGCATCATGCTCCACCATATGCTTGGTGATTCCTGTAGAAGGTTGGCGGCAAGGATCACCATGATATCAACAGGTTTCCCTACCAGTTGAAAAACACTCACCATGGCCTATAGCCAATCCTAAAATTCTGGTGGGTCCATCTCTCCTCTAAACATGGGTGGCCTCTGGTTCTAGAACTCGTGAAACGTGCTCAAGCAGTGTGCACTCTATCATGCTGGGGCTGGTGGCATTAGTGGACCAATGGGTAATGGTACCTTGGTGCCTTTTCTGGTGCCTCTACTAGAAGAGGTCCATGCACCGAGGCCTCATCACTTGGCGGAATACCAGTGCGTAAAACTCTTAGAATTCGAGATGGATGTCTGCGTGGAGGAATCCTGAAAAGAAACAGGTGTTCCACGGTCAAAAAGTGATACTCGATGAGCTGACACGGTTAAATGTTAACCCATGTGAGATGAATCAAAGAGTTCATAATGAAAACTCTTGAAAAAACACACGCAATCCATGTTTTTTTTACACTGAGTTGGAAATTAGGAGTTAGGGTCCTGGAGTATGGATACGTTGGCCACCACTCCAACACAAGTCTCCTTGAACTGAAAACCACAATCACTACACCTAAAACTATAGTAATTAAATGAAAGATCATAGTACTACGTTCTACGGTAGAACCAACTCCTCTAATAGTAATATTTCATGACCCGTCTCCCAGGGCCCGTGTCAGGACTACCCCAAACCCACATTCCATAGGCTAGGGGCTAGAGACTAGCACAAAAAGAATATTCCCAAAAACTGGGAAGGCATTGCCTTTATAACCTGTAATCACAATCAATCAAACACATATAAAAGTACGAATTGAAGTCAATTGTATATTAAACAAGTGAGTAGAGTAAGTAAAGAGGGGCCAGAATACATGCCCAACATGAAAGTACAAGTACAACTGAAATGCAATACAACTAAAAAAAGAAAAAGAAAACTATTGGGTCATCCTACGGGTTCCTACCAGAATGGTAGGTACAGATCACCTCCTCATCACTCCACATCCGTCTGTATCCTCCGCGTATTGACACGACGTATGGTTCACCTCTGGGTGTCGTCGAGTCCTGGTACTCAAGTCCCTAGTCAGCTCTGTCTTTCTTCTGCATCAAACACAACATGTTATGGGCATATCCCTTGTAGGGGTGATTATAATAATACTCATTAGGGACCCCGAGACCCACAATGTCTCACAAAATCCACCAAGGATAAACCAAAAAGTTTGAAATCAATAGATAACCTTACTTATGTATATGCCCATACATATACCTATATAATCATGTAATCCATCTCAAACATGAGAAAAACACAGAGGTACTGTCTCATCTCAAACAATAATTTATTCTAGTGTATTATCACGTAACATTATTAGTCACAACGTCAAACACCTCGGCTTCTAGAGAACTCATCCTCTATTGAGTATAGTGGGACTACCGCATCATTGAGAGGTGCTTCCCACTAACCTTGGACTGCTGAGGTACGCCTCCTATTGAGTACCGTGGGTCTGTCATGTCACCAAGGCACTCCCCATTGTGGCACTGCCACGTCACCATGGTGCTCCCCCCTGGGCTGCTAAGGTAATCCTCCTGTCGAGTACCTTGGGTTTTCTGCGCCACCAAGGTGCTCCCTACCGTGGGTCTGCCGCATCACCATGGCGCTCCCCACTAGGTCCATCGAGTCACTTCGAGTCGAAACGGTCAGCAGTCGTCAAGTCTTATCCACCAACTAGATTCTCGCACTATTCTCGCTCATCTCTGAGAGGATCTTCTCTACAAGGAACTGGTCAATACTTTAATTGCCTCGAAGTCGCATGAAGAAGTATCTCAATGGTCTTCCGCGTGCTGGGGTTCTCAACGCAATATACGACACCTCAATCGAATGCCCGTTCTATGACATATTATAATTTTAGTCATGGGGGGCCAGTTGGATTGGTGCTCAATCCAACCAGACTGTTCCCCATTTTATCTGAAATTATAGTGGGGTATATTCAAAGGGGCCTTCATGCTCCAAGATTCTCAGCACCACTGATAGTTCATCAAACGGACATCCTCTGCAAATGTTATTGGCAAAAGAAAGTAAAAGGGTCATAGTGGTCTGGGTTCGGGTCAACCTAGCCCAACCCACTGGGTTTGGATCGGCCCGCTGGCTCTGACCCGTCAAAGTTGAGGGGCCGCGGGTGGAACGAGGGCGCGAGGCCGGGGGTTTCCTCGAAGGCACGAGGCCACAGGATTTCCTCGAGGGCACGAGGCCACAAGCCATCTTGGAGGGCCGCCAGGCAGCGCGAGCTGGGGCGGCACAGAGAGCCAGCGAGGAGCATGAGCCAGAGCGTGGGGCTGGTTCAGCCGAGAGGTTTGAGATCTATGGGGCGTCTTGGCTGGAGCGCGGGGCCAGCTCGGTTGAGAGGGCAGAGAACCATGGGGTGTGGGAACAGATCGTTCGGGAGTCTGGAGAACCGTGGGGGAACAGGTCTGGTTCGGCAGGGCGGTTGGAACTCCACGTGGGCGTGGGGTGGTGCGGGTCACAGAGGCCATGAGTGGCGACTCCTTTTCCTTCATAGTCTTCCTCAATTTCAAAGAACACCTCAATAAACAGAATTATTATGGAGAGAACGATCCATGTTAGTTGGGCCCACATTTTTCGCATTATGGTGGTAGATAGTCGCTCCAAAAGTCCAAGAATGGGTAAATTGAAATAATCAAGCACCCTCTCTTCAATCCTCATCAATCACTATTCCCAATCCCGCAAAATAATTATTAGGGGAGAACATGGGAAGTGATAATATTTTAGAAAATAGACCCCTACCTTGGATTGTCCATTGACAGAGGATTCGAGGGAGGAGATGACGTCATTAGGGATAGATAGACATTGGTGACATCGGTGTTCCCTCGATCTTTAGGGGAGAATTTCCACATTAGCGTTCTTTTAATGGAGTTTAGAGAAGAATTCATCAAAGGAGAAGCATTCTTCATTGGCGTTCTTCATTGGAGAGATTTTCTCCCAATTCCTTTCTCCCAATCCACCAAAAGGAAAGGTAGCCAAAATTAATAGATTATTCTATCTAGTACATTGTTGTCATAAATTCAAATTGGGATAATTATTTACATAGGTTGGAATAAATTAAAAAAAAGGGGGTGGTGGAACCATTATTTGGGGATCTCAAGATGTTTATCCACACTTAATACGGAGTTCAAGATGTTTTAACCTCAGGTGGTCCCCACCACCATAACCTCTCATGGGAGGTTAATTCGGGATGTCCGCACCACCATAACCTCTCATGGGAGGGTTATGTCTAGACGTACCCACCATTAATATCCACATGGGATCTCAAAATAAAATAAAAAGAAGTTTATTATATATTATTATTTCCACGAAAAACACAAAAATTAACATTCACCCTCAACGAACTGTCGCCAAGGTGAAAGTTTCCTTAAGCAAATAATGGCACTACGATTTCAACAGTGTGCTCAGATATCAATTTCAAGCAACGTTTCAAATGATTAAAAAACTCTCTCTTATGTTTACTAAACATACTCGAAGAAAAGTTCATAAATTGATTTTTGGAATACCTACCCTCAAAATCATGTGCCGTCAATTTTTGGGGATTTTTAAAATTCCCATATATTTAAAAAAACATTACATGGAAATTCTGGGTCATTACACAATATGTCTATACTAACATAGGATTTTCCATCAATGTGGACAGTTTGTTCACTTAATGGTTTTTATAGAAAAGTATCATAGGGTAGTATATCTAAATCATCCCTTACCAAAATCCCCCATGATTGTCTTGATGCAATGAAATGTGGTGGATTTTACCCTCATTAACTAAATAATTCATTTGAATCATTGAAATATATCAGTGGTTTTTAGGACATATTTCATTTTCAATAGTGTATACACCAAAATAATATGAGGTGGGACCAGTGAATGTGACGGGTAAGTTGTTTATTGTTTTATCTATAATACTATATTTGTTTGACACTAGTGCTTTTCATTAATTTTTTAATCCATTTTTATTGAATTGACGGGTTTACAAATATGGCTTATGCATTTATTTATAGATCATTCCACTCCCCTAGAAAAGCGGAAGGGGAGGGTTTTAACTGTTTTGAGTATCAGGTGATGGTCATTGACAATTATGCCATATAGGATTTCCATTTTGTAAATCTTAATATCATCATCCTCAAAATTATAAGAGATCAGATGGTTCATTTTAAGGTCCATATCTATTTTCATCCTCATCAAGTTAAATTTTTATCTCCCAATATAGTTTCCCACAAATTTTTGGGTGAACAGTATCTTATATATAAGAGAATGAGGTGTGTTGTTCCTGAGGTCCAAATTATCTCATTCCAATATTTAGAGATGTTTTTACTATGATGACTATCATTTCAATGGACCACTTATTTTCATTAAGAGTGAGGCCCATAAGTATTTCCCTAACGATTTTTCTAGGTTATCTCCCTATATAGAAGTTTTTTATAGATCTGCTTAGTGGGAAGAGTCACATATCCTTTCAATAATATATAACGAGACTGAATGAATTAATGTAACATAGCTTAAGAATTTTTTGGGTAAATGATTTTTTTATCATGGCGTGTCCCCTTGGACTTCAATGATTCTCTTCACAAAGAAGGATGAAAGAATCCATCAACATAATTTTATTTTCAAAAGATAAATTAGGTTACTCTTAAGAGTAAGTACTATTTTAATATGATTGAATACTTGTTTTATCGACTCAAGGGATCCTGATTGTTTTCTAAGATTGATATATGATCAGGGTTCCATTAGATATTATTTCGATAGGTGATGTTCCTATGATATCCTTAAAGAGAATTTTTGGACATTTTGAGTATTTGGATAAGCCATTTGGTGTTAATAAATATTTTATGGTGTTTAGAGAAATTATAAATTGATTATTTCATCAATTCTTTGACACATTCATTATTTTTTAGGATGATATTATCATATATTGTAAAACAGAGGAAGAACATAGAGATTATCAAGATCGGGTTCTCATAACTCTGAATAAAAATAATATGAATTTAAATATATCTAATTTTTTTTGTATCCATTAAGTTAAGTTTCATGAACATGTTATATCTATGAAATGGGTACTCATTGGATCCTATGAATATTTATGTGGTGATTTCATGGGAGAAACAGAAGAATGTATATGAGATCTTGAGATTTATGGGTATTCCCAATTATTATAAGATTTTTTTTAGGATTTCAACAAGATTACATCTCCTATGATTCAGTTTTCTTATAAGGGTGATATTTTTTAATGATATGAGAAGTGAAAAAGATAATTTTAGGAACTAAAGGTGAGATTGACATCGGAACCAAATTTGATTCTTCTAGAGCCAGGTTTGGGTTTTCTTGTTTTCTATGTTGCTTCGAGTATGGGATTGGGATGTGTTCATCTATAAGGTAAATAGTTTTTGGCCTATGGCATTCATAAAATGTTCCTAAATTAGATGAAATATACCACTCATGATTTTTAGTTAGTTGTGAGGATGAATTCTCTCAAGAATAGGATAAACTATCAGTTCAAGAAGTAGTATACTCTATATTAAAATAATAAGAGAGTGATATATTTTTTATTCCAAATAGATATGATCCTTTGGTAGAGATGTTGGGTAAAGTATCTTTGAAATTCTGTTTTTTATATTTTATATAAACATATAAATGGTAATGTGATTATCCTTGGGTTGAATATGATGTTTTCAACTCAAACTTTCAAGGAATCGTAGAAAGAATGGACTTTGATAAGATAATTAACTTACATGTTATTGGATGTGAAATTAGATCATACATAAGTATTCTTATATTTTTTCATCATTGAATCTTAATTTGATTATTTAAATCAGTTAGGTTATATAGCTGAAAAAATATTATGTACTATAGTGAAATACATAACGGTCGAGATAGCTCATGTGATTCCTCGCAGACTCCTAATATTGACTTTAATTTCCAAGGGATATTTTTCATTCCAATAACACTGATCTAGGAATTGATATATAGTGGAAATCCATATAGTTATTTAACACACACAAGGAAATCCATGATGTAAAAGGATTTTAGATCTCTGTATTTGTGGTCAGGGATGAGGTTGTTGGTTGAGGAATTTTTATGATGATTTCATACATTACAGGAGAAAAAGGTGGATCACAATGGTCCTAAAAGTCTTTTGCAACCATTTCATATTACAATATGTAAGTGTCAAGAGATATCCATGTATTTCATTTTTATTTTAGAATTTCCACTTAGTGTGAATAATTTTATTTTGATGATCATTGATAAACTCATGAAAAATGTTTATTTCTGTTTTATTATGGAGAAGAAGATAGTAAAGGTGCACATAAATAAATATGTACTAGAGTTCATGAAAAAATATGTATTACCATAGGCTATTGTTTCTAATACGGATATTTGAGTTATATCTATATTTTGGAATGGATTAAAATTGTTTAGGGGTACCATATTTAAGTCAAGTATACTATATCACCCTCAGATATATGGTGAAATTGAAAAATAAATTAAAATTATTGAGGAACTGCTTTGGGCATGTGTTATTTACATCAATGGTTCCTAAGGAATTAATTTTCCCATGATGGGGTTCTCCTTTGTCAATAGATATCAAAATACAATTAAATTTTTTAATTTAAATCAGTTTAAGGGTGTCCATGTAGATATTTTTAATTTTGGGAACGTTTTTTTGAGAGATCATTGCTTTTACTATTTCTTGTTCAATAGATGACATAAAATGTGTAGTTGATCCAATCAAAATTATAGACAATTAGAGTTTCCATAAATCCTATGGGGTTTGTATTTATTCTAATTGATGTTTGAGATTGGTGATATGTTTGTTTTATAGTTACACATCATTTGAGACATCATCATTTGGGATGACGTGTTACGATTTCTATGACCCCTCTCCCTAATGGTTCCCCTCCTAGGAAAACTTTTATAAATGGGAGATAATAACACCTACTTCCCACCTCCATCAGGCCATTGTATTTTGAAAAAAATAATGGTATATCATAAACACTAATAAAAGGCATCATACAATAAGAAAAATGAGAAATTAGATATAAGATAAAAAACCAAAAAATAACTGACTCATAAAGAAATTAAAACATCCCAATACATGTATATTATGTCATACAAATCAAACAAATCCGATGTAAAATTAAAGTACCCAATGAAAATCCTAGGTAGTGAACTCAAATCCCTAATAGGTTATGAACAACACTATAAGCCAGTAAGGATCTTCCAGATCTCCAACTAGCTCATAAAAATCTAAGAATTGTTTGTCCATACATACGTTGTGTAGAAAACATATACCTATAAATATCCTCAATAAATTATCCCATGGAAAAGGTAATTAAATAATACTAATTCCCAATGAATAAATAACTAAACTAACTCATCATCCAATAGGGTATTCTTTGTTCCATGCCTCACCGTGGCTCTCTCACCATGTTTTACATAGATGTAATTAAATAATAAGAAATCAAATATCAAATAGAAGGAATCCAATTACCACTTCCCCTAAAATATTTTTCCTTTCCCAAACATCACATATCAGGATCTACATATCTCCAATAAATAATCCAACCTAAAAACACATGGGAAAATTTGATATATGATGACCTCCAGGTGCCACATCATCTTTTCATCAACATCCACACCTCCATCTAGTAACTGAGTTGTTTCTATAATCCATCAAATTTCTGCATCAAAAATTATACATCATATTATCATAACCAATAAAAATATACATATAATAATTCTTAGTGTACTATATGTTTAGATACATGTGTGTGAAATAAACATAATAAATTATATCCCTCTACAAATGTATACTAGGAAAGTAACCACCATTTATGCTAGAATGTAATACTTCTAGGAGTGGAGAATGGGAAAATAGGTGGTAATAAGCCATCTATTCCTATGTAACATATATTTTAAGGAAAAACACTTCATAATCCACCATTTTTAATCACCATACCGATATGGTTGGGGTAACATATGAAATCAAATAACATAGGAATACATATAGCTCATGGGCAACAATATGGGAAATTATCCATCCATAACCTCAATTGAAACTATAATTTTATAGAAAATCAGCTTCAATTTCTAAATACAATGAATCCTAAGAACATAAAAACATTTTAGGATACGTTTATTTAATTCATTATTTTAACATTTTCACATTTACAATGATTTTTATCTAAATTTCTACAATCCAAGAATAATCAAAACCATTCCAAGGTTCCTTAAGATTTATTGTCAATTCAAAATCCTATTATTATCCCAACCCCATAGGTTAAATTATTTAACATTACCATTCAATAATATCATGTACTCTAAGACTCATCAGATGATACCATAAATTCCATATAAAAAATGCACTTACAGCTACATTTAACTTTTTGTGATATAAAAGAAAAAATAAATCAGACCATCTGAAACAAAAATAAGATTAATTAATAAGAAATAATCCAATTTATTAGAATCATAAACATTGGGGGGGGTACCATATTTAACCCGCGCCAATATAATTAGTTCCATCCCAATCACAATTATGCATATCACCATCCATCGAATCATTATAGGTGGAAACATTTACTGTTAGGATCCTATCCCATTTTCCAAGAACTAGTGCCTTATTTTATTACATTGGCATATAAACAAGGAATATCCATCCCTAAGGTCCATGTAGTTTAGTAGATTTTTGAGGCATGATATATATATAATTTCATCATTACATATTGAAATAAAAAAACAACACTAATTTATTCCATTTGAAACATCCATGCCTCCTAGATTATGCCTGCAAGTCACTCATAACATACTTCTTCTTCTCCTGGGAAAATGAAACAAATGAAAGGGGGGATATCCAATGCTCAGTAAGAGTAAGAAATACAATGAATGATAACATAAACATAAAAATTATGAATGGTGAATAATAAAAAACACATGGCTTTTCAATTAATAATCTTGAACACATTATGGTAGTAATATATGTTGGGTAAATAATTCCATAATAAAACATAATAATGGATATCCTATTAATCGAATAACTACAAGAACTTTCATTTAATAGATTCATAATTAGGGAAGTTTATATGAAAGAAAATTCTAAAATTTACTAGAAAGGACTCTACAAAGACCTCTAAAAATGATTATGTCCTCATCCAAAACCATATCTAAAAATTGGGCAAGGGTCCGACCAAGTCCACGTCTATTTGAATCATGAGACCTACTAATGCTTAAAAAGGCTATATTGTTCCCCAACCATCACATAATAAGTACAATTCATCCCACATATGTGCGGGTATAAACATAAACAAAAATACATTCATATTGAAACTCAAATATTAAATTTAAAAAACATTCCCCGAACATTAATCTTAAACACTAACCATTCGGAGTAAATTGGCGAACGGTTTTAGGATAGTATATCCATAATAAAACTATTCATAAACCATAAAATTAAATATGTTATATTAAATAAAGAATGATTAATCCCAAAAATACATAAGAATCAACAAGTATGTTGAAATAGAATAAAATACTCTTATAAAATCATTAAGTAATTCTTGAGATATAAACTATTTTATTTTAAAATGAAGAGTTATTTTAGAATTTATATGTATACAACAAAACATGGAGTAATATAGTATTTTCAATAATAAAATGCGTGATTTTATAAAGTTAATTGTTGCTAAAATATATTATTGAGTTCCCATGAAATTAGGTAAGAATTTGAGAAATTCCATTAGATTTGGTTTATATTTTAGAAATAATTTTGAACCTTCATTTTAAAACCAGTTACTCCCCATAAAATATGGAATTATTATGGTTGGAATATATATATATATAACTCGCATATAATTTATGAGGACTATATTATAATACACAATAATTTCATTGAGGTAATTAAACAATAAATGTAACCCGAATGAAAATGGAGGTTCAGGTGGGAAAACACTTACCTTATGTCCGAATGTGTACCAGTTTTGAACGTATGGTCCTGTATTATGAAATTAGACTTATTAATAACTTAATTGAAAACCTCTTAGAAATTTATTTAGTCTATCATGATTTTATTAAGTCCATTATGTCATTAATGATATGTTATAAGATTGAATTCTGTCAGTCTAGAGTGTTCGTTTTCTTGATTTCCACAATCGGTTCACTTGTTTTTGTATAATAGAGTTCATGTGGAATAGATGTAAATATTCTGAATTTATATTACATATTTTTAAAAAAATTCCAAAGGTGTTAATGTTCATTTATGTCATTTGTTTACATGTCATGAAGATGAATCATTATATGAAATATTAATGATAATCACATAGATTTGTTAGTGGTATGTGATTATTAAGAACTTGTTTGGTCACGTGACATAATATTATGTACATATACTGGTTCCTTATTGATAAATAGGTTATAATTCATATATTATAGTCTGTTTTAACAATAAAAATTGTTTTGCGACCATTAATGGTTGAGAAATTGAAGAAAGAGATTTCATCGTCCACGAATGTTGTTAATTGAAACCTTACAGAAGATGATTTCATTTATAAAATAAAATATATAGAGAGAGTAAAAATATTCATTATGGTGCTTCCATTAACAATATATAATGGTTTTATATAGATTATACTAGAGTAATCATGGTTATTTGGATAGAGGAGGTGAGGGGAGGATAACAATAAGAAGGAACTAAACATGAAAATGAAAGAAATAAAATGTGAATTTACCTATTGAATCCACCTCCTTGAGAATATCTTTATAGGAAAGAGTTTTGTTCATTAGTAAACACCAAGAACTGCATGGATGTGGGTAGTGACTATGGAAGGTTATTTTGGATGAACATTTACGAGCATCAAATCTTATAGAAGTTAAGACAAGATTCAGGGAGGGTGTAATGACCCAGAAATTACATGTAATTGTTTTTTTTTAAATATGGGAGTTTTACAAGTCCATGATAATTGGCGACACGTGATTCTGAGGCCCGGAGTTCCTGGAATAAATTTATGAACATTATTTCGCGAGCGTTTATTAAATGTGCGGGTGGTATTTTTTAACATTTGAACAGATTATCAGAATTAAAATATGAGGGCACTGTTGAACTCATAGTGCCGATATTCTCTTATGGAGACCTTCACCTAGACAGTAGTAGGTCGAGGGTTGATGTAAGCTTTTCACAAATTCCTGAAATAATAAACTAAAAATAAAATTTTGTAACATTTATTTTTATTTTTATTTGAAACTCGTTTTGTATATTGAGATGTTGGGAACCCCAGAATTAAACCTCCCCTTGGGGTTATGAAGGTGGGGACCATTGAACCTAAAACCTCCCATGAGTGGTTATGGTGGTGGGGACCACACAATATTAAAACCCCTTTTAACCTCCCACTTAAATGAGGGGTAGTCTCTTGAACTTCCCATTGATTAATTATGAAACCCCCTTTTAATTAATACACCAACTCAATTAATTTATTATTCAAATTTGAAATTATCCCAACATATTCTATAACATTGGCTACCTTTTCATTTTTTTGGGTTGGGGAAATTAATCATTGGAAAAGGGGGGAGCTTGGAAGAACATGAAAGAACACATCCTCCAGTGAATAACACAAACAAAAAACTCTTCTCCTTTAGCAAAAATTTCTTCAAACTTCGTTGAAGGATCTTCAATGATGAACGAAACAACGGTCAAGGAAACGACGTCGTCACCGACTTCAGCTTTTCTTCTTCTCATCGACATTGTTGAAGGAGACTTGCTGCAGGATCGAAAAAAGAAAAACTGTCTCTGCCACGAACAATATTCAATCGAATCATCAAGGTAGGTGGGATATAGAATTTTTAACCATCCTGTTATTGATAATTCTTCGTGAATCAAGGAAGAAATTATATATTCTTTCTACCGCCCTAATATGGAGAGTACAGTCCAAAAAAATATGGCTCATCCTCTCCAAAAATATTGGTTCTCTTTTGTTTTCTTCGCGATGGTGATGGCAACCAGTGCCGACAATTGTCATGGGTGGAACTCGAGAAACGCGACAAAGTCGATGGACGAAGGGCGGCCAGTCAAGCTAACCACTCGCAAAGGCACGACGCTTCATCGCCCTGTGGCCTCTGCACCCCATGGCACTCTTCCTCCCGCATCCTGCAGCCATGCGGCCCCGCCGCGAAGGCCCGTTGATATCGCGCACCGCAGCGGCCTGCGGTGGCATGCGGCCTCGCCACCCTCATCCCCCCGCGGCCCCGTCACACCGCCTGCGGACCTGCCCTCTCAATGTTGCCCCACGCCGCCAGGCTGGGCCTGACCCTGCTGGTCGGGCTAGGTGGAACCACACTGGGTCGACCCAGCCCAGGTCGGGCCGGGTCGGACCGGACCCGGACCCACTACGACCAAGTTATGCTCAATTGTCCATAGCTTTGGCACCTGAAATCCGTTTGATGAATCGTTAGTGGCGCTGGAAACCTTGGAGGGAGACAATCCTTTTGAGTATACCCCACTGAAGATTTAGATAATGTTTGAGTATAATCAGGTTGGATCGAGCACGAATCCAATCGGGCCCTTGAGATAAAATTGCAAATAACTTACATACTGTGCGTTCGATTAACATGTCATTTGTTCCATTGAGATCCATATGACATGGCGGTCCTTTGAGATACGTCTTCGTGGGACTTCGTGACAGTTGGAATATCGACCAGTGGCTTGTGGAGAAAACCCTCTCGGAGACAAGAGAGCGTAGTGCGGGAACCGAGTAGCTGGTTGTGATGTGATGATGTAATAGGATCATGTGTGGGTCAGACGATGTACTAGAGATGTACAAGGATCATGTGTGGGTCTGACGACATACTAGAAATGTACTAGGATCTAGTGTGGGTCTGAAGATATACTGGATATGTACTAGGTTCTTGTGTGAGTCTGACGATGTACCGAGGGATCATTTGTGGGTCAGAACCGAGTTATCCTGTGTGGGTCAGCACCGAGCAATCCTGTGTGGATCAGCACCTAGAGATCCTATTTGGGTAAGCAGCGAGCGATCCTGTGTGGGTCAGCACCAAGAGATCCTATGTCGGTCAGCACTATGCGATCTTGAATGGTTCAGTAGCAGAGCCTCTTAAATGATTAAGATGTTTTAGTAGTTACATATAATCATCTCTTCTATTTTACGTATGTTATACCTATTGTGAGATGAGTCTGTACCTGTCTGGTACTTTCCATCATGTTAATACTTTTGTGGTATTCTTATGTGTGGAATACATGTGTGGTACTTTCCATCATGGTATCTCTTCTTTTATGGAACAGTTGAGCCTGGTGCTTTGGAGTTGGACTCTATGTTTTCCTTATGATTGAGATGGGTTTATTTGATAACATAGGTATATGTTTGGGCATATAACTAAGTGGGTTTATTAGTCATTTCTTATATTTTTGATTTATGATTTCTAGATTTTGTGAGCTCGTGATGGTCTCAGGGTCTCTACTCAGTATCATTATACTCACCCATGCACGGGCTATGCCTGCACATTGTTGTGTTTGATGCAGACGACAGACAACGCTGACTAAGGATGAGGGTAGCAGGACTGGAGGTAGTTTGGAGGTAGATATTAGAAGAGGCGAACCACAGAGACGAACGTTCATGAGTTGTACCTACCCTTCATGTAGGATTTTTGGTGGATGATCTAGGGGATGTTCCTGTTCATTTGTACTTTCAGTTTCCTTGTACTTTCCAGTTGGGCTTATATTCTTGCCCAATTTTACTTATTATAATCACCCTGTTTACTATTCAGTTTACCTGAGTTTGTATATTATTGTTAGATAGTTTGTGTGTGTTACAGGTTATAAATACTATTCCTTCAATGTTTTAGAGAATACACTTTTGGTGCTAGTCGCCAGCCCCTGGCCTATGTAAGACAGGGTTGGGGTAGTCACGGCACGGGCCCTAGGGGATGGGTCATGTTAAATTGGTATCAGAGGGGATCGATTCTACCATAGTACATATTACTCTGATCATTATTTTTAATAGAAATAGTGATATGTGTAGTGAGTTTGGTTATCAGTTTAGGGAATCTAGTGTTAGTGTGGTGGCTGACCTATCCATACACCAGGACCCTGACTTCTGATTTCCGACTCAGTACAAGAATACACTGATTGTGTGTGTGTGTTTTTAGGGTTTTCATTTTAATATCTTGAGTCAACTAACTAGGAATAACTTATAGACCATGGTTTACCTGTTTCTTTTCATGATGCCTCCACATAGACAACCATCTAGGGTTCTGAGAGTTCTAGACACAAACTGCCCACCGAGCGACGAGGCCTCGGTGCAGGACCCTCTTCTAGTAGAGGCACCAGTGGAGGCACCAACGGTACCATTACACATTGGTCCATTGATGCCACCAGCCCTAGAAGTAGAGGGTTCAGACCTATTCATTGCATTGTACTAGTTACAGTGAAAGAGGCCACACAAGTTCATGGGAGAGACGAACCCACCGGCGGCTAAGGATTGGCAGGAGGTTGTGGTGAGAGTTTTCTGACTGGTAGGGACAGTAGCTGATCTCATGTTGATACATACCTCCAAACCTTCTATAGGAAGCAGTAGGAAGATTTTGTAGCATTATACTCTAGGTTCACGATGAGGTGACACTTTTTTGGACAGACATCGAGAACCTGTTTCGAGCAGAGTGTTTTTACAATGACTCTTCACACTGTTCACATTCATGAGCTTCTTCATCTACAGAAGAGCAACAAGACTTTTTCTCAGTACTCAAAGAGGTTCACTTACCTCACACACTGCTCCACTGATATGATTTGGGACCCATTATTCAGGGCCTGGACCTTTGATCAAGGACTCAGGCGGGACATCAGGGCTTCAATGATCTCACTCAGCATTACGAAGTAGTCGTGGGTGTTAGAGAGATACCTTTTAGTGGAGAGTTTCGTTGCTGAGAATTCACCAGCAGTGAGACCCACCACCAGTTGTCATGTAGCGGACTCTTCTATAGCTGGCAGCAGACAGATGACACATAGGTCAAAGAGAACCAGACCTATAGTTGGATGACTGTAGGATTCAGGGTCAGTTGTGTGGGGCACCCAAGATAGAGCCACTCGCCTTTGTGCAAGACTTACTTAGAGGAGTCAGTGCTAGTGAGACCAGAGATGGTAGATGCTATAATATAGAAGGTTTTGATCATCCAGGAGCATATGAAGACTACATATAGCAGGAAATAGTTGTATGCCAATAGAAGATGGAGACATATAGAGTTCAAGGATGGAGACCACATCTTTCTACTGGTATCACATCGACGAGGTTGGTGGTGATTTTTATGAGGTGGAATGATATATATGAGGTTAATTTGAAATTTTCATGTCCTCAGCCGAGTTGGAGAGGTGACATTCCACATAGCTCATCTACCTCAGTTTTACTGGGTGCACGACATCTTCCACGTATCCCAACTGAGAATATACTTGCACGACCCTTCTCACATCATAGACCATAGCGAGATGGACATCGACGATGGGGAAACTATTATGGAGGATCTAGTAGGGATTCAGGATCAATAGGAGCGGGTCCTTCGTGGGAGGTCAATACCTATGGTTCGCATTCGATGGCAGCATGGGAACATGCAGGAGAGCACATAAAAGCGGGAGGTTTAGATACATGCTCAATACCCCCACTTTTTTACCTAGTTTGGGATGTGTCTTATAGGGACATAATGCCCTGAGGTGGGAAGAATGTAAAGACCCCAAAATTACATGTAATTTTTTTTAATATATAGAATTTTTTCAAGTCCACAAAAATTTATGGCATGGGATTCTGTGGCCCGGAGTGCCCAAAATGATTTTATGAACATTATTTCGGGTACATTTAGTAAACGTGCAAGCAGGATTTTCTAACTTTTGAACCGGTCCTCGGAATTAAAATCTGAGGGCACTATTGAACTCAAAGCACTGGTATTCACTTAGGGAGACCTTCACCTCGATCACAGTAGTTCAAGGCTAGATGTTATATTTTTTCCTATTTGTGAAATAATAAAATAAAAATAAATTTTTGTAACATTTATTTTTGTTTATTTAAATCTCCTTGTGGATGTTGAGAGGTGGGGACCACCAGAATTAAACATCCCGTTGAGGTTAAAAAGGTGGGGGACACAGAACCTAAAACCTCCCATGTGAGTTTATGGTGGTGGTGACCACCTGATATTAAAACCCCTTTGAACCTCCGACTAAAATGAGGGGAAGTCTCTTGAAGTTCCCCTTGATTAATTATGCCCCCCCTTTTAATTTATGCACCAAATCAATTAATTAATCATTACAATTTGAAATCATGCTAATATATTTTATTATATTTGATACCTTTTCTTTATGGAGGTTTAGGGGAAATTAATTGTTGCCAATGGTGCGAGTTTGGGAGAACATTGGGTAAAACATATTCCAATGATGAACGCCAATGAAGAATACTTCTCCTTTGAGGAACCTTTCTCCAAACTCTGTCAAAGGATCTCCAACGATGAATGAACCAACGTCGAGGAAACTTTTCCGTCAATGACTTCATATTTTCCTTTCTTCATCGACGTTGTTGAAGGATACTTGTTGTGGGATTGAAAAATTCCAAACCGTCTCAACCGCGGATAATAATCAACCAAATCATTGAGGTAGGGAGGATGTTGAATTTGTCCCCATCCAGTTTTGACAATTATTCGTGAATTGGGGAAGAACTTATAGCCCCTTGCAACCACCTTAACGCAGAGAGTGTTGTCCAAACAAACAGGGCTCATCCTCTTCGCATATCATGGTTCTCTTTTGTGTTCTTCATGATGATGATGACAAATGGTATCGGCGGTTGTCACCAGTGGAACTTGAGAACCGCGATGAAGGCAGCGAATGAAGTGCGTCCGGTAAAGCCATCCACCAGTGAAGGCACGAAGCTCCACCGCCCAACCGCCCCACGGCCGTTGTGCCCTATGATGCTACGCCGCCCCACTGCCCCACAACCCTATCATCCAACCACCCCGGGCCCCGCCAAACTGCACGTGGACTCCACGCCCTGCGGTGCTTTGCCGCCCGGGGCACCCAGCGCCGCCCCGCATCCATGCCGCCCGCGTCACACCGCGCCGCACCACAGCCTCACCGCCTACGTGACCTCATGGCCTCCGCACCACCAGGCCGGACCGCACCATGGGCCAGTCTAGACCGAGCAGTTCAGGCTCGGTCGACTCAAACCGGGTAATCCAAAGCTGGGTTGGACCAGACCCGAATCCACTACGACCTTGTTATGCTCTTTTGTCCATAACTTTGGCAATAGAAGTCTGTTTGACAAACAGTTAGTGGGTTTGGAAACCTTGGAGTGAGAAAGCCCCTTTGAGTATACTAAACTGGATATTTGGATAATGTTAGAGTATGATCAGGTTGGATCCAGCACGAATACAACTGGGACCTTAGGACAAAAAGGTTAATAACTTACAGATTGGGCGTCCGATTGACGTGTCGTCTATTGCGTTGAGACCCATATGATGTGGAGGTACTTTTAGATACTTATTAGCGGGAATTCATGGTAGTTAGAGTATCGACCAGTGTCTTGTTGAGTAGACCCTTAATGAGATAAGACAAAATATTGTGGGAACCCAGTAACTGGGTGTGACGTGAAGATGTACTAAGATCCTGTTTGGATCAAACGACATACTGGAGATGTACTAGGATCCTGTGTGGGTATTAAGACATGCTGGATGTATAGTAGGATACTGTGTGGGTATAATGATGTACTGTATATGTAATAGGATCGTATGGGGGTCTGATGATGTACCGAGTGATCTCGTGTATGTCATCACTGAGCGGTCATGTATGGGTCAGCATGAAGTGATCCTGTGTGGGTCAGCACCGAGCGATCCTGTGTGGGTCAACACTGAGAAATCATGTGTGGGATTGCACATAGAGATCATATGTGGGTGAACACCTAGCGATAATGTGTTGGTCAGCAGTAGGGCCTCTTAACAGAGTAAGATGATTTAGTAGTTATATCTAATCATCTCTACTACTGTACTTAATTTATACCTGGTGTGAGCTGACTATATACCTGTGTGGTATATTCCTTCGTGGTAATACCTTGGTGGTATTCTTTTGTGTGGCTTAACTATGTGGTACTTACTTTCGTGGTATTTCATCCTTTGTGGAATAGTTGAGATTGGAGCTTTGGTTTTGGACTCTGTGTTTTCCTCATGATTGAGATTGGTTTACTTGAAAGCATTGGTATATGTATGGGCATATACCAAAGTGGTGTTATCTGTTGATTCCTTCATTTTTGGTTTATTATTTGTTGATTTTGTGAGACCTTGAGGGTCTCGGGGTCCCAACCGAGTATTTTTATAATAACACCTGCACTGGCTATGCCCTTTCATTTTTGTGTTTCGTGAATACGACAGATAGCACTGACTGGGGACGAGGGTACCCGGAGTGAAGGTAGCTCAGAGGTGGATGTTAGACGAGGTGAACCATGGAGATGACCATTCATGAGCGGTACCTACCCTTATGGTAGTATTCATGGTGGACGATCCAGGAGTAGTTCTAGTTCACATGAACTTTCAGTTTCCTTTTACTTTCTTGTTGGGTTTGTATTCTGGCCCTTTTTACATACTGAACTCACTCTGTTTAATATTCAGTTTACCTGATTTCATATATTTTTTTGTTCTTGGTTGTGTGTGTTATAGGTTATAAAGGAAATTCTTTCCTTGTTTTATGGAATACACCTTTGGTTCTAGTCACTAGCCCCTGGCCTATGGAATGCGGGCTTGGGGTAGACACGGCACGGGCCCTGGGGGATAGGTCGGGACAGAGGGGGGTTTTATAGTGCAGGAGAGGAGTTAATTTTGAATATTTTATTCATTATTTTATTATTTCCCATAGTACAACCAATAGTGTTGTTTAATGTGACCCCTAATAGTAAGAAGTGTTTGTGAGTTCAAACCTAGTGGCCTTACATTACACATGATGTCATAAATAGTTTATTTAACAGATAATTTTTATATATGGTATTTTACTATATTTCACTACTCCTCGAAAATCAAAGATTATCAAAAAAATCCAAAAAATTCACCCTATACATTTATCAATGTATAGAAATAAAAAATTAACTCCATTTTAATAATATAGATTTCTAAATATTTTTAATTTAATTTCTAAATAAAATTATAGTTTATTCAAAATAAAAATTTTAAAACTATAATTCCTTTTATATTACATTTAAAAATTAATCAAGAGATTGTTATCTTGTAACCTTAAGAAAATAAAATTACAGCATTATTAAATATTCACATGGTTCATATTTGTATTCATATTACTATTCACTAAAAATCAAGTTGGTTCTATCAAACTACAAATGACTTACTAATCCCAACACAAGATGATCGTTTTTCGACAATCAAAACATAGAAGTAGAAAATTTGTGTATTACTGATTTATTTTAAAATGTGTGGTTTTGTAGGGGCACAGTTTTTCAAGTATTCAATATTAATTTTCGAAAGCTTGGGGTGTTACATTCTCCCCTCCTTCAAAAATATCATCCTTCAAATTCATAGAATGATACCACACAAAATGATTTGGGTAGGTCTTCTTCATATGCTTCATTGGATCCCATGTTGCCTCTTTAATTTTATGATTTCTCTAAAGTATATTTACTAGATGATTTTTCTGATTCCCTAACACTTTTTCGTTAGGTTCCCGAACATGGGTAGTCTCTTCACAGTAAGATAAATCTGGTTCTAGTTCTATACCTTCATAAGTGAGGACATGCGTTGGATCTTGAATTTACTTTCCGAACGATGAGACATAGATCATATTGTGTAATTTGGAAAGGTTAGGAATCATATCAAAAAAATATACAACAACTAAAACTATCTATATAATTTCAAAAGGCCTAATGTACCAAGAGCCTAGTTTTCCTTTATTACCAAATCTGATAACACCCTTCCATGGAGATTCCATCCTGAAAACCTGGCCACCCACTAGAAATTCCAAATCGTTCCTTTGAATATTGGAATAAATCTTTTGTATGATTTGTTCTTTTTTGATATGGAATTGAATAGTATTCACCATTTCTACTGTTTCCTCCACAAGATCTAGGCCCACAACCTTCCTTTCACCACCTTCAACCCAATATGTTGGTGTACGACATCACTTCCCATACAATGCTTCATATAGTGTCGTTTGAATACTTGAATGGAAACTATTATTGAAGGAAAACACCACTGAAGGTAAAAATTATCCCACATACATTGAGAGTCATGTTAACATGATCTCAACATGTCTTCTATGGTTTGGATTGTCCTCTCGTATTTCTCATCAGTTTGAGGGTGATAAGAAGTAATCAATCAATGCTCATAATCCAAATATTTCAGAAGACTTTTCTAGAATTTCAATGTAAACTATGGGTTACAATTACACACAATTTAGATATGTTATCCATCAAGTCCCACAACCTCATTGATATAGAGACTTTCTAGGAATTCCAGTGGAAAATCCTCCCTTTTTACGAGGAAATGTGCATATTTTGTATGTTGGTCTACAATTTCCCATATCACATCATTCTTCCCTGGAGTTTTTCGTCATCCAGTGAAAAAATACATGGTTATTTCATCCCATTTCCAAACAGGTAGAGGAAGAGGTTGCATGAATCATTTTTTATGTGGCCTTTCAGCCTACACTTGATGACAAACTAAACATCTTGATAAAAAATATTCAACTTCCCTCTTCATGTCATCTCACCCGAAATGTCCCTTCAAATATCTATACATCATAGTGCTACCCAGATGTATTGAAAAACTCAAACTATGATCATCATCCAAAAAAAACCTGTTTAGCTCTGGTATAGCTGTAAACCAAATCATGTTCCTAAATTTCAGAATTCCATCGTCACACAAAATGTTATCTAACTTATCCTCTTTCACAACCTTGATTTTATATTGAAGTTTCTCATCATAATGTGGAGAAATTTTAATTCATTTCTACTAACGATTGTTGGGAAACAAAAATAAATGGTTGTGATGCTTCTCATTTTTTGATAATTCCCATATCCATCATATGTTGATCCATGTATAAAGGATCCTTGTCAATCCTAATTTTTTTGAGAACACCATGATCCTTCCTTCCCAATGCATCAACTACAATTTTTTTCTTTTCCTAGGTGGTAGGGTATAGTACAATCATAAACCTTGAGTAGTTAGAGTCATCACTACTACCTCGTATAGAGTTCATTCTTTGAGAAGATATATGTTAGACTCTTATGATCTATATATATCTAACATTATTCACTGTAGAGAAAATGTCTCCATATCTTCAGAGAAAATATTACAGTTTCTAACTCATAATCCTGAGTCATATGGTTTTATTCATGAATTTCTAACTTCTTTTATGTGTAGCAAATAAATATATCAATTTTCTTTAAGGACACAACCAAGTCCATTCTTTTTTGCATCACTAAAATTACAAACACATCATTCCCCAATGGTAGTTTTAGGATCAGATAATTCACTAATATCCTCTTCAACTCTTAAAACCAATCATCACATTTCTTTAATAATATGAACTTAACCCTTATAAGTGTATTCTTTTTCATTTGGTTGGATAAACGAGTGATTTTATGAACAAAATGATGATAATAACCTATTAAACCAATAAAACTGTGTAGTTTAGTTATGTTTTTTGGAGTAGGCCACTCTTGCCCAACCTTTTTCATCAATGGATCAATAGATATTATATATTTAGGGACATTGTGGCCCAGAAAAGAAAAGTGATTGAATCCAAAATTCACACTTTCTAAACTTCCAATATAATTCATTTCTTCTAATGGTCTTCAAGAATTATGTGCGAGAGATTTTTATGATCTTAACATCTTTTAAAGTATACCAAGATATCATCAATAAATACTACCAAAAATTCATCATGATATTCCTTGAAATCCTAATTAATTAGATCCATGAAAATATATGGTGCATTAATCAATCCAAAAGGAATTACTATAAACTCATAATGCCCATACCTGGATTGAAATACTCTTTTTGGAATGTCTTAATTCCACACAAGAAACTGATGATATCCACATAAAAGGTCAATCTTTGAAAAAAAATTGGGCTCCATGAATTTGATCAAATAATTCATCAATGTGAGATAGGTGATACCTGTTCTTTACTGTTATAGAATTGATATCCCTATAGTCAATGCACAACATTATAGATCCATCTCTCTTCTTAAAGAAAAAATAGTGGCTCCCCATGGAGAAACACTAGGGAAAATAAATCATTTACCATTAAATTATTCATATTTGTTTCTTAAGTTACATTAATTCCAAAATGGCCTTTCTATAAAGGGTCTTTCATTTGGGCCTTGAAATAGGATAAGTCAATTGAAAACTAAATTTTCTACTATGGAGGATTTCCAGGTAAATCCTCTGGAAAGACGACAACATATTCTTACACAATTGGTACATACTCTATCAAAACATTCTTTAAGTCACCCATTTTTATTGAATTCCCTTTCTCCCCAATAATTTAATTCAGTAAAGCTTCTAGGGTGGATCTAGATGAGAATTAGAGGGTGATGTTTCTTCCCTGAAGATAAGGGATTCGACATCGTCCGAAAAAATGGTAACCTAATTCCATTTGAAATAAATTTTCACATCATGGATTGATTTCCAATCCACTCTAAGGATTACATAAAATTCAATCATAGATATGGAAATATAATCAGCAAATAAAGATCGTTTATATTCCATGCATGACACAAGTTTTTTGCAATGATACTTCCCTATGAAGTTTTGATTGACACCTCCCATATAAAATAAAATAAAAAACATCTAATTTTCTTAGAAAACTATCAAGGTTTTAAATAATGTGATGATACAAAATATAATAAAGCATTGGCTATGTTTGAGTAAATGATTAAATTACCTGCCACCACATCATTAGTAACTTCAATATCAGTAGTTGTGGTCACGTAATCTTTTCCCTGTTCCCTTTTAATATTATGTGGAATGTTTCCTTAACACATTGCTCAATCATTATCATAGTTTACCATACCCAAAAAATATATAATTTAACATTAATAGTTTCATTATTCACCATCAAATCACCAGAAAGATGGCCTTTCTATCCACATTTATAACATAATCCTTTTCCCTTTAAGCAGGCACCATGGTGTTTTCTTCGATAATTATTACAAGGTAGAAATTAAACTCTTCCCTTATTCCTTATTTACTTATTTCATATCCCAATGTTTTTGGTGACCACTTATTCTATTGTCTTCCCTTAATGTCATAATGCAAAGATACTTCTTTTTCAGTCTTGATAGCTCATGAAATTATATCCTCATATGATGAGAAATATTGGGAGATTTGTGCCTGCTAGAGGAATGTATTTTTTCCATGAATGAATTAATCAATTTTGATTCCTGGATTATGTATGTAGTCCAAAACATGTCTTGATATCCTTGTGAAGTTAGCTTCATAATTTTCATCATTTTTATCATCCTTCAGTCTCAAATCCAGAAATTGTTTTTCCATCTCTTCTCGCTGTTCAAGATGAAATAATTTCTCTAGGAATATTTCTTAATGCCCCTCCATTCCATGTCTTATATCTCTTTCTACATCTTTGTGTTTTGAATTAATGGCCACTATAGATCTGAATAATCTAATAGATGATAATTATCCATGACGACCTTCTTTTTTCATTACATCCCAAAGTGAGAAATATTTTCTTCAAGGAACTTATCCACCGCTCAGCTACAAATGGGTTTGTAGTTCCATTGAATTATGGATATTGTTGTTTCATAAACCGATATAACATATCTTATCCATGTGGTGGATCTATATGCTCTATATGGGTAAGATAATTGGTCATTTCCTAGCTATGTTGTCCCAGTATAGTTATAAGTTTCTCCTCACCAGTTGCAGCTTCAGAGCCAACATCATTTTCTTGCATATGAGGGAAATCCCTACATGGGATAAACATGTTCATTATGTTTCCATTCCTTCAACTAGAATCCATCTATAGATATTAGAATATACTATGTTAGGTTATTAATAATAATGTATAAATTTATCTTAGCAAAACACATAGCCTAAATTGAAACCCAACGAATGCATATCCCATAATAAAAAACGTGGTTTCCTTGAAGAAAATTTTCATTTAAATCCCACACTGTGGATTGTAATGAAAATGTGAATTATAATAAGCATATACCCCAAGAGTTTCAAACTAGGTGAATAGTATGGCCCATTATTGTGAACTCGGATACCCCAGGTCAAGCCCGAAACTTCTTGTTAGAGTTTTTACTCCCAGGTACATCTATTACAGAACCACGTCCACATTTAGTATCCAAACATGGATGTACTTCCTAAAAAGATATACATAATTTATTCCTTAACAAAATACCAGGTTGTTTTTGTATGAATTTCCACAAATACAATCATATGGATTTTTTCCCTTATATATGTTTTCAACATCTAGTTTCCATGTTTTCTACTAAACTTCTTTTGATTCCAACTGTAAAGAACCGACCCCAGTTTCTAGGAACCTGTGCCTTATTTTATTGCATTTCAGTATAAAAAAGGAATATGCATCCTGAAGGACCAATTAGTTTAGTACATTTTGGATACAATATAGATATATAAGTTCAACATTACATCATTAAATGAAACACAATACTAATTTATTCCAATAGAAACATCATGCCTCATAGATTATTCCTGCAAGTCACTCGTATCTTACTTCTTTATATCCGTGGAAAATGAAACATAAGAAAGGGGTGAGCTCAAATGCTCAATAGGAGTAAAAATACAATGGAAGATAACATAAACATAAAAATTAGGCATGGTGAATAATTGAGAACACATGCCTTTTCAAATAATAAACATGAACACATTATATTATGAATATGAGGTGAGTAAATAATGTTGTAATAAAACATAATCATGAGTATTATACTAATTGAATAACCACATGAAATTTCAATTACCTGCTTCACAATGAGAGAATTGAGTATTCCAAACATTCTAAAAAATACATTCAAGGCCTTGAACATGATTTCTAAAAAGGATAAATGTCTCGGCCAAAACCATAACTCAAAAATGTTTATGTCCTCGGCCAAGTCCACGTGTATTTTTATATTGAGACATATTGATGCATTGAGGTGGAATAGTGGGCACCACCCATCAAATAAAAATTCCAATGCATTCTTAATTTGATCATGGATAAACATAAACAACATATAAATTCATATTGAAACTCACGTATGATATGTAAATAAATTTTCCAAAACAATAAGCTTACACACTAACCATACAGAGTATACTAGTGAATGGTTTTAGTATAGAATATACACAATCAAAATAGTAATAAAACATCAAATTAAATTTATTATATAAAATCATAAATATTTAATCGAACAAATATATAATAATCAACAAGAGATTTGAAACAGGAAAAAAATACTCTTATAAAATCATTAAGTAATTCTTTAGATAAATAATCTTTTATTTTGAAAGGATGAGTTCTGTTGGAAAAGAATTTGTATAAATCCAGAAATTTATTAATATAGTATTTTCATAATAAAATAACCAACTTTAGAATGATAATTGTTGATAGAAACATATTATTATGTTTGCATGAAAATAGGTAATAATTTGAGTAAATCCCTTGAATCGGGCTTGTAATTTGAAAATAATTTTGAATATTCCTTTTCAAACGCATCACTCCACATATAATAAGTAAGTATTCTAGTTGGTAAACATATATATAACACTCACAGAGAATTTATAAGGAATAAATAATAACAGAAAAAAATTTATTGATGTAATTAGATAATAAAAGTAACCAGAATTAAAATAGTTGTTCGGGTAAAAAAACCCATACCTTAAGTCCTAATGTGTTCCGCTCTTGATTTTAAGGTCCCAAAATATTAAATTAGACTTATTAATATCTTAATTAATAACCTATTAGAAATTTATTTAGTTTATCTTGAATTATTATACTTATTATATCTTTATTTATTATTTATAAGATTTAATTCTTTCATTCCGGACTGTTCATTTTCTTGATTTTCATAATTGGTTTAATTGTTTTTACATAATGGAGTCCATGTTGAATGGATGTCAATCTCCAGAATTGAATTTAAATATTATCTGTGAATGTAAATATTTGTTAATTTTCACATCGATTATGTGGTTCCATGGAATGAGAATGAATCATTAGATGAAATATTAATGATAATCACTTAGATTATTTTAGCGGTATTTCATTATTAAGAAATATTTTGTTCATATAATTTAACATTATATACATATACCGGTTCTTGAATATTAAATAGGTTATCATACATATATAATAGTTTGGTTAAACCATAAAAATGTTTTCTTGACCATTAATGAAGGATAAATTGAAGAATGAAACTTCATCATCCATGAAGGTTGTAAATTGGAACCACACAGACGATGATTTTGTTTATCAAATAAAGGAGAGATAGTAAAAATATTGATGATGGTTATTCCAATAACATGATATAATTGTAGAATATAGATGTAACTGATGTTATAATGGTCATTTATATAGAGGATCTAAGGAGAGGATAACAGTAGGAAGAAACATGAAATGAAAATGAGAGAAGTAAAATGTGAATTTACCTCTTGATTCCACCTCCTTGAGAATTTCATCAAGGGTAGGGTTTTAGACTTTTGGACTGAACAAGAGATTATTTTATGTAGATAATGACAAGGGATGTGTATTTGGGATGAACTATTAGTATCTTAAAGGCATAGAACACTAAATAGAAGAGGGAGTGAGGGAGGTTTTTATAATGGAGGTGAGGAGTAAATTTGGAATATTTTATTCATTTTTTTATTATTTACCTCAAGACAACCAATAGTGTTATTTCATGTGACCACTAATCGTAATAAGTTCACGCGAGTTCAAAAAAAAAATCCTCACATCACTCATGATGTTGTAAATAGTGTATTTAACTAATAATTTTTATATAAGTTATTTTATCATATTTCAGTATTCATAAAAAATTCATGAATTTCAGAAAAATCTGAAAAATTCAACCAAACCATTTTTTTGATGTGAGAATTAAAAAATGAAATCAATTATTCAAAAAAATTTATAATATTATTAATTTAATTTTTAAATGAAATATTATTTTATTCAAAAAATAAAAAATTAAAAACTATAATTCATTTTATATTACATTGAAAAATTAGTCAACATCTCATTATCTTGTAACCTTAAGAAAAAAAATATTAGTATTTACAATTCATATGGTTCATATTAATATTCATAAGGGTATGTTACTATTCATCATAAATCAAGTTGCTTCTATTAGACTCCAAATGACTTACTGATCACAACTATAGATGACCATTTCTTAAAATTAAAAACATAAAATAGGAAAAGTTGTGTTTAACAGCTCTATTATAAAATGAGATGTTTTCTAGGGACACCTTTTTTTGTGAAATATATATTTATTTTCAAAACCATGTGGTGTTACAGTTCCCTTATACAAAAACACCCCAATATATTTTATCTAAACAATCATCCAATTTAGGATATCATCACATCACATAAAAAAGTTCTATATCTAGAATAATCTAACAAGGTTGTAAGAAAACAAAAACCCATCAACATGAAAACTAGGAACTAAAACAAGAGCATCCATCCATCATATGAATAAATTATATAATCAAACCCAAACAATTATCTTCATGAAACTAAAAATTGTTTACCATCTTTAATTAACCAGTGTGATTATCAGAAGTTACAACTAAAGGAAACATAAGGAATCAAGTATAAATAGTTGTAATTTATTTAAACATTATTAAAGCCTAAATTATAATATCATAAATTATGAATTAAAAATAATAATTTAACCTGAATAATTTTTAATTTAGACATCAATTATTAAAATAATTATATTCATTATACAATTTACAAGAAAAAACAACATGGTAAACCATATCATAAGCAGAGATAATCTACCATCTAAAAAATAAATGGCTAAACTATAAAAAAGTCAAAAAAACATGATATCTATATAACCCAAAACCAATTATTTTCATATTATATTTTTTAATATATTTGTAGGTTAATTAGTCCATTAACCAAATATATTGATAATGATAACATTATGATTTCACATAAAAACAAGTAAATGTAATGAATCCCCTACATCAAGGATTTCAACATTATTTGAAGGATAATGGTATAACCACACATATCTCTGATCTCCATTCATATAAGAAATCTACAAACCTCCTGGGTTTTCACACTAAAAATTCACAAATAAGGATCAAAATAATGTCATGTGAAATAAGGAGATCAACATCCATAACATGGAAGGGTAGTAGGGGGAAAATATGGGTTGATAAGAACCAACCACCTAAAAGAAAGGAAACTCCATGTTAAACCCCATATATCAAAAATCAAATGATAAGGATCAATCTAAAAAGGGGCATCGAAACATCATGAAATATTTCCTTTTTCCACCTAGGATTTTATTTAATATTTTAGACAAATACAGGTCCAAATAAGGTTTTGAAAAATATTGGAAAACTAGAAATTAAATTACCATTGAACTACACATTTAAATATAATGGAAAGGTTCTGAATAAGAAAAAAATATAGGGTAAGAAAAGAGACCACACCAAAAATGTTTATGTCAAATCCACATATAAGAACCACGGTGTGTTTCATTATATATATTTTATAATTTAGGAAATGTATCATGGTTTATTGAAACCACTATAACATATAATTATAGTTAATAAAAAGAATTCTATTTAATAAATCATCCATATAGTTTAATAACCCCAAAAGGTAGAACAACGGAAATCAACATCTTGAGATTCTATGTCATAACCTATCCTCACACTGAAAGGGTATTGAAATTTCTAGAACAACTCAATGTCCACAATGATCATCTAGGCCATAGAAAATAATCCACTCTATAACCTCATCTTTCTAATGGAATCCATATTTTAACACAATCCTATAGGCTGCAGCATGTCCTATGTCTAAAAATTAATCTTAAATCCCCTCTTTCATTCTCTAATATTCGTATTAATACCTCTATAAGATAAAAATAACAGTGGAAGAGGATGAAAGGATTTGGGTCCTTACATTATATAACTCTCAAATAATTATCACCCTCATGAATTTATAACCAAATCTTATGATAATGGAGAGAAAATGGGTTTCTGAAACAACCTCTTAGTGAGATACCTCTAATAAATATCACCATTATAGGAGCACAACCATCGCACATACAGAAAAAGAGTACAAAATAAATAAACTATTTATAAAGTGAGATACATCCTAAATAGATTTAGTGACACTAAAATATCTCAAGAAAGAGAAAAATATATCTAAAAAAGAAAACTATAGACATAAATACAATATATTTATATAATAATAACTAAGACTAAAAAACCAGGATATTGAGCATGTATCTTAGACTTACAGTTCTAGGTATTCTCCTACATACTACTTTTTTCACATGACCCAAACTAACAGAATAGAACTTCCTAGATACATGTTCTCTTTGTGGTAATATATATCCACAAGTCGCTCATCGATGGTTGAATCATCATTAATGTCAACATCACCCCAATTTATCATATGAGAATCATTCATGAAGATAGTTGTGTAGGTGGGATATAAGAAAACCCAACTCATTAGTGGGGGAAGTGATATCTGAAACGTGATGGATCAAACAAAAAACAAAACCTTCAAATTCTTAACAAACAAGGGATAGAAATTATTCCCAAGATGAAACCATCACTTACCATGATTGTAATTCACCTAAAAGAACACATGAACTCCAAAATAAAACTCCAGAGGTAACCTGTTATGGTTTTTAGGGATTATGATGATCTTTCACGAGATTTATGTTTTATTACTCATATGAATATTCTTTTCCATTATCTATACAACTTCCAACCTATGAGTTACTGAATATCATACAAAAGTTGTGAAAAAAGAGAACAAAGAGTTTGGTTATAAAAAATCTAACATTTCTCATACATGTGAAGAAGTAGATTCTATTTTTTATATAAACAAATCTAATGATGGTTCCCTCAATCATGAACCCCCAAAACCTGAGATACGGTCTCACAAAATTTATTGAAGTTTCTGGATAGTGTACTTTATCTGGTTTTCCTTTTTTGGATGATAATTAATGTTAATGAACACATGAGATCCTAAAACAATTTAAAGACCAGTACACACTCTTGAGGTGAAATGAGGATCACAATATGAGATTCTAATCATCCAGACTAATTGAAGCCTCAAAAATTCTTCTAGATATTTCCCCAATAATACCTCTACCATGATCAACTCCTTGATCACTATTAAGTGAGATGATTTTGTATAATGGTCCATAATCACACTTCTATTATAAAATTTCCCTGGGATATAGGTGGATTGGTGAATATTTTTATCTCCCCACACCCCCACTTCAATTGATGCACTCATAATGGCTGGAGAAAATGAGCGGGAACAGGGTGTTTAACCTTCACATATTGGAATATTAAACATCATGACACAAACTCAACAACTAAATTCTTTTACACATCTAACGTCCATCTAAAAGGGAAAAATTATTGGTTCTAGGATTGGTGAACGACTATATGAACATAGGAACACTACCAAATATACAAAAAACATGTTGACCCTTAGTGCATATCAAAGATGGTATTATGAGTAGACTATATCCCCTATTTTAGAGTTCCTGATAATATTATAAATTATGAAAATGTATACAACAACATGACACCCATCATAGTATATTTAATGAATAAATAAATTATTCATACTAGTTAAAAGTGACATTGATAGGAAGGAATATAGGATTGATTTCCCTCAAGGTAGATCACATATATTGACAACAAAGAATGAAAAACTAACAATTAAATAAATCTCGTAAGGTAGGAAATCAATCCCTTATCCTCACATCATCTTAAACTCCAAACCCATCATGGATTCTCTAGATCAATCCTAGAATTATATGCATCATCCCAACATTAATTAGAATGAATTATAGGTTAGTCAGGTACCCAAGTTCCTTGGAGGACAAATTGGGGTGTGAGTGCAACTCAACAGGACACCACTAATTGAATAAGTAAATATAAATTGTAATAATAAAAGTTCATAAATATTTTATCGAGGTAAAATAATAAATTAAAACTAGTAAAAAAATTAAAGTAAATGAATTAAAATAATCGTCAAATCATGGGATCAAGTTAACCAAGGGAATTTTACAACCTTACTTTAACCAGTTTTAGGGTGACTTTGAGCATGTAGTGATGATCTTGATAATCATTCCACCCTTGGTCATGGGTAATATACTCATCCCATTCCCAACTAAGTACTTTGGGTTAATATACCCATACACATGTCATTAAATACACCCATGTTTCATGTTAACATAGGTTTAATAATAATTTCTACCATCTCTCAAGTTCACTTTCACACTGTGTTAACCATAATTTATATCACCCCTTGAATGATGTGGTCACCTTGGTTTAACCAACTATCAAACCAAACATCCACCTAGGGGCTGCAATCACAACTAGTTTAACCACAAACTATATGAAATGAAACATTCACATACCAACAAATAACATAACACAATAGAATAGAAAAAATTTATAAGTATCATCAAACATGTCAATTATTGTAATAATTTTGACATTCACTTTCCTAAACAATTTAAAACCATTTCGAATCCCATTTCTGAAAATTGATTCCCAATAACATTCCATAATACCATTTCATGATACTAATTAAAAATTATTCCAAAACAAATAAATTAATAAAATTTAAAATTTCCATTTAATGAAATGAAACCAAATAAACTATGATATATTTTAATTTCAAAAGTCAAGCTAAAAAAGATTTTAAAATTCTATTTCAAGTTCCATTTCCAATTAATTTTTAAAATACAGTTTTCAAAATAAATAAATTCCATTTAAAACACAATCCAGTTATCCCAAATCATTGGTCAATTATATCTTTAAAATATCATTGATTATGAAATTATTTTTCACAATCAATTATTTACAACATCATTCTCTTGTAATCCATGTTACTGTATACTATCCATTTTATGATGAAAACTCATAGTTAAATTTTTTAATGAAAAATTTTGTCCAAGGTAATATGATAAGGCATGAAAACACACCAAATATCTTATATATATTAAAAAACATAACATGGGTTAATTAGAGAGACCACGTACCTCAATTTTGAAGATCTCTATCGTTAATTTCATAACCCAACGACACTAATCCTAGATAGAATAAGCTTATAAAAAACTTTTCTCACAACCATCCAACACTTCCCACACTCTTAACTCCCTTACACAAGACATGGAATCCAAAACAATAAATTATAAGAAAATAATATAAAATAAACCATTTATTCAAAAATGGAATAATGATAGAAGACTCTGTTGAAGGATTTATAATACCAGAACTATGACACAAAAATCATTGGAGGCCCAGACCAGAGATCTGGCCTCACCCTATGAAGGATCTATAAAAAATGACATCAAGACCATAAGAATTAATATTTAATTTCAAATTAAAACCGATGAAAATAAGAAATTGAAATGTACATTCATTAAAATAATGAGTAGTGGAACCATGAAAATATCTGGGTTTGTTCCTTCAATATTTAGAATCGAAGACCTAAGAGAGATAAAAATTTCTACCATGATTTGGCGGTCGTTGGAAACCAAATAATAAATCTAGAAAGAAAATTAATTGATTACGGAATGAAGGAGGTAAAATGATCAGTAGTGGAATAAAATTACCTCATATAATTGGATTTTTTTTATAAAAATAACAAAAAAACATAATGGGGAGAAGGGTGGATGGGGGTTTAGACCCAATTTTAGTGTACACCACCAAAGGAGAGGAAGATTGGTTTCCCCATCATAACATTCAGGTGGGTTTGACATTTTTTCAGTTTTTAAGTCTACATGTTTTTTATTGGACCCTACAACCTAGTGGACTCACTACCTAGATCCATCTCCAAGCTGCTGGTTATAAAATATTTTATTATTATTATCCTAAAACCACAATATGATCAGTGTATTGAGAAATAAATCAATTGTACAAACCAATCAGACCTTCCAAAGGCTATCCTGAGCCCTTATTATGCTTACCTAGCTCAATGATATTCATTAAATCATGTGTTTGGATAGTAAAAACGCTTTAAACATCAATATAAATTTTAGTCTGAATTATAGACCACCCAAAAATTAAAAATTATAGATCATCAAGAAATTTCAACACCCTATGTAAACACAATATTATAAAAAATCCCCATTTGTAAAAAAGATCATCCTCGAGAATCCTTTTGAAGAATATTATAATTTTCCTGAACATAATCATGTCATAAATCCCATAAATATATCCACATTATACAATTTAATTATTAACTCATTTCTCATGAATTTCACCAGATACAACACATATAAATATCAATGAAACATTGGGATGATTCTTTCCTAGATTTATTATCCCACAAAATGTTGTTGAAATCATATATTTGGGAATCCATCCAATATTTATCACCACGATTGAATTTGTGACTTGCTGAAAAAATTCATTTATAAAACACTACCACTATCAAAGATTCCTTCTGAATCATGGTCTCATAATTATACCAAGAATCTTGGGTTGTTTCTTAGCATCCCACTATTGTGACCCAAGTCTTTCACATAAAACATTTCATGATTTAAAGCATAATTAACGATTAGATAACAAGCCAAGGATCGTTATGTCTAATGTCTTAGAAGACTAGGTACGTAATACGTAAAACACTGGGTTAAAATAAACTTATTTATTTAATATCCATAAAGAGATCCTAACTTACTTTTGGCTCTTATATCTTCATAGGTTACCCTGGGGAACACATGAATAAGGGGATGAGCTAAAAATTCCCAGCAAAGAAATGAACATAAGGATACATCTCAAGCCCATTAGTTAAAAGGCACGACATATTGATGTCCAAATCATGAAACAGCTAAATTCATTTAATATAAGCATGGGATCATATAAACATGGAATCATAAAAATGTGGTATAATCATAAATCATATCTTTAGTATGGGTCAAGGCTAACTGCAAATCATGTTTCCCATTATAGTACAGGTCATGGCTAATCGTCAATCCCATTTCACATCGCATCTCATGATACTTATCCCTACCCAATTCATTGGAGAAATATCTGGGTGCACCCATCTCAACATATTCATGAATATTATTTCCATATAAATAATCTTTCCACATAAATAATCTTACAAAATCAACCATACATAAACATAAGGTTACCCATGAAAAAAATTGGGTACCACAATCATGACATAAAACATATCCAATGGGCGTATCATGAAAGTGTCCATGAAGGGAAGGGATTAGAAAATAAATGAAAATAAATAGGTAAAAATATTAATATAACATGGTATGTGGTGTCCAATATAAGTGAAAACATATAAAATGTATTTTAGAAACATTATCCTTAAAGCATTTTTGTGCGGTTTTAAGGAAAACACTCTGAACTTTTCAAATAGAAAAGAGAACATTCTTTTATATAAATCCAGAATTGAACCAAAAAGTTTTTCATATTAAAAATAATGATTTTATAAATTGAATGGTGTTTTGAATCATATGATAGAGTGCACTTGAAATTTGGGTATAAATTTGGGAAGTCCCCTTAAAATAGGTTGGCTTATCAAAAATTTCTATGGAGGGAATCTTTCAAAGACATGTATATCCCCGAAAAAAAGTGATGAAAGGGTATTGATATTAGAATATTTTATAAATAACCAGAATACATAAGACTCACATATATAGATAAGATAACACCATTTTTAATGAAATATAAGGCAACCTGTAAGAACAAAGAAGGTTCGGGTGGAATTCATTGCGATTTTATCGGCATGGTGTCGGGTGTGACCAAGAGTGATTGATGAGAGAGAAATGGGGTTTCTCATTACTTATAAATGCATAAGGAAGTATGGGGGAAGGTCTTAAACATACCCCACTATTTTCTAGTACACATATAAAGGCATCGTATAGAGGACAATCATGATTAAGAGAGAAAAGGAGATGACCCCATACCTCAAATCTGGTGGTGTTCTCCACTTATTATTAATTACCTGAATAAAAAAATTAGGATTATTAATTAATAAGTCCCGAACCTCTTCTATATGTAATTTTTTTATTATAACCAGTTTTAGTTCATTCAAATCCATTTTTATTAGTTATATTGTTCAATTTCGTTGTTCGGGCTTGTTTGTTTACTTGGCATTAAAATATCGGTTCACTTATATTAATGTTTCAATTATATACAAGATGAAAGTGGTTGTCCAGAATTTAAGTTATATACTTTAGTTCATATCCAGGATATTAAATTGTTTTAATTACATTAATTAGAGTTATGTATAATTATTATATATATATAACTTTAGTGATAACTATTTTTGTAAAACAATGGATTTGATTACGAAGAACATGTTTTGCTTTATAATTTAATACCATTTGTTCAAAAGTATTACAGAACCAATAATAGGATAAATTAAATTTATAATAATCTAGTTCAACCATAGCACAAATGGTTTCATGACCCGAATTAATGATAATGTTATAAATTGATAAATTGTTGTCCTTGAATGTGCTAAATTAGCACTTCTCAAATGATGCTTTCATTTCATTCAACAAAAGGTGGGGAAAGGAGAGAAGATAATGAAATATACCATTGACAAGAAAAAATTCATGTACATGTATGATACTGGATTTATCATACTATAATGGTGAAGGGAGGTGTGGAAAGAAATAAAATGAGAAGAACTTAAAAGAAAAGAAGAAATCGGGAAGATGAATTTTACCTCTTGAGACTTCCTCCTTTGAGAACCTCTTAAGGGGAGAGGTTTTGGTATTTTGAGGAGGATGAGAGCTTTTGGTCGTGGGGGAGGACCTTGGGGAGGGATTTGGGAAGAATAATGGCAAGGCACAAGGCATGAGAGGAGTGGAGAGAAGGGGAAGTGAAGGGGGGGGGGGGTTTATAGTGGAATAGAGGAGGGATTTCACAATATTATATCATTAATTTATTATTTCTTCACAAGACCAGGAATACTAAGTATTACATGACCAATAATAGTAAATGGGTCATGTGAATCCAACCCCAGGGTGGTGACATCATCCATGATGCTAGTAATAGTCTATTTATCTTATAATGTACATATACGGTAAATTACTATATTTTACTATTCATAAAAAACACATGTTTTTCAAAAAAATCCCAAAAATTCACCCCAACCATTTCTCGACTTGTAGAATCAAAAAATGAAGCCCATATTTCAAAAATAATTTTCTAAATATTATAATTTTTATATTTAATTAAAATCATAATTCATTATCGAAAACCAATTTTAATACATTCATTTACTAATTCTAAAATATAGGTATATCGTACTTCCATCTTGAATATTTTTTTTATACCACCATAGGTGAGGTTACTATTCATCAGGGTATATAACTATTCATAAGGGTATGTTACTATTCATTAGGGTAGTTTACTATTCATGAAAAATTATGTTTTCCTTATCGGACTCCAAATAACATACTGATTATAGCCATGTAAGCCAGATTTTTGATATTCCAAACACAGAAGTGACAAAATTATGTCTAAAGATCACTTATCACTTAGTATTTCATTATTTTGTGTTTTCAAGTGATTTTTGTGACATATTTATAAGAAGGGAATTTCCATTGAAAAGCACTGGGTCGTTACATTCTTCCACCCATAAGAAATTTCACCCTCGAAATTTCATTTTACATTTTAGGCCAAAAATAGATGCGACTACTTTTCCTTCATTACTTCCTTCAGTTCCCATGTTACTTCCTCAAACTTATGGTTCCTCCACAACACTTTGACAAGGTGGGTTGTCTTGTTGTGTAGACCCTTATCTACCTGATCCAGAATCATTACTGGCTTCTCCTCATAGGATAGATCATCTTTCAGCTGCACCACCTCTGAGTTTAGTACATGTGAGGGATCATGTATGTACCTCCTCAAGAGTGATACGTGAAAAATATCATGAAATAGAGCCATATTAGATGGAATTTCAAGCCGATAGGACACAAATCCTATGTGGTCAAGGATCTTAAAGGGGACAATATACCTTGGGCTTAGCTTCCCTTTCTTTACCAATCGAATGACTCTCTTCAATGGAGATATTCGAAGGAAGACTTTATCTCCAATATCGAACTCCAAGTCCCTTTGACGGTTGTCAGCATTACTCTTTTTCTATCTTTGAGCAGCATTGATGTGTTTATGGATGACTTTAACCATCTTTTTCATCTCTTGAACCAGATCGGGTCCAAGTATCTTTCTTTCTCCAACTTCATCCCAACATGATAGAGTTCTATATCTCATTCCATAAAGAGCTTCATATGGAGCCATATGAATACTTGAGTGGAAGCTATTGTTGTATGATAACTCAACTAATGGGAGATGTTGATCCCAACCACCTTTGAATTGAAGAGAGCATGCTCTTAAAATTTCTTCAAGCATCTGAATAGTCCTTTTAGATTGGCCATCAGTTTGGGGGTTATAGGCCATGCAGAAATTTAATTCAGTACTCAAATCAAGTTGAAGACTCCTCCAGAATTTAGATGTGAACCTTTGATCGTGGTCATAGAAAATTGAGTGTGGAACACCGTGAAGTCTCACCATTTCCTTCACTTATAACTTTGCAAGTTGTCCAAGTGAGAGATATTCCCAAATAGTGATGAAATGGGACGTCTTGTTGAGTCGTTCAACAACAAACCATATCGCATTATTTCCCTTTGACGTCTTTAAGAGACCCGTGACAAAGTCCATTGTAACATTTTCTCATTTCCACATGGGTATAGGCAATGGCTACATCATACCATTGGACTTTTGTCACTCAGATTTAACTTGCTAACATACCATGCCCCTTGATATATATTCATCAATCTCATTCTTCATGTTATCCCAGCAGAAGTGTTCTCAGAGATCACGGTACATTTTGGTACTCCTAGTATGGATAGAGAAGGTTGAGCTATGTGCATCATTCAATAGCTCCTTCTTTATCTCTGGATCAGAAGGTACACATAATCATGTCCCAAATCTTCCAGCTCCTTCCTCTTCAATTCTGAAATCAGAGGATTTCCCATTTTTTAATGCTTCCACCCTTTTTTAAATTTCAACATCCTTTCATTGAGAAGACTTTATTTTCAACAAGAGTGATGGTTGAGAAATCATTTGAGAAAGGATTGATGATGTTTCTCCCTTAATTATTCCCATATCTATCCTTTGTAAATCTACGAAGATCAGATCCTTTTAAATTCTCGTCATTGATAATGATGTATGATCCTTTCTACTTAGAGCATCTGCCACATTGTTTGCCTTACTAGGATGGTAGTGGATTAAGAATTCATAATCCTTGTTGTGCTTTATCCATCATCATTGGTGCATATTAATCTCTTTCTATATGAATATATATTTTAGACTCTTGTGGTCAGTATATATCTCACATTTTTTCCCATAGAGATAATGCCGCTAGATTTTCAATGCAAATATCACAGCTGCCAACTCTAGATCACGGATGGGATAGTTTTCCTCATGTATTTTTACCTACATTGAGGAAAAGGCTATCACTTTATCATTTTTCATTAGCACACAACCTATGCATTTCTTAGAAGCATCACTACACACCACAAAGAGTTCTCCACTTGAAGTGAGTGTGATTGTCGGTGCAGTGATAAGCATCATTTTCAACACCTTGAAACAATATTAACATTCTTGTGTCCAGATGAACTTTACTCCCTTCTGTGTTAGCTTGGTCATTTGGATTTACAATCATGTAATGTTCTTCATTAATCGTTGATAATACCAAGCTAGACCTAAAGAGCTGTGGATCTCCATTACAGACGTTGGCCTCGGCCACACTTCAATTCCCTTCATCGTGGAAGGGTTCACAAATATCCATTTCCTGGTGATAACATGCACTAAGAATGATACATCCACCATCTAGAACACACATGTACTGTACATTTCAAACAACTTCTCCCATCACAAATTCATTAACACAATTTCCAAATGCTCCTCATGTTCCTCAATTATCTTGGATTATATCAGAATATCATCAATAAAGACCACCACAAATTTGTAGAGGTAATATCTATAGACTCTATTCATTAAATCCATGAATATTTATAGAGCATTAGTGAGTCCTAAGGTAATCACTATGAACTCATAGTGTCTATAAATTGTTCTAAAGGAAGTCTTAGAAATATCTTCCTTCCTCACCATTCGTTGGTGACATCCCGACCGAAGTTCCACCTTAGAGAAATAACTGGCCCCACGAAGCTGATTGAACAAGTCATCTATCCGTGGAAGGGGATACTTGTTATTTATCGTGATTTTAGGGAGCTCATGATAATCAATGCATAGGCGCATTGATCCATCATTCTTCTTGAAGAAGAGGACTAGATAACCCCACAGTGAAGCACTCGGGCGTATAAAACCCTTCTCTATATGCTCATATAACTACTTTTTTAGATATTCCAGCTCTATGGTGGCCATTCTGTAAGGTGTCTTTGAGATTGGTAGAGATCTAGTGATAAGTTCAATTAATAAATCAACCTCTCAGTCAGGGGGAATACAAGGCAACTATTTGAGGAATACATCAGTATAATCCCTAACGATGGGCATGTCTTCAAGCATGATTCTCTCTTATGTCTCAATCATTTGATCTAGGTATTCATGCTCATAAGGAATCAATATCCAAACATGAGACGAATATTCTAAAGGAGACTCATATTACTCCTTTAACTTTTAATGAATCAGATGATGCTTCTGGATGTGAAGAGTAATCCCCTTTCCTGGCAGTTGTTGTTGGCCATGTAAAAAGATAGGGAATCCGTGCCCAAGATAGCATCAAACTCCTCTAAAGGAAGTATGACAAGATTTTATGCGAGGTTCAGTCCACAAAAATTAACCAGGGAGGATTCATAAACCACAGATGCAATAATTTCCCCATTCTATGTTCTCAGATATTAAATTTCCACCAAATTTTGAGGTGGTGTTTGAATATTTCTACTAAACAAGAATGATATAAAAGAATGTGTAGAACCATAATCAAATAGTACGTTCTTTATTCTTGAATGAATAACAAGAGTACCTATCACCACATCGTTTTCTGGCTCCACCTCAGCAGTACTGATAGAAAAATCCCTTCCTTATTGCCTTGGAGGTTGTTGTTGATTTCATCTGACAACCCTCGGCTTAGATAAATTGTTTGCATAATGACCATGCTCTTTGCAGTTATAACACTATACTACAGGCTGAGTGTTGATCTAAACCTTTATTTCTTCTTAAAAATTAGCAGGATTTTTCATATCCCTTCCGCATTTTTTGGAATGATGAGCAATCGTTCCGAATTTGAATCAATTCATGGTTCCCTTCAGATAGTTACCAAGATTCTTCTTCCCACAATTTTGGAAAAGGGGAATGTTGGGATTCTTTCCATCATGGGATTTTTTTGATAGACCACCCATGTTGTTTTCCATTTTTTTCTTCTTTTCATTGGGCCCATAAGACCACTGAGAGTCTCCAATATCCATTTAAACCTTGAGGGCACAACAGACAATGTCCTCAAAACTGTCGAAGTCTTGAATCACCAATGATTTTCAAAGACTCAGCTTTAGACGGCTAAAGAAGCGATCCACCTTTCTTTCGATGGTCATGAAAAAGCTACAGTCATAACTTTAAAGCCCTATAGTGTTTGCTTCATATGCCCTGATGGACTCATCTTCCTTCTTCTTGAGTCCAAGGAACTCCCTTTCCATCTTGATATTGAGGGTTCGAGGAAACAATTTGTTGAAAAACATCCTCTTGAATTCCTCCTAATCTATTGAATCAATTTCCTCTTGGGAATTTGTATTCGTGATCATTGTCCACCACAGATCATCTTCCCAATCAAAAAAATATACTTACAGTACAAAATTCTCTTATTCCAAGCATGGAGGATAGAGAAAATATTTTCAATGGAGTTAATTCAATGTTCTGCGAAGAGGGGATCAGAAGACCTTCTAAACATGGGAGGTCTTTTTCACCTGAAGTATTATATGACAACTTTCTCTTTCCTTGGAGGAGGGGGTATTTCCACTTTGATTGAAGATATTATTCATAACTTGATCCAGTTAACCAAGTACTGGCATGATTTTTTGAGCACCTGCTTTTGTCACATCAGGAATGTCATTATGGAAATCATCACATTTCCAATCGCAATTGTTATTGGAAAGTGTTCTTCTATTTATTGCCATTAACTACGAAAAAGAACGTATAATTAGAGGTCTTGAATACATAGCTATTGAGCATATAAAGGAATGTTTGAACATTAAAGGATAAACATATAAAGTATAAGTACATCCTAACTTGTGATTCCTTAGGTTTATATCTATGTTATCCTCGATCAATATCTTAACATATATTCTTATGATATTTTTTGTCCCTTAATAATGGTTTTTACTATGCTCGTGATTCATAAAATCCTATCCCCCAGGAGTGTGGTAACCAATAGTGCATCAAGGCCCGTTATCGTGCACCAGTTCCCGTTCGAGTCTTGCTCAAAGTGGTGTTTTCGGGTTTGACCCCATGATACATATGTGCCAGAGCCGCCTCTACCTACTCGTATCCAGACATGGATGTATTTTATTGATAAACCAATTACTCTATACTCAACAAAATTTAGGACTATTTCCTTATACATATTCTCATCCATATGGTTCTCACTAAGGTGCTCTATTCCTAATCTCCAAAAATAACTATACCATCCTCTGATAAATACTATTGTGACCCAATCCTTTTACACAAAACATTTCATGATCTTAAGCATAATTAACCATTAGAGTACAAGCCAAGGATCGTTAATTATAGTGTCTTGGAAGACTAGGTACATAAAACATAAAACAAGGGGCTAAAAAAATTCTTTACATAATCTCCATAAAGAGCTTATAACCTTCTTTTTAGATCTTACATTTGCATAGGGTACCCTGGTGAACACATGGAAAAACAGATGAGCTAAAAATGCCCAGTAAGGAAATGAACATAAGGATACATCTCAAGAACATGAGTTAAGAGGAATGACTTAATGATATCTAAAGCATGATACTTATGAAATCATTTAATATATGCATCGGATTATATAAACATGGAATTATATAAATGTGGTAGAATCATATATCCTATCTTTAGTATGGGTCAAGGCTAACCTCCAATCCCATTTCCCATTTCAGTATGGGTCAAGGCTAACCACAAATCCCGTTTCACATCGCATATCATGAGACTTATCTTTACCCAATGCATTATAGCGCTATTTGGGCAAACCCATATCAACAAATTCATGAAAATTATAACCACATAAATAATATTTCCATATAAATAATCATACACAATCAACCATACATAAACATAAGGTTACACATGGAATGAATTGGGTACCACAATCGTGACATAAATTATTTCTAATGGGCGTATCACGAAAGTGTCCATGAAAGGAAGGGATTAGAAAATACATGGTCATTAATAGGGTAAAACAAGAATATAACATGGTATGTGGTGTCAAATATAAGGGAAAAATATAAAAAAAATGCATTTTAGAAAAATTAGCATTAAAACATTTTTGTGCGGTTTTAACGAAAATGCTCTGGTGATTTTCAAATAGAAAAGTGGAAATTCTTTTATATAAAACAAGAATTTAACCAAAAAGGTTTTCATAATAAATACAATGATTTTATAAATAATTTTTTTTTAAAACATAGGATAGAGTGCCCTTGAAATTTGGGTAAAAATTTGGGAAGTCCCCTTAAAACAGGTTGGCTTATCAGAAAGTTCTAAGGATGGAATCGTTCAAAAACATGTATATCCATGAAAGAAAGTGATGAAAGGGTCTCGATATTACAATACATTAAAAACAAACATAATTCATAAGACTCACTTAGATAGATAATATAACACCATTTTAAAAGAAAGATAAGGAAGGCCGAAAGAACAAAGAAGGTTCGGGTGGAATTCGTTATGATTTTATCGGCATGGTGTCGGGTGAGACCAAGAGGGATTGATGAGAGGGAAATGGGGTTTATCATCAATTATAAGTAAATAATGAAGTATGGGGGGGGGGGGGTTCTTAAACATACCCCATCATTTTCTAGTACACAGATAAATTCATAGTATAGAGGACCATCTTGATTAAGAGGGAAAAGGAGAGGATCCGTTACCTCAAATGTGGTGGTGTTCTCCACTTGTTATTAATGACCTGAATACACAAATTAGGATTATTATTTCATAATTCAATAAACACTTATATATGTTATTGATTTATTATAACCCTTTTAGTTCATTCAAATCTTTTTTTATTAGTTATAAAGTTCAATTTTGTTGTTTGGGCTCATTTGTTTACATGAATTTAAAAGATCAGTTCACTTATATTCATGTTTGGATTATCTGCAAGATGAAAGTGGTTGACCAGAATTGAAGTTAAATTCTTCACTTCGTATCCAAAAGAGTTCATGGTTTTAATTATGTTACTTAGAGTGATGTTGAATTATTTAATATATATACTTAGTGATAACTATTTTTGTTAAACGATGGATTTTATTACGAAGATCATGTTTTGCATTATAATTTAATAACATTTTTACAAAAGGATTACAGAACCAAAAATAGGATATTTTATATGTATAATAATATGGTTCAACCATAACACAAATGGTTTCATGACCATAATTAAATATAACATAAAAAATTGATAAACTGTTGTCCTTGAATGTGCAAAATAATAACATCTAAAATGGTGCTTTTATTTCTGAAAAAAAGGGTGGGGAAATGAGAAGAAGATAATAAAAAATACCATTAGAGTGAAAATATTCTAGTTCATGTATGTTACTTGATTTATCATACTATTATGGCGAATGGAGGTGAGGAAAGAAATAAAAATAAATGAACTTAAAAGAAAGGAAGAAATCGAGAAGAGGAATTTTACCTCTTGCGACTTCCTCCTTTGAGAATCTCTTAAGGGGAGATGTTTTCATATATTGAGGAGGTTGAGAGAATTTGGACGTGGGGGAGGAACTTGGGGAGAGATTTGGGAAGAATAATGGCAAGGAACAAGGCTTGAGAGGAGTGGAGAGAAGATGGAGTGATGGGGGGTTTTATAGTGGAGGAGAGGAGGGATTTCACTATATTATAATCATTATTTTATTATTTAATCACAAGAAAAATAATAATAAGTATTCCATGACCAAGAATAGTAAATGGGTTATTTTAATCCGAACCAAGGGTGGTGATTTCAGCCATGATGCTAGGAATAGTCTATTTATCTTATAATGTACATATATAGTAAATTGTTGTATTTTACTATTCATAAAAATTCAAGTTTTTCAGAAAAATACCAAAAAATCACCCCATACAATTTTCGACATGTAGAATTCAAAAATGAATCCCATTTTTCAAAAATAATTTTCTAAATATGATTATTTTAATATTTCATTAAAATGATAATTCATTATCGAAAACCAGTTTTAATACATTCATTAACTTATTCTAAAATATAGGTATATCATACATCCAACTTGAATATTATTTTTATACAACCATAGGCGAGGTGACTATTAATTAGGGTATATCACTATTAATAAGGGTATGTTACTATTCATTAGGGTACGTTACTATTCACGAAAATTAATTTTTCCTTATTCGCCTCCAAATAACTTACTTATTACAACCGTGTAAGCCAGATTTTTGAAATTCCAAAGACAGAAGTGACAAAATTATGCCTAAATCTCACTTATAATTTAGTAGTTCATTATTTTGTGTTTTCAAGTGATTTTCATGACATATTTATAAGAAGGAAATTTCCATTGAAAAACAATGGGTTGTTATAACCACCATGACAAAAGAGAAACCCTCAATCCCCGTCTAGTACAAACCCATCATTTGAATTTCCATACTGAATTAAACACATTGATAATGTTTTAAATAATGAATGTTAATGTTTTCAATTAAATTATATTCACCATAAAATAACTCGAAATATCTCATCACATCAAAGACAATAAACTAGATGCAGTTTTTAGATCATCATGTCACGTTAGTCACGAGGTCTCAATTCGAACCTCCACATGCTGGATTCTCTAAAAATGACTTGATTCATCCATTGAAATTATTGTAATTACCGATTACCAATTATTTTCCTCACTATGATACCCCAATACCTTTCATATAATATTCACGAAGTCTCAACATAACATCTGGTGTGATTTTGAGGTTGAATCATAATTCAACAAAATCCACTATAATAATCCAAACGTGAGCACCGATGAACCATCAATATGACATCCACGGGTTTTACTAATTCATATGGTTCATGAGGATGGACCTAGAACTCTAATTAATATTGTACTTTATATTACCCATTAAATTCATAAAGGATCTCAAATAAACTCCACTGATTTAGTCATCAATATCCTGATGTCAAGGAATTATCCTAATGGCCTCTTTTATGAACCGAAGACCCTATAAACATGAGGTGACATTACCCAAGACCAATACGAGGGTCCCCACTATAGAAGAATAATTATCATCACATTATTGAAAAAAAATTAAACACCATATCTCAAGCCCTATCTATCAATAACATGTTGGTCAGATATAGTCAATAAAATTTACAACCACCCAAAAACCATATTTTAATCCAAATTGCGGTCACCAACCCCCTGAAACAATTTTTACACATTTACCATATGAATTACACATGTTACCCCTAGAGAGAAACCTCAAAAGTCTCCACCTTTGAACATGTGTCACTCCTCCCACTCTGTTCTCGATATCCTATCAAAACCAAAGCAGAAAAGATCATGACCAATTACACCACCATACCAGAACAAGTTTTGATTTATCCTCTAACATGGAGGGATGTTTATCATTTCACTAAAAATCTCAATAAACCATTACCATCATAGTCTATAAATTTCTGATGACATTCATATCATACCTGATCCCTTATAATATTATATTTATCAGATTTTCTATGAAAATCGCCCACATTATCCTAATCCTATCAAAAATTCATCATGTGTGATCACCTATATCAACCAAACATAGAAAAACTATGCCATGCTATAATGAGTCACACACCATAAAAACTAGGAATATATACCTAAAAAACTCATTGTTACATGGATCATCCATGCAAAATATCGATCTATATACCTTAAGTATCTCACATAACCCATGTGTAAAACCTCCAACCATTTTGAATATGCTGGGTGTACGCTCTCATACCACAAGACTACTAAATACTAACTGATGAATTTATGAGTTGCATTTCCAAAAACATTTGTCTCACAGAATGTATTTAGCATATGGCCATTCCAATTTCATGTTATGTTCATCTAACCAAAAGAACTACAAATGATCACATATAAGTAAGATCAACATATTCCACCTTTATTTCAAGATCATAATTAAATATACTCACAATTCCCTTGATACACGTTATCTATAACCAAAATTGAAGCATCATTTTCCATTTATTTTAAAACAATAACATCATCTGTGACCTGATTTACTTCATTAGAACCCACTACACTGGTGTCATTCTCGAGATATAAGAACCCTCACTCCAAGGCATTTCATTCTCATTCATACACTTAACCATCCCCTGGTAAAGTACCAAAACCAAAAACATATACCCATGATCACACTACACTTTCAAAACATGTCTTGTACTTCGAGAGATAAACACCCAACCATCTCATTCATTTAATTTCTTATTTGATAACACGTGATTAAATTCCTTAATACAAAAATAATTACACACCTTATAAAATATATCTAGTGAAATTATCAACCACTACATTCCAATACGATCGATTAAAAAGACATTACCAAGAACGACCCCACCATTATCCACATTATAAGGCATATCCAAGACTAAAAACATTGGTAACACCAAAAATGAATCATTCAGAAACCCAAAATACATGTATACGCTTTTAGTATCTATGGAAAAGAAAACCATAATTGACCCCATTAGATGGGTCACCTTGAGAAACACAGAGAAAAAAATCACCAACCAAATGAGTCTCATCTCAATGTATATACATATTCCACCTATATAAAATGTCAATAAATTAAAAAAAAATCAAAACTCACTATAAGTACTCACACCACCCATATTAAAACCACCGAGAAACCAACATGCCCAACACCAAATAATCAAACATATATGAATATAAATGAAATCACATGATAAAATCATCATCTCATAAGGAACTAATTCTAACTAAGAATCTAAATAATTAGAATACCCCTAGAGAATCCTATATTTAATGGTCAACTCTTCCCTAACAAACTAAATTGTCCCAGATGATCTATAGAAAGGGACATGTAGTCATTTTCCTGATTATGTAATGTTTCATTCTATGATATATAGGAATAACAATATATATTTTCACTAAAACATTAAATAATAAAACTTGAATAATTACCACCCACTACTAGTTTTCCAATTAGTTATTAGGTTCCCTTAATTTATTACTAGGTTCAGTACACCACCAATGCACACAGACAATTCCATCAACACCAAACTTCTCCTTGTAGATCAACATGACCTTCCACTAGAAGAAAATACAATAATATAATTTTTTGTATCTATGGTGAATTACACCATGTCTATATAATAGAAAACCATTTTATAAGTATTTGAGGTAATTTTAAAATACTTATACATAGTCATCAATAATAAAAATCAAACACAAGGATAAATATACATCTAGTGGATCTTTTGTGCCTAACCATGATGCATGTGATTCCTATTTCCTTCATAGGTCAATATTAAAATCCATTGACTAGATTATTACCAACGAGATATAAACTATGAATCCAATAGAGATCATAAAATCAATACATATCTATGTAAACCACATAAGGTAGAAATAATATACAACTGTAAGATCACATGCAAAAACATCAATCATGATTCCATAGTAACATAGACTCCATACTCAATTAGGTGTTTTTTATGCACCATCATAGTATCCATAATATTCTCAAGAATATTCTTATATCTTATAACTACAAATTTTTGAATGAGAAAGTAAAATGTAAAATATCTTATCAGATACCACTTTTTAACATCTTTTTATCATGGACTACGAACCAGGGCACAAATTAGCTGAATGATGCCTAACCTCAAACACACCCATATACACCAACAGTTTTTGAATATCATGTAGGGTCCGATATGAGGTTTTGCGGATGCTATACCACACGAATTAGATTGCGTAATCATAAAATAAATTATGAATACTCATCCATCAATAAAATATCCTTTAATATATGAAAAAGTATAAATAAATTGTACATAATGAATAAAATAGATGATAAATATATGGTATAAAATAGTGATATTCTTAAAATATGATGACATATAAAAATAAAAAATAATGAACAAAACTAATTCTAAAATAATACAATTGAGGAGGCAATGCAATCTATAAGCCTCATCTCATTAAAAATTCCCAACACATTATAATGTCTCTAGATCGATAATGGAATAATGGTCATTACCCCAATATGAACCTATAAAATGTGTAGGATGATCAGGTACCCATGTAATATTGTTACAACACCCATAATTTTATGACATAAATTTCTTCAAATAAATTATATTTTTTCTATATCATATGATATGCACAACCCTGAGTCTAAATAAATCTAAATATAGTATATTGTTATAACATAGTAGTTAAATTATATTAGTGAGTAAGAATAATATCCATTAAAAAAAATACTTATAATGTTTTTATATAAAAATTATATTTATAAATACTTATTCATTTCTAGTGAAATACTTTTATGCTTTAAAAATACATAATCATCAAAAAAAATTTGATTTTGTGAGAGAATGATATAATTAATATTTAACACTTATAGAAAAATTATTTTAGAAAATGAAATGAATATTTGAAATCATAAATTCAAAATTACAATAGTTTTGACTTTAGTTATTTTTCAAAAAAGATTAACATTTTGATGAATTGCGAAGAATATTGATATAAATTGCCAAAAGCCTTCTCATTACAAGAAATTAAAATGACCCATTTTTCTAATTGTTTAAAAGTAAAATATGATTATTTGTAATGTTATTTATCGTATTAAGGTCCTTTGATTCAATTTTATATCAAATATTTTTATAATTTGTTTTATTCTTATGAAAAAATTTTATTTCTAGAAAATTTCTTATCATCAAGTTTAATGGGTTTAATTTTAAAATAAATTATGCCATGTATGTGAATAAAATTTCATAAATTGGATACTATATTTGGAATAATATTTCCCAAATATTCTAAAGAGGCCACTTTCATTTTTTGGTCATATCTAATTGTATAAAAAGTAAAAAAAAATTGTTGCCTCAGTAAGGGTAAAACATATAAACTAGGGATAAAACATTGAGAAAAAAAATTACAATTAATATTATACATCATCTTATATTATATGATTATTACTTGCAGAAATAGAAGTCTATGATCCAATAATTATGTACACTTGTTTATTTTACTTTAATTATGATCATTATATTTTTTTCGAAAATAAAAAATAAAAAATGTCGCTCTCCAAACTGTAATAACTCAAAAGATTATATATAATGATAAAAATAGGTTATGTTAGATTATTTATGTTTATTTTAAATATTAATTAATTTTTAATCTTGGTAATATATTTTTACTTTTTCATGAATAAATAATTACATTAAATTCTTATGCAACATAGATACAATATTTATTCAATTTATAGAAAAACTATAAATGGATTTTAAAATATTAAAAGTAGTAAAATATAGATGAATTATTATGTACCATTATTTTTTTAAATAAATATAAAACATTAGAAAAATGATAAAGGTTTATATTCAAATTAAATAACATTTTGATGACATTAAATTCAATGTAAAAGAATAGTTCCCAAAATGACAATAATGATATTTTATAATAATCAATATTTAATTAAATGATTTAAAACTCATAAAAATAATATATTCTTCCATGTGATGGGTCTATGGTTGAAAATATCAACCTTGATTCATTTAGGGGGTACTTTTCCATTTATGGTAAAAGATTTGAACTGTAAAGAGTATATAAGTATTGATTTTGTAGAAATTGTCAAAAGTATTAATGGGGGTTTAAACTAAGATAAAAGAGTTAAAACACAACTTAAACATTTCTAAATATTATTATATTAGTGGAGTTAAACATGTCAATATATTTTATTATAAATATAAAAAAAATTAGTCAATCTATTATAATAATTAATTTAAATTAAATAAATAATTCATGAAATTCCAAGAGTGTCCATCTACTCATTTTTTAAATGGAACCTATTATCCTCTCTTCCTCGTAACTTTTGTTTCCTCTAACAAAGTGAAACCCCATGTTGTTTTTAGAGAGGGACATCATGATTGATAATGTGTATGACATGAAACAACAATATTATAAGATAATATAGAAACCTAACACTTCAATATATATCATTTTAAATAAATTCAATCTCTTTTATAGATTTATATAAATTCAATAATGAGTTTAAAAGAAATGTGACACTCTATTAAAAAGTTTTTATTTACAGAAGTCCATTATCACAGATCCATTAAGTTGGAAATTATGAATATTAATAAATAAATTATTAAAATTATACCATTTAAGCATGTATAATATGAATTCAATGGTTATATATTTATTAGAAATAAAATTAGAAAAATTTTAAAGAGAAATAAATGTTTTCTAAAAAACTGTATTATTCTAAAAGGAATACTTTTTACTCTTTGCGCATATAATGAAAAATTATTTTATTTCTATTTTAAGAAAATTATTATTATAAATAAACTTAATTTTTTAAAGATACTCGTAATCATTATCTCTGAGTGAATGTTTTATAATTTCATAATAGATTATTTTTTTGATGAAAAGTAAAAAAATAAAGAATTTTATTGAAAAGTTTCTTCTCATTTAGATTATATTGAAGGTTACGTTATATTTTACATTGGGATTAATGTAAAATTAGTTCAATTATTTAAAAATTTAAATAATTTAGGTTATTGAAATTTATTTCATATTTAATTTTGACATTGAAACATTCTATACTTATGATATTTTTCCCATTGGGAAGATGATCTTTCATAACATTTCTAGTTTAATTTTAAATCAAATTCTCTCTATTCAACTAATTATATATGGAAAAATGGATTCCGTAATTCTAATAATTTTTTTTATATTATCTAATATGTCCAACATATTTTTTGGAAATAATGAATTAGGAAAATACTAAAAATTATTTACTATGGCTAATGTATAAATTGGTTTACCTATGGGTTAAACTAAGAAGACAAGGGATAAAATGAGACTAAATATGTCCAAAACCGATTTAGTATCCATATATAGATCCTATAATCTCTAAGGTTCTATAATGACCCATACCATAGGCTTGTGGCTGGAGGAAAATGTTTATATTACATTACCTTTACAAAAAATAATGTATGTCATCTCCCCAACTTATAAAAGGCCACCACTCTGTATTTTTCACACTTATAAAACATTTTGTTTCAATAAATCACATACCAAATTCATGACATGAATCCCACCCAAATTTTTTTGACTAATTAGTATGATTAGTAATTCATTTTATGATGAGTTTCAGTATAAACCTAAAGAGTATTTCAAAAGAAGAGGTAAATTTCATAAATATGTAAATTTGTTTTATTGGTAATTCCACCACATTCAATCCTTCTTCTGCTCTAAAAATATAATAACACTAGTATCACCTATGCACTAAGATGTTTTTATATTAATTAAATGACCTATATCTATATCATCTTCCATTAAATATGAAAAGAAACCATTTATTATGTGTATGGAGGAAAACTGCCTCATGAGCCTGGGGATGTTTTTTTCCATCTCCCCCTTTAGAATATACATATTGTAACATCCTTACTTTTCTAATTCTCTTAAAAATTGATTAGTGTGTGTTACAATCATTAGGAGAAATTCCCAAGCCACTAAAGCATGGAAAAAAACATATTAAGGGTTTCATATTCATTTGGGGGATGATTTTCCCTAAAAACCAAGACATAATACACTAATCAACCAATCCACTATTTGATGAACGAATATACATAAATACAACTCAAATTATAACCAAGAACACGACTATATCAGAGTGAAAGTGGAATCCCAGACTAATAAAACTCAAAGACACCAAATGAATCATCCCAAGAAGCTCCCTAAATGCTCCAAGCTTCATCTCTACAGCCAATGCTTGAATTATAATAATACATCCTTAAATAAATGAGATACCTTCACATTACTTGTGTCTTGATAGATGACATATAAAAACTTGAAACACTAACTCTGAAGGTAGTGATTCTAAACCCCATAATATTTTTCCAGTTAATTACCAATTCACTCCACAAAGACAAAACTTGATAACAAATTTATACTAAATGCGTTGAAACAAATTTATAGTATTTTATATAAAAAATAATTTACAATGGAATGAAATAAAAAAAGAATTTAAATATTTTCTCAAAACCAGTTTTCATTAAAATTTCATAATTCCACACATCCACACATCCACACATACATTCTTTTGGTGATAGTTCCATACTTAGAAGTGCTCTTTTGTCAATCTGCCATGTTTTCAGAAGGTAACCAACACTATGTTCTCTAATGTAGCAGTCCCTTAGAAAAAGGGCCATGTCTAATAGAAATGATCACACAACAAAACTGTATGCCAAAATAACATGTCAAACTAACCATTACAAGTCATTTCAATAAAAAAATTATTTTATAAAAAACATTTATAAATTTTTTTTCTAGACATCAAATCCAAACCATAATTTTAATATTATCTTTTTAAAATCATGAACCAAAATAAAAATCCAAAAAACCATCGGTTTTCCTCAACTTCTAAGAAAACATCAATAAAGTGTTTTCCATAAAATCACACAATTTATTAAAAACAATTTCAAGAATTTAGAATAATTTTCTAACCAATCTATCAATATATAATATATAATAGTTGATAGAGAATCCACATACCTATCCATTGTTGGGGACAACAATTAACGGTGCAATAATATAAAAAACATGGATTAAATATTTTAAATACAAACATATATAGTATTCCCTTTAACCAATTCAATATGATCTCATCAATATTCACTTTTTACATCATAGATATATCCTCTACGATCTGTATCAATTGTTATAGAACATAGGATACAAATAAATATTAAGTATAATGATGAATGATAACTAACCAAAATATAATGATTGCTAAAAGATTTGGATCTATAAAAAATTCTTCTAGATAAAAGAAAATAAAATATCAAGCCATGGGAGGAAAAGTTAATATTTTATGGATAGATTAAGAGAGAAAAAAGTTATTAATGAGTTAAACTGAATGTGATACACACATTTATGATATAAAATTTCAGTGTTCAAATTTAGGGAACCCAATTAGAAAAATTGTGTGAAATCCAGGCAAAATATACTGTCTCAAACCACATATCACATGGTTGTCCTACATAGTTAGATTAAATCATGAACTGACCATTCATTTCTACAATGTTTTAAATTGATCTATTTCTCCTAGGTGTCTACATAGTTTTCCCAAAGCTTGTGTTAACTATGTTCCTTCAGAGTTACCTATGTTTTCCCCTATATGGCTTCCTAGAGGTCTTGTGTCACAGCCTCTCCCCTTGGGCCCATGATGTGATGAACCCATGCCCACCATTTAATGGCCTGGGGAAAGCAAATAGTGCAAAAGGAATTTTCATGAAAGTGGGAGGGATATTTTCAAATACCTCTATGCTTGCACACACACGTCATGGGCACAAAATTCTAAAAATTTAACATATATTCCACTAAGATAACAATTGAGAGTAATAATAACAAACTAAAAGAAAAGGGGGGGAAAAAGACATGTACAAGAACCTAAAGTAAGACTATGGTAAACCATAAATAAAGGGTATGTGAATGGGGGGATTCTTCCTAAATCCATAGAAGTACATATCATTTGTCGCATCTCAATAGGCACCACATTGTCCCAGACCACCAAGGTATATGTCGAAATGTCTGTCGTCTTTACAAGAAACAACACATGTGGGTGGAACCAGCGTTGGGGTGAGTGACACAATACTCAGTGAGGACCCCAAAACACAAAGATAACCCCACAAAGGAAAGTATTCACAAAATTTTTTCTAACTCACACAGGTATAATCTAAAGTTTGAAAAGTAAGACTATCAACGGTTAACCCTGAACACATGGTACTTATAAGGAACACATCCTCGATAAGTCAGTTAGGCCCACTGGGTCACCTAGACCAACTCTTCACTTACGCCTCCTTGTTCACCTAGACCCACTCGTCATATTCTTCTCGTCACAGCAAACGGCATGAACCCTGCTCGTAGTGTTCTTGATTTTGGTAGAATCTTTTTTTCAAGCCACCAATCATATATGATAATTAAATAAATCCCACTTAGAGCATCTCAAAAGAAACTCCTACCCATGAGGGTACCAAGTCCTTAAAAGATTTGTAAATCAGACGTACATTATAGAAGATATTGTTGTTTTAGTGATCATGGGACGATTGAGTCGCAGTGGGGTCCTACCTTCGTGGTCCAGCTAGACTATGGCACGCTGCCATGTCCATCGAAGCCTACCACCCATGGTGGTTTCTACCGGACATGCATCCACCAACCAATGATCTGGTGACCCTTTCCACCATCACAGACCTCATGGTCACGACCTTCCATCATCACTGCGACCTACCTAGCCATAATCCTCTACCACTGCGGGTTCACATGCTTGTGGTCAAATACCCCACACCGCCCTCTCCTGTGGCCTCCTTCCATGGATTGATCTGCCTCTATGGTCCCTCTTATACAGTGGTTTGTCTACGTCTTGGATTGACATTCCATAAAGAACATGAGAAAACGCTATTTCCAAAATGGATGGATCTGGGCCTTATTGGTGCAGTCCCCAATCCATCCATAATAGAATTTAAATTCAGGGGATGCGATAATAACCTCTCTAAGCATGTATCACATAGAAACGTGGATAGGATCGAATAAAAAATCAAAATCCAAACAATTCCATATATGTGATCGATCCACAGGTCAGCCTATTCATGGGTTGATCCCTGATCATCGCTCATATCAAAGAACGGTAAAATAAGGAATTAACATAGAATTAAACCCTTACCATGAAAAAGGATTGTTTAATGGTGAAGAACTGATTCGTTCTGTTGTCTTTATTCATTCATTGATTTCCAACTCTCGTCGGTGGAGAGATCCTTTGAAGAGATAGGAAGGAAGGTGTCTGTTGTCGTTCACCAATAGTAATTATACAGATCCTTTAAGAAAAACTCCATGATCATGGAAGTGATCCCTAATTTTTGTTATGATATTAATTGAAGAAACATGTTTCATCATTTCTTTTACCCTGAGCCGACATGCCAATATACAATTTCATTTATGAAATGAAACAACGTTTCAGTTACGCTTCAGTTTATGTACCATTATAACATTTCATTTATGAAATGAAACAACTAGGTCAACATTTCATTGTAGTGAAACAATTTTAATAAAATATATTTCTTATTTTTATTTTATTTTTTTATAAAATGCATAAAATTTTACTTTTACCCTTGACCAGTGCTGGTCAAGGTTAGGTCCTTCCTTAGGTAAATTCATCATTCTGAATGAAAAATACCCTCATGAGATATAAATCATTGCCCAATTTTTTGTTCGGAGATATATGTACCACACAACTCACAATGAAACCATTCTTACATGTGCCACAAAATATATATAATTCATTCTTTCATAACCCAAAAATATATTGGGTTTTCTTAAACATAATTTCATCATAACATAATCCATATAAAAGATCATTCCATCACTATAGAAATCAAATCACAATAATAATAGTGACGGAAACATAACACTATTTTAGAGTGTCATCTTATATGTAATATAATTTAGATAAAACACCTGAACATAGTTTTTGAATAATATATCCTTTATTCTTCAAAAAAATTTTATTTTCTCACAATGATATGAAATTTTAATTTATAAGTATTTAGTTGAAAATAAACATGAAATAGTGGAGAGGAATATTTATATAAATAAGGTTTCATGAAATCATAAAAATCCATTTATGTCGTATATGTTAAACACAAACATTCTCCTCGTATTTTTTCAGAAAAATATATAAAAGTAACTCATATGGTAAAAAAATAAAGATTACATCCATACCATGTAGTAAAATTAAAAAATGGGTAAAAATGAATTCAAGCATAAATAGAATAATATTAAACATTTTATGAAAACATATTTATAAATAATGTTCATGGACGATAAATATATGCTTAGTAAGTAATAACGTATAAACAATCTCAAATCAAAATGAGATTAAAAAATTAACCCTAACCAATTTATAATCAATCGCATCGTATAAATCATAAAATAAAGAAACATATATTCATATGTAAATATCATCACATTAATAATAATAATCATAAAAATATTAATTGTAATCATAAAAATAACATAAAAATAATAGGTGGTGTATAAGGGATATGTTCCACATAAAGAAAAGTGAGAAAAATAATCCCTTATCTTAGGTCAGATTTATTCTATATTTGTCAGAAACTCATGTATAGTGGGTTTCAACATATTACTAACTTGTAACTGAACCATAAAAATATATATGGTATCATATATGATTCAATTGCGATTTTATATTACTTGTACATTTGTCAATTCCATGTTAAAGAAATATTTTGGGGAATAATCGGTTTATTTATCGTACATGTTTTGAATTGTGATTCTTGATATTATTACTTATATCAGGATTTACTTACTTCCATAAGATAAAAAATGATTTATATATCATATATATTTAGTATATATATATATAATAGATATATAAATGAAATGGAATACACTGGTCATAGAGATGGTAGGCCATATGTACACATGAACATGGTTTTCGTTTCCTTATTGAATTGAATGGAATTAAGTAAAGGATATATATATATAAAATAGAATTTTTATGTTATATATTTCATTATTATTTATTATATATATTATAATTATTATTTAATGTATAACATGGAGAATGAATCTAATTGTGTCGTGGATACGGTATGTCAAACGTACGCACGAGCGACGACATCGTTCCCCTAATTAGTGGATGGTGTAAAATAAATCCAAATTAGTATAATGTAATAATAATCATATATAGTTATTATTTCCAACATTATACTCATACAGGTACGGTGGTGGTGAAAGACAGATTACACGATGATGTGGAGATGGTAAGTTCTGCGTACACACGTGTGGTGATTTCATTTTTCGTAGGATGGATAGAAATTGAAATAAGAATATTTCATATTTATAATAACATATCAGTATATGATTGATACTGATGTCATTACAATGTAATGAAACAACTAATTAAAAGTAAGTTAATGAGAATGAAATTTTAACAAATTAGTAGAAGTGATTTACTCTTCTTCGACGTGACTCCATTAAATGTTTCACTTATGGCACTAGAGTTTGTCATTTCAGAAGACCAAATCCACTAGAATGTAACAATGATATATTATAAGAAAAATGTTCAAGTTTTTTTTGATCTTGGAGGCTCCAAATGGGTTGAAGATGAGAGGGAGGATGTGACCTTTTAATGATAGGATATGGGTACTTTATGAAACTCTTAAAATATTAATTTATCATAAATTAAATTTTGATTAAAAATGATAAAAAATTATTTTATTAGAATATAATATGATTTTAGTTAGAATAAATATCATCCAATAATTTTTAGACAATTTTTGGAAATATTTTTTATCCTTATCTGTTTTGCTTAACCTTTTTTTACCTTTTTTAATCATCCTGTGAAATCATGTTATTTACACATTGTGGGTTAAAGTAATTACCATATCATGTCAAACGAACCAAAAAATATTATTTATGAAATAGATGGACTTATATTATACATTTTGAGAATTGTAGTTTTTTATAAATTTAATATCATTTAATAACCTATTTTTTTGTTATGAATTATGTCAATTTTTCATACTATTCATCCATGACCTTTTTAAATATTAATAAAAAACTAATTAAATCGAACCAAATTCATTATGTCCACTCTAATATGTTAATGTCATCCAAAAAAATTAGTGTATGGTATCCAAATGTTAAAATTAAAGTTTTTTAGTTTTTAAAAATTCATTTATTTGAATCTTTCACTTATAAGGTAATCACTACATCATAAGTGTGTCAAAATTAAATATATTTACATAATGTCTAAAAATTATAAATACAACACCATGATGTATGAAATATTTCTATATTTCTAATGACTATATATAGATATAAATATCAGTTATAAAACCTTATGTTAAAATCTATTTAGTAAATGATATTCATTTAGGTTATAATTATCTTTACCTTAAATTAATTCCTATAAAATGTCATTTTCACATCCATGTCAATCAATGGGGTCCCCAAATCGACACATGGGTAAAAATAGTCGTAAATATCTCATCCAAATGGATTTTGACATGCGTTACGGTAGTTTAATATTATTATAATATTATTTTTTACCCTTATTTACTAGATTTACCTTTTAACCATGGTAAATAAAATAATTACTGAAGTTTCTATTCATAATGTCTAAAAAATAAAAGGCACATATTTACAAAATATTAACCTCCGGATTCAAATAATGGAATAATTTTTTCCAATTTCAAAACACAGAATTTTCAGTAATTAATTTAAAATTAATTATCATTGTCAAAACCAGAAAACATTTTTTAAGAAGTAACAACTATCAAAATATTGACATCTGTTTATTTTCAATTTAAAATTGTATTACATCCAATGAAAAACATTGGATTAAATGAATAAAATTCAATTCAATTAAACATTAATACAAATTAAAAATAAAATCTATCAATATAAATAATAATAGGAAAAGGAGGTTTTATCTTAAAATGCGATATTTTTCACTATTCATTAAAATAAAAATTTATCAGAAAAATACCAAAATTTCCACAAAAGTAAAATTTAATATCTTTATTACAAAGAATAATTTTTTTCATATATTTATTATAAAAGTGTAAAAAATAGATTTAAAATTGGTGTGCCATTATAAGGGGTAACACTATATTTTTTAAAAAATATTTTGTTAATTGGGAAAACTGATTTTGTTCTCATACACTGTTCTAGAAAATGTGTAATATTAATGATAATGGTATATAAAATAAAAAATTTGGTTAATAATATTCATAACTTCTAGTTTATATCCCATTAAATAATAATATTTTAATAATATATAGGTGTTTAGTGAAACTCGTTATTGCATGCAATGCAAGCCATCAAAGAAGGGTGCTCTTGTGTGTAACGCAAGACATGTCAGGGTTGTGTGTATTGTAATATTCCTTTGGTGTTGTGTATAACATAATACAAACCTATTCATTTATAAATTTTAAAAAAACTAAACACATTTTTTCATGAAAATAATTCTTCAAAATGAACTTGACATTTTTTGTAACACAAGACAAGGATGTTGTTTGGTATACTACCAGAAAATTTGATGTTGCATATAGTGCATTATAATCTTGGTGTAGAATAAAAAAGAAGTCATTAAATAATTAAAAATAATCAATCTCATAAAATCTCAGGTGTTACATTCTACCCTCCTTAAAATGAATTTCGCCGTCGAAATTTTCCAGGGTTCTAAATCATTTACTATTTCAAAGCTTCATTCACGGAAACCCACAACGTAAAAAGAGATAATAAAATAAGATTTTAAAAAGGAATTTTAGAAACATAAAGGATACCCAAAGTAACTAAACCATGGGTTTCCACATAGGAGAACATAGCTGGAATGTGAAAACATGAATATTGAAGTGAAATATATCCATCATGTTCTGATGGATAATGATAGAGAATAAATTTTGAAGAATGTTAACTACCATAAATCCATAAATCTATGATAATTTATGGGACCATCTGATTCATCAGATGAGAATGTACTAGGATAAACATTTTGGTTTCGGGATCCTTTTTTTAAATTTGATGATTTTTTTAGGAGAAATAATTACCTGATTTCAATACAATATCACCATTGGTCATTCCCTGAACAATTTCTACTTCATATCTTATTTAAAGAAAGAAAGTGAAATTTTTCATTCGTGAAGTGTTAAATAATCATGCGATAGAATGATAATTCATTTTTTTTCTCTAAAAAATGTTATAACTAGTAATAAAATATACATAAGTATATGTATGTTGAGATTAATCGTATATGGTTCAAAAAATGGAATTATACTTCACTTATCAGACCTCTTAAATAAAATAAAAATAATTTATATTCACTAGGGCCTTAATTAAGGACGGTGTTATGTGATAATGTCCTTCCAAACTTCAGTTGTGGGTTCAATTCTCACAGCCTTGGTTCGATGCGCCAGTTTTTCCCCATCCTACGAGTATTACTTTTTATAAAACTATACTATTATAACATACCACAAATAATATTAAAAATTAGCTTTAAACAATACTATCTGATGGTATTCTTAATCAATTCCTACCATTATCCTTATAAAAAATACTCATGTCCAATAGCATAGTACATAATAAATACAATTACATGAAAGGTCATATAACAAGCATGTGAATACCATCATTTATCCCTCACAAGATATATCTTGTTGGCCAAATACAAAACATTTGAATGACATCATCATGAATTCTCCTTAGTCGTGGTAATAACCTAAATTACCATATATCCTTATTGAATAAATACATGTCTAAATATTCCAAAACATAATGGATATATTTCTTAATTCCCAAAAAGTTGTATACTTCATCCATGGTATCATCACCATATTGTCAACAACTCCATAATTAGTTCCCAAGAAACTAGCATCATCCAATTTTCTTATTCAAATCCGATATATCTTTATCCAGACATCGTTATCTTAATATAAGGGACATATTATGGGTCATATTCCCCTTAATCATGTGTTCTCCAAGCATATCCCATTACCCCTAAATCAATTTTTGGCTCCTTAAAATTATTCAACCTATCCTTTCAAATCCTTAATGAAAAATATATACTGAAAACACACATATATTTCATGATTCATAAAATGTAATCTTTGAATTTCAAAACATATAGACCTAAATAATCCATATTAATTCTTAAACCATTACTTAGAATCCTTCATATTTGTATTCCCTAAAATATGAATCTTGTTTTAAGGGTTATCAACCAAAATATTCGTAGGTTTAATGTAAACAATACTTGAAGAACATCACATACCTTTCACATGTCCTTTATAGTCTCTTTATCCTCAGTATTATGACCAAATCTCGTACTATCTTCATGATTCTCATCAACATATGTCAACATAGTAAATTGATCTTCATAATTCCCATAATTTTCCCATCTAAAACATTCAGAGGTAAAATATGTTCTGTGTAGTTTGGGAAATTGGCTATGACCAAAAAGAAAAGTGTGAGAACTGTTTATTAGAGATTAGATACACATATGAAAGGTATATTACTTATAATATTTCAATTTTTGATATCTTATATTTAAACCTAGGTTAGTCATTATTATCAAGGAAAACATATGTTTGTAACCTATATATTAATTAGCTTTAGAACATCCCAAGACAAATCCTTGGAAATATATCTAGGGATATCAATAATGATTTCGGGTCTTAGTCTCCAAAGGTTAACAAAACTTTTTCTCTCATACAAAATGTAGAAACCCTAGATTGACATACATGGAAATTTCATTCCTTTTGAAAAATAAATAATTCCAAACACAAAAATATGCACATAAACATTATTAGTTTATTGCATTTGGAAACTCAGAACATTATCATCTAATTTGGTGAAATATCTTCAACATCTCCTATGAAATCTTCCCCTACTCTTTTCCAACATAGAAACATTCATTATATACTTGTGAAATGAAAACAAAAAAAGGGTGAGCTCAAATGCTCATTAAAGGTAAACATTGAGAACATAAAATAGGCCATAAACATAAGTATGTAAAAACATGAACATAATGTTCAAATATCAAAATCTAGATACCTAAAATAAATCATGGTATTTCATAAGTCATAGATCAAAAAATGGAATTAACCATAAAAATGCATTGGAATAAAACTTGGGATTGTGGAAAATAAATAAGACCATAATATTATTTATATAATAGCTAGGGCATTGCTGCCAAGACAATCATAGTGGACAAATTCCATTGTTAAACCGGGTTGACTTATCGTTCTAGCCCTATATTACTGAACCAGATATAATTGATGTTCTTGTCATGTCTATCTATTGAGATATTAATATTTACACAATGAATTAGAGGGATATATAGGTCCCACTCATCTCATAATGAAATAATTATTACATGTTTCGCAAAACATAAATCCTTAATCATAGCATAACCCATTAAATAAAATGGGTTTTCTTAAACATCATTTCATCATAACATAATCCTTATTATATTAAAATTCCTGCATTAACACAATAAAATCATAGTAATAATAGGGATAGATATATAAAATTATTTAGGAGTGCAATCTTAGATGGAAAATAATTTAGATAAAACAATTGAATTTAGTTCTTAAAGAAAATATCAATTCTCTTTAAAAAATGTTTTCTTTTCTCAAAATTCCACACGATTATAAAAGAAAATAATTTAGTTGAAAATAAACATGAAATATTTTAGAGTAATAGTTTTATAAATTATTCATCATGAAATCATAAAAAACCATTCATGCCTTATATGTTATAAGAACATTCTCCTCAAACATTTTCAAAAAAGGAAAAAAAATATCCTTGTACGGTAAAAAAAATATTTCTTCCATACCATTTGTAAAATTTAAAAAACGACTTCAAAAATACATGGAATAATATTAAATATTTTTTATCTTTTTTTAGAAAACATGGACTTGGATGATAAAATTGGATTAAATGACCAAAAATGGATTAAAAGGAGGTATGGGACCAAAATTAATTACCATATATCATCCAAGTCCATGTTTTTTATGTTACCAACATGAATTATCCATGTTTTCTAAATTAGATGAAAATAATGTTTTGACATAAAATGCGGTATTTATCATTATTCATTAATATATTATTTTTTTAGAAAAAAACCAAAACTTTTTTAAAAAAAATGAAATTTTCTATCCTAAATAAAAATAAGAAGTTTATTTTTTAAAAAATAACCTATAAAGGTGTAAAAAGATATATTTAAAATTGGTGCGCCAATAAAAGGCGGTAAAACTGCATTTTTTTTAAAATACTTCTTTTATCCAAAAAATGATTTTTCTCATACCATATTCTATAAAATTTGTAAGTTGATTGATAATGTTTTATAAAATTCAAAATATGGTTAATACTATTCATAACGGCTACTTTATATCCCATTAAATAATAATATTTAAATAATATATTGTAGTTTAGTCAAACATGATATCGCTTACAACAGAATCTATCAAGGAAGGTCTCCCTTGTGTGTAACGCAATACAAGTCAGTGTTTCATGTAGTGAAATTATTGTATGGTGTTTCATATAACGTAATCCTAACTTATTTCATTTATACATTGGAATAAATCTATAATCACTCTTGTATGAAATTAATTCAATCAAAAAACATGAAATTTTGTGTAACAATATCCAAGAGTAGTGTTGCATATACTGCAAGATAATACGGTGTTTCTTACAACACAAGACATCAAAAAATTAAAAATAATCTATCTTATAAAATCATAGGGTGTTACATTCTACCACCCCTATATTTAATTTCGCCCTTCAAATTCTCCGGGGTTATAAATCTTTTTCTACTTGAAATTTTGTTTAATGGAAACCAAAATCATAAAAAGGGACACTAAATCATTATTTTAGAAAGGAATGTAAGAAACATAATGGTTTCCCAAATTAACTCATCCCGATGTTTCCACATTGGAGAACATAGGTGGAATGTGAAGACATGGATATGGAAGGGAAATCTATTCATCATGTTTTGATGGATAGTGATAGAGAATTAGGTTTGAATAAAGGTAACTACTAGAAATCCATAAATCTACGATGATTTAAGGGACCATCTTATTCATTAGATAAGAAGGTACTAGGATAACATTTTTGGTTTAAAGATCCTTTTTCTAAAGTTGATGATTTTTTGGAGATCGATAAACACTTACGTGATTACAGTTCAATATCACCATTGGTTATTCCTGATAAAATTTTCACTACATCTCTTATAATAGGAAATAAATTTTAATTTTTCATTCGTGAAGTGTTAGAAAATCATGAAATAGAATGATAAGTCATTCCATTTACCTCAAAAAAATTGTTAGCACAAGTAATCAAATATAAATAAGTCAATCTATTGTGAGATTAATCATGTCTCATTCTAAAGAATGGGATTATAATTTATATATCATACCACATAAATAAACTAAAACTAATTTATATTAACTAGGTATTTACCGTAGGGTAGTGGTAGGAGATAAAAGCTTGTAACTCTTCAGTTGTGGGTTCAATTCCTACAGCCTTGTCCGACTTGATGGTTTGTCACCCATCCTATGGGTTTTCATTTTTCTGAAACTATAATATTATAAAATACCAAACATATTATTGTTGATTCCAAATTTTGGATAGTTCCAGGATCATGATGATAAAGAACAAAAAAATTATTTTCAAGGGAAGTGGAATATTCCCCGACCTGAGAGAAGGTGTCACAAGATTCAAGGGATGCACACAAAAGTCCCTCCGGGGTGAAATCACTTGCCTTCCCATTGCGACGTAAAGGGAAAACATCCGTAGAAACCTTCCCATAACCACCAATGGAACCAGCATGCAACAGAGTGGGGTTGAACGCAACACTCCTCTCGGTGAAAAAAATCATGCACTCCCAATGCAATGTCAAAGGGACTCTTTCATGCTATTGTGCTTGAAAATCAGTTAAGTCCTGAGTGCGATGGTACCTGGTAGTGCACAAACCCTTGTGTTCCCAATGCAAAATCAAAGGCATGCTTCCATGATAAACCCCTAGAAACTGCCAAAGGCACTGGCACACAAATTTCTAGGAGGCCTGCAAACTTTCCTCTGGCGTGCAAACCCCGGCGCGCCCTATTCAACCTCAAACTTTCATTTGCGTATACCATCCTTGGGTGCCACCTTCGAGGATTTAGGCTATAAATTTATGAATACCCCACGCCTTTAGGGGATGGTGACAGAAGATGATGTGACGCTCTACTGCATGAAAGTCACCTTTTTCCCAACCATGAGAAAAACACTATGGACTCAAGGTATTAGATCTTATAAGGAAGTTCTCCCAAGGGCCCTCCATTTGTTGGTCCCTCTTGGGTTTGATATTCATACATTTCCATTTACACTAAGTCATTTTCATGTAAAATATCCCTATTGCACAAGAGTTCACCCCTATATAAGACCTATTTTGCATGCGACCTTCCGGTGTGCGTGCGTCCTTTCGGTTTGCGTGCAACCATTCCATCTTGCGTGCAACCTATCATTGTGTGCATGACCCTCCTTGTGTGCTCCATGAGGAATCTTTACCATAATTAACCATTTCAAATCCCCTCTTATGCACAAAACACTTGTGTCGTTCACCTTTCTCCTTTACGACCCTCCAGGTTCGTACGAAGTGATTTCAAAGTCCCTTGGGTGGTGCTTCCCATGGCATTACATAGCCTAATGCTTCTTCATATATTCATGCTAACGGGTAGTGATTCTTCACAAAGACATTCTAATGTGGTCCCCTCAATGGATCACTCCACGACATCCCCTCACTTCGGCATTTTCGGTGCCTTCCCTTTACCAAGGTTTAAAGTTTGCTTGTTATGTAAGTCCTAGGGGTGAAGAGTGAACTTGCCTCGTATGAGATGAATGATGTTAAACTACCATGAACCTTCATCCTCAGCACATGACATTAAACTATGTCCTCACCCCATTCCTTCTACATGGTGATCCCCATATCGGACATCTCTATGTCCTCTCGTCTCCACAAGAGTGAGATCGTTCTCACATTGAATGAGATCCTATTTGCAGGAGTGGAGCCTATCCACGGGGAAGGGAAACCACCTAGGTTAAGCCTCTAGCCTTTTCGTTAGGAGGTATCACCTTTTCCCCTCCTTTCTTATTTAGTTCCTAAGACCCGAGGGGGGGATGGGCACCAGAACCAACCTCTCTTCTATGAAAAATCCCTCTCCCATTGGGCTTTGTCACCACCCAGGCCTCCAACCTAGAATAAGTCTCAATATTCATATCCTTGGTCTGTGAACCATGTGTATGCCCCTATTTATTATTTGGTATGCGACCCACGCATAGTCCCATGTTTCCTTTTTTAGGTGGCTTCCTTGCGTAAGAACCACTCCACTTCCCATGGATGCACATGTCATGAAATGATCATAAAGACTTTGGTGCCTCTTGTTTCTCACACTAAGCGTCACTCACATGGGCAAAGAGTAAGCATTGATCATGGAATCCTTCCTGATCCTCCCTAGAGTGTAATCCCCAAATCCATTTCAAACATTGGGGAATTTTATCATAGGAAAGGCAAGGTACAGAGGAAGCCTCCCTAAGGTTCAATACCAACTCCTATTGGTCCCGAACACTTCATGTTTATTCACCAAATCCATTTTGAACTATGGGGACATTGATCCTTGACAAGGAATGGTACGTAAGAATCCTCCCAGAGGATCAATCCCTCACACCTATTGGTCCGGACCACTTCACATCGGCTCACCGACACATCTTTGAACTATGGGGACTTTGATCCTTGCCAAGGAAAGGTATGTAGGATGCCTCACAGAAATTCATGCCCAACACCCATGGGTCCCGACCACTTCACATCGGTCCACCAACACCTCTTTCGAACAACATGGTCATTGATACTTTATAGGTAATGGTACGTAAGAAACCTCCCAAATGTCCAAGCCGAACACCCATTGGTCCTGACCAGTTCATGTCAGTTCACAAACACTACTTCTTAACTACACAGTCTTTGATATTTAACAAGGAAAGGTATATAGGAAGCCTCTTAGAGGTTCCAAACCCACAACAATTTTTCCCAAAAACTTCACGTTGGTCCACCCCCGTAAAGCATGATGATAAACTGTATGCCCCTTTTTGTCTGGCATGACACTAAACTGTGCCCCATTCAGCATTAAGCTATTATCAAACCAATCTATGGTAATTTGTTGTAGTCCCCTTTGTTAGGTCCCACATCTTTGGACAACCTTAGAGTATTAGAACAACCTCGGCCTTTTAACTATGCGTAAGACCTATTATATCATTAGGTCACAGTCCTCTATGTACACACTGATTCTATACCCCATCATGAACTATGTGGACTTTGATTCCCTACCACAGGGATACGTAGGAAGTCTTTTTGAGGCTCAAGCCCAATATCACCATCTCCATCATGTTGGCTCCATCTCATTCACTTACCACTTCATTTAACTCTCCATATCCATTCTAATTCTTACATGGGCTGCCACATCCTTGTGAGATCAATCCATTCACATCTTCCTTGTTCCCAATAGAAACTGGGTAACTAACCACATGTTACATCAACATCAGTTTTCCCTTTAGGGGTTCCACCCATACGAACCACTCTAGTGAGTTCTTTTATCATTTTGATATGTCTCCTCTAGATGTTAAACTCATGAAATACCCAGTGTTAGACATGGGATGTTGAGGATAACCTCAGAGACATTCGTATGGAATATAATTCCTCGCATTCGACATGGGATGCCTTGGGCTTCTATTCCCTCAAGAAGCCCTATAATATTGGGAAGAAAACCAATCACACCAGTGATCCAGTGTTACGACAAGGAAGAGATGTCCAACATGAATAATCCACTAACTGAAGATTTCTTCCCTGACTCTCCCCCTTGTAATGTCTTGAATGAAACATTGTAATTAACTGGAATCCACAAAGATATGGAACCGAGAAGAGTTTCACGAACAACATCTTAATATATGAGGATGACCCAGACTAGGTGACTAGTTTCGAGAAGGAATCCTCTAAATTAGGAACTGACATCCCATCAACCTGTTTAGATCAACGAGTAAACATCCATGAATAAGAGAAATATGTCTCCCACCTTTGGAAAGCAGTAATGTAGGGCAACACAGTAAGTGCATCCTCGTCCTTCAAAATAGAAGGAGGCGCATGCCCCAGCAAAAGCGTCAGAAATAGAAATGGTTAACCCAGTGTGAAATTATTCTCCTCAATTTAGAGATTAGTAGTGTTTGAGACATCAATTGACTAGAATGTCACTGGATCCAGTTATCCATCCATAGGTCCCACCAGAAAAATAATGGGTCTGGCGTGGAACTTTCCAGATGTCGGGGTAGCTAAAATGTTGTACATCATGAACTGTGATGTTCTCATTGTGGATCCTTCTTACCAGACATGGAATATTGAATGTTACTAGGGCACTGGGTTTCGATTTCCTATATGTAGCACTAATGGTTTATTCTCCCTGACTTCCAAAACCCATTCCACTATACAAGAAACTGAGCACTGCCAATCCACAGACGCAGGGGTAGGGGATATGTCAATGTGGTAGACCCGCATGGCTCCACTCTTCAGTGACAGTCTCCATGTCCAAAAATTTTGGGCTCTCACACCCCATCTTCCCATTGTAATTCATTCAACGAAGTGGGATAAACGACATAGTATGAAGATATGAGGAGGAGGGGATTATCCCGACTCAGGATATGGCCTTCCAGGATATAGAGCCATTTGCGGCTTGCCGCCACTGCCACCCCCAAGGGCCGCAATGGGAGGAACTTCTCCCCACTCTAATGCCAAAATATTTCTGGATCCTTTCCCCAAAATGCTTCAATGACAACCTTCCCTATGCCGATGAGAAGGAGGATGTCTAGGCCTGTCCTATTGGGATCTCATTTTAGGGGATCCCAAGGAGGTCCCCCACTTGGTTGCACCAGCGCCACTACCGGACTCCACGGGTTGATGAGCAGGTAACCCATGAACCTATTCTTCTAGCCCCAGTCCATTAGACCCGACGCCAGTATTCGGCGCAGGCTCAGGAGGATGCTCATCGTGGTGCGTCAACCTCAGCAACTACAAAGTATCATGCCACCACCAACATAAACCATCAGTTCCCTATCCATTATGAGAAGGGGAATATAGAAGCATAACCCAGATCAATGACCCAACCACCCCATGTGATGTTTCGGTCGACTATCCTGTTTGTCGTCATAGGTAACACCCACTACGGAATGACCCATGGCAATGCCACCCAGTACAAAGGTCCTCCCCTTACTACCACCATTGAGAATGAAGATGCTCCCCAATTCCACTCTCAGCATGGTCGTCCACCCCATGCTACTTATAATCTGAATGAGGGTTTCCCCACATGGTATTGACACTTAGTACGAAAGCATCATATGTTCTCATGATATCGGGTATGGAGTTGTTCCTCTTTCCATAGGATGCTTGCATGGAGGTGTTACACATCTGGTCAATCTATATCATGGAGGTCTCCTCCGTGTCCTTATGGTGGCCGGTGAAGGAACTCCACACCCCATCAATTATAGGATTGATGGTCACCCTCACTACATTGGCACCCAAAATAGAGTTCATACTAGTGCTTGGCTTGACAAATACAATGACCCTCCTCAAGCATACGCAGCCAGGGGAAATATGCTTGGAGGTCCTACCCATGCTCCTTCCCGCTTAAGCACTTCCTGTGGAGATCCTATTGGAACATCATCTAGTGGAAACCAGGTGCTCCCCATGTTACTTTTGATATATGTATAGGTTCTCCTCGCACTCTCCATCATTCAGGCAGAAAAACTCTCCTCCCCAATGCTAGTCCGTCCGAAGGACATCCATGGGTCAGAAATCTACCATATCCCAAAGAGCCACCCGAGGGCGAGAAGGTAGGTCATTATCGACATAAAAATAATTCCAGGATGATTCCAACTGAGATTAAACCTTTTTTATTCTCATATTTGGAGGCGGAATATGACTCGGCAATGTAACCCTCACCCCAATCCTCTAGGTCAAGGGTCGGGGGTGGAATGAGGTGCTTCATCTTCGTAATTCTGGAATGCGTGGTACATCAGATCCCTCCCTCCATACCTAGATAAATATAGAAGGATGAGTATCAGGAACTCCCTAGGGCATGACCATGAAATCTCAACCATCATCACTAGGATGATTATCTGCCTCGATCAGAGATCACATAGAGTTATGTTGGGGACCGATTGAGAATGAGCAACAGCATGGCCCACCGCCAGCATTCGTAGTCCCTATACTAGAAACAACGGTCAATAGTTTATCTTATCGTGATGTGTTGGCCAGGTCACTGTACTCTTCTGAGGATAGCCCGAAATACAGCGGGTTTTCAGTCTGCTTGCCATATTCTCCACCAGCCTGCCTACCTTCACAGTTGTCTGCTTCAGTACTGCTAGTGGTTCCCCAGCCACCTCTAAATAATGGGTGGGGAAATGAATGGCTAGGCCCCGATTCTGGGCCAAGGAGCTTATGGTACATTCTTCTGGTAAACTATTTCCTGGAGATGTATTTTCTGGTCGCAACACCAAACTTCAGTTCACCCGAATAGCTCACCCAAGAAGATGTTGAAAACATTTTTCAGACCCTTTGGGTGGCACACTTTCGTCTTTGTCATTGGAGAGTGGCATACCCTAAAACCCAATCACATTTTTTAGAAATAGGCCATAAATGGCATCTGGTTTATTTTTCCACACTCCCCATGTCCTCGTTCCCTAAGTCACTAGAAGACATAGGACCCTCCAACAACGATGTGTTCATAGCTTTAAAGTGCTCTATTAGATTATCAAGGGGGCTTCCCCTTGTGCAGATCAAGGATAGGCATATCCTGCTGCCCTCCACTTTAGTTTCATCTGGCGCCAGCCCAACATTCCAAGAGATATAAAAAATATGCCTCCAGGTAGGGTCATGTTTAACATGGTTGACCTACCCGTTGAAGAGAATGAGTTAGAACTTCTTGGGGAAGACCAACCCCCCTGAGGGAGTCTGACACATATTGGAAATGTTTCGAAGAATCACTCGCCAACAAAACAATTCAGTAGGTCCTTCTCTACCTACCGAGTCATTAACCCTCAACTAGAATCCTATTAATGGGAATGAGAACCTCAAAACTTTCAAACCGTCTGACTCGTCTGGCACATTACAAAAGATATTGGTTGGTATCGAGAATGTTGTGTTCCATAAAAATATCACGGAGTATAATAAGATGGTCGATGACCTCCTTGTTTAGTGTGTCGTAGAGTGACAGCCAGACTATAGTGATCCTCGCTCGGGGTAGCAGGAGAAGGTAGAGCTTCCCCCTGATGAATTTCATCAGTGGGACCCTGGCCATCTTGCCCATGTAGAAAGGGTTGAGGATGGATCTTACGAAAGAGGGCGTGGTATGTGTCGCAAAATCCACCAGAGTTGATAGATAATCGATAAGACCTAGATTTAGTTTTCCCAGCCTCTCTACAGGTCATCCCACCAGCCACTCCACAAGTCCTTAGGCCTACCTGTCATGTTGAAGAACCCACCAACGCACTGGTGGTCAGGGTTTCCTGTTAAAATAAGGACCCCCAGCCAGATGATCCCATAGATGCAATCATTTCTTTCCTCGAGGCATTGGAAACAAAAATAGTAGCCATCCTGCCGGATGGAAATCTGTATCTGATGTGGGTGGATGATATGTCATCACCCATGGGATTCGAAAATCCCACCTTCCCCCATCAATGGGATGGGCGATCCTCTTCAGCATCCATCTCACTTCATCTTAAGGTGTAGACCCATGTTTGGAATTTTCTCCCATTAGGAGGCCACCAAACTTTGATGCTTCATACAGACAATGGAAGGACTTTTTTTGTCTGGTACAACCTTCTACCCATCATCTTAGTTTCCATCTAGAAATATCTTCATAGGAAATTTTCATACCAATTTACATCCACCACTCAGAAGAGGAGTATTGAAAAACTCTTCAAATGAAAACAGCGGCTTGACAAGCGTATTGCGTACTTTTTCTCCCGGTGGAAAGGGCTCACATACTCTCTCGATATGCCACTGAATCAAGAGAAACTTCTAACAATGTGTGTGGGGAATGTCTAGATAGAACTGGTCCCCTATCTGATCACCTAGAATAACCCCAGGGGATTCTGATACTTCTTCGATAAGTCCTGGTACCTAGAGAATGTTTAGAACATGCTAGGCAGGCATGTCTGTTGCCACCATCCATTCTCGCGAGGAGGGCCTCCAAGGCCGAGCCTATTCCAGTAGCCCAAATAGTGGCCCCTATGAAACTGGAGTTGTTACCAATGGAGCTTCCTTCACAGCCTCATAGGGTCCCTCAACCTCAAGCACAACCTTAATCTCAAAAAAATCCACCTCAAAACCGACCGGTTCCCCTGCAAAATTCACTGCCACCGCCCAGGCGAGATAACAAGGCTCCACCTCCTCGACTGGCTCCTCCAACCCCTCGTTAGGGACAGGATCCAGGAGCCCCGATCCAATAAATAATAAAATGGACCTAATTATTTAGCAAGGATCAGGTCCCAGGTTATTTCTGCAGTTCCCTAGAGCATGCAATTATACATTTTTCTGAATGTAGGAGCCCCGAAGAGGAGAATCTCACTGATCACCCAACTACATCCCCTATCACTGAATCATGGTGCACAATCTTAAACCGTGCTATGTTTTTAAGGATTGGATTCATGACCTGGTCGACAATAATGTAGTCAGGTTGGCCCCATCTTTGGCACTTATGCCATGTGTATTCGTGAAGCCCTATTACGACAGTGACAATGAAGGTTAGTATAATCGGGTTTATAACGACATATCCTAAGATAATGATGACTCGGTGGCTTGTTAAATAGATTCTTATGTCCATGGTATTATCTATTCATGCCTGAATCGACCAATGCCTTCAAAATCTACGACTATTACTTCTACATCACCGTCTCAACCATCCTCTTATTAGAAGAGTAAGCATCGACGACGCAAGGGAAACCAATGTCCCCCACCAATGTTGTCATCATCCAATACTATCAGTGAATTCATTCACCCAGAGATAGAGATTCCACCTAGAATCCATCCAGTATTGAATGATTCTTCAATTGAAAGTCAAGGGTACGAATCGGTTAACACCGTAGAACTGGTAAACCCCTATATGATTTCTGAAGGCGAAGAGCACCAGGCGGATCCTCCCAATGTTCCCAGCCGTTGTCAGCATTGACGAAGCCGTGAAAATGTGGGTTTTTGGAGTGTCTCAGTTAGTATTTCCAGCTTGGATGTGCCTGCTACCTAAACTGGGTAGTAGTCATAGTGTAGAGTTCAGCACGTGCAACCTTCTCATTTGGTGTCATCAGATCCACCTTTTCCACCATTTGTGCTTCTTGATCAGGAGGAGCCACCTTGATCGCGTCGTGTTCAGCCACTTTCTTCTTCAGACTAGTCTAAATCATCTTCCCCTCACATAGTTGCCACTCCATAGACTTTGACTAGTGAGTAGTTGGATATTCTCAGCACCATTCAGCCGTCGTTACAGCCGTCACGTCCCGCCATACCTCTTGTCATTGAGAAAACTCTTGTAAATAGAAGGTCAGGCCTAGAACGGAAGTACTATGTACTTGAACATCATTACATCATTCTAGCAAGGCTATCCATCCTTGAGGCCCATCACCTGTTAGCAGATATGAATGAATCCCTCATCAAGGCATTAAGAAGGCCCCTCCAGTTTGAGATGGAGGTAGCAGCAGCAAAATCCTTCCATGCTGAGGTAGTCAAGCATGCTGAATACTAGGCCATCATCTAGTTCTCTAGAGAAGATTAAGGATCTCCAATATAAGGGCACATTATCCCATGAACATCACCAGAAAGTTTAATGGTGTGTAGGTCTATCACTATCTTGTTGACATAGGCTCTGTGATCAAACTAATTTTGACTCAGACCATACAAAAAAATGCGGTTTTCCCTTAATGATATGAGTCCCTATGACCTGAAAATTCATGGTTATGAACGGATGAAATAGAAGCCTATTGGAAATATCGACCAGAAGACCCAGTTTAGTGGCCTGGTGTCTAGTACTGTGTTCATGGTTTTCTACTAGGAAACATCCTACAACACGTTGATGTGTAGGCCAATGCTCCACCTGTATGTAGTGGTCCCTTAATTGTATCATTGTTTCCTTAAGTAAAACCTTAATGGTCAAGTAGGTGTACTCCATGGTGTTGTGTCTACCTTTTCCTTTTTTGAAGCCCACTACCTAGATGCTGACTATTATAAGATGAAGGAAAAGCAAATATATGCTAATGAGGTTTAACATGATACTGCTGCAACTGACCTATGGGAAGACCTATATGATGCCTGAATTTTTAAAATCCACTGATATGAGGCTACAACCCCGTACATGGGACACTTATTTGTTATTTATGGAATAAGGGGTATCTCATTCCAAATTCTATGTGACGACATAAAATCACCTCATACTCTTAAAAAAATTAGGATTAGATGATCCTGAAGCCCCCAACTCCCATAAGGTATCGGCATGTCCACCCCATGGCGACGAAAATACGCTATACATGCTTGTTTAACTGAGCCGGGATAAACCACCTCAAGAAGGCGCTCCAATATTTCCTTGATATCATCAATAGTATCCCATTGGGGCAATGGATAGATGGGATATGATCAATAGCCTTCATCGCTATGGATTCGGCAGCACATGAGTCCCCTGATGTAGTTTCCACCACCGCTCAGGCAGGAACTAGTCTCCCATCAAGATCTATTCACTAAGAAAAAAATCCTACTTCGGAGGATCCTTTATCCATAATTGGAGAAGTGGATTTAGAGAATGATCCTACCACCTTTGAAGAGGGTGTCTCCACTACAGTCGATGAATTGGTACTGGTGAACCTTGGTAGTGAGGCATATCTAATGCCCAAATTGATTAGTGCCAGAATTCCTATGGAATTGGACCAATAGTACATGGACTTCCTCCAAAAACAACATGATGTATTCACCTAGACTTATGAACAGATTTGAGGACTTGATCCTTAGGCAACCATCCACCACCTCGGTCACCCTGAAAATCTCTGTGGGTTTAAGTAGCCTTCATGAAAGATGCACCCTTCTCAAAGTGCCATTGTTGAGGCCGAAGTCGATAAGCTCATCAAATCTAATTTCACTAATGAGGTACAATACCACAGATGGCTAGAAAATATAGTTCCATTCAGGAAGAATAATGAAAAGATCAAAGTCTACGTCATCTTCTGGGATCTCAATCGTCATTACCCGAAGGATTATTTCCACTTCCTGTGACATAAGTGTTGATTGATTCTACTACTATGTTCCAATTACTCTATTTCATGGATTTGTACTCTAGGTATAACATGATAAAAATTAATCCCAAGGATGAGGAGTCTATGACCATCTACGTACCACAAGGTACTTTCTGTTACCAGGCTATCCCCTTCAGCCTAAAGAATGTAGTTTCCACCTATCAGTGGGCTGTGAATTGCATATTTAAGCTGATCATCGGGATGTTGGTGGAATGTTTCGTCGAAGATCTGGTGTTCAAATCATGCAAGTGTCATAAACATCACAAAGACATAGAGAAACTCTTCAGATACCTCCCTTCTCACCACCAGAAGGTGAATCCATAGTTGTGTGCCTTCGGGGTCACCTCTGGAAAGATTCTTTTCATCATTGTCAGATACAGGGGAATTGAAATCGACCTAGATAAGTTCAAGGATATTATCCAGATGTCTCCTCCAAGCATCATTCGGGAGATTTGAGGCTTCCAAGTCTACTTATCCTACATATGTTGATTCATCACGAATTTGGATGGCAAGTGTAACCTCTTTTCTATGCCCATGAATAAAGGTAATTTATATGAGTGGGGCGAAGAATATCAGACTAATTTTGAGGAAATCATGTGGTATCTACTCTAGCCTCCAATCTTAATACCGGTTGTCTCTATAAAACCATTGTCTTTTATGTGACTTCCCTAGAACGATCTCTCGGTGCCCTTCTCACACATAAGAGAAATGAGGGAACATAGAATATTTTCTATTATCTCAGCCTTATTCTCATCAATATGGATAGCATATACTCCCCTATTGAGAAGATATTCCCCGCATAAGTATTCGTAGTTCATAAATTTCGACATTACTTGCTGAAAAATGAGGTACAACTAATGCCCCTGGTTGATCTAATGAATAAAATCCAGAGCGTACCCATGTTTACATTCCATATAGCTTTGTGGTAAGTGATTTTCCAATATTTTGACATCAGGTTTGTTACTCAAAAGTATATAAAGGGGAATGAATCGGCAACTTACTTTCCACCCATCCAACTCTTGCAGACCAATCCCTGGACCATGATTTTTCAGGATGAGGAAATTATCTGAGTATACCAATCCATTCTGTGTAGGAAAATCCCCTTTGATGGTACCTCCCAGAGCCCCACCAGCAGAACGCTCAACGACCCCTAGCTCAACAATGTAGACCTGGGTGTTCTCTTTATCACTCTAGTGTAAGCCATTCTTCCATATTCATTCCTACTATTAGAATAATGCACCAACAATGAAACTAAATACTAGGAACTCATTACTCGCCTCGAGATGGACCTTGAGATTGATGTTCCCCACTTTAATTTGAAAGGGGACTCCGAAATAGTCATCAAGAAGATCAATGGTGATTATGTCGTCAGAAATAGAGAGCATGTACCACTATTGGAATGCATCCTCCAACTGATGGACCAGTTCCCATCTTGTCCAGAAGATACTCATGTCCCTTGATCCCAGAACGGTCGAGCTGACACCATGGATAGCCTAGCTATATCACATGTAGAGCCTGAATATGACAATTTTATTATCCAAGTTGAACCTTGGAGATTCATCTCTCATCTACCCAGATGACAATAACAGCCCATGGGTAAGCCCCCTTACCACCGCCGCCTCCATGCCAGGACCTCCAAGTCCCCTAGATATACTGATTGAGGTAAATCCCAACTAATGAACTTCCTTTGTCCAGTACCTTTAGAATGGTAATCTCCCAGCAGATTGAGCCAATTTCGAGTGAATTCGACGCTGTGCATTACAATTTACACTCCAGAGTGGCCCCAGCCTTGAGAATATCCTCTACAAGAATGGGATAGAAATAAATCAATTTTTTTTTGCTTTCAAGGAGCTGAGATTCCCCATGTCATGCAAGAAATTCATGCCAGTTCTTGCAGGACTCATCAGGCCATTCCGAAACAATCTCACCAGATCTAGAGACTAGGGTATTATTGGTCGTCTGTGATATGGGTATGCATTGAGTTTTCCAAGAGGTTCCATGCATGCAAAATTCTCGCCAACTTTTTGAATCAGCTGCCAGAGCCTCCCTGCAGTACCAAGAACTTTGTGCCCTTTGAAGTCTGGGTACTCGATGTCGTGGGACCGAATCCACCAATGACGGCTCGCCAGTGCCAGTTCATAATGACCACTACATATTTCTTTTCCATTTTGGTAGATGAAGTTCCTCTCAAGGAGGTCAAGGCCCATTCTATCATTAACATTGTGAGCCCAAATATCATCTACAGTTCAGAGTCCCTCATGTCTCCCTTACCAATAACAGCACCAACATCTTTGGAGTAGAGTTGAAGAAATTGTATTCCACGTACAATATTAATTCAAACCATACCTCTCTCTACCATGCACAAGAAAATGGGTAGATTGAGGCATTCAAAAAAACCCTCTCTAACATTATATAGAATATGTTTGTTTTGAACAAGAATAGTTTTCCAGAAAAGCTCCCCAATGCCCTCAGGGACTATCAGATGATGACTCGTAATTCCACACAGGTGACCCCTTACTCTATGTTTTACAGAATAGAGGCATTCCGACCCATCGAGATTCAGTTTCCTTCATTATGAAAAAACTGTCTATGATCACCAAGCACAATATAATGAAGTTGGAATTTTTTTGACAGAATTAGAATCACTTAACGAGAATAGGATTCATGCCCTTCACAATCTGTGAAGGCATCAGAAAATGATTTATGGAGCTTTCAGTGAGAAATTTAACCTATGATCTCTCTTTCAAGGTGACTTGGTGATTGCCTTTATAACAATAAAGATAACTGGATGAAAACCACCCATATTTTAGCCCATGTGGGAAGGAAATTATGTTAATCACACTATTTATCACAATGGCGCATACTCCTTGGTTACCATGAATGGTGAGTGTATAACTCTTCCCACCAATTCCATGTTTCTCAAGCAATACTTTTCATGAGAAAATATGGTCCGACATGACCTTATACTGTCCTGTCCAACAAGACCGTAAACTATCTAGACCTACATGACCTTAAACTATTAGGTCCTACATGATCTTAAACTGTCGAGCCCTTCATGAACATAAACTATTATGTCCCACAAGTCATTAATATGTATGTCATCCTGAAGGACATTAAATTGTGTTCAGTCCCACACCCCCTAAAACTGTTATGATCTAGATGACATTAAACTATATGTATTCTTGCAAGACATTAAACAACATAAACTACACATGGAATGATTCCCATACTCATTGGATATGTAGGAATGATTGAATGCTCAATCTTGAGTCTAGCCCCAAGTTTCTTTTGACTATCCCCCATGGGTATATTTCTCTTGGAGAATCACTCATGGTGTTGTGTAGGATTTTTTGTCCCGGATCATGTAAGGATTATGATGATCACACCATGATCCCCCATCCTTATTATTCAATTCTCCCATTTCCTCATTGCACAACGCTAATCTTCCTGACCTGAAAGAACTGCGTATGGATTGATTCCCATCCATTTGGGATACATCGGAATGCCTCAGTATTTTCCTGTTATCCCCGAACGAACATCAAAATCCCCCCTCAGGTCAGAAAACATGGTGTGGTGTCGGCTTATTCCCTCTCTTACAATGGATTCACCATGACCGCACCATATATCCTCGTCCATGGACATCTCCACCTCTCTCACCAAAATACTTAACGTTAAATTGCACAGGCACATTTATGCTCTACACACCCCCTTTACATAGAAATCCATCATCTTTAACAAATAAAAGGGCCCCCCAAATAGTACATATACATATTCTAAGGGCTCTCCTATCATTTCGAGCCAATTCACTCGAGGACCTCAAACAAAAAGTTGATATAAGTCCCGCATTGCGAATTTGGTCAGCGATTGACACTCATTTGTTGTTTCCATTTCAGGTCACACGATATGGATTTTGTGTTTCGAACATGGTTAATAGATATCCTTTGTCATTTTCACCACACCCCTATGCCCCAAATATTTAGTTTAGTGGTTCATTATAGCCCACTTTCTCTTCAATCTTATGTCAACCTCGGGCATGTGTGTGAGTCTTGATGTAGGACCCTTATATGATGGGAAGAACCTAGTCATAATCCCTGTTTCTCATACATTTCATTACTGACGTAGGTTTAGGAGTATTTCTAATGAAATACACATATTAGGGGTCATATGGATATAGTTGTTCAGGAATCCCAGCCTCAGGTCCCTCGACCCTTTCATCCCCTTAGTCCATGTTCTCATCTAGGATTGTGTGGTGTGGTATGGACGCATGTCTTCATTCACATCAGGATATTTTGGGAGGCCACACATTTCCCCTTGAGACATCCCTCCTTCAACCATCGTCCTCATTGAAGGATGTTAAACTACGTACTAGTTGGGACTTCCTGTTTTAGGTCCATCGCGTCCTAACTTCCTGACATTAATGTACACAACATAATTCATCAGAACTGTGTGTGGCCTGATTCCTATCGTTATGTGTCATGTAGGACTGTCTGAATTTATATTTTCAGTTCCAACCCCATCTCTTAGAAACCTCGTTATCATTATGGCATCTTGTCATGAACCCTTATAGGGGATGGGTATGCAGTGTGGTATGGGATAATGTCCCAATTCACATTAGGTTTGTAACAAACATGCCGCATACCTCTCTTTCCTGATCCCCCTTTTCTCCATTTACCTAAACTCATCATTTTGAGATGTCTTCCCTTATGTTGTGTCCCATGACCCTCTTCAGTGATTCCCCAGAGTGCCCTGGAGTACTCTGGTTCAGAACCTGGAGTGTCAGATTCTACCTGGACATGCCTTCACCCATTTTTCAGGCTTCATGTTCCACTTCATTTGGGCTTTCATTATCGTTCACATCCGAAGGGACCCCAAAATTCCATGGATTCTTGGCCCACAGGCTATCCTACCATTATGGGATAATGTCCTCGACAATTATTAATAACAAATTGAAAAAAATCATTTGTTTTGAATATGGTCAGTGATTGATGCTCATTTGTTATTCCCATTATAGGTCACAAAATATGGATAATGTGTTTCGAACATGGTGAACAACTATCTTCCATCATCATTCCAAACCCATCACAACATGAATGTTTGTTTCATTATTCACACCATTTTCCACCCTATCTTGTCCTTGTGGAATTTTGACACTCTTGGTATTAACCCTATGTTCACATTGCATGTTAAAAGTTCAAATCCATGGTAAGGAATCATTAGGGAATCCACATTGATTTACTTTTTAAGCATATCCCATGTGTTGAAAATTCCTCTTCATCGCTTATCTCCCATAGCTTGTTTAACTCATGTGGGATTAGGGTTCTGATCGAGTTATGTGCTCTCTTGGAAGAGTTTCACTTCATCATGGACTGAGCTCGATGACCTTAATATAATATCTCTTTATACGTCTTACCATTAAAACTATGTATATCTTGATTCCCATGCTCATGGGATACATGGATCTCCCATACATCTCGTCTTTGGGTTCATCTCCAGTTCCACTTATTATCTCTTATGTTTAGCCTTTTAGGTCCCGAATATTATAGGATTGTGTGGTGTGGTGTGTGTTGGATTATTCTTTCATTCATGTTGGATTTTCAATAGCCGCACCAGAAACTCACCTTCAAGGAGCTAGTATCTCCTTCCTCATATCCCACATGAAATTTAACCATATGTTGTCCCACATTACGTTATAATGTTTATGGTCCTACATGACCTTAAATAGTTACGTCCAACATTATGTTAAACTGCACTCTTAGAACATTTTATGGCTTGATTCCCATCCCCATGGGATACATATAAACACCTAGATGTTTCGTCCACAGGTCCAAACCCGTATTTTCGGACCTTTCTTGGCCCCTCAGCCCGAGGTTTCTTCTTCAGAATCATGCATGGTGTGATGTGAAACTCATCCTCATTCACGTCGGGTATGCTTTAGCACATCACTCACATTCCCCTTATGGTCTCACGTTACATTAAATGATTGCGTCTTTATTGCACGATGTTAAAATTCGAGGTTGGTCCTACATCACAATCTTACACCGTGACATTATCATCCTGGTCACATTATGAAAAAAAAATTGCATTGTGGTGTCCTCACATGAGGGGACATCATGTTGGGTATTAGATATCAACCATACCATTTTATAATGCCTACATATGGCTTTATTGTTTTAGTGATACCATGATTCCCTTTCTTAGGTTTATCGCTTCACAAAAAAAAACACACATCTATCCGAAATGAAAAACAAGATCTATCTAATACTGTTTATTTTGATGCAGGGGCCAAACCTGCACGACCTATCCATGGCACTTTTACCTTACCATGCTATCTCTAGAACTATGTGTGTCTTGATTAAAATTCTCATGGGGTATGTAGGAATTCATGTGAACTTTGCCTCAGGCCCAACCTAACTTTCACTTTTGGTCCCTCGACCTATGAGTATCCCAGGGAGAATATTGTGGTGATACATACTCCTATAGTCCTCATTCACATTGGGTTTAATAATTACCTCACCACGTCTCTCCCTCCCCCAGTTCCATATATAGTCTTAGCTCAATGACTATAAAATAATAAAACTCCACATACTTACTGCCAGACATTAAACTAAATAATATCTTCCAAAACTACGTATGGATTGATTTCTATCCTCATGGGATACGTAGGATATACCATGCATCATGTCTTCAAGCCTATCCCTAGAAATCTTAAATCCTGCCCCCAACTTTTTTATCACCTTAGCCTGAACTCTTTTGGGAACATGTGGTGTAGCCAGTACCTCTTGGGTTCTCATTCAAGTTGGGTTTTGTATCTGCACTATGTTCCTCCCTTGTATTTTCCCAATCTGGTCTGAGTTCTATGACCCTAAACTAAGATCTCCTTATGGTAACTACGCATCAAGATTGGATACTCTTCCACCCTGCGCACAATCCATTAGATTAAGTTCCCCCTTAATGGTCCACTATACGACCTTAAGCTGGAAACACGCAACCCTAGGACCCTCGTCCTTGGAAAGGGATTTGACATCCACTATCTATTACGACCCATTGGCATACTCAAAATTTGTGTCGTAAATATCCCATGGTGTGTTTTTTCCTCTTAAATATCTCCTTGTTTCACATCCACACTTCATGGGAACTTTATATGGATCCCTATCCTCTTATAGCTCTAAAGGGAACCCCTTTATAACCTGGTCTCATGCCATATTAGCTTACCAAACATCATAGACCAACACCCATGAAGACCTCGTATTACATTTTCTACAGGTCCCATGTTTTGAACATGGTCATCGGTCGAACTTCATTTGTATGTCCCAATTTAAGGCTAATGTGAAACATATACTATGTTTAAAAAATGCTCCACAGTTATCCTCTATTGTCACATTGCCAAAAATGTGTACTAGATATCGAGCATCATGATTCACATCTTTCCACTCCATTATGTTCTACTGGAATTTGAACATACACAGCTTTACCCCTTCGCGCATCTAGGTGCATTTCACAGGCATGTCAGTATTATTGTGATTTTAGTCTCCTAGAATCTCATTACCCCTAATGAGTGCCTCCCTATACAAGGAATTTCCAATCACTACTCCTTATTTCCCATATCGAGCATGACTCACTTGGTATTAGTGGTTTTGGTAGGACTTGTACTGGCACAACCATACCACACATGCTTTATTGCCCCACATGATGGTAAAATAAACTCGCAGAACTATGTGTGGCTTGATTCCCATCATAATGGGATATGTAGGAACACATATAGAACCCATCTTGGAAACATCCAGATTTTCACCATTAGTCCCTTGACCTAAGGACTTCCCTGAAAGCATGTGGTGTGGAATGGAATATTATGGTCCTCATTCACATCGGGGTAGGTACCGCACAACACATTTTCTTTTCTGGGTAGAAATTTCCTTGACACATGACTTTAAACTGCAGCCAATACCCTAAAAAAGTTCAGGATGCCCCATGATAATTACGGGATGTGTCAGATTTCTCTCTCCAGTGGACTCCCCCTACCAGCATTGGTCATTGACCATACTGTGCCTTGAACAATGTTTTACTTGATTTTCATTTTCATGGGATACACAGTTATGCCCAAGAAATTGGCCTTGCGCCTAGACCCAGGTTCATTAACCCATCTGGCCCCTTTTCCCCAATCATGGTCCAAGAAGTATTACCTTTAAGTTATGTGCACCTTCCTCACCGCACGACGTTTAAACTATATGTTTATCATCTTTATTGGTATGATGTAAAACTACAAGGAATTATAGGTCCTTACCAGAGAGATCCTATTCAGAAGTAGTTATGATCACTGATTAGACTAATGCGTCTACCTAATGTGTCTTTACCACGGTGGTGTTATTTCAGGAGTGTTGGAATCCATTCAAAAAACTCATCACTCTGACCTCTATATTTTTCATGCCCTTTATTTGGAACCTCATTTTCATTAATGTCTAAATTAACCCCTAATGGTATGGATGCTCGACCTATGGATCTCCGATTATCCTATGATAACATTCTGGAAGACCAATGGATGACATTTTGAGTCAGGCCCCATGTTTCGAACATGGTCATCGGTCAACCTTCATTTGTTATCCCCATTTCAGGATAACATAATAAGGATACTGTGTTTTGAACATGATCAACAGTTATCATTCATTGTAACAACATCCCTACAATGTTATGAATCATGGGTATCTTGATTCAATCTTTTCACTCCCCTATGTTTGGATTAATTCCAACGCCCTAATAATTACCCCTCTCATGAATTAGAGTACATTGGGAAGGTGATAACTCGACTTTTCGGAGAGATTCATTCTCTGGTCAGGAACCCCCTTTCATCTCAAGATATATGATGGGTTTTTTATACCTCGGATGACTGAAATTTGGTTGGAATTCCCACAATCAAAAGAAGTGACATCATGACCATCCCATTTTTCTCACATCGGGCACCACCCACGTGATCTTAAGGATGGATTTTTATTGATTTCATGATTGTGGTTGGAATTCAATAACTGAACAAACCAGTGAATGATTTGTTCATGCATGCAGTTGATAACAAGCAGTAGCAAAGAAAAATAAGTTTATGATTTCATCCAAAACCTATCCCTTAAGGATCGACATTTTGGATGGATTATTCAAATGTTGCCACCTTCCAACACGTGGCCCCCAGTATTTCTTCCCACCCCCTAATATTCTTATCTTCATCACCAGCTATGGTGTGTAACTCATTAACACTGGCCTGTGCCTATGATTTTTCATTTTTGAGTTCAATCACTAAGCGGTTCACCCGCACTATCTAGTCCTGATCATCCTCCAGGTGGGCCCCCAATTCCTCGATGAGCTCAGAGTGTTTTGCAATGAATTCCTCCCATTATTTCACTATCTCTTTAAGGAGTCAGACCTCCTACTCTGCCTTCAAGAATTCCTATGTATTCTATGACTCATTATGGAACCATGAAACATTGGAACATCAGCTATTATCCCGTATTTTCTCCACCATGTAATCACAGATCATTACGTGAAGATGCAGAGCATTTACCCCTCTAGCGCAGAGAAATCGTAACAAGGTGAGGAATGACCCCATCAGGGTAGCAATTATGCATGTGTCTAGCTGATAAAGTGTTTGATACACTTCCACACCTTGATTCATGTCATATGGATCTCCTCAGTAGCGTCTGAGTCATAATCGTCTATTTTCACAGGGTCTACAAGCTTGTATTCGTAGAAAGAGTGTAGGATTTCAATGAGAGAGTCCTTTTCAAGAATTCTTTCATCTTCATCGACTTCACCCTCATTGGGCTAGAACTACACACTGGAAGCATTTCATCCCATTATCGCAACCTCAGGCTCATCAAGTACTGGGGAGGGCCCACCTTGAATAGTTTCTTTTGTAAGAGCTGATGCGGTCATCGACAGGGCTCCTACTGATGTTCCAGACCTGATGGTCCGTCGAGCCTGCAACCTTGAAATCACTTGATTGAGTATGAGTGTCTTGGTTAACCGAATTTCCCCAAAATAAATCGAGCCAATGAAGATAAAGGGTAATGGGGGCCATGCACAGTAGTGTCTGGTGCCTGCGTCATAGCGGGAACTGCCACAACAGGGGATCCTTCAACACATATTTACATAATCACTAGAATCATCTTCTCCCAGATTATGGGGATGGAAGGAATTTCAGAGGCTACAATTTCATCTCTTCCTTTGGGAACATCACCACCTATCTCAGTTATATCTAGTTCCCCACACTGTTCAGTTCTGAGGATAGGTTTTTAAGATCATTTCCTTATGTCCATAGATGCATCATCATCCATTATAGGGAAGGCTTCTTGGGAATCCTCACCAATTTTTTCAAAATGGGATAGAGTTAGTTTAATAGGATGGGATTGTGATAAGATAAAGTCATGTGGAGTTAAGAGTTAAATTCACCTCAAGTTTCTCAGCCAGTTTTGTGCCAGAGCCTACAATTTCACTGCTCTCCTGAGAGCTTCATTGGTGAAAATGATCTTTAGAGGGTCCCTCACCACCAAGACCATCAAATTGGTCCTCCTCTCCTTATTATCCATCTCCACCTTCTTCTCCTTATTCCTCTTCTTCCTCTCCTTCATCTTCTTCTTCTTCCTCCTCTCTACCAACATCCTCGGATGGCTTCTTCTCTGGGTCATGTTTCTGGCCAAGCATCACTTTCACCAGAAGATGTCATTCTTCATAACTCCCCTTTGGCATTCATATATTTCCATAACTGTTAGGTATGCATTCCAGGGATAAAAATTTACTCTTTCCTTCATTTGGAAGCACCCTAGGTCTGGAAAATTGAGCCCGGTGCATACCAACATTCGCCACAATTCTTCAGTGGACATAGGCTATCGCAGTGTTCTACAGGAAGACCATAGAGAGTTGGAATATATAATTGACATTCAGCTTTAAGAGGTACATGAGTTTCTTTCACGGAAGTTCCCTAGTTAGACCACGAGGCTGCACACATGAACACCCATCCACAAAAGGTGGAGGAACATTCTCGGCTTGCGATGCTCCTGCCGATGAAGTACTGACCTATTCCATTCTAGCCACCAAGCCCTTTATTTGTCTCACCAACCCCATGGAACATGATTTACCTCCCTACTCTTCGGTCTCTACACTTTCCTCCATGATATTCCGAATGTGTTTCCAAAGAATCACCTCGGGATATGTTTTTGTCCAGTGTTTATAAAAAACTATTTATAGGCCTACACTGACGTCTGTGGGGGAAAGAGTGATGATTTTTTCAAGAATATTGTCATAAACATAAGCCATAGTTGGCTGAGAATACAAGGATTCAGTCCTTCTAGAACCTTTGTATGTACATTCATCGACATCCCTTGCATGCACCCAAACTTCCTGAGAAACATAGTCGGCACGTATGGTTTGCAAAATATTTTACCGTCAATCATGGATACATGTACACTACCCCATATGCTTTGCAGGTATTCCCACTACACTAATAGGCCCTGAACATAATCTACCATTGGACCAACCAAGGTCTGGAATGGGTGGATGTCGAAATGGGTGTGTCTGCAGATCTTGAGCTTGATCCCATTTTCTCTAAGCATTAGTGGGAGGATATTGGCAATGCTCAAGAGGGATTCCAACATACCCTTACCAGGGGATAGACGGAATTCGGGAATTCATACCCAACATAGTGGGCTACAACCAAGCCATGAATAATATGGAATGGTCCACATATTCTTTTCGGAGTACTTTCCATCAAGATACGCCCCCAGAATGAGGTATAACGTAGCCAATACCAGAACTCCAAGGTTAACCTTGTTCTTTGCCTCCATAATCCCGACCATAACTAGCATCCCATAGCAGAACCCAATCCTTGTGTCCCTCACTAGCAATATCCAACCACTCAAGAATGCAGGACAAAACTTGACCTATTGTACATTTGGGTCATAGAATTCATTTATGTCGAAGCGCCGTGATATGTAATCTCCTGCCTCTATGACCCTACAGTATGATCCCACTTTTCCATTATTAGATGGTTCTGAGCATTGCTTCCCTCGGCCTTGCTTCTTTAGAAAAGTGTCCTATATCAGGAAAACACTAAACCGTCCAAAATAAGATACATCCTGCAGAATATATTTTATTTTCAGCTTCTCTTAATCCATCTCTAGCAGGTGCCACGACGGGATGGGGGTGTGTGTCATATCCCCCAATACATTCCTCATTGGGAGGAACTCATTGTTCTGTTACCCCTCCAAGGGGATTCCAACAATGCAGTGGATGTCCCATAGACTGATGACCACAAACCCATGGTGGAAGTGGAAGATGTTGGTATCAGGGTTCCATTGACTAAACAGTTATGGTAATAGGTCCTGATGCCGATAGAAGTGAAATTGGGACATCCAGATAGCTTTTAAAATCTTTATGTATTGCATCACTGGCCCAAACTCTTCGCATGTCTAGCATATGTAGTAATATCATTCCCATTCACTGGTGAAGTTACCTCCGAATCTGAAATCCCAGTCCTTCAAACCCTTCGTCTAGTTATTAATACTACTTCTGAAAGTATTTTCATTAAGGGTGAGATATTCCTAAAGAATCAGATATCACACCACAAAAATCCTAGTCATTGTATTTAGGAAATATATTTCTACGTTCTATGTTTCCCTTATGAGATGGACGATGTTTGTAATATTGAACTGCATGACACTATCCTCGTAGGCCACCCATGACCGCAATATATCCATCTCAAAGAAAGGCATCAACACATTCTCCTAAAGTCCAATGATCCATAATGATAGTCTATCTCTCATGATATAATCAATTTTAACTTTCATAATCACGACAAAAAGCATCTGATTATCAGAAAAAACCCTCCTCGCATGAAGAATTTGAAGGTTCATGATCATCTGAGTCCTCCTTGCAGCCATAGTGGCCTCCCTCTCATCATAAATCTATTCAGAAAACATTTTGGAAATACTAAGGGATGGGTGATAAAGAATGGATATCTGGCATGTAAAATAGACAGAAGTGAGAAAGAGTGTCAATCTTCATGAAAAAGGTTAGGTTGCTCGTAAAACCCATAGTCGGCTGTAGAAACTTGCACGTGGATAGGGACCATTTTTGTGTACGAATGAAATGTGGATGTTGTAAGAAAATGTCAAAGTAGGGGCCTATGTGAGGGGAATCAGCCTATTTATAGGCATGAACACATCATTCGTGCATGAAAAAGTGGTTTTGTGCACCCAAATCCCACTCTTCCACACACTGAATGGACACTTCCTTACTTTTTAGCATGACCCTTTGTATCCGACCATCAGGTCCCCTTTCATATCTAATTCTGAGGGGGGGGGGTGGTGAATTTGTTAACGTCAAATTTTGGATAGGGTCAGGATCGGGATGATAAAGAACAAAAAATGTATTAGGAAGGGAAGTAGAAGATTCTGTGACTCGAGATGCAGGTGTGTGCATGATTCAGGGGATGCGCACAAAATATCATCATGCATGAAAATGATTTCATGCCCAATGTGACGTCAAAGGCCGGATTCTCTAGAAACCCACTCAAAACCATAAAAGGCGCTGGCATGCAAGAGATCAGGGTTGCGCACAACACTCATCCTTCCATGGAAAATCTTGTGCATCCAATGCGACGTCAAAGGGACCCATACACGCCAACATGCTCGACAATTAGTTAAGGCTTAAGCGCAAAGGTACCGGGTGGTGTGAAATCTATTGCGCACCCAATGCGATTCCAAAGTCATGCTTCCACGGTGACCCCCCAGTATCCACCAAAGGTGCTGGCACGCAAAAGTTTGGGACTTGCACAAATTTTCATCTGGGGCACAAACCCTTGTGCACCATATGAAACGTCAAACAGTTGTTTTTGTATAGTGCCCATTTCATGCCACCTTCGATTATTTTTCATATAAAACGAAGCGTACCCTTCACCAATTTGGAACAGTGACATAAGATGAATCAATGCTCTAATACATGAAAGACACCTCTTCCGTGACCTCATGAAAAACACTATGGCCTCATGGTATTTGATCTTGTTTGATAGGTCCCCAAGAGGTCCTCCTTCAGGTGGGCCTTATTGGGAATGATCCTCATCAATTTAATTTTACCCTATGTCATTTGAATGAAAAATATCCCTCTGGAACACAACATTCCCCTTGTGTCGGACCTATTTTTCATGCACCATTCTGGTTTGCGTGTGTCCTTCTGGTTTGCATGCAGCTGTTCCATCTTGCGTGCTACCTCTCATTTTGTGTGTGGCCCTCCTTGTGTGCTCCATGTGTCATCCCTAACATAAGGCACTAGGTTTGATCCCTTATTATGTACAACACACCTGTGTCATGCACTTTAATATCGTACGACCCTCCAGGTTTGTACGAAGTGATTTTAAAGTCCATTGGGTGGTGCTTCCCAGGGCGTTGCATATCCTTATGCTTCTTATCATAAGTACGCGAATGGATATTGCTGATTAGCATAGCCACGATAACGTGGCCCCCTCAATGGATTACTCCACGACCCCCCATGCTGCGGCATTAATGGTTCCTTCCCTTCACCAAGGGTTAAAGCGTGCCAGTAATATATAAGTCCTAGGGGTGCGAAGTGAACTCACCTCGTCCGAGCTGCTGGACGATAAAATACCAAGAACCATCATCCTAAGAACGTGACATTGAACTATGGCCTCACCCCATGTACCCTACATGGGGAGCCTCATCTCGGTCATTCTATATGCCCTCTCATCTCCATGGGAGGGAGATCTTTCTCATGAGAAATGAGAACCTCTTTACCAGATTGGTTCCTATCCGCGAGGAAGGGAAACCACCTTGGTGTAATCCCCTAATCTTTCTTGGAAAAGGTAGCACCCTTTCTCCTCATTTAATCTTCGATGCCAAAGACTAGAGGGGGGGATGGGCACTAGAACCCTCCACTCTTCCGTGCCAAATACCACTATTGTTGGACTTTGTCGCCACCCAGGACTCCATCATGGAATAAGTCCCAATATCCATCTCCCAGTGCTATGAACCATGAGTAATCCCATGTTTCCTCTTTGGAATGTGATCCATGAAAAATCTACTATTTCATTTTTAGGGGGATTCCTTGCGTATGAACCACTCCACTTCCCACAGAAACACATGTCACAAAGTGACAGTCAAGTCTTTACTACCTCTTGTTTCTCACATCAAGCTTGTCTCACATAGTATTAGAGTAAGAATTGAACACTAAATTATTTTTGCTACTTCCTAGACTGTAAGCCCCCAAACCATTTCAAAAAATGGGGACTTTGATCCTTCCTAAGGTAATGTACGTTAGAAGCCTCTCTAAGGTTCAATCCCACACATATTGGTCCCGACCACTTCATGTCGGTTCACCCAATCTATTTTAAACTATGGGGACGTTGATCCTTGCCATGTTAAGGTACATAGGAAGACTCACAGAGGTTCAATCCCAACTCCCATTGGCCCCGAACACTTTACATGAGTTCAACAACACCTATTTCAAACTACGGGGACTTCGATCCTTGCCAAGGCAAGGTACGTAGGAAGCCTTCCGGAGGTTCAAGCCCAACACTAATTGGTCCCAAACAATTCACATTGGTTCACCAACACCTCTCCCGAACTATGTGGACTTTGATCCATTCCAAGGAAAGGTACGTAGGAAGCCTCTCAGAGGTTCAAGCCCAACACTAATTGGTCCCTACCACTTCATGTCGGTTCACCAGCACTAATTCCAAACTATGTGGACATTGATACATTCCAAGGCAAGGTATGTAGGAAGATTCCTAGAGGTTCATGCCCAACAACCATTGGTCCCAACCACTTCAGGTCGGTTCACCCCCCGTCCTGCGTGTCAGTAAACTGTATGCCCCTTTTTTCTATCATGACACTAAACTATGCCCCAATAACTGATAAGCTATTGTCAACGCCAATCGATGGAAGACGTTGTAGTCCCTCTTATTAGGGCCCATATCTCTGGAAAGACCTAAAGCGTCAGACCAACCTCAGGCTGCTAAGCACCTGTATTCCCCAGTACATCATGAGGATGATGTCCTCTGTGCACACCCCGATTCTATACCCCATCCTGAACAACATGGACATTAATTACCTGTCGTAGGGATACATATGAAGTGACTTTGAGTATCAATCCCAACATCACCATCACCCTTTATTCAACTCCATCTCATTCCTCTACCACATAATTTAACATCCCATATCAATTCTGATTCTTACCCGGGCTACCCCGGAGAGATCATTCCATTCCCCTCTTTACTATTTCCAATAGCAACCGGGTAACTAACAATGCATTAGCCCCATCCTCAATGATCCCTCCATGGGGTTTCACCCATCTAACCCACTCTAGTCACTGTTCAAATCGGTCTGATCTTTCTCCACTAGACATTAGATGTGAGGCATATCCTATGTTAAACATGGGGAGCTGAGGAAAAACTAAAATACATTCCTATGGAATATAACTCCCCACATTTGATGTGGGATGCCTCGGGATTTCACCCCCTCAATAAGCCCTTTCAAAAGTAGTAGAAACCAAGACGTTCCATTATTCCAGTGTCCAGACATGCCAGTGATGTCCAACGTGACTACTCCCTTGACTAAAGGATGCTTCTATAACTAAACCCCTTGGAATGTCCTAACAGATGCACTGTAATTAACAGGAATACATTAAGACATGGAACTGGTAAGAGTTTCACAAACAACATCTTAATCTATGTGGGAGACCCTAGAGTAAGTTACTAGTTATGAGGAGGAATCTACAGAAGGAGGAACCGACATCCCATCATCCCGTTTTGATCAAGGAGAAAACGTCCCTGAATAAGCAATAGATGCCACCAGCCTTCGGAATGTGGGAATACAGGGAAACACAGTCAGCGTGTCCTTTTCCATTGAAACTGACGGATGCATATGCCCTAGAAAAATCATCAAAAACAAATATTACAAAAATATATCCATAACCAATACTATCTGTTGGTCAAATTAATCCACTCGAACCATTAGGCTTATCCAAAATAATTGTGTCCAATCTAACAGAACTGACAAAACAATTACGAGAAAGTTCATTTAACAAGCATGTGAATACCATCATTTATCCCCCATAATATATACATTGTTGGTCACATACCAAACATATGAATGACTTTATCATTCATTCTGTTTAGTCACGGTGATAACCTAAATTACCATATATCCAATTTGAAAACAATCATGTTTACATATTCCAAACCATGTTGGATATATTCCTTATGTCCAAAAAAGTTGTATACATCTTCCATGATATCATAACCCTCTAGTAACAGCCCCATTATTAGTTCCCAATAAACTAGATTCATCTGATTTTCTTATTCAAATCCAACATATATTTATCCAAACATCATTATCTTAACACACACGACATATTAAGTGTTATATTTCCCGTAATCATGTGCTCTCAAAATATGTCACCTTACCATTAAATCACCTTCTGGCTCATTTTTACTATTGAACATATCATTTTCAATCCTCAATAAAAAAAATTATACCAAGAAACATATATATTTCCGGATTCATATAACATAATCTTTGAATTCCGAAACAAATATACCTCAATAATATAACTTTATTCTATAACGATTACTCAGGATCCATCATCATCATATTTCCTACAACATGAATAATGTATTATGGTTTCTCAACCTCAATATTCATATGTTTAATGTGAACAATACTAGAAGAAGATCACATACCTGTCATATATCATTTACAATATCTTTATCTAGAGTAGTATGAACAATACTTGTACTATATTTATGATTTACATCATGATATTTCAACTTAGGTAATTGATCTTCATAATTCCCATAATTTCCAAATCCGAAACATTCACTGGTAAACAATGTTCTATGTAGTTCTGGCTATTCACTAAGATTAGATAGAAAAGTTTGAGAAATAAATATTAGATATTAGAAAAAAATATGTAAGGTAAATTAATTAAAATATTTAAATCTATGATATCTTAGTTTTAACCCTATTTTAGTCTTTATTATCACAAAAAAACTAAGTTTGTAAACTATACGTTAATTATCGTTCGGACATCCCAAGACTTATCCTTAGAAATATCTCAAGGGATCTCACTAACATTTTTTCATCTTAGTCTGAAGAGGATGACTAATCCTTTTCTCTGATACCAACTGTAGATACCCAAGCTTGACATAAATGATAATTTCATTACATTTTTAGAATACATAAAATAAGACACAAAAAGACACAAAAAGACTGTATTAGTTTAGTGTGTTTGGAAACTCTAAACATTATAATCTAACTTGGTGAAAGATCTTCAACATCTCCCACAAATATCTTCCTCCATAATTTTTCAACATAGATCCTTTATTTATATCATGGATAAAAGAAACTATAAAAAGGGTGAGATCAGATTCTTAGTATGGGTAAACATTGAGAACATAAAAAAACCACAAACATAATAATGTAAAAACATGACCATAAAGTTTTAATATCAAATTCATGAGTCATGAAATAATTCTCGGAATTTCATAAGGTATTTATCATAATGAATAATTAGACATTAAATTGAATTGGCTTAACACATGGGATTGTGGAAAATAAATAAGGGCATAATATGAATTCCATAGTAGCTAATTCATTGCATCTAATACCATCATAGTGGACAAAGTCCATTACTGAACTGGGTTTACATGTCTTTCCATCCCAATATTGCTGAACCATATTTACTTGTTGTTCTACTCACGTCAATCTGATGAGATATAAATCCATAAAAAAATTATTATAGGGACTTATAGGTCCCACCCATCTAATTTTGAAATCATTTTTACATTTACCACAAAACATAAGTAATTCATCCTTGCATAACACAATAAATAAAATTGGATTTCTTAAACATCATTTCATCATATAAAATCCACATATCAGATAATTACAGCTTTCAAGAAATCAAAAAATTGTAATAATAGGTATATAATCATAAACCTATTTAAGAGTGTCATCATAGATGGAAAATAATTTAGATAAAAACATGAACTTAGCTCATGAAGAATATATTGTTACTTCTTCAAAAATGTTTTCATTTCCAAAAATGCCGCCAAATTTTAAAAGAAAATAATTTAGTTGACAATAAACATGAGACAGTGTAGAGTGATATTTATATGAATAATAATTCATCAAATCAAAAAAATCCATTCATGTGGTATAAGTTAATCAAAAACATTCTCCTCATACTTGTTCCGAAAAAGTCAAAAAACTACCTCATATGGTAAAAAAAGATTCCTTACATACCATGTTGTAAAATTACATAATGGGTAATAATGACTTTAAAAATACATGGAATAATATTAATCATTTTATGAAAACTTTTTTGGAAAACATTGACTTGGATGATAAATATATCCCCAGTAAATACTTACTTATAAATAATCTCAGATAAAAATGAGATTTGAAAATTATCCCTTCCCAATTTATAATCAGTCACATCATATGAATAATAAAATAAATAAAATTATATGATAATGTAATTATCACAAAATTCATAATAATAATCAAAAAAACATTCATCATAAGCATAAACATTATACAAACGTAATAGGTGGTTTATAAGGCATATGTCCCACATAAATAAATGTGAGACAATATAATCCTTTAGCATAGGTCTGATTTCACATTTAGGTGTCTGAAACTATTTTAGTTTGGGTTTAAACCTATTATTAACTTATAAAAGAACCATAAAAATATTTATTATACCATATATTATTCACTTACGACATTATATTACCCGTTCATTTTTCAATTCCATGTTAAAGAAACATTCTGGGTAATAATCCCTTTATTTATCATACTTGTTTTGAATAGTTATTCTTGATATTATTTATTATATCGTGATTTAATTACTTCCAGAATAAAAAAATTATTTATATATCATATATATTCCGTATATAAATAAATAAATAAATATATATATATATAATATACAAATGAAATGGAATACACCGTTCATGGAGACGTTAGGCCGTACGTACATTTGAAAGCTATCATAGTTTCCTTATGGACTTGAATGGAAGTTAGTAAATGACCTATATATATATATATAAATCCATTAGAATTATTATTTAATATATTTCATGATTATTTATTATATAGACATTACAATCATTCTTTAATGGCTAACGTGGAGAATGAATCTAATCGCGTTGTGGAGACAGTAAGTCGTACGTACGAATAGGGGATGATATCCTTCACATAATTGTTGAATGGTATTGAATTGGATGATGTATAATAACTCAGAATTCGTATCATGTTATTATGTTAATATATAATTATTATTTCGACCATTATACCCATCCATGTAAGGTGGTGGTGAAAAATAATTTACACCACATCCTGTAGATTGTAAGCTTTACGCACGCACGCGTGGTGATGTCATTGTTAGTAGCATATATAGAAGGTGAAATATAATTGATTCATATTTTTATTAACATAATATCATATTATTGATTATGATTTTATTACTTTATAATGAACCATCTAATTAAGTGGAATTATAAGAATAAAGAAATTTGAATGAATTAGTAGAAGATATTACCTTTTTCTCGACGTGCCTCCTTTAAATTTCCTCATTGGGCACTAGAGTTGGACTTTTGAGAAGACAAAAACCTATTGATTGTTACTAGGTAATTTTATAAGAGAAATTGGAATGGTTTGTCTATGCTTGAAGGGTCAAAATTGAGTGAAGAGGAAAGGGATGAGGTTCCCTTTTATAAGAGATGAAAGGGGAACTTTAGAAAACTCACAAAATAATAAATTATTATAAATTTAATATTGATTAAAAAAGGTCCAAAATTATTTCATTCGGAAATAATATGATGTTGGTTTGAATAATGATCCACCAATAATTATTAGACATGTTTTCTTATCCTTATCTTTTTTGTTTAACCCTTATTTTACCATTTTTAATCTTACAATCATATCATGTTATTTACACAATGTGGGTTAATGTAATTACATATTTTGTAAAAGACCCAAAAATGTAATTTACGATATATTTGGACTTATAATAACTATTTTTACAGATCATTTTTTTATAATAATGAATATCATTTAACAAACTATTTTATATTTGAAGTTATGTATTTTGTCAATTTTGGAAAGTATTCATACATTACATTTTTTAAAATTCATAACAACCTTATTTTTTAGGAAAAAGGAATTAAATCGACACTAATATGTCAATGTCATCTAAAACTTCCTTGGATAGTATCAAAGGGTTCATATTATATTTATTTTAATATTTATAAATTCATTTATTTGAATCTTTCATTAATGAGGTAATCAGTACTTCATAATTGTGTCATAAGTAAATATATTTATCTAATGCAAAAAAATTATAAATAAAATACAATAATATAGGAAATCTTTATATATTACTAGTTACTATATATAGAAAAAAAAAGATCAATTTTATAACACTACATTAAAATCTATTTAGTAAAACATATATGTTCAGGTTATAATTATCTTTACTTTAAATTAATTCATATAAAATGTCATTTTCAAATCCCAGTGAATCCTTGGTGGTGGATGCCGGTGATGATGGCGACATTTGTAGTCGATGCACAACGATCAGCTCCCTAGGATGGTGTGATTTGAAGTGACTATGGTTTGAGTTTTGAAACTGGGTGTGTGACGACAGATAATCTGATGAATTAGTTCTGTTTTACTATTTTGATTTTTGAATTCTGTAATGTGGGTGACTTGATGTGAAGGAATGGTTCTGTAGGGGTTCCCACTTACCTGAAAGTGGTTTTTCAATAAAATAAAATAAAAATAGATTGTGGAGTTAAAATATAACTAAATTATATGAAAAGGCTATTTTGACTTGAAATGCAATATTTTTCACTATTCATTAAAATATGAATTTTTTCAGAAAAATACTAAAATTCCAGCAAAAGTAAGTTTTTTTGTTTCGATTCCAAAGTAGAATTTTTTTTCAAATATATCTTTTCAAATTGACAAAAAGTATATTTAAAATCGGTGCTCCATCCAAAGGTGGTAAGCCTGTAATTTTTTAAAAAATAATTCTTTTATCGAAAAATTGAATTTGTTCTCATACAATTTTCTAGAATATGTGTAAGATGAATGATAATGTTTTATAAAATTCATGATTTTGTTAATAATATTAATAACGGACAATTTATATCCCATTATTTTTTTTAATAATATATCATTTTTTAAAGAATCTTGGTATCAGACACAATACATGCTATTAATGTCCCTCTTGCTTGTAACGAAAGCCAAGTCAGTATTTCATGTAGTGCTATGTTCCTTTGGTGTTACGTATAACATAATCCACACTTATTTTATTTATACAATGAAAAAAATCTATACTCATTGTTGTGAGAAATTAATTATATTAAAATAACTTGAAATTGTGTGTAACAAAGTCCAAGAATAGTGTTACATATACTGCAAGCTAATACAGTGTTGTGTATAGCGCAAGCTAATCTAGGTGTAGCATACAAAACAAGATATAAAAAAATAAAAGAATATATATCATTAAATATCTGGGTGTTACACTGTCAAACAGAGTAGAAACCTACATGGTCGCCCAATAGTACCTTGAACAGTGCCATACCAATGGTGGAGTGGTAGCTATTGTTGTGTACCAACTCCAATAGTGTTAGGTGGTCCTCCAAACTGTGACCAATGTCCATGATGCATAAATGAATAATGTCCTCTAAAAAATGATGGTCCTCCATGTATAGCTATCCTTCTATGGATGAAGTTCCATGCTTTAGCGCAACTGGGTCCCAAACAACTCCTCCAATCACTTCCACAACAGGGACATGAAGTGAGTATCAGGGACTACAATTATCATCGAAGGAACCTCGTGAAACTGAACTATTTCATGGATGTAGATGTATCCCATGCTCTCTACCAAACCCTGTTTCTAAATGGGTTGGAAGTGGGCCAACTTCGTGAGTCGGTAAATGATCACCTAGATAATATCATGTCTTCTGGATCGGCATGGTAAACCTATCACGACATCCATCGATATAATATCTGAATTCTACTTCGGCACCTCATGTGGAATTGATAATCCTATTTAACCTGATGCACTTCCTACACCTGCTGACATGTGAGGCACCATGAAATGAAATCTGCTACTACCTTATTCTTTCTCAGACACCAGTACTAATGTCGGAGATCCTGGTATATTTTTTAATCTACTAGATTTGATGCCACTATGGAGGTGTGTAAATCCCTAAGAACCTCCTCTAGAAATTCCACTGGTATAATATTTCACCCTCTAAATAAGAGGACGTGCTCCCCACCTATCTAATATACATCAGGGGATTACCCTTTGGATGACTAAGCATATCGGGTCTCGCTGTACACACCCCCATATTGTGCCTTCCGAACTCGCTGTAAGAGTGGGGGAGTGACAACTATAAACTAAAGGTAAGCTACTCCATCACTATCCATGAAGTATATCTGCAACATGAATAACTTCTCTGACACCAAACTCATAAAATGCAACCCAGATCTCTTGTTGAGCACGTCCACCACCATGTTCCCCTTCCTAGGAGTATATATTATCACGAAGTCATAGACTGGGAGTAACTCTAGGCATTTCCACTACCCCATGTTCATGACCATCGTGGAGAAGATATACTTGGGACTTTTGTTGTCAGAGTAGACGGTAAACCTCTCACCCATCATCTAGTGAAACTACATCATTAAAGAAAAGAACACTGATGCTAGATCAAGATTAGGGGCTATGTAGTTCTACTCATGCTACCTCATCTTTTGTGAATAAAAGGAAATCCCCACCCACCCTTACATCATGAAACAACCCAGTTCAGTCCCTGATGCATCACAGAACACTACATACCCAACTGCCTCCTTTTACAGTCTCTAGATGGGGGCACTCGATGTAACACCCCCATATTTTATGAAAAATATTCTTTTTGATTTCATTAATGTCTTGTGTTGTACGCAACACCAAAAGGAGCTTGCACAACACACATCCTTGACTTGCCTGGATCTACACGCAATCGTGACCTTCCTCTATAGCATGTGTAGTACGTATTAACGAGTTTCACTAAACAACAATATGTTATTAAAATATTATTAAAACTAGTCGTTATGAATAGTAATAACCACTTTTTTGAAATTTTTTAAATTTTATTTTTCAAAATGGACTTCATTTTTGGATTCGTAATATCGAAATTAGCTTAGGGTGAAATTTTGGTACTTTTTAAATAACTTTCATATTTTGATGAATACTGAAACTTACTAAATTTTAATTAAAAACAACTTTTTTAATCGAAATAATTAATAGTGATAAATTACTAATTTGGTTGGTTTTAAAGTATATTTAGAATATATTTTTACAATTTAATACAATTTTGGTCATTGGATGTAATTTCACATTTAATCCAGACATAAACAAGTGTCAATCTTTTGATAGTTATTATCTCTTTAGAACACGCTATTTGTTTTGACAACGAGAATTAATTTTTAAATTAATTAATGCAACTGATATGTTTTGAATTTGGTAAAATAGACATCATTTTTGAGTTCATAATATCAAATATAGCTTAGGCATAATTTTTGGTATTTTTCTGGAAACTTTCAATTTTTTTATGAATAGTGAAACCACTAAGTGGTAGTTAAAAAAATGAATTTTTCATAAAACATAATTTTACCACTTCTGTGAGTGGAATTTCAAAAATCTGAGAGACACAGTTGATGTCAGTAAGTAAAATGTGGTTCAATGAGATGAAAATAATTTTTGGTGAATAGTAATTTTTAATTTTTTTTCCACGATTAAAAGTAAATAGTGTAATTAAGGGTAAAATTGTTATTATTATTACCCTAACACATGACCTAATTCTATTGGATAAGTGTAATTTGAACAAAACCAACCTTAAAAATAAAATATGATCACTTATGCCCACATGGATTAGATTAGGACATTTATTATCAATTTACTTAAAGAAGGGTTAAAATAGTTAAAATCAAAGTTTAATAAGTAAATAATTTTTAATATGAGGATATACAATAGATAAATTCGACTATAAATATTCATTAGAAAGATAAAAAGATTTCCAACATAATGGTATTTTATTTATAATTTTTAGACATTATGTAATTTAATTTATTTATGACACAACAATGATGTAGTAATTATCGTATTAATCAAATATTGACATAATTGATGTTATAAATACCCCAATAAATGTAATTTGAGACTTTTTATGAATTACACTAATTTTATAGGTTACTATGACATGTTAGTATTACTTTAAATAACTTTTTTAGAACTAATAATTCTGTTATAAGTTTCACAAAAATCAATTCTCAAATAGTGTCCAAATTGACATAAATTAGTATTTAAAAAAATATATTATATTATTAATTGTTATTTTATTTCTAAAAATATAAGGATCGGCCAAATTACTTAGATAAGGATATATATATTAATAATAAACAACATGGGGTTCATTTGTCTTCTTATAGTATTTTTATTAACCTTATAGTGTAAGAACACTAAAAGACACAGTAAGAGTAAAATTATCTAACTTAAAGTTAAATATAAATGATAAGGTTAAAATAGGAACCTAAACATGTCTAAATTCTATTGGATGAGATGATTTCGACCCATACCCACCTTAGCTTCGAAATAAATCAATTTGGAGCTATTTAAAACCGAATTTGGCATTATAATAAAATAATATTTTTAGTTTTTCCAAAGGAGCCCCTCTTCACCCTTATAAAAGGGAACCTCCTCCTTCTCTTCTTCACACCACTTTGAGAATTCAAGCTCGGCCAAACCCTGCCAAATTCACTTCTCCACTTCCCTATAAACATCCTAGAGGTTCTGGTATTCTTAAAAGACCAATTTTAGTGCCCTAAAATGAGATCTCAAAGAGACGCTTTAAAGAAGAGGTATTGTCCGTTACCGATTCTTTCAAATTTATTTATTCTTCCACTTCTTCTTCATAGGTTGTTTCATTATGGAGTGATAACATCAGTATCACTCATATACAGATATGTTATTATAAGTATGAAAAAACCCTATTTAACCATCTATCCATCCTACAGAATACGAAATCACCGCACGTGCGTACGTACGGAATACCGTCTCTACGCCGTGGTGTAATCTATTTTGCACCACCACCTTACTTGGATGGGTATAATGGTGTACATAATTACTATATATGATTATTGTAAAGTGAAATTGATTCTGAAATATTATACATACACTCCAATACAATTCCACTATCATGAGAATGATATCATCGCTCGTGCGTAAATATGGACTACCGTCTCCACGACGCGTTGAGATTCATTCTCCACGTTAACCGTTCATGAATGATTAAAAAGTATATATAATAAGTAATCATGAAATATATGACATTATAATGATACTGGATTTATGTTTATATATATGTATGTCATCTACATAATTCCATTCAACTCAATAATGAAACGAAAATAGCGTTCATGCGTACGTATGGCCTACCGTCTCCATGAATGGTGTATTTCTTTCCATTTACTGATCTATTATATATATATGTATATTCTGAATATATATTATATATAAATCGTGTTTTACATTCTTGATTTAAGTAATCATGATCTAAGTAATCATATGAATAATTACAAATCAAAACACGGAAGACAAATGAAACAATTTTACCCAAAACGCTCTTTCAAATGGAATTTACAAAAGAACGGGTAATATAAAGACATAAGTGAACCATATATGATATCATAACAATTAATATGATTCTGTAATAAGTCAATAACATTATTTAAATCATTATACATGAGTTTCAGATACGTATGAAGCATATCAGACCTAAGGTAAGGGATAATTTTTCAAATCTAATTTTTATCTGAGATTCCTTATTCGTAAGTATTTACTGGGGTTATTTCTATCATCCATGTCCATGTTTTATAAATGTGTTTTCATGTATTTTTAATGTCATTTTTACCCATTTTTTAATTTTACTACATGGTATGTAAGAATCTTTATTTTTTTTACGTTATGAGGTACTTTTTGACTTTTCCGGCAAAAGTACGAAAAGAATGTTTTTTTAACTTATACGGTACGAATGATTTTTTATGGTTTTATAAAGCCTTATTTTAATGAAGCTTCCTCAAAAATATTTCATGACTATTTTCAAAAAAATCTCTTTCTTTTAAAATTGCATGACGTTTTGTGAAAATAAAATCATTTTGAAGAATAAAGTATATTTTCCTCAAGAATTCATTTCAAGTGTTTTATCAAAACCATTTTCAATCTAAGATGAAATTATTTCATATGTGTATGTCTCAATGGTAATGTCCTTATGATTTACATGGTTTGACTTTTCTTATTATGAAATGATATACATTTATTGTATATGGATTATGTGATGATGGGATGATGTTTATGAAACCCATTTTATTTGTTGGGTTATTATTAATTATGTATGTTTATTTTGTGGCACAAGTAATAATGATTTCATTATGAGATGAGTGGGACCTATATCTCCCTCCAATTAATTGGGTAAAGATTTATATCTCATGAGATAGACATGGCTGGAACGGCAAGTTAAACCAGTTCAGTAATACAGGACTGGAACAATGAGTGAACTCGATTCAGAAAGGGACTTTGTCCACTAAGATGGTCGTGGCAGCAATGCCTTGGCTACTATGGAAATCATTACATGTGCTTAAAGGATGCCACAATTACATGTTTTATTCCCATGCTATTTTATCATTCTTAATGTTTCTTTATGATCTATGCCTTACGTACTTCCATGTTTTATGTCATTTCTCAAGCTTTTGATGTTTAAACTTTATGTTCATGTTTTTAAGTTCAAATGTATATGGTATGTTTTATTTTATCCATGCTTACCCTTACTGAGCATTTGAGCTCACCCTTTTTATGTTTTCTTTTCCACATGATATAAATAAATGTTTTAGGTTAGAAAAAAAGGGGGATGATCTTTATGGGAGATGTTGGAGAACTTTCACCACGATTAGAAGATTACATTCCATGTTTTCAAAGACACTAAACTATTACGGTCCTTGTGTGTTTGTTTTTGTTATGTATTAAGTTTTATGCTAAAGTAAGGTAATGTCCATGTACTTCATGCTTTAGGGTCTCTACAGTTGGTATCAGAGGAAAGGTTTAGTCAACCTTTGGAAACTAGGATGCAAAAATTTTAGTGAGATCCCTAGAGATATTTCTAAGGTATGTCTAGGTATGTCCCTAAGGATAAGTATACATATTGGATATAGTCCTAGAATTACGGTAACGATCTTATAATTTAACCTAAGATGTTAGATATTCAGGGTGCTTCCCCTTTACTATGTTATTTTCCATAGCATGATTTTTGCCTCTCACACTATTCTTTTTGGGTTTTAGAAAATGGATGGAAACAGGAAGATTCATGATAATAGAGGATATGATGGACAATGGAATGATATTCTTCATTTGAAACCAAATGAAACATGATTTGGAAGTCCAAACATCGTTATTATTCCTAATCAGCAATCATATTATATGATCAATAATCTCAACTTTGGTATGTTTCCCAACTCAGATAATAAGAGAATGATGGAGTTTCATGATGATCATAGAGGAAAGAAAGTTCAATTTACCCTATGTAAATCATGTTGGAAGAGGCATGAAGGAGAATGTTTCAAAGGAACTGGAAGATGCTTTGGGTGTGGAAAAGAAGGACACAAAGCCAGTAAGTGCAAAGGAAAAGGTTCAGTTAACACCATGGATGAGGATAATGGTATTGCTACGACATCAACAATGGTTAAATGTTTTAAATGTGGAATGAACGGGCATTATAAAAACCAATGCCCTAAGGGAATGTCTTATGAAGAGAATCAGTACGGTCGTATGGGTGGTATTTATGTTGATGATGATGAAGAGACTACAAATGATATGTGAGATGAAAGAATTGTTGAAGCTCGGTCAATGGCTTAAGAAGGTAGTGGAATGATTACATTTTTATAAAGTGTAATGTGGTATAAGTAATCTCATGGTACTATGGAATAAGGAGACATCTAAGGATTGTTACACTGTTGTCTTTCCTTGAGTTTTGAAAGTGTATGATTAATGGTACCAGTATCCATGAAAGTTTATTCAGATATTTTTGGAATCTAGATGATATACGCATAATGAAGGGATAAGGAGAAAATTAAATGTTTGACAGTATTAATGAGATCATGATTGATATACGGACTAAGTGATATCATGGTTTGAGTATAGAATTTTGAGGATTTTGGTATGTGGAAAGTGTTAACATTTAACTGCATTCATGTTTTCACTATGGTTCAACAGGTATTCATTTTTAAAGAGAATACCTGATTAAGGTATTCACATGATTAGAAGGTGACCAACAAGATATATGGGGGATAAATGATGATATTCACATGCTTGGTTGATGACATTTCAAGTAATCATTTTCTTTATACTATGAGCTTGGACCGAAGTATTTTAGATAAGCCTAAAGATTGGAATGGATTATGTTGGACATAAGTTACTATTGTTTAGGGATAGAAGTTTTTTTCGATATTATTAATGGGATTTTATAGTAATATAGTTTTAGAAAAAGGGAAACCTCCAGGACGGGCGGCATCCCATCGCGTCAGACAAGGCTATGGGAATCGAACCCACAACCGAAGTGCGAATGGCCTTTATCACCTACCACTGGCCTACATGAAGTCCCTGTTTAGTAGAAACTAGTTTTATTATATTAATCAGTATGATATATAATGTATAAGTCCATTTTAGGAACCATATATGATTAATCTCACTATAGATGGACTTATGTATTTTTTGATAACTTTTCTAACCTTTTGTTTGAGATAGATGGAATGACTCATCATTCTATCACATGATCTAATAAAACATCACAAATGACAAATTCAACTTCATTTCTTTAAGAGATGAAGTGGAAATTGTCCAAAGAACGACCAATGGTGAGACTATACCAAAATCACGAATGTATTTCTTCTAATTCCAATTTCATCAACTTTAGGGAAATGATCTTGAAAACCAAAAATGTTGTCCTAGTGCTCTTATATCTGATGATTCAGATGGTACCTTAGATCATCACAAATTTATGGCTTTGTGATTACTGGCTTTTCCATAGCCATGTTCTCTACCACTCTCTATCAGAACATGATGGTTATATTTCTCTTCCATATCCATATTTTCACCATTGTGGAAACCTAGTGATTAGTTTATTTGGGTAACCGTTACATTTCATACTTTAGTTTTTAAATCCAAGTTATGGTATTCCTTTTTACGATGTGGGTTTCTATTAATGAAACATTCGAGTAGTAAACCATTTATAACCTCGATGAATTTCGAGGGAGAAATTCATTTTAAGGGGGGTAGAATGTAACACCCTGACATTTAATGAAAAATATTGTTTTTGATTACATTAATGTCATGTGTTGTATGATACTCCAAAAGGAGCTTTCACAACACGCATCATTGACTTTCCTTGCATTACACTCAATCTTGACCTTCCTCAATAGCGTGTGTAGTACGCAATAACGAGTTTCACTAAACAACAATATGCTATTAAAATATTATTAAAAATAGCCGTTATGAATAGTAATAACCACTTTTTGAAATTTTGTAAATTTTATTTTTCAAAATTGACTTCATTTTTGGATTCGGAATATCGAAATTAGCTTAGGGTGAAATTTTGGTACTTTTCAAATAACTTTCATATTCTGATGAATAGTGAAAATTACTAAATTTTAATTAAAAACAAATTTTTTAATCGAAATAATTAATAGTGATAAATTATTAATTTTAGTAGTTTTAAAGTATATTAAGAATATATTTTTACAATTTAATACAATGTTGGTCATTGGATGTAATTTCACATTTAAACCAGACATACACAAGTATCTATCTTTTGATAGTTATTATCTCTTAAGAACACGCTATTTGTTTTGATGACGGGAATTAATTTTTAAATTAATTAATGCAACTGATATGTTTTGAATTTTCAAAAATAGACATCATTTTTGAGTTCATAATATCAAATATTGCTTAGGCCTAATTTTTGTTATTTTTCTGGAAACATTCATTTTTTGATGAATAGTGAAGACACTAAGTGGTAGTTAAAAAAATGAATTTTTCATAAAACATAATTTTACCGCTTCTGTGAGTGGAATTTAAAAAATTCTAGAGACACGGTTGATGTCAGTAAGTAAAATGTGGTTCAATGAGATGAAAATAATTTTAGGGTGAATAGTAATTTTATACATTTTTTACCATGGTTAAAAGTAAATAGGGTAATTAAGGGTAAAAGTGTTATTATTATTACCCTAACACATGTACTAATTCTATTGGATAAGTGTAATTCGACCAAAAACAACCTTATGAAAAAAATATGACCACTTAGGCACACATGGATTAGATTAGGACATTTATTATCAATTTACTTAAAGAAGGGTTAAAATAGTAAAAATCTAAGTTTAATAAGTAAATCATTTTTAATATGAGGTCATACATAAGATAAATTAGACTATAAATATTAATTAGAAAGATAAAAATATTTCTAACATAATGGTATTTTATTTATAATTTTTAGACATTAAATAATTTAATTTATATATGACACAACAATGATGCAGTAATTATCTTATTAATGAAATATTCACATAATTGATGTTATAAATACCCAAATAAATGTAATTTGAGACTTTTTATAAATTACACTAATTTTATAGGTTTATATGACATGTTAGTATTTATTTAATTAACTTTTTTCTAACTAATCATTCTGTTATAATTTTCACAAAAAACAATTACCAAATAGTGTCAAAATTGACATAAAATAGTTTTTAAAACAAATATTATATTATTAATTTTTATTTTATTCCTAAAAATCTATGTATCGACCAAATGACTTAGATAAGGTTATATATATTAATAATAAACAACGTGGGGTCCTTTTGGATTCTTATAGTATGTTCATTAACCTTATAGTGTAACAACACAAAAAGACACGGTAAAAGTAAAATTATCTATCTTAAAGTTATATATAAATGATAAGGTTAAAATAGAAACCTAAACATGTCTAAATTATATTGGATGAGATTATTTCGACCCATTCCCACCTTAGCTTCGAAATAAATCAATTTGGAGCTATTTAAAACAGATTTTGGCTTTATAATAAAATAATATTTTTAGTTTTTCCAAAGGAGCCCCTCTCATCCCTTATAAAAGGACATCCTCCCTCTCTTCATCACACAACTTTGAGCCTTCAAGCTCTGCCAACCCCTACCAAATTCTCTTATCCACTTCCCTGGAAACATCCTAGAGGTTCTGGTCTTCTTCAAAGACCAATTTTAGTGCCCTAAAAGGAGATCTCAAAGAGACGCTTCAAAGAAGAGGTAATGTCCATTACCGAATCTTTCAACTTTATTTATTCATACACTTCTTCTTCTTAGGTTGTTTAATTATGGAGTAATAACATCAGTATCACTCATATACTTATATGTTATTATATGTATGAAACAACCTTATTTCACCATCTATCAATCCTATGGAATACGAAATCACCGCACATGCGTACGTACGGAATACCGTCTCCACGCCGTGGTGTAATCTATTTTCCACCACCACCTTACTTGGATGGGTATAATGGTGTACATAATAACAATATATGATTATTTTAAAGTGAAATTGATTCTGAAATAGTATACATATACTCCAATACAATTCCACTATCATGAGAATGATATCATCGCTCGTGCGTACGTACGGACTACCGTCTCCACTACGTGATGAGATTCATTCTCCACGTTAACCATTCATGAATGATTATAAAGTATATATAATAAGTAATCATGAAATATATGACATAATAATGATAATGGATTTATGTGTATATATATGTATGTCATCTACTTAATTCCATTCAACTCAATAAGGAAACAAAAACTGCATTCATGCGTACGTACGGCCTACCGTCTCCATGAACGGTGTATTTCTTTCCATTTACTAATCTATTATATATATGTATATTCTGAATATATATTATATATAAATCATGTTTTACATTCTAGATTTAAGTAATCCTGATCTAAGTAATCATATGAATAATTACAAGTTAAAACACAGACGACAAATGAAACGATTTTACCCAAAACGCTCTTTAACATGGAATTTACAAAAGAACAGGTAATATAAAGTCATAAGTGAACCATATATGATATAATAACAATTAATATGATACTGTAATAAGTCAATAACATTATTTAAATCATTATACAGGAAGTTCGGATACGTACGAAGCATATCGGACCTAAGGTAAGGGATAATTTTGCAAATCTCATATTTATCCAATATTCGTTATTCGTAAATATTTACTAGGGTTATTTCTATCATCCATGTCCATGTTTTATAAAAGTATTTTCATGTATGTTTAATGTCCTTTTTACCCGTTTTTGACTTTTACTACATGGTATGTATGGAATCTTTCTTTTGTTTATGTTACGAGGTACTTTTTGACTTTTTCGGCAAAAGTACGAAAAAAATATGTTTTTTAACTTATACGGAACGAACGAGTTTTTATGGTTTTATTAAGCCTTATTTTCATGAAGAATTATACAAAATATTTATTTTTGACAATATATCTTTCTTTGAAAATTGCATGACGTTTTGTGAAAAGAAATTGATTTTGAAGAAGAAAGGATATTTTCCTCAAGAATTTATTTCAAGTGTTTTATCAAAACCATTTTCCGTCTATGATGAAATTATTTCATATGTGTATGTTTCAAGTGTAATGTCTCTATGATTTACATGGTTTCACTTTTCTTATTAGGAAATTATATCCATTTCTTGTATATGGATTATGTGATGATGGGATGATGTTTATGAAACCCATTTTATTCGTTGGGTTATTATAAATTATATATGTTTATTTTGTGGAACAAATAAGAATGATTTAATTATGAGATGGGTGGGACCTATATCTCCCTCCAATGCATTGGGTAAAGATTTATATCTCATGAGATAGACATGGATGGAACAGAAAGTTAAACTGGTTCAGTAATACAAGACTGGAACGAGGAGTGAACTTGATTCAGAAAGGGACTTTGTCCACTAAGATGGTCATGGAAGCAATGCCTTGGCTACTATGGAAATCATTACATGTTCTTAATGGATACCACAATTACATGTTTTATTCCCATGCTATTTTATCATTCTTAATGTTTCTTTATGATCTATGCCTTACGTACTTCCATGTTTTATGTCATTTCTCAAACATTTGATGTTTAAACATTATGTTCATTTTTTAAGTTCAAATGTATATGGTATGTTTTATTTTATCCATTCTTACCCTTACTGAGAATTTGAGATCACCCTTTTTATGTTTTCTTTTCCCCAGGATATAAAGAATGGTTTTAGGTAAGAAAAAAAGTGGGAAGATCTTTATGGGAGATGTTGAAGATCTTTCACCACGATTAGAAGATTATGTTCCATGTTTTCAATGACACTAAATTATTATGGTACTTGTGTGTTTTTTTGTTATTTATTAAGTTTTTCGCTAAAGTAATGTAATGTCCATGTACGTCAAGCTTTAGGGTCTCTACACTCGACAGTATCTTCTTTAACTCACAGAAAATCTACTGGAACTTCTCCATCAATATGAAGCGACGTTATAGATGATAATGTTTATTTGACACTAGATAATTCAGGCACGATCCCATGGTTGTATCCTGATGAACCAAAGAAACTATGCTTCTCAGTCATGATTCAAGGTGGCTCCCAAGAAAGAACCCCATCTATCCTCACCTGATCCACTGAAATTGTATCCTCTAAAATTAAATGTCCCAAAAAATGTACCTCTCTAATACAGAATTAAAATTTTGAGAGATTCCCATAATTTTGGTTCCCTCACAGTGTATCCAGGACCATCCTTAGGTGTGTCATCTGCTCCTCCTTGGATTTATAGTATGCTAAGATGTCATCAACGAAGTCCACGATGAGACGGTCAAGGTAACACTTGAAGAAATTGTTCATGAGATCCATGAACACTACTATGGCATTGTTCACGGTGAATAACATCACAAAGAACTCATATTGTCCATAATACAATATAGAGTCTTTCTTCAACAAATCCTCATCCCGTAAGTGAATCTAATGGTAGCCAGACATTAGGTCTATCTTTGATAACTACCTCGCTCCTTTAAACAGGTCGAAGGGGTTATCCATTATCGGCAGTGGATTTGTTTTCTTCATGGTCACCTAATTAAGGCACCAATAGTCCAAACACAACCTCAAACATCCATCTTCATTTTTACAAAACAATATTGGGGCCGCCCAAGGTGAAACCTTAGGCCATACGAAGCCGTTCCTCACCAGGTCCTTGAGAAGTACCCTCAAGTCACAAAGCACTACCATAACCATATGAGATGTCGAAATGGATATCAGTGTCATACTAGGGTATATGCCAATGCAGAATTCAACCTCTATGCTAAAAGATTTTCCTAGAACATCTTCAAGAAATTGTTATCATACTTGTCTGCCACTGTAGGAAATTGAGGACTCCTCTCATCCATCACACTGAAGGTAATTCTGACCAACTTTTGAATGATCAGCTACACCAACCACTGATAATGTCTGTCCTATTATAAAAGTTTTCCCTTTTCACCAATAAAGGAAAACCAAGATCCATATCTTCAGTCACCTAACACTCTATTCCTAAAATAGTAAATATGAGCATGGAATGTGGATAAAAATTCCATACCCATAATGACGTTATAATGCCTCTATACCACTACAGGGAGACGCCAGGCAAAGATCTTGTCTACAAGAGCAATATCACACTGCTGAAACTAGTTTGTGATCATCGAATCACATATCGTTAGAGTATCTATTTACAAAGACTAAGCCAAAGGCTCCACCAAAATCTATGAGCTCCAAACACAGTTCATGGAAGGGAAAGACTGACTGACACCTATGTCTATCAAAACTACATCTAGGGTGGAGATGACATAGATCATACCTCTAATAATCTATAGAACAAAGGGATAACTGGCCTCTATTCCCTATATCTAGGCCCACCCCTTTTCTCCTGCTCTCAAATCATGTGGTGGACCACTTGGGGGAGGTGGTGTTAGTACTTAACACTCTACTCACCAACATCCAGTCTACCTTCTCCCCTTCCACATCCACCACCTTACAGACCACGTTGACCTACCCTCTACCTCTACATAGATGGTCCCTCTATCATCTTATAGTCTTATTCATGTCGAGTCGGGAAATCATGATCCATGAGTCATTGACCACCACCTATGTAGCACACCTTTCTCCTATGCTAACTCCCTCTTCTTTGGGAGCCTCATACTGCCAAGCCTTTATCATTGGGTCTTCACCTAAATGTCTTAACCTACTTGGGTCCGTGTATTTTCTTCCTACCACCTACTAATAAATACACTACCACCTGGTGTCTACTGGTACCACATGCTGCCAGCGCCTACTCTACTAGGAATCTGTCCATGTGTACAACTCGCTATTGTACCCCATCCTGAGTAGGGATGCTAAGAGACACAATGGATGGCTTAATCTCCCAGCGTAGTCCCTACTCGAAATCTTGAGCCTAAAGAATGATTCTCGCACCATGTTTGTGGAGTAGTGAGAATGATCAGTGATTCTTATTGAGTGCTTTACTACATTCATGATACCCTGCTACAGGTGCATTAACTCTTATATACGCACATAGTGTAACACCACCAGAATGAATTCCTCCTTAAAGAGGCACTCAAAGTCTGTCTAGGTGATGTTCACCTTGTCATGCTTCTGGGTCATCAAGCTCCACCATCTCCCTACTGAGACCTTAATAAGGCATGTGGCTAAGATCACCATCTGGTCTTGAGACTTCCTCACTTGGCAGAAGACTCACAAAACCACCTCAAGCTCATCCTCATCCACTGAGGTTAGTTTCACCAAATAACATGGGAGGTATTCACCTATAGAACTCGTGTAATCCACTGAGACTTTGTGAATTATCTATCAGTATAACTTTTAGAAAAATTTTATTTACGGGTAGTGTTATCACTTGTGCACCAACTGGTAGGCCTAACATCAGTATAGGTCCCTTAAATGGCGCCTCATCACTGGGCATACCATCCTTGTAGTCATGAAATAGAATCCTGACTGGCTATCTACATGATAACATTCCTTTATAGATCATGATTAACCACAATAAATAAAATATACCTAGTGAGATGACTCGGAATAAAGAAGGACATGAGAACTCTCAGGATTCTTATATGTTGCATGAAACCAGTATTTTCATGTACCTAGTTGAAAAAAAACTCAGGGCCCTGGTGTATGGATATGTTGGTCGCCGCACTGACACTGGACCCCTCAGTCCTGAAAGTAAAACTCGAAGCATTCAACATTGTTTCCCCAAAACAAAGCCACCGACTCTTGGTCCTTTTGGTAGAACAAACCTCCTATGATTCCACTATGTCATGAACCATCTATTAGGGCCTATGTCATGACTACCCCAAGCCCGCCACCCAATGGCCATGGGATGGAGACTAGGTCCAATGGCATTATCCCAGAAGTGGGAAGCATTTTCCCTTGATTTTTAATGCACAAACACACATGCACCTATACCAAAATTCTGAAACGTAAACATGCAATCTATTAAGATAACCATGGATAGTAACAATAAAAAATTGAATGAAAAGGGGTCTAGAAATCAATGCCAAAAAAGCGATTTACAAGCTCCTGAATTCAATATATGGTATACCATACCAGAAGTGTAGGCGATGGGGGTAGCTGGTTGATGCTGTAGAATTAAGCCTTGTCTTTCAGACCTCTCTGAGAACCACATGTTCCTGAACCACCATGGTCTTTTTCAAAATGACTATTGTCTACATAAGTCATGACACATGCGGTGGTTCTTGTTTAGGGGTGAGTAAAAAAATACTAAATAAGGACCCCAAAAACAAAAAGGAAATACCACAAGGTAGTGTATGCACAACGTGTTATCATCTCACACAAGAATAATCTAATGTATTAAAAGAAAGATTATTAGTCGTTTACAATGAACATCCTATACTGCTGAAGCAATCATCCCTGATGAGTCACTTAGGCCAGCTAGGTCACTTAGAACCGCTCATCATTTTGTCTTATTGGGTTGCCTAGACCCGCACATCAATTAGGCCAGATAGGTCACCTAGACTCGCTCATAAATATCTTTTCTTCATAGAAAACTGTAGAATTCCCGCTCGTAGCGCACTTGATTTGGGAATAATCTACTCATAAATCCATTAGTTATACATCAACTTAAACGAAAACACACATAGAGTATTTCAAAATTACTGAATCATCACGAGGTTCCACTCTCTAAAAACTTCTCATCAATCAGATGTACTGTTTAAATGATATGTGCGTTTTAGTGAAAAGGGTTCGGTTGGGTCCGAGTCCTATCCAACCTGGTGGGAGTGACCCATCCCGACCCAGACAGGGGTCTGCCGATCCTACCTGTCAAGTCAACCCGGCCCGCTAGGCCTAGCCTAGCCCGAACTGGGTTTATTATCCTAGCCCACCCCATTAGCACGACCCACTGCGCCGACCCAACTCGCTAAAATGGGCCGATTTGTTCTGCCCAGGTTGTGGTAGACATCACAACTTTAAACAACTCTGAATGTCACCACAGGTTCCTACCACTATGGATCATCTGGATAGCGGCTATCCAGTTGCATGAGGTGGCTCGCTGCCACATCTTCCAATTATGGCGGGCCCTATCCGCCGCCCACGGTGGTTTCTGTGGGCCGCCCTACTACCGGCCGTCGAGTCAGTGGCCCTCCGCCACCGCTGTCTCCTATATTGGTGAGAAATCACCCTGTGTCACCCTCTCTCATGACCTACTATCGCATCTTTATTTTCTATGGTGGTCACTATGGGACCGTAGTTTTCCGGTGGCATGGATTTTCATGCCATGATGTATGGGAGAACACATAACTCAAAAATCAGATGGCTCCCAACAGTGTTCATGTCGGCCCTAATCCATCCACGTTAGAATTTAAATCCATGGGGAGGGATGAATAAAATCTCTTACAGTGGATCACATAGAAACATGGATAATACCAAATCAAAACACTACAATCAAAACCATCCCTCATACGTGATCGATCCGCAGTTCACACTGTTTGTGGATTGAACTGCGATTTTCACTCAAATCAAAGAATGGGGAAACAATGAATTCACGTAGAATTAAACCAATACCAAGAAAAATATCAATTTTCATTGAATAATGGAGTCATTTATCCACCATTCATCGATCCTCTATCGGAAACTCTCGTCGATGGGGAGTTCCTTCGAAGGGGGACGAATGAAGAATGGAAGGTGTTCATTGTCATTCACCCACGGTAATTGTCTTGAGCCTTAAATAAAACTCAACGATCATGGAAACAATCCCATGTTTCTATTATGTTACTAATTGATGAAATGTGTGTTAGAATATCTTTTATGTTGTGTCTTCGTGTCGTTACATTATTTCATTTATGAAATGAAACCACATTTCCCTTACGCTTTAGTTTCATTGTTGTTACACTGTTTTATTTATGAAATGAAACAGCTAGCTCAATGTTTCATTGCAGTGAATTTTTTTGAATAAAACATAATTTAATAAGATTGTTTTATTTTTTTAAAAATGCACAAAAATTAACTTTTAACAACAACCCTCACAAGTTGAGGTTAGGTCCTTCCTTTGGTAAAGTCATTTTCCAGACGTAACAGTGCCCTCAGCTTTTTAATTTAGAAGCCCATTTTGGATTTTCCAAAACCATGCATGAGAAAAATTTCAAATAACTAAAATAATTTCAAATATTTATTAAGAGATCATCGGGCCTTGGAATCATGTAGATTATAATTATTTGGTCTCCTAATAATAACATATATTTTTAAAAAACTTACATTGCTTTTCCAGTACATTTCATATTATATAGAATATACTAACCATTCTCAAACTGTGAACCTCTATAAAGAACCTCTATATCATCCCAAAACACCTCCAATCCTCCCGAAATAGATCCTAAAAACTAAAAGTACATAAAATACATAAATAATGGGTAAGTACCTAAATCATTGGGCTATATATTCTTCTAACAATTAGATTTTACATCCTTATAAAGTATAAAAATATTATTTACTTTGACGAATTTGGGACATTACTCCAATATTACCTTTTCATGCTCCCATGTTTATTTCTAAATAGGATCATATTTCCATAAAAACCACAGTAGATCAATTATTTTTCCATGATATACTATCTCCTGTTAATCCACAATCTGTAATTACACATAAAAAAACATATTATCTAGATCTATAATTATTTTATCCCATTAAATCATGTGGTCAAGATTAGGTTGGTACTTCTTTACATGAGATTCATGAATCACATTATTTACTAAACTAAACATCAGAGGAAAATCCAACCAATAATCTTCCTCACCACCCCATTAAACTCTATCAAAAGTGAATAACTGTTATAGAGAAAAATTTACCTTCTTACAAAAATATCAATTCCCAATCCATAGAATGATTCTAAAGAACATATTATCACTCAATTAAAATTAAAAAGGTCATCAATGATGATCCAAATAGGATTTCTAATGACTCTAAGACATCTCTATTCCTATTATGATCATTTTAATTTAATCCATTTCCTCTAGTATAAGAAATGTTATAACTAGTGAAGTATCAGATGATTCTACACAAAAAATTGGAGAACAAAAAGGATGAACACATAATTCATTAAAAGTAGCCATATATTTCAAATAATGATAACAAGTGTTGCATAAGAACACCACAAAATATATGATCTTCTACCAAGAGCCACAAAAATCCATTACACAAGCCTTAATCATGTCCTTGAATGTCTTTTTCATTCTTATGGATTTTCCATCCATTTTTGGATAATACACTATGATTATAGTCAAATGAGTCCCATGTAATTTATATAAGGATTTCAAAAAACAAGAACTAAAATTAGGATATATATCAGACACATTTAAGGCCAGAACACTATGACACTTTACAACTTATTAGTTATATATTTTAGAAAAGTCCACCACCATATGATAATTAAAAATATGGATAACACAAACCAAATTCAAGAGCTGATCTATAATTTCAAATATGTTAACATGTTTAATAAACATTGTTGATAAACATTTCATAAAATCCATAGCTATTTTATCCCATTTATAGATGAGAATTGTTAACAACTGCAACATTCATAGTGGTCGTTGGTGCAATACCTTTACCTTCTTATAGGTGAGGAATCTCAAAAACAAACTCTACCACTCCCCTTTTCATTAAAACCCACAAAAAATGTTCTTAAAATGACATTTACAACTTTTTAATGAATATGTGAATGACCCATTTTGAATGGTGGGAAGAATTAGGAATTTTTTTCTGAATAACCTTAGGTTCCATCATCCAATCACTGAAAAATAAAAACAAACACCCATATATCTATTATCACACAATGGTCTCCCCACTATTGAGTTTGGACTTCATAAAACCACTATAACAATATGATATCTGAGAAACTTTCCCATTCTTGATAAAATCAGGATAAAAAATAGTTATGAAAATCACAACATCACAATATTATAAAAAATTGAGTTTTATGTATTATAAGATCAATATAATTTTCCCATAATTGAAATATGTTTCATCCTATTAAGATTATGATTTTATAAATAATATATCTTCCATATAATTTCTATTTACTAATGTAAAATCAAGTCAAAGTGAAACATTTGATGGTATTCCATACATCTTATTTGACTAAGATTTAGATTTCTTTGTGAGAAATTATATTTTAGTGTCATATGGTCCATAAAAACAATAAATTATAAAAAAAAAAAATTATTTATTGTCTTCGAATAATGGACTACATCAGCTAATTCAAAATTATTTTTTAGGAAGTTATTAATTTGAAACCATAAATGTTTTGACCCATATGAAACTACATGATCTCCCTTTAGGGGAACACATATCAAACCTAATATTGATGCATCACAATAGACTAAAAATCCCACTCCATATTATCTAAATGTGAGAATATGTGATGATGTATGTCTAACCCTATGATCTTGAAATGATTTTTGGCATTCATCATTACATTGAAACGGAAAATATTTCATATTTCAAGATTTTATCAATAATTCAAAAGATTAAAAGTCATGTAAAAAATATGTAGTAACAAGTTACAATAAGAAAACTACATATCTCAATGAGATTCTTCACTGGTTTCTAATAGATAACAACTTATATCTTTTACATATCTTTTGAAATTTCATCTTCCAAAATGACTTGGGTATGTAAAAACACCTCATATATCTAAAAATATCACTTTGAACACTTATAATATGGAATATACTCCCACAAGATACCCATCACTATAGCCATGTGATTTTTTATGATCTAGCCTTGTCATAGATAAGATCAATATATCATCCAAAAAATAAACAATAAAAAATTTATATACTATTAAAATATCTAATTCATCAATTCCATAAAGACATATGGTTAATTAATAAGACCAAAAGGCATAATAATGAACTATTAATGGCCATATTTTCTTCTAAAATATACCTTTGGAATATCCTTCTTTTAAACTCAAAATTGGATATATCCCAAAAAAATTTAAATTTTATGAAACGATTAGGATCCACTAAATTTGTCAAATATATCATAGTGTCTGGAAGAGAATGCCAATTATTTATTATAACTTTTTCAAACTTGTGATAATCTACAAAAATATTAATTATTCTTTCCACCATTTTCATAATTAACACTGTTGCTTCACACATAGATGTACTTGGCTGAATGAACCCTCTTCTTTCTAAATCATCCAAATGAAATTTAAATTACATTAATTCAATTGATTCCATCAAATAATATAAAAATGTAAATATGACTTGTCCTCGATAGAATATCAATCATATACTTCACATCTTTTTTAGGCCGTAATCCTTAAGAAAATATCAAGAAAACATATCAGGGAACTGATATAGAAATGTTGTAGAATCACTATTCCAAATATCATATACTGATTACAAGGGACTACTATCAACTAGTATGAGAATGTTCCAAATACTTGTACCAAGGGACCCTCACTACTTTTATCCACTACCCAATATCCTAAAATGAGATGGTTAACTTCATTAGATGAGTTAAAAATCACATTATATATATAGCAATTGATATGGGATTAAAGGCTCATTATCCAATCCATTCCCACAATCATATCACAGATATCCATATATATTATAGGGAAACCCCATAACAACTCATTCCCATTAATTATTATCAACCATAAAACATATTTCAGGGCTCAACATTTTCACTATCGTAAGGGTGTTTTGAGATTCAACATTAAAGGAATCATATAAACATGTGAATTCAAAATATCAACCATATGGGAAGAAATAAATGAAATAAATGAAATCATATAAAAAAATCATGCATAAGGGTATAATTTAAAATAATCATACCTCTCACCATCAGAGGTACCAATTGATCACCCTTGATAACTTTATCCCCTTGATTAAATTGATTATTCATTACAAATTCTTATTTGTTGCTCTCTTTTGATTTCAATGGTTGAGGAGTCAAGATTGTCCAAAAAAACCATTTATTTTTCTATTCTACAAATGAGAACAATTCTATTGCACTCATCCCGTTAAATCATATAATGTTTGCTAAATATATAATTTTTCCTTAAAAGTTGAAATTAGAGAATTGAGACAATATCACTAGAAATGTACCATCTGGATATAATTGGGACATAATCTAGGTGGGGCCGTATATTTTGGCTTCATATTCCCAAAAGAAACAAATGGAAAACATATAGGTTACTCTGTAATTGAGGAGGTATGTTGAATGATCCCCTAGTCTAATTCTATGATATACCACCCCTTGTAGGTGTCCCTCCACTTGTTTCCAGCATTGGATTTGACATCTGATATTATAGGAATAAACATAAATCTTTTAACTTTATGTCCAAAGATATCTTTTTCTTCCATGATTTCTCTATTGAAAATCTTTGAATAATTTGATATAAAAATCACAATAATATTTGACTTAGTATCTAGTATCAACCAAGACTTAGAAATTCATTCTTTCAGGGACAAACTTGTAGAAACATTGAATGAAAAGCGAACTGAATACAAAAACATAGTGAAATACTATGTTAATAATAGATTCTCATTCTTCAAACTGAATAATTCATCTTATACAATAACTCTGATCTTGTGTGGAAAGATTTATTCATTGAAAAATTCTCTAAAATCATAAAATATAAATCATTTTACTAATTTATCTAGAACTTCTAAATCCTACCACTGGTGTGCTAAATCCTCCAGAATATACATTTCCAACATCATATTCAACATTTCTAGTGTTCTAATGAAATTTATGAATCAATTCATCTTATTTAGCAACACATATTCATTTTCTATCTCTGAATCACACAGATAGATTTGTGTATTATTCTTTCGAAACAAAATCGAATGGTCCACCAATCTTGGTTCATCCTTTTTCATTCTAACCATATCCTAAAAATCATGGAAAATACTCTTGAAAAAATCTTGGTTCATCTATGGCTAAGGTAAATCTACCTTATAATAATTCCCTTTTTAGTTTATTTATATGGAAACTACATGTTTTCCGTAGATATAAAAAATTAGAAATCCATTAAAACTCACTGCATATAAACTAAAGGCATCAAAATTTTTGGAATCTTATACATCACACATATAAATAAAAGTCCTTAAAAAATTAAATAATTTCCAATTTCAGACCATTATTGAAAACATCAACATGTTTTTTGAAAATGAATCCATTTAGAAATATTTTCCTAGATCAACACATTTGATCATATCATAAACAATAAATGAAAATGAGTTATGTACTCTAGTTTGGTACTAATTACTATCCATGCATGTCATTCTGTTATCATCTACTAAACCAATGATGATCATTTGAAAACTCATAGAAGTCTCTCAATATAGCCATGTACCCAAATATCCTAGAAACATGATTTTTACCATAAATATATTAGCAACGCCATTAATGATATAAATTTCACGTTATTAAAATATAACACCTTTCTTCTATCCTAATAGATAGGCTGGAACTTTTCCAATGTTAAGGACTAAACAAGTTGATATTGTTTTCATCATCCTTTCCATCCTCATTGGCTTAATAAGTGACTGGTATGTGTTACTAGCTATAGGTAATGTCCACAAGTCACTTAAGGACGAGAATAAATTCCAAGGGCCTCATAAACATTTGGGTAAAGATTTTCCCTTAAAAAATAACTCAACCACATTACACTCATCAAAAAACCACTATAGGATTCATAAATACAAGGAAATACAACTCAAAATATAAAAAAAAACAAAACTATATAAAACTATGAGCATAATTTAAATCAAAAAAACTCAAAGACACCAAAGACATAAATTTAGATAATTCCAACTTTCTCCACAATCCAAATCGATAATCCATTTTAGTAGTATCACAACGAATCTATAAAGAACTGAGATACCGTGCCTTTACTAGTGACCTGAAAGATGACATCTAGAAATGAAAAATAGTTTCCAAGCATGGGGTGAGTCCAAAATCATGAGTATTTCCCCAATAAAACCCCAACACAAACCACATGTATAAAACTTGTTAACACATTTATATAAAATAGTTTTAATGTAATTTAAAAAAGTTTATATCTGTCAAAAATTATTTTATATGGGACAAAATAAAAAAATTATATAAAACCATTCTCAAATCTATTTGTTATAACCATTCCATTATTCCACACATCCACAAATGCATTATCATGTGATAGTTATATACTCGTGACAGGTAACCTATTGATCTACCATGTAGTTATAGGGTAACCAATATTGGGGGACCACATAGAACATTCCCCTTCTACAGGGTCACATCTAATGAAAATAAACTCACGCCAACCATGTATGAAAAATAAAATTCCAAAGCAACCCTTCCAAGGAATTTTAAAAATATTATATAAAATATTTCTCAAAACGTTTTCCTTGCATTAAAAGTAAGACACAATTTTAAAATCATTATTTTAAAATAATGAACTAAAATAAAATTATTTAAAACCATCATATTTTTAAAACTCAATGAAAACATCACTAAATAGGTTTCTATAAAATCAAAAAAGTGTTTCATAAAAATTTCCATAATTGAAATAGATTTCAATCCAAGCCTTCATGTTCTAATCAAGAGATGTTGAGAGAGAATCCACCTACCTATAAATCATTTTAAAAAATGATGAATGATGCAAAAACATCGAAACACCATATTAGATATTCTAGTTTTAAACATAGACATTGTTACCTTCAACCAATTCAATAAAATCTCTTTAATATTACCATGATAGAACATAGATTTACCTTTACAGAATATATCTATATTTACAGAAGATAAGAGAATAAAAATAAAATAATAACATTGATGAATGATCATTTACTTTAGAATCTAGATCTCTAAATTACATTAGAACTAATAAAATTATCCAAAATAAAATAGAATATCCTATAAATATATTGAATGAAATGGAATGTGTGATATGTGTAGATTTTGTGAAATGATTTATTAATGAGGTAAAACAAATCCAATCATGATTTTTTTGATCCAAAATTTCATGGTGCCCAGACATGGTGCAAAATAAAGAAAACCTGTGTGCTAATTATTCATGAAATACTATTTAAAACCACAACTCATATGATTTCCCATCATATTTAGAAAATCATTGTTCCAACCATATATTTTCACACTATTTAAAATTGTATGGTTTATCCTTGGAATCATCATGGTTTTCCAAAACCATGTCCCAACTGTGCACCTGCTCTATCACCTATATTTTCCCTTTCACGGTTTTCATCATAGTGTTTCATAATTTCTAGAAATCATTATAAAACCATTCACCTCCATAAATGCCTCCAAATCTCATAATAACTCTTTTGAACCTCCTAGAACATAACGAAAACATTATATAAACATAAACTGCACAAGTAAACGATCAAGTACATGAATCAATGGTGATACATATATAATTATGTATTTATATTTTGTATATAATATTAATTGAATTGTTATACTTCTCAAATTATGATATCATATATAAATTATTACGTTCCATTCTAGAGGTGATATGATAATGTCGCTCGCGTGTACAATGGACAACCGCCTTATAAAGCAATTTGATTCTTCTATCATCTACACTTTAAATGATATTTACTAAGGATAGAGTTAAAGAATATATGTTATATTTTTTATCTAAAAATAATTATTTATAAATAATATTTTATATAACTTCTTACATTTCAATTTATTAGAAAAAAATTAACATCACTCATGCAGATGTGTCGATTACCACCTCCACCAAGTGATGTGAATTGTTTTTCGTATTATTTTTAAATGAATATTAATAAGAAAATATCTAATTAACACAATTTATATATATATATATTATAGTAATGATTCTTTAAATTTGAATTACTCAATATTTTCTTTTCACTTAAAACATCATGAAAAATGGAAACAATATTAATGTGTTTGTACGACCGACCATCTCAATGAATGATGTAATACATGTGGTATATCTTAAATTAATTGATTACTATATATAAATATATAATAAATATATTTGATATTAATAAAATATTCAAAATTATTTATATTATTCATCCATGTTTTAATTAAACAATCCAAATTAATAAAACACATTCATGAAAAACAAATCAATTATCACCTGAAACTGTGATTTCAACAAAGAATTGAAAATAAATTGGTGATGAAAGACAATAATTAAATAAAACATGTTATGGAGATACATGATTATAATTTTATGTTATATTTAAAATAAATCAATATTTTTTATTCTTCAGGTTCATACATATACAAAGGATGTCGAACATGATGAAGGTGTTTCTCGTCTCACATTTACTTTCATGAAAAAATTGTTATATCCACCAATAACTTTTTTTGTGGTGTATATAATAAACATTTTTATATTTTATATAATGAATAAATTTTTATTCATGAAATTTAACATTTCATTTGAATATATTTCGTTTATATGGACTAGGATTCAAAAGTTACCGATGTTTTAATGGTTTATTTCACAATATCATCATTTTTCAGGTTTTTTCAAATTATATCATAGGGGATTAAAAGAGATTTCCATCTTAACAAATATATATTATAGTAAAAACTATTTATTGATGAAAGTTTCATGTAATATCACCATTTTCCCACCTATTGGTACTTAAAATTATTTATAAATTTTTTTTAAAAAAATCTATCTTTATTGTTCTCTTTGAATGAAAATCATTTTTCTCCAAAATCCATGTTTAAAAAAATAAAAAAAATTGTTTAAAAAATTTAACTTGATAGATGGGTTTTATAGAAAATATCAATGAATCCTCATTTTAACATGTATAACATGGATATATTATCCGTTAATCATGACCACACAATGTTTTAAAGATTAATTTGTTTGTTAAAAAGTTATTTTTTGAAGAATATAATTTTCAAAATATTTTTTGAGCTTTTTGTTTTAAAATTTATTATTTTCAATGTCAAAATTTAATTTCCCTAAAAAATTGATTTTAATGACTTTATTGTAAAATTTATATTTATCAAAGATATCAGACCTTTGTTATAAATATGATCCTCTAGGGATATGTTGTATTTATATGATCCATGTTCTTTATTTTGATGGTATATGATCTATTTTACTATGGATGTGGAATTTTATTATAATTCACCCTATTATATTAGATGGTTTGTGATTATGATTAACTTATTAGGGTAAATATCAACATTATATATATTAGTTTTACAATAATAATTTATTTTTTTGTTTTATTACATATTTATAATGAGGAATCCATTGGACGTAGTACATGATAAGTGAGGCCAGTAATAGATAGCCCCTGTATTCATTGACAAGTCTTCTAAGACAAATCAGTTGGAAAAATTAGATGGGTTCCTAAATATAGAATTAAACTATATTGTGAAAGATCATGATAGTATGTTTCAATTTTTTCATTATGAATTCCACCATTATGGGATCAATTTTTTATTTAAATTTGATTATTATATTATCTATAATATCCACGGATATGTTTAAATCTTTTGGAATTATTTATATGCAATTATATGATCATCTATCAGTTATACCTAATTATGCTATGTTTATCTATTAAATAGAATGTGTTTCAGTTATATTTATTTCTATATTGATTATGATCTTTTATTCATTATATATTACACTATATTTTTACCCTTACCGAGCATCTGATCTCATAACTTTATTATGTTTTGTTTTCCCCAGGATACCAAGATGTGTATTATGATTGATATGTAGGGATATGATAAATGGAACAATGGTATTCTCAAATAACAAACTTATTTTATATTATGTGTTCAAATATATCTTAAAATCAAGTATTAATCTATTTTACCAAGACTGTTAAACTATTTGGTTCATCTGGATGTGATTCCTTACATCTAGTGACAATGTAATAATGTAACCACTGAGTATAGGCTACTAGGATCTTGCTCATTAGAGTATATATTTAAGGATGTTATGTAGAAACCATGGGAACTAGATTTAAGAAAACATACATTAGGGAACATAACCTTGTAATATAAATTGACAATAATTGTAGACAAACATAATAAAGATTTGGTGAGATAGATACTATGTGTTTTTACTAGAAATACACATATGTCTAGATACTACACAAGGACATTGTTCTCACATAGTTTTACATGGGTCTAATAACTATAAAAAGGTGATTCAGTCCTGACTATAGCATTACATTATAAATTTAAATAGGAATTACAATGAACCAAGTTTGAAACACATGTGGTATATTCATAGGATAGTTAAAATTTCTTTTACCTGAAATTATGATGGATTTGAAAATATTATTAGGATTTGAATCGATTCCCAGTTAAACCATGTTAATGATTATGAGTTAAGACAAGCCTAAATTTTCAATTTAGGTTACATATTTCACTAGATTTGGGATTATAAATTATTTCTCAGTATTAAATGATCAATTCTATTGTATTACATTATTTATTAAAGGAACCTACCGGAAGGAATGAATAGTATATCAATGATCTAAATCCATTGAGTAAGGATGAACCTTTATTTAATGGGATTAAGAAAATTGTTTTGAATTGAACTAGTATCCCAATCATTCTCATCATATATGGATGTATAATAATGTTTTATAAATACCATGAAATATTTCTCAATGTACTATGTCATTGAAGGGAATCAAGAGAATAAGAGGATGGTAGATAAAAAATAAAAAAGGGAAGAAGAGAATTAAATATATATCCCCATGTGATAATTTGGGCAAGAAACATGATGGTACATACATGAAGGGAATATGATTTTTCTACATTTATGGAGTGAAACATCAAAATTATCATTACTTAATGTGAATTAAACAAGTTTCCAATGTTGAATGATTCAATATTAGAAATATGGGGCACTGGAAAAATTAATTTCCCATGCGTCAAGTTAATATACTTCCGAAGAAGCTAAGGGATCAATGTGAATCTTATGGAATTAATAAATATTTAGTTTAATGATTAATTTTCTTGTGTTTGGATTCAATAATTATGTAAAAGGCGTATTATTTTCAATGAAATTATGGTTATTATAATTATGAAATGGATAAAAAGTTTACAAAATTATTTTTTCTCTAAGGATTTGGTATCATATGTAGAATTGTACTGATGACCAGGAAAAGCGATTCAGTGTACAGTTTATATTTGCATAAAAAACATTTTGATATATGTTATCCCCTAATTTGGTATATATGTTTAGGTAATAATTTAAATGATATTTTTATGGGATAGTATCATTGAAGTTGAAATTGGACAGTGATTTGATGGTTTATGCTAGAGTTGGCAACATATTTGGATTTAAGAAATATTATTTACAATGTGATATTTTAGTTTTGGAAGAATGTAGGATTTCTGTATTGTTTTATAGTGATCATGTTATTCACACAATTGGAACATGACACTAAGTGCCATATATTATTTTATAGGGAATATACTTTAGAATTAGTAACCTTCCTTTTATATTTTTGGACATTGAATTTGGACAAATTATTTAAAATGATTATAATGTTTAAATAATTATTAAATGTATTAACTCCAATTTTGGGAGCTACTATTAATGTTTTAGATTGAAATACCCAAACATCTCATACATATACATCACATTAATATAATATTATTCATTATATTTCATAATTATAGTCCCAAGGCCCATAATGCTTCAGTGGCTTGGAGACTATATACAAAATCGTCTTCTTTAGTGAATGATATTTATCATCTCCCATAAAGATCAATCCCTTTCTAACTATTCTTAGAAATACCCTACTTGAAACTATTATTTATATCCTGGGAATGGAAATGTAAGAATGTTTCAGTTTAGATTCTCCATTTCGATAAGCAAAGTAAATACAAAAACAAAACCTGAGAATATGTTTATGATAACATGATTGTAATATATTAAATACATACACTAAATATCAAAGAATTTATATTGTACCATAAAATAAATATTATTAGTTCCTAAATAATTCATAATGGAATCAAATAACATGATCAAACAAAACATAACATGGTCATAATATATATTTTTGTGAAATATATGTAATCATTTATATTATTATCTCAAGGACACCGACCAAAAAATTCATAACATCTTAGGATTTGTTAGAAAACTGTGTTCCTACTTATGGATTGGGATAAGATCCTCTGTACCCGCTTTTGGGATTGGGATAACCTAATGTTCACCCTCTTCAAGGATTCATATAACCTCCCATTAAACCTATTTTAGGCTTTCGATAACCTCCCATGTTCCCTATTTAGAACATGGGATAACCTATAATGTAATATTTTTTGGGCTTGAGTGAACATCATGTGTACCCTTTGGAAAAAATGGATTTTATATGGAATCTATTAATTCATCATAGGATAACTCCGGAAAAAATGGTACGTTTCATAAGAATTTTATCATAGTATAACCCATTGAGATGAAATGGGTTTCGTAAACATCTTATAATAATAAACATAAACCATATGGGGGAATATTAATAATGATATCCTTCAATCATATCCTCATTAAATCACACAAAACATCAAATGATGTCAAATTAGACGGAGAATGATTTTGAATGACCACATAAAAATTTATTAAGTAAAAAAATACATTCTTTTAAAATTAAATTTTATAACTAAAAACTAAATAAAATTTTTGAAATCAATTCCTTTTAAAATAAAATTATAAAACTTATAAATAAATAATAAAAATTAATTTAAAACATTTATTAGGGAAAATTTCCATTTCACATTGAAAAATAATTAATTTTTTTTAAAAATCATTTTAAAATAACCTTGAAAACATATAAAATAATCATAAATGAAAATAATGGTCATGGTGGAGGAAAATTTCTTTCATTTCATACATGTTAAAACAAACATTAGATTTACATTATTGGTAAAATCCAAATATTTCTTGTTTTAAAATTACATTAATATTACTTTTAAAACTATTTCAAAAAATCAAACAGTTTATAAATGAATTCGAACAATAATATTGGAACATTTAAAATTTTATGTAATTGTTTATAAAAAACATAGAAATAATAGAGAATGTTTTTTTCATCCAAAGAGATATAGAATATTGATTTTTTAAAAAAAATTATTTTTGATACATGAGTTTATAAAGAGAAAATAATTAAGAGAAAATTGTACACTATTTATAAAAATATAGGGGAAAAATTTAAGGAGTTCCATCCAAGAAGTATTATAAGATTTAATCCTTACAAACATAATTAGAAAAAATCGTAGTAAACGACAAGATTAAGTCATAAAACCCATACCACTTAGTCACATTGAATCGTAAACCGCTTGAACGATAGATCCTCACATAGATATGTGAATAGCCATAATTTTTATAAGAATAAAATAAAAAGTAATTATTTGGTATTAAATACATAATATATAATATTCATGTGGTGAATATGGTATGTATACCATAGAGATAAAAGTGAGAAGATTAATCTATTTCCTTATGTTTTGTTTTAGTATTTTTGGTACTCTTACATTGATCATGATTCCATAATAGAAATAATGATAGACATGATATAATTACCATATATATTAAAATTTTATTTATTTATAGTAATCCATAAAATTTATATATAGTAAGTGAAATACAGTGCCCATTTACGCTATATGTGGTATGTATGCATGAACATTGTTTCCATTTTCCATATAGATTTAAATAAACAAGGTAAATAATATATTACCATTCAAAAATAATATTAATATAATATATATCAAATATTTTTATGTAAACCTATCATTATTATCATTTATATAATTAATATATTAAGAATGAATCCAATCACTTCTTGATGTAATAGTACACTGTACTTAAGAAAGATGTAATCATATTTCCAAAACACAGAAAGTAAGTAAAAATACGTGTTATCATGATTCAATAATAATAATAATATCATATATATCATATATAAATAATAAATCCATAATTATATCCCATCGTTAGAGATGTCAATGAAAAAAGAATAACATCAGTTCGTGAGATGGTAGTCCACCAAACAAAAGAGTGATGACTTCATAACCCATTTTATTTAAGAGGAGATGGATACTGGTCGTGAAATTAGAATAAAATAAATATTAGTATAATAATCATACTATAGTTATTATATCAATATATATTAATAATAAATTAATGACATTGAGGAATAAATAAAATAAAATGTTTTCTTAGGGACATTTTCTATTCTTCGAAAAACATCATTCGGTTTGTACCCAAAGCCTTTCTAGGTTAAATTTATGAACAAAATATGTGTTCTGGGATTATAGGAGGGATTTAAATAAATTATACGGGTATATAATGTCTTAAATAATGGTTTTATTATATTTTAATCGGACTGGAGTGGGGTGGCCTTTTGAAACTGAGGTGAGTGACCCACTTGTAAGTTTTGAAAAGAAATGTTTTTATCCACTTATTCACTTTATAGAAGGTTACAAAATGTAAAATTATAAATACTAGATGTTATATGTTCAAATATGTCTATACAATTGGTTTGGATAATATTAGGGACATTTTAAACCCTTATCTTTTTTACTTTTATCCCTGATAAACACATTTTTACCATTTCCGCAATAAATATTTTTTTTACAGTTATTACTGTTAAATATGATCAAAAATTAATTTTACTTATTAAATAATATAAATTCTGATTATTTTAAACATGAAATCCTTTTTTCAAAATTTAATTCAAAAAAGTTGGAAAAAATAATTTAAAATTAATCCCACATATATGATGAGAATGTGGGTTTTCAAACTGAAAATTTTCAAAAGTATACAAATATTCTATATAAAAAATAAATATTAAATTTATTCTTGATACCTAAATTGGATGAACATATTTATAAATGAACGAATTTTAATTTTAATCCCATATTAAATTATTTTATATCTTTTTAAAAGTTTTCAATGAAATGAAAATTCTTAATACAAACCTGTATTTTTGACTATTAATTAAAAAAGTATGGTATTTAGAAAACTAACAAACATTCACTCTAAGATAATCAGGACATTTAGATTTTTGAAATGTTTTTTATTTTTTCAAATAAATTTCTTAAATTGTTTTGAAAATCCTTTATAATTTTTTTACAAAATGAAAAAAACAATTTTTTGTTAAAAAAGTATTTTCTAAATATTTAAATACTTTTCTAAAAAGTATTAGTTTTATCATTATTTTTTATTTGTATAAAAATAAAATTAATTAATATTTAAAATTAGTTATTATTTTTCTTATTGCTAGGTTTAATATTTAGGTTATAACACCCTCCTTTATTAAAAATTATTAAAAATTCTTTTTGGTTTGTTAAAACCCAGTGTCGCCTATACATACGATGACATCAGTATAATGTGTAACATAGTTATAAAGTGGAATTCCATGTGAGAAACAATATTGAAAACATTAATTTTATTTCAAAAAAATATCACAAAAAATTCTGGGGTGTTACATTCTATCCCCATAAAATGAAGTTCAACCATTAAATTCATCAATTTTGTACCAACAACTAAAGATAACTATATCTCATCACATCCCCATGTTCCTATTTAGCTTCCCAAAATAGGTAGTTTCTTTATAAAACATTGACCCGTTGAGAGTTGTTTCTTTATAGAACATTCATTTTATTATCCCAATTTCCCATAGGTAGCTTATCATTAGAAATATCAAGCTCTAGTAGAATGACCTATGATTTTAGTACATATGAGGTATCTAGTATGTAGATAATATAGATATATACAAGTAACACATCAAAAAACATAGATAATTTTAGTGAAATAACAAATCAATAAGGTACAATACTGATATGATCAGGAATTTCAAATGTATCGATATACATATGGATTAGTTTTCCCTTCATTCTTCTAAGGATAAATCATAGAAAAAAATACCAGCAACATAAAATATAATATTACGTTAATGATTATGAGAATAAAATTTCTATAATATTTTTTCTTTCATTACCTGTTTATGAATGGATTTTACCATCTCTATCATTTCATATTCTAGTTGAGGTCCTAATAGCATTATTTATATAATTGTATTCTAGTAAGTCGACATTATATACTCATTTTTAAAAAGGGCTACATAATAATCTATTTTAATGATCATGTTAATGATAATATTCATCTGAAATTTAAAATAGATGAATCTATTGATGCCCAAAAAACATTAAAATCTATATAATAAGATATTAGTATATCCTCTAGTGTAAGAATTGTTATTTCAGACTGACCATCTCTTTGTTGATGATATAGAATACTAAATCGCTACACTATGACAAGATCTTGATGAAGTCACTTCCAAGACATTGAGGAAAACCCCAAATCATAATTAGATATAATTTAATATGGGTCTCCATGTATAATTACAATTTACAAAATGTAAATTATAGAAATTTGAGTTATTTAGAAATATTATCTAATAGAAATAATGTGTGTGTAATTTGTAAGATGATCAAACACATCCCATAATTAACTCAAAATAATATATATAATAATCCCTAATGTTAGCCTATACATTTAATCCTATGTACTAAAATTGTAATTCCATTACTCCTTAAACAAATTTTTCATTAAAACATATAAAAAAGAAAAGTGTTATAGTTTCATAAATTTCACTTAAAATATACATAATCAAGATAAACTCCCATTACATAAAACCTCAATACATATGTCTTAGAGTTTCGAAATATGATCAATATTAAACTCATAAAAATATAACGGTATCCATAAATCTTATATTAAAATTACATAGAGATATTTATTCCTCCTAATTTAGATACCCCTTATATGTTTTATGATAATTATAACCTAAATTAAATTGGTTAAAAAAACTTCTAAAACATAATCCTTGAATCCCTATAAAAAACTCAATTTATTACAATTCAATTATTTTTTTGGAATTTATTTTTCTTAGGTCTATAAGTATCTCTTGTATTTGGTAATTAACTAGGAAGATTACCATGTTCCCTATACATCATCCATTGATATCTTTATCATTATGAACATCATAAACATATTTTCCACACTAAAAACATCTTCCACTCCATTTGGGATATTATTCGGGGTTCTACATCCCACTATATTGAAATATTGAAAAATGAATCATATATCTTATATTTTTATTACAAGATGAAAATTTATAAAATTTGATCATTCTCTTAGTTTACTCTTTATAATTCTCACCTAATTCATCTTCTTAATCACATATCGTAATCGATGATTTGGAATAATAACTATATATTTATTTCTAGTGATCCTCTAATTTAGATTCTTATAGTAGCCGATTTGTTAATAATATTCACTCTTAATATGATATCTTCTAATTAGGGCCATTGAGTAAAGACAAAAATAATAGTTTTATTAACACTAATAACTATTTAAAACCACATAATCCTAAAAAATCACTTATAGTATGCCTAAATCATGAAAAATTCATTTCAATTTATTTCATATTAATCTTAACCTAAGTAATTCTTGGTCATTATTCAAATCCATCATGATGGTTCATTATAATTTTATGAATTTCTAATGAATAACCCTTTGTGTGTAAAAAATGGTGTGTATTAGGGGCCATTTTCATGCACTATTAAGCATTTGAGTTCATAAAAATGAAAACATTTAAGAGTTATTACACCTAGGTACTTCTATTATAGACCGGAATACACTTATAGTATGCATAATGAGATTTAAATTCATAGAATCCAAAAACTCTATACATTAAAAAACCCAAAGTCATTTTCATATACATTTCCTCATTTATAGAATTAGAATTTGACATATCCCTCGTCATATATTTATAAATATTCCACGAGATCTCACTAATGTTTTCTCATAAATGTTTCCAAATGTTAGCTAAAACTTTCCTTTGATACCAACTATAATAACCCAAATATATCATATATAGATATCGTTTCTTAATAGTTAATATTAATTACATTAAATAATTACAATCTTAGATAAATATTGGTTTAATGATTTTAGAGACTAGGTACACAATATTCTTTCTCAAGGAATGATATTAAACTTATCCCATAAATATAATCCCCTTTTATACTCTTCATAAACATGAACTACAAAAAAACATATTTGTAACATGGGAAATGAAATATAAAAAGGGTTTCTTTTGTGGAACCTAGTAGAGAGAAGATGCTTGTCACTCTTCACCGCTTGCCGACGATGCCATAGGCAACGATGGTGGCACTTCTGGCCCCCATCCTTTTTTTATGTGGGAGGCCCCTCATCTTATTTTTCCCCACCATGTCACTCTAATTTAATTACTTTCTCCAACATTGAGACAGTTTTTAAGATCCTAGAAATCCCGCTCAGAATAAAGGTCCCAAATCAGTTTGAAGGCTCACCTTATCTTCCTCTACCGCATTTAGAGTTCACCAATGCCTCGAGTCTCTTTAACCTAAATCTAGAAGCTCGTTTCATGCAATGACATCCATCAATTGATTATTTTGATCATTTTGTCTTCACCTTCAGGGATTTAAAGAACCGATAAGTGGTTGGTCTTCTCAGCTGCAAGAACATTTTGATTATGCTTGAAACTATGTATGTTCTTTCTACCGTGTGGTCCTGCACCCCCTAAAGATGTAATGGTTGTTTCTTTTACATCTTCTATTGGTCCTTTGATTTTCACATGAAGAGGGATGCACCAACGGCCACGATTTGTGTAATACTCCCAGAACATCCCCTTCTATTTCACAACAGTTCTATCTTGAAGGTCATAATAAACCTTTTTGGTCGGTTTTTGTGTTCAGATATTTGAACGGAAATATTCGGCAACCATGTTTGTCCCGGAATCTACGTTGAGGTTGATGTGTCGAAGGTTCCATTGGTTTGGGACTAGATTTCTGTTGGTGATGAATTTAGGTGGAATCAATCAATAACCTATTTGTGTCATACTGGGTCTCGAATCAGATGAATTCAGTTGGCGAGGGAGAGGAGTAACAATGAGTAAAGTCACAAAGAAGTTTAGTTGGCTCATATTGGAGAGATTCATCATGAAAATGTCCCGCCGGAGGTCAGTATCTCTTAGATGTCCCCATATCAGCATGTTTTAGCCACGTTTTCTCTTTTTTAGTGTGGAATTACCATTTTGGGGGATCATATGGGTACTAGTGGGATTTCTCAGTCTATCCAACGAACCATGTGGAAGGAACATGGCCTTTCCAATCCAAGTTCTTTTGTTGAGGTTGTGAAACCAGTTGGTATTTCTCTATATGGGAAGGCACCAGCAGAATAGGGTTTGGAGGAATGTCTACAAGGTAAGGAGGGTAGTGGACCATTCAAGACCATGGATGAACTGAGGTTCTCTGATGTTTTCAAGCTCTTGAAGACTGGTTTGGGATGTCCTTATCTTAGTGTGAGTGTTGATATTGTTGTTGATACTGTGCAACCTGGATAGAAACTAATTCATGTTACTATTAATGAGATTGAGAGGATAGAGACACTAGAGACAAGGTCACCATTCATAGTTAGGGAACTCCTGGATCAGTATGTATCAAACCAAATGAAATTGGCATCTTACAAGAAGGATGAATCAAGTCCTCTTAAGATTCGTATATGGTTTTTTTCTTTAGCTGGATATGAGAAAGGAGTTGAATATCATGAATGGTGGACAAAAGTAATTCCAAAAAATAAAAATAAATGGGGTGAATCATTGGGCATTGAAAACACCGAGACGAGTGATAGAGATAGTATCTACCAACAAGATAAAGAGTATGGGAAACACTCCTTTGAGTATATGAATATTGGATCCAAACCAAGAAAGGGAAAACAAGAAAACCATAAATATGATAATTTCACAATTCATAAGGGTGGGAAGAAAGATATACCTTGCGAAGAATACTCCCAAATCCCCAAAACAATTGTTACTAGATCATCAGGTAAAAAAGTACATGATGAAATAGGAGCAAATGAATTATCAACCCCCAATCAAAATCCGAAAAGAGGAGAATAATGCCAGGAAATAAGGAATGTAGAAGAAGATGAAGGAGTCCCTTTGGAGATCAACCTTCACTCTCAGGAAGAGGTGCTTAAAATTGTTTTTCGGGTCAACAACCCCAAAGAAGAGGTTAGAAAAATGTATTAAAGAAGGATTCGAGTTGATACCAATGAGGAGAAAGAATAATGGATAAACAAGAAAGACCAAATACTGGCACAAGGATTTAAAAAAGGTAAAATCAACACGGAGGAATTCATATAGATAATAGAAAGAATGGATAATAATTTTGAAGAGAATATCTTCGAAGATTTAGATCTTCATGTTAGTCTACTTCATTGGGAGTTAAACAATGTTTTGAAGTCATACTATTGTAGTCTTGTTTTTAGTCAATTTGTGATCTCTTTCAGTACGTATTTTTTCGGCTATGTTGACTGAGGTTTCCCTGTTTTCCTCAAAGTATATTTTTCAATAAAAATTTATATTTGGGGGTGCTTATAATCCTAGATAGTGTAAACATGTAAATAACATAACATAACAAGGGAATAAGGGTATGAGAACATTGATCATAAAATTTAAAAAATATACACTATGATTCAAATATCAACGTCTTCTATTATGGAATAATGATTGACAATTCATGAGACAAGAATCGTAATAGAAATAAAGAACATGGTTTATGATAACATAACATTGGAATAATGCATATATATGTGGATCATACATAATAATAAGAAATATTATGTCAATGATACCCACAATACATTAATAACATGTTAGGATTTAGAAAACAACCCATGTACCTTCTTTTGGGCTTGTGATAACCTCCAGTTTACCCTATTTTGGCCTTCAAATAACCTTCAACATACCTTCTTTAGGGATTCAGATAACCTCCCATGTTACCTCTTTAAATCATTGGATAACCTCTGATGTACCCTTTTTTAGGATTTGTATAACCTCTCTTGTGCCCATTGTGCCCATATAACATTAATTATTACCCAATGAATTATAGAGTAATATATGCCCCATCCATCACATAATGTATACATTTATGTGTCCCATGATCATAAAAATTCATTATATTAATAACCATTTAATGGAATACGTTTCATAATCATTACATCATAAAATAACCTATAGAAAAAATGGTTTTTATATACATTACCATATTTCATCAAAGCATAACATGTTTAAAAATATCATGTTTCATACAAATTCTATCTTGGTATAACCCTTGGGAAGAGATATTTTCTTAATAATATTGTCATCATAAACATAAACAGTCCATATAAATAGTAATAATGAAATCATGGGATCATATATCCATTAAATTATATGTAAAATCAATGGATATCATCTTAGATGGTAAATTATATTTAAATATAACTCACAACATTTTCATGATGAAAATAACAATTCTTTGAAAATAATTAAAAATAAACATTTTAATAATATATTTTAAAACCTTTCTATTGAAAATAATATTTGAAAGCTTATAAAGTACGAAACAAAAATCATTTGAAAAATTTATTGATGTTAATATCCATTTTTAGATTGGAATTTTCTTTGTCAAAAAGTAAAAAAATTTATAATTTTTGTCTTTGAATACAACCTTAAAAATTTATAAAGTATGCACAATTAAAATGATTTCTATAATGATGGGAAATTTAGGTATTGTCATACACATTATAATAATGATTCATTTCAAATTTTCTGTAAAATTTAAAGGGGAAATCTTTAGAAAATTACTTAAATATTCCATAAAAAAAACCAAACGGGGGTAAAATTTAATTTAAATAATAATACAATAAATTTAAAAAATTATAATTATTTAACAAAATATAGATATATATAAGAAATGAATTTTTACCAAAACGCTAAATAAAATAAATTTTTAATAAAAAACTCTTTAAAATATTGAGTGTATAAATTTAGAAAAATTAAGCAAAATGTATTCTCCTAAAATAATTATATGAGAAGAAAATTCATGAGTTTATTGTAACGATATAGTATTTTTAAATGATATTTTTTCAGGAGAAAGTGAGTGTTATATTATATTTTATTATATTATAAACATACAAATAATATAAGAAATAAAAAAACCTTATATCATTAATTATGATCATTTAATTTGTGATATATGAAACCAATTAAAATTATTAACACTACACAATTGAAAAATAAATAAATGAGACAAGCCCAAATGGGAAAATCTGGGTGACCTCTATATTTAATAATTATTTCCCTCCACAAATAATTATATAAAAATAAAACATAATATTAGTAATACATTCAACATCATAAAAAGTGAAAATATAATCTTTGGGGGAATTATAGAGAACATGAAGTAAAATAATGAAGTGCTATTTATATGGTATAAATGGGAAATGGGACTATTAGGATTCCATAGTTATGTGAATTTTAGTCAAATATAATAAATTTTCAATATAACCATTGTTCAATTTAACCATTTGAAATTATACACATTTTTAATAATTTAACCATTATTGTTAGTGTTTATAATTAGTAATTAAAAGAAAAATTGATGCAGAAATAAGAAATGATGACCTCAACCAGTAGACTCATGCCATTTGAAGCCCATTTTTCTGATCATGGGAAGGAGGTTACATCACTAGGTGGTTGAACATTTCCAATCCCTTTATTAACTTCAAAAATTCAAGCTTGAATGAAATTTTCTATTTGTGAAGTTTAGGTTAGTGGATACTAACACTCGATTAATGTCAGCTGATAGACCCCGTGAAACTACCTCCATCACAAACCATACCTATAGGGCGTATACAAGTGTCATAAGTGGTTATGTGTATAGGACTTAGATTCATAATGTTTACTTTCTTTTATAAAAATAAATATTTTATTCTATAATTTATATTTTAAAAATATTTTTTCTTAATAAAATAGATTTATAATTAAAGAAAATTTGGTAATTTAATTTCTAGACCTGAATATAAAATAATGGTATTTTTTAAGATTACATATACATTTTATAATAAACTAAATAAATTTTGAATAATAATTTATACTCAAATATAATTTTAAAACACTTTTATTTTAACATAAATTATAAAATAATTTCATAATGTCTTAGGAAATTTTTATATGTTTCAAAATTTTGATCATGCCTTAAAATTTTACAATTTCCGATATATAAAGATATTTTATATAAAAGATAAAATTCACATATTTAGAGAATTAATATACTAATATAAACATTATATTTGAAATTCTTATGTAGAAATTATGTTAGGGTGAATTTATGTTAATTTTGGTTAAATATGATATTTTTTCCATTTATAGTATAAATATAATTTATGGGTTTATGTAAGTTTCATCAAAAATTAATTATGTAATAATGATTAAAAAATTAATTAATAACATTAAATGACCTATAATATGTTATTTTATTAATATTGACTATTATTATTTATTTTAATAAACCTCCAAAATAATAACTAACTTTCCAATACCTAAAATAGAATATTTTTTTTAAAAACCATACATTGTGGGAAATTTACATTTCTATGCCAAAAAAAAAATTAAAAAAAAAGTTCAACTCTTTTGGATTAAATTATAATAGTTTTTTTTCTAAAATGGACAAAACCATGAGAAAAAATCATGGGTAAGATTATGATATATCATTTTCCTTAACCTAGATTTCCAAGACCATTATTTGGAAATTAGTGAACAATTACTCGACTTTTTTCCTAAATACCCACCCATTTAACCAATCCCCTTCCCTAAAAATTCATCCACATGATTTTTTATTCAGTTTTACTCCCCTATAATCCCCTATGGTGTCCTCAAACCCCCAAGGTTCAAATACTGAATATTTATGAGCAACAATTCCAAGTAAGGGAATTCATCTTCCTTTCTCCCTAATTCAAGAACTGATTTTTGGATATTTATTAAAAATGATATGTTACTATATTTTAATACCTTTTTTCTCATAACAGTAAATTTTTTTATTCAATTGTATAACTTCATTCTCTCAAAATTCAACCTTTTCTAAATCTACATTTTATACACGTCATTCTGCCGAATTATTTCTCTCTTTTACATGAGAAATTGTAGTTTTTTGAATACATAGACCTCTTCCCCATAAATGGTTATTCACCAAAATGTAAAATTATTTATTGATTCAAGGATTTACATATAGTTAACCCACATTAAATTTTAGTATGTTATGAATGGTATAATTATCATTCCTTTTAGAACTTTTCGATACCATGATTTGATAAGAAACATGTTCATTTTTTTCTGTGGTTTAGTAACAAAACATATTTTTAGGATCAATGTGGATCACAAGAAATTCATAAATATGAAAACTTTACCCTGATAGTGGTCCAATGAATGTGGTAAATAATTTAATCTATTTAGAATAAATTTTTTATGATACCTTGGTGAATAACGATGTTAATTTTTTTATGAAACTTTGGTGATAAAAATTGGTGATTATATTATACATGTACGGTTTTAATTTTGAAAAAACATTTACTTATTATTTTTAATGTTATTTTTATAATTATATACCTCATATTCTTATGATCATGTTATAATATTATAACTATTGTTCTTATTCTTATGCCTCATGATCCTATGTTAAATATCTTTCATGCTTATTTCATTTTTGGGATTATTCCCACCCATTTTTATTGATGCATGTCCTGATGATATGAGATGATTTAAAAGTAAATTATGGTAAGGCCATGAAGAATCCATTCACATGGACTGGAATAATGTTTTACATTTTCATGTATTATGTTCCAGATTTCATAGAAACTAAACAAGGAAATATCTTGTGTTTTTATCTTTATAATGAAATGTTCATATAATAAAAATGATGGATAGATTTTTTGGTAGGCATGGATGATTTTTTTGTATTTATATATATTAGGACATGAAAAATTTAGTTATAACCTTAGGTAGAAGTCTAAATATTGGAAAACATCATGGTGTTTTGGTGAGTATATATTATGTGGTTTCTATGAAAAATCATCCCAAAATGGATACTACATGTGGATGTAGATATGAAACAGATTGACCAAGGGGTAACACCTAAAAACACTACATTGATAATGGCTCAATCGAGAACTAGTGAAAAATAATTTCCATTTCTATAAACCTAGTTTGAAACAAGTAGAGAATATGTTTGGTCAATCACATGAATTTTATGAAAAATTATGAATGATATATATAGTGTAATTCTTATTAAATAATAAAAATATTTAGAAAATTTGTTTTATGACATAAACTGTAACATCACAGGTAATGAAATAATATTACATTTTCATATTTATTATTATTTATTATTAAAATATTAATATTACTTTAAATAGAATTCTATGTCCAATGGCATACCCAATACTCAACAATGAGTTTCGTTGAAATCTTACGTTGCACACTAATAATATAATAATATTCATCTAAATGGTAGTTAACGCCTAGCCATTTTAATGGAATGAATGAAAAAAATAACTACCAAATTATTATATATTCTTGTCAAATATTTTTTCATTTATCCAAATAAATTTTAGAGACTTAAAATGGAAATGAATCGAATTTGAAGCATAAATATTCTAATATTCTTTAAAAGGTCGATTAACCACCTTTTGATGACGAACCCTTTTTAAATATATTTTTGAAAATTTTATATGTTATATATGAGAAAAGAAAATCTTCATTATAATCAAGGAATCAACATTTAATATGTGTAAATTTTTGTTAATTTTCTGATAAAGTTCATTTTTTAATGAATAGTGAAAATGTTGTATTTTAATTAAATACCTCCTTTTAGTCTAATTAATTTATATGGGTAGATTATATTTTTAATTGTATTGAAAGTGTAATTAAAATATATTTTTACCATTTAATCCAATGGTGGTCATTTTAATTAATTTAACATTGAAATTGGGCATTAACAATTGTCTATCTTTTAATAGATATTGTTATTTAAAAACACACTATTTGTTTTGACATCGGGAATTTATTATAAAATTAATTAATGAAACATATATGTTTTTAATTTGGAAAAATTGATATCATTTTTGAATTTGGAATATCAAATACAGCTTAGGGTGAATTTTTGGTATTTTTATGACAAATATTCTTTTTCAATGAATAGTAAAAATACTGCATTTTAATTCAAAACTACTTTTTCATCCAATTTATTTATATAGTTAGATTGTCATTTTAATTTTTTGAAGGTGTAATTTAACTATTTTTTATATCATTTAATAAAATTTTGTTCATTTTATGTAATTTACCATTTTAATTGGATGTAAAAAATATCAATCTTTTGATATATTTTTCTTCTAAAAAACCCATCATTGGTTTTGACAATGGAAATTATTTTAAATTAATTACTGCAATTTCTGTGATTGTAATTTGATAAAATTTATTCCATATTTGGAATCATAAGTTCTAAATTATTTAATTAAGACTCTTTTGTTTTTGGAAATTATGAATTGTAACGACGATAATTATATTTAATTATCGTGTTTAATTAGTAATCAGATAGTTAAGGGTAATAAAAAAATATCACAAAAATATAAAATGGCCCCAAAATTCATCCTAATTATATTGCCGGTGTCATGGATGACCCTGGGATACCTTGTGCCAACCTTGGGACCCCATTGAATCACTCCAGTGTAATAATGTCCTTTTATCATTTTTCTAAAGAAAGGAAAATTTAACCAAAGTATGTATCACCTAAGTAAAACAATTTTAATTTTGTTTACATAAAAGATATCTTCGACTATAAAAATTATTTGGAAAGATAAAAAATATTTCCTACATGATGGTAATTTTTTTATAAATTTTAGACATTAAATAAATAATTTTATTTATGACACCGTGATGATGCAGTGATTACCTCATTAATGAACGATTAAAATAAAATGAGACGATAAGGTAAAATGTAAGACTTACACTTATCAAAAACCTATTTTATGGGTGTATTTCAAACCCTTATATCCTTATCCTCGAAATATATACTTGTGGGACCTTTTATATCTGAAAATCATTTTATAATAAAGTAACTTTTCAAGACATTCCAAGAGTGCCCCTCCTCCCTCTTATAAAAGGCCCCCACATCTACCCCTTACCCAAACCTCTCAAGAAATTTCCTCGACCAAACTCTACTACATTTATCTCTCCAAATCCCTATATTCATCCTAGTGGTCGTACCATAGGCATAAATCTCTTCAAGAAACCCTTTTGGTTCAAACCAAAGTGAGTTGCCTGATTTAAAGGTAATGTCTTTTCTTGTGTTCTTTTGTATTATTTTTCTTCTCCAACCCATTAATCTCTTTTTATTACTTTATATTGTAAAAAACCCAGTATATTTAATATTATATAAATTTTTTATGATATGGATTCGAGCTACACATACACACAACTCCGTCTAATGGTTAAAGAACATACTATTTCTGTGGATGGCGAATTACTGCCTCACTAAACGATGATTGTTCTATCTTCTCCTACCACCTCTCATGGTGGCCATTATGATGGAAATATATTTATTTAGGATATATATTATATTTATCTCCTCTCTATGATTATTTATTTTACATTTAAAAAAAAACATTATGCTTTGCATGTTGTGCAAATGCGATGATTTCATTTGAGGAAGTGTGGACTACCTACACCTCAAGTGATGTGACTGGTTCATGCAATACATGGAATGTATAAAGAATAATATTAATGAAATTATGTGAACTATATAACATATATATTATACTGTAATTATAATATATATATACTTCTCATTCATTTTTAATTCCATTAATGAGATAAATAAATGAATGTAGCGTTCATGCGTACGTACGACCTAAGGTCTCCATGAACGATGCATTTCATTCTTATCTCAAAATGTTATGGAATAGTATAAAATGAATATATACTAGATATATATTATATTTAAACCGTTAATTCAATTCTGGATATGTTTTACTTATAACTACATAGACAATTCTTTTCAAACAAGTTTATTTTTTAATAATATACCGAACATCGACTAAAACGTCTGATATGAACACACATAAAAAACTAATTATTATAACACTATAATATGTGATATTAATTGAATAATAAACTCTAAAAGAGTTCCTTGTGAAATTATTAATTGAACAATGTTTATTATTCAGGAATATAATGAAACGAACAAGACAAGTCAGACTTGAGGTAAGGGATCCAACCTCTCTCTTTCTTTTTAAGTACTCTCTTTTATGTCACTTAATTTAAGATCCTTTTTCTTGTGTTGGTGGATGTTATTATATATTTATATTACTATAAGTTTTATTTTCATATGATGAGAGACCCTAATTGATATCTTCAATCCATTTTTGGATGTCTTAAGTGGCGCCGTTAGGCTGCCGAATATTCATAAGGGGATATCTTAAGTCACTTTTAATTCCATGAGATTTCCATTGTTCACCACTTATTTATTGCATGTGGTGTATTCTATTCTTCCATTTGATATATATTATAATTATTCTATTTATATTCATGGAATTTTGTGATTCATACTGTTTTTATTATCTTTTGGTCATATGACTCGATTGATTACAATGAAGTATGGGATTTTTATATCACTTTTTATTCCCATGAGATTCATGCTATATTTTTAACTATCTCCATTGAGTGGTGTATGTACTAACCATGATTTTACTCATTGTGTAACATAATCTCATTTATGGGTGTTTACATCAGCATTGTTTGGTTGTTCTTTCATGGGATGTACGTAACAAAAGTTACCCAAATCGGTAAGGGATTCTTTCACCCTCCTCTTTTTTAAAAGGATTTTTTTGTTATGTCTTTTAATTTAAATCTATTTATATTGGTATATGTTATTATCTACCCTTATTTCTATAAATATTATGTCCAAGTGATGAGATACCCTTTTCTCTCTCATCAACTTATTTTTTGAAATTTAAAGTGACACCATTAGCTTTCAAATTTATGTAAGGGAACTTCTTAACCCAATTTCAATTATTTGGGTCAAAAATATACATCATGATTATGTCCTACTATAAATATGTGTGGACGACCTCAGATTGTTTTACACTTAATATCCTCTTATGTTAGGTGTATTTTTATTTTCTACACATAATCATGTAAATTATTTATCTTTAATCTATGGATACCTACATTGAATGGGACTTCGTCTCAATCTCCTTTCATTGAGGCATTTTTTGTTTTATACACAAATGTTTTTATATAGTGTATAAAACCCTTTGAATTTTACTTTAATTCAAAGGAATCTTTTTATACTAAGTGTTTTACTAAATAACAAAAGGGAATGTTTTTGTCTTACCTATGTGGGGACAACGACTTCTCTGCCACCGTGACCATTATCTGAGTTTCATCTTCCTCTACAAGCCATAATTTTTATTAAATGATAAATAAATACCATGTTTTGATTTTCATTTATTTTGGTATTGAAACTGTTTTTGATAATGATTTGATTATATCAATGTGTTGTATTTATATCTTGTGATTGAAAATTAGAGATGTTATGTTTCCTTTATGCATTTTTTATATGATACAATTATATTATGGTTCTTGGGAATTGATTATGAAAATGGGTGGTTCCGTGATAATCTAAGGGTGGGTGAGCCCGATATAGCTCTCCAATGCATTGGGTAACACGAAGGAGTAAAATTCTAAGGTTTCTCCAAAGAAATTTAGGGAATATACTGTAGTGGGTATTCCAAATGTAACCACGATGGTTACTCCCAATGTAATAATGTTTTGACTGCATCAAGTTACCTTTATGTATTATGATTTCTATGAGTTATTTATAAATCTTATGATTTCATGAGGTATGTCAAATTTCTTCTGTTTTAATAGTAAAGTATGATTTCACTGATTCTTATGTATACATGGACTAATGTTTTCTTTCTGTAGTTTTATATCATTTTTCTGAGCTTTTTACGCTCACCCCAGGTTTTTGAAAGGTTTTCCACAGGACTTAAAGGTGAATAGGGTCAATGATGGGATCATGGAAAAACATGCTATCTAAAACAAAGAACTAGACATGTTTCTTTTTAGGATATTTTATTTTATGAAAAAATGGAAATTGAGTACAAGTGCCTACTTTGTAATATTGTTATATGTAATAGTTATGTCCTAATTATCTAAAAATCTAATCCTGAAAAGATCCTCAATGTGAATTATTTATTTAATTCAAGATTATGTAATGTTTTAAGGCTGGGTCCTTATAGTTGGTATCAAAGGTCGGTTTAGATAACTTTAGAGGTTAGAGTATTGTTTAATAATAAGTGACTAGTTGTGCATAACCACAATGGTTTTAGTAAATGGATGGATCTAGCAGGAACCAAAGTGAAAATGGATATGAAGGAAACTATGGTGGTTCTCTGATTAAGAGACAGGATAAAATGGGAGACTCAATGAGGAATCTCATAGTTATTCTAAAACAACTATCAAGGTGTCATGATTAAACACCTGAACCTTGGTGAGTTCTCTAATGCATCATGTGTGAGAGAACCAACTCGATGTGGACGTTTGGGTAATAATTATAAAGGTAACCCTTAGGGTTTATATGATCCATACATATGAGGTAATTATGGGTTACTATATGTAATGATGGAAAATTAAAGGCATGAGATAAACTTGTGGTTAAATTATGGTATGGTTATTTTTAATGATTTTATCTCTTTTTGGGTAATGTCTTAATAATTATATAGTTTTTGAAAAGGGACAACACACATACCGTGTGACAAACCGTCATTTCGGACGAAGCCGCGAGAATCGAACCCACAACCAAAGTGCAACTGGTATTTATCGCCTACCACTAGACTACGTGAAGACCCTGGTTAGTTTGCCTAATTCTTTTTATTTAGATTATTTTATGAATCTATAATAAATTTATTTTGGGTTATTTGTGGAGATTATTAAACTATCTTGGAGGATATGTGATTAGGTTAATTACTTTTAAATATAATACTTTAAGAGTAACTAATGTTATTTGGAGATAAATGTTACAATTTACCTTGGAAGACTATGTGATTAAATCCTTCAAGGATTTGGGTTTCAATCATAGTTTTATTACATTGATGAATTTTATGGACAATTGTTTATCAAATGGTCTTTGTTAAACTTTGGGTAATTTTTAACTAATTTTGGAGATTAAGAGTAGATTTTTTTTTATAAAGGATTACCCTTTTGGGGATTATCTAATCTTATACTAACAATTTTGGTTTTGGTTAAGGTCTGGAGACATGGGAAATATATAGTTCTCTTTTGTGGATTATTGGATTCTCTAAAAGTTGATTTTAGCACTCTTAATATGAATAAGTCATCCCAGATACTCATCGTTTGGAGAAAATATGAGTTTGTGTTAGAAATCTAGTAAAAGTTGAAAGTCTACATAACAAGTAAGTATATTTCCTTATGATTTACTTAAGATCGTAAATAAATTCCTTAATGAAAAGTAACATAAAATAAAAATGTTTTCTGTTATATTTTCCTACTGGGGAATCAAATACTATTTAACTCATCACAAGTTTTTGATTTTCTGGTGGTTAACATTCTACTAAACATGTTTTCTATCCCTCTCCATCAGAACATTTCCCTTTGTTTTTCTTACATATCCATGTCTTCAAACATGGAATCCTAGTATGGGTTATCCCGGGTGACCATTGTACTTCTCTTTCATTCTTTTAAAGTGATTGTTTTGTTGACTCTTTTTCGATGTGGGGCTTTCAAATAATGTTCCATTACCAATTTTAAAATTGCGAGGATGAAATTCCCAAAAGGGGGGAAGGATATGACATCCCAGGTAAATAAATAATATTAAATTTTCATTTTTATTTATATTTGTGAATAAAATATTAATATTACTTTAAAGGGAATTCAATGTTCAATGGCGTACACAATACACAACAATGAGTTTCTTTGAAATATTACTTTGCACACAAATAATATAATAATATTATTTTAAATAGTAGTTATTGATTAGCTATTTTTATAGTAGGAATGAACAAAACTAACTACCAAATGATTATATATACTAGTAAAATATTTTTTCATTTATCCAAATAAATGATAGAGGCTTAAAATGGAAATGAATCTAAATTTAAACATAAATCCTCTAATGTTCTTTAAAGTGTCGATTAATAGTATTTTGATGATGAACCCTTGTTTAATCAATTTTTGTCAATATTATATGTTATTTTTCAAAAAAAAAATCATTCTTTATAATTAAGACCTAAAAATTTACTTTTTGTAATTTGTTTTTATTTTTCTGATGAAGTTCATTTTTTAATGAATAGTGAAAATGTTGTATTTTAATTCAAAACCTCCATTTAGTTTAATTTATTTATATGGTCATATTATCTTTTTAATTGGTTTAAAAGTGTAATTAAAATAAATTTTTACTATTTAATCCAATTTTGGACATTTTAATTAATTTCACTTTGAAATTGAACATAAACAGGTGTCAATCTTTTAATAGATATTGTTTCTTAAAAACACGATATATGTTTTGACAGCTGGAATTGATTATAAAATTAATTAATGATACTTTTAAATTTATAATTTGGTAAAATTGATATAATTTTTTAATTTGGAATATCAAATATTTCTTAGGGTTAATTTTTGGTATTCTTCTGACCAATGTTCATTTTTAATGAATAGTGAAAAATACTGCATTTTAATTCAAAACTGCTTTTCAACCAATTTATTTATATAGTTAGATTTTTATTTTAATTATTTTTAAGGTGAAATTTAATTATGTTTTTTTCATTTAATACAATTTTGGTCATTTTATGTAATTTCACTTTTAAATTGGATGTAAAAACAAATCATCCTTTTGATAGATTTTTCTTCTTAAAAACCCGTCTTTGGTTTTGACAACAAGAATTATTTTAAATTAATTTCTGCAATTTCTGTGTTTTGAATTAGATAAAATGGATTCAAAATTTTTAATTAGAAGGTCCAAATTATGTAATTAATACTCTTTTTTGGACATTATGAATATTAACGACGGTAATTATCTTTAATTATTGTGTTTAATTAGTAATAGTGTAGTTAAGGGTAATAAAATAATATCAAAAAAATATAAAATGCCCCCAACATTTCTCATAATGATATTGGTGGTGTCATGGGAGACCATGGGATTCATTTTTCCAACCATGGGACCCCATGGAATCACATTAGTGTGATAGTGACCTTTTATCATTTTTTAAAGAAAGGAAAATGTAAACAAAATTATGTATCACCTACGTAAAACAATTTTGATTTTGTTTTCATATTAGATATCTTTGAATATAAACATTATTTGTAAAGATAAAAATATCTCCTACACGATGGTAATGTTTTTATAAATTTTAGACATTAAATAAATTTATTTATTTATGACACTGTGATGATGCAATGATTACATCATTAATGAAAGATTTAAATAAAATGATAAGATAAGGTAAAATATAAGACTTACACTGGTCAAAAACCTATTGTATTGGTGGATTTAGAACCCTTGTCACCTTATCCTCTAAATATAAAATTTTTGGACCTTTAATATCCGAAAAACATCATATAATAATGTAACTTTCCAAAACTTTCTAAGAGTACCCCTCCTCCTTCTTATAAAAGGCCCCCAACTCTACCCCCTTACCCACACCTATCAAGCCTTTGGCTTGACCAAAATATTCTAATTTTATCTCTCCAGATCCCTCTCTTCATACTAGAAGCCTTAACTTCGGAATAAATCTCTTCAAAAAACCCTTTTGGTTCAATCCAAAGGGAGTTACCCGATTTAATGCTAATATCTTTTGTTATGTTCTTTTGTTTTTTTTTCTTCTCCAACTACTTAAACACTTTTTTTACTTTATTTTGTAACAAATATAGTATCAAAAATATACTAGGATGATATTATGATAATTATTCGATCTACTCTTACACACACCTTCGTCTAATGGTTAATGAACATACTGTTTCCGTGGATGGAGAATTACTACCTCACGAAACAATGATTGTTATATCTTATCCTACCACCTATCATGGTGGACATTATAATAGACCTATATTTATTTATGATATATATTATATTTATTTCCTCTCTATTGTTCGGAATTTTACATTTAAAACATCCCTTTATGCTTTGCATGTTGTGGAAATGCGATAATTTCATTTGAGAATGTGTGGACTATCGTCCCCTCAAGTGATGTGACTCATTCATGCAATACATGGAATATATAACGAATGAAATTAATGAACATATGTGACCTATATAACATATATATTATAATTTAATTATAATATATATATATATATATATATATAAATCATTTAGTTTTAATTCCATTAATGAGACAAAGAAATGAAAGTAGCGCTCATGCGTACATACGACAAACCGTCTCCATGAACGGTGCATTTCATTTTAATCTCCAAATGTTATGGAATAGTATAAAATTAATATATACTGGATATATATGATATTTAAATCATTAATTCCATTCTGGAGTTGATTTACTTATAACTACATGGGAAATTCTTCTCAAACAAGTTTATTTTTGACTCATATACCGAACATCGAAAAAAATGTCTGATATGAACTCACATAATTAACTAATTATTATAACATTATAATATGTGATATTAATTGAATAATAAAATTTAAAGGAGGTCCTTAAGAAATAATAAATTGACTAAAGTTTATTATTTAGGAATATAACGAAATGAGAAAGACAAGTCAGACTTGAGGAAAGGGATCCAACCACTCCCTTTCTTTTTAAGTACTATTTTTTAAGTAAATTCTTTTAAGATCCTATTTCTTATGTTAGGGGATGTTATTATATATTCCTATTACTATAATTTTTAGGTTAATATGATGAGATACCCTAATTGATATCTTCAATCCATTTTTGGATGTCTTAAGTGGCCCTGTTGGGGTGCCGAATTCTCGTAAGGGGATATCTTATCTCAATTTTTATTCCGCGAGATTTCCAATTTCTGCAACTTATTTATTGCCTATGGTGTATTTTTTTCTTTAATTAGATATATATTATCATTATTCTATTTATATTAATGAAATTATGAGATTAATATTGTTTTTATTATCTTTTAGTCATACGACTCGATTGATTACAATGAAGTATGGTATTTTTATCTCACTTTTTATTCCCATGGGATTCGTGCTATATTTTTCACTGTCTCCGTTGAGTGGTGTATGTAATGACCATTATTATAATATTTTTGTTATATAATCTCATTTATGGTATTTACATTATCATTTTTTGGTCCTTCTTTCATGGGATGCACGTTTCGAAAGTTACCCAAATCGATAAGGGATTCTATCATCCTCATATTTTTTAAAAGAATTCTTTTTGTCATGTATTTTAATTTAAAAATTGTTATGTTGGGATATGTTATTATATATACCTATTGATATAAATATTATGTCCAAGTGATGAGATACCATTTTTCTCTCATCAAATCATTTTCTGAATTTTAACGTGACGTCGTTAGGATGTCAAATTTCAATATGGGAACTACTTAACCCAATTTCAATTCATTGGATCAAACCTCTACTTCTTGATTATGTCGTACTATGAATATGTGTGGATGAACTGAGATTTTTTTACACATAATATCCTCTTATGTTAGTTTTATTTATATTTTCCACACATAATCATGTAATTGATTTATCCTTAATCTAATGATACCGACTTTGTAATGGACTTCGCCTAAATCTCCGTTCATTGCGGGATATTTTGTTTTATACACAACTCTCTTTCATACGGTCTATAAACCCCTTTGACTTTTACATTTATTAAAAAGGAATCGTTTAATATGAATAGTTTTAGTAAATGAAAAAAGGGAATGTATTTTTCTTACGTATGCGGCAACAACGATTCTCTGCCTTGATGACCATTATTTGAGTTTTGTCTTCCTCTACAAGCCATAGCTTTTTTTTAATGAAAAAAATACCATGTTATAATTTTCTTTTGTTTTGGTATTGAAAATGGTTTTGATAATGTTTTGATTATATCAATGTGTTGTATGGATATCTTGTGTGTTAAATGTGGAGATGTTATGTTTCCTTTATGCATGTTGTATGTGATACGATTATGTTATGGTTCTTGGGAACTGTTTATGAAAATGGGTGGTTTTGTGATAATCTAATGGTGGGTGAGACCAATATATCTCTTCAATGCATTGGTTAATGCGAAGGAGTTAAAATCTAAGGTTTCTCCGAAGAGATTTAGGGAATATGTTGTGGTGGGTATTCCAAACGTAACCATGAGGGTTACTCCCTATGTAAGAATGTTATGAATGCATCAAGTTACCTTTACGTATTATGATTGTCATGATTTATTAATAAATATTATGATTTCATTAGGTATGTTAATGTGCTTCTGTTTTAATAGTAATGTATGGTTTCATTGATTCTTATGTATACGTGGACTAATATTTACTTTCCATATTTTTATATCCCTTATTGATCTAATTACGCTCACCCCATGTTTTTGAAATGTTTTCAACATGATTTAAAAGGTGAATTGGGCCAAGGATGGTATCAAGGTCATACATTCTATCTAAAAAATAGAACTAGACATGTTCATTTTAAAGAGTTTTTATTTTATGAAAAAAATAAAACTGAGTAGAAGTGTCTACTTTGTAATCTTGTGAGATGTAATAGTTATGTCATAATTCTCTAAAACTCTAAACATGAAAAGATCCTCAATGTGAATTATTCATTTAATTCAAGATTATGTAATTTTTTTTGGTTGGGTCCTTATATAAACACTTATTATAATTTTAATATTCCAAAAGTAACATACTTTTCACTAAATACTTTCTTCTTTTTTAAACATAGCTGAAAATAAGAGGAATTGTATAAATGATGAGTTAAACGGACGATGTACTAACATACACTATTAGAAATTGAATTTTATAAATAGTTTATCACTATTGGTATAGCCCTTTGAAACATTGGTATAGGGTATACAAATAGTTCCTTAAACCATTGGTAATTTTTCTATGGGAATTTTTTTATACCAATAGTTCTCATAGAACCATTGGTACAAGCTATCTTGCATTACCCAGAACTAACAGTTACATGGGAACTGTTATTATATATGTATACTAATGGTTCTAAAAACATTTGAATAATATTATTTCTAGAAGAACTATATAAAAATTATTTACAAAAATAATGGTATATCCTTCTCTCCCCACCAAAACAATGTCCCCTTCCAAAATGTTCTAATAGAAATTATGATAAAACCCACACATCACATTTGAAATAGATTTTTATATTATATATATACAATAAAAAATACAAGAAATAATTTCTATATGAGTTACCAAAGAGAATGCTTCACCCGTAAATGAAACATTTTAGGAATTATGTTTTAACACATAAAATCCAACTAACATATTGTGATGTCCATCAGTGTATATTGAATATATCTAGTGTTCATTTTAATAACACTATTCCATTACATTCATGAATTCTATAATCCAATCCCATCTATGATTATTATATAAATAACATAATGAGTGATTTCATTATGGTTACTAATTTTATTGTTGATAAACAAGATAGATAGGTGGTTTATTCATATATGTATTTATTCAATATAAGTTGTTTAGGTAGGTACATATTGTTATATAGGTTGATTATGGAAAAGGATCTCAATTCAATGGAACTCCATATCACTTCTCCTATTATATAGGATGGGCAATGACATTAAGTTTTAATCCACTTCCATGTTCTATAGGATAGTCTTTAGAACAAACTATAGATGTGCTCATATATGGGATAGACTATAAGATTTACCTACCCCAACATGGATGTGAAATGATATAATAATTCTTTACCATTATCCATATATCGATTCTAATAATTCATGGAGCAGTAAAACCCAAGGAAATATCAAGTGGGGATCCTCTTAGTATAGGGATTAAATTGATATTTCTTCTAATACATCAATAAACTTCTGATTTTATATTTTATAAAATTTGGTTTTATAAATTTGGTTTATTATATATGTAATTAAATGAGAAGTCAAGTTTATATATACACTAGATTAATCGTTACTGTATCGAGTCTTGTATGTGGTTCCATATTGAGTATGTATTTCCTCACACCCGACATAAATACCATGTTATAAATGCATATCTTCTCATAATTATTTTACAATACCTCATTTGGTTTTGAGTGTTCATGGTTCTTCTAGATATGTTAATGAAAGGAATCAGAGCCTCATTCAGTCTGGGAATACGTAGAGTCTCTTAGAGTTAATAAATAATGTGCAGAGTTTATGCACATGGGATACACATGGGATGTATACTTCTATTTTCAAGGGGATTTTACATATGAAACATCCCTAATTTTATCCTATGGAAACAATTGATTTTCATTTTTTGTATAGGGAATTTTGGGTCGTTCCAATTATTCATTTTCTTTTCATGGGGTTTGAGGAGTTGTTTTACTATAAAAATGTGTCATCTAACTATATTTTCATATTTGTTTTGTCTATTTATATGTACCTAGAAAATAGATGATATTGTTTTGGACCATAGTTCCCAAAAATCCTAATTTCAAAGAGAATTTTTAGTAGGAAAATTATTTATTTCTTTTCTATTTTATGTGCTAAAATAACCTCCCATATTTTAGGTGTTATTTAATTAATTAATGCCACTCTAACATCTATTTTTCTTTGATTATTTTAATTGTTATCTATTTATGTTTCCTATTGGATCATGTTATCTATTAATCATTTTATAATTTGGTTGTTAAATATATTTTATAGCTTAAAACGTCTCCTTGTTCCCTATTTCACTTCTTCCTTATGATTCTACTTCTCACCAACCATTTATTGATCCCTTATTATTTTTTATTAAGGAAGTTATTATGATTTGGGTTCCTAGAAATTAAACTTTATATTTATTGGTAATGTATTTATATAATGCTTTGAAAACATATTTTTTGTCTCTATATTTTTTGTTATATCGATTTTATACTTTTCTAGTATGCCATTAGTCATATAGGGTTTATATAGTTTTTAACTGAATGAAACATATTCCTACATAAATCCTAAAATAATGGAAATGATTGTACAATATTAATTTTTCAGTGGGAGATTGTTTTAAAGTTATGTGTATTTTTAAAAAATAGACCACTCTTCTATGATGAAGTTAGGAAAAAAATTGAATTTGAATTATGAAATAAGTTTATTTCTCAAACAAATGATTTTTGATAATTGATTTGACTTATGATTTTTATATTGAAATTCTATTTCTATAAAAACATATTGACCAGGAGTATTTTTAATGAATATAGAATTCAACAGAAGATATGGTATATGAGAACATAGTTTAGTTTTATAATGTGGAGTACTATATGAGAAAGGGTGGATCCATAGTAGTATTTAAATATTTAATGTATATTAGAGTGTATCTTAGGAAATTTGATAAATTTAGATGAGTGAATTATTATATTTTGAGGGTCACACATCAGAAGCATTGTGGTTATTTAGGATGAGTGATAAATATTTATTAAAAATTTATTATTTAGATACTAAATGGATTTTGGAATTAGAATATAATTTTAATGTGATACATGTCATGTTTCTTTTGAGGAATAAATATGAAGCTAAATTTTATTTATATAAAACAATAATAGTTGCCTAGATTTAAACTGTTCTGGTTTCGTAATCTACATGGGAACCGATTTCATTAAAACATATCAGAACACAAATATGAACCATATCATAGTTCATTATATAGTCATGAGAAAAAATGAAATAATATCTGCTATTAAAAGAATGATTCATGTACACAACCATTAGATACCTGGCCTTAGATCATCCCATAGATGAAAAAATTGCATTATATATCCCACACATAATGAGAGATATGTTTCATCACCATTGGAAAAAGACACAATATGACACAGTTTTATATGAAAAATTAACCATGATTAACTACTAGGATAATAATTCCCATAACATACCCCAAATCACCAAACCATGATCATATCATCTTTAATGGCTCAAACCACATCTTAATCACACAACAAAATTAAATTCTATATTTCTAAAATTTATCCCAAACACCAAATGTAATTGAATGATATCATCCTTTACTATTACACTAATTCGCATCCTAATCATGCATTAGAATTATAATAGATAACTCATAAAAGTTACATAAATCAATAATAGACACAAAATGTCATACCAAAATATGTATGTACAACTTTATGATTCCTCAAACACCACTAACTGGTTGAACACTGGCTATTGTTCTCCATAAAATTCGAATATTCTAGTTTCTACCAATTCCTAACCAGCTTTTAGGTTCAAAATTGTAAAAAAATTCATAGAACATATTGTTTATAGAAAAAAATATTTATTTCAAAAGTTACCTAGTAACACGAAATATTTCTTTTTCACAACAATAAAGTTATAATACATATGTTTGAGGAAAAATTATTTGATTTACAATTTAATACCATATATCCTTTAATAATTAAAATATACAAAATCATACAATAATTTTTATTTAATATTTAAATAAAACAAAATTTCATTTTAAAATAACATTACAATTCCATTTTATAAAATAAACAATTAATAGTGAAAACCATATTCTCAACTAAAACAACATTATGGGTAAAACAATTTCTAACCTCCTCAGTCTACTTGTAAAATAAAAACAAAATTATTTATCATGAAAAAACCATTTTTTCCATGGTAGGAAATATTATAAAATATGTTGTTTAGAGGGACATAAAAAATACATCATCATTCCAATTCTAAAAACTTTTACATTTATCTAATAAAACACTAATACATATAAGTATAAACGAAAAACAAATAGAATAAAAAATTAATTTCAATAATTTGTGAGTATCAATACTATTGGTTGTTCAACGAGTTTGGATGAATACTACAATAAGAAATCTAGTTTAGTGTGTTATATCCATAAAAAATTGAAAATAAATTTTGAAGAAGATATGACATATATGGAATTCAGAAATTGGATATAGACCCCTCATTCCCTGTCTTACAACACCCCACCCTAACCAAAAACCCTATAAGAAAACAATAAAACTTGTAACATTAAATAGAACCTACCCAAATACACAATATAATCCTCACCATCACCACACATTAGTTAATTACATGAAACCAGACACCACCAACCAATATAAAAATAATAAAAACACAAGAAACCAATTAATCAATTAAACTAGTGTTAATGGTTATGAAAAACATAATATATACACATTAGACCAAATCATAAAACATATAATGTCATAAATATTTGTAAAAAATGTAAAGGATCAACGTGTCCCTAATCACCATCACTATTATAACCAAAATCCCCACACACACCCTCAGTATCTACCTCACAATCATCGTTATCCTGGTTATCATCACCATCCTCTCCCTCTTTCTCCATGTCATCCTCTCCATCACTATCACCACCTCAAGAAACATCATCTTCCTAACCACCACTAAGACTACATCCAATTGAACTATATAATGTACACACCATTGAAATATATCGATAAAAATATATGGAATTTTCCAATGGATATGATGGATATAAAACATCCATGAATTTCATAAATTCAACGTTATCTCTTGGATTCCATTCAAGATCCTGAATGACAATTTTTTTCTTACTTTTCAACCTTGGGATTAACATATGCTACCCATGCATTAGATTTTTCTTCAACTTGGTATAACCTGAACTGGCACCTTAAGTGGGCCAATACCTCATTGAGAAAGTACTCTTCCCTAGTTGATAGTGTACTCTTCCATAGATCCCATGTATCAAAATTTTATTTAAGTGATCATTCTGGTCAAAATTTTCAGCTTCCTACTCATTAAGGGCCTTAAAAGCACACTGTTTCAAATATAAATTGAAAATAAAATTACAAAATAGTTATGAAAATTTTAAATAAATAAATTGAAACATAAAATCACCATGTGTGTCAATTTATTTACCACACTTCTGTATGTTCACTTTTTTCTCAATGTGATTTTTTTCTTGATGTATATAACGCAGAACTGTCATTGGGAATCACAAAAGAAATTCAATTTTCCTAGTGCAACACAGCGGCTGACTAGGTTCGTCCTTCTTGAGGTTCTTTTTTATTCATTCACTAAGTTAATCTAATTCACCTAAATTAAATTTTTTGTTTGTTTTAGATTATATGAAATAAATGTAATTTAATAAAATAAATCAAATTCATAAATCAGAAAAAAAATAAAATTAAATTCTAAATTACCATGAAATGCTAAACATAATGGAATTAGAGAAGAATGTATGTTCTCCGAAGAGAAATTTCAAGGAGCACCTACTTTGGCCACCTTCAAATATTCTTAGTGAACACACTGCATCGTATGTGTGCAAACTTTATTCTACCCCAGTTATGAAAGAAAAGTCTACTATGTGATCTCCAATAACACCATCCATCCACCTACCCAATCTAGGGAAAATGGTTGTATATTAAGAAGTTAATCGTTCGACAACTATAGTGAGGATTACACCCACTATAAATTATCTTTATAATTAACTCAAAGAATATAAAATACATGGTTCTGGGTTGCAGAACACGATTACTCCCTCGGGATATTCCTCAGATTATTTACTCATGATCATGAGTATTATAGTTCACGATGGTAAGATGAGAGGAAGAAAAGTGGGTGAATGGGTGGACACAAAAATAAAAACAATGCATAGATTTTATTAGAAATCTAAATATCAAATGAAAACTAAAACAAAAATAAAGAGGAGAAAAAATAAAAATGAAATGGGGAAGATTTTTGGCCATCCCCCCTTGGTGGGGATCTTCTCTTTAGTTCCTTGAAGTAATGGATGCATAATGTGATGATTTGGAAAGGAGGTGAGGTCCTCATTTTATAGATTGAAATATCTATGCCAAAATATTGTGTGTTATTAACCCATTAAATATAGGTTTCAAACCTATATCCCTACTTCAATGTTGATCAAAAATAGGATGGCAGTTCACCCTCCAAATTTAAGCTCCTTTAGAAATGTGATGAAGGAGTTTTGAATTTATCATACTCGGTTTCTGTTTCTTGACAAAGCTTCCCAGAAGGTTCCTCCAAAAGTATGTCATTTAATGGCCACCTTAATGACTTCCAAACATCCTAAACTTTTTCATAGATACGGTCCTATCTATTTAGTGCTATACCAGGTAGAACACCTAATTTGGAGGTGTATATGCGGAGTTTGGGTTCCATTACAGTGGTGGGGTCCTTGCTGTCCGCCTAGAAAAATGTCCAACGTCAATGAATTTTTATATACTTTAGATGGCCGAATCAGCTCCTGGCCCAGAAGACAAAGTTGAAGGAAATAAAATAAATATTCGAAAAAAAATTAATCACAAAATTTGGACATATAGTTTCCATTAAATGACTAAAATACCCTTGATTTTAAAATCTGTCTAAAATCCAGAATTAGTCGTTTTTCACATTTTGGCTGAAAATAACACTAAAACCTAAAAACTTTACAATTAACCATACAATAAGACTATTGTGGGATTATAAAAAATTATTTACAGTATAAAATATATGAAAATTTTATATTCATCACTCCTCCACACATAAACATTGCACTCCTAGGAAATCATCTTACATCTAAATCAAAATCAAGACAACAACCAAAAATGAGAAAATATCAATGATCTAATCCAAAATAAAATTCTATCATGTCTCATATATGAATAATAATTCTATATTATTTTCATTTATATCATTCAAATTTTTCCAACCTCATAAATCAATCCATGGCCCAATCACAACCTACCTCACATTGAATTTTATGTCACTCTTCACTCAAGAGAAATTGATACTATAGTTATGCTCATACTTTGAAATCACATGTATCACCATAGTTTTGTGAAAATTGTCATTTTTTCCATAGAGTGAAACATGAAAATTAATTAAATCATGTTGTCTTTAATTGAAGATTTAAATAATTCTGTGGATTATGGTTGGAAGGAAAATTATTGAAAAAGTTTCAGGCTAGAACGAGGAGGCATGACTCTAAAGTACAGTGCTTCATTAATTCAAGTGAAAAAAAAGAAATTTATCACTCAATACCACTTTAAAATATGGAAAACAACACCATACCCTTTTATGACCTGGTACATGGGTGAAGAAGTGATTATTATTAATGAAATCATCTAAGTTTAACCTTTTTTTCAATGCTCCAGAAACAGAAATCTTTATTTTCATTTATTTTCATTTTTTATTATCTTTATTCATTGAGCATGATCTAAAAATTGAATACAACGAATGAATGAAAATTCATGCCCTTGATTTTTGGGAGGGGAATGAGTCATAAAATAATGTACAATGAGAAATTCAATCTCATCTCAATTTTTTCTAAAGGAGTAATGCATGAAACAAATAAAGCACAATAAAATGATGACACATCCCCAATTCTCTTATTTTCTAATGCCGAAAATATTTACACACATCTAGAACCACACATAAATGATACACATCCCAATGAACGCACATGAAAGGCCCTTCCCCCACACTCAATCTTGACATAACCATGCAGAAATACTAAAAGTGCAGGTAGGTAAGGAAAATTTTTCTTCTAATGTGGCATAAACCTATAAGGCAGTTCATGGAATCTAAGGGATTGCGATGGATAAATGAAATGTTGGGTCTCAAGATAAAATGTGGCTAGCCAAATAGATGTCTCAATCATTTTAAATATATTCCATGAAATCCAATGCTTTTAAAGAGAATTGTTCACAAATTCTGGTAGTCACACTAAATTCAAGTTACCCTCAAGAATGTGTGGGTATTAGGAAGAATATGTAAAATTGGTTTAGAATACCTCACATGATTGGAAAATTATTTTGAGTCACAATTTCATAGGCATAGATTTCAAAAATCAATCAAACTCATAAAAATGCATAAAAATTATTTTCAAGGGAAACTTATTCACATCAATAATCATTAAAAATCCATTATCTAAAAAATCATTTCAACTCCTTCAGACTCAATTGATGTGTGAAAATGATAATAATATTCATTAAAGATCAAAAATCATAAAAAATAATAAACAAAAATGAATAGAACACCAGAACTAAGCATGTTGACACTCCCCCAAACATAAATTTTACAACCCCTCATTTCAACTCAACAAAATATATTTATAAAGGTATAAAAGCCAAGAGAAAGAAAGATACAACGTGAAATTATTTTTGAATTGGATGACTTGAGTTAAGATCTTAGAAGCTAGCACTTCAAGACTAAAAGAAAGTAAGGGAAATACATAAGAAAAAAACAAATAAAATGTTGGAGAAAGGGAATAGAAAAGAGACAATGAATGGTTTGGACCCCCAAGAGGGTGCTAGGTTTTTACTGCCCCTAGTATGGCAGTTTCAGTAGATTATCCCAAATCAGAAGGTGGTTGTGGTTTCTTTGAGATGAACCACAACATGTGAGTTTTCTTAATGTCTATGATTAAACACTGAAAGTTGAGATTCCCAATAAAGATAAGATATTCCCTAACCCCACAGAAATAATAAAGAAATAAATTAACATCAAAAGTGGGAGGGAGTATAATATAGAGGTGCTCCCTATTAATTTCTATGGTGTCATACTTCATATGGTATGAAAAGTTTTGTTTAGGAGGTAGTCACACCTCCCTCTTCACTGAATCGTCTTCTTCAATAACCACCACTTGAGTGGTCTGTTATTTAACATCCAAGGTCTCCTCCAATTGTGTTTTATCGAAAATTTTAGAGAAATAGGATTTAGAAAATAATTCATCATGAATAAGAGAAAAACATGATGAATTAATAAAGAAATATTCCATTTCAAGTAAGTTAGCTTGGTAATTGATCTCTTCAAGCATGACCATTGGCAACTCAATCTCAATTGGTGCATCTTATTCATTATCTTCTAAAGAAAGAGAGAGGTAGATTGTTTCTAATTTTTCATCATCAAGGATAGGAAGATAATGTTTCATGTTATCTTCGACAATGTTATTCCAGGATTATTCCAAAAAATGTTGATCTCCCTTGAGTGCATCAGCTAAAATGTGTACTTCTTGGACCTCCTCGAGCAATGATTTAGTGCTAGATGATGTGATTAATTCCTTTAGAATTTCTTTATCACCTGCCTCATGTTCTTTATCATAAAAATGATTGGTGAAATCTCTTCCACAACTTCTTCTAGTTCAGGTTATGGATATGGTTTTGATTGCTCGTGGGAAGTATGGTGATATTCTGTTAGCCTTTCTATTGGAATATTTAGTCCTTCTACGGCATCTTTAACTTCATTCACCTGGGATCTATTGGACTGTAAATTTGTTTCCTCTTGTTTTTGTTGCACCTTTGAGTAGTCATTCCATGCATAATAATTGCAGTTTGGATACATCGTGGAAATTGTACTTTTTTGTAGATTTTTATAAAAAAAAATTAAAATCTATTTACAATGTAAAAATTGAAAAAAATAAGTGAACTACCAATTGGATCCCTGGAAACGGCGCCAGTTTTGACTCACACCTGTCTTAGGGGGTGTAAAAATCAATTTAATTTTCCTAGTGCATCACAGTGACTAACCATGGTCATCTCCCTTGAAGAGATTTTTTAGTTGTTCACTCACTTAATCTAATTCACCTAAATTACATAATTTTTTTGATTTATATTTTATGAAATAAATATAATTTAATAAAATAAATAAAATTCATAAATCAGACGAAACTAAAATTAATTTCTAAATTATCGTGCAATGCTAAACAGAGTGGAATTAGAGAAGAAAGGAAGTTCTACCAAGAGAACATTCAGGGATCACCTTATTTGGACAGCTTCAAATATTCTTAGTGAACACACTCCCTCATTTGTGTTAACACCTTATTCTACCCCGGTTATGAATTAAATGTCTACTCAGTGATCGACAAGCACACCCTCCATCAACCTCCTCAATCGAGGGAAAATGGTTGTAGAGTAAGACGTTAATCTTTAGACAACCACATTGAGGATTACTCTCACTATAAATTATCCTTAGAATTAACTCAAAGAATATTAAAAATATGTCCTTGGGTTCTAGAACCTGATTACTCCAAGTTGATATTCCTCAGATTATTTACTCTTGATGTTGTGTATTATAGTTCAAGATGGTAAGATTACAGGAAGAAAATACGGTGAATGGGTGGACACAAAAATAAAAACAATGAATGAATTTTATTATCAATTTAAATTACAATTGAATTCTAAAACAAAAATAAAGAAAATAAATAAATAAAAATGAAATGAGAACGATTTCTGGCTTTCCCCCCTCGATGGAGAGCTCCTCTTTGGTGCCATGGAGTAATGGATAGAGAATGGGATGATTTGGGATGGGGGTGAGGGCCTCCTTTTATAGGAAGAAATCTTAAATCCGAAAGAATGTGTGTTATTGACCCATTAAATAGAATTTTAATGCATGGAGCCCATCTTAAAAGTTGATCATAACTATGTTATCCGATAAACCTCCCAATTTAAGCTCCTTTGGAAATTGGATTATGGAGTTATGAGTTTTTCATTTTCAGTTTATTTTTCTGGACGATGCTTCTAAGAAGGTTCCTCCAAAATAATTTCATTTAATGATCTCCTTACTGACATCCAAACATCAAAAACCATGTTTTAGAGACGGTCTAATATATATGTGTGCTAGCCCAGGTGGAAACACCTCATTTGGATGTGTATATGGTGAGTTTGCGTTCCGTTACGGTGGTGGGGTCTATGTTGTCTGCCCCAAAAAAATGTCCAACTTTAATGAATTCTTAGACCCTTTTGATGGACGAATCAGCTCCTGTTCTAGATGAAAATGTTAAAGGAAATAAAATATGGATTCTATAAAAAATTTATTAACAAAATTTGGACATATACATTCCATTAAATGACTAAAATACCCATGATGAAAAAATCAATCTAAAATCCAGAAATAGGCATTTTTTCACATTTAGGCTCAAAATAACACTAAAACCTAAAAAAGTGAAAACTAACCATCCAGTAAAACAATGATGGGATTATAAACACTAATTTACGGTATAAAATATATGAAAATGTGAGCTTCATCATTATACGTTCTTAAATATTCAACACCTCCCTCTACAATAATATAGAATTTCTAAGAACATAATTAAAAATAGGTTATTAATAAATAATTTCATAACTAAAATAAAATGGGTATTAATTCATATTGAAGCTGAATGAAACATAGATTATATGAATTAGTCTATTTTCTCATTTTTTGGGATATGTTATAAAATGAATCTAATTTTTAGCCTTGTGTGACAAACACATCATCTAATTTTTCAATAATTAACATTTTTTTAGAAATAAAAATCACTTATAATATTAAAAGAGTGTAATAACTACATCCCCATATGGTCCACCATCATTTTCATTCCAAAATTGTGGAGGTATTTAAAAACATTCTTATTTTATATTTATTCCAGACTCTTCCTAAATAAGAATTTTTAATAATATGAAATAAAATATTATTGAAAATAATGGTAATTTTTTTTTAAAACATACAATTTGATTATAAACGTGAACTGGACTCTTGTCAAATAAGCAGTTATTTCTTGATAATATTATACAAGACATTAATTAATTATATGTTTGGCCTCTAAATCCATTAAAACTATATAATAATGACCACTATGCAACTCATGCTTATTTGATCACCACATATTACATAATTTCTTGAGCCATGCTATCCTTGCAGCCTCAACATCATGAAAATTAAAACAAAATAGGTACCAAATTATTAATTAATATAAATAAAATAATAATATAACATTAAATCCATCAAATTTTATATCCCATATTTTCACCTAATAATTTTCCCTTACTTTATTTGGGAGGTTTTTGCTAAAGAGTGGATTAATAAGAATGATGTCATATTATTTAGAAAGTGACTCTATAAAACATATACATTCTCACAATATTTTTTATATAATTTGGTTTTCCTTATTATACTCTACTTTAAGCTATGGGTGGTGGTTTCACACCTCATTTATTCATGTACTCCCACCTATCCAATCAGAATAAGTGGTTGTTAATGAAAAAATATATTACATCAAACCATATAATAATGAAAATATTTTATGGTTAAAATATTTACTAGGGTTATATAAATATATATGAGGGTGTCTTACTCGTGGGTGCTTTTAGATCCCCTGTCTATGAAGAAACATCACTATTTACAGATGGAGTGGGTCCAAATATGTGTTCTAGAGGCTCAAAATATGTTAGAGAAGGTGTCTAAAAAAGAGGATTGTATAATATTGGGAATAATGAATTGAATGGAAAAGAAGAAAACATATATTTTTGTGCAGATGTATAATACATATGAGGTCTAAAAATCATCATTGGATATAGGAAAGATAGGTTCGGAGGCTCAGATTAAAATAGTTGTAAAAAAATGGGAAGCCTATTTACCACATGATTATTTACAGACAATGTTGTATTGAAGAGTGTTGTAGATGATACTTCAGGTGGAGGGACAAGGTGTGATCAAGATTTCTATGTGGATTATGTATCCCCACTACCACCCCCTTGTATCGTCAGCATGAGCATTAGAACCACAGAGTTGGTCAAAGAATAACTGCCAACTATGTGGTGGTTCCTAGTTAAAAGTTAGAAAAAAATTATTACATGAAATTATATGTTATTGATATATATAATTGAAATAAAATAATCACAATTTTCACCAAATGAGGGAAAATAGTTCTCTTATTTGGTGGTTATTTTCTGTTATCCTTTTTCATTGTATATCCTCAATTTTTTTATTTCGTGCATTTGAAAACAATTATATAATTAATTCGAGATCTATAACTAATATATAATACAAACAAGAATTAATATGAGACATGAAATAATTAATAAATGACAATTGTCAAACCAAATACATGATATGTAATGATATAATAAAAATAGTTTATATTTTGTGGCAATAATATCAAAACATAAGACATGTCATAGGTAAATAAACATATTAAAATTAGTATGTTTAATATGGGTATGATAATTTTTTTATCTATTTTCAATTAAATCCCATTTCGTATTGGTTATGTCATTTAGTTCATTCTGGTCAATTAATAGGGTAATTTTTCCATTTTTATTCACCTTATGTCGTTTTTTCATTTTTTTTCATATTTATTAGGTCATTTGTCTATTTTTTTATCTTTGGTCATTTGTTTCATGTTTTGGGTTAGGGCATTTTTCCATTTATTGGTCAGTTCAATAATTTTATTTTTGTTTATTATCAATTTAAATTTTTTAAAAAGTTTAATTAAAATCATCTTGTTTTGTGTTCAAATTTAATTATTTTAGTTTTGTTTGTTTTCATTCGTTTGAATACTGTTCAGTAAAATATTATAAAATAAAACTCAATGAAATCTGCAACCAGTAAATATTGAAAATGGGCATGAAGGTCAAGTTGTATAATTTTTTATAATCAATAGTAACTAAATTTTAGTATTACCAACCATAACAACATAAAATGATCTCAACCAAACTAACTTGGAATAGATATGAGTGATTCTGTATATTTCCCACCACAACATCAGATTCAAAATTAACTCTGAAGATTGAATTATTGGAGTCATTATAAGTAATAAATGGTTTGGAGTAAATAGGAGCAGAGACAGATTCAATTCCATCATCAACATCATAAATATATGTCTAGGGAGTAATTCAATATTGAAAAAAATTCAGGTCAAATATGATCATTTACATAAAAATATTGTTTCACCATTTATGCCAAAATATATGGTTCATTTTTAGAAAGAGTGTTAGTCATGTATATAAATCATAATTCACAATCATAAACAAACGTTGCATAAATTATTATCCAATCAATAAACTTTCATCTCATCATAGTTAAATAACCATTAGAGTAATAATTCACTATTAGTATATTCTCAACCACTCCAACAAAAAGATACATTTTCAAATCAAGACTATTATCTACTCCACTAGTAAAAAATTATATTATAGAAATTAATATAACACCAAAATGTTGTTTTATAATATTCCTAATTCAATCAGTGATAATAAATCTGTACACATTGACCATACATGATTTTCATTCACAAACCATATAATTACGACCAAAATATAATCCTATTGTTTAGTTAAAGATTGAGTTAGTCGAAAAAATAAATATCCAAAATATAAATGAATGTTAAACTCAATTAAATATTTATTTTATTATATTATTATTGTTCCATTTCTACCTTCAACTTCAACCGATAACAAAACTATTTTCTATGAAATCTCTCTCTCATTCAGAAAGAAAAATATTGATTCTTTGTATTTATCATTTATTTATATTCCCTACATATAAAAGTAGACATAATTTAATAGAAATGTGTAATCAAAAGATATAATATAATATATACATGTTCAATTTACTTACATGATGTAGTCATCGATCAAATCACGGTCAAAAAATTGGGTAATGTGCCATCCCTCTCTCTTTAAGGATTCATGTGGTCAATGTATATAATCTTGGAATTCCCCCTATTTGGGGAAGTGATGTAAAAATTTGTTCAATTTACTCATTCTATTCTTCTTCATTTATCATTAGTCCATTCTGTCACACAGTCTGATTAGAAAAATACATTGAATAGAAATCTATAGATTCATTAACCAAGTTAAAATTCACTCTATAAAATTATAGATGATTCATATTATAGATATAATACATCAATTTGAACATGTTTCTTTTAGTTTTATATTTATATATATATAATATTATTATTCAAGAAGTATTTCAGTTGGAATATTGAAAATTAGATGTATCATACTTAGGTTGAATGATGAAGGAAATAATTTCTCTACCGGACAAAAAATTAATGATGACACTTCCAAAATAAATCAATAAATTCTTCAACAACATATGAGGACAATGATCATTAAAAACATTAAAAAAAATTAACTGATTTCGTTACATTATTAGAAAGAAGTTGATAAATTTATTTTGGAATCAACTAATGTAAAAAATGTGATAACCATAAGGATTTAAATATTTCTTCTTCAACTCTCTTCTATTGACTCATTTTGATACGTTTCATGAGTATCCATTAAGAAAATTAATAATATATATTACTTCCATTAATTGATTTCTTTGTATGGGTAATCACATAATAATCACATAGAACATTCCATTTATTTTGACTTTGACACACAAGATAAGTTTTTGGTCTAATACCCTAATCCTCCAAGTCAGTCTGATATAATAAATCATCCTTTTTTAATTTCCCTTAAAATTTAGAAAATAAGAATGAAACATTTTAGAAATATTATTTTCAATTTGTATTACCTCTAAGAAATGACATAACAATTGTTTGACCAATAAGTCAACACAAAGAAGATACTACTCTTCTTCCAATTGTAACTAATTATAGTGGTAACATTATTATTCATTATTTATTTCATATGGAAATTACAGAATCAAAAACCAAACTCTTTTAATTAATTAAGCCAATCACTTCCAACAATATGTTGAGGAGGATTTTCAGTGTCCATGGTATTGTGAGATCTTATTCAATTATTCCAATATGTATAATCCATTAGCAAAAATCGTTGATGTCCTATTAAACTGAAACATTGTATATATTTCAGTGTTTTAGATCATGTTTTATTTATACAAATAATATATTATAGTTTTCATTTAATTATTAATCTAGACATCATTGCATACTCATCAAAATCATTGATCATCCACATAAGTGTAACATACATCTGAAATATGAATTTCGAACATGCATCATATGTACGCATGCCCACATTCCAAATATCTTTAAATACTCTTATTAAGGGATGTAGGTGTAATTCCAAATCAATTCTAGGACCATAATGTCGATATATGAGTATCGATATGAAAGATGATGGTTTTTTTCATACACTTCCATAAAAGAAGGTTATAAATGTTCAACAAAAGTCACCATGTTCTATTTGAATTTAGAATCTAACCAAATAGATTAATACTATCACATGAAGGACCCAACCTTACATTACACACATCAGCTATAAAATTAGAATATCAACCATAAAATTTATTCCATTAATATACAAATTTTGGTTGAACTAACCAATCATTATTCTTTTTTCACTCAGTTTCACGAAATCAAATTTTTATTGATATTTTATCAGACATGAAATGGTTTTGTAGTATGGTGAGAATTGTAAAGTACTACATTACATTATATGGAACAAGAGATGGTGTTCCATCATCTATTAATTTCTACCAGGAAGTCCCGGTTTTTAAACAATCATTCCATTCATCAATTTCCTCCTAGAACAAGAAACAATGTTTTTTGTAAAGTATAAACATTATTTTTTAAAAAATCATAGTTCCTCAACTAACATATCTACCATATAATGGTTTTGGATAATGTTTTAATCTTATATAAGTAATTCCTTCAAAAATTTAAGAGTGTAATTGATGGAAGTATTAGAAATTGTAACGCCCCGACCCCAGTTACCCAGAGTCGGTGCAATATTACATAACATTGGCATGATCACAAGAAAGATCAAATCTCGAAAGACCGATTGGTTTAATAGACATGGAAACACTAGATATATTCATAAGTTTTACATTACATCATAAAATGAAAACTACTACAACAACATAATGTTTCCACAATCCACACTATTAACCCCTCATAAAATCCCTGCAGGTCATTCATAACTTACTTCTTCACATCCTGGGAAAAATAAAACATAGAAAAGAGGTGATCTCAAATGCCCAGTAAGGATAACAATATAGTGGAAACTTTCATAAATAAGAATAAACATTTAAGGCAATGTATAACTACAACAAAAGCCTTTTAAATATGAACTTTCAACATAGTATGGCATAAATAAAATGAAATAATGCCATTTACTTATTCACATGGATATTCTACTAATCGAATAATCACATGCAAAAATCAATAACCACTTTCATAATGTTGGAATGCATAATGCCAGACTATCATAACCACATAGCCAAGGCCTCGTGCCAAGACTACAAATAAGATTTTGTCAAGGCCTTGTGCCAAGACACTAGTTTGTCTCATGAGACCTACCGATGCATCGAGGAGCTATAGCGGGCTCCACCCGTCACATATTAAGTCCAATGTATTCCCATATGAAAAGGTTTAAACATAACATAAACATTCATATTAAAACTAGCATATGAAATGTCAATACATTCACCATAAACTATGAATGGTATAAAAATAGCACATCCACAGTCAAAAATATCACAAAACCTTCAATACAATATAGAAGTTTTGTATCATAATAAATCAACTTCAAATAATCTTAAAATCCATCAAAGGATGTTGACATAGATGAAATCAAAATTCTTTTTAAAGAAATATCTCCTTTTATTTTGAAATAATTTAAGATCCATATATAATAAAACATTTTCTTTGAAAATATTCTTATAAGGTTGTAAGGGAAGATTTGAAGATTTTATAACGGCGGAAAATAGCCGCACCCGCCGTATAAGTAAAAAAAACATTCTTACCTTAATTCTGTCGAAAAGGTTAAAAAGGACCTTGTTTTGAAAACAACCGAAAGATTCCTTTATAAACCACTTATAAAAGTCAAAAAGGGTATAAATGACTTTAACTCATATTCTAGTAAATAGTAAAAATGTTTTGAAATGCATTTTTAAGAAGCATGGATGTGGATGATAAAGAGATCCCAGTAGATTATTACGTATAAACAACCTTGGATAATGAAGAGGTTGTAAAGTAAACCCTTACCTTGTACTTTTCTTTGGATGGGGTAGGTTAACCTCATGTATAATGGTGAAATAGTTGTTATTAAATTATAAAAGAATCATATATAATAATATGATATCATATATGATCTTTTAACATTGATTTGTTAATAATATCTTAGAATTATCGTCGTTTCGGGAGTTAACTTACTCATTTTATTTTATATGTTTTGTTACATAATCCATGGTTGTTGTATCTTATTCATATCCAGAATGATATCTAGTCCTTAAACATCATTTTTAAATCATCAAATGATAATTATACTTGAATGGATACGATGGAGAATGAATCTCATCGCGTTCGTGGAGACGGTAGTCCGTAAGTACGCATGAGCGACAATATCATTCTTTTGATATTAAAATAATATATAAATGGATGGTATATCATATATACAGAATCATTAACATGTTATATCTATTATTTACATGAGTTACACATCATTATTATACCCATCCAAATAATATTATATTGAATAACAATTACACAACGACGTGGAGACGGTAGTCCGTACGTACGCACGTATGGTGACATGTTATTCAAAGGGTGGATAGAATACTGAATATGGTTTTACCATATTTATAATAACATCACAGTATATGTGAGATACTGGAGTTATTATTTTAGATTGGTAAGAACAAAGGAAGAAGAAGTGGAAGAAGAAATGAACTTGGAGAAGGGTGGTGAAATCATTACCTCTTCTTCGGGTTCTTCTTTTTGATTTGATCAAAAGTGCTACTTAAGTTGGCTTTATGATCAAACTAAGGCCTCTAGGATGTATTGATGGATGTTGCGAGAGTATTTGGGCAGAGTTTGGCCGAACAAAAAGGCTTTGAAGGTGTGAAGAAATGAGAAGGAGGAGTACCCTTTTATAAGAGGGGTGAGGGGAACCTTTGGAAAAGCTAGAAATATTAATTTATATTAAATTCATATTCGGTTTCTAAAGGCTCAAAAGTTGATTATTAAAATTTTAAGGTGGGGATAGGTCGAAAACCATTCAACCAATAGAATTTAGACAGGTTTGGGTACTTATATTAACCTTATCTTTAAGTATTAACTCTTAGTTAATTAGTTTCACTTTTACAATGTCTCTTTGTATTTTTATATAATATGGTTAATAAACTTACTATATACATCCAAGAGACCCCCCAAGTGGTAACTTAATGATGGACCTATCATGATATAAGTCTCTTGGCCGAACATTAGATATTTAGGAATTTAATATCAATTAAGAATATAATATTTGTTTTAAGAACTCTTTTATGTCAATTTTGACACTATTTAATAGTTGATTTTTGTGAAACTCATAACAGATTGATTACTTCGAACAAAGTCAATTACATCAATCCTAATATATCATATTATCCTAGAAATTAGTTTAATTCATTAAAAGTTTCATATTATATTTTTTTGGGTATTTATAATATCAATTATTTTAATTTTTCACTATTATTGTAATTACTGCATCATCATTGTGTCATAAATTAAATAAATTATTTAATGTATAAAAATTATAAATAAAATATAATTATCTAGGAAATCTTTTTGTCTTTCTAATGAATATTTATAATCTAAAATCCAACTTATATAACTCTATGTAACAATTGTTTTTCTAAAAAATATATGCTTGTGTCATTTTTGTATTCATTTTGACTTAATTAAAATAAAGTGTCATTATCACTTACAAGTGGATCCATGGGGTCCCAAAATCGACCCACAAATTCCCATGGTCGACCATGTATCAACCAATAGGGTTAAGACACGTTTTAGGGTAATTTAGTATTATTATAATATTATTTTTTAACCCTTATTTACCGGATTTACCCTTAACCATGGTAAATAAAATATTTACCGCAGTAATTATTCAAAATGTCTAAAAATAAAAGTTACCTATTTACACAATTTGAACATCCTGATTACAAATATGGAATCCATTTTCCTAAATTCAAAACACAGAAGTGGCAGAAATTAATTTAAAATTAATTCCCGCTGTCAAAACAAAAAGCGTGTTTTTAAGAGATAATAACTATCAAAAGATTGACACTCGTTTAGGCTAAATTCGATATTCCGAATCCAAAAATAAAGTCCATTTTCAAATATAAAATATATATAATTTCAAATATTAGATATTACTATTCATAACGGTTAGTTTGATTAGTTATGGTGTGTTAGAACTCGGTGTTGCGTACAACACACGCTATCACATTATTCAAAGAGAAGCGTACCGTAAAAGATTGGGGTGTTACATTCTCCCCTTCTTCAAATAATTGCGTCCTCGCAATTTCTAGGGTATTACTGCATAAAAAGACTCGGGTGGTTCTTCATCATAAGTTCCTCGGGTTCCCACGTTGCCTCTTCCATCTTATGGTTTCTCCACAAAACTTTTACCAGACGCGTCGTCCGGTTTCTCAGCACTTGTTCTCTCGTATCAAGAATCTTGATGGGCTCTTCGCAATAAGACAGATCGGGTTCCAGTTCTAATTCCTCATAGGTGAGTACATGCGTCAGATCAGGTATGTATTTCCTCAATGGAGATACGTGGAACACATCGTGAACTTTGGAGAGACTTGGCGGCATTGCCAATCGGTAAGCTACAACCCCAATTCGTTCTAGAATTTCGAAAGGTCCGATGTACCTGGGACTCAATTTACCTTTTTTACCAAAACGTATGACTCCCTTCCACGGAGATACCTTCAGAAAAACATGATCACCAACTTGAAATTCCAAATCCTTCGATTATCGGCATAGCTCTTCTGCCTACTTTGAGCTGTTTTGATGTGATTTTGGATTACTTTCACCTTTTCCACCGTTTCCTCCACCAGTTCTGGGCCTACAAGTTTTCTTTCACCAATGTCATCCCAACAGGTTGGTGTACGACATCTCTTTCCGTATAACGCTTCATATGGTGCCATCTGAATACTCGAATGGAAGCTATTGTTATAGGAAAATTCTACCAAAGGTAAATATTGATCCCACATACCCTGAAAGTCAAGTGAGCAAGATCTCAACATGTCTTCTAAGGTTTGAATAGTCCGTTCTGATTGTCCGTCTGTCTGAGGGTGGTAAGCAGTGCTCAAATGAAGTTCAGTATCCAGGGATTTCTGAAGACTTTTCCAGAATCTTGAAGTAAAACGGGGATCACGATCAGAAACAATCGATAGGGGTACTCCATGAAGTCTCACAACTTCATTAATATATAGTCTTGCTATACGTTCCAGGGGTAGATCTTCTCTTATAGCAAGAAAATGTGCTGTCTTGGTAAGACGATCAACAATAACCCATATTGCATCATTCCTTCTAGGAGTCTTTGGTAGCCCCATGACAAAGTCCATCGTAACATTGTCCCATTTCCACTCTGGTATGGGAAGAGGTTGCATGACTCCTCCAGGCTGTTGCCTTCCAGCTTTCACTTGTTGACAAACCATACATCTTGACACAAAATCAGCAATCTCCCTCTTCATGTTGTCCCACAAAAAATGTTCCTTCAAATCTCTATACATTTTGGTGCTCCCAGGGTGTATAGAGAAATTGGAACTATGAGCATCATCCAGTAATTCCCTTTTTAGATCAGGTATATTGGGAACACAAAGTCTCTTCCCGAATTTCAAAATTCCATCTTCATACACAAAGTCTCTCAATCTCCCATCATTCATAGCTTTAATCTTCTTTTATAATTCTTCATCATCGGTCTAAGAACTCTTAATCCTTTCTAGTAAAGATGGTTTGGAAACCATTTGAAAAAGCATTGATGTTTCACCTTCCCTGGTTATTCCCATGTCCATCTTCACTAGATCCATGAAAATTGGATCCCTTTCAATTCTCATATTGTTCAAAACTCCATGGTCTTTTCTACTCATAGCATATGCCACCTTGTTTTCCTTCCCTGGGTGGTAGTGTATCGTACAATTATAATCCTTGAGTAATTCAAGCCATCTCCTTTGCCTCATGTTGAGTTCTTTTTGTGAGAAAATATACTTCAAACTCTTGTGATCAGTATAAATCTCACATTTTTCACCATAGAGGTAGTGCCTCCATATCTTCAAAGAAAAGATTACAGCTGCTAACTCAAGATCATGAGTAGGATAGTTTTGTTCATTAATTTTCAACTGTCGTGATGCATAGGCAATAACTCTATCATTCTGCATAAGGACACAACCAAGTCCTTTCTTTAATGCATCACTATAAATAACGAACCCATCATTCCCCGATGGTAGAGTCAATATAGGAGCATTGACTAATCTTCTCTTCAGTTCTTCGAAAAATTCTTCACACTCTTTTGTCCAAACAAATTTAACCCCTTTACGTGTGAGCTTTGTTAATGGGTTATCCAATCGGGCAAAATTCTGGACGAAACGTCGATAATAACCTGCCAAACCAATAAAACTACGTACCTCAGTTATACTCGTAGGTGCTGGCCATTCTTGGATTGCCTTGGTCTTAGAAGGATCGACAGAGATTCCATCTTTAGAGACAATATGGCCAAGAAAAGAAATCTCTTGAAGCCAGAATTCACACTTGCTAAACTTCCCATATAATTCATGCCTCCTCAGAGTCTTCAAGATAATGCGCAAGTGATTTTCATGATCTTCGTAGGTTTTGGAGTATACCAAGATATCATCAATAAATACCACCAAAAATTCATCGAGATACTCCTTGAAAACTCTATTCATTAGATCCATGAATACAGAGGGTGCATTAGTCAATCCAAACGGCATTACAGTAAACTCGTAATGCCCGTACCTGGTTCGAAATGCTGTTTTCGGAATGTCTTCCTTCTTCACACACAACTGATGGTATCCAGATCGAAGGTCAATCTTTGAAAAGTATTGAGCTCCATGAAGTTGGTCAAATAAATCATCAATACGAGGTATGGGATACTTGTTCTTTATCGTTATAGCATTGATCTCCCTGTAGTCGATATATAACCTCGTAGATCCATCTTTTTTTTAGCAAAAAGAACAGGGGCTCCCCATGGAGAAACACTAGGGCGAATAAATCCCTTATTACTCAATTCCTCTAGTTGTTTCTTTAGTTCGACTAACTCTACAGTGGCCATTCTATAAGGGGTCTTCGATATAGGCCTTGATCCAGGAATCAAATCAATAGAAAACTCAACTTCTCGTTCTGGAGGATGTCGAGGTAAATCTTCCGGAAATACATCTACAAATTCTTTCACAACAGGTACATCCTCTATTTGTACATTCCTTTCCTCACCGACAGTTATTTCATTCTCTTCCTCCCCAATAATTTAATTAAGTTGAGCTACTGGGGGTGGATCTAAATAAGAATTAGGTGGTGACGATTCTGCTCTAAAAATAAGGTGCTCCTTATCATTATCATCAAGAATCGTAACCTCTTTCTTCTTACAATAAATCTTCGCATCATAGTCCGAAAGCCAGTCCATACCGAGGATTATATCAAACTCAATCATAGGTATGACGATGAAATCAGCATATAAAGAAAATTTATGTGCTCTAATGGGGACTGATTCACAAAACTTTGTTGCAACGATACTTCCCTTAGGAGTTTTAACTGACAACTCCCTTATTAAATCAAATTGGAAATATCTAATTTTCTTAGCAAACTGGGAAGATATGAAACAATGCGATGATCCAGAATCAAATAATTCATTTGCTAAACTTGAGGAAACCATTAAATTACCTGCCACCACGTCTTTCGGAGCTTCTACCTCAGCAGTAGTGATAGCATAAGCCTGGCCTTGATCCCTTGGCCTTTTCTGAGGTAAGTTCTCCTGACGCTTAGGACATGCATTTGCATAATGCCCCATCTCCCTGCAATTATAGCACTGAACGTTGGTAGCTTCCTTCTTCCCCTTGCAATCATGATCATGGTGGCCTTTTTCACCACACTTGTAACAGACTCCCATTCCCTTCAAGCAAGTACCAGGATGTTTCTTCCCGCATTTACCACAAGATGGATATTCAACCTTTCCCTTCTTCCCCTTATTTCCATTCCCAGATTGATCAGCAGGTCTCTTCTTCTCTTGCTTTGCTTTAAAGTCATAAGACTTAGAGAATTCCTTTTCGGTCTTGATAGCACATGAGACAATGTCTTCGTACGATGAAAAGGATTGTGAGACTAACGCTCGACGGAGAAATTGTTTTAACCCATCAAAGAAACGATCAATCTTACTTCTTGGGTTACGAATATAATCACCAGCGTACCTCGCTAACCTTGTAAAGTTAGCCTCATACTTTGTGACATTCTCATCCTCCTTTTGTCTCAGACTCAGAAATTGCCTTTCCATATCTGCTCGATGGTCGCGAGGGAAGTATTTTTCTAAAAACAGATCTTTGAACTCCCTCCATTCCATATTTGATACTTCATCATCTTCCTTCGTATTTTGAATCAATGACCACCATTGATCAGCATCTCCAGTCAGGCGGTAAACTGCCATGATAACTTTTTCCCTTTCACTGCTCCCCAAAGCCTGAAATATTTTCTCTAGGGAAAATATCCATTGCTCAGCTACTAAGGGATTTGTATTCCCATTGAACATTGGTGGTTGTTGCCTCCTGAATCGATCTAACATTGATCCTCCACGTTGCGGATCAGGGTGCTCCATATGGGTAAGGTTATTATTCATAACCTGAGTAAGTTGTCCCAGTATGGTGATTAGCTGATCAGCACCAGTTGCATCACCAGCCCCACTATAATTATCTTGAGCAGGAGGGTAATCTCTACATGGAGTGCGTGCATTGATACAGTTTACATTTCTTCCACTAGGCGCCATTTCTAAACAATGGCATAAACTAGATCAATTTATGAATCAAAATACATAATCCCATACTTATAAAACACTTAACATAAATTGAACTATTTATGGATATAATCCATAATCATAAGAATGTTTTCTTTGAGGAATTATATACTCATAATCCCTTCAAAATGATTTGTAAAGAAAATTAGAGTTATCATAAGCATATCCCCCGGGAGTGTCGTAACCAAGAGTGCAGCAAGGCCCGTTGTCGTGCACTAGTTCCCGTTCGAGTCTAGCTCAAAGTGGTGTTTTCGGGTTTTACCCCTAGGTACATCTGTTCCAGAGCTGCCTCTACCTGCTCGTATCCAGACAGGGATGTATTGCTTGGAAAACTCACAAAATCTCTACAATACCAAAATTCTAGGAAGTTCTTCTATACTAATCCTCAAAGTTCATCTTAGGTCTACGTGCTCTAATCAGAGTTTATCTAAATCTAGCTTCCAAGGTTTGTACTAAACTTCCTCTGATACCAACTGTAACGCCCCGACCCCAGTTACCCAGAGTCGGTGCAATATTACATAACATTGGCATGATCACAAGAAAGATCAAATCTCGAAAGACCGATTGGTTTAGTAGCCTTGGAAACACTAGATATATTCATAAGTTTTACATTACATCATAAAATGAAAAACTACTACAACAACATAATGTTTCCACAATCCACACTATTAACCCCTCATAAAATCCCTGCAGGTCATTCATAACTTACTTCTTCACATCCTGGGAAAAATAAAACATAGAAAAGGGGTGAGCTCAAATGCCCAGTAAGGATAACAATATAGTGGAAACTTTCATAAATAAGAATAAACATTTAAGGCAATGTATAACTAAAACAAAAGCATTTTAAATATGAACATTCCACATGGTATGGAATAAATAAAATGAAATAATGCCATTTACTTATTTACATGGATATTCTACTAATCGAATAATCACATGCAAAAATCAATAACCACTTTCATAATGTTGGAATGCATAATGCCAGACTATCATAACCACATAGCCAAGGCCTCGTGCCAAGACTACAAATAAGATTTTGTCAAGGCCTTGTGCCAAGACACTAGTTTGTCTCATGAGACCTACCGATGCATCGAGGAGCTATATCGGGCTCCACCCATCACATATTAAGTCCAATTCATTCCCATATGAAAAGGTTTAAACATAACATAAACATTCATATTAAAACTAGCATATGAAATGTCAATACTTTCACCATAAACTATGAATGGTATAAAAATAGCACATCCACAGTCAAACATATCACAAAACCTTCAATACAATATAGAAGTTTTGTATCATAATAAATCAACTTCAAATAATCTTAAAATCCATCAAAGGATGTTGACATAGATGAAATCAAAATTCTTTTTAAAGAAATATCTCCTTTTATTTTGAAATAATTTAAGATCCATATAAAATAAAACATTTTCTTTGAAAATATTCTTATAAGCTTGTAAGGGAAGCTTTGAAGATTTTATAACGGCGGAAAATAGCCGCACCCTCCGTATAAGTTAAAAAAACATTCTTACCTTAATTCTGTCGAAAAGGTTAAAAAGGACCTTGTTTTGAAAACGACCGAAAGATTCCTTTATAAACCGCTTATAAAAGTCAAAAAGGGTATAAATTACTTTAACTCATATTCTAGTAAATATTAAAAATGTTTTGAAATTCATTTTTAAGAAACATGGATGTGGATGATAAAGAGATCCCAGTAGATTATTACGTATAAACAACCTTGGATAATGAAGAGGTTGTAAAGTAAACCCTTACCTTGTACTTTTCCTTGGTTGGGGTAGGTTAACCTCCTGTATAATGGTGAAATAGTTGTTATTAAATTATACAAGAATCATATATAATAATATGATATCATATATGATCTTTTAACATTGATTTGTTAATAATATCTTAGAATTATCGTCGTTTCGGGGGTTAACTTACTCATTTTCTTTTATATGTTTTGTTACATAAGCCATGGTTGTTGTATCTTATTCATATCCAGAATGATATCTAGTCCTTAAAAATCATTTTTAAATCATCAAATGATAATTATACTTGAATGGATACGATGGAGAATGAATCTCATCGCGTTCGTGGAGACGGTAGTCCGTACGTACGCACGAGCGACAATATCATTCTTTTGATATTAAAATAATATATAAATGTATGGTATATCATATATACAGAATCATTAACATGTTATATTTATTATTTACATGAGTTACACATCATTATTATACCCATCCAAATAATATTATATTGAATATCAATTACACCACGACGTGGAGACGGTAGTCCGTACGTACGCACGTATGGTGACATGTTATTCAAAGGGTGGATAGAATACTGAATATGGTTGTACCATATTTATAATAACATCACGGTATATGTGAGATACTGGAGTTATTATTTTAGAATGGTAAGAACAAAGGAAGAAGAAGTGGAAGAAGAAATGAACTTGGAGAAGGGTGGTGAAATCATTACCTCTTCTTCGGGTTCTTCCTTTTGATTTGATCAAAAGGGCTCCTTAGGTTGGCTTTCTGATCAAACTAAGGCCTCTAGGATGTAGTGAGGGATGTTGGGAGAGTATTTGGGCAGAGTTTTTCCGAACAAAAAGGCTTTGAAGGTGTGAAGAAATGAGAAGGAGGAGTGCCCTTTTATAAGAGGGGTGAGGGGCACCTTTGGAAAAGCTAGAAATATTATTTTATATTAAATTCATATTCGGTTTCTAAAAGCTCCAAAGTTGATTATTCAAAGGTTAAGGTGGGGATAGGTCTCAAACCACTCAACCAATAGAATTTAGACAGGTTTGGGTACTTATATTAACCTTATCTTTAAGTATTAACTCTAAGTTAATTAGTTTCACTTTTACAATGTCTCTTTTTATTTTTATATAATATGGTTAATAAACTTACTATATACATCCAAGAGACCCCCAAGTGGTACATTAATGATGGAAATATCATTATATAAGTCTCTTGGCCGAACCTTAGATTTTTAGGAATTTAATATCAATTAATAATATAATATTTGTTTTTAGAACTCTTTTATGTCAATTTTGACACTATTCAATAGTTGATTTTTGTGAAACTCATAACAGATTGATTACTTCGAAAAAAGTCAATTAAATCAATACTAATATATCATATTATCCTAGAAAATTAGTTTAATTCATTAAAAGTTTCATATTATATTTTTTTGGGTATTTATAATATCAATTATTTTAATTTTTCACTATTATAGTAATTACTGCATCATCATTGTGTCATAAATATAATAAATTATGTAATGTATAAAAATTATAAATAAAATATCAATATGTAGGAAATATGTTTATCTTTCTAATGAATATTTATAATCTAAAATCCAACTTATATAACTCTATGTAACAATTGTTTTGCTAAAAGATATATGCTTGTGTCATTTTTGTATTCATTTTGACTTAATTAAAATAAAGTGTCATTATCACTTACAAGTGGATCCATGGGGTCCCAAAATCGACCCAAAGATTCCCATGGTCGACCATGTATCATCCAATAGGGTTAAGACACGTTTTAGGGTAATTTAGTATTATTATAATATTATTTTTTAACCCTTATTTACCGGATTTACCCTTAACCATGGTAAATAAAATATTTACCGCAGTAATTATTCAAAATGTCTAAAAATAAAAGTTAGCTATTTACACAATTTGAACATCATAATTCCAAATATGGAATCCATTTTCCTAAATTCAAAACACAGAAGTGGCAGAAATTAATTTAAAATTAATTCCCGCTGTCAAAACAAAAAGCGAGTTTTTAAGAGATAATAACTATCAAAAGATTGACACTCGTTTATGTTCGGTTTAATTGTAAAATTATGTCCAATGACCAACATTATATTAAATGGTAAAAATATATTCTAAATATACTTTAAAACCACTCAAATTCATAATTTTTCACTATTAATTATTTTGATTAAAAAAGTTGTTTTTAATTAAAACTTAGTAATTTTCACTATTCATCAAAATATGAAAGATATCCGAAATGTACCAAAATTTCACCTTAGGCTAAATTCGATATTCCGAATCCAAAAATGAAGTCCATTTTCAAATATAAAATATATATAATTTCAAAAAGTAGGTATTACTATTCATAACGGTTAGTTTGATTAGTTATGGTGTGTTAGAACTCGGTGTTGCGTACAACACACGCTATCACATTATTCAAAGAGAAGCGTACCGTAGAAGCTTGGGGTGTTACAGAAATCACATAAATATTTTTCCTATGAAACAGTTTGATTTAAAATTATAGACTTTTAATTTTTCCACATTACTGATATACTAGAATCTAGGTAGCAACATTAAAAAAGTTTCACCTTGTCAACATAATAATTATCATTACACAAATCTTGTGTTACCAAATCTAATTATTCCTGGGATGGAATCTATTCATTATAATGATAACTAATAAACATGATTTAGTTATCTAATAAATTCTCCAATATAATCTTCTTATTAAGATCCTAAACATTTTGAGATTTCATTCTCTCCCCATTTTGATACCACATATATTTTTTGTTTTAAAACCATATTTAGTTATATGGTAGCTAACTTCTTCATGACTCAACCATGGTCTTTAAACACCAATATAATATGGGAAGTGTATGTGACCACTATCTAAATAATTGTTAAATGTAAAATCTAATAATATCTCCAATTTTTTTTTGAAAATTTAATGAGACATGAACAGTTTCATACATCCATATTCTATCCATTACGTTAAAAAAATGTATCATCCATTTATAAAATCATTGAAATATTATTGAAGATAAATCAAAAATATATTTATGAAAATAATAATTCATCACATTATATGAATCTAAAACATACACACTAGGCTGTATGAGAAAAATAATGCAAATGAAAAAAACTATATAAATAATGAAATATTATAAATAAACAAATGATATTGAATACCATTATATGAATGACTAATAAATATGCATAATACTACCCAAAATTGTATTTATAATTTATTTTTTTATATTTTTCAATTATGAAACACACTTTTTAACTAAGGTTATTATTTTTCTATAAATTAGTGTATAAAAGATTAAAATATCTAGGTGGCCATGTTATATGTAATATAGTCACTCAGTTGGGGTTGAGTATATTTAGTTCAAGTGCACCTGGTTTGGCTCAATTTTACATTGTTTCTATTTTGTATAGTTTGATTCAATGTGTGTTAGTTTTGTTCAAATTTATTATATTTTATTTGTTTAAAATCAATTCTATTTCGTTTTTTTGGTGTTTCTTAATACGATTCATTTAAATTTCGTACAACTTGGTTCAATTCAAGTTAAGTCATTTTGGATTGATTTAGTTCAAATATTTTCCTTTTTAGTTTTAGTTCTTGGGTTAGACTATTTTAAAACAATAATATATCATTTAGGATGGTTATATTCGATTAAGATAAATTCAAATAAATTTTATTCAATTATAAATTTCATTAATTAATTTTTTTATGTTCAAGTAAGTTTATTTTTTTGTATAATTTGTGTTAGTTTAAATTTGGGTTAGTTTAATTTGTTTTGGTTTAGGTTAGTATAATCAATACATTTATTCCACAAGGTTCTATATTTTCTATTTGATTCAGATCCGTTTTGGTACATTTTATTTATTTATGATTTGTTTTTTCTGTTTGATTTAATTTGGGTGGATTTGGTGTTTTTATTTGGTTGGTGTTGGTATATAAATATTAGGGTTTCTTTTAATATATTTCTTTCACTTCCTTTTTTATCATTAATATATAATTTATTTTCATTATGTTCAGTTAATTTCACTTATTTTAATTTTAGTTCAGTTTTATTTTGTTTAGTGTTGTCCAAGACTAATCTAGTCTACATGGATCATATCAAGTCATTTAAATTATATTTAGTTAGTTGGGTCTAGTTGGTTTTGTTCTGATATATATTTGAATTTTTAGTTCAATTAGGTCATAGTGTGTAAAGGACTGATTGGTTTGGTTCATTTATTTTCAATCCTAGTTAGGTTGGTTTCGTACAATTTAGTTTTCATATAGTATGATCAATTAATTTAAATTTAGATTATTTATTGTTGAATTATCTCTTCAAGTTACATTTCACATTTGAACAGTTTGTTTAGGATTCATATTTTTCATGTCAGAACATTTCATGTAAATTTGGTTCTATTTGGTTAAGAGTTAATTTTGATCCATTTCAACCCATTTGAGTTTGGTAAATTTTTGTGATGTCAACTTAGTTTATTTTGGATTTGGTCAGTCTAATGTATTTCCATTCTTGTGGGTTTGGGCCTCACTTTTTTAGTTTGGTTTTGTTCAATGTAGTTGCGGTTGGGTTTGGTCATTACGGGTTTATATTATAGTTTTAGTGATAAGTTATGTAATGATTATTTCATTATAATAAGGTGAGTTGGTAGTCCAAAGTATTGTTAATGTTTATATTAGATCATGATTTTAATTTTATTTATAAACTAATGTGTGGGTTTGGTAGGGAATTTTATTTGTTATTAATTATTTTGAACTATTCTCAAAATTGTATCTATATGAGAGACAAATTATTTTATAGAGAATCATCTTCAGCTGGAATAATTCATAGAAAATTATATGTGTTAGATACAGAAATAACAACTACATTCATTTTAGGTGGTATCATAGAATAATATGAATTATTTTTAGGATTCATTACTAATGGAGTTGTGAGTATGTATTTATAACTATTAGTATAAAATATTTGTGAAAATTTTGTAGATACATAAAGTAGAATTATTATTGAGGGTTAATATATCATTCGTATTCATTGTAATAGAAGAATAATGGTTTAAAGGAGAGAACCTAGTAGAATAAGTGATTCACATCTATCACATCTGTTCTATGGTTAGGTTGTCATTAAAAAATAGATTCAACTATATATATTGATCTATGAATCACTGGAATATTTATTTTTCATTCAATCAACCCTGAACACATTCATAAAGTTGAGATAATAAATTCCATAAACACTATAATTAAAGTATATCAAGTTAAATACTTTATCAGGTCACCTTTATGTAATTTACAAAGTGATACCATTATCAAATATCATCTCACAACATATTCACAGATTAATGAATCATCCAAATTATTTTATTAAACTACACAAGAAAATATAACAACCTATAATTAATGTTTTTTATCTATACCTATAAAATAATGTATCATAAATAATAGTGTATGTAATATATACATCACCTAAATCAAGAACCAACATTTTTCAAAACCATATGAGATTTCATCCCAAGGTTTAGACACTCTTCCCCTAAGTATATATAATAATTTTATTGAATTTACAATTATACCCTAAAACTACCTAATTGCATAAAAAATCATATATCTAAAAAATCATCGTAATGTAACATATCACACCCATAATCGCACTACTTATCAAAATAAAATATCAATATATTATTAGAAATATTTATCCTGACAAAAATATCATAATTGTTCATCATGGTGGGTTGAAGATTAAAAATATAAATTTAAATACAATAATGACTAAAATAATAAATTAAAGAGCACCAAAAAAATCAAATAATGAAAAAAATTTAATCTGTTAATCAAATTAGAATGTGGGAGGTCAAAGAGGACCCAATATTAAAAAAATGTACGAAAATTATCTCACAAACTACCAAAAACCACTCATATCATCTCAAAACCAAAATATATATTAAAATCTATTTATCTAAATCCCTAGTATGGAAGTATGAGAAATAACTTTCCAAAAGAAATAATGGAAAAATATTGTGTATTCGCCACTGTACACATAGCAAGGCCTTTTTGGAATGAAACCACAATGAATTTAGGGGAAACTGCATTAGGGGAATAATAAATGTTGGATCTAGAATACACCAATTTTATACTGATAATAAACTGTATGAAAAGAGTATATTAGTATGGGTTTTTGTATACAAGGAAGAATATATAAGGGGATATTAAGGCTCACTAATGGAAGAAATCTGATATGAGGAGTATAGGTTGTGACTTCAATATCTGAAGAACTATATACCAATGTTTTTTAAATTTATAGAATTTAATTACCAAGACATATATACCATCATTTCATTGGAATGGTTGGAACTTCCTTATAAATTTAATCTGATTCCAATCGCTTTATAAAATAATTGGTATATAATTAATTTTTAAGAACCCATTTTGTAAAATCCTATTACTAATATTTCAGTTTTATCGATAACCCCATCATAATTTTCATTTTATAATTGTTTTATAGGGTTGAGAATGAATTGGGGGGATACCTATAATTGTGAAGTCATAGATTTGATAAAATCTCAACATTAAAAAGTGGTTTCTATAGAAAATAATAGGACTTCACAACATGTAATTTGGTTACATGATGTGTAATGGTTCCTGGGTGCAAGTCATCAAAGAGATTCACGCTGTAAAAGGTTACATGATGTGATGAATGGTTACACATAATGAGTAAAATTAATATCATATATTTAATCTATGGTGATTGGTAACTTGTCATATATAAACAGTGTGGAGTTCACATTGTGTAAAGAAGTTACACGATAATTAATTCCCCATGAAAGAATGTTTTAGGGAACCTTTCAGGTTTTGGGTGCCCTTTAATCCAATTTGTCTTCTTTATTTCAAACCAATGATCCTCTCCAGTGATATATGGAGACCACTTTATTTAAAAATTTATCTGTTTGGCGTTTGATCTTCATTTTCGTTATGGTGCATCTCTCTAAGTAAGTGATCTATCTTATTCATCATTGTTATTGATCACGGTAGTGCCCTTGGGTTGAATCATCTGATATGTGGATATAAATAGGTGTTATTTCGTGCCTTCGTCCATGACCTTTTGTGAGATCACATTCCAAAGGATGTTCCCCTGTTAGTTGGGGTGTGGTGGGTGTTTGTTGTTGATGTACGTGGTGTTTCCTCTTCTACACTAACCATCTTTCTCAATTAGATCAATCCTATGATGTGTAGGTTTGATTATAGGGTTTCCATTGGAATTGATGGTGTAACATCCCAAGTAAGTAAATAATTATGTAATTTCATATCTATGTCTATTTATGAATTAGATAGTGTTTTAGAGGCTTAAAATGAGAATAAATCCAATCTTATGCATAAAATATTGTAATATTTTTTAAAAGATCATTTTACCGCCTTTTGATGGAGAACCATTTTTAAATCAAACTATTGACAATTTTATAATATCTATTTCTCAAAATAAACTTATTTTTTAGAATCGGGACATTAAAATTTACTTTGGATAGGTTTTTGGTATTTTTCTGACAATGTTGATTTTTTTATGAATAGTTAAAAATACTGCATTTTACATCAAAACTATTTTTTCATATAATTTAATTATATGGATAGATTGTCTTGTTAACTAGTTTTAAAGTTCAATTAGAATATATTTTTACCATTTAACCCAATTTTGTTCATTATAATTAATTTCTCTTTGTAATTGGTTATAAACAAGTTTCATACTTTTGATAGATATTGTTTCTAAAAAATACACTTTGTTTTGACAACAGAAATTATTTTTAAATTAATTATTGAAATTTCTGTGTTTTGATTTTGGTAAAATGGATTCCATATTTGTAATAAAAAGGTCTATATTATGAAATTAATAATCTTTTGTTTTTGGACATTATGAATAGTAATGACAATAATTATCTTTAATTATCGTGATTAATTAGTAATCGGGTAGTTAAGGGTAACAAAATAATATCATAAAAATATTAAAAGACCCCAATATTTATCCTAATGCTAATGGTTCTATCATGGCCGACCATGGGATTCATTTTGCCAACTTAGGGACCCTATGGATTAACTTTTGTGTGATAATGACATTTTATCATTTTATTTTTTAAAGAAAGGAAAATATAACAAAAGTATGTAACACCTAAGTAAAACATTTTAATTTTATCTACATAAATTATATCTTAAACTATAAATAGAAATTTTAAATATGAAAATATTTCCTAAATTTTGTTATATTTTTATAATTTTTAGAAAATAAATTAATAAATTTATTTATAACACTATGATGATGTAGTGATTACCTCATTAATGAACGATTTAAATAAAATGAAAAGATAATATAAAATATAAGACCTGCAGTTGTCAAAAACATATTGGATGGCTGTATTTAGAACTCTTATAACCTTATCCTAGAAATATGTCATTTTGGGACCTTTGAAATCGGAAACACATTTTACTATAAAGTATCATTTTATGACTTTCCACGAGTGCCCCTCCTCCCTCTTATAAAATGCCCCCACCTATACCCCCTTCCCCCCACCTCTCATTCCATTGTCTTAGCCAAAATATACTGATTTTATCTCTCTAAACCCCTCTCTTCATCATAGAAGCCTTTCCTTAGGCATAAATCTCTTCAAGAAACCTTTTTGGTACAAACCACGGGGAGTTACACGATTTAAAGGTAATGTCCTATCTTATGTTTTTGTGTTTTATTTTGCTTCTCCAACCCCCTAAACAATTTTTATTCCATTATTTTGTTAAAAAACTAGTATCATCAATATACTAGTATGTTTTTATGAGAATTATTTGATTTACCCTTACACGCACATCCGTCTAATGGTTAAAGAACATATTGTTTCTGTGAGTGGCGAATTAATGCCCCACGAAACGATGATGGTTCAATCTTATTTTCACACATTTCATTGTGGCCAATAAGATGTCAATATCTTTATATATGATATATATTAGGTTTATTTTTTCCCTATTCTTCTGTATTTTTCATTTATGGCATACCTTTATGGTTTCCATAATGGGTAACACGATAATTTTATTTTAGGAAGTATGGACTATGACCCCCTCAAAGTGATTTGATTCATTAATGCCATATGTGGGACGTATAAAAGAAGGTTTTAATGATATTATATATGATATTAGAATGGAATTATAATATACCTTTATATCATTATGATTTCATTCCATTAAATACGAAATATAAATGAAAGTATCATTCAAGCGTATGTACGGCTTACCGTCTTCACGAACGGTGCATTTCATGTATTACCTCTAAATGTTATGTAATATTATATATGCATGTATATAATATATATATATGATTTATATTATATATAAATCATGAATATAATTCTGGATATAATGGATATTTTACCACATGAACAACTTCTAATTATAAGAATTTTATTTTTTGACTCAAGTACCAAAGATCGACAAAATGACCGTTGTTAACTTAAATAATTATATATTGTTAGTAACATGGTAATAAGTGATATAAAAGGAATAATGAACTTGAAAATGATTCTTAATAAAGTAGAAATTACCTCTAGTTTATTATTCAGGAGATTATAGAAAAATCAAGTCAAGTCGGACACGAGGTAAGGGACTTCGTCTCAATCTCCTATCATTGAGGCATATATTGTTTTATACACAATATTCTTTTATACGGTGTATAAACCCCTTTGAATTTTTATTTTATTAAAAAGAAATATTTTTATACAAAGCGTTTTAATAAATGACAAAAGGGAATGTTTTTTTCTTACGTATGCGGTGACAACGACTTCTCTGCCACCGTGAGAATTATTTGAGTTTCGTCTTCCTCTACAAGCCATAATTTTTTTTAAATGAAAAAATAGTACTATGTTTTACTTTTCTTTTATTTTGGTATTGAAAATGTTTTTGATAATTTTTTGATTATATCAATGTGTTTTTGATATCTTTTGATTGAAATGTTTATATTTTATGTTTCCTTTATGAATTTTTTGTGTGATACGACTATGTTATGGTTCTTAGGCCTTGTTTATGAAGACAGGTGGTTCCATGATAAACTAAGTGCAGGTGAGCCTGAGATAGCTCTCCATTGCATTGTGTAATGTGAAGGGGTTAAACACTAATGTTTCTCCGAAGATATTTAGGGAATATACTATGATAGGTATTTCAAACATAACCTTGAGGGTTACTCCCTACGTAATAATGTTATAAATGAATCAAGTTACCATTATGTCATATGATTTCTATGAGTTATTCATAAACCTTACGATTTAATGAGGTATGTTAAAGTTATTATGTTTACGAGTAAATTATGTTTTCAATGATTCTTATGTATACATAGACTAAGGTTTTCTTTCTGTATCTTTATATTCCTTACTGAGTTTTTTATGCTCATCCCATGTTTTCGAAATGTTTTTCACAGGTCAAGGGAAATGTACAGGATGTGATGACAGTGTCTAGGAAGTGTCAAGAAAGAATTTGTGTTTTATTTTAAATTTGATTCCATTGATGGGAAAAGTGAATATTGTCTTTTATGTAACCACCTTGATTAAATGTGGAATGTAATGCTTGATTTATGATATAATTCTATAAAACTCTAAACCTGAAAAGATCCTCAATGTGTATTATTGAAATAACTCATGATTAAGTATTGTTTAAGGCTGTGGCCTTTTTTTTGTATCAAAGGTCGATTTAGATAACATCAGGTGTTAGGATTATATTAAATCATTATCCAAAAACATTGTTTTGGTCAAATTGAAATGATATGTCATTTAAAGATTATGATGTTGCTTCATCTAAGACATTTTTGTTCAGAATGGTTTTCCACAGAGGAAACATGGAAGCAGTGCTAGGAGGGTACAGAGTAGGAAATGACCTTCCAAATCAGCATCCTGAGATGGTCGGAATTGGATCTGAGTACTTTTTTTCTGTAATGGCGCAGTTGACTCAAGCAATAAATGGTAGTGGTATCCATGCACGTGATCAGCCAAATCAACTATAGAAGAACATGTTAGTGGTGGAACATTTCAGGGGGCAATATCCCCATCATTCGGAGGATCATCTGACCATGTGCCAGCTGAAGAGTGGATTAATGCACTAAAAAATATTTTCGATGTCATGGGGTGTTCAGACAATCAAAAGGATAGTCTTGCTGTTTACCGTTTGGAGGGTGAAGCATATTAGTGGAGGTCGTTGGTTAAAAATATCAGGGACACTGATGAGATTTATGCTCTTCATTGGGATAAATTCAAAGGTGTGTTTCTTGAGAAATATTTTTCTAAGGCTGTTCGACTTAGGATAGAAAAACAATTATTGGAATTGAGGCAAGAGGAAGACTCAGTGGATGTTTATGAAGAAACGTTCACTCGATTGAAAAGGTATGATCCAAATTTTATCCGAGACCTTGATAGTAAAATCAATCATTTTACTGAGGATTAAAGACCAAATATCGAATGGAATTAGCTTCTCAAAATTTCTAAATTTATGAAAATCATGTTTGATGTTCTAAGAAGGTGGAAATGGAGTTTGCTAATGATCAAGTGCTCTATGAAAACCAACATAAGAAGAGACCGAGGTGGTAGGAGGATGGGAATAATCATTCAAAAAGGTCTGATGGTAAGAAAACTATGTTTTTAGTTTGTGATAAATTTGGAAAAAATCTTGTTGGGTAATGTATTTTGAATTATGAAAAGTGCTACCGATGTGGTAATATGGGACATAAGGCTCTTGATTTCACTGGAAAAGATCAGGCTTATGGTCAAACCAAATTTTATTTACAGTTAGTGAAATTTTTCATGTTCAATGAGATGGTTCATTACGCAAACTAGTGTTCAACAAAGAGATCGAATGTTGGGATGCAGTCAGAATACAAGCAGAAAGGTGTGGTGAAATCCTTTTCAACTACTTAAGCTGATGTGGTCCATCCAATGATGTTTAAGCAGGTACTTTGTTTGTTTTTTCAAATTATGACAATGTCTTGTTTGATTCAGGGTCTACACATTCTTTCATCTCTAAAAACATTTCTTATAAATTGGGAATGCCATCTCAAGAAATGACTCCTGAACTTGTGGTAAAAACACCTGGGGGAAATGTTGAGGAAAAAAGAATTTACAAGAATCTTCCTATCCTTGTTCGTGGAATGAACCTACTTGAAAACCTTATTATTTTACCTCTAGTAGAGTCTGATGTTATCCTGGGTAAGGATTGGATCTATGTTTACCATGCTAAGATTGATTGTAGAGCTAAAGAAGTTTGTTTTCTTAAATAATCTCAGTTCATGTACAATAATGAACCCTTAATTTTGATAACATATCAAGAGGCTTAGAAATTTTTAAAAGCATGAAATGAATGTTTCCTTGAACATATTTTTGAAAGAAAATGAACAGTTCAGATTAATGATGTGCCAGTGGTAGATGATTATCCTAGTTTTTTTCATGATATGATTCTTGGAATAATACCAGATCAAAAAGTTGAATTTACTATTGACTTAGTTCCTGATGGTAAGCCATTTTCAAAACCCCCTTATCGAATGGCTCAAATTGAACTATTAGAGTTGAAGAAGCAATTGCATGATTTATTAGAGAAAGGTTTCATTACACCTAGCACATCACCATGGGGTTCTCCTATCTTTTTTGTTAAAAAGAAAGACTGTTCAGTGAGACTTTTCATTGATTATAGATCCTTGAATAACATCACTATTAAGAAAAAATACTCTTTGTCTCATATTGATGATTTTTTTGATCAGCTCCAGGGAGCTCAGTTTTTTTCAATGATTGACCTAAGATCGGGGTACCATTAGTTGAAGGTAAAGGAAGAAGATATTCCAAAGACTACATTTCATACAAGATATGGCCATTATGAATTTTTATTTATGCCTTTTGGGTAAACCAATGCACCTTTTGTATTCAAGGAACTTATGAATAGAATTTTCCATGAGATCTTGGATAAGTTTTTGGTTGTTTTCATTGATGATATTTTGGTTTTTTCTAAAAGTAAAGAGGCGTATGAAAGTCATTTAAGGGTTATTTTTAAAACCTTAAAAAGAAAATAAATTGTATGGGAAATTTATCAAGTGTGAGTTTTGGTTGCAAAAAATTTCATTCCATGGTCACATTTTTTCTAAAGATGGAATGATCGCCGATCCTGCAAAAACAAAGGTTATTGAAGAATGGCCAAGACCCACAAATGTAACTAAGATTCGTAGTTTTATTGTAATGGAAGGATATTACCAATGGTTTGTTAAAAATAATTTCATGGTTATCTAGTCCAATGACTAAGCTAACTCGAATGGTTGTTAAGTTTATTTGGATAGAAGAATGTGATGATTATTTTGAAGAATTGAAAAGAAGATTGGTGAATGCTCCAGTTTTGGCACTACCTTCCAGGAATGGTGAGTTTGTTATCTATAGTGATGATTCATTGAAAGGACTTGGTTGAATCCTAATGCAGAATGATTAGGTATTTTCTTATGCTTCACGCCAGTTGAAAACTCATGAGATAAATTACCCTACACATGATTTGGAATTAGCTGGTGTTGTTTTCGCTTTAAAATTTTGGAGGCATCATTTTTATGGTGTAAAGTGTGAAATATATACTGATCACAGAAGTTTAATGTATATATTCACTCAGAATGAATTGAATAGGAGATAGAGAAGATGGCTAGGATTAATCAAGGATTATGATTGTACAATTCATTACCATTTAGGAAAATCAAATAAAGTGGCTGATGCTTTGAGTCGAAAAAGTAATGCTTTATTAACTGTGTTACATTTAAAATGTGATCATTTGGTTAAGGGTTTGATGAAATTTGGCATAGAAGTTGATGGTGCAGGATGCTCATTAATTTTGTTTCAGGTATAAGTGAAATATTCTCTATCAGACAGAATTAAGTAAGCACAATAGAAAGACATTGAGTTGCAAAAAAAGGTAGAGATGGTTCAGAAGGGTATGTTACCTGAATTCAACATCGATAATGATTTTGTTTTATGATTTGGGAAGATATTGTGTGTTCCTTGTGATTCATAGTTGAAGAGAGAGTTTTTATCCATTTTCAGTTCATCCTAGCAGTACTAAGATGTATAGAGAACTTCGGGAGTATTACAGGTGGGATGGAATGAAAAGAGATATTACTGATTTTAATGTGAAGTATTTGACTTTATAACATGTTAAAGCAAAGCACAAGTTATTGAAAGGGATGCTTCAGCCTTTACCAGTGCTAGATTAGAAATGAGAGAATATATCCATGGACTTCATTGTGGGATTACTAAAGACACCTTGAGGTAATAATGCAATCCGGGTTATTGTTGATCGGTTGACTAAATCTACTTGTTTACTTACTATACGAGATACATTCTCCCTAGATCAACTATCTCATTTGTATCATAAATTGATAGTTAGGTTACATGGATTTCCCTCTCCATTGTGTCTAATCACGATCCCAGGTTTACTTCTAACTTTTGTAAAGTCCTTCAGAAGTCATTGGGTAATGAATTAAATTTTAGTACAGCGTTTCATCCTCAATATGATGGTCAGTCAGAATGAACACTTCAGAATTTTAAAGATATGCTACATTCTTGTTCGATGGATTATCAGGGAAGTTGGGACCAACATCTTTCTTTGGTTGCATTTTCTTATAATTACAGTTTCCATTACAGTATACACATGGCACCATTTGAAGTATTATATGGGACGTAGAGTCAAACTCCAGCTTTTTGGGATGAAAAGGGTGAATTGAAGTTTATGGTACTAGAATTGGTAGAAGAGTTGGCATAAATAGTTCACATGATACAAAAATACATGAGAACAGATAATAGTAGGTAGAAAAGTTATGCAGACAACAGGAGGAAGGTCTCTCTTTTGAGGTAGGTGATCATGTCTTCCTCAAAGTTTCACCACAGTAAAGTATAATGTGATTTGGTAAGAAATGAAAGTTGAGTCCAAGGCTCATTGGACCATATGAAATCCTAGAAAGAGTTGGATCAGTTGAATATTGAGTGGATTTACCTCCAATTTTATCTCAGATACATAATGTTTTTCATGTTTCAATGTTAAAGAAGATCATGCCAGATCCATCTCTTGTTTTGAGTCCAGATGTAGTTCAACTCGAAAAGAATCTATCTTATAAGGAACAACCGGTCTAGATTCTTGACCACAAGGAGCACATAATACGGAATAAGGGGATTCATCAAGTAATGGTTTTGTGAAAAAAACACATGATTGAAGAGGCAACATGAGAATCTGAAAATGCAATGAGTGATAAATACCCCCACTTATTCGAAAAGTAAATAAATTATGGGGATTAATTTTTCTAAACGGGGGAAGTATGTAACATCCCAAGTAAGTAAATAATTAAGGATTTTCATATCTATATATATTTATTAATTAGATAGTGTTTTAGAGGCTTAAAATTATAAAAAATCAAATCTTAAGCATAGAATACTCTAATATTTTTTTAAAGATCGTTTTACCTCCATTTGATGGAAAACATTTTTCAAATAAAAATATTGACAATTTCATAATCTATATTTGTCAAAATAAACTTATTCTTTTCAATCGGGATATTAAAATTTACTTTGGATAAATTTTGGGTATTTTTTTGACAATGTTCATTTTTTATGAATAGTGAATATACTACATTTTACCTCAAAACTGGTTTTTCATCTAATTTAATTTTATGGTTATATTATATTTTTAATTGGTTTTAAAGTTTAATTAGAATATATTGTCACCATTTAACCCAATTTTGGTCATTGTAAATAATTTCACATTGTAATTGGGCATACACAAGTGTCAAACTTTTGATAGATATTGTTTCTAAAAAACCCACTAATTGTTTTCACAACGGGAATTATTTGTAAATTAATTATTGAAATTTCAGAGTTTTGAATTTGGTAAAATGGATTCCATATTTGGAATCATAAGGTCAAAATTATGCAATTAATACTCATTTGTTTTTTGACATTATGAATAGTAACAACGGTAATTATCTTCAATTATCGTGATTAATTAGTAATCGGGTAGTTAAGGGTAATAAAATAATATCATAACAATGTAAAGTGACCCCAAAATGTGTCCTAAGTCTACTGGTTGTGTTATGGACGACTATGGAATGCCTTGTGCCAACTTACGGACCCCATCGAATCACTTTTGTGTGATAGTGAAATTTTATCATTTTATTTTTTTAAAGGAAAATATAAGAAATGTATGTAACACGTAATTAAAACAATTTTAATTTTGTCTACATAAATTATCTCTCATACAAAAAATAGTTATTGTAAAGATAAAAATATTTCCTACGTCATGGTATTTTTTTTTTTAATTTTTAGTCATTAAATAAATAAATTTATTTATGACACCATGATGATGCAGTGATTACCTCATTAATAAACGATTTAAATAAAATGAAAAGATAATGTAAAATCTAAGACATACACTTGTCAAAAAGTAATTTTATGGGTGGATTTCGAACCCTTATCACCTTATACATGAAATATATTATTTTTGGACCTTTAAAATGTGAAACTCATTTTATAATAAAGTAACATTTCATGAATTTCCAATAGTGATCCTCCTCCCTCTTATAAAAGCCCCCACCTCTAACCCCATACCCACACCTCTCAAGTCATTGCCTCATACAAACTCTGCTCATTTTATCTCTCCACTTCCCTCTCCTTATCATAGAAGCCTTACCTTAGGCAGAAAGCTCTTCAAAGAACCCTTTTGGTTCAAACCAAGGGGAGTTACCCGATTTAATGGAAATGTCCTCTCTTATGTTCTTTCGTTTAATTTTGCTTATCCAACCTCATAACCTCTTTTTATTCCTTTAATTTGTAACTACCCATGTATCTTAAATATACTAGGATTTTTTTATGAGATGGATTTTATTTACACTTACACACAAATCCGTCTAATGGTTAAAGAACATATTGTTTCTGTGTGTGGCGAATTACTGCCCCACGAAACGATGATTGTTCAATATTCTTTTAACTCCTTTCATGGTGGACATTAAGATGTCACTATATTTATATATGATATATATTATGTTTATGTTTTCCTTATTCTTCTTTATTTTTAATTTATGGAATACCTTTATGGTTTCCATTATGGGTAAACGTGATAATTTCATTTTAGGATGTGCGGACTACTGCTCCCTCAAAGTGATTTGATTCGTTAATTCCATATGTGGGATGTATAAAGGATAGAGTTAATGATATTATATATGATATTATAATGGAATTATAATATACCTTTATATAATTATGATTTCATTCCATTAAATTCGAAATAGAAATGAAAGTAGTGTTCATGCGTACGTACGACTTACTGTCTCCATGAACGGTGCATTTCATTTCTTACATCTAAATGTTTTGTAATATTATAAATTCATGTATATACTGGATATTCATGATATATATGATATCTAAATCATGAATATAATTCTGTATATAATGGATATTTTACCACATGAACAACTTTCAATTATAAGAAGTTTATTTTTTGACTCAAGTACCAAAGATTGAAAAAACGACCGTTATTAACATAAATAATTACATAATGTTCGTAACACAGTAATAAGTGAAATAAAAAAAATAATGAACTTGAAAAGGTTATTAAGAAAGTAGAAATTAAAACTAGTTTATTATTAAGGATATTAAAGAATGATCGCGTCAAGTCGGACACGAGTTAAGGGACTTCGTCTCAATATCCTTTCATTGAGCCAAATTTTGTTTTATACACAACTTTCTTTTATACGGTGTATAAACCCCTTTGACTTTAAATTTTATTCAATAGGAATATTTTTCTATGAATAGTTTTGCTAAACGGAAAAATGGAATGTTTTTGTCTTATGTATGTGGCGACAAAGACTTCTCCATCGTCGTGACCATTATTTGAGTTTTAGCTTCCTCTACAAGCCATAAAATTTTTATAAATGAAAAATAAATACCATGTTTTAATTTTATTTTGTTTTGGTATTGAAAATGGTTTTGAAAATGTTTTTATTATGTCAATGTGTTTTTGATTTCTTGTTATTGAAATGTTGAAATGTTATGTTTTCTTTTATGCATGGTTTGTGTGATATGTCTATGTTATGGTTCTTGGGCATTGTTTATGAAGACGGGTGGTTCTGTGATAAACTAAGGGTAGGTGAGCCCGAGATAGATATCCAATGCATTGGGTAACGTGAAGGGGTTATATTATAAGGTTTCTCCAAAGAGATTTAGGTAATATACTGTGATGGGTATTCCAAACGTAACCATGAGGGTTACTACCTACGTAAGATTGTTATGAATGCCTCAAGTTACCTTTATGTCATATGATTTCTATGAGATATTCATAAACCTTATTATTTCATGAGGTATGTTAAAGTGCTTAACTTTATGAGTAAAGTATGTGTTCAATGATTCTTATGTATACATGGACTAAGGTTTTCTCTACGTATTTTTTATCCCTTACTGAGCTTTTTATGCTGATCCCATGTTTTTAAAATTTTTTTCACAGGAAACGGAAAAGGTAAATGATGTGATGATAATGTCAAAGAAGTGTCAAGAATGAATCCATGTTTTATTTTAAATGTGTTTCTGTTGATTGGGAAAGTGAATGTTGTCTTTTATGTAACCACCTTGTCTAAATGTGGAATGTAATGAATTGTTTATGATCTAATTCCCTAAAACTCTAAACCTGAAAATATACTCAATGTGTATTCTGGAAATAACTCAAGATTAAGTAATGTTTAAGGTTTGGGCCTTATAGTTGGGGTTTTACATTGGTGGATCCTATTGTGGGTGTGTACGACCTATGTTTTGATGTAGGTGGTTCTACCTCTAGCCTTTTTTGATGAACCTTATTATTTATGATTTATAAATTGATTTGTAAAAGGAATTGGAAGTGTTATTTTGTGTGTGTTGAAAATATTTTATAATGAATAATGGGGTTTTACTAGTTATTGATAAATAAAATGATAAGGGGTATTTTCAAACAATTGAAATGGATTAATGAATTGGATTTGAAATGTGATTGAACTGGTTTTTCAAATCATTGGAATGAATTGTGAAAACAACCACATGGGTTACCTTGGGTACATTGATAGAACGTTTATCTAGAGGACATCATCCATTTACTTTTGATTATCATGAGGTTTTATTATAGGGATTTCCAATGTTTCCGAGGCTCATTATTCTAGGGTAATGATGTTGACTTTGTTTGGGGGTAGACTTATGGTGTATTCATATGCCTCCTAGGCTTGTGTTCTAGGAGTTGAATTGTGCACTTGATTGATTTTTGAATGAGTAGTATGATATTCAAACATGTAGTTATCCTTGGTTCAATACAAGTGCTTTTGTTTTTTATTTCATGCCTTTTCATGTTAGCATTTATATTCATGTTTATTCTTCTGAATGAATTATATGGAAAATGTTCTTAGAAATTATTATACATGACTTTGTTATAGAACACTTGAAAAAAGTTTTCCATTTTTTCTATAAAAATAATTTACTACTTATTATGACATATTTTATTGAAAATTAATATACAAGAATTTTTATTCATAGACTTGTTATAAAACACCTGGGTGGGATCATATTAATCGTATAATCTCACACATTGTGAACCAATTTAGTGGTGTGAAAACCTATGTATGTATTCCAATACAGGTAAAGTAAAGTTTTTATTGTGAGTTGGAATATTTTATTGATAGATGAGTTGTTTAGAAGATGGTATTATTGTGGGAGTTCGTCCAAGCCTTCACATGGAGTAGCAGTTTGGTTTTGGTGCATTGTAGTTGGACCTGTCTCTTGAATTATTTGGCTACTATTACACTCATTTTTACTCCTATCTTTCCTACAATTATGGAATATATTTATTGTATTAATAGTATTATTTATTTCATTATATATATATATATATATATATATATATTACATGTGTTTTTTTATGATGGGAGAAACAGTTCTCTTTGTCTTGTTGTTTGATGCTTGAGTTCTTTTCTCCAGTCCATGTGGATCAAGAATTCCCTTGGGGTACGTGACAGATCAGGTCAACTACCAGGTTTGAAGGAAACACGAGTTAGATTGTTAAAATTTGTTCTCATAGGAGGCATATACTCAAGAGTCATTGTCTTGGGACATCTGCTAGATTTGAGGGAGGATTTTCTGGACTTGAGTTGTATGTTGACATAATTGTATGCCCATTACTTTTCATGAAAAGAGTAATGTTCCCATGGGATGTTGGGATATTTGTCCAAAGTGTTGGGTTTTGTTTTAAATCATAGTTTTTATGTGTTTTTTGGATTAAACTGAGATTTTTTTATTGTCGGATCATTCTTATGATTTAGTATTTAGTAGTATGCCTCTGAGATGTCTTTCATGAGTTTATCAGATGGGTTACACTGATGCCCCTCATGAAAATATACCTATAGATCAAAATATCATCAATAAAGTCATATGGGTAGTTTTTGATGTTTATCTAGACCCACCATGTGTTTGGAATGATGTTTATGAGGTACAACCAAGAGATATAGGAGAGATATATCGATCATGGGAATACTTGTGTTAGATGAAAACATCATTTAAAGGGGAAAATCAGACTGATGAGGAATATGATTGAATGGATATTATTGATCATATATAATAATTATGATAAATACCCATGAATATCAGGTTACAGAGTGCAATATTCAGGATAGAGGGTTTTGGAAAATAGTAGTGGGATTATATGGTACAGGATGATAGACACATGGAGTTAGATTGGATGGTCTTCCAATGTCCATTTTCAAGTAGTTTAGTCAAGAGATTCTGATGCTATAAAGGTCTCTAGAGTTACAACATTTTAATTGGGAGAGTGTTTGATGTCATCATACCCCATCTAGTTTACTAAGGGTTTTTTTCTCTAGACATGGTAATGAATGTCTAGATCAAGCCTCATAAATACCTATAAGGTTTGCGATGGATATCAAATCAAATGTTTCTATGTTGAAATTTTATACCTATGTGGAGGCATAAACATGAATATGATGGAAAATATGGTATATATGTAAATATTTTTTCCACCCCATCTCTTGCATCCAGTGCTAGTTTTTTGGTATTTATGTGATGAATAGAAAGTGGAAGGATCCTTGTAGAAGTTGTAGTGTAGGGTCTTATAACTGATCCAACTCTGTACCATCTACTATAGGTAAATGTAATCCTATGAATTTCCAAAAATGTGTAATTTTGGGAAACAAAATATTTTCATGTATTATTCCCATGAAGAGGTGAAAAAACTCTGGAAACATTGGTAAATTAAAGTTCTTCTGTCAGGATATTAAAATAACTCCTTATAATCAGGGTTCGGCAGCTATAAAGTCTACTTTAGGGAAGTAAGATTCTTAAAATATCAAAGTGCTCTAGACATAGGCATCATGTGTGAATCAAATTTAATAAGTATATGATTGTCCAGCTGAATACAAAGCTGGCATAGAAATAGTTAGAGGGACTATCCTTACTGCATCATCCATATCAATTTCTCTATTCGATATTGGTGTCTCCCAATAATTTATATATTCAGCTTTGGTTAAAATTATTAAACATTAAATGAAACTTATTTCTTTGAAAATTAGTTAGAGACACCTCTCAGTATGATTAAATAGAATGGGTTTTAGTGATCTTGTTTGTCAATGATATCTGGGGTGAAGATGGCTTGATATTTTCTTGTTCTTAATCTCTATGTACTTGACATCATTGTTAGTATGGATTTTCTGGTATCTCATCGAGATGTGTTCGATTGTTATCATCAACAAGTTTCATATATTTTTGTTGATGAGAGATCCCATGTGTTTCAAGGGTAATGGGACCCAAGGTCTAGTCATGTCAGACCATCCCACATAGAGATCATGGGTTTGTTGTCTATTATTAAACATGTTCCTGATGGATTTTATTTTTTTGTTGATCTTTTTATTTTTTTGTACTTTCATTATTTTTTTCTAGATGAATACTATGATATTACCCTAGATATATGGAGAGGAAGAATTTATGATTGTCTTGGTGCCAGGTACATAAACGATATTGATAACTTCTTATCATATAGCACCACCAAAGTTTAATGAGATTAAGATTCAGTATGATGAACTTTTATAAAAATGTTTCATTCACCCCATAATTTTTCCTTGGGAAGCACTATTGGTATTTTCCATGAAGGAATATGGTTCACATATATTTTAGGTGTATTATCGGAAGATGAACCTGGTAATAGTTCAAAATAAGAATCCTTAGCATTGTGTGGATGATTTGTCTGACTAATAGATGGTGGGAAAGTGGATTGGAAATATTGATCTTCTTTTGGGTTATCATTGGCTTAGAGTTATGGATTATAATATACCAATGATATATTTTAGGAGATGTTATAGACATTATAAATATCTTTTGATGTAATTTGGTCTGACTAATTCACCTCCAGCTTTTATGGTTTCGAGGATTCTGATATTCCATAAATACCATGACACTTTTGTGCAAGCATTCGTGGTTGATATCCTGGTTTATTAAAAATACGAGTGGGAGAATGAGCACCATCTAGGATTAGTTTTGGAAATTCCCATAACTCACCTATTATATGAAAATACATTGAAATATTGTTTATGTATTCAAGAAGTGAAGTTCATAGGGCATAATAATTCTAAACATTGCTTAACAATTGATCATGAGAAGCTGAAGGATATATGGTATTGGTAGGAATATAAAAATGGATAGGATATATAGAGCTTAAATGGTCTTACTAGATACTATCAATTGTTTTTTAGGATTTTTTCTATATTATAATCAACTTTTCATTCTCATACCATGAATGTGGGGAAATTCACATGGGATGTGAAGTGTCAGTATTTTTTTGAGTAAATGAAATGACTCTAAATATCAGCTTCTTTTCTAATCTTATGAGTGACACAAAAGGTATATATGGGGTTTTTATATTTTTAGTGTGCTGGTTTGGATTGTGTGCTTATACAAGATTTATCTATGGTAGGTTATGGGTCTCTCCATCATTGATTTTAAGAGAAAAATTACCCCACATATGATATAGAGCCTTCTATAGTTATGTATGCTATAAAATGTCGGAGGAACTATCTTTTTGGGAATAGGTTCATGTTTTTATCTAATAATAATATTTTGAGTTATATATATTTTCAGATAGTCTTGAATTTTATATAGATACAATGTTATGAATACCTTGATACATTTGACTTTGACATCACCTACACCCTGGTGTAGGGAAATATCATTACAGACGTTCTGAGTAGAAATGTACCATCGCAGGATGTTTTTGAATTGAAGGAGGAGTGAAACCTCCTGGGGATATTTGCTCAACTGTACATTGATTCTCAGAAGTATGTTTCAGGTATTGTTTTGACTAATGTTCAGTTATCATCATCGCTCTTGGAGTTTATTTTGAAGAGTCTGTAGTAGAATGATTTGTTTATAAACATTCATTGAAGCCTTTATGGCAGGGTTACCTTTATTGGTTTTTCCTTATATTTATATGGTATACTTCACATTGGGAATCATGTTTTCATCCCATAATATATGAGGGGTTTAGTATTTTTTTTAAAATTTAACATTCTTTAGGGTTTGTTCATCTCGGCACTATTAAAATTTATTAGTATATGGGATGATGATTCTATTGGCTCATTATGAATCGTGGAATTTCTGAGTATGTGCCATTCTGTTAGGCTTTCCAGTGGATAATGGTAGAGCACTTGAAACCTTATGATTTTCTACAACCACTTTCGGTGCAAGATGGAAATGGTATGATATACGCATGAACATTTTTGTTGTATTAAAATAGACTCCCCGTGGGAGGGATTCTATCTGGGTGGTTTTTGATTGGTTGATAAATTATTCTCATCCCATTTTGGTCGATGATACAACAATGTTTAAAGATATAGGTAATCTGTATGTGAAGGAGATTTTGAGGTTACATGGGAGTATTTTATCCGTTGTTTTAGATATGGATCCTAGGTTTTCCTTGAGGTTTTGGATGAGTCTCCAAGAGGTGATGGGAACTTAGGTCATTTTAAGCACAACATACCATCCATAAAAATAAATCCAAACAAAGAGAGTAATTCATATCCTGGAGGATATTCATTGTGTCTACATATTTGATTTGGGTGGATCTTGGGATAGAAAACTGGCACTAGTTATTTTTTTTATAACAATAGTTTTTAGTCATCAATCCTAATAGATCACATTGAGGTGTTATATATTATCTTGTGTAGGTCACCTCTTTTATTGGACGAGGTGATAGATGTGGCTTTGTTTGACCATGTATGGTCCATGAGACATCAGCGAATATTCAAGATTTTCATCAACATGTGGTTACAAACCAGAGTCCAAGGAAATCATATTTGGATTGGCGATGTCATCCTTTGGTGTTTTCTATTTGTGGCTATGTTTTCTTGATTGTATCTCCTTGGATGGGTCATTTTCGTCTAGGGAAAAAAATAATGTTGGATCCAAGATATGTTGGCCTACTTTAGGTCACTGAGACGCTCTGGGAGGCCACATATTAGTTATAATTTCAGGTTCACTAGATAGGTATTTCTGATGTCTTCCATATGTCTCATCTTATGATGTTACATCATGATCCCACAAGTGTTCTAAATCTGGAATGAATTGTGTTAGAAGAATATGATTCTATTCAAGAGAAACCAGTTGAGATCCTTGTATCTCTATATGAATATCTTGCATGGAAATCTGATTTTGTTAGCCAGAGTTCTATGAAAAAACAAATAAGATTATCAAAATACTTGGGAATTGGAGTTGTTGACGAGGGAGCAGTGGGATCAACTTTTTATAGGGATTATGTCCTCCACATAACTACCTAAGGATTTAAGTTCTTTATTACGAGGAGTTTATAACATACCATTACCAATCTGTAAGGTATATCCTTAGAATCATCATTGTTTTCCATTTCTCATTCCTTATATAGGGCCGAGAAAGAATTTGGAGGATACCTTTAATGGTGAAGTCACAAATTTGTTGGACTGTCAGCATTAACTAGTGGTTTCAGTGGGGTGAAAGATGATTTCACATAGTATAACTTGGTTATATGATGTGTAATTGTTATTTGAGTGCATGTTGTGAAAGGAATTAACGCTATGAAAGGTTACATGATATAATGATTGGCTACCCACCATGAGTTAATTGAATATCATATTTTTATTCTATAGATATCAATTTTTTAGCATGCATAAACATTGTGGGTTTCATGATGTGTAGAGTAGCTACCCATTGTTTAATTCCCCGAGCAAAGAAGTTTTAGGGTGTCGTTTAGGTTTTGGGGTTCCATTAGACTAGATTTTCTCCTTTGATCTAAATTCAAAGACCCTCTTCATTTATTTTTGGAGACAATGTTCCTTCAGGATCAATACATTCAACATTATATCTTTATTACAGTGGTGGTGTATCTCTCCATAAAAGTGATCTTATTTTTTCTCCATTTCCATTGATCAGGGTTGTGCCCTAGGGTTCCTCCATCAGATTTGTTGATTGAAAGTGGTGTTTCATCTTTTTTTTTCTGGAAAGATCCATTGTGTGATCTCGTTCTGGAGTCCATTCCATTATTATTTTTGGTGTGGTGGGTGTTCACTATTGAGGTATGCAGTGTTTCCACTTCTCTACTTACCATCGTTCTCAATTGGATCAACCTAAGGTGGATTTTTTGAATTATAGGTTCTCTATTCGCGTTGTTGGGTTTCTTCGTTCATGTATCTTAATGTGGGCATGTGTGACCCATGTTTTGAGTTAGGTAGTTCTATCTCTAGCATATGTGCAGGAACCTTATTGTTCATAAAATATAAGTATATTTTTTACAAGTAAATTCTTTGATTGTGTGTGTTTGTTGAAAATAGTTTTTAATGAAACATGGTTTTCCATGGAAATTTATAATTTTAATGAAAATGGTCATTTTCAAAGAATTGAAAATTAATTATGAAATAGTATTCAATGAATTGAATGAATTGTGAAAATAACCACATTAGTTACCTTGGGAACATAGGTGGAAGTTTATCTTGAGGCCATCGTCTATTTATTTGTGATTATAATGAGTTTTTTTCATGGGGCCAAACTTTGTTTCGTAGGACCACTATCCTCTGGTAAGAATATTTTAATTTTTTGAGGGGATTTTGTCAGGGGGAATTCTTGGGCTTTCTAGTCATGTGTTCTAGGAGCTAGATTGTGAACCTGATTTATTATGGTAAGGTAAGTCTACCAGTCTTACCTAGAGTGATCAATGGAACATACACATGCACTTCAAATTTGTATATCTCGTATTTATGTGATATCCTTAATATTCATGTATATTATTTTGAAAGACTAATATGGAAAATTTTAATTGATGTTTATATACACACTTTTGTTTTAGAACATCTAAAAATGGATGTTTACCATGTTTTCTTTAAAACTACTTTACTTTTTATCATCCCGTGTTTTATTTAACATGATCAAATAGGAGTTGTAATGAAAATACATGTTATGGAACAACTAGGTGGGATTCTATTAAGCCTTTATGATCACACCTTGTGCACCTCATAAGAGGGGTGAGGACTATGTATGTATTTGAATATAGGGAAAGGCAAGACAACATAGTGAGGTGGTGAGGTTATCTGTCAGCAAAGTTGGGTAGCTGGTGGGAGATGGTGGGAGTTCTCCCATGAAACAACATGGTGTTTTTGTTTAGTTTTGATACTTTGTAGTTGTAATTTTCTATTGATGTTTTTGTTGATTATTATAGTCATTTGTTTTCGTTGTATTTCTTATAGTTATATAATATATTTATTAGATTTCTGTTGTTCCCTCTTTCCTCATATATATATATATATATATTCCATGTGTTTTTTAGGTTGGGAGAAATCATTGCATCTGGCTTGAAGTTCAATACCCGGGTGCTTGTCTCCAGCCCATGGGGATCGGGAATTCCCTTTGAGTATGTTATATATCGGGTCAGGTATCGTGGCTGAGGTAAATATTAGTCTGTTCATTTCAAATTCCAGCTATTTTCATAAAATAGTTGGGAAAAGATAAATTCTAAATCCTATTCCAATAGTTGTGGAAAACATTTTGTATAGCTCTAATAGTATATCTAATTTTTCCAATAATGTTACATCTTATAGATGCCTGAATAGAGAAATTAGGAAGATGATAAATAAATTTCTTTATAAATAATAACATGAATCATGTTGAGTGACTAGATTCACCTTTATGGAATCAAATTTTTATTTTAAAAATCATCTATCAATGACAACCTTATTTTAGTGGATCTACCAACCACTTTATTTCCAAATAATAGACTACCACTATATAAAAGATAATTTTTTGTACTTCTATATTCATAGCATGAGAATGTTACCCTGATATCATACCAGGTAGAATGATATAATGATCAGTGGTGGTCTCTAATAAAAAACGTGATGAAAATATGGGAGATTGATTATACAGAGTGGGAAGTGTTAAAAGGGTCAATTTTAATAAATAATTTCCCTATTCTAAGTGACAAGAATTGGAAATGAATTCCTAGATATAAATCATATGGAAAATGAATTAGTGGTAAGCTTTGAAATAAACACTACAATACTTTCTTGATACAGATTTAGATTAGTTATGGATCCTATAGGATATGTTTAAATATTAATTGGTTGACTGAGACCCCATTTTTTATGGAATATGGAAAAAATAAACTATGAATTATAAGAGGACATAATGTGGAGTGTTATGAAAGTTATGTTGTTGTTTTGAGAGATTCAGTTGTCACTTAGGTCAAATAAAAATAATAGTGAAATGAATCCAAACTCATGGAGAATCATTGATCCTAGAATAAGAAAAAATATAGAGAAACATCCCAAGTAAAAATAATATAGGAAAAAGAATTCATGGAAATTATTTCGTGGGAATGAAAAGTGATACAATTTCGGTAGAGATTTCAATATTACGTGTAACTGTTATGGTGGGGGTAATTATCTACTTATAAACACTAAAGGAAAAGGGACGATAGTGTGTGCCCAAATCGAAGTCCATTGGTTCAAGTATGGGTAATTTGTTCACTTTTCTAATCAATTTAAAAATTATAAAATAATAGAGGGAACCCACCATTAACCTAATTATAGGATAAGGGAGAAAGATTATGAATTTTTTACCTTGATGAATGTGGTAGAAGAACTGATTGATGTGGTGTAAAGTACAATAATTGTGTTCTCAATTATAAGAAGTACATTTTCTGATTATGTCCTTATGAATTATTTTATTTCATCCATGTTTTCAATGAATATAAAATCATTCCCTAAACATATATAAGAAGAGTTACTAGTCACAAATCCTAGTCAGATTATCCGAGCATTTATAGCGTATATAAACTCTTGTATTATCATTTGTGTGTACAATATCACCACAAATCTAGTAGTCATACCCATGGTGGAATTTTTCACAATACGATGGATGACAGGTCTCTCAAATTATAATTATAAGATCAACTACAAGAGAAAATAAATTATATTCTATAGTTATTTTCAAAAGAGTGATTTATCGACTTGATATTTTTCTAGAAGAACCCCCTATATCCTTATTAATGTGGATGATCAAGGAATATGGAGAAGTAAATGAATGTTTAAATATAGAAAATTACCCCATCATTTAAGAAAATATTGACATATTTACTAAATAGTTACATAGATTATCCCTGGAAATAGAGGTAGCGTTAGTCATTAAAACCTATATCCAAGAATATATCGAAGACCGCATATAGAGTAGAAAATATGGAGTTATAGGAATTAATGAAACAATATTAAGATCTTTAAGAGAAAGGATTTATTGGGTCAGGTTTTTTTCCATGGAAATCACTTATCCTGGTTTTAAAGAATATGGATGAATTAATATATCTATGCATAGATTATTGATAACATAATGTGATCATAGTGAAGAATAAGTACCCTATATCAAGGATTGATGATTTTTGAATATCTTACTAGGGATTAATTCCTCTCCAAGATTAACATCTGATCTGCGTATCATCAATTAATGTTTAACAAAGTAGATATTCCAAATAATTCCATTCAAACAATATATGGTAGGTATGAACATATTTTTATGCACTTTTATTTAATTAAATCCCCATATATTTATTTATTTTGTGAATATAGTCTTTATGTACATCCTTGATAAATTCATGGTGTTTTTTATTGAGGTTATTTTGAAATATTCTAAAAGTTAACACAAGAATAAGGATCATCTGAACATTATATTGAAAACTCTTAGGAAAGATAATATATTTGTTATATTAATAAAATGTGAAGTATTGTTACAAAAATATTAATTATTGTGGAAGATTTTAACCATTGATTAATATACCCTCAATCATATAAGGGTTCATTATTTATAGCTATTAATCTATAAAAGTGATAGGGTGAATCCTCTAGTAATATAACACGGTGAAAAATTCTGAATATTAAAATTTAATGATTTTTGAGATGATTTAACTTAGGAGTGACCTATAGTTGGATATAGTTATGTTTTCCTGAAAAATGAAGGCATTGACTCTTTGGGGAGAAATGTGATATATAAATTGACTAGAAACATTTTACGAATATATTCTTGAAAATCTTAATTTAACATGAGACCAAGGAGATGGTTGGAATTTGCTAAAGACTATTACTATTCAATTCATTATCACCCTTGAATAAAAAAAATTTATGTATGTTTTATGTATGAAAGACCTTATTATGCTGGAGATGATGGGGATTTAAGGATATATATCGATCAGGGACCTAGTAAGGTAAGAAATGGGAATCATGAAAGATGGGACACCACCAACCCTATCCAAAATAGTTTCTAAACCATCATTACTATAGAAAATCATGAGATATAAAAGAGATGAATCAATGATAAAAAAGTAGATATAAGCTATAAAGAATTGGATGTTTCCAGAGTTCAATATTATTCAATAAGGTATAATAAAATTTCATACAAGGATATGTTTCCCATATATCGCAGAGCTAATAATGGAATTGATGGATAAACCCTATATTTAAACATATTATATACATCCTAGAAGTAAAAAAATATATGTGGACCTTCTTGATCACTATTGGTGGGATAATATGAAAAGGTATGTTATTGAATACACTTCAAGGTGCTTAGTTTTTCAACATGTAAATGAAGAGTGACAACTTCCAAATGTGGTAATACAACCACCACCCATACCAACATAGATGTGGGAAAATATCACTATGGACATTGTCACCCATATCCTAAAAAATTAAACGAAATCAATGTGATATGGGTTATAGTGGATCAACTCACAAAGACATACCATTTCATAACTAATCATGAAAACATCATAGTTGACTAACATTCCAAGATATGAATAAAAGAATTGGTGAGACTGCATATGGATCCAATTTCAATCTCTTATGATCATTACGATGGACGCACATATAAATTATAGAAAAGTCATCAACATGCTTGAAAAAGGAATTTAATTTTATAAGAGCTTATCATACCCAAATTAGTGGCCAATCTGAAAGTAATATTCATACACCTGAGTACATGATGATAACATACTCAACAAAATTTATAGGTGGATGAGTTTAATATTCCCCATTTGTTGAGTCATCATAAAATAATGGTTCAATCGATTGTTCAAATGAAACTATATGAAGATATATATAGGAATATATGGAGAACTTCTACTTTTTTGGGATGGAGATAGTGAGAGAAAACTTCAATTGACTGATCTTGTGTATGAGACAATAAAATAGGTTCATGAAATGCAACTACATATGAAATATTCTATGATTTAATAGATAATATACGATGAAAATAATCAAAGGGACATGGATTCTAATGTTGGAGACAATTTTTTCTTTCAGATATCAACATAGAATAGATTTATAATATTTCTAATGAAAGGGAATATTATCCTAGGGTACATTGGCCCCTTTAAAATCCTTGATCGCATAATAGTATTGGATAATTAGATAATTCCTAGAACAAATATAGACCATGTTTATGATATATTGCACATATCCATCGTGAAGAAATATATATCATATCCCCCATATGTATGGAATCCATAGGTGATACAATTAGAACACAATCTTTATAATGAGGTGTAGTTAGTAGATATCTATAACTATAGGTAAAATATCAACACATTAAGGAAACTCACCTTGTAAATGTTTTGTGGAGGATCCATAATAACAAATAGGAAACATGGGAACCAGTGGAACAAAATTAAATAGATGTACCCTCCTTGATTCTCAACCGAGAATATGAGTTGAAATTTTGGGGTTGAAATTTCAAAATGTTGAATGAATTTAATGAGAGAGGATTTCTAAATGATATTTTGTTTCCTAGGAATATGTGTGTAATATTATATTATATTATTTTTCCACACAATATAAAGTAACCAAAGAAATATATATCTCATTAATAATAATAATTAAATAAATTAATTGTAAAACTGATTAAAATGATAATCATTACTATTGAATAAAAATATTTAATAGAAAATATATATTAGAAAAATATGGATCTTCATAATATTCTTGAATAATATACCTTTTAATTAACTATATTGATGTAAAAAAGAAGCATAAAACCAATAACAATCTTGGAAAATAAAAATATAACAATTGGAGTAATTTTAGTGAATCCTGGGTGAAATAATGAAGTGTTATTTAAAGGGTATAAATGCAAATGTGACTATTGGGAATCGATCATTATATAACCACTGTACAAATGTGATCATTAGTCAATATAACCTATGGTCAAACAATCTATTGGGAATTATACTATTTGGTAAATATTTACCATTACAATTATTGTTTATAAGTAGTAATTAAAAAGTAAAATTGATACAAAAATGAGAAACGATGGACTCAACTAGTATAATAATTCGATTTGAAGCCCATTTAGCATAACTTAGGTTGGAGGTAGTGTCACTAGGGTTATCACATGACTAAAAAAATTCCAATATTCTATAAGTTAAGCCTGAATCAAATCACATATATTGTATATTCATCTTAAAGGAGACTAGCACTTCATCAATGTTCGCTGATCCACCCCATGAAACTACCAACATCGCACCGCATACCCTTAATAAATATAAGGGTTTAATAAGAAGTTACATATATAGGAAATAATTTCTCAATTTGTAATAATATTTTTGATATTTAAATTCTTATTCAATCAATTCCATTATAATAATAATTTTTCTCAACAAAATATATGTTAATTTAGATAAATTTAATAAATTGTTTTATTTACACCAATAAAAATTAATTCAATTTCTTTATAAAGGATATAAATTTAATTATTAAATTATTTTAATTATGAATAATATTTTTTATTGTAATATACATTTAAAACAATCTTGTTTTAATATAAATTATATAATAAATTTTTAATTTTTTTAGAAAATATTTATATGTGTAAAAAGTTGTACTTTGCATTAATAATAAATAATATTCAGAAAATAATAATTTTAAAATTGAAAATTGGAAATAAAAATATTTTAAAAAAATTATTATGGTAAAATTAAAATTATATTTGAAATTAGAGTATACAAATTAATGTAGGGTGATTTAATTAGAATATTCTAAAATGCTTTAATTTATCGTCAATAGAAAAAATAAAATTATGGGTTTAGGGAATATTTTATGAATTCATATTTATCTCAGAGTTATGTAATATTTAATTGACCAAAATCAAAAAACTAAAATTTTTTATTTTTAATTATAAATATTTTTTATAGATTTTAATCAATTTCCAAAACTATATTTGGATTTCCAATTTCTAAAATAAAAAATAGGTTTTAACAAAATTACATTGTAGAACATTTAATTTTTCATTCCAAATTATTTATTAAAAATGTTGTTAAGTTATAGTAGATTAAAATTTCATTAATTTTTACTCGAATTTTCTAACCCATGTCAAATAATATGGTTAATCTAATGGTTTTTTAATTTTTACAACATAGATTTCAAATACCTAAAAACAAAAATTATAAAACAATTCCTACACTTTTTCGGTAGATATCCACAAATTTACCCATTCCCACTCACTAAATATCAACCTACATGATGTTAATTTCAATTTGACTCATGACGATCCCCCTCTCTAAGGTCTCTTAATGCCCCAAATGTTCTAATCCTCAATATTTAGGGGAAAATCATCCAAGTATGGTATATTCTCCTTCCTTTCTCTTAAATTCAAATTTTTTTTGTATATGTACTATAAATGATATGTTACTATATTTTATTAAATTTTTCATTACAATATTGATTAATACTTTTTTTTTCTTCAATTAGAGTCCTTTTTTATCTCTTTTCACTTTTTTTCTAAATCATTTTTTTATATACATTATTCTGAAGAATTTATTTCTTTCATTATGTTGAGGAGTTCTGATTAATTTTATTTTTGAGAATTCTTAGACATATTACTTCTACAAGGGTATTTATTGAGTTGTTAAATGATTTATTGATTTGGGTATTTACATATAGGTAACCCACATTACCTTTTCATGGGATAAAAATTATGTAATGTGAGGCCTTTAATAAATTTTATATTCCATGATTTTGATGAGAAACCATTTATTTATTTTCTATGGGATATTAATGAATTGATTTATAATGATCAATATAGATCATGAGAAAATAATACATATTAAGGTCATGTTACAACCCAGGTACAAATAGAATAAATTTTTTCCATGTTAGTATTATAAAATTAAATAGTTAAATTCACTATATTTTGTAATTTTAATAATATATAATTTTAAACTAATTTCTATTTTGGTTATATTTAAAAGATTAATTTTAAAATTATATTATTTTAATTTATAAAAGAATCATTTTTTAATTTATAATTTTGAAATTATCTTAGTGTGAATTATTGAGAATATTCGAGAAAAAATATATTTTTTGTGAATACTAAAAAAAATCAATTTTTAAAATATAGTATTTCTTTGTGACATCATCAAGACATAAATTTTGATATAAAATTAATTAAAATCATGATATTACTATGTCATGACATTATAAAAGAAAAATTATAAATAAATAATTCAGAACATGTAAATTATAATTTATTTCATGATAAGTATAAAAATCATTATCAGTGCATAAAAAATGCCTACACATTGTTCACAACCTCAAATCTGGTTACATTTAGACAATACATGGGTGATAAAAAGTGTTTTTCATATTTTTATTAATTATTATGGATAATTTATTTTTTTGGATTATAGTATTTAATTTAAGAGTTATATATCTTGAGTCTTACCCAAATTTTCTTGCAATGCGTGTGCAATGAAAGAAAAAAAAAATAATAAATTAAAGAATTTTTATTGACATTGATATGATTGAATATACAAATGAAGGAATAAAAATTATATTACCAAAAATAAATAACTTATTTTTAATATAATATTTTATTTTTAAATTTTTATATGATATAATTAACATTAATGCATATGAAATGCTGATGAAGTTCTTCTTAATGATAAAGAAAGATAAATAAAATGATATTAATTTAACTTATATGGATTGTTAAATGAGTAAAAAGGTGGTTAAATCATATTGGTTGAGAATATCTCGACCATTTATGTCTAGGGTTCAAATTATTTACCATTTTGAGACATATGAATATGATTAAGACCCTTTATAATATTTTATTTTAAAGAATGTCTGGTTACTCACACTATAGATTTTAATGAGTATAATATTTTAATATATGGTTTTCTAGGATATTTATTTTACAATAAATTGTATCTTGAAATCTATAAAATTTATCTTCTTCACAGTTTTTTTAAAATCTTTTGGGTATAAATGTTTGCCTTAATGGATTCCATAGCAATGATATCGTAATTATTTAATGATAAAAAAAATAAATTATATTAAAAATATTAAAGTAAAATAATTTTGAGATTTTAAGAAAATCCTTTAATTATCTATATGAATATGAAATTTTTAGTACATAATAATATATTGGTTTAGCATTTTTCACTTTGTTTTGATATTTTATATTTCATATTAATGAATAATGTTAAAATTTTCCAAACAATGATCTCTCATGAATAAATAAATATTATTAAATTACTATAAAAATAAAAAATATTGAATAAGAAAAAATGATATAAAATTGTTTCTAATAAAAAATATAGTAATCTTTTTATGCATTTTGGAAGTCTTTACCCCTATAATATACTTATTATTTTTTAATATTTTAGGTAATTCAAAAATTGTTCCTCACATCAATTATAATAATGGAGTCTTTAAATATCTTAATTTTATCTCTATGAGCCTTATTGTTGAACTATCCTCTTCCAAATTTCCATATCCTCAAACCTTAACACATTCTACTGTATCTTTTCTCAAAAAAATAACCATTCTATGTTACTATGGTGTTTCTCAATTAGAAATACCCAAGATGTGAATTCATTCTTCTTCTCTATTAAATTCTTTATCAATTATATTTTATCCTCACCCCAATAAAAATGTTTAATGATAACATTAATATCATATATATATATATATATTAATTCTATTGTGATAATATTATTTCCATAAAAAAGTATCTTATTTTCTCTGTTTATTTGTAAAAACAAAACAGTCATCCATGGTGTGTCAATTCACCGCCTTCTTGGAACATGAGTTGGCATTCCTCATTACTAAATTCATTCCATTATTAAATTCACATATAATTTTCTAAAATGAGATATATATATATATATATATATTATATCTGTCATAGATTATTATTTCCACTGTAAACGTGAATCTATACCAAACTGAACATGAAACCATGAAAAAAATACACCCAAAATAATTGAAATGACCAATATTTTTAATAAATTGGTGAAAAGATGTAATAATAAGTACTTATAATGCATTATAAATATGAATATAGTTTGTCAATATATTAATAAAACACTTTGAACCATTAGATTTTAGGTTTTAATAAATTTTAAGGATGTTTTACCCGAGGTAAGGGACATTTTAGTAAAAATTCATCTTCCAATTGTAGTTTCTTAGTCAATATAGTTGTATCAATGATTGGGGGATGGAAAAGTGATATCCTTTTCATTTATGTTTCCTTGGTCATAATAAAATACTTTACTCCAGTTAAATATTTCATTCCCTACTAAATATAATTCATCCACACTTACATAAGAACACATGAACTTACAAGGATCACTACTCAATAAGAATAGGGAAATCCTGGGTAAGGTTTAAAAATAATTGAATATCAATAAATAAACTATAAAATAAGAAATTTTTTGGAATAAAATGAGTATGATCTGAAGTTACACCTGTATAGAACTATGATTAATTCAAAAGTTCATATGCATCACGTAGGAGAAAATTATTTAAAGAAAATTTCTATGTCAAGGATATTATGATTTTTTTCGATCAATTTTTAGAAATATGATATTTAAAACCAATTTTACACTAAACTACATTAAATATTGTAATAACTTCCCTGACATTGTAAAGATACTCGCTCCGATTTCCCCATCAGATTTCCCTTGTCTAATTTTCCCAATTTGATTGCTCAATATGGAAAATATATAGTTCTATCAAAATACCACCGAAAAAATTCTAGACTACATCTTCTTTAATCCAAAAATACTAATAAAAATTTCTAATTTTGATGATCCATCCTAATATAGTAACCAGCTAAATATGATTATCAACTTAAAATTATGATTCACAGAATACAATAATCAACTGAATGTTATGTTTCTTATACATGATTTTTATATGTCAGGTATAACTCCTTCAAGAATAAACAATCCAGAAACATGTTCTCTCTAGACTTTTTCTCCATTCTACCTTCTCTCGCTATTCCATTAAATGTTTATTTTTCAGATTAATGTATAAGTTACATTCCCTTTTATAGTCTTCCCAAAATTGGTTTGGGTTGGATTTTTAAAAAGTATCTTACACAACCAAATTTTCCGAAATCCTAAAATATCCTTTAATTTTTGTTTCATATTGATTTATTTAACACATCCAAACTCTTCTCAAAGCTTCTTGAATATTCCATTAAATTAATCTTAATTTTAAATTCACTAAACAATCTTCAATTGGATTCTAATTTTTCAATATGAATCTCCCATTATGATTCTCTATTTTGATAAAGGCATTTGGTTACTCTCATTTTCATTACCCACATGCTAAAAATCAGAATTTAATATACTTCATTACGTTAAATACCAAATTATAAATAAAAATCCTCTTCTTTGATATTCAATATCCCCATTGATAATACTTTTTTATCTCCATGAATCTCTTCCCGCAAGAATGAAAATACATCAAAAAGTCTAAATTCTGATTCCGATTACAATTTTCATTATGATTTTCATTATTATGATGAATAAAAAATGTATAACATTATATTTTTCTTCTTGTTTTGTCCTTAACCACTGGAAAAACAACCAAAAACCCCTTGAGATAAAAAATGGTTGACTACATTGTTGATCGGCCTCAAACTTATCATTTTTTAATTAGATCTAATAATTTCAACCACTTTTATTTATCATTATTCCCAAAATTTCCCAATTAAAAATAATATTACACTGATTATTATGATGGTATATTGAATCTGATGGATCGGTATCAGTAGCATTGACATCAGAAACATGTTTCTTTTCTGAATATGAACCTCATCAACATCTATCTCTAAATATTTACATTTTTTGTCTTTTAATCTAATAGAAAACTAGTATCAGTTTTATAATCATCCTCCTCATCCTTTAAAAAAAATAATTTTGTATCCTCATTTTGATGATCTTGAAACCCAAAATCGTTTGATTCACAAAATTACTTCTTCATAAAAATATCATAATGTATCATGAAGTACTTTATTTATTTGAATATGTTAAATATATGATTTAAAATCATTATAATTACAAGGGAAAATATTTTAACCTATGATGAGCTCCATTCCAATACGAACATGAATATGATTTTCATGAATAAGATTGGTATGAATATGATAGGAATAACCTTTTATCACACATTACTTCATCAAGATTCCATCACATGTTTTATAACTTAATTTTTATTTATGATAATTAAAAAAAACATTGCATCATTATATTTCCAATGAAGTTAAGAAGAATCCAATCTAGTGCCTTATTATGATATTCTCTTATTTTATTATAGACTCGAGGATGGTCTAAAGAAACCTTTCATCCAAAAAACATTTTTCCCATCTGATGGAATTTCATATGAATTGTGAGTTGTATTTTATGAATATAATATCCAATCTAATTTCTACTTAAAAAAGTGAGGTTATTTTTTATTCATTGATATTTCTTTTCCAAAAATAGACAATACCTGAATAAAATAATTATCCATATCATCTTAGTCCTTATAATCGTCTTCTTTGGATTGTTTGTCTTATATGACTCCTAAATCACTGAAATTTTTACCCTTTATCTATAGATTACTAATGAAAAATCTAAGCCTATATGAGAAAAATCATTATAGGAGACAATAATTATAGGAAAAAATCCATGTTATGTAAAATTAGTGATTATGAAAACCTCTTTACCCATTCTTCAGAAATTACTCTCTTCCATAACAGTTACGGTAACTGATGTTTTATATTCCACCTACTAAAAATTATTATTAACCAATGTTTTCTTTTCCTAAAACCAATCCAATAAATAGTCAGAATAGTTCACAAAACAGCATTTCTGAATTCAAAACATACTAACGAATCCCTCATTTTTACATACATTATTTAATGATATATTTATAAAAAACATCCCCATATTGAAAAAACTATCAAAAGGTAATATGAGAGAAGGGGAAAAACAAATACCTCGTCATTGATTAGATGAAGGTTGGACGCCCATGTTCAACCTCAATTTAGGAAAAGGTTCCTACGGTAATGGTTTTGTGAAAATGTTAGGAACTTATTCTAATGTTAGAATATACTCCAACAACAATTTATACTTCTTCATATTCTATTTGATGAAATTATATTTGATATCAATATGTTTTTAATTATAATTTTGTATCAGTTTACGATTAATATTGATTTCACTTTTACTATAACAACCCAAAAGAATTTTTTAACCTCACTTAGATATGTAAAAGTTATATCCAATTCTTCATCCACATAAGTTGTGTAATGTATTAGATACCAGTAACATACTCATCTACAGTCATCCTAAGAGTTACTGAGCTCTATTTCTTTGTATTCTAAATATAAAAAGTTTCCCATAAATAAACTGCACTAGATATGGATCTTCTATCATCAAAATGTTTTCCCCAATTATCATGTTAATCCCCAAAAAATTAAATACTTTTTGACCAATCATAAATGTTTTCGAAATTTGTTGTGCATTTGATATATCTAATAATTATTTTCATGAAATTAAATTTAATTGTTTAGAAGCACTCTAAAATGATAAAGAAAAGGTAACAACATATATAGTATTGGGTATTGAGGATGTCAGACACAAAATACTTCCTATAATATTTTGAAACTCATTTAGTTCAACATATTTGCATTCTATATCATTATTCAACATGGTTTCCAATAAAATTGGTTTGGAAACTTGTTTCTAATTTTCCTTGCAAAACATAATAAAAAGTTCCTGAGCATAATTTCCAATAGAATGGATTTTTTTCTTTCATAAAATTTGTAACCCAATGGTGTATTTAATTTATCTAATAATTAATATCTCAACCAATATTTTCATATATTTAGAAAATATTTCACTAGATATTTCATTATTCTAAACAAATATAATGTCATCAACATAAACAATTATGATATGGGAAAACCAGATAATTTTCATAATATGAATATATTTATCAACCCTTCTTTCATGAAACTCATATTACATAATAAATTATATAATTTATAATACCATTACCATAAATATTGTATTATCCCATAAATAGATTTCTACAAACAGAAAAAATAACTTTCATTTTTTCAAATAAAATCCCACATGTTTGTTTAATGAAAACATCTTCACCAAGATCTCGATTCAAAAATATATAATTTACATCTATTTGAAAAACTGTGTAAATTCATTGTGTAGTAATGGAAAGAAATATTTTGATTGTTTCCAACCCTTCAAAAGGAGTAAAATTCTCATCAAATTCAATAACTTTAATTTGTGATCAAACATTGCACAATAATATTTCCTTGTTACTTATCACTTCACCTTCTTCATTCTATTTGTTCTAAATACCCAACTTTTTACCAAAAATAATTCTGTTATTTGGATTAGGTATGAGTTACCATTAATCAATATTTTGTATTTTCTCCAAGTCTTCAATCATGGACTGAACCTGTTCTGAATGCTCAAAGTCTTAATTAACATCAATCAAGTCAAAGTTTAAATACAAACAATTTTGTCCAATATAATTTAATGTTATTATTTTTTATTATTTTGATATTTGTTAGGAAAAATGGTTTGATATTCCACTTGTTTCTTAATATCAGGATGAGATATTTGTAAAATAATCTCACTTCATGAAATCGTTGAGTCATATTATTCTACTTGAGTATGATTTATACTATCATTATCATTATCATAATAGTTAAAAAATATTTTTTTATATTTATGAACATTCTTAGTAGTCCATGTATTTTTATTTTCCTTAGTTTTTTAATAAATTTTATATGATCAGAATCAACAAGTTTTCTTGTTTTTTTAAAACACATGTACAATATTCCATTGAAGGGTTACCAAGAAAAACACTATATTCATCACTTTTCTCAAACTATCCAATGGTTTCACCTTTCTTCTTAATATTGCATGGACTCCAAAAAACTCTAAACTATAACAATATAATAGTTTTTCCATAAAAAAATTCATATGGAGTTATATCTGAACATGGTATATATGAACATCATCTTTGGATATACACAACAGTACTCGACTATTGTCTCCAATATTATTGAGCAAAACCATGTTCAAGTAGCATAGTTCCCCCCATTCTAACCAAACATATATTATTCCTTTCAGAAACCTTGTTTTTTTGTGGAATATATGGTGAACTGAACTCATTCATAATTCCATGATTCTAAAGATAAATTTTAAATTAGTAATTCTTATACTCACTCTGTTATCGGTTCTTAAATTATTCATGGAATATTTCCATTTAATCTCATCTTTCATCTTGAAACATTTAAATATATACATAAAATCTCACATAGGATTCATATACATAAAAAAGTAATGAATGTAATGTCACCAATGAATGTGTCGAAGTACTTGTATATATATTTGTTGACTGTTTTCACATTGGAAAAATAAATTCATAATGAATAAGTACTTGGGGTCATTTTGAACAAATGTAAAATTTCATATGCACAAAATTTGTAATCTTTCTTTTCTAACAAATAATGCACACCAATATATTAATCTTATCATATTAAGAATATCTAACACAATTTTTCTGTTTATAATATTCTCATGTTTCTATGACACATGTGATCTATCCATGTACTCCTCAATTGATTTTCGTCCACAACAACCATGTAAATAGATTTTTGTATTTCACCAACATGGAAAAAGTTTCCTTTTGTATATTAGCCTCATTTAATTATCTTTCTATCACCCTCACATTTTTCGATAAACCCATGTTTTTTAAGATAACTATTTAACCCTCATCACAACATTGTGAAAAACTCATTATGATTTTTTTTATACTATCATCATATAAAACATACATAGATTTCAACTTTTTTGTCTGAAAGAAGGATGAACCAACACAATTTATTCTTAGGGATTAATCATTTCGGAATATCATTATCCCTTCATTAATGTATTTAAAATTTTCGACAACTTAATATCACCTTTTATATGAGATGGACAACCACTATCATGAATAAAATGTTTTATAACTACTATATGTTTTAGAGAGGCTTCTATAACAAGATTCTTTTATTCCCCTTTATTTTTCTTAATCCCGAACATCTGAAAATAAATAATATTTTGTTGTGTGAGTAAAAAAATAATAAATCATTATGTAAGGTGTCCAAGTTGTTCACATATTTTTCATATTGTTTCTACAGGTGGGAATCTATTTTCAATTATTACTCTATCATTTTCAGGTTTCGTTAAAATAACCTTCTCAGGATTATTCAAAATATCCTACATATTCTATTGAGGTGATTGAATTCACCTAAATGTTTTCCTTATATAAATTATGGAATAATAGTATACTAGTTGGTTGAAAAAAAAACATATAATCCATGTGTCTAATCTACCACAATACCAAAATTACTTATAAATGGTATATTTCCCCCTGAAACATCAATACTAACCAGAGTTGTGAATATGTTTTTCAGTAACCTTATCATATATCTTATAAATACATTATTAGACACCAAGATTTATATTTTCAATAATATTATTCTTTCTCATATCATTTTTATTTTCAACATTATCAGAACTTGTTTTTATATTATCTTTTTCATATTCATATTGTTTAGAAACATTTTCAGACTCTTTTTTAAAAAAATAATCTACCTTTTCAACATTATTAACAATGGTACTTACATAACCATAATATATTCTTTTACCCAAAAATAATTGCAAAATTATTCTCAACCATTGTAGAATTTTCTTTTATATTTTTTCTCCAGTTTCTCCTTATAAATTTTTCACCAAATTTAGAGATATATTTTTCAAAAATTGAATCTATTTGTTCACCTTTAGAATGTTTTTTCTTGGAAAGTCCCAAATATTCATCTTTTATATTTTTTTTCTTGTAATTGATCATTATGATTGTTTTATTTCTCATGAGATTTTTTTATATCATCAATCCCTTTTAATAGATTTTATTTCTCTTAAAGAAACCCTTTTCTGATTATTTGATGATGATTTTATATTTATCAAAGTCTTATTATTCTACTCATGTTTTCTAATATTCATTAGAAACTATTTCAATTTTTTTTTTCAAATTATATTCATGTTTAATTTCTTCTTCTTCAAAGCTACTAGTTTGGAAATATTCATTATTCAACTTTTATATAAAATATTTTTCTTTAGAATTGTTAGCAAAAAAACCTTTGCATTTAACTTCAATATGTTGTTATTTTTAATATTTTAAAAAAGAATTTTTTTAGATTTGAATAAATTTTTATCTTTATCTATAAGAAAAGATTAATCTTTATCCCCCTTTTCTTCCCCAAAATTTTTTGCCTCATTTATTCTACTACACTATCTTCGACTTTTTTTATTTAATGAAAAGTGGACACAATGTTTTCAACATCTCCATATTCAAAACACATTTGGAGAAGTTTCCCACAGTATTTAACTGTACCTATTCTAGCAATTTTACAAAATAATGATAAAATTTCATCAATTTTATTACACACCTCATTTTTAGTTTTACATTCAGCCACATCATGTTCAATAATAATATTTTCGATTACTCTTTCTTGGTATAATTGAAATAAATCCCCCTTTCATAATTTGTTTGGTTTTTCATCGCTCTCACCTTCTCATTTAAAATGTTATGAGAGTGATATGAGAATCGTCCAGATATAATGTTTTAATATATCTATCTAGAAAATGGATATAAGTTTTCACCGAACATATTGGGAAGGATTCTCAATATCATTTCAATAACAGTTTGATCTTCTAAATTTTCACTAAGACATATGATAGAGGTGATAATTTCATTTGAACTAGTAATGAAGTATCCAATAGATTTGTATTCAACGATCATAGGATTTTCATAATTTAGCCTCCAAATTTTTATATTTTCCTTCTTTTATTTTCTTCCTTCAAATATTTTTTTGGCTTATCCCAGAAACCTTTAGATGCGGAAATAACATTTCATCTAAAAAACCAAATTTCACAAATTGATGAGAGTAATGAATTCTTAACCCATCCATTATTCTAAATATGCTTCATGTCAAAATATGAAAGTGTAAATTTATAATCAATGGGAGGAAATACATTTATTGTAGCTTGAAGAACATCACATCAAATAGAAAAAATATTATGATACATTTTATCATTCCAGATATGATAATACTTACCAATAAAGACCAAAATACCATTACTACTTACAAAATTAAGATTATCCATCAACTTATCATTAAAATATCATCAAAAAATATTAGGGGAAACTTATCCCTAAAACCATTTTTAATTGACTAGTAAATATAGATATATCACTGAGAGGAGGAGGGGTGAATCAAATATTTTTTTATGTTTCCTTGTATATGAAACAACCTCACCAACTATTAATTATTTCATTCCCTACAAAAAATAATTCAAACACACATCCAAAAAAATAGTTTATAGGCTTCAGCTCTCAATAAGAGTGGATAAATCTTTAGTATGGTTTGGGAACAATCTAATACCAAAAATTCCACTAGAAAAGTACTTTTATGTGGAATAAAATGAGTAGGATATTCCCCAACACCCATGTAGCCCCATGATCAATAGAACAATTCATTTTCTTCATGTAGAAAAAAATGATATAAGAATGTTTTTGTAACATAAAATATTATAGTTCATATTGATCAATTTTCACAAATATGATATTTCAAAAAAAATCATCACTTTCATACCTAGATGTTGGTAATAAATTATTGGACTTATTAATGAATCTTTGTATGATTTTACAGTCATAATATACCAGTCTTGTTTTCCTTGGCCAATTACCCAATACAAAATAATATTTCTCTATCAGAATATTACAGAAACAATTCTAAAAATCTTCTTCATCGATCTATAAATACACAAAAAAAATTTCAAAGTCTAATGATCGATCCCAAAATATAAATTAGGTGAATACGATAATTAGATGAATATGATGATATGATTAATATGATGATCAACTAAATCTAATATTTTATCTTATAATTTTTTTAGTATGTGACACCTTTTTCATGAAAACACAATCCCGAAACTTTATATATATAGAATAATTCATCACTAAACATTATATCTTCCTTCCCTGAATAATACATGATTCATATGAAATAAAAAAAATTAATTTCACTTTTATAGAAACCCCAAATTTTTTTAGGAAGGATTTTTAAAAAGGTTCTCGCTCAACCAAATTTTTCTAAATCATAAACTCTAAATGATTTTCAGATTATTTTTGATTTCATAAACACTTATCAACTGTTCTTGAACATTATTGAATATTATAATAATGATATCTCACTTATTACATTTAAAAATCTTCAATCTGATTCAGATTTTTCTTTCCAAATCTCTCATTATGATTCTCCATTACGATAATGAAATTTGGCCACTATGATTATACTAACCCAATTTCTAGAAAAACATAACTGATAATATATCACCAAATTTTTCTTAACCAAATTATAAATAAAAACAAAAATATTTAATTTTTAACTTACCTATACATAAAAATTTTGTATCTCCCTAAATCTATTCAACAAAATTAATAAAACATAAACAAAACTCAAGTCTTATTATGATTCTGATTTTCATTACGATTTACCTAATTAAAATAAATAAAAATGTTTAATAATGGATTATTCATCTTCTTTTATCTTGACTAATATGGAAAACAACCAAAAATCATGGTGATGAAAGATGGTTGACTGTATTCTAGATCACTCTCTGAATTTTATTTTTTAATCAGCTCCAACAATTTCCACTTTTTTTCTTTATCATCAGTCCCAACACATCCCAATAAAAACAAATCTACATTTAATGATTAACCAGGAATATCAAATCTGAGGGAATAGTATTCGTAGAATTAACTTCAAAAAATTATTTCTTTTCTAAATATGAACTTCATAAACTTATTTCTATAAAGATTTAAATCTTTTGAATTTTGATCTGACTAAAAAATAGCAACTTTGTAATGATCCTCTTATTCATCCTTTAAAAAAAATATGCATATGGTACGTTCATTACGATGATATTGAGATTATAAATATTTATATTCGCCAACTTTATTCTTTTTAAAATTTTAGGCAAGTAACATGACTTCCTTCATGACTCATAATATGTTGAATATCAAATTTACCGTCATCTGAAATACCAAAGTAAGTAATGTAACTTCCCAGAAGATTTTATCCAATAAAATCTTGAATATGGTTTTCATGAATATGATTTTACTATATACAATTAGTAATACCTTTTCCCTCATTCTTTCATCACATATTTGACAACTTACTAATTATTTCTGATTAATACAAAATAGCAAAGCATGGTTATATTTTTATCGAAGTCAAGAAGAATCTGAAATAGAAAATTCTTATGATTTTCTCTTCATTCATTATAGACCTAAAGTGATCCCAATGAAAATATTCTTCCAAAAAATATTTATAATTTGATGGAATTTCATAAGCATCATGCGTACAATTTTTAGAATATTATGGTCATTTTGAATTTCACGAAAAACAAAGTGAGGTGATATTTACTTTTTTCAAATTTCCATGGCAGTAAAATACAATACCTGAACATGATAAATGTCCTTATCATCTTGGTAATAATTATAATTTATATTTTTTACTAATTCAGAAGGAATTTTTTAATCATATAGGGCATGAGGGGCTTTCCCACTTGCATAAATCTATAACATCTTGATGTTATCCTTACAATATTACATGGTAATTGTTAATGAATTTTTTTATATGTCTGTAGTATTCCTTTTTGTATGTGACTTTTCTCAAGGAATTATTTTCATGATTCTAGTATTATTGTTTAATTATAATGTTATGGTTCATGGGAATTTTTTATAATGATGAGTTGGTCCATGATATCCCTAATATGAATTAGGTATTTTTATGTTGAATATTTATTGTAATTTTTATCCTAAATATAAATTTGATAGTTACATCAAATTGTATCCTTCATGGTGAAATTGTAAAGTTTTTATGAGTGCTAGAAATAAAATTGTAGCGATGAGGGTTAAAATCATATGTATGTATAGTAGGAAAATAATGCCGCAAGTTAACTAAATGGTTTATTTTTTTTTTATGATTTATCGAAATATATTGTTTTGACAAAGAAATTATATGATACATTAAGGGTGAGAAGTATATCTTTGTGATAATGATTTTATATGTTAATAAATATTCAATGACTTACAATTTCATTCCTTATTTTTATATAACTTTCTAGGATTTTTGCTCTCATCCCATGTTATAAAATGTCATTATGATGGTTTAAGGATGGGTAAGAGAAGAGAAGAATCCAATCTGAGAGATGTTAATATTTTTCATGAAATGAAATCATTTGGTATGTTTAAATACTGTTGTATATTGAAAAAAATGGATATTGTTTTAGTATCTTCCACTTTGTATTCATGTGGGGTTTTATGTATGAAATATGACCTAAGTATATAAAACTATAAACTGAATATATATTTGGGAATGTATGAAAGTAAATTACAGTTGAATTAACTATATTATGCAATTTTTAAGGCTTGGTGCTTATTGTTGGTATCAAATAACTATTCAGATAACTTTATCAGTTAGGATGATTTTAATATAGTATCATAATGGATTTATAAATTATGGTTAATTTTAAATGATATTGAATTTAAATATTACCATGTTTCTTTTCCTAATATATTCCTTTTTAGAATGTTTTTAAACTTATGAAATAAGGAAGTTAATTTAGGAAGGATTCGAGATGACGAGGATATCTTTCTAAATACACAACCTAGAATGGAGGTAATTGGAATTGAGTAGGTTTTGGTAGTAATGGATTAAGTAAAATAGACTATAAATAGAGGTCACATCCATGAAATAGAATATCAAAAGCTACCACTCAAAAAAATGATGACAATAGAACCTTTTTTTGGAAACACCCTCATGATTTTAGTGAATATTATTACCCAATGGTGAATGAAGGGTGTATTAAATTCTTTTAAATGATATTCAATGGCACGAGGTATTCAAAAAATTAAAATTTTAATATTACTATTTATCTTTTTGAAAGAGAATATGACAAGTGGTAGTCAATGGTCAATGATATTAAGGGAAGAGAGTAGATTGATGAAATTAAATGGGATGAATTTATTAATATTTTCCTTATAAAATATTTTCTCAATGTGGTTCGACATAGGATTTAAAAGAAACTACATGAATTAAAAAAAAGTAGGAAGATTCGGTGGATGTTTATAAAGAAAACATTATACGATTGGAAATGTGTTCTTTAAATCTTATTCAGGACCCTGATAGTAAAATAAATCATTTTTAATTGGATTGATGCCATTATACTAAAGGGAATTGGATTCAGGAGAATTAAACAGTCATGAAAACCTTATTTGATGTGATGAATGAGAAAAATATTGTTTTTATGATCACTTTTATATTTAAAACATGCAGAATAAAATGGATATATTGAAATTAGTGGGTATGAAGCAATCAAAAAAATATGAATACAATAAAATTAAATTCCAATTTGCGGGAAGTGTGGAAAAAAGAACCATAGGGAATTCCTTAACAAATATGAGAATTGTTTCTAATATGGTATGTTTTTACATAAGGATCATGATTATTATAAAAATTATCATAAGTATAATTATAACATAGAAAATATAAAATGTTTAAAATGTGTTGAGAAACAACATTATGATAAAACTTACCTAGAGATGAATATGTATGGTGGGAAGTAACTGGACTTTAAGTAGAAAGGTATACTGATGTCATTTTCCAATACATCAGAACATGTTGAGCTATCTAATGGGGTAGTATCAGATATATTTATATCCATATTCATTCAATATTGGCATGATATTTGGGAACCATCGGCTGGTGTTGAAGGAGGAAAAAAATTTAAAAATAGTGTCCTGGAGTAGATATGGTCATTAAGTGTTTTTTGTTTGGCCATGTGGATTGAAAAATTCCATTACTGTACCTAGGGTTTTTATGAATATAATATTTCATTAATATATGGATAAAATTGTTGTTTTTTTTATTGATGATATTTTGGTCATTAAATTTTTTTATTAGGATCATGAAAAAAATATAAGTATTCTCCTATAATATCTCAAAGAAAATATGTCAAACATGAAATTTAGAATGCTTGAATTTTGGTAACACTAAACTTCATTTATTAGTAACATTGTTAATAAACACAACATATCAGTTGATCCCACTAAAAGTCAATTGTTTGATTAATGGAAAAAACCTATAAATTTTTCTAGGATTCATAGTTTTCTTGGATTATTAGGATATTATTTTAAACTTGTTTAAAACATTTAATATTTAAATTTTCCACTAAAAAAGTTAACGAAAAAACAAGTTAAATATATTAGGACAAAATATTATGTACATTGTTTTTGGGAATTAAAAAAATGATTAGGGAATGATACATTTTTTACCTTTCCCTCGTGAAATAATGATTTTTTCAACTATAATGATTTTTCCTTTAAGGGACTTAGTTGTGTTCGGATGAAGAATGATTAGGTAATTTCATATGCTTCAATAAAACTAAAACCTCATTAGTTAAATTATCCTACATATGATTTGAAATTATTTGTTATTTTTTTCTTAACAAATCTAGAGAGATCATTTATATGGATTAAAATGTGTAATATATACTAATCATAAAATTGGTAAGTATATATTTACTCAAAAGGAATTGAAATTGGGGTAGATAAGATGGATAGAAATGATAAACGATTATTATAACATCATCAATTACCATCTAGGAAAAGCAATTAAAGTGAAAGATTCCTTGAGTCTAAAACATCATGCATATTTAATGATCTTACATGTGGAACATAAACCATTGATTAATGATTTGATTAATTTTTTCCCAGATGTTTTGGGTATAGGATATTTATATATTTTGTTTTTGGTGTCAGTGTAGTCCTCTTAGTCAGACCAAATTATGAATGATCAAAATGATGATTGTGATTTATCAAAAAAGTTATATAATTTTTTATGAAATGTATGTTCTATGAATTTAATATTGATAAGTATTGTTTCTTGAAATTTTGAAAGATATTATGCATTCCTTGTGATTTCTAAGTAAAAAATGAATTGTTAAGTGAATCACATAGTTCTATATTTACAATTAATATTGACAGCACTAAGCTGTACAGAAAACATCAAGAGTATTATTGGTGGATGTGATGAAATGATATATTATTTAATTTACCATGAAATGTTTTACTTTTCAATATTTTAAATATAAGTGACAACTACCTAAGGTTATACTTCATCATTTTCTAATGCCAGAGTTGAAATGGGAAAATATATCAAGAACATTTGTTGGAGGACTACCAAAGGCATCTTGAGGTAACATTGTGATTTTGGGTACTGTTGATAAACTGAATAAATATGATTTTTTTTTCTAACTGAGAAACTCTATATTTATATCAACTTCCTTTATTTTATCATAACGAAATAGTTGGGATAAATGGACTTATTCTATCCATTGTATCTGATTGTGATCTCATGTTAACTTCTAGCTTTTTAAAAGGGCCTCATAAGTTGTTAGGAACTAAATTAAATTACACCACTATATTTAATCATCAATATGAAGGAAAATAATTATTAAAAAATCATAAATTTGGGGAAATGATTTGATCTTGTTAAATGTACTACTAGGTATGTTGGGATAAGAATATTTTTTTAGTTGAGTTTTCTTATAATAACAGTTTTCATGCTAGTATAAAGATGTTGAATTTGGAGGAATTATATGGAAAATAATGTCATACTACATTATTATGTGATGAAATAGGGGAAATGTAGTTCATGGGACCAGTGTTTGTAATTGAAGGGGAGGATAATGTAAATATGGACCAAAAACATATGAAAACAACTCATATCTGGTAGAAAGGTTATACAGAAAATGGGATGAATGATATATCATTCGAGGTAGGTGATCATGTTTTCCTTAAAATATATCCATAGAAAAGTGTTATTAATTTTTGTAAGAATCTAAAGTTAATTTCATGGATTATTGGTCCTTATGAAATCCTAGAGATTATTGGAACAATTTTCTACTGGGGGGCTTTGTCTTCGAGTTAATCACTGGTACACATTGTTTTTAAATTTTTCAATGCGAATAATGTATATTCCAGAATCATCTCATGTTTTGATCCTAGAAGTACATCAACTGGAAGGTAAAATTTATAATGATAATAATTCAATTCAAATTCTTGATCAAATATATATATTATTTCAGAATATTTTAACTCTCCAACTTACGATTTTTTGGAGAAGCTGCATTGTTAAAGAAGCAACATCGGAATATGAATATAAATTGAGGGAATGGAAACCTAATTTGTTTAATTAGTGAATAAATTATGAGAATTTAATTTTCAAATGGTGTTGGAGAATATAAGAAACTTGGTAAAAATATTATAATTGGTTTTCGTATATGTACTTTTAAATTAAATAGTTAAATTGGCTATGTTATGTAATTTTAAAATCAATAATTTTAAACTAATTTATTATATTGTAATTTTTAAAATATTGTTTCAAATTATATAATTTTAAATAGAAAGAATTAAAGAATTTAGTTAATTTATAATATCAAAATTATCATAGTATGTATTTATTAGAAATATCTGAATAATTTGTATTTTTGTGAATTGTTAAAAAAATATAGTTATTCTAAAATAAATTAGTTTTATGTGACATCGTCATGAGATAAATAATGATATAATATTTAATAAAAATATTTAATTACTAAATTATAATATTATAATTAAAATTTTTAAAAAAAAATTATTCATGTAATATATAATTTATTTAATGATAACTATAAAAATCATTGTCAGTATCGACAAAGTGCCTATGCAACGTGGAAAAAGACAAATTTTGTTCAATTAAGACAAGGAGGAGCTAAAAAAATCCATTCTAGAACTTTTTGTTAATTATTATGTATAATTATCTTGCCTTATATTTTCAAATTTTATATTTATATAACTTTATTCTTATCAAAATTAATGTGCAATGCCTGTGTAATGAATGAAAATCAAAATTAACAAATTAGAGAAGTTTTCTTCACATGTATGTTATTAAATATAAATAATGAATAAATATAAATTATTATGTTGAAACTAATTAATTTTTATTAGGATATTAATTTATTTTCATTTTTGTGTGAAATTATTAATTTTAATTCTTATGCAATACTGATGCATTGTTTGTGCAAGGAGAAGAAAAATAAATAAAATGATTCTAATTTAAAATATAAGAATCCTTATCTAACACAAAATAATGATAAATATTATTGTTTTATTTTATTTATACAATGTTTGTCCATAGGTTGAATTGATGGCCATTTGGAGACACATGGATATGATTAAGGCCCTTTATAATATTTTATTTAAAAGAAATTGATATTGTTCACATGATGGGTTTTAATTAGTATAATATTTTTATATATGGTCTTCTAGAGTATATATTCAATAATTATTATTATTTTGAAATATAAAAAAAATTTCTTCTTCCAGGAGAATTATTTTAAATTTATATGGAATAAATATATACTTTAATGGCTTGAACAACGATGATTTAATAATTATTTAATTAATAATGAAATCAAATGAATGATATTAAAAATATTAAAGTAAATATAATTTGAGATTTTATAGGTGATAATTTATTTATATTGAAGAATATTATATTTCTAGGATATAATAAAATATTTCATTTGATTTTTACACATTTTTTGATGTTTTTTGAAGTCATATCAATGAATAGTGATAAAGTTTGATAAAAATGATATTTATTGAATAATATATTTTGTTAATTTATTTTAAAAATAAAAAAATATGAATAAAGAATAATAGGATAATCTTGTGCCTATAAGGTAATATCCTAGGCTTTTTAGGTATTTTATGATTCTTTACCCCTATAATAGACTTATTATATTTTAATATTTTATGTAATTCCAAATTACCCCTCACCTCAATTATTAAGGGGACTCATTCCTTCATTAAATTTCATCACATTGATCCTTATTACAAAAAATCACTTAAAAACTATACTTCTTCTCATACCTTTTTATATTATAGTATTTTTCGTAAAAAAAATAATAATTCAAGGTTCTGATGGAGTTACTAAAGGATAAATATTCCAGAGGTAAATTCATTTTTTTTATATTTTATACTATTTATCAATTACACCATATCATAAACCCCTAAAAAAATGTCTAATGATAAAAAATTATCATATATATATAATAATGTTTTTGTTTTAATGGTATATCAATCATCGAATTTTGTATTTTTTTCTTTTTATTCAAAAAAATGAAATCATTGTCTATGGTGTGTCAATTCACTACCTTATTAGGGGATGAGTTTTTATTTCTCTTCACCACATTCATGGAATGTTTATTTTGAAATATAACTATTTATAATGAATAAAATATATATATGTTTTCTTTTATGGAGTGTTATTTTCATTTAAATATTGAATCCATACTGAACTGAACATTAAACCATGTAACGAACACACCGGAAATAATTGAAATAACCAATATCATTAATAAATGGATGTAAAAATGTAATAAAAATAAAATATAATGTATTATAAATAGAAATATTTTTCAATAATAAATTTATGACACTCCTTAAACCATTATACAAGAGTGTTGAAGATGTTTTATGGAAGTATAACTTGATGTATGTGACTTTTCATTTGAAAATACACTTTTAATTTCTATTTTTACAAAAATCAAAAGGAATGTGGTTTAAATATATAAGACATGATATAATCTCCCTATTTCAGTAAATCTTAATATTTTTTTGATTTCATTGAAATATTACATGGTTATTTTCAAAGAAAATTTATTTCTTGTTATGTTCACATTATTCCATTAATACGTGACTTCCCCCAAAGATAAATTTACATGACCCAAGTATTCTAAATTAATTATTACATTATGGTACATAGAAATTTTATATAATGATGGGTGGATCCATGATAACCTTCTTATGAATTTGGTTTGTTTATGATTGATGTTTAACATAATGGATATTCCCTGTGTAACTGCGATGTTTAAATTATAAGGTAGCCATCAGGGTTACATTGTATGGATTCCTGGAGGGATAAAAATCTTATGATAATCATGAGGGTTACATTAATAAGTAATTACATTATGAAAATAATTCCCCATGTTACCTAAATGTTTAATTTATTTTTTGTATACCTTAGATAAATCTCATGTTTTGAAAAAATAAGTATATGACACTTTACAAGTGAGATGTAAGTCCTTTTAACAATGATTTCATATGTTTTTAAGTATTCATTGACTAATGGTTACATACCTTATGTTTAGGTCCCTTACTGAGGTTTTTGTGATCACCAAATGTTTTAAAATTTTATTCATAGCTTTTATGGTTGGAGAAGACAAAAAAAGAATCCAAGTTAAATTTTGTGAAGATTTATCCAAAAAAGAAAACATTTTTTTACTCATAACAAGAATTGTATTATAAAAAATGGATACAATTTTAGTAGCATATTCAATATATTCTGGTGGTTTCTTATGTATTAATTGTTACTTAATTCTATAAAACACTAAATGAAAAATATATTTGGAAATATATGGAAGTTAATTATAGTTAAATTAAATATATTATGTAATGTTTAAGGCTGAGTCCTAATAGGGTGCACCTTGATTGTGCTCTAATGTATTGATAAAAGAATTTAATCTCTAAAGATGACATGTTTTGGGATTCCATGTAGAATAACTGTTGTATATTATATTTATGAAACTTTATTGATAAAAATTGGTTATATGATTATAAATGTCTCATTTAAATCATATAGCCGCATTCCCATGTTATGATTCCTGTTATTTTTATCATGATAAGCCTAATGCATTTTTATCATGTTATATTGTTTGTATATTGTTTTTATTTGTACACCTCATGGTTATACCCAAAATATTTTACTTGATTATTACCATAATAATATTTTTCTCATTCCCTTTCCTTTTATGAATGTCCCTAGGATATGAGATGTTGTAAAAGTAACTTTGGGAGAACCTATGATGGATATTTCCACATGGATTAGAGGATTAAATTAGATTTGCATGTGTTATGTTTCTGATTTCCAAGAAAATAAACATTAAAATATAATACATTTTTTTCTATTGAATGAATCATTTATGTAATAAAAAGTGTGAATCCATATTTATTGAGAGATGGATCAGAATATTTCATTATAATAAACATGATTGAAAAAAATCCAGATAAATAATAACAATGTATCTTAAAACATTACCACTCAGGTTACAATGAATCAACAACCACATGAAAGAGAGATCCGTAAATGGTTATTTAAAAATCAATAATTTTCATGAGAGTCAAAATAAAACTTATCTAGTGGAATTATATAAACTACATATAACATGATGTGATTATGGAATGTATCTCACTGATATAAAAGTGACATGTAAAATACATTAGCTTAATTTTCTACATCATTCATACACATTAGATGATCTGTCATTATATATATATATATATATATATATATTATAAATCTATTTTAATAGTAGAATTATGTATTTCATTCCATATATGATTTACTTATGACCCTTTATTTATCATTTATTAACAATTCCATGTTAATGTCACATTATATTTAATAACTACATTTTTCTTAATGAATGTTTTTATTTAATATTTGTGGTTGTCTTATATTGATTATGTTCTTCATTATCTGTAATATTTTAATCATGATATAAATACCATATATATTCTCAATATATGATTTCATATAAATACATAAAAGTTAGATATAGAATGTAAAATACATCATTCATGGGGATAGTAGATCATACGTATACATGAACATTGTTTTAATTTTTTACGATGGATTGAAATAAAGCGGAGAAAATTATATATTACGATTTAAGAATAATTTTATATCATATATATCACATAATATTATTTAATCTTTTTAGTATTACCTTACATGTAAATCTAACATGAATAATGAATCACATCGTTTCACGATGTCGTAGTAAACCATACACACTAACAATTTTATTGTATTCACATGGAATAAAATATATGAAAGAATATGTGATATCATGATTCCATAAGCATATTAATATCCTAAAAATCAAATATAAATAGAAAATACCTCATTATATCTTGTCATGACATGAATAAGGTTTTCATAACCTATTTTATGGAATATGATTTGGATATATCTCATTCCATTATAATAACAAAATATCAGTATAAATTTAATTCTTTGGTTATTGTATCATTATGGTTTATTAATAATTGAAGGATGTAGAAGAAGAAATAATGTCAAACACTTGGATAGAGATGTTACCTATTCTTCAGCGAAAACTTTTGGTTTTAAAAAATATATTCCATAGATAGATTTATGAAATAAAATAATGAAATTAAGATTATATGATATAATTAAGGAAGTGATGTGATTAGGTATTTTTTGAAACAAATGGGTCTTGTATGAGTGATGGGGAGAGGGGAGGGGGTGTCTTTATATATTGAGGTGACAAGAAAACATGTAATTTTCAAAAATAAAATGATGTACCCACATTTTTAACATTCATGACGGATTGAAAATATTATATTATGGAAAATAAAAGACATATGTTCAAAATTCAGTCATTCTTAAGTATAATATTTTTTTAATCTCTTGGTAAAACCTTTTTTATCTTAATCGAGGATCTAAAGTTTTAGTATTTTTATAATTAATTATGTTACAAATATTACCTTAACATTTTATATAATAAAAATTATGTTCATTAAAACTATGAAATACATTTTTCTAAACTCCATTCACATAAGTCGAAAAATAAATTTTAAAATTAATCTTGTGTATGAGAGGAGAACACTGGGTTTCAAAGAGAAAATGTTCAAAAGCTTACAATTTTTTGTTTCAAATTTCAATATGATGTTGATTAAAGTTACATATATTTCATTAATAGATATATAATTTTACTAATTTAACTTCAGACCCATCTTATACTATTTTTTATGCTTATAATATCTTTAAATTAAATTATAATTCTTAATAAAAACAACAGTTTTTCACTAATAAATAAAAGATTCAACTTTTCAAAAAATTCTCAAAAAATCATTACAATATAATTTAAAAATTATTATTTAAAAAATGAATTTTATTTATTAAAAATAAATTCCATAACTGGTAAAAATTACATTCACTATATGTTAACATGATGTAATAATAACATTTTTTATAAAAATTTATTTTCGAAACATATAATGGATTTTCTAAAATTTATGTAATTATTTATTAATATGATATATTTATATAAAACCATTATAGATAAAATTTAAAAAATAATTAATAATTTTTATAGTTATATGCTTAATGGATAGGTTATAATGGTTATGTTTAGATAATACTTTTAATAATATATCATGGTTTTTTAAAACATGATGTCGCTTCTAATGAAATCTAAACATTGTGTTTCATGTACCATTAGCTTAACTCAATGTTGAGCGAACTGAAAAATATTGAAAAGATTATTTAAAAATACTTTTCAAAAATCCCGAGGGTGTTACATTAGAGATCAATTTATTATATCAGATAACTATTTTCTTAACGACTTGGCCCGACATGCCACTAAACTGGTAGCTGGAATGATCACCACATGACCTCAAGTATATCTTCCCATATTCCAGATGCTTCTGACAAGTAGGGAGGGTGTAAGGATAATTAGTGGGTAGATTTTACCCTCTTATAAAGAGGAAATTATGGTAAACATTCAGTAATAGAAAGGAAAAAAATATCAATGGAAGAAGTTTAAAGAAATAACCAAAATAGGAGAGGAAAAGTGAAAAATCAACTGAGTACTAAAAATGACCAAAACTAGTTCATAAAATGCATAAAAGATATGGTGATACATAATTAAAATGAAATAATGAAATGGAATTATTTAATTCTTGTTACATAAATTAAGAAAATACCTAAAGCCCCATGATGATCTCCTCGAGCCTTCTAAGCTCTAACCTGGTCCTTTTCTCATTACTATACGTAAAAGCAACACATCAACAACCTAGGTCCTAAAACATATATGGTGTGCTCAGGTACCAAGGGTGCACAAGCAGAATGTGAGATAAAACCTCATAAGGTCGACACCCACTATGGTATAAGCGAAAGTAGTTAGTGAATAACAATTAAAAATTGTGCAGGTATAGCTAAGTAATAATAGAATTAAATAAATAAACAACAACACATCCATGTTCCTAAGGGACACCTGGCGATGATACCAACGTCAGGTCATTTCCAAAATAATAGTATGGTTATTTAAATTATATATATATAGTAATACTGTATGAAATTAAATAAATAATAAAACATATGTAATAATGTTAAAAAATTATATTTATTTATTTATGCTTTATTTAACTGCATATACCCCTGGGTTCCCATGGACACCCGTATCTTGATACCTACCTTGGCCCATGTTGGATTCTGTAACATTTCATATATTCAATTCACAAACATTATATCAAATCAGATTTAATTATCATTTTAATTTAATTCATATATGAACAATTGTATACATTGTCCAATGTCAATTAATTGGTGTAGAACATCATGTCTAGTAGCCCGTGAGTATTTGAAGCATTATTTCCTGTCTCACAACCCGTTTAACAATGACACACACACACACATATATATATATTTATTATTGGTGTATAATGTCATGTATATCTCCCCAAGAGTATTTTGAGCATCAATCCAAGACTTACAAACCGTTTATCAATCATACATATATATTTCATGGGTGTAGATCAGCATGTCTAGAACACTGTGAGTATTTAGAGAATCATTCCTTATCTCAGAACCCTTTTATCAATCATACTCACACACACTCACACACACATATAGATATGTGTATATATATATATCATGGGTGTCGAACGTCGTGTCTAGCACCATGTGAGTATTTGGAAAATCAGTCCCTCTCTCATAACTCATTTATCAATCATAGATATATACAAATCAAAAATTTCACAATTTTACAAAAATCAACATCTTATGGATTCCAACTTCACATTACCTCAGCAGGGTCACATATTTGATTAAAATCATGAGATAAGGCCTTTCATACATATCACATGATAATTAAAATTTCCTGAAACATTTCAATTGACATATGATGATACATGATCATAAAAAATTGGTATGGACTAAACCATCCTTGATTTTTGACGTTCACAAAATTCATTTGAAATACTATAAGCAATGCTTATTTAATTAACCCATGTCATTATCATTCCATCCTAATCATTTCCCTTTCAAGTTTAACTATTTCATCTAAACTATATAAATAAACCCACTCATATAAACCATTCCATTCCATATGAGTATACCCTATCATGTTGAAATTTCATATTTAAATACATAAAACTAGTTTACCTGGTTTCTATTCAATGAATATAATGATGTTACACACTCAATATACATCACATGAATCAAAATCCATCCAGCTCTTATAATTAATATACCAATTCATTCATCCCCATTCACAAGCGATGAAATCAATGAGTATACCCACTCATTGTTACAATTCGAGTTCATTAAAATCACATGGTAATATCCACCCATTTATTTTCACTCACTCTTATTCATTTTAAATGGGTTTACCCACACATGAATTCAATACTATTTCATTATAACCATTTAATTCAAGTGGGTCAACATGAGAAGGAGGCAGTATGTCTCACAGCTAACTATACCATATTACTTTAATTTTTCATGTTTCCTCAAACTAGGAATGTATAGGAATGTCACACATAATCAAGATAAGCAAACATAAACAGTCTACTTAAATCATTTTTATCTTGAAGGAAGCACACCACTGATGGAGGGGTTTTATTACAAAAACATGATTTTGTCCTCTAGCAAATTATTTTTGACAAATTGGAAGTTCATTCGAGAATTGTAGTATAATTGATCAACGTCAGTAATAAAAAAACTACTACATTTTTAAATTAGAGGAAATATTGAGGACCCTAACTCAAGAAAACCAGGTCAATGCTTGGAATTAAATACCTTTTAAATCAAGCAGTAGCCTTCTGACTAACAGAAATGTCCATATATATATATACCCTTAAACTTATGCATGTGTTCCCTATGCCATGAGGTAACATTCTCATATAAGATATATATATATCTAAATATATTCATATATGGGAATACAAGTGTTCTCACTTGGAATCTATCACAACACCATACAAAAATTACCCCAGGTATCATAAACACCACTAGACCCAATATAAAGGGTAACAAAAATATGCGATATAAAACTATACCTCAAAATGACAATCGCGGACCAGATCACCCCAAATCACCTCACCTTTAGAGGATTTTATCTAATCAAAGAAAAATGGGTCCCGATACATCCCTTTCATACCCTAAAACCATAAGAAACACAAAAACCTAATCAAACTGAAACCCTATTGTGTTATCCGAGAAAGTATAGTGATATATAGGTTGAAATTTGCCAAAGTGATGCAAGATATTGAGGGAGAAGGCTTTACCTCATCTAATTGAATGATTTATATGAAAAAACGAAAATAATTCAACCAGGGTAAGAGGGGACATGGGAGGAAGTGTCACACCTATTGGGTTCATCCATGGGAGTGTGTCCCACCACTGGGGGTGTGCGTTGTAGGGTGGTCGTGCCATAGTGGGTCTGGCCAAGGGAGGTTGCGACCACAAGGGAAAAAACCAGATGGGTTCTCACGTGCACCTAGGGTTAGAGAGGGCTAATGTGTTTCACTCCAAAGGGCTAAGGGGGAGGCTCACATCTCACATTAGAGAGAGGAGGCTAGTGTTGAGTGTTTATATATTTTTTAATTTTATTTTTTACTAATTTTAAAAAAAAATCATTTTAATTAAATTGAATTCCTTTAACAGACCCGACTGCATGGCCTAACTTGTATAGTTTCCAAATTTTTAAAAACACCTATAAATCACACCCGGTCTAAAATATAGAACTGTAAAATCTTCCCACCATAGAACTTCTCATCCCTAAGAAACCTCCTGGAACCAAAAACACATCAGCCAACCTATAGATGTTGGGAAATTTCATCCAATGGCTATGATGTGTTTCTCACACCAAACACACTCTTAATCATTTCACAAGCCTCAAGAAATTATTCCATTAAAACTTGATCGAAAGATCAAATTCTATTCAAAACATTGAATCATTGTTTAATTGATAACTTCTAACCAGAAACATGATCCCATTGTCTTCTCTTTAATGATTCCCCTATTGGTGATTTCCACCAAGGGTATTAGAATTAAACTACCACATCCTAAAAACAATTATTTCTATATTGTAATTTCCAAGGAAGGAATGTGATAAAAATCTTAGAGACACTTATGACATGACTTATTTAACTGGAGAACCTGATTACATCTAAGGCCATAACAGGGACCTCATAAAAAGAATGATCAAATATCAATCAGCCAATGACCATAGGTTGCCAATCATTTTCACGAAAGACATCACCAATCCATAAAATACACTCACCCTTATACAGGCGACAGGACATTAAAATGTTTCCATCACCAAACGTATACCAAAAGAAAAAAGGAACAAACCAACTGATGTTAGGCTAATAATTATCATAGATACCCGACTTAGATGGCCAGCACATCCTAAACAAAACCCCAATGACTTTCTTCCCAAGGCCTTCATCAGCTATCATAAGCACATACACCAAATTCATTACCCAAATTCCAATGAAATGACTATGTCAACCCATCACAATTATATTTTAAAATCACTATGCCTTAGGACAGATAATGTTAAATACTAAATAACAATTCATCCTACGTACAAAATATATAAAAACCACTTATCAAACCAATTAAATTTTAAAAATTTTGCACGGTGTAAGATTGATTCTATCTTAGTTCCTCCAGCACGAGGTCAAGATTTGGGACATGCTCTTCTCATTCAGAATAGTACACTAAGAGTATTTTTGGTTCACTTAAAAGATTAGTTGAACCACTACTAGTCAACTATTTACAACTGATCAACTTAACAAACCGACACATCATCAAAAGAACCCTAATGCCTATTCCACAAGAGGAAATCATGTTCTTTCAAAAGAATAATAATGAAACTCTTACTAGAATAATATAGTTTCTAAAGGGGGTAACATACCTTCAACATCATCAAATTTGGATCCCATGTAAGTACTGACACGTATCATTATCGATGCAACACTACCCACCTTAGGAGTGTCCATGTCCTTGCAAGAAAGGACTAACAACTCACAATAGTGCTAGTTCAAAAATACCTTTAATGAAGGCGTGACGTTCCACGAACCATGTTATCCAAATAAACAACTTTACTAGAAGCCAAAAATTAAATTGATCGGTGTGTAAAAACACCTGAATCCTAAAAATTCCTCATGATCTATGGGATGGACATACATTAACACCCCAGTCACTCTACCCCAAAGTTAACACGAGAATGTCCTCAAAATGATAAGATCAACGATCAAACCAAACTCAACCTATCCATTACATCACTAAACACTCAAAGACACCGTGTATGTCAACACATACTACCCCTAGTTCACAAAATCCAAAAACAAATCATCTCATACAACTATTAACATGGATGACGACATACCCACTCAACCATTACCTAGGAATATAAAAGATCAAGTGACCTACAATGGTCCCACTGAGTCAACTAGGTTTCTATAGAAAGAAACCTAATATTTATTGGTCAAAATTATAAAGTTCTAAAACACCCATATTGGGCCATCTTATAAGGAACCTTCCTCAACCAACCCATATTGGTCCGGTTGCACGTTTAATCATTTAACCATGTAATTTAAAGTAAAAACTAACTGCTTTCACATTTATTAATATCTCAAGGCACAAAATATCATTACATTTAACACTCATTGATATTTACTAATTTGTGAAGCACCCATAGCCTTTATGTATTTATAATTGTATTTTATTTATCAAAACAAATTACATTTCAGAATTTAATGTGCTTAAAAAAGGCCCAGTCATATGGGTGTCCACTTAACAACCTTTAAAACACCCATACATTTTATAGTTTGGAATTTGTATACCTTCAGTAAAATCCAATTTATCATTTATATTAATCATTATCAACCATCATTTTTATCAATACCATAAAATGTGTTTATTTTAAGCTCATAATGGTTTGAATATATGAGATAAACCTTCCCAATTTTAAGGATTCAATAAACCTTTTAATAAAAATTTGGTTCTCTTTCATTCACAACCCATATATATAACAAGGTAAAGCATGTCATCATAAAAACTAAATAGACATTCATACTATAACATAGGTGAACGACACATAAGAAAGATAGGTTGTACATAATATTATCACTCAAGAATCTTAAATCCATCACTGAAACATACCATCTAAATAAGGATGACAAAGAAACAAAATCACAACGTACTAATCAAATGAGATTGTCCAACTAACAAGAATTTTTTTTTCTAAAATTACCTATGATGGTACAAATATAGCATGTTTTTAAAAAACCTAAAATGGCATAACAGTCATGGCACAAATTCCAGATCAACAAGAAGCCTACATATGCAACTACATGGCATGACATGTGCCTGGAATTTGAATTTTCATTGTGCCTATGATGATGCATTCAATGAAACTTTCTTTCCATATACGTCCAATGGTACAAAAACAAAAAATCTCATAAATCATTGAGCAGTGGAAAATATAATAGTCACTAAAGTGGAAATCATATCAACTATAATAGAAAACAACATGAACAACAATCCCATCTTTGGATACTTGGTCATTTTCCATATATGGGGTGATCAGTCGCAAGCATAGATATTAAAAAAGCACTAACACATAACTAGTCTCCTATCTACCAACACAAAACATAACGAAAAAGAAAACTTTTCACAATGATACCACTTTGTAACGTCCCGTCCCGACTGTCCACTTATACAGTAGCATGACCAGTTAGCACATGAACTCCCGTGCATCTCCTTGTATGCCAGAGGATTACGACTAGGATTGAAGGTGTAAGGATCGTCAATGAGGAGACTAAATGCTCATATTCATATTCCACAAAAGTAAACAGACAATAAATGCAAGAAATAGATTTTAGAATAATTAGAATAAAGCAATAACAAAAAATTGGGGAAGCCAAGTGAAAAATAAAATTAGTATAGAAAAAGATCCAAAACTAGTTTATACAATGCATGCACGTCATGGGGATATAGTTTTTTATATATGTAAACAAAAAACAATGATTTACATATCATTAAATAAAAATTGAAAAGACCAAAAGCCCCTGACAATCTCTTGGAGCATCCCAATCTCCAGCTCGATCCTTTATCCAAACTCAAGGAATACAAAACACAAAAAACAACCTAGGTCCTACAAATATATGGTCTACTCAGGTACTTTGGGTACATGATAAGTGTGTGAGAAAAAATCTAAGCAGGCCGGCAGCCACCGATGTCTATCAAAAACATGGCGGTGAATAATAAGTAAATGGTGTGCACGTATAGCGAAGTAATATTATAATTGAAACAAATAAACAACTACCTGTCAATGTTCCTACAGGACACCTAATGGCTATACCAGTTTCAGCACATTTCTAGAATAAGAGTATGATTATTTCAATTATGTATATATACTGAAATAGTTTACGAAGTTGAATAATGAATAAAGCATAGGTAATAAAGTAAATATTTTTATATTTATTAAATTAACCTTTATTTAACAGCATATACCCCTCGGGATCCAATGGACACCCGTGTCTTGAGACCTCCATCTTCCCATCCCAGAGTCTGAACCATTTTTCATATTAAATTCAGAATCATTATATCCCATTGGATTTCACTGTCCTTTTAATTTAATAAATATAGAACCAATTCGATACATATTCCAATGTCAATTAATGGGGGGTAGAACTTAATTTCAAGCACCTGATTAGTATTTAGAGAATCATTCACTATATCACAACTCATTTATCAATCATACACATATAAATATCATAGATGTAGAAGATCATGTCTAGCACCCCAAGAGTATTTGGAGCATTAATTCATGTATCACAAATTGTTAATCAATCATATGTATATATATATCATGGGTGTGTAATGTCATGTCTAGCACCCCGTGATTATTTAAAGGACCAGTCCATGCCTCACAACCCGTTTATCAATCACACACACACACACATAGATATATATATATATACATTTCATGGGTGTACAAAATAATGTCTAGGACCCCATGAGTATTTGGAGATTCAGTAATAGTATCACAACCCGTCTATCAATTATATTAGTATAAATGTCATAAAAAACACAATTTAACATAAGGAATATCTTATGGATTCCCAATTTACATTAACTCATCCTAGTCACATATTCAATTCAAAGCTCAAGACAAGGTCTTTCATGCATATCACATACCAATTTCAACTTCTTATAATCATTTCAATTGACATGATGTGATTTATGATCATAATGAAGAGGTATGGACAAAACCATATTAGATGTGTAATGTTCACTGAATTCATTTCAACTATCATATGATGTGCTTATTTAATTTACCCAAGGTAGAGTCATACCGTCCCAATCCATTCCCTTTCATTTTTAACCATTTTATCTATGAAATTTATCAAAACCAACCATATGAATAAAACCACCAATATAAACTTTTACATTCTATATGAGTATACCATCTCATGTTGGAATTTCATATACATCCCATGAGTTTACCCAGTTTCTATTCAAGGAACATAATGAGTATACCCACTCATTATCCATTACAAGCATCAAAATGAATTCAGCTCTTCTAATGTATTTTCTTATTCATTAATCTCCATTCAAAATCCAAACAACCAACGAGTATAACCACTCACTGTTATAGTTCACAGTCATTCCTATTACATGGTCATACCAACCTCTTTTTTATCACTCACTCTTATTCATTTCATATGGGTTTACCGACCCATGAATCCAATTATTGTTTACTATAACCAATTAATTCAAGTACGTAAACATAAAAAAGTGGTGGTATGTCTCCTAGCTCAACAAACCTGTTGAATTTAATTATTCTAGTCTCCCAAAACTGGGAAAGAATAGGAAAATCACACATAATCAAGATAAGAAAACATAAACAGCCTACTCAATATGTTTTTATCTTCGAGGAAGCACACCTATGATGGAGGGGTTTTATTACCAAGACATCATTTTTTACTTTAACAAATCATTTAGCGGAAATAAGGAGTTCATTCTAGTATTTCAGTTCAATATGTCAATGTCTGTAAATAAATAACTATTGAAATTTTGAATTAAAGTCATGGTTGATGACCCAACATCAAGAAGACCAAGCCAACGCCTGGAATTCAACACTATCGAATTCAAGAAGTATCCTACTCACACACACACACAAACACGAACACAAACAAACATACACACAAACACACACACCATTAATCTGATGTGCGTGATACACAATCCATGAGGGAAAATCATCGAAGATTTTTATATATCTATATATATTCATACCTGTGAATATGAGTGTGTGCACTTGGAATCAATCACAACACCCTACAACAATTCCCCCTGGTCTCATAAACACCACTAGACCGTAAATAAAGGGATAAAAATAATAAAGTAGTATAAAACCTTACCTCAACTTGACATCATTGGATTGAATTGACCCAAACCACATTTCCTTTGGTGTAGGATATAATATCTTAAATCAATGGGTCCCAACACATCCATTGAAAACCCTAAATTTTGAAATAAAACCCAAAAACCAAATCAAACCCAAATCATAGGATTCTGGATGAGAAGGTATGTCAACGGATAATCCAAAATCGGCCAAAGCGATGAAGGAGAATGAGGGAGAGTGATTTAACTCATTGAATAAGATGATATCTATGAAGGAGTCAGAAGAATTATGTTGCAGAAAGAGGGGTTGTGAGAGGGATTGGCATGCGCGTTGGGTTTGACCAGCTGTGTGCATCACACCACCGGGGCTACATGCTTTAGGGGATCACACTGTAGCTAGTCCGGATGAGGGATGTCTTGGTTTGGAGGGGGAAACTTTAATGGAGCTCGAACACACCTATGGTTATAGGGGGACGATGTGTTATGCTCTAAAGGGGAGGTGGAGCGGCTCACGTCTCATGTTAGAGGGGGATGGGGTGTGTTGAGTGTTTTTATTTTATTTCTAATTATATTTAAAATATAATATAAAAAAACTATTTTAATTAAATTGAATTATTTAAATAGACCCACCTGCATGGGACAATACACACGGTTTCCAGATTTTTTAAAAACCCACGAAAAACCCACCAAGTACAAAACATGGAATTCAAGAATTTCAAAGGTTTTGGTTTTAGTAAGGATAATAGTAATATATTTTTAATCTTCTATGGATGTTATAAACCATTAAAATTTATTTTCTGAACTTTATGAATAAAACAATCAAAATGAATAATCATTTATTGGAGTGAAAATGATATACAACCAAATGATGAAATTATAGTTAAAAATTTATTAAGTATATTTTTTAGTGTTATCTATCATGATAGTGAATGAATTTATCTACCTTAGGAAAATGATATTGAAACCAAATTTCATCTTATTAAATTTAAATATGATGAATAAAATAGAATTATAACTCATCACATATATTTGATTTTGAGTTCATTAAATTTCAAATGATCATTCTCTTTCTTGTGATCAATGATCTCTAATACTCTCTATAATTATTAATTCTATTCGTCCATTTAAATATTATTTCTCCCAATTAATGTTTACTTACATGGAAACCTAGTTATGTTTTATTTTGATAAAATATTATAGTCCATATATCTTTTTCCAATAGTAATTTTTTTCACACTTTTTATAATACCGGTTTTTCAAAAAATATATTTTCAAATTTCAATCCAATAATTTTTTTGATCAATATAAAATTGAGAGGAAGAAATTTACTTTATTGGGGGTAGAATGTAACCCCATGATATGTTAAAAGAGGAACATCGTGTTTGAAATAATTTATGACATGAAATACCATTCATAGAAGAGAATATAACTGCAAGTTGATTTAATATATATTTCCTTTTAAATGAATTAGATCACATAGATTACATGTGGTGCATGAGACACTGGGATTAAATGAAATGTGATACTCAATTAAAATATTTTTCATTCAACATAACCATTATAACATAATAGTTATGATGGTGAGTATGAATACAAAGTAATAAATAATGAAAATTATATGGTTTAAACACATATAAAATATATTCCATGGTTATATATTAATTATAAATATTATATAAATAATTTATAAGAAAACGAAATTTTTTCTGAATGAATAGATTATTAGGAAATATGGATTACTTTCACATTGGGCACATGATTTAAAAATCATTTTTTTAAAAACTTTTAGAAAAATTATTTTACACAATAATCATTATTTATTAAATATACATTTCAAAATTATCTTTGGATGAATTTTTTATAATTTTTTTAAAATATATAATTTTTAATGAATAATGAACCGTACTTATTTGGTTGAAAATTAAATTTCATTAAAATTGATTACAAAATAAAATCATATATTAAATTGTTATTAAATTTAAATTAATTCAATTATATTATTATATAAATAATTAGTTCACTATAATTAATGAAAAATTTAATTTTGATATTATAGTATTCTATACTTATGAGAATTTTCTCTTTAGAAAGCTGCTCGTTCATTATTTTGTGGTTTAATTTTATGTTCAATTCTGACTATTATGTGGATTTAATTTGTAAAATTAGATAAAATTGTTTGAATAATAATTATTAATATTATATATTATGGTTAACATTATATAATACCATAATTAATAATGAAAATAATAAAAATTAATTATCACGGTGAAGATTAAAATTGGTTTTGTGGGGGTAATTAGAAAATGATAGAGGTTAAAATGACCTAAAATATGTAAAAAAAACAAATTTTATGGCTATATGTGAACCATATTGTCTATTAGGATTGATAATAACACATTTGGGGGAATTTATATGGGAAAAAATGGGTGCTACTTTAGCTTTTCGAATGATCTATGTATATCCTGTCCACCACTTATAAATGGTAACCCTCTCCTCACTTTTTCACACTTCCAGAAACAATTTTTTATGATAGTACCTATAAGAATCCCTTCTTTAATTAACTACCCACATCATATAGTCCTTATATTTATTAGGAATCCCTCCAAAAAAGTATTTATGTATGTAACTAAAGAGGCACTCTGATGAAGATGTTATATTCTTAAACGTGCGTATTCATTTTATATAATTTTTCACATACATAAAGCCTTATTAATACTTGATAATATAATAATACCAATATATTAAATATAATTAGATGTTATTATGTTATTTTCATGACCTATATCTATCTCCTATTCCAAAAAAGTAATCAAAACCACCAATCTTGTGTATATCAGACAACTGTCTCACAAACTGATGTAATTAATTTTCCATCATCCCCATTAAAAAACGGGATATAGTTATGGATATAAATTATTTAAATGATATTAATGAAATTATTACATTTTTTAGTTATTATATGACATATACCCTCTTATTTTTCATTTCGTGGTGGTACAATAATGTTGCTTGTGTGTACGGGGGACTCCACCCTTGTGAAGCGATGTGATTCATTTGTCAGTTACGCTTTATATAAAATGTAGTAATATTAATGTTATTGAATATATGCGATATTAATAATATAATAATACTTATATAAATATTATATACAATTTAATGGTGTACCATTAAATCTATTTTTCAAACAATAACGTCGCTCATGTGCACGTGTGGACTACCGCCTCCACATTGATATATTAGGTGTTCTTAATTTTAGGTTTACAATGACTGTAATAATTATTCATTTAATTTATATTAATTAAATATATTACATAATAATAATAATTTAAAAATATATTAATAGTTTTTTTCTATTTCATCCATCAATCAAGAAAAATGGATACAGTGTTCATACATACGTACGGCCAACACTCTCCATGAACGGTGTAATAATTATTCTGTCTCAAACTCTAATATATTAATCTAATAATACATTAAATTAATATATATGCTATTTATATATTTGTTAAAATTTTGGGGATGATTTATCTCTAAAAAATTAAAAGGTCCCAACTTAACAAACTAAAATATACATGAAAAATAAAGAAATTTTCATAAAAAATGTGATCTTAACAATGATTTTTTAATAAACATGTGATGAATAACTATATGTTAATAATATATATTATGATATACATGGGTGATATTATATAATATTTTTATAAATAACTAATATTTATTATACAATAGGATCTTACACATATGAATGAAGTCAAACCCGTGGTAAGGGTTTTCGTCTCACTTTTATATTCGTGAGACATTCACCATATTCACCATGTATTCCTTTGTGTGGTATATATAATACCAATTTTTATAAATTATTTCATGAATATATTTATATTAATGGTATTTATTGTTTTATTTTATTTTATTTATTTTAAGAAGCATTTGATTCAAAATTTATCAATGTAGAAACGGTTTATTTTACAATTCCATCATTATTGGGGATTATTTTTTTAAGTCCACCATAGAGAAATTATTTGATATTTTGATGTTAAAATCAATCTATTTTAATCTCATATTATTATTCATGAACTTTTTCATGTAATATAACCACTTTCCACCCATTTGTATCAAAACATATTTTGAATTTTTAAGAAAAATTGACTTTATTTCCCTCTTTTGTCAAACATCATTTTTCATAAAAATCCATGTTTTCTAAAAATGTTTTCAAATGTTTAACCATTTCAAATTTATTTATTAAATAATTTCTTACCAATTTTTTACAGTTTAAAATAAAAATAATTTAATCATAATTTCATTCTAAAAATAAGTCTTGTTTCAATTTTACCAAAATTGTTAAATGAATACTTTTTTTAACGTGCATAACATGAACTGAATGTCCTTCCATCCTAACCACTGAATATTTTAAAGATTAATTTATAATATTGAGATATTATTTAAAAATAAAATAATTTTCCAAATATTTTATGGAAATTTAGTATTTAAAAAAAATCAAATTGATAAAGTTATTTTCCTCATAAAATGTTTTCAATAACACTATATATTATTTCTATTCATCAATGACATTAAACCCTTTATTTTACTTATGATTAAATGTGGATTAATTTTATTGATATAATAATTATTATATATTAGGATATTTTATGATAAATTTGATTGAGGGTGTTCAATTTTATTCCAATTCACCATATTAGTGAACATGGATTATGATTATTTTTATTTGATTATGGTTCGTATTAATATTTAACATGTTATTTTTTTAATGTTAATATTTTTTATTATATTTCTACATATTCATATTGAGAATGTGTTGGAATTAGTAAAATAATTTTGGGGTTTTTTATAGATATCCACTTGATACAACACCAAATATCTTGAGAAAAATCAGATGGCTAAATCAGATGGGTTTCTACCCATAGATTAAAATTATGTTGAAAATTTACTTGAAATTATGTTTTATATGTCCTAATTTACGAATTATATCATTTTGAATTTGAAATCATATTGATTTCTTGATCAAAAAACGTACCTCTCTATAATTCATTCAATGATATTTTTGAGTCTCATCTTCCAGACAGTATCAATATCGCTGCTCGTTTACAATATTGTACAACAATTCAGATTCTGCCCCAAATAAAATATCATCAACTAGCTACTGTATTTGAACTTGTTAATATCCTTTAGAATGCTCATAATGGGGTCTTTCGTGGACAAGGGATATTAATCATACTTTCGGCTCTCTCAGGCCTCATCTCATTAAGCAAAGAGTCCAATTCTCTCTAAAGAGGTCATTGCTTTAAAACTTCACAAGACCGCATGATCCATTGAAAAATCTGTATACCTAGGAATTTCAAGAAGTAGAGGGGTCATTATAAAGTACACTAGAAGGACCCTCTTCATGTTTGGATTAAAATAAATATAGGTTGGATCTTCAAAAGTAAACCCAGGACCAATAGGTTGTGGAGATATTTATAGAGACCACACCGATAAAGTCCTCATTTTGTTCATTCGTACATGTGACTTATCTTCTTATCTTGATGACTAAATGATCATAATTATTCATTTAAATCTCTTTTCCTAGCTTAACTTCCTAGAAAACCTCTTTCTAGAATGTAACTCTACTATTATGGTTCACGCCATTCGTAATGGAATCATTCATTTATCATTTAAGATCTCGACTAGAAGAATGAATTGTCTCACTTCTCTCCAAATTTACAATTACAAAATTACCCATGTTTATGTAACATCCGAAGTAAGTAATGAATAATATATATTTATATCTATTTCTATTAATGAATTAGATAGTGTTTTATAGGCTTAAAATGATAATAAATCCAATCTTAAGCATGGAATACACTAATATTTTTAAAAGATTATTTTACTGCCTTTTGATGGCAGAACAATTTTAAATCAAACATTTCACAAATTTATAATCTCTATTTGTAAAAATAAACTTATTAATTATGATTGGAATAATCAAATTTACATTGGGTAAATTTTTGGTATTTTTCCGATAAGGTTCATTTTTTTAGTGAATAGTGAAAAATGTTGTATTTTAATTCAAAACCTATTTTTAATATAATTTATTTATATGATTAGATTATCTTTTGAATTGTTTTTAAATTTAAATTATAATATATTTTTACCATTTAATCCAATAGTGGTCATTAGAATTAATTTCACTTTGAAATTGGACTTAAACGAGTGTCAATCTTTTGATATTTATTGTTTCATAAAACACGCTATTTGCTCTGACAGCGGGAATTAATTATTAATTTAATTAATGTAACTTATATGTTTTGAATTTTGTAAAATAGACATAATTTTTGAATTCAGAATATCAAATATAGCTTAGGGTGAGGATTTGGTATTTTTCTGAAAAACTTCAATTTTTGATGAATAGTGAAACCACTAAGTGGTACTTAAAAAATGATTTTTCGTTTATATGAAACTTTACCACTTCTGTATTGTGAATTTCAAAAATCCTAAATATATGGTTGTAATTAGGAAGTTAAATTTGGTTCAATGGGATTAAAATTATTTTTTCAGTGAATAGTAACTTTTAAGTTTTTAATCGCGATTAGAGGTAATTAGTGTAATTTAAGGTAAGAATAAAGTTTTAATAATATGAAATGAACTTGAAACATGTCCTACCCTTATTCGATGTGTCATGGCCAACCACGAAAATCCATGGGTCAACTTGGGGACCCCATGGATCCACATTGGAAGGAAAATGACATTAATATCTTTTATTTACTGTTAAAGTAAAAATGTCACAAACAAGAGTTATTTTACTAAAAAAATTAAATGGGGTTATACAAGTCTTATTTTTGCCTATAAATTTTCATTAGAAAGCTAAAATTATTTCCTACATCATGATTTATTTTTTATCATTTTTAGACATTAAATTAATTAAATTATTTATGACACCATGATGATGCAGCGATGACCTCATCATTTAACGATTTAAATAAAATGAAAAGATAATGTAAAATCTAAGACCTACACATGTCAAAAACCTATTGGATGGGTGGATTCCGGACTATCATCACATTATCCTCTAATTATATTATTTTGGGACCTTTTAAATCTGAAAAGCATTTTATAATAAAGTATCCTTTTATACCTTTCGAAGAGTGCCCCTCCTCTCCTCATATAAAAGGCCCCTACCTCTACCACCTTACCCACACTTACAAAGCCTTTCTCTCGGCCTAACCCTACCCATTTTGTCTCTCCACATACCTCTATAACTCCTATAAGCCTCAAATTGGGTAGAAGTCTTCCCAAGGAAGCCTTTGAGCACAAATCAAAAAGTGTTACCCGATTTAAAGATAGTGTCTTCTCTTGTGTTCTTATGTTTTATTTTGCTTCTCCAACCCCCTAAACTCTTTCTATTAATTCCAGTTGTAACAACACCAGTATATTCCATATACTAGGATGTTTTTATAAGAACGATTAGAGATAAACTTACACACACCTACATCTTATTTTTAAAGAACATACTGTTTCCGTGGATGGTGAATTTCTGCCTCACGAAATAATGATTGTTCAATATTCTTTTAACACCTTCAAAGGTGGCCATTAAGAAGACACTATATTTATATATGATATATAATATGTTTATGTTTTACTTAAGCTTCTGTATTTTTCATTTTTGGCATACCTTTATGGTTTCCATTATGGGTAAACACGATATGATCATTTTAGGAAGTGCGGACTACCGCCCCCTCAAAGTGATTTGATTCGTTAATGCCATATGTGGGAAATGTAAAGGATGTAATTCATGGTATTATATATGATATTATAATGGAATTATAATATACCTTTATATCATTATGATTCCATTCCATAACATACAAAATAGAAATGAAAGTAGCGTTCATGCGTACGTACGGCTTACCGTCTCCATGAACGGTGCATTTCATTTCTTACCTCTAAACATTATGTAATATTATAAATGCATGTATATACTGGATATATATGATATATATGATATCTACATCATGATTATAACCCTGGATATAATGGATACATGAAGAACTTGTAATTATAAAGGGTTTATTTTTTACTCAAGTACCAATGATCGTTAAAACGACGGTTATTAACTTAAATAATAACATAGTGTTCATGACATGGCAATAAGTGATATAAAAGGAATAATGAACATGAAAAAAGGTTCATAATAATGTATAAATTAACTCAAGTTTATTATTTAGGAGGTTAAAAGAACGATCAAGTCAAGTCGGACCCGAGGTATGGGACTTCGTCTCAATCTCCTTTCATTGAGGCATATTTTGTTTTATACACAACCTTCGTTTATACGGTGTATAAACCCTTTTAAATTTACGTTTATCCAAAAGGAATCTTTTTTATATGAAGTGTTTTACTAAACCAAAAAATGGAATGTTTTTGTCGTACGTATGCAGTGACAACGACTTCTCCGCCGCCGTGACCATTATTTGAGTTTTGGCATCCTCTAAAAGCCATACCTTTTTTTAAAATGAAAAATAAATACCATGTTTGAATTTACTTTTATTTTGGTATTGAAAATGGTTTTCATAATGTTTTTATTATATCAACGTGTTGTATTTTTTTCTTGTGATGGAAATATGGAAATGTTATGTTTCCTTTATGCATGTTTTATGTGATACGATTATGTTATGGTTCATGGGAATTGTTATGAAGATGGGTGGTTCAATGATAAACTAAGGGAAGGTGAGCCCAATATAGCTCTCTAATGCATTGGGTAATGTAAAGGAGTTAAACGTTAAGGTTTCTCCGAAGAGATTTAGGGAATATACTATGATGGGTATTCCAAACGTAACCAAGAGGGTTACTCCCTACGTAAGAATCTTATGAATGCCTCAAGTTACCTTTATGTCTTATGATTTCTATGATTTATTCATGATTTGATGAGTTATATTAATGTGCTTATGTTTTCTGAGTATAGTATGATTTCATTGATTCATATGTATACATGTACTCATGTTTCCTTTCCATATTTTTATATCCCTTACTGAGCTTTTTATGCTCATCCCAAGTTATTGAAATGTTTTTCACAGGTAAAGGGAAGGGTAAATGATATGATGATAGTGTCAAGGAAGTGTCAAGAAAGAATCCATGTTTTATTTTAATTTTTTTTCCATTGATGGGAAAAATCAATATTATCTTTTATGTAACCACATTGTTTAAATGTGGAATGTAATGCATGTTTTATGATATAATTCTCTAAAACTCTAAACCTGAAAATATCTTTAATGTGTAATCTTGTAATAACTCAAGATTATGTAAGGTTTATAGCTGGGGCCTTATAGTTGGTATCAGAGGTCGGTTTAGATAACTTTAGGAGTTATAATTCTGTTAAATGATTACCCAAAAATATTTTTTTTGGTCAAATTGAAAAGATATAGCATTTAAAGATTACCATGTTACTTCATCTAAGATATGTTTGTTCAGAGTGGTTTTCTGCAGAGGAAACATTGAAGAAGTTCTAGGAAGGAATAGAGAAGGAAATGACCTTCCGAATCAGCATCTTGAGATGGTCGGAATTGGAACTGAACAGTTTGTTGCAGTAATGGTGTAGTTGACTCAAGAGATAAATGGTAGTGGTATCCATGCACGATATTAGCCAGATCAACTGCAGAGGAACATGTCAGTGGTGGAACATTTCATGAGGGAACATCCCCCATCATTCAGAGGATCATTTGAACTTGTGCTAGCGGAAGGGTGGATTAAATCACTGGAGAATATTTTCGATGTCATGGGGTGCTCAGACAATCAAAAGGTTAGTCTTGTTATTTACCATTTGGAGGGTGAAGCAGATCAGTGGTGGTCGATGGTTAAAAATATCATGGACGCTGATGAGATTGATGATTTTGATTGAGATGAATTCAAAGGTATGTTTCTTGAGAAGTATTTTCCTAAGGCTGTTTGACTTAGGATGGAAAAGAAATTATTGGAAGTGAGGCAAGAGGAAGACTCAGTGGCTGCCTATGAAGAGAGGTTCACTCGATTGGCAAGGTATGCTCCAAATTTTATCTGAGACCTTGATAGTAAAATCAATCGTTTTTACTCAGGATTAAAGCCTAAATATCGAAGGGAATTGGCTTCTCGTGAGTTCAAAAGATATGAAAAGCATGTTCGATGTGCTGAGAAGGTGGAAATGGAGTTTTCCAATGATCAAGTGTTCTATAAAAACCTGCAGAAGAAGAGACCGAGGTGGCAGGATAAAGGAAAGATTTCTTCAAAAAGGTCTGATGGTAAGAAATCTAAGTTTCCAGTTTGTGATAAATGTGGGAAAAGGCATGCTGGGGAATGTCTTTTGAATTCTGGAATGTACTACTGATGTGGTAAGATGGGGCATAAGTCTCATGATTTCATTGAAAAAGGTCAAGGTGATGGTAAGACCGAATTTTATTTACAGTTAGTGAAATGTTTTAAGTTCAATGAGATGGGTCACTATGCAAATGAGTGTCCGACAAAGAGCTCGAGTGATGGGAAGCAGTTAGACTATAAGAAGATAGGGGTGGTGAAATCATTTCTAGTAAAATGGGAATACCATCTCAAGAAATGACTCCTAAACATGTGGTAAAAACACCTGCGGAATTTGTTGAGGCAAAAAAAATTTATAAGAATCTTTTTATCCTTATCCGTGGAAAGAATCTACTTGTAAATCTTATTGTTTTACCTCTAGTAGAGTTTGATGTTATCCTGGGTATGGATTGTCTCTCTATTTACCATGCTAAGATTGATTGTAGAGCTATAGAAGTTTCTTTTCAGAAATAATTTCAGTTTGTGTACAATAATGAACCCTTACTGTTGATTATATATCAACAGGCTGAGAAACTTATAATAGATGGAGATGAATGTTATCTTTCACATATAGTTTAAAACAAGGGAACTGTTCAGATTAATGATCTGCCAGTGGTAAATGAGTATCCTGATGTTTTTCCTGATGAGTTGCCTGGAATAATACATGTTCAAGAAGTTGAGTTTACTGTTGACTTAGTACCTGATGCCAATCTTATTTTAAAACCCCCTTATCGATTGGCTCAAGTTGAACATTTAGAGTTGATGGAGGAATTGAAAGATTTATTAGAGAAATGTTTCATTCGACCTAGAACATCACCATGGGGTGCTCCTGTTCTATTTTTTTAAAAAGAAATATGGTTCTATGAGACTTTGCATTGATTATAGAGCCTTGAATAACATCACTATTAAGAATAAATATCCTTTCCCTCATATAGATGATTTGTTTGATCATCTCCAGGGAGATCAGTAATTTTCAACGATTAACCTGAGATCGGGGTACCATTAGTTGAAGGTAAAGGAAGCAGATATTCTGAAGACCGCGTTCCATAAAAGATATGGCCATTATTAATTTATAGTAATTCCTTTGGGGCTAACCAATGCACATGTTGTATTCATGGACTTAATGAATAGAATTTTCCATGAGTTCTTGGATAAGATTGTGGTTGTTTTCATTGATGATATTTTGGTGTTTTCTAAAAGTAAAGAAGAGAATGAAAGGTATTTAAGGGTTATTTTGCAAACCTTAAAAGAAAATAAATTCTATGGGAAATTCAGCAGTCACGAGTTTTGGTTGCAACAAATTTCATTCCTTGGTAAATTATTTCTAAAGATGGGATAACTGTTGATCCTGCAAAAACAAAGGTTGTTGAATAATGGCCAAGACCCACAAATGTAACTAAGATTCGTAGTTTCCTTGGGTTGGAAGGCAATTACCGAAGGTTTGTTAGAAATTATTCACGGTTATCTAGTCTAATGACTAAGCTAACTCGGAAGGGTGTTAAGTTTATCTGGACAAAAGAATGTGATGATTTTTTTCAGGAATTGAAAAGAATATTGGTGAATGCTCTAGTTTTAGAACTACCTTCCAGGAATGGGGAGTTTGTTATCGACAGTGATGCTTTATTGAAAGGACATGGCAGCATCCTAATGCAAAATGATCAGGTAATTTCTTATGCTTCACGTCAGTTGAAAACTCGTGAGGTAAATTATCCTACTCATTATTTGGAATTAGCTGATGTTGTTTTCGCTTTAAAAATTTTGAGGCATCATTTGTATGGAGTAAAGTGTGAAATATATACCGATCACAATAGTTTAAATTATATATTAACTCGAAATGAACTGAACATGAGATAGAGGATATGGATGGAATTAATCAAGGATTATGATTTTTCAATTCATTACTATCTGGGGAAAGCAAATAAAGTGGCTGATTCTTTGAGTCGAAAAAGTAATGCTTCATTAACAATGTTGCATTTGGAACGTGATCCTTTGGTTAAGGATTTGATGAACTTTGGCATAGTAGTTGTTGGTGCATGATGTCCTTCTGTTTTGTTTCAGGTATCAGTGAAATCTTCTCTATCAGACAGAATGAAGCAAGCACAAAAGCAAGACAGTGAGTGGCAGAAAAAGGTAGAGTTGGTTCAGAAAGGTAATTTTCCTGAATTCAACATTGATAATGATTGTGTTTTGAGATTTGGGAAGAGATTATGTGTACATTGTGATTCACAGTTGAAGAGAGAGTTGTTATGTGAAGCTCATAGTTCTCCATTTTCAGTTCATCCTGGCAGTACTAAGATGTACAGTGATCTGCGGGAGTATTACTGGTGGGATGAAATGAAAATAGATATTGCTGATTTTACAGTGAAGTGTTTGACATGTAAACAGGTTAATGTTGAGCGGCAGTTATCGAAAGGGATGCTTCAGCCTTTACCAGTGCCAGAGTGGATATGGGAGAATATATCCATGGACTTCATTGTGGTATTATCGAAGACACCTCGAGAAAATAATGCAATCTGGGTTATTATTGATCGCTTGACTAAATATGCTCATTTCCTTTCTATACGAGATACTTTTTCCCTAGATAAACTTTCCCTTCTGTATCTTAAAGAGATAGCTAGGTTACATGGAGTTTCTATCTCCATTGTATCTGACCGTGATCCCAGGTTCACTTCTATCTTTTGGAAAGGCCTTCAGAAGTCTTTGGGTACTGAATTAAATTTTAGTACATCTTTTCATCCTCAATCAGATTGGTAGTCAGAACGATCAATTCAGACATTGGAATATATGTTACGTTCTTTTTCGATGGATTATCAGGGATGTTGGGACGAAAATATTTCTTTGGTTGAGTTTTCATAAAACAACAGTTTTCATTCAAGTATATAGATGGCACTATTTGAGGCGTTATATGGGAAGCGGTGTCGAACTCCAGCTTTCTGGGATGAAGTGGGTGAAAGGAAGTTAATGGGACCATAATTGGTAGAAGTGATGGCCGAAAAAGTTTAGTTGATACAGAAACTCATGAGAACAGCTCAGAGTAGGTAGAAAAGTTATGCGGATAACCGGAGGAAGGATCTATCCTTTGAGGTAAGTGATCATGTTTTTCTCAAAGTCTCACCATGGAAAAGTGTGATGCGATTTGGTAAGAAAGGAAACTTGAGTCCAAGGTTCATTGGACCATATGAAATTTTGGAGAGAGTTGGATCAGTTTCTTACTGAGTGGCTTTACCTCTGAGTTTATCTCAGGTACACAATGTTTTTCATGTATCGATGTTAAGGAAGTACATGCCAGATCCATCTCATGTTTTGAGTCCAGAGGTAGTTCTGCTGGAAGAGAACCTATCTTATGAGGAAAAACCGGTCCAGATTCTTGACCACAAGGAGCAAGTGTTACGGAATAAGGTGATTCATCAGGTCATGGTTTTGTGGAAAAACTACATGATTGAAGAAGCAACATGGAAATCTGAAAATTCAATGAGGGCTAAATACCCCCACTAATTCGATAAGTAAATAAATTGCGGGGATGCAATTTTCTAAAGGGGGGAAGGATGTAACATACCAAGTAAGTAATGAATAATATATATTTTTATCTATGTCTATTAATGAATTAGATAGTGGTTTTGAGGCCTAAAATGATAATAAATCCAATCTTATGCATGGAATACACTAATATTTTTAAAAGATTATTTTACTGCCTTTTGATGGCAGATCAATTTTAAATCAAACTTTTGAAAACTTTAGAAGCTATATTTTTCAAAATATCCTTATTCTTTATGATTGGAACATTGAAATTTACATTGGGTAAATTTTTGGTCTTTTTCCGATAAGGTTCGTTTTTTAATGAATAGTGAAAAATGTTGTATTTTAATTCAAAACCTCTTTTTAATCTAATTTATTTATATGATTAGATCATATTTTGAATTGTTTTTAATGTTAAATAAGAATATATTTTTAACATTTAATCCAATAGTGGTCGTTGGAATTAATTTCATTTTGAAATTGGACTTAAACTAGTGTCAATCTTTTGATACGTATTGTTTTATAAAAACACGCTATTTTCTCTGACAGTGGGAGTTAATAATTAAATTAATTAATGTAACTTATATGTTTTGAATTTGGTAAAATAGACATCATTTTTGAATTCATAATATCAAATATAGCTTAGGGTGAAGTTTTGGTATTTTTCTGAAAAACATCAATTTTTGATGAATAGTGAAACCACTAAGTGGTACTTAAAAAATTGATTTTTCGTTTAAATGAAACATTACCACTTCTGTGATCTGAATTTCAAAAATATGACATAAATGGTTGTCATTAGGAAGTAAAATTTGGTTCAATGGTATTAAAATAATTTTTTGGCGATTAGTAACTTTTCTGTTTTTAATCGCGATTAGAGGTAATTAATGTAATTTAAGGTAAGAATAATGATTTAATAATATGAAATGAACATGACACATGTCCTACCCTTATTAGATGTGTCATGGCCGACCAAGACAATCCATGGGTCAACTTGGGGACCCCATGGAGCCCCTTTGGAAGGAAAATGACATTAATATATTTTTATTTAATATTAAAGTAAAAATGTCACAAACATGAGTTGTTTTACTAAAACAATTTTTAAATGGGGTTATACAAGTCATATTTCTGACTATAAGTATTCATTACAAATATAAATATCTTTCCTAAATCATGATATATTTCTTAAAATTTTTAGACATTATATAAATTAAATTATTTATGACACCATGATGATGCAGTGATGACCTCATTATTTAACGATTTAAATAAAATGAAAACATAATGTAAAATCTAAGACCTACACATGTCAAAAACCTATTGGTTTGGTGGATTTCAAACTATAATCACCTTATCCTCTAAATATTTAATTTTTGGACCATTAAAATACGAAAATAAATTTATAATAAAGTATCCTTTTATAACTTTCCAAGAGTGCCCCTCCTCTCCTCTTATAAAAGGCCCCACCTCTACCACCATAACCACACGTTGAAAGAGTTTTTCTCAGCCAACCCCAACCCATTTTTTCTCTCCACATCCCTCTCTAACTCTTAGAATCATCACTTTGGGTAGAAGTCTTCCCGAGGAATCTTTTGAGCTCAAATAAAAAAGAGTTACCCGATTTAAAGGTAGTGTCTTCTCTTGTGTTATTATGTTTTATTTTGCTTCCCCAACCCCCTAAACTCTTTTTATTAATTTCTTTTGTAACAACACCAGTATATTCAATATACATGGTTGTTTTTATAAGAATTATTCGAGATACACATACACAAACATACATCTAATGGTTAAATAACATACTGTTTCCGTGGATGGCTAATTTCTGCCTCACGAAACGATGATTGTTCAATATTCTTTTAACACCATAAAAGGTGGACATTAAGATGACACTATATTTATATATGATTTATAATATGTTTATGTTTTACTTAAACTTCTTTATTTTTCATTTATGGCATACCATTCTTGTTTCCATTATGGGTAAACGCGATATCTTCATTTTAGGAAGTGTGGACTACCGCCCCCTCAAAGTGATTTGATTCGTTAATGCCATATGTGGGAAGTATAAAGGATGTAATTAATGGTATTATATATGATATTATACTGTAATTATAATATACATTTATATAATTATGATTCAATTCCATAAAATATGAAATAGAAATGAATGTAGCGTTCATGCGTACGTACGGCTTACCGTCTCAATGAACGGTGCATTTCATTTCTTACCTCTAAACATTATGTAATATTATAAATGCTTGTATATACTGGATATATATGATATATATGGTATATAAATCATGAGTAAAACCCTGGATATAATGTATACATGAACAACTTGTAATTATAAAGGGTTTATTTTTTAATCAAGTACCAATGATCCTTAAAACGACCGTTATTAACTTAAATAATTACATAGTGTTCATGACATGGAAATAAGTGATATTAAAAGAATAATGAAATTTAAAAAAGGTTATTAAGCAAGTAGAAATTAACTCAAGTTTATTATTCAGGAGGTTAAATGAACAATCGAGTCAAGTCAGACTCGAGGTATGGGACTTCGTCTCAATCTCCTTTCATTGAGACATATTTTGTTTTATACACAACCTTCTGTTACACTGTGTATAAACCCTTTCACATTTATGTTTATCCAAAAGGAATATTTTTTATACAAATAATATTACTAAATGACAAAAGGGAATGTTTTTGTCGTACGTAGGCGGTGACAACGACTTCTCCGCCGCCGTGACCATTATTTGAGTTTCGGCTTCCTCTACAAGCCATACCTTTTTTAAAAATGAAAAATAAATACCATGTTTACTTTTCTTTTATTTTGGTATTGAAAATGGTTTTCATAATGTTTTTATTATATCAATGTGTTGTATTGATATCTTGTGATTGAAATGTGGAAATGTTATGTTTCATTTATGCATGTTTTATGTGATACAATTATGTTATGTTTCTTGGGCATTGTTATGAAGATGGGTGGTTTCGTGATAAACTAAGGGTGGGTGAGCCCGATATATCTCTCCAATGCATTGGGTAACGCTAAGGAGTTAAAAGTTAAGGTTTCTCCAAAGAGATTTAGGGAATATACTGTGATGGGTATTCCAAACCTAACCAAGATTGTTACTCCCTACGTAAGAATGTTATGAATGCCTCAAGTTACCTTTATGTCTTATGATTTCTATGATTTATTCATGATTTTATGTGGTATGTTAATGTTCTTATGTTTTATGAGTAGAGTATGATTTCATTGATTCTTATGTATACATGTACTCATGTTTCCTTTCAAAATTTTTATATCCCTTACTGAGATTTGTATGCTCCTCCCAAGTTTTTGAAATGATTTTCACAGGTCAAGGGAAAGGTAAATGATATGATGATAGTGTCAAGGAAGTGTCAAGAAAGAATCCATTATTATTTTAAATATGTTTTCATTGATGGGAAAAATGAATACTATCTTTTATGTATCCACTTTGTTTAAATGTGGAATGTAATGAATGTTTTATGATCTAATTCTCTAAAACTCTAAACCTGAAAATATCCTCAATGTGTAATCTTGTAATAACTCAAGATTAAGTAAGGATTAAGACTGGGGCCTTATAGTTTAGTAGTAAACTATCTCAGTGATAGATGAACTCGCCAAAAAAGGAATCAATTGGGATATTAGTTGGTTAAATGATCTTCCACCTGATTTGACCCATCTTCTTGAGAAATATTGTAAGAAACTTTTAAATTTAAGATTCATTTAATCTTCCATTATTTCAATAAACATATCTTTTCCATTTGTCCAAGACATCCAAGAAAATGATTACTTACACTGTACGCTTATCTTTACCGAGGTTCAGAGATCACCCATTTCACGTGTTATTTATCCCCAGGATACCAAGAAGTGTTTTTGATAGATATATAGGGATATATTAAGAGAAATAATAGATTTTTCAAGTAAGAAAATTATATTATTTAAAATATATCTAAAATTAAATTATGTATATAGTTTACCAAGCCTACAATATATTTACCCTTTGATAATGAGATTACTAGTATCTAGTGATAATATAACTACGTAACCCCAACTCAAGAATTATATGGTCAGAGTCATTAAAATTATCCAATATCTACCATATTAACTTATCATACACCTTGAACAGATACTATATATTCTAGTCCTACCAAAATATCATCCCTTTTCTACATAAGTTGTAATCAAAAAAAGGTTTCTTAATGAAGAGTTATAACTCTTAACCAAAAATTTTCAATTTTATTAATTCTTTTACCTCATCTCATTACATAGTATCCAGTCAAATATAATTAATTAAGTATCAATAATATTCTATTTTTTTATGATTTATAAAAAATTATACACCTTCTTTACACCCTATGGAAAGAGAAAACATAACTAATGTGTACGTATCACTTAACATCTCCATATAGCACTTTAATTATATTTAGACCACTTTTTTCCTAGATAGTTATTATAATGGAAATAATTTTTTATATATTTTATCTGTGATATAATTTTACATCTATAATTATAATAACATATCTTCCTTCTTACCTTCTCCCCTTTTAGAAATCTATAATTTCCCTTGTTCCTATATGTGAACTACCACCTACATGATGATATGTGATTCATTTTTTATTTATTTTCTAATAGCTGAAAATAAGGTTTTAATTAATTAATATATATATATATATAATAAATGATATATTAAAAATAATTAAAATTATATTTATTATTTAAATATTTTACACCATCATTTGAATAGTGAAAACAAAAATCACGCATATGTACGACCCACCGTCTCTTTGAATAGTGTCATTAATTTTTATCTATCTATCTATTATGGATGACTATAAATATTTATATAGTGAATATATAAATGATATTTATATCATGATTAATATTATTGAATGATGGACTCATGATGAATGTATAAGGATCAGTACTATTGAACTGATATATGGATGAAAAATGAAATAGTTATCTCCTTGAATAATGATTTAAATAATGAATTGTTTGTACATGGATGATAAACTATTATAAATTAATGATTTATAGTATGATATAGATAATTAGATTTTGTAATAAATTTATAATAAATATATAATTATTATATTGGATTTTCTAACATGAATAAAGTGATATGAGCTTAGAGGTAATAAATTTGTATTTCAATCCAATTTTAATCAGGTTTTTATATATATGAATTTCCATTCAAAAAATTAAAAAATCTTTATATAATGAAGCAATTTTTTTACTTATCCAATTTTTTTTCGATACAATACATTTTTCGTTTTATTTTCCCCACTTTGAGAATTCAATAGACAAAGGGATTTTTTTTAGGGAACCCAAATTAAGTTGTATTGTTCAGTTATGAATATTCATCCATTTTATATTTAAATTGGATCACAGAATTAATTTATTACCATCAAATAAAGGATTGATGTGTTTTCACCGATGATTTTATTTAAATAAATTTTTTTAAAATTATATTCATGTAATTTTTTGATTGCGTTACTTTTTACTTTTTATAGTAAATTTGAAAAGAATAATTATTTAAACATACAAGACATTAATATAATTTACAGCCTTCATGACCATTCAATTATTTGATAAATAATTTAAAATATTCCATGGTTATTTAAAAATAAAAAGGTTTCTTAAATATTTTTTAAATATATATATTTTAATGTGTTGATAAGAAAATGAAAATGTTATTGTCATAATTACTTATTCAGAGTAATATTTTAAAGTACATTTCATTTATGATATCATCCTTTGATATTATGTAGGATTTTTTGTGGGTATGATCCAATGATACCATCCTTATTATTTATATGGATGGTTTTTGATTATATTAAAGAGATATTTATGAATCCAATTTATTTTACATGGGTTGTTATATGGTGAAATTAAGAAATGTTTATGGAATTCATTTACTTTCCATGGGTTAAGATATAAGATTAATGATATATGTTCTTGTGGAAAACAAGAAAATATATTATGTGAATTCCATGGGTGGGCCCTGAATTAAATAACCGTCCATGAAATTTGGTAAATATGTATATCTTATTAGATAATGTGGGTTGGAATGTGGAGTGGTCCTAATTCATTAAGGGACTATGTCTACAATGGTAGTATTTTGTTGAAAACATGACTAAGGGTATGATGAAATAAGGAGTAAACCCAATCCACTATGACAGTATTGGTAGTGACCATTAACTAAGGAAATGATTTCCTATGATTATGTTTATTCCATGAACTTGTGCCTTATGCCAATGTTATGCTCTCATTGACCATGTTTTATTATTTCATTATGATTGATGACTTATGAAATTACACACTTTATTCCATAATTTAATATTATTTTATATGGGATGTTGTGAGTGGTTTTTAAATGTTAATATCATGTTCTAATACAATTATTTTTATATTACGGATATGGGATTATTTAAATCTCCTATGTTTTACATCACTAAGAATCTAATCTCAACATTTATTAGGTTTCTATTCCCCAAAATATAAACAACAGTTTTGAATTGGATATGACTATGAAGGGTGGTAGTCGTAAATAACTATGTTGGAGAAGAAGTATATATATTAGGGATAAGTTTTTTATATATAAATGATTCCCAAGATAGTAACCCTATATGTTTTGGAAAGGACCACAATGTTATGTATTGAAAATGAATTCTATAAGATGTAAAATATATATATTAAAATTATGGGTTTCTATATTTATATTTAGATGATTGTTCTATAAAAGTTTTAAGATTACTATTAGAAAGAATTAGTCAAATCGAAGGGATAATTCCGAGAATATGATAACACCATCTAATTTTTTTATGGTAGATACTTATTCTTTTCCATAAAACAAATCCCTTTCTAGATACTACAAATGGGTATGTTTTTATAATATATTCATATAGGGGTAATAATACTTAACATATTTGGATGAGTATATCTCTGTGTTCATTTTGGTGCACACTGAGTGTTCTCTTACTATGAAAAATTCATTAACAGTCATCAGGGATTTTGTTAGGGTAACACATATATTAATTATGAACCATTATTGTAAATTTTAATATATAATAACATGTATGGACTTTTTTTAATCTAAAGTTATATATATTGAAAATAAGGTGTCATTATTTTGAAATCCTAAATTTATTTTTCATGATTTCATCATTGGTCACCGTGATATTTCATGCTCAAGATAACCATTTATATTTTAGTAAGGGAATGAAGATAGAACAATAAAGAAGAGGACGCCATGGGAATGATTAAATATTTATGTATGTTATTTAATCATAGTCATATTAATTCAATAATATCAGGATTCATCTGTAGTGATATCAATTAATAACACAATGATTATATTTTGAGTAATAATTAGAAACTCTTTATAGTACAATGCTCACCTATACTGTTTATAAATCCTCTTCGATTGATGTTTGTTAAACTGTGATTTTTCAAATCTTTTGATTATCCTTTTAGTTGAATTTTATTTTATCTTAGGTATGTATTGGCATTATTTGTAGAAATACTTTATCAGTTTATGAGGAAGGGTAGTCATGTTTGATATTTCGAACTGACCTATGATTTTATATAAACATGATAGTAATTATGATCTTTTTATTGAAATAGTATCTATTATGTGGGTGAAATTTATGTCTAAAAATGGGTTTCTATATTTGATATTTTGATAGAATCTAATCCTTGAATATATATACCTATTGAAAGAAGTATTGATGATAGTTTTTGGAAATAATTTTTTAATATTTCTCTAAATCATGAAGTTAAATTTTCAATAGAAATCATTCATGGTTCTCTAACTATTTAAAATTATCTATTTAGAATGACCCATAGTGAGTTGTTGGAATTAAAAAAATTATAACAATCATGATAAGTTATTCATTCAACCAAGTATGTCACCATAGTGTGAATGAGATTTTATTGTTAAGTATAAAGGTGGATCAATGTGACTCCACATTTATTATCGAAAACATAAAAATATATAAGAAAAATAATATGTATCCTCTACAACATATTTATTATTTCTTTAATCCTTTATTTGAATATGAATAATTTTTAATGATCAATATTCTATTTGAATTATATAAGTTTAGTGTAAAAAGTGTAGACATATACAAGATAACATTCTGTAACAGTTACAGACACTATGAATTTATTGTGATTCCAATTTGATTTACTAATTCCCCAAAAATCTTATAAATATTTATTTCATGGCTCTAATGAATATATAGATTATTTTTTGGAAGTGTTTATTGAAAATATTATTATATATTCTAAGATCATGAAAGATTATAAAGATGATTTGGGAATTGTACTGAATAACATCTTGAAAGAGATATTCTATTATGATTTTAAAAAGTGTAAATTGTTGAATGTGGGAGGTATATTCAAAGGTTATGTAATCTAAAGTGATGGTATAGTGGTGTATTGTTATAATGTAGAAGTTATTTATCAATGGACTATACTAACCACTATAATCGGAGTATATTGTTTTTAATGGTTACGTTGATACTACGATATTTTTTAATTTTTTCTCAGGAAAATTGAATCCAATGACCAAGTTGAGTCAAATTTTAATTAAGTACTGTTATGAAGATGAATGGGAATAAAATTTCAATCTCTAAATAAAATGTTAGTTAATAAACCTATAGTTACACTACCCCATAATAGAGCAGAGTATACGATTTATAATGATTCATAAAATAAGGAATCAGTATGTGTCCTCTTGCATAATTATAAAACTATGACCTACTCCACATGATAATTTTGGTTCATAAGAAAAATTAACCAACTCAAGATTTCATATTAACTATACTAATATTTTCAATAAATATATGAAGACATTATATTTAAATTGATAGGTGCGATATATATATATCTGTTATGAAATTTTGAATTATATATTTATTTATAAAGTGGTGAATATGTTCTAGAGAGTATGGTTTGAGTTGATTAAAGATTATGGCTGCTAAATACATTATTAACCTAGGAATGAAAAAAAGGAAACCAATGATTTGAGTCAAAAGAATCAAACTATCTTTTCTATGATGAGGATCAAAATGGTTCAAATATTTCTATATTTAAAAGGATATATCTAGAAATATTTAACGGAGGAGAAACATATTATCTTTCTCAAATGAATTTACAATAATTTATCTATATTGTAATTCATTATGTGAAAAAGGATGTTATATAACTACTAAAGAAGGTTAGAAATTTTTATGTGTTGAAAATTGATTGTGATTGAATTCTATGGTTTAAGGAATAATGTATGAATCTTATCTATATTAATTTGATGAAGGAGAAATTATATGAATCGCATAGTACACAATTACATATTAATCCTATAATTAAAAAGATGTATATAGATATTAAATATTATTTATAGTGGGAAAACATGAAAACATATATTGTGGAGTATGTATATTGATTATTTGTATGTATATAAGTTAAGGTTGTGGGACAAATTTATGAATGGATATTAAAATAAATACCATAAAAGAACTTGGAAGATATAACCATTGATTCCCATAAAACCCCGACCTTAGATACTCTTTACATTTATCCTTTTATTAGTATTAAATATTTGGTTTAAGGTTTTTGTTTATGTCCCGGTCAAAATTTTTAGTTTTTTGAATTTTTGGGAACTTTTCCAAGTGGAGAACGATTAACACATAGTTAGTTGTAACTGTACCGACACCATATGGATTGTGGTGGTTAGAAATAATCGACTACAAGGAATACTCATAGTCGTGTTGTATCTCCCAGGTAAGCATGTCGTAGTTTCTATATGGGTATATAGGACCACATAGTTTTGCAAATAGTGCGGCCAAACCATGTGGTTTTTCCATATCATTAAAATAAGGATTCTTTTTTTCCAGCCCTCTAATTTTTTAGAGATTTCATCGATTATTCACCTCCCTCTCATTTTGGTGCACTAGGGGGTCCAACCTAGAAATTATCCCTTGCTTCTAAACATCTATGGATGCTTTTCCTTTGGATTAAAGTTATGATTTAAAGGTTTTTCCTAGGTTTTCCTCTTCTTTATCTTTCCCTCTTCTTTTACTGTATTCCCATGGGGTTTTTATCTCTTTTTTCTGAACCCTAATTTCTAGGGATTGGGTTTGTGTAATGCTTATTTTGATTTAGGTCATGTAGACCATCCACGGGGCCCTATTCTTCCCCTCATTGATATTTCATTCATTTCACACAAGGCTAAGGTAGGAATTTACAAATGTTCCTTTCCAAAACATTAAATCAGAACATACATTTTATTAATTAATTTTTAAATTCCTTTATCACCTCTATTTTATCTATGGATTGATGTGAATGTTTATTTTTTGTTGGTATAATTTAATAAAAATAGTGTTTCTAGGTTAATTTTTTGAGAATACTATGTTTAAGGCACATAGAATGTTGATTTTATATTTTATTGTTCTTTAATGTGTATTTATGGGTTTCTAAGAAATGTTTAGCTTTAATTTTGATTTTTCTTGTATTTTTTTTGTTTATCAAATTGGGTTGTTGTGTATGGTTTGGTGATGTTGTTGTTTGGAATTATTTTTAAAATGTATTGGAGGGATTTTTATGGTTTTAAAAGTGGTTGTTCAGGTTTTATAAATGACATGAAAGGTTAGATTCGATTTTAACGCAATCAGTACCTATTTGGAAGAGCTTTGATGGTCCCTTTAGATGATTTGGGGTACCATTGGATGTTGGCACACCCATGGGTCTACTAAGTTAACACATGGGTGTGTCTTTAAATGTATATGGTATTTTAAAATGGCAATTTCATAGAATCATGGATTTATAAATGTTAATAATTTTCCAAATTAGGTTTGGTCCCTTGTGTGGATTTATAAATTGTTTGATATGGTATCTTGTAGTGGTTTTCCATATTTATCTTGGTGTATGTGGCAGTGAAGGTGTGTCTTGTGGTGTCATTTGGTTCGTTTTATAAATTATTTATTACTTTAATGATACGATGTACTATTAAAGAAGTGATTTGGGGTGTGTTTGGATAGTGAAAATGCACCTTTGGAACTTTCACCTAAAAAGTGATGTGTATGTTAAATTTTATAAAGGATTTGTGTATGGGTATATTAGTGTGCCTATTTGTAAACCATATGTGTTTTGTGAAATGGTATAAAAGTTTTTAGGTGATAATTGCTTAGTTGGAACCTTTGAATGATGTGAAATGTATATGTATATATATAAGGAACCTTTATAGGAGGAATTCATATTAGGGGATATCATATACTTTATTCAGTGTTTGGGGTAGGCAAGTCCAGTGGCGACAGCCGAGTTGAGTCACGTGTGTGTTGTCCTCTTATTTACATTGTATTATTATTACCACCATGGGTTCATGTCTGTCTTTTATATGATTGAGTGATGGTAGATTACCAGCCCTGATTGGACTGGTTGGTACCACGAGAAGATATATATTATAGGTGGGGAGTTCTACTGATTTTATCGTAAGGGAGAAAAGTAGGTTATAGACTATGCGGCTCCAACATATACAGATAGGTTACTCCTAACTGAGTACGTCCAGGGGTATTCTAAGGATGTTTAAGACCACCCATGGTTATTATTATATTTATTTCTTATTTTCAAATATATTATATTATTTCCAACTTGTATTATTTACTTATAGTTTTTTTGAACAACCTTGATATTATATGTCTTAATTTTTTTTAATAAATGTATAAATGGTTTTGGTAATGATCTTTAGTGTTTATTGGATTTTAAGATGAGAAATAAGATTGTTTTTTTTAAATGTAAAAACCCTACATTCATGATTATATTTCAAAATGGTGTTAATAGACTATTTTTTGAAAGTAAACATTTGGATTTAATTTCATATGTTTGGAATACCTACTGGGCATTTCAGTGCACATTCCTATCTTTTATTTTCAATTAAAGGCCCCCTTTTTTAAATTTCTAGTTTATCTACTCATTGTTGGATCATATTTGAGTTTTTTGTTGGATGTGACCAAGCGATCACATGAAGATCTTATGATGGTAGTTTAGTTTTTCGTTTCTCAATTTTGAGTTTGTTTAATTGTATTTTTCAACTGAATTCTTTGTTTATTTATTTATGATTTAGTTTTTCAGTTTTGATGCATTTTCTATTTTCTCTATTTATATATCTGGTCCTAGTCTTTTCAATTGGGATTAAATCATTCCCAACTATATTTTTAGATGCCTGAAACTAGTTTCCATCTTAGGGGGATCTGTAACGTCCCTTGGGCCTTGCTCTTGGATGATTTGAATGAATGGTTCAGGGTTGAACCATAATAGTTCATGACAATTTTGATATTGGACTCCCAAAAAAATCAATAATGTATAATTCTATTTTTTTAGTTTATCAACTTAAAAAATAACCACACATCATTTATATTAGATAATATTTATCTATTTCACATATTTCTTGGATATACATAATGGAATGGTTAATATTTCATTATGTATAATATTCTATTATATCTGATGGGGATCCATGGTTTACCATGAATTTTTTGCGATGTCTTCAACAATAAGTAGATTCAGAGTTGTGTTCCAGAATTTATTATCATCCATATATATGTGAATCATTTGAGAGAACTAATTAAATCATGGAGGATATTATGAGGTCTTTTATTGATGATTTCATAGGTGGTTGGGATTAAAACAATTCTCTAGTTTAGTTTTTGAAAAAAATAGTGTCTAATCGAGAATTAAGGAAAATCCTTTTGAATCCCTTTATAGAAAATAATTTGTAACTCTTATTTATTAGGATAAAAATTATGAATGAATGATATTGGGACATAATATAGAGATGTTAGATAAAATCAGATCCCTTAAACATCACATCAAGGAATATTAGAGGCGTAAAAATGATATGCTGCAGATAATTGGTGAAATATGGAATTTATAGTTGGTGAGATGTAATTCTTATGAGTTTTTCCATTGAAGAAGGTTATAATATTACTAAATTAGTAAAATATTATCTTTAGATATATTGGCCCCTTATAGATTCTATATTGAGTTGGGACAATAGATTATTTCTTAACACTTCCACCAAACCTCTCTCGATTTTTGATGTGTCTGATGTATCACTCTTGGGGAAGTATTGGCATGGACATTAAAATTTATTAAACTCAGAGGTGGTACTAATGAAGAATGATAATTCATATGAATATAAAATATTATAAATAATGTATTGTAGATAAAATATTCTACCAAGAATATCAACTCATTAGGTTAATGTTATTAGATGTAATCCGAAATTCAAATAAGCATCTTAGGAGCCTGACGATAAGATGAAAAAAATATATCCTCATTTTTTTGATGGGAGAGATAAAATTTTGAGGCTGAAATTCATTTTATGGTTGATGTAATATAATAACCTATGATTTTATGATATATATTTTTCAAATAATTTTAATTTTTTGAAAATATTATGATACACACAACCCCGAGTCAAAATAAATAGAAGTATAGAACCCCACTATAACCAGCAAATTATATTATTGATGTAAATAGTAATAAATAACATTAAATAATATTCGTAAATCATTTATATAATTAAAATATATACATAAATAAATAATATATTCTTTGTAAAATCATTTAATGCTTCATAAAAATAGTTTTTAAAAAAAATTCTATTTATTGTGTATAGTGAGAAAAATATATAATTAATTATTAGAAGTTTTTGAAATTTTATTTGGAAAAATAAACATAATTTTTAAAAAAAATTTAAAAAAATTATATAGATATATTTTCTGATATGTTTTTGTGGAAAGATTAATTTACTGATGAATAGTGAAAATACTTATTTTTTAAAAAAAAAATTAGGTTTTAATTTCACGAATTTACAATGTTTCATTTTATTTTAAAATGGTTTCCAAATAAAATTATTAATTTATCTTATGAATAATCCATTTAGTATTATTTTAATCAATTTAATTTTTTATTTTGGAATATAAACTATTTATACATTAGAAAACTTCTAATTTCTAAAAAATTGTTATTTGTCATGTTTTGTGGGTTTAAATTCCAGTTAAATTCCCCAACCACTATAAATTTAATTTTTTTAATCAGATTCCATATTTTTAATGAAAAAATCAAAATTATTTAAATTTATGACTTTCATTTTTGTTCATAATGAATAATAAATACAGTAAAAAAATTTCGGTAAGGGTAAATTGTGAAAAATATGGTTTAAACAAATGGACAAGACATTAAAATTTCTCTAAAACTCACCTTTATTATATTAAAGGAATTTAATTGTGAAACAATCATTAATATTTTGAAAATATGGAAACATGGTGTAATTTTTCTTGGATTGTGGCCATTATATTATTTTTAGAAAAAATCAAATACAAAAGTGTAATTCAGTTGACATTGATATCATAAAATTATTAACACAATGATAAAAAGAGTTTATGTATGATTAAAAATGATTATTTGAAATTAAAAATTATTTTTATCATCATAGTTTTTTAAAAATTTATTGAATAATTTCCTTAAGATCATATAAATCTACGACACAATATTTATCCAATTAAATTAAAAATAAAATAAATTATTATAAAAATATTAAAATTAATTCAATTGAGTAGAATAATTATGTTACTCAATTTTTATATATAAAAATGATGTTTGAATGTTGTTTGTATGTTTTATATTTGAATTAAATAACTATCTTGATGACTTTAAAGTCAAAGTAAATGAATAGTTCCAAATATGATATTAATTATATTTAAAAAAAGTTATATTTTTTATTAAATGAATTAAAATTCAAAAAAATTCTACATTAAGAAAACATAATGGGATATGGTTTATGATATTAACCATTTTCCAATTATTTGTCACATTCCCTTTGATGGTAGCACTCTCAACCTTTAAATGTTTGAAAAAGATTGATTTTGATGTATTTTCCAAAAGTTTTAACATCGGTAAAAACTAAGAGATAAGGTTTAAAACACAACATATAATTTTATAAATATTATTGGATTGTATAATTTAAAATTATAATTATCTTATCTTAGAGTTATATCATTTTGGAGTCTCTTTATTATTAACAAAATTATATTACACTAATACTTTATGAAAATCCAAGAGTTCCCCTCCCCTCACTTAAAAAGGAAACCACATCTCCTCTCCAATAAACATCATTTTATCCTTATATATCATGAAATACCAACAATAATACATTAAAATATTCCTACACTACATCTTATAGCAAATATTCTTTCCAAAATATCACCCCTCCATGGATTAAGTTGTTATCCAAAAAAAACTTTTCAACATTGGTGTCTTACTATTAAGCGGGGATATTATGTTTTATTTATTCATATATCTCGAGAAAACATATTGTATTAATTATAAAATAATTAATTTTATTCTCTAATTTACTCAATTGTTATTATGATGATGTTGCTACCATTATTCACCTACTTTCCATCTAACAAAAATCTCAATCATCGCTCAAGCGTAAGTATGACGTATTGTCTTTTCAAAAAAATGATATTCAATTTTTATCACCATATTCAATGGATAATTATTGTGATGTTTTTAATGTATATATATTATATATATTATATTTTTATTATTTAATAATTAAAATATTTTAACTTTTTTACTTTCCTTGAAATCCATCAGAAAACGACAATGTCGCTCGTGGGTACGTTTGGAAGACTACCTGCATGATGTAGTTTGATTTAAATTTTATTTTAGATTCACATGGATGAAAATAAGGATATATTTAATGAATTTATATATATATATATTATAATTATTTATTTTTAATCTATATTTATTAGTTACCTTTATTTTTTTCATCTATCAAAATGTGAAGACAATATTCAATTGTACATAGGCCTACCATCTGAAGGAATGATGTTATTGCTTTTTATATCTGTTACTTTTATAATGAAAAGAAATTATTATATTTTATATTTAAATAATGATTTACATTTTGGGATGATGTGACAATAATAAAATAACAAGTACATGTACTAATGAATAGAAATATTCCTGAAAAATGAAGTAGCTATAATTAGGAAGAATGATTTTAAAGATGAATTTTTAATACATGGGTTATAAAATATTAATATTTCATCATATATTATTATATATATATATGTATGGTCCTAATTGAAATATAATGTAAATATATATTCATTATTCCTAAGGTTCACAAGTGCGCAAAGAGAGATAAGAATCGAATTAAGGGATTTATCTTTCAATCCAATTTTAATTATAATTATATATGTATAAATTTAGATTAAGAAATATAACTGAACCTAATCTCATAAATATGGATCATTATTCTTTTCATATTTTTATTTCAAGATAATACACATTTTCCTTTAATTTTCCTAACTTTATTTACTAAAAATATGGAAATAATAATTTTAATGAATAACATCTTTGCTTCACTACTCAGTTGAGAATATTTTTATGATTCAATTATAATGATTTCAAGAATTATTTCTAATATTCCAAAATTATTTTTTAAATTAATTTTTTACATGATTTTATTTTTAAAATATGTTTTAAAATGATTCTTCTTTTTATTTTCTGAAAATGGTAATTTTTACGTTTTTTCAAAAACGTGGAAGGAATCTCTTTTTTAACATTCAGGCCATGATTGAAATTGTCCACCAATATGATGAACCACTAGATAAAACATCATTGTAAGATTTTATATAGGGGTTTTCAAACATTTTATATAATATTTTGGAATTTCATATATTTTGGATAAGTTATTCAAAATTGAAAAGGGTATTTTTATCAATAAATATTCCAACTTTTATTTGAAAATATTTTTCATTTATTATAACATCCTATGATATTACTTATTTTTAGGACTTTTATTATCCAAGGATACCCAAATTATTCTTTCCATGTATGATTTATGATTATGTTGATGTGATTATTATGAAACCTCTTTATTTTCCATAGGTTATGTTATAATGACAATTATAAATGTTTATAAAGCGTGTCTACCTTCCATAGATTTTTATATATGATTTATGATCCAATAATACACATAATAATGGATTTTTTTTATGTGTGAGGATGTCCCACAATTATATATCCCCCATATTCATTGGGTAAATATGGATATCCCCTAAGATAATGAGAAATAAAATAGAAGGTGAACCCAGTTAAATAAGGGACTCTATCCACTATAATAGTCTTCAGAGTGAACCTTAAGTATGTATATGATAGAATGTAGATTCAACCAAATCCATTATGATATTCTTGGAAGTAATCCTTGACTATTTAAATTAATTTATATTCTTATTTTTATGGAAAAAGATATTTATTATGAAAAATTCATGAACTCATTGGTAATGTAATTTGATTAATTTATGATTCATGTCTTATAAACTCTCAAGATTAATTCCATGATACATGATTATGATCCATGATATGATAAATATGGTATTAAAATGTTACAATCATGTTCTCATTCCCTTATTCTCATATTATTGTTATGTGATCATTGAAATGTTCATTATTCAAACCTATTGATCATCCTATCTCATTTTTCACATGTTTTACTTCCATATAATTTGTAGAATTATTCGAAGTTGGATATGAAAAATAAGGGTGATATTTTAATAAATTATGTGATACATAGTTTATATTTATTGTGTAAATTTAATTTATATTTCCACGTCACCAATGACCCTTAACATATATGATTCTTACTTGAAGCATAATGGAATTTTTGGAAAATTCATCTAACAATATGTAATACTTTTGTGTGCAATGTATATTTTACTATAATGGATATCTATATAGGGTGTGTTTATAAATAATTAAGCCAATAAAAATGAAATAAATAAATATATCCAATCAAAAAGAGTGTTCATACACATTTTATTCAAGTAAAATAATCGAGTAAACTAAAAAAGAGATAAAATAAATTCATAAAAATAAACATTATACTTGTGTTATAGGATTAACCAAGTAATCGTATATATGTGGTTTAACCAATGCTGAACTACCTCTAGGCATGTCGTGATGACTATTTCGACTATTCCTTCCATAACCCAGGGTAGTATAACCATCCCTTTTCCAAACTATCACATGTGGGTAATATATCCATCCATGGGGCCTTACATCCACTAGGGGACAAGTTCAACCTGGGTTTAACCATAAATCACATCATCCCCATTGGGTCATGTTCACCGTGGGTTAACACTAATTTTCATTGTCCCCTAATTTTCTAGTTCACCCACTGTCAACCATTAATCGAATAAAAATCCACCTAGGGAACACCTTCATCATTGGTTTAACCCTCAACTTTACCCAATTTATCTTACACATATCCACAATTCCGTATCATTAAAATAAGGTAGAATGGACCAAGGATTTTCTAACGTCTCCTTTTTCTACCAATATGAAATTTTATTATCCCTATAAATTTAAAATATTTTCTAAACTCATTTAAAAAATACATTCCCCAATAACATTACAAAATACAATTTCATGATATCAATTACTAAAAATTATAAAAGTATATCATTAAACACATTTAATATTTCCATATAAATAAATAGAATCAATTAAATTAATCTACATCTCCATTTCAAAAATAAAACAGAAATTAATTTTTGAAATATTAATTGAAGTAACATTTACAATTATTTCTCAAGATATATATTTACAATGCCATTGCTTACATTTTAAACATCATCTAATTAACCATAATCCAAGGTTAATTTAATCTTGAAAATATATAAGATTGTGAAATTATCATTCTGAATCATTGATTCACAACCTTATTCTATTTTAGGTTATGTAAGAAAAACCTATCCATTTTAAGAAGAAAATTTATTATTAAAACATTTAAAAAAAACATTGTTTAGTGAAAATAGAGATGAATTATTACATATTGTATCTCATATATATATTGAGACTATAATATGGGTTTATTTTAGGGACCACCTAGCTAAATATTAAATATTCCCCACATTAATTTCGTTGCATGAAAACACTATACTGGGAAATGAAAAAACTTATCCAAGGCCTTATCAACACCATTGGGCCATACCCACACTCTCGGGAACTTCAATCATGCTATGGAATCACAATTTATTAATTATAATAAATTACTATCAAATACACCATTAATTATAAAAAAATAAAATTAATTTAAGACTCACCAAAAGGCCTCTTCATTTCGTAACCATAACTATATAGTCATTGAAAATCCATATTGGAATCCCAGAACTATCCATGAAAAATCCAAAAAAAATGTTTCCAAGATGATAAGTATTGTAATTTAATTGGAAAGTAATCCAAAATAATTTAACACTACAATGTACCTTTACATAATCAATAGGAACTGAAATGTAGATGTCATATTGGGATGTTACCACTCTAAGAAGAGGAAACTTCCCAAAATATCCAACCAATTCCACTATTCTCCAGTAGAATTGGGGTCAAAAACCTAATTCTGGTAACCCAAATTAATGAAAACATTGGAGTATGAGAAAAACGAACCTTAATGGGTGATAATTTCCATTAATCACTGAAAACCCCTATAAGAACATATAAAAACACATCTAAAAACACATCTAAACACACTTAAAATAGAGGGGGAGGTGGATAAAAAGGGGGTTAGAACCTACTTAATGTATGCAACACTAAAATATAGTTGGAGGGGTTATACACTAACAATATTATGTAGAAAAAATATATATTTATTCATATTTTTAAATCCATTGTCATGTGTCTTCTATTCCCACAACTAGCCAATGGCCCCTTCAATAGAGTGGGATCACTACCCAGTACACCAGACATGCCAAGGTGTGACCACCAACCAAATAGTGGTGATTTTAGAATAATGGATTTCTATCCCAAATTTACGGTCTAGATAATGGGTACAATTTATGGATACTGTATTTATATAGTTTTCAACTAAATTGACCACCTAGACCCTCTCGGGCATTTTTTGGGACACTAAAATGTTTCCCAACATCTATACCTTAACCAAAAAAATGTTTTTAGTATAAATTCCAATATCATGAAATTGGATCCTTTTTTAAAATAAATCATACACACTAAATTGAAAATTAATCTCCTCACAAAAATTACAAACTCATCTATACATATTGGGGTTTTAGAAACCAGGCCAAAAAAACTGAACTCCCAAAGTATGGTATATATTTTTCAGGATATGATATACCACAATGAGTTGCAATGAAAATAATGTAGAACCACATAATTAACCACTAATTGATATAAAATCGTCTATTATAAAAACAACATAAAATTTATTGTTCTTGGACTAACCATTTGAGGCATCAACACAGACAACTAGATCTCCTTAACAAATTCTTAAGAGTCCCCCAACTGGGATTACTCTACATAATTTACTAATGATTTTAGAACATTAATCTAAATAATGTATCCTTTACTACCAACCTCTTTAATATCATGACACATAATAGATAGATATTAAATATATCTCTAATATTCTCCATGCTCATGCATGACATCATTGACTAACATCCTACTTATTGTATTATCAACAATAATTCCCCTTCACATGATATAATAAATCATAAATTCATAATACAATTATAATTTCAAACACATTCTCTATCAAATCATAGGTCATTATGAGTGAGTACATTCTTCATTATCATGTGATCAGTGAAAACTGTATTTTGTTTTTTGATGAGAATGTGTTTCCACAATACCAATGACAAAAAATGGCTTAAAACTAGAGATCATGGGAGGAATAGTTACATACATGGGTTCATAAATAAATTGAACCATAATAAACAAGTACTCTATATAATATTTGGAAACTATCCAATCAAATACATTAAGTTTCAAAATATACCATATAATGGACTTCCTATTATTGATAACATAGTACTAGGGAGATAACCAACATATACTCCAGATACTCAAACTGCACCTAACATAGGTCAACATATACAAAATCAGGATCCTTTCAATTAAATCCTATAATAAAATTCAATAGTCTTGATAATTCAGGTTAAGACCACTAAAAATAGCATATAATAATGACGAATCTTCATACCATGAAACTGTCATGGGCTCCTCCCAAAAATAAAGTACGTCAGTCTTTAGATTATCCAAAACTATTACATGATATGACACATATGGGAAAAATAATATTACCCCATGATCCAAAAATTTATATTTTGAATGCTTCCCAAAAATCTTCTAGTGATTATGGAATCTAAAAACATTACACAGGACCTATATGTGTTCCTTCTATAATGAGGAGCACAAAATGAAACCATCACTAAAACCCACCGTATGTCAATCTATTAACTCAAAAAAATAATTCAATTGTCAAACCAGTAAATTATATTTGAGTTTTTTCACACTGAATTGTATCAAAATGAACATATAATTCCCAACTATCATAATAAATTATTGTTCATAAAATCATCATCCTTTACATGGATCATATAATATATTGATCCAAGATTGATCTTCAAAAGACAATGAGCTCCTTTAATCTGATTAAATATATCATTAATCAATTAATGTGAGGATATATTTTTCATTACCACCAAATTAAATGGAAGATAATAGATAAATACGTATAAATTATTACATTGGCCTTTGTTTAGAAAATAACAGGTGGGACCCAAGGTGATACACACTACTAAAGAAAATCATTTTTCTAGAGATCATTGATCTCTATCATTAGCTATCACAACTCAAAAGGTGGAATCTTTTATAGAGATATCAAGATATAATAATATCAGGACTGTATCTCAATCCCAAAATTGATATCCTATAGAGGAGGTAACACCACAACCACTCTAGATATTCATATAAGTACTCTTCCAAACCACAATGATACACTACATACAAAACGTCATACATACTATTCATAAAATTAGATATCAAGAAATATATAGATGGAACATAACATGAACTTATATATGTATATCTCTCATAAAACAACTGAATACTAGCCATTAGTATCACAGAAATAAAAAATCCTTCTAGAAAAATCCATGATATCCTATAATGAATATAGCCAATCCAAGATGAGGATGATGTTGGACATATATATCTAAAAACATATGTAGTCTTTCAAAGAGTGTTGATTCCCCAAAACTAGTTCACTATCTATAAATATATCACACCTACTGGATATAAGTCCATTTGGTTTAGTTAACAATAAGTGTTTTAGAGGACAATTTGCCTCAAATCCCAAACAGTTGTCAAGGGTAGGTGAGATGAAAGAGTGTGTATATACATATTTAATCGAGGATTGCACACTTGTATATAACATGAAAAGGGTACCTTGAATGACATCCTTGTTTCATAAATCATTATACAGTAGAGCATGAATGTATCCATGACATATTATTTTACTTATCTATCCTTTATCGAGACCACCATCATTAATAAACTCTGGTCACTAAGAAAGAGAAGAATAAAATGGAAATATTATTCTAGTACCATATCCCCTTTGGTTTTCAATGAATATAGAACCATTATACAAATTAACTGAATAAAAATATTAAAACAATGGATCCCAGAGAAAAAAATTGTCACATGTTTCTTATTCCAAAATATTGGGAACACTTTCTATTGATAACCATGGCCTCCACCAAAAAACAAAATACATAGTCCCATGGAAGGAGACAATGAGTTTCCAACCCCAATAAAAAGAGATAAATAGGGATATGACCTGATAAAAATAAAAGAAACACCTTATATTGAGTATGTGAGAAACCCATGCCCATAACTCTACTTTGTTGGGATTCTTGATGATGAACCATTCATGATTATATGGTTCTAGATATCTTCATCTCAATGAATTATACTCCATCTAGTAAGTTGAGATAACTAATCCACAAAAATTGGTTGACCTATTTCTATATCTATAAATTAATATCCTTATAAAAATGGCTATATCTGGCCACCCCATCTAGAAATAGGTCTAAATCATATCAAATATAGTCCCTAGAATGGATCCCAAGCACCAACATTCTATAAATCCACTATCAAAATGTAAAAAGATCCCGATGATTGTTTTCCCTTGAGTTATAGAAAGGAACTCAAGTATAATTATTTTTGGAACTTATACCATGAAACCATTGAATCCTCATGATCCTAGAGTAATAAGAACCACCAAAATTTGGATACCCATATAATATTTTCACAACTAATGAATCCCGGTGCTCCTTCCAAGAATAAATTGAATTTAAGGCTATCTATACCACCCCAAAAAACCAATAATTGTTTAATCCAACATTAATAACTCATACTTATATATATTCTAGCCCTAAAATTATGAGAGTTCTCTCATCCAAGTGTTATCATCATTGGACCCATCTTCGTTGGGATCTGTTGGTACATCCTACTGACCATATTTAGTATGAACCTCATGAGGACATCATCTAAGAGACATACATATAATAGAAAAAACTGTTTGGTACTCATAAACCTCATGTCTATAATATATATGAGTATTTAATTAATAAAAGTTAAACCTAACACCATGGTATACACATTTTTAATGTAAATGAAAACCAAAATGTTTCATGATCCATTCCCAGGTCTCTACTCTACAAAAAGTATCAATCCACAATGTTTCTCATTAAATGAATATTTAATTGTAATATATCATAAGAATACCTAATTACACATTTCCATGATGATATCCCTTGTTTACATATTTAATTATGTTCAGTTGACACCATTTCCCAGCCAACTCACGTAGTCCTCACTAGTGCCAATCTTTAAACTCGATCCAATCCCTTAATCTAGACATCAATACCACTATATCCTGACCCCATACACCATAGGTATACCTCATAGGATATAAATGATATAAGTGAAACACTGAAACTAGAAGACCACCTCAAATAGGCCAATGTTTTGTGAAAATAAAAAATGTAACTAAATACAAAAAAATATTTAACCTATAAAATGAACATGAATAATTAGAGAGAAGATAAATCAATCATAAATGTAAAACTTATATAAAAATAATAGTATCTCTACAATATCAATTATGTCATAAAAATGGAATAGATCCGAATAAAATTATATATACCAATAATAAAATCCTCAATATTGAACTTGAAACCCACATGGCCCTTAAACAACACCATGTGCTAGTAATTTATATCCTCATCAACAAATAGATCTTGACAACTCAAAATAATGTAAAGAATAATTATAGTCAGTATAATTGTTATAATTAGTAGGACCATCTCATAGAAGAACAAATAAATCAAACTAAATCCCATTGAAAAAAATGAAATTAACTGATAACCTAGATAGGAATCCTATGTTCCTAGCCTCACCAAATATATGTCTCCACATATCACATAAATTAAATTGTATAATAATAAAAATAAAACAAAAAATAAGTTACCATACTTCCACTTCCCCACTTATTTTCCACTAGTCCCAAAAGTCTTATGTCCTTTTCAATATCTATCTAAAAACTATTCTCACTGAAAAAGAAAAGTTAAATTGTATCCTATCATTACCCTTTTACATCACATCATCTTTTTATCTATACCTGGTCTTTCATATTGTAATGTAGTAGTATCAGGGATCCATCACCGACTATATGTCACGTATTATACCTCAATAAATCATATCTATTATACAACATATATATAATAATCCTCGAGATACATTATCCTATGAAGAATGTGTCTAAAATAACTGAACAAAATTTAATGACTCTACAAAAATATATGAAAATGGTAATAACCATGCACACCAACACACCTTAAAATTAGTATAGGAGAGTGGGGAATGTGGCTGTAGTTAGCAATCCACTCTACTCTATCCTTGATGTTTTGGAAAAAACCCTTCAGTGTCCACTGATGTCGGTTACCCTACAAACTTAGGAATCGGTAGCATATATAATCACATGAAAAAAGGATATATATAGAAAAAAAATAACACCATAGTAAACTATATAGCCACAAACTCAACTAAAGCAATAATTTATCCTCCACCCAACTTCCACGAATATGTAATAGTATTCATATTGTCACCCAAACATTCCCAAATACATTCATTAAATTCTTTCTTTTAACACTTCACATTACATTGTTTACCAACCAAATTTCATGCCCTATAAGAATAACCAAAAAAACTTTCACGGTTACTAAATATATATCCCCATTTAAATATTCTATTAATCTTCAATACAGATAGTTAAAATTATGTAACAATACTATTCCATAGTTTTAGGTATTTGAGGACTCATCCTAAGATACCATAAGAGATGCATAAACAATAAACATCCATCTATGTTAATAGGTGGGGAAAAGAAATATATAATATGAAACATGGATATTTGACCATTAAATTTGATTCATTAAAAAAATGTATACCAGCTTCATAAATATTTAACAATATGAAATTATAACTTCATCATGCACCATCTATGTCAATTACATCCATAGAACCACTATGCACATCACTATCTGCCCCACCATTAATGGTCCCAATAGTTTCCCCTATCCCAGACATCCTCAATCTTTTTCTATAAACTAGTAAACATTCTAGGAAATCATAAATTCACATAGAATGGTTCCTCATAAAGTTAAATCACACCTGGAATCAAGGAAATAAAACAAATTCAATAGTATTACTAGGCTCTTGTACCAAGTCATCCATCATTAATAAAGAAAAAAACATTCTAAGTAAAAAAATTATATTTATCAAATAACAAATTGTTCACTAGCATGAATTTATTTATTTATTTAGAATAATTTATATCTATAAGAATCATAAGGAATTAGTGATAAAAATAAATAAATTATATAAACATGATTCAATCAAAAATTCCAATTTAAAAAATTATGGAAGAACAAAAATAATTAAACCCTCCTTATTGTTATTTTAACCATCAACTATTACTAGATTTTAAAAATTTATCAAATTCCTATAATAAATAAATTTTTAATCCACAAAATATTATGAGATATATATATATATATCAAATCAATATAAAAACCATTAATAAAATATAAACTCATGTGATCTCTAAAATAGAAAATCGATTCTATTCATAATGTTTAGTTAAATATTCATTATGTTTAATTAAAAAACTAATTAAATAGATAAATAATTAGAAGTTTATTATTAATCATAATGAAAAGGAGAAAAAATTAATCCCTTAACCATGGGAGTTAAATGTCCATTAAACAAGAATGAAACAATAACTTAGATTTTTGATCTCCTCCCCTGTAAGGAATATATGGCCATACAAGTACATAATTCCATCAACATGTATAAAAAAATCAAAATAATTCATTAAGATTTAATGATATCACATTCCAAAGCATAAAAATATAGAATGAGTGGAAGAAAAACAAACAGAGATGAAACCTTCAGAAAAATAAAGAAATATCCCCTTGAATCGGTACAGATCTAACTTAGGATGTCACGGATAAATACAAAATAATGGTCATTTAATGTAACTTGAAATTGTACCTCTATATGTATGGGGTTTGAGACTATAAAATTTTGGAGATGGGAAATTTGAACGGGTTTTGGTAATTAATATAAATATGGAAAAAGTAACACTATAGGGAAGGTCCCCACAACATGTTGTAATGTTGCCGACATAGGAAAAACAATGACATTTGTTAATAGACAACACATCTTCATGAAAAGTTGAATCTATATCAGAGAAATATTTCATGGTCAAAACCCAAAATTCAATAATTTATTAAATGGTTCACAATTTAAAGTATCAACTAACCCATTTAATTCAAATTTATTATAAAAATGTTATGTTGTATCTCATCCCAAAAGCATAAAATCCTCAAAAAGGTAAATATACCAAAATAGAACTATTAGGATTCTATGCCCAAGAACACCATCCACACAATAGGGGTACGAAAATCTGATGAACCACTAAAACTACCTTCTCTAACTTCTATGTTTTAGTGCTTAATCCATGTTGAATCCCAATTTCTTAATTGTGCTCCACAACATAAGATAATATTTCCTACCTCAACATATTATCTATCTAAAAATTCTTCTTAAATAACGACATTCATACTCCAATCCCCCCTCTTAGTATGTATATCAACTATAACACACAAATAAATTGTCAAAAAAAAATATATAACCTAAAAAATCAGGCACAAATACTTATTGTTCCAATTGAGATATTTATAAATCATTAAGTGGTGGAATATCTATTAGAATTACCTTCTATCTTGACATAAAATCATGACATGCTTCAAGATTCCATGATAGTAAAAAATCATTATGACCCTTCTCAAGTGATATTTCGGAAATATTTAAATCATGATATTGAAGCATTAGTGATTGAGTAAGAAATAAATATTCTGGATCCCCAAATTAAGGTAATAAGTGGTAAAATGATTCGCTTGGTCCTTGTAATGGGATATTTCAAACCAGATATTTATATGATGTGATATTGTGGAGCAGTAATGATGTTGTAGTAGCAATATACATTTTCTTTTCAAGGATAATAACCAATTTTTGTGGATAGAAAAAGGAATAGTGGGGAGAATTGTAATGCCCTACAGGTTATAGGTATGTTTTATATTGATCATAGTTTTACTGTCATGTAATTTTAAAGGCTTTAGGGAGTTGGGGGTTGATATTTTTGAGTTATGGAAGAAATATTCTTGGTGAATAGTCTTCAGTAGGATTGTAGTATTAATGAAATTTGTAAATTTTTAGCTCTAGGTTCATTTTCATAGTTTATTCATAATTTTTTACAACCATACGATATTACCATGAAGTACATGTTAAAAGATTATTTTTATCTAAAGGTTTCTCATGGATAAAAAATATTTTTTCTTACAGTTTGGATATTCCTAGGAAATTTTACTCTTCAATTTTCAAGGGTATCTAGTGATTCCACAGTTTAATCATGACTAGTCTTACCATGTGGCTAAAGCAAGCAACCTAGTCATACATCATAAATTTAGGAATTACCATGTTAACCATGGTTTTTTTTTACCTAAATATATCATCATTTTGAATCATCTATTCCCTGACTCTCTTGGTTATCCCCCTTATCCAGTTAGCGATTCTCCATCGATTTTGGTTGATATATTCATGTTATATGTAGACCACCTCTCAATTCATCCAATAGTCTCTATAACATAACTCAATGTATCTTAAATTTATTTAATTTCCACTCTAATGTGGTGTAACGACTAGATCTAATGTTTTTTAGAATTAATGGTTTTTATTATGGTTATAGGATTATGAGGAAACATTATGTTTATTTAATTCCTCAATATTTTAAGGATAATAAGAGTCATCTATTGATGAGGTAGTTGTCTCTATAAAATGGTACGTTCTCAGGGAAAACATTGTAGTTATTTTGTGTTCCATTGGATGGTCATATGAAAACATTAGGATTTTATATATATAAGGGATATTTTGTATATATTCTTCTTTTTTGTAATGAAAAATGGTTTTGAAATGAGTATTTTTGTAATTCTTTTACAAACATCATATGATCGATGAAATGACTCATTGATTTTTTTATTATAAAATGGGTTTTCATGTATGGTAATGTCAGTAATTAGTTACTGGAATTTTTTTGTAAAATTTTAATCATAGTTTCCATAATTTTTTGAGAAAATATAAAACTATAAGAATATTTTGTCTATTATGTTATGGACATATGAAAACCATAAGGAGTGTGGCACCACTAGGGGATATAGTTGTGATACTGATAAAATGTGGATGTTTTCGATAACATTAGGATTACCATATTTATGGTTTTATGTTACTTGTGTGTCCTATATATGTAGTAATAGATACTAGTGATGATTTTGTTTTTAATGAGTTGTGATCAGAATTATTCATGATTGTGATGTTTTATTCTTTGATGCTCACGTGTTTATATTACATGTTTCCTTAGATGGTTTGATTATTAAATTATATTTATCTCTCATACATTGTTTTTCATGGATTGGGATTTTTTTGAAGTGGGCCAACATGTTTAACATATCAATTAGACTTAGGGTTATTCATAATATTTACATAGGAAAATAAAATGTATACTTAAATATGGGATCTTTTATAATCTCCTACTTTAAAAAATTCCTTGTCAAAATATTAATTTCTCATACTAAGGAAAAATATGGTAGGGTGTCTATAAAATAAAAATGACATCAGATATATGTTCTATTATGAACAAAAATAATGTATCTTGGTATGTATAACACAATTGGAAAATGATTCATTTTTTTTATTTTTTTCAACAATGGTTACCAAGAAAGATTATTTATAAGGTTAAGAGATTTATCATCTTGAATGTGTTACTATAGACACTACATTATCATGATATTATTTCCAATCACATCTCTAAAAAAATGGATATTATTAGTCATGAAAATTTCTTATTAAATCATAAAAACCCATCTTAAGAATATAAGATATTAATCCAAATATGGATTATCCAATGAAACCTACATTGCAACCCAAGACACTTTTGATGAATCTATAAAACCATGGGTTATCCTATAACACTTTAAGATCACCCTTTGTTTAATAAGCTTTATATTATTAATATCAACAACAAAAGATAAATAAATTACTATATCCTCTCTGATATATGATGAAATACCTTAGATTTGGTGAAAAATATAATATTTTTTTACAAATACTCTGAAACTAATTGAGATAGCCCAAAAATTATAATAATTTACAAGATTAAATATATAATATCAATATTAAGACTGACTCACCTGGCCCATACTTACTGTCTTTAGATATAAGCTATATAAATGATTTATTATGAAATAATGCTTTAATGAATGTCATAAAATTATCTACCAATCATTTCATCTGAATTATATTATAATATATGTTTTTATAGAAAAAATAACACATAAAAATGTAGTATTATGAAACTCTCATTAATGGAAAAATCAAACCAATTAGTCATGAAGGGATTATTCAATGTAATTTAACAAATCATAAAAATTCAAAAATACATATTTAAAAGGACATGAAATAAAAAGTTGTAGTCAAAATTTATAATAGAATAGAATAGATCATGGAATGAGGATATATAACCTCCAAATGGATCATCATTAAATAATAACATTTAATATTCAATTTGAATGTGGAAAATTGGGATAAAAAACATTATTCATAGAGAATAACATTTTAAAGTGGAATAAATAAATATGAACCATTGTAATACAAAATAATAATGAATCATAATAATAAACATAAAATATAATATCAAATGGAAGAATCTACCAACAAGATAATCACATTATTATAAACAATTAGAACTACATAAAAATAACATAATGCACATAGGGTAACCACCCATTCCCAATAATAAAGTATAATTTGGATAATGAGTCATGCTAGATATTAATATCTTGAGATATAAAACATTACTCAATGAAATATAGAGATATATCAGACCGAACCATCATATAATGATAATCCAAACTTATTTTTTCCACCGAAAATATATTATACATCATTTTATCTTAACCCATGGAATGGAAATAGGTTACATTACATTTCAAATTGTATTGTATAAGAATAACTGAAGAATTATAGTAGTTATTACCACATTCCAATCAATTGAAAGAAAAATAACATAATAACTTTTAGAGAGTGGTCCATGAATCATAATTTTATAAATGATATATATTTTTGAGACAAAAAAGAAAATATTAGTATTAAAAATTCCACACTCTCATAAAAACAAGGTTATATGTATATTTTAAAATATTTTCTGAAAAAAAAAATTTAACATTATTTGAAAATAATACCAATGATTGAACCATGAAAATAAAATAATGTAAAATTATAAGTTACCCGGATTGGAAGATACAAAAAATACTTATTAGTGGAAACTATTAATTTTTAAACTTATTTTATTTTTTAAAGAAACCTGTATTAATAAAATATTTTGAAAACCACTATCTGTATAGTGATAAAGATAAATGCCAATGATATATAAGAAAATAAATAAGTATCTTTTAAAATAAATATAATTTCTTTTTAGAAATATAAAATCTATACATGTATGAGAAATATGTAAAATATAATGTGGAATTTTTCCTTCATAATGAAAATATTTATAAATTAAAAAATAATCAAATAGTGTATTTTGTTAAAGAAATGCAATATCCCATAAAATAAAGAGAAATCACTACATGAGATATTAAAATCAAAGTAAATTATTTCTTTGATGCATGTAGTAAAATATAGGATGAGTCAATGAAAGGATTTTTGAGTCAAAAAACCCTTACCAATATCAAAAAGAGTGAACCTGGAATAAATAAAATTGAAAATTTAAATTTTATATTAAATATTAAAAATAATTATATGCAAATAAAATAGTAAATTTTAGACTGAAATTCCATAAAAATATTTCAATTTACACTAAAATGTGTATAATATCCAATAAAAATAGAGACAAAGGAAAAAAAGATTAAAAACTATATAAAAGAAAAATAAATGATATTAAGGTTATGAGATGGTAATGTCAATCCATGTAAAATAGATAGAAAATATAATATAATAAAATCATATGGTATAATAAAAAATTAAATAAGATCATTATCAAATAAAAAGGTGCACGACATAATGTAATGAGATTCAGTTCCCAAAAACCATTAATTTTGATTATCACTAGATCATATGATCTCTAAGACCATGTATAAACAATTTAGGTTTATTATTAATATATATCATAACTCTATTCCCATTTATATTTCTTAACATTATATAGTTTTTTATTGTTATTAATATATTTATAAAACATTATTAACATAAATATTTTAGTATCCATTGTTTTATTCATTCCACAATTTCATTGGTATTATGATTTCGATGCATTCTATTTTTTCATGTGTTCATAACCTCTAAAAGCTTGAGGGTGTGAAATAGTTTTTTTATATACATATATATTTTCATGTTCATTTTATGGTATTTATTGTGATATTTAATAATGAAAGGTTATAAATTTTCCTTATCTGGGGGAATAATTAGTAAACAAGAAGAGATGATTTTATTAATGAAATTAAAATAAAATATTACTATTAAAAATTTAAATAAATAATATAAACCTATCATTATTAACAATGTTTATCAAAATTCATCTAATATTAATAATTTTATGTGGATTTGTTATATCAACATTAATTTCTGTGGTAAAATCAACCAAAAACATAATAACGAACAAATGAATTTGTGTATGAATAAATATTGTAACACCCTGAGATATTATGAAAAATATTTTTTTAATTTCATTGATGTCTTCTATTATACACTACACTAAGTTTAGCTTGTACTAAATGAAACACTGTATTAGCTTCCAGTATAAAAAACAATATTATGTGCTTGTGTTACGCACAATTTCAAGTTTGTTTTGTGGAAATTATTCTACACAACATTAAGTATATATTTTTCTTAATGTATAAATGAAAAAAGATTTGATTATGTTATACGCAACACCAAATGTTTCTTTCTATACACACATCCTAGGCTTGGCTTACATTACAAGCAATCAAGACCTACCTCGATAGTGTGTGTAGTACGCAATATCGAGTTTCACTAAATGAGATATTATTATAATATTATTATGAATTAGCCTCTATGAATAGTAATATGAAATTTTTGAAATTTTATAAATTTTATTTTCAAAGCGGACTTCATTTTTCGATTTGGAATATCGAAATTAGCCTCGGGTGATTTTTTGGTATTTTTATGAAAACTTTCAATTTTTGATGAATAGTGAAAACACTGGGTTACTATTTAGAAACAAAATTTTTATTTAAATAATTATTTATTTATATAAATTTATTTTAGTTCATAATTGATACTTAATACCTATATATGTTCAATGTAATTAATTGGAGTCATTTTATAATAATTTTCGACATATAAAAATTTTATTGAACTTTTCACCGTATTTTACCTACCGCCTATGAGCTTTTTGCAAACATACATAAAACATTATTTTACTTCTTTTGTGTGTGGAATTTTGAATAGCCGAGACAATGGTTAATATCAAGGACTAAAATGTGGTTCAAAGAGATTTAAATAATTTTTGGTGAATAATATCTTTTTACTTTTATTTACCACAGTTAAAAGTAAATAGGGTAATTAAGGGTAAAAATTATATTATTATTACCATAAAACATGTCCTAATTTGATTGGATAAGTTTAATTAGACCATAAACAACCTTAGGAATAATATATGACCATTTAGGTCCACTTGGATTGGATTAGGAAATTTATTATTAATTTATTTAAAGAAGGGTTAAAATAGATAAAATCAATGTTTAATAACTATATCATTTTTAATATAGTGTTAAACATAAGATAAATTCGACTATAAATATTAATTAGAAAGATAAAAATATTTCCTACATAATGATATTTTATTTATAAAATTAGACATTAAATAATTTAATATACATATGACACAATTATGATGTATTAATAAACTTTTTAATGAAATATTAACATAATTGATGTTATAAATAAAAAATTAAATTAAATTTTAGAATTTTTATGAATTGAAATAATTTTATAGGTTAATATGACATGTTAATATTGATTTAATTAACTTTTTTAGAACTAATCATGTTGTTATTATTTTCACAAATATCACGTACCAAATAGTGTCAAAATTGACATAAATTGTTTTTAAAACAAATATTATATTATTAATTGTTATTTTATTCCTAAAAATCAATGGATCAGAAAAATGACTTAGATAATGATATATATATTAATAATTAACCACTTGGGGTTGTTTTGGATTGTTATAGTATGTTCATTAACCATATAGTGTCAGAAAACCAAAAGACAGGGTAAAAGTTAAATTATTTAACTTAGAGTTAAATCTAAATGATATGGTTAAAATAGTTACCTAAACTTGTCTAAAACCTATTAGTTTAGAGTATTTAGACACATCCCCACCATAGCTTCAAAATAAATCAATCTGGAGCTATAATAAACTGAATATGACTTAATTATAAAATAATATTTTATGTTTTTCCAAAGGTGCCCCTCTCCCCACTTATAAAAAGGGCACCCCTTCCCTCATCACATGACACCATTTTGAGCCTTGAAGCTCGTCCAAACCCTGAACATTTCACTTCTACACATCCCTATAAACATTCTGGAGGTTATGGTCTTCTCATAAGACCATCTCTACTTCCTTAAGAAGAAGTTAAAAGGAGGTGCGTTGAAGAAGAGGTAATCTCTTCTTCTGATTCTTTCAAGTTTCATTCTTCTTCTACTTCTTCTTATTTAGTTGTCTCATTATAAGGTAATAACATCACTATTTCATATATAATTATATGTTATTATAAATATTAAACATCCCTATTTCACCTTCTATCCATCCTACAGAAAACGAAATCACCGCCCGTGCGTACGTACAGAATACCCTCTCCAGGCCGTGGTGTAATATGTTTTCGACCACCACCTTACTTGGATGGATATAATGGTGTAAATAAATAACCATATATGATTATTGTAAATTGATATTGATTCTCAAATATTATACATACACTTTAATACAATTCCATGATCATGGGAATGATATCATTGCACATGCGTACGTACAGACTACCGTCTCCACGAAGCGATTGGATTCATTCTCCATGTTAACCATTCAAGAATGATTATAAAGTATATATAATGAATAATAATGAAATATATGCCATAATTAAGAAACTCTATTTATGTATATATATATGTCATCTACTTACTTCCATTCATGTAAATAAAGAATGAAAAATGACGTTCATGCGTACGTACGACATACCGTCTCCATGAACGATGTGTTTAACTTATTTTATCTATCTATTATATATATATATATATACTGGATATATATGATATATAAATCATGTTTTACACTATTTAAGTAAGTAAATCATGATATAAGTAATAATAATATCAAGAACAACAAGTCCAAACACATACGATAAATGAAACAATTTTACCCAAAATGCTACGTTAACATGGAATTGACAAATGAACGGGTAATATAAATACCTAAGTGAACCAAATATGATATAATAACAATTAAAAGGATTTTTTAATAAGTAAACTAGATTATTTAAATCATTATATAAGAGGTATAGATACATACGAAGCATATCAGACATAAGGTAAGGGATAATTATTCCAATCTCATTCATATCCGAGATTGTTTATTCGTAAGTATTTAATGGGGTTATATTTATTATCCATGTCCCTATTTTCAAAAATTGGTTTCATTTATGTTTAAATTAATTTTTACCCATTTTTTACTTTTACTACATGGTATGTAAGGAATCTTTTTTTTTTGTTTATATTATGAGGTACTTCTTTGTCATTTCCGGCAAAAGTACGGGGAGAATGTTTTTTTAACTTATACGGCGTGAACTGATTTTTACGATTTCATAATGCCTTATTTACATAAATCTTATTCTAAAAGATTTCATTACTATTTTAAACATAATACTTTTCTTTTAATGTTGCAATTTATTTTGTGAAAAGAAAATGATTTTGAAAAAGAAAGAATATTTTCCTCAAAGATTCATTTCATGTGTTTTATCAAATCCATTTTCCAACTAAGATGGAATTATTTCATAGGTGTATGTTTCATGTATAATGTCTCTATGAATTACATGTTTTCACTTTTCTTAGGATGAAAAGATATCCATTTGTTTTATATGGATTTTGTTATGATGGGATGATGTTTATGAAACCCATTTTGTTCATTGGGTTATGATAAATGATTTATGTTTATGTTTTGGCACAGGTAAAAAGGATTTCATTATGAGATGGGTGGGACCTATATCTCCCTCCAATTAATTGGGTAAAGATTTATATCTCATGAGATAGACATAGCTAGAGCAGTAATTTAAACCGGTTCAGTAATGCAGGACTGGAACGAGGAGTGAACTTGATTCAGAAAGGGACTTTGTCCACTAAGATGGTCATGGAAGCAATTCCTTGGATACTATGGAAATCATAACATGTTCTTAATGGTTGAAATAATTACATGTTTTATTCCCATGCTATTTTATCATGATTAAGGTTTATTTATGATCTATGCCTTATGTACTGCCATGTTTTATGTCATTGATCAAGAATTTAATGTTTAAACATTATGTTCATGTTTTTCTGTTCAAATGTATATGGTTTGTTTTATTTTCTCAATGCTTACACTTATTGAGAATTTGAGCTCACCCTTTTTATGTTTTCTTTTTCCCAAGATATAAAGAAAGGTTTTAGGTCAAAAAAGGGTATGATCTTTATGGGAGATGTTGAAGATCTTTCACCAAGATTAGAAGATTATATTCCGAGTTTCCAAAGACACTAAACTATTATGGTCTTTTGGTGTTTGTTTTTTTATGTATTAATTATTCTGAAAAAGTAATGTAATTTCCATGTACGTCAATATTTTGGTCTCTACAGTTTGTATTAGAGGAATGGATTAGTTAACCTTTGGAAACTATGATGTAAAAACATTAGTGAAATCTCTAGAGATATTTCTAAGGTATGTGTAGGGATATCCTTAAGGTTTAGTATAACTATAGGTTACAGTCCTAGAGTTATGATGACGATCATGAATAACCTATGGTGAACCTAAGGTGTCATGGATTAAAGAATGTGTGATAAGTTAGACATTCCATAAGTGACTTTTAATTATTATGTGGTTCCTCGTTATTTTAACAATTTCTTACTCTATGGTTTCTGGTTTTAGTCAATGGAGGGAACGGGAAGGAATTCAGTTAACGTTGATTCTGATCGACAAATTGTTTCCTCTGATCAAAAAAAATTGTGTAATGCCTAGTGGGAATGATATTGTTATTATGCCGAATCAGTCATCATGATATATGATTAACAAGGTGAACGTTGGTGGTATTCCTAAGTCATTAAATAAAAGGAAGATGTAATTTTATGCATGTTCGCATTGTGAGGAGAATAACAAAAGGAAGATTGATATTTCTAAAGAAGGGAAGAAGAACATTAAAGAATACCTCAATTGGAGGGGAAGCTGTTATCTATGTAGAGAAAAGGTTCATAGATTGAGAGACTGTTATGGGGTTCAATGTCTTATTTTTTGAGAACATGGGCATTACCCAACTCAATTCCTTAACCTAAGAGGTTACATGTAAATCAAGGAAGGACTTACTCCATGACAATCATTGAAGAGGATGGATTGAAGTGTTTATGTAATGGTATTCAAGAATAATGTTTTTGAGGTACTTTTATGGTATATTGGAATATTTTTTTATTAGTCTATTGTGGTTTTCAATAATTTCATGGCACTGGTAACCATGAAAAGTGATTCAAATATTTTGGAAAGCAGATGATATTCACATAATGAATGGATAAGGTGAAAGTAATATGTTTGATAGTATTAATGAGCTCATGATTGTTATAATAACTAAGTGATATCATGGTTTGAGTATATATAATTTTTTGGATTTTGGTATGTGGAACGTGTTAACTTTTAACTGCATTCATGTTTTCACATAGGTTGATTGGGTATTCATTTTTTAAAATAATACATGATTAAGGCCTTAGAATGTTTGGAATGTGACCAATGAGACATATCATATGCTATATGGGGATCAATGATGGTATTAACATGCTTGTTATATGAACTCTCTGGTAACATTTTTCACTATAATATGAGATTAGACAGTAGAATTTTGGATAAGCCTAAAGATTGGAATGGATTATGTTGGACATAAGTTAGTATTGTTTAACGCTAGAAATTTTCCGATAATATTGATGGAAAGTTATAATAATGTATTATGTGAAAAAAGGAAAACCTTCAGGACGGGCGGCAACCTGTCGCGTCAGATAAGGTTGTGGGAATCGAACCCACAACCAAAGTGCGATGGGCCTTTCTTGCCTACCACTAGCCTATAGGAAGTCCCTGGTTAGAGAAAATAGTTTTATTATATTACGCAGTATGATATATGTAGTATAAGTCCATTTTAGGAACCAAATATGATTAATCCCACTATTGATGGACCTATGTATATTTGATAACTTTTTCTAACCTTTTGTTTTAGACAGATGGAATGACCCATCATTCTATCACCTGATCCACTAACACTTCGCGAATGACAAATTCAACATCATTTTTTTAAGAGATGAAGTGGAAATTGTCCAAGGAATGACCAACTGTGAGATTGTACCAAAATTGAGTAAGTATTCTTCTAAATTAAAATTTTCAACTTTTGGGAAATGATATTGAAAACTAAAAATGTTGTCCTAGTGCCCTTATATTTGATGAATCAGATGTTACCTTAGATCATCACAAATTTATGGCTTTGTGATTGTTGGATTTTTCATATAAATGTCCTCTACCACTCTCCATCAGAATATGATGGTCATATTTCTCTTTCATATCCATATTTTCACTTATGTTGTCCTATTTGGAAACCCAGTGATTAGTTAATTTGGGTAACCATTATGTTTCATACTTTAGTATTTAAATTCATGTTTTGGTATTCCTTTTTACAATGTGGGTTTCTATTAAAGAAACATTCAAGTAGTAAACTATTTATAACCTTGATGCATTTCGAGGGTGAAATTAATTTTAAGGGGGGTAGAATGTAACACCCTGAGATTTTATGAAAAATATTCTATTAATTTCATGGATTTCTTCTATTATACACTACACCATGTTTAGCTTGTACTATACGCAACACCGTATTAGCTTGCAATATACGCAACACTATTCTTGGCTCGCGTTACGCACAATTTCTAGTTCGTTTTGTGGAAATTATTCTACGAAAATTTAATTATATATTTTTTTAATGTATAAATGAAATAAGTTTTGATTATGTTATACGCAATACCAAATGGTGATTTCACTACATGCATCTCTGACTTGGCTTGTATTACACACAATCAAGACCTTCCTCGATAGTGTGTGTAGCACGCAATACCGAGTTTCACTAAACGAGATATTATTATAATATTATTATGAACTAGAAATTATGAATAGTAATACCCAGTTATTGAAATTTTATATATTTTTGTTCAAAATGGACATCATTTTTGGATTCGGAATATCGAAATTAGCCTATGGTGAATTTTTTCTATTTTTCTGAAAACTTTCACCTTTCGATGAATAGTGAAAACACTGGGTTACTATTTAAAAACCGACTTTTTATTTAAATACTTATTTATTTTATTTAAATTTATTTTCTGTTAAAATTTATACATTATACATATATAAGTTCATTGTAAATCCTTGGTGTCATTTTATAATAATTTGTGATATATAAAAATTTTATTGAACTTTCACCGTCTTTTACCTACCTCCTATGAGATTTTTGCAAACATACTTAAAACATAATTTTACCGCTTATGTGTGTGGAATTTAGAAAATATGAGAGACACGGTTAATATCATGGACAATAATGTGGTTCAATGAGATGAAAATTATTTTTTGTGAATAGTAACTTTTTACTTTTATTTACCATGGTTAAAAGTAAATAAGGTAATTAAGGGTAAAAATGATATTATTATTACCCTTACACATCTCCTAATTCTATTGGATAAGTTTAATTCTATCAGAAACAACCTTAGGAATAAAATATGACCATTTCGGTCGACATGGATTAGATTAGGACATTTATTATTAATTTATTTAAAGAAGTGTTAAAATAGATAAAATCAAAGTTTAATAACTACATAATTTTTTATATAGGGTTATACATAAGATAAATTAGGCTATAAATATTAATTAGAAATATAACAAAACATCCTACATAATGGTATTTTATTTATAATTTTTAGACACAAAATAATTTATTTTCTTTTTGACACAATGATGATGCCGAAATTACCTAATTAATGAAATATAAACATAATTGATGTTATAAATACCCAAATAAAATGAACTTTTAGAATTTTTATGAATTCCAATAATTTTATAGGTTAATATGAAATGTTATTATTGATTTAATTAACTTTTTTCGAAATCATCATGTTGTTATGATTTTCAAAAAAATTAAGTACCAAATAGTGTCAAAATTGACATAAAATAGTATTTAAAACAAATACTATATTATTAATTGTTATTTTATTCCTAAAAATCTAATGATCAGAAAAATGACTTAGATAAGGATATATATATTAATAATAAACCACTTGGGGATCTTTTGGCTTGTTTTAGTATGTTTATTAACCTTATATTGTAAGAAAACCAAAAGACAAGGTAAAAGTTAAATTATTTAACTTAGAGTTAAATCTAAATGATAAGGTTAAAATAGTAACCTAAACTTGTCTAAAACATATTTTTTGAGAGTATTTCGACCCATACCCACCATAGCTTCTAAATAAATCAATTTTGAGCTATTATAAACCGAATATGACTTTATTATAAAATAATATTTTCTGTTTTTCCAAAGGTGCCCTTCTCCCCACTTATAAAAAGGGCACCCCTTCCCTCTTCTCTTCAAAACATTTTGAGAATTGAATCTCAGAAAAACCCTGCCCATTTCACTTCTACAATTCCCTATAAACATTCTAGAGGTTCTGGTCTTCTCAAAATACCGACTCTACTTCCTTAAGAGGAAGCTTAAAGAAGGTGCGTTGAAGAAGAGGTAATCTCTTCTTCCGATTCATTCAAGTTTCTTTCTTCTTATACTTCTTCTTCTTTATTTGTCTCATTATAAGGTAACAACATTGGTATTACTTATATACGGATATGTTATTATAAATATTAAACAACCCTATTTCACCTTCTATCTATCCTATGGAAAACAAAATCATCGCTCGTGCGTACGTACGGAATACCGTCTCAACAGCGTGGTGTAATCTATTTTCGACCACCACCTTACATGGATGGATATAATGGTGCAAATAAATAACCATATATGATTGTTTTAAAGTGATATTTATTCTGAAATATTATAAATACATTTAAATACAATTCAACGATCATGGGAATGATATTATAGGTCGTGCGTACGTACGGACTACTGTCTCCATGATGCGATGAGATTCATTCTCCATTGTAACCATTCAAGAATGATGATAAATTATATATAATAAATAATAATGAAATATATGACATAATGAAGCTATTGGATGTATGTGTGAATATATATATGTGTCATCTACTTACTTCCATTCAAGTAAATAATGAAAGGAAAACAACGTTCATGCGTACGTACGGCATACGATCTCCATGAACGGTGTGTTTCATTTCATTTATCTATATATTATTTATATATATACAGAATATATATGATATTTAAATCATATTTTACATTATGGAAGTAATTGAATCATGATATAAGTAATAATAATATCAAGAACAACAAGTCTAAACACGTATGATAAATGAAACAATTTTACCCAAAATGCTACATTAAAATGGAATTGGCAAATGAACGGGTAATATAAATACCTAAGTGAACCATATATGATATAATAACAATGAATATGATTATATAATAAGACAGTGACATTATTTAAATCATTATACAGGTGGTTCAGATAAATAAGAAGCATATCAGACATAAGGTAAGGGATAATTATTCCAATCTCATTCTTATATGAGATTTTTATTCATAAGTATTTACTAGGGTTATATTTATTATTCATGTACCTATTTTCAAAAAATTGTTTCATGTATGTTTAATGTATTTTTAACCCATTTTTGACTTTTACTACATGGTATGTAAGGAATCTTTCTTTTGTTTACGTTATGAGGAACTTCATTGAATTTTCCAGCAAATGTATGAAGAGAATGTTTTTTTAACTTATACGACATGAACTGATTTTTATGATTTCATAATGCCTTATTTACATAAATATTCTTCTAAAATATTTCTTGACTATCTTCAACATAATCGTTTTCTTTTAAAGTTACAATGCATTTTGTGAAAAGAAAATGATTTTGAAAAGGAAAGGATATTTTCCTCAAAAATTCATTTCAAGTGTTTTATCAAAACCATTTTCCATATAAGATGACATTATTTCATATGTATATGTTTCAAGTATAACATCTCTATGATTTTCATGGTTAAACTTTTCATATGATGAAAAGATATCCATTTTTTTTTATGGATTATGTTATTATGGGATGATGTTTATGAAACCCATTTTAATCTTTTGGTTATGATGAATGATTTATGTTTATGGTGTGGTACATGTAAGAATGATTTAATTATGAGATGGGTGGGACCTATATCTCCCTCCAATACATTGGGTAAATATTTATATCTCATGAGATTGATATGGTTGGAATGGTTAGTTAAACCAGTTCAGTAATACAGGACTGGAACGAGGAGTGAACTAGATTCAGAAAGGGACTTTGTCCACTAAGATGGCCATGGCAGCAATACCTTGGATACTATGGAAATCATAACATGTTCTTAATGGTTTCCAAAATTACATGTTTTATTCCCATGGTATTTTATCATGATTAATGTTTCTTTATAATCTATGCCTTATGTACTGCCATGTTTTATGTCATTTTGCAAGAATATGATGTTTAAACATTATTTTCATGTTTTTATGTTCAAATTTATATGGTTTCTTTTATTTTCTCTATGATTACCCTTATTGAGAATTTGAACTCACCCTTTTTATGTTTTCTTTTCCCCAGGATATAAAAAAAGGTTTTAGGTAAAAAGGGGAAGATCTTTATGAGAGATGTTGAAGATCTTTCACCAAGATTAGAAGATTATATTCCGAGTTTCCAAAGACACTAGATTATTACGGTCCATTGGTGTCTGTTTTTGTTATGTATTAAGTATTCCGAAAAATTAATGTAATGTCCATGTACATCAAGCTTTGGGTCTCTAAAAATATTGTTGTAAAGTCATTTTACATAAGAATAATGATTATATTTTTATGTAATTATAGTTTTAAATAATAAATATTATGATTGGGTAAAATAATATAATTAATAAGATATAGATGAAAATGATACCTAAATTGATGAATTATCTCATTCTAAAAACTTCTTCCTTATAAATTAATGATATTTCCTTTTTTTGTAGGACCATATACTACTAAAATTGTTAGATGAAACTATAACGGGGGATTTGGTTAGGTATTCAAGATAAATCTATTTGAATGACATGACATGATGTGAGAAGAGAATATACTCTTTTATAATATAAATTATGGTATATTTCTTAAAAAACATGATTTAGGTGATGGGTAGAGATGGAATCAGATGAATGATAGTTGAGTTACATAAGAAATGTCAGTTGGAAAGGTATTCCTAAATATAAAACATTATAATGTACTTATTGAATGATTAATTATCAATTTAATCATTCAATATTAGATCAATTTACATTTAATGAGTTATATATATATTGTTTGAAAATAATATGGTTGGTGGGTTAAAGATAAGGTTTTTTTTATAAATTGATCTGAAATGCATAGAATATTCTAAACAATTATCCATTCATTATATTCAAAAGGGTAATTAAAGAATTAATTTATATGTTTATAAAGATGGTGTGAAATACCTTCACACACTATTTAAAAAATCAATAACTTTTTTATTTTTTATTCCATGTTATTAATTAAATTATATATATAATAAATGACAATATATTATAAAAATTTATTAATAATAATTCATATCTGTTTATAAAAATTAAATTTTAATTAATAAATTATTAATTTTTATTTTTTAATAGTTATCAATAATTCATAATAATTATTTATATTTAATAAAAAATTATAATATTACATGTTAATCAACAATTTTTAATAATAATTTATGATAAATAATAATATTAAGTCAATTTTATATTTAAATTTTATTTATGGTAACATTATAACACAAATAACTGTTATAATAATAAATATAATTGGATTTAAAAAGTATATAACATAAAAATAATGTTATATGATGAAAATTTAATGTAAATAACCTTTATTTAAAATGATAGTAATAATAAATATTATACACAAAATTATGGTCATCCTATAGGTATATGATAACTATGAAACACATGATAATATCCTTAATTATTTTTTCTTAATCTCATAACTCTAAAATTTATATTCACCTTATTCTACAAGGGTAAAATGAATGATTAAAACAGATAGGTATGAAATTTTATGGAATGAAAGTAACTAGGAAAATATGTTAAGATAATCATAGAAGTTAAAAAATAACGATTGAGGTGTAAATTGGATACTGGTCACCCATTTGTCTATCCTTATGAAGTTAAAGTAATAAGAAGGTAGACATAATCAAATTCATTTAAATTTATTTCATTTTTTATCATTTGATGTCATATAATTTTCATCGATTTCATCGTTATTTTGTTAAACCCGTGAAGAACCAAAAATATCTCCCTTCTTCTTTCCATCTTGATTTGCTAACATTAGTTAAATTCAATGATGAACAAATATTTTACTTCATCGGTTTGTCTATTTTCTGAAGTGGGGTACCAATGGCAGGGATCGGTTTATTGTGTATCCAATAAAATTTTATGTTTAAATAAATTCACAAAAAATACCCCCAATTTAAACATCACTCACTCCGCTAATAAAATTGGAATAACTTATTTTTTTAGTGACCTCTAAAAATCATAACCAAATCATAGTTTGAATAACATGTTATTATTATAATAGAAAGATTAAATTTAATTACATTAAATGGAATATATATCATATATAAAAGCTATATATTGGAGTATAGTTTTAAAAAAGATAATCTAAAACATTTTTACAAATATAATAATAATAAAATACAAACACCAAATTAAAAAAATCTTATTATTTGGTCTCAAAATGAGACCAAGTCATATCCCATTATAGGTAATCTACTTAAATTAAAATATATAAATATAAACATACGATCCAAAACATGGATAAGTTATTGGTTACAATAGTGCATAGAGCTTTCCATGTTACTACACAACATCTTCTAAAGTTTCCATGAGAGTATAAATATTCATGAAATAAAATAAGATTATTTGAGTAACCTTCCGTGATATAATGATTAGTTCTTTATTATATTTAAAAACATGTTCAATCAAAACTCAAATGTAATAGAATCAAAGTGATAGTTAGAAAAAAAAAATTTAATGAATAATTAGAATGATGTTATGGTTTTAACTATAATTATGTTCTATTCTCAATTCCTTCATTTATATGATCAGATATGAAGAATAAAAAAATCTCACAGAATTTGTGATGATCTTCAGATGAAAAATAGTTTTATATGTCCTTAAAATAGGGATCCTGTTCATTTTTTACACACTCATAAATCCTTGTAATTAAATCTTTATTAAAAATAAATATGTCTGTAACAAGATATATTGGATAATGTACATTACAAACCCTCATATCTAGAATTACATTTGGGATAATTAATTTATTCTGATAAAACATATAATTATACACAGTTTGTTGTTGGAATATAATATCTAAAATATAACCCCACATTAGACAGAGTCACATGAACTATACAGCATTATATCCACAGTCACTCCAAAACATTGTGGTAAACTGAAGGCAAACCCCTTATTATTTCATGTTGCTTATCCATAGTGTTTTGTTGCTTTAACAGATCATCTAGTCACTGGATTTCATGTGTACACATTAATAATTTGTTAAAATATAAATTACCTCATATGATCACTTACCTTTATTATGAAGTATCCTAAATTTATACAACAACTTCAATAACTTTTGAAAAAAACCAATACTTACATATAGTCGGTTGACTCATAGTATATGGTCTCTTGGTTTGGTCTTGTAGGTGCATAGTAAAAGTGTAAAATTTGACTAATCATCGCTGATGTATAACATATGGTTTCTCTAATTGCTCTAACTATTTATCAAGAAATTTTTTATATTTCTTTCATGGTTGATTAGATGATATAATGATAAATTCATTTTTTCTCATCAGACTCATATTTTCTTTTATGGATTCATAGACAATCGATCAGCTTCATAGTTAACATAATATTTAGAAATATTTGCAAATAGGCCATAAAAAATATCCCAAACAGAAAACACATAAGTCATTAATATTAAAATATATATTATTTGAGATTATTAAAATAGAGTATTTTTGGAATAATCTAACACAATCCATTCTCTTTATATCATTCACACCTGAGTTTCCATCATTGATTCCTCTAATTCAATTGTTCATAACATTGATGAAGTGAAGAAAAAATGGTTACATAATAGTGGTTACCTGGAAGACTTATTTAGTAGACGATGATTTATCAAGGTTGTTATAATCTAGGAACTATTTTTCATTTTTTATTGCATGGATTTTTGTTCCTCTATGCTAGTGAGATACATAAAAACTTATTAAATTACATGCTATAAAAATATTTATCAAAATCATAATATTATGTGGTTGAGGGTTATAGTCATCCTTACACAAAAATAACTTTAGATGAAATCAATTAGGTAATATGAAACATTTATTTATGATATATGTAATCAATGTGGATATGATAATAGATAATAGAAATGATAAAGGAAAAGTTCTCCAACAACCATGAGATAAGACCCATTAAAAGATAGGAATCCATGGTGGAAACTAATGTGTGGAAACTGAAAAATATAGGTTGAACATTATTAAAAATATCATTTTGGAAAAACTATATAATAAAAATCATATTTTGAATAGAAGAAATAAAATTTGAATGATGTTGAGAAAACAATGATATATGATATATATAATCAATACTTTTCAGATATTTTTGTAGAAAATAATATATTATAAAATTTATACATAACTATATGTTCATATTTTAATTAATATGTATTATAGTTTTTAATTTTCTATATATACATAACTAAAAAATATAAATAAAACTGTTAAAATATGTGAGTATGATTTATGGTTTATTTAATATGCCTTTATATTTTAGTTATATCGTTGTTATAAAATATTAATTCTATTATATTTACCTTATTAATAATTATTATTTTTTGAATGGTATTATTGGAAAAGATCATCACAAAATTTATAAATTCATAAAAACAAATAAATGTAATATTTCTAGAACTATGGAAATGATAGGTTTTCTCATCATAATAAGCAATTAGATTGAGATTCAAATCCCTATTAAGGTTTATAAGGATTAAATCATTCCAATATATTGATATTAAATTTAATATAATTTCCCATCGATTTCATCTTCATATGGGAAGATGAAATGATCAATGTATATATCATTATTCTTATACCATTATTTGTTTATATTCTATTTATAGTATAGATCATCAAATTCCAAAAATGAATTTATTATTATTAATAATTTCAAAATAATATATGTTATAGTATTTTAATTTATTATTCTACTACACATAGGTTGGTTTCTCCGACGGATATAAATAATCTAATGTGGTTGAATGAAGGGGTATTGAAGTTATTTCCCTTCATTATCTCCTTCATCTATTCCGTTATCTTTCACATTTCGTCATCTCTAACTCAATTTTTAATGCAATGGTTATCGATTAATTATTGTTCATAGATAAGAATTACATACCTAAGATCAATAAAAATCTCAACAAAATATCATACACACCAATTTTCTTACTTTTTATATCTTTTACATAAAATATAATAAAAAATTGGACCCTTTGATAAAAATGAATATATGGGTAATAAAAGTTGAACATGAAAACTATAACCCTATACCACAATATATTACAATTTATTTTTTATTTTATGAATGAAATATGAATATATTCTTAACAAGACAAACCATAAATATATAGAGACATTATATATAAAAATGGGAAAACATGGTATAACCTCAAACACAATCGAAGGAATCCTCCTCCCCTAAATAATGTCATATGACCACATTAGAGAATAATAACTTGTCTTTTTTCCAAATATCCATGTAAAAATATAAGTCATCAAAGTAGATACATGATACTAGAGTTGAAACATTACATAATTTTATTGTCCTGAAAATTTTATATAGTCATGTGGTAAGATAAAATAGCATGGAAAAACTACTTGGAAAATGAAAGTTATTTAATTTTATAGACATGTTAGTATTCTATGATGTGGCCATAGAAAATTATTTGGTATAAAGAACATTTATCTATAATTTTTATCAATTAATCCATCAGTGTTATAATGAATCCCATAAGCATGTATACTAATTAAAATTATATTTCATTAACTTCAAATATAATAATCTGACTTCATTACATGAGAACTAATTTCATCATTATATAGACAAATGAACAGATGGCCATCATTATATTTATTCATCTATTTTTTTAAAATATTGTATCACTACTTATCTAAATATTTTTTCTTTATTCCATTAATACAATAATCATTCATATTAATATGTTTTTTTGTATCTTTTCATTATATAAAATTTCATTCATTTTCTATGAAATTATCCCCTCTCATTGTCTCTTACCATAATATTTTTATAGAAAATTTACTAATAAAAATATATGTCATATTTGAATTAGTTTATTACTCAAAAATTCGATATCATGACTTCAAAATTGCAATATGATTCATATTATCATGTACCTCAAATTTATTCCTTGAATACTTCATTGAGTTTCTATAAATCTGAATTTTGTACCACTATTATCTTTAGATTGAACCATGAGAAGAAAAATTTAATTTATAATCTTCTAAATCATGGATGTATAAAGATTTAATCACGATGAATAAGATATTAATTCCACTTGATGGAAAATATTATATTTTTATAAGCCTCAGACGGGTGGAAGCTATGATCTAAATATGTTAATATGAAATATTGTTTAGAAATAATTCCTAAAAAATAATTAATTTATTTAATAAAATCAGTGTGTTATGAATAATCTATTAATTATATTAAATAAATTATTAATTATATGTTATTATATATTAATATATAATTTTTCATAATTTTAATTTAATTATTATTCACCATTAAATATTATTTGTTAGTATAATTTATAATAATCAATAATTATTATTTGACATTATTTATTAGTAATTATCATTAATAATTACTATTATTTACTAATCAATTATTATTATAATTAATCAGTATTAATTATCAATAATTATTTATAAATACATATAAAAATTTGAATGAATCGTGATTATTAATTTTGATTACATCAATATTTATTTTTATCTATTGTTTTAAATGTACTACTACTATTTATTTATTATTTATATATTTACTCATTAATATATCTATATTAAAAATAATATATATATATATATATTAAGAATTAAAAAATCTATTTTTTTGTTTTAATAAAATGATTTTGGTACATAAACACACTCTGTTAAATGTTTTTAACGAATAATTTTAATCACCAGCACATTTCACCTTTGTAAAATGTTCTTGGGTATTAAAAGAATTTTTAAACCATATTTATAGATTATTTTAGCGTAAACTAATTTATATATTTTCTCTAAAATACCCATGATAAGAACTCTATTTTTTACTTTTTTTAATGCAATTTACTACAATAAATAATTTTTTAAAAAAATTAATCGTGGAACCTCTTTTATAATTTTGAAATGAGGATTATAAATTTGAACTCCATTTTATCCAAAATGAAATTTTAAATATGATATATTTACCTTTTAGATGAAAATATAATATATATTGGAAAAATATTTTTATAAAAATGACTTTTTAACCATTATGTTATATTATTATTATTTCATACCAATTACAAATCATTAGATGAGTGATAAACTACTTTTTAATACATACAAATTATATTTTAATAAAATAATCCTTAAAACATGATATATTTATTATTCCAGAAAATTCATAAACCGTAAAAAAATCTAGAAAAATTCATTTAAACGAATAAAAATATACATATACTTATTTGTTCTCAAGATATAATAATTAGATAAAATTCAATTAATTTATTTTATATATAAAAATTTTATTTTATTACATTTTGTATAATATATGTGATAAATTTCCCTTTAAAATAAGAAAAATATAAAATATAATAATTTTTTTTTCATAACACATCATTCTTTTTCCGAGAATAATTTAATTTTTATTAATTATAATTCATTTATTATTTATTATATGTTTTTTTGTATTCTTTGGATCATTAATTTTATTTCAAGAGACTATATTCTTTGAAATTATTCATCAAAGGTAATAACTCTCTCAAAAAATATTATTTCATTAAGATGATTTCTTTAAAAAAAATTATTTTCACAAATGATTTACTGTCTTTTCATTATATTCTAGAATCATTTTTTTATTTACATTAAATTATTTATAATTAAGATATATATTTAATATCTATATAAACAAAATTTATATAAATTATATTAGTGCTTCTAAAATAATAGTTTGTTTAAGATATTTATACATATTATCTATATAACCATTAATAATAATATTATAATGATTATATCCTCCTTAAAATATTATATATTTACATTCCATTATAACTTCTCAAATAACAATTTTAATCCCAATAATTTGAGTTTAGAATTATAAAAATTTATTTCTCCTTTCGTGGTGGTTTTTCTAATTGTAGGTCTAGTTTCACTAATAGCGATTCTCATGATGGATGAAGATCCTGGAAAATTTCTGTATTTAATATTTTTGTTATTATTAATATATTTTCTTATTTTATTGTATTAATTTTTTATATATGTAATGATCTATTTTATGTAATAATCCATGTTATTAAATACATGGTTTCACATACTATTCATGTAATGTTATCTTATTTGTGATTGCAAAGTTAATTTGATTTATATCCTATGTGATTTTCTTCAACTCCAGTTTTATTTCACTATAATTAATGAATAAATTTTTTAAATTTCGTAATTAAAATTAATAAATAAACTGATGATGATATAAAATAAAACCACATATTTTTCAATGTAATCTTTACAGGTATTATTCCTCATGTCCATGAAGATATTAATAGAATTTATAATGGCTCAGACTTTAAAATTACATAATCTAGATATATCAACTAGATTGTAATTCTTTACATCTTTAAATAAATTTTAATTCTAGAGTTTTAGAAAGGATGGAAATAACTCATACATATCCACCTACAAGCATACATTATGGATACAATTAAACCAGAATCCATTTCTTCTAAAACATAAATTTTTTAACAGAAAACAACAAAATGATTTCTTTGAAAAATCTTCATATCATTTATCTATACATACATATTATCTTACACATCCTTATAACCTATAAAAACATTTAATAACATGTTATGAGCATTAAAACCACATTAAAGGATACAAAATAATCTAAAGAAACAATTAGTCCATGAATACTTATAAATATATAAAATTATTTTCACAAATATTTAATTCACACCCAGAAAATAACATATATATACATTGTGAAACATGAGATTTCCATAAACCTAGATATCATAAATAAAACATTACGTTATCTTGGGGAATTACATAATTACTGTTGTAACCCTCATGGATACCATATTATTTATAACCCTTACGACTACCTTACAATATAACTATCACAACTATCTTATGGTGTAACCATCGTAGTTACACTAGAAGTAACGAAATAGTCGAACTACAAAATAAAAATAGTTAATGAATTGGATGGATATATTGGTTCCACCATTCTCACAATACATTACCAATAATCATCACATAATCACAAAATAAGAACACTTTCCCAAAAATATTTCTTTTGAATTTTGTAATAATATAAATTTTAAAGAGGTTTTAAAGGAAAAGTCCCTTAAAAATATCATATAATTTCATGAACATTAATATAATGAATAAAATATTTTCATACACAATAAATAAAAAAATTAATTACACAAAATAATTATAGCACGATATAATCAATGAAGAGAAAGGTTAACCCAAAGAATGAAAATCGGGTTAAGAATTTCCTTACCTCCTGTTTGTCTTACATAAAACTTATTTAGACCTCATATGTAATTGTTAAAATGGTGTTATTAATATTATAAATAATCATAATATTGTTTTTAACACCTTATTTTATTTTTAATGACATTATTGGTTCCATTTATTTATAATATTTTTTTTATATCCATTATTTCAGGTGCGTGCTTTATAAGATTTCCATAGTTAGTTCGTAAAATATTTTATTTTCAAATGGTAGTGATACTCTATAAGTGGTATTAAATTGTCTTAATATGTTTCAATAATATTAAATTATATCATAAATCATCATTATAAAAAAAATTTAGGATGAATCATTAGATAAATCGTTAGTTATATACATTCAAATCATTTTGAAGGAACTTCATTAATCACAAAATTGTATCATTATATAACATTAATATTATGCCTATATGTTAATTAAATAATATAAAAGAGGTCATATCATATAATATAAAATTTTTTATAAACATTTATATGGTTTTAGAACCATCTTTTAATGATTTAATGTAAATTGAAGACACATTGTCCATGATATTGTTAAATCAACACATCACGGACGATGTTTTTTATTTTTAGAACAAGAGGAAGAAGAAAGGAAGAATGATGAAGAATTTTCCAATAAAAAGTAAAAAAATAAACAATATATATATTAATGGATCTCTCTTGCCTATTTTATATGGGTGGTAAAGATAGTATATGAAAATTAAAAATCAATTAAAAAGAAAACAAAAGAATATAATGGATGATTTTTATTTCTTTACCTCTTCTCTTTGAGATCATTTTCAAGGCCTTTGATTTTTGAATTTTGGTGATAACTTTAGCTATTAAACGTGGGGAGTATAAATTGTAATTTGATTGGGTAGAATTTATACAATTCTCAAATCATGAGAGGTGTGAGAGGAAGGGGGTGGGTGAGGGTGGTATTTATATTAGAGAAGAGGTGGGGGTTTCCATTATATTAATCAGTAGTTTAATATTTTTTTCTCAAGACTATGGATAATATTGATTAATATGACCCAAAAAAGTAAATAGATCATGTGAGGTATAACCAAGGGATTTTTCATAATACATGATTCTAGGAACAGTGTATTTTACATATAATGTATATATAAGGAAAATTACCTTATTTCATTTTTCATTAAAAGGTGAAGTATTTCAGAAAAATACAAAATATTCAACTTAATAATTTTTCAACATGAAGAATTAAAAAATAAACACCATTATATCAAAATTATTTTATAAATATGTTAAAATTAATTTTTAAATCAAATCATAATTTATTCCAAAACTAACACTTTTAAAATTGTAAATGATTTTATAACACCATGACAAATAAATCAAGGTCTCATAAATGATTTGAAATACATTAATTGGTGAGGTTACTTTTCATTTGGTGACATTAATATTCTTAAGGGTAAAATTACAATTCATAAGGGTAGGTTACTATTCAGAAAAAAATTATTTTTATCCCTTCAGAATCCAAAACCCCTACTTATCACAACCATATATGTTCGTTTTTCGAAATTAAAATAATAAAAGATGCAATTATTTATTTAATATATATTTTACAACTATACCAATAAAATAAAGTTTCATTATGTAGATACTTAGTGTTATATACATTTCAATTTATTTTTAAAACTTTGGAGTGTCAAAAAATTAGTGAGTATGGATAGAACACTTGAAAACTCATAGTGTCTATATCATGTATGAAATAAAATATTAGAAATATCTTCATTTTTCTACTGTAATTGATAATAATTTTATTCAAGATACATATTAGTGATATATTATATCCTATGTAGTATCTCAACAAATTCATAAATCCATTGAAATGAATACTTGTTCATTATGATGATTTTTTTGTTTATGACCAAAAATATATGGAGGTCTATTACACAATCCTTCATTAAAAATAAAATTATTGGACGAGGACCAACCATGGAGAATGAATTGAATATATAAAACCATTATCAAAATTCTCAAAAAATTTAATTTTCAAATTATATTGTTCAATTCATTCCATTTCATTAGAACTATTTGATATTGGAAAATATTTGATTAAAATTTCCATAGAGAACTCAATCTCATAATCCGAAGGAATTCCAAGATACTCCTCAAAAAAATATCACATTATCCTCATGTGATGGAAATGTTATAATGGATGGTTCTTTTCATTTTCACATACATTTCAAAAATATTTTCTCTCTCACCAAGGAATCATTTTTATATACAAGAAGGGTCTTCCAAAATGCATTCATAATTCTCCTTATACCTCTATAAAGTTGGATGATATCTTGGGACAAGGAAAATTATTTCCCTCCCACAAATATTGATATTATTTTAAAATAATTAATATACATTAATTAATAGTATAATAAAAAATTATATAAAATCGATATTTACTATTTTTACTGGATGATTTTTCTTAAAAATGCTAATTCGGGATAAATTATATACATGAGATCTAATGATATATCCATTTCATATTTCCACTGAGATCATAACCATAATTTATTTATGTGGGATTTGAATATTAATATATATCATGTAAAATATTGTTTAATGTATAAAAATATGATAAAATATTATATTATCAATTACTTATTGATTAACATGTATATCTATAACCACTTAATTTTCATGCCCCACCTTAATGGTAGATAAAGAATGAAATATTCCTTCATCAATTGTGTTTCAGGGTTGAGGTAATTAATTATCCTATATGAAATTTGAAATTGTGATATTATTTTTATATTGTTAATTATTTTTGATGATGTAACATTGCACCATGGGGGGAGTGTTGGGTAGAATCTTCCTTTATACAATCATATTGGTCATATTCTTCAATTCCATTTAGTAGTACTTATCTTAATTATTTTATTTCATAAATATTGCATCACCTCATGTATTGGATAAAATTAAATGGGTCTTCTTCATATAAATTTTATTTGTTGGTTATTCAATATTCTCAAATCCCAGAGGTTCATTAGTTTGACACCTAAGGATTAACTACAAACATATTTTCTTACATCAATCCACATTGGGCTATTGAGTTTCAGCAATCTGCATTTCCACTTTAATAGATGGGAATACTAATTGCTCTTGGATATTAAAACCTCACATCACTATTTATTTTTGAGAACATTGGTTTTGGTAAATAATTATTATTTTAAAAACTTTAATGTCAAGAAAAAATAAAATTAATTTACCATATAATCCTTTTGAATATTTCTTCATATAACCCTTTTTATTCATCAATCCTTTTTGTGAACCCATGAATCATCTCCTTATTTTAATATGAAGAGTATGAGAATAATATTTATAAAAAATACATTCTTAAAATCTTCTCATTTGAGAGAGTTAATATAATCCTTTGGAATAGTATTTTTGAAAATTTTACTCTATTAATATGATTATGTATCAAATTGAAAACATGATAAGATCACTTACAATTTCTTAGTGTATTGAATAAATAAAAATAAATTTTCAATGGAAATAGTCCATTGTTCAATGATTAAATGGCCACAGGATCCCCCAAAAGAGGGTGAAAAATGTATTATTATAGAATCATCCTTAATTTAATCCTCAATGAAGGTTTCAAGTGCACTAATTTATTCATGTTCTGTTTTATAACATACGAAAATTGAGAAACTACAACTATGTTGTTCTGGCTCCCAATCCAATCGTATTAGGAATCTTGTTATGAAAATCATTGAATAACACACCAATATGGTTATTGACATGATTCATCATATTTCAATCCATTTAATAAAACTAAATATAGTCTTTTATTATAATACATATATTGAAAATTATATAAATTTAAACTTATGAACTCAGAAATAATAAATAGTAAATCACTTTTAAATCATATCTTTTAACTCTATGTGAAATAATTTATGTTATTTAGGGTGTATTTCCCAAAATTTTCCATAACCTAATCCCCAAATACAAATATAACCTGATATAATTAAAATTATAATTTACTATATATAATACAAAAAATATTACTTCATTTATAATATAAATAAATATGATGAATACTAAGAAATATATAGGACTAGTGTCTTTGGGAGATTATATACACTAGAAACCATATTCAATTGAATTAAATAAATGTTTTCGTCTAAATTTATAAATTTATCCTATATCTAAACACAATAATATCAATTTATTGGATATCTTATGGATATACATAAGTTTAGCGGGGATCCCAAAATAATGTTATAGTGAAAAGATGAGATATATAGGGGTAATAAAATTATAATATTTAATAGCCATACCATGTATTCAAAAAATTAAATGATCATAAACCTTCACATAAATTTAGGCCTTAAGTGAAAATATTTTATATGTTCCACAAAACCATAAAAATCACAAAAATGTATAAAAAATCATTTCATCATAAATATAATTCCTATATCACTATGAAGACATCAAAGAATTATATACAATGCAAACTTTTTATTCCCATGCATTAGATTTTGGAAAAATGTAACATCATCATACCCATCCATAACATTATGGAAAAATGTATCATTATATTTCAAATAAATAAGGACCCTATAAGATATATAGAATTACCAAGTCAATTAGGGTGAAACATAATTCTATTCCCACACTTCATCAGTAAATTTCATTCAAATTTGTGCCATATAAAAAAGAAACATACCTAAATCATAAACATGTAATACACCTTAGTTAAAAAAAATTGTAAATATAATAAATAAATAATATTTTTAACCATAAAGGTATCACATATTATTCAATGAAAATAATATTTGGAAAAGTAATGGAAATTTAGTATAAAAATTATGTCATTGTTCCTGAAAATATATCTTAATGTGAAGGAAGAAATATAATTAAAGATAAAGAAGAGGTTATAAAGATAAAAACCTTTATAATAAAAGTAAAAGGGAACAAAGTTATTTAAAATTTATGAGATCATATGGTTTCCAAAAAAATTAATAAACTATAAAATTATTTGTTAGAATAAGAGGGGGTTTTTAAATTAAAAAAATAAAATAGAGATTATTATATTGGAAAATAAAAATGAAGAAGAAATGTAATTATTCCTATTTAGATATAATTGATAGATTTGTTTGGAAAGGGGACTAGAGATAAATTAATATAAACATAAATTAGAGAGACTATAGAAAGGAATACATAAAATTGGGATACCTATTGAGTTTTTAAACAACTTAAATAAAAATTATAAAGAGTGATAGAGAAAGATATAGAGTGACAATAACCTCAAAATAAGAAAGAGCCTAAAATAATCCTTACCTTGATTCATTGCATTGAATATTCCTACAATTACCTAAATAGTGATTTTAAATTTATTTATTAATTATTTAGAAATATTATTTTTATTTATACATCAACTATAACCCATTTGGTATAATTTTTATTAAATTATTAAACTTATATTGTATACATTGATAGTTGAGGTTTTTATATATGTAGTTCTAAAATTACTTTGATGTAGTGGTAGATTTCAATGGCTATTATCCAATGGTTTTATAAGCTCCAAACATTTAATTATATATTTTTCATTCAATTCAATTAGTAAGGTAGATAAATAGTAAATTATATTTAAAAAACTCATTTAATCTTCTTTTGTAATCTTTTTTATTTTGGTTGGAAATTACTAAAATTTATTAATTTTAATAACATTATTATCTTGTATATTTATCATTCCAATATCATATTTTTAATGATATATTTAACGATTAAATAAATATTAATGAACACTAAAGAAGATAATAATGGAAAAATATAACATTATTTTTCACTTATGTAGAATAAAATCCCAGAGAAATCATCATTCCATTATATTTATTCAAATAAGTAAGAAAATACAAATGAAATAATGATTAGGGTGGGGGTCTAGTATAATGGAGTCCAAGGGCATCCCCACAAATTATGTTGACCCCTTCAGGATAGAAATGGGTGATATTGAGAAGGAAAGTTACATTATAGGTAAGTATTTCTAGGGAGGTGAGATGATCAACGACTTTGTTCCTCTCTCTCCATGTGTGGGAGACTTGAATATTCTTTTTGAGAAGCAGTTTACATTTCATGATGATGTTGGTAATTGACCATGGATTGGAGACTCTGCCCAGAGGAGAGTCACATATAATCATCTAATCAGTTTCAACTTGGGATATGGTAATGTTATTCTATTTGAATAGGATGTGACTGGTATGAATTACATTGGCCTCTACTTGTAGAGCATTGACATCCCCAAAGTGAGTTGTAAATGAAAAGAACACACTCCCATCTATGGTGCTGACAACACCACCACCAATAATGTTACCCACTTGACAATATCTGCCGGTATTTATCTTGATGCCATATGATGGAGGGTCCATCACAACCAAGTATCCAGGCTACTGTCCAGGTGAGCAGCAGCTAATGAAAATTAATCTTCTAAAAACGCAGTGAGTAGGATTCACTCCAGTTCACAAAAATCGAGACCAGATCAAGCAGTAAGAATTGAGTATGCACGATGATGGACTAACATGTGGAGGTGATCATCTCAAGTCATTCCTTATTGTGAGCCTTCCAAAGGCACCAGCATCTTGCATTATAGATGATGGCTCTCGGAACCCTTTCCAGACATTCGTCAGAAGTCCCCTAAAACCACCTCTCCATAAAATCAGAAATGCCAAGGATAAAGGAAGAGAGATCTGTGAATTATCTAAATAATTTTCTAACCTTTCTGGCCCAATCACCTTTAAAATATATATGATTTGTATTTTCTTTCCAATTTTTTTAACACTGGCACCATGAAGCGAGACTTACACCCATCCTCTTCACCATCTCATTAGATAGAATATCATAATTTCAGGTTCTCTAAATAATAATGTTGTATTCGAAATGGATCTTGTTGCACCAAACACTATCATTCTACCAAACCTATTGCACATATAGAGTAGAGATCCTACAAAAGATTCTTGAAGTTAAGATCCCATAATTAGAGGGGTTGAAAATTCATTTGTCTGGTTCATCTTTGATGAAGATAGAGTTGAAGATGGCCCGATGGTTCTTATTCAAAACTATCTGGATGAACTCCGGGTACTAGCTAGCTTCCTTAAAGGTGATCGATGGATCCGGACAGCCCGGTAAACTGATCACCAAGACCACCCAGTTGGGCATCTAGAACAGAATATTCCATTCCCCTACGATCCATCAGGAATGCAACAGGAGGACCAGGATGAGGGGGCAACCCGAGTGCCGCGATAGAGATCCCTGAACTTTCTCTACATCCACATTGTAATCAAGGTTATGGGAAATAATTCTCCCACCATAGGGGCTGGCTCTACAACATTTCCCAAGTGATTTTGGCATGCATGAACTACAATGTGCCTCCTAGGCTCTTAACCTTGATTCCCCCATTGTGAATAGGATGTGACATCCTGTCCCATGAAACCCAGTGCCTCTTCCCTTCTTAAAATGCATCCCATAAGAAGCTGGCTAGAACCTCGTCAATAGATTTTATTACTCCATTTGGAATGTAAGAGGAAGAAAGAGAATGCACTGGTGTGGCAGATAGGATGCGGTTAATTAGTGCAATACGTCCTCCAAAAGTGAGGAAGTGATTCTTCCAGTTGAGGACATGACTGTTAATCCTTCTCACCACAAGATCAATGTCTTGAATATGCATTCTTCCTATGGATATTGGTGCACCAAGTTATTCCAACGGGGAAATTACCTAGATATATGTTTATATGGCTTAAAATAATAGAGGCATGACCTGCCATGCACTTTTTAGATAAGAAAGTTTTACTTTTTGAGTGGTTGATCACCTAGCCACTCCAAAAGAAATACTCCTCCCACATCCTTTTGATAATATGCACTCATCTCTTCCCTAAATTCAGAAATATCATCATGTCATCTTCAAACATCAAGTAAGAAATGGAGGGGAGGCTCTGTTTCCTTCTATATGGAATGGTGCTGCCATTCGAGACCACTCTTTCCAATAGCCGACTTAACGTGTCCTGTATTAAGATGATAACAGTTGGGGAGAGTGGGTCACCTTGTTGCAAGACCCTAATAGCCTTGAAGAATACATGATATCTCATTATGAATGAAACAACCAGTCATACCGAACTAAATCATCTGAAGAGGATGTCCAATGCCTTGGGAGAAATTCCCATCCTTGCAAGAACCCTTTTAATGAACCCCCATTCCATTTTTTCATATGCTTTGTTCATATACAGTTTTATGGTCTTATTGGGTCATTGAGTCATAAGGTCGATGTAACTTTTCATTTCTTGGGATAGACCAATTTACTTTTGATGGAGTGACCACTCACATAGCCGTGTTGCTCTGTGGAGGTCCACTTGGGGAGATGTGTTTCCATCATTGAGTTGATAACACTTGCAAGGATCATGTAGGGGAATTTTCACATACTCTCCAGGAAATAGTGGAGGATGGAGGATGAATCCTTCACCTTCAGAATGAGCACCAATGTTGGGGCACTTGAAACTCGGGGGATAATTCTTCCTTGAAAGAAATATTAAACCGCTGCCACAATGTCATCCTTAACCACCTCCCACAATGCTCTGTAAATAGAACTAGGGAGACCGTCTGGTCCTGGTGCAGTGTCGGGGTCAAGATTCATCATGGCTGTGAGGATCTCAGGTTCCTTTGGGACTTCTTCCAATATAGAATTTTCTATATAGGAAACTCTGGTGGGGATGACATCCTAGATATCAGCATTGCTACTCAGGTACCTATTTTCCATCGTTGAGTTGGGACCTGCAAACAGATCTGTAAGAATAGAGTATTCCATATTACCCACCACATCTCTATCATCATTGTAGGATCCATCTTCATTCATAATATTTTGTTTTATAGGATGTATTTTGTCCCTAATAAAAAAATGGTAGTAAGCCGTGTTCTTACCCCCTTCATGTAACCATCTTATCCTTGCTTCCTCCCAGGACATTTGTTCCTTTATGCGGATCTTATCCACCAGTTTATTCTTCTTCACAGCAAAATTCATGAAGTTATTATCATCCTAGTGGTCCTCCAAGTTTCATTCAAGGAGATCAATACTAATTTTAAGATCATCCATCTCTTGATCGTTGTGGGGGTAATCGACTATCCACGATTGAAGCCTCTGTTTAAGCATTCCTAGTCTGTTGTGAATCACCACCCGAGAATAACCTTGCACTATTTCCCTCCAAGTGTCCCACACAATCTAGATGAATTATGGTTCCTTGATAGTTGATTATAGAATCTGAACAATCTCTGAAAATCCTAGCTAGAGAGAAAGGAAACCATCAAATAAGAGTGATCATAGATGCCACAAACCAAGTAGGATACCTTGCCACCTGGGAACATCGAAATTTCATTTAATTTTGCGAGGCATCTATTATTTAGTCTCCAACAGAATCTGCTCCCTCTTTGGTTATTACACCATGTGAAACGATGACAAACATAGCTCATATCCATAATCCTCTTTCTATCCATGAAATGAGCAATCTACATGCCTACACGGCGAGGGAACACACCCTGCTATTTTTCCTCTATTGGGACCAATATGATGTTAAAGTGCCACCAACGATCCATGGAACCTATCTTGGATCAAAAATGCATAGCTCCTGCCACAATGCATTTATTATATGATCATTGTAGCTTCTATAAACAACAGAAACCACAATGTTCAATGAACCCTTTTTCATCCTCATCGTAATGAACTGTTCTCCTACCTGACCCTGGTCCACTGAAATATCCTTCTTCTAGAATATCCAAATAGAGTAATTCACTAGATCTGCTTTCATGGATTCTTGTATTATCAGCTTATAGGTGAACTCCTTCAATTTGGTTGGGTACTTTTTTTGTTCCAGAACAACAGATATAAGAACATTGTTTTTTTAACTTCTGACACAATGAAGTCCATTTGACCCTCTCCTTGGGTCTGTGAGAGTTCTATATTAGCATAAGAATCATTTGGAAACCTTGGTCTCGGCTTTGACTCCAGGATTGGTCTCTATCTGGAGAACTAAAGACACTCCATGTTCTAAGACCATTGGTGTTTGGACTTTGCACGGGTACACACACCATAACGGATGTCCTATAGGGGGAAAGAGGTGATTGTAGGAGAGAACATACCTTGATTTTCATTCCTCTGGAAGCTCTTGGGGGGGATGATCAATGGACTTTCCCCTCTCACACAAGAAACCTAGAAAACCAGGTCCTCACCCCCAACCAAGACAGCCACATCTAGGCCCTTAATATCACCAGAGATGGGAAGAGGCTGCACATGACTATCAACAGCCTCACAAGATCTGACAGCTATTGTTTGCACCTCCAAAGCAGGAGCTGTTAAGGCCAAAGGATCTTGGGTCCTAGAGGTAAGACTCAGAAAGAATTCTAGAATCCCACTAGTAGATAGGAACTGATGGGGAGCCAACACTAGGTCAATGAGACTGACAAGCCATGGAGGAGGGGCTCTTTGATGATAGGGGACCAGGGCCCCACAATCCCCACCCATAAGCTCTGATCCGTCAGAGGGGTTAGGGAGGATTATGCTGGATGACGAGTCTGAAGGATGGAAATCAGCCCTGGGGGCCTCCTGAACCTGGGAATACGAGGGGCCAAATGATCCCTACGGAGATGGAGCACACCCCAGAACTGGCTGATCCTCATGCATGAGGGCACTCTGACGCTGCCGCTTACACATTGACAATAAATTCCCTTGGAATAGACAGTAGGAGAAAAAACTAGGATACACCGGGTAAAAAATATGTTGGGACCAAAACACAGCACTCTGAACCTTGGGGATAAGCCTATCTGGAATAATAGAGAATAATTCAAGCTCTATTCACGTCTAGGTGACAGATAGATCCTCCCCCTACTAGTGCAGTCATCTACACAAAGAAAACCACCAAGGGAGTCTCTAATCACTTTGAAGAAAAATTCATTCTGAAAGGGAAGAGGGAGGCCCGGAAGACATTCCCAATCCACCTATATGGGACTCTCTTATCCTTTATGCACATCCATAGACAAACGAGCCAGGATGAAGTGACACCTCCCCATAGATCTAGGGGCCTTGCAGCAGGCATGAACAACGTCTTCCTCTTAAGAGTACACCATGCAGTAGGAGAGCCGATGAATCGAAGAGATGTGGACTAGAGATAGTATCCCCTAGGGTGACACACAGCACTTGAAGACCAGTAGTGGTGGTTTATCTTTGCTAAACCTAGCTATAAGAGTCCACCTCAATCCCACTACAGCCTCATCGAACACCTCCATGGGAACATCCATGGACAGTACCGGCCCAACCCTCGAAACCCGCGGAACCATCAGGGGAGCTTCAAAAAATAAAAAAGGGATAAAAATGAAGTGGGAACCACATAACACATATTTGAAGGATACTATTGGTCGGTATGAGAAAGAAGGAGAAACATGGGTCTCTTTGGAGCCACCGGAAATGACGATCGAGCCAAGATTGAAGGATGGAGCCACTGTCATCGCTGGACGGGAGCAGTCATACAAGGAAATAAAAGACCAAAAATTTGAATATCTTATTGTGTGTGAAGCACGTTGATTTTAGTAGAATCCATCATTCATTATCACACATAAATGAATGATGTTTTTTGAAGATATTTAAAGAAGAGAAAAAATTATAATGATTTGAGTTCAATAAAAAATTATAGTATGATTAAAATATTATTTCATGGTTACATTAGAATATTACTAATACTATAGATGGTGTAAGAGGATAATTGATATGAGAATACATGGTGTGTGAAAATATTACCTTTCTCATTGGGTCATATTCTTTTTATTGAGTCCAAATCCTTTGGAGGATGGAATTGTTTCTTAGTTAAATACTTAGGATCATCGTTATAGGATATTAGAGACATATTCTAGTACATAGTTTAAAATTTAAAATGAATTGTAGATGAATAGAATGGGGTGGAGGGTTATTATATAAGCACAAGGGAGGGTAATTTTGAACGTAATATTTATTATTTTATTATTTTATATTTCTATTATATATAGTGATTTTTATTATGACATTTATTAGTTTATGATTAAAAATTATGGTTTTATTTTACATTTTAATACACTAATAAGAATATGGGATCCTATAAATATTTTCTATGATGTAAATAATAAAATATCAACTTTTATTCTAATTAAATTTTATTTAATTTTTTAAATTTTATTTTCAGGATTGATAATTATGATAATTAGTTTTGAATGATTTATTTTACTCATTTAATATACATTAATTACAGAAAAATGTTTTAAAAGGTATTCAAACATACTTATACCATTATGATGATATAAAACATAGAGTATAAATAAATACATTAATTTCACTATTTATCTAAAACAAATTTTTTTTTGATAAATACTAAAATTCAGTTATATTTATATTATATATAATTATTACCAAAATTAAGTCTATTTTACCAAATTAAAATAATAAAATATAAAAAAAATTATCTTTTAAACAAACGCATATAATACATGGAAAATAATTTTTTTCTCAAAAAAATGAAATTTATTTTACTATGATGGATTACATTTCTATTTTTTAATAAATATTAATTATAATATGATTAATAATTAATGATAATATATATTTCTAAAATATAAGTTTCAATTTTAGGTTATTAAAATATTTAAATTTTAATATAAAAAGCATGTTTTACTAAATAAGTTAAACCATACATATTACAATTTAAACATATTTATAAATTCTGTTATATAATTTCTAAAATTATTTTTAAAGAATTATAATATATTTTTTAGTTATTGTAAAAATTATAAATATTTATTTTTAGGAATTGTACTAATATCATCATGTTGTTTAGTATCTCAATAGTCATTCACTATTCTAACGGTGAAATTAGTATCCTAGAGGTAAAATAATTATTATAATACCTTTATATAAATATTATTATTTTTCATTATTCATTATCAAAAAAATTCAATGTTGATTAATTAAATTTTTTATAATATCATAGTTTTTATTTACAATTTTGTTTCACATGGGTGGTAATTTTAGGAGACTATAATGTCCTCAAATTTAATATTCTAGTTATATTATTTACATGTACATAATGAAATTTTTTATTATTTTTAATTTCACAGATAATATTTATACTTAGTATGAAATGTATTATTATGATGTAATAACATGATGTTTATTTTTATTATACCATGTGTGTGATTTTTATTTTTAATTATACTGAACTATGAAAAAAATCATACATATAATGGAATTTTTGATATTTTGTAATTTTTTTTCCTTTTTTTATGGTCGAGTTAGCATAATCTCTATCTATGTGTCTTTACAGTCAATGGGTCTTGCCTATTGGATGATTTCGTACATTTCTGTTTAGACTTTTTGTGTTATCCAATCAGTTTTTAATTCATTTTCCAGGCTAGGGTTAATATTTTAGGTTATTTAGCATTTTTAACTATGTTTTTTAGTTTATAATTCTTGGTTGGGGTTTTTTTATATTAGAAAAAAATATTTTAATTGAATAATTTTCCATTGAGATGGATCCCTAATAATGTGAGCCCATCTATAGATATATTTTTGTCCACAACATAATGTTTTTTAGAGTAGATTATTTTTTGTTTTTTTTGTTCAAATTACTATTATGGGAATCTAATATAAAAATAAATCTTTCAATTTTTTCCAAAAAATAAATTTTGGATGTGGATTCATAATTTATTAAATATGACACAATATAAGGATAAATGGAATAAATTATATGAGGATTTAGTGAATGTGAGATACTGATAGATATATTCCCCAAGTGTTCGAATATTTATGTTATTGTTGGTAGATATTATTGTTTAAAATATTGAATTTTGTTTTGTATGTTTTATATTAAAAATATGTTAAAGCATATGCCTTGGTTTTTGATATCATAAGGTGAAATATAAGAGATATCATAACACTGCCTCTACTAAATAGTACTTTATGATTTTTTATTTAAAATAAGATTGAAAATGGGATCAACATATTATACGATTAGTACTAGGAAATTGAATGTTATCTGTTAACATTTATCCCTTTTTCCATGTATGCTAAATGATTCATATAATTTAAAAAAATAAGAGAATCTAATGTATCTAGTTTAATATTAAATGCGTGATTTTTTTGGGTGTTACAATTAGATTATAACTACATTTCATTTACTCTAATTTCATGATCATTTATGAAAATACTTTTTAATTTTAAGAGATTCCCAAATCCCCAGATATAAAAAATCCAAATCCCTGAAAAAAATATTTTATTTATTGGAATGTGACATGATTGTCAATAATTCCAATATCTCTTAAAATTTATCATTTATACTATGGTACTAGTTAAACAAGGACTAAAGGATATTTTTATCCAACATTTGGTAATTCATATACCCATGGATTCCATAGCTAAAAGGATTATTTTTCTACCTATATATGGTAATCATTTAAAATATTCCATTATCTTAATATTTGGTTTATAATGTCTTCTAATTATAGAATAAGTGCTACTAGATCCAATGAAACTCTTCAGTACTCATTTAATTATCCAAATTAAATTATTTTTATCCATTAATCATATTCAATATTTATTCATAGAATCACTAATATATATATAAGAGCATATAATATAGACATATTTTATTTCTAATGGTAAACTAATGAATTTGATATAGATATTGTATGATGATGGATTATAAATTGGACATATATGGTTGACATATGAATAGATATACATGTGGTTTATGGTGACCATGATTCACAACCCTCCACCACTAGTACACCTCTTATGATGGAAATCAACTAGAATGATACCCTTAATGCCTGCCTCTAATAAGCCATGTGTTGGAAACATGGCTTTATTGTATGGAAAATATAAATTGAATAATTTCCAATAACATTACCCAAAAAGAAAAAATAATTCACAAATTAAATATAAAATGTAAATAAATAATTTAAATTAAAATCACCACAAACCCAAAATCCTATAATACAGAAAAAATTTGAATAAAACATTAACCAGACCTATGTATGTGACCAAAAATTCTTGTAATACCTCTAGTAGTCACTATGATCTTCTAACACATAACAAGATCACTAAAAACATTTTGCAGATATATATATATATTTATATATATATATATATATATATATATATATATTGGTGACTATACATAATGAGATAAAACTATCCTACAAAAAATATGTTGTGGAAATTTTGAATAGATATACTAAAAAAAAGTTAATAAATTTGGAATTGAATTCATAAGCTAAATTTATAAAATGTATTTTCTTCCTCACCAAGTCTCAATCTCCAAGTGCCAAACCTAACTGAGTAACATTATAATGAAGCATGTTTATAAGAAGGCTTCCTTTTTTCTGTATTCTCACTAAACTGTTCACCCTAAACACCTAATGACTGACATCATGTTGATCCCATAGCCACTATAATTAAAGTTGAACACCAAATAAAATATATCATAGAAACATATACATGACCACTAATATACAGTCATCACACCCCCATAGAGGGATAGTTAAAAAAGGTCTATCACAATCGATTTAAATATGCACTATACCTTAATCCATTACATCTCTGGAAAAAGTACACATTTAATAACTATAATCAGTTACAACCTAGATATATATTTATATTATACATTAGTTTTCCACAAATAATTTATATATATTATAATTGAGAGTCGTTTCATCTTGTATATTCACATACACATAACTATATTCCATTATATCCTAGATATTTCTAATAAATTCTACCTTTGACTGATAGATATGGGTATGGGTTGTATCCATCCATTTGTTTTCATTGAACACCTAAACCAAAGATAAATTTGATCATCATCCACACCAATGAACTCAGGTGGGGAATCATGAGAAATAATTGAAAAAGATAAATTATATAACCCAAAACCAATCCAGAGGAAACTGCCTAACCCTATACTCAATCTAAATATAACATCATCTATGCCAACCGATTAGCTATTACTGAGGACTACAAAGTGATATATTTCTAGTAATACCAATATTAATGTTTAGTTACATCTTAAAAAATTACTCATTTAATAATAATTTAATAATTTTCAATTTTCAATATAATATTAACAATTATATTAATTATCCTTTATTAGAGATTAAATTATTGATAAAATTTATATCATTCTTTTTTATTCTATTATACATATATTTTTTTAAAAGTACTTCAACATTGTTTAATTATAAATAAATATCCTCTTTAATTTAATTTAATATTTAATATCATTCTATAATTTTGGGAAATAAGACTTATATTTTTATATATTTATGAAGTATAATATTAATAGGGAAGTAGATATTATTTTTAAGTAATAAGAAGAAATAATAATAAAGTAATCACAAATTACTTAAATTTGACTTGAAAATTGAGCCATTTATCCTCTCCAATCTCTAAAAATTCCCACATAATACTTGTCATTCCATCGTTAATAAAAATATTACACTGAAAAAGAACAATACAATAATAATATTCACTATTCCAACAATTCTAGATTTTTAGAAAACTATTGAATGTGTTTGAGATTTAAATATATAAATAGAAATATGAAATATCAAGTTTCATGTAAATAAATTTCAACTAATAGTTAATATAACACTATACATGAATACAAAATAAAAATTGGTTCTAAATGAATTTGGCCTCTCAATTATTTTAATAATACGAATGTCATTAATCTTAACCATCTATAATTAAGAAATTCTTTACGATCATAATTTGGAAATCCAAAAAATTTATTATAGTGGGATTAAAATAATTAATGACATGATAAAACATCCCTTAACATATGTAGAAATTTATGAGAGAGATATAGGCTCAATTAATTCTTATCTCCCTTATTTCACTAACACAAATGTTCTTATTTAGTTATAAATTCCTTAAAAATTCGAGAGAGAAAAAAGAAAAAAAATAAAAAAAATATTCCACTCTATTTATAAAATAACATGAAATAATATAAAGAATAAAAAAATTGCATAAAAACTATTGCATTATCTATTGAATGTAATTATTTATTATCATATAATTAAATTTAAACTCAATAATTTATCCAATGAAAAATGAAGTAATATTATTCATCATTTACGCAAAAATAAATAGGATCACAATGAATCCCCTACCTAAATTTGTTTTTATGTAATAATTTTAGAAGATAAGGATTTTCATAAGACATATAACTTACAATGAAGATATGAATCCAAATTTAAAGTAGAAAATAACTCATAGTCAAAAAATGTATGGGGCTAAGGGACCTCACAATACAAAACAATTGATTCAATGGTCACATTGGTTCATGAAACAGGATGGTAAATTCAGAATTCGTAGGGGTATATCAAATTTAAAATATGAATATGGATGAATCACTTAATGGTTTCCCACAATATATTTTTCCTTATTAAAAATAAGAGAAATATTTTTAAATAGTTTAGTTCAATTCACCATCTTAATTGTAATCATTATATTACATTTTAAATATACAAAGTATGATAATGATTATTAAGGGGAATATAATAATTTCTCATAACTATAGATTCAATTCCCATGATTTTTTATTATTAAATACCTTTGAATTTAAAAAATTCTATACCGTGTGGAAATTTTTACTTCACTGAAAAGGGTAAAATCTTCTGTTTTGGGGGAAGGATTTTCCCTCGAATATAAAAATTTACAATGTAACAGTTATTTCGATAATATATAATATATATAGATATTATACATAGTGTATTTATACTAATAATATATATTTATATCCATGTTATGATATTTCCTTTACCGAAATACTATTCATAATATATTTTCTCAGTGTATAAGATATTTTTCATATATAAGATATTTTTTTTAGTTAGGAAATTGATGCATATGATACTATAAATAATGAGTAATATAATTTATCAGTATTTTCCTTACATTATCAATAAAATTTATGTATATTTTTTCAATAAATAATATTTTCTATGGTGATTAATTTTATCTAATTGATCAAAATTCAAAACCTTGGAATTTCAGTCCAACACATGAGATTTTTATATCCAATTTTTTGTTTTTATCGTCTATAAAATCTTATATATATGTTTAATCAAAAAAATAATGTTTTTTACATATTATACATTATATATTTTTAAAGTGAAATTTTTTAAATAAAATATATAAAAAATAAATTTCAAACATGTGATATTTAAAAATTCAAAAGTAATATTTTATAATTATAAAAAAATAATTTTAAAAATAACAATCCTTACACAATGATAATGACCACCCAAAAGAGTCCCCACACCCCCACAGTAGTAATGAAATTTTTAGGAATTAGGAACCCTAGTATATGTTCCAATTATTCGACAAAAAGGACAAGTACTAAAAGGTAGCTTAATCATGAGCTTATTAAATCAGAAAAATAAATTATTTAATAGATCTAGACTATTTTAGAGGTTTAAATAATTTAATTGTTGTTTTAGTAGTGTTCTATATGATTCTGAATAGAAGTAAATATGTATTTTTTCAAGATAGTGTTGTATAATTTTTTTCATGTTGACTAGAGGGAAAGGGAATCTGTATTTTTAAGATGATACTTGTTTAGAAACTTTTTATTTTACACTATATATCATCACACATGTGTCATTAATCACTAGATAAAGAATATATGTTTGCTTTAAGGGTGGGAAATTTGTATAGGGTGGTAGTTAGTGAGACCTTCATCATTAGATCATACTAGAAAATACTGTAGGGATTCCACTTATGGGGAATTTTGAGAGTAATATTGTTGGTGGTAGACTAAGACTGCATTAATAGGTATAAATATTATTACACCTATGATTATCTAGGATCATCTCACTATATTTTTCATATTGTTTCACAGTTATATACATTTCAATTTTATTTATTTACTAGTTATATGACTATTCATACCATTTGTTACTCATACTATTGTTATTCCATTTTTATTATGATTATATCTATTTATCATATTTTTTTAGTTATATCCTTTAGTTTATAGTTACATGATAATATTTTCATAACTAGTTATAGGTTTATTTTTTAATTTCACTACTTAATTGTACTTATGTGACAATTTCTTTATTTCAGAAACATAACCACTTTTATGGTGTTTTCTAGAAATGGTTCATGAAATGGGGAATGAAAAAAAATGATTTAAAGGTTGTATTTAAAATGAAAAATTTTATATATATAGATTTTTATTTTGGATTTATAAAAGTATAATAGGATGATAGTTGTTAGTTTATTTTAATAAGGAATTAGAAAAACCTATTTTTTATTTTTCAAACCTATTTTTTGGTTGAATTTCTTTAGAAAGAAAAGTCATGAACTATTTAGTGGAAGTCCAATAGAATATTATGATCACACTCTAAATGCACCACTAAATATTCATAGAGTCTCTTTTGAAATTTCTATTTTTTAAGAAGTTTTTTCTTGTGAAATTAACATGTACCTAGTCACTCAACAAGGTGTTGTGTCAATGTTAATTTCAGGTTATGAGGAAAATATTGGTTTGATTTTGTTGGTCCCATTGTGTAATTAATGATATTTTTATATAATTATTTCAAGAATTTACTTTTATTTAGATTCATTTTATTATAATATTAATGAATGTTAGTTATTTTTATTTTTATTTAGGAATTTTTTGTCACTCTATTAAATTCAAATAGTTTATTTCACATTTCATGAATGTTGTTTTTGATTCAAAAATTCATCACAAGATTCAAGTTTTACCAAAATGTTGGTTATGAGTTATGATGGACATATATCTCCAAGGTCAGTGATCACTAGGACCTGACATAAATACATGTTTCAATACCTAATGGGAAATATTGTAGTAGCTAAGTCTCATCACACCTTCTTAATGAATTCCATCATACTCATTGAATATTTTGTAGATTTAAGATGTAATAAAGAATCCATCCCAAATACCTTTATGAGACTAGTTAACCATGTTCTAAAAAGTTATTTAACTTGTATGGACATCAATATATTTTTATATTAGTGGTTATTTATATTAATTATTTACTAATTAATGATGCATGATTTTTGATTATATGGTTTAAAAACATACATATTAGGACTATGGAATTTCTACTTTCCATGAAATTTTTATTTTATCTTTTATTATCTAGATCATTGGAAGTGATTGTTATATGTATATGCCAAATAATCAAAAACCATGTAGTCTGGTTTATATTATAGTACATGTTATTCCTTTTTTGGTCATGTGATAAATAATTATCCAGAATGTTCAATGTTATATGGTAAGGATGATTTTTTTAAATGTTCTTGTAGATGGTTTTTGTATGAGTAATTCATGTGTTTAACTTTTTGGTTACCCTTAAAAAGTGTATTTATCAATGTGGAGGGATTGGTTTTTCTAGTGGAAGTGTGTCCCACCGGGAATAAATTTTCTTCATCATGAATATGTATTCAATATAGAAATATTAAGATACATAGAAGAAATATTTCCCTTGGGGAGGAGGATAATTTAATCCTTAATATAAAAAAATTATGATAATTCCAAATAAATATGTCCCTTTTAAAGGAATTCCTACTCCCTCAAGGAATATATCCCAATAAAGAATGATATAAGTGTCTTCAAGATAAATGTGGTCCCATGGGGACGAAAATAAAAGTGTTTAAGTTGTCATGTTTGAATCTCTAAGAGGCATCCTATATATCATTCTTAACAGTAATTAATTCCCATATAGTTTGAGATTTATTATTTAAGGTCATGTAGAATGACCATTGTATTCAGTATAATGTCATGGGGTATGAAAATTGTCATAATTTTTTATATCATGTACCTTGGTTGTTTTCCACATAGTTTAACATTTTCTTGAAGGGAATGTTTCCATATAGTTCACCATTATGACATGAAGATGTGTTAAACATATATTATCATCATGTATCATGGAATTGATATTGTAAAAGGTATTACAAAAAAATATTGAGTGTTGAATACACATATAGAGGATACCCTGATATGGTTATCAAAATAAGTGGATTTGGTAAACACATGAATAGTTTTATTGTACTCTTAATAGGAGGACCTTAATATTGTTTGGGACCAGGAACATGAGTGATTTTTTTAACTCAAAAATACATGAAGGATATAGAAAAAATAATGGGAGATATCGTTGGTGTTCAAAAGTAGAAAAAATACACCTTCTTGTTTTCCTCACATTATTTTCTTGTGAGAGATAGAAGAGGTTTGATCCAGGTCAATGGACTAACTGAGAAGATACTGGGAAAATGCAAGCTTCAAATGGATCCTCCATTGAGTAAACTCTAACATCCACCATTTGTAACCCCCAAAATCATTAATATGTTTTCTTTTAAAATATATTTAAAGTATTCAATAGCTTTATTGAAACACATCCCGGAATCTAAATAAACTAAAATATATTATAGACTTTATAACATAGATGTTGTTTGCTGGGTATGAATTAAATAGCCCATATTTTGAAATATATATATAAATTATATTTATAGTTAAAAAAATTGGTTAAATTTAAAAAAATAATCGTTCAATTATAATAAAATAATTTCATTATTAAGGGATCTATTCTTTTGAGGAATTTTACTTTTCTTGGTGTTCGGAATTTATTAAAGACAATATAATTTCCATTATTAATAGGAGAACTTTTTAAAATTTATTTATAATGGATGAATAATAATTCTGAATTTATTTATCAATTTTCTAGGAACGAAGATAAAATCATCTGAATGAAAAAGTTTTATTTTTCATAAAAGATATTTTTATATCGATAATTTGTTTTAAATTTATTAAATTAAATATATATATATTTAAAAATTATATTAGATTATTTTATATATTATATATTCTTTTAAATATTTTAATATTTACTTAATCATTATTACTTTCAATTGAATTAATGTAAATGAAATTTGAAGCTTAAAATTTCTTTTTAAACTATTTTTTTGTGTTTCTTATTTTTTTTAAAATTGTTTTTTTATAATATATTGAAATATATTTTCATAAAAATGATTCCATATTTTTCAATTCAATGTAAATATTTTCTAATGATTCCAATTTCATTTTTCTTTATAATTAACTGGTAAAATGAAAAAAAAAATTGTAAGAATGATTTGTGTTAAAATAGTTTTACCCGAGGGGATTAAACTATGGGATAAAGATTAAAATAAAACCTAAAATTTTATAAATATTATTTTTAAATATATATTTACATTCTCTTATTAAAATTTTTAATTAATTTACATTACGTGTAAATTTTATATGAATGTGACCATATATTATTAAAATATTTTATATAATTCCATGTGCATCCCTCCATATAATTACAAAATGTGTCCCCTTATCCACACTAAATCACAATGTTTGTGGCTTATATATTCTAAAATACCCACCTAGGAACTGTTACATATTCATTCAATTCATTCTTGAACTATTTGTAAAGGACTAAGTTGTATGCCAACAGTGGTCTCTCGAAGAAGAGTTAATCATTTTACTCGACCCATTCAATAAAAATTTCATCATCTAATTCCTAGAAATATATTTTAACCTTCCCTAAATAATTACTCCAATATGATAAAAATACTAATATTCAATTATTATCGTGGTTAATTCATTTTCCCCTACTACTCAATAAAATCGTAAATGAAAGTATCACTTGTTTGTACGTTTGGACTACCAGCTCTATATAAGGAAATAATTTATTTTCTATAAATGAATTAAATTGATCGATATAATGATATAGTTAATAAATAGATATGATTTTTTTGATATAATTATAATTTTTAAGTGATAAAATATTATTTATCCTTCATTCGTTTTTTATTGGAAATGTAAGATGATGTTCATGTGTACGTACAGTCTACCATCTCTATAAATGATGTAATACATTTTAGAAAATATGAATTTTATCAATTGTCATGAATATTAATATAAAATATATATATGATATTTATATCATTATTAAAAAAAATTATAATATTTATTAATAAAAAATAAGAGGACCAAAACATCTAAATCAAAACATACAGAAAAAAACAAAGCAGTTAACACTATAAATAATGATGTAGCTAAATATCTACTCATGAATGGTCGATAAGATGTTATAACTAAAATATTTTGGTATTTTATTTAGGAATATTATTTTGTTATTCATGATTAATAAATTTAATTTTATCATTCAATAGAATAAAATTACTTTTGATTCTGGTCAGAACTAATGTATTGGTTTCTCATCACATTAATATTGTAATGATACATATGTCATATTCATCACTTATATCTTTTTTATGGTATATATATTAGCCATTAATTTATCCTTTAATCCATTTTGTTAAATTATTTGTATTTTAGAATCCAGGTATAATTTTTTTTTTCATGATGTTTTGATTTAGAGGATTCGATAATTGAATGGGTTTTATATTTTAATCTCACTATTTATCTGGATTTTTATGCTTAAAGTTATAATGATAAAATTATATGTTATATAACTAATAAATCAAATTAATTTTATTAATTTTATTATACTTTGGTTATCTCTTGAGATATTAATTTCTATATTCATTGTCCTCTATCTATGTACTCAACACACTAAAAGTAACTTTTAATGGGAAATGATGTTCTTTTTATATTCAGTTGATAATATTTTTCTCCATATCCATATTTTCACTAAAATAATTTAAATAATGAATTTTTTATTCAAAAATTCTATATTAAATTCAATTTTTTTCATGTTTAACTTTCTATAAAAATATTTAAATGGAATTCTCCAATCATTTTCTGAAAGAGGTTCTTTTTACGAAATGTTTGAAAGGTATCATTATTTTACTTTTTACTACACAATGAACATTTCCCAATATCATAAATATGAGCTCTCCTGAATTTTCCTTTATAATTTTCCAGGTTTCTTTCCAAAGGGAATTATTTTACTAATATTAAATAAAATATACTGTTTAATGTATGTGATTTCAAAATGAAATAGGTATTTTGATCAGGAAATTGTTGAGTGATCTTTTAATTCTCTTTTAGACTACAAAATTATCCATTGGTGTTATTTATGTTAAAAAGGGATTTGAAACAATTATATCATCCATATTATTTCTATTGTATGATTTTTTATTATAATAAAGAAATATTAATGAAACATATTTTCTTTTCCACAAGTTAAGATATAATGAAATGATAAATATTTTAATTATCATTTAGGATACATAGTAATGTATTAGTAGTAAATGAGAGGTTTCTCAACTATAAACATAAAATGTACTTGGAAATGATTAATTTTATTTTTAGGATCATAAGATTACTTGAAATAATACAATATCAAGGGAGTTGTAGTTTCAATAATGAAACATAAAATTTTATAAACCTATTAAAATAGGTTTTAGGCTGACCTCTCTCTCATATTTAAATATTATGAATTATACATTTCCATACTGTATAATTTAGAGAGTACAACAAAAAATTTATACAAATGTAAACATTACATACAAACCAAATAGTTGTATAATAATATAATAGAAACAATAACTAATAAATTATAAAAATATATGATAAATATATAGATGTTTATAAAATATTAAACACAATAAATATAAGTGTTATTTAATTCATAAATATTGACTTTGCGTATCCACAATTTCTCCTTACTATAAATTCCATTTTTCTTAATTAAGGAAAACCTTGATCCAAAATATCAAAAAAATTATTCCATTTCCAAGAATCCCTAAATTAAAAAAAATAGATACAAATCTATATTTTTTCCCTATAATCTCTTTATCATGTGATAGATTAGACAATTACCGATCACATATGTTCTTACTACATTTTATAATACCCTGTGATTCTCAAATTAGAACATCACATTAGATTATGAGGGTTAAATGAAACAAGAAGAATATAATGTTATATTGCATTCTATGAATTTATAATAAATGTATTTTTAACGAAATTTTATCTCTTTGATGGATTACAATGCATACAACCCAGGATTTGTAGAAAACATGATACAAAATTAAAATCTTATTATTTTAAAATTACAATTATAATATAAAATTTAAATTTGTGGGTATGAATAGTTATAAATATATTTTGATAATTATATATTTTTAAAACTTATGAATTAAATAAAATATATATATATTGATTATATTTATAATTAAAACCATTTGAAGGAAAAAATTAATTACTTCTAAAAAATGTATTTTTCTAAAGGCCAGTTTAGTCACGCTTTGCACACATAATTTATATTTTACATTTACCATATTTATGAAATATAAATCATATTAATAAATTTATTTTTTTAAAATATAATATTAAAAGTATCCTAGGTTGATGTTTTTTTGTTTTATTAAATGATGCATTTTTCAGGAAAATTGAAAATTAAAGAATTTTAATTGAAAACATAATTTTCATTCGAATAATTGGTAAAGTTAAATTAAATATTATATTGTTTTTAAAGAAAAATTAGTAAAATTATATATATAATAATTCAATTTTGGTAAATGTAATAATTATCATATTTAATTATTATATAAAAACTTTTTAAACATTTTAACATTATCTTCTTTTAAACCCTATTTCTCATCACGTTAGAGGATTAATTATATAATATATTTTTTCCAATTCTATTAATGGAATTTGGAAAAATTAATTAAATGTTTTTTATAATAAAAATTTATATTATAAAATAATGAAAACATAAATTTTGACCATAATTTATTGTAAAACCTGTAAAAATGATTTACAATGTGTATGGTAAAAATGGGTTTACTAGAGGTTAAACTAAAAATATAAGAGATAAATCTGCATAAAATCTGCATAAAATGTATTTAATGGATATATTGACAATATATCATGAATAATTATCTATAATAATTCATTTTACCATGTTTTCCAGTGAAAAATATGGGTGCACATTTTTCATTTCTCAAATTACAAGTGTTCAACTCATCTTACTTATAAAAGGCCACCTACATATCCTCTATTATTGAAACCATATAACTATTTTGGTTTGGTCATCCATCATACTATCCAAATTCCATATCCTAATTCTAAACATCATCGTTAGGGCATAAATCCAACATAGATAGTATTTTGGTATGAACATAAGGAGGATCCCTCAAGAAGTGGTAACATTTGTCAATGAACGTTTTTATTATATTTCATTCTATAAATTCTTTAATTATTATTAAAACCTTTGAATATAAAAAACATATTATATTCATTATAATTATATATTTTAATATTATGTTCATTATATATATCAATCCCCAATTCTACCAAAAGGGTTAAGATATCCCCATTTGTGTATATGATGGACTACAGCCTTGAAAACCTTGGTCATTCATTTTTCTCTTACCATCTCTCATTATTGGGTATAATAATGAATATGAAGTATAAATATGATATTTATAACATAATTATACATGTGGATTCATTATATTAAATATACTATTTTAATTTCCATTACATATGGGATAAGATAATGTCTCTCGTGTGTATGATGGATTGGCGCCTCACATTTGGATGTGATTCAACTTCCACTAAGGATATTATAAAAGGTGGTAAGGATAAATGCAATTATTATATGTTCTATAAATGAAGTAATTATGATATTCATGAAATAATTATCAATCTAAATATTTAATATATCATTTTATTATTTATCATTTCACTCCCTAAAAGATGATAATATTGTTTATGTACGTGTGGGCTACCACCTTCACTGAGTGATGTGACTCTCTTTTCATCTCCAGAACACATGGATAATATATCTAAGTATTTTAATGGAATAATATATTATATATTATATTATTATCATGCTATAAAGATACAATATAACTTAACTTCATTCCTTAGGGATCAATGAAATATAGAAAAGTTAGTCATGTTTATGAACGGTCTACCATCACCATGATCGTAACACAGTTCATTTTTAAAAAAAATATTAATTATTTATTTAAAATTATAATTGATGTATAAATATTAATGTTTTTCATTATTATTATTCTGAATATTTTTAAATAAACACCTCACTGACTATAATAAACCTATAAAATTCACTATTGACACATAAATGAAACATAATTGAAACATCCAACATAAATGTAATTGATTATGTAATATTATATAGAATTTTAATTTGAGAAATAAATTGAATAATAAACCTGAAAATGGTTATTACAAAAATAATATCTAAAATAAGATTATTTTTCAGGATGATAAAAAACACTTGTGATGAGTCAGACTCAAGGTAAGGGTTTCATGTCTAAATTTTACTTCCATGATCATACACTATATTCAGCAGTTATTTCTATTGAGTGATGTATATATCGACCTTGGTTAAGTTATATCTTTAATCTATTTATCTTCTTGGTATTAAATTTTTCATTTTATTTCATTTATTTTATAGGGTATATGATTCATAAGGTACCAATGTGGTAAGGGTTTACATTATAATCTCATCAGAAATCATGAGTATTTTTATTTACTTCTCACTTGAAGAATTATTGAATATTTATATCTTAAAATAAATTTAGTTTATTAATAAAAACTTATTCGGTTACTTTATCAATTTATAGTATCATTTTCCACTTGATGACACTTAAAATGAATGAGAAATCTTATTTAATAAAATATTAATTTATTTATCAATTTGAAACAGAATACATTTCACAAAAACCCATTTTTTCATAAAATGATTTCAATATTTTTTAAAGAAATAATAATTTATTAAATATATTTTTACACATTTTTTAATTTTAAATTTATTTTAATGGAATCATCATGTCATTTTCATAATAATGCTCATTTAGATTTAACTGAATGTATGAAATGAAAATTTGTTTTAACATTTATGAAATGAATTGATTTTTTTCCATCATGGATAATTAATATTTTAATCATTATTTCAAAATATCATGAATGTTATTTTCAATAATATTATTTTTTTAAAAATTAATTATATATAAAGCTATTTTTAAAGTGGTTAGTTTCCTCAAAAAAATATTAATGACATTTTTAGTATTTATATCCCTCAATAACATCATCCCGTTTACTATAATTATGATCCAATGAGGATATGTTATATTCTAATTATAATTATTATTCCTAAAGATGAGTTATATTCAGTTTTATTTAGGTTGTATTATTTTATTACTATCAAAAATAAAATTGAGGAATGTTTATGATCATCTTTACAGATTAGTATATGATTTAAAATTGAATATGTTAGTATTTCAATAAAAATGTTTATATTGACAATTTTTTATCCCTTTAATAATAAAAATTCATTGAACGTAGAAAGTTATGGGTATGGACCACTCTATCCCCTCAAGGAATCGGTAGATGTCATGAGACAAAATAGATTGGGTTTTGGCCTAGGACCTTCCCTTTTATATAGATGTATGGGAAAAAGGCCTTGATGGTAATGTATGACTTGGAAGAAGGACTAGATGGTATGTTTTAGACATATATCATTATACATTCCATCATTATGATTTTATTATTGGTATTTTTTTAATAATCAATTAGATATAATATCCATGGATATGTCTCATGCCCATGTGATTATTTATATTGAATTATTTAATCACCATTTATTTCTACCGTATTATGATCATGTTAATGATTAAATACAATATGTTTAAATTATTAAAAAATATATGTTCATTATACCTAATTTATTCATATATTCAATTATAATCTTACACTTAGTATGCATATGAGCTCTTCACTTTATTAAGTTTTATTTTCCCCATGATATGAGGAAGTATTTTCTGATTGACATGCAGGGATACACCAAGAGGAATAATGGAATTCCCAAGGAAAATTCATTGTGTAGTTTATTTTTAAAACAAAATGTGTATTTATGAATGTATATAGTTTACCAAAACTATTATTCTTAAATGTTCTTTATAATATGATTCATTGTGTCCTATAACAATGTAAAAAAGTAGAAATTGATTCTTTGATACTATGGGTGGTATTATTATAGTTTGTATCCAATGATGTTTAGTAGAAACATTGAGAACTATATTTACGAAAATTTATATTAAAGAACATTATTATTTGATAGAATTTGTGGATATGTAACTTATAATATTCAAATGTTATTTTAGAAAGTGATTTTTTTTTCCAGTAAATAAATCCCAATATGGAAACATTAATAGGATATAGTTTTGAAATCAAAATACCTAGGGGTAATAAATCCGAAAAGGGTGCATTGGGCTTGACCAAATCATCACCCAGTGTGGTAAAAAATAACATACAATGCACCTTGTTTATAAACCTATGGTATATGATTTAGATAATTAACATTTTCATTAAAAACTATTATGAAGGATTTTAAAAATATATATAATGACAAAAAACATGTTTATAATTAAGAGAGTAGATACTCATTATCTTTTTTATTTATGTTTAAGTATTTCACTATTTTTTGGATTGTAAATTATATTTCATATTGATATTACATAATTTAGTGTATTTTATTAGTTATAAATATAAATATATGAATAAATGGATATAAAATTAATTCATGTGGCCCAAGGAGTAAGAATGATAGTCTCATTGATGGGATTAAGCTGATCTTTGGAAGGGAACTGGTCTCCCAAAAATTCACATCACATCAATACATAGGATAATGTTATAAGAATATATTCCAAGAATTATATATGTATTATGTCGTTAAAAAGATGAAATATAGTAAGTAGATGATAGATAAAAATATAGATAAATATAATAAGGGATTGAAGGATTTCTGAAATGTGGTAAATATAGAAAAACAACCTGGAACTTTTGTAAAGGGAATGGGATATATTCAAAAACTAAGGAGAGAAATTACACCAAGCTCATGATATCAAGAGAAATAAAAAGTTTTATAATCATTAATGCTTCAAATTTAAGGGGATGGAGAACTAAACAAATTAATTACCCACGATTCAAAGGAATATACCACAAAAGTAATTAATAGATCCTAGCCAAGCCTTTTCTACTACCTCAAAATTAGTTGTAAAATTAATGTGCATGAGTTTAAATTTTATAATTATTTCGTATTATTATTTTATTAATGATATCCATGTTAAAAAAATTATGAAATTTATAAGGATTATAAATCAAAAAAATTTAATTAAGGGTTTAAAATTCAATGTTAAATGGTTTTAATGACCATGAAAAATGATTCCGTGATAATTTGAAATTATTGTAAGATGAATGATAGAGTGAAATATAGCCCTTAATGTGATCCTAATTTTGATATAGTGATATAGGGATAAAGAGTTGATTGACATAGATAAAATAAAATAGATAAAACTGAATAATTTGGATATGATTAATGATTTTTTACCCATTTGTCTATTCTATCATTTTTGGAGTTAAAAACATTTTTGTAACTATGGAATATATCCAATAATGTATGTTTTATTTATTGAATAATTAATCATTCATGTTTTTTATATGTTTTAATGGTAATTCATGTTATTACCATGTATCAAGAAAATATATGATGAAGGTATTCACATGTATAGTATGTGATGATTAAGAGATGATTTGTGTTGTTTGGGATCTCAAAGATAAGTTAATTTTTTAAAATTAGTGGCCTTGTTTCTAATTTTTTGTATCATAATGTTTGGGAAGGCTCATAATTTTAACTGTTTATGAAATGGATTAAGTTGAACACTTGATGAGGTTTTTGAAATTAATATATTAATTCACCATATGAACATTTAGGTATATTGGATAACATGTACTGTACATTTGGTTATAATTATAGATAGATATTAAATTAATAAATTATCTTTCTATTACAGATCATACATATGATAACCGTAAATTTTAGTTCTTCTATAATTAAAATTCATTTTATGATATTCATTTTTTTGTAGTAAGCGATGAATTGGAAATTGATCAATGAAAAACCAACATAAGAAATTATGCCTGTAAAATAGAGATATACCATGCAATTATATTTTCATATATTATCACCCTATATTTGAATGTAATTCCTCATCCCATGGAAAATGATAATGAAAAAAAATTTATGCTAATACATTCATTTATTTTTAAATGATTGTCATTGAAATTATAAAAGAATTATTCTTTTGAGGTCATTAAGTTACCATTGATCACCCACATTCATATGATCAATGATATATTTCACTCCCTATTCATAGATAGCAGTTTTTATTACCTTGCATATTCATGTTTTCAATTCCCACCAATATTAATCTATATAGATACCAAATAATTTGTTATTATGGATGAAATTGTTACTTCCAATCTATTTTATTTAGAGGAATTTTTATTAACACTTATAATGATGTGGGATTTCAATTAAATAATTTTAAATGACCAAAACATTATTACTGAGATCATGATTTAATTATAAGGAAACAAATTTTTTTAAGGGGTTATAATATAGCACCCAGATATTTTAAAATATGAACATCATATTCGATAGCATGAATGAAAAGAAACAAAAAGAGTCGATGGGAATAAAACATCTAGAGTCAATATTATATATTTATTTTAAAATAAATTCAAAATATTTAATTGATTTAAATACAGGTAAATATTGATTTGAACAAAACCAGAAATTCTATTAAAATATTGTTATTTAAACATTACGATTATACCCTAGCCTTGAAATTGGTGGTTATGAATAATAAAAACTAAATTATGATGATTAATTTTTTTTAATGTATAAAAAAATAAAATATATATGTATTTATTAGATATAAAATTATAACCATTTGAATGAAAACAAAATGTTTTCTAAAAAACAATATTTTTCTAAAATGGTATTTAGTCACACTTTCTGCACAAAAAATGTAATTACATATAATAAAATATATAATTATTATTTTATAATATTAAAATAGTTTTATAAAAGATGATATCAAAATACTATTATAGTGATAATTTTATATTTCTGAAGTCTTGTATTTTTTATTAATAGTTAAAACGTTGATTGTTTTTTAAAAATGCCATTTTGATAAAATTATTTATAAAGTAAAACTATATTTTAAATTGGTTTTATAGTATATTTAGTAAAATTATATATCTATTTATCCAATTTTGATAATTTTAATAAATTTAAAAATGAAATTTCCTATAAAAACAATGTAATATTTGGAAAATGTTCTTTTTGAAACCCCTATTTCTCGTTGTGTCTGCTGGACTAATTTGTAATTCAAATTTTCTTATTATTTAAATGGAATTTTGAAAAATGAATTAAATATTTTTAATTAAAGTAATTTATATTATAAAATAATTAATATGTTATTTTTTACCATATTTAGTGGTAATTTTAATAAAATTTATTTACTACTATTAAATAAAACATTTATTTATTAGGAAGTTAACCTAAAATTATAAGGGTTAAAATAACATAAATAAAATGAATTAAATATATTTTATATCCATTTTAAGATCATAAAATATATTATTCTCTATAATACTCTATTTTGGACCCTTTATAATGTGATAAATGTAGGGACACATTTTCTTTTAACCTATTTCACGTGTTTCACTCACCTAACTTATAAAATAGCACCCACTCATCACTCTTCTTAGAATATTAAAAACCTTATGTTTTATCCAATATATACTAAAATAAATTATGAAATTACATATCCTTATGCTAAAAAAATTATTTTAGGCATAAATCCATCCTAATATGCCTTTTACTTTGAACCTAAGGAGGTTACCCGAAGAAGAGATACTATTATTCCAAGATAATTTTTTTAATTCCTTCATCCACCTCAATTAAATATTTTTAAAACATGATGATAAAAAAAATTTTAATTTATTAAATATACTGATATGTTTATATTATAAATTAATTTCCTAAAAACCCGAATTTTGTTAAATTGATTACGAAATCATCATTTGTGTTTAGAGAAGACTACCACCTTACGGACCATTATCATTCGGTCCTCCATGAAAACCTATAATTGTTGGATATGATGATATTTATAAATAATATATATGATATATATAATATTACTATACCCATTTAGTCATTTAATCATATATAACATTTTAATTTCTATTTCATAATGGACACGATAAAGAAACACGTCTGTATGATGGACTACCACCTCAGGATGTGATGTGATTCATCTTCACTAACACTTTATGTAACGCCCCGACCCCAGCTACCCAGAGTCGGTGCATTACTTCGTAACATTGGCATGATCACAAGAAAGATCAAATCTCGAAAGACCGATTGGTTTAGTAGCCTTGGAAACAGTAGATATATTCATAAGTATTACATTACATCATAAAATGAAAAACTAATACAACAACATAATATTTCCACAATCCACATTATTAACCCCTCATAAAATCCCTGCAGGACATTCATAACTTACTTCTTCACATCCTGGGAAAAATAAAACATAAAAAAAAAGGGGTGAGCTCAAATGCCCAGTAAGGATAACAATAAAGTGGAAACTTTCATAAATAAGAATAAACATTTAAGGCAATGTATAACTAAAACAAAAGCCTTTTAAATACGAAATTTCAACATGGTATGGCATAAATAAAATGAAATAATGCCATTTACTTATTCACATGGATATTCTACTAAATGAATAATCACATGCAAAAATCAATAACCACTTTCATAATGTTGGAATGCATAATGCCAAACGTTAATTTCATTGTCTAGGCCTCATCCCAAGACCTAGGGGTTACTTCTAACAGGAACCCAACCCGGAGTGCCTCTAATAACCGGACACCAACCCGGAGTGCCTCTAATAACCGGACACCAACCCGGAGTGCCTCTAATAACCGGACACCAACCCGGAGGGCATACTTTTACCAGTCCCTAACCTGGAGGGCTTACTTTAACCAGTCCCCAACCTGGAGGGCTTACTTTTACCAGTCCCCAACCTGGAGGGCTTACTTTTACCGGTCCCCAACCCGGAACATACTTGTTTAGCACATTCATCTGAAGAAAAGTTTGAAATATAACATAAACATTCGTATTAAAACTAGCATACGAAATGTCAATAATTTCACCATAAACTATGAATGGTATAAAAATAGCACATCCACAGTCAAACATATCACAAAACCTTCAATACAATATAGAAGTTTTGTATCATAATAAATCAACATCAAATAATCTTAAAATCCATCAAAGGATGTTGACATAGATGAAATCAAAATTCTTTTTAAAGAAGTATCTCCTTTTATTTTAAAATCATTTAAGATCCATATAAAATAAAACATTTTCTTTGAAAATATTCTTATAAGCTTGTATGGAAAGATTCAACGATTTTATAACGGCGGAAAATAACCGCAACCCGCCGTATAAGTTAAAAAAAACAATCTTACCTCAATTCTGTCGAAAAGGTTAAAAGGGACCTTGTTTTGAAAACGACGGAAAGATTCCTTTATAAACCTCTTATAAAAAGTCAAAAAGGGTATAAATGACTTTAACCCATATTCTTGTAAATAGTAAAAATGTTTTGAAATATATTTTTAAGAAACATGGATGTGGATGATAAAGAGATCCCAGTAGATTATTACATATAATACAACCTCGGATAATGAAGAGATTGTGAAATAACCCTTACCTTGAACTTTTTCTTGGTTGGGGTAGGTTAACCTCCTGTATAATGGTGAAATAATTGTTATTAAATTGTACAAGAATCATATACATTAATATGATATCATATATGATCTTTTAACATTGCTTTATTAATAATATCTTAGTATTATCGTTGTTTCGGTGATAATCGATTCGTTCTTCTTAAATGTTTGGTTACGTAAGACATGTTTGTAATGGATAGATTATATATTATTCATAATCAGAATGATATTAACATTATTTTTAACCCTAAAATGAGAATAATACTTGAATGGATATGATGGATAATGAATCTTATCGCGTTCGTGGAGATGGTAGTCCGTACGTACGCACGAACGCTACTTCCATTTAATTTTTATTTTAAAAGAATCAAATCCAAATGATACATAGGTATATTACTATTCCAGTATAATATAATATTTTATATATGTTACTTAAGTTCATTAACACCATCCTTTATACGTTCCATGTGTGGTATGAACGAGTCATATCATTTTAAGGGGGCGGTAGTCCGCACTTCCTCAAATGAAATTATCGTATGTATATACAACATGAAACGAATAATGGAATGAAATAAAATGGAATTACAGAAGCTTATATATATAATATATATATTTAATATCATATTTAATTACAGTGCCATCATAATGGCCACCATGAGAGGTGGTAAGATGTATTTGAACAATCATCGTTTCGTGAGGCGTTAGTTTGCCATCCACAGAAACATTATGTTCATCATCCATTAGATGGAGTTGTGTGTATGTGTAGTTTGAATCCTTCTTATAACAACATCCTAGTATATTTAGGATACTGTTTTTGTTACAAAAGAAAGGAAATAAAAAGATTTTGGGGGTTGGAGAAGCAAAATAAATGAAAATACTTTAAGAGAAATTGTTACCTTTAATTTAGGTAACTCACTTTGGTTGGAACCAAAGGACTTCTTGAAATGCTTTCTGCCTAAGGGGAAGCTTCAAGGAGGAGGAGAGGGATGTGGGGAGCTTAGTTGGGCAGAGTTTGGACGAGCCAAGTGGCTTGAGAGGTGTCAGGAAAAGAGAAGGAGGAGTGCCCTTTTATAAGAGGGGTGAGGGGCACCTTTGGAAAAGCTAGAAATATTAATTTATAATAAATTCATATTCGGTTTCTAATGGCTCCAAAGTTGACTATTCAAAGGTTAAGGTGGGGATAGGTCGAAAAACACTCAACCAATAGAATTTAGACAGGTTTGGGTACTTATATTAACCTTATCTTTAAGTATTAACTCTAAGTTAATTAGTTTCACTTTTACAATGTCTCTTTGTATTTTTATATAATATGGTTAATAAACTTACTATATACATCCAAGAGACCTCCAAGTGGTCCATTAATGATTAACCTATCATAATATAAGTCTCTTGGCCGAACCTTAGATTTTTAGGAATTTAATATCAATTAATAATATAATATTTGTTTTAAGAACTCTTTTATGTCAATTTTGACACTATTCAATAGTTGATTTTTGTGAAACTCATAACAGATTGATTACTTCGAACAAAGTCAATTAAATCAATCCTAATATATCATATTATCCTAGAAAATTAGTTTAATTCATTAAAAGTTTCATATTATATTTATTTGGGTATTTATAATATCAATTATGTTAATTTTTTACTATTTTAGTAATTACTGCATCATCATTGTGTCATAAATAAAATAAATTATTTAATGTCTAAAAATTATAAATAAAACATCATTATGTAGGAAATCTTTTTAGCTTTCTAATGAATATTTATAATCGAAAATACAACATGTATAACCCTATGTAAAAATTATTCTTATAAAAGATGTAAGCTTATGCCATTTTTATTTTTATTTTAACTTTATTAATATAATGTGTCCCTACCACATACAAGTGGCTCCAAGGGGTCCCCAAATTGACCCAAGGATGCCCATGGTCGGGTATGTGTCCACCAATAAGGTTAGGACACGTTTTAGGGTAATTTTGTATTATTATAATATTATTTTTTAACCCTTATTTACCGGATTTACCCTTTAACCATGGTAAATAAAATATTTACCGCAGTAATTATTCAAAATGTCTAAAAATAAAAGTTACCTATTTAGACAATTTGAACATCCTGATTCCAAATATGGAATCCATTTTTCTAAATTCAAAACACAGAAGTGGCAGAAATTAATTTAAAATTAATTCCCGCTGTCAAAAAAAAAGCGTGTTTTTAAGAGATAATAACTATCAAAAGATTGACACTTGTTTATGTTTGGTTTAATTGTAAAATTTTTTCTAATGACCAACATTATATTAAATTGTAAAAATATATTCTAAATATACTTTAAAACCACTCAAATTCATAATTTATCACTATTAATTATTTTGATTAAAAAAGTTGTTTTTAATTAAAATTTAGTAATTTTCACTATTCATCAAAATATGAAAGTTATCCGAAATGTACCAAAATTTCACCTTAGGCTAAATTCGATATTCCGAAACCAAAAATGAAGTCCATTTTAAAATATAAAATATATATAATTTCAAAAAGTAGGTATTACTATTCATAACGGCTAGTTTGATTGGTTGTGGTGTGTGTTAAAACTCAAGGTTGCGTACAACACACGCTACTATATTATTCAAAGAAAGTGTACCGTGGAAGCTTGGGATGTTTCATTTTAAATTTTTGATGTCCCCATTTAGTCAAAAAGTTTAAAATATTGTATTTAAAAAGGGTTCACTATTAAATTTGATAATACTGAAAATGAATTTGTTCTTGCATTATATCTAAGAAACTCATAATATGGATTCTAAAATTATAAGGATTATATAAACATTAAAATTTATCTAATACTATTCATAACCTCTTTTGAATGGCTTGTTTGGTAAGTCATGGTGTGCTTGAACTTGGTGTTGCATGTAGTGAATGTTATTGAATTATTTTAAAGAACTAACACACTATGAAATCTTGGGGTGTTACACTTTACATAGTAGGTGATAAAGATAATATTAGTTATTATATGTGATATAAATGACATAATTATGATAATAATGAAATATTTTTCATTCTGAAAGGATAATATTCTAATATATTTAATACCATTTAAGTCACTAAAATTTAATAACATTTTATGTTTATGTCTGGACTACCACCTCCACAAAGATATGTGACTCTCCTTTCATCAGAACACAACATGGATAATATATATAAATATATTTAATGAAATAATATATTATATATTTTATTATTTTCATTGTATAAATATAAAATATTACTTAAAAACATTATATAATGATCATTGATCAATGGAAATGTTACACTTCTGTACCTACAGTCTACTGTCTCCATGACTGGAATGTATTAAATTTTAAATAACCATAAATCATGAGTCATTTTAAATGTAAAATTTATGTATAAACAGGATATTTATTTCATTATAATAAATCTATAATTATATTAAAAATTTCCACATTGACCATATTCAACCTACCAAAGTCACTTTTGACACATAAGTCTAACATCATCGAAATATGATAGATAAACTTAATTGACTATGAAATCACATATAACATGGATATAAGTGAAATAAAATGAATAATAAGCATTAAAAATTTTCTTAAAAAACTAAATAATAATCCTAATATTAATATTTAGTAATAAAAATATCATACATGATGATTTTGACTCAAGGTAAGGGTTTATCGACCCACTATTACTTCTGTGAGACATGCATTATATTAAAAACTTATTTATTTTATGTTATTTATATACCTAACTATGTTATTTTTATATAATTAATATATTTATATTCATGGTAAATAATGTTTCAATTTATTTTATTTCTTTAATTGTTTTTTGATTCATAATTTTCAAATGTGGTATGGGTTTATTACACAATATCAACATTATTTGGGATTATTTATGACATCCTATACAATTGGGGAAATAATTTATATTTATATCTTAAAATCAATATATTTTATTCAACTGTAGTTGTTCCTTATGTTTTTCAAATAATAGTACCTTTTCATACTATTGGGAATATAAAATGATTGATAAAATATTTTTAATAAAATACAACTTTATTTCTATCATTGATCAAAATTCATTTTATATCAAAACCTGTGTTTTTGAAAAAAAATCATTTAAAATAATTAAAATCCATTAATTAAAGAATGTTTTATATTTTTTTCATTATTGAATTTTTTTAATAGATATTCATGTTCTTTTCAAAATAATGATCATTTTATTTTTCCAAAAAGTGTGAAAGGAATACTTATTTTAAAATATATTGAGGAATTAAATATTCTATAATCATGACAACATAATATTTTAATACTTTTTAAAAAAAAATTCAACAGATAATTTCAACGAAAAGTATTTTCAAAATGTTATGGAAAATTTTTTAAAAGGTTGTTTTCAAGGTGAAATGGTTAATTTCCTCAAAAAAAATTTTAATGACATTTTAATGGTATTTTTATTAATAAATGACATTAATCATTTTATTTTACCAATGATACAATGGGGAAATGTATAATTGAAACAATATTTATTATTTCTATGTATGGTTTATGGTCTATTTATTGAGTATGTATAATTTTAATACTATTCAACACATTACTCTAGATGGTTTATGATTATGTTTACTGATTGGGGTAAGTATTAAAAATTCTTATGTTATCTTTTGAACACAAATTGTTACGTTCCCTATGTTTCATCCCATTAATGTGAGGAATTCATTAGAATTAGTAAGCTTTGTGTGGGGATCGATATAACCGTTTGATGCATCTGTGGGTCTCACAAGAAAAAGTCGATTGAGTTGTGGAAGAGGCATTTCTCGTTTGTATAGATTCCTTTGAATAAGGACTATATGGTATTAGATTACATGGCTCAAGTCATACAAATTATGTTTTCAATGTCCATAATTATGCATTCCATCAACATAAATTATGTCATTAATATTCTACGTGTTAGTTTGATAAGTTATAATATCTACTATTATGTTTCATGCTCATGTGATTATTTACATGGGATTATTTGATCTTCATTTTTTAAAACTATATTATGATCATGTTAATATTTAAATGTCATGTGTTTTATTTATTACCTTGTCTTATTTATTATTCCTTATTGATTCTTTGTCATAAATGCTCGATTACCATTAATAATTTTTTGATATCACCCCTTTCATAGGATTTTTTCCCTACGATACGAATATGTTTTTGTGATTTGTCTATAAGGATAAACTAAGGGGAATAATTTAATTCTCAAATACAACTATTTTTTCCATTTTATGTTTTAAAATGTAAGGCTAATTTCAACTATATATCTTCTCTACCAAGAATAATAAACTATTCATTACATAAATATGTGATTCTATGTATCTTATACCAATTTAATAATGTAGACCCTAGATTCGAGATTCTCAGATATAGGTCACTACTGTTTGTATCAAAGGACCTTTAGTTGAAAACCTGGGAACAATATTTTGGTGAACATGGATTAGGGAACATAACCCTATGAAATTATTTGAGTATAATTGTTGAATAACATCAGAATGATTTCATAAGGAAGTGATTGTGTTGTTCTCAAAAAAATAAATCTTTTTCTAGATAATACAAGTTTATGTGGTTCTGTAATATGTGTACCTAGGGGTATTAACTCAAAAAATGGGGAATTGGTATTGACACAATCATTATCTGGTTCATACTTACTATGTACTAGGTTTGAAACTCATAGGTTCTATTATTAGGATAAGTCAAATTTTATTTAAAAAACAAAATGAAAGAATTATAATTAAATATATCCTCAAAGAAACCATCTTTTTGTTTATGATAAAATTAGTACATTGATTTTATAATTTCTTTTATATATTTCACAAGGTTCGGTATTATGCCTTATGTTTCAAAATTATATTATATAATCTAATGAATTACTTCATTTCTAAATGGTTCCTTCTGTAATAAATGGGAACAGAATAAATTAATGTAATCTAATGGGTATGAATGGTTATTTTTTATGGGGTTAGGACAATATTTTGAAGGGAAAAAATATCTGAAACATACTCATCATAAGAGGACATAGAATCATGTGATAAGAACATAGACATAGTACGCACTGTGTGTTATTTCTTCGATGGGTAGAATGTGAATAAGTGGATGATAGAGAAATAGATGGTTAAAGGGAACAAGGGAATGATGAAATTTCCCAGTGTTAACTATAGAAAAAATACCCAAGTTCTTTCTTAAAGGAAATGGGTGTTTATGACATATGTGGGGTGAATGGCTATAATGTTCATGATTTTAAGTGAAATTTTTTTCTAATGTTAAATTATTCAACTATAAGTAGTCACAGAACAATAAAAATTCATTCCTGATGATTCAATGGAATTTACCTTAAATGTAACAAAAAAATCGTGGTTAAATTTATGTTATTCCCATTTATTATGTGAAATTATTAATTTGATTATGTTTGGAATCAATAATTATGTCATTTTTGTCCTTTTTAATTGATATAAAATTCATAAAAATAAGGAAATTTATATGTTTTTTTATGATGTAATTTTTAATTAATAATTTGAATGCGTATGTTGAACGATACTGATGAACAATAAAATAAATTAAAGAAAATATGATCTTGGAAAATTAATGATTGAGGGAAACATAACCTTTTGTATGTTCATGATATTAAGATAAGGATTTTGGGAAAAAGATATTATTTATAATGATAAATTAAATTAAGTAATACAGACTACCATGTATGTGTTTAATTATTTGTTGAAAAACTAGTTATTCTATAATTGATTGAGTAAATATCATATTTAAATTTAAGGAATATATTTTATAATCTATCTTTGATTTACAGGATATTTAGTCATGAATTTTAAAAAATGGTTTTATAGTAATATTGGTTATTTCCATGTTTCAATAAAATACATTATATGGGTATTCACATGTTTGGTATATAACTATTAAGAGATACAACAATTTTTTGGGATTAATGATAAGTTCTTGTTTGAAATTTTGTGGAATAATTTCTAATGTTTTTTATCTTAATATTTTTTATGGGACGTAAGGTTAATTACTTATGAAATAGATATAGTTGAACATTAGATGAAGTTATAGATATTAATTTATTACATCACCATATGAATGTTTATTCATATTGGACAACATATACTAACAATTTTGTAATAATAAAAATTATATATTAAAGGAATGAAATATCAATTTATTATAGATCATAGGATCAGTTAAAAGTGATTTTTTTCATCATGAATTAAAATAAATCATTAGTAGATATTCATTTCTTAGAGAAACTCATGAATTATAAATTTAATGAAGTAAAAAAAAATATGGAATTATACCTATGAAATGTCTATATAACATGTATGTATATTTTAATATATTCTCATTCTATATGGAAAAAAATCCTCATATCTGAGAAAAGGATATTGAAAAATATTCTTTCATAATACCTTAATTTATATAGAAATGATGTTATTTTAAATCGAAAAATATTTATGATTTAGTAGTCCTTGAATTTTAACTATTCACCTAGTTTTTTATGATCAAGGATTGTTATCAATCATTATAAATCCATAGGCATTAGTATTCTCCTCTATGTGCAAGATTTCATTCCCAAAAATTGTTTTCCTATAATGAAACCTAGTAATGTGTTATTCTTGATGACCATCATACATCTTTTTTTTCTTATTAATGGGGTGTTTTATTAAACCTTCTCATAGTGTGGGATTCAAATTTTAGTATTTTTAAATGAAAGACCCTTGTTTACATAGATCAATATTAAATTGCAAGGACACAAATGTGAAACCTATTGATTTTAATATATGAACATAATATTAAACAGTCTATGTGATATAAAACACCATGAATAGAAGTTAATGTAACATATTAGGACATTATTATATATTTATCTTTAAATAAATTCAATCCATTCAATGTATTTTAAGGAATGGAACACCATTCTTGAAAAAAAACGTGATGCTCTATTATAGTATTATTACTTAAACATTACCATTATAACCAAGTTGTTAAATTGGTGGGTATTAATAGTACTAACTAAATTATAATAATTATACAGTTTTAAAATTATAAAAAATTAAAATTTAAATATATTGGTTTGATATAATATTACCACTTTTTAATAGAAAATGAAATGATTTTTAAAAAACTATATTTTTCTAAAAGGTTGTTTAGTCATGATTTGAGAACAAAATTTATAATTAAATTTTACCTAATTAATAAAATATATTCATAAAAATTATATTTTTTAAATTATAATATCCAAAATATCTTAGTGTTTATTTTTTGGAATTTTTTTTGAAATGATTCAATTTCTGATGAATAATGAAAAATACATAATTTTTGTTAAAACGTAATTTTCGTTAATCTTTTTTATAGAGTCATATTAAATTTTCAATTAATTTAAATTTATAATTAGATCAATTATATATATTAATCAAATTTATTTCATATTATTTATCTTCATATTTAATTTGGATATAAAAATTTGTAAACATTGGAACATGGTCTCTTTGAAAACATGCTTTAACATCGCGTCTACGGGGTTAATTTTAAATGGAATATTTCCACTTATGTGAACGTAATTTGAAAAATGGAAGCCATATTTATAATATTAATATTTTATAACATCTAATAAGTTACACATAATTTTTTACCATAATTAATATTAAAAAAATATATTACTACGGTTAAGGTAAAAAATTAGTTACCATGGGAATAAACAAAAAAATAATGGTTATAGTGACTTAATAACATGTTTTATATCTATTTTATAATAATATATATCACTTATCATGTTTATCTATCCATAAATCTTCTTTATAGAGCATTTTGTTATTAAAAAAAAGGGGGTTCACTTTATTCTTTTCAAAAATTACATGTGAGCCACTCGCCTCCCTTATAAAAGTCCCCCAACTATTCTTGTAACACCCAAGATAAATAAAGAATATGGAATTTTTCTATTTACCCATATTTGTGAATAAAATATTATAATTACTTTAAATGGAACACTATTCTCGATGGCGTACCCAATACGCGACAACGAGTTCCTTTGAAATCTTACGTTGCACTGTAATAATAATATAATATTATTTTAAATGGTAGTTAACTTCTAGCCATTGTAATGGAGGGAAATAACAGCACTAACTACAAAATGATTATATATGTTTTTCAAATATTTTTACTTTCATCCAATAAATGTTAGAGGCGTAAAATGAAAATGAATCCAATTTTAAGCGTAAAAACTCTAATATTATTTAAATGGACGATTAACCGCCTTTTGATGGAGAACCTCTTTTAAATACACTTTTTGACAATTTTATTTGTTATATTTTACAAAATAAAATTCTTCATTAGAATTGGGACATCCAAATTTACTTTATGTAATTTTTTGGTATTTTTCCGAAAAAAGTTCATTTTTTAATGAATAGGGGAAAATGTTGTATTTTAATTCAAAACCTCTTTTTAATATAATTTATTTATATGATTAGATTATATTTTGAATTGGTTTTAAAGTGAAATTAGAATATATTTTTACCATTTAATCCAATGGTGGTCGTTGGAATTAATTTCACTTTGAAATTAGATTTAAACTAGTGTCAATCTTTTGATATATATTGTTTCATAAAAACACGCTATTTGTTCTGACAAAGGGAATTAATTATTAAATTAATTATTGTAACTTATATTTTTTGTATTTTTTAAAATAGACATCATTTTTTAATTCAGAATATCAAATTTATTTTAGGGTGAAGTATTGTTATTTTTTCTGAAAAACATCAATTTTTAATGAATAGTGAAACCACTAAGTGGTGCTTAAAAAAATAATTTTTTATTTAAATGAAATTTTACCAACACTATGTTTTGAATTTCAAAACTCTGACATACATGGTTTTCATTAGTAAGTAAAATTTTTTTCAATGGGATTAAAATAATTTTTTGGTGAATAGTAACTTTTAAGTTTTTAATCGCAATTAGAGATAATTAGTGTAATTTAAGGTAAAAATAATGTTATAATAATATGAAATGACCTAGACACATGTCCTACCCTCATTGGATGTTTCATGTCCGACCACGAAAATCCATGGGTCAACTTGGGGATCCCATGGAGCCACTTTGGTAGGAAAATGACATAAATAACTTTTTATTTAAAGTTAAAATAAAAATGCCCCAAACATGAGTTGTCTTAATAAAACAATTTTTACATGGGGTTATACAAGTATGAATTTTTACTATAAATAGTATTTGGAAAGATAAAAATATTTCATACGTCATAGTATTTTTTTTATAATTTTTAGACATTAAATAAATTAAATTATTTATGACATCATGATGATGGAGCGATTACCTCATTATTTTACGATTTAAATAAAATGAAAAGATAATGTAAAATCTAAGACCTAAACATGTCAAAAACCTATTGTATAGGTGGATTTATAACCCTTATCACCTTATCCTCGAAATATATCAATGTGGGACCTTTAAAATCGGAAACTCATTTGAAAATAATGTAACTTTTTTTGACTTTCCAAGAGTGCCCCTCCTCTTCTCTTATAAAAGGCCCCCACCTCTACCACCTTACCCACACCTCTCAGAAATTTGGCTCGGCCAACCCCTGCTCATTTTGTCTATCCAAATCATTATATTACTCTTAGAAGCCTCACATTGGTCATAAGTCATCCCATGGAAGCCTTTGAGCTCAAATCAGAGAGATTTACCCGATTTTAAGGTAATTTCTTCACTTGTGTTCTTTTGTTTTATTTTGCTTCTCCAACCCCCTAAACTCTTTTTATTCATTTTTTTTCTAACAACTCCAGTATCTTAAATATACTAGTTTTATTTTATAAGAATTATTCTAGCTACACTTACACACACCTACATCTAATGGTTAAAAAACATACTGTTTCTGTGGATGGTGAATTTCTGCCTCACGAAACGATGATTGTTCTATATTATTTTAACACCTTCAAAAGTGGAAATTATTATGGCACTATATTTATATATGATATATAATATTTTTATGTTTTACTTAACCTTCTGTATTTTTTTTCATTTATGGCATACCATTATGGTTTCCATTATGGTTAAATGTGATATCTTCATTTTAGGAAGTGCGGACTACCGCCCCCTCAAATTGATTTGATTCGTTAGTACCACATGTGGAACGTATAGATGATATATTTAATGATATTATATATGATACCAAACTGTAATTATAATAATATTATGTATCATTATGTTTTAATTCCATTAAATAAGAAATAGAATGGAAGTAGCGTTCATTCGTACGTACGGCTTACCGTCTCCATGAACGGTGCATTTCATTTATTACCTCTAAATGTTATGTAATATTATAAATGCATGTATATAATGGATATATATTATATAAATTATATCTAAATAATGAATATAATTCTGGATATAATATATATTTTACCACATGAACAACTTTTAATTTTAAAGAGTTTATTTTTTACTCAAGTAGCAATGATCTACAAAATGACCGTTATTAACTTAAATAATTACATAGTGTTCATATCATGGTAATAAGTGATATAAAAGGAATAATGAACATGAAAAACATTCTTATGTAAGTAGAAATTAACTCAAGTTTATTATTCAGGAGGTTAAAGAATGATCGAGTCAAGTCAGACCCGAGGTAAGGGATCCTACCTCTCTCATTATTTTTAAGTACACTTTTTATGTATCTTACATTAAGCTAGTATTTATTATGATGGGGTAAGTTCTATTTTATTACTATTGCTGTAAATTTTATGTTAATATGATGATAGACCCTATTTTATCTCATCAATTCATTTTTGGATGTTTTATGTGGCGCTGTTAGGCTGCTGAATTTTCATAAGGGGATTTTTATCTCACTTTGTATTCCTATGAGATTCATGCGACATTGGACACTATTTCCTTTTGTTTGGTGTATGTAATGCCTATTATTTTACTATTTGTATAATATAATCTCATTTATGGGTATTTACATCTTCATTGTATGACCCTTCTTTCATGGGGTGTACGTTTTGAAAGTTTCCCAAATCGGTAAGGGAACCTTTCACCACCCTCTTTTTAAAAGACATCTTTTGTTATGTCTTTTAATTTACATCTTTTTATTTTGGGATATTTTCTTCTATATCTTTATAGATGTAAATTTTATTTCCAAGTTATTTTGTACCATTTTCTTTTTCATAAACTAATTTTATGAATTTTAAAGTGACACTGTTAGGCTGTTGAATTTTACCAAGGGAACATCTTAACCCAATTTCAAATTCTCTGGGTTCCACATGTAGTTTTTGAATATGTCATCCTTTGAATATGTGTCAATGACCTTTGATTGTTTTACAATTAATATCCACTTATATTTATTGTATTTATATTTTTCACAGATAATTATTAGATTGATTTATCTTTAATTTAAGGATACATTCTTTATTAGGGATTTCATCTCATTTTACATTTCTATTGACACTTCATTGTTTTTATACACCAATTCACTCTTATATTGTGTATATACTATCCCATCGAATATTATATCGTGAATCCATTTATTCTCATGATATTATAATGTTTTTATTACATGTTATTCCTCAATTATGGTATTCAAGTGTCTCTCATTTTGTTAAAAACCCATTAACTAAAATATCATTTTAAATTTTTTAATGATTTATTCTTATAAATATTTCTCATTAATATCCATGTTTTAAAAATGGTTTTAAGGATTTATTTATATGGATGTTAATGGTTTAAAATGATAAAAACTTCAAAGTGGTATGGGACACTTTGATTCATTAATCACTTTATTAAATGTTTTAAATGGTTTTGAAAATGGTTTTTATAATGGATTCATTATCTTAAAATTTGATATTGTTATTTCAATGTGGTAATGTTATCTTTCATTTATGCTTATGTTATGTTCTATGATTACATTATGGATCTTGGGCACTATTTTGAAGACTGGTGGTTCCGTGATAAACTAAGGGCGGGTGAGCCCGATATAGCTCTCCACTGCATTGGGTAACGTGAAGGAGTTAAACATTAAGGTCTCTCCAAAGAGATTTAGTGAATATACTATGATGGGTATTCCAAACATAAAAAAGAGGGTTACTCCCTACGTAAGAATGTTATGAATGCCTCAAGTGACCTTTATGTCTTATGATTTCTATGATTTATTAATGATTTTATGAGGTATGTTAAAGTGCTTATGATTTATGGGTAAAGTATGATTTCATTCATATGTATATATGTACTCAGGGTTCCTTTCCATACTTTTTATAACCCTTACTGAGCTTTTTATGCTCATCCCATTTTTTTGAAACGTTTTCAAAGGACATAAAGTTGAATAGGGTCAAGGATGGGATCAAGGAAATTTCAGGCTGTCTAAACCAAGGAACTAGGCAGGACTCTTTTGTTCAAGAGTTTTTATTTTGTGAAAAAGATGGAAGTTGTGTAGATGTGTCTACTTCGTAATCTTTGATATGTAATAGTTATTTTTTAATTCCCTAAAACTCTAAACCTGAAAGGATCCTCAATGTGAATTATTCAATGTAATTCAATACTAAGTAATGTTATAAGGTCGGGGCCTTATAGTTGGTATCATAGGTCGGTTTAGATAACTTTAGATGTTAGAGTGTTGTTTAAGAAAAAGTGACATGTTGTGTATAACCACAATGGTTAGTATATTAGATGGAGTCATTGTTTTTTTAAGTTAGAATGAGTTTGAGATAACTTAGATAAGTATATCTTGGTGTTTATCTTCCTCTTTTTTATTTGATGATTTTACAGATATACTCACACTTACGTTTTTTGGTTTTAGTAAATTGCTGGATCAAGCAGGCACTAAAGTAACAGTGGATTTGAATAAAACTGTGATGGTTTTATGAAAGAACAACTGAATGATATGGGAGCTGCAATGAGAACTCTTGTGGTTATCATTAAGCAATTATCTTCAGTCATGATTGACCACATAAACCTTAGTGATTTTTATAAGGCATCGTATATGTGAGAAACAAATCCCTACAGAAGACCAAGTAATAATCATAAAGTTAAGTATGGTCAAAAACCTATGTGTCAAATATGTGGAAAGAAACACATAGGAAAATGTTACAAAGGGACAGAAAGATGCTATAGATGTAGAATTGAGGGTCATAAAGCAAGAACCTTCCATGGAAAAAGCAAGCATCTAGTTGACACTAGGAAAGGGAAATAAGTTCTTTCTAAAGGATCAATTGAATGTTTTAAATGTGGTGTGCATGGTCATTATGAAAACACGTGTCCTACGAAGAATTTTCAGGAATGGGGTAACCATGATCGTACAAATATTCATTTACCAATACCGAATACCATTCTTATTGAGGATGAAGAAACTGACAATGAATAATGAAAGGTATGGATTATTTCTTAACATCTCTTTTCCTATTATTCTAATCATAGGATATGATCCATGATTTTCTTTTTAGGAAAGAATTATTTCAGAATAAGTTGTAAATGAATGGCTAATGGACAAAGAAGAATGTTCAATGAGTAAGAAGTCATCATATAATGGATTCAAGAGTTATGGTAGATTTTAGGATGGTGAAATTATTAGATGTATTAAGTCTCTTTTGATCATGGGGTTTCATTAGAAGACTTTTTATAGTAACCCTGATGCTCTATAAACAAAAATTTTATTCAAGGAATAATTATCCATTCTTTTGTGGTTATATTTATAAAGAACCATTTGGGTTTATATGATCCTTGAATTTGAGGTAATTACTGGTTAATACATTTTGGGTTGCAAAGTGGAAGTTATTAGATAACCTTTGTGGTTAAAATATGTTATTCTTATTTTGAATATTTTATCTCTATTTGGATGGATGATTTAAGAATTATATAGTTTTGGAAAAAGGACAACACGCAGACCGTGTGACAAACCGTCGCGTCGGACGAAGCTACAGGAATCGAACCCACAACCAATGTGAAACTAGTATTTATCGCCTACCACTAGACTGTGTGAAGTCCCTGGTTAGTTTGACATTTTTTTAGTTAGATGATATTAGAAATCAAGAGTACGTTTATTTTGGGTTATCTATGGAAATAATTAACCTATCATGGAGGATATGTGATTAGTATAATTACTTTTCAATATTGGACTTTAAGATAAACTAATGTTATTTGGAGATAAATGTTAATTTTTACCCTCGAAGACTATGTGATTAAATCCTTCAAATATTTGGGATTCAATAATTTTATGGAAAAACTGTTTATTGAATGGCCTTTGTTGATCTTTGTGTATTGTTTGACAAATTTTGGAGATTAAGAATAGATTTTGTTTTATAATGGATTATCCTTTTCGGGTATTATCTGATCTCATACAAACATTTTTGGTTTTAGTTTTGGTTAAGGTCTAAAGACATGGGAAGTATATAGTTCTCTATTTTAGATTAGGTGATTCTCTACAAGTTGATTATAGCTCTCTTAACGTAAACAAGTCATCCTAAATACTCATATTTTTTAGAAAATATGAGTTCTTGTAAAAAATTTAGTAAAATTTGAAAGTCAACATGACAAGTAAGTATGTTTCCTTATGTTTTAGTTAATCTAAAAAAATAAATTCCCTAATGAAAAGTAACTTAAAAAAATTTGGTTCGTTAACTTTTCCTATGGGGAATCCAATACCGTTTAACGCATCACAAGTTTGTGATTTTCTTATGGTTAACATTCTCCTAGACATGTATACTATCACTCTCCATCAGAACATGACCCTTTTTTTCCTCCATATCCATATTTTCATACATGGAATACTAGTATGGGTTAACTCGGGTGACCTTTGTACTTCCCTTTCTTTCTTTTAAAGTGATAGTTTAATTTACTCCTTTTTCGATGTGGGAATTTCAATAAAGCTTCCAAGCCCAATTTTGAAACAGAGAGGATGCAATTCCCACAAGGGGGGAAGGATGTAACACCCCGGGTAAATAAAGAATATGAAACTTTTATATTTATCCGTATTTGTGAATAAAATATTAATATTACTTTAAATGGAATGATATGCTCGATGGCGTACCCAATACGCGACAGCGAGTTCCTTTGAAATATTATGTTGCACTATAATAATAAAATAATATTATTTTAAATGGTAGTTAACGCCTAGCCATTTTAATGGCAGAAAAGAACATAACTAATTACAAAATTATTATATATGTTTGTCAAATATTTTTACTTTTATCCAATAAATGTTAGAGGTGTAAAATGAAAAAAAAATCCAATTTTAAGCGTAAGCACTCTAATATTCATTAAAAGGTCGATTAACCGCCTTTTGATGGAGAACCTCTTTTAAATCCACTTTTTGACAAATTTATGTGTTATATTTGACAAAATTAAATTCTTATTTAGAATCGGGACATCCAAATTTACTTTGTGTAGATTTTTGGTATTTTTTCGATAAAGTTCATTTTTTAATGAATAGGGAAAAATGTTGTATTTTAATTCAAAACATTTTTTCAATCTAATTTATTTATATGAGTAGATTATATTTTGAATTGGTTTTAAAGTTAAATTAGAATATATTTTTACCATTTAATCCAATGGTGGTCGTTGGAATTAATTTCACTTTAAAATTGGATTTAAACTAGTGTCAATCTTTTGATATATATTGTTTCATCAAAACACGCTATTTGTTCTGACAGCGGGAATTAATTACTAAATTAATTATTGTAACTTATATTTTTTGAATTTTTTAAAATAGAAATTATTTTTGAATTCATAATATCAAATATAGCTTAGGGTGATGTTTTGGAAATTTTCTGAAAAACATCAATTTTTAATAAATAGTGAAACCCCTAAGTGGTACTTAAAAAACTGATTTTTCGTTTAAATGAAATTTTACCAACTCTGTGTTTTGAATTTAAAAAATCCGACACACATGGTTTTCATTTGTAAGTAAAATGTGATTCAATGAGATTAAAATAATTTTTTTGGTGAATAGTAACTTTTAAGTTTTTAATCGCGATTAGAGGTAATTAGTGTAATTTATGGTAAAAATAATTATTTAATAATATTAAATGACCTAGAAACATGTCCGACCTTCATTGGATGTGTCACGGCCGACCAAGAAAATCCAGGGGTCAACTTGGGGACCCCATGGAGGCACTTTGGTAGGAAAATGACATAAAAAACTTTTTATTTAAAGTTAAAATAAAAATGGTACAAACATGAGTTGTTTTACTAAAACAATTTTTACATGGGGTTATACAAGTCATATTGTTTACTATAAATAGTCATTGGAAAGATGAAAATATTTCGTACATAATTGTATTTTTTTTATAATTTTTAGACATTATATAAATTAAATTATTTATGACATCATGATAATGCATCGATTACCTCGTTATTTAACGATTTAAATAAACTGAAAATATAATGTAAAATATATGACCTACACATATAAAAAATATATTGGATGGGTGGATTTGGATCCCTTATCACCTTATCCTCTAAATATATCAATGTGGGACTTTTAAAATCCGAATCTCATTTGAAAATAATGTAACTTTTTTTGACTTTTCAAGAGTGCCCCTCCTCTCCTCTTATAAAAGGCCCCCACCTCTACCACCATACCCACACCAATAGAGCCATTGGATCAGTAAAAACCTGATCATTTAGTCTCTCCACATCCCTATATTACTCTTAGAAGCCTCACATTAGAAATAAGTCTTCCCAAGGAAGCCTTTGGGCTCAAATCAAAGAGAGTTACCTGATTTTAAGGTAATGTCTTCACTTGTGTTCTTTTGTTCTATTTTGCTTCTCCAAACCCCTAAACTCTTTTTATTAATTTATTTTGTAACAAATACAGTATCTTAAATATACTAGTATGTTATTATAAAAATTATTCTAGCTACACATACACACACCTACATCTAATGCTTAAATAACATATTATTTCTGTGGATGGTGAATTTCTGCCTCACGAAACGATGATTGTTCAATATATTTTTAACAACATAAAAGGTGGCCATTAAGATGTCACTATATTTATATATGATATATAATATGTTTATTTTTTACATTAGCTTTTTTATTTTTCAGTTATGGCATACCATTATGGTTTCCATTATGGTTAAACGCGATATCTTCATTTAGGAAGTGCGGACAACCGCCCCCTCAAAGTGATTTGATTCGTTAATACCATATGTGGTACTTATAAAGGATATATATAATGATATTATATATGATAAAAAACTGGAATTATAATAATATTTTGTATCATTATGTTTGAATTACATTAAATAAGAAATAGAAATGGAACTAGCGTTCATGCGTACGTACGGCTTATCGTCTCCATGAACGGTGCATTTCATTTCTTACCTCTAAATGTTATGTAAAATTATAAATGAATGTATATAATGGATATATATTATATATATTATATCTAAATAATTAATATAATTCTGGATATAATATATATTTTACCACCTGAACAACTTGTAATTATAAAGAGTTTATTTTTGACTCAAGTAGCAATGATCTACAAAACGAACATTATTAACTTAAATATTTACATAGTGTTCATAGCATGGTAATAAGTGATATAAAAGGAATAATGAACTTGATAAAGGTTCTTAAGCAAGTATCAATTAACTCAAGTTTATTATTCAGGAGGTTAAAGAACGATCGAGTCATGTCGGACACGAAGTAAGGGATCATACCTCTCTCTTTATTTTTAGGTACTCTTTTTATGTTAAATATTTTAAGCTCCTCTTTCTTATGTTGGGGGAAGTTAATTTATATTCATCTTACTGTAAATTTTATTTCAATATGATGAGAGACCCTATTTTATCTCATAAATCCATTTTTGGAAGTTTTATGTGGCGTCGTTAGGCTGCCGAAGTTTTATAAGGGGATTTTTATCTCACTTTTTATTCCTATGAGATACTTGCTACATTGGCCACTATTTCCATTTGTGTGGTGTATGTAATGCCCATTGTTTTAATATTTGTATAATATACTATCATTTATGGGTACTTACATCTTCATTGTATGACCCTTCTTTCATGGGGTGTACGTTTCTAAATTTTTCCAAATCGGTAAGGGAACCTTTCACCCCCCCTCTATTTAAAAGACTTATTTTGTTATGTCTTTTAATTTACATCTTTTTATGTTGGGATATGTTCTTATATATCCGTATAGATGTAAATTTTATGTACAAGTGATTAGATACAATTTTCATTCTCATCACCTAATTTTATGAATTTTAAAGTGAAGCCGTTAGGCTGTCGAATTTTACCAAGGGAACTTCTTAACCCAATTTCAAATTCTTTGGGTTCAACATGTAGTTATTGAATATGTCATCCTTTGAATATGTGTGAATGAACTTTGAATGTTTTACACTTAATATCCACTTATATCGTTTGTATTTATATTTTTTACACATAATTATGAGATTGATTTATCTTTAATTTAAGGATACATTCTTTATAAGGGATTTCATCTCATTTTATATTTCTATTGAGACTTCATTGGTGTTATGCACCAACTAACTATTAAATGGTGTATATACTATCCCTTCAAATATTATATCATGAATCCATTTATTCTCATGATATAATAATGTTTTGATTAAATGTTATTCCTCAATTATGGTATTCAAGTGTCTCTCGTTTTGTTAAAAACCCTTTAACTAAAATATCATTTTAAATGTTTTAATGATTTATTCTTATAAATTTTTAGCATTAATATACATGTTTTCAAAATGTTTTTAAGGATTTAATTATATGGATATTAATAATTTAAATTGATAAAAACTTTAAAGTGGTATAGGATACATTGATTAAAAATTCACTTTATTAAATGTTTTAAATGGTTTTAAAAATGGTTTTTAGAATGGATTCATTATCTAAAAATGTTATATTGTTATTTCAATGTGGTAATTTTATCTTTACTTTATAGTTATGTTATGTGCTATGATTATGTTATGGTTCTTGTGAATTGTTACGAAGACGAGTGGTTCTGTGATAAACTAAGGGAGGGTGAGCCCGATATAGCTCTCCAATGCATTGGGTAACGCGGAGGAGTTAAACGAAAAGGTTTCTCCGAAGATATTTTGGGAATATACTATGATGGGTATTCCAAAAGCAACCAAGAGGGTTAATACCTACGTAAGAATGTTATTAATGCCTCAAGTGTCCTTTATGTCTTACGATTTCTATGATTTATTCATGATTTTATGAGGTATGTTAAAGTACTTATGATTTATGGGTAAAGTATGATTTCATTCTTATGTATATATGTACTCATGGTTTCTTTCCATACTTTTTATAACCCTTACTGAGCTATTTATGATCATCCCATGTTTTTGGAACGTTTTCATAGGAAATAAAGTTTTATAGGGTCAAGGATTGGATCAAAGAAATGTCAGGCTGTCTAAAACAAGGAACTAGACAGGACTCTTCTGTTCAAGAGTTTTTATTTTGTGAAAAAGATGGAAGCTGTGTAGATGTGTCAACTTTGTAATCTCTGAGATGTAATAGTTATGTCCTAATTCTCTAAAACTCTAAACCTGAAAATATACTCAATGTGAATTATTCAATGTAATTCAATATTACGTAATGTTATAAGGTCGGGGCCTTATAATTCTCCCTTCTTCAAACCATAAAAAACTTTTCGTTCAGAAATACCCTTCCCAATTTACCACCCAAATTAAATCATATCGTCATAAAATCCCTATTTTGAACAATAATATAACCTACGGAAGATTTTGGTGAAAACTTATAGAGGATTCTGGATGAAAAGGAAATGTTCTTTAACGAGCATTTTTATATTATTTCTTTCTCGAACTCCGTAAATTAATATTAAACCAAGTTTAAAAAATAAAAAACGGTATATTAACTATGATTAGATTATTTTATATTAATTTAGTTTCCTAACACCATCCCCAAATTCCTAAAATGGTTCAGGAAATTAGCATTCATGTGAATTATGGGAAACCGTCTCACGAAGTGATTTAATCTAATATTCCCTTACCACCCCTCGCGGTTAGATATGATGATGGATATAAAGTATATATCTGACATTTTTTAGTTATTTATACCTATGGAGTTATTATATCTTATTTATATATTTTAAATTCCATTCCAAATGAGTTACAATATAGTTGATCGAGTGTATAGTAGACTACCACCTCACGAAGTAATGTGATTCATCTTTAACTAATTCCTTACACGGATGGTGATGAAAATAAATTGAATTATTATATGTGATATACATTAAATATTTATGTTCTTAATGGTATCATTATTTTTATAAGAAGTTAATTTATTATTTTCTTTCTTACCTTTTCTCTCACTAGATGATGGTAACGTCGTCTATGTAATTGTGGACTACCACCTTTACAATGCAATTTAAATATCCTTTCATCACCACACCACATAGATGATATATATATATAAGTAAATTTAAGTTAATAATATGAAATATATATGATATTATGATCATTAATAATATATAAAATATTAATTAGTATCTTTTCGTAATTATCATTGAAATTATGAAACGTTACTTATAAGTACGAATTGTCTACAATATCCATGATTGTAACATTGTTAATTTCACATAATCACATTTCATGATTGGTTTTAAAAGTATAATATATCTCTAAATTTTATAATTATTTCATGATTGTTATTTTACATATATTTTAAAAATGACTCCTTTGACCATAATATTACTAACAAAGCCTCATTTGACACGTAAGCCAAATTTCCTCGAAAAAAACATCATAAGATTAATTGATTATGTAATAATATATAACATGGAATTAATTAAAATAAAATTAAAATTAAAATTAAAAAGGTTCATAAATATTTAATTAAATAATATAATCCTATTATTTAGGAATATAAAGAACATACATTACATGTTAAACTCAAAGTAAGGGTTTATCATCTCACATTTCATTTCATCAGAACTATGGAAAATTTACCACTTATTTTTTCATATAATGTAAATACATACCTTTGATAAGTTATATCAATAGTATATCCATCTTTAATATATTTAATGTTTTATTTTATGTCATTTAATTTTTTTGGATTTTGATTCAGAAGTTACCAAAGTAGTATCTGTTTATTTCACTATCTTATCATTATTTATGATTTTTTAACTCCCCCCCTAGGGGAATTATTTTATATTTAAATATTAAAATAAATCTTTTTTGTTATCCTTTTTCCATTCCTTTACTTATTCAATTATTTGTACATTTTTTACACCCTTTGGTGCTTAAAATGATTGAGAAAATGAATTTTACAAAATCTGACATTACTTATCTATTGAGTTAGAAATCATTTTTCATAATAACCGATGTTTTTTATAAATTAAATCAAAAATGTATTCACCATTTAAAACTGTTTTATTAATGAAATTTTAACCCTCATTATTTTTTTTAAAATATTTAAAAGAATCTTCATATTGTTTTCAAAATAATGATAGTTTTTCTTTTACTAAAAATTTTAATGGATTATTTGTTTTAATGTGTACGATGTAAATGTTATTTTACTCCTTCTTGACCACAATATTTTTAAATTATTATTATATATTTTTTCTATTGATATTTTCAAAAAAAAAAATTTTGAACTTTTTTTATATTTTATTCATTAATGTGAAATTTTTAAGTGAAAATATTAGTTTTTTTGAAATAAATTTAATTAACTTTTTAGGTTTTTTCAAATAATAAATAGAATAATCAATTTTAGTGTAAATATTATACAATAGGGAAATGTCATATTTAAATCATATATATTCCTTCTATATATGGTTTACGATCTATTTGATTTACATTGTAAAATATTATTACCCTTCAACAAATTTCGTGGGATGGATTTTGATAATTTTTTTAGATTGTAGTAAGTATTAAAATATCATACGATAGTTTAAATATGAATTATTAAGTTTATTATGTTTCAAAAAATTAATATTTTGAATTTCATGGACATAGTAAGTAATGTGTGGTTCCCACTATATCCCCTCTATGCTTCTTTAGTTCTCATGAGACAAACTATATTAGGTTTTAGAGAAGGCCTTACCCATTTAATTATATGTAATGGATCAGGGCCTTGATGGTATTACATGTCTTGGCATAAGTCCTAAACGGTATATTTTATTTTTGTATCAATATTCATTCCATCATTATGAATTCAATTTTTGATATTCCATGTGTTCTTTGGATTATACATAATATCATTTATTAATTTTTATACTCATGTTATTTTTTTAAAATAATTTTTTTCATCATTTATTCATGTCATATTATGATAATTATATTGATTAAATATAATGTTTTTCAATTATTTATCTTTCCATAGTTATTAAGGATTATTTATTCATATATTACAATGTATTTATACCTTATTGAGAATATTGTCTCAAATCATTATTAAGTTTTATTTTTCCCAAGATATGAAGATGTTTTTTGTGATAGATATTTAAGGAGACACTAAGGGAGTAATTAAATACTCAATGAAAACCCTCTCTGTGTTTTATTTTTTGAAAAGTAATATGAATTTCATATAATTTTATATTTTACCATAAATACTAAACTATGTTTTCCATCAGGTTTTGATTCATTATAACTTATTACCTTGTAATAATGTACCCACTAGCTCTCGTCTACTAGGGTTAGGGTATCTTTATTTTTACAATTATTAATATGAATGATTCATTTTGAAAAAGGATCTCAATTCATTATATAAAGAGTTATCAAAGAAACATTTGTTTATAGACCCATTAAAACCAAAACTGATAGTCGAGTATGAAAAAATTCCCTATCTTCGAATTCAACTCATATGTATAGTAATATCTCCAAAAGTCATTTTCAGTGTATCTTGGTGGTGGTTGCAACACCCTCAAACAAAATTACGTCTATATACACATCTTCTTCAATGGATGCTCATAAGTTTATACACCATCATAGTGTAACTGAATTTATTAAATGGAATTGATCTTTATTTATAGAAAAAGTTTATATCTTATTCTGATAAATTTAAAAAATAATTTTCCCTAAAATAGTTCTACTTAGGTATAATAATGTTTGTCAAATATAATCATTATAACTCCCTCAACATGAACTTCATTTGATATTGACTAAACAGCTTTTATAAATCTTTATCATGGAATTTATCAAAATATTCAATTGTACATGAAATTTAAATTTAAATATAATAAATTATTATTTAAACATAATCAATATTTCATATATATAAAAAAATACATTTTATCTAAATAATTATTTGAAATAGATAAGTTTTAAAGTTATTGAAACATTTAATTTTATGTAAATGTATTGCGATATTTATTAAAAACATTTAAAAAGTGTTGAATGAAATTCTATTGAATATACATTGATGAGTTCAAATGGTATGTGGGTGGTTATCTAAAAATTAAAAGAAGGTATATGGGAGGTCAAATCAAACCAAATAGGTCATATGAGTGATAGATTATGATTATGGTCCTGAAAGATATCCTTGAAAATGAGTTCTATTATAATTATTGTGACACATTCTGTAAAATGGTTTCATAATTATGATATAATCTAATGGGATAAGATATTGTATTTTTCTATGATTAAAATATTATGAACTACTGAAGGATTATTCCATGTGTTTAAAATTGTAATTTATAGGAATAATTTTTAAAATATCAACCATATATTAATAGAACACTATGATCATGTTATGCTTATATATGACCATTGACTTTCTAACAGCTAAGTTACCTATTTCTTATGTTTCCATTCCAAATGTTATGAAGAAATTTTTTATTTGGTTATGACTATAAAGTTTAGTATGTGAGAATGTCCATGTAGGAGACATATAAGATCATTTAAAAAATTTGTTATTGTCATTCCAGACATCAAAGACACTAATACATACAGTACATGCGAATTTATAATTGTAAAATGTCTAAAATTTTTTATTAAAATTATTTAATGTTTATGTCTGCTTTTTGAGGTCATATCATTTCATATCGTAGTAAGGATTAAATATTTTAACGATTTAGATTAAAAAAATTTAGTGAGAACCCTTATGATAATATTATATAATTGAGAACAACATGAGTTATGGAAATGAAATAAGTTTGGATTACTAGAAAATATATCTTAGAATAGATATTGGAATGTAGATGGGGTTTTGGAATGTATTCACCATTGAGTAACAAATATAAAATGGGTGAATTATATGTTAACCTAGTCATCACTGATGCATGATGAGTAGGCATAATAATACATACCTAGATGAAAACACATGGGGGATATGGTTTGGGTAATTCATATTTTCCATAGGAACCATTAGGAATAATTTAAGGAGATGATGAACATGGAAGACCTAGGATCATACTAGTATGTCATGTATTGAAAATATGATGTTATGATTTAGAATTCCTATGAATAAATTTTCATGATTATATGATTTATCACTATTATTGTTATTACTCAAAATATGCTTATTAGTATTTGTTCATATTTGAAACCAAAGGGAACCAAAAAACATGGAGTTTTGTAGAATATTTAATGATTTTCCTCTTTATATACTAAGTGTTATCATAACTAGAATGAAAAATGTCATTGAAATTTATTTAAATTTTTTTTCATGTTTTGAATTTGTATGATTCACCAAAAAATCCATAGAGGAAACAATATACTATTATGTAATTTATGAGGGAACATCCACATTATATTAGTGGCTCCACTTATCCACTAATTTTTAATAAATTCATCAATACCCTTGAAAAGATATTTTCATATCTCTAGTTCTCATGTCAATAAAAAGTTATTTTGGTTGTTAATAATTATAAGGATAACAAAATAAATGTTTGGATCTTATAAATAACACTAATAAATATGATGAAATTGACTCTATGTATTTTAATGAGTTTAGGTTTTTAATTTCCAATAATTTCTTCTTGAGTGTTCTTTAATTCATAATGGGGAGTTAATTCATTGATCTAAATAAGATTGAGAATAAATCAATTAATATCTATAAGAAAAATTTTATAATACATTCAAGGTCAAATTCATGTATTAAAATCCATCTTAAAAACTATTTAGGGATTCTTAAAATTCATTAAAACCAATTAACATAAGATTATTATACTTAAGACACATTAGTACCTATAAATAAACCATTTTATCTTATCTCTATGTTGAAAAAGATATTTTAGTCACCCATTATTATCATTATTTTGATGAAAAAATAGATGTTACCCAATGTAAATTATAATAATAATAACTAAGGAAGGATGAAGATTACTTCTCATTTAAATTATATGTTTGGAAATAAAAATTGAGTGAAATATATAAAGGGGCTAGTAGGTGCTCTATGTTTATAATGGAATGTCATCGAGAAATAAAATATCAAACTAATAGGTAGAACTTCTAGAATCATATGAATATAGAAAAAGATATAGAGAATAAACTAATAACACTGTAGTGTTTTATATTACAGTATTACAGGAATTATGCTAACTACTGATCAAATTTTTTGGCTAATAAAGATGGTCAACATCAATAACCTCTTAAGACCAGAGAAAAAATAAATTTTCATGTGATTAATTATATTGATGTGGGCTATGAAAAATAAGAGGATATACGTAAAATTATAATCTAAACAATAACTACAAAAGACTTATTTTATTTTTGTTCTACGCACTATTTTATGTGTAAATTTTTTTTACACGCATCACATTATCACCTCGACAATTAGAAGTCGAATTTTTAAGGACAAATCTTAACAGATGATGATCATATATCATGTATTTGAATATTCTTTCATCACGGTTTGTGGGATTGTGATTCCTAAAAATAATATTAGTCTATTTAAAGCTTAATTTTATCTGAATTTTGCCATTTATTAAACATCTTTATATATAAATATATCATATCAATTTCCAAAAAAGGGAAGTCACATTTCATATTCCTTATGAAACTATGATCGTCTAATGGTGTGAGGATGAATATGATATTCGAAAAGAAATTAATTTCTTATTATTGGTCTTTATTATTATTTATAATGGGTATTTATCTTAAATAGTTGAGTACAAACTCAACATAAAGTATTTTTCTAATGTATGGTAGTTTGTTGATATATTTTTAGAGGTGTTTCATAGTAATACATTAAGTTATAAATTTTATTTTTAAATATATCTCATACATGAAACTACACTAATTTCTATTCATCCGAATAGAATGGAATAATTTTTGTTTCCTAAATTAAATAAGAAACTCCATGAAAAAATTGATAATGTATTAATTCATAAAAGAAACCTTTTATCTTTTACTTTTATTAGGATGAAATATGGATCAATATTACTCGGTACCGGTTATCGAGGATAAAACAAGAGAATGATCATTAATATGTATCCACTTACTATGTATTGGTAATTTTTTTGATAAACTCTGATGATATCAATAATTTTCAACGATATATCATCATTTTGGATAAAATTAACTTATCATAAAAGTAATGATAACCCCAATATAAATATTTGTATGACCTATAGAATCTCCAAAGTTATAGTGACAAAATTAGGATTTACTAATACCCCCACTATCTTTATTTATTTTATGAATTGAGCCTTTATTTATTATCACTATCAATTTTTTGTAGTATCAATTCACAATATTCATATATACTACAAGAGTAAACAATAGCATCATGTATACTTGAGAATTGTATTTATGACACTGAGGGTGGAGAAAATATATACCACATTAAAAAATTGTTCATTCTAGTTATAGAAAGTATCATTATAGTAATATAGGATATCAAGTAAGAATATACCACGAGATCATTCTAATATGTATGTTATTTAAATCTAGTCTAGACAAAAAAAATTATGACTAATATTAGTAGTGTTATTGGATTAGGTATATTTTGTTGAGGTTTTTTTGATAAATTTATAATGGTTTTCTTATCCATTAACCAGGTTAAGTGGGTAAAGAGTTTTGTTCATTTGGACTAATAAATGTGGAGAATATTTCAAGAATATAAGGAGAAAGTTGTTCAGTTCATCTATATTCACATAACCTTGCAGTAGATGAGGGTTTTTGATTTTTACTAATTTGAAACATATGAAAAAATGATGTGTTCTTATATAGAAATACATGGTTCAATATTTTTTCCTCATAAATTAATGTTCAATGAGTAAAATTACCTTATTCATAATTTGGAGTAAGTATTTTTAATTTTTTTTAATGAACATATGGAGTCATCATCGTTTCATTGAAATGTATGACATTTATATTAATTAAAAATTTTAAGTACATATTCACCCAAATATTTTTTAATATAATCTAGGGAACAAAGTTATCATTAATTAATGATTAAAAATTACCAAAAAATGTCCTCCTTGGGAAGGACAAAAGTGTGGTGGATTCAATAACTCTAATGTAATATGATATATTATTATGATGAGTATCAAAAAACTCAAATATTTATTAATTTTTAACGTTTGTTCCATAAAATATTTATATAAGGTATGTAATCATATCTTAATAAATTTAGTGCTAAGACATTTGTCTATATAATGACAAAAAAATATAGAATAAGATGATGATCTAAAAATTAAGGTGAGAATGTTTCGTCGGTTAATACATGATTATAATGTGATGATAATATTCTTGAATTGGGTATGTTTCTTTTTTATACTGTAATTGATGAAGTAGATGTTGGGTAAAGATCGTAGATCATTATTCTATATTCATCCTGGAAGTTAAAAGTTCTAAAAATACCTTATGAAAAACTTCTAGTGGGATTACAGGTATGGGGATATTTTAGAGTATATATCTCTTTTTTAGTACCTAAACAAGTTAAGGTTTCTCGGTAGATGTCTAAGGGTAGGCTATAATCATTTAACATTCCAATATAGAAATGGAAAAACAACATCAATGATTTAATCATATGATTCACCAATAAATATAAATAGAATAACAATATTTAGGTTGTATCCAATCGTCTTACGAAGTTAGTACATATGATAATTATCAGAAAATATCTATATCTAGATATTATTACCGAGATAAACATTATTAAATTTATAAGGTTACATGGAATACAACATTTTATTTTATTTTATTTAGATCCATTGTTTACCATGGTGTTATATAGAAGTATTCATCAATATTTAAATATATATTTCTAAACTAAATATCATCCTTAGATAGAAAGATAATTTGAGAGATCCATTCAAACAACTGATGATATTCTAATATCCTTTTCCCAAGATTTTAATGGTTGATGTTATTAACAAATCACTTTTGTCCAATTATCTTATAATAATAGATTTCACTCGAGAAATAAGGTGGATACTTATGAATATTTTTATTATAATAGTGTTATAACTATAATATATATAGATGAATTTTTATAAGGATATTTATGGGACTGGAGAAAAATATTTTGAAAAATATAATAAGGTAAATCCATAAAGTTAGTTAAGAGTCGAATAAAATATACTGAAAGTTACTAGTGATATCTAGAGTTTTAATTTTTGGAGAAGGTGTTATTATTAATTTCCAATATTAACAATGTTATGAGATTTAGAAATATTGTAAATTTGATCGATAAGTATATTTCCCATTTCAGATTCTTCATTGAGTAGGGACTATAGCATATCTATTGGAACATGCCCCCAACATTTATCAACTTCAATATTTTTTACGTGTATATATATTGAGGAATAATACACCTAGTATTAAAAATTTAATGAATGTAGATGTATTAATACTATAAAATAATCATTCTTATGAATAAAACCCAATAGAAAAAATGTATAATAGAGATAAATTGTAATGGAATAAGACTACTCCACTAGTTAAAGTTCATTAAGAGAATAATAAATTCCATGCAGTTATAAGGGAGCAAAAGGATATGAAAAATAAAAGGTATAATAATTTTTTAAATCTGGGTAACATAATATTGAGAAAAAAATCATTTTACATGGGATATAATATATATCATTAAATTTTAAATATATTCATTTGATATAAATTTTAAACATTTAATAAAATTATATTACATGAACCCCCATGTCAAAATTAATTATTATATATTACAGCCTTGATAACCTAGATGTTGGATTCGTGAATATGAAAATGATTAATGACGATATGAAATATTTATAGAAATGTTTTCTTGAATTCAAATATATTTACAAATTACTAATAAGTAATCATTAAATTATAATAAAATAACTTCAAGATTAGAATAAATATTTTTCAAAAGAATTTTATTTTTCTTGGTTTAATAAATTTTTAACAAAATTATGAATCATAAAAAAAAATTTATATAAATGAAATTTAGTGGAATTTTATTGAAAATCGTTCATAAATTAGTTATCTAATAGTTAGGAATGAATATAAAATTATCTTAACATAAAAAAGTATTATTTCATGGGAAAACAATATTTATGATAAATAAAAAATAGTAAAAAATAATTTTAATTAAATGAATCGAATATTTATTGAAAAGGTATTAAAAAAATATTTAGTAGTTTTTACGAGTAAAAGAAGTAATTTAGTCTCAGATTTATGATAGAAAAAATAATTTTCTAAAAAATGGTTTTCATTGTGTTATACATGTTTCATTTAGAAATCATTTCTACAACCTATAGAAAATGTATTCAGTATAAGGGATTCCATATTTTCAATCATTATGTACAAATTTTTTAATGATACCACTTTCATTTTTTATTATAATAATTAGAAAAATATTAAATGTTTGTTTCCAAAGATTGGGTTAGAACATATTTATAAGGGGTTAAACTAAGTGATTTGGTTAAACATGATAGATAAAATTTTCAAAATCATATGTTTTGAAGATAATTGGAACCTATAATATTTAACATCAATTATTTTAAATTGGGAACCACATTCACATAAAATCGAGCTTATTTTTTATATCATTTATTGACATTCATGTGTGTCGCTCTCACAACTTATAAAAGGTCACCTCTTCTCCTCCCTTATTAAAATTATATTACCAATGTATCTAATCCAATACCTACCCAAAACCCTTCTATATTTCTTTCAATTATTCTAGATCTTCTTTAATTTCTTTAATACAATATTATAAAGTATTAAGGTATAATCCAAAGGAGGAATCTCAATGAATAGGTAATTGAATAACCTGACTCTTCCAAAGATTATTTCATAATCTAATTAATTTCAATATATTATATTTATCATTAATTACTTAATTCAATATCCTAAATAAACTAATATATTATTATCAATATGGTAAAACTATTTCCCACTAATATTCCATCAATTTGAAAATGAAAGTATCTATTGGGAGTATGTGTGGACCACCACCACTACATGGTGATGTGATTCATTTTCCATCACCACATCACATTGATGGAAATAATTATGGTTTTAATTTATATATATATATGATATATATGAAATAATTATTATTATATAATGAAATAATATTCTTTGTTATTTATTTCTTCTTTTTTTAAATTTAAAATAGTGTTTATGTGTACGTATGGGTACCATATCCATGAATAGTGAAATTAATTTCTATATATATTCCTTTTATAGATGATTATAAAGATATATAATATTTAATATCCTGATTTAAATTCTTTAGATGATATAATCATCATAATATATAAGGACCATAAATTCCGAATCTAAACGGACATGAAAAATAGATAGTTAACCCCTAAAATGATAATGATAAAGAAATATTATAGATGAATAAAGGGTAATATGATATAATTTACTATGTGTGATATTATAATTATGAATATTATTCTTTTATAGAATTATTTTAAATTTAAATTTACAATACATGAGGTTTAAATCACTTACCAAGAAAGTCAAAACTGAGGTAAGGGTTTCATATCTAACTATTATATACATGAGACATATTCTATATTCATTAATTAATTAATTTATATTATGTATATGCTTCCCATGAATTTTTTAAACTATTATTTTCATTAATATTATTAGTATTTGTAAATCCATATAATTGTTTATATACCATGATATATTTATATACATGTAACCAATGTTTCCATGGTTTTATTTTAAAATATCACTATTTACCAAGAATGTTTATTCTTAAATTTAATTTGTTGAAATTATATGATATATATCTCATATATATTATCTATTTTAATATAATGTTGATAAATCAAAATATTATAGGCATAACATTATTTTTTTATCTTTATGTACTCAAAACATTGATAAGACATTTTTAAGGAAAACCAACTTCATTTTTCTATTCATTCAAGAATATTTTTCATCCATGGATTTGTTTAATTTTAAATATTTTCAATAATGTATTTAATATTCAAAAATGATTTAGTTATTTCATATTTATCCATGTTTTAGTTTCTTTAATGTTTTTTAAAATCAATCTTCTTGTCATTTTCTAAATGAGGTACTTTTTACCAAAGGTGGGAACAGAATATTCGTTTTACAATTTTAAACATGAATTGATTTTGCTAAAATCATAACTATTCATTTCCATGATGCCTCTATTAACTCTGTCTATCAATCCTAACAAAGAATTTTTTTTAAAATATTCTATAATTTCTTTTAATTTTTAATAAATTTTTTCAAAATAATTTTTTTTTTATTTTCATTAAGAAATAATCTAGTGATATTTTAAAGGAATTTTAAACTATTAAAAATTTCATTAATGTTACTTATGATCTACTAGGGATATGATCAAATTATATCATCCATTTTTTTATTTTTATGGCTATTTAGTATGATGGTTAAATTTTGATGAATTCATGATGAATTAATTATGATTAGGTGATTGGTGGATCCATTAGAGTCCTCCAATGAAATTAGAAATTTTTAATGCTTGTAAGCTCAATAGTTACATGGGATATTATCCAATTCCTAAAATATATTACATGAGAAGTTATCCAAAGCCTAAATAGGGTACATGGGTGGTTAGACTAAGCCCAAGATGTGTTGAAGCATTGGTAGATTTCATTGAAAAAATATTTCACTGATTAATATTTAGAAATTTTTATACCAACCTCAATGGAATGTTTCTATACTTTTTATATGGTATTTTTTAATTATGATCATCCATTTTGATATGATTCATATCTTATAATCTAGAAAATCATTATTCAATGCATTTGACTTATGAATTTTTGGATATGAATTCTTGAGTTTTAATTTTATATTACCATATCCTTATTACCATTTTATGCTATCAAATGATCATTTATTGATATTTTAATTAACCAACATGGATTACCCAAATGAAAATTGTACTTGAGATGAACTTCCACAAACCTAAAAACTGGTTTCAGTCAACACAAGATAGAAAATAGTAGATGGACATCATAAAATTACCAAGGGAATGATTTCTCAAAAACTGAACAAGATATATAAAATACACACACACACAAACAAAAAAGAAGAAGATATAATTGAGGATGAAAGCCACAATAAATACAATCTATTACAAAAAAACAGAGTTAATGATAAAACTAAAAAACTCATTAAAAAAAGGTATAGGCCCAACCAAATAAATAGATAACCAATTTGGAAAACAAATACTCATATTACATGTCGGAATTTTCCATCAATCTCACCACCAGCTACCCAAACAAGACTAATAGAAACTTCACCACCACAATATGGAATCATAACATTCCCTACATCAAAATACATAAGAATTTCTACACACCATCTAAGGTCTGTACATGGTGTGATTAAAACAAGATCAGTAGTATCCCATATATGTGTTTCATATAAAATACCTTTAAAGAGAAAATTTAGTATTCTCATTTCAAATATAACATGGATTGATAAGTAGTAAAATTATTTCTATTAAAATAATGGTCAATATTTTCCATTTTACATAATTTTAATATATATATATATATATATATAATTGTTTCAGATCAATATTTTTATAAAATTTCTTAAAATAAAAATTTATGCATATCAAGTGAAAACAATACAATCCAAAAATAGGAAAATCATTCAAAATATCATAAAAGGTCATTCTAGTAGACTACCCATACCATAATAAATTTATAGTGTGCAAAATTTCCTTTTAACATATTCCAAATGAGAAAAGGAACACACAATTAGTGAACCCCTCAACAATGTCAACTGTAAGTCTCTAGAACAAAAATAGTAAGGTGAATATGAATAATCCTTGATTCAACCCATCAGATAATTATATGAATGATGTCTGTAAGGTAAACCTACCACATAAGTACACATGTATTCCAACGTTCTACATTTCTCATATCATATCATGTTTTTTAACATTTCAAAAAAATTCCAAAAAACCATTTATTCAACTAAAATTTTATTTGAAACAGAGTTTCTCAATCCACATAAATGTTATTTAAAAACTCACATTTCATTTTTGCAATAATTAAAAACCCCATAAGTTATCTCAAATCCATTCTTTCAAATAAAAAATCATTCAATTATAATTTTATAATAAATTCAGAAAAATCATTCCAATATGGTTCATCAAATATAAGTTAGATATAGAACCAATTGACTAAAAATCAGGTCAAACACCACCCATAATTGTATATAACAACACCATAAGGATTGATGAGACAATAATTGAAGAACAAATAATGATTCATATATCACAACATCACATTCCATAACTAAAAAACTATTATATTTGAAATATCACAGATACCTTGATAAACAAACCTGACACACCATAACTGTCCAAAGGGTTTTCCACTAGGATAATATCATACAATAGATCTATAAAAGATCAATCAAATGTAATCATAAGGATTACGAATCCAAAAATATGGTGAAAATAAATTTTCATGAAAATTGTTAATGTATTTGAATAAAAGACACTTACATAGAGAGATTCTGTTAAACCACCCCAGAGATAATGAAATTAAAAGGAAGTGATTAGGTAGTGTAAGAGACACGTATAATTACATGGGGGGTCCAAGGGTTTTATGTAGGAAGAAAGTAGATTAATGGGTTCATATGTAGTCATAAAAAAATAAAAACCTACTATTCCAGAATGATTCACATCAAGAATTCAAAATTCATGGAATGAATCCTATGAGGTATATGTATGCAAATAAATGAGTCACCTTGGGTAATATAAAACCCAATAATCCAATTCAAGGATTGAATGTAATTTATAGACTGAACTATTTTCATTATTTAAATGGAATTAATGGTATCATACTAGGTAAATATTCATGTTGTGAATCAATTTCATGACATGTATGTTCCCTATAGTTAGAACCCAATCCATGATCTATAAAAACTCATAGAACACCTCTAATTTATCTAAAATAGAAAATAAGACTTCTAAAAAATAATAAAAACATTCATTAGCTAGAAATTTTATATATTCTAATCATTTTAATTTCTATACCATTGATGTCATGTAGAAAATGGATACAAAAGAAAGAGGTGAGACACTAGTCCCCCACTGATGACTCATTCTCTCATGTATCATGAGAATCAGATCCATGTAACCATAAAACTAAAAAAATGGGATAGACATACAGTTCATAAAGATTATCTGAGAGCCCATGATCACTAATTCTTTCTCAAAAACTAAAACATATATCTTCAAATCAATCCACAACCAACTAAAAACATGTGAGGGATCATGATGTTACATCGTATGTTATGATATTTAAAAGACATCATTAATATACATCAACTGATCAAGAAACACCAACTGATAATAATCCGACCCAAGGGACATAGTGACCAAAAATGGACCAATTTATCTCAGAGCTACTTTCCTCAGTTTCCTAGGATGTTATTGAAAAATCCAATGATAAACATTCAAGAAAAATCAAACACCTATGGAATACATCAATGTATGACATTGATGATATACAAAAAACTTATTCCACCTATGTACTACAACAATACATCGATGTATATCCTAGACTCTTATTGAATTTTCCTAAAGAATTATTGGTCCCATAAGAGATTCCTCAGCCATCTTTGTCTAAAAATCATGTAATCTATAGTGGAAACCATACAAATATATAAAGGGAACCATTATTACTGAAAAAAGATAAGTTTTTTTATAATAAAACTCAACCAGTCCTAGATATATATCCAATGATCCACCAAAATCGAAATCATAAGCACATAGTATTTAATCTACCATCTGACTAATATGCTCTATCTAGCCATCCTTATATTTATGAAATGTTGTACTCAACATGGCCTGATTCCACATCACCTCTGGAAGACATCTAGAATTTTTTCATACATGGGATCATTGTATTGGAAAATGGAATAAATAATAGCATGAAACATCATTATCTTCTATATGAAAATCTTTTCATTATCTTCAAAATTAGTGGTGTACCTGATATGAATAAAATAGAAATATTTTTTAACCAATCAATCACCACCTTGAGTTAATTCCTAAAATTTAATAATGTTTTAATCTAACAAAAAATCATGGAGACCTTGTACAATTTTTATACCGACACCCAAATATTTTATAGAAATATATAGGTATTTAGATACACAACATTAGTTTATTAACTGATGTAATAGTGACAAAAATAATATACAATGTCATACTTTATACTTTTACAATAGAATCCTTGTCTCATGTTATAGAACATCTTAATAGTGCTCTAATGAGTGACCCATGAAATACTATCATAGTAAAAAAACTAAACTCATCACAAATTCTGGGATGAAAACACGATTCTTGAATATAAGAGCACCATAAAAAGGATAGACTAACTGAAAAATGTCTCCCCAAGGGTTTCTTTGATTTCTCTAAAATCATCATCATGTTGCTAAATCTATCAAATAAACCCACATAAAGATGATGATAACTAATCAATGGTCATGAACCATACATGAAAAACAATCATAAGAATAAATATGATATTGAGAGAAGAGTCCTATAAGCTCACACATTTCCCATTATTCAAAGATAGATCAATATGTTAATTTCCAAATAAAAGAATATTCGATGAAATTATCCATCCTCGAGTTGTAGGTTATATAGAAATTGACCATATAATGGTACTCTACCCACCACCTCAATTTCAGATTGATCTCTTTCAGAGAAAGAAGATAAAACTCATAATTTTATCCTTATAAAATACTATAAGAATCTACAATAAATAAATGTTTTAAACACAAAACTGAAAGAATAATTTTAGAAATATCCAAATTAATATTTAGGTAATTATTCTAACTTCCCAAATATAAATAGAACCATATTCCTCCAAATGATTTTTATACATATGCATTAATCCTTGACTAGAAATAGAAGCATCATTGTACACCACATACCCCTTATCTGGACCAGTTAAGATCAAAATATGTGTTGATGTTAAAATCCATATCAACTCATGAAAATAATTCTTCCATTTTTCATCCCATTTAATCATCACCCCTTTCATGGTCAGAGTAATGATGTGTAAAAACAATATCAAGAAACCCTCATTAAACTTTTTATAGTATACCACAAGAGAAAGGAAGCTCTATATCTTATTGATACTTCATGGATCCTTCCATGATAAAAAACTACACCCTATATGGATTCACTAATAATCCATTCTATGAAATCAAATTCCCAATGAAAAAAAATTCTTGAAACCTACAGTTAACTTTTTAAACCCTTCAATAAAATTTTTTAATCCTCAATATTTTCAAAACCAAACTCATACTGTTCTTATGCTCTTTCTTATAATTTGAATAAAACATAATATCATCCAAAAACACCAAGAAAATGTTTTTGTGATCCTAATCAAATATCTAGTTTATCATATCTATAAAAACTATTAGAGGATCAGTTAAAACGGAATTACATGATATTAAGAATTTCCCTATATCCTCATAATGCCCATATTTAGAATATCAGACTCACATACCATAGGATGATGGTATATTGAATTATGATCAATCGTTGAAAACCACATTAACCACTCTAACTGGTCAAAAAATCACCCACAATGGGAAAATGATAATCATTCTTAATAGTCACCCAGTTAAAGTTATGGTAGTATTTGAATAATATGAGTTAAACATATACCATCCAAGAAAAGGGCATTGAGGCTACCCATAGAGAAATAATTGGTTGGATTAAAATTTTCTCTATCAGATCATCAAACTAGATCATCAGATCCATTATCTCTTCTAGTTCCAAGAGATAAGAGGATAATGATATTAGCAATGTAAAAACAACCATATCAAGCAGAAATTCCACCACCCTCTATATATAGTATGAAAAGAGAATTAATCTAGGACAAATCCCAAAAATTTTAAATAAAAATGATAATATAACAAATGTAAATGAATACATCAATATCAAATATAATAGTATACAAAAAACCCTAAGCACTGGGATGGAAGGTCATGCATTACAAGACCATAGATCCCACTTTACCTAAAACACCTGATATATCTCATCGATATTAGGGAACATGACATAGAAATAATAAAAATAAATGTCAAAATGATGAGAAACATGAAAATACATCCTAAGAATGATGTAAAATAGATCTAGATTGATAATGATGAAATCAGAAACTGAATCCACATCAACTAACATTAGGGAATTATACATTCAATAAAACTAATTCCCATTCCTCTTTCAAAGAGCTTTCTATATCTCCATGATAACGAACATTTGTATGTTTGTATGTTTTAACACATAAACCAAAAAATAACATTTAGGGGAGTGAAAAGTGCTAATATTAAAGAAATAATATCCTTGATAATTTCCAAAAATCATGCTACATATCACTATCTCCAGACCCACTAGAACATGTATAGTAGACTCATCCAACATATGACTGTATGTCACTCGTGAGTCCTATGGCTAGATACATGTGGACATTGATGCATCATAATTCACTATAATTTCCTTTAGAGACAATGATCCTTGACCAAAATATGGAATATGAATATCATCGAATAATTTCTTTACCATATTAGTATCCATATATATTGTAAAACTATGGATGAGTGGGACTAGAATGTCATGTGGTCCTGAACTTATTGAACTAACAGAAAATTTGGAATATATTTCTAGAAACTGATGCTGATGTAGAGGAGGCTCACAACTTAGAACTAACTCTACCAACCCAATGGTGATCATGTAGCTTACTCTTATTCCCCCATGTGCCACTGTAGCTACCACTAGGCTGATGAGATTTTGTGTAATAACTAATATTTCCTACCATATCCATATCTCCCTTCATTGAAATGTACACTATCCCCATATAGGTAGAAATCAGAAACAAAAATACATATGGACTGATATCTAGTTGAATAATCGAATGGTATTTCATGGGTTTCATTTGATCATTATTTTTACTCCTCTAGAGAAAAAAAAACCATCTTCACAAACTGATTGGTGTACCCTGAAACTGAATTATCTCAATACTACAAAGAGAGGAACTCTAGAGTATTTTACATCATCAGAGACTCTAAGAATAATAATAAAATTAATGTATCTTTAACCCATTATAATCTAATCCCAAAATCATTTAATACATTACCATAGAGTCCCAACATCACTTTCTTCAACACTCAATCCCAAATACATTGTAATTCACCATGATTGATTTCTGTGTATCTAAGAAGTCAATGAATTAATCGATATTTTTGATCTAATCATTCTCCTCTCAGGGCACATTCATACCCTCTTATGGATAGTGGATTCTTAGATAAGAACTCTCAAGATCAATCCACCTCTCCTCGGGCTCTTGGATGTACCACTACAACTGGGTTATGAACATTCTTTGAATTTATGTCCATGAAAAGAACGTCTCCATGATATCCTCTAAAAAAAATTTATTTAGAGGCATCTTCCAGTAAGGATTATCCACTACACCCTCATGTTGTACCCCTGAGACACATCTTGGATTCATATAACTATATATTATAAAAAGAAAAAATAATTAGACAGTAGGATAAAATTAGTTCAATCCAGAAAACCATAAGCATATGTTGACACTAATATAAAGAATTCATCATTAGAGACACACATTAAAACACCCCATTGAAACTTGAGTCTCTTCATGGAAACAAATATTTTAGCACTCATCACAACTTATATCTCACATTTTGATAGTCTTATTTTAATTCTACTAAATGTACAATGTGAAATAATGTTGAGAATAAATGAACCATTGATAAAAAAATTTAAATTTCCCACCTTTGATACCCTCAATAAATTTATCCATATCTAATCTGCCACATATGGAATGGGAATTCCCAATACCCATGGTATAGCGATAAACACACTAGAATAAAAAAATACCATAGGGAATGATTTTCCCAACCTCAACAAGATACATTGAATATAAATACACTGAATAAATAACAAAATAATAAAACTAGAATAAATTCATTAAATAATTAAAATAAAATAGTGGTAGAAATACAACATAAAAATAGATGAAAATTAAAAGGTATAGGTCCAACAAAATATAAGGAAACCCATAATAGAAAAAAAAACCACGTGAAAAGTGGTAATTATCCAACCATCTCACCACTAGCTACCCAAACCCAGCTAACAATAACCTCACACATTACTATGATTCCTTACCATTCCATACACAGAAATACATAAATAGTTCTATAACCCCTGAAGGTTCATGTAATGTTTGATTAAAAAAATTCATTAGGATCCATTATGTTATTCCATATCAAGTCTCTAAATAAGTTATCATGGTATTATAATTTTATGGAAAACATAGAATGATAAGCAATAATAATGTTCCAAATCAAAATCATGGTAAATGTTTCAATTTTTTTCTATAGTACAAAAAAGTGGGGTAATATTGATTCAAAGAATTATTTTACACAAAATTTATAAAAATCCAAATCATGTACGTCAAGAAAAAAGTGTAAAAAAGAATTGATAAATCACACTAATGATCTCTAATTGTTATTATAATAGTCTAATCATATAGCAATCAATGACTTCTTTAAACCCAATTTTATTAGAACACCAGCATATAGAGTAGAGGAACACCCCATGAGTAACCCCCCCCCCCCACAAAAACAATGAAAATGACATGTCCCTTTAAAAAATTACATAGGGAGTATAAGAACACATCACGAGTAACACCACCCCCCCAAAGTACCTTAGGACCCCCATGCTCTTTATCTATGAAATCATTTAAATTGGTTTTACTTTTAAAAAAATTCCAAAAAAACATTTATTCTGGAAAAAACATTTTTTTAAAAAACATTTATCCTTCCACATCACAATTCATAAAAAACCCATTTTCTTTTTTCAAAACTATGGGAACCCCATATTTTATCAAAAATGAATTTATTGACCCAAAACATCCATTTAAATTAATTTATAAAAATTCCTCATAAAAATAAGAGAAATATGGTTCATCCAACATGGGAAAGAGATGGAACCAACAACCTCAAAATGGGGTAAAACACTACCTAAAATGGGATTTAATAATACGAACGGAATGAAAAGACCACAATTGAGGCCCTATAAATGCTTCTTTTATCATGAAATGAAATTTCATAATATAAATAGATAATACAGAGTCTTGATCATACATATATTGATAAACACACCAATCACCCCAAAAAATGGAGTTGTCTGTCAATAGATCAGCACACAACATATCTTCAAATGATCAAACAAAAATCACTATACGGTCAATTAATCCACAATCACGATGCAATAGTATTATTAGGACCCATAGAAATGAATAAGTACAAATCACACCTACTTAGAGTGACACCACAAAACAATTATTGAGATCGCATTTTGAATGAAGCAGTTCGAAAGATGGGAGGACACCCAACATCTCAATATAGACCAAGGTTAAGATGAATGAATAAAAGATTCAAGTGGAATGTATTCATTCTTATAGAAAATAAAAACCTAATGGTAAATATGGTATAATATCAAGAACCCCTTATTCATGATGTGAATCTGATGAGTTCCATTTTTTCTAATAAATGAGATTCCACTAGTTAAATAAACCATAATATACTAATGCATAACCTTCAAATAATTGAAAACCTAAACAATTTTTACTCTCTCATGTAGATTTATATAATCTTCTTAGTGATATATTTATATCCTGAATCAACATCCCGGTGTGAATCTATCATGTATGAAATGCCCATTCTTGGTTCTATAGAAAATTCCTATAACTCCTTTAATTTCTACAAACCCTAAAAGAAACATTTTATATATTAAAATAAACACACTTTTAACCATTATTTAATAGATACCTCTGATTTTTACCCTTATTATGAATTTATCCACACAATTTCGTATGTTTTGTTTCCTTATGATGTGAATAATGGTTTTATAAAGGTTATGGTTATTACATGAGATATTTTAGAAGAAAATTATTTGAGTTTTTGTAGATATTTCCTTAATTATGATGATTGTATTTTTATTCTTAAAATGAACTAAACCATTATGGACTTCATGAGTGTATTTTTTTGAAATGTATAGAATATTCATAAAAACAGATGCAATATTTATGTATGTTATATTTTGGTCACCTCACTAATCACCCTTTCCAATAATATTTGGGTTTATGTTGAATGGATTATATTTCATAGCATGATGATATTTTAATTGATGTCCAAATTATAGGGAACCACATTATCTGAGAAATTAATGAATTTAAATTAACTATGTGACATATCAAAAAGGAATAAAAATTTGCATACATATTTTTTCAAAGGAATTCATGTTAAAAAGATGGGAATTCACGTCTGTTTGATCATGTGATTCTAATGGTTTTAGAATATGGTTTGATAATAATGGGCCCAGGTAGGAGACTTTAGATGTAGGGTTCTCAACCACCATGTAATGGGTATGGATAATACATTAGTATGGTAAAAAATGGTATGGTTTGACTTTGAGAAGGATTAAAGATGTATTTTCCCAAGTGATACTATAGTGAAAATTTTGGATCATGATAGTAATTGAGATCACTAGCATTCTCCTAATTAGGGGTTTGAAAAGATATTCTCCCTAGTAAGTGATACAATTTGATTCAGCCATGTCAGCGAAAGCACAGTGGTTCTCGCTTTTAAGTGAGAAAAACGGGAATAACACAAGTGATGAAGGCTAGGGCGGTTAATACATTGGAGGTTAACAAGGTTCTTTAGTCTCATAATACATGGTAGAAGTGGTTCCCTAGTGTTTTTAGTGAGAAATGATATTATTAGAGATAGACCATAGGCACAACTTCTCTTAATTTATACGGAATCTACATGATGCACTTATATTTATACAACTCAATTTCATTGGTGGATACAGCTTATTCAGTGTATTATTGATCACCTATTATGGAAGATGATTCTCATTATGGTTTTAGGTATTTCAACCAATCAGGTAACTCTATTCCACTATATTTTGGTCAATTATCCTTTGTTTTTGTGTAAAATAAATTATATTAAGGGTTTGAAGACTTATACATGACTCTAGGAAGATGATAACTTTAGTCCATATCATCATTGTCTAAAATTTCTCGAATAAAGAGACCAATAGTCTGATTTATAGAAAAATATTGCGCCATGGGGGAATGGTATTTTGAATGAAGTGGTTGCGCATATATTGGAATTGCGCAAAAATATATCTAGTATGTATGCAAGGTTTGGTGTGAACATAAATATGTAAATGAAAAGCTGGGTGTGTGGATAGACATGGATGAAATGCACGATAAGCTAGGGATACTCATGGACATTGAAAAAACACCATCAGGATTGCCCAAAATTTAAATGGAGACAATTATTCATAGATATGATCACTTTGGCTCCATGAGTAGCTATATCAAACCCCTGAAAATGAAATAATTATTTTTTATAGATTAATACCCCTAGACAGATGTTTTCCAAGTCCAAAAAATTCTAATAAGACCCTCCAATAGAGTTTAAGTATTTGACACACATTTCTTCCCTAATTTTTTAATTCTGTCACATACTCCAAAAGTGTTTTTCCTAATTCCATTTCACTAGACTGGGTGATTTATTTTAGGAATATTAGTCCCTGAGTTTGTGACCAGTCAGGTAATGCATGGAAATCCAATATATTTCTTCTTTTATCATATATATAGGTTTCTACTAAATAATGAACTATAACATTTTAATAACGAAAGTATCATATTTTCTTTAGTAATTTTTATGTCACAAATTTTATTAATTCTAATATATGGAAAACATAGGTACAATAAAAGCTAGATTATTTATATAATTATGATATTTAGTTATTATTAAATATTTGGATGAAACAATTTTCATTTTTATGTATTTAATACCATGAAACATATTTTTATACCATTGGGTTCCATAATTCTTTTTGAGGATTCTCATAGGCTGATATATGCTCCTAGATATTGGGTTTCCAGGGCTAGTTCAGGAAAAAATGGTTTCCATGAAATATTTTTTATTTTCGGTGTTCGGTTGAAGGTGGTTATAATTGTCTAATCTCAAAAGGTAGTTCACGGGAATGCACCAAATAACAACCTCTCAGGACTAACCATTAGTTTCCATGGTTTTTCATGTTTTGAGTAAAAAATCATATTTTTTATATGTTCCTTGTAATTTGATTTATATTGATGGTATATTAAATTAAATTTGAATAACATTTGATTTTTAGATATTTTAAGGATTTGGGAATAATATAGTGAATAGATTGGAAGTGATTTGTTGGAATTTATGATCTATTAAACCATGTCATTCTCATCTTCATGGTATTATAAAACTCATATTACAGGATTCATGGTTATTTAATAGTTTACTAAACTGTATGTACAAACCGTGCACAACCACTAACCACTAATTAAATTTTTTCTACTGATACATTTAACTTATGTATTTTTAGAAGGCTACAAATTATAGGTCAGGATTATAGATTTTAAAAAATACTTGGGTTGTAATTTCCCAAAAAAACCCCATTTTATGTATCAATAGTAGAGTGGAGGGGATTCTATTCAATAAGTACGGGAGAGGACACACATGGAATCTTTTAAAACAATAACTATAAACTTTTTTTACATTAAAATTTGCTCCAAAATATCTTATTATTAAACCTTAGATGATATTAGTTTGAAAAATATCTAGGAACTATTAATTAATATTGGTTTTTATTTCTATAACCCTTATTTTTTTGTTTACCCCCTATTCAACCAATTTAACATTAACCATAGTAATTATTTTTTATTATTTTTTTACTATTAATCGAGCATTTAATCCTTTTAAAAAATATGAAAATATCACTCAATGTTAATTCTGAGTAGTTGATTTAAAAATATCCCTTTATTAAAATAAGTCTCTTAAATTTTTAAAAAATAAATTTTCTATATGTGTGACAACTACAACCAAATAACATTTTAAGAAAACACAATTTTTTAGGAAAAGATTTTTTGCACATAAAATGTTATTTATATTTATTTATAAAAATATAATAACTAATATGGTTTTTTATAGAACTATAAAACATAATATTTTCATATTTTCATTATTCATATTCATACTATACAATTAAACAGCTATGTTATAACAATCATATTAAAATAATGAATTACATAGTTCATTTATTGAAAGTGTTGTGTGTTTTATAATATACCCAATATATCATTATTTTTATTTAATAAAAATCTCATTAGTTCTCTTATTTGACAAGGTATTTCCATACATAACCCTTATATGTACATCATAAAGTGAAAAAATGTACCATGGCCAAAATAATTAGTTTTAGTGGGACATTATTAAAAATATAATATAACTGTTTAAAAGTGAATCTAGGCTGATATATTGATATATTTCATGATAGGTATCCGAATATTAGAGAGATTTTATAATTATGTTTGGGATAAATTTCAATGAATCACAAATCCAACCTACTTCCCTACTATTTAAGATTAGTGTTCTATAATGAATTTGGAATGATTTTACATGTATGAGTTCATTTGAATTCATGTGATATCCCTTATGATATTTTCTCAGAGAGGTTATCAGTTTACATACAATATTTCAAGTGGTTTTGTAGTCATTTTTGGGACTCATTAAAGGATGAGTACAATGTTGGACCCTCATATTGATGGAGAGATAGAGTGAACCAATTTATTTCTTTAATATATATTTAAGACAATCATGTTGGATTTTTACTAGAGGATAAATGTTCACTTTTATTTAGTGTAGTTCCCGAAAAAGAATAAAATTCTAATCCACTATTGGAATGTCACCTATTAAGTCCTTGCATGGTATACTTTATATGTTATCCATATGATGTATTGTTATAGTAAAATATTCATTGGTTGGGAAGTATATTTTATAGGTTATAATAGGCAAGTATTATGTTTTGAAACAAGAAAATTAGCACACCAAAAAGCTATAATAAGTCATATTCACAGAGTAAATAAATGGTATTAGATTTCAAGGAGTGAGGTCATGTGTTCGTGAAGGTGTCACCATGGTTCAGTCTGTAGATATCTAGTTCGGAGGTATTTCTTTCATATGTTCCACCTGTATATTCTAGATCATTCACATGGTGGTAGAAATTTCTTAACATATGATTTTCCTCGAATATTTATTTAAATTACACAACATATTCCATAGGGAATAGTCGAGGAGACACATTCATGATCAGTAATTATTCATCGACTTGTTTAAGAATTAAATCGAGGATTCATACACCTTATCTATATAACAAGGGGAGTTTGAGGACCTATCGGGAGAGGAAACCTCATTAATGAACCATTATTTTGGTACTTGTACTTTGGTTTTGTGGGAAACTCTTTGAGATCAGATTGTAATGAGAGGATTCAATATGAGCATAATACCCTCATCATAGTATGAAGGTAGTACTTTTGAAGATGAAAATATATAAGTTGGGAGGATATTGAAACATTGGTTTTTGTTTTAACCCCTGATAATATTTTAGATGATTTCATATTTGGTGTATTATGACCCATTTTTTCTTCCTTATAATTGTAGTGTTTAGAAAATAATATCTTAAATATAACACGTTATTTTCTCCAATGATTCCATGATTGTGTGAGAAAGTCATTTAATCCTAATAGGTGACTCATAATGGAAATCCTGGATTACAGTTTGGTATAGAATTTTGGTTTTTCTATAAGGGTTTTACATAAATTGTTTATATCAGGATACATGATATTTGACCATTGTTGTGGAATTAATTAAATAATTAATTTAATTAATTAATTAATTTTCATCCCTAGATCCTAATAACACTTCATCATATTTTAAAAGACTCTCTCCTATAGATATTTTATATAAATATTATCTTATGAGACGTGAATAGGTTGTTCATGAGAATCGTGGCCTAAAAAACAGATTATTGCACTTGCCATAGAATTTGCCACATATCTAAATGGGAAAACAAACATCATTAATGTTTGATCTAATAAAATTATTGGGATACTTATTTTATTTGACCAACTAAATTCGAGATGATTTCTGAGATAGTGAGAATTATTTTTTATTATTTATTTCCATATAAATGTATAAATTATTTAATTTTTGTAGTTTTCCATGAATTTATTGATTTTTTTATTTCATTTCCCTTCATCAAAATTGGAATCATTGGAAAAGATGATTATGATTAAACAATCACACCTGCTATTTGAACCTTATTTATATTATTTTCATATCAACATTCTTTTTTTTTCATTCTTAATCTTCCATATGCAAGGTCCACTATTCAAAGAGAGTTGTTCAATACCAATGGGGTAAAATTAGAGAATTAAATACAAATATTTTAGAATAGAAGACATGATTTAACCATTTAACATCAATGGGTTGGTGATAAAATATTGTTGATGGTTTTCTAGGGTAGTATCTTAAGTGATAATCATAAAATGGTATTTATAGTTATGTACGACTTGATTTCTAACCCAATTTATATTAAAGGATTTGTATAAATCAACCTTTGTAAGTGTTATAGTAGTCAATGATACATTTGGTAGTGTTTGGGGTTTGATCAGATAAAGAACGTGGCATAGGGATTATTAAAGGAATATTATAGAATCTACACTTAAATAAATGATAAATTGGTGTGTCATCTTGATACAAACAACATGTTTCTTCTTGGAAGAAAAAACTAAAGTTTTAATGAGTGAGGTTTCACAATATTCTACTCCATAGATCCCATAATTCTATCTCTTAAGCCATCCAACATAGAAAATACTAAGAGTTCACACCTTTTTGACTATTTTTTCTCACAATCCATGTGTTTAAGGACAGAATTATGTTACCTTTAGCATTTTTGTTTTGGTCGCCTTAGTAGTTTACACAAAGAAACATGAAAAATTCTACATGGAATGTACCTTGTTGGATACATTGTACACATAAACCATCACATAACATAAGTGGTAGTGGTATATATAGACCAATGATTCAGTCACTAATGCAATTAAACCTCCATAATAGTCCATTTATATAGGCTTAGAAATACCATACTATGAGATAGTACATAAGTAGACTTCTTTTGAGGGGTTATATGCCATGAACGGTTATATTACACGTCTTGTTGTTTTCAAGCCGTAGTGTATTTTCAAATAACCATGTTCGAGACACTTATTTGGACACATGAGTATTCCATACAAATTATTTTTTAATATATAAGATAATGATAAACATATCTTTATCATCAAAGGTGATGTAGATTGTGATACTTTTATTTTAGTATTATTGTCTTCGTAGGGTTGTCAACAGGTAAATGGCGTAGCGATCAAAGCATCCATTAGGTTGATACTATAATAGAATCATTATTATGACATTTAAAGGGTAACCGAAAATATTTATAGGGATCTATGATCAAATAAATAATTTGGGTTCAAGTCGTTGATCTATGTATTTTGCTACTCCTCTATCTTAGTGATTTGATGAGATGGAGGTCCTCTAAAGGGGTTGGTTACTCCCACTATAGTGGCCTATAGAAAACATATATTTATTGTAATTTCTTATATAAAATAAAAATTACATCTCATTAATAACACATAATCCAATAAATATATATTTAGTTTAGTTGAGTATTAACTATTAATGAAACTTATTGAATAATTCCAAATGATCGAAGTACTCTATAATTCATTCTAGAAATCTAATAAGTTATACATATAATTAAAACTAGGGGAGTAGAAAATTTTGAATGGTGTGGGGAAAATTTCTCTGTAAGGAGAAAATTACCTTCCATTCATCGAGGTTTCATTTGAAACCTTCAGATTTTAAAAACAATATTATATTCAACATCACATATGACACCCAAAACAAAGCCTAAACAAGCAACAAATTATTGTTATTTAAATTTTAATATTATAAACCAGTAATTAAATTGGTGGGAATGAATAGTATTAAATACAATATAAAATATATATTAAGGTCCTAATAAATATAAATTTAATTATTATTTGTTTGTAATAAATCACTCCACTTTTATTATTGAAAATTTTATTCTTCAAAAATGGTTATTTTAATTTCTATGGGAAAATATTATAATTATTTTATGGATCATTCTTAAATTTTATTTTATAAAACTTTTCTCATTTTTGGAATTTAAAATATAAAAATAACTTTGAGTTATTCTTGTGATATTTAAAAAATAATGATTTCTTTATGAATATAAAAAAATGGAGATTATTATTAAAATTTGTAGTTTTTTTCAAGAACATGTAAGGCAAATTTTTTTAAAAATTATATAAAAATATATATTCATTCACTTATATTATTAAGAATCTGATAATGTTCAATGCAATCAATATTATAATTGAATTAAGAATAGAAAAAATTTATACTTTAAAATTCATTTTCTTGAAGAAAAAATCCTTTCATTTTGTGTTTTCATATTAAATAATATTCTAACAAATATTGAAATTGAATCATTACAAATTTATTCCATATTTGGAATCAAGGGGCATAAATTTTCCAAATAGGGTTTTTTATATTTAGTCATGATTAAAAGTGGCCATGGAATATAACAAAAACCTCGGTAATGATAAATTAGGTTATCATGGAAAAAAATACAATTTTAAATACTATAATATAATATTAAAACTTTAATTTTTCCTAATTTATGTGTGTAGTTAAGATATTTACATGAGAAATTAAAAAATATGGAAACTTGGTTCAATATATCATGGATTTTGTCATTTAAAATATTAATGTAAACGATGATAAACAAAAAGACGCTCTCAAAGTTTTAGAAAAATTATATTTTGTGATAGGGTAGAAAAAACCTATGTTCACATATAAATGGTTATTTTATTTCTATGAGATTTTTTGTCATGATAATTTATTTTTATTTTATAAAAATAATAATAATTTTTTTACGAAATGTCATCACAAGATTTATTCAATTTAAATATAAATAAAATTAGTTTTTTTTTAATTTTAAAATTAATATAATATAAATGAATTTTTTATATAGTTTTTTAGAAAAATATAACATGTGATCGTTGTTTGAAATTATTTTTTTCAAATTCATTTTTAGTTATTTATTTTTAATGTAAAATAAGGTGAATACTTCCAAAAATTACATTAATGATAATTTATAAAAAATAGTTTTTAATTAAGTGGTATAACATTTAAAAAATCCAATAATTTTCCTAGTGATTGGTATATGGAATAAAATATCAACCAAAGTCCATTTATGTGCTAATTGTTTTTTTAACATAAATATATATACCAATAAATAGTAAAAAAACATTTTTATCTTATTAATCATTAAAAGGGTTGACAAGGGTGTAACACAAAAAATATAAGAAACCAAATGTCCCCTATACATGGATAAATTTTATTGCATGATAGGATTTAGACCCTTACTCATCCTATCATTAAAATATTTTATTTAGGAGAAACTTTTCCAAAGAAAGTTAATTTATATTATTTTAATAATTTATGTAATTCCAATAGAGCCACTACCCTCTCTTATTCAAGGGAACCCCTTCCAATCTATTATTAAAACATAAAAATATTATTAGTGAATCCAATATCTACCAAAATACATTTATATATCCTAGATTCTAATTATACTATTTTGGTTTTAGGCATAATAAAAAACTTGTAGGGATTCATCTATAAATAAATGTAGATTGTATGAAGAATAAGTATAGCATTAAACTGAATATTTAATTTTTATTTATATTTATTCATCCATCAAATATTCATTTAAAATTTTGAAATAATATCATCTATATCTCAAATATTTTGATATATCATTTTGTTAATTGAATAACCGTTGTATATCTCATTCTCCTGTAAAGTGGGAAATGAATCCATCAACCATGTGAATGAAATACAACCAACTAAAAAAATAATGTGATTAATTTTTCAAAAAATACGCTCACATCTCGATATAAATATGGATTTACAAATATATATTAAATTCTGGGATTATTTTTCATTATCAAAATATATTTTATCATTTATCTTCATAAATTTCCATTTTTTGAAAAATTGAAATGTCATCCATGAATATATGCCGACTACCATATCCACACATTGATGTGATTACTTTTTTATTTTAACATAATATAAATTATAAGTGTATGTTTATTTAAGTAGTTTATATGATATTTATTATCATTATATAAAGAGAAAATCACTTTCTATATTTTAATAATAGCCATTGAAAAATGGTCGTGTCACTAATGCATATATAAGGCCAAGTATCTCCATAATTTTAACACATTTAATTTTTCTAAATAACCATAAATGGTGTGTTTAAACATATTATTGATATATAAAAATTATAATTATTTTTTAATTAGTATTCTGGATGTGCTGGAATAATGGCCTCTTTGATCATAGACTACCTACTGAAGTCATTTAAGACATATGAGGTGAATATCATCATAATGAATGATGTGAAACTATTTTATTATGTCATCAATTATAAAATGGTTAATGATAATGAAAAAATGAAAATGGATATCAATAAACTAAATAATATACTTATTTTTATTATTCATGAAATTATGTAACATTTGTGATGATTCAGACATGATGCAAGGGATGAATTTTATAAAACCCCACATTCAAATTTTTTTAAAAAGTCTTTTCGGAATATTTTTCATCCATGTTAATGTTCACAATATTATATTATGGGTTGATTTATATAGATATAAATGAATTATAAAATAAATAATATTTCTATTTTTAATTTATTTCAATGTTTTTCAATTAAATTTTTTTATGTATTCTATATGTAATACAATGTCACAAAGGAAAAAAAAAATTGCACCATTATTGTATATACAGTTTTAATGTATTTCACAATCACTATAACTATTATTTTTAGATTTTCTTACATTTTATGTTTTCATATTTTCTTTAATTAATAACAACCACATTCCCACAATTTTGGGTGTTTTTTAAAATGTGTTTATTTGGGATGGATGTTATGATATATTGAGTTTTTTTTCTTATCAGATAAAAGAATATTTTTATGCATATGATTATTGAAATTAAGGATTTCATTTAAAATTATTATTATATGGTTTCAGAAATTATTTCTGATGATGGGTGGTTTAATTATAAAACAAGTTTGGGTGGTTTTGTAATAAACCAAGAACAAGTGGTTCCATTATGATCCAAAGACATGTCATTCTATTATAAATCTGGGATGGGTGGGTCTGTTATATCCCTCTAATACATTGGGTAATGAACACAATTGAAGATTACTGTGTAGGATATTTTCATTATAAGTGTTATGTAAAATTGATGTCCAAATATTACTATATGGCATTTCTAGGATTAGTAATGATTTTTCTTGGAAATATTTTTATTTAAAAATGTTTGTTTATGATATTAATTTTAATTTAATGAAGATTAACTTTTTGAATAAAAAGGGATGTTTTTTAGAAATTGTTTTTATGGGTAATCACCCTTTCTATGAAACCATCCTGATTATATTTTTTCATTATGTTTTCATATAACGTGTTCTATGAAAACTATTATTGAGTAAATATGGTATCATGTATAAGAGAATGATTATTTGAGATCAATGATTATTATAATAAAAGAAAACAAATTTATGATATAATGGTTATAGATACCCTATATTTTCCATGTATTTTAAATATTTATTGATATATTTTCATATCCAAGAACTAAAATGGTGTGAAATTATATGACCTGGTGAGTTTAGAATTAATATTATCAAAATATTAAATATATTTTATGTTACATGTACATGTTTTCTTAATGAAATTGAGATAAATCTTAAATAGGATGTCGAATTAGAAATATGAGACCCTGGTTGAGTTTGGAAGATAATGTTTACCCAAGGCACAACATAATATTTTTCAGCGGGGGAAGTTCATATAAAATGGTCATTGGTGGGTGAATTTAGTTAAATAAATAAATAATTTTATTTTTTTAATTAACTATCCTAAACCAAAAGGTAACTTTAAATATTATATTTTTAAACAATTACTAGTATTACCCTCATAACCAGAATATCATTAAGATGAGTTCATTCACCCTCTCATTGTTGAAATGGAATTAAATTATGATGAACCTTTAGATCCAAGATTAATGATACAAAATAAACAAAATCACTTTTTTCGTTCGTTGGAAAGAATGTTCTTCGATGAAGAATGATTGAATTCTATGTAGGGCTCGTTATATTTTTGTATTCAGTCCCTATTTATTAAATTAAATGATCATTAAATTATTTATTCTTCATATTTATTTGAATTTAAACAATTATCATGTTCACATGTACAATTTTTTTTTCAGTTTTTCTCACCTCGAGGAACATGATGTATATTTTTTTTCCAAGAACAATTATCCAATGATTATTGATCTTTTTTTATTCCTTTCTACCAATAATTCTTTGTATTCTTCAGCGTTGGATCATAGGGTCAGGATTTGAAATTTTCTGTTGGGACCAAGCCCAATCAAACTACTAGATTCATGATAGTTTCATAATCAATGATGGAATTAGCAATAAAGGGAAGATTTGGGGGGATTTATTGTATTATGGGTTGACAGTTTGTCGAACCAAGATATAATAAATGTCTAAATCATTAGGATAAATGATTTGGGTGTAATAAAAACCCCATGGATCATTAGATATTCTATTTTTAACCACTAGTTGGACGGAAATGATGGATGGCAGATGATTCAACCTTTTTTGGGAGAAAAAATGATAGATTCGATGGTGGATGTCCAAATATGATACATAGAGATATGATATATTTTTTAGTGATAATTTAAACTATAATATGTGTCATTAAAATAACACATTTTTTGTAGTCTGGTTTCATCGATATATTGTGTTTCTCTTGGAGTTAAATATGAAATATCATTAGAAGTGACCACATGTATGTAACCCAAGATGACTGGATCATCCTGTTAAAAGGATACACTTCTAGGAAACCAGGTGTCCATGAATTACACGTATGGAAGGAGGAACGACTTATACATTGAATAGTACATGGTCTTGAGTTTTCAGTACATTCTAAGTGTGGTTTTTTCCCACACACATCATGTAACAAATAATACGAACATGAGAAAATTTACACTGCCCTTGCCAAAGGCACGGCTAGGTCCTCAGGTGGCTGAGACACATTGTGTACTCCACCTTGACACCATTTAGATCCACATGGTTAGTGATCCATATACCAAAATATACACATCTAGTTTGAGAATTGGTGCCACACACTTTGTGGTCACCTTACACATAGTGTACCAATTCTACCTTTTTTAGGAACATTAAACCTTTCATATCTTCATTAATTAGACTTAGATTTTGGTATGTGATTAACCTCTCCTAAGTGATTTTTTAGTAGAATGTAATTGTATCCAATATATGAGATTTTGAGATGTGATTTGAGACGTTTTTTGATTTATTATTATTTTGGATAAGCTTAATGAAGTAAGTGACCAGGTAGGATTATCAGATAGATCTGAGTGGAACCCTCATGTCGGGCAGGGTATGGGTCATCAGTTTTCCAGTAGAGTGGAACCATCTCGATTTTATTGGCTTGGTCCCTATCAAAACTATTATAGAATAAACCTCAAATAGAATCATAAATGGGTCCTCTAACTATAAAACATTTGGTACCCTACTATAGAGTCCGGGTAAGGTTCATTTACTATGAGAGTTGAAATCTCTTATTATGTAGAGCAATGACCTCTATCTCTAATCTAGGTTGTACCTTCCAATAGATTTAGGTAATGGTTCCTCGACTACTAGAGAAGAACCCTCCATATGGGATGGCCATGGGGCTTCTAACAAACATTAAAGTGGTTCCATTATATTTAATTAAGGTGGGGGTTATATACTAAGCCATTATGTCCCTATGACCGTGTGGAATATTGTTAGTGTCTGCATAGGATCCAAGAATCACATAGAGGAGGATGGTGTGATTCAATGATTACTTTTTCATTTAAGTTTATTTACTAAAGATCCAATATTGACCCCCTATTAAATATTTATTTCCCTACTGAAATAAAATCAAACTCATATATCTGGGAAGATAATAACCTATAAGTTTCACTACCTGACATGAGTAGTTATGTCCTTAGTATAGTATAGAAACACTCAGATGCCACCCAATCCACAAAGAAATTAATATTTTTGTGTGGAATACAATCAATAGGATATTTTATTACACCAGTGTATAAATATGTTCAATAAAATTATAACACCCATATATTTCATAGTACCTTATTTCTCCAAAGTAATTCAATTACTTGCACAACACGCAACACCATGTTTAAGAACACCACAACATACCATACTAGTCGTTCAAAAGATGTTATGAATAGTATTAACTAAATTTGGAACTTTATATGATCGTTATAATTTTATAATCTATATTATGAGTTTCGAAGAAATAATGAAAAAATACAAATTCATTTTTGTCAGATAAAAGAAGTATATTTTAAAAAAATGTAATTTTACAACCTTTTAATAGAGAACCCTTTTTAAATCCAATATTTTATACTTTTATATATTCAATTTGAAAAAATAAACTTCTTCATTTGAATTGGGACATATGGATTTAGTTTTGATAAATTTTTGTGTTTTTCATAAAACATTCAATTTTTAATGAATAGTAAAAAATACTAAGTTATTGTAAAAAACTGACATTTTATTTAAATAATAATTTATTTTATTTAAATTAATTTCTGGTCGAAATAGATATCTAATACCTATATAAGTGCAATATAATTCATTGGAGTCATTTTTTAATAAGTTTAGATATATTATAATTTTATTGAACTTTTATCGTCTTTTACCCACCTCCTAGGAGCATTTAAAAATTTGCATAAAACATAATTTTACCAATTCTGTGAGTTGAATTTAAAAAATCCAAGAGATGCGGTTATCCTCAATAAGTAAAATGTGATTCAATAAGATGAAAATTATTTTTGGTAAATAGTATCTTTTGACTTATTTACCGCGGTTAAAGGTAAATAGGGTAATTCAAGGTAGAAAAAACATTATAATATTAAACAATTACTGTAACACATGTCCCAACCTTATTGGATGAGTCATGAACGACCATGGACATCCTTGTGTCAATTTTGGGACCTCGTGGAGCCACTTACGAATGATTATGACACATTATTTTAATTAACATAAAGTGAAGTCAAAAATGACATAAACAAATATCCTTTAGTAAATCATTTTTAACATGGGGTTATATAATTAATATTTTGGACTATAAATACTCATTGGAAATATAAAAATATATCCTACATTATTGTATTTTGTTTATAATTTTTAGAGATAAAATAAATTAAATTATTTATAAAATAATAATGATGTAGTATTTATCTCATTAATAAATGGTTGAAATAAATAAGATTATTAATATTAAAACTATATCCAAAACTTGTCCAATTATTATTGGATGATTTTATTTAGGCCATGAGTCATCTTATAAACAATTTTAATTAGTTTTTTTACTTTTAGAAACCGTATATCACTATATAATAAAATAATATTTTCACACTTTCCTAAAGATCTCATCCCCCTCTTATAAAAGGACACCACTTCTAACCCATTAAATACACCTCTCATGCCCCTTGTCTTGTCCAAAACCTTACCAAATAATTATTAATGATTATTATCTAACCCCTAGAAGCCTTACCTTAGGAAAAAGTCACATGAAAAAGTCCTTTTGTTTGAAACCAAAAGAAGTTACCAAAATTAAAGGTAACAGTTTCTCTTAAATTATTTTCTTTTATTTTATTTTATTTTACTTATCCAACCATCTAAACTCTTTTTATTACTTTATATTATGAAAACACTAGTATACTAAATATACTATGATGTTGTTATGAGAAGTATTCAAAGTACACTTATACAAACTTTCATCTAATGGGTGAAGAACATAATGTTTCTATGGTTGGAATAATAACGCCTCACGAAACGATGATTGTTCGATTATCTCCTATCGAATCTCATGGTGGACATTAATATAGCACTATAATTATATTATATATATATATATTATGTTTTTTTCTTATTTATTTTCTATTTATAGTTTCCAATATCAGTAAAACGTGATAATTTCATTTGAGGAAGTTCGAACTACCACCCCCTAAAAGTGATATGACTAATTAATGACCTATATGGGAAATATAATGTATGGAGTTAATAATATTATATAAAATATTATATGGGAATTATAATTTAACTAGGTTTCATTTAGTTAAAATTCCATTATAATTCCAAATAAGAATGAAAGTAGCATTCATGCGTACGTATGGCTTACCGTCTCCATGAATGGTGCATTTCATTTCTTATATACAAATGTAATGTACTGTTATAAAAACATATATATAATGGACATTTATGATAGATATGAAATCTAAATGATTAATATCATTCTATAGATAATGGAATTTTGACTACATGGATAATTTATAATTATAACAAGTTATTTTTTTAATGATGTTCTGAACATCGAAAAAATGTTCAATATGAATTCAAATAATTAACTAATTATTATAGAAAGGTAATAAGAGATATAATAAAGAATAATAAAATTTAAAATTATATTAAGAAAGTATAAATTAACATAAATTTATTATTCAGTAAGAACAAGTAACATACGAGCGAGTCATGTCGGACACATAGTAATGGGTTTCTTATCTCACTTTTAATTCCATGGATTTCCATTGTTCACCACTTATTTATTGCATTTTGTGTATTGTGTACTCACATTTGATATTTATTATAATGATTATCATTATATTTATGATATTATAGGATTAATTTTTTTGTTATTTACTATATTTCATATGACTCGAATGAATACAATGAGATAAGGGTCATTTCCTCAATCTCATTATTATCCGATATTGTTCATGTGTGTGTATTTTATGGGACATACTTATCATAGATAACAATATTTTATAACAATGATTTCAAAATGAATTTTTTATGGTTTTATGGGAGGTTCTATTTAACTAGATCATAATTTTAAATATTTTAAAGATTTATCTTTCTAAACACTTTTAATTAATGTCAATGTTTTAAATATGATTTTAAGGATTTATTTATATGGACATGAATGTTTTTAAATGATAATTCTTTTGAAATGTTACAATTTGGTATGGGAAACATTGATTCAAAAATCACTTTTAAATGACTACATTTATAAATTTTTATAATCTTAAACGATTTCATGAAATTGGATATTTCTCTCAAAAAATTTTACTGATAATTTTCATCTATGTCCACATCCCAAAATTGCTTTTAATATTGTTTGAAGTTGATTTATTATGATAAAAATATTAAATATTTTATTGAATGTTTTGTGATATGTTTTACTGTCGATGTGTTATTTTTATACCATTAGTGGTTTAGGAATAATGTATTGACATTTAATATTCTATTTTTAAAACGAGTGTTTTTGTTGTATTTCAACCATTTCTTATGATGAATGTATTGGACTAGTATGTTATGAGTTAGGGACTGGTAAAAGTAAGAACTCTGGTTTGGGGTCTGGTTATAGTAGACTATCTGGGTTTGAGTCTGGTTACAGAGGCTCTCTTGGTTGTAGTCCAGTTATAGAGGATATTCTGGTTGGAGTCCGGTTAAAGAGGCTCTCTGGGTTGGAGTCCCATTACAGAGGATCTCCAACATGGGGTCCAATTACAGTTATCCCGATGGTCATGGCGTGGGGCCTTGACACAGAAATTAAAGTCTGTTACTATACATTACCGTATTATGATATTAGTTATTACATGTTATTATTTTACTAGTAGAATATCCTCGTACATGTTTATATGGTATTGTGTGATTTTTTCAATATTATTTTCATGTTTAAGGTTAAATGGCTATTGTTTTTTACACATCTTGCCAAAAAATTGTATAGCTTCCGCTAAATTATTTAACCCTAATGAGCATCTATGCTCACCCTTTCTTTTGATTTATTTTCTGAGCATCACAAGGATTGTTGTATGTTTGAGATGCAGGGTTAAGATAATGGAACCATGGCATTCCCAAAGGATTATTTTTTTTGTGTTTTATGTTAGATATTTTAATATAACATTCATATATGTAATATATTTTCCAAGACTGCTAAACCAATCGGTATTTCAGGACTTGATTCCTTGTAATCATGCCAATGTATTTAAATAATGCACCGACTCTGGGAATCTAGGGTTGGGGTATTATAGTTGGTATTAGAGGAAGTTTAAAAATAACCTTGGAAACATGATTTAGATAAAATCTTATTAGAGCAGATTACCCAAATATAGACATTGAGGATTAGTATTGAATAACTTCGTAGAATTTTTGTAAGGATTTTATTTTGTGATTTTTCCTTGAAAATACATCCCTATCTAGATATGAGCAAGTGGAGGTGCCTCTGGCACATATATACCTAGGGGAAAACCCGAAAACACTACATTGAGCTAGACTCGAATGGGAACTTGTGCACGACAATGGGCCTTGCTGCACTTTTGGTTACGACACTCATAGGTGATATTCTTCGGATAATTATCATTTTCTTAACAAATCATTATGAAGGATTTACGAGTACATACCTCCTAAAAAGAAAATATTTTTATGATTATGGATTATGTCCATAAACTGTTCAATTTACATTTTGAATTTTACCAGTTTTGAATTATTCATTACAATTCATAAACTGACATATTGTATGACACTGTATCGAAATGGCACCTAGTAGAAGGAATGTGGACTGCAGAAATACGTTTGATCCAAAAAGTAAGAAGGATCATATCTTTCTTGGTATTAAGACAACATTAATAAGGGAAATAGTCTCCCATGTATTCTTAACATATGAAGACATAATACTATGTGTTAATAAGATAATTAAATAATTCTCTGAGTCATATGTCTATGAAGGGAATCAAGAGAAGAAAAGCATGGAAGAGAGAAATTTGGATAAAGAGAAGTTGGAAAAGAAGGATTTTCCCATATATGAAAATTGTGGAAAGAATCACTTTGGTAAATGCTTGAATGGAATGGGAGTTTGTTATAAGTGTGGAGAAAATGGAAACCAAGTACGTGATTGTAAGGGTATGAGAAAAGATTCAAATGTACAATGCTTCATCTCCAAGGAGTTGGGACACTACGCGAATCAATGTCCAAATCATTAGAGTATACCCCAAATTCCTCTATTGATAAATAATGAAGTTATGATACTTCCAAAGATGAAGAGGAATGATTGGATTTCTTACATTTTTATTAAAGTATTGTGTCATTTGAGTATTGTATTGATGAGGTACAAGTTTTAAGAATTATAGAGTATATAAGGATTGTACTGCAGTACTATTTCATTAAGGACTTTTGATTGTCTGGAACCAAGAAAAGTGTCTCAATAGATAGATAAATTTTTGGAAAATATATTGTTGAGAGAAAGATAAACCATAATATGGTTCGGCTAATGAGGTGGTGATTTTGGAATAAGACATGATTGAGTTTGATAAATTATATTCCATATTCTTTACTAAGTTAAAACTAATTAATGATTTTTATATTACATAATTGTTGGAGTTTACAATAATTTTTTATAAAAGGAGTATATCCAGTATTCAATAAGGAATAAGGGACCATGAATGTAATCAACATGGTTTTATGGTAATTCACGATGATTCAATGTTTTAAAATAATAACTGATGAAGGTGTTCACATGTTATTACGTGGAAAAAACAATCTTTATTGTTTTAACCCTCCTTAGAAATTTTTCATTGTGTGTCTAGATAAAAGAATTTTGGATAATACTAGTTTGAGATTTTTTTTTTGATTTGCACAAAAAGGACAACCCAGAGGTCGGGCGGGAACTCGTCGCGTCTGGTAAGGACAGAAGACTTAAACCTGAAACCGATGAGAGACAGGGGTGTATCACCGACCACTGGCCCACATGATGTCCTGGATTGAATAATGTAGTTTTTTTAAAAGGTATAGTAGATAAATTATAAATTCATTTTTTTGGAACCCTATACGAATAAGATAAATAGAATATTTTTTATTTTTTATTATCTTTTAGAGTAAAAGATGAGTTTGTGTTAGAAATTAGTTAATGGATATAACTCTAATTGTCAAGTATATTTTTTTCTTCTCTTATTAAATGAAGAAATTAATGTTTAAACTTTATGTATTAAATCGTAAAACTAAAAATGTGTTATCCTAATACCTAATGTTTTGTTGAACCGATGATATTTTAAATCAGCATAGATTGATGGCTTTAAGTCCCTCAATTCTACAATTATTTATGATTTATGACCTCAATTACTCCATCTAAATATTTACATTTTCCCTGAAATTATGTGTCCTTAATGGCCACCAATGTTCTCCAAATAGAGATCTTAATTTTGTGATGAATTTTTCATTCCCCTTTTCCTCTGATCAATACAAAATTTTAATAACCCAATTTCTGATGTGGATTTTCCCACAAAGGTATTTTATACTTTCAACTTTATACTAATTAAGAACAATTTCAAATTGTAGGGATTGAATTTATTAAAGGAGGGAAGAATGTGGCACCCCATGATTTCATAGTACGTTATTTCTTCAATGTAATTCAATAAATTTCACTACATGAAATACCGAGTTCATGCACACCATGACTTACCAAACTATCTGTTCAGAAGAGGTTATGAATAGTATTAAATAAATTTTGATCCTTATATAATCCTTATAATTTATTAATCCATATTATGAGTTTCGTAGACATAATGAAAAAAATCATTTTTTTTAAATAAAAGAAATATTTTTTTAAATGCAATTTTACTACCTTTTAATGGAGAACCCTTTCTAAATCCAATATTTGAAACTCATATATATTGAATTTGAAAAAATAAAAATCTTTTTTAGAATCAGGATATAAGGATTTAGTTTTAATAAATTTTTGGTTTTTTTCTGAAAACATTCAATTTTTAATGAATAATAAGAAACACTGATTTATTGGTTTAAAAATTGTTTTTATTTAAATAATTATTTATTTTATTTAAATTTATTTTAAGTCAAAATAGAAACATAATACCTATATAAGTTTAATATAATTTATTGGAGTCATTTTTTAATATGTTTAGATATATAAAAATTTTATAGATCTTTTAATGTCTTTTACCCACCTTCAATGAGAATTTACAAATTTGCATAAAACATAATTTTACCACTTCTATAAGTTGAATTTAAAAAATCTGAGAGACATGGTTAATCTCAGTAACTAAATTTTGGTTCAATAAGATGAAAATAATTTTTTTGGAATAGTAAATTTTGACATTTATTTTCCGCGGTTAAAAGTTAAAAATGGTAATACAAGGTAGAAAAAATATTATAATAATACAAAATTACCTTAATCATTGTCTTTAACATATTAGATGAGTCATGGAATACCATGGGCATCCTAGGGTCAATTTTGGGACCCCATAGAGCCACATTTGAATGATAATAAAACATTATTTTAATTTCCTTAAAGTGACGGCAATAATGACCTAAAGAAATATCTTTTAGTAAATAAATTATTACATGTGGTTATATAAGTCATATTTTCGAATAAAAATATTCATTATAAATCCAAATATATTTCATATATTATTAAATTTTTTTATAATTTTTATACATCAAATAAATTAAATTATTTATGAAACAATAATGATTTAATATTTACCTCATTAATAAATGATTTAAATTTATAAGATTATTAATATTAAAAAGTACATTCAATTCATATCCTATTTTTATTTGATGATTTTATTTTGACCATTAATCATCTTATCTTCAACTTTAATTTGTTTTGGGCTTTAGAAACTGAATAACACTACATAATAAAATAATATTTTCACACTTTCCTAAAGAGCCCCTCTTCCCCCTTATAAAAGGACCCCACTTCTAACCCATTACACACACCTCTCAAGCCTCTTGGATCGTCCAAACCCTACCAAAATAAGTTCTCAAGATCTCTATATTAGTCATAGTAGCCTTACCTTAAGATTAAGTCACTTTAAAATGACTTATTGGTTTAAACCAAAGGATGATACAGAAATAAAAGGTAACAGTTTCTCTATAATTCTTTTATTTTATTTTCTTTTATTTTACATATCCAACCCCCCTAAACACTTTTGGTTCCTTTATTTTATGACAATAGAAGTATCCTAAATATAATAGGATTTTTTATGAGAAGGATTCAAACTAAACTTACACACGCCTCCACTTAATGTTTGAAGAACATACTGTTTTTGTGGTTTTAAATCTAACGCCTCACAAAACGATGATTGTTTGATTATCTCTATCCGCCTCTCATGGTAGAAATTAAGATGGAACTATATTTAGATATGATATATATATTATGTTTATGTTTTCATTACGATTATGTATTTTGCATTGATAACATACCTTTATGGTTTCCATTATGGGTAAAACATGATAATTTCATTTGAGGAAGTGTGGACTACCGCCCCCTCAAAGTGATATTACTTGTTACTCAATTATGTGGGATGTATAAGGTATTTAGTTAATGATATTATATATGATATTATACTTCAATTATAATATACCTAGGTATGATTATGTTTTAATTCCATTAAAAAAATGGAAATGAATGTAGCATTCATTCGTACATACGACTTACCATCTCCATGAATGGTGCATTTCATTTCTTATATCCAAATGTTATGTACTATTATAAATACATATATATATTAGAAATATAAGATATATATAAAATATATATTAGTAATACCATTATATATATAATGTACGTTTAACCACATTGACAATTTATAATTATACGAAGTTCATTTTTTACTCATGTTCTGAACATCGACAAAATGACTGATATGAACTCCAATAATAAACTATTTTCTATAGAAACGTAATAAGTGATATAAAAGTAATAATAAAATTTAAAATATTCTTAATATATTAGAAATTAATTTATGATTATTATTTAGGAAGAACAAGGAAGATATGAGAAAGTCTAGTCAGACCCGTGGTAAGGGGTTTCTTATCTCTCTTTAAATTCCATGAGATCTCCATTGTTCACCACTTATTTATTGTAGGTTGTGTATTGTGCATTGCCATTTTATATATATTATCATGATTCTATTTATATTCTTGATATTATATAATTCATTTGGTGGTTATTGATTATTTTTCATATGACTCGATTGAATACAACAAGGTAAGGGTTATTTCCCCATTCTCATTATTATCTGATATTGTTCATGTGTAAGTATTTTCTGGGACATTAATATCCTAGATACCAATATTTTACAAAAATTATTTCAAATGTAATCTTATAATGTTTTATGGGAGGGTCTATTTAACTAGATCTTCATTTTAAATGTTTTAAAGTGTTATCTTTCTAAACCCTTTTAATTAATATCCATGTTTTAGAAACGATTTTAAGGATTTATTTATATGGACATGAGTGTTTTGAAATAATATTTCTTTTAAAATGTTTCAATGTTGTATGGGAGACTTTGATTCAAAAACCCATTTTAAATGGCTACCTTTATAAGCTGTGATAATTTTAAACGATTTCATTAAAAAGGTGCATTTCTCTCAAAGCATTTTACTGATCATTTTCATCTATATCAACATCCATTATTTGATTTTAAATGTGTTTGAATTTGAATTATTATGTTACAAATATTCCATATTGTATTGAATGTTTTGTGATATGTTTGACTATGAATGTGTTATTTTTATACCATTAATGGTTTAGAGATAAAGTATTGACATTTCTTAAGCTAGTTTTAATATGAATGTTTATGTTATATTTCAACCTCACCTTATGATTAATTTATTGGACTATTATGTTCCCGGTTGGTGACCGGTTAAAGAAAGCCCTATGAGTTGGGGTCTTGTTACAGTAGACCCTCCGGTTTGGATTCCAGTTATAGAGGCTCTCCGAGTCAGAATTTGGTTATAGAGGCTTTCCTGGTGGGAGACTGGTTAGAGAGGCTCTCATAGTGGGAGTCCGGTTACAGAGGCTCTCCGGGTTGGGGTCCAGTTACAGTTAGCCCCTAGGTCATGGCACGAGGCCTTGACCTAGAAATTGAAGTCCGGTACTATACATTCCCTCATTATTAAATTAGTTATTACAAGTGATTATTCGACTAGTATAATATCTATATGAATGTTTATATGGTATTGTTCGATTTATTTTTTCAATATTATGTTCAAGAATATGTTTAAAAGGCTATTGTTTTTATTACACATATTTCTATAAAAGTATATAGCTTTCGCTAGATTATTTACCCTTACTGAGCATCTGAGCTCACCCGTTTATTATTTATTATTTTCCCAAGATCCCATGAAGTGTTTTATGTTTGAGATGAATGGATAAGATAAGGGAAAATGGAATTATAAATGGATTATTTTTAGGTGTTGTATATTAGAAAGTGTAATGTATCATTCATGTTTGTAATCTATTTTCAAAGTCTTGTAAACGGATCGGTCTTTTGGGACTTGATTCCTTGTAATCATGCCAATGTATTAAAATAATGCACTGACTCTGGGAATCTATGGTTGGGGTGTTACAACAATAGTCTGTGTGATATTTCTAACACAAATTATGTAATACAATTTTACGTAAAAACCATTTTATTGTTCTTCTTGATCAACATTAAAAAATATGTTCTTCAAAAAAATCTTATTTTTCTCACCCAATATTAGGAATGAAAGTAAAAAAAAATTTAATGATACTTAACCTAATTATATAGTACAATTCTCATGTTTGATATCACAATATGAAAAATATAACTTGGTTAGAATACAACATAAAGAAATTTAGACTTATACTTCCTCATAACCAAAATATCAATGCAATTTTCATGTTATAATTATCCCTCTAAATATGACCGCCAATAGAATATTATCTTGTCTCTTCTACTTTCCTTCTTCTATCCGGTAGAAATTATCAAGTAAGAACAATCAAGAATGTTTTTATTCCTATAATTTCAAAGACTATATCTCTTCCTTTTATAAATGTTACTCGTGTAAGGGAAGTAAAAAATTGCATTCCCTATTTGTAGGTATCACAAAATGGTTTGAGTGGGATTTTAAAATCTTTTTTCCCTATAAAAATTTTCCAAATTGTTCATTTCCCTTAAATTCCAGATATATTTTTTATTTCAAAAATTCTTTCCAAATAATCTCAACCCATCACGAATCTTCTCATGAATTCATCTTGCTTCATATATTCTTCGAATTTGTCACTAAAATTCATATTTATCATCCTTTTTGGACCTTACGATGAAGACATATGGTCACTACGATTTTATTAATCCACATGAAAATAAATTAGAACTAAATACATCCCATTATGATGACCACTCAACGATATTAAAACCCTTATATATTATTCATTATGATAATGATTGTACATTTTTATTACACTGTAATATACATAATTGACCATAAGTGAATAATATGACTTCTTATAATGATATTTGGAAGAAAATGCAATTTCTGATGTCCCATCAACAACTCCTTTGTGGATCGTTGAAACAATTCTATTTTCCTTCATTTATTATAATCTAAGAACCTATATCTTATTATATTTATTGATGTAATTTCTATACTGATTTATCATGACATTATTTTAATAAGAGAAAACTATTTTACTTTTTATTGAACCACTTTAAAAGAAAATAATCTTAAAAAAAACTCTTTGTGCCTTTTTTCTTTTCCCACTAGATAAAAAACAATGTTGCCATTTAGAAAACAATCAAAAACTCATATTTATGTGAAATGGTTGAGTACATTGCTGATAGATCTCATATTTTTTACTTTAAGTTGGTCAACACTAAGTTTTTATCTTCTCTATATTTATTTGTTCACCTAAATTCACTATAAATTGTTTTACAAAAATAAAAAAACATTTTATTTGTTATAAAAAAGTCACCGATAATATGTATTATTGTGAGAATCCTTTACGATAGATCAGTGGAACACCATGTCTAATAGACCGATTCCAGCAAATTTAACTTCATTAACATCTTTACTTATATAAATAAATTTATCATAACATTTTTGTCGGGGGTTTTTTTAATTGGGATTTTAGGTCTGATATAAAACCATATTCATCATTAATTTACATCCCAAACAACAATCCCAGATAACAGACTTTTCAATATTTGTTGTTCATATTCTGATAGACTGAGACTAGAATACACCATCTTTACAAACTAAATTCTTCTAAACATTGAATTTTATATCATGGATTATTCATGAATCTGAATACATTTAGGACTAGCATCAGCATAAATTGAATTGAATTAGATAGTATAAAAAATATCCCACCCTTAGAGTATCTTCTTTAATTACAATACTACCCGAAATATGATTTTACTAAATATTTTTAATATCACTCCCCCTTTATTTCATCAAAAAATAATTACATGTTTTCCTGACAATTTATTATTTTTAATCATTTGATTTACATCAAATCCACATAGAATTTGATCCTCTTCCTCATTAATATCAGAACATCATTTCATACTCAATGTGAGTCTGATGAACCATTTCTTCCATGAAACATCGTCCTAGTCTGGTATACATTCATTGGTAATTTGAGTCTGATGTTCTAAAAATGATAGTTAGTTCGATTACCCAAATAATTTTATAATGTGGGTTGATTTAATTATATTGACAATAAAAGAAAACACATGTTAATCAAGAATCTTATATATTATGATGGTGAGTTCAATCTTCATGTCTATGGTTATTGATAAAATTCTCAGCATTTCACACACCTTTCCTCAAATTAGATTTTTATTATGTTTCTCATCATACTATTCTATATTCAATATAATCAAAATATTGGGCTATTGACAACAAATATAACCCAAACACAACCTAGTCCAAATAATCAACCTCCTTTTTTTCAATAACCACTTCAATTCTGAATAATCACTTCTATGAAATACCACTTGAAGTTTTCTTTTTCTAATTTTTTTTCTACATTCCTTTCTTACTCAACCTATTTAATATATCCCACACCCTATTGATAATAAATTTCAAATGGTATATCAAGATAAGTTTCTCACTTATTGAAACTTGATTTCATTTCCAAATGTTAGATCACTTTATTTAAAAATATAAAATTATTCCTCTGGAAGACATAAATATCACATGGGTATCTTAATATATATACATTCAATAAATAACTACATGTTTATATGGGAGATCCATTTATAGAGAGCAAGATTTTATAATCATGTTTATAAATGTTTTCCATTCCATAACTTTCATGTAATACATTTTCTAATTTCTTTTTACATTCTCATGAGTGGGGAAATCATTAAAAAAATTATATAGAAGTAACATGAACCCACCTCAAGAAACATTTAAAAAAGATCACGTGTTTAAAAAAACATTCCAAAAACACATATTTATCATACCCTCATTACTTTTTTTGAAATAATAATGAGATACTCATCAATACTGGAATCCCTATTTTAACACATTCAATTCTCTACAAGTTAGTACAAGTACAAATTATTGGGAATATGTGGGAACCTATATTGTATGTTAGATGCAACAATAAAACTGAGAGTCGAATCTCAGTCTTGGATTTTTATTCTATTCATCAAATTTTTTATTGGATTTTTTTTCTTCTTATCATTCCTTATATATTTTGTAACTACATTCCTCTCATATATAGAATCTTCTGATGAAGCTGTCAAATTTTTTTATATTTAGAAACGTCTTTGATAAACTTAGTTGGTAATATATTTTCCATGTATTGTTAATGGGGTGGGAATATAGCCAAACATCATTTAGTAATATTATGTTATTTATTCCAAATCATGCATCTTTTCATGTTCTTCAAGTCACAATATATTGACATCTTTTTATCCACATTTTTTTCTTTTTGAGAAACATTTTTCATCCCCTATGAATTAGAATATTTTTTTCTTCATAAAACATTATATCCATTTTTACATTTTCTAGTCAAGTAACTATGCACTCACTCTTTTAAGACTAAGTGTGTTTTTTTATCAGGCCTCAATATAACTTTCTTAACTTTTATCCTTTGAGAGGATTTTCACCCTTCCCTTCAAACTCTTCCTTCTGTAACTTATGATATAGTTGTAATGTTTTTTTACTGAACCAAAACATATTTCTGGTCTATTTGAATCCACCATAATGCCAACAATACCTATATACATAATATTTCCATATGAAACTTCCATATAATCTAGAAATTTTAACATGTTTCTGAGAATCCTTTTTATCTTTCTTAATATAATTTTTGTTGAATGTAATCCTTTATGTTGTCTACTAAAATTTCTCTTTTTTAACATGATATTATTTATATAATTATAGGAACCATAAATAACAGAATATATTTTGGACTATGAATTTGTTAAAAAATTTCACTTCTTGAATTTTTTGTCCTTGACCACATATATATCATTAAAATATTTCTTAATCCAATGACCATTTCCATATTTATTCTTAACCATTGAAGGTTAATTTTTGTAATACTTATTCTATTAATCAATAAGATATATTTTACCGAAATCTGATATACACTTATGAAAACTGGAATCCATCTATTTTAATTAGAATTATTTTATTGGAAATATTCCGAATATTCTTTTTTTCAACAAATTTACATCCAAATCTTCATTAAAATTATTTTCATTCAATAGATATTTATTTAAAATATCAATATTTTCGGGGATATTGAATTTATCATTAGGAAAACAATATTTATTTATTGTTTAAGATTCCTCACTTTACAACTTCGTGACTCATTTCTCAAGTCTCACAATCTTCCCCATAAATGATTTCAATTAATTATTCAGATTAAATTCTAATTGAGTCTCTTCATCTATTTTGATATTATACTTCAAAATTCATTATCATTCATTAATTAATGAAAGTATTATCTTTATCATTCTAAATATAATTTTCAAATTTAGATTCACTATTCATATTTTAAGAAACTTTCTATCACATCTAACAAAATGCTCCTCCTTACAGATTTCAATAAAAAAAATTCTTCAGAACAATTTTTAATTTCATTTAAATTATTATCCTTATACAAAAAAAATCCTTTTGAATTTTGAGAACTTGTTGTCAATATTCTTGTAATAGAATTTTTATTTATTACCTAGTTTCTTACATAATCTTCCTGTACTTCTTTCTTTATCATCAATTTTTCATTCATCAATTTCTTTTTTATATCTTCCTTGAGGACAATAGAAAAGAAAATTAATCTCCCCACAACCAAAAAATTTTAGGGGAATTTTTTCTTTTATAATTTTATGCACCACCCTTCACATTTATATGAAATAAGGTTAAAATTTCATTATGATTTTCACTTACATAATTGTTTTAATATGAATATACATCTTCTTCTACAAGAATATTCTAATGATTTTCTTTCAAGGATTCTTTAAAAGACATTCCATTATAATTTTTTTTATTTCATAATTTTTTTCCTTCACATTTAATAAGTTATGATACGAATATTCAAATCATTTAGAGATAATGTTTCTATATCTATATCTTCTTATGAGTAAATATTAACATCAAACACGTGAGGAATAATTTTGAATATATTTTCATAAATACTAAAATATTTGACTCTTCACCAAAACTTATAATAGTTCTAACAATATCATTCCCCCTGGTAGAGAAAACAAAAATATATTCATTCTCATCTATCATGATACATTCATAAAATAATCTATGAATTTGTAAGATTTAATTTTTTACTTATGTATTGTCTTCATATTGTTTCTCCAAATTATCTTAGATTCCATTGGATGTGGAAACTCCTTTTATTCTCAAAAAACTCACTATCATAATGTGATTAGAGTAATGATATCATATCTCTTCTACCATTATTAAGGTTTACCTTAACATCCTTTACATGACGACTATTCTCAGCATGAGGGCAACCCATATCATTAGATTTTGAAACATCATATCCTAGGGAAAGAAGTTATGGAATAATTCTTCCACTCTAGATACCAAAATTCCTATAATTTAATATCATAATACCCTTATTATTCATAGAATTCAGATTTTCTATCACAAATTCTCTTTCAAAACACCAAAAAATAATAACCGAAGGGAACCATCACTATGATGCCACTATTTATTGCCCATGAAAATTCTAAGTATCTTTGACAGGGTAGGGGATAAATCAGTAATGTGATTTTTTTCTATGTTTCCCTACTAATGAAACATCCTCCTTACCATATTAATTATTTCATTACCTAATGAAAACAAATCAAACACACATCCATAGGAACACAATAATTTCTATATTTTAGTACTCAACAATAGTAGCTATATCCTTGGTATGGAATGGGAATAATATGATACCACACAACACACTATAAAACAACCATTTTTTGTGGAATAAAATGATTAGGATATTCCCTTACACTTGTGTAGCAATATGATAAATACAATAGTGAATCATATCCATCTATAACAAATTCATTAAGAAAATTTTTTATAACAACAATGTTATAGTAATTCTTCCTCAAATTATAAAAATGAGTTCTTAAAAAGTAATTCTTCACTTTCTTACCTAGTATTAGGAAATAACATCATGAACTTCATAGTGATACATATTCAAATTCTCTAGTCCAATTTCCAAGTCTGATTTCCTAATATAGAAAATATAACTCAATAATAGTACTACTAAAACATTTCTAAACATCTTATTCCTTAGTCCAGAAATCTCAATACCATTTTCTTGGGACTAATTATAAAACCAAACACAATTTAGTTGAATACGATATTGTCTCTTATCATTTCATTCTTCTTTGCAAAAAACATCATTAGGTTAGAGAAATCCAAAAACATCTTCTATGTTTAATTTTATATATTCTCTCTCTTAAATTATGAATTTTACTCATTTCGAGTTGTACAATGTACATTATCCTTTTTATAAATAATGAAAAATGTTTTTAGATGGATACTAAAATATTTGACCATTCAGCCAAATTTTCTGAAATAATTATTTAACATGAATTTCAGAAGGATTTATAACTTATTAAATTCTGCTAAACTCTTTTCAATGTTTTTATAATATTCTTGTGATTTTACCTCGCTTCAGACAATCCTCAAAAGAAAATTCCAATTCTGAATGCCCATTCTAATCGCCCATTCTGATTTTTCCATTATGATAGAGGTATAAGGTCACTACAAATTTCACGACTCACTCAAAAATAATTCATAATTGATGAATTAATATTACAATGACTACATTAAAATATTAAAATATTTCTAATTTATTCATTATTTTGAATAAAATAGATTCATAATTAAATTTCTATATACCAAATAAATAATGTGTGAATTTTATTTTTTTATTATAATGATATTCGGAACAAAATTCCCATTCTGATGTCCCCCTTGATATCTATTTTTTGGTTCATCGAAAAAATTCTTCTATTAATTATTTCTTATGATTTAAGATTCATTATTTGATGTAATTAATCCTTCCAATTTCCATAAATAAGAATCTTGACACAAATTGTTTTAAGATAAAATAGTTCTTCTTTCTATTGACCCACATGAAAGACAAATACGCTGGAAATTAAATCATAGTTATTATTTTTTTTGTGGAAAAAACATGATAATGTAAACAAAGCATCCATCTATAAAACAATCAATAACTCATCCTAGTGAGAAATGGTTTACTATATTTACGACTGATATCTGATTTCTTCTGTTAATTTTTCACCACAAACGTTTCTTATTTCACATATTTGTTTGTCAAAAAATTACCATTATACAATTCTACCTCAGCTAAAACTATGCATCTGAAATACAATAAAGACCAATAAATTGAATTACTGTCATAATCCAATATAATGGATCAGTGGAACATAATATTTGATAGTCTGGTTCTAGAAGCTTCGACTTCATTAACTTATTTCCTTGTTAAAATACGATTTATATAATGTCATTCACTAATGTTATGTTTATAATTTATTTTGGGTTTTATCGAATTACAGCATCTTTAAAACATCATGTTCAGATCATCCTTCTTAGAAAACAAACATTATCTTTTCTAGTGTTCCCATTCTGATGGATTGATACTTGATAGATTCAACTTCTGAAATATCCTTATTATAAAATCATCATATTGTGTCTTGAATTCTTCATGACATTGAATACATTGATGATTTGATTAGACATCATCTGACTTGCATAGGAATGTATTTGAACACTCCACACATTTAGTAACTACTTTCTTCACAATATGAACCTGAATATGATTAGCTGGAATACATTTTTTTTAACTCCCAAATTATTTCATCAATTTATCACTAAATTTTTTTTACACAAAATATGATTTCTAATAATTAAAATACAAAATATCATCATAAAGTTTACATCATATCCGAATATAATATTATTATCTTCTTTATTATGATCACAATCACATTATAGACCCAATTTGAGTCAAATGAGAATCTTCTTCCAGTAAATATCTTACCAATCCGATGGACATTATTATGCATTGTGAGTCCGATATTTTATACACTATAGCCAGTCTGGTCACCCGAATATTTTTAAAAAGGGAGGTGATTTGTTTTCCAAGAAAAAAAATAAATCACCATTGAAACAAACATCTTCAAAATTACAATGGTTAGTCCAATATTTATGATGGCAGTTATGGATCTAATTCTTAGCTTCACAGAAAACATTCCTTAATATTGATTCCACTTAATTTTCCAAAAAATTATCTTCTTCTTCAACATATTCAATATATTAATCTATTGAAAATAAATAAAACCAAAACACAACTTAAGAATAACAAATAGGGGTGAGTTGTGGATTAAATTTTATATTTTATACTAGGAGGAAGCATGAGATGTTTGGAATCATTCATATACAATCAATAGCTAATGTCACTCTTTCACTAGATTTTAATATAATATTAAGATACCCTTCTATGTCATTTTTCTTTATTTGGTCAAAGAATATATATATATATATATATATATATATTATTTATGTTTACTTTACTACATTGGGATGAGCATTCTATCTAATTATTTATATATTTTCTTTTACTACTCTCCCTCCATCTTGATAGGTTTCTTATTGGGAACGTATATACTCACCCTAGCAAGGGTGTTTATTGCATTTTTGTGTCTTATGTAGATGAAGAACATATCATCATTAATTATAGAGGATCATTGGGAACCTATTTCATTAGACCATGTATGGTGTTCGGAGCTCGTAGATCATTATTTGGGAACTCTTTTCTTTTTATACTTATTAGTTTTTTTAGGCTGGGACATTTTTATTATTGGGCTTGTATTTCTCCCCTTTACTTTTCTATTTATACCGGTGTACTTCTATAAACCCTAGAGGTTTTCACATGCATATTAATATTATAGATATTGCATCATTTTATTATTATTATTAATTAACACTTTTTTATGGAGAAGGTTGGGGGTTTATATACTAGTGAATTAGGAAAAGGCCTCCCATGTTAGATTTGACTTTCATCACATGATGCAAGAATATGGTCTATAGAGGTGGGCTTGGGGTAGTAGTCTCTCAAACCACGTTAGATTGGGACATGAAATATTTGTATCAAATGTGTTTTTATCCTTGGGGTGGTTTTGTAGTGGTCACCTTATGAATATATGGATGGTAATTATGGAATAAGTGTTAAATTTATTTGAGTGAGGTTTTAAGCCCACAGAATCCAATGTAGATGTCGATACCAACAAATCAATTCAATAGGACCATGAATACCTATGTATAAATAAATAATACCAATACATAGGATGTAAGGATCAATTGAACATGTATAATATATGATTAATACTTTTATTGTACTTCTTGATTCATCTCTCTATTGTACATATATTCTCATATGACTGTGGAACATCTTGATTAAATATTCAATATGTATCCAAAATGAAATCCACCAACTTTACAAATTCTTGATTGTGAAAATAATCTTATGACTGATGACTCTTCATTTCAGGGTAAATACCATGAGATCATTCTACAAGGTGGGTAATTTGTATCACCCCCACCCATTGAGTAGTATATTATAACAGTAATAAATGCTTAGTGTGCCTGCAAGATTAGTGAACTCCATGATTTCAAGCAATAGAGGACATTGATGTTTCATGAAGATCCAAATCCCTATGTAGTGAAGGACTAGAAAGATTCATTAGTCCATGTTTTCAAGATTATCTGGATAGATATGGATCATCTGGTCTCCTTGGAATCTAGTAATATCAATATAATATTTTGGAGTTGGTGGAGTATTGTTACACATATTCGCAATGATTTGACACTCTCATGGGCCAAATTATAGTAGTTGTCTCTTGAGGATTATTACCAAAATTGTTTTTACCTAATTTAAATACATAGAATCTACAACTGCATATGGGAGGGTTGACGGCTTCATATTATGTTGTGTGATTCATAGACCTTACATGGTTATCCCTTTATATGATTTGGGATTTATACTTATGAGTATGGTTGTTTGAGAAATGACTCTACAGAGATATATATTCAACTATGGTTCCTTCGTGAATTACCACATATACCAGGGTGTTGGAGTAGTTGTTGGTGATGGAGATATTTATATTAGAGTTATTTATAAACACATGACCTAGTAGTGGGCATCACATGGATGATTCATCTACATCACTTAAAATATCTAGTTAACAAGATCTTGGAAACAGATATGTTCCTAGGATCGGGATTGGGATCATTGTTAACGAAATCATAGAGGATCTAGGTAGCCTAGAAATAGGTGGTTCATTACTTATGTCGATAAAGGTAACTTGTCGTAGGACTTCCTAACCAGATATATTGAGGATTGTAGGATGATTGAGGATATACCACCACAGTATAAGGGTGACCAGGATGCGGGTTCTCCCAGGTAAGGTAAGGGAGGATCCCAGGGAGGTGAATGTAGAAAATGATTATATGAGAACCTTCCACCCCCACCTCTATATGACCCATGTTATGCTCGAGGATCACGCGATCGGCAACATAGATAGTTGGAGGCTATGAATATTTTTGACCCCATGGCACACGATATTATTAATGTTATGGTCTATGTTTATTATAATCATTCCTCAACATTAGTACAATCAAGTGTGATTCATTCCAACATCTCAACACTCATAGTTCATGATCTAGAGCACCTAGTTGAAGCTTTAACCCAGAATCTTTATCTTGTGGATTTTATAAGGAAAACATATTCTATATATTTTATCTGAAGGATATGAGATCCATCACTTGGTAAAGAGGGGTTATCAAGAAATCTTTAACATCATGATGTAACCCAATGATGTCATTTTGAAAATTGATTGGTTTTTCATGTCTTGATCCAAATTTTACTCTCACTATAGTTTAGTTGTATTTCATCACACTAATGCGACAAGATTATCCATTGTGGGTGAGAGATATCTCATGGAGGGATGAGTGGGTTTTTTGAGGTGGAGGCCTCATCCCATTATCCATTAGTTGGAGAGTGTAGTACTAGGTGTTGCAGGATCATTAGGGTTTAGGATTTCATTAGTCATGGATTATTTTGTTAACATATTCTCTGATGATTATATGGGACTACCTTGAAGTCATTAGAAGTAGTTTTTCATTGAAATTAAACATGGGAGAACTCTAAGATATTATACATCATATAAGATGGCCCTAAATGAACTATAGGGTCTGCTATTTTAGTGGTAGTAATTTAAAGAGAATATTTCTATTTGACATGGTGTGTCCCTATGAAAAACTTTGCGGTTGTTCGTGAAAAATGCAGATGTGAGTTTGTGGGTTTGATTGAATTATCATCACCCTAAACTTGGACATCATAGAAAATAAGTAATACATTTCAGGTATTGATGACCTCTTTGAACTGTTTTGGGGAGTGAGTTGGTACTAAATGATAGGTCTCTTGTCTAGATACAACATATTAACACTTTTTTAGTATAATATTATGGTGATGGAATTTCAGTGCTTCTATGGACACTATGAGTTCCTGGTGATGCCCATTGGTTTGAGTAATATCCCTACTATGATTATTTATTTGATGAACCACACCATCCATCCATAGATGGACCTTTTTTTGTATTTCAATATTTATGACATACAAATATAATCTATGTAAGAGGAGAAGTAAGAAGAACACTACATTATGGTCCTTGATTTTCATCAGGAGCACCATCTTTGTTGTATGATTAATAAGTTATAGCTCTGTATTCCTCAGGTTCACTTCCAGGGGAATTTAATTTCAAATCATGGTTTAGTTGTGGATCCAAACAAATTTTATGTAGTGTTTTCTTGGGATATCCCCAATATCATGTCATACGAGTAGTGTTTTCATGTCTTGGTGGGGTAATATGTGATGTTTGTGGAAGAATTCTATGGAATTTCATCACATTTGACATACCAAATGTGGAAATAGAATTCGTTTACCTATACTATGATATCCCAGAGATCCTTCTAGAAGTTAATGAAACAATTAATGATTTCTTCTTTTTTATGTCTACCAAATGAGGGTATAGAGGACATTGTGTATTGTGATGCCTCATGAACTAATCTTAGATTTGAGTTGATGAAGTGAGTGGTAGTTATTCTATATGGGTGGTTGTAGTTGAGACCCCTAGAAAAGAACTACACAACTCACTACATATAGCTTTATGTGTTACTGTTTTCCCTCAGGATGTTGAGGAAATATATTCTAGGAGAGAAAATTATGGTTCACTCATACCATTTGAGTCTCGGGTGAATATTTATATACATATACACAATATGAAATAATAATACTATATATATTTTTTACAGGACTATGAATTTGAGAAATCCTATACTATGTGGAATGAAACTATGGAAACATATTCCCTTATTTGGAAGTCTTAGACTCATTTTGGATAGGATTAGTCTTAGTAGTATCTTTCTGTAAAGATATCTATTGTTGAAAATATGGGTGACACTTTTCTTCAGTCAATATGGTTGAATTCTATACTAATTCATCTTGTGAGAGAGTCCTAGTTGGGATAAATCAACTATAAGGTCTTTCTTGAACTGTTATCATTAGTATATTATTCATATGGATTTGTTTATATGGGGAATCATTTCATCCTATTATAGAGGCGGACAATGGAACTGGTCACGATGTAGTAGGAGGCAATGAGAGAGTTCGAAACATCTCTTTTGGCATTATATCCCAGGATGGGGAAGATGTATAGAGGCCATTAATGGTAGTTTTTGTGGGACAACATGAGATAAATAATGGCTATGTTTTCCTCATGTTGCATCACGTGTCCTTATGTGATGTCTGATAACTAGGTTCCTATAGTTTTTTATAGCCCTTTGAGATTTCATAGTGTAAATGGGAAGTAATTTTAAAGTACTCCATGAAAGGGATTCCATTGATATCTTTGGTCAATAATTCCATCTTAGTGATATTTGACCTACTCACAATGTCGTCACTCTTCCTTTCTTTCAAGGACTAGAGTTTGGTGGAGAGTTTGGGGAATATATATGGATGGGATATATTTCTACTTCATGGGTTTCCTCAAATATTTTCAACGACCATAATGTTCAGTTCATATAAAGATTTTGAAAAGGCCATCAAGTGGCATTTAAGACGCAGATGGGGATGTGTACATCCTTTCACCCCCAGACATATGGGAAGGTTGAGGACACTATTTAGGTGTCAGAGGAAATGCTTAGGTATTTTTTGTTAGACTTATAATGAAGATGGGTGGATCAATTTATCCTAGAAACGTTTATATAAAATAATATCTACCACCCTAATATAGACATGGATCCTTTTATTCCCTATTCAAAAAACCCTAAAGATCACCCTTGTTCTAGAAAGAGATCCATGAGACCATTATTGTGGTTCTAAAATGGTATATTTGAGGGTGGAGAAGCCCTTGGTCATCTATGATAAGATTAGGAAATCCCAATGTAAGAAGAAATATTATACATATTGAGGTAATTTGACCTTGGATTTTGAGTAGGGAGACCCTGATTTCTAGAGAGTATCCCTATGATGAGGATTGTCATGAACCAGGCCGGGTCTCCATCCAACCCGGCACCCGACCCAGTCCGTGGCATGACCCGAAGGGCATTCCCGATCCCCACGGGCTGGCACAAGTGCCCGGGTATCATAAGTAACAAGTGAGAATAGTTTACCGGTAATACAAAATTGAATGAAAACAAACAATATAAAACAAATGAAACTAGAAACAAACAACTAAACATTCCCTTAAACCAGAAATAAACTCTATAGTCTACAACTAGAACTAATCACTAAAAATAAAAAACAATAGAGGAAACTAAAACTCTGACTCAAACCTCCTGGAAAAAGAAATGTCACATCAACACCACTCTGCATGCGAAGACCAACTACAACCTGCATGAGGAGACCGACAACAATCTGAACCACCATCACTGAGCACAACCTCACAACCTAGAATACACAAGAGACAAGGTCTACATACACCCAAAGGTGTATGCAGGGTGTGAGAGAAAGTCCTGGTAATATGACACTCAATAAAAATGTTCCATTCCACAACATAAAAAAGATAATTTTTTGTTCTTATTCAAAATTATACTTTCATAATGCTTTTAAAGAAAATTTTTACAAGATAAATGCTAAAAGAAAACACTAAAAATAAATCATTTCACAAACATGAATTTAAAGAGGAAGAGAAAAATTCATTGTGGGAACACACACATACTCACACACACATATACACACAAGTGGTCCTCCATATGCCGACTGAAGGCACATCATCCTGGATGGTAGGGCACTGTGGGTAAATCCCCTAAGGTTCATCTAGCTCGAGTGGGACCCTACAACCCCGTGCCTCGCTGAAACATGGATTAGAAGACTATGACCCTCAAAAAATGTGGCTTAGAAGGCCACAACCCTCATTCACCACATGTTTAGTTTGTGTTACAATCGTCAATCCATCTTAGTGAAACCGGGACAATACCCATCCGGCACACTAGCGCACTAGTTCCGGTCTGCCCACCCAGATACCCAGGGTTTTCCCTTATGCTCCTTCAAGTATCACATCCACATAATGTATATCACTTTCACATATCCCGAACCAATAAAGACATCACACATACAAGTCACTGCTTGCATACCCAAACACCATTTAAAAAAACATGCACACACCATAACCATTTTATAACATAGTTCCAATCACTTGCATGACTTGATAATCTATTTAAACAATTTGAAGGACATTTCTAAATAGAAAAATAATATTTTTCACATGAGATATGCCAAGTTTCACATGTAAGAATCCCTTTATAAGTATAACGCACACGTAATTCTGTCAAACACAACTCTCACACTCCACATATAATTTAATAAGTGCAATTAACAATTTATAAAAAATTTATTATTAGAAAGAAAATGTTTACATGAGAAAGACAAACTCGATTTCATATAAGAACGTTGCTATAAAACAAAAATTACAGCATATACAAATCAAAACAATTTTTCCCATTATTCAGACAATTTTCATTTTAATTCCAAAAGTACGCAACACGACAAACAGCCCCAAAGTGACTCATTTTCATTGAAAATCTCCATTTAATTACACAGACACCGTAAAGACCCTGAAAATGCATTTCGCACTGACCAGAGAACCCAAAAACCATTTCCAACCATGATTTGTATCCCAAATACCACTCAAATAAACAATTGCTCAGTTTACAAAACATATCACATGTATACCATAAAACTTCACTTTAAAACACACAAATCTTTTCATGAAAAGAACATTATAAAATTGATTGAACACTCACCTTTTCTAAAACCTCATTTGCCCCATTTTCCCAATTTATTAGGCACTTTTAGAATTTACCACAACAAGGTCAAAATAAAAAAAACATAACAATTTCTAAAGATAGTGAAATTTTAATCACGCACGCATGCCAAACATTTTTTAAAATGCATTTTTCACAACTTATAAAACACAACCAATAATTTATACAACATCACACATATAAACAACAAAATCATACTATTTCGGAAATCCATTTTTCATCAAACGAGCATGCCAAAACATTATAAACATACATTGCACCATGCAATTAAATCATAGAACATATTAAATTAACTAAACAACCAAACTAAATTATCTAAAAGATGTTAAGACATGGAACCACCTACCTTCGGTGTTGAAAACCCCAAAACCCGATGCAAAACTTCAATCGCATGAAACTATCACAACAAATATCACAGATTAAACAAGAAAACAAGAATTGAAACCAAAAACACCTCACATAAACAAGGATCAAAACCCTAGATATGAGGATGAGGTTTTACCCGGTCCGAAGAAGGAGTGGTGGCAATGAAAATAGGGTTCCACAGGGGTGGCACGCGGCTGAGAGAAGACTGGAAAGGGAGGTTTCCCACCAATGTGAAGAAGGCAGGTCCGAACTGAGGGGTGCTGGGCATCGGTTGGGTGAAGATGGAGAGATTTGGTGGTGAGGTGCAGCGTATAGGGCGTACGACACGATTCTGAGATGGTCGGGGCAGGGGGGTCGTGACGGGATGAGGGTGCGCCGGCAAGGGCTCTGCCGGGAGGAAAGGGAGGATGGGTCGATGAGGGAGGCGGTGTGAGGTGGTGCAAGGGGAGTCAGAGCGACGGATCAAGGACGCCGGAGGGAGCGGTGCCGGAGGAGAACTGTGGAAGGAGGGGGGCTTCGACGGGGAAGGAATGAAAAATGGGGAGATGAGGAATTATGTGTTGACACAAGAGGAGGGAAAATAAAAGATAAAGAAAGAAGAAGAAAAATAAAATGAAAACAAAATAAAAACTAAAAACAAAAATCAAAACCAATAATAATAATAATACTACTAATAGTAATAAACATAATAATAATAATAATAATAATAATAATAAAACTAAAACAAGAATAATAATAATAAATAAAATAAAATAATTTCCAACATTAATATACATAATAATAATACTAAATAATAATTATTAATATCCTCAAATAATAAAAATATACATATTCTTATAATTAAAACAAAAATTTATTAAATTTTATCACATTTTTATTATTTTTATTTCATTTTTATTTTACCACTCATTTAATTTTATTTATTTATTATTAATTCCTATTATTTAATTATTTTCACACTGGGTAGGCAAGCGGGGAACCGAGAAAGGACGCGTCGTGACTTAAGCAAGGGCGCACATCTCTGAAAGCTGCGCACTAAAACGTTGTCAAGGCCAAAATGCTCATTTAGCAGAGAAAAAAATCTATTCGGCCTTGACCCATATATCATATCAAAAAAATAATAATAATCAGAAGAAGATAAAAATTATATGATGAAAATAAAAATTTGAAACATTACGTAATCCAAGGTCCTTGTGTGACAATGATTGAATAGATTTTTTTGTGGAGTAAATCTATCTCAAAGGTTCATCAGGACATTTGAGATATTAATGAGGGATTCTGATATTTCTTACCACCTCACCATATCCCCATATTTTTATTTGATTCATGAAAACTTCAACATGTATCGAGTGACTAGATATATGTATAACCTGATGCACATTATTAACTTGGTAGAGATGTAAATTGAGGATAAAACCACTTTTCTGGAATTCGTGGTGGTGATTGAGGATCCCAAGGATAGGAGTTTATGTGTATAGATCATCCCCTTGGTTTTTGTTCTGTAGAACAAGACGATCATGTGGGAGAGCACCAAGGAGATGGAGACCTAGATGTGGTCTCAGTATCATGAAATTTTTTATTAGTTTTTATTTTTAAGGATGAAAATGATGAAGGAGGGAATGATGTAAAACCATATTTTTCCTTATAAGTATTTAAATATTTCTAAAAATATATTTGCTGATAGAAGATAACTAATTATGTGATTCCATGGCCCTTTGTGGCCAGAATTATTTTTTAAAAAATATTAAATGTATTGTATATTATATAAAAAATATTTCCTACAATAAATGTGATAAGTCTTAAATGTAACCCCAGATCCGAAATCCAATACCATAATTGAGTCTGTAATGTGATAGTCACCATATGTGTGACCTTTGATTGTAAAGTGTGGGTGTTCAGGAAAAAATGTCCTTGGTGGGTTTATTTAGTTATATAAATAAATAAGTTTATTTATTTATAAGATAAACAAAAAATAATATTTCATTTAAATACACCATTATAAAGGGATAATCAAGGATATCTGTATAATCATGGGATCATTGAGAGGAATTTTTCCACCCCCTCATTGGTAAAATGAAATCAGAATATGACAAACATATAGATCTAGGTAGATCGACATGAAAAGAATGCAATGTCTTCCCTCATTTGTTTGGGAGTATATTTTTTTGATGACGAACCATTCAATTACATGTTGGAGTTGTCATTTTTTGGATTCCTCCCATGTTGATTAATTTTATTGTGTATGATAATATTGATAATGGATCATAATTAAAATTTCAATCCTTTAAATGAATCCGTGTATATATTTAATTTTTTATTCAATTTTACTCACCCCAATTATGTGGATGTGTATTCATTGTTGAATAATTCTTGTCCAAATATTATTAATAAATAGTGTTTATACTTTCACACTATTAATTATTCAGTTTAGTCATTGTTGGATCATGGTCTTGTGATTTTACATTTTCGGGCAGGACTAAGCCGAATTATACCCCTAGATTTACAATTGATTCATAAGTGATGAAAGGATTAGTGATGTGGGATGAATTTGGGGTAATTATCAATATTAAGGGTGAAAGTTATGTTGAAATGGGATCTGAATCGTATTTTTCTATGATTGAAGATGTATAATAAGAATCTGGATAACCCCATGAATTAATAGATATTTGTTTTCCAAAAATTTGATGCCTAAAAACGATGGTCGAGGGAAGATTCCACCATTTACTAGTGGTCAGACAATATATTCAATGTCAATTTTGTTGTATCTAGAACACATAGATCATATATGTGTTTATATGAAAATATAAACTGCACACCATATAGTTTGAATAACACATGCTATGTAGTCCAGAATCTGTTGAAGCTCGAATTTTGCATGGAGTTAAATATGAAACGCCATTTGGAGGGTCAGCACGCCCTATAACACTAGATTACCATATTGGAGTATACATAAGTTACATTCATAAGATCATGGGTGTCTTTATATTCTATATATGGAAGGTGTAATTCCATATTCATTGAAGACTACATGTGCTTGAGTAGGTATCACTTGTCTAGTGCTATCCTAGCTCTTAGACGACATGTATTAGGGAACATGGACATGTGAAATTGTACACAGACATGGTCAGAGGAATGATTGGGACCCCAAGTGACTGAGGCTTGACATGTAGTCCACCTACAGACTATACACTTCCACATAGTTAGTAATCTATATATCAGAAGATACTTGTACATGTATAAAAGTGTGACCACATACTATGTGGGAACCTTAAACAACTTGTTCCCCTTATTAATTTTCTAGGAACCTTCATCGTCTCATATCTCCTTCATTAGGACTCATATTTTATCTCTTGAGTATCATTTTTTGTATTCATTTGAATGCATAACATTATAGTATTCTTAATAATCTCTTTCGAGTTAGGATGTAAGATATTCCATTCATGATTCTTTTTAAGGCCATTTTCAATTATGGTGATGATTAGGAAGGGTCATTAGGGAGATTAAAGTGGATCCATCATGATATGAAAGGAATGGGACCTCGGTCAACTATTATAGAACATTATTTAGATGGGTTTGAAGTGGGTTTAATATCATCTATTAGATAGGCACCATTCTAATGGTATAGGTTTTTGGTCCTCTTCATATTCATTGAGTGGTAGCCTCTAGTAGATTCAAGGCATGGGTCCTCAATTATTAGAGTGCCACCCTCTTAGTGGGAAGGGAATGGGTCCTATATAACACATCATAGGAATATTTCTGATAAAACCCTGGTGGATAGGTTATTATCTTTTATTTTCTAATTTCTGTTTTCCCACGTAGAATTTGAGATATTAAATAATGGGGCGATGATAAGGATCACATGTGGTTTTTTCTCTTCCCTATTTATGAATAATTTGGTAACTCATATTATAAGATAGGTTTAAGTATTAGAATTAATAATAACTAATATTTTCTCAAAATAAGAATTAGGAACAATTAGTTGAGATTCATCCTTTGGTTATCCATTACATGTATTATCAATATTGTGGAGATGCAAATTGTTCACATATTGAGTCAATGATTTGATGTTTTTGTAAAAACACAAAGGGTGAGATTAATGTTTCAATGAAAATATTTAATTTGTTTTAAATAATAGAAATTAGAAATATATTATTTGTATAGGTACATCAATTATTATTGGACATTAAATTTAGGCTACATCTTTTTGATAATTTCCTGACATATTAATGATGGTTCGAGACATAATAGCATTAATGCATGACTATTATTGAATTTTTCTTCATTTCTTAATGACATGTTCTAATGTGTGTTTTCATTATATGAAATTTTTTATAATATATTTAAGATGAAATATTGTGAGGAATATAGAAATTATTTTGTGAATGTTTCTATTCTAGAATATTAAAAATATGAATTATATTAATAATTTCATATAGGAATTTGAGAAGGACATGTATAACCTATTAGTTATACATCAATATTATTTGATGAAGGTACCGTGAAAATACTTATATTTAGTAATTATTTATAAGATATTTGATTTGGAATTATTTGATGACATTCGAGTATGCATTTTTATAAGTGTTCAATGGATAATATGTCAACAACTAACTAGTCATGCTAAGCCAGCTCAATTTCAGTTGTGAGAGTATGATCAACATTATTAGATCCATTATAACTATAATATATTATTATGTTTTATCATTATAGTTATTGGAGATTCTATATACACTAATGTGGGAATGATAATATCATGCACAAGGTTCACATGAGAGAATTCAAGGTTTTTAGTGGTAAAATGCAATGTGGTGAAATGATGGTAAGTAGTGTGTGTGAGTGTATCGTGGATCTTAACATTACATTTTTTCTGATAGGATGAGTGGATTAAAAGGTTATTAAATAAAAAAAGATAGATCCCTAGTCTGATGTGGGACTCATTCAATGTTTGATATAGTTTTTCCAGTTTTAAGAGGCATTTATATATGGTAGGGTGAATGATATCATGTCACGTGTCTCATATCCTTCCTCTTGACATCAAATATTCTCCATGTATTATTTCTATAGGATATATGTATTTAAAATATTAATTTATTTGATCTATATCAAACTATATGTTTTTATTGAACATGATCCATTCGGGAAGATGAAATTACCTCATGAGAGAGAAACACTCCACAATATTATTTTACCTACAATAATAATAGTAACACATATTTCATGTGAATAAAATTCCCTTATAAATATTCTATATGATATAAAATTTAAATAGATATACCTTGTGTTTAGAATATTTAACCATTATGGAATATCCATGAATAATCACTTCTTTTTGTGACCAAAATAATATTCTACATGAGTATTAACTCTAAAATCGTATTCTATAAAGAATGAGATTTTATGGAATGGTTCTTCCATGTGAAATCCAGAAATAATATTTAATGAGACCCCATAGATCATATATGTGTCTGATAAAAGCTTTGATGATGAGATATGGAATGAATAAAAATAATAATCCCTTAACTACTTCGAGAATCCTGAAGATGTGCTTCTCAAAAATGATAAATCTCATATTTATACATCCGTGGGATTAAAATTGTACATGCATGTAAATTCACTTTGTACACATGTATTTAGAATGATAAATAATGAAAAAAATTAATAAGACACAAATTATTCATAGAGTAAATTGAGGATGCATTTATTTCAAAGCACATGCATAAATTGAAGGTTTAATACTTATGGTCTTGAGGGGTATATATTTGGAAGAAAAATATCAGATCATTTTTCAGAAATGGGAAATTATTGAATAGGATGGCATAATCACATTTAATGTGACAATATGTTAAATATGAAATTCATAAAACATAATTTCCATGAATAATGAAGTACTATAAATTGAGAAACCACATAGAAAAAAATAAAGATATATAGTAGGATGAAAAAAAATGATAATAAATTCCATGAGCTATGATATTTGAATATCAATATAATTTTATCTAATATAAATTGAAAGGTTATTTAAATTAATATACATCAATATATAGAGGTATCATGATATCCACTAATGGAATAAAAATATCCACTTTGAAATAGAAGGATAATGGAAATATTTATTATGTATGAAGAAATTTTGAGCCTCATGAATATTAATACATCAATTTAGTATTTCCATGATTTCATGCATGTAATTAATTATTTACAGTTATGATAGTATTTATATATATTGGTGTAAATAAATATTTAAATAATATGTAATTCCTCATTATTTTTAATGAAAGGATTATATGATTAGTCACATATTGTGTGAGTTTTTCAAGTGACTCTTTATGGATTTTAAGGGCGACATTATCTTAAAGTTAAATGAGATTGAAGGCCTGGTTTATAAGAGATTTCAATGATTACTAAATCATCATAATATCTTTTTTCTTTTTTATATTAACATATATACATAATTGAAAAAGGTGAAGCAATGAGATTTTAATTCTCACAACTCTTGAGGTTATTTTATTTGTATTCAAGGAGAATAAAATTGTATTTAAGAGATCTAATGTATCATGGTAGTTGAATGAGAAGATACTAATACTACTATTATCCATTTAATTAAATATAATATATTAGTTATTTAGATTCACAAAATTTATAAAATCACATTTAAGAAGATTAAAGAGCAAGTAAAATATGCATAAATAATATTTAATTATATCATTGTAGTTGAATACCACTTCATTGATTCATATAATATCATTGAGTGGATTCAAGTACCTGTATAAAAACACCATTGAAGTATTGGTGGTTCCAGTACAATAAACACAATTCACTCTAAATGGTTGATTATTCCATCCCAACATTATATTTCAATTTATAATCACTTATGTTCACTAAAATTATATATTGATAATAAATAATGCGACTCAACCATATTTTAGAATGACGAGTAGGTTTTCTAGAAGGAGTTGAACCTTGTAAAATCCATTTGTTTAATTTCACTTCTTATACTGAATTTCATATCATGGTGACTTTGAGGGTGTATTTAATTTTTATTCCCCTTAACCTATGTGTTGGTTCAATATTTAAGCGGTGAATTTTCTATAAAAATTGTAAAAAATCTGTAAAATTGAGTACACTGATTAACCCCACCATTGTTTCCCTATGATCCATATATAACCGAAAACCTTGATGGTTTCTTTTTTTTAACCACAAATTATTTATCAACTATTAATGTTACTATTCTATATTTCTTATGTCTTTCTAAAAATTATTCACATTGTTTCTTGATCTTACCTCAATTAATTTTAATAATCAGGGATTGCATGCGATTTTCCATGAAGTGACCTATTATTCAAAAGCAGAAGAATATTTTCTATATGATGTATGTTTCTATAGTTTACTTCATAGGTTCATTTTTCTTTTATGCATACCTTTCTTTATTAAAAATTTAAAACATAACAGTCTACCTTTTTCACTCTTCTTTTACTGTTGTGGACATAATCGTTTTTTTAGTTGAATTTTTCTTGGTGCATGTATCTGATCACCCATTATAATCATGGATACTTCTCCAATAATTTCGATTTAAAATTCAAATATATTATAAAATTTCTTAGATGTCAATATATTTTTCTTCTTCTATATAAATTGTATGAATTTAGTTCATTTTATATTTTCATATACAATTCGTCCATAATTTAATCTCAATTTATATTTCTAAATCTAACTATTTATGTGAATAATCAATTTTGTAGACTCCCTATGTTTTAAAAAATGAGTAATATACAATAGATATTTTCTTTTTTCCATCACTAAGAACTCTATCTAGAGAACTGTTCTTCTAGTTCTTTAAAATTATCCTTCAAGACACATTTTTTGAAGGTAACTTCTATAATTATTCTTTTCAACCACCATTATAGAAGTGGTGGGGGTTTAATCACTTTTATTCTGTGATATTCATTTGAAACTACATACTTTAATATTCTAAGTATCATAATTAGTGAATATATATTCATCAAAACATGGTGTTTCCTTTTGTTTTTTTGCCTACAGAAAATGTATCTTCAGAATAATTGAAATTCCTCCTATAATTGCATTGATTATTCTATAAATTCATATCAACATTAAGGATATAATCATGGGATATTCTCCCCACTTCATTGAAATGATAAAAATAAGTATATTACAAGTATTTAATAATTATTTCTAACTCAATACACATTAATGGTAAATTGTTTTTTTTTATCTAGAAAATATTTTAATTTTTATTCACAATTATCTTCTAACTTAAATTTCTTTTTATCATTAATCATTTTCAAATAATTTAATGAATAATCAAGGTATTTTATATCCCACACATTTACTCGAAAATTGATATCTAGAAATTCATTGTGATAGAACATGATATATCCCTAATCCTAAATTTGTTAATGTAATTATTCTAACTCTATAATTTTTGTTTAGATATATTAAAATAATTCAACTCAATAAATATTCCTTCAAGAAAAAATTCAGAACCCCATTTTTTTCTTTCTTATTTCAAAATTCTTATCTCAATTTCTCAGTGATACGGTTTTATCATAGAATGATATTGACTTATTTTATATGATCAAACATTCATAATATGTTCATTGATTTGAAAAATTGAAACTTTGAACCTTTTATACATTTATTTTGTTGCAACAATTGGCCTTTAACACTCTTGTAAATATCATGGGTAACAATTTAGTTATATCTAAAATAGAATATATTGCTGATTTAGTTCGTCTCTTCTACAAATATTTTGTAGAATCTTGATCATATTATTCATTTTTCTTGATCATACAACTCTGCATATTCTAATTAATTTTACTAATTATGAATTAATATTTCCTAATAATATTATGATCAGAAAAATTAAATTAATGTAATTGAATCAATATGGTTTTTCTTTTTTCATAACACTACAACAATATCATGTATAATAAACTTCTTAAGACAACCTCAGACATGATTGATATAGTTGTGGTGATCTGCACCCATTGTGACATCATTTTATTCAAACATCAATATGAATGTTCTTGTTCTCAATTGTTCAACTAAAAATATTTGTTTTACCCAACTGAATCAACCACTAATATTTGATGAATTTATTTGTTACACAAATGAAATTACTCATTTACATTCATAAAATAAGTCAACTATTTTTACATCCCATTCATATTTATGCTCATCATCACTCAAGGACTATAAAATTTATGACTCTATCAACATGTGCATCTTAATATCATAGAAAATATTTTAATGTTTGTTCTAATTATTTTTAAATATCCTAAAAAATATCTATATATTATGATTCCTTTACATATGCCTCATCTTCATCTAATATTACATCTTAGGATATCACAGATATTCGATTTTCTATATTCCGAATCATTTAGCATCAAGCATTATTTTTCAATAACCTTCCCTTATAAATATTAAATTATCTCAATTGGGATCAAACTTGTGTTATTAAAATGTTCTATTTTTCTAATAAAGGCATTGATAATGTGTAGAAAAAATATTCTTTTATAATTTTAGTTATTCGAAAAAATCTATTCTTTGAAAATATTTTTATATTCTACCAATATTCTCAATTGTGTTCTTTAGTTTATCCACAAGTAAGGCCACTTCATTTAGTGTAGATAAGACTACACTAAACATCATGCCTTTTATATTTTTCTGTAAGCTTTATCTGCTTAAGGAAAAACAAAAAAAAATATTCCCAATCAACTACTAGAAACATCTTATTTTTATTCCCATGAAGAGGATAATGATGTTAATTTATATAGGAATAAATATTAGGATGTTTACAATGATTTGTATATAGGTCATGGATTCATCCCTATATTTCATCCACTTCATACATATGGTTATAGAATTTATTTAATTATATATGGTGTTTTTTTATTAAAATATCCAACATCATGTACATCTATAATCCTTTATTTTTTGGAAGAACATATATTTTAGAAGATTCCATTAAATTAATTTTTAACTCAAATCTTAAATATCATCATTTGGTGAATCTATCTACCTTTCACCCAACTTCACCATCAAATGGGGACTATTCAATTTCCTTCATGATAATACATTCAAACTACCCATTTTAGATTATGTTTCTTTTAATATAAGATAATTTTCATTCATTATAATAATATTTTAACAATCTCTTGGTATTAAATATGATTTTAACTAGAATATTATGTATTAATAAATCCTCCTTCAATTCATAATATTTTCTTAACCTCCTTCTTTTTTACTTCGGGTGACATTAGTTAATTTTATTATCCAGTCATATTATCTACCCTTCTTCGACATGGACTTCTAGTCATTGAAATTGAATCTACGATGTTGTTACCTCTAACGGATCCACCTTATGAAGATTAAAATACTAGTGGTAATACTTCCATGACACCCATTGTTTACTTCAATTCTATAACATTAAAAAAATATTTATATCCATTATAGAAAAAAAATACAATATATCATCATCAAAATCTGATTTTCTATTCCTAATTATAATATGTCACTATATAGACAACCAACCTAGATCATTAGGTAGGTATGTGACATTCCCATTCCTATGATAGAAAACCCTATAATATTATATCTATATATTCCGGTTTCCATCTATGGACTAGATTATGCTGTTATTCCAATAGAAATGTGGGTAGCTATACCTCCACCCATTGTTCAGTTTTCATACCCACCCCCATGTTACAGGTGTCCAATCATCCACCTACTGAGTATCGAATTTTTATTGTGGGATAGAATGATGAAATGTGTATGATCATTATTCTAAATGAATTATAGTTATAAATATCACCTTGGATTCAAGGTGATTTTGACGCTAATATGGTCAAGGATTTGATTGTGATGTTGGTTTGAGTATTGGAACATGTTCAAACACCTATATATCATATGATATTGATAGAATCCAGTATTATCCCTAGTGATATGAGTATCTATAGAAACATGATCATACATAATCATAGTGAGGATACTTTTCTATGTACAGATTTCGTGAGTATTTTTTAGTCATAAAGATTGATGATGTTGAAGTCCGTGAGAAAAAAAAAGCTATTATAATTATATAAGTGTTTCATATATTTTACTAAGTAAATGTCCATATATATTAATATATTAAGGTTTTCCCTCTATGTGATTCGAAATGGATACATCCAAGAATGAAATTTCGAGTGTGGCCTCCATAGTTGAATATGAGAATTATTATCCCCCCTAATAACCACACATCTGCAAGAGTTATTGATGAAAAATTATTAATGGGGGGATTTTTGTTATAGCGGAATAATTAATCAGGTGTTGTTGGGGGTATCCAAATATAGACACATTAGTAATTCAGGCTGATGGTAGGCATGATGTTCATGGAGAAGAAGCAATTTCCATGATCCACCTTGGAGTCTAGTATAATAACCTCAAAAAACACAAAGAGGGTACATTCAGTTAATTAAGAGGTTTTAGTATGGTTACAAATGATTATTATATATATAAAATGAATGATCGACACATAATATAGTAGAGGGAAGTTAATATGATTCGCATCCCCAACCACCATACCTAGGTAGTCTATTCTAGGCTTACAGGGCTATAGATTAGAGATATGACATGATTTTGATAGTGTCATCTTACAAATAGGTAGTTATTATAATGTTTTTAGGTATGGACTTTGTCTTCCCTACTTCATAACATGAACTTGTGGATACCAAATCCATCAATTCATTTTATATTCCATCATCAAAAAGTTATCTACATAATTTTCTATTTCTCCATGTACAAAAAATGCTATTAGTGATTCCCAATATGGGTTTCAAATTATCATCCAGATATAACAATAATCTAATAAATTTATTTTTAGAAAAATATATATGTGGGACCTCATAGTCGTTGTGATAAATCCATATCAAATAATCATTAAAATATATTATTTATCCTTAATTAATTCTATGATAAAATGATACCATCTAAAATTGATTTGAATATGAGCTATTGTATGGTGAATATAATTTATACAAGATTGGAATCTTTAGTCCTGATGAGCATGAATTTTTCTTAGGATGTTATATATGATGACCCATTACTTGAATTATTTGATTTTTTGTGCAATAGATGCCACAAATCAACATTATTCTACTATATTAGTGAAGTATGTTAACATTTTTTAGAGGTTGTACTACGGATTACCACTAATAAAGATCTTTAATGATACATAAATTTGTAAAATGAGTCTATAATATTATCTTTAAAACCATATTGTATATCCTAATATCATATTTAGCATAAGAAGCTATAACTATAGGACTTTATATAGGAAGGATTCAAAAGATCTAGAGTATCCTCCTAGGTAGAATTATAGTTGTTCACCATGAAATACAAAGACATATTATGTATTTTTATTGACTATCACTGAATGCTTCAATTAAAACTCCAGGAATAAGTACCATCTATAAAGAAAATTCATTTACCTCATCGACCAACTGATGAGAGTGAGGTTGTTATTAAAGATCAATATAAGGACCAGATAACAGTAACTTCATGATTCTAATGAGAATATTATAAAATGAAATTTTATTCACTCTAACTATTAAAAATTTCTTTTTATTCACTTTTTTCTACAGAATTCCCATAATGAGATCAAGGCAATTATGTACCAAATCATTATTCATTTCATGTATTGCTTCATGGTTTCATTTATTAGTGAAGTTATTTACATTTCAGAATTATAGGATGAGAATGTTAAGAATATAATGTTCATCATGGAATTACATATGGGGAAACGTTTCTATAAAAAGATCTCAAATTTTTCAGTTCTTGATTTGAGTGTTCGACATATTGGGTCATGTCATCTAAGGTATTGTTTATTTTTTAAACTAGAGAAGTTAAATTTAGTGATATCTAAGAAGGAACCCAAGTGTGTTTTCAATGTATTGAGAATTATTGGGATGGTAGGTTACTACTCGAGATTCACAGATTATATCTCTAGGATTGAGGTGCTAAATAATTTCATTATTTAAAAGAGAAATCTATTCATCTTGTAACAACCTATATTTTTAGGAATTTTTTTTTCAAATAATTTTAATTCATCTTGTTTCTTATATTAGACAGAACACTGATTTGTGATAAATCAATATATATTATTAAAATTATTATTTTTTAAACATTTCAATTATAAACTATCTATTAATCAATATAGTTCGAATATTAAAAACTAGATTTTTTAAAATAGGTTATGAACATGTTATACAAAGAAAAAATTCATAAAAAGAAGTACATAGTTTTTTATAGACCTTTTATGATTCAATAAAAATTCCTCAAAAAATAGGTTTTCTTATTTTTGTGAAAAAATAATAATATTAATATGTTCTACTTTTATGAAATATAAATGAAAAAATAGAAACTATTCCTTCAATTAATGTGTCAAATATGGATTAATGTCAATTTTTTAAATTTTTATGAGCGAATATTTTTTCAATGAACCGTGTAAAATTCTAATTTTTATAAAAAATTTATTTACATTTTAATCATTTACATGGTCCAAGTGGTTTTAAAATTTTTCAAAAATTGAAATAAGTTAAATTATATTATTATTGATATAATTTAGCTCATATGAATGAATTTTATGTTCAATTTTGACATAAAATCATCTTATACGTATAAAAACAGTTATTAAAAAAATTTCTATTTCTTCACGTCTATGTGATTAATTTTATGTTAATTATATGAAAAACAATATGAAATTTGTTCCCATATTTTGAATCTTAATAATTAATATTATATAATAATTTAATATTATTTTTTGGTTTTAATAAATATTAATATAGTAAAAAATTTATTATAGCGGTTACGGCTAAATTATGTCAAATAAAAGGCTTAAACTAAAATAATAAATATTAAATGACTAAAAATCATTTAAAAATAATATTTTATAGATTTATTTATAACTTATATCGCAAAAGGTTAAATAATTATCCATTTTGATGTCTATTTTCAAGTGTAAAACATGGATGCGACTTTTTATTTTTAGAGATTCTATGGGTGTACACCCCCCAACTTATAAATGGGTAACCACTCTGCCATCCCATTAATAATAGAAGTCCTTTTACATAAGTAAATTACCTAAAAAATACTGTGAATAATTCCATTAAATTTTTTATAGGCTTCGTTTTTATTATTAAAACCTCTAAATTTGGATTTTCGTGAAAACATAGGAAGATTGTCTGAAAAAATGTATCATTCATAGCCAACGATTTTTTTATTTATTCCCTACATCCATAAAATATTCTTAAACTATTCAAAAAAATATATAAATATATTAAATATACATTTATGTTATTATGTTAATATAATAACATTTACCAATAACATCATATACAACTAGGAAACAAATTAGTCAATCGTGCATACAACGGAGTGCCTCCTTGCAATCTAGTGTGATTAGTTTTCCATAAGTACATCTCATCTATCGAGTTAATAATTAATTTAATATTAATATGTGATAATTTTGACATATTTTTAATCCTAAAATTATAATAATACAAATATATTCTTACATTTCAAATTGTTGGAAGATGATAAACATTCTCATACAGATGTCCGGGCTACCACCTTTACAAAGTAATATGGTTATTTTTAATATTATTTTAACATGGATGGTAATAATTATATATATATATATAAGTAATATATATGAAATATATATTAAAAATTATTCTATAAATGTAATCTATTTCATTCCATTCTTTCATACCGTCTATCATCAAGATGGAAACATCGTTAATGTGTACGTTCGACCTACCATCTCCATTAACAGTGTAATTCATTTCCCTTTCTATGTATTTAATGGATGAATATATATAAAAATATAATGAAATATTGTAATTTTTATATCATTTTTACCACCATTATATTATTCCAATAAGTTCAAATAAAAGGACATGAATGTACCCAACCAAAACGTACATGAAAATCAAACCCTATAACACCCAAATTGAAATTTTAACATGGAGTTGATAATAAACAGGTAATAAAAGTTGAAAGTGAATAATACATGGTATAATATAAAAGATTATTATTTTATAATATATGTAAAATAAAAATATATTAATTATTATGGGATGATCTAATATGTTCAAAAAATGATTCCACATATAATAAGGGATTTTGTCTCACATTTATTTTTCTTAGGACACATGCCTTATACACCACTTATTTCATTTATGAATTGTATTTCCTACCAATTAATTTTCTATAAAATTATTATCACAAAAATTATATGATATAAAATTATATCTAGTGTTCTTTATTTAAATTGTTTTACAATTCAAACATTAAAAATGTTGTAAGGGTTTAATTATTGCAATCAAATTTTTTATCAGAATTCTGAATCATTTAATGTTAAATTATATAATATTATTATTTACCTCATATGAAACACATTAATTTTCAATTCTTCTCTATATAATTATAGAAATAATTTTTCCCTTTCTTTTTCTATCTTTATGTATTCAATAGATCTACAAAATGTTATTATAGAAAATCAAATTTATCTCAATCTTGGGTTAGAACCATTTTTCATACTTTTCCATGATTTTTAAAAATGTTTTAAATATTTTTTTTGACTCTTCTCACATGATTTTTAAAGAATTGTCTTCACAAGTTTGACATCATACAAATTGATTTAAATATATTCTTCATTTTTTTCAAATAAAGATATTCTAAATTATTACCAAAAAGGTCAAAGGAAACTTCTTAATAATGTGTATGTCATGATTGGTACTTCCTACCCTCATGAACAGTCAATCAATTAATGATTCCTTTAAAATTACAGGTGCTTATTCGAATAAATTTATTATTTAATATTTCAGAATTCATTATATTTTAAATAAGTGATTCCAATGTTAAACGGTTATTTCACAAGATAAATTTTCCAGGTGACATTTGAAAATCACTTTTAATCTAAGATGACATCCTATGATGTTAGTTAATATTTACTATGGATATGAGAAAATATTACTATCCATATCATTTATATAAATTGTTCATTATTATGATGAAATGTTATTTATGCACCACATTTAATTTCCATTGGTTATGATTTTGAAACAATTTTCATTCACATGAGTTATTCTGTAATGAAATGATGAATGATATATAAAACATGTATATTTTTTAATTTGACATGTTATTAGGAAATGATAATGAAAAAATTTCTTTTCTACGGGTTATTATATTCTGAATATTTTATGCACTTTTGGAACACATATGTATTATTTTCTTTATTTGATGAGTGGGAATATAATTATATAAAACTCAAATTCATTGGTTAATGATTTATATCACATGAGATAGCCATTACTTTAATGGGTTGTGAACCTATTTATATGAGGGGTTCTATCCACTAGGATAGTATTAATAGTTAACATTGAATACTATGATGGTTTTGGGAGTTAAACCATTCCACTATAACAGTATCCAAACATATAAATGACTACTATGAAAATTATGTTCTATGCTTCTATGTATGATTGAATTAAATATTTTATGCCAATGTTATATTCACATATATTATGTTCTATCATTCATTTAGTAATAATGTATTATGTGTAATTCTCAGACCCCAAAATCCTAGAACCAGTGAATTATTTTAAAACATTAGAATGATTACAAAGAATCAAATATCAATGTACCAATCATTTTTGTAGTCTTAGAAGAAAAAATATCATTCATGATCCGATAATAAATTGTGAAAACATATTATGACATGATACAATATTAAATTAACTACATCCTTGAAATATTATTCAAAATTTTCTTCTTTATACCCTAGAGAATTGAAACATATAAAAGTTGTGATCTTATATTCTAAGTAATGGTATGTAATATAGAGAATTTATCACAAACATAAACATTAGGCATGGTGTAAAATGAAAATGCATACCTTTAATATAAACTTGTCCATTATATAGCTGGAATGAAAGCTGAGTAAAATAATACATATAACTGGTCACATGAGACCTTAACATGGATATTCTAGTATTTCAATAATAACATGATTTATCAATTAATATTATAATAATTAGTGAATTCATATTCTAAACATCATAAACCTATCATAAAGGCCTCATCCAAGTCATTTAAAATACTCGGGTAAGGCCTCGGCCAAAACCCAATTCTATTTTGTCTCATGAGACCTACATATGCATCGAGAGTCTATAGTTGGCCCCACAGGTCAATTTCAAAGAAAAATTAATTCCACATATGAATGGTTTTATACAATAACATCATATAAATATTCAATATAAATAGCATTCCTTAATTATAAAACATAATTACTAACCATTCAAAGTCATGTGGTGAATGTAATATTGATAGAACATCCAAAGGAAAATAATCATAAAACAATAAAAATGTATTTTTATATGATATAATAATATATAAACATCAATGATGTTCAAGGTTCATCAATGGATGTATACATAGATATATATACTATTAAATGATACTATTGAATGATTCACGAGGTAATAATCCTTAAACATTCCAAACAATCTCATACCACTTTTAAAAATTCAAATCATAATCACTCATAATATCTTGAGATTAAAAAAAATATTGATATTATATATCAAAGGTTAGTATATAAAAACATGAAAGGAATAATGGGTGCAAAAGGAATATATATCATAAATGTAAAATTGAGACGAGAAAACCCATTTAGATTTTGGAAAGATGAGTTATTATGGAATATAATTTTTATATTTCATAAAATCATATCATAAAAATTTATATCCTAAAAAATAAAATTTAAGAAAATTAAAATTATATTTTATGAATAAATTATTTTCCAATGAATTGAATTTATGTAAAATGATTTATTTAATAATCCATAGAAATAAAAGATTTTAGTGTGGTTTGAGAAAAAATATTAATAATATTTTAAAATAGAATATGGAATAATCTTTTATATAAAACCATAAGTGAACCAAGATGTTTTTAATGATTAAAAATTATTTTAGAAATGATATGCTGGATTAAAACAGATTATAGAGTTCACTTCAAAATAGGTAAGAATTCCTAAAATTATTTTCAAACAGGCTTATTTATCAAAAAGAATTTTTAATAGATCCTTTCTAAAATAGGTATATCACCATAAAATAATGAAGGATTTTGGATGGTACACATATATAGAACATTCACATAGAATTTATTTTTAGTATATAAGAATAAATAACAATTTCATTGATGTATATAGAGAATAAGAGTAACACAAATGAAAAAGGTGGTTCTGGTGGAAAACCCTTACCACTTTGAAATCAATCGAATTATATGCCCCAAAATTAATAGAAAAAAATGATATTTTGAAAACCATGAACATAAATATATTAATGATAATATACAAAATTTAAAGTATACATACACCATACACCTGAAATGGTGGCGAATAAGGAATATCTCACAATAATGAATGTGAGATGAGAAAACTCTTACCTAATGTATGAATGAGTTCTGCACTTGACCATAATGTTCTTGACAATCAAATTAAATAAATTAATTAACTAAGTAATATCCTTATATAGATATATTTTATTAATTAAATTTTCTTTATTTTCATTTATGTCTTTATTGATAAGTTATAAGAATGAATTTAGACATTCCAGAGTTTTTATTTCCTTGAATTCAGGATCGGTTCTCCTGATTATAAGTAATAGAGTTTATGTTGAATGGATATAATTCTCCCAAATTGAAATTATATATTGTTGATGAAATCCAGAATTTTAAATGGTTATATATATCACTTGGTTACATTGTTTGAGGATTTTGGTGATATCTCAATTGTTACAAACTTGTTTATCGTATGAATTATTATTATGTATATATAACAGTTACAGAAAATTAAATAGGTTATAATAGACATACTATATTTGGTATTAAAAATAAAAATGTTTTAATGTACAGAAATGAATATGGTAATAGAAATTGAAAACCGATCATACATGAATGTGATAAATGAACACATCTTGGATGGTATTTTCATTTTTCTGTAAAAGAATGGGAAAAGAGAGATGATGATGAATTATTACATTTTCATAAAAATATTATATTATATTTATGGTAATTGAGTTATAATTCCTTTTATATGTTGGTATATGATGAGATAAAATGAAAATAAAGGAACATGGAAGAATAAAGAGAAGTTGAGAATTCCCTTGTGAAAATTCAACAGCCAAACAACATTACATTAAAATTCATAAAATATTTGGATGAGGGAAAAGGTGTATATCATAATTTTTACACAATATGTATATTAATGGAGATATTTAATTACATATACTAACATAAAGCTGTGAAAATAAAAAAAAACTAACATGAAATGAGTGCTTGAAAAAGAGAAGGGTGGCAGATTCCCTTTCCTTGTAGAGTAACTCCTAAAACGTGAAGGATAGGACATTGGGGCCTTAAGGAAACATTGGGAGGACTCCTCGAAATGTTACAATACTTGATATTCGAGTATGAGGAATTTTTAATGATATAAAGTAATAGAATGGGTAGGTATTTATAGTAAAAGAGTGGGAGTCTTTAATTAATGTTTCTAAGACACCACATTAGTGTTATTTATAAAACCTTGGGATTTTCCATAGTATTTTCTGGTGGTATTAGAAACATTGGACACCTAATATCATAATTTATTACTAATGTTTCTCCAGAACTATTACATCATGATTACATTATTAATTATTCTGAAAACTCAAAATATTATATTTACTTTTCATAAAAAAACTAAACTATTTTATAAAATTGTCATAAATTAATTATAGACTAATATAAGTGTTATAAATTTAAAAAGGAAATTTATTTTGTCATTATAATTATCTATATATAAATATTTTATCATTTATCTATGACAATTCTTATTTTTTGGGAATAATAGCGAACATAAAATGCATAGTAAAATGCATAGTAAAAATTTTGACACTTAAGAAAAATTATATTATCATTTGTAATTAAATAAGAGTTTTTTTATAATAATATTTGATTATAATAAATTTTAAGCAATCATTAGTTTGATATAATAATTTAAATTACTCTGAAATGTAATGTTTTACCAAATAAATAAATTTATTAAATTGATCACATTTTAATGAAAACTAAAATCAAAATCGAAATAGTGGAACAACAATTTTATTAATTCTTTATTAGGTGAGGATACTATTCCATTGGTCATATTAAAATTCTTAAGGGTAAAATTACTATTCAAAATGATCATGTTACTATTCACCAAAAAAATAATGTTGATTCTAGCATGCTCTAAATATCATACTGGACGCAACCGTGTATCTCCGTTTATTGAAATTTAAAACATAGAAGTGGTAAAATAATGTTTGAAGTATATGTTATAACTATACCCATGTCTTATTTCTCATTGAATCAATGATATCTGTATATAATCTATCAAATTAAATAAAATTATTTGTGAAGAAACATACCATAAAATCTTAGGGTTTCATATAAATAGTGAATATATTTGTATCAAAAATTAGTAATTATCAAAATAATTATAATATCTAATCAAAATATTTAATTAAATAATATATTGCTAAAAATTAGCTTTGTAATAAAAATAATCAAATATATATATTCATATTAATATATTATTTTATACAAAATAATACTCTAAAATAGTATTTTCGAATAAAATTAAATTAAAATTAACTTGAAAACTATAAATTTAAAATATATGTACTATTAAATTAAAAAAAATTAATTTTAAATAATATTTTTCATAAATTAATGTATTTAAAATTTTAAGAAAAATATTTGGGTGTTACATTATTCCCCCTTTGACAAGAATGTGTCCTCAAATTAGGTGTGGTGTATAATTGAAAACCCAAAATGAATATAATAAGGGGAGGACGAGGCATATATTTTGTAGAAGTAAATTTTAGATGAAGATAACCCTTTTTACTTTAGAAATAATATTTTTATTTAAATATCATATGTATATGTAATAAAATAAATTTATAAACATGTATATACAATAAAAGAAAAGTTAATGTCATTAAAATTATTTTTAAGGCAAAAATTATGTCCCACTGAAATGAAATTATGTGAACAGTTTTTTTAAGAATAGTTAGAAGCAAAACATTTTATTGCAGTTTAAGGAATAATATTAAAGATATTTTAAAATAAAATATGGAATAATCTCTGATATAAACCCAAAAATGATCCATGATATTTTTAATACTAAAAATATATATTTTAGAAAAGATATTTTGGATGAAAATAGATTATATAGTAAATTTTGAAATAGGTAAGAATTCAAGAAGTTCCTTTGAAATGGGTAGATTTATGGAGAATAATGTTTGAAAGATTCATTTTAAAACATAGAAGTCCCCATAAAATAGAGAAGGATTCGGGTTGGTACACATATATAGAAAATTAGCAATGAATATATTTGGATTTATTAAGAATAAATAATAATTTCATTGAGCTAATTAGATTATAATAGTATCCCAAATGAAAATGGATGTTTGGGTAAAAAACCATAACCACTTTGTAATCAATTGAATTATATACCCCAAAACTAACAACCATAAAATGATACATTGAATACCATTAAAATTAATAGATTCTTTATATTATACAATAATGTGATTTATACAAAACCATACATATGAAATGGTGGTTAATAAGGAATATCTCACAAAAATGGATGTGAGATGAGAAAACCCTTAGCTTATGTCTGAATAGGTTTTGCACTTGACCTTAGTGTCAATGATAATAATATTAAATCTATTAATTAACGATTTATGAACATTATATAGATAAATTTGACTCATTAATTTTTTATTAAGTTCATTTATGTCTAAACTGATAAGTTATAAGATTGAATTCCATCATTTTGGAGTGTTTGGTTCCTTGATTTCAAGATCTGTTCGCTTGATTATATGTAATCAAGTTAGTGAAGAATGGATATAATTCATTAGAAATGTACATATATTTTTATTTTTATGTACTTAAGTGTATATAGTTATATATATCACCAGTTTACATGGTATTATGACAATTTATATGTATAACATTTGTGATAACCATTTAGCTTTTTTGGTGAAATATTTATTCTTACAAACATGTTTATCGTATGAATTATTATTAAGTATATATAATGGTTTCAAAACATTGTATGTATCATAATAAAGAAATTATGGTCTGTTTCAACAACAAAAATGCATTCATGACCATCCAGGGAGATTGAAATAGATATTGAAAACCCGTCATCCTTGAATGTGATAAATTAACACATCTCGGACAATGTTTTCAATTTTCTGTAAATGGAGGGGAAAAGAGGGGCGATGATGAATTATTACATTATAATAAAAACATTACAGTATATATAATGTTCTTGAGTTGTCATGCCTTATGTATTAGAAAATTTTAAGAGATAAAATTGAATGAAAGTAACTTGAAAGAAAAAAAGTGAATTTGATAAATCCCTGATGATGATTTGGAACCTTAAAAAACATGATTTTAATTCAATATTACCGAAATAAATTTGAAATATAAGTATTATTAATTAAAAAATATAATTTCAAATTAATATATTTCAAGAATTAATGAATTTAAAATTATAAAATAAATTACTGGTGTTTAACATTATGAGCTTCCAATATTTATTTCATGACGTAAGATTATGGTTCATGGATTCTTTGAGTTTGGTATTAAAATGTTAATTGTATCCTCTAATACACATATGGTCTTGTTATGTTAATATAACCATTTTTAACTTATAAATCAAATGAGTTTAACCTTTAATATGATCACATTCCCTATATTATAAAAAAATATATTATATAAGAGATTTAAAAGAAGGGTACTTGTTTTGAATAACTATGTGGGAAATGATATAGATCAATTATGAACCATTTTTTAATGTATCCAGGTTTCCAAAGGCACTAAAACTATTCCATTTTATGAATATAATTATGTAATGCAATGAATACACATCTTGTAAAACATAACATGTATATAATAAAAGAAGTGGGTCCCTATGGATTGTATAAAAGAAATGTTTAGTTATCATTTTGAAACTATGATGTGAAATCATTAGTGAGAACAATATGAATATTTCTAAATATAAGAAAATATCCTTGAATTTAGGTGAAATATAGATTGAGTGGTTTCCGTGTAATTACATTCTAGTATTGATAATATAACATGATCTGGCTCTAGCATAGTTGTACTTAGAGGTAATAAATCTAAAAAGAGAACATTGGGCATTTACTTGATTATCACCAGGTGCTTGATAATGGGACTTACCGCACACCTAGTTTGACACTCTAATGATATGATTATTTTAAATTCATTAAATCTATATGAATCATCATGAATGGTTTCGATATTTGATGACATTGAATGACTGTGTTTAACCATAAGTTTAATATTTTTAAATAAAGGTGGTATGTGTTAGGCATTATAAGAGTGAATTTTCTTTATTTATCTCACTAATAAAAGATATCTGATTTTCAAGATAATTTTTTTTATAAATGTTTTAATCTGTAAATATGATCTTGATATAGCAATAGGTATCCTAAAATAATAAATACCCAAAATTGGTCCTAGTTATATGAATTATTATACATCATGAAAAGTTTAAAGGATTATTAATTCATATCCCTAATGCTTAGATTTTTAATAAGTAGGGAAACCATGTAATGTTAGGAAGATCACATCTCAAGTCATTGAATCTTCTCATATTGATATTTATAGGAATTGTCTTCCTAAAAATCCTTATATTTTTATTCTAGATGAATTTTGTATTACCATATTCAATGATTGGAATTATATAAATTAATCATAAATAAATTAATGATAAACAGAATTTATTTTTAATATTATGAACCAATCTATAATTACGTATCCACATTATGTAAAATATTAAAATTATATAAAAATCATGTATATTTTATAGGTCATGATTCCTTTATAAAAGGTGTGTTTATCTTAGATGTTTGGAGAGAAAATCAACATCGATGATATTCCCACTGTTCATGAGAATGTTGGTTTCTTTCCAAATGAATTATCCAGTATTATATTGAATAAAAAAGTTCATTCAAAAATAGAAATAGTAAATATGGATACACCTATTTTAGAAACATCCAATAGAAAATCCTGAATTCAATTTCTTGAATTAAAGAAGAAACTACAAGATAATCATGAGAATAGATTTATTCAACCATGAGTGTCTCCATGGGGTTCACCTATTTTTATCATGAAGATGGATTAATCAATTTGGCATTGCAAAAACTTTCATCATCTAAATAAGATCATAATCAAAAAAACGTATCCTCTACCCCACAATAATGAATATATTGAAATATATAATGAAGAATAAATGTTTTCTAAGATTTTACATTGTTCTTGATATCATCAATTTTGTATTAAGATGTATATACACATGATAAAATTCTATTCAATGTATCGAAACAATTAATATATGGTGATTCCACTTTTTATTACTAATGTTCATGTTATCTTCATGTATTTAGTGAATAATGTCTTTACATATTAACTTGATCTGTTTTTGGCAGTATTTATAGATGATATTCTAAAATATTCAATGATAAAGGAATATAATGAATATCATATTATAATTTTACTAAATACCCTAATGAAGGTAAAACTATTTGAAAATTCTTTTAATCTGTGAATTTTCACAATAAAATTTTCTATTTTTGTTTCATATAATCTAGAGAGAGGTTATATCGATGGATCAATAAAATATACATGCAATTGAATGTTTGTAAAAACTAAAATATAAGACTTTTATCTGAAAATTTTCTAGTTTTCCCCGATATTATTAATGTTTTTTGGTGTATTTCCCATGTTTATCTAATCCACTCATCATGTAAACTTGAAAGGGAGCCAAGTAATTTTTTGAATGTTTAATGTGAGGGAATTTCAAGGAAATATAGAGAAGGTTACCTAGTGATCTTGTCCTTATATTACCCAAAATTAGAGATAGGTTTTAAAACTATAATGATGAATGAAATAAGGAATGGTGATGTTTTCTCATGTAGAATGACATGATTATAGAATAAGCATCATGAATGTCTATGGTTATTGAGAAAAATTCTCTAACTCCGAATTTGGTGTTAGATATATAATTTTTTTAATTAACGATAAGGAACTGTTATAATTGTAGAGATAATGAAAATATATATACTAATCATAAGATTTTAAATTATATATTCAGAGATAAATAGTTAAACATGCACTTTAAATTATGGTTAGAGATGATTAATGATTATGGCTGATCAATACATTACAACCCTAATAAAGACACCATGTTGGTTGATTATTTTATTAGAATGTATCATGATTGAATATATTTTCTAGGAATCATATAAGATTCAATGTTTATAGACTTGTAAAATATGGTTATGGATATATTGATGGAGTTTTTTAAATCTTATCATTTGAAAATGAGTATTCTATCGTCTATCATAGTGAAGATTAAAGAGGTATATATAGATGATTTAGACTTGAAGAAGGAGGCTAAAAATGTTCATGAGTCACATATTGATTATAATATAATGATATGGTTCATGAAAAATTTACATGTTCCATCCATACCATATTTTTAGAAGGAATATTTAGAAGAATACATAGTTTTTTTATTAATATTTATCCCAGAATTACAAGGATGTATAGATATTTGAAGTAGTATTTATGGAGGTTTTTTAAAAGGATAGATATTTATTAGTATTTTTCTTAGTTCAGTGTAAGTTAGTATGTTAAGGATGTGATAAACATGTCTATGTGGATTTTGAGACCATTACACATACCATGATGGAAATTGGAAAACATCCCCAAGTATTTTTTCATCAAACTCCCCAAAACATCTATAGTGAAAAATTCTATATATTATGTACTTAATATCCTCATTATATCATCACACATTATCAATATTACTTGTCTTTAGATCAACTTCTAATGACATAAATTAAGGAAGTGGTATGTTTTTGTAGCGTATCACATTATATTATATATGATGTAGATCTGTGTTTTACATTGATATTCATACAAATTCTTCAGAAAGTTCTTGATATGGAATTGTGTTTAAAAAATATGTATTATAATATAATAGAAGGAATGTCTGATAGAAAATTTTAGACCCTTAATGATATGGATTTATCTAGTTCTACGGATTTAAATTTTTTTGGTACCATTAACTTCCTCGAGTCTAGTTTTAAAAAAACAATAACACTCATTCAACAATCCAGATCGGTCATTATGAAACTCATTATATAATGATGTTTAAGAATTAATAATTCTATGAATATTTAGTTTAATTAAAGAGATTGGACACTGAGTTAGCTACATAAATATAAGATAATATTAGAACTATTCAACATTGCATGAAGGCTTCCCAAAAACAATTTAAACGGTATACTAAAAATCATCAACAAGATTTGTAGTTTAAATATATATAGATGGTGTTTCGTTAACATTCCTTATGAAATAAGGTTATAATATTTGGAATGCAAGGAAATATGATCCATATTTATATTAAAAACTTTCTGATTCTTGATTGAGTAGGGAGATTTTTTATTGCTTCGTGATTCCACCAAACGAATTGTACGTCCATCATATATTCATGATATCTCTCTAGAGAAAGAACAAACATAGTCATTATCATGGACACAACAATGAGATAATTCCACAAAACTAGGATCTTTATTATGATGAACACGCCATTATGAGTTTGGATCATAAATAAAATATGCATCACAAGAAGACTACTGACATGGTCAATGTTTTGTGGCTAAACTAATATCATGAAAATGAAAAATGGGAATATGGGGATTTCACGAGGCGAAAGTATCCTCTACTTTTTATATCAAAGTGATTTAAAAATGTGGGATAAATTCATTTTAATAAATATATAATTTAACTAATCAATTTTATTGTTCGAAATTTATATATTTATAATAAATTAAATTTCATTGATAGCTTTTAATACATGCAACAAAACGTTGTACTGAAACATGATCTATTATTACCAATATTATAATTTACATCGGTCTATTACATCCTAGTTACTAAAAATGTAAATAATAATTGAAATAAAAAAATTAAACTTTAATATTAATGTTTATATAATTAAAATTCATTGATAAATATGTATATAATTTTTGGAAATGATTATATATTCATTGAAAATTAATTTTTCTCACAAAATTATTTTTATTGATTGTTGAGAAAATAAAATAAATGAAAATTCTTAGAGATTAATAATATTTATTGAAAATAATAAGAGATATTTTTTAATATAAAAATGTTAAAATAACCATAGAGTGGATTTTTGAAAAACACCCTTAAAAGAATTATTTTTCTATAAATAAAGAACAAACACAGATATTTATTGAATGCCTCTGATTAATTTAAAGAACATTAATGTTACATTTTTATTATTTTTTTATATGTATAATTAGTTAAATAATATTATAGTAAATAAAATTTAGTTCACTGTAATAAATTTTATAATTAATTCGGATATAAAAACATCTTATAAATTTTAAAACATGTTCTATGGAAAACAGATTTATCACCATATATGCATGTTTAATTATAAATTAAATTAATCTAATTTAACATATTTATTTTATAAGAATTTATTCCATTTTTTTATTAATAATATTTAATTTTATATAATAATTTCAAAATTACATTTAATTATAATTAATTATAAAAACTATAAATATTAATTACTATAGTTATTATTATAACATATTTACCAAGGGGGTTAAATAAAAATTTATATCTTTGAAAATGACCTTAAACATGTAAAACTCATATTGGATGAAAATATATCAACCATATCACATATATGATTCCATAATTTACCTTTTGGAGCCTTGTGACATGTGTAAAATATGCGTATAATTATTTTGTTTCCAAAATTAATAGTTATTCCCCTCCACCATAATAAAAGGACACCTCCTCTCCACTCAACTTAACAATTAAAAGCCTTTTCATTTTGAAAATACCTACGAGAAAAAATTCTTTAATTCCCTTCAAACATCATAAATTTTTTATTTTTATTATTATTCATTTATAGAGAGTAATTTTGTACAAATATAATAATATTCTGTAATGAAAAGGAATCGTTCATAATAGAGTGTTTTTTGTTTTATTTTTAATTCCACATTCGTAAAATATTATTCATATAAGATGATCTAATAAATTTATTATTTTATATTTATATATGTGTTATTATGTTAATTTAATAAACTATATCCATATCTCCCCCACTAAAATGTAAATTAAATTCTTGATCATCTGTATAGTGGACTACCACCTGGCAAACCATTGAGATTCATTTTCTATCACCACCATCCATTAAAAAGAGATATTGAGAGATTTAATTTTTATATATGTAATTTATGAAATATTGTTTATAAAATATTTATAAAACCACATATATCTTCTTCCACTTCAAGAAATTTAAAGATGATAACATAACATGTGAGTATGTGTGGACTACAACCTCCATGAAGCGATGTGATTCGTTTTTTATTTTATTTTCACATAAATTGTATTAAGGATATATTAAATTAATATATATATATATATATATATATATTTATTTATTTATAAAAAATATTTTTAAAATTTTAATTATAATTTACATTTATTTCATTTCATCTATTGAGAAAATGGATATAACGTTGATGCATAGGTACTGTCCACTGTCTACAAATTAGTGAGATTCATTTTTATATCCATAAATACAATAGATGACTATAAAAACATATATAATAAAAATAAATTCTATTTAAGACCTTTTTAACAGTTTTGAAATTATGGAAAAATGTTTAGGATAACAGGATCTTAAATATCAAACCAAAACTAACATGAAAACAAAGATATTATTACCTAAAACGTGATTTTGACGAAGAATTGTAAATAAACAGGCAATAAAAGGTCATAATAAAATATTATATGTTATAATATATATAATAATTCTTATTAAATAGATGTATAATAAACCTATATTTTTATGCATGTGGTTTGAACATGTATGAAGAATGTTGAGAAATAAGGTAATTTATTTTTGTCTCACTTTTATTTCAATGGGACACAAGCTTTATAAACCACGTACCTATTTTTTTGTTGTATATACATCCCATTAATTTCATTAATAATTATTCTCTTAATAAATTTGGAATATAGATATCCAAATAATGTTTCCTGTATCATATGGCTTATGATTCTAAACTGACTATGTTTTATGTGTTTTATGATTATAATCACGTCATCTTTAAGAATTATTTAGGATTATATTTTTTATTATGAAATATTATGATATATATATATATAAATAATATATTAAATTTTTATTCTCTTTTCATTATCTCTGAGTATTACTTTTTTTCTTTCATTATCCACTCGTTATTTAGTCAAGTGATCAAAATAACAATGATTAGGAAAACTGACCTTATTTCCCTCTTCGTTAAAAAATCTTTTTTCACCAATGAAATTGTTTTTTTTTAAATTATTCAAATTTATCTATTTATATTATAAATAAATTCTTACTCATGATCAACTTGTAAATAAAATAAAATTATTCTTCCTATAATTTACGGAACAAGGATCATTTAAATTTTTACAGAAAATATTATATGAATCTTCATTTTAACATCTAATACATGAGTGGTGTTTATCATTTTCATATCCACTAAATGAAATAGAACATACATTACAAGTTTCCATATTTATTTTCATTTAAATTTTTCTATTTAATATTTGGAAAATTTTTTGATTTTATATAATTTATTTTCATGTGGAAATTATTTTTTCCTCCAAAAATATTCCTATTGATTATTAAAAAAAATTCTATCTATGATTTCATTCAGTGATGTTACAAAACATTTACTAGGGATATGATCTAAGGATACCATCTGTATCGTTTCACTTGGGGGTTTATTATTATGATGAAAATATATTTACCAACACATTTCTTTTCCATGGATAATTTTTATAAAACCTATTATTTTTCCATGTATTATGCTAAAATTTAATGATAAAATTTTTATGAAACCTATTCTTTCACATGTAATTTGAGGATGTGTTTTTTATAAAACCAATTTACATGAAATGGGTTTAATTATGATAATTTTTTATGTTGTTTTGGAGGAAATATATAAGATTTTCCTGATGTTATGTGTGGTCCCATAATTGTATAGTTATATAATGAATTTGGGAGAGATTGATATCCCATGAGATAAATATGTCTATAATTGGGATTAAACTTAGTTTATTCAGGGAATTTTATGACTTCGATATTCTAGATAGTGATCCATAAATATTGTGATGATTTAGGGAGTGGAAACATTCCACTATGATATTGTAGTAAATGATCCTTGGATGATAATGAAATTATTATATATTCTTTTGTGTATTCTAAATACCTATTTCGTGTACAATTTTTATGTTCACGTGGATTTTATTCTTTTATATATTAAGATTCGTGCCTTATAAAGTCCCATGATTTATTCCATGTCCTGAGATTATGATCCTTTATATAAAGGGTACAATTCTGAAATGTTAAACTAATTTTCTCATACACATATGATCATGTTATGTTGATATCTCACTTTCTTACCCTTATTAGGATTCTAAGATACCCAATTCTTATGTTTCCTTTCAATGGGTTATTAATAATTTTATTTTTTATGATATGTATATGAAGGGTTCTTTTTATGAAGAACATAGCAGGATATGATGTCATTCACTTATGACCTTGTTTTCCATGAATAAATTTTTTTTAAATCACTAGGCCTATATGAGTCGGGGGTGGATCTTAATGTTATGTAATTAATATCAATATTGTAATATGTAGTATATATCTATGAAATGTATTGGGTAACTAAACATTTTGACTGTGTGATTCTAGATATATCTTAAAGAGATGAATTAGAGGAAAATTAGTGACCCCATATTAGTATTACTATAGGGGGAGTCAATTATCTGGGGTTCTATAATTACTTTGTATTTTGTCTTGGTTGTTTATAGATAAATTTTTAGTGGATGAGAAATTATGGTTTTAGGAATTTGATACCTTATAATCCAATCTATACAACCCATAATTTTATTTGGATTCACCATCTTCTAAAAGATCTAATCATTACCAGTTCGTCCACTTGGGTAGGTTACTTCATAATATGGTACTTATCCTATGATGCAGAACGATCTCCCCAAACTAAAATTCAAGAGAGATTATATAGTTTTATTAGTTGGTTAGTTCAAATTATTCGGTATTCGTAATGATTCTTGATTATTTTAGGTATGAATGTAAGGACCCTCTAATATGTCATTGATTCTCTCCATTATATAATATATATGTTATCTCTTTCCTTGTGCATTGTGATTTGGATATGAAAATTATTTTTTTCCTTTTTTCGTTTTTTGGGGGGTGGGGGGTCCTAATAGGAATGAATATACTCACCCCTATATGGGATTCATCTAATACATATGGAATTACTTATATAGGAAATGGGAAATTAAGAAGTGATCTATGTGAACAAATTGTAGGTGTGTCTTATTGGAACCTTCAGGTGATAATATATGGAAAATTTTTGGTTTGGTGATAATTCATTGAAGGGAACACTTTAATTTAGTTATTTGTTATGGTTTTTTTCATTCAATATTTTGGTCTATATTTTTTCTATTTCATTTTGTTTTAAGAACTACTTATTCTTTTATGGATCGTAACATTTAATTCATTTGTTATATACACAACTATTAATTTTGTTTTTATTTTTTGTTATTATATCCTATGTGAGGTGGGTGATGTTTACATGTTAATTTAACAAAATATGTACTTATTATCATAAATTCTAAAACTAAAAGGAAAATGCATCATATCACTATGTGGAGGCGGAAGTCCACACAAACACATGACATGATTTTTCTTCATCCAATTTATTATAATGTAAGTATATATATATATTATTATAATAATATATGTAAAATTATTTTAAATAATATTATATATAAATATTAAATATATCATTTTATCAATCTATGAGACATGGTGTTGGAAAATTAATTAAATTGGTTGACGAGGTGGTAGTTCATTGTTCACATGATTGAACATTTAATTTCCCATTTGATGGAAAATGGGATTGATATAGGTTATTATGTTAAAATAATGAAATATCAATTTATTTAAGGTACTTTTTATTTTGTTTTATTTTATTTGAAAAGTATTTTAAGGGGGTAGAGGAAGAAGTAAAATGAATATGCATGGTTAAGAACTATACCACATCTGCATAGAACCTATTTAGGGTTATACTTAAAGGCATAATAAAATGGATTTATGACCAAATAAGGGATTACAAGTCATATTATCGATGTGAGGAATATATTTTGGTTGCTATTAGAATATATAAAGTTATTTTTATGTTTTTGTAATATAGGATATGGTGTTCTCTTTTATAAGTGGCAGAGAGGACATAATTGGATTCTTTGAAAAAAAACCACATTTTACACATAACAATGGTATTAAAAATTTCCCATTCATTAAAATTATAGTCAATATTAATATAAATATTTCCATTAAATAGGAATTAGAAATATTTTCTTATTATTTTAACCCTTATATTTTTTTTTAGCCCCACGTAAATCTCTTTTATCCATAACTATGATATTTATTTTTTCTATTTATAATATATATTTGGACCAAAAATTATTTTGAAATTATGATATAGTATGAATCATTATGATTTAAAATATCTGATCCATATTTAAAAACCCAATTAAAATTGTATTTGGAATTTAAAATAAATAAAATCCATTAATGTGACGAGAAGAATTCAAAAGGAAACATTTTCAATATTATACAATGTTTATATATGAAAATTGAAAAAATAATTTATTCCACATACTAGAATATGATTTATAATAATAAAAATTATTTAATTATACATTTAAAAAAAATAAAATTTAACTTGTAAAAACATTAAATTAAAGATGAATCATTCAATAAAAATTAGTATTTTTCAGTATTCAATGAAAAATTAATCTTTTTAGAAAATTATCAAAATTTCACTCTATGATAATATTGATAGGATGATGTGATAAAAGAATTTAAATTTTCTAAATAAATTTTATTATATTAGTAAATATCTATTTTATCATTGGATCATAAAATAATATGAAAATTCATTTATGAAAATACATTAATAAAAATCATAGTATCATCGTTTTATTGTGATTAGGTCAGATTTCACTTGATTTCATACTCTATGGAATTAATATACATGTTGAATGTTTCATGCATGAAACAATAATAATTTTTTAATATGATTTTAATATCCATAAAGACTGATAATTCATTTTCTATTTCATTAAATATTTACCAAAAGAAAAACAAATAGCTATATTTATCCGATATAATACATTAATCTCTTAAATCTCAATAGAACACCCAATGTTATACATAATCCCATCCATAAATACTTAACCATAATGCTCTTTGATAATACCTCTTTCCAAATTTAATGATAACAAATTCTAAAGAAGGTCACTAAATTTCAAAAATAAACATAACATTAGATTAATCAAACAACCTAAGGTTTCTCTTACTATCACTAACCAAATATGTTAATACCTTGATCACCATAAGACCATAATGATAACATGCATGATTATAAAATGTTTTTATCTATATTATCCTTAAAAATATCATATTGTCAAATATATTCCATAATTCCATAAATTATATAAAGTCCAACAATGATAATATAAACCACAAAATCACTAAAAAATTAGATGATCCAATATATTGTCAAATAATCATATATTTAACATTATTATATCAACATGGAGACATAATAATTGTAACACCCAAAGATTTCATAGTGTGTTATTTCTTCAAAATAATTCAATAGCTTGCACTACACGCAACACCGAGTTCAATCACACCATGACTTACCAAAAAAAGCCATTAAAAAGAGGTTATGAATAGTAATAACTAAATTTTAAACTTTATATAATCCTTATAATTTTATAATCCATATTATGAGTTTCTTAGATATAATGCAAGAACAGATTCATTTTCAGTATTGCACTTTTATCATCTTTTAATAGTGAAACCTTTTTAAATACAATATTTTTAACTTTTTGACTAAATGGGGACATCAAAAAATTTAGAATGAAACATCCCAAGCTTCCACGGTATGCTTTCATTTTAATAATGCAACGACGTGCATTGTACGCAACTTCGAGATTATAACACACCACAACCAATCAAACAAGCCATTATGAATAGTAATACCTACCTTTTAAAATTATAGAAATTTTATCTCTCAAAATGGACTTCATTTTTGGATTCGGAGTATCTAATTTAGCCTAAGTTGAAATTTTGGTACTTTTCGGATAACTTTCATATTTTGATGAATAGTGAAAATTACTAAATTTTAATTAAAAACAACTTTTTTAATCAAAATAATTAATAGTGATAAATTATGGATTTTAGTGGTTTTAAAGTATATTTAGAATATATTTTTACCATTTAATATAATTTTGGTCATTGCACATAATTTTTTACAATTAAACCGGACATAAACAAGTGCCAATCTTTTGATAGTTATTATCTCTTAAAAACACGCTTTTTGTTTTGACAGCAAGAATTAATTTTAAATTAATTTCTGCCACTTATGTGTTTTGAATTTAGAAAAATGGATTCCATATTTGGAATCAGGATGTTCAAATTGTGTAAATATGTAACTTTTATTTTTAGTCATTTTGAATAATTATTGCGGTAAATATTTTATTTACATGGGTTAAGGGTAAATCCGGTAAATAAGGGTTAAAAAATAATATTATAATAATACTAAATTACCCTAAGACGTTTCCTAGCCTTATTGGTTGATACATGTTCGGCATAGGAATATTTGGGTCGATTTTGGGACCCCATGGTGCCACTTGTAGGTGATAGGGACACTTAATTTTAATTAAGTTAAAATAAGTACAAAAATGACATAAGTATATATCTTTTAGAAATAAAATTTATACATAGGGTTATATATGTTGGATTTTCGATTATAAATATTAATTATAAATATAAAATGATTTCCTACATGATGATATTTTATTTTCAATTTTTAGAGATTAAATAATTTAATTTATTTATGACACAATGATGATGTAGTAATTACCATAATAGTGAAAAATTAAAATAATTGATATTATACCCAAATAAATATAATTTGAGACTTTTAATGAATTGCACTAATTTTCTAGGATAATATGACATATTAGTATTGATTTAATGAACTTTTATCGAAGTAATCATTCTGTTATGAGTTTCACAAAAATCAACTATTGAATAGTGTCAAAATTGACATAAAAGAGTTTTTAAAACAAATATTATATTATTAATTGATATTAAATTTATAAAAATCTAAGGCTCGGCCAAGAGACTTATATCATGATATTTGTATCATTAATGGACCACTTGGGTGTCTCTTGGATGTATATGGTAAGTTTATTAACCATATAATATAAAAATACAAAGTGACATGGTAAATGTCAAACTAATTAACTTAGAGTTAATACTTAAAGATAAGGTTAATATAAGTAACCAAACCTGTCTAAATTCTATTGGATGAGTTTTTTTCGACCTATACCCACATTAACCTTTGAATAATCAACTTTTGTGCCATTGGAAACCGAATATGAATTTATTATAAATTAATATTTCTAGCTTATCCAAAGGTGCCCCTCACCCCTCTTATAAAAGGGCACTCCTCCTCATTTCTTCACACCTTCGAAGCCTTTTGGATCGGCCAAACTCTGACCCAATACTCTCCCAACATCCCTCACTACAACCTAGAGGCCTTATTTTGATTATAAAGACAACCTAAGGAGCCTTTTGATCAAATCAAAAGGAAGAACCCGAAGAAGAGGTAATGATTTCACCACCCTTTTCCAAGTTCCTTTCTTCTTCCACTTCTTCTTCTGTTGTTTTTACCATTCTAAAATAATAACTCCAGCATCATATATATATACTGTGATGTTATTATAAATATGTTACAACCATATTCAGTATTCTATCCACCCTTTTAATAACATGTCACCATACGTGCGTACGTACGGCTTACCGTCTCCACGTCGTGGTGTAATTGTTATTCAATATATTATTATTTGGATGGGTATAATAATGATGTGTAACTCATGTAAATAATAAATATAACATGTTAATGATTCTGTATATATCTTATACCATCCATTTATATATTATTTTAATATCAAAATAATGATATTGTGGCTCGTGCGTACGTACGGACTACCGTCTCCACGAACGCGATGAGATTCATTCTCCATCGTATCCATTCAAATATAATTCTCATTTGATGATTAATAATTGTATATAAAGACTTGATATAATCCTGTATATGATTAAGATACAACCTATCCATTACAATCATGTCTTAGTAACAAAACATATCAAGGAAAACGAGTAAGTTAACACCCGAAACAACGATAATACTAAGATATTATTAACAAATCAATGTTTAAAGATCATATATGATATCATATTAATGTATATGATTCTTGTATAATTTAATAACAATTATTTCACCATTATAAAGGAGGTTAACCTACCCCAACCAAGGAAAAGTACAAGGTAAGGGTTATTTCACAATCTCTTCATTATCCGAGGTTGTTTATACGTAATAATCTACTGGGATCTCTTTATCATCCACATCCATGTTTCATAAAAATGAATTTCAAAACATTTTTACTATTTACTAGAATATGGGTTAAAGTCATTTATACCCTTGATTTATTTTTTATAAGAGGTTTATAATGTAATCTTTCTGTCGTTTTCCAAACAAAGTGCTTTTTAACCTTTTCGACAAAATTAAGGTAAGAATGTTTTTTTTAACTTATACGGCGGGTGCGGCTATTTACCGCCGTTATAAAATTGTCAAAGCTTCCATTACAAGCATACAAGGATATTTTCAAATTAAATGTTTTATTTCATAATTATGTGACTTTTAAATGATATCAAAATGAATATTTTAAGAATTTCGGAATGGTACTCTTTATCAAAATCAGAATTTTAAATGTTTTAAAGATTTATCTTTCTAAGTATTTTTAATTAATGTCCATGTCTTCAAAATGGTTTTTAAGGATTTATTTATATGGACATGAATGTTTTTTTAAAATGTTAATTCCTTTCAAAAGTTTCAAAGTGGTATGGGACACTTTGATTCAGAAATCTCTTTTTAATTAATAAATGTGTGATTTTAAAATGATTTCAAAAAAAGGAGATATTTCTCTCAAATAGTTTTTATTTCATCTATTTCAACATCCTTTGATGGATTTTATGATTATATGAAGTTTATTTATTATGATACAAAACATCCATAATGTATTGAAGAATTTGTGATATGTTTGACCGTGGATGTGTTATTTTTATACCATTCATGGTTTATGGAGAAAGTATTGACATTTCATATGCTAGTTTTAATACGAATGTTTATGTTATGTTTAAACCTTTTCATATGGGAATGCATTGGACTTAATATGTGACGGGTGGAGCCTACTATAGCTCCTCGATGCATCGGTAGGTCTCATAAGACCAACTAGTGTCTTGGCACAAGGCCTTGACAAAATACTATTTGTAGTCTTGGCACGAGGCCTTGGCTATGTGGTTATGATAGTCTGGCATTATGCATTCCATCATTATTAAAGTGGTTATTGATATTCCATGTGATTAGTCGATTAGTATAATATCCATGTGAATAAGTAAATGACATTATTTCATTTTACTTTTGCTATACTATGATGAAGTTCAAGTTTAAAAGGCTCTTGTTTTAGTTATACATTGCCTTACATGTTTATTCTTATTTATGAAAGTTTCCGCTATATTGTTATCCTTACTGGTCATTTGAGCTCACCCCTTTTCTATGTTTTATTTTTCCCAGGATGTGAAGAAGTAAGTTATGAATGACATACAGGGATAGTATGTGGGGATATGAGTGTGGAATATGGATACTATGTTGTTGTAGTAGTTTTTCACTTTATTATGTAATGTAAAACTTCATGAATATATCTAGTGTTTCCAAGGCTACTAAACCAATCGGTATTTTGATATTTGATCTTTCTTGTGATCATGCCAATGTTATGTAATAATGCACTGACTCTGGTTAACTGGGGTCGGGGCGTTACAGTTGGTATCAGAGGAAGTTTAGTACAAACCTTGAAAGGTAGATTTAGATAAACTCTGATTAGAGAACATAGATTTAAGATGAATTTTGAGGATTGGTATAGAATAACTTCCTAGAATTTTGGTATTGTAGAGATTTTGTGAGTTTTCCGAGCAATACATCCCTGTCTGGATACGAGCAGGTAGAGGCGGCTCTGGCACAGATGTACCTAGGGGTAAAACCCAAAAACACCGCTTTGAGCTAGACTCGAACGGGAACTGGTGCACGACAACGGGCCTTGCATCACTCTTTGTTACGACACTCCCGAGGGATATGCTTAGGATAACTCTCATTTTCTTTACAAATCATTATGAAGGGTTTATGAGTATATACTTCCTCAAAAGAGACATTTTTATGACTATGGATTATATCCATAAACTATTTAATTTATGTTATGTGTTTTACAAGTTTGGGATTAGGTATTTTTATTCATAAACTAGTCTAATGTATGCCATTGTTTAGAAATGGCGCCCAGTAGAAGGAATGAGAACTCTAGCAATGCACATGATACAAAGAGAATGAAGGATCATATATTTCATGGTCTTAAGCCAGAATTTATACGAGAAATAGTCTTGCATGTATTATCATCATATGAAGAAATAATATCATGTGGTGATAAGATAAGTAAATAGTTTACTGCGTCCTATGGCTTTGAATGGAAGCAAGAGAAGAAAAGGATGGAAGAGAGAAAGATGAATAAAGGGAAGAGGGAAAAGAAGAATTTTTCCATATGTGATAACTTTGGGAAGAAACACCTTGGAACTTGTCTGAAAGGAATGGGAGTTTGTTATAAGTGTGGAGGAAAAGGGCACAAAGTATGTGACTGCAAGGGTAAGAAAATGGTTTCAAATGTACAATGCTTCATTTGCAAGGAGTTTGGACACTACGTGAACCTATGTCCCAGTCTTCAAACCATGCCGCAAATGATGCTATTGGATAATAATCAAGTTAGGATTCTACCACAGATGAAGAGGAATGATTTGAGTTCTTATGTTGATTATGTCAATTGAGTGTTGTATAAAAAATGTACTTGTTATAATAATTATGGAGTATATAAGGATTGTACTGCAGTACTATTTCATTAAGGACTTGAGATTGTGTGGAACAAAGAAAAGTGACTCACTAGTAGGATAAATTTTTGGAAAATATATGGTTGAGAGAATGATAAACCATAATATAATTCTGATACCGAGGTAGTGATTTTGGAATTATACATAATTGTTTTGGATATATTATATTGGATATTCTTGACTACCTTGAAACTGATTAATGATTTGTAAATTCCATAATTGTTGGGGTTTAAAACATTTTTGGATTGATGAAGTATTTCCAGAATTCTATATGGAATAAGGGAGCATGAATGTAATCAATAAGGAATATGGTAATTCAGGATGTTTCAGTGTATTAAAAGAATACATGATGAAGGTATTCATATTCTATTACGGGGTAAAAAGGATCTACATTATGTTTACCTTCCTTATAAATGTTGGACTGTGATTTTGGACAGAAGTATTTTGGATAGTATTAGTTTGGATTATTTTGGATTTCCATAAAAGGACAACCTAGAGGTCGGGCGGCAACTGGTCGCATCCGGCAAGGCCGCGAGACTTGAACACGCAACTGAAGGGTGACAAGGGTGTATCACCTACAACTGGCCCACGATATATCCTAGATTAAATAATGTAGTTTTCTTAAAAGATCTGGTAGATAAATTATAAATTCATTTATTTTGGAACCCAGTACGAATAGTATAAATAAAGAAATTTTACGTTCTGTTATATTTTATAGTGAAAGATGAGTTTGTGGTAGAAAATTATTAATGGATAAAACTCTAATTATAAAGTAAGTATATCTCCTTATGATCTTAGCCAATCTCATAAATAAATTCCTCAACATTAATAAAGGGAACTTAGAACAAAAATGTTGACCTAGATGGTACCTTAAATCATCACTAATTTATGGATTTGGAATTGTTGGCCTTTTCATAGCCATGTTCTCTACCACTCTCCATCAGATAATTGATGGTTAGATTTCTCATCCATATCCATATTTTCCTATATGGAACCCTAGTATGTGTTATTTTCAGTAATCTTCATACTTTCCAATCTTTATTTTAAATAGAGGCCTTATTAAATCATTTTTAGATGTGGGATTTCAACTAAGATATTTTGAAACGTCAAAAATGTGTTATCCCAATACCCTATTTTTTGTTGAACCGATGGTATTTCAAATCATCATAGATTGATGAGTTTAAGGACCTAAATTTTATAATTGTTTGTGATTGATGACCTCAATCACTACCTATAAATATTTATGTTTTTCCTCCAATTATTTGTCTCTAATTGCCACCAATGTTCTTCTAATCGAGATCATAATTTGGTGGTGACCCTTTCATTTCTCTTTACCTCATATTAAGACTAAATTTTAGTAACCCAATTTCGGATGTGGGTTTTCCCACAAATATATTTTCTATTTTCAACCTTTTATTTTCAAAGAACAATTTCAAATTGCGAGGATTCAATTTATTGAAGGAGGGGAGAATGTAACACCCCAAGATTTCATAGTGTGTTATTTCTTCAAAATAATTCAATAACTTGCACTACACGCAACAACGAGTTCAATCACACCATGACATACCAAAAAAAATTCATTCAAAAGAGGTTATGAATAGTATTAACTAAATTTTAAACATTATATAATCCTTATAATTTTATAATCCATATTATGAGTTTCTTAGACATAATGCAAGAACAGATTCATTTTCAGTATTGCACTTTTATCAACTTTTAATAGTGAAAAATGTTTAAATACAATATTTTAAAATTTTTGACTAAATGGGGACATCAACAAATTTAAAATGAAACATCCCAAGCTTCCATGGTACGATTTCCTTTGAATAATGCAACGGTGTGCATTGTATGCAACTTCGAGATTCTAACAAACCACAACCAATCAAACTAGCCGTTATGAATAGTAATACCTACTTTTAAAATTTTAGAAATTTTATCTCTCAAAATAGACTTCATTTTTGGATTCGGAGTATCTAATTTAGCCTAAGGTGAAATTTTGGTACTTTTCGGATAACTTTCATATTTTGATGAATAGTGAAAATTACTAAATTTTAATTAAAAACAACTTTTAAAAAAAAATTTAATAGTGATAAATTATTAATTTTAGTGGTTTTAAAGTATATTTAGAATATATTTTTACAATTTCATATAATTTTGGTCATTGACATAATTTTACAATTAAACCTGACATAAACATGTGTCAATCTTTTGATTGTTATTATCTCTTAAAAACACGCTTTTGGTTTTGACAGCAGGAATTAATTTTAAATTAATTTCTGCCACTTCTGTGATTTGAATTTATAAAAATGGATTCCATATTTGGAATCAGGATGTTCAAATTTTGTAAATAGGTAACTTTTAGTTTTAGACATTTTGAATAATTACTGCGGTAAATATTTTATTTACCATGGTTAAGGGTAAATCTGGTAAATAAGGGTTAAAAAATAATATTACAATAATATTAAATTACCATAAGACGTTTCCTAGACTTATTGGTTGATACATGTTCGTCCATAGGAATCTTTGGGTCGATTGTGGGACCCCATGGAGCCACTTGTAGGTGATAGGGACACTTTATTTTAATTAAGTTAAAATAAGTACAAAAATGACATAAGTATATATCTTTTAGAAAAACAATTTTTACATAGGGTTATTTATGTTGGATTTTCGACTATAAATATTCATCAGAAAGATAAAACGATTTCCTACATGATGATATTTTATTTTCAATTTTTAGAGATTAGATAATTTAATTTAATTTATGACACAATGATGATGCAGTAATTACCATAATAGTGAAAAATTAAAATAATTGATATTATACCCAAATAAAAATAATTTGAGACTTTTAATGAATTAAAATAATTTTCTAGGATAATATGACATATTGGGATTGATTTAATGAACTTTTCTCGAAGTAATCATTCTGTTATGAGTTTCACAAAAATCAACTATTGAATAGTGTCAAAATTGACATAAAAGAGTTTTTTTTTAAAATATTATATTATTAATTGATATTAAATTCCTAAAAAAATCTAAGGATAGGCTAATAGACTTATATCTTGATAGGTTTATCATTAATGGACCACTTGGGGGTCTCTTGGATGTATATGGTATGTTTATTAACCATATAATATAAAAATACAAAGTGACATGGTAAATGTCAAACTAATTAACTTAGAGTTAATACTTAAAGATAAGGTTAATATAAGTACCCAAACTTGTCTAAATTCTATTGGTTGAGTTTTGTTCGACCTATCCCCACCTTAACTTTTGAATAATCAACTTTTGAGCCATTGGAAACCGAATAAGAATTTATTATAAATTAATATTTCTAGCTTTTCCAAAGGTGCCCCTCACCCCTCTTATAAAAGGGAACTCCTCCTTCTCATTTATTCACACCTTAAAATCCTTGTTGATCGGCCTAACTCTGCCCAAATACTGTCCCAACTTCCCTCAATACAACCTAGAGTCCTTAGTTTGATCAGAAAGCCATCCTAATGAGCCTTTTGATCAAATCAAAAGGAAGAACCCGAAGAAGAGGTAATGATTTCACCACCCTTTTCCAAGTTCCTTTCTTCTTCCACTTCTTCTTACATTGTTTTTACCATTCTCAAATAATAACTCCAGTATCATATATATAATGTGATATTATTATAAATATGGTACAACCATATTCATTATTCAATCCACCCTTTGCATAACATGTCACCATACGTGCGTACGTACGGCTTACCGTCTCCACATCGTGGTGTAATTGTTATTCAATATATTATTATTTGGATGGGTATAATAATGATGTGTAATACATGTAAATAATAAATATAACATGTTAATGATTCTTTATATATGATATACCATCCATTTATATATTATTTTAATATCACAATAATGATATTGTGGCTCGTGCGTACGTACGGACTACCGTCTCCACAAACCTGATAAGATTCATTCTCCATCGTATCCATTCAAATATAATTCTCATTTGATGATTAATAATTGTATCTAAGGACTTGATATCATTCTGTATATGATTAATATACAACCTATCCAGGACAAACATGGCTTATGTAACAAAACATATAAAGGAAAACGAGTAAGTTAACACCCGAAACAACGATAATACTAAGATATTATTAACAAATCAATGTTAAAAGATCATATATGAAATCATATTAATGTATATGATTCTTGTATAGTTTAATAACAATTATTTCACCATTATACAGGAGTTTAACCTACCCCAACCAAGGAAAATTATAAGGTAAGGGTTATTTCACAATCTCTTCATTATCCGAGATGTTTATACGTAATAATCTACTGGGATCTCTTTATCATCCACATCCATGTTTCTTAAAAATGAATTTCAAAACATTTTTACTATTTACTAGAATATGGGTTAAAGTCATTTATACCCTTGTTTGACTTTTTATAAGAGGTTTATAAAGGAATATTTCTGTCGTTTTCCAAACAAACTGCTTTTTAACCTTTTCGACAAAATTAAGGTAAGAATGTTTTTTTAACTTATACGGTGGGTGCGGCTATTTACCGCCATTATAAAATTGTCAAAGCTTCCATTACAATCTTACAAGGATATTTTCAAAGTAAGTGTTTTATTTTATAATTATGTGACTTTTAAATGATTTCAAATTGAATATTTTAAGAATTTCAGAAAGTTACTCTTTATCAAAATCAGAATTTTAAATGTTTTAAAGATTTATCTATCTAAATATTTTTAATTAATGTCCATGTCTTAAAAATTGTTTTTAAGGATTTATTTATATGGACATGAATGTTTTTTAAAAATTTTAATTCCTTTCAAAATTTTCAAAGTGGTATGGGACACTTTGATTCAAAAATCTCTTTTTAATTAATAAATGTGTGACTTTAAAATGATTTCAAAAAAAGAGATATTTCTCTCAAATAGTTTCTATTTCATCTATGTCAACATCTTTTGATGGATTTTATGATTATATTTAGTTTATTTATTCTGATACAAAACTTCCATAATGTATTGAAGGAGTTGTGATATGTTTTACTATGGATGTGCTATTTTTATACCATTCGTAGTTTATGATGAAAGTATTGACATTTTTTATGTTAGTTTTAATATGAATGTTTATGTTATGTTTAAACCTTTTCATATGGGAATGCATTGGACTTAATATGTGACGGGTGGAGCCTGCTATAGCTCCTCGATTCATCAGTAGTTCTCATGAGACAAACCAGTGTCTTGGCACAAGGCCTTGAAAAAATATTATTTGTAGTCTTGGCACGAGGCCCTGGCTATGTGGTTATGATAGTATGGAATTATGCATTCCATCATTATGAATGTGGTTATTGATATTGCATGTGATTATTCTATTAGTAGAATATCCATGTGAATAAGTAAATGAAATTATTTCATTTTACTTTTTCCATACTATGTTGAAGTTCAAGTTTAAAAGGTTTTTGTTTTAGTTATACATTTCCTTAAATGATTATTCTTATTTATGAAAGATTCCGCTATATTGTTATCCTTACTGGGCATTTGAGATCACCCCTTTTCTATGTTTTATTTTTCCCAGGATGGGAAGAAGTAAGTTATGAATGACCTGCAGGGATAGTATGTGGGGATATGAGTGTGGAATATGGAGACTATGTTGTTGTAGTATTTTTTCACTTTATGATGTAATGTAAAACTTCATGAATATATCTAGTGTTTCCAAGGCTACTAAACCAATCGGTCATTCGAGATTTGATCTTTCTTGTGATCATGCCAATGTTATGTAATAATGCACTGACTCTGGGTAACTGGGGTTGGGGCATTACAATAATGGTTATCTTCACTCAATAATTTTTTTTCTAAATAGATCAACTTGCTACAGAGTCACTTTTAGTTGTCACCAGTACCATTCAACGTATTTTATTCAAATACTTATAGAAAAAAACTTTATTAAAATACCTATAAGCATATTGTTTATTATATTGAGAATTTTATTGAAAAAAATACTTGTAAAATATAAATCATGAATCTAAATAAACTAGTACTTTATTCCACATCATTCATATTATAGAATTAGCATGACCATGATCTCTAATATTCTTCTAAGGTATATTCCATTAATGCTTGTGTAATTTTCTTAGTAGTGAACCTGAACCATATATTTGAACCACTAATTATTAAAGGTTTATTTCATAGCAATTCATTCATGATACTATTGAACTTTCTCTCCATGATTGAAGAAAACTCTCTTTCCCTTCAAGAAAGTACTCGCGTGTTTATTCACACAATTATCATATATGGGAAAATCATTCAGTATATTCTTCCTATTAAATATTTTTTTTCATATATCCAATTATAGTAATTGATTCCATTATTTAAACAATTCTTGGATAATGATTTCTCTATCTTAATAGAACATTATACTATATCCTTATATGATGATAATGTTTTGGAGACCAGTTCCTATTGAAGGATTTGATTTATCTAATCACATAAGTGGTTAATCTTATGCTTAGATTATTTGTGTAGTCTTGAAAAAAATTTCTATCATTATAATGATTTATTCATACTATGAAATTATTTCAACCTTATTTATCCTAGTCTCCATAATTTTATGTCCATATCTAATTTGTTGTTTGTGAGGAAAATATTTTTTGTGTACCTTAAAATTATTACAGTGATTGTTTTCTAAATTATATTAATCATTTTTTTAAAATAAATGAACCCCATTGATATTAATCTCCTTGGAAATGATAAATAACCATAAAAACCATCCCCCTTTTAATACTTCATAGAGTGATAAATATATTCTCTACCAAACATATTTGTTGCTCAACAAATAGATATATAGTCCAATTAAATTATTAATGTTGTGGATTAATAATTTAGTATTAAATTATTGATGTTCATTGTTTATTATTATGATTATATATTCTTTAATGTTATTATTAATAACCTGGTTTATTCCCCAATTTAGTTATAATTTGATCAGCTTCAACTGCTGCTCTATCTCCAACATTACTATATTTTCTAAGAGGAAAATCCCTAAATAGATTATGTGCATTGATATAGTTTTCATCCATATACTATGATTAATTTTTATAAATTTTAATATACTAGATTAGATCATAACATTATGAAAAATAATTTATAATCTCAAAACTATTGAAACACTTAGAATAAATTGAAAATTATTTACATATCTAATCCCATAAAGGTAAGAATGGTCTCTTTTGTGAAAGTATTAAAATCATAAAAATATATTAAAATACAAAATAATTGTCTATAATGAAATTTTGAATTAACCTAATAATATCCCTTTGTTTTGTTATTCCATGTTTGTATTAAGGATTATTAAGTTTTAGTTGATAAAAATCCATTCAAAACCAAATGCATCTTTTTGAGTTATTACACCTAAGTACAATTCTTCCAGACACACATCCACACATAATATCTATAATGGGTTTTATTTTCTAAAAATTATCATAAAATGTACCATAAAAATCTTAGGATGTTATCCTATTATTATTCTTATCCTCGCATTCTGTTATAGGGTATATTCCGTAATCTATGTTTTTAAAATTTTGTTCGCATCATTTCTACTAAAAGTTCACAAATACCAACTTTAATGATCTTGAACATAGTATCCTAGAGTTAATGGTTATGTTATTACACTTGTGTTAGACACTATTGAAAAACTCCCAATAGATCAAATAGTTTACTATTATTTGAAAATAGAAATATACATGAATTATCATTAAATTTAAAGACCTAAAATATAAATTAATATTTTATTTATTACACCATTATTCCTTTTAGAATATACCCACATAATAATAAAAAACCATTCTTGGATTCCACTGGAATGTATTTATAATATATTATTTATCTAAATTACTTAGTTATAGTATGTTTATAGCATAATATGTAATGAATGATTTTAAAAACAACATCATGGTAGTTTTAAAAAAATAAGAGAAATCAGAATTTTTACTCTATAGTGGTGTTCAATGGGAATTTTATAATTTATAATTTTAATAGAACTCAAATAATATTCTTTTCCACTCCCTTGGTCCCATAATTATATTTTTAGACTATGATATTTGTTTGGTGGAAATATTATCTATTAAAAGTTTGGATGTATATTTAAATTTTAGTTATTATAATTAATTATAGGACATTTATCAACACGTATTCATTTTTTGATATGTTATAACATTAGAATAGAATTATATTTTTTAATTCATGGTTGATTCTAGAATAAGAGGTTCTTCCTTGACAATGAATAACCTTGCTTTGGGAATCATGGCATCGCCAAACACCATATTTCCTTACATCTCTCCTTTTATTTTTATTTTTTGTTTATATTTTTTGTTTCATTTGCCCATATTTTTTAATTTTTTTTTTCGACCTTTTCATTGATGTAAAACACTCTTATTTTGGGTTTTAAAACTATATATAAAACATATGGAGGGTGGTGAAAAGAATGGAGTTGTGAAGGGGGTATCGTCATGGAGCTTGGGTCATACCAGATCATCGTGCGACAATTGTGGAATGAAAATCTGATCGAAGTTTCAATGGTTTTCGAGTAGAAGTAGGGCCTATTTTGTTTTTTCTCCATAATTCATTCTAGAATATTTTTTAGGTTTTAAATTTTTTTGGGTTATTGGGGTCTCCTAGATGATCGATCTAGCGAGTTTCAGGGGAAATTGGGGTTTTAGGAGGTTCATATGGAATTTTGTTCTATAAATCCCATACACATTTCATGTGGTTCTATTAACATATTCTATGTGTTTTTCATATTTTGAGGATTATAAGCACTATGTACTTCAAGTACATGCATTGTAGTAGTATTGTGCCATGTGCATGATTACATGCCCATGTAGAGTGTTTGGTGCTGCACATCGTATACCTAAGAAACTTGGTCATATAGCCATGAACAAGATAATGAGGAAATTATGAACCTATACTATATGTATGTAGAGTACATGCCATATAGTGGTGCTTGGCCATTTAGATTGGTACTTGTGAGGACACCGTGTTTAAAGATGGACAAGACCATAAAGTAGTACACAAGAAAACGAGATGTGTTCTCTGGCTGCGTATATATATATGTCTAGGTGAACATTTAAGAGTACACAAAAAATACTAAAAAGTAAATTCTATTCAATTTTTTCATCTTGGGTGTTTTTTTGGGACTTTTTTTACAAGTCATTTATTGTAATCATGAGTAATCTATTAAAAGTATTTTCCACATTGATTATAGTGGTAGATTAATTTAAGAAGGAATTGGTTGTGTGTATACTTTTGTAGACTAAGACATAGTTTTTTAAGAAGTTTCCTTTAAAATTATTATTCTAGACTTGTCTTAGTTGTTAGTTTGTGTGTTTTGAGTCCCACATAATGTTGTGAGCTTGATGATAACCTTTTCTTGAGTATTCAAGGTCTATAAATTAGAATTTTGGTGAAAATATTATAAAAAGAAGTATCAAATGATCCTTGGGGAGATATTTTCTAGTTATTTCTCATGGTGTAGTGTGTTTAGAGCCTTAGGATTTGATGATATAAAAGGATTTTTGTTATATATTCATGCTTTTGATATATAGTTTGTGTTAGGTAATAGGGACTAGATGAGCCTACCATTATAGGTGTAGTTCTAGTTAAGGTTTATCTTTAAGTAGAGTTTATAAATGTGGTTTCCCATATGTGCATATTTTAAGTTGATGTTTCCCATTGGGTGGGGTTCTGGTTGAGGATTAACTTCTAGGATTGTTGCTTAAATATATTTCAATTCAAGTTGTAGTGTTTGTTGATGTTTCCATTCTATGAATGGTGATATATGGGATATGATTTTTGAGACCAGATGTGGTTTCTTAGGGTGGGATTGGGCCAAGGATTGGTTTTTCTAGAATATCTCCATTTAGTGTGCCTTAATTGTGAAACAGTTTGTGGAATGTTGTTTTTCCCCCAATGTTGTTCTCTTGTTAGATAGATTTTTTATTCTTAGTAGTTCTAGTTGTTTGGTTTGGGGGAATCCAAATATGGTTCTTGATCTTGTGTTCTTGGAGGTTGACTATGATGTTATTTATTTAAGTATAAAAGAGGAGACACTTGTATATGTTTTTGGATCTATTGATATCCAGGAAGTTGATGTGGTTTATCTCCTGAGTTGGATGGATGGTTATTTTGAGATCAGGATAAAGAGGTAATGTATGATCAGGATCACTACAACGTCCCTAACTTAGACAATATAAATTTGACAAGGGTTTGTAAACCATGGATTATTTTATTACTCTTAGTTCCATGTTACCTGATTATTGGGTCATAGTCAATCATATTGAAGATTCACTGATAGGTTATTTATTTATATGTTAGTTTTAACTGCCTTCTAGAGATTGGTAGTATCTTGTAGAGGTTTACATGGAGTCCCTAATATAAGTTCAGATCATTCCATTGATTCCTAGTGCATGAAATATGTGATTCGGTGTTATGAAAATTTGGATGTTATCCTAGGGTCCAATATTTATTCATATCCTTATACTGAAAATATGATCTCGTTAATGATTTGGTGGATGGGATTGATGTTGTAGCAGTGAAATTGATTTTTGGAAATTCCTCTGGTTGGGGCTGGAGCGAGGGTTGTTTTAATAATGGGTGTCAGGATAGAAAATAAGGTTTTTTTATTTCATTTTTTCAGGCCCTGTGTGTTTAGTTTCTATTTTTTGTCTCATTTTTTCATTTATACATCATTTTTGAAAGATTTTCATATGAGGTGTTTCATGAGAGTTTTTTTACAATATAAATTTGTACCATTTTTGGGGGTGTCCTTTTGAGATTTAATTCTCAAACACTATAATGAACCTTAGTGTACATGAAGACCCCTTGTTTGTTGTCAGTATGGTCATAGGATGTGGTGTATCAAGAGGAGTCCCAATATTTAATGATCTTATAGGATAGATCATGTGGACTTCAAGGCTTATTATGTATATATTCCATATAAATGTATGCAGGGTATATGGTATGACTCAAAGAAGAAGTAGAGCCTTGTGTATTTATTTTCCATTTCATTATTATCATTGTATGGGTTTTAAAGGGAGTTAAAACTATATGTATGCATGTTAATTAATTTTATATAAATTATTAAATTTATTATTGTTGGTTTTCAATTTACATAAACTATTCATGAACATTGGTATGAGGACATAGTATCCAGATTGTATTGTTTTAGGCCCACACTCTCTGTTGATAGCCTTTGGAAAATTGGTAGTTATTCTTGAGGCCATGTTTCGAACTAAATCAGGTGATGTATTAGGTCTATTTAGGATTGTTTGTGAAAAAAGAATTTCAGAACAGGTTTCTTTTTTCCCTTTTGTGGTCGATATACAACTATTCCAAGAATGTTTTGGATCTTGGGATAGATAATAGGCTTGTTTTTCATGAACACCAATTCGGGTATAAGACCAATGTTTTAATGGATATGAGATTTTTTGGGTCACTTCCTATTATTATTTTTGGATTTTCACCTCAGGTGATGAACATATGGTTGTTATTTTTATGTGAGGATTTTTTTCTTGGATCGATGTCAAAAGACAGATTTTAATTCATCATGATACATTGATATAAGATATATTCTTATCTACGTGTGTATTATTACTAATGAAAGTTTTTCATTTATTTAATTTGTCAAAAACTTCTTCTACAGTGTATACTTATATAAGTACTAGGTGAAAATATACACAACAAAACTAGATGTCCATTTCATCTGATGATAGTTCACGAGGATCCATTAGAGACATGATGTATTATGATAGAGATGTAGTCCATTCATTGAGGGATGCCTGTGAACCCTTGAGTGTAGTAATAGGATTTGGGTTTCCCAAATGATGTTTTGTTTTAGAAAGGTGTAGATTGAACTAAATTTTCATTTAGTGTGAGGTTCTCCTAATGTTGTGTTATCCAAGATAAGTTCTATGTTTATACTGTGATTTACTTGGGCTTTTGTGGTAGAGAATTTGGGGTGTTCATGGTCTCATGGCTGGTTCAGTTGAGAGGGATGGTTTAGATTGTTTCCTAACCCTGTTGGGTCTACATTCTCTATTGGTTTCATGATGAGATCATGGATGAGAAATTGTGGTTCCAGTTCGATGCTCGTGTGGATGGTAGTCTTGTGGTTGATTTTTTAGAATGTATATAAATGATTTTAATGGGGATTATTGATAGTTTCTTGTTTTTTTGGAAATAGACTATATGAGGATAATGTTTAGTAGTTTTAGGTGTGTTAGACCAAGTTCATTTGTTCATGAATCATTTGATAATTAGGGTATACGAGTAGTTTTTTGTAGAATAACTCTACCTTGTAGAGGATAGTATTGCTTAATGTTGGTTTTCTGAATAATCCTATTTTATTGTGGGAATGTGCAAGATATTTGAACATACTGTAAGTTGGATTATGAGTAAAATGTTTTTTGTGAAGTGTAGTGAGATACTTATTGTGGGTAGTTACCTATAGGCACTTTGGGTTGTGGTTATTGTTTTAAGAGGTTCGTTGAATGTTTGATATTTTATTCTCAGTAGTCCATGAATAGATAGTAATTATTCATCGGTGTTGATGATTTTGTGTGAGTGGTTTTCCATTTCAAGACATTGCATTCAGTAGTGGATAGATTTTGGGATGAGTTTTTTGGTGTCAATTTAGGGGTGATGATAAGGATAGTCAGAGGGTGGGGTAATTAGACCTGTCATAGATTAATTTTCCTCTAGCATGAAGTGTGATATGTTTTGGAGAATTGGTTGAAGGATGGTCTTGGTTGTGTTATAAGAACTGATATTTGGAATTAATGTTATAATATGTATATCCCCTAAGGAATATTTGGGAATGATGTGTTTTCACTCAGGAGATTTTGATGAACTATATCCTATCGATTAATGAAAAATTAGGGAAACATGATTTTTTTTCTATTAGGTGGTATTCGAAGGGTAAATGGTAATTTCAAATTTCATGAGAACTAAAATAATTTTTCTTACCAATCTATTGGAACCATAAAATTGAGCTTTCACATTAGTAAATGTGTTTTTTGGAATTTGGATCCATTCAAATCTAGAAGGAATATTAATTATTTAATTATTTAAGTTAATTAAATATTAATTTTTCATCGGTATTCATTCGATGGTATATTTTATTCATGGAATAATACTATAATTTCAAATTTTTTGTTGAATCCAAAATAGGGGGGTTTCAATGGTGATTAATAACCTTGCATCGGTAACTAAGGCCATAAAATTCCCCCTCCTTACGTCTTTTTCTCCATTCATTGTTCTTTTCCTATATTTATTCATTTTTCTTTATATTATACTTTTTTTTCTCATTTCACCTTTTCACCCTTTTCTATCATGTATTATTCTCCCTTTTGGGTTCTTTGGATGTGATATATGAGATGAGGAGGTTGAGAAAGTGTAGTAGAGAGAAATGGGGAGGATGTCCTCCCAAAGAGATTAGGTCAAGAAAAAACATTATGCGATAACTAGGTAATGCGAATCAGATCAATGATATTTTGATTTCCCCACTGAGGAAGGGAAATGTTAATTTTTTCCCGTAAATAATCATAGATAAATATTTTAGGTTTTTTATATTTTTCGGGGTTATTGGGTACCCCTTTAAGGTCGATGCATTATGTTTTAGATTAAATAATTGATTTTTGGAGGTCAGGAGGGATTTCTATATAAAAATCTTGACCCCATAACATGTGATTATATGAATGAATTTAATTTATTATTACTTTAATTAAGGTTTATTTTCTTAGATGTACATGTCATTTACTTTAAGTATATATCATATAGTTTTTCATAGACATATGATCTTGTACTTCACTTGAGGAGTGTTTGTGACTACAAACTATTTACCCAGGGTAAATTTCATATATTGTTACCTATCCTCATATCCAATTACTTTATAATGGGTCCATTTTAGGACTATAAGTTATGTACTCCAGAGTACATGCCCTGTTGTATTGCTTGTCATTATGGCCAATCACTAAGAAAAGCACCCTCTATGAAGGGGGATATGGACTTGTAGTAGTACAGAGTAAGAACCCATGTGTTCTCTATGAATTTACAAGTAAATTAAATGGTGAAAAATTGAGATAAAATTTCATTTTATTTTCCTAAAAATAGGGTTTTAGGTGTCATTATGCCTTATGTTAATAATTGAACTTCTGAGTAACCAATTCTGGATATTTTTTAACATATATGTTAGTAGTGTAATCCTTTTCTATGTTGAGATTCCCATGTGATGGTGTTATCTTTATGATTACTTTGTCTTGATGATGCTTAATGTGTTTATATTATGTGCATTGGATAGATTTTGAAATTTATGATAAATGTATAAATGGATAATATTATCTTGTTTTTTATCAAGGTTTAATTCATTTGGATCATTTAGGCTTGTATAAAATCATGATATTCTTGAAAATGTAACGCCCCGACCCTAGTTACCCAGATTCGGTGCATTATTACATTACATTGGCATGATCACAAGAATGATCAAATCTAGAAAGACCGATTGGTTTAGTAGCCTTGGAAACACTACATATATTCATAAAGTTTTACACTACATTACAATGTGAAAAACTACTACAACAATATAGTCTCCATATTCAACACACATATCCCCACATACTATCCCTGAAGGTCATTCATAACATACTTCTTCACATCCTGGAAAAAATAAAACATAGAAAAGGGGTGAGGTCAAATGCCCAGTAAGGATAACAATATAGCGGAAACTTTCAAAAATAAGCAAAAACATTTAAGGCAATGTATGACTAAAACAAAAGCCTTTTAAATATGAACTTCAACATAGTATGGGAAAAGAAAAATGAAATAATTCCATTTATTTATTCACATGGATATTCTACTTATCGAATAATCACATTCAATATCAATAACCACTTTCATAATGATGGAATGCATAATGTCAGAGTATCATAACCACATAGCCAAGGCCTCGTGCCAAGACTACAAATATAATTTTGTCAAGGCCTTGTGCCAAAACACTAGTTTGTCTCATGAGACCTACCGATGCATCGAGGAGCTATAGCGGGCTCCACCCATCACATATTAATTCCAATGCATTCCCATACGAAAAGGTTTAAACATAACATAATCATTCGTATTAAAACTAGAATAAGAAATGTCAATAATTTCATCATAAACTATGAATGGTATAAAAATATCACATACACAGTCAAACATATCACAAAACCTTCAATACAATATAGAAGTTTTGTATCTTAATAAATCAACTACAAATAAGCATAAAATCCATCAAAGGATGTTGACATAGATGAAATCAAAACTTTTTTTAGAGAAATATCTCTTTCTATTTTGAAATCATGTAAGATTCGTATATTTATAAAATAAAACATTCTCTTTGAAAATATTCTTATAATCTGGTAAGGGAAGCTTTGACGATTTTATAACGGTGGAAAATAGCTGCACCCGCCGTATAAGTTAAAAAAACATTCTTACCTTAATTCTGTCGAAAAGGTAAAAAAGCACCTTATTTGGAAAACGACAGAAATATTCCTTTATAAACTTCTTATAAAAAGTAAAACAAGGGTATAAATGACTTTAACCCATATTCTTGTAAATATTAAAAATGTTTTGAAATACATTTTTAAGAAACATGGATGTGGATGATAAAGAGATCCCAGTAGATTATTACGTAAAAACAACCTCGGATAATGAAGAGATTGTGAAATAACCCTTACCTTGTACTTTTCCTTCGTTGGAGTAGGTTAACCTCCTGTATAATGGTGAAATAATTGTTATTAAATTATACAATAATCATATATATTAATCTGATATCATATATGATCTTTTAACATTGACTTGTTAATAATATCTTTGAATTATCGTCGTTTCGGGTGTTAACTTACTCGTTTTCTTTTATATGTTTTGTTACATAAGCCATGTTTGTCATGGATAGGAAGTATATTTTTCATATATAGAATTATATCATGTCCTTAAACATCATTTTTAAATCATCAAATGATAATTATACTTTAATGGATATGATGGAGAATGAATCTCATCGCGTTCGTCGAGACGGTAGTCCGTACGTACGCACGAGCGACAATATCATTCTTTTGATATTAAAATCATATATAAATGGATGGTATATCATATATACAGAATCATTAACATGTTATATTTATTATTTACATGAGTTACACATCATTATTATACCCATCCAAATAATAATATATTGAATAACAATTACACCACGACGTGGAGACGGTAAGCTGTATGTACGCACGTATGGTGACATGTTATTCAAAGGGTGGATAGAATACTGAATATGGTTGTACCATATTTATAATAACATCACAGTATATTTAAGATACAGGATTTATTATTTTATAATGGTAATAATAAAGAAAGAAGAAGTGGAAGAAGAAAGGAACATTAAACGGGGTGGTGAAAACATTGCCTCTTCTTCAGGTTCTTCCTTTTGATTTGATCAAAAGGGCACCTTAGGTTGGCTTTATGATAAAAATAAGGCCTCTAGGTTGTATTGAGGGATGTTGGGAGAGTATTTGTGCAGGGTGTGGCCGAACCAAAAGGCATTGAAGGTGTGAATAAATGAGAAGGAGGAGTGCCCTTTTATAAGAGGGGTGAGGGGCACCATTGGAAAATCTAGAAATATTAATTTATAATAAATTTATATTCGGTTTCTATTGGCTCAAAAGTTTATTATTCAACGGTTAAGGTGGGTATAGGTAGAAATCCACTCAACCAATAGAATTTAGACAGGTTTGGGTACTTATATTAACCATATCATTTAGTTTTAACTCTTAGTTAATTAGTTTGACATTTACCATGTCACTTTGTATTTTAATAATATATAGTTAATAAACATACTATATACATCCAAGAGACCCATAAGTGGTCCATTAATGATGATAATATCATGATATATGTCTCTTGGCCTAACCATAGATTTTTAGGAATTTAATATCAATTAATAATATAATATTTGTTTCAAAAAGTCTTTTATGTCAATTTTGACACTATTCAATAATTGATTTTTTTAAAACTCATAACAGAATGATTACTTCGAAAAAAGTTAATTTAATCAATCCTAAATTGTCATATTAACCTAGGAAATTAGTGAAATTCGTAAAAAGTCTCATATTATATTTAGTTTGGAATTTATAATATCAATTATTTTAATTTTTCACAATTATGTTAATTACTACATCATCATTGTGTCATAAATAAATTAAATTATTTAAAGTCTAAAAATTTTAAATAAAATATAATTATGTGTTAAATTTTTTTATCTTTCTAATGAATATTTACAATCGAATTTATCTTAAGTATAACCTTATATTAAAAATGTTTTAGTAAATAAACTTCGATTTTAACTCTTTTAACTCTTCTTTGAATTAAATAATAATAAATGTCCTAATCTAATCCAAATGGACCTAAATGATAATATTTTATTCGTAGGGATTTTTTTGGTCGAGATACACTTTTCCAATAGAATTATGACATGTGTTAGGGTAATATTAGTATCATTTTTACCCTTAATTACTCTATTTACTTTTAACCGTGGTAAATAAAAGTAAAAAGTTACTATTCACCAAAAAATATTTTCATCCCATTGAACCACATTTTACTTCTTGATATTAACTGTGTCTCTCGGATTTTAGAAATTCCATTCACAGAAGCGGTAAAATTAGGTTTTATAAAAAATTTAGTTTTTTAACTACCACTTAGTAGTTTCACTATTCATCAAAAATTGAAGTTTTTCAGAATAATGCCAAAATTTCACCCTAATCTATAATTGATATTGCAAATTCAAAAATGATGTCTATTTTTCAAAATTCCAAACATATAAGTTGAAATAATTAATTTTATAATTAATTCCCGCTATCACAACAAATAGCGTGTTTTTAAGAAACAATTTATATCAAAAGATTGATAATTGTTTATGTCTAATTTCAAAGTAAAATTAATTCTAATGAACACCATTGGATAAAATGGTAAAAATATATTCTCATTATACTTTAAAACCACTCAATAATATAATTTATCACTATAAATTAATTTGATTAAAAAAGTTGTTTTTAAGTATTTTTCACTATTCATAAATATTGGAAGTTCTCAGAAAAATACCAAAAAATTAACTTAGGATAATTTTGATATTCCGAATCCAAAATTGAAGTCCATTTTGAAATATAAAATATATATAATTTCAAAAATTAGGTATTACTATTCATAACGTCTAGTTTGATTGGTCGTGGTGTGATAGAACTCGACGTTGCGTACAACACATGCTATCACATTATTCAATGAGAAGCGCACCGTAGAAGCTTGGGGTGTTACATTATCCCCTCCTTCAAATAATTTCGTCCTAGAAATTTCTAGAATAGTTATCACATGAAAAGACTCGGGTGGTTCTTCATCATAAGTTCCTCAGGTTCCCATGTTGCCTCTTCCATCTTATGGTTTCTCCACAAATCTTTTACCAGATGCGTCGTCCGATTTCTCATTACTTGTTCTCTCGTATCAAGAATCCTGATGGGCTCTTCACAATAGGACAGATCGGATTCCAGTTCTAATTCCTCATAGGTGAGTACATGTGTTGGGTCAGGCATGTATTTCCTCAATATAGATACGTGGAACACATCGTGAACTTTGGAGAGACTTGGCGGCATTGCCAATTGGTAAGATATATCCCCAATTCGTTCTAGAATTTCGAAGGGTCTGATGTACCTGGGACTCAATTTACCTTTCTTACCAAAAAGTATGACTCCCTTCCATTGAGATACCTTCAGGAAAACATGATCACCGACTTGGAATTCCAAATCCTTCCTTCGATTATCGGCATAGCTCTTCTGCCTACTTTGAGCTGCTTTGATGTGATTTTGGATTACCTTCACCTTTTCCATCGTTTCCTCCACCAGTTCTGGGCCTACAAGTTTTCTTTCACCAACGTCATCCCAACAGGTTGGTTTACGACATCTCTTCCCGTATAACGCTTCATATGGTTCCATCTGAATACTCGAATGGAAGCTATTGTTATAGGAAAATTCTACCAGAGGTAAATATTGATCCCACATACCCTGAAAGTCAAGTGAGCAAGATCTCAACAAGTCTTCTAAGGTTTGAATAGTCCATTCTGATTGTCCGTCTGTCTGAGGGTGGTAAGAAGTGCTTAAATGATGTTCATTATCCAGGGATTTCTGATGACTTTTCCATAATCTTGAAGTAAAACAGGGATCACGATCAGAAACAATCGATAGGGGTACTCCATGAAGTCTCACAACTTCATTAATATATAGTCTTGCTAGACGTTCCAGGGGTAGATCTTCTCTTATAGCAAGAAAATGTGCTGACTTGGTAAGACGATCAACAATAACCCATATTTCATTGTTCCTTCTAGGAGTCTTTGGTAGCCCCATGACAAATTCCATTGTAATATTGTCTCATTTCCACTCTGGTATGGGAAGAGGTTGCATGACTCCTCCAGGCTGTTGCCTTCCAGATTTCACTTGTTGACAAACCATACATCTGGACACAAAATCAGCAATCTCCCTCTTCATGTTGTCCCACCAAAAATGTTCCTTCAAATCTCTATACATTTTGGTGCTCCTAGGGTGTATAGAGAAATTGGAACTATGAGCATCATCCAGCAATTCCCTTTTTAGATAAGGTATATTGGGAACACAAAGTATCTTCCCAGATTTCAAAATTCCATCTTCATACACAAAGTCTCTCAGTCTCCCACCATTCACAGCTTTAATCATCTTTTGAAATTCTTCATCATCGGTCTGAGAACTCTTAATCCTTTCTAGTAAAGATGGTTTGGAAACCATTTGAAAAAGCATTGATGTTTCACCTTCCCTGGTTATTCCCATGTCCATCTTCACTAGATCCATCAAAATTGGATCCCTTTCAATCCTCATCACGTTCAAAACTCCATGGTCTTTTCTTGTTTAATGCATTTTCCACCTTGTTTGCTTTCCCTGGGTGGTATTGTATCGTACAATCATAATCCTTGAGTAATTCAAGCCATCTCCTTTGCCTCATGTTGAGTTCTTTTTGTGAGAGAATATACTTCAAACTCTTGTGATCAGTATAAATCTCACATTTTTCACCATAAAGGTAGTGCCTCCGTATCTTCAAAGAAAAGATCACAGCTGCTAACTCGAGATCATGAGTAATATTGTTTTGTTCATGAATTTTCAACTGTCATGATGCATAGGCAATAACCCTATCATTCTGCATAAGAACACAACCAAGTCCTTTCTTCGATGCATCACTATAAATAATGAACCCATCATTCCCCGATGGTAGATTCAATATAGGAGCATTGACTAATCTTCTCTTCAGTTCTTCGAAACATTCTTCACACACTTTTGTCCAAACAAATTTAACCCCTTTACGTGTGAGCTTTGTTAATGGGTTAGCCAATCGGGCAAAATTCTGGACGAATCATCGATAATAACCTACCAAACCAATAAAACTACGTACCTCAGTTATACTCGTAGGTGCTGGCCATTCTTGGATCGCCTTGGTCTTAGAAGGATCAACAGAGATTCCAATTTTAGAGACAATATGGCCAAGAAAAGAAATCTCATGAAGCCAGAATTCACACTTGCTAAACTTCCCATATAATTCATGTCTTCTAAGAGTCTTCAAGATAATGCACAAGTGATTTTCACGATCTTGGTAGCTTTTAAAGTATACTAAGATTTCATCAATAAATACCACCAAAAATTCATCGAGATACTCCGTGAAAACTCTATTCATCAGATCCATGAATACAGAGGGTGAATTAGTCAATCCAAAAGGCATTATAGTAAACTCGTAATGCCAATACCTGGTTCGAAATGCTGTCTTTGGAATGTCTTCCTTCCTCACACACAACTGATGGTATCCAGATCGAAGGTCAATCATTGAAATGTATTGAGCTCCATGCAGTTAGTCAAATAAATCATCAATGCATGGTAGGGGATACTTGTTCTTTATTGTTATTGCATTGATCTCCCTGTAGTCGATACATAACATCATAGATCCGTCTTTCTTTTTAACAAAAAGAACAGGGGATCCCCATAAAGAAACACTAGGGCCAATAAATCCCTTATTAATCAATTCCTCTAGTTGTTTCTTTAGTTCAACTAATTCTACAGTGTCCATTCTATAAGGGGTCTTTGATATAGGCCTTGATCCAGGAATTAAATCAATGGAAAACTCAACTTCTCGTTCTGGAGGATGTCCAGGTAAATCCTCTGGAAATACATCTACAAATTCATTCACAATAGGTACATACACTATTTGAACATTCCTTTCCTCACCCACAGTCATTTCATTCTCTTCCTCCCCAATAATTGAATTTAGTTGAGCTATTAGGGGTGGATCTAAATACGAATTAGGTGGTGACGATTCTGCTCTAAAGATAAGGTGTTCATTATCATTACCATCAAGAATCATAACCTCATTCTTCTTACAATATATCTTCGCATCATAGTTCGAAAGCCATTCCATACCGAGGATTATATCAAACTCAATCATAGGTATGACGATGAGATCAGCAGGTAAAGAACATTTATGTGCTCTAATGGGGACGGATTCACAAAACGTTGTTACAATGATACTTCCCTTAGGAGTTTTAACTGACAACTCCCTTGTTAAATCAAATTAGAAATATCTAATTTTCATAGAAAACTGGGAAGATATGAAACAATGCGATGATCCAGAATCAAATAATGCATTTTCTAAACTTGAGGAAACCATTAAATTACCTGCCACCACGTCTTTAGGAGCTTCTACCTTAGTAGTAGTGATAGCATAAGCCTGGCCTTGATCCATTGGCCTTTTCTGAGGTAAGTTCTCCTGATGCTTAGGAAATTCATTTGCGTAATTCCCCATCTTCCTGCAATTTTAGCACTGAAAATTGGTGGCTTCCTTCTTCCCTTTGCAATCACGAGCTTGGTGGCCTTTTTCACCACATTTGTAACAGACGCCCATTCCCTTCAAGCAAGTACCAGGGTGTTTCTTCCCACATTTACCACAGGATGGATATTAAACCTTTCCTTTCTTCCCCTTATTTCCATTCCCATATTGATCAGCAGGCCTCTTCTTCTCTTGATTTTCTTTAAAGTCATAAGACTTATAGAATTCCTTTTTGGTCTTGATAGGACATGAGACAATGTCTTCATACGATGAGAAGGATTGTGAGACTAATGCTAGACGGAGAAATGGTTTTAACCCATAAAATAAACGATCAATCTTACTTCTTGGGTTACGTATATAATCACCAGTATATCTTTCTAAACTTGTAAAGTTATCCCCATACATTGTGACATTCTCATCCTCCTTCTGTCTTAGACTTAGAAATTGTCATTCCATATCTACTCGATGGTCGCGAGGAATGTATTTTTCTAAAAACAGATCTTTGAACACCCTCCATTCCATATTTGATACTTCATCATCTTCCTTCGTATTTTTAATCAATGACCACCATTGATCAGCATCTCCAATGAGGCGGTAAACTGCCATGATAACTTTTTCCCTTTCACTACTCCCCAAAGCCTAAAATATTTTCTCTAGGGAAAATATCCATTTCTCAGCTACTAAGGGATTTGTACTCCCATTGATCGTTGCTGGTTGTTTCCTCATGAATCGATCTAACATTGATCCTCCACACTGCGAATCAGGGTGCTCCATACGGGTAAGGTTATTATTCATAACCTGAGTGAGTTGTCCCAGTATGGTGATTAGCTGATCAGCACCAGTTGCATCACTAGCTCCACTATAATTATCTTGAGCAGGAGGGAAATCCCTACATGGAGTGCGTGCATTGATACGGTTTCCATTTCTTCCACTAGCCATCACTTCTAAACAATGGCATAAACTAGATCAGTTTATGAATCAAAATACATAATCCCGTACTTATAAAACACTTAACATAAATTGAACTATTTATGGATATAATCAATAATCATAAAAATATTTTCTTTGAGAAAGTATATACTCAGAAACCCTTCATAATTATTTGTAAAGAAAATGAGTGTTATCCTAAGCATATCCCCCGGGAGTGTCGTAACCAAGAGTGCAGCAAGGCCCGTTGTCGTGCACCAGTTCCCGTTTGAGTCTATCTCAAAGCGGTGTTTTCAGGTTTTACCCCTAGGTACATCTGTGCCAGAGCCGCCTCTACCTGCTCGTATCCAGACAGGGATTTATTGCTCAGAAAACTCACAAAATCTCTACAATACTAAAATTCTAGGAAGTTCTTCTATACTAATCGTCAAAGTTCATCTTAGGTCTATGTGCTCTAATCAGAGTTTATCTAAATCTTGCATCCAAGGTTTGTACTAAACTTCTCTGATACCAACTGTAACGCCCTGACCCTAGTTTCCCAGAGTCGGTGCATTATTACATTACATTGGCATGATCACAAGAAAGATCAAATCTCGAAAGACCGATTGGTTTAGTATCCTTGGAAACACTAGATATATTCATCAAGTTTTACATTACATTACAAAGGGAAAAACTACTACAACAACATAGTCTCCATATTCCACACTCATATCCCCACATACTATCCCTGCAGGTCATTCATAACTTACTTCTTCACATCCTGGGAAAAATAAAACATAGAATAGGGGTGAGCTCAAATGCCCAGTAAGGATAACAATATAGTGGAAACTTTCAAAAATAAGCATAAACATTTAAGGCAATGTATAACTAAAACAAAAGCCTTTTAAACTTGAACTTCAACATAGTATTTCAAAAGAAAAATAAAATAATTCCATTTACTTATTCACATCGATATTCTACTAATTGAATAATCACATTCAATATCAATAACCACTTTTATAATGATGGAATGCATAATGCCAGACTATCATAACCACATAGCCAAGGCCTCGTACCAAGACTACAAATAATATTTTTTCAAGGCCTTGTGCCAAGACACTGGTTTGTCTCATGAGAACTACTGATGAATCGAGGAGCTATAGCAGGCTCCACCCGTCACATATTAAGTCCAATGCATTCCCATATGAAAAGGTTTAAACATAACATAAACATTCATATTAAAACTAACATAAAAAATGTCAATACTTTCATCATAAACTACGAATGGTATAAAAATAGCACATCCACAGTCAAACATATCACAAAACCTTCAATACAATATAGAAGTTTTGTATTTTAATAAATCAACTACAAATAAGCATAAAATCCATCAAAGGATGTTGACATAGATGAAATCAAAACTCTTTTTAGAGAAATATCTCTTTCTATTTTGAAATCATTTAAGAGTCATATATTTATAAAATAAAAAAATTTCTTTGAAAATTTTCTTATAATCTTGTAAGGGAAGCTTTGACAATTTTATAACGGTGGAAAATAGCTGCACCCGCCGTATAAGTTAAAAAAACATTCTTACCTTAATTCTGTCAAAAAGGTTAAAAAGCACCTTGTTTGGAAAATGACGGAAAGATTCCTTTATAAACCTCTTATAAAAAGTCAAACAAGGGTATAAATGACTTTAAACCATATTCTTTTAAATAGTAAAAATGTTTTGAAATACATTTTTAAGAAACATTGATGTGGATGATAAGGAGATCCCAGTAGATTATTATGTATAACAACCTCAGATAATGAAGAGATTGTGAAATAACCCTTACCTTGTACTTTTACTTGGATGGGGTAGGTTAACCTCCTATATAATGGTGAAATAATTTTTATTATATTATACAAGAATCATATATATTAATATGATATCATATATGATCTTTTAACATTGACTTGTTAATAATATCTTTGAATTATCGTCGTTTCGGGTGTTATCTTACTCATTTTCTTTTATATGTTTTGTTACATAAGCCATGTTTGTCATGGATAGGTTATATATTTTTCATATACAGAATGATATCAAGTCCTTAAACATCATTTTTAAATCATCAAATGATAATTACACTTTAATGGATATGATGGAGAATGAATCTCATCGCGTTCGTGGAGACAGTAGTCCGTACGTACGCACGATCGACAATATCATTATTTTGATATTAAAATAATATATAAATGGATGGTATATAATATATACAGAATAATTACCATGTTATATTTATTATTTACATGAGTTACACATCATTATTATACCCATCCAAATAATAATATATTGAATAACAATTACACCACGATGTGGAGACGGTAATCCGTACGTACGCACGTATGGTGACATGTTATTCAAAGGGTGGATAGAATACTGAATATGGTTATACCATATTTATAATAACATCACATTATATATAAGATACTGGAGTTATTATTTTATAATGGTAATAATAAAAAAAGATGATGTGGAAGAAGAAAGTAAAATGAAAAGGGGTGGTGAAAACATTACCTCTTCTTCGGGTTCTTCCATTTGATTTGATCAAAAGGGCTCCTTAAGTTGGCTTTCTGATAAAACTAATGAATCTATGTTGTAGTGAGCGATGTTGTGAGAGTATTTGGGAAGGTTTTGGCCGATCCAAAAGGCTTTGAAGGTGTGAATAAATGAGAAGGAGGAGTGGCCTTTTATAAGAGGGGTGAGGGGCACCTTTGGAAAATATAGAAATATTAATTTATAATAAATTCATATTCGGTTTCTAACGGCTCCAAAGTTGATTATGAAAAGGTTAAGGTGGGTATTGGTCTAAAACCACTCAACCAATAGAAGTTATACAGGTTTGGGTACTTATATTAACCTTATCTTTTAGTTTTAACTCTTAGTTAATTAGTTTTACATTTACCATGTCACTTTGTATTTTTATAATATATAGTTAATAAACATACTATATACATCCAAGCAACCCCTACGTGGTCCATCAATGAAGAGCCTATCATGATATAAGTATCTTGGCCGAACCTTAGATTTTTACGAATTTAATATCAATTAATAATATAATATTTGTTTTAAAAACTCTTTTATGTCCATTTTGACACTATTCAATAATTGATTTTTGTAAAACTCATAACAGAATGATTACTTCGAAAAAAGTTAATTAAATCAATCATAACATGTATTATTATCATAGAAAATTAGTGAAATTCCTAAAAAGTCTCAAATTATATTTATTTGGGAATTTATAATATTAATTATTTTAATTTTTCACAATTATAGTAATTACTTCATCATCATTGTGTCATAAATAAATTAAATTATTTAAAGTCTAAAAATTTTAAATAAAATATCATTATGTATGAAATCTTCTTATCTTTCTAAGTAATATTTACAATCGAATTTATCTTATGTATAATCTTATATTAATAATTTTTTAGTAAATAAACATTGATTTTAACTCTTTCCACTCTTCTTTGAATTAAATAATAATAAATGTCCTAATCTAATCAAAGTGGACCTAAATGATAATATTTTCTTCCTAAGGCTGTTTTCGTCGAGATACAGTTGTCCAATAGAATTAGGACATGTCTTAGGGTAAAATTAATATCATTTTTACCCTTAATTACCCTATTTACTTTTAACCGTGGTAAATAAAAGTAAAAAGTTACTATTCACCAAAATTTATTTTCATCTCATTGAACCACATTTTACTTTTGATATTAACCATGTCTCTTGGAGTTTCGAAATTCCATTCACAGAAGTGGTAAAATTAGGTTTTATGAAAAATTCAGTTCTTTAACTACCACTTAGTAGTTTCACTATTCATCAAAAATTGATGTTTTTCAGAATAATGCCAAAATTTCACCCTAAGCTATAATTGATATTCCGAATTCAAAAATGATGTCTATTTTACAAAATTCCAAACATATAAGTTGAATTAATTAATTTTATAATTAATTCCGGCTGTCACAACAAATAGCGTGTTTTTAAGAAACTATATATATCAAAAGATTGATAATTGTTTATGTCTAATTTCAAAGTAAAATTAATTCTAATGAACACCATTGGATAAAATGGTAAAAATATATTCTAATTATATTTTAAAACCACTCAATAATATAATTTATCACTATAAATTATTTTGATTAAAAAGGTTGTTTTTAAGTATTTTTCACTATTCATAAAAATTGGAAGTTCTCAGAAAAATACCAAAAATTCAAATTAGGATAATTTCGACATTCCAAATCCAAAAATGAAGTCCATTTTGAAATATAAAATATATATATTTTCAAAAAGTAGGTATTACTATTCATAACGGCTAGTTTGATTGGTTGTGGTGTGTTAGAACTCGACGTTACGTACAACACACGCTATAGCATTATTCAAAGAGAAGCGTACCGTAGAAGCTTGGGGTGATACAGAAAAAAACTAATAAATGTTTATATGATGTTTGAGTTTGGACTAAGGGACCTATTAAGTCTACCATATTTTGTGTCAAAGAGGTTGAGTTTTACCTTCTAGGTGAGGTTTTGGTTGATGTTTTCCTTATAGGTGTGGTTTTGGATGACCAAACTATTTATAATAGGGTTATAGGAGAGTTATCCCTTATATGTGTGGTACTAGAAGAGGGTAACCTCATAAATACGATACTATTTGACGCTTCCCTTCTGGTCCTGGTGTGTTTCAGGCTTCAATATCTATGATCGACTATGGTTTATTGTAGTGGTCATTCGCTGAGGTTTAGTTTTGGTGTAGGATCCCCAAGGAGGGTTTCTTTCCTAAGTGGTCAACTGCATGCCGAACAAAATCAGAATGACTTGAAATCACAAGGAAACACCATAGTTATTATTTGTATGGTGTATGAAGGAAAATCACATCATTCGGACGCGTGGTTTGCACGACACAGCTGAATATGTGTTTTTAGGTGTTCAGCCCGCATGAAAAGAATGCGTGGGGTGGTTGAAACTAGCCGAACGACCTCGGAATTCCATGAAATCATAAGACAAAAATGGGTGGGTGAATTGTGAAATTGTCAGCCAGACAGCACGTTAATCAGAGTTTTCGTGTGACCGCGCTGGCTGAAAACGCACTTCGCGTGTCGTAAATGGCCAAAACATGGGTTTTATGGTCAAATGCATGCCTAACGACATCAGAATGAATTTCAATCACTCGAAAACACCCGAGTGATTATTTTTGAGGTGTACAAGGAGACGGAATTCCATTCAGACGTGCGGTTTGGGCAGCACGGCTGAATATATGTTTTTAGGTGTTCGGCACGCTTGAAAAACTTGTGTGGGGTGGTTGAAATCGGTCGAATGACCTCGGAATTCCATGAAATCGGATGACCACAAAGGTTGGTTGAGTTTTGAAATTGTCGTCAAGCCATAACGTCAATCAGAGGTGTTGTGTGACCGCGCTGGCCGAAAACACACTCTGCGTGTCGTAAATGGCTAAAACATGGGTTTTATGGTCAAATGCAGGCTGAACGACATGGAAATGACTTGGAATCATATAAAAATAACCTAGTTATTATTTTTGAGTTGTATGAGGAGACATCACGTCATTCAGACCCGCGGTTTGCGTAGCACGGCTGAATATGAGTTTTTTAGGTGTTCGACGCGCTTGAAAAGCATGCGTGGGGTGGTCGAAACCGTCCGAACGACATTGGAATGCCATGAAATCAGAAAAAAACAAAGGGTGGGTGAATTGTGAAATTTTCTGCCAGACGACACATCAATCGGAGGTGTGATGTGGCCGCGCTGGCTGAAAATGCACTTGGCATGTCGTAATTGACCAGAACATGGGTTTTACAGTAAAATGCATGTCGAATGACATCGAAATGACTTGAAATCACACGATAACACCCTATTTATTATTATTTCATTTTATGAGAAGACAACACGTCATTCGGTTGGGCGGTTTGCATGAGACGGCTGAATATGTGTTTTTTAGCTGTTCGGTGCTCTTGAAAAGTGTGTGTGGGGTGGTCGAAACCGGCCGAACGACCTCAGAATTCCATTTAATAGGACGACAACAAAGGGTGGGTGAATTTTGGAACTTTAGGCAATACGGAATGTCAATCCGAGGAGTTGTGTGACCACGATGGCCAAAAACGCACTCTGTGTGTCGTAAATGTACAAAACATCGGTTTTATGGTCAAATGCATGCCTAACAACATTGGAATGAATTGAAATCATATGAAAATACCCATGTTATTATTCGTGAGGTGAACGAGGAGACATCATGTCATTCAGACGCACGGTTTGCATGGAACAGATGAATATGTGTTTTCTAGGTGTTCAGCATTCTTGAAAAGTGTCTGTGGGGTGGTCGAAATAGGCCGAATGACCTCCGAAGGCCATGAAATTGGACGAAAGAAAAGGATGGGTGAATATTAAAATTTTTGTCAAGAAGGAATGTCAATCGGAGGTGTCGTGTGACCGTGCTGGCTGAAAACGCACTCCACGTGTCCTAAATGGCCAAAAATGGATTTTACGGTCAAATGCATGATGAACGACATTGGAATGACTTGAAATTATACGAAAAAACCCTAGTTATTATTCATGAGTTGTACGAGGAGACAACACGTCATTCAGATGTGCGGTTTGTGCAGAACGACTGAATATGTGTTTTTTAGCTGTTCAGTGAGCATGAAAAGCGTGTGTGGGGTGGTTGAAATAGGCCGAACGACCTTGGAATGGAATGAAATTGGATGAAAAAAGGGGTGGGTGAATTGGGAAATTTTCAGCCAGATGGCACGTCAATCGGAGGAGTCGTGTGACCGTGCTGGCCGAAAATGCACTCGACATGTCGTAATTGGCCAAAACATGGGTTTTACAGTCAAATGCATGCCGAACGACATCTGAATGACTTTAAATCACAGGAAAACACCCTATTTATTATTCATGAGGTGTGTGAGGAGACTACACGTCATTCGGACAAGCGGTTTGCGCAACACAGCGGAATATGTGTTTTTAGGTGTTTTGTGACCTTCAAAAGCGTGAATGGGGTGGTTAAAACCGGCCGAATGACCTCGGAAGGCCATGAAATCGAACGACAAGAAAGGGTGGGTGAATTGTGAAATTTTCGGTCAGATGGCACATCAATCGGAGGTGTCGTGTGACCGTGCTAGCCTAAAATGCACTATGCGTGTCGTGAATGGCCAAAACATATGTTTTATAGTCAAACACATGCCGAACGACATCGTAATGACATCAAAATCACACGAAAACACCGTAATTATTATTCATGAGGTTTAATAGGGGATTTCACGTCATTTGGATGTGTGGTTTGAACGACACGACTGAATATGTGTTTTTCAAGGTGTTCATCGTGCTTGAAAAGCGTGCGTGGGGTGGTCGAAACCGACCGAACGACCTAGGAATGCTATGAAATCGGACGACAACGAAGGGTGAGTGATTTGTAAAATTTTCATCTAGACATCACATCAATCAAGAATGTTGTGTGACCGCGGTAGCTAAAAACGCATTCGGTGTGTCGTAAATGGCCAAAACATGGGTTTTACGATCAAATGCATGCCGAATGAAATCAGAATGACTTGAAACCACACAAAACACCCTAGTTATTATTTGTGAGGTGTGTGAGGATACAGAACATCATTCGGACGCTCGGTTTTCATGGCACGGCTGAATATGTGTTTTTTAGGTGTTCGACGCGCTTGAAAAGCATGCGTGGGGTGGTCGAAACTGGCCGAACGACCTCGGAATGCCATGAAATCGCATGACAACAAATGGTGGTTGAATTGTAAAAAAAATTTGATTAGATGGCAGGTCGATCGGAGGTGTTGTGTCACTGCACTGGCCAAAATGCACTTCGCGGGTCGTAAATGGCCAAAACATGGGTTTTACGGTCAAATGCATGTCGAACGACATCAAAATGACTTTAAATCACACCAAAACACCCTAGTTATTATTCTTGATTTGTACAAGGAGACAGAATGTCATTCATATGCGCGGATTGTGCGGCACAGCTGAATATGTGTTTTTTAGGTGTTCGGCGCGCATGAAAAGCGTGCGTGGGGTGGTTGAAACCCGCCAAATGACCTCGGAATGCCATGAAATCATAAAAAACCAAAGGGTGGGAGAATTGTTAAATTGTCGGCTAGACAGCATGTCAATCCGAGGTGTCTTGTGACCGCGCTGGCCTAAAATGCACTTCGCGTGTCATAAATGGAAAAAACATGGGGTTTATGGTCAAATGCATGCCGAACGACATTAGAATGACTTGAAATCACATGAAAACACCCTAGTTATTATTCCTGAGGTCTACGAGGAGATGCCACATCATTTAAACGTGCGGTTTGCGTGGCACGGCTGAATATGTGGTTTTTAGGTGTTCAGGGTGCTTGAAAAGCGTGCATGAGGTGGTCAAAACCGGCCGAACGACCTCAGAATGCCATGAAATCGGACGACAACAAAGGGTAGGTGAATTGTGAAATTTTTTGCTAGAAATCACATCAATTGGAGGTGTTTTGTGACTGAACTGGCTGAAAACACACTCTGCATGTCGTAAATGGTCAAAACATGGGCTTTACGGTCAAATACTTGCCGAACGACATCGAAATGACTTGAAATCACACGAATACAACTTATTTATTATTCATGAGGAGTACTAGGATACAACACATCATTCAGAATTGCGTTTTGCATGACATGGCTGAATATGTGTTTTTTAGTTGTTCGGCACGCTTGAAAAGCATGCGTGGGGTGGTCGAAACCAGACGAACGAACTCCGAATGCCATGAAATTGCACGACAACAAAGGGTGGGTCAATTGTGAAATTTTTGGCCAGACATCATGTCGATTGGAGGTGTCATGTGACCGCGCTGGGTGAAAACACACTTCGTGTGTCGTAAATGGGCAAAACATGGGTTTTATGGTAAAATGCATGACGAACGACATCAGAATGACTTGAAATCACAAAAAACACCCTAGTTATTATTCATGAAGTGTACGATGCGACAACACATTATTCGGACGCGCGGTTTGCGTGGCATGGCTGAATATGTGTTTTTTAGGTGTTAGGCGTGCTTGAAAAGCGTGCGTGGGGTGGTCAAAACCAGCTAAATGTCCTCGGAATTCCATGAAATCAGAAGACAACAAAGGGTGGGTGAATTGTGAAATTTCTGGCTAGACGGAATGTCAATCGGAGGTGTCATGTCACCGCACTGGCTGAAAACGCACTCCGAACAGCCCCCCCCCCCTCCCCGGATAGCCCCCCTCACCCCCTTACCCCATGTACCCCCCGGACAGCCCCCCATCCAACGATCCATGGATCATTTGTGACGGGTACGAGTCAACCCCACCTCAATTCGAGGCACGTTGTTACTGGTATCACTCAAAGTGTCTCACATTTGATTGAAATGGACAACTTTTTAAGTGAAAACAACAACTGTCATATGGAAAATCTTCACAAGGCTAGACATAGTTTCTTGAAAATATAGGATAAAAAATAAAATATGGTTTTTTGGTCATATATTATTAGAAGAAAATATGCACAAGGAATATATTGAAACACAATGGGTCATAGTATATGTTGAAAAACATGAATTATATTAGGAATGAGTCTTGACATCCCATCATGAACATGCACCTACACTCATGTTCTAATTATCGATCACGGTTCATTCATTCTATACTATAACATACAACAAATAAATATCATATAGTGATTTCATATGAAACCTATGAAAACTCAATCATACCATATAACAAATTGGTCAATAAGGCTACACATAGATTCTTTAAAAATAAGTTTCAAAGTCTCATAAAAATACCCCAATGGTGAGGAATACATATGGTGACACCATGTCCCCATGGATCACCTCAATCCCATCCCCAAACAGTGGGTTCTAGGACCAAACCAAAGTCCATTTGGGAACTTAATACAAAAGGCATAATCGAATATTCATACCCACTTCCCATGATGGGGATTCATCTCACATCACACCTAAGAGGGAATTACAATTAGCCACATATCGCCTTATTCAAATTGAAAAATCTATGAAAAACATGTAGGCTATTCCGGTAACCCATATCATATGTCGAGATTGGATAATGTTTCTCACTAATACATCAGGAACCATTTATACATGGATACATAATCATTAGAGGAATATAAACATCCCATGTGCTTCCTATAACTCATCCTATGTCTAATCACATGAGCACTACCATTGTCCATCTTACGGGTTTCATGATCCTTACCACCATAAACAAGTTTTTCTGTTGGTTTTAAGATACCAAACCAAATACCATGGCTAAATATACCATGTTCTTCCTATAACATGTATGTTTTTTCTCTTGTGTGTATTGGTGTTGTGGTTTGAGTGAGGAATTAATTCTAAATTTTGAATACAATTATGTGTGTTGGTGTTGTGGTTTGATTGAGGAATAAATTCTAAATTTTGAATAATTTTATGGGTGTTATTGCATTTCCTTTAACATGTAGGCATTTTATCGTATTAGTGTTATTCCATTTGAGTTTATAAATTCTAAATTTTGGAATGAATTCTAAATTTTGAATACTTTTAATGGGGATTATATATTGGTGTTGTTGCATTTCTGGAGAGGGGAGAGGGGCCTGCTGTTATGTAGCTGTGCAATTGTATACCAATGGTTCTACAACAGTTGGTATAAATACTATTATATACGGATACACCAATGGTTCTATAACTATTGGTATAGATACCATCATATACTCTATTCCAATGGTTTTTTATAACCGTTGGTATAGGTTTATACCAAAGGTTATAACAAAACCGTTGGTATAGCCTTATGACTTGGAATATGCCCTCTATAGCAACAGTTATAAATCGTTGGTAGAGGTTCCACACACATATACCAACAGTTTACAAACCATTGGTTTATGTTATACTTTTACCCACATATACCAACAGTTTGTAGAAAACTGTTGGTATATTTCCTATTTTGACACCTATACAAGTGGTTTTCACATAACCATTGGAATAGGACTATTTTCATTCTTTACATGCCCACGGTTGAGGGAACCATCGTTATTCTATATACCAATGGTTTCCAAGCCTTTACCAATGGTTTTGAACCTTTGGTAAAGTGTAATATTTTAGTAGTGCGTGACATGATGAAGGTTCCAGTGATGGGTTCTTTCCAGTGATAGGAGAATTATCCTACGTAGGCTTGGCTCGTTATCAAGTTATTCATATGCTCCAAATAAACCCTAACTTTAGGGATCTTCTCACCTTCCAAGTCAGTATTCTTTAATTGATCAAGTGGATTTTTTGGGATCTGTTATTTTAGAGGCAGATGGGTTCCTAGGAGGGGCATATGGCATGGGCTTCATCTCTTTCGGCTCTGTTTCTGGTGGTTAATAGTTTTTTTTATTTCATTCAGTTGTTTCATGTAAGTGATTTTTTTATAGAGGATTGATCTAGTTTGATGGTCTAGATATCATTTGTTATGCTTTTCTTGGTTTCTGGAGTGGTTGTGGCCGCTGGGTGTTGATTTTGAAGATGTAATAATGATATTGGTATCTTTTTATGGTGATTATGATGTAGTGGAAATTGGTTTAACATATCTTTAATCTATGATGGATGTGAATCATAGCTTAGAATCAGTTATTTGAGGTGTGTTGGGATCTAGGTTTATTTTCAAAATTTTAATTTGTATTTTGGTTCATTTTCTGTGATGTTTGTTTTCATTTTTAAATTTGATTCCCATCAAATTTTTTTGGTTACTGGAAGTTGCAGTTTTTTTATAATTAATATTTGGAATGTGTGGTTCCAATATTTCATCAAAGTGGATTTAAAAAAATAAAAATATTGATTTGAATCTGAAATACATTCTATAAAATATATGACGGTGAACTATATCAAACATGCCTCATTCATTTTAAAATATGGCAATGAAACCCTTACATTTGTTCCAGGCTTCAACAAACAATATGAATCTCTTATATAAAAATTTAAATATCTTAATATCCAAATTTATAAGTATTTTTTATTTATAAAAAACTTATATAATTACTCTATTTGATGTATATTATTCATTTATTATCTATATTCCCGGTTTTGTGTCACTGATATTTCTTGTTTTGAACTAGTTTTATAATATTTCTGTAGTTTATTATTCTTCCCCAAAATTTCAACATTAACATACCATAATATATAATAGATATTGTAATTTGTAACTATTTATATTATTATAATTTTATTCTATGTAATTTTAATTATGATCCCTAAAGATGAAGATAAGGATTATCATGTTTTGATGGAATTTAATGATAATATGTTGATATCTTAATAAATGTCTTTAATATTAATTTCACTCCTCCAAGATAGATATAAATTAATTTTTTACATATTTATGTCATATATTATTAGTTATTATGTTATTATTGGAATTCTTGATATTATTTTTATAGAAATATTTAAATAGGTGGTTAAATCATCCAAAACATGAACACTCCATAATTGATTGATAATTGTGATAATAAAAGTGGATTCATTTCATAAATAATCATTAATGTATAATTATAAGTATATTATTTATCTATTTATGATTTGATAAAACAAACTTTAATATATTTTATGAACATGGATAAAAAATGATATAGTTTGATTTATGGATGAAGTATTCCACATAATAAACAATTATGATTTTCATTTCTCTAAAAATGATAGGTAAAGCTACTGGATTAAAAAATTTATCTTCATAATCTTAATTATATTAACTATTTAATAATATTTCTTCAATTCATCCCATATAATTAGAAAAGATATGTGATGGTGAAAAAGGGATGACATCACTTCATGGAGGTGGAAGTCCACATAAAAACTGGTCAATGGTATTTTATTTTTCTATATGGATGAGAATAAGTAAATAATAGTTTTTATATCAAAATAATAAATCATCCATCACTATTTTCATATGTTTGGAAGAGAAATTTAAATATGAAATATAAAAAGGATAAATTATTACTCATTATGGGCACATGAAATCTCTCTTGAAAGAATTCTTGAAAATGAAAGGATTACACTTTGTAATTGAGATCATTAGAATTGAAAATATATATAGGATTCTAGTATTAGAAAAAAATTACATTTTAAGGGAGAAATTATAATAAATAATTATGTAAAAAGGGGGTGTAAGTGATTTCCTTTTACAATTGATGAATATTACAATTTTTTAATAGCCATTATTTTTCAATAATTGAATGAAAATATTCAAAGGTTAATAGTTTCAAAAGTCATAATTAAGGAATTTTTTTCTTATATATTGTTGATAAATCCTAAAATAATAATTTTCACACACTTTTGTTACAATTTTCATTCTTTTATCAACTCATTTTTTTCATTTTACAATTTCTTACCTTGGTAATTAGTTTTTAAGAATTTGTTAGATAGTTTCTTAAAACTCATTTGAAAATCCCAATAAAAAAATTTATTTTTCATACTTAAATATTAGGAACAATAAATTATAATTCATTTTTTAATGATGAAAAATTTTACTTTTATTTTAAAAGTTCTAATATAGAGGAAACTGTGTTTTAGAAATAAAAAATTTACCATTATTAGTATGTAATATTATTTAGAATTGGTTATCAATTGAAAGAGTATTAATATATTTTATATAATTTTTTGAATTATATTAATATCATTTTTAAAAGTTATTAATTTATTTTTTAAACAACATATACAATGTTAATTAAAAAATTCATTTATAATAATAGTTTCACCATTATCAGAAAAATTTAATTTAATCATAATAATCATTTTGTTCTAAAACTGGGATATACATTATTAGAAAATATTCAAATATTGATTTAAAATGTTAAATCCATTTTGTAAATTTATTTTCATTATTTGATGGAAACTAACTTTTAATATAAGTTAATAAATACAGTTTTTATAGTAAACTATTTCGTATGTTTCCATATAATTAAACAGAGGTATTATAAACTCAGTATAATATTTGTTAATGGATTATTTTACATTATAAATATATATTTTAATAGAATATGTTTTAAAAAACATTTATGTCAATATTTTATTATAATAATTCTGTAAATGATATGGTCTTAGGAAAATAAATATATTTTTAGTATTCACCCACAAACCAGTTATTTAGAAAAAAAATAAAACATTCATTCTACGATAATATTGGTAAGGATAATCAAAAAATGAATTTAATTTCTCAAATTTAAGTGATAAAATAAATAAATTTTTCTTTCAAATAAAAACAAATTATATAAATAAAGTAGAATTTGATGAAAAAATACCTTTTAATAATTTAAATGTTCTGAATCCTATTTTATATTCATTTCTGTGCGATTAAAATATATTTATTTATAATTGATTTTATTATTATTAATATTTATTAATATTTTATGAGTTTTTATTCATTTTAGTCAAGTGTTATGTGTGGATATGATTATCAAACAAAATATTAATTTGGTACATATATAAATATATTATGAAATCATTGGATTCTATATTCTCTCCCCCATAACTGAATGGGGCACTCAAAACGTTAATTATATGAATGTAAGAATATAAAAGATCTATAATTATCTAAAAATATATCTTATACAAAATTATCCCAATAATTATTATGGGTATGAGTAGAAAAACCCCTCTCTAAAACATTTTTCATAGTAATTCTTAGGGACATAGCTTCCACAACATCACTTTCATATTCTTATTTCTATGAAAATACAAAAAAAATTATTATGATAATTTCTAATCATATTTGACTGAAAGATAATGTGAATATTAAAATTCAGTCTTAAAATTTCATCTCCATTGATTCATTCATTTTAACCGATTATTCATTGAATTCAACTATGATTTATTTGAACAACCAAATAAATCCTTTAATTTTACCTATGTTTTCTATGGTTATTAAATTATTAGGTCTTCTCATAAAACTCATCATCAAATTAAAATATATTAATACCATTTATATTGATTTCTAAATAGAATTTGACAACAAAAGAACATCCCATACGAGTTTCTCACAAGTTTTACATTACCAGGAGTGCTCATAGTGAGCCCATGTAAAGGTTGAGCTGATAGTCACCAACCATTTTCAAATAAATTACCTCTAGGAACATATTTTCCAGAAACACATCCAATTTATACTATCAAACGATGGATATAATTTTATGAAAAACCACATTGGAGATAATAAATTTTTTTGTTGTATACTATATATAATGTCAAACTTTTTATTTTTCTCAGAGTTTTTGACTAAATTTCAGCTATCCTAATCATAAAAAGAAACTAAAAAACCCAAAAAACCACTTTTCTATAACTAAATATAGTGACCAGATAAAAAAATATTTGTTTTAAATTACTTATATAAACTAAAATACACATCTCACCAATAAATCATAGTCTTAATAATAGAATATTTAGTGTATTTTAGGATATGCAATGTAAGATACACTCTATAATAGAACCAAAACAGACTCAACCATAAAAATAACATAATTTATACTTTCCATTATAAACTGGGTAATGGAAACATAATAAATCGGTGACCTCAAAAAATGCATAATAGAAAAAATAACAACATTTCATCTGGGGTAAGATCCAAAGAAGACATGAAAAGGTGAGAAATATTTTATTAAAAGAATTTGGAATGATAATATTTATATATAAGTGATGTTATGTGGAAATTATATCTTAAAATATTTTAGATATAATAAGATCATGAGATGATAAATAATAACCTTTTTTATGATCATAGTAATAAGACATATAAATATGGAATAAGTTCAATAAACCATTTCATTTAGTATGAAGAAATATGAAATCATGTCCACACAATATTTTGGAAAATATTTACATGATAATATTTACACACAATTCTATGAACAAATATTCCATGATCATATCCATGTACCATCATGTTAAAAAATCCATTTGTGATCTTGTGCATGTAAAATAATTTTAATAAAACTATATGTGGTCTTGCCCATGCATAATATTTTAAACAGTCAAAAATGGGATCATTTCCACACTAACAATATTATCTCTTGAGATATTAAAACATAATCATTTCATTAGAAAACTATATATAACCCCAACCATTAATCATCCATAAATATATGTGAAACTCAAAAAAATAATTAAAAACATCACAAAGAATCCAATAAATGAATATTGTGTTTTATAAAATGTTCATATGGTACTAAAAAAATTTACCCAAAGAATGTAAATATTTGACATAAAATATTAAATCACCGAAAAAGTGTATTTTATAAAAACATTTAGATGGTGATTGATCCAAAAAAAAATTCAATAAAATATATCCTTTATAACTTATTAGTAAAATGGTATAAAATTTGTAAAATATGTTTTTAGAAAATGTTGTTATCTTTGGAATAAGTGATGAAGATGGGTGAAATAGTGAAATGTCTTTTTTAGAAATTACACTATTGAGAAATTGAATATAATAAATTTTTGAATCGGTATTTTGAAATAAATTCCATCAATAACGGCTTTTAAATTACATAACTGTTTTAAAATTTTCAAGAGAAATCTTTTTGAAAGCATGTATATTCAAAAATAATATTTAATAATGTATCCATATATAAGAAATAATTATTTAAAGAACGTGTAGTGAAAATTTTAAAAAATACATAATTATGAAAAATATACATCACTAATTCATCCTTGAAATGAAATAAAGGTTGTTGAATTAAATATTAAATGGAAGATATATCATTTTATTTTGAATTTGTTGATAAAATTTGAATATTTTAAAATTCCATTTTTTAAAAACCACCTCCTAAGGAGTGTAAAAATCCATTTAAAATAAGATAATGGAAATATTATAGAAATATAATATAACACATAAATTAGTTTCATGACATAAAATTAAATATAGGTGGTAAAGGAAAATATGTACATAGGTGGGAAACTATCTTCAAAGATAATTTGATTTACTCTCAATAACAATATACTTTTTTAGGGGAAGAAATTCAGAATTATGGAAGATTTGATTCAAAAAATTGATTTTACCTTGAGTTTAATATAAGTTACTATAACATAAAATATTATGTTTAAAGTTACCAATCATATAATAATGAAATTTTGGGACACACTTCATAAATTAATGATAGGATTTTAGTTGAGAAAAACGCTTACAACATTTTTATCTTTTGAATCAAATATTATTTATGGAAGAGAAAAATATGGACCTTTAGACCCCATTAATTTCAAGGATATGTAAAACTATATTAATTATGAATTAAGAAGACTATATAATAGATATTCTGGAAAATAATAATAAATATGTCTCAAATAATGAAATCTGGGACAATGAACTACTAACAGTAATAGCACCATAAGAATCGACATAACTTAAGAGGGATAGAAAGAAATTCCACATAAAGTACCATGAAATGAATTATATTAATTATAAATGGAGGAAATATTGTATTGAATTCACCATGTAAATAAAATAATTTTCTGTTATATCAAAAATATCTTACAAATTTTAAAATAACACAATGATGCCCCAACCTCAATTCCTGATATCGAAAAAGCAGACGAATATTCAATAATATATATATATATATATATATCTAAATAACCTATTTCAAAACCATACTCATTTTTATAAAATTCAATGATAATTATTCTCTCTTTGTTTAGTAGTTATTTATTATCTATTTTCAATTTCATGTGTGAGTAATCTTGATTATTTTGAACTAGTTTCATTATATAGGATTTGTTATTCATTATTCTCCAAAAGTTCTTATTCCTAGTTCATAAAATATCATAGAATTTATGATTTTATAATAATTTATAATTTTATAATTTTATTATAATGTAATTTTGTTATGATCCTAAAAGATTAAAATTGAGATGGTTTTTTTTAGTGATTGTTAGTGATCAATCAATGGTATCTCAATTAATGAGATAAATATTAATGTTACCATTATAGAACCAAAATAAATAAATTATTTATATATTTACATAAAAAACGTATTATTTATTATTATTATTTGTCTGGGACTGAATATATTATGACACGCAGGGGTGAATTGATTTCTTGAAAAAAAGATAGCTTTTAAAAAACCTTGTTTGAGGATATGATTACATTGGATATTTTCATGACATATTCAAATTGCATTAAAAAATATAATATATTTGAAATTAGATATTTATTGTGGTTCGAGGAAAATAAATTCCCTATTCTACTAATGAAATTTATAAATCCATGAGCATTGTGATTTTCACTATTCTAGTACATTTATCAGAGACTACTAGTCCTTTTTCTCAGATACTGCATGACTTTGTGAACCTAGTCAACCCATGGTACAATAATATGATAATTCAAAAAGTATTTAAAAACTATTTAAAACCCCATCCTTTAAGTTTATTTTACAATGAACCTTCACATTGAGAGAGAAATAAATATAGAGATCACATGTAAGGCTCAAATGTTTAATATACAACTGACAGAAGAGAAGCAATATATAATAGGGATGATAAGAATAAAAACATCTTGGGGACAGTGTTATGAACTTCCAAAAATGGTAATTGATAACACATCTATATATCTTGAATGTTTTTATCTTTTTAATGTAATAGGGTAGCAAATAAAAAGCATAAAAACTGAGTTCCATGATTATATAAAATCACTTATATTATCTTCAGGTTTTCATCACAATTTCTTCACACAATAAATGAAATCTATGAAAAAAACCATTAAAGAACATTACATTTGTTCAATAAATTATAGTCTCAGAGTTATGATCATTAGGTCTATTCTTCAAAAATACCTTGATAGTCGTACTAAACATTTATTTTTCATTATTCTTATTTCCTTTATCATTACATTCATATTTTTATATTAATATTTACCATAAAGATGAAATGTAATATATAATATATACACACCATAAATAATTCCCACTTAATGTACACAAATGGTAATAAATAGTAGGTTATTGAACAATATAGAAAATTAAAGATCACCATTTATCTAAATTCCAATAATTCAAATTTACATTGAAGAATCAATCCTCATATCCATTATTCACATATATGATTTATACAAATAGATTTATTTCTCAGTCCTTATTGGAGAAAAAATTATTGAAATACTGTTTTTACTAACATAGCTAAATTATATATAGATGAATGAATTACATATCCATTTAAAACAACATACCCAACTTGACCACTTATCAAAAAAAAATATCCAATTAATATCTTTAAAATATTTATATAGTCATTTGACCAATGTTTTAAATTTATCACGTAATAGTTTCATTTATTTATAAAACTTTCATTTAGAGAATTTCATAACATAGAAATTTCACTTTTTTGTTTCCATTATGAAGGTGACTAACATATATGATTTTTCAAGTAGTCATTTCTCCATGTCTCCAAATGCCTCCCATAACTAATTTTCCATACTTGGGATGAAATTCCGTGCACTTATAGATATTCTAAATTTCAATACATGACCTAATCTTATGATAAAACATAATGAACACAGTTAACGAAAAAACCATCAATAAAATATGAATGTTATTTTAGATCATCAAAACCTAAACCACTTTTGATGTATTGGAAAAATATTAATAGTCCAATAATATCCCTAATTGTGATAATAATAAAACACAAATTACAGTGATAATTAAATTATAGACTTTTTCTAGGATTTTTAGCAAACCATGAAATATTTATTGTTCTTTTAAGATGTAATTTTTATGGTTTCCATTGTCCCCTTAGTTAGAAGGTTATTATAAATTGTAAAAATTATCCCCCTTGACTAAGCCTCCCATTAATAGGATATTTCTCCCCTTAAATGTTAATATTTGGAAACTTATCCCCATTTCATTCCATTAAAATGAATGGTTACGGATAATAAAATAACATTTAATTTAGTATAAAGTGTAATTATATATTTAAGGATAATTATAAAACTGAATTTGAAATTATAGAAATAGTGGAACTCAATAAAATAAAAAATAAATAATTCAAGTGAATAAATAAATATTTATAATGTCAAATTAAAACAATCTCTATTTAATGAATTATTAATATATAAAGAAATATTTTAATAATTTTCAACATTTTACACACTAAATCACTAGTAGTACCAAGATAAAACTAGGTAATACTGGATTAGGTACTACAACGACAACTTGTTATACCAATGGGATAATTATGAGGGGTTTTAACTAATAATATATTTCATTTTAGTGTCAACTATAACAAATAGTGTTTCTCTAGAAACTAATGATCTATAATCCTCTATAGAGAACAACCCTTCAAATTACTCAAAACACTTTACCCGCATATTTGTACGGTGTTGATCATTTCTTCTTATAGGACATATTGACCATGTAATCATCCCATAAATCTCTTGTGATAATTCAAATATCTATTTCATATTTCATATTAATTATTTTTTATGATGACCAACTCTTTCATTCAAGTAAATATATGTTCGAACAATATTCTTTCTGAAATCATGTCATGTGTTTTATAAATTATCCATAATAAAATTATTTAAATAATCATTAAAGAAAGGTGTGATCTTATAAAAATAATGAGAATTAATTCAAAAGGATATAGAGTTAATCTTATAAATAATATGGTCAATGTCATTTTGAATTCTAGGTACCACTGATGGTATAGAGGTCAAGGTGGAAGTCAGTTGAACTCAAACTGACTCAAAACTATACTTTTTAATATATTTAAATTTATATTCACATAGATCATATATTTTTTAATCTTATCCACTTCATCAATATAAATACAGCATTGGACAATAGAACTATTTGTAATCATTTATCATTGAGATGCAGAAAAGTCACAAAGTTCATTAGACTATGAAATTGTAGCATAGAAAATATTCAATCTACTCAGTTAATCTTTCAGCTCTTAGATATCTTTTTAAATCATCATAGAAAAAACATGATTCATATAAGGGAATATAATATTATTTATGATCAAATCTAGTTGGTTTACCATTATCAAAAATGACTTTTAATAATCATATTTTCATAAAAACCCTCATGGAGAGGTTTGATCTCATCCTTAGAGAAAATCAATTAATAATTTAACTCATTGTAATGTCCTCTCAGATTATCAAAGACATACATTAGATAATAAGAAAAGGTTTTCATTTTACTATAATCATATAAATTACTAATAGATAGTGAGTCCTCAGTCACATTAGGACAAGGTACTGTCATATGTGGTGTATAAGAATGATCTTTAATCTCTATTACAACAACCCTGGATCTATCTCTACTATAAAGTGAACCAAGGTGAATTAGATAAGATAAATGGTGATCTAGTTTAGTTACATATCTATCCACTACAATTAATATAGTGTTCATTGTTGTAACTATACTTTTCCCAAGAACTACAACATCTATCTTAATTACTTGAGGAAACAAATCAACGTCCAAGCTTAGAACTAGATCTTCCACTATAGGTATAACTTATAGAAGTTAATGATCTACTATGGAAACAACAAAATCTTTCACTTCCATTAAATAAACCATATATGTAGGTTTTTTAAAATAATTGGTTAGGTTTAGGATGTCTCTGTAGGTTTTGGGAACAGTGGAAAGGTGGTTTGTACGACACCCAACTTAAATTTTGACAATGATCAATGATTATTCTAGGATCAATACAGCAATGAACACCAGTTTCCACAAAATATAATCTAATATTTATATATAGAAGAAAGGGTCCCAAAAACATTATGGTGTATCTTTCACATCATGTTTATAAATAATTTAATTAGTTTCATAATGAAAATAATACAATGATATTTGGTATTTTCTTTTTTGATGATGTTGATCGTCCCAAATGACCCTTCTGAATTATCTTATTGTTCATGCAATGATCCTAACCATAATACATCTAGTAGTGATCCACTCATGCTATGGTAGTCTTTGATTGACACTACTCATTCTCCAAGTACTAACATGATGAAGAAAGTGTCTTGTGTCAGTCATTTGTGATTTTCTGTTCTTCAGTATCGAATAGCTTCTCACGTTCTTAAGAGGGGTGGGAAGAGGATTCAAGAGAGAAATCGTTTAGGTCAAAAATTCTCAATTCACTGAGAGTGAAGTTTGATACTGGTCTCAATAGAGGTACACGTCTATTTATCATCATGGGTCTTCTATTACAATATTTATTTTTTTAATAGTAATTAAATACATTCATAACCATAGAGAACCCTGATGCTTTTAATAGTAACTAGTACCTCACCTGTGTATTCGCACGACACTCTAAATCAACTCTCAATTTCAAAAGGAAATCATAGTTAGAGAAGTTACGAATGAAAATTAATTTAAAATATGATAAAATTACAAGTTATCCAAAGAGAAAATTGGAACAGTTTTAAAACATGATGAGACATCATCGAAATAATAAAAAAAAGAGATATTAAAATGATAGAAATTTTAATTTTCCCAAGGAGAAATCATATATAAAAAGAAACATACATTTGAAATAAGAGAAAATAATTATTATTATTTAATTACGTACATTTCAGTTTGATTGAAAACATAAAATAAAATGCATGAAATGATGAAAACATTACAAAATATCAACACACAAGCCTTTGTTTCATTAAAATAATGTTTACTTACGTAATAACATATTCCATTTTTTAAAGTATTTGGTGAAGGCTGCCTATAGAAGTGTGAGTTGTTGTTGAAATAGAGCCCCTATACTAGATGTTGGGTTCACAGTGTTTTGGATCCCTATAAGAGTTAGTTTTAGTGAGTAATAAAAAACTAGGAAATATGTTGTGGAGGGGATAATCATAAAAAATAAGAAAATTGTGAAAAAACATGGTTAATCTAGATTTTTATAAACTCTAAATAAATTAGAGTTTATAGTGGAAATATAAATTAAAATGGTAATTTGAAAACAAAATAATCATTTAGGTTTTTCCATTACCTTGTAATTGCATCACAATGTTTTAGTCAATTTTTTTAGCTTTATTTGTTATGTTTTCCTTCAGACAGATATGGAGTTCATTTGCATGGATTGATGTTGTCGTAGAGTCTTGAGACATTGTAAAATTTCATTGGAAAAAATCATTCTTACCATTAAACTAATTCAATAGTTTTTTCTTCATAAATATTTTACTTTAATGAATAAGTATAAAATAATATAGACAACCGAAATCATTGAAGCATAAATATGTTTTTTAACAGTTCATAATTGGGAAGTAGGAATTCAATGTATTTTATAATCATATAAAAAATCATATGTCATCAAAACATGCAGTACTATACATTCCAATTATGTAATGAAATTAATAGTCAATGATAATAAAAATCACATTCCTAAGTAGATGAAATTTGTGTATTTCATTTAACAATTTCCCCCTTATTGTGGAAATTGACTCCTAAAGTTCCAATTCATTGATGCTTCTAAAAATCAAGGGTAAAATTAATATTACAATAATGTGGTTATTTTTTTCTAATAAATTAAGATAACCATTGTAAAAAATCAAAAAACCTAGTTATATTCAATGGTAATACAAACTCGGGATGATTTGCGGCTGTAAGTTGGTGACCCATCCCATACCCTGAATGACCTGATTATAAAATAGATTCATATTATATAAATATTTATTAATATTTATTTATTAATTATATATCATTTCGTAAAATATGCCTATATATGTTTATATTATGTCAGGTTGAGATTTCAGGAAAAATCCGGGAAAACCTCACATCAAACACAAACCACGATAAAATAGAACATGATAGGATAACATAAAAATAACATGATACATGCCAATATACGTTGAGGCCTTATTTGTTAGCATATTTTATCATGTATTAGCCAGCCCAGAAAGTCCATCCCATGTATAGGTCTATTTATCTGAACATTAGTCCAATAGCTGACACGTCTTATCATCATGTGAAAAAGGGGCAGGATTCATTTAGGCCCTAGCTATGTATATGTTATACCAGGATAGGCCTAACCCATTTACAGGTCTTCTAAGAAAATAATTACACTATGGTTGAAAAAATGTATCTTGAAAAAAAGTATATTAAGAGTCGAGTGAGAATTTCAAACCAAATAAAAAAGAAAGCCTTAATTTTATATATTTGGAGTTTACTATGTGGAACCAAAATAAGAAATTATATCATGTCAATGGAATGACTTTCCAATTCCAAAAATTCCAAAGGGTGTAGTAAATCCTATCCCCCAATAATATAAATTATTTCCCACTAACATGCAAGCAGGTGTTACTCGGGACTTCATCACCATTAATAAATCAATCATTCCCCTGTGAACTAATATGTCACCTTCACTATACATCACTCTATTGGTCTAAGGCCCTCATATTGTTCATCTAGTTGTGTCTAGATATGTCCATGAATCTTATAATAACATTAGGGTATGAGGGTACCTACAGATTTAAAATAACATAGGCATGGATCAATTTGAAAAATTTAAATAATGTTGTAATTATATAAAACTGAAGCCAAATGTTGAGATATTTATCTAATAAAGGGGGTTGGGAGAAATAGAAATGTTTATAATCAATGTTCCTACCTTCCTGATGTTTCCAAGACATTAGGATCTCAAGGATCAATCTAGAAATCATCATGTCCCTATTCAAATATATTCACTGTCTCAGAAAATTTTATGGAAACCATATTGAGTTTTATAAATTTAAAATAAAGAAGTAACATAGTGTAGGACTAGTCCATATCAATCCTATTGTGATCCCAATCATCCACTTGAGTAGCAAGAAGGGAAAAGAGGTCTATTTCCCAGTGATGATTAGCAGCCCTGAAACATAAAGAAGTTTGATAGAGGAAATAAGATAATGAACTCAAATTAAATAATAGACAATACCAATTGACAAATGATTCCTCATTTTAAATGCATTTAAATAAAATCATAGTCTTACACCTAGGGAAAACAAAAAAACAGAGTCTAGATCAAACCTATTGTGATCCCAAATATCCACATTAGCTCCAACAGTGGAAAAATGTAACTTTCCAAATGATGATCACCTTCCAAGAAATGTAAATTAGTTCAATAGAGGAAATAAGATAAACAACTCAAATTAGATAAGAGACAATATCAATTGATAAAATATTACTTGTCTTAAAATAATTGAAATAAAATCATAGTCTTACCAGAATGCATTCTTCCACGCATAAACTGTCAGTGGCTGGTAGAAAGGGAAAAAATATATTACACAAGGGGATGATAAATAAAAAAAGGTTTCAATACAAAAGATATTCCTACACTAAGAAATATCATACATTGGAAGGATTTTGAGATGCATGCTCAGTGCCAACCACATGATTTTTATGTGAGATATTTGATCTAATGATTCCAGTTTGAGGAAAACATATGTATTTTAATGAGATAATAAAATTCATTAAGCGCAAAACTATGATGTAGAATACATAAATATATTTCTATTTTCAACAATCTATAAAACCAATTCATATAGAAGGATTGATTTAATGCATTAAATTGGTTAATAATTGTTATAAAAATAGATTCATGTATCTAAACATATACATTATATAATATTTGTATTTTGAATGTATATAATAACTATTGATCAAATACACTAAAAAAAACATAATATGTAGTTAAAAAAATATATTCTCTTAGATGAAAGACAATTTAAAACATATGAAACACATGACATGATGTTTTTTCAGTTATTGAAATCAAGCATTAATTGAATAGATCACTTTATTATATCCCCTGCACAACTCTTCCGTCTTTAGTTGAGATGTATTCACATTATTTCTCATCTCTCTAGTCTATTTATTGGAACTATTCTTGGTAGACAAGTATTCAACATGCCGGAAATGCATATCCACTCTTCATTAATTTTACTTTTCAACCAAATGAAGAGGTGGGATAGGATCATTGGATGAGAAATGAAGGAATATACTAAAGAAAAAAATTTATATTATTATTTACTATACTAAATATCTTGTAGGAATATTAATGTACCTGCAACTCAAGCATTAAATCTAGTGATTATAGTTGTAATCAATGCTTTTAGAAATGTTATCATTGTAGAAACCATTACAATTGTTAATCTGTAGACAAACAACAATTATTTGATTGAATCGGTTTATGCATTACCTGGAACTAAGTGCTAAATTATGATGTAGAATACATAAATATGATTCTATTTTTAGAAATATGTAAAACCAATGCATATAATTGGATGGTTTTCAGGCATTGACACTGTTCATACATGATCTAAAAAAAGATTCATGTATCTAAACTTATACACTACAAAATATTTTTATTTTTCAGAAATATAACAAATATTGAAATTATACACTATAAAAAATCATATTTAATAGTTGAAATTAACTAATTATTTTATTATCTAGAAAATAGTTTAAAAAATATGAAACATGTAACATAGTGTTTTTTCAGTGATTGAAATCCAGCAGTCATCAAAAGTATCACCTTTTTTGTTCCCCTAAATGGCACTTCAATCAATAGTTGAGCTCTATTAATATTAATATCATCTCTCTCTTATGTTTATTTGACCTACTTTGGTATGAAATGTCTTCATCAAGCTAGAATGGCATAGCTTCTCTACATTCATTTTACAATTCATTAAAATGAAGAGGTGGGATAGAATCATAGGATGAAAAATGATGGAAAAAATCTAATGTAATCAATTTATATTACTATTTCCTCTTTTCGATAAAGTGAAAGATTAAAAACATACCGGAAACTCAATCATTCAATCCATGGAAAAATAAATCACGAAATATCTTAGATGAAAACACATCATGGGTAAATATAAATTAGTTTAGAATAAATAGAGAGAAATCAAAGGAGAGTGGTTATTTTGCAGTAGATAAAATCAAATTCGGATAAATTGATGTGTCACCAGTGGAAAAACAATGGATAGTGGTCATTGAAGGAATAAGGTATATCACCAGTGAAGCTATCACACACATATCTGGAAACAAAATGAAGTGGAAGGGTAAAATTTTATACAGAATTAGAAGAGTATACATATTATAGAGATGTTGATTTATCAGATTTTTGAATATGCTATTGGTAATGGTAAATGGGTTCATGAAGTGGTTGTCACTAGTTATCTTCGGCGTTTGACAATGAAACATATTTTGGAACAAAGTAGGTTTTTAGCTATAAATCGATGGTGTTGGTAGATGAAGGTGGTGAAGTTGAATGGAAACAGGGATATGAGAAGATGTGAAGGTGTTCCGGAGTTGAGGTGATGGATTTCTGTGATTAAAGACGGAGACAATGAAACAAGGAGATGATGTGTTCCGCATATGAGGAGAAGGCAAAGAAAGAGATGGGGATACTAGAGTGCCCGAGATGGGGAGAAAAAGGGCAATGTATGAAGACAAAGTTTCAGAGGAGGGTGTAGATATGAGGATTGAAGGTATCCATATGTGAGGATGTGGGAAACCCTAGGGCGTAGGAATGGAAATCGGGTGAGGGAGGGGTGGTAAATGGAGGAAAGAAATGGGGAGAAACACGTTGAAGCATCGTGGATGAATGTGGAGGTGACTCGTCAGCTGGAGAAATAAAAACATTAATATATATATAGATATGGAAAACATAATTGGTTTTTCTACCCATATTCATCAAATGGTCAAACATATTCTTTGTTCATTAAGAAATTATAAAATGAATAATTTGACAGTCCATCATAGCTGCAAAATTATTACCTATACTTACTATGGGATATTAAAAAATGAGGTACCCACTTAACCTTTTTTCTTAAAATAAGTTACCATTCCTCGAACAGTCCTATGAAATTCCCTATCTCATAGCCCTAACTCCTAAATCCTGCACAAGAATTAAAATTATAAAAATATCACACCAAACATAGCCTTGCAAAGTGTTCTCAACACAACCTCAAATTAAAAAAGCGACAATCTATTATGTATGGACTAGCTACATTACCTAGATAACATTCCCTTATTTGATACCCCTGATCCCAAGATAATACCTCCAACTTATCATGTTTTGGAGGAACCGACATGTCAGTACTCTTGGTTAATATAAACAAAAATTAGAACATTACCACTAAAAACTATCCCATCAAACAAATTAGATTATAATTCATAATGTTTAATGATTGTTAATTTAACAATTAAGAATAAATCACAATTCATCATGTGAACATAATAAATTATTCATCAATTGAGTTATAACTCTACCTTAATAACATTCTGTTATTTGATACCCCTAGCCCCCTGATCAAACCTACAAAAGGTCATTAGAAAATGTATTAAGTCATTTCATAACACTTTAATAAAGAAAATAACCAATATTTCTTCAAAAAAACAATGGAAATAATTATAACTAAAACTCATGACAGTGATAAAATTAATTTTTACCTTTGGATATATGACCTCAATAGTGATATGTTTATCCCTATGAAAATCATGGATTGAAATATTAATTCTATTGGGGTTAAAAGAGACCTCATCAATTTAATAAGAAATACGTGAAATAGAAAACCTATGTAGATCCCGTAGTATCCTATGGGGTCAGAAATTCATTTAAAATGACTTGGAAATGAAATAGTGGGATGTTTATCCCTCTGAAAAATGATTAAAAATATTAATACTATTTCTGATAGAAGAGAACACAACAATTTTTGAAAAAAGAAATAAAAATAAAATAATTTCATTGTTAAGAAATTACCTTGAATCTTTGTTACTATTGTATTCAAAAACCGGAGATGTTGATAAAGCAACCTGAATATAAGAAGAAATGTAAGCTCTTTGGGAACCATAATTAAAATAATTAAATGTATAATTTAACCATAATAATGTGAGAAGATATTGTTACAAATAACAATACCGATAACAAACAACAGAAAAAAAATATACATAATAAAATGTACATTAATCATTGATTGCCTAGAAAATTTTGTAGAAAAATATATAAAACGAATATTTATGTAAAACAAAAAAAGAATAAATGAAATATTATGTAAATGGAAAAAGATATAATAGTGAGAAACAATTTCCTTATATTTGATACAAATACATTGAAAAGCATAAGATTGTGATATAGATAGCTGAATCAAAGAAGACATATAAAGTCATTCGCCACCATTTTAATAATATTTTAATGTATAGTCAAAGTACAAATTAGGAATAATATTTCATTTGGAAGAACATGCATCAAATAATGAATTAGGGAATATATACTAGATGAAAAAAATTTAAATAGATATCATGATTTTTGAATTAGAAAACAAATATACTGTAATAACATGTGAGAAGTTTTATACGAAGGAAAATACTACAATTTGATGAGGATTTTATTAAGACAATATTGAGGGAACATACCTTTTATGGGCCGATTATCACATTGGTCGAAAGTTCATTGTGTAGAAAGAGTCAACAGATGTAGACGTGGTTGGAAATATTGAGCTTGAGGGAATTAGGGAACATGATGAAGTGAATATGTAGGGTTTATAACATAATTACTTCGACGAAGTATTGTGAGGAGGGAAACATATAAGGATCTAGGGGTTTCAGGAGGATGAACCATAGTAAAATATCGATGATGGTAGGGGAAACATGAGTGGGAATAATAGGAAATGTGACGGAGGGTTAATGGCAGCATGAGCCGTAGGAGGAGGGGAGACGAAGGTGAAATGGGAGAATGAATAGTCAGAATTTTTGTAGAGGTAAAATGGGAGTAGGAATAATGGAAATGGGAATCGTAGGAGCACCAGTGGTGGTGAAATAGGAGGAACCATAGGAGTAGTGAAAGATCTCGTATTGGGAACCCTAAAATTGTGGGAGGTAGCAAGTGTTATTTTGGGAAAACATTGGGTGGAGGGGCAGAGCCGAAGGCGTAGCACATAGTGGTAGAGGCACAGATGTCGAGTAGATTGAGGAAGGGGATCTGGAGAGGCAATGCGCAGATGGGAGTGGGAGAGTGGAGTTGAGGAGATCATTGGGAACCATAGGAGACTAAATTCAGATCGGTGGAGTGACGGATCGAGGGTTTTTTGGGTTTTGATGGAGGAAATGTTTATCTGTGGTTGATGTGGAATATTGTGGAGGATCCACATAAGTTTGAAGAAAGCCTTCTTTAGTATATATATAGATATCATGTCAAAATTTATGGTGTGGTAACTTTTTCAAAACAGAATTATAAATAAATTCCACATCAAAAAAATTTAGCAGTGTTATTTTTATTTTAACTTCTCACAACTAGTTAAATAATTATTTTACTTCTAGACCAGCATTGGTCAGCTCGGACTCCATTTCAATTTTTGGAACATCATAATAAATAAATAAATAAATTATTCTACAAAAAAATTTATTTACCAAATAGTAAAGATATATTTATTAAATGTTCATTAAAATAAATAAACATATTTTATTCACATTCTGGTAAATACATATATATTTAAATTATGAAATCATTTTAACATGAATAAATTTATTCCACCCTCATGAGAACAATATTTATTACGTTAATTAAATTCAAATAGATGTAAACTGAGACCACCCAAAACATTTAGTGGGAGACCCTCTAAGATTATTTCTCATTATAATTAAGCATGCTTGCAAAAAATCTAAGACTACTCTCTAGAAAATATTTAAGGTAGATAAGAGAAATATCATAAAGTCTCAACAACTAAATCCTCATATGAACATTTACTGTGCAATATAATCCCTTTTTCATAATATCTCAACAAATAGGTTTCATAATAGTTTCATTATCTTTTTTTCTTCATACATCATTCTTTGATTACCTAAAAAAAAATCGTTGTTACACCATGGACATGGAAGATTTTTTGGTCGTTCTATTTCAATAAAAGAGATGAGATATCAACTTCCACAAATGGAAGGAAAAATCCTTCCTCAAATTATCCATTAATAACATGCCACTCGTGAAACTCCCAACGTACCCAACATTCTGCCAACTATCTGTGTGATGTTTTCATCAGTAAATAAAAGTGTGTGATTAATGAAATTTATTAATGATAATCTTAAAGTCTATGGATCATTACACACACTCGCAGAAAGAATATCTAATTACACCAAAACATGCATAATTTCTTCTAGTGGGTATGTTCTCATAATCATTCATCTTAAAGATTACCAAGTAAGAACTTCATGAGATGACGTCTCATCTAATTAAGAGTACTCGCACCTAATGGTATGTATAATATATGTCCCATTATCAAATGTCATTTATCCAGATAACTATTTTTAAGAATATTTTCATCGCACTTCAAGGTTCTCATCATAATGGGGATCATCTATGACATTGAAATGAGACAAATACACCAAGACATTATTACACTATTGTCATGCAGAATAATGAATAATATGTAATAATATGTTTAATATTTAAATATATTAAATAATTATATAATCAATGTACCAACAGTTGGTTCTAAAACTCCAAATCTTACCAACTCCCACTTGAACTAAAGCCTACTTCCAATGAGTTTCTGTCTGCTATACCACACATGATGATCATGTTTCTACTGAGTCAAGGTTTTACTCATGTGGTACACCATGTTGTCTTCCATCGAAATATTGATCGTTGCACCTTCACCTCTCTGAGAAAAATACCCCAAGAAATGATACATCCAAAGAATGTTAATCTTCCTCCGATGTGACTGTGGATCATTTTCAAGAGCCACTGCAATAGTATTGTCACAGTGCAATGTGATGGGATCTTTAATTATATGTATCACATCCGACTAATAGACAAATCTTCACAAAAAAACTACTTATTTAGATTCCCCAAAAGATGTGATATACTTGAACACTACTGTAGAATCTGTGAACCCACTCTTGTTTGAGCTCGTTTAGCTTACTTTACCTCCATTCAATGTGAAGATGTACCATATTTGTGACTTCACGTCATCTTGATCAGTTTGTAAACTATAATCTTCATATATTATGATGACTAGTTCCACATACCCTCCATAAACTTGAAGCATATCCTTAGTATGCCTTGGATTATTTTGGATATTCTTGACTACCATCCAATAGTGGTCACCTGGGTTAGCATGATATCTACCTACCGCACTCAATGTGTATGTGTCATCCAGCCTATTACATAGAATTGAATACATGAAGAACCCAATTTTTGGTGCTTATGGGCACTATGACATTATATTTCGTTCCTTATGTGTCTGTGGAAAAAATTTCATGGAAATATGAATGCCATGTGATGTTGGAAACAACCCCCTATTGGATTGTTCCATACAGAATCTCAAAAATATCTAATCAATGTATGTACCTGGACATAGCCCTTCAAATATCGTGGATATATCACGATGGATCTTGATCCAAAGAATATTTTCTACCTCCCCCAATTAATTAATGGATAAGCATTGATTCAACAAATCCTTAAAAGATTGTAAGACTAGTATCTCTTTTTCAATAATTAATATGTCATCAAACTATACTATTAGTAAAATGACTGCACACCCACTAAAACGTTTGAATACACAAGGCTCACATTTGTTCTTGAGATAACAAAATTCCATTACGGATTCATCAAAATAAATGTATCATGACTGGGATGATTTCTTTAATCCTTAAATAGTTTTCTGCAACTTTTATACATTATTGGAATCTATTAGACTCATCAATCCTTCATGTTTTGTCTTGTAGACATCTTGATAAAGGTTCCCATAAAGGAATTTTGTTTTGACATCTATTTTCAAAATCTAATATTCATTCTAAGAGAAAATGTATAATAGAATTATAATGTATTTTAGCATTGAAACTGGTCAAAATGGGTTCTGGTAGTCAATTCCTTGACACTGATTTAACCCTTTTGCAACCAGTTGTGCCTCGTAGCTTCTGGTATATCCTTATATGTCCAATCTCTTCTTGAATACCCACTTTCAAGAAATAGTATTTACATAAAATAGAGGATCTACAAAAATATAGACTTTGTTTTTGTACATGGATTCTATTTCAGAATTCATGGATTAAGGCCACATTTCAAAATATGTCCCACTTACTGCATCCTTATAGGTTGGAGGATCATTATAATCAACTAATACTGGATCCCCATTTTTAGTAACTAGAAAACCATACCTTTCCGGTTCTCTAGACTCTCTGGTACTTGTAAATATTTCATGTATCACTGAAGGAGTTCTTTCTTCCACATGGATTTGTGGAATCTGCTCCTCTACCAACTGTTGTGTACCTCGATCCTCGACTTCATCGAAGTTGATCTAGGTCCCACTATACCTTTTGGATATGTGCTCCCTGTCAATGAATATGGCATGTCTTTCAACTATATCCTTATTGTATTAGGTGTTTTATAGGTAATATCCCATTGTTTCCTCGGGGTATCCTATAAATGGTACACTTTGTTCCTCAGGGTGCAAGTTTCTTTCCGAAAAAGTCCCTAACAAACACATCAATTCCCTATACATGCAAATTTGATAACAATGATTTCATTACATAGAAAAACTCATATATAATACCATTTATCAATTTAGTTGGTAATTTATTTAGTATGTGAACCATTTTTTGTAACTAGTATCCCCAAAATGATAACTGAAGACTCTCATGACTCATCATTAATCTCACCATGTTCAGTAAGGAGTGGTGCCTTTTTTTCTCACACAATTCCACTGGGGCGTGTAAGGAGGTGTGAGTTGGGATAGGATCCCAAACACCTGTATGTAATCAATGAATTCATTATTAAGATATTCTCCACCTTGGACTATGAAGAGTATCCTAATATTATTACCAAGCTAGTTCTCAACATAATTCTTGTATTCTTTGATCCTATCAAAAGAATCTATCTTATTTCTCATTAGGTAGATATATCCATAAATACTAAAATCATTAGTAAAAGTTATGGAAGTATGAGTACCCTCCCATTGCATCAACTAGAAATGGTCCACACACATTGGTATGAACCAATTCAAGAAGATAATTATCCCTTCCACGTTTCCCATTAAATGGGGCTTTGGCCATTTTGCCTTATAAACATACATGACATACACTATGTGGTTTTAGTTCAACAGAATGTAAATATACTTCTTGATGTACCTTTCTCAAGACTTTATCACTTACATGACCTAACTGGTGATGCCAATGTTTAGTGTGGAATGATTCATATGATGTATCTTTTTTATTGACTACCATTACATGGTTTGTGTAATCCTACACGTAAAGACCATTCTATAAATGGGCCCTACCAAAACAAATGCTATCTTTGTAAAATAATCAAAATTCCATTCCAATCATGATAAAAAATCCATATGTATCTAATATGGATATAGTAAGAATGTTATTAGTACAATATGGAACATAATATTAACCCTTTAAATCCAAGATAATCCTAGTTGGAAACGTGATGTGGATGTACCCGAAAAATACAACAGCAAGTCTAGTTATGTTGGTTTCTTATAGATCATCCAAACCTCGACCAAAAATCATTAATCTACTAGGTTCTTATATTTGGATACATATGTGAGCACCCCAATATCTATCTAATAACCAATTTGTTGAGACATATAGATTTCATTAGAAAATAAATGAATCATAATATTCCTCTTACTTGTTTGGATGGGTGTAGTTTTTCTTCTAATGGTCCTTCCTGACACATATGAAACTAATAGTCTCATGTTACCTAGCCTACATTTTGATCTTCTTTTTCTTGGAAGGCCTGAATAAGCTTTGGGGTTGATGATATTTTCCTTCCCATTCCTTTTATTCACCATAAGGATAGAAGGATTTTCACACTTTATGTCCTTGTCCACGTGGAGAATGAGTATAATAAGATAAGATAGAGACTTCTCAATGTTGTTTATATTAAAAATAACAACAAATCTAGAGAATATGTAAGGGAGTGACATGAGAATGAGATCGATGCCATGTTCCTTGAGGAGTTTAAACCCTAAAACCTCATGGTACTCAATGTAGCCAATGATCTTGACTACATCAGGCCCAGTTGGGGCACCCTCTCATTGCATACTCTAAAATAGTTCCTTGGTGATCCCAAACCATCATTTTCATTCTCTCATTTGTTAAATATCACCAAGGTGATCGACATGATATAATCATCCATGTTTTTGTGAGACTTCATGACCTCACTAAATATTTATGATAACATAAAACATTGAATGTCAACCACGTTGTTCATATGTTTCTCATAGTCATGGAAATCCTCATCACTCGCCTTTTTGACAGGAGGATCTTGTAATTATAACTACAACATGTAAGACACTCATTCATGGAATTGGATAACTCAAGGGCATCTAAACCATTCCTAGAAGTTATAGCTGGTGAGAATGTTGTCTTTATCCAGAATTGATCACAGGGATAGTGTGGTTGATGAGCATTTCATTTTTATTCTATAATTAAATAATAAGATCATTAGTACTTTATTGATTTCATTTTGTGGGAAATAATAAATTAATTTTATTATGTCTCCCACAATATTTAAATTTCACAATGTCCCTCACCTTTGAAATCATAATTTCAAGTTTCCATGACATTCTAGTTGAAAGGATCTATATTCCCCTTCACATATCCAAAACAAGCATTGGTCAAGATGTTTGAAGTTATATAGGTAGGAAGATATTTTCCAACTATAGGATTGAATCCCCTTGATCTGTTGAGTGAACTCCCCAATCCAGAAATCCTGACATTGGATTTACTCAACTTTTTCCTCCAATATTACACCATGTATCAAACGGTCTACTCCTCATAATATAATATGGTTAAGTCATCCTGGAGCCTTTAATATGGGATTCTTGTATAAAAGTAAGTGTCCCCACATGGTTTGGTCAAACACATAGTTTTATAGAGTTTTTCCCTTAAGAATTTATTGGAATGATTGGTCTGACATAATATTTTATTTGAGGGACTTTTATCTCTTATGCATGAATTTATTATTATACTTATCACATTCTTGTTTATATTATGTGGAAATTACTTTAGTGATTTTTAATTTCTTGATAATATTTATGCATAAGACTAGTTTATTTTAGTTCCACCTTGGCTACTAGATTAATTCATTATTTATGGGATCATGAAAACACATCCTTAATGATATAACATGAAACTGACAGAAATAAAATAAATAAAAGGCCATGATCATGATCTTTTCTAATGGTTATTTTTTCTAGAGGTTTATAAACTTACACTGACCTATGGGGAAGCACCTTGATCATTTTAAGTTCGTGGTTACATCTTTCCACTTGTCCACCACTATATCTCCTCAGATTGGTTTCATCTCAGCTCCATCATGACACACCTTTAATAACTTGGGATTTCCCTCCATTTCATATTCTTTTAAACTCACATGCATGGAAGGGGTAAAATGAGGTTTTACAAAAAAAATAAACCTTCAACATAGAGGCCCTACATAATTACTAGGAGAAGGCTCGCATTCCAACATATTTAATATATATAAATTAATTAAATTAAACCATCTGCATAAAAAGGTCATCTTCTAGCTCATGATCATACATACATGCAATGATATTTACGTATAAGTAAAACTTGCATTCATTAATTTAATCGATCTTGATTAAGATAAAGCACGCTCGAATAAATTAATTATCATATGTCATTAATCCATCATTTTATCTTAAACACTTTTCGGAATATCCTTGAGATTCTAATTCATCATATTGTTAAACAAATAAATTCATTTAAAATTACCTTTGTACATAACTTGTACCATGGAGAAAAACCCAAGATTTCGTGGTCACAACTACCCAGTGATTAGAAATTAACATTTTACAAATGTTAAATTAAAAACATATATATATATATATATAATTCCTATAACGTGTTGTTCCTCAGCTTTACACCCATAACATGGTACACATCTCAATGGTTTTTATAATATAACATTAAAATTTTAATATTTATGCATACTTTGTATGAGTACACGACGTGTAGTTGTAACTAAATGAATTGTACTATTTTTCATCGTCCATCAAAAGTACATGCCCATTGAAACAACTCTCTGAGTGTACATTAGAAATATTCATAGTACATGGAGTGTCTAGTGGAACACATTCAATGAAGTATCTTCGTTACACTATTTCCTGCCGGGCAAGCTGTGTATGGGGTACACAGTCCAACCCTAAACCTAATGGACTACACAGCTTGTCTAGTGGGCCACATGATGTGTAATCCATAAACCATGTACCACCTATTCCTGGTCAACACATGGAGTCAATATGACCTATAAAAACTCAAATTATAGGGCATGGTTTGGTGGACTAGACCTGGTGCATTGAACCTTGACTACCTGGTGTGTACTTCCAAATACATATTGTGGGTTCTGGTGTTGTATGGCTACAAACCTTTGGGAACTCAAGATAAGATCCTCTATTTTATTTTTTTCAAAATTAAAATAAATGATTGTTTCTGTATGGGGAATGAGAAACAATGGAGTTGAGATGGATCGTGAGATTAATAATTGTAGAATGAATAACTTGAATAGAAACAACTAAATTATTAAATGCTTATATCATCAAAAAAATTTAAATAATTATAAACTATGATGTAACCCCTATGATATCACTTGAAGGTTCTGAGCGCAGCTGAAGCATGGATAGTATGGAACCCAACTTTAATTTTTACCATGATCAATGATTATTTAGGGAACTATATGAAGATGAATTCCATTCTCCACAGAATTGAATCAAATATTAAGATAATGAAGGAAAAAGACTAAAACATTTAGAGAATATCTTTCACATCATTTTGATAATTAATTTAATTAATTGCATAAAGAAAATAATACATGGTTCTTCTTTATTTTATTCATTGATGACGATGATCATCAGGAATGACCCTTCTATATTGTTCTTCTATTCTTGTAAGGATCCAAACCAGAATCCCACTAGTGGTAATCCACACGTGCTCTGATTGCCTCAGATCGACACCACTCATTCTTAGGGTGATAGTGCAGTGAAGTGAGGGTATTTTTTTATTCATTTTCCATCACTTGTTCTTAGGCCTTGAATAACGTCTCTCATTCATGCGAGGTTTGAGAAGAGTATTGGGAGAGAAATAATTTATCTCAATAATTCTCAATTAACCGGGCATGCAGTTTGGTACATGACACAATAGATGAACAAGTCAATTTATCAGCATGGGTATTAAATTGCAATATTTAATTGTGTAATAGCAAATAAATATATTCATATACTTAGATAAAACACATTCTTATAATAATAAAAAGGTTTTATTATTTATGGTGTTCTATCTTTCATAAAATAAAATTATAAATAAAATTCTGTATTACAAAATAATGGTAGTATTATTATTATTTTAACATTTTCCAACTAGTTAAATAAATTTTTACCATGTTCTAAATAATTATATTTCTTTCTAACCATCCTTGGTCCACTCTAACTACACATACATTTTTTGAACACCTGAATAAATAAATAAATAATTTATTCTCATAAAAAAATATTTTATTTACAAACTAGTAAATGAATATTTTTTAAATGATCAATAGACTAAATAAATATATTTTATCCCTAATCCAGTGAATAAATACTTATTTAATTTATGAAATCATTTTAACATTAATAAATGTATTCCACTCCCATGAGAATAACATTTATTCAATTAATTAAATTCAAATAAAATTTAATCGAGACAACCAAAAACACTTAGTGTGTGACCCTCTAGGATTTTTTCTCTTTAGAATTAGGAGGGCTTTCCTAAAGTCCCACATTACTATATACCATTGGGTCAATGCACTCAAGAGGAAGAAGTTAATATTGAAAAAAATAAATATACACATGAATTCTCACAAGGAAATATTATTCTTTTGTCTCAATATCTAATCAAAAAGGTTTCGTGATTGTGTCATAATCTTTGGTGATTGATATTTCATTCTTTGAATAACTAAAATAAGATCATTATCATATCATGAACATGGAATTTCGCATTATGGTTATATTTAAATCAAATGGATGAGATATCAACTTCCATAAGTGGAAGGGAAAAATCCTTCCTTAACTTATCCATTAATAAAATTCCACTTGTGATGCACCAAACAACCCCTACTTCCTACCAACTGTCTGTCTAATGGTTTTCATTAGTAAATAAAGGATCTCAATTACTGAATCATATTAATTATAATCTTAAATTCAAAGGATTATTACACATTCTCCTATATGAGAATATCTTATGACACCAAAATAAGAATATTTTCTATTGGCGCGTCTGTACTCATAATCTCCCATTCTGGAGATTACCAAGTACAAACTTCATGAAATGAAGTCTCATCTAGTTACAAGAACTCTACCCAAACAGTTGAATACTATGTGTCCCATTATATTATTTCATCCAACAATACAACTATATTTAAGATTATTTTCATAAAACATCAAGGTTTTCATCATAGGAGGGAACTTCTATGTCCTTCTCAATGAGACAAATACTCTAAGACATTATTACACTATAGTCATGAAGAACAATGAAAAATATGTAATAAGATGATTAATATTTAAATATTTTAAATATCCTTGTATTCAATGTATAACCAGTTGGTTCTAGGACACTAACTCTTACAGTCTCCCTCTAAGACACACCCTTATTTCTAATAGATCTCAATGAATTTGATTTTTGTTCCCAGAAGTATATAATTGTATTTAAAAGAATTTCATTAATGTTATTACATACATAAGAAATTTACAATATCTACCACACTCAGATCCTATTCTTTATTCTTTGAAACCTGGGAGATAAGCCCACCATAGGGGTAATTATTTAGCACACCTTTCCATTTGCAATAATGATTCAAAAACTCTATGATATACTGTGAATGATTTAGAGTAACATTATTAATCATGATATATAAGAGATAAATTTCATAAAAAAAATTCTATATTTAACTATCTTTCTGTGAAATCACAGTTAGAATGAACTTAAACAAAACATTTCATTCACCTTCTGAATCCTTTGGAAGGATGCTTCTGAAAAGTAGAGGATCCAACATGAACAAGAAAAAATCACCTTTCTCTACTAAAATCATACCAAAGAGAGATTGGATAATTCTAAACTCCCACTAATGGGTATAATTATAGACTTGTATCATTTAAAACAAATAAACTAGAACAATTTTCTGATTGAAATTTGAAGAAAGTAATTTGTTAGTTTAAATGAACTAGATCTCAAAATTCACCAGGGAATCATTCAATTCATCATCAAAAAAGAATCCTAAATTTTTATCAATAATAAATGAACTCCCCACCAGGAATCTATAAGACATCATTCAAAAAAATATTTATATAATTGAATAAACTCATTCAAATAAATTTTTAAAAAGAACCCAGGATGGAGAACCACATGGTTTATCATTCTTAGAGGCTTCTGAGCTTCCAAAAATTCAATACTTTGAATTTTTGAGGGTATATAGATATTTTTAAGGTTGAGAGGGAAACAAGAGACAATAGTAGAGAAAATGTTTATAGTTTATATTATGTGATAAAGTATATATGTGAATAGGGGGATGATTAAGGAATAATTTAATATTTTTTCTCTATGAAATTGATGTACAAAATGTTTTCATATCTGGGGAATGGAATAAAAAAAATCGGTGACCTCAAACACTTAATAATGGAAAACATATCAACATTTCATCATAGTTAGGATCCTAAGAAGACATGAGAAGGTGAGAAATATATTATTAAATGAATTTGGAATGATAATATTTATCTATAAGTGATGGTTTGTGGAAATGAAATCTAAAAAAATGTACCATATAATAAGATCATGAGATGATAAATAAGAACTATGTATTATAACCATAGTAACAAGACATATAGAAATAGAATATGTTCAATAAACCTTGACATTTAGAACAAATAAAATTGAAATCAGGTCCACCCAATATTGTGGACAATATTTACATGATAATCTTTAAACAATATTCTATGAACACATATTTCATGATAATATCCATGTACTATCATTTTAAAAAAAACCATTTTTGATCTTGTGTAAGTGAAATCTTGTGAATAAAAGTTTATGTGGTATTTCCTATCCATAATATTTTAATCAAACAAAATTGGGATCATTTCCACACTAACAATATTTTCTCATGAGATATGAAAACATAACCATTTATTTAGACAACTTTGTATAAACCCACCCATCCATTGTCCATAAATATGTGTGCAACACAAAAAAATCATTAAATACATCTCATAGAATCTATGAAATGAATAATTTGATTCATATATTTTTAATTTGGTGCTAAAAAACATGACCGGAAGAATGTAAATGGTTGACACAAAATATTATATCACCATAAAATAGTGTTTTATAAGATAATTTATGTTCTTATTGATCCAAAATAATTTTCAATAAAATATATCCTTTATTAGTAACTATTAAAATGGTATAAAATTTGTAATATATTTTTTTAGAAAATGTTTTTATCATTAGAATAAGATATGACGATTTGGTAAATAATAAAAATTTATTTTTAGAAATTACACTATTGATTAATTGAAAATAATGAAATTATAAATATGTATCTTGAAATAAATATCAACAATAATGCCTTTTAAATTACAAAAAAAAATTAAAAATGTGAAGTCAAATTTTTTTGAAATCATTTAGATTCAAATATAATATTAAATAATGTATCCTTATAAAATACATACTTATTTATAGAAAGTGAAGTGAAATATTTAAAAAAACAAATACTTATGAAAAATAAACGTCAATAATTTGTCCCTGAAATTAAATAATGTTTGTTAAATTAAATATTGAAAGAAATATATAACATTTTATTTTGAATTGATTGAAAACAATTTTTATAATTCAAACCCCCATTTATGAAAACCAACATCATATGGTGTGTAAAAACCATTTAAAATGTTTTATGGGAAACATTAAGCAAATATGATATAAGACATAATTTGGTTTTATGACATAAAGAATAATATAGGTGGTAAATTAAAATAAATACATGGATGGGAAACCATCTTCAAGGAGAATTTTAATTATTTTCAATAACAATATACTTTTTTGGGGGATAAAATTAAGAATTAGGGAATATTCAATTCCAAATCATCATATTACCTTGAGTTTAATATAAGTTACCATAAAATAAAATCTTCTATTTAAAGTTACCAATCATAGAATAATGATATTCAGGAACACAGATAATAAATTATTTATGGGAATAGAGTTGAGAAAAACCCTTACAACATTTTTATCTTTTGAATCAAATACTATTTATGGAAGAGAAAAATATGGACCTTTAAACCACATTAACCACAATGATATATAAAACTATATTTATTTTGAAGTAAAAATACAATACAATTTATATTGTTGAAAATAATAACAAATATATCACCAATAATGAAATATGAGACAATAAACTACATACAATAATAGTATCATAAGAATAGATAAAACTTAAGAGAAATTGAATGAAATTCCAAATAAAGTACCATTAAAGGAATTATATTAATTACAAGTGGAGGAAATATTGTAGTCAATACACCATGTAAATAAAATAATGTTCTGTACTGTAAAAAATATCTCTCCAATTTGAAAAGAAGACAATGAAGCCCCTATATCAATTCCTAACATCGACAAAAGAAGACAAATATTCAATAAAAAATATATATCTTAATAAAATATTTCAAAACCATACTCATTTCTATAAAATTTAATGATAATTATTCTATCAATGTTTATTATATCTTTATTATCTATTTTAAATATCATGTATGAGTAATATTGATCATTTTGAACATGTTTCATTTTATAGGAGTTATTATTCATTATTCTCTAAATGATCATAATTCATAGGACATAAAATATATTAGAATTTATGATTTTATAATAATTTATAATTTTATAATTTTATTATAATGTAGTTTTGTTATGATTCTAAAATATTAAAATTGAGATGGGATTTTTTTAGTTTTTGTTAGTGATCATAAAATTGTATCTCAATTAATGAGTCAAATTTTAATGTTACCATTACAGAACCAAAATAAACTAATTATTTATATATTTACATAAAATTATTATTTATTATAATTATTTGTCTGAGACTGAATATTGTATGACACATAGGAGTGAATTTATTTCCTTAATAAGAAGGTAGCTTTTAAAAAACCATGTTTAATGATATGATTACATTAGATATTTTCATGACACAATGAAATTTCATTAAAAAATAATATATTACATTATAAATTAGATAATTATTGGGGTTAAAATAATATAAATCCCCTAGTCTACGAAATAAATTTATAAACCCAAGAGCTTTGTGATTTTTATTATTCTAATACATTTATCAGGAACTGGTAGTCCTTTTTCCCAGAGACTGCATTATTGAGTTCACCTCGTCATCATCTGGTTCAATAATAGGAGCTTTCAAATATCTTTAAAAAGTATTAGAAAACCCATCCTTTATGTATATATTACCTAGAATCTTTACATTGAGATAGAAAAAATATAGAGTTCAAATGTAAGGCTCAAATGTTTAATATACAACTGAAAGAAGAGAAGCAATATCTAATAGGGACGATAAGAATAAAAACATATTGAGGATAGTGTAATGAAATTCCAATAAATTGGATATTGATAACACACACACACACATATATATCTTGAATCATTTTATCTTTATTAATGTAATATATAAGCAAATAAAGATCTTAGAGACTGAGTTCCATGTTTATAGAAAATCACTTGTATTATCTGTATGTTTTCATCACCACTTATTCACACAATAAAAGAAATATATGAAAAAATCCCATTAAATCACATTACATTAGATCAATAAATTGTAGTCTCAGAATTAAGTTCATCAGGTCCATTCCTCGAAAATACCTCTACAGTTGTACTAAACATTTGATTTTCATTTTTCTTATTTCATTTCTCATTTCGTGTATATTTTTATATTCATTTTTACCATAAAAATGGAAATATAATATAGAATAAATACAAAATGTATATAATTACCACTTAATGCACACCAATGGTAATAAATAGTAGGTTGCAGAACCATGTAGCTAATTCTAGATCACCATTTATTTAAATTCCACTAATTTAAATTTACATCAAATAATCTATCATCATTTTCATTATTCAAGTGTATGTTTTATACACATAGAAATACTTCATAGGCCTTCTTGGAGCGGAAATTATTGACATAAGGTTTTTACTATCATAGCTAAATTTTATATAGCTGAATGAATTTCTTATCCATTTGAAACAACATACCCAATTAATCCACTTTTCTAAATAAAATATCTAATTAATCCCTTTAAAATATTAATATAGTCATTTGACCAATGTTTTAAATTTATCACGTAATAGTTTAATTTATATACAAATCTTCCATTTACAAAATTTCATATCATAGCAATTTCACTGTGGTGTTTCCTTTATGTAGGTGACTAATATATATGATTTTTATTATAGTCCGTTCTCCATGTCTCCAAATACCTCACATAACTGATTTTCCATACTGGGAAAAAAATTCATGCTCTTATAGAAATTCTAAATTTCAATAGAATGAACTAATTTTATGATAAAACCTGATGAACACACTGAATGGAACAACCATCAGTAATATATTAATGTTATTTCAGTTCATCAAAACCTAAACCACTTTGAATGTATTGGAAAAATAGTAATAGTCCAATAATATCCCTAATTGTGATATCAAAAAACACATATTACAATAATAATTAAATTTTAAATGCTTTTTTAGGAATTGTTACCAAACCATGAAATATTTATTGTTCTTTTAAGATTTTATATTTATGATTTCCATTGTCTCTTTAGTTAAAAGGTAATTATACATTTTATAACAGATCCCCAATGCATAAGCCTCCCCTGAAAACAATATTTCTCCCCTTAAATGTTAATATTTGAAACTCATCCCATTTTATTCAATTAAAATGAATGTGTAAGGATAATACATGAACATTTAAGTTATCACAAAGTGTAATGAGATATTTATGAATAATTCAAAAATTGTATTTGAAATTATAACAATTGTGGAACTCAATAAAATAGAAAATAAATAATTCAAGTGAATAAATAAATATTTAAAATGTTATATTAAAACAATCTTTATATAATCAATATGAAATATATAAAGAAGCATTTTAATAATTTTCAACATTTGAGACACATAATCACTAGTAGTAGAAAGATAAGGCTAAATGAAACTGGAGCAGGTATTACAACAGAAACAGGTTATACTAATGGGATAATTATGAGAGGATTTTCAATAATAAGATCTTTCATTATTGTTTCAACTATAAACAAGCATGTGTCTCGAGATAATATTGATCTACAATCCTCTAAAGAGAACAAACCTTAAAATTACTCAAAACACTTTACCTATATATCTGTATGATGTTGATCATTTCTTCTTATATGACATATTGACATAGAAATCATCCCATAAATTTCTTGTGATAATTCCAATATCAATTTCATATTTTCTCTTAGTTATTATTTAGGATTACCCAATCATTCATTCAAGAAAACATATGTTCCAACACCATTCTTTCTAAAATCATGTCTGGTGTTTTAGAAAATTTCTATAATAATACTCTGGAAATACTGATTCAGGAATGGTGTGATCATATCACACTAATTAGATTTAATTACAAAGGATATAACTTTAACCTTATAAATAATATGGTCACCATAATTTTGATTTCGAAGAACCACTGATGGTACAAAGTTCGAGGTGGATGTTAGTTGAAACCACTTATAGAACTCAAACTAAATCGACACTATACTTTTTAATTTATTTAAATTTTTATTCATTTAGATCATAATTTTTTTAATCTCATCCACATAATCCACATAAATATAGCATTGGACCATATAAATATTTGGAATAATTTATTGTTGTGATGCTTCAAGGACACAATGTTCATTACACTGTGACTTTGTTGCATAGACAATATTCAATCTAATCAGTTGATCTTTCAGAACTTACAGATCTTATGAAATCAACTTAGAAATAAATTGTGTCGTATAATGGAATATTGTATTATTAATGATCTAATCTAGTTGGGTTACCATTATCCAAAATAACATTAAATTATAATAGTTTCTTAAAAAACTCTATTGGAGATGTTTCATCTCATCCTTAGAAAATATTAATTAATAATATAACTCATAGTAATGTCCTCTCAAATTATCAAACATATACATTAAATGATATGAAAAGGATTTAATTTTATAATTATCAGAGAAATTATTAATAGATAGTGAGTCCTCAGTCACATAAGAACTAGGTACTTCTATATGTGGGGTATAAAAATGATCTTTTATCTCCATTAAAACAACTCTAGATCAATCTCTACTAGAAATTGATCCCAAACGAATTAGATAAAATTAATGGTGATCTAGTTTAGTTTCATATATATACACTATAGTGAAACATAGTTTTCATTGTTTTAACTATACTTTTATCACGAGTGTCAATAACTATCTCAATTACTCAAGGGAAAAAATCAACAACCATGATCTAATCAAGATCTTCCACTATAGGTATAACTTTTAGAATTTTACGATATACTATAGATACAATAAACTCTTTCACCTCCCATGAAGACAACATATATTTAGGTGTCTGAACAATATGTGTTTACGTTTTGGATGTCTCTACAGGTTCTGCACACAGTGCAAGCATGGTTTGTACGACTCCCAACATTATTGTTTACCATGATCAATGATTATTCCAGGATCAATAGGACGATGAGCCCCAGTCTCCACAAAATAGAATCTAATTTTTATATAAATAATATAGGGTCCCAAAAACCATATATTGGATCTTTCACATCATGTTTATAAATAATTAAAATAGTTTTATAAATAAAAGAATACAAATATCATCGGTATTTTTTTCATTGATGATGTTGATCGTCTGGAATGACCCTTACGGATTGTATTTTTCTGCTTGAAAGGATCTAAACCATAATCCATCTAGCGGTGATCCACACATGCCTTTGTGTTCTCTGATCGACACCACTCATTCTCCAAGTTCTAGCGTGGTGAAGCTAGTGTCTTATGTTAGTCGTTTGTGAATGATTGTTCTTCTATCGTGAAAAGCATCTCACATTCTTGAGAGGGTGGTAAGAGGATTCAGAAGAGAAATTGTATAGCTCAAAAATTCTAAATTAACTGGTCATGCATTTAAATACATGGAACAATAGATGTACAAGTCTATTTATCGACATGGGTCTTCTGTTACAATATTTACTTTTGTAACTCTAATTAAATGCATTCATAACCATAGAGAAAACTCATGATTTTGAAAATAATACCAAGTCATTATTTATGGTGCAGTAACATGTGAAAAACAGAATTGTAAATAAAATTCCACATCACAAAATAATAGCAGTGTTATGATTATTTTAACTTCTACAAACTAGTTAAATAATTATTTACCATATTAAAAATAATTATTCTACTAGTAGACCAGCCTTGGTCCACTCGAACTCCACTTCCATTTTTTGAACACCCAAATAAATAAATAAATAAATTATTTTCTAAAAACAATTATTTAAAAAAAACAGTAAATAAATATTTATTTAATTTTCAATGAAATAAATAAATATATTTTACCCACAAACTAGTTAATAAATATTTCTTTAAATTATGAAATGATTTTAACATGAATAAAATTATTCCACTCTCAGAAGAATAATATCTATTACATTAATTAAATTCAGCTAGAATTTAACTAGGACCACCCAAAAAAACATATTGTCTGACCCTATAATATTCATTCCCGTTGGAATTAGGTAGGCATGAAAAAAGACCAAGACTACTCTCTAGAAAAGAGTCAAGTTAAATATGAGAAAGAACATAAAGTCGCAAAAAAGGAATCCAGATACAAACATTTACTGTTTAATATAATCCCTTTGTCAAAATATCTCAACATATAGGTTTCATGATAGTGTCATCATCCTTTGTGATTCATACATCGTTCTTTGACTACCAAAAATAATCTCGTTATTACACCATGGACATTGAATTTTTTTTTTGACGGTTCTTTTTCAATCATAGAGAAGAGATATCAACTTCCACAAAAATAAGGTAAAAATCATTCCTCAAATTATCCATTAATAAAATTCCACTCATGACACACCAAATGTACCCATCTACCAACAAACTATCTGCGAGAAGTATTCATCACTAAATCAAAGAGTGTGAGTCGTTTAATGTTTTAATGGTAATCTTAATGTCTAATGCTCATTACAGACACTCGCAGAATGAAATATCTAATGACACCAAAACTTGTGGAATTTCTACTAGGGGGTATGTTCTCATAATCTCCCATATTGATGATTACCATGTATGAATTTCATGAGAGGAAGTCTCATCTAATTATGAGTACTTGCACATAAAGGTATATATACTAATTTTTTCTATTATAGTATTTCATCCATCCACATAACTATGATTAAGAATATTTTCATAGCACTTCAAGGTTCTCATCATACTGGGGAACTTCTATGACCATGAAATGATACAATTACTCCAAGACATTATTACACTATCATTATTCAAAACAATGAATAATATATAATAATATGATTTATATTTAAATATATTAAATAATCACATAATCAATGAACCAGAAATTTGTTATATGAAACCAAATCTTACTAGATCCCACATGAACTAAAGCTAACTACTGATGACTTTCATTCCACTAGACCGCACATGATGATCATGTCTCAGCTGAGTGAAGTCTTTAAACTTGGTGTCCACCACGTTGTCTTCCATAGAAATATTGATCACTACAGCTTCACCTCTCTGATAAAAATCATTTAATAGATGATACTTCCAAAGTATGTTCATCTTCCTCTGATGTGACCTTGGATATTTTTTCAAGAGCCACCACAATTTTATTGACACAATATAGTGTGATGGGATCTTTGCATATATGTATCACATACAACTCCTAAACGAATGTTCACATCCAAACTACTTCTTTATCTTCCCTAGAATATGTGATATACTTGAACTCTACTACAGAATCTACGACCACACTCTGTTTTGAGCTCTTCCAGCTCACTGTACCTACATTCAATGTGAATATGTATCATGTTTGTGACTTCATGTCATCGTGATCAATCTGGGAACTAGAATCTCCATATCCTATGATTACTAGTTTCTCATACCCTCCATAAACTAGGAACATATCCTTATTATTCCTTAGATAATTTTTGATAATCTTGACAACCATGCAATGGTTTTCACCAGACTCATCTTTATATTTTCCTACCATACTCAATGCGTAGGTGTAGTCCAGCCTAGTATATACCATGGAACACATGAATGTCCCAATAGGTGATTCTTGTGGACTCCATACCATTGTATTTCTTTCCCCATGTGTCTAAGGGCACATTTTTTGGGAAATATGAATGCCATGTGATGTTGGAAACAACAACCTTTTGGATTTTTACATACTAAATCTCTTAAATATCATATTATTGTATGTACTTTGACTTATCCCCAACTATATCATCGATATATCGTGATGGATCATGATCCCAAGAATATTTTCTTCCTCACCAATGTGATTTACAGAGAATTATTGATTCAAAAAATCCTTAAAATACTATAAGACTAGTATCTATTTTCCAATAAGTAATATGTCATCAACATATAATATTAGTAAAATGATTTCACTCCCACTAAACCGTGAATAAACACAAGGCTCACATTTGTTCTTTATAAAACACCCCATTACGTCTTTATCAAAATAAATGTACCATGACATGGATGCTTTCTTTAATCCCTAAATGAATTTCTACAACTTGTATACATTATTGGGATACAATGGAGTCATAAATCATTCAGGTTATGTCATGTATACATCTTGCTGAAGGTTCCCATTACGGCGGGTAATTTTGACATCCATTTTTCAAATCTCATAGTCATGGTATTCGACAATGGATAACAAAGTCTGATGGATTTCAACATTTCAACTACTGAAAAAGTTTCATCATAGTCAATTCCTTGACACTACAGTAACCCTTTTGGCAACCATTCATGACTTATAAATACTAACATATCCTTCTATGTCCAGTTTCTTCTTGAATACGCATTTTAACCAATAGGATTTATATCAGCTATAAGATCTAAAAAAATGTAGACATGGTTTTGGTACGTGGAATCCATTTCAGAAGTCATGGATTCTCTCCATATTAAATCATTTCTGCCACTTACTACTTACTTGTAGGTTATAGGATCATTATTATCAATAAATAATGAGTCACCATCTTCATTAACTAGAAAAACATACATTTCCAGTTCTCTAAACACTCTTATACTCATACATATTTCATGTATCTCTGGAAGAGTTCTTTCATTGACATGGCGTTTTGGAATTGGTTCCTCTACCAACCCTTGTGTACCTTGATCCACGACTTCATCGAAGTTGATCTAGGTCCCTCTATCGCTTTTGCATAAGTTCTCCTTATCAAGTAATATGGTGTGTCTTTCCACAATATCTATTTTCTGAGGGGTTTTATAGGTAATATCCCCTCGTTTCCATGGGGTATCCTATAAAGGTACACGTTGTTCTTGAGGGAGCAATTTTGTTACCTAAAGAGTACTTAAAAAACACATCACTTCCCCATATAGGTAAATTTGATTACAGGGATTTCTTTCCACTCCAGAACATGTATGGAATACCATTTGTAGATATAGTTGGTACTTATTTTAGTATTAGTCCCATTGTTTGTATCTCATATCCTAAAAATGATAATTGAAGACTCGCATGACTCATCATTTATCTCACCATGTTCAACAAGGTGTGGTTCTTCCTTTCTCTTACACAATTCCACTAGGTCGTGTAAGGAGGAGTGTGATGGGATAGGATCCCAAACTCCGGTAAGTAATCAATGTGTTATTTATTAAGATATTCTCCACCTTGGCCTAAGAGGACTTTCCCAATATTCAAACCAAGCTGGTTCTCAACTTCATTCTTTTATTCATTGAACTTATCAAAAGAATTTGACTTATACCTCATTAGGTAGATATATACATGTCTACTAAAACCATCAGTAAAAGTTATGGATGTATGAGTACCCTACCCTTGCGTCAATTGGAAATGAATTACACACATTGGTATGAACCAATTCAAGAAGATCATTATCCCTTTCACCTATCCCACTTAATGGGGATTTGGTCATTTTTCCTTATAAACAAGCATGACATACTCTATGTGGTTTTAGTTCAAAATAATATAAATATCCATCTTGATGTAACTTTGTCCATAATTTCTCACATATATTACCGAACCAGTGATGCCAAATTTTGTTGTGGTATGAGTCATATAATGTATCTTTTTTGTCGATTTCCATTACATGGTTTGTGTAATCCAACACCAAATGGCCATTGTATAAATGTTCCCTACCAAAACAAATGATATCATTGTAAAAGAAGAAAAATTATTTTCCAAAAACGAAAAACACCATATTTATCTAATCTGGATATCGTAATATTGTTTTTTGTAAAAGATGGAACTTAATAACAACCCTTTAACACCAAGATCATCTCATTTGGAAACATGACGGGGAAGTCCCCAACAAATACAACAACAATTCTATCATCGTTGGTTGCTTGTTGATCAACATACCCTTGGTCAATCTTCATAAATCTACATGGTTCCTATATTTGGATTCATATGTCAGAACAAAAGGCTGTATCTAATACCCAATTTTTAGATACATATAGGTTTCATTCGATGATAAATAGATAGGAATATTCCCCTTACATCATTGTATGGGTGTAGTTTTTCATCAAATGGATCTTCTTGACACATATGAAGCCAATAGACTCATGTTCCCCTGCCTCCATTTGCATCTTCTTTTTCTTGGAAGGGCATGAAGAAGCATTGGGGTTAAATATATGTTCCTTCCCATTCCTCTTATTCACCATAAGGACAGACGGATTTTCACACTTCTTGTATTTGTCCACTTTGAGAATGAGAATAATAAGGTTATATAGAGACTTCTCAATGTTATTCATATTAAAATTAACAACAAATCAAGAGAATCTATAAGGGAGTGATGAGAGAATGAGATTGATACCTAGTTCATGGGGGAGTTTAAACCCTTAAACCTCATTGCACTCAATGTAGCCAATGATCTTGACTAAATCTGGCCCAGTTTGGGCACCATCTCAAAGCTTACTCTGAAATAGTGCCTTGGAGATCTCAAACCTTTCTTTTTTTTCTCTATATTGGTATATACCACAGAGGTGATCGAGCATGTTATAATCATCCATGTTTTTGTGAGACTTCATGAGTTGACTAGACATTGATGATAGAATCAAACATTGAATTTCAACCATGTTGTTCATATATTTCTCATAGTCTAGGAAATCATTGTCAGTCACCTGTTTAGGAGGCAGATCTGGTAATACTAACTCCAACACTTAAGACATCCATTCATGGTATAGGATATCCCGAAGGCATATAAACCATTCTTATATGTTACTACTAGCGAGGATGTTTTCTTTGTCACGAATTGATCTCTGGGGTAGTGTGGTTGATGAGCATGTCATTTTTATAATACAATTAATAGAGATGATCATTAGTACATTATTGATTTCAATTTAGGAGAAATAATAAATTAATTTCATTAAGTTTCTAACTATTTTATGATGTCACAATGTCCATCACCATTGAAATCATAATTTCTAGTTTCCATTACATTCTAGTGGAAAGGATCCATATTACCCTTTGTATAACCCCAAAAAGGGTAGGTTAATCTATTTGAAGATATTTAGGTAGGCAGGTCATTGCCAATGGTAGGCTTGATGCTCCATGATCTATTGAGTAGACTCCCCATTTCAGAAATCCTAACATTGGATTCCATCACCTTTTTACTCCAATATTGCACCATGCATCACAAGGTCTACTCCTCTATATATAATATGGTTAATTCACATTGAATCCTTTTATATAGGCTTCCTAAATAAAATAAATTGTCCCAACAAGTGTTTGTTAAACACATAATTTTATTGATTTTTAACCTTAATCATTTATTAGAAGGCTTGTTCTAAAATAATATTTTATTTTAGATATTTCTATCTCTTATGTGTGAATTTATTATTATAATTATCACATTATTGTTAATATTAAGTGGAAATTACTGAAGTGATTTATAATGTCACAATAATATTTACACACAAAACTTGTTTATTTTAGTTCTATCTTACCTTCAAGTTTAATTAATTATTTATGTGATCATGAAAACACATTCATAATGATAAACCATGGAACTGATATAAATAAACTAAATAAAAGGCCATGATCAGAATCTTTTCTAATTGTTATTTTTTTAGCGGTTGATATACTAACCCTTACATATGGGAGAAACACATTGAGCCTTTTAGGTTCTTCTTTACAGCATTCCACTTGTCCACCTCTGTATCTCCCTGTATTGGTTTCATTTAAGCTCCATCTTGATCCACCTACACTATCTTGGAATTTCCATCCATTACATATTCATTTAAACTCAATTTCATGTGAGGGGTAAAATGTGGTTTTACATAGAAAAAACTTCATCACACAGGTCCAACATAATAATGAGGAGAAGGCTCCCATGCCAACAAATTTAATAAAAATAAATAAGTTAAATGAAACCATACACATAAAAAGGTCCTAGTCTATCTCATGATCATCCATACATGCAATGATATTCACGCATAAGTAAAACTAGCATTAATTTATTCAATCGATTTGTTTACGATAAATCACGCTCGAATAAGTTAATTATCATATCTAATTAATCAATCATTTTGACTTAAACGCTTTTCTTAATTTCCTTCAGATTCTAATCCAAAAAAATTTTAAACTAATAAATTCATTTAAAAGTATCTTTGTACGTAACATGTAATTTGGAGGCAAACCTGTGAATTTTTAGTCATAACTACCCAATGAGTATAAATAAACATTTCACAGATGTTAAATTAAAAAAACACACACACCCATATACATATATATATATAACTCCTATCATATGTTGTACCTCATCTGTACACCCGCACCATGGTACACATCTCAATAATTTTTATAATATAATAATAAATTTTAATAATTATGCATAATTTGTTTGAGTACACGGCGTGTAGTTGTAACTACATGACCAGTACTATTGTTCACCATCCATCCAAAGTACACGCTTGAGGATACAATGTGTAACAATACATCAGAAATATTCACAGTACATGGAGTGTCTACTGGGACACATGCCTTGTAGTATCTTTGTTACATTATCTCCAGTCAGGTAAGTCGTATATGAGGTACAGAGTTTATCCCTAACCCAAAGGGACTACATGACGTGTCAAGTAGTCCACATGACGTGTAATCCAGAAACTATGTACAACCTATTCCTGGTCAACACACAGAATCATTATGACTTAGACAAACTCCCATGGCATGTCTTGGTTTGGAAGACCAGACCTAGTGCATTGAATCTGGACTACCTGGCATGTAATGTCGAATTCAAGTTTTATGCTCTTGTGTTGTACGGCTTGAATCCTTTCGCACCTCAAAATAAGATCCTATATTTTATTTTAATCAAAATTAAAATAAAAGATCATTTCTATAAGGTAAATGAGAAACAAAAGTGGGGGGGGGTACAGATCATGAGATTCGTATTTACAGAACAAATAACTTTAATGGAAACAACTAAATTATTTAATGCTTAAATCATCAAAAAGAATTAAATAATTATAAACTATGATTTAATCCCTCTGATATCACTTCTAGGTTCTGATTGCGGCATCATCATGGTAAGTATAGAACCAAAATTTATTTTTTACCATGATCAATGATTATTTCAGAAAAATATGATGATGAATGCCAATCTCCACAGAATCGAATCAAATATTTAGAGAATTATGGAAGAAGCCTAAAACATTTTAGAGGATCTTGCACGTCATTTTGATAATTCATTTAATTAATTTCATAAAGGAAATAATACATGGATCTTATTTATTTTCTTCATTGATTATATTGATCATTTGGAATGACCATTCTGGATTGTCTTGTTCAAATTGCAAGATTCCAAACCGAAATCCCTCTAACTGTAATCCACATGTGCTCTGATAGCCTCAGATTGACAACAGTCATTCTTAGGGTGATAGTAAAGTGAAGCGAGTTTATTTTGTTATTCATTCTACAGTACTGGTTCTTAGTCCATGAAGAATGTCTCTCATTCATGAGAGGGGTGAGAAGAGTATTTGAGAGAGAAATCATTTTGCTCGGCATTTTTCAATTCACCGAGCATGTGGTTCGGTACATGGCACAATATACGTGAAACTCAATTTATCTTCATAGGTCTTCAGTTACAATATTTATTTTTATAATAGAAAATAAATAAATTCATATCCTCAGAAAAAACCTATGCTTTTAATAATAATAATGTGTCTTTATTTATAGTGGATTAACTTTCACAAAATACAATTATAAATAAAATTCTGCATTAGAAAATAATTACAGTATTATTATTATTTTATCCTTTTCCAACTAGTTAAATAATTTTTTACCATGTTTCAAATAACTATTGTTCTATTGGAACATCCTTGGTCTGCTCAAACTACACTTCAATTTATTGAACATCCGGTTAAATAAACAAATAAATTGTTCTCATAAAAAAATTATTTACAAACTTGTTAATGAAAATTTATTAAATGTTCAATAAAAAATATATTTTATCCACAATTAAAGTAATAAATATTTATTTAATTTATGAAATAATTTTAACATGAATAAAATTTTTCCACTCCCATGAAAATAACATTTATTCAACTAATTAAATTCCAATAGAATTTAATTGAGACCACTAAAAATACTTAGTTTGTGACCCTCTAGGATTTATTATCATTAACATTAGAAAGGATAGCCTAAAATCAAATTTTACTATCTAGAAACGGTTCAATGCACCCAAGAAGAAGTACATAAACTTGAAACAATGAAATCCACATATGAATGCTCACTATGAAATATAATTCATTTTTCTCAATATCTCATCAAAAAGGTTTCATGATAGTTTCATCATCCTTTGTGCTTGATATGTCATTCTTTGACTACATAAAATAAAATAATTGTTATACCATGGACATGGAATTTCCCATTATGGTTATATTTAAATCAAATGGACTAGATATGAACTTCCATAAATGGAAGGGAAAAATACTTCCTTAACATATCAATTAATAAAATGCCACTTTGTGATGCAACCAACGTACCCTACTTTATGCCAACTATCTATGTGATGGTTTTCGTTTGTAAATCAAATTTTGAAATTCTAGAATCGTGTTAATTATAATATAAAATTATAAGGATTACTACACATGATTGTAGATAACAATATCTGATGACACAAAAACAGAAAGAATTCCTATTGGCGGGTCTGTTATCATAATCTCTGATACCGGAGATTACCATGTGCGAACATCATGAGATGAAGTCTCATCTACCTATAAGTACTCTCCCCCAATGGTATGCATACTATGTGTCCCATTATATTATGTCATCGAATAGAAGAACTATATTTAATCTCAATTTCACAGCACTTCATCGTTTTCATCATAGCAGTTAACTTATATAACCTTGTCAATGCGGAAAGTACTCCTAGACATTATTACATTATAGTAATGAAAAATAATGAACAATTTGTAATAAGATGTTTAATATTTAAATATATTAAATATCTATTTAATAAAACTAAAACTAGTTGGTTCTAGGACACTAACTCTTATAGTCTCCCTCTAAGAGACACCCTCCTTTCCAATAGATCTCAATGAATTTGATTATCAGTCCCAGTGGTATATAATTGTCATTAAAAGAATTTCATGAATGGTACTACATACAATGAAATTTACAACCGCTACCTCACTCAGATCCAATTCCTTCTTCTTTGGAACTTGGGAAATAAGCCTATCATAGAGGGTAATTATTTACTATACATTTCCCTTTACAATAATGATGAAAAAACTCCATGATATACCATCAATGATTTAGCGTACCATTATTAATCATGATATATAAGTGAAATATTTCTTAAAAAGTCATTCTATGTTTTATTATCTCTATGGGAAATCCCAGTTTGAATGAACATAAACAAAACATTGCATTCACCTTCTAAATACATTGGCGGATTCTTCTGAAATATAGAGGATCCAAACATGAACAAGAAAACAGAACTTTTCCCTACTAATATCGTACCTTTTAGAATTTGGATATTGCTAAAATCCCACTAATGGTTTTACTGATAGACTTATCCCATTTCAAATAAACAAACAATAACAAATTTCCCATTAAAATTTGAAGAAAGTAGATTTTTAGTTTTAATAAACTAGATCTCAAAATTCCCTAGGGAATCATTCAATTAATCATTGAAAAAGAATCCTGATTTTTTATCAATAATAAATGACCTCCCAAACTTGAATCAATAAGACTTTATTCAAAAAAATTCTTTGTAGTATTGAAGAAACCCATTTAAATATATTTTTAAAAAGAACCGAGTATGGAGAACCTCATAATTTAACATTCATATAGGCTTATGAGCTTTCAAATACTCAACTCTTAGACTTTTCGATGGTATATATATCATTTGAAGGTTGAGAGGGAAAAAAGAGGAAATATTAGAGAAAAGTATTGTATTTTAGATTACGTGATAAAGTACATATGTGAAGAGGGTGATGACTAAGGAATGATTTTACATTTTCTCCACAAAACTGATTTACAAAATTTGTGCATATGTGATAAAAAATTTAATATGATTATGACATGAAATAAAAACATAAATAAAAAACTAAAGGACACAAATCATATTCAACTGAAATATCAGAAAAGAAAAGTAAAATGTTTGAATAAATTTTAAAAAATAAATTCTCTAACATTTTATAATTCATTAAATTATATAGTAAATTAATAATTAATACTATTTTTTAAATTCAATGAAATAAAACTAAATAATATTATATATTTTGAATTTATAAAATACCAATCCTCTATTAATAAAATAAAAATGATCACACACATGGGGCTTTGTAAAAATATATTCTAACTTATTCTCAGTAGATATAATCTCAAGAGTAATATAAACTTTTGGTTTTAATGTCCAATGAAATGATTTCTAAAATCAATATTCTTAGTTCCTGGATGATTTAGCAGATTTTTTGAATTTTTTATTGAACTATTTTAACACAATTTTTTTATACTTGATGGTAATTGAATACACAATATATTAAGGTGTATTTTTTCCCAAGAACAAGTTCACAAAAACCTCTAATATAGATATACTCTTCTTTAGTAGTGGATATTTCCAAAGAGTTTTGTTTCTTACTATAATATTCTACTTTGGATTTAATATTAAAATTGAATGTTCTTGAAGTAATATTATTATGTTTTCTGCAATAAACAAATTCAGTATCCTAGTATAAATTAAAATTAAAGTTAAATATTTTTTGAAGCATTATGGAATGAAATCAAATATTCCATTTAAATTCATTAAATTTATTTTAGAATATTTTAAGTTATTTTCAATTAGTGGTTTTAAAAATCTATCACATGATAAAAAACATAATGTATAATATGATAGAATTATGATATAACAAACTATCAAATATTCCACTATTGTGATTATTGTTAATTAGTTTTACAAAAAAATCCATGCCATGTATTTTATTTATGACTCATAGGATTAGTATTTACATTACCAAATTCATTTAAAAAACATTTATGCTGGTATAGTATATATTTTCATTAATTTTTTTCATTCCCAATGTCATTTTTAAAAATCGAAATACTTATAAATTAACTAAAATCACTCATTATGCTCATTTCAAATTCATTTTTCATGTTTTTTGAAAATTCATTACAATTTTTTTTATTTGTATAACAAAAAATCACATTATCAACATAAATCAAAACTAAAAATATGAAGATGTTGTTTTTTGTATAGAGTAGGATCTAACTGACATGTTGAAAATCCATTCGATAAAAGAATAAAACATAAAAGTTCATAAAAATCTTGAGAAGATTGTCTAAAGATAAGATATTTTTTTTTTGAAAATTAAATATGGAAAATGAATATTATAAAAAAGTTTGTTCAGTATAAAAATCATCTCTAATAAAACCATTTAATTATGAAAATTATACATCAAACTAATATAATATGAAATTCCCTTGTGATTAATTTCCTAATAGAATCTTATTGGCTTGTAATTTAGATATATGTGAAAAGGCGACTTCATAATATATACCTTATTCTTGATTATAACAATTACACACTAGTATAGCCTTATTCCTAGTGATCACACCATTATCATAAGGCTTATTCATAAGAACCCAAATTTTCTAATAATAGGATAGAAAAAGGGCCAATCAACTAATTCAGATACCATGTTACTATTTCACTAGTCTAATTCTTTTTTCATTTACAATTTCGCATCTATTATGGATTATTATATATAATTAGGCTGTAATTTAGAATAGAAGTAAAACAATCATCAATATTTTATAAAACAATTCTAGTATTAATCCCATCATCTAAACATCCTATAATATTTTCTAATGGATTATTAAGTGTTCTGTTCTATCTATGAAGAAAACATTCTAGTCGAATGGTATCCATTATTATATAATTTATTTTTTAAAAATAAATATCCAAATAATCATTATTTTTCTTGTCAATGAACTATTCAGTTCTCATGATTTCAAATGAATGTATTATATCATCAACATGAGCCTTTTTTGATCAAAAGGATAAATATTATAAAATTTGACATGAGTTGATTGTTCCCAAATATGTGACATTTTTCTAAAACCTATATACACCAAGGAAAATCTACAATGGCCATGGATGATTCCATGATCAAAATTGGGAATTAAATTACCATGATTATGAATAGTTCTTAAAATTTAATCCATTCATTTAGACAGTTTAATGTATCCAACATTTGGATTTATATTATTCCACATATCATATAGTGTTTTTTTTTCAAAATGTTATAATTATAACTCTATTTAGGATATAACAATCTATATTTATATATTTATCCATATATGAGTAGTTGTGTTATATTCAAATAACATTATTCATTCAATTTCTCAAAAATTTATATTCTACCTATCAAAAACACTATTCTATTGAGGTTTCATGTGGGATGAAAAAGTGTGTATGATACCATGTTTTGAAAAAATGATTTAAATTCATGGTTTTGGAATTCTCCTCTATGATCTCTTATTAAATAAATAATTTTGGAATCATTCACTTTATGATCCAATTCATGGAAACATGTAAATACAAAATGTGATTCACTCTTAATAATCAAAAAGAAAACCCAAGAAAATCCAAAACAATCATCAAACAGAACATAAAAACTATAATTTTCTCATTGAATTTGATTTATAGATTGCCTAAAAATCTATCTAAATAAGATATTTTGGTATATAAGTAGTATCCACTTTAATGGGATAAAAAGATGACTTATGTTGCATTCCCATTTAGAATGCATCACATAGTTACTTTTTATTAAATTTTACTTGATGTAAATATAGAAAAATTATTCTAGAAAATTTTCTCAATGAATAGACATTACAATATCCGAGTATTCTAATATAAATATAAGATTCATTTTATTGATCCTTTAATAATTTCACATTTCATCTAATAAAGTAATTGAGGTCTATATTATAATCATTTTAAATGTAATGTCCCAGAAATACCATATTTTTTTTAATTATATGGAATGAATTTGAGACCAGTAAATCTGAAAGCGCATGATTCCAAGGCCCGGGGTGCTGGGTATGATCCGTTGAATTTTTTTAAGATTTAATTAGTGCGCGTAAGTAGTTTTCCTGAAAAATGGAATAACTATTAAACAATTACTCAGATTAGAAATCTAATTTCATCATTTTGCTCAGGATGGCAGATTTACCCTAGCCGCAACTTATGTTTAGTCAACGCTGGCCTCTTGTGGGAAAACCTGAAAATATTATAACTGTAAATAAAATAATTAAATTAAGTTTTTGTTTTATTTTTCAAAGGCAAATAATTCACGAACAGTTACTCAGATTACAAATCTGAGACCACCACTCATCTTGTGAGGGTATTCTCTTTTTAAGAAGATTCTAACATTGGTCGGCTCAAGCCACAAGTGAAAGTTAGTTTTTGGCCATAAATAAAATAATTAAGGGACAATTATTTTATTGTAAAAATAATAAATTTTAAACAGTAAATCAGATTGAAAATTTGAGACTACCGTTGGGTTTTTCCGGTGCGTGTTTCACTCAGACAGAGCCTAACCTCAACCGGTGCTGGTCGAAGGTGACTCTTAAAAATTTTCTGAACTTTTTTTAGTCCGTTCAGTAAACGCGCAAGTGGCATTTTGTAACTTTTGAACTGGTTCTCGGAATTGAAATTTGAGGACACTATTGAACTCGCATAATCAATATTCTCTTACAGAGACCCTCGCATCAAATGTAGTAGGTCAAGGGTGGAAGTTAGTTTTCCAAATTATCATGGGATAATTAAAAGAATAAAAATAAAATTAAACATGAACATTTATTTTATTTTCATGAAACCTCCATTGTGAATATTTGGTTGTGGGAACCACCAAAACATTTTTTAATGTGAGTTAACCCTTGGAATTCCCCCAATTAATGTTTCAACATTAATTTAATTAATGTGCCAACTTTAATAGAATTTATAATCTTAACTCAATTACAGTTGGCTCCTCACCCTTTTTTTGGGATAGTTAGAAAAGGGGAGAGCTTGGGAGAACGTACAAGGAAATCCTCCATTAATTAAAGAACCTCTGAAGTGGACGATGCTCAAGCCCGGATCAGAAGCGTCTTGCGGGAGTAACGAACGACAACATCATCATCATCGTCATCTTCCTCCTCACGAGACCTCCAACAGACTATCGAGGTAAGGATTTAAATTTGAAGTATGATTAAATCTATAATTTGATTGTTCATATTCTTGATTCACAATGACGAGGACCAAACAATCATGGCCATCATTTCTCACATATGCCTTGTCCTTTTTCTTGTGTTATTCTCATTTTCTTCATGCGTTCTTCGACGCCAAATAATTATGTGCCCTAAAAACACAATGTCTCATTGAGCACGTCATATGGACATGGAAATATCGACCCAAGGATCATGAATATTTGGAAATAAATTTTTTTGGGATTGGAACGAAGCTACACTGATGTGTGGAAGATGGGTGGTGCATGTCGGCACTACCAGCAGAGGAGGAGGTCACAGCTGTTGAGCAGTGCTGGTGCACTGGAGGGTGACCGACACAAGACCAACCATAGTTTGATCAGATGTCCCACCGAATGGCGGCCATCACTCGACCCACCACAGATTGAGAATTCGGCTCACCAGTGGGATGGCCAACACCAAGATGGCCACGAGAGGATAGCGGCACCGACGTGCCGTTGGGAGGAGAGACGGTCATCCGCGTCGCGCTGAGTGGGACCCCTCTGCCAGGTCAAACACACTAATAGGATCCAGCTGAATGGTTCATGGACTATTCAAAACACAGGGGAACCTCCCCCCAGTGCGGCTAGGGCAGGTCCTGCAACGGCCAGCCCCACCCAGCCATGCAGACCGCACCCTGCAGATTGGGCCGCACTGAGCATGCCGAACCGAGCGGGATGAGTAGCCCCCATAGCAGGCTAAGCCTGTCTGTGGCCCAACAGGCTTGGCCCACTATGGTCCAGCCCATTAGGGGTGGACCTGGACCTGGTCCAGTCGGCTCAGGCTGAGTCGGACCGGACCTAGGCCCATCTGGACCTAGATACTCCTTTTTTGCCATATCCCGACAACCAGGTGTCTGTTTGATGAACAATCTAATACACTGGATTCATTGAATCTAGGAGTTCCTTCTGTTATACTCCACATTAGTATTGAATAAAGTTGATGTACGACTGGGTTGGATGGAACCCGAATCCAACCGAGCCCTCAGAACAGAAATGCTAATAACTTACTGATCGAGCGTTCGATTGACACGTCGTTAGTCGCATTGGGTCCCTTTTGACGTAATATATCTTTGAGATTCTTCTTCATGGGACTCTATTGTAGTTTATGTAATGACCGATGTCTTGAGGAGTGGAACCTCTCATAATCAAGCATGATTAGTCTGGGAACCCTGTGGCTGGTTGTACTTAAAAAATCTACAGATCATGTTTGGGTCATCTTCAGATCCTATGTGGGTCAGCACTCAACGATCCAATGTGGGTCAGTGCATACTGATCCTATGTGGGTCAGTGCTCAGTGATCCTCTGTGGGTCAGTGCATTATGATCATGTGTGGGTCCTCTTCGGATCCTTTATGGATCAGCGATCTTGTGTGGGTCTGCGCATACCAATCCTGTGTCGGTCAATGCTCAGCGATCCTTTATGGGTCACCACATACCGATCTTGTGCGGGTCATCTCATATCTTTTATTGGTCAATGTGGGTTAGTTACCTATCAATCCTGTGTAGGTCATTCGTATTGCTTCTTAACAGAATAAGATGATATATTTTACAACTAATCATTTGTACTTATGTTCATAAGTTATACCTCATAGTGAGATGAGTCTTTTACCTGTGTGTCACATATATCTTCAAGGTGTTACATATGTGGTACTTCTAGATTCGTCGTGTTTCCTGTGTTGTTATTCTACATTCATGGTATCATATTTGTGGTGTTACCTATGTGGTACCTCTATCTTCATGGTGTTACCTGATAGGTAATTTTACCTTCGTGGTATCATCTTTGCGGTGTTACCTATGTGGCACTTCTATCTTCGTGGTGTTACATGTGTGGTACTTCTATCTTCATGATGTTACCTGTGTGGTACTTCTATCTTCGTGGTGTTACCTCTGTGGTACTTATTTCTCCATGGTGTTACCTCTGTGGTACTTTTATCTTCATGGTGTTACATGTGTGTTACTTCTGCCTTCGTGTTATTTTCTTTATGATGTTACCTATGTGGTACTTTTATCTTTTCGGTGTTACATGTGTGGTACTTCTACCTTCTTGGAGTAACCTTCGTGGTGTTATCTTTGCGGTGTTACCTTTGTGGTATGTCTACCTTTGTAGAGTTACCTATGTGGTCCCTTCCCTTATGTATGAGATTAGTGTATCTAGATAACATATGCATATGTATGGGTATATACCTAAGTATATTTGATGTCTTTCTGTGTGGTTTTTACTCTGTGGAAATATATGAGACCTATGGGGGCCTTTGGGTCCCTACTGAGTGTCATTATACTTACCCTTGCACAGGGTTCGCCTGCACCTTGTCATGTCTAGTTCAAATTACGTACAACATTGATCGAGGCTGTGGGTGTTATTTTATTATGTAATCGATCATAAAATGGTTAAATGGAAATAAAAATTTGAAAATGATATCAATAAACTATATAATATACACGTGTTTATTATTCAAGAATGTAAGTAACGTATGTGTTGATTCAAACACGACACAATGGATGAATTTTAAAAAGTTCCACTTTTAATTTTTTTAAAAATTAGTTTCTAAATATTTTTCATCCGTGATAATGTTATCAAAATTATTTTATGGGTGAATTTATATAGATATAAATTAATTATAATGGAAATATTATTTCAATTTTTTTTTTTCAATTTTTTTCAAGTAAATTTTTTTTATGTATTTTATAGGTAATACATTGACATAAAGGAAAAAGGATTACACCATTTTAACATATATAGTTTTATTGGATTTCACCATCACTATGATAGTACTTTTTGTAATGTCTTAAATTTTATGTTCTCATATTTTCTTTAAATAATAACAACCACCTTCACATTTTATTAGGTATTTATAAAAATGTGTTTATATGGTATGGATGTTATAATATCCTGAATTATTTTCTTTTCAGATCAATGTATATTTTCATGAGTATGATGATTGAAATAATGTTTCTCATATGCTAAAATTATTTTATGGTTTCATGAATTATATATGATGATGGGTGGTTTCCTTCTAAAACAAGGTTGGGTGGTTTTGTTATAAACCATGAACAAGTGGTTCTATTATGAACAAAGGACAGATGTTTCCATTATAAATCTAGGATTGGTGGGTCTATTATAGCCTTTAATACATTGGGTAATTATTACGATTGAATATTACGGTGTATGTTTTTCTAATTATAAAATTTATATAAAACTTATTTCCAAATATTTATATATGTAATTTCTAGGATTGGTAATGATTTTTCATGGAAATATATTTATTTAAAAATGTAGGTTAAAGATATTTATTTTAATGTAACGATTTTTATCTTTTTGAATAAAAATGAGTGTTTTTTATAAATTGTTTTAAGGGGTAATCATGCATTCTATGAAACCATCATGATTATATTTTTCTATTATTTTTTCATATAATGTGTTCTATGAAAACCATTTGGGTGTAAAGATGGTATCATGTATATGTGAATGATTGTTTGAGATCAATGTTTATTATAATAAATGAAAACAAATTTATGATATATTGGTTATAGATACCCTCTATTTTCCATGTATTTTATATTTTTTTGATAAACTGTCATATACAATCACTGAGATGATGTGAAATTCTAAGACTGGGTGTGTTGAGAATTAATATTATCAAAATATTAAATATATTTTATATTAAATTAACACATATTCTTAATAAAAATTAGATAACTCTTAAACAAGATGTTAAATAAGAAATTTGAGACCATGATTGAGTTTGGAACATGATGTTTACCAAAGGCCCAACTTAATATTTTTCTGTAGGGGGAGTTTGGATAAAATGCTCGTTGGTGGGTATAGATAGTTAAATAAATAATTAATTTTATTTACTTAATTAATTAACATAACAAAAAATTCACATTAAGTATGCTATTATGAAACAATCACCGGCATTAGACTCATAACGCTACGATCATTGAGATGAGTTCTTCCACCCTATCATTGCAGAAATGGAATTAAATTATGATGAAACTTTTGTTCAGAGGAGAATGAGGCATAACTTACACAATGACTTATGTCTTTCATTGTAGGTAATTTTATTAAATAAAGAATAATCCAATTCAAGGAATGACTTGTTATTTTTTGGATTCAGTCCTTATTTATTAAATCAAATGGTCATGAAATTATTTATTCTTGATCTATATTTGAATTTCAATAATTTTTATGTTCCCATGTATATATTAACTTTTTTTTATGTTTTTCCCACCCCTAGAAACTTGTTTTATATTTTTTGGACATGAACACTTCACTAATGATTGTTGATCATTTTTTCCTTTTCTATCAATAATTATGTATTTTTGTCAGCATTGGATCATAGGGTCATGATTCGACATTGTCTAGTGGGATCGTGCATGATTTAATTTCCAATTTTAGACTACATGATGGGTAGTTAAAAGAACACATTTCATATAGTCTAGTTTCATTGGTATATTGGGTTACTCTTGGAGTTAAATTTAATATGTCATTTTCAGGGACCACATGCATGTTACCCTAGATGGCCGGATCATCATGTTAAGAGAATACACTCCCAGGAGACCAAGGGTCCATGAATTCCTGAAATGGAAGGAGGCATGACCTATACATTCAAGAGTACATGGTCTTGAGTACAGAACACATGCCTAGAGCTGGTTTGTCCCTCACACATCATGTACCAAATAATAAAAACACAAAAAATTTATTCTGAACTAGATAGAGGCACGGCTAGGAACCTAGGTGGCTGAGACACATTATGTAGTCCGCCTACACTCCATTTAGTTCCCCATGGTCTGTTATACATGTACTAAAATGGATACGTCTTGGTAAAGAAGCTCTACCATACACATTGTGGTCCCATTACACATCGTGTGCCCTTCTTCCTTTTTGAGGAACATTCGAACTAACGTATCTTCTTTATTTAGACTCAAATTTTGGTCTTTGATTAGCCTATCCTAGGTGTTTTTCTTAGTATATTTTATTGTTAGCCTCTAAATGAGATTTTGAGATACGATTTGAGATATTTTGGGAATTATTTTTATTTAGGATACACTCAATAATGGAAGTGATCGGGTATGATTATCATAGAGATCTGAGTGGCACCCTCATGTTAAGAAGGGCATGGGTCCTAGATTGACTATTAGAGTGGAACCCAATGGATCACATTGGCATGGTACCTATTCCAACTACTAATGTAGAACCCTCTAAATAGAATCATAAATGGGTCCTATAACTATACAATGTGTAGTACCCTCCAATTGATTCAGGTTATGGGTCATTTACTAGGATAGTGGCACTCTTTTGTTTGGAAGAGAATGTTCGTCTGTCAACAATCAAGGTGGTACCGTCTTATAGAGTCTGAGTATGGTTCCTCGGATACTAGAGTGGAACCCTTCATATGGTATAGTCGTGGGTACTCTACCAACCATTAATGTGACTCCCTCCTATTGAATTAAGTCATGGGTCCTATACTAAGAGATTATATCCCCTTTACTGTGTGGAATATTTTTATTGCCCTGACAAGATCCAAGTATCACATAGGTGGAGATGATGTAATTCGTTGAAAACTTTTTATTTAATGTTTCCTTACTAAACTACCAATATTCACCACTAATTAAATATTTAATTATCTACTGAAATAAAATCAAACTCAAATACATGGGAACATAATTATTTATAAGGATGAATACCTAACAAGGGTAGCAACATCCATGGTATAGTATGGAAACACTTCGATACCCCCCAATCCACATGAAAAAAAAATCTTTTTTTGTGGAATAAAATCAATATGATATTTCATTACACTAGTGTAGAGATGTCTTCAATACAATAGTGTCTTTACTCTCTCTAACTCAAATCTTAAAATACAATTTTATGTAACAACTATTTTATGGTTCTTATTGATCAACTTTTACAAATATGTTTCTAAAAAAATATTCTTTTTCTCACTCAGATGTAGTAAAGAACATACTAAACTTTGTAATGATACTCAGTCAAATTCTACCATTTGATTCTCATGTCTGATTTCTCAATAAACAAATATAGATTTTTTAGAATAGCACTGACATAATTATAAAATTATTTTTCCTCAATATGGAAATATAAATACTATTTCTCATTATGATTATACCTCTAAATATGACAGCCAACAGAATACGATCTTGTCTCTTATACATTCCTTCTTCTATCCGGAAAACATTCTAAGGTAAGCACTTTCAAGAATCATTTTCTCTCTATAATATCAAATATTTTTCCTCTTTGTTTATAAATGTTACTGTTTTAAGGGATGTAAAAAATTACATTATCCATTTATAAGTAACCCAAAATGGTTTGATTGGAATTATAAAAACATTTTTTCCTTAGCCAAATTTACAAAAATGTTGATTTCCATTAAATTCCATATATATTCTTTTATTTCTCTGACACATACCAAATATTCTCAAACCATCAAAAATATTCTCATGAATTCATCTTGATTCATATATTCTTAAAAAATATCAATATAATTCAAATTTATCATTCCATTTTGGACCTTACGTTGAATATATAAGGTCAATATGATTTTCTTGATCCACTTGATAATAAATTATTACTAACTACCACCGATTATTATAACCACTAAATGATAATAAAACCATTATATATTCTTCATTATGATAATGATAGCAGATATCCATTACATTGAAAGACACCAAATTGATCAAAGGTGAATAATATGTCTTCTTATAATAATTTTCAGAACAAACTACATGTTTTGATGTCCCTTTGACAACTCGTTTTTGGACTGTTGAAAGAATTTTTTTTATTCATTTATTTGGATCGAAGAGCCTGTATTTGATTATATTTATTTATTTAATTTCCATTTTGATATATCTTGACATAATTTTTAAAAGAAAAAATATTTTCTATTTCTCTAGACCCACTTGAAAAAAATATAATACTAAAAACAACTCATAGTTCTTTTTTCTTGACCAAATTGATAATAAAAAAAATTCCCATTGGTAAAACAATCAAAAACTCATATGGATGATGAATTTTTGAGTAAATTGCTGATAGATCTCATATTTTATTCTTCACATTGGTCAACACTAACTTATCTTCTTTCTATGAATTTATTTGTTCCCATAAATTAATTATAAAATTAATTTTTCTACAATAAAAAACGTTGTATTTGATATAAAAAAGATACCAATAATATGAATTACTTTCAGACACCATTACGATGGATCAGCGGCACACCATATCTGATAGACCAATTCCAGATACTTTGACTTCTATAACTTCTTTTCTTCTATAAATATGATTTTCATAACTTTTTTCTCCAGATATTTTTTTCACATGGGTTATAAGTCTAATATAAAACCATAATCTTTATAAATTTACATTCCGATCAACATTCTCAACTAAAAAAATTCTATCATTTGTTCATATTCCGATAGACTAAAACCGGAATATATAAACTTTAGAAATGTACTTCTTCTACAAACATCATATTGTATCATGGATTCCTCCTGAGTTTGAATACTTTTCGGATTAGATTAGGAATCATATGAATTTAATTGTATGGTATAAAAACGTTCCACCCTTCGAGTATCTTCCTTCTTTCCAATCATATCCTAAATAATATTTTCTTAAAAATGATTGGTATCACTCCCCCTTTATTTCATCAAACAAGAACCACATTCATTCCAGATATGTTTTTATTTATAATAATTACAAAATTGATAATTTTCATCATATTTACATCAGGTCCCCCTAGAATACTATTCTCTTTCTCATTAATATCATATCCTCATTCCAAAACCAATGTGAGTATGATGATCCTTTTCATCCATTAAAAACCATCCCAATATGATATACATTCTATGTAATTTGAGTCTGATGTTCTAAAAATGATGTTCAGTTCGATTACCCAAAGAATTTTATAATGTGAGGTGATTTCATTACTTTGAAAATTGAAGACAATACTTGTTAAACAATCATCTTTCATATAATGATGGTGAGTCCATTATTCATGTCTATGGTTTTGTATATAATTCTTACCATCACACACAACTTTTCTCTAATCATATTTCCATTACATTTCTCATCATACAATTCTTTATCCAATATAATACAAATATTGATATATTGACAAAAAATACAACAAAACACAACATGGGCAAAAAAATCACCCCCTTAGTTTTTTTTCAATACCCACTTCAATTTATAATAGTCACTTCTATGAAATACATCTTAATGTTTTATTTTCTCACTTTTTCTTTTCCCTATTCCTTCCCTGCTCCCCCTATTTAATATCTCCCCAACCTTATCTATAATGAAATTCAAAGGATCTATTATGATAAGTTTCTCACTTATTGAAAACTGACCATATTTCCAAGGGTTGGAACTTTTCATCTAAAAATCGTACAATTTTTCTTCTAGATAACATAAGTATCACATGGTTTTCATAACAGATATTCTTTAAATAAACAACTCTATGTTTACATTATAGATCCATTTATAGGAAAAATATGTTATAATCAAGTTTATCAATGTTTTCCGTTATGTAAATTTCTTGTAATACATTATCTTATCTCTTCCCACATTCTCATGAGTAAGGAAATCATTAAAAAATTAAGATAAAAGTAACATGAACCCACCTCAAAAAACATATAAAAAAGTTCACGTGTTTAAAAAACCTTTCAAGAAACTCATATTTATCATGCCCTCTTTTACATATTTTGAATGAATTGTAAGAGACTCAACAACACCAACATCCCTATTTAAACTCATTCAATTCCCTAAACTTTAGTAAAAGTACAATTTTATTGTGAATATATTGGAAAACATTTTTTATATAAGAAACAATAAAACCGAGATTCCTCTCTCAGTATTGTATTTATATTTTATTTATTGATTTTTTTATTGGATGTTTTTTCCTTTTTTTCATTCATCATATATTTTGTAACCACATTCCTCTCATTTATAGAATCTTTTACGAAGATTGTCGACTTTTCATCAACTTTAGAAACATCTTTGATACAATTAGTTAATTATATATTCTTTATGTATTTTTCTTGGGGGGGAAATAGTGAAAAATCTGTTAGTAACATTCCCATATTTCTCTCATCTTGTGCATATTTTCTGGTTCTTTAAGTCACAATCTATTGACCTCATTTTATCAACATTGCTTTCTTTTTCTTGATTATTTTTCTTCCCTTATGAATTAGATAATATTTGTGCTTCTTAAAACATTATATACATTTTTTATTTTTTCTGGTCAAATAACTAAGAACTCTCCATTTTTTTACTCAGTGTATTTATTTTTATCAAGCTTCAAAATAAATTTCTTATCATTCTTCCTTTTATAGGATTGTGCACCTTCCCATAAACTTATCCTTATGTAACTTATTGAAGAGTTGTAATGTTTTTGGTTCAACCAGAACATATTATCAGTGTGTCTGAATCCACCACAATGCTAACAATACTTATATAGGAATATCATCATTTGTAACTTATATAAAATCTGGAATTTTTATCATGTTTCTCAGCATCTTCTTTATCGTTCTTAATATAAATTTGTTGACTACAAAACTTTCTATTACAACCCAATTTTTCTTTTTAGATTTTTTTTATTTTTATAATTATATGAACCAAATGTAATAAAATATATTTTGAACTCATTATTTGTTGAAAATTTTAACTTCCTGGCTTTTTCGCCCCTTCCCACATACATATAAATCATATATTTCTTCTTCCCAAAAATATTTCCATATTTATTCAAAACCTTTGAAGGATACTATTGTTTATACTTATTCAGTTAAGCAATTTGATATTTTTCACTGACTTCAGGTATATATACTTATGAAAACATTTATTCCTTTATTCTAATTACAATGATTTAGTTGGATATGGTCAAACTATTGTTATCTTTTCATCAAATATACTTCCAAATATTCATTAAAATTATTTTCATTCCATATATATTTATTTAATATATCGATATATTCCAGGAGATTGAATTTTCCATAAGAAAAAAGTTATTTGTTTCCTATTGAAGAGTCCTCATTTTTCAGCTTCTGGATTCATTTCTCAAGCCTCTCAATCTTCCCTATACATGATTTAAATTATTTATTTAGATAAAATTCTAATCGAGTTTCAACTTATTTTTTAGAAATTATTCTTATAAATTCTTCATCATTCAATATTTAATGAAAGTATTATCTTTATCATTCCCAATATAATTTTAAAATTTAACTTCACTATTTTTTATGAAAACAAAGTCTTTCACTTATAGAAAAAATATCATCCTTAATTGTTTCAATGAAAATATTCCCTTTAGAAAAATCTGTTGTTTCATCTATATCATTATCTATAGACAAAAAAATTCACCATTTGGATTTTGAGAACCTCTTATCAATATTCTGGTAATATAATTTTTTTTAACACCTCATTTTTTCCAAGATCTTCTTGTACTTATTTCTCTCTCTACACTTTCTTCATCATCACATTCTTCATTATAAATTATTTGAGGAAAATAGGATAGAATTTCAATGGATTCACATCCAAAACGTTTTAAGGGATGTTTCCCCTTATAATTTCATGTACATATTTTCACATTTTTATAAAATAAGGATAAAATTTCATCATATTTTTTACATTCCTCATTTTCAAAATATTAATATATATCTTCCCCTTCAAGAATCATCTATGTATTTTCATTCATGGTTTCATTAAAATACATTTTATTATCAAATTTTGATTTACATTTCATTACATTATGGCTTTATATTTAATAAGTAATGAAAGTACTATTCAAATCATCTAGAGATAATGCTTCTGGATCTCTATCTTCCCAGGGGGAACATTAACATCAAACTTATCATGAATAATTTTAAATATCTTTTCAATAATAGTAGAATATTTTAATCTTCACCAAAACATATAATAGTGAAAGAAATACCTTTAACCCTAGTAATGAATCCACAAAAAGATTAATGATCATCCATCATTAAAAATTCATAATATAATTTTTTAATTTGTAACATTTCCTTTTTTTTACTTATGTATTTTCTTCATAATATTTCTCCAACTTATCTTAGATACCATTGGAAGTGGAAAATCCTTTTACTCTAAAAAACACACCTTCATAAGGTGATGAGAGAAATGATTTCATATCTATTCCATCATTATTAAGTTTTTCCTTAACATCCTTTACATGATGATCATTCTCAGCATGGGGTGGAACCATCTCTTTCCACTTTTGAAACATCATATCCAAGGGACATAAGTTAGGGAATAATTTTTCCACTCTAGATCTGAAAATTCTTATCATTTAATATTGTAATCCCCATATTATTCACACAATTCATATTTTCTATCACAACAACTCATTCAAAACTTCAAAAAAGAATAATCAAATGGATCATTAACAATGATACCACTTGTTAGTGCCCAGGAAAGATCTACGTATCTCTAAGAGGGGGAGGGGTGAATTAGTTATATGATTTTCTTTTATGTTACCTTACATATGAAACAACCTCCTCCCCCTATTAATAGTTTATTTCCCTAGTGAAAACAAATGAAACACACATAATAGGAACATAATAATTTCTAAGGACTATTACTCAACAAGAGTATCTTTATCCATGGTATTGTATTGAAATAATGTGATAACACAAAATACCCTAAAACAACCATTTTTGGTGGAATGAAATGATTAGGATATGACCTTACACTCATGTAGCACTATGATAAATACAATTTTGTATCTTATCAATCTAGAATAAATTATATATTAAAATTTTTATAATATCCATGTTATATTAATTATTCAATCAAATTTCAAAAATAAGTACATAAAAATAAATTATTCACTTTATTACCCAGTACTAGGAAATAACATCATGAACATAAGAGTGATACTCAGTCAAATTATCTAGTCCAATTCCCAATTCTGATCGCTCAATATTGAAAATATAACACTGTCATAATATAGCTAAAACAATTCTAAACATCTTTTTCCTCAATCCAGAAATCTCTGTACCAATTTATTTTGTCTGATTATCTAACCAAATACAATATCTAGTTGAATATGATATTGTCTATTGTCATTTCCTTCTTATTTCTAGAAAACATAATCAGGGGACAAGAATCAAAAATCATATTCTACCTTGAATTTTAGATCTTCTCTCTCTTACATTATTAACTGAACTCATATTAAAAACATACAAAGTATATTTTCCTTTTATAGGAAATGAAAAATGTTTTAGTATGGATCCTAAAATATTCCCTCGTTCATCCAAATTTTTTGATATATTAGTTTATCATGAATTCCATATGAATTTTTGACTCCTTCAATGCTTCTCAACTCTTGTCAAATCATCTATAATCTTCTTGTGTCTTCAGCTCGCCTCAAACATTCCTCAAAGAATTTAGTCCAATTATGATTTCCTATTCTAATTTTTCTATTATGATGGAGATATAAGGTCACTCCAAATTTCATGAGCCACTTGAAAATAATGCTGAAGAGATGATTTCATATTTTGATGACCAATTTAAAATATTATAATCTTTCCAATTTATACATTATGAAGAATAATACTAATTTTGATTAAATTTCTATATAACAAATAAAATATTTGTGAATATTATTTTTTCTCATAATGATATTCTGAACCAACTTCCCATTTTAATGTCCCCCTTGAAAACTCTTTTTTTTCCAGTCTAAAAATTTATTCTATTATTTATTTATTTTTATTGAAGATTCATTTTATGATCAAATATATCATTTTAATTTAATTATGATGAATCTTGACAAAAATATTATTAAGATAAAATAGTTCTTCTTTAACTTGACTAACATGAAATAAAAATACTCTAGAAAATAAATCATATTTCTTCATTTTGTTCAAGAACAACATGATAAGGAAAAAAATAATTCATCTAGAAAACAATCAACAACTCATCCCGTTGGGAAATGCTTAACAACATTATATATTGATCCCATATTTTCTTCTTTGAATTGTTCACCACTAACATATCATCTTCCCAATATTTATTTTCTAAAAAACATTCCCATAAAACAATTATGACTTAGATAAAAATATGAATCCAAAATGTAATATAAACCAATAATATTAATTAGTGACATAATCTATTATGAAGGATCATGGGAACATTATATCTGATGGATATGTTCTAGCATCTTCGTCTTCAGTAACTTAGCTCCTCCACTAAATACTATTCTCAAAAAATAATTCTCTAATGGTTTTCCTCTCATTTATTTCAGTTTTGACTTAACTCCAACATCATCATAACATCATATTCTTATCTACCTTCTTAGAAAACAAGAATTTTTATGTATTGTTTTCTAATTCTGATGGACTGATACCAGAAAGATTCAATATCAACAAATTATTTATTAAACATTCATCATCTTTTATCATAACATCTTCATCACATTAAATACATTTATGATTGGATTCAACATCATCTGACTTTCATTGAAATGTATTTGAACACTCCACCCTTCATGTATCTACTTTCATTCCAATATAAACCTAAATATGATTATCCTGAATATAGTTGGTTTAACTCCCCTATTATTTCATCATGTTATCACCAATTTTCTTCAAAAAAAAATATGATTTATGAGAATTAAAAAACATAAGAACCTCATCAAATTTAAATCGGATCCAAAGAGAATCTGATTATCTTCTTCATTATGATCAAAATATCATTCCAGACCTAAGATGAGTCCAATAATCTTTTTCTTCGAGTAAATATCTTCCCAATTAGATATTCTTTCTTATACATTGTGAGTCTGACATTAAAAATACTATAGAAAGTCTGGTAACACAAATATTTTTACAATGTGGGGTTTTTTGTTTCCATAGAAAACAGAATAAAACACCTATAAAACAAACTTCTTCCAAATTATTGTGTTGAGTACAATATTCATGTTGTTGGTTCTGGATCTGATTCTTGGTTTCAAAAAAACATTCCTTAATCCTAATTACCCTTAATTTTCCAAAACTTCACTTTTTCTTCAACATAATCAACATATTAGTCTATTGAAAATAACTACAACCAAAACACCACTTGTGCATAATAAATAGTGTTTCAGGGGTGGATTGGATTTGACATTTTTCAAGTTGGCAAGAAGCACAAGATGTTGGGCATCATTCATAGACCATCAAGAACCAATTTCACTCTTTCACTAGGTTCTAACATAATATGGATATCCCCTTCTATATCATTTTTGTTTCTTTGGTTTGAACATATATATATATACACACACATATATATATATATATATATTCAGTTTACACTACTTCTTTGGGTTAGTCTTTCATTCTAATTATTTCTATCTTTTCTCTTACTGATCTCCCTTCATCTTGGGAGGTGTCCTATTGGAAATGTATATACTCACCCATGAAAGGGGTTTTATTGCATTTTTTGTGTCTTATGAAGATGATGAATAGGTCATCGTTGACTATAGAGGATCATTGGGAACTTGTTTTATTTGACCATGTATGGTGGTTGGAACTTATAGATCATTAGTTGGGAAGCCTCATCATTTTATTACTTTCTAGTTTCCATAGGTTGGGACATCCTTATGATTGGTCATGTATGTATACCCTTTAATTTTCGATTTCTACTAGCTTACTCTTGTACTCCCTATAGGATTTCACATTCATGGTCATATTATAGATATTGCATCATTTTATTATTACTACTACACAATACGTTTTTATGGAGATTATTGGGGGTATATGTACTGGTATATTAGGAAAATTGCTCCGATGATAGATATGACTTTCAGATCATGTCTCTAGAACAGGGTCTATAGAGGTGGGCTTGGGGAAGTAACCACTCAATCCTCGTTGGTTTGTGACATGAATTATTTGTTTCAAAGGTGGATTTATCCATAGGATGATGTTTTTAGTGGTCACCTTAAGAATATGTGGATAGGATTTCAGGATGTACTGTCAAAATATTTCGAGTGAGGATTTAATGTCCCGAAATCCAATGTTGATGTGGTAGCCAACATATCAATTCAGATGACCTTGACTATCAACTTGTCAATAATGAATACCAATACATTGAATGTAGGGATAAATTTTAAATGTATAATATAGGATTAACATTTTTATAATCCTTCTTGATTCATCTCCCCATTGAATATATATTCTCATCTTACTGTTGAAATTAATTATTAAATTTTCAATATGTATCCGCAATGAAATCCAGAAGTTTACCAATTCTTGGTTGTAACAAAAATACAATGAGTGATGAGTCTGCATTTCAGGTTGATTGGTTTCATCCCCCCCATCTATTTAGTAGTAAATAATAACATAAAGACATGCTTAGTATGCCTACAGTATTAGTGTACTCTATGAAATTCAGCAATAGAGGATGTTGATGTTACAAAGAGATCAAAATCCCATGGTAGTGAAGGACTGGCTATAGTCAGTGGTCCATATTTTCAAGATTATCTGGAAAAATATGGATCCGTTGGATTCCTTCGTAGCTTGTAATTTTCATAGAGTAGTTGGCCACTGGTGGATTATTGTTAGACATATTCACAAAGATTTGACACTCTCACGGCCCGACTTCAAGAAGATATCTCATGAGGATTATTAAGACAATTGTTTTTACTTTATTCAAATTAAGATCCTCTATAACTATATATGGGAGGGTTAATGGCAACCGATTATTTAATAAGATTCACGAGATTTTTAATTAATAGTATAAGTTTTTAGTAAATGTATCTACAGATGTATATATTCTAGTTTGGTTCCTCTGTGAATCACCACCTATACCAGGGTGTTGGAGTAGCTGTTGGAGATTAATATATTCCTATTGGAGGTATGTGTGGAGGATAGGTCTAGTAGTAGGAATCCCAGATATAACTCATCAACATCACCTAGTAGATTATAGTTGATAGGATCAAGGAAAAGGATATCTGTCTAGGATTAGGCTCGGGATCATGGTTAAGGACATCATAAGGGATCATTGTAACCCGGAGAGAGGAATTGCTTTTCATATGTTAGGAAAGGTCACATGTCATAGGACTTCCTTACCAGATATTTTGATGAGTGTAGGATGATTGAGTATAGACATCCATAGTAGAGGAAACACCAGGATCAGGGATCTCCCAAGTGAGGTATGGTTGGATCCCATGGAGGTGTAGATAGAAAAGGATTGTATTGATCCTTAGAAGAAGGATATTTTTGTGGTGGATGAATCTATGAGGCCCTTGCACCACCACCTCTAAATGATCCATGTTAGGCTCAGGGAACTAGTGATAAGTGCCACAGATAGTTAGAGGTTATGAATTTTTATGACCCTATGGAACAGGGGATTACTAAAGGTATGGTCTATGTTTATTTTAATCATTCCTCAATAATAGTATAATCAAGTGTTATTCATTCCAAAATATCATTACTCTTTGTGAAATATATATATATCTTGGTTGAGGCAATAACCCAAAAACAATTCCTGAGGTTTTTAAGAGGAAAAATTAATATATATCTGTTATCTCATGGATATGTGAGCCATCAATTGGTCGAGAGGGGTTATTGTGGGACCTTTTATCATCATGAGGGAACCCAATGAATTCATCTTGTAAATGTATTAGGTTTTTATGGTTTGATCTGAAATTGATTATCACTATAGGTGAGTCTCATTTCATCACACTGATGTGACATGATTCTCCTTTGTGGGTGGGAGATATCTCATGGAGGGACAAGTAGGTTTTGTGAGGTGGAGGCTGCATCCCATTATCCTTTAGTTGTAGAGTGTAGTAATAGGTGTAGAAGGTTATTTAAGTATAATGATTCCTTTATTCATGGATGATTTTATAAGGATCTTATCTGATGATGTTCTGGGACAACGTTTGAGGAATGAGATTTAGTTTTTTATTGACATGCATCATGGGATCACTCTGATATCTTATGTAGCATATAGGATGACCCCAAATGAGCTATGAGATCTGTTTTTGTAGTGGTAAGACTTTAAAGAGAAAGGTTTTATTAGACCCAGTGTTTCCAGTAAGTCATCTATGAAGTTTATTGTGAAAAAGGTAGATGTGAGTTTGTGGTTTGATTAAGTTATCATCACCCTGAACAACGAAATTATAGAGAATAAGTACCACATAGGAGGTACTGACAACCTCTTTGAAAAATTGTGATGTGTGAGTTCTTTATCATTGATAATTCTTGGGTCAAGATATCACCTATTTATATTTTTTGAGGATATATTCTGAAGATGGAATTTCAATTTTCTATTGAAGCTATGTGTTCCTAGTGATGCCCCTTGGTTTGAATAATTTACCTTCTATGATTATTTATTTCATGAACCACACCGTCCATCCATACATGGAACATTTTATTAATTTCATTATTTATGACATACTCATATAATATACGTCATAGGAGAAGAAATAAGAGAACTAGAGTATGGTCATTGATTTTCTTCAATAGCACCAAATTTGGTGTATACTCACTAAGTGACAATTATAGATTCATTATTTTCACTTCTTGGGGAATGTCATTTGTAATCATGGTTTAGTTGTGGACCCAAAAAATGATGTAGTTTTTTCTTGGGATACTCCCAATATCATGTCGTAGGTGTGGAGTTCTCATGTCTTGGTGGGGTACTAAATGATGTTTTTATAAGAAATATATATAAATTCATCACCTTTGACATCTCGAATGTGGAAAGGGGATTCGTTTACCTAGACTAAGAAATCCCATAGATCCTTTAAAGAATTAATGAAAATTTTGATGATTTATTCTTTTTTTAGTCTACTGAATAATGGCATAGATTATATTGTGTATTTTGATGCCTGATGAAAAAATCATTGGTTTTCATTGAAGTAGAAAGTTGCAGTTATACCATATGTGTGGTTTTAGTTGATACCCCCTGAGAATAACTAATAAACTCACTACATAGAACTTGAAGTGGTAGTGTTTTCCATGAGGATGTGTAGGAACTATATTCTGGGAGAGCACTTTGTGGTTCACTCATACCATTAGAGTCTCAGGTGTGTATTTTTACATATATCCTTGAACATGATTTAATAATACTTGTTATATTTCTTAAAGGACTATGAATTTGAGAAAGCATGTACTCTGTAGAAGAAACTATGGTAGCAGATTCCCTTAGTAGGAAGTCACATACTCATTTTGTGTAGGAGTAATCTTAGAAGTTTCTTTCCTTGAAGATAAACATTGTTGAAAAGGTGGGTAAAATTTTTTTTTAGTCAATGGTGTTCAATCCTAAACTCTTTCAGATTGTGAGAGAGTCCCAGTTGGGAGACAAAAACTATGAGTTATTTCATGACCAGTTAACCTTTGTATATTCTCCCAATGTATTTTTTAAGGACGAAATCATGTCATCATATTATAGGGATGGATAGTGGAAACGGTTGTGATGTAGTAAGAGGTAATGAAATATTTTGAAACATCTGCTTTGGTTTTACATTCCAGGGTGGGGAAGAAATAAAAAATACCATTACTGGTAGTTCTGGTGGGACGACATGCGGTGGAGGATGGCTGAGTTTGTCTCATTGTGAATCACTTTTCAGTAGTGGATTTTTGAGAACCACGTTCTTATAGTTTTTTTATATCTCAATCAGATCTCTTACTGTAAATGGGATGGAATTTAATTTTATTCCATGAAATGGATTCTACAAACATTTATGGTCTATACTTCCATATAGGGGTATTTTATATACTCATGATGTCGTCACACTTTCTTACTATAAAGGATTGGAGTTTGGTAGAGAGTTTGGAGAAGATACATGTATGGGATATTGTTCTACTCCATTCTATTCCCTCAAATATTTTCTCCAACCTTAATGTGCAGTTCATGTAATGATTTTACAGACCCCATCAGGAGGCATTTAAGACCCAAATGAGGATGAGTACATCCTTCCACCCCAATATAGATATAAAATTCGAGAACACTTTTTAGATGTTAGAGTAAATTCATAGGGTGTTTGCGTTTGACTTATGATGAATATGGGTGGATCAATTTATCCTGGAAATGTTTACATACAATAATATCCTCCACTATAATATAGACATAGAACCTTTTATTCCCTATACAAGAAACGCAAAATGTGACCCTTCTTCTGGACAGAGATCATTGAGATAACTCTTGTGGGTCCAAATATGGTGTAGTTGATGGTGAAGAATCTTTTGATCATCTGTGAGACGATGAGGAAATACCAAAATAGGATGAAATATTACGCATATCAATGTCATTGGACGTTTTATTTTGAGTAGGGAGACCATGATTTCATGAGAGTCTCCCTCTAATGGGGATTTAATAGATTGTTTTTGGGAGTAAATCTACTTCAGAGGTTCATTAGAACATTTTAGATCTTACTAAGGGTTTCTAAAATTTCTTACCACATCACCCTACCCCCATTGTTGTACTTAGTTCATGATATCTTCCATATATTTTAGCTGAGTAGATACGTGTATGACCCGATGCACATTATTCACTGGGTAGAGATGCAAATTATGGATGAAAAAAATTTGTGGAGCTATATTTAGTGATTGAGGATCCTCAAAATAAAAACCTATGTGGATATATAATCCCCTTGGTTTGTGTTATATCGAAGAATATGAGCATGTAGAAGAGCTCCAATGAGTGGGAGACCTAGATTTGGTCTCATTATTGATGTATTTTTTTATTTTTTATTTTTAAGGATAGAAATATTGATGGAGGGAATGTTGTAAAGACCCTATATTTCCTTATAATTTTATAAAATATTTCTAAATATATATTTTATGATAAAAGATAAGAAATTATGTGATTCCATGGCCCTGTATGGCATGAATTAATTTTATAAAATATTAAATATATTCTATATTACATGCGCTATGTTTCATAAATAAAATGGGATAAGTCTTAAATGGAACCCTAGATCAGAAATTCAATACCATATTTATGTTGGGAATGAAATATTTACCCTATTTGTAAACATTTATTGTAGTGTAGGTTGTTCAAATAAAAATATCATTGGTGTGTTATTTTAGTTAAATAAATAATTTTTTTATTATTTTTATAAGATAATCAAAACCTAATAATTCATTTAAATGCTCCATTATGAAGGAATTTTCAGGGATATCCATATAACCCTAAGACCATTCAGATGAATTCTTACACCCTATCATTGGAAAATCATAATTAGAAGATGATGACCCAATAGATCTCGGTAGATCGAAATGAAATGAATGTAATGTCTTCCCTCATTTGTTGGAGAGCATATTCTTTGATGATGAACCATTCAATTACATATTAGAGTTTTCATTTTTTAGGATTCCTCCACTATTGATTAGGAATATTTAGTAGGATTATATTGATAAATGATCTTTATTATAATTTCAATCCATTACATGCACCAATGTATATATTTAATTGTTTATTCAATTTATCTCAGTCCAAGTATGCTGATTTGTATTCATTGTGTAAGAATTATTGTCCAGAGATTATTAATAAGATTTTTTGATAATTTCCCCTCGTTAATTATTCACTTAATTAATTATTAGACCATGGGGTTGTGATTTTACATTTTCAGGAAGGAAAAATCCCATTCGTACCCCCTAGATTTACGATTGTTTAATAGAAGATGAAGGGATCAATGATATGGGATGGATTTGGGGTAATTTTGAATATTATGGGTGAATGTTTTGTTGGAATGACAATGAATCATATTTTTCTATGTTTGAATATGTATATGGGGAATATGGATAACCTCATGGTCCAAGGGTGATTTTTATTCTGGACAATAGATGCCTAAAAACGGTGGTCAGGGGATGATTCCAACATTTACCAGTGGTCAGAAAATATATTCAACGAAAAAGTGATCATATCTAAAAAAAGATTACATATATGTGTTTATATTAAAATATGAACTACACACCATGTATTTTGAATAATACATGACATGTGGTCCAGAATATGTGGTGGCTAGGTTATTTCATGGAGTTAAATATGACATGCCATGTGGAGGGACCACATGACCTATAACACTACAAAAACATATTGGCGTGTACATAAGGTACATGAATAGGATTCTAGGTGTCATTATACACTATATATGGAAGGTGGAATGCCAAGGTCATTGAAGACTATATGGGATTGAGTAGCCACCACCTGTCGTGTGCTAGACTAGCCCTTTTTCGTCATGTATTAGAGAACATGGACATGGGTAAATTTATACAAACATGGTCAGAGGAATGGGAGGGACCCCTGATGACTTAGGCATGACATGTAATCCACGTTCAAAATATACACTTCCACACAGTAAGTAATCCACGTACAAGTAGAGAAATATCCATGAATAAAAGTGTGACCACATACTGTGTGGGTACCTTACACAATGTGTAACCCGTATTACTTTTCAAGGAACCTTCATCCTCTCATATCTCCTTAATTTGGACACATATGTTGTCCCGTGTGTGTCATTTATTTTTTTCTTTTTCAATCATAACATGATATTATCATTCATAGAGTATTTTGAGTTAAGAAGTGAGATATTCAAGACATGATTCTTTTTTAGGATATTTTCAATAATGGTAATGATTAAAAATGGTCGATTAAGGGATCAGAGTGGACCCCTCCTACTTGGAATGGAATGGGACCTCAATCAACTATTAGAGAAAACCCTCCATATAGGTTTGGAATGGGTCTTATATCCACTATTAGACCGGAACCCTTCTACTGGTATATTTCATGGTTGATCTACATATTCATTGAGTGGTACCCTCCTATGGAGTTAGGTTATGAGTCCTCAATTATTATAGTGTCACCCTCCTATTGGGAAGGGAATGGGTCTTTTATATTCTAACTGAGTTTAACCATCTTGAGAAGTCAATAAATTGGTCCTCGACTAATAGTGTGGAAACCTCCATGTGGGATGGGAAAGGGTACTCTATCGATAACTAGAGTGGAACCCACTAGCTAGGCTAGGCATGGGACCTCTATTAATTACATTGGTATAACCCTCCTGCCAGTACTGGTTATGGTTCCTCTATAAATATACTAAGTGAAACCCACTTGTTGTATCCAGTCATGGGTTTTCTACTAATATATTGTGGCCCCTCGAGTGTGCAGAATACGGATGAGGTGTGACCTGACTTGGATATTTCCTAATAATAAGATGTGTGAGATTTTGGGAATCATTGATAGACCTTCAATATCTGATGGCACACTTTTCCTTGGTTAGGCTATGATATAAGGATCCCCTTCTCTATTTTTTGGGTTTCTTTGGATTCTGAACACGTGTGTGTGTGTGTGTGTGTGTGTCAATATTCATGTTATTGGAGCTTTTTTACTCTCATTCATTGGGTTGATTAATTTTTCTTTGTGTTCCTATCGTGTCTCTTACTACTCTCCCTCTTCTTTTGGGTCATCCAACTGGGAATATATATACTCACCCCAACATAGGATTTTATCCAATTTGTTGTGTCTTATGAAGATAATTGACCATTCAACGGAGACTACAAAAGAGTATAAGGATACTTCATTCATTAGAACACATATTGTGGTCGGAGCATAGGGACTAGGAGATAGGATCTCTCAGTATTTTTACAGTCTAGTTTAGTTAGGTAGGGACATCATTCTGGTTGTGTATGTATTTTTCCCCTTCATTTTTTAGTTTTCACTATCTTACTCTTGTATAACCTAGAGGTTTTCACATCTATGTTTATACTCTAGATATTTCATTTTAATTGTTATTAATATACATGTTTTCATCGAGATTTTTGGGTGTGTTCATATAGGTACATTAGGAAAAGGCCACCTATTTTAGATATGCCTTTCTTTTTTTTTCTCTTGCCTCTTTCTTATGTAGGATTATTTGTGGTAGTTATGGATCGATCTCCATTTGCCTGGTTCACCAAAATGGTTTTAAAATGGAAAATATATCTCTTTATTATTTTTATATATCCCTTACTGGTATATTTTGTTTCATCCCATATATTACAAACCATAAATATAATCAAATGTAATTTTATTAATTCTGAAATTAAAACCCTAAACAATGAAATGATTATGGTCAGGTGCTTACAGTCGGAATCAAGGTAAAATCCTATATAAGATTATATATTAGGATGTTTTCATGATATTCTACATTAATTGTTATAGATAAGATCTTGGTATTATAAGGTTAATGTGGATATAATTTAAAAGTATTAGACACCAAATGTAAGATTTTTCTTTACTAAAATTTTTGGTTATTATGGTTATTTTGGTATGTCTTATATTAGGTTGAGGTATATTTTACAACTAGGTTTATTGAGACTGATTATTTCAAAACAATTCTATTAGATTTTGGTGTTCCAGGCTAAAAGGTATGATATAACCTTCAATGTTATAAAATTATTTAACTTTGATGTTTTTAAGGATGTTAACCACACATTTGGAAATGTTGTAGGATTAAAATAATTTTTTGTATTATAAAATAACAACGTGTATGTAATGGCATAAACTATCGCATCCACCAAGGCCATGGGACTTCAATCTACTACATATGTGTGATAATGATGAAGTGCCAACCACTAGCATATATGATTTCAAATTTAGTATGAAATTATTTTCCAATATATAATATTTTATAGATAATAATTATGTTTATTTTTAGAGAATATGTTTTATAATTTATATCTCCATGTGATCAAAAATTGATTTGGTGATTAAGTGATTAATGTTATTTCATAATAACTTCACTACTTTTGCTATCGTGTATGATTAAGGGAAATATAATATAAGGGGGTTTTATTTTATTAATAGTGTTTAAATAATTTTTTGAATGTATATAAGATTTTAATGTTGATTTATGGTTATATAGATTATTTATGGAAAGGATTATAATATCGTGGAGATTATTTGATATGGTATACACATTAATAGTATGATAATTTAAGAGTGAGTGATTTTATTTTACGGTAAATGTTAAATTTATTATGGAATAATATGTGATAAAATAATTGAAAAATTTTGGGAGTCAGTATTAGTTAATAATATTTTGAATAATTTTATGTATAGTTAGTTATATAATAAATTATATTGAAATTTGGGTATTTTTGTGGAATTTTTTAGATAAATGTAAGATGGATTATTCATTTTAAGAATTATCCAACCATGTGCTACATTTTTTGGTTTTGGTTAAGGTCTTAAAATTGAAGTAATATATTATCATACTTTTGTAAAATTATGTTATATTTTATATATTGAATTTAGTTCTTCATTAATGAAAAAATATTATCTTCAATACTCATCATTTTGATAAATATACAAGATTGTGGTTGAAATAGATTAAAATATGAAATTATACTTTCCAAGTAAGTATATTTCTTTATATTACAAGTCTAGATGTTATGGAAATTATTCAACTAAAAAAACATCCTAAAACATAATTTATATTTGATTACCTTTATTTATAATGAATTTATTTTCTTCACACCTTAATTGTTTATGTTTTTATAAATTTAAAGTTTCTCATGGTTATTCATATTATTGGGAACAATGATCTCTATCATTCACCATCATTATTTGGAAATTATGATTATCATCCATGAATATTTCTTATCTTCCAAAAAAATTTCTCTAATTTGGGATACCAAGTTATGAAATATTCCACATAACCCTTATATTTCCCTTTTCTTATTTTCAAGAAAAAAATTAATTAACACTCATTATGATTTGAGATTTCAACAATTTCATTTTCATATATCTAATATCTTATTATCTATATCGGGTTAAAACAACGAGGGTGAAATCTATTAGGGGGTATTGAACATACTTATATTTCAAAAAAAATATTATGGTTTATAGCGTAAACAACATATGATTGGGCCTAAGTGAACCATGAAATATTATTATATAAAAATGACCATTATAACATGAAAATTATATTATTATTTATGAATAAAATTAAATTATATTTTTAATATATATCAATACCCTACTAAAAATAAATTTATTGATAAATAATTTGTAGATAATCATACAGTTTTTAGTAAATTCGTTATTCTTTAAAAAACCTTTTCTTAAAACCTGTTTTTATTTTTCTTATGACAAAATATTATATTTAATTTACATAAAAATTAAAATTTTATTTCATAGAATTGGTAATATGTTTTTATCTTTTTTAAAAATTTATTTTGGAGTAATTCTTTGGAGTTTACCTAAAAATAATTATTTATAAATAAGTAGTGAAAAATACTAAATTTTATTGAAAACAATATTTTTTTCCATCATTTATAAAGATAAATTTTATTAAAAATGGTTTAAAATAGAGAATAGTTATATTATATTGTTGATAATCCAATTATTCTCACTGTAATCTATTTTAGGGTTGAATTTTGTATAATTTTTTTTTATAATTAATAATGCATTTCTCTTGAAAACAAATTTGTTGTGTTTTATTTATTGAAATTAAATAAAATTATATCACTTATTGAAACTAAATCTTGAATAATGGATTCCATATTTTGAATTATGAGTTACGAATTTAGTATATAGGACACTTTTATTTTTATTCATTATAAGTAGTATACATTGTGAATAATTTTCACTACTGTAAGGGTAAGTCTATAAATTCTGTTTACAAATAATATGAAATGGTCTATAAAAATAATATAACACATGAATATATCCTATTGGATATGTGAAATTTGTATTATTCCATCCATTTTTTTAGAATATATGGAAACATGGTACTTTTTATTATTCTAACCATTATAATAACAAAGTACTAGATAATTTCAAAAATATCACTCTCTTATATTTATGAACTATAATATTTTGTGATAGGGATGGGAAAAATTATACTATAAAGTGGTTAATTTAAATATAAAGGGTTATTTTCTTATTATTTTCATTTATATATAATTCTTTAGGGATACCTGCAAGTTACATTTTATTATTATTCAGAACAGAACAACAAAACAAGGGGCCTCCCTTCAAGGAGGTCGAAAGTGGTGGAGTCCAAGGGAGTCTCCCTGCACTATAGTAAAGCACTCAATGGGGAGGGAGTTCAAACTTCCAAAAATTACAAGAGGCTCTTCCTATAATTATAATGATTTTAAAATTATATGATTTTAAAAAATATAGGATTTTAAAAAAAATATATCAAATTGAACCTCCTATTTTCTTAAATATATCAAATTAGGGATTTTTAAAAAAATTATATTCTAATGCCAATGTTTTGATGTTCTTTTCAAGGATCTATTAAATGAGAAATTTGAAATATGACATAAATGATATTTCATAAAAAATAATATTTTAATAAATAATTTATAATAAAAAAGACAATATTTTTAATGTGATGGAATATATTTTAAATTATCATCCATGGTTTATTTATGTTCTAATTTTCCATATACAAAACGTATCTAGTAAAATAAATATTAAAAACCATTGTTAACATCGTAATCATCAAAAGGGATAATAGAGGTCTATAACCAAAAATATAATGATTAAAAAACACCTAAAATTGTAAAAATATTATTAGATGAGAATATTTAAACCCATAATCATAGAATGATATTAATATTTCATTTTTAATCAAATTTTCATAAAAATATTAATTTATTTTAATTTAGTAATATAACTAATATTGTTGGGGGCCTACTCGTGTTGTAAAAGATCCCCAAAATTATACATCTGACCTGAGCTCAAATATAAGTGGGGATAGGTTCAATTATAGTAATATACAGGTAGTGATATAGGCCTGATGTCGGTAGGTGGTGATGCAGGCATGACACAGGCAGGCAGTGATGTACGCTTGGTGATGCAGGAAAGATGATGCGGACATGAAACTACACGAGTACTTCAGGCCATGTTATGGCCTTCATTCCCATTGGGACAATAGGTCATGTACTATATAAATAAGGATTAATGGGTGGGATATCTATTTTTCTTGTCTATAGCCTACCTTTCTGGCATGTGTGTGTGATTTAATGTAATTTTTCAACCAATTACCTACTATATATAATAATTTAACTAACTCCAAGACTGATCCTCCCTCTATTATAAAATTGAACTTCCTATTTTCATTTCATCACACTAGATTTGACTTTATTTTATTCAAAGTCCTACCCAAATACCTTCCTACAATCCCTCCCCACATTCAAGAGATACTTTATATATATAATACCAACAATAAGGGGCATAAGTTGTAATGAAAATGATATTTTCCAAAATATAGGTATAAAATTTAACCGAATGATTTAATTTTATTTCATTATCCACATCCCTAAAATATTATTTATTAATAATGATATTATTACTTAAATTTATCCTTTATATTTTTATTTAATTTATTTTATTTTATAACCTATATCTATCTATTTATATTACCAAGTGGGAAATGAAACAATAGGGCTTTCGTATCTCAGACTACATCCCCGATAACCGATTTAATTATTTTTCCATCCCTGACTCAGAAATATTGAATTAAAAATAGGTTTAATATATATATATATATGTGATATTCAATAAATAAATATCATTATATAATGATAATATATCATCTATAATATTACCTTCTCAGTCATTGAAAAATTGTAATTTCGCTCATGTGTGTGTGGACCATCACCTTCACAAAGCATTGTGATTCATTATTCATCATCACATTATATTAAGGATATATATAATTTTATTTACATAGATAATAGGATAATAATTATCATTTTTTATGATAAAATAACACTTCCCTTTTCCTATAATGATCATTGAAAAAATGAATATTTACACATGTGTGAGTATGACCTACACTCTCTATGATTGTATCATAGTTCATATAACTGGTCCATCATTCATATTTGGTTATAAGAGAATAATTGATATTAAAAAATTAAAATTATTTAATTATAATTGTTATTAAAAATAAGTAATATATGTGATTATTCAGTCTCTGGGTAAGGGAAACATTATTTTAAAAACCTTATTTTAAATATTTTAATGATTTATTGTATTAATCATTTTTATCCATGTTATTATTATGAAAATATTTTTATTTATATATTTAAAAGAATAAATTAATTGAAATTAAATCTTAGGTCACTTTTTTCATTCATATGATTTTAAAAGGAATGATTTTTTAAGTGACTTCTTATTAAAAAGTCAAAGGGAATGTTATATTTTAATGTATAGAGAATTAATGGTTTTCCTACCACTATTTGTTTTATTTATTATTTCCATTCCTTTTAATGTTTTCATTTTTATCATAAAAAATATTATTCCATTTTGTTTTGGGTAGTTATATAATTTTATTTAAAGGTAAGTGCTATTTTAATATCCTGAAATGTTTACATATGGGTTGAAAAAATATTTTTATGAGTATACTACGTGAAATGAAAATTTTCATATGTTAGGATTTTTTTATAGTTCATTGAAATAATTTATGATGATGTGTGGTTACATTAAAAACTAAGGATGGGTGTTTACATTATAGATCTCCAATTCATTAGGTAGTTATCATAATATATGTTAACCATTTAGGATATTCCACATTTACAAATAATATGAAAATTACGACCGATGTTAACTACATGAATTTTCAATTATTTCATATTATTATTGTTGAAAATGTTTTTATTTAAAAGGTATAATAATTATTTTATGTTTTAATGTAATGACTCGTCTATTATTAAATATAATTTCATATTTTTTTAACATGTTTTTTTTGGGTGCTCATTTTTTTCTAAGAAACTCTAATGATTAGGATTTTCTTATTATGTATTCTTCTAATTTTTTTAATGATAAAATGTTACTAAGTAAATATATAAACATTTTTAATTAAATTATTATTCTGGCTCATTTTTTTAGGTATATATAAAACCATTTTAGGATCTCGTGATTTTAAAATATACCAATCTGGTGGGTCTTATCTGCCTGTAGGCACCATCCAAACAGTCCAAGGTTTATTCAGAATACAAGGGAACCTCCCCACCCCAGTGCGACTAGGCTGGGTCCCACCATGGAAGAATGCACATAGTCGGGTAGACCTCACCCAGTTGAGTTGGTCGCACCGAGTGGTCCACGCCCAGCGGGCCGGAACGAGTGGGTCGCAATGAGAAGGCTACGCCTAGTGGGGGTTGGGCCACTCCCAGAAGGCCTGGCAGCCCCTTTCCGGGCTGGGCATGTCCCCAGCCCAGCGGTCCAGGCCCGCCACCATCCAACCCACCTAGGCCAGACCCAGACTCGGTCAGGTTGGCGTAGGCTGAGTAGGGTCAGGTTGGACTGGACACGGGCCCAACTAGACCCAGATACGCATTTTTGGTCCTATCATGAGAACCAATTGTCCAATTGATGAACCGTTTGTGAAACATGATTCCTTGGATCGAAAAAATATTTTTGGTATACTCTACTTGAGTTTTGCATAAATTTTGAGTACGGACGGTTGGATCAAATCCAAATCCCATCACGCCATCGAAATATAAACTCTAATAACATACAGAACAAGTATATGATTGAAGTGTAGTTAGTCGTTTTGGGTCCTTTTTTATGTAATAGATCTTTGGGATGCATCATTATGGGAATTTGTGGCAGTTGAGGAAATGGCCAACAGCTTGAGGATAAGAACCTCATGGAATCAAGCATACATAGTTCTAGAACCCTAATACTGGCTATACATGAAGAATATTCAAATCCTATGTGGGTCATCTTTAAGTAACATATGGGTCAGCGCTCAACGATATTATGTAGGTCAGCGCATACTGATCCTATGTGGGCCGGCGCTTAGTGTTCTTGTGTGGGTCATCTTATACCGATCCTATATGGGTCATCTTCAAATCCTGTGTGGGTCAGCACTCATTGATCCTGTGTGGGACAGCGCTAAGCGATCCTCTATGGGTCTACGCATACTGATCATGTGTTTGTCATGTCAGATCATGTGTGGTTCAGGGGGGGTCAGTTACCTATCGATCATGTGTGGTTCAGCGGTAGTGCATCTTAATAGAATAAGATGATATATTTTATGACAAATCATTTTTAATTTTGTACCTATGTTATACCTAATTGGGAGTTGAGTATTTTACCTGTCTGGTACTTCTATCTCCGTAGTGTTACCTATGTGGTACTTCTAGCTTCGTGGTGTTACCTACGTGGTAATTCTACCTTTGTGGTATCATCTTTGGGGTGTTACATATGTTGTACTTCTAGCTTCATGGTGTTACCTGAGTGGTAATTCATCCTTCTTGGAATCATCTTTATGGTGTTACCCATGTGGTACTTCTATCTTTGTGGTGTTACCTGTGTGGTACTTCTATCTTCATTGTGTTACATGTGTGGTACTTCGATCTTCATGGTATTACCTGTGTGGTACTTCTATCTGTGTGGTGTTACCTATGTGTTACTGCTATCTTCCAGGTATTACATGTGTGGTACATCGGCCTTCGTGGTAGTGTCGTCGTGGTGTTACAAGTGTGGTACTTCTATCTTTGTTGTGTTACTTGTGTCGTATTTCTACCTTCGTGGAGTTACCTTCGCGGTGTTATCTTTGTGGTGTTACCTGTGTGGTACTTCTACCTTCGTGGTGTTACCGATGTTTTCTCCTTCCCTCTTGTATGAGATTAGTATATCATGTTAACATAGGTACATGTATGGGCATATACTTAAGTAGAGATGATGTCTTGTTGTGTGGTTTTTTCATTATGGAACTCTTGGAGACAAACAAGGTCCTTTGGGTCCCTATAGAGTATCATTATACTCACCCATTCATGGAACTTTTCCACACCTTGTTAGGTCTGCTGCAGATGAAGTCAACGTTTTTCGAGGCTAAGGAAGCTAGGACTGGATGGTGCTCTGAGGTGGACTATTCGACTAGACGTGACGCGGAGGAGACTGACTGATGTGGAGTGCTGAGGATGCGATATGTACCTACCCTACAGGTTGGAACCTCGGAGGATGACCCAGTATTTTTTTCATTTTCTATTAATTTTATTGTACTTCCAGTCGTACTTGTAATTTTACAGTTGGGCATGTATTCCGTCACATTTTTACTTTCTTCACTTTTTTACTACAACAGTTTTCTTTTTGGTTTCTTCTTGTTGTGTTTTAGTCTATGTGTTTTCTTCTTATTTTGTTGTTGGACTAACTGTCTCTACTGTTTTAAAAATTCAATTCCTTCCATTTTAAGGGATATTCATTTCCAGGGCTAGTCACCAGCCCCTTACCTATGGAAGGAAGGCATGGAGATGTCACGGCATAGGCCCCGAGGGATGGGTCGTGACAAAGTGGTATCAGAGGGGTTTTGTTCGACCGAAGAACTTGGACACTGATATTTTCTGGGAAGCAATAGTTTTAAGTGTAATGAGTGTGGTTTTTAGTTTGGGAGTTTAGTGTTGGTGCGGAAGTCAACATATCCATACACCAGGACCCTGAATCCCGATTTCTGACTCTGTACACAAAAACACTGATTGCGTGTGTTTTTGAAAATATTTTCCTTTGAATTATTTTGATTCAGCTCACCAGGTAAAACATAATGACAGTGGTGCACCTTTTTCTTATCAGGATACCACTGCTTGGACAGCCACCCATGTTTCCGAAGATAGTACGTGATGATGGCCCACTGAGAAATGAGGCCTCATTGTAGGGCCCTCTTACAATATTAGCACCTTCTGGTGGTGTACCAGTAGCAGCACTACCCATTAGGAAGACGTTACCACTAGCACCACCAGTAGAGGATGCATGTCGACTTAACATGTTTCATGAGTTCTACTGGGAGAGGCCTTTGAGGCTCTGAGGTGAGCCCAACTCACAGTCGGCTAGGTACTGGCTTGAGGAGGTGGCTGAGAGTTCTATATAGCTTCTATATCTTCAGTAGGATGACATGTATGTGGCTGAGTATTAATCGAGGCATACCAATCATTCCTAGTACTCGATGAATATGATATGATCAATGATTCTGGGCTCATACATCCATGTGCGGTGTGTTTATAGATGTCTAAGCCAGTACTATTTCACTATTCATTCCTACCTATATTTGGGTGCTAGAGAGAACCTCTATGGTTGAATGTTCTTTGGCTCTGCGGATACAGCCAGTGAATGTTAGGGGTGGGAAACTAGGAAACTCATTCCAGTCTGAGAGACTTGGGCATGTAAAAATGTTTCTAGATGAAAATGTTTTGGGGACAAATGATTATTTAGGTATGTAGACATGGAATCCGGGCTAGAAGAGAAGCATGAGTTGGTGTATATTTCAACATGTTACAACCACTCCCCTTTGTGGTCCCCACCAACCTCTGGGAGCTGGAGGACAGGGGAAGGGAGTAGTTTCATATGGTTAAGGAGTACAACCCAGGGCCTCTAGGAATGATTCGATGAAGAGTTTGTGTCTACTACTAGTTGTCGTATTAATAGAAATATGTACCAAACATTCCTTCCTTCCACGAATCTTGTCCAAAATCTAGAGTTTCTAGTAATGATGTTCACTTGGCCCTTACATATAAGGATACCTTTGGGATGAGAATCGATAATCATAGTTACAATGATGATGTGATCTAACCCTTGAGGTGAGAGTTTCGGTTGGAACCTCATGGTGGCAGCATTGAGGCCTTACCACATTATATTTGTATGGAATGAACATCCATAGTTCCTAATCAGATTGATTGTATTAGGAAAAAAGGTTATGGATTACCTGATATGTTGTAAAGGGTTTTCCTTTTTCGACGAAGAATAAAACCCAGGCATCACATGACAAACTCATGAAAAGGAGGGTGCATCAAATCACTCTTGAGTCAGCAATACCTACCCTCATGGCAGCGGGAGTTTTGAGTTTTCAGTTCCTAATAGAAGAGGAAAAGTGTTGGGGAAATCCATTTAAAAGATGTTTCCAGTTTTACATCCCTCATGGAGGAGGAACATTTTCTTCGGTTGAGTACTACAGATGTTTTGGACCAAAATTATCCAGGGTAGCGACACCATTGTTAGTTTTGAAGAAAAATGAGGAGTCTTTTCTATGGATGGAGACGTGTCAGTAGAGCTTTCAGGAGATGAGATCGAGACTGATGAGTAGAACTATTCTACCCATGGCCTGGAGTTTGCAGCAGTGGTCTTTCCACTAAAGATGTTGTGGAAAGGGATGAAGAAAGAAGTGGCATAGTTTGTGTCACGATGGCTCACTTGTCAGCAAGTGAAGACTATAGAAACCTAGAATAATTTTTATGCCAACAAGAGATAGATACCTTTAGAGTTCCAGGAGTGGGACCACGTTTTCTTGCGAGTCTCCCCTCGATGGGGAATACAAAGATTTGGCTGAGGTGGCAAGTTACCACCAATCGTTATCAGACCATTTCAAATATATTGGTGGATTGGTGAGGTGGCTTACTACTTAGCACTACCAACACGGTTGGAGTGGGTGCACGAAATCTTCTACGTATCCCAGCTAACGAGATATGTGCATGACCCTTCTCAAGTCATCTAACATGGCAATATGGACATAGATGATAGGGTGTCGTTTACAGAGGTTCCTGTAGATATTGAGGATAGACAAGAGTAGGTCTATCGTGGGTGGTCTATACCTCTGGTGCACATTCGCTGGCATCACAAGAATCTACAAGACAACACATGGGAGAGGGAGGCTTAGATCCATGCTCTGTACCCCCATTTGTTTCGTTATTCTATGTTGTGTCTTTAGGTGACATAAATCGCAATGGTGGGGAGAATTTATTGTCATGTAAATTCCGTATTGTTTTTTTAATTATATGAAATTATATTGAGACCATGAAATCTGATGGTGTGGGATTCCGACATCCGGAGTGCCCTGAATGATCAGTTGAATTTTTTAAACATTAATTTGCATGTGTAATAAGTTTTCTTGAAAAAGAAGAATAACTCTTAAATGGTTACTCAAAACAAAAATCAGAGGGCAACATTGTGCTCAGGATGGTGGTTTCACCCTATGTGCGAATTATGTTTGGTCGGTGGAGGCCTCCTATGGGAAAACTCAAAAATGGAATAACCATAAATAAAATAAATAAATAATGTTATTTTATTTTTCAAATGATTTTAAATCACGAATGGTTACCAGATTAAAAATTTGTGACCACCACTGAGCTCGTAATGGTACACTCTCTTTAGACAGATACTAACATTGAACGGCACAAGCCACCAGTGAATGTTAGTTTTTTCCATAAAAAATAATTAAGTGACAATTATATTATTTTAAAATTCATAACATTTAAATGGTAACTCTGATTGGAAATCTGAGAGTACCATTGAGTTCGTTGGGGTGTGTTTCACATAAGAAGAGCATAACCTCAATCGGAACGGGTCAAAGGAGACTCTTAATAATTTTCCGAACTTTTTTTGGGAACGTTCAGTAAACGCACAAGCGGTATTTTGTAACATATGAACTGCTGCTCAAAATATAATTCTGATGAAACCATTGAACTCATAGAAACGATATTCACTTAAGGAGACCTTCACTTCGACCACATTAGGTCGAGGGTGGAAGTTAGTTTTCCAGATTTTCAAAGGAGAGTTAAAAGGATAAAAATAAAATAAAACAACAACTTTTATTTTATTTTTATTAAACATCGATTTTGAATACTTTGTGGTGGGTACCACCTGAAATCCCCTTTAATGTAAGTTAACCCTTGGAATTCCCCCAATTAATGTGTCAACTATAATTTAATTAATGTTCCAACATTCATTGAATTAATAACCTTAACTCAATTAAATTTGGCTCCTCACACTTTTGGTTGGGATCGTTGGCAAAGGTGAGAGATTTGGAGAAATTGGAAAGACATCCTCTAATGAAGAAAAATCCTTAGATGTGGAATATGCTCATGCCCGGATCCGAAGCATCTTGTGGGAGCAAAGAATGCCGACATCACCATCATCATCTTCCTCCTCCTAACACCTTCAACGGATGATCACGGTAGGGATTTTAATTTGAAGTATGATTAAATCTATTTATTGATTCTTCATATTCTTGATTCATAATTACTATGGCCAAACAAACATGACTATCATTCTGCACTTATACATTGACCCTTTTCTTTCGTTCTTCGTGTGCTCTTCGTGCGTTCTTTGATGCCAAATAACTAAGTGTGATAAAAACAAAATGTCTCAATGAGCGCAACCTATGTACATGGAGATCTCAACCCAAGAATCGTGAAAATGCAAACATAATATTTTTTGGGCTTAGAACGAAGCAAAAATGATGTTGCGAAGAAGGGTGAAGCACCTCTGTGCCGCCGGTAAATGAGGAGGTCATGGCTGTCTAGCCGCGGCGGCACACCGGAATGCAGCCGGTACCCGTCCAGCTAAGGCATGATCAGGTGACGCACCCACTTGACAGCTGGAACCCAGCCATCCATGGGAGGATAGGGGTTCCATCGCACCACTAGGAATAAAGCCGATCATTGCCCCGGTCTGCTGCATCACACCTAGCGGGACCGCTCTGGCGGGTCCTGCGCACCAGCAGGCACTAGTCTAACTATCCACAGTCCATTCAGAATACTTGGGGGCACCACCCCCACCCCCAGTCCAGCTAGGGAAGGTCCCACCATAGCGGAATGCACCCATCCAGGTGGACCACACTCAGCCGGGCAGGCCGCACTGAGCGGGTCATGCCCAGGGGGTCAGGCTACCCCCTTTGAGGGTCAAGTCGGTCCGTGGCCTAACGGGTTGGTCCACTGTGGTCCAGCCCATCCAGGCTCGACCCAGATTGGGTCAAGTCAACCTGAACCGGGTTAGGTCTGCTGATGAAGTGTTGGGTCAGGTCACCCCGACCGAGTTCAACTAGACTAAGGCCCCTATGGACCCAAATACGCCTTTTGGGTCATATCTTGAGAACCAGGTGTCTGTTTGATAAACATTCTATGATACTGGAATCTTTTGATTGAGATGGTCCTTTTTTGTATACTCCACATGAGTTTTGTATAAATTTGGAGTACGACCGGGTTGGATCGAACCTGAATCCAACCAGTCCCTCCGAACAGAAATGCTAATAACATACAGATCGGGCATCCGATTGACGTGTCATCAGTCGTGTTGGGTCACTTTTGACATTACAGACATTTGGGATGCTTTTTCATGGGACATTGTGGTGGTTGAAGTAACGACTGATGGATTGAGGAGAAGAACCTCACAGAATCAAGCATGATTAGTGGGGGAACCCTATTATTGGATGTACTTAAAGATTATTCAAATCCTGTGTGGGTCATATTCAGATCCTGTATGGGTCAGAACTCAGTGGTCATATGTGGGTCACCGCATACCGATCTTGTGTGGGCAGCACTCAGTGATCCTGTGTGGGTCAGCACATATCGATCCTGTGTGAGTCATCTTCAGATCCTGTGTGGATCAGCACTCAGCAATCTTGTGTGGGTCAGTGATCTGTGATCCTGTGTGGTTCAACGCATGCCGATCTTGTGTGGGTCATCTCAAATCTTGTGTGGGTCAGCTGGGGTTAGTTACATATCGATCATGTGTGGGTCAGCAGGGGTTAGTTACCTGTCGATCATGTGTGGGTTAGAGGGGGTTAGTTACCTATAGATCCTATGTGGGTCAGCGGGGGTAAGTTACTTGTCTATCTTGTGAGGGTCATTAGGGGTTAGTTACCTATCGATCCTATGTTGTTCAGCAGAAGATCTTCATAACAGAATAAGATGATCAAGTTTTCAACTAATTATCTATTCATCTGTACTTATGTTACACCTAATTGTGAGATTAGTCTTTTACCTGTGTAGTAGTTCTATATTCGCGGTGTTACATGTGTGGTACTTCTAACTTTGTGGTGTTACAGGTGGGGTACTTCTACATTCATCGTATCATCTTCTTGGTGTTACCTATGTGGTACTTCTATCTTCGTGGTGTTATATTTGTGGTACTTCTACCTTCGTAGTACTGTCTACATGGTGTTACATGGGTGGTACTTCTATCTTCGTGGTGTTACCTGTGTTTTACATCTCCCTTTGTGGTATTATATTCATAGTGTTACCTATGTGGTAATTTTATCTTCGTGGGGTTACCTGTGTTGTACATCTCTCTTTGTGGTATTATTTTTATAGTGTTACATGTGTGGTAATTATATCTTTCTAGTGTTACCCGTGTGGTACTTCTACCTTCGTGGAGTAACCTTCATGGTGTTATCTTCGGGGTGTTACCTATGCAGTAATTCTACCTTCGAGGATTTACCTGTATATGTATAGGAATATACCTAAGTAGTTTTTATCTCTTTCTTTGTGGTTTTTCCTTCGTGCAACTCTAGGAGACCTACGGAGGACTGGAGGTCCCTACTGAGTGTCGTTATACACTCCCACGCACATGCTTCACCCACACCTTGTCATATCTGGTGTAGAAGATGTACAATGGTGATCGAGGTTGAGGGATCTTGGACTATACAGTGCTTGGAGGTGGACCATTCAACGTGATGTGAAGCAGAAGAGACTGACGGATGTGGAGTGGTAAGGAGGAGATCTGTACATACCCTACCGACATGAACCTTGGAGGACGACCCAGTAGCTGTTTCCTTTTTCTTTATATTGTATTTTACTTCCAATCATACATGTACTTCTATAGTTGGTATTGTATTCCATCCCATTTTTATATTCAACACTCTTTTACTACATCATTTTAGTTTTTGGTTGCATCTTATTGCGTTCTAGTCTATCTGGTTGCTTCTTGTTGTGTTCTTGGACTGTGTGTTTTTACATGTTAAAAAAGGCAATGCATTCCCATTTAAGGGATATTGCTTTTCGATGCTAGTCGCCAGCCCCTGCCCTATAGAAGGCGGGCTTTGGGTTGTCATGTCATGGGCTCCGAGGGACAGTTTGTGACATTCCCTCCTATGTTCATTATATTTAGTACTTCTATCTTTGAAAACATAACATGTATTGATAGAAAATTTTATAAAATAACCATCATAAAAAAGTTTTGAAAGACTTTTTATATCGCTATATAATCCTTCCACATAAATAATATTATACATGAGGACATGGATTTCTAAATGGATTCATGTCCTGAAATCATTCCATTGGCATTCCCACAAAATGTGATATGACCTTATTCAGTTTTATATAGGCAATAGATATTTAAAAACCACCACCAATATGTCTTTTGGATTTATTTTCCTTATACAATTTTTCATTAATGTTATAATAAATTCTTCACTATAAATAAAAATAAAACAAGTAATTGTTTAGGTAACCATATTTTCATGGATCCATTAATCTTAACAACTAATTATTTGGGAACCCATATCTTTTTTTCCATAAAATCTATTTCAATGTTTTTGAGAAATAACTTTTTAGAGAAGAATGTTTTACTCAATAAAATTATATGATTTTAATGCTATAATAATTATCATAGTTCACTTATTATATATATTGAATACAAGTGCCTTTAGAAATTTTTTAGTTCTTAGAACAAGTCAAAATATTTTTAAAAAAATCTTTTTTTATTCACCTTAGCTTTTAATACCAAATATATTTTTTAAGGATTTATTATTCATAATAATTTTATTAACTTGACATTAACCTTTTCAAAAACACTCACTTTAACATTTATATATTGGAATTACATGTTAAAATATTTAAAATATTTATCAATTTTATCATAGGCCTCAACATACATTTCTATATTGATTTTAAAACACAATATTTTTTTATTTTTTTACTCTTTTTTAATTACACCATCATTAGAATATTTTTTGAGGGATTTATTTTTATTATTCTCTCTTTCAATAATTTGATCTCAAATTGAAAAATACTAATTTAATTCATTATATGAGGAGTTTACAATTTCATATTCATATTAATGCTTAGAGAAAAATAATAATAATATACCTTATTGGACTGTTCTTTAAAGAACACGTTATCTTTTTAATTTGAAATATAAACATCAAAATTTGAAGATGTATCACTAGAAAAATATTTTGAATCACTCAATTTCAATTTCATGTCTTTCGTGGATTTATCATTTTATATAGATGTCTTGATGTACCTTTTATTGAATGTTTTATTTTCTTAAAACTAAATAATTTTAGATTCAAATTCTATACCCTCTGTATCTCATAAAAATTTAAATTTTTTAGTATTTCCCCATACTTCTTGATCAAACTGATGGGATTATCAAATCCACTACTCTTATATATGACTTTATAAGAAAAATTCAAACGTCTTAAAACTCACTATCTGAAGTAGATCGATTTAAAACATCTTAATCTGATGTCTCAGCCAATTCTATTTCCTTAATTTTATTTTCATCAAGTGATGTTGAATCTTTTAGTGAAGCATTATCATTTTAAACTAATCTATGCTCTATTTATTTAACATCTACACCAAAATCATATATAATTAGAGTTTCAATAATAAATTTTATTCTAATAATAATTAATTCTTTATATTTTCTAATAGCATCTAATATTCTACTCCATCTAAGTGGTGGAATTATATTAATTTTAAATTTTTATCGATTTCACAAATGGCTTTTCCAAAAATAATAAAAAAATTTAAAAAACATCACTTTGTATTATATTAAGTAAGGTGAATATTTATCCTTCTATCATTCAAAAAGTATTAGACATAATTTTTTGGGTATTGTATAATAGACCACTCACATTATTTGTTCCTGAATAAGACACTTATATAGTATACCATATTTCATAAAATGTCTCACAATATTAAACTCAATTAAACATGTTTAAACTATGAATTCATATTATATCATTCATAGATTTATATTCTATATGAAAACTAGATTTAGTATCAACATTCCATGTTTCATGTTGTTTAATAGGAATTAAATAATGATTCATGGATTTTTGATTACCCATTTAGGAAAAGATTATTTATATATATTATCATCTACACCATTTAGAACCCATAATTATAACCATTAAACTAGGGATAAATTTCTAATTTCATACATTATCTATTTTCAGTTATAGTATCAATTTTCAATATTATCTCCAGACATAATCCTTTGAATGTTGAGAACCCAAAATTTGTAACCACTGATAAAAAAATTTGGTCTGAGAAAGATTTCAATAATACTTAATAGGGGTGAATTGAGTTTAGTTATATTTTATGGGAATTGAAAACCATCCTCACTGATGATACTATTACTTATGACCATTTCATGACACATTCGTACGATGGAAAAAATTAAAAATGAAATGAGATCAGAAACTAAAGATTTATAGTGATTCCAGAAATATAAATCCCCTAGTCCACTCCACTTATTCTAAACTGGAATAACAAAATGATTTTCACTATATACTTTTCTTAAATGGGGATAACAATTCCTTCTCCTAGGGACTACATTGCTGATAGAAAGTAGTCAAAACTTGATAGGATAACTGGAGCTTTCAAATGGGCTACAAAAAGTATTTAGAAACACCATCCTTCGTGGTTCTTTTACCTGTAATCTTAAAACCGAGATAGAAAAAATATAGTAAATAGGTGAGTGTCACAATTATAAGATACAACTGGAAAAAGAGAAGAAATCTCAGAGTAAATATGATGAGAATATAAAGAAGTTCGATTAGAGTATTCTAAAATTATTATAAACATGATCTTTATAGTGTATTTATAGATTATCCAGCTTCATCCATTTTGAAATGAAATAGTTCATCACAAAAAGTCCATGAATAGTGAGTTCAACATTTATTGTGTTACAACTTCGATTTATTGTATATTCTTTTCACCACTAAATCACATGATACCTAAAATGAATGAAAAAGTCTATTTTAATCAGAAAACATTATATCCATGCAATCCATGTATGGAATTAATTTCCTCTATTTATTTTATCTAAAATACCTCAGATATAGTAATGATCAGTAATGTATCCTTTTACTTCATTATATTCTCGATACATTAATCTTTTAAAAATCGCTTTATCATGACGATGTATTCCAATATTTAATTCATTCATGAAAGAATTATTTCCCACATAATGTTCACCAATTTTAATTAATCGTAGGTTGTATAATGGCATAAAAGATTTTGTATCACCACATTACTAAAGTATAATAATTTTAATTCATGTAGTTTAATTAATCCAGATAGCCATTCATCATGTAAAATATTTATCTAGGGACCAAAATTGTGTTTTCCTTATTCATGTAGCTAAAATTATTTATATATCAATCCAATAATGTAGTGAAATTTTACATGGTCTAATGAAATACACAGTCATTTGTAACAACTTAAAAATTTATCTATATCACAAAATCATGTATTCAATTACTTCACACTACTGATTTACATAGTCGTTAGAACGATATAAAAATTTTCTCATGAACGTGATTCTTCAACTTATTTGAGTTCCACATAGATAATTTTTATTCAAAACTATTTAACATGGGAATTTCCTTCACGTATGAAAATTATGTAGCTATTTCTCAATGTAGTTGAATTCCTCTTGTTGGTGATTTTCCAAAATTAAGAAAATTTTGAGTAGACTTCCAAGAAAATTAAATTTGAATAGATTGAACTAAAATTATGATAAAGCCTTATGAAAAAAACCTAATGAAATCAAAAATATAAAAATAAAAAGGGCATTTGAGGTTATCAAAACATAAAAAAAGAATACATTGGGAAAATATTCTGAGCCCAACAATATTCACATAGTCATCCATGATATTATTTTATAGAATTGTTTATACAGATTATTAGACAGACCTGAACATGAACACACCATAACTAATTAATTAGTATGCTTTTTAATGTTGATTTCTTCATAATATAAATATTAAAGAAGAATAAATATATTTTGATAAATTTTAAAGGAGTTAAATAATATATTAATTTTTTTTAATGAATTTGAGAGATCATAGATAATATATGGGATACGTTACTTTGGGAAGGTGGTGGTCCGCATAAAAAATGATTACTATTTTTAATTCTTAATGAATGTGAGGGAAAATATAGATTACTAATTGTATCTTAAAAATGATAATTTTATTATATAAATCAATTTTTTTATTCATTTAAATTATATTGACCCATTATATGAGGTGTTGGTGAAAAATGAAATATGTAACTTCTTGGAGGCGATAGTCTATACAAAATAAAAATTAGCATTATTTGGATTTTTAAAGGGGATGAGAAATAATAAATAATTATTGAAAATAAATATAATAAAATTTATTTATATTAATCACATACATATTTATTATATTATTAATGTTAGGATAGTATTTTAAGTGAAAAATTAAGAAGAAAACGGTGAGGATTAAGTAATACTCATGTTGGGATCATGAAATTTCTCATGAAATAATATATGGAAATGAAGGGTATATGATAATTAATTGGGACCAGAATATTTTAAAATTGTGAGATTTTTATAGAGGTAAATAATGGAATATTTTTAGAATTAAATTTTATGGGATAAGTACACTGGGAAGTGGTGGAATGTATCCCATTTTATTAGCGAAGAAATGGGAATTTTTGTGAACTCCCATTATATTTTAAAAATTGATGGAAACTATTCAATGATTAATGGTTTGATTATAATGATATAATGATGTTAGGGTTTAAATAAGGTCATGAAAGCCTCCACCACCCATTACCATTCATTTTTTAAACAAGTATCACTTTTTTATTACATTATTTATTCATTTTCCCATTTTGGTTTTTAACTTAGTTAATATTTTTTACCGTAGTAGATTATATTTTATTAATAGAATACGGTAACCGTTATTACCGAATAATGATTTTATAAACCTGAATTTAGGATCCATATAATATAAACAAATTTATAAATAATATGAAAGTTAATATTAAATTCAAACATTTAATATATAGTGAAACTATTTTCTTGAAAAATGTTGTTTTTATTATTCTGTGTTCTTAATATTATATAGAATTGATTATGAATTTATTTTATGTAAAAGTAAATATATGTTGTTTTAATGAAAATTATAGATTAATTATTGAGAATACATTTATTTATTTTATTAGGTAAAAATTACACAGTGTTAATAAAATAATCCATTGAATTTTATAATTCTACCATTATCACTTAAATTAAATTTATTCATAGTAATCATACTTATATGAATATAACTAAAAATTAAATTAGTAAAGGAAATTAACATGTAGATCAAAAATATAAAATCATTTATTAATATTTAATTTATATAGGTGATGAGAATTATAATTTTAATAAAATCATATAAAAACTGTTTCTATAGTAAACTATAACATCCATTTCCAAAATGCTAATAATCAGGTTTTTAAATTCAATAAAAAAATTTTAAGGGATTTATTTTACTATATAGATATTTATTTTCATTGAAAAGGTATTTCAAAACATTAATATTATTATTTTATTATAATAATTTCATCAAAGTTACTATTAAAAAATTCATTATTTTTTAACGGTCCCCTAAAGATCAGTTATAATAAAATAAATCACAAATATTAATCCTAAGATATTATTAATATTCTTTATCCAATAAAGAATTAAAAGTTCTGAAATTTAATATTTAAAATGTTTATTTTTTATTTTTTAATGGAAAGAAAATATATTTATATATATATAATATATAAAACAATTATATTTTATTAATTAATGTTTCTATAATAATATTTTAGATACCTTTCTAATTCATTACACCATTTTTATTTATAAGATTATTTATTAATATTAAACTTTCTTAATAATATACAGGTAATGAATTTTTTTAGTTTAATTTTGTGTGTAGCGTAATTTATCAAACATAGTATTAATATATATATATATATATATATTAAGAAACTCATACTGTTACACCCTAAACCATTACTTATCCTTTTGTGAGATGTGGGTTTCAAAATATATTTCATTATATATCTCAAAATAAATTTCATTACCAATTTTATTACATGGTTTTTAACATTAAATCTATAAATCACATGCTGAATAATCGATAGGTCTTATGTCTTGAAAAAAAATTAATATAAATACATCTTAAACAAAATCTACCACATATATATTAAAACTCCATCTATTGATCTCATACCGTATATATTTTCTAATAATAAAAATAAAATCCTACTGAATACATAAATAAAATTGGTGATCTCATATTAAGGAAAAAATCAGTGTATTAATGATATATATGAGATAAAATGGAGTATTATAATATCATGGATGCATGAAAAGATGATATCATTAGGACATAAAATAAATTGAATGTGAAGTATTAATAAATATATAACTTAATAATATGTAAATGATAACTTATAATACCTCATAACATAGTGTTATAGGGTAACTATTCAGGCTCTATATGTAGTATCTCATCATATTAAAACATTAACCAATATATTGGATTTTTATCAGGGTGCACCATTCATATTTAAAAAATTTAAATGGTACACATATATTATATAACATTTAATTTATTTAATAACCATTAGTGAAAATGAATGGGTGTCCCAAAATTTTTTTGATATCATAACTTCTTAAAAGTCATGAAGATTCCATCATTTTAAACACATAAGAAAAGAATGTGATTTTTTTAATATGATATCCACATTTAATTAATTTAAATTATATTTATATGTATACCCATGTGTGGAAATTTTACTATGTTTTTCTATTGAAGAGGGGTTCAAAATAAAATAAAATTTGGATTTTGGATGTACAACGAGTACATAAAATGGATGAAAAAATAAGAGATAATTAATGATAAAGGAGTTATATTATTAATAAAGATTCATTTGTACTATAGAGAAATGATTAAAACCTCATGGGAAAATAATGTGTCGAAAATCATAAGGAAAATTAAAATTAATGTACATGAATAAAATGATAGATGAAGGTAATCCCTTACCTTTTGAGGTACCATCTGAAAGCTTTAGAATAGCTCATTTCAACTAGAGAAATTATAATGCCCTGAAATTCTAAAGTAAGAAAAATTTATTCAATATCGCCTATAACACACAACACCAAGAATATAAGTGAATATAATATCCAAATTAATTATAATATATTCAATATTTTAGAAAAATTAAATCTATAATACATATTTCAATGCACGTAATTATGAGTTGGCTTTCATTGCACACAACAACGACTTTCTATTATGACTTGTGTTACAAGAAAGACATAGTTTTATTAGACAACAACATATTAAAATAAAATTATTATTTAATATAATAATATATAACCTATAAGTAAAATTAGAGACAATGAATATCATCGAATAAAATATAAAAATATATGGTCTATAAAAATATAAGTTGAATTCATTGGTTAAAAATTATTTATAAATGAAAATATAAAGCGATTGAATATAAAGAAAGTATTTTTAGGCCCGCAAAGTCGTGTTGTCATAATAAATTATATTAATTAAAACTAGTGAAATATATTAATAAAATTTATATATTATTTATTAAAAAAATTATTTTATAAATTATTCCAATATATTTTATTCGAATAAGATACGAATAAACCCAATATTATACAGAAATTCCAATATTTTTCTAAATATGGTATTATTGCCTTTTAAAAGAGAACCAATTTAAAATGTAATTTTTTAACATTTATAGATTTTATATGTAAAAATAAACTTCATATTTTAATATGTGACATAAAATATATCTTATTGTTATTTTTTTTCTATTATAGTTCAATTTATGATGAATATTAAAAAATACTGAATTTTAATTGAAAACAGATTTTTAATCTAATTTATTTATAAGGTTAACTTATATTTTTTATTTCATTTAATGTTTAATTAGATAAATTATAAATAATGTAACATATTTCATGTCATTATAATCAATTTGTCATTGATGTTGGGTATAAAATTATTTCAAACTTCTAGACATTTTCACTTCAAAAACATGCTTTGTGGTCACATCTACGTGATTAAATTTAAATTAATTTCTTCCACTTTTATGATTTGAATTTGTATAAATGGATTCCATATTTTAAATAATAATAATTTCTAATTTATATTAATTTAATTCCATTTTTTTACTCAAAATATTGGGGAATGTAATTGAAATTAATTATAGACATTAAGAGAAAAATTCGATTAACAAATGATTAATCCTTAAACATAAAATAAAATACATCCTAGAAACTTGTATAAAATTAATTTTATGTTCATATTACAACCCTATAATCTATTTTATATAATTTATAACATTATCGGATCCAGTTGACATGGGAATATGTTTGTTTAATTCCCTCTTTTAAAAATTAACGGGAATGCTACTCCACCACTATAAAAATGAACTCACCCCTACAAATTATTAACACCACTAAAACACATTTTTCTCAAAAACCTCTATGAAAATAGGTTCCAAGAATCCCTACCTTAATCCTAGAATCAAATTTTTTTAAAAATTAAATCCAAGAAGGCTTTTTTTAACCAAAAATTACCCCAATATGAGGTAATGTTCACTAATCGTCAAATTTAATTCATTTAATTATCCACCAATTCAATTATTTTTTCCATGATTATATAATAACTAAATTCTACAAAATATTGAAAAAATTTATTATAAGGTTTAGATATACACATATATACAATTCCATCTAATGGGTAACAGACTTTCCCTTCTTACGTACGGTGGACTACCGCCTCACGAAATGATGATTGTTTGTTTTTTCTTTTACCTCTTCTCGTGGTTGGAATTATTATGGAAACACTATCTAAATATGATATATAAGAAATTTATAGTGTATTTTTTCTTTTTATATGTTTTATATATCACATACCGTTACAATTTCATTTTTTTGGTAATAAAATAACTTCATTTGTAGAAGTGTTGACTACCGCATCCTCAAAACAATGTGATTTGTTCATAATGTGCACTAAATGTTTAATGGAAGGTTTTAATAAACATGTGTCACATATATGAAATATAAATGACCATGTAATTATAATATACATATATATCTATTATGTTTCATTATTTTAAAATACTATAATGAAATGGAAGAAGCATTCATGGATATATTCGACCTACAATCTCTATGAACAATGAACTTCATTTCCTATATCCTAATTATTATGAAATATTATCAATACATATATGATAAAAATATATATAATTTACATCATGGTTTACATTCGTACGAGATTTAAATCATGATATATGTAATAGTAACCAAATAAAGAGTTTAATAATTTTTTCAAACCAACCCGGTCCAATCTTGAATTGGTTACACGAGCCGGCCTGAGACATTACCCAAGAGGCATTACTTATCCTAAAGGGATGGAAACTTCTGTTAGGAATCATGAATTCATGGTTTGGAATGATTTATCACATTCAAAATGTATAAATAAGAAAATATGAACCAAATCATAAAAATAACACAATCATTGGAAAGAAATAATTTATTACACATACATCCACTGACCTCATGGGTCACCTCCAACTATAGGATCACACCCGTTCCATGAGAGAAACAATGAATGAAGCACAAAAAAAAGATATAAAAAATTTAATATATTGTTTTAAGTAATAATACTTACTAAAAATTCATGAATTAACAATTCCTTATTCCATACCTATAAACAGAAAATAAAGACATCCAAGTCTGAAAATAAGACATAATAAACAAAATCTTTTTTCATTCATTCAAATGTCAAGTAACCAGAATCCATTTTCAAGAAAAATAATTTTATTTCCCACACATTTCAAAAATAGTTTCCAATTACACTGAGACATTTTAAAATTAATGGAAAACAATTAATATTGAAACATTGTTTTCATAAAGGTGGAAATAAAAAAGAAGCAACTGAAATTGAAATATTATCACATGAACCATGAAAAATACCGTAGTAAAAAAGTTATTATAGACCTAACATCACCCAAACTTGATGATAATAACATACAACCAAACCACACATCATACTCATATAGTGTCTACTAGAGGGGTACACATCCAAAGGTCACGTAGTCTCTGATAATATTCTAAAACCCACAGTTTCTTCATGCATAATCAACTAGGGGGAACACATCCCATAGTCTAGAGGACTATAATCATCATTATCTGTTTAATTAGTTTTTTAGAGCCAATATTACTAGGGGAAATCAATCATAATCCATGTAGATCTACTTAGAAAACTAGACCCAGTCATTCATACTAGGTACCTAGGTTCCCATGTGTTATTACTAAATGGTGTTGAGTTTTTGTCATTATAGCATATTTATACATATAATATTATTTACCCAAAACGCATGCAAAATCTCACCACTAGTCTCCCTCCATAATTTCATCCCCCATTTTAAGTCACCAAACAATGTACACGCCACATCACTAGTAACATATAAAAAATCACCCATTTATAACATAAATCATATTTCTAAAACAAGGGGTAATGCCTCAAGAGGGGTTTTATACATCAATAAAACATTATCAAAGTTCCAAATGGGCCACATAATTTTAAAAGGAATATTGTAACTATATGAAACTCTATTTCCCCTTAATTTTACATTCCAAACCCATTTAAAATACCCATATAACAACCAAGTCCCCACACAATTAAAAACAACCCTGAAACCATGATTAACTCAACATAACCCAATTTTAGGAACGAAAATCACCATTTAACCATGAATTCATACCATAAACCATGCACATTTCTAGACATAACATAACATGATAATTCTCATCTTTAAAAATCACATGCGAACAGATTTTTATTGAAGTCACATTACTAAACTATTCTAAATAAATCAATCATATATAGAAATACCAATCACACACCCAAAACCATTTTCAAACCCACCTTTAAAATATTAAAATGTTGATCATTAAAAAAAATCTTGAAACCATATTTTAATGAATAATAAATATGTCAAAACATGATGATGAATGTGAAAAAGAAATAAAATTCTAACACGAGGAATCAGCATCACATTGCATAGAATATATATACTATTTCATATTAAAAACACTTTTTAAAATAGTCAAAAAATTAGTTAATTGATACTGAATCCCTAAGAATAGGGAACCTACCTCAAACTCAAGGAATGATGTTTAAGAAGATGGAAACTCAAAAATTCAAATTATCACTTGAATACATATTCACCATCAGTTATATGCAAGGAAACCTATCCCCAGTGTACATATTTAATGGAAAAATATGTAAAATAGAATCCATACACATATTCTTGTACATGAATATCCCCTTTAAACATATAGGCATATAAAGTTTCATATATATATATATATATATAAGAAAACTTATCCCCATTATATATATTCAACCTTAAATGTGAGAACATATATAAAGGGGTAAGTTACATAAATGTATTCCTACCTATGCATACATATATAAGCCATAGGCAATTGTAGCTCAAATCCACCCCAAGGTTCAACATGCACTATAAATTTATTAGGGTCCCAAACATAAAAAAACTCTAATAAAAATTGTGACATTATAAAAGGAGGAGGAAAACCTTCCACAAAACATTGGTGACCTTACTAAAATGGTCATAAATTATTCAACCTATATGGTGGACATCTAAACGCATCTGAAAAGGGCCAAAAATACTGATCACATAACATATTGAGAAGAAAATCACCAAAAATCACCCCACCCAAAACACTATTGTTTATTTGAATGGATTAGGGTAGTAAGAGATGGAAAAATAGATGAATAAAGTGAGGAAGATGGATCAAGAGGGACTACCATTAGATAAAGACCAACAATCCCCTAGAAATCTAGGATAAATTGTCTGATGAGAGGAGAATGAAAGGGGGGATCACAGATAACTATGGAGGAAGGATGGATGGGGATTCTAGGACGCATTAGGAAGATAAAAACAAAGAAAAAAAAGAGAAATGAAAAAAATAAGAAAAAATTTATAATTTTTTTTAAAATACTAGGCAACCTACATGGTTTGAACATGGTTTACCAAAAGTTTCACCAATCGTGCATTGTCCATTTCCTATGTAAGGAACCATTACATGGTTACTCATAAGAAGATGCATGGTTGAGAAATATTTGCTCAAATCGTGCCACTATGCACTACCAACTTAATGAACTAAACCACTTTCTTGTGGAATGGTTTAACATACAAGGCGAAAGCCATGTGACACAAATATTCCTTGCCTCAGAAACCACATGGTAATTACACGGTTACTACTAACCATGCAGGATAATTTTGAATCAACTATAAAGTCCCCAAAACATTATCATATGACCCTCCAACTACCAAAACTAAAAATTGAGGCTAAACATAAATTAATAATTTATATAATTAATATTTTAATGTCAAGGTATGGAAATTACCCCCACTATTAACACTTTATTCCCCTACAAAATCATCCATCCAAAGGTTGAACAAACCTAGGACTCAAAACTAACCATGTCCAATCAAACCATGAAACCAAGTATGACCTTTCCAATCAACAATTCAAAACCTAACAACTCCAGAGAAACCCACAATAGTGAGATGCATGGAGAGAAAATAAAGATCTCCCAAACATTATTATCAAATTATAATTGACCAAATATTGTATAATATGGAGAAATATTTATGGTGGGTCTCCCTAATTTTAAGAACTGACCATTTTAGAACAACCATCATAGGCTGACATTGAGAACCCAACACAGACCCACCCGAGAACTCCCAACCCCAACCAAAAACCCTTAATAGAAGGGAAACCCAATGAAAGTAACATGAACCAAGCATGAGACCAAAATTCAATTAATTGTTTCCACAATATACAATCTTCTGAAAATAGAGAACAAACCAAAACCAGAATTGATACACAAAAGGGTAAGCGAATATGAAAGAACTACTAATCAAATAATCTCATTGAAAGTGGAACAACCGATATAATTTGATAAGGAGAAGAACACTAAAATTTTAACAATATGTATAAACATAAAATGAATAGGAAAACTAAAATAGGAACATTTAAACTATCTACACATCGAAGATGGAGACAATATATAAAACATTGTTCCCCACACCCCCAATGATTCCTAACTATTTGTAACCTTCACTTCAAGGCCTATAGATAGAGCCTTGATGTATTGAATCATTCCATACATTTTAGTTAAGAGATAAAATCCATTAGATAAGACTTCTTATTTCTATTACACATCTTATAAAAATTTTCCAAGTCACCCAAACTGCTACACTGAGGGATTTCCATTTTAGGATAATGAAAAGACATATTGGATTTCTCCAACTAACAACACTATAAGAAAAAAATATAGTGTTCCATTGAAAAATAATGAAAATGAAAAATATTATCACTAGAAAGAGAAAATTAAATTTGAAATGGTTCTCCTTTACCTTCAATGTTAATTGGCATTTTCAAACATCTGTGAGATGTGGATCCTTCCACTCCATCACTTATTGAATAATTAACCACTAGATGAATGTGTTCTACAATTTTTCCTAATACATCTCAAATCATAATGAAAATAGAACAACCTTTTACTGGTCCATTCTTAATCCTTCAATCATTCCTAAGGGAAGTCACAACATCCCGACATCTAAAATTTCCAAAACCCTGACACTAAATATCCACAATCCACACAAAGACCTCAAATAGACTTTAATGGTTATAGAAAATAGGAACCAATTGAGAAGAGCTCTGATCCACTACTCCATTAAGAGTCTGGGCAAGGTTGACAACTAGATGAGAATCCTCAGAAACCTAGTTGGTAATTCTTGGTAGAATTCTTCCAACATCATAAGGGACATAAATATGTAAACATCGAACCAAAGCACAACAAATTAACATTTTAAACCAAACACCAATATCATAAACCAAAAAATTTCAGTCCCAAATCCAATAAAAATAAAATCTCAACAAAAAAACCACATGAACCACATCAAAAAAGTAAAATCCCTCTTTAAAAAATCCCAAATTACCATTTTCACCAATTTTCAAATTCAATTATCGCATTCAAGAAAACATTTACCATTTCAAAATATCATCTCAACACATACACCTAAAAATTCAAAACACCACCTCACTATTCCATTTAAAACAAAAATATCATTAGAAAAGAATCTAATTTTTAAAATAAACAATTATTAATTTCAAAAAAACATTGGAAAATAATGTCCAACCTTTTATTTCTAAACACTCACCCATGAAAGCCTATGAATCATCACATATGTGTTCATAACCACTCTCTTTTTATGTATCCACACAATGAAACCAACATGTTATTTAGAAACATGCCCACACTTATTTAAACGTCCATAAAGAATACAAAGGATCACATATTCTATTTTATCATTAAAACCAAGCATTTACCAAACTCCCAATACACTTAACCTCCACATATTCCAAAAAAATTCAAATTTATAAATAAATTTCTCTTTTAAAATCATTTTTTTCACTCTAAATACCATTTTGAAAGCTAATTTTCATTGAAAACTTTTAGTCACAAAAACAAAAATTTGATTAAAGGATAACCAATTCAAAAAATAACTAGAAAAGGGAAGTCGTGGTCATGCATACCCCAGAAACATGGTTTAGTAGACCATTCACTAAGAAAGAAAAAACCACTAAAAACCTATTGAACCATAAATGTTGGCTCAACATGGTTCAATATATTATGTAATATCATATTTTAACACTATCTCACTTCCACTATTATCCCCAAAAATATATAATATCTTCATACAAATTAATGGAAATGGGAAAACTCAAACTAAAAATATATATTTGATACCCAACTACCCCTAGTGACTCGGGTCTCTTCACATGTTGTGGTGAACATACATCGACCCATGACTTACCTCTTGAGCCCAGACAATCATATATATAACATGCCTAACGTCCCAAATAACAAGATCATCCACTGATGTTATTTTTTCATGAACCAACCCAAGTCAACCATGAACAAATTACCCAAGCAGGCATGCGACAATACCTGAGTAGAGTTCCAGATCCTTCCGATGTGGAAACTAGTGTTTGGGATCTAGAATACCTATTTGAGAATGAATTATCCCATTAACAAAAGAAAAATAAACAAATATAAACTAAAAAATAAAAGTAACACAAATAGTGGAAAGAAATAATAAATTACATGTAACTCCTTGTGACCTCAGAGTTCACCTGTAACTGTATGATTACACACTCTCCAAGAGAGAACCAGTACAATAAGTAGCACCAAATGATGAAAAAAATAAACATGTAGTTTTGATTATTAAAACAGAGTAGGTGTGCATGAATAGGCATTTTTCATATTCCATACCTTTAAAAATAAATCCAATACATGCGTGTTTGAAAATAATACATAATAAAAATATTGTCTTCCCATTATTTCCAACTTCAATTAACAAGCTTCCATTTTCAAGAAAACCCCATTTTTTCCATCACATTTCTAAAATAGGTTCCAAATATTCAAGGAAATTTGAAAATGAAGGATAAAAATTTAAATAGAATCATGGTTTTCATAAAGGAGGAAACAGGCAAGAACCAACTAAAATGGAAATCACATCACAACAACCATTGGAAATCCCTATGTAAAAGGGTTAGTGAAATCCTAGAATCCTCATAACATGATGATAATCACATAAAACTAAAACACAATACATTCCCATGAATAAGACACTATATGGGAACACATCCCAACATATAGTGGTCTATAATTGTATGCCAAAACCCATAACATCTTCCTCTACAAGAAAATATAGGAGAACACATCCCAAGGTCTAGTGGTCTGTGATCATCATCATATGTTTAGTTAGTGTCGTATTTTCAATTCTTCTAGGGGAACCAAGCATCGGCCCTATTGATCCTCATATCATACTAGACCTAGCCTATCCTCCAATGTACATGATGACCCATGTGCTTATTCCAAAAGGTGGTGAGTTTTTATCTAGCTATCATATGTATACATATGAAATTATTTACCAAAATTTCATCCAACCTCTCAACACATGTCCACCTACTTAATAATTTCCCCATTTTAATTCACTCAACATTTCACATGCCTCTTCACTAAGAACTTATCACAAATCACACATTTAGAACACACATAATATTTATAAAAGAAGGTATAATTCCTTGATAGTGATTTTACACTCCTATATGACATTATCAATGTTCTGAACACGCCTCATCAATTTAAAATGAATACATTCACTCCATAAAATGTGATTTTACCACACATTAAAATTACAATACCATTTAAAATATTTATAGAACAACCAAGGAACAACATATTTAAAAATAGTTTTGAAACCATGATTAAATCAATATAACACATTTTAAAAAATTAAAATAACCATTTAACCTTGAATTCACACCAAATCCCATGTAATTTTCCAAACATATCGAAACATGAAATTTCCCCTCTTTAAAAATAAAATGTGAACCCATTTTCATTCAATTCAACTTTCAAAACTGCTTCACACAAACAAACCATATTTGAAAATACCCTTTACATACCCAAAACCAATTTGAAAATCACCTATTAGAATTTATAATTTTGAGAAATATAAAAGAACATTGGAAGAATATTTTAATGAATAATTTAAATTTCAAAACATTAATGTGAACATGAAATATAAAGTTCATTCCAAAACAAAGCATCACCATCGCATTGCATTGAATTTAAATAGTATTTTTTTATTAATTGTTTACACCCTCATGAAATTAAAGAATTAAAATTAATAGACTTTGAATGGGGAACAAACCTCAAACCCAAGGCACACTACTAAAGAAGACGGAAGCTCAAAACATCCATTTATCAATTTCATCCATATGAACCTTCACTTATATTCATGGGATCCTAGCCCATATGTTCATATTTTTCATGGACAAATATTTATAAGTAGATCCTAACAAATATGTTTATATGTGCATATACCCCATTACACATACATGTGAATGTATTTTCATATATATACATAAGAAACCCTGGACCAATTACATATAGTCATCCAAATATGGGAGAATATATATAAATGGGGAACATACATATATTTATACCTACCTTTTTATATTCATATAATTATTTGACAACTATGTCTCAAATCCACTCTACAAGGCTCAGGATGCACTAAGAAAATAGTAGGCTCCCAAACATCACTAATACACTAATTAAAATTGGGCCAAATAAAAGAAATAATAAAAAAATATAAAATAGTGACAGATGGATCAAGATATTGTTAAATGCCTCCCCTTCTGAGCTGGCCATCGAAACATGTCAAAATAAGGGCAAAAAGACCCATCAAACAGCTTATTAAGAATATAATCGCTAAAAAATATAGCATATGAAAAAAAAATCAATTAAAAAACATAAATAAAATAAAAATAACAATTTTGAAATTTTGAAAAACGCACACGGTTTGTCCATGGTTTACCAAATACTGTGCCAACCATGTGATGTCCACTGCTTAGGCCAGTCACCACTACACAATTACTCTTAGATAGATTAAATGTTGATAAATCCATTCTAAAACTATGAAAACTAGTACTACCAACTCACATACCTTACATATAAGCTTTTTTATTGTTTAATAGATCATTCCCAAGTTGTGTGGAATACAACTAACTCACATGGGCACCCACATGGGCACATCATAGTTACTACTAATTATGTGGGCTTAATGTGCCACAAATAAAAATCCCCAAAAAAATTATAATATAACCATGCCACTAATGTAAACGAAATGATATGCTAATAATAATTGAATAAATTGAATAATTAATATTTCAAGGTTGGGGTGTGACTAATTATACTCAAGAAACAATGAAATTAACACCCAAAATAGTGTAAGTAATGTAAGCTTATAAACAAATGATTCATATTATAGTTTAATAAGATCATATATAATATTGTAAATATAATAATGGTTTCTTTATATGTTATTTCCATGTTTAAAATCCCAATACTAGATGTTAATGGATGTTTACCTAAATAGAAACACATGTTAAGAAATTATTGTCTCACTTTTCATTTTATGAGGCATACACCATTTTCCTCACTTAATATATTTCCCTGGGGTATATATTGCACCTATTATTTTATATATCAGGAAAACATTTAAATTCAGGGTATTTAGGGTTGATGTTTAAATTTTTTCATTCATGGGGATTATAATTTAAAAGTTACCAAGGATTAAAGGACTTCATCTCAATTCCCATTCTTTGAGTCATACTTTAATGTTCAGCACCAAATTTCTTATATATGGTGTACATAATTCCAAATTTAAAATTAACATCATTATTAATTAATTATTCATTATATTTTATGTGTAAATTTTAATAACTTATTCTATGTGTATTTGAATTAATAATTACCAAGTGCAAAATAATTTCATTACCCACTTTATTTTTAATGGCTTATAATACTTTATTATAGTTGATAATATTATAAAATTATATGTGTAATAAATTTTTACAATCTATTATTCTATTTTCACAATTTTTTTTGGATTTAAATTTAGCATATATAATATATTTATGGATTGATTCCTACATCAACATTATCGTTTTTTCAATTTTTTACATCATAATATTTTTTTGGGGTTGTTTACACCTAAATTTTCCTTAGAAAAAATTATTGGATCATTGTTTAATAAATCATTTCATTTTATTATCCTATTGTTATTCATGAACTTTTGTATGCAATATTTCATTCTTATATTATTTTATACTAATTTGTATTAGGAAATTTTTTTATGAAAACCTGACTACACTTATTTCTTTAATTATAGAACCCATTTTATTTTGAAAACATTGCTTTATAAAAATAGTTTAAAAAGGTTTATACCTATTACAAAATATTTACTAATGAATTTTTACCATTTTTATCTTTTAAACTTTTTTTTTCAAGGGAATATTTGTTTCCATTTATAAAAAATCCATGTTTCAAACCTTTTTACCATGATATTGGAATATACTTTTTACATTGTGCAACATAATGGGATATACCCTCCATTGTTTATTAAAATTTTACTTTGAAATTTAAAAATTTTAGTTTTTTTAAAAAAAATTAAATGCGATTTTCAAATATTTTTTTTATAATTAAATGCATATTTTCCTAAAGAATGATTTTAAAAGTACTTTTAACTAAGTTTTTATTCATTAACAAGAACACCCATTTATTTTACTCCACTTTGTATATACGATATCGATACCATCCTTATTTTTACTCTTGATAGTATATGCTTTTTTCACCAAGGATAGTATTAGCATTCACTTACTTGATTATTTTTATAGTCTCTTTGAATTATTCAATTCCTGTTAATGTTAAGAATTTAATTTCCCATAAATAATCGTTTAATTTATCATGGATATGATTATTTCTTAAATTGGGCTCCATATTTTCCATGTGTTGTATAATTTTATAGTAATTTTATATCTGGTGAAATATTGATAAATCCACATTTTTTATTCAATGTATACATTTTATAAGGCGCATTATTCGTGGATTAAATCCATTATTTTATATATGAGGAATGCGTTAAAAAGGTAAAAAATGTATGGGGGCCAGTTAAATATGTCCCCGTGATATATTAGCAGTCTCATGGGAAGAATCAGTTGGCTAGACTAAGCTAATTAGATTTTGACCCAATATATCATAAACCATCTTTTGAAAGTTCTCGATGGTAAATATATGGTGTACCTAGGAAACGTTGTATATAATAATTACTAATTTCATAAATTTTGACACATTAATTATTATCAATGACATTTTAGCTATGAAAAAAAGTATATATGCATTTCATTCTCAATTTATTGATTAAATGGAATGATTTTTAGTTATTTACCATTCCATAGAGATTAGTCCTTTTCCAATTATTTACATGGCATGTGTGATCTATTATTACCTTTCCATATTGATTATACTGTATCTACTTTTTTTAATAGCATGTGTTTTTATATACATTTTAATATTTTTATAAACCTCTTTCTCAATTTATTGATTACATGGCATGTTTCATTTTTTATTACCTTTCAATATTGATTATTCTCATGGATTAATTATTTATTCATTTATACTTGAAACTTACTGAGATTTTGTGCTCACAATTATTTTGTATCCTCTTACAAGAAATATAAGAAGATTAATAAGAAATATATTCAAGGATATGTTAATTGGGGATAAATTTATCGTCAAAAGGAAAAATTATGTTTTAATTAGTGTATTCATTTGTAATGTAAGACTCATGTATTTATACACTTTACCAAGACTAGTCGACTCTTTGAACATTAGAGATTGTATTATTTGTGATCATGCTAATTTAATGGTGGTAGACATCATCTCTGAGATTACTAGGGTGAGGTCACTAAATTTGGTGTCATAGGATGTTTACTAACATCCTTGGTAACTAGATTCTAAAAATCATATATTATAAAACATAACGTTGAGATAAAAATTTAGGATAAGTATAGTAGATCATCATATATTTTTTATAAAGAATAGATTGTATGTATTGTACATGAAATAATTCCCTAACTATATTTAAAAAGTGGATTTGGTTCTGGATAAGATGCACCTTGGGGTGATAAATCTAAGAAGATGCATCATGCTTGACTCGATTGTAAGATGATACATGAAAACGGGCCTTACTATGAACCTGGTTTGACACCCACATGATATATGATTAGGATAATTCACATTATATTTATAAATCATTATGAAATATTTGAATACATAATGATAATAAATGACATAGTTTAAACCATAGACTAAAGAAGGACTATGTGGAAATAAAATCGATGCAGTATTTTTGAATTGAGGTTGTATTGAAAACCTTAGTTAAAAATGTATTTAATTATTAAATTGCAAGGATGTATATCATATATATTTTCTTAATTGTGTTAATATGGTTTTATAAAATGACATATTGTATGCATGTTGACAATTCATCATGTTCAGAAAGGCCACATGACTTGATCCTATGAATGAAGAACAATAAGTGTTTAATTCCAAATATTGAACTACACAATGTCCTATTTAAAAATTCATTATCTTTAATGCAAAAACATATTAAATAAATATTAATATTGAACCATTATTGTTAAATTTTATGATTATAGGTTAATGTATTAACCATATTAAACTTATTTAAATTAATTATATAAAAATAGTTAGACTTGTCAATCTTTTATAGGCCTTACATTCCAGTACTAGGAAATTTTAGAGATTTTAAAAAATGGGTTCATTCATGGATATTCATTTAATGGAGTAATAGATCAATTATAATTTGATCAATGAACTAAAAAAATATGTAAATTTTCATTTAAAATTGAAACATATCAAGTAAGTTTATTTCCTTATATTCATGGTCAATAAAAAAATTCCTCCAAATTATAAAAAGATTATTAAAACCTAAATGTTTTCTCAACCCCTTAATTTTTGTTGAACCTTTGGTCTTATAAATCATCTTAGATTTATGATTTTGAGGACCTAAATTTCTAATTAAATATTCACATGATTGTGATTTATTACCTCAATCACTACCAATAAATATTTATGCTTTTCCTACATGCATGTTTTTCTCAATTTCCTTAAGTGTTATTTGATATAGAAACCCAATTATATGTTATTCCATTTGACTGTTGTACTTTTAATTATATCTTGAAAATAGGATATTTTATAAAATATTTTATGATTTGAGATTTGGAAATATTAAATATCATACTATATTTTTCAAAGATCGTGTTTAAAGTGTGTGTACAAAATTTAATTAAGTTGTGGAGAATGTAACACCCTGAAATTCAAAAGTTTGATCATTGTATTAAATAGCATGTATGAAACAGAACACCAAGAATATATGAGAATATAATATCTCAAGAGATTATAATATATACACTATTTTAGTTAAATTTAGTAAATGATATATCTTTTGATTCACACAATACTAAGTTAGATAACATCACACTTGATAAAAAATTTCTTCTATGATTTTCATTACGAGCAAGACTGAATTTTTACCAACAAAAATATTTTCATAAAACAGTATTATTTTTTTGTAATAAGATATAAAATATCCAGAAAATTATATATTATCAATATTGTTAACTCTATTTTGAAAAAATAAGGTCTATAAAAATATAACATGAATTCATTGGTTTCAAAATAATTATCAATGAAAATATAAACAGATTGAATATAAAATAAATATTTGTATATTCCCATGGTTTTTTATGTTAATAAATTTAATTTATTTCTATTATTGAATTATATAAATAAAATTTATATATTATATATTAAATAAAATATTTTTTCATTAATCTAATAGATTTTATAGTAATAAGACAAGAAAAAACTCAATTTTATGAACAAAAACTAATATTTTTCTTAAGATTGTATTATATACATGAGAACCAATATGAAACCAATTTTTGGAATTGTTATAAATATTATATATAAAAAAAATTCATATTTAAAATAGGAATATAAAAACATACTTAGGGAAAAAATGTGGTATTTTCCTCTAAATTATCATTTTTTATGAATAATGAAAATACATAATTTTAATTCAAAACTAATTTTTCATCTAATTTATTTATCAGGACAAATAATATCATTTATTTTTTATAGAGAATACTTTGATAAAGTATACGTTAATTGATATAATTTGTGTCATCTTATGAGTTTCACATTGAAAATGGATATTAGAATATTTTAATCTTTTGAATATTTTTACTTTAACCCCCCCCCCATTTCACCACGTCTATGGGAATATATTTAAATTAATTTATGTAATATATGTGATTAGAATTTGGAAAGACATATTCAATATTTATAATGATAATAATTTATAATTACTAATATTGTAAACTTATTTTTTGACTAAAAATATTAGTGTTTTTAATTAAAATTATTTATTTGTCATTAAGCGAATAATTTTCTTAAAAAGGGACTAAATCCATTGTCTGTTCCTTTTTATACCATATAATGTCGAATAAGGTCAACATAGATTTTGTAAAAAAAATTATGTTCATATTTACACCCTATACTCCCTTGGATCTAATTGATATCATTATTGGAGCAACCTAACATTAGAAAAAATGTTGGTGGAATTCCCTCTTTCAAAATATTCAAGAATTCCATTCCATATACTCTGTAAAAAGGTATTAAATCCTCAATCTTATTCACAAATCTAAATCCCTTTGTCTAAACAAAAATATAACCAAATAATATCGAAACATCTCTAATATAATCTTAGAATCCTCACTATGGGAAGAATGTAATCTAAGGAAATCATTTGGTTTAATCCAAAAGGAGTTACCTGAATAAGATATAGCATTCTTCAATGATCACTTTAATTTCATTTACTTTTATACACATTAAATTATTTTTATTGCATTTATATATAATAAATATGATAACCTTAATATACTTAGGTGTTTTTATTCTATGAGTTATTACTACACTTACACACGTTTCCATATAATGTGTAATGAACTTACTATTTGTGTGTATGGAAGACTACCACATCATGAAATGATAATTGTTTGTTCTTCATTTACCACCTCTCATGGTGGTAATTATGATGGAAATGTTGTTTAAATATTTGATATACAAAATATTTATAATTTATTAATTATTCAATAATTTTTTAAATAACTCATACATTTATGCTTTCCATTTTTTTAGAATATGATTACCTCATTTGTGTAATTGTAGACCATTTCAACCTCAAAGTCATGTGATTTTTTCAAGCTATACATAAAATGTTTAAAGGATGGATTTGAAAGAAATATTTCACATATATTACGTAAAAATTTTAATGGAATTATAGTATACATATATATCATTTTTTTAATTATTTTAAAATAATACAAAGAATTTGATGTTACATTCAAGCGTATATATGGTCTACTATCTCCATGAGTGGTGCATTTCATTTCCAATATCCAAATGTTATATATTATTATAAAAATATATATACTAAATATAAATATAGTTTTTATCATGGTTTAAATTTTTTGATATGATGAAATCATTATATATATGATATGAACAGAAATAGGATGTTAAAACATACCCAAATTACTAGGTAATTAATACCTGGAATAGTAAAATATTGGAAGATTACTAACAGACATTTAATATGATATTATAATAATATTATATATTATATTATAAATACAATTATGTATTTTATTGAATTCATTAAAAAATTTAAAACCATTATATCATAGGTCGAAGGATGTTCAACCAAACAGAAACACATTATAAGGTATTATGGTATCACTTTTATTTCTATTAGGCATGCACTATTGTCAACACTTATCACTTTTTTTATTGTAAATACATACCCTATTGAATTTTATATAATTAATAAATATATATTAATGGAATTTAGAGTTTTATTTTAATTTTTATCTTTCATGGGGATTATAATTCCAATATTACAAAGTAGTAAGGCACTCGGTCTCAATTACAATTCTTTGTGACATAATTTATTGTTGTGCACCAAATTTATAACATATGGTGTACAAAAGGAACATTTTAAATGTAATATCATGATTAATTAATTATTTATGATATTTTATGTTTCAATTCTAATTATTTCATCGATGTACAGTTTTAGTTAGCGTTACCTAGAAGCAAAGAACGCCAAACCACAATTTTTTTAATTAGGTTATATTACTTCCTTGTTGTCATTGATATTCTAAAATTATGTGTGAAAACATATAATATGGATTTTTTATTTAATCTTGATTTATTTGAGTTTTACATTTGACACACATAATCTATTTTTTATTGATTATCACATCAGTTTTTTGGTGTTTCCAAGGGTTTACATCCCAACTACATTTTATTTGGGATTACTTAAACAATATTTTTCATAAAAACTCATTATTGGATACTTATTTAATAAATATTTTATTTTAAGTCTCTTATATTTATTCATGTACTTTTCAATTTAATAGTTCCATTTTTACACTCTTCTCTACTCAATATATTTTAGAAAATATTTTTAATTAAACCCGACTTTATTTCACTCTTTAATAAGAGGACCTCTTTTCTTTTAAAAAACTATGTTTTCTAAAAATATTTTCAAAAATACTTTTTCCATTTTCGAAAAGATTTACTAAATATATTTTTATCACTTTTTATTATCATTTTTTCAATGGAATATTCATATCATTTTCATAACATGGAACTTTCCTAACCATTTTACCTTGAAAAATAAATGATGGTCTACCTTGTAATGCATGTAAAAATTAAAGAAACTTTATTTACTAGAATATTATTTTGAATGTTTATAATATTATTTCATAAGTAAAATTTTTTAAAATTTATTTTCTAAGAAAAGTATATCAATTTTTTTTCAAAATGAAAAGGAAAATTTTCGTAAAAATATTATTAAAAGTGATTTTTATTATATTTTAACTCATCAATAATAGGAAAAAATTATTTTAATCTACAAAGGATATGTTTTATTGATTGCATAAATATCCTTCATCTTGATGGTTTATGTTTCCATGGAAAAATTATTTTATTAGCATTCACTTCTATGATTCAATTTTATAGTCCACTTGAAATATTCATTTTCTAATGATCATTGAACATCAAATTTCCCCAAAATATCCATATCATTTGTCATTGATATTATTATTTCCTAAATCATATACTATTTTTACATATGGTGTTTACATTGAATTTTTTATTATACCTTGGAAAATATTGATAAATATGATTCACTTTATCAATGAAGATATTTGATAAGGTACATTGTTCACGAATTAAATCGATTATTCAATAAATGTGGAGTGCTTTGGATGGGTACCACATGGGTGAGGCCCAGTTTTATATTAACACATTAATGAAACAATAGTCTCATGGTATGAATCATTTTTATAGACTAAGCTTATGGGTTTTCACCTAGTGTGTTATAAACTATCATGTGAATGGTCTTGATGGTAAACATAACTTGTACCTGGGATTCAAGGAATCCAACAATTAATCATTTCCTTAATTTTTAATGTGTTTTTATTATCCATGAGATTTTATCTATTAGAAAATAAATGTATTCATTTAATTCCCATAATATTGATTAAATGTCACATTTTTAAATTATTTACCTTTCCAAATTGATTATGACTTGTCCATTAATTTACATGGAATTTGTGTTAAATTATTACCTTTATATATAGATTATTCCTAATCTAGTTATTTAAATATAATCTGTTTTCATTATGTACCTTTCCATATATTTTTCAAACTTTATTATTAGATTATTTATTTTATGTTATGTTTCATCAATTATTACCTTTTTATATTGACTATTATCATTTATTCGTTATTCATTGATATACTCTTTTCCCTTATAGAGCATTTCAGACCACTATTTTTTTAATTTCCAAAATAATTCATTGAGAGTACTAATAAGGATATTAATAGATACGAATAGTTAGAATAAATTTATTCTCAAAGTAAAAAAAATTATTTTAATTAGTTTATTCGTTTGTAATTTAAGAATCTTGTCTGTATCTAGTAAACCAAGACTACTAATATAATATGTTTTTTTATATTTGATTCATATTTTTTATGCTAATGTAATTTTAGTAGAAAATTCCTTCAGTATATAGGGGTTGGGTTACTAAATTTGGAATCAGAGGAAGTTTAGTTGAAACCTTGGATACTAGATTTATCAAAATTAGATTAAAAAACATAACCAATAGGTAAACATTGAGGATATGGGTACACGAAAATTCTAATATTTTATTAAGGTAGAGATTATGTTGTTTTTTATAAGAATTTAGCCATGTATTGATACTAAAAGTGGACATGGTTCTTCCATAGATGTATCTATGGGAAACAACTCTAGAAAGGTCTGCTGGTCTTGACTTGAGTGTAAAATAGTACATGACAAAAGGACTTACCGCGCACCTGGATTGACATTCCCGAGAGATATTATTAGGATAGTTGTCATTTACATTAAAAACCATTATAATGGATTTTAATAGATAATGATCATGAATGACCTAGGTTAAACCGTTCAACAAGGAAGGACCTATGTTTAAATAAAACTAAAGAAGTATTTATGTATTGATGATGTTTTCAAAACCTTAGCCAAAAGGAAATTTAATAATTAATTCTAAATGATGTTCATTATATTTATTTTTTAAATTATACTAATATGTATATTAAAAAGGAAAACCATTATATTGGGTGACAACAAATTAATTCTATCTCATTCGTTGGACATGTACCAATGACCTATGGATGATAAGGGTTTAATTACAACTACTGACCTACACAATGACTTGGATAATATATCACTGTTTTTAACTAAAAAAAATTGAAAAAATACTATTGATGAAGCAACTGTGTTACTTTTTAGGTTTAGATATTAATTTATTAACTATATTGACCTTGGAGAATATTTAATGAAAAATAGTTATACATTTTACTATTTTATAGGCCTTAGGATCCATTAAAATAAAAATTTATTGCCTAAAAAATGGTCCAATATTGGATATCCATTTCATAGAGTATGGGTTCTATTGAAATTGGAGCAAATAAAAACCAAAAGATTTAATTTTTCATATGAAATTGAAATATAATAGGTAAGTATATTTCATTATATTCATGATCAATAAAATATTTCTAAAATATTAGGAAATGGGTCATAAAACCAAAATTTTAACTTGATCCATTGATTTTAATTGAACTGATAGTCATCTAAATCATTATATATTTTTGTATTTGAGGCCTTAAAAATTCCATTTATCATTAACTTTTTTTTTGATAAATGACCTCATTATGTCCCTATAAGTATTTATTTTTTTCTTCTATGTATGTATCACCATTTTCTATTAACGTTCTCTTACATAGAAACCTATAAATATGTTATTCCATGTGTAATTTTTTACATATCATTATCTCTTATTTAAAACATATATTATAAAATATTTAATGATGTGGGATTTAAACATAAAAAATATTCAAAAACATATTACCAATATAACATTTAAATTTTGAGGATACAATTTAATTGTGGTGGGGAGAATGTGTCACCCTGATATTCAAAAGTCACAACATTTTATTTATTAGTGTGTATGACATGCAACACTATGCATGTAAGAGAATATAATATAATATGAATTTATAAAATATTCACTATTTTAGAGAAAATAAATCTATTATATTTTTTTACATTAACTCACTATTAAGCTATCTTACATCACACATAATAATGACTTTCTTCGACGAATTGCATTACACTGAATGCCGAGCTTTAAAGACCAACAATATATTAATAAAACATTATTATTTAGTATAATAAGATATAAAAAACATTAAATTAGTGATTAAGGTTTTTATTAACTAACTTATAAAATTATATGGTCTATAAAAATATTTCATAAATTAATTGGTTACCACTTAATTATGAATGAAAATAGAAACTGATTAAATATAAATGAAATATTTTTATACTCCTAAAGGCATGTGGTCTTAATAAATTAAATTCACTACTATTAGTTAATGATAATAATTATATTTATATATTTTATATTCATTCAAATATTTTTTTACATTAATCTGATATATTTGAATTGTATAAGATAAGAACAAACCCAATTTTACCTATAAAAGCCTATATTTTTTATAGATTGTTTTACTGCCTTTTAAGGGGGAACCTATTTTAAATCCATTTTTTAAAAATTTTTAAAATTTTAAATCTAAAAATCATATAAATATTTAATATAGAGACATAAAAATTATTATAGGGTGAATTTTTCTTATTTATTTATGAATTTGTATTTTTTAATCAATAGTAAAAAAATAAAAAATTTTAATTCAAAACTAATTTTTCATCAAATTTTTAATAAGGTGAAATTATATTTTTGATTGGTTTTATTTTTTAATTAGATTCATTTTAAATAAATTAATACAATTTATTTAATTTTAATTATTTTCACATTGAACTGGATATAATAACATTTCAATCTTTTGAACATTTTTACTCAAAAACCCCCCGCTTTTTCACCTCAACTATAGAATTAAATTTAAATTAATTTCAACCACTTATGTGTTTTAAATTTTTAAAAAGGTTTTAAATATTTTAATCATAATAATTTATAATTTATAATAATTTGAATATATTATTTCAACAATAATATTAGAGAATGTAATTAAAATTTATCACAGTGATTAAAAAAAATTAACTTAAAATGGGACTAAACCATAAATATAAGGGGGAAAATATTGGTGAATCATTAAAAAAATTAATTTTCATATTCAAACCCTATTAAAAATTTAATATAATTTTTATCATTATGATGTAAAAGTGACTTGTTTGAAATGTTGGTGGAATTCCCACTTTCAAAAATTTACAAAAATGTCACTCCTCCTCCAATAGAAAAATGAACTCACCCATCCCACTTATAAACACCTATGAATAACTTTTTTTACCCAATATATACCCCAATAATATCCCAACATCAATACTATTATCCTATAATCCTCTCTTTTAGAATAAGGTAATCCAAATAATACTCTTTGTTAAAACCAAAATAACTTACATGAATAAGTGGTAACATTCTTCAATAATGACTTTTCATTCATTTAAATGTGCATGCCTTCAATTTTTTTATTTCATGTGTATCTAATAACCACAGTTTCAATAATATAATTAGTTTTTTACACTCATTTACATAAATGTCCATATAATTGGTAATGAACTTATCTTTCATGTGTACAGATGACTACCACCTCATGTAACCATTATTATTCATTCTTTATTTACTACCTATCATGGTGATATTTACAATGAAAATGATGTTTATATATTACATATATGATATTAATAATTTATTTATGATTATTTTATTTTTTATGTAACACATACCTTTATGATTTCTATTTTCATGGATACACCAACCTCGTTTGTGGATGTGCGGACTACTGCCTACTCAAAGAGATGTGATTAATTCATGTTGTACATGAAATGTATAAAGTATGGTTTTAACAAACCTATATGAAATATATGATATAAAAATATTATATAAATATAATATAAATATACATCATTTACATTTCCTTATTTTATAATGATACTATGAAATTGATGTAACGTTCACGTATACGTACGACCTACAGTCTCTATGAATGGTGCGATTCATTTCATATTTCCAAATATTATAGATAATTCTAAATAAATATAAAATGAATATATATATATTTAAATCTTGTATTACATTCTCTAGATTATATATTCATAATCTATATAACTGGAAAATGAAGAAAAAGTAAAAATACACCCGACAAACTAGGCAATTAACACCCAAAATAGTGAAAATAATGAATGATAAAAAAATAGATAATAAAATATTATAAGAAGATAATATATTGTATTATAAATATAATTATGGTTTATTTAAAGGAGTTTAAATTTTTTAAAACTCTTATAGAAGAGTTTAAATTATGTTTCACAAAATGAAATGCAAGGTATGGGATTCTTATCTCACTTTTCATTCTGTGAGGCACACACCATATTCACCACTAATTTCTTTTTTGTGCTGTAAATACTGAAAATATTTTATTTTATATCAAGAAAAAATTTATATTCATCTTATTTAATGTTTCATTTGAATTTAATTTTTTTTGGGATTATAATTCAAAATATACCAATAAGTAAGGGACGTCATCCCAATTTCCATTCATTGATACATTCTTTATTTTTTTCACCTAATTTCTTATATATTGTCTATATACTGAAAATCATACATGTAATATATTGATTCCAACATTATTCATTATATTTTTAGATTTAATTTTAATTTTCCAATCTATGGTGATTCTAATTTATATGTTACTATGTGGAAAAGAATTTCATAACAAAAATTATTTTCTTTGGGTTATATTACCTCCTAATTATCATATGTTTTCCATAATTATGTGAGGAATAACTTTTTAATATATATTATTTTATATAATAATTTTTTTGTATTTATATTTGAAACACATAATCTATTTATTAATTTTTTCTAACATAAACATTATTTCCTTTTTAAGGGTTGACTTCACAATTTCATGTGGTTGGTGATTGTTTATACATGAACTATCATCGAATGAAATTATTGAATAATTGTTTAATATATATTTTAATTTTACTCTCCTATGGTTCTTCATGACATTTCTATGTAATGGTACCATTTTTCTACTATTTTGAACACAAAATGTCTTAGAAATTTTTTTTAGGAAAACTCAACATCAATTCACTATTTATTTGGATAACCAATTTTCCTCTAAAAATATTTTTTTCAATAAATGTTTTCATAAAAGTTTTTTAACCAATAAAAATGATTTATTAATGAAAATTTTAACCATTTTTTATTTTATAGGTTTTTTCTATGGAATATTCATGGCACATTCCAAACAAGGAGATTTTCTTACCTTTTTACCCTACAAAAGGAATGTTTTTTTACCTTATGTGGAATGTCTGAATTGACCCACTGTCATTTCATTGAAGCTAACTTTTCAAGATTTAATGGTTAATTTTAAAATAAATTGTTTTTTAATATTATTTTCAAATAAGAGGATATTAAAAAATCAATATAATAACAATTGTTTCCTCATGTATTTTTTTTCAAACATCATTTTTTTAGGGTTTCAATTCATCAATGATAATGACCATTTATTTTACTTTAGTTGGGAAATGTTTTTTTTATTCCATACTTATTATTCCTCTGAATGGTTTATGATTTATTTGAATAATGATATTGTTGAAACTAACGTACTTGATTCATTTTTATATTCCCCTCGAAATATTCAATTTCCACTGATCATTTAACATTTAATGTACCCTTAATATCCATATCATTTACCAAGGATATTATTATTTTATAATCTATATAAAATTTTTACATTTTCCATTCACTTATATAGTTATTTTATATCTAGGAAATATTTATAAATCTATTTATTTTACACAATGTGGATATCTTATAAGGCACATTGTTCATGAATTAAATTGATTGTTTGATATATACGAAATGTTTTAGATAGGTATGACATGGGTGTGGTCTGGTTATAGATATCTGCTTGATGCATTGGTAGTCTCATGGGATGAATATGTTGGAAATAATAAGATAATTTTTTTTCACACTCAATGTTATAAACCATCTTATGAAATTTCCTGACAATAAAGGTACCATGCACCTTGGAATAAGGGAGTCTAATAATTATGAATCGACTTCATTTTGATTTAGTTATTATATTTCATGATATTTCCTCTATGAATAAATCTATCGATGTATTTCATTCTTAGATAATTTATTAAGTGGAATGGTTTTTAGTTATTACCTTCCAAAATGATTTTTTCTTTATCCAAATATTTACACGGAATGTGTGTTCTATTATTACCTTTCCATTTTAATTATTTTGTATCTAGATATTTAAATGTAGTGTATTTTTTGTTATTTACCATTTTATATTTTTTAAAAACATCCTTACCAATTTATAGATTACATGGTATGTATCCTCAATTATTACCTTTCCATATTGATTATTCTCATTGATTCGTCATAACATCCACTATACATGACCCTTATTGATTATTTGAGCCCACCCATATTTTTTTCCATTCCCTAATAATCCAAAAAGAGTACTAAGATATATATTGTTTGATATTATTTATTTGAATAATTTTATCCTGTAAAGAAAAAAATATGTTTTAATTAGTTTATTAATTTTTAATGTATGATTCGTATATATATCTAGTTCACCAATACTACTAAACTTTTTAGTCAATCATGATTTGATTACCTATAATCATATCAATGTAAATGTAGTAGACTTCGGCTCAAGGATTACTAGGATTAGGTCACTATAGAAACTCAATAGAGAGTCTATAAATATATAAATTGAGATTAAATTCAGGATAAATTGATTTTGAGTAGATATGAATGGTGGAATGGTTGATTATTTATAGAAAAAGTAGAGGAATTGATCATTATTTTCAAAACATTTTCCATGAATATTATGTTAATTGAAAAAACCATTAGCTTATACATGGATATAGTCAATGTTAAATTCCTTGGGTGATATATACATTATAATTTAATGCATTATTAGATTAAAACATTAAAATAATATCATTCATGTTGTGAATATGATTCATGTTATTAAATAATTATTTTTAATTTCCAAAAATATATGTTTTGTTATCAAATATTCATTATATTTTTGGAAAATTAATATTATCAAATTAAATAAAATTATTTTAAAGGGGAAAAAATTTAGTCGATAAATCCATTATATTATTTGTTAAATCACTTTTATGTCAATATGATTTTATAACGAGTAATATATATTTATACCATATTTTAATTTTTATATAAAGAATATTTTTTCTCAGAAAATGATGAAATATTAAAGATTAGATAATTTAAATATAAGGACCTAGCCTTAAACCTTAATTACTATTGAATTAAATGAATAATTCACATTGAGGATATTTTCAGGTTTAGAGTTTTAGAGAATTAGGACATAACTATTACATCTCAAAATATTACAAAGTAGACACTTCTACACAGTTTCTATTTTTTTACAAAACATGTACTCTTGAAAAAAAGAGTCATGTCTAGTTCCATGTTTAAGATAGTATGTATTTTCCTTGATCCCATCCTTGACCCTATTTCATATTATGTCCTATGAAAAACATTTCAAAAACTTGGTGTGATCATAAAAAGCTCAGTAAGGGATACACAAAGAATGAAAACTTTTAGTTTTCTTCAAAATGACAGGTAAACCATGAATACTTTATCATAAGTAATACTTTTCACCATTATGAAGTATCAAATTCTCTTCACTAAAAAAATATCATTACATACACTTTTGTAACCAAAATATTACCATAAAACCCATATAAAGAACACATAACATATAAAGGTAACATGGGACATAAACATACATAAATGGAATAACCATATGGTCGACTTCCACACATATCACTAAATGGAATAGAAATTCGGCCGACTTCCATACCCAATTCATTGGAGGTTATAACGTAACCACCCATCCTGGTATCCACGACACCACCCGTCATTTGGTTTATCATGAAACCACCCGTCAAATGTCCAAGTACCATTATAAATTCTTAACACATAAAAATTTATAATGGAAAGAAAAAATTTCCACACATCAATCAAAATATGTCACTTAAATATATTGACATAAAAAATCCATTATCAAAACCATTTTCAATACCCAAATGCATAAAAGAGTATATGGTATTTATTTACATTTAAAAACATTACGGCATGTTGAGGAAGCCCAAGATGAAATAATACTCATGGAGGCGGAAAAGGTCATTGTCACCGCATACGTTAAAAGAAACATTCATTTTTTTCATTTAGTAAAACACTTAGAAGAAAAATATTCCCTTTGAATCAAATGAAAAGTCAAAGGTATTTTATATAGCATATAAAAGAACGTCTCGTATTAGAACAAAATGTGCCTCAATGAAAGGAGATTGAGACGAAGTCTCTTACCTCGTGTCCGAATTGACTCGATCATTATTTAATCTTCTAAATAATAAACTAAAGTTAATTTATACTTTCTTAAGAGCCTTTTAAAAGTTTATTATTCCTTTTATATCACTTATTTCTATGTTATAATCACTATGTAATCATTTATGTTAATAATGTATGTTTTGTCGATATTTGATACTTAAGTCAAAAATGGACTTCTTATAATTACATGTTGTTCATGTGGTCAAAGTTTCATTATATTCATAATTATGTTCATGATTTGTATATCGAATATATCATATATATCCATAATATACATGTATTTGTAATAATATATAACATTTAGAGGTAAGAAATGAAATGTATTGTTCATGGAGATGGTAAGCCGTACGTATGAATGAACACTACTTACATTTATATTTCGTATTTAATGGAATGAAATCACAATGATATAAATGTAAATTATAATTTCAGTATAATATCATATATAATATTATTAACCCCATCCTCTATATGTCCTGCATATGTCATTAACGATTCAAATCACTTTTATGGGGCGGTTGACCGCACTTCCTAAAATTAAATTATTGCGTTTATATATTATGGAAAGCATAAAGGTAATTCATAAAAGAAAAATATTGAGGAATAATGAAAACATAATAATAATATATATCATATATAAATACAGTTTCATCTTAATGGCCATCATGAAAGGTGTTAATAGAATATTGAATAATCATCGTTTCGTGAGGCAATAATTCACCATCCACAGAAACAGTATGTTCTTTAACCATTAGACGGAGGTGTTTGTTAGTGTAGCTAGAATCATTCTCATAAAAACATACTAGTATATTTAATATACTTGTTTTATTACAAAATAAATGAATAAAAATAGTTTATGGGGTTGGAGAAGCAAAATAAAACAAAAGAACATAAGAGAAGACATTATCTTTAAATCGGGTAACTCCCCATGGTTTGAACAAAAAGGGATTCTTGGTGAGATTTATGCCTAAGGTAAGGCTTCTAGGATGAAGAGAGGGATATTGGGAGATTATTTGAGTAGATTTTAGACTATAAAAATGGCTTGATAAGTGTGATAAATGGGTAGGAAGTGGGGTCTTTTTATAAGGGAGAGGAGGGGCTCTTTTGGAAAGCATGAAACTATTATTTTATTATTTAATGATTTTTGGTTTCAAAAGGTCCAAAAATTATTAAAGTAAAAAATTAGTTTTCCCATGTGTGAAATAAATTCATCCAATAATAATTGGACAAGTGTTGAATATTATTTTAAACATTATATTTTTATTTATTTAAATCATTCATTAATGACGTAAACACTGCAACATCATTGTGTCTTAAATAATTTTATTTATTTGATATCTAGAAATTATAAAAAAACTACCATGTTGTAAGAAATCATTTTAGATTTCTAATTAATATTTACAGTCAAATGTATCAATTATATAAACCCATGTAAAAATTGGTTTAGTAAAATAATACATGTTTATGACATTTTTATTTTTACATTAAATAAAAGATATTAATGTCGTTATCTTACCCAAGTGGATCCATGGGGTCCCATAAATTGACCCATGGATTTTATTGGTCGGCCATGACTCATCCAATAAGTTTAGGACACATGTAAAGGTGATTTCATATAATTATGACATTATTTTTACCTTCAATGACACTAATTTCCTTTAATCACGATTAATAAAACTTAAAAGTTACTATTCACTAAAAAAATTTATTTGTATCCCATTGAACAAAATTTAACTTAATAATTACAAAAATGTAAGTCAGATTTTTTAATTTAAATTCATAGAAGTGGTAAATTTTCATTTAAATGAAAAATCAGTTTTTTAACTACAACTTAGTTGTTTCAATATTCATCAAAAATTTAAGTTTTTCAGAAAAATACCAAAAAATCACCCTAAGCAATATTTGATTTTCCGAATTCAGAAATCTTGTCTATTTCACAAAATTAAATTCATATAATTTTCATTAATTAATTTAATAATTAATTCTTGTTGTCAAAACAAATAGCGTGTTTTTAAGAAACAACATCTCTCAAAAGATTAACACTTGTTTAAGTCCAATTTCAAAGTGAAATTAATCTCAATAACCACCATTTTATTAAATGGTAAAAATATATTCTAATTAAAAATTAAAACCAATTAAAAAGATAATCTATCCATATAAATAAATTTTATTAAAATGTGGTTTTGACTTATCAAACAACATTTTTCACTATTCATTAAAAATTGAACTTTAGCGGAAAAATACCAAATATTTACACAACATAAATTTTGATGTCCTAATTATAAAGAAGAATTTTATTTAGTACAATAGAATGAATTAGAGTGACCAAAAATATATTTAAGGATGGTTCACCATCGAACACAGCAACCCCATTAAAGTAAAATTAATACTTAATTCAAAAATAATAATAAATATAAAAATGTATTATTCTTTGTTTACCTAGGATATTAAATTCAATATATTGATATAAAAATGAGATTGATATTATCAAAAAAATTAAAGATTATAAATTTATTTTTTAATGAAAATAGTTTTTTTATTTAAAAATACATATTTTTATATGGAATCAAAGTTTTTAACCCGTAAAAAAATTGAATTAATTTATTTTTCTACTTGTATATGAATAAATACTTTAATTTAACAAATTTTGTTTAAAATAACCATTTATTTAAATTAATGAGCATAACATAAGAATGTAATTTATAAAAAATTACACATATTTTTATTTTCTAATAATACAATTATAGTTTATTTTTATCAAAAATAAATTATATATTATTCATCCTCTAATCAAGTGAATTTAATATAAGATTAATAAATTAAATAAAAATTAAAATTTGGTGTACATAATTCTTAACTTCTACAAAAAATTTAAACTGTAATAATACTTATAGTCGAGATACATAACTGCTTAAAACATTTGCATAATCCATGTGGGATAGTGGTTCTCCCATGATATGGATCAGCTGAAATCAATCTAGTAGAAATATCTACTTACATGAACTTCTCCAATAAGTAGTCCCACTAAAACATTAGTTTTTGTAGATTTTCTTTGTCTTGTACGTGTGTAAACCCCAACTTCATTAAATCCCTCACAATTTCTAATAAACGAGTTTTTTACGACACTGTCACGACCGGAACCTACCCGGGCTCGAGCCGCAACTACCCCAGGCCTGCCTCCATAGGTCAGGGGCTACCGACCAGTGCCGAAGGCACAATATCTCGGGGAGTCCTTTGCCTAAGCACCTACACACACACACACACACAGCAAACTCAATGAAAATGTGCAGAGTAAAAGTAATGACAAGAAAAGAAAAGGAAAGGAAACTGCTATATAAATACCACATAGTGCATCGACCACTACAAGTACAAAGTACAAACTGAAAAGAAAAGGGGAAAAACAGGCGCCCAACAAAAAAGTGCCACAACCCGGCAACAGGTAAACGAAGAGAAATAGCTGACGAGTCTGCCACCCGGAACCCGACCATGACCAACGCCCACGGTCCAAGCTCCCAAGCTCCTATGATCCACTAAAGCCACGTTCCACCTATCCATCGTCTGCAAGAGCACACCAATTGCGGGCAAAGTCCAAGCAGGGGTGAGTATAAAAATACTCAGTAGGATACCCCAAAGGCTCGAGGGAGCAACAAAGGAGGTACCTAAGGGTGAGCGGTAGAGAGAACAGAAAAGTAGAGGAGTACAACTGAGGGTGCAGTAGAGAGTCCAGCTCAACCCAACAAGAGAAAGATGATAGACTCGTCCAAACACAAGGATCTGGAAATGGTGAGAAGATGAAATTCCCGTAGAGTATTAGCTACCTATAGCAGAAGAGTAGACTCGTCCAACCACGGGAAGCTAGACACGGAAAGCGCGTGGCATACCCCACGCGTCTTCACCTCTCCTGGATGGAGAGCAGCCAAAAACCAAGGAGTGGGTACTCGTACGAGGTATATACATATATATGCTCTGCCAAGAAGCCCGAAAAATCTCGTAAGTGGATCTCCATCCCGTAGCTCAACCCAAAAAAACAAGTAGCCAACAGTCCCAGACAAAAGCCATCATCGTCGCCCAGCAACCCGCACACCTGCCCTGAACCGCAAGCCAAGGGGCTCAGTCACCGCACTTTGATACTATCTGCTTTGGGCGGCACTGACTCACCCGTATGGTTTTAGATTGCGTCGCAAGAACGCGTCTCGGTGGGGAAAGTGCCCCTCGATCTTGAGAGTTCTATGGAAAGTCAACCCACACCTCGTCACTGCTCTACAGTCGAGAGGTCTCCTCAAATTCAATCCGTCACAACACTAACCCGTACAACCAAGGGTATCGCTCCAGTAATCATGGAGGTAAGCCACAGACTAGCCTAGTCGAGAGGACTGAGTCTGGAATGCTAACAGGTGTCCCACTGCCCAGCCCCGCTGGAGGGTAATCCTTAACCAAATATCAGGTGACCCACTGCCCGACCCTGCTGGAGGGTAAACCCTAATACATCGTCAGGCGACCCACTACCCAGCCCCGCTGGAGGGTAAACCATATACAGATATCGGCTGACCCACTGCCCAGCCCTGCTGGAGGGTAAACCCTAATACATCGTCACGCAACCCACTGCCCAGCCCCGCTGGAGGGTAGACCTGGAATAAGTCTACAGGCGACCCACTGCCCAGCCGTGCTGGAGGGTAGACCCTAAGAGGTCGTCGGGTGACCCACTGCCCAGTCTCTACTGGAGGGTAGACCCTAATTGTGTCGGGTGACCCACTGCCCAGTCTCTGCTGGAGGGTAAACCCTAGAAGTCAGTGAGTAACCCACTGCCCAGCCCCGCTGGAGGGTAAACCCGAAGATGTCGATGAGTAACCCACTGCCCAGCCCCGTCGGAGGGTAAAACTCAGAACTGCTCTGGCCATATCTAGAGGAGGGTGCAACAATGGCCAATCGAACATGGAGTGGGTAACGCGCAGCCACCCAACTCTAGAACAACTCCCCCAAAAGAGTTTTCATGCTTGCTCCATCACGGGGTGCCACTAGCACCGCTACTGGCCGATCCATCGAGAACGAAACCAGGGGAGACCACTCAACCCTGCTGGACAACAAACGAGCACCGAGCCAGGGGAAAAACCCCACCCTGCTAGTCAAACAAACACATGGAGGGACCCTCTACGCCGTGAGAGGTCCAAGTACGCAAAGCAGAACCCGACACGCATGTGGGGCCCACACAACGCGTGGCCCCATCTCAACCCCAACTGAGTGCACAACCATCATCAGGTACAAACAACCACACGTACCTCCAGGGGCTCCCGTATACTCCCAGAGTATACCTCATCTCCAGCCCAAGGGCTATCGTGCACACAGCACGCAACGTCAACGCGAAGGCGTGACGTAATAACTCTACCTCAAAGGCCCAGGCACGGCCAACCTCATCACTTCAAACCTTTACATCACTCACTCAAGAGTGCGCGCGATCACTCGCCAAAGGTCCGCTACAAACACGGTAGAAGGACCGCCACCAGGGCACCTCCATGCTCCACATTCAATAAGATCGCGCAAGAGGATCCGCACAACCAAACGGATTTCACCGTTGTAATCCTCACGGAAAAACATGCGAGATCGACTACTTACCCGCCAGAAACGGTCAACAGGTGGAAAAGGTACTATTCACCATGACCAAACCCGTGTGGGGGCCCACCCCAAGATCCCGAAACTGAAGCAACGGATCATGCCACTGTGATCCCCTCGGAAAAACACACGGGATTGAGTACTCAATCGCCCAAAACGGACACCCGGTGAAAAGTGAACTATTCACCATAGCCGGGTCGGGTGGGACCCACACCATGTCCCTGAAAAGGTCAGGCGGACTGCGCCATCGCAATGCTCTCGGAAAAACACATCGAAAGCACTACTCGCTTGAGTAGAATGGGTATCCGGAGAAAAAGATGCATTCCGGCGCACCGCACACGAGCGGCGCCACGTGGGACCCGCATCCTGGTCTCGGAACACAACGAACGGATCGCACTGTTGCGATCCTCTCGAAAAAGTACACAAGATGGACTACTCACTTGTCCAAAACAGTCGCCTGGTGATAAAGCTGGAAATCACCGTCAACTCCTGAAACGGTCCTCGTGGGCCCCGCACCATCGTGCCGAATTTGAGCGGGCGGATTGCACTATTGCAATCCCCTCGGAAAAATATCCAGAAACGAATGCTTGCATTCCCCGAACGGACGTCCGAGGAAAAAGTCGTGAAACGCTGCCCGTAGCTCAAAGGACGGGCTGTGGGGCCCGCGCCTCAAACACAGTCCCAACACCCGAAACCGCCTTGGAAACCTCTGCCTTAGTGCCAGGGTCACAACGCCGCGGACGGCGCTCAAAACGGATGTCGGATGCGTCCGCGCCGTCCAAAACAAAAATCCTGAAAGACACCTGTCCACTTAAAGACGCGTCGCGCCTCAGCGGCCCCTCGTTTCGGGAATTAAAAATTCCCGAAACCATCTCAAGAGCTTCGCCTCAATGTAAGCTCTGCGCTGCCGCAGACGGCGCAGAAAACGGACGCCCGTAGCCCAAAATACGGGCGTCCGAAGGCCGAGGGCAAAGCCCCTTGTGCCGGACCGGCCTGGACCGGCCGGTCCGCCCTGCTTGTCCCGGCCCGCTCCCATTCACACCCACGCGCCCGCCGCGCGGGATTGCAACCGACCGGCCACGAGGGCCGGTCGCTCGGTCCACGCAACGACCCGCGAAGCGCGGGTCGTTGCCGCGCTGCACGGGGTCGCCGCCTCGCGTCCCCTCCTACGTTTACCGGCGCCCGCGGCCGGTGCCGCTGCCGGCTTCCGACAGCCGCCGCCGAACACCGCCGCCGCCTCCCGGAAACGCCGCCGCCGCCTGCTGAAGCCCCGGCTGACCGCCGGAGGCCCTGCTCCGCCCCGCGCCGCCCTACGCCGCCTTCGGCACTCGCCGGAAACCAGCCTCATGGCCGGAAAACATTAGAGGACCACCGGAAACGATCCGGCGGTCGAAAATTCGATCCGGATTGCTTTCAGAAAACCTCGGGACGGGATCTACGCAATGAATGGATTTTTTCGGGGATCCAGTGGTGCGATTGAGCATAAAAGAGGATTAAAACGGGGAAGGGGAGGAAAACTCAAATCTGTCTACCTAGTTGGGCTTCGCCAGCCGCTTCCCGCGTGATCTGCCCCGCGCCGTTGCCTCGCCGGAGTCGGCTCGCCGGATTTCACCTCGCCGGAGCTCGCCGGAGCTCGCCGGAAATGAAGAAGGGAGGGGAGGGGTTGTGAGGAAGAATAAGAAGAGGAAGAAGGGGGGGGGTGCGTTTAACTAATAACACTTAAACACCCCCCGCCCGGCATGCCCCCGACCCTGCTCTCGAAGCAGACAAAAATGAGGGCATCCCAGGGGTAAACATGACCTCCCAAGCACAACGGCGGTCTTGGAATTTTATATTCCGATACCCCGTTCAAAAGTTATTAAACTTAGCACCCAAGGCCGCCAAATTACGAAAACGCCCCTGGGGCCATTTTTCACAGACGGCCCGCTCCCGCGAAACATACACCCCTCATAGGGTAAATGGAACGCTCCGAACTCAACGTTGCCCTCGATTTTCCAATCCGAGCAACCATTTAAGAGATACTAGCTTTTCGCCATTAAACGAATTAATTAATTAATTAATTAATCCGTTTAACGTTCTAGAAGCGGGCGAGGGGTCCAAACATCCCGCGCCGACAAATTCTATGTCATTCCCAGGGTAAAAACCCCATTCCGGACCCATTCGTACACTCGGATATCTGATCTGGAACTCCGTTTAAGAGTTATCCCCTTTATTTAGCATTTCCGGTGTGAAAGCACTGAAAATTTAATTTCGGCCACTCCGGGGCTCGGAATCGCACGCCGTCTAAAGGAACTGCTCTGGAATATCATCAAGAATATTCCAAAGTATTTCACAGCAAAAACTGAGTTCTTACATCATTCCCTCCATCAAGATTTTCTTCCTCGAAAAGAAAAACCCGGGAAGAACACAGGGTACTAAGCCCACAACTGGCTTTCTCATACTCAGAAGAACCCAAACACATCTCTGTGTCACCGCACACAGACCAAAGGATTGTTCTGTTCACGCTAGGTCAGCCCTTGACGATGTCGTGTACTCACTCCAAACTTTGGGGTTAGGGCAAGGCGGTAGGGTACCTCGCCATCCCTTTGCATGGTCTCAAATGGCCCGAAGGCCCTCGGGGGTATCTCACCTACCCGGTCAAACATCTACATCACACGCCGTGACTGGAATTCACCACCCGCACCTGAAACAAGGCCCGGTGATTCCCTCCTTCAGAATATCCATATGGTGAAACACCCAAGGATATCTGGTTACGCAAGATTCCACAGTCGATGCTCTCTTACACGCTCAACAGGCGAAGGAGCCAACACCATCGACTAAAGGAAAAGGTTTCATGCCTTTTTCCTTACCAACACAGGGTTACACCCGACGCCCTGCGTCACCCTGGTAACACCTCAAACAAGGAGTAGGGAGAAAGCCTTTCACATGCATAGCCTAACAATTTTACTGTAAAAAGTAGAAGAGTCGCAAGGGGTACCTCTCACCATCCAACGCTCTGCAAGATCGTAGACATCCAAAGCTCGCGGCTATCTGTGGTCCCGACCGTCAGCTCCCGGAGCCTAACGTGGACCACTTAGTGGTGATTGGGATATCTCATAACGTCGTCCCCCACCTCCATCTCTTCCCGCTCCTCTTCTAGCCCCACCTTTCTGGCCACTACTCTGATCACGGAGCTTCATATGCCGTGGTGGTGCGCCTACTGCCTGCCCGAAGCTCTCAGCAACTCGGGTCGGGCATTCTCATGCCAAGTGACCTCGCCCGTCACAAGCATAGTGTCGGCGCTCTCTGGGATGCCCTGTTTCACTCCGGCACCACTGTGGTGTACGACCACGGCCCGGGATCCACTCATGAAAGGGCATCCTTGGCTGAGGCCCTGCGCCTTTTCGCCATAGTGGTATATGACCACGTCTCCGAAACCGGCAGTGGGAAGGCCACCTGCATCGAGGCCCTATCCTCTGGCGCCTGCTAGCTACGGCAGACGTCCCGGCTCCGTCACGCCCACTGCCACTACCAACCGCAAAACATGACAGGAATCCCTCTATCACCAGCGCCTGCTCTAGCACCCCAGCATATGTGGAAATGCCCAAGGGTACTCTGACAGCACAAATCGCTCAGTGGAGACCCTGCTCAAACTTCTGCGCTCGGAGGTTATCGTCATGGACCAAGTCCGGGTAAAAGCGTGCACGGTTTGCAAAACTAGCCGCGTACTCGGCCACTGTCATCCCTCTCTTCTGAAACTACAGGAGCTCCTAAATCCGAACGGATCGCAAGCATAAGGGGAAAAACTCCTCACGGAGAAACAACTGGAATTCGTCCAACGAAAGTGACGACTCGTCAAGAATCTGAGTCTCCAGACTCCACCAACGCCAAGCTGATCCACAAAATGGGGGGCTGCCAAAGCCACTCTCTGATCTGTCGGTGTCTGGACAAGCCTGAAAAGGCTAACCACTACCTTGAGCCAAACCTCTCCTGCTTGAGGGTCTAGCTCACCACTGAACCTCAGCAGTCCCTGCCGCTGGAACTCACAGAGCGCGCTCAACTAGCACTCAAACTTATCCTTCCCTACTGAAACTCACTGCTACTCAACAGGTGGGGGTGATGCTACCGGCCCACCCGGAGAAAGGGCTCACATGATGGGTTCGGGACTGAGGCCTTGTAGCTCACAGGATCTTCGTCACGTACCCAAAGCTGGTATCCTGGCTGGCTGTCCTCACGGAGACCTCCTGAATATTATCAAGGAGTGCCGCGGTCAAATGAGAATACATGTATATACCAATAGCAACGATGGGGAGCTGACTCAAGAAGGACGGTCAAATACTCGATCCAATGTGATGCACAAACAAATTTCGCTGCATCAAGTGTCTCAGCATGCCGAGTCGACAAGCGTGTTATCAAGGTCCTTGTGAATGGATACATCGGTCGTCGCACCATCAGTGGACTCCCTAGCCTGAGAGCCGCTCTCGAGACACATTAACACTATTGCCATATAACCCAACCAATTCCTCTTTTAGGGACGTCCACACAACTTCCCAAGGAACGAACCACCTTTGATACAACTTTTTCACGACCCGACCCTACCCGAGATCGAGCCGCAACTACCCCAGGCCCGCCTCCATAGGCCAGGGGCTGGCGACCAGAGCCGAAGGCACAATAACTCGGGGAGCCCTTTTCCTAAGCACATGTACACACACACGTAGAAAACTCAATGAAAAAGTGCAGAGTAAAAGTAAAGACAAGCAAAGAAAAGGAAAGGCAACTGTTATATAAATACCACAAAGTCCATCAACCTCTACAAGTACAAAGTACAAACTGAAAAGAAAAGGGGAAAAACACGCACCCAACCAAAAAGTGCCTCAACTCGGAAACAGGTAAACGAAAAGAAACAGCTGACGGGTCTTCCACCAGGAACCCAGCCACGACCACCGCACGCGGTCCAAGCTCCCAAGCTCCTATGCTCCACTGAAGCCACGCTCTACTTGTCAGTCATCTGCAAGGGCACACCAAGTGCGGGCAAAGCCCAAGAAGGGGTGAGTAAAAAATACTCAGTAGGATACCCTGAAGGCTCGAGGGACCAACAAAGGAGGTACTGAAGGGTGAGCGGTAGAGCGAACAGAAAAGTAGAGGAGTACAACTGAGGGTGCAGTAGAGAGTCTAGCTCGACCCAACAAGAGAAAGACGATAGACTCGTCCAAACACAAGGAGCTAGAAATGGTGAGAAGACGAACTTCCCGTCAAGTCTTCGCTACCTATAGCAGGAGAGTAGACTCGTCCAACCATGAGAAGCTAGACACAGAAAGCACGTGGCATACCCCGCGTGTCTTCGCCTCTCCTGGAAGGAGAGCAGCCAAAACCCAAGGTGTGGGTACTCGTACGAGGTATATACATATATATGCTCTGCCAAGAAGCCCGAACAAGCTTGTAAGGGGATCTACGTCCCGTAGCTCATCCCAAGAAAACAAGTATCCAACAGTCCCAGACATAAGACATCATCATCGCCTAGCAACCCGCATGCCTGCCCTGAACCGCAAGCCAAGGGGCTCAGTCACCGCACCTTGATACTATCCGCTTTGGGTGGAAATGACTCGCCCGCACAGTTTTAGATCGCGTCGCAAGAACGCGTCTCGGTGGGGAATGTTCCCCTCGAACTTGAGAGTTCTAGGGAAAGTCAACCCACACCTCATTACTGCTCTGCAGTCGAGAGGTCCCCTCAAAGTCATGCCGTCACAACACTGACCCGTATAACCAAGGGTACTGCTCCGGTAATCATGGAGGTAAGCCACAGACTAGCCTAGTCGAGAGGACTGAGTCTGGAATGCTAACAGGTGTCCCACTGCCCAGCCCCGCTGGAGGGTAATTCCTAACCAAATATCAAGTGACCCGCTGCCCAGCCTTGCTGGAGGGTAACCCCTAATACATCCTCAGGCAACCCACTACCCAGCCCCGCTGGAGGGTAAACCATATACAGATATCGGGTGACCCACTGCCCACCCCTGCTGGAGGGTAAACCCTAATACATCGTCAGGCCACCCACTGCCCAGCCCCGCTGGAGGGTAGATCTGGAATATGTCGACAGGCGACCCACTGCCCAGCCGTGCTGGAGGGTAGACCCTAAGAGGTCGTCGGGTGACCCACTGCCCAGTCTCTGCTGGAGGGTAGACCCTAAGTGTGTCGGGTGACCCACTGCCCAGTCTCTACTGGAGGGTAAACCCTAGAAGTCAGCGAGTAACCCACTGCCCAGCCCCGCTGGAGGGTAAACCCGAAGATGTCGATGAGTAACCCACTGCCCAGCCCCGCCGGAGGGTAAAACTCAGAACTGCTCTGGCCATCTCTACAGGAGGGTGCAACACTGGCCAATCGAACACGGAGTGGGTAACGCGCATCAACCCAACTCCAGATGAACTCCCCCAAAAGAGTTTCAGTGCCTACTCCATCACGGGGTTCCACTAGCACCGCTACTGGCCGATCCATCGAGAACGAAACCAGGGGAGACCACTCAACCCTGCTGGACAACAAACGAGCACCGAGCCAGGGGAAAAACTCCACCCTGCTGGTCAAACAAACACACGGAGGGACCCTCTACGCCGCGAGAGGTCCAAGTACGCAATGCAGAACCTGGCACGCATGTGGGGCCCACACAACACGTGTCCCCATCTCAACCCCAACTGAGCGTACAACCATCCTCAGGTACAAACAACCACACGTACCTCCAGGCGCTCCCGTATACTCCCAGAGTATACCTCATCTCCAGCCTAAGGGCTATCGTGCCCACGACACCCAACGTCAGTGCGAAGGCGTGACGTAACAACTCCACCTCAAAGGCCCAGGCACGACCAACCTCATCACTTCAAACCTTTACATCACTCACTCAAGAGTGCGCGCGATCACTCGCCAAAGGTCCGCTACAAACATGGTAGAAGGACCGCCACCAGGGCACCTCCATGCTCCACATTCAACAAGATCACGCAAGAGGCTTCGCACAACCAAACGGATTGCACCGTTGTAATCCTTGCGAAAAAACACGCGAGATTGACTACTTACCCTCCCGAAATGGTCAACAGGTGGAAAAGGTACTATTCACCGTGACCAAACCCGTGTGGGGCCCACCCCAAGATCCCAAAACTGAACCAACATATCATGCCACTGCGATCCCCTCGGAAAAACACACAGGATTGAGTACTCAATCACCCAAAACGGATACCCGGTGAAAAGTGAACTATTCACCGTAGCCGGGTCGGGTGGGACCCACACCACGTCCCCAAAAAGGTCAGGCATACTGCGCCATCGAAATGATCTCGGAAAAACACGTCGAAAGCACTACTTGCTTGAGTAGAACAGGAATCCGTAGAAAAAGATGCATTCCGGCGCACCGCACATGAGCAGCGCCACGTGGGACCCGCATCCCGGTCCCAAAACACAACGAACGGATCACATCGTTGCGATCCTCTCGAAAAAGTACACAAGATGGACTACTCATTTGTCTAAAACGGTCGCCCAGTGATAAAGCTGGAAATCACCGTCAACTCCCAAAATGGCCCTCGTGGGCGCCACACCATTGTGCCGAATTTGAGCGGGCGGATTGCACCATTGCAATCCCCTCGGAAAAACATCCTGAAACGACTGCTTGCACGCCCCGAACAGACGTCCGAGGAAAAAGTCGTGAAACGCTGCCCGTAGCTCAAAGGACGGGTCGTGGGGCCCGCACCTCAAACCAAGTCCCAACACCCGAAATCGCCTTGGAAACCTCCGCCTCAGTGCCAGGGTCACAACTCCGCGGACGACGCTCAAAACGGATGTCAGATGCGTCCGCACCGTCCAAAACAAGAATCCTGAAAGACGCTCGTCCACTTAAGAACGTGTCGCGCCTCAACGGCCCCTCGTTTCGGGAATTAAAAATTACTGAAACAATCTCAAAAGCTTCGCCTCGATGTAAGCTTTGCGCTTCCGCAGACGGCGCGCAAAACGGACGCCCGTAGCCCGAAATACGGGTGTCCGAAGGCTGAGTGCAAAGCCCCTTGGGCCGGACCGGCCCGGACCGGCCGGTCCGCCCTGCATGGGCCGGCCCGCGCCGGCCGGCCCGATCCAACCGAGCCGCGGGCCGCCGCTCCGCGGCCCTCTCCCCTTCACACCCGCGTGCCCGCCGCGCGGGATTGCCACCGACCAGCCACGAGGGCCGGTCACTCGATCCACGCAACGACCCGCGAAGCGCGGGTCGTTGGCGCGCTGCACAGGGCCGCCGCCTTGCGGCCCCTTCTCCGTTTGCCGGCGCACGCGGCCGGCGCCGCGGCCGGCTTCCGACAGCCGCCGTCGCCGCCTCCCGGGGACGTCTCCGCCACCTGTTGAAGCCCCGACCGACCGCCGGAGGCCCTGCTCTGCCCCTCGTCGCCCTGCGCAGCCGTCCGCCGCCTTCGGCACTCGCCGGAAACCGGCCTCATGGCCGGAAAACTTCAGAGGACCACCAGAAACGATTTGTTGGTCGAACATTCGATCCAGATAGCTTTTTGGAAACCTCGGGATGGGATCTATGCAACCACTGGATTTGTTCGAGGATCCAATGGTGCAATTGAGCATAAAATAGGATTAAAATAAGGAAGGGGAGGAAAACTCAAATCTACCTACCTCGTTGGGCTTTGCCCGGCGCTTCCCGCGTGATCCGCCCCGCGCCGTTGCCTCGTCGGAGTCGGCTCGCCGGAGCTCGCCGGAGCTCGCCGGAAAGGAAGAAGGGAGGGGAGGGATTGTGAGGAAGAAGAAGAAGAGGAAGAAGGGGGGGGGTGCGTTTAAGTAATAACACTTAAACACCCCCCACCCGGCACGCCCCCGACCCCGCTCTCGAAGCAGACAAAAAGGAGGGCGTCCCTGGGGTAAACATGACCTCCCGAGCACAACGGCGGTCTCAGAATTTTATTCTGATACCCCATTCAAAAGTTATTAAACTTAGCGCCCAAGGCCGCCAAATTACAAAAATCCCCCTGGGGCCATTTTTCACAGGTGGCCCGCGCCCGCGAAACATACACCCCTCCTAGGGTAAACGGCACGCTCAGAACTCAACGATGCCCTCGATTTTCCAATCCGAGCCACCGTTTAAGAGATAATAGTGTTTCGCCATTAAACAAATTAATTAATTAATTAATTAATCCGTTTAACGTTCCAGAAGCGGGCGAGGGGTCCAAACATCCCGCTCCGACAAATTTTATGACATTCCTAGGGTAAAAACCCCATTCCAGACCCATCCGTAAACTCAGATCTCTGATCCGGAACTCCGTTTAGGAGTTATCTCATTTATTTAGCATTTCCAGTGTGAACGCACTTAAAATTTAATTCCGGTCACTCCGGGGCTCGGAATCGCACGTCATCTGAAGGCGCTTCTCTGGAATATCATCAAGAATATTCCAAAGTCGTTGACAGAAAAAATTGTGTTCTTACAGACACAATTATACTATTTGAGGTCATAGTTTTTCCATTATATATACATTAGTTCTATTAATTACCCTTAATATGTTTTGATTAAAATGGTAATGTTATTATGGCTAAATTACCTTTGGTTAGAATTTACAACAGTCCTAATTATCAGTGGTCATAATTTTTAATGTTCTTACCACATATTGGTCATAATTTCCAATGGTCATAATACCACACAGTCATAATGGATTTCTAACTCATCCAAAAACCTCATATTTTATTTATTCATCTGTTAATTTAATTTCTATATATGATTTGTATCTTTATTTTTCAAAATAAAATTATATTACCAACAATTTGTTTCCATTTAGAGTTTTTTTTTCATAACTGGAATCATCTATATAGATGGAGATGATCCAAATATTCAAATTTTAACTTTTTTCCTATTTATTATCCCATTAGAATGATGAAAATTTTACTAGTTTTAATTATTAACTAATTCTAATGTTCTCGATGAATGAAATAAATTTTTATTCTTTAGTTTTACACTACACCAAAATACAAAATATTTTACATAAAAATATATGAAAGTAGGATTTATAAATAAATTTTATGGAATTTTTATTTTTCCCCCTCAATAAATTTTAACTAAACATTATCATTTCACACACTATGTTGATAAATTAAGGGTTCATATTTTTCTTATCATCATATAGTTGTCATATATCCTCTTAGAATAATTGGTTCCACAAAACAAATTTTATAACCTCAGTCTTCTTATTGCACATAACTTTTTCTCTGATTAATAAATTCTTCACTCACTACTCCTTATAGGAGTGATCATTGTCCAACTATATGATATAATTAATTATTAAATATTGGGGATCCGATATGTATGTCCTTAATATAGATACATGGGATACATCCTAATATTGAGACATGTTCTTCGAGGGTATAGGTTGATAAGATAAAATGATGATATTATCGATAATCTCTAAGCACCCAATGTATCTATGATTTTGTTATCCAATCGTAAAAAATCCTCATAACTCACTTATAGTGAAATATTTGAAGGAAAAAAACTTATTTTTGGTCTCTAACTCAATATATTACCAATCATTATTAATGTAGATCGTCTATCATATTTTAAGGCCTTATATATGTTGTTGAATGGTCTTGACCTTGCCTGTCATTTCGTCCAATAGTTCAGGTCATTGTTAAAACTATTTATATCTCCATCACATTATGTTGGAGTTCTATATTCTTTTATAAAGAGAGATTCAAAAATCTCCATCTTAATTGTCAAGGGAAATCTATTTTTTTTTTTGAAATTCCCTAGAGTAATATGTTTATCCTCGCCTCCATTGAAGTCTATTTAGTTAGTGAACCATGTATCCTTATGAATTTTTATCCTCAACTCATATTAGATATCAATCCGTGGGTAATTAGTTATACTGATGTTTTAACCCCTTTTATATAATAATGAATACATTTTCAAAATTTTAAGGGTATTCTCAGATCAATATTAGATACAATTTATAGTGGTATACCATGAAGTACAACCAAATAACTAATTTTTATCCTTGAAATATATCAAATGTAAAGTCATATTGAATGTTAATGAAGTGATATTCATTTATAAATGGTATATCATATCTTATATCGAATTATTCCACTAGATTATCTTTTAAATTACCATGAATATATTTATAGTGATGATTTCCCATTTTTATGAAGGCATCAGTAATGGTTTCATCAACTACATTGGATTTTTTGATTTTTTCCATCTCATATTGACATACCAATAAAATTAATGTATATTGAACAATCTATTTGTTTATATTGTATTACAAATTTTACATTTAAATATTTCTATACATATGATTTATGTTTGGGTGGATATAGTTTTTTAGCTATCAGTATCATCCAATAGTTCGTATATTCATGCTTTAAATTTATAAGATGATGAAATACTTCTCATTAATCATTATATATAAGATGACATGGTATTTGATAGATATTCCATCTACTATGTTATAATATTTTCCAAGATGTTAGTGGATTGAATTTTCATGATTATTTATTAGTATTAACTATATTAATCAGGGAATATAGAACTCCTTCTGATTGAATATATAATTGAAACTCTTATGAACCATATGTATGCCAGAATATACTCCATAGAGATTATTCTTCAATATTTCCAATGGGATGGTAATTTTTAAAAAAAAATCTATATCATATTAGGAAAATATTTTTCCTGTACCATTAACAGTCAAGAGGAAGAAGTTATCACATAATCATTATGTGTGAGGAAAAAACACAAGGCCTTATTTGAGGAATCATAGTACATCACAAATCCTTCACCAGAGTTGGGTACAATTAGTTTAGGATCTGTGGTTATCCTATTCATAAACAACATAAATCTCTCTTAAATGTTATTAAGGAAGAAATTTATTTCACCATTTGGAGTAATCTTGATAACATATTTGATAACCATGAAAAATTACCCACAAACATTTGAAATTACCAACCTAATCCAAGGAAATTGTTGTCCTATATTTTAGATTTTTTATTAAAAATTATTAAATGACTTCAATTTTTTTAGTCAAATATATATTCCTTATTATTTTAATATATGACCATTGAAAGATACAATTTTTTGTAACAATTAACATTTCCTAAACATGATATACAATTTCTAATTTCTCAATGTATTTAGACCAATTCAATAATAATCCTCATTACCAATTTTCTTCTAGAGTATATAAGAATATCATTTTTAAAGACTGAAAAACAATTACCCTCTAAGGAATATATTTTTCATTTCCATGAATATTAGTTGAGCATTGGTGATTCTAATGTCCATTACTTTGAATTCATATTTTTTTTCTCCATTGACCAAATGTGGATTTCTTAATACCCACATTCTTAACCATTATTTTATGATACACTAACAACAGTTCCCCCTTATAAAAGTAATTATCTCTATTTAATTGATTTAACAAGTTATAAAAATGTTATATGTGATAATTTTTCATTATCATGAATTATTTGTTCATGAATATCAATGTATATGTGCATTGATCCATCCCTCTTCCTAAAAAAGAGGAATAGTGAACCCCCTAGTGAAGATAATGGGTGTATAAATCCAATTTATAGATTCTATTTCATTTTATTCTTTAGTTACTACGGGTTAATGGGGGATACTATATTGATATTGTATGATAATTACAAACATTATGGAATAAGTTTAATTGATATCTCAATGCCATTTTTGGTGGAGGAATAATAAATTATTTTGGGAATACATTAGCACACTCCCATACAATGGGAACAACTACATGTATTTTCTTCACATATTACTTTATCATTTTATGTAGATATTATTTATCGTATGAAAATAATATCTATTATTAATAAAAATTTTCCAAATGAGGCAACTTACACTTATTTATAATAATAGGATGATTTGGGTCATGGAAATTTAATTCCATTGCATGAAAATTATAACACCAAGATAGTTCATTATTTAATTCTCTAGAAAATAATACTATTTCTGATATCATTTACAACATTTAACATAAATCATAAAAAACATGATAAACTATAAAAATATTATTATTTAAATATGAATTTTATTACTTACCCATTGGATTGATGGGTATAAATATTACAAAATATAAGATTAAATGTATATTTAATGATTTTCCAAATAAATATTTTTTTATAATTCACTAAAAATATGTAAATCATTTTTTATGATAAGAATGAAATCATATAAAGGTTCTAAACTGGTTAAAATGGTAATTTTATTATAGAATCTGTTTTATAAAATAATTTTTATTTTTATTTATTTTTTTTTTAAAAAAATTCATCCAATTTGAATTTGAAAAAAACAATATTTCACTTTTCTTTTATCCTATAAAAATCTTCTTATGATGAATTTTTGGTATTATCTAGAAATAGTTGATTCCTTAGTAAATATTAAAAATACCGATTTTACAAATAATGTCACCTTTATGAATTATCATGATATAATAATGACAGTAATGTTTAAGGACCCATTTTTATAGAAAAAATTATATATTTATTTTTTAATATAATTAATTTTAAAAATATAATTTTGAACTTATAAATCTATGTTTGACATTTTTTAAAATCTAAATAAGCATTTCATTCAAATAAAAACTTATTTTAATAATTATATTATAATTTTGATTTCACAACATTTTTTTATTTCACGTTCAGTTTAAAAGGAAAATAAGTATCCTTTCATTCAGTATAACAAAACTAACTCCATTTGGTTGAATATTATCTTTTATTTTCTGTAAAACTATTTTCATTCATCAAAAATGTATTTTTTAATAACAATTTTCATTGTATTTTTAAGGTTATATTAAAAGTAATTTGTACCAATTAATGAGATTTAATCTTTTCAAATTGATTAAATAGTTTTAATAAAAAAAATATAGTTTTAGATTAGTTCAATTACATTTTTTCATAATGTGTAATAACCCTAGTAATCTTTGACTGCCACAATAATGGGTAAAATGGGTTAATCGAGGGTGATGTTATTGGATAATTATTCAAAATATCATAAAAAATATCTTAATAACATGGGATGTGTTTATTGTTTCCATATTCATAATTGTTTCAATGAAATATGGATATTCTTTCACATTCTTATGATTATGACCTTTATACTATTTTAGTAAAGAGTAATTAAAAATTGTTACACTCTCTCAATTATTATGTTTTCATGATTTGGATTTAGATAAATCTCATATCCTTAATAATATATATTAAACAATTTATTATTAAAAAAAATTATTTAAGAATTTAGTATATTTAACCTTATTATAGATGGTATAATTACCTTGAACCATTATAGAACACAAATTTAGCTCATGTAAAAGTAATATAAAATTCATGAAATTGAATACTAAAATACTAAAATTAATCTCTTTGGATGGATTATTATGTACTATGAATTTTACCTATATATATAATATTTTATTGTTGGTAAATTTGCTTATAATAGAATAAATTCATCATGTTGATGAATTTAATGTCAAATAATGTGAATAGTCCCAAAACTTATTTTATGTGGTATTTAATGTTAATTTATGTTATAACAGATTAAAAAATAAAAAATATGATTATAACTAAAATGGATGAGAAATGTTCTATGATATCATGAAGTTTTTATATATGTGAAATTTTTTATTTTTAATATTATTTTTCATAACACAAAGAGAACGGATTTTTTCTTACCACAGTAAAGGTTAAAAGTGCTAATAAGGTTGTTATGGTGGGGGATAAGATTCCCAATTCCACATAAACTTGAAAAAAATTTATTTTATGAATTTATATTGATCTTATACTCATTATAAATTAATTTATTGTAATTTAGATACATTTAACATTATTTAGTCGCATATTATATATTTATATTTCATCATTTACAAAATTGATACCCTCCTCACATAGAAATGGGAACCTCGCATCCAATCTTTCCCAAACCATTTCAGTCATCTTCCTCAACCAAGAAATACAAATATAAAATTTAGAACTTCTTTTCAATTTTATAGTGTTCCATTCCTCTCCAAAATACTATCTAAATATGCTTAATGTGTTAGTAAAATGAGGACTCTCAAAAAATCATTGTAATTCCTAAAAAAGTGTTTTTGTGTTGGTTTTTTTTCTCACATCATTCACATCATATATAAAAATTCCCATTAATAACATATTTATCTTCCATAAAATAAAACTTTATTATAATTATAGATCAAATATTTTTCATATTTTTTCCTCCAATGAGAATGGAAATCATTCCTCATGTATACGTCGAAAATACCATCTACAAAATGCAATGAATTTCATTTTTCATCAACACCTCTCCTATGACTGGTTGAAATGATGTCTCGAATAAATATATATGGTATTTATAAGTTAATTATTATTATGGGAATATAATTTCTTACTTACAGATTAACCCTTACATCCATTGGAAAATTATAACATTTCTTGCGCATACATGTGGACTACCACATTCACAAAATGATATAAGTCATTTTTCATTACCGTTTTATATGTCTGGTAAAAAGTATGGATTGAATAATGAAATTTAATATTTATAATAATATTATTATTATATAAAATCTTTCAATATATTAGTCATAGACATTCATATAGTTGAATTGTTTGTTTTCTAAACTTGGTCAAATCATACTCATTAGTCTGTATGAACCAACAACATAAAGTAAAATTTAGAAGGAAATAGTTAGGAATGACTATAAAGATAAAAAATGTGATCATGACATACAAATAGTATTCTCATGATTATTAATTTTATAACTTGTGAAGTGATTGTAACATGCTTAGATTTTAGAATATATTATCTTTTAAATAATAATATATTGTATAAAATGTACCACAAAAATAACCATTATTAAAAAGACTATAATATAATATATAATTATTAATATATGATCATTGTAAAGTAGATGTTTTATCGGTTATTATACATAAGTGTATCCCTTTTATGAAATATATATAGATAAATTTTCTTTAATATATATTTTTTAATTAATTTCTGGAAAACAAGAACTTAGTTTTTAATAAAATCATATAAGATTAAATGAGATTTTTTTAAAAAAATATGATTTATGTGTAAAAAGTATTTTAATTATATTAATTATATTAATAATTTAATATTATATGTTTAAAATATAATTTTAGATCTTATATTTAATTAAATAAATTATTATTCATTTAATGGTTGTTATAGTATAAGGATTGGGAATAAATTTTTTTTTACATCATAATGCATTTATATAAAAATATGGGTTTTATTGAATTTTGTTCATAGATGTTATAGTTTATTTCTACCAATTTTACAAATTTTATTTTATAAAATGTAAATTATTTAAAAATCATATTAAAAAAACCATCTTGGCAAATTAATTTTGGGCTTTTTTTTAAAATAATTGTTTTCCATTATTATAAAAAACAACATATTTTTATAAAAACATCATTTCAATTCATGTATTTAAAACAAAAAATTATATTTTATATTTTCATGAAAATAAAAATGTTCCCAGTTACTAAAAACAATTTAATTTGTTCTTTATGAACCACCATTATACTTTATTTTGGTATAAATTCATTTATGGTCTTACAAATGAATTCTCTAAATAAAAATCACTAATCTTGGAATTATATTATTTAAAAATAATTCTTCCGCTTCAAAAAATTGTATATTGAAAATGTATTTCATATTTTCAATGAGGAGGTTACAATTTTTTTATGGGTAGGCCGCATGTTTTAGAACTATTCTCTTTCATTTCCATCCTCTCTTCTCTTTTATTCTCATCCTTTTGTCTTCTTCTTACTCTATTTTCAAGACATCTATATGGGTTCTTCCCTGATGTTCCTAGTAGAGCCTTTCCAATACTCATTTGGTCTTCCACTTTGGTCCTGATTCTTTTGTGGTCTATGCATTCTATTTTGATTCGTGATGACAATGAAATCATTTAACTTGGTTTTGGTGTTCCAGTGATGGTTGCATCCTTTTGAAACCCCTCACCACATAATCATATACTCTGACCACTTTTTCCTCTACACCTCTCCATGTCGGACATGGATTGGGGGTAAAAAAGTGGTTTTGGGATATGTGGTCGGTGATCAATGAGTATCAAGGTGATTCCTGTTGGATTCCTCCTCCTCATCTTTTTCATCGCTCGAAGACCTTGACTACACATCCCCACTTTGACCTCATGTTTTTCGGATTTTCTATAGGTGGGATCTAGGGAGGTGGTACCTATGAGGTTCTAGGTTTTGAGGTTCAGTAGCTATGAGTGTTATAGGTGTGTGCTCTTCGACATTGGCGATGCTTAGGGTGGAAATGCATCGTCATTATTGATTCTCTTGAGGTAAATTTATGTCTAATTTTGGGTATGTTTTCTTCTGATTTTGGTGGTGGCCATTGGACGTCTATTCTGGTGACACACAGAAGTTTGTAACATTTGTTTCATGTTGCATTTTATGTTATATAGTTTTAATGATGTGTCGGTTTAGTGTTCAGTGGGATCCTTCCAATGATCTAGTGTCAACAAAGGTGGTTGAGTATCTTTTTAGTGATGGTGGTCAGTGTTGTGTCTTTAGCTCCCATTGGTATGGGTTCCTTTGATGACTTTTTTTTGGTAGAAGAAAAATTATTGAAAGAAGAAAATTACACGAGTCAAAATTATGGGATCATTTTACAATATCTATCATGAAGGGGGAAGAGAGAATCATGGAGGTCTTCACACTAGGTGATGTATTATGTAATCCCCATATTGAACAAGCCATATGCAACCATGTTTTCTTCTCAATAAACATAAGTAATGATGTAGTTATGATTGATTAGTGAATTTTTTCACTCCATCCAACGTGTAGTAATCAGCCATGAAAGATGGGTTATACCAGTCCAAACTGCATGAATGATGTTCTTAGAGTCACTTTCAATATAGATTTTATTTTTAATGAAGTGCTTGGTGAAAGGAATAGCATAAATCATGCTCAACATTTTAGCTTCAAGGGAGGGTTCAATGCCACTTTTACCCATGAATCAACCAAGAATTTGACCAAGGTGATTCTTAAAGACAACACCACAGCCTATGGGTCCCTAATTTCCCTTGGTGGCACCATCAATATTGATTTTGATTAATCTAGGTAGAGGGGATCTCTATAATACTACCATAATGTGATGTGGTTGATAGTAATTACTATAAATCTGTAGACACTTCTGGTTTTCAAAGTCATTCACAGTGTCGTAACAGTGCCCTTATTTCAATAAAGCATCTTCATGTATGGAAATAGGTATTCTAACACCACCTTCATTAAGCTTGAGTGAGTAATTGTTATGAATTATAGCTTTCTGATCATACCATATCACATGATGGATTTCAGCAACATCAGCAAGGAAAAGGTTCTTAATTTGTTGGGAGCCTTCCATTTTGGCACATTTCATTATTTGGGACTTGACAGAGTCTAGAATCATCAATATACAATCAAAAATGTAAAAACAGTAGTTCCAAAGAGAAAAAGAAATGGCATATAAAAGGAAGAGATGATTAGCATCTTCTCTGTGTTGATTACAGATTTTACACTTAGAGAAGAGCTAAATTCCAAAATATTATAGACAAGATTCAGTGGAAATCCTATTGTGGGAAAGCCGCCAGTTGAAATTTTATCTAGAAGGTTTTATCCAAGGTATTTTGAAATTTTTTATCCAGTTCTAATCATTATCAAAATTGAGGTCAAAATGATTATAGTAATTTTTAGAGTCAATCATTACATTCTGAGTAGGATCCCTAACCAAGAATTCATTGGAATATTCAAAAGTGTAGTTATCAATGACATGAAAAATAGGTTCTGGGAGATGTTCAACTTGAGAGTTTATAATATCTTTGATTGATATATAGATGTTTTCATGGGTTTGGTAAGGTGAAATCATAATGATTAAAGGGGTTACAGTCTAATTATCAAGCCATAATTTCATGGAAGAGTCTCTTTAGACCATCCATCTAGAATTTCTCAAAATCTTGGAGATGGATTTGTTTATGAAATTCCATATAGACTAGTTAACAAAATTTAAATTACCTATTTTATGTTTGTCAAGAGATCTATTTTGGAGAAAATTAGTATCTTTATAATTGGTGTGAAAAATGATCCATGTGAGACTAGATTGAAGGGATTCATTAAATTACATTACATTTTTTAATACTAGTGGCACCATGTTCATCGTGGTTACAACATGTTTACAAAGGAACTGTCACAAGTTTTCTTTCTCGATTATTTCCAGTATAGAAGAAATTCTTAGTAGTTGGGTTCATTTTTTTATGAGAACAATAGTCCATTTGTAAACCATCATAGAGTAAACCATCTTGGAGAAAATAGTGGATTTGATAAGAAATTCTTGGCCTGCAATAGAGAGAGATTTACCATTCCAAGAAGATAGTTTTTTTAGGTCCTATTCAACAATAGACTTAACGTGGCTAGATTTGGGTCTTCCCCAAAAGAGAGAAACATTATGGTAAGTTAAAGGGAGTGAGCCTTCTTTCATCCCTAATTCATTAATGATGAAACATTTTCTAGTGGAGGGAAAATTCGTTCCAAATATCATGCATAAATTATTCCAACTAATGTTTTGTCTCGAGACCTCATCATAGTGTGAGAGAGTGGACTTGAAGTTAAGAATATTCCTTTTACTACCTTATAAGAATATAATGATGTCATCAGAATAGAAGAGATGAATAGGATTATTCACATGCCTAGATACTTGGATGGGCTTGAGATTATTTTGAATCTTAAGTATGTTGATAAATCAGATGAGATAGTCTTCAACTATCGAGAATAGAATAAAAAATAGGGGATCACCTTGTCTAACCACTATGGTACATTTAAAATAATTATTGGGAGATCCATTGATAAAAATAGAGATAGAGGATGATTTAAAGATAGTTTTGATGGAAGTGATAAAAGAATCACTAAAACCAAAACATTGAATGACTTTTAAGATAAATATCTAGTCCATGGTGTCAAATGACTATTTGATATCAAGATTTATAGATTTTTTCCCTCCTCTGTCCGTTTTATTCAAGTTGTTAACACACTCAAAGGAAAGGCAGATAAAGTCATGAATGGATCTCCCTTTGATAAAACCAAATTGGTTTCATGAGAAAATTTCGACTGTGATAGCTTAAAGACTATGGAATATGATTTTTGTGATTATCTTATATAGCATATTGATAAGATTAATCGGTCTATAAAGGTGAACATCAATGGAAATTTCCACCTTTTGGATCAATGTGAGAGATTGTGCATTAAGATAATGAGGAATCACTATATTGGAAATAATATTTAGAAAATTTATGAACATCGACATAAATCACATCCCAATAGTATTGGAAGAAACCATTATCGAATTCTTCAGGACCTGAGGCACTATCAGGATTCAGACTAATAAAAGTGTCTCTAATTTCATGATCAAGCAGTGTGCTAAGAAGGATAGTGTTATCCTTATCATTGATCACTAATGGGATTACCTCAAGGAGGAGGTATTTGTAGTTATCAGGGCCATTGAAGGTGGATTCATAGTTAGAGAAAATATGTTGAGCGATGTCATCTTCCTTGTCAATAATCATGTCCCCATCATTGAGGAGACTAAGCAGCCTATAGGCCTTCATGACTCATTGATGTGAATTGAAGAATTTTGTGTTTCTGTCACCATTAGTTAACCATTTAACATTAAATTTATAATTTCTCACATTTTACTTTATTATGAGAAAGGTGTTTAGTTTGAAAACATTGTTTGTTTCTTGAGTGGGGTTTTAGTTGAGGTCAGAGGTGGTGTTTTTGTTTTTAAGGTCAATGAGTTCCTTCTTAAAAAGCATTATTTCATTGTTAAAAAGATTGGATTTAGAGATGCATCAATATTTTAGATTCTGTTTGAGGTATTTTAATTTGAGGATGCCCGAAAAGGAATCATTTTAATGAGGCGTGGAGGTCTAAAAGTTGTGTATGATATGAGTGCATTCGTCCTCAGAGAACCAAGCATTGTTAAACCAAAAAGGTAACCTGGGTATTATGTCTTTTTAAGAGACACAGACTAGGATGGGGGGTGGTGATCCAAATTTATCATGTCAATGGTGGTTCTAGACATCATGTAAAAATGATATAAGTCAAGGAGATTTTTGAAATCTCAATCTAACTTGGAGGAAACCACTTTTTTATAGTGTCTTCTATATCAGGTGAAATTCCCACTAGTAAGGTTAACATCAATGAGATTGTTGTATTTGATCGCAATTTTGAATTATCTCTGGGAGATGGAAGAGTGAGAAGAGTCGATCTTTTAACTTGACTTTGGAATGGAATTAAGGTCACCCATAAAAAACTAGGGGTCAGTAATATTGCTGCTTAGATAAGAGTGTTCATTCCAAAGAGTTCTCCGATCTTGGTAGTTGTTTTTATCATAAAAAATGAGCATAAGATAGGTGAACCATAAATAATAAAATTGTATGTGAAAATGTGGTCAGAGGTAATGAAGACATTAATAAAATGTAGACAGGAGTTCATAAAAATCAATAAGGATCCAAGATTATGCATATTTTTGATAGCACCAGTAATAACAAGTTGTGTTGACAAAGATGAAAATATTTAGGAGAAAAGGTAATTTAAGGTTCGACAATGGAAAATAATATACGATGAAGTGTGTTGATCATTATTTTTAACACAATTAATGTGGAAGGGTTAGTGATACCCTAACAATTCCAAAAGAATATATTCATTTAAATCAAATTTTGGAGTTAGAAATATCCATTTTCTTTTTCATAAAACCTTTATTTCTGGTAGATCATCTAACCTCTGGAGTGCTGTTAATATTTTGAACATTGAATTTTTAATATGGATATATTATTTTCTAGATTCGCTCTTGGTATTTTCTTGGTTACCTCTCAATCTTTAAGAATGTGTATCTTGAAAAACAATAAAAACTAGATTTTAGTCAAGGTAAAATATATTTTATTAGTAAAAAAATCATATATAAATTCCTATTGGATAATTTTAATTTATCCCATGTCACCATGTCATAAAAAGTGTATTTATTTAGTGACACTTTCCAATGAGTGAGCCATTAAAAATATGTAAATGTTAATGATATTTACCATTTTTTCACTCCTCTCACTTATAAAAAGGAACCTCCACTCATAACTTATTCACAATATTTGATCCCTTAATATCATTCAAAAACCACTCAAATCCCATTATAACTGCCATATTCACATCTTATAGGTCTTAGTATTAGTATAAGATTATCCAATGATGGATCAATGTGTAATCTAAATGATATTAGGCATAAATCTTAATTAAATATATTTTCTTTTTTATCTCACCTTCATCAAACCAGTCATAAACAATCATTTATAATAATTTAATTATTTCAATTATACTTATATGTTTTTTATGTTATTACCTATTTTATTCTTCTTTTCCATCCAATGGGATATGAAATCATCACTTATATATATGTATAGACTATTGCAACCATGATGAAATGTATTTAATATCTTTATCATTTCCTCTCATTATAGCAATTAATATAATTTATAAAATTAGTATAGATAATATATAAACCAACATAAATATTAATGAAATATAATATCTTACTTACTTACTTTCCATTATATATTTCTGATAATGATAATGATGCTCATGCATACGTCTTGACTACCACCTCAATGAAGTGATGAAATATGTACGTCATTACTACCGTAGAATTATCATCATAGGGATGGAAATAATGAATTAGTTATAAAATTATAAAAAAATTATTATAAAATGAAAAAATAATATCTAATTTATTTAATTTCCACCATATAGAAAAATTAAAATTTTATTCATATAACTATACAGACAACATTCACCAAGAAACTACATTCTTAATTTTCCAATAAACCCCTTTATCAATGATTCTTAAAGAATATTAAAGGTATAAAAATTAATATTTACCTGTTATAAATATTCGAGAAATAATGTAATAATGACACCCTTTGATCATGCTTAACTTATCAATGTTGTTTTTGGATTACTCAATGAGAATCCTTAAAACGTAAAACATGAACATATCCAATTTTTTATCAATATAAAGAAAGGGAATATTTGAAATAATAATAATAATAATAAGGTAATTATAAATATACAGGTTATTATATAAGTATTAAATCTATAGAATTTTATTTTTTAAAAAGTAAAATTATGTTTGTTGTGAGTATGTAGATAAGGTTAGGGAGTTGTCATCTCAATTTCCATTCTTTAGAACTCAAAAAATTTTAACCTCAAGCAGTAATTTTTCTGTTAAATAAATTAAATAAGGATTTATTTTATTATTAATTTACTAACATTAAAGTTATTTATAAATTATTTTAATCTTCTATCCTTCAATGTTATTTCTCTTAAAAAAATTAATTTTTATTGAATATTTCTTTAAAACATTATTTTAAATTTCTTAATACCTTTTTCCTCTATGTTCATGTTATAAAAATTGATTAATAGGCATTTTATATATATGTATATGTATGATTAATTTAATTTTTACTAATTTTTTAACTATTTAGAAATAATAATAATAATTCATATTTTTTCTGTACAAATCAATTTTGTCTCTTTAAACCAATTTCTAAAAGAATATTTTTCTACTTTTTACTACATAATATTTATTTCCTACAATTAAATCCATCATTCATTACCAATATTCCATTAAATGTGTGTATAGTTTTTCTATGAGTATTATATTCCAAATTTTTAGTTAATTTTATTTTTTAAATGATTTTAAAAGAAAATGATATTTCTTCTCATTTTTGGAATTAAATGAATGTGGTTTTGAATATTAGATCAAACAAGAAAATTTAAGGGATTTATGATATAAATGAAAAGTTTTATTTGCTTATGAAATAAATTTTTTCATGGAAATTTTATAATATAAATGGGGAGCATGATATTAGTCTCATATCAGGTGAACCCAATACATATTTATAATGTATTATGTAATTTTGATGTAGTCAATGAGATATAAGTTACTCTTAAGTTATATATTTTAATTAACCACATTGGTTATTCCTTTATAAGGGTTATTGTTTGGTTGAGTGTAAAGATACAATCCCAATATCCCTATATATTTTTTCATTCATTATTCTAGAATATAATGTAAATATTTTCATTTAATTATTTATTAAATTTAGAAATTGATTAAAATAATTTTTATGATCTTATAATGGTGAATGGGTTTTCTTGAAGAAAACGAATCTATGTATTTCATGAAACCCTCATAAACATGTGATTTTTAAATAATAATTTCTTCTAAAGTGTAATATGAAATATTTAGAATTTTAATTTGATTTCTTGAGTTAGTAAATGTCTATTTGATATTAATGTTTATAATGTAAATAGACAATTTTTCTTATAGGTTGTTATGAATTTTAAAAAGGACTTATAAGTTTCATTTTTTACTATATCCCTCAATGAGAATAGTTTTTCAATCACATGTTTCAAAATATTTTTCAAAGATATTATGTTTTTATAAGGATTACATATTTGTTCATTTGTGAAATGTATTGAGTGATAAAATAGATTCTTGATTGAATGATTAGTGAAAACACAGGGAACTAAATTTCTGGAAACAATATTCACTATATAGAAGTTTACTTTTTATGTAGTAGTTTTCATAAATATCTAAAACTATGAAACTAAAATATCCAGGAAATGTATGAATGTGTAACAGAAGTTATAAAACAAAAAACTATGTGTTTTTTAATAAATAGTGTGGTATAGTTGGTATATGAAAAATGGTTTAGAGAAAATTATAGTTTATGATGTTCCTTGATAAAAAAAACATTACTAGTTAATGTAACGACCCTAAACCCAATAACCCAAATCTAGTTTCTAGTTTATTACATTAGAATCAGATATACAAAAATGAATCCTATAGGACGCAATTGTTTATTAGTCATAGTAAACTAGATATATATATGGTTCTTATATTACAATTGAATACACCAAGTAATACATAAGTGTTATCTAGAATATCAATAGTCTCTCTGGATTATCATTTCATATATTTAATAGTACACTTCCTAGATTCCTAGAAATGGAAAAAATATATGTTTGGGATAAACTTCTTAATAATAATTTCGTAATGTAGAAGTTTTCATGTGTAAATGAAGAATAAACAAAAATACAGAGCCAATATTGAAAGGTAAATAATGAAATACACATTCTATTTAATCAATAACATGTCTATTATGAATAAATAACTAAAAAATATGTAAATAAAATTTCTAAAAAAAATTCCATTTAATTGATAAACTAATAATAAAAATTTAACTAGAAAAAAATTAATATCAAAAATATCATGGATAATAATAAATGAAATATTGATTAATGAAATTCATAATTATTTGATTTTATTATAGCTTCCAGCATGATAGATCTAATTGAAATAAAATTCACAAGAATGTTTAAAATTGATGGTTATGTATACTTTATAAACCAATTTATTTAAGGCTAGTAAACATATTCATATTATCAGACTACTGATTCATTGAGAGGCGATCTATAATTATGGACCATCTATATCTACATGTCCAACGCATTTCTTATATATCGAATGATCTATTTAATTCATTTACAATATTAATTTTCTAGAGATTTTTGTATCATGTGTGGAATATATATTATCAATAATTTTCCCAGTAAATAGAATAACATTCAATGTAAAATACTATATATATAAATGATATATGGTTAATGTAATATGTATATTCATGATAAATAGTATTTATATTTATGGGAATTGTATTTTAAATTAGAATGTGAAAGTAAATAATTAAATGTAAATTTGATGATTACAAAAATTAACCCATTAATACAATTTCAATTCATTCCATTTTAAAACTGATCATAAACCATCTAGATAAATAATAATGATGGTTTTAATACAACATATTTCTGTTTGATCACAGGTATAATAAAGAGTTGATGTCGTTGATGAATATAAATACAATAAAAATAGTAGGCATTATAAAGGTTAAATACCCTTGAAAATTATAATATAATCCTTAAAATATTGTGGTGTTATTCTAGCAGGAAATCCTGCACATGTTGTGCATCTTATAATAGTGATTCTTTTCATGTTTTTGGTAAAACAAAAATATGCTTTTTTGGAAAATTAAACGAATATTAATTTCATAAAAATTTTATATAGTAAAAAATGGGTAACAATTTATTTAATAAATCATTATGATAATGTTAAAACATTTAAAAAAATCATATTTTTGAAGAAAAATGATTTCAACCGAAGGGAAGAAAAAATTCTAGCATTCAAAAAATGATTTTCTAAAAAATTATAAATATCAAATTTTCAGAGTTGGTACTATTAATTGAAAATATAATGATATTATAGGGGAGAATAAACTAAATTTTTTATTTTAAAATGATCAAATAATTTCTTGAATAGAAAATAAAATATAAATAATCCTGATTAAAATGAGATTGTGAAATAAACCCTTACAAATATCATAATGTTGATGTGGTAATTATTCAATGAATAAATTATGTACGTCAAATATAAATACACATAAATTTAGTATAAATAAAACATAATATATTAAAAATTATTTAGGAACCAAATTTTATAATATTATAGATAAGGAATAAGTAATATAAGCTAATGAAAATAAATTGAGTTATGAAATTCTTCACCACTTGGTTATTTTAATTTGAAATAGCCTTATATGAACTAATTTAAATTAAAACATGAAATACAATGAGGTATTTATTTATCATGACATTACATGAATATGGTTAGTATAAACATAGTATAAAAGAAATTGGCTGCATAGCATTAAGATATTCCTCAATGTTGGGAACTTGAGATGAAACCCCTTATGTCACACATCCTTTTAGTTCAAAAGTCATTTATATAATGAATAATGGTTTTATTCAATATTATAATTTATAATAGAACCATAATAATATTTAAAATAACATATATAATATTATTATACCATTTTATTTTATTTTTCATAATAATATTTCATTATTTTCATTATTTCAGGTGATAATTACATTGTATTCTCATGTGTGTATTGTCGTGAAAGTTGTGGTGAATTTATATAGGATATAGGCCCATCATCACAAGAATTGCATTAATTTAATGAATATCATATTTACATACTATATAAATATTTATAATCATTATATAATGATGGACATGGAAAATGAATCATTTTATGGGGATGATGGGTCGAATGTATGCACGAGCGATGATGTAACAACCCAGTTCTGGGTGCCGCCCAAAGGTTCCCCATACTCGGTGGTCGCATAGCCTCATGTTCATTTCACCAAATTCCAGAGACTGCAGACTAGTAGAAATAGAATTAGGTGTGATAGTGGGTAAACTATTCCCTCATTGGGAGAGTAACACAGTGGAAATAAACAGATCTGCAATAGCGGAAGCAGCAATAACATGAAGCTGGTAATCATCTGAAGAATGATAGAAATTACAAACTAGAGCACATATATAAATGGTGCATGATACATTTGTCTAGGAAAATAGCCATAAAAATTCACAATGCTGGAATACAATACTAAACCAATGTACAAGGGAAAAAATAAACTCCAACTGTATCACAAGCCTCAGCTTTGCCTCATTTTCTTAATCTCCATAGCAATCAAGTACCTGAGATAAAAGGGTGCTTTCCATTATCCATACCTACATCAATATAATCAGTTTGGGGCCAAAATCATGACACATAAATGGTGTGAGACAAATCTCAGTGGGAAACCACCCACCTATTTGTACCTAACTACCTGTGAATATATATGGAAGAAAATAAGAAAAATGAAATTGTAAACAATTAAGTATTTAAAACTAGAAAATATTACAGTTGCAATTACATTCATTTTTTATATATCAAGTAAGTAGATAATCAAAAAAAAGTTACCCACTAATACGTACTCACAACCTAACCCATCTGGTTCAACCAATCAAACACAAGTAACCCCCAAGGAATTACTCAAAGTCTAACCCCTCTGGTTCAGCTTTAGAAAATACTCTCTAACAGTGTACTCACCATCAATTCCCCATGTGGTCTTGTATCGGTAACTATAGACACTCTAGAGTAGAATTCAAAATCCAATATACCTTGTGGTCTCATAACAACGAATTACAGACACTCTGAGCAAGCACAAAGTCCACCCCCACCCCATATGGTCTCGCAACGTCAAATTAAACCTAAACTCTACAGAAGCCCTCTGCATCCATTCTTTCAATAGTCTACTAAACAAGGTTCCCACAGCCCTGTGTAAGTCAATAGTGCACAAACGATATATGGAAGCCAAATTAAACATCAATAACTACAAGGAAAAATAGTCTACAACATATCTCAAAATGTCAGATAAAATCACAACATCCTAACAACAGTAGGCATGGAAAACAAGGCAGCCAAACATGAGAATCTAGACCAAATGGTCAATATCAAAACAAGTGGAGGAAAAATATCCCTAGTATGAAAATTAACTCCATTCACAATCAAACAACCACTAATTAGGAACACAAGTTCTATCATGCATTAATAGGGCCAAACTCCCTAAACATGCAATACCCCGAACAAGGGTATTGGCACTTATTCACATGTAACTCAAATACCAACTACAGAATAGAAAAAACCTCCTACCTTGACATTATAAGATTAGTATACTATAGAGTCGGCCATTTAATCTCCATAGAACACCGTAGATCTATATAAATTTATAAAATGTTCAACCAAGGATATCTCACGCAAGAAGGGGAATCAAGAAATGGGGATCTAGAAGAAGGAAAGGCTAACCGTGATGATTCTAAGGCAATCAACGATGGTTGATTCAGAGAACGGATTATTGATCGGGGCCTCTAGAAATAATCGGGGATCTTCAGTCACTCATGTATGAGACGGTTCCAAAAGAAGATGTTTCTTCCAATGAGATGTGACCACGGTCTGATATAACAATTGGAAAGAAAAATTTATGGAATTTCTTTTAAAATTACACAGCATGTACTTGCCTTTACAGAGATCCACTTTAGGCAGCCACCAGGTCACCCCACACGGCCCTATAAAGGTTTCTACATGACTAGTACATGGTCGCTAATGACAACTGGGTACATGGCGTGTTCTCCTGAAATTTACAAAAACTCATATTTCTCTAAAAAACAACCATTAAAGAAATAGATACCAGAAAATAAGATTAGGGTTCTTAAATAAATAAACCCTTAAAACATTTGTCTATGATTTTCCCTAGCAAGGATGTGTAGAAGAATAATCCTCAAACATCTCTGGCCACTGTGATCGTACATCGGCCGCCCTCTCCTATGTCTCATCATGTACTCACCTGTGCTTCCATATCACTCATACCAGAGGAAAATCCTGGCCACAATGAACCTTCGCACTGCGATCAACAATTCGGATAGGATGCTCCTCGAAAGATTCTTCCACCTCTAGCTCAACATCCTTATATTGTAAAACATGATACAGGTATGAGAAGTAACGTTGTAGCTAAGAAATGTGGAAGATGTCATGCATAGTCTAGTATTTCTGAGGTAATATTAGATGATAAGAAACCGACCCAAATCTATCCAAAACCTCAAAAGGTCTGACATAACTTGTTGAAATATTAACTTGTATCCTAATCCCCCAGTGTCCCAACCAGATTGCGACACACCAAAAAACCAGATCTTTGACCTCGAACACCAGAGTCCGTCTCTGTCAATCAGTTTAAGACTTCTATCGGGATTATAAAATACTGATCCTCTTTTGAATCAACTCTATCTTCTACATGGTCTCCTAGACAAGACGAGGTCCCAGCATAGTTTCCTCTCTTGACTCCAACCAACATAAGGGTGATCAGCATGACCTACCATACAAAGGTTCAAAAGTTTCCATCTGAATAGTTTCGTGAAAACAATTGTTGTATGGAAACTCTACCAAAGGTATATTCTTCTCTCAAGAACCTTTGAAAACTAGGATGCATGATTGAAGCATGTCCTCTAGGACCTGAATTGTACTCTCAGACTAGCCATCTGTCTGGGGGTGGTAAGTTGTACTCAGAAGTTCCTGTGTACTGAAAGCCCTTTGTAATCCTTACTAGACCCATGAAGTAAAATGGATGTGACTGTCTGAAACATTAAAGTTTGGAACCCCATGTAGACATACAATTTCTCGGATGTACAACTTTCCCATCTCATCTATAATGAATGTCTCATTGATCGGCAAGATGTAAGAAACATTCGTGAGTCTGTTAATGACAACCCATACTATTTCATTCCCTTGAGGAAACCTCAGTAAGCCTGTTATGAAATCCATCATGACATCATTTCACTTCCACTCAACAATGGGTAATAGCTATAAAATCATGCAGGTCACTGATGCTCTGCCTTCACCTACTAACTGGTGGAACACCTCATGACAAAACCTACAAGATCTCTCTTCATACCCGACCACCAATACTGATCGTGTGTATCTCAATACATCTTGGTGACCCCAAGATGAAATGCCTAATCCTAGGAATTAATTTCCCACATTTGCTTCTAGCATATGTCTACTGATAGCCACATGCGCCCATGAAAGTTCAAGATATCATCCTCGCACATGGTCCATCTAGGAATACGGTCTTATCCTGACACACTCTCTCATAGGACTAGGCCTTCATCATCTGATAGCTACATTACTCTCACTCGATCAAGTAGAGTAGAGGTAATAGATATAGAAGAAATGAATGTATGCCCCTATATATCATACAACTCCAAATGCATCTCAGAGAATAGATCCATATGTTGCCGCTCACTATTGGACTCATGAACTACTTATATCTATGTCTTTCTGCTCAATGCATCAGCTATTGTGTTGCCTTTCCTAGTCATATAGGAAAGCTCAAAATATATAGACTGATGATACTCTACCCACCTTCGCTATCTCAAATTCAGATCACACTGAGTATAGATATACTTGAGACTGTTGTGATTGGTGAAAAACAAAAAATTATTTCCAAAAGGATAATGTCTCCAACAGAAAAAGGCATGAACAACTGCAGGTAACTCAAGATCATGCATTGGTAATTCTTCTCATGTGGCCTTAACTACCAAGACTCATACGAAATGACTCCCTCCACCCCCATAAGAACTACCCCTAGCCTATTACCTGATGCATCACAGTAAATAGTATAGCTCTTTCCCTGCTCTGTAAATACTAGTATCACTACTGAAGTAAACATCTCTTTTAGGTCTTGACAGAATAACTCACAAGAATCTGACCACAAGTACATTGTACCCTTCTTAGTTAGGCCCGTTAATGGCCCTTCTAAGAATGAAAATTCATGTATAAAACGTTTGTAGTAACTCTCCATCCCTAGAAAACTTCTTACTTCAATGAATTTTTTCGGATACTCCCAAGAATCTACTACCCTCACTTTCTTGTGGTCTACTGATACTCTTATCTCTGAGTTAACATGACCCAAGAAGTGAATCTGGTCTATCCAAAAATGCCATTTTGAGAGATTAGCATATAGATGATGCTCTCTTAGTGTACTCATAACGATCACGAGATGGGTAGAATGGTCATGTAGAGTGTGATAGCACACCAATATATCGTCCACGAAGACTACTATGAACGAATCCAAGTATGGATAGAACACTCGGTTCATCCGTTCCATGAAAATAGTAGGTGTTTTTGTGAGACCGAACAACATCACCACGTACTCATATAGACCATACCTACTATGAAAGTGTGTAAGAGATATATCGGATGGTCTAACATGAAAATGATGATAACCAGATCTCAAGTCAATATTTGAGAACACCCAGGCTCCTCGAAGTTGATCAAAGGGATCATCAATCCTTGATTAGGGATATCAGTTCATGACCGTCAAATGGTTCACCTTCTGATAATTCACACACAGTCTGAGGGTATCGTCTACCTTTGTTGAAAATAGGATATGTGAACCCCAAGGGGAAGTACTGGGTCAGATAAAACCCTTAGCATGTAACTCCTCCAACTGCTTCTTGATGTCCTGTATCTTTAGTGTAGTCATCCTATAAGGATAAATCGACACTACTTCCACTCCTGGAATGCGATTAATAGGAAAGTCTACCTCTCACTCTGGAGGCAAACCGGAAATGTTTTTTTGGAAATAAATCCCTAAAATGATCCACCACTGGAGGATATTCCATCTATGAAGTCCCCTGGTCATCCAGATATAGACTAGAAATCTAGGCTATAACTCCTCCCAACCCATGATGCTCTGGTACCGCTCTTCATTCATGGACATCCCATTCATCCTTAGGTTAAATGGATCTTCCCTCTGGTGATGTAAAACTCACACTACGGAGATAGTATTCGACAAAATTCACTAAGGTAACTAACCAATCCATTCTGAGAATGACATCATATCATGTCATATCTAAGACATAGAGGTCACATAATAAGTGAAACCCACCATCCTCTAGAGGGCACTCCATGAATTGTCTTTCAATAGCCATTCCTGTCCTGAACGGAGTGTCCAATGTTAAGATATCAGTAGTAGAAAAGATATAGAGCCCAACACTCTCCACAACAGCAATAGATATGAAACGATGGGAATCCCATATATCGAAAAATGCAGAAGCTAAAAGTGATGTAAATAGGATCATACCTTGAACTGTAGTGATTTTTGGATCCTAATCTTGCTTAGTCTGCTCCACTACAAATGTTTTTCTTGTACTACGGCCCAGTGACCCTGCCTGAAAACCCTGAGCTGATAAACCATGTTGTCACTAAAATCATAGTGACTGGATACCACATACATGACCTCCACCTTATCATAAACATTCAGACAAACTCCATTTCTTATGATAGTTAGAAATTGGATGTGTAACTCCTGAACAGTGAGTCGTAGAAGAACCACTATCACCAGCTACGGGTCAGAAAAACTGACAGAACTGCTGAATATGGCCCATCCTTCCACAAAATCTGCACTCCACCGGGTATCTCAGGAAATGTGGCCTCGTATTCCCACCATTTACACATGGGTATAATTCCACCTGACCACCAGAAGGTGTATCTCACCTATTCTGATCTCCATGTGTAGACTTCTTGAAGTGGTTGCTGCTATCATCTGGAGAAGCACTGACTCTGGATGCTGAACCGCCGTTTCCCATAGATCTAGAATCCCTCAGGTTTTATTCTATGATCAGCCCTTGGTTGACTTTGGAAGATATGGTCGTCAACAAGAATATGTTCACCTGAGATCAAATGTCATTCCTAAGACCATCTCCAAACTTATGCGCTTAGAATAACTCATCACCCCCTAGAATGGGTGTGAATCACTACAGCTCTGTAAAGTGATAAGACTACTCCATTATGGTAAGAGTACTCTACTCTAGACTCATAAACTCTCAGGATCGATCATCCCTCAAATTCTCCATGTAAATGTAATAAAAGAAGGTATGCTAAAACTCATTATAAGCCATACCCTGCAGGCGTCCCACCTATGAAATCACATCCCACCTTCTCTTCAGAGAATCCCATAGCATGTGCGTAGAAAGCTTCACCCTCCTCTCTAGAGGCATCTCTAGATTCTCAAAGATAGATATCATGGCCTCTAACTATGACTTCGCAGCCTGAGATCCCCCATCCCCTGAGAATGTGGGAGGATGTTGCTGGTGAAAAAACCCATGTCCACTCTACCATAGATGGGGAAGGATGTGGTGCTCCCTGTAAGGTCTGCATAAACCACATGAAGTCCTATCATAATTGTGCACAAATCATACTCCAACTAGTACCTCAAGGATGGACCATGCATGACTTGATTGCATTATATGTAAAACATGAACCAACTGTGAAAAAGATAATTTCCCATTATACATGGTCTCTCCTAATCAGAAACGAGGTTTAAAAAAATTATGTTCCTTCCCATGTTCAATTCTTTTAGCCACTTTCACATTGTGCATGGTTTTATATAAGAGTTTCATGGTTTTCATCTAACTATTAACGATGTGTGCACCCATATAAAATACCAAAAAAACATTCCAAATGGTTTCCAAACCCACCCAGACAACACCCAATCAATTTATATATATATAATACGTAAATTAATTGTTGTATACATAAAAATCGGGGAGATATATTCTTATAACATCCCACCCCTCCTCATCTTCCTGAGAATTCGATGGAATGTTACATGGCCATAGGCGATATCCCTAAGATGCCAATGGCTGAAAACATATTCCAAGGGATTTATTAACATTTGAGCAATGATTACTACTTTGAAAATAAAATAACCAACCAATATTTCCATAACCAAAAGGCTACTACATGATTAATGATAATCAATGTAAAACAACTCAAAGTAATATTGTTAATATCAAAACTAAACTTCAAAAGAGTTACACAGTGGAAGACTACCAAACATAAATGTGCAGAATGGAATACAACCAAAAATCTCAATAGAGACTATATAATTTTATGATCCAACACAATCTATACTCCACTCAAAAATATACCCCATGTATCACTATGCACCACTAGAGAATTGTGATAACTTACCTCTGAACGTATCTCGATAAAAAATATATGACAAGGCACCAATGTTCCCAATCAGGGGTGAGTGATAAAACCTAATTGGATTTCAATAAATGAATTCCCTACTCACACAACTACGATTAATCAAGTTAGAGAATTTATATAAAAAATATATAAAACCATTTGAATAATTTTAAAAATTTATCCTAAAACCAAAAAATTATATACCAAAGTAGTTTTCTCGAAGAAACCAATTTCCAAGGAAAGCAACCAAACAAGTCATTATAGAATTTCATAATTTTTTATGTCGGGATAATCCATTCCACTACACACATACACACCCTTATCCACACAACCACACAATATTGGTGTTACAATTGATGGTGCAATTTCAAGTCCACAACCCATCCCTTTTATGGTGGAACTTCAAGACCATTATCCATCCAATTTCACACATACTTAACCATTTAATCCAACCATATAAAAAAACTATAATTTCCAAACCAAATCAATCATTTCAATATACTACAGTTTTCATGATAACCTTGATAACACTGTGTTCTAATAAAATAATCCATTTATTGAAAACCATTTTTCCAATAATCCATTTCAATAAAACCAACCCTTTAATTGAAAACGCTTTATCATGTATCAAAACCAACTCACCATTCTAAAATCATGTTACCAAAATCAACTTTTCCCAAAGCACCAATTTTTTCCCCATTCCAAAAACTATATCCAATGAAAGTTTGAAAAAATATTTTCACAACAATATCAAAATAAATTTCACACAAGAAAATAATATTAAAATAAATCCTTCTTTTTCTACAGAGTGGAGTCAATAGTAAATCCACCTACCATAGGATTTATGGAAAAAAAGAATAATGTAACTAAACTATCAATGAAACCGAGTTTAATCTCAAAAAAATAACATTATATATCTTCCCTTAGAATTAAAGAAGACAAATATAAGCATATTAATCCTATGTAACCTTAGATCTATCCAAATTTAAAGTATATCTAAGAAATGATAAAGGGAGATAAGTATGTCTAAATAATTCACCCATAAATACTGACTTATCATGATATTCAGGCTTTAACACACCGAGAAGCAACTTAGAATAGGCTCTAAATTGATGGGGAAAGAATCATTAGCCTTCTTGAGGGAGAAATATTGAGTTAGGGTCAGTCAGGGGAAAATATGTGGGTTTAAAACACAATCTCGACCAAGATCCTTCATTGGTGGATCTTGTTTTTAAACCGTGCACGGTTAGTCTCACGATTTGGAAAAATTCTTTCTTAGAGTTATCCTTCTTCTAACTCAAGGATGAACCTTATATGGATGGATTGAAATATTATTAAACCTTGTGACAACCATTAAAATAAAATTTTCTCCTTATACATGGTTTTACCTAGGTGCCCGTATGGTCTGAAAAAACTGTGGCCATGCTAGTGCGCCATTCCCACATCTTATTACTCATTATTAATGGTTTCATATTAGATTTACATGGATTCCCATTGCCATGAATCAGCCATCGATCCTTAGAAAATCTAAAAAAACAATCCAAAATGTTTCCAAACCCTTCGAAACATCACCCAAACACTTTATTTACATAGAATTCCTAAATAAAGTGTTACTTACTTGAAATTGGGGGGATAAATTATCCCCACCATTAGCCTTTACATCCCTAAAATGTAGAAAACCATCAATTACCTAATGGAGTTATGGAAATTACTCTTTCATTTCATTATCATGTTCTTACATCTCATCCTAAATATGACAATGTTTCCTCAAAACCAGCACTAAGCCGATGATTTTTCTATGCAGTACTTTCTCTTTCCTATATAAAATCTGCACTAGCTTGTGTACAAATGATGTATCCATATCTAGGTCAACATGATCACATAATCAAGATAAGGATGTAACATTTTCAAGTAAGATACATGATGGAAATTATTCCCTGCATAGAATTGTGGTTGAAATTCTAACCAATATTCATCATCAATAACCCATTCAAGTATCTAAAAAGGGCCTTGGTATTGAGTAATGCATCTAGAAATGGTGATGTCCAAACCTTGGATAGATCCTCAGGAAGACATCATCACTCACCTCAAACGAGAATGGTTGTTGAGGAGGATCTACAAACAATTTTTGAACACTCTGAGTTATTTTCCTTCATTTCCAGGTCAACTGAATCTTCTCTGTTTTCTCATGGACAAGGAACAACCCAAATAGTGAACTCTCACTAATTTATAGCCAAAAAAGTTAAGAATTAAAAGGATTACCATACAATTCATCAAAGGATCAACATGTTTTGAGTCTTGATAACCGTTGTTATACTAGAACAGTACCAACGATATCTTCTCTTCCCATGAGCAACCAAAATCCATTGCAGATGATTAAATCATGTCTTACAGCATTTGTATCATCCATTCGTCTTTCCCATCGGTCTTTGGATGATATGTTATAGTCATATTCAACTGAGTACCGAGGCCTTTCTGTAAATATTTCCATAAATAAGACATAATCCTCATATCTCTATTTGACACTATTGAAACATGTATGACATGCCACTTTTTCACTTCTCATATATTGATTTTTGATATGTACTCCACCATATAATATTCATGAATTTGGATTAAATGTGAAAACAATTTATTTGATCCACTATCACACATAAGGAATCATGTTTTGAAACCATTATTGGCATATTTATAACAAAATCCAAAGGTATTTTTCCCTTTTCAAAAAAATAATAGGTAAATACTGAAACATAACTTCTAGTCAATGATGCTCTGCCTTAAATTTCTAACAATCTAGGCATCTTAAAAAAACTCATCCATCATATTTTTTTACTGATCCATCAAAACTCTACTTTCACAAATTTATACATCTTCTTTATTCCTGAATGAACACCCATCTAAAATGGTTGTAAGCATGAATGAGTTGTTCTAAGAAAATTCATAGGTATGACCATCCAATTTCTGAACCACAATACGGAACACCTATCTAGATTCCATCCCTCAATGGTCTCCCCATTGATGAGTTTTAGCATCATAACCACACATTCTTCATTATATGTTTGTTACTCTTTCACTACCTCTAAAAAATCAAGAAAAAATGAAAATGTAAAGAAAATTTTACTTTCACCTCAGTCTTTACATTCCAAGAGTATGTCTTATAGGGTTGACATCATCTTTCACTCATCTGAATCCACTTTTTCCAACTGATTATACAACTTGATTCTTCATTGACCAGCCAATGAATTTCCTTTACCCAGTGTATACATCAAGTCAAATTCAATAATGTGGGATTACACCATCCATATTATTTTTCTCAAGTTAAAATATCATTATGAGAAAATATGTTTCAAGCTCTTATGATCGATGAACATAGTAAATTTCACACAAATTAGATAATGACTCGAATTAATAAAATAATAGTGTATAGAAACTGACTCCAAATTGTATATTGGGTAGTTATTTTCATGAATCCATAACTATATTGATTCATAATAAACACCATGATATTCATGCATTAGAATATAGGACAATACAAATCCAGAAGCATCACAATACACCACATACCCTTATCCTAATTCTGGTGGTATCAAGATAGGTGATAATGTAAGGTGAACTTTTAGCTCTTGAAAATACATATTAAATTTCTCTTATCATTTGAATGGACCATTATTCCTTGTCAAATCTAAAATAGAGGAATCTATTCAGAATAATTTAAGAATAAATCTTCGGTAAAAACCAAATAGACCAAGGGAACTGTGTATCTGAAAAACATTCTATGGAGGTTTTCAAGAGATAATAGCCTCTATATTTTCTAGTTTCAATGAAACACCTATTTTGGATATTACATGGACAATAATGTGTACCTCTTGTATCCAAAAAACAAAATTTGATAATTTATCATACAACAAATGATCTCTCATGATTCATAACATTATATCCAAGTGTTTCTCATGCTTATCCCATTTCCTTGAATACAAAATAAATTCATCCACAAAGACCGAAACAAATAATATAGATACCTTGGAAATAATTGATTCGTCAAGTCCATAAATATTTTTGGTGCATTTGTAACACAATAATGAATTACCACTAATTCATAATGGCCATATCTTCTTTTAAATTTTTTTTGGAATATCATTCTTCCAAACCCACAATTAGTGATATCCTGATCCCATGTAAATCTTAATAAACCATTGATCCCTCCTCAATTGATCAAATAGTTCAAAAATGCATGAATGTGGATATCTATTCTTTAGAATATAATGGTTAATCTTATAATTATTTACACCACACTGAACAGTACCATCTGGCAACAGGAAAAAAAATTGGTGATTCCCATGAAGATCTGCTAAAACGAATGAACACTTTTCTTTCAAGCTCTTCCAAATACACATTCAATTTTCTTAATTATATTGGTTCCATTAGAAAATATTTAATGGATATAGGAATGTTCTATAAAAGAAGATAAATCATAAATTCCACTTCCCTTATATGTGGTAACCCTCCTAAATGTTTTAGAAACACATCTACAAACTAGTCAACAACTTCTGAAAAAAATACTATTATCGGTCTCTTTTTCAATTCTAATGTCAAAGCCTCCAACTGGTATGAAATTGTTATAAATTCTAGTGACAACAAGATCATTGAACCTACCTTTACATTTTGGTCCCATCTGAATAGATTCTCAATGCCATCCTCAGTTGTAAAACTGACATTTCTGGTATAATAGTCGACGTGGGCCTAAAAATTTATCATCCAATACATACCCAGAATTATATCATAGACATATATTTATTCTTTAGATAAATCCCATAAAATCCTGGATCCATAAATATTTATATAACATGCTCTACACAAAAAATATTAACATTAAATTATACTATGAAGAGATTTATGTTTCAATACAGAAGTCATCATCCCAATAATCAAACATAGAAAATCAATATCATGAGAAGAAATAAAGGAATGAGATTCACCCGTATCAAAAAAAAATCTTCCATAAAGGTTTAATTCAAAAGTATCAATCATCTAATATTTTATTGCCTATACTGATCATAAAAAATAACCTACACATATGCATATAATTTATTTATTGTGGCACATTTCTCTTTATTTATCTATTGAGATTTAACTATTATGGGTGTCATAATTTTCTTTGAATCACCATGGATATCTATATTCATCCGATGAGATTGATTCTGATATCCTCATCATGTTGAAGCATACAATTACTATGACACATGAGAAGTGCCTCAAACACACAGATCCGGAGCACTCCAATAATAACATTGATGATTCCCCATCAGATTTCCATAGTGGCATGCACTAGGTGGTTCCATGAATTCTCACTTAATCTGGTCCAATGAACCACATTGAAAACATCCTATTTTTCTTCTAGGTATAGGAAGAAGGTTTACCAATCTACCCATCAAATTTTGAGTCTTTTTAACACCTTCAAAATCGATGTACCTCTTCTGATTTTTTCCAGCAATATAGTTCCCACCGTTTCTCATAGGTATCAACATAGTTCATCCTCCCATAGCTCGTGAGATGTATCGTTATTCCACTATCACTCCATTCACCTTCATAGTATAATCTGTATAACTGAGCAGAAAAATCAATGAGAAATTCTTATTCTTCATCCCAGATTCAAAGATGTTCCCCATCAAGGAAGAACTAGTAGAATCTTTAGGTGAAAATCAAACTAAATTTATGAATTTAGTCATGTAATCTATGACTGAAAGATTTGTTTGAATTAGTATGAATAATTATATCATTAAATGAATTCTAAATGTGTGAGGATAGAATTATTTTACAAACAATTCCAAAAAATCCTCCAATGTGAGGCCTTAGTATAATTTACCATGAATAGCTAAATCCCACCATTGTGTTGAAGGATCACGTATCAAATATGTCACTATTATGACTTTTATCTCTTCTAGTGTGACAATGAAATCAAAGACACAATTCATCATGTTTATCCACACCTTCCCATTTTTTGTTTTTGAATCACCTTTAAATATAGATGATTTATACATCTAAAACTGGATTGAATGGTCTAATTTATTGGTTTCATCCCTCTGGTTCCCTCTATCTACAACTTGAAATTCTTATAATATACTTTGAACCAGTTTTTGGTTCACTTAATTGTTAGGTGAAACCACAGTCTCATCAGCTTTTCTTGGTTGGTTTCTACAATACCTATCAGATTACATTTTCTAAACAGACAAAAAATGCTATAATTTTCACTATCTATCAACTGATGTCATAAATATTTATAATTATACCACATAATACTATCAGAAACATTCTTTACCAAATCAACCATTTACAATGTTTAAATATTTAAAAATTGATCATTCCTTTGAAATTAAAACCATTTTCAAAATAACAAAACCATGGTCCTTATCAAAGTCATTCATTTCAGAACAATTTCATCAATTTTCAAAAATAAACTCATTATAGAAAGTCATCATTGATTAATAAAAATTAAATATGAACTCCATGTGGGAATTCATTTCTACAATTCATATCATACTCATCTCATTGGCTAAAACCATGATAATGAGATTCCAAATCTTATAAGTGCCTCCAAAATACGTATGTACCCAACTCCCTGGTAGTTTAAATTTCCTCATAACAAGGTTAACTACATATTTTTATGCACTATATTTCATGTCCCAACATTCCAACTACTTTTTAACAACCTCACATATAGAATAGAATAGAATTAATATCAACTCCAAGACATAGATAACTAAAGTCCACTTGTTAGGTTAGGACTGAAGAAATTGATACCACATGATACATTCTACCCCTCTTTATTGGAGTTAGAAGGTTATAGAATTTTTCTTGTCCATAGGATACATCCCAAAGACACAAAAGGGTTGAAATAAATTTTAAGGGATTCATTAACAGTTGGGGGATGATTTTCCCAATAAAAATAAAACAACCAACCAAACATTCCATAACCAAAATACTACTACATTTTGAATTATAAGACATGTAATTAAAATCAATATATCATCATTTATATCAAAAACAAACTTCAAAAGAGTACCATAGTGCAACACTACAAAGCATCAAAGTGAAAAACAGATATTATATACAAAACTGAATGATAACAACATAACTCCAAGATCTAACAAGCTCTATACTCCACTCCACCAAATACCCCATGGGTCACTATTCCCTACTAGATAAGTTTGATAAATTACAATTTCTCATGTCTCAATAAAAAATATAAGCAAAATAGCCAAAGTGACAAAGATTTGGTGAGCACTAAAACACAGTTTTTTCCCTAAATGACCTCCCTACTCACGCAATGATGATATAATATGTTAGAAAATTTATATAAAATAATATATATGAACATATTTTATGTATTTCAACCATTTATCACAGAGAAAAACAATTCTATACTAAATAAGTATTCTCAATTAAACGAATTTATAGTTGAATCACCCAAAGTTGTCATTAACAAAATTTCACAATTTTCCATGTTGGGACAACTCATTCCATTTCACAAACAAACCGTTATCCACATAACCAAACAAGATGTGGTTACCATTGATTATTTAACATCACATCCATAATCCATGATTTTGATGGTGGTACTTTATGAATATTATCCATCACATTCCACACATTCATATCCATTTATGAAAACAATATTCCAAAACCATAATTTCTAAACCAATTAAATAATTTCAATAAACCACACTTTTATTGAAAACATTAATAACAACCCATTCCAATAAAAATATCCTTTTATTGAAAACCAATTTTCCAAAAACCCATTTCAGTAAAACCAAAACTTTTATCTAAAACCATTTCCCATGCATCAAAACCAAATCTTCTTTTTAAAATAATCATTTTAAAATCATGTAACAAAAATAGACTTTGTCCAAAGCACCCAATTTTTCACAATTCCATAAACTATCACCAAATAATGTTACATGTAATCATTGTACCAAAATATCAAAATAAATATCCCTAATATAGGCAATTTGAAATCAGTCAATAAATTTATAAATAGAGTAGTCGAGTGTGAAGCCATGTAACTGGGTATTTATGGGAAAAAGCAGAATGAAACTAAAAGGCAAAAAAAAATGGATTGAATCTCAACAAACGTTCCTCATATATCTTCCCCTATCATCAAAAGAGATAAATATAGACACATTTGTCATTTTAAACCATATATATATCCAAAATAGATGTAGATCTAAGAATATGGGGGAGGGAGATAAGTAGATATAAACAAATCAACAAAATCACTATAAAAATTGACTTACCATGATATTCGGGCTTCAAAGCACCATGTAACACATTTAGATAGGCTCTAAATCAATTTGTAATGATTTATTATCCATTGATAATGATAAATACCGAGTTAGGATTGGTTTGGGAAAAAGTGAGGTGTCAAAACATAATTCCAACCTACATCCTCTTTTTTAATCTTGTTTTTATACCGTGCATGGTTTGTTACATGGTTAGGAAACCCATGTGCCAGCCACTAGATCAAGGATGAACCTCACACTATTGGATAAAATTGTTAGTAAACCATGTTCCAAAATTGAAAAATACAAATTTTTCATTATACATGGTTCCTCCTAGGTGGCCACATGATTTGGAAAAACTGTGCACTATTCCCTTAGACCTAATCTCATTTTGCAGAGATTCCTATTTAATTATCACAGTTTACACTAATCAAACACAAAAAATTCACCCTTATAAAATCACCAAAAATATTCCAAATGGTTTTTGAACCCTGAAAAAATTCACCCAGACATTTTATGTACTTAAATTACATAAATGGATGGTTACTTACGTCAAAGTGGGAGTTTTATATTCTTGTAACATCTGGACCCTCCTCATTTGTTTGAGAAGGTAGTTGAATGTTACTTAGCCTATGGTGATATCCCAATGTGGAAAATTCTGTAAATAAAATACAAGGTCTTTTTTAATAGTTTGGTGATGATTTTTCCTCTGAAAATAAACAACCTACCAATCATTCCATAACCAAAACACTACTAAATGACGCATGATTATAAATGTAAAACTAATTAATTTAATATCATTTATATCAAAACTAAACAAAACAAATATTAAAAAAGTGTAAGACTACAAAATGGAAATTTTAACATATGAATAAAACTAATAAAACTAATGGAATACTACATAACTCTAAACCCCAACATTATCTATGCTCTACTCCACAAAAAAACCCATGTTTCATTATGCCCCACTAGAAAAGATTGATACATTACCTCTTCCAATGTCTTGATAAATAGTATGTATATAATCACCAAATTTACAACCCATGGCTGTGTACAAAAACTTATTAGGTTTCTCCTAATTGCGTCCCTACTAACGCTGGTGGGATAAAATAAGTTAGCACATTTATATAAAACAATACATATATTACCATTTGAAGTAGTTAAACAATTTATCACATAGACCAAAAATTCCATACCAAATAAATTTTTCCAAATAAACCAATTTCTTCGAAAATAAACAAAACAAGACATTAAATCATTTCACAATTTTGCATATTGGAATAACCTATTCCATTTCTCACACACATCCTTATCCACCCAACCGTACAAACTTGGTGTTACCATTGATGGTGGAAATTCACGTCCATAACCCTCCCCATTGATGGTGGTAATTCATGAATAATATCTATCCCATTACATACACTCATAACCATTTAATCCTACCATATTCGAAAACCATAATTTAAAATCAAATTCCATCATTTCCATAAAGCATACTTTATCGAAAATCTTAATAATAACCCATTTCATAAAAATAAACTTTTTATTGAAAACTATTTTCCCCAAAAAACCATTTCAATAAAACCAATACTATTACTATAAAATTTTTACCTTGTATCAAAACCAAATCTCTATTTTAAAATCATTATTTTAAAATCATGTTACTAAAATGTAATTTTTTTCAAAGCACCCAATTTTGGACAATTCCATAAACTATCACCAAAGAAAATTTTAAACAATTATTTCACAACAATATAAAATTCAATTTCACACAAAACAAAAAATTTAAAATCAATAAATAAAATGCTAAAAATAGGGGTCAAGGGTGAAGACACATACCTCTAGATTGATGGTGAAAATGAAGAACAACAATAAAATGACAACAAAATAGGGTTGAACAACCAAGAACCTACCTTAGATCTCTTCCCCTCATATCATAAAATAAAAATATAATCGTATTTCTCATCAATAACATTATATATATTCACAGTGGAAGTATATCTAAGAAAACCTGAGATGGATAGAAGTAGATCTAAGGAAAACCGCCAAAATAAAACACCATAAACAATGACTAACAGTTATATTCGTGCTTCAACACATCAATAAATGAATTCATATTAGCTCCAAATTGATGGGAAATGATTCCATATCCTTTTATAAGGATAAATTCATATGTTTGGGAGAGTTTGGGGGAAGATGAATGGTCAAAGAAAAATCTTAAACTATATCCACTCATTTGGGATCTTATTTTTAAACTGTGTAAGGTTAGTTGCGTGGTAAGGCAAATCATGTTCTAACCATGATCCAACCACTACCTTGTGGACAAACCTCACATGGTTGGATCAAAGGGTTAGTAAACCATATAGAAACCATTTAAAATCCCTTCATCCCATTATGCATATTTTCTCCTAGGCGACCTCATTGATTTGAAAAACTGTTCACCTGTACGTATTCGCTTCCCTTATAACATGCTTCATTGTTCATGATTTCCTATAAGAGTTTCACAGTTTTCACCAACCATGCACCAACTGTTAACCTATATGAAATCCCTAAAACATTAATTTTTTTAAAAACACTCCCAAACATTACAAAAACACATTATATAATTAAAATACATAAATGGAGGGTTAATTACTTAAAACTGAGGGGGGTGCTAAATTCTTCCCAACATTATCCTATCTAGGCTTGGAAATTAGAAAACCTTCACTACCCTGAAATAGTTATAGCCATTACTCATTCATTTCCTTATCATGCTCCTATGATTGTTCCTGAATTTGACCATGTTTCTGTAAAACCCACACTAGACTGATTCTTTTACATGGGTGAATTTCTCTTGCCTATCTGTAATCGCCACCTTCATATGTTCCAATGAATCACATGGATCTAGGTGAATGTTATTCCATATGATAACATGGTCAAAAGCTTGTTGATAATTTTTTAAATGAGATAGTTGAAATTCATTTTTCCCTATACTAAATCATGGTAGAAATTCCAAAAGATACACCACCTGACCGACCCATTCAAGTGTCTTAAAAGTGTTATTGTAACACTCGTATGTTTTATGAAATATTTTCTTTAAATATTTTCAATTCTTCAACAGCTTATATTGAATGAAATTTTGTGTTTAAAAAAACTGATAGACGTTATTAGTATAAAATAAAAATTGTAACTTAGCTGTTATATTAGAAGGAATAAATATAACTATGTTATTAAAATTTTTTGTGAATTAAATGGCTACTCATTATTTATGAATAATATAATCTAATTAAATGTAAAGGAAGTATTTTTATTTTTTTATTAATAAATTAATTGAATTACAACTATTAAATGAAATTAATGAAATAATTATTTTATACATATCATAAAATATTTTTTATATTCTTCCGATATATATTTTAGTTATAGGGTATGAATAATACGAGTTTAATGTCTAAAAACACATATTTTTCAAAAGGGTAATTTTACCACATTTTAATGGTGAACCAATCATAAATTAAAATTTTGAGACAATTATAATTATTATATGACAACTTAAAACTCTTATTTAGAAGAAGTGGATAAAAATTTACTTTGGAATAATTTTTGATAATTTTTCTCATATATTTCAAGTTTTGATAAATAGTAAAAATATACTAAATTTTAAATGAAACCAAGTTTTTCATGAAATTAATTTATATGATTAATTATATTATTTTTATGTGTTTTATGTAAAAATAGATTATATTTTTATCATTTAATATAATTTAGTTCGTTGGCAATATTTTTATAAAAAGTTTAGATGTGAAAACATTTCAATCTTTTGCAATGTTTTAACTTTTAATACTCGTTTTCTCATTCCGACAATGAGATTAATTTAAAATTTATTAATAAAACTTCTATGTTTTAAATTTTTTAAAAGATATTCCATATTTGGAATCATAATTTCTATATTATGTAAATATCTTTATTTTATTTTTTGCCTATATAAATTGTAACTTCGGTATTTTTTATTAATGCAAAAAAGGGTAATTTGGGTAATTTGGGTTAAAATTAATCATATAAAGTATACCTAACTCTTTTTGAAATATAATTGAATTTGTTTTACTTAAATAATCCTTGGTCTGAAATGGTATCATTTGGAAGCCTCTTGGATGAGATTAGGACATTTAATTTATTTTGTTTAAAGAAATGTTAAATATGTCTTACTCAAATATTAATAAGTACATCTTTTGTAATATAAGGTTATATAGAAGATAAATTATAATATAAATACTAATTTTAATGATAACATGTTTTTATTTATCATGCTAATTTATTTTCAATTTTTTTATATAAATAACTACATTAATGGCTTGTACATTGATGATGTAAAAATTATTTAATTGATGAAAAATCAATAAAATAATTTTTTTTAAATTATTATATCAATTTAAAGAAAAAAAGTTTAAAAAATATTATTTTTAAATTATATACTAACTATAATCTTCTAAGGGTCTGGTTATTGACCATTTTGATCCATATGTAAAAGATTAAGACACTTATAATATTTTATTTAATGTGATGTTAAAGTTGTCACATTTCTGTTTTAATAGATGTAAAATTTTTAATGTTGGATTTTCCAGCTAATTTATTATACTATAAGTATTATTATTAAATATATAGTATTTATCCTCTTAATATTAGTTTATTTTTAATTTTCATTCATCAAATAATTATTTAAAACAGTCACCCAAAAATGACGTAGTAATTGTTTTGTTAATGGAGATAAAAAATAAATCTTATTAAAAATATTTAAAGAAATATTGTTTTGCATAATTAATATATCCAAAAAAAATTTATAGATACCAATTACCTATTATTAATATAATAAAATATTTTTTTCAAATATAAAATATTATCATTATATTTGTAAGAATAATTGAATTGAATACTGTCAAAATTAACATTAATAATAGTTTTTCAAAATAATGTATTATTAAATTATTTAAAAATACTATTCATTTTAAAAAATATAGAATATTTATTATATGGTATTAAATGATCTAAATTATTCATTTATGGCATAATTTAGACAAAATATGTCAATATTTCCCCCTTTTAATATTGAAATGTGTGTTACCATGGTTAAAATTAAGAAAAATAAAAAAGTGTTAAATTAAATTTATAAGGTTTGAATTGAAAGAAAAATTTATCTAAAACTTATTTTTTGAAGATATTATTACCATATATCTCCTAATATTTGAAATGAGGACATTTTTATATTTTTTATGTGTTTTAATTTTATTATAAATTAATATTTTTTGAGATTCCAAAAGTGCCCCTCACCTCAATTATAAATGGGAACATCCTCCCCAACTTATATACTTAAATTTGAGTATTAAATCTAGTAAATACCCTTCCCATTTTGATTATAAAATTAACTAGTTATATTATAATGGTTCTGTTCTACACCAAGGACTTTATCCGGTTGTTTAAGCGGATATCTAGAGGGGGCTCATCGAAGAAGATGTAATTTCCTCTACCAATTATTTCAAACATATTTCATATTCTACTTAATCTTCATGAATTTTTTACATTATAAATAAATAAATATAGTATCAAATATATATTTATATATTATTATGATAATGTAACAATCATATTCCACCTTCAATCAATCTTACGAAAAATTAAATCGACACGCGTGCGTATATATAACTTATTGTATCCATATTGTGGAGTAATTTGTTTTTAACCACCACCTTACATGGATGGGTATAATGATGGAAATAATAACTATATATGATTATTATAACATTATATTGATTCTATTACAAAATATAAACCATCCACTTCTATACCATTTCACAATTATTGGAATGATATCGTCGCTCGTCCATACGTACGGCCTACTGTCTCCATAATGAAATGTGATTCATTCTGTATGATATCCATTCAATTGTGATTATATAAATGTAAATAATGAATTAATATGATATTTATTATGTTAATATTATTTTTTAATGATATTACAATGATCGAATAAGGATAACAAGAACTTATTCAACAAAACATGTATAAGAAAATAAAGTAGTCAATACCTGGATAACGAGTAATAATGAAATGTTATTAACAAATGGATGATTATATAAATATAGATGATATCATAAAAATGAATAAGATTATTTAATAAAGTAATGAAATTTTTCAAATCATTATACATGTGGTTAATATAAATAAAAAGTATTTTGAATCTAAGTTAAGGGATAATTTTTAAATATCAATATTATCGGAGATTATTTATGTGTAAGTATTTACATATGTATATTTATTATCCATGTCCTTGATTCCTAAATATGGTTTCCAAAATATTACTTTTATTCATATAAAATATTTTAAATCCAATTTTACTCATTGTTAAATTTTAATTAATTGTTATGAAAGGAATCTTTTGTCATTTTCGAAATGAGGTACTTTTTGTCTTATTGGAAAAAAGTAAAAGAATAATGATTTCTTTGAACATTTATGACATAACTTGATTTTTATGATTTTATAATGACTTATTTTCTTGAATATTCCATTATAGTATTTTAAGGTTATTTTCAATGAAATTATTTTATTTTAAATTTTCTTGGCATTCTGAGAAAAGAATACATTTTCAATAAAGAAAGGATATTTTCCTCGATAATTAATTTCAAATGTTCTATAAAAATTATTTTCCATATAAAATGAAATTGTTTAACAGTTTTATGTTTCATGTATACTATATCTATTAATACTATGTTTTTATTGTGTTTGTGATGGAATTCTGTTTACAAAATCCATTTATTTTACAAGGATTGTCTTATAATGAAATTATGTTTAAGAAACCCATATTATTCACTGGGTAATGTTATGATGAATGATTTATTTTTATGGATCAAATAATAATGATTTAGTTATGCCTTGTGTAGTACCTATATATCCCTCTTATTCATTGGGTTAAATTTTATATCTCACGTGATAAACAAATCTAGAATTAGAAATAATCTTGGTTCAGTAACACGGGGATGGAACGGGAAGTAAACCTAGTTCAGTAGTATAGGGAATGATTGAGAAGTGAACTCTATTTAGTAAAAGAATATTTTTATTATTATTGTCTGGGAAATTATCATTGACAAATATGAAATGATTTTATATGATTATGTGTATTACAAAAATTACAAGTATTATGTTATGACTTTTGGGAAAATTTTTAATTATTATTTGTAAATTTTTACGATTTACCCCAAGACATGATATCATGATATTTAATATGCAAGATATGAGTTTAAAATGTTTTTTTATTATGTATTATGATTTTTATTTTATTGATGTACCCCTTGTTTTTCCTTACAAAGCATCTATGATCAGCCTTTCTTTTGTTTCTTTTCCCCATGATATGAAGAAGATTTTTAAGTAAGATTTTTAAAAAAGGGGTCTAGTTATTATGGAATAAGTGGGAGAAAATGTAGGTTTCTTATGAACTAGTTGTTTATGATTCCAAATTTCTAAAGATACTAAACATATTCAATCATGGTATGGTTTTGTTATGTTTTTTAATGAATATTATTTAATTTTAAAGTAATATCTTTGTTTTTAATTTATGGGTCATTATGCTTATTTGTTGAGGAGATAAATTTCCTTGTTTCCAAAAACATCAATGTATAAGCCTTGATGATATCCTAATGAACATATGATAACTCACCTAGAATGAATATTGGATTAAAAGACGATCTGGGTTTGATTTATGACAACTCTATGCAATCTCCATTCATTTCATGATCAATTGAATCTTATTCATTATTTCAGGGACTAAGACTAGCCAAACTAGTGAAGTCTCAGCCATTTCCATCCAAAATAGTTGAAAATGACAAGGACTCCCATACGATGCATCAAAAGGATCCATATATATCGAGGCAAGATAACTATCTTTATAAAACAACTATACCAATTGTATGTGATATTACCATGAGCAACCAAAATCTTTTACATAAGCCCCCCAAAATATCTTGCAATGTTTGACTCATCCTTTAGGATTTTCCATCCACATGAGGATGATACATAATTCTCATAATAAAATAAGTCTCATGATATTTTTGTAATGATTTCTATAAACAGGATGATAACCTAATATCTCTATCTGAATCTATTGAAATTGGCATTCTATGCCTATTTTCCACATCCGAGTATAGATTTTTGGTAATTCATCCACCATATGTGATTTAAAAAATATAGATTAATTGTGATTAATTTGTTAAATGATCCCCTATCATTCATATGTAATCATGTTTTTGAAAAATTAATATTGACCTATTACCAAATCCAAAACAATATTCTCTAATTTCCATACCAGAATAGGTAAAGGATGCAACATACCTACTGGTTGTTGATGCTCTTCCTAAACATGCGTACAAGTTTGGAATCAATAAATGAACTCATCCCCCTATATATTCATATTTATCCACAAAAAAGTTTCTTTATATGGTTTATAAATATTTTTGTATTCTTGGACTAATATCCCATCTCGAATGGTGGTAAGTATGACGGTGTATTTTTTTGACAAGCCATAAGAATTCCCACTACTTTTTTAATCCACAATACTAAACTCATATCCAGATTCCATCCCTAAATAGTCTCCCTACCATTGAGTTTTTACCACATATCCACAAATTAATCTTCTGATTTTTAGGCCTCTTTCCCCATCTCCAACAAATCAGGAACAAACAAAACTGGAAAGAAAACTGCAACTTCACCTCTATCTTTACATTCCAAGTGCATGTATTCTTAGACCGACATCAACAATCACTCATATGAAGCATAATTTTTCAATTGAGTATAATAATTTGTACTCAATTAAGTGACCACTAAATTACCTTTACCCACTATATACATCAAGTAGAAGTCAAAAATTTAGAGATATTGCATCTATCATGGTTGTCTCATATTAAAATCTCATTGTGATAAAATACATTTCAAGATCTTCTGATTCATGAACATGGTAAATTTATTACCATAAAGATAATTATGTCATATTTTCAAATCATGGAATATAAAATATAACTCCAAATCATGTGTCGGGTAGTTCTTCCCATGCTCCAATAACTATCTTGAACCATAAGCAGCAACATGATCTACCTATATAAGAACACATCCCACTTCAGATCCTGAAGCATAATAATAAACCACGTAACCTTGTCCTAATTATTATAGTGACAAGATATGTTCTTATGTAAGGGGAATTTTTATCTAATGAAAGAACTTATGAAATTCCTCATTCCATTGTAATGTAAAATATTTTCTCATCAAAGATTCCATATTTGAAGATAGTCATGAGAATTTATGAACAAAGTGCTGATAATAACCAGCTCAACCCTGTAAAATATGTATCTAAAAGAAAGTTTTTTTTTCAAGATATATCATCCCCTATCATTTATGGTTCCTCAGAAACTCCTATTTCAGAAATTACATGGATAGGAAATCTTATGTCTTATATGTAATAATCACACTTTGATAATTTGGAACACAACTGGTGATCTCTCAATATTTCCAACACTTTCTCCAAGTGTTGTTCACGCTCATCACTTTTTACTTGAATATTACAATATTTCATCAAAAATTATTACCAAAAAGCAATACACATACCTTTTAAATATCTCATTCCTCAATTCTATAAAGAAGTACAGTGTATTTGTAAGACTGAAAGGCATTACCACACATTCATAATGCCCATATCTACTTCTGAATGATTTTTTTGGAATATCCTTCTTCAAAAAATAACATTTTTGATATTCTAATATCGATTTAATCGTAAATAACCACTCATATCTCCTCATTCGATCAAACATATTTCAAATGAGTAGAGAAGTAAATGAAACAAAATTGATTGTTGAAGAGAGTTTTCTCTTACTCTATTAACTGCATTTAGATTATTACAAAATATTTTATTGGTTTTTTATGAACAATGTGTGGATTATAAGTGTAGATAATTTTATTCTTATTTGGTTAGGGTTTATATTATCCAAATGGCTTGAAATGTTTGTCTATATTGGATGGGTGACTGTGTTTTTAAAGTGTATGAGGAGTGGAATTCTAAAAAAATTAATAGAGATAATTTCACCCATGATTTTCCATGATAAGTTGACATAATAAGGAAAAAAATAGATTAAAGGGATTATATAGTTTAAATATGTACATCCAGTGTATTTTGGATAATATTACAAATCAATTTTGCCTTTAGTATTAAGGTTTATTCCCCTACTAGGCTAGTTTTTCTCTTTTTTCACAATAATTCAATTTAATTAACTTCAGTAAGAAATTTAAGTAAAAAACAATTTTGATCTTATTATAACATATAAAGTATTATTATACCAACTAGTGAATCAATAGTTTTGAAATTCTAATCACATGGGTGGTCGAAATTAATTTAAAATTAATCTGGCAGATTGGATGACAAAGAAGGATTTGAAAGTTATAATGTTAAAAAGATTGAAATGTTTTTATATAAAATTTCAATATTAAATTAACTAAAATGACATAAATTAGATTAATTAATGTATAAATGAACTAATTTATCATGAAACCCAATTTAAAATATTTTTTAACCATATATATTACTAATAATTTATTTTTTTTCAACTAAAATCATGTATTTTTCTATATTGATCGAAAAAATAAAACTTCTCAGAAAAATACAAAAAATTAATCCAAAGTAAGTTTTTATATTAAAATTTAAAAAATGAAGTTTATTTTTTAAGGTTAAATTTATAAAGGTATAAAAATTTAGATTTGAAATAGGTGTGCCATTAAAAAGTGTAAAAATACCTTTATAAAAATATATCTTTTCTGCATAATATCAGGTTTGTCTTATCTTATGCCTAAAAATATATTGGATAAATGTAAAAAATTTATTATTTAACATAAAATATCTGAATTTCATTAATATGATTCACTAATAATAATATTTCTAATTTACATGGATCAAACTCCATTGGGAGAATAAAATAATTTCCTTTATATTCAATTGGTTTTTATATTAATTACCAATTTATTGGTAACCAATGAATTCATATAATTTTTTAGTAAACCATATATTTTTATAAGTTATTTAATTCTATTCAGAAACACTATTTTAATGTCTATATATTATCTTACTATATTAAATAATAATATTTTAATAATATATTATTGCTCGGTAAACTCAGTGTTACATGAAACATAAACTATCGAGAAAAGTCTTTGTTTGATGGGGTTCGAGCTAACTCTGTATTATGTGAATGGAAAGATATAAAATATATTAAATTTATTTCAAATATTAAATATACCAAAATTTATCAAGAGGTTATATTCCTTTATATGTTAGGTTTTGTGTGTCATATAGACTATCAAACAAATGATACTCTTTTAGATTTTTTGGTGTGTTACATTCCCCAAACCTTTATTAAACTGTGTCCTTGCAATTTAATCATGATCCTAGAAATATGGGGTTTTATATTATAAAATTCATGTGTTGAAATCCCACATTGTGAGAATATTTAATAAAATATCCTATTAATATGATATTATAATAGGTAAAAATTTTAAATGGAATGACATACATCTAGGTTACTAGGTAGCATAAAATCAGTGGGAATAGAAAATATAGACATGGAGGAAAAGTGTATATAATTATAGGGAGTGATTGAGTTCAATAATAAATAAAATTAATTATCAATTCAATTTTGAGGGCCTTAGAGGCATAAATGTATGATAATTTAAAAGACCAACTGTTCAACAAAAATAAAGGTATTTGAAGAATATTTTTTTCACTATCATTTTCCTTATGTTGAAGAATTATTTTTTGTCCAAGAATATAAGGGAATATATATATTTGACATATCTCTATTTCAACAACATATTTTTAATCATGTTTATTTTACTTGATCAATTTACAATTCATCCACTACTGCATGAAACGGTTATTCAAAAATTTACTTTGATGCCTAAAAAAATATACTTTTAATGGATCATAAGGCCCATAAAAGAGTGGAAAGTCTTCCATTTTTCCCTAAATATTCTATAAATCAAATAAGATTAATACATCAATATCTAAACCTAAAAAGTAACATTATTGGTTCATTATTTACATTTATTCATTAAATTATTTAACTAAAAAAGGAAACATTACCTAGGAAATCATGTAGTCCTGTGGTAGGTGTGAAACCCTTATCATCCTTAGGTCATGGATTCAAGCCCAACTACCTTTCCAGAATTTATGGTTTGTCACCAAACATGTGGGTTTTCCTTATTAAAAAATATATTCATATTATTTTTAAAATAAATATTATGGAAATCCTTGAAATAAGTTTAATCAGGGAATATCCTTCTAAATAAGGTATTGAATACAAACTCAATACATAAATACTAAATCTAATTTATTTTAAAATTGGTCCTCGTATGGTCTATTATTTATCGTTGGTCTTTAATTTTCATTATCTATTAAAATACATCAAAATGGTTTTTCAACAAAATGTGAATTATCCTGAGTGTATCCCCTGGGAGTTTCAAACTATGTGTGAAGTAATGTTTTCATGTACCAGGATATGCTCGAGTTAAGCCCAACGTACCATTTTAGAGTTATTTCCCCTATGTACATCTATTTGAGAACCACACCCACTTTAACTATACAGACAGGGATGCATTTCTAGTAATACCGTATAATTTCAATCTATCCAAAATATAGCAATGTTCTTCTATACCAATATTTAAATTATAACTTAAAATTTTTTCTCTAATCTATGTTTTCCAAAATATGGTTCCCATGGATTCTATCCAACTTCCTCTTATACGAATTGTATTACTCATACCCTATAATACTAGAGTAAATGTAAAATACCATTACACTAACATGATTACAAGGAATAAAATCACAAAGGACTAAAGAGTTTATTAGTCATAGTAAACCAAATAAATAAATGAGTCCATTATTACAAATGAATACATTAATTAAAATATTTTTTTCTTTAGTGGATAAATTTATTCACATTTACATTGTCTTTTAATATATTTCATTATACCCTTAAAGGATTCCTAGGGAAAGGAAAAAAATATGGGTGGGATAAAATTACTTGTAACGGTTAATTATAGTAGAATAAATAATGAATCAATGAAAATAATCAATATCGAAATGCAATAAATTAACACACATTCCTGGAAATCAATAAAATAATAGGGGATGCATAAAAAATATGGAAAGGTAAATAAATGAACACACATTCCATATAAATAACTGGATAAGGTATAATTAATTAATAAAATTAAATAACTAAAAAACATTACATTCATTCAATAAAATAATAATTAAATTCATCTATATATTTTATCATAGTGAATATATCATCAATACTAACAACTAAATCAAAGTGAAAGAAATGATTAATTATTGGATGTCATATTTTTTAGGTACCTTGTACCTTAACCATAAATACATTCCAAATGATGTATCATAACATACTAGTTAAAAAATCCATGAATTATAGCCAACTGACTCAACTAATGAGACTATAGATGCATCGATGCAGTATCTATAATTGGCCCCCACCAGTGTTGTATATTTCCAATGTATTTATCAAATATTGAACAAATTATTTAATTCATGAAAAACATTTCTGTATCAAATATCATCACACGTTAAAATAAGTGAATTTTCCAATAATTCATCCGGTATAAAAAAACATTCAATGTAAACATTTTCTATTGAAATGTTATATGGTTTATGAGAAAATAATATCCGTGATAAATTAATTGTTTATTAAGGAGAAATTTACAGTTCAATGATCATTAGAAATTGATTATTTAAAGGGTATTATAAAAATTAATCGATGAAGTGAATTTCAATACTATCCTTGGACAAATAAATCATACACCATTTATAGGAATAATAAATATGGTATCAATACAAAATATCCCAAATATAGTAAAATGAAGGGTTTTTGCCATTGATGAATAAAAATGAAATAAAAATATCTTCTAAAAACATTCATGAGGAAAATAAACTTTTCATTTTGATGGAAATTTGAAAATTAATTTTCTTTGAAAATCACATGTTAAAACATTTTCTTTAAAAAATATCTATTTAAAAATTCCAAGGGAGCATGAAAGAAACAAATATTGGTGATTCTGTACAAGTTGTACAAGGTAAGAAGACCTTTCCCATTATAATGTAGAAAAGTTTACAAAATTTACAGGTTCAAAAAGAGAAAATAATATTCCATTGAAAAAAATGTTAAATAGAAAAAAGTGTAAACATTTCGTACAAATAACTTTTTAAATGTAAAAAATATTATTTAAAAAAAAATTAGAGAACGTGGTATTTATAATAAAATAGGTTCTTCAACTAAAGGGAGGAATGAAATCGTGTTTTCTTAAAAAAACATTTAAAAAACATTTTTAGTACCAAAGACTATAAAAATTGTAATATTACTTGATAAGGGTCATGAATAACCATCTGAGAAGAGAATAAAAGGGTTTGTTTAATATTGATCATAAAAATTCCATTAATTTAATTTCAAGAATAATATTTCTCTATTAGAATGAGATTGTGAAATAAACCTTTACAAACCCATAAGGTTAAATTGAGAATAAATCTATGAATATAATATCTTTTTCAACTATAAATAAACATAATTAAATATTAAATACAATAATATATATTAAAAATTGTTTACACATATAATAATAAATTATTAACGAAAACAAGGAAGTAATATAACACCATGAAATGGAATGAGGTTATGAAATTCTTTACCATTTGGAAATTTTTTATTAAAAATACTATTTGAAGAAAATATTAAAAATTAAACTCAAAATTACATGAATATAAATTATTTCATGATATAATATATCAAAATTTCTTGTAGATTAACGACACAAATTAAGTAAGTGGTTAATATGACATTGTTCTCAATGATGTTAAAAAGTGAGAATCGAATATCATACATATTCTAATTTTTGGTTGAATTCCCTTTAATTTCATGTAGAATTTTTTTGAGAATTTTGTTAAATTATAATAGAACCATAATCATATTTATTCTATCATATATTTTCTACTTATAATATCTTATTACATATTAGTTAAAATTCATTCATTAATTTCATTATTTTGAGTTTTAATTTCTTATTTATTCGAGTATGTTTTGACATATTATTCTAGCTATTCAAATGTCAATAAATATTTCATCATCTAAAGGATGTAAAAAATGATTTAAATATTATATATATATATATTATTTATTTATAATAATACATAATTTTTGGATATAGGAAACGAAGTATAATGTTCGTGGAGATGGTAAGTCATGCATACTTGTGAACCCTACTGCCCTTTTTTGTTGTATTTAAAAACAATTAATAGTAAAAGATATATTTTTATATTATAATTTTAGTATCATATTAATTTTATATATTTAACATATTTTAATTATGAACATAGTTAATAAATTCTATATAAAGGGTGAATGAATCACATTTCATTGTGGAGGCAGTTGTCCACACGTCCACATATGATGTCATCATATTCCCACAAAATGGAAGGCATAAAGGTCTTGTTATATAAATATTTATAGAATCATAAAGAGATTATAAATAATATATATCATATATAATCCATAAATCCATAAATATTTACATATTCAAATGTGTTAATGGAAGAACGAATGACATCAATTCCCAAGAAGGTATCATGTCATACTCACCAACAATGATTAGGTATCTTATTTTATGGATGTGTACGAATGTTTTGGCTGAACTATCAGAATAAAAAATATATTCATATTTAATATATTTAGGTTATTATAAAATAATTATATAAAAAAATAAGGGTTCGATAGTTAAATGAAACCAAAGTGATCATCGAAGACGGTTACCCTTATTCGGGTAACTCTACTTTCAGTTTATACCAAAATACATTATGAGTTTTTATGAAGAAATATAATCTTCTATTATGATAGGATGGAATATGGGATATTATTTTTGAATTTTATGGATGATTCAAGGGTCTTGAAATGTGTGAATAAGTGGGAGGGTTGAGTTCCTTTTTATAGTGGAGGAGTGCCATTCTTGTAATTTTTTTAATGAGGGAATTCTAGTAAGGTTTTTTTCATCTCATGTGGCACCAATAAGGAAACAATTAGTGAAGAGAGATTTTATGTTCATTATATGGACAGAAATGGTTTTTTCACAATTTTATATTTCATTTTTTCGCTTATATTTATTGTTTAGTCTCTTGTTAAGCTAATATTTATCTTAATCGGTGTAATTAATTTTAATTACAAAACAAATATTTTGGGTAACAAGATAATTTGAACATATTATAAATTATTAATTATTCTGATTCAAAATATAAAAAACATTTTTCAAAATTCCAATAACATTACATGAAGGTATTAATTTAAAATAATCCAAGAGACGATATGACAAAACAGTTTTTTAAAGTTAAAATGTTCAAATGATTGAAATATGTTAATATTCAATTTCAATGTGAAATTGATTTAAATGACATAAATAGGATTAATATATGTTTAATTTAACTAATTAATCTATTAAAAAAACATAACTTATCCTTACTAATTATTAACATGAAAACAATGTTTCCAATTAAAATCCAATACTTTTTATAATTCATCAAAAAATGAAACTTTGGAGAAAAATAACAAATAATCACCAAAAGTAAATTTTTATATTTTTATTCCAAAAATGAATATTATTTTATCATATAATATTTATAAAAGTTTCAAAATATATATTTAAAATAGGTTCACCATTAAAAGATGAAAAATTCCCTTATAAAAATATAGCTTTTTATGCATAATATAGGTTTTGTTCTTATCTTATGCCTAATGAATCTACTATATGAATGTAAAAAATATTTGGTTAAACCATGAATATATAGATTTCATTAATATAATTCACTAATTATAATTAATTTCATTTATTATGATCATACACATTTGTGACTATAAAAATATTTCCTTTTATATTTAATTGGTTTTTAAATTCACTTCTAATTTATTGGTAACTTATGATTTAATTTATCATTTTTCTAAACCATATATTTTTTTAAGTTAGTTGATCTTATTAATAACTACTAATTTAATCTCTTGGTAATATATTATTATATTAAATAATAACATTTTTAAAATATATTGTTTGCTCATAAAACTTGGTCTTATGTGCCACACAAGCTATCAAATAATGCCTTTGTTTCATGCAATGAAAGCTAACATATTATTTCCAGAATTAAAATCTATATAATATATTAAATTTATATAAAAAATTAAATATAGAAAAACATATCAAGGGGTTTTATTCCTTCCTATGTTTTTTGTGTAATGTCATACATGATACTGAGTGAAAGTAACTGTTTTATAATTTTTAGGGAGATACGTATACTTAAATGATATATTTCTATTTAATAAGAAAATTTTAATCCTTTTGTTATTCCTTAATCAAATTTGAAATTAATATTCCACACCATGATATTAAAATAAAAAAAATAATTTTTTATGCATAATGTACTGAAATTTAAATTTAATGGATCATAAAATCTTTAAATGAGTGATAATTTCTTTCCTCTGACATTAACTGTCTTCCATAAAATAATATTTTCAACCTAATTTTTCCAATAATATTCATTATACTATACACCTAAATTGTAACACCATGAGTTTGGACTTAGTATTTTTTCCATCAAGTCATTTAAGTAAAAATAGTGACATAATAACCAGAACATCACCTTCGTGAGTGGTGTTCACATCAGCCTTGTCGCCCTTCAGTTGTGGTTTGAATCCCTACAGTATTTCACAATGCAATGGGTTATCACTGTAACACCTCAAGTAAATAAAGAATATGAAATTTTCATATTTATCCATATTTTTGAATAAAATATTAATATGACATTAAAGGGGATGCTATGCTCGATGTCGTACCCAACACGCAACAATGAGTTTCTTGGGAATCTTACGTTGCACTCTAATAATAAAATAATATTATTTTAAATGGTAGTTAACATGTATACATTGTATTGACAGGAATGGATATAAATAACTAAAATATGATTATATATGTTTTTAAATGTTTTTACATTTATCCAATAAAAGATAAGGGCATAAAATACGGAAAGAATTCAATTTTAGGCGTATGTGCCCTAGTTTTCACTAAAGGTTCACTTATCGCCTTTTGATGAAGAACCGTCATTAAATATAGTTTTGTTCACTCTTATACATCCTTTTGGACCAAATAAAACTCTTCTTAAGAATTGGGACATCAAAATTTACTTTGTGTAAATTTTTTGTATCTTTCTGATAAAGTTCATTTTTTAATGAATAGTGTAAAATGTTGTATTTTAATTCAAAACCTTTTTTTAATCTAATTTATTTATATGATTAGATTATATTTTGAATTGGTTTTAAAGTGAAATTAGAATATATTTTTACCATTAAATCCAATAGTGGTGGTTGGAATTAATTTCTATTTGAAATCAGACTTAAACTAGTGTCAATCTTTTGATACTTATTATTTCATAAAAACACGCTATTTGCTCTGATAGCGGGAATTAAATATTAAATTAATTAATGTGACTTATATGTTTTGAATTTTGTAAAATAGACTTAATTTGTTAATTCGGAATATCAAATATAGCTTACAGTGAATTTTTGGGATTTTTCTTAAAAACATCAATTTTTTATGAATAGTGAAACCACTAAGTGGTACTTATAAAAACTGATTTTTCCGTTTAAATGAAATTTTGCCATCTTTGTGTTTTGAATTTCAAAAATACGACATACATGGTTGTCATTAAAAATTAAAATGTGGTTCAATGGGATAAAATTAATTTTTCGGTGAATAGTAACTTATTATGTTTTTAATCGCGATTAGAAGTAATTAGTGTAGTTTAAGGTAAAAATAATGTTTTAATAAAATGAAATGAACTTGACACATGTACTACCCTCATTTGTTTTGTCATGGCCGACCAAGACAAGCCATGGGTCAACATGGGGACCCCATGGATCCACTTTGGTTGGGAAATGACATAAATAATTTTTTATTTAATGTTAAAGTAAAAATGACACAAACTTGAGTTATTTTACGAAAACAATTTTTACATGGGGTTATAAAGATAAGATTTTTGATATTAAATATTAATTGGAAGGATAAAAATATTTCCTACATCATAGTATTTTTTTTATAATTTTTAGACTTTAAATAAATTAAATTATTTATGACATCATGATGATGCAGCGATGACCTCATTAATGAACAGTTTAAATAAAATGAAACGATAATACAAAATCTAAGACCTACACTTGTCCAAAAACTATTGGATGGAAATATTTCGAATCCTTATCATCTTATCTTCGAAATATATCAATGTGGGACCTTAGAAATTCGAATCACTTTTGAAAATAAAATAATAGTTTCATGATTTCCAAAAGTGTCCCTCCTCTCCTCTTATAAAAGGCCCCCACCTCTACCTCATTTCACACACTCCTCAAGCCTTTGGCTCAGCCATCCCCTGCCCATTTAATCTCTCCACATCCCTCTACTCATCCTATAGGATTCCCTTTGGGAATAATCCTTTCAATGGAAGCCTTTAGCCTCAAATCAAAAGGAATTACACTTTTAAAGGTAATTCATTCTCTCGTGTTCGTTTGTTTTATTTTGCTTCTCCAACCCACTAAACTCTTTTTATTTACTTATTTTGTAAAAAAACCAGTATCTTCAATATAATAGTATGTTTTTATAATATTTATTCGAGCTACACTCTCACACAACTACATCAAATGGTTAAAGAACATACGGTTTCCGTGGATGGTGAAATTCTACCTCCCGAAACAATGATTGTTCAATACTCATTTAACACCTTTAAAGGTGGCCATTATGATGTCACTATTTTTATATATGATATATAATATTTTTATGTTTTACTTAATCTTATTTATTTTTCATTTGTGTCTTACTTTTATGGCTTCCATTATGGGTATAAGCGATATCTTCATTTTAGGAAGTGCGGACTACCGCCCCCTCAAAGTGATGTGATTCGTTAATGCCATACGTGGGACGTATAAAGGATGGATTTAATGTTATTATATATGATGTTATACTGAAATTATTATATACCTCTATATCATTATTATTTATTTCCATTAAAGTATGATATAGAAATGAAAGTAGTGTTCAGGCGTACGTACGGCTTACCGTCTCCATGAACGGTGCATTTCATTTCTTATCCCCAAATGTAATGTACTATTATAAGTAAATATATATATTGGATATATATGATTAATGATACATCTAAATGATGAATATAATTCTGGAATTAAAATATACATACCTCTCATTTAGTTTTAATTACATTAATATGATAAAGAAATGAAAGTAGCGCTCATGCGTACGTACGACTTACCATCTCCATGAACGGTGCATTTCATTTCTTACCTCTAAATAATTTTTTGATATTATAAATACATTTATCTTCTAGATATATATGATATATATGATATCCAAATCAGGAATGTCATTCTGGATATAAATAACCTTTGACCACACGAACAACATGTAATTGTAAGAAGTCTACTTTCGACTTAAGAACCAAATATCGACAAAACAAACATTATTAACTTAAATGATTACATAATGTTTATAACATGTCAATAATTGATATAAAAGGAATAATTAACTTGTAAAAGGTTCTTAAGAAAGTAGAAATTAACTCAAGTTTATTATTCAGGACGTTAAAGAACGATCGAGTCAAGTCGAACCCGAGGTAAGGGATCCTACTCCTCTCTTTCTTTTTAAGAACACTCTTTTATGTCATTCCTTTTAAACCTCATCTTTCTTGTTATTGGGATGTTATTTTAACTTACTATTACTGTAATTTTTATGTTCATATGATGAGAGAACCTATTCTCTCTCATCAATCCATTTTGGAAGTTTTTAGTGGCACCGTTAGGCTGCCGAATTTTTCGTAAGAGATCCAACCTCTCTCTTTCTTTTTAAGTACTCTCCTTTATGTCACTTCTTTTAAGCTCCTCTTTGTTATGATGGGAGATGTTATTTTATATTACTCTTGATGTACATTTTATTTTAATGTTATGAGATATCCTATTTTATCTCATAAATCCATTTTTGGAAGTTTTAAGTGGCGTTGTTAGGCTGCCGAGTTTTCGAAAGAGATTTTTCATCTCACTTTTATACCCGTGAGATTTATGCTACATTTGCCACAATTTCCATTGAGTGGTTTATGTACCGCCCATTATTACACTCATTTTTTAATATAATTCAATTTATGGGCATTTACATATTCATTGTATGACACTTCTTCAATGGGGTGTACTTTTTGAAAGTTACCCAAGTCGGTAAGGACACCTTTCACCCTCCTCATTTTAAAAGACTTCGTTTGTTATGTCTTTTAATTCACATACTATTATGTTTGGATATGTTCTTATATATCCTGATTGATGTAAATTTTATGTCCAAGTGATGAGATTCCCTTTTTATCTCTTATCAACTCATTTTCTGAATTTTTGAAGTGACGCCGTTAGGCTGTCGAATTTTACCAAGGGAACTTTTTAACCCAATTTCGATTTCATTGGGTTCAACATGTAGTTATTGAATATGTCATCCTTTGAATATGTGTGAATGAAATTTTATTGTTTTACACTTAATATCCAATTATATTGGGTGTATTTATATTTTTCACACATAATTTTGAGATTGATTTATCCTTAATTTAAGGATACCTTCTTTATAAGGGATTTCATCACATTTTAAATATCTATTGAGACTTCATTGTTGTTATGCAGCAATTCACTCTTATATAGTGTATATACTGTCCTTTGGAATATTATATCATGAATCCATTTATTCTCATGATATTATAAGGTTTTGATTAAATGTTATTCCTCAATTATTGTATTCAAGTGTCTCTAATTTTGGTAAAAACCCTTTAACCAAAATATCGCTTTAAATGTTTTAATGATTTTTTCTTATTAATATCCATGTTTTCAAAATGGTTTTAAAGATTTATTTATATGGATATTAATGGTTTAAAATGTTAAAAGCTTCAAGGTGGTATTGGACACTTTGATTCAAAAATATCCTTATTAAATGTTTTAAATGGTTTTGGAAATGGTTTCTTTTTGAACGGATTCATTATTTCAATATACTAAAATGTTATATTGTGATTGACATGTGGAAATTATATGTTTCCTTTATACATGTTTTATGTGATAAGTTTATGGTTCTTGGGAATTGTTATGAAAACGGGTGGTTCCGTGATAAACTAAGGGAGGGTGAGCCCGATATAGCTCTACAATGCATTGGGTAACGCGAAGGAGTGAAACATTAAGGTTTCTCCGAAGAGATTTAGGGAATATACTTTGATGGGTATTCCAAAACGTAACCAAGAGGGTTACTCCCTACGTAAGAATGTTATGAATGCCTCAAGTTACCTTTTATGTCTTATTATTTCTATGATTTATTCATTATTTGATATGCCTATGTTTTATGGGTAAAGTATGATTTCATTCTTATGTATACATGTACTCATGTTTCCTTTCTATAATTTTTTATCCCTTACTGAGCTTTTTATGCTCATCCCAAGTTTTTGAAATGTTTTTCATAGGTCAAGGGAAGGGTACATGATGTGATGAAAGTGTTAAGGATGTGTCAAGAAAGAATCCATGTTTTATTTTAAATATGGTTCCGTTGATGGGAATAATGAATACTGTCTTTTATGTAACCACTTTGTTTAAATGTGGAATGTAATGCAAGTTTCATGATCTAATTCTCTAAAACTCTAAACCTGAAAATATCCTCAATGTGTAATATTATAATAACTCAATATTATGTAAGGTATAAGGCTAGGGACTTATAGTTAGTATCAAAGGTCGGTTTAGATAACTTTAGAGGTTAGGGTATTCTTTAAGCATAAGTGACATTACCATAATGGTTATGATTTCAGAAAGAGTCCTAGTTTTAGATAAATTGAATGAGTAATTATATCTTAGTGTTTACCTTCCACATTAGTACATGATGGTTTTTTTTATATACTCACACTGACCTTTTTGGTTTTAGTAAATGTCTGGATCTAGAAGGCACCAAAGTAATTGTGGATGTGAAAGAAACTGTGACAGTTTTTTGAGCAAGCAACTGAATGATATGGGAGCTGCAATGAGAATTCTTGTGATTATCCTCAACCCACTATCTGGAGTCATGATTGACCACCTAAACCTTGGCGATTTCTCTAAGGCATCATATATGCGAGAGAAAAAAAACCCTACGGAAGTACAGGTAATAATCATAAAGGTAAGTGTGTTCAAAAACCTATGTGTCAAAGATGTGGAAAGAAACACCTAGGAAAATGTTTCAAAGGGATAGGAATATGCTATAGATGTGGAAATGAAGGTCATAAAGCAAGAACCTCCAATGGAAAAAGGAAGCATACAGTTGAATCGATGAAAGGGAAAGAAGTTCTTTCTGAGGGATCAATTGAATGCTTTAAATGTGGTGTGCATGGTCATTATGAAAACACATTTCCTATGAAGAAGTTTTGTGAATGGGATCACCAAGAGCGTACAAATGTTCGTTTACCAATACCTAATGCCATTCTGATTGAGGATGAAGAAACTAACAATGAACAATCAAAGGTATGTATTATTTCATGACTATTGTTTTCTTATTTTGGAATCATAGGATATGATTCATGATTTTGTTTGTAGGAAAGAGGTATTTCTGAATATGTTGGAAAGGAATGGTTAATGGATCATGAAGAATGTTGAATGAGTAAGATGTCAACATATAAGGGCTTCAAGAGTTATGGTGAAATTATTAAGAGTATTAAGTCTCTTTTGATGATAGGGTTACATTAGAAGACTTTTTATATTATCCGTAACCATGATGTTTAATATAGGAAAATTTTATTCAAGGAATAGTTATCTTTTCTTTTTTGGACATAGTTATAAATAACCATTGGGTTTATATGATCATTACTTTTGAGGTAATTATGGGTTACTATATGTTATGATGGAAAATGAAAGGCATGAGATAAAGTTGAGGTTAAAATATGTTATGATCATCTTTAAAGATTTTATCTCATTTTGGGGAATGTTTTAAGAATTATATAGTTTTGGAAAAAGGACAACACACAGACCGTGTGACTACTCGTCGCATCAGACAAAGATGTGGGAATCGAACCCACAACCAAAGTGCGACTGGTATTTATCTCCTACCACTGGACTACGTGAAGTCCCTGGTTAGTTTGACTGATTCTTTCTAGTTATATGTTTTTATCAATTAAGAGTAAGTTGATTTTTGGTTATTTATGAAAATGATTAACCTATCATGGAGGATATGTGATTAGGTTAATTACTTTTCAATACGAGACTTTAGGAGCAACTGATGTTGTTTGGAGATAAATGTTACGATTTAACTTGGAAGACTATGTGACTAAATCCTTCAAATATTTGGGTTTCAATATTAGTTTGGTTTAACTTGAAGAATTTTATGGACAAATTGATTATAGAATGGTCCTCGTGGAACTTTGGGTTTTTTTGGACAAATTTAGGAGATTAAGCATATATTTTCTTTTTAATGGGTTATCCTTTTCTGGATTATCTGACCTTGTACTAACCTTTTTGGTTTTGGTTTTGGTTAAAGTCTAAAGACATGGAAAGTATATAGTTCCCTTTTTTGGATTAGCTTACTCTATTGAAGTTGATTATAGTACTCTTATTGCGAACAAGTCTCCCTAAATACTCGTCTTTTGGAAAAAAAATATGAGTTTGATTAAGGAATCCAGTAAAGGTTGAAAGTAAAAATGATAAGTGATTATGTTTCCTTATGAATAAATTCCTCAATAAAAAGTAACTTAACACCAAAATTTTATCTATTATCTTTTCCTACTGGGGAATCGAATACCGTCTAACCCATCACAAGTTTGTGATTTTCTCATTGTTAACTTTCTCCTAGACATGTTTACTGTCACTCTCCCTCAAGAACATGACCCTTTGCTTTTTCTTCCATGTCCATGTTTTTCTACATGGAATCCTAGTATGGGTTAACTCTGGTGACCTCTATACTTATCTTCTTTTATTTTAAAGTGATTGTTTTACCGACTCTTGTTCCGATGCGGGACATTCAAGGATGTTTCCAAGCTCAATTTTAAAAATTGCGAGGACGCAATTCCCAAAAGGGGGGAAGGATGTAACACGCTAGGTAAATAAAGAATATGAAATTTTCGTATTTATCCATATATGTGAATAAAATATTAATATGACTTTAAAGGGGATGCTAATGCTCGATGGCGTACCCAACACGCAACAACGAGTTTCTTGGGAATCTTACGTTGCACTCTAATAATAAAATAATATTATTTTAAATGGTAGTTAACATGTAGCTGTTGTATTGACAGGAATGGATATAAATAACTAAAATATTATTATATATGTTTTTAAATGTTTTTACATTTATCCAATAAAACATAAAGGCATAAAATACCGAAAGAATTCAATTTTAGGCTTATATGCCCTTGTTTTCACTAAAGGTTCACTTATCGCCTTTTGATTGAGAACCGTCATTAAATATAGTTTTGTTCACTCTTATACATCCTTTTGGACCAAATAAAACTCTTCTTAATAATTGGGACATCAAAATTTACTTTGTGTAAATTTTTGGTATCTTTCTGATAATGTTCATTTTTTAATGAATAGTGTAAAATGTTGTATTTTAATTCAAAAACTCTTTTTAATCTAATTTATTTATATGATTATATTATCTTTTGAATTGGTTTTAAAGTGAAATTAGAATATATTTTTACCATTAAATCCAATAGTGGTCATTGGAATTAATTTCACTTTTAAATCAGACTTAAACTAGTGTCAATCTTTTGATACTTATTGTTTCATAAAAACACGCCATTTGCTCTGACAGTGGGAATTAATTATCAAATTAATTAATGTGAATTATATATTTTGAATTTTGTAAAATTGACTTAATTTTTGAATTTGGAATATCAAATATAGCTTAGGGTGAATTTTTGGGATTTTTCTGAAAAACATCAATTTTTATGAATAGTGAAACCACTAAGTGGTACTTATAAAAACTGATTTTTTTGTTTAAATGAAATTTTACCATCTTTGTGTTTTGAATTTAAAAAATCCAACATACATGGTTGTCATTAAGAAGTGAAATGTGGTTCAATGGGATAAAATTAATCTTTTTGTGAATTGTAACTTATTAAGTTTTTAATCGCGATTAGAGGTAATTAGTGTAGTTTAAGGTAAAAATAATGTTTTAATAATATGAAATAAACTTGACACATGTCCTACCCTCATTGGTTGTGTCGTGGCCGACCAAGAAAAGCCATGGGTCAACTTGGGGACCCCATGGATCCACTTTGGTTGGGAAATGATATAAATAACTTTTTTTTAATGTTAAAGTAAAAATGACACAAACTTGAGTTATTTTACGAAAACAATTTTTACATGGGGTTATAAAGAAAATATTTTTGAAATTAAATAGTAATTGGAATGAGATAAATATTTCCTACCTCATAGTATTTTTTTATAATTTTTAGACTTTAAATAAATTAAATTATTTATGACATCATGATGATGCAGCGATGACCTCATTAATGAACAGTTTAAATAAAATCAAACGATAATATAAAATCTAAGACCTAAACTTGTCCAAAAACTATTCGATGGGAATATTTCGAAGACTAATCATCTTATCTTAGAAATATATCAATGTGGGACCTTCGAAATTCGAAACACTTTTGAAAATAAATTAATAGTTTCATGATTTCCAAAAGTGCCCCTCCTCTCCTCTTATAAAAGGCCCCCACCTCTACCTCATTTCACACACTCCTCAAGCCTTTGGCTGGACCATCCCCTGCCCATTTAGTCTCTACACATACCTCTCCTCATCCTATATGATTCCCATTGGGCATAATCCTTTCAAAGGAAGCTTTTAGGCTCAAATCAAAAGAAGCTACACTTTTAAAGGTAATTCATTCCCTCATGTTCATTTGTTTTATTTTGCTTCTCCAACCCCCTAAACACTTTTTATTTACTTCTTTTGTAACAACAATAGTATCTTCAATATACTAGGATGTTTTCATAAGATTTATTCGAGCTACACTCTCATAAAACTACATCAAATGGTTAAAGAACATACGGTTTCCGTGAATGGTGAAATTCTACCTCCAGAAACGATGATTGTTCAATACTCATTTAACACCTTCAAAGGTGGCCATTATGATGTAACTATTTTTATATATGATATATAATATGTTTATGTTTTACTTAATCTTCTTTATTTTTCATTTGTGGCTTTCTTTTAGGGCTTCCATTATGGGTATAAGTGATATCTTCATTTTAGGAAGTGCGGACTACCGCCCCCTCAAAGTGATGTGATTCGTTAATGCCATACGTGGGACATATAAAGGATGGATTTAATGTTATTATAAATGATGTTACACTGGAATTATTATATACCTCTATATAATTATTATTTCTATCCATTAAAGTATGAGATAGAAATGAAAGCAGCGTTCATGCTTACGTACGGCTTACAGTCTCCATGAACGGTGCATTTCATTTCTTATCACCAAATGTAATGTACTATTATAAGTACATGTATATAATGGATATATATGATTAATGATACATCTAAATGATGAATATAATTCTGGAATTAAAATATACATATCTCTCATTTAGTTTTAATTCCATTAATATGACAAAGAAATGAAAGTAGCGCTCATGCGTACGTACGGCTTACCGTCTCCATGAACGGTGCATTTCATTTCTTACCTCTAAATGATTATGTGATATTATAAATACATGAATATTCTAGATATATATGATATATATGATATCCAAATCAGGAATTTCATTCTGGATATAAAGAACCTTTGACCACACGATCAACATGTAATTGTAAGAAGTCCACTTTCGACTTAAGAACCAAATATTGACAAAACAAACATTATTAACTTAAATGATTACATAATGTTTATAACATGTCAATAATTTATATAAAAAGAATAATGAACTTGGAAAAGGTTCTTAAGCAAGTAGATATTAACTCAAGTTTATTATTCAGGACATTAAAGAAGGATCGAGTCAAGTCGGACCCGAGGTAAGGGATCCTACTCCTCTCTTTCTTTTTAAGAACACTCTTTTATGTCATTCCTTTTAAAGCTCATATTTCATGTTATTGGGATGTTATTTTATATTACTCTTACTTTAATTTTTATGTTCATATAATTAGAGACCCTATTCTCTCTCATCAATCCATTTTGGATGTTTTGAGTGGCACCGTTAGGCTGCCGAATTTTTCGTAAGAGATCCAACCTCTCTCTTTCTTTTTAAGTACTCTCCTTTATGTCACTTCTTTTAAGCTCCTCTTTTTTATTATGGGGGATGTTATTTTATATTCCTCTTTCTGTACATTTTATAGTAATGTGATGAGATACCCTATTTTATCTCATTAATCTATTTTTGGAAGTTTTAAGTGGCTCTGTTAGGCTGCCGAGTTTTCGTAAGGGATTTTTCATCTCACTTTTATACCCGTGAGATTTATGCTACATTTGCCACAATTTCCTTTGAGAGGTTTATGTACTTCCAATTATTACACTCCTTTTTTAATATAATTCCATTTATGGGCATTTAAATATTCATTGTACGACACTTCTTCAATGGGGTGTACTTTTCGAAAGTTACCCAAGTCGGTAAGGGAACATTTCACCCTCCTCATTTCAAAAGACTTCGTTTGTTATGTCTTTTAATTCACATACTATTATGTTGGGATATGTTCTTCTATATCCTGATTGATGTAAATTTTTTGTCCAAGTGACGAGATTCCATTTTTATCTCTCATCAACTCATTTTCTGAATTTTTGAAGTGACGCTGTTAGGCTGTCAAATTTTACCAAGGGAACTTTTTAACCCAATTTTGATTTCTTTGGGTTCAACTTGTAGTTATTGAATATGTCATCCTTTGACTATGTGTGAATAAACTTTTATTGTTTTACATTTAATATCCAATTATATTGGATGTATTTATATTTGTCACACATAATTTTGAGATTGATTTATCCTTAATTTAAGGATACCTTCTTTATAAGGGATTTCATCACATTTTACATCTCTATTGAGAATTCATTGTTGTTATTCACCAATTCACTCTTATATGGTGTATATACTTTCCTTTGAAATATTATATCATGAATCCATTTATTCTCATTATATTTTAAGGTTCTAATTAAATGATATTCCTCAATTATTGTATTCAAGTGTCTCTAATTTTGGTAAAAAACCTTTAACCAAAATATCGCTTTAAATGTTTTAATGATTTGTTCTTATTAATATCCAAGTTTTCAAAATGGTTTTAAGGATGTATTTATATGGATATTAATGGTTTAAAATTTTAAAAGATTCAAGGTGGTATGGGACACTTTGATTCAAAAATCTCCTTATTAAATGTTTTAAATGGTTTTGGAAATGGTTTCTTTTTGAATGGATTCATTATTTCAATATACTAAAATGTTATATTGTGATTGACATGTGGAAATGTTATGTTTCCTTTGTAAATGTTTTATGTGATACAGTTATGGTTCTTGGGCATTTTTATGAAAACGGGTGGTTCCGTGATAAACTAAGGGCGAGTGAGCCCGATATAGCTCTCCAATGCATTGGGTAATGCGAAGGAGTGAAACATTGAGGTTTCTCCGAAGAGATTTAGGGAATATACTATGATGGGTATTCCAAAACGTGATCAAGAGGGTTACTCCCTACGTAATAATGTTATTAATGCCTCAAGTTACCTTTTATGTCTTATGATTTCTATGATTTATTCATGATTTGATATGCCTATGTTTTATGGGTAAAGTATGATTTCATTCTTAAGTATACATGTACCCATGTTTCCTTTCCATATTTTTATATCCCTTACTGAGCTTTTTATGCTCATACCAAGTTTTTGAAATGTTTTTCACAGGTCAAGGGAAGGGAACATGATGTGATGATAGTTTCAAGGATGTGTCAAGAAAGAATCCATGTTTTATTTTAAATATGTTTCTGGTGATGGGAAGAATGAATACTGTCTTTTATGTAACCACTTTGTTTAAATGTGGAATGTAATGCAAGTTTCATGATCTAATTCTCTAAAACTATAAACCTGAAAAGATCCTCAATGTGTAATCTTGTAATAACTCAAGATTAATTAAGGTTTAAGGCTGGGGCCTTATAATCACCTAGCTTGTGGTTTTTCCATTTTCAAAAACAATATTAATATAATTCTTATAATTCTCCCAAAGTTTAACAACAAATATTTACCTCAATATCAAAAAAATATAAACCCTAAATGTTAATAATAACAACAAACTTATACAAAAATGTAATATAATTATTCCTTAAAAAAATTCACTAAAAATATCTAAACCAATGGGTTTTATTTCAATAATTTACTCCAGAATTTCTATTATCATGGAATAATTCTATCACATAAAATTATAAAAGGGATGATTAACACTTTGAACATATTATCAATCCTTAAATCATAATAATTTGATAGTATCAATAAATATTAAGTTAATAAATACATATTTTTTCTAAAAGTAACAAATTCCTTTTATATTTCATGATTTTTATAACAAAAAATCATTGGTAAATATAATTATACAGTATAATTCTCAAATAATAATAAATAATTCAATTATTTTATTTAAAAGTTGGTTCCTCCTTAGCCTAGGAGTTCACCTTTAAAATATGGAATTCAATCAGATACTGCCTAGGATCCTCACATTTTAGACAATGAACTTTTAATAGATCCCTATGATAAACTTTTTTTTTATACCATCATACTATTCAATTTTTCAGGGGAATTAATATTATTATTTCTTTATTTTACACATATAAAACATTTTCTTTTTCACTAATACAATTTACTCTATGCCTCCTTCCACATTTTCTACATGTTGTAAATCGATCATTCTTTCCTCTATGATCTACGCCACTTGAACTCTTAGTGAACTCCATTATTCTCTTCTTTTATCAATCTGTTGGATGGTTAACGTATAGGTTGTTAAACATATTTAAGGATAACTAATTAGGAAAAATCGTGCCATATTTTACATCATTCATAAAAAAATTTGGATTCCCATATTCACCAAATTGTCCATCATTTTCAATTTCAACACGATTCCTTCAAGATACAACCATTGAATAAAACCAAAAAAAATAGTGTGATAAAAAATATTCATAGTTCTAAAAGAATATAATAATTTATAAGATATCTAAATCATGAAATCTTATTTTCAATCTATTATACCTTTGATTTTACCAAGTAAATTTTTTTCATCATCTATTCAAATCCATTATAATGGATTGCAAAGAAAATGTAAATTATCCAAATAATGTCTCCCATGAGAATCAATACAGGTGCCTAGTAAGGCATGTTTTTGTGTACCATGTTCTGTTTGATTTAATAATGATGTTCCTTTTTCATATTTATTACACCAAGGAACATATATTCCAGAACCACATACATATGTAGTATCTATAAAGGTATTTATTTCATTGTAAAACTACCTAATATATACCTTACTTAATAGTTGGATGTTTTTCTATTTTTATCTTCGAATTATATCATAGAGTTATGTTCCCTTATAATTATTTTCCTTAATATAACTCTTGTGATTTATATTAAACATCCTTTTATACCAAATGCAATGAACATGAACACAGTAGCCCAGATCCAGTGTATTCGTTATTATATTTTTATAATATACATGTAATCGAATCCCTAAGGATGGAATTGTTTAGTTGTCTTCGTAAAATAGATACGTACATGGCTCCCATATAATAATTGAATAAAACATTAAACATTGTTTTTATAGAAAATAACTATTCCCAATAAGATATATATTTGTATCATCTATAATACACAACATACACTCCTATAAAAGGAAAAAAATTTATCTCATCTATTAATAAGAATTTGTTAAGTGGACGCTACAATGAGTAAATGAAGAATAATTAATAATGAATAACAAATTTGGAATGGTGAATAACTGAACACACATAAAATTTTATAAATAACATAACTATTTTTCATAGATTTGGAAAAGTTAGTATAGTAAGGAAAATAACTAAAAACATATTCCATTTAATCAAAAAACTATGAATAAAAATTATACTTGATATAATAAAATTGTAAATAATATATGGATAATAATAACTGAATTCTTGTTAAATAAGTGAAAACTTTTGGGCATCGTGATCTGAGATGTTAGGATATATACACTATCAATACCCTTCCCAGGATAGTTTCAAAATTATTGGTATGTATACACCAAACCCCCATTTAACTATGGAAATCCAACTGATTTCTCTCATTAGTCTACTAATGTAGAGAGGTATTGTCCATAATTATGTCCCATAAGTATATTCATGTCCAATACATTCCAAATATATCAAATTATTGATTCAATTCATTAATGTTTTTTCATTATCATAAACTTTATGTATTGTGTATGTAATTTGGAAGAACAATAATATCACCAGTCAATCATATAACTTTCAAATTAAAATATCAAATGTAGATATGATATACATTTAATGTACTATGTATATCCATGATAAATCATATATATATTTAGAATAAATTTAATTTATAATGATAATGTGAAAGAAAATATATAAATATATAGTTAAATATTACCAAAATTATTCAAGAAAATCAATGTGAATAATTTCTCTAGTCAAATTGTTCATAATACATCCCAAAATATAATATTAATGGTATTAATACAAATTATCCCCAGTGAATAATAACTAAAATAGAGGGGTATTGTCATTGATAAATATAAATTCCATAAAAAATAACAAAAACACTCTATATGGAAACAACCTTTGAGATTAATTATGTATCATTTCAACCATTGATTCTTCATGATGGATGTAAATTTAGAACATGTAGTTCTTGTTAAAACAAATTTTATTTTCATATTTTCTGTAAAATTAGAATGGTTCTTGTCTGTAAAATGACATGAAGATTAATTTTAAATCATTTTTTCATTAATTAAAACATCAGTAAAATTGTTGTTAATAATTCATTGGAATAGTGAATAAAACATTTTTGAAAAAAAAATTATAAAATATTGTTTTGGATAAAAAATTATTTTCAACCGAAGAGAGTAATAAAGTCATATTTTCATATAAAAACATTCATTAATTTTAAGTACAAATGAGATGTAAATGGTAATATTACATGAAAATATATTTAATAAATAGGTTTGAATAAAATTATATGGATTTATTAGAAAATGATCAAATAATTCCCTTAAATGGAAATTCATGTATAAATAATCTCGACTTAAATGATATTGTGAAAAAAACTTAAAAGATTCTAATGATGACGTGAGAATTAATCATTGAATCAATTATGTGTTTCAAATTTTAATCCACCTAAATAAAGAGGAAATAGAGTATAATATAGTAAAAATTATTTACATTCATAATCTTAAAATGTCAAAGACAATTAAGTTGTAACATAACCAACTAAAATAAAATTGAGTTATGAAATTCTTTACAACTTGTTAATTTTAAATTCTAATACCATTAGGTAAAATATTTAAAATTGATATATTAAATAATATGAATTATTAATTTTTCATGATATCTCATGATAATGGGATTTATATTCAACATATAAAAGAAATTTGGTTCATAACATCACAATATTTGTTAATGAAGGGAAATTGAGATGAAGACCCATGATTTACGCTTCCTTTTGGTTGAAAAATCATTAATATAGTTTTTAATGGTTTTAATAATGTTATTAATTTATAAAATAAATATTTTTGTATTTATAATATAATCTAATAACATTTTAATGCATTTTTGTTAATAATATCTCATTATTTCCATGTTTTGTGTGTTAATTGCCTTGTTTTCTCAACCATGTTCTCTCATGAAAGTTATGTTTATTTGTAATAGTATATTGTACCATAATATATATAATTATATTAATATTATAAAAATCGTATTTATTCATTATATGTACTTTTATAATAATTATTAATGTTTTGATATAGAAAATGATCACTTTTTTCATAGAGATGGCAGGTCGTACGTATGCATGAGAGAGAAATAATTACATTAAAGAGTGAGAGGTTAAGTAAGTTGGTGATAAATTAATATTAACATTTCAAAATAATTTCATATATATCACATATATTAAATAAATTTTTCTTTATTACTTTCCATGTAAATACTATGTAAAAAATTAATTACATCGCTTCAAGAGGTCATAGTCTGCCACATACACGAGTAAGGTTATCATATTTCAAATGGCATATAAAGTAAGAAGTTATATGTGATATTATGCCTCTATGAGTTTGTTAATATCATACATATCATATAAATTTTATAAATACATCATTATTCTAGTCAGTAAAGTGTGGTGATGGAAAATGAATGACATTGGGTTGTGAGGCAGTTGTATGTCGTACACATAATTGGTGTTTTAGGTTCCCATTAGACAAGAGAGGAGATATATACAGGTTATTACCTTAAAAATAAAATATTATTATATGATAGATATTATGTTTAGTATATAATCTTGGTTCAATAATATTTAAATTTTGTGAAATAAGAATGAAAATAAAAATTCTTGTTTAATAATTTTACATCTTCTTTGGAAAATATATTTATGTTTGATCCAAAAACATTCTTAAGTTGAATTTATGATCCAAATAAGGTATATAGGTTGTTTATGAGGGGTTAAGAAATTTATTTTTGTGGGTACTGGGAAAAATAAATTTATTCTTAAGTGTGAAGTGGGGCGGATAGGGGGTGAGTTTTTATTAGTGGGGGAGAGGATACACATGGAATTTTTGAAGATAATCAATTAAACTGTCATTTGTATCATGAAAAGTTCCTAAAAATGGTTCATTATCAATAATTATGGTATATATAGTCATCATATGTCCATATAATGGGTGGGGGAAATTATTAGTTCATTTTAACCCTTATCCTCTTAGTTTAATCCCTTGGTAAACTTGTTTTTACCTTAACCGTAGTAATAAATTTCAACTATCACTATTCATTATTATCATAATTATGATAACATTATTAGATAACATAAACTATTATAATTCCAAAAATGTAATCAATTTTTAAATGATTGAAACACAAGAGTGACAAAATCCATTTTAAAATTATACCCACATACGCGATGAGAAAGGGGGTCTCCAAATAGAAATATCTCATAAGAAAATATGGTTTTATTATCAAAATTTAATATGAAATTTATTATAATTACCTAAATTAGATAAAAAATATATAAATTAAGAATCCTTACATTAAAAAAATTAAAATATTACTTATCCTATTAAATTATTTAAAATAAACTGTAGTTTTAAATAAAAATTTAGTATTTTTACTCTTAATCAAAAAACGAAACATTTCATAAAAGTAAAAAAAATAATAGTAAAATAATTTTGATGAAATTATTTATATGAATAATTATTTTTTTCATATTATTTTTTCTAAAATAAATAAATATTAATTTTAAATTATCTGTCCAATGTGTGACTAAACATTTTTTTAGAAAAAAATAGTTTTCGAGAAAACATTTTTTTCTTTTAAATGGTACTTATTTTATTCTAATAAATTTATTGATATATCTTTAATAACTTAGTTGTTAATATTCATAACCTCAAATTTAATGTCTTTGATTTAATTTAACAAAAATATATTTTTCATTTATACTCAATGATTTGTCTTCTACAATCTATTGAAGAAATTAAATTTAATAAAATATTCACCATGGGTTGCTTAAGCTAGGTTTTTTTTACCTCATACAATATCGAAAACAATGTTCTTATTTTAAAATTTTGGGGTTTAACATTTAGTTTTTTAGTTTAGTTATATATCCAATATGGTGTGAACCATGGGATTGCCCATGGTTCTGAAATTTATTGAAAAAGATAGAAAAAGTACATAAGAAGATGGGAATTCAAGAAAGTGGCAGGTCACTTCACAACAGAATATACTCATTTACGAAATCATCCACTACATCTACCTGTTGGGTTACATCCCATTCTCCATGTTTCTAGATACTTCCATGGATCCTCATCAATATCATTTATGTGGGTGGATCCATCGGACCAGATCCCAATGCTGACTTGTCCATCTCAATGCCTTCGCCTTAATGAGCATTACAGAATTCTTTAGAAAATACCTCCTTGAAATTGTATCTATTTAGGATGTCAAGAACGCTAGGTGAACATGATTTAGAGCCATCAGGAACATAATCCAAGCTACTTTGGTCTTTCTTCTTCCTTTGATCTTCTTTAGAATATTTGGATTAAATGGTATCCTTTTGTTGGTTATCGCCAACGGGTACATCATCAAGTGCATTGGGAGTCATCTTCTGATCAAATGTTGTTAATGTGACACTTTTTCCTGATATAAATTCAATTATAGTGTCGTTTTTGGGCTTAAATAAAATGATAATTTAAATATCATGTTTTTTCAAACACTTGTGATCTGAAGATGTATCCATATTTCTCTCATATCTCAGTCTTTCATCAATATCATTATACACATCAATTTCATTTTCAGATTCGGCATTGTAAGATTCAATTAAATCAATAGAGACTATGGTTTCCTATGAAACATTGGGAATATCAGACACTAACTTTTGTCCCTAGGATAGGTCAGAATTATCATAAATCATGTTCTGCACTAATTCAAATTTGAGTTCTTCCACCTATAAGAATGTATCAGTAAAACCCTACTCATTCCCTATCTTTTAACCCACAATTTTCTCACTAATTGTTTCTAGGAACCCATATTTCCCTCATATATACTTCCATGTTGAAGGCTCCATTACTAAGGCCTTAGTCTTTTTTCCCTCTTTTTTCGTGGGGAGATTCATTTTCTTTACATGAATGTTTAACACATGTCTATAATAAAATACCATATAATTGATCGCCTTAGAGAAATAACAAAAAGGAAGAACTACTTCACACAAAAATTTAACCTCACCCTTATCCCCATTAACTATGAGGATAGAATTATGCTAGAGTGGTTTCAGAAAATCAGTTTCCACCATCACCCTTGAATAATTAACCATCTAGCATTAAATGGAATTTTTATCTAATTTTAGAAGAGCATCGATGTTGGTGGCTATGGCGCTAAGAATCTGAGGGTGCCAAAAAACCCAAGCTAATCACATGCATCTTATCCCAGATCTGTGCATCGGTGTGATTTTGATTATTATTATAGAAATTAATATCCTAAGTGGAAACCCAAAATTCACCAAGATTGAGGTTCTAAAAACTAACTTTCCAACCAATAAAATTATGATATTCACAATAATAAATAGATGAAAATAAACCTTACCAATGGGGATAATTTTCCAATCAAGAAAACCACATAACCTCGAGATCTTCGATTTGAGTTCATCGCTACTCAAAGTCTTATCGCCTTTTTCCAAAATCAAATTACCAATTAGGGATAAGTGGAATATATTCAATATCTCCTTCAAATCACCTTTATCCTCATTGATATAAACCTCCCATCATTAGATCTGGAGAACCACGACACATCTAGGGCAGTTGTAGTTTGAGAATCTCCCTTTTAGAAAACCTATAAAAATGTGAACCCCTATTTGGATGTGGATTAGGCTTTGTAGGTTGGGTATATGGTGCCTCCATTTCGATGAATATTATCCTGATGAAAGATTAGATCTGTGTCACTACAGATCTGAATCTCATGCACAATGCAGATGAGTACAAATCCTGAACCGCAGATGTAAAATCCAAATCTGAGAAACCAAATCTCTGCCACAGTGAACCCAAAGCTTCACTAACATGATATATATGAATATGAGCATTGTTTACTTCTACTTTTGATGATTATGATCAAACATGATAGAGGCCATCTCTTATTGATGCAAGTTTCATCCATTAAAAATGTGCTTTTCGGGTAACAAGGTAAAGGTGTGGTCTCACCACCTACACTCTACAGATACCATATAAGGCCCAATGTGTCCATCCATGGGATTATTACAATTCCCAATGTGGTAGAAGGTGTATGAGTTATTATTAAAGGAATCTCTGGAGTTCCCTTGCAAGGACTTGAACCTGGTCCTCAAAGTCAAGGCACTACAACTATAACCACTCCCCCATGCCCCCGTAGGATTAAATTTTCAATTGTTATGTTATGGATAATTATTTCAATTTTTTATTGAATAGAAAGTGTTGAATAATATATGGAATCATTAAATATATTTATATATATATATTCAACACCAAATTTGGGTTTTTTATGAATTAATTTGACCATTGACATTTATGTTTTGGTAAATATATGGAAATACAGTGAAAAAAATATGATAATGGATGTGAAGGAAAATAATGTGGTTTTTTGAGTGAGAACCCAAATGGGATGAGATTTTATCTAAAGTGATAACTATTATAAATATGAATAATAATCCATCTTCATTTATGATTATAATCCTAGAACTGGATGAGGTTTCTACCATACGAACTAAGAGAAAAATTGAGTTCAATTTATTTTATGGTCATAATGACTATAAAGATAAAAATGATTTAATACCCTATATCTCATGAATTTTTGAATAATAACCCATGGAAATGTATCAAAATATTGGGTAGATGGTTCATATGTGGTAAAGGTGGGAATATAGAAATAAATTTACCATTAAAAATTTTAGTGTTCAGTTAACATCATGAATGCGAATAAAGGTTGTCTTAATGTATCAATTGAATGTCTAGAATTTTTAGATTATATCCATTATATATATTAATACCCAAGATAAAATCATGATATGTTGATAAAAAAGATCATATGAATAATGTTTTATCACATACATATATTAAAAATGAAGAAAACTAAAAATAATATATAAAAAGGTATGGATTATTTTAACAGTTTGACTTATGTTAAATGTATAAAACCTAACTAGATACAGAATAATGAATCTCATAAGATGATTTATATTTTTAATTTCACAAAGTAAGTATTAAGGAATAATATTTTAATTCCTGGATAAAGGTTTATAAAGGATGTTGATTGAAGGAAGGGTATACATATAAGATTTCAAGCATTATGATGTAGTTAAATTTAATTTATAATTGATAAATATTAGGATGAAAATAGGTTTAAAGGATTTTATATCCTCTTAATTTCTTACATGATGTGTTTTATGATAATTAAGGATACAATGGTAATCATTTATTGTGTATTAATATGTCATTCTAGAATATAATACTCTTATGTTTATCATTTGACTTACTATGAACATTATCTGGATAGAATGTTTTTATTTTGGTGATATAAAGATAACCATTAAGGTTATTGTGATCTCTAATATTGAGTTAAATATGATAAAAAGGAATAAACTGGTTATTAAATTTTTGGAACATATGTGTTTTCACATAGATAACCATCTGATTAAAGAGTGATTTTGAAACTAAAAGATTAATGCTATTTTGGAGTAAGGTCACTATATTGGGAATATTATATGATTATGGTAAGTAGAATTTTTTTATTAAATATTTATTTATTTTATGGAAGAAAATATGATTTTATTATGGATTTATGTGGATTTATTTTATTCGTGGAAAATATTATCATATCTTGAAGATTATATAATTAGGGAATATACATTTTTATATGTTACATTATAAGTGGTTGATGTTTATTGGGGATAACTCTTATGTTTATCTTGGGTGAATATGAGATCAAATATTTTTAATCCATGGTTTTAAATTTTGGTTAATCTTATTTTGAGTTTTATTAATATTTAATTTATAATTTGGGTGCCTTTTAAGAATTGTAGATTAAAGAATGAATTTTTATTCAAATTCGATATAATTTTACCATATAATAACTAATTTCTTTTTGTTGAATGTCTAAATATAAGATGAATATCATTTAATACTTTTATGAATCCTATTGTAACATCCCAAGCTTCCACAGTATGATTCTCTTTGAATAATATTGTAGCATGTATTATACGCAACTTCGAGATTCTAGCACACTACGACAAATCAAAGTAGCCGTTATGAATAGTAATACCCTCTTTTTGAAATTTTATAAATTTTATCTCTCAAAATGGACTTCATTTTTGGATTCGGAATATCAGAATTATCCTAGGGTGAAATTTTGGTACTTTTCAGATAACTTTTATATGTTGATAAATAGTGAAAATTACTAAATTTTAATTAAAAAGAACATTTTAAATCGAAATAAATAATAGTGATAACTTATTAATTTGAGTGGCTATAAAGTATATTTAGAATATATTTTTACCATTTAATACAATTTTGGTCACTGGATATAATTTCACAATTAAACCGGACATAATAAAGTGTCAATCTTTTGATAGTTATTATCTCTTAAAAACACGCTTTTGGTTTTAACAACGGGAATTAATTTTAAATTAATATCAGCCACTTCTTTGTTTTGAATTTGGAAAAATGGATTCCATATTTGTAATTACGATGTTCAAATTTTGTAAATAGTTAAATTTTATTTTTATAAATTTTGAATAATTACTTCGGTAAATATTTTAATTACCATTGTTAAACGGTAAATCTGGTAAATAAGGGTAAAAAACAAAATATAATAATAATAATAATAAATTAACCTAAAACGTGTCCTAAACTTATTGGTTGGTACAAGCCTGACCATGGGCATCTTTGGGTCGATTTTGGGACCTCATGAATCCACTTGTAAGTGATCATGACACTTTATATTAATTAAGTTAAAATAAATACAAAAATGACATAAGCATTTCTCTTTTAAAAAACAATCTTTACATAGGGTTATATATGTTGGATGTTCTACTATAAATATTAATTAGAAATATAAAAATATTTCCTACATAATGGTATTTTATTTATAATTTTTAGACATTTAATAGTTAATATTATTTATGACACAAAAATGATGCAGTATTTTCCTTATCAATGAAAAATCAAATAATTGGTATTATAAATGTTAAAATAAATATCATTTTAATGTTTTGATGACATACATGAATTTTATTGGTTAATATGAAATTATAGGATTGCTTAAATTAATTGGGTTCGAATTAATAAAGTTCTTATGAATTTAGCAAAAATCAATTATTGAATAGTGTCAAAATTGACATAAATGAGTTTTTAAAATAAATATTATCTTATTATTTGATATTCTATTCCTAAAAATATAAGGTTTGGCCAAAGGACATATATCATGATAGTGGTGTCATTAATGGACCACTTGGTGGTCTCTTGGATGAATATTGTATGTTTATTAACTATATAATATAAAAATAGAAAGTGACATTGTAAATGTCAAACTAATTAACTAAGAGATAAAACTAAAAGATAAGATTAATATATTGATCCAAACCTGTCTAAATTCTATTTGTTGAAATTATTGTGACCCCTCCCCACCTTCTACTTTTAATTATCCACTTTGGAGCCATTAGAAACCGAATATTAATCTATTATAAAATAATATTTCTACCTTTTCCAAAGGTTCCCCTAACCCCTCTTATAAAAGGGCAGTCCCCCTTCTCACTAATTCACACATTAAGATCCTTTTTCCTCGGCCAAAACCTGCCCAAATACTCTCTAAACTTCCCTCACTTAAACCTATAGGCCTTAGTTTGATCATAAATCCACCCTAAATAGCCCTTTTGATCATGTCAAAAGGGAGAACCCGAAGAAGAGGTAATGTTTTCACCACCCTCTATCATGTTCCGTTCTACTTAAACTTCTTCTTTCTTTTTTATTTCCATTATAAAATAATAACTCTAGTATATTCTATATACTTTTCTGTTATTATAAATATGGTACAACTATATTCAGTATTCTATCCATCCTTGGAATGACATTTCACCATACGTGCATACGTACGGCCTACCGTCTCCACGTCGTGGTGTAATTGTTATTCAATACATTATTATTATTATGGGTATAATAATGATGTGTAATTAATGTAAATAATAAATATAACATTATAATGATTATTTATATATGATATATCATCCAATTATATATTACTTTAATATTAAAAAAATGATATTATCGCTCGTGTGCATGTACGGACTACCGTCTCCACGAACGTGATGAGATTAATTCCCCACCATACCCATTCAAGTATAATTGTCATTTTATGATTAAAAATAATGTGTAAGGTCTTTATATCATTATTTACATGAATAAGATACAACCTACCCATAACAAACACGACTTATGTAACAAAACATAGAAATGAAAACTAGTATGTTAACACCCAAAACAACGATAATACTAAGATATTATTAACAAAGAAATGTTAAAATAAAATATATGATATTAATGTATATGATCATTTTAAAATTAAACAACAATTATTTCACCATTATAAAGAAGTCTAACCTACCCTCGACCAAGGAAAAAGTACAAAGTAAGGGGTTTCTTATCTCACTTTTAATTCCGTGAGATTTCCATTGTTCACCACATATTTATTGCATGTGGTGTGTGTACTGCCCATGATTGTATTCATTGTGTAATTTACTTTAATTAAGGGAAATTTTCATCATCATTGTATTATCCTTATTTCATGTGTGTGTGTTTCATAAGTTACCAAATCGATAAGGGAATTTGAAATTTCAATTTCCACTCATTCGGCTTTACTAATACTTCATTGATTATTTTACTCCAAGATTATGTGTGGAATAACTATTTATTTTCTTATGTCATAATTTACACTCCCTTTTCTATGGATATACTTTTTATACACATAATCCCTCCATTGATAAATTCTCAAATCATCGATATGAACTTGATAAGAGTAATTTTAACTCAATATCCATTTATTGAGTTAAAAATCTAATTCATTGGTGTTGTTTTTACTAGAATATGTGTGAATGTACTTTCATTGTTTTACACTAAATATCCAATAATATTGAGTGTATTTATATTTTTCACACATAATTATTTTATTGATTTATCCTTAACCTATTGATACTGCCTTTATGAGAGATTTCATCTCAATTTACAGTCTATTTGAGACTCCTTTATTGTTATACACCGAATCACTTTTATATGGTGTATATAATGTACTTTGAAATAGTATATCATGAATCCCTTTATTCTAATTATTTTAAAAAGATTGTATTACCTCAATTATTTTTATTCAAGTGTCTCTTTTTTGGTTAGGAACTCTAACTATAATATCATTTAAAAATGTTTTAATGATTTATTATTCAAAATCTGTCTCATTAATGTCCATATTTGAAAAATGGTTTTAAGGATTTATTTATATGGAAATTAACGTTTTCAAATCAAAATTCCATTTTAAAATTTTAAAGTGTTATGTGAAACATCGATTCAAAAATTTATTTTAAATGACTTTTTGATAAATAGTGTGACTTTTAAATGTTTTCAAGAAAAAGGGGGATATTTCTCTTTAATAGTTTTAATGATTATTTTCATCTATGCCAATATCATTCATTATTCTCGATTGTGTTTAATATGATTCAATTAAATCTTTCATATTTTATCAAATGAGTTATGTTTGACTATGGATGTGATATTTTTATACCATTCATGGTTTGTGGATAAAGTATTGACATATCGTATGCTAGTTTTAATAAGAATTTTAATCTTATGTTTCAAACATTTCATATGATGAATGCATTGGATATAGTAAGTGATGGGTGGAGCCCTCTATAGCTCCTCAATGAATTGGTAGGTCTCATGAGACAAACTAGTGTCTTGGCATGAGGCCTTGACAAAATATTATTTGTAGTCTCGGCACGAGGCCTTGGCTACATGGTTATGATAGTCTGGCATTATGCATTCCATCATTATGAAAGTGGTTATATATATTGCATGTGATTATTATACTAGTAGAATATCCATGTGAATAAGTAAATGGAATTATTTCATTTTATCTTTGCCATATTATACTAATGTTTAAGTTTAAAAGGCTTTTGTTTTAGGTATACATTGCCTTAAGTGTTTATGCTTATTGATGAATGTCTCCGCTATATTGTTATCCTTACTGAGCATCTGAGCTCACCCCTTTCAATGTCTTATTTTTCCATGGATTTGAAGAAGTAGTTTTTAAATGACCTATAGGGATAATATAAGGGGATATGAAGACAATATGTTGTTGTAGTATTTTTTCACTTTATGATGTAATATAAACGTTATGAATGTATCTTGATATTCCAAGGCTACTAAACTAATTGGTCTTTCGAGACATTATCTTTCTTGTGATCATTCCAATGTTATGTAATAATGCACTGACTCTAGGAAACTGGGGTCGGGGCATTACAGTTGGTATCAGAGCAAGTTTATTACAAACCTTGGAAGCTAGATTTAGGTAATCTCTGATTAGACTACATAGCCCTAAGATATACTTTGAGGATTAGTATAGAAGAAATTCCTAGAATTTTAGTATTGTAGAGATTTTGTGAGTTTTACTAGTAATACATACCTGTCTGGATACGAGCAGGTAGAGGCAACTCTGGCACATATGTACCTAGGGGTAAAACTCGAAAACACCGCTTTGAGCTAGACTTGAATGGGAACTGGTGCACGATAACGAGCCTTGCTTCACTCTTGGTTACAAAACTCCAGGGGGATATGCTTATGAAAATTTACATTTTCTTTAGAAACCAATTTCAAGTATTATATATAAGATGAGAGTAAATGACCTTGATTAATCCAAATATATTTCAAATAGAGAATATGGTGACATGATATTATCTAAATGATTTTATGACTACTGTTACTCACACAATTCTTTCTAGTTTTAGTCAATGACTATATTACAAGGAAGTCATAGTGACAATGAGAATGATGTACAAGGTGGGAACGGTGGTGGAAATGAGCAACAAAATGGAATGTTGATAGGCGTAAAAGATATCATCTTCATGCAAAATCAATTTTCCAAAAATATGATCAACAATATATATATTAACCAATTACCGGAGTCAACAAAAAAGAGAAATTGATGAATGTTAAGAGATCCCGCAGTGGAGACCATGGAGAAAGGAATCCTCAATTTCAATCATGCAGTAAATGTGGAAGGAGAGACCCAGGAAAGTGTCTCAATGGGACAAAGAAATGCTTTACGAGCGGGAAGGAAGGACATAAAGTGATGAATTGCCAAAGAAAAATGAAGTGTACTATGGAAGAAGATAAAAATGTTCCCAAGAATCCATTTAGAGTCATTTTCTGTAAATGTAGGGGACCTGGCCATTACCCGAGTAAATGCCCTATTCTATAGGATATTTTCTTGGTTAAAGAAGAAGCTATATGGAAATAAAAGGGTGGAAATTTTTTTAAAAAGTATTAGTGCTCCTTGTTGATGGGTTTACATTGGAAGAATTTTCTATTGTATTTGTAACCTTGCAGTTTTCCATGTGATAATGATATTTGAGGAATAATTATCTTCTCTCATGTGGATATAGTTATAAATAACCATTTGGTTTTATATGATTATTTGGTTTGAGGCAATTAAAAGTTATTATAATTTGGGATGCAAATGCAAGGTATGAGATAACATTTTTGGTTAATTTATGTTATGGTTATTTTGAGGAATTTATCTCATTATGGTAATGTTATAAAATATAGTTTTTGAAAAAGCACAACACGCAGACCATGTGACCACCCATCGTGTTGGACAAAGCTATGGGAATCGAACCCACAACCAAATGCGACTGGGATTTATCACCTACCACTGGACTCCGTGAAGTCCCTGGTATGTGTGACTAATTATTTATGGTTAAATGATTTTTTTGATCAATAATAAATTTATTTGGGTTCTTATGTCTTGTCAAATTAATACCCTTAGTATAGGAAAATGATTTTGTGATTAAGTAAAAAATGTTATTTTGGAAGATGTTCTCTTTGTTGGGAACACTGTATGCCCAAGGAATATAGAATACTATGGGGTCTTATTTGAGGAGTAATGTTGGATTTTTATCTTCTTTATATTCTGGATTTATAGTGATTTGGGATATTTATGAAAATGATTAACCTATAATAGAGAATATGTGATTAGGTTAATTACTTTTAAGTATGTGACTTTAGCGGTAGTTGATGTCATTTAGAGATACAATTAAGAATGGAAGACTACATAACCAAATTCTTCTATGTTTTGGGTTTCAATATTATTTTGGATTATATTGAAGGATTTTAAGGACAATTGTTTATTGAATAGTATTTATTTAACTTTTGGGTATTGATTTTAGAAATTAATATTAGTGTTTCGTTCTCTAAAGGACTATCCTTTTGGGGGATCATCAGATCATGTACTAACCTTTTTTGATTTAGTTAATCTCTAATGACAATGTAAATATATAGTTTATCCTTCGTGGATCTTGTGATTCTATAGAATTTTATTCTAGCTCTTCCAGTGTGACCAGGTGTTCTTGAATACTCATCATTTAGAAAAATGAGTTAGTTATAGAAATTTATTAAAGAATGAAACTGTACATAAAAATTAAGTATATCTCTTTATTTTCTTAGTCAATCTACGAAATTAATTCCTTATCTTTATGTAATGTAACTTAATAAAAAATTAAAAATGTTGTCAGTTTACTTTTCCTACTGGGAAACTAATCCCCATTTGTCACATCACAAGTTTGTGGTTTTCTTATTGTTAACATTATCCTGATCATATTTTCTATCCATCTCCATCAGAACGTGACACTTACTTTATCATCCATATCTATTTTTTTCTACATAGAATCCTAGTATAGGTTATCTCAGTAGACCTTTTTACTTCTCTTTCTTTCTATTAAAGTGATAGTTTTATTGGCTCTTTTTCCGATGTGGGACTTTACATTATATTCCCAATCCCAATTTTAAAAATGGATAGGAAGCAATTGATTGAATTAGGGGATAATGTAACACCCAAAGCTTTCATGGTACGATTCTCTTTGAATAATACAGTAGCGTGTGTTGTACACAGCTTCGAGATTCTAACACACTTCGACAAATCAAAGTAGCCGTTATGAATAGTAATTCCCACTTTTGGAAATTTTATAAATTTTATCTCCCTAAATAGGCTTCATTTTTGGATTCAGAATCTTGAAATTAGCCTATGGTGAAATTTTGGTACTTTTTGGATAACTTTTATATTTTGATGAATAGTGAAAATTACAAAATTTTAATTAAAAACTACTTTTTTAATAGAAATAATTAATAGTGATAAATTATTAATTTGATTGGTCTTAGATTATATTTAGATTATTTTTTTACCATTTAATAAAATTTTGGTCATTGTACATAATTTCACAATTAAATCAGACATAAACAAGTGTCAATCTTTTGATAGTTATTATCTCTTAAAAATACGCTTTTTGTTTTAAAAGAAATTAATTTTAAATTAATTTCTTCCACTTATGTGTTTAGAATTTAGAACAATTGATTCCATATTTGGAATCATGATGTTCTAATTGTGTAAATAGGTAACTTTTATTTTTAGCCATTTTGATTAATTACTTCGGTAAATATTTTAATTACCATGGTTAAAGGGTAAATCCGGTAAATAAGGGTAAACAAAATAATATTATAATAATAATAAATTACCCTAAAATATGTTCTAACCATATTGGTTGATACAAGTCCGACCATGGGCATCTTTGGGTGGATTTGGGACCCCATTGATCCACATGTAAGTGATAAGGACACTTTATATTAATTAAGGTAAAATAAATACAAAAATGACATAAGCATATATCTTTTAGAAAAACAATTTTTACATAGGGGTATATATGTTGGATTTTCGAATATAAATATTCATTATAAATATAAAAATACATCCTACATAATGGTGTTTTATTTACAATTTTTAGACATTTAATAGTTAATATTATTTATGACACAATAATGATGTAGTATTTTCCTTATCAACGAAAGAATAAAATAATTGGTACTATAAATGTTAAAATAAATATAATTTGAATGTTTTGATGACATACATGAATTTTATTGGTTAATATAACATTATAGGATTGTTTAAATGAATTTTTATTTGAATTAATTATGTTCTTAAGACTTTAACAAAAATCAATTATTGAATAGTGTCAAAATTGACCTAAATGAGTTTTTAAAACAAATATTATATTATTAATTGATATTATATTCCTAAAAATCTAAAGTTTGGCCAAAGGTCATATATCATTATAGATGCTTCATTAATGGACCAATTGGGGGTCACTTGGATGTATATAGTACCTTTATTAACTATATAATATAAAAATACAAAGTGACATGGTAAATGTCGAACTAATTACCTATGAGTTAAAAATAAAAGATAAGGTTAATATGATGACCCAAACCTGTCTAAATTCTATTGGTTGAAATTATTTCGACCCATCCCCACCTTACACCTTTAATTATCTACTTTTGAGCCATTATAAATCGAATATTAATTTATTATAAAATAATATTTTTAGCTTTTCCAAAGGAGCCCCTCACCCCTCTTATAAAATGGAACTCCCCCTTATCACTAATTCACACATTCAAATTCTTTTCGATCGGCCAAAAACTGCCCAAATACTCTCTCAACATCCCTCAATTAAACATAGAGGCCTTAGTTTGATCATAAATAAAACTTATAAAGCCATTTTGATCAATTCGAAATGAAAAACCCGAAGAAGAGGTAATGATTTCACCTCCCTCTTTCATGTTCCTTTCTTCTTCAACTTCTACTTTCTTTGTTATTTCCATTATAAAATAATAAATCCAATATCTTCTATATACTGTGATGTTATTATAAATATGGTACAACCATATTCAGTATTCTATCCATCCTTTGAATGACATGTCACCATACGTGTGTACGTACGGCCTATCGTCTCCACGTCTTGGTGTAATTGTTATTCAATACATTATTATTTGGATAGGTATAATAATGATGTGTAATTCATGTAAATAATAAATATCACATTATAATTATTATTTATATATGATATACCATCCAATTATATATTATTTTAATGTCAAGATAATGATATTATTGCTCGTTCGTACGTACGGACTACCATCTCCAAGAACACGATGAGATTCATTCCCCATCGTATCCATTCAAGTCTAATTATCATTTGATTATTACAAATAATGTTTACGGGCTTGATATCATTATGTATATGAAAAATATACAACCTACACATAACAAACACTACTTATGTAACAAAACATATAAAAAAATGAGTAAGTTAACACCCGAAATGACGATAATACTAAGATATTATTTACAAAGAAATGATAAAAGATCATATATGATATTAATGTATATGACACCTGTATAATTCAATAACAATTATTTCACCATTATAAAGGATGATAACTTACCCTCAACCAAGAAAATGTACAATGTAAGGGGTTTCTTATCTCACTTTTAATTCAGTGAGATTTCTGTTGTTCACCACTTATTTATAGCATGTAGTGTCTGTACTGCCCATGATTGTATTCATTGTGTAATTTACCTTAATTTATGGACATTTACATCATCATTGTATTATCCTTATTTCATTGGTGTATGTTTCCTAAGTTACCAAATCGATAAGGGAATTTGAAATTTCTATTTCCACTCATTTAGCTTTACTAATACTTCATTGATTATTTTACTCTAAGATTATGTGTGGAATAACTATTTATTTTCTTTTTTCATAATTTCAACTCCCCTTTCTGTGGATATAATTTTGATTCACATAATCAGTCCATTGATAAATTCTCAAGTCATCGATATGAACTTGAGAAGAGTAATTTTAACTCAATCTCCATTTATTGATATAACATCTAATTCATTGGTGTTGTTTTTACAAGAATATGTGTGATTGTCTTTTGATTGTTTTACACTAAATATCCAATAATATTGAGTGTATTTATATTTTTCACACTTATTTATGTCATTGATTTATCCTTAACCTAAGGATACTGTCTTTATGAGAGATTTCATCTCAATTTACATTCCATTTGAGACTCCTTTGTTGTTATACACCGAATCACTTTTATATAGTGCATATAATGTACTTTGACATAGTATATCATGAATCCATTTATTCTAATGATATTACAATGTTTTTATTACCTCAATTCTTTGTATTCAATTGTCTCTCTTTTAGATAGGAACTCTAACTAAAATATTATTTTAAATTTTTTTAAATATTTATTATTCTAAATATTTCCCATTAATGTCCATGTTTTAAAAATGGTTCTAAGGTTTTATTTATATGGAAATTAATGTTTTCAAATAAAAAATCCTTTTAAAAATTTAAAATTTGTATGGGAAACTTTGATTCAAAAATCTATTTTAAATGATGTTTTGACAAATAGTGTGACTTTTAAATGTTTTCAAGAAAAAGGGGGATATTTCTCTTTAATAGTTTTGATGATTATTTTCATCTATGTCAATATCCTTCATTATTCTCTATTGAGGTTAATATGATACAATAAAATATTTCATATTGTATCGAATGAGTTATTTTTGATTGTGTATGGGTTATTTTAATACCATTCATGGTTTGTGGATAAATTATTGACATTTCGTAAGCTAGTTTTAATACGATTGTTTATGTTCTGTTTCAAACTTTTCATATGAGGATTGCATTGGACTTAGTATGTGATGGGTAGAGCCTGTTATTGCTCCTCGATGCATTGGTAGGTCTCATGAGATAAACTAGTGTCTTGTCACAATTCCTTGACAAAATCTTATTTGTAGTCTCGGCACGAGGCCTTGGCTACGTGGTTATGATAGTATGGAATTATGCATTCCATCATTATGAAAGTGGTTATAGATATTGCATATGATTATTCGACTAGTAGAATATCTATGAGAATAAGTAAATGCAATTATTTCATTTTATCTTTTCCATATTATTCTGAAGTTCAAGTTTAAAATTCTTTTGTTTTAGCTATACATTTCCTTAAATTTTTATGCTTATTTACGAATGTTTCCGCTATATTGTTATCCTTACTGAACATATGAGCTCACACCTTTCAATGTTTTATTTTTCCTAGGATGTGAAGAAGTAATTTATGAATGACCTATAGGGATAATATTAGGGGATATGAAGACAATAGGTTGTTATAGTAGTTTTTCACTTTATGATATAATGTAAATTTATGAATGTATCTAGTTATTCCAAGGCTACTAAACTAATCATTCTTTTGAGACTTGATCATTCTTGTGATCATGCTAATGTTATGTAATAATGTACCGACTCTGGGAAACTGGGGTCGGGGTGTTACACCTATAGTCTATAATGATTTAATTCTAGGGTGCGAGGAAAGAAAATGCTAATATGGTTATTCATTTTTTGAATATGGGGTCAAATATAGGTGGACCCAATTAAAAACATATAAAAAAATTAATGAAATATATTCTATTGATTTAAAGAAATCTGTTAACTATATTTTATTATGTTCTTTGTATGTATGTATAAATAATTTACCCACTATAGAAAAAGTATTTTTAAATAAAAAAGACACTCTTTTACAATCATTTCTGATGAGCAAAGTGTCTCTTCTAATTTTAATAATGCGGTATTTTAAATCAAATATTATTATTTTGTGAACATCTTCTTAATAAAATAATAAAATTCTTGAGAATATTTCCCATCATATTTATTAGTAAATTATATTACAGGTCTACAGTTTTACAACCCACCGAATTTTACTTTACTCAGGGACCAGGTTATGTGTTATTATTGGTGAACGTCAAATTTCCCTTCTCATCATTTATAAAGTATATTTTTTTGACTATTATTACAAAGTTTGTTTTCAAAAAAAAGTAAATAGTAATATGTACTTTAATGTGGTGATTTTATGTATTATTGTTAACTCTAATTGTCATCTAGATGAAATTTATGTCTTCATAATGGTTTTAGTATTGGGGTTTCTTTTGATAATTATGATTTTCAAAGACATCATTCACCAATTAAAATTTGATTTGAAAATGTTTTAAAAATATTTACACTTCATAATCCCATTCTAAATAAACATGTTATAAAATTTTGGGGGTTAAATTTCTAATTTGGTTTATAATTTAACATGAAAATATTTTTTAATTTATTTTCCTTTAAATAAATACTCTATTCAATAAAAGGTATCATATGCAATACAATGCATGAATGTAATTGTGATATAATAAAGAAATTTGATGGCATGAATATTATAACATGACCATTAGATTATACGGTATGAATAATATTTATTTAATTGTCAAATATGTTTATAAATTCTTTCTGTGATATAAATTTATTATTAAATCCTATGTAATAAAAAAAATTAAATGAAATTGTATATTATGACATAATATATTTTTAAAAAAACTAATTTTTGTGCGTAATGTATTTTTATAAAATTATAGTATGTTTATTACTATGGATAATTAAATTTAATGATTTTTATACTATATATTAAATAAAATAAATTAGCATTCATATAATTGAGTTTATGTGATATTGAATGAATATAAATTCGTATTAAACTTCAAAAAAGAAAACAAAAATTCCTTTACAGCATTCGTTGCATCAATATTTTAATAAATTTATGAAGCTTTTATAAATTAAATTTGATGAAATTGAAACAAATTTTTATGTAATCTTTTATTGATAATCTTAAGTTATATATTCTCGGATTTTTCTAATGATTTATTTTTGGGAGAATATTGAAAAATACATATTTAAAAAAAATCATTTCAAGAATTTAAAAGTATCATTTTATATTTGATTAGGTTTAATTTTACCTAATTTTTATTTAAAAAAATATCCACTTAATTCCATAGGGGTCATAATTATACATTATTTTGGTATTAATTCAATTTTAGGCTAGAAAACAATTATTTCTATGAAAATTTATTAATTTAATTATTTATTATTATATTAAAATAAATTTCTTCCTCTAATAAAAATTTAATCCTAAAAAATTATTTGATATTTGAATTAAGATATAAAAAACAATTAATGATGAAAATATCATTTTTTGGGATAATTAATAGTAATGTAGTAAAAATTAATTACCATATTATAGGCTATAGTTTGATAATTGAGGTAAAAACTAAGTCATATAGTCAAAACATATTATATTAATTGTTATTTTATGAAATTATTTACACCATAATAAACTCAAATTTTAAATTAGAATAATTTATTAAAAAAATTTCCATGATTAAGTGATTTATAATATTTAAATGTTAATGATATTTATTAGTGTTCACTCTACTCACATATAAAATGGAACATCATCTCATATCTTATTCTCAAAAATTTAGAACTCCAAATTCATATACAAAATTCATTTCTAAATTCCATTAAAACATTATAGAGGTCATGGTCTCACAAAAATACCTACTAAATAATGGTTAATATATATGCAATAGAGGGATTTTATGTAGAGATATATAATCCTTAGTAGAGTACTTTTCTATTTATTTATTCTTATACCTCTTCACTTCCAATTGTAACCATCCATAAATATTAAACTAAAATTATAAAATTCAATTAATATGTGTTCTCCATATTTTTTTATCCCTTTTTTATATATATTTCCATATAATGAGAAATAAAATCATTGAATTTAAATACGTACGTACTATCGTCTTCATGGAGAGATATATTAAATTTTTCATCACCGCTTATAGTGGATGGTTAAAATTAAAGATTCAATAAATATATTGGGTATTTATGAAATAATTAAGAATATTTATTAATGACAGATTACATACCTTCTTAACCTATCATTTATTGGAAAATGTTAACATTGCTCATGAGTACATCTGGACTACAACCTCCACGAAGAGATGTGATTAATTTATCATTATCACCTCAAAAGGATGGTAATAATGATATAACTACTGAATATATATGAAATCTATAACATATTTTTTAGTTTTTATAATAATAATAGTATTGACTTTATTTATTTTCCTCCAAATATATAAATGGAAATGATGTTTACGCACATGTATAGACTACCCTCCCCATAAAATATTGTTCTTTATTTTTCATGAATTCCTTAGATGGAGTGTTAAAATTTTAAATTAAATATATGAAAATAATAATCATAAAATTATTAATATTCTATTGATAATGTAATGATTAACCATTTTACAATGGTTGACCTACCATATTTGCTTTTAGGGGTTAATAATCGAACATTCCTAATACGATCAATAAGAACATAATTAATTTTGCCACAAAATAAAATAATGATGAAAATATAATAATGGAATAATTATAATCGAATATACATGAAAATATTTATTAATAATGTATAAAACTAATAAAATTTAATTATTCGGGATAATAAAATATATACATAGTGAGTCTGGGGACATTGTAAGATATTTCTCATCCTACATTCCTTTCTTAAAAACTTATGTGATTTTTTTCATATGATTTATTGGTCAATATAAAATATAATATTAATATGTTTATCTATAATTAATTTAGATTTATGTGGCATAAAAATATTTTTTTATTTTTATCCTTCAAAATTATTTCCATTCAAAAGTTACAGTTACTTAAGTGAAAAATAATTATTCTATATAGCGTAGTTTTACATATTTTATCATATTTTTTTTAATGTATGTTTTAACTAAATTTTTTATTGATGTTTAATCTATAAATAAATATTTTATTAAGATATTTTATTTAAAATTATAATTTATTTAAAATTAATAATGTAATCCTCACAAATTTCTTCAGTTTAGGTCACTTTTGACTCTATTTACGAAAGAATGAAAAAATGTTTTTAACGTATAGCGCCTAAGCACATCTTACTTCCTTTATATATAATATTAATTATCGTGATTCCTCAAATATTATCTATTATTTTTCAAATAATATCTTATTTATAATGTTTTTATAATTTTTAGTTTTTACATTATTTCAAAAGAAAAAGATATTTCCTCTATCTTTTTATGAGATAACTAAAAGTGGATTTTCTTATAAGATGTAATGAAAATTGTATGGGTTTTTTGAACTAATCCCATTATTATTTTATCCTTATATGGTTCTTGTTTATATTATTTTATAATTGTATTTCTCAATATTTATCTTTAATGCATTGGGTAAGGATGACAGAATTAATGAGATATAATATACTCTTAAGAGAAATATTATAATTAACTATGAGAATTATTCATTTTTAAGGGTTATTTTATGGGTCATTATAATGATAATGTCCCAATATACAAGTATTTTTTCAATACATTATAAAATATTTAAATGAAATATTTTTATTTTATATGGTATGAAAATTAACTCATGATTAAAGGAATGTTTATATTATAATAATGGTTAGTTGATTATTTAAAAGGAAATTTTATCATGTTTATTCAAGAAAAACATTTGAATTATTATATTTAATTTATTATTTCTTAATAAATGATATATTAAAACATTGGTATTTTTATTTTATTTCTTCTATAAGTAATTGATTATTTTATCTCTTTGAATTTTATATAAGGAAAAAAATTCTTATGGGGTTTCATAAATTTTCAAAGGGAGTAATGGGTTTCCTTTATTTATATATATTCTTTACTGAGCCTTATTTTTCTCTTTAAATATTTTTTTAAAAAATATGATGATTTATAATGTTTAGGGATTATAAAAAATTCATTTCTAAAATTTCTTAAATTAAGGAAAAGTGTTATAAATGAAACTAGTGTTTAAACATAGGAAACCATTTTAATATAAAAAATTAAATTATGTGTAAATGTTTACATTATAATGTAATGGTTTTATTGGTCACCTAAAACTATAAACCTTAAAGATCATAGAAATATAATAATGTATAACCCTAGTTGTAAAACATTTAAATATGAGTTTTTTATAAAATATTGTGTTAAAGTGACCATGAAGGTTATTGTGAAGGTTTTTTTACATTCATTTAAAATATTGTCAAAATAAATATATATATATTTTGGAAGAACTATTTGAGATTATATATAAATATTACAATACACTTTTTCATAGTTTTATATTATATTTAGATTACGTGATTACTTCAATGTTGGATTTAAATCTTATGTTGTAAATTTCACTTAGAAAATATTTTGGTGACATTTTGACAAAAATAAATGAATATTTAAATGAGGATATCATATTTTCATATTTAATTAAAAATATCTCTTCTATTTATATTAACTTATTATATAATATGAGTATTTTATGTTTAATAAATAGACAATATTTTTAATGGTTTAAATAAAGGACGTTTAGTCTGAAACTTAAGGGTCCCCATGTATTTCATTCATAAAGAGATATTTGGAATAAATTGAGACATTTATTAAATGCTAGATCATTAGTATGTTTTTTATTAAACCATATATTTTAATAATTTATATTTTAATAGAGTTAATAGGGTTTTAAGTATAACATCTCTAAACCAAAACACTCATATTCAGTACTAAAACATAATCTTTACATTTTTGTATTCGATACCAATAAAATTAATCAATTTTTTTTGTTAAAAGCATTTAACATGAAACTAAAATATTTTAACAAATACAAAACCTATGAAATTTTAGGATTAGAGTTTTATAAAATTAATAAAAACTCTTAGATAACAACTTGGATACATAAACAACTACTTCAAAAAAATTTACATCATCTCCCATGAAATTCATCAAATCTAGTAACCTTTATAGTTATAATATGCTTAAATACATTCATCGCAACCTATTGAACTGTATAAAATTATATTGATGAGATCAAATTCTTAGTAAAATAATTTATAAAATAAATTAAATTATAGAATAAATAATGCATGAATCAGATGTTAAGAAAAAATGATGATCATTTAATTTCATAGAAACAATCTTGTAAACCTAAAAAATATTGATGAATAATCACAAGCACATAAATAATTTAGTAAATAAATATGAAATTAATAATAATATACATATTAAATAGAAATTTTAATTATCATTATAAGAAATCAAAAATATTTCATGAGGTTCTAATGCGAAGACATATTACATAAATTGGTAAGGCCTTTCTAGGAAAAAACCCAATCTATTTTCTCTCATGAGACCCACTAATGAACTAAGGTGCTACATAATTCTAAGAATCACTTTTCCCTATGTGTAAAATACATTTTTAAAATATTTAATGAAAAATTCCATTTATCGAAATATTCATTATCAAGAAATATATTTTTTTATTGATGTTACAGAATATTATGATTTCAATATTCCTTAAAACAACATTTATAATATAACACTGTCTGTCAAAATAGTTTAAAATCTACGAAATAATATCCCTGATAGAAAGAATATGGATATTTAATATAAATATAATTTCTAATAAAAGATGATCACTATAAATTCAATGTTTCAAGAGAAATTTAATAATGAAAAAATTAATAAAAGATAATGTATTACAATTAATTATTTAAAAAATATAGGTTATATAACAAAATTATACCATTGGGAAAAATAAAAAAAATACAATTGGAATATTGAATAAATAAATATTTAAATATATTTATTTGTAAAACTTTTTAAAACATGTATAGGAAGATAAATAAACCGAAATAGTTATTTCATACGGAAATCCTATTAATGTCATATACGTTAAAAGTAAAAAATACCTATTGAATTTTTATAAAGAATATTGAAAAGGAAACATTCATAAAAAATTATAAATAATCCTTTATAACCCTATAAAAACTCAAGGATATATTAAAATTTTATTAATAAATCATTTTATTATATTAAAATGTATTTTTTATAATAATTTAAAAAATATGCATAGAAAAGAAAAAAATACATTATCAAAATGATTAATAAGATCGGATATTCATTTAAACATTTAATTTCATGATTATAGTTCCAAAGAGAGGATATCTTAGAAAAAAACCTTTAAATACATAAATACAAATAGTATAAGAAAATATATGTAATTTACGATGGATATATTATAATCGTCCTTTAATGAAAATAAAGACAGTCCATAAAAATATATTGTTAAAATTTATCCTTACCACTTTGGTGACTTTGAAATTGAATCCCATTGAAAGTGTCTACTTGAATTAAAAAATTAATCATCATAAATAAATACATATTCATTTAAAATATATTTAATTGGTATTATATATTCCAGATAAACGTTAATATGTTCATAAAAAAATATGTCTCAATAATGTTGAAATTGAGATGAAGTCTCTTAAACTGATAATAACATTGAAGTAATAATAAATCAATTAAGTGATTAAGTATTTCAAATGTAAATCCATATAAATTTTTGAAATAACCCATTAAATAATAAATTTTCATTACAGAGATAATCTTATAATTTTAAATACATTGATGAAGTATTATAACCCAATGAAAAGAAATTGAGTTATCAAATCCCTTGCCTTTCCTTTTATGTAACCTCCTTTTAAATGATCCAAAGTAACTTTAAAGATTGATTTATTATCACTATAGTGGCTGGATTAATGGGAATGGAATTTTAAATTGGTATTTCTCCATATGATTGAATGGAAAACTGATTTTCATATGTTTGAAAAATGGTAAATGGTGTCCCTTTTAATTGGAAATGTAAATGGTGTTTTTATAATCTTTCAATATTTACGTATCATATAGGTATTTACAGAAATTAAAAGTAGAACACATAAGGACCAAGAATGATATATTAGAAAATTTTATATATATTTGAGTAATGATATATTTTTTTATAATTTTCTAATGATTAAAAATAATATTCAAAGATTAAAAACCATTTAATTACTTTTTCATCACTATTCCCAATATATGACTTTATAAAAATAATGATGGTGAACAATTTTAAATATAATATAGTATATCATAAAATTTAATTCCTAAATATATTTTAAATTCATTGGACACTCTAATTATTATAAATATTAACATTTTTAATATAATTGAAATTATTTACTTAACTATTTAATTGTTTCAATATACATCACATCATCACAGCATAAATGTTTTAAATAATTTTTACAATTTTAATAATTTTAAAAAATATTAAAATTGATATTTTGTAATAAATAAGTTTTATCATTTAGATTCATTAATAGGGAATATATATCCTCATTCATATCAAGACAACATACCTATTATTATTTTTTACTTTTCACAACTAATGAAACCATTTTATAATATTTTTAATATAATTCAAGTTATATAACCTCAAAGTTCAAAAATATCAATAAAAATAATAATTTATAAATAATATTGAATAATAAAATTTGTTAATAAACTTTAAATTCCTTATTATTTTCATTAGGTCACAAAATTTTACTTTTTTGGTTTTGTGAATGCACATCGCCAACCTTGAAAATAATATTCAGATTTATCATGAAATAAATTATATTGTTTTGTTTTGAATTAATTTTTATGTTATTTTTATTATATGTTATTATATTATCCATTCCATAAGTTTCAAAAATTTATATATCAAAGGTATTTTATGATAATATCATAAAATATAATGTATCTCATAAAAATGAATTTTTTCCATTATTAATAACAATTTATCGTTGAAAATTCCTTAAATATAATGGAATTTGAATATTAATTTTTAAACATTAATTAAATTAAATTTATATCAATAAAAAACATTCAATAACCTATCTTATCCAAAAAAATAAAAATTTATACATTTTAATATATTTACATCGATTTTTTACGGGCTCAGGCAAGCGCTACAACAACGATGTGTAAGAGTTCATGGTAATTATGTAATTTATAAAAACTAAAAATAAATTTTATCATAATGATAATATTTTAATATTACACTTAATTATTTTTTTCATTAATAAATTGTTTTACCATTATGACAATAATTAATGTTTCTTAAAGGAAATAGAGTGGCATTTTTTATACTTTACATAAATAATATTTATGTCATTGTCAAAGAAAACATCATAATGCTTTGGTATTTTACATAATTATATTCATATGGAAAAATCCACTCAATAAATTGAATTATATCAATTTTTTGTTCTATATAATAATCTTACCAAATAGTTTCAACTTGGTTTTACCTATATCCCCTTACAAAGGATAAAAGATAAACATGGGTACAAATCATAATGTCCAAAAAATAAAGGGGTATTTTTACCATATTTGAACCTCACGATAAAAAATATGGGAAATTTTTTTTAAAATTAAAATTTTATAAGTGGAAGAAATAAATTTTAACATAAATTTGTAAAACACCGTGATAAGCATTTTTTGGGAAAAAGTGTCCTTAAGAAACTAAGCATACTTATACCAATATTTTGTAGAATGATTGTTAAAATGTGATTAATTAAAATATATATAATTAAATAAGACTAATTTTTATTTGAGATAAAATTTAATTAATAATAGGGATTTATAATGAATATAAAGGACAGATTTAAAAAATCTATATTTTCACTATATATTGAAAAAACCATCTTTCTAGAAAAAACTCAAAATTTCACACTAAGATAGTTATGATATGATAATTTAAAAAATAATATAATATATATAAAATAAAATTTCTATAATTTTCATAATTGAATTATATTATTGGTTCATAAAAATTAAAAAATATTATATTTGAAGAAAATATATTTTTGAAGCATAAAATGACATTTCCAAAAATCGAGTGCCTATTTATTTTATATTAATAAATAAATTTATAATATGTAAAATAATTACAAAAATTTTCAAAATATGATAATTAGGATTTATAACATACAATTTAAAAACATTGTTATAACATCAATATTTATGTAATGTTATTGTAGAGTTTGTTAAAGCTCAGTGTTTCATCTTCTATACGCTATCAAATAAAATATTATTTTTAAAATTTAAAGGTGTTAAATTAATTATTTTATTTTGATTGATCAGATATTTTTATTTTACATCCTTCATTTAATTAAAAGTATTTTTATTAATTTCTTAATAAGGGATTGTATGTTTTTTTGGGATTTAAAATGATTGTTTTTAAGGGTATGAAATGTTTCAATATAAATTTTAAATCATTAATTATTTCTATAGTAGTTTCGCTTCAAAAATTACCTATCGATTCTGTTGATGAATCATATTTTTGATATATTTAAAGGGCCTCAAGTAAATCTCTAATGATTAATTAAATAAATAAATATAAGATATTTCCATCTCTTTAGAGGTCTTGTCTATAAATTTATAATTTTTCTCTATTGTCTGAAGGTATTAGGATTGATAATGGATTACATAGATTTTTTCTGAATTTTTTTATAAAAAAATCATATATTTAGTGATCAATGTTATCAAAATAGACATAATTCATGAAAAATTAATTACCAATTAATGGATATGGAGGATATTCCCATCTAGATGTGGATAATTAACAAAATTAATACTAAATGGGAGAAAACTTATCATTAGAGAATAAATACAGAAACTGATATTTTCAACATAATATGGGGTTTGTGTATATTAATATAATATACCCATAAAAATATTAAAAATTTATTAATAAAAAAGTAATATTCAGACTTATAAATTTTATATTGTGAAAAATCGTATTAATCTATACTACATGATTTTTCGTAATTTCCCATTTATAAATGAATGTATGATATCCATTTGATAAAAGAGTTTTATTTTAATGGGGGAAAATGTATTTTTTTAATATTAAAGTGATTTTAAAAATAATATTTATGCGTATATAATTTATTATTCTCTAAATTGATGTCAAAAATAGGACCAATTGGTTAAAGTTTCTTTTAATAAAATAGTTATTTTTAGTGACTTAGATGATAGTGTTATTTTTTTATAAACATTGAGATATATTAGAATTTATTATAAAAATAATTAATATATTACATACTTCTATGTTTAATTTTTAACTGGTTATAAATATTCATATATATATATATATATAAGATAATTTATCTGATATGAAGAATCCTGAGTGGGATATTTTAAGAAAAGGAAAAAAATCATGTTATAATAAACAGTTGTTAACTGTGTATTAGCACAATATGTTTTTAATATAAAATAATTATTCAAATGTAAAATAAATATTTATTATAATAATATCCTTTAAATCATTTTAGAATAAGAAGTTAAATATTTATAACATTCCAATAGAAATTGAGTGCTTTGGTAATGAAAATAGTCATGATTTTACAATATCATCATGGATGGATACTCCTTCTCAATTAGAAATTATTCTGTTTTCATATTATCAATTTTATGAGGGGGATGTTATTTATTTTTTAGGATTTGTGGATGATGGGGAAAATTTTTAAAATTATATAAGGTTATCATATAATAATTCAATAAAACATAAATCATGGTTCATAAAAAATGAATCCTTATAAAAGGTGATAATGCTAGGTGGATAATTTTGGACCAAGGATTATTGGTATGGGAGAAACATATTGAATATTTTTAGAGAAAAGTTCATGAGAATATAAAACATAATATTAATGACCTATATTTACAATTATGATTTTATTATAATAATTATCATTATATTTTGCTGGGATGATAAGAGGTTCTTAAATTTTCACTTTTTATATTTTTTGATATTTCCGTTTTTGGAAACTTCTCTATAGAATTGGGCTTTTCACACAAAATTGGGTATTTTAATTAATTTTTTTGATATATATATATATGTATATTATGTACTAAACTGACCATCCATGGAGTTGATTATAAATAAATCTAATATCCTTGTAGGTGTCAAATGCTATTTAATACGTAACCAAAATATCAAGAATAATCATTGGGATATTAAAATATAGAAAAATATATATATCTATGAAACTTTTACTAAATCCACATGAAAATGTATCTATAACTGAGAAGACCAAACACCAAATCAATTCACCAAAACACCACCTCTAGATAAAAGCATCCAGTTTATTATAAGAAAATTGTAAATCGAGAAAAAAACAAGTAATCGTAGTGTTTTGGCCACATACCTACTCCCAGGGAGGAATATACAATATGATTTTTTTTTATAGTGAAATATACTAATTCATAAGAGATCAAAATACTAGAAATATTCACAGAAAATAGAAAATGATTATAACAAGAATAGTATCCATGAATGTGACTTGATCCAATATTGTTATAGTTGATCATCAAAATCATATTCTAATTAAATCAGTTCCATTACCATCTAATAATTCTAGGGATTGCATTATTTTAGAAGTTAACTTTTATTTTACCGTAGAATTCATTGCATCAAATATAAAATTTTTTGAATAGTGAAATATTCATATCACATCATTCTTATTTTCCTAATGTTTTTTTTTCTAAACTCAATCACTACATTCTATTGTAGTTTTACAATTACTTTGGTCTTCTAAACATCATTTTTGACACACCAGCATCTACATCAAGTATTTTATTGTATGATTATGTGAAAATCAATTCTAAATTCAAAAAAAATAGTAAAGAAATAATATTCCAACAACCAAGCCTAAAATATCCAATTATATATAGATGTGTTGTTTAAGGGAGAGAAATTATACATATATTATAATTAATTTAGGTCAATATTTCATTATTATAAAAGAAGTCATATTTTTTATATTTTTATTACATTATATATATATGAATCTATTAATGAATAGAAATTATAATATATGAATAATATAATAAAATAATGGATTATTACCTTTTCCTAGACAAGAACTCATTTTTTACTATACCAATGACATTGTGGCTTTTAGTGGGGTGAATAAAAAACATCTAAAAGTGCTTGGGTGGAATTACTGAAGGAATATAGGCATATATTGTGTAATTTAAGAAATATTTAAAAAAATTATACATGTTTACTGAGGGGGAATTTATACATGAAGTGGAGAAGAATTTTGTGACAAAATTACGATTATAATATCATTTAGAGACCAATACCTATAATAGAATCCTATTTATAATAACGAATACATTATTTTTAAAAATATATTTGTTGAACATTCTAACCATTAAGAAAAATAAATATATCTATTCAATTGGATATATAAAATTCAAAAAAAAATAGTCAAAAAAATTAATAGATTAAATATTCATTTTAGAATATGGAAATTTCATTTTACAGTAGTAAATTAATATAATTAATTTTTAATAGATTATTTATCTTATTAAATATATTTTAGATGATGAAAACCAATTATAAATCATTGTGTTATTATTAAATCAGTATTATGTGGTAATATATTTGAAAAATTATTTATTTTGTATTCAACCCAAATTTCATTTTTCACGTAAAATACTATAAATGTCTTTTTATAATTCCAACCAGAGAATTCAAAAAATTTATCATTTTATGAAATTACATTTTAAAATCAGATAAATTCAATATTTATGTTTAATATAGAAAAATAATGTTTTAATAGGTAAAATTAAAACATATTATTATGATTATTTAATTTCATTATGTTATATATATAATAAAATAATATTTGTTACTTATAATATTAATTTATTTTTTTGGATAGTTATATTTTACCATTATCAAAATTATATAGTAATGTAATCTCTTTCACACAATGGTTAATTCACTATTCCAATGATCAAGTTTCTTTTCTAATAGCTATATTCATAAAAACTAAACAACCCATTAGAATAGTCAGATTAACTCTTAATGTACTATATAATACCGTTAAATCCAACACATAAAATTTCTTTAGTTTTCTTCTCATAGTTCAATATATTCCATCTACAAAACGCATTACTTATTTATAAGAATTTACATTACTATTTTAATGGTGTTCATGATTATTTTTGGTAATTTAGGACACGATTCTATGAATTCTTCAATGATATTCGTGTTATTTAAAAGATTTTAATATCACATTATCTAAATTTTTATTTTATACATTGTATTTATCCTTCGTATTAAATGTTTTATATTGTTGAAATAAAATATAGTTTTTTTCAAATAAATGTTTTTTATTCTTTATGTTTTTCATGTGATTTATTGATACTATAAATTATATTATAAAAAATACCTCAAAATTTTATGAAAAAAATAATGTAATCATCTTGATAATGAAATGCCATTATCATAAAATGAATCAACATTAACATATATTTCATAGATCATAGAGTGGGTATATTCAACCACATTAGTAAATAACATTTTAATATATCTTACAAGATTACAATTTTTTATTCTTTATTTATATATAGGTGAGTTTCAAGTCTTAGAGAAGCTTATACACAATGTTAAAAATAAAATAGGTTGATTGAAAAATAAGCAATCATAAAATATTTCAAAACGGATTCAACCCCCCTTATCAATGTTTTATCAACCCTTTCTATGGATGATCTGTTATGAATCTCTTAAAACATATTCATATATACTTACTAATAAATTTTAACGAAATTTTGTCAGTATTAACGTTTTTAGTATTAGTGTAACAAGTAAATTTGATGGGTAGAATTATAATACATGGAGAAATAATATTTTACTATATCATTTATCCTTAATTATAGACATTTTAGAACATTCCAGTATTGCCTTTACCCTTGGAGAGAATAGAGTGTGTTTTGGTCGTGCATATTTTTTGAAGCATGTGATTTTCCAATAAATATTTGATTATACAAAGTTGATGTTACTTTTGAAGATAATGTGATGTGGATATAATTTGTGAAATTTATATTGTATTTATTTTCAACAAATAAATCACATTAAAATATTAAAAAAATTATTCTCTTAGAAACTGTATGTGTAATTAAAAAGTTTGAAGATATTTATAAGATGATGGAGTTGAAGTATTTTATTTTATGTTGTTTGATTTTAAGAGAAGAAATTTTTTTATGGTCTTTAGAAAAAAAACATGTTCTTTTTCCTATATGATAATTACATTTGAAGTGTCATGTTAATAGCCAAAATGATGATAATGTTTTGTGAAAAATCCTAATTCACCATGGGAAGCTAAAATATATCAAGTTTTTTCTAGATTTTGCAATGATCTGATGGAAAATATATGTTTCTTAAAATGTGGGATTCTTAAGGATAATCTATAGCTAAATAAGAGATAGTGAATAATGAATTTTTTATTTTAGAATCTATCATGGTCATGGTTAATTATAATGGAGTCCATGGTTCTCTAATCAATGTTGAGGTGTTTATCATGGTTTTTCTATGAAGAAAAATATGATTTAATAAATGAATATGGTTTATATTAGTTATTCATGGTAATAAAATAGTTATAAAGTAGTTTGATGTTTTATGTGGTAACACAATATGGTTCCACCTAACCATGCCATGGTTTTATAAAAAAATAAAAATTTAAACTATTTTCAAAATGTAGTGTTTTACATAATGCATTTGAAATAATAACTCAATAATTATTTCCATAAATTATAAAAATGTGTTCTAAAGGTCTTGTAATGATCTAATGAATCAATTATAAGTGTGTTTTATTAGAATATGATATTTTTTCGTGGATTTTGAATTTTAAATTCAAATATAATTTATGTGTTAAGTATATTCCTACTATATAAAATAGATGCGTAAAAAATTAGACGAATATAGAAGAGTAGAAAGAAAATACAAAGAGTGACACCTAGAAGAAGTAGATAAGAATTATTATTATTGACAATCAAAGGTTTATAAAGTAGAAATTTATTAATAGTGACGATCAAAGTATTTATTTGTATAAGATAAAAAAATTCGGTTTATAGTCTTTTATTATGTTCTTTGATATTATTTTATGATCAATAATTTTTATGTACATCAAGATTTATCATTTTAAGAATAATTAAGTATTTGGGTGGTCTAGAAAGATTGTTTTTTCTTAATTTTTCAGTATTAGTGATCAATGTGAAAAATAGTATGTGATATTATGTTGATAGTGTGTTTTTGATTCTTATTAATGATAAAATATCCTTACTTAAATATTTCATAAATGTGAACTCTTTTATATAAGATAACATCATACATTATGAGAGATATTTATAAAAGTATGAGTTCAAGGATATACCCTAATAATTTTAATCCATTAAGTAATTCTAGTGGATCATGTGTAAATTGATGATAAAATATCAATCCAAACATATATCAATTAATTTTGAATTATGAACCATGTACATCATAATGTCCTCATTTATTAAGTAGATGTGAATATCAAGACACTAAACTAAATTTATTTACATTAAATTGATTGAGGTTGAAGAATAATGTTGAATGAAAACATGTTTATTTCATCTTAATTGGTGATGATGGTAAAAATTTTTAGAATAAAGAATTAATTTTATTCACTTTTTAAGACCTCTTTTCAAGGATTTCTCTAATGGATCCCAATTAAAATTTGTGGTAGTGTCTTTTTCAGTTATTATAATATTAGTGTCTTAATGTTATTTTATGTCATCATGGATATTTTATGACGTAGTGGTGAAGTTCTCCCTTTTTAATATTGATTTTATATTTTAATTTTTATATCCATCATAGAGAATATTAATTTTTTTAATTGTAAATGTTTTATCATGTTTAAATGTAATATATTTAATTTTTTTCGAAGAAATTATGTTATCATTCCTCCTCTAATTGTTTAAGGTAGTAATTAATATTTTAACTAAGGGTTTTACTCTATTAAAAATTGGAACAGTAATAAATCAAATTGATAAAAAATAAAATGATTTATGGGGATAAAAGGAATAATATCTTAACATCATTTTTAGACAAACAATTTATAAATGCTATAAGTATTATTGAACCATATATAATTTTTTATAAACTATGAAACATTCATGAAGGTAACGTATGATTGAAGTCATAAGAACATTAAATATGAAATGATCTATTTAAATACATCCATATTCTAAAAGGGAAAACATTGAATTATTTATTCACTTTTATTAATGTGATTGTGATCTCAATTATAGGTTTTAGAAACTCTATAGGATAAAATGTTATATAATAATCCACTATATATTTGTCTAGATAAGTTTTTAATTAATATTTTATCCATTGAGGATTGTGTCATGTATTCAATTCTACTAGATAGCTTATGTGGTTTATTGGTTATGTATAAAATGTGAAAATTTAGTTATTCTAAAAAAATAAGTAAAGTCATGATGTAAATATTTTTTTAATCCATAGATATTTAGAATATTTATAAAGAGTTCATAGAAGGAGATAAATATATAATTGAAATATAAAATTTTATTACATGTTTGAAAATATTGGCTATCTTTTATAAATAAGTTTCCATAAAAAATGTTATATATAAAAAAATTCCCAAAGTTAAAGGAATGTGAGAGTGAAAGAGAATATTAATAATCAATGAAATTATCATGTAACAATATATCAATATTCAAAAATAATAAGTCTCTATCTATGGAAAATGCGGAAAAGCACCCATTTTAAATTCAAAAAATAGTTTTATTTGTGGGAATTTTCTTGTAAGACATGGAGTCACTCCAATAGGTGTGAATTAATGTGAGACTTTTTAGTGAATTATGAACTTTTAATCCCATAACATAATATTCAAAACTATATCTCAATTAAGATTTATATATAATTTTATTTCTTCCCAATAGATAAAAATACATAGACATAAATAAATAAACATGATACAGTAGTATGTGTTACTTTAAAAAGGATTGATCCCAGAGTCTGTATCAACACCTTGTTGTGTTTTGGTTGAGTGACTGATAAAACATTTTATGATAATACTCATGGGAATATAAGATAAGGGAAGGATACATCCTTTCCTCTTTAGAGAGTAGTTATCTCTTAAAAAATTTATGATCGCCTTACTAGTTTAGATCATATTATAATGGATCCACTCTTATTTAATGATCCTCTGACATCCCATCAAGAACATGTCAATTATTATACACCAATATATAATTTCAATAATATTGAGGGGTATTATTAATTATATTTTTGTCTTTACCTTTCAAGTTATATTCATTTACAGTAAAAATAATGTTATCCATGTTGCACCATGTCTTATAATGTCTATAACAAAGTTAGGGCCATGATTTAGTTCCTTTATTACTAATCCACTTTTTTATTATTTAATATAAGTGACACACTGATAAAGAAAAAGAATCATTAATTTTAACATTTATTATCTTTCCCCTTGTTTATTCTTCTTCTATTACTTCTATGATATAGGTATATGACAAGAAGAATATTATCTTTTACTTACCCTTCTTATTATTTTAATTTTATTATATAGGTATATCATAGAAAATGTCTTCACTCCTATATATCCTCACCATCCATTGTCTTGTTATTAATAAATAAAAATGATGGTTAAGGAAATAAAATATTGGTTCTACTATTAATATTTGATACTTATAATGTTTAATAGTATACCATATAGGTTTCTCTTGGTATTATTCACTATTCAATTCAAAAAAAATAACATTATAATCTCATATTTAGTTCATCTCTGTCCATTATTTATTTTCATTATCTTGTTCTTTATATATTTATCTTATGATAATTACATGAAAAATATTTATCTACATTGAATATATAAATCCAATGATATTTGGTATCAATTTATTCATTTTTAATATTGTAAAAACATTTCAATGAATACCTCTACCAATGATCATCATAAAGGAATAAATAATTTCTATTTTTAATCCCTAAATCACCACACCAATATCCTCTCTAATATTTTCATTAAATCTCCATTAATATTTTCATGAATTATGACTCAATCATGATATTAAATGCATGAATAACATATCAACATCTTCTATCTTTAATCTTTTAAAATCGTATATTTTATAAAACTATTAATCCTTATATAAGAAATATAAAATCTTTTGTATCCCTTAAATTATATCAAATATCATAAACATGTATACGATTTTCTTCCATATGCATCTTGAAAATCTAATACATTCAAAAATATCATACAAATTCCGTTAAATATATTCTAGTTGATACAAAATATATTACATTTCACATTACCACAAATAATTTTATAATTTTCCTCACAATGATATCTTGCATACCATCTTGAAAATATTACTTATTCTTCATATATCCTACAGATAAGTGTATGGGTTTTCCTTTTCTATATTTATATATTCACGTAAGCATGTTTCTTAAATAATCATTAAGTATCATTTATTTCGTCATAAGTTTCTTCTTTTTGTATATTTTACAATGAACATCAACAAATAACATTCAAACGCATCAATCTCATATTACATATCGTAGTGCGCCCATTCCATTTCTATTATGCAATTCCACCTCATGATAATTCTTAAATCATATCTTGAGAATCTTAAATATCACAATTTTTTCTAACACTTTCCCACTATTATATTATAAAATATATCATGTTTTCCCTAAAAAATAATTTCTCAACTAATATATTTAATTTTTTAAATTAAAATATAATATTTTTTAAACATACTAAAGGAATCATTAATAGCTCCAATTCATCTCAAAAAAGATAATTGAATTTAACAAATAATTAGAGTGTTCCAAAAATTATTTAAATTTATTTCTAGGACCTTGTATTATATTAGTACTCAACTTTGAGTGATTAATTCAATCTCAACTACATCCTAAATTGCCACTTTAAACACAATATTAATTTATCAATATTAAAGTGATATTTTTAATATATTATAGAAGAATTTATTCTTCATAACTCATAGATTAAAACTCACTCTTCTTTTAAATTTTTATTAGTATTAATCACAACCCTCTCTAATTAACTCTTCAAGAAAATTGATTCTAAAATTCATATAGAATATTTTTTTAGACAGAAATTTTATCTTCAATAAGAACTTTTCAATGTTTAAATATATGACCTTATCTATAATAAATTGATGTAGATAATTTTTTAACATCACCAATAAGTAACTTAGCTAACCCTTTTTTCAATATTGGAATGAAAATATATGAACATGTAAAATGGTAGACTACCATCATACATATAAGCCTCATGAACTCTATGTTTTCTCTCATAGTTAAACCTCTTCATAAATTTCTCGCTTCCTCCATCAAAACAAATATTTAAAACCATTCTAATAATGGACTATAAATAAGACCATCATAATCAATTAAGCGATTAAATCTCCCCATTTTGATTTATTATTCATACCATTAACTGCAACAGATAAACCACATCCAATATGTCTTTAATATTACCTTTTCAATCTTCCTGTTATTGTCAATAAATGAAAAAGGAGAATTTTATATTGAAATGCCTCCTCATTAAATACTCAAACATGGAATCAAATTCTATCTTCTTTGATGTGGTAAATCCTAATCTAATTAAAGAAAAATAGGGAATCAAGTTTTTCTAAATCAATGATCCGTAAATTAATAAACTATAGGTATATTTGAGGTAGTTTGTGTAGAAAAGAATAATAATTATAATAAAAATCCATACATTATATAATAATATACAACATGTGATACCGACTCAACATTTTCCTTTTAGGGACTATTCAAGAAAATATTCTATAAATTTATTATCTACACTCAACTAAACATAGAAATTGTTGGTTTGAGTGCACAACTCAGGAGGGGTGAATTTATTCTCATATAAAAACTTATAAAAAGTTTAAAAACTAAATCCCCAAATTTGATAAAATCACCCATTTAAAAAAAATAGAAATATATAATTTGGTATTTGGAAAATGATCACTAAATCTTAATAAGATATTAGTTAAAATAATATTGAAAATACAATTACTTTTGAAACTAATATAAAGGTATCAAACACTATATATAAAACACTAAATTAATTTCACTATCATAGTAAATTTATTATTAATAAAATACAAAAAATTTATTAATTTCAGTAAAATATAGAGAAATAAATAGAAAAAGATCATTGGAATTTAAAAATGGGGTTTATTATAATTCTAAAGCTTAATCCCTTACACATAGAAATCAAATGATCTCGTGAAATTTATTAATATATAAAATGATACAAACCATGTATAAAATTTTACAGAAAATAGTATACATGGTTTCCCAATCACATAGACTATTCCAAATTTATACATGGTATAAAAGAAAAGAAAAGGTCCTAAAGTACCCCTTCTATAATGTTTTTTAGGAATTCAAATGAAATCATTGTGGTAGTGTCACATACACTCGATTTTAGTACAGAATACTATGTTTTATAAATATATAGTGAAATAAGAAAATCTCAAAAGTAAAACATAAACACAAATTGAAAGTGAAATTTTTTAAAAATAATTTATGCAGGTTGATCTTAATAAATTTTGTTTCCTGGAGTCCTTGTATTTTTCTTTCAATTGAGTTTGGAAAAGTTTCATATCAGGTTTAGGAAAATAGAGTATCATTAAAAAAATTGAATGATTCTTTTTTAGCATAGACTCTGTTGTTATTATCTATAAGTTGATATAATATAAATAATATATAACATGAATAATTTTTCATTCCTAAAAATATATTCATCCATATTTATCCTTTAGGTAAAAATCAATATAGTATTATATGCATTGATTATTTAGATAATTATTCAACAACTAGTCATTAATGATTTAAAAGTCTCCACTTATATATTATGAATGGAAAATTTTCTTCACTTAAAACATGGTCAATTGAGATCATGGTCAGTTTTTTTTGGTTAGTTGGAATGAAAACCAATACTGATAGGTTTAATCCATGATGTAGATAGTTAATTTTTATTGGCAATAGGTTTTTGAATTCTTTTGGTAGGTTGTTTCATCATGTATTTACTACAATAAATGGCATGATAAATATATTAATTAAAGAAAATTTTACATAACATGGCATGGTGTCTTTATTTATTCATTTGTTTGGTAGCTTCCTTCTTGTGTTCATATCACTGACTCCCATGGTAGCTTCATTTCCGTGGAGAATTAATTAGTTTTCAATCATGGTATGTACATATCTATCACGTGATTTCCTGAATTAACATGTGGTATAGTGATATTTATTTCATATTAATATCAAACCGAAATAATGTACGGTTCACTATTTTGATATAATTTTATTAATGACACAAGGTAGGTATAGTACACATGTGTTCTGTTGAAATAAAACATATGTTAAGGAGATACAGTCACTTGACCTTCAGGTCCAGTTCAATATCCTAACATAGAATTGTATTATGGTAAGTTATATATTTAGAAATTTTCACATATTTTGGTCATAAATTCATTTACTGACAGAAAACATAAAATTTATTAGTATCATTTTAAAAATTATTTTGGATCATTTAAATAATGTGTGGTTGTTGTGAGACAAAAAATATTCACCTTTTTGATGATCACAAATCATGGAATTTGAAAATAAAATTAATTGAATACAAAAAATGTAAATCAAGTAAACCAGGAAATATTTTTCAATGAATTTAATTTATTATATTTTATTATAATTTATCACTACTCAATATATGTTTCTCCCTTATGATATTAAAAAAATTGTGTAGAAAATAAAATTACAAGAAATAAGTTAACAATCAAATGAGAGTAGAAGAGGATATTTCAATAATATATCAAAACATATTACAAATGGATTAATAAAAGGTAAAAAAAGGTCCCTATTAGATATTATAATATAAATAAAAATCCATGATATCTATAATATATGTGAGAAGGATAGCGTCCTTTCCATTGGATTTTTAGGCAAGGAAAAAGGTAGTCTAAGTAGAAGATTATGTGGTAGGTAAGACAGGAACTAGAAAAATATAAAAAGTTTTCATTTACTGAAAGACAATTCAAGGAGTTATGCTAAAAGAATTAATATTACAGGAAGAAATATACAGGGATAAATGAATGACAGAAGGGGGAAATTATAGTTTTTTGGGTAGTGTAAATACAAGGATCCATCAACCATGTTAAATTAATGACCGATCGAGAATCATAATCCATGTTAGGAAAAATATCTTATTTATTCAATATGAACACATAAAAAACAAGTCCTATTTCCTAGAGATTTTAAACATGAGACTTAAAGTTCTAATTTAAGAGTGTAAACTTGAGATCTAGGGTATGTGTACTGAACATACCCTTTAAATCATACTTTTTAATGATGTGCCTAAGATATTAATCAATATCCTTCTTGATATATTTTTATATTGAACCATCTGATAGAAATATTCTCCAAATATTTCCATGATTTTTGTAGAATGTGTTTAAAAACCATTAAACCCTACTTCCAAGTACTTTTTTAACTCATAAAACATAAGTCCAACTCATCCCTAAATATATGAAAAACAATTTGGTCAAAAAAGGATAAACTAAAGAAGTAGTGGGATTTATTAGGGTGTTTTGAAACACAATATTAATAAAACAATGGTCTAACAAAATCATCAAATTTTATAGATAATCCTATAGATAACCAACCTAATCTCCCAAATTTTCAATCTCATTTTGAATTATAACAATTTTGAAATTAAATCTTTGATAAAGATGACATATTACTAATTTGACAGCATGAGAAATTACATTTTTCTAACTTTTTGTAAATAGTTGTAAACATTAACCAATTTATTCTGTAACATATCCATAATCTATGATTTCAACACATCCATGTCATACATAGTGATGTATGGAGTAGAAGAGATAGAGGTAGTTGGATCATAAGTTTATTTCCTACTATATAAATCTAGAAAATCCTCCACTAATTCATCTTTATTATCCTACATATCAACTCCAAAATCATCAATATCTTCATCACCATGAATAATAGGATCACCAAACTCAATAACTTCACTATGAGAAATACCTTTTTAATATTTTTCACAATCATTGGGGGATGAAAGACTAAATATTTAATGGAGATTCTGATCAACAGAAGGTCTCATATGATATACCAGGATCCTCTCTTGAGTATTTATATCAGCAATAAGAGATCCTTATAAAACTATTTCAGTAGAAGGAATGGAATATCCACCATGTACCAGTGAATTTCATTAATCATCACCTGCATCTAGATAGTAAATCCCAAAAAAAGATATATAAGGGGATTCTCTCCATTACTAGGTGCATCTAGAATAATTTTTCTATTAGTGATATAAATCATAGGAGATCCTTGAAAAATAATTAAATCATCACCATAAAATTATTCCAACTCTAGTCTATATCCACTGAAAAAAAAATTCATCTAGATACTTATAAATAAGTTCCTTTTCATGGGATTAAAAGGGTGTGGGAAATATTAGAGATACAAAAGGTGTAAAAGGATATGGTTCCCTTTTGTTCTCGTGAGAATCTCTTGCTTATTCATCCAAATGTACTATTTCATATCCTTCTACTTCTTATTTATCAAAAAAATCCACCTCATTATCTGAATACACGTTGATATCATCAAGTTCAAGGTAGGGATCAACAATATCCCTATTTATAACTAGCTACTTCATAGTATCAAATATTTTATAAATACAATTTCAGTCATCTACCCATTCAATTATCCAATGGTTCTTATTTAACATAATCTTCATAAAAACTTATTATGTAATATAAAAAACATATGATGAGTAATCCATTACACCCCAAGAATAACAAAGACATTGTACACTAACAATGATAAAAAAAATAATTAGGTAAGGTAGGTAAAGAAATTTTGAATCGGTATTAAACAATTTATTCATATGTATCATTACATATATGTATAAGTTGATCTAAAAACTATTCGTCCTAAAAAAATATAAATAGATCATAATGTAGTAAGATACTAAATTCTCCTTTTTTTATAAAAATTCAGTGATGCATAAACATATATATCATCCTACATTTTCCACTAAAATAAATACCCATTGGTCTTTGAGGAGTTTCATTCCAAATGAATTCATTTAAATAATTATGAAACTCAAAGTGATAATGATTAATTAGATTTGAACTCTGGTAACATCAACACTCTCCTTTGTGAGGTAAACCCAAAAAAAAAATTCATCACCTTTAAGATAACTCCAAAACAACACTTTTATTCATTGATTGAGTGGTATCATTTTTTCTCCATGTAATAACTCAAGGTGTGTATAACAATATCAAATAATATTTGGATAGAATCAATTATTATTATGAATAAAACTTGAATTAAATCCCTATTTTTAAATCACATTATAAACCAAGAATCATATCGATTTCAACCACATTGCATCGATTTTATATTCTGTCATGACAGGATGATCAACTACGTGTGGATTCTCCATCTCTAATTTCACGCATGAGTTGACTCTTGAATTCTTATACATAATTAAGGGAATCAACTTAATAGGAAAATTAATTTTCCCCATTCATTTTATCCATGTAATATTCTTTTTGTTTCAATTTTATATGGGTCTATTACGATATAAAAAATAGAGAGTTCTAGGAGGGAGAGAGGGAGAGGTTCAAGACAGGAGAAATCGATTCACTCAAAAAAAATTAAAAGGATGGGGATGATTTAATGTAAATGATTGGTGTATATTTAGAATAAAATTAAATTCATATTTAAATTATTCAATAATTAAACTAATAATAAACCTAAATGAATTCCTTTTAAAATATTTTCCCAAAAAATACAAGGAAACAGACCTAATAGGTATGAAAACTGTGGATCGGTGAGATGAATAGTGATGTAGGAATACTATCTGTGAACACATAGTAGGTATTATAACCATGTAAATGAAATTTTCATTCTATGTTTCTAATTTCCATGTGAGAAAATATTCGAAGATATCATAGTGACTGCCTGAATTAATACTCATGGTATTCATGGTGACTACAAGAGAAAGTTTTCATGGTAATAATACTGAACACATGTAAACAAATCAATATCGGTATACTGGATGTGTGAACTTCACATTATAGATACATCTTGAAAAATAAAAAAAAATATTTTAAAAAATGATTTAATAATTAATGATAAATTAAAACATGTAGAAATAATTTATCATTCAAAAATAATTTCTAGTATAATTGATTCTCTCAATATTCAATGTTTTTATAAATATATCCACAAGTAGATGTTTAGTACCAATGAACTCAAGATTTATATCAAATTTTTGCATATAATCTCTCAAAATTTATGTTATTATATCAATGTTATTTATTATATATCGTGAAATATGTTTCTTGGAAATTTTAATAGCACATGAATTATCATAGTATATTGGGTCACGTCAAAATTGATTTCAATATTCTAGTAAAGAATGTTTCATCCATAGAATCAATGCACAAAAATATCCTATAGAAATGTACATAGATTAAATAGTTAATAAAGAAATGGAATTATATTTATTAATATTCTATGAAACTAGAAACTTTACAAAAAAAAATTACAAATTTTATTTATTCTTTTTTTTAAACATACAAATACCAAAATCTTCATCTGAATAACTAACTAAATCAAATTATTTTCTTCTGTAGTAAACCATTATTATGATGGTTATATTTTTGTGGAATTTTATAATTATTTTCACATATAGTAAGTGTGAAACATTTATATTTTATTGAAAAATATCACACATACCCACACTAATCATTTTATCATGTAAGATATAAGTTAAGTATAGTTAACATCTAATCATACCTTTGTATGCATTTTGATCAACCGATCTCCCAACTTTATCATGACCTATATTTTAAATAGTACTTATGGAAGTATCACTACCTTTCGTACTATCAATAAAAAAATTAAAATATATTTAATATACATAGTTTTATTCAATTGGATTCATTATTTATTTGGAAATATTTTAAATCAAGAAATGAATTTTATGTCACCCAAAAAATAATTTTAAATTCAATATTCATTTTCTTTGAAAGATCGGTTTTCAAATAGATCCTTGAATACCCAAACACATTATCAAGAATATATATTTGGTCAACCAAAATAATTTTTTAAATTCTTTTTTTAAATAATGTTGGTTCATCTATTCTTTTAATAAAGCCTTTTGAAATCAAAAACTTAGACGAACCTATCATACAAACCTATAGTATATTTTTTAAGACATATAAATCTTAATTCAATTATATAAAAACATATTTTAAAATTTAGGGTTTTTTAAATCCACAGGGTTCAATGTAAAAATCATAAATTATATAAATAATTAAAAATTTACTCTTGATATCCACTTGATATTGTTTTAAATTACATTTTATTTTACAAGAAACTGGCATCCCGATGGATTCTTGTATAGCTACTATTTCAATGTTTTCCTCATAGTCAATTAATTTTTCTTTATTATAGCATTGTACAACAACACATTCTTTCTATTTAATTATTATTCCTAAAACATAAACATTATTTTTAAACATCCATTTAATCTTTATAGTTATGTAGTCCTTTGGTGTTTCAAATATATCTTAGATATTGTTTCATTAAAAATTATTTAACTCTTATTTCATTACCATTAGCTTGAATTAATCATTAATATAATCATTGGTTTTCATAGGTTAAATTTGGGACAAGAAATATTGACGGTCTACATGGTTTCTCAGTGAATTTCCAGTATGATTTTGTTTTTCTTAATCTCTTAAAATGACATATAAGGGGGGGGTTTCTCAGAGACCAAACTACTCTGGGAGTAGAAGTGCTTGAATCCCAATTATCATTGATATTTTTGGGTTTATACTATTTTTTCAGAATGGGATATTTTTTAGTAGGACTTTTGGTAGAATTATTACTCAGTTTAGTATTCATGTCATGGTTGGAAAGATTATCCTCCATATTTTCTAAATATCTAGTAGTATCATGCTGTTTTATTTCATCAAAATTTACATTTATCAAAAATTACACAATATTGTTTCATTTAATAATTATCATGTATGATTTACAAGTTTTTTAACATCCAAGGAAATTTACATCATCACCCTTGGAAGATATTTGTTCTAAATTATATATTTTTTTGTGTGTAAATAAATTACAAAAAAAACTCTAAAGAAAATAACTTATTGTTTTGTAAAATTTCAAAATTGATATAGTGTCTTATATAAAGATGGACTAATTAAAACTATATTAATTATATATATATATATATATATTTCTACACATATAATTCCCAAAAATAGACAGGAAAATAATACTCATTGAGGACGGTCCAAGAAAATTCATTAAGGGTTCTATTTATTCTCCCAACTACACCATTCTACTATGGGGTCCAAGGAGAAAAAAAATTATGATTGATTACATAATTTGAGTATATTTATTCAAACAGTCAGTTTTTAAACTCACATCCATGACTAATTCATAAGGTATGTATTATAATTCCACTATGATTTTCTATAGATATATAATATTTACGAAAATAAAGAAGATCATCAATTTTATTGAAAAGGAAAAAAAAAATTTATATCTTGAATAATAAACCACTATATCATAATAATAATATTTTTATACTAAACTATAAGATGTATAAGGTGTAAAAATCCATTTAAACCATCTCTATGGGTTGATAAGTTTAGACTTATTTGATTTTTTTGAAATAAATTTTGGTGATTCATTCATTCTTAATAGAGATTACATACATTTTCTGTTGGAAATTATATATTGGGTAGAGAATTACTAATATTTTTTTGAGTTATCATTATAAGTGAGTTAATATTAAAATGATCTAGTATTATATGCCAAATCAATGATTATTTTTAAAAGGCACTCAAATAAGAAACATTCTAAAAATAAAAATAATTTATATCTACTATATGAATTACTAATGAAACAAAAAGACTATGAACATAGCCATAGATATTTCAAAATCCCAATAAAATGTTAGAATAATTAAATGGAAAGCCAATGTCTCAACAGACCTGCATGGAGGACTTGTATGGAAGACCTACACGACAGTGTACTTTTTGTACCCCTAAGGGGTAGACCTATGTGGAGGATCTACATGGAGGACCTACATGGAAAAATTCACTTCAACTAACACCCATTATTTCTTATAAAGAGGACCCCTAGGCTCCCCATTTTAGGGACTGAAAAAGTTGAAGGACTTCTTGAATCTCCCATTAAATAGCTCTTTCGCATATATCCCTCCAATTATCTTAGGTACCTCTCTAAAAACACAATAGAATAAAAAATTATATGGGATAAGCATGTTTTGAATGTATTTTGCAATTTTATGCTCACATAGGCTTGGTTTCCCTATGTGAAGCATTTTTTAGTCGTCGTAAAGGCATGTGTGTCACACCTGTGTGGTACATCTACGGGTCGTACCTATGTGGGGTACCTACGTGACATACCAGTGTGGGGTACCTACGCGCCATACCTATGGGAAGTACCTATGTGCATGTTCTGTGTATAATTACTCCATTTAAACATAGGTACCTCTTTAAATCCACTAATGGAAGGTTAACTTCTACCCTCGTTCCCTTATTTGAAAGGGACTAAGATGAAGCCTCTAAATAAACATCTCGACTTATCAAGCCTTTGGGAAAGGCACATCAGCCTATCTTCTATATGGGTTTTTATATCTTCATTTAGATGTTTCCAACATTTGTTTCATAATGGGGTTAGGATTCAGGGAGTGTTTGGGGTTTTTTATATCTGCAATCACATGTAACATTCTCCCAGGAACAGTGTTGGGGAGTTCCCAGTTTGGAGTATTGGGTTTTGTGTTCTTTCTTCACAATTTCGACTCTAAGACACAGAAACTCTATTCTCTAGTAGGGAAGGTACGTTTCATGCTTTCTTTTCCATGAAAACAAAAGGAGAAGTCTCTATACTCTACCAAGATCCACTAGGGAAGCCATCCTAGTGTAATCCTGAAACCATTCAAGTATGAGGTTTCAGTCTTGCTTTAGTTTACATCATTAACCTTCACTCCTTCCTTTCATTGGACCCTTGGCCAATGTAAATTTAATAGAGGTAAAGTTCGTCACCTTGCCCTTTTCTCATTTCGCCTCTCCCTCATCAACAGACGCCACCATAGGCACACACTCTTCCAACAGGGGAAGAGGAAAAGTGTGGTATCCTTTTTTAAATCATTAGCATCCTCTTGTTTCTCACACTAGGCATGACTCACGTGGGCTTAAACTTTTTTCATGATCATAACATTTTTAAAAGAGCATGAACTTAGAGAACTTTGATTCTTATTCAATAAATGATATGTAGGATGAATGCTTCAATGCCCAAGCTAAAAAGGGTGCCCTTACAAAAGGGTTTACCCAATAACACCCCCTTTAATGGTAATCACTTATTTATAATCTCCATGACAATGAATGAACTATGAGAACTCTGATTCCCACCATGTTTGGGATACATAGGAAGCTTTCTCAGGGATCCAGCTAATTGGATATCCTCTTCGGGAATCCATCCCTAATTCCCTTAATATGGGTATATTCTTTATGAGTAATCCACAAATTAAACCCCCCAAATCACCAAGTCATCATTTTTATGACGTAAGCCCAAACTGATTTCTCTCAAAAGACTATACTCTCCTATGAGACATATCAAACTATGTGGTCTTTTATTTCTTTCCAAACAAGATACGTAGGAAGCCTACATGAAGTTCAAAACCGACACTTCAAATCAACCTTGTTCTGCAAGTGCCTTATTCTCAACAGGGTCTAATATTACTTGAAAACCCATATTCATTCCATTTTCCATGGGATACTTTTTCATAAGTCCCACACAAAACATTGACTAAGAACCTTTCGCTTTGATGTCCTTACTACATGACATTAAACTGTATGGGTAGGTCCTTATCACATGACCTTAAAATGTATAATGTGTCCCATTAAGCGGCCCCAAATTATGAGGGTTCTAATTCCTTTCACAAGGATATGTAGGTAGCCTATTTTATGGGTATGATCCAAATATAAAAACAAACCTTCATCTCCCTGGATGTCAATATATTTCACGGTGCCCCAATGAGCGGCATAAAAACTAATATCATCATAGAGATGATTCAAATAATAAATAAATAGTATATTAAAGGATACCATTGATGGGGAACCTAGATTACCTACAGATATCTCTATTAATGAAGAACCCCGAATAAATAAAGGTGATAATAAATATCAGACATGTTAATGAGAAATTGAAAAATCCAAGGGAAACATATGTTATACTTGGTTAGTTAATAAAGATTCATGAAAATATCATAAATTTAAAAAGAGATCCCTAGAGTAGACAATAATTCCCCCCAAAAGGGTGTGATGAGTCTGACCTCCCATCCTCCTGACCAATGCATGTTCTTACGTATGGTAAAGTTAAAACATAATGAATGCATCCATTTGGAAAGCAGGTCCCTTTTGTATAAATAACTATTTGATGTTTCTGGTTCCATGAATAAATCCAATGGTAGCCACATAGAAGTAGTGATTATGAAATGAGAGCACACATTTCAAGGAACAACGAAACAAAAATGGTGAACCCAACGCAAATCCTTAACCAAGTTAACAATGATACCTTATTATCATCCATTATCAATTGATAAAGAAGTTCCATACAAAGGAATCAATAGTTTATGTATACATCGAAAAGATGATGCTTTAATAGAAATTATTGTTGTTCTCAGTTTTTTTCTCAGAACTCCCTTCACTCCAAAATGGTTAACTTCATGTTTGCACCCGTGAATGTCCTGACCACAACTCAAGATGGATCGTCATTCACTAAAAGGACGTAATCACCCACTCACCATATTCAATAGTGGGTTTCCAATGTGCTGGTAAGTGAGTACCATTAGCATGGTAGTATCCCAACCTTGGAGGCTTCCCGACAGCCTCTACAGGTTAATAAAACCCCTCGATTGTCTGGTCAACGATGACCGATGGTCAAGAAGTAGATAGTTCAAACCACCGTACTCATTCATTTCAGGTCCTTATCCCTAGAACACAATAACCAGTATCTTTCATACAATAATGAGGTGGATCAAGAGGTCACTCAGGGACTCAATTCAAAGATGCAGGGGTCCTTTCCAAGGACTCCCACCAAAAATAGCCACCATCAGAATCGCATGGTAGTAAACCCCCAACATGATGGGGGTGTAGTGTCTGGATATTCGGTCGTGGTCTCTCAGACTAGGGCATGAAAGTGAACCACTGGGGACAACATCCGGCCAATAGGGAGTAGGTTTATACCTTTTCCCCCTTCGGGGAAGTCCATCAACCTAACTTGACAGAAAACAACGAGCTGGTATATACACTCATTCTTCCATATTTTTCTGCCCAGCAAACTCATTTAGAAGAAACTCACCAATCCCACTAGGAATATCTGGTGGAGTACAATGAACAGGCACATACACCTATTTAAAAATTATCATCCAATCAACAGGAACAGCTGACTTTATTTAAGCAAGCCCTCCAATCAAATGCAGTGGCTGTCTATAAACAAGAAAATACTCGTAGTTAGACTCAACAATTCTTCCAGCAGTATCATCTGCTAGTATTGGAAGAATTATTTCAACCATACATGATGGAAAATACAAACGAGGAACATACACCTACCATAATTCATCAAGACTGCCAATATTCTCATTTCACAGCACCTAGAGAAGTCAGCCGGAAAGCTTTGATGACAAATATGGGGCAGACTCAACTCTCCCCCCCCCCCATAAATGAGTACAATCAGTAACCATTGATAGAAGAATGAGGACATGAGTAGGAAAATAGACATACTCTTAATACAAAATGGATTTATAATCCCATTCTGGCTACTGAAGTCACCAAATAGATCTTAGAAATGGTGAAAGAGAAAACACAAATTCCTTCCAATATTCTGGAAGCATGCAAGAATATCATAACAACTCCTTTTTCAATAACAGGGGAACATACTCTCAAATCTATCCCCACACCTAGGTTGACACATAGTAATTCCATACATGATCTAATACATAACTCTTCTCTAGTCCACGATGGTTATGGGACATACTCCCCCATATCATACAGAAAACCGGATTGGGAACATTCACCCTTTCCAATTGGAGATAATCGACCTGTTCTGATGACCACTCCAAGGAAGGCACAAACACTTTCCAATTATAACCACTTCTCCCAAAAAATGGCCCTAAATAAGTGTATGAGATTGTCCAATATGAATTCTTTCCAAACACAATTGTAAAATCAAGAGCCAAGCTATGATCTGGCCCCTTTTAATGCGAGAGTTCTCAAATCCCTCAGAAATTTATATGATTCATCTCAAGATAATACCATATCCTTACCAAATTATGGGAGTAGTAGGAGTAATTCTATGTTTACCCATAAACAAATTCATCATGAAGGCTGGCTTCATGGAAATTTAGTTATTCCAGAGATCCTATCTCTGTATGAGGTCCACAGCAAACCTCTATATGGCCAGAAGACCAATGGGAAAGTGGATTTATACCTTGCTGTAATCCAACATGGTGGTCCTCCTCATGATGTAATTCATTGTGAAGCTTCTCTCCACAGTATTATTTTTCATTGTCATGATAATTCTATAATTTAAAATATAGTAATGAGAATGCCCTCTTATCTCAAGGCACTTCCCAACACAAGGCCAGTCATTTCTGATTCCTTTTCATTAATGGGTGAAATACTTTCTCAACTCTAACACATCTTAAGAGAACTGTCATTCTCCAAACCTCCCTTGGGTCATTTTTCTTCCCTTACAGTAGGGGAAAAATAATCTGATTCCATTTTTTTCAATAAAAAAAATCAAGAAGTGTCCACATTGGTTAGACCAAGTGGAGAAACTTCTAGTTAATGATGAAGAAGGAATGTTAAACATGATAAAACAATTAGCTAAAGGATATGTACCAGTCATGTTCTATCCTTTGGAAAAAATTTAATACAACATTCTGGGATTGATGGTAGAACATTGAATTCATGTTCACCACCAAAACTTATGGAAGACTCTTCGTCAATTGAAAACTAAAGTATTACCATATGGTGATTATCAAAATCATGTAAAGGTAATAGAAGGGTTGAAATTCCAAATTGACATCGCATATCTCTCAGTTTATAAACATACGAAGGTTGAAAAGCAGTAGAGAACCCTTTAGCATGCATGTCATAATTCATTAAAGATGATACACCAATTAATTTGTAATACCCCATCTAGTTTTTCTATCAGAGGATGTGTTGCACATGAAGCATTTCATTTTAATACAATCTCAAATCAGAAAATCTTGCCAAAATGTCTCATTCAATTTTGTTTCCCACGGTCTGTTATAATCAGTAGATTTTGTATGTAATCAAGTATGTACTCAAGAACAAGCCTTAACTATCTCTCATCAGATACAAACCCAAAGAATAAAAGTTATTGAGAAACGTTTTCATCAAGAATATGAGAATCATCAATAGGCCTCCCGTGTAGAAGAGTCCAGCCGTCAGATAACACAAATGTCTAAAATAGCACAGTTATATTATGAAATAGGTTATTTGAGTTGTTGACAGATAATAAACCTAGCTAATGTACAAACCAAAATTCCCAAAATTAAGAGATCAGCTACACGAATCTCAACCATAGTCGTTCAAGATCAACCCCATCATGTAGGGCAGGGGGATTGTTTAATTCAACCATCAAATTAATTAAACAAAGCTAGATGATTTGAAGAAGATGAATAAGAATATCCCCAGCATGCAAGGATGGGGGATTTTCATACCTACAATCCCCACCTCAAAGGATGTCAGTTTTCTCCCGATTAGGGAAGAATCATCAAATAAAGTATACAACTGAACAATCCCAGGATTTCCTTTGGGTAACTATCTGCCAAGATATTCCTAGGAATTCATCATATAATAGAGTAAAATATCATGGAAGATATAAAAGCATACAATCTTACAGAGATACTGACAGAATTTTAGCAACGCATTATGCGTCAGTGAATTTTATTAACACTATTTCAGAAGACCCTCTGTTAAATGGGTCTAGCCTACAGTAATCATAATTTGGTGTTCTTATCCATAATATGATACAAACTGATGAAAATGAAGGAGGTGTACGTAATCAATATTGTAGGATTACCTCGAATCTAGGTATGCCTTAAAATAATCAACTTCCACCCCTTTGAAAGGTATCTAACAAGGGTAAAGGTAAAATTAAGATCACGTCTCACTATTCTATTGGATATGTTAGATATATTACACTTGATGAAATATTTTCATAGAAATAAGAGGTGAGGGATGAGTTGAAAAGACTCAATACATAGTTACTTTGAAGCAGCATTTCTGCAAGACATACTTCCCAGGAAGATACTCAACATTCACATCGTATAGGATCTCCATAAAAAAGAGGAATTTTGATAACCAAATGCCGATAATGAATTCCCTCTACTGGGTACACAACTATGGAAGGCTATTATAGGCCAGTTCATATGGGTTATCAAAGATAGATATCGACACCACCACCAGTGGTTCTTCTTGTTGTTGCGCCAGTTCATACTCCAACTACCATACCTGTATAGGTCCCAACTAATTAGGATATTTTACAAATTCTTATGAACACAACTGAGGCATTAACAACTACATTGGAAGCTATGAAGGAATGGTGTGTAAAAATTCAGCTAGAAAATTTAGCTTACCCTGAGTGGGTGGATCTGATCCTTCCCCCACCAAATTTTGTGAATACTAAAATCTTAATATTTAATGGTTCTGGAGATTGGGAACAACACTTAATGCATTTATTTTCTCATTGAAATCCCTTTATGGGGACTCCTCAAAAATAAGAATCTGTAAAGATTAGGTTATTTATACAATCATTACAGGCACCAACTTTTGTATGGTATAAAAGTTTGTGAGCTTGATCAATTACTAAATGGGAATATCTATTTCAGATATTCCTTCTTCAATTCAGTTCAATACTGCCAAAGACTATAGATTTTCATCTTACCCATTGCAGACAAATGGAAAATGAAGAAGTTTAATATTTCATAGCTCGATGGAAAGGATTAACATATCCTTAAATCTGGAACTCTCTCAGGAAGAGTTACTTCCAATTTGTGAGGAAAATCTACCAGATGAGTTACGCACACCACTAATCCAAATAAAATTCACAAGAGGGTTTTGAGACTGGAATTCAATTTCCCAATAGGTGGAAGATTCCATTGTGGAAACTAATGCTAAATCTCATGTAATTGTATCAAATTCGGTAAGGAGAATAGGGATTGAAGTGGTTGTTACCGTCACACTCATTCAAGCACTTGTACCTACTTCCACTTAAAAAAATTCATCCTATCAAAGGGCTCCACCTCATGACCATAAATAGTAATGACCACCTTTCCAAGATGATCAAAGATATCAAAGGTGTAAACTTTTTGAAGAGATAAAGAACAATGTTTATTCTTTCTGAAATTAATAGGTTCTCGGTCACTCCATCTCAGTTCTGGAAAATAATTTTTTTTAGTTTCCAGGGCCGAAGAAACCAAACAAATAAGCAGATGAATGTATTTGAAATTAATTTCCCTTCCACTAGATATTGGGGCATCCCATTAAATAGTGTTTTTTAAGGACCGCCTACAAAAAAAGGTAGACTCTGGAAAAGTAATGTGGATGATTTCATCATCCCAAGTAGCATGTGTTACTGCTACTAATCCAAAGTAATAATGTTAATGGGAGGATGTCAAAGGTAAAAATGTGTAGAAATATAATGATTGGATGATCATGAAAATGGTCAACTGAACTCATGAAATTCTACAATCAAAATTGAAACAAATAATTGTGACTTCTCACATTCCTGCCACCACAAAACCACATTCATGAAAAGGTCAATTCTCAAGGAAGATACATGATCAAAATGGTAAAGATCAGTTAGAAGAATATGAGATCTTATCATGATTGATGTTTTACATAACTCTGTAAGATTTCATGCCATCTATTTCAAAAGGATGGGCACCGCATCACCAAATGGAACAATCAGAACACACCTATCAAGAAGAATCCTCATTAGATGAAAAATTGATCATTGGTTCGGTTGACATTATCCACTTAACATATCCTTAAGCCAATGGTGGTTCTATTTGTAATGAATTTGAGTTCCCCATACCTAATTAGGGAATTAAGGGAAGAATCCATTGTTGAGTATATAGGGTAAGATGTTCATTTTTTATAAACTATTATTTAACTCTACCCCTACTCGAACCGTATATGCGGCGTAAAATTGTGGGAGAGACCTTCATTGGGATCAACATGAATAAGCAGATTCTTCATTACATGATAGGTCTGGTCCTAACGTGTTTATTTTTTAGGACTGATTATAGATTACAAATTCTTTATATCATCAGGTAGATAGACCTAGTCAGTCTAATATTCCAAATCCCAGAGTATTTCTACCTTCTTCTCTGGCACTGGGTACATCTACATTAGGATCGTCAACTTCCAAGGCACCTAAAAAAACCGAATCTACATACTAGGAAACACAGACCTCTGAACCAAAAGTATGATGTTTTTTAATATATTTCCCAATTACAGGCCATGGTTTTGATTTTTTATGCCTTGAATCTGTCAAAAGATCTTTGAGAAGCACTTATTAATGCAATGTCAAGTCCTCGAGAGTTTGAAACCGAAGTTGATTCTAATGAAGTTAACCATGTAGATAATGATCCTGTAGAATTTCATGCTGTTATATATTTTAAAATTGAAGATGAAGAAGAAATTTTACATGGAAAAATCAAGCCCTTTTAACTATATAGAAGTTTCAATGACATAGACATCTTATGAGCCTTCATTGATAATGGCTCAGGACTCAACCTCATTCTCAATCATACACTTCATTGATTGGGCCTCCCTGAATCTTATTTATCTACTTCCACATAAATGATTCATGGTTATGATAAGAATTCGTAAGAACCTCTAAGAGAGATTACACTTAGAATTTCTATTTGGATATCTTGTGTCTAATTCATATTTTATGGTTGTTCATCAGGACACACCTTTTAACATTCTACTTGGAAGGCCTTGGCTACATCAACATGCAGCCATTCCATCTTCAAACCACCAATGTCTCAAGTAATATTTCAACGGTCATATTGTAACATTGTATGGTGACAAGGCTCAGTTAAAAACATGTTAATCTCAATACATTGAGGCATATTTTTGTCACAAGAAGGGAACAAGGACTTTAATAAATGAGGTAACTAGAATAAACACTTTAAATGATCTGAAAAAGTTATAGAAAACACATTAAAATATTTGATTACATATTATGTGTTTTCTATCTATAAAATTGAAAGGATAAACCCAAATATGAATATTCATCTGATGACTTCTATAATGTCAACTGTGGTAATCGAGCCTGACTGCCTGGAAAAAATTGTTGAGTTACCAAGAAGTGTTGAACTCTTAAATAGAGATGTCTTCATTCCATCCATTGAACTTCATCAAGTATTTTTTTTATCAATAAAATTAAAATATTTTGTTTCAATACTAGAGAAATATAAGGGTGTTGATTACCAACCCCTCATATTCATTTTAATGCTCTCAGAAGACCCTTCATTATTAGTAGAGTCGAAAAGGGTTCCCTCTTCATTAGGATGTTAAAATAATGACTCCTCTCCTAACTCTGAAGGTTTCGATTCATCACCTTTTGTTCAAGTAGAAATTGAAGAATTGACTTGTAAGGAAGAGGAAGAAGAAGAAGAAGATCATAGGGACGCTCCTCCAACATTTGAGGAAGGTGTCACTACCACTTTGGATGTGCTCAGAGAAATAAATATGGGTACATAAGAAGATCCACGTCCCACTCTAATTAGTGCGACCAAGAATCCAGGAGATAAGAAAATGTATACTTTATTTCTAAAGAAAAATTGAGATATATTTGATTGGGATTATAAAAAAAATCTAGGTCTCAATCCCAATATATCCGCTCAACATTTGGTTTTTTCAGAAGAATATCAAGGATTCAAGCAGGAAGCAAGAAGAACACACCAAACTCATGCCTCTAAAATTGAATATGAATTTGACAATCTTATCAAGGAAAAAATCATCAAGGAGGTTCAATATCCAAAATGTGTAGACAAAATTGTCCCAGTAAAAAATAAAAATGGGAAAATCATTGTAATCATTGATTTCAGAGATATTAACTGGCATTGCCATAAATATGATTTTCCAATTCCAATCAGAGAGCTTTTAGTTGATGCTATAGCTTACTATGAAGCTCTTTACTTGATGGATGGTTACTCTGGGGACAATAGAATCCTCATGGCCCTAGAAGATGAAGTTTCTATAGCCTTCAGATCCCATAAAGGTGTGTTTTCCTATCGGTTAATGCCCTTTTTCTTAAAGAATGCAGGTGCAACGTAGCAATATTCCATGAACCATATCTTCAAACTATTCTTATGAAATTTTTTTGAACATTTTGTGGATGATTTGTTGGTTAAATCTAGACAAAATTCCAATAAAATGGATGAATCTATTGGAATTAGAGGTATTTGTGACGGGATCCCGTCATAAATAGTCTTTAGTGATGGGGCCCCATTGCACATTGCCCGTTGTAGAAAACGGAATAGAAAATATTATTTTTTACAACGAGCCTGTCGCAAAAAGTATTTTCTATAGGAAAGGTCCCTTTCACAAATAAACATCTAATTATATACATTATATATATAAATAAACTGTTTTACGATGGTTAATCGCAAATACTATTTACGACGGAAAAATGCCATGTAGAAACTAAGCCTTTGATAATATACATTATATCTATAAAAACTTTTTTTGATGGGCTCGTCCCATATACTATTAATAAATATTTATCTTTAGATTGTTTGTGATAGGATCCTGTTGGAAAAGGTCATGTCGAAAATACTAATTTTTGGGATAAAATTAGTGGATTGATGGCTTCTCTTTTGTCTAACGGCTCATTTAGCTGCAAAATTCTCTCACTAAAATCTCAATGAAGAATCTTCTCGTAGGTACGCATATTCATTCTCGTGCATACAAGAATGTATAATCATACCTCCGAGCATATTCTTCATTGTGATTTCTATGTGAGAATCTTGCATGTAAATGAGCAGTCAGACAAAAGAGCCCCCTTTTCGTCGATGATTCATCTTCTTGAAATTGTCACCGCCTCAACACATTATAAAAAATGTGGTACTATGAATGCATATTCAAACACATGCATACGTATAAGCATACTTTTCATAATGTTTTGAGTCATTGAATGTTGAAAGGATAAGAGTCATCTAGAAAAATGAGTGTTGTCAATCCCTTGGAAAATGTACCAACTTATTACAAGTTATTACTTTTCATAATTGTTACTAATTTTTGACTATTTTTAATTTATTTTATAATATTTTTTACTATTTTTTCTATTTTTTAATATTTGTTTTAGTATTTCGTACTATTTCTTACTATTTATTACTATTTATTACTATTTATTACTATTTATTACTATTTATTACTATTTATTACTCTTTATTACTAATTATTAATATTTATTACTATTTATTACTATTTATTACTATTTATTACTATTTTTAACAATTTATTAATATTTATTACTATTTATTACTATTTATTAATATTTATAACTAATTATTACTAATTATTTTATTTATTCTTATTTATTCTTATTTATTTCGATTTATTCCAATTTATTCCAAGTTATTCCTATTTATTCCTATTTATTCCTATTTATTCCTAATTATTGCTAACTATTACTATTTATTACTAATTATTACTAATTATTACTATTTATTCCTATTTGTTACTATTTATTCCTAATTATGACTATTTATTCCTATTTATTCTTAATTACAACTAATTAGGAATATTTATTACTAATTGTGACTAATTATTACTAATTATTCATATTTATTACTATTTATTTCTAATTATTTCTATTTAGTACAAATTACTAATAATTTCTCTTATTTAGTACAATTTATTACTATTTATTACTATTTATAACTAGTTAATCCTATTTATTTCTGTTTATTCCTATTTATTCCCAATTACTACTAATTACTATGAATTAATACTAACTACCATCAATTACTACTAATTATTTATTATTATTACTATTTATTACTAAAATATAGATAACAAAACAATTTATATCTAATTTAATTACAAATTATCAACAATAATTAAAACTAACATAAAAAAATTAAATAAATACTAAATTAAATAAAATATAAATACCTTTAAACTTGATATCCTATTGATGTAAGCGCCCTCACAATTTCTTCGTTAAAAAATTTAACTAAGAGAAATTTTCACACTAAAATTCAAGTTTAGTGAGAGAGCGAAAGTGAGAAATGAGAGGAAGGAAAAGAAAAATGGAGGGGTATATATAGGTTAGATTAGTTTCGACGGGACTATTAATGACGGTATTCCCATCGCTAATAGTACTTTTTGCAATGGGACCCATTGAAAATACCTTTAACCGCATTAATTATGGGCAGCGGTTAAAAAGGTTATTTGTGATGGGTCTTATCACAAAAAGTGACCTGCTGACACACCTTTTAGGATGGGACAACATCCCATAGCAAAAACTCATTTACTGCCGCTGGTATTTGTGATTGGTCACATCTTAAATACCCTCCTACCGACACACTATTTAGGACAGGGGACCCCCCCATCACAAATAACCTTCTCACGCTTTACCGAGCATCTCATGAAAAAGAGTGCATTGCCTTTTGCGATGGGACCACATATCCAAATGTTAATAACCCCTAGGATAAACCATTTGTGATGGGAATTAATCCCATCGCAAAAGACAGTTTTTCCCGTACTGTGATCTGAAGACCAAATTCAATAAGCATTGGCAACATAGTTTGAAGATGATCCCCATGAAATGTGCTTTCAAGGTAACCTCAGGAATATTCCTCAGCTTTGTTGTATTCCATCATGGCATTGAAGTTGATCATGAGAATCAAAAAGCAATACTTGGCATGTCACCTCATCAAAATTGGAATGAATTAAGAAGACTCCAAGGAAACTTGGCCTATATTGATTGCTTTATTTCCAATTTGGCAAGAAAGTGCTTACCCTTAACTAGATTAATGAAAAATGGAGTCACCTATCAATTGACTGAAGACTACCAAGAGGAATTTGATAACCTCAAGAAATAGCTAATGCTTCCACCAGTATTAATGACACCTTTTTAAAGAGTACCACTTATTATATATGTGATAGATTTTGACCAGTCACTGGGTGCCTTCCTTTCCCAATGGAATGATACCGGGAATGAAAACAACCATACTATCTCAGTCAAACAATTCTTGATGATGAAACTCAATATTTAAGTACTGAAAAGAGCTTCCTAGCATTAATCTGGGTAGTTCAAAAATTGAGGCACTACCTGCAACATCATGAGATCCAATTAGTGTCTCGAAATAACCTTCTCAAATTTATCCTCAGTCTTCTTATGCTTACATGGCGTCTAGAAAGGTGGATAGTTATTATGCAATAGTTTTATATCCAGTTTCTTCCTCATAATGCCTCAAATGCCACGTTTTGGCTGACTTCCTTGGTGATCATCCATCTACAGATGATACATCATTGAATACTGAACTTCCTTCTTAAGAGGTCTTCTCTATTCAAGATAGTTCTGAACCATGAAAATGTACTTTAATAGTGCCTCCAGAAGTCCAATAGAGAGAAGAATGGAAAACTCTAAAATCAATAATATTGGGTTTAAAATAGTTCTTATCTCCCCAGAAAATGAAGTTCTTCTATATTCCTTCCTATTGTCAGAAGGAGTCACCAACAACGAATCATAATTTCAAGCTCTCATCATAATATTAGAACCGGAACATCAGGTACAAGTGAATCAACTGAAATTAAAAGGTGATTTAGAATTGGTAATCAAACCAATAAATAGGGATTATGCTATCAGAAAAGAAGATTTAATCCCTTTCTGTTATTACGTCATAGGATTAATGGATGAATTTCTCTCAGATCTGACATTTTCATATGTCCCACGATCACAAAAGGCCCAAGCTGATACACTAGCTAATACAGCCACAACCCTAGCAGATCCAAATTGGGATGAGACAATCATCATTATATACTATCATCGTATGGAATCACCTTTCATTCAAACAAGGATGGATGAAATTAATTAAATTATCATTATTTCATAGCCATATGATCAAACCATATAATAGAGAACACCCACAATATAATACCTTCAAAATTGAATACTTCCACTAGGTAGAGCTGAAAAAGAACAGATCCGACGATCGGTGGCTAATTTTACTCATTATGATAGTTCAGATCACCAAAAGATCCTCAATAAATGAGTCTTTTATTGAATCCTCTTCAAGTGTATTCATAGAGAAAAGACTATAGTTGTTATGAAATAAGTTCATTCATGATCTTCTATAGCACACCTATCTAGGCATAGGATTTCTGATCAAAGTTGAAGGCTTTGATACTTTTGGCCTTTAATGACGCATGACTGCATAGATTTTACAACGAAATTCCATCCCTACCATGTGCATTCCAACATCATTCATCAAACCCTAAAATTGATACATATTGCTAAATAATCTTAGACATTTACCTCAAGGGGAATAGTTGTAGTAGGGCATTTTCCCCTAGATATGTCTAAGAAGATCAATAATATCCTTACTGCTACAGACTACATCTCGAAATGGGCTAATGAAATACCTCTAAAATAATTCGGAGTCAAAAATATTGTTAGTTTGGTCAAAACTAACATCATCGCCAGATTTGGTTTCCCTCATACTATATTGATGGACAATGATAGCAATTTCTATTCTATTGATTTAAAAAAATTATATCAGGAGCACAATATCAAATCCAACTGGTCATCTTGCTGTCATTCGGTGGTCAATGGAAAGATATAGGCCTTCAATAACACCCTATAAAATATACTCATGAAGATGGTGGATAAAGTTAACAAATCATGGTTTGATAAAAAAATTCATGATTTAATCGCTTACCGTACTACTACCCATACTACCACATAGCCAACCCCATATTCATTTGATTATGGAATAGAAGCATTTTTACCAATTGAAATTCAATTTCCTTCACTCAAAGTTTCAATCTGTTACCAGTTATCAATAGATGTGAAATCTTAGAAATGGTTTGATGAGCTAGAATAATTAGATGAAAAAAATGGCATACTTTTCATCATTTAGAAGTATATTAAAATAGAATAGCACAAGCCTTTAACATGAATGTTCAAAACTGTTGATTTTTTAAGTAGATTTGGTTTTGGTCCTCGTGACTCCAATGACACAAGGGAACAAACCTCCAAATCTTGAACCAAAGTGGGAAGGACCTTAATCAATACATAAGGTATACTCGAATGAAACTTATTCCTTAATCTCAATTCATGGAGGGCTTATTACAACTCAAACCAATGAGATATTCTTGTAGAAATACTATGTCTAATTACACACAATATCCCAACTGCATGACTCTAAACTGCATAGCACAAAGTCCTTTTTCCAAGAAATTAAATGGGATAACAATAATAGGTGTCCATGTTGTATGAAAATAATATGTGTAGTATCTTTTTCCTTGTCACATGACGTTAAATTGCACGACATCATTTTTTTTAGTTACATGACATCAAACTGTACGGATATCATCTTCTTAACATGTCTTCTGGAGATACTATATGCAAGCATCATTTACATCATTGATGATTCTTAGTAGCACATGAGTCCCTTTCTCCCCTATGTATAAGTCAGATCTATATAGGGACTTAATTTCACGAACTATGTGTGGATTGATTACCATCTATTTTGAGATACATAGAGACGCCTGGATCTCCAATCTTGGGCTCAGCTGAAACCCCAAATATTTTTTATTTCCATTTCTCCTATTGTATATGAATATGATCAATATGGATAATTCCCTTAAGATACATGGTTGGATATTTATACTTTTTTTGTCTTATGTTTAACCATTCTTCTAGAATGTGTTTAAATCCCCCATCTCCCACATCAAACTCGATTGGTTTGAGAAATGATTATTCAAAACCTATGTTTGTATTTCTTCTCATCTAAATGAGATATGTAGAGATGACTGGATCTCCAATCATAATCCCATACATGATAAAAAACAACCCTTTGTTCCTTATATAATAATCAAATATACATAGAGAGTGTTTAAAGAACTATGTATGGATAGATTCTTGCCCCCTGCAATATATGTAGTGACACATGGGATTTATTCCTTGGTCCAGCTACTACTTGTCATTCCTTTCATGTCAGTTCATCTTCGCCCTTACCACATGATGTTAAACAATACAGAAAACAAAGAACTACGTTTTTCTTTATTCTCATCCATATGAGAAACATAGTGACACATGGATTTAATTCCATGGTCCAGCCACAATATTCCCTTTTTATTTCATAATCACATCACGTCTTCGCTACATGACTCTAAACTACACCACATGATATTGATTCAAAGGAAACAAAGAAAGTATCCATTTTTAAATATGAGTCTGATTTATGTAAAGTACATCAAACTCATGGCCAATATTGATTAAAATATTTCTCATATGAATTGATCATAACCCCCTTCAATATTTCACACTCTTAAACTTGAATATTTTTATATCTTCATAATATTTCTTATATGTTTTTATGACCGAGGCTTTGATATAAGAGAAATAATTTTCCTAACTATGCAATACGTTCCCCTAGGTGGACTTGTAGAAGTTACCTATATAACAGTCATGTCAGTCAAAATATTTTAATATTTGTCTATGCAGTATATTCTCTAGTTGGCCCTATATAACACAACCCCCATAACAATTTTGTAAAATAATGGTAATTTAATTATTAGTTGATGTTACTTTGGTACCCCTCAAACATAAATTACAATATACAAGAATCTATATTTTAAATTATTCATTCATGTATATTTTCCCAATTACCTTTCTCTCAGTCTGATAGTCTACAAGATAATAGTTTACACATTTCCCTCTCTATGTGTTCAAAGTAATATTAAATAACCTTGGATCACTTGTCCCCATATATCATATAACATTTCTATTTATGATCCTAGTTTAATGACATAAAACTATAAATATCATAATCCCTACATTTGGTTCATACCATCATTGAAATCATATTCATCCAATTATTTGGAAATAATGATTGGAAAAACTCTCTCCATATTTAGGTACCTTTTTCCATAAATCAAAATCTATTCTTCGGAAATTTTTTAATCTCCATAAAATTTCTCCAGCTTTTAGAAACTAAATGCCAAACTTCTAAGAGATCTTTTTCCTGAATATGCAGTATATTCCCTTAGGTAGCCTCAAATAAGTTACCTACATATTGGTTTTGTCAGTGAAAAATACAACTATTTGGGTATACATTATATTCCCCATTCGACCGTGCATAATACAGCCCCCATAATGGGTTTGTCAAATAATTTAACATCATTCGTGGAAAATACATCCTATAATGTTTTTATCTCTTTTTCCATATCATACATCAGAACCAGAAATTCATAAAACACAATTTACAATTTTTCTTTCCATAACCAAATATGGTAGTAAGTTTCTAGAAAAAATTATCAAGAAATTAGGAAAGTATCAAACAATTGGACAAAGCTAAAGAACTTAAATTAAAGACACACAATATTGTCACTGCATGACATAAAACTGCACCATACAATTTCCTCACTGCATGACATAAAACTGCACAGTACAATGTCCTTGCTGCATTACATAAGACCGAACAGTACAATGTGCTCATTGCATGACTTAAAACTATGTATCCTGATATCATAAATTCCCCTTTCTGGTAAATTTGATCCATTATTCATACACCACATTTGTGTAAAAGTGGTTATCATATTCATGACATATGCTGGCATAGGTAACCCTTTATTCCTAGAATCCCTTTTCCCTAGAAAACCCACCCACTATGGTGTTGAGTCACCCAAGTATTATTTTTCTTTGTCTATAAACTGTGAAATGATAAATTTCTAATATCTATTTTTCTTTACTATGAAATACATTCCCTTATGTGGCCTTGTATAAGTTGTCTACATAACGGGAATTTCAGTAAAAAGATGCCATTATTCGGCTATGCAGAATATGCCCCAATTGGACCTACATAACACAACCCCCTAAAGGGTTTTTAAAAAAATTGTAACCTATTTCTTGGAAAATAATTCTTTTATGTTTAAACAAGTTTTAGATTTGGTAACCATAAAAAATAATGACTCAAGATTCCCCTTGGAATTATTTAAAGAATATTAGAGAAATTATTACCGACTAATTCTTGTTTGGGATTTAATTTCAAAATTTATGGTCAATGTTTTTCAATATAAAACACTATCCCCTTATAGTCGAACATTAATGACTCTAAACTGCCAACAATAGGAGATGTGGTACTCACCAGATTGGAAACCTGTAAAGGGAAATTTGGACCAAAAGTTGGGTCCCATCTCACAAAATTTACATTTTTGTATAGTTTAGGTAATATTAATCCATATAGATTCGAAAGATAAAACGTTTGTGGGGTTGTATACCTGACCCTAGTAAAAATAAAACTATGATCATTAGGCTTATCAGCCTAATAAGAAAATTCTGAGCACCCCAATTATTGTCATTTTAATCATGATTATAAGATATAAAGGTCTGATGTAAAAAAATTATCATCATAATTACCTCTAAAATTACAATCATGAAAAGAAAAAATAAAGACATATATGATTGAAGAAAATATTCCATTAATTCATATGAAATCATAGGGAAATCTACAAAATGGATCATCTCAATCATGTTTTAAAATAAACTCTTAATATGACTTCTCAATTTTTGAATTGCCTCATGAGCCCTATCAACAACCTATTAAAGTTGAGAAATTTGAGCAACTCCAGCCTCCTCATCTTGATGAAGGGCTTCCTTAGCAGTTGAAATGGAGGTTATCCCATCCAATTGGGTTTCTCACAGTGTTTGGTTCAAATGATTGAGTTTGTTATGAACAAAAATCAGTTTATGTTGAAGGTATACCAACTCCTTCATGGATTCTTTAATTTGTTGGCTGATTTCGATCGACATATTATTATGATCTACCTCTGGATCTGCTATTTCAGCTTGGATGCTCTCAATATTAATAAGTCATTAAGTATTTTCAAAATGTTGTTATAGCCTATATTCTTAATTCTGTAGGATAATGGTCACTTTCATTGCATCGTAGACTAGTTTATAATTAAATCCACTAAATACTAATATGTATAACAATGCATGAAGTTTTATGAAATGGGACAGCATCTCATCTAAATGATTCTTTTCAATTATGCTCCATATTTATAGACATGTCTTTTTTACGTTCCAAGCCAATAGAATATTTCATATCTAAGTCCAAATATGATTCTCTAAAATGGGGTAAAATGTACTATAGAGACATACCACTTAATGAGATGACTTATTTTACTTCTCCTAGAAAAGTATATGCTTCACCTTCTGTTGATGTCTGAGCCAACACTGAAGCTTCAACTTCCTATATAACTATGGGAGCGGATACCACTAAATGATAAATTAATATAATTTTTAGTTTCAAAAAAATTATAGAAACTGAGTATGGTCCAGATAGATGATAAAATTTACCCAATAATAAGTCATCCACTTGAATGGATTCATCCCTAATATTCTCAACTTTTGTAATTTAAGAAGATGTTTTGTGAGAAGGGTCATTCCCCTATGTTTTCCCAGTTTCCATAATTTAATGCTCTAGAACGTCTCTCAATGGGGGGTCTTGAATAGTTTTTTCTCTAAATTTAGTAGAATAATGATATAGTGGAATATCCAGCTTTTGAAGATCCTTTGCAACATTTTTTGTAGATAAAGATACATAAGGAGAACATTTATGTGAAGTATCAAGTAAAAGAAGAACAGTTATGTATGGAGAATGAATGAATAAGAACTTATTTCCTAGAAATTCTTCATTAAAATCTCCAAAATTCATGATGGAACCTAAAATATAAATATTTTGATTAAGGGATTCCATCATTTCATTGTATGTGACTTAAAATGTTATAACATCCTCACAATTTAAGGTATCCACCGAATGTTTGTTGATGCCCAAATTGGCTCAACTAACATTTTTTCCATTGGTTCTTTAATTGGTATAGCATCATCAGATCTTGTTAGGTTTTGGTCAACATTAGTATCTACTTCAGACTACCCTAAGTCTTCAATCCTTCTTCCTAAGGAAATAGGAATAAATGAATTGATTTTTGTTGGATTAGTTAGAAAATTCAACTAATATAAGATACATTGAAAAGAAGAATATTAGAAAATAATTTAATATTAAATAAAAATTTGTTTTATATTACCATGTATTTTCTCTCTCTCAATATATCCAAGAGTGGGTATAGATAATTCTTTTGATGTTTTATCTACTAATGTAGCTAATCCATCGACATAAACATGGGTTTCTCTAGGAATTTCCTTCAATGGTCTGGATGAATTGACTCTTAATACCTTGAGAGAGGAGAGATATATAGATCTTAAAAGAGGATAAATGTGATTACTAGAGTGTATGTTGAAAATTATAATTCCCTCAGGACTGTATAAACAATTACTCCATTGGAGAACACATCCGACTAAATTCATTTCTCTCTTACATTTATTTTCATACGGTTGAAGAGAAATCAAAACACTCCTCTTTGCAAGAGAAACTTGAGGTAGAGGCTGAGGATTATCTGTCTTCATTACCCCAGTCATGATTATTTCCCATGGAGAAAGTTCTCGAGACCTTGTAGGATCATTTGATGCATAATAGGAGAACCTATAGGCCCATACCACGTTGATCCAAGAACTGGTCCGGAGTTTCCTTCCCTACATTCAAGTTGCAAAATACATTTCATCAAGATTAATAATGATGAATGGTAAAGAAACATTTAAACAAAATAATAGAAAAATACATTCTTAGTATTAACATAAATATCCCACTCTTCCTCAGGTTCAATAATTACCACCTTCATGTATTGTTGTGTCCATTATATAGGATACTTGTTTAGAGGCTGGGATTGGTTCATCAGTTGCATATATAAAAGCCTCCAGCTCTATAATATACTCATTTACTTCATCCAGTTAATTATCCAGATTACAATCAGAAGGTGAGTTAATGTCACCCATATCTAGGATTAGAATTCCATGTTGTAGGAATTCCCATTCATCCCTATGTTCAAGGGTCAGGCTCTCCTAAAATTTAATGGCTAAAGGGCGCACATTACTTGATCTCGGTATGGTTGGTTTTGGAGGAATTTCAAAACATAATGAATGGTGAGCCTCTCCAGGCCTCCCTTCTTCTTCAAAAAGGTCAACAAATGGAATAAGAATCTACTTCTAATGGTGGTGGTTGGATCGCCTTAGTATCAGAAGTATTGCTACTCTATCCCTAGTATTCCCGGTATACTTTCTGAAAAGTTTTTTTGAAGGTTCTGAAACCTCAAAAACATCTGCACCATCTTGGACCATGGACATATCACCACTATTTCCACGCATAATAGTCATTGTATCTTCCACTCGATATATTCCGTTTTTCAAATCCCCTTGAGGATATGAAGAATCCCATGATTTGGTGTATTCATCTTCCAATCCAACTAATGCATCTGATGGAGGTAACGTAATTGACAATTGGGATGTCTCTAAAGTAATTAGAGTCCACAATTTTCTTGATACCATTGCGTGTTTCCCAGGTCTAGCTACATGCGTAGAATGTGTTTGATTGTTGAATACTTCTGAACTGACATGAAAACTTATAGGGTATTTAAGCCTCATAGACAATCTGACCATCAATCCTAGTCAACAATAAACTATCCCTGAATGCTATTATATAAGACCTCAGCTCATAATTTTCTTCTTTTCCATCATCAATAAATGTTCTATTTGGTGGGTTACCAAAAGTAAAGAAGGTGGATTCTCTTAAGGCATTCAGTGCCTATATAACAACATTAGGTCTCATGTTCTGAGGCTGAATACCATAAATTTTTTTCAAAAATGGATTGAATCAACCAATGGGGAAGATAATTGAATTAAATATAGAGTATGAATAAAACTGTGTCACAATGAAGCCCCGAAAAACAATGAATGGACCTACAATTATAAATAGATCCTTCACATTATATAAATGCAGAAAGGAATAGTAAATTATTTCCAATACAAGGGTTTATAACCTAATATAATTCCCTTATACCAATTTAAATATGAGGACAAAAGTCCCTGGCCATCCACCGCCTTTGAAATCACGGACTGAAAGCAAGTATATGCTTATCCAAATGTAAAGGAAGGCTGCTAAGAGATTCTATGAATCAATATTAGATGTTAATTTATATCCCTATTGCTTATAGTAACCTCTATCCAATTTAGGCCAATTTGTGCATGAACTTCCCTGGATATCTGTAGAAGGAAAAATTGTAGGAGGTCCAAAGGTGGAACCTTTCTCTGTCATCGGTTCTAAAAAGGATTCCATCCACACTCTAGCATGAATATCATTATTTTATTTGGGTATTTTCATTTCTATTTTGAATATTTAATGATTAAATGGTGGTGTTCTGGTCAAATCACCCCATGTTATTACTAGAAGAATCAAATCGTCATCCATTTCCTTGAGAATGGGAACCCTAGCTATTTGGTAGATATCCCTCAAACTAGTGTCAACTTCACCATGCGTCAAATGGAAAAAATTCATTTGTGGACTCCATCGGCTTAGAAATTCTGAAATGAAATTGTTTTTATAGGCAAAAGTTTTTCCCATACATATAGCTTCATAGATATATACATCTGAAATATCATTCTTTAATTCTTCACAAGTTTAACCCACCCAAAATGCCTAAATCCATTCATGTTTTACACCTCCTCTAGAACTAATATCCCATTCTTCCTTTCGACCATTAGAGTGATCTGTTTGAAAAGCATGAAAGGTTTAATCATAGAAATGTGGCCTTAGATATACAACATGATCTTTCACATTAGGATTAAAACCACTATGACATATGATGTAACCAACAGACACTATTCCCTCATGAACCGGGAACCCCTCTTGGTAATATTCATGCAATTACAATTGGAATATTGAAGAAACCAATTATTTGGGATGAATTTCTTAATAGATGGAATGTGGGAATCATGAATAAGCTCATTCCCATATTGGGGTAGGTATTTACTTTATGGATATACATTTTGATGCAGAATTAAACAATTCCATCATCCAAGAAGATTACATTCAACAACGTCATAATAATTTTTCCCGATGATATTCATCATCTCATTTTGACGAACCTTAGCTTCTTCAGTAGAGGTTATAAAATGAACCATTTCCTAAAAAATAATTACCAAACTCCCCCTATTAGGGTGGAATTTTGACTTAGAAAATTCAAATTTCAACTTAAAGGAATTTAAAAATTTACTAAAGGAAACTTTTCTCATAGGTCCTTCGACAAGTTACATTGCATAGGTCCTTTGATGAGGTATATCACATAGGTCCTTCAACAAGGGTCCTAGCACAAATCCTTTGAATAATTACTTCTGCATATCTCACTTTCTAAAAGTAGTTTCACCTAAAGAAAATATAAAGGAGTCCATGCAAGACCATAATGCATTGTGGTTGGACGAGAGACCAACCCAACAAGAGTTGAAAATTTTGGATGAGAGTGTGAAGAAAATCGTAACAGATTGGACCTATTTATTGTTGGCTATAGAAATCCATGACATTCTTGTGAAAAATATCTACATGTCACACCTACGTGAAGTAGCTCCATGAAAAACCTACACAGTTCATCAATTAATCCGTAGTCTTTTCCATTCAAATTTTAACTCATGACTCAACCCACTTTCTAATAAATTACAATCCTGATGGGGGTTTATTGACACTAATTATGATAAAAAGACTATGAACATAGACCTACATAATTCTAAATCCTAAGATAAGTTTTGAAGAATAAAAACTAAAGCCAAAGTCTCAATAGACCTATGTGGTAGACCTGCATGGAACTATAATTTCTGTACACATACGTGGTAGACCTGGACTGAGGATCTATCCGGAGGAGTAGCACGGACAAATTTACTTTGACCATCGCCCGTAATTTCCTATAAATAGAACCCTTGGGCTCTCCATTTTAGGAACTAGAGAAGTTTAAGGACTTATTGAAGCTCTCATTGGGTATCTCTTTAGCATATATCCCTCAAATTGTCTCAGGTATCTCTCAAAAACCACTTAATAATAGATAATTATATGGGATAAGCATTTTTTGAATGTCCTTTACAATTTGAAGGTCACGTAGGCTTGGTTATACTATGTAGAGAAATTTTTAGTCATCATAATGTATTACACCGCACACATTCATTGTACAGCTACGCGGCGTACCTACGCTGGGTAGGTACATGAAATCCCTTCACGGGGTACCTATGCGCCATACCTACACTGAGTACCAACGCGGATGAGCTATGTATAAAGACTCCATTACATCTTATGTACCCTCTTTAAAGCCAATCATGGCATGGTATATCCTTATTTAGTTACCTTATTTTAAAGAGACTAAATTGAATCCTCCACAAAAACATATTGACTTATCAAACCTTTGGGAAAGGCACATTATCATGTCTCCTAATTCGGATTTTATATCCACAGTTAGAGGTTTCCCACATTTGTTTCACAATTGGGTTAGGATTCATAGAGTGTCTGTGGGTTTGTATATCCACAGTCACATGGAACTTTCCCGCATGAATAGTTTTGGGGGGTTCCCGATTTGGAGGATTGGGGTTCGGGTTTTGTCCTCCCCTTTTGATATCTAAGACCTGGAACCACAGGTCTCTAGTGGGGATGTTACAGTTCGTGCTATAATTTCCATGCAAGAAAAAACGAATTCTACTTCCCCTACCAAGATACATGAGGGTATCCATCCAAGTGTAATCCCATAACCTTTAATGTATGAGGTTGCAGTCTTGATTTTCTCTACTTCCTTCACCTTCACACCATTCAATAATTGGACCCCATTTCATTGTAAATTGAAGATATAAAAGGTTTGTTTCCCCTCCCTCTTCCCTAATCACCTTACGCTCAACCACAGTTTACGCCTTAGGCACGCCCTCTACCACTAGTGGAGGAGAAAAAGTGTGGGTGCCTTTGTTGAATCTTGGACATCCTATTGTTTCTCACAATAATCATGAATCACGTGGGATTAGAGATTTTTCATGATCAAAACATTTTCAAATGAACTTGATCATTGAAAACTCAGATTCTTGTTCAAACTAGGATATGTAGGACGACTTCATGTAGGCCCGAGATAAAAAGGGTTCCCTTACCAAAGTGTTTACCCAATCATGTCTCATACAATAGGTATCTCTCATTCATAATCCTCAACAAAATGAATGAACTACGAGAAATATAATTCCCACAGTAATTAGGATACGTAGGATGCTTTCTCAAGGCTCGATCTCATTGGATTTCCTCTTCATGAATCCAACCCTAATTCCCTTAATCTAGGTATCTTCATTTAATGTAAGCCCCAAATTAAACCCACAAATCCCCAAGGCATCCTTTTCAAGAAGTAATCCCAACTCATTTCACTCAAAACACTATACTCTATGGTGAGACTTATCGAACTATGTGGGATTTGATTCCCATCCAAACGGGATATGTAAGAATCCTCTTGAGGATTAAACATTACAGTTCAAATCAACCATGTTCTTCTAGGTCCATATTCTCAATAGGGTTTAATATTACATGAAAACCCATATCAATTCCAAGTTCCTTGGGCTACTTTAGATTAATTATCTCACCAAACATTGAATAAGAACCTTTCTCTTAGATGTCCTAACCACATGACATAAATCAATATGGCATGGTCCTTATCACATGACCTTAAATGGTATGATGTTTCCCATTAAGCAAAACCAAACTACAAGGGTTCATATTTCCCTCACAAGGGTACGTAGGTTTCCCATTTTATAGGTATGATCCTTATATCAAAACAATCCTTCTTCTCCTCGGATGATAATAAATTCTAGAGTGCCCCACTAAGTGGCTTAAAAACCAGTATCATCATAATCATGATTAAAAGAATCTCTAAATAATATATGAGAGGATACCATTAATAGAGAACCTAAAATACATATGGATATCTTCATTAATGTAGAAGCTTGAATAAATAAAGATGATTCTAAATTTAACACATTTTAATAATAAAATTCAAATTTAAAGGGAAACTGATCTTATACATGGTGAATTAATAATGATTAATGAAAATATCTTAAATTTATAAAGAGAATCATGAATTAGACAATAATTCCCCCCAGAATGGTGTGATGTGTCCAACCTCACATCCTCTCAACCAATTCATGTTGTTATGTATTGTAAAGTTCAATCTTAACAAATTCCTGCCTTTGGAAAGCAGGGCCCTTTTAGATAAAGAACTGTTGTATATTTCCAGTTCTGTGAATAAATTTAATGGAAACTACCTAGAAGGAGTGATTCTTAAATGCGAGCACACGTTTCAAGGAACTATGAAACATCTACATCATAAACATTTTTCTTTCTCATGGGAATATAAACTAAAAGAAATTTTGAATCAAAAACCATGAATGGATTTTACATACCATGATATCTATCTTCAAATAATATTTAAATAGTAAGTATAATATACTTTAAACAATCCATAAATAATACTTTTTAAATTAAATTTATAATAGAGTTACCTATTTGGCCAAGGCTAATAATTTTCACTATGAATTTCTCACCAAAAGTGGTCTGTCCACTATCTACCTTGATTAGGATATTGACACTAGAGCCATCCATATCCATGTTTCTAGAATGTCTGTTATTTGTATTACATATTTTCTGGATGGAAATCATTAATCGTGTTTCCAATAAATTAGATTAAAACTAAAACTGGTTTTGGTGCCTATATTTTTCATTGGGTCCTGAGATGTTAGTAATAAGTGATTTAGGAATCCATAATTATCTAAAAAGTTTCCTATATGAATGGAATAAACTCATATAAATAATTAATTTATTAGGTCTAGTATAGTAAGAAATATTAACAGGACTAGAAGAACAAGAACCTCATACATATTTATTTTTATGTATATTTCATTGTTCATTTTAATAACCTATTTATGTAGTGTATTTAGGAGTAGTATTATTTACCAAGAATCTGGGTAAGTGTATTTATTCAATTTATAAACACCTGTAAATATTTATTTAATTTTTCTTTAGATAATTGTTTCTCATTATTTTTCCTCAACAGTTGAGCATTCATATTTTTTCAATTAAAATATGAGTTTGAATGTGACCAGACATAGTATGTTTCCTCTTAATACATTACTAATTATCTTTTAAATAATTAAATTTTTCTACCATCATATTAAAATATTCAAATAATTCATCAATATTCATGTTCTCATCAATTTTTTGTTTTATAAGGAATAGAAATATATAAAGGAGAATCAGGAAAGTCATTTAGTACCGCATATGTGTTTGTCATAAAAAATATCATCAGGGTCATTTCACTCTTTATTAATTGAGTATGAATAACTTGATCTATCATAAGAGGAACTCCATATATATTTCATATTCTTTTTATATCTTTTACCTCTTTCATTATACTTATTCTTATACTTAATCTTGTTGTAGTCTTCTTTGATGTGTCGTTTCTTCTTACTTTCAAAGCATGTTACATCACTAATAAAAACATCCATACTCTATTATTTCATCCAATTATCTATATTATCCTGTATAACTTTATAGTTTAAATTATTAAATAACTCATTTTTTGTAAAACTTCTTTAAACATTAGATAAATGATCTATTTTTTCATCACCGTGTGGCGGTGATTCCTCATCACTAGATCTTTCAGCATTGACCTTCTGGTTTTGAATTAATTTTGAATTTTTCAAGGATACTATCATCATCATTGGTTCATATGTATTTTATTTATTCACCTAATGTTCCTCATCACACATATTGATATTTCCAATTAGCTCCTTTACAAAAAAATTACTTATATCACATAAATCATATATGAAAATAGTTTCTCCTCTCCATCAGTCTAGTAGATATCTAAAAATTCACATAACTTGATCTCTCTCAGAAATTTGCATTCAAATTTCTTGCATCAATTTTGAAATATCAATGAACTGAAGATACATATCAGAAATAGATTCATCAGGCTTTATATTAAAGTATCATACATAGTAATGTATATATTTAAGCGCATTTCATTAACATTAGATGTTCTGTCATGATACTTTTTAAGAGTATCCTGAATCCCAAAATAAATGGTACAGGAAGATATTTAATTAAATTTATATTCACGTAAATTAAAGTATAAATAATTTATCTTTTTATAGTTATAATCATATTAATCTATACTAGAATTAATCCAAACCAATCTATCATCATGGTTTTTTTCATATTTTTCATCACTAATAGTCCTGATATCAAATCTCGTAACCTCTAAATGAATCATCATATTCATATTCAACTAAGCATAATTGTTTTGCATAAAATAAGGTGGTTAATTATTAGTAGTTCCATTAGGATTATTATTATCCTTAATTAATTAAATTTAGATAAAACATGAATTTAAGCTCATTATTTAAAACTAGATCACAGTAAAAAGATATTTTGATGAACCTATAGTACCAAATGTTGGTTGTGTTAGACAACTCAAGAGGGGGTGAATCAATTTTCAATAAAATTATTATATGAAAAAACCTAAAAACTAAATACTGTAATTTTAAAAATTAAACCAATGAACAAAAAGCATAGAGATATATATTTCCATCTTTGTAAATGGATCATATATGAATGATCACATCTCAGATAAAATAAATTTGAAAATACATTAAATTTTTAAACTAATATATTTTTATCAAACGCAATATATAAAAAACTATTTAATGTTAACTATTAGAGTTCAATATTTCTTTAATAAAATACAAAAAGGAACTAATTTGGTTTGACAATAAAAAATCACAGTGCACCTTGGAATTTAACAAGGTTTTTTGTATAAATAAGAGACGTAATCCCCTCAACATGGAAACCACGTCCTTCCAAGAATGTTATAATAAATAAACAAATTCATAATTAGGATCAGGTTTTATAAACAACCAAACACAATTTTGTCCATGTATAGTGACTTCTACAAATATATGTGGAATAAAGTAAGATATCAGGTCACACATGACATCTTCCACATTTATTCATGGGAATACAAATGAATTGTTTTAGAGAGTGTAAACTAGTATTTAGTTTGGTATTGGATTATTTATTTTACAAATATTCATAGAAATATAAAAACATACTTCAATATTAAATCATAAAGGGAACAAGAAAGGGATATGAGATAAGGAAATATGATGTAGTTCGATTTGAATAGGTTTTTTTCTTTTCAGTTCTTGAATTTCTTTTTGGAAGGATAGTATAAATTCAACAAGTTATTCGATGGGATTAATTACCAACCCATAACACATAAAATGTTTCACCACATCTTGTATCTATGTTTTGCCATGAATTCCCAACCCACCTTTATATTTCATCTCTCAACATGTTTGGAATGATATCTTAATCCACATCAAGTAATCAAGAAAAAACCCAACCATAATAAGCATAAAAAATTATAATATCAATGAAAATTTAAAAATGGAAAATTAAAATTAAAATTTTATTGAATATTTTTTGTAAGAAAATAATTATAATATGTCGATGGGTTCTCAATGGTTTGTTTTACACCCATTTTTGGTCCACTTCTAAACATTATGTTGGTCTCACTCAAAGACCCAAAAACCTTTTCTAAAGTACAAAATTTATTTCCAAGGTTAAAAATTTTAATCCATACTTTTTTATTGATAAATCACTATGTATTAATACATGGTACTCATTATTGTATACTAGGTCTATACATCCTTGGGAACACCATTTTTTGCTTCTAACAAATATTTTTCATTAAAATTATAAAATTAATACAACCCTTAGTAGATTAAATCTATTATATTTAAATATAATGGAGCACCCTTGGGCTACACATAACTTTTCAAATATGATTAAATTAATGAAATTAATTTTTTTAATTATTTTTCAGTCTCTTGAGGGAAACAAAATTACACATCACACATAATTTGAAAACAAACATAGAGCTTAGGGATAGGATATGGACCTCGTGCCTCATGATTATGGAATCCCTCTCATTGAGTATCTAATAAAATTTCTTCATCCAATGAGATAATTCAATAAATTAGATAAAATTATTAAATTAGGAATAAATTATGATAAAAAATTTAATTATAATAAATAAAAAATAATATAAATAAAGCCACATGATGATAGTCATTCTAATCGATGGATATATCTTACAATAGATAGCACATGAATCGGTTGAACAATGATGGATAACTCACTTAGAATATGGGAATGATGGGATAGGTGGGGTGATCATTAAGAAAGAAATAAAAAATCCCTAAATCATAGGTTATAGATTTTATAAATTAATTAATTAATTTCCTTAAAACCAGGTGGATACCATATTCCTTCTCGACCATATGAGCCCTGAAAAAAAAGTATGATCCTTGTATTCGATAGTGTGTATGACACATGACAGAAAGAATGTAAGGTAATTTAATATCCATATAATTTATAATATATTATAAATATATTTTATATACTTCCACACATGAAACATTGAGTTAGAGTGCATTACACACAAGAGGGACCTTCCTTGAATGATTTCATTATACGCAAGATAGAGTTTTAGCAAACAATGATATATTATAAAAATATTATTACAATATAATATAAACTAGATGTAATGAATAATATTAACTGAATTATAAAAATAAATATCATATAATAAAAAAATATTAATTCCTTGGTTAAAAATTAATTACAGATGAATGTAGGAACCAATTGAATATAAACATAATGTTTTTATATAAAACCATTTTTATGCTTGAAAAGTTGTACTCCCATAATAAATTAAAGTAATTTTAATTAGTTAAAAATTTTAATGGAAAATATATGTTATATATCCAGTCAAATATTTTTTATATTCAACCATTATTTTTGGTGTGCATGAGATAAGAAAAAAACCTATTTCATACATAAAAATCTATATTTTTTATAAATGTAATTTTACCACTTATTAATGGAGACACCATTTTAAATTTTAATTTTTACACATTAATTGATTTAATATTTAAAAAATATAATTCATATTTGAATGATAAACTTAATAATTAGGTTAGTATGAAATTTTGATATTTTTCTAAGATGATTCAATTTTTAATGAATAGTTAAAAATACTAAATTTTGGTTCAGAAATGCTTTTTAATATAATTTATTTATAAAGTGAAATTATAATTTTAATTGGTATTAATGTTTAATTAGATAATATTTTTAACAATTAATCCAATTTAGGCTATTTTATTAAATTACACATTGAAATTGACTATAAAAACATAGCCATCATTTGGAAATTTTTACTTTAAAAACGGCTATTGTCATCCTGTGTGCGGGATTAATTTTAATTTCATTTCTGCCTCTTCTGTGATTTTAATTTTGAAAGATATTTTACATATATTGAGTAATCATAATATTTAATGTTTAATAAGGCCGAATTTTTTTTGAACAAAAATATTAGAGAAAGTGATTAAAATTAGTTATAATTATTAAGGAAAAATTATGCATCATAAAAGACTAAGCCTTTAATTTAAGTTCCCAAATAACATATCCACTTGTTCAAAACCCATTGGATACTAATTATATAGTCATTAACCTTCCATTAGTTTTTTTATTACTTTAGTTAGGTAATAACATATGCACACCTAACTTGTTTCCAAAATTTCTAGGTGAACCTTTTTCCTTCCCTATAAAAGGACACTACATATCCCACTTCTTCACACCTCTAAAACAGCGTAGGATAAGCCAATAACTACCAAAATAGTCTTCCAATATCTCTACCCTAGACCTAGAACCCTCCCCTTGGGTAGGAAGCAATCCATGGAAGATTTTGGTTTAAACCAAAAGAATTTACCCGGTTAAGAGGTAACACCTTCTATCAGACTTGTTAGTTTCATTTCCACTCTCAACATCGTATAATATTATTATTATATTATTAGATAAAAAACTAGTTTCCTCTATATAATAGGATTTTTTATGCTAAATATTCTACCTAAAAATACACACACATTCACTTTTTTGATATTTTTTTTATCTTTATGCTTCCTTTGATGAAATCTTATGATTCATATCTCAAGAACATTCATGGGATTCATTATACTATATTATTTCATGATATAAACATGTATTTGTATAGTTTTTAACTCTTTTGTAAATAAAATAGTTATTAAGAAACTATTTCTAATAAATCCTGACTTTACCCTCTCTTCGGTTGGAAATATATTAAATTCCATATTTCCCATAAAGGGTTAAAAGAATATTATTCTATTATTCTATAATCATTTAAATAAATTCTTTCCCTTTTCATATTTTACCAATCTTTTAGAAATAATATTTTTTATCTCTCCAAATGAGTCATTTTACATCCTTTTACCGTAAAAAATAAATATTATTTTTACCACATACGAAATGTACTTATTTATCTACCTTTATTTATTTCAATCCTCGTTATCATGTTCAAAAGGTTTATTTTTTAAATATATTTAAAAGTAATATTTAATGAACATTTGTTTGAAAATGTTCTTCCAAAGTAAAAGATGTTTTCCTCAAGTGTATTTTTAAAATTTATTCTATTATTTCATCAATTACAACAACCCTCTATTTTACTCCACTTGAGAGCTATTGTATTGATATAATTCTTTTTATTCTACTAGATAGTTTAGGAATGATTTGGCCAAGGATACTATTCGCATTCACTTTCTTGATTCATTCTTGAAGTCCCATTGAAATTTTCAATTTCATATCATCATTGAGCATTGAATTCCTCTTAATTATCTATATCATTTACCATGGATATTACTATTTCATAAACTGTATACCACTTTACATATAGTGTCTACATTGAATGTAATTTGATTAAATGAGGTATTATTGAAAAATCCATATTCCTTATTTAATTTGGATATTCGATATGGATTATTATTTGTTTGATTACTGAATATGAGGAATGATTTGGACATTCAATATATGGTTTGGGGACCAGTGAATGAAATCCCCTCAATGCATTGGTAGTCTCATGTGATTAATTAGTTACACAAATTATTGTAGGTAAAATGTCTATTAATGGTACCAGTTCTATATACCTAGAAAACATGGCATCTAATAACTCTACATTGAACCTCATTTAGTTTCAGTTTTTCTTCATCCATGAGATTTTTCATCCTGATATATATGAATATATTTCATTTCTATTCATTTATTAAATGGATTCTGTTTTAGTTTCTTACCTTGCTATAGTTAGTTTTCCATATCTATTTATCTGAATGTATTGTGTTTCGAGTTATTAACTTTATATATTGATTACAGACTTCGATTAAGTTTGTTGATTACATGAAATGTGTGTTATGTTATTTACCTTTCCATATTGACTATTCTAATTGATTAATTATTTCATCCACTATATTTTTTCCTTACTAATCCTTTGAACTCGTCCTTATTATGTTTCATTACTGAGTAATCCATGAAGTGTATTATGGGAGATGTGGAGGAATTTAATAAATGGACTATAGTTATCCTTGATTTTGTTTATTTATTTCTTTATAAAGAAAAATATGTTTTAATTAGTGTATTAATTTTTAATAAAAGACACATTTATGTATCTGGTTAACCAATACAACTCAACTTATGGGTCATTCGGGGCTTTATTACTTGTAATTAATGCAATTTAATTACCTATAAACATCAGCTTATGTCTATATAGGGTCGGGTCTCTATAGTTGTTATCAAAGGATATTTAGTAGCAACCTTGGGAACTTGATTTTGAAACACATAAATTAGATAACATAAACCTATGATATAAATTGAGTATAAGTATAGATGAAAACCCATGAATTTGTTAAATTATAGATTATGTTTATCTTCCTAGCAATTCATCCATGTCTGGATACAACAAGTGGACATGGTTCTATAATACATGTACCTAGTAGTAACAAATCTGACATGGTGTCATGGTTCTTACTTGGGGTAACCTGGTACATGACAATGGGCCTTACTGCACACCTTATTTGACACACCAGGTGGATATTCTTTGGATAATCCACTTTTTCATTACAGTTCATTTACAATTATTTGAATAGGTAATGAAAATGAATATCATTGGTTAAACCTAAGTAGTTTTAGATTTAAGATAAGGTTTCATGATTTATAAATCCAACTGATGATATTATTGATAAACCCTGGGTCATGGAAGGACCTGTGTGGAAATAAAATGGATGAAGTATTTATGTGTTGAGGTTATTGTGAAAACTATTGTTAAAAGGATATTTATTGTTTATACATATTTCAATAATATACATCATATTTTTTTGGGAATATTATAAATTTGGATTAAAAAAATACAATATGTTATTTGGGTGGCAACCAATCAAGTCTGATAAGGCCGTGGGACTTGAACCCATGATAGAAGGACGATAAGGGTTCCATGCAAACCATTGACCTACACAATGATCTTGTTATTTTTTCATTGTTTTTAGATAAGAAATTTGATAAATACAAATTAAGGATGAACTAGTAGTATCAATTTTGAGGATTATAGATTATCCATATTTATTTTGCGAGATATTTAAATACAAATAGTAAGACTTTTCACTCTTTTTTGGCCTTATGATCCTTTAAAAGATTGTTGTAGTGATTCAAGAATAAAAAAATTCATTGCCGGTAATTAAAATTTTGGGATTAAAGTGATTAATTAGATTTTTATTTATGTGTAATAAATGTTATCTGTGTACATATGATATTGAAACATATCATGTGATAATGTTTCATTGTATTCTGGAATTACACAACATTAGTAAAACGGAATAAAAAATTAATAAATTCTTAATACCTAGATTTCTGTTGAACCAATGGCCTTATAAATAAAAAACTATGTATATCGTTGAGGACCTCAAATTTATATTTATCATTCACGTGTTTGTGATTGATGACATCATTCAATCCATATAAATATTTACATTTTCCTTCCAACCACATATCTTTACTTTCCGCTAATTTTCTCCTACTTAGAAACTTAGTTACATTGTATTCCTTGTCACCTTTGTAATTTCAATTCTATCTTTTATAGAGTATTACTTATGAACCATCCTCGTGATGTGGGATCTGACAAAATAGAAATTTTCAATGAATCTATCACCATTATTGATCTTAAATTGCGAGGATGCAATTTAAATAAGCTTGGGAGAATGTGACACCCAAAAAACTAATGTAAAAACCTTGTATTTGATAGAGTGTATGACATGTGAAAGTAAGGGAATAAGGTAATATAATATATTTATACATTATAATATATTTAAAATACATTCATTATATTTTAACGTATTCAATATCAAGTTAGTGTTCACTGTATGCAAGAGAAATCTTTCTTGAAAGCATTCATTATATGCAAGACCGATTTTCACCAAACAACGATATATTATTAAAATAAAACTATAATATTATATGAAAAATATATTATGAATAGTTTTAAGTAAATTATGAAAATATATGGTTTATAATAACAATATATTAACTCATTGGTTAAATATTAATTATAAATGAATATCAGAATCCATTGAATATACACGGAATCTTTTTATATAAAATCATTTTATGCCCCAGATGCAATTTTACCCTAATAAATTAAAGTAATTACAATTATTTAATTATTTTAATGTAATATATATTTTATTTACTCAATAAAACATTTTTGATATTCATCTATTATGATTTATGTTTATAATCTAATAACAAACCTTATTTCACACATAAAAACCAATATTTTTTATAAATGAAATATTACCACCTTTTAACGAAGAACCCATTTTAAATTTTATTTTTGAAGAATTTATTGAATTAATATGTCACAAAAATATTAATATTTAACTTGAAACATAATAATTATTTTAGGGTGAAATTTCGATATTTTTCTAAGATATTTCATTTTTTAACAAATACTTAAAAATATTGAATTTTAGGTCAAAAATTATTTTTAATGTAATTTATTTATACAGGTAAATTATAATTTGAATTTGTTTTAGTGTTTAATTAGATAATATTATTACAAATTAATACAATTTATTTCATTTAAATTGAAATTTAATATAAAGACATAGCCAATATTCAGACATTTTTACTCTAAAAAATCAAATTGCATTCCCGTATGTGGGATTAATTTTAATTTAATTTATGCCACTAATGTGATTGAAATTTTGAAAAATATATAATTTTTTTTTAATAATAATAATTTATAATTTATAATTAGTCCAACTTTGTTTTTTATTAAAATTATTAGTGAAATTGTTTAAAATTAATTACAATTATTAAGGAAAAATTAATCTTACTAAAGGACTAAGACTTTAATTTAAGTAGAACAATGACTGAGACACATGAACAAACCCCATTTTCTTTCAATAATACTTCTATACAACTTCTATTATTAAGTTCTGTTAGTTTTTTATTAATATTTTTTTATGAACATGTGCACACCTATCTTGTTTCAAAACTATTCAAGTGAGTCATTTTGCTTCCCTATAAAAGGCCACCACCTCTCCCACTTCTTCAACCTTATAAAACCTCATAGTTTTGGAAAATATCTACCAAAAATTTTATTCCTAAATCCATTGCATATACCTAAAATTAACCTATTTTTCATTAATAAATTCATGGAATATTTTGGTTCAAACCAAAACAAGTTACCTGATTAAGAGGTAACGCCATCTCTAAAACTTTTTAATTTTATTTACACTATTTACTTCTTATACACTTAGTATTATATTATTAAATAACTAAAAAAGTATCATAAATATACTAGGTATTTTTTATTCTAAAAACATGACATAAAATTTCCCACACATCCATCTAATGGGTTACGAACATACTGTTTCTGTATATAGTGAAATGCCACCTCACAAAACGATGATTGTTCAATTTCCCACTAAAACCTCTCATGGTAGAAATTATGATGAAAAATTTGATTATATATGATATATATGTTAGTTATAATGACATTATTCATATTTAATGTTTATTTATAACATACCATTATCCTTTCCAAGTTGTGTAAATACGAGAATTTCGTTTGAGGGAGTGTGGACTAAAACCCCCTCAATGCGATACGACTCATCCATGCCATAAATGGAACATATAAAGGATTATTTTAATAAATATATGTATCATATAAAACATATATATGATATTTATTAATAATATAAATATTAATCAATGATTTTTTATTATTTCAATACAATAATGAAATAAATGTAGTGTTCTTGCACATGTACGACCTACCATCTCCATGAAAGGTGCACATAATATCTAATTTCCAAATATTATGGACTATTATAAATACATATTTAATGAATATATAATATATTTTAGTAATTTTTACATTCATTGGTTGATTAAACCATTATATAAATTATAATAATAACAAATAACAAGTTAGAACATACTCGAAAAACTAGGAAATTAACACCCAAAATAGTCAAAATAATGGAAGATTGTTATCAAATGGGTAAAAATAAATTATATAAATTTAATATATGATATTATAAATATGAAATAGGTTATTAAGAAATTATTATATTAACATAATTTTATTATACATCATGTCAAATGGCATTCACCCAAAAATAAATTCAAGGTAAGGATTTCATATCACTTTTAATTTTCATAAGATACATGTTATGTTTTCCACTCATTCCTTTTGTGTGTTCTATGTACTATAATGATCTTATTATATGTATATTATACTTAAATTTATGGTTATTAACATATCCATTTTATGATTCTTCTCTTGTGGGTCTAAAGATTTATAAGTTACCAAATCTGGAAAATGTTTTGTCTTAATTTTCATTTGTTGAACTCATGTTTTATTATGCACCTAAACTCCTTTTAGATGTACATATATTTCAATTTTACATTATATATCATGAATATAAATATTTTCATGATATTATATTCTTCATATAATTTACCTTTATTTTATGGAGATTACGATCCCAGTTACCGAGTTATAAGATTTTAATGAGACAATCTCATCGCTTTTTCGAGATTGTTTATGATTATAAATCCTTTGATTAAATCTTATGATCCATATATACAGAACACTCTTGAGATTCCTTATACTCTATTATTTCATGATATAATCATTTATTGGTACCATTTTCAATGCATTGGTACATAATATAGTTAAGAAAGCATTTCTACAAAAGCCCGTCTTTACCCTCTTTTTGATTCGAAATATATTCAAAATAATGTTTCCCCAAATGGTTGTACAAGAATATTATTCTATTCCCCTAAAATTATTAAAACACATTTTTACCCTGTTTTTATTTTATAAATTTTTAGAAGTAATTTTCTTTTCACTTTCTAAGAGATGCATTTTTTACCATTTTACTGTATAAAAAGGAATATTATTTTTACATAGTACGACATGTATGGATTTATCCACCATCATTTCTTTGAAACATAATTCTCAAGTTCACTGTGTTTATTTTTAAAAAATATTTAAATTGGATTTTAAATGAAAAATATATTCAAAATGTTTTTCAAATGTAATGTATATTTTCTTAAATAATATTTTTAAAATTTGTTCTTTTATTTCATCAATGACAACAACCCACTATTTTACTTCACTCAGGTTTTTTTGTATTGATATAATAACTATTATTCCACTGGATATTTTATGATTTATTTCAACAAGGATAGTATTAACTTTGATTTCCATGATTCATTCTCGAATTCCCATTGAAATTTTTAATTTCATATAATCATTGAGATTTTAATTTCTCTTAATTATCCATATCATTTATCATGGATATTACTATTTCCTATACCATATACCATTTTACATGTGATGTTTAATTGGACTATTATTTGATTGAATGATGTATTATTGATAAATTCATATTCTTTATTTAATATGCATTTTCAATATGCCTTATTATTTATTTGTTTATTCAATATGTGTAATAATTTGTACTTTCAATATAAGGATTGTGGAACATTTAATGAAATCCATACGGGTCGGGGATAAGTGACTGAAAGCCCCTCGATGCATTGGTAGTCTCATGGGATGAATTAGTTATAAAAATTGGCGTAAGTAAAATTTATATTTATCATATGGGTTCTATGTACCCGTGAAATATGGCGTCAAAAAACTAATCATTATCCCTCATTTAGTTTCAATTGTTATTAATCTATGAGATTTTTACATCACCATATTTATGGATACATTTCATTTCATTTCATTTATTAAATAGAATGTGTTTCTGTTTCTTACCTTTCTATAATGATTTTTCCTTATCTAGATATTTTAATGAAATGTGTTTCCTTTTATTACTTTTCCATATTACATACATAATTTCATTCAATTTTTTGATTACATGGAATATGTTTTTAGTTATTTACCTTTACATATTGATTGTTCCAATTGATTCATTGTTTCTTCTAATATATTTTTCCCTTACTGAGAATTTGAGCTCACACATACTATTTTTGTTTCCTCAGGAATCCATAAAGTGTGCATTGAATGTTATGTAGGAATTTACTATATGGTTTATATTTATCCTTGGTTTTTATTTATTTTTTAGAGAAAAAAATATGTTGTAACAAGTGTATTCATTTGTAAAACAAGAAAAATTTATGTATCAGGTTTACCAAGACTACTAAAGAGATAGGTCCTTTAGGGATTGATTTCTTGTAATCATTCATATGTAATTGATAGTAGTCACTGGCTTGAGTCTATCTCAGGTCAGGTTTCAATAGTTGGTATCAAAAAAAGTTTAGTTTAAACCTTGGGAACTAGATTTAGTAAAACCCGGATTAGAGAACATAAACCTAAGGTAGAATTTGAGGATAAGTATAGATGAAAACCATATAATTTTTTAAAAGTACAAATTATTTGGACCTTCCTAGAAATTCATTTTTATATGGATACTAAATGTCGACATGGTTCTGGCATAGATATACCTAGGTGTAATAACTATGACAATTTGTTCTGGGCCTGACTCATGGTAACCTGGTACACAAAAACGAGTCATACATCACACCTCATTGGCCACTCTTAGTTTATATGCTTTGGATAATCCACTTTTTATGTACAAACCATTAATAATGATTTTAATAGATAAGTAAAATGAATATCATAGGTTAATACTAAGGATTTTTCGATTTATTATAAGGTTTCATGATCTTGAAATCCAACTAATGGTATTATAGATATACCCTCGACCAAAGAAGGGCATGTGTAGAAATAAACTGGATGAAGTATTTTTATGTTGAGGCAGTAATTAAAACCTTAGTTAAAATGATATTTAGTTATTAACCTTATTTCATGGATGTCCATCATATTTACTTTGGTAATTAAATTAATTTTTATTTAAAAAAAGACAACTTGTATTCTTGGTGACAACCAATCAAGTCTGGAAAGGCTGCATGACTTGAAGCCATGACTGAAGGATGAGAAGTTTTTCACACTAACCACTATCTTATGCAACTCCTTTGTTATTTTTTTCATTGTTTTTAGTTTGAAAATCTAACAAATAAATGTTAAATATGAACCAATAGTATCAATTTTTAGAATAAGATATTAAACATATTTATTTTTGGAGAATGTTAAAGACAAATAGTAATACCTGTCACTATTTTATATGCATTAAGATCCATTAAAAGTTTTTTTTTGGTTCATTATTAAATAAAATCATTGTTGGTAATTTAACATTTGGGAGTAAAGGGTTGAATTAAATTTTCATTGAATCACAACCAAAATTTGGGATTTTCTATATGACATTGAAACCTATCATGAAAGAGTATTTTTTTTATTCTTGAATTACCCAACATTAGTAAAATTACTTAGAAATAATTTTTTTCCATAATACCTAAAGTTATATTGAAACCTATCATGTAATACTATTTTGTCGTTTATTTTACCCTACTTAGTGACCTAGTTACATGGTATTCCATGTGACCATTGTACTTTCAATTCTGTTTTTATAGATTATTATGTATGCTTCCTCATAATGATGTGGGATTTAAATCATAGGAAGTATCAAAAAATCTATCACCATGGTCGAGCTTAAATTATGATGACACAATTTAAATAAGGTTGGTGGAATGTGACGCCCTGAAAAAATAAAGAACCTTGTATTCGATAACATGTATGACATGTAACAAAAAGAACCTAAGGTAATATATTATCCATATACTTTCTAATATATTTAAAAAAATTCATATAGTTTAATGCATGAATCATTGGGTTAGTGTGCATTACATGAAGGAGAAACCTTCCTTAAAATCTTGTGTTATAGGCAAGATCAAGTTTCATTAAACAACGATATAATATGAAAATATTATTATAATAAAACAAAAATTACATGTTGTGAATATTATTAAATAAATTATTAACATATATGTCTTATAATAATAAATGATTAATTCATATTTTAAAAATTAATTTGAAATTAATATAGGAACCAATTGAATATAAACGTAATGTTTTTATATAAAACCATTTTTATGACCACAAAGCTGTTTTACCCAACTGAATTAAATTAATAAAAATTAGTTAATTATTTTTATTGAATATATCTGTTATATATTAAATTGAATATTTTTTATATTCATCTTTTAGTTTTCATGTTCATAAGATAAGAACAAACCCTATTTCACATATAAAATCATATATTTTTTATAAAGCCAATTTTACCACCTTTTATTAGAGAACACATTTTAAATTTGAATTTTGACTCTTTAATTAATAAAATATGTCCAAATAAACATCATATTTGAAATAAAAACATAATAATTATGTTTTGAAGATATTTTGGTATTTCTGAGACATTTCAATTTATTAATGAATAGTTAAAATACTGAATTTTAATAAAAAACTACATTTTAATATAATTTATTTATAAAGTAAAATTATATTTTAAATTGGTTTTAAAGTTTTATTGTATAATTTTTTAATCAATTATTCCAATTCAGTTCATTTTAATCAATTTCACATTGAAATTTAGTATAAAAACATAGCCAACTTTCAGACTGTTTTACTTTAAAACCCTGTATTGTCGTCATGTCTTTGGGATAAATTTCAATTTAATTTCTTCCAATTATGTGATTTTAATTTATAGAAATTGATTATATATTTGGAATAATACTAATTTCTAATTTTTAATAAGGCCATAAATTTTATAACCAAAAATATTAGTTAAAGTAATTACAATTAATTACAATTATTAAGTAAAAATTAAGCCTGATAAAGGGTTAAGACATTAATTGAAGTGCCCAAATGACATATCAAATTTTTCAACACCAATTTTATGTCACTAATATGGTCATTATTCTTCCATTATTGAGTTTTTTTTCTGTGTTTTTTAGGTAATCACATATACAATCCTAACTTTTTTTCAAAATTTCTTAGTGAGTCATTTTCCTTCCCTATAACATCTCACCACCTCACCCACTTTTTGAATCCTATAAAATATTTTATGTTAGGTCATGGTCTGACCAAATAGTCATTAATCATATATCCCCTCAAACAATAATCCTCCCCTTTGGCGGGATGCAATCCATGGATGCTTTTGGTTCAATACCAAAGAAGTTTCCCAATTAAGATGGAACATCGTCTCTCAATCTTTTTAGATTGATTTCCACTATAAACATCCTATAATCGTCTTATTATATTATTACATAACAACACAGGTATCCTTCACACACTAGTATCTTGTTATGATAAAAATTATACCTACACTTACACATACCTTCATCTAATGGGCAACAAACATACTGTTTCTGTGTACGGTGAAATACCACCTCATGAAACAATAATTGTTCAATTTTACCCAACCAGCTCTCATGGTGGCCATTATAATAGTAAATATATTTATATATGAGTTATTTGTTATTTATATTAAATTTATTCTTTTTGATTTTTTTAGAACAAACCTTTATTATTTCTATGGTTTTTCAATATGATAATTTGGTTTGAGGAAGTGTAGACTACTGACCCCTCAATGAGATATGACTTTTTCATGACATACATGGAACATATATAGGATGGAGTTAATAAATATATTTAACATATATAATATATATATTATAATATAATTTTAATATACATATGTATTATTTAATTTTCATTCTTCTTACACAACAATGAAATCAGCGTAGCGTTCATGCGTACGTACAACATACCATCTCCATGAATTGTGCACATTATTTATAAATTCCAAATTTTATGGACTATTAAAAATACATATGTACATAATATATAAGATAATTTTGCCTTTTTTTACATTCTGGATATGTTGAAACCTAGATATATTAAATAATAATAACAAATTACAAGTTAAATCATACTCGATAAACTAGGAAATTAACACCTGAAATCGTTAAAATAATTGAATATTTATAACAAATGGGTAATAAGATATTATACGAAACATATTATGTTCCCCCATATTTACTTTTATGGGGATTATATACTACCATGATTTTATTATATATATATATATATATATATATCTTATACATAAATTTTTGGGTACTCACATATCCATTTTATGATCCTTATTTAATGGGGTTTAAGATGAAAAAGTCATCAAATCAGTAAAATGTTTTAGCTCAATTTTCCTTCATTAAAAAAATGTTTTATTATGCACCTAAACTCTTTTTCCAACAAAAACAATTTTCATTATAAATTATATATAATGAATATAATTATTTTAATAATATTATATGATTCATTTAATTTCTCTTTCTTACATGGAGAGTATGATCCCAATTACCAAGTTATAAGAGTTTATCAAGACAATCTCATCACTTTTTTTAGATTCTTTAGGTTTATGCTTCCTCTAAGAAAATATTATGATAAATATATCTATAAAAATCATTAGTTTAATTATCCTTGGTTATTTCATTATATAATCATTTATTGGTACCATTTTCTACTCTTTGTTATATAATATTGTTAAAAAACAATTTATAAGAAAGTCTGACTTTACCCTCTCTTTAGTCAGAAATATATTCAAAACAATGTTTCCCAAAAAAGGTTTATAATAATATGATCTTATTCCAATATAATATTTAAAATAAATTTTTACCCTTTTTCTCTTTTACCAATATCTTATAAGGAATCTTGTTTTTCTTTCCAAATGAGTCATTTTTACCCTCTTACCATACAAAAGGAATATTCTTTTTACCTCATACAACATGTATGGATTTGTCCACCATCATTTCTTTAAAGTCTCATTCTAAAAATAAATTGTTTTATTTTAAAATATATTTAATGTGGATTCTCAATGAAAATAATTTTGAAAATAATTTTTAAATGAAAATTATTTTTCCTCAAGATTATTTTGAAAAATTATTCTTTTATTTCATTAAGGATAAAAACCTTCTATTTTACTCTACTCGGGATTTTTTGTGTTGATATAATCCTAATTATTCCTATAAATAGTTTTTGATTGATTTGTCCAAGGATAGTATTCAAATTCATATCCTTGAATCATTCTATAAGTACCCTTGAAATTTTAAATTTCATATAATCATTGAGCATTGAATTTATCCTAATTGTACATACCATTTATCATTGATATTACTATTTCTTAAACTATATAGAATTTTACAAATGGTTTTTTCTTTGATAGTTATTTGATTAAATGAGATATTATTGATAAATCCGTATTATTTATTTAATATGGATATTTGATATGGATTATTATTTATTTGATTATTTAATATGAGGAATTATTTGGACATGTAATATATGTGTTGGGGACCATTTACGGAAAGCCCTATAGGTTGGGGATTGGTGAATAAAAGCCCCTTGATGCATTTATAGTCTCATGTAATGAATTTGTTGCAGAAATTAGTATAGGTAAACTGTCTTTTGATGGTATTAGTTATATTTACCTAGAAAACCTGGAATCCAATAACTAATAATTATCAATCATTTAGTTTCCATTATTATTCATCCATGAGATTTTCTATCGACATATATATTGATATATTTCATTTCATTTCATTTATTAAATGGCATGTGTTCTAGTTTCCTATATTTCCACATGTATTTTTCCTTATCTAGATATTTAAATGTTATGTGTTTCCAATTATTACCTTTCCATATTACATACATACTTACAGTCATTTTACTAATTACACGGAATGCTTTTTCACTTATTTACCTTTCCATATTGAATATTCTCATTGATTCATTATGTATTCCACTCTATTTTTCCCTTTCAGATCATTTCTTGTCACTTTAATTATGTTTCTTTCCCTCGGAATCCATGAAGCATACTATGAGGCATATTTTAGAATTTACTAGATATATTTGAGTTATCCCCAATGTGTTTTATTTATTTGTTTATAGAAAACAATTTGTTGAAATTAGTGTAGTCATTTGTAATATAAGACAAATTTATGTATCTTTTTTACCAAGACTACTAAATTGATCAGTCCATCAGGGCTTGATTACTTGTAATCATTTTAATCTAATTGATAGTAGACACCAACATTAGTCTATCTGGGTTCTGGTCACTACATAACACTACAATGTTCTTAATGACCATTAGAAACTCCCTCTATGCCCATAAACCAAAAGGTGGTGCTGGTTGATCTGTCTAAAAACATGGGGGTTCTACCAGGTATATGATAATTTTCATGAACCATCTCATAGGGGGCGGTTCCATGACTAGACCAAGCTCGCCTCCAATAGGACATGTGTTGGTGAGTAGCACAAATTAGGCATATCCCACTAATGGGAGAAATTTTTCTAAGTACCTATATTCACACAAACACATTTCCAAAACACTAATGATAAAATGTAAAATAACTAAGTAAAAAATACATTAAAACCACTATATCCAACAAATAGGGTACAACAATGAATGTAAACTAGGCCAAGACAAGCCCACCAAAACAAAATAGTCTACAGCCACATGTCTGACATGTAACATAATAGGTAATGGGACTCTCATCGGAAAAGTTGTTGCAACAAACCTCTGCAAGTCTAGTCTCACATTGCACAGCCTGATCCTAGTGTTCCAAGAACATCACCTAATATTAAATATTATGTACAAGACAATACATGTGTGAAAAATACAACATAGGGGTGACTGAAATAATATGTAGTAGGATACCCCGAAACAATAAAGAAATAGAAAATTGGAATCACTATGAAGGAAATACCACGAAGGAATAACATGAAGTAATACCACAAAGGAATTCCACATAGAAAATAACAGGAAGTAAAACCATAAATAAGATACCAATACTAAATAACACCAATTAATACTACAATGTAATACCACTATGGAATACAATAAAAGAATTCATGGTTTTCTCTAGACAGATATATTTCTACAGAAAATATATCAAGAACATCAAGATATACTCAATCCAATAATACAAACTATTTCAAAAACACACATATTATCTATAAAACACATAGAATCTATAAGACATATTGTATTCATATGACACACAATCTTTATAAGACACACATTCTCTAGGTCATAGCCAGCCTTAGAAATGTTGGCTCGAAGAGCACTCATTCCGAGAGAACTCACTCTTTAAGACATTAGGTCATATGAACACTCCTACTAAAACCCACATATTATATATCTATATTACCTTCTAATATTAAGGGTCCCAAAACCATATATGACTCGTCCAATGGATATATGGTTTGAATGTTATGACCATTTAAATATTTTATAAGGGAGCCCATTAGGTCGTGGATGGACCGTGTAGTCGATCCACCGACTGCCGTAGTCGACTGTCCAATCTGATCACCCCTGTGGTAGACCTCCATGGTCGAATGTGTCCTAGTCTAGCTACCAGGGTCAAACCTAGGTCCTAACCAAGCTTGGCCAGCTCGCCTGACCTGGAACGTTACCAGTTTCGTCTGTTCACGTGGTCGCATGTGGTGGCCCCCACCTGTCCAGGAGGTCGCCCCACCACATAGTAGTTCACCAGCCTCCATCACCCTTCCTTATACAGTACATAATTATTCTTTCATTTCTCCAATATCTAAAACAAAAACATCACTATGACTCTTCAGTCCCGAGCTACACTGATCCGGCCTCTGTTTTGTCTTTCCTCTGATTTGGAGGTCTGATCGCGTTCTCAGAAAGTCAAGCCACAATCAAAAGGATCCAACAGTGAATAATTATATGAGAGGGGGAGATAAATCACAAGAACACATGAATAATGAAGCTTATCCTTCATTATTTATAGCCTACATTTTTTCTTGTTTGAAGGATAAATGAATATATAATCTAATCTCCTAATAACCTCGAAACAATAATTGTACCCTCTAAAACGATCGAACTACGGATTAATCTATTTGTGGATTGACTTGCGTTAGCTATTGAAATAAAGAATGGGTAAAATATTAAATAAAATTTTCTACTTTGGGTATGGATTATTCGATATCAAGTATTTATTTTCAATGGCGATCCATCAAGAATGATCTTTGTCCCTGGTTCTTGTCGTCACTGCTAATATAATTCTCTACGGATTCTTCCCAAATCTCCCAGAGAATTTCAATAATTATTAGGTTATCTTTGGGTACTTTTCTATCTCTTAATTAAAAATAAAAATCATTACTACATCAACATAACATTTAAATAAAATAAACTCATGGTTTATTTTATTCACTAAAATTTCCAAAAACTATTTTTCACAACTGACCTGCAGTGGATGATGTTAGGCCTCACCTAGAGAAAAAATCACATTATGAACTCAACAGTGGTTCTGTTTATTAATCTGAGTTACCATTCATGAGCTATTTTGATTTTTAAATAAATTTATTTTGTTTATTTATTTTATTTACGGTTACGTCCTTGGTGACTTTTTCTTTAGATGACTGATGTCAACAAAAGTTATCTCACGCATAGGTTAAATACAAAATTCAAAGCCCAATAGTGCCATAATATTTATGATTCAGGCTCCTATTTAAAAGATATTCTATATTTTTAGGAAATCTGTATGTGTGTGCTATTAAAAATGTATTTTTCAATGAATTGTTAGGGGAACACCTGTCATCGAAATCTTACACCATCTTAGCTCCTACTCTCATAATTTTCCCAAATAATTTCTAAAAAAAATTGAGAAAATAAAAGTCATTACATTCTCCCAACATTATGGATTTGGTTCCCTAAAATATCAAAACTAGGGATAATCTAAAAATGAGGGTAATGAGAATGAATATGAGACTCCCTCTCCCATATTCTCTATGAGAAATTTCCATGAAATCACTAGAAATACACTAGAGGAATCAATATCCCATGAAAGATCCTCTCCAGTAGATCCTCAATCTCCACCAGTTACTCAAAAAAAGTCTCCCCATCATCTATGTGCAGCTCACCCCAGTCAATGACATGTGATGGGTCATGCACGTACCTCCTTAGTTGTGACCCATGGAAGACAATGTGTACTCACTACAACTACAGAGGTAGTGAAAAGTGGTAAGAAACCATTCCAAATCTAGGTAGTATCATGAATGGTATGATGAACCTCATAGATAACTTACCACCCCTGTCAAATCACTATAATTTGCATCGATTTGATAGATAAAGGAACACGTGGTATCCTTTTTCGAACTCCAAAGGCCTATGTCATCTGTCAGGATAATACTTCTATTGGTTGTGTGTATTCTTCATCTGATCATGGATGATCTCCACTTTATTTGTAGTCTCCAGCACCAACTTTGGGCCCATGAGTTCTGACTCTTGTTGGTTCTTATAACAATGTGATGACCTTCATGTTCTACCATACACGTCCTTGAATGGTTCCATACCAATGGTGGATGGTAGTTTTTTTGTACGTAAACTCCATAAGGGCTTGTTCATCCTCCAAAATGTGGCCAAAATCTAACATGAATACCCGTAGCTTTTCCTACAGAACCTATATGGTTCACTCTATCTTGTGGTCCATTTGTTGGTGAAACATTATGATCAAGCGGAATTGAGTCCCAAACACCTCCTTCAATCCCCTTAATAAATGGGATTTAAATTGAGCATCATGATATGAGACTATCTTCGATGTAACTCCATGGAGTTGAACTATCTCATGCACATAGATGCATCACATGCTCTCTACTGAACTCTAATCCTAAATAGATAGGAAGTTGGAAGACTTGGAGAGTCGGCCAACGATCACCGAGATGGTGTCATGTACCCTAGATTCATGTGGTCAAACTTTCATGAACTCCATCAATATCTCATCCCACTTTCATTCTGGAACCTCAAGGGGTTGAGTCAAACCCATTGGAACATGGTTCTAGTCATTCACCTACTAACAAGTGAGGCATCAAGAAACAAACTATGCAACTCTCATCTTCATATCTGCCCACAAATATTTATGTCGATATTCCTAGTAAATCTTCTTCACACCTAGATGTGCCTATAAAAGGGATGTGTGGAACTTCCTCAAAACCAATATGCCCTAAAAAAAGACACCAGAAATGCCACCAGAAAGGCCACTGGTACTACTGTATTCCCTCTGAAAAACAATATTCTCCCTATCCTTTGAATATATATCAGGGGAATTCCCTATGGTCATCTGATCATGTAATGTCTCATATTCTGCAACCCCACGTTATACCTCCCTAACTCACTGTAAGAGTGGTGTTTTAAAAACCTTCTACAAGAGGTAAGTTTCTCCATCCTGATCCACAAAAGATGTATGCAATGAGGCCTACTACTCTGATGCCTCATTTATAAACTACGAACTGGATCTCCAGATGAGAGCATCAGCCACCACATTCCTCTTCCCAGTAGTATAGACAATCTCAAAGTCATAGTCTAGGAGGAACTCTATCCATCGCCTCTATCTCAACTTCAGATCCTTTTGAGAGAATATATACTTCATATTATTGTGGTTAGAGTAGACAATAAATTTCTCAATAATCAATTAGTTCCTCCACTTATCCAAAGAGAATACTACCTCCCCTAACTCAAGATCATGGGTCACGTAGTTCTTCTCATGTGGTCTCAATTGGCATGAACCATTGGAAATCATCACATACCCATGTATCAGGATACAACCATTCCTGATTCCTGATGAATCATATAACACTATATACTTAGTACCCTCCTCTAGAAATCTCAAGATGGGAGCACTTGTCAATATCTTCCTAAACGGCTAAAAACACTCTTTCCACTTCTCTATCCACACAAAAGGCTTTCCATTTTGTTTCAAATCAATAAAATTCTGTTACACTATATAAAATTCAGGTACAAACCTCTAATAGTACCCATCCAAACCAAAAATACTCTTCACCTCTGTAACACTCATGGGTGGCTCCCAAGGAAGTACCACCTCAATCTTCACTGGATTCATCACAACTCCTGCCATTGAAATGATGTGTAATAAAAAAAATGGACCTCCCGAATCTAGAACTAACACTTCGAGAGCTTCCTATAAATTTGGAGATCTTAGATTATGTCTATGACCTCCTTAATGTGTCTCGTATGCTCTTCTACGGACACTGAGTACACAAAGAATTCATCAATGAAGACTACCATGAACCGGTCTAAGGATTAAAGATCCTATTATTGAGACCCGTGAAAACTACTAGGGAATCTATCACACAAAACAGAATTGCCCAGGTTCTCATAGTGGTTGTAATGACATTGGAATTTTTTCTTTGTTATATCATCATCTCATACTTGTAGCATGTGATAAAAAGATCTCATGTTAGTCTTTAAGAACCACCTCACCCATTTCAGCTAATCAAAGAGGTCCTTGATCCAATATAGTGGATAATTATTCTTCACAGTCACCTAGTTCAGATGCTAGATATCCATAGATATCCTCATGTTATCACCTTCCTTCTGGGAAAACAAAAACTGGGGCCTCCAAGGGTGAAACACAAGGTCCACAAATCCCTTCTTCTGTAATTCATCCAACTGCAACCTCAGTTCATGAATTTATGTGAGATACATATGATATAAATGTGTAGATATTTGGTCTTTCTTAAGGTATAGATCAATGAGGATTTCTACCTCCTTGTGGGGAGGTAATCCTGGAACATCTTTAAGAAACATTTCAATATACTCTGCCTCCACTGCAGAAAACTGTGAACTCAAATCATTCAATGCACTGAGGGTTAGGATAGCCAACTGACGAGTGATATGCTACACCGTCCTTTGTTTGAGTCCATCCTATGATTCCAAAATTTCCATGTCACCATTAAATGGAAATTTGGTCCCATAAATGTGGACACACTACACTCTACACCTAAAACAGTCAAGCTGAGCATGAACTGTGGATAACCAGTCTATACCGAGAATGATTCCATAAGGAATCGACGAATCTATAATGATATCCCAACTGAAACTATTGCCTCCAAGAGTAAGGTTTTACTATCTACACCAGTGTGTGATCATCAGATCTTCTCTCGTATGACTCTCTTAGTGTAAAGGATGATTCAGCAGTTCAATCAGAATCTTCATGTTTTGAACGAGGTTTGGGAAGGAAAAGAATGACTAAAAACAATATCTATACAAAAATTATATGGGGTGGAAAAGACATATATTATACCTAAAATCATACATATAGCCTTGGGGTTATAAGCCTCTATCACATATATCTGGTCTGGTCCCTATCCACTGGCTCCCTGAGCCTATTGTGGACCACCTGGGGGTGGTAGTGGTAATTGATCGAACCTCTGAACACCTCCTCCCACCCTGCCTACACCCTTTACATGTTTTCCACCCTATAGACCTCTCTTCTCTTTTCTCCACCTCTACCTCACTGGCCCCTCTATCATCTCCTGATCATTCATACTACAGGTCGGTCAATCTTGTTCCAGATGTCCCTAACCACCTCATAAACAATGCATCTTGTTCCTCAACTGAATCGAGCTTCCCTAGGAGACCTTCATCACAGATCCTATGACCTAGGATCATCTCTCTATGTGCATTACCCAATTGGGTACCTATGAGTATCATCAGCTAAATACTACCGAGGTGTAAACAACTTGGGGGTTTGGCTCAACCTAAAACATGGGAGGTCGATACCTCTGTAACCTGTGTGAGTTGTTCAATATTCATTCATCCTCAAATGGTAGTTATGGTTTTCCTACTATTAGATGGGTGGTGGTATATATGGTAAACAACCCACAGATGCTATCTCCCATAAAATCGGTTATAATAATTCCTCATTGCTTGGTAGATCATCCTCATGATCACACAATAGAATCCTAGCTAGCTAGTTTCATGGAGAAATCCTGTAATAAAAAAAAGAAGTGCCATGGTTAGTAGAGTATATCCAGATATCCAACTAAAGAAGGAAATTGAAGAAACAATCCATTATTTTATTATTCATGTACCATTATTTTCCTTGAAACCAATGTTTTCATGCACCGAGTTGAAAATTTGGTTCCCATAGTTCTTGTCTATGATTACATCCACTACCACACCAAAAATTGATTCCATATCCTGAAAGGAGAACTCAAAACACATCACACTACTGGCCCAATCTGACCTCACAGACTCCTAAACCTAAAGTAGAACTACTAAACTCCTTCGATACCACTCTGTCATGACCCATCCTAGTGGGGGCCATTCCATGACAAACCTAACCCTGCCTTGAATAGGCCAGGGGATGGTGACTAGAATCATGGAGAAATATCATACAAATTAGGAGAATTTTCCTAAGTATCTATATGCACAAATACATATTTAGGCCACAAATGTTGAAATATAAAATCATTATGTCAATAATTCTATGAAAACCATTATATCCCAAGACCAAATTACAATTGTTAAAGTAAATAGGTGCTAAACAAGTCCATAAAAAATAGTTTTTAGAAACAATTCCAAACTATAAAGTAAGAGGTACTGGGACTATCCTCAGAAAATCATCTGGAACAAACCTCTTCATGTATAGTCTCAAAGGGTGCCACATAGTGCTGGTCTTCCTATAACTCTATCAAAGAATAGATCATTTTCACAAGAAATGACACATGTTGGAAAATGTCATGAAGGGCTGAGTAAAACAATACACAGTAAGATATCCTAAAACTGTAAAGGAATACCAAAAACGAAATTACATGAATGAAATATCATGAAGGAACCCCACAAAGGAACACCATAGAGAAAATACCATAAAAGAATACCACAAATTTGATACCATGAAATAGTAACACCATGGAATTCCATAATAGAATACCACCAAAGAATACCATAAAGGAATGAATAGTCTGCTCTACACTCATATATATATACATTAAATATATCAATAACATCTAGATATACTCAATCCAATAAGAGACAGAGACTCAAGAAGACACAAAGTATCCATAAGACACAGAGTCTCCATAATATACAAAGCCTTCATAAGACTCACAGTCTCCATAAGACACAAAGTCTTTATAAGACACACATTCTCTAGGTCACATCCATCCATATAAATGTTTTCTCAAAGCAATATTTTTCTGGGAGAACTCACACCTCAATCCATTATATCGTATGCACACTCTCACAAGACCCCACAAAGGATATCTCGAAACAATAGTCTAATTTTAAGGGTTCCAATGTCGTAGATGACTCATCAAACAGATATCTGGTTTGAAAGTTATAGTCATTTTATGATTTCATAAGGGGGTTCATATGGCCATGGACAGACTGGGGAGGTCAACAACCCCATGGATGCTCAAGATACTATGGTGGTCGACTCCACCAGAGCTATCATTGCCGCCCAGAATCTAGGTCGATCGTGGATCATGGTTGACCATCGCCTGGTCTGCCTACCCGTGTTTGACCCGGGTCCACCACCGGTCCACCCCCACCAGTCGGGTTGTCCCAGACCACGAGGCATGGCCCATTCCAGCTGGACCCAACCCAACTCTTTAGCCATTCCTGCTGGCCTGGTCCGGCTCATTTCTATGTTTGTCTATTCATGTGGCCCCCCTTGGAGACTACCATCGGCCCATGCCACCACAACGTTGCATCAAACAGCCGCCACATCCCACGCGGTACCAGATGCATTTTGATGTCGTGTGATACCATCTACCAGTTTCCTTCCTTCCATGGTCCTTCATTCTTCCTCCATCACTACAATATCTAAAACAAAAACACCATTGTGACCCTCAGGTCCTAAGCTACCTTGATCCGGTCTCTATTTCGTCATGCCACCAATTCAGGGGTCCAATCGCCTTGGGAGCCTCCCGGAAATTTGAACAATGATCCCGAGTCCAACAAAAAAGAATTCCAATAATGTTGGGTATAAACCACTATAATTCCTTGAGAATGAAAATTGGCCTTTTTTGTTCTAGATTCAATGTATTTTCGTTGGAAGGATAAAATAATATGATAAACTAATCTCCCAATAACCCTACAATGATAACCATTTAGGAAACAATGATCAAACTTTGGATCATCATGTTTGTGGATTGACCCATGCTTGTCATGGAAATAATGAATTAAAAATCCAGAAATCAATTTATCTATCTAGTATATTGATCGTTCACTGTTGAGGATTGATTGTCATTGGCGATCTCTCAAGAACGATCTCTAATCCCAGTGTTTATCGTCACTATTGAAAGAATTCCCTGAGGATTTTCTCCAGAGCCTCCAAAAGATTTATAAGGTTATGATCTTAACCTCGAGTCCCTACCTAGTTATTCATTTAAAATAAGTATCATCACTACATAGACTTAATGTTAAAATAAAATAAACTCATAATTTATTTTATTCATTAAAACATCCATAGATTATTTTCCACATCCGACCTGCGCCTACCAAAATTAGGCCTCACCGAGGGAAAAAACCACATTAAGAACACAACTATGGTCTCATATTTTCAGTTCACGCCACCGTTCATGAGATATTAGGATCTAAAAATACATTAATTTAATTTAATTATTTTATTTACGGTCTTATACTTGGTGACTTTTTCTTCATATGATCGGCGCCGACCAAAGTTAGGTCGTGCCTAGAGTAAAGCTTCTATTCAGAGCTCAAAGGTTCCCTAATATTTTTGATCAAAGAAACTGATTAAAATATATTTCACTTTTTCAATAAATCCACATTCGTGTTTTATTAAAAATATATCATTTTTCAATGAATTGTTCTGGACACTTCGGGACTCAAAATCACACTTTGTCTCAATGCCTCATCTCAGAATTTTCCCAATTAATTTCTAATAATAAATTCGGGAAAATATAATTCATTAAAAAGGGTTGAATCCTATTATAATTTATATTCTAACTCTTGGTTATAATCCCTTACCAGACCCTTGACTAATAAAAACAACCTCACATTCCTTTAATAACACCTTAAACACTTCTAAATGACCAAAATACATGATGTTTGGTGAATATTAAATTATATTATTACCTCGAAAAGATATGCGGTGTTATATCCTCCCCACTCTATAGATTCATGTCCCTATGATGAATTCTATATCATCCTTGAACCTCATTGATGATAATATCCAGCCACCTATCTCATACATAGTACTCCCACTCCCAGATATCTTTCTATCTAGCAGTAATTTTCAACTAAAATTTAAACATAGGAACTATTTACCATAAATAATCTTTTCTCCATTATCTATTATATGAACATGCCACTCCAAAAAATACATACTATCCTCTAGATCGACATTATCTATATATATCACATTTTAAGGATTTGTATGATATCACTGATGTTGTGATAGATGAAACATATCATTAATAGAACTCAAATTTCTATGAAGAGATAAAAAATATGCCAATAAATTTATCCCTATGATAATCCCAAAGGACCCCTTTGACATCTATTTCATAATATTATACATAGAATAATTCTCTATCCAAACTAAGATGTCAATCTTAAAAAAATCATATAACAGTCCTTAAACACTAGAGGATTTCCTTTTCAGTCAATATTATAGTGATAATTCATTTTTATTGTTTCTAGAAGTGTCTGAATAACACAGATATGATTTGAGGCTTCATGTATAATACTCTAACTAGAAACATTTGATTCTCCTACCACATAAAAGTAAAAGAGTATCAGTAGGACCCTCCATATATGGTTTTAAAGAAAAACATCTGAATAAAATTTTGATAACTATTATTGAATGTGAGATATAAAATTAATAAAATTACCCTTTGTAATCTCAGAAAATATGGATTCATGAAAAAAAAGATCCTCTAGTATTCGGATGGTAAAATAATATGACACATCAATATGAGGATAATATTTTGTGATAAAATGTACATGTATATATAGAAACATCTTTAGTTTTCTCTAGAAATATGATTTTAAAAATGTATCATGGCTTTGTACAATTATCCAAATAATTTTTTTACATATACTCTCTTTAAATAATATAGAATTCTCATATCATCAATAGGGATGGTATTTTAGACTTATAAAAACTGGAATCCCTTTTCAACTAACAATATCCCTGCCTCAAGGGGTCCCTAATAAAAACCTAAAAAATCCAATTTATCATCACCTGACATCTAATATATAATGGTTAATGACTAAAGAAGGTCAGTGGAACAATTCTACATAACCTTCACATGCTGAAATTTGGATCACCGTGAGACCAAAAAATGTTATTTTCTTCTATATCACGGTCCCCTATTATTGTCTTTGAATTTCCTCGTACATAATTACTGAACTTGGGAGAACATCCAATATTGAGGACAATTAGACCTTCATCATCTTCTTATACATCATTATAGAGGCCAAAACATGATCTCAAATGTTGATAACCTCATTTGAATCGAGATGCCAATAAGGTCATGGATCACCTCCATATATATTGACCATCATCACTAATCAATCTAAATTTGATATTTCTATTTACTTCACTCACTAAAAGAGTGAAGAGGTGTTTCTCATGGATATGTGGTTCACTCTAGACTGATACTCTTAAACATTTAGACACAACTCATTAAATAATCTCATCATTTTCCACACACTGAAACCCTTCTACACCTCGTAAACATGAGTCTTCCTACATAGTGCATCAATGGTGAAATTCCCCTTTCCATTGGTATTAGACAACTCACATTTGAAAGGATGAAGATACGTAAATTACATCCATTGGAAAATATCTATTTTATGTTGAGTAAAAATATACTTTGACATATTACGGTCGGTATAGGGCATGAACCACTCACTAAAAAGGTAGTGATGAATGGTTATTAAATAATCCACAACTACTGATAAATCCCAAACATGATTTATAATATTTTAATCTTGGAATCCCAAATCCTATGACCAATATTCAACAAAATACCCATATTGTATTAGAACTACTCAAACCATGATGCTCAGTGAATCCAAATAAAAGATATACTCTTTACCCAACACAATAAATTTTAGGATTAGATTGGTCTCCAATATATCATTCAACTGTAGGAAGGTCCCCCAAAAGATTCTTCCTAATAAAATTTCTCCCCCTTTTTAGTCAGGGCCTTCATTGGTTCTTTGAATCAAGATAAATCCTATATGAAACATTAGTAGTTAACTTACAATCCTTTCAAACTGTAAATCTAAATATTGTTCTTAGAATGCTTCTAAAAAATACAACCTATAACTTCTTGAGGACTACTAGTACAATTGATTTAGATATCAGATAAAGAATATAAATCAATTGAATATAATATTATCAATGCATAATTTTTGGCATACAAGTTATGTAAATTGATTTTCTTTTTATGATAATGAAAATATATTTCCATTATATAAAATTTAATTTTTTTTCTGGAATAGAAAATGATATAAATTCAATTTTCAAAAAAAAATTAATGAAACTGTTTTTATAAAAATGAATTTATTTTATATTTAATGATTTTTAATAATATTCTAAAAAATTATTAATAAAATTAATGGATCTATTATAATAATAAATTAATAACATGTGAGAAATAATTAAGAAACTTTTATGAATGTTAATTTAATTATTCATGATGAAGAATTTCTTTTTCAGTCATATTTATTTCATTAAATAATATATATCATTTTATTTCTATTTTAACTTTTAGGATTATAATTTTTTTTAAATCATAATTTTTATATTTATCTTGTCCAAATTAGGTTTTGGTAAATTTTTTGGATTTTTTTAGAAAATTTAGTTATTTAGGAATATTAAAAAATTATTTTTTAACAAATATTATAACATTTATGACATTATCATGAATAATAATTACATACAAAATTATGAACCATTATTTTTCCATGATATATGAATTTAAAGTGAAAAATAATTAACTTAAGAATAATATTTTTATTTTAGAAATCTGTGTTCAACATTTTTTATTTTATATTACTTTTTATTATATAAAACTTTAGTTCTAAACCGTATCTTTTAATTAAGTATTCATAGATGTCACTCCGTAATTATATTTTTTTTAAAGTAAATTGTAACCCCTTTTAATAGTAAACTTAAAACTTTATTATTTATCAACAATATAATCTTCAATAACTATAAATTACTTTTTATTTTAAAAAATACTTTTTTTTATAAAATAATTTTTTTCTAAAAAATATTTGTATTGCACAATGAAAACTTATATTGATGTTATTTTTTATCAATTTTATAAATTAAATAAAAAAATTTATTTAATAATTGAAATAAACATAACCAAATTATAAAATAAGGAAAATTTAATTATTAGACTTAATTATAAGTTACAAATGAAATATTTAGTCACCATGGTAAACGCTAGCAAAAGGTTAAAGTGTTAAATTAAGTGATAAGGCATAAAAATATCAAGAAAATTTATCTTGAGGTGTGTTTAATGAGTATATTAATGAATATACCAGATAATTAATTATGTAATTTTAAATTTTAGTTACAATTTACGTGAATTTGACATTCTTTTTAAATTAATAACTATATATTTGACAAAATGCCACACATCTCACTTAATGAAGGACTCCACTACCAACCATTACATGATACACTAAAAATTATAATTTATATATATAATCTACATTATTTACATACCAAATAATTCTATTTGGTATTATTGATTCCATTGTCCCAAAAGGATTCTATAATTCCTTCAAAACTAGGATCTATTTGAAGTGGAGATACAATTTCTTCTTTGTAAGTAATAAATTATTATCGATATTTTTTTATTAATGAACAACTTATAAATTATGATTTACTTATTGTTTGTAATATAAATAATATGAATATACTTTTTTACTAATTACATGATAGTAAAATAACTTCATAATCATTGTTATCCATTGATTTTAGAATTATTTGTTGATTCGGTCAGATTTACTAAGAATATAAATGATGCCTTAAATTTCCATCATGTATGAGTATAAAAACATAATTTTATTTTATATAACAAATTCTAAAAATACATTATTATTTTTATTTCTATAAGATTAATATTAATATTTTAATCATAATTAATATACCACCTTTAATTCATTAAAAATTTAATGAAACAATTATTTTGTAGATTTCATCATGGAGAACCATACTTGAAAATTCTATGGAATCAAGCTAAAAATTCGTCTCTTATTATGGAATCCCTATTCTGGTACCTTGAATAATCTAAATATGATGAACTAAGGAACATTTATTGATGAATTAAATTATTACAACAAAATAGGTAATTAAATTTATAAACTACTAAAAAAATGGTTGATATTAACAAAAATAATAATAATTATAGATGAATATTAAATATTATTACCAAAGGTAATGAATATGAATACAGATATGATATAAATGATTAATGAGCCTTATTTTATTATAATATAAGTTAAAAAATCTGTGCAAGTTGAATTATGAGGTAAGGTTTCTTTATCTCAATTTCAATTCCATGATATATGTTTCATATTTTGCTCAAAGTTTTCATATTTTTGTGTAATTACAACCCTATTATCAACATGTATAATAAAAAAACGTTTATTTCCTTTATATTGTGAATATATTGAAATTTTTGACATATTATATCATGATTATATTGTTAGTCATCTTTTCTAAATTTTGTTTCATCTTTTATCTAAAATTGGCTTTTAATTTAAATTTTACTAATCCCATAATGGTTTCTTTTCCAATCTCATATTAAATTCCAGATTTTTCGTGTTTAAATTTCTATTTAATGGAATTATATGTTGATTCTATTTCTAAACAAATATATTTTTATATCTTATTTTAATTTATAGGGTTTATGTATCATTATACCATCTAACTTCCTTTCATTCGAATACTTACTAAAAAGATATTTAAAGAGGATTCGAACATGTTTATTCTCTATATTTAGGATTATTTCCCCTACATGTACATATTATTTATATTGTTTGAGAACATTATTCCTATAAATTCGTGATTTTTTAGTATCAATTTATCAAATAATTTTCTATCCTTAAAAATGTTTAAAATAATTTTTTTAAATATTTTATACATGGTTTATTTTTGGAATTTCATTAAAAATTATTGATCAAATATCATTTTTAACCTTATTGATAGGGATTAATTTTACCAAATTCTACTTAAATGTTATTTAAAAATATTTCATATTTTTTTTCATACTTATTCAAAAAAATAAATGTTTTTATTGTTTCTTGAATTTTCTATTTCAAAAATAATGGATAATGTGTCATAATAATAAATAAAGGTATTTACTTACACTTATGTATTTTATTTTTCTTACTCTAAAAAATCCTTAACTTTAACTTCATTTAATTTCATGGTTTAAATGTATTTAATTATTTTATAATTATGATTTTCAATTTTATATTTCTTCCACATTGAAATAGATATTTTTTTGACTTACAACTTTCCACTTATAACCATGTTACAAAAGATTTTTGAAATTTTTTTTATAATTTTTTATTCATTTTCGTCAGAAAATAAAGAAGATATATCTCATTTAAAGTTATTTTTCATTTATTTTCTTTTAAATTATCCAAATATGTTTTTCATTTTGTATATTGACCCAGAAGTATCCAATTATCCAATTCTTGATCTCTTCTTTTGTGATACTTTTCAAAAGTGAAATGTATCCCATATTCTTATAAAAAAATTTCTAGCTATTCCAACACTCTATAATGTTTCTTATGCCTCATTAAGGATATTCCCTAATAATACAATCCAAATTATTTAAATAAATGGATAATGATAACATTTTTTTTTAAATCTTTACGAAGCCCTATTATTTCCCAAGGGATTAATATGTTGTGATGAAATTGTGATTTTTTTCTTATATGGAGAACATATATATATGTACATATTATCATACAATGTATGGGACTAGAATAATATATCTACCAATCCATTGGTTAATGATTTATATCTTATTATATTACATTCATAGAACATAGGATTAAACCTAATACACTATGGTAAAATATCCACTATGTTATGTGGTATTGGTTGTAAGCATTAACTTATAATAATGATGTCAAGTATTATATTTTTTCTACATTCTTGTGACTCCATGATATTATGATATAAAAATGTTTCTATCAAAATAATTATATGATGATTCATGTATTATGATCCATTTTTATTTGATATGAATTCCTTATGATGTGGTCATGTATATTGAATATGTTCTCATACCAACATGTTTATTTTATGTACAATAATAGTCTTTGATTTTTATCACTTTTTCTTACCTTTAATGAGAATTTGTTATCACCCTTTCTTAAATTTCCATTACCTAGTTAAATAATAAGATTATTATGTATGATTTTGGGTATCATGATAGGATGATATTATTGGTGATGTTGAGTTATTATTATATACAATGTAATTCTTTTAGTTTGGCGAAAAAATAATAACCTTTTAGTGGGAAAACAATGGATTTTTCTATGTAATATTCTTTATAATCCTATAACTAATTAAAAAAAATGTCAACATGTAATAATTTATAAAATATTAACAAAGGGGGAAATAATTATAGATTGTTACAACTAAGTCACTACACATGGTATAAAATCATGTTTCTAAAGTATATGTTTTTATTATCAGTTCTGGGATTAAAAGTTTAGAGAATATTGGATGGTATTACAGTAGTGTTTGGACAAATTTTCTATTTGGATATTATCAAATGAAGATATTTTAATATTTTTATATTTTTTAATTACTTAAAGAATATATGGTTGATAATAACGTCAAATTCATAGATAGCCTTTTGAGGTCTTATGAGCTTCAATTTTATTATAATTAATTATATTTTGTTTATTTTTATTGGTTTTTAGAAATATTACATGATTGAAATTTGGATAACCCTTTAGGTTGATATGTGATTTGATATTGAGTAAATTTAGGTTTATTAGTAAAATAGATTAATTGATTTTGGGATTATAAGATGAGTTGTATAGAGGAACTAAGGTGTTTAAAAGTGATTCAGGGACAAGGTGAATCAAGATATTTTTTAAAAACAATAATATATTTTGGCAGGTATTATTTTAAATGAATTAATATTGATATGATATTTCTTTCATTTTGGGGATAAAGGTTTAGCAGATTTTATAGAACATAGGCTTCCATGTTTTTTATGTTTAGAGAAATTATAAAACATCTAGGTAAATTCAGGTTTAATAATTTCTTGAGATTATCTTATTAGTATTAAGGGGATGAAACTTATCAAAAATTTAGTAAAAATGAATGATTTATAGATAGATTCAATAGTTTCATGATTGAAATGAATTTATTACGGGATGATATAATACCATATATTATTCTTTTGAAAATAAACATTTCATCATAAACATTATAGAATAATGAGAACTCTATAATTTCATAAAAAAGGTAAAAAAACATTAAAATATGACTGAAAAGTAGAAAATTAATTTTTTAATAAAACATATTTCCAATACCATAAATTTAATCTAAAATAATATAATTAATAATTAATAATATATATCCCTTTATAATAAATGATATAATTATATGCATGAATCTATGTATAAAAAAATGCAGAGTTTTCAGATTTTAGGTTTCAAAAGAATGATTTTGAAATGAAAATTTATTTTTTATTTAATATCTATTCTTCATTAGTATATGAAATTATTTCAATAAAAAAATTATTTAAATATGGAATCCATATGTTGAAATTATCCAATAGTAACATATTTCAAAAAAATTGAGACATTCCATTTTTTTAGAAGAATTAAAATGTAGTATTATTATATTATATCTTTTATGATACCAAAAGGACTTAAAATTATATAATGAGTAACATAAAGCCTTTATAAAAAACATTTTTATTGATTAAAATAACCTATTTTAGGGTAATAAAATTAATTTTCTAATTTAAAAAAATTATAAAAAACCTAAAGTATATATTAACAAATTTTTGAACCATTATTTATGAATAAAAAATTTATCAATGTATGAAATTATATATTTTAAAATTATTTAGATTCTGAAACCATTTAGAGGAAAAAACTAGATCAAACATGTTAGATACCATGTGAATACCAATGGTTTTCTTTTTTCATTAAGACGGGGTCTAACATCCCTACTTTGAAATTTATAAGAAAATCCTCCTAGTGTGGTATAAATACCCACCCTTTGTCCCATTTCTCTTCAATAACTGTTTTTGTGCATTAATATCCTCTCATTTTGTGTTCTTAAAGCCTATAAAAGTTGTTTATAAGGTTTTATGGTACTCTTATCATGATTTAAGAATATATATTCCAAGGAAAGTGTTTTCAATCTGCTTCTTTTCATTTTCTATTGAAAACCCTTTTATTATAATATCATTTCAATTCCACTTAATATAATTATGTTCTTCTAATTATATAGTATCATCATCCATTTGATATATTTTTATTGAAATTTTTTTTATTCATTCTCATTATATCATTTTTCTATTTTTTTATGATGCCGCTAAAAGGGCCTATAATCCCTTTTTATCATTAATATTTATAATCATTATCAATTAATTTTCATTTCAATATGAAAAGTTATTATTATTCATTTTTATCAATTTATTATTATATTTTAAATTATATATCACCATTATATCCCATTATACTACCCTCATAATCCGTTTTAAAGCATAATCATTATTGGAAACTCATGATAAACATCTAAAAGATATTTAAATTTTGGTTAAGTAGATATTTTTTAGCTTCTTCGAAATGATATATGTGTCATTATACTGAAAATATATGTAGGATCTAGCATTGATGTGACAATGGGTAATAACCCTAAAAATGGTTGATTATATATTAACTTAGTCTTCACTCACTAAACAAAAGATGTTCTTAACTGGACACATGGTTTAATACTCCTTGTGGATATTTGTTAAATGATTATTAATCTTTTTATGAACCCAAATAAAGGATTTCAAAATACTATTATAGAATAAATTTTATTGATTTTCTTGAACCATGAATGTTACAAACACTTATATGTCATTATCAGTCCAATTATTAAGTCAAATTACATTAAATTGTGAATATTCTATAGTTTCCAAGTCGATTGTTGGATATTTACCTAGATAGTCATATTATTTCATTGAATGGGGTAATATTGTAATTTTATATAGCCTTTATTTTATATGGATACCAAATAATGACGTATAAATGATTATGTATGTTTTTTCTTATGGGACATTATGATATGTATTTTTCATATATTTTAATCATATAATGAGTGAATTATAATTATTATGTGACGGGTAGGCCCTAAAATTATATACCCCATCGATGCATTGATAGGTCTCATGAGAGAAACAAGTTGAGTATTTGGGGTAATCCTTGTACATTTATATATAATGTCTTGGTATGTGGCCTCAATGATATATATATGATGTCTATTATTTTTTATTTTATAACTATGAGATCAGTTATTCTTATCCATGTATTTATTTATCAATATGTAATCCATATATACATAATAATAATTAATCTCTTTGTTATGAGTTTATTTATTCCTATCATATTATTTAATTAATTTTTTATTATGATAGATTTTATTTTTCTCTAAACCTTACCAGGAATAAAAGTTCAACCCTTTATATTGTCTCTCTTTTCTCTAGTAAGCCTTAAGGATTACATGATGTTACTTATGGATTTTCAAGGGGAAATAATAAAATTTCATGTATTTAGTTGATGAATCTTTTTTTAATGTAATGTTGTTTTCATTTATGTATCTAGTTAAGTTAGTCTTATAAACATCAATAACCTATATATTGGGATATATGTGTGTCCAAATAATATGAATAAAATAACCTTAAACTCTGGGTTATTTGAGTAGGGGTTTCATAGTTAGTATCAAATAAGGTATATTAGATTCATTGGGAACTAAATTTAGAGAAAACTTGTTAGAGAACCTACCTATATGAAAACTAATTATAACATTCTAAAAATATTTCTAAATTAATTGAAATATATTAATAGAAATTACATTTTAATTATAGACTATGATTTATAATTAATAGTTTTCTTCAGGAACTAATTAATCACATACCTTTGATTAAAAGTAGTTCCAAATATAAAGAATGAAAACCATACCATGCCCCCATCAAATTTTCAGAATTTCCTTTTGATAAATTCAATATGGTTGGTGTTGGAGTGAATCAGATTATAAATATACCAGGGAATTTTTCTCTGGTTATGACCAATAACCTTTCCTATATAGAATAACTTGGTATACCCCAACATGGTGTATCAATTTTAGACCACTTTAGGAGGTAACAAATTCTATCCTTTAATGGATCCACACTTACATTAGTTAATGAACAATGGATTTTGTCTTTAGAGATGGTATTCCATCCTTTAGGATATAATTAAAGGTATAAGGTTATCATGACAATATATTGTATAAGAGAATATTTTGATCAATTTTAGTCTTTAATTCCAAACACTATGAATGAATTAGAGATATAAAATGTTAAATGTATTTATTTTAAGGTAATGTACTTTGAAAGGTACCTTCCCTATAATAATTGAGATTAAATTGAAATCCAATTACTTAATTAAAACAATATGTTAGAGGATCGTTTTTCTGAGTACGACACAAAAATTACATGGTTTGAAAGAAATTATAAAGGCTGTATATGTATTATAGAATGAAATATTTATCACTTAATTCATTGGTTGTTTCAAATACATTGAATTATTTTAGTGTCTCGAAAATGTTCATCATATAAGGATATAGTGACATGTTCCATCATGATCGGGAAGAATTATTCAAGTCTTTTAATTATCATGTAATAAAAAATTAAAATAGGGTATATAAGTTCCATAGTGAATTTTTATAACAATGAAAACTAAAGGAATGGTGGAATGTCCATGTGTTATATTTATGAGAAAAAAACCTAAGTCATAATTGAATGTAATTGGATTTTCCTGCAAGGGTGGTGATAATTCCTAAAACTCTTGACTGTAAGTGGGAAGAAGCAAATAATTTCCTATGTTTTAGTTTCATGTATGTGGGATTGTTTCCCTCTAGAGATGGAATTCATGTTTTTCTCCCAATGTTTTACTATAGGGGTTCAGTTTCATGAAATCATTTACATTAAGTTAACTTTCTCTGAATAGTTTCTATAGGTTTTCTTATGGAAACAAAAACACCAAAATGTTCTTTATCCCTGGGGATCTTCATTCCTAATTTAGTTTTTTTTTGGAATTTTTTCTAATTATTCTTAAAAAATAACCTTAGATGAGAGGATGAGATTTTGGTTAGATCGCATCCTTTTTGGGGGGAAATATTGACAACTCTAATGCTCTCTTATAGATTTAAGATATGTTCAGGAATCCTTAATTAATTCTCATGTACGATGTTGATTGGTCTTGAATTTAAAAAAAATTATTAGCATGTATAAAGAATTGAATCATTTGTATGTGTCTGATGTTAATCATCAATAGAGATATACATATGTATCTTAGGTTCTCCATTGATGGTATCCTCTTATGTACTAATTAGAGATTCTTTGGTTGTTATTATAACGATTCTAATTTTCTAGCCACATAGTGGGGTGCTTTAGAGTGCATCGTCATCGAGGTAGAATTGAGTTATTTTATTATAAGGATTGAACCAATTTGATGGTATTCCTATCTATCCTCACGAATTTAATCATAAGCCATGTAGTTTGGTTCCGCATAATGGGGAACATCATACCTTTTAAGATCCTGTGATAAGGACTAAACCAGGTAGTTTAGTGACATAATGTTATGGAATATAGGAGAAATTATAATAGTAAAAGTTTGTTCTAGTACTTATTCATATGTTTCCTAGGTAACCTATAATGGGTAGGAGTTCCCAAGTAAAATTAAACCCTACTAGGAATGTAGACTATATATAATAAGGTTGAGTTGGGACATTGGGTTTGGACCTCCACGAGTCTTCCTATGTATCCCATTTAGACAATAATTAAAGAGTTTAATGTTATGAGATTAGGACCTACAACAATGGAGGCCCTTGGATTTGTCTCATGAGGGTTTATGGACATTTTAATGGATTATGTTGGGGCTAACTCCTGAATAGTATTCCCTTAGATTGGTTTGGTTGGGGCTCACTCCTGAAGTGGACGCCCTTTGGTTTGGTAATGATTTTTTAATATAAAAAATAGGAGACCCATATTGGTGAGAGGATGGGGATTATACCATGAAGTATTCCCATGGATGGATTCAGTTGGGGCTTACTCATGAAGAGGACTCTTATAGCATAATATGACTAGGGCTTACTCTTAAAAAGGAAGCCCATGGGGTTTAGGGATCATGTGGATGCCATGAAAATTTTCTACCTTTATTCCCACATAAGTCATGATCGGTGTAATAAATAACAGGAAACTAAAGGTTTGGGAAACCACATGGTCTTCTTTTTCCAGAGGTTGGATACATGTCTTTAATGACTCATGCCTAGGTAGACACTCTGAAGAAAGGTGGGAGGAAGATCTGAAGGAAGGTTCTATTCCAAAACATTCATATAACTATGTGGATGCCATGATTGTGGCTATCCTCTATGTCTACATGAGTCAAGATTAGTCAATATTGAATGAAATGGAAGAGTGGATGTCAAGGATCTAGAAAACCAACCTTTTTATCATATACTAGTGGAAGAGGTTGAGGGTATGTGAAAGAGAGTATGGGACTCTAGTGCTCATCACATCTCTAACCCAGTAGCCAGAGGAGGAAAAAAATATTGAAACCTCCATCAAGAAAGTATAGGGGATTAATCCATGAGGTATTCTATGAAATTGGTTCCATAGTGGGAGAGGAGGAACACATTTTCTGTTTAATAGATGATAAAGTATAATCCTCTCCCTATCTAGTGTTATTTTCCCTATTTTTCAATTCCAGAGGCATCAGTGGAAGATTCATGTTGCTATATTTCATACAAGGTAGCTAGAAAAATATGAATCCTTCCATTTGGGGATTTTAAAAGGACCTAAAGTGGGGGATCACACAAGTCCTGCCTCAGAGGGAAGAGGTTCATCTCTCTCTCTGGAACCCTTGTCTAAATGAATCCATGTTTAATCCTCCAATGAACCCTCGTGTCTTTAAAATCCATGGAAAATGTCATACTAACATGTCTCTCATTTTAATTTGTATTCTTATGATTAGATGTTTCCCACACATGTCCTACCATATGTTTAGGAACCATAGGGTATGTGTGGATTGGTATTCAAATGGTCATGAGGTCCCCAACCTTGAGAAGGGTGACAATGAGTTTTTGGTGTTGGATACTATGGTTAAGACCATTTCCTACCCTTGTCATATTTAATACCCAAAGTCTCCAATTCTAGTCGGGGAGGTAAGGGTTATGCTTTTTTTTTCATTCAACATAGAATGAGATCCTACTCACGCATTGTAGAACAGATTTCATCCCATCCCTCCTAGAGTAATCCCTTATCCATTCTTGTAGGAGGATTCACTCCAACTCTTCCTCAACCACATGGCTATTGGTTCCTATAGGGGATGGGTACCAGATTCCATTCCTATCTATCATATACCCTTGACCTCTTACACCGATTGAATAGGTTAAGTGTGTTTTATAGATTATTAAGTTAATTTTAACTGGCGCATTCAATAATGACTAATCCTAAATCATGTGGACATATAGTTTATCCCCAATCATATCATCCACATAGATAGATTCATGTTTTGATAGAGATCCTGCCTTCATATCTTCATCTTACATTGAATCAGATTTCCTCCCTATGTTTGATTCCTAAATGCCATGTATCCAACCTCTTGGAAAAGAATATCATGTAGTTTACCAGACCTTTTATTTCCATTTTTTTCTTCCACCAAGAATGGATCATGTGTTATTAGAGGTCTACATGATCCCAAAACCCCTTGGGAATTCATTTTAGGAGTAATCCCCAGTCATATTATTTTATGGGTGTCCCCCTCAAGATTAAGCCCTGGATGAATCCATCCATGGGCCTCCTTCTTGTTATAAGCCCCAACCTTTCACCAAAATGGTCCTCATATTTGATATATGACCTAATAATGACCAAATATTACGAAATCATCTTCAATAGTAAACCCAAACCAAAGAAATATAATGGAATCTTCTTCATGAGTAGGAAACCTTTTAATCCTCACAAAGGGCCATACTCTCCTGTGAGAAAATTCCAAGGGCCTTCTTAGTTGTAATTCCTTATCACTAAACATTAAATTATTTTATTTACATATTAATGGGATACAAAGGAATCCTTCTTAAGGTCCAAAAACAAAACCATAAATCTACCCTATTCACTCTAGGCCACATTCCCTGTAGTGTTTAATTTATACTAGAAACTTATACTCATTTTATGTTTCATATAACACTTCAACATAATTTATACACCAAACATTGAATATGAAACTTTCTCCTAGTGGTCCTTGCTACATTACTTTAAACTGCATTGTTTGGTCCTTATCTAATTACAATCAAAGGTATGATATTCCTCATTAGGTTGCACAAAACTATGTGTGTTCTGATTCCATTCATGGTGATATATAAGACTCCCATCAGATTGGTTTGATTCTGACCTAAAAACAACTCCCATATCCATAGATGATGATACACTCTGGAGAACCCCACTGTTTCACTAAACAACTATCATTGTTCTAATAACGAATAAATAATCTCTAATTTGTAAATAATAGGATACCATTGATGGATAACTTCAAATACAAATAGATATCTCCATTGATTTTGAACCAAATATACATACAGATGATCATGGGAAAAATACATGCTAATTAATTGATAATTCATGGTTAATAAAAATCATACATGGGAATTCATGAAGGATTCATGAACATATCTTAAATTTAAAAGTGTTTCATGGAGTAGGTGATATTTCTACCCAAAAAGGATGTAATGATACAAAACTCTCATCCTCTCGACCAATGCGAGTTCTTATGAATTGTTGTCCAAACATCCAGATGAGAACCTTCCTTTGGAAAGAAGGTCCCCATGGATACAGAACTGTAGGGTGTTTCCAATTCCACCAAAAAACCCCATTGAAAATATTCTGATAAACTAAATTAAACATAACTGATTTCCAAAAACTCAATATTCTAAAATAAATAATCACACGAACATCATGAGTACCATCTCCCAATGGAAAAAAAAATTGTGAACCCATTCTGAATCCTTAACAACAATGATAGTGTTTTCCTCTTATCAATCCCCTTTCTCTATCAAAATGGACAGTGGCCAATTAAAACAACCACTCAAGCATGTTTTCATTCAAATGAGATGATTCGTTGATGGGTTTTCATGTTTTTTTTTCATATCTTCATTCACTCCCTTATATAACCCAATTCGATCCAATGGTGTCCTTTTAACTTTCACTAACACTTTCCCAGGCTGTTACTCAGGTCTTGTCTTTGTCCATGCAGAGGATGACATTACAGACAGAGAGTCTTCAATAATGGGTCTCAAATTCTCTAGTTTATGACTATACTTAGTAGATTACCATCCCAACCCTAGAGGCTTCCCAACATTACCTCCACCTCACCAAGACACACCACTCATCTGCCCAGTGATGTTAAGTAGTCTTAATGTAAACTACACCTACCATTTTCTTTAACTGTTTCAAGAGACTATCCCCAGATTGCATCAATCATTACCTCCATTACCTCAGAGTGGCGCATGAATATTACACATATGGACTTGTCTATAAGACACATGGGTCCTTCTCAAGGACACTCTCCACTAGTCTCTACCTCTAAAATCATGTGGTAGTGAACCCTCAACATGATGAGGGTGTCTTACTCAGATGACCGGCCTGGTCATCCAGACCCAAGCATGCAAGAAAATTTTTCATAAGAAGTAGTCAGACAAAAGGGAGTAGGGTCACACCAAGAACCCATATAGAAAATCCAACCAACACAATTTAGGGGAAAACTAAAATTGGGGACATACACCTGATCTCTTTAATTTAGTCTTCCAGTAGTCTCATCTGGAAGAATCCACGGAAACCTGCCAATCAAATTTGGTGGAACACCGCGAGTAAGAACATACACTTGTCTACACCCACCATATTTTCTAGCAGACTAATCTAGTAGAACTCAAACAAGTCCTCCATCCTAGTATTTTGTAAAACCATGAGAAAGAATATACACATTTTTGCATTGATCTACCTTCAAGAAGTTTCATCTAGTATCCTTAAGAGAAGTCAGTCGGAAATTCCAGATAAAAAATTTGAGGTTGACCCAACTCTCTACCCCACAACATGAGTAATTTCAGTATACAAATCTTGGAATGGGAGGGTAGAAGTTGGGATATACCCCTACTCCAAATATATAATGGGCATATATCCCAGTTATGGCTACTGAATACACCATTAATATCCTAAAAATGGTAAAAGGGAAGAGACAAATTCCTTGCCACATCCTACAAACAATCCTTGACACCATAGCGGTAATGAAAATAGTTCCACAGGGGTATACAAACAACTTTTTCTCCAAAATTGGGTGACTCATCAACATGTCACCCCATAGTAGACGTGCACCTCTAGTCCCATCCAAGAGGGTCATGGAGAAACATCATATACTATACGGACAAATGGATCGGTAACATACACCTGTTCCAACTAGAAGTAATCGTCCTATCCTAATTTTCCCTCTAAAGTAGTAATAAACACCATCCCATTAAATCCACTTCCCCCAGCAAGTGACCCTATCTCTTATAAGAAGGAATCCAAAACTAAGCCTCATCATACACAATAGAAAAATAAAAAGTAGAGCTATGATCCCACTTTTCTTAATTTCATTGTTCTTGAATCTCTCAAACATTTATTTTTGGAGGATTAGGATCCTACTCTCTGATCTCCAAATATAGGGGGTAATAGTAGTAACTCAAAAGTTCCTCCTCAATCACATCACCAAGAAGGATTTATTCACATCTATAATTTAATCAAACTCGATATATCATCTCATGATGAGATCTAATCCATTCCGCTATGTATCTAGATGATCAAGGAGTAAAAGGGTATCCCTATTTCTGTAATCCACCATGGTGTTCCTCCCCATGATGGTATTCACTATGAATTTTCTCTCCATAGTAGTGTTTCACTTCATCAAAAGGGTCCTCCCCTTGGAGATGTTTGGATGAATAATCCCTCCTACCATGAGGTACTTGAGAAACCAAGGCTAGTCATGTCTGATTATTTATCAGTAATAAGTAAAATTATTTTTCAACTAGAAGATATCCCATGATGATGGTCAATCCTTGATCCATACTTGGTTTACCTGGCTTCTGTGATGATAGAGAAAATATATAGCAATCTCACTACATATGATAAAAGGGTGGGAAAACACCAACTCTAGTCAGGCAAGGTAGAGGAGCCTTTGGATAATGATGAAGAAGACATACTAAACATGATGAAATAGCTATCTAAATATGACATAAAATTCTTGTTATGTCCTTTAACCAACCCATTATATATCTCTCCAGAGGAATTTTCCAAATATTTTTTTCATGATGTCCATGTCAATAGATGGAAAAAATCATTATCAAAGAAAAATTAATACCTTATAATGAGTATCAAAGTCACTTCAAGTTAATATAAGTGTTATAAATTCCAAATGGACTTGAAATTTATAATGGATTCATGACATCAAATAATTAAAAAATATTAAGGATACTTTCAATGAGAATGTCTTATAAAATTAATGATATTAAGATAGCTAATCGTTGATACCCTATATGGTTCTCATATCAAAGGATGTGTTGCTCATGGAGAATTAAATTTTGTTGTGTTCCATAAACAGAAAATCCCATCAATGGTTGTGATGTGAAACATTATAGCTTCATGCCATCTTAAACAAACATAATTTTTTATAACCAAGGACATTTTAAAGAAAAACATGCCCCTGTCGACTCTCACCGAAATCGGCCTAGATGAGATACGGATATTGAGTGACTTTTGTGTCCGTAATATGAGAATATCGATCAAGACTCCCATTTAGAAGCAATTTGTCATTATATTAGGAAATTATTATAAATAGTGAACTATTCATAAGAATAGGGTGATTTAAGTGTTTGACTAATGATGAACCCAACCCACATTCAATCAAAACATCATAGAATAATAAAGGGAGCCATGATAGTATTATCCAAGGAATTTTAGGAGAAGACCTTTCTTGTAGGGATGTGGTATTTTTTAACCCAACCCTCAAGGTTAGTATACCGGGCCTGATGGTTAGTGAATGTTGAACTATAATAGCCCTGACCCTCTGGGATGGGGGATTTTTCACCTCAATAACCCCCTCTTCAACGGTTCTCCATGTTAAGGAAACTTTTTCATAATGGATCCTCTTAGTTCATCTCATTTTATGATCTGGGACCTTCACTAGGTATGGGTACAATGGTACTATCTGGTGAATCCCTTCATATTATTTTCATCCATGAATCTCCCATAGGATCATCAAAGAGATAAAAATTCCTCATAGACGGAGTTGAATAATATAGTCTTTAAATGAAACTAATAGAGTGATTGAAATATATTTTTCATTTGTTAATGTCATCACTGCTACCCCCATAGATTCTATAGAACCTGAGGACAATTATAGTAAGTTAGAATAGGAAGCATAGATTCATAATGTGGTCCACAATAAAAAAAATTGAAGGAGGTTCACTTACCTAGAGCCATAGGATTTCCCAAAATCTATGTATTCCCTCAGATAATCCATCACTACTCCCTCAAAAGGCCTCAAATAGGGAAAAGGGTAAGGGTTAAATTATGTCTCACCTACCTCCAAGATATATTAAAACTCTCTCTTTGGAAGAAATATTTTCTCAACAGAAGGAGGAGATGAAGTAGTTAAGTAGACTCATTTTACAATTACTCTGAGGTGTCCCTCCTACTGAATACACTCTGTGAGAATATCCTCAACATTCAATCCTAACCAGAGTACCTCAGCAAAGATGACTCATTGTGGCTATCGAAACAGAACTTCAACATCCAATCAATGTGGGATACCAACCATCAATATATTTTTATCCCATAGTGGTTGACTGGGAATTACCTAGGTTGTATGTGCAATAAGAGAAGGTTATGGTACATCATTAGAGATATAACCTTATATTTTACCAATGACATATACCAGCACTTCCTCGACGGATGGACCTACCAACTGCCTCATACATTTAGAATCTGGCTCATCTAAACATTTGTTGAATGCTTATAAACACTATTGAGTCACTGAATTATTTATTGAGAGCCATGGAGGAGTCGTGTGTGCCAATATAACTATAAAATAAGCCCTAAACTTCATGGGTAGATCTGATTATTCCCCTATCAAACTTTGAAAATTATACGTTTCTTTTTCTAATGCCTCAGGAGAATCAGAGCATAACTTGATGCATTTAGTCTCCCAATATGATCCCATGATGGGTACCCCTAAACAAAAGACAGCTGTACAACTCAGGTGAGTTGTGAAATAACTCCAAGGACCATCCTTTGTGTGGTACACAAGATTGTGGGCTCATTCAATAACAATATGGGAAGACCTTTATCAATATTATCTCTTCCAATTCACCCCAATGATGGAGAGGAAAATGGTCTTGGATATCTCAAACTACTAACATAGAGAGAATTAAAGATTCTTAGTTTTCATTTATTGGTGGAAATGAAGTAAATTTTCCTTGAACCTACCACTCCATCGAGAGGATTTATTCCCTATCTATGTTGCAGGTCTTCATGGAAAATTTTTCACAGAACTTATACCTATGAAATATACTGTATAATTTGAGGAAATTTAATTAATTTTTTAAAGGTTGGAATACTCCATCATAGAGATCAAGTCCAAGGCCTGAGTAATCCCATACACTAATTAAAAGAGTGTAGGAAAAGAAGAGTCCAATAAATTTATACTAATGCAAGCACATATACCCACTTCAGCTTAAAATCATGCATCATATTGTGTGGATTAACCTCTTGAGTGTTAGTAACAATAAATTCCTCTTCAGAATAATCAAAGAGAATAGAGGAAAATGGATTGAGGAGATGAAAAACATGTTCTATTCCTTTCAAAATGACTATGTCCCTAGCTACTTCATCTTAACATTGGAAAATAACATGGCCATGTTGCCAGATCCTATTAAGCCTAGAAACAAGGTGATGAACATATACAAAATTATTTCCCCTTCCATCGAGAACTATGGAACCACTTCTAGTATTTCATTATGTTCAAATATCTCTAAAAAAATATGTTGTACTATAGGAATGTGAAGTATCAAAATTTGCCTACTCTGGTTGTGTAAGTTATGGAAGAAATCTAAAGGATGAAACTGAATAGATTGAATTTAATATTAAGAGTACGAATAAGTATAGTGAATATATATTTATAAAAGAGATCAACCAAAGACACATTATTCATTCAAAACCGTTCAAAGAACCCAATTGTTTTTTTGATATCTTCCACTACATTAGAACCAGCTTCACCGGTAGCTCATTCCTCTGAAATAAAGTATTCCATAAGGAGACATGGATGCATGTGAGATAAGAAACTAGGGATGTTAAACCAATACTAACGATTATGTTTTCCTTAACATTAGAATATATCATGCCTATTGTTTCAAAATTATAGGCATCACCCCTCCAAATGATACCATAAGAGTTGACTTGTCAAATAAAATATTCATCAGATGAGGTTTTCATCTTCAATTCCGTTAACATTATTCGCCTAATGGATCAATTAAAATAATGGGATCATGATTATGAACATGAATTCACTACATATTATTAGGGAACAGGGGGAAGAGGCCATCAAATTATAGGTTACAGGGGAAGATGCGGATGTGTGAGGAGTCACTACTTTTACCACACCCCTGCTCGAACTATCTATGTGGTTGATACTTATAAGAATTCTCTCCATGGTAACAAAAGGAATAGTGTATTTCCCACTCACACATGATAGGGTATACCCTAGAATGATCATCCTAGAAGACCAATAAGAGGATATTCCACCACCGGATCAACCACATCCTTTAGGATGACCTAGGTGACCAAACCCACCTAGATCAGAAACACCTTCATCTCTTATTCTGAGGGATGGTCTGTTTATATCAAGAACATTGGTTCACAAAGAACCTAAAAAATAACACCACCATAATATGATGTTTAAGCCTTTATACCATAAATATAATGTTTTGAAGAAACTATAATGGTGTCATAAAATTGTTCAATCATGGATGCTCTGTTTCAATAAAAAGATATTCAGGAAGCACTTATTGAAGCCTTTTCAATACCTCAGGGATTTTAAGTCAAGGTTATTGCAACTAAACTATATCATCAAGATAATAATGCTGAATAATTCCACATAGTCATCTCTTTCATAGACAAAGATGAGGATGCAGTCATACAGGGGCTCGTAAGAAACTTATATATATCTCGAAAGATAAATACAGTTGATATATAATGAGATTTCATCGAAAATGGGTTTGGATTAACCCTCATCATATTCTAAATTCTCCATAAACTGGTTTTCAATAAATACTACTTTACACATTCTTCTATAATGTTACAGGTTTATGACAAGAATGATAAAAAGATTCTAGATGGAATCAAACTCAGGACTCAGTTTGGGGATCTCGTGTCTGAATCAGAATTCATGGATGTCAGATAGGATACAAAATTTAAAATTTTATTAGCAAGACCATGGAGACATTAGCCTACAATTATTACCACATAATACCACCAATCCCTCAAATATTGTATTAGTGGAAAAATTGGGACATTTCATGGTGATAAATCCCCATTCAAATACTGTTAATTGTAGTACATTGATTTGGGATTATACCACAAGGAAGGGAAATTGTCCAATGATGACATTTTCTGTTAAATTAATGCCCCAAATGGTCTAGATATGATTCTAGAAAACCCTTTAAAATGACTATGTGAAGAGTATGTTCTCTCCATCAATCAAACCAATGGGGTGATCCCATGTTCAATCACAAATTCAGTGACATCAATGATATCAATTGTGAAATATTGGCCTAATGGAACTGGATAAGTTGTCAAATGTTTGAGAAATAATGAAATCAGGGATGAAAATGTCTTTATCCCCCCTAACCAAAAAAAATTATTGTTTCATCTACTAGGATGTAAGAATTTGTTATGTAAATGGGAGAAAAATAATTTCAAACTATCGTCTCTCCTATGGATCTCCAAGAAGGACTCATTCCATCCAATGAGTTATAAATGGTTTCCTTATCTTCTAAATGTCCAATTAATAACTCCTCCCTTAACTCTAAGAAAATTGCTTCATCACCCATTTTCCAAATAGAATAAGAAGAGGAAATGCATGTAAAATAAGAAGAGGAGGAAGACCTCTAGTATTCCCCTCCAAAATTTGAGGAAGGAGTCTCCACTACTATGGATGAACTCTAGGAAATAAACCAAGTTACGGATAAAGATCTATGACCCAATCTGATCAGTGCATCCATGACTATCGAAGAACTTGATATATATATATATATATATATATATATATCCTTCCTAAAAAAACGAGGATTGTTTTAAGTGTAATTACACATAGATAGGAGGCGTCGATCCAAAGGTGTCAATGCATCAAGTGGGTTTTCAAGAAGACCATCAGGGATATAAATGTAAACTCCAATGAAAAAACACAACCCAAACCTCAAAAATCGAGTCTGATGTGGATAATATCATCAAGTCTGACATCATTTGGGAAGTGAGGTATCAAAAATGTTTAGCGATTATGATCCCAGTGAAAAGGAATAGTGGGAAAATCAAATTTTTTATCGACTTTAGAGATCCCAACCTGCATTTTCCCAAAGAAGAATTCTTAGTTCCAAACACAGAACATCTGATTGATGCAATAGCTGGTTATCAATCCCTCTCTTTTAAGGGTTCTTTTTAATGGTTGGATTTGAAGACTCGTTTTATAATTAAAGAGAAGAAAATACCTCTTTTGACTAGGTAGTGGGAGACCCATTACATAGCCCGAAGGCCCAGTGGGCATGTCGCCCATCACATGCCCAATAGGCCCGAATTATCTGGACTAAGGCCCATTTTATGAATATTACTACTACAGTACCCACACAATACCCACCACTACTACAGTGTCCTCTGCCACTACAATCTTCATCATTCTAATAGTACCTCCTCTCCTATAGTACTGCTATAGTACTCCTACAGTAATTTGCGCCCAATATGTTTTGAACCCCCATTTTTTCAGGTAGTAGTATGGGGTGCTTATCCCTAATCCAACCCCCAACTACACCCTCTCCTTTATGGATGGATATTCCAGATACAACTAAATCTAAATGGACTTAGAAGATAAATAAGCCACCAACATCCAGGGACATCAAGGATTACTCTGTTATTGGGTAACTCACTTTTTCTTAAAGAGTTATGATACCACATACCAACATGCTATGCATCATATATTCAAACCCTTTTTGTGAAATTTTATTAAATTATACATTGAAGATCTAGTGGTTAAGTCCAGACATTTTTTAGACCAACTAACTGACCTAGATATCATAATCAAATGCTTCGATAGAATATCCATAATATGAACCCCTTAAAATGTGGTTCAAGGGTAATCTTAGTAATGTTTCATAGATTCTTCATACACCAATGCAACATATAGTATGATCTTAATAGAACAAAATTTATCCTTATCATGCCACCACTTAAAACTATAAAGAGTTGAGAGGACTTCAAGGGAACTTGAATTACATCTGGAACTTCATAGTCAACCTTCCTATCAATTATCTTCCCTTCAATAGACTGATGAAGAAGCGGGTTACATATCAATGGACTTGAGACATCCAAAAAAATTACAACCTTAAGAAATACCTCTTGATCCCTCCAATATTAATGTCACTAATTTCGTGAAATCCACTAATTCTCAATGTGACTGGCCTGGAGTAATTATTGGGTTCCATCCTTTACAAAAATAATTATTCCAAGAGTGAAAAAATTCGTTATTATCTCAGTAGAACAATGTTTGACATTGAGAATCATTCTTTAGATATTGAGAAGTGTTTCCTGGAATTAATCTCTATGGTTCATAAAATGAGGCACTACCAGTAGTACCATGAAGTCTAATTAATCTCTCTCAATAACCAGCTCAAATATATACTCATTCATCCTATGTTGATAACACACTTGGCATGATGGGTAATTATTCTACATCAAGTTTATATACAATTTTTCCTCAAAAATTAGTTAAAGTCCAAGCCTTTGAATATTTCCTTGTATAACACCCATCTACAGAAGAAACATTGTTAAATATTTAATTTCCATATGATGAGATCATTTCTATTCAATATAGACCTTGTATTTGGGAAATGTACTTTGATAGTGCATCGAGGAGCCCAACAGGGAAGATAATGGAAGACCCTATACTCAACAATTTCAGGTTAGGTCTCATGATTATCTCTCTATAAAATTTAGTTTTACCAAAAAAAAATTTTGTTAATCAAAGGTTGTACCAAAAATGAATTAGAATACCACACCCACATTATAGTCTTGGAACTAGAACTCCAAATATAAGTGTACCACTGGGAGGTGAGAGGTAATTCATAATTGGTAATCAAGAATATCTAAATGGATTATACCCTCAGAAAAAAAAATTGTTAATCCTCATGCTTGACTATTTCTAAAGGATAATGGAAGAGTTCCCCTCAAAACTAGCATTGACTCATGTCCCTTGATCATAGAATTCCCAAAAAGATACATCTGAAAATGAAGCTACAAATTTGGAAAATCCAAAGAGGGACAAAATAATAATTAGCATTTCCCATCACCATATGGTATTGTTGGGACCATGTTGGATGAAGAAGGAAGCAATAAGAGGTTTTTGTTACAGAGTGTTGTCATTTTTGGTCAAAGAAGATAAATCAATTCACTATGTAAAGGATTTGAAAATCATATAATTCTTTGCTGATTTGTTTTTCAAAAATATCATATTTTAGTATAACGTACGATGCATTCTTTATGAAGGAAAGGGAGAGTAAAAGGTGATGCCAGTCACATTCAGTTTTGATTGGAATAAAGGATGCTAGTGGAACACAAGGAATTTGTAGTACTTCCTGTTGAAAATATGACGATGTTAAAGTTGTTCAATCAAACGACACATATCGCGATAGTTTATATCATGATGAAAGCTAAAGAATGGTTATGGGACGTAGTGAAGAGAAAAATGAAAAAGGAATGACTGATCTGGAGGTGGCACAAATGAATGTTTTTAGGTGGCATCGTATTCCAGTGTTTTACAAATTTTTGGTCCTCAAAATTAGGAGGTAAAGAAATGTGTTTCCCCAAAAGTATGTTGCATTCATATTTGAATAGGGAATGTTATGTTTCATGCAAGTGGAGTTCCATTATCCGAACATCAAAATTGGGAAAATGAGAGGCTTGCTCGAATGATATGTTTTTAAGCACAACATTGAAGGGAGTTTGGAATGTCGCGTGCAAGGCATGATTTGGGGAAAAACATTGAAAAATGGAAAGGGAAAGAAGTGATCAAAATATTCAGGATGTTTGCGAAAGATATGGTTGTCAAAAAAGAGACTTATGCACCCAATGTGACGTCAAATGGGGTTCTGCGTAACACGTCAGGATCTTGCGCGACCCATTGGAATTTTTGTGTGTGGGTGTCGACGAGGTCTATAAATAAGAGGTGACCCCCCACATTTAAAAATCTTGACACTTAGATAAATCCAAACCTCTTTGGTGAAAAGTAATTTTATGTAAATGGGAGAACACAAAACAAATAGAGCCTCATGAAAGAAGAGTTCTACGTGCAAGATTGATGTTTCCCACAAGATGTGTTTTGTGAAAAAAGTCAAATCTTGTGCGCATGGCATAAAAGTTGTGCGCAAGAAACCTAAAAGGGTGCATGAAATATTTGAGTTAGTCACACTTATTGAGTTGTTAATAATTTAGTTCTTATCGGCTTCTGGGTACGAAAGTGAAGATTCGTACTTCAGAGAATACACATGTTCAATTATAAAGAAGCACTGAAATACTTTAATTACTTATTTTTTCTAATATGGTGAACAATATTTTGGGTTGTTTTCCAAGTGATAAATGAGTTTAACGTCATATCCTTCTCATTTTATTCTACTTCAAAGGATGGTTTTCTATTGGATTGTGTGGTACTGTGTCGTTGTCATACCATACAAAGGATAAAGATACTCTTGTTGAGTTGTGAACCTTGTAAATCTAGTGTTCATGTGGTTGTGTCTGTTCAGTAGGGAAGAAACTCTTTAATAAGTGGTTAAGGTTGTTTCAATAATAAGGGAACATAAAGAGAAAATAGATACCACTGATTTACCTGCTCTACCTCTATGTTCTACATGGATATTAACTAGGATCTATAGGTACCACCATTCTTTCAAGTCAGGAAAGTGAAGATCGATGAATTCATCCCTATCCCAAAGTTGTATGGACCTAAAATGGGATGGATTATTTCTATCATGGAGTGCCTCTAAGAAATATTAATCCCACTATATAGAGATAGTAAAGAGAAAATCTATCGGTGAGCAGTTAACCTCACACTTTACGATGGTACAAATCACAAGAAAATTCTCAATAAATGATTCTTGTATGGAGTTATTCTCAAATGTGTTGATAGAGAATAGAATATAGAAATTGAGGAAGATTTTTATGTGAGATCTTGTGGTTCTAATCATTCAGGGTACTTGATTTATGATCAAATTTAAATACAAGGACATTTTGGTCCTTTAATGACATACGATTGTACAGAATTTTCCATGAAATGTCATTCCATCCAGTTGCTTCCCAACTACATCCATCAACCCCCAGAGTTAAAACATGTAGACAAATACTCATGAAATTTTTCCATATTGTGAATCATATTTTAGGGGAAATACCCTCCATCCACAGCCAAGAAATTCAAATAAATCTTGATTTCTCTTTATTTCTTGTACGAATGGGAAAAGGCAATATCCATCAAAAAAGTATGGGCCAAACGAATTGTTAGTTTTATCAAATATAAAATAATTAACATATTTTATGTCCCTCATTAAATTTGATGGAAAATAACACGAATTATTGTTCTACTAAGGTGGAAAAGTTATATTAGTAATAAAATGTCAAATCTAACCATTCATCCCGTTATCATGCAATCGCTAATGGACATATAATGACCTTCAACAAGACCTTTTCAAACATACTCCAAAAGATAATGGAAAAGGATAGAATGTTGTGTCCTAACTAGAACTTAAATTCCTTTTATTCATACTAGAGGAAAACCCATACTACCACATGGGTGAATCCGTACTCACTAGTATATAGAACACAAGCATTCATTCCCATTGAGGTCTAGTTGATGTCACTTCTTATTGCCATTTGTTATTAGCTATCTATAGATGATAAATCCCAATAATTACGGGATGAATTGGATAAAATGAATGAAAAAAATATTACCCACCTAGAATCATTTATATGTATATCAAAATTGGATAGTTAATGACTTTAACAAGAAGGTTTTCCACCATTCATTCTATTAAGGAGAATTGGTATTATTCCTTGGACTCCAATGATATCAGGAAAGAAGCCTCTAAATCCTGATCCAAAGTGGGGTGTACCTTACACCATACACAAGTTATATTAAAATGGGGAATATTTCTTAATCTTAATAGATAGAGAGATAGTTATGAATCCAACAAATTCAAGGCTTCTAGAGAAGTATTTTTTATAACAACATGAACTTCGTCTTGGCTATAGGACATTAAACTGCATTAGAACATATAGCATCCCAGCTTCAATAAAATTAAATGGTTTAGTTGGTATTTGTTTAATGACCTGAAAAGTAATGGTATCATGTATATGTCGTATGACACTAAACTATGTGTCATCATCGTATTATCATGTGATGACAAACTCCACAATAAATAGTCCTAGTTTTATGAACCAAAACTGAAAGACACCATTTTTCCTCACCATATAACTATATATTAATTGGTTAACATCTCCATCATTTGACGTTAAGAATCCCCAAAAATAATATGACTTGAGACACTTAACCCGCATGGTTCTTTAGATATGCACCTCCATCTCATGTGTAAGTCCCAATCACACCCCTCTAAGGTGGCGTCATTTTCCAATGTTTTCCAAATTTTTGGGCATGAAAATCGGGATATGAAGAAATGTGTTTTTGGAAAAGGATTTTGAACACATGTTTTAAGATTTCAGGGTATGTTGCGTGCAAGTGGTGTTCCATGATCTGTACCTCAAAATCTGTAAAAGGAGAGGCTTGCGCGAAAGATTGGTTTTTGCACACATGATTGAAGGGAGTTTGGAATGTTCCATGCATGATATGATTTTAGGAGAAAATGTCAAAAAATGTAATGGAATTAAGTGTGCAAAAGATTCAATAAGTGATCAAAAGATATGTTTGGCATGAAATAGACTTACATGCCCAATGCGATGTCAAATGGTGTTTGGGTGACATGTTAGGATCATGCACAACACATTAAGGGTTTTTCACACGTGGGTCGATTAGGTATATATATAAGAGGTGCCCCCTCACATATAAAAATCTATAAAATTAGAGAAATCTCAATCTCTGTGGTGAAAAATAATTTTAAGTAAAGGGGAGTGCATGAAAGAAATAGAGTTGCGTAGAAGAAGAGAGTTGGGCCCAAGATTGAAGTTGTGTGTAAGAGGTGTTTCACGACAAATGTAAAATATTTCATGCATGGAATAAAAGTTTTTTGCAAGACACCTAAAAGGGTGTGCGAAAGTTTTGGGTTCTTCACACGATTTTATTTTTTCTTAAGGTGGTTCTTACTGGCTTTTTGGGTATAAAATTCATGATATGTACTTCAGAGAATACATCAATTCAATTATAAAAACTCACTAAAATACTATAATTCCTTATTTCTGCTAAGAGGGTGTACACAAACTTGTGGATTTTTTCCAAGTTCTACATGAGGGTAAAGTCATATCATACTCATTGTATTCTACATCAAAGGATTGTTTTCTAGTTGATTGTGGGGTATTAAATTGTTTTTGTACCATACCAAGGACGTAGCTACTCTTGTTGAGTAGTGAACCTTGAAAATCTTGTGTTCATGTGGTTGTGTGTGTTCAGTAGGGAAGGAAATTTTTAAGAAGAGGTGAAGGTTGTTTCAAAGATAAGGAAACATAAAACGAAAATAAATATCTTTGATTCACCCCCTCCCCCTCTCAATGATACTTGGATGAAAACTGGGAACTATAGGTATCATCTTTTTTTCATGTTAGAATAGTGAAGATAGATAAATTCACCCCTTTCCCTAAGTTTTATGGTCCTACAATTGTATTGATAATTTCCATCATAGAGTACCTCCAAGAAAGATTACTCCCACTGGATAGAGCTGGTAAAGAGAAAATCTATCGGTAAGCAATTAACCTCACAATTTAGGATGTTCCACATCACTAGAAATTCATTGATAAATGATTCTTTTATGGAGTTCTTATCAAATGTGTTTTTGGAAAATAGAATATGGACATTGTGGAAGAAGTTCATGTGAGATCTTTTGGTTCCCATCAGTCAGGGTACATGATCTATGATCAAATCTAAATACATGGATACTTTTGGCCTTCGATGACATAGGATTGATAAGAATTTTCGATGAAATGTCATTCCATCCATTTTCATGCCAACCTCATCCATAAACCCCTAGAGTTACAACATGTAGAAAAATCCTCATGAACATTTTATATAATCTGAATGGATTTCTGGGGGAACTACCCTCCTTCCATAGCCAAGATGTTCAACTAAATTTTTATTTCTCTTGATTTCTTGTACAAATGGGAAAATGTGATATCCCACAATGAATTAGGGTCCAAAAGAAATGTTAGTTTCATAAAAGATAAAATAATTTCCATATTTTATGTACCTAATTCAATATAGATGGAAAATAACACCAAATGTTTTTCTTCTAAGGTGGAAAATCAATATCAGTAATAAAATATAAAATCCAACCATTCATCACACAATCATGGAGTTGTTAATGGAAAAATAGATACCTTTAACGAGACCCTTTCAAACATACTCCAAATGATGATTGAAAATGATAAAATGTTTTTGTGGAAAAGAACATGCATTCTTTATGGTCTTACCAGAGAAAAACCTATACTACCACATGGGTGACTCTGTACTCACTAGTATATAGAATAGAAGCAATCATTCCCATTGAGGTCCAGTTGACATCATTCTATATTACCATTTGTTATTACCTATCTATAGATGAGAAATCCCAAAAATGACTGGATGAATTGGAGAAACCATATGAAAAAAGATTACCCACATTGAATCGTTTTGATGTATATCGAAATTGGATAGTGAGATCCTTTAACAATAAGGGTTTCCACGATTCATTCTACCAAGGAGAATTGGTTTTAGTTATTAGGACTCTAATGATATCTGAATCTAAGCCTCTAAATCATGATCCAAAGTGGGAAATACCTTACTATATACACAAGTTCTACTCAAATGGGGCTTATTTATTAATCTAAATAGATGCATAGATAGTTATTAATCCAACCAATTAAAGGTTTCTAGAGATGTATTTTTTGTAACAATGTCAAATTCACCATTGCTATAGGACATTAAACTTCATAGCAACATATAACATCCCTGCTACAAATATTTAAATGGTGTAGTTGGACTTTGTTTAAAGAACTTAAAATGAATGGAATCATGTATATGTTGAATGGTGTTAAACTATGTGTCATCATTGTCCTATCACATGATGATAAACTCCACAACAAATAATCCTAGCTGTATGACCCAAAATTTCAAGACACCATTTTTCCTCACCATATATCATTAAATTGATTGGTTAACATATCCCTCATTTGACATTAATATACCCTCAAATAATATGATCTAAGACACTTCCGACACATTATTCTTTAGATATGGGCCTCCATCTCATTGTATGTCCTAATCACACCCCTCTAAGGTGGCATCGTTTTCTTGTTTTTGCCAAATTTTTTGGCCTGAAAATCGGGAGATGAAGAAATGTGTTTTTGGTAAAGTATGTTGCACGCAAGTTAGAAGATGTCTTATTATGTTGTATTAAAGTGGAGTTCCATGATCCGAACATCAAAATCTGTAAAAGGTGAGTCTTGTGCGAAATATTTTTTTACGCGGAAGATTGAAGGGGGTTTGGAATTTTGCAAAAAAGGAATGATTCGAGGAAAACACATTAAAAAATGGAAAAGTAAGTGTGAAAAATATTCATGAAGTGAGTGAAAGATAATGTTGGTGTGAATGAGACTTACGTGTCGTATGTGATGTCAAATGGGATTTGGGCGACACATCAGGATCTTGCACGACACATCGGGGATTTTGCGTGTGGGGGTCGACGAGGTCTATATGTAAGAGGTCACACCTTCACATTTAAAAAGCTCGAAACATTGAGAAATCGCACGCTCTAAATCATGAAATAATTTTAAGTGAAGCGGAGTCCATGTAATTAATAGAGCTTCATTGAAGAAGAGATTCACGCACAAGATTTAAGTTGTGTGCATGATGTGTTTCGTGAAAATGTCAAATTTTGTGTTCATGGCATAAAAGTTTCATGAAAGACACCTAAAATGGTGTGAAAAAGATTTTGGTTATTCACACATATTAATTTTTGCATAAGGTTGTTCATACCATCTTCTGGTCATGAAAGTGAATATTTTTACTTCAGAGAATACACCTGTTCAATAATAAAGAGCGATGAAATACTATAACTCCTTATTTGTTCTAATAGGGTGCACACACACTTATGGATTGTTTTTAAAGTTATACAGAAGTGTAAGAGCATATCCTACTCACTGTATTCCACAACAAAGGATTATTTTCTAGTGTATTTTGTGGTACTATATTGTTTCTGTACCATACTAAGGATGTATATTCTTTTGTTGAGTAGTGAACCTTGTAAATCAAGTGTTCTTATGGTTGTGTGTGTTTAGAAAGGAAGAAAATCATTAAAAAGAGGTGAATTTTTTTTCAAAAATATGGAAACATAAAAAAATTGATATCACTGATTAACCGCATCCCCCTCTCAGTGTTACTTGTATCCTAACTGGGAACTACAGTTGGTATCAGAGTGACTGTTTCCCATTATTTGTTCTTTGCTAATGTTTTGCAGAGAAGTTGTGATTGAGAATCTAAATTGCATGAACAATAAGGGGATTATGATATTTGATGGAAATAATTATCATATCTAGAAATATATAAGAATTCCTTATCTTATGTCTCTTGGGTATGATGTTCGTGAAACTACAACAGATGGATTTCCTCTTATTGATGACAAGGTTCCTCTTACACCTGTCGATAAGAAGAATCTTGAGAAGAGATAAAAATTAATTACTCTCATCTCTTTCTGAGAGTGAGTTTCTAAGAGTGAAATGTGTCACTATAGATAAATTTATCTGGTATAAGTTGAAGAAATTATTTGAAGGAAACACACAATTGTAGATGGAAAAGCAATAAATATGGAGGATAATGTACGAAGATTTGAAAATAGGAGAATCTAAATCTATCGGGGACTTCTTTCCCAGGTTAAATGACATTTTCTGTAAAATCATAAGTCTTGGTGAAATTTTGGAGGATTCTACGATTGTTGAAAAGATCTTGACAATTCTGCACGATATGTTTGATGCAAAAGAGTTTTGATTAGAAGATAGAGACCCTAAAACATTATCTTTGGATAATTATCATATCACTCTCATTACTTATGAAATGAGAAGGGAGAAGAATATGAAGAGAAAAACAAAAGCTAATAGATAAATTTCATCCCAGGCTGTACAGAGAGAGAAGTCAAAGAAGACTCTTATTGAAGATGATACTGGTGAATCTTATTTTGAAGATGAGGTATGTTAATATTTTGATGAAATTTAATCCTTCTTTTATATGAATGTGAAAATAGGTATAGGGAAATATAAGGGTAAACATCCATCAAAAGTTTTTAATTGTGGAGATTTTGGTCACTTTGTGGCTAACTTCCCTCAAAAGAATAATAAAAATGGCAGTGATAATGATGACAGAAGGCCAAGACGGTCACTTAAGAAACAAGATGACAAAGACAATTATTTTTCAAAGGGGAAGGATAAAAATTTCATCAAATAAAAAACAATAAGATTTTTATCTAATTATGAAAATGAATAAGGTAGCGATGTTGAATCTGAGAAATCATTTTTTTAGAAAACTAGTGAGAATAACTTAATTATAGTAGTGAATAATGAAGATTACGGGAGCAACAGTTCTGAAGAAGAAGAAACTCAACTTGAATATCATCTGAAAGAAGAGTTGAAAGAATGTTTGAATAATATCAAAAGGCTACAGAAGGAAAATAAGAAGTTTATAAATGAAAATTCATCATTAAACAATCATGATGGTTTTCCTGAGGAGAAAATCCAGATGGAAAATGATATTTATGATTTGAATAATTCTCTTGAGAAGGCAAAGAATCGTAATGATTATATTAATGTAAAGATAAATGAAAAACATGAAGATTTGGAACTTGTCCAACAGAAAATTTATAAATATAATGAAATAAATACCAATTTCAAACAATATATCCCAGAAGTTGTGGAATGTTCTAGTAATAATGAACCAAAGAAGGATCAAAAAACATTATCTTCAATGGTTGAGAGGAAAGATGGAACTGGTTATGGTAAGAACAAAGCTGGAAAGGCTATGTATGTGGCCAAAGTCAGCAATGTTGAAAAAATAAAAGAACATAAAAAACTAGAGTCTTGAAAGATTTAGAATACTTCTTGTACTGATAAGTTTGAAAAAAAATCTAAGATGAAGAATAATTTATGATTGAAAACTGGAAGGTTGATGGCCAGTAGAGTTCTGTTAACAAGGTTGTTGAGAAGCATGTTCACAACTCTGGTCAATATATAAGTTTTAGAGGGAAATATTCATTATTTGGTTACTTCTAGTATTTTTGTTGATTCAGACACAATGAAAACATATTTTATTTCAATCAGCAACATTAATATTATTCCTCAAGTTATGGAAGACAATGGTTGAGTGTGTGTCAATCCTCTCAAAAAAAGGAAGTACGAGAAGGAAGATCAAAAGAAATATGAGAAGGCTAGTGTGAAAGTTGAAAATATGTTCCAACCATTGGAAAATATTTTTGAAAATGTGAATAGCCTAGACATCATTCTAAGGGATGCCTTGTTTTGTTTATATCACAACAAAAGATTCTTAAAAAAATATTAGAAGTTGGAGGTGAAGAATGAAAAGGAAGAACAAAAAGATCTTATTATTGAAACCACCTTGAAAGCTACAAAAGGAGAACATCTATGGATTCTGAATAGTGGGTGTTCTTCCCATATGGAAGGATAATTAATGTTTCTAAAGAATATTAAATACTTGAAATAAAAAACATTTACATTTGTAAATGATGAATCGTTGAGGATCAAAGGTGTTGGATCAGCCATCATCGGGAAAGAAAAAATGAAATCTAGGGAAAAAATTATTTCGATGAGTTGAACCATAATATGCAGAGTTTTTCACAACTCTATGATGGGGGCAAAAAATTTATCTTCATAAAATATGGGTTTATTGTAAAAAAAATTAAAATGATAGAAAGTTAGTTACAAGAAGCCAACATTTAAAAGGGAACTTGTTCCAAGTTGGCGAAGTACCGAACTCTTGTTACATGGGAATGGGGGATGAAAATTAGTTATGACATAAAGGGCTAGAAAATATGTGTTAGAGAGACATTTTAAAGTTATCAAGGAGATACAATGTCCGAGATATGCCTGATTTATCAAGAAGAAGTAATTGGTGATGCACTATCTGTGTAAAAAAGAGAAGATTGTAAACTCTATTCATATGAGAGTTAACATTCGTTCAAAACAACCCTTAAAAATTATACATTCTGATATCTATGGACCAATGATAAAGAAATAAAAAAATATAAGTACTTCATTACTTTAATTGATGAATTCAATCACATTACATGTGTTATGTACATGAGACATAAGTCAGATGCTCTAAAATGTTTAAGACTTTCAAGAGGAAAACAGAGAAGGAATGTGAGTATTCAGTGAACATGTTTAGAACAGATAATGGTGGATATTATAAGAATGAATATTTTTAATGTTACCTTGAGAAGCATAAAATTCAGAATGAGTTCAGTTCACCATACACACCTCAACAAAATGGGGCTTCTGAAAGGAAGAATATAAGTCTTGTTGAAATGGGAGGAACTACACTACTTTAACATGGTCTCTCTCATTTTTATTGGAGGAATGCCATGAGTACTGCAGTGTTTATTCAGAATCAATTTTTCTACATATGAAACTTAGATATTAATCCATAGAAAATGTTTTATAGATAAACTCCTTGTCTGAAAAACATAAGAGTTTTTGGTTGTCCATGAATTAAAAATAAGAAAGGTGGAAACCTTGGAAAGTTTGAGCAAAGAGGAGATGATAGAATTTTCATTGTCAATGTACAAGAAAAAAGAGGAAATAAATTTCTCAACAATAAAATAGGAATAATTAATGATTCGTCAAATGTAAAAATTGTTAAAAATGTTGATAAATAAAAGAATTCATATGTTGATGTGAAAGTTGATCAAGACTGAGAAGATTTTATTAACGATTTTTATAACATTTTAGACTATGTTATTCCTACTCAAGAAGAGGATTCGGACTCAGTAATCTCAAGTTCTGAGAATAAAGTTCTAACAACTCATCCTTGACTGAGGAAACAAGTGGAGGCTCTAAACATTATTACAGATCAACATCAGATGGTTCGAACAAGAAGAAAAATGAATTCTGTTACACATACTTCTATTTATTCAAAATTTGAACTGAATGATGTAAATTAAGTATTTGATCATCTATAACAGGTTTAGTCTATGAATGAAGAGCTTGATCAGATAGCGAATAATGATACTTGGGAACTTGTAGCCAATCCAAACAACAAGATCATTTTTTGTACAAAGTGGGTTTTCCAGAACAAGATAAATTAAGAAGGTGAAGTGATAAGAAATAAAACAAGATTTGTTTGCAAAGGGTATTCACAAATTGACGTCATTCATTTTTACGAAACCTTTTCTCTTGTGGTAAGCTTAGAAACAATCAGAATATTTCTTATTATTTCTGCACAAAGAGGTTACAAAATCTGTCAAATGGATGTAAAATATGCATTCTTGAATAGTGATCTTGAAGAGAAAGTTTAAATTGATCAACCTTGTGGATTTTTTATTGGTATAGATGAGAGTTACGAGTTCAGTATGAAGAAGTATTTGTATGGGATAAAATAGGCTCTAAGGGTATGGTATTCTAAATTAGATACTTGCTTGAAGAAGATGAATTTTATGAAAGGTAGAGTTGACGATGATATTTATATCAAGGAGATTTCTAGGAATAAAGAAAGATCATGTGAAATATTTTTTGAGGAGATAAAGATGTAATTTGAGATGTCCAGGCTGGGATAAATAAAATACTTCCTTGGGCTACAAATTTCACTGGACAAGAATCACATTTTTCTATTTCATGATAAGTATTCTAAAGAACTTCTTAAAAAAATTGGCATGGAAAATTTAAAACTTGTGTGCACACCAATTTCAGTGGGAACCAAGTAGTCTAAAGTTGGAGATAACAAGAAAGTTGATTAGAAAGAGTTTTGAAAGATAATTTGATGTTTTTTATATTTGAATACCTCAAGACCTGACATCGTCTATGGGATTACCTTTTGTTAAAGATTTCAGAGCACTCCTAAAGAATCAAATTTGATTTCAAGAAAAATAATTCTTAGATATATCAAAGGCACAATGAATTTTGGAATCAGGTATCATAGATTAAGAAGTATTGATCTATTCAAGTATTCATATGCTGATTGGGTAGGAAATGTTGATGATCGAAGATCCACATCTGGTGGAGTTATCTTTTTGGGGAAAATTTGGGTTAGTTGGCATACCATAAAATAGAATTCAGTAATTCTTAGAATAGATGAAGTTTAGTATGTTTCTTATACTCAAGATGTAACTCAACTAATGTGGATGATGAATCAGTTGGAAGATCTACTTGTTAAAGTAAAGATTCCATTGCTCTTTGGTTATTATAATCAGAGTGAAATCAATCTTACAAGGAATATGGTACAACTTTCTAATTCAAAACACATTGACATAATGGACCACTTTATAAAATATTAGCTGGGGAAGAATGAATTTAGGTTGGAGTATGTTCCTACATCAGAACAAGTTGCTGATATATTCACAAAACATTTACCGAAGGAACCATTTGAAAAATTGAGGTTGAACATGGGTGTCCAACCTCCGTCTCATCAAGGTTGGGGTACGTGTTTCTTTCCCCACTCTCATATTACCTTTGGAATGTATTTTGAATGTGGATAATTGTTTCATAAATCTATCCTTATAAAAGCATACATAAAGGGGGGTTGTGGGTAAGCTGTGATTCCAGCATGTATGTGTTTGAACTATTCTAACTATTTGTTGGTGTGGTTGTAGTAAAACAATGTTTTTGTCTACAAGGTAAATTGAAGAAGTGATGAATTATGAGGTAGAATCATAGAAGATGTTTTGAAAAAGGATGAGGAGATTTATCATGAAATTTCATAGTCACTAATTTTAGATAGCATGGTTTTGGCTGTCAATAATTTTTGTTTCCTATAAGGAGTTTCCTCACGTAGGCATTGAATTTTTAATAAGTAATCCATTGCATTAGGTTAAAAAGTTCAATGATTTATGAATATTGGTTCACAAAAAAATCCAATGATGGGGATTTTTGGGAACCAATTTGGATGAAAAAAAGTAAGAAGTGTTTTTTGTTATAGAGTTTTGTCTTTTTTGTCAAAAAAAGATAAATAAAATGACTTTGTAAAGGACTAGAAAATCAGATGATGCTTTGCTGATTTGGTTTTTAAAAATATCATAAGTTAAGAGAACTTGTGATGAAATCCTTATGATGGAAAGAGGGTGTACAAGGTGATACATGTCATATTTAGTTTTGATTGAAATGAAAGATGCTAGTTGAACATGGGGAAGTTATAGTACTTCCTGCTGAAAATATGATGATGCTAAAGTTGTTCAGTCAAAGGATACATATCACGATAGTGGATTTCATGATGAAATCTGATGAACGGTTATGGGACACAGTGGAGAGAGAAATGATAAGAGAACAAATGATCTGGTGGTGACACAAAAGAATGTTTTAAGGTGGCATTGTTTTCTAGTGTTTTAAAAAAATGCTAAAAATCAGGAGATGAAGAAATGTGTTTTTGGAAAAGGATGTTCCATTAATGTTTGAAGATGGATTCTTATGTTTATCGCAAGTGTAGTTCCATGACCCAAACATCAAAATCCAGAAAATGAGAGGCTTGCTCTAAATATTGGTTTTTGCATGCAAGATTGAAGGGAGTTTGGAATGTTGCGCGGAAGGCATGATTTGAGGATAAAACGTCAAAAAATGGTAAAGTAAGGAATTGCACAAAATATTCAATAATTTTTCAAAAGATAAGGTTTCCACAAAAGATACTTATGCTCCCAATGTGATTTCAAATGGGGTTTCACGTGACACTCAGGATCTTGCGCGACCCATCGGCGGTTTTCCATGAGGGGGTTGATGATGTCTATAAATAAGAGGTGACCCCATCCCATTTAAAATGCTCAAAACCTAGAGAAATCCCAACTCTAAAGGTGAAAAATAATTTTATGTAAATGGGAGTGTGCGGAAGAAGAGATTTGCGTGCAAGATTGAAGTTGCGTGCAAGAAGTGTTTCGCGACAAAAGTAAAATCTCGTGTGTATGGCATAAATGTGGTGTGCGAGACACCAAAAAGGGTGCACAAAAGATTTGGGTTCTTCACACATATTCAGTTATGCGTAAGTTAGTTCTTACTAATTTCTGCATCCGAAAGTGAATATTTTCACTTCAGAGAATACACTTGTTCAATATTAAAGAAGCACTAAAATATTGTAATTCCATATTTTTGAAAAAAGGATTCACAGACACTTGAGGTTTGTTATCCAAGTGCTACACAAGTGTAAAGGAATATCCAACTCATTGTATTCCACATCAATGGATTGATTTCTAGTTGATTGTGTGGTACATGATTGTTTATGTACCATACTAAGGATGTAGCTACTCATGTTGATTAGTGAACCTTGTAAAGCTTATGTTCCTATGGTTGTGTGTGTTCAGTAGGGAAGAAACTCTTTAACAGGAGGTGAAGTTTGTTTCAAAAATAAGGAAACATAAAATAAAAATATATATCACGGATTCACCCCCTCCCCCTCTCACTAATACTTGGATACTAACTGGGTACTATATGTATCACCTTTTTTTCAAGTAAGGACAGCGAAGATCGATGAATTCATCCCTATCTTAATTTTTATGGTCCTAGAATGGGATGGATAATTTATATCATGGATTACCTACAAGAAATATTACTCCCACTGGATAGATTTGGTAAAGATAAAATCTATCGCTGAGCAGTTAACCTCACACTTTATGATTGAACAAATCACTAGAAATTCCTTGATAAATGATTCTTTTATTGATTTCTTCTCATATGTGTTGATAGATAAAAGAATATGGACATTGTGGACGAATTTCATGTGAGATCTTGTGAATCCCATCAGTCTGGGTAAATGATATCTTATCAAATCTAAATACATGGAAACTTTTCACCTTCATTGAAATAGGATTGTACATAATTTTCCATGAAATTTCATTCCATCCAGTTTCATGCCAACTTCATCCATCAACCCCCAAAGTTAAAACATGTATATAAATACTCATGAACTTTTTCCACATGGTGAATGGATTTATAGGTGTCATACCCTCCATCCACATCCTAGCAGTTCAAATAAATCTTGATTTCTGTTTATTTCTTATATTAATGGGAAAAGGTGATATCCCTAAAAGAAGTAGGGTTTAATAGAAATGTTAGTTTCATAAAAGATAAAATAATTACCAGATTTCATGTCCCTCATTCAATATTAATGGAAAATAACTCCAATTTTTGTTCATCTAAGGTGGAAAATCATTATTAGTAATACAATATAAAATCCAACCATTCATCCCTCTATCATGCAGTTTAAATTGGATAGATAGATACCTTCAACAAGACCCTCTAAAATATACATAAAAAGACTAAGGAAAAGGATAAAAAAATCATGACTGGAACTTGAATTTCTTATGGTATTACCAAAGAAAAACCCATACTGCCACAAGGGTGACTCCGTACTCACTAGTATATAGAATATAAGCATTTGTTCCCATTGAGTTCCACTTGATGTCCCTCCATATTTCAATTTGTTATTCGCTATCTATATATGAGAAATATGAATAATGACAAGACAAATTGGAAAAAATAGATGAAAAAAGATTACCCAACTTGCATCATTTGGAAGTATATAAAAATTGGATAGTGAGAGCCTTTAACAAGAAGGGTTTCCACAATTCATTCTATCAAAGAGAATTGTTATTAGTCCTTAGGAATACCATTATACCAGGAATGAAGAATCCAAATCTTGATCCAAAGTCAAGAGTACCTTACTCCATACACATGTTCTTCTCAAATGGGGTATATTTCATAATCTCAATAGATGGAGAGATAGTTATGAATCCAACCAATGAAAGGTTTCTAGATAAGTTTTTTTTAACAATATGAACTTTGTCTGGACTATAGGAAATTAAACTACATAGAAACATATAACATCCCAGCAGAAAAAATTAAATGGGGTAGGTGGTCTTTGTTTAATGTCCTTAAACAGAAAGACATCAAGTTTGTGTCACATGATTCTAAAATATGTGTTATCGTTTTCTTGTCAACTAATGATAATCTCCACAAACAAATAGTCCTAGTTGTATGACCCAAAAATTCAAGACAACATTATTCCTCACAATATAACTTTAAATTGATTGGTTAACATCTCCCTCATTTGATGTTAATAAACCCCCAAAATAATATGATTTGAGACACTTCCCCCTCATGGTTCCTTAAATATGGGAATACATCCCATGTGTAAGTCCCAATCACAGCCATCTTACCCCTTAATGGGTTGAGATTCCCTCTTTCTAGAAATGAGGATGAAAGTATGGAATCTCATATGAATAATTCCAAATCACATCCCTACCACTCTGTAGTGGTTCTTGGTACCCCTTTGTGGGTGTCATCCTTAACATTATAACTTCCTTATTGCAAGATGAAAAAAATCATGATATATGTCCTCGTTTCATGACAATAAATTGTATTATATTTTCCAGAACTACATGTAGTTTGATTCTTATTCCAATGAGATATGTAGTGACACCCAGATCCCCAATATTATTTCTATCTACAAAAAAAATAAAAATAAATTCCCTCTCTATATGCGTAGGTTAGACCTCTATGGGGAATATTTTTATAACTAAATGTGGCTAGATTATCATTCCAATAAGATGTGTAGTGACATTTGGATATACCTTACCACATCTAGCCGCAATGAAAAAAAAATCATTCTTTTCAAGGAGTAAAAATAAGGCATGGATTGGTGTCCTTTAAAGAAATATGTGTGGATTGATTCTGATTCTGATGATATACATAATGACACACATATCATCTAATCCAGTTCAATCCGCAGAAAAAAATATTCCCCTTTATTTTCCTCATTCATGGGTCAGACCAGCATAGGTAATATTTCAAAACTATGTGTTCCTTGATTTTCATTCACATTAGATTTGTGGTGATACCTAAATCTCATTTATTAATCCCATACATCAGTTTCAAAAATAAATAAGACCCATTTTCCCCCACATAAAATCCATATTCAGGTGGCAAATTGTTTTAAAAAACAACGTGTGGCTTGATTCTTATTCATGCAAGATACATAGTGATGCACGGGTCCTATGTTGTGGTCCAGCCACAGATTTCATTTTCATTTCATGTGACCCATGCTCTAATCACACAACATTAATATGCATGGAATTATAGAACTATATACGACATTATTCTCATTCTAATGAGATATGTAGTGACATATAGGTTTCAATACATCATAACAGCCACAAAATTTCACCTTTTTCAAATCAGTTTCACCATTTTTGTTTCCCTTTGAAGAAGGAATTAATATTGTTCTCAAAATGGTTTATTACATGGGGTTGAGGTTTGTGAAGTCAGTTACATCACATTTACTCTCTCTGAATGGTTTTTGATGGGTTTTTTCATGGAACCAGAAACAAAAAACGATTTGATATCTGTGAGGAACTATTTTTCAAATGTCGTTGTTTATCATGATGTTTTTAAAATGATTCTTAAGAACATAAATTAGTCTAGAGGATGGGAGATCAGTCTCCCCACATCATTTTTGGGGGAAAATATTTCCAACTCCGAAACACGCTTATATATTTATTCTATGTTCATGAATACTTCATTAATACCATGTATGATCTGGATTTCCCTTGAATTAGAAAATTGATTAATTGTATATATAGAGATCAGAATCATCTATATGTATATTATGTTCCTCATCAATGGTGATATCTCTATGTATCTAAGGTTATCCATCAATGGTATCCTCTTAAATACTAATTAGTGATTCTTTTTACATTATTAAAATGATTCTGTTTTTCTAGACACACATTGGGGTGATCTATAGCATATAATCATCTATGGAGATGGGAGTTTTTTTATGTCTGGATAAAACTGATGTGATGAGTTTCATATGTATGCTTATGAAAGGAATTAGAACCCATGTAGTTTTGTGCTGCTTAATGGGGCACATCATACCTTTTCAGATAATTTGATTAGGACCAACCCATGTATTTTAAATTCATATAGTGACATGGCCAATTCGAATGGTGTCTAGTCAAGTTTTGGTGTGGTGCATATTCCAAATCGGACAAGGGAACCTTCAAGGGGTATGAGTTTTCAAGTTGAATTAGAACCTATTAAGAATGTGGCCTATATATAATAGGGTTGATTTGGGGTGTTGGGTTTGGAACTTGGTGAGGTTTCCTATATATCTCAATTAGATGGGAATCAAATCCTACATAGTTCATTGATAAGGAACTATGCCTATGGTGGTCCATAGATTTATCAAGTGTTGGAGTATGTCCCTTAGATAGGATTAAGTTGGTCATTAATATTGAAGATTATTTATGTAGATTGGTTTGGTTAGGGATTACCTCTTGTAGAGGATTCCATTAGGTTTGGTTATGATTGGGGCTTATACTGAATAGAAGGCCCATACTGGTGAGAGGTTGGGGATTATACCAAGTAGGAGGACCAATGATTCATTCAGTTGGGGCTTAATTTCAAGGATTATTTCCATAATATAATATGGATGGGGCTTACTATTTAAATGTAATCCCATGGGGTTTGGTGATCATGTGCAAGTCATGACTACCATATACCTCTAAGCCCATGAGATACATGATCGGTGTCAGAGACAAGAAGAAATGAATGGTTCGGAAAGCCACACAATCTATTTTTCCCTAAAGTTTGATACATGGTCATGAGGACTCATGAATAGGGAGGAACTATAAAGGAAGGACAGATGAATATTTTAAGGATGGTTCTCTTCAAAAACATGCATCTAACTGTGTGGATGTTGTGATTTCGGTTAACTTCTTTTTCGTACAAGTCAGAATGAGTCCTTCTAAAATTTGATTGAAAATAGGAATTAAACGATATATAAATCCATAGTTTTTCTCTTATATTAATGGAAGATGTTGAGGGTATAGTAGATATAGGAGGTTTTTTTGTTCCCATCCCCTTCCTAACCCAGTAGACAAGTGGAAGAGGAAGATGAGTGAAACCTCTTACAAGAAAGGCTTGGGAATTAATCCAGGATTGATGCCATGAAATTGGTTATGTGGTGGGATAAGAGGATCTCATTTCATGTCCACTGTGTAATCATTACCCTCCCTACCTGGAACTAGATGATTTGGGTCTTGTAGATGATAAGGGTAGGACATTGTTCTGACCCTAGTAGCCGAGACTGAGAACTCCCAAACGCTATTCTTAAGGTCAGGATCTTGTTGACCATGGGAATATAAATCCACACACACCTTAAGTATCCTAGTTATTTGGTAGGAATGGTTCTGGAAAACTCTAATTGTAGGAATAAAACTAAAAATGGTAGACATGATACTATTTCTTTTCCCATGGTTTTGCAAGTTTAGAGACTTCATTGCTGGTTTTTACTTTGTTCCTTTTAAAAAATTTCTATGTGATGTGTAAACTCTTACATGTTAGATATCACTTACATGATACCCTTTTTGAGTACTTTTCGTAGCCCTTGATGGTAGGATTCCAATTTCTCTAGATCCCTTGATTGAATGGAACCAATTTGAAACCTCCACCGAAGCCTCCATAATTGAAAAACCATCAGAAATGTCACATTAGAATGTCTACCATTTGGATATTTATTCATTAGGTTAGAGGTTTACCTAACTTTTCCATCCATATGTTCTGGATCCTTAACATGTGTATGGATTTCTATTCCCATGGTCTTGAGGACACCAACCCGGAGAACATTTTCAAGGATTTCATAGTCATGGATACAATGTTTAGGAGCATGTACTACCATTATCATCTCTAAGATCTACAGCCTCTGATTCCTGGAAATAAGTGTGAGGATTGCACTTTGTTTTCCATTAAACTTAGGATTAGATCATCCTCTCCCACTTTAGAACCAATTTTACGGTTGCCCCTTAGATTAATCCCCAATAATTACTTCTAGGAGGTTTCACATTGGCTCTTAATCAACCCCTTGGATGATGGGTTAGAGTGTGGATGGGTACATAAGTCATCTCCTATCTATATCTCATGTACCATCTACCTCTTCCACTAAAAGAGGAGGAGAAGTGTTTTTTTTTAAAATTGTTTAATTCCTCTTGTTATTCACATTCATTCATGACTCATCCTAACTCCTGTGGACATAGTGGTTAGATATAATCAAGGAATACACATGTTCATATTCATGTTTTGGTAGAGTACCTTCATTTAAATCTTCCTCTCACCTTCTTTCAGAGTGCCTCCCTTAGTTTGATTCCTTAAGGCCATGTATCAAATCTTATGACAAAGAAGATTGTGTGGTTTTATGGACCTTATACTTCCATTAATTTCACACATTGAGAATGAATCATAAGTACACAGAGGTATATAGTATTTCATACATCCACATGATCTCCAAACCCCTTAGGATTCCTTTTTTGGAGTAATCCCCTATCATATTATCTTATGGGAGTCCTCCTCTAGAGTAATCCCTAGCTGAATCCATCCATTGGACTCATACTTGTTATAATCCCAAACCTCCCACCAACATGTGATTCATATTCTGTCTAAGCTTCAATCATAATCAAACCTATTGTCATCATATTCGTAGGTAATCCCCAACCAAATCGATCTAGGGGATTGTTCATGAAGAGTAAGCCCCAACATAATTCTCTAAAAGGGCTATACATTCCTACAAGATAAATCTAGGGACTTCTATAGGTGTAGTTACTTATCACCAAACTATACAAACTTTTAATAATATCCAAATTGGATTTGTATGAAGCCTTTATGATGTCTAAATCCAACACCACAAGTTAACTCTGTTCTCTTAGGTCCACATTCATAGTATGGTCTAATTCATCCTTGAAACTCATACCCCTTCTAGGATCCCTCATCCACTTCGGCATAAGTCCTACACCAATAATTGTCTAGGAACCTTTCACTTATATGTCTTCACCCCATGAAATTGAAAAATATGGTTTGGTCGTTATCACATGACCTTAAAAGGTATGGTGTGCCCCATTAAGAAGCATCGAACAATGTGGGTTTTGATTCCTTTCATGATGATACGTAGGAATCCTATCACATGGGTCCATTCCCAATATCAAAAAAACTATCATCACCTAGGAGGAAGATAAATCCCAAAACCCCTCAATTCAAGGATAGAAAACCATCATCATCATATTAATGACCAAAGATTCTATAATTAGTACATTAGAGGATACCATCAATGTAATGCCCCAACCCCCAAAAAATAGAGATGGTGTACTATTTTATTACACTCGAATGATTTCAAGGAATAGAATATTGAAGCACTAGTATATTTAGAAGTTTTGGAAGTCTAAATTATATATATGATACTCATATAAAATTGGGAAATCTAGAAAATACAAAATAATACATACAAAAATAATATAAATTCCATATTTGAATGTTAATTCAATGTTTTCTTCTTCATAACCATGGGAAAGGAAACATAATAAGGGTGAGATGAAATGCTCAGTAAGGGTTATATGAAGGAATAATAAGTCAAGTAAAGTTATTAAGTTATATAAATTTTTGAAAGGTTAATAATCTGAATAACACATGCCATCAATAACTAGAAGTAAAAATGTATCCACATATTTTTTTCATAGTGAAAATATCATGCAAAGTAATGATTGAGTAATGAATAAAAAAATATTATTTAGTGGATTTCATGTATCTGTAACATGAAACATTAAACCATCACGATGGTTTAATTATTTGGGTAGAAACATTTCAAATTCTGTTTGGAAATAAACACGATGTATTTTTCGTCAAAATTTTATCTCATGAGACTTGTAGATGCATCGGGGGGATATAGCGGGCCCCTCCCACCACTGTAATTCGAAACCATTATTCATAAATGGATTTAACTAAATAAATATATGCCTTAAAAATATTTGTATTGATTAAAGAGTAAAGAATGATCAATATTTCCCCAATTAAAATAACACCATATGTAAAAATGGTATACTAATAAGACAATAATCATATCCATGATACAAGAATATGAATATTTAAAAAAATATAATTTCAAATGAAAAATGATCACAATAGGGCATTAGATACACCACATAAAAATGATTAGGTGCACAATACCAACTAATTCTCAATAAATTGTAAATTGAAACAAATTCCCTTACCACATTGTAATCAATAAAATTGTATGAAAAAAATCAAATCAATCATTAAGTACCATGAATATAATGAGATTGATGATATTACATATCAAATACAAGTATAATTACACCACATATAATAAATAATTGGTGAATAATGTAAATCTTACAAAATTAAAAGTGAGATGAGAAACCCCTTATATTAATTATCTCGGTGACCCTATTCTCCATACTTATAAAAAACTCCCATTCCTTATAAGAATTTTTTTGGATGATTATTTCAATATTTTTCACATAATGGGAGTTGATTCATTCACTTCTTCTATTTTGGTGCTTCACATTTTCCATGTTTATCATAATTCCACTTCTTATCTTGATTTACCATGAACAAATTCTAACTAGAAAAATTATTCTCCATTTTTATTGGACTAACACTATTTCATTGTATCATGAAAATATTTGATAAGTGAGTTCCCTTGAGAGACTTGGCTTAAGAACTTCAATGAATAGTTCAATATTGTCTTATGAATCACATATGTAATCTATAGCATACATGGATAGATTTGTGAATGTAGCCTTATACCCCACAACACTCTCTTCTTCCTTTTTTTAGGCTAAGGAATTTTATCTTCAATTCAATTCATTACCCACGAGGGAAGTATTTATCGAAGAATGTTTCTTTGAAATTTATCCAATTGATGTAATCTTTTTCTTCTTCCTCCTTATTAATTTGGATCAATGATGACCATTCGTTAGTATATCTATTCAGACAATATGCTACCACTACTACCTTTTTGTTTTCATTGGATCCCAATTATGAAAATATATTTTCAATGGACATGATCCACTGACCATAAACCACATGATTAGTTGTCCCAATAGAATATGGGGAACTCTACTTCATAACATGATCTAACATAGGAGTAGTATAGTTATTCTTCACAACATGATTAGTTTTTCATAATATGGTCATGATCATATCTTCTTAAAAACTAACTATGTTGACTTTCTCACTGGGGAAATCCCTACATTTTCTATAGGTATTGATTCTATTTCTTCCATTAAGAACCATCACTAAAAATTGGAAAACATTTAATTAGGTTATAAATCATAATTCATAATTTCAAACTATCAAAACACTTAACATAAATTGAAAAATTATTCATATCTAATATCATAATTGTAAACATGGTTTCATTGAGTACATATTTACTTTTAAACCCTTCATTCTAGTTTTTAGATAAAATGTGAATTATCCTAAGAATATCCCATATAATTGTAAAACCAGGTGTTCATTAAGGCTCGTTATCATGTAAAAATTTTCCCTAAGTCCGACCCGGGACACCTTGTCTAAGTTATAACTCTTAGGTATGTCTCTGCAAGAAACATGTCCACTTGTAGTATCCAGACAGAGATGTATTTCTAGGGAGACCCACATAATATTTAGTTTACTAGAATTCCTTGATTTTATTCTATGATCATATTCATAGTCTATCTTAGGAATATGTTACCTAAACTTTGTTTTCTAAATCTAGTTTCCAATATTTCTACTAAACTTTCTATGATAACAACTATAACTCCCTAACCCCAAAAATCCAGAGTCATAACATTATTTAATTAAATTTTCATGATTATAAGAAATAAAATCCTATAATATTAATATTTTTAAAAGCTTTGGAAGAAAATATTACATAAATAATACTTATAGTACTTTGGGAAAGATAGAAAATACAACATGATACCCAAAAATGAAATAAATTGCATCCCTGAAATTTTATTCAAAGATTTCTTCTTCATAACCTGGGGAAAGGAAAAATAATAATGGTGAGGTCAAATTCTTATTAACGGTTACATAATTGAAATAACAATCAATGTAAACTCAATAAGTCATATACATTATGGAAATGTAACTAATTTTAAAAACACATGTCTTCAATAAATGGAAATGAAAATGAATCCGTAGATTTTTTTCATTTTTAGAATCTAATGTAAAGTATTAATTGAGTACTTAAGGAATAAAATGATTATTTAGTGTATTTAATGTATCTGTCAAATGAAAATTAAACTATCAAGACGTTTTCAGTTTGTGGTTAGAAACTCATCTAATTCAGTTTGGAAATAAACACAAAGGGTTTTCCGTCAACTGTTTTGTCCCATGAGTAATGTTGACGCATCAAGGGGACATAGCAGGCCCCACCCATCACTAAAAGTCCAAATCATTCTTCATAAATTGATTTAATTAAAGAACAATACATCTTAGAAAAATATATGTATTGATTAATGTGTATAGATTCATCAATATTTCACTAGTTAACATAACATCGTATGTAAAATGGTATTCAGCAAAGGCAATAATCATATCCATGATACAAGAAAATTGATATTTAATAGAAATTAAATTTCAAATGAAAAATTATATAAATGGGGAATTAGATACACTACATAAGAATGATTTGGTGAAAAATACCATGTAAGTATCAATGACATGTAAATTGAGACAAAGCCCCTTACCACATTGTAATTTATCTAATCATATGAAATGTTTTTAATAATAATCAAATAAATCTTTGAATACCATGAATATAATGAGATCCATTATATTATATATCAAATGTAATTATACATACACCATATATAATAAATAATTTGTGAATAATGGAAATCTCATGGAAATAAAAGTGATATGAGAATCTCATTACATTCATTAACATGGCGACCCTTTTATCCACACTTATAACAAACTCTCATGCCTTTTAATAATTTTACAAGATGATTATTTCCACAATTATTTAATAATGGGAATTGATTCATTCCCTTCTTCTTCTTTGGTGCTTCACCTTTTCTATTATTATCAGAATACCACTTCTTATCTTAATTTTCCTTAAACAAAGTATAACTATAAAATTCTTTCTCCATTTTTATGGAACTTTACACTATTTGATCATATGATCCAAAATATTTGAGATCTGAGTTACTTTCAGAGACATGTCTTAAGAACATCAATGAAAATTTCAATCTTGTATTCTAAATCACATTCTTAGTCTATATCATATATATATCTAGTCTTGTTAAGGTAGCCTCAAACTCTGAAACACTCTTCTCTTCCCTTTGCAATTAAGATTAAGAATTTTCCCTTCATTTCAGTTCATTGCTCATGAGGGAAGTATTTTTCAAAAAAAAATCTTTAAAGGATCTCCAGTACATGTTTTCTGTATGGTCTTCCTCATTATTTTGGATCAATGATGACCATTGGTCAGTATGTCCCTTGAGACAATATACTTCCAGTACTACCTTTTTCTTTTCATTTTATAAAAATTATATAAATATCGTTTCATGGGACTTAACCCACTACTTAACTACCATTGGATTAGTAATACTATTAAAATATAGAGGCTTCTACCACATGAAATGATCCAATATCTGTGTATTATGGTTATTCGTTATAACCTATGTAATTTTTCCTAACATGGACATTAACTGCTCATCTCTAACATTAACTATGTTGACTTTCTAAATGGGGAAATCCCTATATTTTCCATAGGTATTGATTCCATTTCTTCCATTAGGAACCATAATTAAAAAATAGAATACACTAAATTAAGTTATGAATCACAATTCATAATTTCAATCTATAAAATCACTTAAAATAAATTGAATATTTATGCGTAGATAATCTCATAATCATAAACATGGTCTCGTTGAGAGCATATTTACTTTTAACCCCTTAATAGTGGTTTTTAAAGAAGATTTGGATTATCCTAAGCATATCCCCTAGGAGTGTCAAACTAGGTGTTTAGTAAGGCTCATTATCATGTACCAAGTAATCCCAAGTCATACCTGAGACACCTTTTATTAGTTGTTACTCTTTGGTATATTTATCCCAGAACCATATCCACTTACAGTGTCTATACATGGATTTATTTCTAATAAGACACACATAATATTTAATTTAAAAAATTATATTATGTTCTTCTACGATAATTGTAAAATCCTATCATAGAGTTATGTTCCCAAAACTATTTTTTCTAAATCTAGTTTCCATGGTTTCTGATAAACATCCTCTTATACCAACTGTAATGCCCTAACCCCTGAAAACAAGAGTCGATGCATTATTTTATTACATTGGCATGATTATAAGGAATGAAATAGTGAATGACCAATCTATTTATAAGTTTTATAAGACAAGATTACATACATGATACTCATATTACATTGGGAAAGCTATAAAATGCAATATTATACAATACACAATGAAATAAATTGCATCCAAGAAATATTATTCAAAGTTTTCTTCTTCATAACTTGGGGAAAGGAAACATAATAAAGGTGACCTAAAATTATTTTTAATGGTTATATAAAGAAATAATAACTTTAGTAATGTCAATAAGGCATATACATTATGGTAAGGTAAATAATTTGAAAAACACATGCGATCAATGACTGGAATGGAAAATATATACATGGATTTTTTTCATAGTGAAAATCTAATGAAAAGTAATAAATGAGCACTGAATGAATAAAATTATTATTTAGTGGATGTCATGTATATGGAACATAAAACATTAAACCATCAAGATGGTTTAATTATGTGGGTAGAAAGTCATATGATTCTATTCAGAAAAAAACTTGAAGGGTTTTTCATCAATTGTTTTGTCTCATAAGAAATGTCAATTCATTGAGGGGATATAGTGAGCCCCACCTATCCTTGCAATTCCAAATCATTATTCATACATATATTTAATTCATGAAAAATATGACTTAGAAAATATCATAATTTTTTAAAGAGTATGGATTCATCAATATTTCCCCAGATAAAACAACACCATATGTAAAATGGTATATGGATAAGACAATAATCATATCCATTTTACATGAATAAGGATATTTAAAATAAATATAATTTAAAATGAAAAATAATCCCAATGGAGAATTAGATAAACCGCACAAGAATGATTAGGTTCACAATACCAAGTAAGTCTCAATGAAATTGAACTTGAGACAAAGTACCCTACCACATTGTAATAAATTGAATCGTATGAAATAATAATAATAATAATCAAATCAATCATTGAATAACATTAATATAATGAGAGTCGTGATATTATATCTCAAATGGAAGTATACATACACCACATATAATAAATAATTGGGGACTAATAGAAATCCCATATAATTAAAAGTGAGATGAGAATCCCTTTACAGTCATTAGCTCGGTGACCCTTTTATTCACACTTATAAAAAAATCACATTCCTTTTAAGACTTTTCCCGGATTATTCTTTCCATAGTATTCACATAATGGGAATTTAGTTGTTTCCTTATTCTACTTTGGTGCTTAACCTTTCCCTTGGTTATCAAAATACTTCATATTATCTTGATTTCCCTTTAACAAATTTGATCTAGAATATTATTTCTCCATTTTCATTGAACTTACACTATTTCGTCATGTAATGAACATGTTTGAGAAGAGTGGTCCCTTTGGAGACTTGGATTAAGAATGTTAATTAAATGATCAATCCTTCCTTCCAAATCTCGTATGTAATATATAGCATACCTGATTAGTCTTGTGAAGGTAGACTCATACCCCACAACGCTATCTTCTTCCATTTTCATTAAGCTATGGAATTTTCTCTGCATTTTAGTTTATTTATCAAGAGGGAATTATTTGGTAAAGAATTTTTCATTTAAATTTATCCAATCCATATCCTCTATTTCTTATTCCTCTTTAGTATTTTGGATCAAAAATCACCATTGGTTAGCATCTCCCTTGAGAAAATATACTACCAGTGCTACCTTTTCATTTTATTTACATCCAAATACTATAAATATATTTTCATGGGACTTTATCCACAACTTAGGTACCACTAGATTAGTAGTCTCATTAAATTATATGTGATTCTTCTACAAGAAATGATCTAATATAGGTGTAGTATTGTTAGTTTTCTTAACCTGAGTAAGTTGTCCTAATATGGTCATGATATATTTAAATCCAACACTAACTATCTTGATATTCTCATTTGGTAAATCCCTACTCTTTCCTTCAATATTTGATACCTTCTAATCATGTATATATAATAAAATAATGAACCAAATCTTGTTTTCTTGGGTCATAGAATTACAATCGATGGAGAACCTCAAATCCATATAGATATCTCCATTGATAAAGAACCTAGGATAAATACTGATAATTCTAAGATATATACATTATAACAATTGATTTTTAATTGAAGGGTAATCTACATCATACGTGGGAATTAGTGAAAGGGTTCATGGAAATGTCTTAAATATGCAAGAGTCCCATTTTAGGAAACATTTCACCCCAAAAAGGATGTGATGAGATTCACCTCCCATCCTCATGGCCAATGTGAGTTCCTAATCATCATTGTCAAAACATATTGAAAAGAACCTACCTTTGGAAAATAGTTCCACATGGATAAAAAACATTTGGTTGTTCCTACATCCATGAAAAAACAAGATGGAAACTGTTCATAGAAAGTTAACCTCATGTAAAAGAATGCAGAAAACTCAACCCCGTGTATTTAATAATCAGGTGAACAAAGTGAATATCATATTTACAGGGAATCAAGGAAACAATTCAAATAAATATCCCAAGTGTTAAGGAAATATTCCCAAGTAGAGTCCATTGGTTCATGGTTAGGCTTATGCAATCATAAAAATAGAATTTGTTGTTTTGAATGAATTTATAGAAGAAACATTGATTGTAATCACAAAGTTAGGTAATCAATTATTGAATTTGGGATCTACACATTCTCTGATATCATTATGTTTAATTAGGTAAATCAAATCACCACCAATTTTATTATTGAATTAACTATCATTTGACACTCTATGTGGAAATCATATGACAATTAATGTATATTGGTATGTATCAATTAAAATGTATATATGTTATTTACATGAAAAAATTTTGTTAATACCAATTGCTTACTTTTATAAAATAATTATGATATATTTTCAGTCATTTTATAATGAGATAACTTTATATTGAGAGAAGAAGGTTTGAATATCTAATTATGGAATATAATTCCTTGGTTTAGTAGAGATAATTCATTACTAAAGTCTTGTTCAAGACCACCTCTAGTGGACCATCATAATGAAATTACTGGTGATCATAAAAAAATACACAAGAAGGATATATAAAGAGTAAACTATGTATCTATGGTGAGGTATTATATAAATAAATTTCCAAATGGCATTCCTTGATATCATTCTGACCATGATGACGACTTCTATATTGAATTTATCCTTTATGAAAATCACATATCTAAGCCTCCATATTGAATGAATATGATAGAATTGCTGGAATGAATCATACCACGACAAGGGTTGTGTTATATGGTATCCACATAAACTAATGTTTATCTTTTGGATCACCTATGTGTTTTGTGAAAAAAATAATACTAGGACTATGAATTATTGCAACAATTAAAAAGAAATAAATTCCATTATAATATAGAACATGTAACCTTTACTAGAAATTGGTGATCTATTTTAAAAACATAAATGGGATTAATATGTCATATTAACGATCTCTATTCTATTTATAATAAATTAAAACTCAAGAAGTTTGATATTCCAAAGTGGTATTTTTATACAACATATAAGAATTATGAGTTCATTATAATGACTTTTAGGTAAACAAATGAACATTCAATGTTCTTGGATCTAATTAATTGAGTATTGAATGATTATAATGATAAAAAAATTTATTCTTTATTGAGTAAATATTGATATACTCAGAGTTATTTGAAAATTATGAAGACCATTAATATATTATAATTGTGACTCTAATGGAGGAGATATATTGAAAATTCAATAATTGTGTATTTGTTTCTTCAAAAAGATTCTTTTCCTGGCCATATTTTCTAAATGGATAAAATATTTTTCAACCACAAAAATGATAAGGTTGTTATAGAATGAACCATAATAAAAAATATAATTAAGCTATGTAGATTCCATTATTTATCTTTTTACTATCTATTATTTGTTGAATATTTACTCTAATTATGTAATCTATAAAAAACATTGTCATGAAAAGTGGTCAAATTCACATGATATATGGAATATGATGAATGTTTTTATGAATTTGATAAAAGATATATCTTTCTATAAATATAAAACTTACCATCATAATGGGTTGATTTTTTATATATAGTGATATAAGGACCCCACCTTAAACATTACATAATCTTGAATTTTATTAATATAATATTTTCTTATATTTGAAAATCTATAAAATTTAGAGTTTAAGAGGATTGGGAAATATCATTATATAAATAAATATTAAACTATAATTTGTACACTTTCACTTAGTATCAATTTTTTTGAAAAAAAAAACAAAACATTTAAGGAAAAACAAGTTTTCTTTTCTTGAAAAAATTTCACACTTTTAATTTTTACTTCATCCTTGTCCCTACTCATCTGTAAAATCATATGAAAATAATTTTAAACAAGGGATGAGTGAAAAATATTATCATGGGGCGTAAAAATAAATAAACCATTTGTCTATAAATACATATAAAATTTACCTTATTCAAAATATAATTTTGGTTAAATATGAACATTTACTTACCAAAGAAATCAACTTCAATTTGAAAATATATTCATATAGAATTTCATATTATTTCTTAAAGGAAAAAATAAAACACATAAATGTTTATTTGATGTCATGAAATACTTGTTAATATCTTTTCAAAAAGTTATACATTTACACTTTTGCAGTAAAAAATAATTTTAATTAAAAAAATCATATTCTCTTACCTTAAGAAATCATAATATTTTTATTAGAACCTCTAAAAGATTTAATAAATAATATAGGTAACTTGATGTATAATTGTAATATTAGTAATAAATGTGTAATAACCGTCATATTTAAAAATGGAATAGCCTTAATGGTTACCAATGGAAAAAAATTCATGGTTACAAATGTAATAACATTCACAGTTACAGAAGGAATAGCATTAATGATCAAATTCCAACATAAATTATAACGAATGCATAAAAGGGTTATCACAGACCCACCGATCATATTTTTATAATTTAACCAATAGTCCATGGATTATAATGGAACTAAGAATCATCATAATCAATTCACACTACCATAACATAATCATAACAACAACACAAGTGCAGTTTTTAACAATACAACCATAAAAATATTATTTTCACCCATAAGAATCATTTCAAATAATTAAATACCCCTTTTATTGAAATTTTTTTTAAGGAAATCCAAAATGATTAGTATCGAGTGTTATTCATTCTATTAAACATGGTTTATTATAATAGAATCGTAAAAAATATTGTTTATGGTGGTGGGAAATGTTATTGACTCTGTATTCATTAAAATAGAAAAATAATTTTATCTTTTTGTCAAAACATTCTGTATAAAACATGTGATGAGATTTATTTTGAAATACATTGAATGAAATTCAATAGTGACATAAAATTTAAATTATAATCTAATTTATATATATATATATACATTAGTAAAATAATTTTAGGAATATGGATATGGAATAGAAATATTTACATAATAAATCATTAAAACATTTAAAATGAGTTATTTTAAATTAATATGTCTCCTACCCTAAAACCAAATCATTGCATCTGTTTCTTATCCTCATAAATAATAAAATAATGTTAATTATTTACATACATGAGAACCGTTTCATGTTTATTATTCCTTTTATAATGTTATAATCAATTACATAGTCATATAACATTATATTGGATGTCATGATGATATTCAACACATATGTCCAAGATAAATTTTTGTTTGTAACAAATTTTCAAAGAGGAAAATATTCCATAATATCCTAAAAAATAATAATTTCATAATTATCATTTCAATATATCAATTATACTTATAAATATAATCATGGACTGTGATTAATTAAAATTAAGTATGTTACAATCATGGAGATGGTGGGTTATACATATTTAAGAGTAACATCATCCATTTTATAATGATAATTAAGAAAACAAGATAAAAATTATTTTATATCTAAAGGATAATAATTATATTATAAATATAATATTAACTCTTTTAAACAAACTTATATATATCATACATATGTCTTGGTGAATAAAATTAATTACATCGCTTCACGGAGGTGGTAGTCTACACGTACACATGAACAATGTTACAATTTTTAAATGAATTGAATGATAAATAATTAGAATATATATTTTATTTAAAATATTATAAATATTTCATAAATATATATTAAATCCATATTTATATCAATCTATGAGATTTAGTCATTGAAAATGAATTACATCAGTTTGTGAGGGGGTAGTCTGTCTTACAAACAAAAGATAGTTTCCATTCCCATTTAATTGAAGAAAAATATGGATATAGATTACAAAAATATCCAAATTTTCTATCTTAATATGTTAGAAACTGTTTTTATTATATCACCATGTTTAATAAATAATTTACATTTGTGGAAGGAGAAATAAATCCAAAACATTCGGTTAAAATCTATACCTCTTATTTGTACAATCTCATTTATTTTACACTTTTATCCTACAAAGTTTTATATTATTCCTAAACCAAAAAACCATAATTATGGGAGGGTTTATATGAATGGTTTTGTGTAGGTATTTTATGATCCATACATCTTACAATGTTTGAATACATATAGATAAGAGGTTTCAATTTATAAGAGAAGAGAGGGCCACTATTGGAATTACTTAAAGAAATTTAATTAATATAAATTAATTTTCATAGAAAAATTATTCTAAAATAATATATTTCAATGATATGATATTAATGGGTATAAAATATTTCATATAATAATATTTTGAAATGTTTAAACTATGTTTTGACCCTTTTCTTTTGGATTAAACCCCAGGTTAAGCCCTTTGACACTAACTGTTATATAAATGTTTTTACAATAAAGAAGTTAATAAAGTTAGTATAAAATACAAAAATAACTTAATGGATCATGTATGATATTATAAAAATTATACCATTAACTTTTATCAATACTTTATTTTTATGAATTTTAAATCATTTACTACATCATTATTTATTATTTAATATCATTAACATATATTTTGAAACTATGTATTTAATTTAGCTTCAATACAACTTGAAAACAATATAATTTTAATATAATAATTTAAAACATAACTAACATGTCATATTTATCTTAAAAAGTGATGTTACATAATAGTTAATTCAATTTAAAATATTTTTAGATTTTTTACCATAATTTATTTTATTTTTCCATTAATTGAATAAATAATATCTCAATGTTGCATAAACAATTAAAGCAACTATTTCATACTTAAAACTTATAGATAAGTTACCTTGATAGAAAATCATTTATCATTCAAATTACTATTTATAATGGAATAGAATTTGTGTGTCATCTTAAACCCAGGTGTCGCACAAAGGTTCCCTGATCTCAGTTGGCCACACGACATCAATCGCATCACCTCAAATTCCAAAGGCTTCTGAGTAGAAATGAGGGCCTAGGGTGTGTCTATGGGGATAAAATTACCTCATTATCATAATGTAGCACTATAGATAAATAATATATCTAGTAAATAGTGAGGGCAATATAGAATAACGAAATGGAACAACAGAAGTAAACAAGAATAATAAATAACAAAAACAACTAATAATAATATTCAAAATTTGATGATGCATGTCATGTAACTATATAATAGAAAACATGGATACAAGGTAATAGGGATAACATGATATAGAAAAGTAGGGAAAAAGTGAATCCCAAAACTATCCAAGACTTACAATCTCTCGCATGGTCATCTTTTACCCAACTCCATCCTAATGAAAGAAAGAAATCATGTGTCTGAAGTAATTTGATTCTCATTGTCAACACCTACATAAATTTAATCTTCTTAGGTACCAATGGTGTCATAGATGGGGTGTGAGATAAATATAAATAGGCCACCACCAACAGAGTCTATAACATCTTGTCCATGTAATATAAACCAAAAAAGTGTGTAAAAAACATATATAAAAGTAAAGTAGTATAGTAAAGTAAATACCCAAGTACCTAAATCAGCCTCAACTAGTGTCTTAACTTATAACCAGTTCATTAACTAATTATGTTATATTTTATATATTATTTCAGGTAAGGTATAACAGGAACTAACATCTTGGTACGAAAATTATAGTTAAAATATCCTAGATATAACAAGGCACCCTATAATGGTATTAATAATGAAAGGGGTCCAAGGTAATCACCAAGTCATACATGGCCTTAGTAATCAATACAAATTAGTAGTATCATGTATCCTTGCTAAGGGGTAAGAGTGTAAACTGAGGAACATCCTCCAAGGAATCCCACATTAATAATTTTATCTGAGTCCAAGGATCTCATCCAAGGTAAAATTGGTAAGCAATGACTGAGCCTAATGGATGTATCCATGGAACTTCATATCCATATAAGTCACAATAGACCCATGGAGTGTATATGGGTCATACTATAATAATAAATTAAGGTTCACATGTTTCCATAATGGGAATCCATTTATATAAAAATATCAATTTCCAAGGTGGGTCTCACCCATGAAAATCAGCATCCTTCGATCAGAATGGCATCCATGAGTGCTCAAGGAATTGCCTCAAGAGTCCAAAGTTGGATCAAGTCTGAAAACATGTATAATAGTGTCAAGGATCATATAAAATAATCACATATTATTTAATTCATTTTAATAATTAGTCTATGTAATACTCATTTGGTTTAATAATTCATTTCGCTCAAGGTATTTCTTTTCATTAGCATGACAAGGAAAACTAGGATTCCAATCATTTAGTTTATTAAGTCATATCAATTTTATTAGGTTCACCCCAATACCATACAATGGACATTGTAAGGGGTGCTACGGACATGAAATCAAATTCTTAACTACATTTATTTAGTCCAAGCCACATATATGATATACTTTCCAATTCCATTTGAGATTAATTTATCATGTTTATGCATTTATATAATGAGGTTGAATTTGTTATAATACATGTTATAGAAATTATAAATTCATTAATTTAATTTAACAGTTACCTTTAATAAGGACATGCAACATCTCACCAGAATGGTAGCACATATAGGATCAATAAATTGATAAAAGCACAATTAAGGGAAATACCCTACATGGGGTGGGGTTACTTAAGGTCAAAACCTCCAACTATGGATATAATTTATAAAAAGAATCATCAAATATGGTTCTAAAAACTATAATCAAGAAATGATAATTAAATAGAAAACACTGGAAGAAATCTGTGCACAAACATTATAATATATAAAACAAAAAAACACGAGGGGTGATTTAAAGAACACCTTCCTTGTACCCATTCAACTATATTCATACAATATAATCTTATAATTTGTCCGGGATTTCAAGAGATACGAATAATGGATCAATTCCATGAAAATGAGGCATATCAGACTGCATCTAACTAATATTGCAGATATAATGAAGAATGAAGAATTCCTTAAACGGAATTAAGATCTTACAAGAACGGACCCAACAAGACAAACGGTGCATCGATCAGACTCTTGATGAATGAAATAGAGAAGATCCTACTTTATGCTTGAATACGACTCTAAATGGGAGAGGGGATAGCTCATAATGATTGAATGAAAAAAAAGAAATAAAAATAAGGATAAAACATTTCATTAAAGGTATTTATGTAAAATGATCCAAAAATAGGAATCCCAGGTTTTGGCCACTTGGTTGGCCAAACCATGCACCAATAGTGCACCATATACCATAGGTAGGGGTATTTTATATTGTTAGGCCACATGGTTAGAGAAACCATGCACCAACCCTATGAAAGAACTCTAAAACAAGTTTGTAGTTTTATTCATTGATTTGTGGCTCCTAACACATGGTTAGGAAAACTTTCCTACCCTTTATCACCCCACTATCTAGCACCGTAAAGTTAGAAGAGACCATGAAGCCTTCCCAATATGGTTTCTACTAACCATACACCCAACCTATTTCTCCTAAAAATTTGGGGTCTTGGCTCAATCCACACCGCAGATAGCCTTGAGACACCAATTAAATCATTAAGTATTTGTAATAATTCATAAATAAATAAATAGACCAAAATATAAAAGAACCATACCTAAGTCAAAAATAGGGTTCTTACAGTCTTCCCTCTATAAATAAACTCATCACTGAGTTCACCTTCTAAGTGTGGAGAAACACATTCTGAGAACAACTCTGGGCATTGAGCAAGTATGACGCCCTCTCATTCCCAAGTATCATCCTATACAAGTTTGTACTACCACAACACTTGTACTAAATGGAATTAATTGACTCAGAGAGCCTTCATGATCTTGTAAATTATTTTTAAAGTATAGTCCTTAAATAAAGCCTCAATGTTGAATTAAACCTCCTCGTGATAAAAAATATATGACTAGTCTCCATGATATCAGTAAAGCTATAAAATGTGGATGATATTGTGCATAGAATGATACCTTTGAGGTGGTTGAAACTAATAGGCACTACCATAATACGGGGTTTTCGTAGCACCACCCTTTAACATCTATAAAAAAATTGTTGTTAAAGGGGCCCCTTTATTAGTGATTTTCTTGTATCACTGATAATGGGGGGGCTTTATCAGTGATTTTTTCCCTATAACTGATAAAGTGTATATTTTAGAAATATAATATTCCTTAAAAAATAATATATTGATATATAAATATATAAGTATATTTACATTTATATAATACAAAATATATATTTTTAAAATATGTTTTAGATAAATATTAATAAACATTTTCACTTAATATATAAGATATATAGTGAAAATAATTTATAAAATATCTTAATAAAATTAGTAATTAATACTATTTTATTTATCATCAAATAAGAATCATTTAATAACAATTTGAAGACACAAAAAAATCAAAAAAATTATAAAATATCTAAAATAAGTTGAAAATGTAACTCAAACTTCAAACGACCATAACTTTTGATTCAAGTGTCCATTTTTTCTCTACATCATATCAAATTTAATCTTGCAATGATATTTACAAATGAAGATATAAGGCATATCTAAATAAAAAATTAATATCCATTTTCATTAAAATACAAATATATTAATATTTATATACCTATATGTTGTGTGTGTGTGTGTCTTTTTGTGTGTCTGTATTGAAAAACTGATATATATATATATAATCTATATATTCTAAACATATTTATGTAAATGTTAATATATAATATTTGTAAATATATATTAATATTTCTAATTATACATACAAATACACATATAATATGTGTCTGTGTGTGTTTTCTATATGTATTTATTTATTTATAAACACACACAAAAATGCATATTAAATAAATGTATTTAAAACTAATCTTATAAATATATATATATATATATGAATAAATTTACGGATAAAAAATATAAATATATATAATTAAATAGATATAAATATACATTAATATACGAATAAATATATAAATATAATTATATATGTATATATATGTATGTATATATATTAATATGTGAATATATATATCAATATAACTAAATATATATATTAATATAAATATATATGTGTGTTAATATAAATATCTATTAATATACGAGTAAATATAACTATATATATAAATAGATATATGAATAAATGAATAGAAAAGTAATATGGTGTAGTGGTAAAGGCTTATGTGAGTAGAAAATTGGTCCCGGGTTTGAATCTAAGGGGAGGAAGGTCATACGCGTAGGTGGAATAAGGTATAGCATAGTTAAAGGGTGGGTGGGGTGGTGTCTTGGGCATGCGTGCTCAAGGGTGGGGGGTTCAACTCTAATTAAAGCCCCTCCTGGATTTTAATATGTTTATAATGTTTTTAACATTTATCAGTTCTTTTTTAGCACTAATAAAATCACTTTTTTCATCACTTTTTTTAGCACTAGTAAAAGGGATGTTTATCAGTGTGTTTCTGATCATTGATAAAAGTGAACCCCCCTTATCTTCACTGAGATTAACAATGCCTTATTATCACTGATAAAAGAATTTTTAGTTTGGATAGAAGCCTATTTTGTGGTAATTAGTTTATCAGATCAACTCTTTCCAAGATCTCAAATGGTCCTACATAATGTAGTGATAGCTTCCCGTTCCTTTCTGACCATCTATGCCCTAGCCTAGGCAATGCCCACAGGAAAGCATGATCCTTAAGCTAAAACTTTAATGTTTGTCTATGGTGATCCAAAAATGATTTCAATCTTGAATTAGTGGTAAAAATATGCTTCTAGATAATCACAACCTACTCTAAAGTATCTTTCACAAGATGAGGACCTATTAAGGCTACCACCCTAGCCTCTATCCAGCATAATGGTGAACGACACGACCTACCTTACATGGACTCAAAAGGATCTATCTGAATTGTATCAAGAAGTATATGATTATTGTAAAACATAATGAGAGGGATATGATTCTCCTGAAAACAATAAAAATCAATGAAACATTCTCTTAGAATGTAATCAAAAACTTTTATCGTCTGTTCCGACAGACCATTAGTCTAATGGTGAAAGGTTTTTCTTAAAAGAACTTATCTACCCAAATCCTTCTACAAACCCTACTAAAATCATGATGTGAAATGATTATCCCTGTCTAAAATGATATTATGAGCGAACCTGTGTAGTTGGGTGATCTCATAGATATAAAAACTTACCATATCATCAAATAAGAAATTATCCCAGATATAAAGGTAGTGGGATACATTACACAGTCAGTAAAAGACTAACCATACAATGTTACTACCTCTAAGATACCTCGGTAGGCTAACTACAAAGTTCATGTAAGCATCCTCCGATTTCTTTTACAGGACTGAGATCTGATATAAAAATAATTCCAAGTATATATTTCTCCATCTTCACCTCTTGATTGGTGGAACACCTTGCAATGAATCCTTTTATTTGACATTTCATCTTAGGACACTAATATTGGCATCACATATCATGATGCATCTTAGAGATTCCTGGATGAACTGCCCACTGAGAAGCATGGGACTCACACATCATATTCTTTCTCATATCTATAGGAACCCAGAGAAGTCCATATACACACAAGATGTCACCTCTTCCCATAGACCAATTTTTCGGAAGGTAATCTCTTAAATACTATCACACACAACCAAGCGTTCGTGATCTAAAAATTTTATGCTCTTCACCATCTCAAAGAGGGAAGAAGTAACTATCAAGGATGAGATATAGGACTACTTGTGACTATCATGAAACTCTATGTGTACCTCATATAACAATGCTATCAATTTTTATTCATCACTGTCTTCATTTATGACTTGTGCCTATGTTTTTTGATGAAGCAAATATGCTACCGCATTATCTTTAATAGGCATATAAAAAACTCTATGTCAAAAAATTAAAGATGTTAGACACATATAAACTATCAGAGATTCAATTAATTTTGTTTAAATATATATTTGAGTCTCTTGTGGTCTTTATACACCATAAATAGATCACCAACATATGAAGTCTCCAGCAACATAATGCATGGATAGCTGTTTCTAACTCAAGGTCATGTGTCGGGTAATTTCTCTCTAAAGGCCTCAACTACTTAGATTTGTACGTGATGACTATGGCATCTAGAATCAACGGTTCACTTATTCTAAGGCATGATGCATCATAGAACATGGTATAGCCCCTTCCATGCTCTATAAGAATTAGAATATGTGTGGAGACAAGCCTCCCTTTCATCTTCTGAAAGGGTTTCTCTCACGCTTCTGGACATAGGAACTTAAAAACATTATTTTTAAGACCATTAGAAGATGTTTCAAGGAATTATAAGTCTAATATGAAATTCTTATAATTTCTATCCATCCCCAAGAAACATTATATATCAAAAACATTCTTATATTTTTCTCTGGACACCACACCAGTTGACAAATTTGTGTCAAAAAAGACTCCTAATTATGAGATAATATGACACAGTAAGTGAAATTTTTCTATCAAAATGTTGAACATATCAATATTTTCATAACTTTGATGCTATCTTTGTGTATTTAGAATTATCTCTAGGTGCATTGAATGATCTCTATGAGTGTGAGAATACACCGAGATTTCATCCTTAAAGACTATGGAAAAACAATACATATAGGTATGAAAGACCCTATTCATCATTGCCATGAAAATGGAGATATCATTTATAATACTAGAACACATGACATGATAGTCATACAGACTATAAATTTGATAAAAATCTATATGATTTATGTCAGATATTCAAACTCTCACCTAATGGTTTCACAGTCTCAGGATGATCTTATAAAACACCCTAGATCCTATGATATAGTAAAAGAGATCATGTATTCTAGGAATTGGACATTGTTTCTTTACTATAATCTAGTTCAACCATCTATAATGCACACATAGGATAGGAATAACATCTTCCTTCTTTGGAAATGTCTTGGGAAAACCCCAAGAGGAAGTTCACTATCGTATAAAATATTTGGCCTCTAGATACTTCAACAACCACTTGAGATCTTAGATCTCAGAAGGTTCTATCATTTATAGATGAATGGAAATTAGTGATGTTCTTGGAACCATATCAATAGTAAACTCTACCTTTCTCTCAAAAGGTAAGATAAAAAAATCATTAAGAAATAGATTCCTCAAATGATCTAATAATAGAGGGAATTCATCCTAATGTAAAACCTGATTCTCTGAGAATATATTAGCAATTGGGGAGGTCACTCCACCAATAACATGATGCTATGATATAGCTCTAATTTTCTATATATAAAACTCACTATTGTGTAGATAATTTCTACTATATGTTAATGTAAATGATTCAATGTGATGATATAAGTCTACAAAGGTGTGATACCAAACCAACCAATCCATATCAAGAATGAAATCGCATCCAGTCTTCTCAAAAACAAATAGGTACCATAAGAAAGGGTAGCATCCTACATCAAGGGGCCAATCCCTGCACTAGAATATTCCATCTGATTGTACTCCCAACGTTGTATCTAGGTTCATTACAAAATAGTAATACTGTATTTCTAGCCTGATATTTTCCATGTTACATAATGAGATGAAGGAGTGTGAAGATATTGTATCAAATAAATAAGATACTATACCGGAGGATACTATGATAGTACCCCATACTATAGATGGTCATGTACACTGATCCACATGTATAAGCTATAATGCATGTAACTGGCCTGACCCATGACCAAGTGCTACATCTGTAATTCCCTGATAATGAATGCTTTGTTGGTACATATAATATTCCAAATTTTGGTTACTATGGGAATGACCTTCACATCATCCAGTCCCTCCAGCGCTACTCTATATCCTTTCATGATGTGGGGTAAATTAACTTACCCTAAAAGGTGGAGCTTCGAAAAATCATCTTCCACTAGAAGATAATGAAGATGTCAAAATGAATCTCTGATGATTCCCCATACAGCCTCAAGAACCACATTATAAAGATCCAGAATTTCCATGTAATTTTTTTTAATTAAATGGGAATTTTATGAGTCTGCAAAACCTGACGTCCTGTGATTCCAAGGCCCAGTGTGCCCAGAATGAATTTCTAAACTTTTTTTGGGTACGTTCAGTAAACTTATATGTGGGATTTTGTATCTTCTAAACCAGTTCTCATAATTTAAATATGAGGGCACCGTTGAACTCGTAGCACCGATATTCGTTTAAGGAGACCTTCACCTCCACCACAGTAGGTTGAGGGTGAAATATTGAATTTGTAATTTTTGTGGAAGAATAAAATAAAATAAAATTGTGTAACATTTTATTTTATATTCACCTCCCATGTGAATGATGAGAGGTGGGGACCCCCATAATTAAACCTCCCATGTGATGTTATGGAGTTGGGGACCACCAGGATTAACCTCCCATGTGGGTCATGGTGGTGGGGACCACCCGAGGCTAAAACCACCTTGAACTCCCCTCTTTATAGGAGAGAAACCTCTCAACTCCCTACATTAATTATTTCAACTCTCCCTACATTAATTATTCCAAATCTCTGTTAATTAATTAATCCATCTTAATTTGTGCCAATAATTTAATATTGGAAAAACATATTTTATTTTGTTGGCACCTCTTTTCTTGGGAGGGGATTTTTGGTTGGCGAAAGAGAAGTGGAAGAACGTGGGAGAAATCTCTCCAATGAAGAATGAACTTTAGAATTAAAGAATATTGATGATGTTCAAACTGACTTTGAAAGCGTGACCCCAGAAGCAACGATGATTGGTACTCTCTTCTCCTTCAGTGTTTCCATCTCACGATCTTCATCAACAATTATCCAAGGAAGGGGTGTATTTTAATTTGATCAATGTTAAATTCCCTCTCACATTGAATTATCTTCTATGAGTTGTTTTCTACCATCCTAATGCAGAGGTTACAGACCAAATGAACATCGCCTCACCCCTCCACAAATCTTGTGTATTGTTTGTGTGATCCTCGCGATGGTGATGGAGACTGGTGCTGGTGGTTGGCACAGGTGGAACATGAGAACCACGAAGAAGGAAACGAACAAAGGGAGAACAATAAAGGAGGCCCCCGGTGAAGGCATGGTGCCCCACTACCTCGCGGCTTCACCGCGCCGCCCTGTGGCCCTCCGCAGTCCTTCGCGGCCCTCTACGACCTCGTAGCCCCATCGCGCGGCACAGGCCGGGCCACCCAGCACAGGCTGGTCCGCACCCAGTGGTTCAAGCTGGACCACACAGCAGGCTGGGATGGACCCAATGGGTGGGGCGGGGCCACGAAGTGGGCCGGTCCGGACCCAGTTGGTCGGGCGGGGTTAGTCCGACCGGGTGAGACCGGACACGGGCCCACTTCGACCCATTACACTCTTTTGGCCATAACGTTGGCACCAGATGTCCATTTGACGAACCATCTAGAGCACTAAAAACCTGGGAGAGAGATGGTCCCATTGAGTATATATCACTAGAGATTTGAATAAATTTGTATTATAGTTGGGTTTGATCAAGCAGGAATCCAATAGGGCCCTCGGGAAAAAAAGCCTAATAACTCACAAACCGATCGTCTGATTGATGCACAGTATGTTGCATTGATTCCCCTATGATGTGGCGGTCCTTTGGGATTCTTCTTCATGGGAAAACGTTGTAGTTGGAGTATCGACTAGTGGCTTGTGAGGAAGACCCTCTCAAAGATGAGTGAGCTTAGCACAGGAACCCAGTAGGTGGTTGTGGCTTAAGGAAGAGATCCTTCGTGGGTCTGAGATTGAGGGTCCCACATAGAACCACTCTAGGATTCCATGCAAGACTACCTGAGTGATCCTGTGTATGTCAGCACCTAAAAATACAGTGTGAGTCAGCACCTAGCGATCCTGTGTGGGTCAGCACCTAGCGATCTTGTGTGGGTCAGCACCGAGCAATCCTGTGTGGTTCAGCACCGAGCGATCTTGTGTGGGTTAGCACTGAGCGATCCTGTGTGGTTCAGAACCGAGCAATCAAATGTGGGTCACCACTGAGCGATCTTATGTGGGTCAGCACCTAGAGATCCTATGTGGGTATGATGATGATTAGTGATCATTCTTGGGTCTGCCTATTAACCGAGTAAGATGATTTAGTAGTTTCATCTAATCATCTCTACTGTTGTACCTATGTTATACCTAGTGTGAGATGAGTTTTTACCTGAGCGGTACTTTATTTGGTGGTAATACATTGGTGGTATTCTTCAGTGTGGCGTACCTGTGTGGTACTTAACTTTGTAGTATTCTTTCCATGTGGAACAGCGGAGATTAGGCTTTTGATTTGGACTCTGTGTTTCCTCATGATTGAGCTCAGTTTAATTGATAACTTAGGTATATGTATGGGCATATATTTAAGTAGGTATGTCAGTTGATTTCATGTTGTGTGGTTTATCCTTTTTGGATTTTGTGAGACCTTGAGGGTCTCAGGGTCCCTACTGAGTATCGTTATACTCACCCCTACATAGGTTATGCATGGACACTGTTTTGTTTGGTGCAGACAACGAATAGCGCTGACTGAGGATGAGAATACCAGGACTAGAGGTGGCTCGAAGGTTGACATTAGATGAGGAAAACCGCAGATATTTCCATTCGTGAGATGTACCTACCCTTAAAGTAGGATTCGTGGTGGACGATTGAGGAGCTGCTTTTCACCAATCAGTCATCTTGTACTTTCAAGTTTTCCTTGTACTTTCCAATTGGGTTTGTATTCTGTCCCCTTTCACTTATTGTACTCACTCTGTTTACTATTCATTTTACTTGATTTTGTATCTTGTTGTGTTCTTAGTTCTGTGTATCATAGGTTATAAAGGCAATGCCTTTCCAGTTTTTGGGAATACGCCTTCGGTGCTAGTCACCAGCCCCTGTCCTATAGATGGCGAGCTTGGGGTAGTTACGGCAAGGGCCCCTAGGGGACGGGTCGTGAAAAATTGGTATTATAGGAGTCGTTTCAACCGTATAACATAGGACTCTGATCATTCTTTTTAATGAAAATATTTTTAAGTGTAGTGAGTGTGGTTATCAGTTTTAGGAATCCATTGTTTGTGTGGTGGCCGATGTATCCATACACCAGGACCCATAATTCTGATTTCTAACTCAGTGCACGAAAACCCTGATTCTGTGTGTGTTTTCAAGAGTATTATTTGTGAACTATTTAGTCATCTCACCAGGTATAAATTATTATCCCTGGGGAACCTGTTACTTTTCAGGATTACACCATGCAAACAACCAGCTAGGGTTCTGGATATAGTACGCATTGATAGCCCACAGAGTGATGAGGCCTAAGTGCTAGTCCCTCTTCTAGTAGAGGCACCAGTGGAGCCACCAGCAATACCACTACCTTTTGGGCCATTGATTCCACCATCCCCAGCTGCAGAGGGTGCACACCTCTTGAGCATGTTGCATGAGTTCCAGCCTCAGAGGCCACCCAGGTTCAGGAGAGAGATGGACCCACAGGAAGCTGAGGATTGGCTGGAGGTTGTGGTGAGAGGCTTTCAATTGGTTGGGACACCAAATGATCTCATGGTGATCCTTAACGCCAGTATTCTACCGCAAGAAATAGGCATATGTTGCAGCTTGATGTTATAGGCTCATGATGAGGTGACTCTTCTCTAGGCAGACTTCGATAGCCTGTTTCTAGAAAAGTTTGTTCCAGAGATTCTTCGCATAGTGCGCATATAAGAGCTACATCATCTACAGTATGGAGGAATGACTATGGATCGGTACTCAACAAGGTTCACTGACCTCTCATGCTACTCCTTATATATGGTGCAGGACCCATTCATCATGGCCCAGACCTTCATGTAGGGACTCATGCGGGAGATCAGTGCTTCAATGATCTCACATAGTATCCCGATGCAGGCAGGGGTGTTAGAGAGATCCCTTTTAGTGGAGAGTTTCTTTACTGAGAAGACACCAGCAGCGAGACCCACTTCCAATCATCACATAGTCGAGTCTTCTACAGCTGGCAGCAGACAGATGACACGGAATTCCAAGAGAACCAGACCTATAGGTGGACGACCGCAGGATTAAGTGTCGGTTGTGTAGGGCACCTTATGCAGAGCTAGTCATGGTAGGAGTGGGTAGTGTTACACATGCGGCTGGTAGTGTGACATGGATCGTGACTGTCTGACCCGCCGTATGGATGATCAGTATACGGTCGAAGGACCACCCAGGTCGAGACAGAAATTTGACCGAGGAGGTCAGTAAGGAGCAAGCGGACATGACATAGGAGTCGGTCATGCAGTTGGCGGGGGGCAACGATTTGAGATGTTACCGCCACCACCACCAAGAGGTCCACCTCAACCATAGGGGGCAGGAGGACATAGGAAATCACACCTCCATGTAAGTGAGGCCTACGATCATGGTGCTCCGTAGATTATATGAGGTATGACCTCTATCTACTCTACCTTAGTTTTAGTACTTATAGACAAAGGTTATAGTCATATGTTTTTGTCATTGTCCTCGTTCAGAGCTCTGAGATTCCGATAGAGACATTGCCTCAATCCTTACAGCTAAGGACTCCTATGAGAGAGTATTTGATGATTACACACTGGTGCTAGTAGTTCCTACTCTAGGAGGAGAGAGATTCGGATGGGATCTATTAGTAGCGGTTTTTAGGCCTTACGATGTCATCTTGGGTATAGACTGGTTATCTACAGTCAATTCTCAGATTGAATATATTAAGCACAAGGTGTGGTTTGTCCGCACGGATGGGACCAGGTTTACCTTCACCAGTGAGAAGGGATCATTTGCAACATAGGATGGACATACCAGGAAGAGATTACAGCCAATCACTCATCAGTTGGCTAGCCTTACCCTCAGAGTGGTAGATGTTTAGAGTTAGAGTTATCTTATAGTGGTGGACCAGTACGTTGATGACTTCTTAATGATGTTACAGGTCTACCTCCTCACAAAGAGGTGGACATTTACATTGAATTGTACCCCGAGACGACACGTATATCTACCCCATCATATCGTATGGCTCCTATAGAGATTTGTGAGCTGTGGGTAAAATTAGAGCACTTGCAGGGGAAAGGATTAATTCGGCCTAGTGTTTCTCCTTGGGAAGCCCAGATTATGTTTGCTAAGAAGGAAGATTGGAGTGTAAGGATTTGTGTTGACTATTGGCGCCTGAACCAGGTGATTGTGAAGAACAAGTACATACTCCAATGGATTGATGACCTCTTTGATCAGCTAAAGGGAGCTTGATGGTTCTCGAAGATAGACCTCAGATCAGGCTATCACAAGCTCAGATTATTATATGAGGATCTGCAGAAGACGACATTCAGATGTCAGTACAACCATTACGTGTTCTTGGTTATTCCATTCGGTGTAACAAATTCTCCAGCAGTGTTCATGGGACTCATTAACAGGATCTTTCTTCCAAAACATGATCTCTTTGAAAAGTCTTCATGGATGAAATTTGGATCTACTTGACTATTGAGGAGGATCATGCTTATCATTTTCGAGTAGTACTAGACACACTCTGAGGGAACCATCTTTATGGTAGGCTCTCGATGTGCCAGTTCTAGATCAGAGAGATTCACTTTCTGTGACATGTCATATCAGAGTCTGGAGTTGCAGTAGGTCAAGCGAAGATTGAGGCGCTACTTGCTTGGGATCCACCTCGGAGTGTGATAGAGATATAGAGTTTCCTTGGTTTGGTTAGATACTGCCAGATATTTGTGTCAGATTTATCCAGAGTTGCATCACCTTTATCCGCATTGAAAAAGAAGGGGAAACACTTTGTTTGGTCGGAGAGATGCAAGCGGAGTTTTCAGTATCTGAGGTAGAGGATAACAAGTTTCCTCATCTTGAGGCTTCTATAGGAGGGTGTAGGGTACTTAGTCCACTACGAAGCATCAAGGACCGGACTCTGATGTGTCCTGATGTAGGATCGAGCAGTGATCACTTATGGTTCTCGATATCTGAGACAACATGAGAAAAACTGTGCTACTTATGACCTGAATTTAGCAGTATCGGTCTTCGCTTTAAAGATGTGGTGACATTAATTGATGGGTGAATGTTTTACGGTGTACTCTGATCATAATAGTATCAGGTATATCTTTTCTCAGAAGAACCTGAACCTGATACAATGCTGTTGGCTTAAGTACCTCTAGAACTATGACTTAGAGTTAGTCTATACTCATTTTAAGGGGAACATTTTAGCAGACGCACATAGCATGAGGTCTGGTATACAGTTGCTAGGTGTAGTGACTGATCTGTTGGCCTCTTTGCAAATATCCTTCATTGAGCATGATGGAGAAACTTTCCTTCAGTCTCTTACAGTCACACCCCCAATTCTTCAGTGACTCAGGGAGGCGTAGCGTGGGGACGCTGAATGCAACACTTGACGTGCTCAGATATCCACAGGACAGGCACCTGATGGATTTTCTAAATGTGGGGAGCATGTCATCCTCTTCAAGGGATATACCATGGTATGAGTGTCTCCTCCTGAGGAAGTGTTGAGGAAGTTCCACACATCCCCTCTAGCGGTACTTCCACGAGTGGCGAAGATGTACCAGGACGTCCGGCAATAGCACTGGTGGCTGGTAATAAAGAAATTTGTAGCAGGGTTTGTGTCTCGGTACCTCACTTTCCGGCAAGTGAAGGCAGAGCATCGGGTACTAGTAAGCTTAGTTCATCCTTTAGAGGTCATAGAGTGGAAGTGGGATGGTGTATCAATGGAATTCATGACAGGACTTCCACGTATATCCAAACTTCATGACTCAATTTGGGTGATCTTCGATTGTCACACCAAGTTGGCCCACTTCCTACCTATTAGAGAGCATGGTTTAGTAGAGAGCTTGGGATGCCTCTATGTGCAGAAGATTTTGCGGCTACATGGAGTAACCTCGACCATTATCTCTAATCATGATACACATTTTAGTTCCCTGTTATAGAAGGGGTTGTAGAAGGATTTCAGGACGTAGCTTCATTTGAGCACCGCCTTCCATCCTCAGAAGGATGGTCAAAATGAGCAGACCATTTAGACCATCGAGGACATGTTGCGTTCCTGCATCCTAAACTTTGGTTACAGTTGGGAGGATCACTTTCCTTTGGTAGATTTTACATACAAAAATAGCTATCACTACACCATTGGGATGGCACCTTTTGAGTCATTGTACGGGTGACCTTGCATATCACCTTTGTGCTGGACTAACCCAGGGGAGTCATCACTTGTGGGACCATAGATGGTATGGGCTACCGCCAAGAAAGTGTAGATCATCCATGAGTGGATGAAGACTATAGGGAGACGGTAGAATACGTATGCCGACAGGAGACAGAGACCATTGGATTTCAAGGATGGCGACCATGTCTTTATATGGGTCTCACCTTAATGAGGTTTGCGGAGATTTGGCTGAGTCGGAAAGTTATTTGAAAGGTTCATTGGACCCTTTCAGGTCCTCAGCAGAGTTGGAGAGGTGGCTTACCACTTAGCTCTTCCACGTCAGTTTCACCGGGTGCACGACATCTTCCACATATCTCAGCTACGGAGATACATGCATGACCCTTCTCACACCATCGACCACAGAGAGTTAGATGATGGTGATGGGGTAACATTTACGGAGGTTTCAGTAGATATTGAGGATCGATGGGAGTGGGTCCTTCGTGTGTGGTTGATACCTCTAGTGCGCATTCTTTGGCAGCATGGGAACCTCCATGTGATCACTTAGGAGTGGGAGGCTCAGATTCGTGATATGTAACCCCACTTGTTTTCCTAGTTTTTTTATGTGGATTTCTGGGATGCAATGCCCAGAGGTGGGGAGAATGTAAAGACCCATAATTTCCATGTAAATTTTTTTTAATTAAATAGGAATTTTAGGAGTCCTCGAAAACTAACAGTGCGTGATTCCAAGGCCCGGTGTTCCTATAATGAATTGCGGAACTTTATTAGGGTACGTTCAGTAAACATAAGAGTGGGTTTTTATAACTTCTGAAATGTTGCTTGGAATTGAAATCTGAGGACACCGTTGAACTTGCAACACCGTTATTCACTTAAGGGGACCTTCACCTCGGTCACAATAGGTCGAGGGTGAAATATAGAATTTAGAATTTTCATGAAGGAATAAAATAATATAAAATTGTGTAACATTTTATTTTATTTGGAACTCCCATTTGTATGATGAGAGGTGGGGACCACCAGAATTAAACCTCCCATGTGAGGTTATGGAGGTGAGGACCACCAAGATTAACCTCCCATGTGGGTTGTGGTGGTGGGGACCACCCGAATCTAAACCCCCTTTGAACACCCCTCATTATGGGAGTAAAACCTCTCAACTCCCAACATTAATTTTGCCAACTCTCCCTACATTAATTATTCCAACTCCCCTTTAATTAATTAAGCCAACAGAATTTGTGCCAAAAATTTAAAATTGGAAAAAAAAAATTTATTATGTTGGAACCTCTTTTCTTTGGAGGGGATTTTTGGTTGGTGAATGAGAAGGGGGAGAACCTGAGAGAAATCTCTCTAATGAAGAATGCACTCAAAAAATGGAGAACATGGATGTCGTTTGAAACAACTTCGGAAGCATGACCATAGAAGAAACGATCATTTTCACTCTCTTCGCCTTCATTGTTTCCATATCATGAGCTTTGTTAACAATTATCCCTGGCAGGGGTGTGTTTTAATATGATCAATGTTGAATTCCCTCTCACATTGAATCATATTCATTTGGCTGTTTTCTACCATCCTAACGTGGAGGTTACGGGCCAAAAAAACATGGCTCATTCCCTCCACAAATCTTGTGGATCTTTTGTGTGATCATCAAGATGGTGACATCGACTGGTGACGGCAGTTCGCACCAGTGTAACTCGATAACCGTAATGAAGGCGACGAACAAAGCCTGGTCGATCAAGCCGACCGTCGGTGAAAGCATGACACCCCGCCGCCCCGTGGCCTTACCGTGCCTCCCTATGGACACTGCCGCCCAACAGCCTCGCCGCGCCGCCCCGTAGCCTCGCGGCCCTCCATGGCCCTCCGTGGGCTCGTAGGAACACCGCGCCGCCCAGGCCGGGCCGTCAAGTCGGGTCGGACCGGGTCAGACCGGACCCGAACCCACTTCAACCCATTATAATCTTTTGTCCATTACATTGGAACTTGAAGTCCATTTGACAAACCGTCTACAGCATCAAAAACCGTGGAGTGAGATGGTCCCTTTGAGTATATCCCACTGGATATTTGAATAAAGTTGTAGTATGATCGGGATGGATCGAGCACAAAACTAATCAGGCCCTTGGGATGAAAAGTCTAATAACTCACAGACCGGGCATCCAATTGACACATCGTTTATTTCGTTGAGACCCCAATGGCGTGGAAGTCCTTTGGGATACTTCTTTGTGGGAATTTGTGGATGATTTAGTATCGAACAGTGGCTTGAGGAGCGGACCCTCCCGGAGACGAGTGATATTAGCGTGGGAACCTAGTATCTGGTAATTACTTAAGAAAGAGATCCTTCGTGGGTCTGAGATTGAGGGTCCCACATGGAACTGCTCTAGGATTCCATGTGGGACTACCTGAGTGATATTGTGTGGGTCATCACCTAGAGATCCCGTGTGGGTCCGCACCTAGCGATCCTGTGTGGGTCAGTACCTAGTGATCATGTGTGGGTCAGCACTGAGCGATCATGTGTGGGTCAGCACCGAGAGATCTAGTGTGGGTCAGCACTGAGCGATCCTATGTAGATCATCACCTAGAGATCATATGTTGGTCTGATGATGATTAGTGATCATTTTTGTGTCTTTATCTTAATAGAGTAATATGATTTATTATTTTCATCTAATCTTCTCTAATATTGTATCTAAGTTATACTAGGTGTGAGCTGAGTTCATACCTGAGCTGTACTTTCCTTTGTGGTAATACCATGGTGGTATTCTTCATTTTGGCATGTCTATGTGGTACTTAACTTCGCGGTATTACTTCCTTGTGGAATAGCTGATCTTTGAACTTTTGATTTGGACTCTGTGTTTCCTCATGGTTGAGATGGGTTTACTTGATAACTTATGTATATGTATGGGTATATACCTAAGTAGGGATGTCAGTTGATTTCATGTTGTGTGGTTTATCCTTGGTGAATTTTGTGAGACCTTGGGGGTCTTGGGGTCCCTACTGAGTATTGTAATACTCACCCCTACATGGGATATTCCTGCACCCTATTGTGTCAGGTGCAGACGACAGAGAGCGCTGACTGAGGATGAGAGTACTTATACTAGAGGTGGCTCGGAGGTGGACATTAGACGAGGTGAACTGCATAGATGACCGTTCGTGAGTTGTACCTAAACATTATGTGGGGTTCATATTAGATGGTCTAGGAGTTTCTTTTCACCAATTAGTCATCTTGTACTTTCCATTTTTCCATGTACATTCTAGTTGGTCTTGTATTCTGGACCCTTTCATTTACTATACTCACTCCGTTTACTTTTTAGTTTACTTGACTTTATATCTTGTTGTGTGCTTGGTTGTGTGTGTTACAGGTTATAAGGGAAATTACTTCCCAGTTTTAGAGAATACGCCTTCAGTGCTAATTGCTAGCCCCTTGCCTATGGAAGGTAGACATTAGGTAGTCACAACACGGGCCCCGGGGGGACGGGTCGTTACAGACACTGCATAGGGTCTCTATCACATTGAGCCTTCATATTCCCCTATCATCCATAATTATAAAACACCATAAAGTTATAAATACAAGTAATCTAGATACCACTTATCTAATGAGAAACCTCAAGGGATCAAATTCTACTATAAAAATAACTATTGGTCTATTGCGACACTTATACTATATACCTGGTACTGTCATCTTCCTTTGAATTGTGATTGGTGATAGGAGTATGATTGACTATCTCATAGAATCTAGGTAGGTGAAATACTTTAACCTCAGTATGGATGGTGTATTGGATCCCATCCTCGAAGCATCTGGAATTTAAAATCTCATCATCAACTAGAACTGTTGAAAAGAATTATAACTCAGTGAAACACACTAAATAATCCATTACTAACATAGGTCCCTTCTCAAGATGCATGAAAATAATATCTCAATCATACCATAGTGTGTGGAAAGAAGTAATCATAGAAAGAAGTCTAGAAATCATCCCATCAAGTACCCTAATGATGACCAACATGGGTAATTACATCCCATCTGAGCTTGGATGAATCACATTGTCTCCACATATAAAGCCTCACCATGCACACTAGAGGCATATCTAGATGCTCAAAGATAGACAAGTTATATACTATCAATGATTTAGGAGCCTATGGATATCCATACATAAATAAGGTAGTAGGATACTGCTGCTACAACCAAAATGTCAGATTAGCCATCTTAGGTGTTGGTTGAGGAGCACCCTGTATTGACTGCATCAAACATATGAAACTATCACAAAGATGAGTGTCAGTGCCCAAATTAGGAACAACAGGAGGTGTCTCAAGTGGAACACCTAGTGGTAGGACTAGTTCTTATGTCCCACCACATCAATAGCATGGTCTTCACCACCCTCCCGGAACACACCACATGGATATCATGATGGAATTGGTCTACAAATTCTAGGAACATTCCTTAAAAATGATTTGAAACATATAAATATCAATAATCGAATCTAAATGAATGTAAATTTCTCACTACCCATTGTATACTACCCCAACTACCTAATTAAAATTCCAAGTATTGGTAAGTTATCAATATTAAGTTAAAAGGGTTCTATTTTATGATTGGTCAATTGCACCCTGCCACATCATTTTCCAAAAACCATTTCCTTTTATATGTTAATTTTTACTTTTACTATATTCATTTTATTATATAGATATATCATGTTTTTTTTAAATGGGTCACCATTCCAAGTGAATCCGGGCCCATACATCTTATCACTAAAATAAACACCTATTTAATTTCATTCCAATGGATAAACTCAGTAAATTAGGCATTCCAACCGATGAGGTCCCATAAACCTCATGAATTGAAACTAATAATTACTCAGTTGATGCCAAAATAAGTACATGTAGATATATATATATAAACACATCAAAGTTATCAAAGACAGGCATATCAAGAAAATGAGTGTAGTGAGATGCACCTATATGGCATGGAAATATGTGTGGAATGTGAATTCTACATAGCTACTATGATTTACCAAATCTTGGGTGGCAACATAGACTCAAGCACATCTCCCCAAACATCAAAGGTTTCCCACCAGTAGTGAGGGAATAGATTGTGTACATGGGGAGACTATACCCTAATTACAAGAGTTAACCATAGCATATAAACAATATAGTTGGTGTAGAGACCCGAAGCTTAACGTACATTGACATTACATTACTTTTTCGGAATACTTAGTACATTACAAAAACACACACACAAGGATCGTAATAGTTTAGTGTCTTTGGAAACTCGGAATAAAATCTTCTAATCGGGGTGAAAGATCTTCAACATCTTCCATAAAGATCTTCCTTTTTTACCTAAAACCTTTCTTTATATCCTGGGGAAATGAAAACATAAAAGGGTGAGCTCAAATGCTCAGTAAGGGTAATCAAAAGAAATATCAATCACATTATATTCATAAGAACATATCTTTTGGAAATCTTAACCTGCAAAAGAGATCATAATTTCATAACATGGGATAAATCATAGTAGTGAAATGTAATCCCAATAATCATAACATAAAAACCTGAAACTTTGTGGCATACACACATAATCATAGAGAATCATTTCTTGTTAGTCAAGACTCATTTCCAAGACTATATTAGTGGACAAAGTCCCTTTCTGAACCAAGTCACCCTCGTCTCAGTCCTGTTTCACTGAACCGGTATACCCTACTGTTACAGCCATGTCTATCTCATGAGATATAAAATCTTTATCCAATGCATTGGAGGGAGATATAGGTCCCACCCATCTCATAATTATACCATTCTTATGTGTGCCACAAAATCGTAAACCATTTATCATAGCATAACCCATGTAATAAAAATGGGATTCTTAAACATCGTGACATCATAATACAATTCATAGAAGATAAAAGAATTCATAAAATTATTTACATCACAACATAATCAAATCCATGTAATAATAGGGATAGAAACAGAACCCTTTTATTATCTTAGATGTAAAATTATTTTGATAAAACACTTGAACTCCATTCTTGAGGAAAATATCATTTCTGCTTCAAAATCAATTTCTTTTCACAAAACGTCATGCAATTTTAAAAGAAAGAGGTTTTGTTGAAAATAGTCATGAAATCTTTTGGAGGAATAATTATGAAAATAAGGATTTATAAAATCGTAAAAATATGTTCGTGCCGTATAAGTTAAAAAAACATTCTTGTCGTACTTTTGTCAGAAAAGTTAAAAAGTACCTCGTACAAAAAACGACAAAAGATTCCTTTCATATCTTTTACTAAAAACTCACCGAAGGGTAAAATTGGATTTAGACAATTGTAGGTGGATGGAAATAATATTACATATTGAGGAAACATGGATGTGGATGATAAAATACACCCCAGTAAATACCAAAGTATAAACAATCTCGGATAAAAATGAGATTGTGATATTTCCCTTACCTTATGTCTGATATGCTTTGTACGTATCTGAACCTCCTCTTTTTGACGCTCCTTCACTTAACCTCCACTTAAAGAACTAACGATGGTCTTTAAAAAATACCAAGACCTCTAGGATGATACTAGTGAAGTGGAGAAGAAATTTTTCTTGGGATTGGCCGAGCTTGAATGCTCAAATTGGTGTGAGGAGGAGAGGGAGGAGGTGCCCTTTTATAAGGGAGTAGAGGGGCACCTTAGGAAAATCTCAAAATATTATTTTATATTAAGGTCAAATTCGGTTTATAATGGTTCCAAAGGGTCTTATTTGGAAGATAAAGTGGGGATGGGTCGAAATACTCTCATCCAATAGGATTTAGACAAGTTTAGGTTATTATTTTAACCTTATAAATTAGATTTAACTCTAAGTTATATAATTTAACTTTTACCATGTCTTTTTGTTTTCTTACAATATATGGTTAATAAACTTACTATATCAAGCCAAACTAACCCCAAGTTGTTTATTATTAATATATATAATCTTATCTAAGTCATTTGGCCGAACCTTAGATTTTTAGGAATAAAATATCAATTAATAATATAATATTTGTTTTAAAAACTAATTTATGTCAATTTTGACACTATTTGGTACATGATTTTTATGAAATTCATAACAGAATGATAAGTTCAAACCAAGTTACTTAAATAAACAATAACATGTCATATTAACCTATAAAATTATTTTAAGTCATAAAAAGTCTCAAATTACATTTATTTGGAAATTTAGAACATCAATTATGTCAATATTTCATTAATAAGTCAATTACCGCATCATCTTTGTGTCATAATAAATGATAATTATTTAATCCCTAAAAATTATAAATAAATTCCTATGATGTAGATAATTGTATTACCTTTCTGTAGACTATTCATGTTCGAAGTTTCATGAAGTTTATCACTAGATTAAAATTATTATACTTATAAGGTTTAAGAAAGTGACATGTTGTCACATTCTTTGGTTTCAATAATAATTAAATTATTTTCATTGACAAAATTTAATTAAATGAATCTAATCCAACCCTTAGGTTATATGGGTAGACTTTTATTCATCCAATAGGATTTTGACATTTTTTAGGGTAATTTTAAAATAGCATATTTACCCTTAATTACCTGATTTACCTTTAACTATGGTAAATAAAATTTACTGTAGTTACTATTAATAATTCCCAAAAATAAAAAGTATATTATTAACATAATTTGGATCCAATGATTCTAAATATGGAATCCAATTTTCCAAATTCAATACACAAAAGTTGCAGATATTAAATTAATATTAATCCCGTTGTCGAAATAAAATGGGTTTTTCGTTAAAACATTGCAAAAGATTGAATTGATTTAACCTACGAATTCAAGGTAAAATCAATGCTAATGACATTAATTATATTTAATGGTAAAAATATATTCTATTTATACTTTAAAACCATTAAATATTATAATTTAACCAAATATGATATTACGATGAAAAAAGTGGTTTTTAATTAAAATATAGCGTGTTTTTACTATTCATTAAAATATGAAAGTTATCGGAAAAATATCAGAACTTTATCTAATGTAAATTTTTATATCCTGATTCAAAAGAAGAATTTTATTTTGTCAAATTTAACTTATAAACATGTCAAAAACTAGATTTAAAGTGGGTGCGCCATCAAAAGGCGGCAAAACTGCATTTTTTTAAAAATACTTATTTTACCCAAAAAAATTATTTTGTTCTTATAACATGTTCTAGAAAATGTGTAAGATGAATAATAATGTTATAAAATTCAAAATTTAGTTAATACTATTCATAACAGCTAGTTCATAATAATATTATAATAATATATTGTTGTTTAGTAAAACCCAGTATTGCGTACGACACACGCTATCGAGGAAGGTCGTGATTGCGTGTAATGAAAACCAAGTCAGGGTTGCGTGCTGTGCAAGAATCCTTCATTTTTTCATATTACAGAATCCAACCATATTTCATTTATACATTTAATATATTTATATATATATACTCAATGTTGCATCGAATAACTATTATCAAAATTGTGTGTAACACAATCCAAGAATAGTGTTGCGTATACTGCAAGCTAATACGGTGTTGCGTATAGCGCAAGGTAATCTTGGTGTAGCACAAGACATTAATGACATTAAAAGAATATTTTTCATAAAATCTCGGGGTGTTACATTCTACCCCCCTTAAAATGAATTTTCCCCTCGAAATTCGTCGGGGTTATAAATGGTTTACTACTCGAAAGTTTGTTTAATAGAAACCCACATCGTAAAAAGGAATACCAAAACATGGCTTTTAAAAACAAAAATATGAAATGTAACGGTTACCCAAATTAACTCATCACGGGGTTTCCACGTAGGAGAACATAGGTGAAAATATGGATATGGAAGAAAAATCTAACCACCACGTTCTGATGGAGAGTGGTAGAGAACCTGGCTATGAAAATGCCAACAATCAGAAAGCTATTGATTTGTGATGATCTAAGGTACCATCTGATTAATCAGATATAAGGGAACTTGGACAACATTTTTGGTTTTCAAGATAATTTTATTAAAGTTGATAAATTAAAAGAAATACTTGCATGATTTTGATACAATCTCACTGTTGTTCATGAATTGAACAATTTCCACTTCATCCCTTAAAGAAATGAAGTTGAATTTGTTATTCGTGATGTGTTAGCAGATCATGTGATAGAGTGATTGGTCATTCCATCTCTTTCAAACAAAAGGATAGAAAAAGTTATAAGTCCATCTTATGGTTAGATTAATCGTATATGGTTCCAAAAATGAACTTATACTTCATATATCATACCGCTTAATAAAATAAAACTAGTTTATACTAACCAGGGACTTCCAGTAGGCTAGTGGTAGGCGATAAAGGTCAGTCGCACTTCGGTTGTGGGTTTGATTCCCACATCCTTGTCCGACGCGATGGGTTGTGGCCCGTCCTGTAGGTTATCCTTTTTCTAAAACTACATTACTATATCATCCCATCAATAATATCGAAAAAAGGTCCTATCCTTAAACAATACTAACTTATGTCCAACATAATCCATTCCAATCTTTAGGCTTATCCAAAATTCTTCGGTCCAAGCTCATAGTATAGAGAAAATGATCACGTGAATGCCATAATTTATCCCTCATATATCTTGTTCGTCACATTCCAGTCATGTGAATACCATAATCATGTAATCTCTTGAAAAATGAATACCCATTGAATCTTAGTAAAAACATGAGTGTTGTCAAAAGTTAACACATTCCACATACCAAAAACCCAAAATTATATATACTCAAACCATGATATAACTATTTCCTTATATCAGTCATGAGCTCATGAATACTATCAAACATTTAATTTTCTCCTTATCCCTTCATTATGCGCATATCATCTACATTCCAAAAATATCTGAATAATATTTCGTGGATATTGGTACCATTAATCATACACTTTCAAAACTCAAGGAAAGACAACAGTGTAACAATCCTTAGATGTATCTTTATTCCATAGTACCGTGAGATTACTTATACAACATTACACATGATAACCATGTAATCATTCCACTACATTCATAAACCATTGACCGAGCTTCAAAAATTATTTCATCTCACATATCATTTTTAGTCTCTTCATCATCATCAACATAAATACTACACATACGACCATACTAATTCTCTTCATGAGACTTTACCTTAGGGAATTGGTTTTCATAATGCCCGTACATTCCACATTTAAAACATTTAACCATTTTTGATGTCGTAGCAATACCATTATCCTCATCCCTGGTGTTAACTAAACCTTTTCCTCTGCACTTACTGGCTTTGTGTCCTTCTTTTCCACACCCAAAGCATCTTCCAGTTCCTTTGAAACATTCTCCTTGATGCCTCTTCCCACATGAGTTACATAGGGGAAACTGAACTTTCTTTCCTCTATGATCATCATGAAACTCCATCTTTCTCTTATTAGCCGAGTCTGGAAACTTACCAAATTTGAGTTTATTGATCATATTATGAGATTTCTGATTCGGCATAATAATGATGGTTGGACTTCCAAATCCCATTTCATTTGGTTTCTCATGAGTAATATCATTCCATTGTCCATAATATCCTTCATTATCGTGAATCATCTTGTTTCCAGCCATTTTCTAAAACCCAAAAAGAATAGTGTTAGAGGCAAATATCATAATAAAGGGGGGGGCTAACTACAATATCCATCATCTTAGGTTAAATTCTAAGATCATTAGCATAGTTCTAGGACTATACTATACATATACATATCCTTACAGACATCCCTAGACATACCTTAGAAATATCTTTAAGGATCTTACTAACGTTCTCACATCCTAGTTTCCAAAGGTTGACTAAACCATTCCTATGATACCAACTATAACAACCCATACTTTAAATACATTGTTAATACTTCAAAATTGATGCATAATTATAACAACGTATAACAAAACCACAAAAGGACCATATAGGTATAGTGACTTTAGAAACTGGGAGACATAAACAACTGGTTCATAAAGCGTCTACACTCTCTCCCATTTATTTCATCATATCTATAATCACTTTTGGCATATCTTACTTAATAACATTCTTCCTGACCTGGGGAAAGAAAACATACAAAAGGGTGAGCTCAAATGCTCAGTAAGGGTAATCAAAAGAAATATCAATCACATCATATTCATAAGAACATATCTTTTGGAAATCTTAACCTGAAAAAGTGATCATAATTTCATAACATGGGATAAATCATAGTAGTGAAATGAAATCCCAATAATCATAACATAAAAACCTGAAACTTTGTGGCATAAACACATAATCATAGAGAATCATTTCATGTTAGTCAAGACTCATTTCCAAGACTATCTTAGTGGGCAAAGTCCCTTTCTGAACCGAGTCACCCTCGTTTCAGTCCTGTTTCACTGAACCGGTATAACCTACCGTTCCAGCCATCTCTATCTCATGAGATATAAAATCTTTACCCAATGTATTGGAGGGAGATATAGGTCCCACCCATCTCATAATGATACCATTCTTATGTGTGCCACAAAATCATAAACCATACATCATAGCATAACCCATGTAATAAAAATGGGATTCTTAAACATCGTGACATCATAAAACAATTCATAGAAGATAAAAGAATTCATAAAAATATTTCCATCACAACATAATCAAATCCATGTAATAATAGGGATAGAAATAGAACCCTTTTATTACCTTAGATGGAAAATAATTTTGATAAAACACTTGAACTCCATTCTTGATGAAAATATCCTTTCTGCTTCAAAATCAATTTCTTTTCACAAAACGTCATGCAATTTTAATAGAAAGAGATTTTTTTGAAAATAGTCATGAAATATTTTGGGGGAATATTTATGAAAATAAGGCTTTATAAAATCGTAAAAATCCGTTTGTGCTGTATAAGTTAAAAAAACATTCTTCTCGTACTTTTGTCAGAAAAGTTAAAAAGTACCTCGTATGAAAAACGACAAAAGATTCCTTTCATATCTTTTACTAAAAACTCACCGAAGGGTAAAAATGGATTTAAACAATTGTAGGTGGATGGAAATAATATTACATTTTGAGGAAACATGGATGTGGATGGTAAAATACACCCCAGTAAATACCAATGTATAAACAATCTCGGATAAAAATGAGATTGTGATATTTCACTTACCTTATGCCTGATATGCTTTGTACGTATCTGAACCTCCTCTTCTTGGCGTGCCTTCACTTAACCTCCACTTAAAGAACTAAAGATGGTATTTAAAGAAGACCAAGACCTCTAGGATGATACTAGGGAAGTGGAGAAGAGATTTTGGCAGGGGTTGCCCAAGCTTGAATGCTCAAATTGGTGTGAGGAGGAGAGGGAGGAGTTGCCCTTTTATAAGGGAGGAGAGGGGCACCTTAGGAAAATCTCAAAATTTTATTTTATATTAAGGTCAAATTCGGTTTATAATGGTTCCAAAGGGTCTTATTTCGAATCTAAAGTGGGGATGGGTCGAAATAATCTCATCCAATAGGATTTAGACAAGTTTAGGTTATTATTTTAACCTTATCAATTAGATTTAACTCTAAGTTAAATAATTTAACTTTTACCGTGTCTTTTTGTTTTCTTACACTATATGGTTAATAAACTTACTATATCAAGACAAACGAACCCCAAGTTGTTTATTATTAATATATATAATCTTATCTAAGTCATTTGGACGAACCTTATATTTTTAGGAATAAAATAACAATTAATAATATAATATTTGTTTTAAAAACTAATTTATGTCAATTTTGAAACTATTTGGTACATGATTTTTATGAAATTCATAACAGAATGATAAGTTTGAACCAATTTACTTAAATCAACAATAACATGTCATATTAACCTATAAAATAAGTGTATGTCATAAAAAGTCTCAAATTACATTTATTTGGGCATTTACAACATCAATAATGTCAATGTTTCATTAATAAGTCAATTACTCCATCATCTTTGTGTCATAATAAATAATAATTATTTAATCCTTAAAAATTCTAAATAAATTTCTATGATGTAGATAATTGTATTAGATTTTTGGAGACTATTCCTGTTCGAAGTTTCATGAAGTTTATCACTAGATTAAAATTATTATACTTATAAGATTTAAGAAAGTGACATGTTGTCACATTCTTTGGTTTTAATAATAATTAAATTATTTTCATTGAAAAAATTTAATTAAATGAATCTAATCAGACCCTTAGGTGATATGGGTAGACTTTTATTCATACAATAGGATTTTGACATTTTTTAGGGTAATTTTAAAATAGTATATTTACCCTTAATTACCTGATTTACCTTTAACTATGGTAAATAAAATTTACCATTGTTACTATTCGTAATTCCCAAAAATAAAAAGTAGCTTATTAACATAATTTGGATCCACTGATTCCAAATATGGAATCCATTTTTCCAAATTCAATATAAAAAAGTTGCAGAAATTAAATTAAAATTAATCCTGTTGTCGAAAGAAAACGGGTTTTTCTTTAAAACAATGCAAAAGATTGAATTGATTTGACCTACGAATTCAAGGTAAAATCAATGCTAATGACATGTATTATATTAAATGGTAAAAATATATTCTATTTATACTTTAAAACCATTCAATATTATAATTTAACCACATAAGATATTACGATGAAAAAAGTTGTTTTTAATTAAAATATAGCGTGTTTTTACTATTCATTAAAATATGAAAGTTATCGGAAAAATATCAAAACATTATATAATGTAATTTTTTATATCCTGATTCAAAAGGAGAATTTTATTTTGTCAAATTGAACTTATAAACATGTCAAAAACTAGATTTATAGTGGGTACTCCATCAAAAAGCGGTAAAACTGCATTTTTTTAAAAATACTTATTTTACCCGAAATATTTATTTTGTTCTTATAACATGTTCTATAAAATGTGTAAGATGAATAATAATGTTATAAAATTCAAAATTTAGTTAATACTATTCATAATGTCTAGTTCATAATAATATTATAATAATATATTGTTGTTTAGTAAAACCTAGTATTGCGTACAACACACGCTATCGAGGAAGGTCGTGATTGCGTGTAATGCAAACCAAGTTAGGGTTGCGTGCTGTGCAATAATCCTTCATTGTTTTATATAACAGAATACAACCATATTTCATTTATACATTTAATATATATATATATATATATATATACTCAAGGTTGCGTAGAATAACTATTAACAAGATTGTGTGTAACACGATCAAAGAATAGTGTTGCGTATACTGCAAGCTAATACGGTGTTGCGTATAGCGCAAGGTAATCTTGGTGTAGCACAAGACATTAATGACATTAAAAGAATATTTTTCATAAAAACTCAGGGTGTTACAGTTGTTAAATATAGGAATCAATATAGTAAAACCTAATAGAAAAATACAAGTAGACATGATTAATAAAAAATAGATACAAATGATAATAATATTCAAAAGATGATGACACATATCATGTCACTAAAATGATGGAATTCAGGGATACAAGGAATCATACATAACATGATATAGAATAGTACAAAAAATGAATCCCAAAAATATCCATGAATCTTGATCTTCCTCTCAATCATCTTCTAACTAGTTCTATTCTAATGCAATCAAGCAATAAAGTCTTTAAAGTGATACAATTCACTTTTTCAACACCTACATACATGCAATCTTCCCATGTACCAATATCATTCCACATAGTTTGTGAGATAAATCATAGTAGGACACCACCAATGATGTCTATAAAAACCATTATGTGTAATATAAAATGAATTAGTGTAAAATAATTCATATATAAATTAATGTAGTAAATTAATGTAAATATCCATGTACATGCTTCAGTATCAACTAGAGTTTGACCATATAACTAGATCATTAACTAATTTAGTTCTATTTTATATATTATGTCAGAAATGGTATAATGAAAACTGACATTCTGAAGTGATAATAATAGTTAAAGGACATGGGATATAAAAACGAATCAGGTAATGATATTAATAATGAAAGGGATCCATGGAATTCACTAAGGCATCCCTGACCCTAGGGTTCAATCCATCTTAGTAGTAACATGAAACATCTATAAGGGGTTATATTGTAATTCTAAAAGAATCATCCAAGAAATAACACAATAATAATTCCATCGAAGCCTGAGGATCTCATCCATGGTAAAATAGGTACGTAGTTACTGGGCTTGATGAATGTAACCATGGATACTCAGGTTTGTAGATGTCATACTGGATATAAGGAGTATATCCAAGCCATGCTATAATAAAAAAGAAGGGATCTAATGGTGTCATAGCCATCATACACTAATAAACAATGATTAGGATCTAAGGTGGGTCTCACATGTAGAAACCTACATATTTCAATCATAATGGAATATAGTACCTTCCATTAGACATGGAAAGGGGTTCTACAGACATGCAACCAAGAAATTCAAATACATTTTGTTAGTCCAAGGGAAATATATAGTGTACATTCCAATTCCATTTGTGACTAATTTTTCAATTTTAAGAACTTGCTGTTGATGGTTCATGTGATTAGAATATGTGTGGTAGAAATTAACAATCCATTAATTTAATTACAAACTTAACATTAACAAGGACAAGTCACATCTTGTTGGGACCACTTTGTGTATAAGGATTTATTTATTGAAAATAGTTGTCAATAAAGATAAAATGCAGAAGGATATTAAGAGGAACTCCAAAGTTATTGAGATGCATGCATTATTTCATTAGGGATCATGTGGAGATTTGAAGATTTAAGTATGATCATACAAAACTGAGATGATGATGCCATTCATATTCAGTGTTGATGGGAAAGAATAATGTTTCTAAAAGACAAAGATGTTGGTAAGTTGCAGTACTTTCCCTTGACAATATGATGATGCTGGAACTAATAATTCAAAGATTATATATTATGGTGTAAGAAGTTTGTGATGAAAGTCGCTAACTGTTGAAGAAGAAAGACAATAGTAAATTGGCATGGTTGTTCTTGCCAAAGTAGATATTTAATGTGGTGTCATTTCCTAGTGTTTCCCAAATTGTTGGACCTAAAAATCGAGATTTTTTTTTCAATGGAATGATTTTTTCATAGGAGTGAACAATATGAGTAATGGAGAATGAAATAGGCAAACGAAGCAAACCACGTACCTAGAAACATGGATTGTGTACCATGTTCCGAGAATGGTCCACATCCGCATACGTGGCATCAGAAATGGTACATGGAGCGATGCACAGAACCAAAAATAGTTCACAGTGATGGCATGCAGTGAAGTCATGTGGTACACGGAAGATTTCCGAAACCCTTTTCGCAAGACGCTACACAATGAAGGCAAAAATGTTCACGGAACAGGTCGCGGAACCAAAAACATTTCAAATCAATGGTATGTTGTGAAGGTATGCAGTATGCAGAGTACTGAAGGTTGGTGGGATTTATGGGGTTCACAAAATAGGTGTAGTATGTGGTTGAGGATTATAGTACGCTGATGGAGTTTAGTATGTGATGATGTTTGTCCCACATTGAAAATTTGGGTAAAACATATTAGTGAAATTTTTAGAGTTATTTTCCAATTTAAGGAGTGTAAATTCAATCATTATGGGAGAGGGAATTCGATAAGAAAATATCATCACTGTGGAGGATCTCGGGAAAGTCCTAAATAGGTACGTATGAGAGATTCTACATAGGGAAAATTGGTATGAAAAAGACAAATCAGTTCACAAAATAAGAAGGAGTAGTCCGTGAAAGGAAGAAACTGTATGCGAAGGTGGTACGTGAAGGCGGTATGAAAAGGAGGTATGTGAATGTGTGGTGCACAGATCAGGCATGGTATGAGAAGCGGGCATGGTATGCGGGGCAGGCGCAGTATGGAAAGAAGAGGCAGTACGTGGGGTAGGTGTGGTATGCTGAGCAGGGGAGGTACGCGGAGCTGGTGCGGTATGTTGAGTGGGGTGATACATGAAGCAGGCACGGTATGCCGATTAGGGGTGGTATGTAGAATAGGCATGGTACGCTGAGCAGGTGTGCTATGAGGAATAGGCATGATATGCTGAGTAGGGGCAATACGCAGAACATTCATAGTACACAGACTAGGTACTGTATGCAGAGCAGGCGTGGTACATAGATCAGATACATTCTACAAAATTAGGCATAGTTCACATAAATGAAAACATCATAATTGGAGTTTATGATTCTGGATAATAAAAAGGGAAGAAGTTCTAGTGCATTTGGTAATTTCACTAAAGGAGAAAATTGAATATAAATGAGAATCAGTTCAAGACATCAATGCAAGTAGTGTCTCCTACAGAATAGATACAAATACTTTTCATGCCAATCCGTTGAAGAAACCTTCAAGTTGATAAACTATGTGATGAAATCTCAAAGAAAGGGAGCTTGGGGGAGTCTATATAAGTGATCTAAGGGAATAATTGGGACATACTTTAACCTTTATAAAGGAAGTGTTTATGGGACAGATTGACTATGCCCAAAACATTGTAATCCACAAGCAGTGGAGATTTGTGGAATTTGGTAGGACTGGAAACCTATCAGCATATGCTCCAAGGACATAGCCCTTAGTGTTGAACCAAGTAAAAAGTGTTTTGTTGTCTTTATGCATGGTTTAATTACTTCACATATCCATAATATATGTTTAATCAAGTTCTTACAATCATGGGAACAAGATCCAGTAAAGAAGAGAAAACGTTGACACCCAGATTCACCACCCCTATCAGAGTGGTCTAGGGTCCTTCAATTAATATTAGATGAAAGGTTTACATATGTTGGTTAATATTCAATAATTTTATTCCAAATAAGATTTGAGTTTTGTTTCTTGAGTCAATAATGAAGAGTAGTATTGATGAATGTTCAGTTATTTCTGAGTAGAAATCTGTACCCAACAAGACCATGATGAATAAGAAAAAGAAAGAGAAGGATCAGTTGAATAATTATCTCATGTCCAAAGAATATATAGTGTAATGTTATCTATTCCCTTCCAATAATGAAGTTATATAATGCTTGGAAATTAAAGAGCTGGTGGCTTAGGGTTCTACCATAAGAATGGAAGACACTTCTATCTAAAGTGTTCAAGAGAAATTAAGAACCTACCTGTTTGATTTTCTTAACGAAATAGATACTACTATTTATAGAATATTTCGATGTATCTAGGATGATATCACCCAATTGGAAAAATAAGATGATAATATGGAGGAAGGCTTGGAAAATAAATTGTCAGAATGTTATAAGCTCTCCAAACATTTAGAATCTTGTGAACAAATAAAGAGGAAACATGAAATAAATACATCAAAATGGCTCAAAGAAGATGAAGAAGAAAGAGATAGTTATAAAGACTCTTTAAGAAAACATCCATGCACATGAAGTTGAGATAAATAAGGGAACCAAATTCAAGAGATTATATTTGGAATAATCTTCTATGAAATTAAAGGAACATGACTTCTATTACAAACCAAAGTCAAGTTTCATGAAGTTGAAGTTGAAAGAATGAAGAGTTAATGTGAAGAGAATATGATTATGATTTAAGATCATAAAGTCATCCACAATATGAAATTTCAAGAACTAGAAATTCAATTGAAAAATATTGAGAAGACACATATTGAGTCTTTACAAAATAATAAAACAGTTTCTACTGGTATTCAGTGTCCACTAATGGATTCTAAAGCTGAAATACCTTCAACATGTGATATGAGAATCATTAAATTTTTTGATGATATACCATAAGAAATAGTGTTTGGTGCTCTGTAATTCTCACTGGATGAACCTAAAGATGAAAGGCCTCCAACATGTGATAAGAAGATCATGACATCTTTTGATGATACACCACAAGCGGCAGAGATGAATAAGGTACCATCCAAACCAACTTGTACTCAAGTTTCTAAATATGTTCCCCCAAGAAGTGCAGGCTGGGAGAGAAATTCAAAACAAGTATGGATGAGGATAGGTGGAGAGTTACCTGTCACCATATATATGATGAATAAGAATAATAACATGGAAGGTGGTTCTACACAAAGAGAACAAAAAGTCAAGAATAATTACCAAATATTGAATATAAAGAAATAATGATTTTTGGTTCAATGTTGGTGCTACAATAGATTTGGGGAGTATGCATTAAACTGCTGGTAAAATCCCCATTAATAAAAACCACAAACGAAGCCTTCCTCAAGTGTGATAAATCTAGATAAGAAGAATAAACATCCACTAGTACATAATCATTTGTTTTCCAAAAAAAGATTTGGAATTCATGATAAAGTCTGTGATATATCTAATGGTAGTGGTCACAAGGTAGGTGCATGCCCATCTCAACATGAATTCATCAATGATAAGATAATAATACCTCTGATGTCGGCTAAGTATGAATAATCAACCATGGGATGAAATTCGAAGAATATTGTGAACACAAATTTCTCCAAGAAGAGCTCATGTAGGGAAGCAGAGATGACCCTAAATTTTAGATTCCTGAAATTTAAGGGAAATTCATTCAAAATAGAAACTAAGAAGAATGATAGTCAGATAAAACCCTATGGAAGATCCAAACCAGCTGTTACAGTTCAAAATGACATGTTAGACATCTGGAAAAATGATTTGAAAAGAATTAGGAATCATGAAGTTAAAAAGCGAAAGGCTGGTGATAAAGGAAAAGGGAAATTTTCACATGATGAAGATAAAGTTCATAAGATAGTGAAAACCAAAATAAAAACATGTGTTAAATAAGTTATGTGTGATATGTGTATGAAATCTAGTCACATTGAAAAATATTATCTAACATTAATACCAGTGCAAGAAGCAGTCCTTAAAAGGAGAAAAAATGTATCATTCATGATGCCTGTTAAGAAGACAAATTCTCCACCCAAAGCATAAGATAATGCGAAGAGATCCATTCCAAATCAACACATATCAGAACATATGTTCTGAGGTGTATTCCTGAAGACTATAGTATATATAGTAACTTGGTTAAGAAAATCATCTCAACCATGTATCTCATATATATGAAGCAAGGAGGAACTTCCTTATCCCATAAATCATTTGTGTATTCTATTTGTACTGATAATATATCGAATTGAAGGTGAAGAATACTCTCTGGGGGAGAACCTAAGAATTAGTGAATTTTTTCAACTCTTGATATCTAAGATGAAGAAGTTTCCATCCACTGAATATTCATTAATTATTATTAAAAGATTAAAATGATGAAGGGTCACCCTTGATGAAGATGAAGAGGAGTGTTTCCCTTAAGGGGGAGGCAAATAAAGAAGCTGTCAGAATTATTATTTCTATCAGTATCACCTTCAGTTGGTATTAAATTCAATTACTGTGGAAATTTCATGAAGAATATGTCATTGGAAAAGGTATTTCATTTTTAAATCTCCCATCCATGGTTACTCAAAATTAATATCATTTTATAAAGGGGTGTAACTGAATTAATCAGTGACATAAGAAGAATGGAATTTCCCCATGGCCACTAATTCTTCCAATTTCACTTGAATGTTTTTTATTTGTTTTTTGAAGTGAGTGCATGACTTTCAGGTTGATTATTCCCAATCACATTCAATTTCTTCAGCCTATAATTGAAGTTAATAACCCTTGAAGAAAAAGTACATGAGTTCTCATCTCATGAGGTATCTTGATCGGTGGATAATGGACATCTTTGTTGTCTAAATAAAATCCTCTTGTATTCTACATCGAGCATTGCTCACATAGACATAGAGTGAAATGATTGATGGCATGTTTCTCAAGTATTTAATGATACCCTTCTCCCAAGAACTTTCTATTTCCTTTCAATAAGGGGGAGAGAAGTGAAATGAATGTTTTTAGGAGAGAAATAAGTAAGGGGAGAGAGAAGATTCTCATTTTGATATTGACTCATTCATTTTAAGTGAACTTTAAGGTATTTAAAACAAAATAAAAAGGTGGGTATTTTTGGGAAAACTTTGTGAATGAGGTTTTATTTATTGTAAAAATTTGTCAATGAAGATCAAAATGAAGAAGTAGATAAAGAAGAACTCCAAGTTTATTGAGAGACGTGCATTATTTCATGAGGGATCATGTGGATATTTGAAGATTTAGGAATGATCATACAAAGCTGAGGAGATGATGCCACTCATATTCAGTGTTGACACGAAAGACTAATGGTTTCAGAAGATAATGAAGTTGGTAAGTTTCAGTACATTCCCCAGAGAATCTGATGATGCTGGAACTAGGCGTTCAAAGAGTATATATCATGGTGGAAGAAGTTCATGATGAAAGACACTGACTGTTGAAGAATAATGATAACAGTGAATCGGCATGGGTGTTCTTACCAAAGTATATATTTATGTTTGTTCCATTTCCCAATGTTTCTTAAATTATTAGACCTCAAAATCAGGATTTTTCTTCAATAGAATGATTTCTACATATGAGTGAATGAGATGAAAAATGGAGAAGGAAATCAGAAAAGGGAGAAAATTACATACCTTGGAACATGGATTGCATACCATGTTCTAAGAATGGTCTGAGACCACGTACTTAGTGGCGAAAACGGTATGTGGAATGATTTTTAGAACTGAAAATGGTTCGTAGTGATGATATGTGATGAAGGAATGTGGTACATGGAACATTTCTGAAAATGGTTTTCAGGATGGTACGTGATGATGGCGAAACAGTTTTTAGAACGGGTCGCAAAACTGGAAACAGTTTCCAGAAATGGTACATGGTGAAGGCATGCGGTATAAGGAGCACTGATGGTTGGTGGCATTGTTGCGGTTCAAAAAACATGACTGGTATGATTTTGAGGCTTACAGTACGTGGATAGAGGTTACTATGAGATTAAATTTGTCCCACATTAAAAAATTTGGTAAAATGGATTATAAAAATTTGCAGGGTTATTTTTCTATATAAAGAGTGATATTCCCGTAATTATGGGAGAGAAAATTTGATAAGAAAATATCATTTCTATGGAAGATATCAGCAAAGTCTAAAATTGGTACACATGAGAGATTCTACATAGGATGAAGTGGTATACGAAAGACATAACAGTTAACGAAATTGGAAGGAGTAATCCGCAGAAGGAAGAAACTATATGCGAAGGCAGTACATGAAAGAGTGGTGCGCAGATGAGACGTGATGTGCAGATCAGGCGTGGTATGTGAAGCAGGTGCAGTACGCGGGACAGACATGGTACACATAGAATAGGTGGTACACAGAGAAGAGGTGGAACGAGGACGAGGCGTAGTACACAGAGCAAGGGTGGTACATGGAGAAGGCATGGTACACCGAGAAGGGGTGGTACGTGAAGCATGCATGGTACGCTGAATAGGGGTTGTATGCGACATAGGCACAATACGTCGATCAGGGTCTGTACGTGGAACTGGAATTGTACGCCAAATAGGGGTGGTACACGGAACATGCATAGTACACATTCCAGGTATGGTACAGAGAGTAGGAGTGGTATGAAGATCAGAGACAGTTTACAGAATCAAGGATTGTTCCCGGAAACAAAAACATTATAAAGGGAGTTTTTGATTCTAGGGAATAAATGGAATAAGTTCTAAGTAATTTAGTAATTGCAATGAAGGATAAAATTTAATATAAAAGGTCATCAATTCGGGACTTCGAATCAAGCAGTGTCTCATGCTGAATAGAGACAAAGGTTTTTCATGACAATCTATTGAAGTGACCTTCAAGTCGATAAACTCAGTGAAGACCATTCCAAGGCAGTGAGCCAGGGGGAGTCTGTGGAAGTGATATGATGGAAGCAGTGGTCTATCCTTGAACCTTTATAAATGCAGTGATCCTGGGATAGAGTGATTGTGCTCAAACCTTTTTAATCCACAAGTAGTGAAGATTAGTAGAATTTGGTACGACCGAAAACCTGTCAGCGTATGCTCGTTGGATGTAGACCATAGTGGTGAACCATGTAAAAAGTGTTGTGTTTTCCATCTAAATGTTTTAATCACTGCACATATCCATCATAATGGTTTAAAGAAGTTCCTACCAACGTGGGAACAAGATCTAGTAACGAAGAGAAAATGTTGACACCTTGATTCTCCCACCCCCCTTCGGGTGGTCTAGGGTCTTTCGCATCTCACCCAAATGATGGAAAAAATAGGCTCAATAAACTACTAAAAGAATATTTAAGGGAAACAATCTACATGGGGTGGTCATCCTTGAGGTCACACCCTCCAACGATGGATCACATTTATAAAAAGTGTGTTTGAATGTGGTTCTAATGGGTATAAGAGACAAACATTAATTAAATAGGAAATGGTTGAAGAATTTGGCATGCACAAATGACAATTTCTAAAATGTTGAAACCTAAGGGATGAGTTATAGAACACATACCTTGTACTCGTATGACTCTCTAAGTCCAATACCAGCCTCTACATAGGCATGGATAGGAAGAGATGTGAATATTGAATAAACACTAATAAATGGGGAATATGAGCCTGCATCTAAAGAGTTTTGTCAGTACATAGAAGAATGAATAATGGCTAAAATGGAATTATGATCTCATCGATATAGAACCAATGGGAAAAATGGTTCTTCAATCAAACTCTATATGGATGAAATATGGAAGATTCTACTTTATTCTTGAAGATGGATCAAAATGGGAGAGGGGAGACCTTCAGATGATGGAATGATCAAATGAGGAAGTAAAATATGGTAAATTTTTTTATTATGGTTGTTTGGGTAAAATCAGCTAATAATAATCATCTCATAGTTTGGCAGCACGGTTGGCCAAACCAAGTGCAAACCATACACAATATTTTGTAGGTAGGGTAATTTCACATGGTTAGGCCACATAGTTATAGAAATCATAAACCAACCATTCCAAACACCTCTATTACAAGTCGTGAGTTATTTGAAAGGGTGTACATCCCCTAGCACATAGTTAGGGAAAATCGTACATTTTACATCACCCCACTATCCAGTACTACACAGTTATATGATACTGTGTGGCCTTCCTCACTCAGTTTATACTAAGTCTGTGTCCATCATATTTCTACCAAAAAGCTGGGTTACAGGCTCTGAAAAAACCTTGGACACCCATGACACACCTGTGAATGCTTTATAAATTCGTAACAGGTCTAGAATAATGATTTAGATCAAATGTTAAAGGATCCATATGTGAGTCTAAAACTAGGTTCTTGAAAAAAAAAATTGTTCACAAAATATTATTGATATTAAAATCAAGGATGTGAAATTTTTTATATTATTTTTTTCTTAAATATTATAAAGGTTAATATCAATAAAATATGGAACTGAGTTTCCATATTTTCAAATAATGGATTGAAATGGACACAGTACACTTATCCAATAAGATAAAGGCATGTTCTAGGGTCAATATTTAGTCTTTATCATATTATTTTTAACGTTATTTACCTGATTTACCCTACCATGGAAATAATTACTTTATATAATTACTATTCATAAGGACTAAAAATATAAGGGACCTAGTTACCAAATATGGAACTCTTTATTCCAAATATTTAATTAATTTTTCACAATTTAACTCACAAACATGGCACAATTTATTTTAAAATTAACCCTCAAAACATGACGAAAACTAACTTTTCAAAAGATATACTTTGTATGTATAAAAATATATTATACCTAATTCAAGTATAAAATTAATTAACCAGAATATAATTAGATTAATATTAACAAAAATTAACTAATAAACTTTTAAACATAATCCAAAATAAAATATGGATTTGTAAAAAAATTCCCAGAAAAGAAAATTTTCAATTAAACTATTTATTTTTCTCTATTCATTGAAAAATAAATCATTTCATAAAATTTTAAAAAATTCATCCTAAAAAAATTGACATGATGTATTCAAAAATGAATTTGTTTTTTTTTCAAATTTAAATTCTATAATTTCTAAATTTAGAATTTAAATAAAAACATATAAAGAATAAAAAGGCCTAATTTGTTATAAATAATGATTCATTCCTTTTGACAGAAAAATTAAAAAAAATTCTTATAATGATCAAAACACTATAAATTATAGTTAATGAATATAAATAGTATATTATAATTATTTAATATCATATTATATTTGTTGTTATATTCTTCCCCATTTTTGAAAATAAATCCTCATAATTTTATTTATTTGTTAAATAGGTGAGGTTATCTTTCCCTCAAATCATTTTGAGTTTCTGATGTAGCTTATTAAAACATATGGGTTTTCAAAAATCATTAATTTGATGAATTACCATATTGTACAATAAATTATATCTATGGCCTATAATATTAATAGATTTTTCTTCATATAAAATTTAACATTTCAATTGGACCACCTTAAGGTTTAAAACATTATATTAATGAGGCATATATTTTCATAAAATAAAAATAGGAAAAATGTTGTGTACCTAGGATAAAACATGAAGCAAGACCACTTGAAAATAAAAAATTCTCAATTTATCTTGGATTTCATATGGTATAATGAACTATAGACTTAGCTTTCACTTTTTCCCAAAACACACAACACCTTTCCAGGTAGTTACATTAATAAAAAATGATCATCTATCTCAAAATATTGATCTTTCTTTCAATTATCTACATAAAATTTCTTCATTATCTGATCCATCCTCATATTATATAGAATCACCTATAACTTCTCAAGAATTTATTCTACGAATGATTGTCTTATCAATTTTATTCTTCCATATTCATCCAAAACAAATTTTTCTAGCATAGAATTCCATATAATTCTTAAAAAGGTTCTATCGGTACACTAGAATGAAAATTATTATTATAAGAAAAATAAACTAATAAAAGAGGATGGTCCCAACTACTCTGGTAATCTATTTAACATGAAATAATTATGTATTTAATGGTATGAATCTTTCATTTCTACTTTTAATCATATTGAGGATGACTTGTTATACATAAATTAAATTTAGTACCTAGTGATTTCTGAAATCTTTTCTCAAAATTAGAATTGAACCAGATATCATGGTTAGAAAAAATTGAGAAAGGAACAACAAGAAAACTTACTATCTCATTGAGATATAATTGATAAATAATATCTAAGGAAATTATGTATCAAATGAGATAGAAATTTGCAGATTTAGTTAATCAATCAATAATAACCAAAATTTCATTATTACCTTATGATGTTCAAGGAAATTGCACCAATAAAATCATGGATATTATTACAACCTAATATTTTCATACATATATATTACATTATTTTATGAAAATTCATTACATTACACAAACACAAGTCTAAGTATTATAAAGTAATAGTGCCTCTGGAAATAAGAAAACATAAACAAATGGTTCATAATAGTTCTACATCATCATCTACTTATTTCCACACAATTAGAAATTTTTTCATACATATCACACATAATAACTATCATAATATCTTGTGGAAAGTAGACATTATAAAGGGTTATCTTATATTATTAGTAAGTATAAATAAGGGAAATAATTATACATAATGTGAGTATAAGTGTATGAAAAGTTGATCATAACATATAAAAACCATACCATGTATATCAAAGAATCAAATTTTTGAGTGATGGTATAATGTTTGGTAGTTTATAAGATATAAATCTTATGTATATATAAGAACAATATCCATGAGAGAATAACATTATCATAATATGTGGAACTATCGCATGCACAAAAGTAGAGAAAATTATTTCCATAGTAGTCATGTCTTATTTCCAAGGCTATCAAAGTGGAATGGATTCACTCCCTAAACATTCATACTATTCATGGTACACTCCCAAGACTATCATATTGGATATATTCCCTTACCAAACTATGTTCACTCCCCATTCCAATCCTATTTATCACATGATATTTCAATCATTAAAAACTTTTTTTGTAGGATACATAGGTCCCACTCATCATATAATGAAAATCATTCAAAAGTGTGTCCCAAAATCATAACTAATTCATCATATTAGAAAACATGAAATGTAATGGGTTTCAGGAGAATTATAACATAGAATAACCCATGGAAAATAAATTGATGTCTTATACATTTTATCATAGCATAAAATGTTCAAAACAAATTAGTTTTATAAAAATATCATCCTCATAATAATATACCATATAAAGAAATAATATGGATGGTGCACATGGATCATATACCAAGTAAAATAAAATAATCACCAATGGTTTGGGTCTCTGATAAATATAAATTACAAAAAAAATCATTAAAACATACTTGAGAAAGTTTTTCTTTCTATTTTGAAAACACATATTTAAAATCTAAAAACGACTTAAATATTATATAAAATATTTTCTTTGAAATTATTATTTGAAATTTTTAATTTAATATTAAAATAATTGAGTGTATATGATGGTGTAAAATTATTTTCATGTCATAAACTTTACAACCCATATTCCTTTCATATTTTTGGTAAAAGACAAAATATCTACTTTCAGAAACATTGAAGTGGATTGCCTTTAAATTTTTCTAATAATTCAAAAAGGGTATAAATGAATTTAAAATCATATTTGTTTTGTAAATAAAATATTTAAACCCTTTTTTTGAAAACAAAGATATAGAAAAAAATTCATTTTCAACTAAAGATTGAAATGAAATAATATTTTCTTAAAAATATTATTTTGAACACTTGAGTACATAAAGAGAAAAAAAATTGGGAAAATTTTTTTCTCCTAACATAAATAAAATATAATAAATATCATCATTTTTTTATATGTGGTTTATAAGATTTCATCACTATAAGCATAAAAAAATATTCCAAAAAATGATGGGATTATATCATAAAACTCTTACCACTTTGGTAAAATTAAAATTTATGCCCCATGAATGAAAAAATTAAATTAAACATAAAATATCTTGATAGTAAATAAAATCATTATAATCCATTTCAAATGGGATTTATATATAACTCATAAAAGAAGATATGAGCATAAAATAATGTATATCCCAAAAAAGAAAATTGAGAAAAACATATTATACCTTAAGTATCGACTTTATTTTTAAAATTTAGAACCTAAAATATAATAAATATAATTTTATTATATATATTATGGAACTATAATCATATTTATCATACCTTACATGATTAACTTAGGTATTTTTATTACTAGTTTATCAATAATTCATTGTTAAAATCATACTTTCGATAATAACTTTTTTTTGTGTTTTAGTTTGGTATTTTTTTATCCATTTATATTAATCATCGTACAATAGTATCTAAAATTTGAACCATGGTATATATATTATATATATTCATTCTATATTTATTTAGATTAATCTATTAAAAAAATGTATAGAAAATGGGTTACACTATTCTTGGACATTGTAATCTATACAAACACATGAGTGTTGATTCCATTTTATCTATAGATTGAATGAAAGGATTTTAAATAAAATATTACATTCCATATTCAATATTCTTTCTTTTATATCTCGTTTATTAATTAATTTTATCTATTATAACCATCCATGTAAATAATTATTGTAAAAAAATCATATTGGTTCATGAGGTAGTAGTGTACCATAGACATGAATGTAGATAGCATTTATACAATGGATGGAAAGGTAAGAAATTTTATAATATATTTCTTTTAAATAATTATTAATATGTATTTAATAATATATAAAACCATCCAGTTAATTTTTATTACCTTCCATGTAAAGTGTATGGGAAAAATGAATCATGTCACATCATGAGGCGTTATTTCGGAGTACACACGAGCATCATTATCATATTCCCTATATAATAGAAGGAAATAAGGAATATATGATATTTTAATTATATAAGAATAATTAAATCATAAATAGCATATAAAATCATGATATACATCATTATATATAGCCATAATAAGTGGTTATGTAAAATGAATTATGTTGGTTCGTGATGTGGAATTATGTCGTTTACAAGATTAATATTTTTCTTTCACATTTTAGTAAAGAGGAGATGGTTTTAGTTTTTGATTAACACATTAAAACATCTCATTATTTAATATATTATTATTATTTTATATTATCATGTTTTAATATTATTTTAATGAAGTCTTATGGTAAATTATATAAAACGCTTGGATGAGGATGTTACCTCTTCTTCGGAAAACATATTTAGGATTACACCAAAAGCCTTTCTAGCGTCGATTTCTAATCAAACCAAGGATTCTAGGATGAGTATAGGGATGAATGGAATTTTTTTTGAAGGTACTTTCTTAAAAAATGGGTTTTTTATATTTTAATATGAGATGAGTGGGGGTGGACTTTTATAAGTGGGGATGAGGATACAAATAATTTTTTTCAAAAAAATAACATGTACCCATTTTTCACTTGAAAAAAGAATCCAAAAATGATAATTATTATACATTAGATTCTAAAAGGTATAAATATATACATCTAATCATTTTTCTACATTTTTATAGTTCATTTTCCTTCATATAATTTTGGATTAATTCCTAGTAAACTCATCTTAACCTTAATCGTGGTAACAAATTTTTGTTGTTTTCACAAATAATTATAGTAATAAATTAAGATGAAAATATTATATAATAATAATTATATTTATTAAAAAAAATTAATCCATTTTTTCTAATTCAATTCATATTATTAGAGTAATTTAATTTATAATTAATTCAACATATGTGAATTGAAAGTTGTTTTCCAATGAAAAATGTTTCAATTATTTAAAAAGTTTCTATACACAAAATATATATGAAACTGATTCAAATTACCTATATTCATTTAATATTATTATTATCGAAAAAATAATAATTTTAAACCAATTTGAATAATAATTATCAATATAATTTCATTAAATGAAAATCTATTTTTCTATTAAAACCAATATTTATCACTATTCATATAAAAATTATTCATTTCAAAAAAATACCAAAAATTAAACCTAATCTAATTTTGAAATGTATCTTCCAAAATTAAGTTAATTTTTTTTAACAAATTTTCCAAATTTTTCAAAAATTAAATTTATTATTTTTTCACAAATAGAAATCAAAATATTTGTTTAGAAAATATAATTTTTATAACATATGATGACTTTACTGTAAATTATGTAATTTTTTTATAAGTATGTTTTATTTATATAGAACCTCCATAAAAAATATTTAAAATGTTTTTATTCCTATTAATATCTCCATTTTTAATGGATAATTCATACAAACATGTTAAATAAAAATGTAAATAGTATATTTTGGTTCATTAGAACTCATTGTTGCTTATAGTGAAAGCTATCAAAGAGATTAAATTTATTCAAAAAATATATATTTCATAAAATATATGGATGTTACATTCAGCCACCATTAAAATGAATTTATCCCTTATAATTCAATAACTTTGGTAACAAAAATGAGGATACTTCTGCCTCATTACATCCTTAGTTTCCCACATAGCTTCCTCAAATTGTTTGTTTCTCCATAAAACATTTACTAGATGAGTGGTATTGTTTCATAGAACTTTATATCTATGATCCCGAATCTCCAGTAGTTTTACCTTGTAAAAAATATATTTATCAAATGGTATGACTTTTGAGTTCATTATGTGTGAATGTTCAGGTATATATTTACTTAAAAGAGTCATAGGGAACACATTGTGGACTTGAAATAGGTTTGATGGAAGCATCAATTAATAGGATATTGTCTTGATATTATCTAGAATTTAAAAATGACTGATATACCTAGGGCATACATTCACATAATTTCCAATTATAATTCCATTCTTCCATGGCTAAATTTTAGAAACACCTTTCACGGACATCAAATCCCATATCATATCAATGATTATTAGCATAAGTTTTCTATCTACTTTGTGTCGCCCTTTTTTTAATTTCACTAACCATATGTTCCATTTATTTAGTTGTTAAAGGTCATGATATTTTTTTCTCTAAATTCATTCTAGTATGTTAGATCTCTACAGTTATTTCCATATAGGTATTCATAATTTTTTTCTAAATACTCATGAAAATGATTATTTTTTTATGAAAACTCAACTAGGTGAATGTATTGATCCCAACAACAATTGAAATCCAAAGAAAAAGATCTCAACATATACTCTTTGGTTAGAATTATTCTCATCGACTTAACATTGACTGGGAATGATATGATGTTTTGAGACTTAACACTATATCAACGGTTTGTTGAATACATCACTAGAACATCAAAGTAAACCTCACATCCTGATTAGACACAATAGAATTGGGTAATCCATGAAAATATACAACTTATTTAATGTAAATCCTAGAAATATGATCTAAATAGAAATATTTTCTCATATCAATTAATTGTTATAAATATTTAAGGTGATCAACTAAAATTCATACAACATTGTGCACTTTAGACTTTTTGGGGAGTCTGATGAAATAATACATGGTTATGTTTTCTCATTTCCATTCAGGTATGTATAAGGGATGTAATAACCCATTTTACTTTTTCCTCATAGCCTTAACAATTTAACATAATAAGAATCAAGATAAATTTTTTTTGATATCATTATTCTTTCCATTGCACCATAAATACACTTTTAAATATTGATGCATCTTTATACTTCTTGGATGAATAGAAAGTGAAGAATTATGATAATCCTCAAAATACTCCTTCGTCAAATCTAGTATGGGTGGAAGACCTACACAGTTCTTGATCCTTAATATTAAATCACAATTATTGTTCAAATCTGGAACATTTCTTGCATTATTCTACAGCTCGATATTATCCTTCTACACCTTGTTAATATTTACATGGATAGATTATCGAACATTCATTTGAGATAGATAACCCTTCCATATGGATTATCATTTCCATCCTTTTCAAATCTAGAAAAGATAGATATTTTTTTCATATTTATGGATATTCAATCTTGATCCTTTCGACTCAAGCCATCAACCAACTTTCAATATTTCCTAGGGTAGTAATTAATTGAGAAATCATAATCATTGATCAGTTCTAATCATCTTCTCTGGTACATGTTCAACTCCTTATATGTCAATATATTTTTTAAATTTTTTTGATAAATATACTTATATCACTTTTCCTCATAAAGGTAATACCTCTATATTTTAAATGTAATTATTACTCCTTTTAACTTCAAATCATGAGTTCAGTAATTTCCCTCATAAACCCTCCATTGTCATCAGGCATAAGCTTTGATCATGTAATTCTACATTATAACGTATCCCAATCAATTATTCGATGAAACAATAAATATTAGAAACCCCTTTCTAGTACAAGGTATTATATGAATAGTTTTTATGACTAATATTATATTCACTTCATTAAAATTGTCCATCAAATCATATATCCAAAGGAACTTGTCTCCCGTGTGAGTTAAATATTTTAGTGTATTATATGTTCAAAAGATATTTTCTTTATACCATTGATAATATCCACCTAAAATAAGAAAACATTTAATATCATTAATTTTGGTTTTTCAAGACCAATATTAAATATCCTATATCCTTAATGGATCTACCGATATAACCTCTCTTGAGACAATATACCACAAAAATGTAAACTTTCATATCCAAAATTCAGATTTTTTAATTTTTTTATGAAAATTAATATGTCTCAAGGCCTTTAATATAATTATATAGTGATAATTATGCTCCTTCTTTATCTTTTAAAAGATAATAATATCATCTATACAGACTACCACAAAATGATAAAGTTGATCACTAAATAATCAATTAATTAAATTCATGAAGACAGTGGTTTAATTTGTAAGACCGAATTAAATTAATATATACCCATAGTGTCCATTCCATGTATAGAATTTTTTTCTTGTGTATTTCCTCCTTAAACCTCAATTGATGATATATATAATGATGTTAAATCTTAATAAATCATTGGTCTCTGCACAATTTATCAAACAATCCATAAATATAGGGTATAGGATACTTGTTCTAGATTACTATACTTTTCTATCCCAAAAATCAATTAAAAGTCATATCAATCCATATTTCTTTTTTATATATAGATGTTGTTCACCAAAAGGTGACACACATGGCCAAATGAACCCCTTTTCAATATTTTTCTAGTGTTTCGTATTCAATTCCTACAACTTAATCAATGTTATTTTTTAAGGAGACTTTGAAAATGGAGTGGCACCAAGTGATAGTTGAGTTGATAACTCAACTTCATGAGTTTTCGTAAGACTAGAAAACCCTTTTAAAAATAAATTAACAAATTCCTGTATAATAATAATATCATCAACGTTGAGCTTCTCCCCATATATATCAGATTAATTCTTCTTTTGAATAGGAATAAAAACCCATAAAATGGATGTGATTTCCATCAAAAGTTCTTATTTATCATCTCACGAATAAAAATCATAGTTTGGTTTTGAATATAAAATGTGGCATCCCATTATCAAAAAATGATGTGGTATTTATATATAGAAATCTAATCCATTACTAATATGAAAAAAATAAACAATAAGATTAATGATATGATTTTCACGAAGAAAATTCCCAATAAATTTAGTCAGAGAGGAATCTTATACAATAGATGAGATTATCACCCCATATGGGGTTTCATTGAAAATTATACATCTAAATATATTTTTGGAATATTGATACCATTATAAAATTATAAAAATTTAAATTAATGGGTAGATACATAATCAAATAATTCATTATCAGTTCTAGAGTGGATGGTAAGTGTACCCTTAATTACAACGTTATCGCACCCCCATCAAAAATAGTGATCTCATAAGATTTACCATTGTCCCTTGGATTAAGAGGTTTTAGAAATCTAACATCATTATTGAACTTCACATTTTTGAACTGGTTATCATAGTTCCATACTCCTTTCATTTTAAACTCTAGATTGTGGGTGGTGTATTCTTTAGAGCTTTCTCTCTATTCATTTCATTAGTAACCTTCATTCCATCACTTCACTTCATCACTTGATTACTCAATTACCATCCCTTTTAAATATAAACCATTTATAATTCCCCTAAATATAGTTTACTCCATTCTTCCAACAACACCTCATATATGCTGTGAAGATAATATTATTCTCTCCATAGTTATTTTTGTTTCCCTAAAACTCTATATTTCCTTCCTTATCAAAACTGCAAGATTGATGTGTAACTTATTGATAATTCCCACAGAAGAATTGGTTATAAGATATTCAAGAATCCAAAAACATTATGTACAGTTTGGATAATAATACTAGAATCATACGTCATAATTATTGAAAAATATTTATCATAGATACTAATGGAATAATCATCATTATGATTTAGCTCAAGGAATTCCTTCATCCATTTTATTATGAATAATTAGATGGAAGTTCTTACGGAAAAATATTATCTTAAACTCTTCCCACTCTATGGATTAAATTTCATCTTATTGCCTCACATTATTTATGATATTCCCCATTTAACCACTTATCCTTCCAAATGATAGACAAAAAAATGAATTTTTCTTGTCGTGAACACTATAAAATAGAAAATATCATTTCAATGGGACTGATTCATTTCTCAACGTCTAGAGGAACAAAAAAACCTATAATGTTTTATGGAAATTTACACCTGAATTACTCAATAGAATATTGTCCCTCATTTTCTTGTTTATAATTCCATCAAGATTTATACCTTTAGAAAGTAGTAAGAGAATATCGATAGTATTGTTCATTACATATCCCCTAACATTCTATTTTTAGGAGAAAAATCAATAAATTTTCTATTTAATTCATCATTAACATGTTTCCTTCAGGTTCAAACCATCATCTAGAGAACAAATCATAGAGTGATCAATAATCATGTTGGGAGAAAACATAGTCATGAAAAATCATTTATAGGATTTCTAAATCAATAGACATTATTTTTAATCAATGACACATATTATTTACACAAGGTTATTCATGGTCATCATATATTCAAATCCTTAAATAATTTTTATAAATAAAATGTATAATAAGTAAATAATGTCCTCTAGTAGTGTCTAACCAGGTGTACATTAAGTCCCATTATCACGTACCAAGTAATCCTTGAGTCCAACCCAACATGAATTTTTCAAATTTATTACCCCCGAGTACATATGTGATAAAAGTAAATACACTTATTGTATCCAAATAGGAATTTATTTCTTGTTAAACCACATAATATATTACTTACAAAAACATTAGGATGTTACCCTTAACATAGGATTATCCTAAGGGTTCTCATAAATATTTTCTCATCCTGCTTTTAAAAAGCTAACTAACCCAATCCTCTAATACCTACCATAACAAACTAGGATTTTCATACATTTATATTAAGTCATTTTTGAAAAAAAAAATATTCATTAAATTATACAAACACATGTCTGAAAATAATAAAGTTATAGAATATTTGGAATCATTGAATGATAAAAAACCTTTTTATAAGAGGTCCACATCATCTTCCGCATAGTACCTCATCATTAAATCCTTTATAAAATGTATCACATATAATACCTATCATCCTTATCTGGGGAAAAAATATATATAATGGGTGAGAAAAAATCCATACTAAGGGTAAACAAATAAAATATATTAACATAATGTGAGAATAATATTATGAGAACACAATCATAACATTTGAAAACCTTACCTGATTATCAAATATCAAAATCTTAAGTTATGGAATAAATATTAGTAGTTCATAATAGATAAATATTAACAAAATCAAAGAACATGAGTCGTGAGAGAATAACATTGGAATAATATATGGAATTGTGGAATACAGATGAGTATTGAAAATCATTTCCATAGTCATCAAGGATCATTTTCATGTTTATAATAGTGGAATGGTTTCATGCCCTAAACCATCATAGTAGTCAAGGATCACTCCAAATACTATTATAGTGGACATGGACCCTTACTAAATTCAGTTCACTCCCCATTCTAGTCCAATTCATCTCATGAGATTTAAATTTTTACCCAATGCATTGGAGGGAGATATAAATCCCACCAAACACATAAAAAAACATACAAACTTGTTCTATAATATTATAAAACATTCGTAATATCATATAACATGAAAATTAATGGTTTTCAAAGCATTACATTTAATAATCCGACCAAATTTTATCCTTTATTTTATTATTTTAGAGATGTTGGATGTTTTGGTGGATGTTCGAGTCCATTTACCAGTGAGATTTATTGATTTTTAATTTTTTGGGAGACTTTTGGTGATGTTTATGGTTTTTATGAACGGTTTTGGGGTTAGTTGTGTGGCCTATTATGGCTGAGGGTGTTTCCAGATATTTTTATTCTCATACAGTTTTCATTATAAGGAATGTGCATGGATTTTCACAAACATTTCATGGCCTTGGAGTAACTTTTTGGAGTGTGGCTGGTGTCAAGTAAAAGGCACATGGCTTGATAATAGTTAAAGGAAAAATTTTATTAATCATTAGAGTGCCTCTTAAATGTTTTACAGAGTAGAGGTGCATGGTTGGCACATGGTATCCCAAACTATGTGGTTAGGTTGTGTGGGGCCCCTCATTCTCCAATTGGGTTCCCATGGTAGGAATACAGTTTTTCTCACCCCAAGTATGGTTTACCTTTTATTTTATTAATTTCATGATGTTTTATATTTTTTTTTTGAGGATTGTGTTTAGTTCTAGGTGAGAGGATTTTATTTTCAATGTTTTTGGTGGATTTTTTCCCTATACATGGTTTTTGTGCATGGTTTGAGGGGTTAACTATGCGTCTAGTTAATAATGATGGAATTTATAGTTATTTCTCTTCTCAAATGGTTTTATTATCATGGAATGTGTACTTTTTTTTCAAACCAAACGAAGCCTATGAGTAACCATGTGATATGTGGTAAGTGTCGAGGAAAAAGCGCAAGACAAGTAAATGGTTAGAGGAAGTCGTGTGACATTAATACAGTATCCTCTATAATTTTTTTAGAGGAGAGGCACACAATTTCCACATGGTTTCCAAAACCATGTGTCTATCCCTTTCATTTTTACTCCTTCTCAATTGGTATGTGCACAGTTGGTGCACTATTTGGAAAACCATGTGGTCAAACCACACGTTTTTCGCAGATTTCATAAAAGCTAAATTTTGGATTTTTTACCTCCAAATTTTAAACCCATTTCATGTTTTCCTCCCCTTTACTCGACCTAGGATCATGATAGGGATTCCCAAGCTCCCCTCCCTTAGTACCCCTCCCTCTATGGTTTCTTCCTAAAGATCCTAAAGTGATATTATTTGGATTTCATGGTTAATTTTAACCTATTATTCCCTACATCTTGTGTTCCTTGGTTTTTTATTAGTGGGTTTATCCCTTGTAAAAACCTTAAGAGTTAGGTTTTATGTGTTTCATTTTCTCCTTTGATGTTTGGGTGTGAGGATCATCTCTTGGGCTTAGTTCTTCCTTATTTAAGAGTTTCATTGAGTTAAAAAATCAATGAGGTAATCGTTTCTGTCCTTTCCCTTTCTAAATCAAGACATGTGCTGCTTGAGACTTTCTAATAAATTTATAACTTTGTTATTCATACTTATAATGTGATTTTGTGAGTGGTTGTGATGTTTTCAAGTTGTAAATTAAATGAAAATGGGTTTTTAATAGGATTTTTAAAGTAATGCCTATATGTATATGTATATAAAGTTCTTTTTAAAATTCCAATTGGACTTTGTAAAAGGAATTAGGTGATTTTGAGTTTGTTTGTTTGTGGATATTCTTTGGTAATTTTTTGTTTTTTGAATTAAGTATTGTGTGTGTGTTTGGTGACTTTTTTGGTTTGGTGATTCTGTGTTCACTCTTATAATGGGTTATAAGATTCTTTGTTATTCATAAATTGAAACCTTTAGTATTTAATGGATTTAAAAAAGGGATCCATTAGATGTGAACATATCTATATATACACAGGGTGACCATATAAATAGGTAAAAAAATGCTAATGGATATCTATATAAATTTTCATCATTAACCCAATTTTTAGAGCACCATTCAACCCACCTTCTCATCCTAAAATAATATAATTTTAAATGGTTAATTTTAAACCTATATATATTATAAATGGTTTCATAATTCCCAAATTATTTCAAATTTGGTTTCCCAATGTGTTACCTAAATCTTGTCTCATTTCGAAGTTTGGAATTTCGTTTCGTAACTACCCTATTATAACTATTGGATCATGATGTCTGTTTTCTCCTTAGTTTTGAAATGGTTTGGGAAATAAATGGGTTTTTTAAAGGTTGTGGAATATTTAGTACGTACTGATGTTTCATAAATGTGTTTTGAATCTCATGTGATGTGTAGGCCCAGTTTTCACTTATGAATGACTTGATGTGTGTGGGGTCCCCTATGGCAGTCTCTCTGAGGATAGGGTCATCACATGGGTGGTTTTAGAGTTTCTAATATAAAATAACATTGTAATATATGGGATATTGGTTTGTGTCATATATGTTAAGAATTTTTCATTCCCTACATGCTAATATCATGGGATTCCTAGGAATTATATAGAAGGCTAAGTGCTGGTTGCTTACTGTACACGATTAGACTGACTAATACCCCCTGGATTTGTTAAAAATATGTGTGGTATGTTCCACCAGTGAGTCTATTTTAGATAATTGATATAGGTTATTGACTACAGATCTATTCAATATGTTGACAGGTTAGCCTGTCTCAAATGCATCTGTGGATTACTTCTAGAGATGTTTCAGTAATTCCCATTTTTAATTATCTATATGTTCTACTGATTTTGATGTAGTTTGGTTCCCTTCCCTCCTAATATATGGATTCTTTAGTAATTTCCTTTATTTTATGGTATGGATTTTCACCACCTAGTTTGCGTCCTTTTTATGGTTTTGGGTTTTGGAACTTGTATATTTTTTCATCGAAATATATTTTAAACAAAATAATTTCTTTTTGGTTGTTTTCTAAAATGGATTACTTAATGATGTCTTTTGATTTTAAAATTATGAGAAGCCTATTTTCTAAATTTATTTTAAAATACTGTTTATATATTGTTTCTATAAAGTAAATATATAGAATCTGTGTCTTTTACCTATTTGTATGTTTATGCTAACACCCTAATTGTTCCACTCGGTGTCCTTAGACCAAATATATTTTTTTGGATCAGGATTCTGGTGTAGGTTTTCCAATAGAGAGGGCTCATTTTATTATTTCTGGTGATCATGAGGTCATATGGATAATTTTTCAAGTTATGTTTAGTTCTATTTTGTTTTTGTATTAATTTCTTCTTTTTTGTTATTATATTCAAATTTCTTTATTTATTTACTGATGATCTGTTAGTATTGGTTTTGTTGCATTCTCTATTTTATTTTTCTTGTTTACCAGTTTTTACGTGGATAAATAATTCCCATTGTGGTATCGTTGATATCGAGTGCTATTCACCAACCCTGAAGGATCGAGGAAAATGCTTATGCCTTGTCTCATGTCGGGTCAGGTGTTGGTTTAGATGGTAGCCTGACCCCGTTCATGAAAAAATTGTATCATAGAAACTCATTGTTATTTAGGGAATCATTTAGACTAGAGATTATGACAATTGATAATTGATTGGTAATTATGGGAAGGAATTCATGAACACTTACTCCTCCTGAGCCTTGGGATTCTCGAGTTAGTCTCATATTTTAGATTTTCGTTTTGATTTTTGGGTATGTGGATGGGGAATGACAATGAAGTTGAACCGGTGTTGTATAATAAAATTATGTAGATTAGTTACCCATATGTATACTAAGTTCATGGTTCATGGTCATCATAGTGGTTAGTGAATGACTCGGTCAAGGTCTACTAAATCATATGGTCATTTTATTTATGTCCACTAGTTCCATGTTTCAAGACTTCAGTGTGAGTTTTATTTTGGAATGTTTTTGTTCAATTGAATCTGGAAAATAGTTTCTGGGGAAAATTTTATTCAGAAAGGAAAATAATTTTGGGGTGTCAGTTTATTTAAAAATTGGGTTTTTTCTGTTTCAATTTGAATTTGAAAATGATTGCAGTACTTCAAAAGAGTCTTTGGAATTCAAAATGGTTTTGGATTTTTCAATGGGAATTGTGGTTTTGAAATTGGGTTTTGTTTATTTGTGATGTTTGTTTCATGAGTTGATATTTTGGTGTGGAATGTTATTTTTTTTAATTTATGGTTGATTTTTATTTGGGTTTCTTTTGTTAATTAGAGTATTCCAATCAGAAATAGCACAATGTCTGGAAATGAGTATTCCCAAGTTGATGGCCCTATTCATACTCTTATTACAATGGAAGAGTTGAGTTCTTCTCAATTGTTGCCTATTTTTTGTGGTGATTGAAGTCCTTTAGGGGATTTGGAGTGTCTTTAGGAAGTGTAATATTTTATTAGGTAGTTGGGATCTCCTAATTACATAAGGGTACAATATTTTTTGGGGTTTATTGAGGTACTGATATTGGATTCATGGAAGGTGATCATATCATCATCATTTGAAGATGGAATGACTTTGGAAGTCATTAATACCACTTTAATTCAATAGTTCATACCACAGGATGTTAATTAAAATAACGTGAATGAGATCTTGGCTATTTAGTAGGGTCATCAGATAATGGAGTCCTATGTTGATCACTTCAAATATCTGGTTTCTTTTTCACTATAGATAGCATCATAGGATCTGATAAAATCACTTTTTTTGTCTGGGGTCTTCATCCAAAGATTACATATTCAGTTATCTTATCTAGGGAATTTTTTTTGAATATCATGGATGACATGTTTTTAGATAATATGATTCTTGGAGAATAGTTTGAGTAACTAGAAATATGGTTTCTCTTGGAGCCCATAAAAGTTCCCCATCTTGTGAGGGGCATATCCAAGAGGAACTTATTCTTGATTATTCTCCTTTCTCTATCACAAATTCTTATTCATCATACCATTCCCTCATGTAAATATAGTGTGGAATGTTTGTGCATATGAATTAGTCTTGTTTCAATCTTCCAAAGTCATATCAAAGATGTTGTTGTTTGGGTCACAAAGAGATGTATTGAAAGAAGTGTCACGATAAGAGGAAGTATTGATAAGAGGTTTTCATTTCCTGACCCTTGGGAAGAATATGCTTCAAGAATTCAGGTCTCTAGACATGGGCCTTGGAGTGAATCTCTTCAGGTATTTGAGAATGGTTTGGTGTTAGGTTATTGGGGTAGTTTTTTTTTGTAATTTTTTTCTCATTGTATAGGGGATAGGTGGACTAATTCTCTTATGACTTTGTGGTTTTTCCTGTGTTTTGAAATGGTGTGGTTAGCCTTTTGGATTGGTTTTTGTTTCTAATTATGATCACATTGGAGATGCACTTTTCTTGTTGGAATGATTAATTATAGTATTTTCACCCCATTGTTTTAGAGTTACTTTCATTAAGGCCCCACGTAGTCGGGTTTGATCTTTTTTGGGAGTTCCCATGTCAATTCTTGTTGGGTTTCCCATTTTTTATGATCTTAGGTTCTAGTTGGGATTTCCCATGTTAGTGTCATTGCATTGGGAGTTTAAGTGTCGATCTTTCTAGATGGATTATTATGGTGGAGAGACCATTCACTTCCTTCTATATATATTATCATTGTAGTTTTACTTACAACTTTTCATGTGTGAATTTTTGAGTTAAGGATCACACTGAGTTCATAGTTTTATTTTCCTTCATACAGACTGAGCATGAGTTTTGGTTCTCCTTCAGCTATGTAAATTTTTAGCGGAAGAAATTATTTTTTGGGGGATAATTTTCACCCCATGATAATTTTATATCCTTTATTTTATTTTATTTATTGATTTTGGGTCTTTCAATGGAGTTTCTGGTCAATTTTCTAGTGATATATTTTGAGTTTTGATGTTTTGGGTGGCTTTCTTCCCTATGCACAGTTTGTGTGCATAGTTTAGGGGTCAACCATGCAACATATTAAGGATGAGGGTGTATCAATTTACATTTCTTCTCACATGATTTTATTTTCATGTAATGAACATAATTATTACCAAATCATGGAGGACTAGGAGTAACCATGCGGTGTGTGGTTGGTTTGAGGGAAAAATACCGCAACATACGCATGGTTAGAGGAAACCATGTCGAAAGAGTGTAAAAGACTCTAAAAATCTTGTCATAGGTGAGGCACATGGATGGTTAACAACATCCCGAATCATGTAGATAGCTTGATTGGGTGTACCCCTTCTCTTGAATGGTGTGTAGGGTTAGATCATGGTTTTGAAAACTATGCGGCTATACCATACAGCTTCCCCATAATTCTTAAAAGTAGAATTTTAAATTTTGACCCTCCATATATTTAACACATTTTGGGTCCCCATCCCCACACCTACCCTTCCATAAATTGGGCACTTGATAGGTCTTTATAATATCCTCTTCATTGGTTCTCCTCTCCCAATAGTTGCTTCATTAAGCTTCTAAGGTCAGTTTCTTTGGATTTCCTGGCCAATTTCTCCTCTTTTTGTCTTAGTCTATAGTTTCTTGGTTATTTATTGGTGGGTTTATATCATGGAAAACCCCTGGGAGTAAGTATTTATATGTTTGTTATGTTCCATTGATGTTATAGTGTGTGGATTGTCTCTTGGGTTTAGTTTTTTCTTCTTTGGTAGTTTCATTTCATTCTTTTGTTATTATGATAGGTGTTTCTAACGATTTTTTAACGAACCATGTCATGTGATTATTATGAATTTATAATAAATTTATTAATGTGTTATCAATTCTTATGATGTTCTTGTGTGAGTTTTTTTTTGAATTTTTTCAAGTTGGAAAATATGATGAAAATGGGTTTCCAAATGATTCATATGGTTGTGCCTATGTGTATTTATATAAAAAGTGATTTTAAAAATTTTAATTGTTATTTTGAAATGGAATTAGTGATTTAGGGTATTTTTGGACATCTAAATGATTAGTAATTTGGTGTTTTGTGAACTGATAATTTTGGGTGAGTTTTAGAGACTTTTTGGATTGATTATTATGTGTGGACTCTTTTAATGGGTTTTAATACTCATTGATATTATTAAATTGGAACCTTTGGTATTTTATGGAATTCAACAAGATTATTATTGGACATGTGAATATTCATATGTGCATGTGGTGAAAAAATAGATAGGCATGAAAATGATAATGTATCCCTATTAAAATGTTTAAATTGAACCCATTTTTTCAATATATTCTTCCCTCACCTATTTACATCTTTAGTTCCCCTAATTTCAAATGGTTCTTTTAAAACTTCATGTGTTATAAATGGTATCTTAATTACCAAATTATTCCAAATGTGGTCTCCCAATGTGTTACATAAATATTTGTCTATTTGGAACTTTGGAGTGTGGTTTGTTAACTAAGTAGTTATGAAGGCCTATTTGATACTATTAAAGCATGTTCTACATTTTCTCATTGGTTTTAGAAATGGTTTTTGTAAATAGTTGGTTTTGGAAAGTGTAAGGTCTAGTTGGTACCTTGTGATGTTTTGGAAATCAGTTTTCAAACTCATGTGATGTGTAGGCCTGGTTGGCCCCTATGAATAATTTGATGTGTGATGTACACCCCTTTGGTAGTCCCTCCAAGGAAAGCGTCATCGCATATGTGGTGCCAGAGTTCTTCCTAGGAAATCACATTGGAATATGTGGGTTATTGTATTTTTCCAAGAATATTATGACCTCCTCAATCCTCAAATAATATTATCATGGGAACCATGGGCATCATCTAGAGGGTTGAGTGATAGTTTCTTACTGCTCCTGGTTAGACGGACATGTACCCCAAGGGTTTTTTGAGAGGATATTTGGGATGTGACACTTGTGAGGAATGTTTATAGTAACCATATTAGTTATTAAATTTAGTGTTTCACCATGTGTCAATAGGTGATTCCAACCCAATTTCATCTAGGGATTTTTTTCTAGATATTTTTTGGAAATTCCCATGATTACTTATCTATATGTTCTTGTTAATTTTTTCACATTAGTTTCCCTAACATACTAGTTATTCCTACTTGTGTTGTTTCATTTTTTTCTTGTATGGATTTTTATCACCTTATTTGGATCCATATTTTTTTATTGGGTATTGAAACTAGTATGTTTTCAAATGGAAATATCTTTTTAAGGAAAATAATTTCAAGTGGGTTGTTTTCTAAACTGGATTACTTGATGACATTTTTGTATTGTAAAATTATGGTTACCATATTTTCTAAATGTATTTGAATAAATTTTTTATGTAATGTTTTGGGAAATTAAATATATGGACTCTATGATTCTTACCTACTGGGATATTTATTCTCACATCTTACTTGTTCAAACAGGTATCGGTATACCCAAGTTGTTTTGTAGATTCAGTTTTTGGGTTCATGTTTTCCTATAAAGTGGGCTACATTAATGGATGGGGTGGAACAGAAGGTCACATGGAGATATTTCTGGGTTCTATTTGTTTCCTTTTAGTTTTTATTTTCAGTTTGGTTTCACTATTGTGGTATTTTGATTTAGATATTTAATTATGGATGACCATTTTGTATTAATTTTTCAATGTGCCCTATTTTATTTAGTTTTTTTTTCAGTTTATCTTGGGATAAATCATTCAAACAATGACATGTTTGATTACTAACAATAGATACCATCTTATGAGGAACGTTAATGTCTCTCGGGCCATGTATCTAGCTAGTTCATTTGTCAGATCAGATGGTATAATGTCCTTCTTAATGACATTACATCATAGAATAACCCATGGAAAACAAATGGGATTTATATATATTTCATCATAAAACCCCATGGAAATGAAATGTGATTAAAAATTCATATTTATCACAATCATAAACTATACAGATAAATAATATGTGTGGTACAATTGGTTATATCCCTAGTAAAATATAATCAACACCAAATAGAGTTGTAATTGATAAATATAAATTCCATAAAGAATCGTCAAAACATTCCCAAAAGAAACTAACATTCCATTTTGAAAACACTTCATTAAAATATAAAAACATCCCAAATATGAATGGAAAAAATATCCTTGAAAATAATCTTGTAAACTTATAATGTATTATTTAAAACATTATATTGCCATAAGAGAGGAAAAATCATTTCATTTCAAAAAACAACAAAATAATTATTCATTTCTTTTTGGGGTCAAATTAAAAGAAAATAAACCCGTTCTAAAAATGATTAAAATAATCCATTTAAAAATTATATGAACATTAAAACATGGTATAAATGACATAGAGTAAATATAAAATATATGTAAAAACATATTTAAAACACTTTTGAAAACATGGATATAGAAGAAGATCATTTTCAATTGAAGATAGAAATAAAATTAGATTTTATTAAAAATATTATATAAATCAAATGAGTAAAAAAAGATTAAAATGAATGAAAAAAAATGTACTCTATTTAAATAACCAAATGAGAATAAATTTAATGACTTTCTTGGGGGTTGTATCATAATATTTTATAATCTGAAGCATAAACATAAACTATCTCGATACACATTGAGATCATATCATAAAACCCTTACAAATTTGGTAATATTGAATCATAATCACAATAAAATGATAACATTAAATGAAATATTAAATATTATGATATTAAATAAATTCATTATATTATATTTCAAAGGAGATGTATATATACATCGAAAAATAATACAGGTTCATAACAAGACAAATTGGGACAATAATACCTTACCATAAGTCTCGACTTCCATTTTACATGTTTGAACCTATAATATTGTAAATATAAATTTATTATATACCTATTATAGAACCATAAATATATTTATAGTATTATATATGATTTACTTTTGATTTTTATTACTTATTCATTAATAATTCTGTAACGTCCTAGTTCCAGGTGCCGCACAAAGGTGCCCCGTACCTGGTTGGTCACTTGGCCTCAAGCGCATTTCCCTGAACAACACAGGCTGCTGACTAGAAGTGAGGGCCATGGGTGTGATAGTGGGGAAACCATTCCTCATTGGTAGAGTAACACAGTGGAAGTAAAATATATCACAAAATCAGAATCAATAAAAATACCACAGAAAAGTAAACAATAGTAGACTAGAAGAAATAAACTAGAGAACACACACACACACACACATATATATATATATATGATGCATGATACATATGTCTAGGAAAGTATCCAAACAACTCATAATGTTTGAATATAATAATAAAACAAGGTAAAAAAGAAAATAGATAAACTCCAGTAGCATTTCAAGCCTCAGCTTGGTCCCACGCTCTCCAGCTCCACAGCAATAAAGTGCCTAAAGTAGAAGGGCTCTTTCCCTTATCTACAACTATAAATATATAATCTATTTAGGCCCAAAATCATGACCCAAACATGGTGTGAGGCTATTCCCAGTAGTTAAACACCCAAATATCTATGCCTAAATGTCAATTAATATATATGGTAGGAAATAAACAAAAGTAGTAGTAAACAAGGAAGTACTCAGAAGTAAACAATCATATAGTTTCAATTGCATTCATTTCCACATGTCCAGTATGATGGTAAACACAAATAGGTAACCCTCTGAGAAGTACTCACATCCTAACCCCTATGGTTCAACAAAAAAACACAAACAAACCTCTAGTAAGTACACACAATTTAACCCCTCTGGTTTTTGTTTAGAAAAGACACTATGTGGAAGAACTCACCGTCAATTCCCCATGTAGTCTTATATTAGTAACTACATACAATCTGGGAGAGCACTCAACAGTGAATTCCCCCTATTTTTTCTCAACGTTGAACTACAGACACTCTGGGGGAGCCCTTATATCCACTCCCCATGTTTTCCCGAAACGTAAAAGTAAACAGACACTCTAGAGAAGACCTCAACGGCCATTCTCTCTATGGTCTACTACACCAATTTCTCATGGCCCTTTGTAAGTCAATAATGAACAATGATATAAAGGAATCCAAAGTAAACATCAATAACTACGTGGCCAAATAGTCTATAGCATCTCACATCATGTCAGATAAAGTCACTCCATCCTAACAATACTAGGCATGGAAAGGAAAGTAGCCTAACAGGCAAGCTAGACCGAATAGTCAAAACAAGAAAACATGGGAAAAACATCCCACTACTGGAAATATGATCTTTCCCAACACTTCTATACCAACGGTTTGTAAAAACCATTGGTATAGCTACCATTTCTCAATGGTCCACCAAAACCGTTGGGAAAGCCTTAGATTTCCCCACCTTTCCCAACAGTTTTGGTGAACCGTTGGGAAAGGGTCACTCTTTCCCAACGGTTCACCGAAACCGTTGGGAAAGGGTGTGTTTTCAGCCTCTTTCCCAATGGTTCACCAAAACCGTTGGGAAAGAGTGACCTTTCCCAACAGTTCACCAAAACCGTTGGGAAAGGGTGTGTTTTGAGCCTCTTTCCCAACGGTTTTGGTGAACCGTTGGGAAAGAGTGACCTTTCCCAATGGTTTTGGTGAACTGTTGGGAAAAAACATCCAAAAAACCAACCTTCGATCTAAATAACTCAACCCATCCCTAACCTATCCCAACTGTTTTGAAAACCGTTGGGATAGCCCTATCCCAACGGTTTTCAAAACCGTTAGGATAGGTTATTTAATTTTTTTCCATCCCTACTAACCGAGAACAATATATAAATCAAAATTTTAATTTATTATGATAATACATATATATATTTATGAAATTATGTTTACAAAAGTGATGTTAGATTAGTGGTTAAGTCGTTCGATTATAAACGAGGGGCCCTGGGATCAAATCCCAGCAGATGTTTTATTTTTGGAATTTATATACCAACGGTTCTATTACCATTGGTATAGATTCAATATTACCTATACCAACAGTTTCCAAAACCATTGGTATAGGTCTATACCAATGGTTTTTGAAAAACCGTTGGTATAGACCTATCCCAACGGCTTACTTGGCTACGGTTCTCCAAACCGTTGGTATAGGCTATACCAATGGTTTGGAGGCCTATACCAACGGTTCCAAACCGTTGGTAAAGGTTAGTTTTCCAGTAGTGTCTATAGAATGTAAAATTTGGCCCTATTCATAAACAATTAACTTCTATCTAAACAAACAAAGCATAGCAGGCAATAACTGGGCTAAAATCCATAAACACGCAATACCCCGAACAAGGGTCTTGGGAACTTTTGAACATATAACTCAAATAATAACTATAGAAAGGCACAAACCACCTTATTCATTGTGTTTATTTTGATATACATGAACCACATGCCTTGAATCACCCTACAATGTGTTAGATCTATAAAAACATTAAAAACATTCAACTGAGGATAACTCGTGAAAGAAGAGAAATCAAGAGATGAAGTTAAATAAAAAAGGTGAACTCACCGATGAAATTCCAATGAAACCAACAGAGGTCGAATTAGAGAACATACAGAGTGTTGGGGGCTCGGAGAATATTTTCATCTTAAATTTTCTCCTAGATGAGACAGGCGAAGAAGAAGAGGGATCTGTCGATTAGACTCGACCCTGGTCCATTTAATGAAATAAAATGAAAGTACATGGCATGTTATTTGAAAGTACATTGCTTGTACTTTCCTTATCTGGCCTCTGCTATAGGAGGTCTCCAGGTCACCACACATGGCCATGAACTCAATTGTTACACAGCTAGTACACGTTCACTCGTGGTATCCAGGTACACAGCGTTTACTTATAAGTTCATGACATGTACTCCGGAAATTTCCAGAAACTTCCTTTTTTCTCAAAGACAACCAGAAAATAAAGACATACCTAAAAATACGATTTAGGTTCTTACAAACTCCCCCCATAAATAAATTTGTCCCTTAATTTTCCTAGAAAGGTCGCGTAGAAGAACAATCATCGAACAGCTCCGGCCACTACGATCGTACATTGGCCTCCCTCTCCCAGGTATTGTCATGTAATCTTTTGTGCTTCCCTAGAACATGTACCAGTGTAAGAGACTAGGCATAGAGAACCTTTCAACCTCAATTAATAATCTGTATAGGATGCTCGCTGAACAAGGTGTCCACCTCAAGCTCAACCTCCTCGAGATTGAAAACATGAGATGGGTCTGAGAAGTAACGTCGAAGCTGAAAAACATGGAAGAAATCATACATATCCCGGTACCTCTGAGGTAACTACAAACGATAGGAAACTGGACCGACTCTCCACAATACCTCAAATAGCCCCATGTACCTCGGTGAAAGCTTGCCTTGTCTCATAATCCTCCTATGTCCCATCCTCGGTGTGACACACAAGAAAACCTGATCTATGACCTCGAACTCCATAGGTCATCTCCGACGATCAACATAAGACTTCTTCATGACTGTGTAGTAGCCATCCTCTTCCGAATCAACTAGATTTTCTTTGTGGTCACCTGGAAAAAACAAGGTCCCAGTATAGCTGCCTCTCTTACCTATTGGTTGTAAGGGTGATCAGTATGGCCTACCGTACATGGCCTCATATGGATCCATCTGAATAGTTTCTTGAAAACTATTATTGTAGGAAAACTCCAAAAGAGGTATGTTCTTTTACCACTAACCTCCAAAATCTAGGGTGCATGCTCGAAGCATGCCCTCAAGAACCTGAATAGTATGCTCAGACTGTCCATATTTTTGTGGATGGAATGTTGTACTAAAAAGTAACTATGTACCCAAAGACTTCTGTAATCCCTACCAGACTCAAGAGGTAAAACGAGAATCCCTATTTGAAACAATGAAGTGTGGAACTCAATGTAAATGGACAATATCTCAGATGTATAACCTTCTGAACTCATAAAAAATAAAGGTCTCCTTCATCAGTAAGAAGTGAGCAACCTTCATGAGTCTGTCAATGACAACCCAAACTACATCATTCCCTTGAAGAAATCTCGAAAAAAATATCATGATGTCCATCTCGACATCATTCCACTTCTACTCAGGAATGTTTAACTGATGAAAAAGAACTGTTGGTCACTAATACTCCGCCTTCAACTACTGATAGGTGGAACATCTCATGACAAACCCAGCAACATCACTCTTCCTACCTAGACACCAATACTGATAGTGAAAATATCGATAAATCTTGGTGACACCAGGATGAACTGCCCAAATTGAATAATGAAATTCCCATTTCATCTATACGCGTATGTCTATTGGCACCCACACACATCCATGAAAATGAAATATTTCATCCTTTTTTATGGTCCATCCACGAATAGGGTCCTCTCTTGACACACATTCCCATAGGACTAGGCCTTCAGAATCTGACAGCTTCCTCACTCACAATCGATCATGTAGAGTATAGATAACAGCTACAGAAGAAATAAATACCTAACCCTATCTGTCAAACACCTCAAAATGAATCTTAGAGAATATATTCAAAAGATTCCACTCACTTTTGTCCTCCCAAACTACCTGTATCTGAGCCCCCCTGCTCAACGCATAATCAATTATGTTGCTTTTACCAGGCGTGAAGGAAAGCTCAATGTCAAAAGACTGAAGATACTCAACCCACCATCGCTATCTCAAATTCAGATCACACTGAGTGAAAAGATACATGAGACTCTTGTGTTCATTGAAAACCACAAATTATCTCCCAATAGTTATTGTATCCGACGGAATAAATCATGAACAACTACATCCAACTTGAGATCATGTGTTGGGTAGTTCCTCTGATGTGGCCTCAACATCCAAGACCTGTATGAAATAACTCCTCCCCCCTCCATAAGAATTGCTCCCTTCCCGACACCTAAGTCATCATAGTAAATAGTGTAGCTCTTTCTCAGCTATAAAAATACTAGTATCGGTGCTGAATTCAACATCCATTTCAGTTCCTGAAAGGATAAGTCATAGGAATCTGACCACAAGTACTTTGTACCCTTCTTAGTTTGGCCCATCAATGGCGCTGCTATGTGTGAGAAGTCCTATATGAAACATCAGTAATAACCAAATATCCATAGAAAACTCCACACCACCAAGACATTCTTTAGTTTCTCCCAGGAAAATGCTATTCTCACTTTCTCTAGGTCAACTGATACTCCTGTCTCTGAGATAACATGACACAAGAAGTTAAGATGGTCAATTCAAAAATGTCATTTTGAGAAATTAGCATATAACTGATGCTCTCTCAGTGTACTCAAAATGATATCAACATGGTTAGTATGGTCATGTCGAGTGTGATAGAACATGAAGATATTGTCCACAAATACCTCCATGAAATAATCAAAGTATTAATGGAATAATCCATTCATTAGTGCGATGAGAATTTTAGCCACGTTCTTGAGACTGAACGGCATAACCACAAACTCTTATAGACCATACCTGCACTGAAATGTTGTAGGAGGTATATCAGATGGTCTAACGTGTAAATGATGATAACTAGATCTCAATTCAATCGTCGAGAACACCCGGGCTCCTCAAAGCTGATAAAAGAGATCATCAATCCTCAGTAAGGGATATAGGTTCTTTACCGTCAACTACTTCAGCTTCTGATAATCCACACAAAGTCGGAGGGTACCGTCTGCCTTCTTCACAAATAGGAAAATAGAACCCCAAAGAGAATTACTAGGTCGGATGAACCCCTATGCCTGTAACTCCTCTAACTGCTTCTTGAGCTCCTATAACTCTGGTGTAGTCATCCTATAAGAAGGAGTGGACACCGGTGCCACTCCTGGCACAAGATCAATAGAAAATTCCACCTCTCACTCTGGAGGAAAACATAAAAATTCCTCTAGAACTATATCCCTAAAACAATCCCCCACTGAAAGAAGGTCTATCTATTAAGTACCCTAGTCATCCAAATATTGACTAGCAATCTGGGTTGTAACTCCTCCCAACCAATTATGCTCAGGTCCCTCTCTTCTCTCCTGAACATCCCATTTTCCCTTATGATGAAACGATATTCCCTCTAGTGATGTGAAACTCACCATACGGTGATAGAAGTCAACAATAACTTTGAAGGGAACTAACCATCCCATTCTGAAAATGACATCATAGTCCATCATCTCAAATACATAGAGGTCCCATAAGAAGTGACACCCATCAACCTCTATAGGTCACTCCTTGCACTATCATACACTAGAAATTATTTTCCCCAATGGAGTGTATAAAATCAAGACATTTGTATAAGAAAAGATACATATCCCAAGGCTCTCCATAGCCGAATAAGATATAAAGCTATGGGAATACCATGTATCGAAAAGGGCATAAGCTAAAATGGAGGAAACTAGGATCGTACCTCAAACTATTGAGGTTCTGGGATCCTGCTTCTATTGGGTCTGGTCCACTACAAAAGTTTGGCATGTACCATGGCCCTATGACCATACCTGACTACCTTGAGTTGATCCTCCCTACTGTTGTTGTAAGCCTGGTAACTGGATACCACGACCACAACCACCACCTCAGCTTGAATGACTAGAAGAACACAAGTTCCCTTACTAATGGGAAACTGGTGGGGCTGATCTTGAATGAGGATTAATATAATAACCCTTGTCACTATCTGTCGGTGTTAAAAACTGACAGAAATTTTGAAGTTTCCCAATATTTACACAAGATCGGCACTCCACTACGTCTCTTGGGAAATGTGGCCTAGTATGTTAGCTCTTCCTGTACTAGTGGCACACCACCTGGCTACCTGAAGATGTCTCTTGATTTCTTGGATCTCTTCACTTAGACTCCCTACGACACATCCTGTTGTCAATAGGAGGGATACCAACCCTGAATGTCGAGCTTCCCTGGCTCACAACTCCATAATCCCCCAGATTACACTCCGTGATCAGCGCTTGGTTGACTATAGAAGTTATGGAAGTCAATCTAAAGAAGTTCGCATGTGTCTAAATGTCTTTCCTAAGACCATCCTCAAACTTCCTATCTAGTAATATCTCAACTCCCACTAGAAAGGGTGTAAAGCGCTACAGATCTATGAAGCGAGAAGAATTCTCCATAACTAAAAGAGTACCCTTCTCTAGACTCATGAACTCTATGGCTCGATCGGTCCTCAAATTATCCAGGTATAATTAGTCATAGAGTGTACGCTTGAACTCATATCAGGCCAAAACCTATGGGTGTCCCTCCTATGAGATCAAATCCTGCCATCTCTTGGAGGAGTCTCGTAGCATGTATGTAGCGAGCTTCACCCTCCTCTCTAGAGGCATATCTAGATGCCTTAAGATTGAAATCATGGATTCTAGCCATGACTATGCAGCCTGAGGTCCTCTTTTCCCTATGAAAGTGGGAGGATGATGCTATTAAATGACCCGAATAAATTCTTCCATCAATGGGGTAAGAGGCGGTACTCCTCATAAGGTCTGCATAAACCTCATAAAACCATCTCAGAACTGTGCATCAGTACCTGTGTTCAGAATAATAGATGGTGAAAAGACTGGCACAATTGGAGGTTCTGCTGGTAGTCCTGGATCAGCCATGTCTGGAGTTCGATCACCATCCTATAACTGGCGCACAACCATAGGACATCTCAGTGGCACGACATTGTAAGGTCAAGCACACCCTATGGATCAATATTATTAAGGACTAAAACTTATAAGTGTAAGAAGGGAACAAGAAAAAGAAAGCATTCAAGTTTTTCAAAACATGGATACACCGAGTGTATAATTCCTAGACAACATGTTCCTTTAATCCTTCTCATTGACATGTACTTTTTCCAACCCAGGTCTTGTAACACCCCATACACATAGCATGTTTTTCTGACATATATTGTAAACTTGAATCATCTTCCCAGGCCTAAGTTCTTTTACACAGGTAAGAAACATGGTTTCCCTAGAACAATACTACACAGCGTGTTAGTAATAGACACGAAATTTACTAGACTAACTTCATTAGCCTGTGTTGTTAGCCACATGGGTGGACACATGGATGACTCTACACGGCATGTTTATAACAGACATGACATGTACATGAAGGATTCCACTGCCCTGTGTTGTTATATACACGGCTGGATACAAGGGTTATACTACATGGCATGTTTAATCTTGACACGGCGTGTATAACCTATGTTTTATTCATCTGTTTCGTTAGTCACATGGGTGGACACATGGTCTACACAACACGGTGTGTACATCAGGTACATGGTGTGTCCCACCAATTATGTATCTGCCTTGTGCCTCTTCCCACATAGCCAGTGACACAGTTAGATACTACACAGAGTGTACATACAGTACATGGTGTGTACATATAGTACACGGTGTTTACTTAATAAAAACAATTCCTTCCCAAACAGAAGGACATATGGCGTTTATTCATCATTACACACCATGTATTCTAGGTTTTTCTAAATTGTAAGCCTCAGAAACTACTCTAGAACCCATAAAACACTGAAACGATCATTAAGGTTCAACATTCTGATCCGTGAGAGCCCATACCCCCGACAAATCAAATCTTGGAATCTTATACATGTTATATATAAACATAACAGAGCAATGATCCACCAAATTCTAGTTCATGAGGGCCCATAACACCTCAATTAAAAAGGTTTGTAGTTCATTAAAACTAAATCTTATATATTAGAAATACCATATCAAAATAGTAGGTATTCTATCAAGGCATCTATCACAAAAACATGAATATCTAACATAACATATGTCACAACAACATGCAAACAGTAATGCAACCTAAATGGCATGGAATGAATGCATGACATGTGATCTCTAGCAAGTGAAAATATAATGCATGAGATTTCATACCCTAATCTCATCGGGATATAGTATAAATAGATCCTCAATAGTATCAACAATAACAACAAAAATCTTATGAATCACCCAATGGTGAAATCAAATCAACTGTAAAATTGAAAAACTAGAAATATTTCAATAAGGACGTAAATTGGCTTTTCCTTGTACATGGGTTGGATACCCCCAGGCACAACATGTTACCAAGTAGATATATTCTTTTTATCCTAGTCTATAGGCTCCAAATAGTAATTCAAGAAGAAAATAATTTCCTCTGATACCACTTTGTAACATCCCAGTTCCGTGGGCCTCCCAGAGGCGCCCCGTAACCAGTTGGTCACATGGCATCAAATGCATTTCCCCAAATGCCAGATGCTGCCGACTAGATGTAAGGCTCATGGGTGTGATAGTAGGTAAACTATTCTCTTTTTGGAATAGTAACATAGTAGAAGTAAAACAAATAATAATAGTGGATGTAGTAATGAAACCATACAAAATTAAATAGCAGGAGACAGGAAGAAATAAACATGAGAACATATATATATGATTCATGATACATATGTCTTGAAATACAGACAAAAAAGTCACCATGATATAATGAAGTAATAAACCAAGGTACAAAAGAAAACAGATAAACTCCAGCAGAATTGCAAGCCTAAGCTTGGCCCCATGCTCTCCAGCTCCACAACAATCAAGTACCTGAAGTAGAAGGGTGTTTGACCTTATCTACACCTGCATCAGTATAAACTTTTTTGGGCGCAAAATCATGACCCAAAAAGGGTTTGAGACTAATCCTGGTAGCTAACCACCCAAATATCTATGCCTAACAGTCAGTGAATATATATGGTAGGCAATAAAAAAAATTAGGAGTAAACAAGGAATTACTCAGAAGTACACAATCCTACCATTTCAATTGCATTCATTTTCACATATCAAGTAATCTCATAAACACAAATAGGTAACCCTATGGGATTTACTCATAGCGAACCCTTATATTTTAACTAAACAACACAAGAAACGCTCTTAGAAGTACCCACAGTCTATCCCCTCTAGTTTAGCTTTAGAAAAGACTCTCTGAGGAAGCACGCACTGTCAATTACCCATGTATTCTCATATCGATAGCTATAGACTCACTAGAGAAGCAATCGATGTCCAATTACCCATGTGGTCTCGCAACATGGAACTATAGACACTCTGAGGGAGCCCTTATATCTATCACCCAGGTTATCTCGCAATGTAAAAGTAAACAGACACTCTAGAGAAGCCTTCAATGTCCATTCTCCCTATGGTATAATACACCAGGTTCTCATGGCCCTATATAAGTTAATATTGCACAATGATATAAAGGAAGCCAAAGTAAACCTCAATAACTACATGGATAAATAGTCTACAACATCTCATAGCATGTCAGATAAAGTCACTCCATCCTAAAAATACTTGGCATGGAAAGCAAAGGAGCCTAACAGGAAAGCTAGAAAAAATAGTCAAAATAAGAATACATTGGAAAACATACGTAGCCTGGAAAATTTAACCTTATTCATAAACAATTAACCTCTATCCAAACAAAGATTCCATAGAAGGCAATAACAGGGCAAAAAACCAAAAACACGCAACACCCAGAACAAGGGTATTCAGAACTTTTGCACATATTACTCAAATAATAACTAAGGAAAGGCACAACCCACCTAACTCGGTGTCATCTTATCGATATATGTGCACCTCAGGCATTGAATCCCCCTATAATGTCATAGATCTACAACAACATTAAAAACGTTCAACCGAGGATAACTCGTAAAATAAGAGAAATGAAGAGATGAATTTCAAGAGTAAAGGATAACTCGCCGATCCGATTCCAACACAACCGACATAGGTCAAATCGGAGAACGGGAAATGAGTTGGGGGATTGGTGAAGATTTGCATCGTACAGTCACTCTTGGATGAGACTAATAAAAAAGAAGAGGGTTCTGTCGATCAGACACGTCCTCAGTATGTTTAATGAAATAAAAATAAATTACATGATGTGTTCATTAAAAGTACACAGAGTGTACTTGCCTTATCTGGCCTCCACTATAATCGGTCTCTAGGTCACCACACACGGCCATGTACTCAGCCTTTACAAGGCCAGTACACAGTCTCTTGCGGAAACTAGGTACATGGCATGTACTTATAAGTACAGGGCATGGACTCTTGAAATTTCCAGAAACTCCCCTTTTTCTCAAAGAAAACCAGAAAATAAAGACATACCTAAAAAGAAAATTTGGGTTCTTACAAACTTCCCCCCTTAAACAAATTTGTCTCTGAATTTCCCAAGAAAGGCAGGGTAGAAGAAGAAACATCGAACAGCTCTGGCCAATATGATCGTACATCGACATCCCTCTCCCAGGTCTCGTCTTGCACTCGCTCATTCTGCCATATCACTCGTACTAGAGGAAGAGACTGTCCATCAAGAACCATCACACTTTAATCAAAAATCAGGATAGGACGCTCCTCGAATGAGGCATCCACATCGAGCTCATCCTCCTCGGGTTGGAAAACATGAGATGGGTCTGAGATGTAACGTCGAAGCTAACAAACATGGAAGAAATCATGCATATCTCAGTACCTATGAGGTAACTACAACCGATAGGCAACTGGCCTAACACTTCAAAAACCTCAATAGGCCCCACTCACCTCAGGGATAGCTTACCCGGTCTCCTAATCCTCCAATGTCCCAACATCGGTTTGACACAGAGGAAAACATGATCTCCACCCACAAACTCCATAGGTTATCTCTATCGATCAGCATAAGACATCAGACGTGACTGTGTAGAAGCCATTTTAATGGCTCTGTGTTTTCTGATCCATTACATGGTGAAAATCTGATCTTTGGGGTGTTCTGGGTGGTCTGGAAGTCCATCACAGCTTCTCGGTGAAGCTTAAGACTCCTAATGTTGGCCTCGGCCTACCGGTGGCCTCAGCCTACCAGTTGCCTCAGCCTACTGGTAGCTCGGCCAACCAGTGGCTTGGCCTACCAGTCTCCTCAGCCTACCGGTAGCTCGGGCTACCTGTAGCCTCAGCCTACCGGTCGCTCGTCCTACCGGTGGCCTCGGCCTACCGGTATCTTGGTCTACCGGTAGACCTAGCCTACCGGTGACCTCTCCATGGGTTTTCCAATAGCGCCTCCTTTGCGCGAATTGGTTTTTAAACCATGTTTTGACCCCCTTTAAGCCTATTTTTAAATCCCATTAACGGAGTTTAACAAAGTGTTTGGTGAGGTACCCTCCTTAAATGAAAAACCATATGTTTCGGTCATGCCTTTAACTGCATTTTCAGAAACTCCTCTACCTCATCATGTGAGGATTCCTTCCTTGGTTAAGGAGGTGTGCGTCAGTTTTAACCACCCCAAAGGGTAGGGACTTTTTATGTTGGACGTGTGGGGTGGCCCAGCCACGTGGTCAACCCACGATTCCGCTTCTTCCGTGGTTTTAAGTTTTTTACTCCATATCTTAACTCTCCCTAGATACTGTATCTCAGCCTTTATAACCTAAAGCTTATCTTCTCCCTAGGTTCATTTTTCTCGATCACCCTGCGCGTGGAATACCCTTCCTCCAGACGATTTGTACCCCCCGAAGTTTTCCTTGATCGTGTTCCGTGGAGTTCCTGCTACTCCTGATTTCCAGTTTCCATGCGGGGACTTAAATTCAATCCTTGATCAATCAAGTAGGGTTTTTCTCCTTCTTATCTCTTTTATGTGCATCATGCGGGGTGGGTATTCTTTTTTCTTTGTGGAAATTGATGAAACCAAACTAAATGAAGATAATGAACGGACCTATAAATAAGTAAGGGGGTGTGATCGATGCTCTCCCGTACTCTTTTATGTTAATATGTGTTGTGAATTATACGAGACTATGCTCACTGAAAATAGTGGTCGTTGGTGGTCTCTCTCTGTGTGCTAATGAACCTCAGTGCTCTTGGATGTTTAAATAAATGTAACATGGAATTGTTTAATTATGTATACTTGGTTAAATAAATTGAAAGCAGAAGGATCAACCGTTTTCTATGATAAATCCGGTTAAATCCCAGTGGAATTGAAAACATGGAGTGTGTTAAATCTTTTAAATCTGAAAATACCTTCAAGGGCCTGCTTTGTGTTGTTGGTAGGGGTTTGCTTCTTTTCATTCACGGGCTTAGTTTTATAGGGAGGTATGGGTGGGGATGGTATAACGACCCATACTTTACATACATTGTTATTACTTTAGAATTCAAGCACACTTATTACAACATATAAAAAAACCAAGAAAGGTCCTTATAGGTATAGTGTCTTTAGAAACTGGGAAACATAAACGACTGGTTCATAAAGAATCTACTTTGCCTCCCATTTATTTCATCATATCTAGAGTCCCTTTTTGGCATATCTTACTTAATAACCTTCTTCCTGGCCTGGGGAATGAAAACATACGAAAGGGTGAGCTCAAATGATCAGTAAGGGTAAACAAAAGAAATATCAATCACATCATATTCCTAATAACATAACTTTTGGAAATCTTAATCTGCAAAAGTGATCATAATTTCATAACATGGGATAAATAATAGTAGTGAAATGTAATCCCAATAATCATAACATAAAACATAAAACTTTGTGGCATACACACATAATCATAGATAATCATTTCTTGTTAGTCACGACTCATTTCCAAGACTATCTTAGTGGACAAAGTCCATTTCTGAACCGAGTCACCCTCGTTTCAGTCCTGTTTCACTGAACCGGTATAACCTACCGTTCCAACCATGTCTATCTCATGAGATATAAAATCTTTACCCAATGCATTGGAGGGAGATATAGGTCCCACCCATCTAATAATGATACCATTCTTATGTGTTCCACAAAATCATAAATTATACATCATTACATAACCCATGTAATACAAATGGGAATCTTAAACATCATGACATCATAAAACAATTCATATAAGATAGATGAATTCATAAAAATAATCCCATCACAACATAATCAAATCAATTTAATAATAGGGATAAAAACATAACCCTTTATTATCTTAGATGGAAAATAATTTTAATATAACACTTGAACTCCATTCTTGAGGAAAATATCCTTTCCTCTTCAAAAACATTTTTCCTTTCTTAACATGTCATACAACTTTAAACTAAAAGAAGTTGATTAAAAATAAACTTGAAAACTTGTAAATGAAGCTTCTTGGAAATAATGTTTTAAAATTCCATTCATGCCGTATAAGTTAAAAAAACATTCTTCTTGTACTTTTGTCAGAAAAGTCAAAAAAGTACCTCGTACGAAAAACGACAAAAGATTCCTTTCATATCTTTTACTAAAAACTCACCGAAGGGTAAAATAGGATTTAAACAATTATAGGTGGATGGAAATAATATTACATATTGAGGAAACATGGATGTGGATGATAAAATACACCCCAGTAAATACTAAAGTATAAACAATCTCGGATAAAAATGAGATTGTGATATTTCCCTTACATTAGGTCTGTTTTGCTTTGTAAGTGTTCGAACCTCCTGTATAATGATTTAAATAATGTTATTTACTTATTCCAGAATCATACTTATTTTTATGATATCATATATGGTCATATTCTTAGCTTCTTAGTAGTAATATTTCATTGCTACTTGTTATTTGGGTGTTTATAACTTTTTGTTCTTATGCATGTCTTGTCGAATAAATTCTTATTATTTTATTTAGGTTATAGATACCTCATTTCCATAATGTTATTAGTGTAATATATATCATATTCATTCATTCAATTCATTTATATAATCATTATGAAATGAAGATCATGTATAACGAGTCGCATCACATCATGGAGACGGTATTCCGTACGTACGCACGAGTGATGATATCGTTCCTATGATCGTGGAATTGTATTTCAGAATCAGTATTAATTTATAATAGTCATATATAGTCATTATTTACACCATTATACCCATCTAAGTAAGGTGGTGGTGGAAAATAGATTACACCACGGCGTGGAGACGGTATTCCGTACGTACGCACGCGTGGTGATTTCTTTTTCCGTAGGATGGATAGATGGTGAAATAGGGTTGTTTCATACTTTTAATAACATATCAGTATATGAGTGATACTAATTATATTACTTCATAATGAAAAAACTAAAGAAGAAGAAGTGGAAGAAGAAATAAAGATGAAAGAATCGGTAACAGACATTACCTCTTCTTTGAAGTGATTCTTTGAGACCTTCTTTTAGGGCACTAAAATTGGTCTTTGAAGAAGACCAGGACCTCTAGGATGTCTCTAGGGAATTTTAGAGGAGGAATTGGCCAGGGTTGGCCAAACTTGAAGGCTCAAAGTGGTGTGAGGAAGAGGGGGAGGATGTGCCCCTTTATAAGGGAGGAGAGGGGCACCTTTGGAATAACTAAAAATATTATTTAATTATAAAGTCATGTTGGGTTTTAAATAGCTCCAAATTGATTTATTTCTAGGCTAAGGTAGGTATGGGTCGAAATAATTTCATCAAATAGAATTTAGACAAGTTTAGGTATCAATATTAACCTTATCATATAGATTTAACTTTAAGTTAGATAATTTAACTTTCACCGTGTCTTCTTGTTTTCTTATACTATAAGGTTAATAAACTTACTATAAGAAGCCAAAAAAACCCCAAGTTGTTTATTATTAATATATATAACCTTATCTAAGTCATTTTGAAGAACCTTATATTTTTAAGAATAAAATAACAATTACTAATATAATATTCGTTTTAAAAACAATTTTACGTCAATTTTGACACTATATAGTAATTGAATTTTTTGAAAATCATAAAAGAATTATTAATTCGAACCAACTTAATGAAATCAATACTAACATGTCATATTAACCTATAAAATTAGTGGAATTCATAAAAAGTCTCAAATTACATTTATTTTTGTGTTTATAACATTAATTATGTCAATATTTCATTAATAAGATAATTACTCCATCATCTTTGTGTCATAAATAAATAAATTTTTTTAATGTCTAAAAATTACAAATAAAATATCATTATGTATGAAATCTTTTTAGCTTTCTATTTAATATTTATAGTCGAATTTATCTTATGTATTACCATATATTAAAAATTATTTACTTATTAAACTTTGATTTTAACTATTTTAACCCTTCTTTAAAAAAATTAATAATAAATGTCCTAATCTAATCCAAGTGGGCCTAAATGGTCATATTTTATTCCTAAGTTTGTTTTTGGTCGAATTACACTTGTCCAATAGAATTATGACATGTGTTATGGTAATAATAATATCATCTTTACCCTTAATTACCCTATTTACTTTTAACTGTGGTAAAAAAGTAAAAAGTTACTATTCACCAAAAATTATTTTCATCTCATTGAACCACATTTTAGTCCTTGATATTATCTGTTTCTCTCAGATTTGCAAAATTCCACTCACAGAAGCGGTGAAATTATGTTTTATGAAAAATTCAGTTTTTTAACTACCACTTAGTGGTTTCACAATTCATCAAAAATTGAATGTTTTCATAAAAATACCAAAATTTCATCCTAAGCTAATTTTGATATTCCGAATCCAAAAATGAAGTCCATTTTAAAAAATAAAATGTATAAAATTTTAAAAAGTGGTTATTACTATTCATAATGGCTAGTTTTAATAATATTTTAAGAGCATAACGTTGTTTAGTGAAACATGATATTGCGTACGATGCAAGCTATCGAGGAAGGACGTGATTTCGTGTAAAGCAAGCCAAGCAAGTGTTGTGTAGAAAAAGATTCTTTTGATGATCTATATAACATACAATTCTCGGGTGTTACATTCTACCCCCCTTAAAATAAATTTCGCCCTCAAAATTCGTCACTTTGTAACAGACAAATGAGGATACCTCTCCCTCATCATATCCTCAAGCTCCCATGTAGTTTCTTCTAATTGGTGGTTCCTCCATAAAACTTTCAACAATCGAGTGGTCTTGTTTCGTAAGACTTTTTCGCTACGATCCAGAATCTCTATCGGTTGTTCTTCATAAGAAAGATCTTGCTCCAGCGGTATAACTTCTGAGCTGAGTACATGTGAAAGATCAGGTATGTACTTTCTCAGGAGAGATACATGGAACACATCGTGAACTTGAGAGAGATTCAGAGGAAGCGCCAATCGGTAAGCTACCTTCCCAACACGATCCAGTATTTCGAAAGAACCGATATATCTAGGGCTCAACTTCCCCTTCTTTCCAAATCTCATAACCCTCTTCCAGGGAGATATTTGCAAGAACACTTTATCACCCACTTCAAACTCTAGGTCTTTTCTTCGGTTGTCGGCATAACTTTTATGTCGACTCTGATCTGCTCTTAAGTGTTGTTGAATAGATCTGACCTTTTCTGCCATTTCATCAACGAGATCAGGTCCTAATAGCTATCGTTCCCCAACTTCATCCCAACAAGTTGGAGTCATGCATTTCTTTCCATAGAGATCTTATTAAGGAGCCATCTGAATACTGGAGTGAAAGATATTATTATAAGAAAATTCCACCAAAGGTAGGTGTTGATCCCAACCACCTTTGAAATCCATAGAGAAAGATCTCAACATATCTTCTAGAGTTTGAATTGTTCTCTCAGACTGACCGTCTGTCTGAGGATGATAAGCAGTGCTGAAACTCAACTCTATATCGAGAGTATGCTGAAGACTTCGCCAGAACTTTGAGGTAAATCTCGGATCCCGATCAGATATAATAGAAAGTGGTACTCCATGCAATCTTACCACTTCCTTTACATATATCCTAGCAAGCTGATCTAGAGAGAAATCCTCTCTAATAGCAATGAAATGTGAAGACTTGGTAAGATGATCAACTATGACCCAGATAGCATTATTGCCTTTGGATGTTTTAGAACGTCCTATGAAAAAGTCCATAGTGATGTTTTCCCATTTCCATTCGGGTATGGGTAATGGTTGTAACATCCCCTTAGACTTCCGTCTCTCAGCATTAACTTATTGACAAACTAAGCATCGAGAGACATATTCAGCAACATCTCTTTTCATGCCATCCCACTAGAAGTACTCTTTCAGGTCCCTATACATCTTCGTGCTTCCAGGATGAATAGAGAATGAAGAACTATGAGCCTCATCCAGCAGCTCCTTCTTTAATTCGTGGATGGGAGGAACACAAACCCGATTCTTGAACATTATTATCCCATCACAATCAAGGTTGAATTCAGGAACATTTCTCACCTTCTTTTGTAACTCGACATCTTCATTTTGTGCCTCTTTAATATTCACATGTATAGATGGTTTAACATTCATTTGAGAAAGATAAGATTTTTCCCATTCCATTATAATTCCAAGATCCATCCTTTGTAAATCCATAAATATTGGATCTTTTGTGATCCTCATCATGGATAAACTGGCATGGTCTTGTCGACTTAATGCATCTGCCACCTTGTTTGCTTTCCCAGGTTGGTAATGGATTGAGCAGTCATAATCCTTAATCAGCTCCAACCATCTTCTTTGACGCATATTCAGCTCCTTTTGTGTGAAAATATACTTTAACATTGTATTATCAGTATAAATATCACACCTTTCACCATAAAGGTAATTCCTCCAAATCTTTAATGCAAAGATTACCGCAGCTAACTAAAAATCATGTGTTGGGTAATTTCGCTCATGGAATTTCAACTGTCATGAGGCATAAGCTATCACCATATCATTTTGCATAAGAACACACCCCAATCCCTTCTTGGATGCATTACTATAGATCAAAAACCTTTCTCCACTACAAGGCAGTGTGAGCACAGGTGCACTGGATAAACTTCTTTTCAACTCCTTGAAATTATCTTCACATTCCTCCGTGCAAACAAACTTAACTCCTTTCTGAGTCAACTTGGTGAGTGGATTAGATAATCGTGAAAAATCTTTCACAAAACGTCGATAATATCCAGCCAAACCAAGAAAACATCGGATCTCAGTTACTGTTGTTGGTCTCGACCATCTTTCGATAACCTCTGTTTTTGCTGGATCCATAGATATCCCCTCTTTTGAGATTACGTGACCCAAAAATGCAACTTTTTAAAGCCAAAATTCACACTTGGTAAATTTGGCATAAAGCTTCTCCTTTCTCAGGGTCTTCAATATAATTCTCAAGTGATCTTCATGCCCTTCCTTGCTCTTTTAATGGACAAGAATATCATCTCTAAAGACTACCACAAATTGATCAAGATAGTCTCTAAAGACTCTATTCATCATATCCATGAAGATAGAAGGGGCATTAGTAAGACCAAATGGAATCACTATATATTCATAGTGTCCATACCTTGTACGGAAAGTCGTCTCTGGTATATCCTCCATTTTGACCCTTAATTGATGATACCCTGAATGAAGATCAATCTTGGAAAAGTATTGAGCTCCACGTAGTTGGTCAAATAGGTCATCAATGCGCGGGAGAGGATATTTGTTCTTGATAGTGATCTTGTTAAGTTATCAATAATCAATGCAGAGTCTCATTGATCCATCTTTCTTCTTAACAAATAGAATAGGTTCTCCCCAAGGTGACGCACTTGGGTGTATGAATCCCTTATCAATATTCTCTTGGAGTTGCTTCTTCAATTCCTGCAACTCAATTGGGGCCATTCTATAAGGTGTCTTTGAAATAGGAAAAGCACCCGGTACGAGTTCTGTTGAAAACTCAACTTCACGATTTGGTGGAAGACCCGATAATTCCTCCGGAAAGACATCATCAAACTCCCGTACAATGGGAATATTCTTAATCGTGAGTTTCTCACCAATCATTTGAGATAAATATCCTTCATTTAGTGGAATCAATACCCATAAAATGGATGAAATTTCCACTGGAAGGTTATGTTCATCCTTCCATCGATAGACGATCATAAATTGATCTGGAATATGAAATGTTACTTCCCTTCTGTGGAAATTGATATGAGCTCCATGTAGAGAAAGCCAATCCATGCCAAGAATCACATCAAATTCCACTATAGGAAGGATCACAAGATTTTCAGGAATCACTTTCCCACAAACATCAATCGGAGAAGAATTATAAACATTGGATGCGACTGTTGTGCCATTAGGTGTTGTCCCAGCTAACTCAACATCTAATTGTTGAGGTAATATGGTGATACCCTTAGAAAATTCTTCAGAAATAAAAGAGTGGGTGGATACAAAATCAAATAAAACATTTTCTACTTTAGAGTGGATGGTAAGTGTACCTTTCACCACATCGTTATCGTACTCCACATCGATGATAGAAATTGCATGTGACTTTCCTTTGTCTTTAGCCTTAAGAGTTTGTTGACGTCGACCATCATCATCAACCCTTGGATTAGGGCATTTATTGGCATAATGACCCATCTCCTTTCACTTGAAACATTGAAGTGTAGTAGGTTCATTCTGTGTATCCCTTCCTTTGTTTGCATCATTAGATATATTCTTCCCATCATCGCGGCATTCAAATGCCCAATGACCTTCCTTTCCACATTTGAAACATTTACTTGTCCCTTTAAGACAACTCCCTCCATGTTTATTTCCACACTTTGAGCATAAGGGAAAGCTCATCTTCTTTTCAGTGGGATATTTAGATTTTCCTTTGAATTCCATTTTCCTCTTCTTATCAAACCCATATGACTGATGGGTTACTCCGATTTCCATCTCAAATTTGAGATCACATCGAACAATTTCCTCATAGATATTGAAGTCCCTTATGGATAAGGCCCTTCGAAGACATGGTTTTAAGCCACTAAAGAATCGATCGATCTTACTCTCAGGTTGGATAATAATACCAGAAGCATACCTTGCAAGTCTTGTAAAATTTGCTTCATAGGTACCAACAGAATCATCATCCTTTTGCATCAGTTCAAGAAACTCTTTCTCCATCTTTGTTCGTAGAATAAGAGGGAAGTACTTATTGAAAAATAAGTTCTTGAACTCGTCCCATTCCATGGACTCAATTTCATCTCTTTGTCTCATATTATTAATAAGATTCCACGATTTATCAGCATCTCCTTCCAAACGATACACTGTTAGGATGACTTTATCATGTTCAGAACATTGAATAACTGAAAATATCTTTTCAGTAGTACTAATCCATTGTTCAGCAACTAATGGATCAGTAGACCCGTTGAAACAAGGTGGACGCTGCCTCATGAAGGATTCAACAGAATGTTGCTCCTTCCTTTTCTCGTTTGGAAGTCCTGCATGATTCATAGCTTGAGAAAGTTGTGTGAGCATGGATACAAGATTTTGAATTCCAGCTCCCATAACGTTTGCTTTCTCAGGGGGACAATCATTTCATTGCCCGTCGCATTCCGCATTAACATGATTCCTTCAGGTTCCATCCATTGACTAAAACCAAGAAGAATAGTGTGAGCAACACTAATTATAATAGGAAAACCACATACTCAAGAATAAAATTTCACACTTAAGGTCATATCCAAGGTTATTCATGGCCATTTCTAAAACACTAAGATTGTGTTCTATGCTTATACTTATCCTTAGGGTTCTTACTAAGGCTTTCACATCCTAGTTTCCAAAGGTTGACTACACCTTTCCTCTGATACCAACTATAACGACCCATACTTTACATACATTGTTATTACTTTAGAATTGAAGCACACTTATTACAACATATAACAAAACCATGAAAGGACCGTATAGGTATAGTGTCTTTAGAAACTGAGAAACATAAACAACTGGTTAAAAAAGTATCTACTTTGCCTCCCATTTATTTCATCATATCTAGAGTCCCTTTTTAGCATATCTTAAATAATAACCTTCTTCCTAACCTGGGAAATGAAAACATACGAAAGGGTGAGCTCAAATGCTCAGTAAGGGTAAACAAAAGAAATATCAATCACATCATATTCATAAGAACATAACTTTTGGAAATCTTAACCTGCAAAAGAGAGCATAATTTCATAACATGGGATAAATCATAGTAGTGAAATGTAATCCCAATAATCATAACTTAAAACATGAATCTTTGTGGAATACACAAATAATCATAGATAATCATTTCTTGTTAGTCAAGACTCATTGACAAGACTATCTTAGTGGACAATGTCCATTTTTGAACCGAGTCACCCTCATTTCAGTCCTTTTTCACTGAACCGGTATAACCTACCGTTCCAGCCATGTCTATCTCATGAGATAAAAAATCATTACCCAATGCATTGGAGGGAGATATAGGTCCCACCCATCTCATAATTATACCATTCTTATGTGTGCAACAAAATCATAAATCATAAATCATTTCATAACCCATGTAATACAAATGGGAGCCTTAAACATCATAACATCATAAAACAATTCATATAAGATAGAGGAATTCATAAAAATAATTCCATCACAACATAATCAAATCAATGTAATAATAGGGATAAAAACAGAACCCTTTATTATCTTAGATGGAAAATAATATTGATAAAACACTTGAACTCCATTCTTGAGGAAAATATCCTTTCTTCTTCAAAAACATTTTTCCTTTCTTAACATGTCATACAACTTTAAACTAAAAGAAGTTGATTAAAAATAAAATTGAAAACTTGTAAAGGAATATTCTTGGTAATAATGTTTTAAAAATCCATTCATGCCGTATAAGTTAAAAAAACATTCTTCTCTTACTTTTGTCGGAAAAGTCAAAAAAGTACCTCGTACGAAAAACGACAAAAGATTCCTTTCATATCTTTTACTAAAAACTCACTGAAGGGTAAAATAGGATTTAAACAATTGTAGGTGGATGGAAATAATATTACATATTGAGGAAACATGTATGTGGATGATAAAATACACCCCAGTAAATACTAAAGTATAAACAATCTCGGATAAAAATGAGATTGTGATATTTCCCTTACCTTAGGTCCGTTTTGCTTCGTATGTGTCCGAACCTCTTATATAATGATTTAAATAATGTTATTGACTTATTCCAGAATCATACTTATTTTTATGATATCATATATGGTGATATTCTTAGCTTCTTAGTTGTAATATTTCATTGCTACTTGTTATTCGGGTGTTTATAACTTTTTGTTCTTATGCGTGTATTGACGAATAAATTCTTATTATTATCTTTAGGTTATAGATACCTCATTTACAGAATGGTATTAGTGTAATATATATCATATTCATTCATTAAATTCATTTATATAATCATTATGAAATGAAGATCATGTAGAATGAGTCGCATCACATCGTGGAGATAGTATTCCGTACATACGCACGAGTGATGATATCATTCCTATGATCGTGGAATTGTATTTCAGAATCCGTATTACTTTATAATAGTCATATATAGTTATTATTTACATCATTATATCCATCCAAGTAAGGTGGTGGTGGAAAATAGATTACACCACGGCATGGAGACGGTATTCCGTACGTACGCACGCGCGGTGATTTCTTTTTTCGTAGGATGGATAGATGGTGAAATAGGGTTGTTTAATACTTATAATAACATATAATTATATGAGTGATACTGATTTTATTACTTAATAATGAAACAACTAAAGAAGAAGAAGTGGAAGAAGAAATAAAGATGAAAGAATCGGTAACGGACATTACCTCTTCTTTGAAGTGCTTCTTTGAGACCTTCTTTTAGGGCACTAAAATTGGTCTTTGAAGAAGACCAGGACCTCTAGGATGTCTCTAAAAAAGTGTAGAGGAGGAATTGTCATGGTTTGGCCGATCTTGAAGGCTCAAAGTGGTGTGAGGAAGAGGGGGAGGAGGTTCCCTTTTATAAGGGAGGAGAGGGGCACCTTTGGAATAACCAAAACTATTTTTTTATTATAAAGTCATGTTCGATTTTAAATAGCTCCAAATTGATTTATTTCAAGTATAAGGTGGGTATGGGTCGCAATACTCTCATCCAATATAATTTAGACAAGTTTAGGTATCAATTTTAACCTTATCATTTAGATTTAACTTTAAGTTAGATAATTTAACTTTTACCGTGTCTTCTTGTTTTCTTATACTATAAGGTTAATAAACATACTATAAGAAGCCAAAAGAACCCCAAGTTGTTTATTATTAATATATATAACCTTATATAAGTCATTTTTCCGAACATTAGATTTTTAGGAATAAAATAACAATTAATAATATAATATTTGTTTTAAAAACTATTTTATGTCAGTTTTGACACTATTTAGTAATTGATTTTTTTGAAAATCATAAAAGAATTATTAATTAGAACCAAGTTAATTAAATCAATAATAACATGTCATATTAACCTTGAAAATGAGTGTAATTCATATAAAGTCTCAAATTACATTTATTTTGGTGTTTATAACATTAATTATGTCAATATTTCATTAATAAGATAATTTCTGCATCATCTTTGTGTCATATATAAATTAAATTATTTAATGTCTAAAAATTACAAATAAAATATCCTTATGTAGGAAATAGTGTTAGATTTCTAATGAATATTTATAGTCTAATTTATCTTATGTATAACCTTATATTAAAAATTATTTACTTATTAAACAATGATTTTAACTATTTTAACCCTTCTTTAAATAAATTAATAATAAATGTCCTAATCAAATCCATGTGGGCCTAAATGGTCATATTTTATTCCTAAGTTTGTTTTTGGTAGAATTACACTTGTCCAATAGAATTAGGACATGTGTTAGGGTAATAATAATATCATCTTTACCCTTAATTACCCTATTTACTTTTAACCGTGGTAAAAAAAAGTAAAAAGTTATTATTCACCAAAAATTATTTTCATCTCATTGAACCACATTTTAGTCCTTGATATTAACCGTGTCTCTCGGATTTTCTAAATTCCACTCACAGAAGCGGTAAAATTATGTTTTATGAAAAATTCAGATTTTTAACTACCACTTAGTGGTTTCACTATTCATCAAAATTTGAATGTTTTCAGAAAAATACCAAAATTTCACCCTAGGCTAATTTTGATATTCCAAATCCAAAAATGAAGTCCATTTTGAAAAATAAAATTTATAAAATTTCAAAAAGTGGTTATTACTATTCATAACGGCTAGTTTTAATAATATTTTAATAGCATATCATTGTTTAATGAAACTCGGTATTGCATACGACGCAAGCTATCGAGGAAGGACGTCATTTCGTGTAAAGAAAGCCAAGAAAGTGTTGTGTAGAAAAAGATTCCTTTGATGATTTATATAACATAAAAGTCTCGGGTGTTACATATGGGATCCCCTATTGTTATACTTTCGCTTGTTGTAAATTTGAGGGTGTGTGGATGCTCTGTTGTGACACGAATTCGGGTGGGATCCTCTGTTGTTGGGAAATCATTGGCTCCTGGTTTATTTTGGACATGGGGCTCTGTCTTAGGGTTTTTTTGATTCCAGTACTTCGAGGGATCTCACTTGGTCCCTATTTGTTGTGACTTTACAAGAGAACCAGGTGTGAATTCTTAAATTAGCTGATGGTTTTCCTTCCTTCTTTATTGTTGTTTCATCTGTGAATGTGCATGTTAGTTTCCAAGTCGTGAAGGGATTAACTCATACTGAACTGTTATGAAACGATAAATTGAATAGGGAAATGGGGAACTGTTTGTTGTGTGCCTGTTTTCTAAGGAGCCATAGGTTGGTATGTGTGTTGATATATATATATATTCATAACATAATATTTTGTGTTTAGTCGCAACCCACCCACGTTGGGAACTTAGTGTCGGACACCCCATTTCATGGGGAAGGGTGTTTCCCCCAAGTTACTCTCCTTCATGCTCCCTATTCCATCAGCTTTGATGGTTGGAGGTGACCTTACACCCAAGAATCTTTGGGTAGGTTTCTATTGGTGTGTTTTTAGCCAAGGACTCTTCGGGCAGGTTTGTTTTCCTAGGAGTCTTTGGGATGAGGCCGAGGTGTGTGCGAGCAGGGATGTGTGGTTGTGAGGCCCAGGTGTGTGTGGGTAGGGATGTGGATGGTTGTGAGGCCCAGGTGTGTGCGGGCAGGAAGAGCGTGGTAGCGTCAGGGCGTTTTCCATTAGGGATTAGAAGATAGCTAGTGGGGGAAGTGGTGGTGCGGGGTACCCAAATGCTTTGTTCTTTATTATTATCTTACTTATTTTGTTATTTGGTGTGCGTGGTCGGTGAGGTGGGATGGATAGATTCCATGATAGATGATATTTCTTTAGCTTCTCACGGGACTTTAGAACATCTCCCCCACTTGTGCATGAGAACTTTAGGTTTTCCTACTAGGTATACTTTGTATGCTCACCCTACGTTTACTTTCATGTTTCCAGGAGGGCATCGGAGGCCCTGCGGGACATTACTAGTCTGGACATTGGAGTTGTTGTTGGTCGTTGTTGGATTCTGCTTAGCCTTTTTCCTTTCCTGTTGGGTATTGTATTTTGGAGTCCATGTACTTTGTTCAGTTTTATTATTAAAACATGAATGTAGATTGGTTTTTTACATTGAGTTTTCTATACCTGGTGGTGTTTGCTATTGAATCATTCATTCTCCCAGTCTTGGTTAACTAAAAAGGGTAATGCCTCCCATATTTTGAAATTTTTATACCCTTGGTGATAGTCGCCACTCCGAGGCCTACTGGAGGCGGGACTCGGGGGTCATCATCTCTCCTTGAACTTAAAGAAGCAAGGTCTTGGAAATTTGTTGTCCCTTTCCTCCTTTTGGTGAAGGTGGTTCATGATAGAATGGTATCAGAGGCGGAGGATGAGGGATAGGATGGAGTCTAGAGTTAGGCACAGTGAGGATTGCATGGGATGGTAGGGAAACAATGTTAGGTGATCTTGGTTTGTGAAATAGACCAGGGAGGACTGGCTAGGACATGGGATTTTAGGGCCCCCCATGATCCGATACAAGCACTCTGAGCCTATCAATTGACCAAGTGAGACTACATTTTTTGCAGGGTAGAGACCCTAGGGAAGGTATATGCATCATACTGATTGTGTTTTTAATTTATTTGGGGAACCTTTGGGGTAAAAATTTAATAACAATAATAATAATTTCCCTTCCTACTTGGGCTCAGGAATTCTTTGTTTACCTTGTATCTATGGCACCCGAACATTATCCATCAGTGACTTGGGTAGTTGAGGGCAAGCAGATCCAGGCGGTTGACTAGCAGAGGATTGATCAATATGAGGAGGACAGGTTGTTGCAGAGGACTCTGCACTCCTTCTAGTGACAAACCCACGAGATGTATGAGGGTAGCATTTCTTACTCAGTAATAGAGGGATGCTTGAGGATCTAGCCATCACCTTCTATTTGATCCATGCTCCGAGGTAGTACTGGGTTCTGTTGTCCGTTAGTCAGCTGAGAGGAGTCGCACGTCAATGGTGGAAGCTTTTCCTGGGAGATAAGACAGAGCCAGAGGTTTCTTGGGCCAGTTTCGAGAAGGAATTTCTTTCGGGGTTCCTATTCTATACAGAGAAGTCTAAGAAGAGACAAGAGTTTATCTCCCTTCAGCAGGGAAGCATGTCAGTGAGGAAGATGGGGATCAAGTTCAAAGATCTCTTGAGCTTTGCCCAGGATCTCTTTCCGGATTAGGAGTCTCGGGCAAGATGGTTAGAGTAGGCACTTCATCCTTCTCTTCAGTATGTTGTCACTCCCTTCACTCTTCCGACATACCTATAAGTACAGAAGAAGGCTGAGATAGTAGAGATGATGCACTCAAAGGGAGGCACACCACGAGAAGGGAACTAGCTGAGTTCATCAAAGGGGAAGGAGGTCAGCAGCAGGTCTCTAGTGACAGGGCCTTCCATGTTTCGACAAGAAAGGATTAGGCCTCATCTGTTCATGTCCCGAGCTTCTGGCCCTCGCCCCTTTTCCATAGGTCTAAGACAGAAGTGTTTCTCTTGCGGAGTTTTCGGGCACATCCAGAGCAGGTGTCCGACTCGAACTCCACATGGTGGAGGTGGGAAGTTTCATCACCCACCTCACCAGCATCTGTTGCCGGCAAGGCATTTCCACCAGCAGTAATAGGCCCCTGGTCCTCCGAGGGATGACCTTCTGGGAGGAGACCAACACCAGTGTTCTCCTCAGGGACCTCGACCAGGGCGTGGTCGTGGAGGTGGTTGACAGCAGCGAAGTAGAAGAGTTGGGCATGGAATGTTGCATGCCACAAAGTTAGTAGCTCCAGTGGGAACAGAGGTCATTTGAGGTATGATAAGTTTATTCACCACTCTTTTTTATACCTTGTTTGATTCGAAAGCTTCACACTCCTTTGTTATGCCCGAATTAGCCCATGCTCTGGGTATGGATGCCAAGAGACCATTGGTGCCCCTAGTGTTGAGAACACCAGTTGGGGGTCAGACCAGTGTGTCTTACTGTTTCCAGGGATGTAGACTGATGTTGGGACCACATCAGTCTAGTGGAGACCTTATTTCATTACATATGCAACAATATGATGTTATTCTAGGCATCGACTGGTTATTCTCCGTGCATGCCATCATCGACTGCTATCAGTAAAGGATAGAATTCTCCAACGAGGATGGATGGTGTGTGGATTTTGTTGGGGAGTGGAGTTATCAGGTGGGGAGTCGACACGTGGATCCACTCCTTTCTATGCTGGACTGGGTGTTAGTGGAGTTGGCAGACGCAGGAATGATGGATGCCCTAGTGGTTGTAAGATAATTCCATGATGTCTTTCCCGATGAGGTTGTTACACTACCCCCTCAATGTGATGTTGAGTTTTGGATAGACATGCAGCCTAGTGCTCGCCCGATATCGATGGCTCCTTATCGGATGTCACCATCTATGTTGCAGGAGTTGCGGATTCAGATTTATGATCTGATGGAGAATGGCTTTGTTCGACCCAACGTGTCATCGTGGGGTGCTCCAGTTTTGTTAGTAAAGAAGTCAGATGGTAGCCTACAACTTTGCATAGACTACTGGAGGTTGAATCAGGTGATAGTCGTGAATCGTTACCCCTCCAGAGGATAGATGATCTTTCGACCAGCTGTGGGGATCAGGTTGGTTCTCTAAGATCGATCTGCGGTCTGGATACCACTATTTAATATTAAAGGAAGGTGATATCTCAAAGATGGCTTTCAGGTGCAGATATGGCCACTTTGAGTTTGTGGCCATGCCTTTTGGATTTAATAATGCACTAGCTATGTTCATGAACCTCATGAACTCTATCTTCCTAGTGTTTCTGGACCAGTTTATTATGGTATTCATCGACAACATCCTTATCTACTAAAGATCAGAGGAAGAGCATGTTGAGCATCTTAGGGTAGTTTTCGGAGTCCTTCGACATCACCATCATTGTGGGAATCATTCTAAGTGAAATTTCTTAACGTGAGAAGTACATTTCCTTGTACACGTAGTGTCTCAGAAGGGAATAGCAGTAGACCCATAAAAGGTCAAGGTAGTCGTATCATGGGCAGCATCCAAGAATGTGGCGAAATTTTGTAGTTTCCTGGGTTTGGTAGGCTATTACCAGAGGTTTGTGCCCGACTTCTCTCAAGTTGCAGCTTCGTTGATAGCTTTGACTAGGAGGGGCTAGGCCTTCATGTGGAGAGACCAGTTCTAGACAGCTTTGGCTACCTAAAGGACAATCTGGTTAGTGCTCTAGTACTCATATTACCAGAGGAAGGGGTTTTGTTTGAAGTGTTATGTGATGCTTCTGGCCTTGGTTTGGGATGTGTGCTGATGCAGTAGCGAGGAGTGATCTCTTATGGTTCTAGGTAGTTATATCCTCATAAACGTAACTATGCCACCCACGATCCGGAGCTTGAGGTCATGGTGTTCATATTGAAGTTTTGGCGGCATTAGCTCATCGGAGAGCGCTTTGTGGTCTTCTCAGATCACAAGAGCTTGTGTTTTGTCTTTTCCCAGCGGGATCTGAACTTGAGGAAGTGGAGATGGGTTGAGTTCCTCCAAAACTATGTCTTCGAGATATCTTATACTGAGGTAAAGGGTAATGTGGTGGCTGATGCCCTAAGCAGGAAATCACAGAAGCAAGTAGTTCGGGAATCTGCAGATTCTTGGAGAGCGATGGAAGAGTTGGCGGCATTGCATTTGGATTCAAGGGTGGAAGGTGGAAGGGGATGTTTGTTTTAGATAACTATAGTTTCCTCTTTATTGGTGCAGGTGGAAGAGTATCACTGGGGGGACTCGGAGGTGGAAGTGATGCGAGATCCTGTTTCTCAGGGAAATGCTCCTGAGGGATGGTCGGAGGATTATCAACATCGAATGCTTTTCCGTGGACGGATTTTTGTTCCGGAGTTGATGCGTAAAGGTGTTCTCTGTGAGTTCCAGGGCTCGGAATTAGCGTTACATGTTGGGGTCTCAAAGATGTACCAAGGCCTGAGGGGACAGTTTTGGTGGCCTGGGGTAAAGTGGGTGGTGGCAGAGTTTGTGGCTATGTGCCTATTGTGTCAGTAAGTGAAGGCTGAACACTGTTTTCCTGGAGGGTTGTTACAGCCTTTATGATGTTACCGAGTGGAAGTGGGATGACATATCGATGGAATTCATCATAGGGATACCTAGGGCTCAAGGAGGCTATGATTCCATCTAGGTAGTGGTGGATCGGTTGACAAAATCATCACACTTCTTGGAGATTAAGAAGTCGAGTCTGATAAGCACCTTATCCTAGAGGTACATTGATGAGGTGGTGTGGTTGCACGGAATTATGAGATCTATTGTCTCCGATCAAGACATGCGTTTTACCTCACGAGTCCAGAGGGGATTATAGAATGCCTTTGGCACCTAGCTATGCCTTAGCACCGCCTTCCACCCTGAAACAGATGGGAAAATAGAACGAATGATCCAGATGTTGGAAGACATGCTGCAGGCATGTGTTCTGGATTTTGGGGGATCATGGGTACGACACTTTCCTTTGGTGGAGATTTATTATAACAATATCTTCCACTCCACTATTTGCATGACACCGTTTGAGGCCTTGTATGGAAGGTTGTGTCGTTCACCCACTTGCTGGACAAAGATTGGGGAAGCAGTTGTTCTTGGGCCAGAAGTGGTGCAGGGCACCACTGAGAAGGTTCAGCTCGTGCGTGAGAGGATGAAGGCATCCCAGGATTAGAATAAGTCTTATGCCGATCACAGGAGGAGGCCCTTGGAGTTCATGGTTGGAAATAATGTGTTCTTGAAGGTTTCCCCTCAATGTGGGCGGCAAAGGTTTGGTAAGGGGAGTAAGTTCTCCCCTAGGTTCATCGAACCTTTCGAGGTGCTAGGACGAGTTGGTGGGCTGGCGTATCAGCTGGTGTTTCCACCTCAGTTGGAGAAAGTTCACAATGTCTTTCACATCTCACAGCTTCGTCGATATCTACACGACGACTCCCACGTAATCGATCGAGGAGAGTTATATGTCGAAAACAATGCGACCTTCATAGAGCGACCGATCAAGATCGAGGATCATAAAGAGAAAGTGCTTATTGGATGAACCATCCCCTTGATTCGTGTGTTGTGGATGCATGGTGGCCTTGAGGAGAGCACTTGGGAGCGGGAGGCCTAGTTACGCGTTCAGTACCCAGAGCTATTTTGACTTCTTTGTTGTTGTCATTGTTCTGAGTATTGTTGAGTTGTTTAAACATGTGATTTAATATCTGAAATGATTGTTTTCAAGCTATTAGATGATCTGTTCCCTGTTCTATGTGTGTCCAAATGTGTGAAGATAGAAAAATATGACTGCTAATCTGGACGCATTAATGTGGATGCGATTAAACCCGTGCGGGCGAGTCAGTCCCGCCCAAAGTGGATAATATCCTGACATGTAGGAAGGGGATCCCTGGCTCAAGTCTTGGACAGTGTGATCCTTGTTCTTGTTGTGAATATTGGTGGTTGATAACTCTTGGGGGAGTATCCTTGGATGTAGGGGGGTTCTGCTCCATCTTTCTAACAACTCAGGGATTTTCCCATGAGAAGTATCTTTAGAGGGTGGTTGTTTGAACCCCACTTTCCTTGTTTATGGTTTTTTCTTATATTCTTGGGGATGAGAATAGTTTGAGAATTATCTGATGTATTGGCCTCGGGTTTTGGGGTCCATTACATGGTGAAAATCTGATGTTTGGTGTGTTCTGGGTGGTCTGGAAGGCCATCCCAGCTTCTCGGTGAAGCTTAAGACTCCTAACGGTGGCCTCGGCCTACTGGTGGCCTCGACCTACCTGTTGCCTCGGTCTACCGGTAGCTCGGCCTACCGGTAGCTCGACCTACTGGTAGCTCGGCCAACCGGTAGCTCGGCCTACCACTAGCCTCGGTCTACCGGTAGCTCAGACTACCAGTAGCACGGCATACCGGTAGCTCGGCCTACAGGTAGCTCAGCCTACCGGTATCCTCGGCCTACTGGTGGCTCAACCTACCTGTAGCTCAGCCTACAGGTAGCCTCGGCCTACCGGTGGCCTCGGAATACCGGTTTCTCGGCCTACCGGTATCCTCGTCCTATCGGTAGCTCGGCCAACCGGTAGCCTCAGCCTTCTGGTAGCTTGGTCTACCGGTAGACCTAGCCTACCGTTGACCTCTCCACGGGTTTTCCAGTAGCGCCTCCTTTGCATGAATTTGTTCCTAAACCATGTTTTGACCCCCTTTAGGACTTTGTTTAAAGCCCATTAATGTCGTTTAATAATGTTTTTGGTGAGGTACCCTCCTTAAATGAAAAACCATGTGTTTTGGTCATGCCTTTAACCGTCTTTTCAGAAATTCCTCTAACTCATACTGTGAGGAGCCCATCCTTAGTTAAGGAGGAGTGCGTTAGTTTTAACAACCCCGAAGGGCACCGACTTTTTATGTTAGATGTGTGGGGTGGCCCAGCCGTGTGGTCAACCCATGATTCCGCTTCTTCCATGGTGTCGAGTTTTTTTCTCCATATCTTAACTGTCCCAGGATACTGTATCTCAGTCTTTATAACCTAAAGGTTCTCTTCTCCATAGGTTCTTTTTTCTAGATCACCATGTGCTCATAATACCCTTCCTCCAGATGAGTTGTACCCTCACGATGTTTTCCTTGATCGTGTTCCGTAGAGTTCCTACTAATCCTGATTTTCAATTTCCACACGGGGACTTAACATCGCTCCTTGATCAATCAAGTAGGGTTTTTCTCCTTTGTCTCTCCTTTTTTTGCATCATGTGGGGTGGGTATTCATTTTTCTCTATGGAAATTGATGAAACCAAACTTAATGAAGATAATTAATGGACCTATAAAGAAGGAAGGGGGTGTGATCGATGTTCTTTTGTACTCTTTTATGTTGATATGTGTTGTGAATTATACGGGCCTATGCTCACTAAAAATATGGGTCATTGGTTGTATTTCTCTGTGCACTAATGAACCTCAGTTCTCCTGGATCTTTAAATAAATGTAACATGTAATTGGTTAATTACGTATACTCGATTAAATAAATTGAAAGCACCAGGATCAACCCTTTTATGCGATAAATCTGGCTAAAGCCCAGTGGAATTGAAACCATAGAGTGTGTTAAATCTTTTAAATTTGAAAATACCTATAAGGCCCTACATTGTGTTGGTGTTAGTGGTTTGGTTGTTTTCCTTCATTGGCATAGTTTGTTGGGGTGATATGGGTGGGGATGGGATCCCCTATTGTTATACTTTCACTGGTTGTAAATCTGAGGCTGTGAGGATGCTCGGTTGTGACATGAATTCAGGTGGGATCCTATTTTGTTAGGAAACCATTGGATCCTGGTTTTTTTGGGACATGGGGCTATGTCTTGGGGTTTGTTTTGTTTTCAGTACTTCGAGTAATTTCACTTGGTCCCTAATTGTTGTAAATTTACAAGAGAACCGAGTGTGAATGCTTAAATTACCTAATGGTTTTCCTTCCTGCTTTATTGTTGTTTCATCTGTGAATATGCCTGTTAGTTGCCCAATAGTGAAGGGATTAAATCATACTGAATTGTTTTGAAATGATAACTTGAATAGGGAAATGGGGAACTGTTTGTTTGGTGCCCGTTTTCTGAGGAGCCATATGTTGTGTTGTGTGTTGATATATATATATATATATATATATATATATATATATATTTGTGTGTGTGTGTAACTGAATGTTTTGTGTTTAGTCGCACCCCACCCACGTTGGGAACTTAGTGTTAGACACCTCATTTCATGGTGAAGGGTGTTTCCCCCTAGTTACTCTCCTTCCTTCTCCCTCTTCCCTCGGATGTGATGGCTAGAGGTTACCTTACACCCCAAGATTCTTCTGGTAGGTTTCGATTGGTGTGTTGTTAGCCCAGGACTCTTTGGGAAGGTTTATTTTCCTAGGTTTCTTCAGGATGAGGCACTGGTGTGTGTGGGCAAGGATTGATGGTTGTGAGCCCCAGGTCTGTGCGGGTAGGGATGTGTGGTTGTGAGGCCCAGGTGTGTATGGGAAGAGATGTGTGGTTGTGAGGCCCAGGTGTGTACGAGCAGCGAAGTGGATGGTTGTGAGGCCAAGGTGTGTACGAGCAGCGAAGTGGATGGTTGTGAGGCCCAGGTGTGTGTGGGCAGGAAGAGCATGGTAGCATCAGGACGTTTTTCGTTAGGGATGAGAAACTAGCTAGCGGGGGATGTGGTGGTGCAGGGTACCCAAATGCTTTGTTCTTTATTATTATCTTACAGCTTGTGTTATTTGGTGAGTTTGGTCGGTGAGGTGGGATGGATGGATTTTTTGATATATGATATTTCTTTTGCTTCTCACGGGACATTAGGACGTCTCCCCCACCTGTGCACAAGAGCTTTAGGTTTTCCTACTAGATATACTTTGTATGCTCACCCTATGTTTACCTTCATGCTTCCAGGAGGGCTTCGATGGTCGTGTAGGACCTTACCAGTCTGGACATTGGAGTTGTTGTTGGTCGCTGTTGGATTCTTCTTAGACTTTTTCCTTTCCTGTTGGGTATTTTACTTTTGATTCCTTTTACTTTGTTCATTTTTATTATTAAAACATGCATGTAGTTTGATTTTGACATTGAGTTTTCTATACTTGGTGGTGTTTTGGGTTGACTCATTCTTTCTCCCAGTCATGGTTAACTAAAAAGGGTAATTCCTCCCATATTGTGAAAATGTTATACCCTTGGTGCTAGTTGCCACTCCAAGGCCTACTGGAGGTGGGACTCTAGGGTTCATTATCTCTCCTTCAACATAAAGAAGGAATGTCTTGGAAATCTATTGTCCCTTCCCTCCTTTTGGTGAAGGCGGGTTGTGACAACCATTCCATTATGATTCAACTTTATTGTCATTGTGGTCTCCTGGACATGAAGAGGTCCCAGTATAGCTGCCTCTCTTTCCTCTAGCCAGTATAAGGGTGATCATCTTGGCCTACCGTACAAGGCTTCAAAAGGAGCCATTTGAATAGTTGCTTGAAAACTATTATTGTAGGAAAACTCCATAAGAGGTATGTTCTTCCCCCAAGAACCTCCAAAATCCAGGATGCATGCTCGAAGAATGTCCTCAAGCACCTGAATAGTACGCTCAGATTGGCCATCTGTTTGGGGATGGTATGTTGTACTCAAAAGTACTTGTGTACCCAAAGCCTTCTGTAATCCCTACTAGACCCAAGAAGTAAATTGATATTCCTTGTATGAAAAAATGATTTGTGGAACTCAATGTAAACATAAAATATCTTGGATGTACAACCTTCCCAACTCATCTACACTAAAGGTATCCTTGATCAGTAATAAGTGAGAAACCTTCATGAGTCTGTCAATAACAACCCAAACTACATAATTCCCTTGACGCAACCTCATCAATCCTATCATGAAGTCTATCTCGACATCATTCCACTTCCACTTTGGAATGGTTAACTGATTCAAAAGCTCTGCTGGTCACTGATGCTCTACCTTCACCTTCTAACAGGTGAAACATCTCATGACAAACCCAGCAAAATCTCCCTTTATACCTGGTCGCCAATACCGATGGTGTATATATCGAAACATCTTGGTGACACCAGGATGAACTGCTCAAAATGAGGAATGAAAGTCCCACATTAGCTCCCCGCGTATGTCTACTGGCACCCACACACATCCATGAAAATGAAATATTTTATCCTTGCCTACAGTTCATCCAAGAATAGGGTCCACCCTTGACCCAGATTCCCATAGGACTAGTACTTCAGAATCTGATAGCTTCCTCATTCTCACTCGATGAAGTATATTATAGGTAATAAATACAGAAGAAATAAATGTTTCTCCTATATGTCATGCACCTCCAACTGCATCTTAGATAATGGATCCATAAGGTTCCTCCCACTACTGACGTCCCAAAATGCCTATATCTGAGCCCCCATGCTCAACGCATAATCCACTATGTTGCCTTTACTAGGCATGAAGAAAAGCTCAATTTCAAGACTAAAGTTACCCAACCCACCTTCGCTGTTTCAAATTCAAAACGCACTGAGTGAAAAGATACTTGAGACTCTTGTTGTTGGTGAAAACCACAAAATTCTCTCCCAATAGGCAGTGTCTTCAATAGTGTAAATCATGAACAACTACAACCAACTTGAGATTGTGTGTCGGGAAGTTCATCTCATGTTGTCTCAACTACCAAGACCTGTATGCAACAACTCCTTCCCCATGCATAAGTAATGCTCAAAACCCGACACCTAATGTGTCACATTAAACATTATATATCTTTCCTAGCTATGGAAATACTAGTATCGGTGCTAAATTCAACCTCCCTTTTAGCACTTAAAAGGCTGACTCACAATAATAAACCCACAAGTACTTCTCACCCTTCTTAGTTAGCCCCGTCAGTGGTGCTGCTAATCGTTAAATGTTTTATATGAAACATCTGTAATAACCTGACAGTAGTAGAAAACTCTGCACCTCAAAGATGTTCTTCAGCTGCTCCTAAGAAACTATTAATCTCACTTTGTATAGGTCAACTGATACTCTTGTCTCCAAGATAACATGACCCAATAAGTGAAGCTAGTCCATTCAAGTGTTTAATTTTGAGAAATTAGCATATAACCAATGCTCTCTTAGTGTACTCAAAACGATGTCAAGATGGTTAGCATGATCGTTTTGATTGTGAGAGTACACTAAGATATTTTCCACAAATACCCCCATGAAATTATTCAAGTATGGATGGGACACTCTATACATTAGTGCCATGAAAATTGCAGTCGCGTTCATGAGACCAAATTGCATAACCACATACTGGTATAGACCATACCTGCTCTGAAAGGTTGTAAGAGGTATATCAGATGGTCAAACATGAAACAGATGTTAACCAGATCTCAAGCCAATCTTCGAGAACTCCCGAGCTCCTCAAAGCTTATAAAAGTGATCATCAATCCTTGGCAAGGGATATTAGTTCTTTACAATCAATTTTTTCAGCTTCTGATAATCCATACAAAGTCGGAGGGTACTATCAACCTTCTTCAAAAATAGGACAAGAGAAACCCAAGAAGATGTACTAGGTTGGATGAACCCCTAAGCCTGTAACTCCTCTAGCTACTTATTGAGTTACTGTAACTCTGTTCTATCCATCCTATAAGGTGGAATGGGCACCGGGGTCACTTCTGGAATAAGCCCAATAGAATACTCCACCTCTCGCTATAGAGGAAAAAATAAAAAGTCCTATAGAAAGATGTCCCTGAAATAATCCACCACTGGAGAAAGGTTTATCCTTGAAGTCCCCTGGTCATCAAAATATAGACTCGCAATCTCAACTGTAACTCCTCACAACCCATGATGGTCGGGTCTCGCTCTACTCGCCTAAACGACCCATCCACCTTTATGAGGAAATGATCTGCCCTCTCATGATATGAAGCTCACCCTACATTGATATTAGTCAACAACAACATGTAAGGAAACTAATCAGTCCATTTCTAGAATGACATCATAGTCTGTCATCTCTAAGACATAGAGGTCCCATAAGAAGTGACACCCACCATCCTCTAGTGGTCACTCCTTGCACTGTCGTACACTAGCCGTTCTTGTCCTTAGTAGAGTGTCAAAATCAAGACATCAGTAGAAGAAAAGATACAGATCCCAAGGCTCTCCACAATTACAACAGATATAAAGCTATGGGAATCCCCTCTATCGAAATGTACAAAAACTAAAATTGAGGGAACTAGGATCATGCATTAAATTGTTGAGGGTTCGGGATCCTGCTCCTGTTGGGTCTGCTCGACTGAAAATGTATGGATTCTCCACGACCCTATGACCTTTCTTGACCACCCTGAGCAGATCCACCCTAATGTTGTTGCAAGCCTGGCGACTGGCTACCACGGACACGACCTCCACATCGGCTTTAATGACCTAAATAACTCCATCTCCCTTAATAATGAGAAATTGGTGGTGCTTCTCTTGAACGAGGATTCAGAGAATACCCCTAGTCGTTAGATTCTTTTGATAAAAACTTACAAAAACACTGAAGGTTCCCCATACTTCCAAATGATTGGCACTCCACTGGGACTCTTGGGCAAGGTGGCCTTATATTCCCGCTCTTCATGCACTGGTAGCACACCACTTGGCTACTAGAAGATGTCTCTCGCCTTCTTAGATCTCCGTGAATAGACTCCCTATGACACTTCCTGTTGTTAGTAGGAGGGATACCAACCTATTATTCCAAGCTGTAATGGATCAAAAACTCCATAATCCCTCAGATTAGGCTCTGTGATCTGCACCTGTTTGACTATATATGTGATAGAAGTCAATCTAATGATGTCCACCTGAGCCTGAATGTCTTTCCTGAGACCATCCTCAAACTTCATTGCTAGTAATATCTCATCTCCACCTAGAAATGGTGTAAAGCGATGCAGTTCAATGAAATGAGAAGAATACTCAATAACTGACAGAGTACCCTACTTTAGACTCATGAACTCTCAGGCTCGATCGGACCACAAAAAATCCAGGTAAAAGTAGTCATAAAAGGTATTCTTGAACTCATCTAAATCCATTACCTGCTGGTTTCTGGCCTGTGAGATCACATCCCACCATATCTTGGAGGAGTATCGTATCATATATGTAGCGAGCTTTACCCTCCTCTCTGGTGGCATCTTCAGATGCCTAAAGATAGAAATCATGGATTCTATCCATGACTATGTAGCATGAGGTCCTATTTCCCCTATGAAAGTTGGAGGATGCTGCTACTAAAATGCCCGTGTCAATTCTTCCATTGACGGGGTAGGAGGAAGTACACCTTGGAAGGTCTGTATTAACCTCATTAATCCCTCTCAGAACTATGCATCATCACCTGTGTCTGGAATAATAGCTGGTTCTAATACTGGCACAATTGGAGGATCTGTTGGTAGTCCCCGATCAACCATGTCCGTAGTCTGATCACCATCATGTAACTGGCATACAACCGGAGGATGTCTTAGTGGCATGACTCTACAAGGTCAAGAACACCTTGTAGATCAATATTATCAATGACTGAAACTTAAAATTGTAAGAAGGTAACAAGAGAAATAAAGCATTCCTATTTTTAAAAACATGGATACATTGAGTTTATAACGCAAACACAATGTTTTCCCTTAATCCTTAACATGGACATGTACTTTTTCTAACCCAGGTCGTCTAACACCCCATACACATGGTGTGTTTTCCTAACCCAAGTCATGTACTTGAATCCTCTTCCCTACCTGAGTTCTTCTACACAGCTAAGCCACATGGTTTCCCTATAAAAAGACTACATGGAATGTTAGTGCTATACATGATGTGTACTAGACTAACTTCAACAACCCGTGTTGTTAGCCACATGGGTGGACACACGTCTGACTCTACACGACATGTTTATGACAGACACTTCATGTACTAGAAGGATTCCACTGCCCTGTGTTGTTCGTTACATGACCGAATACAAGGGTTATACTACATGGCGTGTTCAATCTTGACTCAGCGTGTATAACCTATATTTTATTCATCTGTGTCATTAGTCACACGGGTGGACACATGGTCTACAGAACATGACATGTACATCTGGTACACGGTGTGTCCCACTAAAGATTTCACATCCCCGTGTCTCTGCCCACACAACCAATGACATGGTTAGAGGCTACATGGCATGTATATATAGTACACGGCATGTATATACAGTACACGACATGTACATATGGTACACAGCGTGTACATATAGTACACGGCGTGTACATACAGTACACGGCGTGTACATAAGAAAAATAGTTCCTTCCAAAACAGAAGGACACATGGCATGTATTCATCATTACACACCATGTATTCTAGGTTTTCCCAGATAGTAAGCCTCAGAAACTACTCCAGAACCCAAAAAACAATGAAACGAGCATTAAGGTTCCAAATTCCGATCTACGAGATCCGATACTCCCCACGAATCAATTCTTGGCATCTTATACAAGTTATATATAAACATATCAGAGCAATGATCCAACAATTTCCAGTTTATAAGGGCCCATAACACCTCAAAAACAAATGTTTAGAATTCATTAAAACTAAATCTTAAATATTAGAAATAACATATCGAATATAAGGTATTCTATCAAGGAATCTATCACAACAGAATGTATATCTAACACAACATCTATCACAACAACATGAAATCAGTAATGCACCCTAAATGGCATGGAAAGAATGCATGACATGTGATCTCTAGCAAGTGCCTATATGATGTATGAGATGGAATACCGTCATCTCATCGACCATCAACAAAAAAAAGAACATCAATAGTATCAACAATAACAACACAAAACTTGTGAATCACCCAATAGTGAAATCACATCAACAGTAAAATTGAAAAACCAGAAAAATTGCAATAACGGCATAAATTTGATTTTCCCTATACAAGGGCTTGCTACTACTAGGTAGAACATATTACCAAGTACCTATTTTCATTATATCCATGGCTATTGGCTCTAAACAGTAAGTCAAGAAGAAAAAAATTACTTATGATACCACTTTGTAACATCCTGGTTTCGGGTGCCGCCCAGAGGTGCCCTGTACTCGGTTGGTCACATGGCCTCAAGCACATTCCCCTGAACACCAAAATCATCCAACTAGCATCAAGGTCCTTGGGTGTGATAGTGGGGAAATTATTCCCTCATTGGTAGAGTAAGACAGTGGAAGTAAAACAAATAACAATAGCGAAAGTATTAATGATACCATACAAATGTAAACAGTAGGAGAATGGAAGAAATAAACTGGACCACATATATATATGTTGCATGATACATATGTCTATGAAAGAATCCAAAAAAGTCACAATCATGGAATACAGTAATAAAACAAATTACAAAAGAAAAAAGGTAAACTACAACAGCATCACAAGCCTAAGCTTGGTCCCATGATCTCCCGCTCCAGAGCAATCAAGTACTTAATGTAGAAGGGTGCTTTTCCTTATATACACCTACAAAAATATAATCTGTTTGGGCCCAAAATCATGACCCAAACAGGGTGTGAGACTAATCCCAGTAGGTAACCACCTAATGATATGTGCCTAATAGTTTGTTAATATATATAGAAGGAAATAAAAAAAGTATCAGTAGACAAAGAACTACTCATACGTAAATAATCCTACAGTTTCAATTCCATTCATTTTCACATATTAAGTAAGCTACTAAACAAAAAAAGGAATCCCTCTGGGGAGTACTCAAAGCCTAACCCCTCTAGTCAACCAAACAACACAAGAAACCCTATGGGAAGTACACACAGTCTAACCCCTCTGGTTCTGCTTTATAAAAGACTCTATGAGGAAGCACTAACTGTCAATTCCACTTATAGTCTCATATCAGTAAGTATAGAAACTATGGAGAATCACTCGATGTCCAATTCCCCATGTGGTCTTGCAACATTGAACTACAGACACTCTTAGGGAGCACTTACGTCTATCCCCCCTATGGTCTCACAATGTAAAAGTAAACAGACACTCTGGTGAAGCCCTCAACGTCCATTCTCCCTATGGTATACTACACCATATTCTCACAGCCCTGTGTAATTCAATCGTGCACAACGATATAAAGGCATCAAAATTAAAACTCAATAAATACTTGGATAAAAAGTCTATATAATTTCATAGTATGTTAGATAAAGTCACTCCATCCTAATATTACTTGTAATGGAATGCAATTCAGTCTAATAGGAAAGCTTGACCAAACGGTCAAAATAAGAAAACATGGGAAACTCATCCATACCATGTAAAATTTAACCCTATTCATTAATAATAAACCTATGTCCAAACAAACAAGGAATATCATGAAATAACAGGGAAAAAAACATAAACATGCAATACCCTGAACATGGGTATTGGGCACATTTGAAGATATAACTCAAATAATGACTACAGAAAGTCACAAACCACCTACCTCAGGATCCTGAGATCAATATACCTGAACCTCAGTCCTCGAATCACCCTATAACACTGTAGATCTACAAAAGTTTTAAAAATGTTCAACTAAAGATAATTTGTGAAATATGAGAAATCTAGAGATAAAGTTCAAGAAGAAAAGATAAATCACAGATGTGATTCCAATGCAACAGACGGAGGTCAAATTGGATAATGGACGACGAGTCGGGGGCTCGGGGAATATTTGTGTCGTATAGTCACTCCTAGATGAGACATGTGAAGAAGAAGAGAGTTCTGTCAATTAGATGGGACCTCAGTCCGTTTAATGAAATAAAAAAAGTACACAATGTGTTATTTAAAAGTACACAGTGTTTTCTTGACTTATCTGGCCTCCACTTTAGGCGTTCTCCATGTCACCACACACGACCATGTACTCAACCATTACACGGTGAGTACACGGTCACCCGCAATAACCAGGTACATAGTGTGTACTTATAACTACACAACATGTAATCCTAAAATTTCTAGAAACTCCCCTTTTTCACAAAGACAACCAGAAAAGAAATACATAACTGAAAAGAAAATTAGATTTCATATAAATTCCTTGTCAAAATCACATTTTGGGTAATAACAGCATTATTTTTTGTGTATGTTTTTATTTGATATTTTTTATCCTTTTACATTGACCAATATACCATTATATTATAAAAATTAACCCTGATATAAATATCATAAATATTAATTATATATGTATTTATAGTAATCTATTAATACTATATATAGAAAATGAGTTACATCGTTCATGGAGAGGGTAATCCATACATGACATAAATTTTGTTCCCATTTTCTAAATAGATCGAAATAAATTAATGTAAATAAAGTATCACCTTTACTAAGTCATTATGATTTAATTTATATTACTTATATTCACTAAATTTATCTTTTTTTCCATATATGTAAATTGTTAGTGATCAATTAATCCCATATTTTTGTGAGTTGGTAGTCCACCATACACAAACGATGTTATCATTTATTCAATGGATGGTAATATAAGAAATTATATGATATATTTATATTTTGTAATTATTAGTATTTAAATATTTTAATATATAAACATCCAATTAATCATTATTACATTACATTTAATGTGTAATTTAATAACAAATCATGTCCCTTCATGAAGGCAGTTGTCCTCCGTACATGAGATTTTATCATATTCCCTATGGAATGGAAGGTGATAAGGTCTACGTGATATTATAATTAATGAAGTGTAATATAATCATAAATATATTATATAATCAGTATATAAATCATTATATATGCCCATAAGAAGAGGTGATAGAATACTAATTACAATGGTTCGTGAGGCGGTAGTCCATCGTACACCTAATCAATAGTTTTGTTTCTCATCTGAGAGAGGATACGGTTTTCGGTCATAATATAAACTTAAAATAATATCATTATATGAAATAAAATTAGTTATTTATATAATTAATGTTTAATAATATATTAAATTGGTTTAAGGAGAAATAAAAATAAAATTCTTTGTTAAGGATGTTACATCATCTTCAGAAAACATCTTTATGTTAGCACCAAATTTTTTTATAGAATGAATTTATGATCTAACAATAACTTATAAGATTAGAGAAATTAATTAGGTAACTGATTTGGGTTAGGATTTGATGAAAAATGGTATTTTTAAGTTCACATAGAAGAGAATATGGGGAGGCCTTTTATAAGTGGGTGAGAGGAGACCCATGGAATGTTTTAGAATAATAACAAGTACCAACATTTCTTAGAATCAAAAAGGATAAAAAATGGATAATTATTAAATATTATAGGAAATAGGGTTGAAATATGGTCATAAAATATGTTTTGGTCATGTTTCTGTGTCATTTAAACCCACATCCTTTTAGTTTTATACCTGGTAAACCTGTTTTAACCGTAAACTTCGTAATTAATTTTTACTATTTTCACTATTCTTTATGGTCAAAAATTAAGTTAGACTTATTATATTATATTGATTATAATGAATCTAAATATTTAATCCATTTTTCTGAATTAAATTCATTGAAATGTCATAATTTTATTTAAAATTAACCCTACAGGAATGAAGAAAAATATTTTTTCTAATGTGAAAAGTTTAGAAAGATTAAAAGGTTTCAATATAAAAATTCAAAATTAAATTAATTCAAATGGACTATATTGGATTAATAATAATAATATAATTAAATTAAATTATATATTAAACCCATTTTAAAACAAAATTTTACCATATAAATCTTTAAAATAAATGGTGATGTTCAATAAAAACCAGTATTTTAACTATTCATCAAAAAATTAATCATTTCATGAGAAAACCAAAAAAATATCTATAAGATAATTTAGATATGTAGATTCCAAATATTAAGATCATTTTTTAAATAAATTTTATAAAATTTTCAAAAATATATTTTGTAATATTTTTAAAAAAATCATTAAAATTATACTTAAGAAAATATAGTTTTTGAAACATATAATGAATTTTCCAGGAATTGATTAAATTTAAAAAAAATATCATATATTTATATAAAAAATTGTTATTAATATTTAAATTTTTTTCCAATTCACACCACAAGGATTAACACTTGGGTTATAATAACCATGTTAAATAGTAATATAAATAATAGATTTTGGTTCATTATAACATGGTGTTGTGTATAGTGAAAGATATTACAGAAAATAAATTAAGTCAAAAAAATATCATAAAATATCATGATGTAAGAGATATATTTTCTAATTATAATATCACATTTTTTATCATTTAATAATATAATTAAATAATTTTAATTCTATATTAACATGTTTACATGTCAAAAATTTAATTTTAAAGTCAACTATATATCTTTTAATCTTATCCCACAAGAAATATTCGTGATGGTCATTGTATAATATAGTGCTATTCGGACAAATGAAAGAAAGAGAACTTCAAAATTCACTAAAAATTAATCTCTTTAACTTGGAATCATAAGGAATAGATAATATTTTTTACAATATAATAATAACTCCTTAAAAAATATTAAACTCTAGAAACATACCATTCATAGCAGATTCTATTGTTTCCTATAACACGGTTAATGTGGAATTATTTTTCTGACTCATCGAACCAGCTACATTATTTTATTTACCTTTATTGTAATTAATTTTTTCTTCATAATTCTTTATCAATCACATATATCTCTTCCATATCATGTTGAACTCTTTATAAGTGGAAATATTCTTAAAAAACTTAAGATTATTATATATTTTACTCTTTGGTCCATATAAATGATGTCTCAAAATATTTATAGTTGACACTACAGATGTCTGTTCATGTTCACGAGTTGTATATGTTTTCTCATATGGGATTAATTAACATGTACCATTATTAATTTCCTAATAATTATTCATTAAATAACAACATATACCTCAAAATGAAACATTAATGTAAAAAAGGTTTTTATTTATAGATGGTATTTCCCAAACTAAAGAATTAAAAAATATTTTATTCAATTCTTGAAAATATTCATCACATACCTTTTTTTAGATAAACCTATATACACTTCATTTTTTCATAGTAAGTGAGAAAGATAACTACATTTTTTTATTCAAAAAAACTGATCATAATATCATGTTAATCCATGAAAACTATGAATCTCGGTAATATTTGTAGTTCATTTCCATTCATCAACCACCTTATTTTTAGGAGTATTAACTAATATTTTGTCATTATTTATGATTTTTCCAACGAATGAAATATTTCGTAACCAAAAAGTACATTTTCTATAAAAATAACATATGTTATTTTTTGGTATGCATAATAATACTTATTCATTCCATCATTATCATTTATTTTGGAATAACTAAGGATATAATCAATAAAAACAACCACATACTTATCTAAATAATATTGAAAAAACTATTAAAAAGATACATAGATACAGTTGTGGAATTTGTTAACTAAAAGGGAAAAACCAAAAAATCATAATTCCCATACCTAGTACGATACATGGTGTTTAGAATGTCATCCTTCTTCACTATCAAATAATAGTATCTGGACCTAAGAACAACCTTTGAACAATACTGAGCTCCAAATAACTAAAAAATAAGTCATCTATATGAGTCTATAGATAATTATTATTAACTATAATGTTATTAAAATAACTATAATAAATACAAATACCCCTGGAATCATCATTCAAATTATGAAAAAAATAGCAGCACCCAATGGTTAATATCGTTGTTGTACAAAACATTAATAAAGAAACTCCAACTACTAATTTTTCAATCCATAATTCTTACATGATCTATTTAAAAAGGGTGTGTGTAAATTGGATTATCTTGAGGAACTATATAAATAGTAAATTAAACTTCATGAACAAGTACAGGAAATGGATTAGTAATGTGTTTCAGGTATTCTTTGACTACCACCACACCATTAATCTAAATATTTCGATTATTTTAAATATTTTGTTAATGATAACATTTATTTACATCTTTTAAAAGTATCTTTCTATTTTGATATGTTATCATTGTTATGAATTCATTCAAGTATAAAAACTAAAACTCTTACAAAAAATAAATTTTTTAGATCTACAGTATATACAAGAATTATAAATAGAGATCCAATCCATACCTATAATAACACAAAACTCTACTAGGTGAAAGACAAAAAAGATTAATGGTAAATTCATTTAATAAAAAACAACATGAATATTATAATAGTTTTATTAATTAATACTTCATTAATGTTTTTTACCATATTTTTGGCTTCATTTACTAAGGTAAAATTTATGATTTACTGAATAAATTATCATAAATGAAAGAGTATGTAATCCTATAGTAAAAATATACACTAAAAATATCTTAATAAACAATAAATGTATTGGTTAACACTTTATTTTATATTCCAACATCTAAAAAATTAGTAAAAAATGATTTCACCATACCCTTATACTTATAGTCATGTTGCTTCCAATCATTCATGTTATTATTTATACACTCATATGTATATTGAGCCATCTCATTGAATTTTAAAAAACTTATTTTTTACTTATAAAAATTGGCCTTACCACCACAAAGATCATTTTCATTTCTATCAATATCCATATGCCTAGAGTTACCACATCATAATAGCTTCTTATATTTAATAATTCATCCCCCATTGTTCTTTTTTACAATCCTATCAAAAATTATAAATTTTAGTTTTTTATATTCATATTTATTTGATGGATTCTTTAATATTTTCTACCACATGGACCACTTTTTCTACTTATTTTATAGAAAAAATGATTATCGTGAAACTCTACTTCTACAATATCAGCACATTGAACATGTTTCTCTTAACATTTAAATCCACGTGAATCCAATTACCATCTGTATCATGGAATCAATCCTATGTAAAATTGATTTAATTCACTCTCATGTCCCTAAAAAAATTGAACTCTACCATTCCAATTAGGTTAATGTTTCATCAAACATGGGCACTAAATATTCCTCAAATTTTTCCAATTATAAAAAAAATTCTACCCTAATTCAAAAATCCTTATGAAATTAATTATAAGGGAAAATATTCTTAAATTCATCCCATTAAATGGTATTATAATTTTCTATTTCTATGTTATTATTAACCATTGACCAATATTGATCACATTAACTATCAAAATAATAAATATAAAGTGTTTTATTTTGATGATATGAAAAACCCTGAAATCAAATAACATTTATAGGAATTCAATCCATACCTCATGTACTACTAGGTTAGAGGATACATTGAATAGTGGAAGATTTTGTCTCATGAAATGGCCACTATCGACTTATTTCTATGTAATAGATTTAGTTTATCTCTAGCATAGATACCAATACATTTTATAGATTTTATCAAGTAATCAATAAAAGTGACAAACTACTAAGTTAAAATTACAACCATTCTAGGTTTCTAATTTAGAAGGATGTTATCATCTTGGTCCTTTCCTAATATATCGTCCATGTTTCCTGTACCGAAAACCATTCTGATCAAACATAGTTTAAATGAAGAAACAAAGTAATATTCAAATTGTTTATCATTTTAACTATTAAATAAAATATCTAAAGGATATTTCAATACATTGGGTATTGGGACAACCAAAATTATATATAGTTGTGTAGAAAAGAGGAGTAGAGGTTTTCTTCTATAAGAAAGTGGAGGGTCACGATTAGAATTACATAAAATATTAAATTAATATAAATTAAATTCCATGGAAAAGTGGATCCCAATTTATATAGTTTTATTATATGAAGAGTCTGGGTTAAAATAATCACTTATAATAAAATATGGATATGATTAGACTATGATTTTACCCTTATCTCTTTTTAACTCCCCTGTTAACCCCTCCGACGTTAATAGTGGTATCAATATTTTTAACACTAAAGAAATAAAGAATTTTATAATAAATGGAAAAAAAGAACATAAATGGACCCTGATGGATGTTATCAACCATATCCCATTAACTTTTATTAATAAATGTTTTTTTATAAAATTTAAATCATTTAATAAAACATTGTTTTTTATTTAATATCATTAGTCTCAATTTTAGAAGTATTCATTTAATTATATTTTGAAAATGACATGGAAATAGATGGATTTTAATACAATCCATTAAAAAATTAATAATATGCTATATTTATATATAAAATGATTATAACACAATAAAAAATTCAAATTACATTAAATTTAATGTTTTCATAAATTTCTCTGTGAATTTAACAAATAATATGTTAGTGTTGCATTAGTATTTAATGTAATTATTTAATCATTAAAAATTATACATAAAGTTTTTTGATAAAAAATGATTAATATTTAAAACTAATTTCTACAATTGAATATAATTTTTTTATATCCCTTTCAAAAATTATTACAGATATTAAAATAATAAATTCACATTTTTGACAGTATCTTTTATTTAAATATAATTAATTTTAAAATAAAAGGAATATGGAACCAAGATTCCTTTTTTTAAACATGTATTGGAAGCGATTAACTAAAGTAATATAATAGGATAAAGTCATGTTTTAGTGTAAATATTAAGTCTTTATCATATTATTTTTAACCTTATATAATTTATTTACCCTTAGTGTTGTAACATAGTTGGGGGATTTCTCAAGTGGTAAAGGCTCCTCGTAATCCTACATCAAACCCCATATCAAATCTAACTAGGAGAGAATCTCTATAGGTATTTAAGTAGTACTGTATCATTGTAACAATAAAGGTAATATAGTGGGGTTCTATAGTAGAGGTGTTGTCCAAACCGAACGGCCCAAAGGCCTTCTTTTTTTATTGATTTTTGATAACCCCCCTTTCAAGGGATGAGGGGGAACCCTTACAAGGCCCATAGGAATTATATGTTACATGACCCGTAGGCTTTAGGAAATTATAAAGACTATACATGGAACTACTCCTCCCGGTTTCTTCATCATGATATCAGCTCCCCACCATTGCGTGGTTATTGGGCTAGGCTTCCCATGCAAGCATAGGCCGGTCTCGATGGCAAATTCATACCATCTCTTTCTGAAAAATCCTCTAAGCTTCTGCTCTAGTGAATGTTCCTTCTTTAATCCCCATCTGGAGTCTGCTCTTTATAGAGTATTTCTGATCATTAAGCACAATTTTAGGTGGCCCGAAGGCCTTGAGGTGGCCTGAAGGCCTTGAGGTGGCCTGAAAGCCTTACTGTAGAGACCCTAAGCATAACATACATGGAAATTACATTACTTTTGCGGAATACTTAGTACATAACAAAAACACACACACACAAGGACCACAATAGTTTAGTGTCTTTGGAAACTCAGAATATAATCTTTTAATCGTGGGGAAAGATCTTCAACATCTCCCATAAAGATCTTCTTTTTTTACCTAAAACCTTTTTTATATCCTGGGGAAAAGAAAACATAAAATGGTGAGCTCAAATGCTCAGTAAGAGTAAACAAAAGAAATATCAATCACATCATATACATAAGAACATAACTTTTGAAAATCTTAACCTGCAAAAGAAATCATAATTTCATATCATGGGTTAAATCATAGTAGTGAAATTTAATCCCAATAATCATAACTTAAAACATGAAACTTTGTGTCATACACACATAATCATTGATAATCATTTCTTATTAGTCAAGACTCATTTCCAAGACTATCTTAGTGGACAAAGTCCATTTCTGAACTGAGTACACTCCTCGTTTCAGTCATGTTTCACTGAACTGGTTTAACCTACCGTTCCAGCCATGTCTATCTCATGAGATATAAAATATTTACCCAATGCATTGGATGGAGATATAGGTCCCACCCATCTCATAAAGATTCCATTCTTTTGTGTGCTACAAAATCATAAACCATACATCATAGCATAACCCATGTAATAAAAATGGGATTCTTAAACATCGTGACATCATAAAACAATTCATATAAGATAAATGAATTCATAAAAATAATTTCATCACAACATAATAAAATCAATTTAATAATAGAGGTAAAAACATAACCCTTTATTATCTTAGATAGAAAATAATTTTGATAAAACACTTGAACTCCATTCATAAGGAAAATATTGTTTCTACTTCAAAAACTCTTTTCCTTTCTTAATATTTCATACAATTATAAACTAAAAGAAGTTGATAAAAATTAAACTTTAAAACTTGTAAAGTAATCTTCTTGGAAATAATTTTTTAAAAATCCATTCATTCTGTATAAGTTAAAAAAACATTCTTTTCGTACTTTTGTCGGAAAAGTCAAAACGTACCTTGTACGAAAAACGACAAAAGATTCCTTTCATATATTTTAATAAAAATTCACCGAAGGGTAAAATTGGATTTAAAAAATTTTAGGTGGATGGAAATAATATTACATATTGAGGAGACATGGATGTGGATGATAAAATATACCCTAGTAAATACCAAAGTATAAACAATCTCGGATAAAATGAGATTGTGATATTTTCCCTTACCTTAGGTCCGATTTGATTCGTAAGTGTCCGAACTTCATTTATAATGATTTAAATAATGTCATTGAGTTATTAAAGAATCATACTAATTGTTATTATATCATATATGTTTCACTTATGACTTTATTTTACCCGTTCTTTTGTAAATTCCATGTTAAAGAGCGTTTTGGGTAAAATTGTTTCATTTGTTTCCGTGTTTTGAATTGTAAATATTCATATGATTACTTAGATCATTATTAATTAATTACAGAATATAAGACATGATTTTTATATAATATATCTTCAGAATATACATATATATAATAAATTAGTAAATGGAAAGAAATACACCGTTCATGGAGACGGTAGGTCATACGTACGCATGAACACTATTTTTATTTCCTTATTGAGTTGAATGGAATTAAGTAGATGACATAAATATATATACACATAAATCCAGTATAATTATTATGTCATATATTTCATGATTACTTATTATATATACTTTATAATCATTCATGAATTGTTAATGTGGAGAATGAATCTCATCGCGTCGTGGAGACGGTAGTCCGTACGTACGCACGAGCGATGATATCGTTCTCATGATCGTGGGATTGTATTGGAGTGTATGTATACTATTTTAGGATCAATATCACTTTACAATAATCATATATAGTTATTATTTACACCATTATACCAATCCAAGTAAGGTGGTGGTGGAAAATAGATTACACCATGGCGTGGATATGGTATTCCGTACGTACGCACACGCGGTGATTTATTTTTCCATAGGATGGATAGATGGTGAAATATGGTTTTTTCATAATGATAATAACATATCAGTATATGAGTGATACTTATTTTTTTACTTCTTAATTAAACAGCCTAATAAGAATAAGTGGAAAAATAAATAAAGTTGATAGAATCAGTAACGGACATTACCTCTTCTTTGAACAACCTCTTTGAGATCTCCTTTTAGGGCACTAAAATTGGTCTTTGAGGAAGACCAAAACCTCTAGGATGTTTCTATGGAAGTGGAGAAGAGAATTTGGTAGGGTTTGGCCGAGCATGAATGCTCAAAGTGGTGTGAGGAAGAGAGGGAGAAGGTTCCCTTTTATAAGGGAGGAGAGGGTCACCTTTGGAATAACTAAAAATATTATTCTATTATAAATCCAAATTCGGTTTTAAATAGTTAAAAATTGATTTATATCTAAGATAAGGTGGGGATGGGTCGAAATCATCTCATCCAATAGAATTTAGACAAATTTAGGTTCCTATTTTAACGTTATCATTTAGATTTAATATTAAGTTAAATAATTTTACTTTTACCGTGTCTTCTTGAGTTCTTACACTATAAGGTTAATAAACATACTATAACAACCCAAAAAAACCCCAAGTTGTTTATTATTAATATATATAACCTTATCTAAGTCATTTGGAAAAACAATAGTTTTTTAGGAATAAAATAACAATTAATAATATAATATTTGTTTTAAAAACTATTTTATGTCAATTTTGACACTATTTAGTAATTGATTTATGTAAAAATCATAACAGAATGATTATTTAGAATAAAGTTAATTAAATCAATACTAACATGTCATATTAACCTATAAAATTTGTGTAATTCATAAAAAGTCTCAAATAACATTTATTTGGTCATTTATAACATCAATTATGTCAATATTTCATTAATAAGATAATTAATGCATCATTTTTGTGTCATAAATAAATTAAATTATATAATATCAAAAAATTACCAATAAAATCCCATTATGTAGAAAATATTTTTATATTTCTAATGAATATTTATTGTCGAATTTATCTTATGTATAACCCTATATTAAAAATTATTTTCTTATTAAACTTTGATTTTAACTATTTTAACCCTTCTTTAAATAAATAAATAATAAATGTCCTAATCTAATCCAACTGGGCCTAAATGGTCATATTTTATACCTAAGAATGTTTTTGGTCGAATTAGAATTATCCAATAGAATTAGGATATGTGTTAGGGTAATAATAATATCATTTTTACACTTAATTACCCTATTTACTTTTAACCGTGGTAAAAAAAAGTAAAAAGTTACTCTACAACAAAAATTATTTTCTTCTCATTGAACCACATTTTACTTACTGGCATCAAGCATGTCTCTCGGATTTTTGAAATTCCACTCACAAAAGCGGTAAAATTATGTTTTATGAAAAATTCATTTTTTTAACTACCACTTAGTGGTTTCACTATTCATCAAAAAATGAAAGTTTCCAGAAAAATACCAAAAATTAGGCCTAAGCTATATTTGATATTATAAATTCAAAAATGATTTCTATTTTACCAAATTAAAAACATATCAGTTTCATTAATTAATTTAAAAATTAATTCCCGTCGTCAAAACAAATAGTGTGTTCTTAAGAGATAATAACTATCAAAAGATTGACAGTTGTTTATGTCTGGTTTAAATTTGAAATTACATCCAATAACCAACATTATACTAAATTGAAAAAATATATTCTAAATATACTTTAATACCACTCAAATTAATAATTTATCACTATTAATTATTTATATTAAAAAGGTTGTTTTTAATTAAAATTTAGTAATTTTCACTATTCATCAGAAAATGAAAGTTATCCGAAAAGTACCAAAATTTCACCCTAAACTAATTCGATATTCCAAATCCAAAAATTAAGTCCATTTTGAAAATAAAATTTAAAAAATTTCAAAAAGTGGATATTACTATTCATAACTGCTAGTTTTAATAATATTTTAATAGTATATTGTTGTTTTGTGAAACTCAGTATTGCGTACTACACACGCTATCGAGGAAGGTCGTGATTGCGTGTAATGCAAGGAAAGTCAAGGATGTGTGTTGTGCAAGCTTTTTTTGGTGTAGCATATAACACAAGACATTAATGAAATTAAAAAGAATATTTTTCATAAAATCTCGGGGTGTTACATTCTACACCCCTTAAAATGAATTTCACCCTCGAAATTCGTCGGGGTTATAAATGGGTTACTAATCGAAATCTTCTTTAATAGAAACCCACATCGTAAAAAGGAATACCAAAACCAATATTTAGAAACAAAAGTATGAAACGTAACGGTTTCCCAAATAAACTAATCACTGGGTTTCCACAGAGGTGAAAATATGGATATGGAAGAGAAATCTAATCATCATGTTCTGATGGAGAGTGGTAGAGAACATGGAAATGGAAAATACATCAATTAGAAAGCCATAAATTTGTGATGATCTAGGGTACCATCTGATTCATCAGATATATGGGCACTAGGACAACATTTTTTGGTTTTCAAGATCATTTCGCTAAAGTTGAAGATTTCTAATTAGAATAAATACTTACTTTATTTTGGTACAATCTCACTGTTGTTCGTGCTTTGAACAATTTCCACTTCATCTCTTAAATAAATGAAGTTGAAATTGTTATTCATGAAGTTTTAATAGATCATGTGATAGAATGATGGTTCATTCCATCTGTTTCAAACAAAAGGTTAGCAAAAGTTATCAAATATACATAAGTACATCTATGGTGAGGTTAATCGTATACGATTCCAAAAATGAACTTATACTTCATATATCATACCGCGTAATAAAATAAAACTTGTTTCTATTAACAAGGGACTTCATGTAGGCCAGTGGTAGGCGATAAAGGCCAGTCGCAGTTCGGTTGTGGGTTCGATTCCCACAGCCTTGTCCGACGCGATGGGTTGTCGCCCGTCGTGCAGGTTGTCCTTTTTCTAAAGCTATATTACTATAACATCCCATCAATAATATCAAAAAAAGTTCTATCCTAACTTATGTCCAACATAATCCATTACAATCTTTAGGCTTATCCATAATACTGCAGTCCACTCTTATAATATAGTGAAAACGATTACCAGATATTTAATGCCATCATTGATCCCCATATATCATAAGATATGTCTTGTTGGTCACATTCCAAACAGTCGAAGGCCTTAATCATGTATTCTCTTGAAAAATGAATACCCATTGAACCATAGTGAAAACATGAATGCAGTTAAAAGTTAACTCATTCCACATACCAAAATCCAAAAATTCAATATACTCAATCCATGATATAACCTTCTCCTTATATCACTCATGAGCCCATGAATATGGTCAAACATTTCATTTTCTCGTTTTCCTTTCATTATGCGCATATAATATTTTTTTCCAAAAATATCTCAATCACATTCTATGGTTACCGGTACGATTGAAAAACACAATAGACCAATACATAAATATTCCAATATTCCACAATACTATATACAAAATTATTATGGAATCCCATTTCATAAACACTTAATCATTCCACCACATTGTTGTCATATTCAACATCACCAATAGTGATCACATGTGACTTCCCTTTTTCCTTTTCCTTAAGTGGTTTCTCATGTCGATCATCACTAACCCTTGGATTAGGGCATTTATTAGCATAATTCCCCATTTCCTTGCACTTGAAGCATTGAAGTGTTAGTGGTGCGTTCTATGTAGTCTTTTATTTATTCACATCATTAGAAACCCTTTTTTCATTTACTTTGACACTCAGCTGCTCGATGACCTTATTTTCCACACTTAAAACATTTTCTAGTCCCTTTAAGACAATCTCCACCAAGCTTCTTTCCACACTTTGAGCATAAGGATACATTAATCTTCTTTTCACCATTATTATGAGATTTCTCCTTGAACTCCATCTTTCGTTTCTTATCAAAACAATGAGATGGATAAGTAACACCAACTTCCATTTATACCTTTATATCACAATGCACAATTTCTTCATAGCTACTTAAGTCTCTTATAGCTAATTCCCTTCAAAGATTTGGTTTTAAGCCACTAATGAATCGATCAACATTACTTTCAGGTTGGATGATAAATCCAGATGTATACCTTGCAAGCCTTGTAAAATTCACTACGTATATACCAACAGATTCATCTTCCTTTTTCTTTAGTTCAAGAAACTCCTTCTCCATCTTTGTTCGAAGAATACAAGGGAAGTACTAATTGAAAAAAATGTTCTTGAACTCGTCCCATTACATGGACTCAATTTCATCTCTTGGCCTCATATTCTTGATAAGATTCCACCATTGATCAGCATCACCTTCCAAACGATACACTACTAAGATGATTTATCATGTTCAGAACATTGAAGAACTGAAAATATTTTTTCAGTAGTACTGATCCATTGTTCAGAAACAAGTGGATCAGAAGACCCACTAAAAGAAGGTGGACGTTGCCTCATGAAGGACTCAATAGAATATTGTTCCCTTCTCTGCTCATTTGGAAGTCCAGAACGATTCGTAGCTTGTGTAAGTATAGAAATAATATTTTGCACTCCATCTCCCATAACATTTGTTTGTTTAGGAGGACAATCATTTCATTGCCCATTACATTGATCAACACGATTCCTTCGGGTTCCAGCCATCGTCTAAAACCCAAAAATAATAGTGTGAGAGGCAAAAATCATACTAGGGAAAACAATATAATAAATGGGGAGTAACTTCAATATCTAACATCTTGGGTTACCTTAATTCTAGTACTATAACCTATACTTATACTTAACCTTAGGGACATCCCTAGACATACCTTAGAAATATCTCTAGGGATCTCACTAAAGTTCTCACATCCTAGTTTCCAAAGGTTGACTAAAAATTTCCTCGGATACCAACTGTAGAGACCCTAAGCTTAACTTACATGGACATTATATTACTTTTGCGAATACTTAGTACATAACAAAAACACACACACACAAGGACCGTAATAGTTTAGTGTCTTTGGAAACTCGGAATATAATCTTCTAATCATGGTGAAAGATCTTCAACATCTCCCATAAAGATCTTCTTTTTTTACCTAAAACCTTTCTTTATATCCTAGGGAAAAGAAAACATAAAAGGGTGAGCTCAAATGCTCAGTAAGAGTAAACAAAAGAAATATCAATCACATTATATACATAAGAACATAACTTTTGGAAATCTTAACCTGCAAAACAAATCATAATTTCATATCATGGGTTAAATCATAGTAGTGAAATGTAATCCCAATAATCATAAAATAAAACATGAAACTTTGTGGCATACACAAATTTTCATAGATAATCATTTCTTATTAGTCAGTACTCATTTCAAATACTATCTTAGTGGACAAAGTCCATTTTTCAACCGATTTCACTCCTCGTTTCTAGTCTTGTTTCACTGAACCGGTTTAACCTGCCATTCCAGCCATGTCTATCTCATGAGATATAAAATCTTTAACCAATGCATTGGAGGGAGATATAGGTCCCACCCATCTCATAATGATACCATTCTTATGTGTGCTACAAAATCATAAACCATACATCATAGCATAACCCATGTAATAAAAATGGGATTCTTAAACAATGTGACATCGTAAAATAATTCATATAAGATAAAATAATTCATAGAAATAATTCCATGACAACATAATAAAATCAATGTAAGAATAGGGGTAAAAATATAACCCTTTATTATCTTATATGGAAAATAATTTTGATAAAACACTTGAACTACATTCTTGAGGAAAATATCCTTTCTACTTCAAAAACATTTTTCCTTTCTTAACATGTCATGCAATTCTAAACTAAACGAATTTGATTAAAAATAAACTTGAAAACATTTAAAGGAATATTCTTGGAAATAATGTTTTAAAAATCCATTCATTCCATATATGTTAAAAAACATTCTTTTCGTAATTTTGTCAGAAAAGTCAAAATGTACCTCGTACAAAAAACTACAAAAGATTCCTTTCATATATTTTACTAAAAACACACCAAAGGGTAAAATTGGATTTAAACAATTTTAGGTGGATGTAAATAATATTATATATTGGGGAAACATGGATGTGGATGATAAAATACACCCCAGTAAATACCAAAGTATAAACAATCTCAGATAAAATGAGATTGTGATATTTTCCCTTACATTAGGTCTGATTTGCTTCGTAAGTGTCCGAACCTCCTGTATAATGATTTAAATAATGTCATTTAATTATTACAGAATCATACTCATTGTTATGATATCATATATGGTTCACTTATGACTTTATTTTACCCGTTCTTTTGTAAATTCCATGTTAAAGAGCATTTTGGGTTAAATTGTTTCATTTGTCGTCCGTGTTTTGACTTGAAATTATTCATATGATTACTTCGATTATTATTACTTAATTCCAGAATATAAAACATGATTTATATATAATATATATTCATAATATATATATATATATAATAAATTAGTAAATGTAAAGAAATACACCGTTCATGGAGACGGTAGGCCGTACGTATGCATGAACGCTGTTCTCGTTTCCTTATTGAGTTGAAAGGAATTAAGTAGATGAAATACATATATATATACACATAAATCTAGTATCATTATTATTTAATATATATCATTATTACTTATTATATATACATTATAATAATTCATGAATGGTTAACGTGGAGAATGAATCTCATCGTGTCGTGGAGACGGTAGTCCGTACGTACGCCCGAGCGATGATATCATTATCATGATAGTGGGACTGTATTGGAGTGTATTTATACTATTTCAGAATCAATATCACTTTACAATAATCATATATAGTTATTATGTACACCATTATACCCATCCATGTAAGGTGGTGGTGGAAAATAGATTACACCACGGCGTGGAGACGGTATTCTGTACGTACGCACGCGCGGTGATTTCGTTTTTCGTAGGATCGATAGATGGTGAAATAGGGTTGTTTCATAGTTATAATAACATATCAGTATATTAGTGATACTGATTTTATTACTTCATAATGAGACATCCTAATAAGAAGAAGTGGAAAAAGAAATAATGTTGAAAGAATCGGTAACGAACATTACCTCTTCTTTGAAGCGCCTCTTTGAGATCTCCTTTTAGGGCACTAAAATTGGTCTTTGAGGAAGACCAGAATCTCTAGGATGTTTCTAGGGAAGTGGAGAAGAGAATTTTGCAGGGTTTGGCCGATCTTGAAGGATCAAAGTAGTGTGAGGAAAAGCGGGAGGAGGTGCCCTTTTATTAAGGAGGAGAGGGGCACCTTTGGAATAACTAAAAATATTATTATATTATAAAGCCAAATTCAGTTTTAAATAGCTCCAAATTGATTTATTTCTAATCTAAGGTGGGGATGGGTCTAAATACTCTCAGAAAATAGAATTTAGACAAGTTATTTTCCTATTTTAGCCTTATCATTTAGATTTAACATTAAGTTAAATAATTTTACTTTTACCGTGTCTTCTTGTGTTCTTACACTATAAGGTTAATAAAATTACTATAACAAGGAAAAAGAACCCCACGTTGTTTATTATTAATATATATAACCTTATCTAAGTCTATTTGCCGAAGAATATATTTTTAGGAATAAAATAACAATTAATAATATAATATTTGTTTTAAAAACTATTTTATGTCAATTTTGACACTTTTTAGTAATTGATTTTTGTAAAAATAATAACAGAATGATTAGTTCATAAAAGGTTAATTAAATCAATAATAACATGTCTTATTAACCTAAAAAATACGTTTATTTCATAAAAAGTCTCAAATTACATATATTTTGTATTTATAACATCAATTATGTCAATATTTCATTAATAAGATAATTACTGCATCATCTTTGTGTTATAAATAAATTAAGTTATTTAATGTCTAAAAATTACAAAAAAAAATTACCATTATGTAGTAAATCGTTTTATATTTCTAATGAATATTTATAGTCGAATTTATCTTATGTATAACCCTATATTAAAAATGATTTTCTTATTAAACTTTGATTTTAACTATTTTAACCCTTCTTTAAATAAATTAATAATAAATGTCCTAATCGAATCCAAGTGGGAATAAATGGTCATATTTTATTCCTAATGTTGTTTTTTGTCGAATTAAACTTATCCAATATAATTATAACATGTGTTAGGGTAATAATAATATCATGTTTACCCTTAATTACCCTATTTACTTTTAACCGTGGTAAAAAAAAGTAAAAAGTTAATATTCACCAAAAATTATTTTCATCTCATTGAACCACATTTTACTTAATGAAATCAACCATGTCTCTTGGATTTTTGAAATTCCACTCACAGAAGTGGTAAAATTATGTTATATGAAAAATTCATTTTTTTAAACTACCACTTAGTGGTTTCACTATTCATCAAAAAATGAAAGTTTCCAGAAAAATACCAAAAATTAGGCCTAAGCTATATTTGATCTTATAAATTCAAAAATTATGTCTATTTCACCAAATTAAAAACATATTAGTTTCATTAATTAATTTAAAAATTAATTCCCATCATCAAAACAAATAGCGTGTTCTTAAGAGATAATAACTATCAAAAGATTGACAGTTGTTTATGTCTGGTTTAAATGTGAAATTACATCCAATAACCAACATTGTATTAAATTGTAAAAATATATTCTAAATATACTTTAAAACCACTCAAAATAATAATTTATCACTATTAATTATTTCTATTAACAAAGTTGTTTTTAATTAAAATTTAGTAATTTTCACTATTCATCATAAAATGAAAGTTATCCGAAAAGTACCAAAATTTCACCCTAAGCTAATTTCGATATTCCGAATCCAAAAATTAAGTTAATTTTGAAAATAAAATTTATAAAATTTCAAAAAGTGGTTATTACTATTTATAACGGCCAGTTTTAATAATATTTTAATAGCATATCGTTGTTTTGTGAAACTCGGTATTGCGTACTACACACGCTATCGAGGAAGGTCGCGATTGCGTGTAATGTAAGGCAACTCAAGGATGTGTGTTGTGCAAGCTTCTTTTGGTGTAGCGTATAACACAATACATTAATGAAATTAAAAAGAATATTTTTTATAAAATCTCGGGGTGTTACACTTACTGGCCCAAAGGCCTTAAACGACCCGAGGCCAAAATCGATGGCCCAAAATCCCAAAATGATGAATAGTTCTAGCTGCTACATTAAGTAATAGTGTCTCCTACAGTTTTTCTACAGTACCACTATAGTAACCTAGAAATATGTCTCCATACGATTTTTAACTTGGGTCTCTTGGATGCAATTACTGAGTCCTCACCATCTGGGATGAGGCTATTGTACATGTGTTATCCATACCAAATGGGCTTATGAGGAATAAAATATGGACTTTAGGCTATTGGGCCTTCGGGCCATCAAGGGGGTGGTGGCGCAGGCATGAAATCAGTAAGTAGTGACATGAGCATGATGTAAGTAAAGGGGGGAACACCCATGTAAATGTTGATTCGAGAAGGACCTTTAGGCCATCAAAATGAAAGGTCCCTAAGGTTATCCAATGTTGGACATACGGGCCATGTACTAAAAAAGGGTCTTCATACCGATATTTATGTAATATAAATAAATGGCTTGATAGATAAGTTTTATGTTGGGATATTCCATACCTATCTGGTTTGGGTTTGTTGTGTTTGTGTGTGTATATTTGATATTGTACCCCAATTAATCTAATATATATACTCTTACTGTGGTTATAATTATTTACTATAGTAACTATTCATTTTGAATAAAAATAAAATGGACATATTTTCCATATTTTAACTCTTTGTGAAAAATATATAATTTATTTTTCATGATTAAATTCGAGAAAGTGGAAGAATATAATTTCAAATTAAACCCACAAAACACAATAAAAAAAGGTTTTCGTAAAAATGCATTTTTAGTATAAAAAATCTTTTCTATCAAATTCAATTATAAAATTAATTCCAATGATAATAATTATATTATGTTTAATCAAAAGTATTTAATAAAATTTTAAAATTAATCCAAAATTTCATATTACATTGTAACTAATTTAAAATAAAATACAATTTTTAAAACAATATGGTATTTATCACTATTGATTGAAAAATAATTATATTTAGAAAATTATTCAAAATTCATCCTAATATAATTTTGACATAATGATTTCAAAAATTAATTTCATTTTTCAAATTAAAATTATATAATTTATAAATTTTTCTTTTAAATAAAACTATCTAATGCATAGAAAACATAATTTTTTTAGAAACAAATCTTATTCCTTTTGACTAAAATAATAAATAATAATTTTATAGTGATTATAACTCTAAAAAATATAATTAATGAATACTAATAATATAAGAAAATTATTTATTCTAACATCACCTGGGTGGTAAGAGCCCATATTTTGTCCAAGTACATTCCTCCTTTAGATTTTCTTTTGAATCATGGTGGATGAGTCCGGTTCGGAAACATAAAGCCTTTGTAGGGGAAAATTTCCTAATAATCAGGGATATATGTTTTTTTATTTAATTGATTCTAGATATAAATTTTTTTAAATGATTTATGAGGGTTTTATATGATTGGTAAGGATTTTATGGTGTTTTGGATCTTTATACAGAAAACTAGAATGAAAACTGTCTACAAAACATTTACATGTTAGGTAACTCTATTAAACTACATGCAAATGTCTATAGACACATGCTGTGAATGGCTGTAGGCCATGAACTGATTCATTACATGAAAACATTACATTTCATTTAGTTAAATTACATGTCATGTAATATTCAATTGGGATAAATATTAACCAGAGGTGATGATATTTTTAGTATATACCTTTAAATAGAAATACAGGGCATGTAAATAGATTTTACGTCATGTATTTATCATGTAAGGTGGTTTTATGTGTGTTGTGCATTTGATATTTTATCATTCTCACATGAAGCTTTCCTATCTCAACCCTATAGATATTTATAAGTGATTTTAGTGAGCCTATATTGATTTTGGACATCCTTATTATACATCTTATCGTTGGTAAGTGGTTTTTTCTAGGTTTTTCCATATATTTCTTTATTCTATAGTCATTACAGACTAATATCTTCACTTTGGTTGTTATTGGTTCTGATATTTATTGGTCATGATCTAGGATCCTTCTTGCATTTATTTGGGATTTATTTCTTGATGGTTAGTCCTGTTGGATGTGTTAGTTGATCATTAGTTTAAGGTATGGGTCTAAACCTAAACCCTTGGTCAGTTTATTTGCAAAGAATGAGAAATGTTTCAATTATTCCAAAATAAAATTCACCTAAATTAGTTAAATGATGAATTGGATTATTATTTGGAATCCCTTTAGATCAAACTGGTGATTGACTTGGCTTTTAGTTACCATTCTTGTGTTTGAACCGAGGTGTATAATCGAATAGACTAGTGGAATTTTTTTTGTTATAATGGCATGGGTTTTGGGTGATTTATTGATATGGACTTAACTTGGCATTGATTGATTAATAAAATGTGTAGAATGATATTAAGTAATGAAAAAATGATAAATTAAATGTGTAATTGAAAGATAAATGGTATTTTAAATAATTGACCATTGATCCTTACGATGTTGTATTGTGATATCATTATTGTTATGCCTAGTTATACATGTCGTAATGCTTATATAGTAGGATATGACCAGTGATACATGATGAAATTATTATATAGTAGGATATGCCCAATGATTTATACTAAAATGATTATATACCAAAATTGGCCCTGATACATGTTATAATTAATATATATGCCTACTGAAAAAATACATAAATGATTATATACCTCTCTGGCACTGATTTATGTTGAAATGCTTATATATCAAGATATGACCTAATTGAATGTTGTAATGATTATATATCATGTTTTAAAATAGTTTTTTTGTGCAGTTTTTTCTATTATTATATGGTTATGCTTGGAATGTTTAGGATACTTGCTCATAGATATTATGACATGGAACCAAAGAGGGTTATGATTTACCATGGTTATAAGGTTCTGGTTGGCATGTTCGTGAGAAATGATCATAGATATTACATCATGGTTCCCATGTAGGTTGATATGTTATTTATTTAATTATTTAATTAATTAATACACTTATTTATTGTATTATAGAATACAATTATTATCTGACTTTCTGTATTTTGACATGGTGGTGTCATACAACTGACTTTTACTCAAACCCTATTTGGATTTTCATTTGTTACCCAATCAAATTACATGAATGTGGGATTGGATAGGGAAAGTATACCTTGATGTAGATTGTTTCTTTTTGGATGGAATAGATATTGAATAAGGGACCAACTTGGGGTTAGAGGCTATGGTATGTTGATTCTAATATTATTTTTTGTATTACTTCTTACAATAAATTTTTTTACTTTCCAAAATTATAATACATTATTCCCTTATTATTTATTAAATTATTCAGTTATTTTTTGTAGCTATCTTTATGATGTCTTGTGGTATTTCTATTATTTTTTCTCCTCTAATATTCATTTATTATTGTTATATGATTATTCCACTATGTTGTAACTCTATAAACAGGGTTATAGTCTCCCTATTATACATGTCATAGCCATTATACTTGTCATCAGTCTCTAGCCTGTGGGGGGGTCGCACTTGAGTCTTGTAACCAACCCATTTCGACCACATGCGAGAGTGGAATATTGGGAGACATTACAATTTCTATTACAAGTGATTCATCAAATAAATTATTAGGGTGTGTCTTTAGGAAAAATTAAATACTTACTTCGTATACATCAAATAAATAAATAAATAAATAATAAATATTTCCAACTCTTGATCTTGAAATGGAGTTTATATTTTTTGTATTGAAATCATGGGGACACATTATTTATGGGGGATAATATGACATATATACCAATTAAAAAATTTATAATTATCAATTCACTCAAGAAAGGAAAACTGTGAGAGAAATTATATAGATATAACTACTCAAGGAAAATAACTATACAGTACACTAGAACCATTGGAAAGTAAACAAAGTGTATTATCCATTGATATAGAAGGATCGTAGAGTTCTATATATGATGATGATGGAAAAGGATCTTTTATTAATGAATTTATTATATATATATATATGTAAATTATTATATAAAAGAAAGTATAAATACTTTTCAAAATAATTTACAAACCATCATTATATTGGAAAATAATGAGGTCTCAATAAAAAATAAATGGTTTTAAAAAATAAAATTAATGTAATTAAAGAGGGGAGATTAGAAAAATTCTTTTATGATGATGGTTTATAAATGTTTGGATACATAATATGTAAACCCTACATACTAGAGCTAATGATGGAACTACTATATGAATCACATTGATCATATATCTCTTTACACCTTTTTAGTATCATGATGTTTAGGTATATAAAAGAGAAATTATATTGGAAAAACATGAAGGAAAAATTGAAAAATATGTTTTAAGAAGCTTTGTATTTCATTAAGTAAAGGACAAGAGAAAAATTCAAAATTTTATCATGAAACCTTTCCATATTCCAATGAAGAAGTTTTTAAAAGTAATAATGTACATTATCACTCGACTTCCAAAAGGCACCTAGTACTAATTTTTTTACGTGGGTCATTATGGATAAACTACCAAATATTATACATTTTATAGAAATAAAGATGTATTAATCACGTGTTCATCTTGCACAAATATATATAAATTAAATTATAAGACATCATCAAACACGTTTATCAATTAAATTTAATATTGACTGAGGTTTCATAATAAAATTTTGGAGAAATTTACAAAACAATTCGGGAATCAAGATACATTTTACCACTACTTATCATCCATAAATTTAAGGTTAGTTTGAGAGGAATTTATATACCTTAGAGTAAATAGTGAGAAGATATATAATAAACATGGAAACAATACCTACCTATAATGGAATTTTCATATAAAAATAAATTACATTCAATAATTCATAGAGAATTGTCACATTCATGACATATTTTAATGGTAAATTTTATTTAATATCCATTATTTCTTATTTTTGTGGGTTTTCCATGATTTTTTTTTTGAAAGTGTGATTTTTCATGTTTTGGGCCAAACCATGAGCCCATTTCCAGATTTAAAACCCAAATTTTTTTCTTTTATAACTATTTATTTTTTCATCACTTTACACTCATTCCACATCCAAAATAGCCTCCCCTGACCTATAAACATCACCATATAAATTTGTACCCTTTATAAATCCATAATTATGGTGTATTTGAATTTTTATTTAAGGAATTGGGCCAGAACTTTATCTCATTTCCATTTTTTAAAAAAAGAGTATTTCTTTAATATATTATTCAATTTTTTTGATATTTCGGTGATTCCAACTCTCTCCTGATCCCACTGACCCTAGGAACTACCCCATTCTCTTTACCCCCACTTTGGTGCTCATATGAATTGAGATTTAGGGGAGAACTTCATAGGCATTCTCAAATTATCTAGATTTGAAAAAGTAATTCGTCTCCTTCATAAATCCTTCAATTTTTAATATTTTTCCCCATTTCAGTTCTCACATGACCTTCCCAACCTTATTAGAACCTCACTTTCATTTTTTGATATTTTAAAATTAAAATACTAGTGTATTTGGGGAGATTTCTTCAAAATCAACCAAGTAAGTGGGTATCCTCTCTTCTTCCTCCCATTTACTTAGCATTTCTTCCATTTTCATAGGGCTTCTTCAATTTATTATTTATGTAACTAATGTTTAAAAGGTAGGGTTTTGAACCTAGGTTTTCATATTGGGTTTCTTGGTCTATTATTGTGATTTTATTCTTGATCTAAGTCCCTTGTGGTGTCACGATGATGCGGTTGAACTTTTGTACAAAGATTCAAGGGGTTTGACACATTTGGTAGGAAATTCCATATGTAAGAAATGATAGATGAGTTATATTTTATTAATATTAATTTTTAAAACACTTCTCCTTCATTATCCATGCTGAGAAATTTGGTTTTGGTGATGTTTGTTAAGAAAATGATTTTTAGCTACCAATTTTTTGTTAAATTGAATGTTTTACATTTATATTCTATGTTATGCCAATTGGGATTGTTTTATAACTCTTGTAATGAATTTATAAAAATGTTTTAGTGATGAAAATTATATTTTGGTGAATATGGGTATGGGAATAGTGTTAAAATTGGGGTTTTAAATGGATTTTGTGTGCAAAACATTGTTACATTTTGTGAATTTATTGTATTGAAATTCTAAAGGTTTTTATTGAGTGATTTAAGTGGTGAAACGAATATGTATATACTCTTTTGAGATGATTATTACCAAAAATAATGTGTTTATGTGCTAATGTATTTTGGTAACATGTGAATATGGATTTAGCACAAAGGGGGAAACCTGGGTTTCTTGGAGGGTGGATATGTACTAGTATGCTTGTGATCTTGAGCAGTTTTATCTCTATTTCACTAAGAAAATGGATAATGACAACAAAAAAACTATATTGATGATGTTTGGGGACCAATAGGATATTGATATGTTCCATAACCATTTATAGTGCATGATAATTGAATTTTCTATGGTTACATTACACTGAGGTACAAGGTATATGGGGCCTGAGACTAACTGGTTCCTAGGGGTGTTCCTGAGATTAGTGTTGATCGAATCTTTTATATTTATCTTTGGAGTATGGTGTTTTGGTCTAGAAAATAAAGTATATTACATGTTTTAATGAAATTTTCTCACTCATGAAAAATTCCCTTTGAAAACTGTTTACATTTAAAACTAGCATTCTTTAGATATTATTTCCATCGCTTCTTACATATCAAAACTGGCATGCTTTTTATCATGTATTTCTTAATCAATGGAATAAATTGGTGGTATGATACTGTGATTAGGATCACACCCTACTTATATCCCTTGGGTGTAAGTATACTTGATCATTTTTTACACAGGTAAAGTCAAGGCCTTGGGTGATGGTTGTTTGGGTTGTTAGTTCCCTTTCATCGTGCAGTGTTGGAAAGATGACTTTTAGGTGATGACAAATTGTCATGTAGAGTCCATGAGGATGTATTTCTGATATTTTTATACATATTTGGACCAATTGTTTTATGTTTAATCCAATGTATACCGTTCTGTATATTTTTAAATCATGTTTGGTATGAATTTTCAGATTTGGTTTATCGATTGTTTTTTATGTTTTACATATCCTTACTTGGGTAAATCATTCCCAAACCAAAATCTATGATACATGGGCACCTGTGCCAACCCGTGGGGATAGGGAATGTCTTTTGGGCCTTTTCACAGGGTAGGTTTGGTGCCATTTCCTATGGAGACTAGATTTGGTTCGTGATAGGCACCATATGAGGCCATATATAAAAATGATTAAATAATCAATCCTTTTATATTAATGTTGAAGAAATTATTCTAGTTGGTTATTAAATAAAAGATGAAATAATAGATAATGTCTGATATATCTAGAATCATATCAAGACAGCTCAAATAGGATAAAAATAAATACATATAATGATTGGAAGGACATTCAATTCATAGCAAGAGACTGTGTCTTCTTAAAAGAGACCCCATGGAAATGGGTTATAAGTTTCCTTAAGAATGGGAATCTGGGTTTTAGGTTTATTGTAAATTTTTTGATTTTGTATATAATTGAATTTTTGTTTTATTTTCTTCTTTTTCCACCAATTCTCTCTATAGTGCATGGATTATTTCATGTCTCAGGGTTATGGAATTATATTCCACACCCTACACATGTACCCATCAATGATGATTTTGAAATGGAACCTGACCGACCATATAATGAAGTGACTATTAAAATTATTGACACTTGAGATAAATTTTAATCAAATCAGATAACCTAATTAGTGGAATTTATTTGGATAAATCAAAAGTTTGATGAAGAATCATGATATCCTGATAAATAAAAGAGGAAAAAGTGTCTTAATGTGTTCATTTATTTATTTAAAACTCAAATTGTTGAGAAATAATTTTTTAATGTTGGTGAATTTGAAACAAAATATTTTTCTATAGTAAATAAATATTTCATCCAATTAAATATTACATAATAAAAAATTTATTTCTTCATCATAATTTTACAACACATTATAATATAATAGAAAACATGGGAATTATGTTTATAGAAAATTCTTAAACCAATACCATGAAAACATTTTGTAATAATATAAAAATGTAATTAATAATATATATTGATATATGAATAATAAAATTATTACACACACACATATTAGAAAATATTTTGAATATTTATTGAAATTTAGGATAAAATTGTGTTATTTTGAAATGAGAAAATATTGTCTTTAATAACTATATTTCAAATAGAAAGTGAACTGTGTTTAATATAATTCCTTAAATTAGGAATAAACATTTTAAAATTTGAAAATTTTGGATTTTTCATAATTTTCTTGGATAGTGACATTTTTAGGTAAAAAGAAAAATATGGCATTAATATAGAGTAAATATTATTAGATCATAATGACATATAAATGAAGTGATGAGTAATAAAAAGTCTAACTCAACCAAAATATGTTTATAAATTAAAATATTATCTTATAAAATAATATAATTATTTTTATAAACCTATAAAGAATCTTCCACAATGTTAATTATATTTTAATGAGTTTTAAAAATCTATCTTTATATAAGTATCTTGTGAAATTAAAAAATAGTTGTCTTCTAAAAATATTTTGGTTTCTAAAAATTCATATCAAAAAAAAATTCCCTATAAAAAAAACCCAATTGTATACCACCATAGAAAGTCAAATGGGTTTTTTTATTAACCTTGTTTCTAATGACCATTCTTTGAAATTAAGAAGAAAATAACCCTCATTCCTTATAAACCCCCTCCCATCCACCCATTTTTTTCACATAAATATTAGTGAGCATGAATATCCTCTCATTTTCTCTCTTTAGAGTCTATTCAAACAGTTTTTAAATATCTAAGGTACTCTTATCATGCTTTGAAAATATACCTTTCAATGGAAGGGTTCCTAATTCTTCTCCTTTATAGAAAACTGGTTTCTCAGGAGTATACATAAATTAGTAGAGATGAAGGCTCAAGATGTTAGTTTCCCTATAGTGTGTTGGACTATTTGGGTAGCTCTTAATAAGGAAATACATGGCAGAAGGCTGTCTTATGCTTTCTTCTAGGTTCGTGGAAAAATGTGGGTGGTGTAATAGGGTGTCTTGATCATTGAAAGGTCATCTTCTTCCACCTTATTAAAATTGATTCATAGACACTACCCTATTATGTTTTTTAAATTAGTCCAATCAGGGTAGATGGATCATAAGGAGGGATACCACTATTGGGATCAAATTAAATGTGAATGTATCATATCTGAAAGGGGTGATTCATGGAGGTGTTTTGGTCAGAGACACTAACAGTTCAGTGAATTTGGGTTTAATTTCCATCTAGAGGGTAGGTAATTTTATTTAAGTAGAGGTAATATCCTTATTAATGGGACTTTTTCTATAAAGTATTTTTGAAATTTCTATTATTGGTGTTGAATATGACTATGTTATGGTCATTGTTTTTCTAAAAGAAAAGTTTGGTCATCCATGGGATCATTTTTATCTTATCAGATAATATAAAATGCATGTCAATCAAGATATTTAGGTCAGGCACACATAAAGAGAATGGAATTTTATGGTGAATATTCTTTATAACAAAGAGAATCTAGGTGATTGGCTCATTTTATACATCTGTTTAGGGTATTATCTAGAGGATTGTAAAACTATTGAAAGAGGTGCGGCTCTTAACCTTTATTATTCTGACCCCTATAAGAGAACTTTCTTATAGGTTTTCTATTTTCATGTTTTTAAAGTAATTAAAAGTTAACATTTAGTCATTTAGTCAGTAATATTTTTTATTTCAATATGGATATATATTTATTACATATACATAATTATATGTTAGGTTCATTGGGGAACATTGTGATATGTAATGTTTAGTTAGACTCGTAAAATGTTGGATGAATTGAAGTAGTTATGTCAAAGGTGGGGCCTAGAATTATATATCCCCTCTATGAATTGATAATTATTATGAGACAAACTTGTTGGGTATTTGGTTTAATAATTCCCTTTTTATGTAAGATGCTCATGAAAGAATGTTCATGATGTCTGGAATTATGCATTATATCCAAATGAAATTAGTTATTTTGACCCATGAATTTATTTATTTTTTTGTGAAATATATAGATATATTGTCCTCACATCATCATTATTATGAAATTTATTTATTATTATCATGTTATTTATTTCAAGATTGAGTATTATAGAATCAACTATAAGCTACCTATTACTAATAATTGATCTCAACCCTTAATACTTTCTATCATTTCCCTTGGAAACCATGGGGATTGATCCTTATGACTAATGGATTTGTATGGATAAATAATTCATTTTATTTATTTATGTGATTTTGTTTATGTTTTAAATATAATTTATTTTTCATGTATATATATTTTTTTCTCTATAATTCTAAACTACTAGGTCCTATTTATTATTATCTATTTATTCTATACCATTGTAATAAAATAGTCAACACAACTATGATATTGAATTTTGGTGTTATTGTAGGTATAAATATCGAATAGGATAAGATATATTATGTTTTATTTTTATTATAATATGTTTATATTCATTAATTGTATTATATTTTTTCTTAAAAAATTTAGTTTTAGTATTGGGTTGAGTACATGATTACCAAAATGAAGCAATGAAATGTATGTATTGATAAATTACTTTGAAAATATAATGAGGCATATTTATTATAAATGTATATTATAGATTTAAAGATGTATATATATTTTTTAATTGGTTAAAAATGATTTTCCATGTCTTACCTAATATAGTGATGTTAATTGTTTATTAGAAAGTATATCTTCGGTCTTTTCTATCTTTAGAATACAACTATATTTTCAGAGTAGTATAATTTCAAGAGTATAATTGTTTTAAGGGTTCTAGAATGTAACACCCCACGTTTTAGGACACATTTTCATACCTAATACCATATTTCTACTTATTATTAATATTTCATATTAAAGTATATGAAAATGAGATGTTAATCAAATTAAAATGGAATAAATCCATTGACTATAATATTATGGGTTCATAATTACTAGTATATAGTTGATATAAATAAATCTTATATATATATATATATATTAAATGTTTTTATATATAAATAATTTGAATAAAAATTTATTGTCTTAGAATTAACAAAAAGATAAAAATTAACTTTATTAAATATATTTTTTTATAAAGGAATTGTTTTTAGAAAAAATAATTTTTTTAAAATTTATTAATTAATAAGAATGATATCAGTGAAATTCATTGATCAAACTCAAGGAATGATTGTTAAAATAAATTAATAACATCCAAGAAATAAATAAGGAATTATAAGGAATGTTAACTTAGTTATTCATGTCTAATAAAAAAAATGGTTTAAACTTTTTTATTTCATTTTATTTTATAAATATTTTTATCTAAAAGTTAAATTTTAGGATTATAATTTGAAAAAAAAAAAGTTTTCACATTTTAATTTCATCACGTAAAAATTTAATTTTTATAATTTTTTATTGTTTTTTTATAGGATAATTTTATAAAACTAAACAATAAAGATTTTACAAATATCACACTTTTATTTCATCATTATTATATAAAAATGAGAAAAAAATAAACCGACTTTACTCCAAATATGTATTTGTGGAGTAAAATAATTTTTTTAAAAAATAACATATCCAATTCACAAACCTATGTTTTACATTTTGAAACCTATGTTATATTTTTCTTTAATAAAAAAACACACTTTAATCCTTTTCCATTCATTAAGTCTTAAAAAAATTTCAGTATGTTTATTCTTGGTTTTAAAGATTAATAACACTAAATTTTTTAATTATATAATAACAAATTTCATGGGTATCGGTACTAATATCCTAAATTATTATAAATTCATATTTATTATTAAAAATTATTTTATAAAAAATTATTATGTTATCCATACTTATATTGATGTTAATTTTTAACTCCCATAGATTCTAAATTCTATAAAATTTAATTTAATTTAAAATTAAAATAATCACCATAATATTATATAATAATTAAATATTATGACATTAAAATAAGATTTGAAGGAAAAAAGGTATTCACCACTGTATATTTTATAATAAGGTTGAATTAGAAAATTTAGTGATATGGCCTGAAAGTATGAAAAGAAAACATTTCTTTAGAAGAATTTTTTAATAAATTCAGAAACACAGCAATCTTATCTTCATCAATTGAAATAGATAAAAAATAATTGAATGTGACATTTATTTTGAATTAATAAATAAGTATTTTAAAAAATTCCAACCATCTTACTTATAAAATGACCACTCAACCAACCTTTCTAAAAAATTCATAATATTATAAATCATATATCTATTATTCCATTTTTATTTACCTAATAATGATTTCACATATTATCGATACCCTTGTCTCAATATAATGTTGTAATTTCATTAAAATCGATAATTATTCAAAGAGGGGAGACAATTTATTCTTTATAGTTAATAATTTTTTCTCATTATTTTTTTCTTATTCATTATCCACCTCTTCCATATTTTTATTTATATACTTAGTGAAATATAAATAATAACATTATAATTATATAAATATGATATTATATAAAAAAACATCATATTCATGCTAATCCTTTGATTATATCATGTTATTGTTTGGGTCTTTTTTCCACCTACATGAAAAGTTCTATAACCTTCCATCATAGATGAATATGAAAACATTATTATTGGTATGGTATGATATTAAAAATTAAAAATTATTTTATATATGTAATGGAAATATAAATATATTTTACAATATAAATATTCCACTTTTTATACATTAAAATTTTCTAAAGAAGTCACTTTTTGGATTTCAACTTTGAGAACCATACCCAACCTCTAATCGAATTAAGTTGTAACCTCATAGATAATGATAGAAGTTAATTTATAATAATATAGTATTATAGAGACTATAAACTCATGAACATGGAATGATGTCCAAAACTGTTATAATGAAATAGGTCTAAAAGGATTGAGACAACTAGAAACCAATGATGAATATTAAATAATAAATAAATAAAAACTATAAATTAATATAAAATATTAATAAAAATTCAGTGAAAATGAATATTATTATGAAATTGATAATTGATGGGCCTTATTTTTTTTATTTAGTTTGTTAAATTATGTTTTATAAATAACATATCTAGTGTAATTTATATTTGTCTCAATTTAAATTCAAAGAGATATGTTTAATACTGGGAACCATGTTTTATATATGGTATAATTATTTTACTATTGAATCAATGCATAAAATAAAATATTCATATCATGAAATTTATAATCCCATATAATGATATACAATTAATTTTAATTTTTATACAGTACTGATGTTGTAAGGTTTAGAAATCTCAAAATTACATATTAGAGACGTTATTCATATTACACAAATATTTTCATTTATTTTTTATATATAGTATAGATTTTTAGAATAATATCAAGATTCTTTATTTTTTTTAAGTATTTTTATGTCTCATTTATTGTTCTATCTAATAAAATAATTGGATTTAAATTTACCATTTCTATAATGATATAATTCCATTCTCACATTGACTTTGAGATTGTTTATCTCTAAATTTATATTTAATGGAATTATATTTTCCTACTCTTGATAAAATAATAAATAGTTTTATCTCAGGGTTATTTATAGGGTTTAAATTTCTCCATTCCATCTCACATCCCTTTGGATCAAAAATTAATTAAATGTATGTTCGAAAGTGGAGCTGGTCATATCTATTCTTTATGTTTGGGAAAATTTATCCTCTATGTTCATATTCATTATAATATTTCAATAATGTTATTATATATACTTAAATTATTGTCAATTTTTATTTTCCACTAACATTTAATTTCATTAAAAAAATTGATTAAATATTTTTGGCATTTATTACATAATTCAATTGTGTAATTTCCTTAAAAATGAGTTAAAATATTTCTCATTTTTAAAGTGATCTAAATGAGTGACTCTTCACCCATTATTCATAACCATTACTAAAAATTTTTGATTCCATGTTTCCATAGTTTTCCAAATTAATTTCAACACAAAATATTTTGTAAATGATTCATTTTGAAAATAAAGATTAAATATTAAGAATAATTAAAGAATTAATTTTCATCCACTTATGTATATTTTATATACCACATAAAATTACTTATCTTTAACTTATTTTATTTTAAATCTTTCAATATTTTTAAAACTTTAAAAAATTATGTTTCTTTTTCAACATTCATTCCACTTTAAATTTATTTTAAAATTATATATATGTTTTTTAAATCCATGTTACAATAAATTTTTGTATTTTTTTAATAATTTTGTTTCTATTTTCCTCTAAAACTCCAAAATATATATCTAATTTGGAGTTATGATTCATATATAACCCTCTAAATTCCCTTATGATAGTTTTATTTTGGGATGTTGAACAAGTATAGTCAAATGAAACAATTCTTGATATATTCTTATACAATACCATTATAAATTGTTAAGTAAAATGTATTTTTATAGAAGTATTTTTTATTAATGAAAATATATTGGGATGTTTCTTATGCATCACTGGGTATATTCCCCAATAATACCAAATATATTCTTAATCTAGATTCAATATTATCATGTTTTGTGTAATTACTTATGAAGCACATTTATTTATTACAAGTTAACTATTACATGATTATATTATAAATGTTTTCTTCTATAGAAAGAATATTCATGTACATATTATTATTTATGTTTGTAACATAATTATATATTCACTAATATATTGAGTAATTATTTTATATCTCATGATATGAAATTTACGTGACTTGAGGTTAAACCCAATGAATTATGTGACTATGTAGAATATATTGTGTTTATTTTGAACTAAGACTACACATATTCTTATAATGTTATGTTTAATGTTGTCTCTAAATTTTTCTAATTCTTTGATTCTATGATATGGAATTCTCTATTGGAAAAATTTATTTTATTATTATTACTTATTATCCATGTTTTATTAGGTTTCAATTCCTTATGATATGCTCGTGTACATTAATTATGTTCTTCTACACACATGTTTATCAGTTACTCAATTTTAATATTTAATTTTTATCACTTATTCTTAACTATACTATGAATTTTAGTTCTCAATTTCTAACGTTTCTATTTCCATTATAAAAAATATATTATTTTGTATTATGTGTCTAGAATGGAATTATGTGTGGATGATTTTGATTGATATTTTGATGTATTATATTAAATCATTTAAGAGTTTTGTTTTTTTTGGTAAAATATTGTCTTTTTAGTGGGAAATATATAGATTTTAATATGTATTAATTTTCTGAATCCACGAAAACTCTAAACCTAAAATTACATGTGTATATAATAGATGAAATATTTTCTAAAGTTCTTGTAATTTTGGATGGTTATTTTTTTCTTCTGATGATTTTAAATTTAGGGTATAAAGGATATGATTTCACATTTGATCTCAGGTTATGAGTCTAGGGAGTCTAATTACATGACCAAAGATGTTTACTTATCCAATTTAGAGCTCCTATATAAAATTTTTATCCTACATCTCATGCTCTCTCAGTGTGTTAAAAAATATATAAATATTGATCATGGTCATAATTTTAATTATAGTATTTCATAATATCATCTATAAACATGTCTATGAAGGAATTAAATAATAATAGAAGACCATATTATTTAGAGGTATAATTTTTTTTATGTGTTAATTAAACTAAATGATATCATAAGACACTCATATAAACTATACACACTCATAAAATAAGTAAAATTTATTTCAGAAGGACTTGCCCTTATCTAATGATAGTCAGATCTCATATTGATGTTAATAGTCACTCAGGTTCCACCCAACCAGTCAAAGAGGTCATAGATATAGGTAGTTTATCCATGTTCTTGAGCAGTATATACTATAACATATAAAAATCTATAAAATAACATAATTAATCGTTAAATTTCTTAGTGAACAAGAGTAGAGTGGCCTAAGGGGATATACTAGGCTGAATAAAAGACATCACATTCAGGACTTATCACCAAAACATTAGCTATTAATGCTCTACATGATTCATATTTTATTGTGGAATGGATATAGGATCTGTACTTAGAATCAGCTCAATTATAAACTAAACCTTTCTCTTAGATGAAAACGAAAAAAATTGGAAATATTCCATATATATAATAAAAAATGTAATGAAATATCACCTAGGGAATCCCATAATCATTACGAATGACACATGAATTCTAGGTCATGATCTTATTTAATTTTTAAAGGCAACTTCCCAAACAACATACCTATAAATCCAACTCCCTGATATAGGTCTAATTGGAACCATTAGTAGATGTAATTTATACTTGTCAGTGGTAAAAATCAATGTGTGGTTGATAACAAACAAACTAATCTATAATATGGATCACATTAATGTTTAATATCATTAGCATGAATAAAAACTAGAGAAATATATAACCAATTATCATGATATAATATTCCAATCATCCCAAATTACCCTCTCATCGCATGTATATGTGTGTGTCAGTTGAAATTATCCCATACAGTTATTATATAGTTAACAAAAGTATATCTAAAAAATTAAGTATATATGATCATGTATGATACACATATATTGAATATATCATATGATATAATCAAAGGCAATAAAATAGTATAACAAATTGACAATGACGCAACGTCATAACTTATATAATCAGAAACAATACTATTAAATTGAAATAGAATCATCTCTGAGCTCCTCCCTAACCCCCCTAAAAACCAACCCCCTGTATAAGTTGTTTCCCCTTCCCACAAGAAACTCATCCTCTACAAAAACATACATGATATTTATAACACTAACACCAATCTATTGTGGGACTCTTGGACATACACCTAATCCTTTTTTTACTACATCACATCCCAGATTCTAGATATTAAGAGCACCAAAAACACCATTATAGGTTACCTATATTCCAACATAATTACTACTCTACCACTTTTCAGTGAAACTGAGGCCAAATATAGACAAGCTAACAACACTGGTAACACTACATAAACCAACAACCTAGTGGAGTATGAGATAAACCACCAATCTAGTAGATCTGTTTATCACCTCTATTTTATGAACCACCATATAGATTCATTATATTATTGGAAGACCCACAATCTATCCCCTATGATGTATAAAACTTCCCATATCCCCTATAATCTTTATTGTTACTATAATATTTGTGTTATTGATTCATGACCTCCTAAAAATATGATAGGTGGAATACATTCATCATTACCCAAATAGAATATCTCAAACTACCCTCAAATATCTTATCCTTAGATTCATTATCCTATGTCTATGTTGTGGAAAATAACTAAATATCTATAAACCAAACTATGTAATCAAAAATTGATTTCCCCCTCTGGGTGGGATATGTGATCTCCGGATACTTGTTGAAACATAATTTCTCTCGGAATTAATGCTCAAAAAATTGGGTTTAAAAGTACATCCTTGATAAACCATCATGTTTTGAAGTCTTTTCCAGGATATCCCACATGCATTTAATTAGTCCATAAATAATTTAGGCCATATTATTCACCATCCTTCTATTTGGTGTCTGGAAATGATAAAATTCAATCCACATAGACTCCACCCAGAGCTCAACATCCAAGGATCCATTACCAAACTTGAAAAAGGTGTGATATATCTAAAACTCCCATATCATCACAATCACAGAAGGTTTATCCTATTATGTCTCTCTATCCATCGACTATAATATCCCTAATAAGAATTATTGTATTATTTTTTTCAAAGATTATTTTTTTATAATAGGGGTACCATATCAACTATTAGTATATAATTCTAATCATTCCCCCATTGGTATTCATCCAGATGATTTCATGGTGAGTTTCACTAAAATTACAAATTTATGGTTTAGAAAAACTTAACCATAATTCTAGATTCCATTATTAAAGGAAATTAGTAACACACGTAGCATTTAGATACCATATATACATTTCATATAACATGTGTCAAATATTATAGGCATTCATTCAATCCCCATATACCCACATTCATGTTAAAAAATATATATAATATCCTAATAATCAATCAATTGATATTATCAATTAAAACAATACAAGGAATTAATTATATAAGAAGCAACATTTATGTTATATAATAAGTCACTATATATGTTAGGGATGAAAAATTAAATAATTGTTTTTTATATCATAATTAGAGTGACCAATCATAGTTGAACACATAAATTTTATGTGAATCCTACATACTTGATATAATGCATAAACACATTCCCAGTATTCTCACTATTAAAAGAATAATATTTTAATAACCTTAAATCAGAAATTGACATTCTTTAAGAATAGAAAAATTATAAATAATGAAAATTGAGAGTAAAAATATCATCATTATTAACCTAAACATAATAGATACATATGTAATCTATTCCAAATAATAAGATCTATACCCAGCCCCAACACATCCTATCTCTTATCAAACATGACCAAATATAAGAGAAATGAAAAAGAAAAAGGATATGATACCACATTTTTACATATATGTCCATTTTCATAACCAAAAAGGAAAAACTGGGCCTCTATATGCCTCGGTAAGTACTCCCTATATATTGGAGGTATTCAAAAAGTTCGTAGAGTATAAAAGTATCTCTGGTGTGACTATAACCTTTGTAATATATTACTATAAATATTTTTTAAATAATTATTATAAAAAATTACTCATAATATAGTAAATTTATAGAAATAAACTTCAATAATATTCTACCAAATTTAGCACAAAAAACCATGATTTAACAATATGGGAAACAATTCATTCCATATAAATCATACATACACAACTAAGACCTATAATTAGAATACTACTAAAGGAAAGTCTCTGTGTAATCCAAAAATAAACAAAAGCATGAGATAACCAAAAATTTGGCCTTGAGTCCCGACCTAATCCCATTTCCCATATCATAAATAGTTTCCATATCAAACATTATGCATTGGTCATTTTACCTTATCTAAAATATCTACTACAGATTTTGGATGGGTAGCCCTAGCACCCAAATAGGTTTTGAGTAAAACACAATAGGCCCCCACTAAGGGAATACCTAAACATATCCAATATATAAAAGTTCATACTAATGTGAAAATGTATAAAAAGTAAAAAAAATAAAATAAACATTTTTCATCCTTAGGATCTACTGTGACACCTATGATGACCATATATACTTCCACCAGTACCAGTGTCATGTTTGAACTTTTCAAACAACAATATCGAGGACTATTTGAGTATCCACCCACTATACCTTCTAATAGAGATCATGAAACCCAATATAAAATATACACATCACGTTATACAATAATATCCTCTTCGTTGACATCACACCCAATCCAATCCATTAGTTATTGATATTTTTAAAGACACCCAACATGACTCATTCAAACAGCCATAGTTGGAAATGTAACTAAACCCAAATCAAAATCCATTGATTGTTGGAATGATAGGAAACTCTTCTCACATATACAACTCATCACAACACATGAATCCATGGTTATCTAGATCTCCAAACCCATTTGATTCCACCATATGTGGTAATATTGGATTATATATTAACAAGGATTTTCTTGGATGCAATTTGACTTTGGGAGTGGAGAATATAGATGTGGTAAAAATAGATATATCATTCTACAACCTCATGCATCACACTATAAATAATGGATATCTTAAAAAATGTAAATGTACTAAAATTTCAATAATATCCATTTTGAAATACTATAAGTGTCATCTAATACACAATATGGATAGTTTCACCAAAATTATAGTGATAACATATAATTTAAAAAAAATAAAATTCATATGAAATATTGGTCATTCATGTTTTTTGTTTGATAAAATGATTTTTCAAATATGTAATTTTCATGTTAAATTATGGGACACAATAGGCCACACCATGAAGGTTTTTTGGGGTAAATTTAGATATTCTAGACTTTAGTGTTATTTACAATGACATCAAGGCCACATCACGAAGGTTTCATGGGAATATTATTATTCTTTTGGTGATCCGGATCACATGTCATGGAAGGAATGTAATTAAATTATAGTTTCTACTGAAAAGTTCAATTAAAAATATCTATTCCATGACATTTAGGTATGAAAACACTATAGATACATTATTTTTGGAACCATCAAGATTGTTAGAACTTGAATAGAGTACAAACCATGAAGGAACATTTTATACAACAACTATAATTTTCTAAAATTAATATTATAGAGAAACTAACATGACACTCCACAATGTTAGATTGTGAACTATGTTTATCAGAATCAGCATAATTCAAATTGAAATGATGATGGGATAATTTCTTAATGGTTTGGTGATAATTTGTAAATCCAATAAATAACTATTTGATTTTTTTGGTCGATTTCAACTAAAGGTTGTTTCTATGGATGGTTTTTAGATAACGGAAGATGGATGATGATTATAGTTTGAATTTAAAATTTTAAAATAACAAATTTCTTAAATATAGAGAATCATGTTGTTTATAATTCGAGTATGATGGTTAGAACATATTGGAGGAACTTTGAATATTTAGAAAAAGGGAGTCTATATTAAAAATAATTTAATACATAGTATGGTAAGGAAAAGTGTGATATATCTGAGATTCACTAAAGTAAAGTAATGGATGAAAAATATTATTTTCATAGCTATAGAGATATATAATTGAATAATATATAATCATGGAGAACCCCCATTACAATTTGGTGTTAAATCAATATTGACAACTTCTTGAGTTCAACCTTCATATCAAATAAATTTTTTTAACCCTCTTGAAAGTAGTGAGTGGTAGAGAAGAAGAGTTCAAGGTCCATATAATAGTAGTGATATTATCCAAAATATTGTAATTATATACTTTGGATGTGGTGGTAAATTTACATATCAACACATTATTGATAGGAACTCCTTCTATGTATTCCATTTTTGGTAAACCAAGTAAAATCATTATGTTTTTATACTATTTTTCATTTAGTTGTTCTTATAGGAAAAATTCGATATGTATTTTCAATTTAAATAAATGAACCAATTATTTTTAATTAAAAGGAACAATTTATATGAGGCCAAAAAAATTTCATACCCCAATTTATATTTATTTTAGGACTACCAATAATCATAATTGATATCAAAGCCATGTTATTTCATGAATATAATGAGGGAATGTTGTTTTCATGGACAATTTCATGAATTAAAAGGGAAAAATCATATTTAATGGGAGGAACTATCATATTTTGAAGAGTATTATGAGATAACATTTATGATATCTTGGATTATATGTATACATAATAATAATAAATTGAATTGAAGTATGATATTCCACCAAAAGATCAATTATAGTATCTAATAAAAAATTATTGAATGATGATGCCTAGAAATATAATGATTTTTTGATGAGATTTATATAATCATATTTAATGGAACGTCGTCAATTTTTTTAAAAAATTAAAGAGTTTTTTATAAACATTCTAACATCTATTATTGGGAGAAAAATGTGATAGAAGTACAGTTGTAGTTGTTACAAAATATTTTTGATGGTATGAAGATGAAATCTAGTTGGGGATCATTTCATAAACAGTATTACTATATTTATTGGTGACATGTGGGGAATAATTAAGGATTTTATTTATTAAAATATTGTAGATTAAATATTCACATGGTTACCCTCATTGCATAACCTAATGGTGTGGGTTCCTAAAAAAATTAACCTTAGATAAATATACCTTGATTATATACATGATAATATAGTATCATTTGAAATGTTGGTGAATAAAATGAGTTCTTTAAAACCTTAATATAAATATATAACATTAAAAAAGGAGTAGAACAAAGTGGTTAAAGAGTATAAAAATTAAATGGTGTTATTTATGAATTTTTATCATTGGTGAAAAGAAAATTTAAATGATGTAAAGGAAGGTTTAGGGGTAAAATACCCCATGAAAATTTTTATTATATAAATTTGGACACATCAATATTATATGTCTAAAGAGGCATGAAGTAGATTATTTTGATCTTGAATACCTTTAAAAAATAAATATCTCTATGAAATAAATTCAATTATAGAAAATCAATTGGAAATAAGTTTCGTAAAAATGTATTGATTGGTATATAAGAATAAAATACATATAAAGATCCATTGGATGTCATTGGGAATGATTTTATCTCAGATAAAGAATATGTAACAATGGATTTACTAGAAATATATAAAACTAAATATAAAGAAAATTTTCAACCAAACTGAATTGTTGACCTCAAAGTAGAATTGGAAGAGGTTCTAGAGAAGATTTATCTAAAAATAAATAAAATTATAAATTTTTTAGTTTTGTTGACTGAATATTAATGTTATTTTAGTGAAATATAATCATAATTTTATCATGATAAAAATTAATTGGCAAATTTGAGAATAATCATACAAAATTTTAATAAATGGTGAATTAAAAATTGAATATTGAGGTATATAAAAAGATTAATTATTATTATATCATTTCGGTCTAGGGGAAATTTAATAGAATTAAAAATATTTTTGAGAAAGTAATCTCTTTGTGAAATAATCTATAATCAGATTTTAAAAAAGATAGTTAAATGGAAAAACATTTGTTATCAAAATTTCCAGATAATGTTGTGAAATAAGGGTTGGTTCAATGCACAAAAAAATACTGGAAACACTAGATGATCAAAGGATAAATTTAATTGGTAAGACTATTCTTACTTATAATGGTGAAACAACAATGTTAGAGTATATAAATATAAATATAACAAAGAATAGAAAGAATGAGTAAAGATACCAACTATAGATAACATATAAATGATTTATGAAATAATTAAAATTATGATATTTATAGAGTAATGGTACTGATATGATATTTAAAATTATAAAGAATATGTTTTTTGGTTTTCTTGGTAACAATTTTTTTCTATTGTGATATTGTCAAAAGTTATTTAATAGGTAATCTTATAGGAAGTTAAAACTAGAGAGAAAAAAATGTAATCTTATTAATATATCATAAATTCTTTTTTGGATAATATTTTAATTACTCAATCATTTGGCATAAAGAATAATATTACAAGAATAAAAGAGGTAGATCATCTTATAAATTCCAAAAAAAATGGATGTAAGAAAAAATAATTTATTTTATTTTATAAATGTTTTTTATTATCTTAATGAAAAATAATTTTATTTGATGTCTTATGATAAAAAAAATGATAATATATCATCAAAAATCTCAGAAAATTTTGTAATTTCCTGAAAGTAAAAAAAATAAATTAAAAAAAAATGGGTAAAATTGAATTAAATGCCTCAAATAATAGTATCACCTGGATTGGATGACATGTGTTTGACTAATATTATAGGTAATATAAATGTTTTAAAGAATGTGATGGGTATAGTTGATTGAATAATATAATCATAAATTATGGGTCATTAAAGATGTAAGGAAGTGTAAAGACCCTATTGGATGGTGATAAATTGAAGAATATAGATGTACATAATATCGATGGTATTTACTATAATTTATTAATAGTTATAAAACCTTGTGACCTATGATTTAATGTATTATTAAATTAGAATACCTTCAATATAAATGTAAAAAAATGGAATTTACATATGGATGACTGGAGAAAAAATTGAATTCCATATTAGGATGATAGAGAAGATAATTAAAGTTTTATAATTGTTTAAGAAGAAAATAGTTTATGACACCAGAGATATTACCATATTCATTTGTATAATCTATTAAATTTATAAATGTTAAAGGCTAATATTGATATTTATTTTTATAAATATAAATAAATTAAATTTCTATGACAATTGATTGGGATGGAGAATGGTAAGAAATTGTTTTTATGTAATGAACAAGTGATATTTAGACTTGATGAATTTTTTCATCATTAATGTTTATGGTACAATTATCTAGATTGGAATATATGGTGACAATTTAATCATCTTATTTTTTGATGATTATTATAGGATGGGATTTACTATAAATAAAACCAAGTTAAAAAAATTTATTTTTTCAACATTTATATAATATAAACATTAAAACACATAAATCACCTCAAAATCCTTGTAACATAAGTTTTAGGGTCTCTACAGACTATCTACATACTAAAAATATTCTATAACACTCATGAAAATTCTTCCATAACTGAGCCACACTAGTCTTCCTCAAAGACATCTCAATGTTTAGAATCACCTTTATAGCTATGGGAGAGAATACATAGGAATTTGGTGAGATAAAACATTCATTTATGGACCTTTTTATCAAAATTTCATCATGTTTAAAATCATAACCATAAGATAAAACATGATCATTGGAGAAATATCTTGTAATGCCTCAAAAATTCTAAAAGAGTAACTTTTATTCGATAGCATGTATGACATGTAACACCAAGCACATAGGGGAATATAATATTCTAAGACTTTATAGTATATTTATTATTTCCAATATATTCTATAAATTTCAATGAATTCAAACACTAATTTCACTATCCTTAAATGCATGAATTACCTTGTTCGATAGTATGTGTTACATGTGAGACCAAGTTTTACTGAACAAAAATAAATTAGTAAAATTATTAATATATAATATAATAAGATATAACCTGTCCATTAAATTAGTGGTTATGAATATTATTTACTAAATTAATAAAATATTTTGTCTAAAAAATATAAAATTAATTAATTGGTTACAAATTAATTATAAATTAATATAAGAACCAAATTAATATAAAGGAATTGTTTTTATAGAAAACTATTTTTATGCCCAAATAATTGTTTTATCCTATTTAATTAAATTAATTTAAATTAGTGAGCGATAATAATGTAATATTTATTTATAATTTAAATAAAATATTTCTAAAATACAAATAATAGATTTGATAAGCATGATATAGGAACAAACCTAATATTTCTTATAAAAGTTAGTATTTTTATAAAGGCACTTTTACTAACTTTTAATGTATAAACTATTTTAAAAAAATTATACTTTTATAAATTTTACACATAAAAAATAAATGATTTTTGAAATATAAACATCATAATTATATTTAGGTGAATTTATTGTATTTTTCTAGGAAGTTTAATTTTTTGATTAATAGTGAGAAATACTAAATTTTATTCAAAACATCATTTTCATCAAATTTTATTATGGTGTTTAATTATTTTACATAATTGGTTTTAAATTCATATTTGATCAATTATACATATATTAATTCAATTTATTCTATGGTAATCAATATCACTTTAAAATTGGATATAAAAAATTAGCAAACCATTGATCATTTTTACATTAAAAACCAACAGTGTCATCCTGACTATGGGATTGAATTTAAATTAATTTCATCCAATTATGTGATTGGAATTTATAAAAATGTCTTACACATTTAGAATCAGGTTAATTTATAATGTATATTAATTTCATCTTATTTTTTACAAAAAAATATTAGTACAGAAAACTAATAATAATTAGAGTGGTTAAAAGGAACATTAACATTATAAGGGAAAAAACGTTAAACTTAAGAGACTAAATAACTTATAAACTGGAAAAAAATAAATTTCCTGAATATATATAGACCATATACTCTCTTTTAACACATTTATATTATTATTTTTGGCACATAATATAAGGTATACCACTCAATAGTTTTTAACTTTTTATATTTTCAAGATTGCCACTCCTCCTACAGTATAAAAAGAAACTCAAACATCCCACTTACTCCCACTTCTCAATCCACTTTGGTTTGTTTTTTTTTTCAAAATATCTCTCCAAAATCCCTCCCCTAAAACTATAATTCTTTATTTGGTCATAAATCAATCCAAGGTATCCCTTTGGTGCAAACTAAAAGGAGTTTTCCAAATAAGAGGTAACATACTTCCTCAAGCTCTTCTGCTTTATTTTCATTATCAACCCCCCTAAAATATTCATATTACAAGATTAAATAATAACATAATTATCATAAATATAATTATATTTTTTAGAATCATGGTATATACCTAAACTTATACACACTTCCATCTAATGGGTAATCAACTTATCATTCGTGTACAGAGAACTATCGCCTCACAAAATGATGATTGTTTGTTTTTTACTTAAACACCTCTTGTGGTGGGAATTATGATGTGAAAAAAATGATATCTATTATAATTATAATTTCATTATTTTTCATTATTTTTTATATAACACATAACTTCATTCTTTCCATTAAGTGGGAATAAAAAAGCATCGTTTGTGGATGTGTGGACTACCACCTTCTCAAAGTGATGTGATTTGTTTACACTATACATGGAATATATAAAGGATGATTTTATTAAAACTATGTAAAATATATTACACAAAAATAATAATTTAATTATAATAATCATATAAATATATATATCATTTAATTTAAATTCTTTTAAATATAAAATGAAATGGAAGTAGCGTTCATGCGTACGTACAACCAACCATCTCCATGAATAGTGAAATGCAATTCCTATATCAAAATTTTGTGATTTATTCTAAATAATTATATACTGAATATATATGATATTTAAATCAAGTTTTAAATTCTTGAGATAATAAAACTATGATAGTAATAAATGGTAACAAGTCATAACATACCTGATAAACTAGTAAATTATCACCCAAAATAGTGAAAATAATGAATGATTACTAACAAATTACTAATAAGATACTATAATAATATCATATATGATATCATAAATATAATTATGTTTATGGGATAAATTATTACCATTTTAAAAACAATTATACCAGATTTTAAATAATTTCACCTGAAATGAAACGCAAGGTGAGGGGTTCTTGTCTCACTTTTCTTTCTATGAGGCATTCTCCGTTTTCACAACATATTTCTTTTGAGTGGGTTATATAATTAGCCTAGTGTGATTTATATCATAAATAAATTCATATTCATGGTATTTAGATATTCATTTGAAATTAGTTCTTTTGTGCGGACTATAATGAAGAAATTTCCAAGTAGTAGGGGACATCATCTCAATTTCCATTATTTCATACATGCTTTATTTTCATGTAGAAAATTTTATATATATGGTGTACATACTGCCACATTGACATATAATATAATGATTAATTCATTATTCATGATATTTTTAGATTCAATTTTAATTATTTCATCCAAGGGGATTTTAATTATGAGTTTCAAAGTCGAAAAGAATTTCATAACCCAAATTCTTTTATTTGGTTTATATTACTTCCTCATTGTCATTAATCATTTTAGATTATATGTTTAATAACATTTTAATGTATATTTAAATATTTAAACTTGTTTTATGTGTATTTTCATTTGACGCACATAGACTATTTTTTTATTTATTCTCAAATCAACGTTATGGTCTTTTCAAGTGTTTACTTTACAATATCATTTTGTTCCAGATTGTTTAAACATGAATTTACATCAAAAGAAATTATTGGATAATTATTTAATAATTCCTTTCATTTTCATCTCCACTGTCTATTAATGATATTTTTCAAGTAATAGTACCATTTTTTCCATTATTTGGTACTAACAATGTTTTAGATATTTTTTTGAAGAAAACCAAAATTTATTTCTCACTTTATTCAAAGAACTGGTTTTATTCTTAAAAAAATCTTCGATAAAAAGGTTTTAAAACATTTATAACTTTTCCAAAATTATTTATTAAATATATTTTTATGATTTATGTACTTTAAAAAAAATCAAAGGAATATTCTTTTCATTTTCAAAATAAGGCACTTTTATACCATTTTTACCAGGAAAAAGGAATGTTATTTTTACCTTGTAAAACATTTATTCATTTTCCCACAATCATTACTTCTAAACCTCTACTACTGGTTTAAAAGGATTCTTTTTAACAATTTTTTTAAAAATTCATTTTCAATGAAAAAAAAAATCAAAATAAAAAGGGTATTTTCTCAAGAATGTTTTAAAGTAGATTTTAATAGTATATATATTATTTATTGATAACAACCATTTATTTTTACTCCACATGGGATATGTTGTATTGATACAATGTATATTCTTCCTCTGGATGGTTTTTTATTGATTTGGACAAGGATATTATTGATATTCAATTCATTGATTCCTTTGTTTGTCCCCTTAAAATATTCAATTTCAAATTATTATAGAACATTTATTTTCCCATAATTATCTATATAATTTGTCTTATATCTATTTATTTCCTAACTATATATTAGTTTTACATATGGTGTTCACTTTCATAGTTACATGATTATATAGGGAAATATTGATAAATGCATACTCTTCATTCAATAAAAATATTTGATAAGGCATATTATCTATTAATTAAATAAATTATTCAATATGAGGAATGATTTGGATAGGAAATTATGGGTGGGGCCTAAAATTCATATATACCCTTGATGCATCAACATGTTCTCATGAGACAAATTAGTTTAACAAATTAACAAGTTTCCACCATTAGTTTTAAACCTTCTTGGGAATGGTCTTTGTAAAGACCCATAAAATTCAATGGAATATTTTGTTAATTTTCTATGGGATTTTACAAGAATTTAGTTTCTGACGGTACCTGATTCCAAGGCCCAGTGTGCCCGGAATCAATTTCCGAAGTTTAGCTCGGGTACGTTTAGTAAACGAATGAGCGGGTTTTCCTAACTTTTGAACCAGTGCTCAGAATCGAAATCTGAGGGCACCGATGTAACCGCAGCGCCGGTAATTTCTTAAGAACACCTTTTCTAGAGTTGCGTTTGCTCGTGTGAGGTTATTAATTAATTGGGTTAACTAAAGAATAAAAATAAAATTTGTGCAACCAATTTTATTTTTATTTAAGGTAGCTTAACCCTATGCTTTGAGGTTGTAGTGGGACCCACTAGTTCCTAACTACCCTAGGTAGGATATTAGTGAAGTGGGGCCCACATGAGCCCCACCCCTTAATTTCCATTTTACCTCCCACGTGCATTTAATATGGTAACTCACCTGCACCCCTCTTAAATTCCATGTCAACTCTCGCGTTTAATTGGATTATTAAACCCCTCATTAATTGTTCAATGCTCGATAATTAAATCGTGTTTTAATTTTTGAATTTCAAAATTTGATGGCATGATTAAGAAAATAAGGCAATGCCTTGTTTTATTATTGTTATTTCGTTGTGCGAGAGGGATTGGGAGAGGATTTGCTCAAAGCCTTTGAATCTTTATATTCATCGTTGGAGTACGCGAAGAACGACGAAGAACACTGGCCTCCGACGGAAGACGATGAAGAACGCTAGTTCCCCGGAGATCGACGACTCGACACCGTGTACCACGACACCGACGATCCTCCTTCCATGATGTCATCTTCCGCGACATCCCTTCCCCGCGACGAACCATCGTTCAACAACACTTGAGGTAGGGGTTAATTGTTTTTTCCCGTGAATTATTCCTTTTTCGTTCACCGACTTCTATTTGTGCCACCTGTTATCGTAATAATGGAAGGAGGTCGGACCACATGAACACGGTCGACCCACCTCCCCCTTTGGTGATTGTGTTTGTTGCGGTTCTAAAGAAGGCGGCGCGGTGCAACGGAATCATGTGGAAACATGTGAAATATGGTGAAGATGTACGGCACCATCGCGCCGTGCTGTTGAGGCCAAACGGACCCGAGGCCGGAGTCGGGCCGAATCAAAGGGGCGTGGCGCCGTCGTGCCACACCAGAGAACCACGAAGACACAGCGGCCGGAGCGGGGCCACGGCGGAGCGGCGCGGCACCATCGTGTCGTGCCAGTCAGACAAGGTCACGGCTCGAAGCCACTACGGTGCATGGCGGGGCAGCCGGAACCACCGGCCGCCGGCACCTCTGAGGGGCGGGAACCCGACGGTCTCGCGGCAGCCGCACCGGCCAATCGGACCAAGACGGCCGGCTTCCAAGAAACTAGGGATCGTAACCCCCGGCTTGCCGAAAGAGTGGCCCGCACGTGGGGTTCACGATTTATCAATCAAGGGAGGCAGCGCCCCCCCCCCCCCCCCCCGCCCCTCGTTCTTCTTAGCTCGGCAATGGCCGAGCTGGCCACGCGGGCCGCGTGAGCGCACCAGGCCACCGGCCTAGCCGGGCCGTGCCGACCGGGTCGGGCTGCGCCCCCCGGTCCGAGCCATGCCCTAATGGGCTGGACTCGGACCCGATTCGAGTCGACCCGGTTCGGGCTGACCCAGGGGGTCTCAGGCCGGGTCTGTCCGGGCCCCAAAACCCCCTAAATCCGGACAAGTTCGTTCTTTTTCCCAAATCGTGGGCTAGAGAACTTCGATCGATGCACCGTCAGTTTTCATGTGATCCTTGGATAGATATGGCCGTTTCAGTATATTACACTAAAGGTTTTGAAGAACTTTGGGTACTACCGGGTTGGTTCGAACACAAAACCAACCGGGCCCTTAGGGCGGAAACGCTTATAACATGAGCTCTGGACGTACGATTGACGTACCGTTGACATTGTTGGATTCCCCTTAGTGAGACGGACCTTTTGTCTTACTCCGATCGAGTTTTGGATGCATTTGGAGTTCGGTTGGGTTGGTTTTGACTTAAAACCCAAACGGGCCCCTCGAACAAAAAGGTCAATAACTCTCAGACCGGGCGTCCGATTGACGCGCTGTCTGTCATGTTGAGTTCCTTTTGTCGAGACGGAACTTTGAGATACATCAACTCCGGACTACGTGTCAGTTGATGTATCAACCACCTTGGCTCATGGAGCGGACCCTCCCGGAATCGAGAATGCTGTGTGCGGGAACCCTAGAGCTGGCTGCGACTGCGATGAAGACTGCACTGAAATCCTATGTGGGTTTGGCAGTGATGAAGACCATACTGAAATCCTCTGTGGGTTCAACAGCGATGAAGACTGCACTAAAATCCTATGTGGGTTCGGTAGTGATGAAGACCATACTGAAATCCTCCGTGGGTTCGACGGCGATAAAGACTGCACTGAAATCATATGTGGGTTCGGCAGTGACGAAGACCGTACTGAAATCCTCTGTGGGTTCGACGGCGATGAAGACTTCACTGAAATCCAATGTGTGTTCGGCAGCAATGAAGACCGTACTGAAATACTCCGTTGGTTCAACGGCGATGACTCTGTTCTTGCTATCCTATGTGGGTCTGGCAGAGTAGTTGGTCTGTATCCTATGTGGGTCCGACAGCTTAGCTGTTTTGGTATCATACGTGGGTCCCAGCATAGATGAATCAGTGGCTATATCTGATCATCACTATCACCTTACAAATAATTATACATGTGTGTGTTGAGTCTTGACTTTCAATCATTATCTTCGATATTATTGACATGCTTTCCTTTGTGGATTGTGTTGTGCTTTTCTGTGTGGATTGGGTTGTACTATCCTGCGTGGACGTGATCGAACTTGGGCTCGGATGTTGGAGCCGATAGGGAATTGATGACTTAGGTATATGTATAGGCATATACCTATGTAGTGTTGGTTTTTACTTCGTTATTGTATCTTTCCTTTGTGGATTATCCTTTTTGGATTCTGGGAGACCTTCGGGGGTTTTGAGGTCCCTACTGAGTAGAGTATACTCACCCCTGCACAGGATATGCCCACACTACATTGTGTTGGATGCAGACGACAGAAAGCGATGATTGTAGTTGAGGCTAGTGGAGCAGTCAGTACCTAGAGGTTGACCACTGGGCGGGACATACATGGAGCGGACGGCTGGACCGAGGAGATAAGGTGGCTATCTGTACCCAACCTTCAGGTGGGACATCCAGTGGACGGCTCGACGTTGCTGCTTTACTTTCAGTTGGTGTACTTTCTTTCCAGTTGTACTTTACTCTCCATTTGGGTTTGTATTCTATCCCATTTACTTTCCGCACTTACTTTTGTACCCAGTTTTACTTAGTGTTTACTTCTGTTGGCTTACTCTATGGTGTTTGTCTACTTTATAAGGCAATACCTTACCTTTTTGTCGGGATTTACACATTTGGTTCTAGTCACCTACCCCAGGCCTATGGGAGGCGGGCTTGGGGTAGTCACGACATGGGCCCCGAGGAAGGGTCGTTACAAATTGGTATCAGAGGAGATTGGTTATACCGCAGAACTCAGGACTCTGATCTTTCTTCTATGTGAAGCAATAGTGTTAAGGGTATTGAGTATGGTTATAAGACCAGGGAGTCCAGTTTTGGAGCAGTGGCCAACGTATCTGTACACCAGGACCCTGACTTCTGATTTCCGACTCAATGCATGAAAACATTGATTGCATGTGTGTTTCAAAAGTTTTCTTTATGATTACTTTGTGTCAGCTCACCAGGAATACTATTTGACCATGCCACACCTGTTTCATTTTAGGATGGCTCCACGATGGAATCCAGCTAGGGTTCCGAGCTTTGTGTGAGACGACAGCCCGCCGAGCGACGAGGCCTCGGTGAAGGGCCCTTTGATAGTGGTGGTACTGGCGGTACCTCTACCCGTCGATCCACCGATGCTACCAGCCCCAGCCGCTGAGAGTGCACTGAACGAGTTTCAGCATCAGAGACCGCCCAGGTTCCATGGGGATACGGACCCTCAGGCAGCCGAGGATTGGCTGGAGGCAGTTGTGAGAGTTTTCATGTTAGTGGGGACACCGACTGACCTCATGGTGATCCTCGTAGCGAGCCTCCTACACGCGACAGCAGGCAGATGGTGGATCTTGATGCTCCATGTGCATGACGAGACATCTCTCCTCTGGACGGACTTCAAGAGCCTCTTCCCCTCGTAGTTCATCCCAGCCACCCTCCATGCGGTGCGCATCCAGGAGCTTCTACAGCTGTGGAAGGGCAGCATGACGGTCGCCCAGTACTCGGCGAGATTTACCAATCTCTTGCGCTATTCGACAGACATGGTACGGGACCCATTCTTCCGGGCCCAGACCTTCGAGTAGGGACTGAGGAATGAGATCAGGGCTTCTATGATCTCCCTCAGTATTCCGACACAGGCAGGAGTACTGGAGCGAGCTCTTCTCATAGAGAGATTTCTTGCTGAGCCAACGGCAGCAGCGAGACCTACCGCAGGGTGGCATGTAGTAGAGTCGTCTGCAGCTGGCAGTTGACAGATGTCATAGGGGTCCAGGCGGACCGGACTATTAGGCGGACGACCTCAGGACACTGGCTCAGAGGTGCAGGGCACACGGCGCAGAGCCAGCCTTCCGAGGAGCAGACAGTGTGACGTATGCGGAAGGCAGGGCCACATGGCTCGTGACTGCCCGACCCACCGTGCAGAGGAGCAACAGAAGGTTGAGGGGCTACCCAGGCAGAGGCCGAGGGTCAACCGTGGCGGTCCGCTGAGGGAAGGCGGACGAGGAAGGGGAATTGGTCGAGCATCGGGTGGTGGGAGACGCTTTGAGGCTTTACCACCACCACCACCAGGAGATCCACCCCAACTACAGGGAGCTGGTAGGCAGAGACAGGATCAGCTTCAGGCAACGGAGGCCTACGACCACGACGTGCAATAGATGATTCGAGGAACTGTCTGTGTCTACTCCACCCTTTCTACAGTTCTTATAGACACAAGAGCAAGTCATTCTTTTATTGACGCTTTCCTTGTTTGGAGCTCGGAGATTCTGGTGGAGCCGTTGGCACAATCCTTATGGCTAGAGACTCCTACGGGAGCAGACTCAGCGATTATGCACTTGTGTCGGCAGTGTGAGATTACTCTAGGAGGTGAGAGCTTCCGCTGGGATCTTCTTGTAGAGGCGTCGAGGCCTTACGACGTCATCTTCGCATGGATTGGTTATCTACAGTCCATGCTCAGATTTACTATATTAGGCGCAAGGTGCAGTGTGTAAGCACCAATGGGAGAATGTTTACCTTCACCAGCGATAAAGGAGCCTTTGCAGCGCAGGATGGACTCACGCAGAGGAGAGGACATCCCATCACTCACCAGTTGGCCAGCCTTATCCTAGGAATAGTTGACGTTTGGAGTCCGAGTTTTCATGTAGTGGTGGATCAGTATGTGGATGTTTTCCCCGATGATGTCCTAGAACTACCTCCTCGGAGAGAGGTGGACTTCTATATTGACATGTACCCCGGGATTGCCCTGATATCCACTCCATCATATCGGATATCCCCCGCAGAGCTTCAAGATCTACAGGTACAGTTGGAGGACTTGCAGGGAAAGGGATTCATCTTACCCAGTGTTTCACCCTGGGCTTCCCCGATATTGTTCACCAAGAAGGCAGACGGGAGCTTGTGACTATGTGTTTACTATCATTTCCTAAACCAGGTGACTGTGAGGAACAAGTATCCGCTACCGAGGATTGGAGACCTCTTCGATCAGCTCAAGGGAGCATGGTAGTTCTCAAAGACAAACCTTAGATCAGGCTATCATCAGTTCAGAGTTCGAGATGAGGACGTGCAGAAGACGACCTTCAGATGTTGGTATGGCCACTATGTGTTCTTGGTTATGCCTTTCGGCGTAACCAATGCTCCAACAGTGTTCATGGGTCTCAGGAACAGGATCTTTCAGCCATACCTCGACCGATTTGTCGTGTTCTTCATTGACAACATTTTGATATACTCAACCACTGAGGAGGAGCACACCTACCACTTGCGGGTTGTACTAGACACACTCCGAGAGCACCAAATTTATGGAAATCTCTCGAAGATTCAGTTCTGGTTAGGTGAGGTCCACTTCTTGGGACACGTCATCTCTGAGGCGGGAGTTGCGATGGATCCTGCGAAGATCGAGTTAGTGCTAGCGTGGGATCCACCCAGGAGCGTGACGGAGGTGCGGAGTTTATTGGGGCTAGCTGGGTACTACCGTATATTTGTGCCAGACTTTTCCAGAGTTGTGTTACCACTCTCTGCTTTGATGAAGAAGAGGAAACCCTTCGCCTGGTAAGATAGATGTCAGCAGAGCTTCCAAGAGCTGAGACAGAGACTGACCAGCGTGCCTATCTTGAGACTACCGGAGGAGGGAGTAGGGTACGTAGTCTACTGCGATGCATCGGAGACCAAACTCGGATGTGTACTGATGCATGAGCGGGCCGTAATCACCTATGGATCACATCAGTTGAGGCATCATGATAAAAACTACGCTACCCCTGAACTAGAGTTAGCAGAAGTGGTCTTCGCTCTGAAGATGTGGTGACACTATCTGATGGGCGAGAGCTTTACAGTCTACTCTGACCAACAGAGTCCCAGGTACATCTTCTCGTAGAAAGTCCTGAATCTAAGACAGTGGTTATGGCTCAAGTTCCTCCAAGACTATGACATTGATATAGTCTATACTCCTGGAAAGGGGAACGTAGTAGCCGATGCTCTCAGCATGAGGATGAGCATTCAGCTACTCGGGGAGGCGATGGAGCAGCTAGCTGCTTTGCAGATCTCCTTCGTGGATAGATATGGATCAGCCTTTCATTATTCACTCATAGTCACTCCTCCACTATTGCAGTGGGTCAGAGAGGCACAACGTGGGGATGCTAACTGTGAGATGCGACGTGCGCAGATTTCCTCAAGATAGGCACCTGATGGATTCTCTTTAGGAGGAGAGCACGATGTCCTTTTCAGAGGACGTACCATGGTACCAGCTTCTTTGTAGGAGGAGGTGTTGAGATAGTTTCACACTTCTCCTTTAGCGGTACATCCAGGAGTGGCAAATATGTACCCGAATCTCAGACGACAGCACTGGTGGCCGAGTATGAATAAGGTTGTAGTAGATTTCGTTTCTTGATGCCTCACCTGATAGCAGGTGAAGGCAGAGCACTAGGTACCAGCATGCTTGGTATATCCCTTGGTGGTCTGGGAGTGGAAGTTGGAAGAGATCTCTATGGATTTCATGACTGGACATCCATGCACTTCCAGAGGTCACGACTCCATTTGGGTGATTGTCGACTGACTCACCAAGTCGACCCACTTCTTACCAATCAGAGAGCAGCGCTCAGTAGAGATCTTGGGATGTCTCTAGGTTCATAAGATTATACAGCTTCATGGTGTTCCATCATCTATCATCTCCGATCGAGATGCTCACTTTACTTCATGGCTTTGGAAGGGGTTGCAGGAGGCATTCGGGACGCAGCTACGTCTGAGAACCACCTTTCACCCTCAGATGGATGGTCAGACAGAGAGGACCTTTCCAACTCTCGAGGACATGCTCCGTGCATGTTTCCTCGACTTTGGTCACAGCTAGGAGGACCATCTACCATTGGTGGAGTTCGAATATAACAATAGCTACCACTCCACCATCAGGATGGCACTATACGAGGCGTTGTACGGCTGACCTTGTAGATCACCTCTATGCTGGACAGACCCTGGGGAGTCAGCTCTTGTGGGACCACAAATGGTACAAGCCATGATAGAGAAGGTCCAGGTCATCCAAAAGCGGATGAGGACAGCCCAGAGCCGGCAGAAGTCTTATGCTAATAGGAGGCGGAGGCTACTAGAGTTCGAGGATGGCGACCACATTTTCTTGCGGGTCTCACCTCGATGGGGATTACAGAGATTTGGCCAAGGTGGAAATCTATCTTCGTGCTTCATCGTACCATTCCAGGACCTCAGTAGGGTAGGCGAGGTGGCTTACCTCCTGGCTCTACCACCTCAGTTGCACCGGGTGCACGACGTCTTCCACGTATCTTAGCTGAGGAGATACGTGCACGACCCGACGCATATCATCAACCATGGGGAGCTGGACATTGACGATGGGGAAACTTTTGCGGAGGTCATGGTGGAGATCGAGGATCGACATGAGCGGTCCCTACATGGGCGGTCAATTCCATTAGTGCGCATCAGATGGCAGCACGGGATCCTCCAGGAGAGCAGTTGGGAGCGGGAGGCTCAGATGTGTGCACAGTAACCACATTTGTTCACCTATTTTATGATGTATCTTTAGGAGACGTAAAGCTTTGAGGTGGGAGTAATGTAAAGACCCATAAAATTCAACGGATTTTTTTTTAATTTTCTTTGGGATTTTACAAGAATGTAGTTTCTGACGGTACCTGATTCCGAGGCCCGGTGTGCCCAGAATAAATTTCCAAAGTTTAGCTCGGGTACGTTCAGTAAACAAACGAGCGGGTTTTCATAACTTTTGAACCGGTGCTCAGAATCAATATCTGAGAGCACCGATGGAACCGCGCGCCTGTAATTGCTTAAGAACACCTTTTCCGGAGTTGCATTTTCTTGGGTGAGGTTATTAATTAATTGGGTTAACTAAAAAATAAAAATAATATTTGTGAAACCAATTTTATTTCTATTTAAGGTAGCTTAATCCTATGCTTGGAGGTTGGGGTAGGACCCACTAGTTCCTAACTACCCTAGGTAGGATATTAGTGAAGTCGGTCCCACACGAGCCCCACCACTTTATTTCCTTTTTACCTCCCATGTTAATTTAATATGGTAACTCACCCACACACCCTCTAAAATGCCAAGTCAACTCTCGCATTTAATTGGATTATTAAACGCCTCATTAATTGGTCAACGCTCGATAATTAAATCGTGTTTTAATTTTTGAATTTCAAAAACTGATTGCATGAGTAATAAAATAAGGAAACACCTTATTTTATTATTGTTGTTTTGTTGTGTGAGAGGGATTGGGAGAGGATTTGATCAAAGCCTTTGAATCTTCATCTTCTTCATTGGAGAACGTGAAGAACGATGAAGAACGCCGGCCTCTGATGGAAGACGACGATGAAATCTAGTTCCTCGGAGATCGAAAACACGACATCGTATACCACGATACCTACAATCCTCCTTCCGTGATTCCATCTTCCGCAACATCCCTTTCCTGCGACGAACCTTTGTTCAACAACGCTTGCGGTAGGGGTTAATTGTTTTTTCCAATGAATTATTCCTTTGTCGTTCATCGACTTCTATTTGGGCCGCCTGTTATTGTAATAACGCGAGGAGGTTAGACCGCACGAACACGTCTGACCCTCCACCCCCTTTGATGATTCTGTTTGTTGCGGTTCGAAAGAAGGCGACGTGGTGCAACGGCACCGTGCGGAAACATGGGGAAATGTGACGAAGATGTGTGGCACCGTTGAGGCCAAACGAACCCGCGGTCGGAGTCGGGCCGCAGCGAAGGGGCGCGGCGCTGTCGCACCGCGCCAGAGAACCACGAAGACACCGCTGCCGGAGCAGGGCCACGAAAGAGGGGCGCGGCGCCGCCGCACTGTGCTGGTCGGACAAGTCCACGACTCAACATCATGGCGGTGCATGTTGGGGTGGCCGGAACCGCCGGCCGCCGGCACCTCTGAGGGGCGGTACCCCATTGGTAAGGCGGCAGCAGCACCGGTCGGCCAGACGGGGCCGACCGGCTTCCAAGAAACTGGGGGTTGTAACCCCCGGCCGGACGAAGGAGCGGCCCCCCACGTGGGGGCTGCGGTTTATCAATCAGGTCGGTAGTGCGCCCCCCTGTTCAGCTCATCTTGTCGCTGGACGAGCTGGCCACGTGGGCCGCGCGAGCGCGCCAGGCCACCGGCCACCCAGGCTGGGCCGGGCCGTGCTGACTGGGCGGAGCCACACCCACTGGGTCGGGCCGTGCCCTAATGGGCCGGACCCGGACCCGGTTCGGTTCGACCCGGTTCGGGCTGACCCAGGGGGTCTCGGGCCGGGTCGGTCTGGGCCCAAAACCCCCTAAAACCGGACATGTTCGTTCTTTTACTAATATCATGGGCTACGGACCTCTGATAGACGCACCGTTAGTTGCGAAGAGATCCTTGGATTGAGATGGTTGTTTTTTTATATTACACTCATGGTTTCGGAGAACTTTGGGTACGGCCGGGTTGGTTCGAACACGAAACCAACCGAGCCCTCGGGGCGGAAACGCTTATAACTTGAGCTCCGGACGTCCGATTGATGTGCCGTCGACTTTGTTGGATTCCACTTAGTGAGACGGACCTTATGGATTACTCTGATCAAGGTTTGGATGCAGTTGTAGTGTAGTAGGGTTGGTTTTGACTTAAAAAACAACCGGGCCCCCGAAACAAAAAAGCCAATAACTCTCAGACCGGGCGTCCGATTGACGCACCGTTTGTCACGTTGAGTTCTTCCTGTCAAGATGGAACAATGAGATACATCAACTCCGGACTACGAGTCAGTTGATGTATCAACCCCCTTGGATCGTGGAGCAGACCCTCCCAGAATCGAGCATGTTGTGTGCGGGAACCCTAGAGCTGGTTGCGACTGCGATGAAGACTGCACTGAAATCATATGTGGGTTCGGTAGTGATGAAGACCGTACTGAAATCCTCTGTGGGTTCGACGGCGATGAAGACTGCACAGAAATACTATGTGGGTTTGGTAATGATGAAGACCGTACTAAAATCCTCCATTGTTTTGATGGCGATGAAGACTGCACTGAAATCCTATGTGGGTTCGGCAGAGATGAATACCGTACTGAAATCCTCCGTGGGATTAATGGTGATGAAGACTGCACTGAAATCCTATGTGGGTTCGGCAGTGATGAAGACCGTACTAAAATCCTCCGTGGGTTCGACGGCGATGACTCTGTTCTTACTATCCTACGTGGGTCTGGAAGAGTAGCTGGTCTGTCTCCTATGTGGGTCCGACAGCTTAGCTGTTTTAGTAACCTAAGTGGGTCCCATCTTAGATGAATCAATGGCTATATCTGATCATCTCTATCACCTTACGAAGAAGTATACCTGTGTGATCTGAGTCTTGACTTTCAATCATTATCTTCAATATGATTGACCTGCATTCCTATGTGGATTGTGTTGTGCTTTCCTGTATGGATTGGGTTGTACTATCCTGTGTGGACATGATCGAACTTGGGCTTGAATGTTGGAGCTGATTGGGAATTGATGACTTAGGTATATGTATGAGCATATACCTAAGTAGTGTTGGTTTTTACTTCGTGATTGTATCTTTCCTTTGTGTATTATCTTTTGTGGATTCTGGGAGACCTTTGGGGGTCTTGGGGTCCCTACTAAGTAGCGTATACTCACCCCTGCATGGGCTATGCCCGCACTACATTGTGTTGGATGCAGACGACGGACAGCGCTGATCGTGGTTGAGGCTAGTGGAGCAGTCAGTACCTGGAGGTGGACCCTTGGGCGGGACTTACACGGAGCGGATGGATGGACCGAGGAGCTGAGGTGGCTATCTGTACCCACCCTTTAGGTGGGAATTCCAGTGGAAAACTCGACGTTTCTGATTTACTTTCAGTTGTTATACATTCTTTCTAATTGTACTTTACTTTCAGTTTGGGTTTGTATTCTGGCCCATTTACTTTTCGCACTTACTTTTGTACCCAGTTTTACTTAGTGGTTACTTCTGCTGACTTACTTTGTGGTGTTTGTTTACTTTATAAGGCAATGCCTTCCCTTTTTTCGGGATTTACGCCATTGGTGCTAGTCGCCAACCCCTGGTCTATGGGAGGCGGGCTTGGGGTAGTCACGGCACGGGCCCCGAGGACGGGTCGTGACAGTCTTGACAGTATAGGTTTTCATTTTCCACAAAAATGACATCCAATAATTATTCATTGCCTTTATTTTGTTTCAATATTTATTATCCATGATATTTTCACATTGAAAAAGATTATAGATTCATTTCATGCTTATTTTATTGATTAAATGGAGTGTGTTTTCATTTTATTACCTTTACCTGTTAATTATTCCTTATCTATTTATTTTAATGGAATGTGTTTCCAGATATCTACCTTCCCATGTTTTCTACACACTTTCTTATCAGTTTATTGATTACATGGCATGCCTCTTCATTTATTACAATTCCATATTGACTACTCTAATTGATTCATTATTGATTCTACTATAAATTACCCTTATTGAGAATTTCAACTCACCTGTATTTTGTTTCATTTTACCATGAATCCAATAGGTTTACTATAAAATAAATGGAAGGATATCCTGGATGGAATAATGTTATTTTCCTCAAAATAAAAAAAATTTTATAATTAGTGTTTTTATTTGTAATAAAAGAGTCACGAATTTATCTGGTTTACAAAGACTACTAAATTATTCGGTCCTTCTAGATTTGATTCTTTGTAAACATGATAATGTAATTGTAGTAGACACTAGTTACGATCTCCTGAGATCAAGTTGTTATTGTTGGTATCAATGTAAGTTTAGTAGCGACCTTGGAAACCAGATTTAGGAAAACATATATTAGAGAACACAAACCTATGTTATAATTTGTGGATAAGTATATAACAACATCATTGAATTTTGTTACAGTAGATATTATGTTGGTATTATTATAAATAAATCCATGTTTGGCTACTACAAGTGTACATGATTCTAGTACAAAAGTACTTAAGGGTAATAACTCTGACAAGGTGCATCGGGTATGACTCAAGTGTAACCGAGTATACGATAATGGTTCTTATTGTACACATGGTTTGATACTCTTGGGGTATATTCTTAGGTTAATTCCCATTTTATTTAAAACACATTATGAGGTATTTAAATATTCAATGAATTTGAATAACCTAGGCTAATCATATGGTGTTTTAGATTTAAAATAAGGTGTCTTGATTTAGATATATTATAAAATATCATAGGATTTTCTATCTTTGACTATTGTTACTCACACTATTATTTTTGGTTTTTGTCAATGGATGGAACCCAAAGGAGTCTTGTTAACATTGGACATGAAGGATAAGGTGGAAATAATGAGAAACCAAATGATGTGTTGATAGGATTTAAAGATATCTTGTTTACTCTTAAGTAGTTTTTAAAAAAAATTAATTAACAAAATATAGCTTAACTAGCTCCCAGACCCACCAAATAATTATAGGATTGAGTTTTATAAGAGATCATGAGGTGGAGAACCTAGATAAAAAATGGCATGATTTCCATAATGTACGAAATGTGGAAGGATAAACCTAGGAAAGTGTCTCAATGGAATATAGGAATGCTTTATGTGTGTAAAAAGGGACATGAATAAAATAATTGATGAGGAAATATGAATGGTACAATGGAAGGAAATAAAACTAAACCTAATGATCCATTTAAGGTTCATTGACTAAAATGTGGGGATCCTTAGTGCTACCCGAGACAATGAACTCTTCTAAACGAAAAAATGTATACCTATGAGGGACCTATAAAGAAAAAATTGGATGAATTATTTATGTATTGAGGTTGTTTTGAAGACCTTTATGAAAATAATATTTTTTGATTAACCTTATTTCATGGATGTCCCACAAATATATTTTAGAAAATATGATAATATAGTTTTATAAAAAGGAAATCGGTATGAAGGGTGAAACCCCAACATGTCCAGAATGGTCATGGGACTAGAACCCATTACTGAAGGATGATAAGGGTTTCATGCCTACCACCGGCCTATGTGATGTCTTGGTAATGTCACATTACTTTTAGATAAACAATTAAAAAAATAAATATTATTAATGAACCACCAGTATAACTTTTTTGGTTTAGAGATTAATGTACTTACCATATTGGATTTAGATAATAGTAAGAGATATATGGAAAAAAATTTATTTCTTTATTGGGTCTTAAAATCCGTTAAAAGTTTATTTTCGAGTTTAAGTAATAAAAACAAATTTTTTGGATATCCATTTCATGAAGTAAAGGTTGAATTATAAATTGATCAAATCACAATCAAAGGATAAAAATATGTTTATAGAAATATTTTAAGTAAGAATATTTACTTATATCATTAAAAATTAAATGAATTACCCAACGTTAGTAAAATTATCTAGAAATAAAATTTTTTAAAAATAATTTAATTTTGTAGATCTAATAGTATTTCAAATCATCGTATATTTTTGGATTTGAGGCCCTCAAATTCTGATAAATCATTAACATGTTTGTGATTGGTGACCTCAAATAATCCCTATATATATTTATTCTCCACCTCTATGTATTTATCTCTACTTTACACTAATTTTCTCCTACTTAAATACCAATTTATATGTTATTTCATGTGAACTTTTTTACTTCACATTTTATCATTCCAATAGAATGATTCTCAAACCCTTATCACAATAAGGGATTTTAATAAAATAACTTTCAAATATTAAAACCTATATTTATGGGATCAAGTTTAAATTGTGATGATTCAAATTAATTAATTTGGAGATAATGAAACTCCCCAAAAATTATAAAATAGTAACTTTGATTTGATTGTGTGTATAGTATGAAACACTAAATGTGTAAGGGGATATAATAACCTGATAATTTACAATATATTTACTATTTCCAATTTATTCTATATATTCCAATTCACGCAAAAACTATGTTATATTGCCTTAAACTAAATAATTACCTTGTTCGATAGCTTTCATTACATGCAAGACTGATTTTTACCGAACAACAATATATTATCAAAAATATTATTATTTAATAAAATAAGATATAACCTAGAAATTAAATTAGAAGAAATGAATAGTATTAACTAATGTATGGAAATATATGGTTTAAACAAATATAAAATTAATTAATTTGTTAGAAAGTAATTATATATGAATATAATAATCAATTGAATATAAAGGGAATAGTTTTATAGAAAAATATTTTTATTCGAACAAAGTTATTTTATCCAAATAATTTAAAATAATTACAATTATTTAGTGTTATTAATGTAATATATATATTATAAAATCAATAAAATATTTTTTACATTCATCTAATAGTTTTGATAAGCATAAGAAAAGAACAAACCTAATATTTTTCATAAAAATTAATATTTTTATAAATGCATTTTTACTGCCTGTTAATGGATAACATATTTTAAATAAAATTTTTGGAACTTTTATAAACATGACATGTGAATGAAAACATCATTTTTTATATCAAAATATCATGATTAAGTTAGGGTGAATTTTCTGGTCTTCTTCTGTGAAGTTTCATTTTTTGAAGAATAGTGAAAAATAGTGAATTTTATTTCAAAACAACTTTCTGATAATTTATATATAGTGTTAAATTATAATTTTAGTTTTTTATAGTAAAATTAAATTAACTATAAGTATATTAATATATTTTTTGTAATTTTAATTAATTTTACTTGGAAATTTTATATAAAAACTTACCAATCTTTTGAACATTTTTACTTTAAAAATCATTATTGTCATCCCGTCTGTATGATTAAATATAAATTAACTTTTTCCACTTCTATTATTGGAATTTTTAAAAATGGATTAAATATTTATAAATATATAATTTATAATTTATAATAATATCAACTTAGTTCTTGAAAAAAAAATATTAGTGAAATTGATTAAAATTAATTGCAGTGATTAAGAGGAAATTTAACCTAACAAGGGACTAAACCTTAAACGTAATAACCAAATGACATAGAAACTTACAAAAAAAATAAATTTTATGTTAATATTTCAAAAATATAATCAATTATAAATATGCTTTAAGATTATTAGTGGTACATTATGTAAGACAGACATCTCAATAGTGGTTTCCTTTTTATATTCACAAGAATGCCCTCCTCTACTATAAAAACGAACTCACCCCTACCACTTTTAAACACCTCAAAAACCACTTTGGATCAATCAAAATATGCCAAAATAGATTCCTAAAATAACTCCCCTCAACCTATTATCCACCCTTTATGCATAAATCCATCCAAGGAAGCTCATTGATGCAAAAAAAAAGAGTTTCACAAAGAAGAGGTTGCATCCTTCCTCAACCTCTTTTGTTTTATTTTCAATATTCACCCACATAAAATCTTTTTATTCCATGATTACATAATAAAATAAGTATCCTAAATATAATTATATTTTTTTATATTAATTTTTATAACTACACATATACTCACTTCTATAAAATGGGTAACTAAATTATCATTTGTGTATGCCAAACTACAACCTCATGAAATGATGATTGTTATTTTTCCCTTTTTAACCTCTCATGGTGAGAATTATGATGGAAACATTGTTTTTAAGTGATATATATGATACTTTTCATGTCCTTATTCTTCTTTAATTTTCATATAACACATACATTCATGGTTTTCATTTTTTGGGAATATAATAACTTTGTTTTTGGAAGTGTGGACTACCACCTACTCAAATCAATGTGATTCGATCACACTACACAAGGAACATATAAAAGATTTATTATTAAAATATTATGACTTACATGAAATAAATACGATATTGTAATTATAATATACATATACATATATATCATTTACTTTCTTTTCTTTTAAATATGTCAATGAATTGGAAGAAGCGTTCATGTGTACGAACAGCCTACCGTCTTCATGAATGGTGCATTCCATTTCTTATATCCAAATTTTATGATTTATTATAAATAGAAAATAATTAATATATATGATATTTACATAATTTTTTACATTCTATATATTATGAATCCAAGATAGTAAAAACATGTAGCAAGTCAAAACATACTTGAGAAACTAGGTAGTTAATAATCGAAATAGTGAGAATTATGAAATATTACTAACAAAAGAGTAATAAGATATTATAAAAAGATCATATATGATATCATAAAAATAAATATGGTTCTGTAATAACATATTAACATGTATAAAATCATTATAATGTAATGTAAAGGATGTTCACCTAAAATTAAATTTAAGGTTTGGGATTGTTGTCTCACTTTTCATTCTATGAGGCATTCACCATTTTCATCACTTATTTATATTATGTGGTGTATATACTACCCCTATTATATTTTATATCTGGAATAAATTTATCTTCATCGTAATTAGATTTTCACTTGAATGTTTTTATATCATGGGTATTATAATTCAAAATTTACCAAGTAGTGTGCGACTTCATATAAATTTTTATTCATTAAGACATATGTTATTTTTGTGCATCAATTTTCTTATATGTGGTTTAGATAAAGAAACTTTGAAATAAAATATCATGATTCATTAATTATTCATGAAATTTTCTGTTTCAATTTGAATTATTGATTCTTAGGTTATTTTAATTAGCATTACGAAGTGGAAAACTATTTCATAACCCAATTTCTTATAATTGGGTTATATTACTACTTTATTTTTATTAATATTATAAGATTATGTGTGTAATCACATTTTACTATCAATTTTTTTATTTCTAATTGTTTTATGTGGATTTAAATTTAACACACATAATCTATTTAATTATTTATTCTCACATCAATGTTTTTCTATTTTCAAGTGTTTAATTCATAATACCATTTTGTTTCAGATTGTTTAAACTTGAATTTATATCAAAGTAAATTATTGAATAATTATTTAACAAATACTTATTTTACTATGGTTATTAATGAAATTTTTGAAGTAATATTACCATTTTCTACTATTTTGTACTGAAATTGTTTTCGAATATGCTTCTAAGAAAACACCACTTTTTTTCTCTCCTCAGTCAGAGAACCTGTTTTCAACTAAAAACCGATTTTCTAAAAATATTTTCACAAATAATATTATACTTTCCAAAATGATTAATTAAATACATTTGTAAACTTTCAGTCTTTTTCAAATCTTTTCAAGGTAATCTACTTTTTTTCCAAAACATTTCACTTTTCTAAACTTTTTATCCTAGAAAGTGAATGTTCTTTTTTTACTTTGTATGGCATTTTTAGATTTACCCACTATCATTTATTTGAAGCATCCATTTCATGTTTAAAAGGTCACATTAAAAAAAAGTTTTTAAAAGTGATTTTAAATCAAAAAGCATTTCAATTTTTTTTAAATAAAGAATATATTTTCATCAAGAATGATTTAAAATATATTTTTATAGTATTTTATTCGTCAATGAAAACAACCCAATATTTTTACTCCACTAGGGATTTTTTTTATTTATACCAGTCCTATTCTTCCTCTATATGGTTTATGATTTATTTGGACAAGGATAGTATTTATGTTGGTTTCCTTTTTTGTTTTGGTAGTCCCCTTAAAATATTCAATTTCTAATTATTATTGAACATTGAATTTCTCCATATTATCCATATCATTTACAATGGTTAATTTTATTTCCATAACCATATTTCATTTTTATATAAGGTGTTCACTTTGAAATTTATTTGATTATATTGGGAAATATTTATAAATTTTCATTATTTATTTAATATGGATATTCGATAAGTTATATTTTCTATTAATTATATTGATTATTTGATATGAGGAACGATTTGTATAGGAAATTAAGGGTGGGGACTATAATTTATATTTCCCCTCAATGTATCAATAGGTTCTCCTGATAAAGATTAATTATTCCAATCAAATAGGTTTTTACCTGTAGTTTTAAACCATCTTATGAAAGGTCTTGATAGTATAGTTTTTCATGTACCTCAAACATGATGTCCAATAATTAATCATTACCTTCATTTTGATTCATTATTTATTATCTGTGATATTTTCACTATGAAAATTTTCATCCATGCATTTAATTCTATGTTTATTGATTAAATGGATTGTGTTTTTAGTTTCTTACCCATCCATATTGATTTTAATTATCTAGTTATATGAAAAAGATGTGTTTTCAATTATTTATCTTTCTATATTTATTACACACTTCCTTCTTATTTTATTGACTACATGGTACGTGTTTTAAATTGTGACCTTTCTATGTTAACTATTCTCATACATTCATTATTTCTTCTTTTATACTTGACTCTTACTAAAATTTTTATATCACCCTTTTTTTTCCTTTCCCTAAGAATCTACTAAGTATAATTAGAAATACATACAAGGATATTCTAGATAGAATAATTTTTTTATACTTAAATGATAAAAAATTTGTTGTGAATAGTGTTTTTATTTGTAATACAAGACTCATGCATGTATCTAGTTTACCAAGACTACTAAACTATTTGGTCCTTTAAGATTTTATTCCTTGTAATCATGCCAATGTAATTCTATTAGAAACAAGATCTGGGATTCTAGGGTTGGTTCACTAGATATTTTATTAAAAAGAAATGGTAAAATAATATTTATCTATAAATCATGATTGAAGGACAATGTATCTCAATGAAACCCAATTAAAAAAGATTGTGTAATTAAGTGGTAAAAAAATTTATCCTTTATGTATAATCCTAGGAATATGGAATGAAAATTTAACAATCACTTGATACATAACATTATTAAAAATTTTGTAACTAGCCTTTGTATTTAGTATCATCATATTGTTATCATATCAAAGAGTTACATCCCTTTAGTTTTTGATCATATCCCAGAAGTCTCTCACTTTAGTTCGAGATCATATAATTGAATGATCAAACACTCATTTTGGGGTAATATCTCAAATTCTCATGCTAAATTATCTCATGAGGTATAAAAAATCAACCAATTTATTGGTGGGTGATATAAGGCCACACCCATCATCATCCATACATATTTGTTCTATGTGATATCTATCATTTTAATATATCCTAAAATCCCATTTTGAGTATGTAGGTTTCATTTAGCACATCGTAGATAACACATGTAAAGAAAAATGTGTTTCAAAACATTTTAAGATAGTATCACAAAAAATGACCACAATAATATTAATTTTCGATATTTAAAATTCAATCACCACAAAAGAGGATTTAATAAGAAAATTTTGATTGTGATTCATGAAATAATATTCTTTGGATGTAATTTCTTTTGAGATAAAAGGTAAAATGATAGAGAAATCATAAAAAAGTAGAAAATATTTTAACATTTTCTTAGATAAATAAGTTGAGAAACACATGAAAAAATAATTTATGAAATGGTGAAGTGAAAAAAATGAAAAACATATAATTCTAAAAAAAAGTTTAAAAATATAAACAAAAAAGGTTATAAAGGTTATATAAAGGATATGCTTGGTGGATGATAAAAAAATTGGTTATGAAAATATATAAAACAATTTTAATATTTTTAAATGATTTTTCAAAATCTAAAACTTTTAAAAGAGTAAAAAAATCATTTTAAAGGTGTTTAAGATAAATATTATTCTCTAATGAGATAACAAAAAATTTGGATTCCAAATAAAAAAGTGGATATTGGAGATTATGGAAAATTATAGAGAGTGAGGGGAAATAATCATTAAATATGATAGGAAATATTCTCAACAATGATATAATTTTTGAAGAAAAAATCATCAACATAAAATATTTTATTTTAAAGAGTCAATTTCTGTAGATTGGAATATAAGGTAACATAAAATAAAATATTATCGTGAAAGTAACCAATCATAGAATTAAAAAGTTCAATATGAATAATAATAACTCAAATAAATGGGGTTTGAGTTAAAAAAAACACTTAAAACATCATAATATAGCCTATTTAAATTATATGGAATATAGAAAAAATGGATTTTCAAATACTATATATTTCATGAATATTTTGAAAAAATTAAATCCACTTCTAAAACATACACTATAAAAAATAAATAAAGTGGTGATTTCAAATTATATCTTAATGAAACGATTTTGAGGTCCAAGAACACATAAATTAAATCAAACTTATAATAAAATTATCTAACAACATATATATCAAAATTATCTATCATAATAACCTATATAATAGACTTATACATAACTATAACCTTTTATAAATTTAATTTAAAATCATTTATTACAAAAATAATAGTTAGTTCTACAATATTTACATCTACAGATGTTATTATATTTGATTAATTTTTTAGAATAATTTTCATAACAATGTTGTAGATTATTATTTATATATTAAAGTTCCATCATTATGATATCATTATAGTGATGGTAAAATATTATTTATAATTTTATAATTTCATTTCATAATAATTTTGGTAAATATTTGTCAGGATAAATCTGGTGGCAAGATCGTTTCTATAATTTCAATGAATAGAAAAGAAATATTATAATAATAATAATACTAATTTGAATTATAGAATAACATTTAATGAAAAATAATCCAGTAACATGTCTTCTCATTAAAGTATAATAATACTAGTGGGTAATTTTCTATATTCATCCATAAAAGAGAATTCTAGTAATGTTCAAATAGGTGGTTAAAATGTCCCAAAAAAAGGAGCTATAATCCATGTGTGAATATGGATAAGAAATGGAATCTTTTATAATAATATAATTATTAAAAAAATCATGATTTTTAATTTTTTTTAGGTTTGAATATAGTTTTAATGTATTTTTAAAATTAAGTAAAGACTTGGTGAAAAATTAAATACACCACTTTCATGGAGGTGTTGTCTGCATGTATACAAGGCTGTAACATTTGTTTACATAAAAAATAATGGTGATATGATTTTTTTTATTTTTTAATAATATTAATAATATTAATAATTTAATAAATTTCATGTTTATTTAATAGTTTCCACCTTTGAATCAACCATGTATGATGACTCTAAAAAATAGACCATGTCTCTTATAATGGAGGTAGTTGGTACGTAACACAGCCGATGTTTTCAGTTTTTATATGGCTGTAAATAAGTTATAAAATGTACATTTAAATTTTATAATAACATTTTATAATATTACTCATATTTATTTTATCATACTTTCATTAATATAGAATATTTATAATGGTTAATGAAGAAAATAAACAAGAGAACTCAGTTTAGGTCATTACTTCTCCATTTGGATGTTCTCCCTTTGTTTATACCTCAATTATCCCTCTATTGGTCTGTTGGAAAGGAAAATTATTATATAAATAAGTGGATATATTATTTTTGATAGATATTTTAATTTTGAAATGGTTTATAATTTTGGTGGAAGTGAACCTTGTTTATAAGTGATGAAAAGCTACGATTTTGTACTTACATATTATTTCTCAATGATTCTAGGATAATTTTAAAATTTCAATGGATCTAAAAGTGGTATTTAATTGAGTTGATCATTAGGTAAGCTAAAAACTACCCCCAGAATTAATTTTAATTCATGTTTTAAACATGTTTCATGACTTTTACAACTAGTTTTTTAAACTTTACCATTTTAGTTTTTACCTAAGTAACTAGATTTTACCTAAAGTAATTTTTATTTTAAAAAAATATAATTCAAACATTTGTATAATATTTTGATTTAATAAAATAATATTTTATCTATATGATCTGATTCGATTTATTAATATATTATAATTTTTATTTAAATTAAAACAATTTATATGTAAAAAACAATTTCTTAGAAAAATAATATTATTTACATTTAGTGTTTTTAATCATATATAGAATTTATTTATAATTTATTTATTATTGATATATTTTTTATATATGTTTAAAAATTATTTTATTTTCCAATTTTACTATAAAATAAATTTTTACTAGAAAATAAATAAACAATTCAAATTAAAAATCACTAAAAAATGTTTTACTATTATCACGATAATCCACTTTAATCCTTGTAATATTAATTTTCTTCATAAAAATGAAATGATAATTTTTATATAATTTTCAATATTTATTCCAAATAATAAAACTTTTAAAATTTTAATTTATAAGGTTTATAAACATTAATGTTCATATTATCAAACTTAATGTGTAAAAATCCTATTTTAGAAAAAGTTTATTTACCTAAAAAACATGAAGCTTATTTCATTATAAAAAAATTATATAATTTTCATAAGGTGCTTACTTAATATTAATATCTACCAATTATATGAAAATAAAATAATGTCCATATTTATTATATTAATGTCTCACAATTTTTGTTTTAGTTTGGTGTTTCATATATGATAAGCTACTCAACAAGATGTATGGAATAGTATATAATAAAATCATTTGTCATTATATTCTACCCATATTAAAAAGAATTAAATATTGAAAAGAATGACTATTAAGAATAAATGTAATTCTACTATTGTCCCATTATATCATTGGGTTCCTATGTATCCAAATAAACCAAAATACTCCTCAATATAATTTTGACCAGATTGGTGGTTTAATTCTACATAACATTATCTCTCTGATCTTGAATTTCCTCATGTTTACTCTAATATGGGAGAACATGTTCTAGTTTTCAATATTATATGTTTAGTATCTGTGATGGTCCTAGTATATAATTCTTCAAATGTAATACATGAAAAAAATCATGTAATTTAGAGGGGTATAGATATAGTGCTAAGTGATAATCTATAACCCCTACACAATCAGTGATCATAATGGGAATGATAAACATAGGGATCAACTTACCTTTATCCCATAATATCATAACCTTATTCCATATATATATCTATAATAATACCTTTTACCAACTTAAAACACTTTATCTCATCAACAACAATCTTCATGACTCTTCTGTCAATATTGGAAACTATCATATACAACTAATTGGTTTTAACTTTATCCTTTATTTATTGGTAAAGGTAATATATTATAATATTTAATTATCTAACTTTCTACCATCTTGATTGAGTCATGCATCTCTTCCCAAGTAGATCCTTATATGGTGTCATCCAAATTCTTGAATGGAAACCGTTGTTTTATGAGAACCCTATCTTGGGAAAGTGTTAATCCTAACATCCTTTGAAATTCATTGAGGAATATCTCAAAAAATTATCAATAGTTTAAATGTATTTCTCATAATTCCATCTATTTTAGGGTGATATGTAATGTTGAAAGTCATATCAATCTCTAAATATCACCAATGGATTTTCCGAAACCTCAAGGTAATCCTCAGATCTCAGTAAAATATAATATCGAGTGACACTCTATGTATCCATATCACCGCCCTTATTTGTATCTTGGGATATGTTTCAAGTACAAAATATTCTATTATGGGAATAAAATTCTTCAACTTTATAAGGTGATCAAATAAAACACAAATTTCATTTCGGTCTTTCCATTTTATGGTGATTCCTATGATTAAATCCATGGTATTGTTTAACTATTTCTATTCAAGAATTTATAATGGTTGTGACATCCCTTTATTTTTATGATGTTAAACCATAACATTATATAACACCAATCATTGAGATATATATTCATAAATATCTCTCTTCGTGTCATCCCACCAAATTCTTTCTCAATGTAGTTTTAGTTTTAATGGGAAACTTATATAGGTTCTATTATATATAACTCCTTGTTTATTAAAACTATACTCCATAATACTCACTACATTTTTATATATCTTCACATCATCAACTATAGATTCACTTTTATTCATGTGATTGGATGGATGAGTATTCAATTTGGAATGATATAATCTCTCACTTTCCATTCTGACTTCTTGATTCATTATTTTCAAATCCATCAGTAATGGGTCTTTTACAATCATCATCTTGGATAAAGTAGCATGATCTTTTTTCTCATAGCATTAGCCACCTTATTTTCCATCCCTGAGTGGTAATGTATTGAGAATTCGTAATCCTTTATCAATTCCTACCATCTCCTTTTAAGCATATTCAACTCCTTCCTTGTGAATACATATTTCATTCTCTTATGTTATTTATATATATCATACTTTTTATCATATAGATAATGCCACTAAATCATTATTAAAAAGATCATTATTTCCATATCCAAATCCAACGTTGGGAAACTTTTCACACAAGTCCATATTCTTTGTAAAGCATAAGATATTTCCTTATTGATCCACAAAAAGATAAATCCAATCCTAATTAATAAAGAATTACTATATATTACAAACCCTTCTGTACTATAGGGTAATAAAACTACAAGTGTAGTGAGAAAACTCTCCTTTATATCCTTGAAAATATCTTCATGTTCCTCTATCAAAATTAAAATCACTCCCTTACATGTTAAAATTTTTAACGGATTTTATATACTTGATAAATTTCCCACAAACAGTTGATAATATATAACTAACTAGAGAGAACTAACATTCTCGGTTACTGTGGTTGGTTGGGTTCATTGTTCAATAACATCAATTTTTGAAGGATCGATATATATATCCATAATTTTGAATAAAAAATCTAGAAATGAAACTTTCTATAGTCAAAAGTCACACTTTCTAAACATGGAATACAGTTTCCCCTTATTTAAGGTCTTCAAAAAATCTACAAATGATCTTCCATTTATTTTTTTCCTCTAGGAATATATTAGAGTATCATCAAAAAAGACAACCAAAAACTAGTCAAGGTATCCTTTAAATTCCTTATTCATAAAACCCATGATTATGGAAGGATCATTCATAAGTTTAAATGGTATCACATTAAATTCATAGTTCACATACCTTATATAAAAAGTCATTTTTTTAAATATTCTCCCTTTTAATAATTCATTGATAGAATCCATATTGATGGTAAATATTTTAGAAGTATTTATATCTTGTTATTTTATAAAACATATCCTTGATACAAGTGGGTGGAAAATTGTTCTTGATTTTTAACTTATTATTCTCTAGATAATAAAATAAAAGACACATCAATCAATACAAAATTTTATATGAAGAGGACAAGTTCACCCTATAGTGAAACACGATAGCGTATAGAATCCTTGCCTATATTATCTTGTAACATTTGGTTTAATTCTTCAAATTCAATAGGATCACTTCTATATAGAATATTTCAAATATTCCTAGATCTAGGTATGAATTTATTCAAAATCAAAACTTTAATTTATAATGGATATCATTGAAGTTCATCCAAAAAAACATCAGAATATTGTTTTACAATAAGAATTTCCCCAAAATTGACTTCCTCTTGTATTATTTGAGTTGTAAGTCCCTTTTTCCTAGGTTTGATGACCCATTTAATTTAATTTTCTTCCAAATTGTGTTCATGATCATAATTTCATAGTTATTTTACACTAAGGTCATTTTGGTTATGAAATAATCTTTATTTATCTCGATAATTTATATATACTTAAAATAGGGATAGCCAATATATACCCAATATTATTTCAACATCAACCAATGGAAGGACTAATTGATCAGTAGAAATTATCTTCCCAAAAAATTCAATTATAAAAGAGTTATATATCATAAATTATATCATTATGCCACCATCTATTTTCAAAAATAGTTTAATATAAAATAATTGAGGTGTTGAATCAATATTCTTAAAACAAATGCATGGTACAAAATAAATATAAGAAATAGAATCAATATTGTTATTCATATATATTTAATACAGAATTAGTTTATATTTGGTCACATTATTAACATTATTTACCTTAGTATTGGGGATAGAATACAATATTCCTTATTCCCTTGGATGAAGAGGTTATTTGGGCCTATACTACTCATTAGATCTGAGGTTAGAGAATTTATTTTCATAAATCCAAAAATAATTTCACAAGAAGAATTGAAATGTTAATGGTGCATTAGTTGGGATGTTATTTTACAATATTCTATATGCATACATCTTTATCCCAATGCAATAATCATTATCTTCATCCCAATATTCTCACACTTGAATCACTTCCTTGTTCCTTAGAGTTAATTACAAAATTTATACTTCTAGAACATTTTATATATAGGATATTGTAATTTTATTCAACCATGATACTTATAATTAAAGCATACATGATACTCTACATTCATTTCTCTCTCTCTCTCTTGAATAATGAGACTCTCAAGCTTCCATATCCACTTTGAATAAATAGAATCCAATATCTTCATAGCATCCAAGGTCTATTATAGATAATGAATTTCAAATATATTGATTAAAACCACAAATAAAATTATCAATTTTAGTCTCTAAATTTTAGATAAAACTAGAGGAATAAGTTGTGAGCCTCCTGTAATTTTATTCATATGTGTTATTGAGTTCATCCAACTTGTTTTTCAACTCCAAGACTTTTTTCTCCATATTTGTAAAAAATTTATATAGAAAATACATGGTGAATAACATGTTTATGAACTAATTCCAAAGAATATAAATCCTCGTTTTACATTGAATTCTAAATGAGGGTCCACTATTGTTACTCCTTACCTTCCAAAGGATAATCAACTAAGACTACCATTTCATGTTTTGAGAATTGGATAATAAAAAATATAGTATCCATCACATTGATAAATTGATTACAAATAAGTGGATTATAAGATCTATTAATGAAGGATGAATGATGTTGCATAAAATACTTGATTACATTCTACTTCTACCTTGGTGAATTCGAGACCTCAACATGTTTGTGTTATTATTCATAGCATGGGAGAGTTGAGTGAGAATCACTATTATATTTTATACGCATTATCTTCTCTCATTCGGTTGGAAATTTATAAAATCATTTCATTTCCCATCACTCTCATTATTAAACCAATTTCTCCTTTCTCTAGCCAATTTTTAAATAAAGAAATGTCAAAGGTAAGAATAAAAAATCTAAAAATGAAAAATAGTAACATAAAAAGAATAAATCATAAATGAAATTAATTTCTAGGTTTAAATATTGGTAATTAACTATCTATTTACTATTAAATTATATAACCATACCATAAGTTAGTGTTATAATATTTCATAATGGTTTATAACAAGTGAGTAAATTTCCAAATAATATTCCCATGGAGTTTCAATAATAGAGTGTAGTATTAGGATCACTCATCATGCACCTGAGTTAAGATTGAGATAATACTAGACAAAACATTTTTAGGGTTATTACCTATAGGTTCATCTATCCCAAAGTCATATACACATAATAGTATATATATAATGTGATATAATTACTCAGATAAAAGACAATCTATACTTATCCAACACATCAGGATGATTCCTTATACATTTTCATATCACTTAGGCATATCCTATAAGAACCTAGATCTTTATTTCAGGTATGGATCTTTTTTCAGGTTGTTTTTTAGAAAAAATGAAGATATGTAAATTTTCTGAGTACACATTGTATACCTTTGAGTATAACTCGTGCACCCAATTTCCCTTGGTAGCCATGTACTGGCCATATAATGGTTGAGTACATGGCCGCGTGGACCACTAAAAGTGGGGCCGATTAAGGCATGTACATGATGTGTACGTTAAACAAACACGCAGTGTAGTTTTATTTTTATATGAATAATCATACCAGGGTCACGTCTAATCTACATAATGATCTTCTTCTAACCTCATTTTTTCCAGGAGTGACCGGGAGAAATGATCACAGTCTGAGCCACTGTTTCTTTGTCCAATACTTGATTCTAACTCTAGAGGGTGTGTTGGAATCTCACTGGTGAGTTCTTCCTTCTACTTTATCATCTCTTCCTAATTTCTTCTCTCTCATGGGTTATACAAGTTTGAACATTTTTGACCTTTATGTATATCTACGATATTCTAGGCTGATTCAAGCTATGAACTTCAAGAGTTATCTTTATAAAACATCGAGGTAGGTGGTTTGTTTCCTTTCAAAGTTTTTCTTTGAGTTAAATATGCCTATGTTCCAATTACCCATGATTCAGGTATTTTTTGTTAAGTAATTGAACCCTATTTTCACATTAATTAGCTGGATTGATAGAATAAGGGTTTTTGTTGATACATTATACAAAATTTCATGTTTAGGGGACACCCTTTGGGTGATTTTCCTTGTTTGAATGTTTATGGTTGTTTGGACCAAGTTGTATATGAGGCAAAACTTTTTTCCTTTCACTGCTCATTAGGTAGGAATTGATTTCTTAATTGATTCATGTTAAATGTTTGTGTTATACATTTTAGCTGCTTAGGCTTGTAGTATTTTAGATTACATTGTCCTGGTGGATATCATTTGTGTATGATTGTATTACATGGGACTGTGAGAACCCGGTGTAGCTAGACCATAGGGGGAATTGACATTAATGGATTCCCTATGGTGTATGTTATATTTACATTTCAAGGACATATGAGGTATTTTTGTTGAATTCTCCCTCATATTGTCTATATTATGTCATTAAAAGACCACAGGGTGAATTTACATTGAGTGATTTCTTAGAGAGTTTGTATTTTATCATTAAAAAACCATAGAGGGAATTGAGGTTGAGTTCTTCCTCATAGAGTATTTTGTTTTGTAGGACCAAAGGGGTTAAACAATGGGATCATTGCTATAGCGTCGTTATATCTTTATTTAATGGATGATATGTTGATCCATAGGGGTTTGACTATGAGAGAATACCTAGAGTGTTGTGTGTAAAGGATTGATTTATTTTGACGAGTCTATCAAGCCAAAGCACAAGCTTGGACTCGGCCTTACTTGACTGTTAGATGGTCTTCTGATACATCTATTTTTATTTTACTTAGGGGATACAAAACTTAGGATAGATCCAGAGATTTAATTATTTAATAGTTTTAATAATTAATAAATGTAAATGAATGTAATTGGAAACTATACGATTGTTTACTTTTGAGTACTTCCTTTTTTATTGCTTCATTTTTCATATTTCCTTCTATATATATTCACTAATAGTTAGGCATGAATATTTTGGTGGTTTCCTACTTGGATTCATCTCACACCCTATTTGGGTCATGATTTTCAACTGAAACCGATTACATGATTGTAGGTATAGATATAGGAAGGCACTATTCTTCATCTGGTACATGATTATTATAGTTCTTGGGAGCATGGGACCATGCTAAGGATTGTGATTTTGTAAGAATTTACATGTTTTCTTTTGTACTTTGTTTTAGTACTATATTACAACATTGTGACTTGTTTAACTACTTTCTTAGACATATGTTACATGCATCATTTATATATGTAATCTATTTGTTTATTTACTCTCATTCTTCCACTATCACTTCATTGTATGGTATTATTGTTTTCGATGTTGTTTATTTTTGTTATTTTACATTGTTACTCTACCAATGAGGGCATAGTTTCCCCAATATCACACCCAAGTCACTCACTACTAGTCAGTAACCACTTGAGTTTTTGAAAATGTGCTTGAGTTCATATGACCAACCGGGTACTGGGCACCTTTGGGAGGAACCTGGATCTGGGACGTTAAAAAGTGGTATCATAGGGGTTTTCTTTTCTGATTCTTCTTACTATTTGGAACCTATAGATAGGGATAGAAAGGAATATGTAGTTTTTAATAAGTTTTTCCTGGAAGTATCTACATCGTGTATATGGAAAAGCCAAGTTTCCTCAAATATTGTAGTTTTTTTGGTTTTTCAATTATAATAGTTGATTTGACTGAATGTCCTGAAGTCCTTATTTTTTATTTTATTATGGATAATCCTCCTTTTAAGGGTTGAAGGGGAACCTGTACATGACCCATAACCCCATGTAACAGTTGAATTGATTTCTCTGTTGGGTGATTCACTTGTTTTGCATTATTATCGTGGATATTATTGAGGTTCTATTTTTGTTACAACTTGATGAAATGATTTTATTCCATCTCATTCATCATATAAGTTCTTGATAGATATCACTTGTCATGAATTATTATCATGCCATTTAGGGTGCATTACTGATTTTATGTTGTTGTGATATATATTGTGCTAAATTTTCATGTTCATGTGATAGATGCCTTGATACAATACCTTATATTTGAAAGGGTGTTTCTAATATGTAATGTTTCATTTAGATGGATGCCAAACTTTGGTCCTTGAGGTGTTATCGGCCCTCTTTGATTGGAATTTTTGTGTATCATGTATGAACATTAATTTAATTTTTTATTATATGGTCTGAATAAGGATGGAAAACATTGATTTGTGGGAGTATGGACTCACGGTTCAAAATTTGTCATTCCTTGAACAAAATTTAATTTTTTAAGGGTTCTGGATAAGTTTTAGAGTCCTATTGTCCATAAACCCAGACAACACGGCATGTGATGTTATGAACTCATGCCATGTGTTCTAATATTATGGAAGAAACAACTTTTCTTAAAGTACACGTCATGTATTGTATGTACACGCCATGTAGTATTTAACCGTGTGACTGGCTATGTGAGAAGAGACACTGGTTGGTAACAATTTTATATAACACGCGATGTACTGGGAGTACACATCATGTTGTAGAGGCCATGTATCCATCCATGAGACTGAAGACACAGGTTGATGAGTTTTGGGTAGTACATGTCATTTCCATCTTGAACACGCTATGTGGAAGTCGATTGTGTCTCTAATCGTGTGACTAATGACATGGGTGGTTATGGATTAGCTAGTACAAACCGTGTCTAGGGTTAACACACCATGTAGTGTTACCCAGGAGGGAATTGTGTGGTCTAGTTATGTAAAAGAACTCAGATAGGAGGGAAATATCATGTACACATCGTGTCATAGAACGAACATGTTGTGTGTATCGGTGTTACACGACTAGGTTGGGAAGAGGTACACACCCACGTTGAAACCTGAGAGAACATTTTGTGTGGAGGATATAAAAATTGTGTATCCATGTTTCAATAAACATTAATGATATCTTCTCTTGTTCCTTTCTTTCACATCTATGTTTCAGTCCTTGATAATATTAAACTTAGGTGTGAACTATACCTTGGAGAGTCATGACACCGAGACATCGTCCAGTTGTGTGCCAGATTTAGGGCAATGATCAAACACTGAAAATGGTATATTAGGAAATAATAGTATATCCTATCATCATTTATAACTTGGAAATAGTTTTTATACCAGACATAGGTGGTGATACACAGTTTTAAGTAGGCTTCATGAGGTTCATGTAGACCTACCAGGCAGCACCGTATCGTGCACCGTCAATGGAAGTGTTGACATGGGGTTTTAAGTAGCATCAACCTCCCAATTTCTTAGGGGATGGAGTACATCAGGCAATAGAGGCATGGATAGAATCCATATTGTCTATCATTGAGCATCTTGAGACACCTCTTGAGAGAAGGGTGATACTCAAAACCTACATGCTTCGAGATTCCCCCAAGAGATGGTGGGATGTGATATCGTAGGTAGGACACCAACGAATTATGGCTTGGGTTGAGTTCCATTACAACTTATATGACTATTTTTACCTAGAGAACTTGAGGGTCGACCGAGCCCAAGATTTCATGGGAATGGAACATGGTACTCTTTTAGTAATGGATTATTCTTCTACCTTAATAGAGTTGCAGTGCTTCACACCCATTCTCGGGGGTGATGAGTTATTTCTGTCCAGGAAGTTTGAGGATGGTATCAGACATGAAATCTGATCCTAGGTGAACATCTTAAGGTTGAATTCCATATCTTCTATAGTCAACCAGGATATGATCACCGAGTGTAATCTAAGTGAGTCAGGAGCTGTGATCCAAGTCGGTTTGGTATCCAGATTTGGTACATCTCTGACTGATAGTAGGAATCACGATAGGGAGTCTAAAAATAAATATTTGATTAGATGGGATATTTTTTTGGTATCTAGGTGGTATGATACCAATTTGGTAAGAGTGGGAATATGAGACCTTAGTGCCTGAGAGACCCATTCGAGTGCCCGATATTGTAGTAAGATGGGCCATCTTCATCATTTTTTCTGGTTTTTCTCACCAAAAAATATTGATAGGGGTTATTTTATGACTCCACATTCAGGAGTAGGACAACAAATTTCTCATCAGTATGGGAACTAGAGTATGTCTGGCCATTCAGGCCGAGGAGGGGGTTTTGGATGAGGTAGCCAATCGGCAGGTTTCCAATGATAGTAGGGTGGATCAGCTCAAGTTACTGTCATGGGTTGTGGTAAAGGTCATACTTCTGTAGTGGTGAAGACCCAACATGAAAAGGATCTCGGACCCTCTATGATTAGAGGTATGATTCTAGTTTCCTATTTTTTAGCATCTACTTTTTTTAATATAAGTGCTTCCCATAGTTTCCTATCTGTTTTTTTAAGATCCTTGGGCTCTGTATCTTTACTTATGGGGATATTATAACTCTAGACACTCCATTAGGGTATATAACATCTAGTGTAAGTCAATGCAAGGAGATACCTATGGAGGTTTGTGGGTGTCATTCTTATGAGACCTCTATTTACTATAGATGATAGGATTTGATTTCATTCTTGGGATGTGTTGGTTAATCTCCTTCAAGGTCTTTATTGACTGTTATCACCGTAAGCTGAGTTTCACATCACTAGAGGGTGGTTCTTTTCGACACAATGGTGAATGGGGTGTTCAGTAGAGCATAGTCAGACCCAAGAATCATGGGTTGGGAGGAATTACAACCCACGTTTCAAGTTTATATTTGAATGATCGGGGGACTTTACAAATGGACTTTCCTCCAGTGGGGGATCATTTCAGGGATGTCTTTCCAGATTAATTTTCTGGTATACCTCTAGATTTAGAGCTGGATTTTTCTATTTATCTTGTTCTAGGAGAGGCACAGGTGTCCATTCATCCATATAGGATGGATACAGAAGAATTACAATAGCTTAAGAAGTAGTTAGAGGAGTTGCAGTCAAAGGGTTTCATCTAACCCAGTACTTCTCCTTGGGGTTCTCCTATCCTTTTGCGAAGAAGAAAAATGGTACCCTCATACTTTGAGTGGATTATCAGAATATGAACTAGTTGACAGTCAAGAACCAATATCCCTTGGTGAAAATTTATGATCTATTTGATCAGCTTCGACGAGCCTGTGTGTTCTCAAATAATAACTGGAGATCCGATTATCATCATTTCAGTGTTTGACCATTATATATACCTTTAACAGCCTTTCAGAGCAGGTATTTTATATACGAGTATGTGTTTATATCATTCAGTCTAAAAAACACACCAATAGTTTTCATGGCACTGATGAACCGAGTGTTCCACACATACTTGTATTCTTTTGTGGTAGCCTTTGTGGAGGATATCTTGGTGTACTCTAACACTCGACATGACCATGCCACCCACCTTGATATCTTATTGATTACCCTGAGAGAGCATCAGTTATATGAAAGATCTCCAAATGCTACTTTTGGATAGATCAAATTAACTTCTTGGGTCATGTAATCTCATAGATAATAGTTTCAGTAGACCTAGAGAAAGTGAGATAAGTAGTTTCCTGGGAGCATCCAAAGAACGTATTTGAGTCACAAAGTATTTTGGGGCTTTCTAGTTACTATAGGCACTTTATTCCAGCCATTTCATGCTTAGAAGTGCCACTAATGGGCCTGAATTAGAAGGGTCTGAAGTACTTGTGGACAGAATCTTATGATTTAGCCTTTCAAGAGAAGAAGGTGAGGTTGACTTCAACACCAATACTGATTTTTCTAGAACCAGAGAATTCTTACACCATTTACTATGATGAATCTAGTATCAAGACGATATCAGTTCTTATGCAGTGGGAAGGAGTCATTGCATATGGGTCTCATCAGTTATGGACCCATGATAGGAATTACCCGACTCAAAATTTTGAGTTAGTTTTATTTGTTTATTCTTTATTCTATTTGAGACATTATTTATTAGGAGAGAATTTTGTGTTTTTCAGTTACCACAAAAGTCTCAAGTATATCTTTACTCAATGTGATCTGAATTTGAGATAATGAAGGTGGGTTGAGTACCTTCAGTCTTTTGACATTGAGCTTGCCTACATTCCTAGGAAAGGAAACACAATGGCTGATGTGTTGAGAAGAAGGGCCCAAATACAGGTAGTTTAAGAGGCCAGTGGTGAGTGGTAGCTTATGGATTTATTCTCTAAGATGCATTTGAAGGTTCATCAAAGAGAGGGGAAGGCGTTTCTTTCTTCTGTAGTTGTTACCTCTACACTTCTAGATTGTGTGAAAATGAGGATGTTATTAGATTATGAAGGCGTAGTCCTACAGAAGAGTGTGTCGGGAGAGGACCCTTCTCCTAGTTGGACCGTAGGTGAAGATAAGATGTTGTAATTTCATGGTTTCTTGTGGGTGTCATCAGACATACATGAGGAGATTTTGCGGGATTTTTACTCCTTAGTTTGGGCAGTTCATCTTACTGTCACCAAGAGGTATCAATATCTACACCATCAGTATTGGTGGCCAAGTATGAACAGAGATGTTGTTGGTTTTTTATGGGATGTTCCACCTATCATCAGTTGAAGGCATAACATCAGTGACTTGAAGGGATTTTACAGCAGTTACCCATTATTTATTGGAATTCTAATGATTTCACAATGGATTTCATCACAGGATTATCGAGGTCACCTAGATGGAATGATGCAATTTGGTTTGTCATTGACAGACTCATGAAGTTTGCACACTTCTTACTGATCAAATATTTATTTTGTGTGGATGATCATAGAAGGTTTTACATTCGATAGATAGTACGGTTGCATGGGGTTCTGCACTATACTATTTCAAATAGGGATGTATGGTTTAATTCTTGTGTCTGGTAGGGACTACATAGGGCTTTGGGTGTACATGTACTTCTATGTACATCTTACCGTCCCCATAAAGATGGCTTATCCCAGCACAAAATTCACATTTTGGATGACATGCATTGAGCATGTGTTCTGGATTTCAACGGTTCTTGGGAGTGACATAAACTCCTAGTGGAGTTTTCCTGTAATAAGAGTTTCCAGGCAATGGTTCAGATAGAACCCTGTGAGGCTTTGTATGGGAGATAATTCTAATCACCCCTATATTGGTTGGAGATGGGAGAGGAAGCTTTGATGGGACCTTGTCTTGTTCATGGGACCATTGAGTAGGTGGAGTTGATTCAGAAGAGGATGGATACTGCATAGTCTCTCTAGAAATCATATTCTGATCGACGGAGACGACCTCTAGAGTTCGAGGTTGGAGATTAGGTTTTCTTATGTGTCACTTTGAGGTTGGTAAACCGGAGGATTATGAGAAATAGAATGCTTTCATTGAGTAACCTCATGCCATTTGAGGTTTTGGAAAGAGTCAGGTTATTTCTTATCATTTAAAGTTACCTCAGAGATACCAAGATATGCATTACTTCTTCCATGTCTCTCAACTACGATGTTACATTTCAGACCGGTCTCATGTTTTTTCAATATGAGGTGGTTGACTTGGAGGTAGATATATCCTTTTAGGAGCACCCTATTTTTATTGTGGATCATAGCAAGAAGGTTATTTTTGTTCGGTCTGTTTCTCTAGTACGGGTGTTATTGTAGCACGGGTGAGTACATGATGAGACTTGGGAGAGGGAGGTCGTTGTTCGATCACAGTAGCCAGATTTGTTTGAAGTCTCTTCTTCTACACCCTTGTAGGGGAAATTTTGGGATGAATTTTTTTAATGGGGGAAGTTTTATGAACTTGGATCTTAATTTCAAGTATGGATCTTGTTTTGGGTTGTTTTTAGGGAAAAGGAAGGTTTGGAATAAAAATTTAGTGCAAGCTGTGTACCCCTGAGTACACACTTTGGACCCGATTTCCACGGGTAGTTGTGTACTGACCATGTAACGGTCGAGCACATGACCGTGTGGACCGCTTAAAGCAGGGGATATTTGAGGTATATAAATTGTGTTTACATTAAATTATTGTGCCATATACTTTTCTTTTTATTTGACTAATCGGACTGGGGTGACATCTAATATATAGAAATATCTTCATCTAATATTGTTTCATCCACAAGTGACCGAGAGTGATGATAAAATTCTAAGCCATTGTTTCTCTGTCCAAGGTCCTATTCAAACTCTATTGGGTGTGTTGGAATCCCACTGGTGAGTTATTCCTTCTTCTTGTTCCTCTCTTCCAAATTCCTTCTCTCTTGTGGGTTATTCAAGGTTGAATTTTTTTGACCTTTTTATATATCAAAGAAGTTCTAGGATGATTCAATGGACAATGATCAAGAGTGATCTCTATAAAATTTTGAGGTAGGTGGTTTGTTTCCTTTCGAAGTTTGTCTTTGAGTTATATATGCCTAAATGATGATTACCCATGACTCTGTTATTTCTTGTAAAGTAATTGAACCATATAATAATCTTACATAGATTGATTGATTGACTAAGGGTTTTTTTGATACATTATTCAAAATTACATGTTTATGGCACACCCTGTGGGTGTGTTTCCTTGTTTGAATGTTTATGTCAATTTGATCCAGGTTGTCTATGAGGTAGACCTTGTTTCTTTTCCTTGCTTGTTAGGTTGGAATTGATTTCTTAATTGTTTCTTGATAAATGCATGTGTTATGAAATATAGCTGCTTAGACATGTAGTAGTTCATATTACTTTGGGATACTAGATATCGTTTTTGTATGATTGTATTACACAGGGCTATGAGAACCTGTTGTAATTATACTATATAGGGAATTGTCTTTGAGGGCTTCCCTGATGTTTTTGTTATATTTACATTGAGAGACCATAGGGGGGATTGATTGTGAGTTCTCCCTCATAGTTTGTATAGTATATCGTTACAAGACCATAGGGGGAATTGACATTGAGTGTTTCCTCATAGAGTCTGTAGTTTATCGTTAAATGACCACAGGGGGAATTAACAGTGAGTGTTTCCTCAGATAGTCTTTGTTTTTGTGCGACTAAAGGGGTTAGACAAAGTGAGCTTTCCCAGAAGGTCATTATATCATTATTTAATCGATGATATGTTAAACCAGAGGGGTTATATTGTGAGAACATTCCAAGAGGTTTGCTTGTGAATAATTGATTGTGATGATCCTGTCAAGCCAAAGCACAAGCTTGGACTCAGTATTACTTGATAGTTAAATGGTCTTCTGAGACATCTGTTTTTCTTTTACACTATGGATACAGAGATTAGGATATATCATGGGATTTCATTATTCAATGGTATGAATAATTAATAAATGTAAATGATTGTAATTGGAAACTGTAGAATTGTTTAATTTTGAGTGTGTCCTTATTTATTTCTTAATTTTTCATATTGAATGCTATATATATTCAAAAATAGTTAGGCATAAATATTTTTGTGGTTGTCTACTGGGATTTGTCTCACACCCTATTTAGGTTATTCTTTTCGACTAAAATAGATTATATGATTGCAGGAATAGATAATGGAAAACACCCTTCTTTGTCTAGTACTTTATTGATGTGGATATTGAGAGCATGTGACCAAGATGAGGCTTGCAATGTTATAGACTTTTACTTATTTTCTTTTTTACTTTGTTTTAGTACTATATTCTAGAATTTTGTTTTGTTTGGTCTCTTTCCTAGACATATGTGACATGCATCATTTATATATGTACTCTGGTTTTTTATTTACTATCAGTATTCTGTTATTACTTCGTTGTATGGTATTACTATTTTTGATGTTGTTTATTAATATTATTCTGTGGTGTTTCACTTCCAATGAGGGCATAGTTTCCCCACTGTCACACCCATGGCCCTCGCTACTAGTAGTAATCCTCTAGAATTTTTGGAAATGTGCTTGAGGTCATGTGACCAATCGGGTACGGAGCACCTTTCGGCGGCACCAGAATCTGTGACGTTACATATCGCTTGGGGTTTAACTAATGTTCTCACATCCTAATTCCCAAAATAACTAAATTAATACTCAAAAATAACTAAAAATTTATCTGATACCTACTAAAGTGACCTGATCTATGAATATCATTATTTACAAAATTCCCATAATAGAAACATTAAAACAAATAAATCTTCTCACAATCCATAGAAAGAAAGGTTTAGTGTTTTTGAGGGCATGCTGAAAAAACAATTTATTCATCAAATTTTGTGAACATTCATTCTTATGTGATCAAAACTAAAGTACATTCTATAATTATCAAATTTTTCATTCATATTCATTGTCTAGTGAATTTAAAAATAAGAAATGGGTGATATAAATCTCTTAGTAAAAGAAAAATTAGTAACATGTCATCAAGGGTTAGATCATAAACATAAGATAAAACATGATCACAGATGAAATATCATATTGTAAATGAACAAATAATAAAATGGTTTTTCTTGTTGGTCTTGAAATAAAGACATTAAAATTTAAATGAAAAACCAATTCCATAGAAAAATAGTTTGGAATCATGTGTTAATAAACACAAACCATGTAGAATAATAATAGAGATATGGCATGGAAATGTTACATTCCCTTAAGACATAGCCTAAAAATACATGTTGGAATAATCATAAGCATATTGTATAATTATATAGAGACTAAGACTTATCATAAATAGATATTACATATTTTCATATTAAAATTCAATACATTACACAAACAAATTCATAGGTTCTATAATACATTAGTTTCATTGGATACTAGGCACACAATATTTTAATTTTGTTAAATGTATTAAATATATTCCACAAATATCTTCCCATTATTTACGCTTCATAGAAATACCATTCATAAAATCATTCTTCATAACCTAGGAAAATTAAACCGAATAAAGGGTGAGCTTAGATTCTCAGTAAAGGAAAATAAAGGAGATGTGTAAGCATGAAATGAATATAACATTATGAGATCATAATCTTAATAATTGAAAACCATAATGTGCACATCAAGGGTCCTAATCATGAGTCATGTAGTAAATTTCGGTAGTATATAATATATGAATCATAAGGAAATAAAATAACACGAGACATGAGATCATAACTGTAACACCCCGAGATTTTATGAAAAATATTATTTTTAATTTCATTAATGTCTTGTGTTGTACACTACACCAAAATAAGCTTGCACAACATGCAACCCTGACATTGCTTGCATTACACGCAATCACGACCTTCCTCGATAGCGTGTGTAGTACGCAATACCGAGTTTCACTAAACAATGAAATGCTATTAAAATATTATTAAAACTATCTGTTATGAATAGTAATAACCACCTTTTAAAATTTTAGAAATTTTATATCTCAAAATGGAATTCATTTTTGGATTCGGAGTATCGAATTTATCCTAAGGTGAAATTTTGGTACTTTTCGGATAACTTTCATATTCTGATAAATAGTGAAAATTACTAAATTTTAATTAAAAACATATTTTTTTAATCAAAATAATTAATAGTGATAAATTATTAATTTGAGTGGTTTTAAAGTATATTTAGAATATATTTTTACAATTTAATACAATTTTGTCCATTGGATGTAATTCTACATTTAAACCAGACATAAACAAGTGTCAATCTTTTGATAGTTATTATCTCTTAAGAACACGCTATTTGTTTTGACGACGGGAATTAATTTTTAAATTAATTAATGCAACGGATATGTTTTGAATTTGGTAAAATAGACATCATTTTTGAGATCATAATATCAAATATATCTTAGGCCTAATTTTTGGTATTTTTCTAGAAACTTTCATTTTTTGATGAATAGTGAAACCACTAAGTGGTAGTTAAAAAAATGAATTTTTCATAAAACATAATTTTACCGCTTCTATGAGCGGAATTTCAAAAATCAGAGAGACACAGTTGATGTCAGTAAGTAAAATGTCGTTCAATGAGATGAAGATAATTTTTGGTGAATAGTAACTTTTTACTTTTTTTAACCACAGTTTAAAGTAAATATGGTAATTAAGGGTAAATATGATATTATTATTACCCTAACACATGTCCTAATTATATTGGATAAGGGTAATTCGACCAAAAACAACGTTAGGAATAAAATATGACCATTTAGGCCCACTTGGATTAGATTAGGACATTTATTATTATTTCATTCAAAGAAGAGTTAAAAACGTTAAAATCAATGTTTATTTACTAAAACATTTTTAATATAGGGTTATACATAAGATAAATTCGATTGTAAAGATTCATTAGAAATATAATAAGATTTTCTACATAATTATATTTTATTAATAATTTTTAGACATTAAAAAATTTAATTTATTTATGACACAACGATGATGCAGTAATTATCTTATTAATGAAATATTGACATAAATGATGTTATAAATACCCAAATAAATGAAATTTGAGACTTTTTATAAATTATAATAATTTTATAGGTTAATATTAAATTTCAGTATTTATTTATTTAACTTTTTTCGAACTAATCATTCTGTTATGATTTTCACAAAAATCAATTACTAAATAGTGTCAAAATTGACATAAAATAGTTTTTAAAACAAATATTATATTATTAATTGTTATTTTATTCCTAAAAATATAATATTCGGAAAAATGACTTAGATAAGGTTATATATATTAATAATAAATAACTTGGGGTTCGTTTGGCTTCTTATAGTAAGTTTATTAACCTTATAGTGTTAGAACACAAGAAGACACGGTAAAAGTAAAATTATTTATCTTAATGTTAAATCTAAATGATAAGTTTAAAATAGGAACCTAAACATCTATAAATTCTATTGGATGAGAGGATTTCGACCCATCCCCACCTTATCTTCTAAATAAATCAATTTGGAGCTATTTAAAACCGAACATGACTTTATAATAAAATAATATTTTTTGTTATTCCAAAGGTGCCCCTCTCCTCCCTTATAAAAGGGCACCTCCTCTCTCTCTTCCTCACACAACTTTGAGCCTTCAAGCTCGGCAAAACCCTGCCAAATTATCTTCTCCACTTTCCTATTAACATCCTAGAGGTTTATTTCTTCCTCAAAGACCAATTTTAGTGCCCTAAGAGGAGGTCTCAAAGAGGCTCTTCAAAGAAGAGGTAATTTCCGTTACCGATTCTTTCACCTTTATTTCTTCTTCCACTTCTTCTTCTTAGATTGTTACATTATGAAGTAATAACATCAGTATCACTCATATACTGATATGTTATTATAAGTATAAAACAACCCTATTTCACCATCTATCCATCCTACGGAAAACGAAATCACCGCGCGTGCGTACGTACGAAATACCGTCTCCACGCCGTGGTGAAATCTATTTTCCACCACCACCTTACTTGGATGGGTATAATGGTGTAAATAATTACTATATATGATTATTTTAAAGTTATATTGATTCTTAAATAGTATACATACACTCCAATACAGTCCCACGATCTTGAGAACGATATCATCGCTCGTGCGTACGTACGGACTACCGTCTCCAAGACGCGATGAGATTCATTCTCCACTTTAACCATTCATGAATGATTATAAAGTATATATAATAAGTAATCATTAAATATATGACATAATAATGATACTGTATTTATGTGTATATATATGTATTTCATCTACTTAATTCCATTCTACTCAATAAGGAAACGAAAACAGCGTTCATGCGTACGTACGGCCTACCGTCTCCATGAACGGTGTATTTCTTTCCATTTACTGATTTATTATATATGTATATTCTTAATATATATTATATATAAATCATGTTTTATATTCTGGAATTAATTAATCATGATCTATGTAATCATATGAATAATTACAAGTCAAAACACGGATGACAAATAAAACAATTTTACCCAAAACACTCTTTAACATGGAATTTAAAAAATAACTGGTAATATAAAGTCATAAGTGAACCATATATGATATCATAACAATGAGTATGATTTTGGAATAATTAAATGACATTATTTAAATCATTATACAAGAGGTTCAGACACATACGAAGCAAATCAGACCTAAGGTAAGGGAAATATCACAATCTCATTTTTATCCGAGATTGTTTATACTTTAGTATTTACTGGGGTGTATTTTATCATCCACATCCATGTTTCCTCAATATGTAATATTATTTCCATCCACCTACAATTGTTTAAATCCAATTTTATCCTTCGGTGAGTTTTTAGTAAAAGATATGAAAGGAATCTTTTGTCATTTTTCGTATGAGGTACTTTTTTACTTTTCCGACAAAAGTACGAGAAGAATGTTTTTTTAACTTATACGGCATGAATGGATTTTTAAAAAATTATTTCCAAGAAGCTTCCTTTAAAAGTTTTAAAGTTTATTTTTAATCAACTTCTTTTAGTTTAGAATTATACGATATGTTCAGAAAGGAAAAGTGTTTTTGAAGAAGAAAGGATATTTTCCTCAAGAATAGAGTTCAAGTGTTTTATCAAAATTATTTTCTATCTAAGATAATAAAGGGTTTTGTTTCTATCCCTATTATTACATTGATTTGATTATGTTGTGATAGAGTTATATTTATTAATTCCTTTATCTTATATGAATTGTTTTATGATGTCACGATGTTTAAGATTCCCATTTTTATTACATGGGTTATGCAATGATGTATGGTTTATGATTTTGTGGCACACATAAGAATGGTATCATTAAGAGATGGGTGGGACCTATATCCCCCTACAATGCATTGGGTAAAGATTTTATATCTCATGAGATAGACATGTCTGGAATGGTAGGTTATACCGGTTCAGTGAAACAGGACTGAAACGAGGAGTGAACTCGGTTCAGAAAGGGAATTTGTCCACTAAGATAGTCTTGGCAATGAGTCTTGACTAATAAGAAATTATTCTATATTATTATGTGTGTATTCCACAAAGTTTCATGTTTTATGTTATGATTATTTGGATTTAATTTCACTACTATGATTTATCCCATGTTATAAAATTATGCTCTCTTTTGCAGGTTAAGATTTAAAAAATGTTATGTTCTTATGAATATGATGTGATTGATATTTCTTTTGTTTACCCTTACTGAGAATTTGAGCTCCCCCTTTTGTATGTTTTCTTTCCCCAGGTCAGGAATGTAACACCCCAGGTAAATAATGAATATGAAATTTTCATATTTATCCATATTTGTGAATAAAATATTAATATGACTTTAAAGGGGACGCTATGCTCGATGGCTTACCCAACACGCAACAACGAGTTTCTTGGGAATCTTACGTTTTACTCTAATAATAAAATAATATTATTTTAAATGGTAGTTAACATTTAGCCGTTGTATTGGAGGGAATGGATAGAAATAACTAAAATATTATTATATATGTTTTTTAAATGTTTTTACATTTATCCAATAAAAGCTAAAAGGCTTAAAATACGGAAAGAATTCAATTTTAGGCGTATATACCCTAGTTTTCACTAAAGGTTCACTTATCGCCTTTTAATGGATAACTGTCATTAAATATAGTTTTGTTCACTCTTAAACATTCTTTTGGACCAAATAAAACTCTTATTAAGAATCGGGACATCAAATTTTACTTTCTGTAATTTTTTGCTATCTTTCCGATAAAGTTCATTTTTTTAATGAATAGTGTAAAATGTTGTATTCTAATTCAAAACAACTTTTTAATCTAATTTATTTATATGATTAGATTATATTTTGAATTGGTTTTAAAGTGAAATTAGAAAATATTTTTACCATTAAATCCAATAGTGGTCGTTGGAATCAATTTCACTTTCAAATCAGACTTAAACTAGTGTCAATCTTTTGATACTTATTGTTTTATAAAAACACGCTATTTGCTCTGACAGCGGGGATTAATTATTAAATTAATTAATGTGACTAATATGTTTTGAATTTTGTAAAACGGATTTCATTTTTGAATTCGGAATATCAAATATAGATTAGGGTGAATTTTTGGGATTTTTCTGAAAAACTTCAATTTTTGATGAATAGTGAAACCACTAAGTGGTACTTATAAAAGCTGATTTTTCGTTTAAATGAAATTTTACCACTTATGTGTTTTGAATTTAAAAAATCTGACATAAATGGTTGTCCTTATGAAGTAAAATGTGGTTCAATGGGATAAAAATAATTTTTTGGTGAATAGTAACTTATTAAGTTTTTAATCGCGATTAGTGGTAATTAGTGTAGTTTAAGGTATAAATAATGCTTTAATAATATTAAATGACCTAGACACATGTCCCGACCTTATTGTTTGTCTCATGGCCGACCAAGACAATCCATGGGTCAACTTGGGGACCCCATGGAGACATTTTGGTTGGGAAATGACAAAAATAACATTTTATTTAATGTAAAAGTAAAATTGACACAAACATGATATGTTTTACTAAAACAATTTTTAAGTGGGGTTATACAAGTCATATGTTTGATTATAAATATTCATTGGAAAGATAAAAAGATTTCCTACATCATAGTATTTTTTTTATAATATTTAGACATTAAATAAATTAAATTATTTATGACATAATAATGATGCAGCGATGACATCATTATTTGACGATTTAAATAAAATGGAATGATAATGTAAAATCTATGAACTACACATGTCCAAAACTTATTGGATGAGTTTATTTAGAAGCCTTATCACCTTATTCACGAAGTATATCAATGTGGGACCTTTTAAAACCGAAACACATTTTCAAATAAAGTAATATTTCCTTACTATCCAAAAGTGCCCCTCCTCTCCTCTTATAAAAGGCCCCCACCTCTACCTCATTTAACACACACCTAAAGCCTTTGGCTTGGCCAAAACCTGCCCATTTACTCTCTCCACATCCCTCTACTCATCCTAGAGGATTCCCTTTGGGAAGAATCCTTTCAAAGGAAGCCTTTAGGCTCAAATCAAAAGGAGTTACACTTTTAAAGGTAATTCATTCTCTCATGTTCATTTGTTTTATTTTGCTTCTCCAACCCCCTAAACTCTTTTTATTTATTTCTTTTGTAACAACAAAAGTATCTTAAATATACTAGGATGTTTTTATAATATTTATTCGAGCTACAGTCCCACACAACTACATCAAATGGTTAAAGAACATACGGTTTCTGTGGATGGCGAAATTCTGCCTCCCGAAACGATGATTGTTCAATACTCATTTAACACCTTAAAAGGTGGCCATTATGATGTCACTATTTTTATATATGATATATAATATGTTTATGTTTTATTTATGCTTCTGTATTTTTCATTTTTGTCTTACCTTTATGGCTTCCATTATGAGTATACGCGATATCTTCATTCAAGGAAGTGCGGACTACCGCCCCCTCAAAGTGATTTGATTCGTTAAATACCATATGTGGGATGTATAAAGGATGGAAATATGATATTATATATGATATTATACTGGAATTATAATATAACTTTATATAATTATTATTCCATTCTATAAAATACGAAATAGAAATGAAAGTAGCGTTCATGCGTACGTACGGCTTACCGTCTCCATGAACGGTGCATTTCATTTCTTACCTCTAAATGGTTATGTAATGTTATAAATGCATGAATGTACTGGATATATATGACATATATGATATCTACATAATTAATACAATTCTGGATATAATAAACATTTGGCCACACGAACAACATGTAATTGTAAGAAGTCCACTTTCGACTTAAGAACCAAATATCGGCAAAACAAATATTATTAACTTAAATGATTACATAATGTTTATGATATGGTAATAAGTGATATAAAAGGAATAATGAACATTAAAAAGGTTATTAAGGAAGTATAAATTAACTCAAGTTTATTATTCAGGAGATTAAAGAACGATCGAGTCAAGTCGAACCCGAGGTAAGGGATCCTACTCCTCTCTTTCTTTTTAAGTACACACTTTTATGTCATTCCTTTTAAAGCTCATCATTCTTGTTATTGGGATGATATTTTATATTAAATTTACTGTAATTTTTATGTTCATGTGATGAGAGACCCTATTCTCTCTCATCAATCCATTTTGGGAGTTTTGAGTGGTGCCGTTAGGCTGCCGAACTTTCGTAAGAGATCTAACCTCTCTCTTTCTTTTTAAGTACTCTCCTTTGTGTCATTTCTTCTAAGCTCCTATTTGTTATGTTGGGGGATTTTCTTTTATATTCCTCTTGCTGTAAATTCTATTGTAATATTATGGGATACTCTATTTGATCTCATCAATCCATTTTGGAAGTTTTAAGTGGCGCCGTTAGGCAGCTGAGTTTTCGTAAGGGATTTTTCATCTCACTTTTATTCCCGTGAGATTTATGCTACATTTGCCACAAATTCCACTGAGTGGTGTATTTACTGCCCATTATTCTACTCTTTGTGTAATATACCTTCGTTTATGAGTATTTACATCAATGGTCTATTGTCCTTCTTTCATGGGGTGTATGTTTTGAAAGATACCCAAGTCGGTAAGGGAACCTTTCACCCTCCTCTTTTTTTAAAAGACTTTTTTGTTGGGTCTTTTAATTTACATATTGTTATGTTGGGATATGTTCTAATATATCCTTATTGATGTCAATTTTATGTCCAAGTGATGAGATACACTTTTTATCTCTCATCAACTCATTTTGATGTGATGCCGTTAGGCTGTCAAGGGAACTTTTTAACCCAATTTCGATTTCTTTGGGTTCAACATGTAGTCATTGAATATGTCATCCATTGAATATGTGTGAATGACATTTTATTGTTTTACACTTAATATCCACTTATATTGGGTGTATTTATATTTTTCACACATATTTTGAGATTGATTTGTCCTTAATTTAAGGATACCTTCTTTATGAGGGATTTCATCACATTTGACATTTCTATTGAGGGTTCATTGTTGTTATGCACCAATTCACTCTTATATGGTGTATATACTGTCCTTTGGAGTATTATATCATGAATCCTTTTATTCTCAGGATATTATAAAGTTCTGACTAAATGTTATTCCTCGATTATTGTATTCAAGTGTCTCTAATTTTGGTAAAACCCCTTTAACCAAAATATCGTTTTAAATGTTTTAATTAGTTGTTCTTATTAATATCCATGTTTTCAAAATGGTTTTAAGGATTTATTTATATGGATATTAATGGTTTAAAATGTTAAAAGCTTCAAGGTGGTATGGGACACTTTGATTCAAAAATCTATTTATTAAATGTTTTAAATGGTTTTGGAAATGGTTTCTTTTTGAATGGATTCATTATTTCAATATCCTAAAATGTTATATTGTGATTGAAATGTGGAAATGTTATGTTTCCTTTATTCATGTTTTATGTGATACGATTATGTTATGGTTCTTGGGCATTGTTATGAATAACGGGTGGTTCCGTGATAAACTAAGGGCGGGTGAGCCCGATATAGCTCTCCAATGCATTGGGTAACGCGAAGAAGTGAAACGTTAAGGTTTCTCCGAAGAGATTTAGGGAATATACTGTGATGGGTATTCCAAACGTAACCAAGAGAGTTACTCCCTATGTAAGAATGTTATTAATTCCTCAAGTTACCTTTATGTCTTATGTTTTCTATGATTTATTCATGATTTGATATGCCTATGTTTTATGGGTAAAGTATGATTTCATTCTTATGTATATATGAACTCTTGTTTCCTTTCCATATTTTTATAACCCTTACTGAGCTTTTTATGCTCATCCCAAGTTTTTGAAATGTTTTTCACAGGTCAAGGGAAAGGTACATGATGTGATGATAGTGTCAAGGATGTGTCAAGAAAGAATCCATGTTTTATTTTCAATATGTTTCCGTTGATGGGAAGAATGAATACTGTCTTTTTGTAACCACTTTGATTAAATGTGGAATGTAATGCAAGTTTCATGATCTAATTCTCTAAAACTATAAACCTGAAAATATCTTCAATGTGTAATCTTGTAATAACTCAAGATTAAGTAAGGTTTAAGGCTGGGGCCTTATAGTTGGTATCAAAGGTCGGTTTAGATAACTTTAGAGGTTAGGGTATTCTTTAATCATAAGTGACATTACCATAATGGTTAGGATTTCAGAAAGAGTCCTAGTTTTATATAAAGTGAATTAGTAAGTGTATCTTAGTGTTTACCTTCCTCATTAGTACATGATGGTTTTGTTGATATACTCACACTGACATTTCTATTTTAAGTGAATGGATGGATCTAGCAGGCACCAAAGAGACAACAGGTTTGAAGGAAACTGTCGTGGTTCTCTGATTAAGATAGTAGATAAAATGGGGGATTCAATGAGGAAACTCGTGGTTGTTCTAAACCAAATATCAAGGAGTCATGATCAACCACTTCAACCTTGGTGAGTTCTCTAATGCATCATGTACGAGATGGCCAACTCGATGTGGAAATTCAGGTAATAATTATTAAGGTAACCATTAGGGTTTATATGATACTTAATTTTTAGGTAATTATGGGTTACTTTATGATATGATGGAAAATGAAAGGAATGAGATAAACTTGAGGTTAAAATATGTTATGATTATTCTTGAAGATTTTATCTCATTTTGGGGAATGTTTTAAGAATTATACAGTTTTGGAAAAAGGACAACACGTAGACCATGTGACATCCCGTCGCGTCGGACAAAGTTGTGGGAATCGAACCCACAACCAATGTGTGACTGGTATTTATCGCCTACCACTGGACTACGTGAAGTCCCTGGTTAGTTTGACTGATTCATTTTAGTTATATAGTATTATGAATTAAGAGTAAGTTGATTTTGGGTTATTTATGAAAATGATTAACCTATCATGGAGGATATGTGATTAGGTTAATTACTTTTCAATACGAGACTTTAGGAGCAACTGATATTGTTTGGAGATAAATGTTATGATTTATCATGGAAGACTATGCGACTAAATCCTTCAAATATTTGGGTTTCAATCTTATATTGGTATACTTTGAAGAATTTTATGGACAAATTGATTATAGAATGGTCCTCGCTGAACTTTGGGTTTTGTTGGACAACTTTTTGAGATTAAGAATAGATTTTCTTTTTATAAAGGGTTATCCTTTTCTGGATTATCTGATCTTGTAGTAACCTTTTTGGTTTTAGTTTTGGTTAAGGTTTGAAGACATGGGAAATGTATAGTTTTTTTAGGTGCTCCTCTAGAAGTTGTTTATAGTACTCTTAATGCGAACAAGTCTCCCTAAATACTCGTCTTTTGGAAAAAAATATGAGTTTGATTAAGGAATCTAGTAAAAGTTGAAAGTCAATATGATAAGTGATTATGTTTCCTTATGAATAAATTCCTCAATAAAAAGTAACTTAAAACAAAAATGTTTTCTATTAACTTTTCCTACTGGGGAATCGAAGACCGTTTAACCCATCACAAGTTTGTGATTTTCTCGTGGTTAACTTTCTCCTAAACATGTTTTATATCACTCTCCATCAGAACATGACCCTTTGTTTTTTCCTCCATGTCCATATTTTCATACTTGGAATCCTAGTATGGGTTAACGCGGGTGACCTTTGTACTTATCTTTCTTTATTTTAAAGTGTTTGTTTTACCGACTTTTGTTCCGATGTGGGACTTTCAAGGATGTTTCCAAGCGCAATTTTAAAATTGAGAGGACGCAATTCCCAAAAGGGGGGAAGGATGTAACACCCCAGGTAAATAATGAATATGAAATTTTCATATTTATCCATATTTGTGAATACAATATTAATATGACTTTAAAGGGGACGCTATGCTCGATGGCGTACCCAACACGCAACAACGAGTTTCTTGGGAATCTTACGTTTTACTCTAATAATAAAATAATATTATTTTAAATGGTAGTTAACATGTAGCCGTTGTATTGGAGGGAATGGATAGAAATAACTAAAATATGATTATATATGTTTTTTAAATGTTTTTACATTTATCCAGTAAAAGCTAAAAGGCTTAAAATACGGAAAGAATTCAATTTTAGGCGTATATACCCTAGTTTTCACTAAAGGTTCACTTATCGCCTTTTAATGGAGAACTGTCATTAAATATAGTTTTGTTCACTCTTAAACATTCTTTTGGACAAAATAAAACTCTAATTAAGAATCGGGACATCAAATTTTACTTTGTGTAATTTTTTGGTATCTTTCCGATAAAGTTCATTTTTTTAATGAATAGTGTAAAATGTTGTATTTTAATTCAAAACCACTTTTTAATCTAATTTATTTATATGATTAGATTATATTTTGAATTGGTTTTAAAGTGAAATTATAAAATATTTTTACCATTAAATCCAATAGTGGTCGTTGGAATCAATTTCACTTTGAAATCAGACTTAAACTAGTGTCAAGCTTTTGATACTTATTGTTTTATAAAAACACGCTATTTGCTCTGACAGCGGGAATTAATTATTAAATTAATTAATGTGACTAATATTTTTTGAGTTTTGTAAAACGGACTTCATTTTTGAATTCGGAATATCCAATATAGCTTAGGGTGAATTTTTGGGATTTTTCTGAAAAACTTCAATTTTTGATGAATAGTGAAACCACTAAGTGGTACTTATAAAAGCTGATTTTTCGTTTAAATGAAATTTTACCAGTTATGTGTTTTGAATTTCAAAAATCCGACATACATGGTTGTCCTTAAGATGTAAAATGTGGTTCAATGGGATAAAAATAATTTTTTGGTGAATAGTAACTTATTAAGTTTTTAATCACGATTAGTGGTAATTAGTGTAGTTTAAGGTATAAATAATGCTTTAATAATATTAAATGACCTAGACACATGTCCCAACCTTATTGGTTGTGTCATGGAAGACCAATACAAGCCATTGGTCAACTTGGGGACCCCATGGAGACATTTTGGTTGGGAAATGACATAAATAACATTTTATTTAATGTAAAAGTAAAATTGACACAAACATGATATGTTTTACTAAAACAATTTTTAAGTGGGGTTATACAAGTCATATTTTTGATTATAAATATTCATTGGAAATCGAAAAAGATTGCCTACATCATAGTATTTTTTTTATAATTTTTAGACATTAAATAAATTAAATTATTTATGACATAATAATGATGCAGCGATGACATCATTATTTGACGATTTAAATAAAATGGAAAGATAATGTAAAATAAATGAACTACACATGTCCAAAACTTATTGGATGAGTGTATTTAGAAGCCTTATCACCTTATCCACGAATTATATCAATGTGGGACCTTTTGAAACCTAAACACATTTTCAAATAAAGTAATATTTCTTTACTTTCCAAAAGTGCCCCTCCTCTCCTCTTATAAAAGGCCCCCACCTCTACCTCATTTAACACACACCTAAAGCCTTTGTCTCGGCCAACCCCTGCCCATTTACTCTCTCCACATCCCTCTACTCATCCTAGAGGATTCCCTTTGGGAAGCATCCTTTCAAAGGAAGCCTTTAGGCTCAAATCAAAAGGTGTTACACTTTTAAAGGTAATTCATTCTCTCATGTTCATTTGTTTTATTTTGCTTCTCCAACCCCCTAAACTATTTTTATATATTTATTTTGTAACAACACCAGTATCTTCAATATACTAGGATGTTGTTATAATATTTATTCGAGCTACACTCCCACACAACTACATCAAATGGTTAAAGAACATACGGTTTCTGTGGATGGCGAAATTCTGCCTCCCGAAACGATGATTGTTCAATACTCATTTAACACCTTCAAAGGTGGCCATTATGATGTCACTATTTTTATATATGATATATAATATGTTTATGTTTTATTTATGCTTCTGTATTTTTCATTTTTGTCTTACATTTATGGCTTCCATTATGGGTATACGCGATATCTTCATTTAAGGAAGTGCGGACTACCGCCCCCTCAAAGTGATTTGATTCGTTAAATACCATATGTGGGATGTATAAAGGATGGAAAAATGATATTATATATGATATTATACTGGAATTATAATATACCTTTATATCATTATTATTCCATTCTATAAAATACGAAATAGAAATGAAAGTAGCGTTCATGCGTACGTACGGCTTACCGTCTCCATGAACGGTGCATTTCATTTCTTACCTCTAAATGGTTATGTAATGTTATAAATGCATGCATGTACTGGATATATATAACATATATGATATCTAAATAATTAATACAATTCTGGATATAATAAACATTTGGCCACACGAACAACATGTAATTGTAAGAAGTCCACTTTCGACTTAAGAACCAAATATCGGCAAAACAAATATTATTAACTTAAATGATTACATAATGTTTATGACATGGTAATAAGTGATATAAAAGGAATAATGAACTTTAAAAAGGTTATTAAGGAAGTATAAATTAACTCATGTTTATTATTCAGGAGATTAAAGAACGATCGAGTCAAGTCGGACCCGAGGTAAGGGATCCTACTCCTCTCTTTCTTTTTAAGTACACACTTTTATGTCATTCCTTTTAAAGATCATCTTTCTTGTTATTGGGATGATATTTTATATTACATTTACTGTAATTTTTATGTTCATGTGATGAGAGACCCTATTCTCTCTCATCAATCCATTTTGGGAGTTTTGAGTGGTGCCGTTAGGCTGCCGAACTTTCGTGAGAGATCTAACCTCTCTCTTTCTTTTTAAGTACTCTCCTTTGTGTCACTTATTCTAAGCTCCTATTTGTTATGTTGGGGGATTTTCTTTTATATTCCTCTTACTGTAAATTCTATTTTAATATTATGGGATACTCTATTTGATCTCATCAATCCATTTTGGAAGTTTTAAGTGGCGCCGTTAGGCTGCTGAGTTTTCGTAAGGGATTTTTCATCTCACTTTTATTCCCGTGAGATTTATGCTACATTTTCCACAAATTCCATTGAGTGGTGTATTTACTGCCCACTATTATACTCTTTGTGTAATATACCTTCGTTTATGAGTATTTACATCAATGATCTATTGTCCTTCTTTCATGGGGTGTATGTTTTGAAAGATACCCAAGTCGGTAAGGGAACCTTTCACCCTCCTCTTTTTTTAAAAGACTTCTTTTGTTGGGTCTTTTAATTTACATATTGTTATGTTGGGATATGTTCTAATATATCCTTATTGATGTAAATTTTATGTCCAAGTGATGAGATACACTTTTTATCTCTCATCAACTCATTTTGATGTGATGCCGTTAGGCTGTCAAGGGAACTTTTTAACCCAATTTCGATTTCTTTGGGTTCAACATGTAGTCATTGAATATGTCATCCATTGAATATGTGTGAATGACATTTTATTGTTTTACACTTAATATCCACTTATATTGTGTGTATTTATATTTTTCACACATATTTTGAGATTGATTTGTCCTTAATTTAAGGATACCTTCTTTATAAGGGATTTCATCACATTTGACATTTCTATTGAGGGTTCATTGTTGTTATGCACCAATTCACTCTTATATGGTGTATATACTGTCCTTTGGAGTATTATATCATGAATCCTTTTATTCTCATGATATTATAAAGTTCTGACTAAATGTTATTCCTCGATTATTGTATTCAAGTGTCTCTAATTTTGGTAAAACCCCTTTAACCAAAATATCGTTTTAAATGTTTTAATTAGTTGTTATTATTAATATCCATGTTTTCAAAATGGTTTTAAGGATTTATTTATATGGATATTAATGGTTTAAAATGTTAAAAGCTTCAAGGTGGTATGAGACACTTTGATTCAAAAATCTATTTATTAAATGTTTTAAATGGTTTTGGAAATGGTTTCTTTTTTGAATGGATTCATTATTTCAATATCCTAAAATGTTATATTGTGATTGAAATGTGGAAATGTTATGTTTCCTTTATTCATGTTTTATGTGATACGATTATGTTATGGTTCTTGGGCATTGTTATGAAGAACGGGTGGTTCCGTGATAAACTAAGGGCGGGTGAGCCCGATATAGCTCTCCAATGCATTGGGTAACGCGAAGGAGTGAAACGTTAAGGTTTCTCCGAAGAGATTTAGGGAATATGCTGTGATGGGTATTCCAAACGTAACCAAGAGGGTTACTCCCAACGTAAGAATGTTATTAATGCCTCAAGTTACCTTTATGTCTTATGTTTTCTATGATTTATTCATGATTTGATATGCCTATGTTTTATGGGTAAAGTATGATTTCATGCTTATGTATATATGAACTCATGTTTCCTTTCCATATTTCTATAACCCTTACTGAGCTTTTTATGCTCATCCCAAGTTTTTGAAATGTTTTTCACAGGTCAAGGGAAAGGTACATGATGTGATGATAGTGTCAAGGATGTGTCAAGATAGAATCCATGTTTTATTTTCAATATGTTTCCGTTGATGGGAAGAATGAATACTGTCTTTTTGTAACCAATTTGTTTAAATGTGGAATGTAATTCAAGTTTCATGATCCAATTATCTAAAACTCTAAACCTGAAAAGATCCTCAATGTGTAATCTTGTAATAACTCAAGATTAAGTAAGGTTTAAGGCTGGGGCCTTATAGTTGGTATCAAAGGTCGGTTTAGATAACTTTAGAGGTTAGGGTATTCTTTAATCATAAGTGACATTACCATAATGGTTAGGATTTCAGAAAGAGTCCTAGTTTTAGATAATGTGAATTAGTAAGTGTATCTTAGTGTTTACCTTCCTCATTAGTACATGATGGTTTTGTTGATATACTCACACTGACATTTCTATTTTTAGTGAATGGATGGATCTAGCAGGCACCAAAGAGACAACAGGTTTGAAGGAAACTGTCGCGGTTCTCTGATTAAGATACTAGATAAAATGGAGGATTCAATGAGGAAACTCGTGGTTGTTCTAAACCAAATATCAAGGAGTCATGATCAACCACTTCAACCTTGGTGAGTTCTCTAATGCATCATGTACGAGATGGCTAACTCAATGTGGAAATTCAGGTAATACTTATTAAGGTAACCATTATGGTTTATATGATACTTAATTTTTAGGTAATTATGGGTTACTCTATGATATGATTGAAAATGAAAGGAATGAGATAAACATGAGGTTAAAATATGTTATGATTATTCTTGAAGATTTTATCTCATTTTGGGGAATGTTTTAAGAATTATATAGTTTTGGAAAAAGGACAACACGTAGACCGTGTGACATCCCGTCACGTCGGAAAAAGCTGTGGGAATCGAACCCACAACCAATGTGCGACTGGTATTTATCGCCTACCACTGGACTACGTGAAGTCCCTGGTTAGTTTGACTGATTCATTCTAGTTATATAATTTTATGAATTAAGAGTAAGTTTATTTTGGGTTATTTATGAAAATGATTAACCTATCATGGAGGATATGTGATTAGGTTAATTACTTTTCAATACGAGACTTTAGGAGCCACTGATATTGTTTGGAGAAAAATGTTATGATTTATCTTGGAAGACTATGCGACTAAATCCTTCAAATATTTGGGTTTCAATATTATATTGGTATACTTTGAAGAATTTTATGGACAAATTGATTATAGAATGGTCCTCGCTGAACTTTGGGTTTTGTTGGACAAATTTTTGAGATTAAGAATAGATTTTCTTTTTATAAAGGGTTATCCTTTTCTGGATTATCTGATCTTGTAGTAATCTTTTTGGTTTTAGTTTTGGTTAAGGTTTGAAGACATGGGAAATGTATAGTTTTTTTTAGGTGCTCCTCTAGAAGTTGTTTATAGTACTCTTAATGCGAACAAGTCTCCCTAAATACTCGTCTTTTGGAAAAAAATATGAGTTTGATTAATGAATCTAGTAGAAGTTGAAAGTCAATATGATAAGTGATTATGTTTTATTATGAATAAATTCCTCAATAAAAAGTAACTTGAAACAAAAATGTTGTCTATTAACTTTTCCTACTGGGGAATCGAAGACCGTTTAACCCATCACAAGTTTGTGATTTTCTCGTGGTTAACTTTCTCCTAAACATGTTTTATATCACTCTCCATCAGAACATGACCCTTTCTTTTTTCCTCCATGTCCATATTTTCATACTTGGAATCCTAGTATGGGTTAACTCGGGTGACCTTTGTACTTATCTTTCTTTATTTTAAAGTGTTTGTTTTACCGACTTTTGTTCCGATGTGGGACTTTCAAGGATGTTTCCAAGCGCAATTTTAAAATTGCGAGGAGGCAATTCCCAAAAGGGGGGAAGGATGTAACACCCCAGGTAAATAATGAATATGAAATTTTCATATTTATCCATATTTTTGAATAAAATATTAATATGACTTTAAAGGGGACGCTATGCTCGATGGCGTACCCAACATGCAACAACGAGTTTCTTGGGAATCTTACGTTTTACTCTAATAATAAAATAATTTTATTTTAAATGGTAGTTAACATATAGTCGTTGTATTGGAGGGAATGGATAGAAATAACTAAAATATGATTATATATGTTTTTTAAATGTTTTTACATTTATCCAATAAAAGCTAAAAGGCTTAAAATACGGAAAGAATTCAATTTTAGGCGTATATACCCTAGTTTTCACTAAAGGTTCACTTATCGCATTTTAATGGAGAACTATCATTAAATATAGTTTTGTTCACTCTTAAACATTCTTTTGGACCAAATAAAACTCTTATTAAGAATCGGGACATCAAATTTTACTTTGTGTAATTTTTTGGTATCTTTCCGATAAAGTTCATTTTTTTTAATGAATAGTGTAAAATGTTGTATTTTAATTCAAAACCACTTTTTAATCTAATTTATTTATATGATTAGATTATATTTTGAATTGGTTTTAAAGTGAAATTAGAAAATATTTTTACCATTAAATCCAATAGTGGTCGTTGGAATCAATTTCACTTTGAAATCAGACTTAAACTAGTGTCAATCTTTTGATACTTATTGTTTTATAAAAACACGTTATTTGCTCTGACAGCGGAATTAATTATTAAATTAATTAATGTGACTAATATGTTTTGAATTTGGTAAAACGGACTTCATTTTTGAATTCAGAATATCAAATATATCTTAGGGTGAATTTTTGGGATTTTTCTGAAAAACATCAATTTTTGATGAATAGTGAAACCACTAAGTGGTACTTATAAAAGCTGATTTTTCGTTTAAATAAAATTTTACCACTTATGTGTTTTGAATTTCAAAAATCCGACATACATGGTTGTCCTTAATAGGTAAAATGTGGTTCAATGGGATAAAAATAATTTTTTGGTGAATAGTAACTTATTAAGTTTTTAATCGCGATTAGTGGTAATTAGTGTAGTTTAAGGTATAAATAATGCCTTAATAATATTAAATGACCTAGACACATGTCCCAACCTTATTGGTTGTGTCATGGCCGACCAAGACAAGCCATGGGGCAACTTGGGGACCCCATGGAGACATTTTGGTTGGGAAATGACATAAATAACATTTTATTTAATGTAAAAGTAAAATTGACACAAACATGATATGTTTTACTAAAACAATTTTTAAGTGGGGTTATAAAAGTCATATTTTTGATTATAAATATTAATTGGAAAGCTAAAAAGATTTCCTACATCATAGTATTTTGTTTATAATTTTTAGACATTAAATAAATTAAATTATTTATGACATAATAATGATGCATGGATGACATCATTATTTGATGATTTAAATAAAATGGAAAGATAATGTAAAATCTATGAACTAAACATGTCCAAAACTTATTGGATGAGTGTATGTAGAAGCCTTATAACCTTATCCACGAATTATATCAATGTGGGACCTTTTGAAACCGAAACACATTTTCAAATAAATTAATATTTCTTTACTTTCCAAAAGTGCCCATCCTCTCCTCTTATAAAAGGCCCCCACCTCTACCTCATTTAACACACACCTAAAGCCTTTGTCTCGGCAAACCCCTGACCATTTACTCTCTCCACATCCCTCTCCTCATCCTAGAGGATTACCTTTGGGCAGAATCCTTTCAAAGGAAGCCTTTAGGCTCAAATCAAAAGGAGTTACACTTTTAAAGGTAATTCATTCTCTCATGTTCATTTGTTTTATTTTGCTTCTCCAACCCCCTAAAATCTTTTTATTTATTTCTTTTGTAACAACACCAGTATCTTCAATATACTAGGATGTTGTTATAATATTTATTCGAGCTACACTCCCACACAACTACATCAAATGGTTAAAGAACATACGGTTTCTGTGGATGGCGAAATTCTGCCTCCCGAAACGATGATTGTTCAATACTCATTTAACACCTTCAAAGGTGGCCATTATGATGTCACTATTTTTATATATGATATATAATATGTTTATGTTTTATTTATTCTTATGTATTTTTCTTTTTTGTCTTACCTTTATGGCTTCCATTATGGGTATACGCGATATCTTCATTTAAGGAAGTGCGGACTACCGCCCCCTCAAAGTGATTTGATTCGTTAAATACCATATGTGGGATGTATAAAGGATGGAAATATGATATTATATATGATATTATAATGGAATTATAATATACCTTTATATCATTATTATTCCATTCTATAAAATACGAAATAGAAATGAAAGTAGTGTTCATGCGTACGTACGGCTTACCGTCTCCATGAACGGTGCATTTCATTTCTTACCTCTAAATGGTTATGTAATGTTATAAATGTATGAATTTACTGGATATATATGACATATATGATATCTACATAATTAATACAATTCTGGATATAATAAAAATTTGGCCACACGAACAACATGTAATTGTAAGAAGTCCACTTTCGACTTAAGAACCAAATATCGGCAAAACAAATATTATTAACTTAAATGATTACATAATGTTTATGACACGGTAATAAGTAATATAAAAGGAATAATGAACATTAAAAAGGTTATTAAGGAATTATAAATTAACTCAAGTTTATTATTCATGAGATTAAAGAACGATCGAGTCAAGTCGGACCCGAGGTAAGGGATCCTACTCCTCTCTTTCTTTTTAAGTACACACTTTTATGTCATTCCTTTTAAATCTCATCTTTATTTTTATTGGGATGATATTTTATATTAAATTTACTTTAATTTTTATGTTCATGTGATGAGAGACCCCATTCTCTCTCATCAATCCATTTTGGGAGTTTTGAGTGGCGCCGTTAGGCTGCCGAACTTTCGTAAGAGATCTAACCTCTCTCTTTCTTTTTAAGTACTCTCCTTTGTGTCACTTCTTCTAAGCTCCTATTTGTTATGTTGGGGGATTTTATTTTATATTCCTCTTGCTGTAAATTCTATTGTAATATGATGGTATACTATATTTGATCTCATCAATCCATTTTGGAAGTTTTAAGTGGTGCCGTTAGGCTGCTGAGTTTTCGTAAGGGATTTTTCATCTCACTTTTATTCCCGTGAGATTTATGCTACATTTGCCACAAATTCCATTGAGTGGTGTATTTACTGCCCACTATTCTACTCTTTGTGTAATATACCTTCGTTTATTAGTATTTACATCAATGATCTATTGTCCTTCTTTCATGGGGTGTATGTTTTGAAAGATACCCAAGTCGGTAAGGGAACCTTTCACCCTCCTCTTTTTTTAAAAGACTTCTTTTGTTGGGTCTTTTAATTTACATATTGTTATGTTGGGATATGTTATAATATATCCTTATTGATGTAAATTTTATTTCCAAGTGATGAGATACACTTTTTATCTCTCATCAACTCATTTTGATGTGATGCCGTTAGGCTGTCAAGGGAACTTTTTAACCCAATTTCGATTTCTTTGGGTTCAACATGTAGTCATTGAATATGTCATCCATTGAATATGTGTGAATGACATTTTATTGTTTTAAACTTAATATCCACTTATATTGTGTGTATTTATATTTTTCACACATATTTTGAGATTTATTTGTCCTTAATTTAAGGATACCTTCTTTATAAGAGATTTCATCACATTTGACATTTCTATTGAGGGTTCATTGTTGTTATGCACCAATTCACTCTTATATTGTGTATATACTGTCCTTTGGAGTATTATATCATGAATCCTTTTATTCTCATGATATTATAAAGTTCTGACTAAATGTTATTCCTCGATTATTGTATTCAAGTGTCTCTAATTTTGGTAAAACCCCTTTAACCAAAATATCGTTTTAAATGTTTTAATTAGTTGTTCTTATTAATATCCATGTTTTCAAAATGGTTTTAAGGATTTATTTATATGGATATTAATGGTTTAAAATGTTAAAAGCTTCAAGGTGGTATGGGACACTTTGATTCAAAAATCTATTTATTAAATGTTTTAAATGGTTTTGGAAATGGTTTCTTTTTGAATGGATTCATTATTTCAATATCCTAAAATGTTATATTGTGATTGAAATGTGGAAATGTTATGTTTCCTTTATTCATGTTTTATGTGATATGATTATGTTATGGTTCTTGGGCATTGTTATGAAGAACGGGTGGTTCCGTGATAAACTAAGGGCGGGTGAGCCCGATATAGCTCTCCAATGCATTGGGTAACGCGAAGGAGTGAAACGTTAAGGTTTCTCCGAAGAGATTTAGGGAATATACTATGATGGGTATTCCAAACGTAACCAAGAGGGTTACTCCCTACATAAGAATGTTATTAATGCCTCAAGTTACCTTTATGTCTTATGTTTTCTATGATTTATTCATGATTTGATATGCCTATGTTTTATGGGTAAAGTATGATTTCATTCTTATGTATATATGAACTCATGTTTCCTTTCCATATTTTTATAACCCTTACTGAGCTTTTTATGCTCATCCCATGTTTTTGAAATATTTTTCACAGGTCAAGGGAAAGGTACATGATGTGATGATAGTGTCAAGGATGTGTCAAGAAAGAATCCAACTTTTATTTTCAATATGTTTCCGTTGATGGGAAGAATGAATACTGTCTTTTTGTAACCACTTTGTTTAAATGTGGAATGTAATGCAAGTTTCATGATCTAATTCTCTAAAACTCTAAACCTGAAAAGATCCTCAATGTGTAATCTTGTAATAACTCAAGATTAAGTAAGGTTTAAGGCTAGGGCCTTATAGTTGGTATCAAAGGTCGGTTTAGATAACTTTAGAGGTTAGGGTATTCTTTAATCATAAGTGACATTACCATAATGGTTAGGATTTCAGAAAGAGTCCTAGTTATAGATAAAGTGAATTAGTACGTGTATCTTAGTGTTTACCTTCCTCATTAGTACATGATGGTTTTTTTGATATACTCACACTGACATTTCTATTTTTAGTGAATGGATGGATCTAGCAGGCACCAAAGAGACAACAGGTTTGAAGGAAACTGTCGTGGTTCTCTGATTAAGATACTAGATAAAATGGAGGATTCAATGAGGAAACTCGTGGTTGTTCTAAACCAAATATCAAGTAGTCATGATCAACCACTTCAACCTTGGTGAGTTCTATAATGCATCATGTACGAGATGGCCAACTCGATGAGGAAATTCAGGTAATAATTATTAAGGTAACCATTAGGGTTTATATGATACTTAATTTTTAGGTAATTATGGGTTACTCTATGATATGATGGAAAATGAAAGGAATGAGATAAACTTGAGGTTAAAATATGTTATGATTATTCTTGAAGATTTTATCTCATTTTGGGGAATGTTTTAAGAATTATATAATTTTGGAAAAAGGAAAACACGTAGACCGTGTGACATCCCGTCGCGTCGGACAATGCTGTGGGAATCGAACCCACAACCAATGTGCGACTGGTATTTATCGCCTACCACTGGACTATGTGAAGTCCCTGGTTAGTTTGACTGATTCATTCTAGTTATATAATTTTATGAATTAAGAGTAAGTTTATTTTGGGTTATTTATGAAAATGATTAACCTATCATGGAGGATATGTGATTAGGTTAATTACTTTTCAATACGAGACTTTAGGAGCCACTGATATTGTTTGGAGATAAATGTTATGATTTATCTTGGAAGACTATGCGACTAAATCCTTCAAATATTTGGGTTCCAATCTTATATTGGTATACTTTGGAGAATTTTATGGACAAATTGATTATAGAATGGTCCTCGCTGAACTTTGGGTTTTGTTGGACAAATTTTTGAGATTAAGAATAGATTTTATTTTTATAAAGGGTTATCCTTTTCTGGATTATCTGATCTTGTAGTAACCTTTTTGGTTTTAGTTTTGGTTAAGGTTTGAAGACATGGGAAATGTATAGTTTTTTTTAGGTGCTCCTCTAGAAGTTGTTTATAGTACTCTTAATGCGAACAAGTCTCCCTAAATACTCGTCTTTTGGAAAAAAATATGAGTTTGATTAAGGAATCTAGTAAAAGTTGAAAGTCAATATGATAAGTGATTATGTTTCCTTATGAATAAATTCCTCAATAAAAAGTAACTTAAAACAAAAATGTTGTCTATTAACTTTTCCTACTGGGGAATCGAAGACCGTTTAACCCATCACAAGTTTGTGATTTTCTCGTGGTTAACTTTCTCCTAAACATGTTTTATATCACTCTCCATCAGAACATGACCCTTTGTTTTTTCTTCCATGTCCATATTTTCATACTTGGAATCCTAGTATGGGTTAACTCGGGTGACCTTTGTACTTATCTTTCTTTATTTTAAAGTGTTTGTTTTACCGACTTTTGTTCCGATGTGGGACTTTCAAGGATGTTTCCAAGCGCAATTTTAAAATTGCGAGGACGCAATTCCCAAAAGGGGGGAAGGATGTAACACCCCAGGTAAATAATGAATATGAAATTTTCATATTTATCCATATTTGTGAATAAAATATTAATATGACTTTAAAGGGGACGCTATGCTCGATGGCGTACCCAACACGCAACAACGAGTTTCTTGGGAATCTTACGTTTTACTCTAATAATAAAATAATATTATTTTAAATGGTAGTTAACATGTAGTCGTTGTATTGGAGGGAATGGATAGAAATAACTAAAATATGATTATATATGTTTTTTAATTGTTTTTACATTTACCCAATAAAAGCTAAAAGGCTTAAAATATGGAAAGAATTCAATTTTAGGCGTATATACCCTAGTTTTCACTAAAGGTTCACTTATCGCCTTTTAATGGAGAACTGTCATTAAATATAGTTTTGTTCACTCTTAAACATTCTTTTGGACCAAATAAAACTCTTATTAAGAATCGGGACATCAAATTTTACTTTGTGTAATTTTTTGGTATCTTTCCGATAAAGTTCATTTTTTTTAATGAATAGTGTAAAATGTTGTATTTTAATTCAAAACCACATTTTAATCTAATTTATTTATATTATTAGATTATATTTTGAATTGGTTTTAAAGTGAAATTAGAAAATATTTTTACCATTAAATCCAATAGTGGTCGTTGGAATCAATTTCACTTTGAAATCAGACTTAAACTAGTGTCAATCTTTTGATACTTATTGTTTTATAAAAACACGCTATTTGCTCTGACAGCGGGAATTAATTATTAAATTAATTAATGTTACTAATATGTTTTGAATTTTGTAAAACAGACTTCATTTTTGAATTCGGAATATCAAATATAGCTTAGGGTGAATTTTTGGGATTTTTCTGAAAAACTTCAATTTTTGATGAATAGTGAAACCACTAAGTCGTACTTATAAAAGATGATTTTTCGTTTAAATGAAATTTTACCACTTATGTGTTTTGAATTTCAAAAATCCGACATAAATGGCTGTCCTTAAGAAGTAAAATGTGGTTCAATGGGATAAAAATAATTTTTTGGTAAATAGTAACTTATTAAGTTTTTAATCGCGATTAGTGGTAATTAGTGTAGTTTAAGGTATAAATAATGCTTTAATAATATTAAATGACCTAGACACATGTCCCAACCTTATTGGTTGTGTCATGGCCGACCAAAACAAGCCATGGGTCAACTTGGGGACCCCATGGAGACATTTTGGTTGGGAAATGACATAAATAACATTTTATTTAATGTAAAAGTAAAATTGACACAAACATGATATGTTTTACGAAAACAATTTTTAAGTGGGGTTATACAAGTCATATTTTTGATTATAAATATTAATTGGAAAGATAAAAATATTTCCTACATCATATTATTTTGTTTATAATTTTTAGACATTAAATAAATTAAATTATTTATGACATAATAATGATGCAGCGATGACATCATTATTTGATGATTTAAATAAAATGGGAAGATAATGTAAAATCTATGAACTACACATGTCCAAAACTTATTGGATGAGTTTATTTAGAAGTCTTATCACCTTATCCACTAATTATATCAATGTGGGACCGTTTGAAACCGAAACACATTTTCAAATAATGTAATATTTCTTTACTTTCCAAAAGTGCCCCTCCTCTCCTCTTATAAAAGGCCCCCACCTCTACCTCATTTAACACACACATAAATCCTTTGGCTCAGCCAACCCCTGCACATTTAATCTCTCAACATCCCTCTACTCATCCTAGAGGATTCCCTTTGGGCAGAATCCTTTCAAAGGAATCCTTTAGGCTCAAATCAAAAGGAGTTACACTTTTAAAGGTAATTCATTCTCTCATGTTCATTTGTTTTATTTTGCTTCTCCAACCCCCTAAACTCTTTTTATTTATTTCTTTTGTAACAACACCAGTATCTTCAATATACTAGGATGTTGTTATAATATTTATTCGAGCTACACTCCCACACAACTACATCAAATAGTTAAAGAACATAGGGTTTCTGTGGATGGCGAAATTCTGCCTCCCGAAACGATGATTGTTCAATACTCATTTAACACCATCAAAGGTGGCCATTATGATGTCACTATTTTTATATATGATATATAATATTTTTATATTTTATTTATGCTTCTGTATTTTTCATTTTTGTCTTACCTTTATGGCTTCCATTATGGGTATACGCGATATCTTCATTTAAGGAAGTGCGGACTACCGCCCCCTCAAAGTGATTTGATTCGTTAAATACCATATGTGGGATGTATAAAGGATGGAAATATGATATTATATATGATATTATACTGGAATTATAATATACCTTTATATCATTATTATTCCATTCTATAAAATACGAAATAGAAATGAAAGTAGCGTTCATGCGTACGTACGGCTTACCGTCTCCATGAACGGTGCATTTCATTTCTTACCTCTAAATGGTTATGTAATGTTATAAATGCATGAATGTACTGGATATATATGACATATATGATATCTAAATAATTAATACAATTCTGGATATAATAAAAATTTGGCCACACGAACAACATGTAATTGTAAGAAGTCCACTTTCGACTTAAGAACCAAATATCGGCAAAACAAATATTATTAACTTAAATGATTACATAATGTTTATGACATGGTAATAAGTGATATAAAAGGAATAATGAACTTTAAAAAGGTTATTAGGGAATTATAAATTAACTCAAGATTATTATTCAGGAGATTAAAGAACGATCGAGTCAAGTCGGACCCGAGGTAAGGGATCCTACTCCTCTCTTTCTTTTTAAGTACACACTTTTATGTCATTCCTTTTAAAGCTCATCTTTCTTGTTATTGGGATGATCTTTTATATTAAATTTACTGTAATTTTTATGTTCATGTGATGAGAGACCCTATTCTCTCTCATCAATCCATTTTGGGAGTTTTGAGTGGCGCTGTTAGGCTGCCGAACTTTCGTAAGAGATCTAACCTCTCTCTTTCTTTTTAAGTACTCTCCTTTGTGTCACTTCTTCTAAGCTCTTATTTGTTATGTTGGGGGATTTTATTTTATATTCCTCTTTCTTTAAATTCTATTGTAATATTATGGGATACTCTATTTGATCTCATCAATCCATTTTGGAAGTTTTAAGTGGCGTCGTTAGGCTGCTGAGTTTTCGTAAGGGATTTTTCATCTCACTTTTATTCCCGTGAGATTTATGCTACATTTTCCACAAATTACATTGAGTGGTGTATTTACTGCCCACTATTATACTCTTTTTGTAATATACCTTCATTTATGAGTATTTACATCAATGATCTATTTTCCTTCTTTCATGGGGTGTATGTTTTGAAAGATACCCAAGTCGGTAAGGGAACCTTTCACCCTCCTCTTTTTTTAAAAGACTTCTTTTGTTGGGTCTTTTAATTTACATATTGTTATGTTGGGATATGTTCTAATATATCCTTATTGATGTAAATTTTATGTCCAAGTGATGAGATACACTTTTTATCTCTCATCAACTCATTTTGATGTGATGCCATTAGGCTGTCAAGGGAACTTTTTAACCCAATTTCGATTTCTTTGGGTTCAACATGTAGTCATTGAATATGTCATACATTGAATATGTTTGAATGACATTTTATTGTTTTACACTTAATATCCACTTATATTGGGTGTATTTATATTTTTCACACATATTTTGAGATTGATTTGTCCTTAATTTAAGGATACCTTCTTTATAAGGGATTTCATCACATTTGACATTTCTATTGAGGGTTCATTGTTGTTATGCACCAATTCACTCTTATATGGTGTATATACTGTCCTTTGGAGTATTATATCATGAATCCTTTTATTCTCATGATATTATAAAGTTCTGACTAAATGTTATTCCTCGATTATTGTATTCAAGTGTCTCTAATTTTGGTAAAACCCCTTTAACCAAAATATCGTTTTAAATGTTTTAATTAGTTGTTCTTATTAATATCCATGTTTTCAAAATGGTTTTAAGGATTTATTTATATGGATATTAATGGTTTAAAATGTTAAAAGCTTCAAGGTGGTATGGGACACTTTGATTCAAAAATCTATTTATTAAATGTTTTAAATGGTTTTGGAAATGGTTTCTTTTTGAATGGATTCATTATTTCAATATCCTAAAATGTTATATTGTGATTGAAATGTGGAAATGTTATGTTTCCTTTATTCATGTTTTATGTGATACGATTATGTTATGGTTCTTGGGAATTGTTATGAAGAACGGGTGGTTCCATGATAAACTAAGGGCGGTTGAGCCCGATATAGCTCTCCAATGCATTGGGTAACGCGAAGGAGTGAAACGTTATGGTTTCTCCGAAGAGATTTAGGGAATATACTGTGATGGGTATTCCAAACGTAACCAAGAGGGTTACTCCCTACGTAAGAATGTTATTAATGCCTCAAGTTACCTTTATGTCTTATGTTTTCTATGATTTATTCATGATTTGATATGCCTATGTTTTATGGGTAAAGTATGATTTCATTCTTATGTATATATGAACTCATGTTTCCTTTCCATATTTTTATAACCCTTACTGAGCTTTTTATGCTCATCCCAAGTTTTTGAAATGTTTTTCACAGGTCAAGGGAAAGGTACATGATGTGATGATAGTGTCAAGGATGTGTCAAGAAAGAATCCATGTTTTATTTTCAATATGTTTCTGTTGATGGGAAGAATGAATACTGTCTTTTTGTAACCACTTTGTTTAAATGTGGAATGTAATGCATGTTTCATGATCTAATTCTCTAAAACTCTAAACCTGAAAAGATCCTCAATGTGTAATCTTGTAATAACTCAAGATTAAGTAAGGTTTAAGGCTGGGGCCTTATAAGGAAGAAGGTTATTAAGTTGGATATGCCAAAAATGGACTCTAGATATTATGAAATAAGTGGGAGGAAAAGTTGATGCTTTATGAACCAGTTGTTTATGTTTCCCAGTTTCAAAAGACACTATACCTATACGGTCCTTTCGTGGTTTTGTTATATGTTGTAATAAGTATTCTTCAATTATGAAGTATTAACAATGTATGTAAATTATGGGTCGTTATAGTTGGTATCAGAGGAAAGGTTTAGTCAACCTTTGGAAACTAGGATGCGAAAATGTTAGTGAGATCCCTAGAGATATTTCTAAGGTATGTCTAGGGATGTCCCTGAGGATAAGTATATGTATAGGATATAGTCCTAGAACTACGGTAACGATCTTAGAATTTAACCTAAGATGTTAAATATTGAGGGAACTCCCCCTTTACTATGTTGTTTTCCATAACATGATTTTTTCCTCTCACTCTATTCTTTTTGGGTTTTAGAAAATGGCTGGAAACAGGAAGATTCACGATAATGGAGGATATAACAGACAATGGAATGATATTCTTCATGAGAAACCAAATGAAACGGGATCTGGAAGTCCAAACATCGTTATTATTCCTAATCAAAAATCTAATAATATGATCAATAATCTCAACTTTTGTAAGTTTCCCAACTCAGATAATAAGAAAAAGATAGAGTTTCATGATAATCATAAAGGAAAGAAAGTTCAATTTCCCTCATGTAAATCATGTGGGAAGAGGCATCAGGGAGATTGTTTCAAAGAAACTGGAAGATTCTTTGGGTGTGGAAAAGAAGGACACAAAGCCAGTAAGTGAAAAGGAAAAGGTTCAGTTAACACCATGGACAAGGATAATGGTATTGCTACGACATCAACAATGATTAGATGTTTTAAATGTCGAATGTACGGGCATTATTAAAACCAATGCCCTAATGGAAAATCTCATGAAGAGAATCAGCATGGTCATATGGGTAGTATTTATGTGGATGATGATGAGGAGACTACAAATGATATATGAGCTGAAAGAAGTGTTAAAGCTCAGTCAGTTTTTTTAGAAGGTAGTAGAATGATTGTATGTTTATCGAGAGTTATGTTGTATAGTTAATGGTACAATGGAATAAAGAATCATCTAAGGATTGTTACACTATTGTTTTTCCTAAAAGCATTTGAAAGTATATGTTGAATAGTACCAGTAACAATGGAAGGTTATTCAGATATTTTTTGTAAAGTAGATGATATTCGCATAATGAAGGAATAAGAAAATAATGTGATGTTTTATTGTATTCATGAGATCATGATTGATATAAGGACTAAGTGATATCATGGTTTTAGTATATAGAATTTTGAGGATTATGGTATGTGGAAAGTGTTAACTTTTAACTACATTCATGTTTTCACTAAGGTTCAATGGGTATTCAAGAGAATACATGATTAAGGCCTTTGAATATTTGTAATGTGACCAACAAGACATATCTTATGATATATGGGGATCAACGATGGTATTAACTCTCTGGTAATCGTTTCCACTATATTATGAGAGTGGACTACATTATTATGGATAAGCCTAAAGATTGGAATGGATTATGTTGGACATATGTTATTATTGTTTAAGGATAGAAGTTTTTTTGATATTATTGATGGGATGTTATAGTAATATAGTTTTAGAAAAAGGAAAACCTGCAGGACGGGTGACAGCCCATTGCGTCGGACAAGGTCGTGGGAATCGAACCCACAACTGAAGTGCTACTAGCCTTTATTGCCTACCAATGGCCTATAAGAAGTCTCTGGTTAGTAGAAACTAGTTTTATTTTATTAAGAGGTATGATATATGAAGTATAAGTTCATTTTTTGGAACCATATATGATTGACCATAAGATGGAATTATAACTTTTGCTAACCTTTTGTTTGAAAGAGATGGAATAACCCATCATTCTATCACAAGATCTGCTAACACATCACGAATAACAAATTCAACTTCTTTTCTTTAAGGGATGAAGTGGAAATTGTTCAATTCACGAACAACAGTGAGATTGTACCAAAATCAAGCAAGTATTTCTTCTAATTCAAAATTTTCAACTTTAGGGAAATGATATTGAAAACAAAAAATGTTGTCCTAGTGCCCTTATATCCGATGAATCAGATGGTACCCTAGATCATCATAAATTTATGGCTTTGTGATTTCTGGCGTTTCCATATCCATGTTCTCTACCACTCTCCATCAGAACATGATGGTTATATTTCTCTTCCATATCCATATTTTCACCTATGCGAAAACCCATTGATTAGTTTATTTGGGTAACTGTTACGTTTCAAACTTTTGTTTTTAAATATTGCTTTTGGTATTCCTTTTTACGATGTGGGTTTCTATCAAAGAAACTTTCGAATAGTAAAACATTTTTAACCCCGACGAATTTCGAGGATGAAATTCATTTTAAGGGGGGTAGAATGTAACACCCCGAGATTTTATGAAAAATATTCTTTTTAATTTCATTAATGTCTTACATTGTACACTACACCAAAAGAAGCTTGCACAACATGCAACCCTAACTTGACTTGCATTACACGCAATCACGACCTTCCTCGATAGCATGTGTAGTACGCAATACTGAGTTTCACTAAACAATGAAATGCTATTAAAATATTATTAAAACTATCCGTTATGAATAGTAATAACCACCTTTTAAAATTTTAAGAATTTTATATCTCAAAATGGAATTCATTTTTGGATTCGGAGTATCGAATTTATCCTAAGGTGAAATTTTGGTACTTTTCGGATAACTTTCATATTCTGATAAATAGTGAAAATTACTAAATATTAATTAAAAACAACTTGTTTTAATCAAAATAATTAATAGTGATAAATTATTAATTTGAGTGGTTTGAAAGTATATTTAGAATATATTTTTACAATTTAATACAATTTTGTTCATGGGATGTAATTCTACATTTAAACCAGACATAAACAAGTGTCAATCTTTTGATAGTTATTATCTCTTAAGAACACGATATTTGTTTTGACTACAGGGAATTAATTTTAAAATTAATTAATTCAACTGATATGTTTTGAATTTTGTAAAATAGAGATCATTTTTGAGTTCATAATATCAAATATATCTTAGGCCTAATTTTTGGTATTTTTCTGGAAACTTTCATTTTTTGATGAATAGTGAAACCACTAAGTGGTAGTTAAAAAATGAGTTTTTCATAAAACATAATTTTACCACTTCTGTGAGTGGAATTTCAAAAATCTGAGAGACATGGTTGATGTCAGAAAGTAAAATGTGGTTCAATGAGATGAAAATAATTTTTGGTGAATAGTAACTTTTTACTTTTTTTTACCACGGTTAAAAGTAAATAGGGTAATTAAGGGTAAATATGATATTATTATTACCCTAACACATGTCCTAATTCTATTGGATAAGTTTAATTCGACCAAAAACTACCTTAGGAATAAAATAAGACCATTTATTCCCACTTGGATTTGATTAGGACATTTATTATTATTTAATTCAAAGAAGAGTTAAAAGAGTTAAAATCAAAGTTTATTTACTAAAACCTTTTTAATATAGGGTTATACATAAGATAAATTCGATTGTAAATATTCATTATAAATATAATAATATTTCCTACATAATTATATTTTATTTATAATTTTTAGACATTAAAGAATTTAATTTAATTATGACACGATGATGGTGCAGTAATTATCTTATTAATGAAATATTGACATAATTGATGTTATAAATACCCAAATAAATGTAATTTGAGACTTTTTATAAATTCCACTAATTTTATATTTTAATATTAAATGTTAGTATTGATTTAATTAAAGTTTTCGAACTAATCATTCTGTTATGATTTTCACAAAAATCAATTACTAAATAGTGTCAAAATTGACATAAAATAGTTTTTAAAACAAATATTATTTTATTAATTGTTATTTTATTCCTAAAAATTTAATTTTTGTCAAAATTACTTGTATAAGGTTATATATATTAATAATAAACAACTTGGGGTTCGTTTGGCTTCTTATAGTATGTTTATTAACCTTATAGTGTAAGAACACAAGAAGACACGGTAAAAGTAAAATTATTTAACTTAATGTTAAATCTAAATGATAAGGTTAAAATAGGAAACTAAACTTGTTTAAATTCTATTGGATGAGATTATTTCGACCCATCCCCACCTTATCTTCTAAATAAATCAATTTGGATCTATTTAAAACCGAACTTGACTTTATAATAAAATAATATTTTTAGTTATTCCAAAGGTGCCCCTCTCCTCCCTTATAAAAGGGCACCTCCTCCCGCTCTTCCTCGCACAACTTTTAGCCTTCAAGCTCTGCCAAACCCTACCAAATTCTCTTCTCCACTCCCCTATTAACATCCTAGATGTTCTAGTCTTCCTCAAAGACCAATTTTAGTGCCCTAAGAGAAGGTCTCAAAGAGGCGCTTCAAAAGAGGTAATTTCCGTTACCGATTCATTCACCTTTATTTCTTCTTCCACTTCTTCTTCATAGGTTGTTACATTATGAAGTAATAACATCAGTATCACTCATATACTGATATGTTATTATAAGTATGAAACAAACCTATTTCACCATCTATCCATCCTATGGAAAACGAAATCACCGCGCGTGCATACGTACGGAATACCGTCTCCACGCCGTGGTGAAATCTATTTTACACCACCACCTTACTTGGATGTGTATAGTGGTGTAAATAATAACTATATATGGTTATTCTAAAGTTATATTGATTCTGAAATAGTATACATACACTCCAATAAAGTCCCACGATCATGAGAACGATATCATCGCTCGTGCATATGTACGGACTACCGTCTCCACGACGCGATGAGATTCATTCTCTACATTAACCATTAATGAATGATTATAAAGTATATATAATAAGTAATAATGAAATATATGACATAATAATGATACTGGATTTATGTGTATATATATGTATGTCATCTACTTAATTCCATTCTACTCAATAAGGAAACGAAAACAGCATTCATGCGTACGTACGGCCTACCGTCTCCATGAACGGTGTATTTCTTTCCATTTACTGATTTATTATATATGTATATTCTGAATATATATTATATATAAATCATGTTTTATATTCTGGAATTAAGTAATCATGATCTAAGTAATCATATGAATAATTACAAGTCAAAGCACGGATGACAAATAAAACAATTTTACCCAAAACGCTCTTTAACATGGAATTTAAAAAAGAACTGGTAATATAAAGTCATAAGTGAACCATATATGATATCATGACAATGAGTATGATTCTGGAATAAGTCAATGACATTATTTAAATCATTATACAGGAGGTTCGGACACATACGAAGCAAATCGGACCTAAGGTAAGGGAAATATCACAATCTCAGTTTTTATCCGAGATTGTTTATACTTTAGTATTTACTGGGGTGTATTTTATCATCCACATCCATGTATCCTCAATATGTAATATTATTTCCATCCACCTACAATTGTTTAAATCCAATTTTACCCTTCGGTGAGTTTTTAGTAAAAGATATGAAAGGAATCTTTTGTCATTTTTCGTACGAGGTACTTTTTGACTTTTCCAAAAAAAGTATGAGAAGAATGTTTTTTTAACTTATACGGCATGAATGGATTTTTAAAACATTATTTCCAAGAAGCTTCCTTTATAAGTTTTCAATTTTATTTTTAATCAACTTATTTTAGTTTATAATTGTACGACATGTTAAGAAAGGAAAAGTTTTTTTGAAGAAGAAAGGATATTTTCCTCAAGAATAGAGTTCAAGTGTTTTATCAAAATTATTTTCCATCTAAGATAATAAAGGGTTTTGTTTATATAACTATTATTACATTGATTTGATTATGTTGTGGTGGAATTATATTTATTAATTCCTTTATCTTATATGAATTGTTTTATGATGTCACGATGTTTAAGATTCCCATTTTTATTACATGGGTTATGCTATGATGTATAGTCTATGATTTTGTGGCACACATAAGAATGGTATCATTAAGAGATGGGTGGGACCTATATCTCCCTACAATGCATTGGGTAAAGATTTTATATCTCATGAGATAGACATGTATGGAACGGTAGGTTATACCGGTTCAGTGAAACAGGACTGAAACGAGGAGTGAACTCAGTTCAGAAAGGGACTTTGTCCACTAAGATAGTCTTGGAAATGAGTCTTGACTAATAAGAAATGATTCTCTATGATTATGTGTGTATGCCACAAAGTTTCATGTTTTAAGTTATGATTATTGGGATTTAATTTCACTACTATGATTTATCCCATGTTATGAAATTATGCTCTCTTTTGCAGGTTAAGATTTCCAAAATGTTATGTTCTTATGAATATGATGTGATTGATATTTCTTTTGTTTACCCTTACTGAGCATTTGAGCTCACCCTTTTATGTTTTCTTCTCCCCAATATATAAAGAAAGGTTTTAGGTAAAAAAAGGGAAGATCTTTATGGGAGATATTGACGATCTTTCACCACGATTAGAAGATTATATTCCGAGTTTCCAAAGTCACTAAACTATTACGATCCTTGTGTGTGTGTTTTTGTTATGTAATAAGTATTCCGCAAAAGTAATGTAATGTCCATGTACGTCAAGCTTCAGGTCTCTAAAATAACATTGAAATAATACATAATCATTTTCCATACACATAAGAATATAAAACCATTTCTATATTAGTCAAGGCTCCCTGAAAATGCTATAATGGTGGAATTAATTTACACCCCAAACCATCGTAGTTGTCGTGGTACACTCCTAAGACCATCATAGCAGACAAATTGCCTCACTAAACCAGTTTCACTCCCCATGCTTGTCCTCTATATCTCATGAAATATAACTCATTATTCTATTCATTATATTGAGATATAGATCGCATCCATCATATAATGAAACCCATATTTATGTGTTTTACAAGATCACAAAGCATTCATTATGTCATAACCCATGAAATAAAATGGGTATCTTAAACATTTCATCATATCATATACCATGAAAAAGGATAGTAATATAATTTCACATACATGACATATTTTAATGTATTTTTCATTTAATTTCCATTCTTGTTTTGTGGTGGGGGTTTCCCTTTCTTTTTTTGAGGAAAGGGTGAGTTTTCATGATTTGGGCCAAACTCTGGACACATTTCTAGATTTAAAAACTAATTTTGTTTCTTTTATAACTATTTCATTTTTTTATATTTTGCACCCATTATACTTCCAAAATGGCATCTACAGACCTATTAACACCACCATTTCAATTTGGAACCTTAATAATCCATAATAATGGTGGATTTGGGTTTTTATTTAAGGAATTTTGCTAGCCCGAAAGCCCGTTTCATGTTTTAAAAAAATGTTTATTTAATAACATATTAAATATTTATTCATTTTTAGGGATTTTAAGTTTCACTCAAGATCACTGAACCCATCCACGTTTCCATCATATTTTCCCACACTTTGGAGCTCGTATTCATCACGAATTAGGGAAAAACTTCATAGGATTTCTCAAATCTTTCATATTTGAAGAGGTAAATTATTTCCTTCATAACTCTCTCAATTATTACTATTTTTCTTCCATTATAATTTATAATTTGAACCTTCCTCCACCTCTGAGGTCCTAACATCCATTTCGTCCCTCCAAGTCTCCCAAAACCTTTTTCTCATCTCATTTGGAAGGAGGATTTAGTGGAGGAACATAAAAGAATCTCAAGTAACTGTCTCTCCACCTTAGATACTCCCCTTTCCGTGAAGTTTCATTAATTTAATTGTATTCCAAAATTAAAAGGGTATATCTTTTAGATCCTATGGTTTAGCCTTGGGTTTTCCTGGTCAATTCTTGTGGTTTTAGGTTCGATCTATGTCCGTCTTGGTGCGGTCATGGTATGACTTGATTTTTGCGCGGTGATTCAAGGGTTTCCTTTGATTTGGTAGCTGATTCCAATATTTATGAAATATTTGTGTATTATCATGTTGTATTTATCATATTATCATGTTTATCTCATTTTATTATTTCGGAAAAAATAAGTTTTAGTGTTTTTTTATTCCTATTGAATTTTAAATGCCAATTTTGTGTGAAATTGGGGGTTTTCCAAAGAAATGTTTTATTGGTTTATTTGGGGCTTCCCTATAAATACATATTCTTTTTTACATAACATATATAGTTCTGAAAATACTATTTTTAATGGTCATAACATTTGGTTTTTTCTTCCAAAATGGGTTTTAATGGTATTTGTGGAACACGTGAACATTAAGTGCCATGTTTGTGTGTAAATGGAGGTTTTAAAAAGTTATTAATACTTGGTTCACTTGTGGTTGTACTAAAATTGATTTTTTGGTTTCATTGGAATGTATTGGGGTTCCTATTCTGTTTTGGTAACTTACAAGTGTGGACATATTTTAAAAAGTTTGGTTTTCAAGGAGTTTCGGGTGCAAAACAACGCGGTATTTTGAGAAATTGTTTCATTTAAAAATAAAAGTGTTTTGTTATGTGTTTTAAGTGGTCTAAAATTTGTATAGATACTATACTGTTTTTATGTTACTAGTATTGGTGGTTTATATGAAAATGAATTTATGCATCATTCTAAAATTGTTTGAGCACAAAGGGGGATGCCTGGGTACCAAGGTGGGGCGGGTATGTACTAGTACGGCTAGTGGACCGGATGGGTTTTATCCCTATTTTTCATAGCATTTGGATAATGAAAACTATAACTAAACTATATGGAAGATTATTGGGGACCAAAATATTATGTATATGTTCCCTACTATCAGATCGTTCACTAGAACGGATTTTACTATAGTTACTTTACACCAATATACAAGGTACATGAGGCTCGAGACTATCTATTTACTAGGGGTGTTACCAATTTTGTTTCTCATTATATTTGTGGTATTATCCCTTTTATTTGGGTGTATTTAGAAGTATATTATAGTATCTTACATTACTATTTAAATTTTTTAACATTCTGAATGTTTTATCGTGAAAACTATTTACAATTGAATGTTGCATTTCTTGGAATTTTTCGCCACATTTCATTGCGTATTAAAATTGCTTTCTTTTTCACATTGTACTACATCCTCTTTGTAATAATTAGGTGGTATCCAATTAGGAATAGTCTCAAACCCGACTTACACCCATTGGGATTAGGTATACTTTATTATTCTTGACTCGGGTAAAGGGAAGGCTGGGGGTGATGGCGGTTCAGAGAGTTAGTTCTCATCCTTGGTGCGGAGTTGTGGGGATGGCCTGTGGGTGATAACCCCAAGTCATGTGGAGTCCTTGGGTCTATTTTTTGGTTGTTTCATTGTGTATTTTGACCTTTTTATTTCATTTTAACTTATGTATTCAGTTATGGATTTTTGTATAAACATTGTTTGGTATGAATTATTTAGATTCAGTTTATCAAAAGTTTTTGATGTTTTATGTATACATATTCAGGTAAATCATTCTGAAATCAAGATAAGTGATACCTCAATACTTGTTCAAGCTCATGGGGATTGGGAACACCCTTCGGGCCTTTCCATGGGTCGGGTTTGGTTCAAGTAATAGTGGTGACCAGATTTAGTTCGTGACAAAATGGTATCAAGGGGGGTTAATATTTTTGGGTTATATTGCTATATTGGGATGAGTCAGGATAGACAGGAGCATAAAATTTCAGGGATCGGGGTTTTGGTTGTTATTAGGTTTCTGGGCCCACACCTCTTGTGGAAAACCTTGAGTAACCAAGGGACTTTGGAATTTACGGTTTGACTTCACTTCCAGGTGAGATGTGTGGGCTGCAGACCACACGTGGACATCGAGCGGAGGTGGAGTGGTCATTTATTTTATTACTAGAATGTGTTTATGTTATTTATATTTGATGTTTTAGATTAAAATTTTCCAAATTGTGGTATTGATTATTGTTTCATGACTATTTTATTTTGTAGCAACATGCCTTCCCGGAAAGCTCTCATGCACCCACGGGATGAATTTGGAGAGAGTTCTCCCATGCTGATTGATTAGAGGCTAGTCGAGGTTGTGCCCTAGGTTGTCCAATATTTATGGGAGGGAACATCTCCCACTCCTATTCTTGTTAGGGAAGAGGATACAGGTCCTAGAAAAGATAAAGCTCGTGAGTTTCTGAAAAACAATCCTCCTACCTTTTGAGGCAGCTCAGAACCCCAGGGAGTAGAGAAATGGATAGATAAGATCGAGCGTATGTTTGAGTTCTTGGAAACAGCTGAGGAGATTCGGGTGAATTGCTCCTTTTTTCTGTTGGAGGGTCCTAGCTATTAGTGGTGGGAGTCAGTGCCTCAGACTAGGAAGAATGAGCAGATGCAATAGGGAGATTTCAAGGTCGTCTTCAATGAACTGTAATTCCCTGAGGTATTTACATATGCTAGGTCCTGGGAGCTCATGGACCTTGTTCAGAAGAATCTTTCTGTGATAGAGTATGCCGACCATTTTGCTGGGTCGGTTCTTTATTCCCCTAAAATCATCTCGAATGAACAATTGATGGCCCAGAGGTTTGAGAAAGGCTTGCGACCAGAGATATACTCCCAAGTTTTTGTGTCCATGATAGGGACCTATGCAGAGGTCATTGACCGGGAAGGTATAATAGTGATTGACCGTAAAGGTAGGGCTGGTTTTTTTGGGATACTGTCATCAGTGGGTAGTGGTATCTTTTCAGAGAATAAGAGGAAGTGGGAGGATCATGTGAAGAAGGGAGGTGGTGGTTCAGTCCACTCCTCTAGGCAGTTTTCGTTTGCAGCTTCTGATGTGAGATCGGTCGTGTTCCACCAGTGTGTGAAGTCATGGAACAACTAGCTAGAATTCCCACATCCTCCGAAGCCTTGTTACCAGTGTGGAGGTTTTGGGCATTTTAAGTGCTCTTGTGGGGTGGCACGTCCACTTCCGAGTGTTGTAGGGTCACTGGATTCACGAGGAGTTCTAGCATAGTCTGAACAATCGAGGAGTAGGGGATCTCGATTTGGAGGCCCTGGTGATATGGATGGGTCATCTTATGGGTATATCTAGTTCAATTCACAACCAAAAACTAGCAGTCGTCCATAGGTAGATACCGGAAATCTCCATGCAGTGGATCAGGAACCAGCATGATCTGAGGTGGGACCGTTGACAGTTCAAGGTACCGTCCTGATCGCATCTTCTATATTTGCTACTCTTTTTGGCAATGGATCCTATGTTTAATTTATTTCTTCCTGTTTTGTGAACATGCTGATTTTTTTCAACTGAGTTGATATCTTTCGCGATGGACTTGGGGACACAAGTAGGAAATAACAATTAGGGCCTCAGGTGCCCCTCGTGTGCACTTTCTGTGTCAGGGATTGGGATATAGTGGGACCTTATGGTTCTAGATATGGAACTATTTGACATAATACTTGGTATAGATTGTCTAGTACACTTATAGAAACACATTGATTGATATAGGTGGCGATTGAGTTTCACAACACCTGATGGGAGTAATGAGGTTTTTCGGGAAGAATGGGATCCTCAATCAGGTCACACATGACCTCCACTCCCAAAGTTGGAAAGTATTACCATCCATTTATCATCACTCACACTAGAGGATAATGGTATTTCTATGAAGGTGCACCACCTCATGTAGTGAATGATTTTCCAAAGGTATTATCGGATGATTTCTCATGTTTTCCCCTGGAGCGGGATGTGGAGTTTTCGATTGATCTAGAACCAGGTACATAGCGGATATCTCTTCCCTCTAATCACTTAGCCCCCACCAAGCTGAGGAAATTAAAGATACAACTAGATGAGTTAGAATAAAAAGGATTTCATCGCCCGATCATCTCTCCTTGGGTCGCTCCTGTGTTGTTCATGAAAAATTCTGACGGATCTCTCCTGTTTTTCATTTACTACCGGAAGCTAAATAAAGTAACAATTAAGAACAAATACCCTTTGCTCAGAATAGATGATTTTTTCGAAACGTTGAAGGGGGAAAAGTGGTTCTAAAAAAGAGACTTGGGTTTGGTATATCATCAGCTTAGGGTAAAGGAGTCAGATATCCCAAAAACATCCTTCCGAAGCAGGTATGGACACTTTGACTATTTCGCCATGCCCTTAGGATTGACCAATGCTCTAGTGGTTTTTAGGGAACTCATGAAAAGTTTGTTCCATAAATATCTCTATTCCTTTGTTGTGGTGTTCGTAGATGACATTATAATATTCTCTGGCTCTAGGGAGGAACACGAACATCACTTGAGGATCGTCTTGGGCACTTTGTGGGATCACTGCCTCTATGAAAAGTTGAAAAAGTGAACTTTCCGGATCAGAGAAGTGAGATTTCTGGGAAATGTGATCTCTAGGCAGGGGGTTTCAGTGGACCCTGAGAAGATTACTGTTGTTATGTCATGTTAGAATCTGATGAATGTGTTCGAGATTAGGAGTTCCCATGGCCTAGCTGGTTATTATAGATTATTCGTTCAGGATTTCTCTCGACATGATTCACCGATGACTTTGCTCAACTAAAAAGGGGTGAAGTTTTATTGGGCCCCAGAATGTTAGGAATCATTCGAGGAGCTCAAGAGGCAGTTGACTACTTCCCTCGTGCTGATTTTTTCAGAGACTGGAATGGGATATGTGGTCTATTGAGATGCTTCAGGTATGGGTCTTGGGTGCGTACTTATTTAGGATGATCATGTGGCGGCGTATGGATATCTCTAAATCTGACCACACATAAATAAATATCTGACCCATGACATATATTTGGAAGTGGTGATGCATGCTTTGAGTACATGGAATCACTACCTCTTTGGGGAGAATTTTGTGGTCTAATCTGATCACAAAAGCTTGGCCTATATCTTCTCGTAGAAGGATCTCAACCTGAGGCACAGTCATTGGATTGAGTACTTGTAGGTGTTCGACTATGACATTTTCTATATCCTAAGAAAGGTTATTGTGGTGTTCGATGCTTTGAGAAGAAGAGTTCTAGTGGATGCTTTGAGGAAGTCCAGTGATAAGTGTATTTTGATGGGGCTCTTTTCTCAGATACATTTGGAGACTAGGGAACACAGTGGATGTGTGTTCTTAGTGAGAGTCCAGTTTACTCCTTCTCTAGTGGAGTGGATTCATCAGGAACATCCTAATAATGAGCTTTGTTATTGGTCAAAGAAGTTTCTTCATAGTGGGGAGACATCCTCTGATTTGTCGTCATCTCCCGAGGGCATATTGTGCTTCAAGGGCCATTTAGTAGTATCGTTATCTCTGTGGAAGGAGGTAATGGAGGACATCCACCATTATTAGTCGTTTTTCCATCCATGTTCCACCATGATGTGTTATAATGTCCTTCGAGATTTTTGTTGGCCTCGTATAAGGAAAGATAAGGCGGACTTTGTGTTGAGATGCTACACATGCCAGAAGGTGAAAGAAGAGCATCAAAGGCCCTCCGGTTTTCTCCAGCCATTACCCATTCATACATAGAAGTGGGAAGAGGTCTCCATAGACTTCATTTTGGTTTTACCTCATACACCTCGGGGTAAGAATTCTATTTTTGTGGTGATTGATCGTTTGACCAAATCATCCCACTTCATTCTGATCAGAGATACAGCTAAAGTGAATGAGTTAGGCCATTTGTATCTTTAGGAGGTGGTGAGACTCTATTTCATAACATTAGAAATTGTCTTAGATAGATATCCATGTTTCACTTCTTGGATCCGGGAAGGCCTTCAAAAGGCCTTGGGGTCTCTAATTAATATGAGCATGGAATACCATCCTCAGACGGATGGCCAGACAGAGTGGAAGAATCAGATATTGGAGGACATGATTTGTGCATGTGTCCTAGACTTTGGATGTTTCTGGGATATCCCTTTGGTGTTTGTTGAGTATTCTTATAATAACAGCTACCAATCCTCAACTTGAATGGCTCCTTTTGAGGTGCTCTATGGTCGACCTTGTCGGTCCCCCCTATGTTGGGCTAAGATAAGTGAAACCAAACCGTTGGGGCTGATTATGGTGAAAGAGATGTCTGAGAAGGTCATATTGATCAGGCAGTGCTTATTAACAGCTCAGAGTCATCATTAATCTTATGCTGATTAGAGGTGTCAAGACCTATAGTTTTTTGTGGGTGACAGGATATTCTTGAAAGTGGCCCCTCTTCTGGGCCATCGTCGATTGGGGAATAAAGGAAAGCTGACGTCGTGATATGTCAGCCATTTTAAGATCACCAAGTGTATTGGAAAGGTGGAATATAGGTTGTCCTTACCTTCTCAATTGAATTCTATCCAATATGTCTTCCATGTCTCCTAGTTGAATAAATACAACCTGGATTCATCCCATGTGCTGGGTTGGGAAGAACTGGAGGTAGATCTTTATTTGTTAGTTTTTTGAGCTTCTAGTGAAAATAGTGTACTCCAAAGAGATGGTTCATCAAGGGAAATCTATTCCACGGGTTTGGGTTTGTTGGCAGCATGGTAATGATACATATGAGACGTGGGAGTGTAATTAATGGGTTGAGAAAGAGTATTCGTTCATGTTTTCTGATCAAGATTCAGGTTGACTTTCCAGGATGGAAAGTTTTCATGGTGGGCATAATTTTCACATAAATGTAATATTTTAAAGTTATTTTTTATTTAATTTCCATTGTTTCTTTGTTTTGGGGGTTTCCAATGCTTTTTTTGAGGACAGGGTGAGTTTTCAAGATTTGGGCCAAACCGTGAGCCCATTTCCAGATTCAAAAACTAATTTTGTTTATTTTATAACTATTTCATTTTTTAATATTTTGCACCCATTCCACTATGAATATGGTATCCCATGACCTATTAACACCACCGTTTCAACTTTAACCTTTAGTAATCCATATTAATTGTGGGTTTCAATTTTTATTTATGGAATTCGGCCAGCCCGAAGGCCCATTTTCTGTTTTTTTTAATTGTTTATTTAATAAATTATTCATTTTTTATGATTTATTGATGATTCTATGTTTAAAACAAACTCACTAAACACATCCATGCTCTCATTATCTTTCCCCCTATTAGGAGCTCGTATTCATTGCGAATTAGTGCAGAACATCATAGGGTTTCCCGATAACTCCATATTTGAAAAAGGTAAGTTCTTTCCTTTATAACTCTCTCAATTCTTATTTTTTCCCCATTAAAATTCCTTATTCGACCTTTCCTCCTTCTCTTCGAACCTAACATCCATTTCAGCCCTCCAAGTCTCTCAAAACCTCTTTAGAACCTCATTTTAAGGGGTATTGGGTGGAGGAAATTCAAAGAATCTAAATTAAGTGTCTCTCTTCCTTAGTTACTACCCCTTCCATGAAGTTTCATTCAATTTTCTTGATGTACCAAATGAAAAGGGGGTATGATTTAGAAATTATGGTTTAACCATGGTCTTTCTTGGTCAATTCTTGTGGTTTTAGGTTTGATCTAATCCTCTCTTGGTGTGGCGGTGGTGCGACTTGATTTTCGCACGGTGATTCAAGGGTTTCCTTTGATTTGGTAGGTGATTGAAATGTTTATGAAATCTTCATGTATTAGAATTACATATTAATCATATTTTCAGGTTTATGTTATTTTATTTTTTCTGCAAAAAAATTATTTTTATTGGTGTTTTTATTTCAATTGAATTATGAATGCCAATTTGGTGTGAAATTGTTGGTTTCCCAAAGAAATGTCTTATTAGTTTATTTAGGCTACCCTATAAATACTTAGTTGTTTTTAATAAACTGTAATGGGGATAAAAACACTATTTTTAATTATTATACCCTTAATTTATTTCTAAAAAATGGGTTTTAATTGTATTTGTGGAACATGTGAACATTAAGTTCCATGTTTGTGTGTAAATGGAGGTTTTACATAGTTATTATCTCTTGGTTCACTTGGGGCTGCCCTAAAATCGATTGGTTGGTTTCATTGAAATTTATTGTGCTGTTTTTTTGTATTGGTAACTTACAAGTGTGCACATCGTGTAAAAATTGGGGTTTTCAGAGACTTTTGGGTGCAAAACAACGCGGGATTTTGAGAAATTGTTTCATTTTAAAATCTATGTGTTTTGTTGTCTGTTTTATGTGGTTAAAAATGTGTATAGAAATTGTACTGTTTTTATTTAACCTGTAGTGGTGGTTTATATGAAAATGAATTTATGTAGAATTCTGAAATATTTTGAGCACAAAGGGGGAAGCCCAGGTACCTATGTGGGGCGGATATGTATTAGTACAGCTAGTGGACTAGATGGGTTTTGTCTCATTTTCACTTATTATTTGTATTACGACAACTCTAAATAAACAATATGGATGACTATTGGGGACCATTAGGCTATGGGTATGTTCCCTTCTAGTGTCTTGTGCATTAGAATAGATTTTACTATGGTTACTTTACACTGAGGTACGAGGTACATGGGGCTCGAGACTATCTTGTGCCTAGGGGTGTTACTGATTTTTTTGCTCATTATTTTTATGGTATTTTCCCTTGTATTTGGGTGTATTTGGAAGTATATTATAGTAGCTGACATTACCATTTAATTTTTTAAAATTCTGAATGTTTTATCATGAAATCTATTTTCAATTGAAAGTTGTATTTCTTAGAATTTGTCGTCGCTTTTCATTGTGTATTAAAACTCCTTACTTTTTAACATTGTATTGCATGATATTTGGTATAATTTGGTGATATCACATTGGTATTAGGCTCAAACACTACTTACAAAACATGGGTGTAGTTAGACTTTATTATTCTTGACTCAAGTAAAGTGAAGACTATGGGTGATGGCGATTCTGGGTGTTAGTTCTCATCCTTGGTGCGGAGTTGTGGAGATGGCTTGTGGGTGATGACCCCATGTCATGTGGAGTCCTTGGGTCTATTTTTACTTTTTTTCTTTGTGTATTTTGACCGTTTTTAGTGCATTTGAAATTATTTTTCCACTTTTGGAGTTTTGTATAAACCATTTTTTGTATGAATTTTTCAGATTCAGTTTATTAAATGTTTTTGAAGTTTTATGTAAACATATTCAGGTAAATTTTTCCCAAACCAAGATAAATGATACCCAGGCACTTTTACCAGCTCGTGGAGATATAGAATTTCCTTCTAGCCACACTACAGTTTTTGTTTGGTGTAAATAATAGTGGTGACCATATTTGGTTTGTGACATATAATCATTTCATCGTTTCATTAAATCATAACCCATGGAAAAATGAAATGGGTTTCATAATAATTTTGTTGGTATAACTTGTGGAAGAGAAATGGGTTTCATAAACATATTTCGATCATAAACCATTTATATAAATAATAATAATGGTATCCTTGGTTAATATTTCTAGAAAATTATAAGTTAGATCAAAGGATGTCATCTTATATAGAAAATTATTTTGAAAGATAAATCACTTTAAATGTTTCTTGAAGAAGAAATTTTTTATTTTAAAATAACTTTTTAAAACATAAAACATCTTGTAAATCATTTACATTAAAAATTATATAGATATATATATAAAAATATTGAAAACATTTTATGAGGATAATATACCATATATATTGAAAAATATTTCAAATACCAATTCATGTTTAAATAACTTATTTAAAATAAAAAACAAATATTAAGGAAAAAATTTTATTTACAAATAAATTTTAAAAGTAATAAGGTAATAATAAAATTATTGTGTAGTTATGATAGGGGGAAATTCCGTTCATGTTGTTTTTGTTAAAAATAACTATTATTTTCGTATTTTCTGTAAAAGACAAACGTGCAATGTTTGGAAAAAGACATGAAGATTAATTTTTAATTTTATTATAAAAATTAAAAAATGGATAAAAATTATTTAATAAAGAAATTGAATTATTTAAAAAAAATAGATTTTTAGAAATCGTGGATTGGGGAGAAAAACGGTCTTTTACTGAAAATATGATTTATCATAAAAATGTTATTTTGAACTCTAGAGTACATAAAACGAATTAAATGAAAGGAAAAATTATTTCTTACTAAATAACTATAATATGATTAAAAAAATATTTAATTGAGATATAGATCATAATATTTTGATATTGGAACTATAATCACGAGTAATGTTGATAAACAATGAGATAGTATCATTAAACCCTTACAACTTTGGTAGCTTTTAATCCCAAACCCCATGAAAGAATAATGTTAAGTTAAAATAAAAATATAATGATAACAAATAAATTCATGATATTACATTTTAATTGGGGTATATATACACCTCATAAAATTAGATAGTTTCATAATATAACATATGTCTCAAAGAAGGTAAATTAAGACAAAACATTATCATCACTTTGGTAACATATGAACTGTAAACCCCAGGAAAGAGACATCCAAAAATGTAAAGGAAAATACCAAAAATTATCCATATAATAATAATAAGATATATTAAGGGAAATTATATACACCAAATAATATAAATAGGTGGTGAATATGGCATGTGTCTTAGAGAAGTAAAAAAAAGTGAGAGTGAAATCCCTTACCACTTTTGTAATATTTTCAATCATATGGCCCAGTAAATCATAACATCAAATGAAACATACAATATTATGAAAAATGGGACTAATGATATAACATGTAAAAGGGTAATTATATACACCATACAAAAGAAACGAGTGATGAATTTTCATATGTCTCCTAGAAATAAAAAGAGACTAGAAATCCCTTACCATAGGTCTCGATTTCCTTCGAACACATTTGAACCTACAATATAATAAATATATGTTTATAATAAATATATTAAAGAACAAAACATATATATATAATAAAATATAATGTTTTTTATTTATTACATGTTTATTAACAGTTTCTTGATAATATCATATTTTGGATAATAACTGCATTGTGTTTCTTATATGGTTTGATTTGTTTTTTTTTTCTCTTACTTTTTTATGCTTCCATAATATCTGTAATATTAATAATGATATAGTTTTTATTTTTATACATAAATTATAATTTTAATACCAATCATTAATGGTAGTTTTATAGATGAATTATTTTACAATCATGGAGATGGTATGACATACCTATGCATGAGAAACATTTCTATATTTCAACAATCATTATAGAAAGAAGGTAGGTAATATATTTACATTAAATAATTATAATAATATCATAGTTACCATATTATTTATTTAAATATACTTAAAAATATCATCCATGTGTTTTGGTGATAAAAATAGAGTCACGTCACCTCATAAAGGTGATAGTCCACACATACACGAACAATGTTATCATCTTTCAGTGAGTGAAACAGCGAGAATGTAAATGATATATACTAATTAAATAGTGATAATTATGTCTTTAACATCATAATGATTTAATTTGTATCATATATATATTCAATTAATCTTGATTATATTCCATTGTAAAGTGTTAGTGGAAATGAACCACATTGCTTCGTGGGGCGGTAGTCCACTGTACAAACCAATGAAGTTATTGTATTTCCTATGAAATGGAAAGTGAAAAGTTATATATAATATAATTGATTCATATGTATAATAATTTTATAAATATCACATATATACTTTATGTTCATCATCATACCCAACCACGATAGGTGGAAATGGAAAAACAAATGACATTGGTTCGTGAGGTGGTAGTTTATCGTATACATGAGCAGTGATTCTATAACCAATTCAATAGATTTAGAGATATTTTGATGTAATTACCAAAATATTAAACATCTAGGAATTTTTAATATACTATGGTTATTATATCATCATTTAAAAATAGGAATTTAAGGTGGTGTAGGATGAAGTAATAAAAAACACTCATTGATGAACGTTACCTCTTCTTTACGTATACTCCTTAACTTTGAACCAAAATCCTTCCTAGGATAGATTTTTTGTCCAAAATAAGGATTATTTTATGATAATATGGAATTATTTATGTGTTTTTGTCAATTATTTTCATAAAAAATGGTTTTAATGTGTGAATATGACATAAGAGGGGGTCACCATTTATAAGTGAGGTGAGTTCCACACTTTTAATTCATTTGATAGAACAAAGAGTACCCACATTTTCACAGGTATGAAAATGGAAAAAAAAGAAACTTAGACATTATAAGGTCAACATATGGAAAGAAAAAATATTTTAGACATCTTTATAGGTCATTTTAATCCTTATAATTTTATTTTAGCCACACAGTCCATCTATTTTTACCTTAATAATGGTTAATAATTTTTACTATTTTTACACTTAGTTTTGGTCAAAAATAAATTCTAGCATATTATATAATATAAATTATGATTATCAAAAATATGGAATAATGTTTTATAAATTACAGTATCAGAAGCGGAAGAACATGATTTCAAATTATTCCCCCATGCATGATGAGAAAGCGGGTTTTAAACGAGAAAATGTTCAAAAGCTTACAATTTTTTTTTATAAAATTTGGATATGTAATTTATTAAAATGACCAAAATTAGATAAATAGATATATAATTGAATAAATATTATTTTAAAATAAATTTAAATTATAATTTACCTTTATAAATAATTTAAATAAAAATACAATTTTCAATCAAAATTTAGTTTTTATAACTATTCCTCAAAATAATTAAACTATTCAAAAAATTCTCAAAATTTTCCCCTAAGATAATTTTAATATTATGATATTAAAAATAATTTTAATTTTTCAGATAGATTTTAAAAATCAAAAAAATTATTTTTAAAATAAGTGTTTAAAAAGGGCTCAAAACAGCATTATATAAATATACAGTTTTTAAACATAAAATAGGATTTATTCTTCTCTATTTTCTAGAAAACCAATAATACGAAAGTTTAAAATATAAATTAATTAATAATATAAAAATTTCATTAAAATAATTCACCAAATGTGGTTTGATAAATTTTTAAGGTAAATCATATCTTTTTTGCATAAAAATAGTTTTTAAGAATATCATTTCATTTTTCTTCAAATAGTTTTTTTATTGTCAATTTTAATTAATTTTATACTAATGAAACAATTTAAAAAAAAATTAGACCATATATTTTCATTATTTATTTAATCCAATTCATACCCACAATTATAATATCTATGGTATAACTATCATTTAAAATAATATTATTCTAATAATATTTCATGTTAAGTATAAAATGAGTGTTTTGTGTAAATAAAGATAATCTCACTATTTCATATAATGAAAAATATTGAAAAGATTAAATTTATTTTAAAAAAATTACAAAATTCATGGGGATTTTCATTATACCACCTGCAAAATTAATTTCTCCATGAAAATTTATCTTGGTCATAAAAGTTTTAACATTTGAAAATTCTTACACCATACAAATGAATAATAAATAGTTACCTAGAAAAGGGAAAGTATGAAACATAAAACTTAACTAATGTAACTCATAACTGGGTTTCCACATTGGGGAACATAGGTGGGAAGTGAATATTTTAACTTGGAATAAAAAAGTGAATAATTATAGAGAGCTGTATAGATCATTGAGCACAATAAAGTTGGTGAGACAAATAAGGATAACAATTACAAAACCATAAATCAAAGACGCCTGAAAATGGTCAATGATGTCATAAAAAATGAAAACAACATTTTATTTCAAGATCCTTTTCCAAAATTTGAATAATTTTTATGAGAACATATACTTACATGATTTTATTCCATTTCATGTACAAAATATCACCCATTGGTTATACCTTGATCAATTTCCACCTCATAGATTACTCTAAGAAATAAAGATCAATTTTTTTTGCCTAAAGAACTAATGGATCAATAGATCCAAATATATAATGATAATTTATTCATTATATCTTTAGTTATCATAAAAAATATATAGTTAGAAAAGGTTATCTAATAATAATAAATATTAATATCGTAAAGTAATAAATTTATTTATAAATCATCATCCAATGTTTAACTTAAATCATTTTATAAATGATTAGCCTTATGTCCATTACAAATGATTTAAATAAAAAACATTATACATAATGTCACTAAATTTACAAAATACACTTATCATTAATCCCTATAACTCTTAGTTTTCATATACAAGATATGTGAATACCTTCCTCATGTATTCTATTGAAACATAGTAATAACCTAAATTACCATAAAACCTTTTTGAAAACATAAATTATTAATTATTCCTTAAATAAAACAATATATTAGTAAATGTATTCCCTAAATAAACTAATGATGAAAACTCCATCAATTATACCAGAAACCACTTTTTCCAAAAATCATTAATCAGTTCAAAGTTCATAAATATTATATTATTGACATTATTCATATCAATCATCACTTATTCCAAACGAAACACATTTTTCTCAACATCAATAAATCATTAAAGGTTATCATACCTTAATCAAAATATCATCATTCTATTGAATTACTATTCTATACCTCCATTACCATTTAAAATATTTTTTAAAATCCATAATTAAAAATATATAATGAAAAAATATAAAATATTTCAGGATTCATATAACATAGTCCTTAAATTCCAATAAATAAACACTTCAGTCATCCCACTTCATTCTAAAACCATTAAAATAAATTTGTAATCTTATTTCTTAATAACTATTACCTTTTCTAATTCATTCATTATATCTTAATCATCAACCAAAAAATCATTACACATACAACCTTGATAATTTTATTTATGAGATTTCCCCTTATGAAATAAAATTTCATAATTCTCCACATTTAAAAAATTAAATAGTTGATGACACCTTATGGATACCATTATTCTCAACCATTTAATTAACCAAGCATTTCATTTTTACATTTTAATTACATTTTTTCCCTTTTCTACACCCAAAAGATCTTCTCTCCCATTTGAGACATTCCCTTGAATAATTTATTCATTCTTCTCAGCATATAGATAACTTGATCTTATTTACTTTATGTTATACACTACTCTAACTCTCAATAAACTCTATATTTATCTTCTTTGGTGATTCCAATGTTGGTTATAGTGAACAATGTTAATAATGTTATGTGATATCTTATTAAGCATAATCATGATGTTATTAACTCTTGTCATTATCCCATTTGTTTTCTCATCAGTAATGTTTCTGTCACATTAATTGTTAACCCAACTCTTTCTAGTTCCCACTATTTTCTAAAACCAAAAAACATAGTGTGAGTAGTTCTGGTGATAATTGAAAAGTACATATTCTGAAAAATAATTTATATGATATATAAATCAAGAAACCTTCTTTTAAATCTATGACACCATATGTTTAACCTAGGTCATCCATTATCATTATATATTTAAATACACTATGAGGGTTTGTAAGGTGTATGTTAATTTCTAAATCATATCCCCTGGGAGTAGAAAACTATTTGTGAATCAAATCCCATTTTCATGCACCATGTGATAACTGAGTGCATCTTAATACGCAATTTTTAGTGTCATTACCACTAGATACCTATGTTCTAGAGCCTATCCATTGGCAGTATCTATGTAGGGATGTAATTTATAGAATCCACTCACTCTATAATTTACCAACAATCCAAAACAATTCATTATTCTTTGACTCATCTCTAGACTGATCCTTAATGATTTCCCTAGATATATCCTTAGAAATATTCATAAGTATCTCACTAATTTTTTCTCAACCTAATTTTAAAAGTTTAACTATACCTATCATATGGTACCAACTATAGTATCCCTGGATTATCATTCATAGATATTACATTATTTTATATGAGTATTCAATACATTACACAAACACATGTTGGAGGACCGTAATAGATTTGTGTCTTTGGATACTAGGAACATGATTTTATAATTTAGTGAAATATCTTCAATGTAATTCATATAGATCTTCCCATTAAGTAATCTTTATAGAAATACCCTACTTAAAATATTTCTTCATAACCTGGGTAAAGGAAACATAATAAAGGGTGAGATTATATGCTCATTAATGGTAAAAAAATGGATAAATATAAGTATATCATGAGAATATGGTTATGATAATATGGTAATTACAATTGAAAACCATATCGTTCATATAAAAGATCATAATATTGAGTCATGGAATAGTTATTGAAACTTCATAAGACATGAATCATAAGGAAATTAATGAACATGATTCATGAGAGAATATCATTGTAATAATACATTTATTATTGCATATACATAAGCAAAGAAAATAATTTTCATAGTAGTCAAGGATCATAACCAAGGATATCATGGAAGAATAGGTTCACTCCCCAAACCATTGTAATATTAATTCATTACTCACAATACTATCATAGTGGGAAAAGTCCATTACTAAGCTAGGTTCACTCCCCATTCATGGCCTGTATATCTCAAGAGATATAAATCCTTACCCAGTATGTCGTGGGGATCTAGATATCCTACACATATAATAATCAAAACCATATTTATGTGTTTCACAAGATCATAAAACATTAATCATATCAAAAATCATGAAATCATGGGCTTCATTAACATTTTATCATATCCTAACCCATTAAAAAGAGAGAAGTCTAAAAATAATTTCATTATTTAATCAAATCAAAGCCCATGGAAAAAATAAATGGAATTCCTAAGCATTTTTTCATGGTATAACCCATGGAAGTTAAACAGTTTCATAACCATATTTTCATCATAAAAAATTTATATAATAAATATTAATGGTATCCATGTTTTCTATCACAAATACATCAAAATTTATATCAAAGGATATCATCTTAGATACAAAAAATTAATGTGAATGATAAATCAATTGGAATTTTTATTGAAGAAGATAACCTTTCTCGGAAAATAACGTTTAAAAACCTAATTTTTTTTGGAAATACTTCACATTAAAAATAAACCTAAAAACATATTAATGAATATTTAAAAATAATTTAAACCATTTTGTGAGGAAAATATATTTTTTGTATTGAAAAAAAGTTTAAAACATAAATTATTTTTAAAATAATTTTAATTTTAAAGTCATTTATTTAATATCTCAAAATTTCACAAATATTAAGGAAAAAAATTATTATAAAATAAATCTTAAAAATTATATGGTAATATTGAAATCATTTAGTGTTCTTGATAGCAAGAAATATTGGTCATGACTTGCATGTTAAAAAAATATTGTTTTTCACATTTTTAGTAAAAATCAATCATACATTGTTTGTAAAATCGCATAAATATTCCTTTAAAAAAATTAAAAAAGTAAAAAATGGGAAAATATTTCCTTTAAAATCATTTTAAGTATGTTAAAAATATTTTTAAATAATGTTTAGCAAACATGTGTTTGGAAGAAAAAGTTCTTTTAATAAAAAACATTACTTTTCTTAAAAAATATTTTAATGTACAGAGTACATAAAGAGAGAAAATGAAGATAAAAATTTAATTATCCAAAAATAATAATAGGAAAATAAAATAAATTATTATCAAGAGATATAAATCATAATATGTTATCATTGGAAGCATAATCAGGAGAAATCTCAAAATATGATGAGATTATAACATTAAACCCTTACCAATTTGGAAACATTTAATGATAAACCCCATCAAATAATAACATTAAGTGAAACAAAAAATATCATAAGAATAAATAAATTCATGATATTTCATTTCAAAGGAGTTTTATATACATCTCATAAAATAATATAGGTTCATAATATAATATATGTCATGAGGAAGTAAAATTGAGAAAAAACAATTACAGCTTCAGTAATATTTGAACCATAAACCCCATGAAATAGATATCATAAAATGGAAATAAAAATTAAAATAATTTTATGTATAATAATCATAAAATATATTCACTGGCCATATAAATATTATATAATATAAATTGGTGGTGAATATGGAATGTGTCTCACAGATGAGAAAATTAGACGAAAATCCCTTACCGCATCCGTAATCATTTCATCATAAGCCCAGATATAGAAAAACATAAAATGAACCATAAAATTTCATTAAAATAAGGATATTTATTGTATAATATGTAAAATATTAAGTATATATACCACACCTAAGAAATGGGTTGTGAATTTTCTTATGTCTCCCAAAAATTAAAAAGAAAGATACTCGAAATTCCTTAAAATATATCTTGACTTTATTCATACATTTTAGAACCTCATGTATAATAAATATTATTTCATTATAAAAAAATATAGATCCCTAATTATATATATCATACCATATATTATTTAATTATTTCATTTTATTACCTTTTTATTAAAAATTCTATATTAAAATAAAGTTTCGGGTAATAACTACTTTGTTTTTCGTATATGGTTTGATTTATTTATTTTATTGGTCCTATTAATATGATCATGGGTCTATTATCTAAAAAATAATAATCATGATTTTATTATTTTATTTATAAATCAATTATACATTTAATACCGATCATATATGATGGTTTTGATAAATGAAGTATTTCACTATCTTTGACACGGTAGGTTGTACATATGCATAAGTATCATTTAAATATTTTCAAAGATAATTTTGGAAGCAAGGTATGTAATATAATATATTTAAATAATTATTATAATATCATAATTGTGATATTTTTTTAATATATTTAAACATATCATCAATGTGTTTTTTTGATGCAAAGAGAGTCACATCGCTTCTTGAAGGTGACAGTCAACATATACATGAACGACGTTATCATCATTCAATGAGTGAAAATGTAAGAAAAAAATGATATATTATATATTTATAATGATATAAATTTAATTAATATCATATTAATTTTAATTATATAATATATATTGATAAAATTTATCGTTTTTATCTTCCATGTAAAGTGTTAGTGAAGAAATGAATCACGTCATTTCGTGATGTGGTAGTCCACCATACACACGAATGATATTATCATATCCCTTAAAAAAATAAATAAAAATGTTATATATAATATAATTACCTCTTATGTATCTTAATATAATAAATATTAAATATATAATGTATTTTTATCATCATACCCAACCATGAGAGATGATAATGGAAATATAATGACGTCGGTTCTCCAGGTTGTTATCCACCATACACAAGAACAATGATTTCATAACCCCATTGATATAATTAGAAATGGTTTTAGGTCATAGATTTAACATAAAAATTATACATATATTAAAGATAATTTTATTATTATATCGTCACTATATAATTATAATTGAAGGAGTTGGAGGAATAAATAAAACAAAAATGCTCGTTGATGAATGTTATCACTTCTTCAGATATCCTCCTTAGGCTTACACAAAAATCCATCCTATGTTGGATTTATGTCCAAAATAATTCATCTATAACTATATTAGGGATGTTGGTATGTTATTTGGGAATTTATTGGCTGAAACAAATTGGTTTTAAGGTGTGATGAAGAGAAGAGAGGTGGTGGCATTTTATAAGTGAGGCGTTGTGAAAGAAAACAATTTACCCACATTTTTCACATGAAAAAATGTTCCAAAACAGAGCTAATTATAATATTATAAATTTTGCGGTCACAATATTTCCATCCCATATATTTTAGACAATTTTATTGTTTATTTTAATCCCTACTTTTTTATCTTAACCCGTGGTAAACCCATTTTTAGCTTAACCGTGGTAATTAATCATTATTGTTTTTACTATTATTTTTGGTAAAAATTCAAGTGATATTATTCTATAATATAAATTATTATGATTAAAAATATGAAATTACTTTTTTCAAATTTCTTTTAGATAAGTGAAAAAAATAAAAATTAATGTTATATAAGTGATGAGAAAGGGGGTTATAACACCCTAAGGTTTTATAAATAAATTTAATATGGAATGTGATGCATAAAAAATGATTATATATGAAACTACACTTTTTTATTATAACCAAGCCATTAAACATAATTTTTTCACCTCTATGTTTTGAATTTCTAAAAATAGACAGACACAGTTTTGATGAGTAAACTTTTTAGAGTCTGATAGGATCAATATACATTTTTTGTGAATAGTAACTTGACTATTATGAATAGAAATGTAACCTTATGAATATTAACCTCACTAATAAATTATTGATAATATTTAGACACATTATGAATGAGAGTGAATATTTTGATAATTAATAATTAAGTGTTGGTATTTTTGTGAGTAATAAATATTAAATTATAATTTATAAAATAATAAAATGATTTAAAATTAAATTCAATTTCATAAAATTTATTCCTAAATAAATATTTTTTCTCAATTATATTAGGATAATTAAATGATACCTTAGTTAATTTTTGAAAGTATTATAAAATCAGTTTTAATTTTAAAATCTCTATTTTCTAAATAAATAATTATTTTTTAAAAAAAACAAATTGCACATATTTAGAAAATTATTTTGATAAAATTGTGTCCATTTTTGAACTCTACACATTGAAAAATGGTTAGGGTAAACTTTTTGGATTTTTCTGATATACTTGAATTTTTAGTGAATAGTAAAATACAATAATCTATGGTATAAATATATTAGAAGATAAATAAAATATTACATGATTAATCATAGATGTAAGAACACTTGGTTCTAACTCACATGAAATTATAATTTTTTTTTGTCACAAGAATAAATACTATTGGTTTTCTTGAGAAAAACAATATAATAATAAATAAGATATTCACAAATCACCTCTCTCCTCCACTACAAAAACCACCCCACACTCCCTTATCTCCTCATTCTTATAAGAATTAAATACACTAAACTTTCTTTCAAAATACTCTTTCCTAGTCTCTACCCATTTCTAGGGGCTCTTTTTCTTTCCAAAATACCAAAACCCATTCCCTTAAAGAGGTTCTCAATGAGGATATTTCAAGAGGTAAACCCTCTTCCTTTTTCTTTTACTTTCATTTTCAATTTATTTTATTTTTTTATATTCTCTTAAAATCATCTATACAAGGGATAATGATAACTACTATATCATCTATATACTATAATGATATCATGTTAATTGAATATTCTTCCTCAAACTTTTGTCTCTCTCTCTCTCTCTTTTGTTTTAAAAATGAAATCATCGTCTAAGAGATGTCGATTTACAACCTTCATGGACGATGAACCATTTTTCTTTAATTTAAACTTCAATGATGGTAAGAAAACATTTTTTATACTTTAAAAATACTATATTATATATATTATAACTTATAAATTTTTTTGGAACCAGTATATATACATAATACTAATTCATAGGAAAAAACTAGTTCGTAAAAATCGAAATATCACCAAAATAATATAAATGATTATCAGTAATGTTATATATAATAATTCATCCTTATACCATATAAAAAAATAAATTATCTCACCATTTTATCTTTTTTATTTTCATTAGTATCATATAAATTCAATTTTGGATAATTATACCAATTCCACACAAACTTCCATACTCATATACAAGTATATTGATCACGAAAATAAAGGAATTGAATGCTCACGAGAAGTAAAATTGTATCTAATAACTCATAAAAATGTCATAAATGAACTTAATAATGTTATAATGACTAAAATAAATGTATATAAGTTTCTAATTTAGTTAATTGATTTAATTTTTTTATCCATCAAGTTGAGTTCAAGTGCATAATACATTCTTACATCTGGTAAGGGTTTCCTACCCAAACCACCATTTTCTTTCAAGTTACTCTTTGCCTCTATTAATCTTGATTAAATTATTAATTATACTTCTTTAATCCTAATAAATTATTTTTTTATGTTATATATATGTTTACTAATCATAATACTTCTATATTTTATGTGGATTTAAATTTTTTATAAAGGCATTTCATAATTCTTCCTGATAAACAAGCCCAACTCAAGAGACCTTTGCGAATTCTTACCTATTTTCAATTACACTATATAATATGTTTTAAGCCCAAATTATTTTTCTAAAACAACTCATTTCACCATGTATAAACTACCTTATTTTATTTCTGGTTTAATGTATTTATTTTTTCAAAAGAACTCCTCTTTTCAAAGTGAAAGTGGATTTCTCTAAAAAAATTCCTTGATGATTTTATTAGAGTATTTTATTTATGTAAAATCCACTATTGAATTTTAGGATTTATTTTGGTTAATATCTTATTTGTATCATCTACAAAATTTTATTAAATGTTTTATGATCAGTTTTACTATGGATGTGCTATCTTGATACCATTCACCGTACTACTCAAAAGGGATAGTGTTTATGTGTACAGATTGTGGAAAGTTATTTCATGATATTTATGTTTAGCCCCTTTTATAAAGGAATTAATTGAACTTAAAAAGTGACTTGTGGGGCCCTATATATCCCCTTCATGTACCATTAGGTCTCATGAGACAAAACATAATTGGGTTTTGGATGAGTTCGTACCCTAGTATTTTTAGAAGTCTTGGCCGAGGCATTGACAATATGATTTAGATGCCCAACATTATGAATTCCCTCGTTATGGTATTATTAATTGATAAAACATGTGATTATTCAAGCAGTATAATATCACTGTTTTTTTTCATTCTCTTTTGATCATTTATATAGCCTTATTTAATCATCTTTCATTCCTATCATGTTATGCTCAAGAATATTTTTAAAGGAAAGTGTTTTTAGTTGATCACCATGCCTAAGGTTTATTTTTATGATCACATACACGATATTACTTACCATTACTGAGAATCTGAGATAAACCCTTTATTATTTTTTATTATCCACATATTTTTAATATGAATATAATGAATGAATTTTAGGGATAATCTTTGAGTCATAGATGTTTCCAATGGAACTGCTATTATGTATTTCATTTCAAGTTGTAATGTTAAACTTATGTTTATATCTTGTTTTCAAAAAATACTAAACTATTAATTACTTTTGGATACAACTTTCTTGTAAACATTCCAATGTATTAATATAAGGCATCAGCTCTGGGAAATAAGGGTTTGGGTCCTTACAGTTGATATCAGATAAATTTTAGTAGAAACCTTAGAAACTAGTTACAGAAAACATAGATTAGGGAGCAATGACCAAAGGTAAACATTGAGGATAAGAATATAAGAAAATAAAATAATTTTAATAAGGAATATATTATATTGATATTCCTAGAAAGTACATCCATGTCCAAATACAATAAGCAAGTGTGGTACTGGCACTGATATACCTAGGAGTGACAACTCTGACATGGTGTTTTGTGCTTGACTCAGGATAACCTGGTAAACGACCATGGGCCTTATTATGCACCTAGTTTGATACTCATAGGGGATATTCCTAGGATAGTCCACATCTTCATTACAATACATTATGAAGGATTTAAATTTAAATACATATTCAAAGAAACCATTCTTATGGGTATGAAATCAGACAGGCATAAAATTTCAATTTATGTTAAGTGTTATTCTAGTTTGACATTTTAAATTATCATTCATAACCTAATTTAGTGTATTAAATTATTTATAAATGGAGCCTTGTGGGAGGAATGGAAACCAAATAAATTAATTTATCCCGTGTAGGGATTTACCTCCTATGAAAAATACTGATGTTGGTTCTGAAGTTGCGACTGGTGCTACGAAAATTATAACAATACTATGGTAGCTAAGTCAAGTTATAAATAATAACCTTACCCATATGGATCATCCTGATACATAACTTGGAGAAAAAAATTTAGACTAATTTTTGGGGAAAAAACCTCTATCATTCAATGGGACTACAAACCCATTCATAGTGGAGTAGTGGATAAGTTCCTTAGAGAAGATATTTCTTCCTTTGGGATGTAACGAAAGGTATAAGGTTATCGTGGCCGTTTATCATCTATCAGGAGATGTGGATTAGTGGTGGTAATTAATTAAAAATACAAAAGAGTAGTAATAAGTAAAAGAAATGGAATGGGGGGATTTTAAGTAAATATTCTTAGAAAAATATTTTCATCAAGAATAATGAGTAGAAATGGAGAGGCAATTCTTGAGTTTGAATCAAAAAGAGGATGAAAACATTGTAAAGTATGAGGACAATTTTACAAGTCTATAAAGGCTTGGCATGGACTACATTCATAATATAAAGAGAAATATTGATTGATTATTTGCTAGTTTAAAACTATTCCTTCAAAGAGAACTAGTTTCCCAAACATTCTCATCATATGAAGATATAGTATCATGTGCAATCAAGACAAAGAAATAATTCTCTAAGACTTATGAATTTAAAGGAAAGTAAGATAATAACATGGTGGAAAAGTAAAGAATGGATATAGGGATGAATAAAAAGGGGATTTTTCCAACATGTGATACTTATGGACAAAAACACCCTGGAGTATGCTTAAAAGGAAAATGAGTTTGATAAAAATGTGGAGAAAGAGTCCACCAATCTCATTATCGCAAGGGAACGAAATAATCTACCAATGATCAATTATAAAATTGTAAAGATATGGTACATTATGTCAATGATTTTCCTGATCTCCAAGGAAACATTACCCAGATAATTACAAGGGAGCATGGCTAAGCTTATTTGGTCATAATTGTTGGGGTTTAAGTTCCTAATAATGTGGTGACGGGTACTTTAATCATTTCATAAAAATTTTCCAATGCTTTATTTGATTCTGGATGATCACATTCATTTTTATCTTCCTATATTTCCAAGAAAACTAGACATTTCCAATTTGATTTTATAATGCAGTTGGTAGTCAAAACACCTCAGGGAAGTATAGTTGTAACAAAGATTTGTTGATCAGTCCCCCTTATGAAACATTAATGTGCTTTAGTTGCTGACCTTATCTAATCCCCATGATTTAATTTGATTTAATTCTTAGTATTAATTTTATTTCATGTTATGATACAAAAATAAATTGTGAGAAAAATAATGTTACAACTTTTTAGAATGATGTAGAATCTATTATTTTTTAGTAGAAACCTCGTCATTGTATGCTTATCCAGATCCACCCCCAATAGCTCTATTGAATACCATTCTTGGGGAAAAATATAAAACAATATCCATGGGTGAGGAAATAAATATTCAAATTGGGGATGTACCTATTGTGAAAGAATATATTGATGTATTTTCATAAGATTTACCAGGACATCCTCTAGAGTGGGAAATTGAGTTTTCTATTAATTTAATCCCAGATGCAAGGCCTATAAAAAACAGCCCTTATAGAATGGCCACAGTGTAATTAGTATAATTTAATAAACAAATAGATGAATTGAGTGATAAAGGATTTATTCTCCCTATTATTTATCCATGTATATCTCCTATTATTTTCATTAAGAAGAAAAGTGGATCTATGAGTTTGTGCATTGACTATAGGGAGATCAATTCAATTATGATAAATAATAAGTATATTATTCCTCGCATTGATGATTTATTTACTCAAATTCACAGAGCCCAATATTTTTTTTGATTGACCTTTAATATGGATATCATCAGTTCTGTTTGAGGTAGGAAGATATTTCAATCACGGCATTTCAGACCTAGTATGGGCATTACAAGTTTATATTAATGCCTTTTAGAATGACTAATTCACCCTTTGTTTTCATGGATCTAATGAATTGAGTTTTTAATGAATATATTTATGAATTTTTTGTGGTATTTATTGACGATATCTTGGTATACTCCAAAATCTACAAAGATCATGAGAATCACTTGTGCATTATTTTGAAGAATCATAGAAGAATTGAGTTATATGTGATGTTTAGCATGTGTGAATTCTGGATTCAACCTGTTCTTTTCTTGTCCATATTGTCTCTAAGTATAGAATCTTAGTTGATCTTGAAAATAAAATGGTGGTTTAGGAATGACCTACTTCAATTAATATAGCTGAGGTACATAGTTTTATTGGTTTCGTAGGTTATTATTAGTGTTTCGTTCAGAACTTCTTCAGATTAGCTAACCCATTAACCATGATTACTCATAAATTGGTTAATTTCACATGGAAAAATTTATTTGAATAATGTTTTTTAGAATTGAAAAGGAGGTTATTGAATGCTGTAAACTTTTCTCTACCATCAGTAAATGGTGGATTTTTTATTTACTGTGATGCATCAAATAAAGGTCTTGGATGTGTCCTTATGCAGAATGATAAAGTTATTACTTATGAATTAAGGAAATTAAAAGTTCATGAATATAACTATCCATCTCATAATCATTATTTTTCAGTTGTAACCCTTTCTCTGAAGATATAGAGACATTAACTCTATGGTAAAAGATATGAAATATATACTAATCACAAGATCTTGAAATATATCTTCTCACATAAAGAACTCAAAATGTGGTAAATGTGATGTCTAGAGATATATAAAAATTATTATTGTTCCATAAACTATCATCCTCCTCCTCCAAATCCATTTTTTGGTATTTTCTATGAATCCACTTTATGGGTAAGTGGAAACCTCAAAATCAAGATGTTCATCCATCACACCCTCACATCATAAATTGGAAATTCAAAAGAGAGCCACAAAAACTACATTTGAAATTTAAAATGATATTCCTTGGAATAATCACCATTGAAAAACCTCGATTCATAAAATATAGAGCAGCGATCCTCCTTGAGAAACACCCCCGACAGACGATTCACTATCTTCAAAAAAATCACCATTACTAATAAAGATCACTTGAAATCATCCCACCGAAGATACAGACCACAAACACCAACAACACCAACATCCTTGCCATTATCTAATCAGCTTCTTAATGAACTGAAATCCATACCAGTTCCATATTTTGGAATCATCACCATTCGATAAAAACATTTCAAAAAAAGGACACAAACCAGATCCGTTGCGAAAATTCCCAACAGATACCCCAAGGTATAGAAGAATCCATCGCGAACAACGCATCCTAGAATGCCATCGAATTCTCAAACTATATATCCCAAAATACCAAGAAAACCATCACTCATGTATGAATGGGAGAAGAGTTTTTGGATCCAAGTTATATATCATAATAAAAATAATAAAAACAATCCACAAAACATTGTTGTGACCAGCAACCACTGACATTGGAAACACCATCAAAGGTAGAAATCTAGGAAACCGCCATTGACCATTAGATGGATCACCAAAATCAATCTCCTAAATCACTCGGTGTTCACACAAACACATCTCTGAACCCCCTATGAAACCTTACACCACAACCCCGAACCATATGATTTGGGTGAATAAGTCAAATAAGGGTCAATCAAGGTCTCTAAAGAAGATATAACAAAATGATAAGGTTGAACCAGCCTCAGGGAGCATAATAATAGAATCATGAAGATGATAAATGAGTATAGGCGAGCCACTCCAAATCCAAGGGAAGAACCCCATATGGAGTTGAAGAACTCTCAGGAGAGCTCTCCCCATACACTATCATCCAGGGAAGGAAAATAAGGTGGAATATTCATTGAGTAGGAAGGATCATGGAGTTCTGAACAAAATGAGGATTAAAAAGGATTCAACATACATGGATCTAGTGAGTATGTATATGGTAATTATCAAAGAAGGTGAAGCATCATTACTTTTTCAATTAGTTTTCCAAACATCTTCATTCTAAATAATTAAAATTTCTTAATCTAATGGTTAGAATATTCAAAAGAAAATTAGAGCTATGAATGCTGGGAAGTTTTCTGAATTCATGTATGAGGATGGAATTATAAAATTTAAGAGGAGGTTATGTGTTCCCTCTGTACCCAGGCATAAAAGGGAGTTATTGGACGATTCTCATAGGTTGAATTTCCCTATACACCCTAGTAGTAGTAAGATGTATAGAGATTTGAAAGAACATTTCTAGAGTGAGAACATGAAGAAGAAAATTTCTGATTATGTATCAAGATATTTAGTCTGTCAAAAAGTGAAGGCCAAAAGACAACATCCTAGATGATTCATGAAACCTATTCCTATTCTTACATGGAAATAGGTTGACATCACTATGGATTTTATAACTCGATTAATAAAAAATCCAAGGAAGAATAATTTAATATGGGTGATTGTTGATCGACTTGACAAATTTTCTCATATCCTTTCTATAAGAGAGGATTTTCTACTAGAGTGCCCTGCACAGCTCTATATTAATGAATTTGTGAGACTTCGTGGAGCACCTCTCTCAATTGTGACAGATCATGATCTATGATTAACATCAAAATTTTGCAAAATTCTTCAGAAATATTTGGATATTGATATTCGATTGAGTACATCTTATCACCCTCAAACTAATAGGAAATAAAAATGGATGATCTAAACATTATAAGACATTTTGAGATTGTTCTCACTTGATTTTCAAGGTATGTGGGATCAGTATTTACCTTTGGAAGATTTTTACAACAATAATAGTTCCCATTCAAGTATTCAAATGGAACCATATGAGGAATTGAATGAAAATAGATATCGTACACCGACATGTTGGGATGAATTTGGTGATAGGAATCTTGTGGGCCCAGATCTTGTAGAGAAAACAATAGAAAAGTTAAAGACTATTCTAACCCATATCAAAGACGATAAAAGTAGGTAAAATGGATTTTCTGATAATCGAAGGAAGGATTTGAAATTTCTAGTGGGAGATCTTGTTTTCTTAAAAGTATCTCCATGGAAGGGAGTTATATGATTTGGGAAGAAGGGGAAACTAATCCCTAGGTACATTGGTCCTTTAGAAATTATGTGGAGAATTATAGCTATGTCTTGTCATTCAGGAATTCCACCTAGCCTTTATAAGTTATATAGTGTGTTCTGTACCTCATTGTTGAGAAAGTACATGGCAACCCCAAGACATGTACTCACATCTGAAGATATAAAATTGACATCTTTCTTATATTATTGTGAAGATCATATCCGAATTATATACACTAAATAACAGGTTTTGAGGGATTATATGACTCAGCTGGTAAAATTACATTGGAAAAAATCATAACATTGAAGAGGCAATGTGGGAGCCTGAGGAACTTATGATAAAGACCAACCCAAATCTTTTTATGATGTAAAATTTTGTAAATTTTGAGGATAAAATTTTTGTAAGGGGAATAATATAACACCCCAAGGTTTTACAAATAAATTTAATATGAAATTTTATGAATGAAACACTAATTGTCTACGAAATAACACTTATTTATTATATCCTAAATCTTAAACAAAATTTTGTTTTCTCTATTTTTTGAATTCCGAAAAACAGACATACACGGTTGCGATCAGCAATATATTTTGAGTTTGAAAGGATCAACGTACATTTTTGTTGAATAGTAACTTGATCCTTATGAATAGTAACCTCACCCATGTAAGTATAAATAATATTTAGGTACCTAATAAATGAGAGTGATTATTTTAAAAATTAATAATTAAGTGTTTGTATTTTTGTGAGTAATAAATATTTAATTATAATTTATAAATTTATAAATTTATTTAAAATAAAATTACTTTTAATAAAATGAATTCATAAATAAATATTTTATTGTCCCATGATTTTAGGATAATTTTATGATACCTTAGTCAATTTTTGAAAGTATTATAAAATCATTTTTTAATTTAAAATATTTATTTTCTAAGTAAATAATGATTTTATTTAAAAATTAAATTTCACATATTTAGAAAACTATTTTGATAAAATGAAGTCCATTTTTTAAATCTACATTTGAAAAATGGTTAGGGTGAGTTTTTGGGGTTTTTCTAAAATACTTGAATTTTTAGTGAATAGTAAAATATGCTAATTTATAGTATAAATACATTTGAAGCTAAATACATTATTGCATCAGTAATAACTAATGTATGCACACTTTTTTATAACTAAAATTAAATTATTACTATTTTTTAACAATGATCAACACTACTAGTTTTCTTTAAAATAAGAATAAAATAGTGAATAAGATATTCAAAAATCACCCCTCTCCTCCAATACAAAAACCACCCCTCACTCTATCTTCTCCTCACTCCTGTAAGCCATTAAGATTCAAAATTTTATTCCCAAATACTCTTCCCTAGTTTTTATCCATGTCTAGGAGCTCTTTTTCTTTTCAAAATTCAAAAACCCCTTCTCTTAAAGAGTTCTCATGGAGGATATTTCAAGAGGTAAACTCTCTTCCTTTTTCTTTAAATTTCATTTTCAATTTATTTTCTTTTCTTATCTTCTAATCACATACTCTATAAAAATGATCATGATAACTATAGTATCATATATATACTGTAATTATATCATCTTAATGGAATATCCTTCCTCAAAATACTATCTCTCTCTCTTTTGTTCTAAAAATGAAATCATCATCCAGGAGGTGTCGATTTACAACCTTCATGGATGATAAACATTCAATCATCCATTTATCCTTAAATCCTGGTCATGAAATCATTTTTATAGTTTAAAAGTACTATAATATATTTATTATAACCTATGAAATTTTTTTTAACCAGAATATATACATAATAATAATTCAAATGATAGATTTAGTTCATAACTATCGAAATATCGCCAAAATAATCTAAATGATCATTGGTAATGTTTTATCAAATAACTCATCCTCATACCATATAACTAAATGAATTATATAACCATTTAATATTATGTATTTTTTATCAGTATCATATAAATAAAATTCTTTATAATTATACCAATTCCACATGAACTTCCATACTCATATACAAGTATATTGTTCACGAAAACCAAGGAATCGAATGCTCCCAAGGAATAAAATTGTATCTTATAACTCATCTAAAATGCCATAAATAAACATGATAAAATTGTAATGAATAAATTAAATTTATATATGGTTATTAATTAATTAATAATTGTATTTAATTTTATTATCTAGTTATTTAAGTTCAAGTGAAGATCAAATTCGAACATAAGGTAAGGGTTTTCTACATGAACCTCTATTTTATTTCAGGTTATTTGTTTTCTCTCTTAATCACATTTAAATTATTAATTATTATCATATAAAAATAATAAATTATTTTTTAATGTTCTGTATATTTTTACCAATAATAAAACTTCTTTTTTTTATGACGAGTTAAATGTTTTATAAAGATCTTTCATAATTCTTCCTCATAAACAAGCCCGACTCTAGGGAACTTCTCAAATTCTTACTTATTTTCAAGTGTAATATTTAATATGTTTTAATCCAAACCTATTATTATAAAACCACTCATTTAATCATGGAAAAATACCTTAATTAATTTCTGGTTTTATTCAAAAAAATTTAAACAACTCTTCTTTTCAAAGTAAAAGTGTATTTCTCTAAAACATTCCTGGATGATTTTATTAGAGTATTTTTTCTATTTGAATACCTATGTTGAATTTTATATCTTATTGAGGTTAATATATTATTTTAATAATATAAAATATATTATTAAATGGTTTATGATCATTTTTACTAGGTATGTGTTATCTTGTTACCATTCAACATAATACTCAAAATGGTTAGTGTTTATGTGTGTAGATTGGGGAATGTTATTTCATGTTATTTATGTTTAGCTACATTCATATGAGGAATTCATTGGACATATAATGTGAAGTGTGGGGCCCACTATATCCCCTCAATGAATTGGAAGGACTCATGATACACAACAGAATTGGGTTTTGGTCGAGGCCTTACTCTAGTACTTTTAGACATCTTGGTTGAGGCCATTACAATATAATTCAGATGGACGACATTATTCATTACCTCATTATAGTATTAGTAATTGATAAAACATGTTATTATTCAACAAGTATAATATAAATGGTTATTTTTAATTCTTATATGATCATTTATATGGCCTTATTTAATCATCTTTCATTCCTTCTGTTTTATTCTCAACAATATTTTTCGATGCATGTGTTTTTAGTGGTTCACCATGCCTAGTGTTTATTTCTATGATAACTTACTCTATATTACTCACCCTTACTAAGCATCTGAGCTCACCCATTTATTATGTATTATTTTTATCAGGTTTCATGATTAATATAATTAATGACTTGTATGGATAATCATGGATTCATAGATGTTTCCAATGGAATTGATATTATGTATTTCATTTCAAGTTGTAATATTAAAATTATGTTTGTATCATATATTCCAAAACAACTAAACTATTAATTCCTTCAGGATACAACTTTCTTGTAATCATTATAATGTATTAATATAAGGATCCAGCTCCAAGATACTATGGTATGGGTCCTTACATGGGTTTTCAAAGAGAAGGTGTTCAAAAGCTTCCAATGTTTTTATATCCAATTTCAATATGTAATTGATTCCAATAACCAAAATTAAATTAAAAGATATATATAACTGAATTTATTTTACATTAAGATAAATTTAAAATATAATTTTACTTTATAAATAATTTAATCAAAATGGAATTTTTCTATTAAAATTAACTATTTTTCATTACTTCTCAAAAAATTAATATTTTTGGAAAATTCAAAAAAAAACACCTTAAGCTAATTTTGATATTATTATTTCAAAAATAAATTTTATTTTTTAAAATAAATTTTTCAGTCTTTTTAAATATTAGTTTTAAAATAAGTGTGAAATAAACGAAAAAACTAATTTTAAGAAAAATATAGTTTTTTATGCATAATATAAGATTTATTCTAATCTATTTTATAGAAAAAATATAATATGATGATAAAATATTTATTTAATATATAATATATAAAATTCATTAAAATAATTTACCAAAAAAGGTTTCATTAATTTATTAAGGTAAAATTAGTTTTTTTCATAAAAAATAGTTTTTCAGAAATATATTTCCCTTATTTTCAAATAGTTTTTAATTTAATTTTTAATTAATTAATCACCAAATAATTAGTTTTATATACATGTGTATAATATATATTTTTATAATTTAGTTACTAATATTCCTACCCTATATTCCAATGGCTAGGTGATAACTATCATTTTAAATAATAAAATTTTAAGAGTATGTCATGTTTTGCTTAAACATAGAGTTCTGTATAATGAAAGCTATAATTAGTGTTGTGTGTAATGAAAAATATTAAATTTATTAAATTTATTTAACAAAAAATCCCAATTTTTTTGTGAATTTCATTCTACCCCCTTAAAATAAATTCACCCTAAAAATTATTCTCAATCATCAAAGGATCAACATTTAAAAATTACCACATCGTAAAAATTAATAATAAAACATCCCCTAAAATGAGAAATTTAGAAACATAAATTATTCATAATGTAACTCATAACTAGGTTTCCAGAAACGAGATCATTAGTGAGAATTTTACATTTGGACATGGAAGAAAAATGTAAATAATTATAGAGAGTGAGATAGATATTTTATTATAATAATGTCTATGATCCATAGAAATTAAACATCCACATAACCATAAAACAAATAGGCATAAAAATGGTCATTGATGTTATCAAAAATGATGACAAGATTTTATTTCATGATCATTTTCCTAAATTTAAGGAATTTTCATGAGAATATATACTTAATTGATTTCATTCCATTTGATAAACACAAACTTACCCATTGGTTATAGCTTAATAAATTTCATCTTCATCTCTTACTCATATAAATAAAGTCGAATTGTTTGTGCCTAAAGCATTAAGAGATCATAAGATCCATAAATTTAATGATAATAAATTTTTTATATAATTTAGTTATCATCAAAAAAATGGTTATCACAAGTTATACAATATGAAAAAATATTTATATGGTGATGCAATACATTAATATCTAAAGAATCTTCCAATATTCAACACAAACCATTACATAAATGGTTGGGCTTATGACCCTTCCAAAATATTAAAATCCAAAACTATATAATCGAGGTCACTAAATTTTCCAAATAAACATGTAATTACTTCAAAAAAAAAGAAGTATCCCTTAATTATCACATAAAAAACATTTAAATAACTCAATAATCTAATCTCTTGATATAAGGTAATGACCTTAATTACTATAAAACATAATCTAAAACATATATCCCTCCTTATTTATTTAATAAATCAACATATTATTGAATATCATCCAGAAATAAAATAATATTGTAACCTTCATCAAAGATAACATAACCCAATTCTTCCAAAGATCATTAATCCATTCCAAGGTCATCCATACTATCCAATTTACATTATTCATATCAATAATCACTTCAACCAAACTAAACATCATTTTCTCAACATCAAGAACATATTAAGTGTTATCTTTCCTTAATAAAAATATCACCATGCCATTAAATCTCATGTATATTTCCTCATTACCATTTATCATATTTTTTAAAAACTATAAAAAACCCTTATACTGAAGAGTCCTTAAATATGTCATGATTCCTATATAACATAATCCGTGAATTCCAGTACATAAATACTTTGTTCATCCAATTTACTTCTAAAACTATTAACTAGGATTCATCTTCTTATTCCTTATTAACTATTTACATTGATATGGCATTCATTTTAACTTAATCATTAACAATAAATACTTTACTCATACAACCTTTCTGATTATCTTTATCAGATTTCCCCTTCAGGTATCAATTTTTATAATTCCCATGATTTTGACATTTAAAACATGCAATAGTAGATGATACCTTAGGAATACCATTATTATCAACCATTTCATTAACCAAACATTACATTTTTCATTTGAAATTACTTTCTTTATGTCCTTATTTTTCACACAAAAAATATCTTCTCATCCCACTCAGACAATATCTTGATTGACTCTTTCCACATTCTCGACATATATGAAACTATATCTTATTTCCTTGTTAGTATATACTACCCCAACTCTCAGAAAACTCTATCTTTATATTCCTTAGTTAGTCTATGAGTTCGTTATGGTGAACATTTTCAATAATGTTCTATGATAATACATTAGGCATAACCACAATATACTTCACTCTTGTTATCATCCCATTTGGTTACTCATTATAAAATTATCTATCACATTTAATTATAAATCAGCTCTTTCTAGTTCTCACAGTTTACTAAAACTAAAATGCATAGTATGAGAAACAATAATCATAATATAAAACTAAATATTTTGAAAAATAATTTATAAGAGTTCTAAATCAAGAAACTTTATTTCCAATCTATAAAACCCTAGGTTTAACCTAAATCATCCATGGTCATTATATATTTAAATACTTCAGGATGGTTTATAAATAGTTTTTCAATTTAAAAATCATATCTAATAAGATGATCAAACCAAGTGTCTAGAAAGGCCCCTGGTGTATATTAGGTGATTATCAATTTTATTTCAACATGTGATATTCGGAGTTATTACCCCTAGGTACCTATGTATCAAATCCACATCCACTTGTGGTATCCAAAAAGATATATAATTTCATAGAAATCACTCACTCTATCATTTACCAAAATTCCATGAAATGTTTTTATACTTTAACTAATCCTTATACTTATCCTTAGAGAAATACCAAGCCATATACTTATAAATATCTCTAGGGATATCACTAAATTTTTCTCATCTATATTTCCAAAGGTTAACTAAACAGATCCATCAATAACTATTATAGTGACTCCGGCATTTCATACATAGATATTAATTTTTTTTAGATTAATATTGAATACATTACCCCACATATGCATGAGGACTATAATATTTTAGTTTTTTTAGACTAGTCACACCATATTCTAATTTGGTGAAAGATATTCAATGCCTCCAATAAGTATCTTCCAATGAAGTACTCTTCATATAAATAACCTAATTAAAACCCTTGTTCTTAACATTGGGAAAAAAATCATAATAAATACAGATCTTATATTCTTAGTAAGTGTAAACAATGGAGATACATAATCATAACATGAACATCAGGGTAAGAGAATAGGAGAAAAACAATTAAAAACCATACCCTCCATAACAAAGATCATAATATTGAGTCATGACATAAATATTTGAAGTACATAAGACATGAATCATAATGAAATCAATGAAAATTGTCCATAAGATCATAACATTTGAATAAGAAATAAAATTGTGGTATAAAATAAGAATAGAAAATCATTTCCATATTACTCAATGCTCCCTGCCAATTCTATCATAGTGGAAGTGGGTTCACTCCCCAAACTATCATAATAGTCATGGTTCACTCCCAATTCTATTATAGTGTACATAGTCCCATAATAAACTAGGTTCACTTCTCATTATAGTAAAATATATCTCATAAGAAATTATTCCATACCTAATGCATTTGAGGGAGATATGGGTCCCACCCATATAATAATTAAAACCATATTTTTGTGTTCCACAAGATCAAAAAAAATAATTATATCATAACCCATGAATTGAAATTATTTTCAAATAAATTTCATCATATTATATCCCATTTAAAAGAGACATGTTTCATAATAATGTTATCATTTCACTAAATCATAACCCATAGAAAAAGAAATTGGTTTCATAAGTATTTTTTTGTTTTATAACCTGTAGAAAAGAAAAAGTTTTCAAAAACAAATTAGAATCATAAAACACTAAGGGAAATAATTATAATTGTATCCTTTTTTCATATCCCCATTAAATAAAAAATTACATAAAATGACTTTTCTTATAAGGAAAATGATTTTGAAATAGATATCACTTGGAACATTTTTTAAAGAAGATTCTATTTATTTTAAAATTACTTTCTAAAACATGAAACATTTGGTAAATCAATTTCATTGATAATAAAATTTTAAAATTATAATTCAATCATCAAAATAATTTTAAATTATTTTTGAGCAAAATAACCTTTCCAATTTTAAAAAACGTTTTAAAACATTAAAAATTTTCAAAATACATTTCATTTTTAGATAATTTTTTTAAAAAAAAGTCAAAAATATTGAGGAAAATATTTATTTAAAAATAACTATAAAGACTTGTAAGTTAATCTTTAAGTAATTTAGTGGTCATGAATAGTGGAAATATCACTCATGTTGTGCATGTTAAAAACAAATATTACTTCCAGAGTTTTTGGTAAAATCCAAACTGGTGTTTTTTAGAAAATGACTTTAATATTCCTTATAAAAAATCATAAAAATTAATAAATGAGTAAAAATTACTTTAATAAATCATTTTAAGTATGTGAAAAACATTTTTTAAATTGTTTTTAGAAAACATTATTTTTGAATAAAATGGGTTTCTGACTGAAAAGGTGATTTTTATTAAAAACTGATTTTGAACTCATGATTACTTAGAGAGAGGAAAATAAAGTTAAAAAGTATATTCTCTATAAATAATCATATTATAATAAAATATATGTTTTTATTCAATTAAATTTCATAATAATTCATCACTAAAATAATAATCCAAGGAAATATTGATAAATGATTAGATTATGACATAAATCCCTTACCACATTGGTAAAATTGAATCATAAACCCCAAAAAAGAATTACATTGTGTGGAAATAAAAATATCATGAAAATAAAAAATTTCATGATATTAAATTTAAAATTTGAACTACATACACCCCATAAAATAATTTCAGTTTATAACATAACATATGTCTCAAATAAAGAAAACTGAGACAAAAAAATCCTTTCCGCTTTGGTAATGCTTGAACTATAAACCCCATGAAAGATACATCACAAAATAGATATGAATATCAGAAAAAATTTCAATATAATAATCATAAAATAAATACATGGGAATAACTTTCACCACATAATATAAATAGGAGTAAAATATGGCATGTGTCTCATAGAAGTAAAAAGTGAGACGAGAATCCCTTACCACAATAGTAATTTTTTGAATCATAAGATCTAAAAAAGCATAACATCAAAATAAATTAAAATATAATTAATATAATTATATTTATGATATAAAATATCAAATGTAAATTATATACACCATTTAGAAGAAACAGGTGGTGAATTTTCCTATGTCTTCTTAAGAAAAAGATTATACATCCCACACATTATGTATCGACATCCTTCATAAATGTTTAAACCTTCAATATAATAAATATAGATTAATTATACATATATTAGAGAACCATACACATATATATCATACAATATATGATTTAATTAATTTATTTTTTTACATTTTTGTAAAACAAATCTTTGTTAAAATCACATTTTGAGTTTTAACTACATTGTTTTCTGTGTATGGTTTGATTTTTTATTTTTTGGTCCTCTTACTTTGACCATGGTTCCATAATATCTAAAATAATAATAATTAAATAATTATTATATTCTTTCATAAATTATAGTTTTAAGACTAATCATGAATGGTTGTTTCGATAAATTACGTATGTTACGATCATGGAGATGGTAGGTCATACGTACACATGAGTAACATTTCCATTTTTCAATGATCATTATGGAAAGGGTGTTAATAAAATAATAAATTTCCCAAATTTTCATAATATAATAATTACACTATTATATATTTAAATATAATTTTTTATATCATCCATTTAGTGTTGTGATGGAAATCGAGTCACATTGCCTCGTGAAGGTGGAAGTCCACACATACATGGAAGATGTTATCGTCTTTCAGTGTGTGAAAAGGTAAGAAAGAAAATATATATTTTTTATTTTAAGAATGATAAATATTTAATTAAAATAATTATTATTATATTTATATCATATATATTTAATAAATTTACCCTTATTATATTCTTTGTATACCATTGGTGAAAATTAATCATATTGCTTCACAAAGAAGTAATTCATTGTACACATAAACGATGTTATCATATCCCCTATGAAATAGAAATTAAATATTTATATATGATAAAGTGACTCAAAATGTATAATTATGTTATAAATATTATTTTTATAATTTATATCCATCATCAAGCTCGACTGTTATATGCGGTAATGGAAATATGATTGACATCAGTCCGTGAGGCAGTAGTAAGCCGTACACATGAACGATGATTTCATAACCGATTTGATGGAAGCGGATTTTTTTTGGGTCATTACCTTATAATAACAACATATAAATATATGTATGATAATAATTCCATTATATCATAAAGTAATAACAATAGTTTAATTAGTTAGAGTAATAAATACAATAAAAACATTATTTGATGAACATTACCTCTTCTTCAGGTATCATCATTATGTTTGAACCAAAATCCTTCCTGGGTTAGATTTATGTGAAAACTAGTACATATAAGATGAGAGTATGTAATTATTTAAGTTATTTTTTTAGATATTGGATTAACCAAAATGTTTTTATGGTGTGAATAATAGGTTTTAGGGGTGACATTTTATAACTAAAGTGAGTGTCCCACTTGTAATTCTTTTAGAAGAAAACAGTGTACCTATGTTTTTCACATAAAAAAGGGTATAAAATGGATCAAAATAAAATCTTAGACATTTTAATTTATATATATAGAATTAAAATAAGTTTTAGGAAATATTATGGTTTATTTTAACCCCTATCATTTTAGTTTAATACCCGGGAAACCCATTTTTACCTTAACCGCATTAAATAATTTTTACTTTTTTTATTATTAATTTTGAAAAAAAATATTCACCATATTATATAATATAAATTATTATTATTTCAAATATGGAATAAATTTTTCCATATTAAATTAATATTATTGTAAAATTTTAATATAAAATTGACCGCTCAAAAGTTATGAAAAAGCGGGTTTTAAAAGATAAAATGTTCATAAGTTTACAAAGATTTTATATGAAATACCAATATTTAATTGATTCCAATGAAAACATTGGATTAATATATATATATATAATTAATCTAATTATACATTACAATAAATTTAAAATATAATTTATCTTTATAAATTATTTAAACTAAAGTTTTTTTCAATTGAAATTCATCATTTTTCACTATTTTCCAAAAGGTTAATATTTTTAGAAAATTATAAAAAGTTCACCCTAAGATAATTTTTATATTATATTTTCAAATAAATATATATTTTCAAGTAAATTTTATAATTTTTTTTTAAAATAGGTTTTAAATAAGTGCACAAGAATTTGAGAAATATTTTTTTAGAAAAATATAGTTTTTTAAATGTAAAATTGGATTCATTCTTGTCTCTTGTATAGAAAAAAAAGATGAATGTTAAAATTTTATTTAATATATAATATATTAATGTCATTAAAATCATGCATTGAAATTTGTTTAATTAATTTTTTTAGTTAAAATGTGTTTGTTTACATAAAACGTGTTTTTTGTAAAAGATTTAAATTATTTTCATCTATCATTTTATTTTCAATTTTAATTAATTGGTCTCTATAAAATTTATTTTATAAAAAAAATTTAAATCATATATTTTCATAATTTAGTTAATATTATCCATACTCGTCATTCTAATGGATAGGTGATAACTATCATTTTGTATAATAATATTGTAATAGTATGTCATGTTTCATTAAAATTCAATGTTACATGTAATGAAATATAAACTCAGTGTTTTATGTAATGAAAAATATTAAAAATATTATATTTATTTTAAAATATATATATTTCAAAAAAATTGTTAGTTTTATACATTATATTTATATAATATCTATTGGTCGGAGTAGATTACTCAAGAGGGTGGTGAATTGAGTATCTGTAAAAATTTATATTCAAATTGGTTCTTTGAAAAATTCCCCCCAAAAAATTTAATCAAAGTCAGTTTGTAGTGAATTTAAAAAAGTCTTAAATGTTAAATTAATTTATCATATGATTGATTAGTTCTCAGCTATACTAAACTAAAGATTGGTATAACTTTTAAAACCAACTTACTGGTTCATAACAGATATAAAAACATTCTAAACTAACTATCAAATTTCAATTTAGTTTTACAAAATAGTGATAAAACATAGTAAAATTAATCAGTAAAAATAAAGTGGAAATAAACAAGAGGTTTAGTCTCAATCTGAGTCTTAGTCCTCTCTACTTGGTGATCACCAACCACCAAGTAGTTTATATTAATAAACAGTTTGATTCACACCCTAGATCGAGGTTCAAAAAATCACACAAGGTTTTCCAAGTCACACCTGACCTATACCACAGTTATTCTTGGAAAAACCAACAAACAGGTCACACAAGATATGACAACCCTGCTTTTATTACAAACTTAAACATGATTCATTACATAAAACGTCACTTGATACAACAAATAACATTGAGAGGTTTAGTGTCCTTGGGGCTTAGGATAATTACCTAAAAACTTAAAACATGAAATACAACATCTTTATTGAAAACTTCCTTTATAAGACCACTACATTCCCTCGTACTTTTCATTGCATGGGATAACCTGAAGACATGCAGAAGAAAAGGGTGAGCTATAAAGCCCAGTAAGGGAGTACACATGAATTATAATGAGGAGTACAATACATGTTAGGCAATAGGCATATCAATATAGTATAAGAGAAACATTAACATAAAGGCATGATAAAACATGATAATCATAACATGGAAATGTGGCCACAACACTTAACATGGAATTAGCATGAGCCAAGGCTCATTGCACATGGAGGATGAGTAAATCCTCATTTCACATAAAGCACAAGTAAACCCTCATTTAACTTGAATTATCATGATTCAACACTCATTACACATGTCGTATCATGATATTATACTGTACCCAATGCATTGGAGTGCTATATGGGTGCACCCTTCTTAAACATTTCATTTCATGCATAAGTGTGCCACATGGATCATAAAACACAGATTAATAAAACATAATCATTTATTCTACGATAAAGTAATGTGGAATTAATACATGAAATATTATAATCAATAAGTAAATGTACATAAAGGTGAATACCCTTGATGGAGAAATGGGAATGGTATTCACTACAAAATGGCATTGGCTTAGAAAATTGGTGCGATTTTAGTACCGTAACGGTGTGACGTAAGAATTAATAGAAATGTTTTATGAGAGAGAAAGGGGTTCCTCGTCATATTTACATGTAATGGACAGTAATTAGGTAATATGGGTACATTTACCAACAATTTTAATGTAATTTAGATTCATGATACAAAAGTATTGCTTGAATGTAAATGAGGGGAGAGAAGTTCCTTTTAGAATTTCGGCATAGTAACGAGTGTACATGGGAGGAATTTAATGAGAGAGAAATGGGTATCCCATCATTCAAACATAAAGAGTTCAGTATGAGGGATGTGTGAAAGCATACCCCAACATTCATAATTGAAATTAAAAGGGAAAAACAACATAAAGAAAATTTGACAAAAATGAGAAACGAAGAAAAAACCCTTACTTGGAAGTGTGCTTCCAAAGGATAGAGAGAGGCCTATGAGAGGCTTCTTGGGAGCTTGGGGCACCTTGGGAGGATTCTAGAGAGAGTAGGGCAGAGTTTTTATGAACTAAAAAGGCTTTTAGTGAAGAGTAAGTGGGAGCTTGGGTTGGTTTATATAAGAAAGGTGAGGGTTTGGGTCACCTTACATTAAATTAATCCAAAGCACAAACCATCTCAGGGTTTTTGCCCATGGTTTTTTGGAAAATAGAAGAGGAAAACAATATTTTATAATTCCAAAGTCCGAACATCTTAAAATAATAGGGTTTCTTATGTGGAGGTGAGTCATACTCCCATGGCAATTAATTTAAAAATACAAGGTGTTTAATAAGTCTTGAGGGGTCCATTAATGCTTTGAAAAGTAAGGCAAACAAATCCAAAATCACATTATTTAATGGTAAAATATATATTGGCATAACATACAGATTATAGTATTTTATTACATCACTATTGGGTCATTATGATGTCATAAAACACATTATATATTTAAACGGTATTTAATTTTTACTCAAAAATTTGACTGTCTCAGAAAATTATGAAAAATTTACCGTTGGATAATTTCGACATCCTGATTCCAAAAATAGAATTTATTTTATCTAAATAATTTTCTAAATATGTTAATTTTCACTTTTAAAATAAAAAGCGACATTTATCGAAAATTTACAGGTTTTTACAAAAATGGCTTTCAAACCTTAATAAAAATTATAATTGCATTCATACAATTATATGATAATTTATATATAATGAAATTAATCTAATAATAATAATAATAATAAATATTAAAACAATATTTAATTAAAAAGTCCCATAATTTAATAAAATAGATTTCTTAATTAAATAATAGCTAAAAAACACCATTTGTACTCTAAAAACTATTTACAATGTATCAATAATGATAAGAAATTATATTCGTTATTATATACAAAAATAATGTACATGAACATAGTACTATAGATTAGTTACATAACCCCTTAAAATAGCCACATAAGACCTAAGGGTAAGGTGTGTGATGGTGACAGACTCTTGGGGTGGCTTGGATAACATCGCTTGAGTGATAATTTCTATCAACTTCCACTTCTCCCGCAGACGGTCTCATTCGAGATTGAAATGGTGAAGCTCAGCTTGGGCTTGGTCAAGAGCGAAGCCCAAGGATGCCACCTCTTTTCTGAGCTCTGATAAATGGGCTTCAAATGGGGAAATTCTACTGGATGAGGCTATCACTTCCTTTGTCTGAGTAAATTTGGATTTGTTAAAGCCCTATATTTATACTAATCATGTGATCACTATTCAAAGGCTATATTTGCAATGGTCAAAATTCATAACATAAAACCAAAGAATTTTACATTTTATATAAACATAAAGAGACATTTAATTAGATCAAGAGGGATTTGTATTATTGAATCTTTGTGTTGTTACAATATTCCCCCCTTAAGAAATTTTGCCCAAGAAATTTTTCCTTTTCCCACACTAAAACAGATATGAGTAACTCAGCTTCATCATTTACTCTAATTCCCAAGCCACTTCATCAAACTTGTGGTTTCTCCACAACACCTTAACGAGGGGCATTGTATTATTTCATAGATCTTTTTCTCTACGATCTAAGATCTTCACTGGTTGCTCCTCATGAGAAAAGATCATCCTCCAACTGTACCACCTTAGAAGAGAGTACATGTGAAGGGTCTAGTATGTACTATATTAATAGGGATACATGAAAGACATCATGTACTTTGTTCATGGTAGGTGTAAGTGCTAGTAGATAGGCCTCATCCCCAACACGATCAATAATTACGAAGGTGCCGATGTACCTTAAACTTAACTTCCCTTTCTTTCCAACCCTCATGGCCATCTTCCACGGAGATATGTGTAGAAAAACCATGTCTCCAACTTTAAACTCAAGGTCTCGTCAAAGATTATCTGTATAACTCTTCTGTCGACACTGGGCTGCCTTGATATGATACTGAATGGTTTTCACCTTCTCCACCATTTCCTCAACCATTTCTGGTCCAAGAAGTTTACGTTCACCGACCTCATCCCAACATTACGGTGTTCTGCAACTTTTCCCATATAGGGCTTCATATGGTGCCATTTGGATGCTCGAGTCGAATCTGTTATTATAAGATAACTCAACCAGAGGAAGATATTGATCCCATCCTCCTTTAAAGTCTATTGACCACGCTCTCAACATATCCTAATGTGTTTGGAAAGTCTGCTCGGATTGGCCATCAATTTGAAGATGATAGGTCGTTCTGAAGTTCAGTTTAGTATTCAGAGCATGGTGAAGACTCTTCCAAAACTTAGAGGTGAATCTTGGATCTCGGTCAGACACAATAGATAGTGGTACTCCATGAAACCTTACCACATCCCTGATATATATCCGTGCCAGTTGATCCAATGAGAAATCCTCCCAAAGAGCAATGAAGTGTGTAGTCTTTGTAATACAATCCACAACAACCCAGATTGCTTTGCTACCTTTGGATGTCCTTGGATGTCCAGTGACAAAGTCCATGGTGATGTTCTCCCATTTCCATTCTAGTATGGGAAATTGTTGCATCATCCCCTTATACTTCTGCCTCCATGCCTTCACTTGATGGAACACCAGAAACTTTGATGTATATTCAACAATATATTTCTTCATATTATCCCACCAAAAGTTTTCTCAGAGATGTCGATACATATTTGTGCTCCCTGGGTGAATAGAGAAATTTGAACTATGTGCATCATCCAAAAGTTCCTTATTCATCTCTGTACTTGATGGAACACATAATCTTTTCTTAAACCGCACAATTCCTTCTTAATTAACATTAAACTCCGAGGATTTCCCTTTTTCGATAGCTTCCACTTTTTCTTGAAATCCCACATTATACATTTGATCATCCTTTAGCATTTCCAAAAGAGACGGTTGAGCAATCATTTGTTAAAGGATTGATGATGTTCCCTTCTCTTTGATTCCCATGTCCACCTTCATCAAGTCTAAGAATATTGGATCCTTCTCAATTATCATCATTGATAGAATCGTTGGATCCTATCTACTTAGGGCATCTTCCACCTTGTTCGCTTTCCCAGGGTGGTAATGGATTGAACAGTCATAATCCTTGATGAGCTCTATCCATCTTCTATGGCGCATATTAATCTCTTTCTGTGTGAATATATATTTAAGACTCTTGTGGTCAGTATATATCTCACATTTCTCTCCATAGAGATAATGCCGCCAGATTTTCAAGGCAAAGATCACCGCTTCCTACTCCATATCATGCGTAGGATAGTTTCTCTCATGATTTTTCAACTACCTTGAGGTATAGGATATAACTTTATAATTCTTCATCATCACACATCCTAATACCTTCTTTGAATTATCACTGAAAACAACAAAAAGTTCCCCACTTGTGGGTAAAGTGAGCACGGGCGCAGTGATAAGCCTCCTTTTCAACACCTTGATGCTTTCTTCGCATTCATCACTCCAAGAAAAATTTACTCCCTTTCGAGTTATCTTGGTAAGAGGGTGGGACAATCGTGAAAAATTTCTCAGAAATCATCGATAATATCCAGCTAACCCCAAGAAGCTACGGATATCCGTTACCGATTTTGGCCTCTTCCATCCCTCAATTGCATCTGTTTTGGAGGGATCCATATATATCTCATTGCTTGAGATGATATGGCCCAAGAATGATACTTCCTTTAACCAGAACTCACAGTTTCTGTACTTTTCATAGAGCTTCTCCTTGCGCAAAGTCTCCAATACAGTTCTTAAATTCTCCTCAAGATCCTCCTTTATTTTGGAGTATATTAGAATATCATCTATAAAGACTACCAAAAAATTTTCTAGGTAATCTCTAAAGAATCTATTCATTAATTCCATAAAGATTGTTGGAGAATTAGTGAGTCTGAAAGGCATTAGAATGAATTCATATTGCCCGTATCTTGTGTGAAAAGCAGTCTTGGGGATATCTTCCTCCTTAACCCTTACTTGATAATATCGCAACCGCAAGTCCACCTTGGAGAAGTATTGTGCTCCACGTAGCTGATCGAACAAGTCATCAATTCTTGGGAGAGGATACTTGTTCTTTATCGTGATTTTTTTAAGTTCACGATAATCGATGAAAACCCGCATTGGCCCATCCTTCTTCTTGATGAAGAGGACTGGTGCACCCCATGGTGAAGCACTTGGGCATATAAACCCTTTATCCAGATTCTCCTGTAGTTGTTTCTTCAACTCTTCAATCTACAAAACAAGAATTCTATATGGAGTCTTGGATATTGGTAAAGCCTCGGGTATAAGTACAATTGAGGATTCAAGATCTCTTCTATGAGGAAGACCAGGCAGTTCCTCAGGAAACATTTCACCGAATTCCCTCACAATAGGCATTTCTTCAAGGATGGTTTCTTCCTTGGACTCAATCATCTGAGCCAGATACGCATGCTCATAAGGTAGTAATATCCATGCTTGAGATGATAGAGCTAAAGGATATTTATCTTCCTCCTTACACTTGTAAAGAATCAGGGGTTGATTCTCCATATGGAGTGTGATTTCCCTCTCCCGACAATTTATGTTGGCTCTATATAAGGAAAGCCAATCCATGCCAATAATTGCATCAAATTCCACCAGAGGGAGTATGATGAGGTTCACCGGGAAATTCAATCCATAGATTATAACTGGGGAGGACTTATATTCATGGAATTCAATGATTTCCCCATTTTCCAAACTCACTGACATCTTCACTTCCATGATTTGTGGTGGTGCTGGGATTGTTATACTAAACTTTCGAGATATAAAAGAATGTGTAGAACCTGAATCAAAAAGTATGTTCTCTATTCTTGAATGAATAACCAGCGTACCTATCACCACTTCGTTGTCGGGGTTCACTTCGGCAGAAGTGATGGAAAAAGCTCTTCCTTGCTACCTGGGAGGTTATTGGTTGCCTCTGAAAACCCTTGGATTAGGGCACTGATTTGCAAAATGACCTGATTCTTTGCATTTTTAGCATTGAACAATGCGTTGAGGTTCGAATGGATAGTTCCTTTACTCTATCTCAGTCGTGGGTCTTTCTTGCCGACAGTTAATAGCTAAGTGCCCTTCTCTTCTACACCTGAAGCATTTTCTCCTCCCCTTAAGGCAATTTTCTGGGTGCTTCTTTTAGCACTTTTGGCAAGTGGGGTGCTCGATCTTCTTAGCACCGTTGGATTTATCCATCGGACCACTAGAATTGAAGTCCACCTTACTCTTCTTATCCCCATGAAACCCCTGTGATCCTCTGATCTCCATTTCGACCTTGAGGGCACATCGGACAATTTCCTCATGGCTGTCGAAGTCACGAATCGTCAATGCTTTCCGTAGGATAGGATTCAGCCCACCAATGAAGCGGTCAACTTTGCATTCGGGGGTAACGACAAAGCCGGAAGTGCATCATGCAAGCCTTGTGATGTTTTCCTCATACGCTCCAACAGATTATTCAATTTTTTGCTTGAGGGAAAGGAAGTCCCTTTCCATCTTAAGCCGGAGGGTGCATGGAAAATATTTATCGAAAAACATCTTCAAGAAATCCTTCCATTCCAAAACCTTGATCTCCTTCTCAGTCTTCGTATTTTTTATCAATGTCCACCATTGATTAGCTTCACCCTCCATATGATAAGCCACCAGGAGAACCTTCTCTTGTGCATAACATTGAAGGATGGAGAAGATCTTTTCAATGGAGTTGATCCATTGTTTAGCGATCATGGGTTTGGATGATCCACTAAAAGTAGGAGGCCTTTGTCTCATGAATATCTCAATAGCGACTTGTTCTTTCTTAAGGGGGTTTGAACGTTCTTCTTAACCCGTGTTTCTATTCAAAACTTGAGTTAGCTGAGAGAGAAGCGTGTCAAAGTTCACGATTCCCGCTCCCATTGGATTGGGAATCTCATTAGTATAATCATCACATTGATCTTCACAACGGTTGTTAGCCTGAGTCCTCCTATTATCGGCTATTGGATGGAATAAAAAGAATTTTAAGGGTAACACGTAAAGGGTAATCTGAAGACAAAATTTTATGACTTATAGATAAAATTTTATTTCCTCAACTCATGAGTCTATAGGCTTCAATCTAGGCTTTTCATGATCTACCTTCTAACATATATTCTTAGGAGAATTTTATTTGTTTCCCTTAATAAGGGTTCATACTAAGCTTGTGAATTTATCAAAACATATCCCCCTGGAGTGTCGTAACCAAGAGTGCAGCAAGGCCCGTTGTCGTGCACCAGTTCCCATTCGAGTCTAGCTCAAAGCGGTGTTTTCGGGTTTTACCATTAGAATACATCTATTCCAGAGCTGCCTCTACCTGCATGTATCAAGACAGGGATGTATTTCCTTGGTAACCCACTTACTCAATACTCACCAAAACATATGGATGTTTTTATTATACTTCGTCTTGACTCTAAGGCTTTACAAGGGTTTTCTAATCCTAATCCCAAAAATAACTAAACCTATCCTTTGATACCAACTATGACAACCATGCTTTTATTACAAACATAAACATGATTCATTACCTAGAAAATCGCTTGATACAACAAAGAAGATATAGAGGTTTAGTGTCTTTGGGGCTTATGTTCATTACATAAAAACTTAAAACATGGAATACAACATCTTTATTAAAAACTTCCTTTACATGACCACTACATTCTCTCATACTTAGCATTACATGGGATAACCTAAGGACATGCATAAGAAAAGGGTGAGCTATAAATCCCAGTAAGGGAGTACACATGGAATATCATGAGGAGTAAAATATGTGTTAGGAAATAGGCATATGAATAGAGCATAAGAGAAACATGAACATAAAGGCATGATAAAGCATGATAATCATAACATGGAAATGTGGCGACAACACTTAACATGGAATTAGCATGACCACGGCTCATTGCACATGGAGCATGAGTAAATCCTCATTACACTTAAATCATGATTAAACCATCTTTTCACTTAAAGTAGCTTGAGTCAACACTCATTGCACATGACGTATCACGATACTATACTTTACCCAATACATTGGAACACTATAAGGGTGCACCCTTCTTAAACATTTCATTTCATGCATATGTGTGCCACAAGGATCATAAAACATGGATTCATAAAACAAAATCATTTATTCCAAGATAAAGGAATGTGGAATTCATACATGAAACATTATAATCAATAAGTTAATGTGCATAAAGGTTAATACCCTTGATGGATAAATGGGAATGGTATTCACTACACATTGGCATTGGCTTAGAAAATCAGTGTGATTTTGGCAACGTAACGGCGTGACGTAAGAATTAATAGAAATAGTTGATGAGAGAGAAAGAGGTTCCTCGTCATATTTACATTTAATGGACAGTATGGAGGTCATATGGATACATTTCCCAACAATTTTAATGGAATTTATATTCATGATACAATGTATTTCTTGAATGTAAATGAGGAGAGAGAAGTTCCTTTCGGAATTTCGGCATAGTAATGGGTGTACATGGGGGGAATTTAACGAGAGAGAAAGGGGTATCCCATAATTCAAACATAAATAGGGATGTATGAGGTAGGTGTGAAACCATACCCCAACATTCATAATTTAAATTAAAAGGGAAAACAACATAAATAAAATTGGACAAAAATGAGAAATGAAGAAAAAACCCTTACTTGGAAGTGTGCTTCCAAAGGCTAGAGAGAGGCTTCTGAGAGGCTTTTTGGGAGCTTGGGGGACCCTGGGAGGATTCTAGAGAGAGTAGGGCAGAGTTTTGACTACCTCCAAAGGCTTTGAGTGAGGAGGAATTGGGAGCTTGGGTGGGTTTATATAGGAAAGGTGAGGGAATTCTTTATTATTTAGGTTTGGGTCCCCTTACATTAAATTAATTCAAACCACAAACCATCCCATGGTTTTTGCCCATGGTTTTTGGAAAAGTAAAGAGGAAAACAATATTTTATAAGTCCAAAGTCCTAACTACTAAAAATAATAGGGTTTCTTATGTGGAGGTGAGTCATACTCCCATGGAAATTAATTTAAAAAGACAAAGTGTTTAATAATTCTTGAGGGGTCCATTAATGCTTTGAAAAGTAAGCCAAACAAACCCAAAATCACATTATTTTAATGGTAAAATATATATTGGCCTAAAATAAAGATTATAGTATTTTATTAAGTCATTATTGGGTTATTATGATGTCATAAAAAACATTATATATCTAAACGGTATTTAATTTTTACTCGAAAATTTCATTGTCTCATAAAATTATGAAAAATTCACCGTTGTATAATTTCGACTTCCTGATTCCAATAATAACATTTATTTTATCTAAATAATTTTCTAAATATGTTAATTTTCACTTTTAAAGTAAAAACTGACATTTATCGAAAATTCATGGGTTTTGACGAAAAATGGCTTTCAAACCGAAATAAAATTATAATTGCATTCATACAATTATATGATCATTTATATATAATAAAATTCATATAATAATAATAATAATATTAATTTATTGAAAAATTATTTAATTCAAAAATCCCTTAATTTAATAAAGTAGATTTCTTAATTAAATAATAACATAAAAACACCATTTGTAATTTAAAAACTATTTACAATGTATCAATAATGACAAGAAATTATATTCATTATTATATACAAAAATAATTTACATGAACATAGTACTATAGATTAGTTACATAACCCCTTAAAACAGCTGCATAAGACTTAAGGGTAAGGTGTGCGATGGTGACAGACTCTTGGGGTGGCTCGGATAACATCCCTCGAGTTGTAATTTCTATCAACTTCCACTTCTCCCATAGATGTTCCTGTTCAATAATGACATGGTGAAGATCATCTTGGTCTTGGTCAAGAGCGAAGACCAAGGATTCCACCTCTTTTCCGATCTCCGATAAATGGGCTTCGTATGGGGCAATTCTACTGGATGAGGCAATCGCCTTCTTTGTCTGATTAAATTTGGATTTGCTAAATCCCTATATTTATACTAATCATGTGATCACTGTTCAACAGCTATATTAGCAATGGTCAAAATTCATAACATAAAACCAAAGAAGTTGACATTTTATATAAACATAAAGAGACATTTAATTATATCAAGAAGGATTTCCATTAATGAAACTTTGGGTCGTTACAATATTCCCCCCTTAAGAAATTTCGCCCTCGAAATTTGTCCTTTTCCCATAATAAAACAGATGTGGGTAACTCAGCTTCATCATTTCCTCCAATTCCCAAGTCACTTTTTTAATCTTGTGGTTTCTCCAAAACACCTTGACGAGGGGCATTGTCTTATTTTGTAGAACTTTTTCTCTACGATCTAAGATCTTCACTGGTTTCTTCTAATGAGAAATATCATCCTCCAACTGTACCACCTCAGAAGAGAGTACATGTGATGGGTCCGGTATGTACTTCCTTAAGAGGGATACATGAAAGACATCATGTACTTTTACCATAGTAGGTGGAAGTGTTAGTCGATAGGCCACAACCCCGACACGATCAATAATTTCAAAGGGGCCGATGTACCTTGGGCTTAACTTCCCTTTCTTTCAAAACCTCATGACCTTCTTCCATGGAGATATGTGTAGAAAAACCATGTCTCCAACTTTAAACTCAAGGTTTAATTGACAATTATCTGCATAACTCTTCTGTCGACTCTGGGCTGCCTTGATATGCTGCTGAATGGTTTTCACCTTCTCCACCATTTCCTCTACCATTTCTGGTCCAAGAAGCTTACGTTCAATGACCTCATCCCAATATGCTGGTGTTCTGCACCTTTTCCCATACAAGGATTCATTATGTGCCATTTGGATGCTCAAGTGGAAACTGTTATTATAAGATAACTCAACCAGAGGAAGATGTTGATCCCATCCTCCTTTAAATTCCATTGAGCACGCTCTCAATATATCCTCAAGTGTTTGGACAGTCCGCTCGAATTGGGCATCAGTTTGAGGATGATAGGCCATACTGAAGTTCAGTTCAGTATTCAGAACATGTTGAAGACTCTTCTAAAACTTAGAGGTGAATCTTGGATCTCGGTCAGACACAATAGATAGTGGTACACCAAGCAACCTTACCACTTCCCTGATATATATATGTGCTGGTTTATCCAATGATAAATCCTCTTGAATAGCAATGAAGTGTGTAATCTTTGTAAGAGGATCCACAAAAACCCAGATTGCATTGTTTCCTTTGGATGTCCTCGGAAGTCCAGTGACAAAGTCCATGGTGATGTTCTCCCATTTCCATTCTGGTATAGGCAATGGTTGCATCATCCCCTTAGACTTCTGCCTCTCTTCCTTCACTTACTGTCACACCAGTCACATTGATGTATATTCAGCGATATCCTTCTTCATATTATCCCACCAAAAGTTTTCTCGAAGATCTCGATACATCTTTGTGCTCTCTAGGTGAATAGAGAAATTCAAACTATGTGCATCATCCAAAAGTTCCTTCTTCAGCTCCGAACTTTATGGAACACATAGTCTTTTCCCAAACCGTACAATTCCTTCTTCATTAACATTAAACTTCGAGGAGTTCCCTTTTTTGATAGCTTCTACTTTTTATTGAATTCCTAAATCATCCTTTTGAGCATCTTTTAACCATTCCAAAAGAGACAATTGAGCAATCATTTGTGAAAGGATTGATGATGTTCCCTTCTCTAGAATTCCCATGTCCATCTTCATCAAGTCTAAGAAGATTGGTTCCTTCTCAAATCTCATCCTTGATAGAATCACTGGATCCTTTCTACTTAGGGCATCTGCCACCTTGTTTACTTTCCCTGGCTAGTAATGGATTGAATATCCATAATCCTTGATGAGCTCTATCCATATTCTCTAGCGCATATTAAGGTCCTTCTATGTAAATATATATTTAAGACTCTTGTGGTCAGTATATATCTCACATTTCTCTCCACAGAGATAATGCCGCCAAATTTTCAAGGCAAAGATCACCGCCGCCAACTCCAGATCATGCGTTGGATAGTTTCCCTCATGGATTTTCAACTGCCTTGAGGTATAGGATATAACATTATCATTCTGCATCAGCACACAGCCTAATCCCTTCTTTGATGCATCATGGAAAACAAAAAAAATTCCCAACTTGTGGGTAAATTGAGCATGTGCGTAGTGATAAGCCTCCTTTTCAACTTTTTGAAGCTTTCTTTGCATTCATCACTCCAAGCCAAATTTACTCCCATTCGAGTTATCTTGGTAAGAGGGTTGGACAATCGTGAGAAATTTCTCACAAATCGTAGATAATATCCAGCTAACCCTAATAAGCTATGGATATCCATTACCGATGTTGGCATCAGACATCCACCAATTACATCTATTTTGGAGGGATCCACAGATATCCCATTGCTTGTGATCATATTTCCCAAGAATGTGACTTTATTCAAACAGAACACACACTTTCTGTACTTTGCATAGAGCTTCTCTTTGTGCAAAGTCTCCAGTATAGTTCTTAAACCTCACGATCCTCCTTGGTTTTGGAGTATATTAGAATATCATCTATAAATACTACCAAAAAAATTTCTAGGTAATCTCTAAAGACTCTATTCATTAATTCCATGAATATTTCTAGTGCATTAGTGAGTCCTAAAGTAATTACTATGAATTTATAGTGCCCGTATCATGTGTTAAAAGTAGTCTTGGGGATATCTTCCTTCTTCACTCTTACATGGTAATATCCTGGCCGCAAGTCCACCTTGGAGAAGTATTGTGCTCCACGCAGCTGATCGAACAAGTCATCAATTCATGGGATACAATACCTATTCTTTATCGTGATTTTGTTGAGTTCATGATAATCGATGCAAATCCACATTGACCAATCCTTCTTCTTGACGAAGAGGACTGGTGCACCCCATGGTGAAGCACTTGGGCATATAAACCCTTTATCCAGATTCTCCTATAGTTGTTTCTTCATATCTTCAATCTCTATAACATCCATTCTATATGGAGTCTTGGATATTGGTAAAGCCCCAGGTATAAGTGCAATTGAGAATTCAACTTCTCTTCTTGGAGGAAGACCATGCAGTTCCTCGGGAAACACTTCAGCGAATTCCCTCACAATAGGCATTTCTTCAAGGATGGTTTCTTCCTTGGACTCAATAATTTGAGCCAGATACGCGTGCTCATAAGTCAGTAATATCCATGCTTGAGATGATGATGCTAAAGAAGATTCATCTGCCTCTATACACTTGTAAATAATTGGGGGTCAATTCTCCATATGGAGTGTGATTTCCCTCTCCCGACAATTTATATTGGCTCTATATAAGGAGAGCCAATCCATGCCAAGAATTGCATCAAATTCCACCAGAGAGAGTATGATGAGGTTCGTCGGGATATTAAATCCACAGATTATAACAGGGGAGGAATTATATTCATGGGATGTAATGATTTCCCCATTTTCCATAATCACCAACATCTTCACTTCCAGGATTTGTGGTGGTGCTTGAATTATTATACTAAAATTTCGAGATATTACAGAATTCGTATAACCTGAATCAAAACGTACGTTTGCTATTCTTGAATTAATAACTAGTGTACCTGTCACCACTTCGTTGTCGGGGTTCACTTCTACAGAAGTGATGGGAAAAGCTCTTCCTTTATGCCTTGAAGGTTGTGGTTGCCTCCAAAAACCCGTAGATTAGGGTACTGATTTGCAAAATGACCCGGTTCTTTTCATTTTTAGCAATGAACAACACGTTGAGGTTCCAATGGAGCATTCTTCTTTTTTGTCGTAGCTGCGGGTCTTTCTTGCCGACAGTTAAAAGCTAGGTGTCGTTCTCTTCCACACCTGAAGCATTTCCTCATCCCCTTAAGGAAATTTCTAGGGTGCTTCTATCCGTACTTTTGGAAAGTGGGGTGCTAGATCTTCTTAGCATCATTGGATTTATCCATTGGACCACCAGCATTGAATTATACATTATTCTTCTTATCCCCATGATACACCTGTAATTCTCCGATCTCCATTTCGACCTTGAGGGCACATCAGTCAATTTTCTCATAGCTGTCTAAGTCATAGATCGCCAATGCCTTCCACAATCTAGGCTTCAGCCAATCAAAGAAGTGGTCAACTTTGCATTTGGGGGTAACGACAAAGCCAGAAGTCTGTTGTGCAGGACGTGTGAATTTTTCCTCGTACGCTCCAACAAATTCATCATCTTTTTGCTTGAGGGAATGTATGTACCTTTCCATCTTAATCCTAAGGGCGCGCGGAAAATATTTATCAAAAAACATCTTCAATAAATCCTTCCATTCCAACGCATCGATCTTCTCTTCAGGCTTCGTATTTTTGATCAACATCCACCATTGATCAGCTTCACCCTCTATACAATAAGCCGCCAGGAGAACCTTATATTGTTTAGAACATTGAAGGATGGAGAATAACATTTCAATGTAGTTTATCTATTGTTCAGCGATCGTGGGATCGGATGATCCACTAGAAGTAGGAGGCCTCTGTCTCATGAAGCTCTCGATAGATACTTTTCCTTTCTTAGGGGGGGGGGGTTGAACGTTCCTCTTGACTCGTGTTTCTATTCAAAACATGAGTTAGCTGAGAGAGAAGAATGACAAAGTTTACAATACCCGCTCCCATTGGATTGGGCATCTCATTAGTACAGTCATCACAATGATCTTCACAATGGTTGTTATCCCGAGTCCTCCTATTACTGGCCATTGGTTAGAATAAAATGAAAGTTAGGGGTTACACAAAAATTTTAATCCAAGGATAAAAGTTGATGACTTATAAACAAAATTTTATTTCCTTAACTCATGAGTCTATAGGCTTCAATCTAGGCTTTTCATGATCTACCTTCTAACATATATTATTAGGGAAATTTTTTTTTATTCCCTTAATAAGTGTTCATAATAAGCTTGTGAATTTATCAAAACATATCCCCTGTGTAGCACCCCGAGCTTCCATGGTATGCTTCTCTTTGAATAATACAGTAGCGTGTGTTGTACGCAACTTCGAGTTCTAACACACACCACGACCAATCAAAGTAGCCATTATGAATAGTAATACCTACTTTTTAAAATTTTAGAAATTTTAACTCTCAAAATGGACTTCATTTTTGGATTCGGAGTATCGAATTTAGTCTATGGTGAAATTTTGGTACTTTTAGGATAACTTTAATATTTTGATGAATAGTGAAAATCACTAAATTTTAATTAAAAACAACATTTCTAATCAAAATAATTATTTGGGAAAATTATGAATTTGAGTGGTTTTAAAGTATATTTAGAATATATTTTTACCATTTAATACAATTTTGGTCATTGTACATAATTTTACAATTAAACCGGACATAAACAAGTGTCAATCTTTTGATAGTTATTATCTCTTAATAACACGCTTTTTGTTTTAACAACAGGAATTAATTTTAAATTAATTTCTGCCACTTTTGTGTTTTGAATTTTTAAAAATGGATTCCATAATTGGAATAATTATTTTCAAATTGTATTAATAGGTAACTTTTATTTTTATACATTTTGAATAATTACTTCGGTAAATATTTTATTTACCATGGTTAAAGGGTTAATCTGTTAAATGAGGGTTAAAAATAATATTATAATAATACTTAATTACCCTAAAACATGTCCTAACCTTATTGGTTGATACATTTCCGACCATGGGCATCTTTGGGTCGATTTTGGGACCCCATGGAGCCACTTGTAAGTGATAATGACACTTTATATTAATTGAGTTAAAATAAATACAAAAATGACATAAGCATATATCTTTTAGAAAAACAATTTTTATATAAGGTTATATATGTTGGATATTCGACTATGAATATTCATTATAAAGATAAAATGATTTCCAACATAATGGTATTTTATTTATAATTTTTAGACATTAAATAAGTAAATTTATTTATGACACAACGATGATGCAGTAATTACCATAATAGTGAAAAATTAAAATAATTGATATTATAAATACCCAAATAAATATAATTTTAGACTTTTAATGAATTAAAAAAAATTATAGTATAATATGACATATTAGTATTGGTTTAATTAACTTTTTTCAAAGTAATCATTCTGTTATGATTTTTACAAAAGTCAATTATTGAATAGTTTAAAAATTGACATAAAAGAGTTTTTAAAACAAATATTATATTATTAATTGATATTAAATTCTTAAAAATCTAAGGTTCGGCCAAGAGACCTATATAATGATATTTTTATCATTAATGGACCACTTGGGGGTCTCTTGGATGTATATTATAATTTTAATAACTATATAATATAAAAATACAAAGTGACATGGTAAGTGTCAAACTAATTAACTAAGTGTTAAAGCTAAAAGATAAGGGTAATATAATGACCCAAACATGTCTAAATTATATTAGTTGAGCATTTTTAGACCCATAACTACCTTAAACTTTAAATAATCTACCTTGGAGCCATTATAAACCTAATATGAATTTATTATAAAATAATACTTCTAGCTTTTCTAAAGGTACCCCTCACCCCTCTTATAAAAGGACACTCACCCTTCTCATTAATTAATGCCTTCAAAGCCTTTTTTTCGGCCAATCCCTGACCAAATACTCTCTCAAAATCCCTCAATTTATCCTAGAGGCCTTCCTTTAGTCAGAAAGCCATAATATGGATCCCTTTTGATCAAATCAAAAAGAAGAACCCAAAGAAGAGGTAATGATTTCACCACCATTTTTCAAGTTCCTTTCTTCTTCCACTTCTTCTTTCGTTATTCTTACCATTCTAAAATAATGAATCCAGTATCTACTATATACTGTAATATTGTTATAAATATGGTACAACCATATTCAGTATTCTATCCATCCTTTTAATAACATGTCATCATACGTGTGTACGTACGGCTTACCGTCTCCACGTCGTGGTGTAATTGTTATTCAATATATTATTATTTGAATGGGTATAATAATGATTATTAATTCATGTAAATAATAAATATAACATGATAATGATTCTTTTTATATGATATACCATCCAATTATATATTATTTTAATATCAAAAGAATGATATTTTCGCTCGTGCGTACGTACGGACTACCGTCTCCATAAACGATGTTTTCCGTTTCATATATATGTCTATTATACATATTTATATTCTAAATATATATGATATATTCATCATGTTTTATATTTTGGACGTATTTAAATCATGATCTAAGTGATACAACCAAGACTGAAAAGTTAAAACACGTACGATAAAGAAAGTGATTGTTACCCGATATGTTAACTTAACAGGGAAATTATTATTAAATGGTTAATATAAAGTCATAAATGAGTCATGTATGTTATCATAAATATTAATATGGTTCTGGTATAATTTAATAACATACTAATATCTTCGTAAAGGAGGTTAAACGTACCCTCGACTAATGGAAAGTGCAAGGTAAGGGGTTTTCATCTCACTCCTTATTTCCGTGAGATTCATGCCATATTGCCACCATTACCATTTGTGTGGTATATGTACTGCCCATAATTAAATTCTTTGTGTAATACACATTAATTTATTTGTATTTACATATTCATTATATGATACCTCTTTCATGGGTTGTATGTTTCGTAAGTTACCAAATTGGTAAGGGTTTATTTCACAATCTCTTCATTATCTGAGGTTGTTTATACGTAATTATTTTCTCGGACCTCTTTATCATCCACATCCATATTTCTTAAAAATGTCTTTCAAAAAAAATTACTATTTAATAGACAATGGTTTAAATTCATTTATACCCTTATTTGAATTTATATGTTTTTAAAGGAATTTTTCCAACGTTTTCAAAACAAGTTGCTTTTAAGACTTTTTGACAAAATTAAGGTAAGAATGTTTTTTTTTAAATTATACGGCGGGTGTGGTTTTTATCCATCGTTATTATACCTTTGAAGATTCCTTCACAAGCTTATAAAGATATTTTAAAAAAAAGGTTTTCTCTCTAATTATGAGACTTCTAAATGATTTCAAAAAAAGAGATATTTCTCTCAAATAGTATTGATTTCACTTATGTCAACATCCTTTGATAAATTTTAAACTTGTTTCATGTTGATTTATTATGATAAAAATCATCCATATTGTATTTAAGGTTTTGTTATATTTTTTACTATGGATGAGTTATTTTTATGCCATTAATGGTTTATGATTAAAGTTTTGACATTTTGTATATTAGTTTTAATATGAATGTTTATGTTATATTTCATCCTCTTCATAAGATGAATGTGTTGGACTAGTATGTTCTGGGATGGGGACCGGTAAAAGTAAGCCCTCCGGGTTGGTGTCCAGTTATTAGAGGCACTCCGGGTTGGGTTCCGGTTACGGTTATTCTTTAGGTCTTGGAACGAGGCCTCGACATAGAAATTAATGTTCAGAATCATGCATTCCATCCTTATGAAAGTGGTTAGTGATATTTCATGTGATTATTCGATTAGTAGAATATCCATGTGAAAACGTAAATGGAATTATTTCATTTTATTTCTGCCATATTATTCTGAAGATAAAGTTTAAAAGGCTTCTATTTTAGTTTTGTACATTGCCTTAAATTTTTATGCTTATTTTTGAAAGTTTCTGCTATATTGCGTACCCTTACTGAACATTTTAGCTCACCCCTTTCTATGTTTTATTTTTCCCAGGATTCCAAGAAGTGTAATGCGATTGATATGCAGGGTTAATCCAAGGGAATAATGGCATTCATAAAGATTATTTATGTTGTTGTGTACGTCTTAAAGTGAAAATGTAACATTCATGTATGTGATCTATTTTTCCAAGACTGCTAAACTGATCGGTCCTTCGGGACTTGATTCCTTGTAATCTTTCCAATGTATTAAAATAATGCACCGACTCTGAGTAACTAGGGTCAGGGCATTACAGTTGGTATCAGAGGAAGTTTATCAATAACCTTGGAAACTAGATTTAGATAAACTCTGATTAGAGCACATAGCCCTAAGATAGACTTTGAGGATTAGTATAGAAGAACTTCCTAGAATTTTAGTATTGTAGAGATTTTGTGAGTTTTCCAAGCAATACACCTATGTCTGGATATAAATGGGTAGAGGCAGATCGGGCACAGATATACCTAGGGGTAAAACCTGAAAACACCACTTTTAGCTAGACTCGAACGGGAACAGGTGCATGACAACGGGCCTTACTGCACTCTTGGTTACGACACTCCCGGGGGATATGCTTAGGATAATTATCATTTTCTTTACAAACCATTATGAAGGGCTTATGAGTATATACTTACTCAAAGAAAACATTTTTATGATTATGGATTATATCCATAAACTGTTCAATTTGTGTTAGGTATTTTACAAGTTTGGTAATTATTCATTGCAATTCATAAACTGAACTATTTTATGTTATTATATAGAAATGGTGCCCATTAGAAGGAATGAGAACTCCCGTATTACGTATGATTCAAAGAGTAAGAAGGATCATATCTTTCGTGGTCCTAAGCCAGAATTTAGAAGTGAAATAGTTTCCCACGTATTATCATCATATAAAGAAATATTATCATGTGTTGATAAGATGAGTCAAGAATTATCGGAGTCATATGGATTTGAAGGGAAACAAGAGAAGAAAAGGATGGAAGAGAGAAATATAAATAAATGGAAGAGGGAAAAAAAGAATTTTCCCATATGTGATAACTATGGGAAGAAACACCCTGGAACTTGCCTGAAAGGAATGGGAGTTTGTTATAAGTATGGAGGAAAAGGGAACAAAGTACGTGACTGCAATGGTAAGAAAATGGTTTCAAATGTACAATGATTAATTTTCCAGGAGTTTGGACACTACGCGAACCAATGTCCTTGTCAGCAGACTATGCCACAAATGATGCTATTGGATAATAATCAAGTTATGATACTACCACAGATGAAGAGGAATGACTAGTGTTATTATGTTGTTATTATTTGTATCAATGATGTTCTGGAAATAAATAAGGATTGTACTGCAGTACTATTTCATAAAGGATTTGAGATTTTATGGTACTAAAAAATGTGAATCTACCGCGAGTTAAATGTTTTTGGAAATTACATGGTTGAAGGAAAGATAAACCTTAATATGGTCATAATATTTAGGTAGTGATTTTGGAATAAGAGATGGTTGATTTTGGTAATTCAGGATGTTGCGGTGTTGTAAAACAATATATGAGGAAGGCATTCAAATGTTATTACCTGGCAAAAAGGATCCTCATTATGTTTAACATCCTTGTAAATTTTGGACTGTGAGTTTGAATAATAGTATTTTGGATAAGTCTAATTGTTGGAATGGATTAAGTTTGAAAGGTTATTTTTTTGGATTTTTATAAAAGGACAACACGCAGACCGTGTAACAACCCATCGTGTCAGACAAAACAGCGGGAATCGAACCCACAACCATAGTGAAATTGGGATTTATCGCCTACCATTGTGCTACATGAAGTTCTTGGATGGTATAATGTAGTTTCTTTACATAAAGGGTCTGATATGTGAATTATAAATTCATTATATTTGGAACCCTATACGATTTGGATAAATAGAGTATTTTTTATTTGTATAATGTTTTGGGGTGAAAGATGAGTTTGTGGTAGAAATTTTTTAATGGATAAAACACTAATTATAAAGTAAGTATATCTCCTTATAATCTTATCCAATCTCATAAATAAATTCCTCAACATTAAGAAAAGGAAAATAGAACAAAAATGTTGTCCTAGATGGTACCTTAGATCATCACTAATTTATGGCTTTTGGATTGTTGGCCTTTTCAAAGCCATGTTCTCTACCACTCTCCATCAGATGATTGATGGTCAGATTTCTCTTCCATATCCATATTTTCTTACATGGAACCCTAGTATGTGTTATTTTCGGCAATCTTCATAATTTCCAATCTTTATTTTAAATAGAGGCCTCATTAATTCATTTTTCGATGTGGGATTTCAACTAAGATATTTTGAAACGTTAAAAATGTGTTATCCTAATACCTTATGTTTTGTTGAACCCATGGTATTTTAAATCATCATAGATTGATGAATTTAAGGACATCAATTTTAAACTGGTTTGTGATTGATGACCCAAATCACTACCTATAAATATTTACATCTTTCCTCCAATTATATGTCTATAATTTCCACCGATGTCCTCCTAATCGAGATCATAATTTTTTGGTGACCCTTTCATTTATTTTTTCATCTTGTTAAGACTAAATTTTATTAACCAAATTTCTGATGTGGGTTTTTCCACAAAGATATTTTCTATTTTCAAACTTTAATTTCAATGAAAAATATAAAATCGTGAGGACACAATTTATTGAAGTATGAGAGAATGTAACACCCCGAGCATCCACGGTACGCTTCTCTTTGAATAATACAGTAGCATGTGTTGTACGCAACTTCGAGTTCTAACACACACCGCGACCAATCAAAGTAGCCATTATGAATAGTAATACCTAGTTTTTAAAATTTTAGAAATTTTATATCTCAAAATGTACTTCATTTTTGGATTCGGAGTATCGAATTTAGCCTAAGGTGAAATTTTGGTACTTTTAGGATAACTTTAATATTTTGATGAATAGTTAAAATTACAAAATTGTAATTAAAAACAACTCCTTTAATAAAAAAAATTATTAGTGATAAATTATGAATTTGAGTGGTTTTAAAGTATATTTAAAATATATTTTTACCATTAAATACAATTTCGATCATTGTACATAATTTTACAATTAAACCGGACATAAACAAGTGTCAATCTTTTGATAGTTATTATCTCTTAAAAACACACTTTTTATTTTAACAACGGGAATTAATTTTAAATTAATTTATGCCACTTCTGTGTTTTGAATTTGGAAAAATGGATTCCATATTTGGAATCAGGATGTTCAAATTGTTTAAATAGGTAACTTTTATTTTTAGACATTTTGAATAATTACTTCGGTAAATATTTTATTTGCCATGGTTAAAGGGTAAATCTGGTAAATAAGGGTTAAACAATAATATTATAATAATACTAAATTACCCTAAAACGTGTCCTAACCTTATTGGTTGATACAGTTCCGACCATGGGCATCTTTGGGTCGATTTTTGGACTTCATGGAGCCACTTGTAAGTGATAATGACACTTTATATTAATTGAGTAAAAATAAATACAAAGATGACATCAGCATATATCTTTTAGAAAAACAATTTTTACATAGGGTTATATATGTTGGATTTTATACTATGAATATTCATTATAAATCTAAAAAGATTTCAAAGATAATGGTATTTTATTTATAATTTTTAGACATTAAATAAGTTAATTTATTTATGACACAACGATGATGCAGTAATTACCATAATAGTGAAAAATTAAACTAATTGATATAATATATACCCAAATAAATATAATTTTAGACTTTTAATTAATTAAACTAATTTTATAAGATAATAATACTTATTAGGATTGATTTAATTAACTTTTTTCTAAGTAATCATTCTGTTATGAGTTTTACAAAAGTCAATTATTGAATAGTTTCAAAATTGACATAAAAGAGTTTTTAAAACAAATATTATATTATTAATTGATATTAAATTATTAAAAATCTATGGTTCGGCAAAGAGACTTATATAATGATATTTGTATCATTAATGGACCACTTTGGGGTCTCTTGGATGTTTATTTTATGTTTATTAACTATATAATATAAAAATACGAAGTGACATGGTATGTGTCAATCTAATTAACTAAGTGTTAAAACTAAACGATAAGGTTAATATAATGACCCAAACCTGTCTAAATTATATTGGTTGAGTATTTTTCGACCCATAAAAACCTTAAACTTTTAATAATCCACTTTGGGGCCACTATAAACGGAATATTAATTTATTATAAAATAATATTTCTAGCTTTTCCAAAGGTGCCCCTCACCCCTCTTATAAAAGGACACTCACCCTTCTCATTAATTCACACCTTAAAACCCTTTTGGTTTGTCCAACCACTACCCAAATACTCTCTAAACTTCCATCACGTAATCCTAGAGGCCTTACATTAGTCAGAAAGCCATCCTGGGGATCCCTTTTGATCAAATCAAAAGGAAGAACCCGAAGAAGAGGTAATGATTTCACCACCCTTTTCAAGTTCCTTTCTTCTTCCACTTCTTCATTATTTATTATTACCATTCTAAAATAATGAATCCAGTATCTCCTATATACTTTAATATTATTATAAATATGGTACAACCATATTCAGTATTCTATCCATCCTTTGAATGACATGTCACCATACGTGCGTGCGTACGGCTTACCGTCTCCACGTCGTGGTGTAATTGTTATTCAATATATTATTCTTTGGATGGGTATAATAATGATTTTTAATTCATGTAAATAATAAATATAACATGATAATGATTCTTTATATATGATATACCATCCAATTATATATTATTTTAATATCAAAAGAATGATATTTTCGCTCGTGCGTACGTACGGACTACCGTCTCCATAAACGGTGTTTTCCATTTCATATATATGTCTATTATACATATTTATATTCTAAATATATATGATATATTTATCATGATTTATATTTTTGAAGTATTTAAATCATGATCTAAGTGATACAACCAAGAGTGACAAGTTAAAACACGTACGATAAAGAAAGTGAGTATTCCCCGAAATGTTAACTTAACATGGAAACTATTATTAAATGGGTAATATAAAGTCATAAATGAATCATGTATGATATCATAAATATTAATATGGTTCTGGTATAATTTAATAACATACTACGATCTTCGTAAAGGAGGTTAAACGTACCCTCGACTAAAGGAATGTTCAAGGTAATGGGGTTTTCATCTCACTTCTTATTCCCATGAGATTCATGCCATATTGCCACCATTACCTTTTGTGCGGTGTATGTACTGCCCATATTTATATTCTTTGTGTAATAAACTTTAATTTATGTGTATTTACATATTCATTGTATGATACCTCTTTCATGGGTTGTATGTTTCGTAAGTTTCCAAATTGGTAAGGGTTTATTTCACAATCTCTTCATTATCCGAGGTTATTTATACGTAATTATCTTCTGGGACCTCTTTATCATCCACATCCATGTTTCATAAAAATGTCTTTCAAAACATTTTTACAATTTAATATACAATGGGTCAAATTCATTTATACCCTTATTTGACATTATATGTTTTTAAATGAATCTTTCCAACGTTTTCGAAACAAGTTACTTTTTAACCTTTTTGACAAAATTAAGGTAAGAATTTTTTTTAACTTATACGGCGGGTGCGGTTATTCTCCGCCGTTATTATACCTTTTAAGATTCCTTCACAATCTTATAAAGATATTTTAAAAAAATGTTTTCTCTATAATGATGAGACTTTTAAATGATTTCAAAAAAAGAGATATTTCTCTCGAATAGTATTGATTTCATCTATGTCAACATCCTTTGATAAATTTTAAACTTGTTTCAAGTTGATTTATTGTGATACAAATCATACATATTTTATTTAAGGTTTTGTGGTATTTTTGACTATGGATGGGTTATTTTTATGCCATTAATGGTTTATGAATAAACTTTTTACATTTTGTATATTAGTTTTAATACGAATGTTTATGTTATATTTCATCCCCTTCTTAAGATGACTGTGTTGGACTAGTATGTTCTGGGTTGGGGACCGGTAAAAGTAAGCCCTCCGGGTTGGTGTCCGGTTATTAGAGGCACTCCGGGTTGGTGTCCGGTTATTAGAGGAACTCTGGGTTGGTGTCCGGTTATTAGAGGCACTCAGGGTTGGTGTCTGGTTATTAGAGGCACTTCGGGATGGAGTCCGGTTACAGAGGCTCTCCGGGTTGGGTTCCGGTTATATTTATCCCTTAGGTCTTGGCACGAGGCCTCGACACAGAAATTAAAGTTCGGCGTCATGAATTTCATCATTATGAAAGTGGTTAGTGATATTTCATGTGATTATTCGATTAGTAGAATATCTATGTGAATAATTAAATGGCATTATTTCATTTTATTTCTGATATATTACGCTGAAGTTAAAGTTTAAAAGGCTTTTGTTTTAGTTTTATACATTGCCTTAAATGTTTATGCTTATTTTTGAAAGTTTTCACTATATTTATTACCCTTACTGAGCATTTTAGCTAACCCCTTCTTATGTTTTATTTTTCCCAGGATTCCAAGAAGTGTAATGTGATTGATATGCAAGGTTAAGCCAAGGGAATAATGGCATTCATAAAGATTATTTATGTTGTTTTGTACGTCTTAAAGTTAAAATGTAACATTCATGTATGTGATCTATTTTTTTAAATCTACTAAACCGATCGGTCCTTTGGGACTTGATTCCTTGTAATCGTGCCAATGTATTAAAATAATGCACCGACTTTGAGTAACTGGGGTTGGGGAATTACACCCTGGTAGTGTCGTAACCAAGAGTGTAGCAAGGCCCGTTTTCGTGCTCTAGTTCCCATTCGAGTCTAGCTCAAAGAGGTGTTTTCAGGTTTTACTCCTATGATACATCTGTTCCAGAGCTGCCTCTACCTGCTCATATCCAGACAGGGATTTATTTGCTTGATAACCCACTTACTCAATACTCCCTAGAAATTAGGGATGTTTTTATTATACTTATCCTTTTCTATAAGTCTTTACTTTGGTTTTCTAATCTTAATCCCAAAAATAACTAATCCTATCCTTTGATACCAACTATGACAACCCTGCTTTTATTACAAATGTAAATATTATTCATTACATAAAACTTCACTTGATACAACAAAGAAGATCGAGATGTTTAGTTTATTTGGGGCTTAGGATCATTACATAAAAACTTAAAACATGAAATACAACATCTTTATTGAAAACTTCCTTTACATGACCACAACATTCCCCCGTACTTAGCATTGCATGGGATAACTTAAGGACATGCATAAGAAAAGGGTGATCTATAAAGCCCAGTAAGGGAGTACACATGGAATATCATGAAGTGTAAAATACATATTAGGAAATAGGCATATCAATAGAGCATAAGAGAAACATGATCATAAAGGCATGATAAAGCATGATAATCATAACATGGAAATTTGGCAACAACACTTAACATGGAATTAGCATGTGCCAAGGCTCATTGCACATGGAGCATGAGTAAATCCTCATTGCACATAAAGAATGAGTAGACCCTTGTTGCACTTGAATTAGCAGTAGTAAACACTCATTGCACATGACTTATCATTATACTATACTTTATCCAATGCATTGGAGCACTATAAGTGTGTACCCTTCTTATACATTTCATTTCATGCATATGTGTGCCATATGGATCATAGAACATGGATTCATAAAACATAATCATTTATTCCATGATAATGGAATGTGGAATTCATAAACGAAACATTATAATCAATAAGTAAATGTGAATAAAGGTGAATACCCTTGATGGAGAAATGGGCATGGTATTCACTACACAATGACATTGGCTTAGAAAATCGGTGCGATTTCGGCAGTGTAACAGCGTGACGTAAGAATTCATAAAAATGGTTGATGAGAGAGAAAGGGGTTACTCATCATATTTACATGTAATGTACAGTAAGGAGGTCATATGGATACATTTCCCAAGAAATGTAATGAATTTAGATTCATGATACAAAAGTATTTCTTGAATGTAAATAGAGGAGAGAGAAGTTCCTTTCGGAATGTCGGCACAGTAACAGGTGTGCATGGGAGGAATTTAATGAGATAAAAAGGGGTATCCCATAATTAAAATATAAAGGGGGAAGTATTAGGGATGTGAGAAATCATACCCCAACATTCATAATTGAAATTAAATGGAAAAAACAACATAAAAAAATTGGACAAAATGAGAAAGGAAGAAAAAACCCTTACTTGGATGTGTGCTTCCAAAGGCTAGAGAGAGGCTTGTGAGAGGCTTCTTGGGAGGTTGGGGAACCTTGGGAGGATTCTAGAGAGAGTAGGACAGAGTTTGGACGAACTCCAAAGGCTTTCAGTGAGGAGGATGTGGGATCTTGGGTGGGATTATATAGGAAAGGTTAGGAAATTCTTTATTATTTAGGTTTGAGTCCCCTTTCATTAAATTAATCCAAAACACAAAACATCCCATGGTTTTTTCCCATGGTTTTTGGAAAAGGGAAGAGGAAAAAAATATTTTATAAGGTCAAAGTACGATGTTCTTAAAATTATAGGGTTGCTTATGTGGAGGTGAGTCATACTCCCATGGAAATTAATTTAAAAAGACAAGGTGTTTAATAAGTCTTGAGGGGTCCATTAATACTTTGAAAAGTAATCCAAACAAACCCAAAATCACATTATATTAATGGTAAAACATATATTGTCTGAACATAAAGATTATAGTATTTTATTACATCACTATTGGGTCATTATGATGTCATAAAACACATTATATATTTAAATGTTATTTAATTTTTACTCAAAAATTTTACAGTCTCAGAAAATTATGAAAAATTCATTGTTGGATAATTTCAACATCCTGATTCCAAAAATAACATTTATTTTATCAAAATAATTTTATAAATATGTTAATTTTCGATTTTAAAATAAAAAGCGACATTTATCGAATATTCACGGGTTTTGACAAAAATGGCTTTCAAACCTTAATAAAAATTATAATTGGATTCATACAATTATATGATCATTTATATATAATAAAATTAATCTAATAATAATAATAATATTTTATTAAAAAATTATTTAATTCAAAAATCTCTTAATTTAATAAAATAGATTACTTAATTAAATAATAACTAAAAAACACCATTTCCACTTTAAAAACTATTTACAATGTATCAATAATGACAAGAAATTATATTCATTATTATATAAAAAAATAATGTACATAATAGAGTACTATCGATTAGTTACAAAACCCCTTAAAATAGCCTCAAAAGACATAAGGGTAAGGTGTGCGATGGTGATAGACTCTTGGGGTGGCTCGGATAACATCACTCGTGTGGTAATTTCTATCAACATCCTCTTCTCCCGTAGACGGTCCCATTCAAGCTTGACATGGTGAAGCTCAGCTTTGGCTTGGTCAAAAGTGAACCCAAGGATGCCACCTCTTTTCCAAGCTCTGATAAATGGGCTTCATATGGGGAAATTCTACTGGATGAGGTCATCGCTTCCTTTGTCTGAGTAAATTTGGATTTGTTAAAGCCCTGTATTTATACTAGTCATGTGATCACTGTTCAACAGCTATATTAGTAGTGGTCAAAATTCTTAACATAAAACCAAAGAAGTTGACATTTTATATAAACATAAAGAGACATTTAATTAGATCAAGAGGGATTTCCATTAATGAAACTTTGGTTCATTACACTAGACCTCATCCACTATTTTACATGGGATAAAGAAGATAATAAAGAGAGTTATATTGAGGATATTAGGTATCCTCCAGTTATGCACAAGTTTCAGTGTGTGTGTAACTGACAGATACACACACTGCTAAAAAATGTAAAAAAGAGCACAATAGAACTAAAAATGAAGAATAGAGTTTTGAAGTCCATGTGTGCTATGCAATGAAGTTGTAGACTCATATGATGTAGAGAGATTAAATTTTGAGTCATATTCTTGAATTCGGATTCAAACAGAGTATCACAGACTCTATTGTTTGGTTTTTGAAGGAGTGTGAAGTGTTCATCACTCTAGTGGTAATATGTTCGGTGCAGTTCAGTAGGTCTTTCTCATCTTAATGATTTTCCCGTATGTTTTTTATTTGATTTCATGAGACTTTGAAGAAAGATTAAGTGTATCAAGATTATTTTCAATTCTTCTATTCCTTATTTTTCTTTTCAACATATTCCTCATTGTCTATCAAATGATACAATATGTAATTATTTTATAATTTGTGATCCAGTATGCATGAAGATATCCCCACATGTATGTACCTCGTAATGTCTACTAAATGTCCTATAAAAAGAATTAAATAACAACATAAACATTAATTTTACTGAATATGAACGTTTGATATAAATTTAAATTAATAATATTAAAATTTATTTTATAACTATATGTGAGTCACAAGTATCTATGACTCATTTACATGAGTCCTTCATCATCGGTCAGTAAGAATCATTGACACTGTGTATCAGTGATTCCTTCCTATCAGTATTGGTTAATAATTTGTAACTATCAGTGTGGCACCCATCAGTGACTCTCTTGAACAATCGGTGTGACCGATCAACAGTCAGACAGATGAACTAATGATGACTCATATGAAGAGTGAGTCATTCCTCCGGTCGATGAGACAGTTGAGCCAACAGTGAGTCATTTAAACATATGGTGAGTCCTTTCATAGGTTGCATCATGCAACGATATGTCACTTGAACTAATAGTAGGTCATTTTCATCGGTATTATGGACAATGGTGAGTCCTCTGTTTGTCGGTGTCACAACCAATGGTGAGTCCTTTGTAACAGTTTCAACTTAACATACTTAGAAAATATACTTGTTTGATCTGTATTTCAGTAATACATATTCCTGAACTTAAGTCATCATCTTGATAGTTTTAGTGACTTATACATAGATAGTTTTAGATGATCTTTCTTGTAATTTAACAAAGTTAAAAACTGGTAATTCTCTTAATTACACACAGATAATCAATTAAAATATTGTTTAGAATTAAGAGCACATAAATGGTTATTTGAATGACATGATCTGATATTCAAAATAATGTTGTGTAGTAATATAATATCTAACATGAAATAATATATATGTTAATATATGAAATGATTCTATATTCAAGATAATTTTGTGTCATAATATAATATCTAACATGGAATAATATATATGTTAATATATGACATGAATTGGGATAATTAAAACCTTTACATAGAGATAGTGGCCAACAGCATTTAAGGACCACTAATCTCCCCTTTTTTGATAATCACAAATCATGTAATTATCGAATTGCATAAAGTCCCCCCCCCATTGTTATTAACAAAAAGTAATAGGAGAAAAGAATATGAAAAATAGTAAATTATGAACAATCAAATAGCAATCAAAAACTGAGTACTTCGAAAAGAAATACAATAATCCAGACCTATAAAATTAAAAACTATCCACACTACAAGATCAATAGGTAGGGTCAAGGGGTTACTTCCCCTTATCAGAAGAATCAATAGAACATTGATCAAAAGGGGTAGGCTGAGGAGTAGGAGGGTCCGAATGGATTTTGAGAGGAGGAAAATTCACTCCTTCCGGAACTCTAGAATCAAGGGTAGGTTTTTGTTGAGAAAGAACCTGATATAGAATAGTTTAGGTGATAACTGGTCTGATGTGAGATAAGGCCTGAGAAACTGACATTTGATGTTGAGTAGCCACAGAACTAACAGGGTCATGAGTTGTAGCAGGAGGTACTTTAATTCCTTCCCTCTGGCAATGAAGATATAGTTTTTTCAGCTTAATAAATTATTCAATGATCTCTACCCAATATTTCATGGCCTTCTTAAAATCATAGCTTTTTTTATAAACTTGTCCAACAAAGAAGTAAATTCTCTATGTTTCTGAATTTAATCCTTAAAGGCCTTTTTTCACTAGAGGAAGAGTAATATTTGAGGCTATGTACTTGAATATACTACTCATTTTGTGCTTTGTGATGAGTTTGGAGAAAAACTCATTAAGTATTTTAGTAAACTCTTCCTATGTGTGAGAAGAACTCTAAGTATAATACTTGACTTGATCATTCAGTTTATCTGAAGTATCCTCAACTTTTTCGGTACTTGAAATCAAAGCTTGAATCTCCTATTTAAACATTGAACTAACAACAAAAAGATATGCACATTAAGAGAACTGAGCGGGTGAAGCATAACATGAAGCTAGAGCCGAAGAGGTGAGATCTTGAACTTCTTTCCTAAAATTTGGAAACTCAAGATATTTAAAATGAGAAACAAAGTTATCAAGTCTTTTCATGATTGTTTCCATTGTAGTACTATATTTTGTTTTCAAATAATTTAACCTAATTGTTAACTTCTTGATATCATTTTCAAGCTTGGTATTGTTTATCACAATTGTATATGCAGTTGTGATTAGATTTGGATGAATCTCTTTTACCAATAACTTTGAAACAGAAGAAGCATTAGCTTGAGCGAGAGTAGTCAGAGTAGGAGAAGATCTAGAAGCACTAGTGCATTTTACACCATCAATAACAGACCTGATTGCTTTCAAATTCTCAGTTAGCTCAGTATTCTATCTCCTAGCATAATTAATCTCATATATCATTTGAGATATCACAGAGTGTATTATCGAGGCATAGATTTCATCCTTTCAATGTTCAAAATTCGATTTAGTTATATAGTCACTAGAATTGTTCTCATCCACCAGTTCCTTTGCAGCAAGGGCAACAATCTCATCATCACATTCTTCATAATCCAACCCCAAAGATATATAACTTGGATTACTTATCCATTCCACAAGAATATCAAAATACATAGGAGAAACAGTATCAAGCCTTACTCTTCCTATTTGATTCTCTTCATCAGCTCAACCAATTGGTACTTGAGGCTCCCCCTCAGTGTTTGTTCTTAGATTAGATGGCTCCACATCAGTCAAGGTTTCCTAGATAGGTTTATTTTCCTTAAGAAGAGTTCTTTTCATAGTGTACACAACTTGAGAAATAGGTTTATCTAGAGACACATTTTATTCTTCAGAATCACCCTCAATAGAGATACTAGTATTAGCTTCAGTAACCTTCATACTCACAGCATCTAGATTTTAATCAAGGTTATTGCAGTCACTATCACTTTCACATTCACTACTTTCTTCATCATTACTGTCTTCATTTTTCTCATCTTTGACTTGTACATCTCCATCTTCCCTTCCTGATTATGAACCGTTTTCACCACTTCTAGTTTCTTACTCTTCATCTTCTTCATTGGATTCACTAACATAGTATACACTACCTTAAACTTTGGTTTCTTCACTATCAGAGGATTTGAGAATAGGTTCATGAGAGGTTAAATCCATAGGTTGGATTGCAGGTCTAATAGAGATTTTTTTTATGGTCCAGTAGTGTATGGGTCACTTTGATCATCAACTAGTGATCCCACATCTCTAACAGGGGTAGTAGGTACTTCTTCCTCATATGAAGAATAGGTTACTTGTTCATCTAGACCAAGACAAGGATCCACTAGATCCTTTGGTCTAATAGGATGATCTATTGGATTGAACTTATCATGCAATTTTTCATCATCACCAACCCATTATTTCTTCCAAGGATTCCAATTTATTTTCATCCTTTTTCAGATGTCAGAGCATAAGAATATTCCACTAAATTCACTAACTACTACATTCCCAGATTTATTTACACATCTCTTTTCTTTCATCATAGCTGAAATCATTCTTGAATAAAAGAGAGAATTAGATTTACACCTAGGTTTTATCATTTCATTGATTTGCACCATAATATATATATAAAGAGTACATTTAACATTTATTTTAAGTAAATAAATCAAGTATACATCTTGATACTTGAGAGAATCGAGGTACCCATTTCTTGGTACACATCTAATGTTGAATGAACAAAAAAATAATTCTACACTCACCATTAAATTCTGAAGCGATTGGTCTCTTGTGTTCTTCATTTCCAGTTTTCTCCTTTGGAGCAGTCTCATAACAGAAAAATTCACTTTCATGAGGTTAAGTGCCTTGGTGATCAACAAACCTTCCTTCATGAGGTATATTAAGACACTAAAACCAATTCCTTGAAGAGAATTATATTATCTTCCCTTTCACAATTGACTTCATCCATTCAACATCACTTCCTTCCAGCAGAAGTTCCATGTTCATATAAAACTCATACACCAACATTGGATAAAAGTGTCTATAATTATTTGCAAACCATTCAATACATCCTTGATCTTTTAGAACCTTCAACAAAAAAATATTTACTCTCCAAGAGCCATTCAACCAAAACATCCTTCTGTTATGTTATAGTACGGTTTATCAAACTAAGATTCACAGGACCTGATGATTTTCATGACTCCCCTTTTTTTCTTGAACGGACGAGACTCCCACTATTTTAGAGCTCTCTTTACTCACGCCATTCTAATTAGTTCTGTTCGAAGGTCAGAATGTGAAATTTCGGGAGTAGAGAAATAGAACGGTGGAGAAGAGAGAGAGAGAGAGAGATAGAGAGAGAGATTAATGGTAATGAGAGTAGAGTGGATCAATTCAAGTTTATATCATTAAGGATTTTAAGATTTTACAATCAAAAAATGATGAACCAAGTTCACTGGAATTAATGAAACAATGTTTTTTTGATAAAACATACAACGTATGAAAGTAATGACTCATCAGTGTCGGTGTGAAAATGGTGTTGCCATAACAAATTCACAAAAAAACACTGTTAAAGGAAAGATAAACGTAGGGTATTACTGATTGATCATTCCTAGCGCATGTATGATATAATTTATCCTTTCAGAGTATAATAGCTTAGTAAATATATCATCAAGATTATATTTAGTGCTAATAAATTCTAATGTGATACCACCCTTTTGATAATGATCTCTCAAAAAGTGATGTCTTACATTGATATGTTTCACTCTAGAGTGTGAAACTGGATTCTTAGAGATGTTAATAGCACTTGTGTTGTCACATTTTATAGGTACATATCTAAATTGAAATCCATAGTCTAGAAGAGTGTGTATTATCCAAAACAATTGTTCACAATAGCTACCAGAAGCTATGTATTCTTCTTCGGAAGTAGATAGTGCCACAGAATTTTTCTTCCTACTACACCATGAAACCAAATATTTTCTCAAAATTTTGAATGTCCTAGAGGTTCTCTTTATATCTAACTTAAATCCACTAAAATTAGCATCAAAATAACTCACTATATTAAATGATTGTCCTTTGGGGTAATACAATCCTAAATTAATAGTAAGTTTGATGTATTTGAAAATTAATTTAACTGCATTTAGTGGAGATTCTTTGTGATTAGATTGAAAACAAGCACACATACACACAGTAAATAATATATTTGGCTTACTAGCATTCAATTAGAGTAGGCTTCCAATCATTCATCTATAAGTGGTTTGATCAACAGATTTACCATCTTCATCAAGATCCAACTTACAAGTAGTACCAATGGGAGTGTCACTACTTTTAATGTTATCCAAGACAAATCTTTTTAAAAGATCTTTTATATAATTACTTTGATTTAAATTGATGCCTTATATATTTTGAAAATTTTTAAATCCAAGAAAGAATTTGAGTTCATCCATTAAACTCATTTAAAATTAATTTTTCATCAATTTAAAAATTCCATACATAAATAATTTATTGAAGATCCAAAACTAATATCATCAATATACATTTGGACTACTAAAACATCTTTACAAATTTTATTTCTAAAAATATTAGGATCATCAATTCATTTTTTAAAACCTTTATAAATAATAAAATTTCTCAATCTATCATATTAATCAATTATAGATTTTTTTAAACCATATAGATCTTTCATTAATTTGAAAACATGATTTTGAAAATGGGTATTTGTAAAACTAGGGGTTATTCAACAAAAACATACTCAAATATATAACCATTTAACAATGCACTCTTAACATCCATTTTATAAAGTTTCAAATTAAGAGGCGAAGAATAAACAAGAAGGATTATGATGGATTCAATTCTACCAAAAAGTGCAAAGGTTTTTTCATAGTCAATGCCTTCTTCTTGACTATAGTATTTTGCTACAAATCTATCCTTGTTTATAACAATATTTCCAGCTTCATCGACTTTATTTTTAAACACTTACTTAGTTCCTATGATCAAGGTGTATTTGGGTATATCCACAAGTTTCCAAACATTATTTATTTCAAATTTATTTATTTCTTCTTGCATATCCATCACCCAAAATTCTTCATTGATTGAATCATTGATATTTTTAGGTTCATGTTGCAATAAAAAGGTTTGATGTTCGACCTGATTTCTGAGAGAAGCTGTAGTTTGTGTGACTTTATCTAAGTCTCCAACAATAGCATCAAAGGGGTGGTTTTGAGGATTCTAGTTGGTCTGTTAAATGTAGGATTTGTTATTTCATATTCATCATTTTGATCTAGTTCATTGTGTCTAGATTCTTGAAAATTTCCAGAATTGTTTGATTTCATAGATTTATTGACACAAATATTAGATGATTTTTCATTTATTCCTAGGTTTTATAAATCAAGTTCGAGGTTTTCTAGAAAGGTCTTAGGATCATGTGGATCTCCTTCATAAAATTTTATATGCACATATTCTTCCACACACTAGGTTATTTTATTAAAGACTCTATAGGATTTACTTGCGGTTCAGTAACCTATAAAGATTCATTCATCACTTTTGGATGCAAATTTTTCAAGATTGTCTTTAGTGTTAAAAATATAAACTATACATATATATACACTTTAAAATAAATTAATTTGGGTTTCCTATTATTCCATAACTCATAGGGAGTCTTCTTAATGATAGATCTATCTAAGTCTTTTTTTATTATATAACAATCTATATTAACAGTTTCAGCCCAGAAGTAAATTGGTAGGTCATATTCATTCAGCATAGTTTGGGAAATTACTTACAAGGTCCTATTTCTTATTTCTACAAATATATTTTGTTGAGGTGTCCTAGGGGAAGAAAATTTATGATTATATCCATTATGTGAGAAAAATGATTCAATGTTCAGATTTTCAAACTCACGGTCGTGATCACTTCTTAGAGATATAATTTTAAGTCCACTAAGATTTTATATTGTTTTAGCATACTTGGTAAAGTAAGTACATGATTAACTTTGTGAGGTATGAAATAAATCCAAGTATAACTAGAATAGTCATACACATAAACATTTACATAGTGCTTCCCATTTAAACTAGAGACTCGAGATGTTCCAAACAAATCAATTTGAACCAACTCTAAAGGTTGAGAAGTTGACACTTTTTTCTTTGATTTGAAGGAAATTTTATGTTTCTTTTAGTTTTGACAAGGATTGAACACTTTATTGTCTAGAAACTCTAATTTCTGTAGATCCTTGAATAGGACTTTTCTCATAATTTTTCTAAGTGATTGTACATTTCAATGTCCTAATATTATATTCCAGAGCCAAGACACGTTGAAAAAGGAATTTAGACAATATAAATTTTGTTAGGCTAGTGTGTCTAAATTTATAGAATATACATTATCATTTATAAGAGCAGTAAATACTAAGTAATTTTGGTATCAAAAACATGTCAGGAATATTTTTTTAATTTTACATTAAATACATCATAACACAGTTGAGATATACTAAGCATATTATACGTTAATCCATCAACATAAAGTACTTTGGAAATTAAAGTATAGTTAGGGTTACCAATCTGTCTTAGATCGAAGATTTTTCCTTTACCATTCTCAATGAATGTGACATGTCCTCCATAAATTTTGATAAGAATTTTAAAGATTCAGTAGTCCCTTGTCATGTGTCTTAAACACCCACTGTCCAAATACCACAAATTTCTACAGGAACTCTTTAGGAAATTTACATATAAGAAAATTTATCCAAGAAATGATTTTGGTACCCATATTTTCCTGGGTCCACGAACATTAGTAAAAAAGATTTAGGAACACACACTTGTATAATGGGTTTTCTATATGCAGTTTATAGAGTATTTGAAAAATAAACTATGTTTGGTCTAGAAAAACTAGATGTAGTAAAAAAAATTAGAACAGAGCTCACAGTAAAATTATGGTTTTTTCATAAAGAATCAGATTTTCCAGATTTGGTCATAAAATGGGTTTTTGATAAGTTTATTTGTCTCGGTTGATATCCTATTCTATAAGTGTACTTAGAAGCTATCTATTTACCAAGAATTTGTGTAACTGTTTTTCTTAATTAATAAACTTTTAAAGATCCTTCTTTAATTTCTCATTTTATAGCTTTAATTCATTTTTTTCCTGAGTAGTTGAGCATTCTTTTATTTTTCAGTAGTAAGATCATATTTCATAGTTACAGTAAGAGCATGTTGTTTATTTAATGATTTATACTTATCCTTTAGTTCATTACATTTCTCTTCCAGCATGTTTCAATATTCAAATAATTCTTCACTTGAAATATTCTCATACTCACTTTCATTTTCAGAATAGTAATAATGTTGAATTAGAGAGTCTAATATTTCCTTAGATGAGTTTTTCATAAAACACATATTTACCATATCTTCTTTCACATAAGAAGCATATTCACTAGAGTTATCCTTAGAGTCACTCCAAGTGGCCTTCATGACATTATTATATTTTATATCCTTATTATTGTACTTACTTTTCTATTTGAGCTTTTTACATTCATATATGAAATTTTATTTCCTTTTTCATCCATATAACACTATCTTTTCTGATTTATCATTTTTCCTCCAATCCTTTTTTCAATTTCCCTTGTTATCATACCTTCCTTTGTAATTGGGCTTTCTGAAAAACTTCTTTTTACTATAAAATTTTTTGGATCTTCTAACCAACTGGGCCATTTCATCATCACTATTTGAAGTTTATTCCTCACTACTGGAGCTTTCAATAGTATCTTGAACTTTCACTTTGTATTTATTTTTAGAGGTAGTAGTCTTCAAAGCTACAGACTTCCTCTTAAGTTCATCTTCCTCTACTTTTTTGACTTTCAGTTCTTCTTTGTACATCATCCAATTTCCAATGAGTTCATTGACAGTTAATTTTATGTTGTCATGTGATTCCATAATTGATACATAGGTTCTTCTCCTTCTATCAGGTAAACATCTAATAATCCTCGTGATTTTTTCCTTGGTTGTGACTTTTCTTCTAAGAGAAATCATATTGTTGACAATTTTGTTGAATCAGAGATACATAACAGAAATAGATTCATCGGGACTCATTCTAAAATTATCATACTTAATAGTATATGTATTTAATCTCATTTATTTAACATTTTATATTCCCTCATGAGAAATAGACAAAGTGTCCAAAATTTTAAGGGCAATTTTACAAGAAAAAATATGATTAAACTCGTCATATCTTAAAGCACAGTATATATAATTCATTTCTTTACAATTATTTTAATAGGTAGTCTTGGTAGGTTCATCCCACTTGTTTCTAGTAGTTTCAAGAATTTCATATTTATTTTCAATAGCCGTCCAGATTTCAAATCCCTTTATTTCTAGGTTTATTTTCATTTTAATCTTCCATTAAGCATAGTTGGTTCCATTAAAAAAGTGGTCTATTAGTATCATCACCTTCTAAACGATTGTCCATAATAATAATTTTAAAAGGAGTTCAAAGAGGTAAAAATGTAGAAATAACATAAATTTTAAGATATTTTCAAGACAACTACAATAATAGTTGAAAAAGATTTAACAAGATTTGAAAACTGAAAAATTTCTAAAAACAACCTCTAATACCAAATGTTGGTTTGAGTAGATTACTCAAGAGGGGGTGAATTGAGTATCTATAAAAATTTCTGTTAAAATTGGTTATTTGAAAATTCTCCCCCAAAGAAAATATAAACAAAGTCAGTTTGTAGTGAATTTATAAAATTACAAAATGTTCAATTTATTTATTATAACATTGATTAGTTCTTAGATATACTAACCTAAATATTGGTATAACTTTTGAAACAAACTTAGTGGTTGAAAATAGATATAAACACTTTCTAAACAAACTATCAAAATTTGATTTAGTTTTATGAAATAGTGATAAAACAGAGTAAAACTAAAGAGTAAAAAACACGGTGGAAATAAACAAGAGGTTCAATCTCAAGCTAATACTTAGTCCTATCCACTTAGTGATCACCTTACACAAGGAAGTATATATTAATAAATAGTTTGATCCACACCATGGATCGGGGTTCACAACAGCACACAAGGTTTTCCAGGTCACACCTAAACTCTACCACAGTTATTCATGGGAAAAAACAACAAACGGGTCACATTAGACCTCTTCCACTATTCTAAGTGGGATACAGAACATAATAAAGAGAGTGATATTGAGGATATTAGGTATCCTACAGTTATGTAAAGGATTCTGTGTGTGTAACAGACAGATACAGACACTTCTCATAAAAATGTAAACAAAAGAACACAATAGAGATAAATATATAGAATAGAGTTTAGAAGTCTGTATGTTCTATGAAATGAATTTCTAGACTCATATAACATATAGATAATGAATTTTGAGTCCTATTCTGGATGTAGGCTTCAAAATAGAGTATCTTAGACTCTGTGGTTTGGTTTTTGATGGAGTGTGAAGTGTTTAGCACTCTGGTGGAAAAATGATCGGTGTAGTTCATTAGGTATTTCTCATCTTATTTGTTTCATATGTTCTTGATTTGATTTCATGGGACATAAAAGAAAGATCGATTGTTTTAAGAGTATTTTAAGTTCTTATGTTCCTTCTTTTTATTTTTAGCATATTCCTTATCATCTTTCAAACAATAAAGTATGTAATTCTTTTATACTTCATGATCTAGAAGGCATGGAGATCTCCCCACGTGTAAGTACCTCATACTGTCTACTAAATTTACTATAGAAAACATTAAATAATTTCATAAACATTAATTTTTCTAAATATAACTTTAGATATAAATTTTAATTAATAATATAAAAATAGGTTTTATGACTATTAGTGAGTCACAAGTATCGGTTACTCATTTGCATCGGTCTTTCATCATTGGTATGTCTGCATTGATGACTCTGTGTATCATTGAGTCCTTATTGGTATTGGTAACACATTTATCACTATCAGTGTGACGCCCATCAGTGACTCGCTTGAACTATCGGTGCGGACATTCAACGGTGATACATATGAACTTACAATGAATCATATGAACAGTGATTACATCCTCCTGTTGGTGAGATAGTTGAGCCAACAATGAGTCATTTAAGTTGATAGTGAGTCCTTCTGATAGTAGCATCATGCAATGGTAGGTCACATGAACTAACGATAGGTCATTTGTGTCAGTATTATGTGAAACGGTGTGTCCTCTATTTTCCAGTGTCACATCAAATGGTGAGTCCATTGTAACGGTGTCCACTTCACACAATTAGAAAATATACATGTTTGATATTTTTGTCAGTAAAACATATGTCTGATGCTGATTCATCAACTTGTTAGTGTGGGTGACTTATACATAGACAATTTTAGTTGATCTGTCATGTAATTTAACAAAGTTAGAAACTGTTAATCCTCTTAATTACACATAGATAGTTAATTAAAAGCTTGTTTAGACTTATGCACACATAAATAGTTATATGAATGACATGATCTTATATTCAATATAATTTTGTGTCATAATATAAGATCTAAAATGAAATAATATATATTTTAATATATTAAATGATTTTATATTCAAGATAATGTCGTGTCATAATATAATATCGAACATGAAAAGAGATATATGTTAATATATGACATGATTTGTGATAATTAAAACCATTATTTAGAGATAGTGGACAACAGCATCTATGGGCCAACAATATCCAACAAGATCAAGCATTTAGTTTTTAAGGATGTATTTGAGGGCCCATTATTTAGTCTATGACCATTTTCAAGAAGTCATACCATTTAATTTGAGATCATATTCAAATATTTCCCCACTGCATTTATGATGAGATATAAAACATTAACCAATGCATTATAGGGTTATGTTGGAACCCACCCATTATCATCCATGCATATGTGTTCCATAAGATATCAATCATTTCAAAATATTATGAATACATATTTGAAGAAAATGGGTCCCATTCATCACATCATAAATAACCCATCGATAGAAAAATGTGGTTTGGAATATTTCAATATGGTATCAACAAAATTGAAAACAATTATATAAATGATTGATAACCAAAATTTAATCATCCCAAAAGAGGGTTTCCTAAGAACATTTATATAGTAATTCATGAAAAAATAATCTCCATAGAAATAAGGACTATAAAGAAAAATGGAAAAATGATAGTTAAACCATAAAATAGTTTTTATACTACAACAAACCTGGGTTTATCCAGTTCTAGGGATTTAACAACACTAGCTCAAAAACAATTTTAAAACCCCCCTTTGTCAGTTCCAAAAAAATCATTATTAAATGCGGTCGTTAACAGTGTTTTTTTGTGCTGTTAAATGTGGTCTTTAACAGTGCTAAAAAAAGTGTTGTTAAAGGGGGAAGTTTATCAGCACTTTTTTAAAAGCACTGATAAATGGGATCTTTTATCAAAGCTTCTAAAAAGCACTGATAAGGGGGTTTATTACTGATTTTTTAGAAGTGATGATAAAGACCCCCTTTATCAATTATTTTTTAAAAGCGGTGATAAAAGTTACTTTAAAAAATTTATATCTCATTAAAAAAATATTATAACGCATAAATATATTTATATTGATATAAATATATTTATATTTGTAAAAAAATAATATATATTTTTTGAAATATGTTTTAGATAAGGTAAATATAAATTTACACTTAAAATATTGGATATTTAGTGAAAATGGCTTATAAAATAACTAAAAAATATTTTTAATTAATAATATTCTTATTATTACTGAGTTACAGTCATTTAATTTCAATTTAAAGGTAAAAAATCAAAAAATAATAATAAAATATCTAAAATAAGTAAAAAACATATCTCAAACATAAAACAGTCATAACTTTTGATCCGAGTGTCCATTTGGGGTCTACCAAATATCAAATAAAACCCTACGATGCTCTCTACACATTTATTCCATAAGGGTACCCAAGTGACTAATTTTTAGTGGCTAAAAAAGGCCCTTAAGGCCTCCAAACCCTATCATTTAGTTGGGGTACCCAAATGTTTTAACTTTTGAGGAAATTTAATCCTTGTTTATGTGGTACATTTTTCTCTTTCTCAGTGGGTAATGGATTTATTCATAGTGATTAAATTAATATTGATATTATGGATTTTAAAATTTATCATTTTTTATAATTTAATTTTATTTATAATCAAGTATATTACAATATAAACATATTATTTATATATTCACAGAACAAAAATTAAATTTATAAATAAATAATTAAACATATTTACAAATAAAATATATTTTTTAATATATAAACATATATATAAATAAATGGAAAAATAATTGTGATGAAATATCTATAAATATATAGATGTATCATAAAATGTAAAAAGATAGTATAGTGGAGTGGTAGAGGCGTTGGTGTATATGTTGGAGGTCTAGGGTTTGAAACTCATTGGGGACAGGGGCACGCATAGGAGGCTGTGATTATCTAAATCCCTGATAAATGGATAGGGGAAGTTCTAATAAAAGAGTGGGGTGGGAAGTGCTGATAAATCAGGGTGGGTGGGGTGTGGGAAAAAATTATATACCTTTTATCTGCAGAGCCTTTATCGTTGCTTTTTTAGCACTGTTAAAGGAACCCCTTAACAGCCCTAACAAAAGTGCTAATAAGTTGGACCTTTAACAGTGATAAAAATTATTTTAAAGGACCCTTGTAACTGCACTTTCTTAGCACTTTTTAAGGGGGCCTTTAACAGCACTTTTTTAGTGATGATGAAATTTTGGACCTCTTAATCGTTCTTCGATTATTAGAATTTTTTTAGAAATGATCAAGTCATTTTCTAGAATTGTTAAAGTAAAATTCATTAGTAATGTTAGGATATGTTTTTAACATTTATATAAAATAATAATGTGCATATTAGACTCTAAAATCATTTTAAAAAAGTAAAAATGAAAACTTTGATAAAAATTTTTTTTTAAATAAATCATTAAAAATATAACATTGAAAATATATAAGGGTTATCATAAGGAAATGTTGTATAGAATCTAAAAAATTTACTATGAAAGGATGAAAAAAAATATTTTGAAATACATTTTCTAAGAAACCATATCATTAAATGATTAAATAAGCATTATATAAAAAGAAAATTAGGGAAATATGAAGGTCGTATGAGATAACACATAATTAGGTATCCAAATAAAAAAGATAACATTATAGAAAATATAAAAATATATAGATATATGGAAAACATTCATTAAATAGGATGGTAAATATACTCAATAATGATATAATGTTTTAGAAGAATATTTATAGAGTAAATAATTTAATTTAAAAAGATATTTTCCTTAGATAGATAGTAAAATTACTAAGAAATAAAATATTCTATTGAAATAAACCACTTATAAAAGTAATAAGTGTGTGATGGTTCATAACAACTAAAAGGAAGGGATTTTGAGTTAAACATAACCCTTTCAACATCGTGGTATTTCAAGGTAAAAATCAATGGAATATAAGAAAATGCGATTGATTTTTAGATACCCTAAATTTCATGAAATTTATGAAAAAAATAAATCAATTTCTAATATGTTCACCATATATAATAAACATGTATTGAATAATAATCACATCCTAATCAAATAAATTTGATATCAAAAACCCCTTACCTTAAATCATGTTTAGATTAACAATCTATAACCTATTTTATAAATAATATATATCATAATAAATTATTTAAGAAGCTTATTTACACCAATAAACTTTTATAAAATTAATTTATAATATATTATTACAAATAAATTCTTCATTTGAATTTTATTTCTATCATAATTTTTTATTAGATTTGATTTTCTGTTTTGTATTGGATTTTAAAGGACGATGTAAATTCTTGATTATGTATTAAAATTTGATCATTATAAGATAATTATAGTTAAATTTAATATATGTTTTGTAATAATTTATAATTTTTTAGTTTTATTTCATAAGTATTTTGGTTTTGATTCATAATGATGAAGCCAGTTATGAGCTTGTTTCAATAATTTTAGTTAACTAAATGGAGGTAAAACTAATAATAAGTTCAAAATAATATAACAACTATAGAACCTTAATAATTTTTTATATTATATAATAACGCCATTATTATTTATCAATAGTCATACATTATATAAAATTATATCATTGTTCATGTAAGTGGTTAAACTTACCCCAAAAAAAACTAATAATCTATTAGTGTGTATGGATATGATGGTGATTATATTGGATTTATATCATTATTAAATAATATTAATGATATTATATATGTTTTTTTAGTTGGTGAGTCATATTTTACAATATCTTCCTAAAAAATAAAATACTACATGAAAAAAAACATTAGTTTCTTGGTGGTGGTGTTCACACATACATATGGGTTACACATTCATTTACCAAGAACATAAAAGACATTGTAATTTAGTTATATATTCATAATCAAAAAAATGTTATAAATATAAAATATGTTAACATGGTTACTCATTTTAACCATCCGTGTAATATGGTTATGAAAAATTGACCAAGTCACTTATAGAGGTGGTAGTCAACATGTAAGATAAGTGAAATTTTCATTTTTCAAAATGTTTGAAGGAAGGTAGAAGAGTGATATTCATATTTTATAATAAAAATTAACAATATAAGTAATAAATAAGTTATCATACTTTTATGTATATAGAATATTTTTGGTTTTAGAATAAGAAAATAAATATGGGCACTCAGTTGAGAGCATTACCTTTCCTTATAGACATTCTCCACATGGTAACACATTAGGACTTCTTAACTCAGTCATTTGGATAGACAAAGTCTTGTCGAATGTGTGGAGAGAGTTTTTTTGAAAACCGGTATAGATTAATAATGGAGATAATTATTTTTAAAGGTCTATAAATGACGTGGGATTGATACCCTTTTATAAGTGAAGAAAAATGGAATTTTTGTATATATAATTTTATCTTAATGATTGTATGACAATATTCAAGGGTCAACGGCTCCAAAAGTGATCTAAAATTGAATGAAATGTTACATAGGAACTATATTACCTCCAAAATTAATTTTAAAATATGTTTTAGACATATTTTATTCTACTAACATAATATTTTTACACATTATAGTACTGATTTTTTCCTAGGTAACTTCTTTTTACCAAAATAAATATTTTTAAAAAATTTATAAGGTAAAATATCATAAAAATATTTATCTTATTATTCTAAATTTAATATTAATATAATTTAATTGGATTTAAAAATATGTTAAAAAATTTAAATTAAGAAATTTAATATATATATATATATATAATTATGAAAAATGTTGTTTTTACTATAAAGTTTAATTAATATTAATTAGCATTAATTTAAAATTTAATGTGTGTTAATGTTTTTATATATAGGTTTAATAATTTTTTTAGATCCATTACGAATATATTAATTTTTTTATTAGAAAAAAATAAATAATTTGTTTTAAATAATTCATTTAAAATGATTGATTTATAATTATCATGATAATTAACATTAATCAGAGTAATCGTATTATTATGCCTGAAAATGAAATGGAATTTTTTATATATTTTTGAACTAATGAGTGAAAATATAAGATCATTTTTACCAAATAAAATTTTAATGGTGGGAAAATTTAATATTCACATTAGAAAATTTAATGCATCAAAATGACCTATAGAAAAACTATATTTTCAATCATAAAATGATACTTGATTTATTATAATTATTTAAATAAATTTTGTAAGGTAGTTAATTATTATTGATATCCCTTAATTTTATGAATATTACATAATAGTCCAATCTACTTTTTTAATGTAGCTATGTTTTCATTTTGGATTGTATTTTCATATAAGAAAAACTACTCATGATGTTTTAGGAAAATATATTTACAAAAAACATGGGTCATTATAAACTATGTTTATGTGATCAAACAGAGAATTTCTATAATAAATAAATATATTTTTAAGAACAGTTTAAAATTAAAATCAGATAAATATAAATATTATGATATTATACAATAGAACAGATTACAAATATTATGACAAAAATAATTTCCTTGAAAAAAATATGGTATAAAAATTGAAATATATTCGGTGAGAAATATAAAAAAAATGGTGTTGGGGAAATATGAAATCATTTATTGAAAAATGTGTAAATTTAAATATTGTTATAAAGTGGCATCTTATTTCACTATTGGAATGAATCAGTTAAAGTTGATATGTATAATCAAAATAGATCATTACTCGATCATAGTTTAGAGAATATTTCATTACAAACTTGTTATGGAAGGAACCCCACCATAATACCTCTCAGAGTGTTTATAGAAAAAATATTTTTCTTTAGTATTGAATGAAAAAAATGAAATTATAGTGATGCAATAGATGAAGCCATTTCCTAGGCTAATTGTAAATGTGGAATGCCTATAAGTGTTTCAATAAAAGACACAACATGATTATTGAGTAAGTAGATGTGGAGATAGTAGAAAAATAACCTTAAAGAAAATTTTGGAAATGTTTTTCTTTCATTGGCAAGATAATTAGATGAAGATAAATGTATAGATTAAGGACAATATCAATATATCTGGAATAATTATGTTTCTAAAATTGAATTAATAGAATAAAAAGATTAAGAAGATAGTCAAGATGATACTCAATCAAGAAGGAAGATATTTCAAGATGAACCAAGAAATTTTATTAAAAAATAAAATCCAACATACACTTGGGGGATGTAATTAAATGAGGACACAACTCTACAAACTCGGATTGAGGCATCCCAATTTTAAAAAAACAACAAAGGAGGCATCGTGCATAAAATGCATGAAATAATAATTGGAAAATATTGATAGAAATAAAACTTTGGATATTTTTTATAGTCTAAAAATCATAATGTGATTGGTACAAAGTGCATCTACATTAACAATAATGAAAAAATTTGATGTGTGGCTCATAATAAATTAAGTTTAGTGTGTGATGGAAATACTCATGTTTAAGGTGTTTTTGTTAAAGATAAATTAATCCCAATGAAAATAATATATCCTACTAGAAACTTACAAGTAGATATTGTTCAATGAAAGTTTATAATAAATCAAATGGATATGATTTCTGCATTTTTAAATGTATTTATTAATGATTAATTATATATATATAATCCAGAAGGTTTTTTAAAATGAAATGAGGATTAATAAGTGTTCGGGTTGATAGAGGCTTTGTGTAGACTAAATTAAAGACCTTGTTCTTGGTATGAAATATTGGATACATTCTCTATGAATCTGAAGTCCAAGAGAGGATGGAATGATCATAACATCTATATTAAAATCATATAACAAGAATAGTTTTTGGTGATTGTTTTTATGGAAGGAATTATTTTTGGACGTTTCAAGATGAATTTCGATGAAAATATTTATAATTTAATAACTTCTGAGTTTGATATTTAAATGATTGGAGTGTTTAAATAATCTCCCAGGATACATGTTATTCAATATAAATATAATATATTTATCTTGCTTGTGAAATATGAAATGGAAGTATTAATGTAATTCAAAATAAAATAGTGAAAGATATTTTTACATCTCATAATAGTTTGAACTATACTGGAATGTTCTGAATATAGCGAGGTAGTATATATAGATCATTATAGTATAATCATTAGGAGTTTACTCCATATTACCATGATCAGGATAGGCATATTCTGTGTTCCCTACGTAGTAGAACATTTTCAGTGTTTTCCAACGAAGGTGAATAAATTTTTAGTTAATATAATAAAAAGTTATATTCACATAATACCTAATTATTATTTGGTGTTTTAGGTAATAAAATATTTTGATTTATTATCTTATTCATATGTAGTTTGTAATTGTGTCATTATAGATAAAACCCCACGTGTTATGAAGTATTTTACCTTAAAAGAAATTGTATTGGCCTATTTGTAAGAAACAATATTTTGTTTCATAGAGTATATCAGAAATGGAGTATATTTTATCTAATAATTCATTTACATAACATAAATTTATAATGAATAAATTTGAAAATATTTTTGAAGTGGTATAAAAAAACAAATTCTAAATTAGTTTAAAAACAAAAGTTAAGTTGAATTAATGAATAATCCATCTCATAACACTCTCATGATGAATGTTGAGATAAAATACCACATTATGAAAGATAAGGTGGAGAATAAAATTGTTAAACTATAATATTTTGTAACATAATAATATGTGATATTTATATTTACTAAATCATTGGATTCAAATGTTTTTTGAAAAGTGGTGGATGATCCTTCTATTTTAATGAATTAACTCAAATTGGAGAGGTTTAAATTTCCCCACTCAGCATTGTATTTAATTCTATATTTGGATATTATTTGAGTTTTCAAATATTTTCATATTTTTGGGCGCAAGGTAATAGTGGTAGACACTATCCACATGGATTTGAAAGATTGTTCAAAATATTTATCTATGGTTTTATAATAGAAAATATTAAATCCCTTACATTTTTCTTTTACTTACTATATCACGATCTAAATAAAATTGGATTATATATTAGTTAAATTTCCATTGGTATGATTAAGAAGAGTGAAGAAGTCTCTGATATACTATCTTGTTCATAAGAGAATTCAAAAAATACATTGAATTTTAATTTTAGAGGATGAAATATGTTTGTAATGAATCTTGAGACATAGAGAAATTACATTAATTGAGGGATAGAATATTTTTAGAGGTAGAATGATATTATTAGTGGGGGATTAACTATAATTTCATATTGATTGAACCTTTGAAAAATTTTAGAATTGACAAAAAATTCCAAGGGGTATTATTAAAACCACATATTGTAATGATGGATTTGTTTTCAATTGAATATTTCTTGGAATCTTTGTGATTTTGAAAGTGGAAATTTTGGAAGTATTAGAAAATAGGATGATCATTATGTGATGACTTTTTTTATTCCGTGACATAATGATTACTTTAAAAAAATGGAAAATTATTTAAATTTTTGTAAGAATAATTTTGAAAAAATATAAAATTCATTCACACCATGGTAGGGATGGTTTTTCCACAACTAGAGTGATGAATGGAAATTGGAAATTTCTCTTTATATAAAATATGGGTTATTTAGGTTTTCATAGGTTAAGTTATATTTTAATATTTTTGGTATTGATGTTACATTTTTTTGTGTATTAGATCATTTAATAAAGGTTTTTTGGGAGAAATTCAATGGTTCTAGAGTTTAATGTAACACATAAAAAATGTATGTCAAACCATGAAGTATTATTGGGTAGATTTCAGTGTTTCTAGTGATAATTTTATTACACCAACAAAGTAATGATGTACCATGACTATTTCTACTTTAAAATTACATTAAAATGGTCCACTCCTTAACTTTTTCCATTAAAAAGTTGTTGGGCCGCAATTTTTTTGAAGCATTATGATGGTATGTAATATAATAGAGTAATTTATATAAATTCACATTCCATTAAAATAAATATATAGAAGTGATAGAATTTTTATAGAAAAATATACATGTGATGTCGTGATATAGGATATTTCTCAAAGATTATATTAATCTCTAGAATTAAAAAAATATGTTGTGAAAATATCATGATGGTTTCATAAGTATATGAGAAACCAATAAATTCTCTTCAAAATTTATTTGGTATATATTTATTGAGAGTTGAAAAAATTGATTAATTTTAATTAATTGATGTTGGAAGTTAGTTATACCATGATTTGAAATTTTAAATTCAAACTTTCTATATATATAAATGATGTTGTTGTGTTTAAGAAGTGTATAGAACACATAAAATAAATTAGGAACAAAATAGATTTAGAACACATATATTAATTAGTGAATTTCATTGATTACAAGGTGTTATAAGTAATACATTGATCAATATATGTTTTTATTGAAAATCATGATTAGAGAACAAAATTATTATTCATAACTCAGATGATCTTGAATTGAAAAAATATAGAATCAGGTATAAAAACCATTTGTTTTTTATTTTAAATATTAATTGATTTATTTGTTATTTTAATTGTATGTTTCTTATATAAATATAACCATCTTAAAAGGAGTGATTTGTTGATAAGAAGGTGTTATTAACCTTGAATTTGTAGTGATATTATCCTAAAACTTGTAATCTCCTATTAATGATATAGTGTTAAATTACCATATCAATACATAATTTATATGTGCTCCTTAGATGTATCCCATTTTGGGTTAATAATATAAAATCATTGTGTGTTAATGTTGTTTGTAATTTCTCATTTAGTTATTCTTACAAGATAGATAAAAAAATTTATTGTTAACATAATGAAAAGTTTTGATTTTTTTTAAAGATCAGAACAAATTTTAAAGAAACCTAAATTCACTAACTCTTAGCATGTATAGAGGGGCCCTTTTATAGTATTTTTATTCATATTTCATCCCACATCATCATGAACTACCATGTTTCTCATGAACTACATACAAATTATATATAACCTATTTCATCAAATTCTCTACATTCATATTTGGATTGAACTTCCAACCCATAAAACATAACCCATTTGACCTCATACTATATGTCCATGGTCGACATGAATTCTCATCCCATCATTGCATTGAATCTTTTAATGAGGTTGGGATGATCTCAAAACCCATACTACATATCATGTACCCAGGATGAATATTAATAGTATAAGTAATAATAATATCTCATAGAATGATTCATAATTTATAATTTCATTTTAATTTTTATTCTATTTCCACAATCACATAATAATAATAAAGGTTACATGTATTGTTAATAATTGGAAATCTTCCTAACTTCAATTCAATTTTAAACATCAGGATTATCACGCTCACATACCCAGCCCCCTTTTTTCTAATTCCCACTATTATTTAAAAGGATACCACCATATAATCCAAAACATTTCATTCATAATTCACCAATTATTACTAAAATGTACACTACTTAAACCATTGTGTTAGTAAAAATGTATGGGGGGGTTTAGTTCCCACCAATAGTTTCCAATAAAACTATCTTATTACTTAGTTACTTTTTTCACATAGATTTAAGCATTGATGTGACCCTTTTCTTCTTAAATTTCCATCTCAGGGCCCCCTTGAATGCATCAAAACTAAAAAAACTAATATACACTATTTTTGGTGAAAATTACCTTTAATTAATACTTAAAAAATGATTCTAGGTGTTTCATGAAAAACAATTTATGATAATAAGCACAATTAAAAATTATTCCTTAAAAAACTTCTTGGAACCTTAATATAGTTTTAGAATTAGATATAGTGAGATGTAGAAAATTAAAAATTGATGAATAATATTTCATTCCCAACTCACACTTTTTAGGATACTATAAAAATACATATAATTTAATAAATTATTCTAAGGGAGGGGAGGATTTTGTGTGCCTTCTACGATGCCACCACCTCCCTCTCTTCCTATCCCTCTGCCACTCCTTTCCCCCTTTCTGTTATCGCCAGTTTTGATTTATCATTGATGATCAATGTTTCAGACTTGACGATGACTCTTTCAAGGTAGTGTTCTTCTCACGGCGACAGTTCTGCTTCGTGTTTTTTGTGGTTCCAATGACGGTTGTGTTGTCGAAGTCCTGGGTTGCTCCTGAGAAATCTGACCCCTTATCCCACTACAACTCTCTAGGTCGGATATGGAGCAGATAAAACATAGTTTTTTTGGGTTACGGTATGGATGACGACGGATTTCTTGACACTACCAGAGTCGGCTCTAGTTTTTCAATTTTTCTTGTGATGTCACTTAGTGATTCTGGTTCTTATTATGTTTTTTCTGGATGTGCCGATGGTAGTCAGCATTGGGTGACCATGGTGACGAGCCCCCTATGGAGGTTGTTTTTCACTCCATAATTTTCTCCTACTCTAGGATTCTACAACTCATCTCTTATTTGGATCTACGTGGTGATTTCTAATGTGTTTTGGGATGTGAGTTCGAGAAAGCAACGATGATCCAGGTGGTGTCTATTATGGTGGCTTCATCTTATTCTATTTCACTGGTTTTATCCTCATTTTGGGTGTAGTGGTTTCTTGACTGGAGATATATTCATAGGCTATAGAAATTTTCGGACGACGACATTGATGATGTTGGTCCCTAGTGTTTTCATTTTTTGGCTGAGGGTGGTCACTAGTGTTGTTCTCAGTGTCATGATGGTTTTTTTTCTTTCATGTGATGTTCTCACTTTGTGACGGTGGTTTTATGCTGTGATGGTTCGATAGCTGGAGGATCTCACCAGTTGTTCTCGCCAGTGATGGGTTTGCATGGTGTCGGGGTTCATGACTCATGGTTTGTGGCTTGAGGTGGGAATGCGACATGAGGATCAGGAGGTGATGATGGGTGATTTTTTAACCTATATTTTTTAATTTTGAATTCTAAAATTTGTAGTTATATGGGGTAGTTTTCATGGCTCAATATAGTCCCTCTTTTTGGTTCCCACTTTAACCAAAAATTAACTTTTAAAAAAATACCAAAAAAAATTATTACTTTAATGAATTATTCTAAGAAACATTTGGATGATAGTGATATATAGATTAGTGAAGGATAATTTTCTCAACTCATTTAATACACGATCAAGATTTTAAATAAAAATTAATTCTATAATAACAACAAAATGGATGTAAGATAAAGGCATTAAAATTAAAAAATAAGAGATTAGAAGTGGGATTATGACAATTTTTTTATTATAAAAATAAGGGTCAAAAAAATATTAGACCAAATTTTCCATTTTTGAGAAAAAATACAATGAATATAAGATATAATATATATTTAAATGATATAATAGGAAAGTAGGTATAATATATATGAAAACATTTTCTCTAGTAGCTTGACTTTAATCCATATGAATTCTATTGAAATTTTCCTTCATCAAAAATTTCATCAATTCCTTATGGATAAAAAGAGGACCATAGTTGATATGTTTTGAAAGATTTTTATATCCAAAATCCTTATATATTTGATGATTTTGATTTGTTATAACATTTTTAAATTATTACAAACGATATTTATAGAATAAAACAAGCTTCATGGTCCATGTATGATGGATAATACAAAATTTTAATTTAAAAAAATATGATAAAGTAATGAGAAATAAAAATCCTTTTGTCATGTCATTATTGGAACCCTAACCATAAAAATATATATTGATGATATCCTTTTGAGATCTAATCAAATTTTTCTTGTAGAAAGTTTCTTAGAACTCAAATAATTTGAATTTCATGTGAAAATTAAGGTTTAATATAACTTCATTATTGACTTTTAAATAGTTATGAATCATGAATGAATCATTTTTTCTCAATAAAATTGCATCATAGATATACATAAACAATTTTTTGTAAATAATTCATGTGTTAGTTCTCTAGTAGGTACCTCCTATAAACTTGATATTGATGAATCTAGGAAATCAGTAAATCAAGAACATTATTGCTAAATGGTCAAAATAATATATTACTTGATATAAATTCAAATGGATATTAAGTGTTCAATTTTATTATATTTTAAATCTCATGCTAATCGAAACACATCACATCTGAAGAAAGTAAATTAAATATTTTTTAATCATTAGATAAATTTAAAACTCATAAATTTCAATCCTAATAAATTCAAATATATTCTTACATGCTTTTGGATGAAAATTTCAACAGTTTTTTAATTGAGAAGGAAATATAATTCTAAGACATGACACTACTTAGGTCGATATTTTGTTTCATTATCTGACATGAATATATATTTAATAGAGGTATCCACAACTAGTCTGACACATCATAATTATCGAAAACACATAGATAAAATACTCTATTTCCTTTACAATCATACACAAAATAAGATATTATTCTTAAATTTATCAGAACAGAAAATCCTCCTAGTGATATATTAAAGAAACTATAACATTTTGAAATATTTGAATATTTAAAATCGAAGATGGGTATAAACAACTTTTAGAAACTATAAGATACTAGTTTTTTTCAATATGGAATGAATCATTTTAATTCTTTTCTAAACCTATTTTTTACCTTAATGGAAGTTCTCAAGGTATTAGATGAGGTTTCAAAAGTTTCTATGAAGGTTTTGGGGTCTGGATTCACTGTTTAAAAAGATGTTGAATAAGGTGAATAGTTAGTGCATGATATATATAGTCATACCCCTAAACCATTTATCCCAGAAAGAGAGGATCATGTTTTATAAACCATGTAAATGGGTCATGAAAACCATAAAAATTCAACAATTTATTTTAAGTCCAACTTTCATGATCTGCACATGGTTTTTCAAACATTTTTCCTCAACGTTGTAAGTGGTGGTACACCTATATAGTTGGTACATATAATGGGAACATAGTTTGGAAACATTTGTGAACAAATTGCTATCCCCCTTAATAGTATTGAAAATTACTTTTTCCTATATTACATTTAATTAAAATTCCTCCATTTCATCCCCCATTTTGTCTATAACTTTTATAGTAAGATCTCCTTTTTTCACTCCTCATGGTTTTGGTTGATCTCCTTCATCTAATCTTTTTTTGGAACTTCATTCATTGTGTTGGATTCCCCTTGGCAAGGCTAACACTCCTTTACCTTATTTTCTCAGTTTTTTTCATTGTTTGTTGTTATATATATGTTTACTGATATACCCTATTTTCAAGGATTTTTTCTGGTATTCCAATTTCTCTATATATAAGAAAAATATGAGAAAAATTATATACTAGGAATATTCTATAAGGCATAGGTAGGTGGTATGTTAATTTTTCATAAAGTTATTGATGTTTATAAATTGTTCCATTATAATTCACATGGGAATTTCCATGTGTTTATCTTTAACTATGAAACCATTTAAACTAGTTATTTAAACCTTTATTTGGACATGATATGAGACATATAGAATCTATTGTAGTCTGGAAACCTTAAACAAACAAGCACATGTGTGTGTGTGATTGTTTGCCTATGATAACTATACTTTCTTTTCAACAAAATCACTTTTAAGGTGCCACTGGATTATCACTTTCCATTAATTTTTTTAATTGAATTAAATAGTTTTTTATGTTATTGATACTTCACTTCAGATTATTATTTATTATCACATATACTTGAATAATTCTATAGACTTTATCACACTAGAAAATATGCTTCTTTCCTTGGGCATCCCTTGGATTCCTGACCTAGAATGCCTTGAGTAAAGGACACCACCTATTTCATTAAGTTAGATTCCAAAGGGGTAATCCCATTATACATTCAGTCAATTTATTATATTAGTAATTACTTCATCATGGAATCTATGATTCACCTTCAAAAACCCATATAAATTAGAATCCATTTTATGAGCTCTGAGGATTCAACATGATGTCATCAGACACAATCTACCTTGCATTATATCCTTGGACACTAATCAGGTCTATCCAGATATTAAATTAAACTAGTAACTCAGAATCGATGTGGATTCCTTGCCCATGGGACTTGGGATACTGGCTGACAAAAATCTCATACTCTTAGAGAAATATAGTTTATGTAGAAGGAAATATTATTAATTAGTTTATCTCATTTTACAGATTTTCCTTATTTTAATGCTGCACATTATCACATCATATACTAATATGATGGATTTTCATTGGACTCTATTGGTGGTAGAAAACTGAACTATACTGAAACCCTGTTTGGACTGTCATTTGGTACCCAAGAAGAAATCATGGATTCCAGTAAGGATAATGGGAAGCACCCAGTTATAGACACTTAAAATATTTAGGGTGTGGGAGAAAATTACTGAGATAGTGCATGGGGTGATCATATAGATAGTGGATTTTGGTTTTTTTATTTTTCATTTATACTATAAATTTTCATGTATTCTAATTATGTCTGTATTAAAGAATTTATTACATCACATGTTTTTTTATTTTGAAATTTTCTTAAGATAGTGTTGATAATTTCTTTATAGACTTATTTATTATTTGGATGGTTTATTTCCCCTTACTTTATATTTCTTCTTTTTAGGTTACTATTTTTCTACACATTAATAAAGTGGGTAAGTCTCCCTACTATACCACTATACATCCTTAATGCTAGTTGTAATACTATAGTTTATGTGGAGGTTTTCATGAGGCAATGTAGCCAATTGGACCAGTCAGAAATCAATAAACCAATCATTGGAAATCACAAAGTATTATCAAAAAACCTTTTATATTGACTTGCAGTTTATGGTTTGTATGATGGAGAATAAAAAGTGACATAACATGGTAATAAGTCATGCTTGGGAGTAGTTAACCCACATGTGGGGGAGAATCCATGTTTTATGGGAAGGGAATTTTTTTCAGAATTACACTTATTACAATTGTATTATTTTCACCATTTCATGTCACGCATGATTTATGACATTATGTTTAATAAATTTTCACCCTAGGGTAGGTATGATATGGGGGCATTCCATCATGCATAATCATAGGAACATAGGGATTTATATGGAATACATATTACTTTCCATGTATTTTAATTCCCTATTTTCATGTTTCTTATCCAGTGGGTATTTTTTATTATAAATATGATATTTACCATTTATTTTAGGAAAGGGGAAAAAATTCGCTACATAATGTGTTTTCATCAACCAAAAAAGTGCTTTTATATACCATGAATATGGTATCTTATTTATCAAATTTTTACATGGTTATGGATATGAAATTTTTTTTACATAAGACGAAAAATTTTGGTTCCTATAGTTAAATGAATTACCAATTAAAATTTATATTATTATGACTGTATAAATTGGGAATGAATTTCACATAACTGAACCATTGTATATAGAATTATTACATTTTAAGATCATTTTTAAATGGATTTTTGAAGTGAAATAGATGGAAAATTGAAACTTATAATGATTATGTCTTTATAACATGGGAATAATAATCTGTATAATTGATCTTATCTATAAAGGCTTGATAAATTTTAAAATACCATACATTTACGAAAATGGTTTCCATTATATGGGGATTCCAATTAAAAATTAAAGATTTTTTTCCTCTATAACATGTAATTGAAATCCCTTATAACTAAAACATTATAATTATTTCTCATGTATCACCTTATAACCTGCTGTTAAAATGGTTAGTTAGATTATAATATCTTATGTTGTATGGATTTTTACTTGTCTAGTTTTCATATCTATAATCTCTCCTAGTTTATATATTGTCATAAGGAATGCATTTGGAATTATAGATATATACCTCTATAGAGACCTTGGGTCGAGTTCCATGAGTGTGTAAATGACCATTATCATATGGTTGATGGATCTAAACCACTTGTATTTCCACCAGAGGAAACTCCCGTAGTACAAACTTTTGTTCTTAGATAAGGAATTGATGCCCAAATTCAAAAGGGTTTTATATTTCTAGTGAAATATATGAAGGTAAATCTATGACCTGCACAAGCTATATGGGAGTTTACTAGGGAAATAAAAAAGTACCATCCACTAATTATATCTATGGAATTCATTCCTTTGGATATCTTATGCACAAACTTATTATGTGGTGTGGTTAAAGAAAATTCATTTTCCTAATGCAGTACATAATTTGAACAGAGTCGTCAAACATAAAGAGACTTCTCATTTGTTCACATACAAATTATATCTCACCTAAAGTACATATTTTTATTGTTTTATTTTTTATAAAAAGATGGAATTTCAAATACATGAAATATGAAAATTTAATATAAAAATAACATGAATTTCTAAAATAAATAAAATTAGAAAGAAAGTACTTGACATTTTTGGTTTGGTTCATGGGCTCCATTATTCTTATTTTTGGTGTTTAGATTATGTTTGATAATTCAATTATTATATGCCATTAATTAATTACTATTATTTTATTTATTGGTGTGAAATTTTAAATGATTTTATAAATATAAATTCCACCTAAATATAGAAGGCACGCCTCTATCAAGAGTGTGATATCTCTCAAGACATGGCTCCATCATAGGTCATTTCATACACTTAATAGATTAACTCTGTCGCATTAAGAGATTGTATCTATAAGAATGAATGGAAAAGATTTAATAAAATACTATAAATCAGTTTGAGTTTAGTGTTATGGTGTATGATCACTACACCCATTCGATTTACTCTTGTGCATCTCAAATTTAGTAAAATGTATTAATTTAAATGGGGAATGAATTTAATTTCCACTTACTTACCCAGAGCCAAGCCTCATGTTAGCCTCTCAATTTTTAGGGTAAAATGTCATGGTGGAATAAGAATGAAAGAGAATAAAATAAATGAATAAAAATAATAGAAGAGATAAAAATAATGTAGAGATAAAATAAAAGAAAAAATATAATAAAAAAATAAAATGAATAAAAGGATGAACGTTGAATTTTAAAAATAAGAATAAGGGAAGTAGAAGAATAATAAGAAGAGAATAATGGTGGATTTTTTTGAAACATGATATAGAGAAAATGTATGAATTAGTTTTATTAAAATAAACTAAATGAAAATTACATAATAAATAAATGAAACTAAATGAAAACAAAAAAAACAAAACAAAATAATGATTATATTAAATAATAGAAGAACCTATGGCTAGGAAGTGGCCTCCCCCCGGTCTTGAACCCCCTTTGTAGTGGGTAATGGATTATTATTTATATGCAACAGGGGTGTTCATTCGGCATTCTCAAATCTTCAAAATCTATATCCCCTTCTTAAATTATCATGGGACCTAGAATTTATAATTTGAAATCATCAAATGATATCAGTAAGAAATCATTATAGGCAGTGGTGTGGATCTGTAGATAGCATGATAAATTCCATGCTGAGTATCATGGATTTTCACCTCTCATGCATGGCTTCAGGTCATGGAAAATCTACATTGTAGGTGTGGTAGTGAGAACTTGTTGTTCAGGGAACATGAAGTACACACATGCATTGGTGGAGATTGGTGGTATTGGTGCTCCTTTGATCTCCTCCTTCATCCAACCTTCGATGTGGATGGATGAAACCTTGAATAGAATCAGGGTGATCAGAAAAGTCTCTAGAGATGATCCAACGTGGTAGAAAACTATGGTAGTGATGAATGGATCAACCTTTATCTCTCGGTGTAGGTTTTATGGAGTCTTCTAGTGAGGAGATATGGTGGTCGATGACGAAGACTCATGGAAGTGCGGTAGAGCTGGGGGGTGAGATATCTCTAAGGTAGGATTGTAAAAATCTGAGACAGGACAAATTTTTTTGGGTAAGTGAGGATTATTGATTATATAAATTATGTTACACATCAAATCGAACAAGATAAGGGAACTCACTTATAAACAGAGGAGTGGGATCCACACCTAAAAATTCCTACTGTGAAGATGGGCTCTTGCAATTCACCTCACCAACTTACATATGGGATGCAAATAAATGTGGCCCACATGGATTTATTCCACCTATACTCCACCAAGGTTCCATGACCTTGGGACCACCTATAGATGGGGATTGGTCACCCATTAACCCCTGCAACTTAAGCTTGCTACCACAAAAGGCCATTGTCGGTCGGCCCTGTCAAAGGTTGCCTATATGAATTGGTTTGGTCGGTTGAGGGATAGCTAGCCTGCATTAAATTTTTTAATTAGTTAAAACATGAAAAATAATATTCCATGTTTGAAAATTACTTGACAATTATTTAAGGAAACAATTACTAAATTCCAAATTAATTTATAAATTAAAAAATAACCTTTTAAGCATTTTATTAAACATTAATTCCTCTTTTATATTTTCCCATAAATTGATATAAAATTGATTTTATGGGAATTGTTAATTGGAATTTATTTAAAAAACATTTAAATCTGATTAAAAATGTGAATCAAATGTGATTGTGTCACTACCGATACATAGATAGAATCTATACTTTCGATATTAAAAAATCTGGAGATACCTTTTTCAAAAAGGTTGAATATCAAATCATATAAGCTTCATGGATCTTCCAAGTGATTGTGGGAAATTATTACTCAGTAATATCAACACCAAGTATGTTTTTTAGTGATTTTTATATTATTTTTTATGACTAATTTTTCATGTTTATGCTGAGAGATGACAGATCTAGGAATTTCATGCATCTATAGAAGGGTGATATGTTTATCATTGATTTACCACCTCATTTCATTGAACTCTAGTGCCTTTCAACACTCATAATGGTGATCACATTTCTTGGGATATATGGTTTGATGATGTGCTCTAGTATGTCATCTGATCATAGGTGAAAATCATTATATAGGAAACTGTCACTAAGGTGGTGTACTAGGAAATTATCTCCAAGATAACTTTTTGTGAAGTTGATGGTACAAGTCATGATGGATTACTTTATATGACTAATAGTATGTAATCTAGTGAAATTAACCCACACATTGATGCTTCTCATGAGGGCAGTGGAAGTTAGATTATATGTCCTATTGGTTACATGGTATTCCATTAGTGTAGAATTCATGATCACATAAAGCCTAGTTTTAGTAGATACCTAGTTGAGTGATGAGTTTGTGGAAGAATGGTCCATATGAAATTATTTTCCAAGAACTTTCCACTCATGCCAAGTGAGAGATAATCTACACCAACTCTTATTTTTTGAGGGGGATCCACATATCCATTCTAATAATAATGCAATATTACTAATGTCCATTCATTTCATGGAATTAGTCAAGGTAGAGGAATCCAAAAGTAGGTTGTGTAGTGAAAACTACGAGATCATCCATAATGAGGTTAGTTTATAGATCGGGACCACATATCTAGAGAATTATATGTCATACAACTTACACATAAGGAGAATATCACTAGAATATCTATAGTATGTGGTACGATCATAATAGCCTCAACTATAGAATCTACTTTGTTTAACTCAAGCGCATCAGACTCATTCATATATACAACATAAATGGATATTCTTGGAATCAAGACTAAATACAGATGTGTGGAAAAACCTCTCGATACTCCAATGGGAAAACAGTTAGGGTGTGCTTACCAATAGAATAAGGTTCTTCTCGAGATAGATGGATACCATTTCTACTAGAAGCTTTTCATCCTAGAAATAACATATTTAAACATAATTCTTGTAATACGTTGGTTATTTCATTTTGGATACTTTATTGAGTATTATCACCATAGGGTGTCTTCCTCATATTGTATGGATCTTATTGAGATTCCAAAACATAAAATGTTATTATAGGACCTAGAATACAAAGGGTATCTACAACCTAATACGTCACCTAACGGTTCGCCTATACATTTCTCTAAGAAACATGATGGTACCCAAAGGCAATTCATGGATTACCAATGGTTGAATCAAATTTTATTTAAGAAATACAACATGAATCCTTTTATTGACAATATTTTTTATCATCTACAAGATTCTAGGGTCTTCTTGAAGATTGATTTGAGATCGAGCTATCATCAGGAGACAGTTGGAGAGTCATATATACTATATAAAACATTATCAAGTTGGTATGGATTATATGAATATCCATTTATTCTATTCATTCTAATTAAAAAACCTCCTATAATAATTTCCTTGACAAATTGAGTTCTCCACCATTACATTGATGACTTTGTGGCTATTTGTGTGGATGATATCTTTGTATACTCTTAGACTAGACATGATCATTCCAGAAACATTATCATCAAACTGAGTACACTAAAATATAATAAAATATATTCCAAACTCACTCAATTACACTCTTTGGTTAAAATATTTTCCTATCTAGTTCATAATATATGTTAAAAGGACTATTTGTGAATCCAAATAAGGTAAGAGCCATTATTTCTTTGGAGAATTCCAATAATGTATGTGATATTTGATGATTCTTTGGGATTTATAATTAATATCAGTTATTTATCCAGAACATATAACACCTTGTATCACTACATATATGATTTTCCAACAATGGTGTAAAATGTATATACTATTAATCTTATGATAAATACTTTCTAGAATTGAGATAGAGGTTATCCCCAATACTAATTCTAATTATACCAAAACCTAGAAGAGGATATAGACTGTATTGTAATGCATCAGGTGTTGGATTGGGAGTTTTTTTAATGAAAATATAAATAATAATGGTATATAGGTTTCATCAGTTGAGGACTCATGAGCATAAGTACCTAAATCACCATCTTGAGTTAGAAGCAGTTGTTCATGCCTTACAATGCAACATACATTATCTGGTGGGTTAATGGTTCATGGTATACATATACCTTAAAATCCTCAAATATATATTTTATTAGTGTGAGTAGAAACAATGAAATATAATATTGGTTTAATATCACTATTACATGGGAAATTATATTTCATATATGCTGGGAAAATAACAAAACATTTGATGCCTTGAGAAAAAATCTTGAGAATCATGATGTTCAAGAATCTTTTAATGAATGGTTTTTGATGTCTTTGATTTTTGAAATTTAAATGGATGTTTAGGAGTGTCATATTAATCCTATTATCATGACCATATAAGTTAGATCATCACATTTGGATCAAGTGAATTGGAGGAAACTATCAAATCCCAAAGCATGGGTCCTAAGGGAATGTTCTTCTGGTGAGGACCCATCAAATGGTTTGTCTTGTAACGTCCTAGACCCAATTTAATCAGCAGTAACCAAACACGGTTGGCCACATCACTATATGTGTGCCTCCTCATATGATATAGGATGTCGAATAGTAGTGATGGGACACAGTGGAATCGTGTAGATACTATGACCCTATAATTAGAGTGTAGCACAATAATATAATAATATCAAAAATAGTGAAATCATAAAGATAATTCAATTAATAATAAATAAAAAACCCTATGTAATAACTAGATAATCACATCCATCAATTTTAGATACAAAATTATAATACATGAATGATATACATAAATAAATATAGGTAGACATGAAAGTAGGTACACATACAAATAGGTATATATAAAAAATAAAAAAATACCCAAATCACTATCTTTAGATAGAATCATGAGGCACAACTAAGTCTTATTCTCCCCCGATCCCATGCTAAAATCAATCAATTATCATCAATCAGTTTCCTTCCCATGTTCCTACCTGTATCCATGATGTATTTCCAAGTTCCATAAAGCTATCCTAAGTAGGGTGTGAGATAACCTTAGCAGTCCACCACCAATGGTATCTAATTCCATCCATTCTATGAATACATAATAAATATTATGAATGTAATGATAATATGGAAATTATTTTTGGTAAATAAATAAACCACATAGGTTCAGTTTTTCATGGAACACCCATCCTCTACTACCTTCTTTGGCATAATACTGGCTATCTCAAACTAATAACTTAATAATGATTTATATTATATCAATTTTTTGAGACCTAAATCGTATCCCAAGAATCTACCATGTATCATATCCAGCATTATTTGTATAATAAATCCATATATAACAAGTAAGGATCTGACTAAATCCATTCTAGCTCTTTGTCTTGGAATATGTCTCATAATTATCAAGTATTTATTAATCAATTAAAAGATTACTTGATCGAATTCCTAATTGGGGACCCAAGTATATCTCTAGGTATAACATGAAATAAACACCTTACAAGACTATCATTGGATCCCTTCATAGGAATCTTGGTATCTCTCTAGGTGTGTTATAAATCCACTTCCAACTGATTCATTCCCTGGTGGTCAATAAATGGGTCCCAAGTGTAACACATGTCATACAAGATAGGGTACCCTCTGAAACCATCATTACCAGTCCACACAGTGATTCTAGGTATCAATCATGGAATAATAATATATTACCATCTGATTTTTCATGTGGCAGTCCATAAAGGATTTTATGTATCATAGGGGAATTTAAGATCTTACTACCAAATGATTTTGTTCATGTCATTCTCAAAACAACCCATGTATCACCCAAGGTGCATAATAGTCATTCATTATAATAATTTAATTATTAAATATAGAAGATCCTTTCTATGGTTATTTTCAATTGGAACCCACCTCTCACTATCATCCTGATAATAAGAATGGTTATGCACCCAAAGTCTAACCATACCATATAATCACATGTTTAATCCAATTAGTTATAATAATTTTAATGAATTAACTCACCTTTTAAGGTGGTTTAAGTAAATTAAGAATATTATGAGTTATAGAATAAAATTAATCATTCCATTCATTTTAATTGTCCATTTCAATTATGAAATATTACTCAATCCTAAACAAGGAAGAACAGTGTCCAAATCCCTAGGGACATATACTTCTATTAATTATTCCGTTTATTCAAGTTTTAATTTAATCAATTTACATATCATCCCTAAGGTAAGATGATAAATTACACAACTAAAAAAGTTGAATCAAATAACTAGGCCTAACATGGTGGTTCAATCTCATATAACAATTCACCCATGGGATGGTATGAATTCAAGTCCCTTAACCATTATTTACACATCAATGGGTATCACAGATCATCTAGGTCAAGCCCATTCATTAAAATCAAGTTCCAATAAAATTTATAATCATATCTTAGTATAAACAGAGTATGAAACAATGGAATAATATATAAAAACCTTGAAGTTACGGTAAAATAATGATTCCACCTACTTTATCTTGGTATAAGAACATTCATCTAGTCTGGACCTCTCATTTAGTCCAGATCAGAAAAAAATGGAAGAATAGATGAACATCAAAAAATAGGGCATACGATCTCACACCAAAATAACTCTATTGAGAGGAATACAAATGAATAAAGTTATAAGAGGAATTCAAAACTCCCCAGTGGATATCCAATGAGACCAATAGTGAGTGATTCAGAGTGTGGATGGATATGATCCTTCAGTCCCTAGATTTTTACATGATGAATCTATCAAAATAGAATAATGGGTTGGCTATTGGAGTAAAATAAGAAAATAGAATGAGGGTTTAATATTAAAATGAATTAGTGGAAAATGGTTATTTCCACTATGAAAATTGTGTGTCACTGTTTAGTCACATGGTTGGACAAACTATTCTCCAACTGTGTGACCAGATCTATCACAATACCCCTCTCGCATGGTCATTATTCATGGTTAGAAAAATTATGTTCCCACTGTAAAATTTACATCTATTAAGTGTGAAGAATATGCATGAGGGTGATCTCGGGTTCCATTGTTTCATCAATATTTGTGGCCTTGTACAGTGGACTAGACCACCCCACACTATTTTATCTAATCATGTGGGTCAATTTGTAGAGTTTTTACTAACCATGTGGCCCTGCTGCCTCCTCCAAATACATAGTCTTCATCCTACGTAAGCCTCAGATACCCTCATTTCCTCTATTAACCCAATTATCACTCTCATAAAGATAAACTCAAATAAATTAAAAGGATTTATACCTCATAGAAAAAATATGAGTTCTAAAAATATTCCCCCATTAAATTAATTTATCCATGAATAGAACTCCCAAGGGTGGTAAAGGATCATCTAAAAATAAAATCAGCCATTGGGAATATATGTTGGCCTCTCAATACCAAGTCTCATCCTATACACAGTTTTTCAATCATATCACCCACAAAAAAGGATATGATTGTCCTTGGAAAACATTAATACATCGATCCACAATATGGATAAGATTCTCCTTATAGGATTCATCTACCTCTAAATAACCTCCTCAGGATAAAGAATGTGCAATAAATTGGAAAAGTAATAGTGAATCTGAGATACGTGGATAGTGTTTTGAATGTCCAGGTGCCTCTGAGGTTACTATATCTGATATGCTACCAGCCAAAATATTTCCTAGATCTCAAAGGGACTAATGTAATGAGGTGATATCTTCCCTTATTTCTGAATCTGTGTATTCCCCAGTCTAGGTGAAACTCCAAATAAAACATGACTCACCACATCAAACTCTAGTGGTCGAAAATGATGATCAATATATGATTTCTATCTAGACTAAATTGTATAAATTAACTTCCTAATAAGTTTAACCTACTATAAAATATCATGAATAAAATGGGGACCCTATAGAACTTTCTCTCATACCTCTAACATGCATAGGGGGAATGGAATGACCTACCATATATGGCCTCATTAGAGGTCATCTGTATGTTTTCCTAGAATCATTTATTATATATGAAATTGATAAGAAGAGAATATTTTTCCTAAGAACCACTAAAATTATGGCCTCATGCTCAGAGAATGTCTTATAAAACTTCTATCATATGATCAGACTGAACAATGGACTGTGGGTTATAGGCTATACTCAGCAGTACTTATGAACCTAGTGCCCTCTGCAACCCCTACTAGAACTGAAACATTAATCGAGTGTCTCTATCCAATATTATTAAACCTATAACCCTATAGAGGCATATCATCTCACAAATGTTGATCCATTGAGAACATCCACTAAAATAGTTTCTTGAATAAGAAGCAAATGGGAAAGCTTTTTCAACCTATCTATGATCACCCATACAGCATCACTACCCCCGAGGAAATCATGGAAATACTATCATGAAATACATGGTGATGACATTAAATATTCACTCAAGAATGGATATCAATTCTAAAATCCACTCTTATTGTTTGTGTTCTGCCTTCACCTACTGATTGGTGGAAGCCAGAGTAACAAACCCAGCTATCTTATGCTTCATCACAACCACCAATATTACTTATGAAAGTCAAGAAAAATATTGATAATACTAGGATATGATTCCCATGTTGAGGAATGTGACACTCATATATAATCCTTTGATACATCATTAGGAACCCAGAAATGTGTATGGATATGAAATAACTCATCCTTGTCATAGATCTAACCAGGTGGTAGGCTGCCACTTGCAATTCTCTCATATATGATCTTGCACTAAGAATCTAAAAGCTTCCTTATCTTCAATCTCTCTATAAGTAAATATGTCACTAATAAATGTAAAATTATGGACTTTCTGTGACATTCATAACCCTCTATATTCATCTTAGCTTACATGTCCATATGAAACCACTCGTTAATGTCCTATTAAACCACCTATGTGTGATTCCTCCTGCTAAGAGCATCAGTAACTACATGTCCCATTATGGGAATATAAGAAATTTTGATTTCTAAGGACTGAAGGTTTTCAACCCACCTTAATTCCCTAATATTTTAATCACGTTTTGTAAATATATACTTGAGAATTTATTATTCCTTATATACCATAAAATACTCTCCAAGTAAATAATTCGTCCAACATATTAAGGAATGAACACACAAAGCTAGCTCAAGATCATGAGTCGGAAGTTCCTCTCATGTAGCCTCAATTGAGGAGATCGATATCCCATGAGTCGCTTCTACATCAGAACTTCTCCTAGACCAATACCTAATGCATCATAATAAATAGTATTGCTCAAGCCCAGCTTTCAAATAATCAGGATCAATAGTGATGTCAGTCTCCCTTTCAACCCTTGAAAAGTCATATTATATGTTTCAGACCATATAAACTTCACACCCTTCTTAGTCAAGCCCATAAGTGGTTATTCTAATAATGATAAGTCTGATATAAAATTACTCTAGTAAATAGATATCCCCAATAAATTTCATATAACAAATACATTTTTAGGTTATTCCTATGAAACTATGGATCTAACATTCTTTGGTTAAATTGATACTCTTATATCTAAGAAAATATAACGCATGAAGTAAATATTATCCATATAAAATTATAAATTTGTGAGATTACAATATAACTGATGTTATCTTAGTGTATTGAATATGATATCAAGATGTTTGGAATACTCATGTTGATTATGAGAATACACGAAGGTTCCTCCCATGAATACCACCAAAAATGAATCCAAATATATATGGAAAACCCAGTTCATCAGATCCATGAAAATATATGGTGTGTTTGGGAGACCAAACAGCTTGACCAAATATTCATACAAGATATATCTAAAATGGAATGTTGTATATGGTATATATGATTTTATAACATGGAATTGATGATATCCCGATCATAGATAAATCATAGAGGAAAACCTCTCTCCTTGAAGATGGTCCAAGTGATCATCTATAAGAGTCCATGGTTACTAGTTCTTAACTATAAGTTGGTTCAACCCATAGTAATCCACACAATTCCGGAGGGTTGATCCTTCCATCATGGTGAAAATGATTTGTGTACCCCGCTATAAAGGATTGGTTCGTATAAAACCCTTAGCTTCCAAATCCTCTAGATGCCTCTTGGGATATAACAGCTCAGTAGTAGCCATATTTTTGGGAGGAATGGATATCTGTGTATCTTCATGCATGCAATGTCCCGGATCCGAGTACCACTCAACAGGTTCCCCAACCCGGTTGGTCACATGACCTCAAGCACATTTCCCAAAATACGAGAGGCCACCGACTAGCAGTGAGGGCCCAGGTCTGATTGTGGGGAACTATGCCCTCATTTTTCAAAGTGTAGTGTAGTGTAAAAGATTAATAACATACAACATGCAACAGCAAAAGCAGTAAACAATATACAACTAAAATGAAAAAAATGAAGTAAAAGAGAACCAGCTGTCATATATATAGAGATGCATCATGTCACTAATTTTATGAAAACAGCCAGAACAGGATACACTGCAGTACAATACCTCTTAAGGTACATGGTACTGCCAAACAAAACAAATCAGAGTAAACAAAACACAATAGAATCGCAAGCCTAAGCTCGCTCCCATGCTCTGCTACTCCTCTACAACAATCATGTACCTGTATAGGGACTCTTGTGCCTATCGACACATACAACAATATAGACTTTTTCGGCCGGATACATGACTGAAACATGGTGTTAGAAATAAATCCTAGTATGAAACCACCAAAGGCTCTTGCCTAACTATCAGTGAAAATGTGTGACAACAGTGTGCAGTAGTAAATTCAATAAACTAAACAGTACTCAAAAGTAACTAACTTTACCAGTTATATTTCCATTTTTAATATTCATTTATCTATGCTAGGAATGTTCTTTAACATGAAAGGTACAACATGTGAAAGTCACCATGGTGAAAATTCATGATAACGTTGTCCTTAGACATACAAACCTTACCCTCAGGTAAGTAGAGTCGAAACCCATAGGTGTCTGCCCATAGGCATAAGGAATATCGCCCACAGGCATATGAGGTGTTTCCCACAGGCACAACATCTATAGCCCACTAGCACAAGAACTACTTCCCACAAGCATGATAAATGTTGCTTGTAGGCTAAAAAAGACACTACCATCAGGATATACAAGTCACTGGCCTGATCCCAACATATAATCAAGAAAATATATACAATTCTTCTTAAGGGAATTTTAAAGTATTCTAAAACTCACAGTACACCCACAGGTAACCCGTCCAAATGGATAAACAGAGGAATGCACCCCTGGGGTGGTCTTGGATCCATACAGTGATCCCAAACAGCATTTTTAACTTATCAAAAGTTTATATATGCAATTTTAGATAATTTTCAGCAAATCCCACAGCCATACGACACCCAAAACAATGTTTCGTAGCACAATGGTATACAAATTAAACTTAACAGTTGGAAATAAACACCATACCACCTACCTCGATCGCCCCTGATCGGTATATGTGAACGTAGCCTCCCAAAAAGCACGAGATATGCGTAGATATGAGATAAAAAACTACAATCTCAACCTAAAATAACATCCCCTTGGGAAATAATTGGTAAGAATGGATTAAGGAGATGTGAGGTCTTACCTTTGCGGTCCCAATGTGATTGACGGATACGGAATCAGATTCTCGGTGTGCAAGCGGGAGATCTCCAAAGATCCGACCTCCACTAGATCTCCAAAACGAACCCAAATGCCTCCTCTTCCAAAAGAGGAGTCTACTGTCCGCTTTAAGTGAAAAAACAAAGTACACGGCCTGTACTCTCAAGTACATGGCGTGTACTTTTCATTTTTTTTAACTGTTCCTCTGGCAGCCCCTCTCCAGTGTAGCACTACTCATCTGTAGACATGAGTACACGACGTGTAATACATGAGTACACGGCATGTACTGTCACTCAGTTGGTGGATGCCTTCACCGCCTTACTATTCACCTTTCGACTGACTACACGGCATGTAAATACCCACTACATGGCGTGTAGTCGGTTTTTACTCCATTCATCACCGACAGGGCTACACGCCTTGTGTACTCATCCCACATGGCCAGAGTACAAGGTGTGTGGAAAATTACATGGCGTGTACCCACAAAATTTGGGATTTTTTCCCATTTCCCTTATTTTCTCAAAAACACTTAAAAAGAAAAAGAAGAACATATACCTCAAGAATAAGAACCGGGTTCTTACAATGCGCTATCTCTATGGAAAAATCTACATCTCTAAAAATAGTAATTCTTAAAAATTCATCCAGGAAAACATCCATGAAATTATCAACCATTGGAGGTAAAACATCCTAAATTATTCCTTGATCATCTAGTTTTAAACTTGAAATCTTTTTTATTATCTTTTACAACCCAATATGATCGGATCTATCTCTACTCTCCTAAATATCCCATTCACCATTTGGAATAAAAACTCTCCCTTCTAGTTATGTAAAGGTCACCCTTTTGCCATAGAATTCAAAAAAATCATGATAGGGAACCAACCAGTCCATCCTAAGAATGATATCAAAACAAGTCATCGTGAGGAAAAAGAGGTCCCATATAAAGCGACACCCACCTATCTCAGGGTTTAGTCCCTAAACTAGAATAAACTCTCCTATTTTAGACCCAAAAGAGTATCAAGTATCATCATGCCATAAGGAATCTGAAAATTGAGCCCAATGATCTCAACATAAAGAACTAATAATGAGATTCACATATTTAGAAGGTTGAAAATAATAATGTAGAGGCTACTAGAATAGTACCTCTCCCCATAGAATGTCAAGTACTCTACTCCTCTGATATCAGTTTCACTGAATATATATTTCCTGATCAGTTCTTATATAGCCTGGTTACCCTGTGCAGTTCTGATATACTGGTGATGTGTGACTGGTGTCTAGCTACCTCATCCATGACCACCTCCTTGGCCTGATCGGTCATCCATACTCTAGCTCCCTTCCTAAGAAGAATTTTTTAACCCCAATCCTAAATGTGGAGTTGGTGAAAACCCTCTCTCGATGGATACTAGAATAAATTCTCTGTAAAAAAGTTGTAGATGGACTGTATTTCTATAAGATCATTACTTCACTAGGTCCCTCATACACTAAGGTATATTATGTTCCATTCGTCTACACTAATGGAGCCTCACATGGCTACCTGACTATGTATACTAGATACTAATACCCCATGTGGAAACTCTATAAAATGATTACTGTTGTTGGTCGATGTAGTTTCAGATCTAGGTGTCGAACCACCCTAGCTCATACCTCCATCCACTCATAGGTTACACTCTATGTTATTCATGGGGTTCACTATTCTATATAAGTTATTAATTCACAATACATTCACCTAAAATCTGATTTCATACCAAAGACCATTCTCGAATATCCAAGATTTAGATAAATTATCACCTAATAGAATAGGTGTGAAATGATGGAGTACTAAAAAATGGGTTGAGTACACCATGAATAATATGATTCCTTACTCCAAGTGCATGAAATATTATGCTTTTTCAACCCTTAATTTATTTAGATATAAATAATCATAGAAGGATGTATGAAAATCCCTTCAATACATATCTGGATAATGATCTATCTAAGTAATAAAATCCCCCAGTCGCTTGAAGGAGTCACAAAGCATATAGGTAGTGAAATTCATTCTTCTCTTGGGATGTGTCTTAAGAATCTAAAAATTCAACAGCATGGCCTCTGTCCATTGATACATATCTTATGGTCTTTCATCCCCTAAAAACGTGGGCAGAATATGCTACTAGAACTCATGTTCCTACTCTTCCATAGTCGAGGAAGGTTGTGGGGCTCTTTGAATGGTATTCATAAAGTTTATGAACTCATGTCAAAATTTGTCATTTATGCCCATATCAAGTATAATTGGTGGTGAAACAAGAGGCACTATAGAAGGTTCTACTAGTGACCCAGTGCCTAGAACCTTCAAAGCATGGTCATTATCACCCTCTTAGCACATGACTTACAGAAAATGCGGTGTATGCATCTATAAATTCCAATCACACACCTCAATACATGATTTAAAAACCACTAAAAGTGAAATTATAATAATAGGATATGTACAAGACATCCTATACAGTAGTCATACACCTCTTTATTCTCCTCATTCTAGTCTTGGGTGATATACAGATCATAACAAAAGTAAGAGACATTGTCTACTTCCCACTATTGAGGTTGGGATGGGATTAAAATATATTTTAAAAGTCAACTGCCATCATATAAAGAGTTTAAAATATAATTTTTAGAGGAAAACACCCTTTTAATTTTAATTATAATTCCTACTTAATAGTGACCATTTCATTTTACAATTCAATTTCATTTAAATTAATTCTCATTTATATAAAAAATCTTTGTAAAGTGATGAACTATATTAATTGACACTTCCAATTTATAAGGTCACGTACACCTTATAAATTGAATCATGGAGTCCATTTAATCAAAAAAACTCATTTATCACGTCCCTTTATGAAATGTTATCAAAATTTGATGTACGTAGCAATAAAGGCACCAAAACATTATTTATAAAATCCATAAGGTAACATAAACCTATAATGTCAAATGCATTGTATATAAATATTGAAGGGCCTACAATGATGCATGATGCGATATTTGATAAACATATCATCAAAGGTTTAAAATCCAAAATCATAAGGAACGCCAAGAATCAAATGCATCACCCAATGGTGAAATCAAAGAAACTATAATAAAAAAAATCCTAAACAACATTCCCCATCCCAGATAATTTGGCATTTCACATTATGTGGGTTAGATACTCCCAGGTACAAGCTCATGACCAAATCCTGACACATCATTTTTCTCTATTATACTATCCCAATTAATTTTGAAAGTTTAAAAATAAAAATGAATATGATACCACATTTATAATTCTTGGACCAAGTTCACTCAATAGTAACTAAACCTAGATTTTCACATGACCTCAAGTGCATCTACCCAAACCTCAAAGGATGTTGACTAGCAGTGAGGGCACATGGCGGAATAGTGAGGAGACTATACCCTCATAATTAGAGTGTATCATAGTGGTATAATATCATAATGAATATTGTAAGAATAAATTTAACTAAACAACTGAAGAATAAAAATCCATAGTATAATGACCAGGTAATAATATCCATCAATTTCTAATAAAAAATGATGATCATGGCATGATATACAAAAATAAATATAGGTAGACGTGTTATAAAGTACACAAACATATAGGTATACCAAAAAGATCCAAAAATCCAAATAAATATCTCCAGATAGCATCCCCAGTGATATCTTAGTCTTCTTCTCCCCCGCTCACATGCTAAAATCAATCATGTATCAAAAATTGGGCAGTTTCCATTGTCCCTACCAACATCATTGAAGTTTGTCTAGGTTCCATGAAGGTACAAGATCATGGTGTGAGATTAACTCATATTCCCCCCACCAATGGTATTTAATTCCATCCAGTATGTGAATATAAAATAAATAGTGTTTTGGTAATAATAATATAGAAATGAAGTGCAGTATATAAATAACCCGCATAGGTTTGGGTTCCCATGGAACACCCATACTTCACTACCTACTCCATCCTAATCTCAACTTTCTCTAATTAATCTCTCAATAATTATTTAATTTATAATAATTTCTCAGGACTTGGACCACATCCCAATAATCGCATGTGTATTATATCCAATAGGATGTGTATAATGAGGTCATCAGTAAAAATTAATGCTAGGACCAAATCCATGCTTATGATTTGTCTTGACAGACGCATTATAATAATCATTAATTTATTGTTAAATTTAAAATAAACTTGCATCCATACATTGAATTCTTAATTTTGAACCCAGGTATAACTCTAGGTATAACATGAACCAAACACATTATAATCTCATCCTAGGAATCCATCATATAAATCCTGGTATTTATCTAGGTTTGTTATAATGACACTAGCCAATAATACCACTCTAGGAGATCCATAAAATGATCCCAAGTGTTAATTAATTCATACATGATAATTTACCCTATGATTCCATCTTTGGAAGTCCACATAGTGAGTGAAATTATCAATTGTGGCACAATCACAAACTTCCCTCTAAGTCCTTCATTAGCATTCAATAATGTAGTCCAAGTATCACCCTGGAATATATGAGTTATATTCCAATGGACTGTTTCATTGGGGTTCAAGAAATAACCCTTGTATAATAAAATATTACTAATAATAAATCATTATAATAATTTAATTTTTAAGATAAAAGATTCCATCTCTGGTGATCTTAAATTTGAACCCACCTCTCACTCTCATTAGATCAATTTGATTGGTCATGGTCTCGTTGTTTTGGCATCATAATTATAATAAATTAACTCACCTCGAAAGGTGGTAAAAATAAAATCAAAGTCTTAGGAGTCCTATAATCACACAAATCCTTTAGATCATTTTAATTTTCTATTTCAATTATGAGTGATTACCCAAGAATAAGTGATCAGGAACAATGGAAAATGGCTTCGGGACAAGGACTTAAATTCCCACTTTCATTTATTCTTTTTAAAATTTAATCAATTTACATAAAATCCATAATCCAAATGGGAAAAGGCCACACCTAAAAAGGTAAATCAAATACATTGGCCACCTCTGGTGGTTCATTATCTTATAGAAAGGTACCTGAGGGTGGTTTGAATTCTAGGTCATTAATATCTAATTCCACCTCAATGGGTATCATGAGTCATCAAGGTAAAGATTATTCACTTTAATTAAATACCAATTAATTTTATAAGTTTCACCCAGATGAATCAATGCATGACACAATTAAATAACATTTAATCACTCTAAATTTAATTTAAAACCATGAGACCGCCTACCTTAGCTTGGGAGGATAACACTGATCTAGTCTCATCCCTTGATTCGATCCAGATCAAAAAAAAGTGGAAGAATAGATGAACACCATGAGAATAGGTCATAAGATCTCACACTAAAATAACTATTTTATGATTAATTGAAATGATAAAATATATAATTAGAATAGATAACCCCTTAGTGTCTATCCAAAGAGATAGAAAGTGAGTGATTCCAATTCTCAATGAAGAGGTTTCGTCAATCCCTATCTTTAGGAATGAGGAATCTCTCAATAGAAAAGGAAGGGTTGACCATTGGACAAAAATGAGAAAAGATATTTAGGGTTAAAATGGCCATTTCCCTTTTAAAAACTCGTTCACATAGTTTGGATGCATGGTTGTCTTAAATGGGTTCCAATCGTGCACGCAAATCTGTCTCAATACCCCCTCACCTGGTCACCATGTACAGTTAGACAATCCATGTTTCGACCATGTTTTTTATTATTTTTAAAAACTATACATTAGATGCATGGGAGTGCATCCTAGGTTGCACATTTTCATCAAAAAATGTGGCCCTAGATAGTGTATTGGACCACCCAACATGATTTGATCTAACCATGTGGATTGGGATGTATGGTTTCTACTAAACATGTCTCATATCTTCCCCCTCCGAAACTCAGGTTCTAGGCTCCTTAAAATCCACAAAAAATCCTTTTTTCTCTGACCCCACTAGGCACTCTCATAATGATAAATTTAATGAAATTAATAGAAATTAAAAGGTTCCATACCTCATATAAAATATAGGTTCTTACTTGGTTATCAATGGGGATGAGATCATTCTTTTTCATAAGAATGGATGGGTTCTTGAAATCATATGATTCTAATTGATGATAGAATCTATTATTTCTAAATAGGAACTACATCTTGGTATCACAATTATTTTTATTAATACACACTATCAATATTGGAGGAATGGGATGAAAAAGGAGATCACAGGATTTGAAACTAGGTGGTCTACATATTAGCAGGCGAAGGTGGAACATGTGGATAGTTGGATTTTATACCCATGATAAGTTTATTTCAAGAATATATTTTATGGTATTTTAATGTAATTATTTATTTATTTAAATTAATAATATTTCAATTTTGGAAAAAAATATTTTTGTATGTTTTATGGCAGGAAACAATAGATTAATGAAAAAGGAATAAAAATCGATGAAAATTAGTGCTAAAAGAAACTTCTCACCATGAGCAAAGTGAAGCAGCACAAAGTCAAATTTTTTAAAATGGAGAAAGATGGAAAAACAGACAAAGAACAATTTCAAGATGTGTAACACAATTACATGTTGTGACTTAATCAAAAATAAGTTTCCATATAGGACAATCCATCACACCATTATATGTTAGGAAAGACCATTACATACCGTGTATGTCAATGTCACATCATGAAATTCATCAAGTAAAACTCACACCAAATTTCATGGAGACCTTTGAAACAATGAAAAACAAGAAATTACATGTCTTGTAACTCCTTCACATGTCATGACTTTTTTGGTGGATGGAAAAATAAAAGAAAACATGACAAAGGGTTGATGAGTTTTACTATATATTAACCCCATGGACACACTTCCACAATCATTCTTGGACCATAGGGTGCAATTGCGACTCCAATGGATGGCCGCTAGATGACGGAGTGATGATCTCGATCCCTACTTTTCCAATGTTCTTCACTTCCATTCTTCTTCGGGTACCCATACTAATCATTCTCATCATGATTAGCATGATAATGTAGTCTTCTGTGTGTCGGGTGGTGTGATTTTATGGGGATGTGTTGTTAGGGATGTTTTTTATTTATTATTCTGGTTTTGTATTTCTAAAACTCAATATATCAATTCCGATTCATCTTATTTTCATATTGGATGACCATTTCTGCATTCTAAGTTTATTTATTTTATTGCATCAATTAATTGGCATGTTTTGTGAAGGAACATTATCATATCTAGGATAGTTATGTTTAAATATGGTTTTGGGTTGCCTAGTTTTATGATTTCATTTGTTAGATGACCATTCCAATGGTAAAATCATAGGATTAGTGTAGGGTACCCAGACCAAGAATCCCTACTGACCCAATTCCAACATCAAATCTGAATAAACTGATTATTAATTAAATCTCTAGCACACAAACCTGAAAATAATTGAACCTTTCATGAATCATCCCCTAATATCAAACCCAATCATTAATGTTGTTAGTTTTCTTTTCTACAATGAAAAAAATTGATTAAAATTTTAATTTTTATAATTAATTTATAACATACGGTCTGTCCATATGGGTTCGACACTCGAACATTCTAGATACAAAATTTTTAGTTATGTTGTATATGTTTTTAAAATGACTCAATTTTTGTAACCTCATATAAATTAATGACACCCTATGAGATGTCAAACCACTACTATATTTAGAATTGAAATGGAAAACTTTAACCATGGATTTCATAACAGGGTTACCGAGGTAGTCCAATGTTAGTTACACAATATGAGTGATCATGGATAGGCTGAAAAAGGTCACCCACTTCCTACCCATCTAGGAGGCCTTCTAATAATATGATCTTGGGAGAATATATGTATGAGAGATCATATGAAATTATGGGGTTCCATGTACCATTTTGTCATATAAGTATGATTGGTTTGCTTCTTGATTCCAGTAGGGGTTTTACAAGGATCTTGGTTCACAGGTTCTTCTGATTACTACATCCTACCCACAGACTAACAGTCAGTCTGAGTGCACTATACTCATATTGGAGGACCCTCTCTGTGTGTGTCTACTTTATATTAGATGGAATTTGAAAAATCAATTTACATAGGATAATTTCCCCTATGATAAAATATTCAATGTGATTATCAATATGGATCCTTATGAAGAACTCTATAGTATGTCATATTGTTTTCCTTTATACCAATTAGAGGTAGGGGAGTCTGTACTACTGGGACTGCATATTGTTCATGAAACATCGGAGTAGCTACATTTGATGTGGAAATGTATTTCTATGACTTAGTATATAAATAATTCATATACTAAATGTATTTAATGACCTTCAGAGATTGTGGTGTGGGATTGAGTCATATAATGTGTTTTTCCTATATTGGGTCACTAATGGATTAGATAGAAAGGTTAACTGACACTTAAATACATTAGGAATTTCAAAATTTTGGAGTTATTTTTATTGGTAGCATATTGGAAAGAACTTACTTAGTGGTGCATGTATATGCATGATGTCTTCTTTGATTATTAATTCTGATATTATTAATCTGACCCATCTTATTTCATATATTTTAAAGAAGATGAGTTGAATAATATTGATTCTTTTGAGGATAAACCATTTTTTATTATTGATTATATCATGAAGACTCTATAAGTAAATATGGTTCCTCTATTTTGTGTGTTATTAAACCATGGAAGTATACATTTAGAGATGTGGTAATTATTTTTTGAAGAATTTTCTCAATGGATGGAGTTATTGGTGGATATATTTCAACCACCTTATGAAGGAAAACTATGGGAAAATTTATCATAAGGATGGGAGGTTGTAATAATCTAGTTTTTTTAGAGGAAAAATACATTTCATTCTTATGTAAACCACTTTTTTACCTTAATGGAAGTTTCTAAGGGGATGAGAATTTTTCTAGAGTTTATAATAAGGCGTTGGGGCATTGAGTCAATTTTTATAAAAAGGATGAATGAGGTGAGAAATTTCCATAGGGTTTAGCTAACTGTTCACCTCAACCATGTGGCATATTAAGAGAGGACCATGGTTTGAGAAAAAATGTGAATGGGGACAAGAAATCGTGATTTTTATACAGTTTATTATTGGTCCAACTTGTGTAGTTTTTTGTATGGTTCTTTAAACCATGTTCCTTAACCATACGAGGTGTGGTACTCATTTTCAATATGTATGTACAGTTGGTACATTATTTAAAAAACCATGTGAACAAACTGTGCACCCCTTTAAAAATATAAAAACTAACGTTTTACCCCTATTTCCATGAATAATAATTCCCCCTTCTCCTCTTCCCATTTTTTTATAGTCGTCTTAGTAAGCTCTCTCCCCCCCTCCTCATGATTTTGGTAGATCTCCTTCATACTAACTTTTTTTCAATCTTCATACATCATATTGAATTTTTCATTGTAAGGATAACACTCGATTAAATTTTTTCTCAATTATCATCATTATTTTTGGTACTATCTCTATGATAACTAATATAACCTATTTTGAAGTAATTTTTCTAGTCTTCTATTTTTTCACCTGCTATCAAAAATCAGAGTATGATACTGGATGAGGAGTCATCTATAGGACTTATGTATGTTGTATATTACTTTTACCAAAAAGTATTGATGTTTACAACTTGTGTTTTTGTATCGCACATAAAAAATTCCATGTAATGATAGTAAAATGTGTCACATTTAAAAATAATTTATTAAACCTTGACCCAAAAAATATATGAAATCTATAGACTCTATTGGAGGTTGAAAACCTCAAACCAAACTACCCATTTGGTGTGTTTGATTATATGCCAATGACCACCATACATTCCTATTTAACCAAAACTCTATTAATGTGTTCTTGTCTTGGAAATTTATATTATGATTTATTAATTTAATTAAGTAAATTTTTAATGGCATAGATACATAAATGTGATTATGATTTGTTACCACATATACATTACTACTACAATGGACATGATCACACTGCTAAAGGTATGGTCTGCCTTGAGAAAGCCGTGGATTTTTTTACCAAGAATTCCTTGAGAAAACTCATAGGACACTACCTAATTCACTAAGGTATATTACAAAGAGTTAAACCCATATTGAATTTGGTTAATGTCATATATTAGTGAATTCCTCGGTATGGAACCAAAAAATCAATTATGATTTTTTATATAAATTAGAATGACTAGGGTGATCTCCCATGATTCATATAGATCTGGTAAGACATGGTCTACCTTGGATTACCTCCTTGGATCCTAATTATTTATATCCTATGATTAACTAGGACTTTCTTCTAGAACTCGATGAGGAATCTATGATCATATTCCTTTAGTTCTTGGATGACTAAAAGTTATTATACTCATAGAAAACTGGTTTATTCCAAAGTTGGTTGTATTACCTGGTTTGTCTTCTATATATATCTTCCTTTTTTATATACTAAAAATGGTTATGTATTATACTCAAGAAATGTATTTTAATTAGATACCATTGGTGGTCTCCTATTGAATTGTACTCACTCCCTTTGTGGGTCACTTCTTATTACTCAAGAAGACTTCATTTATGTGGGTGAGGATAAACAGAAGTGACCAGCTTTGAAATCTTGACCAATTTTTTCCTTGGGAGTAGAATGATGATAAATTTCTTAGGATTCCCATGGAGATAATATCTTTTTGACTTTTGTTGCTTTTTTCTAATGGTATTGTGTATTTATTATGTTTATGTATTCCTTATACTATGCATAGATTGTCTTTCTTTTTTTATTATCATAACATCATCTTAATATAGTGTTGATCATTATTTCATATTTTTTATATATTATCTATATGTTTTATTTATACTACATTACTATTTATAGAATTTTACATACCATTATGATACCCTATCGTAGTGAGGGTAAAGTATCTACACCATTCACCATTAACCCTTAATACTTTTTGACAACCTCTAGCATATGGGGAGGTGTTCCTAAAGCCAGGTGGAAAACCAGAATGGTCACTTATCTTTGAACTAGTAATAGGATGTCATAGTGACCATATTACAATTTCTAAACATATTAACCTTACCATAAAAACCTTCTCAAATTAGGGAATTCAATTTCCTGTCACGACCTGTCCCCTAGGGCCCCTTCCATGACTACCCTAATCCCTCCTTTCGAAGGCCAGGGGAAGGCGACTAGCGCTGAAGGCATCAACCTGAAAGTGGGAGGCATTAGCCTAGATACCTATACAAACACACACACCCAACCAATTCCCAGCTCACAAAATAAGAACAATATACTATTGAATAACTATGTACAAGTACAGCTGAAAGAAAGTGGGCCAGAATACAAACCCAAGAAAAAGTACTAAAAACTATAAAGTACAAAAACAGATCTGATGGCCATTCGTATTAAAACCCTCCAGATTGTGAGAGTAGGAAATTTATTTGAATCTGATGTAGTATGTCCTGTTTACTCGGTCTTACTAGGCCCCACCTGGTCCTAGGCCACCAAGTCCACTATCATACCGTCTGTCTGTCCCATCTCCCTAGGCACCCCTATACAAACGTCGGTCGTCTGCACCAAAAACAACATGTGTAGGTGGAGCCCGTGCAGGGGTGAGTAACATAGTACTCAGTAGGGACCCCAAAACAAAAAAACAAATAACACATAGTAATTCCACAAAGTAAAGCATGAATTACAAGACAGATCACACCAGGTATATTCTAGGGTAGTGATTGCAGCATCATCAGTCACAATAATAGAACACCTTGGATGCTATAGAACTCCTCCTCAATCAGGTAAAGTGGGTCTGTCAAGTCACACAGAGTCACATCCCACTAACCTTGAACTACTTTGGTACCCCTCCCCATCATGTATCGTGGGTCTGTCGGGTCACACAGAGTCGCTCCCCACTGTGGCCTGTTGAGGTACTCCTCCTGTCAAGTACCATGGGTATGTCATGTCACACAGAGCCACTCCCCACCATGGGACTTCTGGGTCACACAGAGCATCTTTCCACTATGTATTTGAGTCACACATAGTCGAAAGTCAGCAGTATTCAGGTCTCAGCCAGCCGCAGGGTTATGCACATAGTGCACTTGGGAGAACTGCTCCTCAAGCCATTCCTCACATATCAACATCCACAAAAATCACCATATAACATTCCAAAACATCCTTCTTGTCTAGAGGGTCCCAACACCACAAACAGATCGTCAATCAGACATACAGTTTTCAAGATACTAGCGTTTTAGTTACTAGGGGACCGGTTGCGACGGGGCCCGATTAGACCGACCCAACCAACCTGGCCCGGGGTTTCCACATACCTCGGTTCATTCTGAGAGACCCTAGCTGACCTAGTGTGGTTCAGGGTCGGTCTGGTATGGACTGGCCAGCGGGCCAGGCCCAATAAGCCTCATTGGACCCGGCCCGGTTGGCAGAGGGTCCAGGCCGCCAGGTCGACCGACAACCTGGTCTAGTCCAGCCTGGCATAAGGGGCTGTGGGTTCGGCCCATTGATGTTGTCCTAGGGCACCAGAGTGGGTCCATCCCACTATGGATTTTCATGATGTCTAGTTCACAATAGGCGGACCGGTCTGCCTCGCTAGATGCGGCCAGGATCCGCGTCCGTGCCCCGCCAACGCCTCGTGGGTCACCTCCTCCGCTGCGGTCAAGTAATTGTTTCCTGCTGCCCTCGGATGCGGTCAAGTGACTGTTTCTGCCTCCACAATCTACTGTCTAGGCTGGTTGATTTTCCTAATGCGTCTTCGTGGCAAATCACCTCCCACCTGCGGCTGCCACCATCAGTGCCGGTACGTCGGTGGAATCTTCTGCGGACCATCGGGTCCACACCAATGGTCTGTTCTTCATGCCGCTTGCGGATTCATTTTCTAGGGATATTCCTCTCCACAACTACGGTCTGAAAACTACTTTTTCATTGATTCAAAATATTGGCCATGAAGAACACACGAGCAGAGGTGCTTAATACTTGTTTGTGTCGGCCCAGGTCCTCCACGTTAGAAGTTTAAACAAGGGGGGCTTAGGGAGGTTTTCATTTAATCATTCATGCCAAGGTTTAATATGAAATAATCACTTGAAAAGAAGATTCACCATCCCGTTATAACACGTGATTTGCAGATTAACATGTTCATTGGTTAATCTATGTTCATCTTTTAGAAATGGTTGGGGAATAACAATGAAATAAAAACCCCTACCTCTTTGAAGTTCGTTGCCTCACATTCGTCCTCGAGTGGTTAAAACATCATCATTTCTTTCCAGCTCTGATATTCGAAAAATTTCAAAGAAGAATAAGTTTCATCAGCATTATTCATTATTTTTTGGGGTGTAAGTCCATCCAAGGTTCACCAGAGAATCCTACAATTTATTTAATCCACATTTTCTCAGTGTGTCGAATTATAAATTGAATCACATCACAGTGTTCCATAATGATGTGACATCGTGTTGTTACGCTGTTTTATTTTAGAAACAGTGTCACTGATTTGCATCATTAAAGCATTGTTACACTACGAGTTTAATGAGACATTAATGAGCCTAATTGATGAACATCATCGCCTCCCTATATCTTCCCTACAGAATCGTCATCTGCCACTCAAAAGGGAGAACAAAAATGAAATAATTAATTTAAATTATTTTATTATTTTTTTGAAAAGTATGAAAATTAAATTTTATGCACGACCCTTGTCAGCTAATGTTAAGTCATTTTTAGGTGAATCCCAACATTCTAAATTTAACGGTTCCCTCATATTATTGATCCGAGCGATGGTTCGAAAGATGGAAAATCCCTCTTGCACATTTACCGAATATACCATAAAAATGTTTAAAATTTATTAACAGTCACCCTAGACTCGGGCTAGTTGAGATTAGGCTCTGCCTAAGGGAAAAACGTCCCCTAAAATCCAATGGTACTCTCAGAATTTCAATCGGATTTACGGTTTATAAGTTAATTAATTTAAGATTAAAATAATTGTTACTTAATTATTTTATTTATGGCCAAAAACTAACTTCCATTATTGGCCCACACTGGCCAATGTTAGGGTCTTCCTGAGGAAATAATACCCTAATGATTTCAGTGGTGTTCTAGTATTTTTTATCCGAGTCACCATTTGTTAGTTATAAGCATTTGATAAATAAAATAATTTTATTTAACAATTTTATTTACAATAATTCCATTTTTGGTTTTTCTCATTGGAGTACTGTTCCTACTAAAATTTAGTCTCAAATAGGGTAAAACCGCTATCCTGAATGCAACGATGCCTTCAAATTTCTAATCTGAGCACCTGTTTAAGAGTTATTCCAATTTTTTAGGAAAACTGTTCACACGTGATTTTTAAAGCTTAACATTTTTCAATGGATCAATCTGGGCACTCTGGGCCTCAGAATTATCTGTCATCAAATTTCACAGTCTCCTAATAATTTCATATAATTAAAAAAGTATACGTAAATTCTAGGACATTACATACTCTCAACCATAGGGATTTACGTCCCCAAAATCCAAAACAACAAATAAATAAAAAGATGGGGGTATTGAGCATGAATATGAGGCTCTCGCTCCCATGTTCTCTCCTGGAGATTCCCGTGCTACCATTGGATGTGCACTAGAGGAATTGACCCCCTTTGTAGGACCCACTCCTTTCAATCCTCTATCTCTAATGGGAACTCTGCAAACGTCACCCCATATTAGATGTCTAGATCTCCCCAGTCTATGACATGTGATGGATCATACACATACTTCCTCAGCTGCGATACATGGAAAACATTATGCACTCGGTGCATCTTTGGGAGAAGATCTATGTGGTACGCCACCTCGCCAGCTCTGTTCAGGATCTGAAAAAGGTCCAATGAACCTCAGATATAGCTTGTCGCCCTAGCCAAAATCTCTACAATCCTCGTGGAGGTGAGACCTGAAGGAACATATGATCTCCCCCCTCAAAATCCAAGGATGTTAATATCCTATAATCATAAGACTTATGCCTACTCTATGCAGTCCTCATCCACTCTTGGATGATCTGAACCTTCTCAGTGGTAGCCCGTACCAACTCTGGACCCATGAGTTCCAACTCCCCTAGGTCTGTCCAGCATATGGGTGATCTGCAATGTCACCCGTACAAGGCCTCAAATTGTGTCATGCCAATGTTGGAGTGATAGATGTTATTGTATAAAAAATCCACCAATGGAATGTAGTTCTCCCAAGAAAGATAAAATTCAAGGACGTAAGCACGAAGCAAGTCCTCCAAGGTATGTATGGTCCACTCTGTCTAACCATCTGTATGGCGATGAAAAGCTATGCTAAAGCATGGCTGTGTCCCGAACGCCTCCTGTAATCCCTTCCATAACGGGGATGTAATGTGGGTGTCATGATCTGAGATGATAGTCGAAGGCACCCTGTGAAGCCACACTATCTCTTGGACATAGAGGCGTCTCAGGCCCTCTATCGCCCGCTTCTCCCAGATGGGTAGGAAGTGAGCCGACTTGGTGAGTCAGTCAATGATCACCCAACTAGAGTCAATACCTCTAGATGTATGTGGTAACCCCATCACTAATTCCATCAAGATACCATCCCATTTCCACTTCGGTACCTCGAGTGGTTGATTCAAGCCTGTCAGAACCTTGTGTTCGGCCTTCACTCACTGACAAGTGAGGCATTGTGAAATGAACTCGGCCACTTCTTTCTTCATCCATGTCCACCAGTACTAAATACGGATGTCCTGGTACATCTTTTCCACTCTAGGATGTACCTCCAAATGGTATGTATAGAACTCCTTCAACACCTCATCCTCCAATGCCATTGGTACTAAGGTGCGCCCTATGACAAGAATGATGTGCTCCCCACCTTCATAAAATCCATCAGGAGCTCGTCCTGAGGATATCTGAGCACATCAAGCCTTAAAGTCAATGTCCCCTATCTATGACTCCTTGAATCATTATACAAGTTATGGAGTAATAGCCATCGATTGGAGGTAAACATCTTCACCATCATCCACGAGGGATACCTACAAAACGGCTAACTACTTTGCCGCCTCACTCAGCAGTTTCAACTCGGTCCTCCAGTTGAGCGCGACTTCCACCACGTACCACCTTCCCAAAAGTATAGACTATCTCAAATTCATATTCCTGGAAGAACTCCAACCATCTCCATTGTCTCAACTACTGAAAAGCCTCTGGGCACCTTTCCATCCACACTAAAGTCTACCCCCTTCAACTAATTGAAGTGTACATCGACCCTTTGGTAGTGGGGTACTTGATCTCTATGACCACTTGGTTAAAGTGTTATTAATACAAAAACATCCTCAAAATATCATCCTCCTTCTTGGAAAAAAAACAATGGGGCTACCCATGGTGAAACGCCGGGTCTTTCGAACCCCTTCTCTTGCAAGTCTTCCAGCTCTACCCTTAGCTCGCAAAGCTCTGCGGGAGCCATTTGATACACCAGTGTGGATATAATTATGAAAAATGTTGTTTTTACTATAAAGTTTTATTAATATTAATTGTCATTAATTTAAAATTTAATTAGTGTTAATGTTTTTATATATAGGTTTAATAATTTTTTTGAGATCCATTTAGAATATATTAATTTTTTTAGTAGAAAAAAATAAATAATTTGTATTAAATAATTCATTTAAAATGAATGATTTATAATTATCATGATAATTAACAATAATCATAGTAATCGTATTATTATTCCTAAAAATGGAATATAATTTTTTATTTATTTTTGAACTAATGAGTGAAAATTGAAGATCATTTTTACCAAATATAATTTTAATGGTGAGAAAAATTAATATTCACATTAGAAAATTTAATTCATAAAAAATACCCTTTAGAAAAATTATATTTTCAATAATAAAATGATACTTGATTTGTTATAATTTTTAAATAATTTTTGTAAGGTAGTTAATTCTCATTAATATCCCTTAATTTTATGAATATTAAATAATAGTCAAATCTACTTTTTTAATGAAGCTATGTTTTCATTTTGGTTTGGATTTTCATATAAGAATAACTACTCATGATGTTTTAGGAAAATATATTTACAAAAAACATGGGTCATTATAAACTATGTTTATGTGATCAAAAAGAGAATTTCTAGAATTAATAAATATATTTTGAGGAACAATTGAAAATTAAAATCAAATAACTATAAATATTATGATATTAGACAATAGAATAGATTACAAATATTATGAGATTAATAATTTCCTTGAAAAAAATATGGTATAAAAATTGAAATTTATTCAGTGAGAAATATAAAATAAATGTTTTTGGGGAAATATGAAATCATTTATTGAAAAATGTTGAAATTTAAATGTTGTGATAAATTGGAATCTTATTTCACTATTGGAATGAATCAGTTAAAGTGGATATCTATAATCAAAATAGATCGTTACTTGATCATAGTTTAGAGAATATTTCATTACAAACTTATTATGGAAAGAACCCCACCTTAATATCTCTCAGAGTGTTTATAGAAAAAATATTTCTCTTTGGTAATGAATGAAAGAAATGAAATTATAGTGATGTAATCGATGAATCCATATCCTAGGCTACTTGTAAAATTGGAATGCCTATAAGTGTTTCAATAAAAGACACAACATGATTATTAAGTAAGTAGATGTATAGATGGTAGAAAAAATAACCTTAAAGAAAATATTGGAAATGTTTTTCTTGCATAGGAAATTGAATTAGATGAAGATAAATGTATAGATTAAGGAGAATATCAATATATCTGTAATAATGATGTTTCTGAAATTGAATTAATAGAATAATAAGATTAAGAAACTAGTCAATATGAGACTCAATCAAGAAGGAAGATATATCAAGATGAACCAAGAAATTTGATTAAAAAATACAATCCAACAAACACTAAGGGGATGTAATTAAAAGAGTACACAACTCTATAAACTCAGATTGAGGCATCCCCATTTTAAAAAACAACAAAGGAGGCATCGTGGATAAAATACATGAAATAATAATTAGAAAATATTGATAGAAATAAAACATTGGATCTTTTTTATAGTCTAAAAAATCATAATGTGATTGGCACAAAGAGCATATACATTAACAATAATGAAAATAATTGATGTGTGTCTCATAATAAAGGAATTTTACTGTGTGATGGACATACACATGTTTAAGGTGTTGTTGTTAATGATAAATTAGGTCCAATGAAAATAATATATCCTACTAGAAACTTACAAGTTGATATTGTTCAATGAAAGTTTATAATAAATCAAATGGATATGATTTCTACATTTTTAAATGTATTTATTAATAATTAATTATATATATGTGATCCAGAAGGTTTTTTTAAATGAAATGAGGATTAATAAGTGTTCGGGTTGATAGAGGCTTTGTGTAGACTAAATTAAAGACCTTGTTCTTGGTATGAAAGATTGGATACTTTCTATATGAATTTGAAGTCCAAGAGAGGAGGGATGATTATAACCTCTGTATTAAAATCGTATAACCAGAATAGATTTTGGTGATTGTTTTTATGGAAGGAATAATTTTTGTAGGTTGCAAGATGAATTTAGTTGAAAATATTTATAATTTAATAACTTCGGAGTTTGATATTTAAATGATTGGAGAGTTTAAATATTCTCTCGGGATACATGTTATTCAATATAAATATAATATGTTTATCTTTCTTGTGAAATACGAAATGAAAGTATTAATGTAATTAAAAATGGAAGAGTAAAAGATATTTTTACCTCTCATAATAGTTTGAGCTATACTAGAATGTTCTGAATATAGTGAGGTAGTATATATATATAATTATAGTATAATCATTAAAAGTTTACTCCATATTACCATGACCAGGATAGGAATATTCTATATTGCCTACTTAGTATAACATTTTCAGTGTTTTCCTAAGAAGGTGAATAAATTTTTAGTAAATATAATAAAAAGTTTTATTCACCAAATACCTAATTATTATTTGGTGTCTTAGGTAATAAAATATTTAGATTTATTATCTTATTCATATGTAGATTGGAATGGTGTCATTATAGATAAAACCCCACATGTTATGAAGTATTTTCCCATAGGATAAATTGTAATGGCCTATCTAAGAATCAAGAGTTTGTTTCATAGAGTATATCAAAAATGGATTTTATTTCAGCTAATAATTCATTTACATAACATAAATTTATAAAGAATAAATTTGAAAATATTTTTGAAGTGGTATAAAAAAAATTCTAAATTAGTGTTAAAACAAAATTTAAGTTGAATTAATGAAGAATCCATTTCATAACACTCTCATAATGAATGTCCACATAAAATACCACATTATGAAAGATAATGTGGAGAATAAAATTATTGAACTAAAATATGTTATAACATAATAATATGTGATATTTATATTTACTAAATCATTGAATTCATATGTTTTTTTAAAATTGGTAGATGATCCTTCTATTTCAATAAATTCACTCAAATTGGAGAGGTTTAAATTTCCCCACTCAACATTGTATTTAATGTTATATTTGGATATTTTTTGAGTTCTCAAAAATTTTCATATTTTTGGGCACAAGATAACAGTGGTAGACAATATCAACAGTGATTTGGAAGATTGTTCAAAATATTTATCTGGTGTTTTATAATGGAGAAGATTAAATCCCTTAAATTTTTCTTTTACTTCCTATATCATGATGTAAATATAATTGGATTATATATTAGTTAAATTCTCTTTGGTATGATTAGGAAGAGTGAAGTAATCTCTGATATACTATCTTCTTCATAACAGAATACAAAAAAAATACATTGAATTTTAATTTTAAAGGATGAAATGTGTTTGGAATGAATTTTGAGACATAGAGAAATTACTATTATTGAGGGATATAATATTTTTAGAGGAATAATGATATTATTAGTGGAGGATTAAATGTAATTTCATATTGATTGAACCTTTGAAAAATTTTAGAATTGACAAAAAATTCCAAAGGGTATAATTAAAACCACATGTTGTAATGTTGGATTTGTTTTCAATTGAATATTTCTTGGAATCATTCTGATTTTGAAAGAGGAAATTTTGGAAGTATTAGAAAAATTTATGATCATTATGTGATGACTTTTTTTATTTCGTGACATAATGATTACTTGAAAAAATGGAAAATTCCTTAAATTTTTGTAAGAATAGTTTTGAAAAAATATAATATTAAATCACACCACGATAGGGATGGTTTTTCCACAACTATAGTAATGAATGGAAATTGGATATTTCTCTTTATATAAAATATGGGTTATTTAGGTTTTTCATTGTTTAAGTTACATTTTAATATTTTTGTATTCATTTTACATTTTGTTATGTAGTAGATCATTTCATAAAGGTTTCTTGGGAGAAATTCAATGGTTCTAGAGTTTAATCTAACACATCAAAAAATGTATGTCAAATCATTAAGTATTATTTTGTAGATTTCAGTGTTTCTAGTGAAAAGTTTATTACACCAATAAAGGAATGATGTACCATGACTATTTCTACTATAAAATTACATTAAAAAGGTCCACCCATTAAATTTTTCCATTAAAAGTTTATTGGGACGCAATTTTTTTGAAACATTATGATGGTTAGTAATATAATAGAGTAATTTATATAAATTCACATTCCATTAAAATAAATATATATAAGTGATAGTATTTTTATAGAAAAATAGACATGTAATGTCGTGATATGGGATATTTCTACATGATTATATTAATCTCTATAATTAAAAAAATATGTTGTGAAAATGTCATGATGGTTTCATAAGTATCTTAGACACCAATAACTTCCTTTCAAAAATTATTTGGTGTATATTTATTGAGAGTTGGAAAAATTGATGAATTTGAATTAATTGATGTTTGAAGTTAGTTATATTTTGATTTGAAATTTGAAATTCAAACTTTCTATATATATAAATGATTTTGTTGTGTTGAAGAAGTGTATAGAACACAGAAAATAAATTAGGAACAATAAATATTTAGAACATATAGAATCATTTGTGAATGTCATTGATTACAAGGTGTTATAAGGAATATTTTGATCAATATATGTATTTATTGAAAATTAGGATTAGAGGACAAAATTATTATTCATAATTCCAATGATCTTGAATTGAAAAAATATAGAATCAGGGATAAAAACCATTTGTTTTTTATTTAAAATATTAATTGATTTCTTTGTGAGTTTACCTATATATTTCTTATATTTATATAACTATCTTGAAAGGAGTTATTTGTGGATAAGAAGGTGTTATTGACCATGGATGTGTAGTGATATTATCCTAAAACTTGTAATCTCCTATTAATGATATAGTGTTAAATTACCATATCAAAACATTATTTATATGTGCTCATTATATGTATCCCATTTTAGGTGAATAATATAAAATTAGTGTGTGTTAATGTTGTTTTTAATTTTTCAATTAGTTATTCTTAAAAGATATATTACAAGTTTTATTGCTAACATAATAAAAAGTTCTGATTTTTTTAAAGATCAGAACAAATTTTAAAGAAACATAAATTCTCCTACTCTTAGCATGTATAGAGGGGCCCTTTTATAGTAGTATTATTCATATTTCATCCCACATCATCATGAACTACCATGTTTATCATGAACTACATATGTATTCTATATAACCCATTTCATAAAATTCCCTATATTCATTTTTGGATTGAATTTCCAACCCATAAAACATAACCCATTTGACCTCATACTATATGTCCATGGTCAACATGAATTCCCATCCCATCATTGCATTGAATCATTCAATGAGGTTGGGATGATCTCACAACCCATACTACATATCACGTACCCAAGATGAAAATTAATAGTATAAGTAATAATAATATCTCATAGAATGATTCATAATTTATAATTTCATTTTAATTTTTATTCTATATCCACATTCACATAATAATAATAAAGGTTACATGTATTGTTAATGATTAGAAATCTTCCCAACTTCAATTCAATTTTAAACATCGGGATTATCACGCTCACATACCCAACCCCCTTTTTTATAATTCCCATTTTTATTTAAAAGGATACCACCATATAATCCAAAAACATTCATTCATAATACACCAAGGATTACTAAAATTTACACTACTTATACCATTATGTCAGTAAAAATATATGGGGGGTTGTTTTAGTTCCCACCAATAGTTTCCAATAAAACTATCTAATTACTTAGTGGCTTTTTTCACATAGATTGAAGCATTGATATGGAAATTTTCTTCTCAAAGTTCCATCTCAGGGCCCCCTTGAACGCCTCAAAAACTAAAAAAACTAATATACACTATTTTTGGTGAAAATTACATTAAATTCATACTTAAAAAATGATTCTAGGTGTTTCAGGAAACAAAATTTATGATAATAAGCATAATTAAAAATTAATCCTTACAGATCTTCTTGGAACCTTAATATAGTTTTAGAATTAGATATAGTGTGATGTATAAAATTAAAAATTGAGGAATAATGTTTCATTCCCAACTAACACTTTTTAGGATACTATAAAAATACATATAATTTAATGAATTATTCAATGGGATGGGAGGATTTTGTGCTCCTATGATGCCTCCACCTCCCTCTCTTCCTCTACTCTGCCTCTCCTTTCCCCCTTTTTTCTATCACCAGTTTCGATTTATCATTGATGCTCCATGTTTCAGCCTTGACGATGACTCTTTCAAGGTGGTTCTCTTCTCACGGCGACAGTTCTACTTGGCGTTTTTTATGGTTCCAATAACGGTTGTGTTGTCGAAGGCCTGGGTTGCTCCTGCCTGATATGACCCCTTATTCCACTGCAACTCTCTAGGTCGGAGCTGGAGTGGCTACAACATAGATGTTCTGGGTTACGGTGTGGAGGAAGATGGATTTATTGATGCTTCCAGAGTCGGCTCTTCTTTTTCAATTTTTCTTGTGATGTGACTTTGTGATTTCAGTTCTTACGATGTTTGTTTCTGGATGTTCCGTTGGTAGTCGGTGTTGGGTGACCATGGCGATGATCCCCCTATATAGGTCGTTGTTCACTCCATAATTTTCTATTACTCCAGTATTCCACCACTCTTCTCCTAGTTGGATCTACATGGTGGTTCCCAATGTGTTTTGGGATGTGAGTTTGAGAAAGAGACGATGATCTAGGAGGTGTCTCTTATGGTGGCTTTATCTTCTTCTATTCCACTCATTTTATCCTCATTTTGGGTGTAGTGGTTCCTCAACTGGAGATCTATTCATCACCTATGGTGGTTTTTGGATGACTACATTGACAATGTTATTCCCCAGTGTTTGTATTTTTTGGATGAGGGTGTTCACTAGTGTTGTTATCAATGTTTTGATGGTTTTGTTTTTTCTTTTATGTGTTGTGTTAACTTTGTGAGGGTGGTTTCATGCTGTGATGCTTTAATAGCTGGAGGATCTCACCGGTTGGTCTCATTGGTGATGGGTTTGTGTGGTGTCGGGGTGCATGACTCATGGTTTGTGGCTTGAGGTGGGAACGCGACATGAGGATCGGGAGAAGATGATGGGTTCTTTTTTAACTTGTATTTTTGAATTTGGAATTCAGAAATTTGTGGTTACATGGGGTAGTCTGCGTGGCTCAAGATGGTCCCTCTTATCGGTTCCCACTTTAACCAAAAAGAAACTTTTAAAAAAATACCCAAAAATGGATTACTGTAATGAATTATTCTAAGAAACATTTGGATGATAGTGATATATAGATTAGTGAAGGATAATTTTCTCAACTCATTTAATACATGATCAAGATTTTAAATAAAAATTCATTCTATAATAAGAACAAAATGGATATAAGATAAAGGCATTAAAATTAAAAAATAAGAGATTTTAAGTGGGATTATAACAATTTTTTTATTATAAAAATAAAAGTCAAAAAAATATTCAATGAAATTTTCTATTTTTGAGAGAAAAATAAAATGAATATAAGAGATAATATATATGTAAATGTCATAATAGAAAAGTAGTTATAATATATATGATAATTTTTTCTCTATTAGCTTGACTTTAATCCATATGAATTCTATTGAAATTTTCCTTCATCTAAAATTTCATCAATTCCTTATGGATATAAAGAGTACCTTAGTTGATATGTTTTGAAGGATTTTTATATCCAAAAACCTTATATATTTGATGATTTTGATTTTTTATAACATTTTTTTAATATTACAAAGGAAATTTATAGAATAAAACAAGCTTTGTGGTCCATGTATGATGGATAATCCATAATTTTAATTTAAAATAAATTTGATAAATGAATGATAAATAAAAATACTTTTATTATGACATTATGGAACCCTAACCATAAAAATATATATTGATGATATCCTTTTGAGAACTATTCAAACTTTTCTTGTAGAAAGTTTAATAGAACTCATATAAATTGAATTTCATGTGAGAATAATGGTTTAATATAACTTCATTATTGTCTTCCAAATAGTTATGAATCATGAATGAATAATTTTTTCTCAATAAAATTGCATCATAGATATACATAAAAAAATTAAATAATTCATGTGTTAGTTCTCTAGTAGGTACCTCTTATAAACTTGATATTTATGAATATAGAAAATCAGTAAATCAAGAATATTATATTGAAATGATCAAAATAATATATTACTTGATATAAATTCAAATGGATATTATGTGTTCAATTTTATTATATTTTAAATTTCAAGCTAATTGAAACACATCACATCATAAGAAAGTAAATTAAATATTTTTTAATCATAAGATAAATTTAAAACTCAAAAATTTCAATCCTACTAAATTCAAATATATTCTTACATGATTTTGGATGAAAATTTCAATGGTTTTTTAATGGGAAGGAAATATAATTATAAGACATGATACTACTTAGGTAGAGATTTTGTTTCATTATCTGACATGAAGATATATTTAGTAGAGGTATCCACTACTAATCTAAAACATCATAAATATGAAAAACACATAGACAAAATACTCTATTTCCTTTAGAATCATACACTAAATAAGATATTATTCTTAAACTTATCAGAACAGAAAATCCTCTTGATGATATATTAAAGAAACTATGACATTTTTAAGTATTTGAATATTTAAAATCGAAGATGGGTATAGAAAACATTTAGTAACTGTAAGATACTAGTTTTTTCGCCAAGGAATGATTTCTTTTAATTCTTATGTAAACCTCCTTTTTTCTTTAATGGAAGTTCTCAAGGGAATAGATGAGGTTTAAAAAGTGTCTATGAAGATATTGGGTTCCAGATTCACTGTTTAAAAAGAGGTAGAATAAGGTGCATGGTTAGTGCATGATATAGATAGTCATACCCCTAAACGATTTATCCCAAAAAGAGAGGATCATTTTTTATAAACCGTGTAAATGGGTCATGAAAACCATAAAAATTCAGAAATTTATTTTAAGTCCAACTTTCATGATCCTCACATGGTTTTTCAAACATTTTTCCTCAACCTTGTAAGCGGTGGTACCCCTATACAGTTGGTACATACAATGGGAACATAGTTTGGAAAAATTTTCTGACGAAATCATTATCCCCCTTAATAGTATTAAAATTACCTTTTTCCTCTATTCTAGTTAATTCCAATTCCTCCTTTTCATCTCCCATTTTTTCTATAACGTTAATAGTAAGATATCCTTCTTTCACTCCTCATGGTTTTGGTTGATCTCTTTCATCTAATCTTGGTTTGGAACTTTATTCACTGTGTCGGATTCCCCTTGGCAAGGCTAACACTCCTTTACCTTATTTTCTCAGTTTTCTTCATTTTTTGGTGTTATATATATGTTAACAGATATACCCTATTTTCGAGGATTTTTTCTTGGTATTAAAATTTCTCTATATACAAGAAAAATACGAGGAAAATCCTATACTATGAATCTTTTATAGGGAATAGTTAAGTGGTATGTTAATTTTTCATAATGTTATTGATGTTTATAATATGTTCCATTATAACGCACAAGGTAATTTCCATGTGTTTATCTTTAACTATGAAACTGTTTAAACTGGTTATTTAAACCTAGATTTGGACATGATATAATACCTATAGAATCTATTGAAGTCTGGAAACCTTAAACCAAACAACCACTTATGTGTGTCTGATTGTATTCCTATAATAACTATACTTTCTTTTTAAAAAAATCACTTTTAAGGTGCCACTAGATTATCACATTCCATTAATTTTTTTAATTGAATTAAATGATTTTTTATGTTATCAATACTTCACTTAAGATTATGATTTATTATCACATATACTTGACTACTACTATAGACATTATCACACTACTAAATATGATTCTTTCCTTGGGCATCCCTTGGATTCATGACTTAGAATGCCTTGAGTGAAGGACACCACCTATTTCATTGAGTTAGATTCCAAAGGGGTAATCCCATTATATATTCAATCAATTTATTATATTAGTGATTACATCATCATGGAATATATGATTCACCTTCAAACATCCATATAAATTAGAATCTCTGGTATAAGCTCTGAGGATTCAGCATGATGTCATCAGACACGGTCTGCCTTGGATTATATCATTGGACTCTAATCCGATCTATCCAAATATTAAATTGAACTAGTTACTCATAAACGATGTGGATTCCTTGCACATGGGACTTGGGTTCCTGGATGACACAAATCTCATATTCTTAGAGAAATATAGTTTATGTCGAAGGAAATAGTATTACCTGGTTTATCTCCTTCATATATTTTCCTTATTTTAATGCTACACATTATCACATCATATACTAATGTGATGGATTTTCATTAGACTCTATTGGTCGTAGAAAACTGAACTGTACTGGAACCTAATTTGGACTGTCATTTAGTACCCAAGAAGACTTCATGGATGTCAGTAAGGATAATGGGAAGCACCCACTTATAGGCACTTAACATCTTTAGGGTGTGGGAGAAAATTATTGAGATAGTGCTTGGGGTGATCATAGAGATAGTGGATTTTGGTTTTTTTATTTTTTATTTATACTATAAATGTTTGTGTATTCTAATTATGTATGTATTAAAGCATTTATTACATCACATGCTTTTTTTTATCTTGAAATTTTCTTAAGATAGGGTTGATAATTTCTCTATAGAATTATTTATTATCTGGATGGTTTATTTCCCCTTACTTTATATTTCTTCTTTTTAAGTTACTATTTTTATACACATTAATAATGTGGGTAAGTCTCCCGACTATACCAATATACATCCTTAATACTAGTTGTAAACCTCTAGTTTATGTGGATATTTTCATGAGGCCATGTAACCAACTGGACCAGTCGGAAATCTATAAACCAATCATTGGAAATCACAAATTATTATCAAAAAATATTTTATTTTGACTTGAATTTTAGGTTTTGTATATTGGAGACTAAGAAGTGACATAACATGGTAATAAGTCATCCATGGGAGTATCTAACCCACATGTGGGGGGGAATCCATGTTTTATGGTACGGGAATTGTTGTTCAGAATTACACTTATTACAATTGTATTATTTTCACCATTGCATGTCATGCATGATTTATGACATTATGTTTAATAAGTTTTCACCCTAGGGTAGGTATTATATGGGGGTATTCCATCATGCATCATCATAGGAACATAGGTACTTATATGGAATATATATTACTTTCCATGTATTTTAATTCCCTATTTTTGTGTTGCTTATCCAGTGAGTATTTTTTATTATAAATATGATTTTTACCGTTTATTGTAGGAAAGGGGAGAAAATTGGTTACATAATGTGTTTTCATCAGCCTAAAAAGTGTTTTTTTATATACCATGATGATGGTATCTTATTTATCAAATTTTAACATTGTTATGGATATGAAAGTTTTATTACATAAGATGAAACCTTTTGGTTCCAATAGTTAAATGAATTGAAAATTAAAATTTATATTATTATGCCCATATAAATTGGGAATTAAATTCACATAACTGAACCATTGTATATGGAATTATTACATTTTAAGATCATATTTAAATGAATTTTTTAATTTAAATAGATGGAAAATTGAAACTTATAATGATTATGTCTTTATAACATGGGAATAATAATCTGTATAATTGATCCAATCTATAAAGGCTTGATAAATTTTAAAATACCATAAATTTACAAAAATGGTTTCCATTATATGGGGATTCCAATTACAACTTAAAGATTTTTTTCTTCTATTACCTATAATTTAAATCCCTTATAACTACAACTTTATAATTATTTCTGGTGTATCACCTTATAACCTGCTGTTAAAATGGTTAGTTAGATTATAATATCTTATGTTTTATAGATTTTTACTTGTCTAGTTTTCCTATCAGTAATCTCTCCTAGTATGTATCTTGTCATAAAGAATGAATTTTTAATTATAGATATATACTTCTATAGAGACCTTAGGTCGAGCTCCATGAGTGTGGAAATGACCATTATCATATGGTTGATGGATCTAAACCACTTGTATTACCACCAGAGGAAACTCCCGTAGCACCAAATTTTGTTCTTAGATAACAAATTGATGCTCAAATTCAAAAGGGTTTTGTATGTCTAGTGAAATATATAGAGGGAACTCCATGACCTGCACAAACTATATCGAAGTTTACTAGGGAATTACAACAGTACCATCCACTAATAATATCTAGGTAATTCATTATTTAGTATATTTTATGCACACACTTATTGTGCGGTGTGGTTAAAAAAATTCATTTTCCTAATGCAGTACAGAATCTGAACAGAGTCGTCACACTTGAAGATACTTCTCAGTTGTTCACCTACAAATTCTATCTCACCTAAAATACTTATTTTTATTGTTTTATGTTTTATAAAAAATTGAATTTCAATTACATGAAGTATGAAAATTTAATATAAAACTAAAATGAAATTCTAAAATAATAAAATTATAAATAAAGTACTTGACATTTTTGGTTTGGTTCATGGGTTCCATTATTATTCTTTTTTTGTGTTTAGATTAAGTTTGATAATTCAATTTTGATATGCCATTAATTAATTAATACTATTTTATTTATTGGTGTGAAATTTTAAATGATTTTATAAATCTAAATTCCACCTAAATATTGAAGGCACACCTCCATCGAGAGTGTGACATCTCTCAAGACTTGGCTCCATCATAGGTCATTTCATACACTGAATGGCTTAACTCTGTCACATTAAGAGGTTATATCCATAATAATTAAGGGAAAGATTTAATAAAACAATATAAATGATTTTGAGTTCAGTGTTTTGTTGTATTATTTCCACACCCATTCACTTTACTCTTGTATAGCTCAAACATAGTAAAATGTAATAATTTAAGTCCAGAATGAATGTAATTTCCACTTACCAACCCAGAGCTAGGCCCCATGTTAGCCTCTCATTTTTTAGGGTAAAATGTCTTGGTGGAATAAGAAAGAAAGAGAATAAAATAAATGAATAAAAATAATAGAAGGGATAGAAATAAGGTAGAGATAAAATAAAAGAAAAAATAGAAGAAAAAAATAAAATAGAATAAAAGGATGAATGTTGAATTTAAAAATAAGAATAAGAGAAGTAGAAGAATAACAAGAATATAATAATTGTGTATTTTTTTGAAACATGATATGAAGAAAATGTATGAATTACTTTAATTAAAATAAACTAAATGAAAGTTACATAATAAATAAAAGAAACTAAATGAAAACAAAAAACAAAACAAAATAATGATTAAATGAAATAATAGAAGCACCTAAGTCTAGGTAGTGGCCTCCCTATGGTCTTAAAACCCCTTAGTAGTGGGTAATGGATTATTATTTATATGCAACAGGGGTGTTCATTCGGCCTTCTTAAATATTCAAAACATATATCCCCTTTTAAAATTATCTTGGGACCTAGAATTTATAATTTGAAATCATCAAATGATATCAGTAAGAAATCATTATAGGTAGCAGTGTGGATATGTAGATAGCATGAAAGAGACCATGCTGGGTATCTTGGATTTCCATCTCTCATGCAAGGCTTCAGGTCATGGAAAATCAACATAGTAGGTGTTGTAGTGGGACCTTGGTGGTCAGGGAACATGAAGGGCACACATTCATCGGTTGTGATTGGTGGTATTGGAGCTCCTCTGATCTCCTCCTTCATCTAACCTTCGATGTGGATGGATGAATCCTTGAATGGAATCAGGGTGATCATAAAAGTTTCTAGAGATGATCCAAGGGGGTAAAAAATTGTGGAAGTGATGAATGGATCAACATTGATCTCTCGGTGTAGATTTTATGGAGTCTTCTAGTGAGAATCCATGGAGGTCGTTGACGAAGACTCATGGAAGTGTGGTAGAGATGGGGTGAGATGTCTCTAAGGTAGGATTGTAAAAATATGAGACTGAACAAAATTTTTGGGTAAGTGAGGAATAGTGATTATATAAATCATGTTACACATAAAATCGAACAAGATAAGGGAACTCCATTATAAAAAGAGGAGTGGGATCCACACCTAAAAAATCTTATTGTGAGAATGGGATCCTGCAATTCAACTCACCAACTTACAAGTGGGATGCACATAAATGCAGCCCACATGGATTTAGTCCACCTATACTCCACCGAGGTTTCATGACCCTGGGACCACCTATAAATGGGGATTGATCACCCATTCACCCCTATAACTAAATCTTGCTACCACACAAGGCCATTGTCAGTCGGCCCTGTCAAGGGATGCCTATATGAATTGGTTTGGTTAGTTAAGGAATAGTTAGCATACATTAAATTTTTTAATTATTTAAAACTTGAAAAATAATATTCCATGATTGAAAATTACTTAATAATTATTTAAAGAAATAATTAATAAATTCCAAATTAATTTATAAATTAAAAAATAACCTTTTAACCATTTGAATCAATAGTAATTCCCCTTTTATATTTTCCCATAAATTGATATAAAATTGATTTTATGGGAATTTTTCATTGAAATTTCTTTAAAAAACATTTAAATTTGATTAACAATGTGAATAAAATATGAGTGTGTCACTACTGATACATATATAGAATCTATACTTTTGATATTAAAGAATCTGGAGATACCTTTTTAAAAAAGGTTAAATATCAAATCATATAAGCTTCTGGAATCTTCCAAGTGATGGTGGGAAATTATTACTCAGTAATATCATCACCAAGTATGTTTTTGAGAGATTTTTATATTATTTTTTATGACTAATTTTTCTTATTGATGCTGATAGATGATCGATCTAGGGGTTTTGTGCATCTATAGAAGGGTGATATGTTTGACATTGATTTATCACCTCATTTCAATGAACTCTAGTGCCTTTCAACACTCTTAATGGTGATCACATTTCATGGGAGATATGATTTGATGATTTTCTCTGGTATGTCATCTGATCATAGTTGAAAATCATTATATAGGAAACTGTCACTAATATGGTGACCTAGGAAATTATCTCCAAGATAAATTTTTATGAAGTTGATGGTACAAGTCGTGATTGATTACTTTCAATGACTAATAGAAAATATTCTAGTGAAATGAACCCACACATTGATGATTCTCATGAGGGAAGTGGAAGTGAGATTATATGTCCTATTGGTTATGTGGTATTCCATTAGTGTAGAATTCATGATCACATAAAGCCCAGTTTTAGTAGATACCTAGTTGAGTGATGAGATTGTGGAAGAATGGTAAATCTCCATTTATTTTTCAAGACCTTTCCACTGATTTAGAGTGAGAGATATTCTACACCAGCTATTAATTTTGGAGGGGGATCCGCAGATCCATTCCAATAACAATGCAATATTACTAATTTTCATTCATTTCGTGGAAGTAGTGAAGGTAGAGGAATCCAAAAGTAGGTTGTGTGGTGAAAACTACGAGATCCTACAAAAGGAGGTTAGTTTATAGATCCGGTCCACATATCTAGATAATTATATGTCATACAACTTACACCTAAGGAGTAGATCACCAAAATATCTATAGTATGTGGTAGGATCATAATAGCCTCAACTATAGAATCTACTTTTTTTGACTCAAGCGCATCAGACTCATTCATATATACAACTTAAATGGATATTCTTGGCATCAAGACTAAATACATATCTGTGGAAATATCTCTCAATACTTCAATGGGAAAACAGTTAGGGTGTGCTTACTGATAGAAGGAGGTTCTTATTGAGATATATGGATACCATTTCTTCTAGAACCTTTTCATCCTAGAAATAACATATTTAAACATAATTCCTTTAATAAATTGGTTATTTAATTTTGGAGAATTTATTTATTATTATCACCATAGGGTGTCTTCCTCATATAGTATGGATCTTATTGAGATTCCAGAACATAAAAGGTTGTTATAGGACCTAGAATACAAAGGGTATCTACAACCTAATACATCACCTAACAGTTCACCTATACATTTCTCTAAGAAACATGATGGTACCCAAAGGCTATGCATGGATTACCAATGGTTGAATAAAATTTTATTTAAGAAATATAACCCTCTTCCTTTTATTGAAGATATTTTTTTATCATCTACAATATTCTAGGGTCTTCATGAAGATTGATTTGAGATCGAGCTATCATCAAGAGATAGTTGGAGACTCATATATACTATATACAACATTATAAAGTTGGTATGGATTATATGAATATCCAGTTATTCCATTCATTCTAATTAACACACCTCCTATCATAATTTCCTTGACAAATTGAGTTCTCTACCATTACATGGATGACTTTGTGGTTGTTTGTGTGGATGATATATATGTATACTCTTACACTAGACATGATCATTCCAGAAACATTATCATCATACTGAGTAAAGTTAAATAGAATAAAATATATTACAAACTCACTCAATTCCACTTTTTGGTTAAAATATTTTCCAATCTAGTTCATAATATATGTTAAAAGGAGTATTTTTTAATCCAAATAAGTTTAGAGCCATTATTTCTTAGGAGAATTCCAATAATGTATGTGATATTTGATGATTCTTTGGGATTTATAATAAATATCAGTTCTTCATCCAAAACATATAACACCTTTGTAACAACCCGAGATTTTATAAGATACATTCTTTCATTCATATCTTCTATTGTATAACACACCAAGATTATCTTGCGCTATACGCAACACCGTATTAGCTTGTGGTATACGCAACACTTTTCTTGGCTCTTGTTACACACAATTTCAAGTTCGTTTGATAGAAGTTATTCTACGCAACATTGAGTGTATATATATATATATGCAATGTATAAATAAAATACGGTTGGATTCTGTTATAAGAAACAACGAAGGATTCTTTCACAGCACGCAACCCTGACTTGGCTTGCATTAAACGCAATCGCGACCTTCCTCGATAGCGTGTGTTGTACGCAATACCGGATTTTAATAAACAATGATATATTATTATAATATTGTCATGAACTAGCCATTATTAATATTATTAAATAAATTTTGAAATTTATAACATTATTATTAATCTTACACATTTTCTAGAACATGGTATAAGAACAAAATAGATTTTTCGGGTAAAATAAGTATTTTTCAAAAAATGCAGTTTTGCCGCCTTTTGATGGCGCACCCACTTTAAATCTAGTTTTTGACCTGTTTATATGTTAAATTTGACAAAATAAAATTCTTATTTTGAATCAGGATGTAAAAATTTACATTAGATAAAGTTTTGATATTTTTCCGATAACTTTCATATTTTAATGAATAGTAAAAACACGCTATATTTTAATTAAAAACAACTTTTTTCATCATAATATCTTATGTGGTTAAATTATAATATTGAATGGTTTTAAAGTATAAATAGAATATATTTTTACCATTTAATATAATTTATGTCATTAGCATTGATTTTACCTTGAATTCGTAGGTTAAATCAATTCAATCTTTTGCAATGTTTTAAACAAAAACCCGTTTTTATTCGACAACGGGATTAATTTTAATTTAATTTATGCAACTTATGTGTATTGAATTTTAAAAAATGGATTCCATATTTGGAATCAGTGGGTCCAAATTATGTTAATAGGCTACTTTTTATTTTTGGGAATTATGAATAGTAACTACGGTAAATTTTATTTACCATAGTTAAAGGTAAATCGGGTAATTAACGGTAAATATAATATTATAAAATTACCCTAACACATGCCAAAATTATATTTGATGGCTAAAAGTAAGACCATATAAACTAAGGGTCGGATTAGATTCATTTTATGGACTTTTGACCACAAAAATAATTTAATTATTATTAAAACCAAAGAAAGTGACAACATGTCACTCTCTTAAATCTTATAAGTATAATAATTTTAAATTAGTGATAAACATCATAAAACTTCGACCATGAATAGTATACATAAAGCTAACAAAATTATCTACATCATGAGAATTTATTTAGAATTTTTTTGCGATTAAATAATTATCATTAATTGTGACACAATAGTGATGCAGAAATTATTTATCTAGTGAAAAATCAAGAATATAGTTTTTATTAAACTAATAGTGACCATAAAAGGAATAAAACCCTGCCCAAAACTTATTGGTCATGTAAAGGGAATCTATAATCATCCAATGGTTGAATATTTGACCATTTGGAGTCTTATACAATCAATTATGACACATATATTTTTTTATTTTAAATGATGCCAAAGTTGTCACCTTCATAATTTAGTAAATATAACAATTTAAATATTGTGATTTTAAGATGTTAAATTCGAGTAAAAGTATTATTTTGAAAGTTAATATATTTATCTTAATAATAGGATTTTATTTTAAATTTTATGCAACAAATAAGTATATTAAATAATTATACAAAAATGATGTAGAAATTATTTTATTAAGAGATAAACCAAATAAATGGTTTTAAAAATAATAAAATAAATCTTATATGAACTATTTAATGTTATCCACTAATTTTATAGATACATATGACCTTTTATTAATATATTAAGGCTTTTATTTCGAACATATCTTCTGTATATATTTTATTTAAATTCAAATAAATGAATAGTGTCAAAATTGGCACTATTGTTATTTTACAAAAATAACATATTATAAAATTGTTTAAAAATCACAAAAATATTTAAAATTATAAATTTAAATTTAAATGGTATATAATGTTATAAAGTAAACAATTATGGAAAAGTCACAACAAATAAGTAATTATTTGTTATAATTTGAAATTTATAATTTTATTACCAAAAATAAACTTAAATTGATTAAATAAGGATAAATTAAAATGATAAGGTTTAAAATAAGTTCCAAACATGTCTAAATTTGATTGGTTGATAATATTGAAACCCTATCTCATCTAATATTCTAATATGAGCCATTTTTGGAGGTTTTTAAGTGGGGTTAGATTTATTATAAATTAATATTTTTAAGAATTCCAAAGGTGCCCCTCTCCTCCCTTATAAAAGGGCACCTCCTCCCTCTCCTCCTCACACTAATTTGAGCATTCAAGCTCGGCCAACCCCTGCCAAAATATCCTCTCAAATTCCCTAGTATAATCCTAGAGGTCCTGTTCTTATTCAAAGACCATCCTTAGTTCTTTAAGTGGAGGTTAAGTGAAGGCGCGTCAAAAAGAGGTAATATCCATTACCGATCTTTTTCAATTTCTCTCTTCTTCAACTTATTCTTCTTTAGTTGCTTCATGATAAAGTAATAACATAAGTATTTATTATATACTGATATGTTATTATAAATATAAAACAACTCTAATTAACCTTCTATCCATCCTACAGAAAAATAAATCATCGCGCGTGCGTACATACGGAATACCGTCTCCACGCCGTGGTGTAATCTATTTTCCGCCACCACCTTAATTGGATCGGTATAATGGTGTAATGAATGACTATATATGATTATTATAAATTGATATTGATACTAAAATATTATACATACACTTCAACACAAGTTCACGATCATTAGAACGATATCATCGCTCGTGCGTACGTACGGACTACCGTCTCCACGACGCGATGAGACTCATTCTCAATGTTAACCATTTAAGAATTATTATAAAGTATATATAAGCAATAATAATGAAATATATGACATTATAAAGCTACTGGATTTATGTGTATATATATGTATGTCATCTACTTAATTCCACTCAATTCAATAACGAAAATAAAACAGTGTTCATGCGTACGTACGGCCTACCGTCTCTATGAACGGTGTTTTTCTTTCCATTTATCGATCCATTATATATATGTATATTATGAATATATATTATATAAAAATCATGTTTTACATTCTATAATTAAGTAATAATGATCTATGTAATCATATGAATAATTACAAGTTAAAACACGAACGACAAATGAGACGATTTTACCCAAAACGCTACTTTAACATGAATTTACAAACGAACGGGTAATATAACGTCATAAGTGAACCATATATGATATAATAACAATGAATATGATTCTTTAATATGTCAATGAAATTATTTAAATCATTATACAGGAGGTTCAGATACTTACGAAGCAAATCGGACCTAAGGTAAGGGAAATATCACAATCTCATTTTTATCCGAGATTGTTTATACTTTAGTACTTAATGGGGTGTATTTTATCATCCACATCCATGTTTCCTCAATATGTAACATTATTTCCATCCACCTAAAATATTTTTTATCCAATTTTACCCTTCGGTGACTTTTTAGTAAAAGATATGAAAGAAATCTTTTGTCGTTTTTCGTACAAGGTACTTTTTGACTTTTCCGACAAAAGTACGAAAAGAATGTTTTTTTAACTTATACGGCATGAATGGATTTTTAAAACATTATTTCCAAGAAGAATCCTTTACAAGTTTTCAAGGTTATTTTTAATAAACTTCTTTTATTTTAATGTTGTATGACATGTTAAGAAAGGAAAAATGTTTTTTTAAATAAGAAAGGATATTTTCCTCAAGAATGGAGTTCAAGTGTTTTATCAAAATTATTTTACATCTAAGATAATAAAGGGTTATGTTTTATCCCTATTATTACATTGATTTGATTATGTTGTGATGGAATTAATTTTATGAATTCCTTTATGAATTGTTTTATGATGTCATGATGTTTAAGATTCCCATTTTTATTACATGGGTTATGCAATGATGTATGATTTATGATTTTGTGGCACACATAAGAATGGTATCATTATGAGATGGGTGGGACCTATATCTCCCTCCAATGAATTGGGTAAAGATCTTATATCTCATTAGATAGACATGGCCGGAATGGTAGGTTATACCGGTTCAGTGAAACAGGACTGAAACGAGGGTGACTCGGTTCAGAAAGGGACTCTGTCCACTAAGATAGTCTTGGCAATGAGTCTTGACTAACAAGAAATTATTCTCTATGATTATGTGTGCATGCCACAAAGTTTCATGTTTTAAGTTATGATTATTGTGATTACATTTCACTGCCATGATTTATCACATGTTATGAAATCATGCTCTCTTTTGCAGGTTAAGATTTCCAAAATGTTATGTTCTTATGAATATGATGTGATTGATATTTATTTTGTTTACCCTTACTGAGAATTTGAGCTCACCCTTTAATGTTTTTTTTCCCAGGATTATAAAGAAAGATTTTAGGTATAAAAAAAAGGAAGATCTTTATGGGAGATATTGAAGATCATTCACCAGGATTAGAATATTATATTCCGAGTTTCCAAAGACACTAAACTATTACGATCCTTGTGTGTGTGTTTTTGTTATGTACTAAGTATTCCGCAAATGTAATGTAATGTCAATGTACGTCAAGATTCGGGTCTCTACAGTTGGTATCAGAGGCAAAGGAGGTAGGAATGTATCCGATCCTTTGGAACTCTCACATGTGAGCGTTGGACGAAGCATGGCTCTCCGCCCAAGGGCTTCATGAGGAAATGGCTGCCACTGGGGATGGTGGTGTGTCCCACCCAGGGGGTGTAGCCGCCCATGGAGTGCCCTGATAGGTATCAATTATAGTCCACTAGATGTAATTCCAGACCGCTACAGTTGGTATCAGAGAAAAGGTTTAGTCAACCTTTGGAAACTAGGATGCGAAAGCGTTAGTGAGATCCCTAGAGATATTTCTAAGGTATGTCTAGGGATGTCCCTAAGGATAAGTATACGTATAGGATATAGTCCTAGAACTATGGTAACGATCTTAGAATTTAACCTAAGATATTAGATATTGAAGTTACTCTCCCTTTATTATGATTTTTTCCTCTAACACTATTCTTTTTAGGTTTTAGAAAATGGCTGGAAACAAGATGATTCACGATAATGGAGGATATTATGGACAATGGAATGAAATTCTTCATGAGCAACCCAATGAAATGGGATTTGGAAGTCTAAACATAATTATTATGCCGAATCAGCAATCTCATAATATGATCAATAAAGTAAAATTTGGTAAGTTTCCTGACTCGTCTAATAAGAGAAATATTGAGTTTTATGATGATCATAGAGGGAAGAAAGTTCAATTTCCCCGATGAAAATCATGTGGGAAGAGGCATCAAGGAGAATGTTTCAAAGGAACTGGAAGATGCTTTGGGTGTGGAAAAGAAGGACACAAAGCCAGTAAGTGCAAAAGAAAAGGTTCAGTTAACACCAGGGATGAGGATAATGGTATTACTACGACATCAACAATGGTTAAATGTTTTAAATGTGGAATGTACAGGCATTATGCAAACCAATGCCCTAAGGTAAAGTATCATGAAGAGAATCAGTATGGTCGTATGGGTAGTATTTATGTTGATGATGGTGAAGAGACTACAAATGATATGTGAGATGAAAGAATTGTTGAAGCTCAGTCAATGGTTTAAGAATGTAGTGGAATGATTACATGTTTATCATGTGTAACGGTGTATAAGTAATCTCATGGTACTATGGAATAAAGAGACATCTAAGGATTGTTACACTGTTTTCTTTCCTTGAGTTTTGAAATTGTATGATTAATGGTACTGGTATCCATGAAAGGTTATTCAGATATTTTTGGAAAGTAGATGATATGCACATAATGAAGGGATAAGGATAAAATTAAATTTTTTATAGTATTCATGAGCTCATGATTGATATAATGACTAAGTGATATCATGGTTTGAGTATATAGAATTTTGAGGATTTTGGTATGTGAAAAGTGTTAACTTTTAACTGCATTCATGTTTTCACTTTGGTTCAATGGGTATTCAAGAGAATACAGTATTAAGGACTTTGAATGTTTGGAATGTGACCAACAATATATATCTTATGATATGTGGGGATCAACGATGGTATTAAATCTCTGAGAGTGGACTGCAGTATTATAGATAAGCCTAAAGATTGGAATGGATTATGTTAGACATAAGTTAGTATTGTTTGTTTTTCGATATTATTTATGTGATGTTATAGTAATTTAGTTTTAGAAAAAGGACAACCTGCAGGACGGGCGACAGCCCATCGCGTCGGACAAGGCTGTGGGAATCGAACCCACAACCGAAGTGCAACTAGCCTTTATCGCCTACCACTGACCTACAGGAAGTCCCTGTTTAGTAGAAACAAGTTTTATTATATTACGCAGTATGATATATGAAGTATAAGTCCATTTTAGGAACCCTATATGATGAATCTCACTATAGATCAACTTATGTATATTTAATAACTTTTGATAACCTTTTGTTTGAGACAGATGGAATGACTCGTCATTCTATCACATGATTTGCTAACACTTCACGAATAACAAATTCAACTTCATTTATTTAAGAGATGAAGTGGAAATTGTTCAAGGCACGAACAACAGTGAGATTGTACCAAAATAAAGTAAGAATTTATTCTAATTCAAATTCTTCAACTTTAGGGAAATGATCTTGAAAACCAAAAATGTTTTCCTAGTGCCCTTATATCCGATGAATCAGATGGTACCCTAGATCGTCACAAATTTATGGATTTGTGATTGCTGGCTTTTCCATAGCCGTGTTCTCTACCACTCTCCATCAGAACATGATGGTTAGATTTCTCTTCCATATCCAAATTTTCACCTATGTGAAAACCCAGTGATTAGTTTATTTGGGTAACCGTTACGTTTCATACTTTTGTTTTTAAAGATTGGTTTAGGTATTCCTTTTTACGATGTGGGTTTCTATTAAACAAACTTTCGAGTAGTAAACCATTTATAACCCCGACGAATTTCGAGGGCGAAATTCATTTTAAGGGGGGTAGAATGTAACAACCCGATATTTTATAAGATACATTCTTTCATTCATATCTTCTATTGTATGACACACCAAGATTATCTTGCGCTATACGCAACACCGTATTAGCTTGCAGTATACGCAACACTTTTCTTGGCTCTTGTTACACACAATTTCAAGTTCGTTTGATAGAAGTTATTCTACGCAACATTGAGTGTATATATATATATATATATGCAATGTATAAATAAAATACGGTTTGATTCTGTTATAATAAACAATGAAGTATTCTTTCACAACACGCAACCCTGACTTGGCTTGCATTACATGCAATCGCGACCTTCCTCGATAGCGTGTGTTGTACGCAATACCGGATTTTAATAAACAATGATATATTATTATAATATTGTCATGAACTAGCCATTATGAATAGTATTAACTAAATTTTTAATTTTATAACATTATTATTAATCTTACACATTTTCTAGAACATGGTATAAGAACAAAATAGATTTTTCGGGTAAAATAAGTATTTTTCAAAAAATGCAGTTTTGCCGCCTTTTGATGGCGCACCCACTTTAAATCTAGTTATTGACCTGTTTATATGTTCAATTTGACAAAATAAAATTATTATTTTGAATCAGGATGTAAAAATTTACATTAGATAAAGTTTTGATATTTTTCTGATAACTTTCATATTTTAATGAATAGTAAAAACACGCTATATTTTAATTAAAAACAACTTTTTTCATCAAAATATCTTATGTGGTTAAATTATAATATTGAATGGTTTTAAAGTATAAATAGAATATATTTTTACCATTTAATATAATGTATGTCATTATCATTTATTTTACCTTGAATTCGTAGGTTAAATCAATTCAATCTTTTGCAATGTTTTAAACAAAAACCCGTTTTTATTCGACAACAAGATTAATTTTAATTTAATTTCTGCAACTTCTGTGTATTGAATTTTAAAAAATGGATTCCATATTTGGAATTAGTGGGTCCAAATTATGTTAATAGGCTAAATTTTATTTTTGGGAATTATGAATAGTAACTACGGTAAATTTTATTTACCGTAGTTAAAGGTAAATCGGGTAATTAACGGTAAATATAATATTATAAAATTACACTAACACATGCCAAAATTCTATTTGATGGCTAAAAGTAAGCCCATATCAACTAAGGGTCGTATTAGATTCATTTTATGGACTTTTGACAATGAAAATAATTTAATTATTATTAAAACCAAAGAAAGTGACAACATGTCACTCTCTTAAATCTTATAAGTATAATAATTTTAACTCAGTGATAAACATTATAAAACTTCGACCATAAATAGTATCCAGAAAGATAATAAAATTTACTACATCATGAGAACTTATTTAGAATTTTTTTGGGATTAAATAATTATCATTAATTGTGACACAATAGTGATGCAGAAATTATTTATCTATTGAAAAATCAAGAATATAGTTTTTATTAAACTAATAGTGACCATAAAAGGAACAAAACCCTGACCAAAACATATTGGTCATGTAAATGGAATCTATAATCATCCAATGGTAGCATATTTGACCATTTGGAGTCTTATACAAGCAATTATGACACTTATATTATTTTATTTTAAATGATGCCAAAGTTGTCACCTTCATAATTTAGTAAATATAAAAATTTAAATATTGTGATTTTAAGATGATAAATTCTAGTAAAAGTATTATTGTGAAAGGTAATATATTTATATTAATCATAGGATTTTATTTTAAATTTTTATGCAACAAATAAGTATATTAAATAATTATACAAAAATGATGTAGTAATTATTTTATTAAGAGATAAACCAAATAAATGGTTTTAAAAATAATAAAATAAATCTTATATGAAGTATTTAATGTTATCCACTAATTTTATAGATATATATGACATTTTATTAATATATTAAAGCTTTTAGTTCGAACATATCTTCTGTATATATTTTATTTAAATTCAAATAAATGAATAGTGTCAAAATTGACACTATTGTTATTTTACAAAAATAACATATTATAAAATTGTTTAAAAATCACAAAAATATTTAAAAATTATAAATTTAAATTTATATGGTCTATAATGTTATAAAGTAAATAATTATGGAAAAGTCACAACAAATAAGTAATTATTTTTTATAATTTGAAATTTAGAATTTTATTACCACAAATACACTTAAATAGATTAAATAAGGATAAATCAAAATGATAAGGTTTAAAATAAGTTCCAAACATGTCTAAATTTTATTGGTTGATAATATTGCAACCCTATCGCATCTAATATTCGAATATGAGTCATTTTTGGAGGTTTTTAAGTGGGGTTAGATTTATTATAAATTAATATGTTTAAGAATTCCAAAGGTGCCCCTCTCCTCCCTTATAAAAGGGAACCTCCTCCCTCTCCTCCTCACACTAATTTGAGCATTAAATCTCGGCCAAACCCTGCCAAAATATCCTCTCCAATTCCCTAGTATCATCCTAGAGGTCCTGGTCTTTTTCAAAGACCATCCTTAGTTCTTTAAGTGGAGGTTAAGTGAAGGCGCGTCAAAAAGAGGTAATATCCATTACCGATCTTTTTCAATTTCTCTCTTATTCAACTTATTCTTCTTTAGTTGCATCATGATAAAGTAATAACATAATTATTTCTTATATACTTATATGAAAATATAAATATGAAACAACTCTAATTAACCTTCTATCCATCCTACGGAAAAAGAAATCACCGCACGTGCGTACGTACCGAATACCGTCTCCACGTCGTGGTGTAATCTATTTTCCGCCACCACCTTAATTGGATGGGTATAATGGTGTAATGAGTATCTATATATGATTATTATAAAGTGATATTGATACTAAAATATTATACATACACTTCAACAGAAGTTCACGATCATGAGAACGATATCATCGCTCGTGCGTATGTACGGACTACCGTCTCCACGACGAGATGAGACTCATTCTCCATGTTAACCGTTTAAGAATGATTATAAAGTATATATAAGCAATAATAATGAAATATATGACATTATAAAACTACTGGATTTATGTGTATATATATGTATGTCATCTACTTAATTCCACTCAATTCAATAACGAAAATAAAACAGCGTTCATGCATACGTACGGCCTACCGTCTCCATGAACGGTGTTTTTCTTTACATTTATCGATCCATTATATATATGTATATTCTGAATATATATTATATAAAAATAATGTTTTACATTATATAATTAAGTAATAATGATCTAAGTAATCATATGAATAATTACAAGTTAAAACACGAACGACAAATGAGACGATTTTACCCAAAACGCTACTTTAACATGAATTTACAAACGAACGGGTAATATAACGTCATAAGTGAACCATATATGATATAATAACAATGAATATGATTCTGTAATAAGTCAATGACATTATTTAAATCATTATACAGGAGGTTCGGATACTTACGAAGCAAATCAGACCTAAGGTAAGGGAAATATCACAATCTCATTTTTATCCGAGATTGTTTATACTTTAGTACTTACTGGGGTGTATTTTATCATCCACATCCATGTTTCCTCAATATTTATCATTATTTCCATCCACATAAAATAGTTTATATCCAATTTTACCCTTCGGTGACTTTTTAGTAAAATATATGAAAGGAATCTTTTGTCGTTTTTCGTACAAGGTACTTTTTGACTTTTCCGACAAAAGTACGAAAAGAATGTTTTTTTAACTTATACGGCATGAATGGATTTTTAAAACATTATTTCCAAGAAGCATCCTTTACAAGTTTTCAAGTTTATTTTTAATCAACTTCTTTTAGTTTAAATTTGTATGACATGTTAATAATGGAAAAATGTTTTTTTAAAGAAGAAAGGATATTTTCCTCAAGAATGGAGTTCAAGTGTTTTATCAAAATTATTTTTCATCTAAGATAATAAAGGGTTATGTTTTATCCCTATTATTACATTGATTTGATTATGTTGTTATGGAATTATTTTTATGAATTTCTTTATCAATTGTTTTATGATGTCATGATGTTTAAGATTCCCATTTGTATTACATGGGTTATGCAATGATGTATGATTTATGATTTTGTGGCACACATAAGAATGGTATCATTATGAGATGGGTGGGACCTATATCTCCCTCCAATGCAGTGGGTAAAGATCTTATATCTCATGAGATAGACATGGCAGGAATGGTAGGTTATACCGGTTCAGTGAAACAGGACTGAAACGAGGGTGACTCGGTTCAGAAAGGGACTTTTGTCCACTAAGATAGTCTTGGCAATGAGTCTTGACTAACAAGAAATGATTATCTATGATTATGTGTGCATGCCACAAAGTTTCATGTTTTATGTTATGATTATTGTGATTACATTTCACTGCCATGATTTATCCCATGTTATGAAATTATGCTCTCTTTTGCAGGTTAAGATTTCCAAAATGTTATGTTCTTATGAATATGATGTGATTGATATTGATTTTGTTTACCCTTACTGAGCATTTGAGCTCACCCTTTTATGTTTTTTTTTCAGGATTATAAAGAAAGGTTTTAGGTATAAAAAAAGGATGATCTTTATGGGAGATATTGAAGATCTTTCACCAGGATTAGAAGATTATATTCCGAGTTTCCAAAGACACTAAACTATTACGATCCTTGTGTGTGTGTTTTTGTTATGTACTAAGTATTCTGCAAATGTAATGTAATGTCAATGTACGTCAAGATTCGGGTCTCTAAAACCTTGTATCACTACATATATGATTTTACAATAATGGTTTAAAATGTATATGGTATGAATCTTATGATAAATACTTTCTAGAATTGAGATAGAGGTTATCCTCAATACTAATTCTAATTATACCAAACCCTAGAAGAGGATACAGAATGTATTGTAATGCATCAGGTGTTGGATTGGGAGTTTTTTTTGTGAAAGTATAAAGAATCATGGTATATAGGTTTCATCAGTTGAGGCCTCATGAGCATAAGTACATAAATCACAATCTTGATTTAGAAGCAGTTGTTCATGCCTTACAATGCAACATACATTATCTGGTGGGTTAATGGTTCGTGGTATACATATACCTTAAAATCATAAAATACTAATTTTCTCAGTGTGAGTAGAAAAATTTAAGTATAATATTGGTTTAATATCACTATTACATGGAAAATTTTATTTCATATATGCTGAGAAAATAACAAAAAATTTGATGCCTTGAGAAAACCTTTTGAGACTCGTGATTTTCAAGAAGCTTGTAATGAATGGTTTTTTATGGCTTTGATTTTTTAAATTTAACTGGATGTTTAGGAGTGTCATATGAATCCTATTATCATGACCATATAAGTTAGATCATCACTTTTGGATCAAGTGAATTGGAGGAAACTATCAAATCCCAAAGCATGGGTCCTAAGGGAATGTTCTTCTAATGATGACCCATCAAATGGTTTGGTTTGTGATGTCCTAGACCCAATTTAATCAACAGTAACCAAACAAGGTTGGCCACATCACCATATGTGTGCCTCCTCATATTCTCTAGGATGTCGACTAGTAGTGATGGGACATGGTGGAAGAGTGTAGATACTATGACCCTATAATTAGAGTGTAGCACAATAATATAATAATATCAAAAAGAGTGAAATCATAAAGATAATTGAATTAATAATGAATAAAAAACACTATGTAATAACTAGAAAATCACATCCATCAATTTTAGATACAAAATTATAACAAATGAATGATATACATAAATAAATATAGGTAAACATGGAAGCAGGTATACATACAAACAGGTGTATAAAAAATCAAAAAATACCCAAAACACTATCTTTATATAGAATCATGAGGCACAACTCAATCCTATAATCCCCCACTCCCATGCTAAAATCAATAAATTATCATCAATCAGTTTCCTTCCCATGTTCATACCTGTATCCATGATGTATTTCCGAGTTCCATAAAGCTAGCCTGAGCAGGGTGTGAGATAACCTTAGTTGGCCACCACCAATGGTATCTAATTTCATCCATTCTATAAATACATAACAAATATTATACATGTAATGATAATATGGAAATTATTTTTGGTAAATAAATAAATCACATATGTTCAGGTTTTTATGGAACACCCATCCTCTACTACCTTCATTGGCCTAATCCTGGCTATCTCAAACTAATAACTCAATAATGATTTATTTATATCAATTTTTTGAGACCTAAATCGTTTCCCAAGAATCTCCCATGTATCATATCCAGCATTATTTGTATAATAAATCCACTTGTAAAATGTAAGGCTTTGACTGAATCCATTCTTGTTCTTTGTCTTGGAATATGTGTCATAATTATCAAGTATTTATTAATCAATTAAAAGATTACTTGATCATGTCCTTAGAATTACTAATTGGTGACCCAAGTATCTCTCTAGGTATAACATGAAATAAATACCTTACAAGACTATCATTTGATCCCTTCATAGGAATCTTGGTATCTCTCTAGGTGTGGTATAAATCCACTTCCAACTAATTCATTCCTTGGTGGTCTATAAAGGGGTCACAAGTGTAACACATTTGATACATGATAGGGTACCCTCTGAAACCATCATTAGCAGTTCACATAGTGATTCTAGGTATCACTCATGGCATAATAATATATTACCCTCTGATTTTTCATGTGGCAGTCTATAAATAATTCTAAGTATCATAGGGGAATTTAGGATCTTGCTACCAAATAATTTTTTTCATGTCATTCTCAAAACAACCCATGTATCACCCAAGGTGCGTAATAGTCATTAATTATAATAATTTAATTATTAAATATAGAAGATACTTTATATGGTTATTTTCAATTGGAACCCACCTCTCACAATCATCATGATAATAAGAATGGTTATGCACCCAATGTCTAACCATACCATATAAGCACATGTTTAATCCAATTGGTCATAATAATTATAGTAAATAAACTCACCTTTAAAGGAGGTTTAAGTAAAATAACAATATTATGAGTTATAGAATAAAATGATTCCATCCATTCATTTTAATTGTCAATTTCAATTACGAAATATTACTCAATAATAAACAATAAAGAACCGTGTCCAAGGCCCTAGGGACATAGACTCTTATTCCTTATTCCATTTATTCAAGTTTTAATTTAATCAATTTTCATAACATCCCTAAGGTAAGGGGATAAATTACAAAACTAAAAAGTTAAATAAAATAACTAGGCCTACCATGGTGGTTCAATATCATCTAACAATTCACCCATGGGATGGTTTGGATTCAAATTCCTTAACCATTATTTACACATAAATGGGTATCACAGATCATCTTGGTCAAGCCCATTCATTAAAACCAAATTCTAATACAATTTATAATCATATATTAGTATCAACAGAGTATTCCACAATGGAATAATATATAAAAACCTTGATTTTAAGGTAAATAACAATTCCACCTACTTTATCTTGGTATAAGAATATTCATCTAGTATCAACCCCTCATTTGGTCCAGATTAGAAGAAAATGGAAGAATGGATGAACATCCAAAAATAGGGCATCAGATCTCACACCAAAATAACTATATTGAGATGAATACAAATGAATAATGTTATAAAAGGAATTAAAAACTGCCCAGTGGCTATCCAATGAGACCAATGGCGAGTGATTCGGAGTGTGGATGGATATGATCTTTCAGTTCCTATATTTTTACATGATGAATCTCTCAAAAGAGAATAATGGGTTAGCCATTGGAGTAAAATAAGAAAATAGAAGGAGGGTTTAATAGTAAAATGAATTAGTGGAAAATGGTCATTTCCACTATAAAAATTGGGTGTCACTGTTTAGTCGCATGGTTGGAAAAACTATTCTCCAACTATGTTCCAAGATCTATCTCAATACCCCTTTTTCATGGTCATTATACATGGTTATAAAAATTGTGTTCCCACTGTAAAATTTTCATCTATTAAAAAGTCTGTACAATATGCATGAGTATGAATCTTGGGTTACATGGTTTCATTAATATGTGCGGCCTTGTACAGTGGACTAAACCACCCCACACTATTTGATCTAATAATGTGGTTCATTTTTTAGAGTTTTTACTAACCATGTGGCCCTGCTACCTCCTCCAAAAACTTAGTTTTGAGCTTATCTAAGCCTCAGATACCCTCATTTCCTCTATAAACCCAATTAGAACTCTCATAAAGATAAAATAAAATTAATTAAAAGGATTTTTAACTCATAGAAAAAATATGAGTTATTACAATATTCCCCCACTAAATTAATTCATCCCTGAATAGAACTCCTAAGGGTGGTAAAGGATCATCTAAAAATAACTTCACCCATTTGGAATATATGCCAGCCTCTCAATCCCAAGTCTCATCCTATACATAGTTTTTCTATCATATCACCCACAAAAAAAGTATATTATTGTCCTTGGAAAACCTTAAAACCTCGATCAACAATATGGATAGGATTCTTCTCATAGGATCCATCTACCTCTAACTAAACCTCCTTGGGATGAATAATGTACAATAAATCAGAAAAGTAATAGTGAATTTGAGATACGTGGATGATGTTTTGAATGTCTTGGTGCCTCTGAGGTTACTATATCTAATATGATACCAGACAAAATATTTCCTAGATCTCAAAGGGCCTAATGTAATGAGGTGACATCTTCCCTTATTTTTGAATTTTTCTATTCCCCAGTCTAGGTGAAACTCCAAATAAAACATGACTCCCCACCTCAAACTCTAGTGGTCGACAACGATGGTCAATATATTATTTCTATCTAGACTAAAATGTAGAAATTCACTTCTTAATAAGTTGAACCTGCTCTAAAATATTAGGAATGAAATGAGGACCCAGTAGCATTTCCTCTCATACCTCTAACATGCATAGGGGGAATGGAACGACCTACTATATATGGCCTCATTGGAGGTCATCTATATGATTTCCTTGAATCATTTATTATATATGAAACTGATAAGAAGAGAATATGTTTCCTAAGAACCACTAAAATTATGGGCTCATGCTCAGAGAATGTCTTATGAAACCTATATCATATGATCAGACTGAACAATGGACTATGGGTTAAAGGCTATACTTAGTAGTACCTATGAACCTAGTGCCCTATGCAACCCCTACTATAACTGAAACATGAATCGAGCATCTCTATCCAATATTATTCAACCTCGAACCCTATAGAGGCATATCATCTCACAAATGTTGATCCATTGATAACATCCACTAAAATAGTTTCTTGAATAAGAAGCAAATGGGAATCCTTTTTCAACCTATCTATGATCACCCATATGGCATCACTACCCCCGAGGTAATCATGGAAATCCTATAAAGAAATACATGGTGATGACATAAAATTTTCACTCAAGAATGGATAACAATTCTAAAATCCACTCTTATTATTTGTGTTCTGCCTTCACCTACTGATTGGTGGTAGCCAGAGTAACAAACCCAGATATCTTATGCTTTATCCCAACAACCAGAATTTCTTATAAAAGTCACAAATTTTTTTGATAATACCAGGATATGATTCCCATGTTGAGGAATGTGACTCTCATATCAAATCCTTTCATACATCATTAGGAACCCAGAAATGTGTATGGATATGAAAGAACTCATCCTTGTCATAGATCTAACAGGGTGGTAGGCTCCCACTTGCAATTCTATCCTATATGATCATGCACTAAGAATCTAAAAGCTTCCTTATCTTCAATCTCTCTATAAGTAAATATGTCACTAATAAATGTAAAATTATGGACTTTGTGTGACATTCATAAACATCTATATTCATCTTAGATTACATTTCCATATGAAACCACTCGTTAATGTCCTCTTAAACCACCTATGTGTGATTCCTCCTACTAAGAGCATCAACAACTGCATTTCCCTTTATGGGAATATAAGAAATATCGATGTCCAAGGACTGAATATTTTCAACCCACCTTAATTCCCTAATATTTTAATCCTGTTGTGTTAATATATACTTGAGAATTTCTTATTCCATATATACCATAAAATACTCTCTAAGTAAATAATGCCTCCAACATAGTAAGGCATGAACATCCACAGCTAACTCGAGATCATGAGTTAGGTAGTTCCTCTCATGTAGCCTCAATTGAAGAGACCCATATCCCATGAGTCACTCCTGCATTAGAACTACTCCTAGACAAATACCTAATGCATCGTAATAAATAGTATTTCTCAAGCCCAACTTTCAAATAATTTGGATCAAGAGTGATGTCAGTCTCCCTTTCAACTCTTGAAAGCCCATCTCATATGTTTCAGACCATATAAACATCACACCCTTCTTAGTCAATCCCATAAAAGGTTATTCTAAGCATGATAAAGACTATATAAAATTACTCTAGTAAATAGATATCCCCAATAAATTTCATATATCAAATACATTTTTAGGTTATTCCTATGAAACTATGGATCTAACCTTCTTTGGTTTAATTGATACTCTTATATCTAAGATAATATAACACATTAAGTGAATATTATCCATAGAAAATTATAAATTTGTGAGATTATAATATAACTTATGTTATCTTAGTGTATTGAATACGATATCAAGATGTTTGGCATAGTCATGTTGAGTATGAGAATACACCAAGGTTTCTCCCATGACTTCCACCAAAAATTAATCCAAATATGTATAGAAAACCCAGTTCATCAGATCCATGAAAATATATGGCGTGTTTGGGAGACCAAACAGCATGACCAAATATTCATACAAGCTATATCTACAATGGAATGTTGTATATGGTATATATGATTTTATAACATGGACTTGATGATATCCCTATCATTGATAAATCATAGAGGAGAACCTTTCTCCTTGAAGATGGTCGAAGAGATATTCTATAAGAGTCCATGGTTAATAGTTCTTAACCATAAGTAGGTTAAACCCATAGTAATCCACACAATTCTAGAGGGTTATTCCTTCCATCTTGGTGAAAAGGATTTGTGTACCCCACTGTAAAGAATTGGTTCATATGAAACCCTTAGCTTCCAAATCCTCTAGCTGCCTCTTGAGATATAGTATCTCAGTAGTAGCCATATTTTTGGGAGGAATGGATATTTGTGTAGCTCCATGCATGCAACGTCCTGGATCCGGGTGCCACTCAACGGGTTCCCCGAACACGGTTGGTCACATGACCTCAAGCACATTTCCCCAAACGCCAGAGGCCACCGAATAGCAGTGAGGGCCCAGGTCTTATTGTGGAGAAAATATTCCCTCATTTGTCAAAGTCTAGCATAGTGTAAAAGATAAATAACATACAACATCCAACAGTGGAAGCAGTAAACAATATACAACTGAAATGGAAAACTGAAGTAAAAGAGAACTAGCAGTCATATATATAGAGATGCAGCATGTCACTAATTTTATGAAAATAGCTAGAACAGGATACACTACAGTACAATACCTCTTAAGGTACAAGGTACTTCCAAACAAAACAAAGCGTAGTAAACCGAACACAGCAGAATAGCAAGCCTAAGCTCGGTCCCATGCTCTCCTACTCCTCTTCTATAATCATGTACCTATATAGGGAATCTTTCCCCTGTCGACACCTACAACAATATAGTCTGTTTGGGCTGAAGACAAGACCTAAACAGGGTGTGAGAAATAAATCCTAGTAGGCAACCACCAAAGGCATATTCCCAACTGTCAGTGAAAATGTGCAACAACAGTGTGTAGTAGTAAATTCAATAAACTAAAGAGTACTCAAAAGTAACTAACTATACCAGTTATATTTCCATTTTTAATATTCATTTAACCATTTTAGGCATGTTCTTTAATTTGACAGGTATAACATGTGAAAATCACCATGGTGAACATTCATGATAACACTATCCTTAGGCATACAAACCTTAACCTCAGGTAAGGAGAGTCGAAACACATAGGTGTCTGCCCACATGCATAATGAATATCACCCACAGGCATATGAGTTGTTGCCCACAGGCATAGAATCTATTGCCCACAGGCACCAGAACTACTTCCCATAGGCATGAGAAAGGTTTTTCGTAGTCTAAACGAGACACTGCCCTCAGGATATACAAGTCAATGGCCTGATCCCAACATATAATCAAGAAAATATATACAATTCCTCTTAAGACATTTTTAAAGCATGCTAAAACCCATGGTATACCCATAAGTAACCCATCCAAATGGCTAAACAGAGGAACGTACCCCTAGGGTGGTCCTTGATCCAAGAAGTGATCCCAAACAGCAGTTTTAACTTATCAAAAGTTTATCTATGCAATTTGAGATAATTTTCAGCAAAGGCCATATCCATATGACACCCCAAACATGGGTTCGTAGCACAATGGTACAAAAATTCAACTCAAAAGTTGGAAATAAACACAAGACCACCTACCTCGATCGCCCCTAATTGGTATTTGTGAATGTCGCCTCCCTAAACGCACGAGAAAGGCGTATATTTGAGATAAAAAACTACACGCTCAACCTCAAATAACTTCCCCTTGAGAAATAATTGGTAAGAAAGGATCAAGGAGAAGTAAGGGCTTACCCGTGCGGTCCCAACGTGATTGACGGATACAGAATCAGATACCCAGTGCGTGAGTGGGAGATCTCCAAAGCTCTGGCCTCCAATTGAGCTCCAAAACGAACCCAAATGCCTCCTCTTCCAAAAGAGGAGGCTACTGTCTGTTTTAAGTGAAAAAACAAACTACACGGCATGTAATCTCAAGTACACGACGTGTAATTTTCATTGTTTTAAACTGTTCCTATGGCGGCCACTCACCAGTGCATCACTGCTCATCTGTCTACATGAGTACATGGCATGAAATACCTGAGTACACGGCGTGTACTATCGCTCAGCTGGTGGCTGCCTTCACCACCTTATTATTCACCTTCCGACTGACTACACAGCATGTAAATACCCACTACACGATATGTAGTCAGTTTTTATACCTTTCATCACCGACAGGGCTACACGCCTTGTATACTCATCCCACATGGCCAAAGTACATGGCGTGTGTAAAAGTACACGGCTTGTACCCATAGAATTTTGGATTTTTCCCCATTTCCCTTATTTTCTCAAAACACTTAAAAAAGGAAAATAAAAACCTGTACCTCAAGAATAAGAACCGGGTTCTTAAAATGCACTAGATCTATGGAAAAATCTACATCTCTAATAATAGGAATTCTTAAAAATTCATCCAAGAAAACATCATTGAAATTATTAACCATTGGAGGTAAAACATCCTAAATTATTCCTTGATCATCTAGTTTTAACCTTTAAATCTTGGTTATTATCTTATACAACCAATGATGATCAGATCTATCTCTACTCTCCTAGATAACCCATTCACCATTTTGAATAAAAACTCTCCCTTCTTGTTATGTGAAGGTCACCCTTTAGCAATAGAATTCAAAAAAATCATGATAGGGAACTAACCAGTCTATCTTAATAATGATGTCAAACCAAGTCATCGTGAGGAAAAAGAGGTCTCATATAAAGTAACACCCACCTATCTCAATGTTTAGTCCCTAAACAAGAATAAACACTCCTATTGTAGACTCAAAAGAGTATCAAGTATCATCACACCATAAGGAAACTGAAAATCAAGCCCAATTATCTCCACATAAAGAACTAATAATGAGATTCACATATTTAAAAGGTTGAGAATACTAATGTATAGGCTACTAGAATAGTACCTCTCCCTGTAGAATGCCAAGTACTCTACTCCTCTGATATCAGTTTCACTGAATATATATTTCTTGATCAGTTCTTATATAGCATAGTTACCCTATGCAGTTCTGATATACTGGTGATGTGTGTCTGGTGTCTGGCTACCTCATCCATGACCACCTCCTCGGCCTGATCTTTCATACATACTCTAGCTCCCTTCCTAACAAGAATTTGTTAACCCCACTCCTGAATGTGGAGTTGGTGAAACCCCTCTCTCAAGGTATACTAGTATAAATGTTTTGTAAAAAAGTTTTAGATGGACCGTATTTCTATAAGATCATTACTTCACTTAGTCCCTCATACACAAAGGTATATTATGTTCCAGTATACTACACTAATTTAACCTCCCATGGAGACATAACAATGAATACTAGATACTAATACCCTATGTGGAAACTCTAGAAAATGATTACTATTGTTGGTTGATGTAGTTTCAGATCTAGGTGTCGAACCGCCCTAGCTCATACCTCTATCCACTCATAGGTTACACTCTATGTTATTCATGGGGTTCACTATTCTATATAAGGTATTAATTAAAAATACATTCACCTAAAATCATATTTCATACTAGAGACCATCCTAGAATATTTAAGATTTAGATAAATTTCCACCTAATAGAATAGGTGTCAAATGATGGAGCACTAAAAAATGGGTTGAGTACACCATGAATAATATGATTCCCTACTCCAAGTGCGTGAACTCTTATACTTTATCAACCCTAAATTTATTTATATATAAATAATCATAGAAGGCTGTATGAAAATCCCTTCACGCCATATCTGGATAATGATTTTTCTAAGTAATAAAATCCCCCAGTCTCTTGAAGGAATTGCAATGCGTATAGGTAGAGAGATTCATCCTTCTCTTGGGATGTGTCTTAATAATAAAAAAATTCAATAGCATGGCCTATTTCCATTGATCCATATCTTATGGTCTTCCATCCCCTAAAAATGTGGGTGGATTCTACTAATAGAACTCATGTTCCTACTCTTCTATAGTTGTGGAAGGTTGTGGGGCTCCCTGAATGGTCTTCATAAAGTGTATGAACTCATGTCAAAATTGTTCATTTATGCTCATATCAAGTATAATTGGTGGTGAAACAAGAGGCACTATTGAAGGTTCTACTAGTGGCCCAGAGCCCAGAACCATCAAAGCATGGTCACTATTACCCTCCTAACACATGACATATAGGCAATGTGGTGTATGCCTCTATAAATTCCAATCACACACCTCAATACATGATTTAAAAACCACTAAAAGTGAAATTATAATAATAGGATATGTACAAGACATCCTATACAAGAGTCATACACCTCTTCATTCTCCTCATTCTAGTCTTGGGTGATATACCAGTCATAAAAAAAGTAAGATACATTGTCTACTTCCCACTACTCAGGTTGGTATGGGATGAAGATATCCTTTATAAGTCAACGGTCATAATATATAGAGTTTCAATTATAATTTTTAGAGGAAAACACCCTTAAAATTTTAATTATAATTCTTACTTAATAGTGACCATTTAATTTTACAATTCAATTTCATTTAAATTCAGTCTCATTTATATAAAAAATATTTGTAAAGTGATAAACTATATGAATTGAAACTTCCAATTTATAAGGTCACATACACCTTATAAATTGAATCATGGCATCCATTTAATCAAAAACACTCATTTATCACTTCCCTTTATGAAATGTTATCAAAATTTGATGGACATAGCAATAAAGGAACCAAAACATTATTTATAAAATGCATAAGGTAACATAAACCTGTAATGTCAAATTCATTGTATATAAATATTGAAGTTCCTATGATGATGCATGATGCGATATTTCATAGCCATATCATCGAAGGTTAAAAATCCCAAATCATAAGGAACATCAATCATCAACTGCATCACCCAATGGTGAAATCAAAGAAACTATAATAAAATCAATCCCAAACAACATGCCCCGTCACAGATAATTTGGAATTTCACTTTACATGGGTTAGCTACTCCCAGGTACAAGCTCATGGCCAAATCCTGACACATCATGTTTCTCTATTATATTATCCTGATAAATATGGAAAGTTTAAAAAGAAAAATGAAGATGATACCACATTTATAAGTCTTGAAACAAGTTTACTCAATAGTAACTAAACCTAGTTTTTCACATGACCTCAAGTGCATCTACCCAAACCTCAAAGGATGTTGACTAGCAGTGAGGGTACATGGTGGAATAGTGAGGAGACTATACCCTCATAATTAGAGTGTATCACAGTGGTATAATAGCATAATTAATATTTTAATAACAAATTTAACTAAACAACTGAAGAATAAAAATCCATAGTATAATGACCAGGTAATCATATCCATCAATTTCAAATAAAAAATGATGATCAAGGCATGCTATACAAAAATAAATATAGGTAGACGTGTTAGAAAGTACACAAACATATAGTTATACCAAAAAGATCCAAAAAAATCCAAAAATATATCTCCAGATAGCATCACGAGTGATATCTTAGTCTTCTTCTCCCCCTCTCACATGCTAAAATCAATCATGTATCAAAAATTGGGCACGTTCCCTTGTTCGTACCAACATCCTTGAAGTTTGTCTAGGCACCATGAAGGTATCATGATCAGGGTGTGAGATTAACTCATTATCCCCCCACCGATGGTGTTTAATTGCATCTAGTATGTGAATATAAAATAAATAGTGTTCAGGTAATAATAATATATAAATGAAGTGCAGTATATAAATAACCCGCAAAGGTTTGGGTTCCCATGGAACACCCGTACATCACAACCTACTTCGACCTAAGATCAACTTTATCTAATTAATCTAACAATAATTATTTAATTTATAATAATTTCTCAGAACTTGGACCATATCCCAAGAATCCCATGTGTATTACATCCAATAGGATGTGTATAATGAGGCCATCAGTAAAAATTAAGGCTAGTACCAAATCCATGCTTATGATTTGGCTTGAAAGACGCATTGTAATAATCATTAATTTATTGTTAAATTTAAAAGAAACATGCACCCATACTTTGAATTTGTAATTTTGAACCTAGGTATTACTTTAGGTATAACTTGAACCAAACACATTATAATCTTATCATAGGGATCCATCATATAAATCCTGTTATTTATCTAGGTATGGTATAATGACACAAACCAATGATACCGTTCTTGGAGATCCATAAAGGGATCCCAAGTGTCAATTAATTTATACATGATAATTTACCCTATGATTCCATCATTAGAAGTCCACATAGTGGGTGAAATTATCAATTGTGGCACAATCACAGTCTTCCCACTAATTCATTCATTATCATTTCATAAATTAGTTCAAGTATCACCCTAGAATATATGAGTTATCTTCCAATAGAGTTTTTCCTTAATGTTCAAGAAAGAACCCTTGTATAATAAAATATTACTAATAATAATTCATTATAATAATTTAATTTTTTAAGATATAAGATTCCATCTATGGTGATCTTAAATTTGAACCCACCTATCACTCTCATTATATCAATTAGAGTGGTCACGGGCTCGTTGTTTGGGCATTATAATTATAATAAATTAACTCACCTCGAAAGGTGGTAAAAAAATCAAAGGCTTAGGAGTCCTATAATCACAAAAATCCTTCAGATAATTTTAATTTTCCATTTCAATTATGAGTGATTACTCAAGCATAAGTGATCAGGAACAATGGAAAATGGCTTCGGGAGAAGGACTTAAATTCCCACTTTCATTTATTCTTTTCAAAATTTAATCAATTTACATAAAATCCATAATCCAAGGGGGAAAAGGCCACACCTAAAAAAGGTAAATCAAATACATTGGCAACCTATGTTGGTTCATTAACATAGAGAAATGTACCAGAGGGTGGTTTGAATTCTAGGTCATTAACATCTAATTCCACCTCAATGGGTATCATGATTCATCAAGGTCAAGACTATTCACTTGAATTAAATACCAATTAATTTTATAAGTTTCACCCAGATGAATCAATGCATGACACAATTACATAACATATAATTACTCTAACTTTAATGTGAAATCATGATACCACCTACCTTATCTTGGGAGGATAACACTCATCTAGTGACATCCCTTGATTCGATCTAGATCATAAAAAAGTGGAAGAATGAATGAACACCATGAAATTAGTTCATTAGATCTCACACTAAAATAATGATTTTATGATTAATTGAAATGATAAAAGGTGAAATAATAATATATAACCCCTTAGTGGCTATCCAATGAGATAGACGGTGAGTGATTCAAATTCTTCATGAATAGGTTTAGTCAATCCCTATCTTTAGGAATGAGGAATCTCTCAATGGAGAAGGAAGGGCTGACCATTGGAAAAAAATGAGAAAAGATATTTAGGGGTAAAATTGTCATTTCACTTTTAAAAATTGGTTCACATAGTTTGGATGCACGGTTGGCTAAAATGGGTTCCAATCATGCATGAAAGTCAATCTCAATACCCCCTCACCTGGTCACCATGCACAGTTAGACAATCAATGTTTCGACCATGTTTTTTATGATTATTAAAAACTATACATTAGATGCATGGGAGTGCATCCTGGGTTGCACATTTGCATCGAACCATGTGGCCCTAGATAGTGGATTGGTCCACCCCAAATGATTTGATCTAACCATGTGGATTGGAATGTATGGTTTTTACTATACATGTGTCATTGATTCCCCCTCCAAAACTTAGGTTCTAGGCTCCTTAAAATCCCCAGAAAATCCTTTTTTCTCTGACCCCACTAGGCACTCTCATAATTATTAATTTAATGAAATTAATAGAACATAAAATGTTTCATACCTCATATAAAATACGGGTTCTTACTTGGTTATAAATGGGGATGAGATCATTATTTTTCATAAGAATGGATGGGTTCTTGAAATCCTATGATACGAATTGACGATAGAATCTATTATTTCTAAATACGAACTACATATTGGTTTCAAAATTATTTTTATTAATACACACTATCAATATTGGTGGAATGGGATTAAAAAGGAGATCATAGGATTTGAAACTAGGTGTTCTACATATTAGCAGGTGAAGGTGGAACACGTGGATAGTTGGATTTTATACCCATGATAAGTTTATTTCAGGCATATATTTTATGGTATTTTAATGTAATTATTTATGTATTTAAATTAATAATATTTCAATATTGGGAAAGAAAAATAATTTTGTATGTTTTATGGCGGGAAACAACAGATTTATGAAAAAGGAATGAAAATATATGAAAATTGGAGCTAAAAGACACTTCTCACCATGAGAGAAGTGAAGCGGCACGACGTCAGATTTTTTAAAAGGGAGAAAGTTGGAAAACTAGACAAAGACTGATTTCACGATGTGTAACACAATTACATGTTGTGACTTAATCAAAAATAAGTTTTCACATAGTACAATTCATCACACCATTACATGTTATGAAAGACCATTACATATCGTGTATGTCAATTACACATCATGAAATTCATCAAGGAAAATTTACATCAAATTTCATGGAGTCCTTTGAAACTATGAAAATCAAGAAATTACATGTCATGTAACTCCATAACATGTCGTGACTTTTTTGGTGGATGGAAAAATAAATGAAAACACAACCAAGTGTTGATGAATTTTATTATATATTAACCCCATGGACACACTTCCACAATTATTCTAGGACCATAGTGTGCAATTGCGACTCCAATGGATGGCCTCCAGATGACGGAGTGACGATCTGGATCCATAATTTTCCAATGTTCTTCACTTACATTCTTCTTCAGGTACCCATACTGATCATTCTCATCATGCTTAGCATGAGAAAGTAGTCTTCTTTGTGTCGGGTGGTGTGATATTAGGGGGATGTGCTGTTAGGGATGTTTTTTATTTATTATTCAAGTTTTGTAATACTAAAACCCAATCTATCAATTCCTATTAATCTTATTTGCATATTGGATGGCCATTACTGCATTCTATGTTTATTTATTTTATTGCATCAATTAATGGGCATGTTTTGTGTAGGAAAATTATGAATTCTAGGTTATTTATGTTTAAATATGGTTTTGGGTTTCCTAGTTTTATGATTTCATTTGTTAGATGACAATTCAAATAGTACAATCATAGGATTAGTGTAGGGTACACAGACCAAGAATCCCTACTGACCCAATTCAGACATCAAATCTGAATAAATTGATTATTAATTAAATCCCTAGCACACAAACCTGAAAATAACTGAACCTTTCATGAATCATCCCCTAATATCAAACCCAATCATTAATGTTGTTAGTTTTCTTTTCTACAATGAAAACAATCAATTAAAATTTTAATTTTTTTAATTAATTTATAACATACAATCGATCCCTATGGGTTCGACACTCGGACGTTCTAGATACTACATTTTTAGTAATGTTTTATATGTTTTTAAAATTACTCAATTTTTTCACCTCATATGAATTAATGACACCCTACGAGATGTAAAACCACTACTATATTTAGAATTGAAATGGAAAAATTTAACCATTGATTTCATAATAGGGTTACCAAGGTAGTCAAATGTTAGTTACACCATATGAGTGATCGTTGATAGGCTGACAAAGGTCACCCACTTCCTACCCACCTTGGTGAACGTCTCATAAGATGATCTTGGTAGAATATATGTATGATATATCATATGAAATTATGGGGTTCCATGTACCATTGTGTCATATAGTAATGATTGGTTTTCTTCTCGATTCCAGTAGAGGTTTTAGAAGGATGTTGGTTCACAGGTTCTTCTGACTACTACATCCTACCCACAGACTAATAATCAGTCTGAGTGCACTATACTCATACTGGAGGACCTTCTCTGTGTGTGTATCCTTTATATTAGATGACATTGGAAAAATCAATTTACAAAGGATAATTTCACCTATGATAAATTATTCAATGTGATTATCAATATGGATCCTTATGAAGAAATCTATAGTAGGTCATGTCATTTTTCTTTTATACCAATTAGAGGTAGGGGAGTCTGTACTACTAGGACTGTATATTGTTCATGAAACATCGGAGTAGGTACATTTTATGTGGAAATGTATTTCTATGACTTAGTATATAAATAATTCACATACTGAATGTATTTAATAACCTGCAGAGATCGAGGTGTGGGATTGAGTCATATAATGTGCTTTTCCTATATTGGGTCACCAATGGATTAGATAGAAAGTTTAACTAACACTTAAATACATTAGTAATTTCAAAATTTTGGAGTTATTTTTATTGGTAGCATATTTGATATAACTTCCTTAGTGGTACATGTATATGCACGATGTCTTCTATGATTATTGATATTATTAATCTGACCCATCCCATTTCCTATATTTTAAGGAAGTTGAGTTGGAGAATATTGATTCTTTTGAGGATAAACCATTTTTTATTATTTATTATATCAAGAAGACTCTATAAGTAAATATGGTCACTCTATTTTTGGTGTTATTAAAGCATAGAAGTATACATTTGGAGATGTGGTAATTATTTTTTGAAGAATGTGCTCAATGGATGGAGTTATTAGTGGATATATTTCAACCACATTAAGAATGAAAACTATGGGAAAATTTATCATAAAGAGGGGAGGTTGTAATAATCTAGTTTTTTAGAGGAAAAAATACATTTCATTCTTATCTAAACCACTTTTTTACCTTAATGGAAGTGTCTAAGGGGATGAGAAGGTTTCTAGAGTTTATAATGAGGCTTTGGGGCCTAGAGTCAATGTTTATAAAAAGGATGAATGAGGTGAAAAATTACCATAGGGTTTAGCTAAATGTTCACCTAAACCATGTGGCCTATCAATAGAGGAGCATGGTTTGAGAAAAAATGTCAATGGGGATAAGAAATAGTGATTTTTTTACAATTTATTATAGGTCCAACTTGTGTAGTTTTTTGTATGTTTTTTCAAACCATGTCCCTAAACCATGCAAGTGTTGGAACCATGGTATTATATGCATGATTTGGAGTATGATTTGTGTTTTTTTTCAATCCTCAGTAGAAGTTCATAATGTGTACCCGCAAAGAGATCATACAGTTCAAGCAGACAACAGTATTGAAGGTGGCGCCGTTTCCCAGTGATTGCCAAATTTTTGGGCTTGAAAATCGAAAAATGGAGAAAAGTATTTTTGGAAAAGAGACTTGAGCGCCATGTACTGGATGAAGAAGAAATTTGCGCACCATATGTTTTTCAAGATCATAACATGGGAAAATGGCAATGGGATAAGGTCCGTGCATGTTTTGGGATGGTCGCACAAGTGACCTACGTGCCGTGAAGACACTTGTGTGCTGATGCCTAGGAGGACTGGAAACTTGCGCACCTATTGTTTTTCAATAACATAACTTCACAATATGGCAATGTAAAGAAGTTCGTGCAAGTATTTGTGTGGTCGTACAAGTGAGTAGCACGACAGAGGCTAGGGAGGATGAGCGGCACGCCGGAACCTGCGCGCCGAGGGAAGACTTGCGCGCCACCGTGCAGGGGGTCCAGTTTTCCTATAAATAGAGACCCCCCCCCTCCACATTTGTGATGAAGTTCAAGACTTAGAGATTTTTTTAGATCTCATCACGCAGGTGGTTGATTCACGCAAGTGGTTGTTGGGTCGTGCAACTAGAGGTTGTGCGCTGATTGTTGGCTGCGTGACCAAGGTAGTTGGGGAGTTAGAGGCGCAACGTCATGAAAGTTTGGTGTTGAAGGAGGCAGTGTCGCGCAAGTAGTTTGGTGTCACCTGCACACCGAATTTGTACCGTGCAAGTGACTTGCATGCTGGGATTGAAACTTGCGTGTCGGGCTTGGAGAAGCACGCCAGGGTTCTTAAAGTTCATCTGTCCTTTTGAAGTTGCACGAAAGCTGGAAGATCGCCCGGTACCCTCAGCGCAAAGTGAGATTCGTCTTGTGGTGAGAGTTGGACTTAAACAGAGCATCTACATATGATAGAGGATGCATTCTTATGTAATGATGAAGAGACATTCATGTCTATAAACAGAGTGGGACTTCACCTAAGGGAAGTGAGCCAGGGGAGTCAATGGGAGTGACCCGAGGGAAGCAGTGAGCAATCCCTGAACCTTTGTAAAGGTAGTGAGCCTGGGACAGAGTGATTGTACCCGAACCTTTGTAATCCACAGCTAGTGAAGATTAGTGGGATTAGGTATGACCGAATACTTGTCGGTGTATGCTCCTTGTACGTGACCCTTAGTGGTGAACCAAGTAAAAAGTATCATGTCTTCTCTGGGCATGTGAATGTTTGCTTTCTAATCATATTCATCATACAGGTTCAACAAGTTCCTAACAACATGGGAACAATATCCATCACATTAAAAGAAAAATTTGTCACCCTAATTCACCCCTCCCCTCTCAGGGTGTCCCAGGGTCCTTCAGTGAGGTGTGGTACTCATTGTCAATATGTATTCATAGTTGTTACATTATTTAGAAAACCATGTGAATAAACTATGCACCCCTTTAAAAATATGAAAAATAACTTTTTACCCCTATTTCCATTAAGAATAATTCCTCCTTCTCCTGTTCCCATTCTTTTACAGTAGTCTTAGTAAGCTCTCCCACCCCCTCCTCATGATTTGGGTATATCTCTTTCATACTGACTCTATTTCAATCTGCATACATCACATTGGATTTCCCATGGTAAGGATAACACTCGATTACATTTTTTCTCAATTATCATCATTATTTTTTGTACTATCTCTATGATAAGTAATATAACCTATTTTAAGGAATTTTTCTAGTCTTCTGATTTTTCACCTTCTATCCAAAATTAGAGTCTGATACTGGATGAGGAGTCTTCTATAGGACTTAGGTTAGTTATATATTACTTTTACCAAAACGTATTGATGTTTAAAACTTGTGTTTTTGTATCGCACATAAAAAATTCCATGTGATAATCCTAAAATGTTTCATATTTAAAAATAATTGATTAAACCTTGACCCAAAACATCTATGACATCTATAGACTCTATTGGAGGTTGACAACCTCAACCCAAACCACCCATTTGCTGTGTTTGATTATATGCTAACGACCACCATACATTTTTTTTAACCAAAACGTTGTTAATGTGTTCTTGTCTTGGAAATTTATATTATGATTTATTAATTTAATTAAGTTAGTTGTTAATGGGATGGATACATAAACTGTGTTTATGATTTGTTACCACATATACATTACTAATACAATGGACATGATCACACTGCTAAAGGTATGGTCTACCTTGAAAAAGATGTGGATTGTTTACCAGGAATTCCTTGAGAAAACTCATAGGACACTACCTTATTCACTTAGGTAGATTACAAAGAGTTAAACCCATCTTGAATTTGGTTAATGTCATATATTAGTGAATTCCTCGGTATGGAACCAAAAACTCACTTATGATTTTTTATATAAATTAGAATGACTAGGATGATCTCCCATGATTAATCTAGATGTGCTATCACATGGTCTACCTTGGATTACCTCCTTGGACCCTAATTATTTATATCCTAAGATTTACTAGGAATTTCTTCTAGAACTCGATGAGGAATCCATGATCATATTACTTGAGTTCATGGATGACTAAAAGTTATTATGCTCATAGACAAGTGGTTTATGCCAAAGCTGGTTGTATTACCTGGTTCATCTCCTATATAGATCTTCCTTATTTATATACTAAAAATAGTTATGTATTATACTCACAAAATGTATTTTCCTTAGATACCATTGGTGGTGTCCTATTGAATTGTACTCACACCCTCTATGGGTCACTTCTTAGTACTCAGGAAGACTTCATTTATGCGAGTGAGGATAAACAGAAGTGACCAGCTTTGAAATATTGAACTATTTTTTCCTTGGGAGTAGAATATTGATACATTTCTCAGGATTCCCATGGAGATAATATCTTTTTTAATTTTGTTGCTTTTTTTAATGGTATTGTGTATGTATTATGTTGATGTATTCCTTATACTATGCATAGATTGTCTTTTTTTTATCATAACATCATCTTAATATAGTGTTGATCATTATTTCATATTTTTCATATATTATCTATATGTTTTTTATACTAAATTACTATATTCAACGTTTTACATACTATTATGATACTCTCTCATAGTGAGGGTATACTATCTACACCATTCACCATTAAACCTTAATACTTTTTGACAGCCTCTAGCATATGGGGACGTGTTCCTAAATCCATGTGGAAAACCAGAATGGCCACTTATCTACAAACTAGTAATAGGATGTCAGAGTGACCATATTACAATTTATAAACATATTCACATTACCATAAAAACCTTCTCAAATTAGGGAATTCAATTTCATGTCACGACCTGTCCCCTAGGGCTCGTGCCATCACTACCCTAATCCCGCCTTTCGAGGTCCAGGGGAAGACGACTAGCATTGAAGGCATCAACCCGCAAGTGGGATGCATTACCCGGATACCTATACAGACACACACATCCAACCAGTTCCCATCTCACAAAATGAAAAAAATATACCACTGAATAATTGAGTACAAGTAAAGCTGAAAAAAGGTGAGCCAGAATACAAACCCAAGAAAAAGTACTAAAAACTGTAAAGTAAAAAAAAGTGATCTGATGGCAATCTGTATTAAAACCTTCCTGATTGTGAGATTAGGGAATTTATTAGAATATGAAGTAGTATGTCATGTCTGTTCGGTCCTATTAGGCCTCGCCAGGTCCTAGGCCACCAAGTCCACTATCATATCGTCTGTCTGTCGTGTCTCCCTAGGCACCCCTATAGAAACGTCGGTTGTCTGCACCAAACACAACATGTGTAAGTGGTGCCCGTGCAGAGGTGAGTAACACTTTACTCAGTAGGGACCCCAAAACAAATAAGAGAAATAACACATAGTAATTCCACAATTTAAATCACGAATTACAAGATAGATCACACCAGGTATATTCTTGGGTAGTGACTATAGCATCATCAGTCACAATAATCAAACACTTGGGCTGCTAGATAAATCCTCCTAAATCAATTAAATTGGGTCTTTGGGTCACATAGAGTCACTTCCCACTAACCTTGAACTACTTAGGTACCCCTCCCCATCATGTATCGTGGGTCTGTCAGGTCACACAGAGTCACTCCCCACTATGGCATGTTGAGGTACTCCTCCTGTCAAGTACCATGGGTATGTCGAGTCACACAGAGCCACTCCCCACCATGGGCCTTCTAGGTCACACAGAGCATCTTTCCACTATGTCGTCGAGTCACACATAGTCAAAAGTCGGTAGTATTTAAGTCTCAGCCAGCCGCAGGGTTCCGTACATAGCGCGCTTGGTAGAATCTGTCCTCAATCCATTTGTCACATCTCGACATCCAAAAAAGTCACCATATAACATTATAAAACATCCCCCTTGTCTAGAGGCTCCCAAATCCAAAAATAGCTCGTCAATAAGACATACAGTTTGTAAGATACTAGCGTTTTAGTAACTAGGGGACCGGTTGCGACGGGGCCCGATTTGACCGACCCAACCAACCTGGCCCAGGGGTTCCACATACCACGGTTCATTATGAGAGACCCTATCTGACCTAGTGTGGTTTGGGGTCAGTCTAGTCTGGACTGCACAGTGGGCCAGGCTCAATAAGCCTCGCTGGACCCAGCCCAGTTGGCAGAGGGTCCAGCCCGCCAGGTCAACTGGCAACCTGGACTAGTCCGGCCTGGCCCGAGGGGGTGTGGGTTCGGCCCACCGTTGTTGGCCCAGGCCACCAGAGCGGTTCTATCCAACTATTGATTTGCACACCATCTAGTTCGCAAGAGGCGGACCGGTCCGCCTCACTGGATGCGGCCTGGAGCCGTGTCCGTGCCCCGCCATCGCCCCGTGGGTCGCCTCCTCCGACGTGGTCAAGCAACTGCAGAACGCTACCCTCTGACATAGTCAAGAAACTGTGTCTTCCTCCTCCATCCACTGTCTAGGCCTTCGGCTTTTCCTAATGCATCGACGTGGCACATCGCCTCCCACATGCGGCCGCCACCGTCAGCGCCGGTATGCCGATGGATTCTTTTGCGAACCATCAGGTTCACACCTGTGGTCTGTTCTTCATGCCGCTTGCGAGTTCATCTTCCAGGGATCATCCTCTCCACCACTACGGTCTGAAAACTACCTTTTCATCAATTCAAAATATTTTCCATGAAGAACACAAGAGCGGAGGTGCTCGATCCTTGTTTGTGTCAACTCGGGTCCTCCACGTTAGAAGTTTAAACAAGGAGGGATTAGGGAGGTTTTTGTTCAATCATTCACACCAACGTTTAATCTGAAATAATCACCTGAAAAGAAAAGTCACCATCCCGTTATAACACATGATCTGCAGATTAACATGTTCATGGGTTAATTTGCGTTCATCTTTTACAAATGGATGGGGAAGAACAATGAAATAAAAACCCTACCTCTTTTAAGTTTGTTGCCTCACAATCATCTTCGATGGGTTAAGACATCGGCATTGCTTTCCTGCTCTGTTATTCTAAAGGGTTCAAAGAATAATAAGTTTCATCATCATTATTCATTCTTTTCTAGGGTGGAATTCCATCTGAGGTTCACCAGAGAAGCCTCCAATTTATTTAATCCACATTTTGTCAGTGTGTCGAATTATAAATTGGAGCACATCATAGTGTTCCATAATGATGCAAGATCGTGTTGTTACACTGTTTTATTTTAGAAATAGTGTCACTGATTCGCATCATTAAAGTGTGATTACACTACGAGTTTAATGAGACATTAATGAGCCTCATTAATGCACATCATCGCCTCCCTATCTCTTCCCCGTAAGATCATCGTCTGCCACTCAAAAAGGAGAACAAAAAAGAAATAATTAATTTAATTTTTTTTTTGAAAAGTATCAAAAATAACTTTTCTGCTCGGCCCATGTCTGTCGAAGTTAAGTCATTTTTAGGTGAATCCCAACATTCTCAATTTAACGGTTCCCTTATTTTTTTTATCCAAGCGACGGTTCCAGTGATAGAAAATCCCTATTGCACATTTACCGAATGTACCTTAAAAAATGTTTTAAAATTATTAATAGTCACCCTTGACTCGTGCTAATTGAGATTAGGCTCCTCTTAAGGGAAACATGCCCCCACAAATCCAATGGTACTCTCATATTTTCAATTGGATTTACTATTTATAAGTTAATGAATTTAACATTAAAATAATTGTCACTTAATTATTTTATTTATGACCAAAAACTAACTTCCATTGTTGGCCTGGACCATCCAATGTTAGGGTCTGCCTAAGGAAATAATACCCTAATGAGTTCATTTGTGTTCTAGTATTTTTTATCCAAGTCATCGTTCTTGAGTTATAAGCATTTGATAAATAAAATATTGTTATTTAATAATTTTATTAGCAATAATTCCATTTTTGGTTTTTCTCAATGGAGTTCTGTGCCGAATAAACATTAACCGCAAATAGGGTAAAACCACTATCCTGAATGCAATGGTTCCCTCAAATTTCTGATCTGAGCACCTTTTTAAGAGTTATTCCAATTTTTCAGGAAAACTGTTCACACGTGCTATTTAAAGCTTAACATTTTTCAACAGATCATTCTGGGCGCTCTGGGCCTCAGAATTACATGCCGTCAAATTTCACAGTCTCGTAATAATTTCATATAATTAAAAAATTATGCATAAATTCTAGGACATTACATTGTACTAATCATAGGGATTTACGTCCCAAAAATCCAAAAAAACAACTAAATAAAAATATGGGGGTACTGAGCATGAAGATGAGCATTCCGCTCCAATGTTCTCTCCTATAGATTCTCATGCTACCATCAGATGCACACTATAGGAATTGACCCCCATTGTAGGACCCAATCCTTTTGATCCCCTATCTCTACTGGGAACTCCACAAACATAACCCCATCTTCGATGTCTAGCTCGCCCCATTTGTTGAAGTGTGATGGATCATACACAAACTTCCTCAGCTACGACACACAGAAAATATTATGCACTCGGGCATCTGTGGGGGAAGATCTAGGTGGTAATCCACCTCGCCAACTCTGTTCAAGATCTCAAAAAGGTCCAATGAACCTCAGATATAGCTTGTCGCCCTAGCCAAAATATCTACAATTCTCGTGGAGATGAGACCAGAAGGAACACATGGTCTCCCTCCTCAAAATCCAAGTATCTTCATCTCATATCAGCATAAGACTTATGCCTACACTGTGCAGTCCTCATCCACTCTTGGATGATCTGCACCTTCTCAGTGGTAGCTTGTACCAACTCTAGACCCATGAGTTCCAACTCCCCTAGGTCTATCCAGCATATGGGTGATCTGCAAGGTCACCTATACAAGGCCTCAAATGGTGTCATAACAATTGTTGTGTGATAGATGTTATTGTATACAAAATCCACCAGTGTAATGTAGTCCTCCCAGCCACGATCAAAGTCAAGGACGCAAGAACGAAGCATGTCCTCCAAGGTTTGTATGGTTCACTCCGTCTGACCATCTGTCTGGGGATGAAAAGCTATACTCAAGCATAGTTGTGTCCCAAACACCTCCTGTAATCCCTTCCACAACCGGGATGTAAAGCAGGTGTCGCGATCTGATATGATAGTCGAAGGCACCCTGTGAAGCCAAACTATCTCTTAGACATAAAGGCATCCCAAGCCCTCTACCGTCCTCTTATCCAGGATGGATAGGAAGTGAGCCGACTTGGTGAATCAGTCAATGATCACCCAACTAGAGTCAAGACCTCTAGATGTATTTGGAAACCCTGTCACAAATTCCATCGAGATACCATCCCATTTCCACTTCGGTACCTCGAGTGGTTGAGTCAAGCCTATCAGAACCTTGTGCTAGGCCTTCACTCACTGACAAGTGAGGCATTGTGAAACAAAATCAGCCACTGCTTTCTTCATCCCTGTCCACCAGTACTAATGACAGAGGTCCTGGTACATCTTTTCCACTCTAGGATATACCTCCAAAGGATAAGTATAGAAATCCATCAACACCTCCTCCTGCAATGCCACTGGTACTAAGGTGCACCCTCTTAAAAGAATGATGTGCTCCCCACCTTTAGAAAATCCTTCAAGAGCTCGTCCATAGGATATCTGAGCACATTTGGCCTTATAGTCAACACCCCCAGCTATGACTCCTTGATTCTTTGTACAATTTGGTGGAGTAACATTCATCGACTGGAGTTCAACAGCTTCACCATCATCCACAAGGGATACCTACATCGCGGCTAACTACTTTGTCGCCTCACTCATCAGTTTCAACTTGGTCCTCCATATGAGCACGTCTTCCACCACGTCCCCCCTTCCAAAAAGTATAGACTATCTCAATGTCATAGTCCTGGATGAACTCTAACCATCTCTGTTGTCTCAACTACTGAAAAGCCTCTGCGAACCTTTCCATCCACACGAAAGTCTACCCCCTTTAACTGATTGATGTTTACATCGACCCTTTGGTAGTGGGGTACTTGGTCTCCATGACCACTTGGTTAAAGTGTTAGTAATACACACACAACCTCAAACTCTCATCTTCCTTCTTGAAAAAAACAATGGGGATGCCCATGGTGAAACGTTGGGACTTATGAACCCCTTCTCATGCAAGTCTTCCAGTTGTACCCTCATCTTGCAAAGCTCTGTGGGAGCCATCTGATACACCGGTGTGGATATCTATGTTGTCCCGGGGTATTTGTCGATGTAGAAGTCTACCTCTCTAGGAGGCGGTAGTCCTCGAACCTTGTCAGGAAAAACATTCTCTTACTCATTCACCACTAAAGGAAAACTTGGACTCCTCTCCTCCACTACAACGAGGGTGAGGCTAGAAAAGTGGTGAGTGATCGGTTGCACTCTCTTCCGAGAGAGTCTATCATACACTGTATGGGTTTCCTTTTCACCAGTGAAGGAAAACTTGGTCCCATCTGTGCAGGCACACCACACCATACGACTAAAATAGTTGATCTGAGCATGGACTGTGGATAACCAGTACATTACCGAGATGAATTTATAAGACCTCGATGCTGCTACTAGGAGATCCCATCTAAAGCTCCCGCCTATTAGAGTAAGCTCACACTACCAGATCCAGTGCGTAATTGTTGAATCCCCTCTTGTAGGAGTCTCTAGCTGTAATGATCAAGCCAACGGCTCTACCGGAATCTCCGAGAACCAATAGAGAGTCGTGTAAAGGAAGGAGTGACTAAAAAATGTGTCTATAAGTACTGCAGCTAGTGTTTAGATGACACAAATCATACCTAGGATCATCTCTGGGGTGATATAGTTGTACACCTCTGCTGCATGGTGCTGAGCTCGCCCCTGTCTGACTGTCGCTCGGCAAACTCCCATGCCATGTCCGCCGCCCAGCAAACCTCCATGCTCAAACCACTACCGTTGTCTCAGCAGCCCCTCAACCATTTTTTGGTCATCTATACAGCAGGTTAGGAATTCATGTGCCATGTGTCCCTTTATTCCACACGAAAAGCAAATCCTAACCCCCATCTGACACCCTCTAGCTTGGGAGCCTTGCACTGCCGACCCTGAGTCCTGGGTCAGGCTTTGAAAGACCTGGCCCACTTCGGGCCATGCATCTGCTATCTTCTACCTTCTGAAGACTCTGACTCCTAGGGTCTATTGGTAGCTCTAACTATGGGCATCTACTTTTCCAAGAATCTATCTATCATAAGGGCTCACTCCATCACCCCGGCCTAGGTTGGGATGATGTGAGACACCACTGAATCCCTAACATCCCACATGAGTCCCTGGTTAAAGGATATATCCCTAAAGAAATTGTCACACATCATGTCTATAAAGTAGCAAGAAATCTCGGTACACCTTGTCGAGTGATCAGCCACTGTCATGTTGTCCTACTGTAGTTGAAGCATCTCATGAATGCACACAGAGCGCAACTTCATTGGAAAAACTCCTCCAGAATAATCCTCTTAAAGTCAACCCAAGTAAGGGTCGCCTCATTGTCTGTCTGGATGGTCAAGTTCCACTATCTCCCTATCAAGCCCTGCATAAGGCTCACCTCCAAGATCGCAATCTGGGTAGGCAGTGTCCAAACTAAGAATAATACCTTCTTCACAGCCTATTGCTAGTCCTCAGTGGCCGGAGGATCCATCTCTCCCTTGAACATGGTAGGCCTCTGTCTCTGAAAAACATGTAGGGAACTGAGCCAAAGATCGTCCTCTGTCAGGACCGCCAGTAGTAGATGTTGACCATCATGTGGTGGTAACACCAGTTCACCACACAATGGGGCCATCTCAAGAACCGGTCCCTAAACGGACGCCTCGTCGCTAGGCAGGCTATCTTCACGACCTTGTATTGGGATCTCGGATGGTCATCTACATGGAAGCATCCTAAGATAGATCAAGATGTACCATTGTTAGAATATTATACCTTCTGAGATCTCTCTTATTCAAAATAACAAGACACTTATGCAACTAGTGTTTTCATGTATTGAGACAAAACGCAGAAGTCATAGTCCTAGTGTATTGATACATCGGTCGTTACACCAATACTAGACTTCCCAAATCTGAAATTTGGACTCGCAACATTTACCATTATTGCTCCCAGAAAAACACATAATCTCAGTATTTGAGGGGGAACTGACTGCCCTCTGATACCACTTTGTCATGAATTGTCCCCCAGGGCCCGTGTCGTGACTACCCCAAACCCGCCTCCTGAAGGCTAGGGGTAGGCGACTAGCAACGAAGGCGTAAACCTACAAGTGGGAGGAATTAGCCCGGATACCTATACACTCACACACACACCCACACGCGCAACCAAGTCCCAACTCACAAAACGGAATAAATATACCACTTAATAACTGAGTCAAAGTACAGCTAAAAGAAAGTGGGCTAGAATACAAACACAAGAAAAAGTACTGAAACTATAAAGTAAAAAAAAGTGCTCAAATGGCCATCTGTAGTAAACCCCTCCTGATCATGAGAGTAGGGAAGATACTAGAATCTGAAGTAGTATGTCTTGTATTCCTGGTCCTACTGGTCCATGCCTGGTCTTAGGCCACCATGTCCACTATCATAGCATTCATCCATCCCGTCTCCCTGGGCACCCCTATCAAAACATCTGTCATCTGCACCAGACATGACATGTGTGAGTGGAGCCCATGTAGGGGTGAGTAACAGAGTACTCGTTATGGATCCCAAAACAAAAAAAAAAGAACACACAACAATTACTCAGAGTAGAGGATGAAACACAAGACAACTCACACCAGGTATATTCTAGGGTAGTGATGGTAGCATCACCAGTGACAATTGTCGAACACCTCGTCTGTTGGAGAAATCCTCCACAATCGAGAACAGTGGATTTTCCGGGTCACATAGGGCCACTTCCCACTAAACTTGAACTGCTTAGGTACCCCTCCCAATCATGTATTGTGGGTCTGTTGGGTCACACAGAGTTGCTCCCCACTGTGGCCTACTAAGTTACTCCTCCTGTCAAGTACCATGGCTCTGTCAAGTCACACAGAGTCTCTCCCCACCATGGGCCTCCCAGCTCATATAGAGCCTCTTACCAATGGGTCATCGAGTCACACAATGTCTGAAGTCAGTAGTATTTAGGTCTCAGCCAGTCGTAGGGTTCTACATGTAACATTCTTGGGAGAACCGCTCCTCAAGCCATTTGTCGCATCTCTACATCCAAAAAAGTCACCATAGTACATGCCAAATGATCCACCTTATCGAGAGGGTACCAATGCCGCAAACATGTCATCAATCAGACATATGGTTTTCAAGATACGAGGGTTCATATAATTAGGGGACCGTTTGCGATGGGCCCAATTTGACCCGGATAGGGGGTTCCACATACCTTGGTTTATTCTGATGAACCTGATCGGACCTGGTGTGGGTCAGGGTAGGTCTGGTCCATCCTGTCTAGTGTTTTAGGCCCAACTGGCCTTCCAGGACCTAGCCCAGTTGGCAGAGGGTCCAGCCTGCTGGGTCGCCCGGCAACCCGGTCAAGTCTAGCCTAGCCCGCAGGGTGCGGTTTGGCCAGCCGGCATGGGTCTGGCCAGTCGGCTCAGGTCTGGCGCACCGGCACAGGTCTTGCCTACTCTCCTCGGGTCTGGCCCGCTGGGCAGTGGGATCGGCCTGGCCCGGTGAGCCGCGGGTCTGGCCCGCTGAGGGTTCATGCGCCATCCGGTCCACAAGAGGCAGAACAATCCACCTCGCTTGACATGGTAGGGATCCATGTTGGTGCCCCTCCATTGCCCTACGAGTCACCATGGGGTGCCTCCTCCGTCGTGGTTAAGTGATCGCGGCCCTCTGCCCTCCGACTCGGTCAAGCGACCACGCCCGCCACCAGTAGCCGGTGGCTTCCCCTGCTGTGTTGCGGCTTTCTCCATCCAAAGCCTTTCATCTAACGCGCTACCATGGCACATCGTCTCCCACATGTGGTCACCGCCACCAGCCACCATTGGAAGTCCCCAGTGCCACCATCATCACCGGCACGCTGGTGGATTCATCTGTGTACCATCGAGTCTGCACTGGTGGTCTGTTCTTCGTGCCTCTTGCACCTACATTTTCCGAGGATCTTCCTCCCCACCATGACAGTTTGAAAACTTCATTGTCATTGATTCGAAATATTGGCCATGAAGAACAGACAAGCAGAGGTGCTTGGGCCTTGTTCGCGTTGTCACGGGCCCTCTGTATTAGAATTTTAAACAAGGTGGGATCGAGGAGGTTTGCGTTCAATCATTCGTTCCAAGGTTTAATCCTAAATAATCACCCCAAAAGAAAATCCACCCTCCCATTATAATGCATGATCCACATATTAACTTGTTTGTAGGTTAATCCATGTTCATTGTTTAGAAATTGATGGGGAAGAATAATGAAATAAAAACCCCTACCTATTTGAAGTTTGTTGTCGCACGTTCATCCTTGAGGGGATAAGACATCGGTGTCTCTTTTCAACTCTGATATTTGAAATGCATCGAAGAAGAAGAAGTTCTTCCGGTGTTCTTTGTTCATCGCTGGGGTGGAAATCTGCAAGATGTTCTCCAGAAAATCCTCTAATTTATTTAATCCATATTTTCCCAGCACATCGAATTATAAATAGAAGCACGTCACAGCATTCCCATAATGATTAGATGTCGCGTCGTTACACTATTTTACATAAGAAACAGAATCATTGGTTCACGTCATTAAAGCATCATTACACTGTGAGTTTAACGATCCATTAATGAGCATCATTGATGTGCATCGTCGTCACCCTATCGCTGCCCCGTAACATCGTTGTCTACTACTCTAAAGGGAGAAATAAAATAAAATAATTCATTTAAATTATTTTATTATTTTTCTAGAAAATTATGAAATATAACTTTTCAACTTGGCCCTTTCCAGCTGAAGATAATTCATTTTTAGGCGAATCTTGGAATTCTGAATTCAACGGTTCCCTCATATTTTTTATCTGAGTGATGGTTCAAAAGATAGAAAATCCCACATTCACCTTTACTAAATGTACCTTAAAGAGTTCAAAAATTATTAACAGTATCCCTCGACCCGCGTTGGTCGAGGTTAGACTCCTCTTAAGGGAAACGCACCCCCAAGAATCAAATGGTACTCTCATATTTTCAATCCGAGTTACCTTTTAGAAGTTAAAGGATTTAAACTTAAAATAATTTTTACTTAAATATTTTATTTACGTCCAAAAACTAACATTCATTATTGTCCCACACCGACCAATGTTAGGGCCTTCCTAAGGAAAGCATACCCTCACGAGTTCAGCAGTGATCTCTAATTTTTAATCTGAGTCACCATTTATGAGTTACAAGCATTTAAAAAATAAAATAATTTTATTTAATAATTTTATTTACGTTTATTCCTTTTTCGGTTTTTCTAACTGGAGGCCTACGCCGACAAAACATAAGTCACACTTTGGGTGAACCTACCATCTTGAACGCAACGGTGCCCTCAGATTTCTAATCTGCGCACCTGTTTAAGAATTATTCCACTTTTTAAGAAAAACTGGTCATACACACTATTTAAAGCTTAAAATTTTTCAACAGATCATTCTAGGAACTATAGGCCTCAGATTTACGTGTCATCAAATTTTTCGGTCTCAAAATAATTCCATATAATAATAATAAATTATGAAAATTCGGGTATATTACATTTCATGTATTAATTAGTGTTAACTTTTAATGTAGTTATTATATATTCTAGGTAAATATAAAATAATATATGTGAGGGTATCTAATACGCCTATTGGAACTACCCTTTTTTTCAATACATAATCTACACATATATATTGGATGATATTATCTAAAAGGAATATTACTTCCTAAATTTATACTTTTTTGTAATGATAGAAACATGCAATATCATTTCTATTTATATTTTTTTTCTTCTTTATTTCAAATTGGAAATGATTGAGGTATCTGGATTTTTATGAAATTATTGATTTAGAATTTAAATATTAATTTTAATCCATTTTATTTAGGGTGTAAAAGATATATCCATTGATACATTCATGATTAAAAACTCACGTTCATCGATATTTCTTATATAACATCTTATTAATGTTAAATCATTTCAAAAGTCATTGGTTATAAAGCTTTGTAAGAATCTATCTAGATCATACACGTCATGTTAAATATTCTGATTCATCAAATCTATTATCTAGAAGAATAGTGTTTAGAAAAAATGTATATTTAATATTGATATATTTGAAACGTTAAACCATGTATGAGTCTCTACTTGAATAAGTTATTAAATTACAAGGAAATAAATTGATTTTGTTTCTGTGGAAGAAGTTAAATCGATTTTATACTATCATTATAAAATAGTTCAATTCGAATACATAATTTGAAAATCATATGGGGCATAACAAAGATAATTGTTTTATTCAGAACATGAATTTGTTATTACTTTGAATAATTGTTATGAAGCTATTAGACTTTCATTGGATGGGAAGTTACGCAATATATCACATACGTTTCTAGATGTAACCCCAAAAATTTTCAATTAAAAATAAAACAAATAATTTTTATAATTAGATGATAGATCGCATAAGATTATTAACCATGAAAAAAAATAAAGGATAATTTTTCTGTAGTTTATAGGATTTCTCTAATTTATAAATGATGATAAGGACATGGTTAAAGTTAGGAAATTTTATAAAATAAATATCTTCTATGGTATGTGGATGTTAAATACAATTTTGTTATAGTGGGATTATTTTGAGTCTATATGTACAAGACTATTGAATTTTTTTATGCTTTTGTGTTCATAAATTTTTAATAGGATTTTAATCAAAAAATCATGGAAGGTTGGAGTGAATTATTTTTTGATTCCTTGAAATAAAATAAAAAATGTGTTAAATAATGAAACCATGACTAAGATATGGTTGGAGTATAATTAAATGAAAAATAATTTAATTTATAAAAAAATAGGGTAAAATGTCTTTTAGTGATAAATAGAAATGAAATAATATCTTAAAAATAAAAGTCTATAAAGGAAAACAAAAATTGAATTAGTATAAATAAATTCATAGTAAGTCTATGAATCAAAATAAAGAACAATTTTTTTATAGATATTATTAAAAAATTATGAATATCTTGAGATAAATATCATTATAAAATTTGATAGAGGTTTGAGGATTTTGAAAGGTATAAAGGTAGGAAGGAAGAAATGAATGTTTTATTTCACAATAAGTAACATGGAAGATAAATTATTAATAATTTAAATGGATTAACATATGTATATTGTTAAAAAAAATTCTTCAAATTATAAGCACCCAAGTCTCATATTTTTTTAATGGATGGGCTGGTGATGATGATGAATTGTTACCTCGAAGAATTTTAACTCCTAAAATATCTGAATAAGCCAATGTAAAAATTACGGTAGAAGAAGGGAGTGTTCAAATATATTATGAATATAATTTAACACCTCCACATAATAAGGGATAAAAATATATTGATCCTATAAAACCATTTGGGATAATGGTTACATAAAAACTAGCTTCCTCACACGATGTCTTTTTCTCAGAATATTTTCAGAATAATACATCATCTCATTCTGTGACATCATAAAAAAATTTGATTAAATTTTTTTAAAATATGAAATCTAGTTATTAGGTTCCAAAAAATATTGAATATTTTATAATTACAATTAACCAAAATAAATTTTTAAATAGATAATGATGGAGGAACTATGGAAATATTCACCCATAAAAATCGAATATATAGAGAATAAATCACAAAATGATGAGGTAGAAGATGTTGATGAGTTGGTTTATATTGTTACTAATGCATCCTCAGGTAGAAAGACCAGTATGAGAGAATTTTAAAATATAGTCTGTAATATAGGAATGCTAAATAAAAATCATATAAGAAAGTTTTTAACAGAATATATTATAAAGACCATGAACATAGTATCCTAGATCCACTGGTATCTTTATAAAATTGGTACTTTAAATAAGTGATCAAATCCTAATGGATTTAATAATTAGTAGTCTTGGAAAATTAGGTACATACTTAAATCTCATATTACATTTTAAAACATAAAATAAAACATACTATTTTTTTTAGGAAAACATTGTCCAGTCTAGAATATCCTTTCTTAATAGTCATAATACACTTCCTAGCTTCCTAGGGAAAAGAAAATTTAGAATGGGGTGATCTCAGATTATTAATAATGGTATGTGTACATCAAAATCTATCATAAAATAAATAAGGTATGAATAATATGGTAGGAATATATGATAATCATAAAATGCTATAAAAGTAGTTACATGATCTAAAAACTCATCCATGGATTTTAAAACTCTTCAAATATTCACATGTAAAACAATAATTTATTTCATAATGATGTAATAAATAATGTTGTACATATAAAACCAACCTTAAAGGCCTCATTCCAGGACATCTAAAACATATTATTAAGCCCTCATGGTGAGACAACTAGCACAAATGGGTAAGGTCATGGTCAGATTCCTATTTTTTTCTTAAGATACCAACTGATACATCAAGGGTCAATGAAATTATAGGCCCCAACCATCCCTTAATAATTCCAATACCTTAATAATATTAATAAATAGTATAACTTAATCAGTATGCCTTAAAATCAATGACTTTCTATATTGGAATAATTAACATAAGGAATATAACTACTATCCCCAGTCAAACTAATCATAAACCATATAGAGAAATATAGTAGATGGTATCTTTGTAGTATACCTTAAACAAATAATATGATTCTTAAAATTATGATGACATAGATTAGAATACATTAACATATTTATAGAATGTTTCTTAAGGAAAATACTCTTCTCTCTTTGAAATCTCTTATTTAAAATCAAAAAAATTACAAAAATGTAAGGAAAAATTTTCTTTGAATAAAACCTTCTAAAAATGTGAATAAATCTTTAAATAATTGATTATATGCGATGAGAGTAAATTCTATTCATTCTGTATAAGATAAAAAATGTTCCTTTCACTCTTCTATAAAATTGTCAAAAAGTACGTCTTTGGGAAAATTAAAACAAGATTTATTTTTAACCATTTTATAAAAATTTGGACATGAATAAAAATTTATTTAAATATTAATTTCATAATAGTAAAAAAAAATTATAATAGTTTCATTAAAATATATTATTGGTAGGGAAATGTTTCCAACTGGGTAGAAATACAAAGCAGTTTTTCCTTAAAAACATTATTTTGGTATCTTGAGTACATAAAGAGAGATAAATGAGAGGTAAATTTAAAATTTTCATTGATAACTGGAGGATAAAAAATATATATTTTCATTCTAATTTAAAAATAAAATAATTTCCCTAATGGATACTTAAACTTAAACAATACTGAATAATAATGAGATTGTAAAATAAACCCTTACCTTGGGTATGAATTCCTTCATATGTGTTCTATTATACTGTATAATAGATATAGATTTATTATACATCTATTATAAAACTATAATCATATATATAAATCATATATTATTTAACTATAACCTTTTATCATCTATTTATTAAAATACCTTATTAATATCATTGTTCTAGGTGATAACTACTTTGTTTTTCATGTATGTTTGGTTTGTATAATTTTATTACTTTTACTCTGTTCATGCTTCCATAATTCATGTAATTTTATTATTTATATAAATATCATATATATTCATTATATATATAGTTTTAATCATCTATAAAATATAGATATAGATAAATTAATTACACTATTCATATAGACGTTAGCTTGCACGTACGCATGAACACTATTTTCACACTTCAATGGATTAAACGAAACAAAATTAAATAATTATTCATATTTATAGAAACAATAATATAAAACACATATCCTATAAATTAATAAATATATCCTTATAATAATCTATGTAAATAGGAAACAAAAAAACAATCACACCACTTCATGGAGGTTGTAGTCCACACGTAAGCACAAATGATGTTATCATTTATCATTTGATGGAAAATAGGGTGGATAATTATTGTTTACTAATCATATTAAAATATTAGTATATTTATGATATTTTATTTATTATTTTATTATAAATTCCACTTATTGTTTTGAGGTAAAAGTATAAGCAAATAAAGTCTATATAAGGAAAGTACCACTTATTTGAATCATCTCCATTAGATCTCCTCTTGAGGACCATATGGTTGGTCTTTTAGGAAAACCAACACCATTAAAAATTTTCTCATAATTATTAGGAGGGAATTTGGTAGGTTTTGGTTGATATATATGCCTTAAAGTGGTGTAAATAAAAGAGAGAAGGGGAATCATTGTATAATGAAGGGAGAGGACACACTTGGAATAATGAAAAAGATAAAAATATAAGTCATTATAAAAAACAATTATTCCAAATGGATAAATATTTGAATAGATGGATGATATATTATAAATAACTTAATGAAATTAAATTAATAAAAGTTTTTTTCATTTTAAACCTTATCTTTTGGTTTGAAAACATGGTTATCCAATTTTAATCTTAACCATGGAAATGACTTACTAATTTTAAAGGGTTATAAACATACTTATGAGGAACAAATTGGAAAATAAATGTACATGGAGTGAAACTATAGACCATGTGTTGTCCCCCATGTCCTATTTAAATTTTCTTATTTTTTAATATATTTTAACAATGTATTTTTTTAATAAAATCTAATTATTTTCATTTATTGTACTATTCATTTGTTTTGGCTTTAATGATGTAAATAAAAATATGTAACTCAATTATAATACTTTAAAATGACCTTAATATTATATATTAGTCTGTAAAATTAATATAACATAATTATTCCTCTATATTCTTTTACTTTTCAAATATTTAAAATCATTTATTTTATTTTCCAATTAATTGAATTAATATTAGATTGTCATTATATAAGGGTTTAAGGAAATTATTTAATCTATAAAAATTATAAATAAATTACCATCATATACCTAATTTAATTATTCAAAAAATTAACTTTAATATTCTTTTACATCTTACTTTTATCCCTATTTATCATAAAAGGGACCTTTAAAGTCAAGAGAGTGACATTTTGTATTTTACTTTACTTAAAATAATATAAAGAACAATATTAAAGAATAATGGAATGAAGTGGTCATATTTTTGAGATTTGGATATAAATAGATGAACTACACTCATCCAATATTATAATGGAAGGTTTTATAGAAATTTTAAATCCTTTTCCTAATGTTTTAACCCTATTTTGCATGTTTTCCTTTATCAAGGTGATAAACATTTACTAATGTTACTATTCATAGTAAGAAAAAAATCAGATAGCCCTATTACTAAATTTGATCCTCATTATTCAAAATATGGAATCCAATTTTTCAAATTCAATTTCTATAATTGTAAAATGTTAATTTTAAAATAAGTGCACAAAATGCGATGCAAATAATATTTTTGAAAAATACAATTTTAAGAAAAAAACCAGGTTTATTTTTATCCCATGTCTACAAAAATAATTACATGAATTGTAAAAAACTAATATAATATATTTATATATTACATTAAAATCATTCATCTATAGTGATTAATTTAATTTATTAAGATAAAAACTCATTATGCACGTAAAAAAAATCTCTTCCCAAAAACATCCCTTTTTCATTAAAATTATTTATAATCAATTGATAACCAATGAGTTCATTTATACCTATGTATACCAAAGAAAATTCATAATTTAGTATGTCATATCCATACCCTCCAATTTAACATCTATTTCAGAACCATATATTATATTATGGTTCTTTTGGACTCGAGGTTTCATGTAAAGTATGTTATCAATGAAATTAAAAAATATATAGAGAACTATAAAATCGTGGGGTCTTAAATTATACCCCCTTCAAAATAAATTTCTCTCCCAAAGTTAAATGAAACTTATAAAAAAACTAAGGATACTTATACCTCATAATATACTCATGATTCCTATGTATCCTCCTTAAATGTATGGCTTTCCTACAAAACATTTACTAGGTAAGTGTTATCATTTCATATCACTTTCTCTCTATCATCCAATATTTCTATCAATTAATATTTTTGGGAATGATCATTCTCTAGTGATACATACTATGAGTTTTATTCTTATGAAGGATTAATATTTTACTTCTTCATGATAGATACATAGAACACATTGTTAAATTGAGAGAGGTATGGTAGAAGAACCAAGTGATAAGATATGATCCTTAATCGATCATGAATCTCAAAGGGTCTAATATACATCCAGGTAAACTTTCATTTATTTATAAATATCATAACCTTCTTTCATAATAAATTAAAAAAAATACATTCTCAAAAACATTTAATTCAAAAATTTATAAATGATTTTCAACATAACTTTTCTATTGACTCTAAGATGCATTGATATTTTGTTGAATAGCTCCGCCTTTCTCTGTTATTTACTCATCTAACTCAGCTCCCAATAACTTTATTTCACTAACATCATCCCAACACATTATAGTACATTATTTATTTCCATATATGGATTAATAATGATCTATCTGAATTCTTGATAGAAATATTTGGTTTTAAAAAATTTCCACTAAAGGAAAGTGTTGATCACAGCCACATTTTAAATCCATATAGTGAGATCTCAACAACTATTATAGAGTTTTAATGGTCCTTCAAGACTGACCAGAATTCTAAGGATGAAAAATAGTACTAAAAATAAACTCTTTATCCAAATATTTCAAAAAAAATCTACAAAACATTAAGGTAAACCTTGAATCTCAATAAGATACATTAGAATGTGGTACTCGAGGAAAATTTTGAATTTCATAATGTGTATTTTTAAAATATAATTAAGATTAAAACCTTCTTTGATAGAAAAAATAATGATAAATTCAATATTCAATAAACTATAACCCAAACAGCATTATGGTCTTTAAAAGTTTTTGAGAGTCTGATGAAAAAATACATGCTGATGTTTTCCCATTTCCATTCCATCGTGGGCAATGGTTGTAATATCCCTTTAGACTTCTATAACATAGTGTTCACATTATAATATCTCATGAACTGTGATACATACTATTTAATATCTCTCTTCATGTTTTCCCACCCAAAATAATATTTCGTATCCTTATACATAATCATTCATCCAAGATGAATAAATAATGATGAATTTTAAGCATCAACACACAACTCATTATTTATGACTAGTGTGGAAGGTAAATATACTCATCTCCTTGAATTTATCATTCTAGTAAGATCATTTTTGAGTTTAGAAATATTTCTCTCCATCTTATATAATTACACATATTCCTTGTATGGATTCTTAATCCTATCATGGATGGATAGTTGAGCATTAATATGTGAAAGATAATATTTTTACTCATTTACCGGGATCTCAATATATATTTTCTGTAAATACATAAATATTGGAATTATTTCAATCCTTCTTATGGAAAATCTAGAATGTTATTTCCAACTTTGAGCATTATCCATATTGTTTTCCTTCTTTGGGTAGTAATGCCTTGATAAATCAAAATCATTGATCAACTCGAACAGTGTTTCTTATCATATATTTAACTCTTTCTATATAATTATGAAATTAAAACTTTTATTATTAGTATATATATCATCCCTTTCACCATACAGATTATACCTTTGTATATTCAGTGAAAAAATTATCTTCCCCAACTCAGAATTGTCATTCTGTAAAATTTTATCATAATTTCATAATTGGTGAGAGGTATATGTAATCAACATATAAGTCTTCATAAAGATGCATATTAGTCCCTTCTTTGATGCATCATTAAAGTTAAAAAAAACCTTCTCCACTATAGGGTTGTGTAAGGATGGGTTAATTGTCCATCCTTTCTTTTATTATTTTAAACTCTCCTCACATTCATCATTCCATAAGATCATAAACCCCTTCTATGTTAATATGGTGAGTGGATTAAGTAGCCATGAGAAATCTCTCACAAAATATTTGTAGTATCTATCCAAGCCACAAAAACTATATATTTCAGCTACCATGGTTAGTCTAGTCTATTTATAAATATCATCCTTTTTTAAAGGATCTAATGATATACACTCACTTGATAGTATATGACCCATGAATGAAATATTCTGAAGACAAAATTAAAACTTGGTAAATTTAGCATAGATAATATCTCTGGGTCCTTAACACAATTCTCAAATTTTATTCATGATATTCCTTGATCTTTGAATATATAATAATATCTTATATAAATACTAGTCCAAACTAATCATGGTAATCTATAAAGACTCAATTCATTAAATCTATAATGATAGAAGGTGCATTGGTAAGTCTGATTGGAATTACTCTAAATTCATATTTACTATAACACATAGAGAAATATATCATGGATATATCCTCATTCATACATAGTTAAGGATATCTATATTGAATATAAAACATTAAAAAATATAGAACTCATCATAAATTATCAAAAAATCACTAATAAGAGGAAGATGATACTTATTCTTAATCATGATATAGTAAAGTTACTAATAATCATTGGAAATACACATTTTTTTATATTTATTCATAACAAAAATAATTGTTTCACCCCCATGTAGACACACTATGATAAATGAATTATTTATCTATATTCTCCTAGACATTATTCTTCAATTCATACAAATCAATTGGGGGAATTCTTTAGAGATTCATTGAAATAATTATAGAACCAAGTATGATTTCTATTGAAAACTTGAATTCATAATTCAAGAAAATACATGGAAAGTACTCAATAAATACAACATAATTTTCACAAAAAATAGGTACATTTTTATTTATTATTTTATTCCCAACCATTTGAGATAAATATCCCTATTTAATATGTATAGAAACATATAAAATTGATGTAATTTCTAATAGGTGTTCATGTTCAACCTTACACTGATAGATGATTGAAGGTTTATTTGTAATGTTGATTATAGCCAACCTTCCTTGAAAATTGATATGGGTATTATAACACCCTGATATTTTTAAATAAGAGAATTATGTTTTAAATAATATATGACACTCAACACCAATCATAAACAAACCATGAAATCATATTCTTTAAATATTTTCATTATAACCTAGACGTTATGTTATCAGATATAAATATGGTTAAATGATTTAAGAAGGATATATAAATATACAATCAAAAATATATTTATTGATCAATTATTTGGAAATAAGCACTCAAATTTTAAAGATGGCATTTTATTCTTCAAAAAATATGTTTTCTACTAAAATGATTTTTATTTACTTTATAAGAAAATATTATAATTCATTTAAATAAATTTTGGAATAAATATTTGATAAAATAAAAAAACTAATCATATAAAATTTACATATGGTGAAAATTTAGGATTTTTCTGAAATTATGTACTTTTCAGTGAATAGTGACAATTTCTAGTTTTTCAAAACTGCAATTTATTTTCATTAAATCAAGAAATTTAAAAGTAACATTATATTTTTTATTTGGTATTAAAATTTCATATGAACCATTTTATTTATAATAATATAATTAATTTCTTTTCAATCATTAATCTTCATGAGTTTGGTATAAGTTCATTTTTTTTTCTTAAAACACGTTTTTCATAAAACTAATTTTAAGTGAAAAATGTTTTTTTATTTTAATTAATTAAAATAACCCAAATTAAGAATGATTTAAAACAATTTTATATATTATATATCTAAATATATAAATTTAATTTCATATAAATAATATTAATAGTAGTGGAGTTAATGTAAAATCTTCTTTTCCATGAAAAATGCATTTTTCATAAAATTGTTTTTCATCAAGAATTATAGGATACTTATAAATTGAATATATTTGACATATAGAGACTAAATTTTGTAAAATAGATTAAATATTTGGGTTAATCATAATAAATATCATTTAATAAGTTTTACTTATTTTTTTGTCACAGTGGATTGTAAAAACACAAAAAATTCATAATCATGGTAAAAGGTAAAATCTTGTTTACTTATGTTAAAAATAAGTGATATGAACACCATTTGTCAACTTAAATATTATTTTTTGAAGTTTTTTCTACCCTTATTACCTTAAGTTGGATATTTATTTGGTTCTATGACACTTTACAAAGAATATGACATATTATAATAATTTATGTGAAAAATGTCAAAATGACACCAGCTTGTTTTTAAATAACTTATATATGTTCATAAAAGATAAAAAGTAATTTTTGAAAGAATAATAATGTTTTCTAGTATAATTAAATTTTTTTCATGATAGAGATTTATTTATAATTTTTAGAAATTATCTAATTACCTTAAATGTGTTTCCAATGCTCAAACAAAATTTAAATAATTAGTAGAAAAAAATATTTTTTGATAAAAAAATATTAAAATAATATAATTTTGAATAATTATTGTCTTATTTGATTTTTATAGATAAATATAACATTTTATATACGTTTAAATAAAATATATTTTAAATCCTTTATTTTCATTTTGTTTTCAAAGTCAAATTTAATTAATAGTATCAAAAATTAAAATAATGATATTTTATAATTAATAATATTTTATTAAATGATTTAAAATTACTAAAACTTCTATCCTAAATTAAGTGACTTTTATATTATATGAAATATAAACCATGGTATATTTATTATAAAATATTTCTTTTAAAGTAACTATTTGATCCCTAAATAGTAAAATCATTATTATCACGATAATTTTGAAACAAAGCTTAAAGGAGGTTAAAACAAATAGATAAGGGTAAAAACCTAATCTAAATTTTTCCAAATTTTACTTTATTATAGTTTCTATACCCACCCACATAATATATTATAAATTAACTATTCATGGGCTCTATTCCCAAGGGATATTATTAATAATAATTTAATACTTTAATAAATTCCAATAGTGTGACTCACCTTAATTGTAAACGGAAACCACCTCTCCTATTTTATTAACACTTCAAATGAATTTTGGATCTACCAAGACCTACCCAAATACCTTTATTACTTCTTTCCACATGTCTTAGAGGCATTTTTTGGACATTTTAGTTGAATATCATTCAAATTTTGGATGTAAATTATCTGATTATAAAATAGAAATGTATAGAATAATAAAAATTAGAAAGGTTCTTAAGAAAGTAAATAATTAGAATAATATAATTAGTCAGAAGATAAACAATGTATGTAATGAGTTATACTCAAGGAAAATAACATTGTTTTAAAAAATCCATTTTTAAATTTTCCCCAGAAACTCTTTCTTTTCCATATCTATGTTCTTCTATGATTTTCAAGAAAATAATTATTTATTATTAAATATAATTTAAATTAACTTTGTACCATATTTCTATTTTTTATAATTTTTTAAAACAAAATATTTTTTTGGTTTTATGTAAGGGACACTTTACATTTAAAACCTCATTTTAAATATATTAAATATTTATTTTCTAATTCTTTATCTTTCATGTCCATATTCTTAAAATTATATTATTAGTGTATTTATATATACATAAATGATTTGTAAAGGATATATTATTTCACATTTAACTTTCCATCAAATTATTTCAAAAAGGTTCCTTTTACATATTTTATTTGGAATGTTTTTACTTTCTTTACAAAAGTCAAAAAAGAATATTTTATTTTAACATATAGGGCATCAATGGTTCTTCTTACATCTACAACCAGTATTTGATATTTTTAAATAATTATAAACATTATTTTTTATTAAATTTAGAACCATTTTTATCTTTTTTATAAGAATTTTTAAATATAGATTTAAATTGAATTGATATTTTTCTATCTAAAAAATATTATTCTTATTGGTGTAATGGATATCTCTAAACAATCATTTTTCTTTGTGTTATTACCATTATATATAACTCACTAAATCTCTCTAACTAATTTTATTAAATGATTTTTAATTCTATATATATGTATATCACATATATATTGAGATTACACTCTCTTAATTTAATGGGGTAATACTTTCCTTCAGTTCATTTCTCAATGAATTACTTATGAAATCTCTTTGATTTTTTTTAGGAAGGATTATTAACTCCATTTATTTCCAGGGATAATTATAATATTTATAAATTATGATTGTTTTAATTTTTTGTAACACATAATCCAGAATATATATGATTTCTGTGACTAGATATCACCCCAATACATTTGGTAAAACCATTGCCTCATTAGATGTTATTTATGGGATAAGAGAGTAAACCTAAACCACTACGGGGATATGTACATCATGAGAAGTTGTATTTAATGTTAGTATTGACTTATTTTTGTGTCATGTTTTGTGTTTCTTTCACATTTCTTATGTTTCCATGATCTTATGATACCATTTTCATTATGTTATTCTCTCGTGTGATTACTTATGAGCCTTATTTTTTATGAAATCATGTTTTACCTATGACTCACATGTTTTGATTTGTTGACATGTTTATACCCTTAGTACTAATTTAGGCTCACCCATATCTATTATGTATTCCCCATGTTTTCTAATGCATTAGTAGGATCTCAAATGGATTATGGTGATAATTATGGAAAATTAAATAAGTATATTATATTTTAGTTTTCTTTTGAAATATTATGAACGCATTCTTCCAAAGACACAAGGCATCATGATCTTCGGGTGGTTTTATTGGATGTTCATGTCAAATAAATATTTAATAATATACCAAAAAGGATTAGGTTACTCTAGATGGTATCAAATCAAGGTCTATTTATTCTTGTGGATTAATATTGGAGACTTTTACTGAAAAACTTGGGTATAAGTCATTGTATCGAATAATATCCAAATGTTTCAGAAAGGAACCGATTATTTGATTTTCCTAGAAATACATCCATCTAAGGATTCTAAAAGTTGACATGGTTTAATAATTGATTCATATTGTGGTAATAAACATTAAAAAAGTTGGTTTAGTATATCTCCACCATCATTATGGTTTACAGTGAGTGTCCCCTTACTGTGCACCTAGTTTGACACTCCTGGGGGATATACTTAGGTTAATTTATATTTTCTTTAGGAAATATTATGAAGAATGTGATAATAAATCATTTTGAATCCTTTGATATTACATAGTGATATGGGATAAACCTAAAGTGTATTTTCTTGAAAATTCAAAGTTTTATTATATGTTTAAAGGCATAATCCTTTTGATGTTTTAAGTTATGGAATTATAAGATTATTAGGAGTATTTTTGGAGACAGTTATTCTAATATAACACTTGTTTTTAGTATATATTTTTTTAAAGAATGGTGTCTGAGTAAGAATGTAATTAAATTTTTGTACATTATTTTAAATTTATTGTTAGCATTTAGGGTTAATTTGATCACTGATGTTAAGTAATTAATAGCCAAATGAGATTATTTGGTTTTGTCAAAAAATATATTTTGTAAAAGACTGTAGTTATTAAAAACTAATATGATGATAAATATTATTTTAAGCTTGATCATCATATTTTTGGGAATATTATAGTTATTATACTAATATTATTTTATAAAAATTACTACCCATATTTTGGGTGGCTACCCATCACATCTGGCAAGGCCATAGGGTTTGAACCCACAACTAAAGGGTCACAAGGGTCAAATGCATACCACTAGATTATGTTATGACCTAGTTAGTATAAAATTATTTTTATATGAATATTTTGATGGGTAAATATTATATTTTATTTGGGAAAAGTATTTTATGGTCAAATATTTTTGAATTTTTATGATTTTTATGTGATTAATGATATTTTTGTAGTTTTTTATTGGTTTGAGGTATATATAATCAGTATATTTATCCTAAAGGATTGTTTTGGAATAATTATATTACATTTAATCTGAATCATATGAGATAATAATTAAGGTTAAATCATTATTTAATTTTTAGTTTATTGGGGATATTTTTATATTGGGTTATTTTTTTAAGGAATGGTCTATGTTAAACCTTTGGTTTTATTGTTGAATATAGGATATTAATATATTATATCTTCCCATGAAGTTTTATTCATATTAGAAATTTTATAACCTTATGAAAACCATTTTTTTATTTCTAAACATATGAGCAATAAATTTTTAACCATTTAAAGATTATTTGACATGTTAGAAGTTGATTTTTGTGTATCATGTATAAAATATTCATCTTGAATGTTAATTGTTTAATAAAAATGGTGAGATTTTTGTGGAAATTGATTAAATGATGAAATTATACTTTTAATGTAATTATGATTCCTTATGTTCTTAGAATAGATAGAAAATTAATTTCCTAAATCTTGAAAAAGGATCTTGCATATAAAATTTTATCCTGTCACCGTCATTTTTGGTGAATCGGTAGTCTTTTCACCAATCATAGATTCATGGCCTTATATTAATTAACATAATCATGATCATATTATATATCACTCTTTATTCATACTTGGGTGTTATTTTTATCCTCTATATCCATATTTTCACCTCCTACTAATGTTCCTCTACTTGGTAATCTTGTTATGTATTATTCTAGATGACCTTCATATTTCCCTTTCCCTCTTACTAAGAGGAAGTTTTATTCACCCTTATTAGGATGTGGTTTTTCATTAATGGTATAATTAAATATTATAAAATTAATAATTGGGATAAAATTTTGAGGGAACAAAGTATTTAATGGGTGTATAATTTCATAGCTAGATATTTTAAAATAAGAAAATTATATATGATAGTGTATACAACACACAACCCTGAGCTTAAATGAACCACAAATCATTATTATTTAAATATGAACATTATAATGAAGATTTTAATTTGGAGGGTATGAATATGGTAAACTTATTTATGAAATATATATAAAGATATTACTCATTATAAATATATTTATAGTCTCAGGAAATAACTACTCATTTTTTATTGAAGACATTTAATCTCCTAATTATATATTTTATTCAAAATATATATTTACTACTTTTTGTGAGAAAATATTATAATTAATATTTTGAAATTTTAGAAATAATATTTTATAAAATAAATTAAAATATCAACATTTCAATATTTATATAAGAATAAATTTTGGTATTAGTTTAAATTGTTAGACTTTTCAATAAATAGTGGAATTTGTTGATATTTTAAATACAATCATTCATTATCATTAAATAAAATAATTTAAAATTCCCATTATATTTTTTATTTAGTATTAAAGTTTCATATAACCTGTTTTATTTATAATAATCTATTTAATTTCATTTTAATAAGAAATTTTCAGAATTTTGGTATACGTTAATTCTTATAATTACAGACACATGTTTCTAAAAACTATATGTAAGTCTATACTATTTTTCAATTTTAATTAAATACAACATAATCTGGGGAATTAAATAAATAAAATTTAAATATTATATATAAAAATATTTTAATTGAAATTCTTGTAGGGAATATTATTATTATTAGAGTTAATGTAAATTATTCTTTTCTTTGAAAAAAAATTCAAACAACCATTTTTTATCACCCATTGTGGGATAATTATAAAATTAAATTTTACCACTTATATGGATTGAATACAACAAAATAGATTCCATATTTTTAATTATAAAAATTATTATTATTTAATAAGGCTAGAAAAATTTTGAATCATCATGAATATTAAAAATAGTAAAAAAAACATCACCATGTTAAAAGGGTAAACCTTCTTAACATAGGTTAAAACTAAGTTATAAGGGAACCTTTTTCATCTTATATACTATTGGATAAATTTATTTCAAAAATTATAACCTTATTCTTGTTATTTAATTTTTATGGTCCACTTTTCCTTGAATGTTATCGATATAATAATTTATGTAAATAAAAATACAACATATCACCCTCTTGTTTTAAAATATCTATTATGTGTTTAAATTGGAAAAAAAGAAACTTGTGAATGAATATTATTATTTATATTCATAATAATAAAATTATTTTAGCGATAATAATTTATATATAATTTTTTAAAATTATCTAATTATCTTAGATGCTAATGAAATATGGAAAAAGTATTTATTTAATTTATAGAAATATAAAATATATAATTTCAAAAATAATAAAAGTAATATAATTTGAAAGAATAATTTAGTTCCATGAATTTTAAAGATAAATAAAATGTTATATATGTGTGTTAATGAAATTTATTGTAATTCATTTTCTTCCATATTTTTTTTTCAAATTCAAATTAAATTAATATTAGTAAAAATGACATTAATGATATTTTAAAATAAATTATATTTCAATAAAGTAATTAAAATTACTAAAAATACAATAATTGTAAACTGATTTTTATATGGTATAAAATATCATCCATGGTTTGTATATTGTATAATTTTTCTTTTATGGTAACTATCATAACCCCTAAAGATTAAAATCTATGTTATCAATATAATTGTCTAAAACGGTTAAAGTTGGTTAAAAAATGTGTGTATTAAAACCTAATTTAAAGATGTTCAAAATTTATTTTGAAGATATTTTTATGAACCACCCTCATACTATCTTCAAAATATATCATTTTGGAACTATTTTTTCATAGGAAATAATTTATATTAATTTAATACTGTAATAAATTTTAGAAGTGCCTCTCCCCTCAAATATAAATGGGTACCTCATCTCCTCTTTTATTAAAATTTTAGAAGCCTTTTATAATTCATTTCCTTCCTAAGTAAATTCCTCAACTACCTTAACATGTCCTATAGAAATTTTTCATCATAAAACCAACCTCGAAAAACATTTGGTGTAAAACTTAAGAGGTTTTTTGAAGAAGAGGTATAGATCTTTATCAAACATTTTTGTTTTATTTATTATTCTACTTCCATATAAAATCATTAAAAATTTATAAAATAAAAATAAAAATATATTACATATACTGATAATTGTTTATGTGTATGGAATGAACTATATCCATATCATATACAATCAAATGCGAAATAAATCATCGTTCATCAGTAAGGCAGATTACCGCCTAAAAAACTAATATAATTCATTTTCCACGACCACCTATCAATGAAGGTTATAATAATATAATATATATATATATATAATATAAATTATATATTTATCATTTTTTAAGTATAATATATCATTTAAATTCTGACCATCCTATTCATTTAAAAATAATATCATCACTCGTGCGTATATGTGAGCTACCACCTCCACAAAGCAGTATAATTGTTTCTCCATAACCACATCACATGGATGATATATATAAGTATATTTAATGAAGTTTTATTGTATTTATGATATTATTATAATTATTTAATGATAAATTAAACTTACCGTATTTTTATAATGATTGTTGAAAATTTGAAACGTTAATCGTGCGTATATACAACCTATCATCTCTGTGATTGTAACATAGTTCGTTTTTCATGAACATATCTCATGATTTGTTTTAAAATTATAATTTATGTATTAAAATGATAATTATTTCATGATTATTTTTGTTTATATTTTTAAATAATTAAGTCATTGACCATATCCAACCTACCGAATTCATTTTTGACATATGAGTCGAATATCATCAAAAACTATTATATGAAATTAATTGATTATGTTAATGATTATAAAAAGAATAATAAACAAAAAAAGTTATTCTGAAAGTAAATAATTAACATAAGCTTAATATTAAGGATTATAATTAACTTATGTGATGAGACTAACTCAAGGTAAGGGACATTCATTTAAAAACATGGTTTTAAATTTTCCCTTACAACTCTTTTTGTTCCATGCCCGTGGTTTTATAAGTGTTTGAAGAAAATTATTATTTATTATTAAATGTATTATAAAACAAATTTTTTACCATATTTTAATTCCTTGACAAATTTTTTAAAATAAATAATTTTTTGGATTTATGTAAGGGACACTTTACTTTCAAAACCTTATTTTAAATGTTTTAAATATTTATTTTATAAAACTTTCTATTAAATATCCATATTATTAAAATTATTTTTTATTGTTTTTATATGGACATAAATGAATTATAAAGGTAATTTTATTTCTCTTATGAAATTTTTCAGAGGATTAAAAAAGGAATAGTTTCATAAATTTTATACAAAATATTTTTAATTTCATTATAACGGAAAAAAGGAATATTTTATTTTAACATATATAGCGTCAACATATTTTCTCACCCTTGTAAACATTATTTTATGTTTTTGATTTCATTATAATATTCCTTGTTTTATTATAATTAGAAACCTATTTATATTTATTATAAGTATTTTAAACATGGGTTTTAATTGGAATAGATATTTTGATACTAGGAATTATTTTACTTATGGGTGTAAGGGATCTCTCTGAACCAAAATTTTTATTTAGGTTATAATCTCTCTTTCTATGAATAAGTAAATTTATCTCTCTCTTAAATTTTTTGGAATGATTTTAAACTCTTTATATATGTATCTTAAATATATATCTAGCTTATTCTCCCTTATTTTGATGGTGTAATACTTACATTTAATTCATTTCCCAATTCCTTATTTATGAAATATTTTTTAATTATGATATGAGGAATGATTATGAAAGCCATTTTATTATATGGGTAGTTCTAATGATTATCTATTATGATTAATTTCTTTTTGGACCACAAAAAGTAATAAACATGTTATAATAGGTACACCCAGATATAACTCTAATGTAATGGGTAACGATTTTGTCAAATGAGAAGTTATATATAGGATTAAGGAGTAATCATAATCCACTATGAGACTCTGTCCACCATGTGATGTTGTCTAGGAGGATATCCTTGACTTATTCTTATATCATTTGTTATTTTACTGCTACATTTCTGAAGTTTCCATGATCTTATCATACAATATTCTTTATGTTATGTTCCCTTTTTATTACTCATGAGCCTTCTATTTTCTGATATCTTGTTATACTTATGACTAACACATTATTCCTTCTTATCATATTTATAATCTTACTAGGATTTTTAGCTCACCCCTTTATTTTATGTATTCCCCAAGTTACCATAAATAGTATTAGGATATCAAAGTGATTTTATTTCTTATTATAGTGAATAAAATAAATATGTTATGTTTTAGTTTTCTTTTGATGTATTGTTAACATATTATTCCAAATATACTAGGACTCACAATCTTTTTTTTTTGTATTTATTTAATTTTTATGTTAAAAATCATGTAACAATATGTATAAAATGATTGAGTCCCTATAGGTTTTATACTGAGAGATCTAATCCTTACCCAAAATGACATAAAATTAAATTCGAGGAAGAAAAATAATATTCATAGTAAGAACATTCCAACATTATTATTTTAGAGATGATCTATAGACATCATATGTGGTTATCCACCATTATGATTTTTCATCATCAACACAATATCTAATATTTGATGTGGTGAAGTGACACCTTTAGAAAATTATTCTAATATAACAGTTTTGTTGAATCCATAATCAAATAAAATATTTTCAATCATGGAGTAGATGATAAGTGTACATTTTACCATATCTCTAATAACTTCCACATCTACTATAGTAATTTTATAATCTTAGCCTTATCCCCTTGGCTTCTTTTGTGGAATATTTCCTGGATATTTGGGGAATTAGATAGAATTTTTATCATTAACTTAAAGTTAAATAACTGTAAATTTATGGATTATCCTTTGACATTAAATTCATGAGAATGATGTCCTTTTTCTCCATACTTAAAGAAAACTTATTTTCTTTTTTAAGCGTATATCAATGTGTTTCCTTAAACAAGTACCACATATTAGATAATTATCCTTCCTCCTCTTCCCCTTAGAATTTTTTTTCTCTATTTTCCTCTTCTACCCTTACATTCTATAAAATTAATAAGACTTGAATAATTATTTCTCTATCTTCATAGCACATGATACAATATCCTGATAGGGTGAGAATGTTTGGGAGATAAATTCCCTTGAAAGGACTTGTGTAGGACCATCAATGAAACCATCAGTCTTTCTCTTAGAATTACATATATATTCTACAATATTATTTATTAACCATGTAAAGTTGGATTCATAATTTGAAAAATATTCCTCTTTCTTTTATCTTAGACACTGGTAATGGCACTCTAAATCCACTCATTGATCATGATGAAAATATTTTTCCTAGAAAAGTTCCTTAGAGGCCATCAAATCCACGTTAACATTTTTTCCCTAATTCTTATTTCTTTAGATTAATTACCACCATTTATTCTCATCCCCCATGATAAGATAAATTTTCATGAAAAAATTATCCATTTCATTACATACCAAAGAGATATATATCTTCTCTATATGAATTATCCATTACTCGGTTGTAATTGGATTTCTGATTGGTGGAGTTTTTTTGGAATGGTAAAACAATGTTACACCACATAATGGATGAATAGATTATTCTATATATGAAATTTTATTAGTTATAACCTGAGTTGGATATGCCAATATAGTTAAAAAAATCAGTTCTAAATCCATCTCTAGATCCAGCATCTACATCTTTCCCATCAGGGAAATGTCTATATAGATTATGATCATTCATATAGATTTCATTACTTTATCAAGGTTCCATTTATAAACAATCATATACACTAGATTAGATCATAACATTATGAATCATAATATTTAATTTTGAAATTAGTTAACTACTTAACATAAATTAAAAATTTATGGGTAACTAATATCACAATCATATTCTTGATAAAACTATTTTCAAATATTTCATAATGGTTTGTAAATAAAATGAGAATAATCCCAAGAATATCCCCTGATAGTTTCAAACCAGGTGTTGGGTAGGGACACACTCACCTTTCACTATAATGATGGTTGTGACGCACTCAACAAATTCTTTTCGGAGTAATTACCCCTAGATGAATATATTTCAATAATCATGTTCACTTGAAGTATCGAGAAAGGGATATATTTATTTGAAACCCACAAAATCTATACCTTTAAAAATAATTATCATATTATCTTATACATATACTTATCCTCCAAGAAAATAATTGGGTTATATTCCCAAAAATATGTTTTCCTAAATATACTTCTCAATATTTCTACTAAACCTCCCATAATACCAACTATAAACACCCCAACCCTATTATCCCATAGCCAATGGTTACTTTATTACATTAGTACTATATAAAATTGATCACATACTAATACACTAAATAGATTAGTAGTCTTGGAAAATTGGATATGTACTAAAATCTCATATTATATTTAAAAATATAAAATAAAATATTTTATTTTATTTTTTTAAACATCATTGTTCAATTTAGCATATCCTTATTTATCATTCATATTAAAATTACTAGAATCTTAAGGAATAAAAACATATTAAAGGGGTGATATCAAATACCTATTAAGGACTTTCACACAATGGAAGCTATAATAAAATGAATAAGGCATAAATAATATGACATGAATAAATTAGAATCAAAAAATACCACAAAAATAATCACATGAGATTGAAATTTATCCATGGATATAAAAACTATTCAAATAATTACATGGAAGTAAATAAATAATTCCATAATTATAGATATTATAATTTAAAACATCTAAAACTTACCATTGATTCCTTGTTCCAAGACATCTAAAACATACCATAAAGTCCTTGTGTTATTATATCTAATATAAATGTGTAAGGATACAGTTAAATATCTAAAATGTTTTATCTCATCATCCCTAAAAGTTAATTTAGGGGGTATGAAACACCAATACCCACTTATTTTGTAATAATTATAATTAATTTATCATATGAATAAACAATACAACTTAATCCACAATCCTTAAAAATCAATGACTCTCAGTATTGTAAGAACCAGTGTAAATAATTTCAATACTATCACCAATGAAACTAATCATAAATGATTCATAGAAATATGGTGTTTGTTATTTTTGGATTATATCTTCAATAAATCATAAGATTCATCAAATAATGTTGACATTGATGAAAATACATTAAAAGATCATTGGAATGTTTCTTGAGAAAAATAACATTTTTACTTTGAAATAACATATTTAAAATATAAAAACATAAATAAAATATTAAAGAAAACATTATCATTGAGAATAAACTTGTTAAAATATAAATTAAGATTTAAATTATTTACTGGTAATCGAGGAAATAAATTCCTTTCATACCTTACAACTTAAAAACATTCCTTTCGTACTTCTGTAAAACTGTCAAAAAGTACCTTGCTCGAAAAATGGAAAGATGATTTGTAAAAAAAGTAAAATGAAATAAAGTGTGTAAAATTACTTTAATGAATTATTTAACAATTTTCCAAAAACATTCTTTAAAACATTTTAAGTAAATTATGGATATGGAAGAAAAAGATTATCAAGTGAGAAGAAAAACAAAATCGATTTTCCCTAAAAGCATTATTTTAGTGTACTAATTACATAAATTGAATAAAATGATAATAAAACATGTAATTTTAATAAATAGTCATATTATAAACATAATATATTTTTTTAGTATATAAATATCAAATAATTCCCCCATTGGAGTCTTAAAAATAAACAATCTCAAAAAATGATGAGATTCTAAAATAAACCCTTACCTTGGGTTTGAATTCCTTTTTATGTGTTTGAACCTCATGTATAATAAATATATATTTTCTAAAAATAAATTTAAAAACAATAATCATATATATATAATACCATATATGATTTACTTATAATATTTTATCACTCATTTATTACAATTCATTTTTAAAATTACCATTTTGGGTGATAGCTACTTCATTTTCCATGTATGTTTTTTTCGGTAGTTTTGTTTATTGTACATTTATCATGATTAAATAATATAAATTATATTAATAATTATATATATCATATATATCAATTATAAAAATATTTATAATCATCCATAAACTTTAGAGATAGAAAATTAATTGTATCATTCATAAAGTGAGGACGCTGAATGTACTATTGAACGCTATTTTAACTATTCAATGGATGGAAAAAATAAAGGAAAAATCACCTTTATAGAATAATTATTATATCATATATATCATATATAATTATTAAATATATCATTATTACCATCAATTTTTAGTATAAATAAAAAACAAATCACAACACTTTGTGGAGGTGGTGGTCCACGGGTGCGCACGAGCGATGTTATCATTTTTCATTTGATGGAAAAGAGGGTGGATAATGTTGGTTTTATAATAATAATAAAACTTAAGCATATAAAGGTTACTAAATTTAATTTTTTTATGATAAATACCATATATTTTTAAAAATTTAAAAAAAACAAGTAAAAAAGAAAGAGGTCGGTTTGGACGATTACCGCTTCTTTGAAATATTTCATTCATATATCCTCTTATAAACCATAAGGTTTGTCTTTTAAGAACACCAGGACATATATAATTAGTATAATACTGTTGGGGTTATAATTTGGATGAATTTATTTGATCAATATGGATCAATTTGGTGTGAATAAAAGTGAGAATGGACTCCCTTCTATATAGAAGGGAAAAGACACCCTTGGAATCACTAAAAAATAAAATATAACTAAGTCATCATCATCATAAATTATTCCAAATAGAAATATATTCGAAGAAAAATTGTATATATTTTAAATATTATCATCTAAATAAATTTAGAAATATATTGTGTTAATTTTAAACCTTATCATTTAGTTTAACCACTTTGTTATCGAATGATAATATTAACAACTATAACGACATTTTAATATTAAAGGGTTATAATTTTACTTATAAGTTAAAAATTATGACATAAATGGAAAAGGGGTGACATTTACAACCATATATAATTTCACTTTTTTTATTTAAATATTATTATGATTTTAAAATATTTTAATAAAATATTGGTTTCATATAATAACATAAATCATTTTTTATTTTATTCAATTTATTTTACATTAAAGACAACATGAAAAATTTGAATTATATGAAAAATAAATATAATCATTTTTCACATCCCAAGTAGGTAATTATAATATATAAAATTCATAGAAAAGAGTAATTCTTACAAATTTCATTACTTTTATTATTTTTAAAACCATTTATTTTATTTTTCTATTGATTTAATAAATATTGGGTTGATGTTGTATAAGAATTTAAATAATTATATAAACAGTAAAAATTAGAAATAAATTACCATCGTAAAAATAATTTCATTATGAAAAAAAAATAATCTTTAATATTCATTCACAACTTATTTTTATCCCTATGTGAACATAAAAGAGAAGTCTGAATCCAAGAGAGTGATAATTTGTATTTTCATTGCTTAAAATAATATAAAGGTCAATATCAAAGCAAAGTGACACAATGTGGACATAATTTTAATAATTGGATGTAAATGGATGTACTAAACTAATCAAATATGATAATGTAATGTTTTAAATATATTTTAAATCTTTATCCCAATGTTTTATTCTAATTTTACATATTTTACCCATACTGTGCTGAAAACAATTTACCATGATTACAATTCATAATGACCAAAAATAATAGGGACCTATTTAGAAAATTCGATCCTCCTAATGCCAAATATGGAATCAATTTTTAAAGATTCAATTTCTATAAGTGGCTAAAATTAACTTTAAAATATGAGTGAAAAATGCAACAAAACATATTTTTAGAGAGAGAAAAATACATTTTAAGCATAAAGCTGTATTTATTCTTATCCCATACATCGAAAAAACATTGCATAAATGTTAAAAAATGAATAAAGATAGAATATATTCATTTAATTAAAATAATTCACCAGTATTGATGAATTTAATTTAATAATATAAACACTCAATGTGCAAATAAAACGTTTTTCAGAAAAAACAAATTTCTTCTTTCGAATGATTTATAATCAATTAGTAATCAAATAATTCATTTATAAATATGTAAACAAGAAATTTTTTATAATTTGGTTTGTCACATTCATACTCGAAAATTTAATAGATATATTATAATCATATACTATATTAGGATTCATTTAGACTTGGGGTTTCATGTAAAGAAATATATCAATAAAATTATATTTATTTAATGATAACTATAAAATTTCAGGATATTACATAGATTTTTTTGTAAATGGTAACACACGATAGTGGGATCCAAATGATAAAGATGTTATTTTCTGAAGTTATTTCATGATTAATGTCTTAACAAGGTCAATGAAGTTGGAATGGGTGATTCTTTAGTATACTTATCATATCAGAAAGAAAACAATGTCCATTTCTATTCATTCAAATATCAGAACTCACTACGGGAAAAATGGGCATTTGCGACGGGTTATTTGCGATGGGGATAAATCCCGTCGCAAATAGTCTCGTTAGAAACTTATTTGCGACGGGGGAATTTTCCCATCGCAAATAAGTAGGTATTTGCGACGGGTTAGCTTTCCCCGTCGCAAAAGGACTGGTGCGCTTTGCGCGCCAAATCACAGGAAAGTTATTTGCGACGGGCGGTTACCGCCCGTCGTAAATAACCGGCGGCGGTAATAGATATTTGTGACGGGAATATACTCTCATCGCAAATAGTATGTCGGCAGGTTATAATTTGCGACGGTACCCATCGCAAATAACTATTTAATCGTTTACCGTAATAAATGAGGGCCAAGGTATTTGCGACGGGTACCGTCGCAAATAATACTATTTGCAAGGGGTATCCCGACGCAAATAGTCCCGTCGCAAATAATCTAACCTATAAATAACCCCCCCCCCATCCGTTTTTTTTCATTCATTCTCAAACTCCATCTTCTCCTTCTCTCAAAACTCTATTTTTAGAGTTCAGCGTTTCTTATGTTTAGTTTTTTTTCGGAGTTGATATTGAAGTTTTCAACAACGCTCAGAGATCAACCTCAGATCAATTTTAAAGGTATTTATGTTTATTTTAATTTAATATTTATTTTAAATTTTTTATTAGTTTCAATTATTTTTAATTGGTTGTAATTTAATTATGTTTACATTGTTTTGTTACTTAATAAATTTAAATTATCAGTATTCATTGTTCATAGTTAATGGTAATTTGGAATAATTAGTAATAATTTCCAATAATTAAGAATAAATGCTAATAATTAGTAATAAATACCAATAATTAGGAATAATTAGTAATAATTACCAATAATTAGTAATAATTTCCAATAATTACCAATAATTTGTAATAATTAGTAATAATTAGTAATAATTACTAATAATTAACAATAATTAGTAATAATTACAAATAATTTGCAATAATTAGTAATAATTTCCCATAATTAGTAATAATTACCAATAATTATCAATATTTAGTACTAAATAGTAATAATTAGTAATAATTACCAATAATTCGTAATAATTAGTAAAAATTACCAATAATTACCAATAATTACTAATAATTAGTAATAATTAATAATAATTACCAATAATTAGCGATAATTAGCAATAATTCGTAATAATTACCAATAATTAGTAATAATTACAAATAATTAACAATAATTAGTAATAATTACCAATAATTATCCATAATTAGTAATAATTACCAATAATTATCCATAAGTAGTAATAATTACCAATAATTATCCATAATTAGTAACAATTACCAATAATTATCCATAATTAGTAATAATTACCCATAATTACCAAGAATTACCAATAATTAGTAATAATTTACTAATTACCAATAATTATCCATAATTAGTAATAATTACCAATAATTACTAATAATCAGTAATAATTACCATTAATTAGTAATAATTACCAATAATTATCCATAATTAGTAATATTTACCGATAATTATCCATAATTAGTAATAATTACTAATAATTACCAATAATTATCTATAATTAGTAATAATTGGTAATAATTAGTAATAATTACCAATAATTACCACTAATTAGTAATAATTAATAATAATTACCAATAATTAGTAATAATTAATAATAATTACCAATAATTAGTAATAATTAGTAATAATTACCAATAATTAGTAATAATTACCAATAATTAGTAATAATTACCAATAATTAGTAATAATTACCAATAATTAGTAATAATTACCAATAATTAGTAATAATTACCAATAATTAGTAATAATTACCAATAATTAGTAATAATTACCAATAATTAGTAATAATTAGAAATAATTACCAATAATTACCATTAGTTAGAAATAATTACCAATAATTATCCATAATTAGTAATAATTACCGATAATTGTCCATAATTAGTAATAATTACCAATAATTACCAATAATTATCAATAATTAGTAATAATTGATAATAATTAGTAATAATTTCCAATAATTACCACTAATTAGTAATAATTAATAATAATTACCAATAATTAGTAATAATTAATAATAATTACCAATAATTAGTAATAATTAGTAATAATTACCAATAATTAGTAATAATTACTAATAATTAGTAATAATTAGTAATAATTACCAATAATTAGTAATAATTACCAATAATTAGTAATAATTATCAATAATTAATAATAATTAATAATAATTACCAATAATTATCAATAATTACCAATAATTACCAATAATTAGGAATATTTACCAATAATTAGGAATAATTACCAATAATTAGGAATAATTACAAATAATTAGAAATAATTGCCAATAATTAGGAATAATTACCAATAATTAGGAATAATTACCAATAATTAGTAATGATTAAAACTATTACCAATAATTAGTAATAATTATCAATAATTAGTAAGAATTACCAATAATTAGGCATAATTACTAATAATTCGGAATAATAACATTATTAAATTATTAGTATATTTTATTATTAATATTAAAATAATATAATTTTTTATATTATATACAATTCTCCTTTCATCGTAGTGTTTTCTGTCTCCACATGTAATATTTGTATGTGGAGACAGAAAACACACAGATGAAAAGAGAATTGTATATAATATAGAAAATTATATTATTTTAATATTAATAATAAAATATAGTAATAATGTTATTATTTATAATTAGGAATAATTACCAATAATTACCAATAATTAGGAATAATTACCAATAATTACCAATAATTAGGAATAATTACCAATAATTAGGAATAATTACCAATAATTAGGAATAATTACCAATAATTAGGAATAATTACCAATAATTAGGAATAATTACCAATAATTAGGAATAATTACCAATAATTGGGAATAATTACCAATAATTAGGAATAATAACATTATTACATTATTAGTATATTTTATTATTAATATTAAAATAATATGATTTTCTATATTATATACAATTCTCCTTTCATCTGTGTGTTTTCTGTCTCCACATGTAATATTTTCATTCTTTTTCAAAATTATCAACCTACTCACTAATGGAGAGGTGAAACTGAATGCAAATATTACATGTGGAGACAGAATGTAAAACACACAGATGAGAGTAGAATTGTATATAATATAGAAAATTATATTATTTAAATATTAATAATAAAATATACTAATAATGTAATAATGTTATTATTATATAATTAATATTTATGAAAAAATAATATTAGTACTATGAAAATAATAAAAAAATTATATAATATTAAAATTATCAATATTTGTAACAGGTTTTGCTTTATTCTCAACATATTCAATTCTTAAAGGGTCAATTTTTAGGTCTATCTCAATAAAAAGTTTGCGTCAGTCGTGTATGATGTAAACTCTCTAATTATCCTTGCTTGAGTGTTTGTTCTAACAAATTATTCAAAACCAGTAATGCTTTTATATTTTATTGAAAAATATGGAACAACTAGGTCGTCAAAAGTAATTATTAGGTGACCGCATATGGATAAATCAACATAGAAATCCAAACGGTTCTGGTTTAAATCCAGTATATGTAGAAGTTGTGGAGAATTTTTTATCATTTGCAGCATAAAATCCAGAATTTGTTTCAGAAGGCAAAATAAAATGCCCTTGTAGAAAATGTGCATTGAGAATGTTTGACACATTTGACAAAGTGGGGGGACATCTCTTGCATTTTGGTTTTCAACCAGATTATGTTTATTGGTATCAACACGGTGAACGCAGTTCCAAAGCAGGTGATACCAACTTGATTCCAGATCCATCTCGGTTTCAAGATTTAGTACATGATGTTGAAGGTTCATCTGTTCAATATACAGAAACTTCGGCTGATATAGCTTCAAATCCTATGTTGGCACCATCTGAATTTTATGATTTGTTGAGGTCTGCTGAGGATGCATTATATCCTGACTGTAAGATAAGAAAATTAGAAGCAGTTACAAAATTTATGGCTATCAAATCAGATAACGGAATGTCAAACAACTATTTTGACCAGATATTTTCTTTGCTTAAAACACTATTACCCGAAGGAAATGTTTTTCCTACAAATTACTATGAGATTAAGAGGCTGGTTTGAAATTTGGGACTTACTTGTCAGAAGATTCATGCATGTTCAAATGACTGCATTTTATATTCTGGGTAAAATTATTCGTTGAATAGTTGTCCCACATGTGGGTAATTGATATATAAATAAGGAAAACATGGGAAGTCTGGTTTGATTCCTGTAAAACAGTTGAGATATTTTCCGTTTCATCCAGATTTCAGCGTTTATTCATGTCTATGAATACAGAGACAATGATGTCATGGCATAAAGAGAATATTTCAACTGATAAAATCTTGAATCATCCAGCCGATGGTGATTCATGGAAACATTTTGATAGAGTCCATCCATAATTTGCTTTAGAAGCTAGAAATGTTCGACTAGGCCTTTCCAATGATGGTTTTTGTCCATTCGGATCTTATGGTAGTCAATATTCATGTTGGCCTATTTTTTTAACTCCATACAATTTACCTCCATGGATGTTGATGAAGAAGCCATATATATTTTTGACTTTACTAATTCTAGGACATCCGAAGAAAAATATTGATGTTTATTTGAAACCATTGATTGATGAATTAAGTTTATTGTGGAGTACTGGTGTCAGTACATATGATGTTGCAACGAAACAGAATTTCATACTGAGAGCAGCATTGATGTGGACAATTAGTGACTTCCCGGCTTATGGGATGTTATCTGGATGGAGTACACATGGTCATAAATCTTGTCCTTACTGTATGGAAGAGAACAAAGAATTTATTCTCAATCATGGAAAGAAACCTTGTTATTTTGACTGTCATCGCAGATTTCTTCCAGCTGATCATCCTTTTCGTAGAAACAGATCTCATTTCAGAAAAGGAACAGTTGAAAAGGGATGGACCTCCAAAAATGATATCAGGTTCGGAGTTAAAATAAGTTGTATTTTCATTACCTCCGATCATTTTTGGTCCCACAATAAACCAACAGAAAATTTCTGGTTTTGGAAAAGAACACATTTGGATTAAACGTAGCATATTTTGGGATTTTCTATATTGGTCTGATTTCTTGGTCCGACACATGTTAGATATCATGCATATTGAGAAGAATTGTTTTGATATATTGTATCATACAGTTTTGGATATGCCAGGAAATAGCAAAGACAATGTAAATGCATGTTTAGATCTTGCCCAAATTTGCAGGCGTCCAGAACTGGAACTATTTTAGAATGTCAGAATAGAAAGGTTACTGAAACCAAAAGTAGTTTATACACTATCTAAATAAAACCGTTTATTATTTTGTCAGTGGATTGAAAATTTGGGACTTCCAGATGGCTGTGCTTCCAATTTGGGTAGATGTGTAAAGAATGGTCATATTACTGGATTAAAATGTCATGATTGTCATGTTATAATGGAAAGACTTCTACCCATTGGATTAAGAGGTCTGTTTAATTATGTGATTTGGGATTCCATAACAGACATGTCTCATTTTTTTCGGGATATTTGTTCGGCTACAGCAGATTATGATGCTCTATGCAAACTTGAAGAAGATGTTGTTGTAATTATATGTAAACTGGAAAAAATATTTCCGCCGTCTTTCTTCGACTCAATGGAACATTTGATGTTACATTTTCCATATGAAGCCAAATGTGGAGGTCGAGTACAGTTTCTATGGATGTACCCATTTCAATGATGCATGCACAAATTGAAAATAAAATTATGTAACAAAGCATCTGTTGAAGGATCTATTGCAAAAGCTTATTTTCAAGAGGAAATATCTTTTTTCTGCTCCCATTATTTTGAATCTGAGTATCCTTCAAAACACAACCGAATGGGACGGAACGAGAGGAATATTGATGAAATCCACAATCAATTATCTATTTTCAACCAGCCAGAGCATGGTTTTGGTAGAGTTTATTAACGCTGGCTTTCGGATGATGAACATCACAGAGCTCATACGTATGTTCTGCTCAACTGTGAAGATATGACATCAGTTGTACTGTAAGTGTTTATATGACTTATTCTATCATTTATGGTACATTAAATAAATTTGGTTTTTATAGGTTGTATAATAATCATATCAAGAAATAAATTCCACAAATTAAAGCAGCTGCTCTCGAAGAAATCCGACTGAAAAATTTCTCTCAGTGGTTTCAAAAACTGGTAACATAAATTCTTTATCTTTTAGAAACTCATTCAATGTATAGATTATTATATTGATAATTATTTCACAAATTCTCAGGTGTCTCGACATAATGATAAAATTGACAAATGGCTGTGTATATTGAGTAACCCACCTTCCAAACTTGTTAAAACTTATAATTCATATGTGGTGAATGGATTTCGATTTCACACACATGAATATGGGGAATGGAAAAAAACAATGAACAGTGGAGTTAGCTTGAGAGGATCTCATCATCGAGAAAATGAAGTTGACTTTTATGGCATACTTGATGAAATCATTGAACTCTGTTATCTTGGACAACATTACATAACCATGTTCAAATGTCAGTGGTTGGATACAGAGAGAGGCGTGCGTGTTCATCCGACTCATGGAATCATCGATATTAAATGTAAAAGTGTTCTCGTAGTAAATGAACCATTCTTATTGGATCAACAGGAACATCAAGTTTATTACACAAAGTACTGTGCTACATCAAGAGACTTGACTGATTGGTGGAGTGTAATAAAAATCAAAATTCAAGACAATCAGTTTAGTCAAAGAGAATGTGCTTTCACGGATGTGAAAAGAATTGAATTTTTTCAAGAGAGTACTCAAAATCAATCTTTTTTACAAAGAGACATGAGTATCGATGACGACACCCCACATTTAAGAGTCAGGGATGACGATGATGTTAATGATGTCACATATGAATTTGAAATGGTTAGAGATGAAGCAACTGGAACTTGAATGGATATCGATGATGTTGAGGAGGAATATGAAGATGACATTGACATATATGAAGATGATGATGAAGATGAACACTGATAGAATTCCATGGTAGTTATATACAATCATAATATATATATATGTATATATATAATAGTAATTATCAATTATTTGCTAACAACATTAACATTTTCTATTTCAGATGGACGATGAAACATTTCGTGAGTTGGCGGATGCTGACCTGCCTTTCGATGCGGATGAGTTGCTGGGAGATGACCCTCAGCATGTAAGCGCTCCAGGGAGTACGAAGAGGGGCCACGGTCTTGCACGACTGATGATTCATGACCCTGTCCCCGAGCGACGTCCACGTATTGGGTTTGATCCACGCACACGGAGGTGTGATAACCTGTGTGACAATCTGTGGATTTAACAAAGATTTCATTAATCTATTCACATAATAAATGTTTATTATATTTATAGTTTTCTGCATATAGCAGTCGGACAGGGCAGCGCTATTTTGCACAACTATTTCTCTCAGTCGTGGACCACATGGGAGCAGATTCCCATTGATGTGAAGCAGGCCATGTTCGGCCATTGGTTGGTATGTACGTAAATAAATAAATTTTATTTTGAAAATTATTTCATTTCTAACTTGATATTTTGATTTATTTGTAGGGTTTATGGTATCCGATCGAGGATACCATGCGTGACGCCATCCACAAGGCATGGGAGGTGGCCATGCGTGATCGCTTTCGTCAGTTTTTTCACAATTTAAGAAAAGCTATCATGAAGAAAGTAGGAGTGTCGGATTTTGACGAGTGATGTAGAGCACACCGACCAGAGTACATTTCATCCCATGTATGGGATGGATTATGTGTGCACTGGTTGAGTGGTGCCTTTCAGAGGATATCATCGGTGGGGAGGCAGAATCGGGGGAGACATAAGGTGACTCATCGAGCTGGAAGTCGTTCTTTCAGTACTAATAGACAACATCTGGTACGTACATTATTTATAAATATTTTATATAACTATGAATATTAACAGTTTATTTTTTATTCTTATAGGCTGTCGAGCACCCCGATATTACGGAGTACGACGTATATCAGAGGATGTATAGTGATCCTGCTATTGGGGAGCTCAGAGGTGATCGTCAGCATCACATCGTGGTCAGTATTATTTGTTTTCAAGTTTAAAAATTAACTGCATATAATATATTCACAATTTTAATTTTAAATTGCAACTACAGGAGTCATATGAGGCTGCAGTGTCACAGACCCGGCCTGAGAGTTAGGCCGAGTCATCAGATCAGACCACTGGCCGTCAGTTTGATGAGGCGACATGGATGCAGGCCACCCAGTATGCCTTCAAGAAGGGTCGGGTAGTTGGTATTAGCTCTCAACTGACTCCTGAAGATTATTATGGCATTGTTGCGATGTCAGCGTCCAGCTCGAGAGGAGATCGTGCATCTTCTTCTGCTACACAGTATGAGGATCAGTTGCGATCTCAAACTGCACTGATAGAGATTCTCCGACAAGAGCAGGAGCAGATGCATCAGCAGCAGCAGCAGCATGAGGAGGAGCGTCGACGCCAGCAGCAGCTGTACGAGGAGTAGATGAGTCGGTGGCAGCAGCAGCACCAGGAGCAGATGAAGTACATGTGCCGACTCACTCATGCTTTAGGGATGGAGTTTCCACCACCAGCATCTGCAGATCCCCCCTCCCACCCCCCCCCCCCCCCTCCTTCAGATTAGAGTTTGTTTTTATGTTATAAAGTTTGTTAAATCAAAATATGAATTTTTTTCTATTCATAGTTTCTGTCTCATTATAAAATATTAATAATATTATATTTTTAAATAACAATATTAATATGGATAATATTATTATTTATATTTTATAATATTAAAATTTATAAATATATTAAAATTTTATAATATTATAATTTAATTATATTTTTTTGTAATATTTGAATTATTTTAATATTTGAATGTAAAATAATTCTACTATTTTTATATTAATTAAAATAACTTATTAATATTTTTTTATTTATAAATTATAATTATAATATTATTATATTAATTAAATAATTTATTAATATTCTATTATTTCATATTTTTGAATTATAATTATATTATTATTATATTAATTAAAATAATTTATTAATAATTTATTATTTTTATTTATGAATTATAATTCTATTATTATATTAATTAAAATAATTTAGTAATATTTTATTATTTTTTATTTTTGAATTATAATTGGATTATTATTATATTAATTAAAATAATTTATTAATAATTTATTTTTTTATTTTTTTTATAGTATTTGCGACGGCAAATTATGCCCGTCCCAAATAGTATTATTATGATATTCATTAAAATAATTTAATAACATTTTTTATTTTTTAAAAAAAATAGTAATTTCTACGGGCCCCGTCGCAATTACTATTTTAAAATTTTTTACAAATATACGGAGTAATATTTGCGACGAGAAGGATCCCTATCGTAAATAATATCTTTAGCGACGGGCCCATCGCAAATAATTGTTGTTTCGACGACGTTTTCCGCAACGGGCAATTTGCGGCGGGCCCCCGTCGCAAAAGGCCATTTGCGACGGGATCCCATCGCAAATGACCCATCGCAAATACCTGTTTTTCTAGTAGTTACTAGAATAAATTTTATGGAGAAGAATTATGTGGATGCTAAATATTATTTATTTAAAATTTAAATATCTAATAAACAATTTTTTCCCTTGTTTGATATTCTATGTTTTTAAGATTATTATTTCCATAATGCTGTGAATCAAAGATGATGGCACAATACATAAAGAATAAATTATTTCAGATCCAACATCTTCTATCTAACAAATTAATCACTCGTGTAGAAAATATATGAAAAAAAATAGATAATTATAAGCTCTGAGAAATAGAACATGGGATGTTGATATAATGGTAGATATTGAATTTCAATTCCATTTCTATCTATGATAAATTGATGATAACTATTATTCTTTTATTCTAATTATTTCTACCATACTTTGATTATAATTTCATAACTCTAATTGTTTCTATTTGAAAATTCAAAAGGGGGGAAAAGTTGGTAAATGTAATATTATATAATGTGAAAATTATTTCAAAAATTCATTTATATTTTAAGAGGGTATTATTTTCAAAGGTACATGATGATTTTATTACTTACCTTATTTTAAAATTATTTTTCATAACATTTTTTTGTGATTTTAAAAATGGGGTATAATGTTGAGTCATTTTTATAAACTAAATATTATTTATTATTATTTTTTTGATAAATCAAAATACACATTACATTTTATTAAAGATAAAATGATATTTTATTAAGTATTTTCTATAGATTTGTTAACTTCTGAATTACTATATTATGAACCTTTATTGTTTTGTAACATCACGATTATTCTTCTAATTTTTTTGTAATTAGAAAAACTTTTAGAATAAAGACTAAAATAGTTAAACTGATATCTATTATCCTCAATATTCCTAAATATTTTTAATGTGTTTATTACAACCAGTGCCTATAAATAGATAAATAATACAAAAATGACCATATTTTTATGTACTAACATTTTAGTGATGATAATGGCCCCTTATATTGAGATATTACATTTTTTATTTTCATAGAGAGCCTAGAACTTTTATTTGTGTGGTTTTTATTATCAAAGAACTAGTAATTTACTTTATATTCAATTTAATATGGATTTTCTCTGATAGAAGATGTCTTAGGGTTATTTTTCTAATCTTTTCTGATCAATAATGTTATGGGGAAAAATCTTGATTATCCTATATTATAAGAGAATTTTCATAGGTATTGGACATGATGATTATGTTCCACCAATTTAATTTGTTTCATTTTAGTACCCTGTGTTCTTATAAATCTTAGATTGATTATTCGGTTGATTTTGGTCAAAATAGAATTGTTTTGGCGATAAAAACATTCATTGCTATTAATTAAAAAATTAAAATTTAATTGATTATTATTCATCACTCCATCGCATTTTTATACATTGTTTTGTGTACATTATATTCTATATTTTCAATTTGGTTTGTTTAATTTGGACACTATTTATTTACTAACTTATTTATTTCTATCAAACATTATATTTTGATACACTAATTAGTTCAAAATGGGTGATATTTTTAACTATATTATTGAAAAGATTGAAATATTTATAAGATTTTTAAAATCATAAATTTACCCCTCTTGATGTTTCCCTACTATTATGACCTAAAAACTCAAAATTTACACACAATGAGTTTAAATATTGAAATTACTCAACTACAAACCCCAAAAAATACCACTAAGAATTATATATCACCAATCTAGAAACTCATTTAGACTAAACTAGGCTTGGAATCTAATCAATCTTACCTTTTAAAAATAAACAAAAAACATAAAATGTACTTTTTTTTCTTAATTCACACATGTCAAGGAAATACACTTCTTAATTCACCAACATAGGAATTTATCAACCACTAAGAAATCCAATAAATTTAGTTATTTATCCCTTAGATTTACAATTCCTATTCTAATCAACTTTAAAACCATCTTCATTTCACATGTTTATATAAATATAATCATTATATAAATTTTGTTCCAACATAAAAAATCATCACTACTATTTTTACCTAATTTTTTTCCTCGAATAAGTTAATTTGGAAAGAATGAATATTTTTATATATTTTAATTAACTCAAATTCTCTTTACAAAATTTTTCCCAATAACTTTTTTCTAAAATAAACATTCTCCCAAAACATTTCTTGAAATCCATTTTCAAGTCACATAAATTCAATCACATGTTATATATGCCTTTATGTCAAATATGATACATGTATGCATGCGTGTTTCCACCTCAAGTTAAGAGTAAAATGACAAATCGATAAAGATAAAACACTATACTTATATAAATCACAAATAAACAAATATATACATAAGAAACCACAATGTCACACCAATGTAATTTAGATTATTCAGTATACAAGTGTTATGTAATCCTAATAATGAAATCCAATTTATATTCTATAAATTATCATTATCCCCAACCATTATTCAAAACCATAATAAAAATAAAAAAATTTATTTTACACTATTTATAAATCATTATCCCTAGTTACACATCTTGAGATAGATTACCATGAGACATTGAGGGAAAATTCTAAGAGGCAAGATCATGATATCTTGAGGTAAGTGTCATGGATTAAAATAAACCCTTGAAATTAAAATTTTCTTACCATTGAAATTGGATGGACAAATGTGTTAATCATAAAATGGTTATAAATATAAACAGTAAAATATATATTGGGAGACATTTTTACCAAAGACTAAGGAAATTCCTTAAAAAACATCAATATAACTTCTTGTGGATAATCCATTTTCACCTACGTGAAAGAACTAACCCTAAAAAATATGGATAACATAAATTATGTACATATTTTGAGTTTTATGAATAGGGTTTGAGAATAAAACTATGTTTGATGCCACTATTTCACCCCCTAAAAAATTACATAATATTTATGTGAGTAATTTTATAATAAGGAATCCAAATAACTAATACTTAGTATAAAATTAACCAGCACATGTAATCTTGATATTACTAGGAATCCATGAAACCAAACCCTGCCTACTTTTTTCAATGAGAGTGAATAATAGTAATCATACTAGAATATCAATACACCAATGGTACTATAATCTCTATATTTTTTCAATAAGAAATTTATTGACTTTTGAATAACAAGAAAAACATAATTTATCCAATCCCTCGTGTAAAAACCACAAAGTGGTTTCCATGATCGAAAAGGCCCACCCAAGATTGTGGTATCACTAAGAGGGGGAGTTAATCACTGATACATTTTTTCTTTCAAGTTTACTTTATTTTGAAACAACATTTTCCTCATATTAAATATTTATCACTTTGGTAAAAACAAAAACAAAATCACACATCCATAAGAACATAGGTATTTACAAAGTTCACTTCTCAACAAGTGTAACTACATACTTAGTATAGTATGAAAATAACACAATACTGCACAATAAACATGAAAAAAATCCTTCTGTGGATAAAAATTGTTCGGATATACCATTACACTTGTGTAGAACTATGATCAATACAATGTTAAATGTTCTTCCCCTAGCACAAATGTTTTAATACAAGTTTGTGTAACAAGTTAAGAAACTTCCACTAATTACTTTCAAAATTCTTAATGTCCTACCTTGTAAAAAATTAACTTTTAATAAATTTCAATATAATTACTCACTTTCTAACCCAGCATCATGTATGAATTTCTTTGAAATTTGTAATGATACTAGGTCCAATGGATCAATCTGATTCCTCAGTCTGATACCTTAGTCTAAAAAAATTATTATTCAATAATACCATGTAAAAAATTATAAACTGCCTTCAATCTCTTTCTAGAAAACTATGTATGATTGCTCAATCTGATCTGGTAACCACTGAATATGATCTTCTTTCTTCTTCTTATTTCGAAAAACCTATCCTTTGAATGATCTGTCCTGAAACCTCTTATCTCTAAAACTTTCAGTGCTTTCACATTCTTTATTCACCCATGAATGGTATAATTATCATTCAAAAGTTCAATGTACTTCCTACTATATATATCTGAGAATAACATTGTTTGGGTGGTAATATGAAAACATTTTACTTCTTAACCAAATTTCTCAAATCTCAAGTTTCATTTCATTTTAACTCCATATTTGACTTATTCTGCACTACTCAAATTTTCATGTTTCTTCTCTAAAATTCTCAAAACTTCTCATATCTTTAGTTGGATTCAAAATTTATAACCATTATTTAGTATTATTATAATTTTCATTCTCATTTCATCATTATGATTAAGTCATATGTGTGATATCGTATTACTATTCACCATACCAATTGATCATATTAAAATCAAATGACTTCTCATTACGATGGTCAGTACCCACTATAAACAATATATTCATTGTGAAGCTATAAACCAATTGATAGTTATAAAACATTAAAATCATTCTTCCATAAACATAGTCACAACTTATAAAGATATCATAATTCTATTAATCACTTCAAAAATAGCTTTAAAACCCCTATTTTAAAAGTATTCCACAAAACTCTTCAATAAATTATTATTTTCCTCTTTTCCTCGGACCGATGATACTGTGTATGATGAAGTTATTGGTATCAACCTACATCTTATGGATTGGTATATATTCAATTTGATGGTTTTTTTCATTTCCAGTATGATTATTCGAGACCACTTTTAAAACAAATCAATGTTCTTCTTTCATTCTTGACCCAATTGTAGATAACCAACATTTATTTTTTCCTTAACCCAATAAAATAATAAATTTTTTTATAAAATTTTTTAATACATTATTGATATGAATATGTTTTATTGGTCTCTAATCTCATTTTTTTATTCATTCCCAACAACATCCACTATGAACAATTGTGCCTCTAATAGATTGGAGACACACTGCATCCAATGAACTAGTGTTGGAATCATAAAATTTAGAAACTTATTTACTTTTCTAATTATAGTAAAAAACATTTATTATTCACCAACATCATTCTCTGAATATATGAATCAAGTGGATTCTTGGTCTAACTAAAAACCAGCATCTTTGTCTTCTCACATTTCAAAAAAAACTTCCCAGATTTCAAATAATTTTTTGTCTAGTGATCTATCACCAATATACTGAGACTCGAATACTTTAACTTTAAAATATTTATTATTATAAAAACTACTACTTGTAATATTGAATTCCTAATTAAATTGAGAACAATTAATATTAGAATATCATCATATGATTTACATTGGAAGATATTATAACTTTCCAGCCTTTCAGTGCTTCTTTCTTTAAAGCCATACCATAAACTGATTGGAAGCACTTGTTCTCCCCATTTCCTTCATAAGGATAACATCACTAGTTTTCTATATAAATTTTGATTTATGTGAAATGAAATATCATAAAATAATTTTCTTATTTAGTATGGATACCTTCATGACTATAATAATTTCTTGTACTTATCAAAACATTTTTTCTGAACACAATGTGAGTCTGAAAAACAACTTCTTTTACAAAACTTCTTCAGAATAGAAAACTAAATGAAAGAAACATTATAATTAAAAGTGCATATTATTATCTGATTATGATTCATTCTTATGTCCCTATCATCCGATCACCAAATCTTAAAAATAGAGGTGATTTATTTTTCTTGAAAAAAAATAAAACATAATGAAAAACAATCAGCACAAACTTATTTTAGAGTCTAAAAATACATCCATCCAACTTGGTCCTGACAATCTCCCCATTTGGATTTTGTTGTCAACCAAGGTTCATAAATCACTAAACATTGTAATATCAAGAAATGGATTTCTTATCAAAAATTCTAATACTTTTTGAGATAACACATTGTTGGTAACACGAATTATTGATAGAAAACCCATATTTTCCAAACGTAGTACCTCTTGAAACATTTTTATCCTTCCAACTTTCCTTCAGATATTTCATCTCTTCTTGATTAACTTCTTACACTTACCTATAAATACAATTTTACTACAAACACACTAATAAATATTTAGAATTGTTCAAACACTTACATGCTATGTTTACATCTTACCCACAACTCCCCTTATATACATGCTTACTTAAAATTTATATCACATATCAATGGATAGATTTTTGACACAATTCTCCCCCTTAAAACACTATCCAAAGTCTAGATGAGATATTGGATAGAAACACATACCTCAACCTTGGATAGAAATAGGTTGGACACCCATGTGCAACCTCATCTTGAAAAATAATTACTTCGGTAAAGGTTTTTTAAATATGTTAGTAACTTGTTCCAATGTAGGAAGATACTCTGGATTAAATTAATTCATCCCTACATGCTCTTTGATTAAATGATATTTTATATTGATATTTTTTAAAGTATAATATTATACAGGGTTTCTTTTAAGGTTTATGGCACTCTAATTATCAAAACCCAATAAAAAAGTTAACTTTACTTCATCAAGTAAGTCTTCCAAATGATTATTCATCCATATAACTTCGGTAACATATTCAGTGGAAAAAACATACTCAGCGAAAAATATGATAAGAGTTAATGAATTTTGTTTCTTATTATTATAAATTACACAACTTTTACACATAAAGATAACTCCTCTAATTTTGTATCTTCTATTATCAACATTTTCTTCCCAATAATAATCTGAATACCCAAACAAGTCAATACATTCTGAGCTTTAATATCTGATTCTAAAATTTTTTGTGCCTTTGATATATCTATGAATTATTTTTCTAGCCAATAGGTGTGATTATTTTTAAGCACTCTGAAATCATTCACATAATGTAACATTATAAACAATTTCTAGTATTGAGGTAGTCAAATATAAAAAACATCCAATCAACTTCTAAAACTCTTAAGAGTCAGCTTCATTACCTTATCCATATTTAGTCAAATTGGTTCCCACTTACATTGTTGTGGAAAAATGTTTTGAATTTTCCATTCCAAACGTATTAAGAAGTTTATTTTGATACATTTCTTGAAAATGAAATTTTTCTTTCTTCTCTTGTGAGATTTTTCACCCAATAAATTATTTTATTTCACCTTGAATGGAAATCTCAAACAACTTTTTCATGTCTTCAGAGAATAATTCAAAAGTTCTTTCATCATTCCCAGTAAAGATAATTTCGTCAAAATAAGCAATTACAATGAGGGAAAACTCTTGACTTTCTTTGATGTATAGATTATTATAAACTCTTCATTTATTAAAAATAATCTTTCTTAAGAATATATCCAATCTGGACTACCATAAATTCATATGATGATTTATACCATACAAGGATTTATTTATTAGACACACATAACTTTCATCCTTACCAAAAACAAATCCACATGGTTGTTAAATATAAATTACATCATCCAGTTCTCATTTCAAAAAATCAGAATTCACATCCATCTCAAATATTTTTTAACTTCATTGTGTATCAATTTCAATAAATATTCTAATTGTTTCTAATCTTTCCATAAGATAATAATTCTCATCAAAATCTATGCCTTCAATATGTGAGTAACCTTTTCACACTGAAATTTCTTTTTTTTCTTATCACTTCACCATCTTTATTCAACTTATTTTGGAAAAAATAACTTTCTAAAAAATAAATTCTTTTGGTTTAGTTACGAGTTCCAAAGTATAATTCATTTAAATCAGGTCTAAATTTTTATTTGTAGCATGAATCCATTCAAGATTCTCAAAAGATCCCTTAACATATTTTGACTAAAGTTTTGAATACAAATTATGTGTAATAACTTTTGATGTTATTCTTTTCTCAACCTTTTGTTGTTGATCACCAATTATGTTTTGAGCTTACACTTTCTTCCTCAACCTAGAATTTGATGCTTGAGATTCTTCCTCATCATTGTGAATAGATGTGTATGATTCTTCTTTTAGTGTCAAATTACAATTTTTTGCAACTTTTTCATAATTCTTTCATCCTTCTCATATTCCTTATCTGTACATGTTTTTTTATCATTTTCTTCATGTTTTTCAAAAACATTCACATTAACAAAGTAAAATAATCTTCATGTCTTCTTTTTGAAATATATATATCCTCTTCCATCTATATCATCGCCAAAAAACATTTCATCTTTTCTTCTCTATTCAAACCTTCCATGGTTTCCACCTTTATTTATATAATGCATAGACACCTAAAAACTCTTAACTATTTCAAATATATAGTTTTCCATAAATCATTTAATATGGAGTCATATATGAACTGATCCTGTCAAAACATCATTTTTTATTATAAATAGCAATGCTCATTGCTTACCTCCAAAAGTAATGAGAGAGACCATGTTCAAGTAACATAGTTCTCCCTAGTTTAAACGGACTTCGATTTTTTCATTTAGCAAAACAATTTTTTTAGGAGTGTATGGTGCACTGAAATCATGAAAAATTACATGATTCTAAAGATTACATTCAAACTATTCATTTTTTCATTCACCAATATTGTATGTTCCAAACTTCTTTATGGAATACCCGCATTCTTTCTCATATTTTCTCCTAAAATGTTTAAACATTTTCATAGCATCTGACTTATGTTTCATATAAATAACACAAGTAATGTGAGTATATTAATAAATGAATATAATAAAGTACTTATCTCTATGAGTTGATTGTTTTCTCATTATCTCACATATATCTGAATTAATAAGTTCTATGTGTCATTTTGGACAAATGTCAACTTTCTTATGAACATAGTTTGTTATCTTTTCTTTTCTAATAATTTTTGCAACTCAAATCTCTTCTTCTTGATATATTAGGAATTCCATGGACATTGTATCTCTTTGATAACTTACTCATGTTTCTCTAACACATGTTTCCCAACCCTTCATTACACAACTATTCCTCTTTATCATACTTAATTAATAAGTGTTTTGATTTTCACTAACATTGAATAAATTTTATTTTGTATGTTGTATTATTGTAACTATCTTTCCTTCTTCCCATATATTCAAAATAAATCCATATTTTCTAAAAATTACTTTTTTCCTTCATCAAAATGTTGTGAAACACTTAGAAATTTGTGTTTCAGCACATCAACAAACAAATATTTCTTGTATTTTAACTTTTCTTCTTTAATAACAGCATATCCAACACCTTTGATTCTGATATTTTCATCATTATAAAATATAATTTTTCCTTCCTTAAACTATTTCACATTATATAACAATTTTGAGTCTCCTATCATATGATAAGAACACGCACTATCCCAGATCCAAGATCGTTCTCCTTTTGTATCTTTAAGAGAAGTTTTTAAAACAATTTCTTTTACGTTCCCTTAATCTTTATTCACATCCAGATTTTCAGAGTTTTTTCAAACCTTCTTTTGTGTCAATAACATAACAAGACAACCTATTTCATAATTTCTAGGTTAGCCACATATTTCACAAATAGTTTAAAATATTTGAATCTATTTCCAACTTTCACACCAACCTTCTCTGGTTTCTTCCAAACATCCTTCTTATAATTATTCCTTTGAGAGGATTCAATCCCTCTCCAAATTTTACTTCTATATTTTTTGGAATAGTTTTAATATTATAGAATAAAATAACACATATTTTCTATGTTCCTAAATCTACCACAACACCAGCAGTATCCATAGAAAGAATATTTACCACTATAACTTCCATACAGCATGGAGTTGTGGGAATGCTTCTCATAATCATTTTTATTCAACTCAATTTTCTTTTCAACCTTATCAAAACAATAATTTGTACGAACTCTTTTAGACTTATAATTCTTAAAACTTATAAATTCTTTACTTTTTTTATTTTAGCCACATACATAACTTTTCCATCATTCTTATTCTTAGAAACAATTTAAAATTTATTCTTAACTATTGAAGGTAACTTTTGATCCATCATAGGTTCACCCTTTTCCAAAATTTCACCAAATTCAAAGATAGAGTCCTAGAAACTTGTAACTCTCTAGTCAGGTTTAGAATGTTTTTGTTGCAAAGTATCCAATTATTAATATTTTTATTTTATCATAACTTCCACAAGTTCATTTTAATTACTTTCTTTCTCAATATATTTATTTATGTCATTAATCTCTTACAGTATATTAACATTATCATTAGTAAAATTTTATTGACTATTTGTTGAGGAATTTTTATTTTTCAATTTCTGATTTCTTTATCAGGCCTTCCAATATTTCTTAGACATTATTTTAATTCATCTTTCAGATGAAATTATAATTGAATTTCTTCTTATTTAGAAATGATACTTCTGAATTATTCATTGTTAATTATTATAATGAATGTAATTTCTCCATTGTTATTGGTAAGATTTTTGGATCCAACATCATTGTATTCTTCTTGATCAACAAAAGAAAAAAACATCTCTGTTTAGAATTAGATAACTTTTTATCTTTCCCTTTGGAATAATATTTATCCTTATAACCATGTTTCTTCCATGAACTTTTTGGCCTTATTTAAACTTCATCACTATCAACTTCTTGATTTTTTGAAGGAAAATTATCCACAAAAATCCCAAAGGATCCACGTTCAAAAAATTTAAAATGAGTTTTCCCTTAATATCTACTTTTACCAATTTTCACATTTTTATAAAACAATAATAAAATTTCTATAATATTTTTACCTACCTCATTTTCAAAATCAAAATCATCGTGTTCTTCTTGTTGAATAACCTTCTTAGGATTTTTTTTCTTGGAATCCTTGAAAGTCATTTCTCAGTAAACTTTTTTTTTACATTCATAAGTCTTCTCCCATCTCGTTTCATAAGTAATGAGAGTACTATGAAAATCACCCAAAGAAAATATTTTAGGATCTATTTTTTCAAATGAGGAAACTTTGGAAACAAAATTGTCATAATAATTATCAAGATCTTTTCAAAAATAGTAGAATTGATGCCATCTATGCCATGAACAAGATCAAGGTTACATTTATAAAACCCAAGATATAGCACAATGGATAACCTTGGGGTTTATCTCAATGAATCCTTGTTGAATGACTAAGCGGTCTTTCCAAAAATATTTTTGGATTTTTTTTATATTTTGAAAACAACAAAAAAATAGTGAAATAGTGATGAAAAACACAGTGATGGGGTTGAAACAATGACTGGACAAAATAAACACAGGTAAAGATAAAAAAAAGAACATAAAAATACAGTAAGACATGATAGACAGTCAGCAACAACAATGCCAAATCTAGGTCAATTCCCTCTCAACTCCCAATCATTGATCTACAAAAGAACTAAATCAACAATTATCAACTTACTCAATGAATGTCTTATGGATCAGGTACACATCAATCTCACCTAAATAGGGAACAATATATCACCAAAATTCTTTAGTGCTCGACCATTCCTTCAAATTGAAAACCAATTCCCTTAACCAACTGATTCTAGCTAGAATTTCACTAACCAGAATGATCCAATTGAGTTTGTCAGATTGCACACCCCATCTCAATCGCTCATTTTGAGAAATTAAGAATCGAAGGGGAGAAGAGATGAGGTGAGAAAGTAGTAGATCTCCCCCATGAAAGGTTTCTCACTTGCTCACCCAAATCACAGTTGTGATCTGCTAAGGTGAATAATAGAAAATAATGATTGCAATAAAGATCAGATCACCAGGTTGTGTTGGGTTTTATAACTTGAATCGGGCCCTACAAATTAGTTCCCCATTTCTATAGATTCAAGAGCACCACACAAAATAATAAATAATGAACAACACAGAACAATTCTAATTAAAAATAGAACAGAATGATGTATTTATAAAGATCTGAAAAAATTGAAACTAAAACAGATCAGTGGAGTATGGATGAAGATGGAGGATCGGGGGTCATGTCTCCATTGTTGAAGATGAGTTTCCAGTCTGTGGTGAAATGGTGGTGAATGGTGAGGTGTGGAGTGCCCCCCCCCCCTTCTTCAACAAGAGAGGATTAAGGTTCCTCCTTTTCGAAAAATGAAAACTGAAAATATACAACTAATAGGAAGAAACTTCAAAACATGTGGCATGCCCTTGATGTGCTCGTCATTGGCCTTTGGGTGAAAATAAATTGAGTGAACACAACCTCTTGAAATGGCCCCTGAATCCCTCGTACTTTTCCCTTGAATTTTCAATGAACATCTTCTCCAATCACATTCACATGATCACCTCCTGCAGCAAAAAATAAAAAAGACATCAAGCACTAGAAAAATTAAGTGATTAATATTAAAAAAATATTAATACCATTATAAGAATAATAGTAAGTTAAAAAATATTTATAAACTTGAAAACTATATAATATATATATACGTACATATACCTGTAATTATAGTTATTAATATTATTAGGTAAATATAAAAATTTCATAAAGTTATTTATATTAACTAAAATAATAATTGTAACCATAAATACAAATATTAGTATATATACATGTATATGTATATAGATTAATTAATCTATTTAAATTCTTTACTATTATTAATATTTTATTATAAGTATAAATTATTATATGATATTATAATATATATTATTTTAAATATATTATATGAAAAAAATAAAAAGAAGAAGATGCAGAGGGAAGAGGAGAGCTGGGGTGGCTCAAGCTGAGTAGGGGAAAGGGGAATAGAGGGGCTCCAGTGGTAGCATGAGGAAGGGGCTATTGTGGGTTGGTGAAGGCAGATGGAGACTGTCATGGCGATGAGGTTTCTTGTGGCTTGTGGTGAAAGGGGGTGGCTCCAGTTCTTCTTTAGGTTCAAGGGGTGAATATTTGAGGATGGAGGGGGGCATCATGGCAGTGGGTCTTCGACAGAAGGGTGAATTAGTGGTTTTGGGAGAAGAGTAGTGGCGCACGACTCATAAGAGAATCCAATTGGATTTTCTAGATATAGTGAGGTTCAAGTTGTTGCAGTGCATGGTGAGGTTCGACCTGGGTTTGGTTTGAGTGTTTTTCAGTTTAATTATTCATCTGTGATTTCATGCAGTTTTAGGGGATTCTCAATTTTTTCTATTGATTTTTTATGATTTGTTTGATCTTGGATTGAAAACTACTACACTTTGAATTTTCTTGTTTTTATGTCATCATTTTGATTTTAGTTCGTGATGTTGTTGGAGGTAGTGGAAGTGAGTCACAAATCACTGTTTGGGGACAAGATGGCAGGACGATGGTGGTGGGGTTTTTTATATAAATGGGGTAGGGTCACAGATATTTATAAAAATGGGTCTCAAGATGCGTGAACCCTTTTCATGCATCTTAGGCGCAGAGAGATGCATGAACAAGGTTCACGGATCCTGTACAGTAGGGATAAAAGTTGCGTGTAGCCCATTCACGCATCTAACCTCACCAGGAAGCATGAACGGGGTTCACACATCCTTTGTAAACATTAGGAAGGATGCGTGAACCCGGTTCACGCATCTTATAGAAAGTTTTAATTTTTATTTTTTTGTATTTTTAAAATTTTCATTTTTATTGTTTTGTTTATATATATATATATATAACAAAAAATTTCATCAAAATTTATCTCTTATTTAATATCCAGAAATACTGCCATTACAGCAGTCTAGATTCTGACAGACACCCTCGCCCATTGATCTCTTTTATAAGAGGGCTAGCTCGGGAAATTCTTCTACATTTTTGATGTGGGATTCAGGTTCTCTCTTTTCTACACAGAACATTCTACATTTCCAATGTGGGATTCTATTTCAAGTACGTGACTTTGAAAGACTATAAAATACAATCTATAAGACCAATATAAATGAAACTTAAAACATGGATTAAACATATAAGAAATTGTAGAAAATATAAATAATTTCATAAAAAATGTTGATGAATATTAATTTATAAGCTTTCAAAGCCACCAACTTGAAACTTAAAAAATATTTCAAATACGTATCTTTGAAAGACTATAAAATAAAAACTATAAGACCAATATGAATGAAACTTAAAACATGAATTAAACATATATGAAATAGTTGAAAATAAAATGAATTTTTTAAAAAATGTTGATGAAAAATAATTTATAAGCTTTCAAAACCACCAACTTGAAACTTAAAAACATTTCAAGTACGTGGCTTTGAAAGCATATAAAATAAAAACTATATGACCAATATAAATGAAAATTAAAACATGGATTAAACATATAAGAAATAGTTAATGATTAATTAGTTAATTAGTTAATAATTAGTTAATTAGTAATATCATTATTAATTACATAATAATTAATTGGTTAATTAGTAATATAATTATTAATTATACAATAATTAAGTATTTAGTAAGTAATATAATTATTAATTATATAATAATTCATTAGTTAATTATCAAATTTGTAATATAATAAATAATTATAATAATTCATTACAATTATTAGTTATTAATTAATAATAATTTATTATATAATAATTAATTAGTTAATTAGTAATATAATTATTTGTTATATAATAATTAACTAATTAATTTTTATATAATTAATTTTTAATAATTAATAATTATAATGGTAATTAACTAATTAATTATTATATAATTAATAATTACAAATTGTAATTAATAATTATATTACTAATTATGATTCATATTTATATTAATAATTATAATTCATAATTAGACTAATAATTATAATTAATAATTACATTACTAATTAACTAATTCTTTATTATATAATTAATAATTATATTACTAATTAACAAATTAATTATTATATAATTAACAATTAAAATTTAAAAATTATAATGAATAATTATATTACTAATTAACTAATTAATTATTATATAATTAATAATTACAAATTATAATTAGTAATTCTATTGCTAATTATAATTAATAATTATATTACTAATTAACTAATTAATTAGTATATAATTAATAATTATAATTATATAATTAATTAATTATTGTATAACTAATACTTATATTACTAATTAACTAATTAATTATTATATATTTAATAATTAGTAATTAATAACTAATAATTATAATAAATAATTATAATAAATAATTATAATTACTAATTATATTACAGATAAATTAATTATTTATTTTATAATTAATAATTATATTAAAAATTAACTAATTAATTCTTATATAATAAATAATTAATAGTTATAATTAATAATTATATTACAAATTAACTAATTAATTATTATATAATTAATAATTAATAATTATAATGAATAATTATAATTAATAGTTATATTACTAATAAACTAATTAATTATCAATTAATAATTATATTACTAATTAACTATATAATTTTTATATAATTATGTTACTTATTAACTAATTAATTATTATATATTTGTAAATAATAATTAATAATTAATACTTATATTAATTATTAACTAATTAATAATTATATTACTAATTAACTAATTAATCATTAACTATTTATTATATGTTTAATCCATGTTTTAATTTTCATTTATATAGGTCTTATAGTTTTTATTTTATAGGTTTTCTAGGCCACATACTTGAAACGTTTTGAAGTTTCAAGTTGGTGGTTTTGAAAACTTATAAACTATTTTTCATCAATATTTTTTACGAAATTATTTTTATTTTCAACTATTTCTTATATATTTAATCCACGTTTTAAGTTTCATTCATATTTTTATTATAGTTTTTAATTTATAGTCTTTCAAAGACAGGTATTTGAAACATTTTTAAGTTTCATGTTAATGGCTTTGAATGATTATAAATTATTTTTTATCAACATTTTTAATGAAATTATTTTTATTTTAAACAATTTATTATATGTTTAATCCATGTTTTAAGATTCATATATATTGGTCTTATAGTTTGTATTTTATAGTCTTTCAAAGTGACATACAAGAAACATAATCCCACATCGAAAATGCAGAATGTTCTGCACAGGAAATAGAGAAGCTAAATCCCACATCAAAAATGTAGAATGATTTCTAGGGCTAGCCCTATTATAAAAGAGAGCTCTAGGTGAGGGTGTCTATCCGAATCCAGACTACTGTAACGGCAGAACTGCTGGATATTAAATAGCCAATAAATTCTGCTGAATTTTTTTGTTTAATTTATATATATATAAACAAAACAAAAAGTAAATAAATAAAAATTAAAACTTTCTGTAGGATGCGTGAATGGGGTTCACACATCCTTCATAAAGTTTACAAAGGATGCTTGAACCTCGTTCACGCTTCCTGGTGAGGGTAGATGCGTGAACGGGATTCATGCATTTTTATCCTGATTGCATAGGATGTGTGAGCCCCATTCACGCATCTCTCTATGCCTAAGATGCGTGAACGACATTCACGCATCTTGAGACCCATTTTTATAAATATTCGTAACCCTACCCCTTTTATATAAAAATATTAAAAAACCCATTTATATAAAAAACTCGTGGCGGTGTCAGTGAGTCACTGCCAATAAGGTAACGGTGTCTCAGGTTCTTCTTAGAGTGTGAAGATGACACCATCATGGGTTTTTGGGGTGAAGATGACACTACTAGGGGTTCGCAGTGTGTGGAGGATTGGTGGGTGGGAGAGGGATGAGGTATCAGTGTGAAGGGAGATATCGTGTGAGGGATGAAAGAAGGTGCATCTGGTGGTGTGAGTTGGGTGGCAGTGTGAAAATGATAAACTGTCACCAAGAGGGTGTGGTGGTGTCTTTGGGAAACTATGGAAAAGGTGTGGTGGAATGCTGAGTGGGAGGCACTACCAGATGTGTTGGTGGTGTGACAGGATAGGCAGCAGGTGGCACCAGCAAAATATATAAATAAATAAACTAAATTAACAATTAAAATTAAAATCTATTTCAAATTTAAAGAATGTAAAAATAAAATAAAATTATATTAAACTTCAATTTATTCAAAAATAATAATCAAGATTACAATATGTTAGAAATTAATTCAAAACAACATAAAAGTTAATTTTTTAAAACAATGAAAAATATAAAAGTTCGTATGAAAAAATCAATTAACTGATAAATTAATTAAATGAATAAATAAAATCAGAGAATTCAACTAAAATATTTAATGAATGGAATTGAATTATTTTAATTAATTTAATTATTCAATGTATCAAAAGATAAAGTTCAATTTATTTATTTTTAATTAAAAATAAAGATGTAATTAAATTAATGAACTGAATATTAAATTAATGATTTGAACATTATTAAATTTAAAAATAATTACATAAATAATTAATTAATTGAAATAAATAATAAATTAATTTTATTATTGAAAAACAAAAAAAAACACTGAAAACAAAATTTTCACATAGAAACCTATTTTTAACAATTTAATCTAAAAAACATAAAATTTTAATTATTACATGAAATATATTATTTAAATAATAAAAATATAAGAAATAGTGAAAGTGGCCTCCTGACCCCGAGGTTCTGGGTTCGAGTCCTCGCAAGGAAACGTGCACTATATTTCTTTGTCGCCTCTCGTGGGCCCCTCTACCCCGTGTGGAACTGGCCTGAAATCCTGGGTGTCGTTACATCAGGGACTGCGGTTGGGGGGGTACATATAGGAACTCGGTGGTGGGTGACGGCCCACCTATACCGTGTAACCCCTTGGGCCTAAAAAACCCAGTGTACTTTGGGTTAAGTGTTAATATGAAAAAGTAATAATAAGAATAATTTCGAGATGGGTTCCTCAATTGTGGCCTGTGACGTGACTCGACGACCGCACCAAACCTTATCTTGTCTCTTGGATTTTTCCCAAGTTTCATCCATGGCTGAATTTGATCCGCAGTGGGAATTTGTTCCTCATGCCACTCCTGTGACTTTGGATGTTGGATCTTCAAAAATAGATGCTTTCCATCATAAAACACCGAATCTGGCATTTCATGTCTCCTTCCGTGATGCACTCCAAGGATCGGATCTGAGTGGCGTAAAGGAAAACATACCTCCACTCTTTAAAAAATTGATGACAGTGGATTTACAGTGGATGTGGATTCGGATGCAATGCGACAAAGAGCACAAATGTGTAAATACTTGTTTCTTGTCCGAGTTTCTTACAACTCGGGAGATCACCCTTGGCCTCTGATGTAACACCCCAAGCTTCCACAATACTATTCTCTTTAAATAATGCAGTAGTGTGTGTTGTACGCAACTTCGAGATTCTAACACACTACGACCAATCAAAGTAGCCGTTATGAATAGTAATACCCACTTTTTGAAATTTTATAAATATTATCTCTCAAAATGGACTTCATTTTTGGATTTGGAATATCAAAATTAGCCTTGGGTGAAATTTTGGTTCTTTTCGGATAACTTTTATATTTTGATGAATAGTGAAAATTGCTAAATTTTAATTAAAAACAACTTTTTTAATCGAAATAATTAATACTGATAAATTATGAATTTGAGTAGTTTTAAATTATATTTAGAATATATTTTAACCATTTAATACAATTTTGGTCATTGGACATAATTTCACAATTAAACCAGACATAAACAAGTGTCAATCTTTTGATAGTTATTATCTCTTAAAAACACGCTTTTTGTTTTAACAACGGGAATTAATTTTAAATTTAATTTTTGCCACTTCTATGTTTTGAATTTGTAAAAATGGATTCCATATTTAGAATCAGGATTTTCAAATTGTGTAAATAGGTAACTTTTATTTTTAGACATTTTGAATAATTACTTCGGTAGATATTTTAATTACCATGGTTAAAGGGTAAATCCGATAAATAAAGGTAAACAAATAATATTATAATAATAATAAATTACGCTAAAACGTGTCATAAACTTATCGGTTGATACAATTCCAACCATGGTCGTCTTTGGGTCGATTTTTGGACCTCATGGATCCACTTGTAAGTGATAAGGACACTTTATATTAATTAATTTAAAATAAATACAAAAATGACATAAGCATATATCTTTTAGAAAAACAATATTTACATAAGATTATATATTTTGGATTTTAGACTATAAATATTCATTAGAAATATAAAAAAAATTTCTACATAATGGTATTTTATTTATAATTTTTAGACAATTAATAGTTAATATTATTTATGACACAATAATGATGCAGTATTTTCCTTATCAATGAAAGAATCAAATAATTGGTATAATAAATGTTAAAATAAATATAATTTGAATTTTTTGATTAAATACATTAATTTTATTGGTTAATATGAAATTATATTATTTCTTAAATGAATTTTTTTCTAATTAATAAATTTTTTAAGACTTTAACAAAAATCAATTATTGAATAGTGTCAAAATTGACATAAATGAGTTTTTAAAACAAATATTATATTATTAATTGATATTATATTCCTAAAAATATAAGGTTCTGCCAATAGACTTATATCATGATAGGTGTATCATTAATGGACCACTTGGGGTGGCTTGGATGTATATAGTAAGTTTATTAACTATATAATATAAAAATAAAAAGTGACATGGTAAATGTCAAACTAATTAACTAAGAGTTAAAACTAAAAGATAAGGTTAATATAATGACCCAAACCTGTATAAATTATATTGGTTGAATGTATTTCGACCCATCCCTGCCTTAGACTTTTAAAAATCTACTTTGGAGCCATTAGAAACCTAATATGGAGTTATTATAAAATAATATTTCTAACTTTTATAATGGTGCCCCTCACCCCTCTTATAAAAGGTCACTCCCCCTTATCACTAATTCACACATTCAAAGCCATTTGGATCTGCCAAACCCTACCCAAATAATCTCTCAACTTTCCTCACTTCTACATAGAGGCCTTAGTTTGATCATAAAGCCAACCTAAGGAGCCCTTTTGATCAGTCAAAAGAAAGTACCCGAAGAAGAGGTAATGTTTTCACCACCGTCTTTCAAGTTCCTTTCTTCTTAAACTTCTTATTTATTTTTTATTTACATTATAAAATAATAAATTCAGTGTCTTATATATACTATGATTTTATTATAAACATGTTAAAACCATATTAAGTATTCTGTCCATCTTTTGAATGACATGTCTCCATACGTGCATACGTACGGCCTACCGTCTCCACGTCGTGTTGTAATTGTTATTCAATATATTATTATTTGGATGGGTATAATAATGATGTTTAATTCATGTAAATAATAAATATAACATTATAATGATTCTTTATATGTGATATAACATCCAATTATGTATTATTTTAAAATCAAAAAAATGATATTATCACTCGTGCGTACGTACGGACTACCGTCTCCACGAACGCGATAAGATTCATTCCCCGTCGTATCCATTCAATTCTAATTCTCATTTGATGATTAAAAATAATTTTTATGGACTTTATATCATTATTTATATGAATAGGATACCACCTTCCCATAACAAACATGACTTATGTAACAAAACATATAAAAGAAAACGAGTAAGTTAACACCCGAAAAGATGATAATACTAAGATATTATTAACAAAAAAATGTTAAAAGATCATATATGATATTAATGTATATTATCTCTGTATAATTAAATAACAATTATTTCACCATTATATAGGAGGCTAACCTACCCTCGACTAATTAAAAAGTACAATGTAATGAGTTTCTTATCTCACTTTTAATTCTGTGAGATTTCCATTTTTCACCACTTATTTATTGCATGTGGAGTGTGTACTGACCATGATTGTATTCATTGTGTAATTTACTTTAATTTATGGACATTTACATCACCATTGTATTATCCTTTTTTAATGGGTGTATGTTTCGTAAGTTACCAAATCGATAAGGGAATTTGAAATTTCAATTTCCCCTCATTTGGCTTTACTAATACTTCATTGATTATTTTACTCCAAGATTATATGTGGAATCCCTATTTATTTTCTTATGTCATAATTTCCACTCCCCTTTCTGTGGATATACTTTTGATACACATAATAACTCCATTGATAAATTCTCAAGTCATCGATATGAACTTGATAAGAGTAATTTTAACTCAATCACCATTTATTGAGTTAAACATCTAATTCATTGGTGTTGTTTTTACAAGAATATGTGTGAATGTCCTTTGATTGTTTTACACTAAATATCAAATCATATTGAGTTTATTTATATTTTTCACCCATAATTATGTCATTGCTTTATCCTTAACCTAAGGATACTTCCTTTATGAGAGATTTCATCTCAATTTACATTCCATTTGAGACTCCTTTGTTGTTATACACCGAATCACTTTTATATGGTTTATATAATGTACTTTGACATAGTATATTGTAACAACCCAAAGTTTAATTAATGGAAATACCTCTTGATATTATTAAATGTCTCTTTATATAAATTTTTTTTAAAATGTCAACTTCTTTTGTTTTTTGATAAGAGTTGTGACCGTTACTTTTATAGCTGTTGAACAGTGATCACATGATTAGTATAAATATAAGGCTTTAACGAACCCAATTTTACTCTGACAAAGGAAGCGATTACCTCATCCAGTATAATTGCTCCATACTAAGCCCATTTTTTGGAGCTTAGAAAAGAGGTGGAATCTTTGGGCTTCGCTCATGACCAAGCCCAAGCTGAGCTTCATCATGTCAAGCTCGAACGAGACCGTATACGGGAAAAGTGGAAGTTGATAGAGATTACCACTCGAGCAATGTTATCCGAGCCACCCCAAGAGTCTTTCACCATCGCACACCTTACCCTTAGGTATTATGTGGCTATTTTACGGGGTTATGTAACATATCGATAGTACTATGTTCATGTATATTATTTTTGTATATGATAATAAATATACCTTCTTGTCATTATCGATACATTGTAAATAGGTTTTAAAGAACAAATAGTGTTTTCAGTTATTATTTAATTAAAAAATTTATCTTATTAAATTAAGGTATTTTTGAATTAAATAATATTTTAATAAAATATTATTATTATTATTAATTTAATTTTTATTAAATATAAATTATCTTATAATTTTATGAATGCAATTACAATTTTTATTAAGGTTTGAAATTCATTTCTGTCAAAACCCGTGATTTTTTTATAAATGTCGGTTTTTATTTTAAAAGTAATAATTAACATATTTAGAAAATTATTTAGATAAAATAAATCTTATTTATGGAATAAGGACGTCCAAATTATCCAACGGTGAATTTTTCATAATTTTCTAAGACAGAAAAATTTTTGGGTAAAAATTAAATACCGTTTAATTATATAATGTGTTTAATGACATCATAATGACCCAATGGTGATGTAATAAAATACTATAATCTTTATGTTCATAAAATATATGTTTTACCATTAAAATAATGTGATTTTAGGTTTTTTTGACTAACTTTTAAAAGCATTAATGGACCCCTCAAGACTTATAAAACACCTTGTCTTTTTATAATTGTTTTCCATGGGAGTATGACTCACCTCCACATAAGCAACCCCATTATTTTAAGAAGTTCGGACTTTGGAATTATAAAATATTGTTTTCCTCTTCACTTTTCCAAAAACCATGGTCAAAAACCATGGGATGGTTTGTGGTTTAGATTAATTTAATATAAGGGGTCTCAAACCAAAATAATAAATAATTCCCTCACCTTTCCTATAAAAACCAACCCAAGATCCCACTTCCTATTCACTCAAAGCCATTTAAGTTCGTCCAACCTCTGCCCTACTCTCTCTAGAATCCTCCCAAGGTGCCCCAAGCTCCCAATAATCCTCTCACAAGCCTCTCTCTAGCCTTTGGAAGCAAACTTCCAAGTAAGGGTCTTTTCTTCCTTTCTCTTTTTTGTCCAATTTACTTTAAGTTGTTTTTCCCTTTTAATTTCAAATATGAATGTTGTGGTATGGTTTTTCACCTCCCTCATATTTACCTCTTTATGTTTGAATGATGGGAGACCACTTTCTCTCTCATTAAATGCCTCCCATGTACACCTATTACAAGTGTAAGGAGGAAGATGAATATCCTTTAGCTCCATCATCTCAAGCATGGATATTAATTCCTTATGAGCACACTTATCTGACTCAGATGATTGAGTCCAAGGAAGAAACCATCCTTGAAGAAATGCCTATTGTGAGGGAATTCGCTGAAGTGTTTCCCAAGGAACTGCTTGGTCTTCCTCCTATAAGATATGTTGAATTCTCAATTGAACTTATACATGGGGATTTACCAATATCTAAGACTCTATATAGAATAGATGTTGTAGAGCTTGAAGAGCTGAAGAAACAACTACAGAAGAATCTGGATAAAGGGTTTATACACCCAAGTGCTTCACCATTGGGTGCACCAGTCCTCTTCGTCAAGAAGAAGGACGCGTCAATGCGGCTTTGCATCGATTATCATGAACTTAACAAAATCACGATAAAGAACAAGTATCCTCTGCCATGGATCGAAGACTTTTTTGATCATTTTTGTGGAGCATAATAATTATCCAAGGTAGATTTGCGGTTGGAATATTATAAAGTAAGGGTGAAGAAGGAATATTTCCCCAAGACTGCTTCTCGTACAAGATACGGGCATAATGAATTTATAGTAATTCCTTTAGGACTCACTAATTATCCAGCAATCTTTATGGACATGATGAATAGTGTCTTCAGAGATTACCTCAACAAATTTGTGGTAGTATTTATAGATTAAATTCTAATATACTCCAAAACCAAGGAGGATCATGAGGAGCAATTAAAAACTATACTAGAGACATTGCGCAAGGAGAAGCTCTATGTAAAGTACATAAGTGTGATTTCTGGTTGAAGGAGGTCTCATTCATGGTCCATATCATCACAAGAAATGGGATATCTGTGGATCCCTCCAAAACAGATGCAATTGAGGGATGGCCAAGGCCAACATCGGTAATAGATATCCGTAGCTTCTTGGGGTTAGCTGGATATTATTGACGATTTGTGAGGAATTTCTCATGATTGTCCAACCATCTTACCAAGCTAACTCGGAAGGGAGTAAAGTTTTCATGGAGTGATTAATGAGAAGAAAGGTTTAAGGAGTTGAAAAGGAGGATTATCACTGCACCTGTGCTCACTTTACCCACAAGTGGGGAACTTTTTGTTGTTTTCAGCGATGCTTTGAAGAAGATCTTAGGCTGTGTGCTGATGCAGAATGATAAAGTTATATCCTACGCCTCAAGGCAGTTGAAAATCCATGAGCGAAACTATCCAACGCATGATCTGTAGTTGGTGGCGGTGATCTTTGCCCTGAAAATCTGGCGGCATTATCTCTATGGAGAGAAATGTGAGATATATACTGACCACAAGAGTCTTAAATATATATTCACACAGAAAGAGCTTAATATGCGCCTGAGAAGATGGATAGATCTCATCAAGGATTATGACTGTTCAATCCATTACCACCCTATGAAAGTGAACAAGGTGGAATATTCCCTAAGTGGAAAGGTTCCAGCGATTCTATCAATGATAAGAATTGAGAAGGATCCAATCTTCTTAGACTTGATGAAGATGGACATGGGAATCATAGAGAATGGAACATCATCAATCCTTTCTCAAATGATTGCTCAACTGTCTTTTTTGTAAAGTTTAAAGGATGCTCAAAAGGATGATTTGGTAATTCAAGAAAAAGTGGAAGCTATCAAAAAAGGGAAATCCTTTGTGTTTAATGTCAATGAAGAAGGAATTGTGAGGTTTGGGAAAAGACTATGTGTTCCATCATGTCTGGAGCTGAAGAAGGAACTTTTGGATGATGCACATAGTTCAAATTTTACTATTCACCCAGGGATCACAAAGATGTATCGATATCTCCGAGAAAACATTTGGTGGGATAATATGAAGAAGGAGATCGTTGTATATACATCAAAGTTCCTAGTGTGCCAGAAAGTGAAGGTAGAGAGGCAGAAGTATAAGGGGATGATGCAACCATTTCCCATACCATAATGGAAATGGGAGAACATCACCATGGACTTTTTCACCAGACTTCCAAGGACATCCAAAGGCAAAAATGCAATCTGGGTTGTTGTGGATCATCTTACAAAGACTGCACACTTCATTTCTATTTGGGAGGATTTCTCATTGGATCAACTGGCACGGATATATATCAGGAAAGTGGTAAGGTTTCATGGAGTACCACTATCTATTGTGTCTGACCGAGATCCAAGATTCACTTCTATGTTTTGGAAGAGTCTTCAACATGCTCTGAATAATGAACTGAAATTTAGTATAGCCTATCATCCTCAAATTGATGGCCAATCTGAGCGGACTATCCAAACACTTGAGGATTTGTTAAGAGCATGCTCAATGGAATTTAAAGGAGTATGGGATCAACATCTTCCTCTAGTTGTGATCTCTTATAATAACAGTTTCCACTCGAGCATCCAAATGGCACCATATGAAGCCCTGTATGGGAAAAGGTGCAGAACACCGGTATGTTGGGATGAGGTAAGTGAACGTAAGCTGCTTGGGACCAGAATGGTCGAGGAAATGGTGGAGAAGGTGAAAACCATTCAGTAGCATATCAAGGCATCCCAGAGTCGATAGAAGTATTATACAGATAATCGTCGATGAGACCTTGAGTTTAAAGTTGGAGACATGGTTTTTCTATGCATATCTCTATGGAATAAGGTCATGAGGTTTGGAAAGAATGGGAAGTTAAGTCCAATGTACATCGGCCCCTTTGAGATTCTTGATCGTGTCGGGGCTGTGGCCTATCGACTAGAACTTCCACCTACTATGGTCAAAGTACATGATTTCTTTCATGTATCCTTCTTAAGAAAATACATACCGGACCCTTCACATGTACTCTCTTCTGAGGTGGTACAATTGGAAGATGGTCTTTCTTATGAGGAGAAACCAGTGAAGATCTTAGATCGTAGATAAAAAGTTCTATGAAATAAGACAATGCCCCTAATCAAAGTATTGTGGAGAAACCACAAGTTTGAAGAAGCGACTTGGGAATCGAAGGAAATGATGAAGCTGAGTTACCCACATCTTTTTTAGTGTGGGAAAAGGAAAATTTCGAGGGGGAAATTTCTTAAGGGGGGAATATTGTAAAGACCCAAAGTTTTATTAATGGAAATCCCTCTTGATCAAATTAAATGCCTCTTTATATAAAATGTTTTTATAAAATGTCAACTTCTTTGGTTTTATGATAAGAGTTCTGACCGTTACTTTTATAGCCATTGAACAATGATCACATGATTAGTATAAATATAAGGCTTTAACGAACCCAATTTTACTCAGACAAAGGAAGAGAAGGACTCATCCAGTAGAATTTCTCCATACAAAGCCCATTTGTTAGAGCTTGTAAAAGAGGTGGCATCTTTGGGCTTCGCTCTTGACCAATCCCTAGCTGAGCTTCATCATTTCAAGATCGAACGAGACCGTCTACGGGAAAAGTAGAAGTAGATAGAGATTACCACTCGAGCAATGTTATCTGATCCACCCCAACAGTCTGTCACCATCGCACACATTACCCTTAGGTCTTATGCGGCTGTTTTACGGGGTTATGTAACAAATCGATAGTACTATGTTCATGTATATTATTTTTTTATATGATAATAAATATACCTTCTTGTCATTATAGATACATTGTAAACAGTTTTTAAAGTACAAATAGTGTTTTTAGTTATTATTTAATAAAGAATTCTATCTTATTAAATTAAGGGACCTTTGAATTAAATAATATTTTAATAAAATATTATTATTATTATTAAGTTAATTTTTATTAAATATAAATTATCTTATAATTTTATGAATGCAATTATAATTTTTATTAAGGTTTGAAAGCCATTTCTGTCAAAACCCGTGAATTTTCGATAAATGTCGATTTTTTTTAAAAGTGAAAATTAACATATTTAAAAAATTATTTAGATATAATAAATGTTATTTATGGAATCAGGACGTCGAAATTATCCAACGGTGGATTTTTCATAATTTTCTGAGACAGTTAAATTTTTAGGTAAAAATTAAATACCGTTTAAATATATAATGTATTTTATGACATCATAATGACCCAATAGTGATGTAATAAAATACTATAATCTTTTTGTTCAGACAATATATGTTTTACCATTAAAATAATGTGATTTTGGGTTTGTTTGACTTACTTTTAAAAGCATTAATGGACCCCTCAAGACTTATTAAACACCTTGTCTTTTTAAATTGTTTTCCATGGGAGTATGACTCACATCCACATAAGAAACCCTATTATTTTAAGAAGTTCGGACATTGGCCTTATAAAATATTTTTTTCCTATTCCCTTTTCCAAAAACCATTGTCAAAAACCATGGGATGGTTTGTGTTTTAGATTAATTTAATATAAGGGGTCCCAAACCTAAATAATAAAGAATTCCCTCATATTTCCTATATAAATCCACCCAAGATCCCACTTCCTCCTCACTCAAAGCCTTTTAAGTTCGTCCAACCTTTTCCCTACTCTCTCTAGAATCCTCCCAAAGTGCCTCAAGCTCCCAAGAAGCCTCTCACAAGCCTCTATCTAGCCTTTGGAAGCCCACTTCCAAGTAAGGGTTTTTTCTTCCTTTCTCTTTTTGGTCCAATTTTATTTAAGTTGTTTTTTCCTTTTAATTACAATTATGAATGTTGGGGTATGGTTTCGCACCTCCCTAATACTTCCCTCTTTATTTTTTAATGATGGGAGACCCCTTTCTCTCTCATTAAATGCGTCCCATGTACACACGTTACTATGCCGAAATTCCGAAAGGAACTTCTCTCTCCTCTTTTACTTTCAAGAAATACTTTTGTATCATGAATCTAAATTCCTTTAAAATTTATGGGAAATGTATATATATGACCTCCTTACTTTTAATTACATGTAAATATGATGAGGAACCCCTTTCTCTCTCATCAACCATTTTTATGAATTCTTATGTCACACTGTTACGCTGCCGAAATCGCACCGATTTTCTAAGCCAATATCATTGTGTAGTGAATACCATGTCCATTTATCCATCAAGGGTATTCACCTTTATGCACATTTACTTATTGATTATAAATTTTCATGTATGAATTCCACATTCCTTTATCATGGAATAAATGATTATGTTTTATGAATCTATGTTTTATGATCCATGTCGTACACTTATGCATGAAATGAAATGTTTAAGAAGGGTGCACCCTTATAGCGCTCCAATGAATTGGGTAAGGTATAGTATCATGATACGTCATGTGCAATGAGATATGACTCATTCTAATTCAAGTGCAATGAGGTTTTACTTGTGCTTCATGTGCAATGAGGATTTACTCATGCTCCATGTGCAATGAGCCTTGGATCATGCTAATTCCATGTTAAGTGTTGTTGCCACATTTACATGCTATGATTATCATGCTTTATCATTTTTTTATGTTCAGGTTTCTCTTTTTCTATATTGATATGCCTAATGTCTAACATGTATTGCACTCCTCATGTTATTCCATGTGTATTCCCTTACTGGTATTTATAGCTCCCCTTTTCTTATGCGTGTCCTCAGGTTATCCCATGAAATTCTAAGTACGAGGGAATTGTTTCACACCCAAATTTACCCAAGAGAAGAAGGGTAGAACGGTCCTTGTAGTGTAGCTTGGGTTGTCGATTCCACAGAGACCTAAGAAGATACCTAAGATACACAACCTAAGGGATGGATTTTTGGCTATGAAGTGGACAACTTGGATTGATTTTGGATGGGTTTTAAAGATATCTAAAATATTTAAGTGGATTCAATTTAAAAGAATGAGTTGATCCTAGGTTATCACTCAGGGTGGATTGGACGTATTTTCTTTTTAATGATTTCAACTTCTTAAATTTGAGATGGGTTCATTTAAGGAGATAAAACAACATCATCACTTACTGGTTTAATGCCTACACCCTCTAATACTAATCACCTATACACTTGAAGGATCAATGTTTTGAGCACTTCAAGGTAAAGGATCGTATTAGTACTTGAAGTGTGTGGCCTTAAATTCAACAAGGACGATGGAGTTTAAAAATCATCAAATAAAAATCTCAATTAAAGAAGTGATTATACATTAATTAGGTGATAAATAACATCCAATCCAGCCCCTTTATACTCCCTTGGATCAACCCATAAGTGGTTTATCCCTCCATTGATCCCATGGTTTCAATGGAAGCGGAAAGTAGACTCATAAGGGAGGAAATGGATAAGTAAAGAAAACAACAAAAATAAAATGATCACTCCACCATTGTGTGAATAATTTCACAAAGGTTGGTGTGAATAAATTCACACCTTGATCCAACGGTATCAAATTGATATTAAGAACAACGGAATAAGAGTAGAAGAAGAACTTTTATTAAGAAACTAAAGTGAATTGAACAACTTACATGTGAAAGACAAAATTGAGGCAACAAAAATGCAGCATAACATTACAATTAAACAAAGCATCCAAGATCCTCAACTCCTTCACAACCACTGCCTTAAATATGCATTTTGGGAGCCTTGGGTCTAACTACCAACAGTACAAAGCATCTTAATTAATTTTTCTAAGCTATAGGTGGTGGAAAGCTTGTGGAATTTGGACTTTTCCACGTTTGACCCGAGGTGGCAGCCAGCTTTCCTTCACCGAACAGACGCATCTGGAAGACCTTCTAGACGGCCAAATAAGGGTGGGCCATAGATGAAGAAAATGGAGCTCCGATGTCTTCTAACCTCCTGTAAAATTTGGGCCCATTTGGAGTTGTGGATTCCGAGATATGATCAACTTAGTGGGCTGTTTTTCTGGGCCGCAGAATCTGGCCCAGAATTGTATCTCTAAATTGGGACGCCTAAATTACCACCATGGAGGCCGAATTAGCATTAACTCCTGAGGAGTGATTTGTTCATATACATGTCTTCTAGAATCCCACGAAATTTGGGATTAATGGGGCCTGTATTTTGGGCCCCACAGTCTCATCAGTGGGATGGTGTCCAATCTGCCTTCTCCAGAATTGCTTCCTTTCATTGCCAAATATCTCCATCTTCCTCCATGAATTCTCCATTGATCCCTGAATGAAACATGTTCATATTGGAGTTTAGATCAATTATCAAATTAAAATATGTATAATAAGATGAATCATTTGGTACTTTAAATGATGTTAAAAAATGTACCACATAATAGTGCATTTTAAGAAGGTATTACAATCATAATGTGAAATGATGTTCAAAGTGTAAAACGCATTAAAATGGTGTTTATGAATAATAAAGAACATGAATATTATATATATTACAAATGAATATTAGAATCATTTAGTGGCTAATCACACCCCCCCAACTTGAGTTTTTCTAGTCCCGAGCAAAATATATCTCATCAAAAATGAAATTCAAATTCCCTTTTCTAAAAACATTTTAATACACAATGATCACCAAAAAATCTTATACCAAGCAATCATGAAACCCATCAAAATATTTTAATACAAGATATTTTCATAAGCAGATCCCAATCCCAAGCCCATTCCTTTGATCAAATCCATCATCATACTTCATCCAACTCAATTAGGTGTAATGATGTGTTGTGAATCACAATAGATATGGGGGTTCATTTTCATTCAAGGGGGAAATCATGGAAGCGCTAGGTGGAATCACATTTAATCCTAATATGAGTACTCTTCATCCCTCTTTTTTTTGATTTTTTTTTGCAATATTGCTATAGTAATTGAGATTGCAATTAATCAAATTAACCCATGTAGCAAGACTTTGCCGATGACTCCCAGACTCAAAGACCTTAGGGCACCAAGTGAAGCCCACATACTTGGGCATCGTCTCGAGTTAACTTAATCAAAAACAAAGTCATATTACCATAAATAGAGATAGATTGAAAAACTCAGGGCTAGACAACTCTGGAGTCACAATCCCGAAGTGCCGAAAGCCTCGCATTTTATCAATCCATTGCTCTACACGCAATTTTTTTTTTTATTTATTTATTTTTTAATAATTTTTTTTTTAAATATTTTTTTTAATACTCATATTATTCATAAAAATAAAACCATCCTATTCTATTTATTATGGGACCCCAAAAATTCAAATTAGTACCCCACAGTCTAGAGGACATGCATTGTGGCATTTTTTTATTTGGATGAAAATATAAACGATGAAATATCACATTGGACAGCCACACTTTCCAAAATCTATGCTCATGAAATTATACAAGGATTAAAATCAGAATCAGGGCATGCTAAATTATTTGATATTCAGTTTCAAAGTGTGCAATGTGTATTACCATGTTCAAAGTTAAAGGAATTTTTCCTTCCATTTACTTTTTTTTCAAATCATTCAATTTTTGTTTTTGACACAAAAGCATTTTTTTTATTTTATCTCCCCCCCAACTTAAAACAACACTGTCCCCAGTGTTTGAAGAAATGAAAAATTAGAAGGAATAGAGGCAGGGAATAAAACTTTAAAAAGGAAATTGAAAATGAGGATTATGGAATGAAGTCACCTGGTGGTTGAAGTTTGAAGTTCTTGCTGCTCGAATTTATTCCTTTGATATCCATGTCACTTGCAAAGTTCTCTAGTGGAAAAAGGAAAAACAAAATAATCAAAACAAACAAAACAAACAAAAACAAACAATATATATATATATATATATATATAATAAAGGAAGTAAAATATAAGAATATATATAAAAATTATAGAATAAGGTAGTACAAGAAGCCGCAGGTCAGTGGTATGTGCGCGCCCCTGTCTCCCTTCGGTCCCGGGTTCGAGTCCCCGCGGCTTCGCCGGTTGTGACGGGGTTTTCCCCACGGCCTATGGCGTGGAATTTTTTTTTGTATTATTATATTTTTTTTCTTAACCCATTGAATAATAAAAACAAAATAAACTGATGATACATTGTCTTCTTTTTAAATTTCTGGGTAAGGTATTACTCAAGGATCGCACCACGTGACACGGATGAATATGGTGCTCCTCTTTCGTACCCATCCATACTCATAATAGAAGAACAGGTCAAAAGTCTATTGTTTTCTTTTTAAATATAAAAATGATTAAGTAATCTTATTTGAAAAATAAAGATGATTCAGAAAGATTAGAAACATAAAAACCACGGGTTGCCTCCCGTGTAGTGCTTTGTTTAACGTCGTTAGCCCGACATAGATCCCAAATTTATCAATTTTTTTTCTGGTTCATAGATTGGATCAATTAACTCAACATCTATTTCCTGTTTATTGAATGATTCAACGAATGTTTTTAACCTTTGACCATTGACCTTGAAAATGTGACCACTTGTGGGATCTTGAATCTCTACTGCCCCATGGGGGAATACATGATGCACTATGAAAGGTCCTGACCATCTAGACCTTAACTTTCCCGGATGTAAATGAAGTTTTGAACTATACAGGAGCACAAATTTTCCCGGTTCAAAATGTTTGACCTTGATATTCCTAGATTGGTAGGCTTGAACTCTAGCTTTATTGATCCTTGAATTTTCATAAGCCTCCATCCTTAGTTCCTCTAGTTCATTGAGATCTAATTTCCTTTTTGTTCCGGCCAATGAGAGGTCATAATCCATTTTCTTAATTGCCCAAAAGGCCTTATGTTCAATCTCCACTGGAAAATGGCATGCTTTTCCATAAACCAACCTATATGGGGACATTCCTAAAATGGTTTTATATGAAGTTCTATAGGCCCAAAGAGCATCTAATAGTTTCTCAGACCAATCTTTCCTAGAGGGGTTGACAGTTTTTTCAAGAATTTGCTTAATTTCACGATTGGCTAACTCAGCTTGACCATTGGTCTGTGGGTGGTAAGCAGTGGACACTTTGTGAGAAATTCCATATTTTTCCATGAGTGATGAGAATGGACGATTGCAAAAATGAGTTCCACGATCACTTATGATAGCCCTAGGAATTCCAAATCTAGAGAATATGTTTTCTTTTAGGAATCTAATCACAGTTTGATGGTCATTGGATTTTGTGGGAATGGCCTCAACCCATTTTGAGACATAATCAACAGCTAAGAGTATGTAGAGGTATCCCCGAGAGTTTGGGAAGGGACCCATGAAATCAATTCCCCAACAGTCAAAGATTTCAACCACTAAGATAGGAGTGAGTGGCATTTGATTCCTTTTTGTGATGGACCCTACTTGTTGACACCTAGGACAGCTTTGACAAAATGTGTAGGAGTCCTTTGAAAAGGTGGTCCAGAAAAGACCACATTGAAGAATCTTAGAAGATGTTTTCTTAGAGGAAAAGTGACCTCCACATGCCTCACTGTGACAGAATTTAAGGATGGACTCTTGTTCAGATTTTGGAACACACCTCCTAATGACTTGGTCAGGGCAGAACTTATAGAGGTAAGGATCATCAAACACATAGTGTCTAACATCAGAAAGAAATTTCCTTCGACCTTGAGTCCCTAAGAATTTTGGAATGACTCCTGTCACTAAGAAATTTGCTTTGTCATCATACCAAGGGCAGTCACTCACAGAGTATAGGTGTTCATCAGGAAACGAATCAGACACAGAGAGGTGATTTGAGTTGTCTTTGAATTCCATCCTAGAGAGGTGATCAGCTACAACATTTTCAACTCCCTTTTTATCCTTGATTGTGAGGTCAAATTCTTATAAGAGAAGGACCCACCTAATCAGTCTAGCCTTAGCATCTTGTTTTTGGAAGAGGTATTTTAGTGCAGAATGGTCAGTGAACACAGTGATGGGTGATCCTAAGAGGTAGGACCTAAACTTCTCTAAGGCAAACACAATAGCAAGTAACTCCTTTTCAGTGGTGGTGTAGTTGATTTGGGCATCATTTAAGGATTTGCTTGCATAAGCAATGACATAAGGAGTTTTATCACAACGTTGTCCTAACACAGCTCCAACAGCAAAGTCACTGGCATCACACATAAGTTCAAAAGGAAGGTTCCAATTTGGAGATTTCATAATGGGAGGAGAGGTGAGAGAGGATTTGAGGGTTGAGAATGAACCCTCACAGCTTTCTATCCAAACAAATGGAGCATCCTTTACTAAGAGAGCACAAAGGGGACGGGATATTGAACTAAAGTACTTGATGAATCTTCTATAGAAACCAGCATGTCCTAAGAAAGACCTCACTTCCTTGACAGTTTTGGGTGATGGAAGGTGACGAATGATGTCAACCTTTGCTTTATCAACTTCGATCCTCCTACTCGAGACCAGATGGCCTAGAACAAGTCCCTCTTTAACCATGAAATGGAATTTTTCCCAGTTTAGGACCAGATTTTTTTCTTCACATCTTGACAAGACTCTCTCCACATTCTGCAGACATCCCTCAAAAGTATCCCCAAACACAGAGAAGTCATCCATGAAGACCTCAAGAAAATACCCTACCATGTCTGAGAAGATTCCCATCATGCACCGCTGGAAGGTTCCAGGGGCATTGCATAACCCGAAGGGCATGCGTTTGAAGGCAAAGGTACCGAAAGGACATGTGAATGTAGTCTTCCCTTGATCCTCTAGGGAGACCTCAATTTGATTGTACCCCGAGTACCCATCTAAGAAACAGTAGAAGGCATGACCTGCCACTCTCTCAAGGACTTGGTCAATGAATGGTAAGGGGAAATGGTCCTTCTTGGTGAATGATTTTAGTTTCCAATAGTCAATACAGACCCTCCATCCACTACTCACCCTTGTTGGAAAAATATCTCCATCCTCATTGGTTATCACTGTGATTCCAGCCTTTTTTGGAACCACTTGGATTGGGCTCACCCATTCACTCTCATCTATGGGATATATGATACCAGCTTTCAAAAATTTCAGAAGTTCCTTCCTTACTACCTCCATGATATTAGGATTGAGTCGCCATTGAGGTTGACGACATGGCTTTGAATCAGATTCCAGAACAATCCTATGAGTCCCGATAAGTGGGCTAATCCCAGGAATATCAGAAAGGGTCCAACCAATGGCTTTCTTATGCTTCCTAAGGACATCTAGATTCATCCTCTCATGATTGTCTTCAAGAGAAGAAGAAATGACAATAGGATGTGTTTGATTTTCCCCTAGGAAGGCATACTTTAGTGCAGCAGGAAGTTCCTTCAATTCAAGATCAGGTTGGTTCAAAATTTCAGCAGAAGATTGGGACATTGGATCAAGATCAATTTCTTTTTTTAGAGGTTAAGATAGGATTGATTCCTCACATGTAGAGGTTTCAGCTACTAGATTGGCATGATCAGATTTAGGGAAGGAATTTAGAGGGGTCTCTATGAAATTGGTTTCTTGAAAGGTTTCACTGATTGTTGGACCTAAGACTTCATCATAAGAGCAATTTAAAAATGATTCAAGCCAAGGAGATAAACTTCCTTCATATGAACAAAGGAAATCAATCTCATTCTGCCTTAAACATTCATCAAATATTCCTTGATGTTCCATGGATTCATTATCATTGCTTCATATCATGTTTACTTCATGAATATCCTCGTCATCCCCTATTTGTGATCTTGCATTATAGATGTTCAGGTCTAGACTCATGTTCCCAAAGGTGATGGTCATGTTCCCATTTCGGACTCGAATAATAGAGTTGATTGTTGCAAGAAAAGGACGACCAAGGATGATTGGGGTTTGTTCCTTATTTCCTAAGTTTGGATGGTTGTCAAGGACAATGAAATCAGCAGGGTAGATGAAGTTTTCAACCTTTACCAGAACATCCTTTAAAATCCCCTTTGGAACCCTAATGCTACGATCAGCAAGTTGAAGTGTGACAGATGTGGGTTGGAGTTCTTCTAGGCCTAACTGGCAGTACACAACATATGGGATGAGATTGACACTAGCACCTAGGTCACACAAGGCTTTGACAACTTTGCTTTCTCCTAGTTCAACATTGATGTAAGGGAAACCTGGGTCTTTCAACTTAGAAGGAATTGTACCTTGAATGGTGGTACTCACATTAGAAGCCAAAAGGACTTGGGTTTTATGTGAAAATTTTCTTTTAAAAGTGCACAAGTCCTTAAGGTACTTTGAGTAGGAAGGTATGGTTTGGATTGCATCAATAAGGGGTATGTTCAACTTGACTTGTGAAAATATTTCCCTCAATGTTTCACTCAGTTCAGGTTTGGTTTTCCCCCTCATGCGTTGAGGAAATGGTGTAGGTTGTGGGGTTGTTTGTTGAAGAGTTGTTTCTTTCACATTGTTATCAGTTTCTTCAGTTTGATCTTGTGGTTCATTTAAATTTTCATCCAAGTTTGAATCTTCAGGTGGGTTCTGAATTAGTTGTTCAGGTTTCTCAATTTATTTCCCACTTCTTAAAACAGTCACAGCCTTTAGTTGTTCATGAGTTGTTTGAGCACAACTTGACTCTCCCCTTGAAGTTGAGGACGGCACCGCCTGAGTAGGCATGGGTGCCTTTCCTGTTTTGATGGTTTGAAGTGCTTGTTTTAGGGAAGATACCTCCGAGTTCATCCTCTCCATTTGTTTTCATAGTTGTTCTAGTAGGCTTTGTGGAACAGTTTGGGTTGGTGCTTGAGTAGGTTGGTTTATCCCAGGGGGATATTTTGGAGGTGGGATGGTTTGTTGAAAATGGACCGGTGGTTGTTGGTATTGGATAGGTTGGGTTTGGAACTGGTTATGGTTTTGGTAGTTCTGATGGGGGTAAGGATTTTGTCCCTGTGGTTGGCTAGGTTGTTGGTTATCTTTCCAGCGGAAGCCTGGGTGGTCATTGTACCTTGGATTGAAGGTATTTTGGTATTGGGGCTTTTGAAAGTTTAGGGCATTGACTTCCGCTGGGGGTCCTCCTAGAATAACATCCTTGATGGATGGAATGGTTGGGCAGTTGTCTGTTTTATGGTCATGTTTGTCACAAATTGTGAAAACAAGGTCTACATTTTGGATTTCATGGACTTTCCTAAGGTCTATCTCTTCAACCTTCCTAGAGAGTGCTGCGAGTTTAGCCCTAAGGCTTTCCTCTTCTCTAAGTGTATGAATTCCAGTGGTTCTTTGTGGATTTTCAGAATAAGGTGAAGTTCCCCATGTTTGGTTTTGTTCAGCCAGACTTTCGAGATACTCGTAAGCATCATTTGGGGCCTTGTTTTTAAAGGTTCCATTACACATCATGTCAATGAATTGTTTATTACCCGGACCCAACCCTTCATAGAAAATTCTCACTTGTTCAGGTATGGAAAACCCATGGTGTGGAACCATGTTTAGGGTGTCTTTGAACCTCTCCCATGTTTCATAGAATGACTCTCCCTCTTTTTCAAAAAAGTTTTGGATGCTCTTTTTATGTGCAATTGTTTTGTGATGAGGGAAGTATTTTTTGTAGAATTCTCTTTGCAGTTGGTCCCAAGAGTGGATTGATGCAGGTCTCAAGTTGTTTGGCCAATTTTTAGCTCGATCCTTTAATGAAAAAGGAAATAGTCTCATCTTAGCGGATTCCAGTTGATGTGGGGGACACATGGTTTCAACAATGTCGTTGAACTCTTTGACATGAAGTTATGGCATTTCTGACTCCATCCCATGAAAGGTCGGAAGGTGGTTTAGGACATGGGGTTTGAATATGTAGTTGGTGTCTCTTATGGAATTGTGTCTAATGCATGAGGGGGCATTGGTCCAAGCTGGAGTGAGGAAGTCGTTCATGGTTTGATCAACTACATTCCCTAAGTTTGGAGCTTCTTGGTTTTGGTTTCCCATTTGATTCCCCCCAGGGTTTACAATTTGATTTTGTGGATGACCCTCCATTGGACTTGTTTCAAGTTCTGACTTTGGGGTTTCAAGAATATTTGAATCTGATTTAAACAATCCCTTAGGTGCACTTGACTCCCTTATCCTAGGACTTTCCACCCTAACTAGTCTATTTGAGAAATCACGGGTGTAGGCGGACATGCGCCAAAAAAAGCAAGAAAGGGACAAGATAAGAGATCTTGGGTGAGAGTAGAAGAATGGAGGTGAGTAAAGAAGGTTTTTTTTTTCTAAGGTACTTACTTGGTCCTCGGAAACGGCGTCAAAATTTGGTTCACGCCCAAAATTACCCAAGAGAAGAAGGGTAGAACAGTCCTTATAGTGTAGCTTGGGTTGTCGATTCCACAGAGACCTAAGAAGATACCTAAGATACACAACCTAAGGGATGGATTTTTGGATATGAAGTGGCCAACTTGGATTGATTTTGGATGGGTTTTAAAGATATATAAAATATTTAAGTGGATTCAATTTAAAAGAATGAGTTGATCCTAGGTTATCACTCAGGGTGGATTGGACGTATTTTCTTTTTAATGATTTCAATTTCTTAAATTTGAGATGGGTTCATTTAAGGAGATAAAACAACATCATCACTTACTGGTTTAATGCCTACACCCTCTAATACTAATCACCTATACACTTTAAGGATCAATGTTTTGAGCACTTCAAGGTAAAGGATCATATTAGTACTTGAAGTGTGTGGCCTTAAATTCAACAAGGACGATGGAGTTTAAAAATCATCAAATAAAAATCCCAATGAAAGAAGTGATTATACATTAATTAGGTGATAAATAACATCCAATACATCCCCTTGCTACTCCCTTGGATCAAATAATAAGTGGGTTATCCCTCCATTGATCACATGGTTTCAATGGAAGCGGAAAGTAGACTCATAAGGGAGGAAATGGAGAAGTAAAGAAAACAACAAAAATAAAATGATCACTCCACCGTTGTGTGAATAATTTCACAAAGGTTGGTGTGGATAAATTCACACCTTGATCCAACGGTATCAAAGTGATATTAAGAACAATGGAATAAGATTAGAAGAAGAACTTTTATTAAGAAACTAAAGTGAATCGAACAACTTACATGTGAAAGGAAAAATTGAGGCAACAAAAATGCAGCATAACATTACAATTAAACAAAGCATCCAAGATCCTCAACTACTTCACCACCACTGCCTTAAATAGGAAGTTTTGGAGCCTTGGGTCGAACTACCAACAGTACAAAGCATCTTAATTAATTTTTCTTGGCTATAGGTGGTGGAAAGCTTGTGGAATTTGGACTTTTCCACGTTTGACCCGAGGTGGCAGCCAGCTTTCCTTCACCGAACAGACGCATCTATAAGACCTTCTAGACGGCCGAATCAGGGTGGGCCATAGAATAAGAAAATGGAACTCCGGATGTCTTATAACCTCCTGTGAACTTTGGGCCCATTTGGAGTAGTTTATTACGAGATAGGATCAACTTAGTGGGATGTTTTTCTGGGCCGCAGAATCTGGCCCAGAATTGTATCTCTACCTTGGGCCGCCTAAATTACCACCATGGAGGCCGAATTAGCATTAACTCCTCAAGAGTTATTTGTTACTATACATGTCTTCTAGCATACCACGAAATTTGGGATTAATTGGGCCTGTATGTTGGGCCCCACAGTCTCATCAGTGGGCTGGTGTCCAATCTGCCTTCTCCAGAATTGCTTTCTTTCATTGCCAAATATCTCCATCATCCTCCATGAATTCTCCATTGATCCCTGAATGAAACATGTTCATATTGGAGTGTAGATCAATTATCAAATTAAAATATGTATAATAAGATAAATCATTTGGTACTTTAAATGATTTTCAAAAATGTACCACATAATAGTGCATTTTAAGAAGGTATTACAATCATAATGTGAAATGATGTTCAAAGTGTAAAATGCACTAAAATGGTGTTTATGAATAATAAAGAACATGAATATTATATATATTACCAATGAATATTATCCTCATTTAGTGGCTAATCAGGAATGTATTGGTCATGTAATGGAAGTTTTCAATAAAAATGTTGTATTTCATGTTCCAAGTTTTTATGTAATGATACTAAGCCCCAAAGACACTAAACCTCTCTATGTTTTTTTTGTATCAAGTGAATTTTTATGTAATAAATCATGATTAAGTTGTAATAAAAAATAGGGTTGTCATATATATCAAGAATCCCTTTATTCTCATGATATTAAAAAGTTTTTATTACCTCAATTATTTGTATTCATGTTTCTCTCTTTTGGTTTGGAACTCTAACTAAAATATAATTTTAAATTGTTTTAAATATTTATTATTCTAAATATTTCTCATTAATGTCCATGTTTTAAAAATGGTTTTAAGGAATTATTTATATGGACATTATCATTTTAAAATCAAAATTCCTTTTAAAAGTTTCAAAGTGGTATGGGACACTTTGATTTAAAAATATATTTTAAATGACTTTTTGACAAATAGTGTGACTTTTAAATGTTTTCAAGAAAAAGGGGGATATTTATATTTAATAGTTTTGATGATTATTTTCATCTATGTCAATAACCTTCATTATTCTCTATTGAGGTTAATATGATACAATACAATCTTTCATATTGTATAAAATGAGTTATGTTTGACTATGGATGTGCTATTTTTATACCATTCATGGTTTGTGGATAAAGTATTGACATTTTGTATTCAAGTTTTAATACGAATGTTTATGTTATGTTTCAAACTTTTCATATGAGGAATGCATTGGACTTAGTAAGTGACGGGTGGAGCCCACTATAGCTCCTCGATGCATCGGTAGGTATCATGAGACAAACTAGTGTCTTCGTACGAGGCCTTGACAAAATCTTATTTGTAGTCTCGGCATGAGGCCTTGGCTACAAGGTTATGATAGTCTAGCATTATGCATTCCATCATTATGAAAGTGGTTATATATATTTCATGTGATTATTTCACTAGTAGAATATCCATGTGAATAAGTAAATGGAATTATTTCATTTTATCTTTACCATATTATGCTGAAGTTCATGTTTAAAAGGCTTTTGTTTTAGCTATACATTGCCTTAAATGATTATGCTTATTTATGAATATTTCTACTATATTTTTATCCTTACTGAGCATATGAACTCTCCCCTTTCAATGTTTTATTTTTTCTAGGATGTGAAGAAGTAATTTACGAATGACCTGTAGGGATAATATGAGGGGATATGAAGACAATATGTTGTTGTTGTATTTTTTCACTTTATGATTTAATGTAAACATTATGAATGTATCTAGTTATTCCAAGGCTACTAAACTAATCGGTATTTCAAGACTTGATCTTTCTTTTGATCATGCCAATGTTATGTAATAATACACCAACTCTAGGAAACTAGGGTCGGGGTGTTACAGTTGGTATCAGAGGAAGTTTAGTACAAACCTTGGAAGCTAGATTTAGGTAAACTCTGATTAGAGCACATAGTCCTAAGATAGACTTTGAGGATTAGTATAGAAGAACTTACTATAATTTTGGTATTGTAGAGATTTTGTGAGTTTTCCAAGAAATATATCTGTATCTGGATACGATCAGGTAGAGGTGGCTCTGGCACAGATGTACCTAGAGGTTAAATCTGAAAACACCACTTTGAGCTAGACTAGAACGAGAACTGGTGCATGACAAAGGGCCTTGCTGCACTCTTGGTTACGACACTCCCGGGGGATATGCTTAGGATAATTTACATTTTCATTACAAACTTATTTGAAGTATTATATATAAGATTAGAGTAAATGACCTTGGTTAATCCTAATGTGATTTAAATTGAGAATATGGTGACATGATATTCTCTAAATGATTTTATGACTACTGTTACTCACACAATGCTTTCTGGTTTTAGTCAATGGCTGGATTCCAAGGAAGTCATAATGACTTTGAGAATGATGTACAAGGTGGGAATGGGGGTGGAAATGAGCAAAAAAATGGAATGTTGATAGGTGTAAAAGATATCATCTTCATGCCAAATCAATTTTCCAAAAATATGATCAAAAATATATATATTAATCAATTAATTGAATCAAAAAAGAAGATAAAGGTGTTGAATGATAAGAGCTCCAACAGTGGAGACCATGGAGAAACGAATCCTTAATTTCCGTCATGCAGGAAATGTGGAAGTAGATACCCAGGAAAGTGTCTCAATGGGACAAGGAAATGCTTTAAGTGTGGGAAGGGAGGACATAAAGTGAAGAATTTCCGAATAAAAATGAAGAGTACTATGGAAGAAGATAAAAATGGTCCCAAGAATCCATTTACAGTCATTTTCCATAAATGTAGGAGACCTGGCCATTAACAGAGTGAATTCCCTATTCTATAGGATATTTTCTTGGTCAAAGAAGAATTTATGTGGAAATAAATAGTTGGAGAAATTTTTAAAAAGTATTAGTGCTCTTTGTTGATGGGTTTACTTTGGAATAATTTTCCCTTGTATTTGTAACCCTGCAGTTTTCCATGTGAGAATGATATTTGAGGAAGAATTATCTTTTCTCTTGTGGATATAGTTATAAATAACCATTTGGTTTTATATGATCATTGGGTTTGACTCAATTACAAGTTATTATAATTTGGGATGAAAATGTAACGTATGAGATAAAATTTGTGGTTAAATTAAGTTATGGTTATTTTGAGGAATTTATCTCATTTTCGTAATGTTATAAAATATAGTTTTTGAAAAAGGATGACACGCAAACCGTGTGACAACCCGTCACATCGGACAAAGCTGTGGGAGTCGAACCCACAACCAAACTACGATTGGGATTTATCGCCTACCACTAGACTATGTGAAGTCCCTGGTTAGTGTGACTAATTATTTTTAGTTAAATGATTTTATTGATCAATAATAAGTTGATTTGGGTTCTTATGTCTTATCAAATGAATACCCTTAGTATAGGAAAATGATTTGGTGATTAAGTGATAAATGTTATTTTGGAAGATGTTCACTTTGTTGGGAACACTATATGCCCAAGGAATATAGAATACCATGGGGTTTTATTTGAGGAGTAATGGTGGATTTTTATCTATTTTTTTATTGTGGATTTATAGTGATTTGGGTTATTTATGAAAATGATTAACCTATAATAGATAATATGTGATTTGGTTAATTATTTTAAGTATGTGACATTAAGAGTAGTTGATGTCATTTAGAGATAAAATTTAACATAGAAGACTACATAACCAAATTATTCTAAGTTTTGGATTTCAATATTAGGTTGGATTATATTGAAGGATTTTAAGGACAATTGTTTATTGAATGGTATTTATTTAACTTTGGGGTATTGATTTAAGAAATTAAGATTAGTGTTTCTTTCTCTAAAAGAATATACTTTTGGGGGATCATCAGATCTTGTACTAACTGTTTTGGTTTTGGTTAATCTCTAAAGACAAGGTAAATATATATTTTATCCTTCATGGATCATGTGATTCTATAGAAGTTTATTCTAGCTCTTCCAGTGTGACCAAGTATTCTTGAATACTCATCGTTTAAAAAAATGAGTTAGTTGTGGAAATTTATTAAAGAATGAAACTCTACTTAAAAATTAAGTATATCTATTTATGTTCTTATTCAATCTCATAAATTAATTCCTCATATTTATGTAATGTAACTTAAAAAAATTAAAAATGTTATCCGTTTACTTTTCCTACTAGGAAACTAATGACCATTTGTCCCATCACAAGTTTGTGGTTTTATAGTTGTTAACTTTCTCCTGATCATGTTTTCTATCCCTATCCATCAGAACTTTACACTTAGTTTATCATCCATATCCATGTTTTTCTACATAGAATCCAAGTATATGTTATCCCAGGAGACCTTTTTACTTCTCTTTATTTCTTTTAAAGTGATAGTTTTATTGGCTCTTTTTCTGATGTGGTACTTTAAATTATATTCTCAATCCCAATTTTAAAAATTTCGAGGACGCAATTTATTTAACGAGGGTATAATTTAACACCCCAAGCTTCCACGGTACGATTCTCTTTGAATAGTATAGTAGAGTGTGTTGTACGTAACTTCGAGATTCTAACACACTGCGACCAATCAAAGTAGTCGTTATGTATATTAATACCCACTTTTTAAAATTTTATAAATTTTATCTCTCAAAATGGAATTCATTTTTGGATTCATAATATAGAAATTATCTTAGGGTTAAATTTTGGTACTTTTTAGATAACTTTTATATTTTGATGAATAGTGAAAATTCCTAAATTTTAGTTAAAAACAACTTTTTTAATCGAAATAATTTATAGTGATAAATTATGAATTTGAGTGGTTTTAAAGTATATTTAGAATATATTTTTACCATTTAATACAATTTTGGTCATTGGACATAATTTCAAAATTAAACCGGACATAAACAAGTGTCAATCTTTTGATTGTTATTATCTCTTAAAAACACGCTTTTTTTAACAACGGGAATTAATTTTAAATTAATTTCCGCCACTTCTATGTTTTGAATTTGTAAAAATTGATTACATATTTGGAATCAGGATTTTCAAATTGTGTAAATAGTTAACTTTTATTTTTAGACATTTTAAATAATTACTTCGGTAAATATTTTAATTACCATGGTGAAAGGGTAAATCTGGTAAATAAAGGTAAAAAATAATATTATAATAATAATAAATTACCCTAAAACATGTCCTAACCTTATTGGTTGATACAAGTCCGACCATGGTCATATTTGGGTCGATTTTGGGACCCCATGGATCCACTTGTAAGTGATAAGGACACTTTATATTAATTAAGTTAAATTAAATACAAAAATGACATAAGCATATATCTTTTAGATAAACAATTTTTACATATGATTATATATGTTGGATTTTAGACTATAAATATTAATTAGAAAGATAAAAATATTTCCTACATAATGGTATTTTATTTATATTTTTTATACATTTAATAGTTAATATTATTTATGACACAATAATGATGCAGTATTTTCCTTACCAATGAAAGAATCTTATAATTAGTATTATAAATGTTAAAATAAATATAATTTTAAAGTTTTGATGACATCAATGAGTTTTATTGGTTAATATGACATTATTGTATTTCTTAAATTAATTTGTTTATAATTAATAAAGTTCTTAAGACTTTAACAAAAATCAATTATTGAATCATGTCAAAATTTACATAAATGAGTTTTTGAAACAAATATTATATTATTAATTGATATTCTATTCCTAAAAATCTAAGGTTCGGCCAAAGGACTTATATCATGATAGATGTGTCATTAATCGACCACTTGGGGGTAGATTGGATATATATAGTAAGTTTATTAACTATATAATATAAAAATACAATGTGACATGGTAGAGGTCAAACTAATTAACTAAGAGTTAAAACTAAAATATATGGTTAATATAATGACTCAAACCTGTCTAAATTATATTGTTTTAAAGTATTTTGACCCATCATCAACTTATACATTTAATAATCCACTTTGGAGTAATTATAAACCAAATCTGAATTTATTATAAAATAATATTTCTATCTTTTCCAAAGGTGCCTCTCACCCCTCTTATAAAAGGGCACTCTCCCTTATCACTAATTCACACATTCAAAGCCTTCTGTCTCAACCAAAACCTGCACAAATACTCTCTAAAATTCCCTCAATTCAACCTAGAGGCCTTATTTTGATCATAAATCCAACCTAAGTATCCCTTTTGATCAATAGAAAAGGAAGAACCCGAAGAAGAGGTAATGTTTTCACCACCCTCTTTCAAGTTCCTTTCTTCTTAAAAATCTTCTTTCTTTGTTATTTACATTCTAAAATAATAACTTCAGTATATTCTGTGTACTGTGATGTTATTATAAATATGTTACAACCATATTCAGTATTCTATCCATCCTTTGAATTACATGTCACCATAGGTGTGTACATACGGCCTACCGTCTGCACGTCGTGGTGTAATTGTTATTCAATACATTATTGTTTGGATGGGTATAATAATGATGTGTAATTCATGTAAATAATAAATATAACATTATAATTATTCTTTATATATGATATACCATCCAATTATATATTATTTTAATATCAAAAGAATGATATTATCGCTCGTGCGTTCGTACGGACTACCGTCTCCACGAACGCGATGAGATTCATTCCCCGTCGTATCCATTCAAGTATAATTCTCATTTGATGATTAAAAATAATGTTTAAGGACTTGATATCATTATTTATATGAATAAGATACAACCTACCCATAAAATACACGAATTATTTAACAAAACATATAAAAGAAAACGAGTGAGTTAAAACTCGAAACGACGATAATACTAAGATATTATTAACAAAGTAATGTTAAAAGATCATAAATGATATTAATGTATATGATCCTTGTATAATTAAATAAAAATTATTTCACCATTATACAGGAGGATAACCTACCCTCGACCAAGTAAAGAGTTCAAAGTAAGGGGTTTCTTATCTCACTTTTAATTCTGTGAGATTTCCATTTTTCACAACTTATTTATTGCATGTGGTGTGTGTACTACCCATGATTGTATTCATTGTGTAATTTCCTTTAATTTATGGATATTTACATCATCATTTTTTATCCTTATTTCATGGGTGTATGTTTTGTAAGTTACCAAATCGATAAGGTAATTTGAAATTTCAATTTCCACTCATTCGGATTTACTAATACTTCATTGATTATTTTACTCCAAGATTATGTGTAGAATCACTATTTATTTGATTATGTCATAATTTTCACTCCCCTTTATGTGTATATACTTTTGATACACATAATCACTCCATTGATAAATTCTCAAGTCATCGATATGAACTTGATAAGAGTAATTTTAACTCAATCTCTATTTATTGAGTTAAACATCTAATTCATTGGTGTTGTTTTTACAAGAATATGTGTGAATGTACTTTGATTGTTTTACACTAAATATCCAATCATATTGAGTGTATTTATATTTTTCACACATAATTATGTCGTTGATTGATCCTTAACCTAAGGATACTGCCTTTATGAGATATTTCATCTCAATTTACATTCCATTTGAGACTCCTTTGTTGTTATACACCGAATCACTTTTATATGGTGTATATAATATACTTTGACATAGTATATAATGAATCCCTTTATTCTGAGGATATTACAAAGTTTTTATTACCTCAATTATTTGTATTCAAGTGTCTCTCTTTTGGTTAGGAACTCTAACTAAAATATCATTTTAAATGTTTTAAAGATTTATTATTCTAAATCTTTCTCATTAATGACCATGTTTTAAAAATGGTTTTAAGGATTTATTTATATAAACATTGATGTTTTCAAATAAAAATTCATTTTAAAAATTTCAAATTGGTATGGGACACTTTTATTCAAAAATCTATTTTAAATGACTTTTTGAAAAATAGTGTGACTTTTAAATTTTTTCAAGAAAAAGGGGGATATTTATCTTTAATAGTTTTGATGATTATTTTCATCTATATCAATATCCTTAATTATTCTCGATTGAGGTTAATATGATATAATACAATCTTTCATATTGTATCAAATGAGTTATTTTTGACTGTGGATGTGCTATTTTTATAGCATTCATGGTTTGTGGATAAAGTATTGACATTTCGTATGCTAGTTTTAATACGAATGTTTATGTTATGTTTCAAACTTTTCATATGAGGAATGCATTGGACTTAGTAAGTGACAGGTGGAGCCCGATATATCTCCTCGATGCATCGGTAGGTCTCATGAGACAAACTAGTGTCTTGGAACGAGGCCTTGACAAAATCTTATTTATAGTCTTGGCACGAGGCCTTGGATATGTGGTTATGATAGTCTGGCATTATGCATTCCATAATTATGAAAGTGGTTATAGATATTTCATGTGATTATTTTACTAGTATAATATCCATGTGAATTATTAAATGGAATTATTTCATTTTATATTTTCTATATTATGTTGACATTCAAGTTTAAAAGGATTTTGTTTTAGCTATACATTGCCTTAAATGTTTATGCTTGTTTATGAATATTTCTGCTATATTGTTATCCTTACTGAACATCTGAGCTCACCCATTTCAATGTTTTATTTTTTCCAAGATTTGAATAAGTAATTTATGAATGACCTGTAGGGATAATATGAGGGGATATGAAGTCAATATATTGTTGTATTATTTTTTCACTTTATGATGTAATGTAAACTTTATGAATGTATCCAGTTATTCCAAAGCTACTAAACTAATCGGTCTTTCGAGACTTGATATTTCTTGTGATCATGTCAATGTTATGTAATATTGCACCGAATCTGGGAAACTGGGGTTGGGGCGTTACATTTGGGATTATCCAAAAGATATAACATAAGAATAAGTTAAAAATTAAAAATTTTGAATGAATAAATATATATTAAATATTAATACTCAATAACTTCATTTAGAGAAGTTTCATGAAAAAATTTATTATGAAAGTTGTCCCGTCAAAATATAGAATCTAATTTTAATAACATATTCATGGCCTGGGTTATGGATCCGTAGGATCTTTTCCCTTGGCCTTAGATTTCTCTAGATCATAGGTTGAAGGATCAGAAGGTGCAGTAAGTAAAGAAGATGGAAAACTAGTGGTTTTTCTAGCTATAGATTGAGGAGTATGATCATATACAATAATAAATATCCTAAGATATATCTTATCTTAAGCAGGAGGAAATAGAAATGTTGGAACTTGGATGGAAAAGGTGGATGTGTATCCTTGGTCTCTCCGAGTCTGAAGGATATCTATGGAGCAATAGAAATGGATTTTTGACCAAAAAAATGTAGTGTTGTGAACATGTAAAAATGGATTCGTCATATATATATAATACATAATAATATATCCACCTTTTTCTACTATAGTACAGAAGTGACCTTTTTAGTCTATAAATTGATTGGCCACTAGTTTTATTCCTTTCAACTATTAGAACTTACTCCTTGAAGGAATGAGTAACCAGTGGCATTTTAAAATTTTCTAACAGGAAATTGAAATTATAATCCATTTTATTCTTGGTAAAAATATGAGATATAATATCTTATATCCTTGTTTATAGTATTTATGTACAATTTTATATTATGTGTATATGAGGTAATCAATATAAGAACAAGGTAACTGTTATATCTTATTCTACTCAAGGATTCTTGGGGCTGACCAGGAAGAACACTTGAAGAACTTGCTAAGGAATTTCTCAATTATTCTCTTACAATAGGTCTAATTAATTCATCATAAAACACCAGAGTATGAGGATATATTTATATATATTCCACTAAAGTAATATTTTAAACTCTTTTAAATAGAGATTCAATACTTGTTGAAAATTCATATTGCATTCTTTCAATAAAAGACTTCATGGATTCTAGATCGCTACTTATTAACTTATTTTTAATTGAAACCTCTTCGATGTGATGCATCAACTTTGGTTGATTTTTAAGAATTACAAACTCAAATAGATATCATGAATCATTCTCACTATGCTTGGTCAGGAGTGGAGAATGATTCTTCAAACTCTTATAAAAATTGGACACCAACTTTTTACCAGAAGTATCTAAGTTAATCTGGTGACTACATCAACTAGCATGATATGAGGATATGGAGTAGTTTGTTCGACTTCCATAGGTCTTATAGAGGAAAACATTTTCCAATAAAACTCAAAATTCTTCTTGAAATCGTATATCCCGTAGAATCTCTTTCATTTTGAACCACTAGTCCACTATCCATTGATGGATTATTTCTATTTTTTCCCATTCTTATATAGTGGGATCAAACCAACTATCTGAAGGAGTAGAAACTAATATATTATATTTTATTGCACAAAAATGGTTCAAATGGTATAAATAGGTATCTCTAAAGGTGTAGGTACAAAGATATTGGGGTATCAAATGCATTATGAACACTCTTAGCGATAGTAGTCTGTTCACTAACTGTCACTTGTTTCATATGGACATCAAATTTATGAACACTTGAGCTCTATAAAACAATTTGGTAACCAATAATAGGGTCAATATATGCATATGTTTCAACTGGAGACTCATCTATAGCTAAAAACCCAAAATATTAATCACTTCCTAGATTAGAGGAAATCATCTTCTTTTTATCCTTCTCATAAACATGTTTTTCTAATGCTAAAATAACACCCATATACTTAACCAAGGAATAATTAGAAAATATTTTACTATCACCAACTAAACTCACTTAAATTCCATCAATTTCCTTCTCTCTTTGATGTAATTACAAACATGGGGATTTATACTTATGATAATTGAGGATTTTTACATAAGATATTTTTCAACTTCTTCAGAAAGATCTGGTTTCCTTGTATATTTACCAGGTGAAGTAAGAACCTCTAGAGTAATCTCTACATCTATCATTATAATTATTCATTTTGAGACATCAAAGTCAATGTTTTCATCATTACTGACATCATTTCCATCACCATTTTCATTTACATCATCTTATTCCGCATCCACATCACCATCTTCTTAATCATGATAGTTTGAACTAAATTTAGTTTGAACCTCATTGGAAACATTTGTTTCGAATTCATTAATTTTAATAAATTTTCTCTCTTTGGAAGTCCCCTAGGTAGAGTAGGACATCTATATGTAATTATTGGTGAATGAGGTTACATGTATGTGTCAATAGCATCACTGCATATTCTTTTGAAAAACCCTCCTCATCCTCATTAAAATATTCTACCACATCATCAAGCCCTAGATCAGGATCAGACACATCTATTGGTCTTGTACGATTATTCACTGGATTAAATTATGTGTACAACATATCAATATCTCTAACCCATTGCCTTTTCCAAAGGGTTCCATCTAATATTCATACATGAACATATCGCTTTTGGAATATATAATCCACCAGAATATGCAACTATTTCTTTATCCCCTGAAACTAGACCCTTCTCATTTGACATTGTAGAAATCTAGTTTGGATAGATTAAATAGTTATTTATTGAATATAGTTTTATCATATCAAACATATAAACCATGATATAACTAAAAATATTGATCCCATGACATCATATTTTTATGAAATGTAGATACACATGTTAGTATCTCATGGAGACAAATCACCTTTCCTAGGGAATAACATGTGTTGTATGAACTTAAACAACAACCTACAATCCCCATCCAACTCTATAGCAATATATATTCTTGTTAACTAATTAATAATAATTTATATAAAATTATCTTCATAAAAAAATAAATTCACTACCCTTATGCATAAATCATTTATAATCATCACAAATTCCTTTATATGTTACTCCCAAACACATGGCCTAATGTTTTGAATAAAAAACAACTTTTTTCCATTTATTATGGCTCTCATCTAGTACAATTTTTCATTATTAAATCCAAACTAAATATACTTAAAGATGAGATGCATCATCCTGGTATAGAATGGTATCTCGTTTTAGGATAATCAATTATTCCTTTCTTGTATCTGTAGAACTTTTAATAAAAGTTTATTACTAGAAGATGACCACTTTTCTTCAACATCCCTTTCAGATACTACGACACTATTTCCAAGATCGGGGTGAACTGGTGCAATTAGAGTAAGAACACTTGGTGCAACTTTTAACTTCTTATCTGATCATGAGTTTTTTAGAGATTTATTTTGAGGGAGATTCGTCCTTTTCATTTATATTAGATCAGTTTAATCATTCAAAGGCTAAGAGAAAATGTTCAGGTTTTAATTTTTACCTAAAAGAGGTCTATCAAGAATCGAGAGTGTCATGATGGGCTCAAGGTGTGTTGTAAATATAAATATATTCATTTTATTATCATTATGGATTTAGGTATATTGAAAAATAAAAATCAAGATAATAATGAGAAATTGAAATTAAATTTAGTATTAGGGAAAAAAACACATCAATTCATTAAAATATCATAGAACAGAAGAAAATAATATCATTGTTTAAAAATATTAGAAACATAATAGTTCAAAAAGGAATAAAACCAATGGTTTTATAATCTAATAGTGTTTTTAAAATAATGGGTAGAAAATTCAATTGTAGGGAAACATCAATAGTGTCACAACCTAACAGTGTTTTATTCCAATGGTGTTTCACCCAATGGAATTTCACCTAAATATAAAATCAATCAAAGTTATTCATTCGTAGTTCATGTTTGATATATTTCATTCTCTTATAATTTAAAGTCATAGTAATTATATCATCCTTATTATGTTATGTTCCATTCAACTCAAGAGTGATATAACCCTTTTAAAAATGTTATATCAAAATGTGATGTCTTATATCAATGTTATTTTTTCAATAATGTGAAATATAATCCTTAAAAATATTGATTGGACTTGTGCTATCATAGTTTTTTGGGGAAATATCATAATTGATATCTATATTCTTGTAATGTGTGTTTTATCTACAAAATTGTTTTCATAGTAACTACAAAACACTATGTATTCAGCTTCTCCAATAGACAATCCAACCTATTTTTTCATACAAACTAGAGACATTTCTAAAAATGACATGGTCCAGAAGCATTTTTTATCTAACTTTCATCCACCAAAACTAACTTTAGAATAAGTCACTAGACAAAATTCTTATCCTCTACCGAGAAATGACCTAAAATTGGTTGTATAATCAATGTATTTTAATTTTTTTTAACATAAATAATGTTTTAATATTTGGGGATTTTCATGAACATTATAATCCATACAAACACTAAATATTATATCAAGTCATCTAGCATTAATATATAGGTGAATTAAAGTCATAGGTGAACAGCTTCTCCTATCACTTGTACATGATAACCTCATGTGGGGGGAGGTTTGCACGTAGAGGGAAGAGGGGAGAGGAGGGGAAGGGGAATGGAGGGGCTCCAATGGTGGAGTGAGGCAGGGGACCACAGTGGCTGGATGAAGGCAGAGGGAGACGGGCGGGGCGATGAGGCATCTTACGGCATGCGGTGAAGGGTGAATCGATAGCGCCAGGAGAGGAGCAGCAGTGCGCATCCCAGAAGAGGCACCTCTCAGATCATCCAGATCTGGTGAGGTTCGAGTTGCAGTGGCGCATGGTGAGGGTTTAGCCTGGGTCTACTTTGGGTGTTCTTCAATTCAATTATTCATCTGTGGTGTCATGCAGTTTTAGTGGATTCCAAATTTTTTCTTCAGATTTGTGGAGATTTGTTTGAAATTGGATTCAAATCTGCCACACTTTCTATATATTGTTTTGTTTGAGATGTCCCTGTTTAGATTCTGGTTCATGATTCTATCGGAGGTAGTGGTGGTTAGTCACGAAGCACCACTGGGGGATGAGACTCCATGATGGTGGCGGTGTCAAGGAGTCACCGTCAATAAGGTGATGGTGTCTCATGTGCTGCTAGCAGTGTAAAGATGACACCACCAGGGGCTGGTGGTGTGTGGAGGACTGGTGGGTGGTGGAAGGATGAGGTAATGGTGTGGAGGGAGATGCATCCAGAGATGGAAGGTGCATCTAGTGGTGAGAGAAGGGTGGTGGTGTGAAGGTAAGACACTTCCACCAAGAGGGTTTTATGGAGGGCTGGCCCTAGGGCAAGCCCCACAAGCCCATGGGCTAGGGAAACACACCTCAAGGGATAGAAAATACAGTTGAAGGGGGAAAAACCACCATTTAATGTAGAATTATTTGTAATTATGGGCAATAATTTCAATGATGTCCTTGGACAATAATATCTCTAGGATCGGTTTTGTTGTGGTGTTTGGGAAAAATATGGAAAAGGCATAGTGGAACGGTGAGTGGGAGGCACCGCCAGATATGCTCGTGATGTGACAGGAAAGGTAGTAGGTGGCACCTGAAAAACAAACAAACAAATTAATCAATTAATTAAATTAAAATATAATTCAAATTTAAAGAATGTTAAAATAAATTAAATTAAATTAAACTTCAATTTATTCAAAAAAAATATTCAATATTACAAAATGTTAGGAGTTAATTTAAACCAACATAAAATTTATTTTCTTAAAACAATTAAAATTATAAACATCTATTTTCAAAATTTAATTAACTAATAAATTAATTAAATGAATTAATAATATCAAATAATTAAAAAAATAAAACTAAACTAAGTATTAAAAATTTTAATGAATGTAATTGTATTTTTTTAATTAATTTAATTATTCAAAGTATCAAAATCTAAAGTGCAATTTATTTATTTTCAATTAAAAATAATTAATTAATTAAATCAATGAACTGAATATTAAATTAATTAATTTAACATTATTAATTTAAAAATTAATTACATAAATAATTAAATAATTGAAACAAATTTAAATTAATTTTATTATTGAAAAAACAAAAAAACAAAAAACACACTTTTAACATAGGAACCCATTTTTAACAATTTAATATAAAAAAAATTGTTAATTATGACTAAAAATAAATTATTTAAATACTAAAAAGAGAATGAAAAATGTTGTGGTGAAAAGTGATGAAAAGAATCCATATCAAGAATCTTCCAAATTGTCACTAATACATCTAATAGTGCTAAAAATGTCATTCACCCTGGTAAAGATGCCATGAATGGATTCAAACTCACCCGTATTGAGATCTTAATACTTCAATCTCCAGATTTTTAACTTTTTCTTCTTTACATTGTGTATTTCCTTTATAAATGTTCTTTAGCTTATCCTAGATACCTTTGGTAGTGGAAACTATAACAACTGGGCACCGATGACAGCACAGACACCCTGCCTTAACATGGTTGTCGGGTCCTTGCCCACCAGGTACCACCAGTTGCCCCGTAGACATGTGGTCCCCACCTTGGGGCCCACCCACGTGCCTGAACGAGTCATCTGACTAATGACAGTCCCCACATGCCAACACATGTCTTTTCCAGTGTGTTTTGTCCTCACTCACACACACCCTGAAAACTTCCCAAAATGTCACTCTTCCTAATCACTACTTTAGGCCAAAACACGCTTAACTGTGGAGTTCTAATCAGGTAGGCTCATGAAAAAGTAGGTGCACCTTGTTGACATGAGTCATATCATTTAGTCATTTAACCCTTTATCATTATGGGGTGTTACAGAAACCCCATTCACTCTTAGGAATTCACTTTCAGAAAGTGATGAGTCTAATTCATTTTTATCACTTCCATCATTCACAAGATTCTTCTTATCTATAATTTTGAGGGGATTATTTTCAACAAGAATAAAAAATTAAACTGTGTTAGCTTCCAAACAACATACCCAAGAGATATAAGATATGGAAAGATTCTATCTTTCCATATATGATAGTTATTTCCATCAGAAACAGGAATTACTTTACTGTTCACACAATTCAGATTCTACATAACAACTTCTATTCAAAATAATCATTAGAGAATAGAAAAAAATAAAGAGAACCAAGGTTCTGATACAAATTGAAAAGTCCCACCAAAGATTGTTTAATCACTGAGAGGGGGTAGAATCAGTCATACCCTTTTCTTTTAAGTTTCCTTTCTTTTAAAACAACATTTGTATCCTATTAAATATTTATCACTTTACTAAAAACCAATCATTAATATATTCATAGGAACATAGGTATTTACAATATTCACTACTCAAAAATAGAATCTACTTCCTTGGTATGATATAGAAATAATTCAATACCACAAAATCTACTATGAAAATAATTTTGTGTGGATACAAACAATTAGGATATACTCCTAGAGTTTTGTAACACTATTATCAATAAAACAACTCATGTGATTCTTCTAGAAAAAATTATGTAATACAATTTTTTGTAAAAAGTTAAGAAATATTCACCAATTTCTTCCAAACATGTTATTGTGCTACCTTATCAAATTTCTCTTTTGATAACTATCCAAAAAAGTATTCACATTCCTACCTAGTAGCAGTTAAGAACTTCTTTAGACATCATAATTGTACTCAGTCTTACGGCTCAGTCTGATTCCTTAGTCTGATACCTCAGTCTAGAAAATATAATTCTCCAACAATACCTTAGAAACAATTCTGAACCACCTTCAAACTCTGTCTAGAAAACTCTATCCAAGTTCTTGGTATATTCTGGTAACCACTGAATACGATCTTCCTTCTTCTTCTGTCCATAAAACATTCTCAAGAATTCTCAATCTAGAAACCTCTTCACTCTAAAATATTTAGTGTTTTTTCCTTCTCTCTTAACCCATAAATAGTACATGTTTCATTAAAAAGTAAAATGTACATCCAAATATTTATAAGTGAGCCAAAACTTGTTTGGGTGGGAATCTAAAAATGTTTTACTACTTAACCATATTTCTCAAATCTTGAATTTCATTTCATTTTTAATCCATCTTTTTACTTCTTCAGCGCTTCTCAAATTTTTTTGAACCTTTTTGAAACTTCTCGAACCTTCTCATGTCTTCACCTGGCTTCAAAATTTCTAACCATTCTTCAGTTCGATTCCAATTTTCATTTCAATTTATTCATTACAATGAAGAATACGTACAATAACAGATTATGATGCTTCATGCCAATTGATAATTTTAAAATAAAATGACTACACATTACGATGCTCAGTACTAATAGAGAATAAACTGCTCATTCCTGTAACACCCTAAGATTTTTTATATTATTTTTTTATAATTAATTTAATCTTTTTTATATTTTTCATTTCACGCAACACTAAATATAGATTTTTTATATGAAAATATTATTTTTGGATTATATTATACCGAACACCAAGTAAAGATTTCACTATACTCAACACATAGATTAAATTTTGGTAAATGCGAAACTATTTTGTATTCTATTACTTAAAATTATGAGTTCATTATCTTTCATAACATGCAAGGGTGAGTTTTACCAAATAAAAATATAGAATTAATATTATTGTTAAAATATTGTTATAGGAACCACCTAGCAATTGGAATGGAAATTACGAATAAGAATAACTAAACTCTGAAAATATGATTTACACATGCATAAAAAATTAATCCTTTGGCTATCAATTATTATAAGTGAATGTATGAACTATTTTAAAATAAAGGAGTTTCTTTTCTAAGAAAACTATTTTTTCTAAGTAAAAACACAATTTGTATCTCAATAAATTAAAAAACCAATTTTGATTAAGTTTTATAATAAAATTTATATATATTCAATCTATATTTTTCATACCCATCAAAAATATTTTATAGTTATATGATGAGAATAAATTAAATTTTAGGAATAAAAATATGTATTTTTTTAAAAGGTAATTTAACTACCTTTTAATAGAGAACCCATTATAAATATGATTTTTGACACATTTATAATTTTTATCTAGAAAAATAAACTTCATTTTTTAAAAATTAATATCAAAATTTACTTTGAGTGTATTTTTTGTTTTTTTATAAGGTTACATTTTTTTATGAATAGTGAAAAGCATTGAATTTTAATTCAAAGCTGCTTTTTCATTTAATTTATTTATATAGTTAAATTATTTTTTAATTATGTTTTAGAGTTTTATTAGATTAATTTTACAAAAATTAATCCAATTTAGTTCATTTTAATCAATTTAACAATGAAATTAGTTATAAAAACAACTTTTGAACATTTTTACTTTAAAAACCCACTTTTTTCGTCCCATCTGCGGGATTAAATTTGAATAAATTGCTGCCAATTCTGTGATTATAATTTCAAAAAATTTATTCCATATTTTGAATAATCATAATTTATAATTATAACATGGTAAAATTAATTCTTGACCAAAAATATTAGTGAAAGTGATTAAAATTAATTTCAATGATTAAGAGAAAAATTAGCTTAACAAAGGATTAAACCTTAATCTTAAGAGCCAAAATGACCTAGAAACTTGTTAAAAAGACATTTTATTGTCATATTTATACCCTATACTCACTTGGATCTAATTTTTACCATTATTTGAGACACAATAAATTGAAAAAATATGGATGGAATTCCCTTTTTAAAAATTTACAGCAATTTCACTCCTCCACTATAATAAGGCACTCACCCCTCCTCCTTATTGACACCTCTCAATACATTTTTCACCATAAAAATATACTAAAACAAACTCCCAAACCCCCCCCCCCATTTATCCAAGAATCCTTCCTTTTACAGTAAAACCATATAAGGAATCTCTTTGGTGCAAACCAAAAGGAGTTACCTAAAAAAGAGGCAACATCCATCCACAAGCTCTTCTGTTTTATTTTCATTCTCCACCCATCAACTCTTAATATTACATTATTATATAAAAACCTAAGTATCATAAATATACTGATATTTTTTTAATTCTAATGGTTCTATCATCACTTAAAACACTTCCACATAATATGTAATGAACTTACCGTTCTTGTGTACGGTGAACTACCGCCTCACAAAACAATGTTGTTTGTTTTTCTTTTACCACCTATCATGGTTGGGTATTATTATGGAAAATATTTTTTTATAAGATATATATGTTATTTATGATGTATTTATGGTTATATAATTATTATATAACACATACCTTCATGCTTTCCATTTTTTGTAAATACGATAACATCGTTTGTGGAAGTGTGGACTACCTCCTCCTCAAAGCGATGTGATTCATTCACACTTTACATGAAATGTATTAAGGATGGATTTAGTGAAATTATATATTATATATAACATAATAATTATAATATAATTTAGTTATGTATATATACATATATTTCATTTACTTTTTTCTTTCAATATGACCATAAAATGGAAATAGCATTCATGCTTACGTACGACCTACCGTCTCCATGAACGGTGTATTCAATTTCATGATTAAATATTTTATAGATATTTATATATTGAATATATATTAAGTTTATATCATGTTTTAAATTATTTAAATAAGTAAATAATTATATAATTAATAGTTTCAAGAATAACAAGTCAAAACATATTTGAAAAACAACATAGATAATACCCAAAACATAACGTTTACATGGAATTGTTAATAATTAGGAAACATAAATTCATAATAAAATATTATATGGTATTATATATATGAATATGGTATTTTAGTATATGAATAATAAACTTATATTTATTATATATGAGGTTTTAACATGTAATAAAAATTCAAAACTTAAGCTAATATAATTTCATCTCACTTTTTATTTCTGTGAGATACATGCCATATTCAGCACTCGCTTCTTTTATTGTTGTATATACATCACTGTGACATGTTATATCATTAATTTTATTTATTTAATAATACTAACTACTTTAATTGATTATATTATTTCATGGGGATCTCTATTCAAAATTTACTTAAGTATTAATGGTTTTTTCATCTCACTTTATTATCTTTGAGATACATGTCATGTTCACAAATCATTTCTTTTGTATGGTGTATATACTACCCTCAGAGAGGTTATATCATAAATATCCCTTTTTCATGATATTTTAAGATTCATGTAATTTAATTATCTTATATAGAGTATGGTTCAATGTTACCAAAGTGTTAATAGTTTATTACTACAATCTCATCATTAATCAGGATTGTTTATGATTATACTTACATTGATTAAATATTATGATCCATGTCTTAAGAAAACTCATGAATTTACTTATAATATGGTTATATATTGTCATGACTTGACTTCACCAAGATAAGGGAAGGGACAGTGGATTTTGAGACACTTCCTCAAGTTGAAAGAGAGATAATGACCCCCGAAAACCGCCTTCAATAAGTCCCGAAGTGGAGACTAGCACCAAGGGAATAGAATGACACAAAAAATGGAAGGAATTACCCTTTTTATTTAGTAGGATCGAGAGATAATATATTAAATCCCAAAAAACACCAAAAATAGGGGTAGAGGTAAAGACAAAACAAACCATTCCCATATGCATGTTCCAAAAGTAAGTGATACAAAAGTACAAGAAAACTCCAAAGTAAAGTACCAAATAAAATAAAAACAGCAAAAAAAACTACCCCCAAGTCTGAACTAGTAGGGTCCGACACAGTCCTCAAAGTCCTCCTGGAAACCTGAAAGCAGTTTTATATACGTTGGGTGAGTATACATGTATACTCAGTAAAGAAAACCAAAAGCTCTCGTGCACAAGTGGAGAGGCATACTAATGCCCTGTGAAAAAAGAGATATCAAAGCACCTAGCAAGGAAACTATCTACCCAAACCTCACCAAGGAACACTCCCCAAATAATGAAAGTAAATTAAAGTAATAGTAAAACACATCAATGTTTGGGTACCCCGTGCCACTTTCCCTCTAGTTTTTGAAGACATCATACGCGTCAGACCTCCCCCACCATTCTCATTGCAGTCCCACTACTATACCCTACCTTCACACACATGGGATACCACAACCACAAATCCCACCCACATGCACATGGGACATAACAACCAAATGTAACCACACCTGCAGACACATGGGCCTCATCCCAAAGATGCTTGGGAAACAACCCGCCCGCACACACCTAGGTCAACCACCACAACTACCTGACCTGAAGAATCTTGGGATATAATGGACCTCAGGCCATCAAAGCCCACCCGAAGAGTCTTTGGCTACTCATGAAACGGAGAAGAAAAGGTTCTAATAACTAGCCACTCAAACGAGTATTGGAAAAAACACCTCCCCTGTGAAATTTAGCTGTTCAGCACGAAGTGCTCAACTTGGCTGGGGCGTGGATAAGAAACATAAAAACTAAATTATACATATAGGTAAAAATAACTCATCCCAGTATAGGGGTTCCAAAACTTGCCCATATAAAATCACCCTCATTATTATTTATTCATAAGAAGCACCACAACCACAACCATGTCACAAATCATTCTCGGAAAACAATTCCCCATTGAACCCATTCTTGTTTTCATCTTTATGTAATTTTATTCAAATAATTCTTCACTACTGGGAAAATAACAGGAATAGCCACAAGCCAATGAAGGAAAAACATCCAAGCAGTAATGCAAGTATTCACACCCAGTTCTCTTGTAAGTTCACAACCACCAAAGGGATCTGTGCGATCCCTCAAAGTACTGGAACCAAACCAAGCCCCAACATAGATCCCCACATGACCTTTGGTCCACAAAACCATGATTTCACAATAGTGGATCCCATCCCCACCCACACCACCTCACAATCAACAAACATAAACATCACCAGAACAGATCAAGGGAGTTCTAAAATTTAAGTTTTCTATTCATTTAGTTCCATATTTCTATTTGGTTAACCGGGGTGACAAGACAAGGTTTCTTATTCATTGGGAATCCATTTAATCAGCTGATTTTACATTATTTACCAGTTTCCGTGATACAACCATTCAATCACATAAATATCCAGAAAATAGAGGTTCATTAGTGCACAAGAAGAGACCACCAACGACCATGATTTTTAGTGGACATAATTCCATAAAATTCACAACATATAAGTAAAGGTAAAGTATTACCACAACATCATCAAACACAACTCTACATTTTTTTAAACCATTTATTATCTTCTTCAAGGTTTGGTTTCATCCATCCACATAGGAACATTATCATACCCACCCCGCATGATGCACAATAAAGAGAGACGAAGGAAAAATTCTACTTGGATTATCAACAATTGATGCTTTTCCCCTGGAGCCAACAACTGGGGATGCATGACATGCATGGGAGGAACTAAAAGGTCTCTAAGAATGAGCAGGAAAGGCTCCAGCATAGGCACACCACTATCCTCGGGAAAGGGGACACCAAACACACCAAGGAAAGAAGGAAACCATCCAAGAAGAAGGTAATAATTCTAGTGCGATAAAAAGGAAAAATCTTGGAGTTACAACATATGAAAAATCTTTTTTGTATTTAAAGGTAGATCGTGGTTTCACCACGAGGTTGGATAGTTACACATGATGGGATTAATTATTTTTTTGTAATTCACATCAGAGGGGTGTCCATAAAGGATTTCATTTAAAGAGAGGAAAATGGGTCTGTTGAGGGTCTCCCCACTCTTAGGGGATTTTAAACGTTGTTTATGGCACAAAAACAAATTTGAACCACGTTAAAAATGTTAAGAGACTTAAAAGTGGTGTTATGGGAAAAAAATGGGGAAGGAAACCCTGCCACCCCTCTATGGATTATTGGTGAGACTGATGGGTGAAACCGATCCCTGGAGCTGATTGGGTGAAGCTGATCTCGTGAAGCTTATCCCGTGAAGATAATCCCGTGAAGCTAATTAGTGAAGCTGATTGGGTGAAGATAATCCTATGAAGCTGATCTCGTGAATTTGATCCCTTGAAACCGATCAGTGGAACCGATGGAATGAAACTGATATATTAAATCGATTCGGTGAACCAGATATGTGAAACTGATTGGGTGAAACCGATCTTTGAAACCAATTGGGTGAAACTGATTGGGTGAAACAGATTTGTGAAACCGATTAGAAAAAACCTATTTGTGAAACTGATCTGTGAAACTGATTGGGTGAAACTGATTTGGTGAAACTGATTGGGTGAAACTGATATGTGAAACCGATTAGGTGAAACCGATCTCTAAAACTGCTTGGGTGAAGCCGATTGGGTGAAACTGATATGTGAAACTGATTGGGTGAAATAGATCTCTGAAACCTATTGAGTGAAACTGATCTATGGAACCGATTTTGTGAAACCGATCTGTGAAATTGATTGGGTGAAACCGATTGGGTGAAACCAATTGGGTGAAACCAATTTTTAAAACCGATTGGGTGAAACTTATTGGGTGGAACCGATTGGGTGAAACCTATATGTGAAACTGATTAGGTGAAACTGATCTGTGAAACTGATCACATGAAGCTGATATGTGAATCTAATCTATGAAGCTGATCAGTGAAGCTGGTGAGTGAAGCTTATCTATGAAGCTGATCAGTGAAGCTGATCTATGAAGCTGATCAGTGAATCTGATCAGTGAAGCTGATTAGTAAATCTGATTAGGGAATATAATATGTGAATATGATCAGTGAAGCTGATCTGTGAAGCTGATCAGTAAAGATGATCTGTGAAGTTGATCAGTGAAGCTGGTCAGGGAAGTTGATCTGTGAAGCTCATTTGTGAAGCTGATCTGTGAAGCTTATCTGTGAGACATATGGGTGGAACTGATCGGTGAGTCTAGGATACCCCAACAATTATAATTTGGTAAAGTAATGGACCAGGAGGGTGTGGTCCATTACATCAGATACCTCTCAAAATTATTCTCACCCTTGAGAATACAAGAGTAACTCAAACAACCACTCTAGAAGATACCTCTCAGGGAAAACCCACCCCAAACATCCATCCGAAACCCAAGGATTAAATTTTACTGACACATTGATCAGGGAGTTGCTTCCTCCATGTCAAGATATTATTTTCTTTGGGTGACACTAACTCACCTGGACGGGTTTAATCACATATGTGCTAATGTGTCTTGATTAGGAATCAGGTTCTCCCTTCCCCACATATCCGGACGTTTCATAAATATTCAAAAGGCGGGGAAAATCATCTCAAAGACCAACAAGGTCATCATTACATCACAACAAGTCACAAAAACACAAACAAAAAGGAAGGTGTAGTACCCTCGGTTTCGGGTATGTAACCCTTACTTGATGCTTTTCATGGTTTTAATGCTAAGGGTGTTTAATGGGAGAGTCGGGAGAACATGAAATGATGTTTTGAGGCAAAGGGGAAGTCGCACTGGCGGCGCACGGTTTGTCTAAACCATGCGGCCAAACCATGCACAGTGGGTCTTGGAGGTAGTAGCTTCTGCACGGTCAGCGCACGGTTTGTCTAACCATGCAGCCAAACCATGCGAGAAGGGCGGTCATGGTAGAAGCTAACGCACGGTTAGGGAACGGTTTGTCAAACCGTCCGATCACTTACATGAGATCCTATAAAGGTGGATCTCACACATTTTTTCCTCTATATAGTTCATTTTTCTTCCTAAGTGTCCCTAACTCGGGATTTTTGTTCTCCTAAGGTCAAGGAGGGTTCTCCCATCGTTCCAAAGGCAATCTGAAGGCTTCTCTTGGAGAATCGAAGCCGGATTATTGAGTTATGTGATTGTTCTTGTTTGGATTATTAGATCTACTTCTCATATTCTCTCGGTTTCTTAGATATACACCCGTTATGGGTAGATATAAGTGTTTGGATTCCATATATGATGAGATTTGGTCTTGATCTTGCTAGGAGAAGAGATGTAAGGCAGGTTCTTGAAGAAGCAACTCGGTCTTCTTGAGCGTTCATCGACTGTTGTGGTTTTCGGAAAAACCTTTGAGGTAGGAGGCTTCACTCTCGACTCCTCTTGTTATAATTGATTGGATTAGTTTCAAATTGGTTATTTGAATGGAATTGATTGTGAAAATCGTGGAATAAATCTTCTTTAGTGATGATTTATGGTTTTGATGAAATTGTGAAATCTTAGTGAATTGTTGTGAAAAGTGATTTGGCTTCATGAATTTAAAATGTTGATTTTAAATTATGGAGTTGTTGGAATTGTAAATGGTTTGAAGAAACATGGGTTTTCAATAAAAAGGGTGTTTTATTTAAATGGTTGTTATGGAAATGGCATTGATGAAATTGTATTATTCTTTGGTTTTCAATAAAAGTACGGTTTTATTGAAATGGTTTGAATTGGTTGAACACACTTGGTTTTGATGGAACTGATTTTCAATAAAAGGTGTTTTATTGAAAGGGTGGTTTTTCCATGATTGTTGGGAAAGTGTGGTGTGTGTTCATGTTGCATGTAGGAGGCTTGGTTGAAATATGACCCTGTTCTTGGTGCCAAACGTTTAATGGCACATGGTAACTACTTGTACTAGGCTTGGTTGAAATATGACCTTATTCTCGGTGCCAAAGGAGTAATGGCACATGGGAAACAATTACCTTGTGACGACTTGGTAGATCGACAAGAGACCTATCATGAGTATGGAACTGTCATAACGTAGCATGCATGGTTGATTTCACGGGATTGTGAAATGGTTCGGTATTCCAAAAAGAAATTTTGTGAAATGGTTCTAAAGCTAGATTGGTTATTTTTTGGGAAAAATAACTTTTTGGAAAATAGGTTTTAATTACTCTTCGATGCTTTTGGATACGAATGGTTTTGGAAACTTGTTTATATTTTTTTATAGATTTCTTTTGAGAAAATGTTTTATATAAAATGTTTTTATATAATTGTTGTTAATTCTTCTATCCTAGTGGCGTGAGTAGGGAAGTCATTATGGAAAACCTACTAAGTTTTATACTCACCCCTAGTTTGGAACGTTGGTGATATTTCATATATCATATTCTGGGACACAAGTAAAGGTAAAGCATCTTACTACTAGTGGTTCGTGGTGATGCTTGGGAGATGTGGTGGTGCTTGGTGCATGGAGCTCGGCGTGGAGCCATGGAGTGTGTCTTGGCTTGTTTTGGGTCTTTTGTTTATTCTTCCTCTTGGTACTATGATATTGTGTTGGTTATGTATTGGTTTGTGGAACAATGTAGTTCTATTTTGGTAATACATGAGTTGGTTGTTTCATTAACATGCCTCATATAGTAGTTGTTAGCGATTTCTTGGTTGGTTTATGGGTTTTTCTTAAAGGGTAGATCATCCCCCACTTGCATTGAAACCCTTTGACATTTATTGCCAGCCTTTGGAACCTTGGGGATGTCTCTTAAGGCCTATTAATGACTCATTTTACTCTCAAGCCATTGAGAATTGGCGGGACATTACAAATGGTATCAGCTTGTTTGGTCCTTGCCTAACAAGTAGACATCGATATTCTTGGTCATGGAGTTAAAATTAATTCTTGTATATTCCTTGGGTCGAAATCTTATACAGGAGTAGGATTGTCAGAACAAGAAATGTATAGCATAAAAGGACATAGCTAACCCGTATATGCTGAACTTAAAGTTACCAGGGTGTTGCGTACATAAGTGTTTTGGATACAGTTCTAGAATGTTGGAAATCTCATTGTCATGGGTTTAGCCAATGAGATGAACATGAAATTAATTATAGAGGAATGAATTCCCACTAGTATTTCATATCTCATTGTGAGGAATGAGTAAGGATATTGTACAAGGTGCAAACTTTTGAAAAATGCTGAAATTTTTTTCAAGTAAAAGATTTTGAAAATAGGATATTTGGTGTATTTTGAAAATATGTTGATTTTCAAAAATTATGTTGAATGTTTTCAAAAATGGTTGAACATGGAAAAATGATGTTTTGGAAAACAATGTTGTGATAGATGATGTTATAGAATTTGAAATGCTAAGCCATCAGTTGCTAGAGAGTGAGATTGATGGAGTTTGTTGCTGGTTTAGAAAATGGAACCTGGTAGGCGTTGTCGGAACCAACCCGAAGAACCAGTAGAGAATGTGGTTTCACCTGAACCACATGTGAACCAAGAGCTAGTTTAGAGTATCATCCAATATTTCCAAGCTATGGATACGAGGAACTGGAGGAATGAACCAAGGCATGTGGATCATACCATCCAGTTCATGAAGCAGAATCCACCAAACTTTTGGGGTGATGCTGAACCCGAAAAGGCGGAGGTGTGGCTAATTAGGATGAATTGTATCTTCGATTTCATTGGCATACCATCAGAGCTCAAGTTCAAGTTGGAGACATATATTCTCGAGGATCTTTCACTTCAATGGTGGGATTTAGTGGTGCATGCTAAATTGGATGAAGGCCTAACATGGGAGGATTTTGGAGAATTGTTCAACAAATAATTCTATCCTCACACGTTCAAGATCCAGAAAATGATGGACTTCTTCATCCTGAAATAAGAGAGTCTCTCGGTCATAGAGTATGTGGCTAAATTCATGAATTTAGTCCATTTTTTCACTAGAGGTTGCGGAAAGTGCGTCGTTGAAGGCATGCATCTTCGAATCGGGGCTAAGGAAAGAGATTTGATTGATGATTATGGTGCTCTGTATTACGGATTATACAGAGATGGTGAACAGAGCGACTGTTGTTGAACGTGATATCTTGGTATCAATAAGAGGATGAATTTTGATACCTAAAAGAAATGGTGGGAACTAAACTTCTGGGAACAAGAGGAAAAGGGACACCTATTTCCACAGTGCAAGTGGAAATCACTATCAGACAGCGGGATCAGGGAACCTTCCTCTATGACCCCAGAGCAAAGTAGGTTGCTTTCAATGTGGTTTAACTAACCACATAAAGAGAGAGTGTACGGTACAACCTAGAGCATTTCATAATTGCAACAAGATGGGGTATCTACAACGCTATTGTAGGAATTCTCCGAGGTCGGGTGCATGTGACACTTATCAGGAATCGCATGCATCATATGCTTCGACAGGACAAGGACAACAGAATCAGTCTCATTAGCATAATAGATCTAGCCATGGTGATTCTCAAAATACCATGAATCCTCAACCAGGGAAATCTTAGCAAGGAAACAAGGAGAACAGTGCAGCGATGAAGCAATTGTATGGAGATGAGAATACGATGTTCGATGATCAAGCAGGACCATCTACAGTGAAAGGTACTATTATTTTGAACTCTACCCTTGTGCAAGTGTTGTTTTATACTGATTCATCACATTCCTTCATTTCTTCTAGTGTTGTTGACTTGATATTTTTAAAACTAGAAATGATGCCTTCTATTTTGAAACTAAAAACTCTTCTTGGTGAAAGAGAACTTCAAGCCTTTGTGTGTAGAGAATGTGCTATAACTGTTGACGAAGATGAGTTAAAATGGGAATTCTCGATGTTGGACATGGATTTCTATGATGTAATCCTGGGTATGGATTATTTGACATTGTTTATGTCTCACATAAATAGTTATAGAAGAATAGTTAGTTTCACGACTGATGACAGTATCAACCATCTCTTCAGAGGAGATAGGATGGTAAAGAAAGATGCAAAAAACTTGTTAGCGTTAATGGTGGGAACGATCTATCAATAAATGGTAGTGTTGACTTTGGCATTAATGGAAGATATTTAGGAAAATATTTTTCCAGCTATTGTGGATCAATTTCCATATGTCTTTCCCAATAACTTCTCAGGATTACCACCTCTAAGGGAAGTGGAGTTTACGATTGATCTTCTTCCAGGGAACAATCCTATTTCCATTCCATCTTATAGGATGGAACCAATAGATTTACGAGAATTGAAAGTGTAGTTAGTGGAGCTGGAACGCAAGGGTTTCATTCGACCAAGTACTTCTTCATGGGCAGCACCGGTGTTGTTTGTGAAGAAGGCAGATGGAACTATTTGGTTGTGTGTTTATTATCGTATTCTTAACCAAGTTATAATAAAGAATAGATATCCACTTCAATGCATTGATGATCTGTTCGATCAATTAAAGGGAGATTATTGGTTCTCCAAGATTGACTTGAGATCAGGATATCACCAATTGCGAGTTTGGAAGGAGGATATTCAAAAGAAATATTTCAGAAGTAGATATGGCCACTATGAATATGTAGTCATGCCTTTAGATCTAACGAATGCACCTGTGGTCTTCATGGCTTTGATGAATCGGATATTTCAATGATAACTGGATTCATTTTTTGTGGTGTTTGTCAATGATATATTGGTGTATTCCGAGACAAGGGCTGATCATGAGGTGCACCTGGAAACAGTGTTACAAATCTTGAGAGATCAACGTTTTTATGAAAAATTATCAAAGTGTGATTTTTGGATACAGGAAGTATGTTTCCATGGCCATGTCATTTCTGAGAAAGGCATTTCTATTGATCCTGAAAATATAGAAGCCGTTATCTATTGGAAACCACCGAAGAATGTGTTCGAGATACACAGTTTTCATGGTCTAGCTAGTTACTATCGACGATTTTTTTGTGATTTCTCACGATTAGCTTCACAAATCACAGCTCTGACTAAGAATAATTATCTCTTCCAATGGATGGAATAATGTCATAAATCATTTTAGGAACTAAAAGTTAGGCTTACATCAGCACCTATCTTGATCTTTCCAGAATCAGAACTGGGGTATGTGTTGTATTGTGATGCTTCAGGATCAGGGTTGGGTTGTGTTCTCATGCAAAGAGATCATGTGTTTGCTTATAGTTCAAGGCAGTTGAGAGTGCATGAGAAAAATTACCCAACCCATGATTTGGAGTTGGCTGTATTCCTCCATGCTTTTAAAACATGGAGACATTATCTCTTCGGTGAGAAATTTACTATGTTTACGGATCACAAAATCTTGAAACACATTTTATCACAATGAGATTTGAATCTCAGGAAAAGGATATGGATAGAGTATCTCCAAATGTTTGACTTTTACTTGATGTACACACCTGGAAAAGCGAATTCGGTGATGGATTCATTGAGTAGAAAGACATATGCTCAGTTGACGAAAGAAGCTTCAGACGAATGGCAGTTGATGTTGGTCTTAGCCAACGTGCATGTGGAATGTGAAGACCGAGGTGATGTTGCTGTTTTATTTTCAGCTACACTTGTTCCTGATTTAGTGAATACGATCAATGAAGCACAAACATCTGATGCATAATGTCTAGTTTTAAATTCAAAACTCAATGGTGGGGAGACCATTGATGGTGGGAAAATTGATGTGGGTTTAGTTTTGTGTTTCAGATATCGGATGGATGTACCTATAGTTTGTCAGGAACAACTCCTTCATTCTTATCACCATTCAAGATGGGATGTACACCCAGGTACACAGAAGATGTATAAGGTGTTGAAGGCATAGTTTTGGTGGAGTGGCATGAAAGGGAAGGTGGCCGAGTTCATCTCATAGTTCTTAACTTATCAGCAGGTTAATGTATAGCATCAGATACCAGTTGGTATGTTACAATATTTACCTATCTCAGTGTGGAAATGGGATTAGATAGAAATTGATTTTGTTACAGGTATTCCAAGAACGGTCTGGAAACATGACGCCATTTGGGTGATAGTGGATCATCTAACCAAGTCGGCCCATTTCATCCCTATTCGTGAAACCCATACGATATAATATCTTTAAAAAATCTATATCTGAGAAGTGGTAAAGAGGCATGGTGTTCTAGTTTCTATAGTATCAGTTAGAGATCCGAGGTTCACATCTTGTTTCTGTAAATCATTACAGCAAGCCCTTGGAACTTAGTTGACTATGAGAACGGCGTATCATCCTCAGACGGATGGGAAATCCGAGTGGACGATAAAAATGTTGGAAGACATGTTGTGATCTTTTGTATTAGATTTTGGTGGCTCATGGGAGGAGCATATACCCTTAGTGGAGTTCTCATACAATAATAGCTATCAAGCCTCGATACGCATGGCTCTGTTTGAAGCATTGTATTGGCATCTATTTCATTCTCCACTATGCTGGGTGGAAACAGGTGAAACTTCACTAGTTGGGCTGAGCCTTGTCCAAGAAACAATAAAGGAGAGTCATTTGATTAGAAATATGATGGAGACAGCTCAGAATCGTCAGAAATCTTATGTAGATCGTCGTCGAAGACCGTTGTCGTTCGTTGTGGGATATAATCTCTTCTTGAAGATCTATCCAAGGCTTGGAAAACATCGTTTCAGGAAGTAGGGAAATTTATATCAAAGATACATTGTCCTTTTTGAGATACTGGAATGGGTTGGAGATGTAGAATATTAGTTTTCATTACCACCACGGTTTAGTTCGGTGCATAATGTGTTCCATGTATCTCAATTGAAGAAGTATCAGCCTGATCCTGACCTTATGATCAGATGGGATCATGTTGACTTAGAGCCGGAATCTTCATTGATACATATCCCAGTACGGATTATGGATAGGCAATAGAAAGTCTTTTGTGGAAAAATCATCGGTCTAGTACGGGTTTTATGGCAGCATGGTCAGATTCAGGAAGATACTTGGGAATATGAAAAGGAAATGAAAGAGCAATGGCCGGAACTCTTTCAGTTGGGTGATGTTTTTCTACTTTCTGAGGACAGAAAGACCAATGGTGGGGAGAATGTAGTAACCCCGGTTTCTGGTATGTAACCCTCACTTGATGCTTTTCATGGTTTTAAAGTTAAGGGTGTTGAATGGGAGAGTCTGGAGAACATGGAATGATATTTTGAGGCAAAGGTGAAGTCACATGGGCGGTGCATGGTTTTTCTAAACCATGCCGCCAAACTGTGCGCAATGGGTCTTAGAGGTTGTAGCTTCCACATGGTCGGTGCACATTTTTTCTAACCATGCGGCCAAACCGTGCGAGAAGGGTGGTCGAGGCAGTAGCTAACTCATGGTTAGCATACGGTTTGTCAAACCGTGCGAACTAACCGTGCTGACACTTAAACGAGATCCTATTAAGGTGGATCTCACGCATTTTTGTGTCTATTTAGCTTTTTTTCCTCTTAAGTGGCCATAAATCATGATTTTTGTTCTCCTAAGGTCAAGGAGGGTTCTCCCATCGTTCCAAAGGTGATATGAAGGCTCCTCTTGGCGAATCGAAGCCGGATTCATGAGGTATGTGATGGTTCTTGTTTGGTTTCTTATATCTACTTAGATCTACTTCTCATCTTCTCTTGTTTTTTTAGATCTACGCCTATTATGGGTATATCTAAGTGTGTGGATGCCAAATATGATGATATTTTGTCTTGATCTTTCTTGGGAGAAGAGATCTAAGCTGGGTTCTTGAAGAAGCAACCCAGTGTTCTTGAGCATTCTTCGACCGTTGTGGTTTTCATCAAAATCGTTGAGGTAGGAGGCTTCACCCTCAACTCCTCTTATTAGAATTTGTTGTCATAATTTTAAATTGGTTATATTAATAGAATTTATTGTGATAATCATGGAATAAATCTTTTTTAGTGATGATTTATGCTTTTGATGAAATTGTGAAATCTTAGTGAATTGTTGTGCAAAGTGATTTGGATTCTTGAATTTAAAATGTTTATTTTAAATTATAGAGTTGCTGGAATTGTAAATGGTTTGATGAAAGATTGGTTTTCAATAAAAAGGGTGTTTTATTGAAATGGTTTTTATGGAAATCTCATTGATTAAATTTGTTTATTATTTGGTTTTCAATAAAAGAACAGTTTTATTGAAATGGTTTGAATTGGTTGAACACACTTGGTTTGGATGGAAATGATTTTCAAAAAAAGGTGTTTTATTGAAAGGGTGGTTTTGGCATGATTGATGGGAACTTATGGTGTGTTTTCATATTGCATGTACGAGGCTTGGTTGAAATATGAATTTGTGCTCAGTGCAAAACGTTTAATGGAACGAGGTAACTACTTGTACGTGGCTTCGTTGAAATATGACCTTGTGCTCGGTTCCAAAGGTGTAAAGGAACATGGGAAAAAATTACCTTGTGATGACTTGGTAGATCGATGAGAGACTGCACATGAGTATGGAACTATCATAACGTAGCATACATGGTTGATTTCATGGGATTGTGAAATGGTTGGGTATACCAAAAAGGGATTTTGTGAAATGGTTCTAAAGTTGGATTGGTTATTTTTCAGAAAAAATAACGTGTTCGAAAATTGGTTTCAATTGCTCTTGGATGCTTTTGGTTACGAATGGTTTTGGAAACTTGTTTATATTTAGTTATAGACTGCTTTTGAGAAAATGTTTTATATAAACTGTTTTTATATAATTGTTGCTAACTATTCTATCCTAGTGGCGTGAGTGGGGAAATCATTGGGGAAAACCTACTGAGTTTTATACACACACCAACTTTGGCACGTTGGTGCTTTAGCAGATGTCATATTTCGGGACATAGCTAAAGGTAGATCATCTTACTGCTAGTGGTTCATGGTGATGCTTGGGAGATGCGGTGGTGCTTGGTGCATGGAGCTCAGCGTGGAGCCGTGGAGTGTGTATTGGCTTTTTTTGGGTCTTTTGTTTTTTATTTCACTTGGTACTCTGATATTGTGTTGGTTATTTATTGGTTTTTGGAATAGTATAGTTCTCTTTTGGTAATGCATGAGTTGGTTGTTTCATTAACATGCATCATATAGTAGTTGTTAGTGATTTCATGGTTGGATTATGGGTTTTTCTTAAAGGGTAAATCATCCCCCACTTGCATTGAAGCCCTTCAGCATTTTTTGCTAGCCTTTGGAACCTTGTGGGTTTCTCTTAAGGCCTAGTAATGACTCATTGTACTCTCAAACCAATGAGAATTGGGGGGTCATTACAAATGGTATCATCGTGTTCGGTCCTTTCCTAACAAGTAGACATTGATATTCTTGTTCTTGGAGTTGAAATTCATTCTTTTATATTCCTTGGGTCGAAATCTTAGACAGGAGTAGGATTGTCAGAACATGAAATGTATAGCATAAAATGACATAGCTAACCCATTTATGCTGAACTTCAAGTTACCAGGGTGTTGGGTACATAAGTGTTTTGGATACACTTCTAGAATGTTGGAAATCTCATTGTCATGGGTTTAGCCAATGAGATGGGAATGACATGAATTATAGAGGAATGACTTCCCACTAGGATTTCATATCTCATTGTGAGGAATGAGTAAGGATGTTTTGCAAGGTGCGAACTTTTGAAAAATGCAGAAATTGTTTTCAAGTAAAAGATTTTGAAAACAGGGTATTTGTTGTATTTTGAAAAAAGGTCGATTTTTAAAAAAGTATGTTGAATGTTTTCAAAAATGGTTGAACATGGAAAATGGATGTTTTGGAAAATAGTGTTTTGATAGATGATGTGATAGAATTTGAAATTCTAAGCCATCAGTATCTAATGAGTGATATTGACAGAGTTTGTTGTTGGTTTAGAAAATGGCACCCGGTAGGCGTCGTTAGAACCAACCCGAAGAAGCTGTGGAAAATGTGGTTGCACCTGAACCACGTGTGAACCAAGAGCTGGTTTAGAGTATCGTTCAAGCTATTCAAGCTGTGGATATGGGGAACTAGAGGAATGAACCAAGTCATGTGTATCATACCATCCCGTTCATGAATCAGAATCCACCAAACTTTCGGGGTGATGCTGAACCCGAAAAGGTGGAGGTGTGGCTATGTGGGATGAATCGTATCTTTGATTTCATCGGCATACCATCAGAGCTCAAGGTCAAGTTGGTGGCATATATTCTCATGGATCTTTCACTTCAGTGGTGGGATTTAGCAGTGCATGCTAAATTGGATGAAGGCCTAACATGGGGGTATTTTGAATAATTGTTCAACAAACAATTCTATCCTCACACGTTCAAGATCCAGAAAACAACAGACTTCTTTAGCCTAAAACAAGAGAGTCTCCCTATCACAGAGTATGCGGCTAAATTCATGAATTTAGTCCGTTTTTTCACCAGAGGTTTCGGCAAGTGCATCGTTGAAGGCACGCATCTTCAAATCGGGGCTGAGGCAAGAGATTCGATCGAAGATTGTGGTTTTCTATATTATGGATTATACATAGATGGTGAATAGAGCAACTTTTGATGACCGTGATATCTCAGGATCGATAGGAGGACGAATGTTGATACCTATAGGAAATGGTGGGAACTCAATTTCTGGGAACAATAGGAAAAGGGACACCTATTTTCACGGCGAAAGTGGAAATCACTATCAGACAGCGGGATCAGTGAACCTTCCTCCATGACCCCAGAGTAAATATGGTTGCTTTCAATGTGGTTTGACTGACCAAATAAAGTGAGAGTATACGGAAAAACCTAGATCATGTCATAATTACAACAAGATGTGGAATCTACAGCACTATTGTAGGAATGCTCTGAGGTTGGGTGCACATGACACTTCTCAGGCGTCGCAATCATTGTATGCTTCGACAGGACGAGGATAGAAAAATCAGTCTCATCAGCAAGACAGAGCTAGCCATGGTGATTCTCAAAATACCATGAATCCTCAACCAGGGAAATCTTAGCCAGGCAATAAGGAGAACAGTCTATCGACGAAGAAATTGTCAGGAGCTAAGCAGATGATGGTTGATGATCAGGCAGGACCATCTATAGTGAGAGGTACTATTCTTTTGAATTCTACCCTTGTGCAAGTGTTGTTTGATACTGGTGCATCGCATTCCTTCATTTCTTCTTGTGCTGTTGACTTGCTATGTTTAAGACTAAAAATGATGCCTTCTATTTTTAAACTAAAAAACTCCTCTTGGTGAAAGAGAATGTCAAGCCTTTATGTGTAGAGCATGTTCTATAACTGTTGACGAAGCTGGGTTAAAATGGGACTTCTTGATGTTGGAAATGGATCTCTATGACATAATCTTGTGTATGGATTGGTTGACAATTTGTAAGGATCACATCAATTATTATAGGAGAATGGTTAGTTTCAGGACTAAGGACGGCATCAACCATCTCTTTAGAGGAGAGAGGATGGTAAGGAAAGATGCAAATATATTGTTGGCACCAATGGTGAGAACAATATCTCACCAACTGGCAGTGTTGACTTTGGCATCAATGGAAGAGATAGAGGAAAATAGTTTTCCAGTTGTTGTGGATCAATTTCTATATGTCTTTCCCAATAACTTCTCAGGGTTACCACCTCTAAGGGAAGTGGAGTTTACGATTGATCTCCTTCTGAGGACTAGTCCTATTTCCCTTTCATCTTATAGGATGGCACCAACAGAGTTACGGGAATTGAAAGTGCAGTTAGAAGAGCTGTAAAAAAAGGGTTTCATTTGACCAGGTACTTCTCCATGGGAAGCACCGGTGTTGTTTGTGAAGAAGGTAGATGGAACTCTTCGGTTGTGTGATGATTATCGTAAGCTTAACCAAGTTACGATAAAGAATAGATATCCACTTCCACGCATTGATGATTTATTCGATCAATTAAAGGGAGCTCAGTGGTTCTCCAGGATTGACTTGCGGTCAGGATATCTCCAATTGTGAGTTCAGAAGGAGGATTTTCCAAAGACATGTTTCAGAAGCAGATATGGACACTTGAATATGTAGTCATGCCCTTTAGTATAACGAATGCACCAGCGGTCTTCATGGCTTTGATGAATCAGATATTTCAATGATTTCTATATTCTTTTGTTGTGGTGTTTTTTGATGATATCTCGGTGTATTCAAAGACAAGAGATGATCATGGGGTTCACCTAGAAACACTGTTAAAAATATTGAGAGATCATCATTTGTATTCCAAATTATCAAAGTGTGATTTTTGGATACAGGAAGTACATTTCCTTGGACATGTCATGTCTGAGAAAGGAATTTCTATTGATCCTGAAAAGATATAAGTCGTTATCTCTTGGAAACCACTGAAGAATGTGTTCGAGATACACAGTTTTGTTTGTCTAGCTGGTTACTACCGATGCTTTGTGCATGATTTCTCATGACTATATTCACCAATGATAGATCTGACTAAGAATAATGCCCTCTTCCAATGGATGTAATAATATCAGAAATCCATTCATGAACTCAAAGTTTGGCTTACATTGGCACCTATCTTGATCTTTCCAGAATCAGGATAGGGGTACGTGGTGTATTGTGATGCTTCAGGATCAGGGTTGGGTTGTGTTCTCATGCAAAGGGATCATGTGGTTGCTTATGGTTCAAGTTAGTTGAGAGTGCATGAGAAAAATTACCCAACACATGATTTAGAGTTGGCTGCAATCATCCATGCTTTAAAAACATGGAGACATTATCTCTTTGGTGAAAACTTTATTGTGTTTACGATCACAAAAGCTTGAAACACATTTTCTCACAGTGAGATTTGAATCTCAGGCAAAGAATATGGATGGAGTATCTCCAAATGTTTGACTTTGAAATGATTTACGCACCCGAAAAATAGAATTTAGTGGAGGATGCATTGAGTAGAAAGTCATATTCTCAATTGGCAAAAGAAGCTTCAAACGAATGGCAGTTGATGTCGGTCTTAGCCGACATGCATGTGGAATGTGAAGACCGATATGATGTTATTGTCTTCTTTTCATCTACACTTGTTCCTGATTTAGTAAATATGATCAAAGAAGCATAATCATATGATGCAGAATGTTTGGTTGTAAGTTCAAAACTGAATGGTGGGGAGACCATTGATGGTTGGAAACTTGATGGGGGTTCAGTTTTGTGTTTCATAGATCGGATGGTTGTACCGATGGTCTGTTAGGAACAACTCCTTCATGCTTATCACCATTCAAGATGGTCTGTACACCCAGGTACACAGAAGATGTATAAGACGTTGAAGGCGTATTTTTGGTGGAGCATCATGAAAAGGAAGGTGGACGAGTTCGTCTCACGGTTCTTAACTTGTCAGTAGGTTAAAGCAGAGTATTAGATACTAGCTGGTATGTTACAATACTTACCTATCCCTATGTGGAAATGGGATCAGATAGCAATGGATTTTGTTACATGTCTTCGAAGAATGGTCTGGAAACACGATTCCATTTGGGTGATAGTGGATCATCTAACCAAGACGGCCCATTTCATCCCTGTTCTTGAAACCCATATGGTCGAAGATCTTTCAAAAATCTATATCTGAGAAGTGATAAAGAGGCATTGTGTACCAGTTTCTATAGTGTCAGAAAGAGATCTGAGTTTCATATCTCATTTCTGGAAATCATTATAGTAAGCCCTTCGAGCTCAGTTGACTATGAGCACGGCGTATCATCCTCAGACGGATGGGAAATCCGAGTGGATGATATAAACATTGGAAGACGTGTCGCGGGATTTTTTAATGTATTTTGGTGGCTCATGGGAGGATAATATACCCTTAGTGGAGTTCGCATACAATAATAGATATCAAGCCTCGATACGCATGGCTCCATTTGAAGCACTGTATGGGCGTCTTTTGTCGTTCTTCACTATGTTGGGTGGAAACTGGTGAAACTTCACTAGTTGGTCTGAGCCTTGTCGAAGAAACAATGGATAAGATTCAGTTTATTAGAAAGAGGATGGAGATGGCTTAGAGTCGTCATAAATCTTATGCAGATCACCGTCGAAGACCGTTTTCGTTCGTTGTGGGTGATCATGTCTTCTGTAGGATCTCTCCATGGCTTGGACATCGTCGTTTCGGAAAGTAAGGCACGTTATCTCCAAGATACATTATCCCTTTTCAGATACTAAAATGGGTTGTAGAGGTGGCATATCGGTTGGAATTACCACCATGGTTTAGTTCGGTGCATAATATGTTCCATGTATCTCAATTGAAAAAGTGTCAGCCTGATCCTGAACATGTGATCAGATGGGATCACATTGACCTAGATCCGGATGCTTTGTTGATACATATCCCAGTATAGATTTTGGATAGGAAAGAGAAAGTATTGCATGGAAAAATCATCAGTCTAGTGCGTGTTTTATGGCAGCATGGTCAGATTCAGGAAGAAACGTGGGAATGTAAAAAAGAAATGAAAGAGCAATGGTCATAACTCTTTCAGATGGGTGACGGTTTTCTACTTTCTGAGGACAAAACGACAAATGGTGCGGATAATGTAGTACCCCCGGTTTTTTGTATGTAACCCTTAATTGATACTTTTCATGGTTTTAACGTTAAGGGTGTGGAATGGGAGAGACGGGAGAACTTGGAATGATGTTTTGAGGAAAAGGGGAAGTCACACAGGCGGCGCACGGTTTTTCTAAACCGTGTTCCCAAACCGTGTGCAGTGAGTCTTGGAGGTAGTAGCTTCTGCATGGTCAGTGTACGGTTTGTCCAATCGTGTGGCCAAACCATGCGAGAAGGGTGGTCGAAGAAGTAGCTAACGCACAGTTAGCGCATGGTTTGTCAAACCGTACGAACTAATCGTGCAGCCACTTAAACGAGATCCTATAAAGGTGGACCTCATGTGTTTTTTGCCTCTATGTAGCTCATTTTTCCTCCTAGGAGGCCCTAAATTGGGATTTTGGTTCTCCTTAGGTCAAAGAGAGTTCTCCCATCGTTCCAAAGGTGATCTTAAGGCTTCTCTTGGAGAATTGAAGCTGTATTCTTGAGGTATGTGATCGTTCTTGTTTGGTGTCTTAGATCTACTAAGATCTACTTCTCATCTTCTCTTGGTTTCTTAGATCTATGACTGTTATGGGTAGATCTAAGTGTGTGGATTCAAAATATGATAATATTTGGTCTTGATATTTATAGGAGAAGAGAACTAAGGTGGGTCCTTGAAGAAGCAACCCAGTCTTCTTGAGCATTCTTCGACCGTTGTAGTTTTTGTCAAAAACTTTGAGGTAGGAGGCTTCACTCTCGACTCCTCTTATTAGAATTGATTGGATTAGTTTCAAATTGGTTATTTGAATAGAATTGATTGTGAAAAGCATGGAATAAATCTTCTTTAGTAATGATTTATGGTTTTGATGAAGTTGTGAAATCTTAGTGAATTTTTGTGCAAAGTGATTTGTATTCTTGAATTTAAAATGTTGATTTTAAATTATGGAGTTTCTAGAATTGTAAATGGTTTGATGAAATATGGTTTTTCAATAAAAATGGTGTTTTATTGAAATGGTTGGTATGGAAATGGCATTGATGAAATTGGTTTATTATTTGGTTTTCAACAAAAGTATGTTTTAATTGAAATGGTTTGAATTGGTTGAACACACTTGGTTTTTATAGAAATTATTTTCAATAAAAGGTGTTTTATTGAAAGGGTAGTTTTGGCATGCTTTTTGGGAATGTGTGGTGTGTGTTCATGCGGCATGTATGGGGCTTGGTTGAAATATGACCTTGTGCTCGGTGCCAAATTTTTAATGGAACATGGTAACAACTTGTATGGGGCTTGGTTGAAATATGACCTTGTGCTCAGTTCCAAAGTTGTAATGGCACATGGGAAAAAATTACCTTGTGACGACTTGGTAGATCGACAAGAGACCGCTCATAAGTATGGAACTGTCATATTGTATCATGCAAGGTTGATTTCACAGGATTGTGAAATGGGTGGGTATGCCAAAAAGGGATTTTGTGAAATGGTTCTAAAGCTGGATTGGTTTTTTTTCTAGAAAAATAACTTGCTAGAAAATTGGTTTCAATTGCTCTTGGATGCTTTTGGTTATGAATGGTTTTGTAAACTTGTTTATATTTTTTTATAGACTGCATTTGAGAAAATGTTTTATATAAACTATTTTTATATAATTGTTTCTAACTATTATATCCTAGTGGCATGAGTAGTGAAGTCATTGGGGAAAACCTAATGAGTTTTATACTCACCCCTGATTTGGCACATTGGTGGTTTTGCAGATGTTGTATTCCGGGACACAGGTAAAGGTAAATCATCTTACTGCTAGTGGTTGGTGGTGATGCTTGGGAGATGTGGTGGTGCTTGGTGCATGGAGATCGGTGTGGAGCTGTGGAGTGTGTCTTGGATTTTTTTGGGTCTTTTCATTATTCTTCTTCTTGGTACTCTGAGATTGTGTTGGTTATGTATTGGTTTGTGGAACAGTTTAGTTCTCTTTTGATAATGCATGAGTTGGTTGTTTCATTAACAGGCATCATATAGTAGTTGTTAGTGATGTATTGGTTGGTTTATGGGTTTTTCTTAATGGGTAAATCATCCCCCACTTTCATTTAAACCCTTCAACATTTATTTCTATCCTTTGGTGCCTTGGGGATGTCACTTAAGTCCTAGTAATGACTCATTGTACTCTCAAGCCATGAGAATTGTCGGGTCATTACAGAAGGCTCGGAACAGTAACTCAAAATAGCTTTTGGTACTGGGTGCGCATTTGAGATTCTCAATTCCAAGTACTCTCCTCGATGCCATCATTCCTCCACAATACATGAACCAAAGGGATGGTTCTTCTGTGAAGCACTTTCTCCTTTCGATCTTTGATCATCACTGGTCACTCCACGAACATAGAATCTTCCCCTATATCCAACTCTCCCCAGTCAATGACATGGGAGTCATCATGTAGATATCGACGAAGCTAGGAGACGTGGAAAACGTGGTGGATCATTTCTAATAGAGGTGGAAATGCCAGCTAATATACCACATCACGGACTCACCCCAATACTTCGAAAGGCCCGATGAACCTAGGATGGAGCTTTCTCCCCTTTCCGAACCTTCTCTACCCACATCAAGGGGAAACCTTTAAGAACACATGGTCTCAAACCATGAACTCCAAGGGTCTCCTCCTACGATTAGCATATGACTTCTTCCAGTCATGGGATTCCTTCATCCACTGACGTACAGGCTAAACCTTCTCCATTGTGCTTTTCTCAAACTCTTGGCCAAGAACACTTTCCTCCCCAACCTCCGTCCAGCACACGGGTGAACGACCTGACCTCCCATACAAGGCTTCAAATGGTGCCATGACAATATTAGAGTGATAGATATTATTGTAGGAAAACTCTACTAAGGGAAAATATTGTTCCCATGATCCCTCGAAGTCCAAAACACATGCCCGTAGCATATCCTCCAATGTCTGGATGGTTCGCTCTGTTTGCCCATCTGTCAGGGGGTGCAAAGCAGTGCTAAGATGTAGTTGGGTTCCAAAAGCATGCTGAAATCCCCTCCAGACTCATGAGGTAAACATTGCATCCCTATCTAAGACTATGGACCACAGAACTCCATGAAACTACACCACATCATCCATGTATCTCTATGCTAAGGCATCCACCACACTTGACTCCTTGATTGCTATGAAGTGAGCTGATTTCTTCATCCGGTCTACCACTACCCATATATCATCACAAACTTTTTGAACCCTTGGTAGTCCTATGATGAAATCCATCGAGATGTCATCCCACTTCCACTCGGGAGAATCTAAAGGCTGTAACAAACCTTCTGGGACACGGTGTTCAGCCTTCACCTACTGACACACTATGCACCTTGCCACGAACTCTGCCACTGCCTATTTCCCCCCGGGCCACCAAAACTATTTCCATAGGACTCGATACTTCTTGGAAACTCTAGGTTGTACCGATATTAGTGAGTTATGGAAATCATGGAGAACTCCCTTGAACATCGCCTCTAGAACAAAAAACATACCCCAGAAACGAATCTGATTCTAACCATCCTCCAACCACCCTTCCAGAGCATTGACCTAGTTAACCTGATCATGCATCACTTCACTCTCTATGCCTCCCCACTGAGACTCCCCCACCTACCGAAATAGAGAGTACTGCACTATCATCTGAAATAGACAACCTCTACCACCATCCACCTTTGCATCCACGTGTAGGGTATCCAACTCCTCCATTTCCTTCCAAGCATCCATATATTTCTGAATAGCTTCCCTCCGTGACTTCTTACTCAAGGCATCTGGCACAACATTCCCCTTACCTTTAGTGTAAGAGATATCGAAGTTGTAGTCCTGAATAAACTACACCCACCTTTGTTGTCGCAAGTTCAGGTCCTACTAGGTAAAGATATGCCTCAAACTCTTGTGATCCGTGAATACCAAAAAGTGCTCCTCGATGAGGTAATTCTGCCATAACTTCAACGCGAACACTACTACTGAAAGCTCTAGGTCATGGGTGGAATAGTTACACTCATGAGTATGTAACCGCCTAGACCCATAAGATTTCACTCTCTGTTGTTGCATCAACACACACCCCATGCCAAGTCCAGAAGTATCACAAAATACCTCATACAACACCCATTACTCTGGAAAACTGAGCACTAGAGCGCTAACCAACCTTTCCTTTAGATAGATGAAAGCTGCCCGACACTGCTCACTCCATACGAAGGTCTGGTCCTTTCTGGTCAAAGTTTTCAAAGGAGCAGAAACTCGAGAGAAGTTGGGTACGAACCACTGATAATATCCTGAAAAACCTAGAAAACTATGAATCTCCGTCACATTCTTGGGTGCTTCCCAAGAAACAACTACTTCAACCTTTCACGGATCAGCTGTTGCCCCTTACTGAGACACCACGTGTCCAATAAAATGCACTTCTCGTGTCAAGAGCTTCCATTGGACAATTTCCCATAGAGCTGGTGATGTCGAAGGATCTCCAAGACTATCCTGAGGTTCTTAGTATGTTCCTCCTCTAATCTTGAGTAGATCAAAATGTCATCAATGAGGATAATGATGAAACGGTCCAGAAACTCATGGAAAACAGCGTTCATGAGCCCCATGAACACAGCAGGTGCACTCATAACACTGAACGGCATGACTATGAACTCAATGTGTCCGTACCTGCACCTGAAAGAAGTCTTTAGGATATCACTATCCTTCAACCTTAACTGGTGATACCTAGACCATAGATTGATCTAAGATAACCAACCTGCTCCCCTCAGCTGGTTGAAGTGACCGTCTATCCTCTGGAGAGGGTAACGGTTCTTGACTGTTACCTGATTCAGTCTCCGGTAGTCTATGCATAGCCTGATACCACTATCTTCTTTCTTCACGAACAAGACCGGAGAACCCCATGGAGACACACTGGGTCAAACAAAACCCCTTTTTATCATATCGTCAATTTGAATCTGCAACTCACACAACTCAGAAGGCACCATCCGATAAGGATCCGTCAAAATTGGGTGGGCACCAGGATGTAAGTTTATCCCGAACTCAATGTCATGTCGATGGGGTAGAGTCACAACTTCCTCAAAAAAACATCTAGGAACTCTCTAACAACTTTAAGAACATCCATCATCTCAACATCTATTGATTCTGCTGAAAGCTTGGCCAACTTAGAAAAAAGAGGCTACACACGTCGTCTCCCCACCTGACAAATCCATTCGCCAACAAAATCCACACATTGTCCATCCTCATCGTAGAATATGACTCTTCTTCAAAATAATTCGATACCATCATGCACCGAAAGGAGATAGTTGATGCCTAGGATGACATCATATGGTTGAATTTGCAGCAGAAGGAGATCCCCACTATACTGATGTGGCCCTAACATCATTATGCATCCTCAACAAACATCAAACAGGCTCTTATGACCCCCAATTGGCGTACTCAACACCAGGGTCATGGAGAGTCACTCTATGTCTAGTCCCAAGGCATGGGATATAATGGGTGTGATAAAGGAGTGTGAAGCTCCTGAATCAAACAAGGTGCAAACAAGAGTGCTAAACAAGCTGATCGTATCTCGAATGACTTCCGGTCCTACTGGAGCTGCTGCCTCTATGGCGTGCAACTGCCCACGCCCAGCCCCTCTTCCCTTTGGGTGTCAGCCTCCTCCACAACGACACCCTGGTCGAAGTTCATAAGGAGCACCCTAGGGATGGCCTTCTCCTATAAGGTCCTCTCTTAGAGTAGCGGGATCTCGCTATCCTCACTATTGTTGCTGAAAGGGTCTGGCTGGAAACTGATGTCGCTGAGGTGGTTGTTGAACCTACCCACCCCCAATATATTGCACTTGGTCTGAACACTAATTATGAAGGTTCCCATGGATGCCACATATGAAGCACCTTGGTCCTGGGCCTGCAAGGAAAGGGCGGGGACCGAGAGATCAAAACTGAAACTGTTGGGGCTTACTCCCCACTTGTTGAAACCTAGAAGGACCTAATGTTAGAGGTCTGATGCTGAAGGCATTCCCCTTTGACGAGCCCAAATGGCTCCCCTCTCATAGCACACCTCCTAGCATGTGCATCCTCTCCACCACTTCAGACTTATTTTGGACCTCCAAGTACGTCGGTAGGGTGAAGGGAGTAACATGATACTAAAGAGAAGGTTAGAGTGCCTCCTCTAAACGTCTCACATGAGACTCCTCATCTATAAAAAGGTCTAGAGAAAAATAAAAGAGATCCTTGAACTTGATTCCCATATCCCTCACTGATATTCTCACCTACTGAAGGGAGAGTATCTCCGATCACTTCTCCACCTTCATCGTGGAAGAGAGGAATTCTACCCGGAATTCCCTCTCGAAATCATTCAATGAAACTTCAGCATCCCTCTTCTCCACAAGATAGAGTGTCCACCATTAACGTGCTGCTCCCCGAATCAATATTATATCCAGAGGAACCCAGTACTCCATCAGAGCCTGGATCAAGCTGAAATATATCACTAGCTCATCGAGCTAGCTCTCTATCTCCATGTCTGAGACACTTCCCTCGTACTTCTTGAGGGTCTTCCACTAAAAAGAACGAAGCATCCTCTTCCACTAGTCATCATCCTCCTCTTGACCAGCCCTCTACTGATAATACAAAACAGCCTTCTAGGCCTCAATCTCCCCCACTACCCATAGTCGTCATCCAGGTGTCATAGCTGCAAATTAAACAAGGAATTCTGAAGCCCGAGTAGTGTAGAAAATTTCTTTTAAATTTTTCTTAGACTTTTTTTTGTTTTAAATTCTCAAAACACCTAGAACACACAAGAACACAAGTCATTATGATATGTGTACATTTATAATGGTCTATACCCTACAATCATTGTAGGCTCACTTGGTCGTTCGGTAGGTCCCAAGTCCTTACATCGGATCACGGGGGCCCTAAAATCTTGTGTCCTAGCTAGTATTCCCTGGACTATTTCATGCACCAAGATTGCCTAACACTATTTCCCTACCATCCCAAGCAATCCTAACTATGCCTAACCCCAAGATCCATCCTATCTCTCAACCTGCCTTTGATACCAGTCTGTCATGACCCACATTCACCTAGATGAGGGAAGGGACAACGGATTGCCAGACCCTTCCTTCCTCAAGTTGAAGGAGATATAATGACCCCTGAAACCCGCCTTTAATAGGTCTAAGAGTGGTGACTAGCACCAAGGGTATAGAATCACACACAAAATGGAAGGCATTAACCTTTTTATTTAGTAGGATCGGGAGATAAGATAGTACATCCCAACAACAGAAAAACTGGGGGTAGAGGTAAAGCCAAAACAAATCATTCTCATATGCATGTTCCAAAAGTAAGTTCTACAAAAGTACAAGAAAAATCCAAATGAATGTACCAAAGAAAAGAAAAAAGGAGACAAAAAATTCCCCAAAGTCCAAACTAGTAGGGTCCGGCATGGTTCTCGAAGTCCTCCAGGAAACTTGAAAGCAGTTTTATATACGTAAGGTGAGTATACATGTATACTCAGTAGGGAAACCCAAAAGCTCTCGTGTACAAGTTGGGAGGCATAATAATACCCCATGAAAAAGGAGATATCAAAGCACATATCAAGGAAACTATCCACCCAAACCTCACCAAGGCACACTCCCCAAATAACACAAGTCAAGTAAAGTAATTGTAAAACACATCGATGTTTGGGTACCTCACGCCACTTTCCCTCTGGTTATTGAAGACATCCTACGTGTCAGACCTCCCCACCATTCTCACTGCAGTCCCACTACCATACCCCACCCACACACACATAGGCTACCACAACCACACATCCCGCCCGCAGACACCTGGGCCACAACAACCAAACGTAACCATGCCCACAGACACCTGAGCCCTATCCTGAAGCCACTTGGGAAACAACCTACCCGCACACACCTGGTGCAACCACCACAACTACCCGACCCAAATAATCTTGGGCTATAATGGAACTCAGTCTATCGCAGCCTACCTGAAGATTCCTGGGCTACTTGGGAAAGGGTGTAGAAAAGGATCTAATAACCAGCCACTCATAGGAGTGTTGCAAAAACACCTCCCCCGTGAAATGGGGGTGTTTGGAACGAAGTGCTCAACTTGGGTGGGGTGAAAATAAGAAACATAAAAACTAAATTCTACATATAGGTAACAAGCACTCATCCCATCCTAGTGGTTCCAAAACCAGTTCATATACAAACACCCTAGTTACTATTCATTCATAAGAAGCGCCACAACCACAACCATGTCACAACTCATTCCCAGAAAACAATTAACCATTAAAACCATTATTATTTTCAACTTCATGTGATTATATTTAAATAATTATTCACTACCAAAAAACTAATAGGCATAGCCACAATCCAAGGAAGGAAAAACAACAAAGCAGTAATACAAGCATTCACACCCAGTTCTCTTGTAAGTTCACAACCACCAAAGGGATCTGTGAGATATCTCAAAGTAATGGAACCAAACCAAGACCCAACATATGGACCCACGTAGCCTTAGGTCCACAAAACCACGCCTGAAAAATAGGGGATCCCATCCCCACCCACATCACCTCACAAGCATCCACCATAAACATCACCAAAATAGAGAAAGGGGTTTTTAAATTTAAATTTTTCATTCATTAAGTTCAGTCTTTCCATTTAGTTAACCAGGGTGACCACACAAGGTTTCTTATTCATTGGGAATCCATTTAATCAATCGAGTTTACAAGATTTACTAGTTTCCATGTTACATCCATTCAATCACATAAATATCTAGAAAAAAAATGTTCATTAGTGCATAATAAGGGACCACCAACATCCATGATTTTCAGTGGACATAAGCCCATACAATTCACAACATATAAGTAAAGGTAAAGAAGTACCACAACATCATCAAACACACCCCTTCATTCCTTAAAAACATTTATTTTCTTTGTTAAGGTTTGTTTTCATCCATCCACGTAGGGACATTATCATACCCACCCCACATGATGCACAGTAAAGAGAGACGAAGGAAAAAACTCTACTTGGATGATCAAAGATCAAAGTTTTTATCCTAGCACCAACAACTGGGGATGCGCGACTTGTAGGGGAGGAACTCAGAGGACTCCAAGAATGAGTAGGAAAGGCTCTGGCACAGGTGCACCACTAGCCTCGAGAAAGGGGACACCAAACACACCATGTAAAGAAGTAAACCAACTAAGAAATAGAAAGAAATAATTCTTGTATGATAAAAAGGCGAGATCCTGGAGTTACGGCATATGAAAAATTTTGAGCGGCTTTAAAGGCGGATCGTGGTTTCACCATGAGGTTGGATGGTTACACATTATGGGATTATTTATTATTTAATAATTCACATTAGAGGGGTGGCCATAAAGGATTTCATTTAAAGAGGGGAAAATGGGTCTGTTGAGGGTCTCCCCCATCCAAGGGGATTTAAAACGTTGTTTATGGCGCTAAAATGGCTTTGAACCACTTTAAAAAGGTTAAGAGACTTAAAAGTGGAGTTACAGAAAACAATGGGGAAGAAAACCCCAACACCCCTCAATGGAAGATTGGTGAGACTGATGGGTGAAACCGATCAGTGGATATGATCGGGTGAAGCAGATCCCGTGAAGCTGATCTCATGAAGGTGATTAGTGAAGGTGATTGGGTGAAGCTGATCCTATGAAGCTGATTCTGTAAAGATGATATCATGAAGATAATCCTGTGAAGCTGATCCCATGAAACCAATCGGTGGAACCTATAGGGTGAAACCGATATGTGAAACCGATTGGGTGAGACTGATCTATGAAACTGATTGGGTGAAACCGATTCGATGAAACTGATCTGTAAAACCAATTAGGTGAAACCGATCTGTGAAACCGATTGGGTGAAACCAATCTGTGAAACCGATTGGGTGAAACCGATCTGTGAAACTGATTGGGTGAAACCGATTTGTGAATCCGATTGGATGAAACCAATTGGGTGAAACTGATCTGTGAAACCTATTGGGTGAAACCGATCTATGAAACTGATTCGGTGAAACCGATCTTTGAAATCGATTGGGGGAAACGGAACTGTGAAACCGATTGGGTTAAACTGATCTGTGAAACCAATTGGGTGAAACTGATTGTGTGAAACTGATTGGGTGAAACCAATATATAAAACCGATTGGGTGAAACCGATCTGTGAAACCGATTGGGGGAAACCGATTGTGTGAAACTGATTTTTGAAACTAATTGGGTGAAACCGATCTGTGACACCAATTGGGTGAAACTGATCTGTGAAACCGATTGGGTGAAACCATCTGTGAAACAAATTGGGTGAAACCGATTTGTTAAACTGATTGGGTGAAATCGATCTGGTGAAACCGATTGGGTGAAACCGATTTGTGAAACTGATGGGGTAAAACCGATCTGTGAAACTGATCACGTGAAGCTAATCTATGAATATGATCTGTGAAGCTGATCATTGAAGCTAATTAGTGAAGCTGATCAGTGAATATGATTAGTGAAGATGATCAGTGAAGCTGATCAGTGAAGCTGATTTGTGAATATGATATATGAAGCTGATCTGTGAAGCTGATCAGTGAAGCTGATCTGTGAGACAAATGGGTGGGATTGATCGATGATTCCAGGACACCCCAACACTTATAATTTGGCAAAGTTATAGACCAAGAAGGCTTGAGCCATTACATATATGATATATTCATATATTATTACCATTATTCTACTTTTTGGTACTTAATTTAACTAGGGAAAAAATTATAAAAATTCAACTTTATTTATCCTTTTGGTCGGAAATATGTGTTCTTCCAAACCATGTTTTCTAAAAAGTTTTTCAAAAAAATATTTTAGGTTCTGAAATTATTTTAAATGTTTTAAATATTGTTTTATAATTTTTCAATGAAAATTGTTTTCAAACTTTTTTAAGCTTCCTTTATAATTTTTCATGTAAAATTGTTTTCAATATGTTTTCCAATTTCTTTTATAAGTTTTCGAGGTTATTTTCAATGAAAATTGTTTTCAAAAGGTTTAATGTTTTTAAAAGAATTTTTCAAATAAGAAAGGATATTTTCCTCAAGAAATGTTTTAAATTATTTTTCACGATTCCATTATATTTTTTCGAATATTTTTCAAATAATAGTACTTTGAAAATGATATATTTTTTAAAAAGTGATTTTTCTATGAAAAGTTGTGTTCTAAGTGATATTTCAAAATCCTTCTCCATATAAGATGAAATACTTGGTGATAGTTTATGATTTAATATGGATAATAGCCAAGGATACCATTAATATTATTTCTCTGAATTGTTATATTTTTATGGATTGATGTTTATGAACCCCATTTCTCTTCAACAGGTTATACCATGATAAATGATTATAAAACCTGCTTCCTTTCACAGGTTATTCTAGGATTAAATGATTATGAATCATATATATTTTCCATAGGTTATGTTATGATTAAATTTTTATGGGACCCATTTCATTTCATGAGTTATGATATGATGTCTATGAAACCCATCTCTTTTTATGGGTCATGACACGATGAATGTTTTACTATCTTGTGACACATGTATGCATGATTTTATTATGTGATATGTGGGACCTATATCTACCTCTCAATTATTCAGTAAAGATTTGTATCTCATGATTATGATGGGGTTAGAATATAAAGTAAACTTGTTTCAGTAATACAGTGAATGTATGGGAAGTTAACCCGGTTCAGTAATACAATGCTGGAATGAGAATTAAACTGGGTTCAGTAATACAGGACTAGAATGAGAAGTGAAACTTGATCAGTAATATAGGATTAGAATGGTAATTGAACCTATCTCATTACTATAAGGCTGTAATCATAGGTAAACCTAGTTCAGTAATATAGGGATGGAATGAGAAGTGAACTTGGTTCCATAATACATATCTGGAATAGGGAGTGAACTCGATTTAGTAGGATACTTTATCCACTATGATATTCTTGTGAGTGAACCTTAACTATAAAGACGTTTTGGGGAGTGAACAATTTCCACTAAAATGGACTTGGAATTAATCCTTGGCTACTATGAAAATCATTTTATATGTTTTTTTTCTACCACAATCACATGTATTATGATTATATTATTATCTCATGGATTATTCTTTTGAATTCCTTATGATTCATGTATTATGAATTTCCAGTATTTATACCATGACTCTTGATTATGATATTTAATATTCAAGTTATGATCTTATAATGTTAATACTATGTTCTTATACCCTTATTCGTAGGTTATTCTTACACATCTCCATTTTTTACCATTACTAATCATATGTACTCCCACATTTCTTATGTTTCCTTTTCCCAGGTTTTGAATATATGTTTCGAGTTGGAGTACTAAAGGGTAATATATTTAAGTGATATGTTAACTATATTTCACCATATTATAAGATTATGTTTCCAAGTTTTTAAATACACTAAACTATTAATATTCTCAAGCATGTGTTTTTTTAATATCCTAAATATTCATCTCAAATGATATAATATCAATTTATTTTAATCTTGGGTCACTATATTTGGTTTCAAAGGAAAGGTTTATTCAACCTTTGGAAACTTGGATGAGGAAACTTTCATGAGATCTATAATGACCTTGGTATTTATTACACACTTAAACATGGTTTATTACATAAAATTTCACTTAATGCAACCCATAATATTGATAGGTCTAGTTTCTATGGGGCTTAAAATTATACTTGAAAACTGAAGACATAAAATATGACATCTTTATTGAAAACTTCTTTTACATGACCATAACATTATTTCATACTTAGCATTGCATGGGATAGCCTTAGGACACACATAAGAAAATGGTGATATATAAAGCCCATTAAGGGAGTAAAGAAGATATAACCTGAAGAATACAATACATGTTAGGAAATAGACACATCAATGGAGCATAAAAGAAACATGAACACAAAGGTACGATATAGCATGATCATCATAACATGGAAATGTGGCAACAACTTAAAACATTGAATAATAAATAAAATGGAATTTGGTAACACCTGTCCCAACATGGGGGAAAAATTATCTAAAAGGAATCAGGTAAAACTCTATCCCAACATGATATATCATGATACTAAACATTACCCAATTCATTGGAGCACTATCAGGGTGCACCCTTCATAATCATTTCAATATTAGCCTTAGGTGTTCCATATAGATCATATAACATGTATTCATTAAAAATAATCATTTATTCCACAATAAAGGAATGTGGAATACATACATGAAAGTCTATTATCACTATGTATATGTTCGTAAAGGTTAATACCCTTGATTGAGAAATGGGCATGGTATTTACTACACAATGATTTTGGCATGGAAAATCATGGTGCAATTTCGGCAGCCTAATAGTGTGACATAAAAATTCATAAAAATGGTTGATGAGAGATAAATGGGTATATCATCATATATACATGAAATTTAATGTAAGGGGGTCATATAAATACATTTTCCAACACAGGTAATTTTTAAATAGAAGATGTCACATAATAAAGAAACTTGAAGAAAGATGATAAATGGGATAACTCTTACGAAAATTCGGCATGGTAATGGGTGTACATGGAAGAGATTAATGAGAGAGAAATAGGTCTCCCATAAAAAAAAAATAAGAGTAGTATGGGGGATATTCAAAAACATACCCCATCACTTGTAATTGAAAAATAAAAGGGTATAACAATATAAGGAAACATGAACAAAAATTAGAAAGGAAGGAACCCTTACTTGGATGTGTTACCCCAAAGGCTTGGGAGAGGATTATTGGGAGTTTGGGAAACTTTGGAGAACTATAGGGAGTGTATGGAAGAGTTAGGATTAGGTTCAAGGAGTTTTAGTGGAAATTAATGGGTGATTTTGTGGGTTTATATAGGAAAGGAGGGTGAATTATTTATTATTTAGGTTTTGGACACTATACATTAAAATATTCAAAACCACAAACGAACCCATGGTTTCTGGCCAAGTGGAGTGGAAAAAATTTTTTTATTAGGAAAATTTCTGAATATTTTAAAATATTTCTCTTTCTTATGTGAAGGTGAGTCATACTCTCAAGGAAATGAATTTAAAATCATAAAATATATTATACATTTTGGAGGATTCACTAAGGAATTATAAAATAATTCAAATAAAACTAAAATCACATTATTTTAAAGTTAAAATATATATTTGTTTGAAGATCCCTATTATAGTATTTATCACTATTGGGTCATTATGATGTCATAAAACACACTATATTTATTTATTTTTTATTTTTTATCCAAAAATTTGACTGTCTCAGAAAATTATGAAAAATTCACTATTGGATAATTTCGATATCCTGAATCCAAAAATAATATTAATTTTATCGAAATATTTTTCTAAATATGTGAATTTTCACTTTTAAAATGAGAACATACATTTATTGAAAATTAACTGGTTTGAAAAAAAAAATCAGTTTTTAAACCTTAATAAAAATTACATTTGACTTCATAATAATTATGTACTAATATATTATTAATAAAATTAATTTGATAATAATATTTTATTAAAATATTAAATATTTAAAAAATTAATTAATTACTTAAAATTAAATCTTGAAAATTAAACTTTGTGTTTTATCGTATAAAAATATAACTCTTATCAAACTGATTACTTAATCATTTATAGATAAAGAACAAATATAATAAGAATTTATAAGAATTTTTTTTATAATATTATTAATAAATACCATAGTTTAATATAATAATGTATATATTTCTCAAAAGTACCATTTTTTCCCAAAAAAAACAATTTATTAAATTTATCATTTTTTTAGAAAGACAATTCCTATAAAGAAATTGATGGAATAAAAAATTTATTTATAGAAATGGATTATACAATAAGTAACTAATACATTGTTACATAACCCCTTATAACACTCGTATAATACCTAAGGTTAAGGTGTGAGATGGTGACAGACTCTTGGGGTGGCTCGGATAACGTCACCCGGGTGGTAATCTCTATTAAATTGAACTTCTCCCATAGGTGATTATATTTGAGCTTAAGGTATTGAAGATCAGCTTGGGCTTGGTGAAGAGAAAAACCCAGTGACACTACCTCTTTTCTATGCTTTGAAAAATTATATTCCTATGGCCCGAGTCTACTGGACGAGGCCATTATCTCTTATGTCTGTGTTGAAAGTATTTTTAAAACCTTATATTTATGTTAGTTGCATGATCACATTTCAACATCTATATCATAAATGGTAATGATATTTAACCATCATTTAAACCCAATAATAAGAAAATTTCATGTGTTTTCTATATCCATAAGACATTAAAATAAATGGGATTGTATTCATAAATGTTTGGGTCATTACAACCATACACCCTTAAAAAATTTCATACTCAAAATTTCTTTTTCACACTATAAAACAGATGAGGGAAACTCTTCCTCATCACTTCCTCCAACTCCGATGTTTCTTCTTCAAAATTTTTGTTTTTCCAAAACACTTTGATGAGGGGCATCATCTTATTTCGTAGAATTTTTTCTCTATGATGAAATATATTCAACAGCTTCTCTTTATAGGAGAGGCAATTCTCCAATGGTACCACCTATATATTGAGTACAAGTGATAGGTCAGGTATATACTTCCTCAAGAGTGATAAATGGAATACATCATGTACTTGAGACAGGTTTTAGTGGGAGTGCTAGTTGATAGGCCACTGCTCCGATGCGATCAAGGATCTCAAAAGGGCCGATGTACCTTGGACTATGATTTCCATTCTTCCAAAATCTCATCACTCTTTTCCATGAATATATGTGTAGGAAAACTATATCTCCAAAATCAAACTCTGGGTCTCATCGATGATTGTCAGTATAGTGCTTTTATCAACTCTGAGCAGCTTTGATGTGCTGCTAGATGGTCTTAACCTTCTTCACCATTTATTTGACCATTTCAAGACCTAGAAGTTTTAACTCAACAACTTTATCCCAACAAGTCATGGTTCAACACCTCTTCCCATAAAGAGCTTCTTAAGAAGCCATTTGGATGCTTCAGTGGAAACTGTTGTTTTAAGATAACTCAACCAGAGGAAGATGTTGATCCCATCCCCTTTGATGTCCATTGAGAATTCTCTCAACTTTTCCTCAAGTTTTTGGATAGTCCACTCATACTGGCCATCAATTTGAGGATGATAATCTATATTGAAGTTCAGATCTATATTCAAATAATGTTAGAGAATCTTCCAAAACTTAGAGGTGAACCTTGGATCTTGATCGGATACAATCGATAGTGGTACACCATGAATCCTTACCACTTATCTAATGTATATATGTGCCAATTTATCCAATAATAAATCCTCCCCAATCACAATTAATTGTGCACTCTTTGTAATATGATCCACCACAACCCAGATAGAATTATTTCCTTTGGATTTCTTCGGAATTTCGGTGACAAATTCCACAGTGATGTTCTCCTAATTTCATGTTGATATGGGTAATAGTTGTGTCATCCCTTTAGAATTTTGCATCTCAGCCCTCACTTGATGACATACCAGGCACTTTGATGTATATTCAGAGATCTCCTTCTTCATGTTATCCCACCAATAATGTTCTCAAAGATCCCAATACATATTTGTGTTTCCTAGGTGAATGGATAAATTCAAACTATGTGCATCATCCAAAAGTTATTTCCTTAACTCTGGATTTTATAAAACACATAGTCTTGACCCAAATCTCACAATTCCTTATTCATTAACATTTAACACCAAGGATTTCCCTTTTTTTATAACTTCCACTTTATTCTAAATTTCAACATCATCTTTTTTAGCATCCTTTAAACTTTCTAAGAGATACGGTTGAGCAATAATTTGTGAAAGGATTGATGATGTTCCCTTAATTATGAGTCTCATGTCCATGTTCACCAAATATAAGAAGATTGGATTGTTTTCAATTCTCATAAATGATAGATTCATTAGGTCCTTTCTCCTTAGAGAATCATCCACCTTGTTCGATTTCCCAGGTTGGTAATGGATTGAGCAGTCATAATCCTTGATGGGATCTAAACTTATTCATTGGTGCATGTTCATCTCTTTCTGTGTGAATATATATTTGAGACTTTTATGACCCATATATATTTCACACTTTTCCCCAAAGAGATAATGCTACAATTTTTTCAATGCAAAGATCACATCCTCCAACTCTAGATCATGTGTGGGATAGTTTTCCTCATGAATTTTCAACGTCCATGAGGCATAAGTGACGACTTTATCATTCTACATTAACACACAGCCTAAACCCTTCTTCAAAGCATCACTAAAGATTACAAAAATCTTCACATTGTGGGTAGTTTGAGCATAGGGGAAGTGATAATCCTATTCTTCAAATCCATGAATCTTTCCTCACATTTATCATTTCAAGAAAACTTGACTCTCTTCAGAGTTAGCTTGGTAATAGGATTTTACAATCATGAGAAATTTCTACCAAATTTGCGATAATATATAGCTAACCCCAAGAATCTGTGGATATCTTTCACTGATGTCGGCATCATCCATCCCTCGATTTATTTTTTTAGAAGGATCCATAGATATCTCATTTCTTGTGATGATATGTCCCAAGAATGATACTTCATTCAACCAAAACTCACACTTGTTATAATTTTCATAGAGATTATCTTTTTGAAAGTTCTCAAGTATAGTGCTTAGATTCTCTTCATGCTCCTCTTTGGTTTTGGAGTATATTAGAATATCATCTATAAAGACTACCAAAAATTTGTTGAGGTAATCTCTAAAGTCATTATTTATCAAGTCCATGAAGATTGATGGAGAATTTGTGAGTCTAAAAGGAATTACTATGAATTTATAGTACCCGTACCTTGTACGAAAAGAAGTATTGGGGATATCCTCCTTCTTCACCCATACTTGGTAATATCCCGACCATAGATCCAACATCTAGAATTATTGTTCTCCATGCATCTGATCTAAAAATTCATCAATTTGTGTCAAAGTATACTTGTTTTTTATGTGATTTTGTTGAGATCGTGATAATTAGTGAATAGTTACATTGACCCATCCTTCTTCTTGATGAAGAGGACCGGTGCACCCCCTAGTGAAGCACTTGGGTATATAAACCCTTTATCTAGATTCTCCAGTATTTGTTTCTTTAGATCCTCAAGCTCCACAAAATCCATTCTATATGTACTCTTAGATATTGGCAATGCCCCAGGTATAAGATCAATCGATAATTTAACATCTCTTCTAGGAGGAAGACCAGGAAATTCTTTAGGAAACACATCAGTGAATTCCCTCACAATAGGAATGTCTTCAGGGATAGTTCCTTCCTTAGACTCAATCATCTAAGAAAGATATGTGTTCTCATAGGTAAGTAATATCCATGCTTGATATGATGGTTCTAGTAAAGATTCATCCTCCCTCTTTCACTTTTATAGATTTGAAATTTGATTCACCATATGGAGAGTGATTTCCCTCTCGTGAAAATTTATGTTACCCCTATATAGGGAAAGCCAACCTATGCCAAAAAATTGCATCAAATCCCATGAAGGGAAGTATGATGAGGTACATCAGGAAGTTCAATCCAAAAATTATGATAAGGGAGGACTTATATTAATAGGATGCTATAATTTCCCCATTTTTCGTTATCATCGACATCTCTACTTCCATGATTTGTGGTGGTGTTTGGGTTGTTCGACTAAAATTTCAAGATATAAAAGAATATGTAGAACCAGAATCAAATAGTATATTTTCTATTTTTTAATGAATAACTAGAATACCTGTCACCACTCCATTGTTGAGATTCACTTCGGTGGTAGTGATGAAAAAATATCTCCCTTACTGCCTTGGAGGTTTTTGGTTGCCTCTGAAAACCCTTAGATTAGGGAACCAATTTGCAAAGTGCCCTAGTTATATGTTGTTGTAGAAGTTAAAAATGTGTTGAGGATCGAATAAAGTGTTCCTTTCTTCTTTCAAAGTAGCGGAATTTTCTTGACATCATGCACTGGCTTGGTTCCCTTCCTTCCCACACCTTAATAATTTCCTCGCCCCCTTCATGAAATTTCCAGAGTGCTTATTTTCACACTTTTTCAAGTGGGATGATGGAATTTCTTAGCACCATTTGATTTATATATCTAAACCAGTATGATTAAGGTCCACTTTCCTCTTCTTATCTCCACAATACCCTTGAGATTCATTGATCTTCATTTTTAATTTGAGGGAACATCATATAATCTTCTTATAGATTTCAAAGTTGTGGATCACTGGGGCTTTCTAGAGGCTATGTTTGAGCCCACCAAAGAAGCGGACAACCATGAATTTGGGGGTAAAAACAAAACCAGATGTTTCTCGTGAAAGTCTTGTGAATTTTTCCTCACACGCCCCAATATATTCATCATCATTTTTCTTGAGTAAAATGAAATATTTTTCCATTGTACACAGAGGGCACAGGGAAAATATTTATCAAAAAACATTTTCCAGAAATCCTTCTATTCCATTGCATCATTCTCTTCTTAGGTTTTTTGTATTTTTTATCAATGTCCACTATTGATCAGATTCACCCTTCATATATTAAGAATCTAGAATAACCTTCTCTTGTTCAGAACATTGAATTATGGTGAAAATATTTTCAATGGATTTGATCCATTTTTTGATGATTGAGGGGTTATACGATCCATTGAAAGTAGGAGGCCTTTTTCTCATGAAGCTCTTGATTGTGAATTATTCTTTCTTATTGTGGGTGAATGTTCCTCTTTAACCATCTTTCTATTCAAAACATGAGTTAACTGAGAGAGTATCTTGGAAAAGTTTCTGATTCCCACTCCCATCGGATTGGGCATCTCATTAGAAATATCATCACATTGATCATCACATCGGGAGTTAGCTCGAGTCCACCTATTACTATCTATTGGCTAGAGTAAAAGAAAATTTAGGGGTAAGTATATTAAAATATTAAACACATAAAGGGGAATCTAGTGATAAAAAGGGAAAACATATAAATTACATTTATTTCCCTAACTTATGAATTTATAAGATTCAATCTAAGTTATCCATGATCTATTTCCAAACGTATGGGATTTTTTTTCTTTCTTCCTTAATAATGGATAATACTAAGCTTATGAATTTACCAAATAATATTCCCCAGGATTGTTGAACCAAGAGTGTATCATGGACCATTGTCTTACACTAGTTCTTGTTTGAGTCTAGCTCGAAGCGGTTTTTTCTAGTTTTACCCCTAGATACATCAGTGCCAGAGCCACCTCTACTTGTTCAAATCTAGACAGGGTTATTTTTCTTGATAAACCACATATTCTATACTCACTAAAATTTAGGGATGTTTTTATTATACTTAGTCTTATCCCTAAGGCTTTCACTAGGGTTTTCTAATCCTAATACCAAACATAACTAAACCTATCCTCTGATACCAACTATAACGACCCTAGTTTTTATTACACACTTAAACATGATTTATTACATAAGCATGAAAATAATACAACCCAAAACATCTATATATATAATAAATTTTTGGATTAGGAACATTACATGAAAAATTAAAACATAAAATACAACATCTTTATTGAAAACTTCTTTTACATGACCACAACATTCCTTTGTACTCAACATTGTAGAGGATAACCTGAGGACATACATAAGAAAAGGGTGAGCTATAAATCCCAGTAAGGGAGTAAACACGGTATAACATGATTAACACAATAAATTTTGGGAAATTTATATATCAATAGAGCATAAGGGAAACATGAACATAAAGTCATGATATAGCATGATCATTATAACATGGAAATTTCACAACAACTTAAAACAATGCATCATAAACATAAAGGAATCAGGTAACCCCTATCCCAATATGGTAAAAAATTTCATAAAAATAATCATTTAAACTCCTATCCCAACAATACATATCATGATACTAGACATTACCCAATTCATTAGAGCTCTATCAGGGTGCACCCTTCATAATCATTTCAATCTCATGCTTAAGTGTGTCACATTGATCATATAAAATGGATTCATTCAACATCATAATTTATTCCATTATAAGGTAATGTAGAATAAATAAATGAAAGTATATAATCCATAAGTATATTTTCATAAAGTTGAGTAACATTGATAGAGTAATGGGAATGGAATTCACTATATGATGATTTCGGTATAGAAAATTATGGTGCAATTCTGGTAGCCTAATGGCGTGACATAAAAATTCATAAAAATGGTTAATGAGAAATAAAGGGGTATATCATAATATATACATGAAATTTAAAGTAAGGTGGTCATAATAATACATGTACCAATATAAGAAACTTTGAAATAGAAGGCTTAACATAATAAATAAACTTGAAGAAAGAGGATAAATAGAATAAATCTTACTAAATTTTTACCATCGTTACTGCTGTACATGGGAGGGATTAATGAGAGATAAAGAGGTATCCAATAATAAAAACATAGTAATGGAAGTATGGGGGAGGTCCAAAAACATACCCCATCATTTTTAATTGAAAAATAAAAGGGTATAACAATATAAAGAAACTTGGATAAAAATTATAAAGGAAAGAACTCTTACTTGGATGTGTGATCCAAAAAGCTTGGCAGAGATTCTTGTGAGATTTGGGGTGCCTTGGGAGGACTATAGGGAGTGATGATCAGAGTGAGGACGAGATTAAAGGAGTTTTAGTGAAGAGGAATGGATGCTTGGGTGGTTTTATATAGGAAATGAGGGGGAATTCTTTATTATTAAGGTTTTGGACACTACACACAAAAATATTCAAAACCACAAACCAACCAACGGTTTTTTCCCATGGTCTCTTGAAAAGAGGATTGGAAAATGTTATTTTATCATGAAAGGGCCAAAGATATTAAAATATTTCCCTTTCTTATGTGGATGTGATTCACACTCTCAACAAAATGAATTTAAAATCATAAAATTATTATATATAATGGAGGATTCACTAAGGCATTATAAAATAAGTCAAATAAATCTAAAATCACAATATTTTAAATTTAAACCATATATTTGGTATAATATCCATTTTATGGTATTTATTAAATCACTATTGGGTCATTATGATGTCACAAAACACACTATATTTATATATTATTTATTTTTTACCCAAAATATCGACTATCTCAGAAAATTATGAACAATTCAATATTGGATAATTTTGACATCCAGATTCTAAAAATAAAATTCATTTTATCTAAATTATTTTATAAATATGTGAATTTTTTCTTTTAAAATGAGAGACGACATTTATTGAAAATTGACGAGTTTTGACAAAAAGAGTTTTTAAACATTAATAAAAATTACATTTCAATTAATAAAAATTATATATTTGTTTATTATTAATAAAATTAATTTTATAATAATATTTTATTTAAATATTAAATATTTAAAAATTCATTAATTCTTTTAAATAAATTCATTAAAATTACACTTTCTTTTTTATCGTATAAAAATATAACTCTTATCAAACTGATTTCCTAATAATTTATAGATAAGGAACTGATATAATGATAATTTATAAGAATTTTTTTTATAATATTATCAATAAAGACCATAGTTTAATATAATAATGTATATATTTCTCAAAAATTTCCATTTTTACCTGAAAAATATATTTATCAAATTAATCATTTTTTAAATAAATATTAATACCATAAAGGAATCTATGGAATAAGAATTTTATTTATAGAAAGGTATTATACAATAAGTAACTAATATCTTGTTACATAAACCCTTATAAAACCAACATAATACCTAAGGGTAAGGTGTGCAATGGTGACGGACTCTTGGGGAAGCTCAGATAACATCACCCAGGTAGTAATCTCTATTAACTTGAACTTATCTTATAGGTGATTTTGTTCAAGATTAACATCTTAAAGCTCGACTTGGGCTTGGTCAATAACGAATCTCGGTGATGTTACCTCCTTTCCGAGCTCTGGAAAATGAGCATCGTATGGCTCGATTCTAACAGATGAGGCCATTATCTCACTTGTCTGTGTCGAAATTATTTGTTAAAACCTTATATTTATATTAGTTTTTTTATCACTATTCAATAGCTATACTATCAATGGTGATGATATATAGCATTCATTTAAACCGAATAATAATAAAAAGAGCATGTTTTTTATATATCCATAAGACATTAAAAGAAACGGAATTTTATTCATAAATGTTTGGGTTATTACAACCTTCCCCCTTAAGAAATTTTTCCCTCAAAATCTCCTTTACACACACTAAAAAGATAAGGATAACTCTTCCTCATCACTTCCTTTGGCTCCAATGTTTCTTCTTTAAACTTTTGGTTTCACCACAAAACCTTGACGAGGGGCATCATCTTATTCTGTAAAACTTTTTCTCTATGATCTAATATCTTTACAAGATTTTCTTCATAGGAGAGGTCATTCTACAATCGTACCACCTATGTATTGAGTACATGTGATGGTTCAGGTATGTAATTTCTCAAGAGTGATACATGGAATACATCATATACTTGAGATAGGTTTGAAGGGAGTGCTAGTCAATAGGCCACTACTCCGATGTGATCAAGGATCTCAAAAGGACTTATGTACATTAGACTATGTTTTCCATTCATTCCAAATCTCATCACTCTCTTCCATGGGGATTTGTGGAGGAAAACCATATCTCCAACATCAAACTCTAGGTCTCATTGATGATTGTTAGTATAGTGCTTTTATCAACTTTGAGAAGCTTTGATGTGTTGTTGGATGGTCTTAACCTTCTCCACCATTTCTTCGACCATTTCTAGGACTAGATGTTTTTTCTCTCCAACTTAATCACAAACTTTTGGTGTTTTACACCTCTTCCAATAAAGTTCTTCATAAGGATCCATTTGGATGCTTGAGTGGAAATTGTTGTTGTAAGAGAACTCAACCAAAGGAAGATGTTGATCACATCCTCCTTTGAATTCTTTTGAGAATTCTCTCAACATGTCCTCAAGTTTTTGTATAGTATTCTCATATTGGCCATCTATTTTAAAATGAAAAGTCATACCAAATTTTATCTCAATATTTAGAGCATGTTGAATACTTTTCCATAACTTATAGGTGAATCTTGGATATCGATCAGATATAATCGATAGTGGTACACCACATAGACTTATCACTTCTCTGATGTATATCTATGCCTGTTGATCCAATGAGAAATCCTCTTAAATCATAATGAAGTATGCAGTCTTTGTAAGTCAATCCACCACAACTCAGGTATCATTGTTTCCTTTGTATGTATTTGGAAGTCCAATGACAAAGTCCATAGTGATGTTCTTCCACTTCCATATTAGTATGGGTAATGGCTGCATCATACCCTTAGACTTCTACCTCTCATCCTTCACTTTCTGAAATACAAGGTACATTGATGTATATTTGGTGATCTCCTTCTTTATGTTATCCCACCAATAATGTTCTTGGAGATCCTGATACATATTTGTGTTTCCTGGGTGAATAGAAAAATTTGAACTATGTGCATCATCCAAAAGTTCTTTCTTTAACTTCGGATTTTATGGAACACATAGTCTTGACCCAAATCACATAATTCCTTCTTCATTAACATTAAACCCTGGGGATTTTTCTTTTTTGATAGCCTCCACTTTCTTCTGAATTCCCACATCATCTTTTTGATCATCCTTTAACCTTTTCAATAGAGATGGTTGCAAAATAATTTGTGAATGGATTGATGATATTCCCTTCTTTATGATTCTCATGTCCATCTTTACAAATTCTAAGAAGATTTGATACTTTTAAATTCTCATCAATGATAGAATCGTTGGGTCCTTTCTACTTAGAGCATCTTCTACCTTGTTCTTTTTCCAAAGGTGGTAATGGATTGAGTAGTCTTAATCCTTGATGAGATCTAACCATATTCATTGGCACATGTTAATCTCTTTCTGTGTGAATATATATTTTATACTTTTATGATCTATATATATTTCACACTTTCCCAAAAGAGATAATTCTACCATATTTTCAATGCAAAGATCACAGCTGTAAACTCCAGATCATCCGTGGGATAGTTTTTCTCATGATTTTTCAACTACCTTGAGGAATAAGCGATGAATTTTTCATTCTTCAAAAAAACATAGCCTAGGACCTTCTTTAAAGCATCACTGAAGATTACGAAAAGCTCCCCAATTGCAGGTAGTGTGAGAAAAGAGGAAGTAATAAGACTCTTCTTCAACTCCATGAATATTTCTTTACAATCATATTTCTAAGAAAACTTAACTACCTTTTGAGTTATCTTAGTAAGAGGGTTTAAAAATCATGAGAAATTTCTCACAAATCAGAGATAATATATATCTAACCCCATAATGTTATAGATATCCCTCACACATGTTGGACTAGGCCATCTCTAAATTTCTTTTTCTTGAAGGATCCACAGATATCCCAATGCTTGTGATGATATTCCCCAAGAATGATACTTCATTCAACCAGAACTCACACTTACCCTAATTTTCATAGATCTTATCATTTTGCAAGGTCTCTAGTATAGTTCTTAGATTCTCCTCATGCTCCTCCTTGGTTTTGGAGTATATTAGAATATCATCTATAAAGACTAACAATTATTTGTCGAGGTAATATCTAAAGACTCTATTCATCAATTCCATGAAGATTATTGAAGCATTTGAGAGTCTGAAAGGCATTACTATGAATTCATATTGCCCATACCTTGTACAAAAAGTAGTCTTGGGGATATCCTCACTCTTCACTCTTAATTGGTAATATCCCAACCATAGATCCCACTTGGAGAAGTATTTTTCTCCACATATCTGATCAAAGAAGCTATAAATTCGTTTCAAATGATACATTTTTTCCCATTATTTTGTTGAGCTCACGATAATCAATGAAAAGGTTCATTGACCCGTTATTATCCTTGGTGAAGAGGACTGGTGCAACCCATGGTGAAGCACTTGGGTGTATAAACCCTTAATTCAGATTCTCCTGTAGTTGTTTCTTTAACTCCTAAATCTCTACAAAATCCATTCTATATAGAGTCTTGGATATTGGAAATGCCTCATATATAAGATCAATCAAGAATTCGGCATCTATTCTAGGAGGAAGACCAGGAAATTCATCGGGAAACACATAAGTTAATTCCCTCACAATAGTATTATCTTCGAGGATGGTTCCTTTCTTAGAATCAATCATTTGAGAAAGGTACAACTGCTTATAGGGAAGTAATATCCATGCTTGAGATAATGGTGCTAAAGAAGATTCATCCTTATCCTTGAACTTTTGTAGAATCAGGGGTCAATTCACCGTATAGAGAGTTATTTCCCTCTCACGACAATTTATGTTGGCTCTATATAGGGAAAGCCAATCCATGCCATGAATTTCATCAAATTCCACCAAGGGAATTATGTTGAGGTTATTAGAGAAGTTCAATCCACAAATTTTGATAGGGTAGGAGTTATATGCATGGGATTCTATAATTTTCCCATTTTCTATTCTCATTGACATCTCAACTTACATTATTTGTGGTGGTGTTTGGATTATTCTAAAAAAAATTCGGGATATAAAAGAATGTGAAGAATCGAAATCAAATAGTATGTTTTTAATTATTGAATGAATAACTAGAGTACCTATCACCACTTTGTTGTCGGGATTCTCTTCAGTGGTAGTGAGGGAAAAATCTCACCATTTCTACCTTGGAGGTTGTTGGTTTCGTCCTAAAACCCTTGTCTTAGGGCACTGGTTCACAAAGTGACCTGGTTCTTTGCAGTTGTAGCAATGAAAAATGCGTTGAGGATCAAATGGGGAATTCATTTACTCTATCATAGTAGCAGGATTTTCTTGTCATCAATAGCTATCTTGGTGCCCTTCATTCCCACACCTAAATCATTTCCTCATCTCCTTCAGGAAATTTCTAGGGTGATTCTTTTCACACCTTTGTATGTGGGATGATGAAATTTCATAGCACGATTGGATTTATCCATCAGAACACCAGGATTAATGTCCAATTTCCTCTTCTTATCCTCATGATACCCATGAGATTCTCTGATCTCCATTTAGACTTTGTGGGAACATCATACAATCTTCTCATAGCTTTCAAAGTCACGTATCGTTAGGGCTTTATGTATGCCAGGTTTTAGCCCACCAATGATGTGGTGAAACTTTCATTCGGGGGTAACAACAAAACTAGAGAAGTATCATGCAAGTATGGTGAAGGTTTCCTCATAAGCCCCAACAGATTCACCATCCTTTTTCTTGAGTGCAAGTAAATCTCTTTCCATCTTAAGACAGAGGGTGCATGGAATTTTTTTTATCAAAAATAATTTTCCAGAAATCCTTCCATCCCATCACCTCAATATCTTACTCAGGAATAGTATTTTTATAAATGTACACCATTGATTATCCTTAACCTCTATATGATAAGTTTTTATAAGAAACTTGTCACGACCAGTCCCCCAGGGCATGTGTCATGACTACCCCAAGCCCATCTTCCATAGGCCAAGGGCTGGTGACTGGAACCAGAAAGGAATATCCCAAAAAGCGAAGGCATTGCCATAAAACCTGTACACACATAGACATGGAATACAGGCCAAAAAAACACAAAGAAAATAAATTAGTACAACCACTACAAAGTACCACCATTGAGAGTAAAAGGTGTAAACTAAAAGTAAAGGGGCCAGAATACAAGCCCAACTGAAAGGAAAGTACACAAACACAAGTACAAGATCTGGAGGTCGTCTACCAAGGATCCTACCTGAAGGGTAGGTATAGATCACTGTCGGATGTCACTACAGCACACCACGTCTATCGATCCACTTTCAAGAACCTTATATACATGGATCCCTAAATTCCTAATAAAATATATCAGTCATCTACATAAGACACAACAGGTGCGAGTGAAGCCCGTGCAGGGGTTAGTATAACAATACTCTGTAGGGACCCTGAGACCAACTTGGGTCTCACAGAAATACACAATGAAAAAATACCAAAAATCAAGCTATGAAATTAAATCCCAAAGAAAAAGACATAGCTCACACCACGTATAAATGAACTACATAAGTAAATATGATTATTCATAAACCTAGATCATCTTATTCTATTGAGAGGCTTTTCTACTAATCCATGAAGGGTTTATCTGCTGTTGACCCACGAAGAGTCTCTCTGCTACTGATCTACAAAGGGTTGCTCCCATGCTGATCCATGAAGGATCACTCTCATGCTGATCCACAAAAGGTCACTCTGTTGCTGATTTGCGATGGGTCACTCTACGGCTGACCCATATCGGGTCTCACTACTGCTAATCCATGAAGGTTCACTCTCATACTGATCCAAGAAGGGTCTCTCAGTTGCTGATCCACGAAGGGTCACTCTACATTCTTCACGTAAGAGCCAGCCAATGGATTCCCACACTTAGCATGCTTGATTATGAGAGGATCATATCCTCAATCCATCTATCATAACTTAACCTCTATAAAGTACCACATAGATTAATGTAAAGGACTGTCTCATCGTAAGGGTACCAATGCAACAGACGGCACATCGAATGGATGCCTGATTAGTATGATATGATCATTTTTGTAAAAAGGGACAGGTTGGATTCAAGTCTGATCCAAACCATTCATTTGAAGAGCTCCTCTAAAACTAATTTAGAGTATCTTAGAATTACTAACACATCATGTGGGTCCCAACGCTGCAAACGGCACATCAATTGGACGCCCAATTCACAAGTTATTGGTGTTTTAGTAAACAGAGGTCAGTTGCGTCTAGGGCTGGTCTGACCTGGTCGGACTGATCTGACCAACTCAGACCGGCATCCCCACATCCCCCTATTGATTTGACTAACCTGACCTAGACTAGCCTAGCTTTGGTTCGGTCTGGTCCAGCCTGGCTCAGCTGAGGGTCCAACTTGTTGGGTCCCCCGGCTCGGCCCGCCAGTATGGGTCCAGCCCGCCGGCATGTGTCCATCCCACCAACGTGGGTCTGACCCGGCCCACTGGCTGGGGCATGGCCAGCCGGAAGATTTTTAGCCTGCATCAGAGTGGTCCAAGGGTATTCACTCAAGACTTGGCAGCCACCATCGAATCCCCCTCCATGAAGGGCAACCGACAATGGTTGGCCGCCTGGTAAGGATCTCATAGCTTAGCTACGAGGCCGTTCAACTCCATGTCCTCCTTTGTGTGGGACATCCGCTGACACGGCTGTCGATTCCTCTGTGGCACGCCGCCTCCATTTTGGTGCCGCCGGCGCCGAATTGATCTTCAGTGGACTACCAGACACACTCTATTGGTCTGTTCTTCGTGCCACTTGCGCCTATGGCCTCCTGGGAATGATTCTTTCCCTATGGTGGCCTCAAATCTGCCTTACCGCCAACGTGAAAATATAGTCAGAAAGAATGAACATGCAGAGGGGCTCGGGCCTTGTTCATGTCATCCCACACCCTCCATGTTAGAATTTCAAAACAGGGGGTTCAGGTATGATGTTCAATCCATGATAATTCAATCCCAAGGAAACCCCCCCCCCCCAAAAGTACCCTCCCATAAGAATGAGTGATCCACGGATCAACCTGTTCATCAGTTGATCCACATTCGTCATTTAGAATTAATAATGGGGAATAATTGAAATAAAAATAGACCCCAACTTCTATTTGATGTTTGTTACCAAAGCGTTCTGTTCATGGGGGGTTCAAGCTCCGTCAGCGATTGTCGCTTCACGTCTTCATTAGCATTCGTTGTTGTTCATATCCTCTTGAATCTTTCCCATCGACATTCGTTGATAGCATTCATCGTCAGAGAGAGAAAGGGAGGGAGAGGTTCCACATTATTCAGAGAAATTCCCCAAATTTATTTTCCCCAACGTGTTATTAAAAGAAAACATGTCGTAGTGTTTCTATTATGTTGCGACATCACATCGTTACACTGATTAATTTATGAAACAACGTAGCTATTTTTCTTGCACAAAAATGGTCCATTATGAGTTTCCTTTAATACACCTTATTTCCGCATCATAGCTCCATCATCCACCATTCAATGGTGCAAAAGAAAAATAAAATAACTTTTTAAGTTATTTTACTTTTTTACAAAAATTCTAAAAAGTAACTTTTTCATTCGACCTTTCCTGGTCAAAGTTAAGTGCTTTCTAGGAGAATCCCAGCGTTTTGAGTTCAGCTGTTTCGTTAGATTTTTTATCCAAGCACCGGTTCAAAATTTATAAAAAACCACTTGCATGTTTACTAAACATGCATGAAAATAAGTTCAAAATTACATTCTGGGCACCCCGGGCCTCAGAATCTTGTGTTTTCTTAGGGCCTGATCTTGAAATAATTCAATATAATTTAAGAAAAAATTTACACAGAAATTCTAGGACATTACATTATACCTACCTTAGGGCTTTACATCCCTGAAATCCAAAACAAGGGATAAACAAACAAATGGGGGTACTGAGCATTAATCTGAGCATCCCGCTCCCATGTGCCCTCTTGGAGGATCTCGTGCTACCACTGAACATGCAACAAAGGAATCGACCACCCACAAAGGACCAACTCCTTTAGATCCTCTATCTCCACTAGGAACTCCACAAACATCTCCCCATCATCAATTTTCATCTCTCCTAAGTCAATGACGTGTGATGGATCGTGCACACACCTCCTCATCTATGACATGTGAAAAAAATCGTGCACTCGGTGCATCTATGGGGGAAGGGCTAGGCGGTATTCCACCTCACCAAATCTGATAAGAATCTGGAAAGGTTCGATGAACCATGAATATAACCTGTCATCTCGGAAAAATCTTTACAATCCCTGTTGGGGTGAGACCTGATGGAAAACATGGTCTCCCTCCTCGAACTCCAAGGGTCTCTTTCTCCTATTGGTATAAGAATTATGTTTGCTCTGTGCAGTCCTCATCCACTCCTAGATGATATGAACCCTCTCAGTAGTATCCCATACCAACTTTGGACCCATGAGTTCTCACTCCCCAGGGTATGTCTAGTATAGAGGTGATCTACTTGACCACACGTACAAGGCCTCCAACGGTTCCATGCCAATGGTGGAGTGATAGTTATTGTTGTCTAAAAACTCAACCAGTGGTAAGTGGTCCTTCCAACTGTGACCAAAATATAGTAAACAAGCATGAATCATGTCCTCCAAGGTCTATATGGTCAGTTCCATATAACTATCTATCTGGGGGTGAAAATTTGTGCTCAAATGCAACTGAGTCCCTAACATCTCCTGCAACCCCTTCCACAACCGGGATTTAAAGCTTGCATCATGGTCTGAGATGATCATCAAAGTCACCCAATGAATTTGTACTATATCTTAGACATATAGGCACCCCAATCCCTCTACCTATCCCTTCTCCTAGATGGGTAGGAAGTGATCCGACTTGGTGAGTTGGTTAATGATCATCCATATAGTGTTGTGGATCCTGGACATACATGGTAACCCCGTCACGAATCCCATGGACATACCATCCCAATTCCGCTCAGGTGCCTCAAGTGGTTGTGTCAAGCCTACTGGGACTTGATTCTAGGCCTTCAGTTGCTGACAATTGAGGCATCATGAAATGAACTCTCCCACCACTTTATTCATCCTCACCCACCAGTACTAACATCGGAGGTCCTGGTACATATTCTCCACACTAGGATGTACCTCCAAAGGGTATGTATGGAACTACCTCAACACCTCCTCCTGTAACATCACTGGTATCATGGTTTGTCCTTTAAAAAGGATGACGTGCTCCCCACCTATTGAAAATCCATCAGGAGCCTGTCCTGAGGATATCTTAGCACGTCAGGCCTCGCAATCAACATCCATAAGTTGTTACTACCTAAATCGCTAATGGAGTGGAGGAGTGGTAGTCATAGACGGGAGTTATGTTTCTACATTATCATCCATTAGGGATATCTTCATCACGGCTAGATGCTATATCACCTCACTCAGCATCTACAAACCATACCTTCTACTGAGCGTGTCAGCCACCACGTTCCCCTTCATAGGAGTATAGGCTATCTCAAATTCATAGTCCTTGAGGAACACCATCCATAGCCAATATCTCAAGTATAGGTCATTCTATGAGAAGATACACCGGAGACTCTTATGGTTGGAGTAGATGGTAAATTGTTCACCCTTTAAGTAGTGCCGCCACATCTTCAAGAAAAAGACCACTAATTTTAATTCCGGGTCATGGGTCACATAGTTATGATCATTCTACCTCAACTATCATGAAATATAAGTGATCAATACTCACTAATTAATTAGGTAACAACCCAGTTAGGTCCCTGATGTGTCGCCAAATACTACATACCCAATGCCCTCTTCTAGTAGTCTCAAGATGGGGGCAATTGTCAGTATCTGCCTCAGCTCCTGTAAACTATGATGACACTTATTCGTCCACACAAAGGGTTTTCCCTTCTTTTTCAAATATGATAAAGGTGATTATACTCTATAAAAGTTTTAAATGAATATACATTGTATCCATCAAACCCCAAGAAACTCTACACATCAGTCACGCTCATGGGTGGCTCCCGAGTAGGCAATGTATCTATCTTCATCGGATCCACTGAAACTCCAGCCTCTAAGATGATGTGTCTCAGAAAGTGGACCTCCTGAATCTAGAACTAGCACTTAGAGAGCTTACTGTAAATTTATTTCTCTAAGAGTGCATCTTGGACTATTCACAGGTCTGTTGCGTGCTCCTCCTCCGACGCCGAGTACACCAAGATGTCATCAATGAAGACTACCATGAAACGATCGAGGTAAGGTTGTAAGATCCTATTCATGAGTTCCATGGACACCGCTGGGGAATTGATCACACCTAAAGGAATCATTAAAAACTCATAGTGGTCATACCAGCATATAAAGGTTGTATTTAGTACGTCCTCATTCCGTACCCTAAGCTGATGATAGCCTGATCTGAGGTTGATTTTAGAGAACCACCTCGCTCCCTTCAGCTAATCAAAGATATCATCAATCCTCGATAGTGGATACTTGTCCTTCATAGTCACCTATTTTAGGCATCAAAATTACACTCATAGTCTCAAGCTCCCATATTCCTTCTTGGAAAACAATATTGGGGTTGTTGATGCAGAAACATTGGGTCTTACAAACCCCTTCCTCTGCAAGTCCTCCAACTGTACTCTCAACTCCTAGAGCTCCATGGGAGCCATCCAATATACAGGTGTATATATTGGTGCCATATTTTGGTAAAATTCAATGCATACATCTACCTCTCTGTGAGGAGGTAGTCCTATGACTTATTCTGGAAAGACGTCCACATACTCATCCACCACTATACAAAAGACTGGACTCCTCCTGTCCACCATACCATGGGCGAGGCTATCCAAATGGTGAGTGATCGGCTTCACCCTCTTCCGAGGAAGTCTAACCTGTGTTTCAAGGTTCCCTTATCACCGGTGAAGAAAAACTTGGTCCCATACTCATGGACACACTACACTTTGTTCATAAAATAGTCGATCTGAGTATGGATTATAGATAACCTATCCATACCAAATATGACATTTTAAGGCTTCGACGCTGCTACTAGGAGATCCCAACTGAAGCTCTTGCATCCTAGATTAATCTCACACTACTGGAATTAGTTTTTATTTTTTAATCCCCTCCCATATAAGTCTCAAATTGTAAGGATCAAGCCAATAGCTCCACTGGAATCTCCAATCCTCGAACGAGGTCTGTAGCAAGGAAAGAGTGACCAAAACCTATGTCTATAAGAACTATGGATATAGTAGAGAATACAAATATCGTACCTCTAATAATCTTTTGAGCACATTGGTCATAGGCTTCCACTTCCTAAATTTGAGCTTTCCCCTGTCCTCCAGATCCCTGAGCCATGGCGGACCACCTGCGGGTGATGGAGGTAGTACCTCGAACCTTCATCAAACTCCTGTTTATCGACCTGCTACCCTGCCATGTTCACTCCCCTATGAACCTCCTCATTCGAACCTCTACCTCTGCCTTGGTGGTCCATCAACCTTTTGTCGATCATCTGTGTAGTGGTTCAGGCAGTCATAAGACATGTGTCCCTACCCGCCATAGGAGTAACAAACTCTAGCCCTCAGCTGACCTCCTTTGCCTCATGATCTCCGTACCTCGGACCCTGAATCTTGGGGTCATCCATTAATAGGTCTTGCCCATTTGGGCCTATGCGTCATCTACCTAGTACCTTTTGTAGATGACTCATCCACCTGTAGTCTGGTGGTGTCTCTCACCCTCTATGCCTGCTTGGCTAGGAAGCTCTCTACCCGTAGAGCTCGCTCTAGCACTCCAGCCTATGTTAGGATATTGAGAGAAATCATTGATGCCATAATCTTCCATCGGAGTCCCTCATCAATGGTTTGGGCCCTGAAGAAAGGGTCTCATACCATTCCAGTGGAGTATCATGAGAGGTCGGTAAACCTCGCCATGTATCGGGCCACAGACAGGCTACTCTACTATAAGTGCAGTAGCTCTCGGATATGCACTGAGCATAGTGTCACTAGTATGAACTCCACCCTGAAGTGGCTCTCAAAGTCCACCCAATAAAGGGTCACCTCCTTGTGTGTTTGGAGTATCAAGATCCACCATCTCACTATCATTACCTGAAAAGGGCTAGTGGATAGGACCAACATCTGGTCTTTAGATGTCTCTACCAGGTGAAAACCCAGCGTAACTGCCTCCATCCAATCCTCAACTACCTAAGGATTTGTCTCACCTCGAGACCTTAGAAGCCTCTATCTCTAAAACTTGTACAAAATGCTTAGTTGGTATGCACTGTCCATTGGTGGGGCTGGTAGCAACTTCTTCTCTACGAGTGGTGCTGCTGCTAGTACACCACCCAAAGGTGTTATTGCTATAAGTGGTCCCTACGCTAATGCCTAATTGCTCAGTGGGGAATCATTGTGATCCCTCACTAAAATCTTGGATGGCTATCTTCGTGGAGGTATCTTATAGGGAAAAATATGCACCACGTTCAATAAGTTATACCCAGTGAGCTGACTCGAAAGGGATCAAGAGAAAAACAATTCCAGAACACATGAAACCAGTGGTTTTGTGTACTGAGTCAGAAAACAGAATTTAGGGTCCTAGTGTATGGATACATCAGATGCCACACCAACACTAGACTCCCCAAACTGAAATCCGAACTCAAGACACTTAACACTGTTTCCCTCCTTGAAAATTCAGACTCTTAGTTCTTCTAGTAGAACTGACTGCCCTCTGATACCACTTTGTCACGACCCATCCCCCAAGTCCCATTCTATGACTACCCCAATCCCACCTTCCATAGGCCATTGGTTTGGTGACTAGAACTAGAAAATAATATCCCAAAAAGGGAAGTCATTACATTTAAACATGTATACACACAGACAGGCCATACTGCACAAATAAAACCACAAAGAAAATAAAGTATTATAACCACCACAAAGTATCACCATTAAGAGTGAAAGGTGTAAAATGAAATTAAATGGTCCATAATACAAGACCAAATGAAAGGAAAGTACAGCTAAAGAAGAACAAACTTTGGAGGTTGTCCGCCAAGGATCCTACCTGAACTGTAGATAAAACTCATTGTTGGATGTCACTAAAGCACACCGCATATATCGATCCACTTCTAAGAACCATCTAGACCTCTATCCCTAAAGTCCCATTAAAATTTTTCCATCATCGACACAAGACACAACATGTTTGGGCGAAGCCCGTGCAGGGGTGAGTATAAAAACCTCAATAGGGACCCTGAGACTAACTCGGGTCTCACAGAAATCCACAAAAGAAAAGGAATAAAAAGTAATATCTCAAAGTAAAGAACAAATCAAAAGGCATAGTACACACCAGGTATAACTTAAGTACAAAAGTAAAGATGATTAGTTGAAAAACTAGATCATATTATTTTATTGAGAGGCTCTTCTGCTGATCCGCAAATGGTCTCTCTGCTGATGATTCATGAAGGGTCACTCTGTTGCTAATCTATGAAGGGTCTCTCTCATGATGACCCACAAAGGGTCACTCTCATGTTGATCCAAGAAGGGTTTCTCCATTGTTGATCCATGACGGGTCACTCTATTGCTGACCCACGTTGGTTCGTGCTACTACTGATCCATGAAGGGTCTCTCTTATACTGATCCACGAAGGGTCACTCTGTTTATGATCCACAAAGGGTCTCACTTCATTCTTCATGTCACATCCGGCCATGGGATTCCCGCACTTATCATGCTTGATTCAAGGTGGATATGATCCTCAATCCATTGGTCATACCTAAACTGACACGAAGTCCCACATAGATTAACCCAAAGGACCTTCTCATCATAAGGGTCCCAATGCAATATACGGTGCATCAAATGGACGCCCGATCTATATGATATGGGGATTTTTTTAAAAAGGCATAGTTGGATTTGAGTCCGATCCAACCCATCCATACTATAACCTCCTCCAAAACTCATGTATAGTATCGTAGAAGGATTACCTCATCACGTATGTCCCAAATCTCTAGACAGTGTGTCAATTGGACACTCGGTTCGTAATTTATTAGCATTTTAATAAACATAGGTTGGTTGCGTATAAGCCCGGTCCGACCCGGTTAGACCGACCTGACCAACTTGGCTTGGAGGCCCCATGTTCCCCTGTTGATTTGACTGCCCAAACTAACCCAGCTCTGGTCTGGGCTAGCTAGTTGGCCAGGCCCATCGGCCTCGCTAGACCTGACCTGGTTCGGCCGAGGGTCCAGCCTACTAGGCCACCTGGTGACCCGGTCTCATCTAGCCCGGCCCGATGGCTGGGGCGCAGCGTACCAGAAGATGCCTGACCTGCATCAGAGCGGGCCGAAGGTGTCCTTCTGGGACGTGGACAGCAATGGCCGACCACCAGGTAAGGATCCCATGGTTATGTTGCGGGATCCGTCAATGCCACGGCCTAAGGCTGCGGCCTCCTCCGCGTGGGACAACTCCGAACACGGCTGTTAGTGTCCCTGCGGTGTGTCGCCTCTATTGCGTAGTTGCCAATGCCAGAAGTATCTTCATTGAACCACCGAATGTGCTCCAATGGACCGTTCTTCATGCCACTTGTGTCTATGGCCTACCGGGAATGCCTCATTCCCTATGGTGGCCTTGAATCTACCTTTACTCCAATATGGAAATCCAGTCAAAAATAACACACATGCAGAGGGGATCGGGATTTGTTTGTGTCTTCCTGTGGCCTCTTCATTAGAATTTCAAAATAGGGGGTAGGTTTGGGGATGATTTTCAATCCATGATAATTAAATCCTAAGTCAAAACCCACAAAATGTACCCTCCCTCAACAAAAAGCGATGTGTGGATCAACCTATTCATGGGTTGATCCATGTTCATCGTTTAGAATGAATAATAGGGAATACATCTAAAAGAAATAAACCCCTACTTTGATTTGATGTTCGCTGCTGAAGAGTTTTGTTCATGGGGGGGTCAAGCTTCGTCGGTGATCATCTCTTCCTGGATTCAGTAGTGTTCTTCATCATTCATTGCCTCATAAATCCATCCCACCATCATTCTTCGACAGTGTTCATCATTAGAGAGATAGGTAGATAGAGGTTCTATGTTATTCAGAGAAATTCCCTTAATTGATTTTCACGAATGACTTATTAAAAGAAAACACATCATAATTTTTCTATTACATTGTGACATCGTGTCATATGTTGTTTCATTTATGAAACATAATAGCTATTTTTCTTGCACAAAAATGGTCTATTACGATTTTCCTTTAATGCGCCTCATCGCCACACCATAGCGCCATCATCAGCCACTCAACAGTGAGAAAGAAAAATAAAATAACTTTTTAAGTTATTTTATTATTTTCCAGAAAGTCTAAAAATTAACATTTCTGTCCGAACCATTCTTGTCGAAGTTATGTTCTTTCTAGTAAAATCCCATCATTTTGAGTTCAACAGTGCCCTCAAATTTTGATCTAAGCACTGGTTCAAAATTTAGAAAAACCCGATCACACATTTACTAAACGTACTATAAAATAAGATTAGAATTAGATTCTGAGCACTACAGGGCTCAGAATCACATGTCCTCTCAATTACTGGTCCTGAAATAATTCCATATAATTTAAGAAAAAATTTACATGGGAATTCCAGGACATTAAAAACCTTCTATTGTTCAGAACATTGAAGGATTGATAAGATCTTCTCAATAGAGTTGATCCATTGTTCAGTGTTTGAGGGATCGGATGATCGATTGAAAGTAGGAGGACTTTATCTCATGAAGCTCTCAATTATGACTTGTTCTATCTTAGGGGGATTGTAATTCCTCTTGACCCGTGTTTCTATTCAAAATTTTATTTAACTGAGGGAGTATCATTACAAAGTTTGTGATTCCCACTTCCATCGGATTGGCCATCTCATTAGAGAAGTCATCACATTGATCATTACATCGGGTGTTAACTCAAGTCCTCCTATTACTGGCCATGGACTAGACTAAAAGTAAATTTAGGGGTATGTATTTTAAAATATTAAAGACATAAAGGGGAATCCAATGACAAAAATAGATAACTTATAAATTACATTTATTTTCTTAACTTATAAATTTATAGGCTTCAATCTAAGTTGTCCATGATATATTTCCTAACATATGAGATTTTTTTATTTCTCCATTAATAATGGTTCATACTAATATTAAGAAATTACCAAATCATATCCCCTGGGAGTGTCGAACCAAGAGTGAAGCAAGGTCCGTTTTTGTACACCAGTTCCAGTTCGAGTCTAGCTCATAGTGGTGTTTTTAGGTTTTACCCTTATATACATATGTTCTAGAGCCACCTCTACTTGTTTGTATCCATAAAAAATGTATTTTATTGATAAAACACTTACTCTACAATCAAAAAAATTAGGTATGTTTTTCTTATACTTATTCTTATCCCTATGACTTTCCCTACTGTTTTTTAATCCAAATCCTAAAAATAACTAAACATATCCTTTGATACTAACTATAACAACCCTAGTATTTATTACACACTTAGACAAGATTTATTACATAAACTTTCACTTAATACAACCTAGAAAATCAAGAGGTCTAGTTTCTCTGGGGATTAAGAGCATTACATGAAAAATTAAGACATAAAATATAACATCTTTATTGAAAAATTCTTTTACATGACCACAAAATTTCTTCATACTTAGCATTGCATGGGATAACCTGAGGACATACATAAGAGAAGGGTGAGAAATAAATCTTATTAAGGGAGTAAACATGGAATAACACGAAGAATAAAATACATGTTAGGAAATATACATATCAATATAGAATAATAGAAACATGAACATAAAGGCATGATATAGGATGATCATCATAACATGGAAATGTAACAGCAACTTAAAAAACCACATCAAAAACATAAAAGAATTAGGTAACCCCTATACCAACATGGGGGAAAATTTTCCTAAAATTAATTAGATAAACCCCTATCCCAACATGACATATCATGATACTAAACATTACCCAATTCATTAGAGCACTATCAAGGTGCACCCTTCATAGTCATTTCAATCTCATGCTTAAGTGTTCCACATAGATCATATAACATAGATTCATTCAACATAATAATTTATTCAAAAATAAAGGAATGTGGAATAAATAAATGAAATTATATAATCAAGAATTATATGTGCATAAATTTGAATACCTTTATAGATAAATGGGCATGGTATTCATTACATGATGATTTTGGCATGGAAAATCACGGTGCAATTTTGACAGCCTAACGACATTACATAAAAATTCATAAAAATGGTTGATGAGAGAGAAATGGGTATATAATAATATATACATGAAATTTAATGTAAGGGTTTCATATAAATACATTTATAAACACAAGTAATTTGGAAATATAAGCCATAACATAATAAATAAACTTGAAGAAAGAGGAGAAATGAAATAACTCTTATGAAATTTCGGCATGGTAAAGGGTATACATGGGAGGGATTAATGAGATAGAAAAAGGTATCACATAATAAAAACATAATAATGGTGGTATGGGGGAGGTTAAAAATCATACCCCAAAATTTTTAATTGAAAAATAAACAGGTATAATAATATAAGGAAACATGGAAAAAAACGAGAAAGGAAGGAACCCTTACATGGATGTGTGATCCCAAAGGCTTAGTAGAGGCTTCTCGTGAGCTTGGGGGAACCTTGGGAGGAATCTAGGGATTGTAGATACGATTTAGAATGATCTTAATGTATTTTTAGTGAAGTGGATTGGGTTCTTGGGTGGGTTTATATAAGAAAGGGGAGGGAATTCATTATTATTTAGGTTTTGGACACTACACACTAAAATATCCAAAACCACAAACCAACCCATGGTTTCTAGAAAATGGGCATGTAAAATATTATTTTATTGGGAAAAGGTCCTAATATATTAAAATATTTCCCTTTATTATGTAGAGGTGAGTCACACTCTCAAGGAAATGAATTTAAAATCATAAAATATATCATACATTTTGGAGGATTCACAAAGGCATTATAAAATAATTAAAATTAATCTAAAATCATATTATTTTAAATTTAAAACATATAATTGGTCTAAAATCCATTTTATGGAATTTATTACATCACTAATGGGTTATTATGATGTCATAAAACACACTAGATATTTATATATTATTTAATTTTTACCCAAAAATTGGACTGTCTTAGAAAATTATGAATAAATTATCGTTGATTAATTTTGATATCCTGATTCCAAAAATAATATTCATTTTATCTATATAATTTTCAAAATATGTTAATTTTCACTTTTAAAATGACAACCAATATATATTAAAAATTAACGGGTTTTGACAAATATAGTTTTTAAACCTTAATAAAAATTGAATTTCACTTCATAAAAATTGTATACTCATTTATTATTAATAAAATTAATTTGATACAAATATTTTATTAAAATATAACTATTTGAAAAATTCATTAATTCCTTAAAATAATTTTTTAAAAATTACACTTTCTGTTTTATCGTATAAAAATATAACTCTTATTAAATTGATTACCTAATCATTTACAAATAGGGAATCATCATTTATAAGATTTTTTTGTAATATTATTAATATAAACCATAGTATAATATAATAATATATATATTTCTCAAAAGTACCATTTTTACCTAAAAAATAAATTTATCAAATTCATCATTTTTTTAGAAATATTATTCCCATAAAGGAATTAATGGAATAAGAATTCTATTTATAGAAAGGGATTACAAAATATGTTACTAATACCTTGTTACATAACCCCTTATAACACCCTCCTAACACCTAATGGTAAGGCGTGCGATGATGAAAGTCTCTTGGGCGGCTCAGATAACATCTACTGGGCGGTAATATCTATTAACTTGAACTCTCCTGTAGGTGATTCCATTCAAGATTAACATGTTGAAGCATGGATTGGACTTGGTCAAGATTAAATCCCAATGACGCTACCTCCTTTCAGAGCTCTGAAAAATGAGCTTCGTATCGACCAGGTCTACTAGATTAGTCTATTATTTCTTTTTTCTATGTTGAAAGGATATTTTAAAACCTTACATATATATTGGTTGTGTGATCACTATTCAACAGATATACCATCAACGGTAATGATACTTAGAGGTCATTTAAACCCAATAATAAAAAAAATTGAATGTGTTTTCTATTTCCATAAGACATTAAAAAAAGGGAATTTTATTCATAATTTGTCAGGTCGTTAAAAGATCCCTAGTGATATTTCTAAGGATATGTATATGTATGTCTTTAAGGACATGTCTAAGGATGAGTCGAAGTATAATGAAATGTAATGGAATTTTGGTATAAGATGGAGTGAGTGGTTTCCTAGAAATACATCCCTTTCTGGATTTTGCAACTGGATATGGATATGGAGTGAATGTACATAGTTATAAAAACCCCAAAAACACTATATTGAGATAGAAATAATTAGGAACCGGTGCAAGCAAATAGGCCTTGCTGCACACTTATTTTGACACTCAAGATGGATATGCTTTGTAAATTCACAAACTCATTATGAACTATCACTACTACAAATACAGTCTTTATCAGCGCTAAAAATGGCTTTTATCAGCGCTAGAAAAAGCGTTGATAAAGCCGGCGTAGATAAAGGGGGGTCCCCTTTATCAGCACTCCGAAAAGCACTGATAAAAGTACCCCTTTATCAGCACTTTCGTTTTAGCGCTGATAAAGGACCCTTTTATCAGCGATTTTAAAAAAGCACTGATAAAAGTTAAAAAAATTAAAAAAATTTAAAAAAATTTAAAAAAAATTAAAAAATACTGCCAATCGGGGGGGATTTTATAGCGCTTGTACCCCCCCCCCCCCTTTTACATCTCTTTTCGGCCCCTATATAGCACCCCACGCACCCCACGCACCCCCCTCCACCCTTTAACAGTGTAACACCCCAAGCTTCTACGGTACGCTTCTCTTTGAATAATGTGATAGCGTGTGTTGTACGCAACACCGAGTTCTAACACACCATAACTAATCAAACTAGCCGTTATGAATAGTAATACCTACTTTTTGAAATTATATATATTTTATATTTGAAAATGGACTTCATTTTTGGATTCGGAATATCGAATTTAGCCTAAGGTGAAATTTTGGTACATTTCGGATAACTTTCATATTTTGATGAATAGTGAAAATTACTAAGTTTTAATTAAAAACAACTTTTTTAATCAAAATAATTAATAGTGATAAATTATGAATTTGAGTGGTTTTAAAGTATATTTAGAATATATTTTTACCATTTAATATAATTTTGGTCATTGGACATTATTTTACAATTAAACCGAACATAAACGAGTGTCAATCTTTTGATAGTTATTATCTCTTAAAAACACGCTTTTTGTTTTGACAGCGGGAATTAATTTTAAATTAATTTATGCCACTTCTGTGTTTTGAATTTAGGAAAATGGATTCCATATTTGGAATCAGGATTTTCAAATTGTGTAAATAGGAAACTTTTATTTTTAGACATTTTGAATAATTACTGCGGTAAATATTTTATTTACCATGGTTAAGGGTAAATCCGGTAAATAAGGGTTAAAAAATAATATTATAATAATACTAAATTACCCTAAAACGTGTCTTAACCCTATTGGTTGATACATGGTCGACCATGGGAATCTTTGGGTCTATTTTGGGACCCCATGGATCCACTTGTAAGTGATAATGACACTTTATTTTAATTAAGTTAAAATGAATACAAAAATGACACAAGCATATATCTTTTAGAAAAACAATTGTTACATAGGGTTATATATGTTGGATTTTAGATTATAAATATTAATTAGAAAGATAAAACGATTTCCTACATAATTATATTTTATTTATAATTTTTAGACATTAAATAATTTATTTTATTTATGACACAATGATGATGCAGTAATTACTATAATAGTGAAAAATTAAAATAATTGATATTATAAATACCCAAATAAATATAATATGAAACTTTTAATGAATTAAACTAATTTTTTAGGATAATATGATATATTAGGATTGATTTAATTGACTTTGTGCGAAGTAATAAATCTGTTATGAGTTTCACAAAAATCAACTATTGAATAGTGTCAAAATTGACATAAAAGAGTTCTTAAAACAAATATTATATTATTAATTGATATTAAATTCCTAAAAATCTAAGGTTCGGCCAAGAGACTTATATCATGATAGGTTCATCATTAATGTACCACTTGGGGGTCTCTTGGATGTATATAGTAAGTTTATTAACCATATTATATAAAAATACAAAGAGACATTGTAAAAGTGAAACTAATTAACTTAGAGTTAATACTTAAAGATAAGGTTAATATAAGTACCCAAACCTGTAGAAATTCTATTGGTTGAGTGGTTTTCGACCTATCCCCACCTTAAACTTTGAATAATAATCTTTGGAGCCATTAGAAACCGAATATGAATTTATTATAAATTAATATTTCTAGCTTTTCCAAAGGTGCCCCTCACCCCTCTTATAAAAGGGCACTCCTCCTTCTCATTTCTTCACACCTTCAAAGCCTTTTGGTTCGGCCAAACTCTGCCCAAATACTCTCCCAACATCCCTCACTACAACCTAGAGGCCTTAGTTTGATCAGAAAGCCAACCTAAAGAGCCCTTTTGATCAAATCAAAAGGAAGAACCCGAAGAAGAGGTAATGATTTCACCACCCTTCTCCAAGTTCGTTTCTTCTTCCACTTCTTCTTCCTTTGTTCTTACCATTCTAAAATAATAACTCCAGTATCTCACATATACTGTGATGTTATTATAAATATGGTACAACCATATTCAGTATTCTATCCACCCTTTGAATAACATGTCACCATACGTGCGTACGTACGGACTACCGTCTCCACGTCGTGGTGTAATTGTTATTCAATATAATATTATTTGGATGGGTATAATAATGATGTGTAACTCATGTAAATAATAAATATAACATGTTAATGATTCTGTATATATGATATACCATCCATTTATATATTATTTTAATATCAAAAGAATGATATTGTCGCTCGTGCGTACGTACGGACTACCGTCTCCACGAACGCGATGAGATTAATTCTCCATCGTATCCATTCAAGTATAATTATCATTTGATGATTTAAAAATAATGTTTAAGGAATAGATATCATTCTGGATATGAATAAGATACAACAACCATGGCTTATGTAACAAAACATATAAAAGAAAATGAGTAAGTTAACTCTCGAAACGACGATAATTCTAAGATATTATTAACAAATCAATGTTAAAAGATCATATATGATATCATATTATTATATATGATTCTTGTATAATTTAATAACAAATATTTCACCATTATACAGGAGGTTAACCTACCCCAACCAAGGAAAAGTACAAGGTAAGGGTTTACTTTACAACCTCTTCATTATCCAAGGTTGTTTATACGTAATAATCTACTGGGATCTCTTTATCATCCACATCCATGTTTCTTAAAAATGCATTTCAAAACATTTTTACTATTTACTAGAATATGAGTTAAAGTCATTTATACCCTTTTTGAATTTTATAAGTGGTTTATAAAGGAATCTTTCCGTCGTTTTCAAAACAAGGTCCCTTTTAACCTTTTCGACAGAATTAAGGTAAGAATGTTTTTTTTTACTTATACGGTGGGTGCGGCCATTTTCCGCCGTTATAAAATCTTCAAAGCTTCCCTTACAAGCTTATAAGATTATTTTCAAAGAAAATGTTTTATTTTATATGGATCTTAAATGATTTCAAAATAAAAGGAGATATTTCTTTAAAAAGAATTTTGATTTCATCTATGTCAACATCCTTTGATGGATTTTAAGATTTTTTGAAGTTGATTTATTATGATACAAAACTTCTATATTGTATTGAAGGTTTTGTGATATGTTTGACTATGGATGTGCTATTTTTATACCATTCATAGTTTATGGTGAAAGTATTGACATTTCGTATGCTAGTTTTAATACGAATGTTTATGTTATATTTAAACTGTTTCATATGGGAATGCATTGGACTTAATATGTGACTGGTGGAGCCCGCTATAGCTCCTCGATGCATCGGTAGGTCTCATGAGACAAACTAGTGTCTTGGCACAAGGCCTTGACAAAATCTTATTTGTAGTCTTGGCACAAGGCCTTGGCTATGTGGTTATGATAGTCTGGCATTATGCATTCCAACATTATGAAAGTGGTTATTGATTTTTGCATGTGATTATTCGATTAGTAGAATATCCATGTGAATAAGTAAATGGAATTATTTCATTTTATTTATGCCATACCATGTTGAAAGTTCATATTTAAAAGGCTTTTGTTTTAGTTATACATTGCCTTAAATGTTTATTCTTATTTATGAAAGTTTCCGCTATATTGTTATCCTTACTGGGCATTTGAGCTCACCCCTTTTCTATGTTTTATTTTTCCCAGGATGTGAAGAAGTAAGTTATGAAGGACCTGCAGGGATTTTATGAGGGGATTATAGTGTGGACTGTGGAAACATTATGTTGTTGTAGTAGTTTTTCATTTTATGATGTAATGTAAAACTTATGAATATATCTAGTGTTTCCAAGGCTACTAAAACAATCGGTCTTTCGAGATTTGATCTTTCTTGTGATCATGCCAATGTTACGAAGTAATGCACCGACTCTGGGTAACTGGGGTCGGGGCGTTACAGTTGGTATCAGAGGAAGTTTAGTACAAACCTTGGAAGCTATATTTAGATAAACTCTGATTAGAGCACGTAGACCTAAGATGAACTTTGAGGATTAGTATAGAAGAACTTCCTAGAATTTTGGTATTGTAGAGATTTTGTGAGTTTTCTGAGCAATACATCCCTGTCTGGATACGAGCTGGTAGAGGCGGCTCTGGCACAGATGTACCTAGGGGTAAAACCCGAAAACACCGATTTGAGCTAGACTCGAACGGGAACTGGTGCACGACAACGGGCCTTGCTGCACTCTTGGTTACGACACTCCCGGGGGATATGCTTAGGATAACTCTCATTTTCTTTACAAATAATTTTGAAGGGATTATGAGTATATACTTCCTCAAAGAAAACATTCTTATGATTATGGATTATATCCATAAATAGTTAAATTTATGTTAAGTGTTTTATAAGTATGGGATTATGTATTTTGATTCATAAACTGATCTAGTTTATGCCATTGTTTAGAAATGGCGCCTAGTGGAAGAAATGGAAACCGTATAAATGCACGCACTCCATGTAGGGATTGCCCTCCTGCTCAAGATAATTATAGTAGGGCTGGTGATGCAACCGGTGCTGATCAGCTAATCACCATACTGGGACAACTTACTCAGGTTATGAATAATAACCTTACCCGTATGGAGCACCCTGATCCGCAGCGTGGAGGATCAATGTTAGATCGATTCATGAGGAAACAACCACCAACGTTCAATGGGAATACAAATCCCTTAGTAGCTGAGCAATGGATATTTTCCCTAGAGAAAATATTTCAGGCTTTGGGGAGCAGTGAAAGGGAAAAAGTTATCATGGCAGTTTACCGCCTCACTGGAGATGCTGATCAATGGTGGTCATTGATTCAGAACATGAAGGAAGATGATGAAGTATCAAATATGGAATGGAGGGAGTTCAAAGATCTGTTTTTAGAAAAATACTTTCCTCGCGACCATCGAGCAGATATGGAAAGACAATTTCTGAGTCTGAGACAAAAGGAGGATGAGAATGTCACAAAGTATGAGTCTAACTTTACAAGGTTAGCGAGGTATGCTGAAGATTATATTCGCAACCCAAGAAGTAATATTGATCGTTTCTTTGATGGGTTAAAACCATTTCTCCGTCGAGCATTAGTCTCACAATCCTTTCCATCGTACGAAGACATTGTCTCATGTGCTATCAAGACCGAAAAGGAATTCTCTAAGTCTTATGACTTTAAAGCAAAGCAAGAGAAGAAGAGACCTGTTAATCAATCTGGGAATGGAAATAAGGGGAAGAAAGGAAAGGTTGAATATCCATCATGTGGTAAATGTGGGAAGAAACACCCCGGTACTTGCTTGAAGGGAATGGGAGTCTGTTACAAGTGTGGTGAAAAAGGCCACCAAGCTCATGATTGCAAGGGGAAGAAGGAAGATACCAACGTTCAGTGCTACAATTGCAGGGAGATGGGGCATTATGCAAATGCATGCCCTAAGCGTCAGGAGAACTTACCTCAGAAAAGGCCAAGGGATCAAGGCCAGGCTTATGTTATCACTACTGTTGAGGTAGAAGCTCCGAAAGACGTGGTGGCAGGTAATTTAATGGTTTCCTCAAGTTTAGCAAATGCATTATTTGATTCTGGATCATCGCATTGTTTCATATCTTCCCAGTTTGCTAAGAAAATTAGATATTTCCAATTTGATTTAATAAGGGAGTTGTCAGTTAAAACTCCTAAGGGAAGTATCGTTGCAACAAAGTTTTGTGAATCAGTCCCCATTAGAGCACATAAATTTTCTTTATCTGCTGATCTCATCGTCATACCTATGATTGAGTTTGATATAATCCTCGGTATGGACTGGCTTTCGTACTATGATGCGAAGATTTATTGTAAGAAGAAAGAGGTTACGATTCTTGATGATAATGATAAGGAACACCTTATTTTTAGAGCAGAATCGTCACCACCTAATTCTTATTTAGATCCACCCCTAGTAGCTCAACTAAATTCAATTATTGGGGAGGAAGAGAATGAAATAACTATCGGAGAGGAAAGGAATGTTCAAATAGAGGATGTACCTATTGTGAAAGAATTTGTAGATGTATTTCCGGAAGATTTACCTGGACATCCTCCAGAACGAGAAGTTGAGTTTTCCATTGATTTGATTCCTGGATCAAGGCCTATATCGAAGACCCCTTATAGAATGGCCACTGTAGAGTTAGTCGAACTAAAGAAACAACTAGAGGAATTGAGTAATAAGGGATTTATTCGCCCTAGTGTTTCTCTATGGGGAGCCCCTGTTCTTTTTGTTAAAAAGAAAGATGGATCTATGAGGTTATGTATCGACTACAGGGAGATCAATGCTATAACGATAAAGAACAAGTATCCCCTACCTCGTATTGATGATTTATTTGACCAACTGCATGGAGCTCAATACTTTTCAAAGATTGACCTTCGATCTGGATACCATCAGTTGTGTGTGAAGAAGGAATACATTCCGAAGACAGCATTTCGAACCAGGTAAGGGCATTACGAGTTTACTGTAATGCCGTTTGGATTGACTAATGCACCCTCTGTATTCATGGATCTGATGAATAGAGTTTTCAAGGAGTATCTCGATGAATTTGTGGTGGTATTTATTGATGATATCTTGGTATACTCCAAAACCTACGAAGATCATGAAAATCACTTGCGCATTATCTTGAAGACTCTGAGGAGGCATGAATTATATGGGAAGTTTAGCAAGTGTGAATTCTGGCTTCAGGAGATTTCTTTTCTTGGCCATATTGTCTCTAAAGATGGAATCTCTGTTGATCCTTCTAAGACCAAAGCAATCCAAGAATGGCTAGCACCTACGAGTATAACTGAGGTACGCAGTTTTATTGGTTTGGCAGGTTATTATCGACGTTTCGTCCAGAATTTTGCCCGATTGGCTAACCCATTAACGAAGCTCACACGTAAAGGGGTTAAATTTGTTTGGACAAAAGAGTGTGAAGAATGTTTCGAAAAACTGAAGAGAAGATTAGTCAATGCTCCTATATTGACTTTACCATCGGGGAATGATGGTTTCGTTATTTATAGTGATGCATCGAAGAAAGGACTTGGCTGTGTCCTTATGCAGAATGATAGAGTTATTGCCTATGCATCACGACAGTTGAAAATTCTTGAACAAAACTATCCTACTCATGATCTCGAGTTAGCAGCAGTGATCTTTGCTTTGAAGATATGGAGGCACTACCTCTATGGTGAAAAATGTGAGATTTATACTGATCACAAGAGTTTGAAGTATATTTTCTCACAAAAAGAACTCAACATGAGGCAAAGGAGATGGCTTGAATTACTCAAGGATTATGATTGTACGATACACTACCACCCAGGAAAGGAAAACAAGGTGGCAGATGCTTTGAGCAGAAAAGACCATGGAGTTCTGAACATGATGAGAATTGAAAGGGATCCAATTTTCATGGATCTAGTGAAGATGGACATGGGAATAACCAGGGAAGGTGAAACATCAATGCTTTTTCAAATGGTTGCCAAACCATCTTTACTAGAAAGGATTAAGAGTTCTCAGACCGATGATGAAGAATTTCAAAAGAAGATTAAAGCTGTGAATGATGGGAGATTGAGAGACTTTGTGTATGAAGATGGAATTTTGAAATTCGGGAAGAGACTTTGTGTTCCCAATATACCTGATCTAAAAAGGGAATTGTTGGATGATGCTCATAGTTCCAATTTCTCTATACACCCTGGGAGCACCAAAATGTATAGATATTTGAAGGAACATTTTTGGTGGGACAACATGAAGAGGGAGATTGCTGATTTTGTGTCAAGATGTATGATTTGTCAACAAGTGAAAGCTGGAAGGCAACAGCCTGGAGGAGTCATGCAACCTCTTCCCATACCGGAGTGGAAATGGGACAATGTTACGATGGACTTTGTCATGGGGCTACCAAAGACTCCTAGAAGGAACGATGCAATTTGGGTTATTGTTGATCGTCTTACCAAGTCGGCACATTTTCTTGCTATAAGAGAAGATCTACCCCTGGAACGTCTAGCAAGACTATATATTAATGAAGTTGTGAGACTTCATGGAGTACCCCTATCGATTGTTTCTGATCGTGATCCCCGTTTTACTTCAAGATTCTGGAAAAGTCTTCAGAAATCCCTGGATACTGAACTTCATTTGAGCACTGCTTACCACCCTCAGACAGACGGACAATCAGAACGGACTATTCAGACCTTAGAAGACATGTTGAGATCTTGCTCACTTGATTTTCAGGGTATGTGGGATCAATATTTACCACTGGTAGAATTTTCCTATAACAATAGCTTCCATTCGAGTATTCAAATGGCACCATATGAAGCGTTATACGGAAAGATATGTCGTACACCAACCTGTTGGGATGACGTTGGTGAAAGAAAACTTGTAGGCCCAGAACTGGTGGAGGAAACGGTGGAAAAGGTGAAAGTAATCCAAAATCACATCAAAGCAGCTCAAAGTAGGCAGAAGAGCTATGCCGATAATCGAAGGAAGGATTTGGAATTTCAAGTCGGTGATCATGTTTTTCTGAAGGTATCTCTGTGGAAGGGAGTCATACGTTTTGGTAAGAAAGGTAAATTGAGTCCCAGGTACATCGGACCTTTCGAAATTCTAGAACGAATTGGGGTTGTAGCTTACCGATTGGCAATGCCGCCAAGTCTCTCCAGAGTTCACGATGTGTTCCACGCATCTCTATTGAGGAAATACATGCCTGATCCGACACATGTACTCACCTATGAGGAATTAGAACTGGAACCCGATCTATCTTATTGCGAAGAGCCCGTCAAGATTCTTGATACGAGAGAACAAGTGCTGAGAAACCGGACGACGCGTCTGGTTAAAGATTTGTGGAGAAACCATAAGATGGAAGAGGCAACGCGGGAACCCGAGGAACTTATTATGAAGAACCACCCGAGTCCTTTTATGCAGTAATACCCTAGAAATTGCGAGGATGCAATTATTTGAAGGAGGGGAGAATGTAACACCCCAAGCTTCTACGGTACGCTTCTCTTTGAATAATGTGATAGCGTGTGTTGTACGCAACACCGAGTTCTAACACACCATAACTAATCAAACTAGCCGTTATGAATAGTAATACCTACTTTTTGAAATTATATATATTTTATATTTGAAAATAGACTTCATTTTTGGATTCGGAATATCGAATTTATCCTAAGGTGAAATTTTGGTACATTTCGGATAACTTTCATATTTTGATGAATAGTGAAAATTACTAAGTTTTAATTAAAAACAAATTTTTTAATCAAAATAATTAATAGTGATAAATTATGAATTTGAGTGGTTTTAAAGTATATTTAGAATATATTTTTACCATTTAATATAATGTTGGTCATTGGACATAATTTTACAATTAAACTGAACATAAACGAGTGTCAATCTTTTGATAGTTATTATCTCTTAAAAACACGCTTTTTGTTTTGACAGCGGGAATTAATTTTAAATTAATTTATGCCACTTCTGTGTTTTGAATTTAGGAAAATGGATTCCATATTTGGAATCAGGATTTTCAAATTTTGTAAATAGGAAACTTTTATTTTTAGACATTTTGAATAATTACTGCGGTAAATATTTTATTTACCATGGTTAAGGGTAAATCCGGTAAATAAGGGTTAAAAAATAATATTATAATAATACTAAATTACCCTAAAACGTGTCTTAACCCTATTGGTTGATACATGGTCGACCATGGGAATCTTTGGGTCTATTTTGGGACCCCATGGATCCACTTGTAAGTGATAATGACACTTTATTTTAATTAAGTTAAAATGAATACAAAAATGACACAAGCATATATCTTTTAGAAAAACAATTGTTACATAGGGTTATATATGTTAGATTTTAGATTATAAATATTCATTAGAAATATAAAAAGATTTCCTACATAATGATATTTTATTTATAATTTTTAGACATTAAATAATTTATTTTATTTATGACACAATGATGATGCAGTAATTACTATAATAGTGAAAAATTAAAATAATTGATATTATAAATACCCAAATAAATATAATATGAAACTTTTAATGAATTAAACTAATTTTCTAGGATAATATGATATATTAGGATTGATTTAATTGACTTTGTGCGAAGTAATAAATCTGTTATGAGTTTCACAAAAATCAACTATTGAATAGTGTCAAAATTGACATAAAAGAGTTCTTAAAACAAATATTATATTATTAATTGATATTAAATTCCTAAAAATCTAAGGTTCGGACAAGAGACTTATATCATGATATTTTCATCATTAATGTACCACTTGGGGGTCTCTTGGATGTATATAGTAAGTTTATTAACCATATTATATAAAAATACAAAGAGACATTGTAAAAGTGAAACTAATTAACTTAGAGTTAATACTTAAAGATAAGGTTAATATAAGTACCCAAACCTGTCGAAATTCTATTGGTTGAGTGGTTTTCGACCTATCCCCACCTTAAACGTTGAATAATAATCTTTGAAGCCATTAGAAACCGAATATGAATTTATTATAAATTAATATTTCTAGCTTTTCCAAAGGTGCCCCTCACCCCTCTTATAAAAGGGCACTCCTCCTCATTTCTTCACACCTTCAAAGCCTTTTGGTTCGGCCAAACTCTGCCCAAATACTCTCCCAACATCCCTCACTACAACCTAGAGGCCTTAGTTTGATCAGAAAGCCAACCTAAAGAGCCCTTTTGATCAAATCAAAAGGAAGAACCCGAAGAAGAGGTAATGATTTCACCACCCTTCTCCAAGTTCATTTCTTCTTCCACTTCTTCTTCCTTTGTTCTTACCATTCTAAAATAATAACTCCAGTATCTCACATATACTGTGATGTTATTATAAATATGGTACAACCATATTCAGTATTCTATCCACCCTTTGAATAACATGTCACCATACGTGCGTACGTACGGACTACCGTCTCCACGTCGTGGTGTAATTGTTATTCAATATAATATTATTTGGATGGGTATAATAATGATGTGTAAATCATGTAAATAATAAATATAACATGTTAATGATTCTGTATATATGATATACCATCCATTTATATATTATTTTAATATCAAAAGAATGATATTGTCGCTCGTGCGTACGTACGGACTACCGTCTCCACGAACGCGATGAGATTCATTCTCCATCGTATCCATTCAAGTATAATTATCATTTGATGATTTAAAAATAATGTTTAAGGACTAGATATCATTCTGGATATGAATAAGATACAACAACCATGGCTTATGTAACAAAACATATAAAAGAAAATGAGTAAGTTAACTCCCGAAACGACGATAATTCTAAGATATTATTAACAAATCAATGTTAAAAGATCGTATATGATATCATATTATTATATATGATTCTTGTATAATTTAATAACAACTATTTCACCATTATACAGGAGGTTAACCTACCCCAACCAAGGAAAAGTAAAAGGTAAGGGTTTACTTTACAACCTCTTCATTATCCAAGGTTGTTTATACGTAATAATCTACTGGGATCTCTTTATCATCCACATCCATGTTTCTTAAAAATGAATTTCAAAACATTTTTACTATTTACTAGAATATGAGTTAAAGTCATTTATACCCTTTTTGAATTTTATAAGTGGTTTATAAAGGAATCTTTCCATCGTTTTCAAAACAAGGTCCCTTTTAAGCTTTTCGACAGAATTAAGGTAAGAATGTTTTTTTTTACTTATACGGCGGGTGCGGCCATTTTCCGCCGTTATAAAATCTTCAAAGCTTCCCTTACAAGCTTATAAGATTATTTTCAAACAAAATGTTTTATTTTATATGGATCTTAAATGATTTCAAAATAAAAGGAGATATTTCTTTAAAAAGAATTTTGATTTCATCTATGTCAACATCCTTTGATGGATTTTAAGATTTTTTGAAGTTGATTTATTATGATACAAAACTTCTATATTGTATTGAAGGTTTTGTGATATGTTTGACTGTGGATGTGCTATTTTTATACCATTCATAGTTTATGGTGAAAGTATTGACATTTCGTATGCTAGTTTTAATACGAATGTTTATGTTATATTTAAACCGTTTCATATGGGAATGCATTGGACTTAATATGTGACGGGTGGAGCCCGCTATAGCTCCTCGATGCATCGGTAGGTCTCATGAGACAAACTAGTGTCTTGGCACAAGGCCTTGACAAAATCTTATTTGTAGTCTTGGCACGAGGCCTTGGCTATGTGGTTATTATAGTCTGGCATTATGCATTCCAACATTATGAAAGTGGTTATTGATTTTTGCATGTGATTATTCGATTAGTAGAATATCCATGTGAATAAGTAAATGGCATTATTTCATTTTATTTATGCCATACCATGTTGAAAGTTCATATTTAAAAGGCTTTTGTTTTAGTTATACATTGCCTTAAATGTTTATTCTTATTTATGAAAGTTTCCGCTATATTGTTATCCTTACTGGGCATTTGAGCTCACCCCTTTTCTATGTTTTATTTTTCCCAGGATGTGAAGAAGTAAGTTATGAAGGACCTGCAGGGATTTTATGAGGGGATTATAGTGTGGACTGTGGAAACATTATGTTGTTGTAGTAGTTTTTCATTTTATGATGTAATGTAAAACTTATGAATATATCTAGTGTTTCCAAGGCTACTAAACCAATCGGTCTTTCGAGATTTGATCTTTCTTGTGATCATGCCAATGTTACGAAGTAATGCACCGACTCTGGGTAACTGGGGTCGGGGCGTTACAGTTGGTATCAGAGGAAGTTTAGTACAAACCTTGGAAGCTATATTTAGATATACTCTGATTAGAGCACGTAGACCTAAGATGAACTTTGAGGATTAGTATAGAAGAACTTCCTAGAATTTTGGTATTGTAGAGATTTTGTGAGTTTTCCGAGCAATACATCCCTGTCTGGATACGAGCAGGTAGAGGCGGCTCTGGCACAGATGTACCTAGGGGTAAAACCCGAAAACACCGATTTGAGCTAGACTCGAACGGGAACTGGTGCACGACAACGGGCCTTGCTGCACTCTTGGTTACGACACTCCCGGGGGATATGCTTAGGATAACTCTCATTTTCTTTAAAAATCATTTTGAAGGGATTATGAGTATATACTTCCTCAAAGAAAACATTCTTATGATTATGGATTATATCCATAAATAGTTCAATTTATGTTAAGTGTTTTATAAGTATGGGATTATGTATTTTGATTCATAAACTGATCTAGTTTATGCCATTGTTTAGAAATGGCGCCTAGTGGAAGAAATGGAAACCGTATCAATGCACGCACTCCATGTAGGGATTGCCCTCCTGCTCAAGATAATTATAGTAGGGCTGGTGATGCAACCGGTGCTGATCAGCTAATCACCATACTGGGACAACTTACTCAGGTTATGAATAATAACCTTACCCGTATGGAGCACCCTGATCCGCAGCGTGGAGGATCAATGTTAGATCGATTCATGAGGCAACAACCACCAACGTTCAATGGGAATACAAATCCCTTAGTAGCTGAGCAATGGATATTTTCCCTAGAGAAAATATTTCAGGCTTTGGGGAGCAGTGAAAGGGAAAAAGTTATCATGGCAGTTTACCGCCTCACTGGAGATGCTGATCAATGGTGGTCATTGATTCAGAACATGAAGGAAGATGATGAAGTATCAAATATGGAATGGAGGGAGTTCAAAGATCTGTTTTTAGAAAAATACTTTCCTCGCGACCATCGAGCAGATATGGAAAGACAATTTCTGAGTCTGAGACAAAAGGAGGATGAGAATGTCACAAAGTATGAGGCTAACTTTACAAGGTTAGCGAGGTATGCTGGAGATTATATTCGCAACCCAAGAAGTAATATTGATCGTTTCTTTGATGGGTTAAAACCATTTCTCCGTCGAGCATTAGTCTCACAATCCTTTCCATCGTACGAAGACATTGTCTCATGTGCTATCAAGACCGAAAAGGAATTCTCTAAGTCTTATGACTTTAAAGCAAAGCAAGAGAAGCAGAGACCTGCTAATCAATCTGGGAATGGAAATAAGGGGAAGAAAGGAAAGGTTGAATATCCATCATGTGGTAAATGTGGGAAGAAACACCCCGGTACTTGCTTGAAGGGAATGGGAGTCTGTTACAAGTGTGGTGAAAAAGGCCACCAAGCTCATGATTGCAAGGGGAAGAAGGAAGCTACCAACGTTCAGTGCTACAATTGCAGGGAGATGGGGCATTATGCAAATGAATGCCCTAAGCGTCAGGAGAACTTACCTCAGAAAAGGCCAAGGGATCAAGGCCAGGCTTATGCTATCACTACTATTGAGGTAGAAGCTCCGAAAGACGTGGTGGCAGGTAATTTAATGGTTTCCTCAAGTTTAGCAAATGCATTATTTGATTCTGGATCATCGCACTGTTTCATATCTTCCCAGTTTGCTAAGAAAATTAGATATTTCCAATTTGATTTAATAAGGGAGTTATCAGTTAAAACTCCTAAGGAAAGTATCGTTGCAACAAAGTTTTGTGAATCAGTCCCCATTAGAGCACATAAATTTTCTTTATCTGCTGATCTCATCGTCATACCTATGATTGAGTTTGATATAATCCTCGGTATGGACTGGCTTTCGGACTATGATGCGAAGATTTATTGTAAGAAGAAAGAGGTTACAATTCTTGATGATAATGATAAGGAACACCTTATTTTTAGAGCAGAATCGTCACCACCTAATTCTTATTTAGATCCACCCCTAGTAGCTCAACTAAATTCAATTATTGGGGAGGAAGAGAATGAAATAACTATCGGAGAGGAAAGGAATGTTCAAATAGAGGATGTACCTGTTGTGAAAGAATTTGTAGATGTATTTCCGGAAGATTTACCTGGACATCCTCCAGAACGAGAAGTTGAGTTTTCCATTGATTTGATTCCTGGATCAAGGCCTATATCGAAGACCCCTTATAGAATGGCCACTGTAGAGTTAGTCGAACTAAAGAAACAACTAGAGGAATTGAGTAATAAGGGATTTATTCTCCCTAGTGTTTCTCCATGGGGAGCCCCTGTTATTTTTGTTAAAAAGAAAGATGGATCTATGAGGTTATGTATCGACTACAGGGAGATCAATGCTATAACGATAAAGAACAAGTATCCCCTACCTCGTATTGATGATTTATTTGACCAACTGCATGGAGCTCAATACTTTTCAAAGATTGACCTTCGATCTGGATACCATCAGTTGTGTGTGAAGAAGGAATACATTCCGAAGACAGCATTTCGAACCAGGTACGGGCATTACGAGTTTACTGTAGTGCCGTTTGGATTGACTAATGCACCCTCTGTATTCATGGATCTGATGAATAGAGTTTTCAAGGAGTATCTCGATGAATTTGTGGTGGTATTTATTGATGATATCTTGGTATACTCCAAAACCTACGAAGATCATGAAAATCACTTGCGCATTATCTTGAAGACTCTGAGGAGGCATGAGTTATATGGGAAGTTTAGCAAGTGTGAATTCTGGCTTCAGGAGATTTCTTTTCTTGGCCATATTGTCTCTAAAGATGGAATCTCTGTTGATCCTTCTAAGACCAAAGCAATCCAAGAATGGCCAGCACCTACGAGTATAACTGAGGTACGCAGTTTTATTGGTTTGGAAGGTTATTATCGACGTTTCGTCCAGAATTTTGCCCGATTGGCTAACCCATTAACGAAGCTCACACGTAAAGGGGTTAAATTTGTTTGGACAAAAGAGTGTGAAGAATGTTTCGAAGAACTGAAGAGAAGATTAGTCAATGCTCCTATATTGACTTTACCATCGGGGAATGATGGGTTCGTTATTTATAGTGATGCATCGAAGAAAGGACTTGGCTGTGTCCTTATGCAGAATGATAGAGTTATTGCCTATGCATCACGACAGTTGAAAATTCATGAACAAAACTATCCTACTCATGATCTCGAGTTAGCAGCAGTGATCTTTGCTTTGAAGATATGGAGGCACTACCTCTATGGTGAAAAATGTGAGATTTATACTGATCACAAGAGTTTGAAGTATATTTTCTCACAAAAAGAACTCAACATGAGGCAAAGGAGATGGCTTGAATTACTCAAGGATTATGATTGTACGATACACTACCACCCAGGAAAGGAAAACAAGGTGGCAGATGCTTTGAGCAGAAAAGACCATGGAGTTTTGAACATGATGAGAATTGAAAGTGATCCAATTTTCATGGATCTAGTGAAGATGGACATGGGAATAACCAGGGAAGGTGAAACATCAATGCTTTTTCAAATGGTTGCCAAACCATCTTTACTAGAAAGGATTAAGAGTTCTCAGACCGATGATGAAGAATTCCAAAAGAAGATTAAAGCTGTGAATGATGGGAGATTGAGAGACTTTGTGTATGAAGATGGAATTTTGAAATTCGGGAAGAGACTTTGTGTTCCCAATATACCTGATCTAAAAAGGGAATTGCTGGATGATGCTCATAGTTCCAATTTCTCTATACACCCTGGGAGCACCAAAATGTATAGATATTTGAAGGAACATTTTTGGTGGGACAACATGAAGAGGGAGATTGCTGATTTTGTGTCAAGATGTATGATTTGTCAACAAGTGAAAGCTGGAAGGCAACAGCCTGGAGGAGTCATGCAACCTCTTCCCATACCGGAGTGGAAATGGGACAATGTTACGATGGACTTTGTCATGGGGCTACCAAAGACTCCTAGAAGGAACAATGCAATTTGGGTTATTGTTGATCGTCTTACCAAGTCAGCACATTTTCTTGCTATAAGAGAAGATCTACCCCTGGAACGTCTAGCAAGACTATATATTAATGAAGTTGTGAGACTTCATGGAGTACCCCTATCGATTGTTTCTGATCGTGATCCCCGTTTTACTTCAAGATTCTGGAAAAGTCTTCAGAAGTCCCTGGATACTGAACTTCATTTGAGCACTGCTTACCACCCTCAGACAGACGGACAATCAGAACGGACTATTCAGACCTTAGAAGACATGTTGAGATCTTGCTCACTTGATTTTCAGGGTATGTGGGATCAATATTTACCACTGGTAGAATTTTCCTATAACAATAGCTTCCATTCGAGTATTCAAATGGCACCATATGAAGCGTTATACGGAAAGAGATGTCGTACACCAACCTGTTGGGATGACGTTGGTGAAAGAAAACTTGTAGGCCCAGAACTGGTGGAGGAAACGGTGGAAAAGGTGAAAGTAATCCAAAATCACATCAAAGCAGCTCAAAGTAGGCAGAAGAGCTATCCCGATAATCGAAGGAAGGATTTGGAATTTCAAGTCGGTGATCATGTTTTTCTGAAGGTATCTCTGTGGAAGGGAGTCATACGTTTTGGTAAGAAAGGTAAATTGAGTCCCAGGTACATCGGACCTTTCGAAATTCTAGAACGAATTGGGGTTGTAGCTTACCGATTGGCAATGCCGCCAAGTCTCTCCAGAGTTCACGATGTGTTCCACGTATCTCTATTGAGGAAATACATGCCTGATCCGGCGCATGTACTCACCTATGAGGAATTAGAACTGGAACCCGATCTGTCTTATTGCGAAGAGCCCGTCAAGATTCTTGATACGAGAGAACAAGTGCTGAGAAACCGGACGACGCGTCTGGTAAAAGTTTTGTGGAGAAACCATAAGATGGAAGAGGCAACGTGGGAACCCGAGGAACTTATTATGAAGAACCACCCGAGTCTTTTTATGCAGTAATACCCTAGAAATTGCGAGGATGCAATTATTTGAAGGAGAGGAGAATGTAACACCCCAAGCTTCTACGGTACGCTTCTCTTTGAATAATGTGATAGCGTGTGTTGTACGCAACACCGAGTTCTAACACACCATAACTAATCAAACTAGCCGTTATAAATAGTAATACCTACTTTTTGAAATTATATATATTTTATATTTGAAAATGGACTTCATTTTTGGATTCGGAATATCGAATTTATCCTAAGGTGAAATTTTGGTACATTTCGGATAACTTTCATATTTTGATGAATAGTGAAAATTACTAAGTTTTAATTAAAAACAACTTTTTTAATCAAAATAATTAATAGTGATAAATTATGAATTTGAGTGGTTTTAAAGAATATTTATAATATATTTTTACCATTTAATATAATGTTGGTCATTGTACATAATTTTACAATTAAACCGAACATAAATGAGTGTCAATCTTTTGATAGTTATTATCTCTTAAAAACACGCTTTTTGTTTTGACAGCGGGAATTAATTTTAAATTAATTTATGCCACTTCTGTGTTTTGAATTTAGGAAAATGGATTCCATATTTGGAATCAGGATTTTTAAATTGTGTAAATAGGAATCTTTTATTTTTAGACATTTTGAATAATTACTGCGGTAAATATTTTATTTACCATGGTTAAGGGTAAATCCGGTAAATAAGGGTTAAAAAATAATATTATAATAATACTAAATTACCCTAAAACGTGTCTTAACCCTATTGTTTGATACATGGTCGACCATGGTAATCTTTGGGTCTATTTTGGGACCCCATGGATCCACTTGTAAGTGATAATGACACTTTATTTTAATTAAGTTAAAATGAATACAAAAATGACACAAGCATATATCTTTTAGAAAAACAATTGTTACATAGGGTTATATATGTTATATTTTAGATTATAAATATTCATTAGAAAGCTAAAAAGATTTCCTACATAATGATATTTTATTTATAATTTTTAGACATTAAATAATTTATTTTATTTATGACACAATGATGATGCAGTAATTACTATAATAGTGAAAAATTAAAATAATTGATATTATAAATACCCAAATAAATATAATATGAAACTTTTAATGAATTAAACTAATTTTCTAGGATAATATGATATATTAGGATTGATTTAATTGACTTTGTGCGAAGTAATAAATCTGTTATGAGTTTCACAAAAATCAACTATTGAATAGTGTCAAAATTGACATAAAAGAGTTCTTAAAACAAATATTCAATTATTAATTGATATTAAATTCCTAAAAATCTAAGGTTAGGCCAAGAGACTTATATCATGATAGGTTCATCATTAATGTACCACTTGTGGGTCGATTGGATGTATATAGTAAGTTTATTAACCATATTATATAAAAATACAAAGAGACATTGTAAAAGTGAAACTAATTAACTTAGAGTTAATACTTAAAGATAAGGTTAATATAAGTACCCAAACCTGTCGAAATTCTATTGGTTGAGTGGTTTTCGACCTATCCCCACCTTAAACTTTTAATAATAATCTTTGGAGCCATTAGAAACCGAATATGAATTTATTATAAATTAATATTTCTAGCTTTTCCAAAAGTGCCCCTCACCCCTCTTATAAAAGGGCACTCCTCCTTCTCATTTCTTCACACCTTCAAAGCCTTTTGGTTCGGCCAAACTCTGCCCAAATACTCTACCAACATCCCTCACTACAACCTAGAGGCATTATTTTGATCAGAAAGCCAACCTAAAGAGCCCTTTTTATCAAATCAAAAGGAAGAACCCGAAGAAGAGGTAATGATTTCACCACCCTTCTCCAAGTTCATTTCTTCTTCCACTTATTCTTCCTTTGTTCTTACCATTCTAAAATAATAACTCCAGTATCTCACATATACTGTGATGTTATTATAAATATGGTACAACCATATTCAGTATTCTATCCACCCTTTGAATAACATGTCACCATACGTGCGTACGTACGGACTACCGTCTCCACGTCGTGGTGTAATTGTTATTCAATATAATATTATTTGGATGGGTATAATAATGATGTGTAACTCATGTAAATAATAAATATAACATGTTAATGATTCTGTATATATGATATAACATCCATTTATATATTATTTTAATATCAAAAGAATGATATTGTCGCTCGTGCGTACGTACGGACTACCGTCTCCACGAACGCGATGAGATTCATTCTCCATCGTATCCATTCAAGTATAATTATCATTTGATGATTTAAAAATGATGTTTAAGGACTAGATATCATTCTGGATATGAATAAGATACAACAACCATGTCTTATGTAACAAAACATATAAAAGAAAATGAGTAAGTTAACTCCCGAAACGACGATAATTCTAAGATATTATTAACAAATCAATGTTAAAAGATCATATATGATATCATATTATTATATATGATTCTTGTATAATTTAATAACAACTATTTCACCATTATACAGGAGGTTAACCTACCCCAACCAAGGAAAAGTACAAGGTAAGGGTTTACTTTACAACCTCTTCATTATCCAAGGTTGTTTATACGTAATAATCTACTGGGATCTCTTTATCATCCACATCCATGTTTCTTAAAAATGCATTTCAAAACATTTTTACTATTTACTAGAATATGAGTTAAAGTCATTTATACCCTTTTTGAATTTTATAAGTGGTTTATAAAGGAATCTTTCCGTCGTTTTCAAAACAAGGTCCCTTTTAACCTTTTCGACAGAATTAAGGTAAGAATGTTTTTTTTTTACTTATACGGCGGGTGCGGCCATTTTCCGCCATTATAAAATCTTCAAAGCTTCCCTTACAAGCTTATAAGATTATTTTCAAAGAAAATGTTTTATTTTATATGGATCTTAAATGATTTCAAAATAAAAGGAGATATTTCTTTAAAAAGAATTTTGATTTCATCTATGTCAACATCCTTTGATGTATTTTAAGATTTTTTGAAGTTGATTTATTATGATACAAAACTTCTATATTGTATTGAAGGTTTTGTGATATGTTTGACTGTGGATGTGCTATTTTTATACCATTCATAGTTTATGGTGAAAGTATTGACATTTCGTATTCTAGTTTTAATACGAATGTTTATGTTATATTTAAACTGTTTCATATGGGAATGCATTGGACTTAATATGTGACGGGTGGAGCCCGCTATAGCTCCTCGATGCATCGGTAGGTCTCATGAGACAAACTAGTGTCTTGGCACAAGGCCTTGACAAAATCTTATTTTTAGTCTTGGCACGAGGCCTTGTCTATGTGGTTATGATAGTCTGGCATTATGCATTCCAACATTATGAAAGTGGTTATTGATTTTTGCATGTGATTATTCGATTAGTAGAATATCCATGTGAATAAGTAAATGGAATTATTTCATTTTATTTATGCCATACCATGTTGAAAGTTCATATTTAAAATGCTTTTGTTTTAGTTATACATTGCCTTAAATGTTTATTCTTATTTATGAAAGTTTCCGCTATATCGTTATCCTTACTGGGCATTTGAGCTCACCCCTTTTCTATGTTTTATTTTTCCCAGGATGTGATAAAGTAAGTTATGAATGACCTGCAGGGATTTTATGAGGGGATTATAGTGTGGACTGTGGAAACATTATGTTGTTGTAGTAGTTTTTCATTTTATGATGTAATGTAAAACTTATGAATATATCTAGTGTTTCCAAGGCTACTAAACCAATCGGTCTTTCGAGATTTGATCTTTCTTGTGATCATTCCAATGTTACGAAGTAATGCACCGACTCTGGGTAACTGGGGTCGGGGCGTTACAAACAGTGCTTGCTCTAATATTCCCCATGTGCGTGCACCCCTTCCTCCACCAGGATTTGAACTCGAGACCTCCCCCCTGCGCGCCTAAGCCCTTACCACTACTCTATTTTGATTTGCTTTCCAATTCATGATATCTCTATATATATATTTATATATTTAGTTATATTTATTCGTATAGTAATATATATTTATATTAATATATATATAGTTATATTATAATATATATAGTAATATTAATATATATATATATAGTGGTATTAATATATATCTATATCTATATATATATATATATTTAGTTATATTTATTCATATAGTAATATATATTTATATTAATATATATATATAGTTATATTGACATATATATAGTTATATTAACATATATATAGTTATATTAACATATATATAGTTATATTAACATATATATAGTTATATGAATAAATATTTATATAGTTATATTAATATATATATATATATAGTGATATTAATATATATATATATTTATGGTGATATTAATATATATATTTATAGTAATACTAATATATATATATGTAGTTATATTAATATATATATAGTTAGATTAATATATATATATAGTTAGATTAATATATATATAGTTAGATTTATATATAGGTATATAAATATTCATTGTATTCTAAATAAAATGGATGTTAGTTATTATTTAGATAAAGATAATATATTTTATATGTAAATATATTTTATTATTTATATTTATAATTAAATTTTTAGGTGTGAATATATAAAAAATATGTACATATAGTTATATATTTGATTATAAATAGCAGTTCATTATAAAAAATGATGAAATTTTAAAGAAATAATATCAATATGAATGTAATACCTTGGAATAAATTCATACCCCACCAAAAAAATCCAATAATACCCCCTTAAACGAGTTTGAAAATCCACAAAATGTTAAAAAATCTGGGTACCCCGACTAAAAACTCAGTTTTAGAGGCCTTCTGGGCCTCTTTTGGCCTCTAAAATCACTTGAACAAGTTCCCCCCAGGTCACAGCGACGTAGAGATCGTCGCAGGCATTGATTTGATATGTGGTAGAGCTCAAACGGACACCCGGATCAAAAGTTATGGCCGTTTGAAGTTTGAGTTGCGTTTTCAACATATTTTGGATCTTTTTTTAATTTTTTTAATTTTTTTAGTCTTCAAATTGTGATTAAATGACTATTACTCCATAATGATTAGCAAATTATTAATTAAAAATATTTTTTTAATTTTTTAAGAATCCATTTTCACTAAATATCTTATATATTATGTATAATAAGTGTAAATGTACATTTATAGTTATCTAAATTATATTTAAAAATTATATATTATATTTATATATCAATATAACTATATTTATATATTAATATATTAATATATATTTTTTTTAAAAAAATTTGAAGCTGACCCTTTATCAGCGCTTTTAAAAAAAGCGCTGATAAAGCCCCCCCCCCCCCCCTTTATCAGTGCTACTAAACAAGCGCTGATAAAGGGGGTCCCTTTATCAGCGCTTTTTCGTTAGCGCTGATAAAGGGGGGGCGCTGCGAAAAACTGTTTTTGTGGTAGTGTATCATGAAGGATTTAAACTGATGATGACTATAAATTACCTCATATAAACATGAGGTTTCATAGTTTAATAAGGATGGTGTCATGGTTTAGACATTCTCGAAGCAGTTTCTCATGATTATCTAATTCCCCACCATAATGATTATTTATTACTCTATGATTTTTGGTTTTTTTCAATGGATGGAACCCAATGGAATAGTGTTAGTGGGAAATTCAATATAAAGTGAAATGATTTTCCTCCTGAGAAACCAAATTTTATGGAAGATGGAATCCAAAACCTCATTTCTATGCTCAAAAAAATTTCTTAAGATATAAATTATGGTGAACATCCAAATAAGAAAAGGAGGAATAAAAATATTGTTCTTCCCTCATGAGGAAACACTTGACTTCTTTCGGTGGTTCTAATAACCCATTAGTTGTTGATAAATGGATCAGTAAAACTGAAAATATATTTTCCGTTCTCCAGTGTTCAAATCAAGATAAAGTCACTCTCTCTGTCTACTATCTAGAAGGTGAGGATAATCAATGGTGGAATCTTTATAATAATATGAGGTGAAAATATGAAATTGAATCCATATATTGGGATGATTTCAAGAACATATTTTTCAATAATTACATTACTTATATTATTCATATGAAATATAAAATGAATTCATAGAGATTAAGGAGAAGGATGATGAATCTTTTGGTTTATATGAATCATATTTTATAAGGCTTTTAGGTACTCTACGGGTATTATCATCCTACCTAAAAGAAAAATTGATCGATTATTTAGTGTCATGAAACCTATTATTAGAAATTAATTTGATATTAGAGACTTTATAATATATGAATAATATTTTTGATGAAAAATCAAGGTGCAAATAGAGGTTAGAGTTTTGTATCAATCTCAGGGTATTGATAAGAATATAAAGTTAGAGTTCAAAGTAAAATCTAAAGACCATGGAGAGAAAATAATGAGATTTCTTTTATGCTCAATGTGCGAGAAGAATCATGGAGGAAATTTTACTAAGGGGACTACTAAATATTTTTAAGTGTATAAGGTAAGGTCATTGGGAAATAGATTGCCGATGTGATGGAAATAAGTAAGCAACCAATGAGAATAGGGATAAAGCTACTTAGAATGCACCTCCCAAACTCTAGTGTTTCAATTGTAGAGATTATGAGGAATATGAAAATTAATTTCCCAATCCAAGGGGGAATGTGGATGATAATCCGTAAAAAAAAATATGACGAGGATGAAGAAAATAATTATAATTAGGGCACACAAAACCATCCCTAGTTGGGAATTTCATATTTTATTTTGTATGAGTAGGCCCTATGAAATTCTTATTATTCATACTTTAGTGAAATTTCTTGTGATTGTATCCCTATATATGGATTCTATAATAATAAAATCACTTTTTATTTTCTATTAGTACAAGTATTGAACCAAGTTTCCAGGGAAAATGTTTTGTATAAGATAAGAGATTATTTAAGGGATAAATGGTGAAATATATTTGGTAATGGTAACAAGGTTAACTATTTATGGAAGGGTTTATGTTAATAATGGGATGAGGTATTAGAGATTAAAGTATTATCTTGACATATGAGGATTTATGCATATTGGATAACCTATGATAACAATTTTTCTATTATGATAACTAAATATAGTTGGAATAAATTATCGTTCTACTTATGGATATTATGATTCATTAGTTCTTTAGTCACAACAAATTAACCTTAATTTTTGAATAAGATATGAAGTGTAAACTTGATCAAGGCATAAAAAATGGTGATATTTTATTGAAATCATGTAATCATATCTTCTCTTGAAAATTATTCAACCTTGGGAAAAGGCTCTTGAAATAAAATTTCATCATGTCATCATCATTTTTGATGATATCAATGACCTTTTTCAAGCCTCTTGGGGCTATGGCCTTGTTATTGTTATCTTTATCTTAAACATGTTCTCTATCACTCTCTATAAAAATATTAAAAGTTTTATTTCCCTTACATGTCCATGCTTTCACTTACCAATAATGTTCTCCTATGTGGAAAGCTAGTTATGTGCTACTTTGGGTAATCATTATGATTCCAACTTCTTTTTTTTTAAATTAAGTTTTAGTATCCATTTTTACGATATGGGTTTCTCTGAATAGAACTTTTAAGTATTAAACCATTGATAACCTCGATGTATTTTGAGGTAAATTTTCATTTTAATGGGGGTATAATGTAACACAACAATATTTTTTGAATTATTATTTATTTGAATTAATTTAATCTTTTTTATATTTTTCATTTCACACAACGCTAAATATATCTTTTGTTATATGAAATCACTATTTTTTTCTTGAATTATTAGAAACACCAATATAATATTATGCTAAACATAACAATTATATTAAAATTCAACATAAACAACACTACGTTTTATTTTTTTACACACAATGTTGAGTTCCTTTGGTATCTTGTATAACATGCATGGTCGAGTTTTTCTGAGAAACAATACACTATTAATAGTATTATTAAAATTTTATTATAGAAACCACATAGCCATTAGAATAGAAGTTATAAATAAGATTAACTAAATTGTGAATATATGATTTAAACATTTATATAAAATGAACCCTTTTTTTATCAATTATTATAAGTGAGTGTATGAACTATTTTAAAATAAAGAAATTTATGTTCTAAGAAAACTATTTTTCAATATGCAAACACAATTTTATCTCAATAAATTAGAAAAACAAATTTTATTAAGGTTTTCAATAAAATTAATATATAATATATTCAACCAATATTTTTTATACCCATCCAATATATTTTATTTTTATATGATGAGAATAAATCCAATTTAAGGAATAAAAATATTTGTTTTTCTAAAAGGTAATTTTACTACCTTTTAATGGAGAACCCATTTTAAATATAATTTTTTTACAATTTTATAATATTTATCTAAAAAATTAACTTCATTTTTGGAAATTTAATATAAAAATTTAATTTGGTTGAATTTTTTTATTTTTTATGATAATTTTCATTTTTTGATGAATAATGGAAAACATTAAATAATAATTCAAAAATGATTTTTCAGATAATTTATTTATATAGAAAAATTATATTTTAATTTTTTTTAATGTTTAATTATATAAATTTTAAATCTCTTAATTAAATTTAGGTCATCATAATTAACTTCTCATTGAAATTATATATAAAAACATTTCAAACATTCAAATATTTTTACTTTAAAAACCCGCTTTGTCGTCCCGTCTATTGGATTAAATTTTAATTAATTTACACCACTTATATTATTATAATTTCTAAAATTGGATTCCATATTTTTAATCATATTAATTTATAATTTTAAATAAGTTAAAACAAATTTTTGAACAAAAATATTAGTGAAAGCTATTAAAATTACTTACAACGATTAAGAGAAAAATTAGCTTAACAAATCCCTAAACCTTAAACGTAAGGGCCAAAATGAACTAGAAAATTTTCAAACATACATTTTATGGATATATTAGACCCTGTAATCCCATTTATATAATTTATACCATTATTGGATACACTAGATGTGGTAAAAACATGGGTGGAATTCCCCTTTAAAAAATTTACAAGAATATCACTCCTCCTACACTATAAAAAGGTAATCACCCCTCCCACTAATTAACACATCTCAAGCACATTTTCTCAAAAAAACCATGATAAAATAATCTTGAAACATCCCTAACTTCATTCTATAATCCCCTCTTTGGTCATAAATGTTGGATCGAATAGTATATATGAAAGTCTATTAGATGGAACAATACAAGAGGGGGGGTGAATTGTAGGTTTAAAAACCTTGAGTTTTAGTAACAAAGAGTAGTTTAAAAGATCTTAAACTAATACAAACACAAACACCCACAATTGTATTGAATGTAAAAGGTATGAAGTATTGTAATACTAATGTTAAGCAAAACAATTGTATTCAAGGTGAACACAATAATCAGAGTAATACAGATATGAATGATTCTACCTTAAAGCGTATAGAACCAATCAATACAATATGTAATGGAATGATTGTAATTGAAACAATTACAATTGAATATGTAAGGAAGAAAGGAAACAATACAAATCCCTTTCTAATACAACAGCGGAAATGTAAAAGTAATACAATTCTTTTAACCCAAAGAGAAGGGTTATCCTTTCACCTAGGATAAAAGGTCTGTCTCACCAACACCTTGGTGAGCCCTCGATACGATGATCGGCACGTCTGTCTGCCTATCCCTGGCAGCCCTCGATACGATGATCGGCACGTCTGTCTGCCTATCCCTGGCAGCCCTCGATACGATGATCGGCACGTCTGTCTGCCTATCCCCGACAGCCCTCGATTTTGCAGGTAATCGGCACCTCTGTCTTTCAATTACTTGAAAGCCCTCGATACGATGATCGGACACACAAGGCTGATGAGAGAAGTCACAGTGTCTCTCTCTAGAATCTTCGTAGTTCACAGAGTCTCTTTCATTCTCTTCGTTCATTAGTGTATTCTCAGCTTCAAATGACCTCCTATTTATAGGCCTCGGGTTCCAACGGTCATATTACCTCCAACGGTCATATTGAAACAGAAAGCACGACATCGTTTTGATTAGTATATAACTAACTCAACGACATCGTTTTGTTAGGATAAGAGATATATAGAAATGTAAAACATGAGTACGATTCATATGCAGAGAGAGTTTTTGACAAAGTACCAAAACAAATAATGATCATCTGAATAGCAAAGTCAGTACGATACGATTGACAGAGTCAGTACGATACGATTGACAGAGTCAGTACGATACGTTTGACAGAGTCAGTACGATACGTTTTGGTCGGTACGATCAACATCGTACGATACGATAAACATGATAAAAGACAATCTGTTATTTATAAACATATGATAGAATACATTTGAGATTTCCAAAACATGACATAGAATATATTTGTGATTTCCAAAACATGATGTAAAAGCCAAAAGAAGACTTTTGACTTAACAATCTCCCCCTTTTTGGAAAGCACAAACACACAAAGTAAATGAAACAAGAAATACTTATCTCCCCCTGAGTTATTGAAAACTCTTCTGAATAAGAAATTGAATACAACTAACTCCCCCTTAGGTATTGACTTTCCTAAGGATTGTATTCATAGATTTTCCTTAAGAGCATTGTAATGCATTCTCCTCCTTTGTAAAACAATCTTTGCTTTGTAAATATTCTCCCCCTTTGTGATTTACAAAAAAGGAGGAATCTCGAATTGTCTGGAAGAGTTAGTGAAGTAATACAAGACAATGGATAAAAGAGAGGATTATAAGAGTTATTACAAAACAAACAAGTTCCAAAAGAAACAAATACAACAATCATTTGTTTTCTCTTTCCTTCTCATTCTTTATAAGCTCATGAAGCACAGCTTTCATCTTCTTGATCTCCTTCTTGTCTTCAGAAATTGATTCACCCTGAGTTTTGAGAAGCTCTTGTTGATCCGCAAAAATCTGATCTTGATTTCTGATGGTTTCCTCTTGGACTCTGATTACTTCTTCAAGAGTATCAATTCTGTTTTGCAGAGTCTTGTTATCCTTGGACAACTCAGAATTTTGATTCTTCAGTAAAACCATTTCATCTTTGAAAGATGAAACTTTCGAGAATTCTGATTGGAAAACATTCATTCTTTCTTGCAAGACTTTCACTGAAGGAACATCGGCTCTTTGAGAAGATAAAAGGTTCAGCCTTTCAACCGTTTCTTAATCAAGCTTGTTGAAATCAATTGCTAGCTCATTTGATAACCTCCTTATATCTTCAATAGCAATCTCATGATCATTGATTGAGCTCTCTGTTTTGTACGACCACTTAGTCATCTTATTACATGCCTTCTTATGAGCAACTGAGCTTTCTGAAAGAACTTTTAAATCGGCTTCTACAGACAAAACTTTCTTCCTCAATTCTTTCATAGATCCAAACTTCTTTCTCTGATTTTCAGTAATAAAATCAATCTTCCCTTCCAGCCTTGGGAAATAAGGAATTGTTTTCTCTACCCTTCTCAAAACATGAACAATGTAATCACTCTTCTTGAGAGAGATTGTATGCTCTGAATCAGTATCCTCATCGTACGATGCTAGTTCATACGATCTGCTTGAATCAACAACTGGCTGTTTCCCTTCCGCTTTTTCTTTCTGTTTTCTTTCTTCTTCTACTTTGTCACTAATGACAACAACTTTATCAGAATGAGAGGATTGAGCATCTTGCTTTTCTCGAGATGACATCCTGTCCGGAGATCTTTCCTGATCGGCATGAGGAGTTTGTTGAACACTGTTTCGGTGCGGATGTGCGTCGGGTTACGTTGTTCCGCCAGGACGCGTTCGCGCGTGCACCCGTCAACCCGAGGGGATGGGCGCGTGGCTTGTGGTCCCGCAGTCCCGCTTTCCAAGGGCGGGCGGAATCCGTCCCTTATTCAGGGGTGTCTGCTCCTTGATCGAAACCGGGATGATGGGGTGTCGGCTCCTCCTTCCTTGGACGTCTCCTCGGAACTCGTCGCCTAATCCGGGTCTCCCTCATAGACTTAAGAATGTTCGTGAATCTCGTTCCCGGTGCCATATCTTCATGGACACCGGTTAATTACGCTGCTTCCGCCCGGACGTTCCAAGGAGTCTGGGCGGGGCAGCAACCTGCGGTGAGAAGGCCGGGTGGCTCTGGGTGCTGGGGGCGTGTCGTAACACTGCGGCTCTGCACATCTGTCTTCCGTCCCTAATAGGGCTTCTCGAAGGCATGATGGCCTGAGGCATCCCGTACTAGGTGCGGGGAACTGTGTCACCTGAGGTTTTCCTCAGCTTCCCGTGTTTAACACGGGGTATGCCGCGAGTTTAACGTCCAGCGGGGACGGCATCGGACCGATCAACACGAAAAGTGGATCAGATGACAGAACCCCTTGCGGGGAACCTCCGACGCTGGGACCAGCACATGGGCGGCTTCCCAAGTAACGTGGAGTGGAGTGAAGTGGCATGACCCCACCGGGATGTGGCGGCCCGGGTAAGGATCAGGATGGATGATGAAGTGAAGAGCTTGGACCCCAGAGGGGCTTCCTACGTACCGCGCGTTAACACGGATCAAAGTCAACGTAGTTCGGGCATACAGTTTAACGTCATGCTGGACGTCGGCAAGCCGACTCACGAAGAGGTCGAGGCCGCCGGGCGGAGGATTGAACCGAACCACCTCGCACGGAGGGGGATGGAACGGCCGGGTGGATCACAGTTTCACGTCATGCTGGACGATAAAAAGGGGAAATGGAAAAGGGGGGCTGTGGGGAGGCACCGTGGAGATACACACAGGCAGTCTCCCACAGGGGCGGATTCATAGGTGAATCAACGCAAGCGTGAACCCTGGAGGGGTCCACTGATGGACGAACCGATGTAAATACGACCGGGACGACCAGGTGGTGGGCTTGAACCTCGGGGAGGCTTCCTACGTACCCTGTATAGAAGACAGGGATCAAAGTCCACGTAGTTCATTCTGTCAGGACTTACGCACTTGAGGCAGCCCGGATGCTGCAAAACTCAGTTGGAAGGGACTTGGACCGAAAGCAGAAGACACCTCGATCCCAGTCATACCCTCTACTGGCTTCGGCCGTGGGGAGGCGCAATGGAGATACACATGTGCAGCCTCCCACAAGAAACTAGGGGTTTGTAATACCCTGCCCCCGTAGGGAAAAGCCACTCCCATTAAATCACCCCGAAAGCGGGACAATCCCGACATCCCTGCAGAGACGAGTGGGTGGGGGCCACATCCAAACCGGGGGAGATCCTGCGTGCAGAGCACGGGATCGGATGAAGCGGACGGTTTAACGTCTTTCCGGACGAAGTACAGTTTAACGTCGTGTGTTGAGGACGAGGCGGACGGTTTAACGTCTTGCCGGACGAAGTACAGTTTAACGTCATGTGTTGAGGACGAAGCGGACGGTTTAACGTCTTGCCGGACGAAGTACAGTTTAACGTCATGTGTTGAGGACGAAGCACTTGGCAGTTTAACGTCTTGCAGCGCGGACGATGGGGGCTAGGCAGTTTAACGTCGTGCAGCTTGGACGGATGTGCAGTTTAACGTCATGCTGGACGAATATGCAGTTTAACGTCATGCTGGACGTATGCGCAGTTTAACGTCATGCGGGACGAAGGCGCAGTTTAACGTCATGCGGGACGAATATGCAGTTTAACGTCATGCTGGGCATAGGTTGCCGGACGATGGGTGCATGTCACTTCGCACGAACCTGGAGGGTCGCACGGGAAGACAACGCACGGTGCGGGCACCCAGGATGAGGAGCATCGGGCGCCACGCAGGCAGGTGCCCTCAGGGGGGTCGAGGGGACGACCCTGGCAGATTGCGCGCAAAAAGGAAGCTTTGCGCGCAATACTGCGGGCCGGCGCGCAATCGGGGCGGCTGGCGCGCAATTGGGCCAGTGCCTTGCGCGCGGATGCTTGAGATTGCTCACACCGGGCTTCGGATAGCGCGCGGGGGCAACGGCTCATTCTCTAATGAATGGCCACTTGAAATAAGGGGGGTGCGCGCAATCGGGCCGGATTGCGCGCACCCCGGGGGCAATTGCGCGCAAGCGGGTTCTTTTGCGCGCAAAGGCCTTAGGGTGAGTTTTTATTCAAATGAAAGGAGCCAGCGGGGATTGCGCGCGAAGGCGGACCCCGAGGCTTTCTTGCGCGAAAGAAAGGAGGTTACCTGAAGTTCGTCATTGCGCGCGGAAGGGGTTGAATTGCGCGCACGAGAGACGTTTCGACTTCCAGCAACCTTTGAAACGTTGGGGGTCGCCTTGTATTTATAGGCAACCCCGGGCGCGGAATCCAAGGCGCGAGCGCGAAATTCTTCCCGCGGGCGCGGAATCGGGCGCGGCGCGCAAGGGAGTCGGGCAACCCGCGGCGCGCAAAATTGCGCGCCGGGCCGGCGCATTGCGCGCATCCCGGGGGGTTTGCGCGCGGAACATCACCTTTGCGCGCGGGCCTCTGAAATTCCGCGCAAGGCCTCCGGGCCCTCCGAAACATCCTTCCGACTCCAAATATGACCTCGCTTTCCGCATCCAGAGCTTCGTTTGGGAACAACGGACTTTTCCGGCGTCTACAAAAGCCCCCCCTCGGAATCTGATCGGCGAGAGGTCGCAACGATCGGGTTCCGAGGGAGACGCCGGAATGCCGAAGTCCTGGGCGACGCGGGACTGTGGCGCGCAAAAATGGGTGTCGGGCGCGAAAGCGGCCGATGCGGTCGCGCAAAGCCTTTTCCGCGCAGCGCGGACCACGGCCTCGCCTATAAATAGGGGCACTGGGTCCCTCCGTGCCGTACACTGGCCTTCCGCGCGATAAGCCTCTTTGCTCTCGTGCGCGAAATTGCCTTTTCCGGCGCGGAATTCGCTCGCTCGTCGCGCAAAACCGTCCGGACTTCGCTCTGTTTTTGCGCGAATACCCGGGGTTTTTCGCGAAGGACTTCCCGATTGCGCGCCTCCCACTAGGATTGCGCGCCGCCTCTCAAACTTTTCCACCAGCCTCGTCTAATCCCGCACACTTCATCCCTTAACCCGCACGACTCCCGAATCTTCCGAGATGGCCGCGCACAGAGGAAATGAAGGGGATGCCGCCACTCGTAGAGCCGAGATGGCGACGAACGAGGAGGTTTACGGAGCCAAGGAGATTGTTTCTAACAATCAATCCTTGTTCGACTTACTAACGCCGGCCCAGAAGACATATCCACTGTCGGACAACCTGCCGCTCTGGAACTTCGGCATCCTAGATGAGGTTCCGGTGCCAGGGTTCGAGATTGATGCGCCGCGGACCTGGGTGACCCGGGAGAACGAGCTTCTCCGCTATAACATCACCAACAATGGGCATCCTGCCAGGGAGACCAGACACTTGGATGTCTATGTCCTGAACCCGAGGACGCGAACCATTGATGGGGGTGAGCCTACTGCGGAGAATTCTCCAGCCCTCTACTCGAGCATATATCGCCAGAGCGTCACGGACGACACCAAGGGCTGGCTGAAGGACTGGGACTTGCGATCTGGGGGCAACTTTACCAGTGAATGGGCCTGGGCGTTCTGGGTACGCCACACTTGCGATCACTTCGCAGAGGAGCTGCGGTACATCGGCCTGTTCGAGGCGGTGTGGACGTCGCAGTTCCACTTCTACCAGCAGTCTGAGCTCGGGCCGGAGCTGTTCACTCGCTGGTCCCCGGATACCAACACCTTCCATCTTCACCATGGGGAGGTCGGCATCGGTCTCTGGGACATCCACTGCATCGGAGGTATCCCGCTGGAGGGCTACCAGTACGATGAGTTCCTGCCACCGAAGAACATCTGGGAGGACAGGTCACGGACTCCCATTCTGACCTGGCACCTTCTTGACCTGGCTACGCAGCGGCTCGGGATCCAAGACTTCCAGAAGGACATAGCCTACAAGGATTGGTTCGGCCAGTTCCTGGAGCATGACCCGGCGGTCAAGATGCCAGGCAGGGGGAAGCGGTGCCCGACCGCAGCTCAGAGGAGCCGGAACGGGTCGTACTGGCGGGTTCTGGAGACGGGCGATTACCGCTCATGGGGGTACCGCGTCATCGAGGCCCGGGACCCGAACGTCCGGTACGCGGCGTTCCTGGCCGCCTTTCTGAGCGGGTGGCTCCTGCCAGTGCGGGATGCGAGGATGGGCGTCCGCCCGGCGACACTGGCGATGGCGGGAGCCATGGCTGCCAACAAGAGATACAACCTCGGGGTCCCAGTACTGGCGAGGCTGTATGCCATTCTGGGACGCATCTCACGAGGGGGGTCGCCACGAAGGATCTGTGGGCCCTTTCAGTTCTTCCACGGATGGGTGGCTGCTCACCTCGGTGGGTATACGTTTCCGAACGCCATCATTCCTCCGGGCAACGGCCTGCGACCCTCCCTGCTGAACATCGCGGGGGTCGCTCCGATGACCCTAAGTGAGGAGGGCGTGCGGATCCGGATTGGCAATCATGCCAACTTCAACTTCAGTCCGTTCCCCACTCCCGTTGGCCAAATGATCGACAACGGGCAGGGTCCGTTGGAGCAGCATGAGTACTTCCTGAACATGCGGGGCGGGGTGCTCGTGGCTCGGATCGACGGGAAGGTGATCTGCGAGCCTTACGTGCCGACCCGGTTCGCCAGGCAGTTCGGGTGCCTTCAACGGATGCCGAAGAGGGTATTCACTACTGTCCGGGAGGAGACGAACCCCGGCGTCCTTCGCCAGATGTGGCTGATGTTTGCCGCTTTCGGCTCTGGCGACGTCATCACTCTCCCTCCTACCGGGATCGACGCAGGCTTGGCAACCGAGTATGCCGAACACTGGGCCATCGCGTACCCTGAGGGGCTCTTGCGGAAGCTAGTTCGGCGGCTCGAGGCTACCCGTGCGGAGACCGGGCGTCAAGGAAGGAGGCGAGGCGCCGCCACACGGGGGAGAACGGAGGCGCGCCAAGCAGCGGAGCCGGCGCGGGCAGGGACTTCGGCGGCGGGCGCATCGCAGGCTGCCGCCACGGCCTCGGCGCCCAGAGAGGGGGAGCATGCGTCGGTCAGAGAGCGGCCCGGGAAGCAGGTGAGACGTCTGCTCGAACCCTCCCACGATGCGGTCTTCCCGGCGCTGTGGTCGGCCTGGATGACCCTGCGGCAGTCACTGGGGACCGACGTCATCTGGCGAAAGATACTCAGAGAAGGAATCTATCTGCCAGAGGTCGGGCGCCTCCAGATCACCGACAGGGTGGACTTCAACCGGCAATATGCATATCTGACGGCCATGGACGAGTACGCGCGCCAACGTGGTCAGCGTGCGGAGCCATCCCTTCTGGTGAAGGTGATGCTCGGTCTCGAGCCCGCTCCAGAACATATGCCGCCGGGAGAAGATGACAGTAGCGGCTCCGAGGAGGAGGAGGAGACGGGGGAGGATGAAGGCTCCGAGGGAAGGTCCCATCGGGGGAGCCCGCGGGAGAGTGGCGAGGTGGCCGGCTCTGACAACGTTGATGTCACTGAGCTCCTCGAGGTCCGCTTCTATCCCTACTCAACTTGCTTCATCCATTCTCTTATGCAGCTTCTAACCCGTTTCTCCATCCTTCTCAGGAGCACACGGATGTCGGTCAGGCGTCCTCAACAGGAGTAGGAGAGGCGCCAGCAGGACAAGGCGGGGGCCAGGCACCCATTATCGAACTGTCAAGCGCTAAGGGGTCCCCTGCTGCAACTGTTCCTGCGGCGACCGGGGTAGCGGAAAATGACGCTCCGAACTCCCGTAAGTCTCCCTACTTTACTGCTGGTGCTTGCCATTGACGATCCGTGACTAACCATGGCATGCCCCGCGCAGTGATCTCAACATTGGAGGCTCGTCGGGTTGCCGAACCCGGGCCATCTACGAGTGGACCAGTGGTGGACATGCCGCCTGCTCCGGAACAGACCTTCCAAACCGAGCCGGCCCCACCAACTGCTGATCAAGGGGCTCCGGACATCGGCGGTGCTGACATCGGAGAGAGGTTGGGGGCTGACGAGGGTGTCAGCGCCGCTGGGGAGAGAGAAGAAGGTTGCCCGGATGTTGGGGAACCTATCCCTCGTGAGGACCTCCCAGGGGCGGACCCTGCAGCAGACCTGCTGGCTGCCTTCCCTGCTTACCGGCCTGCCGACCCCGAGGAGATGGATGACTCGGACGCGGAGGCGGTCGAGGATAGCCGGGTAACGCGACGCAGGGGGTGGAAGTGCATCCAGCGCTTCCTCAAGCGAGACCCATCGGAATGGCTGGGGCGCATGGGATCACTTCAGACCTGGCTGCGCTTCCTGTGTGCCGGGGGAGCTGATGCTCAACGCCTCCATCTGACGGTCCGTGATTTCATGGCCGAGAAGATGCGCGAGAGCCGCCGGCGTGCCGACGTCGCACAAAGTCGGGACATGTCGGAGAGCACGCAGGCGCTCATCGCGGCAGAGCAGGAAGTCCGGCGCCTCGAAGGGCAGGCGGCAGAGAAGGAGGCCTTCGTCGCAGCATGTACCGAGCTTGTGGAGCAACTATCGGCACAACTGATCGACGCTCAGGTACAGCTGACGGAGGCGGGCCAACAGATGGTCACACTCCAAGTCGAGCGGGAGCGTGCACAGGCCAGGATCGACGAACTGCGTGCTGCGACCGCCGACGAGGAGAGGGCACGCAGAGAACGAGAAGTAGCCCTGGAGGCAGCCAGCCAAAGGGTAGCGGCATTAGAAAGACTTATCCAGCACGCTAATCCTTAGGGGCTTTGTTTTTTGCCATTCCTAGAACATTTTGCTTCCGTTACTTAATATTTTGATCCACTTGTATGAATCGCCATATTTATCTGCGTCTTTCGGTCTAATATGCTCAACCACAATTCGTTGTCTTGCGGGAGTGTTAACCAAGCATCAGGCATCCATAATTGGGCCTGGGTTTCTGGAGAAAAGAGGGAGGTCATTCCTAGGAAAGGAGACCTCAGACCTAACCAATGTATCATCCCCCAACTTGTTCCAACACACGAGCGGGACAACGCTAGGGGCGTTGAGATTTTATCCGAACATAGGGAAATGAGAAAGGGTGAATCGTGTGTCCCGAATCCAGACATCCACAACGGTCGGCCTTCCAGGAAATGCCCAAGACGGTAGGCGGACAGTGGATCGACCATAACAACTGCAATAGACGGACCGAAAAAGGCCATCATTCATATTGCAGGAGGCGGACCACATGTCATCATGAATACCGCTTTGGGGTTCCTTCAGACACAAGGGTGGAAAATCCAGATCAACAGGGCATGCGAAGCGTGGGGCGAAGTGACGATTTGTTCGGACAGAATCCAACGCTCTCAAAATTGCGCCACCGTGGGGAAAACGTATTAGGCGGATGCACTAATCTGGCCGTGAGTCACCTCAATTCTCAGACAGAACCTCTTTGACGAGGAAACTGTCGCTTCCCATCATTGCGATGGGGCATCCCGAGCTGAATCGGGGAGAATATTACGACTGCACCACTCTACCCGAAGTCAGGCCAGACGGCCGGCGACGAGGAGGGGCGGGACTTAACGATCCCTGAGGCTGGACCCGAGTCGAAATGCCCGGGCGTTCCTACGTACTCCATCAGGCTGGAGATCAAGCCACACGTAGTTCTGAGAGTGCAGTTTAACGTCATGCAGGACGTAGGACCCCATTTGGGGTAGATCTTAGTTTAAGGTCTTAGAGCTCGGACCATAAGGGTTGGATCTTAGTTTAAGGTCTTAGAGCTCGGACCATAAGGGGGGGGGATCTTAGTTTAAGGTCTTAGAGCTCGGACCATAAGGGTGGAGGATCTTAGTTTAAGGTCTTAGAGCTTGGACCATAGGGCTAGAGGATCTTAGTTTAAGGTCTTAGAGCTCGGACCATAAGGGCTAGATCTTAGTTTAAGGTCTTAGAGCTCGGACCATAAGGAGAGATCTTAGTTTAAGGTCTTAGAGCTCGGACCATAAGGAGGGATCTTAGTTTAAGGTCTTAGAGCTCGGACCATAAGGGGGGATCTTAGTTTAAGGTCTTAGAGCTCGGACCATAAGGGGAGATCTTAGTTTAAGGTCTTAGAGCTCGGACCATAAGGAGAGATCTTAGTTTAAGGTCTTAGAGCTCGGACCATAAGGAGAGATCTTAGTTTAAGGTCTTAGAGCTCGGACCATAAGGAGAGATCTTAGTTTAAGGTCTTAGAGCTCGGACCATAAGGGGAGATCTTAGTTTAAGGTCTTAGAGCTCGGACCATAAGGGGAGATCTTAGTTTAAGGTCTTAGAGCTCGGACCATAAGGGGAGATCTTAGTTTAAGGTCTTAGAGCTCGGACCATAAGGGGAGATCTTAGTTTAAGGTCTTAGAGCTCGGACCATAAGGGGAGATCTTAGTTTAAGGTCTTAGAGCTCGGACCATAAGGGCCTCAAAGTACGCCGCATCTGGTCATATCCCCTGGATATGCGAAGATGCACTGAGGGATAGTGTCGAGAGTGCCGAGGTTTCGCCTGGTCAGAATGGGAGGTGGAAAATGTGAATCATGCGGCCATTCACTCAAGGACTGGGGGCACCGGTGTAACGATATGGGAGTACTGCCGACCGTGGCGGAAAAGCAGCATCAATATCGCACTAACCGTTGGTGGAATGAGGCAGCAAACGAGCATCGACCGCTCAATCGCAGGATTCATATCGATTTGCTGCCCGAGGCCATTGGGGGTACCGGCCCGAGTCGGTGGGAGAGCACTGAGGCATTGTGTCCGAACCGTTCACGGGGGCTCCACCCAGGGCGTAGACGATGGGTCCGAATGAAAGGGAGCACGAAGCTTGAAAAGTGGAGGAAACCTGACCAAGCGGATCCTGACCCTCCTGGCAATAAACCAGAGTACTCTTGACACCGGTGGACCACGGCAAGGGGTCGGGGAATACGCCTTGAGGGTGACCTGAAGGCGGCGGATTCCCCAGAGAAGGGGGAATCTCTAAGAGGTGGGGGGCTGGACCCGAAGTTTCAAACATCCGGGCATTCCTACGTATCCCATAAGGATGGGAATCAAGCCGCACGTAGTTCTTGAAGCGCGGTGCAACACAATCGGGCACCAGCGCGGGGAAGAGTGCGGGTCTGACCCTCGCACACAAAAGGAGCGGCATTTGATATTTCTTGTTTGTCCTTAAAGATGAATGGTTTTTCTTTGTGCGGCGACATGCCTGTGATTGAGAAATCTCTGGCGTCGCCGCAATAATCAAGCCACGGAAGGCATTGATGAATGGCGTGGTTATTAACCAGCGCCCAACATGAGTGTCCCCTGAGGGGAACATCACGATGCAGTGCTGTTTTCTCGTCGGGCGGCCAAGACGATCACAGTTTACGGTCGTGTGGTAGGACCAGACAACACAGTTTAAGGTCGTGTGGTTCGGACCATGGAGGAATCCGCTTATTGCGGTACGGCGGACACGGCGGAGGTGGGAACATACCCAGCCCTGCGGTCACGCACGATTCCAGGAGAAGAGTCTTGGGATAGGGGTCTGCATATGTCCATCACCCGAGGGGCAGAGATGCTAGCCTCCAGATATACTGGGCCCAGAACGCAATTGTTCGGGCGACTCCCTCCTCCTTATGGGGACGAGGGTCCAGCTACGCATGGCCCTTAGGGAGGATATCTGCATATATCCTTGGTGCTCAGATCATGGGAGCCTCGAACGACATCATTACCCTGGTCGGTCTGCCTAACGTGTAGAGGCGTACCGGAGGTCAGTATGAAGAGAGTGTCAAGATTCCACTACAACGCACAAAGGCGGAGTGTGATGAGGACTGCGCAACCAATGTTCAGAGCCTGAGAGAGCTGACATGGCGATCAAGGACGTTGCTGACGCATTCGCAACACAACATCCGATCGCGTCAGCCTAAGACGGGGCAAGCAAACGAGCATCAACCGCTCAATCGCAGGATTCATATCGATTTGCGGCCCAAGACCCGCCGGTAAATCGACCCGGAGCGGTGGGAGAGCACTGAGGCATCGTACCCAAACCGCTAACGAGGATCCCTTTGAGTGAAGGCTCGAACAAGAGGAAGCGCGGGGCCTGACAAGCAACACAGGACTTGTCGGGATTGAATCTGACACTACGAGTCATAGACCGAAGCACCCAAAACATGTTAACAGATCTCCGGAAAGGGTCGGAGGACTCACCCTGAGAGCAACCGAAGGGGGGCAGATCCCCGTGATCAACCAAGAGACGGGGCTGGACCTGAGACACAAGCGTCCAGGCGGTCCTACGTATCCCATAAGGATGGGAATCAAGCCATACGTAGTTCTGGAAAGGCAGTTTAACGTCATGCAGGACGATGAGGGGTGTGAGGTAGTCCCACACACGGGGGAGGCGTACGGCGCGGCCAGTAGACCGACGTGAATGAGGACATAATCCCCCGCTCACGCGATACGCCTCGCACAAAAAGGAGGGGAACTGGGGCCAGAGGCCCAACGCGGGATAGAGATTCCCGGGAAATGGGGCTGGTCCTGAAACATGAATGTCCAGGCGGTCCTACGTATCCCATAAGGATGGGAATCAAGCCATACGTAGTTCTTGAAGTGCAGTTTAACGTCATGCAGGACGATAAGCAAAAAAGAAGGGGGGAGCAGAAGGCATCCCCAAACGTGGGGGGGCGTACAGCGTGACGAGCAAACCGACGTGAATGAGGGCATAGCCCCGCACTCACACCATACGCCGCACACCCGGGGGCAACTGGGCCAAGGGCCCGAGATGGGATGGAAATTCCCGAAGGATGGGGCTGGGCCTGAAACACAAGGGTTCAGGCGGTCCTACGTATCCCATAAGGATGGGAATCAAGCCGCACGTAGTTCTTGAGTGGCAGTTTTACGTCATGCAGGACGAATGATGAACAGTTTAACGTCTTGTAGCTCGGACGTAGTGCAGTTTAGCGTCATGCGGGACGAAGCACTTGGCAGTTTAACGTCTTGCAGCGCGGACGAATGCTGAACAGTTTTAACGTCTTGTAGCCTGGACGAATGCAGTTTAACGTCGTGCAGGACGTGGTGCAGTTTAGCGTCATGCAGGACGAAGTGCAGTTTAGCGTCATGCAGGACGAAGTGCAGTTTAGCGTCATGCAGGACGAAGTGCAGTTTAGCGTCATGCAGGACGAAGTGCAGTTTAGCGTCATGCAGGACGAAGTGCAGTTTAGCGTCATGCAGGACGAAGTGCAGTTTAGCGTCATGCAGGACGAAGTGCAGTTTAGCGTCATGCAGGACGAAGTGCAGTTTAGCGTCATGCAGGACGAAGTGCAGTTTAGCGTCATGCAGGACGAAGTGCAGTTTAGCGTCATGCAGGACGAAGTGCAGTTTAGCGTCATGCAGGACGAAGTGCAGTTTAGCGTCATGCAGGACGAAGTGCAGTTTAGCGTCATGCAGGACGAAGTGCAGTTTAGCGTCATGCAGGACGAAGTGCAGTTTAGCGTCATGCAGGACGAAGTGCAGTTTAGCGTCATGCAGGACGAAGTGCAGTTTAGCGTCATGCAGGACGAAGTGCAGTTTAGCGTCATGCAGGACGAAGTGCAGTTTAGCGTCATGCAGGACGAAGTGCAGTTTAGCGTCATGCAGGACGAAGTGCAGTTTAGCGTCATGCAGGACGAAGTGCAGTTTAGCGTCATGCAGGACGAAGTGCAGTTTAGCGTCATGTAGGACGAAGTGCAGTTTAGCGTCATGCAGGACGAACGGACACTTAGGCAAAGTATTGCTTGAGGAACCTAGCGTTGGTGGGAGGAGTGACACGCTCACCATCCATAGTCGCTAGGGAGTACGCGCCATTGGGATAGACCTTGTGGACAACAAAAGGTCCCTCCCACTTGGGCTCCAACTTGGGCGGCTTCCTGCCGGGGATCATCGGTGCTCTTAGGGCTAGCACTAGATCACCCTGCAGGAAGGAGCGGAGGCGAACCTTCTTATTGAAAGCTCGAGCCATTCTGCTTTGATGCCTCTCCAAGTTGTGCAAAGCGCGAAGTCTATTCTCATCCAGTGCTTCCAACTCGACTAGACGGGCTTCAGCAACTCTGTCCGGCGCTTGCTGGTCGTAGACCGCAGTGCGCAAGGACGGTAACTGGATCTCGATGGGCAGGACGGCCTCAGTTCCATACACCAGGGAATAAGGGGTCATCTGGGTGGAATTGCGAGTCGTCGTCCGATAAGCCCAGAGGGCGTTGGGGAGCTTGTCCGGCCAACTCTTCTTGTTCTGACCAACCATCTTTTGCAGAATGTTAGAGAGGGTTTTGTTAAACGCCTCGATCTGTCCATTCGCCTGCGCATGATAGCGAGATGTATGGTTCGAGCGGATGTTATACTTGGCGTACAACTTCTTCAACTCGGCTGCTCGGAAATTGGTTCCGTTATCCGTGAGGATAGCGTGAGGCACTCCAAATCGATAGATGATGTTGGAGGTCACGAAGTCAGCGATCGAACAGGATTTGACCTCTCTGAGCGGAATCGCTTCTGCCCATTTGGAGAAGAAGTCTGTGGCGGTCAGAATGAACCGGCACTGGCGAGCTGTCGCCGGCGGGTAAGGTCCCACAACGTCCAGTCCCCAGACTGCAAAGGGCCAGGAATACCTTGTGGTATGGAGAGGCTCCGGCGGCCGATGCACAAAGTTCGCATGAACCTGGCACGCATGGCACCTCCTGGCGTACTCGATGCAGTCATGGATCATAGAGGGCCAGAAGTATCCCAACCTCCGAATCTGGTGGGACAGCTTCGGCCCAGTCTGGTGGGCGCCACATGAACCAGCATGAACCTCTTGCATGACTCGTGGGATCTCGACTCCCTGAAGGCAACGGAGGAGAACACCATCAAACCCGCGCTTGTAGAGGATCTGCTCCAGACCGGGACTGCTCTGGAGGACAAACTGCGATGCGCGGCGTCGAACTCGCTCGCGCTCGGCCCGATCTGACGGAAGAATGCCATGTTGGAGGTACTCAACCAAAGGCGCCCTCCAATCACGGGCTGATTCGACTGCTATATCTGGGGTACTCGGGGCTCCGGGCATAGGGGCAACCGTGGTGAGGTTACTTACCAACGGGCCGCGATCTTCTTCCGGGATAACGGGAGCGATGAGCCTGCGGCGCGTCACGCGGACGATCAGGTTGTCCTGTTCAGGTTCCGCAAGTGACGCAGCCAGGCTGGCCAAAGCATCTGCTCGACCGTTCTGCGACCGGGGAACATGGACAATTTCCGACCGAGAAGGGAACCGGGCCATCAGAAGAAGGGTGCACTCCAACAATGGCACAAGTTCCGGCTTCCTGACAACGTAGTCGCCATTGATCTGCTTAACGACCAGCTCGGAGTCCCCTTTCACACACAGATGGGGCACGTCGATCTCGAGAGCTAACTCGAGGCCGGTGATGAGGGCATGGTATTCCGCCTCATTGTTGGTACAGCCCTCTGACAACAGGAAAGAGTATGGCAGCACGGCTCGCTCCGGGGTAATGAAGACGATGCCCAAGCCCACTCTATTGAGCTTAGGATTATCGAGTCTTCTACCGGTGGGGCTCCGGGAGGCACCGTCAAAGTGCATCTGCCAGCATGGATCGGCTCGATCAACCGAGAGAATGGTCTCATCAGGAAAGCCTAGATCCAGCGGCTGATCCGCGGAGGTCGGGTGAGCGGCCAGAAAGTCTGCCAACGCTTGCCCTTTGATGGCCTTCTGAGACACATACCTGATGTCGAACTGCTGGAGAATCACAGCCCACCGCGCTAGACGGCCAGTCAACATAGGTCGGCTCAGGATATATTTCAACGGGTCTACCCGAGAAACCAACTGTACCTCATGGTGCTGCAAGTAGTGCCGTAATTTCTGTACGGCAAATACAAGCGCCAGGCAGCTCTTCTCGATGGGGGAATACCTAACCTCCGCATCGAGGAGCATGCGACTGAGGTAATAGAGGCTATTCTCTGTTCCCTCGTTGTTCTTCTGGGCGAGAAGGGCACCCAGGGACCGTTCCAGGGCGGTCACATAAAGGACCAGCGGCTTTCCGGATACGGGCGGCATCAGGACCGGAGGTTGAAGCAGGTACTGCTTGATTTCCTCGAAAGCGGTCTGACACTCTTTATCCCATACATAGGTGGCACCTTTCTTCATAAGCCGAGAAAAGGGCTTACACTTGCCGGCCAGATTCGCGATGAATCGGCGTATGTAGGCTAAGTGGCCTTGGAACCCTTGCAGTTCCCGGACGGTACCCGGGGGAGGCATCTGGCTAATCGCCCTGATTTTCTCTGGGTCGATCTCAATACCCCGGTATCTTACCACAAATCCAAGGAACTTTCCGGAGGTGACCCCGAAGGCACACTTCAACGGGTTCATCTTCAGGCAGCGAGACCGGAGGAAGCCGAACACTTTCTCAAGATCTTTGAGATGGTCCTGACGCTGGCGCGATTTGACAACCAAGTCGTCGACGTAGCATTCCACCAGTGTGCCGAGGATTGGCTTGAATATGCGGTGCATCGCCCGTTGGTAGGTGGCACCTGCATTCTTCAGGCCGAAGGGCATGACCCGGTAGCAAAAGGTACCTTGGGGGGCCCTAAAGGCAGTGAACTCCTCATCCTCAGGGGCCATCCGGATTTGGTTGTATCCGGAGTATCCATCCATGAAGGAGAGGGCTTGGAACCCTGCCGTGGCATCAATCAACAGCTCTGTCACTGGAAGGGGAAAATCATCCTTCGGACAGTGGCGGTTGAGATCGCGGAAGTCGATGCAGACTCTAATCTGCCCGTTCTTCTTCCTGACCGGCACAATGTTGGCCAGCCATTTGGGGTACTGAACTTCCCTCACGAAGTTGGCTTTGATAAGCTTGTCAACTTCGGCCTCAACCATGGCACCATGGGATGGGTGCATCTTCCTGGGAGGCTGCTTGAACCCGCGATGGTTCGCCGGGAGACCAAGGCGGTGGACGGCTACCTGAGGATCTAGCCCCGGCATCTCGTCATAGCCCCAAGCGAACACATCACGGTGCTGCCTGAGAAAGTCCACGTACTGCTGCCGCTCCTCAGAGGGCATGGCGGCACTAACCAACGTGGGTCTTGGATCGGCCTCGGTTCCAAGGTTCACCTGTATTAACTCATCGACCGTGGCGGGGATGCCCTCCTCAAAGGTTGGGGGTGCGTCTTCCATACCCTCTCCACTCGGGGAGGGATCATCCACGGGAGAGACTGCGTTGGAAACTGCATTGGGGCTACCAGGTCCTGCTGGGCCACTGGTGCTGGCACGGGCGGTCGCAGTCATCTCATCAGGAGACTCACAGGCCGTCGAAACCATGGCTACGTCCAACCGTTGAATCGGGAGGACGTAGGCGTCATCCAAGCTGGCCCATGGATCGCTTGCAACAGCGACAGGCTCAACCTCACCTGCCAGGATCTGCTTGTCCTTGCTCTTGTAATAGTCCGCGTCCAGATAACGGGCTTCACATGAGGCAAAAGGAGAGGCATCTCCTTGAAGCACGCCCACTCGACCATTAAGGGAGTATTTGAGGCATTGGTGGTATGATGAGGGAACCGCCGCATGAAGGTGGAGCCATGGCCTGCCCATCAATGCGTTATACGCAGTGTCCTGAGAGACTACCATGAATTCGGTGTTGGCAACCAAGTCACCGAACTGGGTCTTCAAACGTATCTTGCCAACCGGGGTTTGCTCGGTGCGGTCGTACCCCTGGATCCTGAGGTCGGAGGGAATCAAGTCATCCTCAGACAACCCCAATCTCCGGAGCGTCCGAGTTGGAATCAGGTTAATCCCGGACCCCGTGTCGACAAGACAACGCCGGACTTCAAGGCCATTGAACTGGCCAGTGACATACAGCGGACGAATGTGTCCCTGTATAGGAGGGTCTTCATCCTTACCAGAGAACGAGATAACTGCCTGACATTCGGCGTCCTCGATCGTTTCGGCGTGAAAGGCCTCTGCAGCCGCAACCTCTGTCTCAAACTGGAGGGGGCTCTTCAGGGCTTCAGCGAGTGCCTCGCGCATCTCAGATGACATGCGCAGAGCCTCAAGGATGGAGAGCCTTGCTGGGATGTCGGCCAAGTGCTTCAGGACATCATACTTTTTGGCCAAGCGCGAGCTCCTGGTTGCAGGAGGTTGCTCTGCGGTTGGTGGCATGACGGGCCTTACCGGTTGGGTCGGCGGCCGACTGGTGCTTGGCGCATCCCGCTGTTCACTGGTCGCAGTTCGGGAAATGGTCACCGTACTGGGGTCAGGAGGCCGGGATGGACTTGTGGCAGGGCGGAGCTGGTCGCGACGCGGCTGAGGCGGTTCTGCCTGGTCCCACACCACAAACAGTGGCGGAGGCGAATCCGTCATCCCCGGATGGGGAGCCTGCGCACGTTGAGCTCGATCTTGAGCCTGCCGCCTAGTCTCAGTGGCGTGCACGGCCTGGCCGGAGGTACCGACGGCTGTGCCCCGGCGACTCCTGCTGTTGCGGTTCTTCCGACGGTGGCGACGACCGGGGACACTAGGGAGGTCCACCTGGTGTTCTTCAACGTCGGGAACCGAAAAGGGATTTACCAGCTCGACGGTATTAACCGAAGCGTACCCAACACTTTCATCGGACGAATCATCCACCACCGGGCGGACCCGAGGGGGGATCCCCATCTCCGGGGGCATGAAATCACCGAGAGTGCGGGATAGTGGCGGAACTGGCGGGGCGCGCTCTTCCTTCTTGTGCCGCCGCCGTTTGCTCTTCTTGGAAGAGGCAAGCTGGGACGACGACGCCGAAGCAGCACCCGCAGATTCTGGGGGCTCAGGCTGATTCAAGCGCGCACGGATGATTCCCTGGGCGCGAATGGTCGTCTTGCGGGCCATCCAGTTATTGTACTTCTGGGACCCACGGTCCGAGACCAGCTGCCATCCGTCCTCGTTGCCACTATCGTCATCTGATCCCACGAATACGCCCGCCACTTGTGCTGGAGCTGGGCCCAACCTGATTACATTGTTGTTAATCTGGTCTTGGAGCCAGTCCTTGAACACATAGCACCGCTGGATAGTGTGTCCCAGGGCCCGATGGTAGGGGCAGTAGCGGGGGTTATCCGTGAGATGTGCCTCCTCTGGCTTCCAACACTCAGGCAGTCGCACAATCCTCTGCTCCAGGGCACTCCGGAAATAGCCGGGGACCTGATCCTCGTGAAATGAGTAAGTCAGGTGTCGCGGGCCCCTGGGAGCGCGGTCTTGACGAGGGGCTGGAGGGGCCTGCCGAGGAGGTGGACCCTGATTATCTCGCCTAGGTTGTGGCGGTACATTACGCGGAGGGGCCGGCCGGTTCTGAGGCTGCCGTTGCTGGGCCGGGAACTGAGCCCGTGGAGGCGGATTCCTGTGAGGCTGCGGAGCTGGCCTCACCGGCAGCAGCTCCAACGGCCTGGGAGCCTCTATCTGGGCCACAGCAGCGGGCTCAGCCCTGCTGACTCTCCTTGCAGGAATCATAGGAGGCAGCGGGTGTGCCTGGCTGGCCTGTTGCAGGGCTTCCTCAAGACGTTGAGCTTTGTCTGAGAAGTCCCTGAACCCTCCGGGGTAATTCTGAGTAATCAGGGAAGGGACCAGCTCGGTCTTGACGTTCCCGACGCACATTGTCAGCAACTGCTCCTGAGTCAATGGCATGTCAAGGGAATACGTGAGACCCTTCCATCGGGCGACGAAGTCCGCGACTCGCTCATCAGGCCTCTGCTTGCACTTGAAGAGGTCTGCGATACTCGTCTTCCGGGTCATGGAACTGAACTGGTAGAGGAACTGTCTACGGAGGTCCTCCCAGCTGGTTACCGACCCGATGGGAAGCTGGCTGTACCAGACAAATGCTGGCCCTTCCAGTGTCTGAACAAAGCAGCGAAGCTTAGCGGCCTCCTGCTGCGCCGGAGTCCCCAACATAGGCCCGCACCTCGAGTTGAAGTGGGCTAAATGTTGTGGCGGATCTCCAGTCCCGTTGAAGGGGGCGAAAGTGGGATTCCCGAATCCCGGAGGCGCCGGCATGTCATCCACCCATGCTGGGTAGGGCTTGCCGTCCGGTGGGATCGCCACCTGCCGAGTCTCCAAGGCTTCCAAGCGGGCAATGAGTGCCGCCATCGGATCGTCCGGACATGGGTTCCAGTCCTGGCGAGGATCTCTAACCACGAGCGCATTGCATGGCCCTTCAATCGGGTCGTCGACCGGGTCGTCGAACTCGGCAGCTCGTGGGATGGCGGGCGGAGCGGCCCTTGGGGCAGCGGGAGGAATCCGAGCGGGATCTCTCAGGTAGTCACGCCGCTCGGGAGGGTGTGGCGAAACATACCGCGCCCTCTTGCCGTAGGCAATGGCCTCTCTCCTGTCGGCGAACACGGCGTAATCACGGTTGCCCGGGAGAGTCTCGTCGAGGTGCGGTTGTTCCGGTCCCTGTTGTCCTGGCCTGGGATCACCGTAGTCAGGCCGCCGTTCTGCAGCGCGCTCGGCGAGGAGCTGGTCAACCAGCCTCTTCTGTTCGGCGAGCTGCTGACGTAGCGTAGCCTTCTCGGGATCCTCCTCTGCCCTCTGCATGGAGGCAGATGGGTCGGCGGGCTTTATAGCCTCGCTGTGCTCTTTTCCTTTGCTGACGTTTCGGCTTAACGTCAGTGCTTCAGTGGGTGCGGGGAGCCCCAGGAGGTTTCTCTGATGACGAGTAACTCTCACTGATGGATCTGACGACGGCTTGTCTTCGGGGGGGAAGCCCCCGTCGAGAAGTTCCAAGTCGTTCCCCTCTCCCGACAGGTCAGCCATATTGACCGTTCCTGTCCCTGGGGATATACCCTCAGGGCCACCCAGCGAATCGGGCTGTCGGCGGATCACACTGAAGCGTAGGGCAGCGTACTGCCCCCATCCACGGATATACACGTGGGGAGTGGCTTCCTCGATAACTTTGCGGAGTACTTGAAAACACTCAACGCATCGTTGTTGGAGGGCCTCGTGGTGCCCAAATGACCCGGGGTGCCGAACCGCGGGGAGCATGGCCAGGTGAATTTGACGGCACTGCTCACCAATATCCTCCAGGTGCGCTTGACTCCCGGGGTATGGCATTTGTAGGCGGTGAAGACAGGAGCGAGTCTCCCGGAGAGTTCGGCGGAAGCATTCGAACTCATCCGGGGTGAGCGATTCGGGTGCATCAAAGCCCGGTCCTGCGACTGGCCAAAACTTCTCAGGGAAGTGGCCCTCTGCAAGGACGGTCCAGAAGCTCCACGACTCAAACTCGGGACCCAGATCTCCTTGGTCCTCTTCCATGGCTGGGAACGGACGGGGAACTGGTAGTGGTGCCGAGGCGGGCCGCCGGGCCGACGGGCTGGCCGGCGGTGAATACGGCGAGCAGGCCGATTGGCCTCCATATCCCGGGCCTCCCCCTGAGGGTGGCGGTGCTCCAGCTACCACATCACGATAGGACGGGCCGGCGAGCGAACATCCTGCCGTAGCATCGGTGCTCGCCGAGGGTGCACCAGATCGTGGTTCGACCGTCGATCCCCAGAAAAAGTCTCCGGCTTCTCCGATCGAGGCGGAAGGCACTTCCGGAGGGGCCGGTACCAACCGCAAGCTTGATCCCTGGGGGTCTACCAGGCCCTCGTTACTCCGGATATACCTTAGGAGAGAAGCGGGGATCACATCGATCTCGCTCTCAGGGAGCACGAGGCTGACGTGCCGCATTCCTACCCCTGCCCTTGACTGGCGGGGTTGGGGAAGGGGCTCTGTCGCCGAATCGTACTCTGCCTCTGAGTCAGAGAAGCACACCGGTCGGATCTCTGTCCGGAATTCCGTAACATTCTTCCCTCGGCGTCGACGCCTTGCCTTCCTGCCCCTGGGTGGTTCTTCGGGGCAGGGCTGATCTCTGTCCTGGCGTCCTCCGGCCGCACTGGTGCTGGGGCCGAGAGGACTGGGAACCGAGGTGCGAAGGGCACCGGGACAGATATCAAAGGGGACGCGGGGAGAGATGATTCCGGGCAGGACTCCGGGCCGGGATCGGAAGGTGGGATGACCCATGCCTCCTGGATCGGCCACACAGAGTAGATCCTGCCGGTGAATAGCGCTACCGCGAGGTGGTCCGCGGTGGCTACTGCCAGTGCCAGCAACCGGGAGAGTCAACCCAACCTGCCTTTGGGGCGGTCGGGGCCTCGATCCGGGTCGGGCATAGGAGTTCCCCCGCTCAGGATGCACAGAGGCCTGGCGACTGGAGCCAGCGGTGGCTCGGGCCAATGCGGCCGCTGTTGCTAGAGCCCCAAGGTGGGCATCCTCTTCCGCTCGTGCCCGACGTTGGCGTCGAGACAGACGAGTCGGGATGAGCGGCGCAGGCAGGTGGAGAGCCCGCTCTTCGACTGGAGAGGCCTGGCGGCGGTGTCGCCGTGGCCTGGCGGGAGTCCTTACCGTAGATCCCTGGAGCGAATCCCGGATAGGGTGATCCCGGGCCTCTTCCACCTCATCCGCGTAGGGAAGGGAACTGTCAGAGCACTCCGGGGATAAGCTCCCGAAGCGGTTGGACGTTGAGGTAGGCAGCGGTGCCTCCCTGCGCGGCCCTCGGGGGCGGCGGTGGTGGCGAGGCGCAGCCTCCTCAAGGTCTAGGCGAGCCATTTCCCTAGTGGGGATGACTCCCTCTTCCTCGTATCTCCGCACCAGGGTGTTGATCACCCTTCTCTGGATGACCTCCGAGGGGGAGAGAGGGCGTGGTCGTCCCGCAATTGCGGCTGCTGGGACGGCTGCGGAACGGGCGGGACCGCGCGGAGTAGCCGCGTCGGTGTTTCCCCTGTCCCTGCGCCAGTGGGCGGGTGGCGATCGGGCACTGGATCGGGCGACCTGATTTCTGAAAGCAGGGAGAATGACCCATTAACACTGACAGGAAAAAGGAATCGACAACCAACCATTAGCGCCACGACGCCTTCCGTGGGGGGAACCCAGGCCCTCGACGTTGCGAGACGGAGTGCCCGATATCCCTTCCCCAGCCCATGGCGGGTAAGACTGAATGCTTGGCCGGGCAACACGCCGGTCTTCCAACACCTCTGAAAGCCATCGGTCTTCGTATCGAGGAGAAGAGATTCACGTCGGGTTCACCATTTTTCTGTTTCGGTGCGGATGTGCGTCGGGTTACGCTGTTCCGCCAGGACGCGTTCGCGCGTGCACCCGTCAACCCGAGGGGATGGGCGCGCGGCTTGTGGTCCCGCAGTCCCGCTTTCCAAGGGCGGGCGGCATCCGTCCCTTATTCAGGGGCGTCTGCTCCTTGATCGAAACCGGGATGATGGGGTGTCGGCTCCTCCTTCCTTGGACGTCTCCTCGGAACTCGTCGCCTAATCCGGGTCTCCCTCATAGACTTAAGAATGTTCGTGAATCTCGTTCCCGGCGCCATATCTTCATGGACACCGGTTAATTACGCTGCTTCCGCCCGGGCGTTCCAAGGAGTCTGGGCGGGGCAGCAACCTGCGGTGAGAAGGCCGGGTGGCTTTGGGTGCTGGGGGCGTGTCGTAACACTGCGGCTCTGCACATCTGTCTTCCGTCCCTAATAGGGCTTCTCGAAGGCATGATGGCCTGAGGCATCCCGTACTAGGTGCGGGGAACTGTGTCACCTGAGGTTTTCCTCAGCTTCCCGTGTTTAACACGGGGTATGCCGCGAGTTTAACGTCCAGCGGGGACGGCATCGGACCGATCAACACGAAAAGTGGATCAGATGACAGAACCCCTTGCGGGGAACCTCCGACGCTGGGACCAGCACATGGGCGGCTTCCCAAGTAACGTGGAGTGGAGTGAAGTGGCATGACCCCACCGGGATGTGGCGGCCCGGGTAAGGATCAGGATGGATGATGAAGTGAAGAGCTTGGACCCCAGAGGGGCTTCCTACGTACCGCGCGTTAACACGGATCAAAGTCAACGTAGTTCAGGCATACAGTTTAACGTCATGCTGGACGTCGGCAAGCCGACTCACGAAGAGGTCGAGGCCGCCGGGCGGAGGATTGAACCGAACCACCTCGCACGGAGGGGGATGGAACGGCCGGGTGGATCACAGTTTCACGTCATGCTGGACGATAAAAAGGGGAAATGGAAAAGGGGGGCTGTGGGGAGGCACCGTGGAGATACACACGGGCAGTCTCCCACAGGGGCGGATTCATAGGTGAATCAACGCAAGCGTGAACCCTGGAGGGGTCCACTGATGGACGAACCGACGTAAATACGACCGGGACGACCAGGTGGTGGGCTTGAACCTCGGGGAGGCTTCCTACGTACCCTGTATAGAAGACAGGGATCAAAGTCCACGTAGTTCATTCTGTCAGGACTTACGCACTTGAGGCAGCCCGGATGCTGCAAAACTCAGTTGGAAGGGACTTGGACCGAAAGCAGAAGACACCTCGATCCCAGTCATACCCTCTACTGGCTTCGGCCGTGGGGAGGCGCAATGGAGATACACATGTGCAGCCTCCCACAAGAAACTAGGGGTTTGTAATACCCTGCCCCCGTAGGGAAAAGCCACTCCCATTAAATCACCCCGAAAGCGGGACAATCCCGACATCCCTGCAGAGACGAGTGGGTGGGGGCCACATCCAAACCGGGGGAGATCCTGCGTGCAGAGCACGGGATCGGATGAAGCGGACGGTTTAACGTCTTGCCGGACGAAGTACAGTTTAACGTCGTGTGTTGAGGACGAGGCGGACGGTTTAACGTCTTGCCGGACGAAGTACAGTTTAACGTCATGTGTTGAGGACGAAGCGGACGGTTTAACGTCTTGCCGGACGAAGTACAGTTTAACGTCATGTGTTGAGGACGAAGCACTTGGCAGTTTAACGTCTTGCAGCGCGGACGATGGGGGCTAGGCAGTTTAACGTCATGCAGCTTGGACGGATGTGCAGTTTAACGTCATGCTGGACGAATATGCAGTTTAACGTCATGCTGGACGTATGCGCAGTTTAACGTCATGCGGGACGAAGGCGCAGTTTAACGTCATGCGGGACGAATATGCAGTTTAACGTCATGCTGGGCATAGGTTGCCGGACGATGGGTGCATGTCACTTCGCACGAACCTGGAGGGCCGCACGGGAAGACAACGCACGGTGCGGGCACCCAGGATGAGGAGCATCGGGAGCCACGCAGGCAGGTGCCCTCAGGGGGGTCGAGGGGACGACCCTGGCAGATTGCGCGCAAAAAGGAAGCTTTGCGCGCAATACTGCGGGCCGGCGCGCAATCGGGGCGGCTGGCGCGCAATTGGGCCAGTGCCTTGCGCGCAGATGCTTGAGATTGCTCACACCGGGCTTCGGATAGCGCGCGGGGGCAACGGCTCATTCTCTAATGAATGGCCACTTGAAAGAAGGGGGGTGCGCGCAATCGGGCCGGATTGCGCGCACCCCGGGGGCAATTGCGCGCAAGCGGGTTCTTTTGCGCGCAAAGGCCTTAGGGTGAGTTTTTATTCAAATGAAAGGAGCCAGTGGGGATTGCGCGCGAAGGCGGACCCCGAGGCTTTCTTGCGCGAAAGAAAGGAGGTTACCTGAAGTTCGTCATTGCGCGCGGAAGGGGTTGAATTGCGCGCACGAGAGACGTTTCGACTTCCAGCAACCTTTGAAACGTTGGGGGTCGCCTTGTATTTATAGGCAACCCCGGGCGCGGAATCCAAGGCGCGAGCGCGAAATTCTTCCTGCGGGCGCGGAATCGGGCGCGGCGCGCAAGGGAGTCGGGCAACCCGCGGCGCGCAAAATTGCGCGCCGGGCCGGCGCATTGCGCGCATCCCGGGGGGTTTGCGCGCGGAACATCACCTTTGCGCGCGGGCCTCTGAAATTCCGCGCAAGGCCTCCGGGCCCTCCGAAACATCCTTCCGACTCCAAATATGACCTTGCTTTCCGCATCCGGAGCTTCGTTTGGGAACAACGGACTTTTACGGCGTCTACAAACACCTTCGCTCAGCTTTTGAAGCGATTCCTCTCTACTTTTCTTTGAACTTTGAAGAAATTCTAAAAGAAAATCTCCTTCTTCTACTTCCACTTCTTCTATCACTTGTTTTCCTTTTTCTTTCTCAGGCAGACTCTGTACGATGGGCTCTTGGTGCACTTCCACAGTTAGTTGAGCACTAGCATCTTCAACTGCTTTCAAGACTTTAGAGATATCAAAGTCCTGAGCCTTTCTTTTCAAAAGATTCTTCTTTTTCTTTTCAGCTTGAAGGGTTTCTTCTACCCTTATTCTTTCTGCAAAGGCCTCATCAGGATCAAGACAAAACTTCGGATCGCCTTCCTTTCTTTGTTCCTTGTCCTTTCTCCATTTGGCTACAACTTCCTTACTGTACCTCGGCTTCTTCTTCGGTTTTGAACTAGTCTGCGGATCAGACTTTCGAGTAACACCGGTGGATTGATTGTCCTTGGCTGGCATAGGTGCCGATTGATTTTCAGGCAATTCAGCTTCTACATCTCTGACAAAAAGTTTTGAATTCGAATCAAAACATTCAGCTTTTTCATCGTACTCTTATTAATGAAAGACGGCCACAAATCCATAGGTTCTCCTTTCAAAGGAATGTTACAAAACTTCATACTCTCAAGAATGAATTTCGTAAGGATGGCTGGATACATTATTATTTGGGATTTAATCCCTCCTTTCTTGACATTCTTGATGGTTTCAAAAATATACCCCATGAGATTCACTTTCCTCATATTCACAAGATAATCGAGCATAAAGACATCAGAAACTTTAAGAGTTTCTCTATCCCCTTTCCTTGGGACAAGAAAACCTTTCATCCATAAAGTGACAAACCGATTGTCCGGTGAAAGATGATAAACTTTCCTCTTTCCCTCATTAACAACAAACAAAGATTTTTCAGCACTTTCTCTATTAAACGTACCAACTTCCTCTGGTAGTTTGTGAGACGGACAGAATGAATCCCCTTCTATAGAAACATTCAGAAAGTGTGCCGCTTGTTTCACAGACATGGATAATTTTCGATCGTACACAGCGAAGTTTATAGTCATATCTTTGTCGAAAGACACGGTTTTGTAAAACTGACAAACTTCATCAAAAATAACTGGATCTTGAATATCAGGCTTTTCCACACAGAGATGTTCCCATCCTTGAAACAAAATAATCCTCTTGATTGTAGAATCGTACATATCGAAAAATTCTCGGGATACTAACCTTTCTCTGTGAAATTCTTTCTCTGTAAAGGTCTTTGAAGACATTTCAGCGGGAGTGTTGGCAGAGGATTGAGACATAAAGATGATGCCGATTGAGAAGATCGTACGATTGTTTATAGCTGGGGGAGCAGAGCTTCGCCTCAAATCCTGAAACTTCAATGTGGGTTTGGGGAGGGGAGGGGGGTATTTATAGGCGATAAAGAGATGACCGTTGATATTCTACGGTCAAGATTAGATAATACCAGATCAATGGTTAGGATTAAAACAAAGAAAATAAAATAAAAATAAAAAAAATGAAAAGAAACCTGTCGGAGAACATAAGGTGATTGCTGGTTTTGGTATGAATCAAAAGTAAACACAATCGTATGAAGAAAAAAATCATGATGCCGATGGAAAACAATCTCAATACCATCATCGGTCGATACAAAAAAAAATCGAATGATACGATGGAAAAGAATTTGAATACTATCATCGGTCGATTCAAAAACTATTGAATGGTACGATGGAAAAGAATTTCAATACTATCATCGGTCGATTCAAAAACTATTGAATGGTACGATGGAAAATAATTTCAATACTATCATCGGTCGATTCAAAAAAAATTTGAACGATACGATGGAAAAGAATTTCAATACTATCATCGGTCGATTCAAAAACTATTGAATGGTACGATGGAAAAGAATTTCAATACTATCATCGGTCGATTCAAAAACTATTGAATGGTACGATGCAAAAGAATTTCAATACCATCATCGGTCGATACAAAAACTATTGAATGGTACGATGGAAAAGAATTTGAATACTATCATCGGTCGATTCAAAATTTTTTAACGATACGATGGAAAAGTATTTCAATACGATACAGAAAAACTGAAATGGTCAATACGATAAACAGGAAACTAAAAAAAAATAAAACTGTCAATACGATAAACAGAAAAAGAAACATATAAATAGAGTAAATAGTTAAGGATCAGAAACATAAAATAAACATAAAGACAGAAAGAAATGTCCTCCCCCTTTCTACGAGGAGTTTTTACTATTAGGAGAGATGTAAAACAGGAAGTAGATATGAATGATTATTTTAATGTAATCATTCCTAGCTTCTGTTTTATAAATTCAAATCTATCGGAAGGTAAAGGTTTTGTAAAAATATCAGCAAGTTGTTCTTGCGTTCCAATGAATTGTAAAACAATATCTCCTTTTTGTGTGTGATCCCTAAGAAAGTGATACCTAACATCTATGTGTTTTGCACGAGAGTGATGTGCTGGGTTTTTACTAAGAGCTATGGCACTTGTATTATCACACAGAATTTGAGTTTTGGAGAAACTCAAACCATAGTCAGTGAGTGTGTGCTGCATCCACAATCCATGTACCAAATGTTCTTATTGATACACTTCTCCTTTTCCTGAAAAAGAAACAATTAGATTTTCGGAATCCAAACTTGTTTGGATCCAGAAGGATTAGATAAAAGAATTTTAGGAATCCACATTTGTTTTGCAAAATGAGCTTTATGAAATCCTAAGGATTGAGTTTTGTTAAGAGAACAATCTCTTCTCCAATGTCCACCACATTGACACTTGGAACAGAAAATGGTTTTTTGAGGAACAAAATAGTTATTACTAAAAACAGGTTTGGAATAAGTATAACCAAGACCAGAACGATTTCTCAAAGGTCTTATTTGAGAATACATCCTCTCAAAGTTTTCTTTTCCATGAGTAAAGTTTGACAAGCACTTTTTCAAGGATAAAATCTCTGACTTTAGTTTTAAAACCAAATTCTTGTTTTCTAAAACATTTGAATTAGAACTAGAGTTAGACTCTAAAAAGTTTTTCTTTGAAATAGCAGTTTCAAGATCCTTAGAAAGTTTATCTTTTTCAGATTTGACTTTCTCAAGGGTTTTCAAAATACTTTGAAAATCAGAAGTTTTCCCATCAAGATCTTTAGAAAGATCTGATACTTCTTTAGTCAAAATAGAAATTCTAGAATTTGCTTTTTCAAATCTCTTTTTGAGTTTAGAATTTTCATTTTCAAGTAACTTAGCAAATCTAGAGACTTCTTCAAAAGAAGGTAAAGTATCATCTTCTGATGATGAGGGTTCATCATTTGAAGATTCATAATATTTATTATCAACATAATTTGTATTTAAAGAGACATTTGTAACAGCTTCAGCATTATGTACCTTAGCCATGAGACAATGATCTTCAATTGGTAGTCTGGCTAGAAGTCCAATATTCCTTTGTCCTGACGTCTCATATTCTGAAGAATCATCTGAGGAATCACTACCACTTGCACTCCATGTATCATTTGCTTTCAAGCCTTTCTTCGTCTTATAAAACCTTTTCTTGTTTCTGTCAGAGTGTTTCTCTTTTCTATCTTTCCTCTTCAGTAAAGGACAATCAGGCCTTATATGTCCTGCTTTCTTGCATTCATAACAAGTTACCTCTGAATCTTTCCTATCTTTCCTGTCTTTCTTTTTGAATCTATATTGAAAATCTTTCTTTCCCACAATCTTGTTCATCCTCCGAGCAAGATTAGCTAACTCATTGTCTGAAAGATTACAATCACTTGAATCAGAAACAACAACTTTCTTGGATTTAGACCTTGTAACCCTTTCAGGTGTTTTAGCTTTAGATGCAAAAGCTACACTTCCATTCCCATTCTTCTTCTTATTGAAATCAGCATCTCTTTTCATTCTTGTCTCGTGCTGTAGAAGAGTTCCAAAGAGTTCATCAAGAGTAATCTGGGAAACTTTTCTATTTTCATCAATAGCTGTTCTTTTTGACTCCCATTCATTTGGCATAATATCTATAATCTTATCAACAAGAGCTTCATCATCAAGACCTTTTTCTCCCATAGATTGTAAGCTGTTGACAATTGTCATAAACCTTTGTTGCACTTTACATACTGGCTCTCCATAAGGAAAAACAAATCCATGATACTCTGCTCGAAGCATTGCTCTCCTTGTTTCTATAACCTTGGATGTACCAAAATGAGTGACTTCTAATTTCTTCCAAATACAGTTAGCTGCTTCACATGAAGATATCTGACTATATATATTCCTGGTCATAGAGCATAATAAAGTATTGCGTACCTTGTAATTCAGTTGATATTCTTGCTTCTCTTGATTGGTGAAAGTACTAACTTCTTTGTCAGGAATTTTGTATCCCCCAGTAAGCATAATAAAATTGTCTACACCAGTATTGATGACGAAAGTCTTCATACGATCTCTCCAATACTCATAATCATTCCCATCAAAGATTGGTGGTCTAGAAGGATTCAGATTATCTATTGATCCGATATTCATTCCTGCCATCTAATATAACAAAAACAACTTTTCCACTCCACACATTAGTGTAGTAAGTATTTAAGAAAGTAATAAGAAATAAAGCTAGTAATACAAGTCAGTGGAAAACCTCCTTTGATACCAATTGTTGGATCGAATAGTATATATGAAAGTCTATTAGATGGAACAATACAAGAGGGGGGGTGAATTGTAGGTTTAAAAACCTTGAGTTTTAGTAACAAAGAGTAGTTTAAAAGATCTTAAACTAATACAAACACAAACACCCACAATTGTATTGAATGTAAAAGGTATGAAGTATTGTAATACTAATGTTAAGCAAAACAATTGTATTCAAGGTGAACAGAATAATCAGAGTAATACAGATATGAATGATTCTACCTTAAAGCGTATAGAACCAATCAATACAATATGTAATGGAATGATTGTAATTGAAACAATTACAATTGAATATGTAAGGAAGAAAGGAAACAATACAAATCCCTTTCTTATACAACAGCGGAAATGTAAAAGTAATACAATTCTTTTAACCCAAAGAGAAGGGTTATCCTTTCACCTAGGATAAAAGGTCTGTCTCACCAACACCTTGGTGAGCCCTCGATACGATGATCGGCACGTCTGTCTGCCTATCCCTGGCAGCCCTCGATACGATGATCGGCACGTCTGTCTGCCTATCCCTGGCAGCCCTCGATACGATGATCGACACGTCTGTCTGCCTATCCCCGGCAGCCCTCGATTTTGCAGGTAATCGGCACCTCTGTCTTTCAATTACTTGAAAGCCCTCGATACGATGATCGGACGCACAAGACTGATGAGAGAAGTCACAATGTCTCTCTCTAGAATCTTCGTAGTTCACAGAGTCTCTTTCGTTCTCTTCGTTCATCAGTGTATTCTCAGCTTCAAATGACCTCCTATTTATAGGCCTCGGGTTCCAACGGTCATATTACCTCCAACGGTCATATTGAAACAGAAAGCACGACATCGTTTTGATTAGTATATAACTAACTCAACGACATCGTTTTGTTAGGATAAGAGATATATAGAAATGTAAAACATGAGTACGATTCATATGCAGAGAGAGTTTTTGACAAAGTACCAAAACAAATAATGATCATCTGAATAGCAAAGTCAGTACGATACGATTGACAGAGTCAGTACGATACGATTGACAGAGTCAGTACGATACGTTTGACAGAGTCAGTACGATACGTTTTGGTCGGTACGATCAACATCGTACGATACGATAAACATGATAAAAGACAATCTGTTATTTATTAACATATGATAGAATACATTTGAGATTTCCAAAACATGACATAGAATATATTTTTGATTTCCAAAACATGATGTAAAAGCCAAAAGAAGACTTTTTACTTAACAATAAATCCATCCAAGGAATCCCTTTGGTGGAAACCAAAATAAGTTACCCAAAGAAGACGTAACATCCTTCCACAAGCTCTTCTGTTTTATTTTTATTCTATGCCCCTAAACCATTATTATTCCATGACTATATAAAAACATAATTATCCTCAATATAATGATTTTTTTAATTTTTCTATCAACACTTTCACACACTTCCACTTAATGTGTAACGAACTTACCGTTCTTGTGTACGGTGAACTACTGCCTCACAAAACAATGTAGTTCTTTTTTATTTTACCAAATCTCATGGTTGAGAATTATGATGGAAAAAATATTTTTGTATGATTTATATGAAATTTATGATTTATCTATTCTTATTTAATTATTATAAAACACATACCTTCATTATTTCTTTTTTTTAAACATGATAACTTCATTTGTAGAAGTGTAGACTACCACCTCCTCAAAGCGATATGATCTGTTCACAATTTACATGGATTGTATTAAGGATGGTTTTAGTGAATTTATATGATATATAATATAATAATTCAACTTTAATTATTATTATATATATATATATATTTCATTTACTTTCTTTCAATATTACAATAAAACGGAAACAACGTTCATGAAAATGTACGACCTACCGTCTCCATGAACATTGTATTCCATTTCATGGTTCCATATTTTATAGATATCTATATAATTCATATATATGAAATTTATATCATGTATTAATTTATATAAATAATTAAATCATGATAAAATTATGAGTATCAAGAATAAAAATTCAAAACATATATGGAAAATAGTGCAGATATTGCCCGAAACATAATGTTTACATGGAATTATTAATAAAGGGGTAATATAAATTCATAATAAAATCATATGTTGGATAAGATAAAATAATATGGATCTATGATGTATTTATAATAAATATATATTTATTATATAAAATTTTTAACATTTATAACAAAAGTCAAGACTTGAGGTAAGATAATTTCATCTCACTTTTATTTCCTTGAGATAAATGTTATATTCACCACTCGCTTCTTTTGTGTGGTGTATATTCTACTATATGATATGTTATATCATTAATTTTTTTTATTTAATGATATTAATTTATTTAATTTATTTTATTATTTCATGGGGATCACGATTAGAAAGTTACTCATGTAGTAAGTTTTTTTTCACCTCACAATATATTATCTGTGAGATACAAGACATGTTCACCACTCATTTCTTTTGTATAGTGTATAATACCCCTTGAAATGTTATATCATGAATATATTTATTTCATGATATTTTAAGCTTCATGTAGTTTTATTATCTCGTGTATAGTATGTTTTAATGTTACCAAATTGTTAATAGTTTATTTCTACAATCTCATCATTTATTACGATTGTTAAGATTATGCTTCCATTGATGAAATATTATGATCCAACTCTCTAGAAAACTCATTAAATTTATTCTACTCTGGTTATACATGATATCTTCATGTATTAGTATCATTTTTTTACTCATTGGTGCTTAATATAATTAATAAAATGTTTTCATTAAAATCCAACTTTATTTCTCATTTCAGTCAAAAATATTTGTTCTTTAAAAACCATGTATTATAAAAATGTTTTTAGAAAAAATTAGGTTTAAAAATTGTTTTAAATTTTTTCAATATTCTTTTATAATTTTTCAAGGAAATTGATTTTCAAAACATTTTCAAGATTATTTCACAATTTTTCATATAAAATGGTTTTAAAAATGATCTTTTTTATAAGTTTTAAAGGTTATTTTCAATGAAAATGGTTTTCAAAAGGTTTAATGTTTTTAAAATAATTTTTCATAGAAGAAAGGATATTTTCTTGAAGAAATTTTTTATTTATTTTTTCATGATTCCTTTGTATGTTTCCAAATAGGTTTAAAAAAAGATGATTTATAAAATTTTATGTGTTTTAGAAAGTGATTTTTTAAATAAAAATTATTTTTCAAGTGATATTTCAAAATACTTCTCCATATAAGATGAAATCATTAGTTATAGTTTATTATTTTATATTGATATTATCCAAGAATACCATTAATATTATTTATCTAAATGGTTATTTTTTTATGGTTTGATATTTATGAAACCAATTTCTCTTCAATGGGTTATACGATGATAAATTATTATAAAACCCACTTCCTTTCATGGGTTATTCGAGGTTGAAATGATTATAAATCCTATATATTTTTCATAGGTTATGATATGATTAAATTTTTATGATACCGATTTCATTTCATGAGTTATGATATGATGTTTATGAAACCCATCACTTTTTATGGGTCATGATTTGATGAGTGTTTTACTATCTTATGGAACATGTTTATATGATTTTATAATGTGAAATGTGGGACTTATATATCCATGAAATTAATTGGGAAAATATTTGTATCTCATGAGTATGATAGGTCTGGAATAGGAAGTAAACCTAGTTTGGTAATATAAGGCTGGAACGAGAAGTGAAACTAGTTCATTAATACATAGTTGTAACGGGAAGCAAAACTGGTTCAATAATATAGGGATGGGATGGAAAGTGAACCTAGTTCAGTAATACATGGCTGGAATGAGAAGTGAACCTAGTTCAATAATATAATGTTGGAATGGGAAATGAGATTAGTTTAGTAATACATGTATGGAATAAGAAGTGAACCTGGTTCAATAATACTGTGTTGGAATGAGGAGAGAACCTGGTTCAGTAAAGGAATTTTTCAACTAAGTTGGTATGGGGAGTGAAACTTAACTACTAATATTGTTTTAGGAGTGAATTCATACCACTAATATGTCCCTGTAATTAATCCTTGACTACTTTGGAAATCATTTTATATGTTTATATGTCTTCCAGAATCACATGTCTTATGCTTATGTTATGATCTCAGGGATTATGTTCTCGAATTACTTATGATTCATGTCTTATTAATTAAAAATATTTAGGCCATTACTTTTTATTATGATATTTTATATGTAGTGTATGATCTTCTAATTTTAAGATAGTGTTCTCATACCCTTATTATCATGTTATGCTTACATATCTCCCTTATTTACCCTTATTGAGCATCTGAGTTCACCTATTTCTTATGTTTCCTTTTCCCAAGTTATGAAGAAAGGTTTTACATAGGAGTACTAAAGGGGAATATTTTTAATGGATATGTTGGATATCATTCACCAAGACAGAATATTATGTTTCTATGCTTCCAAAGACACTTAACTATTATGGTCCTTACACATGTATTTCTATTATATATTGAATATTTATCTCAAATTATGTAATATCCATGTATGTTGAGCTTATGTCACTATAATTATTATGCTCCAAACCAAATAATAGTTATAAAATATTGAAACCATTCTGTAAAAAATATATTTACAACTACTAATGATATCATCACTTCTTGGCATAACTTTCACAATAACTTCAATCCCCTCTTTAGAAAAGACTTCAATAAAACTCTTCAACAAATTATTATTTTATTATTTTCCTCAGACTGATAATCATGTATCCAATGATGTTATATATATCAACCTACATCTAATGTATTGGTCTCTACTTCACTCTGATGTATTGGTGTCAAAAGAAGTCTGATGAGTTGACAACACTTGTAAAACATATCAGAGTTATTCTTTTGTTCTTGACCCAATTGTAGATTACCAATAGATTTTCCCTTATCCCAGTAAGATAAAGCATTTGTTTTATAAAATTTTTTTAATACATTATTAATATTTATATGTTTGATTGGTCTCTGATCTCATCCGGTTCTTTGGTCCTAATAACTTCCACTAAAAAAATTCTACCTCTGATTGATCGGTGACACCCAATGTCTAATGGACCAGTATGTACAACTTCAACTTAAGAAACTTATTTCCTTTTATGATAATGGTACAAAAAAACTTCCATTATTAATTGATTTATATATATGATGATTTTTTACCTTTTGTATTATTTTTCCAACTGAAAACCATCATCTTCATCTTCTCATGTTTCAAACAAAACCTCCCAGCCTTCAAACAATTCTCTGCCTAGTGATCTCGCACAGATAAATCGAGTTCAGAAAACTTTGACTTAAACAAAATTCTTATTCAAAAAACTCATTCTTGTATTGATGACTTACTCATGACTTTGATAATAGTTAATATCATAATAGAATAATATAACTTACACTGGAAACTATTATAACTTCCCATACTTTTAGCACATACTTCTTTCCAACCAAACCTCAAACTGATTGGTAGCACTTATTCTCCCTATTTCATTCATAAGTATAGAATAATAATATTTCTATAAAACATATAATTTATAATAACTCAAAAATAAGTAAACCATAATAATATTTAGTATAGATACTTTAAATAGTTTAATACTTTCTCATACAGATCAAAATATTATTTCCAAACATAAGGTGAGTCTCAAAAACTACATCTTTCACAAAACATACTCATAATAGAAAACCAAAACGAAGGTACATTATAATGAATAATGTGTTTGATTCTATGATTTCTATTCATACTTATTTCCCAATCAACTGATCACCAAATATTACAATGTTAGGTAATTTCTTTTTCTTGAAAAAAAAAGACAACACAATGAAAAACAACAAGAAAAAACTTATTTCAGTTCCAAAAAAACTTCCAACCAACATGGTCCTAACAAAAATATTTACCATCAACCCACTACTATCCAATACCATCCCTCTGGAATAACATCACACGTAAAATCTACCTTATAATTATAGGAATGGTATAAAATAACCAGTTTCCCATTCAAAACCCCAAATAGTGGGTATAAACACACATCAGTTAATCCCATAGAACATTACAATAACCCCTAGGAAAGAATCATATAGTGGGGTACCATGACTTGTTATTTTTCCCCTTTCATATAAGACCATTCTTTCAAAATTAATTTCTCCAAACTTTCACATTCCATCATTTTATAGTTAGGAATATATAAAATGGAAAGAATTAAATTATATTGTATAACCCATTCCCAAACTCATTTATAGTAACCATCACACCTAGTTATTTACATATACTTAATCATATCACTTTGTGAATAGGAATCTAAATAAAAACACTCTATATGAATAATAAAACATTAATGATAATGAATCCCATATACTATAACCTATCACAACACACTCTATATTTTAAGTCATACCAAGATAATATAATAATACACATCACTCAATAATAATCATAATATTTAATCCAAAAACATACCACATTTCCCAAAAATTACCTACACTAACCACTAAATATGTGTTCACCTTCTTATTGATGTTATATTTGATATTCTCTATTCATATCCTAATAGACCTCATATAAACTATTAAATGATTTTAAATCCATTGGAATGATTTTTTTGGACATCCTCATTGGGATAAATGTCGTCTCATATGAATTCTCATAATCAAATCTATACCAAAAACATAATATCCCCATTGCCAGAGGTTATATGGTACATAGTCAATATACACACTATACCTCACTATATATCCACTAAGAGATCTTCCTAGGCCACTAAAATGTTACCTCATGATCATGAACATATTTGGGGTATAATACATCAAACTTAAATAAGGGTGACACTTTGAAATAGTAATTAACTAATTTTAAAATCATACATCATTGCGAAAAACATATACTATAGTCTTATTAGTATTTCCCTATTTTATCAAAAAAATTACAAGAATTTTTAATCACTGTTCTATTCCCCATTATCTAAATTATGAAACACATGTGTCACATCAAACATAAATCATGAAAAAAAATCTTAATATTTTAGGGACTACCTACTACATATCATTAATTGTTATCTTATCCATAATCATGTAATTATTTATCCTTGTATTCCTAAAGTTAATAAACCCAAAAAAAATCAACCAAATTAATATATTTTGGGTGAATTAGTGTTAAATATTGTGTACAATAATGTATAGAGAAATATATATGGTTAACATTACTGGTGAAAGACCAATGAATTTCATAGTTCACAAATTGGACAAGGAATATGGAAATTATATATTAGCGATGAAAGAAGAGTTGTAGTGGGTTTACAACTAGGGTAAATAGTATGTCTATGATAATGAGGATTATTAAAATATTTTGATAAAATTTTATTTAATTAATATTTTAAAAATATATTATTTAGTATATCGGGTACCCAGTGACCACCACTATGACCATAGTGGTTAAAAACCTCTTATTGAATTGTTATAATATATTTTCAACCACTTTTATCACATATTTTAGGGCTCAGTAATCCAATAAAAATCTCACAACACCAACCATTTACCGCCAATTATTACTGATTTAATAGCCTATATCCCATCTTATTATAATATGAATCATGTTCCATAACAAGTTGAATAAATAAAATATCTCATTATACACTCATATGAACATTGTGATGTTTAATAGTTAATAGGTGGTCACCTTCTTGTTAAATTTATTTCCTATATGATCTTTTCACACATAATAATACTCTGTGGAATTTATGTGAACCATTCACTAAACATTAACTAATTGGAGTACATTAGGCAGGCCTCCTCATTAGGATACATCAAGATCTACCTTTCATAATAAATTAAATACACAAACCACTATATTCTATTTTTTATGAATCTCAAGGTTCATAGACTATATTTTCTTCCTTACCAATGTAACACACAAGGTGAACCTCTCTTTGGACCATTAAATAAAAGGCTTACTCATACAAGACATTATTATCTATCCCATGAGAGACAATCCTAGGATAGTAATATTTTATTCTGTGCTCAGTGACCTATTTGGGGTACAATATAGACAACTGGAATAGTGGAAAAAGAATGATTCATATTATTGGTGATTTTATAGTCATCAAAACTTGTGGAAAATTCAATTCCAATCCTCATATTCTCTCCTTATTTTATTGCATATTTATAAACACTCTTAGTTCATGTTTAGTTATACTTAACCCAAATAGAACATACTAAATACCATATCACAATAATATCATGAAATGATTCCACAATATTTTAAGGACTAACTTCCTCATAGAATTATGAGTTATCACATACCTATTCATGGGTAGATATATCCTTGTTCATATAAAATAGATTAATCATAAAACCCCCACCAAATTTAGAAGATTTTGGGTGATGTGATATTAAATGGTATGCTAAATTATAAATAAAATATTATATATAGTGTTCCTTAATGGTAGAAGACCACCATGACAGACTGCTCATGAATTATAAAATGAATTTTGAGTTGGGAGTTTAATAAATGAAAGGAGGTTTATAGAGGTTGGATAATACGTATTTTTGGTTTGATATATGAATGTGATGTTATATGTTTTTAATAAAATTTAAAAGTACTCATCTATAGGACACTAAGTTCTGAATAGACTCCTCATCATTATCAATAGTCTACTAAATTCTTAGTGGATGTCTATTAGCTACCCGGTGGCCATCTGTTGGATATATCATCCCCTAAAGATACCTAGCTTAGTACCAGGGGAACCCCTAGCAAGTATTTTCTAGAATATACAAAAAATATATTAGTAATGAATATACATATCATCCATAAAACATCAAAAATTCTTTATAATCCTAAAAAATATAGTAAAACCCTTAATTATTTCAAAATTAAGCATCAAAAATATGTTTTTAATTTATAAAATAAAAATTATTCATTCCTTATATTTAATTGAGTTTGGTTTTATCTAGTTATACTATCACATAATAGACCATTTCATTATAAATCACTTCTATACAGCTTCTTATTATCAAAAATAATAAATAATAATTTCATAAAATCTAATCAACCCATTGAGATCCAACTACACCTCATTCTTAAACTTTAACTTGATACGGTCTTATTTAACATGAACTTGATCAATATAAAAAACCATTCTACTAAAAATTTATCTATTTAGAATATAATATCACTTTATCATTTACGATATTATTTATATAAATTAAATTCAACCTCTCCATAATTATTTATTCTAGAAAATATCTATTTGGAACAAGAATTCACTAATATTCTTGAAAGATGAAATGATCTATGTCTTATAGGAAAAATTTCCACATTCGTACCCCTAATTTCTATAACTTATTGACATTATGTAATCATGTAATAGTTTATGTTTTAATAGATGGCCAATGGTTCCTGTGTATAAAAGATCAATGTTTACCTAGAGATTCACTTGAGTATCACCTAACAATTGACATCTAATTCCCAATATCATGGTTTAGAGTCAATATACATGGTATGATCTCAACTCTATATCTCATTACTTTAAGTAATAAAAATTTTCATATATCACATCAGTTACCACTACTACATACCTCATCCAAAAAAAATGAAATAATACAAAAATATTTTATTCAATCTAGAACAGATATAATTCCCCTTCTTCATTATTTCACATATAGTGAAAATCCCATTATTACTGTTAGGTTATACTAACAAAATCATTCTAAATGTTTAACATGCCTCACCTTTAACTAATATCTATATGATAAAGTATTCAATAGAATTTTTTCCATTATAGGATCATCTATATTTTTATCCTAATCAACTGAAATAGATGACTATAACATATCTTCAAAATTATTACTCATGTTCACAGCTCTATGTGATATATTGATCTCTTCTAAAATCCCTTCTCTTGTTTTAAGGGATTTATGGTTATTTATACTATAATTATTCGACCCTACCAACCATTTTTTATCACAACCATCAAGAAAAATAATGAGTATCGATAGAAATATCACATCCCACTCATATAGACCAATTTAAAATAATCTTTTATAAGAAACTAAATATCTTGAAACAATATAATCATTTAATGAATACCTAAAAACACATCCATTATACATATTCTGAAATATCCATGTTACGAGATATAAATTTCAAAAATTCCCACAAAAATCCCTATAGAACCTCTACACATGCCCCATATTTCCATAGATGTCATACTTACTCAGTTCATGTAACACCCCAAGATTTCATAGTGTGTTATTTCTTCAAAATAATTCAATAACTTGCACTACATGCAACACCGAGTTCAAGCGCACCATGACTTACCAAACAAGCCGTTCAAAAGAGGTTATGAATAGTATCAACTAAATTTTAAACTTTATATAATCCTTATAATTTAAGAATCCATATTATGAGAACAAATTCATTTTAAGTATTGCACTTTTATCAACTTTTAATAGTGAACCCTTTTAAAATACAATATTTTAAACTTTTTGACTAAATGGGGACATAAAAAATTTAAAATAAAACATCCCAAGCTTCCACGGTACTCTTTCCTTTGAATAATACAGTAGCGCGTGTTGTACGCAACTTCGATTTTTAACACACACCACAACCAATCAAACTAACCGTTATGAATAGTAATACCTACTTTTTGAAATTATATATATTTTATTTTTTAAAATGGACTTCATTTTTGGATTCGTAATATCGAATTTAGCCTGAGGTGAAATTTTGGTACTTTTCGGATAACTTTAATATTTTGATGAATAGTGAAAATTACTAAATTTTAATTAAAAACAACTTTTTTAATCAAAATAATTAATAGTGATAAATTATGAATTTGAGTGGTCTTAAAGTATACTTATAATATATTTTTACCATTTAATATAATTTTGGTCATTGGACATAATTTTACAATTAAACCAAACATAAACAAGTGTCAATCTTTTTATAGTTATTATCTCTTAAAAACACGCTTTTTGTTTTAACAACGGGAATTAATTTTAAATTAATTTCTGCCACTTCTGTGTTTTGAATTTGGAAAAATGGATTCCATATTTGTAATCAGAATGTTCAAATTGTGTAAATAGGTAACTTTTATTTTTAGACATTTTGAATAATTATTGCGGTAAATATTTTATTTACCACGGTTAAGGGTAAATCCGGTAAATAAGGGTTAAAAAATAATATTATAATAATACTAAATTACCCTAAAATGTGTCCTAGCCTTATTGGTTAATACATGTTCTGTCATAGGCATCTTTGGGACGATTTTGGGACCCCATGGAGCCACTTGTAGGTGATAGGGACACTTTATTTTAATTAAGCTAAAATAAGTACAAAAATGACAAAAGTATATATCTTTTAGAAACACAATTTTTACATAGGGTTATATATGTTGGATTTTCGACTATAAATATTAATTAGAAATATAAAAATATTTCCTACATTATGATAGTTTATTTATAATTTTTAGAGATTAAATAATTTAATTTATTTATGACACAATGATGATGCAGAAATTACCATAATAGTGAAAAATTAAAATAATTGATATTATAAATACCCAAATAAATAAAATTTGAGACTTTTAATGAATTAAAATAATTTTCTAGGATAATATGACATATTAGGATTGATGTAATTAACTTTTTTCTAATTAATCATTCTGTTATGATTTTTACAAAAATCTATTCTTGAATAGTGTCAAAATTGACATAAAAGAGTTTTTTAAACAAATATTATATTATTAATTGATATTAAATTCCTAAAAATCTAAAGTTCGGCCAAGAGGCTTATATCATGATATTTGTATCATTAAAGGACAACTTGGGGGTCTCTTGGATGTATATGGTAAGTTTATTAACCATATAATATAAAAATACAAAGAGACATTGTAAAAGTGAAACTAATTAACTTAGAGTTAATACTTAAAGATAAGGTTAATATAAGTACCCAAACCTGGCTAAATTCTATTGTTTGAGTAGTTTTCGACCTATCTTCACCTTAACCTTTGAATAATCAACTTTGGAGCCATTAAAAACCGAATATGAATTTATTATAAATTAATATTTCTAGCTTTTCCAAAGATGCCCCTCACCCCTCTTATAAAAGGGCACTCCTCCTTCTCATTTCTTCACACCTTCAAAGCCTTTTGGTTCGGCCAAACATTGCCCAAATACTCTCCCAGATTCCCTCAATACAACCTAGAGGCCTTAGTTTGATCATAAAGCTAACCTAAGGAGCCCTTTTGATCAAATCAAAAGGAAGAACCCGAAGAAGAGGTAATGATTTCACCACCCTTTTCCAAGTTCCTTTCTTCTTCCACTTCTTCTTCCTTTGTTGTCACCATTCTAAAATAATAACTCCAGTATCATATATATATTGTGATGTTATTATAAATATGGTACAACCATATTCAGTATTCTATCCACCCTTTGAATAACAAGTCACCATACGTGCGTACGTACGGCTTACCGTCTCCACGTCGTGGTGTAATTGTTATTCAATATATTATTATTTGGATGGGTATAATAATGATATGTAACTCATGTAAATAATTAATATAACATGTTAATGATTCTATATATATGATATAACAACCATTTATATTTATTTTAATATCAAAAGAATGATATTGTCGCTCGTGCGTATGTACGGACTACCGTCTCCACGAACGCGATGAGATTCATTCTCCATCGTATCCATTCAAGTATAATTCTCATTTTATGATTAATAATAGTATATAAGGACTTGATATCATTATGGATATGAATAATATACAACCTATCCATTACAAACATGGCTTACGTAACAAAACATATAAAATAAAATGAGTAAGTTAACACCCGAAACAATGATAATACTAAGATATTATTAACAAATCAATGTTAAAAGATCATATATGATATCATATTAATATATAAGATTCTTGTATAATTTAATAAAAATTATTTCACCATTGTACAGGAGGTTAACCTACCCCAACTAAGGAAAAGTACAAGTTAAGGGTTATTTCACAATCTCTTCATTATCTGAGGTTGTTTATACATAATAATCTACTGGTATCTCTTTATCATCCACATCCATGTTTCTTAAAAATGAATTTCAAAACATTTTTAATATTTACTAAGATATGGGTTAAAGTCATTTATACCCTTGTTTGACTTTTTATAAGACGTTTATAAAGAAATATTTCCGTCGTTTTCCAAACAAGGTGCTTTTTAACCTTTTTGACAGAATTAAGGTAAGAATGTTTTTTTAACTCATACGGCGGGTGCGGCTATTTACCTCCATTATAAAATCGTCAAAGCTTCCCTTACAATATTATAAGAATATTTTCAAAGAAAATGTTTTATTTTATAATTATGTGACTTTTAAATGATTTCAAAATGAATATTTTAAGAATTTCGGAAAGGTACTCTTTATCAAAATCAGAATTTTAAATTTTTTAAAGATTTATCTTTCTAAATCTTTTTAATAAATGTCCATGTATTCAAAATGGTTTTTAAGGATTTATTTATATGGACATGAATGTTTTTAAAATGTTAATTCCTTTCAAAAGTTTCAAAGTGGTATGGGACACTTTGATTCAAAAATCTCTTTTAATTACTTCCTTTATAAATGTGTGACTTTTAAATGATTTCAAAAAAAAGGAGATATTTCTCTCAAATAGTTTTGATTTCATCCATGTCAACATCCTTTGATGGATTTTATGATTATATGAAGTTGATTTATTGTGATACAAAACTTCTATATTGTATTGAAGGTTTTGTGATATGTTTGACAATGGATGTGCTATTTTTATACCATTCATAGTTTATGGTGAAAGTATTGACATTTCGTATGCTAGTTTTAATACAAATGTTTATGTTAAGTTTAAACATTTTCATATGGGAATGAATTGGACATAATATGTGACGGGTGGAGCCCACTATAGCTCCTCGATGCATCGGTAGGTCTCATGAGACAAACTAGTGTCTTGGCAAAAGGCCTTGGCAAAATCGTTTTTGTAGTCTTGGCACGAGGCCTTGGCTATGTGGTTATGATAGTCTGGCATTATGCATTCCATCATTATCAAAGTGGTTATTGATATTTCATGTGACTATTCGATTAGTAGAATATCCATGTGAATAAGTAAATGGCATTATTTCATTTTATTTTTGCCATACTATGTTGAAGTTCAAGTTTAAAAGGCTTTTTTTAGTTATACATTGCCTTAAATGTTTATGCTTATTTATAAATGTTTCCGCTGTATTGCTTACCCATACCGAGCATTTGAGCTCACCCCTTTCAATGTTTTATTTTTCCCAGGATTCCAAGAAGTATATTGTGATTGATAAGAAGGGTTAAGACAAGGGAATAATGGCATTCATAAAGGATTATTTATGTTGTTTTTTATGTTATGAAGTGTAATGTAACATTCATGTATGTAATCTATTTTCCAAGACTGCTAAACTAATTGGTCTTTCGAGACTTGATTCCTTGTAATCATGCCAATGTATCAAAATAATGCACCGACTCTGGGTTACGAGGTTCGGGGCATTACAGTTGGTATCAGAGGAAGTTTAGTACAAACCTTGGAAACTAGATTTAGGTAAACTCTGATTAGAGCACATAGACCTAAGATGGGCCTTGAGGATTAGTATAGAAGAACTTCCTAGAATTTTGGTATTGTAGAGATTTTGTGAGTTTTCCTAGCAATACATCCCTGTCTGGATACGAGCAGGTAGAGGCGGCTCTGGCACAGATGTACCTAGGGGTAAAACCCGAAAACACCGCTTTAAGCTAGACTCGAACGGTAACTGGTGCACGACAATGGGCCTTGCTGCACTCTTGGTTAAGACACTCCCGGGGGATTTGCTTAGGACAATTCTCATTTTCTTTACAAACCATTATTAAGGGTTTATGAGTATATACTTCTTCAAAGGAGACATTTTTATGATTATGGAGTATATACATAAACTATTTAATTTATGTTATGTGTTTTAAAAGTTTGGGATTAGGTATTGTTATTCATAAACTAATATAGTGTATGCAATTGTTTAGAAATGGCGCTCAGTAGAAGGAATGATAACTCCAGCAATGCACATAATCCAAATAGAAAGAAGGATCATATCTTTCATGGTCTTAAGCCAGAATTTATAAGAGAAATAGTCTCCCATGTATTATCATCATATGAAGAAATAATATCATGTGTTGATAAGATAAGTAAAGATTTTACTGAGTCCTATGGCTTTGAAGGGAAGCAAGAGAAGAAAAGGATGAAATAGAAAAAGATGGATAAAGGGAAGAGGGAAAAGAAGAATTTTCCCATATGTGATAATTGTGGGAAGAAACACCCTGGAACTTGTCAGAAAGGAATGGGAGTTTGTTATAAGTGTGGAGGAAAAGGGCACAAAGTACGTGACTGCAAGGGTAAGAAAATGGTTTCAAATGTACAATGCTTCATTTGCAAAGAGTTTGGACACTACGCGAGCCTATGTCCCAGTCATTAAACCATACCGCAAATGATGATATTGGATAATAATCAAGTTATGATACTACCACAGATGAAGAGGAATGATTAGAGTTCTTATGTTGATTATGTCAATTGAGTGTTGTATCAACAATGTACTTGTTATAATAATTATGGAGTATATAAGGATTGTACTGCAGTACTATTTCATTAAGGACTTGAGATTGTGTGGAACAAAGAAAAGTGACTCAATAGCAGGATAAATTTTTGGAAAATATATAGTTGAGAGAATGATAAACCATAATATAGTTCTGATACCGAGGTATTGATTTTGGAATAATACATGATTTATTTGGGTAAATTATATTGGATATTCTTGACTACCTTGAAATTGATTAATGATATGTGTATTCCATCATTGTTGGGGTTTAAAACATTTTTGTATTGATGAAGTATATCCTTCATTCTATATGGAATAAGCGAGAATGAATGTAATCAATAAAGAATATGGTAATTCAGTATGTTTCAGTACATGATGAAGGTATTAATATGCTATTACGGGGTAAAAAGGATCTACATTATGTTTACCTTCCTTATAAATTTTTGACTGTGAGTTTGGACAGATTTATTTTGGATAGTTCTAGTTTGGATTATTTTGGATTGCCGTAAAAGGACAACTCGGAGGTCGGGCGGCAACCCGTCACGTCCGGTTAGGCCGCGAGACTTGAACCCGCAACCGAAGGGCGACAAGGGTGTATCACCTACCATTGGCCCATGAGATGTCCTAGATTAAATAATGTAGTTTTTTTTAAATGATCTGGTAGAAGAATTATAAATTCGTTTATTTTGGAACCCTGTATGAATAGTATAAATAGAATTTTTTTTTACGTTATATTGTCTTTTAGAGTGAAAGATGAGTTTGTGGTAGAAATTTATTAATGGATAAAACTCTAATTATAATGTAATTATATCTCCTTATGATCTTATCCAATATCATAAATAAATTCCTCAACATTAATAAAAGGAACTTAGAACAAAAATGTTGTCCTAGATGGTGCCTTAAATCGTCACTAATTTACGGCTTTGGGATTGTTGGCCTTTTCATAGCCATGTTCTCTACCACTCTCCATCAGATAATTGATGGTTAGATTTCTCTTCCATATCCATATTTTCCTACATGGAACCCTAGTATGTGTTATTTTCGGTAATCTTCATACTTTCCACTCTTTATTTTAAATAGAGGCCTCATTAATTCATTTTTCGATGTGGGATTTCAACTAAGATATTTTGAATCGTCAAAAATGTGTTATCCTAATACCTTATGTTTTGTTGAATCTATGGTATTTTAAATCATCATAGATTGATGAATTTAAGGACCTCAATTTTAAACTTGTTTGTGATTGATGACCTCAATCACTACCTATAAATATTTTTGTTTTTCCTCCAATTATATGTCTCTAATTTCCACCAATGTTTTCCTAATCGAGATCAGAATTTGGTGGTGACCCTTTCATTTCTATTTTCCTCATTTTAAGGCTAAATTTTATTAACCCAATTTCCGATGTGGGTTTTCCCACAAAGATATTTTTATTTTCAACCTTTTATTTTTGAAGAACAATTTCAAATTGCGAGGACGCAATTTATTGAAGGAGGGGAGAATGTAACACCCCAAGATTTCATAGTGTGTTATTTCTTCAAAAAAATTCAATAACTTGCACTACACGCAACACCGAGTTCAAGCGCACCATGACTTACCAAACAAGCCGTTCAAAAGAGGTTATGAATAGTATTAACTAAATTTTAAACTTTGTATAATCCTTATAATTTTAGAATCCATATTATGAGAACAAATTCATTTTCAGTATTGCACTTTTATCAACTTTTAATAGTGAACCCTTTCTAAATACAACATTTTAAACTTTTTGACTAAATGGGGAGATAAAAAATTTAAAATAAAACATCCCAAGCTTCCACGGTACTCTTTCCTTTGAATAATACAGTAGCGTGTGTTGTACGCTACTTCGAGTTTTAACACACACCACAACCAATCAAACTAGACGTTATGAATAGTAATACCTACTTTTTGAAATTATATATATTTTATTTTTTAAAATGGACTTCATTTTTGGATTCGTAATATCGAATTTAGCCTAAGGTGAAATTTTGGTACTTTTCGGATAACTTTAATATTTTGATGAATAGTGAAAATTACTAAATTTTAATTAAAAACAACTTTTTTAATCAAAATAATTAATAGTGATAAATTATGAATTTGAGTGGTCTTAAAGTATACTTAGAATATATTTTTACCATTTAATATAATTTTGGTCATTGGACATAATTTTACAATTAAACCAGACATAAACAAGTGTCAATCTTTTGATAGTTATTATCTCTTAAAAACATGCTTTTTGTTTTAACAACGAGAATTAATTTTAAATTAATTTCTGCCACTTATGTGTTTTGAATTTGAAAAAATGGATTCCATATTTGGAATCAGAATTTTCAAATTGTGTAAATAGGTAACTTTTATTTTTGGACATTTTGAATAATTACTGCGGTAAATATTTTATTTACCACGGTTAAGGGTAAATCTGGTAAATAAGGGTTAAAAATAATATTATAATAATAATAAATTACCCTAAAACATGTCCTAGCCTTATTAGTTGATACTTGTTCGGCCATAGTCATCTTTGGGTCGATTTTGGGACCCCATGGAGCCACTTGTAGGTGATAGGGACACTTTATTTTAATTAAGTTAAAATAAGTACAAAAATGACATAAGTATATATCTTTTAGAAAAACAATTTTTAAATAGGGTTATATATGTTGGATTTTAGACTATAAATATTAATTAGAAAGATAAAAAGATTTCCTACATGATAATATTTTATTTATAGTTTTTAGAGATTAAATAATTTAATTTATTTATGACACAATGATGATGCAGAAATTACCATAATAGTGAAAAATTAAAATAATTGATATTATAAATACCCAAATAAATATAATTTGAGACTTTTAAAGAATTAAAATAATTTTCTAGATAATATGACATATTAGGATTGATTTAATTAACTTTTTTCGAAGTAATAATTCTGTTATGATTTTTACAAAAATCAATTCTTGAATAGTGTCAAAATTGACATAAAAGAGTTTTTTAAAAACATATTATATTATTAATTGATATTAAATTCCTAAAAATCTAAAGTTCTTCCAAGAGACTTATATAATGATATTTTTATCATTAATTGACCACTTGGGGGTCTCTTGGATGTATATGGTAAGTTTATTAACCATATAATATAAAAATACAAAGAGACATTGTAAAAGTGAAACTAATTAACTTAGAGTTAATACTTAAAGATAAGGTTAATATAAGTACCCAAACCTGTCTAAATTCTATTAGTTGAGTTTTTTTCGACCTATCTTCTCCATAAACATTTAATAATAAACTTTTGATCCATTAGAAACCGAATAAGAATTTATTATAAATTAATATTTCTAGATTTTCCAAAGGTGCCCCTCACCCCTCTTATAAAAAGGCACTCCTCCTTCTCATTTCATCACACCTTCAAAGCCTTTTGGTTCGGCCAAACTCTGCCCAAATACTCTCCCAAATTCCCTCACTACAATCTAGAGGCCTTAGTTTGATCATAAAGCTAACCTAAGGAGCCCTTTTGATCAAATCAAAAGGAAGAACCCGAAGAAGAGGTAATGATTTCACCACCCTTTTCCAAGTTCCTTTCTTCTTCCACTTCTTCTTCCTTTGTTGTTACCATTCTAAAATAATAACTCCAGTATCATATATATACTGTGATGTTATTATAAATATGGTACAACCATATTCAGTATTATATCCACCCTTTGAATAACATGTCACCATACGTGCGTACGTACGGCTTACCGTCTCCACGTCGTGGTGTAATTGTTATTCAATATATTATTATTTGGATGGGTATAATAATGATATGTAACTCATGTAAATAATAAATATGACATGTTAATGATTCTGTATATATGATATAACAACCATTTATATATTATTTTAATATCAAAATAATTATATTGTCGCTCGTGCGTACGTACGGACTACCGTCTCCACGAACGCGATGAGATTCATTCTCCATCGTATCCATTCAAGTATAATTCTCATTTTATGATTAATAATAGTATCTAAGGACTTGATATCATTCTGGATATGAATAATATACAACCTATCCATTACAAACATGTCTTACGTAACACAACATATAAAAAAAACGAGTAAGTTAACACCCGAAACAACGATAATACTAAGATATTATTAACAAATCAATGTTAAAAGATCATATATGATATCATATTAATATATAAGATTCTTGTATAATTTAATAAAAATTATTTCACCATTATATAGGAGGTTAACCTACCCCAACCAAGGAAAAGTACAAGGTAAGGGTTATTTCACAATCTCTTCATTATCCGAGGTTGTTTATACATAATAATCTACTGGGATCTATTTATCATCCACATCCATGTTTCTTAAAAATGAATTTCAAAACATTTTTACTATTTACTAAGATATGGGTTAAAGTCATTTATACCCTTGTTTGACTTTTTATAAGAAGTTTATAAAGGAATATTTCCGTCGTTTTCCAAACAAGGTGCTTTTTAACCTTTTCGACAGAATTAAGGTAAGAATGTTTTTTTAATTATACGGCAGGTGCGGTTATTTACGGCCGTTATAAAATCATCAAAGCTTTCCTTACAAGGTTATAAGAATATTTTCAAAGAAAATGTTTTATTTTATAATTATGTGACTTTTAAATGATTTCAAAATGAATATTTTAAGAATTTCGGAAAGGTACTCTTTATCAAAATCAGAATTTTAAATGTTTTAAAGATTTATCTTTCTAAATCTTTTTAATAAATGTCCATGTCTTCAAAATGGTTTTTAAGGATTTATTTATATGGACATGAATGTTTTCAAAATTTTAATTCCTTTCAAAAGTTTCAAAGTGGTATGGGACACTTTGATTCAAAAATCTCTTTTAATTACTTCCTTTATAAATGTGTGACTTTTAAATGATTTAAAAAAAAAGGAGATATTTCACTCAAATAGTTTTGATTTCATCCATGTCAACATCCTTTGATGGATTTTATGATTATATGAAGTTGATTTATTGTGATACAAAACGTCTATATTGTATTGAAGGTTTTTTAATATGTTTGACTGTGGATGTGCTATTTTTATACCATTCATAGTTTATGGTGAAAGTATTGACATTTCGTATGCTAGTTTTAATACGAATGTTTATGTTATGTTTAAACCTTTTCATATGAGAATTAATTGGACTTAATATGTGACAGGTGGAGCCTGCTATAGCTCCTCGATGCATCGGTAGGTCTCATGAGACAAACTACTGTCTTGGCACAAGGCCTTGGCAAAATCTTATTTGTAGTCTTGGCACGAGGCCTTGGCTATGTGGTTATGATAGTCTGGAATTATGCATTCCATCATTATGAAAGCGGTTATTGATATTTCATGTGATTATTCGATTTGTATAATATCCATGTGAATAAGTAAATGGCATTATTTCATTTTATTTTTTCTATACTATGTTGAAGTTCAAGTTTAAAAGGCTTTTTTTTAGTTATACAATGCCTTAAATGTTTATGATTATTTATAAATGTTTCTGCTGTATTGCTTACCCTTACAGAGCGTTTGAGCTCACCCCTTTCAATGTTTTATTTTTCCCAGGATTCCAAGAACTATATTGTGATTGATAAGAAGGTTTAAGACAAGGGAATAATGGCATTCATAAAGGATTATTTATGTTGTTTTGTATGTTATGAAGTGTAATGTAACATTCATGTATGTAATCTATTTTCCAAGACTGCTAAACTAATCGGTCTTCCGAGACTTGATTCCTTGTAATCATGCCAATGTATTAAAATAATGCACCGACTCTGGGTTACGAGGGTCGGGGCGTTACAGTTCATCACTAAAAATAGAGTATATATACCCATTCCTTTTATATTGTAAATGAAATGAGAAATTCATACATTAGGGAAATAAAGGTGACGATTTGTCCCATTGATTTACTCAACCTATATGTTCTTGACATGAAAATATGAGCTTTTACAGCAACCAATGAGTCACTTTTCTACAAAAAACATCTGAATATAAAGACCATATTATTCCATTTCTAACACCTTATTGAATAATTATAGGTAGTATTATAAGAAAAGTTAGACCACACACACCTTTAATAATTATTTGAGTCCTTTATTAAAAAAAAATACACATTAATAAACTCATTTCAATTGAAGGGAGAAATAAATAAGGGAAATATCTCAAATTCAAAAGCATAATATATCACAAACATCCGATTCTAAAATATTTTCATAAATGATAAAAACATTATATGGTGTACTATCTTTTGAAATAATATTTTATTAAAGTTAGAGTAGAACTTGATACATGGTACTCAATTCATCTATCTTTAAATATATAGTATACTTCAATATTAATATGATTTACAATTAAATTTAGTGATATATAGTTTCATATTTCAGATCATTGGAGAACTAATCTATCAAAACATGAATCAAAATATTTTAATCTTATTTTGGAATTAAAATATCCCTAATAATCTATAAAATATTTATAATATTGAACTACAAATTTATGAATGGATTTTGTATCCCCCATTTCTCCTTGTATTTAAACCCTATAAAAATACTTAAATATCCATAATTCACTCTCTAGGAAGGATGTGTCAATAGATTCAAAAACTATCTCAGAAACCAACGTCATATCTATGAGAATATCCTTCTAAAAGTGAAGATCAATTTAATATTCCATATTCAAAAAAAGTCCAAAATCATTTTTTTGTCATCCATGCCTTCCAAGAATAATCCATACTATACCATTCCATTCCAGACATATCTGATTGGAATCCATTTTCCATTTTTCCCAATGATCAACATCGGGATTATTATCCTAAAAACTCACTTGCATACACTAAAAGTGAAAATTTAAAAACTTAAAAACTAAATAACTTACAATGTACATAGAAAAAGTATACATTCTTTTGTTACTATGCTACTAACTTGAAATCATAACATCAAGAGTCATATCTCACTAGCCTCATATCACACTCCAAAAAAACTAGAATATGCTTAAATATTATTATACACTTTAAAAAAACACATATCTCACATTGTATTATTGATCCCATACATAATAAAGGTATTCCACCTACCTAATCTAATGTTTTAATGATTTATAAACCATGGGGTTGTCCTGTATATATCCCAATTTATTCCATAGCTATACAATTCTAATTCTAATATACTATATGTGTATCATTATAACATAGGTTTATATAAAAAATATCATAATATTAATGTGGTAAACAATAATAAAACCACCAAATTTTTTTGTAACTAATTAATTTAGCCACAAATAAGATTCTCAAGAAAACGATGAATAATATTTTATTTAAATATTAGTTTACCAAAACCCCTTTTAAAAATGTATTCTTAATTTTTTTTTTCAAAAAATATTTTTTATAAATTCTTCCCAAAATCTATTTTTCTATTAACATGTAATCATACTCATTTCATGTGATCTAATGCTATAAATTTGATTCATGTATTCATTACTATTCTTACTCATGGTTTAGAGTAAAAAATAAAATTAATAATGTTCTAACACAATATTTCTACAAATTGAAAACCCATATATATCAAAGATAATATCCATAATCACACTCCATAGTAAATTAGAACATTCACCATAAAGATGATATATATACATTGCAGGAATATTATATATATACATACCAATACCCCATACCATAATAAATATAGAAAACAATTCTATGATATAATTTGATAATAAAATAGAACTAATTTCCTAGAACAATAAATAGTGTTTCAGGGCCCCATGCACATATCACAACATTATAGAGGATGGTATCTTGTGATAAGGATCTATGATCAATATTGGGGAGACTATATGCTCAACATAATTGAATATAATATCTATTAAATAATTTACACATATACCAAAAGAATACTAGAGTACATATATAAAAAATTTATAGTGGAAATCTATCAATGAATCATAAATATGTTATTATAATTCCAAATGAATACCTACAATTAATATAATGTAATATAAGATAAATGGGATATCTTGATATATTTATCATATATTGGTATGAAATAAAATAATAAAAATAAATATTAGTATATACATCTTTAAAGGTTCAAATCTATACTTATACATTGAATCTATAATCCTATCAGGTTAGTCATGATGGATCACCAATATAGATTCCCTAACCCTTGCTTGAATTCTAAAAAATAAATACTACATGCCAACTAAGGTTCACATATAGGGTGTTAATACAAAACATATAATTATACCACTAATGATTCACCAAATAAATACTATAATATATCTAGGGAGTAAATATAAGATATAGTAATCAAATCATTACCACTTAACATAAAAATGACCAAATCAAGTCATATTTTTCATAATAAGATACCATGATGTGAACCCTTATCTACTTTAACTACTCCTGATGAATCGTACTAGTTATACTATAAAACAAACACCATTGTGTTAGTAAAATATCTATCTATGTATACTAAGTAATATATCAATACACATATTATGATAGAGGTGTAATATAGCTAATATCTTAGGAAATAACCACATTGAATGTTCCATGAGAGTTATTGTTAGGACATTATCATTTTATGCTAACCCTTTGGAATAACATGAAATTTAGAATCTATAAAAAACTATTTAATGAAACTGAAATAAAATATCCCCGCAAGAAATAACTACTTAAATGGGGTATCAAGAAACAATTTTTATGCCCCAAACATCTAGCATTATCCCTTTAGAAGGAATCATAATATGAGGTGGAATAATTAAATATTAGTCTTGAAGTATTCCAGACTGACTCTATGCAATAAATATCTCCCACATACACTATAGAAACCAAATCAATGTCTACTATCCATATGAATGGAACCATGATTGACCCTAGGAGTATTCCTTGATATCCAGAGGAAGATAACTAATAATGAGTGATTGAATTATTTGTTTAGGTAATGACTTAACTTAAAAGAATTACAATCCATGTTAATGTTAGATTCTACATAATATCTAACATGACCTATAAATATGTTAGAAATTTCCAAAATATTTAACAAATTCTACATGTGTAACCTGTATAGAAAGGTAACTTTGTATAATTATGTAAAATAATTTCTATATGAATGAAACCATAAATAAATTTAGTATATACATAAAAAATACAAACCATATAAATAAATACAACCTTTAGATATAAATAAAAATGAAATATACATGGATATGTGCTAATGAGTATCTTATAAATGATAGCATCACCCTGATCCAACACTATGTGGATACCTAACCTTCTAAGAACTAACCATAATTATTTATTCTACAGACAACCAAATAGCATATCATGTACCAATATATACCGGATATAGAACAAGTGAAGCTATATATATACTGAAGTACACATAAAAGGTATGTGTAAAATGACTAATGGAGCAACGTTGATGTTATTAACTTACATATAGGATAATTAGGTGCATGTAACATAATGTTTCTACACATCTACATATATAATAATAAATTGGTTTTCAATGAAAATAGTCAAATCATTCTAACAACTAACTAAAATTTTAATTATAGAGAAATGATAAATATAATGGGCTACTCTCTATACTAGTAGGATTAAAATATTTTTACAATTCAAGAATAACTAGGAATATTGGAAGAAAAATATATGATCAAGGGACCTAATATCCCATCCCATGGGAATGATAAGTTTGATATAAAGGTAGGGAAATATTAATCCAATCCCTACTGTAAAAATGAATGTTTAGAACTATTCAGGGCACCATGAACCAATCCCATTTTTATAACCTATCTATCCAAAGTTATTATGCTATATTAATCATTCTATAATAATAATATTTCCACCTTTCACATGATAAAAATAAATATATAGAAAAAATACACATGTATAGAACATTAATAATAATAATGACACAATTAATTTCATATATTTCATTTCATATGATCATTTGGTTAGTTTCTCAGTGATATGTGTTCCAGAATTGATAGGTCGCAAGGTCAAATTGAAATGACCCGAACTTTTGATCAATTTTTGTTTCCTATTTTTTTGTCTTATTTTATTTTATACTCAACAAAACAATTTCATTTATTTAATGGAATGAGTCTAATTACAATTATACTATTAGGTTTCAACTTTTATATGATCATTGGTCAACATGACAGTTGGTCGATATAACTGTTGGAAACTAAACTCTTAATGTTGTGATTATTGTTTATAAATACAAGTGATCTTAGTTACAGAAAGAAGATTCGATTGCCTCATCTAGTAGTCTTGGGCCGTTCGAAGCCCATCTGACAGAACTTGGGAAGGTGGTAGCACAACTGGGATTTGCTATGGACCAAACCTAAGCCAAACTTCATCGTCTGAAGCTTGAACAGAATCGCCTACGGGAGAAGTTCAAGCTAATAGAAATCACCACTCGGGAAATGTTGGTCGAGCCGACCCAAGATTTTATCACCTTAGAACACCTTAAACTTAGGTCCTATGCTGGTGTTATAAGGGGATATGTAATGAGTCCATAACTTCCTTTTGTAATCCTTTGAGATAAATAATTTTTTGATTTCTTCTTATGGTGAAGGTTGTGAATTTTCAAATGTATGGATAAATATCGGATGTATATTATTGATCAATTTTGAAAAAAAAAGTTATATTAAAATATTTATGTAAACCTTAAATAATTAATATTGAGTAATGATTTTCAAAAAATGGTCTTCTACAGTTATGTTCAGTAAGAAATTTAGAGTCTAATAAGATCAACATAATTTTTGGTGAATAGTAAATTATAAATATTGATTTTTTGCTTATGATTAGTAATGTGAAAAATGGATTAAGTAACCTCACTTAAGAAATTATTAATATAATTTAGGCACCTTTATTAAATAATTTGATTCAATAAAATAGCTAAATAACTATTTCAGAAATTATTAGTTAAGTAATATTTTTTTTGGGTGAATAGTGTTTTTTATTTAAAAATTAAATTAAATTAATTATAAAATTATTTTTATAAAATGGATTTTATTTTTCAATTCAGATCATCGATATTAGGTTAAGGTGATATTAGGGGATTTTTCTGAAAAAAGGTGAATTTTTTGTGAATAGTGAAAATGCAGTTTTTAGTTTCGGGTGTTTAATGACATCATTAAGGCTGTAATAAATATGTAATCATTCTGGTCAAATTATGAATAGTAATATATGATATGAGGTGTCCAAAGTGGCCAATACCATGGTTAAATACCATGGGCAAGCCCATGGTTTTTCCAATACCACTAATGAGGTGTCCCTTGGAAATTAATGACTTGTCCCCTCACTTCTCCTAAAAATACCAAGTCATTCTCTCATTCATTAATTTTACAAACACTCACCAATGAAGTTATGGTCTCTTTACCTACCAAGGATTCCTATAAAGGTTCTCTCAAGCCTCCCAAGGTCCCTAACTTCAAGCTTTTGAAGTTACTCTTCAAGGTAAGAGAATATTTCACACTCCTCTTTTAAGTCATGACTTCCTTTATGTTTTGTCTTCTAGTTTCCATATCTTTATTTTGAGGGTATGTTATTATATGTTCTAATTACTGTCCATTTGAAGTCTAAATTTTGAGATACCCTTTCCTCTCTTGTCAATTTGTTTTTTTTTTTTTGAATTTTTAAGTGACGTCGTTAGGCTGCCAAATTTCTCATAAAAGAAATTGCATCTTCTATTTTCTTTCATGTTTCCTTTTCATGTGGTATTTAATTAAAATATCCATAACATGATCTTATTATATACTCATACTTTATTATGAATTATTTATGAGTGTTTAACCCTTGTCCCCTCTCTTTTCAATTTTTTTAAAACCATGTTATTTATACGTTGTGCTGTAGAAATTTCGCCTCAAAATTTCTATCTCTTTCTCTCCAGAAATTCTTTTGTTTTATTTATGTGAATACCCAGACCTATCATGTTTATATGTGTGTTCATAAATATATAAATATGATATATTTTGTTCTGGAATTTACATACATATAACACTCACTCCCTTTCTATGGGTTATAAATGACATAATGATCTTATTTTTAAGAACATTTAAAACGTCACGATATTGAAATGAAACCCATTTCTTTTATTATCCATGGGTTATTTATGAAATGTTTTATTATGATAAATGTGGATCACATGAAAGTAAAGACATATTTAGGGTTTTCTATGATATCTATCCAATGCATTGGGTAAATAATTAATCTCTAGAGATGACAAGTTTCACGATACCTTGGTGAATAACCTTGGTATTTTTTATGACACCTTGGGGATGGACCTTGGTGATATGTTCATAAATGTCTAAATGAAATTTTGTTGCCACATATTCAAGATATGTTTCAAGTTCTTTTCATTATGATATTTCTATACTTCCATTTCTCATGTCTTTAAGTTTTTATTCATGTTCTTATTGTTAACACAAGTAAACTGATTCCCTTGTTTACCCTTACTGGGCCTTATACTCACCCTTTACCTTGATGTAAGTCTCCAAGATATGAGATGTAGTAATTGTACATAGGATAAATATATAATGAAGCCTTAAAAGCGGATTAGAAGAATTTTTTATGTTGTTTTCATGTTTTGTGTCCCCGATTTCCAAGACACAAGACTTTAAAGATCCTATGTACGTATAATGTAATGAAAAGTTATGTAATAAAAAGGCAGGATTTCACAGTTGGTATCAAAGGATAGTTTAGTTATTTATATAAATTAGGCTATGAAAACATTAGTAAGAACCATATAGAAAAGTTTAAATATAGGAAAATTTCCTGGTATTTTGGTGAGTATTGAGTAAGTGGTTTATCAAACAAATGCATCCCTATCTGGATACGAGCAAGTAGAGGCAGCTCTGACATAGATGTACAAAGGGGTAAACCCCGAAAACACTACTTTGAGCTAGACTCGAACATGAACTGGTGCATGACATTGGGTCTTGCTGCACTCTTGGTTACGACACTCCCGGAGGATATATTTGGTTAATCGCAAGATTTTTATGAATCATTATGAAGGAATTATAGATAAATGTAATTGTTTAGGCACACTAGGGAAAAATGCGGATTTAGCGGTGGTATTTTTTTCATTTCTCGACGGTTTAAACCGCCGCTAAATTGATTGGCGGTGGTTTTGAAAAACCGCCGCTAAATCGTGCGTCGGGAAACTATTCACAATGGTTTTGAAAACTGTCATAGAACATTTTACGGCGATTTTTTAGTGGTGGTTTAAACCGCCACAAAATGATTTAGCGGCCGTTTTTTGATTTTTTTTATTTTATTTTATTTTATTTTATTTATTTTATTTATTTATTTTATTTATTTATTTTATTATTTATTTTATTTATTTTATTTATTTTATTTATTTTATTTATTTTCTTTATTTTATTTATTTATTTATTTAATTTATTTAATTTATTTATTTCGTATTTTATTTATTTATTCGTATTTATTTTATTTATTTATTTCCTATTTTATTTATTTATTTCGTATTTTATTTATTTATTTCATATTTTATTTATTTATTTCGTATTTTATTTATTTATTTCGTATTTTATTTATTTATTTCGTATTTTATTTATTTATTTCGTTTTTCATTTATTTATTTCATATTTATTTTATTTATTTCATTCAATTCACATTACTTTATTTACTTTATCCATGCATGCATGCTCATTCCCATGCACATGCCCATGCACATGCCTATGCAATATAAAGAAATACTGTGTTTGGTGAGATTTGAACCCCTAACCTCTTGCATATTTTCTAAAGAAATTACCATTTTAGCAAGCTCGTCATGTGGTTAATATACAGAATTTAATATACTTATATATACTAATTGAAAAAACAAATAATACATAACTAATAGATATAAACTCAATAATAATTAAATAATAAGAAATAATCAATAATTAATAACCAATAATTCATAATTCATAATTATTGATTTATTAGTTATTTATTGAGTTATTTATTATTATTTTCTTGTTTATTATAATAAATAACAAATAAATTATAATAATATTTACATAAATTATAAAATTATGAAAATAAAATAATAAAATAATAAAATTATGAAATTAAAATAATAAATAATTAATAATTAATAATTAATAATTAATAATTAATAATTAATAATTAATAATAAATAATAAATAATAAATAACAAATAATAAATAATAAATAATAAATAATAAATAATAAATAATCATAAATAATAAATAATAAATAATAAATAATAAATAACAAAAAACAAAAAACAAATAATAAATAATAAATAATAAATAATAATAAACAAATAATAAATAATAAATAATAAATAATAATAAATAATAAATAAATAATAAATAAATAATAATAAATAATAAATAAATGTAAATAATAAATAAATATAAATAATAAATAAATATAAATAATAAATAATAAATAACCAGTAACAAATTATAGATAATAAATAAATTAAAGTATATTATAAATAATAAATGATAAATGATAAATAATAAATGAAACACATGAAAAAGTACAATAAGGCGTGATAAGGGATGAAAAATTATTAAAACGCATGAAAAGAGATGGAGAAGCATGAAGAAGGAAGCATTAGAAAGCACGAGAACGCATGAAAACTCATGAAAACTCTAGAAAACCCCTTAAGAATTCAACATAATCATCATAATAACCCACAAAAAACCATTGATAAAGATAATAAGTCATGGAAACCCAAATAAACAGTAATAAATGGAGCAGCCGTTAAAACCTGTCAAAACGGTCATAAAGTGACAAAAACATTGGACTCACAATAACGGAGATAACTTATGATCTGATAGTCCATTCCAGATCCGCGACCAGTCAAATCAAAGATCCTAAAATGATCTTCAAGATAATAGGTGAAAGAGGCTGAATGGACCGGCAGATTGGAAGTTACAACCATTTAAAAAAAACTGATGGGGAACGGGTGCTAGAAACGAGGCATCGAAAAACATAACAAACCCGATACACACTAAAAAGTCCATAACTTTTGATCCAGGAGTCCATGTGGGCGCTGCGAGCAGTCAAACTGAATCTCATGGAACGAAATACGATCTGGCTGGTGGAGGAGTCCGAACTAACATACGGATCGAAGGTTAGGTCCATTTGAAGACAAGTTTGACGGGACAACGGTGATGGAAACGGGGTTTTTGAGGTTTTTGGAGGGGTTTTGGGGGTCAAAAAACCAAACAGAAGCCTTCTTCTGTTGAACTGGTGTGTAGCTCTCTTCGCTGGCTTTGATTTGATATGTGGTAGACCCCAAACGGACACCCAGAGCGAACATTATGGCCGTTTGAAGTTGAAGAACAATTTTCAACTTTATTATCACTCTCATATCTTCTGTATCTTATACCGTCTCACAATTTTGATTACATGTGCCTCTAGATCTCTTCATGAGCTTCTATTTTACTGGTTGTGGCGCTCCAACGGGCACCCTGATCAAAAGTTATGGTCATTTTAGTGATTTCGGAGTTTCTCATGTTTTTTTATTTTTTTTTCTTTTCATTTCACGGTGGTTTTACCCAAACCGCCGCTATTTTGCGGTGGTTTTTTAATAAACCATCGCTAATACTCGAAAATAATAAAAATAAAATACACCTTTTTCGGTGATTTTAAAAACCGCCGTGAAAAAACTGTCGTGAAATGCCCGTTTTCCTATAGTGGCATGAAGTTTTAAGATATAAATCCTTTATAGTTAAATGATTTGAAAATGAAATAAGTTTCTCGTGAAGGATTTATTCTTTTAGAAAATGGAGGTAAATAGAAGTAACCATGCAAATGGTGACCGTAATGGACCATGCACTGACGACCCTCTGATGGAAGCAGGAATGGAAACATTCATGCAAATGATGAACCAAATGACTCAAGTTATGAGAAATAACTTGAATCAAGCTGAGTGACTGATCTCACGGTGAAGGGAACAACATTCTGTTGAGTGCTTTATGCGTCAACGACCACCAACCTTTAGTGGATCGACCAACCCATTGATTGATGAATAGTGGATCATCTCTATAGCGAAGATCTTTTCTATGCTATGTTGTTCAAAGCAAGAGAAGGTCACCCTGACTATCTATCGCTTAGAGGGAGAAGTTGATCAGTGGTGGGATCTGATTAATAACATGAGGCCAAGATTGGAGGTTGATGCTATAGAGTGGGAAGAGTTTAGAGGGATCTTTTTCAGTAAGTATTTCCCTCGTTCCATGAGAACAAGAATGGAAAAGGAGTTTCTCGAGCTGAATCAGAAGGAGAACGAATCTGTCGGAAGCTATGAGATGAACTTTAACCAACTTTAATGATATACCTATAGCTTTGTCATGGATCCAAATGTTAAGGATGATAGATTATTTGGTCGACAGAGACCTCATCTGTGGAAGAATCTATCCAACCGAGACTATGATAGCTATGAGGAGATCATTCGGAGTGTGATGAAAGTCGAGCTAGAGTTTGTTGAGACCCAGTGGTCTCATAAATCAAATGAAAAGAAGAGATCATTGGAGCCAATCTTATGGAGGAACTTCAATCAAGGAAGAAGAGGCAAGAAAGTACAACTTACCATGTGTAATAAATGTGGGAAGAAGCATTTGAGGAATAGCCTGCTCGAGAGTGGTAAGTGCTACAAGTGTGGTAGAGATGGCCACATTGTGAAGAATTTTCATAGTGAGGTGAAACCTCAGCTTCCAAACACTAATGACAAGGGGAAGATGGTGCAGGCCCTACCTGATGTTTAGTGCTTCAAGTATAGACAATGTGGGCACTTTTCCAATCACTGTCCAAATCTGAGGTAAGTGGAGGGGAACCACCATCAGCCTTAGAAAAGGTCAAGGGATCAAGGCCGTGCTTTTTTTATCACGATATCTGAAGTTGAATCTCTGAATGATGTGGTAGCAGGTACTCTTTTTTCCCTCTCAAAGCTATAAAATACTTTTTTTTTATTCTGGTTCTACACATTCCTTTATTTCCTCCAAGTTTGCAAAGAATATAGATTCAAACCCCAATTTTCAAAATTCGACTTATCAATAAAGACTCCCGGTGGTACTATCCAAGCATCATCAATGTTTTGAAACTATAGTATTTACTTTATTTAGCACAATCTTATCGCAAATCTTGTAGTCATTCCCATGATGGAATTCGACATTATACTAGGGATGGACTGGCTCTCAAAGTATAATGCTAATATCAATTGCAGAAGCAGGGAAATATCAGTAGTCATGAAAGGAAAACTGAAAGAGCACTGTCGTGGGCGCCCTCAAATGATTAGTATGATTTTGGGGTACTTAGGTGCAGCAGAGTGGCTGACCAAGGTCGTCTCTCAAAAGAGGAAGTGAATTAAAACAATTTTTAGAGGTATTCTAGAAGTAAAATAAAAGAGAATAAAAACACTACATGAAAGGATGGGGTGGTTGTTTATAGTTTATGAATCTAGAAGAAGTTTGCTGGAAGAAGATTGTATTTTTTTTTGTTTTTAGTTTTGAAATGAATTTTGATTAAAATGACACAACAAGAAGATGTTTTTTTAGAAATCTATTTAAAAGACGTAATCGATCAAACTCTAACTCTTCACTTTATTATTAATCATTATCATTTAAATTAAAATTCACTTAATTATGATCCCTTAATTTGTTAAATCCTGAACCCTACGAGAATTAACTTTACCACGAAGATGATGTGAATTTAACCCTAGGCTAACTTCGGAACATGTAATCGCAGCACCCTTATTTGATTGATGTTCTAAGATTAGCTTATGGTCAGTGGTAAATTAAGACACATATCCATTCTGGAAATGAGGATGAATTGTGTTTAGGGATTATATTTGAACTCTACAAATTTATCCCGTGTGGTCTTCTATAACTGATTAAGATTGCGCTCTCACAATTTACACAAAATCCCGACCTCGCGTGTTTTTGTGTTAATTGTTCAATTGCATGCTTAGTTTCTTACAATTTAAAAACACAATTAATGGATCATATTAATTGAATTACAGTAGCTCATTTATTCAAAATAATTAAATGAAGAGGGTAGAATATAGATCGATTACTAAAAGACTACTCTTCCATGGGTGGCGTAATCATCGTAGAAGCGTTTTGCATGTGCAAAGGTTTAAAATGGGTATAACCCAATAACGCTTCTACTCAAGAATTCCAGCCCAATTAGGAAGATTAAGAGAAGAATAAATTTAAACAAAACAGAAGAAAAGAGAAGAAATAAAAGAATAACAAAGAAGTTTATTACATAAACAAAATCATTACAACATGAAGGAGAAGAAGAAGGCTTCGTCGAAGGGATCCCTGCTTCAAGAGCTACCCTTAATGAAATGGTTGGAGAATTGGAGTGGATCCACTTATCCTCTGCCCTCAACTTCCCAATTCACGTCCCAAACCCTCCAAATGAGAAAAACTCCAATTTATAGAGGGTAGGGGAGGAGAGGTTACAAGTGGTTTCAAGTGTGAATGTGGAAATTCGGCCAAATAATTTATTCCAAATTTCACTGCCCATTTGACCATCAAAAAGCGTGAATTGGCCGGCCATCCAGAAGGATCAAATATGCGGATATGTGTCTTCTATCTCCTCTCCAAATTTGGGCTCAATACAGGCCCATAAGAAAGAGTTATGACCGAAATACAGAAGCTTCTCCATTCTGGAGAGCCCATCCCAACTTTTACTTCATGGGCCAATTTCAACAAACAAATGAACTCTTTAGCTCTAGTGTAATGAATACAAGTTGTAGATAATTAAGTTATAAACACTGTTACAAAATTTCAAATTCAAATAATAAATACAAAAATATTTATATTCGAAATACTACAGTAAACTATAAAGGGTAAAACTGGAATTTTCATCAAATATTCAAATGAATGATCTAATCCCAAATATTTTATAAATAAACATATTTAACACAATGTGAGGAAATTATATCATTTATTATCAATAAAATATTCAATAAAATAGTGTTTTATCAACTCCCCCACACTTACCCTTTTGCACACCTGGGCAAAACCTCATATCAAGTAAACATCAATATCAAATCAAAACCAATTTTAAAACACATATCCTTAAGATCAATCAATTTCACACCAAGAATAAAAAGATATCATGCCTCATAAAAAAACTTTTTTCAAGTTCTCCATTTATATCATTCAATATATTTCCACTTCATTTATCCGCCCATGCACAAAACACTTACTTCGCTTGAATTTTCTCTCACCACTCAAATATCAATTTTTTTGCAATGTCTTTCTCATCCAAACTCATACAAGGGTCACCATAGGCTTGATAGATTCCTACATCACTACCCGATGTGAGTCAAGGACATATGTTTATCATGAGGACTTTGCAGGGTTGTTCTGTGGCTTATGGTTGGTAGGATTAAGATGTGAAAAACTCTGTGGCTGAATGAGGAGGGCTTGACTCTTTTGAAGCAATATTGCATTAATCTAATTTTCACTTAAATATGGTCTTCTCATCAATCCCCATAGTATCAATTCAGCTCCATCATCATGAAAAGTCATGAAAGGTTTACACCATTCATCATTTCAGCATAAAAAATTTCAATCTTCTCAAACATGATTTTCTTGAAAGCTCCAGATGGGCACAACTTTCCACCTCAATTAGAAGCTCCAGAAAAGGAACAGCTTCACTTGTCATGAAAGCTCCTGAAAAGGCACAGATTTCAATATAATGAATTTCTTAAGCAGCAAACACATCTCTTCAGAATTTAATTTTCCACCCAAAGTATCACATAATGTGGTGGTACAACACAAGACAGCTTCCCCCACACTTAAGCTCAACTAGATTATGCAATTTCACTTCAAGAGTTGGTTGGATAGGGAAATTGGCTTGTAATGTGGCTTAACCTAACAGGCTGTGCATGGATTCTAAGGGCTACAAGGATTAAATATTCAAGGTAGTCCATTATAAAAAAGGATTCTTTGAAATAGTGGCTTTAATACCAAACAAATGCCTCAATCATTTAAACATATGTACCTCAGACCCTCGAGTTTTGACAGGAATAGATCAAATTCTGGTTAAATCAAGCATGGTTTGGTTCTCTCAAGAAGTGAGGTGAATGTAAAGAATATGAAAATAATGGTTTAGAAGCCTCACAAGAAAGTGATTTCAAATATAAAGACAGTGAGATTGGCATGGGATTCAAAATTCAGCGTACTTTTCATGAAATTACTAAATATTTGAACTTAAAACAAAGTCATTTCAGCATTCATTTAAGCTTAGTTTCAAGGGGTAAATTGTTTCACTTATTGATATGGATTTAAAAATGCTGATGATAATCATTTCAGCCCAAAAGTTTCAAAAACACACAGAAAATTGTAAAATAAACACACAAAATTTGAAAAACACACAATTTTTTTTTTGGTTTTTTTTTTGAACAGGAAAGCAATTGAAATTACTAAACTAAAAGGTTCCCTCCCCCACACTTAAAAAATTGCATTTTCCTCAATGTGAACCTATGAGATGATATATGCACATGAAATGCAGAATTTTTAAATAGGACAAATAATATAAAAGTGAAAGGGTTAGGAACAGCCTGATGTGATCAAGTGATGATAGGGTCATGCAGTGTGATAAAATCCACTGCATCAGTACGATGTCCCTCAATGTATCTCTTCAAACATTGCCCATTGACTGTAAAGATCCTTCCAGTGTCCTCTTGTGTGATCTTCACTGCACCATAAGGAAAAAAATTAGACACAATATAAGGACCTAACCATCTGGAACGCAACTTACCAGGCATCAACTTCAGTTGTGAACTATAGAGAAGGACTTTCTCTCCAACATGAAACTCCCATTGTTGGATCATTTTGTCATGAGCTGCTTTTGATCTTTCCTTGTAGAGCCTTGAGTTCTCATATGATGACAGTCGAATCTCCTCAAGCTCTTGAATTTGCAACTTCCTTTGAATTCCAGTTTGGGCCAAATCCATGTTACATTTCTTTATAGCCCAATATGCCCGATGCTCGACTTCCACGGGGAGATGACACGCTTTCCCAAAAACAATCCGAAATGGGTACATACCAATGGGGGTCTTGTATGCTGTCCTATATGCCCACAATGCATCATCCAAGAGATTTCTCCAATCCTTCCTATTTGGCTGCACGGTTTTCTCCAAGATTTTTTTCAACTCACGATTTGAAACCTCAGCCTGGCCATTTGTTTGGGGGTGGTATGGTGTTGATGTTTTGTGTGTCACCCCATACTTTTGAAGGATGGAAGCAAAGTTCCTATTGCAAAAGTGTGTCCCTTGGTCACTGATGATGGCCTTTGGTACTCCAAACCTGCAGAAAATTTGGGCCTTGACAAAATCCACTACAACATGAGAATCGTCAGTCCTGGTGGCCTTGGCCTCCACCCATTTACTCACATAATCAACAGAAACCAAAATATACAAAAATCCAAATGAACTAGGAAAAGGACCCATAAAATCAATGCCCCATACATCAAAAATCTCACAGAATAGTATGGGTTGTTGGGGCATCTCATGTCTCTTAGAAATGTTCCCAGTGTGTTGGAAACGAGAGCATGACTTACAAAACACATGGGCATCATGGAATAATCTAGACCAATATAATCCAGAGTCCAAAACCTTCCTAGCTGTCCGTTGGGGTCCAAAGTGTCCACCACAAGCAAGTGTATGACAGAAATGCAAAATAGACTCAAACTCATGATCGGGAACACACCTCCTAATGACTTGGTCACTACACATGCGCCATAAGTATGGATCATCCCAAACATAAAATCTTGACTCACTCTTTAATTTTTGGACTTGATGTTTCTTCAAATTTACTGGGATTTCAGAGCCAACAATGTAATTAACTAAATCAGCATACCAAGGATGCTTACCTGAGAAGGTATAGAGATGCTCATCGGGGAAAGTGTCCCGAAGTGGTACCTGGTCCAAGGTGTCACCCTCTAGTGTGTGATTAAGCCTACTCATGTGGTCCGCCACCAAGTTTTATGACCCCTTTTTGTCCTTTATCTCGATGTCAAACTCTTGAAGAAGGAGCATCCAACGGATAAGTCGTGGATTTGCATCTGGCTTCTTTAGGAGGTACCTCAAAGCTGCATGGTCAGAAAAAACAACTACTTTAGAGCCCAATAAATATGAACAGAATTTATCTAAAGAAAATATGATAGCAAGAAACACCTTTTCTATGGTAGTGTAGTTTGATTGGGTTGAATCCAATGTCCTTGATGCATAGTCAATCACATGTGAACGTCCTTCCACCCTCTGAGATAAGACAGTTCCAACCGCGAAGTTGGAGGCGTCACACATAAGCTCAAATGGAAGGTCCCACCGTGGGGGCTGTATGATAGGTGGAGTGGTCAGACACTTCTTCAGATCATCAAAGGAAGTCCTACAAGAATCATCAAACACAAAATCATAATCTTTTTGAAGTAATCGTGACATAGGAAGAGCGATCTTACTAAAATCATTGATGAAGTGCCGATAAAATCCTGCATGCCCTAGGAAAGATCTAACATCACATACACATGAAGGATAGGGTAAGGATGAAATAATGTCTACCTTAGATCTATCAACCTCTATCCCATGTTTTGACACCACATGCCCTAAGACAATGCCATGATCTACCATAAAATGACACTTTTCAAAGTTCAGGACCAGATTCTTCTCAATACAACGATTCAACACCTTTCCCAAACTCTTTAGACATTCATCAAATGAGGATCCATACACTGTAAAATCACCCATAAATACCTCCATGCAGGTCTCAATAAAATCAGAAAAAATACTCACCATGCATCTCTGGAAGGTACTTGGGGCGTTGCAAAGTCCAAATGGCATCCTTCGGTAGGAAAAGGTACCGAATGGTCAGGTGAATGTCATCTTCTCCTGGTCCTCCGGAGCTATAGGAACCTGAAAATATCCAGAAAATCCATCCAAGAAACAATAGTGTGTCTTCCCAGCTAGTCTCTCAAGCATCTGATCAATAAATGGGAGGGGAAAATGGTCTTTGTGAGTGGACTGATTTAGTTTCCTATAATCAATACACACATGCCAACTATTTTGCACCCTCATTGGAACTAAATCATCTTTCTCATTTTTAACAACAGTAAAACCAGTTTTCTTAGGCACAACCTGAATTGGACTTACCCACTGTGAATCTGAAATGGGAAAGATTATACCTACCTCGAGCAATTTCTCAACATCCTTTTTAACAACTTCCAGGAGGGTGGGATTGAGTCTCCTTTGTGGTTGTCTCACCGGTTTAGCCCCATCCTCCAAGAGAATCCTATGCATGAAAATGGAGGGGCTAATACCTGATATGTCAGCCAAGGTCCACCCAATCGCCTTGATGTTCTCCCTAAAAATATTCAAAATCTTTTCTTCATGTTCAAAAGGGAGATTGTTAGCAATGATAACAGGTAATCTCTCACCACTCAACAAGTATGAGTATTTCAAATTTGGTGGCAATGGCTTGAGTTTTAATGAAGGAGGTTGTAGTATGGATGGAGACATTGAAGGAACTGAAATATGTGCAAAAAGAGCATCAGTATCAGAATAGACATCATCAAAATCATAGAATAAAGCATCAAATACATCAGCATACTCAACAGCCATTTCATAATCAGAGTGAACATGATCAAAATCAGAATATGAATCAACATCAAAATCAAATCTTAGAGAGTCTTGTTCATTAGAAACAGGTGTGGAAGTTCTCTTAGACATTAAACCAGAACCAATACTCATAATCTCCCTAAGCATAGGACAATCCAATTCCCTAATGTTTTTACTTGGTGGTTCAAAATGGGAGATAACAAAAGCAGAATGGTCCTCTGAGGGGTACTTTATGGAATCCATAACATTAAATATCACAACTTCATCTCCAAACTCCATGGAAAGTGTACCCTCATTGTCATTTATGATAGTTTCTGCAGTTTTAAGGAAGTGTCTACCTAAGATAATGGGGGCATGAGAACTTACTTGATCATCCTCCATTTTAAGCACATAGAAGTCTGCTGGAAAGATCATGTCTCTTACCTGAACAAGTACATCCTCAAGAACTCCCGCTGGATATGTCATAGATCTATTCGCCAACTGCACCACTACTCTTGTCAGCTTCAACTCACCAACCTGCAAGGAAGAGAATACAGAGTGAGGCATCACATTTATTGAAGCTCCTAAATCACAAAGAGCATCATAGAAGTGCAACTCCCCTATGGTACATGGGATGGTGAATGTACCGGGATCCTTGCACTTTGTTGGCATTGCTAGAGTTGGTGTAATGAGTGCCGAGACGTTCCTTCCAAGGTTGATCCTCTCATTCCCCTTGAGCCCTCTTCGATTGGTGCAGAGTTCTTTTAAGAATTTGGCATACCTTGGGATTTGTTTAATGGATTCACGTAGAGGAATGTTGATCTCCACACGCTTGAATGTGTCCAAACCCTCCTTTTGTATTGCTTCTTCAGCCATCTTCTTGGTTTGAACAACCCTGTTTGGAAAAGGAAGGGGTTTAGGAGGTACATCATCAATATTTTTCTTACCTTTATCTTTCTCCTTGGATTGCTCATCAGTTGGTATGGAATGCGGCTTCTCTAGAGTAGAGGTGAATCCCGGTGGAATGGTAGGTCCAGATGTATCATTCATTTGCTTCCCACTTCTCAATGTGATGACACTAAAATTCCCCTTTGGATTTGGAGTGGGTTGGGAAGGTAGATTTCCATAATTCTTACTCACAAGTTCATGGAGGGCGGTGGCAATCTGACTCATTTGAGTCTTCAACTCTCTCAGCTTTGAACCTTGACTCTTCAGCTCATTCTGTTGATTACGAACAATTTTCTTCAAAAGATCATCAATATTAGAATCTACCTTTGGTGGATGATTCCCTTGTTGCTGACTTGTTGATGTTTGAGCTTCAAATATCCTTTGGGGTTGTTGGAAACCCTACTGGTAAGGCAGAGGATGCTGGAAGTTTTGTTGAAAGGGTGGCCTTTGTTGTTGTCCAGAGCTATACCTCATGTCCGACTGATCTTTCCACCCTTGGTTGTATACTGTATCAAACTTCTTTTGGGGATATGGTTGTTGTTGTTGCTGCTGAAATGGTCTCCCAGGGAACACTGCTGCACAATCTTCTGTCTCTTGTAGTTATGGGCAACAATCAGTTGGGTGGCTTGTCTCAGTGCAAATACCACAAGGCCTTGAAGGAGGGGGTAGAGATGTCTTTTGTGCCAAAGCAATTTGCCTCACCATAGTGGTCAATTCTTCCAACTTAGTATCAATCAAATGACTTTCAAGAGAAGAAGGACTTACCTGATGTACTCCCCTGACATGTGGTGTACCTCTATCACCAAATTGTTGGGAGTTTTGGGCCATCTTGTCGATCAACGCACGTGCAGCTACTGGTGTCTTGTCCACCAATGCTCCTCTAGCCGCAGCATCCACCATGCTTCTCTCCATAGGTGTGAGTCCTTCGTAGAAGTATTGGATGAGGAGTTGCTCACTGATTTGGTGATGCGGACAGCTTGCACACAACTTCTTGAATCTCTCCCAATACTCATACATGGACTCCCCTTGTGCTTGCTTGATCCCCAGTATCTCCTTTCGAATGGATGTTGTCCTTGATGCTGGAAAAAATCTTTGCAAGAAAATACGTTTCAGATCATTCCAACATGTTACATCTTCAGGTTGAATATAATACATCCAATCTTTTGCAGCTCCATCAAGTGAGAATGGGAATGCTCTTAATTTGATTTGATCTTCAGAAACATTTCTTGGTTTTAACATTGAGCAAACCACATTAAACTCTTTAAGGTGTTTGTTGGGATCCTCACCAGAGAGGCCATGAAACTTTGTAAGTAAGTGAATTAACCCCGATTTTAGTTCAAAGTCCGATTCGAGATTTGGGTATGCAATACAATTTGGTTGATAGTTAATATCAGGTGCAGCCAATTCTCGAATGGTTCTATTAAGTTCATTTCCATTGTTTTCAGCCATTGGTTACTCTTTTATGTTTGAATTTTAATAGATTCCAATTTCAATGTTTCCAGAAGAGAGGAATTCACCAACTGGTTGAATATTGAAACTTCCCGTAGACTGAGAATTTCTTATTCGAGCCCTAAGGCTGCGTTCAATCTCAGGGTCAAGATCTAAGAGATCATCGGGATTAGTTCATGTCATAGATCAAATAAAAATGAAAAGAAAGAAAGTGGACCATAGTAAAATAAAAATGAGAAGTTTGAGTTGATGGTCCAAAAAGAAGTAGAAGAAAATAAAAGAAGAGGATGAAAAATCAGATTGGGTAAAGAAGGAAGAAAGAAGAGAGGAATAGAATAAAATGTAAAATAAAATAAATACCTCTAATTAGTTGAAATAATTACTTGCCTCCTTGGAAACGGCGCCAATTTGAAAGAGCGCTGTCATGGGTGCCCTCAAATGATTAGTATGATTTTGGGGTACTTAGGTGCAGCAGAGTGGCTGACCAAGGTCGTCTCTCAAAGGAGGAAGTGAATTAAAACAATTTTTAGAGGTATTCTAGAAGTAAAATAAAAGAGAATAAAAACACTACTTGAAAGGATGGGGGTGGTTGTTTATAGTTTATGAATCTAGAAGAAGTTTTCTGGAAGAAGATTGTATTTTTTTTTTGTTTTTAGTTTTGAAATGAATTTTGATTATAATGACACAATAAGAAGATGTTTTTTTAGAAATATATTTAAAAGATGTAATCGATCTAACTCTACCTCTTCACTTTATTATTAATCATTATCATTTAAATTGACATTCACTTAATTATGATCCCTTAATTTGTTAAATCATGAACCCTACGAGAATTAACTTTACCACGAAGATGATGTGAATTTAACCCTAGGCTAACTTCAGAACATGTAATCGCAGCACCCTGCTTTGATTGATGTTCTAAGATTAGCTTATGGTCAGTGGTAAATTAAGGCACATATCCATTCTATAAATGAGGACAAATTGTGTTTCGGGATTATATTTGAACTCTACAAATTTATCCCGTGTGGTCTTGTATTACCGATTAAGATCGCGCTCTCACAATTTACACAAAATCCCGACCTTGCGTGTTTTTGTGTTAATTGTTCAATTGCTTGCTTAGTTTCTTACAATTTAAAAACACAATTCATGGATCATATTAAGTTAATTACATTATCTCATTGATTCAAAATAATTAAATGAAGAGGGTAGAAGATAGATCGATTACTAAAAGACTACTCTTCCATGGGTGGCGTAATCATCGTAGAAGCGTTTTTCATGTGCAAAGGTTTAAAATGGGTATAACCCAATAACGCTTCTACTCAAGAATTCCAGACCAATTAGGAAGATTAAGAGAAGAATAAATTTAAACAAAACAGAAGAAAAGAGAAGAAATAGAAGAATAACAAAGAAGTTTATTACATAAACAAAATCATTACAACATGAAGGAGAAGAAGAAGGCTTCGTCGAAGGGATCCTTGCTTCAAGAGCTACCCTTATTGAAATGGTTGGATAATTAGAGTGGATCCACTTCTCCTCTTCCCTAAACTTCCCAATTAACGTCCCAACCCCTCCAAATGAGAAAAACTCCAATTTATAGAGGGGAGGGGGGGAAAGGTTACAAGTGGTTTCAAGTGTGAATGTGGAAATTCGGCCAAATATTTTATGCCAACTTGCACCACCCATTTTACCACAAAAACGCGTGAATTGGCCGGCCTTCCAGAATGATCAAATATGAGGATATGTTTCTTCTATCCCCTCTCCAAATTTGGGCTCAATACAGGCCCATATGAAGGAGTTATGGCCGCAATACATAAGCTTCTCCATTCTGGCGAGCCCAGCCCAACTTTGACTTCATGGGACAATTTAAACAACCAAATTAACTCTTTAGCTCTAGTGTCCTGAATACAAGTTGTAGATAATTAAGTTAGGAACACTTTTACAAAATTTCAAATTCAAATAAGAAATAAAAATATATTTATATTCGAAATACTACAGTAAACTATAAAGGGTAAAACTGGAATTTTCATCAAATATTCAAATGAATGATCTAATCCCAAATATTTTATAAATAAACATATTTAACACAATGTGAGGAAATTATATCATTTATTATCAATAAAATATTCAATAAACTCGTGTTTTATCAACTCCCCCACACTTACCCTTTTGCACACCTGGGCAAAACCTCATATCAAGTAAACATCAATATCAAATCAAAACCAATTTTAAAACACATATCCTTAAGATCAATCAATTTCACACCAAGAATAAAAAGATATCATGACTCATAAAAAAAACTTTTTTCAAGTTCTCCATTTATATCATTCAATATATTTCCACTTCATTTATCCGCCCATGCACAAAACACTTACCTCGCTTGAATTTTCTCTCATCACTCAAATATCAATTTTTTTTAATGTCTTTCTCATCCAAACTCATACAAGGGTCACCATAGGCTTGATAGATTCCTACATCACTACCCGATGTGAGTCAAGGACATATGTTTATCATGAGGACTTTTCAGGGTTGTTCTGTGGCTTTCGGTTGGTAGGATTAAGATGTGAAAAACTCTGAGGCTGAATGAGGAGGGCTTGACTCTTTTGAAGCAAAATTGCATTAATCTAATTTTCACTTAAATATGGTCTTCTCATCAATCCCCATAGTATCAATTCAGCTCCATCATCATGAAAAGTCATGAAATGTTTACACCATTCATCATTTCAGCATAAAAAATTTCAATCTTCTCAAACATGATTTTCTTGAAAGCTCCAGATGGGCACAGCTTTCCACCTCAATTAGAAGCTCCAGAAAAGGAACAGCTTCACTTGTCATGAAAGCTCCAGAAAAGGCACAGCTTTCAATATAATGAATTTCTTCAGTAGCAAACACATCTCTTTAGAATTTAATTTTCCACCCAAAGTATCACATAATGTGGTGGTACAACACAAGATAGCTTCCCCCACACTTAATCTCAACTAGATTATGCAATTTCACTTCAAGAGTTGGTTGGATAGGGAAAATTGGCTTGTAATGTGGCTTAACCTAACAGGCTGTGCATGGATTCGAAGGGCTACAAGGATTAAATATTCAAGGTAGGCCATTATAGAAAAGGATTCTTTGAAATAGGGGCTTTAATACCAAACAAATGCCTCAATCATTTAAACATATGTACCTCAAACCCTCAAGTTTTGACAGGAATAGATCTAATTCTGGTTAAATCAAGCATGGTTTGGTTCTCTCAAGAAGTGAGGTGAATGTAAAGAATATGAAAATAATGGTTTAGAAGCCTCACAGGAAATTGATTTCAAATATAAAGACAGTGAGATTGGCATGGGATTCAAAATTCAGCGTACTTTTCATGAAATTACTAAATATTTGAACTTGAAACAAAGTCATTTCAGCATTCATTTAAGCTTAGTTTCAAGGGGTAAATTGTTTCACTTATTGATATGGATTTAAAAATGGGGATGATAATCATTTCAGCCCAAAAGTTTCAAAAACACACAGAAAATTGTAAAATAAACACAGAAAATTTGAAAAACACACAAATTTTTTTTTTGGTTTTTTTTTGAACAGGAAAGAAATTGAAATTACTAAACTAAAAGGTTCCCTCCCCCACACATAAAATATTGCATTGTCCTCAATGTGAACCTATGAGATGATATATGCAGATGAAATGAAGAATTTTTAAATAGGACAAATAATATAAAAGTGAAAGGGTTAGGAACAGCCTGATGTGATCAAGTGATGATAGGGTCATGCAGTGTGATAAAATCCACTGCATCAGTAGGATGTCCCTCAATGTATCTCTTCAAACGTTGCCCATTGACTGTAAAGCTCCTTCCAGTGTCCTCTTGTGTGATCTCCACTGCACCATAAGGAAAAACATTAGACACAATATAAGGATCTAACCATCTGGAACGCAACTTACCAGGCATCAACTTCAGTCGTGAACTATAGAGAAGGACTTTCTCTCCAGCATGAAACTCCCTTTGTTGGATCATTTTGTCATGAGCTTCTTTTGATCTTTCCTTGTAGAGACTTGAGTTCTCATATGATGACAGTCGAATCTCCTCAAGCTCTTGAATTTGCAACTTCCTTTGAATTCCAGCTTGGGCCAAATCCATGTTACATTTCTTTATAGCCCAATATGCCCGATGCTCGACTTCCACGGGGAGATGACACGCTTTCCCAAAAACAATCCGAAATGGGGACATACCAATGGGGGTCTTGTATGCTGTCCTATAAGCCCATAATGAATCATCCAAGCACTTGCTCCAATCCTTCCTATTTGGCTGCACGGTTTTCTCCAAGATTTGTTTCAACTCACGATTTGAAACCTCAGCCTGGCCATTTGTTTGGGGGTGGTATGGTGTTGATGTTTTGTGTGTCACTCCATACTTTCGAAGGAGGGAAGCAAAGTTCCTATTGCAAAAGGGTGTCCCTTGGTCACTGATGATGGCCTTTGGTACTCCAAACTTGCAGAAAATTTGAGCCTTGACAAAATCCACTACAACATGAGAATCGTCAGTCCTGGTTGCCTTGGCATCCGCCCATTTACTCACATAATCAACAGCAACCAAAATATACAAAAATCCAAATGAACTAGGAAAAGGACCCATAAAATCAATGCCCCATACATCAAAAATCTCACAGAATAGTATGGGTTGTTGGGGCATCTCATGTCTCTTAGAAATGTTCCCAGTGTGTTGGCAACGAGAGCATGACTTACAAAACACATGGGCATCATGGAATAATCTAGGCCAATATAATCCAGAGTCCAAAACCTTCCTAGCTGTCCGTTGGGGTCCAAAGTGTCCACCACAAGCAAGTGTATGACAGAAATGCAAAACAGACTCAAACTCATGATCGGGAACACACCTCCTAATGACTTGGTCACTACACATGAGCCATAAGTATGGATCATCCCAAACATAAAATCTTGACTCACTCTTTAATTTTGGGACTTGATGTTTCTTCAAATTTTCTGGGATTTCAGAGCCAACAATGTAATTAACTAAATCAGCATACCAAGGATGCTTACCTGAGAAGGTATTGAGATTCTCATCGGGGAAAGTGTCCCGAAGTGGTACCTGGTCCAAGGTGTCACCCTCTAGTGTGTGATTAAGCCTACTCATGTGGTCCGCCACCAAGTTTTCTGACCCCTTTTTGTCCTTTATCTCGATGTAAAACTCTTGAATAAGGAGCATCCAACGGATAAGTCGCGGCTTTGCATCTGGCTTCTTCAGGAGGTACCTCAAAGATGCATGGTCAGAAAAAACAACTACTTTAGAGCCCAATAAATATGAACGGAATTTATCTAAAGAAAATATGATAGCAAGAAACTCCTTTTCTATGGTAGTGTAGTTTTATTGTGCTGAATCCAATGTCCTTGATGCGTAGGCAATCACATGTGAACGTCCTTCCACCTTCTGAGATAAGACAGCTCCAACCGCGAAGTTGGAGGCGTCACACATAAGCTCAAATGGAAGGTCCCACCGTGGGGGCTGTATGACAGGTGGAGTGGTCAGACACTTCTTCAGCTCATCAAAGGTACAAGAATCATCAAACACAAAATCAGAATCTTTTTGAAGTAATCGTGACATAGGAAGAGCGATCTTACTAAAATCTTTGATGAAGCGCCGATAAAATCCTGCATGCCCTAGGAAAGATCTAACATCACGTACACATGAAGGATAGGGTAAGGATGAAATAATGTCTACCTTAGATCTATCAACCTCTATCCCATGTTTTGACACCACATGCCCTAAGACAATGCCATGCTCTACCATAAAATGACACTTTTCAAAGTTCAGGACCAGATTCTTCTCAATACAACGATTCAACACCTTTCCCAAACTCTTTAGACATTCATCAAATGAGGATCCATACACTGTAAAATCATCCATAAATACCTCCATGCAGGTCTCAATAAAATCAGAAAAAATACTCACCATGCATCTTTGGAAGGTACCTGGGGCGTTGCAAAGTCCAAATGGCATCCTTTGGTAGGCAAAGGTACCGAATGGGCAGGTGAATGTTGTCTTCTCCTGGTCCTCCGGAGCTATAGGAGCCTGAAAATATCCAGAAAATCCATCCAAGAAACAATAGTGTGTCTTCCCAGCTAGTCTCTCAAGCATCTGATCAATAAATGGGAGGGGGAAATGGTCCTTGCGAGTGCACTGATTTAGTTTCCTATAATCAATACACACACGCCAACAGTTTTGCACCCTCATTGGAACTAAATCATCTTTCTCATTTTTAACAACAGTAAAACCAGTTTTCTTAGGCACAACCTGAATTGGACTTACCCACTGTAAATCTGAAATGGGAAAGATTATACCTGCCTCGAGCAATTTCTCAACTTCCTTTTTAATAACATCCAGGAGGGTGGTATTGAGTCTCCTTTGTGGTTGTCTCACCGGTTTAGCCCCATCCTCCAAGAGAATCCTATGCATGCAAATGGAGGGGCTAATACCTGATATGTCAGCCAAGGTCCACCCAATCGCCTTGATGTTCTCCCTCAAAATATTCAAAAGCTTTTCTTCATGTTCAAAAGGGAGATTGTTAGCAATGATAACAGGTAATCTCTCACCACTCAACAAGTATGAGTATTTCAGATTTGGTGGCAATGGCTTGAGTTCTAATGAAGGAGGGTGTAGTATGGATGGAGACATTGAAGGAACTGAAATATGTGCACAAAGAGCATCAGTATCAGAATAGACATCATCAAAATCATAGAATAAAGCATCAAATCCATCAGCATACTCAACAGCCATTTCATAATCAGAGTGAACATGATCAAAATCAGAATATGAATCCACATCAAAATCAAATCTTAGAGAGTCTTGTTCATTAGAAACAGATGTGGAAGTTCTCTTAGACATTAAACCAGAACCAATACTCATAATCTCCCTAAGCATAGGACAATCCAATTCCATGATGTTTTTACTTGGTGGTTCAAATGGGAGATAACAAAAGAAGAATGGTCCTCTGAGGGGTACTTCATGGAATCCATAACATTAAATATCACAACTTCATCTCCAAACTCCATGGAAAGTGTACCCTCATTGACATTTATGATAGTTTTTTCATTGTTAAGGAAGGGTCTACCTAAGATAATGGGGGAATGAGAACTTACCTGATCATCCTTCATGTTAAGAACATAGAGGTCTGCTGGAAAGATCATGTCTCTTACCCGAACAAGTACATCCTCAAGAACTCCCGCTGGATATGTCGTAGCTCTATTCGCCAACTGCACCACTACTCTTGTCGGCTTCAACTCACCAACCTGCAAGGAAGAGAATACAGAGTGAGGCATCACTTTTATTGAAGCTCCTAAATCACAAAGAGCATCAGAGAAGTGCAACTCCCCTATGGTACATGGGACGGTGAATGTCCCGGGATCCTTGCACTTTGTTGGCATTGCTAGAGTTGGTGTAATGAGTGCCGAGACATTCCTTCCAAGGTTGATCCTCTCATTCCCCTTGAGCCCACTTCTATTGGTGTAGAGTTCTTTTAAGAATTTGTCATACCTTGGGATTTGTTTAATGGATTCAAGTAGAGGAATGTTGATCTCCACACGCTTTAATGTGTCCAAAACCTCCTTTTGTATTGCTTCTTCAGCCATCTTCTTGGTTTGAACAACCCTGTTTGGAAAAGGAAGGTGTTTAGGAGGTACATCATCAATATTTTTCTTACCTTTATCTTTCTCCTTGGATTGCTCATCAGTTGGTATGGAATGCGGCTTCTCTAGAGTAGAGGTGAATCCCGGTGGAATGGTAGGTCCAGATGTATCATTCATTTGCTTCCCACTTCTCAATGTGATGGCACTAACATTCCCCTATGTATTTGGAGTGGGTTGGGAATGTAGATTTCCAGAATTCTTACTCACAAGTTCATGGAGGGCGGTGGCAATCTGACTCATTTGAGTCTTCAACTCTCTCAGCTTTGAACCTTGACTCTTCAACTCATTCTGTTGATTAAGAACAATTTGCTTCAAAAGATCATCAATAATAGAATCTACCTTTGGTGGATGATTCCCTTGTTGCTGACTTGTTGATGTTTGAGCTTCAAATCTTCTTTGGGGTTGTTGGAAACCCTGCTGGTAAGGCGGAGGCTGCTGGAAGTTTTGTTGAAAGGGTGGCCTTTGTTGTTGTCCAGAGCTATACCTCATGTCTGACTGATCTTTCCACCCTTGGTTTTATACTGTATCAAACTTCTTTTGGGGATATGGTTGTTGTTGTTGCTGCTGAAATGGTCTCCCACGGAACACTGCTGCACAATCTTCTGTCTCTTGTAGTTGTGGGCAACAGTCATTTGGGTGGCTTGTCTCAGTGCAAATACCACAAGGCCTTGAAGGAGGGGGTAGAGATTTCTTTTGTTCCAAAGCAATTTGCCTCACCATAGTGGTCAATTCTTCCAACTTAGTATCAATCAAATGACTTTCAAGAGAAGAAGGACTTACCTGATGTACTCCCCTGACATGTGGTGTACCTCTATCACCAAATTGTTGGGAGTTTTGGGCCATCTTGTCGATCAACGCACGTGCAGCTACTGGTGTCTTTTCCACCAATGCTCCTCCAGCCGCAGCATCCACCATGCTTCTCTCCATATGTGTGAGTCCTTCATAGAAGTATTGGATGAGGAGTTTCTCACTGATTTGGTGATGCGGACAGCTTGCGCACAACTTCTTGAATCTCTCCCAATACTCATTCATTGACTCCCCTTGTGCTTTCTTGATCTCTGATATCTCCTTTCGAATGGATGTTTTCCTTGATGCTGGAAAAAATCTTTGCAAGAAAAGACGTTTCAAATCATTCCAACATGTTACATCTTCAGGTTGCAAATAATACATCCAATCTTTTGCAGCTCCATCAAGTGAGAATGGGAATGCTCTAAATTTGATTTGATCTTTAGAAACATTTCTTGGTTTTAACGTTGAGAAAACCACATTAAATTATTTAAGGTGTTTGTTGGGATCCTCACCAGAGAGGCCATGAAACTTTGGAAGTAAGTTAATTAACCCCGATTTTAGTTCAAAGTCTGATTCAAGATTTGGGTATGCAATACAATTTGGTTGATAGTTAATATCAGGTGCAGCCATTTCTCGAATGGTTTTATTAAGTTCATTTCCATTGTTTTCAGCCATTGGTTCCTCTTTTATGTTTGAATTTGAATAACTTCCAATTTCAATGTTTCCAGAAGAGAGGAATTCACCAACTGGTTGAATATTGAAACTTCCCGTAGACTGAGAATTTCTTATTCGAGCCCTAAGGCTGCGTTCAATCTCAGGGTCAAGATCTAAGAGATCTTTGGGATTAGTTCGTGTCATAGATTAAATAAAAATGAAAAGAAAGAAAGTGGACCATAGTAAAATAAAAATGATAAGTTTGAGTTGATGGTCCAAAAAGAAGTAGAAGAAAATAAAAGAAGAGGAAGAAAAATCAGATTGGGTAAAGAAGGAAGAAAGAAGAGAGGAAGAGAATAAAATGTAAAATAAAATAAATACCTATAATTAGTTGAAATAATTACTTGCCTCCCCGGAAACGGCGCCAATTTGAAAGAGCGCTGTCGCGGGCGCCCTCAAATGATTAGTATGATTTTGGGGTACTTAGGTGCAGCAGAGTGGCTGACCAAGGTCGTCTCTCAAAGGAGGAAGTGAATTAAAACAATTTTTAGAGGTATTCTAGAAGTAAAATAAAAGAGAATAAAAACACTACTTGAAAGTATGGGGGTGGTTGTTTATAGTTTATGAATCTAGAAGAAGTTTTCTGGAAGAAGATTGTATTTTTTTTTGTTTTTAGTTTTGAAATGAATTTTGATTATAATGACACAACAAGAAGATGTCTTTTTAGAAATCTATTTAAAAGACGTAATCGATCTAACACTACCTCTTCACTTTATTATTAATCATTATCATTTAAATTAACATTCACTTAATTATGATCCCTTAATTTTTTTAATCATGAACCCTATGAGAATTAACTTTACCACGAAGATGATGTGAATTTAACCCTAGGCTAACTTCGGAACATGTAATCGCAGCACCCTGCTTTGATTGATGTTCTAAGATTAGCTTATGGTCAGTGGTAAATTAAGGCACATATTCATTCTGGAAATGAGGATAAATTGTGTTTAGGGATTATATTTGAACTCTACAAATTTATCCCATGTGGTCTTGTATTACTGATTAAGATCGCGCTCTCACAATTTACACAAAATCCCGACCTCGCGTGTTTTTGTGTTAATTGTTCAATTTCTTGCTTAGTTTCTTACAATTTAAAAACACAATTCATGGATCATATTAAGTGAATTACAGTAGCTCATTGATTCAAAATAATTAAATGAAGAGGGTAGAATATAGATCGATTACTAAAAGACTACTCTTCCATGGGTGGCGTAATCATCGTAGAAGCGTTTTGCATGTGCAAAGGTTTAAAATGGGTATAACCCAATAACGCTTCTACTCAAGAATTCTAGCCCAATTAGGAAGATTAAGAGAAGAAGAAATTTAAACAAAACAGAAGAAAAGAGAAGAAATAAAAGAATAACAAAGAAGTTTATTACATAAACAAAATCATTACAACATGAAGGAGAAGAAGAAGGCTTCGTCGAAGGGATCCTTGCTTCAAGAGCTACCCTTATTGAAATGGTTGGATAATTGGAGTGGATCCACTTCTCCTTTTCCCTCAACTTCCCAATGCACGTCTCAACCCCTCCAAATGATAAAAACTCCAATCTATAGAGGGGAGGGGAGGAGAGGTTACAAGTGGTTTCAAGTGTGAATGTGGAAATTCGGACAAATATTTTATGCCAACTGGCACCGCCCATTTGACCACCAAAACGCGTGAATTGGCCGGCCTTCCAGAAGGATCAAATATGCGTATATGTGTCTTCTATCTCCTCTCCAAATATGGGCTCAATACAGTCCCATATGAAGGAGTTATGTCCGCAATACAGAAGCTTCTCTATTCTGGAGAGCCCAGCCCAACTTTGACTTCATGGGACAATTTAGACAACCAAATGAACTCTTTAGCTCTAGTGTCCTGAATAAAAGTTGTAGATAATTAAGTTAGGAACACAATTACAAAAGTTCAAATTCAATTAATAAATAAAAAAATATTTATATTCGAAATTCTACAGTAAACTATAAAGGGTAAAACTGAAATTTTCATCAAATATTCAAATGAATGATCTAATCCCAAATATTTTATAAATAAACATATTTAACACAATGTGAGGAAATTATATCATTTATTATCAATAAAATATTCAATAAAATAGTGTTTTATCAAAAACCTACAGTTATCTTCCAAGGAGAGATATCTGAACCGGATCTTTGTCTAGAAGAACCACCTATATCCTTCTTTATGGAGTTGATCAGTGAAGAAAAAGAAGGATATGAGAGTTTAAGGATAGAAAATTCCCCCATCATCTTGGAATACATTGATGTATTTCCTAGGTAGTTACCCGGACCTCCCCCAGAAATAGAGGTAGAGTTCTCCATTGAACTCATACCTGGATATCATCTGATATCAAAGACCCCATATAGGATAGAAAATGTGGAGCTGGAGGAATTAAATAAAGAACTCCAAGATCTTTTGGAGAAGGGTTTTATCCAACTGAGTGTATCTCCTTGGGGAGCACTAGTTCTCTTTGTGAAGAAGGATGTATCGATGCGGTTATGCATTGATTATAGAGAACTAAATGGGATCATAGTAAAGAACAAATACCCTCTTCCAAGAATTGATGACTTATTTGACCAACTTTGCAGGGCTCAATTATTCTTTAAGATTGATCTTCGATCTGGTTATCATCAATTGAGGGTGAAGAAAGAAGATATTCCAAAAACTGCCTTCAGGTCAAGATATGGTCATTTTTAGTTTGTTGTTATGCCCTTCGGACTGACTAATTCACTGGCTATTTTTATGGAGTTGATGAATAGAGTCTTTAAGGAATACCTTGATAAATTTTTAGTAGTTTTTATTGATGATATTCTGATATATTACAAAAGTCGCGAGGAGCATGAAGATCATCTAGGGTTATTTTACAAACTCTATGGAAGGAGGGGATTTTTGGAAGGTTCAGCAAATGTAAATTCTAGTTACAATAGGTTTCTTTCTTGGGGAACATTATTACCAATGAAGGAATCACAGTTGACCCTAAAAGTATAAAATTTGTAGAGGAGTGGCCTCAACCTACAACAATAACTGATATTTGAAGTTTCCTTGGATTGGCAGGATATTATAGAAGGTTTGTGAAAAATTTTCATGAATTTCTAATCCATTAACCATGTTAACTCAAAAAGTGGTCAAGTTCCTCTGGAAAAATGAGTGTGAGGGAAGTTTCCAAGAGCTGAAGAAGAGATTGGTTACTGCACCCATGTTAACTCTGCCCTCAATTGAAGAAGGATTCATTATTTTTATTGATTCATCTCTCAAAGGGATTGGGTGAGTCCTCATGAAAAATGACAAAGTCCTTTCTTATGCATCACGACAGTTGAAGACTCATGGGAAGAATTATCCTACGCATGATCTGAAGCTGGTTGTAGTCGTTTTTTCTCAGAAGATATGGAGGCACTATCTTTATGTGGAGAAATGTGATATATACCCAGACCGTCAAAGTTTGAAGTATATTTTTATGCAAAAGGAATTGAACATGAGACAAAGGATATGGTTGGAACTTCTCAAATACTGATTTTTCAATCCATTATCATCCCGGAAGAGCAAACAAAGTCACTGATTCATTAAGAAGGAAAGAACCAGTTTTTCTTTCCATGATAAGAATTCAAAGAGATCCTTTGATCAATGACCTAGTAAAGCTGGACTTGGGAATTATAAGGGAAGGGACATCATCAAACCTAACCCAAATGATTTCTCAACCGTCATTAATAAATAAGATCAAGAAAATGCAGAATGAAGATACTTTGTTACAGAAGAAGTTTGAGGCTATAAAGGATGGAAAGTTTCCTGAGTTCAATATTGATCAAGAAGGGGTACTGAAATTTTGTACAAGACTATGTATTCCATCTATTCTAGAAATAAATAAGGAACTGATGGATTTACCCCATAGTTCTACCTTCTCTATATATCCTGGAAGCACAAAAATGTATATGGACCTTTGCGATCATTTTTGGTGGGATAATATGAAAAGGGAGATTGTTGACTACACTTCAAGGTTCCTGGTATGTCAGAAAGTGAAGTCATAGCGACAAATTCCTAAAGTGTTATTGAAACCACTACCCATAACAGAATGGAAGTGATACAATATCCCTATGGACTTCGTTACTGGTCTCCTGAGAACTTCCAAATGAAACAATGTGATATGGGTTATTGTGGACTGTCTCACCAAGACTGACCATTTTATCTCCATTTGGGAAGATTTCTCTCTTGATAAATTGTCCATGATTTATGTGAAGGAAGTGGTAAGGCTACATGGAGTTCTACTTTCTATCATATTTGATCATGATCCAAGGTTCACATCAAAATTATAGAGCAGCCTTCAACATGCTCTGAGCACTGAATTGAATTTCAATACGACTTATCACCCCCAAACTGGTGTCTAATCTGAAAGGATTATTCAAACACTCGAGGACATGCTGAGAACATGCTCAATGGAATTTAAAGGTGGATGGGATCAGCATCTCCATTTAGTTGAGTTATATTACAACAATAGCTTCCACTCGAGCATTCAAATGGCACCCTATGAAGCTCTATATGGGAAGCGATGTAGAAATCCTATTTGTTGGGATGAAGTTGGTGAGAGAGATTCTTGGTCTTGATCTGGTGCAAGAGATGACAGAAAAATTCCATTCCATCCAACAACACATTAAGGCTGCTCAGATTCAGAAAAAGTGTTATGATGACAACCGTCGAAGGTACTTGGAGATTGATTTTGGTGATAAGGTCTTTCTACAAATTTCACCCTGGAAGAGAGTCATGAGGTTTGGGAAGAAATGGAAGCTCAACCCTAGGTACATTGGCCCTTATGAAATCCTTGATCACATAGGAGCAGTGGCCTATCGGCTTACACTCCCTCAAAATCTAGCACAAGTTCATGATGTCTTCCACGTATCCCTCTTGAGGAAGTACATACCTAACCATTCACATGTACTAAACCTATAGGTGGTACAACTGGAACATGAACTCTCTTATGAGGAGTAGCCGGTGGAGATTTTGGATCGTAGAGACATGGTTCTACGCAACAAGAATACCCACCTTGTTAAGGTGTTATGGAGGAACCAAAAATGTGAAGAATCCACATGGGAACCTGAGGAATATATGAGGCAGAAGTACCAACACATTTTCTCTTCATAGGGTACGAGTTAAAATTTTAGGGACGAAATTTCTTAAGGGGGAAGAATGTAACGACCCGAACTTTTGATTAATTTTTTATTCCTATTTTTGTGTGTTATTTTATTTTATACTCAACAAAACTATTTCATTTAATTAATGAAATGAGTATAATTAAAATGATACCATTAGGTTTTGACTTTTATATGACCATTGGTCAATATGACCATTGGTCAATATAACTGTTGGAAACTAAACTCTTAATGTGGCGATTATTGTTTGTAAATACAACTGATCTTGGATATAGAAAGAAGATTTGATGGCCTCATCCAGTAGTATCGAGTTGTTCGAAGCCCATATGATGGAACTTGGGTAGGAGGTTGCACCACTAGGCTTTGCTCTGGATCAAACCCAAGCCGAAATTCATTGTGTGAAGCTTGAACGGAATCGCCTACGGGAGAAGTTCAAGCTAATAGGAATCACCACTCAGGCAATGTTGGCCGAGCCGCCCCAAGATTCTATCACCTTATCACACCTTACACTTAGGTCATATGATGTTGTTATAAGGGGATATATAATTAGACCATAACTTCTTAGTGTAATCCTTTGAGATAAATAAAATTGTGATTTCTTCTTATGTTGAAGTTTGTGAATTTTCAAATGTCCAGATAAATATATGATGTATATTATTGATGAATTTTGAGAAAAAAAGGATATTTTAAAATATTTATGTAAACCTTAAATAATTAATAATGTGTAATTATTTTCAAAAGATGGTCTTCTACAGTTGTGTTCAGTAAGAAATTTAGAGTCTAATAAGATCAACTTAATTTTTGGTGAATAGTAAATTATGAATAGTGATTTTATGCTTATGATTATTAATGTGAAAAAATGGATTAAGTAACCTCACTTAAGAAATTATTAATATAATTTAGTCACCTTGATTAAGTAATGTGATCCAATAAAAGAGGTAAATAATTGTTTCAGAAATTATTGTTTAAGTATTAGTTTTTTTCGGGTGAATAGTGTTTTTTATTTAAAAATTAAATTAAAAATATTTAAAAAAATTATTTATAAAAAATTGATTTTGTTTTTGAATTTAGAGCATTGATATTAGGTTAAGGTGATTTTTGGGAATTTTTCTGAAAAAGTTGAATTTTCGGTGAATAGTGAAAATACAGTTTTTAGTTTCGGGTGTTTAATGACATCATGAAGGATGTAATAATTATGTAATCATTCTAGTCGACTTATTAATAGTAATATATGCTATGACGTGTCTCAATTTTCCAATACCATGGGAAAATACCATGGGAAAGCCCATGGTTTTGCCAATACCACCGATGAGGTGTCCCTTGAAAATTAATGACTTGTCCCCTCACTTCTCCTATAAATACCAAGACATTAAATCATTAATTTCATTTAAAAATCCCCCCCAATGATGTTATGGTCTCTTTACCTCCCAAGGAGTCCTCCCAAGGATCCCTCAAGCCTCCCATGGTCCCTACCTTCAATCTTTTGAATTTACTCTTCAAGGTAAGGGAATCTTTCACCCTCCTCTTTTAAGTCATGACTTTCTTTATGTTATATCTTCTAGTTTCCATATCTTTATTTTGAAGGTATGTTCTTATATTTTCTCATTACTTTTCATTTCATGTATAAATTTTGAGATACCATTTCCACTCTCGTCAATTTGTTTTTTTTTTGTTGAATTTTTAAGTGACATCATTAGGCTGCCAAATTTCTCATAAAAGAAATTGCATCTTCTATTTTGTTTCATGTTTCCTTTTCATGTGGTATGTAATTAAAATATCCATAACATGATCTTATTATGTACCCATACTTTATTATGAATTATTTATGATTTTTTAACCCTTGTACCCTCTCTTTTCAATTTTTTTAAAACCATGTTATATAACCGTTATGCTGTAGAAATTTCGCCTCAAAATTTCTATCTCTTTCTCTCTAGAAATTCTCTTGTTTTATTTATGTGAATACCAAGACCAATTTCGTTTCTATGGGTGTTCATAAATATATAAATATGATATATTTTATTCTTTAATTGACATATATATAACCCTCACTTCCTTTCCATGGGTTATAAATGACATAATGATCTTATTTTTAAGAACTTTTAAAACGTCACGATCTTGAAATGAAACCCATTTATTTTATTCTCTATGGGTTATTTATGAAATGTTTGATTATGATCTATGTGGATCACATTAAAGTAAAGAAATATTAAGCGTGCACCCTGATAGTGCTCTAATGCATTGGGTAAATAATTAATCTCTATAGATGACAAGTTTCATGATACCTTGGTGAATAACCTTGGTAATTTTTATGACACCTTGGGTAGGGACCCTGGTGATATGTTCATGAATGTTTAAATGAAATGTTGTAGCCACATATTCAATTTATGTTTCAATTTCTTTTCATTATGATATTTATATACTTCCATTGCTCATGTCTTTATGTTTTTATTCAAGTTCTTATTGTTAACACAAGTAAATAGATACCCTTATTTACCCTTACTGGGCATTCTTCTCACCCTTTACCTTGATGTATGTCTCCAGGATATGAGATGCAGCAATTGTACATAGGATGTACATATTATGAAGCCTTACAAGTGGATTAGAAGAATTTTTATGTTGTTTTCATGTTTTGTACCTCTGATTTCCAAGACACTATACTTTTAAGATCCTCTTTTTGTAAAATGTAATGAAAAGTTATGTAATAAAAAGGTAGGATTCCATAAAAATCATACCACACATAATTTTTTTCTACTATAGAACTTTATTACATATATAATTCATGTTCATGAAATCTATGAAAGTAAAATTACAAGTTATATTTTTATTAACATGATTAATTAACATAGATGTATTTAAAATGACACTACATATGTCAGTTATGCTATGTAAAGTTTAATCTAAATGATTGATTAAACTATGAATTAATGAAATATAGGAAATAGATACATAATTTATCACTATTTTTGGTGGTTAAATGATTTTTTTTGGACTAATTGGACCTAATAAAGGTAAATTTTATGTGTCTATAATAAGGTAATCAAACCCCCCCATTTTTTAGTTCTATATAACAATACATGATTTAAGTTTTAAGTTCATTAGATAAAGAAAAAAGTGGTTCATTTAATTGGAATACATCCATGTTATATGGTGTTCCCTTTAAGGATATGCATCCATGACCATTTTAAATTATATTTTAATGTTACATGACTAAGAAAAAATTAAAGTGGTCTAAATTTATTTAGAAAGGAAAACTTGGAGAAACATTCTATAAAAGGTTTGATGTGAGACTTATTCAAAAGATAAAATTTATTGTTTACTCTTGAAGATAATCTAGTTGAATGTATTGGGTAATACACCAGGTTGGAGTCCCAAAGATCTAAAGTCAGCAGAAAAAAATTTATGAATGTGTGGGGATTATTTATTGTAGGTAGCTTATGATGTGGAATACCTAATCACATGACTAATTTTTTATACCATGTATATTGGTTGTAAAAACCATCTATTGATTGGGAATGAAAGAGTAGAGAAGTATCAAATAATTTTAGAATATAAACATGGGTTAAATGACAATATTTATCCCTATTAGGTGTCCTAGGTGAAGTTTGAACCTCATGTAATCCATGAGGGAAAGGAAAAGATGATCTTACTATTGCATAAAATTGGTATAGTTAGAACCAAAAGCGTTTTAGAGGAAACTAGAGATACATTGGTGTAAATTAAAACATATATGTTACCTAAGTGATAGGATCACCCAAATGAGGCATTGAGGGAGGGGTGAAACTATAAATAAAAGGAACTTGGTGAAATTAGGTTCCCTATTGAGCCCCTAATGTATAAGAATGGATCGAAATGGGAGGAACATGGGAACCTTTATAATTCACCATTATTTCATAGAGACACTCCATGAAATGGGTCCATCTCCAAAGCCTATATAGTTGGTTCGTTAAAGTGGTGTCCATGAGGATTTTAGGTTTCAAACCTCTTAGATGACCAAAATAACCATATTTTCCATTACTTCTCCTTTATTTTGATTTAAAAATTTCCTATGTATGTATTTTTTTCAAAAACCTGGGCATTTTGGATATGGATCTATCTACTATAAATGTATATTCATTGGATATCTATAAAACCTTGTTTTAAAATGGTAGTCTAGGGGTTCTTTTGTAGGTATCCTTGTCTTATTAATGAATATTTGACCGGTAACCATTTCAAAAACTAAATTCCATTTATATAACTATTATGGGCACTTAACCCCAACCATGAGTGCATGTGGTAGTTTAAATTTTTCTAAAAATGTAAGATTTTTTGAGTGTGTGCACATAATTTGGTAGAGTGTGTGTGGAGGAATTTATCTAGGCCTATAGGTTAGGATTTTATAGGGATTAAAAAAGCCTTATCCAATCTAGATAATGATCATAATTTAGTAAAGATCATTGAATGTGTTAAAAGGATTATTAAAATGGATCACCGTGTGTAATTCATTATTATTTTATTGTATCATGGTTCATTTTGGATTCACAATTTTTATTTTTGATGAAAATTGGAGCTCGGTTATTGATTATGGGGGATTGAGTATGGTTGCACAATCATTCATGTCAGGTTCACCATTTTATTATATCATAAAAATTACCAATGGAACTCCCCTTCGTAACAAGTTACAAACCTACTTTACAAAGAAAGATGATCGTTTGGGGTTTCAAACCCAATGACACTTAGTAACTCTCATTGGTGGAGAGGATTAGAGTTTGGGCTCATCACAAACTTTTTATGGGTGGGTGGAATTATTGACTACTCTGGGACTCTCATGTAGATTAAATATATGTCATGAATCATTCCTAAATCCTTATGTGTGGCTGGTTACCCTAAAAAATTAATTGGGTGTTCAAGCCTTATACATTCATGGGGGTGTTCTATTAATGAGCCCCTATATATGCATAATAGGTTCTCCATATGGTTCCCATTATTTTTTAACCAATTCCAACTACTTTTGTTGAATCTATATAACTAGTTACTCTGGATTATACATCAATAAAAAAAAGGAAATTATTTGTTTGATAAGGTGATTAAACCTCCAAGAGGTGTCATATGTATCCTAGGATAATAGGAATAAAATCCCCCGTAGTTTGTTTGACATTTTTTAGGTCATATTAAAGGACTACATAATGCATTTTTATTCCAAGTGATAAGAATGTATAAATGGGCTTTTAGGCATTAGGTATGGAGCTCATTCCTTAGAAAGTCTTCCTATGTATCCTACTTAGAACAACAATCAAAGTCATCCTATTTTAGTTCCTCAACCTATTGATAGGTAGGGTCAAATAATTAATACTCGTGAAGGTTATAGACCCAGATATTACTAATATAAGAATTCCATAGATACTTACACTAAGGTGTATTCCCATGTAACGAGTCATTTATATAATGTTATTGAATAGGTCCTACACAATAAGGTTTCCCTAAGGGGGTGGTTTTAGGATTCTAGTAACACAATCATTAAAAATTCATAAGGTCGCATGAGTCATGATCAGTTTCAGAAACTAGAGATTGAAAGTGATCAGGTGCATTGTGTATGGGTGTAGTACTTACGCCTAGAAGAAACCCTAGGGGAGTGTTTGATATGGAGATTGATCCTTAGGAAGGAATACTATGTATCATAATTATAATAGGAATCAAAGGCTTTATTGTTCAGTTATGTTTCCCAATCGATTGATAGATAAGGAAGAATGGTAGACCCATAGGGGTACATCTTATGAACTAGAGTAAGTGGAATATCGAGGGACATACACCAAGGTGGACTCCCATGAATGATATATAAGCCTTATCCTATAGAGAATAGAGATTGGGGACCATTATTGGTTGATTAATTATTCTTAGACAACATTAGGATCCCATAATACCAATAAGGTTTCATGATTTTCTATCCCTAGTCTATTATGTACACTTCCTATATGAAGGGGGGATGCTCGACCAAAGACTCATGGTTAGTGGTTCACACAGTTCAAGGATACACATCCAAGTAATCCTTCTAGACAAAGTTGACATGTTTGAGGGTATTTTCCTAAAAAGGGTTCTATATCTAAGGGGATATGCGTGTAATTTTTTACACTTAAAAGGGTTTCTTCAAAACTTGTATGCTGGTATCTTCTTAATAAGGTTAACATGTATGAGGATGTTAGCCTAACATGTCCATGGTACCCACCTGAAATGTTCGCAGTGTCTTCCTTACATGGATGACATGTCAAAGGGTTTTCTCATGACAAAGATAAGGTTCATAGGGGTATTTTCATTATTTAAGCTGCCAAATTTGTGGGTATTCACATTATCAAAGCTTATATGTATGTGGTTCTTTTAATAATCCAAGCTAGAAGATCATAGGCCTTTTATGTGATCAATATGACATCTCTAAAGTCTTTCTCATGATAATGCTAACAGGACTAAGGGATGTCATATGATCCAACTAACATGTCGGAGGGATACCACATGATCTAGATTAAATTTCCTTGGTTTCTTCTCATGATTGAGAAACTGATTGTGTGATTCATGTGAGTCCTTCACATGAAAAACATTGTATCATCCTTTACATTAAGATTCTATCATTTTATCCTTATTTTCATAAATGCTATAATATTTGTCAGTTATTTTTCTATTAATGCGTGGTGTGATCAACCCAATGTGAAGAATTCCCCTTGAATGATCTATTGGACGATCCAAATATCTTTTTCATGATCAATGAGATGATCACATGATGTTCATGAACATATCATGTAATCCCTTAAGTTACTCACTGGACTTTTTCAAGTGGAAGACTCTTGAGATCATGAAATCCTTCACTCTGGGATATTCTATCTCACCCCCATCTATAATTTTCTATGTATTGAGGTGTAAATTTATAGGAATCACCTCCCCATTTATACACATCAATATATGATGCTTAATTCCCCCATATTGGCATGAGTCGGTAGAGGGAGAATCACATGATCCAACCATGGGTTATCTGTAACATTTTCTTTATGTCATGTGATAACCAATCTTGAAGCCTTTTCATAACCATTAGGGATCATTTGGAAGCTTTCACAAGAACAAGTTTTTATATCAAACGGCCTTCACATAACCAATGAACTGATCCCACAACCCATAAAAACCGTTTCACATAAAAAATTTCATTCCTACCTTTGCATAAGGATCTAGTCATTTTTAGATTTTATTGTATAAAACCTATGTAATTATCCCATTAATTATTCATTAGGTAATTACATGATCAATATAAAATTTCTAAAGTCCTCCATGTGATGGAGGTAACATTTCCAATGGCCTTCATGTGACAAGATCGATATATCACCAAGGATTTCATGTGATCATTAAATGACCACACAAATTTCATAAGTAATTCTTGTGAAAATCAATGTAACTCCCTTATAATGAATATATTAAACTTTTTTTCACATTTTATACTATTAAATTATTGTAATATTTTTATATTTTTTTGATTGATCAAAAACACTCATCTGAGGGCTTCACATGATCAAGCGACCTATCTGATGGGAATATGCATGATCAGGAGGACTTTTCTAAGAGGATTTTTATTATTATTAATATGTTTTGTGAATCACATAACCAGATTGAAGGAAAATAAACTTACCTCCCTTGACACAAGGGTTACATCATTTTAAACTTTTATTGTATAAAGGATATGGAATTATCCAATTGTTTGTTCATCAGGGTGTCACATGATCAAACATACATGTCCAATGTCCTCCACATGAAGATGGTTACATGTCTAGTTGATTTCATGTGAAATTTTTGATACTTCTACAGGAATTTTATGTGATCCTTAATTTTCCACATGAATCACATAGGCGCCTCACATGAAAGTCAACATACCTTCCTTTTCCTAATGCTACTTCCTTTTCATCTTTTATTTTATGAACCACTTGGGAGATTTTCATATGACATTTCATATGATCATAAATACTCATTTTAAGAGATTTATATGATCATGTAGGATATAATATGGGTCTTATCATGATTTAAAGGGATTTTTAGAGGTGTTTCTCATGATAAATAAAATATAAAGTGAATTGAATAACCCCTTCTTGTAGTGTTCCTATGATCATGTGATGATGAGTCTCTTTGAAGGTTATAATATTTGTGTGCTTTAGATGATAAATATCCAAGTATACATTCTTATTTCATCTTTCCCTTTATGATAAGTTAATGTTTATTCTTAGGATATTTCTTTAACCTTAAATTTTCTGACACTCATTTTAAGGGAATAAACAAATTCCCCCTTTAGAAGTGAATTTTGAAGGAAATAGGACTCAGTTCAGAGGATGTAAATTCCAAAATGAGTTTCTAAGGATTCTTCTTGTTGATATTCTTATCATATTTTGGTCTTTAAAGAGATAGATTTTATTCCTCTAGGTTCCCTATAAATAGGGGTGTGACAGGCTGGTTATATCATATGTGATCTAAGCCTCCAAATCTCTCATGATTTAATCCATCGAGTGTATATTTACAAGACTACTTCACATAACCCCTTCATGAGAACTGTTCATGAGACCCAATCATGTTATATAATTTCTTATCCTCTTCATGTGATCATTTTTTCCCATCAAATCAATCATACAACCTTCTAACTAAAAAGAATTCACTGGAACTACGATGCACATCCTGGATTGTAGGGTCACTTCTCATGCTCTGCATGTCTCTTAGGGATTGTCACGTTATTTCTTAATAAATATGAGATTTTTATAACCTTAAAATGGTCACATGATCATAATTTCTATGAAGAAATAGGTGATCAAAAGATTATATATTGGTCACGTGATTGGAATGACCCAAAATGGATCATGCAGCCATAAGCCCTTGTATAGGTCATGTGATTCATCTGATTATACCATAGGTATACTCCAATTTTATTTGATTTAAAAAAATTATATACTATTTTTAAATATAAATATTATATTTTTTCCACATGTCTTTAAAAATGGAAGATGAAATATCTGCGTCTCATCGTAATTCCATGATTGCAAATGTAAATGTTGATCAATATTTGGATGTCCTGTAATCCCAGGTGCGGCAGTCAATCTTGGTTGAAAAAAATCTTCTAGAGTATCCTTTTTTAGAATCATTACCTATATATGGATTTTTATTCTAAAATTATTCTCCTACATTAGTTCCCTGTTAAAATATCATACATTCCTCATGGATCTTAATGAACCATAACATCTTTATAAAAAATATCACTCATGTTGGCCACTTTATTTTCTAGGAAAAAATATCTAACAGTTATATCTTAATGTTTATTCTAAAAAAATTGAAGAGATTGATTGAAGATATGATACTACATTTTTTATATATAAATCAATAATATGAAAATCTTCCATAAATAAAGAGTTCAGATGGTTTCCCGGTTGGTACATTCGATTGGGAGAGAGTTTTTGAATGGAATGGGGATATCCTTTCTGGGTGAGGTGTATTTCCATAGAATTTAGAACTAAGTTAAAGTAAATTGGAATATATTAGGCCATATAGATTCCAAAAATCTTTTTTTTTGTAATTGGAGAATAATGATTTAATTATCTTATAGTTTTATTCTTGACACAAATATATTTCATCTAATGCATGGTGAAACCAAAATCAGTCTCTGGTATGTTGATAAAATATTTAATGCACCAATTTTAGAAGATATTAATGATGAGTTTCATCCTATTTAATCCACCTGGGATGATATAGATCAGAAACCTCCCATTTCTAGGGAGCTGATCATGTTAGCTGAGAATCTCCTTAAGAAGGATCTATATCCCAGGGAGGACATCCCTTTTATGAAATGGGTGAGATTTTTTATAAATAAGGCCCTCTCTAAACCTGAGGTCAAGAAGCCAAAGGTATTCCCATCACAAGAGTCACTTGGGGAAAAATATACCTATTTGACTCTAACTAAAGAAGTTTCATTCAATAATAGGGGTGGGGTCTTTTCCTATGTTGGATGACCCGTTCAACTGGTTTGAATTCTCACAATTTACTAGATTAGGTACCTTCTCTCAACCTAGTAAAAAGGTGGTCCCATGGTCTTCTACTTTTATGATGACAGTTATTATGGAAGGCGAAATCAATGTTATTTTATCCATTCCTATGTTGGCCAAAATATATATCCTTATATGCTATATTTGTAGGGGAAGATACTCGTATAGAGTCTTTATCCCCTTCCAAGTATTGTGGGGTTGGATGGGAGCTCACTTGGGTGGATATGAGTATCTGAGTTCCCAAATCATTCTTGGAATCTAATTAAAGCCTATTTTATATAAAATTGGTTTATTGAGGCCTTCCACATTAAAAATATGGTAAATCATATCCCACCTAAGTCTCTATGATTGTTTCTCTTTCATTCCTTATGAGGCACTCACTGGTTGTATAACTGACAATGATGAGGGTTACCCTCAGACTCGAGCTTATTGGATTTCCATTCATGTGGGTGTCTTATCCACCAAGATCAATGGAAAAATTATCTACAAGTGGTAAATTCCCTATCAGTTTGGGTGTCTATTTCGTTTCATTCAATCAAGGTATCCCTCTCTTGTCCATGTCCTGTTTGAATGTCACGTGACTTTGGATCACCACAATTAGTTGATGTTTACCATGGATAAAACGAAGACTCGGATATACATCCATGAAACTGGAATATATATTGGTGTGTCCAAAACCAATCTTGATAGCTGTATCCACTCATACATGAATGGGAAGTTATCCACCATTTCAAATAAAACATCAAAGCTTCCAACAATGATTTTGGACAATTTGTGAACCAGAAAGAAACCTTCCTCTTGTAATACCATGACATCAAAGATTCCTTGCAAGGAAGCGAGGCATCTAGAATAATTCATGGTAATAAAAAGGTGTTGAATTTTTTAACTAAAATGAGTGTGGCACCCATAAGAAAATATTTTTCTGTGTTAAAATTTCATATTCCATCACATCAATGAGAAATTTGGATGAAATAAAACTCTTTTGCTTAAATTTTGGGTTTCTTAAGTTAGGTAATAATTGACTTGTTGGGAATGGTACACATCACTTCTCCCAAGGTAATAACCTTTAAAGATCATCCCACTATGTTCGAGGCCTTCATACAGGACCTTGATGCGGTGATGTAAAGTGTGAAAAGAGAAGTCCACTATTCACCTCGGGTGCAGCAAATGATGGTTGTTGGATCAGTAGTTGTTACCATGAATTAAGGATACCGTCTTATCTTTGGAGAAGAGGTCCCAATGAATTTATAAAAATCCATAAATGACTGCAATAATATCAAAACTTTGTTGAGTTATTTTTTATTTCCTGGATTGTGGAATGAAGCTAAAGTTACTTGTTCATCTCTAGAATCTTCAGGGTATTCCCTTAGGGGTAATACCACTGGAGATAACCCTAATAATTTATAGTAGATCATGGATGAGGGTTTTCCTATCCAGATAGAGCTAATATGTTTTATGGATACCATCATTAAGGCATCACAATCTATACCTCTATTGGGGTCATCTTCATCGTATTGAGCTCTATCCCCTTCTTTGGATCTTTCCTCTCAATGGACATGAAAATGAATGTTCTCCAAGTAATAATAGGTTTCTCACTCAGATTAATTTATTAAAGATAATTCTTTATTTCTTCTTATTTTTAGTCTATTTAAGAAATGAATTGAAATTTGTTCAAAAGGTGTAGTTCCTCACCATGCCTATGTACAGGAACAAAAATCATTTCCTGAGGATCTAGGTGGGATTTCTACTACTCTAGTAGAAATTTCAACCCTAGGCCTCATCCATCAAGGATTTTAAATGGTTAAGGTTTTTGAATTGTTGAAAAATTAACCTTTTATATACTCTTTATAAATTTACTCCTTTGACCCGACATTGTAATAAGCACTTTTGGAGGTTTTTTTGCCTATAACTATTTTTTCACTGATTTAGCATTGACAGAGACATCTCTAGGTGATGGTAAGTGATTATTTGGTGACCAAACATGTTGTATAATTTTTATTATTAATATTAACATTTATTTTCTCTTACAAATCATAAATTTAGTGGTAATACTATGATTAAATATAAAGTGTCATGGGAACAACCAACTTTCTTTTTGCAAGATAGTGTTGTCTCGTCCCTTGAAGATGAGATCAAGGCAACAAGTGTTTCGATTGGTGCAACTAAAAAAGTTTCATTACCAACACTAATCATGTCTATTGAATATCTAAAAACATCATATTATTCATCCACTGATTGATAATCCTGCATACCTCTCATGATAATACCTTCACCTCAGAGCTCAGAGGCCCTATGTAACACCCCAATATTTTGGGAATAATTTTTTTATCAATTAATTTAATATTTTTGATATTTTTAACTTCATGAAACACTGAATATATATTTTTATCAATATAAAAAAATAACTAAGTTTAGATTACATTATAGTATCACCAGGTAATACTTGTGTTACACACAACACAGACTTGGTTTGCGTTACATGAAACACTTATTTTCTGCGAAACAACACATTATTATTATAATTATTTAAATGAGGTAATTATAAACTAGCCATTAAACATATTAATATAAATATAAATATCTAATTTTTATTTTTTTTCAAATAAACCAAATAAATTTATAATGAAATGTATATTTTTTTGTTAAATTTTTATATGTTTAGAAATACTATTTTCTTTAATGAACTGATTTTTATGTCTTTCTCTGAAAAAATAATAAAATTAATTTTAGAAACTATTATAAATTTAATTTGATAAAATAAAAATAATTTTTTATTTTGTAAATTGAAAATTAACTTAGGGTGAATTTTTAGTATTTTTCTAAGAAGTTTCATTTATTGATGAACAATGAAAAATACTACATTTTAGTAAAAAATTAATTTTTTATTTACATTATTATTATAATTTAAATTGATTTTTAAAGGCGTGATATATGAATTATACATATATTAATCCAATATAAGTCATTGTAATAATTTTTATATTTAAATTCGACATAAAAATTTATTGAACTTTTGAACGTTCTTTTTACCTGCTTTCTCGCCATGTTTATAGGATTAGCATAAAACATAATTCTCTCGTTTATGTGATTTGAATTTTGAAAAATGGATATACGTGGTTTAAATCGGTATGATATTTATATCTTAATAGAATCAACTTAATTTTTTTGATATTATGAATAGTAACTTTAGTGAATTATTATTTACCACAGGTAAGGGTAAATCAGGTAAATAAAGGTAAAAATAATATTATAAAATTATAAAATTACACTAAAACTTGTACTAATTTAATTGTATATGTGTAATTTGACCAAAATCAACTTTATTATCTTATTATAACCTTTTTAAGCTACTTGGGTGAGAATATGAAATTTATTATATTTTAATTGAAGATAAGCTAAAAATGTCATACTCATACTTTTAATAAGTAAATCATTTTTAATATAGAGTTATATTGAAGCTAAATTAGACTATAAATAGTAATTTAATAACTAATAAATTTATCTTCATCATGATAATTTATTTTTAACTTTTAAAGAATAAATAATTTAATTAATGGATTTCATAATGATGGTATAGTAATTGTTTAATTAATTGAAATATCAAATAAATGATATTAAATATATTAAAATAAATATAATTTAACATAATTAATGATATCCACGAATTTTAAAGATAAATTTGACATATTATTGATATATTAGAAGTGTTGGTTTGAAGTTATCATGTCAATATCATATATTTTTCTAAAATAAATATAATCAATAGTTTAAAAATTGACATAAATGATACTTTAAAATAAATTATATTTTTTAAAAATAATATAAAATTCATAAAAAACTATAATTCTAAAAACTAACTATAATAAAGTTATAAAATTTATCAATGATATATTTGGGGTTCATTTGGTATTTTATAGTAACTATATTAACCCAAAAGCGTAAGAAGCCAAGTTGTCATGGTGGAAGTTAAAGGGTTTAACTAAGGGTTAAAGCCAAAAGATAAGGTTAATAGTGTGACCTAAACATGTCTAAAAATAATTTTTTTTAGATTATTTATACCTATAATCATATTTTATTATAAATAACTCACTCTGGATCTATTTGAAATTGAAAATCAATTATTATTAATTTAACATTTTAAGAGTTACTTAAAGTACCCCTCAACTCAATTATAAAAGGGCACCTCCCCCTCACTTCTATACATCACTTTGATCATTCAAGATCAACCAATACATAATTATTTCCCTTATAAAATTACTTAGTTACATTATAGAGGTTATTTTCTTCCCAAAATACCAACTCTAGTGTTACTAAGAGGATACCGAGAGGGAGATCATCGAAGAAGAGGTAATCTTCTCATCAACTCTTTCAAAATTGTTTCTTCTTCTAATTAATATTCATGTTTTGATTCCATTATAAAATAATAATTCAAATATCAACTATATTTTGAAATATTATTATTATTATGGAACAATCATATACCACCTTTTATTCATCCTATGAAAAAAAAGTACCATATTTGTGTACGTGCGGTTTACCATCTCCACATCGTGGTGTAATCTATTTTCCATTACTACTTTGTTTATGGGTATAATTATGGATATAATAGATATAAATAATAAATATGACATTATATTTATTATATATAATTAATATACCATATAATTACTCATTATTTTACCATTAATATATTGATATCATCACTTGTGCGTACATACGGCCTACCATCTCCACGACATGATGAGATTCATTTTCCATGCTGGCCATTTCAAGAATGATTATAAAAATTTATTTAATAAATAAATATGAAATATATGACATAATAATTCTAATGTAATATATATATATATATTCCATTTACACTCTTCTATTCAGTATGATAAGAAAACATAAACAACGTTCATGCGTTCATATGGCTTACCATCTCCATGAACGGTGTATTCTATTTCATATTTATATCTTTTATATTTATTTATATACTAAAATTATATGGTACATAAATAATGTTTTAAATTATTTAAGTAGGTAAATCATGATCTAATTAATAGGATCAAGAATAACAAGTCAAAACACATATGATAAACAAAGTGGTTATTACCCAAAACATTTCTTTAAATTTGAAATGTTAATAAACAGGTAATATAATGTCTTAAATGAATCATATATGAAGTAATAAATTTTATTATGATTCTTGTATAAGTTAATTTTTTTTTTAAAACCAATATACAAGAGTGTCAGACACATATGGATGGAATCATACCTAAGGAAACAGATTTTCCTCTCACCTTTACTTCTGTGAGACACACGCCTCATACACTACTTGTCTCTTGCATGGTGAATTTACTACCCATGAATGTATTTTATGATTATTAAACATAATATTATGGTTTTTTTATATCCATATAATTTAATTTATTTCTTGTGTCATATGATTCTACTGGTTATAAACTTTTAAGGGTTAATTCCACAATCTTGTTATTATTGGGATTGTTTATACGTAAGTATCTACTGAGGAATATTTATATTCCATATACATGTTTCTTAAAAATTTATTCCAAAAATATTTTTATAATTATTATTAAAATTTTTAATTCCATTTTTACCCATGTATGGATTTTTATTAAATGGTTTTAATGAAATTCTTTTTTGTTTTCCTAATGTGGTAATTTTTACTTTTTTGAAAAAAGTATGAGATGAATGTTTATTTTTTAAATTATATGACATGAATGAATTTTTCCAATTTCATTACATCATAATTCCTTGAGGATTCCCTTAAAATATTTCAAGGTTATTTTAAATGAAATTTTTTTCTACTAATATTGTGCACCATTTTTATAAAAGAAAACAATTTCAACAAAGAAAGGATATTTTCCAAAAGAAATATTTTAAATGATTTTTCATGATTCCTTTATATTTTTTCCAAGTGGTATCAAAGAAAATGGTTTTGAAAATGTTTTATGTTTTAAAATTTTATTTTTATGGAAAATATGTGTTCCAAGTGATCTTTCAAATTCATTCCCCATCTAAGATGACACACTTTGTTATAGTTCATGAATTACATTCATATTATTTATCTGAATGGATTTTTTTATGGAATGATGTTTAAGAATCCAAATTATATTTATGTATTAATCTTGTGATGAAATTATTATTAAACCAGAATCATTTCCGTAGGTTATGATATGATTACATGTTTATAACATTGATTCCATTACATTGGTTATGATATGATTGTTTTTGATATTGTGGATCATGTATGTATGATTTCATTGTGAGATGGGTGGGGCATATATCTCCCTTCAATGCATTGGGTAAATATTTATATCTCATGAGATATACATAAAGTAACTTTTCCTCCAATATGGTTATGTGAGTAAACCATGACTACTAAGGTGGTTATGGGAGTGAACCATTACTGCCAAGATGGTATGGGGAGTAAACCCATGCTACTAAGATGTCCTTGTAATTGATGCCTTGAATACTATGTAAATAATTTTATATGCTTATGTGTATGCCATAATCCCATGTTTTATTCCTATGTTATGATTTCATGGATCATGCTCTTTATTTCATTATGATTCATGTCATATGAACTGAAAATAATTATGCTATGATTCCTATTTATCATATTTGATATATAGGGTATGATATTATATTATCAAGATCATGTTATCATACCTTAACACTCATGATTATGTTTACATATCTCCCTTGGTTACCCTAACGGATCATCTAAGATCACCCCTTTTTATGTTTCCTTTCACTCGGGTTATGGAGATATGCATTATGTTTGATGTGTCTAAGAAGGGTTCTAGTAAAAAAGAACCTAGTGAGAGATAATTTATCTCAATTATATACCATTTTTTATGTTTCCATGTTTCTAAAGTCACTGGACTAATACGATTTTGGGGTGTTTTTTTTGTAATGTATTATATATTCCACAAAAGTAATTAAATGTTAATATATGAAAGGTTAGGGTCATTATAGTTGTTATGAGAGTGAAAGTTTAGTTAAAATTTGGAAACTATAATGAGAAAACCTTAGTGGTAACCCAAAGGACATGTCTAAGGATAAGTCAAAGTATTGGTAAAATTATAGAAAAATATACTATAATTTTAGTAAATGATAGAGTGAGTTGTTTCATAGAAATATATCCATGACTAGATACTGTATGTGAGTGTGGATCTTACACAGATGTTCCCAGAGGTAAAAACACCATCAAGGTGTGTCAGACAAGACTGAATTGTAAACCGGTACATGACAACAGGCCTTGCTGTACACCTGGTTATGATTTGGGAATTCACAAACTCTTCAAAAACCATTATTAAAGATTTAAATATAAGTTGGATATGAATAGCCTAGGATAAACAAAAAGTGTCATATATTAAGGAAGGTTTTATAATTTAGATATCCTATAAGTGAATTTTCATGATTATGTGGTTCCTCATAATGATAACTATTTTTGACTCAATACTTTTGGTTTTATTCAATGGATGAAACTGAATTAACCACATTAATGGTGATTGTGAAAGGAAATGAAATGATTTTCCTCATGATAAACCAAATTCTATGGGATCTTGAATGAAAAATATTGTTTTTATACTCATGAATCTTTCTCAAAATATGAATCATGGTTGAATTCCAAATTAGTAAATTAGGGAACAACATTTTGTTGAGTCTTTCATGAGGAAACTTCCACCTTCTTTCAGTGGGTCTTCTGATCCACTTATTTCTAAATAATGGATTAGTAAAACTAAAAATATATTCTTCATTATTCAGTGTTCAGAGCATGAGAAAGTTAATCTGGTTATTTATCGATTAGAATGCAAAGTAGACCAATGGTGGACTCTAATTAAGAATATGAGGCAGCAAGATAAAATTGAATCCATGCATTGGGATAGGTTTAAGAACTTATTTTTCTATAAGTACTTTCCTTGGATTCTTCGTACCAGGGTGGATAAATATTTCATTGAGTTTAAGAAAATTAATGATGAATCTTATGATACCTACAAGGCTAATTTCATGAGACTTGTGGGGTATGCTTGAGGAATTATCATCCAATTTAAAATTAAATTCAATTGGTTATTCAGTGTCTTAATTAAAAGTATTATAATTTAGGTATCGATAAGAGACTTTAGTAGGTATGAAGAGATTGTGAGTTATGCAATCAAGGTTGGAATATAGGCTGGAGTCACATAGAAATATCATTGTTTTTACAAGAACATAAAGATAGAGTATGAAGGGCAATCTAAAAACCATGAAGAGAAAAGGAGGAGATTTAATTTATGCTCTAAGTTTGGGAAGAATCATGGAGGAAATTCTATTAAGGGGTCAAATAAATGTTTTTAAGTGTGGAAAAGATGGTCGTTGGGATTTTGAGTGGTGAAGTGACGGGAAGAAGTTAACTAATAATGAGAATGGATAGAAAGACACACAGAATGCACCTCCCCTGCTTCAATGCTATAAGTGTAAGGAGAACGATCATTTTTTTAACCAGTTCCCCAATACAAGGGTTATCGATGATGATCGACATAAAAATATCTTAAGGATAAATGAAAAGTCAAATCTCATGAAATCATTATTGACGGTGGGGATTACGATAATGAATTTGTGTAATGATTGAGTATTTATGTATTGTAATTCAAAAATATTGTTGTAGAATTGATTTAATACTACTATGAAATAATGAACCATATTATATATTGGTCTCCTATAGTTTTTCTATAAATATTTAAGAGCATATGTTAAATGGTACTGGTAACCATGAAAACTAATTGAGGTAATATGGTGATATTTTTTGAAAAACATATGATTAAGGGAATGATAACCCTTCATATGTGAATGAGGTTGAGATACTAATATCTCTATAGTGATATTTTTTATATGAATAAGTAAATTTGATGGTAATAAAATTCCTTTTAAGTAATTATGAATTTTTTTAGAACTAGTTTACGATATCATGGATGAAGTTTACGACTTTTTTGGACATAAAGAATATATCCAATAAACTTTGGAATAAGGAAACATGCATGTTTTAAATAAGTTTGTATGGTAAATCAAGTTATTACCATGTTTCAAGAGAATATATGATGTAAGTATTCACATGATTTGAATTTGAAAACTAGGATATACCTTATGATATATGTGATATAAATGTTAAGACGATTTAGTGAACTTATTTCTAATGTTTTGGATTTTTAGTTTTAGGAAGGATTGTAGGATTATCTATTTATGGAAATTTTAAGTTAAACTTTTGATAAGTTTGTGATATTAAATTATTATCTCACCATAGGTGGATTTATGCATATTCAGTAACTTGTTGTAACATTTTTCTGTAATAAATACAGATTGAATGACCTTTCATTCCATTTATGATCTGCTAATGTTTAAGGAATGACAATCTCAACTTCATTTCTTGGAATAATAGATAATTTTGTAATTAATATATTCATGAAAAATTGTGAGATCATGATAAAATAAAGTAAGTATATCTTCTCTTGAAAAATCTTCAACATTAGAAAATGAATTGTGATATAAAAGGTTGTCCTGTCATCATCATTTTTATGATATTAATTACCCTTCCAAATTTGATTAATTTATAATTTTGTGATTTTTAACTTTCTATGGATCACTTAATCTCTTGTGATCAGTGATATTTATCAATATCAATGATTATTTATGCTTTCCTTCATTCCTAAATATTCACCTATGTTCTCCTACATAGAGACCTAGTTTTGATTAAATTTGGGTGACTATTATTTTCAAAATTTTCCTTTTTAAAAGGAAAATTTTTAATTCATTTTGAATATGTGGTTTTCTTTGAAATAAACTTTCAAGTATTAAACCTTTGATAACCCAGAATAATTTTGAGGGTAAAATTAATTTTAATGGGGATAGAATATAACAACCTGAGATTTTGGGAATTATTTTTTATGAATTAATTTAATATTTTTAATATTTTTCACTTCACTTAACATTGGATATATATTTTTATTATTATATAAAATAATTATGTTTTTATTACATTAAATGAAACACCAAGTTATTCTTGTTTTACACACAACACTAACTTGGCTTTGTTACATGTAACAATGAGTTTTTTTGAAACAACACATTATTATTATAATTATTTAAATGAGATAGTTATAAACTAGCCATTAAACATAGTAATATGAATAATAATAAATAATTTTTAAATTTTTTTACATAAATAAAACATATTTATAATGAAATGTATAATGTTTGGTAATGACTTTATATGTTTATTAATTCTATTTTCTTGAAGGAACTACTTTTTATGTTATTCTATGAATAATAAAAAAAATGATAGAAACTATTAGAAAAATAATTTTATAAAATAAACATCATTTTTTAATTTGGAATGTCCAAATTAACTTAGGGTGAAGTTTTATTATTTTTCTATGAAGTTTCATTTTTTATGAATATTGAAAAATACTGCATTGTAGTTAAAAAAATCCTTTTCATTTAAATAATTATTATACTTTAAATTGATTTTTAAATTAAAAAAATATATCAATTATATATATATATATTAATATAATATAGTTTATTGGAATCATTTTTAAATTTATATTATATATAAAAAATTATTGTACTTTTGAAGGTTCTTTTTACCCACTTTCTCTCAACGTTTGTAGGATTACCATTAAAATTAATTTTTTCTGTTTCTATGACTTAAATTTAGAAATATGTAAAAACATGGTTTTAAAGAGTATTATATTTAGATTATAATAGCATAAAATAAATATTTTTGATATTATGAATAGTAACTTTAGTAAATTTTTATTTACCATAGTTAAGGGTAAATAAGGTAATTAAACGTAAAAATAATATTATAATATTATAAAATTACCCTAACACTTTTCCTAATTTCATTGGATATTTTTTTATACCAAAATCAACCTTATTCTTAAATTATAACCTTTTTAATCCAATTGTGTGAGAATAGAACATTTATATTATTTTATTTTAAGATAAGTTAAAAATGACGTACTCATAATTTTAATAAGTAAATAATTTTTAATATAGTGTTATACATAAGATAAATTAGAAAATAAATATTAAATTTTAATCTAATAAATTTATATTCATAATGATAATTTATTTTTAATTTTTAGATAATTAATAATTTAATTTCTTTCTTTCATAATGATGATGTTGTAATTGGTTAATTATTAGAAATATCAAAAAAATGATATTAAAAATATTAAAATAAAATAATTTAACATAATTAATGACACAAAATAATTTTATTGATAACTTTGACATATTATTGAGATATTATAAGTTTTTTTTAAAGTTATCAACTTAATAGGATATTTGTTAAAAGACAAATAATGAATAGTATAAAAATTGACATAAATGATACTTTAAAATAAATAAAATTTCATTAAATGATATAAAATTTATTAAATTATATAATTCATCCAAATGACTATAAAAATGTTAAAAAAATCATCCATGGTAGATTTGGGGTTATTTTATCTTTTTATACTAACTATATTAACCCTAAAGAGTAAAAACCCATGTTGTCACGATAAAGTTAAAGGGTTTAACTAAGAGTTGAGGCCAAAAGATAAGGGTAATATTGTGAAATAAACATGTCTAAAAATAATTTCTTGATATTATTTAGACCCATACTCATATTATTTTATAAATAACTTACTTTTAATCTATTTGAAATCGAAAATAAATTTATATTAATTTAATTTTTAAGAGTTTCTTAAAGTGCCCCACACCTCAATTATAAAAGGGCACGTACTCCCTCAAATATTAACATCACTTGGAGCCTTAAATATCGACCAAAACCTGAATATTTCCCTTATAAACTTCCCTAGTAACAATATACAGGTTCTGTTCTTCTAGAAAGACCAACTCTAGTGTCCCTACGATGAGGTCTAGTGGGAGATTGTCAAAGAAGAGGTAATCTTCATACCAACTCTTTCAAAATTGTTTCTTCTTATAATTATTCTTCATGTGTTGATTCCATTATAAAGTAATAAATCTAACATATAATATATTATTAGATATTATTACTATTATCTAACAACTATATTTTACCTTTTATTCATCCTATGAAAAATGAAAGTGTCACGTGTGTGTACGTATGACTTATTGTCTCCACGCTGTGGTGTAATCAGTTTTTCATCACTAATTTATTTGTATGGGTATAATTATGGATTTAAATAATAAACATGACATTATATGGATAATTTATAATTAATATAACATCTAATTCATCACCCTTTTACCATTAAAAGAATGATATCTTCGCTCATGCGTACGTACGGCCTACCGTCTCCACGACGCGATGAGATTTGTCTTCTACACTAACAATTTCAAAAATGATTATAAAATGTATATAATTAATAAATATTTAATATATTACATAATAATTATAATTTAAATATATATATATATATATATTTCATTTACCTTCTTCCATTCATGGTGATAAGAAAATGGAAACAGCGTTCATGCGTACGTACGACTTACCGTCTCCATGAATGGTGTATTCCATTTCATATATATATATTCTATATATATTTATATACAAAATATTTTTGTTATATTAATCATATTTAACATTATATATTTAATTAAATCATGATCTAAGTAATACTATCATGAATAACAAGTAAAAACATGTACGAAAAACAAAGCGGACATTACCCGGAACATTGTTTTAACTTGGAATTATTAATAAATGGGTAATATAAAGTCATAATTGAATCATATGTGACATCATAAATATTATTATAATTCTTTTATAAGTTAATAATATTTTTAAAACCACTATACCGGAGTTTCGGTCATGTGCGGAGGGAATCGAAACTAAGGTAAGGGATTTTTTTCTCACATATACTTCTATGAGACACATGCCTCATGCACTACTCGTTTCTTCTACGAGGTGTGTATTGTACATGAATGTATTTTATGAGTCTTAACCATAATATTATAGTATTTTCATATCCATATAATTTCATTTATTTCATGGGGCATATGAATCTACTAATTATAAAGTTGTAAGGGTTAATTCCGCAATCTCATTATTATTCGGATTGTTTATATGTAAGTATATTCTAAGAAATATTAATCTCTCATGTCCATGATTTTTAAAAATGTATTCAAAAATATTTATAATATTATTATAAAAAAAGTTAAAGTCGTTTTTACCCATGTATGAATTTTTATTAAATGGTTTGAAAAGAATATTTTTTCTTTTTCCTAACAAGGTAATTTTGAAATTTTCCAGAAAAAGTACAAGAATAATGTTTCTTTTTAACTTATAAAATATGAACTGATTTTTCTAATTTCATGACTTCATAATGAATTTTTATTCTATTATAATCTTGTTAGTTTTTTTAAAGTAAATTTCTTCTTCTAATATTTTTTTCATTTTAATAAAAGAAAATGATTTCAAAGAAGAAAATATATTTTCATCAAGAACTGTTTATATGATTTTTTTGTGATTCCTTTATAAGTTTTCAAATTCGATTCAAATAAAAGGGTTTTGAAAATTTTATATGTTTTAAAAAGTTATTTTTAAAGAAAATTCAGGTTCCAAGTGTTCTTTCAAAATCCTTTTCCATCTAATATGGAATACTTTGTTATAGTTTAAGAATACTATTCATATTATTTATCCAAATGGTTTATGCTTTGATGGCATGATGTTTAAGAATCCTGCTTCTTTTTACAGGTTATGTTTTTGATGAAATGATTATGAAACCTATATCATTTCCATGGGTTATTCTATGATTACATGTTTATGGAACTCATTCCATTAGATTGGTTATGATATGATTATTTATGATTGTGTGGAACATGTATATATGATTTCATTATGAGATGGGTGACACCTATATCTAACACCAATGAATGGGGTAAAGATTTATATCTCATGACATATTAATAAAAGACCTTGTCTTCCAATATGGTTATGGGAGTGAACCATGACTACCAAGATGGTTATGGGAGTGAACCATGACTACCAATATGGTATGGGAAGTGAACCCATGAAACTAGAAATGCCTTGGTAGGGATGCCTTAACTACTATCGAAATAATTTTATATTCTTATGTGTATGCCACAATTACATGTTTTATTCTTATGTTATGCTTTCTTGGATCGTGTTCTTTGTTTCAGTATCATTCATGTATTATGAACTATAAATCTTTATTCCATGATTCTTATTTATAATATTTGATGTGTAGGGTATGATCTTCTATTTTCATGATCATGTTCTCAAACACTTATGCTCAGGATTATATTTACATATCTCCCCTTTTGACCCTTACTGAGCATCTGAGCTCACCCGTTTTTATGTTTCCTTTCCCCCAGTTTATGAAGATATGTATTATATTTTATGTTTCTAAGATGGGTGATACTCAAATAGAACCTAGTGGGAGATATTGTAGCTAAATTATGTGACAGTGTTTATGTTTCCATGTTTCTAAAGGCACTAGACTAATACAGTCTTTAAGTGTTTTTTGTGTAATGTATTAAGTATTCTTTAAAAATAATTTAATTTCAATTTATGAAAATTGGGGGTTGGAATAGTAGGTATTAGAGTAAATATTTAATTAACCTTTGGAAACTAGGATGAGAAAACCTTAGTGAGAACCCTAAGGACATGTATAAGAATAATTATAAGTATAGGAAGAAGTATATGAAAATATCTTGTAAATTTGGTAAAGGATAGAGTGAGTGGTTTCCAAGGAATATATACCTATATGGATACTATAAGTGGATGTGGCTCTAGAACAGATATACCTAGGGGTAACGGCTCCAACAAGGTATGTATGGCCTAACTCAATCGTGACCTACTTTATGATAATAGGCCTTGTGACACACCTAGTTTGACACTCATAGGGCATATGATTTGGGAATTCAAAAACAATTCATGACCCATCATAAAAGATTTAAATATATTATGGATATAAATATCCTAGGATGAAACTAAGGTGTCATAGATTAAGAAATGTGTCATAATTTATACAACCTATAAGTGAATTTTATTGATTATGTGGTTCTTCATTGTGATAATTGATTCTTACTCCATGCTTTTTGGTTTTAGTAAATTGCTAAAACCTGAAGGAACCAACCTATTGGTGACTTCGATGGACAGTGAAACAATTTTACTCCTGAGAAACCGAATGATATGGTATCTATAATTAAAAATATTATTGTTATACTCATTTAGATTTCTAAAACTATGAATCATGGTGGAATTACAAATGATAAATCACAAGGAAAAATCCATCATATTTTAGTGGATCTTTTGATCCACTTGTTTCTGAACAATGGTTCAGTACTACTAAAAAGTTACTCTCCATTATCCAGTATCCATAGCATGAGAAATTTATTATATCTATTTATTAGTTAGAAGGTGAAGCATACCACTAGTGGAATCTAATTAAGAATATGAGGCATAAAGATAAAATTGAATCCATGTATTGGTATGAGATCAAGAACTAATTTTTCAATAAGTAATTTCCTCAGATTATCCATACCAAGATATATAAAGAGTTCCTTCAGTTGAAGTAAAGGGATGATGAATCTGTTGGTAACTACATGGCTAATTTCATGAGACTTGCGAGGTACGCTTCAGGAATTACCATCCAACTGAAAGTAATGTTGATAGGTTCTTCAGTGTCTTAAATACAAGTCTCGGATGGGAATTATCAATAAGAGTATTTTGTAGAAACAAAAATATTTTTTATTGTGAAATCAAGGTTGAAATGGAGGCTGGAGTAACATACCAATATCATGGTCTTGATAAGAAGAGGAAGATAGAGTTTAAAGGGAAATCTAAAAACCATGAAGTGAAAAATAGGATCTTTTATTTGTTATCTAAGTTTAGGAAAAAGCATGGAGGAAATTGTCTTAATGGGTATAATAAATGTTTTAATTGTATAAATTAAGGTCATTGTGATTTTGAGTAATGAAGTGATGGGAAGAGGTTAACTAATAGTGATAATGGAGAGAAATGTACATAGAATTCACCTCTTCCACTTCATTTCTACAAGTGTAAGGAGAATGGGAATTATATTAACCAATGCTCTAATATAATGTTTATCTATGATGATTAATGTGATAAACCTCTTAAGGATAAAGTAAAAGGAAAATCTCATGTGATCACTATTGGTAAGGTGGAGTATGACAACAAAGTTGTGGAATGATTGAGTATTTATGTAGTGGAATTAAATAATAATGTTTTAGAATTTCTTTTATTGTAATATGAAATAATGAAATATCTATCTATTGGTCTGATGTAGTTTTTCCATAAGGATTTTAGAGAATATATTGAATGGTACTGGTAACCATGAAAATTGATTAAGCTAATAAGGTGATATTTTTTGAAAAACATATGATTAAGATAAGGATAACCCTTCATATGTTCATGATGTTGAGATAATAATATTTGTATAAATATATGTTGGATATGAATAAGTAAATTGGATGGTAATAAATTCCTTGGACTTGATTAATGATTTTTTGAAAAGTGGTTTATGCTATCATGGATGAAGTTTAATGTTGGAATCCTCATGTATTTGTCATATTTTAATGATCAAAAATCCAATTTAGTCTATAAACCTTGTTAATTCTGTGTAATCTATCTCACATTAAATGTACATTTGTTTAGTAAAGTTTTCCAAAGATCTTAAGTACTATATATTCAGTTTGATTACTATACACTATCTTTTATTTACTTTATAATGTTTTTTTTGATAAATTATTAATTCTAAATCATTCTATGAATATCACTTCTTAAGTATGAATACATATATTTGGCTAAGTCTGAGACACCGTGATTCTGCCACCGGTTATGTTTTTCTGGAAAATTAACCAGACATCGTGAACCAGACACTGTAACCAGACACTGTGAACAAGACACTGTAACCAGACACCATGAACTAGACATTGTTACCAGACACAGTGAACCAAGCATTGTAACCAGACATCGTAACTAGACATCGTGAACCAGACATTGTAACCAGACATCGTGACTGTGAGACACCATGACCAACCAGACACTGTGACCATGAGACACCGCTTCAAGAAGACACCAGTTCAAGGAGACACTACTCCATGACATACTGTGACATTGTTTCTTAATATGTTTTATTATTTTTCAATTTAATCTCTAACGGTCATATTTTATGTTTTTAAATGCTCTGACATAATTAATTGTTTCTTTCTAGACATGTCACCTAACAGTACGAGGTATGAGGTGCAGAATACATGCAACCTGTCAGCTCCAAAACATGCACTCCAATATAAAAGAGAAATGTGTCCTAGAAACAACATACATGAAAGTGAAACCATTGGGTGTGATCACAACAATTAAGAACACACTTAGAGCATTTCTTGAAGAAATAATTGTCACGTACAACTCAAAACTATTAAAGAACACATGAAGCATACATAAATCCCACAGTAGAAAATATCTTCACCATGAAGAACACACGCAATGATTACTAACATGCAACACTCTATTTTCAATATGAGGACATGAAATATGCATCTGCAACATCCCAGAAGTCCAAACATACAAAGAAAAACACTCAGAGCACTTCTAACATTATCTCATCATTTTTTCTCTGTTGTGTATCATTTTATTAGCTTTAGAGTAGTGTGTGTATCTATTTAACAACACACTCTGTCTCCTTCATTAAAATTAAGTATACAAGATATCCTTTCTCAAACATTATTTTACACTTGTGTATACCCAATGATAAGTGTGGAAGAGGTCCCTCTGTGGCCTGCTAGTTTGTACCCGTGAAGATCTGTGGAAGATATCGTGTAACCTATACATTCATGTGTATTGTTGTGAACCCCAATCCAGGGTGTGGATCAAGTTTATTTATATAATCTTCTTGGTGGAAGGTGATCACCAAGTGGAGTGTATTAGGTCTCATCTTGAGACCAAACCACTTGTTTTATATCCTTTGTGCTGTTTAATTTATTTTTATTTGTTCTACTATTTAATTCAGAATTCACTAAATTCACTTTGATAGTTAATCTTGTAAAGTAGTTATCATTGTTTTGCCTTATTAGAATATCTTCAAAAGTAATATTAATAACCAATATTAAGATTACTGAGACTTAATCAATATTCAAAGAAGTTATTTGAATAGTAAAACTATCATAACAGTACAACCTTGATTAACTGGGTTGTATTTAACTTTATTGGGGAAATATTTTAAGAATAATTTTTGAAGAGAAATTTTTATAGTTACTCAATTCACCCCCCCCCCCTCTTGAGTAATCTACTCCGACCAACATTTGGTATCAGAGGGCAGTTTATTAAGAGTGTTTTTTAACCTTATTTAACTATGATTGTATTTGCACTTTAGAAATCTATAAAATTCTATTAATTCTAAATTTCTACCTCTTTCAAAGTATTGATTTATTATAGACAATAGATTGGAAGGTGTTTAAACCAACATACGACCATTCTCTAATGAAACCAATTATATTCAAGGGAAAATTAAGATGAAAATGCATTTAGAAAGTATGGGTTTTGAAATTTTGTCATCAATTATAGATGAATATAAGATTCCTGCTACTAATAGAACCACTTGGGATGAACCTACCAAAACTGCCTACAATAACAATTGCAATGCTATGAATTATTTATATTTCTCCTTTGGAGATGAAGAATTTAATAGAATTTCTGGTTGAAAAACTTCCAATGAAATTTGGGATACTTTGTTTGTTTCACATGACAGAACTTCTAGTGTGAAAAAAATGAGACTTAATACTTATACTATTATACATGAAAAATTTAAAATGAAACTTGATGAGCCTATTTATGACACGTATCCTTGGTTCAATAAAATTTTCGACATAATGATTTCTCTTGGAAGAGAAGTCACTTACAAGGAACAAATCATGAGAATTATCAGATGTCTATCTGACATATGGAGAGAAACCTCTGTCTCTATTAGATAATCATGCGACATCAGCAAGATACCTATAAAAGAACTCATTGGGAAACTGATGATGTATGAAGAGAAGATGAAAGTCAACAAGGAAGTGGAGGATGAACCAAAAAGGAAATATATTGCATTCAAGACCACCACCTCTAAACACAAAGACAAAGGGAAATTGGAATCTCCTATAGAGAGTTCCAGTAGTGAACAATCATCACCTGACAGCGATTAATAGATGGATCAATTATCTAGATGATTCAAAATATTTTACAAGAAGAAGAACCTTTTAAGAAATCCTAACTTCAATGGAATATATGATTAAAAAGGAAGTTGCAAGAAAGACTGGAAAATAAGTGAAAAGACTGATGAGATTGTCTGATATGAATGTAAGTGTGAAAGACATATCAAGGCTGACTGTCCAAAGCTCAAGTAAAAAACGAAATATGAAGATAAAGACAAAAAGTATAAAAAGGAAATAAAAGCAACCTGGAGTGCTTCTGAGGATAGTTCAAGTGACTCAGAAACATCACATGATGAACAGGCTAACAAAGCCAATATGTGTTTTATGAGAAACATATCTGAGGTAACATTGGACTCTTATGTACATAATTCATACTATTCTGGATAATAGAGTGACTCTAAAAATATTTCTAATGAAGAAATGTTTAAATACTGTAATATGCATGAAGAAATATGTAATGAACTAAAAGATAAATATAAATCTTTGAAGAAACAGCATGCTCTTACTGTGACTATTAAATCTGAACTCACAACTGAAAAAGAGAAAAATTCTCAACTTCTCAAAGAAAACAATGAATTAAAATTTTCTAATGAGCAATTGAATAATGACTTAAAAAAGTTTACCAATGGTAAAAATACTCTTACAAAAATTCTAGGTAAAAAATTTTCCCCTTAATACAATACTTTCATTGGTTATCAACTTGGAAAAAGAAACCTTAGTAGAAAAAACTTTGTTTCTAAATCTAGGACATACAGCGTTACTCCCAGTTCTGGACACAAATCAACTAGATCAAGTTATGATACACTTTCTACTGTTTCAAGTTTTTCTAGACCGAATAGAGTTTATTTTTCAAATACTTTACATAATTCTTATAGAAAACCTATGAGGTAGATATGGGTTCCTAAAGCACTTATCACTAATGTTACTTGACTCAAACAAGTATGGGTACCAAAATCTGTTTTTGCTTGATCATTCTATAGGAAAGCTACTTAAACAGTTCCTATAGAATTTTATGGTACTTAGATAGTGGTTTTTCAAGACACATGATAGGAGACTACTCATGCTTCAAGAATCTAATAAAAATTGATGGAGGACATGTCATTTTTTGTGATAATGCCAAAGGGAAAGTTATTGTCCATGGCCAAATCGCTAACTCTAACTCGGTTTTGATTTCTAAAGTACTATTTGTTGATGGATTGAAATATAATATTCTTAGTGTCTCACAATTATGTGATGATGGATTTCATGTTATATTTGAAAATTATTCTTGCAATTTTTTTAATTCTAAAGAAGAATTTGTGTTTTCTGCATTAAAAAATGAAAATGTATATTATTTTAACATAGATTATTTAGTTTCTCAAAATGCTTCATGCTTAAGTGTATTTCATAAAGAGTCTTGTCTTTGGCATAGGAGACTAGGACACTGTAATATTCACTCCCTTAGAAAGCTAACTAGAAAAGTCTCAGTCAAAGACTTACCCAAACTTGAGTTCCAAAATGATAAAGTGTGTAATACCTATCAAAAAAGAAAACAGAACAAAATCTCCATCAAACCAAAGAAAGAAGTGTCAACTTCTCAACCTCTCGAACTGGTTCACATGGATTTGTTTGGACCATCAAGAGTTTATATTTTAAATGGGAATCACTATTTTTATGGTCTTGTAGATGACTTTTCTAGATATATTTGGACCTTCTTTTTGGCTCACAAAAGTGAATCATGTTCTTACTTTACCAAATATTCCAAGTCTGTATAAAATATTAGTGTACTTATAATTATGAACATAAAAAGTGATCATGGCCATGAGTTTGAAAATTTGAAGTTTGAATCCTTTTGCTCACAAAATGGATATAGTCACAACTTATCTACCCATAGAAAACATCAACAGAATGGAGTTGTAGAAAGAAGAAATAGAACCCTGTAAGAAATTTCTAGAACAATGCTTAGTGAATATGACCTACCTATTTCTTTTTGGGCTGAAGTTGTAAATACAACATGCTATATAATCAATAGAGTATTGACTAGACACATTATTAAAATGACTCCTTATGAGTTAGGGAAAAATTATAAATCCAAAGTTAGCTACTTCAATGTTTTTGGTTGCAATGTATATACCCATGATACTAAGGAAAATCTTGATAAATTTTCATCTAAAAGTGATGAAGGCATCTTGTTAGGATATTCAATTTCCAGTAAAGCCAATAGAGTGTTAAATAAAAGAACTAAAAGTGTGGAAGAATCTATCCATGTCAAATTTTATGAAACATATCCACATGAGCCAAAAACCTTTCTAGAGAACATGGAGGATGATGTATCAAATCTGGACATTAATTCAAAATCCTCAAACCATTCTATAAAGGCATCTGTGAAAACTTCCAGTTCTGAAAATTCCTTAGACTCAAGTCACAATGAACCAGAACTTGTTGATGAACCTAAAATCACTAGTCCTTCCTTTTCTAGAGCTGTTAGAACACTTAAGAACCATCCCTTAGATGTTGTTGCAGGAGACATAGAAAAAGAAACTCAAACTAGTGATTCTCATAGAAATTAGGTTGAATATTAAGTCTTCTTTTCACATCTTTAACCTAAAAACATTAATGATGATATCAATGATGAATTTTGGGTAATGGATATGCAAGAATAACTTAATCAGTTTGAAAGGAACAAAGTTTTCAAACTTGTTGAAAGACCCAAAGACACATTCACCATAGGCACTAAATGGGTGTTTAGAAATACAGTAGATAAAGCTAGTAACATAGTTAGAAAAAAGGATATATTGGTTGCACAAGGCTATAGTCAAGATAAAGGAATTGACTATGAGGAGAGATTTTCACCATTTTATAGACTTGAAGCCATCAGAATTATGCTTACTTATGTTTCACATTTGAATTTCAAACAATATCAAACGGATGTTAAGAGTGAATTCCTAAATGGGTATGTAGTTGAGGATGTCTTTGTTGAGAAACCTCCTGATTTTATAAATCCTCATTTTCCAAATCATATTTCTAAATTATCAAAAGAGTTATATGGTTTAAAACAATCTCCAAGATCCTGGTATGATAGGCTGAGTATGTTTCTTATTTCAAAAGGTTTTACAAAAGTAATAGTTGATCCTACCCTTTTTATAAAACAAATTTCCAATGATTTTTTAGTTTTTCAAATCTATTTAGATCACATTATCTTTGGATCTTCAAGAAATTCTTTATGTATTTATTTTTCTAAAATGGTGCAAAACGAATTTGAAATGAGTTTAATGGGTGAACTAAAATTATTTCTTGGATTTAAAATCTTTCAAAATAATAATGGTATTATTTTAAATCAAATTAAATACACTAGATATCTTCTAAAACGTTTTGGATTGAATAGCACTAAAATTAGTGACACTTCAATGAGTACCACTTGTAAGTTGGATCTTGATAATGATGGAAAATATGTCGATCAAACCACTTATAGGGGAATGATTGGAAGTTTACTCTATTTAAATGCTAGTCGACCTGACATTATGTTTAGTGTGTGTATGTGTGCTCGTTTTCAATAAAATCCTAGGGAATCTCATTTAAATGTTGTTAAGAGAATTTTTAAATACCTAAAACAAACACCCAATCTAGGACTATTTTATCCTAGAGGACAATCATTTGAATTAGTTAGTTATTCTGATGTTGACTTCGGTGTCTTTAAGTTAGATAGAAAAATCACCTCTGGAACATGTCACTTTTTAGGCAAGTCACCAGTATCATGGTGTAGTATGAAAGAAAATTATGTTGTATTATCTATTACAAAAGCCGAATACATAGCTTCTGGTAGTTGTTGTGCAAAAATTTTGTAGATGAAACACACATTACTAGATTATGGATATCAATTCAGGCATGAACCTATAAATTATGATAATACATGTGCTATTAATATCTCAAAAATCCTATTTCACACTCTAGGACAAAGAATATTGATGTAATACATCGCTTTTTGAGAGGTCATTATCAAAAGGGTGATATCACTTTGGAATTCATTGGAACTGAATATCAACTTGGTGATATTTTCACCAAACCATTAAATTATGAAAGAATAGACTACATCATACATGAATTAGGTATGATAAATCTTAAGTAAATATATTACTATTTCATATCTCACTAGTTCATATCTCACTGTTTCATATCTTACTATTTCATATCTCACTGTTTCATATCTTACTATTTCATATCTCACTATTTCATATCTTACTACTTCATATCTTACTGTTTCATGTTTATGGTCTCACAGTTAGCATTTCTTGGTCACTGTTTGACACTTACTATCTCTAACAATACGGTCGCACGGTCTAGAAATAACACCTATTACTATCTCACCATTAACACCTATTACTATCTCACCATTAACACCTATTATTATCTCACTGTTAACACTTTCTACTATCTCAGCGTGAGAGTAAGTTACTATCTCAACGTAAGAATGATTTATTATTTTATTTATAAAGTAGAACTTGTATTGTATTGATTACTTACTTTACCCTTTTTCTTTCATGTGCTTTTGTTTTTGCAACGATTGGTATTCCTAAATGATAAAATAAAAGAATTTTCACTCGTTATTTACTTGAGCACCCTTCTATTATCTCAAACCGTAACACTTCTTTAACCCTTAAACCTTTCTCTCTCTAAAACCTTCAGTGAATTCCCAGAATGAAATGTCATTCGTCGTCGACTCCTGAGAAATGCAGTTCAAAGAAGAATAAGATCACACCAAAGTTAGCACCTTAGGAACCTCTAAATCCAAATCTGGTGAACCGAACTGTAGTACTTGAGAAAGAGATATGCCCTAAATGGCATCTATTGAGTAAGTCTCCGGTTTTAAAATTATTGAATGAGCAAGGCTAGCTAGATTGTTTTGAAAAGGAAGATAGACCTATCTACCCAAAGCTAGTTGCACAATTTTATCAGTTTGTATAATTTTCTTTTGATTCTGAAGATGGATATGTTGTATGAAGTTGGATAAATGGCTATAGATTCACATTCTCTTTAAGGTTATGGGCTATATTCCTTAGGATACCTCGTGAAGGTATTCATGAAGATTATCATAGAGTTCCTCCACCTCCAAGTAAATTCTTTGTTTTAGAAGATTCCTTGAAAAGTTTAACTATAAATGTCACCAAGAGGAGAGACATTGCTGCTAAATTGGATGGATAATCTAGGATTATCTTTAGGTTTATTCATAAATTTATTATCCCCATAGAAGGTGAATTCACTGTACTTAAATATCGGGATATATTTTTGATTCATCTCATGAAAAATGGACATAAGATCAATCTTTGTAAGTATGTAATACACCACATGTGTGAATTGATCAAGACTACATCAAAGTAAACCTCCCTATTCTATTCTCAGCTTATCTTAGCCATGTTACATGCCAATGGATTGGTTGGACCAAATGAATAATTTATCAAGGATTATGAGTTCTGTCTTTTAAAAGTTATTATAAAGAGGATGAAAATCAATTGGAATCCTTGGAAAAAGGCATGGGTGGAATACAATGATAGAATCTATGAAAAGTTCAATCTAGTGGAACATCCCTCAAGACCAAAAGGTATTTCTGATCCTGGTTTGGAACCAGATGAAGTTGTTGAGTATTATGAATAAGAAGAGGTTGTTATTCTTTCCAGATAAACTGTATTTGACAAATAAGACAATACTCCTTCTCCTAAAGTTGTAATTGAGAAAGAAGTCCCTACACCTGTAGATTTTTCTAATCTGGAAGACCAACCCGAAGTTAAAAAAGAATATGTTGCTAAAGAAACCGAAAAGGATGTTTTGGAAGAACATATAAGAGAAGAAATTTTTGTTATGAAAGAATCTGACCTTGAGGAACTCCCAGTGGAACAATTTGTTCCTGAAGTCATTATTTCTACTGATGAGATAATGGAAAAATCCTTTCAATTGGATAGAAAATAAATTATTGAGGAATAAAGGGTTGAATTCATGGAAATAAATCAAGATCCTAAGTCTTTGATTCCTGATAAGGATGCAACTATTGAGGGAGATCAGCTCCCCAATCTAGAATCTATTGAAGTGTCAAAACTGTTTGATCTAAGATTTGTGGACACATGGTATAAGTTTCCCAGTTATTTTGATGTGAATGACCCCCAATAAGTCTTAGTCAAGGGTCTTGACCTTTCCACTATGTTTTAGTTGAAAATAGCATCTTATCTTAAAGCTATATTTTCCAAGAAACTTGAGCCTGTCCCAGCCTCTATCTCCGATCCTTGACCAGAACCTCTAACCTTGGTGAGTAAATATGAACTGAAAGAATTTGGAGCAACCCTTTTGGTTGGGGTTGAAAAAATCCTGAATACCCAACCAGCTCCTGTAACAAATATAAGTGAGAGAGATACCTCACTGTTATTGGAAGAATTCATTTGGAAGATTCAACCCAAAATGCTTTATGAGATTCATGAAGTCAGAGTTGAGAACAAACAGCTTAATGATGAAGTACAGACTCTAAGAGGTATGGTTGAGGAAATGCAGAAAGTGCTGAATTCGAGATTAGAGCCTACTTCCCATCCTATTAAGACTATTGTTCCTTAAACCCCACAGGATATTACCTCTCGGATTCAACCTCATTTAACTTCCTTCGCTTAGAAATTGGCTGAAAGAAACAAACAAATAGTGAAAGAGATGAATGATCTTGTTGTTAGTATTAACAAGCTAACTGATGAGTATAAGTGGTGCCTTTAGAAAGTTCTCAATCAACTAAAATCACTTACCTTGAATTTCATTGCTTCTACTGCCTATGGTCAATCATCTAAACCTTCCTTATATAGTGATCTGTTTTAAACAGTGGTGAAAGAGGAAATTCAGGTTGTTCTTACTAGTTTTAATAAGGAATCTTTATCTGAATTTATCAAGAAGAGTGACAGAGTTCTTGATTTGGTGAAAATCCATTCTAAGGTTTCTAATTATGCTCAACAAGAAATTTCCAAGAAAGTGGACTTCTATTTCAACCGGATCTTCTATAAGACTGATATGACCAATCATTTCAAGTACCTTGTGGAAAATATGAGGATTCCTCCTTTTACTCAAGATTTCAAGACTCCGTTTCAAAAGCTTACAGAGTTCACTAATCTGTTGAACATGTTTATGGAGAACAAGGATGACTTTGAAAAGGCCATGAAGTATTGTTGAGAAATAATTGCTGATTTTATTAGGATTCTAAGGCCCTATCTTCATGTATATAGTACTGCCATAGTTTCTCCTGTGGATGCCCCTCTGAGATCTGGTTTTCCTACCTTCACCTATACCCTAGCCTCCACTTCTATGTCTGTCACTCAAGCCCTGAATCAGATCAGTCCTATAATCCTTGATCAAAAATTGACTCGATCTTCAACTACACTTACATTGGATCCTTCTGTCTTTGAAGGTCTTCATTTACCTTCTCTGTCAACTAGCTCACTCCCTTCTTCTACCTCAACCTCTACTCTTATGGCATCTTCTTCTGATCCTGCTGCTAAGGGAAAAAAGAAGACTAGCTAGTGATGAAGAACAGTGACTACTCTCTTTTGATAATAATGTTGTTGGATTTTTTTTGTTGTCTACTGTTTTTAATGAACCTCTTTTTCTCTAATACATTGTGAACTTTTCTTCTCTTTCTTTATTCAGTCTTTTTTATAATCCCAAAAGGGGGAGAAATATATATATATTATATGCACAATGGGAATATTCAGTTTGAAAAAATATAAAATCTAAATACACATGATTTTTGATCATCAAAAAGGGAGATATTATTGGACTCCTCATGTATTAATCATGTTTTAATGAGCACAAATCCTATTCAGTCTATAAACATTGTTAATTCTATGTAATCTATCTCACATTAAATGTACAGTTGTTTAGTAAAGATATCCAAATATCTTAAGTACTATACATTTAGTTTGATTACTATACACAATCGTTGATTTACTTTATAATGTTTTTTTTTTGATAAATGATTAAGTCTAAACCATCTTATGAATATCACTTCTTAAGTTTGAATACAGATATTTGGCTAAGTCTGAGACACCGTGAGTCTGTCACCAGTTATGTTTTTCTGGAAAAGGAACTAGACACTATGAACCAGACACTATAACCAGACACCATGAACCAGACACCGTAACCAGACACTGTGAACCAGACACTGTAACCAGACACCGTGAACCAGACACTGTGAACCAGACATTGTAACCAGACACCGTAACCAAACACCATGAACCACACACCGCAACCAAACACCGTGAATGTGAGACACAATAACCAACCAGACACCATGACCATGGGACACTGCTTAAAGAAGACACTGGTTCAAGGATACATTGTTCCATGACATACTGTGACGCCATTTCTTAATATATTTTTTCATTTTTCAATTTAATCTCTAACGGTTATATTTGACATTTTTAAATGCACTGACATAATTAAATGTTTCTTTGTAGACATTTATATTGACAATACAAGGTACGAGGTGTAGAATACATGCAATTCATCAGCTCCAACACATGCAATCCAATATAAAAGAGTAGTGTGGCCCAGAAACAACATACATGAAAGTGAAACAAGCGGGTGTGATCACAACAATGAAGAACACACTTAGAGAATTTATTGAAGAAATAATTGTCACATGAAACTTTACACTACTGAAGAACACACAAAGCATACTTGAATCCCAAAGTAGATAATATACGCAAATCTTGTTGAACTGTGACACTCTATTTTCCATGTGAGGACTTGATTTCTGCATCTGCATCATCCCAGAAGTTCATATCTACAAATAATGACACTCAGAGCACTTATAACTTTATCTCATCATTTCTTATTTGTTGTGTATCATTTTATTAGCTTTCGAGCAGTGTGTGTATCTGTATAACAACACACTCTGTCTCTTTCATTAAACTGAAGGATACAAGATATCCTTTCTCAAACATCCTTATAAACTTTTTTATACCCACAGATAAGTGTGGAAGAGGTCCCTGTGTGGCCTTCTAGTTTGTACCCACGAAGAACTGTGGAAGAGGTCGTGTGACCTGGAAAGTCTTTTGTACTATTGTGAACCCCGATCCAGAGTGTGGATCAAGTTTTTTTATATAAATTTATTGGTGGCATGTGATCACTAGGTGGAGTGGATTAGGTCTCAGCTTGAGACTGAACCACTTGTTTTATATCTGTTGTGCTGTTTAATTTTGTTTTATTTATTCTACTATTTAATTCAGAATTCACTAAATTCACTTTGATAGTTAATCTTGGAAAAAAGTTATCATTGTTTTTTCCTTATTAGAATAGCTTCAAAAGTAATATTAATACCCAATATTAAGATTACTGAGACTTAATCAATCTTCAAAGAAGTTATTTGAACAGTAAAACTATTATAACAGTATAAACTTTATTAACTGGGATGTATTGAACTTTATTGGGGAAATATTTTAAGAATACTTTTTGAACATAAATTTTTATAGTTACTCAATTCACCCCCCCCCCCCCCTCTTGAGTAATCTACTCCGACCAAGCCGAGACCTAATCCACTCAACTTGGTGATCATCTTCCACTAAGCAGTTTATATAAATAAACTTGATCCACACCCTAGATCAGGGTTCACAATAGTACATAGGATTGTCCAAGTTACACGACCTCTTCCATAGTTCTTCATGGTTACAAACTAGCAGGCCATATAGGGACCTCTTCTACACTTATCCATGGGTATACACAAGTGTAAAAGGATGTTTGAGAAAGGATATCTTGTATCCTTCAGTTTAATGAAAGAGACAGAGTGTATTGTTATACAGATACACACACTTCTCGAAAGATAATAAAATGATACACAATAGAGCAGAATGATAAGATAAAGTTATAAGTGCTCTGAGTGTTCGTCTTTGTAGCTCTAGACTTCTGGGATGATGCAGATGCAAGAATCAAGTCCTCGTATGGAAAACAGAGTGTCGCATGTCAGCATGCTTTGTATGTGTTCTTCATGGTGAAGATATAGTCTACTATGGGATTCAACTATGCTTCGTGTGTTCTTCAGTAGTGTCGAGTTGCACATGGCAATTCTTTCTTCAAGAAGTGCTCTAAGTGTGTTCTTAGTTATTGTGCTCACACCTGCTTGTTTCACATTCATGTATGTTTTTTCTGGGCTCTACTAATCTTTTATATTGAAGTTAATAAGTTCAATAAAATTTTGAATAAGGAAACATACATGTTTTCAATAAGGATGTATATTAAATCATGTTATTACCACGTTTCAAGAGAATATAAGATGAGGTTATTCACATGATTTGAATTTGAAAATTGAGAGCTACCTTATAATATATGGGAGATAAATATTAAGCTGGTTTAGTGCACTTCTTTCTAATGATTTGTATTTATAGATTTTAGAAGTATTTTAGGCTTATCCATTTATGGAAATTTTAAGCTGAAATTTATATAAGTTTGTGAGATTAAATTATTATCTCACCATAGGTGGATTTATTCCTATTTGATAACTTGTTCTAACCTTTTGTTATAATTAATACAGATGGAATGACCTATAATCTTATTTATGATCCTATAACATTTTAGGAATGAAAATATCAACTTCATTTCATGGAATAAGATATTTGGTGGTAATTAATCAAGGCATGACAAAGTGTGAGATTATTCTTAAATCGGGTAAGTATATCTTCTCATGAAAAATATTCAACATTAGAAAATGGATTGTGATGTAAAGATTTGTTAGGTTATCATCATTTTTGATGATATCAATAATCCTTTCACATTTATTTATTTTATAGTTTTTTGGTTATTAACATTATTTGGATAACCCACTTTCTTATTATTAGTGAGATTTATCAATATATATGATTATTTATGCTTTTCCTCCATGCCAAAATCCTCACTTATGTTCTCCTATGTAGACACCTAGTTATGATTTTCTTTGGGTAATTGTTATTTTCCAAATTTTCCTTTTTTAAATGAAGTTTTAGAATTAGTTTTTATGATGTGGGTTTCTTTGAAATGAAATTTCAAGTATTATACTTTTGATAACCCAAATGAATTTTGAGGGAGGAATTCATTTTAAGGGGGGTAGAATGTAACACCCTGAGATTTTGGTAATTATTTTTTTTACGAATTAATTTAATATTTCGGATATTTTTCACTTAATATAACAATAAATATATATTTTTTTATTATATAAAATAACTAAGTTTGGATTACATTATACGCAACACCAAGTAATGTTTGTGCTACATGCAACACCAACATGGCTTTGTAACACACAACATCGAGTTTCTGCAAAACAACACTTTATTATTAAAATAAATTAGATGATATTCTTATAAAGTAGATATTAAAAATATTAATATTAATATTAAAAACTAATTTTTAAATTTTTTAACATTAATAAATAAAATTTATAATGAAATGTATAATTTTTTGTAATGTTTTTATATGTTTAGAAATACTATTTAATTGAAGGAATTTCTTTTTATGTCTTTTTGTGAACAATATTAGAATTAATTTTTAACATTATTATAAATTTAATTTGATAAAATAAATATCAGTTTTTAATTTTTAAGGTCAAAATTAAATTAGGATGAATTTTTATTATTTTTATGAGATATTTCATTTTTTTGATAAATAGAAAAAAAATACTACATTGTATTTAAAAACAGACTTTACATTTAAATAATTATTATGCATAAAATTGATTTTTAAAGTCACAATAGATCAATTATTAATATACTAATCCAAAATAGGTCATTGGAATCATTTTTATATTGAAATTATATATAAAATATTATTGAACTTTTGAAATTTCTTGTTACACACTTTCTCACCACGTATGTGAGATTAGCATTAAACTTAATTTTCTCATTTCTATGATATAGATTTTAAAAAAACACATAAATGTTTTTAATAAGTATGATATTTATAGTCTGATATCATTAACTTAATTTTTTGTATATTATTAATAGTAACTTTAGTAAATATTTATTTTCCACAGTTAAAGGTAAATCAGGTAATTAAAGTTTAAAATAATATTATAATATTATAAAATTACCTTAACGCTTGTCCTAATTTCATTAGATAAGTTTTTTTAGACCAAAATAAACTTTAGGATTAAATTATAACCTTTCTAAGAGACATGGGTGAGAATATGATATTTATAAAATTTTATTTAAAGATAAGTTAAAATTTTCATACTCATAATTTTAATAAGTAAATAATTTTTAATATTGGGATATACCAAAGATAAATTTGAATATAAATATGAATTTTAAATACAATAAATTTATCTTCACCATGATAATTTATTTTTTATTTTTAAAGAATAAATAATTTAATTTATGGATTTCATAATGATGATGCAGTAATGATTTAATTAATGGAAATACCGAATAAATGATATTAAAAATATCAAAAACAAATATAATTTTACATAATTAATTACATAAATTAATTTAATAGATAAATTTGATATATTATTGAGATATTATAATTCTTTTTTTTTGAATCTATCTTGTTAAAAGAAAAATAATGAATAGTATCAAAACTCACATAAATGATACTTTAAAATAAATAATATTTTATTAAATGATATAAAATTAATAAAAAGCTTTAATTTATCCAAATAACTAAAATAAGTTTAAACATGTTATTAATGATACATTTTGGATTCATTTGGTGTTTTATAGTACCTATATTAACCCTAAAGAGTAAGAAGCCAAGTTGTTGTGGTAAAAGTTAAAGGGTTTAACTTAGGTTTAAAGCTGAAAGATAAGGTTAATATTGAGACCAAAACATGTCTAAAACAATTGGTTAAGGTGATTTATACCCATACTCATATTATATTTTAAAAAACTCACTTTGGAACTATTTCAAATCTAAAATAAATTTATATTAATTTAATATTTTAAGAGTTTCCTAAAGTTCCCCTAACCTCAATTATAAAAGGGAACCTCCTTCCTCACTTGTTCACATCATTTTTAGCATTAAATCTCGACCAAACCCCACCCATTTCCATTATAAACTTCTATTTTAACATTATAGATGTTATTTTATTCTTAAAATACCAACTATATTGTCCCTAAGAAGAGTTCTAGTGGGAGATCATTGAAGAAGATGTAATGTCCTTACCAACTCCTTCAAAATTGTTTCTTATTCTAATTCCTATTCATGTGTTGATTGCATTATAAATTAATAAATAAATTATAACATATATTATTTTTTAAAACCAATATTCCACCTTTTATTCATCCTATAAAAAAATAAATTATCACATGTGTGTACGTACGTCTTACCATCTCCACATCATTTTATAATCTATTTTTCATTAATAATTTTTTTATTGATATAATGATGGATATAATGGATGTAAATAATAAATATTACATTATATTTATTATTTATAATTAATTTACCATATAATTCATCACCCTTTTACCATTAAGAGAATGATATCATCACTCATGCGTAAGTACGGTCTACCGTCTCCACGACGCGATGAGGTTCATCTTCCACACCAACCATTTCAAAAATGACTAGAAAAATTTATATAATTAATAAATGTGAAATATATTAAATAATAATTATAATGGAATAATATATACATATTCATATATTTCATTTACTTTCTTCCATTCAGTATGATAAGAAAACGGAAATGGTGTTCATGCGTACGTACGACTTACCGTCTCCATGAACGGTTTATTAAATTTCATATATATATCTATTATATATATTTATCTCATAAATATATATGATATATAAATAATGTTCTTTTTAATTAGTTAAATCATTATCTTGGTAATACGATCAAGAAAAACAAGTCAAAACGTGTACGATAAACAAAGCGGTTGTTACCTGAAACGTTTCTTTAACTTAGAATTGTTAATAACATGTAATAAAATGTAATAAATGAATCATATATGAAATCATAAATATTATTATGATTCTTTTATAAGTTAATAATATGTTTAAAACAACTATAAATTAGTTTCATACATGTGTGGAGGGAATCAAACCTAAGGTAAGGGATTTTTGTCCGACCTTTACTTCTATGAGACACATGCCTCATACACTACTTGTTTCTTCTATGTGGTGTATAAACTACCCATTAATGTATTTTATGAATATTAACCATAATATTATGGTATTTTCATATCCATATTATTTATTTATTTCATTGGGCATACAATTCTACTGATTATAATATTGTAAGGGTTAATTCTACAATCTCATTATTATCGGGATTTTATATATATAAGTATCTCCTAGAAAATATTTATCTTACATGTCCATGTTTCTTAAAAATTTAGTCCAAAATATTTTTACTATTATTATACAAAAAATTAAACTCATTTTTACCCGTGTATGACTTATTATTAAATTTTTTCAATGGTATCTTTTTTCATTTTTCTAATGAGATAATTTTTGACTTTTCCATAAAAAGTAAAAGAAGAATGCTTCTTCTTAACTTATATGGAATGAATTTATTTTTCCAATTTCATGACTTCATAATGACTTGATTATTCCCTTATAATCATGAAAGGTTATTTTTAATGAAAATTTTTTCTTCTAATATTTTGCGGTATTTTAATAAAAGAAAAAAATTTCAATAAATAAAGTATATTTTCCTCAATAACTATTTTAAATTATTTTCCATGATTCCATTGTATTTTTTCAAATTGGTTTCACATAAAAGGGTTTTGAAAATGTTTTATGTTTTAAAAAGTGATTTTCATGGAAATATCATGTTCCAAGGGATGTTTCAAAATCCCTCCCCCTCTAAGATGACATATTTTGTTATAGTTTAAGAATACCATTCATATTATTTCTCTGAATGGTTTATGTTCTGATGGAATGATGTTTAAGAAACTCTATTATTTTCATGGGTTATAATTTTGGTGAAATTATTATTAAACATGTATCTTTTCCACATGTTATGATATGATTATATGTTTATAAAACCCATTCCATTAAATTGGTTATGATATGATTGTTTATGATCTTATGGAACATGTATGTATGATTTCACTATGAGATGGGTGGTACATATATCTCCCTCCAATGAACTGGGTAAAGATTTATATCTCATGAGATATACATGAAGGACTCTTTCTGCCAATATGGTTATGGGAGTGAATCAGGACTACCAAGATGGTTATGGGATTGAACCATGACTACCAAGATGGTATGGGAAATGAACCCATACTAAAAATATGGCCTTGGAAGTGATTCCTTGACTACTATGGAAATAATTTAGTATTCATATGTGTATTCTACAATTCCATTTTTTATTCCTATGTTATGATTTCATGGACCATGTTATTTATTTCCTTATGATTCATGTCTTATTAACTACAAATATTTATGACATGATTCCTATTTATGATCTTTGATATGTAGGGTATGATCTTATTTTTTTATGATAATATTCTCATACCCATATTCTTCTGATTAGGTTTACATAACTCCCTTTCTTACCCTTACTAGGTATCTGATCTCACCCCTTTTTATGTTTCCTTTCACCCAGGTTATGTAGATATATATTATGTTTGATGTGTCTAAGAGGGGTTCTAGTTAAGGAGAACCTAGTGGGGGATAATTTAGCTCAATTATGTTAAAATTTTTATGTTTTCATGTTTCCAAAGGTACTAGATTAATATGGTATTTGGTCATTTTTTGTGTAATGTATTAAGTATTCCTTAAAATTAATATAATGTAAATGTATGAAAAGAAAGGTTTGTTATAACCTGAACCCTTCCCCTACAGGATTCCCCTAATTGGATCGACTAACATGGGAGAGGGATCTATACCAAAATCATCAAAATATTAAAGTATGAATATCTATATAAGTGAATTAGTTCTTAAATATATTTATATTATTTCATTAGTATTAAGTCGGGGCTTAGAGTATACTTCACTACATCAATTAATGTAGTGATAGGTGTGATAATATTTAGAGCCTAATCCTAGAGGGGCCTTTAGTGGAGTTGAATGACTAGTTTGGTTATCTCATATACAAGTTTACCACACTCGTCTATGGGGGATTTTACTATAAGGTTATCCATTCCTTGATGAAATAAATTATTTCATTCAGTAAATTGAGGGGGGTCCTTGAATTCAGGGAAATATTAGTAAAGACGTCATCTTTATTGAAACAGAGTCAGGATGAGGCCCGGAATGAGGTTTCAAAGTGTGATATAGAAGGAATGGATCACTGAATCTTTCTCAATTATAGTAAGGCCATGATTGGAAAACAAAATTCTGAAATAAACCAACTTTAGCCTGAGATATCCAAGTTTCATTATATGAAGAAAACTTTGGAGAAAAAAGTGTTAGAGAAATTGGGGTTCATTGACTTGGTGGAGAAGGACATATATGATGTTGTTATAAGGATGGAAACATTATATAGGATTATAGAGGCTTAAACTGAGACATTTGATCAATTTTTACATTATATAGCCTCCCTATAACAAAATTTGGTAGAGCTCAAGGAATACTCTAAGAAAATGTTAAAAATTTATTATACTTTTATGAGCCTCGTTTTTTAGTATTCGTGGTAGAGACTCTGGGATATAGATATTCCTCCCTCATTTGTAAATCATCAATAAACATTCCTTTCAAAAAATCATGTTGTTTTTAAGATTTCTTTAATTCATCCAGTTTATGGAATTCCATCAACTTAATGTCCTGTAAAATTTCAAATATATCAATTATTTTTATAAAACTGAGTGAACCCAAGTTTTAAACTTAAATTATCAATTCTAAATAGAACCCTTAAGAGAACATCCCATAAATGAATAATGAAATTAGTATCCTCATTTAAATATTTTTTATAGTCATTCCAATATCATATAGTTAAAAAGGATAATTTGGGTAAATATTACTTAGAGGGAATGTCCTGAAAATTTTACCTAAGTTAATGAACATAGAGATAATAGCTTGGTATTTTCTTGGGATAGATAATGGTCCCCATAAGCTTTGTATCTCTTTTTTATATTTCCATAACTTTTACCTAAGGTTCGTATGGGGAAATATTATGGTGAATAGAATTTTATTTTTCTCAACATACCCTTTATGGGGTTTTAGCCCAAAAATTTTTATTTCTTTTAATTTTCATGAATACTCAATGTTTTTGAAATCCCATAAAGTTGATTTCCAAATAATAGAGAATAGACTTTTTTTCAAGGTGACCTTTATGTAATTTATACTTAGATGTCATTTTTTCTCCTTCAATTGGATTTATTTAAGGTCTTATATATTGATGGGATGCTATAATTTTAAATTGAATATTTGGGGCCTTCTATTTTTATTTTTTTGGGTATTTTAGCTCAGACCATATGTCATTGTAGTTTAGGTTCATCTAGTTTGGACCATCTGTCTCTAAAGTTTAGGGTCTTCAAGATCAAAACTTATTTTCCTTTGTATGCTTAAGATATAGAATGGGTGATGGATGGGTATCCATGAAGGGTTTGAGTACCATGCATCCTTACATTTTCTATGAAGGATGTGTATTCATGGAGGGTTTAGACACTACACATCCTCACGGATATGGTGAATGATGGTTATTGATTATTTGTTTGAAAACACAATATCCTTGATGAGATTATGAAAAATGGGTATTCATGAATAGTTCATACACCCCACATACTTTATGAAATATAGATTTGTGTATCATGGAATAATTTTAAATATTCAAAATCCATTTTGATAAATTTAATTTGGGTTTTATAAATCATGTCTCCATTAGTTTGAACTGAGGGTGATGGAATGAGGAAGAAATTTCAATGATTACGGAAAAATACATTGAGGTGTTGATTTATACTAAGATGTTTTCATGGATCACAAGTAATGGAGGTCCTTTACTATAAGGAGTATATTCCTCTAGTTGAGGGGTCTATGGCCTTTATACTGATCCAAATCATTCATGGTTAAATAGAGGGGTCCCCACTCTTTTACAAGGGACATATAATATTTATGAAGATTAAAAAAATACAATGAAGTAGAGTATGGAGGAATGAAAATAGAAGGAGGGTTATTGTGGCCTAGGGTAGTTTTGTTTATCGTTGTCAAGAATGGGACCTCACAACTACAAAACCCATCTATAACAGCACTAGAATCGGCCTTCATTAGTGATAGAAAAGTGTTCATTACCTTAGCAAGGTTAAAATTCCATCTCTTTTATCGGTGCTAAAAAAGCACTGATAAAGGGTATATTTATTAGTGCAAATAAAAACGCGGATAAATCATATCACTGCTTTAAAAAGCACTGATAAAAGACCCCATTTATCAGTGCATTTATTTTTCACTGATAAATAGTACTATTATTAGTACTTTAAAAAGAACTTATAAATGGAGTCTTTTATCAGCACTTTTATTTGTGCTGATAAAAGTAAAATTTATCAGTTCTTTTGTTTGCAATGATAAAAGTATGATTTCTCGTCACTTTTTAATACACTGATATAGATAGACTTCATCAGAACCTATATAAGAGACGATACAGAAAATATTTATCAATGTATTTAGTAGTTCTAATAAAGGAAAGATTTATCAGTGCATTTAGTAGCACTGATAAAGGTGAAAACTGTAGTGTGATGCTGCAACACACTGCATCCCTATAAATAGGTGAAACATAATGAAAAAATACAATACATCAGCAGAAACAACAACAAAAATTACCAAAATAAGATACAAATATTGAATTTAAATGAAATAAAATTTATAACACAAATAAAAGAAAAAAATATTTTAGAGTATGTCAGTTTTTTTATTAAAATTAATGTCATTTTTAAATAAAAAAGACAAACTTAGAGTCATACCAGCCACGTCGTGCATCAGATTGAGGCGCAGCTAAATGATACTCATCCCAAATGATTCATGGGTCATTTTCCTAAAGTATCAAAATAATCGGAATGTTTTTACTCAATTTTTAGTATGTCAGTTGTTTTTTTTATTAAAATTATTGTCAGTTTTGAATAAAAAGAAGCAATTTGAGTCATACCAATCATATCATGTGTCATATTTAGGTGAGGATGATACTTACACATCACAAATGATATATATATAGTTTTACTATAGTACCAAAACAATACAAATGTGTCTGATCAATTTTGAGTATGTGATTTGTTTTTCTTACTAAAATTAATATCAATTTTGAATAAAAAAGACACACTTGGAGTTCTACCAGTCACATCATGTGTCAGATTAAGGTGTGTATGAATGCTAAATATCTCAAATGACTTGTGGATCATTTTCCTAGAGTATCAAAAAAAAATAATTCATTTTCTCAGTTTTGATTATGTGAGTTGTTTTTTTATTAACATTAATGTCATTTTTAAATAAAAAAAGATGCAACTGGAGTCATATCAATCACACTGCACATCGGATAAAGGTTTGGATGATCCCTACATGTTAAAAATGACATATGGATCATTTTCCAAAAGTACCAAAACAATATGAATTTGTTTTCTCATTTTTGAGTATGTCATTTGATTTTTTTACAAAAATTAATGTTAATTTTGAATAAAAAAGACACACTTGGAGTCACACTATTCATCAGATTGAAGCATGGATGAATGATACATGTCCCAAATAATTCCTGGATCATTTTTCTAAAGTATAAAAATAATCAGAATGTGTTTGCTCAGCTTTGAGTATGTCAGTTGTTTTTTTATTAAAATTAATGTCATTTTTTAATAAAAAGATGCACTTGGAGTCATATCGGTCACACCGTGTGTAGGATTGAATTGTGGATAATCCTTAAACATCACAAATTACATATGGATCATTTACTTAAAGTACCAAAACAATCCAAATGTGTTTTAATAATTTTAGGTATGTCATTTGTTCTTTTTACTAAAATTAATTTTAATATTGAAAAAAAAAGATGCACTTAGAGCCACATTGTGCATCGGATTAAGGCGTGGCTGAATTCTACATGTCCCAAATGACTCATTGATCATTTTCCTAATGTATCAAAACAATCAGAATATTTTTTCTCAATTTTGAGTATGACAATTTTTTTATTAAAATTAATGTTAGCTTTAAATAAAAAGATGAACTTTGAGTCATACCGGTCACACCGTTCATCGTATTGAGTTGAGGCTAATCCCTACACATAAAAATTGATGTCTGTATCATTTTCTTAAATTACAAAAATAATCTCAATGCATGTTCTCAGTTTCGAGCATATCAGTTGTTTTTTTACTAAAATTAATGTCAATTATAAATAAAAAAAGATGCACTTAGATTCACACATTGTGTAGTATTGAGGCTCATCTAAATGCTACACATCCCAAATGACTCATGGATCATTTTCCTAAATTATCAAAACAATCGGAATGTGTTTCATCAATTTTGAGTATGATTATTGTTTTTTTATTAAAACTAATGTCAATTTTGAATAAAAATCTGCACTTGGGTTCATATTGGTCACATTGTTCATCATATTTAGGAGATACATATCATTTCATGTCACAAATGATGTATGGATTGTTTTCATAAAGTACCAAAACAATTTGAAATTTTTTGCTTGGTTTTGATTATTTTAGATGTTTTTTACTAAACTTAACATCACTTTGAATAAAAAAATATGCACTTGGAGTCATACTTGTAATGGCCTAAAACCCCCCTGGCCATTACATTGCCAAAAATAAAGTTCCACCAAGACAGTGGCACAGTGACGGTGGCGCCGTAAAGGTGACACTGTGACGGTGGCACTGTGTCCTCACCCAGCCCTCCATTTCATTTCCCAGTCCTGCTCCCACAATGTCTTTTTTTGACGTAAATTAATTCTTTCACACTCTAAAGGCCATTTAAATCCCATAATTAATTCCAAAAAATCCCGAGAAACCTCCCTGATGGGGGATATTAAATAACAACTTAATTCCATCGTGCGTAACTGCCGAACCACGTAGGAAACTGCGATCCATTTTTCCAGGCGTTCAAAATTCCATATCTTGATCTCCTCTTTATATCTTTCTCTAGAGTTCTCCTTTTCTTCTTGGTTGAATTTCTTTCTTATTCCTGGAGCGCTTGGAGTCATTCTTCCTGTGGATTTTGGTGCACCTCTGCTGGAGCCTTCTGCACGTCTTCCACGGATTTCCTCCTCTGCAGGCCGCGCATCCCCTATTACTGGCGCGTGGAGAAAAACTTCTATCTTTGATCAATCAAGTAGGGATTTTTCCTTCGCCTATCCTTTTTGTGTATCATGCGGGGTGGGTACAATTTTTTCTCTATGGTAATTGATGAAACCAAACCTAATGATGATAATGGATAGACCTTAATAATGAAGGTGGGGTGTGATCGATGTTCTACTATACTCTTTTATTTTGATATCTGTTGTGAATTTTTCAGGCCTATGCTCACTGAAAATCATGTTCATTGGTGGTCTTTCCTTGCGCACTAATTAACCATGTCTTCTGTGATGATTAAAAATGACTTAACATGGAATTTAGTTAATCACTTAAACTCGGTTGGTTAAATGGATGTTGTGTAAACATATTCCCTTGTGTGGTCACCCCAGTAACTAACAGAAAGAGGAAATAGATGAATGATGTGTTGAAAATGGATGTTTCCCTGCTCTGTTTTGGTAGTAGGCGTGTGTTCTGTTTGTTTTCTTATGGGGTGATGTGGGTGAGGATGGGATACTCTGATGTGGCACTGTTGCTGGTTATGAATCTGGGGTTGTGGTTGATCTGCTTATATCACGAATTGGGGTGGAATCCTCTTCTATTGTGAATCCTTTTTATCCATAGTTCTGGGGATGTAGGGGTTGTATCTTGAAGCATGCTTTGGTTCCAATACTTGGAGGGATCTCACTTTGATGTGAATTTTCAAGAGAACTGGGTGTGAATGTTTAAATTATTGTTGGCTGTAACTTTATCCCCTAGGCTTGTGCTTGTGCCTGTTAGTTGCCCAGTAGTGAAGAATTTACTTAAACGGGATCACTTGAACATGAAAACAAGAATGAGTTAATTGGGAAATTGATTCTGGGAATGAGTTTTGACTCGGTTATGAGTATTATGCTTCCTATGAGTAGTGGTTAGGCTGTTTGTTCTTGGGTTAGATGTGGAGCCCTAGTTTGGGTTGAGTTCTTGTTACCTATATATATAATTGTAGTTCTTATGATTCTTATTTGCGCCCCACCCAAGTTGAGCATTTAGTGTCGAACACCCCCACTTCGTGGGGGAGGGTGTTTTTTCCAACACTCCTATGAGTGGATGGTTATTATTTCATTTTCTTATCCCTTTCCTGAATAGCCCAAGACTCTTCGGGCAGGTTGTGATGGCCTGAAGTCCATTATTAGCCCAAGAATCTTCGGGAAGGGTAGTTTTGGTGGTTGTCCCAGGTGTTTGTGGGTGGGTTGTTTCCCAAGTGTCTTCGGGATGAGGCCTAGGTACCTTTGGGAATGACCGTAGCTTTCTGGACCAGGTGTCTTTAGGCGTGTCATTAGTTTTCTGGCCCATGTGTTTACGGGCGTGGTTATGTGTGGTTGTTGTGGCCCAGGTGTCTGCGGGAGGGATGGTTGTTGTGGCCCAGGTGTGTGCGGGCGGGTGTGGTAGTGGGACTACGGTGAGAATGGCGGGATTGGTCTGATGCGTAGGATGTCTTCAATAACCAGTGGGAAAGTGGCGCGGGGTACCCAAACATCGATGTGCTATTACTATACCTTACTTGACTTGTGTTATTTGGGGAGTGTTCCTTGGTGAGGCTTGGGTGGATAGTTTTTCCTTTCTAGGTGCTTTGGTTATCTCTTTTCTCACAGGGATTAGAATGTCTCCCCACTTGTGCACGAGATTCTTGGGTTTTCCCTACTGGGTATACTTGTATACTCACCCTATGTATATAAAACTGCTTTCAGGTTTCTAGGAGGACTTCGAGGATCGTGCAGGGTCGTACTAGCTCAGGTGTTGGGACCTTTGTAGTTTTTGTTTTTCTTGCTTTTGATACTTTACCTTTGTAGACACCTTTTACTTTCTGGATTTTACTTTTGCAGCATTCATATAGGAGTGGTTTTACTTGTCTTTACTCTTACTTCCAGTTTTGGCATTGTTGGGTTTCATCATCCTATCTCCCGATCCTATTAAAATAAAAGGGTAATGCCTTCCTTTTGTGTGAAATTATATACCCTTGGCGTTGGTCGCCACTTTGGGACCTATTGAGGGCGGGTTTCGGGGGTCATTATCTCTCCTTCAACTTAAAGAAGGAAGAGCTTGGAAATATGTTATCCCTTCCCTCCTTTTGGTGAAGGTGGGTCATGACATAATGGTATCATATAATGGATGAGAGATAGGATGGAGTCTGGAGTTAGGTATAGTGAAGATTGCATGGGATGGTAGGGAAACAGTGTTGGGTGATCTTGGTGCGTGAAATATGCCAGGGAAGACCGGCTAGGACACGGGATTTTAGGGCCCCCCATGATCTAACGCAAGGACTATGGACCTACCGAACGACCAAGTGGGACTACATTGATTGTTGGTTAGAGACCCTGGGAAAGTTTCATGCATCATAATGACTTTTGTTATCATGTTTCTGGGGTTTTTTGGGGATTTTAAATGAATCGGAAGTCTAAAAAAAATTAAGAGCCATATTCTGAACTACTCTGGCTTAGGCATTCCTTGTTTACCATGAATCTATAGAACCTGGGAGATGACCACGAGTCGTGCGGGTGATCGAGTCCCAGGAGGTTGACGGATGATCAACAGAGGACCAACCGAGAGGAGGAGAATGATCAGTGGTAGAAGACGCTTCGAGCCTTTCAGCGACAGAACCTCAGGAAGTATGAGGGCAGCACCTCAGATATAGAAACGGAAAGCTGGCTCAAGGAACTAGTGATCGATTTTGGCCTGATTTGGACCCCGAAAGAGTACTGGGTTCCTCTACCCATCATCCAAATGTGGGGATCAGTGCGTCAGTGGTGGATGATTTATCTTGGAGAGAAGAGGGAGACTCAGGTTGAGTGGGCTGACTTCGAGAAGGAGTTCCGGGTGGAATTCCTCTCTTCCACGATGAAGGCTGAGAAGAGGCAGGAGATACTCTCCCTCCAGCAAGGGAGTATGTTATTGAGAGAGTTGGGGATCAAGTTCAATGATCTCCTTCGCTTCGCTCCGGACCTCTTTCCAGATGAGGAATCTCGGGCAAGATGTTTAGAGGAGGCACTCCGACCTTCTCTTCAGTATGTTGTTACTCCCTTCACCCTACCGACATACTTGGAGGTGCAGAATAAGGCTAAAGTGGTGGATAGGATTCACACGCTGGGAGGTGGGTCACGAGAGGGAATCCAGTTAGGCTCATCAAAGGGGAAGGTTGTCAGCAGCAGGCCTCTAGCATCCGGACCCTCTAGGTTTTGACTGTAAGGAAGTAGGCCCCACCAGTTCCAGTTTCGATCTCTCGACCCTCACCCTTTATTTTCAGGGCCAGGGCCGAGATGCTTCATCTATGGAAGCCATGTTCACCTTCAGAATCGGTGCCTATACAGAGTACAGTACGGCGGTGGTGGGCAGGTCCAGCACCCACCTCAGCAGTAGCAGTTCCCAGCTAGGCCCTTTCAGCAGCAGCAACAGGGGAATCGGGCTCCCGCTCCGCTGAGGGTAGACATTACAGGAGGAGGCCGACCTCAGGGTGCTCCTTAGGGACCTCGACCCGGGCGTGGTCAGGGAGGTGGCCGACAACCGAGAGGCGTAGGAGCTGGGCATGGGCAGTTTCACGCCATAGTGGCAGCAGTTCCAGCAGGACCAAAGGTCATTCAAGGTACGATCATCTTGTTTAGTACCCTTGCTTATGCCTTGTTTGATACCGGAGCTTCGCACTCCTTTTTTTCACCCAGTCTGGTCCGTGCTCTGGTTTTAGACGCTGAGAGACTTCCAGTACCCCTAGTGTTGAGAACACTTGTTGGAGGTTAGACCGACTTGATATATGTTTTCAAGGATTCAGACTGATGATAGGGCCACATCAATTAGTTAGGGATCTTCTAATATTGTAGATACAGCCATACGATATCATCCTAGGCATGCACTGGCTGTTCTCTGGATGTACCATCATTGACTGCTTCCGAGGAAGGGTCGTGTTTTCATAATTGAGTGGCCGACATGTGACCTTCATCAGTGAACGGGGTTGCCAAAAAGGCATTAGGCGGGAGGAACCCCTCCTCTCCTTGTTAGTTGAGCTATCAGTGGGGTCGGTGGATGCAGAAATGGTGGGAGTTCCAGGGATCATCAGTGAGTTCATGGACGTCTTCCCTGTGGAGGTGACGACTCTACCCCCTCGATGTGATATCGAGTTTGGGATAGACTTGCTTCCTGGTGCTCATCTTATTTTGATGGCCCCCTACCAGATGGCACCTTCTGAGCTCCGGGAGTTGCGGATTCAGATTGATGATTTGATGAAGAAGGGTTTTGTCTGACCAAGTGCGTCACCATGGGGTGCTCTAGTCTTGTTCACGAAGAAGGCAGATGGTGGTCTCAGACTGGGCATAGAGTACAGGAGGATGAATCAGGTGACAGTCAAGAATCACTACCCTCTTCCAAGGATAGACGATCTCTTTGACCAGTTGAAGGGGGCATGATGGTTCTCTATGATCGATCTTCAGTTTGGATATCACCAAGTGAGGGTGAAGGAGGTCGACATCTCGAAGACGGCCTTCAGGTGCAGATATGGCCACTTTGAGTTCGTGGTCATGCTGTTTGGCGTTACGTACACTCCAGCCATGTTCATGGGGATCATTAACTCCGTCTTCCGGGAATATCTAGACCGGTTCATGGTCGTGTTTATTGACGACATCCTGATCTACACAAGATCAATGGAGGATCACGTTGAGCATCTGAGAACAGTTTTAAAGGTCCTATGACAGCCAACTCTATGGGAAGTTGTCCAAGTGAAAGTTTTGGACGCGAGAAGTGCATTTCCTTGGGCACGTGGTGTCTGAATAGGGGATAGAAGTGGACCCATCGAAGTTAAAGGCGGTTGTTTCTTGGGAAGCACCAAAGAACATGGTGGAGGTTTGTTGTTTCCTCGGGATGGCAGGTTACTGTCGGAGGTTCATGCCCAACTTCTCCCAGGTTTCGAAACCTTTGATGACCTTGACCAAGAAGGGCTAGGATTTTGTGTAGAATGGGAAGTGTGAGGTGTACTTCAGTTATCTGAAGGATAAGTTGGTTAGTGCCCAGTGCTGATGTTTCCAGAAGAATGGTTGGCGTATGAGGTGTTCTGTGATGCTTTAGGGCAAGGCCTCGGATGTGTGTTAATGCAGGGGCAAGGGGTGATCTCTTATGGGTCTAGATAGTTACGCCCTCATGACCGTAATTATGCAACCCACGATATGGAGCTTGCAGTGGTCATGTTCGCACTAAAGCTGTGGCGGCACTACCTCATTAGGGAGCACTTTGTGGTATTCACCGATCACAAGAGCTTGAAGTATGTCTTCTCCCAATGGGACCTGCACTTACGGCAGTGAAGGTGGATGGAGTTCCTTCAGGACAACGACTTTGAGATTTACTACACCTCAGTGAAAGGGAATGTGGTGGCCGATTCCCTAAGCAAGAAGTCGCGAAAGGATACAGTCTGAGAGTCGGAAGATACTTGGAAGGCGATGGAGGAGTTGGATGCCATACACCTGGATGCTAGGATGGAAGGTGGAAGAGGTTGCCTGTATTATATGACAGAACAATATTCTCTGGTGCGGCAGGTAGAGGAGTCCCAATGGGGAGACTCAAAAATAAAAGTGATGCGTGACCGATTTGACCAGTGTAATGCTCTGGAAGAGTGGACAGAGGATGGTTAGAATCGAATGTTTTTCTGGGGAAATCTGTTTATTCCAGAGGCGATGCACGACAAAGTTATTAGTGAGTTCCAAAAATCACCCCTAGCAGTGCACCCAGATGTTTCCAAGAAGAACCAGGGTCTGAGGAGATAGTTTTGGTGGCTCGGGATGAAACGGGCAGTAGCAGAGTTTGTAGCAAAGTGCCTCGTGTCTCAGCAGGTGAAGGTCGAACACTGTGTTCCAGGCGGTCTGTTGCAGTCTCTAGATGTCCTTGAGTGGAAGTGTGAGGACATCTCAATGGATTTCGTCACGGTAATACCCAAGGTTCAAGGGGGCCGTGATGCTATCTGGGTAGTGGTGTACCACTTGAAAAAATCGGCTCTCTTTTTGGCGATCAAGGAGTTGGGTGCAGTGGACGCTTTAGCACAAAGGTACGTAGATGAGGTTGTGCGGTTGCATGGAGATCCAAGATCCATAGTCTTGGATAGGGATGCACGAATTACCTCACAAATCTGGAGAGGATTTCAGCATGCTTTTGGCAACCAGTTACATCTTATCACTGCTTTCCATCCCCAGACAGATGGACAAACAAAGCGCACCATCCAGAACTTGGAGGATATGTTGCGGGCATGTGTTCTGGACTCAGTAGGATCGTGGGTGCGATACTTTCCTCTGGTAGAGTTTTCCTACAATAATAGCTATCACTCTACCATTGGCATGGCTCCGTTCAAAACCTTATATGGGAGGTCGTGTCAATCACCCGTGTGCTGGATTGAGGTTGGGGAAGCGAGTTTTCTTGGCTTGGAAGAAGTGCAGAGCACAACAGAGAAGGTTCAGCTCATACGGGAAAGGATGAAGGCGGCACAGGTCCAACAGAAGTCATATACCGATAATACGAGGAGACCCTTGGATTTCGGGGTCGGGGACCATGTGTTCTTGAATTTTTCCCCTCAGAGTGGACAACGGAGGTTCGGTAGGGGGAGCAAGATCTCTTCTAGATTCATCAGACCCTTCAAAGTGTTGTGGCGGGTCATAGAAGTGTCTTATTATCTAGCGTTACCACCGCCGCTACTGAGGATACATGACGTCTTCCATGTGTCCTAGCTCCGTCGGTATCTGCACGACGATTCACAAGTCCTCGACTGGGGAGTGCTGGATATCAAGGACGACGTGGCCTTTGTGGAAAGACCAGTGAGGGTTGAGGATCGTGAAGAGAAAGTGCTTCGTAGACGAACCATTCCTTTTGTTCATGTATTGTGGAGGCATGGTGGTCTTGAGGAAAGTACATGGGAACGAGAGGCGCAGATGCTTGCCCAGTACTTCGGGTTGTTTTGAGTTTTGTCTTGTTCTGTTTATACTTGGTTGATGGAACCCCTTTTTCCTTGTTAAACTATGGAATTCATGGTTTTCTTTTTCTCCGAATGTTTTTGAAGTGTCCTAAAATGTTGGGAGGGGAGAACCTGATCCCTAATCAAGATGCCTTAGGGTGGATGTGATTGAACTCGTGCGGGTGAGTCAGTGCCGCCCAAATCGGATAATATCTTGACATGGGGTAAGAGACTCCCCAACCCATATTATTGGGCAGTTTGACCCTTGTATGTTTCCTGGTTTCTTGAGGGATAGGTGTTTCTAGATGACGATGAGGTTCACCCCTGAGAGGTATCTTTCGAGGTGATTGTTCTGACCTTCTCTTTTCTTCTGGGTTGTTTTGATTCTCAAGGGAGAGAATAGTTTGAGAGGTATCTAATTTAATGGCCTGGAACCCCCTGGCCATTACTTTTCCAAAAATAAGGTTCCACCAAGACATTGGCACCGTGACGGTGGCACCATAAAGGTGACACTGTGATGGGGGAACCGTGTCCTCACCTAGCCCTCCGTTTCTTTTCCCAGTCCCGCTCCTGCAACATCTTTTCTTGATGTAAATTAATTCTTTTACACTCTCAAGGCCATTTAAATCCCATATTTAATTCCTAAAAATCCCTAGAAACCTCCCTGATGGGGGATATTAAATAAAAACATAATTCCATCGTGTGTAACTTCCAAACCACGTAGGAAACCACGATCCGTTTTTACAGGCATTCAAAATTCCATATCTGGATCTCCTCTTTATATATTACACTAGAGTTCTCCTTTTCTTCTTGATTGAATTTCTTTCTTCTTCTTGGCATGCTTGGAGTCCTTCTTCCCGTGGCTTGTGGTGCGCCTCTGCTGGAGCCTTCTGCATGTCTTCCATGGATTTCCTCCCTTGCAGGCCGCGCATAGCCTGATCCTAGTGCGTGGAGAAAAAATTTGATCTTTGATCAATCAAGTTGGGATTTTTCCTTCACCTCTTCTTTATATGTATCATTCAGGGTGGGTATGCTTTTGTCTCTGTGGGAATTGATGAAACCAAACTTAATGAAGATAATAAATGGACCTTAAATAATGAAGGGGGGTGTGATTGATGTTCTACTGTACTCTTTTATTTTGATATGTGTTGTGAATTGTGTGGGCCTATGCTCACTAAAAATCATGGTCATTGTTGGTCTTTAATTTCGCACAAATTAACCATGTCTTCTTGGATGATTAAAAATGACTTAACATGGAATTTGGTTAATCACTTAAACTTGGTTGGTTAAATGGATTCCCTGTAAACATATGCCCTTGTGTGGTCAACCCAGTTAACTAACAGAAAGAGGAAATAGATGAATGATGTGTTGAACCTAGATGTTTCCCGGCTCTATTTTGGTAGTAGGCGTGTGTTCTGTTTGTTTTCTTATGGGGTGATGTGGGCGAGGATGGGATCCTCTGATGCGGAACGGTTGCTGGTTGTGAATCTGGGGTTGTGTTTTGTCTGCTTATATCACTAATTGGGGTGGAATCCTCTTTTATTGTGAAACATTTTTATCCATAGTTCTGGGGATGTGGGGGTTGTATCTTGAAGTCTTCTTTGGTCCCAATACTTGGAGGGATCTCACTTTGATGTGAATTTACAAGATAACTGGGTGTGAATGTTTAAATTGTTGTTGGCTGTAACTTTTTCCCCTAGGCTTGTGCTTATGCCTATTAGTTGCCCATTAGTGCATAATTTACTTAAACGGGATCATTTGAACCTGAAAACAAGAACGGGTTAATTGGGAAATTGATTCTGGGAATGAGTTGTGACTCGGTTGTGAGTAGTATGCTTCCTATGAGTAGAGGCTAGGCTGTTCGTGGTTGGGTTAGATATGGAGCCCTTGGTTGGGTTCAATGCTTATTACCTATATATATAATTCTAGTTCTTGTGTTTCTTATTCTCACCACACCCAAGTTGATCATTTAGTGTCGAACACCCCCACTTCATGGGGGAGGGTGTTTTTTCCAACACTCCTACGAGTGGCTGGTTATTAACTCCTTTTTTTCTCCCTTTCCTGAATAGCCCACGACTCTTTGGGTAGGCTGTGATGGCCTAAAGTCCATTATTAACCCAAGAATCTTTGGGCAGGGTAGTTGTGCTGGTTGGCCCAGGTGTTTTCGGGCAGGTTGTTTCCCAAGTGTCTTCGGGATGAGGCCTAGGTGTCTTCAGGAGTGATGGTAGCTTTCTGGCCCTAGTGTCTTCAGGCGTGGCAGTAGTTTTCAGGCCCATGTGTTTGCGGGCGTGGTTACATGTGGTTGTTGTGGCCCAGGTGTCTGCGGGAGGGATGGTTGTTGTGGCCTAGGTGTGTGCGGGCGGGTGTGGCAGTGGGACTGCGGTGAGAATGGCAGGATTGGTCTGATGTGTAGGATGTCTTCAATAACCAGTGGGAAAGTGGCGCGTAGTACCCAAAAATCGATGTGCTATTACTATACCTTACATGAATTTCATTATTTGGGGAGTGTGCCTTGGTGAGGCTTGGGTGGATAGTTTTTCCTTTCTAGGTGCTTTGGTTATCTCTTTTCTCACAGGGCATTAGAATGCCTCCCCACTTGTGCACGAGAGTCTTGTGTTTTCCCTACTAGGTATACTTGTATACTCACCCTACATATATAAAATTGCTTTCAGGTTTCCAGGAGGACTTCGGGGATCATTCCGGGCCATACTAGCTCGGGTGTTGGGACCGTTGCAGTTGCTGTTTTTCTTGCTTTTGGTACTTTACCTTTGTAGACACCATGTACTTTCTGGCTTTTAGTTTTGCAGCATGCATATGGGAGTGGTTTTCTTTGTCTTTACTCTTACTTATAGTTTTGGCGTTATTGGGGTTCATCATCTTATCACCTGATCCTATTAAAATAATAGGGTAATGCCTTCCTTTTGTGTGAAATTATATACCTTTGGTGCTGGTTTCCACTCCAGGACCTATCGAAGGCAGGTTTCGGGGGTCATTATCTCTCCTTTAAATTAAAGAAGGAAGGGATTGGAAATCTGCTGTCCCTTTCCTCTTTTTGGTGAATGTGGGTCGTGACAATACTGGTCACACCATGCATTGGATTGAGGTTTATTTGATCCCTATACTTTAAAAATGACATATGGATCATTTTTTAAAAGTACCAAAACAATGTGAATGTGTTTTCTCAGTTTTGAGTACGCCACATGTGTTTTTTTACTAAAATGTCATTTTAAACTTGAAAGATGAAAAATGGATCTTATCTTAAGTGAAACGTGTTGTGTACAATTTTAAACAATGTTTCTCAAACACAATCATGGTGTGATATTTATTCTATTTCATTTCCCAAAAATTTTATTTTTTGCAAGTTAACACTTCTTATCCTCCTCCGCCTTGGTCTCCACCTCATTCTTTGCCTCTGCCTCCTCCTCCACGTCGATCTATGACTCCGACTCTACATTAACCTCCACATCCACCTCTACCTTTTCCTCCTACTCTATGTTTTCACAAAAAAAATTATTGTTTTTAGGTTATTGCATGTAAACAAATTAATTTCCTCCCTTAACCTTCTCCTTAAGAAATGTATCAAAAATAATATATAAGAATTATGAAACTAATGCTTCACACCCCAAATATCTTTCAAAGGTCATAAATTTTACTAGATCACAAACATATCATGTAATTAGCTAATGTTTTTTTCATTATTCATTTTGACAAAAAGTACATTTCCCACTCATCTCTAAACAAATTGATTTCTTCTTGTGAGTAATTGTTTTTTCGGCAATTTTGATAATACTAATAAAATATAAACAAACAAATGATTACAGAATAAATTTAATAAAATTTTAATTACCTTATGATATTAATTATTGGGGGTTGATGGTATTTTCATGATGTATGATTTCTCTCATAAATTTTAAAACATAATATCCACAATCTATTGCATTATCTTGTTTAGGACACTACAAAAACATTGAAAAAAATAAGTAATTTCTTCTGAGATGATTTTATAGTTAAATATTTCTATATATACCTTAATTTTTTTCCATTATTAGTAATCCACAGGACTTACCTTGTCAAACACTAACCCTATGCCATGATTTAGCCTATATTTAGTGATTTCCCTATCATAACAAAATTCTTGTTAAAATACAAACTGAACATGTAATTCAAAGTTTATCTATAAATTTTTTGATTTTAGTGTATTATTTATTCACAATACACATCATGTGTTGTCTATTGGTTGGAAATACATGCATTGAATCCAAAAAATAAATATTTAGGCTGTCTATGTTGACTGTTATCTGCATCCAGTGCTTCCTAAAAAACAAAAACATTTAAGTAATGCAAAAATTAAAAATATATTTTATGTGATTAGATCATAGAGTTTTACCCTTGCATTGTAGGCATCAAAAAGATTCTGTCATATAATACTTTTTTGTTAAATGCTTCGAGTAAATCATCTTTTTTATTCTCTATTTCTTTGTTTTAAAAAGTAATTTTTATCAAAGATATGATATTGGGATTAATGAATCCAAACTGTGCTTCGCATGATCTTCCCTTTATATAGTTGTAATATAAACACCTAAACAAAATATGAATATTTATTAACATTAATAAACATATTTATCTCACTATTTGGACAGTTTTATTATGAAAATTTACCTTATTTATGTATTCACAGTTGAGACACCCATCTATTTATGCTTGAGAATCTCATTTAGAGACTCGATATCAATTCCATATGTAATGGAAACTCCAAATATTTCTTATTCATGGTAAATATAACACATAAATTAATCTTAAAATGTGTTATCTGCATTAAGTTTTAATTTTAATAAATGTTGTTATGTAATTGGTGGAGAGAATGTACTCTCAAGATTTTGTTTTGTTTTCTTGGTCGATTCACTAGATTTCTTTGATTCAACCTTTTGTTTCTCCACTGTATTATCCATCTATAATATCATACCTAACTTAAAAACTTTTATCATCAACTGTTACATGTTTTTTATATGAAAAAAAATTCTAAAGACGTACCTCATTTATCTTTATAATATTAGACAGTCATGCTATGAAAGCTCTAATAACAGCTTCGGCCATTGTAATATCTAGATCATAAAGTGGAACAGGAAACTTAGTTGTCGGTTCATAAGTTACCTCAATACCCAATCTCATGTGATATTTTTGGGAGGGTTTGATTGTGTTGTTGGTCTCCCAGGATATTATACAATTTACCCCTCACAACACGGTGGTACCTGAGTGTTGATAGAAAAAAAATCACATACAATTACACCCTGCATAATTTTAGTAATATAAAGTTATAAGAATATGTTTGATTCACATTTAGGAGAAATAATAATGGAAAAATTTATTAACATGGGTAAGGTTTGAGGGGAATTACTATACTCAAATCTAGTGTGATCATTTGGATCATGTGTGGATCTTTACTCCACTTTCGGTTTGCTTTGATCTTTTCTTATACATTGTTCTGCGAAACTAAACTGAAAAATAATATCTTATAGTGAGTAAATTCATGTTTGAATTTATCTCATAATATTATAGGTATCTTCATGTGGTTTTATCTTCTAGAAATATGTTCTAGAATATACTCCAAAACCTAATCCTCTAACATGACCATATTGTTCAGGTTGTTTCAAATTTATTGAAAGTAGCTTTTTTTCTGGTATGGTACTTGTTAGTTTTTGTGTCTAAACCATATAATAAAATATTAACATGTTTATTTTATATAATATTTTTATAAATCATAACAAATTACAATTATTTCATACTTACACATGATTCCCATACTACTTTTGTGTTTTCATCGACTAATATACCCTTCTTATTTACACGAGCCTCCTTCCATAACACAAGACATGGGATGGAAGTGTCCTCATATTTTGATTGATAAATATATATATAAACAAAGGAATATATTTTGTTTCATATCACATAATTAATATTTTATTGTTGATTTAAAATATATAACAATTTATTCTCTAATAAAGAATTCCCCATCCTTTCTTTGTGATAGGGGTACATTGGTTTTGATGCACATTCTTTATTTTCAGCACTCTTTTTTTTCATAAATAACCAATTTTCAATCAAGTTGGATAAAATAAATAATATATAATAATATATTATCGATTTTAGTTAACTTTAAATGATTTCTAATTGAAAATATTTTTGAAAGTATTCAATGTTTCCTACTTTATAATGTGTGCAAAAAAAGAGGTGGGTTGGGGCTTTATTTTCCCCTCGGCATATTTAAGATTTAACTTTATCAGAAGAGTCTGGAATCCTCTTTGGACTTTTTCAATGGCCATTAGGAAAAATTTATTATGAAAATATTCTAAAATAAACTAATTTTGTAATAAATAATGAAAACTAAATCAACGTTTCATTATATAATTTTTTGGTAAAAAAGAGAATGTATATTGTAACATTACCGTTATATATTTCTAAAGGATTTACTTCGTTATAGGTTAGACATGTCACCATGAGTAAATATAAATTGGCACATTCATCCTTATTATGACCCCAAGATAACTAATGAATGTTAAATTTTTATGGTCAATAGGTTGGTCGTATTGATTCCAACCAACCTCAAATTTTATACTCTGGCTTCTTGCCTTGACATTTTTATTCAAAACTATGATGTTGCATCATTGTTGTTTATTTTATTTTTTTCATCAACATGTTTTAGATCCCTTAATAAATTCACAGTTTCATCATAAATAGTCTGTTCTTTATTGGGATTGGTAACATCATCATGTTCAGAAGCCATTGTATGCATGAGTATTCAAACATTTAATTTTTCTTTAATAACAACAATGAAATACACTCCATGCATAAAAGTCTACAATTCCATGCATAATGCATGAAATATTGAAGAGAGATATAATACTTAAATAATACAGTACAACTAACCTTCACTACCTTTATTCAATCTGTCATCATACACTTGATTGTATTATATCTCTTGATGTTGGGAGGAAGGATAGTTTTAAAGAGTGAGCCTAATCCATCATCAAGATATGGAAGACAACCAACCATGTGAGGATTAAGGTGTCCTAGCAACCTACACTAATGGAATCATTCAAAAAGTCTCCTCAATTGATATATAATAGCCATATGATATGGATGTACAAATAAATCCTTCATATCATAATATATGACATTTACATAATACAATATGACATTTATTTATTCAAAAAACTATTAGATTAATATATTAAATCCTTGAAGAAAAAGTCTCTGATACCACTTATGAGTTTTAGGATATCATCCTATGATCACTAGAGGGATAAAACCCCCAAAAATGGCCATTTTATCTCAATTTTAAATGTGAAAGGAAACAAATAAAAAAACACCTATGACATACTTGTAATATAGTATCATAGGAATCCATCTTTAAGCTTTAATGGATTGTTTTTGATTTATAACACTGAAGTAACAAAAAAATTATATCCTTTTAGGATATTACACTAGCCTTCAATCATAGAAACATTCTTGAGGACCCTTGATCACTAAAGGAGTACTAGCGCCTTAACCTAGTGATAAACAGTGGTCAAAGAATAAGAGAGGTTTGGCTATGGAATGCAATAAAGGGTTAATTACAATAGAGGGATTGTAACTCTATTTTTTCATTTTGGACCTGGATAACAAATTATCATGACTTATAAGACATAAATATATAAAATATAAAAAGTATATTTTAATCAATTTTTTTTCTCTCTACAGTTATTCACCATGTTAGATGGTTTTTCAAATTATTTTTATATACTATAAATTAGTTATCTCTTTATTTTGATTATTAAATCTATTAATGAATCACATATCATAGTTTTCTTGATCAACTATCCAACCATGGATAAATCACTTAATTTTGAGAAATACACTATTTATATGTTGTTCTGTAATTCTAATTCCATTTACCAAATGATTTCTCAACTCTATCCAATATAGGAAATTTTTAAAAAAAAATTATGAACATGCTTTTCTCACCAATGAAACTCCTCATCACTCTTTATAACCTACGGTTAACTTTTAATAATAATCTTGAATTTATTAAAAAAACTCTCACAAAATTCATCACTAAAATAATTTTTAGAACGTAACTAATTAATTCAATTTTTTTTTAATTCAATAAAAAATTATTCATCAAAATCATAAATATAAATAACCCATTTCATGATTTAACAGTTTACATGAATAAACAAAATCCACAAAACATGTTTTAATGATTTTTACACTTTCTTTGGTCTCTATATGTTTATCACCCATAAATAAGGTCCATAACTTGGTATCCCCAAATCCATAAAACCCTCATAATTAAGCCTTTAGAATCTATAATACAGTATATAAGATGAATTAAATTTGAGAAACTACCTAGATTTTGGAACACTATATTATTCAAATGAATAGAAAACTGAGGGGGGGATGAGAGGTCTCCTTGATAATGTCAAGAGGAGAGTAAACCATCTATGTGTGTCTCTAGGGAAAATGGGTTGGATGGTCAAATACATATGAAAGGGTAAAAAGATAAAATAGAACCACACTCGTTTTATTTCAGTAGAAATGATAAGAGATGTAGGGTTATTCATGTTTAATAATAGTGAAAAAACACAAAAAATCATAACCCAAAACATCAATCAATGATAGAGGAAGAGTAGAAAATAACATACATTGGATTATAGTCATGATTAATATGAGGGAATATAGAAGAGTTTTGTTGTAACTAGAAAAGTTCTGTGAGAGCATGAGAATCACGAGTGACTGAGTCATGGTTTGGGTTCTTTTAAATAGATCGGTGACAGTTTTAATAGCACTTTCAAAAAAGCACTGACAAAGATCTCATTTATCACTGCTAAATTTATAATCACTGATAAATATGTCTTTTATCAGTTCTTTTTTAGAACAAATTAATCTTGATCTTTATTAGTGCTAAAAAGCACTGATAAAAGACATATTTATCAGTGCTAATGTTTTATCGCTAATAAATATCTTTTAATAGTGCTTAATTAGTGCTGATAAATATTGATCTTTATTAGCGCTATAAAATCAATGTTAAATTTTTTTAATTATATCTATTTAAATAAATTTATTGTAGTTTTATTCATATTTAAATATATATAATTATTTATTTATAATTATATAAATACCTATCTAAAAAATAATTACTATTTATTTATAATAATAATTCATATAGTAAATATACATTTATTATTTATTTATAAATATTTATTTACATATATATTTTTAATATTATTAATGGAAATATAATCTTAAATACATACATTATAAAAATGAGTGAAATTGAATAATTCAAAATGAGTACACTTAAAAAATATTGAAAAAATGGGTATGTTTTATTAATTAAATATGAGTCATTATAAAATATGGATATATATATATATATATATTGAAGTGGATGAATATATATTGAAAATATTAAAATATAATGAATAAATATATATAAATAAATAATAATAAATGATCAAATTCAAAAATAAAATAAAAAATAAAAAACATTAAAAATGAACACCCTAACTGTAGTATTAAAAACAAATTAATAAAATTGACTGATTAAAAACATAATATATATTAAATGTATCATGTTATAAATAAAATTTTAAAATATACTAAAATTTGAATAAATTACATAAATATTAGGTGTATGTGTTTATATATATTGCGTAGATATATTTGTGTGTGTGTTGTGTATACAAATGCATTAACACACACACACACACACATATGTACATGAAATAAATTCAACACACTATGTTTAATATAGGTTAAATTGAAAAATCAGACAACATTAAAAATTAATAAGACAATAATATGTTTTTAATTATCATTATATATATTATACTTATTAATTTTATATATCTATATTTAATATATACTATTTATTAATATTTATAATCTATATATATGTATATTAAATTTATTCATTTTTATTAATAATTATTTAATTAATAAATTTTTTTATATTTTTCTTACTTTACCCATTTTTTTATTTTGTTTAATTTTCCATTTTATTCGGGACCTTTATTAGTGCTAAAAAAGCACTCATGAAGGAAAATTTGTATCATCGCTAAAAATGTGCTAATAAAGGAATCCTTTTATCAGTACTATAAATGAAGTGCTGATATAGGTTTTATTTATCAGTGCAAAAATAAATTGCTCATAAAGGTTAACTTTTATCAGTTCTAAACAAAAAGTGCTGATAAAGGGTGCATTTTATCAGCACATTTTTTTAGAACTGATAAAGGGATTCCTTTATCAATGCTTATTTTAGCACTGGTAAAGATGAACTTTATCAGTGATTTTTTTGAGAAATGATAAATTTCGGCACTATTATATGAGGGTTTTGTAGTAGTGCATGTATTGTGTTGGTTCGAGTCACACTGAATGGTCCATCATATGGTTCATGAATGGAATATCACATTATTTTTTTGGAATGGGTACAGTACACAATGATGTAACATTGAGGATGTTGAATCTACTTGAATATCTAGGTTATGGGGATTTTAAATCATGGTTTGGGAATATATATGTCATGCGAAAATGAGGCCTATGGAGTACAGGTTGACCATTATTAATAGTGGAGACCAATATTGCACATAGCGATGATAATAGCTCAAGGATTTAAGAGGGGCCTTTCCTCCAGGACCAAAACTTCCACTAAGCACAAGCTTCGAGGGATATCTTTATTCAATAGAAAATAATAGTGGGGTCACTTCAGGGATGTCAGTACCTGTTACCCATACACTATAGTGATGAACCAAGAGAAATAACCAAAGGCTATGGGGTTTCCGGAGAACAGTATCAACTCAGGGAATTTCTTGTTTCAGTTTATAATTTAAACATATAAAGGTGTTTAGTGGAAAAAATAAAATTCAACAAGGGTTTTAGAAACCTAAAAATTGTTTTTATTTATTTTGAACACATTATCACAGTGATTAGATGTGACAAATCCTTACTCAAAATTTTTCCTGAACTAGTGGGGTCCAACAAGCATGGATCGACTTTTACTAGGGCCATAAGATATCCCCTACAAGATTTATTCCTTTTTTATTTATGCTATTTTTTTTTTTGAAAAACTCTAGAGGTGAAGAGATTAATGGGAATAGAAATGTATATTATACATAATTACCTTTTTAGGTTTTTAAAATTACAAATTTTATTTCTCTTTCACTAGTAGTTTATGATCTTTCAATTTGAACTATCAAAGGATAATGTTTAAGGTCATACATATTTGACCAAGGAGAAAATGATTTAAGTTCATGATACACATTGACCTAGTATCAGGTGAGTGTTACACAATAGCCTAATTAAGATTTCCATGTTCAAGAGTAAACTAACATCCTTTCAAGTAGGAGATGATAATTTTTAAAATCATGGTTCAAGGTTCCAAGATTATGAATAATGGTATAGGATAGTCACACTGAGGATGATCATGAATCACACTATGGTGAAGAGTTCAACTATGATGATTTCAGATCCCATGAGGATCAGAAATACCTTTTTTCATATCAAATAAATATTCATTTGATAGGGTAGGGGGCCATATGAAAAATCTAGTGGTAAACATGCATAGTTAAGAAAAATGTCCCTTGAAGTCATGTGTTCTTTTCCAAGGGGTATGGAATATTTTTATCTATCTGAGTCACTAAATAAGTGAATTGATATTTATGAGATGAGGTGTTCAAAAATATGACCAAAGAAACCCACAATTTTTTTGACCAAGGTCAGGATTTTGTATCCCTTTAATAAGGTGTGGTGATGAAAGATATTCTTCATGGTATAATTTCATGTAGTGGGATGTGCCTACCATGCAGTTTAATGTCATACAATGAAAACATAATTGTTATACATTTTAACATCATGTGACTAGGATATCTTCCTTACACTTTAATGTCATATAACATGGATGTGGGAACCGCTGTGAAATTTTTTAAGTTATACTTAATGGAAATTTTAACTGGTCATGAGTATTTTTATAGTCTCATGACTAACCGAGGTTGAAAACTTTCAATATTGATCAAGCACTAGGGAAGGTTGTGATGGTGGTAATCATGTGTCTTGTCTTGGAAGAATATACCTGGTTTTCAATACATATCCTGATAGGTCATGAATCAATCCACATGTATTTATTACAAAAAGATACCCATTGTATAGATCTAGCTCATATGTAGGAAAAGTGTATTATCTTTATATTCTATTTGTGAGCCTTGGCATTATAGTTGGCTAAGGGGTCCTCTACATTGATCATTCATATATATAGGGAAATGTCTTTTTCACATTTAATTATGGTATGGAGAATAAAAATTCATCTCCATAATATATTTATGGAGAGGATATTCCAATCTAATAAATTTTAGGTCTTAAATTGTCACACCCAAACCGACGCTTAGTTTTAATTTAATTATTTTGGGTCTCACTTGTGAGCTTTGGTTTTAACTAGTTCTTTTTTTAAAATAAATTTGGGATATTATACGGGGGAGTGACCGTATGCGTGACAATGTGTAGTACCCAACTTTAATAAGAGAGTGTTTTATTATTAAATTTATTATTTGACATGTGCGTGATCGGGCGCGTGACTGTGTATGCAACTGTGCACGATGTTCAACCTCAATTAGTAATGATATCATTATTTTGGTTGGTTTTATTATATTAGTTTTATTATTTGTATTATTATTATTTAAATTGATATTTAAATTAGGTTATTATCATTATTATTATTATTTTAGTTAATATTTTAATTTCTTTTTGAATGTTATTTTTTTTATAATTATAAAAATTATTGACTGATATTTATTATTATTATTATTATTATTATTATTATTTATGGCTTAAGTTCCATTTTTTGTTTTATTTTGATTTTGTTGTATTTTTTATTTTATTTCTATTTTGTTTTTATTTTTATATCTATTTTATTTTCTCTATTTTTTATTTATTTTCTCCCTCTCTCTTTCTCCCCTCTCTCCCATCACATTCCCCCCCCCCCGCTTCGGTCCATCGCACTGCACAGGCCCCCCTCCTAACCCAAGTCGCGCGCTACCCCCTTACCTCCACCTCCTTGCTGAACCGCCTCTCCCCTCCATATCTTCCCTCTGACACTCTTACTCCCCTCGAGTTGACCCTCCTCGTGTCGTCTGATTTCCCAGAGAACCACCACACGTTGCACACTCCTCCTCCCTTTGGCCTCCTGTCCAGAGCTGGTTCTTTTCCCTTCCAACTCACCTCATGTCGGAGCCTCCTCCTCCTCCCTCTCTAGTGATTCACGTCACCCCACACCATCCTTGAACACCGCCCTTGCTTCTCACCTCACACCACCTACGTCGAACCAGTGCACCTCCCTCTTTTGGTCGTGCCCCCTCCCCCCCTTCCGGCAATCCTCCAGCATGTACGGCGCACCTCCGGTACTAGCCCGTCTCACTCGGCCAGCCTTCCGCACCCTCTTCGAAGGTGTTTTTTTTCTTCAGTTGGTTGTTTATTTCTTTGGTGGGTTGATATGTTAGAGTTTTGTGTTTCTTTGGTTTGATTCTGGGTATAAATGGTTTGATGTTTTTATTTTAGGGTCTATCCAAGTCGTTTGAGGTGAAATTAACGTGCGGTGGAGTTTTCACACCAAGTTTTTAAGTTTATCTACACCAAAGTAGGTGGTTCCACATTTAATTATTATTTGATTAATTAATTTTTAAGTTTAATTAATTTAGCTTATTATTTTACTAATTTGTTTTTGAGAATTTGATCTTCTCTAAAGTTTGATTTTAATTTGAATTGTTTGGTAGCATGTTTATATTATGTGTGCACTTTCTGATGAAAAATCATATCTAGTAAGTTCTTAAATTTTTTTTCTTCTAAATTGTGCATTGAGCTTATTAATCTATGCAATTGGTGTGAATTATATTTTTTATATGGAGTCATGTGCATTTGGTCAGAAAATAAGGTTTTGTGTGGGTTAGTGGGTGATTCCAAGTGACTCCTTTTAAATTGTTTCATAAGTTTTTATTTTTGGGTTATTAAATTTTGTGGGATTTTCAAAGGTGTTTTAAATATGTTGTAAAGTTTTACATCAAACTATTTGTGTGGTGTAGGTCACACTTTGAATTTTTCTTGAGTGTGTGCGATGTTGGAGTGTGTTTTGGATGTATAAATAGTTACTTTAATGTGTGCAAAGCCATGTGGCACCTTTTTTCTATTATTTTATAAACCTTTGAAAAGGATTATTAAATTGTGTCAATGGTTTGAAACGTGTTTGGAGAATGTTTTAGTGTGTGTATTATTTCAAAATGGTATTTGTGTGTGTGAGTTGTGGTTTGTTTAATTATAAGTGTCTTTTTAAACTATGTGGATGGTTTAATTGACTATGTAACCTATGCAGATTAAGTTTTGAAAAAAAAATTGTGTGAATATGGTTTTAAAAGAGGGTTTGAGTGTGAAAATAGTTATTCTATGTGTGTAAGTACCCTGTTGGACTTTTATGCATAAATGTGATGTCTGTGTGAATTTGGATTTTAAAAGGTGAAATTGATTGTGTAAATGGTATCTTGGCATGTGTGGTGTTTTATCTTGGATTTTTTTATGTGATGTGTACCCTTTATGAACTTGATACTTGTTTGAGCACAAATCGGGAAGCCTGGGTAGCTAGGAGGGTGGACTAGACTAGTGGGCCAGTGATTCGAGGGTGGCTTTGGCCCTATTTCGCTTAGCAGGATTGATGAAGACAACACTAACTAAACATATAAATTACCATGGGTCGTGGTTTCTAATCCATGTTTACTGAGGGTCATGGAATCTAATCCATGTTTACTAAGGTTCTGGGTTTCTAACCCACGTTTCACCGAGACATAAATATCTAAGGACCCAAGCTAGTTAACACCCACGAGGCATCTCCCATATTTGGTGCTCCTTGGTAAATTAATGCTCATCATTGTGACACTTTGGTTATTTTAATAGTAGTGTGTGTGTGTGTGTGTGTGTTTTAATTTAAGTTGTTCCATTTGAAATTTTTTTATTTAAACCTATTTTATTTAAAATTGTTCAATCATTTAATTCTTTTCTTTAATTAACATTTCGAATGTATTTGTCATTTAATAATTATGCGTAGAACCTTTTTCCTCAGTGGCATCCTACTGAGCTCTTGGCTCACACCCTAAATACACATTTGGGTGTATGTAGATCTTGTTTCATTTGTATTCTAGGTTGAGGCATCGTGTATAGCATTAGTGGTTTTGGTTGCTAGTGGAATCCCCATGTTGGTTTTGTGAATATGGATTGAGGTTGTTGCACCTTATGTTGCTTGGAGGTTTGAGTTTGTGTTTTTAGTTTTTCCTTTTTGTCGTTCCATTTGAGTTTTTAGTTCAAGTTGTAAACATTAAATCTGTACTTAGTTTAAGGGCCTGTTTGGTTATTTGATTTTAGTTTTATTTTATTCAGATTTTTATTTGTTTTATATTTTTTTATTCAGGTAAATCATTCCCATGATTTATTTTTGATACCCAGAAACTTATGTAGCTTGTGGGGATTGGGAATGCCCTTCAGTCCTTGCTATGAACTGGGTCAGGCGTTGGTTTGATGGCGACCCGATTTGGGTAATGAAAAAATGGTATCAAAGGATGTTTTTTCTTGTTATTTGGGATGTCAGGTAGATTGGGGATAGGACTGTCAGTACTCGAGGGGTAGCTATGGGAAGAGAATTGTGAACTCTTGCTTGTTCTAATCCTCGAGTAACCAGGGGTAGTCTGGGATTTAGGTTTTTGGATTTAGTCTGTGTGGATGGGGAATGACAGTTGGAGTAAACTGGTAATGTGTGTGGTCTCACATGGAGTAGCGACCCATGTGAAGCCCAAGAGTACGGTTCGACACTCCTAGTGGTTGGAGATTGCCTAGGGAATGGTCTGTTAAACCATGTATCCAGGTTAGGCATGACCACTAGTTCTCTATCCAGGTGATTTAGTGTTAAAGATGTCTTGCTTCAGTTTTAGGTTGGCATGAAAGTGTTTTTTTAAAGGAAAGTGGACTTTATGGTTGCTCTTATTTTATTTTGGTGTGTGTTTGGCATGATTTTTAGAGTGTGTTTCACTTGGATTTTTTTTGGGAATTTAGTGTTTGATTTTTCGAAATTTAATTTTTAAAATATTTTTTTTGGGTCAATTGAAATCTAAGTGAGTTATTTTGAAAATGGAAAGTATTTTGAAAATTTTACTTGAATTTTTGAAATAGTTCTGGAAAAAGGAATTTTTGGAATATTGGGAATGTTTTATTTTGAAAGAATAAGAGACTTATTTGCTCCACTGGTATTTTTATGGCTGATCGTGTGTTCATGTGGATGTGATTAATGGATAGTTGGTAGATCATGTGGATGGGTGCCTGAGTGGAATGAACATTCATATCTGTGAGGAATCCAGGAGTATCTGTGGTGGGTGATTGATTCCTAATGCCCCTTCTTGTTTCCTGAAAAGTTTATTTAGGTAAATAGTTATAAAATTTTCTTGATGTTTTTATATTTGTTTTGGATATGTCAGGAGTGTTGGGATGATTTTTTCTAAGTGGAACTAAGAAGAAAAGTGGGGTTTTCTTTAAAATGGGTTTTTGTGCTTAAATGAATTAGTAATTGGAAAATGGTTTTGAGCCCAGAGTGAAAATGGTGGTTTCAAAAGATCTTTTGGACTTTGTTGGGAATTTCTTGTTTTTTTCAAGCATGTGTTTTTCTTTAAGAATGAATTGATGTTTTAAATTGGAATTGTTGGATTTTTTTCTAGAATGTGGATGTTGGTTTGGTGAAATGTTAGTTTTGTGTTTCTTTTTCAAGAGATTCCCCCTAGAAAGGTCCCATGGGTTTCCAGAAGGTCTCTCAGTTCTTGGCTCAGCCCATACTCCCAGTGGAGTGGCAGATTTGGGTTCTTCTCGGTTGTTTTGAATGTTTATAGGTGCTGAGGTCAGCTGAATATCGTTGAGTTCTTTGGGAATGTTAGGAGTGTCTCCAGTTTTTGAGTAACTCCAAATGTTGTGTAGCAATAATTTGTGTCGAGTATGTTTGTAGGAGTGAGACTACACCAGAAAACGGTGATCGTTCCATTTTTGTTGCGAATGGGGATGCCGTGAGCGATCCTTAAGACTAGCTGCATTCTGTGGTTGTACCTAAGGAAGTGATGGTGGGGGAAAGTGGTGGATTTCGTAGGTTCTCACCCAGTCAATAGGCAGTGAAGGAGGCGTGTCAACCTCTCTGATGAGCTAGTTTCATGTTCCCCAGGGTTTGTGTGAAACAATCAGTTTAAAGCCCGTAATAGTTTTTGGTCTTTTTCATATTGTGGTAAGTTCAGGTTCCTCATCTGATGAGGAGTGTGAACCAAATGGACCTATTCTTGGAGTGCCCCTTCCGTCAGTTCGCATCGCGTGTTTGACTGACCACTCAATCGCCTATCTCTAGTGTGGTCAGTCAGGAACTCTAAGTCATTTGCTCTAATTCTCAATTGGTATGTTGACAGAGTGGCTGCTTGGGACACAAGGATAAGTAGGTAGGTTTCTTTTTCAATGGAGGAAGTTCTAGTCATAGGTGGTTAGCTTATAACTTTGAGGAAGTATATGCTTTAGACATTATGTCCCCAGCCATAGGCCTCATGGTAAATCTTGTGTTCAGTCGAAACTCATCGAACATGGGATGATCTTGGTCCAACTTAATTTCGTAATAACAGTATGGCGATGGCTTAAATTTCCCAATTGCGGTATCACCTTTGAAGGCTTCATTTTTGTTGTGAGGGGTATTAAGGGCTTGTATCATTGTTGTGGTATTAATTTATGGGAGTTTCTCTTGGGACATAAAGTGGTTTGGAGAATCCATATTCTTATAAAGCCAGCACACGTGCTCTGTGAACCTTCTTGTGGTCAGTTATGGATCAAAATTGTACTCGTTTCAGAGATTCTCATGTCTTGTTGAATTGACACATGCCTGTCCAGTTTTCCGTTAGGTTAGGGGTTTCCTCTATCAAAACCATCTCATGTGGTGGTGTTTTGGCCAGTGTATGAATCGTCTGTATAGGTCAGCCCGTTTTGGTGGGTTCTTGATGAAGAGTTTAGTCTGTATCTCTCAAAGTAAACTGGGAATGCCCGCATGGGTGTCGTGGTGTTAGTAAAATTCTAAAATGGTGGGGAGACCCACTACATGTCTCACTGACATCCCCTCTTGTGTTGGTTTGGTTAAACTTAGGGAACCTGGAGGGTCAATCTAGTGTTAAAGGTTGTCTAGAGAACCAATATTTATCAAGAAACCTAATATTGTGGGGAGACCACCATATGACAAACTTTTGAAAAACTCTATTTTGAAAGTGCACTAGGTGGGGAAACCCCTAACTTCTGCTCCACCTGACCTTGACCATGATGATTGGTTATCTTGGGTAATGGGTCACCTAATGAGTGTTCTTTGAGATCTCAAGCGGACCTGGTGATCCCTAAGTTAGGGTTCGAGGTGTTCCATGTTGTAGTTCTATTTGGAGGTGAATTCCTTACTGTTGGTTATTTTTCTTGGTGAGTCTGGTTTTGAGATCTTTGAAGTTTCAGGTCATGGGCATTTTGAATACTTGTATTCAGCTGATTGAGGTTTTGTTTAAAGTGTTTTCATAGTGTTGCTTGTAATCTTGGGTTGACCAAGTCTTTTGAAACTTTCTGGGGGCATAAAGTGTCATGGTGGGGAGAATTGTCACACCGCAACTGATGGTTAAATTTAATTTAATTATTTTGGGTCTCACTTTTGAGCTGTGGTTTGAACCGGTTATTTTTTTTAAATAAATTTGGGATCTTATACGAGTGTGTGACCATACGCACGACCATGTGTAGTACCCAAATTTAATAAGATAATGTTTTATTATTAAATTTATTATTTGATGGGTGTGAAACTGGTCATGCGACCGTGCGTGGTTTCCAACATCGATTAGCAATGATATCATTATTTTGGTTGGTTTTATTATATAAGTTTTATTATTAATATTATTATTATTTAAGTTGATATTTAAATTAGGTTATTTTCATTATTATTATTATTTTAGTTAATATTTTAATTTCTTTGCGAATGTTAAATTATTTTTATAATTATAAAAATTGTTGACTCTTTATTATTATTATTATTATTATTATTATTTTATGGCTTGAGTTCCTTTTTTTTGTATTTTTTTATTTTATTTCTATTTTAATTTTATTTTTATATGTATTTTATTTTCTATTTTTTCTTTCTTCTCTCCCTCTCTCTTTCTCTCCCCTCTCTCCTATCGCGTTCCCCCCCCTTCGATTTGTCGCACTGCACAGGCCCCCCTCCTAACCCTAGCCACGTCTTACCCCCTTCTGTCCACCTCCTTGTCGGACTGCCTCTACCCTCCATCTCTTCCCTCTAACACTCTTCCTACCCTCAGGTTGAACCTCCTTACACCGTTCGATTTTCTGGAGAAACCCCACGCATCATGTGTTCCTCCCCCCTTTGGCCTCCTGTCCAACGCTGGTTCTTCTCCCTTCTGACTCACCTCATGTCGACGCCTCCTCATCCTCCTTCTCTGGTGAGTCATGTCACCCCACACTGTCCTTGCGCACCACCCTTGATGCTTTCCTCACACCACCTGCACTGAACCAGCGCACCTCCCTCCTTTAGTCGCACACCCCTTCCAGCAAGCCTCCAGCTAGTGTGGCGCACTTCTGGCACCACCATGTCTCGCTCGTCCATCCTTTTTCACCCTCTCTAAAGGTGAATTTTTCTTTATTTGGTTGTTTCTTCCATGATAGGGTTGTTGGGTTAGTGTTTTGTGACTATTTGGTTTGATTCTGGGTATAAATGGTTTAATGTTTTGATTTTTGGATCTAGACGAGTCATTTGAGGTGCAATTAATGTGCGGTGGAGTTTGCGCACCAAGTTACGAAGTTTATCTACACTGAGGTAGGTTCTTCCATGTTTAATTATTATTTGATTAATTAATTTGCAAGTTTAATTAATTTAGAATATTATTTTACTTATTTTTGTAGTGTGAAGTTGATCTTCTCTGAAGTTTGATTTGGAATTGAATTTTTTGGTAGCATGTTTGTATTATGTGTGCACTTTCTGCTGAAAACTCATATCTAGTTAGTTATTAGATTTTCTTTTTCCCAAATTTTGAGGTTAGCTTATTAATCTATGAAATTGGTGTGAATTATATTTTAGACATGGTGTTGTGTTCATTTGGTCATAAAATAAAGTTTTGTGTAGGTTAGTGGGTGACGCCAAGTGACTCCTTTTAAATTGTTTCATAAGTTTTTATTTTTGGCTTATTAAATTGTGTGGGTTGTGCGAAGGTGTTTTACATATGATGTAAGGTTTTTCATCAAACTGTTTGTGTGGTGCATGTAACACTTTAAAATTTAATTTGAGTGCGTGTGATGTTGGAGTGTGTTTTGGATGTATAAATAGTTAATTTTCTGTGTGTAGAGCCATGTGACACCTTTTTTATATTGTTTTATAAACCTTTTAAATAGTCTATTAAATAATTTCAATGGTGTGAAACATGTTTGGATAATGTTTTAGTGTGCATATTATTTCAAAATGGTATTTGTGTGTGTGAGTTGTGGTTTGTTTAATTATAAATGTATTTTTAAACTGTGTGTATGGTTTAATTGAGTGTGTAACCTATGAAGATTAAGTTTTGAAAAGATTTTTGGTGTTTGTGAGGTTTTAAAAGAGGTTTTGAGTGTAGAAATGGTTATTCTGTGTGTGTAAGTACCCTGTTGGGATTTTATGCATAAATGTGATGGGTGGCGTGAATTTGGATTTTAAAAGGTGAAGTTGATGGTGTAAATGGTATCTTGGCATGCGTGGTGTTTTGTCTTGGTTTTTTTATGTGATGTGCACACTTTATGAACTTGAAAATTTTTTGAGCACAAAGTGGGAATCCCGACTAGCTAGGAGGGTGGACTAGACTAATGAGCTAGTGATTTGGGGGTGGCTTTGTCCCTATTTCTCTTAGAATGATTGATAATGAAAACACTAAATAAACATATGAATTAATGTGGGTCATGGTTTCTAAGACACATTTTCAGAGGTTAATGGTTTATAATCCACATTTTCTGAGGTTCTTGTTTTCTAAGCCACATTTCACCGAGACACAAAGATCTAGGGAACCAAGCTAGGTAACACCCACAAGACATCTCCCATATCTAGAGCTCCTTGGTTGCTTTATGGTCATCGGTGTGACACTTTGTTTATTTTAAATGTAGTTTTTGTGTGTTTCTATTTTAATTTAATTTTTTCCATTTGAAACTATTTTCTTTAAACTTGATTTCTTTAAAACTGTTCAAGCATTTAGTTATTTTCTTTAATTAACATTGCAAATGTATTTGTCATTTAATAATTAAGTGTGGAACCTTTTTCCTCAGTGGAATCCTATTGGGCTCTTGGCTCACACCCTACATACACCTTTGGGTGTATACAGATCCTGTTTCATTTGTATTCTAGGTGGAGGCATCATTCATAGCATTGGTGGTTTGGGTTTTCAGTGGCATCCTCATGTTGGTTTGGTGAACGTGGCTTGAGGTTGTTGCACCTTATGTTTCTTGAAGGTCTGAGTAAGTGTTTTTACTTTTTACTTTTTTTCGTTCCTTTTGTGTTTTTAGTTCAAGTTGTAAACTTTATATCTGATCTTAGTTTAAGGGCCTATTTGGTTGTCGGATTTTAGTTTTAATTTATTCATCTTGTTGTTTGTTTTATATATTTTTTATTCAATTAAATCATTACCAAGTTTTATTTTGGATACTCGGGAACTTGTGCCAACTCATGGGGATCGGGAATGCCCTTTGGGCCTTTCTATAGACCATTTTGGGCATTAGTTTGATGGTGAACTGATTTGGTTCGTGACATGAAGGATAGACCATATGTCATGTAGTTTAATGTCACGTGACTAGGACATATTTTTGATAGAAATTACTAAATCAGGGAATTTGTGTTTTCAGAGGAGATTAATACCCTAAAATAGAGGATTATAAGAATACTATATTATAATATTACATTGATAGTGGTTATGATGCACCGATGTGTAACATTGAGTGTATCTGAATCAATTTTAATTTTTGGTTTATGATAAGTGTAAATCATAAACCTATAATATCTAAACCAATAGGGGTGGATTCCGATGGGTATAGGTAAACCATTAGTAATGAAAGATAGTCTGTATTCCACATAGTTGGGAAAATAGATTCTGAATTTAAGGGGGGTATTTCCTCTAGAACCAAAACTTCTACTATGCACAGGATTTGAGGAATTTAATTATTCCTTAGTGAATCCTAGTGGGGTTCCTTTAGATTAACCAATCCCTGTAACCATTTTTCTATAGGGGTAACCAATATCATGATATCTCATAGTCCATGATGACCCAAGATAAGTGTATCAAATCAAGAAATGCATTGGTGTTAAAAAATATATGAAAAATATAAGTTTTGTTCGTGGAGAATGTAAGATTCAAGAAGTGTTTGAATTCCCTAAATGTTATGCAAACATATATTGATCAAATTTCAAGGAACATGGGTAAAACATGTAATCCTAAATTGTAAAAATGTTTTAGTTGTTGGGGGGAAGTTCCTTGTAGTTTTGATCTGGATCATTTTTTGTATTATGAGTTTCCCGATTTTTTCACAAGAGTGCTTTTGAAATAAAAATTTAATTTTCAGTCAAAGTGTACAATCACCAAAGGATATAATCCATTCAATGTGAATACCTCTTTTCATGAAGTTTAATACCACCCAAAAAAATACATGGTTTCTAATCTTAGGATAGAAGGTACCTCGATCAATCTAGTTAGACCGGATTGTTTGGTTTAGTAAGCTCACATGAGTCATGATCAGTGTGAGAAATTAGAGACAAACGGACATTTTATTGATCCATGTGAGAGGGAATGATAAGGAATATGAAGGAGTATTACAATTTTGGTACCAGTGGGAATCCCCAAAAAAATTTGGTTCTCATTGAGGTACATAGTTGGGAGTGATGTGAAATCATGTCTAGGCCTAAAATGGAGGGTTTAGGTATCATTGTATATCCTGTGATTATGATAATCAAGTCACACATATATCTTTAGAATGTTCCCTAAATAGTTATGGCATGTGTGCAAGGATATGGGGAACTATTATTGTCATTCATTGTTCACTCATCTTCCAAAGGGTTTATATAAATCTAGTTCTCATATAAGGAATAATTCATTATTAAGAGTAAAAGTTATATCCATGCATCACTATATACCTCAGGGGAATGAGAATCAAGCCACAAGTAGTTCTTAGATGGAAAAATCTAGTATAGGTCTGACCCATACACAGGGATGGTCGTTTTCCTTTTATATTTCCATAACTGAAAAATGGTGTATTTGTGATGAGCTATTTATGAAGGAGACCCATCACAAATAGATTTTCACTGAAAAAATGATATAAAAGATAGTTTTTTTGTAAAAATAATTTTTTTACCATATTATTTACTCAACTATTTGTGATGGAACTAAAAACCATCATAAATAAGTTTAAAAGATTAAAAAATATTAAAAATATTAAAAAATATAATAATGTAAAAATAATTTTAAAAAATTAAAAAAAAAATACTAGAGACATCAGAACTAATAAAAATATTACACAAAATATTTTCATTCAAATTTTATTATAATAAATGTGTACATAATGTATAAATAATTGAAGAGGGGTAGGTAATATAGAGTTTTAGGGGGGTTATTTGGAATAGGAGTGTCAGGTAACTCAATACCTATACCCTAATCCATTCGTTGTATATACTATATCATATAATCATACTGCTACTCCTTCCATTATCGCATCTCCTCCTGATATGGCCACTAATTTTGATGGATATCTTCCTACTCCCTATGCATGATCTCTATAAACTCATTCTGAGCTTGAAACTACTCATAATATTGTGTTTATAATGATTAATACTCTCCATGATCTCCCATAGAGATAGACATTTTCCATGCAACAATACCATAAAAACTTCCAGGCATCAATTTAGAACCTATAACAATCACTTGGCCCTTCAAGAAAGCATATTTAGTCACTTGAATCCATGATACATCATTAAATCATGTTTCACTAGTGGTCTAACTCTCATTCTCATCCTGACTCTAATCTCGTGTCTAAGAAGTAGTAGCCTCATATAACTCCTTGAATTATAATTTGAAATTAAAATAGTTAAAATATTATCTTTAGTTAATTTTAGAACTAAAAAAAATTATACTTACCACGATCTAATGTTGTCGACCATCTGTAATCTCTCCAGTTACAAGATCATTGCACATCCTCTTATAAACATCTAACTCCATAATATCATGATATTCAAATACCTATATTAGTATAAAATAAATAGTTTACATTTAATTTTATGTAAATTAATTTAAAAAATTACTTACCATATGTTGTCGATGAGTACTAAATGTACACCTACCAGCTCGTTGTGTCACCTCCTACCACCCCTAGTTTTTCTAACAGAACTTTAGTACCATTGGTTTTAGTTATGTAACATTTTTATGCTTTTTTATGTTTTTAATGTGGTTGGGTAATTTTTAGGATTATTTGGAAGGGTTTTGAAAAGGTTTGGAGGTTTATATAGGGGTGTGCAGTTTGAACATGGTTAGTGTAAACCATGCAACAAACCCAAGTAACCGTGCACAGTGTGATAAAGGAAATGGGTGGGTATATGGTTAAGGTGCACAGTTTCCAAACTGTGCGGCCATACCAGGTAAATTTTTCTACTTGAGATAGTGGTATCCTGTACATTTAGCACACAGTTTGTCTAATCGTGTGATGAAACCATGTGGGGAACCCTTCAATATAGAATCAGTCGCATAGTTATCGTACGATTTTTCTAACTGTGCAATCTTACCATGCGGGGAATTAAAAATTGGTTTTTTAAAAACAAGATCACTCGGTATTTACCCTAAATCACCAATTTTCTCTCCCACTCAACCCCAACTTGGTATTTTCTCTTCTCCGGGGTTAGGGAACCTCTTCTACTCATCTTGGAGGTGTTTAGAAGGGCTTTCTTAGTTCGGTAAAGGATATTCTATTTAGGTAAGTATCCTCTCTTGGTTGTTCTTTAGTTTACTTTAGATCTAGTTCTCTCTCTCTCTCTCTTGGTTTTCTAGATCTACATTTTTTCATTTAGATATAAGGTTGTTGTTGCCTAAAATGGTGAAATTTTGGCTCATTGATGTTAGGAAAATAGATCTAAGGCAATTTTGTGGAAGTTTTACCTAGATTTGTGGTACGGTTGTACATTGGTCGATTTTTCTGAAACCCTAAGGTAAGTAGATTCACTCTCATATCCATTTTGATAGAATTAGAAAGATTAAATTTCAAATTAATGGGTTTTTCTTGATATTGATGATGTTTGTGATGTGAAAATCTTGTTAGACACCCATTATGTGATGTTTTATGGATTTGGGAAAAATGGGGGTTTTTTGTAATGTGCTTGATTTTGAATTTTAAAATGATAATTTTAAAATCATTTTCAGAGTGGATTTTGGGAAGTGGTTTTTGAAAAATGGTTTTTAGTAAAAGGGTTGTTTTATTGAAATTATATTTTCAATGAATGTGGTTTATTTGATTTTTCAATAACTGTTGGTCTCATTGAAATGGTTATGTCTTCTGTTGGAATTGTTGATTTGTTTAAGTTATTTTTTGGTTTGGGAATTGTTTGTTGATATGGTTTTGGTAAATGATGATTTTTATGATTTTTGAATTGTGTGATATAATCACGGGTTGGATGGGATGGATAGTGGGAATGAAAGACCACCATTAAGGGTTGGAATTTTGGCGTTAAGTACCACTATAAAAATGGGATGGGGTTGGATGTGAAGTACCACATCAATGGTAACACTAAGCTCAGACATGTGGAAAATGGTGTTTATGGTTGAAATGTGCATGTGGCCTTGCAAGGTGAATTAGGTTATGCAATATGGAATGCATAGAATGGCTAAAGACCTGTTTGGTTGTTTCATTGGAATTATGTTGATTTGGGTGAATTTCTTTGTGAAAGTATGTGTTTGGCTTATTATGTCGAACTATTTCAATGGATTGTATAAATTATTTTATAAAATTGTGCTAACTTATTTTATCCTAGTGGAATGAGTAGGGAAGTCATTGAGAAAACCTACTGAGTATTGTACTCACCCCCTGTTTTGTAACTTTGGTGCTTTTGCAGATGTTGTATTCTGATACATAAGAAATGGTAACGCATCTCATTCCTTTAGTGGTGCATTGTGATACTTGGGCGGTATTGTGGTTCTTGGGGCCTAGAGCTTGGGGTGGAGCTATGGAGTTGTGTCATAGCTTATTTAGGTTTTGTTGTTTAGTCTTCTACTTTGTACTCTGATTATGTATTATTGTGGTTTGTTTGTACTAGTCCTTTGGTATTATTGAATTATGAAACATGTTTGAAATGCATCATTTAGTTGTTGTGGTATTGGCATGTTTAGTTAGTTTTTTTTCATTCAAAAAGGGAAAATTGTCCCCCACCATTCATGAAGCCCTCAACATTAATTTCCATCCATTTGAACCTTGGGGATTTTTCTTAAGTATGAGTAGAACCATCACCTCAACTCAATACAATGAGGTTGGGTGAGATGTTACAAGTGGTATTAGTTTTTTTTTCTATGAATTTCACGTGAAAGCAGTTTCTTCAGTCCTTTGGAATCAGTTGTCGGTCTTGGAGTTGGAATTAATTATTGGTTTATTCACCTAATTGGGATGGTGACAAAGATTATGATTGTCAAAAATTGAAATGTATAGCATAAAAGGATGTATCTAACCCTTTTATGTTGAATATCAAGTTACATGGGAGTTAGGTACATAAGTGTTTTGGAGATACTTATAGGAGTGTCAGCTCATTATCGTGGGTGTAGCCAATGAGATGATCATGGATTTCATTGTAGAAATTTATTCCCACTAGGATTTAATATTTCATTTGGTATAATGATTTATGTGTGCTATGAATTGTTAATTTCTGAAAAATATGGAATTTTTTTCAAACAAGTGGTTTTGAAAATCGAATGGGGGTGGTATTTTGGAAATGATCGATTATCAAAACATAGTAAATTTTTCAAATATGTTTGAACATGAAAAAAATGGAAATTTTGGAAAGAATAGTTGTGATAGTTTCAATTTAATTGAACTTTAAATTGTAATCCTTTAGTTTCTTGGGAATTTTACTTACGATGATTCTTGTGTTGATAGAAATGGCACCTAATAAGCATCAACAAGACCAACCGGAGGGCCTTGTAGAAAATGTGGTTGAACATAAACCCTAGGTTAACCGGTATCTACTTAATGTAATAGTTAATTCTTTCCAAGCTAAGGAATGTGGGAATAGAAGCGATGAGTTGAGGCATGTGGATCACTCATTTTAGTTTCAAAAGCAGAATCCACCCATCTTTAGGGTTGATTTGGAACCAGAAAGGGAATAGGAGTTGTAGAACAGGATGAATTGAATTGTTGATTTCCTAGGAATGCCGATAGTGTTGGAAGTGAAGTTAAAAACGTACTTTTTGGAAGATATTTCAAGGTAGTGGAGGGAGTTTGTGGTTCAATCTGGAATAGACCAAGGTATGACAGGGGATGGTTTCGTGGAAGTGTTTAACAAAAAAATTCTACCCTCACACATTCAAAATTCATATCACAATGAATTGATTTAGTTTGAGGTAATAAAACCTATCAGTGACAGAATATAAAGCTAATTTTATGAACCTATTGTGGTTTTCACCGGAGGTGGAGGATAGTGCATCCTTGAAGGCATGGATATTTGAACCAGGCTTGAAGTAAGAAAATTATTCCAAAATTGGGGTGTTATGTATAAGTGAATATAAAGAAATGGTGAATAGAGAATCATTGGATAAAAGGGTTATCATGGTGGATACAATAGGGGGGAGAATGTTGGTACCCATGGGGAATAATGGGAACTCTAACACGGGGATCAAGCGGAAGAGGGAAACTTCATTCCAAGGTGGGAGTATGGCTCAAAATCTGATGGAAGGATCAGTGAATCTTCCTCATAAGACTCAGAGTAAGCCAAGATGTTTCTAGTGTGGTTATACAATCCACATGGAGTTGGAATGTATGACACATCCTTGAGCATGTCATAACTACAAGAAGATGGGGAATCTTTATCATTATTTTCATAATGCTTCAAGGTAGGGTGTTTGTGACACTCCTCAAGGTTTTTAGGTGTCCTATGCCTCAACGGGATGGGGAAAGTAACATACTCGTCATTAGTAGATCCGAGTTTGTCATGGTGATTCTAGGAGTACCACAACTCCTCATAGGTGGAAGTTTCAGTAGGGTAATAAAGATCGGACTCTAGTAAGAATGTAGTTGTTTAGAGCCGAGTAGGTTGTGGTGGATGATCAGTCGGGACCATCCATGATGCGAGGTACAATTATTTTGAATTATTTCTTTATGAATGTGTTTTTGATACATGTGATCCTCGTTATTTCATTTCCTCTTGTGTTTTTTATTTTTTGGGTTTGCATGTGGAAATGATGCCCTGTTTTTTAAAACATCAAACTCCTCTAGGTCAAAGAGAGTGTTGAGCCTTCCTGTGTAGAGCATGTGGTATAGTTGTGGATGAGGTTAAGTTGATGTGGGACTTCTTAGTGATTGATATAGATTCATATGATATAATCCTGGGTATGGATAGATTGATAGTGTTTAAGGCCCACATTGACTGTTATGTGTGAATGGTTAGTTTTATGACGGGTGATGGCATCAAGCATCTCTATAGAGGAGAAAAATTGTTAAGGTGGGTACAATGGTCTTTTTGGAACAATATTTTTGGATTGAATCATGTTAATTAGTGGAATTTCCCTTAGCATGAATGGAAGTGGTTAGGAAAATAATTTTTACAAAAATGGTTGATCAGTTTATGGATGCCTTTTCCTAAAAAATTCTTAGGGTTTTCACCCATGAGAGAAGTAGAGTTTACGATTGATCTACTTCCAAGGACCAGTATTATCTCACTTATATCTTACCTGATGGTACTAAAAGAATTGTGGAAATTTAAAGTATAGTTGCAGGAGCTAGAAAACAAAGGGTTCATCCATCCTAACATGTCTCTGTGGGCAGCACTAGTTTTGTTTCATAAAAAGGAGGATGAAACTATTCAACTCTGTTTTGATTTTCTAAAGCTTAAAAAAGTCACAATAAAGAATATATATCTTCTTACATGAATTTATGACTTATTTGATCAGTTTAGGGGAGCTCAGTGGTTATCCAATATTGACTTATGATCAGGATATCATCAGTTAGGGGTTCAGAAGATGGATACTACCAAAATAGAATTCATGAGTAGATATGACCATTATGAGTATGTGGTTATTCCCTTAAGCCTTACGAATGCACTAGCGGTTCTTATTTCATTGATAAATCAGATATTTCAAAGGTATATAGATTATTTAATGGTGGTATTTATGGATGATATACTGGTGTATTCAATGATAGTTGTAGAGCTTGATCAACACTTGGAAGTAGTGTTGGGAATCTTAAGATACCATCAATTGTATTCCAAATTTTCAAATTGTGAGTTTTTGATACAACAGGTATGTTTTATGGACCATGTTATTTATAAAAGATGTGTTTTAGTGGATATTGATAAAAAGGAGTCTTTTTTCTCTTGGAAACTGCCGAAGAATGTTTTTGAGATATGGAGCTTCCTTGATCTAGTTGGGTATTATCGATTATTTGTTCATAACTTCTCATGATTAGATTTATCGATGACATCTTTGACAAGAAATAATATTCCCTTTCAATGGAATGATTAGTTTAAAAAATCTTTTTAAGATCTTAAATATCATCTTACATCATCACAAATCATTTTTTTTTCAGAACTAGGGGAAGGTTACATGGTTTATTGTGATGCATTAGGATTAGGGTTGGGGTGTGTTCTCTTGTAAGGGGGTCATTCATTTGTGTGTGGGTCACAGTAGTTGAGGCTAAATAAGAAGAAATACCCAACAAATGATTTGGAGTTGGCGGCGGTGGTTCATGATTTGAAAATGTGGCATCATTATCTATTCTATGAGAAATTCATGGTATATACCAATCATAATATCTTGAAGAATATTTTCATTCAAAGTTATTTTAATTTGAGGAATAGGATATGGATGAAGTATATCTAGATGTTTGAATTTGAATTTTTTACACACAAAGTAAGTGAAATTTAGTGGTGTATGCATTAAGTATAAATTCATACGCTCAGGTGGTGAAATAGAAATCAGATAAATGGTAGTTGATGTTAGTTATAGTTGACATGAGGTTGAAATGTGAATATTAGGGTGATTTATTTGTTTTCTTTCTGATATCATTAGTTCTTAACTTGGTTGGTTTGGTTAAAGAAAAGAAGATGTCTAATTTAGAGTATAGGGCTATGAGGTCAAAACTCAGTTGTTGGGAGGCCATTGAGGGATAAAAACTAGATGGGAATTTAGTGTTGTGATTTCGAAATCAGATGGTTGTATTGGTGTCTTGTTAGGAAAAAAATCTTTAGTTCTTATCATCATTCTAGATGGGTTCTCCATCTTGGAATTCAGAAAATGTTCAAGGTGTTAAAACCGCAGTTTTTGTGGGTAGGTATGAAAAGGAACGTGGCCAAGTTTGTATCGAGATGCTTGACTTTTCAATAAGTCAAGGTGAAGCATTAGAGACTAGTAGGTATGTTGCAGTATTTACCTATCCCAGTGTGGAAATGGTATAAAATAGTAATGGACTTTGTTACAGGTCTCTCAAGAATGGTCAGGAAGAATGATTCCATATGGGTGATAGTGGATCATCTCACAATATCGGCATGTTTCATCCTTATTGATGAATATCATACGGTGGAGTATATGTCCAAAATCTATATTTATGTGGTGGTAAAGAGGCATGGTGTTCTATTTTTTATTGTATTAGATAGATATTTGAGGTTCACATATCATTTTTTGGAAATCCTTGCAACAAGCCCTTGGGACTCAGTTGACGATGAGTATGAAGTATCATCCCCAGATGAATGGTCAATCCAATAGGATGATACAAACATTGGAAGATATGTTTCAGGCTTGTGTGATTGATTTTGGAGGCTCGTGGAAGGAACAGTTGTCATTGGTGGATTTCTCCAAAAATAACAGTTATCAGGCCTCCATACATATGGCTTAATTTAAAAAATTGTATGGGCATCCATTTCATTCTCCACTATGTTGGTTCGAAATAGGTGAGACTTCGATATTAAGGTTGATCCTTTCCAAGAGACGATGGAGAAGATTAAGTTGATTAGAAATAGAATGGAGATGGCTCAGAGTCATCATAAATATTATGTGGACCATTTTCAGTGGTTATTGTTGTTTGAGGTGGGTAATCATGTGTTCTTGAGAATCTATTAGTGGTTAAGACATTGTCAGTGTGGAAAGCAGGGTAGGTTATATATAAGGTATATTGGTCCTTTCTAGATACTTGAGTGTGTTGGAGAGGTGGATTATTGGTTGGACTTTACACCATGGTTCAGTGCAGTACATAATTTGTTTCTTGTGTCTCAGTTGAAAAAGTATCAACTAGATTGTAACCATGTGATTCATTGGGATCATGTTGAGCTAGAGTTGCATGATTCCTTAGTGAACATGCCAGTGTGGATTTTGGATAGGTAAGATAAATACTCTAATGGTAAAATCATCTATATATTTCAGGTTTTGTGGTAACATGGTCGGATTCATAAGGAGACTTGGGATTCAAATAAAGAGATGGATGAGAAATGGCCCGATCTTTTTCAGTAAAGCATTGGTTATCTATTTTTTTGAGGATAGAAATTAAAATAGTGGGGAGAATTTATTACCCCCAACTTGAGTTATGTATCCTTTTTATGACTTTTTATGTGTTTAAAGTGGTTTGATAATGTTTGGGATTGTTTGGGAGGGTTTTTAAAATGATTGGATGTTTTTATAGAGGTTAACAGTTTCAACATGGTTATTAAAAATTATGCAAAAAACCCAGGTAATTATGCACAGTGTGGAAGGGGAAATGGAGCGGGCACACAGTTAAGGAGCACGACTTCCAAACCGTGTAGTCAACCTGGGTAAACCGTTCTACTTGATATAGTGGGATTCGGCACGGTTGGTGCATGGTTTTTCTAACCATGTTATGAAACCATGCAGGGCACCCTTCGGTATAGTAGTAGTTTCATGGTTAGTGCATGTTTTTTCTAACCATGTGATCTAATCATGCACGGTATTAAAAATTGGGTTTTTAAAAACCGAATCACTAATTATTTACCCTAAATCCCTCATTTCCTCTCCCACTCGAACCCCACTCAGGATCTTATCTTCTCAGTGGTTAGGGATCCTCTTTCACTCATCTTGGAGGCATTTCAAAGAGTTTTCTTGGTGTGTTAAATCTTATTCTCCTCTGGTAAGTCTCATATCTTGGTTACTTCTTGGTTTTCCTTAGATCTAGTTCTCTATATCTCTTATATTTCTAGATATGAATTCGTCACATGTATATCTAGGGGTTTTGTGACCTAAAATAGTGAGATTCGGGCTAGTTTATGCTAGGAAAAGAGATCTAAGGCGACTTCATGGAAGTATCACCCAAATTTTTTGTGTGGTTGTGTGTTGGTCAATTTCGCCAAAACCCTAATGTAGGTGGCTTCACTCTCATCTACATTTTGATAGAACTAGAAGGATTAAATTTCAAAATAATGGTTTTTCCTTAAAATTGATGATGTTTGTGTTGTGAGAATCTTGTTTGACACTCATTTTATGATGTTTTGTGGATTTGGGATAAAATGGGTTATTGTTGTGTAATGTACATGATGTTGGATTTTAAAATGATAATTTTAAAATCATTGGAATGATGGATTTTGGGAAATGGATTGAGAAAAATTATTTTTAATGAAATGTTTATTTTATTGAAATGGTATTTGGAATGAATTTGGTTTAAGGGTTTTTTAAATAAATGTTATTCTTATAGAAATTGTTATGTCTATTGTTGGAATTTTTGAGTTTCTTAAGGGATTTTTTAGTCAAGAAATTGTGTGTTGATATGGTTTTGGTAAATATTTATTGTTATAATTGTTGGATTATGTGATATAAGCATGGGTTGGATGGAATATATAGCGGTAATGAAGGACCACCATTAAGGGTTGGAATGTGGGTGTGAAGTACCACTATAAAAAGGGAACGGGGTTGGATGTGACGTTCCACCATCAATGGTAACACCGAGCTCAGGCATGTGTACAATAGTGTTTATGGTTTAAATTTGCGTATATCCATTAAAGGTGAATTGGTTTATGCAATATGGAATGGGGAGAATGTATAAAGACTTGTTTGGTTGTTTATTTGAAATTATGTTGATTTGGTTGAATTTATTTGGGTAAGGTTTTCCTTGGATTATTGTTAATTGTTCAACTATTTCAATGGATTATATAAATTGTTTTATATAATTATGACAATTTGTTTAATATTAGTGGTGTGAGTAGGGAAGTCATTGTGGAAAACCTACTGAGTATTGTACTCACCCCATAGTTTGGAACTTTTGTGCTTTGTAGATGTTGTATTCTGAGACACAGGAAAAGGTAATGCATATCATTCATTTAGTAGTGAATTATGATGCTTTGGTGATATTGTGGTGCTTGGGGCATGGATCTTGGTGTATATATATAGAGTTGTGTTATAGATTATTTTGGTTTTGTTTTTTAGTCATCTTCTTGGTAGTCTGATTATGTATTATTTTGGTTTGGTTATACTAGTCATTTGGTATTATTGAATTGTGAAACATGGTTGAAATGCATCATGTAGTTGTTTTGGTATTGGTATGTTCAGTTGGGTGTTTTTCATTAAAAAAGAAAAAACCATCCCCCAACATTCATGAAGCCATCAAAATTAATTTCTATTCTTTGGTGCCTTGGGAATGTCACTTAAGTCCAAGTAAAACCTCTACCTCAACTCAAGCCAATGATTAGGGTGGGGGTTATACTAATGATGATCTCAACTAAAAAAAATATCTAATAAATTATGAACAAAATCCATACCAAACATGAGATTAGATTTAATCTGGTCACTAAACACAAAAAGACTGATCAAAAACTATAACTACAGATTTCTTCATGGTTTTCCTCCTTGGATTGTTAAAAAAATGATGACAATGTTCATGAATACCAAACTCTCAGCCCCACAAAATAAAGTGTCTCATTTTGTATTAAATGGGATACCCTAAAAACTATAAATAATTAATAATAGAAAGTTAATAATTAAATTAATTTCAAAATAACTATTATGTATTTACATATCATCCAATGATCAAATATGTGGTTTCAAAAATCAATGTGAATCAGATCCCACATCACCCATGCTCTAGAAAAATAGTTCCATATAATATAACTCCCCTATACTACATATATATGTGAAAAAATATGGTAAAATATAATAAAAGATAAAAAAATAGTACATAAATAAATAAATTAAAATTATCGATAATTAATGAAAATTAACGAAAATACACAACTGGAAATACTACCGCATGCGTGGATAGAAATCAAGATGTATTCATCACATGAGAATTGTGTAGGGAATCATCAATCTCACAAGTCCATGACCCCTCTAAGTCATCGATGAACTGCCAGTAACCTGAGTATCAGATGATGAAAAAACATGCTCGTCACCAGGAAGAATAACCTTCTTCAAGTCACGTATAATCTTAGATAAATATACATCAACAATTTAAAACATATTTTGTCATCAAATAATTGAAAATTATTATTATATATATATATATATATATATATAATTATGTTTCTAACTGGCATGTAATTGTGTCATTCTTCATTTTCAACCTCATATTAATATACGACGTTGTCAATATTTTCATCTTCCTACTCAATATCATAAATTTTCATAGGATATTCAACATCATGATATCTTATTATTTGAAATTCATTTTTTACATCATCAACATCATCATCACTATCGACCTATAATTTTGGTGTGTCATCATCAATATTCAAGTCTCTTGGTGGAAAATATGTATTGGGAGTGATCCCTTAAAATTTTCAATTCCTTCCACTTCAGTAGAACCATATTTAGTTTGTATAAACTTATTTTCATGATATTTGATTTTTATAATGCTCCACCAATCAATTAACAATCTTGGAGTAGCACAATAATTTTCATAATAAATTTTTTGTGCATGATAGACTAAAAAACATTTCATTTACTACAAGAAGAATTTTAAATTTAATATCAATGATTCCATGGCGTGGATGAACACATAAGCCTATATCAGTATCCAAGAAATGACATTTAAACATCAGTGCATAATTATGTCTTAGATGTCATAGTTCAATTATTTTATCCATCATTCCATAAAAGTGAAATTAACATTCTTTATGATGATATCCTCTCACAAAAACACCATTATTCATTGTTTTTTATTCAACATATGCATGTGTATGAAATTTAAAACCATTAACCACATATTCATTATAATATTTACCCATTTTTTATGGTGGGTTACTTAATACACACAATCTATTATCAATTTTATCGTCATATTGGGAAAACTAAAAAATAGGAAAACAATTATCAATATAATAGATAATAAATTTATTTAATATGTTAAAACATATACAATTTACTTTATTATACTTTGAAACAAAAAAGAAAAATGGATATTATTTAAGAGAATCTGGTGTAATTTGTGAAAATTATTTCTTGATATGATTATCATATATTCTACAAATTAAATAATATTAATTTAATTTTAAAAAATATAATAGGTGATAGTAGCACTCACTGTACAAATGATGTCATTTATTTATATGTGAGTAGAACATATGTATGATCCCTATTATTTTCATTATTTAAAATCTACCATTCATGAACTCCACCAAATCTAAGTTCAAACTGATTAAAAATGATAATCTATTTTTCATTACATTATAAAAAATTTTCTCATTATATACCATTCAATTTTTTTAAGGTATAGTCATATTGGAGATAATGAAAGTAGGAAAAAGAAATTTCCTCTTGTAAATAATCTTATGCAATTGACCGTTCACCCGATTCATTGTTATGTAACTTTTTATTAAATTTCTACATGCATCTCCCATATGAGTACATCCATTTGAAATGTACTAGTCCTTCACATTTTTCTTCATGTGTAAAATTTAATATCTAGTGTTACATTGAATCAAATAATTTCGGTCTGAAAAAATTTCCACTTTACCTAAAATTAAATCAAAATATTCTTATAATCTACTAAGTTCATCATAGTCTGTTGTCTCTATACAAATGTCTTGGAAAAAATATAATATTTTTTTTAATTCAACTCAAAAGAAATCATTCAATAATACTCTAAATCTAATTGGTAGAATTCATTCTATTATAACATGGCAGACATGATTTTTTAGTCTAATAATATGACTATTTTTAACACATCTATCCAAATTGGAAACATAACCATATAGAAGCCAAAAATTTGTAATACACTAAAAAAATAATAAAAAATTTTATTTATAAAATGTATAATGCACTTTTATCTTAATTAACTTATGGAATCTATCATTTTCAAACAGCTCAATTTATGATCACTTGCAAATGTGGGCATAATCTAATCATGCATTTACATTATCTTTTGTTTTACTAGGTGTGTCCAAAACTATATAAAATATATTATCAAAAAAATCTACTCAATATACATGATATCCAACATGTGTATAACCAACAAATCTAACCAATGTGGCAGATTCTAGAAAAGGAATGGTTTTATCAAAATTTGTTCTTTCCCACATCTATCTATTTTTTATTGGTTTATTGTTGATCCAAATGTAATGGTAGGTAATGAAGAGAAAAAAAAGATTTTAAATAAATATCTTAGATCATTTTTGGAGGTCCATCTCATTCAATTGTACCTTTTCTGAAATTATTTCTATTCATTTAGAAAGGATTTTCATTAGGATAAAATATGCGATAATAGTAAAAAAATAAGGTTTCCATCCATTGATGAGCATAAATTCTTTTTTGTCACTCATACAGTACATAAATGATTTTGGAATATGTATACTCTATCCAAATAGTATACCATATATAGGAAAGTCACTAATTATTTACATTATTACATCTTTCATTAGAAAATTTTATTTCACAACAACATCATATGTATTGACAACAATACTCTATAGTAAATTTAACTCTTCAATCAATGGATTCAAAAAAACATCAATATTATTTTTTTGGATGTACTAGAATTTATAATGTCAAAAAGATATAGGGATCATTGATCAGAATACAAGGAGGCAAGTTTTATGGAGTTATAAAAAAGGGCCAATAAGAATATTTACTACCATAAGAATCAAATGGATAAAAACCATCAATAAAAAGTCCCAAAAACAAGTTATGAGATTCTGAAGTAAAATATAGATATACTTAGTCAAAACATTTCCATGAATCACTATCATAAGGATGATTTAATCTTGTATCAATTATTTTTCTTTTTCCATTACATCAATAAATCTTGTGTTCTGAGACATAAATAAATATTTTAATCTGGGTGTAAGAAGTAAATACTTCAAATTTTTAATAGGAATCAATCCAGACTTCCCTTATTGAGAATTTTTGTACCTCAATTTTCCACATTTAGGACAACTAAATAACAACTCATTTTCACCATAATATAAGATGCAATCATTTAAACATGCTTGAATTTTCTTATAACCAAGACCCAAATTATGAACCAGCAACTTGCTCTCTTAGAAATTTGTTGTCATCACATTTTCTTTAGGTAACAATGATTTAACCAAAGAAAATATTTGATCAAAACTTCTATTTGAAATTCCATTATATTATTTAATAGCCATAAATTTTTCAACCACTTCAAATTTTTTTTATTTTACAATTAGGATATAATACATCATCAACAGACATCAAAAAATCATAAAATTGAGATGGTTCTAACTTAGTATTAAAATAAATATCATCCAAAGTTTCAGTTTTTTGAAAATACAGAGTATAAAAATCATATACTAAAGTTTGAAACTGAGATGGATCTGGAACCAAATTATTAGTACCTTCTCTGAAAAAAAATTCACCATATTGATACCAAAAAAATTATTTTTTAAAAACAACATGCAATAGGTGACCCACAAAATTTTCCAATGTGTAAAACTTCTTCATATCACATTTCTTACATGGGAACATAATTTTCCTTTCCAAAAAAAGTCATGTTTTGATGATTCAAATAATAAAAATGCTTTAGAACTCTCAATATATATAGGATTTTTACCATAACCATTTAGATTCATGTGAGGATTTACTTAATTGTGGTCATTTAATACAGACTATTTTATACTTCCTTGTTCCATATTTCTCTAAAAAATAAAAATAAAAATTATTATTAATTACTTGTAAATATTATGAATTGAATTTATTTACCACTTATTTTTATTAATTGGGGATAATTTTAACTAATTACTACTAATTAAATTTAATATTTATTAATTATAGATATTTTTTACTAATTACCACTAATTTTAAGTAATTTCCCATACTTTTTAGTAATTATTACTAAATTTTTACTAATTTATTCTATTTTTTTGTAATTACTGCTAATTACCACTGTTTTTTACTAATTACATTAAATTATTACTATATAATGCTAATTTTTACTAATTAAAACTAATTTTTACTAATTACCACTAATGTTTACTAATTATCACTCATTTTTATTAGTTACTATAATTTTTTAAAAATTGTTGTTAACTTTTACTAATTAAGTAACACTAATTAGTAGTTATTACCACTAATGTATTCTAATTACCACTGTTTTTTACTAATTACTGTTATTTTTTACTAGTTACCATTTTTATGTAATTACTGCTAATCATAGTTAATTTTTACTAATTATATAAAATTATAGTTATTTTTTAAAAATTACCTCTATATTTTACTAATTACTAATAATATTTACTAATTACCGCTAAGGTTTACTAATTTTTATAAATTTACATTATTGTTTACTAATTACCACTAATTACCATTAATTTTTAATAATTACCACTAATTACCATTAATCATTTCTATTTTTTACTAATCACCGCTAATTTTTACTAAGACCCACTAATTACCACTATTTTTTACTAATTAATGTTAATTAGCACTATTTTTTACTACTTATAGTTAATTACCGCATATTTTTACTATTTATTATTATTATTATTATTCTTATCACTAATCTTTACTGATTATCACTAATGTTTACAAATTACTGCTAGTTGCCATTAATTTTTACTCTACCACCAGTTGTCGTTAATTATTACTAATTATAGCTAATTAGTATTAATTACAACTAGTTTTTATTAATTTTTAAAGATTACTACTAATTTTTTTAAAGTACCACTAATTACCACAATTTTTTACTAAATACTTCTAATTACTATTAATTTTTACTATACCTCCAATTACAATTAATTATTCTAAATTACCACTAATTAACCTAAATTGCCGCTATTTTTTACTAAATTTTTTAGATTACCGCTAATATTTACTAAGTACTACTAATGACCACTATTTTTTACTAATTAAAACTAATTACCAATAATGTTTACTAAATACTTCTAATTACCATTAATTACCACTAATTTTTATAAATTTTTACCAGTTATCACTAATTTTTATTAAATAACCCTAATTACCACTATTTTTTACTAATTAATGCTAGTTACCACATTTTGTACTAATTAATCATAATAACCACTACTTTTTACTAAATAGAGTTAATTACCGCTAATATTTTCTAATTATATCTATATTTTATTAATTTTCATTTATTATAAGAAATTTTTACTGATTACCATGATTTTTTAGTAATTCCTGTTATTTTTTACTAATTAACTCTAATTTTTATTAACTACATACTATTAATTACCATAATATTTTACTAATTACCAAAAATTATTATTAATTATAGTTAATTAGAACTCATTTTTACTAATTATTGCTGATTTTTACTAAATATAGTTAATTACCGCTAATTACCTCTAATTTTTACTAATTATCACTAATTACCACTATTGTTTACTATGTACAACTGATTACAACTATTTTCTAATAAATATAATTAATTACTGCTAATTTTTTCGATTTTATACTGAGTAATTGTAATTTTAACTAAGTACCAATAATTAGTGCTAGTTTTTACTAATTACAGTTAATTACCGCTAATTTTTATTATTTATCGCTGATTACTGCTAATTTTTATTAATTTTTTTTATTCCTAATAATTTTTACTAATTACTTATTTTTTCATAAGTATAATTTATAATCCTTAATTTTTATTAATTAGCACTAATTAACACAAAATTTTACTAATTACTACTAATTTTTTCAAATTACCATTTATTTTTTATTAATTATAAGTATTTACTACTAATTGTCACTAATTACAATTAATTCTAACTAATTATAGCTAATTTTGACTAATTATAACTAATTACTACTAATTACTCTATTTATCAATTAAATTTTTTAATATATAAAAAATAAATTAATTAAAAATTACAAAAAATTAAAAATAAATACCTCAAAGTTGGAACTTTATCGAAATCAAAAATACTTAGTTGAATGTCACAAAGTTAATTCTCTGTAAAAAATTAAAATTTTTATAGGAAGAAACAAAGAAGAGTGTAGGAGAGAAAAGAGAGGTGAAGAAAGATTAGTGGAGTGAAAATTCGGATGGGGGTGTATATTTGTTGGATTATTTGTGATGAGTTTCCCATCAAATTGAATGTTATTTGCAATGGGGACTCGTCGCAACAGCTACCATCCATAAATGTTCATGGTGGTCGTATGTAGTTATTTGTGATAGTAACTGTCGCAAATAAAAACTACCGACAAACCAATAGCAATAGTTTCCATTAACTATCTGGATAATAGCGACAGTTCCCATCGTTGATAATATACATTGGTGATGAGAATCATCACCAATATCATTTATTTTTAAAATATATATAACATATAAAGAACTATATGTGTTGAGTGATCAAACCTGTCGTAAACAATCTTCTCATTATTTGGTAGGCATTCATGCAAATATTATTTGTGATGGGACACCTTTTCGCATCACAAATAATTTTTCATAGAAATTATTTGTGATGGGAAAAGCTCACCCATCAAAAATAATTGATTTGTATAGGTTATTTTCAATGATTAGTTTACCCCTCACAAATAATCTCTCACAAAATCCATTTTTCTTGGAGTCTATGGCTAGACCCAGGATTTGAGATCTATGTGTCACAACATATCCCATAGTAATATGAATAAATCCACACATATTTCTTAAATTATCTCCCCACATATATCAAATTCATATATGGTAAAGGAGAATTTTATCATTGGTTCATGGAAGGACCCAATATTGGAAACCTAAGTATCACTACGTATCTTGTGGTAATAGGAATCAATCCACACATAAATCTGATATAAATTCTATGCAGTTTATATTAATTCAACCATGATTTAAATTATGAAGGCACAAAACACTGATATATTCTTAATCCCTCCTTGATATGGAGAAAATTAATGACTAGAAACATGTCTTTAAATAGATACATCAAAAATGATCGTCCGATGATTACTGGGTCCAGAGACACACCATTAGAGAAATATCTCATGGGATTAAAGGGATCATTTCCTCTAGGAATAAAATATCTTCTAGGCACAAGTACTTAGGCATTTTTTTATTAAATAGTGGATTCTATTAGGTTCCCTTTAGGAGCCAAAACATCCCCTAGGAACAAGCTCCTAGTAATTTTTTTTCACCATCAAATCCTAGAAGGGTTCCTTCAAGATTGGTCAGTCACTATTACCAATATTTCATGAAATTCCAAGAGAATATGTGCTCAAGGTGTCTGTTGATTTAGACATGAAAAGGGGGCATGAAGTTTGTTTTGTGTAAAAGGTAGTGTTCAAATAGATTGTGAAGATCAAGGAAGTTAGGTCTACATAGGGAATACAAACCCTAAAATTAAATGGTACAAGAATATAGTGTTGTAATCTTTCTTTTATAATGGTTTCAATGCACAAATGAGTAAAATCAAGGGTATATGAATCCCATTGAATATATTAGTTATGGAAAGTGTAAATCATAACACAATAATATCTTATTAAATGAGATATGTAGACCTATAGGTATAGGTGAACCATTAGTAATGAAGGAGATATTGTATCCCAGACAGTCGAGATAATAATTCCTTAATGTAAGGGGTAATTTATTATATAACTAGTAAATCAACAAAAATCATGTTCTAAGGTGTTTTGTTATTCACCAATGAATCCTTGTGTAGTCCCTTTAGATTAACTAATCCATGTTACTATTTTACTACAAGGGGAACCAAGATTAAATGAGCTCATGGTCCATGGGGTTCAAAGAGAAAGATAGAAACTCGTGAAATTGGTTGGTATCAACTAAGATGTTGATGATGGGAATTTGGTTCTCGGAGAAAATAATATTCAAGAACAATTTGATAACCCTAAAGGATACACCAATGTGTATTGAACACATTTTCTAGGATAAGTGATAAAACAAGTAATTCTTCAATATACAATCATCAACGGGGCTACCTTTTTAGAATAAATACATCTTCTAATTCAGTTTTACATAATGTGAATAGGATGTTGTCCTGAAGTTTAATTTCATTCCACTAAGAAATAATTCACCATCTAAAACATGTCTCGATCATGCTAGTCTGAGTGGCTTTCTAGGTACCCTAATCTTAGATAATTCATGCTCAGTATGAGAAACAAGGGTTGATTAGGCATTAGATTGAGCTATGTGAGAGTTTGTGACAGGGAATATGTGGGGGTGTTCACAATTTAATGTGGACTGGATCCTCTACATGGATCTAAATATCATGGAGGAACATGATTGGGAGTGAATAAAACTTATGGATGGGATGATCATAGAGAATCTGAGCGTCACTACATATCCTTTGGAAAAATGAATTAATCCATTTGAAGTTCTTACATGGGAATTTCACAGCACTACCCAGGTTCTTGCATGAGGAAAGGGAATTTTAATCATATTGAAATTGGGATAAAGATTTTTGATCTCGGTATCACTATGTATCTTATGAGAGGAGGAATCAAGGCACACACAGTTTTTGATATGGGAAACTCTACACACATATCTGCTCAATATACAGAGGGGGAATTTTTTCATTTATATTGCAGATGGACCCAATATTTGAGATCCAGAAGTACCTATGTATCCTCTATAAATGTAAATCAAGAACCATGTATTTCTTGATATTAAAAATTCCATGTACTTGTCTGACTGATACACAGGGGTGTATTTTAAATTTATACTATAGTTGGACCTATAATTTGAGATCCTGGAATCATTATTTATCATGAAGTTATAGGAATTATGACACATGTATTTCATATGAAGGTTTCACACATAGGTTTGGACCTTATGCAAGAAGGGGTGAATTTTTATATATATTATGGATGGGACCATTATTTTAGATCTAGGTGTAACTATGTATCCTATGATGATAGGAATCAATAAACACGTAGTTATTATATGGAAAATTACTTATATAGGTCTGACCCATACATGTGGATGTTCCATTTTTCATTTATATTATGGCTAGACCTAGGATTTGAGATTCCAGCATCACTACTTATTCTGTGATAATAGGAATCAAGCCACACATAGTTATTTGATGGAAAATTCCCTGTGCAGGTCTGACCCATATGCAGAGATGGGATATGTTTTCATTTATATTGTGGATAGACCCAGGATTTGAGATCTGGGCATCACTACATATCTTGTGAAAATATGAATCAAAACAAAGATAGTTATTTAATGGAAAATTCCCTATGTAGGTCTAGCCCATGCATAAACACTACTACAAAAATGGGCAAGGGAAGCGCCCCCTGATATCAGCGCTAAGCAAAACTGATGATAAAGGTTACCCTTTATCAGTGCTAAAATGGCAGCGCTAATAAAAAATACCATTATCAGTGCTAAACAAAGCGCTGATAAAACGGCCCTTTATCAGCGCTAGAAAATCGCTGATAAAGAATCCATGTATTAGTGCTAAAATTTTAGCTCTGATACAGGAAGGATTTATCAGTGATTTTTTAGCACTGATAAAGAGTGCCATTATCATCGCTAAAAAAGTGCTGATAAAGGATACCATTATCAACGCTAAAATATTGGAGCTGATAAAGGTAGTCTTTATCAGTGCTTTTTCAGAGCTGATAAAAACTTAGTCCATTTTTTTATAAAGTCAGTTGCACAGTTCCCTCGTTTTTTCACAACCTAAATCTCTCGCGGTGCTGCAACCCTGCGACTCCCCTCTGTCGCCTGCTGAGTTCGCACTGTCGTACCTCTGTCACCCTCGCTTCTTGTTGTCGGACCTCCACTGCCTGCTGAGTTCGCATTGCCGGACCTCTGCCGCTCTCGAGCTTCAGTTTTTCGGACCTCCCTGTAAGACATGTTTTCCAAATAATTTTTTAATATTTTTCTCCTCTCCCATCACACATAACCATATATTGATTTGGCATGATAGATTTAATGGATATTTGAGATTGTGATGGTTGTAGGCTACATGATTCATCCTTTTCTGGAAACCTATGGATGTTTTAGGTTATTTCCATTTAAAATCCTTTATGTTTCCTTCCATGGTTGTATTCTTTGGGTGGGTGTTCGATACCATTAAGGTGGTTATTATTCCTTATTGTCCTCTGATTCACAACTTCTTGGTTAGAGCTCAATATTGATGTGTTGGGTGGTCTATCTTTTAAGAGATTAGTTTTCAATCTTTGTGCAAAAACCATTTTATATGATCTATTTATGGTTGGACATAGATAGGATTTTGGTTTGTACTCAAATGACTAGGATTATGAAGTCTCTTGATAGACCAGGCACTGGGAGGTGTTGCTGTCTACTTCAATGAGATCGTCGATGGGTGACACTCTATAGTGGGAATTCAAGGTTTCCATCAAGTACTTGATCGAGGAATAAATTATTTTTAGTTTTTTACTTTCTTATTGTTGGTTGAATCATTGATGGATATTTATTGTGTTATTTAATTTGGACTCATTGGTATGTTTTGGGTGTACCTTTCCTTAGGTTTTGAATTATTCTTTTAGTGGTTCTTCATGGTTAGTGGTTGTAGTCTCTTATTTGGGTGAAGGGATGTGTTCTTAGTATATTTGCATCTTATGTACCACCATTTTAGTGAAAATTTAAATGGTTGGGTGACCTATTCTAGGTCTCTGGACATTATTGGGATTTTCTCTCTTCTTAGTGATATAGACGTGTCATTTGGAGATGTATGATGTTCTTGGAGGATATACATTAAGGGTTCTTGGGAATATTGGTTATCTGCTCATTTTAATTTTTTCGTAGTGTTCCTCTATTCGGCGAATATTCCTATATTTTTTGAATTGTCCACACAATAATTATTGTGTGGAATTTATTTTTGTCTCGTCATTTTCTATCCTTCATAGTAGAATATTTATTCGGATAAAAAGCGGAACGATGGGGAGAATTGTAACATCTCAATATCTCTTTCATCAAAGCAATGCTCTTTGAGTTTTTTGGGTTTCTTGAGGGTTCATAGGATGTCCTAGACTGTCATAGAAGGTGTGGACGTGAACATGTAGGTTGAAAAGCTTCATGTGGTCCACCGAATGGCCGGTGAGGGTAATTGGCTAGGCAATGGGATTCACAATGGATACAAAAAAATTATATAGCCATCAGCTAGCTGGTGGGTCTGTAGTGACTATCCAGTGGGATAACCTATGGTAATAACATTTATACTATAACAATTTTCTATCTAGTGAGGGCCACTATCTAGACAATGGTGTTGTTGTATATGAGGAAGCATCAAGGTAGTAGGTTAATTGCACCCCGATACCCCCCATTTATTTATTTTATCTTCTCCCTCAAGTTTAACTCAACCCACTCAATCCTTGGGAGCCCCTTTGGATAGTTTGTCTCTTCTATCCTCATCACTTGGTGGATTGAAGTTTCATTCGAAATGGTGATCCTCTTTTGGTATTTATTTCTTTTCTTGAACTTAAATCTCTCTCTATCAATTGATTCTTTGTTCTTGGGGGCTATGGAAGCCTTGGTATTTACTAGAACTATAATTTTTATGGGGAATTATGGTTATAGTATCTCTTTTACCTTTTATTGATATCCCTTTTATTTGATTCAATGTTCTTCATTTGAGTAGACTCATTCAGATTCATTGTTTTTTGATCCCAAATATTCCAAGTGGGTGTTTCTATACAATATCTTTTTTTTGGGATTCATGTGTTTCATGAATTGATATTTTATCCATTTGAAGTTTGTTAGACATGTTTTGAACATTTTGAAGCACAAAATAACCCTATTAATGAAAATAATATATGGAATGGATGGTATCTTGATGTGAATTAACCTTTTTCATTGAAATAAATTAGGTTTCCTTCTACCATTGGTGGATTTGATATTATAAATGAAAATCATGGTTTAAAATAAAGATAAGTTGATTCTTTAAATAATATTCCAAATGGTTTGGAATATGTTTTTTATTGAATTTTTTTGGGAATGATTTCCAAAATATATTAAAATGTATTGTTTTTAAATGGTTTATGGTATTGGTATTTTAAAAAATTGAGAGGGATTGATTGTCCTTTTAAACAAAATACCTTCAATTCCGGACACCATCCATTGTTTGTTGGGGGTGACTTTAATGTCATTTACAACCCAAAGGAAAGGAAAGGTAGAATCCCATTCCAGAGGAAGGCCATCATGGAGTTTGTTCAGTTCATGGCTAGGAAGGGCCTCATTGATCTCAGCTTCTCAGGTGACAGTTTCACCTGGTGCAACAACTGCAGGGGCCATCACCGCTTGTGGAGTCTATTGGATAGGTGTCTATCCAACATGAAATCCACTAACCTATTCTCAAATACCATGGTTTTCCATATTTATTGAGGTATTTTGATTCACTCCCCCCTCTTGGTTTCCATTTCTTCTTGGCATGATCATCAATAACGGTTTCACTTCCACCAGTAGTGGGTTAACATCCTAGGGTACCAGGACATGGTTTGTGAAATATAGAATGAACCCTTGTAGGAGTATCAAGACACCTTCAACCTCAGTAACCTGACCTCGAACCCCGATAGGTGCATGTTCACCCCTTCCTCCTCAGGAACCTTCACCACCTGGGACTACTGTCACATATGGGCTCCTTCAGAGTATTTTGATAGATGGAATGATAACTTTGGTTTATTGGATTATTAACACCAGTTTGAGATTTATGTGTGACTATATACTTATTATATATTTTTATTATTTCTTACACACCACCACTTGAGTCGAGTAACATGATTGAAATCCATATTGGTACTTTGGTTCTGATGTGGATATGGTTTTTAATGTGTTTGTGACATGTGTATGTGTGGATATATGGGTATTTAGGAATGTTGATATTGAATGTAGGGAAGAGACCTAAGAGTGGTAGATGTATAATTCTTGATTATTCTTGTGTTTTGTCTGGGGTGATTTGAAGAAACTATAATGAATCTAAAGTAATTATATTAAATGAAGATGAATAAATACTAATGGTTAGGCTCTATTAATTTCTATTTTTATAAGGAAGTGGTTCTCTTCTACTGTATTTTGAAGTCTTGTTTTGTGTACTTGAACCATAAATACTAATATTTGAGATTCAAATAGAATTAAGATGAATAAATATTGGATGGATGTTAATCATTTGACAATAGAGTATGAGAACAGAGTGAAAGAGTTCATCAAGTTTGCAAAGGATCACACAAAGGATCCTTCTCAAATCCTTTTTCCTTTTTTACATTGTTGTTATTCTAGACTACTTACTCCAGAGGATTTGGAAGAACATTTGATATGTCACGGAATAGATCAGAGTTATAAATGTGGGAATAAACATGGAGAAAAAGAGAATGTAGCTACTGGATGGGATAAAACTGTGTTTTATGGATCATCATATATGAATAAAAATATGGATAATGAAGAAGACCGTATGGAGGATGTGATTACAGATGTCAATGACGATGAAGATCGTATTGAGGAAATGAAAAAGACAATTGAAGATGAACTCCGTGATTGCCCAAAATTTTTTGAGAAGTTAAAGAGTTGTGCAAAGACGCCATTGTATGCTGCTTGCACTAAGTATACAACATTGTCAGTTGTACTGAAGTTTTTATAAATTGAAAGCAGGCAATGGATGGAGTGATGTTGGTTTTACGGAACTACTTGCTCTATTGAATGACATGATCCCAGAAGATAATGATCTCCCAAGCCGTACATATGAATCTAGACGAATACTACACTCGATGGGCATGATTTTTGAAAGAATACATGCCTTCCCAAAAGACTGTATATTGTTTATCAAGGAGAACAAATCACTTACAGAATTCCCAAAGTGTGGTGCTTCTCAATACAAGAAAGATAAATCCAATCCTATGAAAGTTGTATGGTACTTTCCAATCATTCCAAGCTTTAGGCGTCTATATATAAGTGAAGAAACTACAAGAAAATTGTCGTGGCATGTAGATAAAAGAATTAAAGATGGGAAATTAAGTCATCTGGTCGACTCTACTCAATTGAAGAAAATTGATCATGATTATCCTAAATTTGGAAAAGATCCGAGAAACTTTCGTCTTGCGTTATCTACAGATGGAGTGAATCCTTTTGGTTTTCAAACCAGCACTCATAGTACATGGAATGTTATGTTGGTAAATTATAACTTTCCACCCTGGTTATGCATGAAGTGGAAATTAATCATGTTATCTATGCTTATATCAGGACCAAAACAACCAGGTAATGATATTGATGTTTATCTGGCTCCTTTGATCGGTGATTTGAAGTTATTGTGGGATTCAGGTGTAATGTTGTATGATGCTTATAAAAGTGAATACTTCACGTTGAGAGCGATGTTGTATGGGAAAATAAATGATTTCCCTGCTTATGGAAATTTTTCAGGCTATAGCATTAAAGGAACTCAAGGGTGTCCTGTGTACGAAGAAGATAAAGAATCAATTAGGTTGAAACATTCATCAAAATCTTTGTTTCTAGGACATCATAGATTTCTACCTCATCGGCATAAGTGTCGATCTTGGACAACATCACTCAATGGAAGTTCTTAACAACGCACAACACCGTCTCCACTAACAGTTGATCAGCTGTTTGAGAAAGTAAAAGCTCTGAACACTGTTTTTGCTAAACCATTTTCGAAAAACCTTTTGAAAATCGGTTGAAAAAAGAGATCAATTTTTTTTGAATTGCCATACTAGAATTGTTTGTATGTCAGACATTTTATTGATGTGATGCATGTGGGAAAAAATGTATGTGACAGTATTATCAGAACATTGCTAAATGCCCCTGGAAAAAAAAGATGGAATTAAGGCAAGGTTGGACATGGTTGACATGGGAATATGAGAAGAGTTGGATCCCGTGAAGGGTGAAAATCGAATGTTTCATCCTCTAGCTGATTATACTCTTTCTAGGGAGGAGAGATATCAGTTTTTCAACTTCTTCAATGATGTAAAGGTTCCAGAGGGGTACTCATCAAATATCAAGAACATTGTGTCAATGAATTATTTGAAGTTAAAAGGTTTTAAATCACATGATTGCCATGTTTTGATGCAAGATATAATTCCTATATCTTTACATTTCATTTTTCCCAAGAATGTTTGTCATACATTAACCAAACTTTGTTTCTTTTTCAAAGCTATATGTAGCAAAGTTTTAGACCCATCGAAATTGTTAGCTATGGAAAAAAGAAATTTTCATCATATTATGTGAATTATAAATGTTCTTCCCACCAACATTCTTTGATATGATGGTTCATTTGATGATTCACTTGGTGGGAGAGATTCGACTTTGTGGTCCTGTGAACTATAGATGGATGTATCATGTTGAACGGTATATGAAGATTTTGAAAGGGTATGTCAAAAATAAAAGTCGGCCAGAGGGTTGTATAGTGGAGCGATATATTGTGGAGGAAGCCATTGAATTTTGTACTGAATACCTATCTGATGTGGAAATCATTGGTCTCCCGAAATCTCGTCACACTGGATGCATTGAGGGTGAGGGAATTTCTAGAAGAGAAGTTGTGAAAATTAGTATTATAGATTGGGAGCAGGCACATCTTTATGTTTTTCATAACAGTTGTGAGGTTTCTCCATATATTGAAACTCACAAAGAAATTCTTATGAATTTGAATCCATCAAGGGCGGAAAAATGGTTATCAGATACACATAATCAACAGTTTATAGGATGGTTTTAGGACCCTATTTTTAAGCAATTGGGTGAAAATTTGAATTCAATGTCAGAACGACTTTGATGGATAGCCGCTGGACCAAATGTGTATGTATTATCTTATAGTGGTTATGTAATTAATGGTTATACAGATGAAAATTATGAATATAGTACCATGAAAAATAGTGGAGTTACACTAGTGGCTTAAGCGATGCATGTTTCTGGTAGTAAGGACAGAAATCCAATTTATGCAAATATGTCATACTTTGGCATTATCAAACTAATATGAGATTTGGATTATACGACATTCTAATTGCCTATTTTTCAATGCAAATGGGTTGATAACAATAGTGGTGTTAAAATAGATGAATGGGGATTTATGAAAGTTGATTTTAGTAAAGAAGGGTACAAAGACGAACAGTTTATAATGGCATCACAAGCGGTACAAGTTTTTTATGTTCCAGATCCCGCAAACTAAAAGTTGTCGATTGTTCTATTATCATCCAAAACTACTGAAGGTTCCAATGAAAATTCAGTTGAGGATGATCTTTTTAGTGGTACGTCGCAATCATTTCGGAGTATTCCCTTTGCAGATGATGTTTTGTATGTTAGAGGAGACCACAGTGAAGGGATTTAGATAATCGATAGAGGTGTCAAATCCCTTCAACATTTGAATAAAAGAAAGAGAGTTCAATAAACAGGTTATATTTAGTTTGTAATATAGATCTTGTTATCTCATGTTATTATCTTATCATTACTGAATTTATATAATCTAAATTAACTATTCAACCACTTTTGCAGATAACGACTTTTGCACATTCTGGTGCTCCTAACCTTGAGGTTGAACAAGTCTCTCAAGCTACTGTTGTTGTGGTTGTTGCTGCTCCTGCAGCTCCTACTGCTCCTGCTGCTGCTCCTGCTGCGGCTCCTGTTGCTCCTAGTACTCCTCCTACTGCGGCTCCTACTGCCCATGCTCCTCCTGCTACAGCTGATGCTGCTCATATTACTGCGGATCCTACTGCTCCTAGTGTTGAGGTCCAACAACCATCAGCACATGCCATTGATACCATTTCATATGAACAGGTAGATGAAGTTTATATCGATGAAATGGTCGGTAATGAAGGACCGACGTCACAGAAAACACAGGTGTGTCGTAGTTTGATGGTGTTAGCCAAAATTCTTAAGGTGAAAATCAAAGGCATCAAATTTTAAGTCAGATGGAATGCACGAGGCCAACATGTGAATCCCAACAAGGCTATGTTTAGCAGCTACATTGGAGTTGTCACTCGGCAATGCATACCGATTGACATAGATTCATGGAACCATGTTGTGTCCGAGCTGAAGGCTGTGATCTGGGAAGAAATTATGGTAACATTATGAATTTATTTCTTTAATTTACCAGCAAATAAAATAATGAAACAATGTCTTACTCTTCTCAATCTCTTGCAGAGTACATTTATAGTAGACGATTCATACAAGGATTATGTACTAAGGCTTTTAGGAAGGATTCATCGAGTTTTTCTCACTATTTTAACAAGATTTCACCTAAAAGATTCCAAAGGTAAAATTAACCTGCACCCACCCATTTTCTACGCTCACCTGATATCCCAAGAAGCATGGTATGAATTTATTGGCCGCTGTGGGGATGAGAAGTTTCAGGTACATTGTGGGTGATAATAAGTTGTTTGAGGATACATGTATTCATCACTTTGATTGTCAATATTTAATTTATGAAATAGAAACTCTATACTGAAAATAAGGAACGTGCATCAAAACCAGGATACCCCTATCATAAAGAAAGGATGGGATACGCTTCATTAGAAAAGAAAATTCTACGTATTTTAAATTTATACTAATATTGTTAGGTTCCAATAAACAACAACATAATTATCTTTCTATGTTTATATGTAGATTGATGAGTCTAAAACCAAATGCACTTCCATCCCACGTCATGTGCTATGGAAGGAGGCACGTGTGAACAAAGAAGGGAATTTAGTAGATGAGAACACACAGAAAGTGTGGGAAATATGTGTAAGTATGACACGATGATAAAAATATTTGTTTTAAATTTCTATTACATAAAAATAATTAGCTATTTTCCTATAGCTGACAGTCACAGGAATCAGCTACTCCTGTAGCGGATACAGACCTATTATCGACGACTTTGAAGCATCCAGAAAAATACGTCTGTGTCATAGGTGTAGGGTTTGGGGTGACACCCTGAGTATATTTTGAGAAGAAGAAAAAAATGGATGATGCAGATGAAAAATTGGAACAAATGAGCGAAAAAATAGCAACCCTTGAAGAACTATTGCAATGCCAGGGAGAGTTTCTAGTAACTTTTATGGTTGGGAATCAAAGGGAAGACACAACTCAGGAACAAAAACCATGTAAACATCCCGTCCCACCCCCCACCAGCTTTGAGGCGAGCCATTCGCCTCAAAGAACTATCTTATCTATAGTAATAAATATTCTAATAATTGTTCCCATGAAATGTGAATCAGACAAACACTAATAATTTTTCTGTACAGATCTTCTACAGGGTGATAATTATTGTGATTTATATCTATCAACACCCACCTATCACCTTGTAGAGAGGGCTACAGTGTTCAATATCCCAGATGCCACACTTCATAATAGACCACTTCCAAAAGATCATCTGAAAGTGACGATTACTGTAGCTCATGATCCAAATGCAGAGCTACCTATCACACTTGATGATGATGATATTCATACAGTCGAAAAGGATATTGGGACATTCATTGCATGGTCGTCACAACTTGTAAGAGTACATGCGGACAAAGAGGTATTTATTTCCTTTTTTTCAAGCTAAACCCTTAATAATTAATGAAAAGGGTCTGAACCAATGATTGTTGTTATAGACGGAGAAAAGGAAGGGGTGATAAACGTCGGCTCAAAACCATCAAAAAGATCAACCAATCGATCCAAAGGAGATACTAAAAGCACAATAACACCACATGTTCTCTATCCACATTTACTAGCATTGAAGACTCATGTGGATACGAAGCTAAAATATGGTAATAGTCGAATAGTGGTTTTCAAAGAGAATATATACGGAGAGGAAAGTCAAGATTTTGTTGCTGCTGAAAATGTAAATGAGATCCTTGAAAATGGTTGGCTAGGCATCACAATTGTAAATGTATATATGAGGTATGTTTACATGAATTGATTTTCTAAAAGCTGATCTAATGTGAAAATTATGACTAAATTCATTTTATATTGTTGACAGACACATTTATGAAAAACAGTTGAAGGAATTTTCCCATGAGCCAATATTTGGACTCGTTAGTCCTCATATCACATCAACACACCTAACAAAAATAGAGACATCAAAAAGGGATGCAATAGTGAACGGCTTGCTAAAAACATTTGAAAGCAAGATTATAGATGACAGACTTTTCCTAATACCAACCATGCAGGGGTAATACTCTATGATTAAAGCATATCAATTATATTTTCACTTATTTTATTATTTATTCCTTTTTATGTTTTTAGGAAACATTGGTTGCTAATTTTGGTTAACTTGGATACTCCAAAGATTAATTTTCTGGATTCAAATAAAGGATATCCATCAAACCGACCACACATGATGGAGTTTGTGAATCTGTAAGACACTACATCTTACGTTTTAGGTCTAAACATCAAGTAATATAATTTATATTATCTTTTACTGAGGATTCTGTTATGATAGGGCGGTGTATCATTATCGTCTAAAAAAGGAATGAGGACAGGGTCTAAGAATAAGTAGGTGAGCAAGTACTACGTCTGGACAAATATCAGGGTATATATGATAAAATTTCACTATCCAAACACATATCAACACAAGTTACTTATTCTCCTAATGATCGATTTTTTTTTCAATGCCCAAAACAAAAAAACGATAATGATTGTGGTTATTATGTTTGTAAATTTATGAAAGAGATCATTTTTCATCAAAAAACTAGCATCCCTAAAGAGGTATTTTCAAAAACAACTACTAGTTCGTTTAAGTTATTTATTAATTCTTTATTTTTATATTTTGCAGTACTACTCTGACTTCCGAAAATCCTCATACTCACAAGATGATATAGATGTGTTCAGAAACTAGTGGGTTGCATACCTGATGGAAGATTATACACAAATACAATGAAGATCTGACTTGGGGACATGTACAATTGGTGGTCATTTTTGAGAGGGGTTAAGGGGATCAAAAGATTAAACATTTTCGTATGTAAAAGTTCATAGGAAAATTGTAATTTTTATTAAATAAAACATCCTTTATCAAATGATTCATTTTCCCATTTTAACAGATGATATGCACTGGCAACATGAAATAATGACGAACCACTCAAAGGGTCTCTATTTTGTTTAAAATGGACACGATTTTAAGTGAAAACAACAACTGAACTATTGAAATCCAACCAAACGCATTCGGATTGTAACACCCCGAGATTTTATGAAAAATATTATTTTTAATTTCATTAATGTATTGTGTTATACGCTACACCAAAAGGAGCTTTCACAACACGCATCCTTGACTTGCCTTTCATTACACGCAATCGCGACCTTCCTCGATAGCGTGTGTAGTACGCAATACAGAGTTTCACTAAACAACGATATGCTATTAAAATATTATTAAAACTAGCTGTTATGAATAGTAATAACCACTTTTTTAAATTTTGTAAATTTTATTTTTCAAAATGGAATTCATTTTTGGATTCAGAATATCGAAATTAGCTTAGGGTGAAATTTTGGTACTTTTCGGATAACTTTCATTTTCTGATGAATAGTGAAAATTACTAAATTTTAATTAAAAACATCCTTTTTAATCGAAATAATTAGTAGTGATAAATTATTAATTTGAGTGGTTTAAAAGTATATTTAGAATATATTTTTATAATTTAATACAATTTTGGTCATTGGATGTAATTTCACATTTAAACCAGACATAAACAAGTGTCAATCTTTTGATAGTTATTATCTCTTAAGAACATGCTATTTGTTTTAACGACGGGAATTAATTTTTAAATTAATTAATGCAACTGATATTTTTTTAATTTGGTAAAATAGACATCATTTTTGAGTTCATAATATCAAATATATCTTAGGCCTAATTTTTGGTATTTTTTTGGAAACTTTCATTTTTTTGATGAATAGTGAAACCACTAAGTGGTAGTTAAAAAAATGAATTTTTCATAAAACATAATTTTACCGCTTCTGTGAGTGGAATTTCAAAAATCCAAGAGACACGGTTGATGTCAATAAGTAAAATGTAGTTCAATGAGATGAAAATAATTTTTGGTGAATAGTAACTTTTTACTTTTTTTACCACGGTTAAAAGTAAATAGGGTAATTAAGGTAAAAAATGATATTATTATTACCCTAACACATGTTCTAATTCTATTGGATAAATGTAATTCGACCAAAAACAACCTTAGGAATAAAATATGACCATTTAGGCCCACTTGGATTAGATTAGGACATTTATTATTTATTTATTTAAAGAAGGGTTAAAATAGTTAAAATCAAAGTTTAATAAGTAAATCATTTTTAATAGAGGGTTATACATAAGATAAATTCCACTATAAATATTAATTATAAATATAAAAATATTTCCTACATAATTATATTTAATTTGTAATTTTTAGACATTAAATATTTTAATTTATTTATGACACAACGATGATGTAGTAATTATTTTATTAATGAAATAGTGACATAATTGATGTTATAAATACCCAAATAAATGTAATTTGAGACTTTATCTGAATTACACTAATTTTCTAGGTTAATATGACATGTTATTATTGATTTAATTAACTTTTTTAGAACTAATCATTCTGTTATGATTTTCACAAAAATCAATTACTAAATAGTGTCAAAATTGACATAAAATAGTTTTTAAAACAAATATTATATTATTAATTGTTATTTTATTCATAAAAATATAAGGTCAAGCCAAATGACTTAGATAAAGTTATATATATTAATAATAAACAACTTGGGGTTCGTTTGGCTTGTTATAGTAAGTTTATTAACCTTATAGTGTAAGAACACAAAAAGACACGGTAAAAGTCAAATTATCTAACTTAAAGTTAAATATAAATGATAAGGTTAAAATAGGAACCTAAACTTGTCTAAATTCTTTTGGATGAGATTATTTCGACCCATCCCCACCTTAGATTCTAAATAAATCAATTTGGAGCCATTTAAAACCGAATATGACTTTATAATAAAATAATATTTTTAGTTTTCCAAAGGTGCCCCTCTCCTCCCTTATAAAAGGGCACCTCCTCCCTCTCTTCCTCACACCACATTGAGCCTTAAAGCTCTGCCAACTCCTGCCAAATTCTCTTCTACACTTCCCTAGAAACATCCTAGAGTTCCTGGTCTTCTTCAAAGACCAATTTTAGTGCCCTAAGAGGAGGTCTCAAAGAGGCGCTTCAAAGAAGAGGTAATGTCCATTACCGATTCTTTCAACTTTATTTCTTCTTCCACTTCTTTTTTTTAGTTGTTTCATTATGAGGTAATAACATCAGTATCAATAATATACTAATATGTTATTATAAGTATGAAACAACCATATTTCACCATCTGTCCATCCAACGGAAAACAAAATCACCGTGTGTGCGTACGTATGGAATACTGTCTCCACGCCGTGGTGTAATCTATTTTCCACCACCACCTTACATGGATGGTTATAATGGTGAAAGTAATGAATATATATGATTATTGTAAAGTGATATTGATTATTTAATATTATACATACACTTTAATACAATTCCATGATCTTGGGAACGATATCATCGCTCGTGCGTACGTATGGACTACCATCTCCACGACGTGATGAGATTCACTCTCCATGTTAACCATTCATGAATGATTATAAAGTATATATAATTAATAATAATGAAATATATGACATAATAATGATACTGGATTTATGTATATATATATATATATATATATATATATATATATATGTATTTCATTTACTTAATTCCATTCAATTCAAAAGGGAAACGAAAACAGCATTCATGCGTACGTATGGCCTACCGTCTCCATGAACGGTGTATTTCATTCCTTTTATCGATCTATAATATATATGTATATGATGAATATATATTATATATAAATCATTTTTTACATTCTAGAATTATGTAAATCAGGATATAAGTAATAATATCAAGAATGAAAAGTCAAAACACATATGATAAATAAAATGATTTTACCCAAAACACTGCTTTAACATGGAATTTACAAAAGAACGGGTAATATAAAGTCATAAGTGAACCATATATGATATCATAACAATGTGTATGATTCTGGAATAAGTCAATGACATTATTTAAATCATTATACAGGAGGTTCGGACACTTACAAATCAAATCGGACCTAAGGTAAGGGAAATATCACAATCTCATTTTTATCCGAGATTGTTTATACTTTGGAATTTACTGGGGTGCATTTTATCATCCACATCCATGTTTCCTCAATATGTAATATTTACATAATTCTACAATATTTTATATCCAATTTTACCCTTTGGTGAGTTTTTAGTAAAAGATATGAAAGGAATCTTTTATAGTTTTTCGTACGAGGTACTTTTTGACAAAAGTACGAGAAGAATGTTTTCTTTTAACTTATACGGCATGAAAGGATTTTTAAAACATTATTTCCAAGAAGATTCCCTTAAAAGTTTTCAAGTTTATTTTTAATCAACTTCTTTTAGTTTAGTATTGTATGACATGTCAGGAAAGGAAAAGTGTTTTTGAAGTAGAAAGGATATTTTCCTCAAGAATGGAGTTCAAGTGTTTTATCAAAATTATTTTCCATCTAAGATAATAAAGGGTTCTGTTTCTATCCCTATTATTAAATTGATTTGATTATGTTGTGATGGAATTATTTTTATGAATTCCTTTATCTTATATGATTTGTTTTATGATGTCACGATGTTTAAGATTCCTATTTTTATTACATGGGTTATGCTATGATGTATGGTTTATGATTTTATGGAACACATATGAATGGTATCATTATGAGATGGGTGGGACCTATATCTCCCTCCAATGCATTGGGTAAAGATTTTATATCTCATGAGATTGACATGGATGGAACAGAAGGTTAAACCGGTTCAATGAAACAGGACTGAAACGAGGAATGAACTCGGTTCAGAAATGGACTTTGTCCACTAAGATAGTCTTGGGAATGAGTCTTGACTAATAAGAAATGATTCTCTATGATTATGTGTGTATGCCACAAAGTTTCATGTTTTATGTTATGATTATTGGGATTACATTTCACTACTATGACTTATCCCATATTATGATATTATGATCTCTTTTACAGGTTAAGATTTCCAAAATGTTATGTTCTTATGAATATGATGTGATTTATATTTCTTTTGTTTACCCTTACTGAGCATTTGACCTCACCCTTTTATGTTTTCTTTTCCCCAGGATATAAAGAAAGGTTTTAGGTAAAAAAATGAAGATCTTTATGGGAGATGTTTAAGATCTTTCACCACGATTAGAAGATTATATTCTAAGTTTCCAAAGACACTAAAATATTACGGTCCTTGTGTGTGTGTTTTTGTTATTTACTTAGTATTCCGAAAAAGTAATGTAATGTCCATGTACGACAAGCATCGGGTCTCTACAGTTGGTATCAGAGGAAAGGTTTAGTCAACCTTTGGAAACTAGGATGCGAGAACTTTAGTGAGATCCCTAGAGGTATTTCTAAAGTATGTCTAGGGATTTCCCTAAGGTTAAGTATAAGTATAGGTTATAGTACTAGAATTACGGTAACCCAAGATGTTAGATATTGAAGGTACTCCCCCTTTATTATTTTGTTTTCCCTATTATGATTTTTTCCTCTCACAGAATTCTTTTTGTGTTTTAGTCAATGGGGGGAACCAGAAAGAATTTGGTTAACATTGAATCCAATGGACAAATTGGTGACTATGAGCAACAAAATTGCATAATTCCTAGAGAGAAAGATATTGTGATTATTCCAAATTAGTCATCGTGATATATGATTAACAAGGTGAAATTTAGTGGTATGCCTAATTCATCAAATAAAAGGAAGATTGACTTTTATGCATGTTCTCATGTTGAGGAGCATAAAGAAAGGAAGATTGATATTTCCAAAGAAGGGAAGAAGAACCTTGAGGAATACCTCAAATGGAGGGACAGATGTTATCTATGTGGAGAAAAGGGACATAGAGTGACAGACTGTTATGGAGTTCAATGTCTTATTTGTGGAGAACATGGTCATTACCCAACTCAATGCTCTGACCTAAAAAGTTACTTCTAAATTAAGGAAGGACTTATTCCAGGACAATTATTGAAGATGATGGTTTGAAGTGTTTATGTATTGGTATTCAAGAATAATGTTATTGAGGTACTTTTATGGTATATTGGAATATCTATGTATTGGTCCATTGTGGTTTTCTATAAGAATATAGCATCGGTAACCATGAAAAGTGATTGAAATATTTTTGGAAAGCAGAAGATATGCACATAATGAAGGGATAAAGAGAATCTAATATATTTGATAGTATTCATGAGCTCATGATTGATATAAGGACTAAGTGGTATCATGGTTTGAGTATATAGAATTTTTGGGATTTTGGTATGTGGAAAAGAGTTAACTTTTGACAGCATTCTTATTTTCAATAAGGTTAAATGGGTATTCATTTTTCAAGAGAATACATGATTAAGGTATTCACATGTTTGTAATTTGACCAACAAGATATATCTTATGATATATGGGGGATAAATGATGGCATTCATGTGATTGTTATGTGACATTTAAAGTAATCATTTTCTTTATACTATGAGCTTGGACCGAAGTATTTTAGATAAGCCTAAAGATTAGAATGGATTATGTTGGACATAAGTTAGTATTGTTTAAGCATAAATTTTTTTTTGATATTATTGATGGGATGTTATAGTAATGTAGTTTTAGAAAAAGGACAACCTGTCGGATGGGAGATAGCCCATCGCGCCGGACAAGGCTGTGGGAATTGAACCCACAACCGAAGTGCGACTAGCCATTATCGCCTATCACTGGCCTACAGGAAGTCCCTATTTAGTAGAAATTAGTTTTATTATATTAAGTAGTATGATATATGAATTATAAGTCCGTTTTAGGAACCATATATGATTAATCTCACTATAGATGCACTTATGTAATTTTTGATAACTTTTCTAACCTTTTGTTTGAGACAGATGGAATGACCCATCATTCTATCACATGATCTACTAACACATCACGAATGAAAAATTCAACTTCATTTATTTAAGATATAAAGTGTAAATTGTCCAAAGAATGACCAATGGTGAGACTATACCAAAATCACGAAAGTATTTCTTCTAATTCCAATTTCATCAACTTTAGGGAAATGATCTTAAAAACAAAAAATGTTGCCCTAGTGCTCTTATATCTGATGAATCAGATGGTGCCTTAGATCGTCACAAATTTATGGATTTGTGATTGCTGGATTTTCCATAGCCATGTTCTCTACCACTCTCCATCAGAACATGATGGTAAGATTTCTCTTCCATATCCATATTTTCACCTATGTGGAAACCCAGTTATTAGTTTATTTGGGTAACTGTTACGTTTCATACTATTGTTTTTAAATATTGGTATTGGTATTCCTTTTACAATGTGGGTTTCTATTAAAGAAACTTTCGAGTAGTAAACCATTTATAACCCCGACGATTTTCGAGGGTGAAATTCATTTTAAGGGGGGTAGAATGTAACACCCCGAGATTTTATGAAAAATATTCTTTTTAATTTCATTAATTTCTTGTGTTATACGCTACACCAAAAGTAGCTTGCACAACACGCATCCTTGACTTGCCTTACATTACACTCAATCGCGACCTTCCTCGATAGCGTGTGTAGTACGCAATACCGAGTTTCACTAAACAACGATATGCTATTAAAATATTATTAAAACTAGCTGTTATGAATAGTAATAACCACTTTTTGAAATTTTGTAAATTTTATTTTTCAAAATGGACTTTATTTTTGGATTCGGAATATCAAAATTAGCTTAGGGTGAAATTTTGGTACTTTTCGGATAACTTTCATTTTCTGATGAATAGTGAAAATTACTAAAATTTAATTAAAAACAACCTTTTTAATCGATATAATTAATAGTGATAAATTATTAATTTGATTTGTTTTAAAGTATATTTAGAATATATTTTTACAATTTAATACAATGTTGGTCATTGGATATAATTTCACATTTAAACCAGACATAAACAAGTGTCAATCTTTTGATAATTATTATCTCTTAAGAACACGCTATTGTTTTGACGACGGGAATTAATTTTTAAATTAATTAATTCAACTGATATGTTTTTAATTTGGTAAAATAGACATCATTTTTGAGTTCATAATATAAAATATAGCTTAGGCCTATTTTTTGGTATTTTTTTGGAAACTTTCATTTTTTGATGAATAGTGAAACCACTAAGTGGTATTTAAAAAAATGAATTTTTCATAAAACATAATTTTACCTCTTCTGTGAGTGAAATTTCAAAAATCCGAGAGACACTGTTGATGTCACTAAGTAAAATGTGGTTCAATGAGATGAAAATAATTTTTGGTGAATAGTAACTTTTTACTTTTTTTTACCACGGTTAAAAGTAAATAGGGTAATTAAGGTTAAAAATGATATTATTATTACCTTAAAACATGTCCTAATTCTATTGGATAAGTGTAATTCGACCAAAAACAACCTTAGGAATAAAATATGACCATTTAGACCCACTTGGATTAGATTAGGACATTTATTATTAATTTATTTAAAGGGTTAAAATAGTTAAAATCAAAGTTTAATAAGTAAATCATTTTTAATATAGGGTTATACATAAGATAAATTCGACTATAAGTATTCATTAGAAAGCTAAAAATATTTCCTACATTAATGATATTTAATTTGTAATTTTTAGACATTAAATAATTTAATTTATTTATGACACAATGATGATGCAGTAATTATTTTATTAATGAAATATTGACATAATTGATGTTATAAATACCCAAATAAATGTAATTTGAGACTTTTTATGAATTCCACTAATTGTTTTAGGTTAATATGTCATGTTATTGTTGATTTAATTAACCTTTTTCGAACTAATCATTCTGTTATGATTTTCACAAAAATCAATTACTAAATAGTGTCAAAATTGACATAAAATAGTTTTTAAAACAAATATTATATTATTAATTGATATTTTATTCCTAAAAATATAAGGTTCAGCCAAATGACTTAGATAAGGTTATATATATTAATAATAAACAAATTGGGGTTAGTTTGGCTTGTTATAGTAATTTTATTAACCTTATAGTGTAAGAACACAAAAAGACACGGTAAAAGTAAAATTATCTAACTTAAAGTTAAATATAAATGATAAGGTTAAAATAGGAACCTAAACTTGTCTAAATTCTATTGGATGAGAGGATTTCGACCCATCCCCACCTTAGATTTTAAATAAATCAATTTGGATCCATTTAAAACTGAATATAACTTTATAATAAAATAATATTTTTAGTTTTCCAAAGGTGCCCCTCTCCTCCCTTATAAAAGGGAACCTCCTCCCTCTCTTCCTCACACCACATTGAGCCTTAAAGCTCGCCCAACCCCTGCCAAATTCTCTTATCCACTTCCCTAGAAACATCCTAGAGGTCCTGGTCTTCTTCAAAGACCAATTTTAGTGCCCTAAGAGGAGGTCTCAAAGAGGCGCTTCAAAGAAGAGGTAATGTCCATTACTGATTCTTTCAACTTTATTTCTTCCTCCACTTCTTTTTTTTAGTTGTTTAATTATGAGGTAATAACATAAGTATCAATAATATAATGATATGTTATTATAAGTATGAAACAACCATATTTCACCATCTATCCATCCAATGGAAAACGAAATCACCGCGCGTACGTACGTATGGAATATTGTCTCCACGCCGTGCTGTAATCTATTTTCCACAACCACCTTACATGGATGGGTATAATGGTGAAAGTAATGAATATATATTATTATTGTAAATTGATATTGATTCTGTAATATTATACATACACTTTAATACAATTCCATGATCTTGGGAATGATATCATCGTTCGTGCGTACGTACGGACTACCGTCTCCACGACGCGATGAGATTCACTCTCCATGTTAACCATTCATGAATGATTATAAAGTATATATAATGAATAATAATGAAATATATGACATAATAATGATACTGGATTTATTTATATATATATATATATTTCATTTACTTAATTCTATTCAATTCAAAAGGGAAACGAAAACAGCGTTCATGCGTATTTACGGCCTACCGTCTCCATGAACGGTGTATTTCATTCCTTTTATCGATCTATAATATATATGTATATGATGAATATATATTATATATAAATAATGTTTTACATTCTGGAATTATGTAAATCAGGATATAAGTAATAATATCAAGAACGACAAGTCGAAACACATACGATAAATAAAATGATTTTACCCAAAACAATGCTTTAACATGGAATTTACAAAACAACGGGTAATATAAAGTCATAAGTGAACCATATACGATAACATAACAATGATTATGATTCTAGAATAAGTAAATGACATTATTTAAATCATTATACAGGAGTTTCGGACACTTACAAAGCAAATCGGACCTAAGGTAAGGGAAATATCACAATCTCATTTTTATCCGAGATTGTTTATACTGTGGAATTTACTGGGGTGCATTTTATCATCCACATCCATGTTTCCTCAATATGTAATATTTACATCATTCTACAATAGTTTATATCCAATTTTACCCTTAAGTTAGTTTTTAGTAAAAGATATGAAAGGAATATTTTGTCGTTTTTCGTACGAGGTACTTTTTGACAAAAGTACGAGAAGAATGTTTTCTTTTAACTTATACGGCATGAATGGATTTTTAAAACATTATTTCCAAGAATCTTACCTTACAAGTTTTCAAGTTTATTTTTAATCAACTTCTTTTAGTTTAGTATTGTATGACATGTTAAGAAAGGAAAAGTGTTTTTGAAGTAGAAAGGATATTTTCCTCAAGAATGGAGTTCAAGTGTTTTATCAAAATTATTTTCCATCTAAGATAATAAAGGTTTCTATTTCTATCCCTATTATTACATTGATTTGATTATGTTGTGATGGAATTATTTTTATGAATTCCTTTATCTTATATGAGTTGTTTTATGATGTCACGATGTTTAAGATTCCTATTTTTATTACATGGATTATGCTATGATGTATGGTTTATGATTTTGTGGCACACATAAGAATGGTATCATTATGAGATGGGTGGGACCTATATCTCCCTCCAATGCATTGGGTAAAGATTTTATATCTCATGAGATAGACATGGATGGAACGGAAGGTTAAACCAGTTCAGTGAAACAGGACTGAAACGAGGAATGAACTCGATTCAGAAATGGACTTTGTCCACTAAGATAGTCTCAGAAATGAGTCTTGACTAATAAGAAATGGTTCTCTATGATTATGTGTGTATGCCACAAAGTTTCATGTTTTAAGTTATGATTATTGGGATTACATTTCACTACTATTATTTATCCCATGTTATGATATTATGATCTCTTTTGCAGGTTAATATTTCCAAAATGTTATGTTCTTATGAATATGATGTGATTGATATTTTATTTGTTTACCCTTACTGAGCATTTGAGCTCACCCTTTTATGTTTTCTTTTCCCTAGGATATAAAGAAATGTTTTAGGTAAAAAAAGGGAAGATATTTATGGGAGATGTTGAATATATTTCACCATGATTGGAAGATTATATTCCGAGTTTCCAAAGACACTAAACTATTACGGTCCTTGTGTGTGTGTTTTTGTTATGTACTAAGTATTTCGTAAAAGTAATGTAATGTCCATGTACGACAAGCATCGGGTCTCTACATGGATTTCCTTGATATTTTAGGATAACGATCCAAGAGTCCTTCTTGATGTTTAAGAGTCATCCATCCCTCAATCTGAGGCACAGTGTGGCCGCTAGCACTCAAAGGGTCTCTATTTTGTTTAAAATGGACACGATTTTACGTGAAAACAACAACTGACCTACGGAAATCTAACCAAACGCATTATTATTGCCTTAATATTTTATGAGAACGATACAAGGGTACTTGGTGATGTGTAAGAGTCATCCCTGCCTCAATCCGAGTCATGGTGTGGCCGCTAGCACTCAAAGGGTCTCTCTTTTGTTTAAAATGGACACCATTTTAATTTAAAACAACAACTCACCAATAAAAATCTGACCAAACGCATTCGGATTGCCTTGATATTTTATGAGAATGGTCCAAGGGTCCTTAGTAATGTGTAAGAGTCATCTACGCCTCAATCAGAGGCACGGTGTGGCTGGTACCACTCAAAGGGTCTCTATTTTGTTTAAAATGGACACGAATTTAAGTGAAAACAACAACTGATGAACGAAAATCCAACCAAACGCATTCTGATTGTCTTGATAATTTAGGACAACGATCCAAGGGTCATTTTTGATGGGTACAAGTCAACCCACCTCAATATGAGGCACAGTGTGGCTGGTACCACTCAAAGAGTCTTTATTTTGTTTAAAATGGACACGATTTTAAGTGAAAACAACAACTGACGTACGAAAATCTGACCAAACACATTCAGATTGTGTTGATCCTTTAGGAGAACGATCCACTGATCCTTTGTGATGAGTATGAGTCAACCCCACCTCAATCTGAGTCATGGTGTGGCCGCTAGCACTCAAAGAGTCTCTCTTTTGTTTTAAATGGACACAATTTTAATTGAAAACAACAATTTACCTATGTAAATCCAACAAAATGCATTTGTATTGTGTTTATCCTTTAGGAGAACTATCCACTGGTCCTTTGTGACGTGTAATATTCATCCTTGCCTCAATCCGAGGAATGGTGTGGCTGCTATCACTCAAAGGGTCTCTCTTTTGTTTAAAATGGACACAATTTTAATTGAAAACAACAACTAACCTATGGAAATCCAACCAAATGCATTAGGATTTCCATGATCCTTTATTATAACGATCCACGGGTCCTTTTTGATGTCTATGAGTCATCCCCACATTAATCCGAGGCACGGTGTGGCCGGTACCACTCAAAGGGTCTCTCTTTTGTTTAAAATGGACACAATTTTAATTGAAAACAACAACTGACCTACGGAAATCCAACCAAACACATTTGTATTGTGTTGATCCTTTATGATAATGATCCATGGGTCCTTTGTGATGTGTACGAGACATCCCCACCTCAATCTGAGTCACGGTGTGTCCACTAGCACTCAAAGGGTCTCTCTTTTGTTTAAAATGGACAAGATTTTAATTGAAAACAACAACTGACCTATAAAAATCCAACCAAACGCATTAGGATTGCCTTGATACTTTATGAGAATGATCTAAGGTTCCTTAGTGACATGTAAGAGTCATCCCCGCCTCAATCCTAGGCACGGTGTGGCCTCTATCACTCAAAGGGTATCTCTTTTGTTTAAAATGGACACGATTTTAATTCAAAATAACAACTGACCTATGAATATCTGACCAAACGCATTCGGATTGTCTTGATATTTTATGATAACGATACAAGGGTTCTTGGTGATGTTTCCAAGTCATCCCCACCTCAATCCAAGGCACGGTGTGGCCGCTAGAACTCAAAAGGTCTCTCTTTTGTTTAAAATGGACACAATTTTAATTGAAAACAACAACTGACCTATGAAAATCTAAGCAAACACATTCAGATTGCATTGATATTTTATAATAATGATTTCAGGGTCCTTGGTGACGTTTACGAGTCATCCCCGCCTCAATACGAGTCACGGTGTGGCCGGTACCACTCAAAGGGTCTTTATTTTGTTTAAAATGGACACGATTTTAAGTGAAAACAACAACTGACGTACGAAAATACGAACAAATGAATTCGGATTGTGTTGATCCTTTAGGATAACTATAAAATTGTCCTTAGTGACTTTTACAAGTCATCCCTTCCTCAATCCGAGGCACGGTGTGGCTGGTACCACTCAAAGGGTCTCTCTTTTGTTTAAAATGGACACCGTTTTAAGTGAAAACAACAACTGACCTACAAAAATCTGAACAAACGCATTTGGATTGTGTTGATCGTTTAGGAGAATGATCCACTGGTTCTTTGTGACATGTGAGAGTCATCCCCGCCTCAATCCAAGGCACATTGTGTCTGTTATCACTCAAAGGGTCTTTCTTTTGTTTAAAATGGACACCATTTTAATTGAAAAAACAACTGACCTATGGAAATCTGACCAAACGCATTCGGATCATGATGATACTTTAGGAGAATGATCCACTAGTTCTTTGTGACGTGTAAGTGTCATCCTTGCCTCAATATGAGGCACGGTCTAGCTTCAATCACTCAAAGGGTCTCTCTTTTGTTTAAAATGGACACAATATTAATTGAAAACAATAACTGGCCTATGGAAATCTGACCAAACGCATTCAAATTGCCTTGATATTTTAGGAGAACGATCCACATGTCCTTTTTGACATCTAAGAGTCATCTTCACCCCAATATGAGGCACGGTATGTCCGGTACCACTCAAAGGGTCTCTATTTTGTTTAAAATGGACACGATTTTAATTGAAAACAACAAATGACCTACGGAAATCTGACCAAACGCATTCGGATTGCCCTGATATTTTAGGATAACAATCCAAGGGTCCTTTGTGACGTGTAAGAGTCATACTCTCCTCAATATGAGGCACAGTGTGGACACTAGCACTCAAATGGTGTCTCTTTTGTTTAAAATGAACACCATTTTAATTGAAAACAACAACTGACCTATGAAAATCTGACCAAACGCATTCGGATTGCCTTTATCTTTTATGAGAATGATACAAGGGAACTTGGTGACATGTAAGAGTTATCCCCACCTCAATACGAGGAACGGTGTGGCTGCTATCACTCAAAGGGTCTCTCTTTTGTTTAAAATGGACACAATTTTAATTGAAAACAACAACTGACCTACATAAATCTGACCAAACACTTTCGGATTGCCTTTATTTTTTAAGAGAACGATCCACGTGTCCTTCGTGATGTCTATGATTCATCCCCACCTCAATCCGAGGCACTGTGTGGCTGGTACCACTCAAAGGGTCTCTCTTTTGTTTAAAATGGACACGATTTTAATTGAAAACAACAACTGACCTACATAAATCCGACCAAACACATTTGGATTGTGTTGATCCTTTATGAGAACGATCCAAGGGTCCTTGGTGACGTGTATGAGTCATCTCCGCCTCAATATGAGGCACGGTGTGGCTGGTAGCACTCAAAGGGTCTCTCTTTTGTTTAAAATGGACACAATTTTAATTTAAAACAACAATTGACCTATGAAAATCCGACCAAACGCATTCGGATTGCCTTGATCTTTTATGAGAATGATCCAAGGGTCCTTGGTGATGTGTAAGAATCTCAATTAATTGTTTTATATATTTTTAAGTAAATAATTTGTCCAGCCCATGTTATCCCCAAACCGAAAGGGTTCAAGCCACATAGAAAATACATTAGGGTTATGGGGAATTAAATTCCATAAAGGGTATACAAAATGGATGGATTGTGGAAAAAAGGCTATTTAATTGTGAACGTAGAGGTAGGTGTATCAGTAGAAGAGAATATTGGGACATTAGGATATTATGTGCACCAATGGATGAGGGGCATCACTTGTGTGGGTCGTATTGTGAGGTTGTATGATTCCACTAACTATAATATGACATGATTATAAATATAAAGTCAGGGGAACAAGTATATGGTAGTGGGATCCCATGTAATTATCATATGTTAGATGAGGTGAGATTAAGGGATTGTAAATTACAAAAAAAATCCTTTTAACATTCACCACTCATGTTCCCTTAATCATACATTCCCTTGATGCAACTGTCGTAGCCTACCACCCTCAAAATCACTATGCCACCAGGGTATCTCAGTTTAGTTTTACATATATTCTAATGAGATAGCTCATAATCTAGCCAAAATTATATTATCAATGTCAGGAGATGTCGTGGATGACATCTAGAAACTGGGATGACCCCCATGAATTTCATATATTTTGAAAAATCCATGAATGATAACATGAACTAAATTAGACAACTATGATGTCCAAATAAATAAACAAAAGTTCCATATCCATGGTGACACCATTTCTGGTTTTGTTGTGCCATAGTATCACTATGGACGCTTTAGAGAAGAATATGTGACATTGGATAATTAACACCCACTACATCGCGGGCTTAACCATTGTGTCATCACAATCATGGGGCTTGAACCGAAGGTTTTGGATACACTATATAAATTACATAAAACATTTTGGATAATTTTAACCAAATTTTAAAATAATAATCTCTGATATATTGTTTAAATTATTCCATAGAGGTTACAAATGTGGTAGTGTTGCGTTTTTCAAGGATAAGGGGTCCACAACATTATTCTTTCTGATGGGCTAGGGGTAAATGAAGAATGATAACATAAATTCTTCTACATTGTAGATACTATCCACCCTAGTGAGTTTTTGAATATGGAATTTGAGTGTTTTTTTGGATGAAATAGTTATTACCAAGGGGGATATGGATTTAGCAACTCCAGGAAGAGGCATTCATGATGGGAATCAGATTCCATAATGGGTATTCCCCTGGTTTCTGTCCATTTTGTAAAATCTGTTTCAATATAATATAAAATACTCAATATCCATGTCATTTCTAAAATATACATCCCATTTCCTTTGAGAAAATTATGGAAACCTATGAATGAGGGCCTCATATTCCTAGAATAATGATGGATAACTCCAAAAACCATTGATAACCTTCTAATGAATCTAAATTGTGATACGAATAAATATAAAGAAGAATGGGAATGTATAACAGAGATAAAATGAATTAAAAAGAGAAAGGGGATATAATAGATTAATACATATATAAATATGAGGGGAAATATACTATACAAATGGGAAGACAACATGATAACTATGATGGTGGAAGATGTTGAGAAGGCTTGGATGTTGAATCATCTTCTTTCTTCTGGTTACGGGTATACTTGTTGTATGGGTATACTTGGTCTAATTAGCTTATAATTTATGTGTTAATTTTATATGGGTATAATTTATTTCATTAGCTTATTGAGATGCTGATTTTTTTTTGCAGGTGTTCGGGTGTGCTACTGCAGATTATTTCGTAGTAGTAGACAGGGCATTTATCAGCGCTAATAAAGGATCAGTTTATCTACACTACAGGAGTGTTGATAAAACACTAATTTATGAGCACTCTTTTAGCGCTGATAAAGGGTTATTTTATCAGCCCTTTTTTAGAGCTGATAAAGTCTACCTTTATCAGCGCTTTATCAGCGCTTAGTAAGCACTGATAAAGGGTACCCCCCTTTATCAGCATCGAGCTTTACAGTGCTTTTTTAGCACTATTAAAGCCTGTTTTTAGCGCTGTTAAAGCCCGTTTTTTGTAGTTGTGAAAGAGGAAAAAAAATTCATATATATTGTATCATGATCAAGGATTTGGGATCTGTGAATCACTACATATCCTGTGATAAAAGGAATCAATCCACATATAGTTCTTATATGAAAAGTTCCCTTATTCAGATCGGAATCTCACATAGAGATATAGGCATTTCATTTTCTTACACAGATCCATCTCATGTATAGTGAATTTCCAATGGAGTGATGTCCTTGGATGAAAAGGAAATAAACCTATCATAGATGAGATTTTAGTGCTAGGATCATGGCGGGACTACCATGTCCTCATATAGACATTGCTGGAATTTAAGCATATACCAACAGTTCTCTAAACCGTTGGTTATCAGGCTATTGGGAAAGGCCTATACCAACATTTATTAGTAAACTATTGGTATAAAATCATCAAAATGTATGTTTAACCAATGATTAATTGAGAAACATTGGTTTAATTATCTACCAATGGTTTTTAAACCATTTTTATAGACCTCCCCCCCCCCCCATTTCTCAGTCTTGCAGCACCCCCACCTTGCCCGTAGAACCTGAAAACAATGAAACACAACCTGAAGAACAAACAAGACCACCCAGAAAACCTGAAAACAATGAAACACAACCTTTAGAACAAATAGAAACTATACACAAACAAAACAAAACCTTCAACAAAAAAACTCCTACTCAAAAAAGCTACATCATCACCCACCTTAGTTAGTTACCTGCCTATAGACTTCACTAGCCAATATACAAATAATAATATTACAAGAAACCAATTACTACATTCAACCAGTGAAAACACACATAAAAAACATTTCATATATTCATTCGAAACAAATCATCAAACATCAAATTTCATAAATATTAGTAAAAATGTAAAGGAACAATATGTTCATCATCACCATCACGGTCATCCTCTCTCGCATCCCATGCCTTTTTCTCAGCATATTCCTCATCCTCGCCAACATCCTCAATATCATCCTTAGCCTTGTACTCACTTTCATATTCACCATCTCCATCACTTGGAATTTCATCATCCCAACCACCACTATGACTACTGACCAGTTCACTATATAACATATTATTTATTGACATATTTTTATCAAAAGCCGTGGCGGTATCTATTGGAAGTCATGGGCATAAAACATCCATAAATTTAATAAATTCGGAGTTCTCTCTTTGATTCCATTCACACTTATATATGAACATTTTTTTTCCTTTTCTACCATGGATTAGCCTATTCTACCCATGAATTAGATTTTTCCCACCAGATGCTACCATAATTGGCACCTAAAGTGGGTCAATACCTCATCAGGATAATACCATTCCTTGGTCAACGATGTACTCTATCATGGTTCTCATCACCAAAAACCTTATGTAAGTGATCATTTGGACCAAATTTTTCATCTTCCTATGAATCAAGGGCCTCCAAATCACATTGTTACAAATATAAATGGACTATTAAGTTACAAAATAGATATTAAAATTTGGATTCAACAAAGTAAAACTTAAAAATTGACGTTATGCCAATTTGTTTACCACGGTTCCATATTTTTTCATTATGTTCAAGAAAAACAATTTTATCAAGGTACACATACTTTAATATTCAAAACCTCCCTATGAAATGGCATAGAAAGTAGAAAAAAATAATTCAAAATAAGTTATTAATAATGAATTTTATAACTAAAATTAAGTGTATATTAATTCTAAATGAAGTTGAAAAGAAAAATATATGGTAGATGAATTATAATTGAGTATTAATGAATGGGTTATCAATAGATATAACATATATATAAGTGGAAAAGTGATCACAGTAATCAATAACAAGTTGGATATGTTATCACCATAATTTATGATAATATTAAATGGTTTACTATAATAAAAGGAATATGCATTAATTAGTTATCATCACTCTAATCATGACCATACGTGAATGGGTTATCACTTAAGAAGCATTTGTAATCCTAGTAAACTAGTTATCACTATAAACATAATCATATCCTGGTGAATGATTCATCACCATAATATAATGATTATGGGTGAATGGGTCATAAAAAATCTAAGAACACCCATAGGTGAATGGTTTATCACAACATGTATAATAACAATCTGGGGTAATGGGATGATTAAATCATGATTTAAATTTCCTTTTCAACCCTTAAAATGATGTTATTAACCGTTATTGGGATTAATTTCTTAACGTAATAATATTTTTAAATCCACATTTAATTCATGTAATTATGTCAAATAATAGTAAAACATGAAATTTTAAATATTTTAATTTTTATTATAGGATAAGGTAAATTGGAAATATCATGAATAAGTTGGAGAAATAGATGCTAAACTATACAAAATCCCAGCCACATCAATTGACTAGAAAAATATTATAAGCATTTTAGACCTAATGGGGTTAAATTTAAATGTCTAAATCCTATAAATTTCATTATATAACACTCTAGAATTCTAGTTTATCTATTTAGAGGACCAAAATGTTGCATCATTAGATAAATCCAAAACTATTCACAATCTAGAGTATATCTTTGTGTTAAAATAATATATTTTATTATAGAACCCCAATGACCCCTAAATGTTTTGGTTGGATATTAAAGATCTTGGAATACAACTCTAGTTTTTTTTAAGACATGATAATGTTATTTATATATCCAAAATGGTATTTTGAAATCTATATACAAAGACCACTCTCTCCCATGGCCTATAAATACATACCTTAGGTACCTCATTTTCATGTTTTCTAAAGGGAGTGAAATTCAATAATTTTTTAATTCCTTATCCTCATTAGGAGATCAAGGTTGAAGATTGTAATTCATTAAAGCATTATCCACTTCTAGATAGTGGTCTAAATTATGGGCGAGCATTATGAGGGGGATAGAAACTTTTAGGGGGAGTTATGGTACATTCATTTATATTAGTATGGTGTATTTTGAGGTTAAAATGTTTTAATATTAACATTTTTATGATTTAAATATTATTTCTTGGTGTGATTTAATAAAACAAATTGCATTTCTTAAAAGATCATTTTGATATTTTAAAATTATTACCTGGGTTGTTTTGAATTAATAGTTTAAGTGATGTTTTTTTCTCCATCACATGAGGTCTTAGTGTTCTTTGTAACCCCTCCTTCTATTAATGTGATCCAAATCATGACTAAAAGAATGTTTTTTCATGGTTTGTTTCCAATTGTGTCATTCTAAATATCTAAAGGAGAGTTAAGATCATTTTCCTCCTCAAAATAAGAATTCTATCAAACCAAAAAATTACTTTAGAATAATGAACTCAATAAGATGTGTATAATTTTTTAAAGGATATCCTTCCCACAAACATTTACATAACATAATTTAATTTTTAAAATTTAACTTCATTATTTTTATATTTTTTATTTTACCTTTAATTAATTTCAACCCACCTATTTTTATTTTATTTTATAATTGTCTAAAATAAATACTCTTATCCTTAAACACTCCTTGATATATATCCTTTTGTGGTCCCAATATAATAACATATTATTTAAAATAAATTATATTGATAGAAAATGATAGAATCTGAAATTTTGGATGTCCTTTAGATAGGCTAATGATGAGGTATGACATTCACTTTTCCATCATTTTTTTCTACATTTGATTATCCCATGTCAATATAGAGATATTTTATTAAAGGAACTTTGGCATGAATAATGTGGTATCACCCTTACCCCATGTAATTATAAGAATATGGTGATATTGGAATAAAAATCATGGAGAAACCATCCATATGTAATTAAACATGAATTCTACTTAATATTGTGTTTAGAATCAGATGGATGAATAAAGTGCAAGTCCTAAAGAAAAATTATAAATGAGATTCACACATGCTTCGCCTCATGGTCTGACATCGTAATCCACCCCAATATGTACAGGTATTTTTTAGTGTCCTTATTTTTTTATTTCTTTCTAATGATTCCAAGAAAAAAAATTAATAATACAAAAGAAATCATTATTTCAATTCATGGTAATTTTAATTCAAAAACCTCAAATTTCATTAATACCATGAACTTGATACTTGTCCAATGATAAATAATTTCATGATAATATTATATCATAAATTCATTCATGAAAGTCATGGACTCTAAATATTTACCAAATATTGCATGCCATCCACTATAAAACCCTTTCTTATATACTCTCCATGACTCTCCTAATTCCATTAGCCATGTTTTCCTCATAGCCACACAATCAGTAAAATTAAAATGAAGATGGAACCAAAATCTTAATTCATATAAATACAATAATAATATAATATTAAATCCAAAAAAAATTACCCATATTTTTTACCAAGCATTATCCTTTGCTTTATTTGGCAGGTGTCGCCGAGAGAGTGGCCTGACAGGAATTTTGTAAGCATATTTGGAATGCATCACCAAAATACACCAACATTCCCACCCTAATTTTTAAATAATTTGCTTGTCTTCATTGTACTCCACCATTATCTATGTGTGGTGGTTCCACACCGCATGAATTCATGTATTCCCATGCCTCTTATTGGATGATCCAGCTATTAAAGAATAAAAATAAATATTATATCAATCCATATTATAATTAAAATAAATTATGGTAAAAATTTTACTCGGGTTCTATAAATATACCAGAGGGGGTATGATTAGTGGGTGCCACTGGATCCCCAGGCCCTAAAGGAACATCAACCTATATAGATGGAGTGGTTATTAGTGTATGATCTACAAACTAAAAATGTGTCGAAGTATGAATTGAAGAAGCAGGAATATTGAAGCATGGGGAGAATTAAGTATAAGGAAAACTAGATGGAATAAATGGTTGTAAAAATGCATATTATGGAGGAGGAGGAGTAGGAATCATCATCAGATAATGGAAATATAGTAGAGGATGATTAGATGAAAATGGTGGTGAAAACATGGGTGGCCTAAATATCTCATGTATCTATAATGACACTGTAGGATCTGAAGGTGTGGTAGATGGTATATCAGGGGGAAGGATAGGGTGTTATTGGGTACACTGACTGGCATATTTAGCATAGGTATGATATAGTTTTATTATATTTTCAATTCGATCCAGTTCTATTCTGATTTGGTCATTTGGTTCATTCTGTTCAATTGATTATGTCATTTGTATACATTTATTTTTCTTAGGTCATTTGGTTCATTTTTTCAATTGATTCAGTCATTTCTCTATTTTTATTTGTCTTAGATAATTTGTTTCATATTTTGGGTTATTTCATTTAGCCATTTTTTGTTGTCATTATTTTCATTGGTTTTGATTTTCATATCAATTAGTTTAGTATGACCAATTTAATTCATATGTTTTTTGTTCAAATTTAATTGATATTTTTTTTTTGGTTTGGTAGGTTTGAATATTGTTCAATTCAATATTAGAACATGCAACTGAAATTAAACCGAAATAAATAAATATTGAAAATTCACGTGAAGGTCATTTTGGATACAAAATATTTGTAATCAATATTAAATAAATTTGAATAGTACCAACCTTAAAAACCAAAGTCAAGATAAACTAAAAGAATTGAGAACACATATGGATGATTCTATATGTTTCCCACCACAACTTCAGGTTCACAATTAACTCTGAAAACTGAACTATTTGAGTTGTCATAAGTAATAAATGGATCTAGGACAATGGGAGAAGGGATGTTGTCAATTACATCATCACCATCATCAAAAATATGTCTTGTAATTACTTCAATAATATCACTAAATGGAGGTCAAATAATATATTTCACATAAAAAACTTGTTTCTCTATTAATGTGGATACATATGGTTCATCAGTAGTAAGATTGTGATTCATGTCAATAAATCAAAATCCACAATCATCAATAAATGTTCCATGCCTCGTCATCAAATAAAACCACTTTTATTTTATCATAGTGACTCAACCATGAGAGTAATGATCCAATTTTAGTATTTTCTCAATGACTCCATAATAAGATAAATTTTCAAATTATGGTCTACTATATGATGCACTCTCATAAAATTATATTGTGGTAGTTACTATAACACCATCATGTTTTGTTCTCATGTTCATTGCTCGTTCATTGATAACGAATTTGTACCCACTAATCACAATTGATTTTCATTCACAAACAACAGAATTAGGACCAAAATGCAAAGCTCTTATTTCCTCAGAGATAGATTCCATAGGTAACATCAATACTTAAAATATAAATGAATATTAAACTTAATTAAATATTGATTTTATTAACTTATTACAGTAATATATCTACCTTCCATTTCAACCAAGAAGAAAACTATTTGCTATGAAAAGTATCTCTCCTTCTCAAAGATAAAGAACCGTTCTTTCTATTTATCATTTGTTTATGTTCCTTGCTAAAAAATAGAAATAGTTTAACAGATATATAAAATTACATGAGATAAGATAAGATATACATGTTCAATTTACTTACCTGATGTGGTCATCGAAAAAATCACAGTTAAATAAAATTTTGTGATGTGCCATCTCCCGCTCTTCAATTCGTAATGTGGTCAATGTATATGATCCAGGAATTCCCCCATGTTTGGTGAAGTTATGGAAAACTGGGTTCAATTTTCTCATATTGTTCTTCATAATTTCTCATTGATTTTTTCTGTCTCATAGTCAAATCAGAAAAATACATTGAACAAAAATACATACATTCTTGAACCAAGTAACCTTTCACTATAGAACCTTCAGGATGATTATTATTATAGATATAAGACTTCAATGTGTACATGTTTCTTTTAGTTGGACACATTCAATAAAAATAAATAGGTTCTTTGAGAAGTATTTTAGTTGGAAGATGGAAATTTAGATGCAGCATGCATGTGAAAAAGGATGGAGGAAATATTTTCTCTAACTCACACAAAATTAAGAGTTTCTTTTTCAACATTTTTTACAATAAAGACTTCAACAAATTATTAGCACAAATATCTCTAAGAAATGACATGACTAAATAACTAACACACTTAAATTATTGAAAAAAAATATTATAGATTACTATTGGAATCAACTCATATAGAAGGATGTGATAATAATGAGTCTATAAAGATTTCATCTTTAACTCTGTTATCTTGACCCATTTTGAAATATTTCTTGAATAGCCATTAGGAACTTTAATAATATTTATTACTTATAGAAATTTATTTTTTTACAATTTTCATAACATAATAAGAAAACCAAAGTTTCCATTTATTTTCACTAATACACACAGGATTCAATTATGGTCGCATGCCCTAATCCACCAATTCATGCAAAGATTGTAAATCATCTTTTGTCTTTCCCATGATATTTAGAAGAATTGAAATCATAATTTCACATATATTATTTTTAATTTGAATTACATATAATTAATTATATAAAAAATTGGTTGACCAATAAGGAAAATCAAAGAATATACTTCACTTCTTCCAATTGTAACCGGTTTCTGTGGAAACATTCTTCCTCTTTATATATTTCATCAGATCCTTCAAAAATTAAAAACTGAAATATAGAAATTCATTAATCTCATCAGTTCTAGACATACACATAGGTGGATTTTCAGTCTCCATGGTGTTGTCAAATCTTTGACAATTATTATTATATGGATGGTCCATTAGAAAGAATCATCAATGTCCTATAAAACTGAAAGTACGGTGATATTTCATTAATATAGATTGTGTATTATTTATACAAATAGGAAATGATAGTTTTCCTTTATTACTCCATCCATACATCATTTCATAATCATAAAAATCATTGATCATATACATAAGCACAACACACATCTGAAATATGTCTTTTGAACATGCGTCATATGTGCTCACACCCACATTCCAAATATGTTTCAACTATTTTATTAAAGGTTTAATGTATACATATATATCATTGGTAGGATCATAAGGTCCAGATATGAGTATACTCATGAAATTGAAAGGTTTTTTAATACACATCCATGGAGGAAGGTTATAAATGTGTATAAAAATTGTTCATGTGATATTCAAAGTAATTATATACCTAAATGGATTAAAACCATCACATGAAATACCAAACCTCATATTACACAAGTTAGATATGAAATCAAGATATTGAGAATCAAATTTCTTCCAAGAAAATCATTCTGTAGTGTGAGCCAACTCATCATTATTCTTCTTTCTCTCGATATCATGACATCTCATTTTTATTTATATTTCATTAGAAATGAAAAGATTTTATAGTCTGAGGATTAATGGAAAGTTACACGTTATTTTTTATGGAAAATAAGATGGTGTTTCATCAGATTTTGTCTTTCATAATGATGTTCCAAATTTTATATAATCATTCCATTCAGCAGTTTCCCCCCATAATAAGCTATAATTTTTTGGGAAATCATGATTTTTTTTTGAAAATCTAAGTTTCTCAACTAAATTCCATTCCTTATAATGGTTTTAGGGAATATACTCATCATTTGGAAGTAATTCCTTCCTAAAGGTATGAATGTAATCGATGAAATTATTAGAAATATCATGCATGTTTTTCCCATGAAACAGTCAGATTAAAAATTCTAGATTTTTCATTTTCCCACATTGTTAATATACTAAAATATTGGAAGCATCATTAAATTTTTTTCACCCTATCAACATCATCATTTTCATTACATGCATCATGTTTATTCATACTAAATTACTATTGGTTTGACATTATTTCTTTCTCATGATGACGAATAAATGAAAACCAATCATCAAATAAAACCTTTAATATAGTTTCCTCATTTATATCAATATCATTTTAAGATTGAATTTTCTCCCCATTGTGATACCACACATAGTAGTTTTTTCAAACCACATTTGGTGATATGGTATCTAACTTCTTCATGACTCAACCAAGGTCTTGAAACACAATTATAACATGGGAATTGTATGTGACCGCTATCTAAAGCATTGTTAAAAAAAATTTAAAAAGATCTCTAACATGTTTTGAAAATATCTTGAGATCCGATCAGTTTTATACATCCATATTATATCTATTTATAAAAAAATTATATTCTATTTTGTAAAAGAAATGATATAATATTGAAGTTAAATTGAAAATATATTTAAGGAATTTATAATTGTTCACTTTATATGAAACCATAACTGACACACTATTTTGTATGAGAATCATGATATAAAAGATAAAAAAACTATATATATAACAAGATACTATAAATATAAAACCATGATATTGAATTCCATTATATCAATGACTAATAAAAATGATTATTATTACACAAAATTGTGTTTATAATTGTTTTTTATCTTATTTAACTCACTTTTTAATTAATGTTATTATTATTCTATAATTTCATGTATAAAAAAGATTATTATTTCTAAGTAAACATATTCTTCACTAGACATAAATTATGAAGTTAGGTTGGATAAAAACATAATTAGTGGTTTCTCATATTGAGGGATGATAAATTGAAACCTTCCTCTCCTTTAGATCAATGCAAGAAAGGTGCTTCTATATATGTTTTAGGAATCATTATGACTTATATTTCAATGAGTAATGAACCTTCAATGGATGTTCCTTGGTATCAATGATGTTTTTGAGGAAAGGATATTTTAGAGGCCTAACCCTATAGACTTTTTATTGTATAGTTATCAATGGGATGGTTGATGATGACTCTGAATGGGTATACATCAGGTGGAAAAAGTTTTGGTTGATGTTGTGGATTATGGAGTGTTTATAGTGTGGTGGGTGTCCACGAGTTAGACTTTCTCATGAGTGAGAGATCCAATTTTGAAGAGGAATTCTGAATAATTTCAAAGAGTATTGAGGAATTCATAGTGGGTTAGTTTGGTTCACAACAGTTCTATTTATTTCAGTTTTAGTTGATTCTATTTGGTTTGGTTTGGTGTTATTTTATATGGTTTGGTTCGATTTGGAACAATTTGGTTGTATTCAAATTGGTTCATTTTGGTAAATCACCACAAATAAATTTTTCATAAAATGCTAATAAATTTCATATTGTTTCATTATTTAACTAAATCCCTAAAATAAAAATTAATTTATCAAAAATAGTTTCCCAATAATTTTAAAAAAATATTTAAGAAAATAAAATTTTAAAAATCATACACATTTATGAATATTTCATGTAGGCATATATACCAAATATGATTTCTGAAAAAATGAAAAACCATTATACATTAATGGCCTATAAATTATTCCTAATTTACCCTAGTATGTACTCATCATATTCAACCCCAAATATAACTCATCTATGTTATTCCTTTTCTTATTTAAATATTCCTAATAAACTAACCTTCAACAATAAATAGATTGACTAAATCACATTACAGGTTACTTTTAATATCTCAAAACCATCATATTTTATATCTAAAGTACCTAAAATCCCAAACAATGCAATAATACCACATTAAAATGGTCTATCTTGAATCTTCCATTGACTTAAATTAGACTACTATATACCCCATGTGTGTTCCCCATTCATTGGGGGGTAGATACTAACACCAATAGTTTGGTTTTATCATTAGGTAAAAAATTTCCAAAATCTAATGACATTCAAGATTAATGATTAATTCTATTAAAAATAAAGCATGATCTCTCTATATCTCTAGAATTTCCTAAAATAATATATCCACCTATATTATAGGGAGTTCCCAATAATTATTGGTAATAGTTTGAAGAAAAAATTAACACTTATACCATATATATATAACAAAAATGATCTCAACATATAGATAAAAATATACCATTAACATTATATAATAGTAGAAATCAAAAACATAATAAAACTAGAATGACATACAGATTTTCCAATAACTCAACTAAATAATTCCATCAACTAGCACACAATGTATTAATAGAGTACAAACTGCTAACAAAATTTACCATAACCCATGAAATATATAAGTAATAATTCTTTGATATTTTCTTGCACATGAAATTATATATTTAAAGCTACAAAAATATAGAGATTCATATGCAGGGTGATGTTATGTATCATAAAATGAAACCAAAAATACTTCCCTTATCATATTATTTTAAAAAAATGAGTTTATAATTAATATTATATGCACTGGTATCATAAATTCTTATCTGAATAACACCTAAATATAATAGAATTGAATATAACTAAATGAAACCAAACAGAACCAAAATGAATAAAAAACAATAATGAACCAATCCAAATTGAACTGAGTGAACCCAAACCAAACCAAAATGATCTGAATTAAACCAAACAGATATGAACCCAATATTTGAAAGCCTAAATCAAACCATATTAATCAAGATAAAATTAAATTAAATACTGAAAACCATTGTTTAAACACCCACAAGAAGATTTAAACATATCATAAGAAATTAAATGTAGACAAAAAATAAATCTACCATGGTGTTTTAGAATAAGAAAAAAATAAAATTGATGTTTGATACAATACTTGAATTATTTGAAAGTCATGGATTTAATAATTAAGAATAATTGAATTAAAATAATAATATATGAGAGATTTCCACTAGTGGGGAATAAAGTAGAATGCAACTGTTAGGGCTCGGCTGCTCTAGATAGAAATGTGGGGGGGCGGAGGAGGAGGAGCCCATGGTAGTTGGGGGAAATAATTTACCAATGGTTGATTAAAACTATTGGTATATCACCTATATACCAATGGTTTAAAAAAACTATTGGTATACACTAACCTATACTGATGGTTTTTTAAAATCGTTAGTATAGTAGAATATATAAGGAGGTTCTACCAATGATTACAAAAAACCATTGGTATAGACTTCAAATACTAGGATATCCTAATGGTTTTAGAAATTCGTGGGTATAGCCCTGTTGGTATAGGTGTTATTTTCAGTAGTGAGAGTTATTGGAATGAACTCAATGTGAGCTAATAAACCCCTACACCAAAAACCTCTTATGCAGATATAGCTCATATTTAAGTAGTTTGCAGGACCCACATGGTAAACACATGTTGTTCAGTTTATGTTCTTATGATAAGGATTGTGTTCAATGAAATTTAACTTCATGTGGTGAGGTCATCCTCTATCTAGTTTAACTTCATGCATTAGGATGTCTTTAGTATAGTTTAACATCATGTGGTAAGCACATATTTTATATAGTTTAACATTATATGGTATGGATGTAAAATTATATATATTAATGTATTCCCATCATAAATTTTATTTCATGATGGGATTTACATGAATTAATTATTAAGAAAACTCACATTGGAGGGGGAAAACACGTTCCCCATACATTATGACCAATAACCAAGCTCTATTGGAATAGACCTTATGTATAACGTAAGGATCTTCCCACTTGGGTTCTAGCTTTTGTGGATTTCTTCAAGGTATCATCAAAGTTTTTAGAACCAATACCAATTATCCTTGTATAAATGAGTGGATTCAAACCTTTTTTTAAGGCTCACATGATCAAATTTTGATGAAATTAGAGGTTGTGAAGCATACACAAACTTTTCTCATTGAGTTTTTCTAAATCATTTAGATTCTTTTGTGATTGTTCATCATTTGATATTTATCCAATTATAGCTATTAATAGAGAGAGAAATTGATATTCTATGGGAAATACTTCATTTATCCCATAAAAAATAAATATTTGGTCTCTTGAGTGGCTGAAACGCATGGATAATTGTCGCCTATCAACCAGTCAAGGTTCCGGTGCTCTGCTAATGTGTATAGCAGGACTCGGGTCGAATCCTCGGTGATGATACTTTTTAATAGTCGTTTGTTTTTAGTTGATTGTATTTTGATTAGGGGCGGGTCTGTTTTCAGAGCTTAATTAAAATGATTTATTGACTATAATTGATTTAAAAATTTGATAAAGATTGGGGTGATTTCATCATTAGGGAGTTAATCTTGTGATATCCTTGATCTTTGCTTTATATTGCATTTAAATTAACACCCACTTCACAAGATAACGTTGATGGAAATTCCTAAGTGTTGAGGCTTTAATCCTAGCCTTAACTTAACTTAGGGTTCTAATAATTACCATTACTTGTTTATGGTAGTGTATTTATGGTTCCAGTAATCCATGGAAACTATATTTTGAACAAAATATGTCATTAATCCATGACATGTTAAGTCCAACATACACAATGTTAAATTAACAAATACTCATCGAGCAAATACTCTCAATCACTTAACATCCCTAAATTTTGACTAACCCCAATGAGATATTTACTCATCCATTTGGGTGTTTAATAATATGGTTATAATGATTATGATGAAAAATTAATAATAGAAGAAAAATAAAGGGATAAGAAAAGAGTGGTGCGTCGAACACACACACACGAACAATGATGAGAATTAAAAAAATGGACTTTCGATTGAATGAGGAAGCAAAACAAGGGAAGGGGAATCAAATGTATTTGAACTATTTTAATAACATTAATACTAATCTACATAAGGTGGATTATAATAAGAGATATTGAAGAAGAAACTTTCATTAAAACAGAATTACAAAACACAAACTTACAAGATTACAAATGAAGAACAATACAAAAGTGAAAGGAAACAAAGAGAGGAGGAAGGGTATCTCAAGTGAAAACTTGAGTATGGAAGGTCCTCCCAAGCCCTTGAAAAGGCTTTGGTCGTGCCAATATTTTCTCTTATCTTTTGAAATGCCAACCCATTTCAAGGAGAGGAGGGGGATGCATTTATAGCCCAAGGAAGTGGACTGTTTTCATTCCCAATTTGTCCCTCCACTTGCATTTCCAAGTTGGCTATTCAAACAGCCGAATCTCGAGATAAATCCTTCTTCAAAGTTTTATATAATACAGTTGGATGGCCTCTCTCATAATTTGGAGTCATTTGGACTTTTGGAGCAAAAGTTATGTCCATTTTATTAAACAAATTTAATCTGTCTATTTCAATCAGATCTTTTTCAAGTCCAAAATTTGAACGGGTTTTTGAATAGGAATATGCCTTCAAAGACGAATTATTTATTCAACAAAGTAGGCCGCCTATATATCCTATTTCTCACTGAAAACTCTCATCTCGATTTGATGAATATATCATAAGATATGTCATGAATAGTTTTCTGATTTTAATTCCCGGACAGAATGGTGGGATAGACTTCAAAGCTTCATTTGGGCCCCTTGTTCTTAGATTTTGGCCCTGAAATTTTTATCCCTGATTCTCATGGATAATAAAGAACATATGGTAGAGTTTCATAAAATATGGGCTTTTTTATTTAGACCAGTAACTCAATCATCATGGCTGGTCCAGTTTCTTCACAAATTATTTGGGTCATCTTGTGTGGTCCATGTGATCCTTCAAATGGAAGAAGTGGACCATGATCCATCATAATGAAATGTTTTATATTGAATTATAAATCCTAAAAAACACAAACCACAATATTTGGATCATTAGGGGTAGATTTATAAATAAAATAGTAAACTGACTCAATTGGACTACTTCTAAAAATGCTCAGAAATTATACGTAGTATTAAAACATTAATATTTCACAAAAATTATGCACATTTCATATAAAATCAGTAAAGGGGGTATATAATAAGTCATGAAAATATTAATAACATCAACTCCCCCACACTTAGTCTTGTGCGTGTCCTCATGTGCAACAAATATAATGACATAACAAAATCATTTTCACTCACCAACAGATATTATAATTTTGTTTTCTCCAATCAGGGGAGGTTTAGAATATTTCACTCATCCATTTTGAATTCCACCACAAGTTGTTATAGAAACAATGTCCCAAAACTAATTTATTTTTTCATGCTCAAATTTAGAAATGCAAAATGTGGACACTCGAAACTCACACCTCTCAAGATGATAAAATTAATTTGTGGAGGTTCACTCTTTCACCAACCAAAAGTGAAAATCTTAGAGTTTGAAAGAGATATCAACTTCCAATCCCTATCCAAAGTGAACAAGAATCAAGAGGTCTTTTAAGGGGTTTTTCTGTGGCTATGGGACGGTAGGAATATAATGTTCAATAGAGAGAATAATAGAGGTAAAACACCAACATAGAACAAGCAATGCACATTTTTTTTGAAATAAAACATGGAAGGAAATGAAAACACATATTTTACAAGGGAATGATTGTGTGAAGAAAGACACAATAGAGGAAGAAAAATTGAAGGGGATGAGAATTTGAAATATTTACAAACCACAAAACTTCTCCCAATGACATAAGAATATAATGCAAGTGTTCTTTTTTTCTTTTTTTTCTCTTTTTTTGAAATTTGAACTTGGAAAAGATCTCACACTCATATCCCAACCCATGATTGATCTCCTCATGACACTAATTATAATATTTATAACAAGATAAAATTTTGAGGAAGATTGATTTTTGACCTACCCAAGAAACAACCCAATTTTTTTATTGTTCTTTTTTTTATTTTTTTTATTTTTTTGAACACCTGTCAATAACATTTAAAAAATTACATAAATGAAAGTACATTACATTCCCCAAAACACACTGAATGACAACCTCTCCCCCACACTGAATTTGATGCTTTCCCTCAAGCATATGATAACATGGTGAAATCAACAAAGGGTACCCATAATGAAAACCATCCCCCCCCCCACATTTTAATTTCAAAAGAAATTATGCAATTAAAATCCATGTTGATATTGGGTGGGAAAATGTATTGGACTTGTAATGTGGCTATCAAAAAAAATGTTTTCATAGGCTCGAAGGGGATTTCAAAAGGAGGATTAATTTAAGGTAAATGGGAGGCTATTTGGCTATTGTGGTTCTCATGTGGTTCAGAAAATTCCTCTATCATATTAATGCACACTAAAGTAGAAAATTAAGCTCAAAGGTCCACAAACTGAAGACTCACAAATGGGGCTAAAAACATACATTTTGAAAAGATGGCCATAGGTGGCCTTGGCAGAAAGAAAATGTTGTTTCTCACGGTTTGGGAAAATCATTTTCCAAATCAAAAATTGAGCATTCAAAATTTTTTAATTTTGACACAAAATTCTTTATCCGAAGTCATGATGAAAATACAAAATTTGTAAGGTGAAAACATGTCTGTTAACTCCCCAAAATGGTTGGAAAAAATATGAAAATTGGAAGGTGAGTAATCATGACTCTTTATTTTTTTGTATATATTTTGTTTTGTTATGATGATTTGTTTTGTTTTGTTTTTGTTTAGTTTTTTTTTAAGTTTTGAATAAAGATACTCCCACACAAAAGAGAAAGTGAAAAATAATGGTTTTGATAAAGAAAGTGGTAAAAAAAATTAATGAGAGAAGAAGAAGAAGAAATAGGTAGAGAGAGGATGAGATAGAGAGAGAGTTAAAGGGAAAGAGGTGCCCCCTGGTTTGGATTTGGCTGGTTTCCATCTCCATCTAGTGGTAGGTCGACTGGAGAAGTTGGGGATTTAGTTAAAGTTGATGTTGATCCAGGATGGTGCATCCTATCATGGTGATGCATTAACCGATGTCAATTAACTGTGAATGTTCTTTTGGAAGAGGGTTCTTGGACTTGCACTGCACCAAACGGGTAATCATTAGTAATAAAAAAAAGGACCTTCCCAACGAGAATTAAGCTTACTTGGGTGAATCTGAAATCAAGAATTAAAGTGCATTACCTTTTCACCTTCATGGAATACCTTTCTCATGAGGTGTTTGTCATGGAGTGCCATGTATTTTTCTTTGTAGAGATTAGAATTCTCATAAGAATCAAGTTGAAGATCCTCTAGTTCATCTAATTGAAACAATCTTTCTTCATAGGATTTTTCAAGATCAAAATTATAAAATTTCACAGCCCAAAATTACTTATGTTGGATTTCAACTGGCAAGTGACATGCTTTACCAAAAACTAGCCTAAAAGGAGACATCCCAATGTGTGTTTTATAGGTAGTTCAATAAGACCAAAGTGTTTCACCAAGTCTTTCAGGCCAGTCTTTTCTGGTGGGTTTTACAATTCTCTCAAAAACTCTTTTCACTTCTCTATTAGAAATTTCAGCCATTCCATTTGTTTGGGGGTGACATGCAGTTGATGTTTTATGTACAACCCCATTCTTTTTCAAAAGATATTCCATAGTTCTATTATAAAATTGGGTTCTTAAGTCACTTATCAAGGCACGTGGTGTTCCAAATCGGTGGAATATGTGTGTCTTTAGGAACTCACTAACAGTATGTGAATCATCCTTTCAAGTGGGTTTATCCTCGACCCACCTAGAAACATAATCAACCACAAGAAGGATTTATGAGAATACATTGGAAGGGGGAAATGGTACCATGAAATCGATGCCCCAAACATTGAATATCTCACAGAAAATTAATGTTTTTTGGGTCATTTAATTTCTCTTTGAAATTGTGCCAAAATTTTGGCAAGTGGTACATGATTGATAGAACTCATGTGAGTCCTTGAAGAGTGAATCCCAGAATAATCCAGAGTCTAGGAACTTTCAAGAGGTCCTTTGTGGTCCAATGTGGCCACCTCCGAGAAGTGAATGACCGAATTCTAATATGGAAGAATGTTCATTTTCATCGACACATATCCTTATTACCATTTCAGCCCCAGTTTTCCAAAAATTATTTTCTTTCCAAAAATAGTATTTTGAATCACTTTTCAACTTCATTTTTTGTTCTTTTGAGAAAATTTCAGAAAAAACACCATAAACCAAGTAATTTATAATTGGGTCATACCATGGTATTTTTGGAGTGATATATGAAAGGTGATCAGTGGGGAATTCAGGATCGATGATTTCAAAATTATAATAATTAGAAATTCTACTCAAGTGATCAGCCACAAGGTTTTCTTTTCCGAGTCTATCTTTGATTTCAAGGTCAAACTCTTAAAGAATTAAGATCCATCTTATTAGCCTCGGTTTGGAATCACTTTTCTTGAGTAAGAACATTATATAAGAATAGTCTATGAAGAAGATGATTTTTTCACCTAAGAGATAGGGCCAGAATTTATCTAAGGCAAAAACCACTGCTAAAAGTTCCTTTTTAGTGACAGTGTAGTGAGATTGAGTTTCATACAATGTTTTTGAAGCATAATAGATGACATGAAGAATATTTTCTCTTCATTGACCAAGAACAGCCCCAATGGATATTTCAGAAGATTCAAACATCAGCTCAAATGGTAAGGACCAATCTGAGGGTCGGATTATTGGGGCAGATGTTAGAGAAGTTTTGATTTCAACAAAGGCTCTCTTGGAAACCTCATCGAAATAAAAAGTGACATCATTTTAGATCAACCAAGTTAGTGGGAGGGAAATCATACTGAAGTTATTGATGAATCTCTGATAGAAACCAGCATGACCGAGAAATGAACGGATGTCTCGAATAGAAGTGGGATGAGGAAGTGATTGGATAACTTCAATTTTTGAAGGATCGACTTCAAAACCATCTTTTGAAACTATGTTCCCTAGAACAATCCCATTTGTAACCATGAAGTGACATTTTTCAAAATTTAACACAAGGTTAAACTTGACACACTTTTGGAGGACTATAGAGAGTGAATTCAAACAATATTCAAATGACTCGCCGTATATGGTGAAGTCGTCCATGAAGAATTCCATTCAGTGTTTACTAAATTCGAAAAAGATACTCATCATACACCTCGGGAATGTTTCAGGAGCATTTCAAAGGTCAAAAGGCATTATCCTATATGAATATGTTCCAAAGGGGTATGTGAAAGTATTCTTTTCTTGGTCCTGAGGTGCGATTTGGATTTGGAAGTAGACGGTGTATCAATCAAGAAAGCAATAGTGTGACTTTCTGGCTAATCATTCCAGCATTTTATCAAGGAATGGAAGAGGGTAGTGATCTTTTCTTCCTTCAACATTCAATTTCCTATATTTGATGCACACACGCCATTTGTTCTTCACTTGAGTTGTGACTACATCCCCATGTTCATTTGTGAAAACAGTTATCCAACCCTTCTTAGGTACAACTTGAATTGGACTAACCCATTCACTATCAAAAATAGGGTAAATAATACCATATTGAAGAAGCTTGGTCATCTCTTCCCTAACTACCAAAAGTATGAGTGGATTGAGTCTTCTTTGTGGTTGTCTAATTGGTTTGGATGATTCCTCAAGATGGATGTGATGCATGCAAAGGGTAGGGTTGATTCCTGGTATTTCATCGAGGGTCCAACCTATGGCCTTTTTGTTTTCCTCTAACACCTGAACAAGTTTGGACTCTTCAGTTTCAGTAAGTGAAGCAGAGATAATAACAGGATATGAGTGATCAAGGAAAAGGAATGCATATTTTAGGTGTTCAAGAAGAGGTTTTAGATCAGTCTCGTCTTTCATTTTTGGGTTAGACAACTCAGGAATGGAAGATGGGACTTCAGTTGCTTCAGATTAATTTTCCTTAACATTGTCCAAGGTGGCGCAGTAGATATTAGAGTTGATGTGTGATTCAAGAGAGTTTTCAAGTTCCTATAGATTGATGGAGTCTATGAATGAGAGGTCCACATCAACTTCACCATTTATGACTTGGTTAATCATGTTGCAGATTTCAAAAGATCCTTTATCATCAGAACCGGATAAACATGGTGGATGGAGGTTTGATTGACTCTTAGAAGTGTCCTCAGAAGCATGGATTGAGAATGCAAAGTGATCCTTAGATGGGTATCACATGGCTTGGAAAATGTTGAACTTGACCATTTGGTTACCGAATTCTATTGATAAGATGCCTGAATGGACATAAATCTTGGTTCTCGCAGTCATGAGGAATGGTCTTCCTAGAATTAGGGGAGATAGAGAAGAGTTCGTCTCACCTTCCATGTCAAGTACATAGAAATCTGTAGGGAAGATAAGATCATTGACTTGGATAAGGACATTATCAATTATTCTATTAGGACTGGTTGTGCTTTGATTGGCCAATTGAATGACAACACCTGTTGGATGTAAGGGACCTAGACCAAGGTTGAAGAATATGGATTTGGGCATGACATTAATTGAGGCTCCTAGGTCTATGAGTGCATTATCAAAGTTGGAACTTCTAATTTGGCATGGAACCATAAAGGTCCCTGGATCTTTTCACTTTATGGGAATAGACTACTGGGTGGAAACATTTTTGAAGGTCCTAAGTTGCCTCTTGTGGGTACTCAACTCCTTGAGAAACTTGGCATACTTAGGAATTTGTTTTATGGAATCTAAGAGGGGAATGTTGACTTCAATACATCTAAACATGTCAATCATTTCAGGATCGGGTTTAAAGGACTTCTTTGGATTAGAAATGGCTTGAGGAAAAGGAATTGGGTTCCTATGTGGAATAGAAGGAGGTGAGGTAATGGATTCAGGTTCCTTTTAAAGTTTCTTTTTCTTTTCATTTTCTATTTCAACATTAAAAGGAGGGTTGGAGGACTTATCTTGAGGCATATCAATTTTCTTTCCTGATCTAAGTGCAATTTCACTTACATTACCCTTGGGGTTGGGTAATGGTTGAGCTGGAAGTTGGGAATAATTGGATGGTTGCTGCTGACTAAGGTGGGATGAAAGTTGACCAATTTGGGTTTCAATGTTCTTAAGGCTGAAACGGGTGAAGGATGCAAGATATTTCACTACACTTTCCCATGGTTTCTTGGAAGAATATGCTTGTCCCAGATTGGGATTACCTAGATTTTGGTTCTTGGGAAATCAATTGTATTTGTTTTGGAATTGGGATGGCTCACTAGGATAATGGAATCTAGGAGGAGGATTGTTCCTTTGAGGTTGAGGAATAAAAGGATAAGGTTGTTGGAAATTACCAACACCTTAACCATATTGAAACAGGTTTGGATTTTGAGTAGTTAATTGAGGGGGGTGAGATATGGGATTACCATACCTAAGGCCTTGGTTATAGGAAGAAGAGAAGGGCTCAGAGTGAGGTTGGTTGAAGTTTCTAACAAACTGACCTGATATATGAGGGTTGGTGTTTCGCTGAGCATATGCTGCATTGAGCTCCATTGGTCCAGATGAATTATATTGATCCTCTTGAATTTGTTTACATGTGTCTATTGGATGATATAAAGAGTTATAGATTCCATAGTTTTTGACAGGTCTAGGAAACATTGATTGTGGAGAAGATGAGGTTGGGGATTTGGATGCCACAGCTAGTTGCCGCACAAAACCTGTAAGTTCACTCATCCACTCGGTCATCTTGTTTGGATCTATGGATTGATTATCTTGGGATTTTTTTACTTGAGAATGTTCTCAAGTATTTAATTGTTGTGTGTTTGCAGATACGTTGCTTATAATATCTCTTGCAGTTGTAATAGTCTTATCAACAAGAGCACCACCACTTGTGTCATCAATGAGAGTTCTCTCCATAGCCAATAACCCCTCATAGAAGTATTGGATCAAGATTTGGTCAAAGATTTGGTGGTGTGGGCAGGTTACAAAAAGCTTTTTGAACCTCTCACAGTATTCATGGAGTGATTCACTTGGGAACTAAATGATACCACTTATTTTCTTTCGGATAAAAGTAGTACGAGAAGTAGGAAATAATTTCTCTAAGAAGAGTCGCTTCATGTCATTCCATGTGGTTATGGAACCAGGAGGTTGGTAGTAAAGCCATTACTTAGAAGTGTCATCTAGGGAGAAAGGTAATGCTTGAAGTTTTATTTGTTCCTCAGAAACCCCTTGAGGCTTCATGGTAGAGCACACCACTTGGAACTCTTTAAGGTGAAGATGTGGATCCTCATCAGCTAGCCCGTGTAAATGAGTAAGAAGATGAATCAAACCCGATTTGAGTTTGAAGTTAGCTTCTATGTTTGGATATTAAATACTAAGAGGTTGGTAATTCATATCAGGGTCATCAAGTTCTTTTAGTGTTTGTTCCTTGGGATTGGTCATATCTAATTTAATTGGTTGGCCAAGGACTGGTTCTTGAATGAGTTGATTATCTCTTATGTTCCTCCTAAGTTGGCGAAGTGTTCGCTCAATTTCAGGGTCAAACAAATCTGAGGGATTTTTTAGGAGGCTATGAGACATTTATAGAGATTTTTTAAGGAAAAGGAATATGGTTTGTTCTTTTTATTTTTTTCAGTTTATAATTTTTATGAGAAGATAGGTTTTTCTTTGTGTTTTTTTTCAATTTTTTTTTAAATTTTGTTTTTTTTTTGTTTTTTTTTTACAATAACTAGAAACTAATGACTACTTAAAGCACCATCCCTAGAAATGACTCTATTTGAAATGTATGGCCTATTGTATCCTATTGACCGGTCAAGGTTCTGGTGCTCTGTTAATGTGTATAGCAGCACTCGGGTCGAATCCTCGGCGATGATACTTTGTAATAGTCGTTTGTTTTTAGTTCATTGTATTTTGATTAGGGGGGTTTGTTTGCAGATCTTAATTGAAATGATTTATTGACTATAATTGATTTAAAAAATTGACAAAGATTTGGGTGAGTTCATCATTAGGGAGTTAAGCTTGTGATATCCTTGAGCTTTGCTTTATATTGCATTTAAATTAACACCCACTTCACAAGATAACATTGATTTGAATTCCTAAGTGTTAAGGATTTAATAAAAGACTTAACTTAACTTAGAATTATAATCATTACCATTACTTGTTTATGGTAGTGTATTTATGGTTCCATTAATACATGGAAACCACATGTTAAACAAAAATATGTCATTAATCTATGACATGTTAAGTCCAACATACACAATGTTAAATTAACGAATACTCATCGAGAAAATACTCTCAATCACTTAACATCCCTAAATTTTGAATCACCCCAATGAGATATTTACTTAGATATTTGTGTTTTTAATAATATTTTTATAATTATTATGATGAAAATTTAATAATAGAAGAAAAATAAAGGGATAAGAAAAGAGTGGTGCGTCGAACACACACACACAAACAATGATGAGAATTAAAACAAACAAACTTTGGATTGAATGAGGAATCAAAATAAGGGAAGTGTATTCAACTATATTTAAACTATTTTAATAAAATTAATATTAATCTACAGAAGGTGGATGAGAATAAGAGATATTGAAGAATAAACTTTCATTAAAATAGAATTACAAAACACAAACTTACAAGATTACAAACGAAGAACAATACAAAAGTGAAAGGAAACAAAGAGAGAAGAAAGGGTATCTCAAGTGAAAACTTGAGTATTGCAGGTCCTAAAAATCCATTTATAAGGCTTTTTTCGTGCCAATATGTGCTCCTCTCTTCTAAAATTCCAACCCCTTTCAAGGAGAGGAGGGGGATGCATTTATAGCTCAAGGAAGTGGACTGTTTTCATTCCCAATATGTCCCTCCAATTTCATTGCCAAGTTGGCTATTCAGACAGCCAACTCTCGAGATCTCTCCTTCTTAAAATTTGTATATAATACAGTTTTACGACCTCTCCCATAATTTTGAGTCATTTGGACTTATGAAGCCAAAGTTATGGCCGGTTTATTAAACAAATTTAATCTGTCTATTTCAATCAAATCTTTTTGAAGTACAAAAATGTGAAAGAGTTTTTGAATAGTAATATTCCTTCAACGCCGAATGATTTCTTCAACAAATTCGTCCGCCTATATATCCTCTTTCATAATGAAAAATATCAGCTCGATATGATGATTATATCATGAGATATGTCATTAATAGTGTCCAGATTTTAATTCCTGCCCAGAATGGTGGTCTAGACTTTAAAGCTTCATTTGGGCCTCTTGTTCTTATAGTTGGGCCTTGAAATTTTTATCCATGATTATTTTGGATAATTAAAAACATATGGTAGAGTTTCATAAAATATGGGAATCGGTATTTAGACCAGTAACTCAATCATCATGGATGGTCTAGTTGCATTACAAATTCTTTGGGTCATCTTGTGTGGTTAATGTGATCCTTTAAATGGAATAATTGGCCCATGATCCATTCTAATGAAATGTTTTATATTGAATTAGTAATCCTAAAATACATGAAACACACAATTTGGATCATTAGGGGGAGTTTTATAAATAAAATAGTAAAGTGAATCAATTGGAATACTTCTAAAAATGCTAAAAATTATACTTAGTATTAAAACATTAATATTTCACACAAATTATGAACATTTCATATAAAATCAGTAAATGTGGTATATAATAAGTCATTAAAATATTAATAACATCAGTGACAGTCCGTGTAGTGGTATGGTATACCCATAAAGCATGAAGGATCTTTTTTGGCCAAGAATTCTTGTCCTTTTCCACTATTTTATGGAGTATATTTGATATATCTTTATTGAAGTCCTATATATATCCATTTTCCACTACATTATAGAAGTTTTAATGGTTATACTTGATGTTATATTTCATATAGACTCTATTCATCTTGGAATAATAGAATTCAGTGGCATTATCCATCAATATCAAGTGAGGGACACTGAATCTCATGATAATATTAGACTTTATGAATTTTATGATATTATTTCCCCCAGATTACTTGAAAGGTATAGCCTCATATCATTTGGAAAATAATTTTACGATTTTAAGGTTGTATTTAAAACAAATATTTCTAGCTGGGGTATATACTCGCATAACACCCATTCCTCATACGACAAACAAAAATGAATAATTAATGGTATGTAGAAACTCTAGGGGTTAATGGATGAAATTTTCATGAATCTAACATCCATGAAACAACTTGGTGAATTTCAAAAATTCTCTCATTATTGTTTTACCGTAGTAACCAAGACTCCTAATTTTGTGGTAGAGTCTATTTTCGAACTGAGGAGTGTTGCAGGAGCCTGTATGGACATCCTCCAGGATAGTTAGAATCTCTCATTATGAATTCTTCTAAGGATGAATCCATAAAATCCTTATTAATAGAGGTATTTTTAATCAGTTTTTCCATCCATAAGGGTGGTTTTTTCTTCACATTGTCAAATTTGTACTTTTTTGGCTCGATCTGACTAGAGGGACCCATTTTAGAGTTAAGATATTTTTTGGATCCATCCATCTAGTGGTGGATATTGGATTATAATGATCTAGGATATAATTTACCTAATTGATTTATTCCATTTCATATATTATTACTAGTGATTCCACCCTTTGATATGTGATGTTTAAAATCACATAAATTTGATCAGAATTATCCAAGAAAGTGGATATATTGGCCAATGAATCGACATGAGTTTTTTATAATAAAGGGACATGATGCATTGTTGGTTCAAAATGGAATTATACCATTATTCCTCTAACATAACCAATGAGAGGGGGAATTATTCCTTCTTGATAGAATACTCATCATTAATTTATTTTATTACTAGATCTAAGTCCCATTTGATATTATGATAACCTATCAAAAACTATTGCACTGACTCTAAGCCAGAGATAAGGGATTTTTATTCTGCCTCATTATTATTGAAACCTTCAGACAGTGAGAAAGAATAATGAAAAACTAATTTTATTGGGGAAACAAATAAAATCCCTAGACCTACCCATTTTTTATTAGGTTTTTCTATTCTCTTGATGATAGGTAATCAATAGGCACTATCAAAATACATCCCCCACGTCTGGGGAGTGTCATAGGCATAGAAACCTTCTTTGTATGTAAGTTTGGTGTCCACTAGCGTGTCTTCCGAGGTGAGATATTCCATAAGAAAATAATCCAAGTCATATCATTTAACTGCCTTTTGTGACACAAATTGAATGTTATATAGGTGTATAATCACCTCCCATTAGTGAAAACACCCTGTTAACATAGGTTATCCAAGAATGTGCTCAATTAGGTCAACATGAGAGACTGGGTGGACTTTATAATGATGCATATAATGCCTCATCATTTTCAATACAATGATGAGTGCGAGGGGGTTGTTTTCAATTTTTGAATATCAGATTTCAGTATCTAGTATCATTCAAATGATATATTACAAGTTGTTTTCATTCCTCGTGTTATTTTTCTATAATTGGTTGGCACCAAGAGATTATTCCATGGTGGATTCATATAGGATAAGTGTATTTACTTCTACCGATGGAATAAATATTTGTGGATGCAACAGTTAATTATTAAGAATCTTAAAATATCTGTGGAAGTCCTTATCTCATTGGTAGGTGACTCCATTCATTGTTAACTTAGTTAAGGTTAGTGATTTTCTATCCATGTTGTCTATAAAAATCCAAATATAAGTGAGGTTCCCTAAGATCTCTTCACTTAATTAAGGTTCCAAGGAGGTGGAACTGCTAGGATTGCACTATTTTTTTGGATCAACCATGATTCCATGATGGTGCACCACAAAGACAAGGAATTTCCCTAACATTACTTCAAAAGAACACTTCATATGATTCATCTTCAAACTGTGGTCATGATTTAACCACTAGGTCATCAACATAACATTTCATGATTATTCCAAATAAGGGTCTAAATATATGATTCATGGAACATTTATAAGTAGTTATATTATTATTTAATCTAAATAGAATGACATTGTATCAAAATATTACCCAGGGATATATGAAATTTTTAGTTTCCTTATCTTCAAGGGCCATCATTTTTTTATTATACCTTGAATATTGATCCATGGAGGAAAGGGATTAAAGGCTAGTAGTTGAATTGATCAAAAGTTATGTAATCAGTAATAGAAAATCATACTTTAAGTAGTGTTGATTAAGGTATCTAAATTCATTATATAACCTAATCTACTTATTATTTTTATTGATGGGGATGATATTTGGAATCCATTTTTGGTAATCCACCTCTCAAAAAAAGTTATATTTATTCAATTTTTTCACATTTGATTATAAATTAATAGAACGAGATGGGTGAATTCTCCTAGTTGAATACCTAAAAATTTGATGGTCATCAATAATGACTAGATTATGGGTTTACACATCAGATCTTATACTAGTAATATTTGTAAAATTCAAAGTGAACACATATCAATATTTCTTTATAAATGAAATGTACATCTCTTGCTTCTCATGGGGTATGCAAGAACTAATCAACGTAGGTAATAGGTCTTCATATATTACCATATTTGCCTTCTTGAGATCATTTATGGAGGTGGATACTCCTACCTCAAATGTGGGAGGCATGTTTATAATGTCATCCTGTTATTATTCTATTTCTATGTTTGTAGAGGAATTTTCAGACATGGTGATTAATTCAGGTAAATATCTATCTCTATTAAGGTAAGAGATTACATGATAATATATACTTACATACTAAACTATTAAAGTCTTCTCGGATAGATTCTATGGATTTTTTTCTTCTATTAAGTTATTACAAGGTATAATAGAGGTATGTACATATTGAGCTATAAAAAATGTATTGGGGGTATTTTCAATTTTTCTAATGGATCAAGGGAATTATGATATCCCTATAGGTCATTAGTTTAACTTCCTTTTGGTGAATACACTTTGGATGACATTATTTCTATTACATTGGCATGGTCTTGTGAAATTTTTGGTTCATAACAGCTTACTTGAATTTAATCTACTACCTCGATCAGGTTTATGGGTAGCACATAATCATTCTTGAGCATGCTCTAAGGATTTACATGGGGGATTCCCAAGCCATTTAGAGTAGAAACCTTCATATCACCATACCCCATTGGTTTTTTCATTCCCTATTATAGAAACTTGCCTCAATTTATATGGATTCATAGGACTCATAGGAGGATTTATCACCATATAGTATGATGACCTTTCCATTGATGGGATATTTCATGCATTCATGAAATGTTTAAGGTACTTCCACACTGTTATGAATCCATGGTATTTTGAGAAATAAATTTTATACTATGTCTTTCAGGATAACCATGAACTTAGTATTAATTGTGAGATCCAATAACTAATCTTTAATCTTGGTATTTCTGAGATGCCATTTCTCTCCCTTTCCATACCCTTGAATTGTTACTTTAGTTGAATAAAAATACCCTTCACTATATCCCTAACTTTGAATGGTCCGTACCAGGATAATTTTGATCCCATAACCATTTTCAACCATATCCCTTCGAATGTTAACATTATCAAGTTTTCTTTAAATGTATAGGGGTTTTATATGTCCCTAGATATCTTCTTATTTGTCCCTCTCTATGAACAATATGGTGGTATGATATTCTATTAGTGTAGTCTCCACTCAGTAAAACTTGGCTGCAATAAATTCTTTATCAAACACATGTGGGCTCCAGAGGGACTAAACTAGTGTCTCTATAAGTTATTTTGAATAATTTAGGGCGTGTTGTTTTGATAGTTTGGTTGGGAAAACCACTAAATATTTTATATTTTCATATTTTTATGCCATATTTTTATGTTTACCAAGGTAGTATTTCTCATTATAATTTATCTTAGGATCTGAGGTGTTCCTGATATATGGGTATGGTACTTGGGTAGAGGTTAAGAGAGTATCTATTTCAAATGATGTAGGTCACGCTGGCCTACCCCTTTTGGGGATAATTATAAAATCACACCCCCACTAGTCATTTGTTTAAAATGATAGGGTTGGAATGTCTACTAATAGGTTGTGAAGCATATCCATGGTTTTTTTGGTCTTACTGAAGCCCGCACCCATGGTTCTTGACCATGTATATGGATTCCATGAGGATGTGATAAAACTATTGGGTATGTTCATGCCCATGTCATCCCTTAAACCCAATTCTTCTATGTCCTTAGCCTCTGGATCCCTAATCTAGTATGGGGAACTCATAATTAGGGTCGTATTAATCTTCATATAAGGGGTATGTTAAGTGCATAACATTAACATAACCAAATATTACCTCTTAATCTGATGAGGGTTCCATTTGGTGGGGTGGTTCCCTTTCTCCTTATGCTAATGGAAATAAATCTTTAGGAGTAAGAGTTTGTGTGGGAGTTTGATATTAATATTTCAATTATTCCTTTTCATGTGCCTAAATATTATGTCTTCCTCTGAAAGGCATAATAAATGACATATCCCAAGGTGCATGGATCATTAATTTTTTAAAAATATATTCTCTCAGGGTGGAAAGAGCTTGGTCGTCTGTCTTTGGAGTCATCCATTTATCAAATTTGAGTTCATTCCTAGCCAAAAATTCTTTCTAGAAACCCTATTATTTTATTTGGGTTATGATCACATGGGTCATCTGTGCCAGGGCCTTTATTATTATCACTTGAAAATAATCAACCAAACTCTGGAGGATTTCTTTTAAAGACAATACAATCCTTGATGGTGTGACACAGCATCCAATGAAATGGGTAGCATTTAGGGTGGTCACTATGGTTTAACTCATTGGGTTTTTTAGGATCTAGTAGCTTAAGAAGTTTATTTTCCATGGATTCAAGTAAATAACATGGGACATATTCATTTTATAAGGAATACACTTTTTTATCCATTCCCCAAATCACGGTCAAACCTGATCTCTTTTTTCTTCCAGTTGAGGGTTATTTTGATTCTTTTGTTGCTCAATGGAAATATTTGGGTAATTCAGGGCCTGTATGGGTGCTTGGATAGTTTTTTATTGGTTTTAGGGTGACCACATCAGGATATTCGTTTTCAATAATTTTCCACTATATCATGTGTGTGGGCCATGATTTTGCTCGATTTCACCAAATGGATCTTCTAAGAATTGTGTTTTTCTAAAAAATCATGAATCCACCTAGACACTTCATTAGGATCAAATTTGTTTGTATCTCATCAAGAATATTCTCAGCATAATATTCTAGTAATTTTTCTTATGAGAGTGTGATGCTAAGTGAGTACATTAAACCTTTTCATCTGATGATAAAGTCATAAACCCTATCATTTTCACTTTGAATATAATTTTTGAGGTAGAAAATTGTTATTTTGCTTATTTTTTATGTAAATTGATAAATTAATTAACAAAGAAGGATTTCCCAACCTGCTAAGTATCCTTCTAGAATACTATTATATCAGACAAAGCTTGGCCCCACCATATCCTGTACAAAACTCCCCGGTTTGGTTGCCTCCTACTAGCCTTGAGGGTCCATCATCAGGTCGTATTAAGACACGAATAGAGTTAGATGTTTTTCTAAAAATATTATTCCATTGAAGGTCGAGAAGATAGGATTTATGAAATTGGGTAGAGGAAAAGTTTTATCAGCCCATTTGGGATACAACTTCTTCTTTGATTGCATGATGGTGTGCCTCCCTTCCATGGCATAGATTTGAGCAGCTAGGGATTTGATGGTGTTTAGGATTTCTTGATGTATCACTTTATAGAACACCTCCATCCTAAATGGATTGAGAAATCATTGATTTGGTGGCCCTACTTTCATAACTCATTAATTTTTTATCCATTCCAAGACTAGATGACAACCTAGATGGGAGAGTGGTTATGGATGTAATTGAGGAAAGTCACAATCATCCTAAATGTACTCATTTATGTAGATTTATTTCTTAGATCTAGAGTCGTATTGAATCAAAAATTCCACTCTTGTAGGATTATTATCTATCTACTAATGTATTTTAGGATTGATATATGTTTATTTTTGAAGGTGATGCCCTGTGGGAATGTTTACTTTAAGAAGTTTCTCATTGAGTTGTTTGATATTAAGTATCTCATTCTCATATTATGATCGTAATTCCTATATAGAGGTGAATTCATATCTTATAGGTGGTGAGTGGGATATATCTACTCCTTTCACTTTATCATTGAAAGAGCTTCATTGAGTAGGAGGAAATTCATCATTTTGGGGTTCCAAGTTATGGATCCTTCCCTGATTCTATGTATGTGAAATCTTAATATTTGAATCTAGATCACCTACCTATCAAGGTAACATGTCCATATTGTGGCCCTATTAATTTTCATATTTTTCAATATCATTTTTTATATTGATTCATATTGCGTTCATTGTGTTTTATCATGAAATAGTAAATACCTTATCACTCTCTAATAAATAGGGTGGTTTTGTACCACATGTTTCACCTTTAAGGGTTGTATCAGGGTCATTTATCTGACCCCTAGTCTTATTGTTCTATATTATCTTATGAAACATATGGGGTTTGATGGCCTTTTTTAAAAATTCCCCCTATCATAGAATGTGAACAATAACCTTATAGGAATTTCTGTTCATGCTTGTCGAGAGGGGCCCAAATGATAGAGGGGTATTTCATGGAAGGAGGAATGGTTTGGATGATGGATATCAATACTTATCTCATAGACTATAAAATATTTATTCCTTTAAATGTAAGTATAATGATAAAAATTCCCCAATCTATATAGGTTGGGGTTGATTTTGGACCAATATTGGTAATTTATGATCCTGTTGTTGAGTATATGATGACTCCTAAGAAAGAAAATTGGATAAAAATACATTAAAATGTGGTATGGGGTTGATCTAGAGCCACCATTGATTTATTCAGGACCCTCTAGTGTTATTATGATCCTGGTGGTGGAGATTGAGATAAAAAATCTCTCATCCCCACGACATGGGTTTTCTCCTAGATGGATTTCATGGTGGTCAGTACCATGATCTGCCTCATTTGGTTCAATCTCATTCATGATGGACTGGGTATAATAGATGCATGTGATGGTAATTACTTCTTACAAGAATCTATCTGGTAGTCCTCAACCATGGATTCTATGTTTTATGTGTATTACCATTTTGTTGAGACACTCATCTTAGGAGTTTTTTGGTAGCCCTATCTCTCTATTCACAATGTCTTTGTATGCTTGAAATTGAGGTGATTTTTTATATTAACAAAATATCACACACATTACCTAGTCCCATGATCTCTCATGTGGATAAAACATTGTAGGATATCATATCCATAGAGATTTTATATCCTAGAATAGGGTAATGTATAAGGATCTATACTTTCCCCATACTTGGATATGAACTTTTGATGAGGCTTTGGAAATCTGTCGTTGGAGAGTTTTCATGCTATGAATGAAAACAAGATGAAGAAATTTTTCATTATCTTCTAATCCTAGGTCCCAATCCATGGAGAAATCAGCCATGTCCAGCTAACAATAGAGTGTATCTATGATCTAGATGTGACCTTCATAAACTTGATATGGGATGTTTTTATCCTTAAAACCTTGATGGATCACCCACATATTCTATTATAGGTAAGGTATGAACTCTTCCTATAGATAATCTATGATCACATCATCAAAAGTGGATATTAGAAAAAAAATGGTCAGAATGATGTTTTTGTCCAACTCTTTCCACATATCTGTGCCAGCTTCTACTTCATCAAAGATATATTCCACCACCTATTCAGACCACAGAGGTTGATTCTCTGAATCACCTGATGGATGAGGTTAGGTGTTAGTGATAGTTTATAGGGAACTATATATGGTTAACATCAATGTTTTGATTCCCTCCCTATATAAAGGTGTTTGTAAAAGGGTAGGATTTCCTTTTCTGGGAAATATATTTCCATGGGGAGGTTGTCCACGGCATATGTTAGGAGTAGAGTCCCCTAAATCCATCTCTATACCACTTTTAGGTTCACTATCGAGGTAGTTATCACCATTTTCTTCAATCAAATATTCAAAAGACCCTCATGGTTTTTCAGATATATGACTTACAGCCTCGATGACACTGGAATTGAATAGATCAAAAATATTAGCCTCATTTTACATCATGGCTATAATACACCAACCAACCTTTGGGGTTGAGCAGGGATATGCTCCTACAGCATGATGTAAACTAGAATATATTAATGAATTCCTATCACTATAGGAATATTATCCTTCTATTGAGAAGATTATGGAGTATGGTGATGATATTCTATATCATCAATGAGGATATGAGCCTGATTTTGGGTGTTTTCTGGAATATATATGTAACACCCCAGGTAAATAAAGAATATGACATTTTCATATTTATCCATATTTGTGAATAAAATATTAATATGACTTTAAAGGGGACTCTATGCTCGATGGCGTACCCAACACGCAACAACGAGTTTCTTGGGAATCTTACGTTGCACTCTAATAATAAAATAATATTATTTTAAATGGTAGTTAACATGTACCTGTTGTATTGGAGGGAATGGATAGAAATAACTAAAATATGATTATATATGTTTTTAAATGTTTTTACATTTATCCAATAAAAGATAAAGGCTTAAAATACGGAAAGAATTCAATTTTAGGCGTATATGCCCTAGTTTTCACTAAAGGTTCACTTATCGCCTTTTGATGGTGAACCGTCATTAAATATAGTTTTGTTCACTCTTATAAATTATATTGGACCAAATAAAACTCTTCTTAAGAATTGGGACATCAAAATTTACTTTGTGTAAATTTTTGTATCTTTCTGATAAAGTTCATTTTTAATGAATAGTGTAAAATGTTGTATTTTAATTCAAAACATATTTTTAATCTAATTTATTTATATGATTAGATTATCTTTTGAATTGGTTTTAAATTGAAATTAGAATATATTTTTACCATTAAATTCAATAGTGGTCATTGGAATTAATTTCACTTTGAAATCAGACTTAAACTACTGTCAATCTTTTGATACTTATTGTTTCATAAAAACACGCTATTTGCTCTGATAGCGGAAATTAATTATTAAATTAATTAATGTGACTTATATGTTTTGAATTTTATAAAATAGACTTCATTTTTGAATTTGGAATATCAAATATAGCTTAGGGTGAATTTTTGTGATTTTTCTGAAAAACTTCAATTTTTGATGAATAGTGAAACCACTAAGTGGTACTTATAAAAACTAATATTTCCGTTTAAATGAAATTTTTCCATATTTGTGTTTTAAATTTCAAAAATACAACATACATGGTTTTAATTAGGAAGTAAAATGTGGTTCAATGGGATAAAAATAAATTTTTGGTGAATAGTAACTTATTAAGTTTTTAATCGCGATTAGAGGTAATTAGTGTAGTTTATGGTAAGAATAATGTTTTAATAAAATTAAATGACCTAGACACATGTCCTACCCTCATTGGATGTGTCATGGCCGACCAAGACAATCCATGGGTCAACTTGGGGACCCCATGAAGCCACTTTGGTTGGAAATGACATTAATATCTTTTTATTTAAAGTTAAAGTAAAAAATGAGACAAACATGAAATGTTTTACTAAAACAATTTTTACATGGGGTTATACAAATAATATTTTTGACTATAAATATTAATTGGAAATATAAAAAGATTTCCTACATCATAGTATTTTTTTTAATTTTTAGACATTAAATAAATTAAATTATTTATCACATCATGATGATGCAGCGATGACCTCATTATTTAACGATTTAAATAAAATGGAAAGATAATGTAATATCTAAGACCTACACATGTCTAAAACATATTGTATGAGTTTATTTCTAACCCTTTTCACCTTATCCTCTAAATACATCAATTTGGGACCTTTAAAATCTGAAAATCTTTTGAAAATAAAGTAACATTTTGTAACTTTACAGGAGTGCCCCTCCTCTCCTCTTATAAAAGGCCCCCGCCTATACCTCCTTAGCCACACTCCCAAAGCCTTTGGCTCGGCCAACCCCTACCCATTTTGTCTCTCCACTTCCCTCTCTTACTCCTTTAAGCCTCACTTTGGGCATAAGTCTTTCCAAGGAATCCTTTGAGCTCAAACCAAAGGGAGTTACCCGATTTTAAGGTAATGTCTTCACTTGAGTACTTTTGTTTTATTTTGCTTCTTCAACCCCCTAAACTCTTTTTATTCATTTCTTTTGTAACAAATCCAGTATCATCAATATACTAGGATGTTTTTATAAGAAGGATTCGAGCTACACTTTCACACAACTACATCTAATGGTTAAAGAACATACTGTTTCCGTGGATGGCGAATTTCGGCCTCCCGAAACGATGATTGTTCAACATTCTTTTAACACCTTCAAAGGTGGCCATTAAGATGATAATATATTTATATATGATATATAATATGTTTATGATTTCCTTAAGATTATGTATTTTTCATTTTGGGCATACCTTCATGGTTTCCATTATGGGTAAATGCGATATCTTCATTTAAGGAAGTGCGGACTACCGCCCCCTCAAAGTGATTTGATTCGTTAATACCATATGTGGTACGTATAAAGGATATATTTAATGATATTATATATGATTCCATACTGAAATTAAAATACTATTATGTATCATTATGTTTTAATTCCATTAAATATGAAATAGAAATAGAAGTAACGTTCATGCGTACGTACGGCTTACCGTCTCCATGAACGGTAAATTTCATTTCTTATCTCAAAATGTTATGTAATACTATAAGTACATGTATATAATGGATATATATGTAATATATTACATAAAAATTATGGATATCATTCTATAATTATAACATATATATATATCTCTCATTTTGTTTTAATTCCATTAATATGACAAAAAAATGAAAGTAGCGTTCATGCGTACGTACGGCCTACCGTCTCCATGAACGGTGCTTTTCGTTTTTTATCTACAAATGATATGGAATAGTATTAAATGAATATTTACTTGATATATATGATATTTTAATCATTAATAATATTCTGGAAATTATTTACTTATAACTACATGGGCAATCTTTTTTCAAGCAAGTTCATTTTTGACGCATGTACCAAACATCGGCAAAAACGTCTGATATGAACTAACATTATTAAACAATTATTATAACATTATAATATGTGATATAAACTGAATAATAATCTCTAAAGCAGGTAATTAGGCAATTATTAATTGACCAAAGTTTATTATTCAGGAATATAAAGAAACGAATAAGACAAGTTGGACTTGAGGTAAGGGATCCTACTCCTCTCTTTATTTTTAATTACACTCTTTTATGTCATTCCTTTTAAGCTCATCTTTCTTGTGATTGGGATGTTATTTTATATTACCCTTAATGTAATTTTTATGTTCATATGATGATAGAACCTATTCTCTCTCATCAATCCATTTTGGAAATTTTGAGTGGCATCGTTAGGCTGCCGAATTTTCGTAAGAGATCTAACCTCTCTCTTTCTTTTTAAGTACTCTCCTTTATGTCACTTCTTTTAAGATCCTCTTTGTTATGTTGGGGGATGTTATTTTATATTCCTCTTTATATAAACTTTAAGTTAATATTATGAGATACCCTATTTGATCTCATCAATCCATTTTTGTAAGTTTTATGTGGCGCTGTTAGGCTGCCGAGTTTTCGTAAGGGATTTTTCATCTCACTTTTATTCCCGTGAGATTTATGCTACATTTGCCACAATTTCCATTGAGTGGTGTATGTAATGCCCATTATTCTACTCTTTGTGTAATATACTTTCGTTTATGAGTATTTACTTCAATGATTTATTGTCCTTCTTTCATGGGGTGTATGTTTTGAATGATACCCAAGTCGGTAAGGGAACCTTTCACCCTCCTCTTTTTTTAAAAGACTTCTTTTTTTGGGTCTTTTAATTTACATATTGTTATGTTGGGATATGTTCTCATATATCCTTATTGATGTAAATTTTATTTCCAAGTGATGAGATACACTTTTTATCTCTCATCAACTCATTTTGATGTGACGTCGTTAGGCTGTCAAGGGAACTTCTTAACCCAATTTCGATTTCTATGGGTTCAACATGTAGTTATTGAATATGTCATCCTTTGAATATGTGTGAATGACCTTTGACTATTTTACACATAATATCCACTTATATTTGGTGTATTCGTTTGTCACAAATAATTATGTGATTGATTTATCCTTAAACCAAGGATACCGTCTTTGTATGGGACTTCGTCTCAATCTCCTTTCATTGAGGCATATGTTATTTTATACACAACATTATGTTATACGGTGTATAAACCCCTTTGACTTTTACGTTTATCCAAAAGGAATCTTTTTTATATGAAGCATTTTACAAAACGACAAAAGGGAATGTTTTTGTCGTATGTATGCAGCGACGACGACTTCTCTGCCGCCGTGACCGTTATTTGGGTTTTGGCTTCCTCTACAAGACATACCTTCTTTTTAAAAGAAAAATAAATATCATGTTTTACTTTTCTTTTATTTTGGTATTGAAAATGGTTTTCATAATGTTTTTATATCAATATGTTGTTTTGATATCTTGTGATTGAAAAGTGGAAATGTTATGGTTCCTTTATGCATGTTTTATGTGATACGATTATGTTGAGGTTCTTGGGAATTATTATGAAGACGGGTGGTTCCGTGATAAAATAAGGGCGGGTGAGCCCAATATAGCTCTCCAATGCATTGGGTAACGTGAAGGAGTGAAACGTTAAGGTTTCTCCGAAGAGATTTAGGGAATATAATGTGATGGGTATTCCAAACGTAACCAAGAGGGTTACTCCCTACGTAAGAATGTTATGAATGCCTCAAGTTACCTTTATGTCTTATGATTTCTATGATTTATTCATGTTTTGATGAGGTATGTTAAAGTGCCTATGTTTTATGGGTAAAGTATGATTTCATTCTTATGTATATATGAACTCATGTTTCCTTTCCATATTTTTATAATCCTTACTGATCTTTTTATGCTCATCCCAAATTTTTGAAATGTTTTTCACAGGTCAAGGGAAAGGTACATGATGTGATGATAGTGTCAAGGATGTTTCAAGGAAGAATCCATGTTTTATTTTAAATATGTTTCCTTTGATGGGAAGAATGAATACTCTCTTTTATGTAACCACTTTGTTTAAATGTGGAATGTAATGCAATTTTCATGATCTAATTCTCTAAAACTCTAAACCTGAAAAGATCCTCAATGTGTAATCTTGTAATAACTCAATATTAAGTAAGGTTTAAGGTTGGGGCCTTATAGTTGGTATCAAAGGTCGGTTAATATAACTTTAGAGGTTAGGGTATTCTCTAAGCACAAGTGACATTACCATAATGGTTAGGATTTCAGAAAGAGTCCTAGTTTTAGATAAAGTGAATGAGTAAGTATATCTTAGTGTTTATCTTCCTCATTAGTACATGATGGTTATGTTGATATACTCACACTGACCATTTTGGTTTTAGTAAATGTCTGGATCTAGTAGGCACCAAAGTGACAATGGGTTTGAAGGAAACTGTGGTGGTTCTCTGATTAAGAGACTGGATGAGATGGGGGATTCAATGAGGAATCTCATGGTTGTTCTAAACCAACTATCAAGGAGTCATGATCAACCACTTCAACCTTGGTGAGTTCTCTAATGCATCATGTACGAGATGGCCAACTTGATGTGGAAATTCAGGTAATAATTATTAAGGTAACCATTAGGGCTTATATGATCCTTACGTTTTAGGTAATTATGGGTTACTCTATGATATGATGGAAAATGAAAGGAATGCCATAAACATGAGGTTAAAATATGTTATGATCATTTTTGAAGATTTTATCTCGTTTTGGGGAATGTTTTAAGAATTATATAGTTTTGGAAAAAGGACAACATGCAGACCGTGTGACAACCTGTCGTGTTGGAAAAAGCTGCGGGAATCGAACCCACAACCAAAGTGCGACTGGTATTTATCGCCTACCACTCGACTACGTGAAGTCCCCGGTTAGTTTGACTGATTATTTTTAGTTATATGTTTTTATGAATTAAGAGTAAGTTTATTTTGGGTTATTTATGAAAATGATTAACCTATCATGGAGGATATGTGATTAGGTTAATTACTTTTCAATACGAGACTTTAGGAGCAACTGATGTTGTTTGGAGATAAATGTTTCGATTTAACTTGGAAGACTATGTGACTAAATCCTTCAAATATTTGGGTTTCAATCTTAGTTTGGTTTACTTTGAAGAATTTTATGGACAAATTGATTATATAATGGTCCTCGTTGAACGTTGGGTTTTGTTGGACAAATTTTGGAGATTAAGAATAGATTTTCTTTTTATAAAGGGTTATCCTTTTCTGGATTATCTGATCTTGTACTAACCTTTTGGGTTTTGGTTTTGGTTAAAGTCTAAATACATGGGAAGTATATAGTTCTCTTTTGTGGATTAGGTGACTCTCTAGAAGTTTATTATAGTACTCTTAATGCGAACAAGTCTCCCTAAATACTCGTCTTTTGGAAAAAAATATGAGTTTGATTAAGGAATCTAGTAAAAGTTGAAAGTCAACATGATAAGTGATTATGTTTCCTTATGAATAAATTCCTCAATAAAAAGTAACTTAAAACAAAAATTTTTTCTATTAACTTTTCCTATTGGGGAATCGAATACCGTTTAACCCATCACAAGTTTGTGATTTTCTTATGGTTAACTTTCTCCTGGACATGTTTACTATCACTCTCCCTCAAGAACATGGCCCTTTGATTTTTCTTCCATTTCCATGTTTTTCTACATGGAATCATAGTATGGGATAACTCGGGTGACCTCTGTACTTATCTTTATTTATTTTAAAGTGATTGTTTTACCGACTCTTGTTCGGATGTGGGACTTTCAAGGATGTTTCCAAGCTCAATTTTAAAAATTGCAAGGACGCAATTCCCAAAAGGGGGGAAGGATGTAACACCCCAGGTAAATAAAGAATATGAAATTTTCATATTTATCCATATTTGTGAATAAAATATTAATATAACTTTAAAGGGTACGCTATGCTCGATGGCGTACCCAACACGCAACAACGAGTTTCTTTGGAATCTTACGTTGCACTCTAATAGTAAAATAATATTATTTTAAATGGTAGTTAACATGTACCCGTTTTATTGGCGGGAATGTATAGAAAAAACAAAAATATGATTATATATGTTTTTAAATGTTTTTACATTTATCCAATAAAAGATAAAGGCTTAAAATATGGAAAGAATTCAATTTTAGGCGTATATGCCCTAGTTTTCACTAAAGGTTCACTTATCGCCTTTTGATGGAGAGCCGTCATTAAATATAGTTTTGTTCACTCTTATACATTCTATTGGACCAAATAAAACTCTTCTTAAGAATTGGGACATCAAAATTTACTTTGTGTAAATTTTTGGTATCTTTCCGATAAAGTTCATTTTTTAATGAATAGTGTAAAATGTTGTATTTTAATTAAAAAACATATTTTTAATCTAATTTATTTATATGATTAGATTATCTTTTGAATTGGTTTTAAAGTGAAATTAGAATATATTTTTACCATTAAATTCAATAGTGGTCGTTGGAATTAATTTCACTTTGAAATCAGACTTAAACTAGTGTCAATCTTTTGATACTTATTGTTTCATAAAAACACGCTATTTGCTCTGATAGCGGGAATTAATTATTAAATTAATTAATGTGACTTATATGTTTTGAATTTTTTAAAATAGACTTCATTTTTGAATTTGGAATATCAAATATAGCTTAGGGTGAATTTTTTGGATTTTTCTGAAAAACTTCAATTTTTGATGAATAGTGAAACCACTAAGTGGTACTTATAAAAACTGATTTTTCCGTTTAAATGAAATTTTTCCATCTTTGTATTTTGAATTTAAAAAATCCTACATACATGGTTGTCATTAATAAGTAAAATGTGGTTCAATGGGATAAAAATAATTTTTTGGTGAATAGTAACTTATTAAGTTTTTAATCGCGATTAGAGGTAATTAGTGTAGTTTACGGTAAGAATAATGTTTTAATAAAATGAAATGACCTAGAAACATGTCCTACCATCATTTGATGTGTCATGGCTGACCAAGACAATCCATTGGTCAACTTGGGGACCCCATGAAGCCACTTTGGTTGGAAAATGACATTAATATCTTTTTATTTAAAGTAAAAATGAGACAAACATGAAATGTTTTAATAAAACAATTTTTACATGGGGTTATACAAATAAGATTTTTGACTATAAATATGAATTGGAAAGATAAAAATATTTACTACATCATAGTATTTTTTCTATAATTTTTAGACATTAAATAAATTAAATTATTTATGACATCATGATGATGCAGTGATGACCTCATTATTTAACGATTTAAATAAAATGGAAAGATAATGTAATATCTAAGACATACACATGTCCAAAACCTATTGGATGAGTGTATGTTGAACCCTTATCACATTAGCCTCTAAATACATCAATTGGGGACCTTTAAAATCCGAAACTCTTTTGAAAATAAAGTAACATTTTGTAACTTTACAAGAGTGCCCCTCCCGTCCTCTTATAAAAGGCCCCCACCTCTACCTCCTTACCCACACTCCCAAAGCCTTTGTCTCGACCAAACCCTGACCATGTTGTCTCTCCACTTCCCTCTCTTACTCCTTGAAGACTCACTTTGGGCAGAAGTCTTCCCAAAAAAGCCTTTGAGCTCAAACCAAAGGGAATTACCCGATTTTAAGGTAATGTCTTCACTTGAGTACTTTTGTTTTATTTTCCTTCTCCAACCCCCTAAACTCTTTTTATTCATTTATTTTGTAACAAATACAGTAACATAAATATACTAGGATGTTTTTATAAGAAGTATTTTATCTACACTTTCACACACCTACATCTAATGGTTAAAGAACATACTGTTTCCGTGGATGGCGAATTTCGGACTCCCGAAACGATGATTGTTCAACATTCTTTTAACACCTTAAAAGGTGTCCATTAAGATGACACTGTATTTATATATGATATATAATATGTTTATTATTTCTTTAAGCTTCTGTATTTTTCATTTTGGGCATACCTTTATGGTTTCCATTATGGGTAAACGCGATATCTTCATTTAAGGAAGTGCGGACTACCGCCCCCTCAAAGTGATTTGATTCGTTAATACCATATATGGTACGTATAAAGGATATATTTAATGATATTATATATGATACCATACTGGAATTAAAATACTATTATTTATCATTATGTTTTAATTCCATTAAATATGAAATAGAAATGGAAGTAGCGTTCATGCGTACGTACGGCTTACCGTCTCCATGAACGGTACATTTCATTTCTTATCTCAAAATTTTATGTAATACTATAAGTACATATATATAATGGATATATATGTAATATATTACATCAAAATTATGGATATAATTCTGGAATTATAACATATATATATCTCTCTCATTTTGTTTTAATTCCATTAATATGACAAAAAAATGAAAGTAGCGTTCGTGTGTACGTACGGCCTACTGTCTCCATGAACGGTGTTTTTCATTTTTTATCTCCAAATGATATGGAATAGTATGAAATGAATATTTACTGGATATATATGATATTTTAATAATTAATACTATTCTGGAAATTATTTACTTATAACTACATGGGCAATATTTTTTCAAAAAAGTTCATTTTTTACTCATGTACCAAACATCGGCAAAAACGTCTGATATGAACTGACATTATTAAACAATTATTATAACATTATAATATGTGATATAAACAGAATAATAATCTCTAAATGAGGTACTTAGGAAATTATTAATTGACCAAAGCTTATTATTCAGGAATATAAAGAAACGAACAAGACAAGTTGGACTTGAGGTAAGGGATCCTACTCCTCTCTTTATTTTTAAGTACACTCTTTTATTTCATTCCTTTTAAGCTCATCTTTCTTGTGATTGGGATGTTATTTTATATTACCCTTACTGTGATTTTTATGTTCATATGATGAGAGAACCTATTCTCTCTCATCAATCCATTTTGGAAATTTTGAGTGGCACCGTTAGGCTGCCGAATTTTCGTAAGAGATCTAACCTCTCTCTTTCTTTTTAAGTACTCTCCTTTATGTCACTTCTTTTAAGCTCCTATTTGTTATGTTGGGGGATGTTATTTTATATTCCTCTTTCTATAAGCTTTAAGTTAATATTATGAGATACCCTATTTGATCTCATCAATCCATTTTTGTAAATTTTATGTGGCGTTGTTAGGCTGCCGAGTTTTCGTATAGGATTATTCATCTCACTTTTATTCCCATGAGATTTATGCTACATTTGCCACAATTTCCTTTGAGTGGTGTATGTACTTCCCATTATTCTACTGTTTGTGTAATATAATTTCTTTTATGAGTATTTACATCAATGATTTATTATCCTTCTTTCATGGGGTGTATGTTTTGAAAGATACCCAAGTCGGTAAGGTAACCTTTCACCCTTCTCTTTTTTTAAAAGACTTCTTTTGTTGGGTCTTTTAATTTACATATTGTTATGTTGGGATATGTTCTCATATATCCTTATTGATGTAAAGTTTATGTCCATGTGATGAGATACACTTTTTATCTCTCATCAACTCATTTTAATGTGACGTCGTTAGGCTGTCAAGGGAACTTCTTAACCCAATTTTGATTTCTTTGGGTTCAACATGTAGTTATTGAATATGTCATCCTTTGAATATGTGTGAATTACCTTTGATTATTTTACACATAATATCCACTTATATTTGGTGTATTCGTTTGTCAGACATAATTATGTAATTGATTTATCCTTAAGCCAAGGATATCGTCTTTGTATGGGACATCGTCTCAATCTCCTTTCATTGAGGCATATTTTATTTTATAAAAAACTTTCTTTTATACAGTGTATAAACCCATTTTACTTTTACGTTTATCCAAAATAAATCTTTTTTATATGAATCATTTTACAAAATGACAAAAGGGAATGTTTTTGTCATACGTATGCGGTGACAACGACTTCTCCGCCGCCGTGACCGTTATTTGGGTTTCGGCTTCCTCTACAAGCCATACCTTCTTTTTAAAAGAAAAATAATTATCATGTTTTACTTTTCTTTTATTTTGGTATTGAAAATGGTTTTCATAATGTTTTTATATCAATATGTTGTATTGATATCTTGTGATTTAAAGGTGGAAATGTTATGGTTCTTTTATGCATGTTTTATGTGATACGATTATGTTGAGGTTCTTGGGCATTATTATGAAGACGGGTGGTTCTGTGATAAACTAAGGGCGTGTGAGCCCGATATATCTCTCCAATGCATTGGGTAACGCAAAGGAGTGAAACATTAAGGTTTCTCCAAATATATTTAGGGAATATACTATGATGGGTATTCCAAACGTAACCAAGAGGGTTACTCCCTACGTAAGAATGTTATGAATGCCTCAAGTTACCTTTTTGTCTTATGATTTCTATGATTTATTCATGTTTTGATGAGGTATGTTAAAGTGCCTATGTTTTATGGGTAAAGTATGATTTCATTCTTATGTATATATGAACTCATGTTTCCTTTCCATATTTTTATAACCCTTAATGAGCTTTTTATGCTCATCCCAAGTTTTTGAAATGTTTTTCACAGGTCAAGGGAAAGGTACATGATATGATGATAGTGTCAAGGATGTGTCAAGAAAGAATCCATGTTTTATTTTAAATATGTTTCCATTGATGGGAAGAATGAATACTATCTTTTATGTAACCACTTTGTTTAAATGTGGAATGTAATGAAATTTTCATGATCTAATTCTCTAAAACTCTAAACCTGAAAAGATCCTCAATGTGTAATCTTGTAATAACTCAAGATTAAGTAAGGTTTAAGTCTGGGGCCTTATAGTTGGTATCAAAGGTCGGTTTAGATAACTTTAGAGGTTAGGGTATTCTCTAAGCACAAGTGACATTACCATAATGGTTAGGATTTCAGAAAGAGTCCTAGTTTTAGATAAAGTGAATGAGTAAGTATATCTTAGTGTTTATCTTCCTCATTAGTACATGATGTTTATGTTGATATACTCACACTGGCCTTTTTGGTTTTAGTAAATGGCTGGATCTAGCAGGCACCAAAGTGACAATGGGTTTGAAGGAAACTGTGGTGGTTCTCTGATTAAGAGACTGGATGAGATGGGGGATTCAATGAGGAATCTCATGGTTGTTCTAAACCAACTATCAAGGAGTCATGATCAACCACTTCAACCTTGGTGAGTTCTCTAATGCATCATGTACGAGATGGCCAACTCGATGTGGAAATTCAGGTAATAATTATTAAGGTAACCATTAGGGTTTATATGATCCTCACTTTTTAGGTAATTATGGGTTACTCTATGATATGATGGAAAATGAAAGGAATGAGATAAACTTGAGGTTAAAATATGTTATGATCATTTTTGAAGATTTTATCTCGTTTTGGGGAATGTTTTAAGAATTATATAGTTTTGGAAAAATGACAACACGCAGACCATGTGACAACCCGTCACGTCGGACAAATCTGTGGTAATCGAACCCACAACCAAAGTGCGACTGGTATTTATCGCCTACCATTGGACTATGTGAAGACCCTGGTTAGTTTGACTAATTATTTTTAGTTATATGATTTTATGAATTAAGAGTAAGTTGATTTTGGGTTATTTATGAAAATGATTAACCTATCATGGAAGATATGTGATTAGGTTAATTACTTTTCAATAGGAGACTTTAGGAGCAACTGATGTTGTTTGGAGATAAATGTTTTGATTTAACTTGGAAGACTATGTCACTAAATCCTTCAAATATTTGGGTTTCAATCTTAGTTTGGATTACTTTGAAGAATTTTATGGACAAATTGATTATAGAATGGTCCTCGTTGAACTTTGGGTTTTGTTGGACAAATTTTTGAGATTAAGAATAGATTTTATTTTTATAAAGGGTTATCCTTTTCTGGATTATCTGATCTTGTACTAACCTTTTTGGTTTTGGTTTTGGTTAAATTCTAAAGACATGGGAAGTATATAGTTCTATTTTGTGGATTAGGTGACTCTCTAGAAGTTGATTATATTACTCTTAATGCGAACAAGTCTCCCTAAATACTCATCTTTTTGAAAAAAAATATGAGTTTGATTAAGGAATCTAGTAAAAGTTGAAAGTCAACATGATAAGTGATTATGTTTTCCTTATGAATAAATTCCTCAATAAAAAGTAACTTAAAACAAAAATGTTGTCTTTTAACTTTTCCTACTGGAGAATCGAATACCGTTTAACCCATCATAAGTTTGTGATTTTCTTATGGTTAACTTTCTCCTAGACATGTTTACTATCACTCTCCCTCAGGAACATGACCCATTGATTTTTCTTCCATTTCCATGTTTTTATACATGGAATCCTAGTATGGGTTAACTCAGGTGACCTCTGTACTTATCTTTCTTTATTTTAAAGTGATTGTTTTACCGACTCTTGTTCCGATGTGGGACTTTCAAGGATGTTTCCAAGCTCAATTTTAAAAATTGTGAGGACCCAATTCCCAAAAGGGGGGAAGGATGTAACACCCCAGGTAAATAAAGAATATGAAATTTTCATATTTATACATATTTGTGAATAAAATATTAATAATACTTTAAAGGGGACGCTATGCTCGATGGCGTACCCAACACGCAACAACGAGTTTCTTTGGAATCTTACGTTGCACTCTAATAATAAAATAATATTATTTTAAATGGTAGTTAACATGTACCCGTTTTATTGGAGGGAATGGATAGAAATAACTAAAATATGATTATATATGTTTTTAAATGTTTTTACATATATCCAATAAAAGACAAAGGCTTAAAATATGGAAAGAATTCAATTTTAGGCGTATATGCCCTAGTTTTCACTAAAGGTTCACTTATCGCCTTTTGATGGAGAACCGTCATTAAATATAGTTTTGTTCACTATTATACATTATATTGTACCAAATAAAGCTCTTCTTAAGAATTGGGACATCAAAATTTACTTTGTGTAAATTTTTGGTATCTTTCCGATAAAGTTCATTTTTTAATGAATAGTGTAAAATGTTTTATTTTAATTCAAAACATATTTTTAATCTAATTTATTTATATGATTAGATTATATTTTGAATTGGTTTTAAATTGAAATTAGAATATATTCTTACCATTAAATTCAATAGTGGTCGTTGGAATTAATTTCACTTTGAAATCAGACTTAAACTAGTGTGAATCTTTTGATACTTATTGTTTCATAAAAACACGCTTTTTGATCTGATAGCGGGAATTAATTATTAAATTAATTAATGTGACTTATATGTTTTTAATTTTGTAAAATAGACTTCATTTTTGAATTCGGAATATCAAAAATATCTTAGGGTGAATTTTTGCGATTTTTCTGGAAAACTTCAATTTTTGATGAATAATGAAACCACTAAGTGGTACTAATAAAAACTGATTTTTCCGTTTAAATGAAATTTTTACATCTTTGTGTTTTGAATTTAAAAAATCCGACATACATGGTTGTCATTAAGAAGTAAAATGTGGTTCAGTGGGATAAAAATAATTTTTTGGTGAATAGTAACTTATTAAGTTTTTAATCGCGATTAGAGGTAATTAGTGTAGTTTATGGTAAGAATAATGTTTTAATAAAATGAAATGACCTAGACACATGTCCTACCCTCATTTTATGTGTCATGGCCGACCAATACAATCCATGGGTCAAATTGGGGACCCCATGAAGCCACTATGGTTGGAAAATGACATTAATATCTTTTTATTTAAAGTTAAAGTAAAAATGAGACAAACATGAAATGTTTTACTAAAACAATTTTTAAATGGGGTTATAAAAATAAGATTTTTGACTATAAATATTCATTGGAAAGATAAAAATCTTTCCTACATCATAGTATTTTTTTATAATTTTTATACATTAAATAAATTAAATTATTTATGACATCATGATGATGCAGCGATGACCTCATTATTTAACGATTTAAATAAAATGGAAAGATAATGTAATTCTAAGACCTAAACATGTAAAAAACCTATTTGATGAGTGGATTTCGAACCCTTATCACATTATCCTCTAAATACATCAATGTGAGACCTTTAAAATCCGAAACGCTTTTGAAAATAAAGTAAAATTTTGTAACTTTACAAGAGTGCCCCTCCTCTCCTCTTATAAAAGGCCCCCACCTCTACCTCCTTTCCCAAACTCCCAAAGCCTTTAGATCAGCAAAACCCTACCCATTTTGTCTCTCCACATTGATCTCTTACTCCTTGAAGCCTAACTTTGGGCAGAAGTCTTCCCAAGGAAGCCTTTGAGCTCAAACCAAAGGGAGTTACCCGATTTTAAGGTAATGTCTTCACTTGAGTACTTTTGTTTTATTTTGCTTCTCCAACCCCCTAAACTCTTTTTATTCATTTATTTTGTAACAAATCCAGTATCATCAATATAATAGTATGTTTTTATAAGAAGGATTCGAGCTGAAATTTCACACACCTACATCTAATGGTTAAAGAACATACTGTTTCCATGGATGGTGAATTTAGGCCTCCCGAAACGATGATTGTTCAACATTATTTTAACACCTTCAAAGGTGGCCATTAAGATGACACTATATTTATATATGATATATATAATGTTTATTATTTCCTTAATCTTCTGTATTTTTCATTTTGGGAATACCTTTATGGTTTCCATTATGAGTAAACGCGGTATCTTCATTTAAGGAAGTGCGGACTACCGCCTCCTCAAAGTGATTTGATTCGTTAATACCATATCTGGTACGTATAAAGGATATATTTAATGATATTATATATGATACCATACTGTAATTAAAATACTATTATGTATAATTATGTTTTAATTCCATTAAATATGAAATAGAAATGGAAGTAGTGTTCATGTGTATGTACGGCTTACCCTCTCCATGAACGGTACATTTCATTTCTTATCTCAAAATGTTATGTAATACTATAAGTACATATATATAATGGATATATATGTAATATATTACATCAAAATTATTTATATCATTCTGAAATTATAACATATATATATCTTTCTCATTTTGTTTTAATTCCATTAATATGACAAAAAAATGAAAGTAGCGTTCATGCGTACGTACGGCCTACCATCTCCATGAACGGTGCTTTTCGTTTTTTATCTCCAAATGATATGGAATAGTATTAAATGAATATTTACTGGATATATATGATATTTTAATCATTAATACTATTCTGGAAATTATTTACTTATAACTACATGGGCAATCTTTTTTCAAACAAGTTCATTTTTGACTCATGTACCAAACATCGGCAAAAACGTCTGATATGAACTAACATTATTAAACAATTATTATAACATTATAATATGTGATATAAACTGAATAATAATCTCTAAAGGAGGTACTTAGTCAATTATTAATTGACCAAAGTTTATTATTCAGGAATATAAAGAAACGAACAAGACAAGTTGGACTTGAGGTAAGGGATCCTACTCCTCTCTTTATTTTTAAGTACACTCTTTTATGTCATTCCTTTTAAGATCATCTTTCTTTTGATTGGGATGTTCTTTTATATTACCCTTACTTTAATTTTTATGTTCATATGATGAGAGAACCTATTCTCTCTCATCAATCCATTTTGGAAATTTTGAGTGGCGCGGTTAGGCTGCCGAATTTTCGTAAGAGATCTAACCTCTCTCTTTCTTTTTAAGTACTCTCCTTTATGTCACTTATTTTAAGATCCTCTTTGTTATGTTGGGGGATGTTCTTTTATATTCCTCTTTCTATAAACTTTAAGTTAATATTATGAGATACCCTATTTGATCTCATCAATCAATTTTTGTAAGTTTTATGTGGCGTCGTTAGGCTGCCGAGTTTTCGTAAGGGATTTTTCATCTCACTTTTATTCCCATGAGATTTATGCTACATTTTCCACAATTTCCTTTGAGTGGTGTATTTACTTCCCATTATTCTACTCTTTGTGTAATATACTTTCATTTATGAGTATTTACATCAATGATTTATTGTCCTTCTTTCATGGGGTGTATGTTTTGAAAGATACCCAAGTCGGTAAGGGAACCTTTCACCCTCCTCTTTTTTTAAAAGATTTCTTTTGTTGGGTCTTTTAATTTACATATTGTTATGTTGGGATATGTTCTCATATATCCTTATTGATGTAAATTTTATGTCCAAATGATGATATACACTTTTTATCTCTCATCAACTCATTTTACTGTGACGTCGTTAGGCTGTCAAGGGAACTTCTTAACCCAATTTCGATTTCTTTGGGTTCAACGTGTAGTTATTGAATATGTCATCCTTTGAATATGTGTGAATGACCTTTGATTATTTTACACATAATATCCGCTTATATTTGGTGTATTCTTTTGTCACACATAATTATGTAATTGATTTATCCTTAAACCAAGGATACCGTCTTTGTATGGGACTTCGTCTCAATCTCCTTTCATTGAGGCATATTTTATTTTATACACAACTTTCTTTTATACAGTGTATAAACCCCTTTGACTTTTACGTTTATCCAAAAGGAATCTTTTTTATCCGAATCGTTTTACAAAACGACAAAAGGGAATGTTTTTGTCGTACCTATGCGGCGACAACGACTTCTCCACCGCCGTGACCGTTATTTGGGTTTCGGATTCCTCTACAAGCCATACCTTCTTTTTAAAAGAAAAATAAGTATCATGTTTTACTTTTCTTTTATTTTGGTATTGAAAATGGTTTTCATAATGTTTTTATATCAATATGTTGTATTGATATCTTGTGATTGAAAGGTGGAAATGTTATGGTTCTTTTTTTCATGTTTTATGTGATACGATTATGTTGAGGTTCTTGGGCATTATTATGAAGACGGGTGGTTCCGTGATAAACTAAGGGCGGGTGAGCCCGATATAGCTCTCCAATGCATTAGGTAACGCAAAGGAGTGAAATGTTAAGGTTTCTCCGAAGAGATTTAGGGAATATACTGTGATGGGTATTCCAAATGTAACCAAGAGGGTTACTCCCTACGTAAGAATGTTATCAATGCCTCAAGTTACTTTTATGTCTTATGATTTCTATGATTTATTAATTTTTTGATGAGGTATGTTAAAGTGCCTATGTTTTATGGGTAAAGTATGATTTCATTCTTATGTATATATGAACTCTTGTTTCCTTTCCATATTTTTATAACCCTTACTGAGCTTTTTATGCTCATCCCAAGTTTTTGAAATTTTTTTCACAGGTCAAGGGAAAGGTACATGATGTGATGATAGTGTCAAGGATGTGTCAAGAAATAATCCATGTTTTATTTTAAATATGTTTCCATTGATGGGAATAATGAATACTATCTTTTATGTAACCACTTTGTTTTAATGTGGAATGTAATGCAATTTTTATGATCTAATTCTCTAAAACTCTAAACCTGAAATGATTCTCAATGTGTAATCTTGTAATAACTCAAGATTAAGTAAGGTTTAAGTCTGGGGCCTTATAGTTGGTATCAAAGGTCGTTTTAGATAACTTTAGAGGTTAGGATATTCTCTAAGCACAAGTGACATTACCATAATGGTTAGGATTTCAGAAAGAGTCCTAGTTTTAGATAAAGTGAATGAGTAAGTATATCTTAGTGTTTATCTTCCTCATTAGTACATGATAGTTATGTTGATATACTCACACTGACCTTTTTGGTTTTAGTAAATGGCTGGATCTAGCAGGCACCAAAGTGACAATGGGTTTGAAGGAAACTGTGGTGGTTCTCTGATTAAGAGAATGGATGAGATCGGGGATTCAATGAGGAATATCATGGTTGTTCTAAACCAACTATCAAGGAGCCATGATCAACCACTTAAACCTTGGTGAGTTCTCTAATGCATCATGTACGAGATGGCCAACTCGATGTGGAAATTCAGGTAATAATTATTAAGGTAACCCTTAGGGTTTATATGATCCTTACTTTTTAGGTAATTATGGGTTACTCTATGATATGATGGAAAATGAAAGGAATGAGATAAACTTGAGGTTAAAATATGTTTTGATCATTTTTGAAGATTTTATCTCGTTTTGGGGAATGTTTTAAGAATTATATAGTTTTGGAAAAAGGACAAAAAGAAGACCGTGTGACAACCCGTCGCGTCGGGAAAGCTACGGGAATCGAACCCAAAAACCAAAGTGCGACTGGTATTCATCGCCTACCACTGGACTACTTGAAGTCCCTGGTTAGTTTGACTGGTTATTTTTAGTGATATGATTTTATGAATTAACAGTAAGTTGATTTTGGGTTATTTATGAAAATTATTAACCTATCATGGAGGATATGTTATTAGGTTAATTACTTTTCAATACGAGACTTTAGGAGCAACTGATGTTGTTTGGAGATAAATGTTTCGATTTAACTTGGAAGACTATGTGACTAAATTATTCAAATATATGGGTTTCAATATTAGTTTGGTTTACTTTGAAGAATTTTATGGACAAATTGATTATAGAATGTTTCTCGTTGAACTTTGGGTTTTGTTGGAAAAATTTTGGAGATTAAGAATAAATTTTCTTTTTATAAAGGGTTATCCCTTTCTGGATTATCTGATCTTGTACTAACCTTTTTTTTGGTTTAGGTTAAAGTCTAAAGACATGGGAAGTATATAGTTCTCTTTTGTGGATTAGGTGACTCTCTAGAAGTTGATTATAGTACTCTTAATGCGAAAAAGTCTCCCTAAATACTCGTCCTTTGGAAAAAAAATATGAGTTTGATTAAGGAATCTAGTAAAAGTTGAAAGTCAACATGATAAGTGATTATGTTTCCTTATGAATAAATTCCTCAATAAAAAGTAACTTAAAAAAAATGTTGTCTATTAACTTTTCCTACTGGGGAATCGAATACCGTTTAACCCATCACAAGTTTGTGATTTTCTTATGGTTAACTTTCTCCTAGACATGTTTACTATCACTCTCCCTCAAGAACATGACCCTTTGCTTTTTCTTCCATTTCCACGTTTTTCTACATGGAATCCTAGTATGTGTTAACTCGGGTGACCTCTGTACTTATCTTTCTTTATTTTAAAGTGATTGTTTTACCGACTCTTGTTCCGATGTGGGACTTTCAAGGATGTTTCCAAGCTCAATTTTAAAAATTGCGAGGACGCAATTCCCAAAAGGGGGGAAGGATGTAACACCCCAGGTAAATAAAGAATATGAAATTTTCATATTTATCCATATTTGTGAATAAAATATTAATATGACTTTAAATGGGACGCTATGCTCGATGGCGTACCCAACATGCAACAACGAGTTTCTTTGGAAGCTTACGTTGCACTCTAATAATAAAATAATATTATTTTAAATGGTATTTAACATGTACCCGTTGTATTAGCTGAAATGGATAGAAATAACTAAAATATGATTATATATGTTTTTAAATGTTTTTACATTTATCCAATAAAAGATAAAGGCTTAAAATATGGAAAGAATTCAATTTTAGGCGTATATGCCCTAGTTTTCACTAAAGGTTCACTTATCGCCTTTTGATGGCGAACCGTCATTAAATATAGTTTTGTTCACTCTTATACATTCTATTGGACCAAATAAAAATCTTCTTAAGAATTGGGACATCAAAATTTACTTTGTGTAAATTTTTGGTATCTTTCCGATAAAGTTCATTTTTTAATGAATAGTGTAAAATGTTGTATTTTAATTCAAAACATCTTTTTAATCTAATTTATTTATATGATTATATTATCTTTTGAATTTGTTTTAAAGTGAAATTAGAATATATTTTTACCAATAAATTCAATAGTGGTTGTTGGAATTAATTTCACTTTGAAATCAGACTTAAACTAGTGTCAATCTTTTGATACTTATTGTTTCATAAAAACACGCTATTTGCTCTGATAGCGGGAATTAATTATTAAATTAATTAATGTGACTTATATGTTTTGAATTTTGTAAAATAGACTTAATTTTTGAATTCGTAATATCAAATATATCTTAGGGTGAATTTTTGGGATTTTTCTGAAAAACTTCAATTTTTGATGAATAGTGAAACCACTAAGTGGTACTTATAAAAACTGATTTTTCTGTTTAAATGAAATTTTGCCATATTTGTGTTTTTAATTTCAAAAATCCTACATACATGGTTGTCATTAAGAAGTAAAATGTGGTTCAATGGGATAAAAAAAAATTTTGGTGAATAGTAACTTATTAAGTTTTTAATCGTGATTAGAGGTAATTAGTGTAGTTTACGGTAAGAATAATGTTTTAATAAAATGAAATGACCTAGACACATGTCCTACCCTCATTGGATGTGTCATGGCCTACCAATACAATCCATGGGTCAACTTGGGGACCTCATGAAGCCACTTTGGTTGGAAAATGACATTAATATCTTTTTATTTAAAGTTAAAGTAAAAATGAGACAAACAAGAAATGTTTTACTAAAACAATTTTTACATGGGGTTATACAAATAAGATTTTTGACTATAAGTATGAATTGGAAAGATAAAAATATTTCCTACATCATAGTATTTTTTTTTAATTTTTATACATTAAATAAATTAAATTATTTATGACATCATGATGATGCAGCGATGACCTCATTATTTAACGATTTAAATAAAATGGAAAGATAATGTAATATCTAAGCCCTAAACATGTCCAAAACCTATTGGATGAGTGGATTTAGAACCCGTATCACATTATCCTCGAAATACATCAATGTGGGACCTTTAAAATCTGAAACTCTTTTGAATATAAAGTAACATTTTGTAACTTTACAAGAGTGCCCCTCCTCTCCTCTTATAAAAGGCCCCCACCTCTACCTCCTTACCCACACTCCCAAAGCCTTTGGCTCGGCCAAAACCTGACCATTTTATCTATCCACTTCCCTCTATTACTCCTTGAAGCCTCACTTTGGGCAGAAGTCTCTCCAAGGAAGCCTTTGAGCTCAAACCAAAGGGAGTTACCCGATTTTAAGGTAATGTCTTCACTTGAGTACTTTTGTATTATTTTGCTTCTCCAACCCCCTAAACTCTTTTTATTCATTTATTTTGTAACAAATAAAGTATAATAAATATACTATGATGTTTTTATAAGAAGGATTCGAGCTACACTTTCACACACCCACATCTAATGGTTAAAGAACATACTGTTTCCGTGGATGGCGAATTTCGGCCTCCCGAAACGATGATTGTTCAACATTCTTTTAACACCTTCAAAGGTGGCCATTAAGATGACACTATATTTATATATGATATATAATATGTTTATGATTTCCTTAATCTTCTGTATTTTTCATTTTTTTCATACCTTCATGGTTTCCATTATGGGTAAACGCGATATCTTTATTTAAGGAAGTGCGGACTACCGCCCCCTCAAAGTGATTTGATTTGTTAATACCATATGTGGTACGTATAAAGGATATATTTAATGATATTATATATGATAACATACTGGAATTAAAATACTATTATGTATCATTATGTTTCAATTCCATTAAATATGAAATAGAAATGGAAGTAGCGTTCATGCGTACGTACGGCTTACCGTCTCCATGAACGGTACATTTCATTTCTTATCTCAAAATGTAATTTAATACTATAAGTACATATATATAATGGATATATATGAAATATATTACATCAAAATTATGGATACCATTCTAGAATTATAACATATATATATCTCTCTCATTTTGTTTTAATTCCATTAATATGACAAAAAAATGAAAGTAGCGTTCATGCGTACGTACGGCCTACCGTCTCCATGAATGGTGCTTTTCGTTTTTTATATCCAAATGATATGTAATAGTATGGAATGAATATTTACTGGATATATATGATATTTTAATCATTAATACTATTCTGGAAATTATTTACTTATAACTACATGGGAAATCTTTTTTCAAACAAGTTCATTTTTGACTCATGTACCAAACATCGACAAAAACGTCTGATATGAACTAACATTATTAAACAATTATTATAACATTATAATATGTGATATAAACTGAATAATAATCTCTAAAAGAGTTACTTAGGAAATTATTAATTGAACAAATTTTATTATTCAGGAATATAAAGAAATGAACAAGACAAGTTGGACTTGAGGTAAGGGATCCTACTCCTCTCTTTATTTTTAAGTACACTCTTTTATGTCATTCCTTTTAAGCTCATCTTTTTTGTGATTGGGATGTTCTTTTATATTACCCTTACTGTAATTTTTATGTTCATATGATGAGAGAACCTATTCTCTCTCATCAATCCATTTTGGAAATTTTGAGTGGCGTCGTTAGGCTGCCAAATTTTCGTAAGAGATCTAACCTCTCTCTTTCTTTTTAAGTACTCTCCTTTATGTCACTTATTTTAAGCTCCTATTTGTTATGTTGGGGTATGTTATTTTATATTCCTCTTTATATAAAATTTAATTTAATATTATGAGATACCCTATTTGATCTCATCAATCCATTTTTGTAAGTTTTATGTGGCGTCGTTAGGCTGCCGAGTTTTCGTAAGGGATTTTTCATCTCACTTTTATTCCCGTGAGATTTATGCTACATTTTCCACAATTTCCTTTGAGTGGTTTATGTACTGCACATTATTCTACTCTTTGTGTAATATACTTTCGTTTATGAGTATTTACATCAATGATTTATTATCCTTCTTTTATGGGGTGTATGTTTTGAAAGATACCCAAGTCGGTATGGGAACCTTTCACCCTCCTCTTTTTTTAAAATACTTCTTGTGTTGGGTCTTTTAATTTACATATTGTTATGTTGGGATATGTTCTCATATATCCTTATTGATGTAACTTTTATGTCCAAGTGATGAGATACACTTTTTATCTCTCATCAACTCATTTTTATGTGACGTCGTTAGGCTGTCAAGGGAACTTCTTAACCCAATTTCGATTTCTTTGGGTTCAACATGTAGTTATTGAATATGTCATCCTTTGAATATGTGTGAATAAACTTTTATTATTTTCACATAATATCCACTTATATTTGGTGTATTCGTTTGTCACACATAATTATGTGATTGATTTATCCTTAAACCAAGGATACCGTCTTTGTATGGGACTTCGTCTCAATCTCCTTTCATTGAGGCATATTTTATTTTATACACAACTTTATTTTATACGGTGTATAAACACCTTTTACTTTTACATTTATCCAAAAGGAATCTTTTTTATACGAAGCGTTTTACAAAACGACAAAAGGGAATGTTTTTGTCGTATGTATGCGGCGGCAATGACTTCTCTGCCGCCGTGACTGTTATTTGGGTTTTGGCTTCCTCTACAAGACATACCTTCTTTTTAAAAGAAAAATAAATATCATGTTTTACTTTTCTTTTATTTTGGTATTGAAAATGGTTTTCATAATGTTTTTATATCAATATGTTTTATTGATATCTTGTGATTGAAAGATGGAAATGTTATGGTTCCTTTATGCATGTTTTATGTGATACGATTATGTTGAGGTTCTTGGGCATTATTATGAAGACGGGTGGTTCCGTGATAAAATAAGGGCGGGTGAGCCCGATATAGCTCTCCAATTCATTGGGTAACGTGAAGGAGTGAAACTTTAAGGTTTCTCCGAAGAGATTTAGGGAATATAATGTGATGGGTATTCCAAACGTAACCAAGAGGGTTACTCCCTACGTAAGAATGTTATGAATGCCTCAAGTTACCTTTATGTCTTATGATTTCTATGATTTATTCATGTTTTGATGAGGTATGTTAAAGTGCCTATGTTTTATGGGTAAAGTATGATTTCATTCTTATGTATATATGAACTCATGTTTCCTTTCCATATTTTTATAACCCTTACTGAGCTTTTTATGCTCATCCCAAGTTTTTGAAATGTTTTTCACAGGTCAAGGGAAAGGTACATGATGTGATGATAGTGTCAAGGATGTGTCAAGAAAGAATCCATGTTTTATTTTAAATATGTTTCCATTGATGGGAAGAATGAATACTGTCTTTTATGTAACCACTTTGTTTAAATGTGGAATGTAATGCAATTTTTATGATCTAATTCTCTAAAACTCTAAACCTGAAAAGATCCTCAATGTGTAATCTTGTAATAACTTAAGATTAAGTAAGGTTTAAGGTTGGGTCCTTATAGTTGGTATCAAAGGTCGGTTTAGATAACTTTAGAGGTTAGGGTATTCTCTAAGCACAAGTGACATTACCATAATGGTTAGGATTTCAGAAAGAGTCCTAGTTTTAGATAAAGTGAATGAGTAAGTATATCTTAGTGTTTATCTTCCTCATTAGTACATGATGGTTATGTTGATATACTCACACTGACGTTTTTGGTTTTAGTAAATGGCTGGATCTAGAAGGCACCAAAGTGACAATGGGTTTGAAGGAAACTGTGGTGGTTCTCTGATTAAGAGACTGGATGAGATGGGGGATTCAATGAGGAATCTCATGGTTGTTCTAAACCAACTATCAAGGAGTCATGATCAACCACTTCAACCTTGGTGACTTCTCTAATGCATCATGTACGAGATGGCCAACTCGATGTGTAAATTCAGGTAATAATTATTAAGGTAACCATTAGGGTTTATACGATCCTTACTTTTTAGGTAATTATGGGTTACTCTATGATATGATGGAAAATGAAAGGAATGAGATAAACTTGAGGTTAAAATATGTTATGATCATTTTTGAAGATTTTATCTCATTTTGGGAAATGTTTTAAGAATTATATATTTTTGGAAAAAGGACAACACGCAGACCGTGTGACAACCCGTCGCGTCGGACAAAGCTGCAGGAATCGAACCCACAACCAAAGTGCGACTGGTTTTTATTGTCTACCACTGGACTACGTGAAGTCCCTGGTTAGTTTGACTGATTCTTTTTAGTTATATGATTTTATGAATTAAGAGTAAGTTGATTTTGGGTTATTTATAAAAATGATTAACCTATCATGGAGGATATGTGATTAGGTTAATTACTTTTCAATACGAGACTTTAGGAGCAACTGATGTTGTTTGGAGATAAATGTTTCGATTTAACTTGGAAGACTATGTGACTAAATCCTTCAAATATTTGGGTTTCAATATTAGTTTGGTTTACTTTGAAGAATTTTATGGACAAATTGATTATAGAATGGTCCTCGTTGAACTTTGGGTTTTGTTGGACAAATTTTGGATATTAAGAATAGATTTTCTTTTTATAAAGGGTTATCCTTTTCTGGATTATCTGATCTTGTACTAACCTTTTTTGTTTTGGTTTTGGTTAAAGTCTAAAGACATGGGAAGTATATAGTTCTATTTTTTGGATTACGTGACTCTCTAGAAGTTGATTATAGTACTCTTTATGCGAACAAGTCTCCATAAATACTCGTCTTTTGGAAAAAATATGAGTTTGATTAAGGAATCTAGTAAAAGTTGATAGTCAACATGATAAGTGATTATGTTTCCTTATGAATAAATTCCTCAATAAAAAGTAACTTAAAACAAAAATGTTGTCTATTAAATTTTCCTACTGGGGAATCGAATACCGTTTAACCCATCACAAGTTTGTGATTTTCTTATGGTTAACTTTCTCCTAGACATGTTTACTATCACTCTCCCTCAAGAACATGACCCTTTGATTTTTCTTCCATTTTCATGTTTTTCTACATGGAATCCTAGTATGGGTTAACTCGGGTGACCTCTGTACTTATCTTTCTTTATTTTAAAGTGATTGTTTTACCGACTCTTGTTCTGATGTGGGACTTTCAAGGATGTTTCCAAGCTCAATTTTAAAAATTGCGAGGACGCAATTCCCAAAAGGGGGGAAGGATGTAACACCCCAGGTAAAAAAAGAATATGAAATTTTCATATTTATTCATATTTGTGAATAAAATATTAATATGACTTTAAAGGGGACGCTATGCTCGATGGCGTACCCAACACGCAACAATGAGTTTCTTTGGAATCTTATGTTGCACTCTAATAATAAAATAATATTATTTTAAATGGTAGTTAACATGTACCCGTTGTATTGGCGGAAATGGATATAAATAACTAAAATATGATTATATATGTTTTTAAATGTTTTTACATTTATCCAATAAAAGACAAAGGCTTAAAATACAGAAAGAATTCAATTTTTGGCGTATATGCCCTAGTTTTCACTAAAGGTTCACTTATCGCCTTTTGATGGCGAACCGTCATTAAATATAGTTTTTTTCACTCTTATACATTCTATTCGACCAAATAAAACTCTTCTTAAGAATTGGGACATCAAAATTTACTTTGTGTAAATTTTTGGTATCTTTCCGATAAAGTTCATTTTTTAATGAATAGTGTAAAATGTTGTATTTTAATTCAAAACATCTTTTTAATATAATTTATTTATATGATTAGATTATCTTTTGAATTGGTTTTAAAGTGAATTTAGAATATATTTTTATCATTAAATTCAATAGTGGTCGTTGGAATTAATTTCACTTTGAAATCAGACTTAAACTAGTGTCAATCTTTTGATACTTATTGTTTCATAAAAACACGCTATTTGCTCTGATAGCGGGAATTAATTATTAAATTAATTAATGTGAATTATATGTTTTGAATTTTGTAAAATAGACTTCATTTTTTAATTCGGAATGTCAAATATAGCTTAGGGTGAATATTTGGGATTTTTCTGAAAAACTTCAATTTTTGATGAATAGTGAAACCACTAAGTGGTACTTATAAAAACTGATTTTTCCGTTTAAATAAAATTTTACCATATTTGTGTTTTGAAATTCCAAAATCCGACATACATGGTTTTCATTAAGAAGTAAAATGTGGTTCAATGGGATAAAAATAATTTTTTGGTGAATAGTAACTTATTAAGTTTTTAATCGCGATTAGAGGTAATTAGTGTAGTTTATGGTAAGAATAATGTTTTAATAAAATGAAATGACCTAGACACATGTCCTACCCTCATTGGATGTGTCAGGTCCGACCAAGACAATCCATGGGTCAACTTGGGGACCCCATGAAGCCACTTTGGTTGGAAAATGACATTAATATCTTTTTATTTAAAGTTAAAGTAAAAATGAGACAAACATGAAATGTTTTACTAAAACAATTTTTACATGGGGTTATAAAAGTTAGATTTTTGACTATAAATATTAATTGGAAAGATAAAAATATTTCCTACATCATATTATTTTTTTTATAATTTTTATACATTAAATAAATTAAATTATTTATGACATCATGATGATGCAGCGATGACCTCATTATTTAACGATTTAAATAAAATGGAAAGATAATGTAATATCTAAGACCTACACATGTCCAAAACCTATTGTATGAGTGTATTTCAAACCCTTATCACCTTATACTCTAAATACATCAATTTGGGACCTTTAAAATCCGAAACTCTTTTGAAAATAAAGTAACATTTTGTAACTTTACAAGAGTGCCCCTCCTCTCCTCTTATAAAAGGCCCCCACCTCTACCTCCTTACCCACACTCCCAAATCCTTTGGCTCGGACAACCCCTGCCCATTTTGTCTCTCCACTTCCCTCTATTACTCCTTGAATCCTCAATTTGGGCAGAATTCTTCCCAAGGAATCCTTTGAGCTCAAAAAAAAGGGAGTTACCCGATTTTAAGGTAATGTCTTCACTTGAGTACTTTTGTTTTATTTTGCTTCTCCAACCCCCTAAACTCGTTTTATTAATTTCTTTTGTAACAAATCCAGTATCATCAATATACTAGGATGTTTTTATAAGAAGTATTCGAGCTACACTTTCACACACCTATATCTAATGGTTAAAGAACATACTGTTTTCGTGGATGGCGAATTTCGGCCTCCCGAAACGATGATTGTTCAACATTATTTTAACACCTTCAAAGGTGGCCATTAAGATGACACTATATTTATATATGATATATAATATGTTTATGATTTCCTTAAGCTTATGTATTTTACATTTTGGGTATACCTTTATGGTTTCCATTATGGGTAAATGCGATATCTTCATTTAAGAAAGTGCGGACTACCGCCCCCTCAAAGTGATTTGATTCGTTAATACCATATGTGGTACGTATAAAGGATATATTTAATGATATTATATATGATACCATACTGGAATTAAAATACTATTATGTATCATTATGTTTTAATTCCATTAAATATGAAATAGAAATGGAAGTAGCGTTCATGCGTACGTACGGTTTACCGTCTCCGTGAACGGTACATTTCATTTCTTATCTCAAAATGTTATGTAATACTATAAGTACATATATATAATGGATATATATGTAATAAATTACATCAAAATTATGGATATCATTATGGAATTATAACATATATATATCTCTCTCATTTTGTTTTAATTCCATTAATATGACAAAAAATTGAAAGTAGCGTTCATGCGTACGTACGGTCTACCGTCTCCATGAACGGTGCTTTTCGTTTTTTATCTCCAAATGATATGGAATAGTATGAAATGAATATTTACTAGATATATATAATATTTTAATCACTAATACTATTCTGGAAATTATTTACTTATAACTACATGGGCAATCTTTTTTCAAACAAGTTCATTTTTGACTCATGTACCAAACATCGGCAAAAACGTATGATATGAACTAACATTATTAAACAATTATTATAACATTATAATATGTGATATAAACTGAATAATAATCTCTAAAGGAGGTACTTAGGAAATTATTAATTGACCAAAGTTTATTATTCAGGAATATAAAGAAACGAACAAGACAAGTTGGACTTGAGGTAAGGGATCCTACTCCTCTCTTTATTTTTAAGTACACTTTTTTATGTCATTCCTTTTAAGCTCATCTTTCTTGTGATTGGGATGTTATTTTATATTACCCTTACTGTAATTTTTATGTTAATATGAAGAGAGAACCTATTCTCTCTCATCAATCCATTTTGGAAATTTTGAGTGGCGCCGTTAGTCTGCCGAATTTTCGTAAGAGATCTAACCTCTCACTTTCTTTTTAAGTACTCTGCTTTATGTCACTTCTTTTAAGCTCCTATTTGTTATGTTGAGGGATGTTCTTTTATATTCCTATTTCTATAAACTTTAATTTAATATTATGAGATACCCTATTTCATCTCATCAATCCATTTTTGTAAGTTTTATGTGGCGTTGTTAGGCTGCCGAGTTTTCGTAAGGGATTTTTCATCTCACTTTTATTCCCGTGAGATTTATGCTACATTTTCCACAATTTTCTTTGAGTGGTGTATGTACTGCCCATTATTCTACTATTTGTGTAATATAATTTCGTTTATGAGTATTTACATCAATGATTTATTGTCGTTCTTTCGTGGGGTGTATGTTTTGAAAGATACCCAAGTCAGTAAGGGAACCTTTCACCCTCCTCTTTTTTTAAAAGACTTCTTTTGTTGGGTCTTTTAATTTACATATTGTTATATTGGGATATGTTCTAATATATCCTTATTGATGTAAATTTTATGTCCAAGTTATGAGATACACTTTTTATCTCTCATCAACTCATTTTGATGTGATGTCGTTAGGCTGTCAAGGGAACTTCTTAACCCAATTTTGATTTCTTTGGGTTCAACATGTAGTTATTGAATATGTCATCCTTTGAATATGTGTGAATGACCTTTGATTATTTTACACATAATATCCACTTATATTTGGTGTATTTGTTTGTCACACATAATTATGTAATTGATTTATCCTTAAACCAAGGATATCGTCTTTGTATGGGACTTCGTCTCAATCTCCTTTCATTGAGGCATATTTTATTTTATACACAACTTTGTTTTATACGGTGTATAAACGCCTTTGACTTTTACGTTTATCCAAAAGGAATCTTTTTTATATTAAGCGTTTTACAAAACGACAAAAGGGAATGTTTTTGTCGTACGTATGCGGCAACAACGACTTCTCTGCTGCTGTGACAATTATTTGGGTTTCGGCTTCCTCTACAAGCCATACCTTATTTTTAAAAGAAAAATAAATATCATGTTTTACTTTTATTTTATTTTGGTATTGAAAATGGTTTTCATAATGTTTTTATATCAATATGTTGTATTGATATCTTGTGATTCAAAGGTGGAAATGTTATGGTTCCTTTATGCATGTTTTATCTGATACGATTATGTTGAGGTTATTGGGCATGATTATGAAGACGGGTGGTTCCATGATAAACTAAGGGCGGCTGAGCCCGATATAGATCTCCAATGCATTGGGTAACGCGAAGGAGTGAAACTTTATGGTTTTTCCCTAAGAGATTTAGGGAATATACTATGATGGGTATTCCAAACGTAACCAAGAGGGTTACTCCCTACATAAGAATGTTATGAATGCCTCAAGTTACCTTTATGTCTTATGATTTCTATGATTTATTCATGTTTTTATGAGGTATGTTAAATTTCCTATGTTTTATGGGTAAAGTATGATTTCATTCTTATGTATATATGAACTCATGTTTCCTTTCCATATTTTTATAACCCTTACTGAGCTTTTTATGCTCATCCCAAGTTTTTGAAATGTTTTTCACAGGTCAAGGGAAAGGTACATGATGTGATGATAGTTTCAAGGATGTATCAAGAAAGAATCCATGTTTTATTTTAAATATGTTTCCGTTGACGGGAAGAATGAATATTGTCTTTTATGTAACCACTTTGTTTAAATGTGGAATGTAATGCAATTTTCATGATCTAATTCTCTAAAACTCTAAACCTGAAAAGATCCTCAATGTGTAATCTTGTAATAACTCAAGATTAAGTAAGGTTTAAGGCTGGGGCCTTATAGTTGGTATCAAAGGTCGGTTTAGATAACTTTAGAGGTTAGGGTATTCTCTAAGCACAAGTGACATTACCATAATGGTTAGGATTTCAGAAAGAGTCCTAGTTTTAGATAAAGTGAATGAGTAAGTATATCATAGTGTTTATCTTCCTCATTAGTACGTGATGGTTATGTTGATATACTCACACTGACCTTTTTGGTTTTAGTAAATGGCTGGATCTAGCAGGCACCAAAGTGACAATGGGTTTGAAGGAAACTATGGTGGTTCTCTGATTAAGAGACTGGATGAGATGGGGGATTCAATGAGGAATCTCATGGTAGTTCTAAACCAACTATCAAGTAGTCATGATCAACCACTTCAACCTTGGTGAGTTCTCTAATGCATCATGTATGAGATGGTCAACTCGATGTGGAAATTCAGGTAATAATTATTAAGGTAACCATTAGGGTTTATATGATCCTTACTTTTTAGGTAATTATGGGTTACTCTATGATATGATGGAAAATGAAAGGAATGAGATAAACTTGAGGTTAAAATATGTTATGATCATTTTTGAAGATTTTATCTCGTTTTCGGGAATGTTTTAAGAATTATATAGTTTTGAAAAAAGGACAACACGCAGACCGTGTGACAACCCGTCACGTCGGACAAAGCTGCCGGAATCGAACCCACAACCAAAGTGCGACTGGTATTTATCATCTACCACTGGACTACATGAAGTCCCTGGTTAGTTTGACTTATTATTTTTAGTTATATGATTTTATGAATTAAGAGTAAGTTGATTTTGGGTTATTTATGAAAATGATTAACCTATCATGGAGGATATGTGATTAGGTTAATTACTTTTCAATACGAGACTTTAGGAGACACTGATGTTGTTTTGAGATAAATGTTTCGATTTAACTTGGAAGACTATGTGACTAAATCCTTGAAATATTTGGGTTTCAATCTTATTTTGGTTTACTTTGAAGAATTTTATGGAAAAATTGATTATAGAATGGTCCTCGTTGAACTTTGGGTTTTGTTGGACAAATTTTGGAGATTAAGAATAGATTTTCTTTTTATAAAGGGTTATCCTTTTCTGGATTATCTGATCTTGTACTAAACTTTTTTGTTTTGGTTTTGGTTAAAGTCTAAAGACATGGGAAGTATATAGTTCTCTTTTTTGGATCAGGTTACTCTCTAGAAGTTGATTATAGTACTCTTAATGTGAACAAGTCTCCCTAAATACTCGTCTTTTGGAAAAAATATGAGTTTGATTAAGGAATCTAGTAAAAGTTGAAAGTCAACATGATAAGTGATTATGTTTCCTTATGAATAAATTCCTCAATAAAAAGTAACTTAAAACAAAAATTTTGTCTATTAACTTTTCCTACTGGGGAATCGAATACCGTTTAACCCATCACAAGTTTGTGATTTTCTTATGGTTAACTTTCTCCTGGACATGTTTACTATCACTCTCCCTCAAGAACATGACCCTTTGCTTTTTCTTCCATTTCCATGTTTTTCTAAATGGAATCCTAGTATGGATTAACTCGGGTGACCTCTGTACTTATCTTTATTTATTTTAAAGTGATTTTTTTACCGACTCTTGTTCCGATGTGGGACTTTCAAGGATGTTTCCAAGCTCAATTTTAAAAATTGCGAGGACGCAATTCCCAAATGGGGGGAAAGATGTAACACCCCAGGTAAATAAAGAATATGACATTTTAATATTTATCTATATTTGTGAATAAAATATTAATATGACTTTAAAGGGGACGCTATGCTCGATGGCGTACCCAACACGCAACAACGAGTTTCTTTGGAATCTTATGTTTCACTCTAATAATAAAATAATATTATTTTAAATGGTAGTTAACATGTACCCGTTGTATTGGCGGTAATGGATAGAAATAACCAAAATATGATTATATATGTTTTTAAATGTTTTTACATTTATCCAATAAAAGATAAAGGCTTAAAATACGGAAAAAATTCAATTTTAGGCGTATATGCCCTAGTTTTCACTAAAGGTTCACTTATCGCCTTTTGATGGAGAACCGTCATTAAATATAGTTTTGTTCACTCTTATAAATTATATTGGACCAAATAAAACTCTTCTTAAGAATTAGGACATCAAAATTTACTTTTTGTAAATTTTTGGTATCTTTCCGACAAAGTTCATTTTTTAATGAATAGTGTAAAATGTTGTATTTTAATTCAAAACAACTTTTTAATCTAATTTATTTATATGATTAGATTATCTTTTGAATTGGTTTTAAAGTAAAATTAGAATATATTTTTACCATTAAATTCAATAGTGGTCGTTGGAATTAATTTCACTTTGAAATCAGACTTAAACTAGTGTCAATCTTTTGATACTTATTGTTTCATAAAAACACTCTATTTGCTCTCATAGAGGGAATTAATTATTAAATTAATTAATTTGACTTATATGTTTTTAATTTTGTAAAATAGACTTCATTTTTGAATTCGGAATATCAAATATAGCTTAGGGTGAATTTTTGGAATTTTTCTGAAAAACTTCAATTTTTGATGAATGGTGAAACCACTAAGTGGTACTTATAAAAACCAATTTTTCCGTTTAAATGAAATTTTGTCATCTTTGTGTTTTTAATTTCAAAAATCCGACATACATGTTTTTCATTAAGAAGTAAAATGTGGTTCAATGGGATAAAAATAATTTTTTGGTGAATAGTAACTTATTAAGTTTTTTATCGCGACTAGAGGTAATTAGTGTAGTTTACGGTAAGAATAATGTTTTAATAAAAAGAAATGACCTAGCCACATGTCCTAACCTCATTGGATGTGTCATGTCCGACCAAGACAATTTATGGGTCAACTTGGGGACCCCATGAAGCCACTTTGGTTGGAAAATGAAATTAATATCTTTTTATTTAAAGTTAAAGTAAAAATGAGACAAACATGAAATGTTTTACTAAAAAAAATTACATGGGGTTATAAAAATATGATTCTTGACTATAAATATTCATTGGAAATATAAAAATATTTCCTACATCATAGTATTTTTTTTATAATTTTTAGACATTAAATAAATTAAATTATTTATGACATCATGATGATGCAGCGATGACCTCATTATTTAACGATTTAAATAAAATGGAAAGATAATGTAATATCTAAGACCCAAACATGTCCAAAACCAATTGGATGAGTGGATTTCGAACCCTTATCACATTATCCTCAAAATAAATCAATGTGGGACCTTTAAAATCCGAAACGCTTTTGAAAATAAAGTAACATTTTGTAACTTTACAAGAGTGCCCCTCCTCTCCTCTTATAAAAGGCCCCCACCTCTACCTCCTTACCCACACTCCCAAAGCCTTTGTCTCGGCCAACCCCTGCCCCTTTTGTCTCTACACTTCCCTCTATTACTCCTTGAAGCCTCACTTTGGTCATAAGTCTTACCAAGGAAGCCTTTGAGCTCAAACCAAAGGGAGTTACCCGATTTTAAGGTAATGTCTTCACTTGAGTACTTTTGTTTTATTTTGCTTCTTCAACCCCCTAAACTCTTTTTATTCATTTATTTTGAAACAAATACAGTATAATCAATATACTATGATTTTTTTATAAGAAGTATTCCAGCTACACTTTCACACACCTACATCTAATGGTTAAAGAACATACTGTTTCCGTGGATGGAAAATTTCGGCCTCCCGGAACGATGATTGTTCAACATTCTTTTAACACCTTAAAAGGTGGCCATTAAGATGACACTATATTTATATATGATATATAATATGTTTATGATTTCCTTAAGCTTCTGTATTTTTCATTTTGGATATACCTTTATGGTTTCCATTATGGGTAAACGCGATATCTTCATTTAAGGAAGTGTGGACTACCGCCCCCTCAAAGTGATTTGATTCCTTAATACCATATGTGGTACATATAAAGGATATATTTAATGATATTATATATGATACCATACTATAATTAAAATACTATTATTTATCATTATTTTTTAATTCCATTAAATATGAAATAGAAATGGAAGTAGCATTAATGCGTACGTACGGCTTATCGTCTCCATGAACGGTACATTTCATTTCTTATCTCAAAATGTTATGTAATACTATAAGTACATATATATAATGGATATATATGTAATATATTACATCAAAATTATGGATATCATTCTGGAATTATAACATATATATATCTCTCTCATTTTGTTTTAATTCCATTAATATGACAAAAAAATGAAAGTAGCGTTCATGCGTACGTGCGGCCTACCATCTCCATGAACGGTGCTTTTCGTTTTTTATCTCCAAATGATATGGAATAGTATGAAATGAATATTTACTGGATATATATGATATTTTAATCATTAATACTATTCTGGAAATTATTTACTTATAACTACATGGGCAATCTTTTTTCAAACAAGTTCATTTTTGACTCATGTACCAAACATCGGCAAAAACGTCTGATATGAACTAACATTATTAAACAATTATTATAACATTATAATATGTGATATAAACTGTATAATAATCTCTAAAGGAGGTACTTAGGCAATTATTAATTGACCAAAATTTATTATTCCGGAATATAAAGAAACGAACAAGACAAGTTGGACTTGAGGTAAGAGATCCTACTCCTCTCTTTATTTTTAAGTACACTCTTTTATGTCATTCCTTTTAAGCTCATATTTCTTGTGATTGGAATTTTGTTTTATATTACCCTTACTGTAATTTTTATGTTCATATGATTAGAAAACCTATTCTCTCTCATCAATCCATTTTGGAAATTTTGAGTGGCGCAGTTAGGCTGCCGAATTTTCGTAAGAGATCTAAACTCTCTCTTTCTTTTTAAGTACTCTCCTTTATGTCACTTCTTTTAGGCTCCTCTTTGTTATGTTGGGGGATGTTCTTTTATATTTCTATTTCTATAAAATTTAAGTTAATATTATGAGATACCCTATTTTATCTCATCAATCCATTTTTGTAAGTTTTATGTGGCGTCGTTAGGCTGCCGAGTTTTCGTAAGGGATTTTTCATCTCACTTTTATTCCCGTGAGATTTATGCTACATTTGCCACAATTTCCTTTGAGTGGTGTATGTACTGCCCATTATTCTAATCTTTGTGTAATATAATTTCATTTATGAGTATTTACATCAATAATTTATTATCCTTCTTTCATTGGGTGTATGTTTTGAAATATACCCAAGTCGGCAAGGGAACCTTTCACCCTCCTCTTTTTTTAAAAGACTTATTTTGTTGGGTCTTTTAATTTACATATTGTTATGTTGGGATATGTTCTCATATATCCTTATTGATGTAAATTTTATGTCCAAGTGATGAGATACACTTTTTATCTCTCATAAACTCATTTTGATGTGATGTCGTTAGGTTGTCAAGGGAACTTATTAACCCAATTTCGAATTCTTTGGGTTCAACATGTAGTTATTGAATATGTCATCCTTTGAATATGTGTAAATTACCTTTGATTATTTTACACATAATATCCACTTATATTTGGTGTATTCGTTTGTCACACATAATTATGTAATTGATTTATCCTTAAACCAAGGATACCGTCTTTGTATCGGACTTCGTCTCAGTCTCCTTTCATTGAGGCATATTTTATTTTATACACAACTTTCATTTATACGGTGTATAAACCCCTTTTACTTTTCTGTTTATCCAAAATGAATCTTTTTTATATGAAGCGTTTTACAAAACGACAAAATGGAATGTTTTTGTCGTACGTATGCGGCGACAACGACTTCTCTGCCGCCGTGACCGTTATTTGTGTTTCGGTTTCCTCTACAAGACATACCTTCTTTTTAAAAGAAAAATAAATATCATGTTTTACTTTTCTTTTATTTTGGTATTGAAAATGGTTTTCATAATGTTTTTATATCAATATGTTGTATTGATATCTTGTGATTGAAAGGTGGAAATGTTATGGTTCCTTTATGCATGTTTTATGTGATATGATTATGTTGAGGTTCTTGGGCATTATTATTAAGACGGGTGGTTCCGTGATAAACTAAGGGCGGGTGAGCCCGATATAGCTCTCTAATGCATTGGGTAACGTGAAGGAGTGAAACGTTAAAGTTTATCCAAAGAGATTTAGGGAATATATTGCGATGGATATTCTAAACGTAAACAAGAGGGTTACTCCCTACGTAAGAATGTTATGAATGCATCAAGTTACCTTTATGTCTTATGATTTATATAATTTATTCATGTTTTGATGAGGTATGTTAAAGTGACTATGTTTTATGGGTAAAGTATGATTTTATTCTTATGTATATATGAACTCATGTTTCCTTTCCATATTTTTATAACCCTTACTGGGCTTTTTATGCTCATCCCAAGTTTTTGAAATGTTTTTCACAGGTCATGGGAAAGGTACATGATGTGATGATAGTGTCAAGGATGTGTCAAGAAAGAATCCATGTTTTATTTTAAATATGTTTCCGTTGATGGGAAGAATGAATACTGTCTTTTATGTAACCACTTTGTTTAAATGTGGAATGTAATACAATTTTCATGATCTAATTCTCTAAAACTCTAAACCTGAAAAGATCCTCAATGTGTAATCTTGTAATAACTCAAGATTAAGTAAGGTTTAAGGCTGGGGCCTTATAGTTGGTATCAAAGGTCGGTTTAGATAACTTTAGAGGTTAGGGTATTCTCTAAGCACAAGTGACATTACCATAATGGTTAGGATTTCAGAAAGAGTCCTAGTTTTAGATAAAGTGAATGAGTAAGTATATCTTAGTGTTTATCTTCCTCATTAGTACATGATGGTTATGTTGATATACTCACATTGACCTTTTTGGTTTTAATAAATGGCTGGATCTTGTAGGCACCAAAGTGACAATGGGTTTGAAGGAAACTGTGGTGGTTCTCTGATTAAGAGACTGGATGAGATGGGGGATTCAATGAGGAATATCATGGTTTTTCTAAACCAACTATCAAGGAGTCATGATCAACCACTTCAACCTTGGTGAGTTCTCTAATGCATCATGTACGAGATGGCCAACTCGATGTGGAAATTCAGGTAATAATTATTAAGATAACCATTAGGGTTTATATGATCCTTACTTTTTAGGTAATTATGGGTTACACTATGATATGATGGAAAATGAAAGGAATGAGATAAACTTGAGGTTAAAATATGTTATGATCATTTTTGAAGATTTTATCTCCTTTTGGGGAATGTTTTAAGAATTATATAGTTTTGGAAAAAGGACAACACGCAGACCGTGTGACAACCCGTCACGTCGGACAAAGCTGCGGGAATCGAACCCACAACCAAAGTGCGACTGGTATTTATCACCTACCACTAGACTACGTGAAGTCCCTGGTTAGTTTGACTGATTATTTTTAGTTAAATGATTTTATGAATTAAGAGTAAGTTGATTTTGGGTTATTTATGAAAATGATTAACCTACCATGGAGGATATGTGATTAGGTTAATTACTTTTCAATCTGAGACTTTAGGAGCAACTGATGTTGTTTGGAGATAAATGTTTCGATTTAACTTGGAAGACTATGTGACTAAATCCTTCAAATATTTGGGTTTCAATCTTATTTTGGTTTACTTTGAAGAATTTTATGGACAAATTGATTATATAATTGTCCTCGTTGAGCTTTGGGTTTTGTTGGACAAATTTTGGATATTAAGAATAGATTTTCTTTTTATAAAGGGTTATCCTTTTCTGGATTATCTGATCTTGTACTAACCTTTTTTGTTTTGGTTTTGGTTAAAGTCTAAAGACATGGGAAGTATATAGTTCTATTTTGTGGATTAGGTGACTCTCTGGAAGTTGATTATAGTACTCTTAATGAAAACAAGTCTCCCTAAATACTCGTCTTTTGGAAAAAATATGAGTTTGATTAAGGAATCTAGTAAAAGTTGAAAGTCAACATGATAAGTGATTATGTTTCCTTATGAATAAATTCCTCAATAAAAAGTAACTTAAAACAAAAATGTTGTCTATTAACTTTTCCTACTGGGGAATCGAATACTGTTTAACCCATCACAAGTTTGTGATTTTCTTATGGTTAACTTTCTCCTAGACATGTTTACTATCACTCTCCCTCAAGAACATGACCCTTTGCTTTTTCTTCCATTTCCATGTTTTTCTAAATGGAATACTAGTATGGGTTAACTCGGGTGACCGTTGTACTTATCTTTCTTTATTTTAAAGTTATTGTTTTACCGACTCTTGTTCCAATGTGGGACTTTCAAGGATGTTTCCAAGCTCAATTTTAAAAATTGCGAGGACGTAATTCCCAAAAGGGGGGAAGGATGTAACACCCCAGGTAAATAAAGAATATGACATTTTCATATTTATCCATTTTGTGAATAAAATATTAATATGACTTTAAAGGGGACTCTATGCTCGATGGCGTACCCAACACGCAACAACGAGTTTCTTTGGAATCTTACGGTGCACTCTAATAATAAAATAATATTATTTTAAATGGTAGTTAACATGTACCCGTTGTATTGGCGGGAATGGATAGAAATAACTAAAATATGATTATATATGTTTTTAAATGTTTTTACATTTATTCAATAAAAGATAAAGGCTTAAAATACAGAATGAATTCAATTTTAGGCGTATATGCCCTAGTTTTCACTAAAGGTTCACTTATCGCCTTTTGATGGAGAACCGTCATTAAATATAGTTTTGTTCACTCTTATACATTCTATTGGACCAAATAAAACTCTTCTTAAGAATTGGGACATCAAAATTTACTTTGTGTAAATTTTTGGTATCTTTCCGATAAAGTTCATTTTTTAATGAATAGTGTAAAATGTTGTATTTTAATTCAAAACATCTTTTTAATCTAATTTCTTTATATGATTAGATTATATTTTGAATTGGTTTTAAAGTGAAATTAGAATATATTTTTACCATTAAATTCAATATTGGTCGTTGGAATTAATTTCACTTTGAAATCAGACTTAAACTAGTGTCAATCTTTTGATACTTATTGTTTCATAAAAACACGTTATTTGCTCTGATAGCGGGAATTAATTATTAAATTAATTAATGTGACTTATATGTTTTGAATTTTATAAAATAGACTTCATTTTTGAATTTGGAATATCAAATATAGCTTAGGGTGAATTTTTGGGATTTTTCTGAAAAACTTCAATTTTTGATGAATAGTGAAACCACTAAGTGGTACTTATAAAAACTGATTTTTCCGTTTAAATGAAATTTTGTCATTTTTGTGTTTTGAATTTCAAAAATCCGACATAAATGGTTGTCATTAATAAGTAAAATGTGGTTCAATGGTATAAAAATAATTTTTTGGTGAATAGTAACTTATTAAGTTTTTAATCGCGATTAGAGGTAATTAGTGTAGTTTATGGTAAGAATAATGTTTTAATAAAATGAAATGACCTAGACACATGTCCTACCCTCATTGGATGTGTCATGGACGACCAATAAAATCCATGGGTCAACTTGGGGACCCCATGAATCCACTTTGGTTGGAAAATGATATTAATATCTTTTTATTTAAAGTTAAAGTAAAAATGAGACCAACATGAAATGTTTTACTAAAACAATTTTTACATGGGGTTATAAAAATCAGATTCTTAGCTATAAATATTCATTGGAAAGATACAAATATTTCCTACATCATATTATTTTTTTTATAATTTTTAGACATTAAATAAATTAAATTATTTATGACATCATGATGATGCAGCGATGACCTCATTATTTAACGATTTAAATAAAATGGAAAGATAATGTAATATCCAAGACCTACACATGTCCAAAACCTATTGGATGAGTGGAGTTCGAACCCTTATCACCTTAGCCTTGAAATAAATCAATGTGGGACCTTTAAAATCCGAAAATCTTTTGAAAATAAAGTAACATTTTGTAACTTTACAAGAGTGTCCCTCCTCTCCTCTTATAAAAGGCCCCCACCTCTACCTCCTTACCCACACTCCCAAAGCCTTTGGCTCGGCCAAAACCTGCCCATTTTGTCTCTCCACTTCCCTCTATTACTCCTTGAAGCCTCACTTTGGTCAGAAGTCTTACCAAGGAAGCCTTTGAGCTCAAACCAAAGGGAGTTACCCGATTTTAAGGTAATGTCTTCACTTGAGTACTTTTGTTTTATTTTGCTTCTCCAACCCCCTAAACTCTTTTTATTCATTTATTTTGTAACAAATCCAGTATAATCAATATACTAGTATGTTTTTATAAGAAGTATTAGTGCTACACTTTCACACACCTACAACTAATGGTTAAAGAACATAATGTTTCCGTGGATGGCGAATTTCGGCCTCCCGAAATGATGATTGTTTAACATTCTTTTAACACCTTCAAAGGTGGCCATTAAGATGAAACTATATTTATATATGATATATAATATGTTTATTATTTCCTTAAGCTTCTTTATTTTTCATTTTTGGCATACCTTTATGGTTTCCATTATGGGTAAACGCGATATCTTCATTTAAGGAAGTGCGGACTACCGCCCCCTCAAAGTGATTTGATTCGTTAATACCATATGTGGTATGTATAAAGGATATATTTAATGATATTATATATGATACCATACTGGAATTAAAATACTATTATGTATCATTATGTTTTAATTCCATTAAATATGAAATAGAAATGGAAGTAGCCTTCATGCGTACGTACGGCTTACCGTCTCCATGAACGGTACATTTCATTTCTTATCTCAAAATGTTATGTAATACTATAAGTACATATATATAATGGATATATATGTAATATATTACATCAAAATTATGTATATCATTCTGGAATTATAACATATAAATATCTCTCTCATTTTGTTTTAATTCCATTAATATGACAAAAAAATGAAAGTAGCGTTCATGCGTACGTACGGCCTACCGTCTCCATGAACGGTGATTTTCGTTTTTTATCTCCGAATGATATGGAATAGTATGAAATGAATATTTACTGGATATATATGATATTTTAATCATTAATACTATTCTGGAAATTATTTACTTATAACTACATGGGCAATCTTTTTTCAAACAAGTTCATTTTTGACTCATGTACCAAACATCGGCAAAAACGTCTGATATAAACTAACATTATTAAACAATTATTATAACATTATAATATGTGATATAAAATGAATAATAATCTATAAAGTAGGTACTTAGGCAATTATTAATTGACCAAAGTTTATTATTCAGGAATATAAAGAAACGAATAAGACAAGTTGGACTTGAGGTAAGGGATCCTACTCCTCTCTTTATTTTTAAGTACACTCTTTTATGTCATTCCTTTTAAGCTCATATTTCTTGTGATTGGGATGTTCTTTTATATTACCCTTACTGTAATTTTTATTTTCATATGATGAGAGAACCTATTCTCTCTCATCAATCCATTTTGAAAATTTTGAGTGGCGCCGTTAGGCTGCCGAATTTTGGTAAGAGATATAACCTCTCTCTTTCTTTTTAAGTACTCTTCTTTATGTCACTTCTTTTAAGCTCCTCTTTGTTATATTGGGGGATTTTCTTTTATATTCCTATTTCTATAAACTTTAAGTTAATATTATGAGATACCCTATTTGATCTCATCAATCCATTTTTGTAAGTTTTATGTGGCGCCGTTAGGCTACTGAGTTTTCGTAAAGGATTTTTCATCTCACTTTTATTCCCGTGAGATTTATGCTACATTTGCCACAATTTCCTTTGAGTGGTGTATGTACTGCCCATTATTCTACTCTTTGTGTAATATACTTCCGTTTATGAGTATTTACATCAATGATTTATTGTCCTTCTTTCATGGGGTGTATGTTTTGAAAGATACCCAAGTCGGTAAGGGAACCTTTCACCCTCCTCTTTTTTTAAAAGACTTATTTTGTTGGGTCTTTTAATTTACATATTTTTATGTTGGGATATGTTCTCATATATCCTTATTGATGTAAATTTTATGTCCAAGTGATGAGATACACTTTTTATCTCTCATCAACTCATTTTGATGTGACGCCATTAGGCTATCAAGGGAACTTTTTAACCCAATTTCGATTTCTTTGGGTTCAACATGTAGTTATTGAATATGTCATCCTTTGAATATGTGTGAATGACCTTTGATTATTTTACACATAATATCCACTTATATTTGGTGTATTCATTTGTCACACATAATTATGTAATTGATTTATCCTTAAACCAAGGATACCGTCTTTGTATGGGACTTCGTCTCAATCTCCTTTCATTGAGGCATATTTTATTTTATACACAACTTTCTTTTATACGGTGTATAAACCCATTTGAATTTTACATTTATCCAAAAGGAATATTTTTTATACGAAGCGTTTTACAAAACGACAAAAGGGAATGTTTTTTTCGTACGTATGCGGCGACAACGACTTATCCGCCGTCGTGACCGTTATTTGGGTTTCGGCTTCCTCTACAAGCCATACCTTCTTTTTAAAAGAGAAATAAATATCATGTTTTACTTTTCTTTTATTTTGGTATTTAAAATGGTTTTCATAATGTTTTTATATCAATATGTTGTATTGATATCTTGTGATTGAAAGGTGGAAATGTTATGGTTCCTTTATGCATGTTTTATGTGATACGATTATGTTGAGGTTCTTGGGAATTATTATGAAGACGGGTGGTTCCGTGATAACCTAAGGGCGGGTGAGCCCGATATAGCTCTCCAATGCATTGGGTAACTGATGCGAGACGCACGGGGTGGCCCGATCTTCACGGCGTAGGGAGGCGGATGATGGATGTTGTTTGGGGATAAGTGACGGGTGAAGGGTATGGATAGTGGAAGCAAGTAGTCAACCAACGCTATATGGAGCGTGACCTACTACTTAGACAATGCACTCAAGGGAGGGGTGTGATGGCCAATCCACACAACAACGCACTTGGGTTGAGGCACGGAATTGGGGGCTTTATGGTCTTGGATTACCAATCTAACTTGTAGATTTACAAGGCAAGAATGCACAAGAGCAAGGGAAATTTGGAACAATCCTCACACAACGGAGAGAAACAAAGCATAAGCTCTCAATTAGAATCTTTAATTCCATACAAGTTCCATGGGTGTGGCTATTTATAGCCAAGGGGTGATACAATAGTCAAGGGTCTAATACTCTAAAGTCATAAAGGCTAAACCTACCTTTTCCCCATAAAATCGAAAAGATAAAGTCTAACAAAGACTTTTGGGAAAAGTAGCACATGTCTTTCCACCCATAGCCCACCGGATTTGACTTTGATTACCTAGCCCACCATTTTTGACTTTGGTGTCCAAAGATGCCATTCTAGAATCTCCATGTGGGCAAGGCTTCCAAAATTCATGCAAACATGTGTCTTGGCCTTTACACATCTCCTTTGGGCTTAAATAAGAATGATAATAAGCCCATTTGTCACTTCCATGCATACACCTTGGGTTTGGGCCTTTTAACACAATGAGATGGGCTTCTGTTGCCACTTGTAGTTTGTTTAATCTTCCTTGCACCATTGGGCATTGCAACTCCATCTTCGCACATGCCATCAAGTCAATGTCATCTGCCGGTTTCATATCATCCTCCCCCTCTTGAAAAGGAGTCGTCCTCGACTCTTCATCATCTGCATCCAAATACGAGGAGAGATTAGAAACATTGATTTTAAAAATAACTTCGTACTCACCTTGCAATGCGATCTTGTAATCAATCATATAAAGCACCAAGTATAGCCCATCTCCATGTATCTTTATCTTTGACTTCCATTTATTTTGAAGCCTCTCCACCTTCTTTGTTTTCCATTGTTGTTGGTTAACATGTTGTTGGTTAACATGTTGTTTTCCTTCCATATTTCTACTTTCCTGCAAAGGAAATGAAACTTGATTAATAGGAGTAGGGATGCTAAATCCAAAAATAGTTTCAGATGGAAAAAATTGAGTTATAGAGTGATCTCCCCTTTTGTAAGACGACTCTGCATGAGGTAAAAACACCTTCCAATCCTTTAGAACCATGATTCCATTAATGGATCCTTGGGATAGTTTTCTATCTTTATTGGCAAGCAGACGTGCCTCCTCAAGAATGACTCCATCACACACCTGTGTATTGGTGCGATATGCAGGGCAGTTTGGTAGTGATGCTCCAGGTATGAGGTCAATTTGATGCTGAATACCTTTAATGGGTGGAAAAACAGGTGGAACCTCTTTAGGAAAGACGTCATCATACTCCTGCAACAACGACTCAACAATATTTTTCAAACAGGGTAAGTCGTTAGTATTTAGAAACACCTCTTTGTACATGAGTACTAGGAGGGTTTGCTGTGAAAACAAATCTTCCTTAACCTCGCTCTTTTTTGCCAACATCACACTTTTATCTTCTCTTAAATTCTTTTTCCCACTTGATTTCTCTTTGCTCTCCATTTCCTTTCTTCTCTCATTTTCAATTTTCCCCTCTTTTTCTCCTTTTTCATTTTCTCTCTTTTTTTCTTCATCACTCTTTTTTTTCTTTTCTCTCAAAATGTGATCTTCTAGAATTTGTTTGGGGGACATGGGGTTGAGGGTTATAGGTTCCCCTCGGAGTACAAATGAATGACGATTCAAGAAACCGTCATGGGTAACACGCCGATCATACTGCCATGGTCGTCCCAACAACAAATGGTCGGCCTTCATAGGAACAACATAGCACAAGATCTCATCTTTTTACTTCTCGATGGTGAACAATACCTTTACTTTCTTGGTGAACTTCAGTTCCCCGCAATCATTCAACCACTGAAGCCGATATGGATGTCGATGCTTCAAAGTAGGAAGTCTCAAATTCTCTACTAACTCGGTGCTCGCAACATTACTACAGCTTCCTCCATCAATAATAACACTACATACCTTCCCATTGATCTTGCATCGTGTATGGAAAAGGTTCTCTAGCTTCTCCTTTTCTCCAACAGTCATTTGTGCACTTAAAACTCTTCTAGTGACAAGAATCTCACCATCTTCTGTAAATTCTCCATTTTCAATTTCTGGAGATTCATCATCCTCCTCTTCGGAGCTTTCTCCATCGGTCTCCCATTATCCATACTTGTTGATGATCATAGTGCGACGGTTTGGGAATTCACTAGCAATGTGACACCTTCCTTGACATTTGAAACAACGTATATCCCGATTCCTTGCTTGGTTAGCCTCAAAAGTAGGTTTCTTATGTGGAAGAATTACCTTGTCATTTTTGCGATCAACCACCTCTTTTGGCTTTGACGATTCTCCAATGTCCTTCCTCGGATTTCTCCAGAGTGTGAATGGGGTAGTGGGCTTCCTCGCGTTGCTCTTTCTTTTGATTTGTTGTTCTACCTTGGTGGCTTGGTGGATCATGTCTTGTATCTCCACATGGTGTTACATCTCCACTTGATCCGCAATCTCCCGATTGAGCCCATGTAAAAACCGTGCCATGGTTGCCTCCGGATCCTCCTCAACGTTTGCCCGAATCATGGCAATTTTCATCTCCTTGTAGTAGTCTTCTACACTCTTACTCCCTTGGGTGAGGCGTTGAAGTTTGTTGTGAATATCTCTATGGTAATGTGTGGGAACAAATCGCTTCCACATGGCGAACTTCATGTCTTCCCAAGTGTTGATGAGACGTCCACCATATCTAGCCCTCTACTTTTGAACTTGATACCACCATATTAATGCATAATCAATGAATTCAAGGGCTACAAGTTTTACCTTTTTCTCCTCGGAATAGGTATGGCATGAAAACACCTGCTCGATCCTCATCTCCCACTCCAAGTATGCTTCCGGATCACTTTTCCCTTGAAATGAAGGGACCTTCACCTTGATCCCGCTAAGTAGTTCATCATCATGTGGTCTTCTTTGACCTCCTCTTGGTTGTTGGTACAACCTTCTCCTTTGTGGGAAATCCTCGAAATCACCATCAAAGTTTCCTATCTCCTCCTCCATGATGTGGGGGTGACGTGGTGTCGGAGCTCGCCGTGGGTTATCATGGACCATCCTTGGGCTTGGCTGATTCTCCAGGTCATCAATCTTCTCATGTAGCACTTCCAACTTTCGATCAAGAAGCCTCTCGAAGTGGCTCACCAAAGCTTGCATTTGGAGTTGTGTAGCTTCGGGTGTAGGAGATCTACTTTGACTTCCTTCATCGCTAACATGATCAATTTTCTTCCCACGATCTTCTGCCATGACAAGTTACACAAACACAAACACACACCGGGGGGAAACACACACAATGATACACACTCACTCACACATGCGAGATGTACACACTCACACAAGATGTACACACTCACACACACAAAGATACACACGCATGCAATATATACACACTCACACGCACAAGATGTACACACACACGTACACAACAAGATGCACACGCTCACACACACAAGATATATATTTTTTTTTGCTTATTTCTCTCCACTCTCAAAACTCAATTTGAATCCCAAGCTCTTATGAAATATAATACCTTGTTTAGGGCGATCAAGTGCCACCAATTCCTCCCCAATCAATATTGTGTCGGCGGATGGTTTAACACAACCCGCTTGAGTGGTAAGGGGTTTAACAATGGTAAAGGGTCAAAAAGAGGGTGGAAAGAAGGGGTAGATAGGTAGATTGTGGGTTTTGCCCGATTGTGTAAGATAAGATAAGTGAATAACAATATGAGCCAAATACAAAACGGGGATGAAGTAAAATGATTGAAAAATTGTATATGGAAATAGAAAGTTCTAATAAGGTAAAGCACAAAGGAGTAATTGTATCCGCTATTTTTTTTTTCTTTTTTTTTTGTCAATTCTCCCCAAAAAGTGTTGTGCTTGGAGTTTTAAAGCACAAGATGATTGAACATAGAGTAAGACAATTTTTTTTATTTTTTTTTCGAAATCTCTCAAATAAAGGATGTGCTTAATTTTGAAAAGCACAAAATGATGAGTTGAGAGAAATTTTTTTTTGCCGGATACAAATCACATATAGAGAATTAAATGCGGAAAGAAGATGAATGAAAATTTGGCTCAATTTATATTAATCCAAGATTGCACAAACTAGGACAATTTGGGAGGCTTTCAATAAAAATGGATTTTTTTTGTTGAATGGGTGAATAATATGGAAAGATAAGGAGGATAATGGATAGAGTTAAAGTAAATGAAGGGATAGACGCCTATCGTGTCAACCGGAGCTCTAATACCAACTGATGCGAGATGCACGGGGTGGCCCGATCTTCACGGCGTAGGGCGGCGGATGATGGATGCGGTTTGGGGCTAAGTGACGGGTGAAGGGTATGGATAGTGGAAGCAAGTAGTCAACCAACGCTATATGGAGCGTGACCTACTACTTAGACAATGCACTCAAGGGAGGGGTGTGATGGCCAATCCACACAACAACACACTTGGGTTGAGGCACAGAATTGGGGGCTTTGTGATCTTGGATCACCAATCTAACTTGTAGATTGACAAGGCAAGAATGAACAAGAGCAAGGGAAATTTGGAACAATCCTCACACAACGGAGAGAAACAAAGCATAAGCTCTTAATTAGAATCTTGAATGCCATACAAGTGCCATGGGTGTGGCTATTTATAGCCAAGGGGTGATACAATAGTCAAGGGTCTAATACCCTAAAGTCATAAAGGCTAAACCAACCTTTTCCCCATAAAGTCAAAAAGATAAAGTCTAACAAAGACTTTTGGGAAAAGTAGCACATGTCTTTCCACCCATAGCCCACCGGATTTGACTTTGATTACCTAGCCCACCATTTTTGACTTTGGTGTCCAAAGATGCCATTCTAGAATCTCCATGTGGACAAGGCTTCCAAAATTCGTGCAAACATGTGTCTTGGCCTTTACACATCTCCTTTGGGCTTAAATAAGAGTGATAATAAAACCATTTGCCACTTCCATGCATACACCTTGGGTTTGGGCCTTTTAACGCAATGAGATGGGCTTCTGTTGCCACTTGTAGTTTGTTTAATCCTCCTTGCACCATTGGGCATTACAAATCCATCTTCGCACATGCCATCAAGTCAATGTCATCTGCCGGTTTCATATCATCGCGAAGGAGTGAAATGTTAAGGTTTCTCCGAAGAGATTTAGGAAATATACTGTGATGGGTATTCCAAACGTAACCAAGAGGGTTACTCCCTACGTAAGAATGTTATGAATGCCTCAAGTTACCTTTATGTCTTATGATTTATATGATTTATTCATGTTTTGATGCGGTATGTTAAAGTGCCTATGTTTTATGGGTAAAGTATGATTTCATTCTTATGTATATATGAACTCATGTTTCCTTTCCATATTTTTATAACCCTTACTGAGCTTTTTATGCTCATCCCAAGTTTTTGAAATGTTTTTCACAGGTCAAGGGAAAGGTACATGATGTGATGACAGTGTCAAGGATGTGTCAAGAAAGAATCCATGTTTTATTTTAAATATTTTTCCGTTGACGGGAAGAATGAATACTATCTTTTATGTAACCACTTTGTTTAAATGTGGAATGTAATGCAATTTTCATGATCTAATTGTCTAAAACTATAAACCTGAAAAGATCCTCAATGTGTAATCTTGTAATAACTCAAGATTAAGTAAGGTTTAAGGCTGGGGCCTTATAGTTGGTATCAAAGGTCGGTTTAGATAACTTTAGAGGTTAGGGTATTCTCTAAGCACAAGTGACATTACCATAATGGTTAGGATTTCAGAAAGAGTCCTAGTTTTAGATAAAGTGAATGAGTAAGTATATCTTAGTTTTTATCTTCCTCATTAGTACATGATGGTTATGTTGACATACTCACACTGACCTTTTTGGGTTTAGTAAATGGCTGGATCTAGAAGGCACCAAAGTGACAATGGGTTTGAAGGAAACTATGGTGGTTCTCTGATTAAGATACTGGATGAGATGGGGGATTCAATGAGGAATCTCATGGTTGTTCTAAACAAACTATCAAGGAGTCATGATCAACCACTTCAACCTTGGTGATTTCTCTAATGCATCGTATACGAGATGGCCAACTCGATGTGGAAATTCAGGTAATAATTATTAAGGTAACCATTAGGGTTTATATGATCCTTACTTTTTAGGTAAGTATGGGTTACTCTATGATATGATGGAAAATGAAAGGAATGAGATAAACTTGAGGTTAAAATATGTTATGATCATTTTTGAAGATTTTATCTCGTTTTGGGGAATTTTTTAAGAATTATATAGTTTTGGAAAAAGGACAACACGCAGACCGTGTGACAACCCGTCGCGTCGGACAAAGCTGCAGGAATCGAACCCACAACCAAAGTGCGACTGGTATTTATCACCTACCACTGGACTACGTGAAGTCCCTGGTTAGTTTGAGTGATTCTTTTTAGTTATATGATTTTATGAATTAAGAGTAAGTTGATTTTGGGTTATTTATGAAAATTATTAACCTATCATGGAGGATATGTGATTAGGTTAATTACTTTTCAATACGAGACTTTAGGAGCAACTGATGTTGTTTGGAGATAAATGTTTCGATTTAACTTGGAAGACTATGTGACTAAATCCTTCAAATATTTGGGTTTCAATCTTAGTTTGGTTTACTTTGAAGAATTTTATGGACAAATTGATTATAGAATGGTCCTCGTTGAACATAGGGTTTTTTTGGACAAATTTTGGAGATTAAGAATAGATTTTCTTTTTATAAAGTGTTATACTTTTCTGGATTATCTGATCTTGTACTAACCTTTTTGGTTTTGGTTTTGGTTAATTTCTAAATACATGGGAAGTATATAGTTCTCTTTTGTGGATTAGGTGACTCTCTAGAAGTTTATTATAGTACTCTTAATGAGAACAAGTCTCCCTAAATACTCGTCTTTTGAAAAAAAAAATATGAGTTTGATTAAGGAATCTAGTAAAATTTGAAAGTCAACATGATAAGTGATTATTTTTCCTTATGAATAAATTCCTCAATAAAAAGTAACTTAAAACAAAAATGTTGTCTATTAACTTTTCCTACTGGGGAATCGAATACCGTTTAACCCATCACAAGTTTGTGATTTTCTTATGGTTAACTTTCTCCTAGACATGTTTACTATCACTCTCCCTCAAGAACATGACCCTTTTCTTTTTCTTCCATTTCCATGTTTTTCTACATGGAATCCTAGTATGGGTTAACTCGGGTGACCTCTGTACTTATCTTTCTTTATTTTAAAGTGATTGTTTTACGGACTCTTGTTCTGATGTGGGACTTTCAAGGATGTTTCCAAGCTCAATTTTAAAAATTGCGAGGACGCAATTCCCAAAAGGGGGGAAAGACGTAACACCCCAGGTAAATAAAGAATATGGAATTTTCATATTTATCCATATTTGTGAATAAAATATTAATATGACTTTAAAGGGGACCCTATGCTCAATGGCGTACCCAACACGCAACAACGAGTTTCTTGGGAATCTTACGTTGCACTCTAATAATAAAATATTATTATTTTAAATGGTAGTTAACATGTACCCGTTGTATTGGCGGGAATGGATAGAAATAACTAAAATATGATTATATATGTTTTTAAATGTTTTTACATTTATCCAATAAAAGATAAAGGCTTAAAATACGGAAAGAATTCAATTTTAGGCGTATATGCCCTAGTTTTCACTAAAGGTTCACTTATCGCCTTTTGATGGAGAATCGTCATTAAATATAGTTTTGTTCACTATTATACATTATATTGGACCAAATAAAACTCTTCTTAAGAATTGGGACATCAAAATTTACTTTGTGTAAATTTTTGGTATCTTTCCGATAAAGTTCATTTTTTAATGAATAGTGTAAAATGTTGTATTTTAATTCAAAACATCTTTTTAATCTAATTTATTTATAGGATTAGATTATATTTTGAATTGGTTTTAAAGGGAAATTATAATATATTTTTACCATTAAATTCAATAGTGGTCGTTCGAATTAATTTCACTTTGAAATCAGACTTAAACTAGTGTCAATCTTTTGATACTTATTGTTTCATAAAAACACGCTATTTGCTCTGATAGCGGGAATTAATTATTAAATTAATTAATGTGACTTATATGTTTTTAATTTTTTAAAGTAGACTTCATTTTTGAATTCGGAATATCAAATATAGATTAGGGTAAATTTTTGGGATTTTTCTGAAAAACTTCAATTTTTGATGAATAGTCAAACCACTAAGTGGTACTTATAAAAACTGATTTTTCCGTTTAAATGAAATTTTGCCATCTTTGTGTTTTGAATTTCAAAAATCCGACATACATGGTTGTCATTAAGAAGTAAAATTTGGTTCAATGGGATAAAAATAATTTTTTGGTGAATAGTAACTTATTAAGTTTTTAATCGCGATTAGAAGTAATTAGTGTAGTTTATGGTAAGAATAATGTTTTAATAAAATGAAATGACCTAGACACATGTCCTACCCTCATTGGATGTGTCATGGCCGACCAAGACAATCCATGGGTCAACTTGGGGACCCCATGAAGCCACTTTGGTTGGAAAATGACATTAATATCTTTTTATTTAAAGTTAAATTAAAAATGAGACAAACATGAAATGTTTTACTAAAACAATTTTTACATGGGGTTATACAAATCAGATTTTTGACTATAAATATTCATTGGAAAGATAAAAAGAATTTATACATCATAGTAGTTTTTTTATAATTTTTAGACATTAAATAAATTAAATTATTTATGACATCATGATGATGCAGCGATGACCTCATTATTTAACGATTTGAATAAAATGGAAAGATAATGTAATATCTAAGACCTACACATGTCCAAAACCTATTGGATGAGTGGATTTCGAACCCTTATCACCTTATCCTCTAAATACATCAATGTGGGACCTTTAAAATCCGAAACTCTTTTTAAAATAAAGTAACCTTTTGTTACTTTACAAGAGTGCCCCTCCTCTCCTCTTATAAAAGGCCCCCACCTCTACCTCCTTACCCACACTCCCAAAGCCTTTGGCTCGGCCAACCCCTGACCATTTTGTCTCTCCACTTCCCTATATTACTCCTTGAAGCCTCACTTTGGGCATAAGGCTTCCCAAGGAAGCCTTTGAGCTCAAACCAAAGGGAGTTACCCGATTTTAAGGTAATGTCTTCACTTGAGTACTTTTGTTTAATTTTGCTTATCCAAACCCCTAAACTCTTCTTATTAATTTCTTTTGTAAAAAATCTAGTATCATCAATATACTAGTATGTTGTTATAAGAAGGATTCGAGATACACTTTCACACACCTACATCTAATGGTTAAAGAACATACTATTTCCGTGGATGGCGAATTTCGGCCTCCCGAAACGATGATTGTTCAACATTCTTTTAACATCTTCAAAGGTGGACATTAAGATGACACTATATTTATATATTATATATAATATGTTTATTATTTCCTTAAGATTCTGTATTTTTCATTTTGGGAATACCTTTATGGTTTCCATTATGGGTAAACAGGATATCTTCATTTAAGGAAGTGCGGACTACCGCCCCCTCAAAGTGATTTGATTTGTTAATACCATATGTGGTACATATAAAGGATATATTTAATGATATTATATATGATACCATACTAGAATTAAAATACTATTATTTATCATTACGTTTTAATTCCATTAAATATGAAATAGAAATGGAAGTAGCGTTAATGCGTACGTACGGCTTACCGTCTCCATGAACGGTACATTTCATTTCTTATCTCAAAATGTTATGTAATACTATAAGTACATATATATAATGGATATATATGTAATATATTACATCAAAATCATGGATATCATTCTGGAATTATAACATATATATATCTCTCTCATTTTGTTTTAATTCCATTAATATGACAAAAAAATGAAAGTAGCGTTCATGCGTTCGTACGGCCTACCGTCTCCATGAACGGTGCTTTTAGTTTTTTATCTACAAATGATATGGAATAGTATGAAATGAATATTTACTAGATATATATGATATTTTAATCATTAATACTATTCTTGAAATTATTTACTTATAAATACATGGGCAATCTTTTCTCAAACAAGTTCATTTTTGACTCATGTACCAAACATCGGCAAAAACGTCTGATATGAACTAACATTATTAAACAATTATTATAACATTATAATATGTGATATAAACTGAATAATAATCTATAAAGGAGGTACTTAGGAAATTATTAATTGACCAAAGTTTATTATTCAGGAATATAAAGAAACGAACAAGACAAGTTGGACTTGAGGTAAGGGATCCTACTCCTCTCTTTATTTTTAAGTACACTCTTTTATGTCATTCCTTTTAATCTCATATTTCTTGTGATTGGGATGTTCTTTTATATTACCCTTACTGTAATTTTTATGTTCATATGATGAGAGAACCTATTCTCTCTCATCAATCCATTTTGGAATTTTTGAGTGGCGCCGTTAGGCTGCCGAATTTTCGTAAGAGATCTAACCTCTCTCTTTATTTTTAAGTACTCTCCTTTATGTCACTTATTTTAAGCTCCTATTTGTTATGTTGGGGGATGTTCTTTTATATTCCTCTTTATATAAACTTTAATTTAATATTATGAGATACCCTATTTGATCTCATCAATCCATTTTTGTAAGTTTTATGTGGCGCCGTTAGGCTGCCGAGTTTTCGTAAGGGATTTTTCATCTCACTTTTATTCCCGTGAGATTTATGCTACATTTGTCACAATTTCCTTTGAGTGGTGTGTGTACTTCCCATTATTCTACTCTTTGTTTAATATAATTTCGTTTATGAGTATTTACATCAATGATTTATTGTCCTTCTTTCATGGGGTGTATGTTTTGAAAGATACCCAAGTTGGTAAGGGAACCTTTCACCCTCCTCTTTTTTTGAAAGACTTCTTTTGTTGGGTCTTTTAATTTACATATTGTTATGTTGGGATATGTTCTCATATATCTTTATTGATGTAAATTTTATGTCTAAGTGATGAGATACACTTTTTATCTCTCATCAACTCATTTTGATGTGACGCCGTTAGGCTGTTAAGGGAACTTCTTAACCCAATTTCGATTTCTTTGGGTTCAACATGTAGTTATTGAATATGTCATCCTTTGAATATGTATGAATGACCTTTGATTATTTTACTCATAATATCCACTTATATTTGGTGTATTCGTTTGTCACACATAATTATGTAATTGATTTATCCTTAAACCAAGGATACCGTCTTTGTATGGGACTTCGTCTCAATCTCCTTTCATTGAGGCATATTTTATTTTATACACAACTTTCTTTTATACGGTGTATAAAACCCTTTGACTTTTACGTTTATCCAAAAGGAATATTTTTTATATGAAGCATTTTACAAAATGACAAAAGGGAATGTTTTTGTCGTACGTATGCGGCGACAACGACTTCTCCGCCATCGTGACTGTTATTTGGGTTTCGGCTTCCTCTACAAGCCATACCTTTTTTTAAAAGAAAAATAAATATCATGTTTTACTTTTCTTTTATTTTGGTATTGAAAATGGTTTTCATAATGTTTTTATATCAATATGTTGTATTGATATCTTGTGATTGAAAGGTGGAAATGTTATGGTTCCTTTATGCATGTTTTTTGTGATACGATTATGTTGAGGTTTTTGGGAATTATTATGAAGACGGGTGGTTCCGTGATAAACTAAGGGCGAGTGAGCCCAATATAGCTCTCCAATGCATTGGGTAATGCGAAGGAGTGAAACTTTAAGGTTTCTCCGAAGAGATTTAGGGAATATACTGTGATGGGTATTCCAAACGTAACCAAGAGGGTTACTCCCTACGTAAGAATGTTATGAATGCCTTAAGTTACCTTTATGTCTTATGATTTCTATGATTTATTCATGTTTTGATGAGGTATGTTAAAGTGCCTGTGTTTTATGGGTAAAGTATGATTTCATTCTTATATATATATGAACTCATGTTTCCTTTCCATATTTTTATAACCCTTACTGAGCTTTTTATGCTCATCCCAAGTTTTTGAAATGTTTTTCACAGGTCAAGGGAAAGGTACATGATGTGATGATAGTGTCAAGGATGTGTCACGAAAGAATCCATGTTTTATTTTAAATATGTTTCCGTTGATGGGAAGAATGAATACTGTCTTTTATGTAACCACTTTGTTTAAATGTGGAATGTAATGCAATTTTCATGATCTAATTATCTAAAACTCTAAACCTGAAAAGATCCTCAATGTGTAATCTTGTAATAACTCAATATTAAATAAGGTTTAAGGCTGGGGCCTTATAGTTGGTATCAAAGGTCGGTTTAGATAACTTTAGAGGTTAGGGTATTCTCTAAGCACAAGTGACATTACCATAATGGTTAAGATTTCAGAAAGAGTCCTAGTTTTAGATAAAGTGAATGAGTAAGTATATCTTAGTGTTTATCTTCCTCATTAGTACATGATGGTTATGTTGATATACTCACACTGACCTTTTTGGTTTTAGTAAATGACTGGATCTAGCAGGCACCAAAGTGACAATGGGTTTGAAGGAAACTGTGGTGGTTCTCTGATTAAGAGACTGGATGAGATGGGGGATTCAATGAGGAATCTCATGGTTGTTCTAAACAAACTATCAAGGAGTCATGATCAACCACTTCAACCTTGGTGAGTTCTCTAATGCATCATGTACGAGATGTCCAACTCGATGTGGAAATTCAGGTAATAATTATTAGGGTAACCATTAGGGTTTATATGATCCTTACTTTTTAGGTAATTATGGGTTACTCTATGATATGATGGAAAATGAAAGGAATGGGATAAACTTGAGGTTAAAATATGTTATGATCATTTTTGAAGATTTTATCTCGTTTTGGGGAATGTTTTAAGAATTATATAGTTTTGGAAAAAGGACAACATGCAGACCGTGTGACAACCCGTTGCGTCGGACAAAGCTGCGGGAATCGAACCCACAACCAAAGTGCGACTGGTATTTATCACCTACCACTGGACTACGTGAAGTCCCTGGTTAGTTTGACTGATTATTTTTAGTTATAGGATTTTATGAATTAAGAGTAAGTTGATTTTGGGTTATTTATGAAAATGATTAACCTATCATGGAGGATATGTGATTAGGTTAATTACTTTTCAATACGAGACTTTAGGAGCAACTGATGTTGTTTGGAGATAAATGTTTCGATTTAACTTGGAAGACTATGTGACTAAATCCTTCAAATATTTGGGTTTCAATCTTATTTTGGTTTACTTTGAAGAATTTTATGGGCAAATTTATTATAGAATGGTCCTCATTGAACTTTGGGTTTTGTTGGACAAATTTTGGAGATTAAGAATAGATTTTATTTTTATAAAGGGTTATCCTTTTCTGGATTATCTGATCTTGTACTAACCTTTTTGGTTTTGGTTTTGGTTAAAGTCTAAAGACATGGGAAGTATATAGTTCTCTTTTGTGGATTAGTTGACTCTCTAGAAGTTGATTATAGTACTCTTAATGCGAACAAGTCTCCCTAAATAATCGTCTTTTGGAAAAAAATATGAGTTTGATTAAGGAATCTAGTAAAAGTTGAAAGTCAACATGATAAGTGATTATGTTTCCTTATGAATAAATTCCTCAACAAAAAGTAACTTAAAACAAAAATGTTGTCTTTTAACTTTTCCTACTGGGGAATCAAATACCGTTTAACCCATCACAAGTTTGTGATTTTCTTATGGTTAACTTTCTCCTAGACATGTTTACTATCACTCTCCCTCAAGAACATGACCCTTTGCTTTTTCTTCCATTTCCATGTTTTTCTACATGGAATCCTAGTATGGGTTAACTCGGGTGACCTTTGTACTTATCTTTCTTTATTTTAAAGTGATTGTTTTACCGACACTTGTTCCGATGTGGGACTTTCAATGATGTTTCCAAGATCAATTTTAAAAATTGCGAGGACGCAATTCCCAAAAGGGGGGAAGGATGTAACACCCCAGGTAAATAAAGAATATTAAATTTTCATATTTATCCATATTTGTGAATAAAATATTATTACGACTTTAAAGGGGACTCTATGCTCGATGGCGTACCCAACACGCAACAACGAGTTTCTTGGGAATCTTACGTTGCACTCTAATAATAAAATAATATTATTTTAAATGGTAGTTAACATGTACCCGTTGTATTGGTATGAATGGATATAAACAACTAAAATATGATTATATATGTTTTTAAATGTTTTTACATTTATCCAATAAAAGATAAAGGCTTAAAATACGGAAAGAATTCAATTTTAGGCGTATATGCCCTCGTTTTCACTAAAGGTTCACTTATCGCCTTTTGATAGAGAACCGTCATTAAATATAGTTTTTTTCACTCTTATACATTCTATTGGACCAAATAAAACTCTTCTTAAGAATTAGGACATCAAAATTTACGTTGTGTAAATTTTTGGTATCTTTCCGATAAAGTTCATTTTTTAATGAATAGTGTAAAATGTTGTATTTTAATTCAAAACATCTTTTTAATATAATTTATTTATATGATTATATTATCTTTTGAATTGGTTTTAAAGTGAAATTATAATATATTTTTACCATTAAATTCAATAGTGGTCATTGGAATAAATTTCACTTTGAAATCAGACTTAAACTAGTGTCAATCTTTTGATACTTATTGTTTCATAAAAACACGCTATTTGCTCTGATAGCGGGAATTAATTATTAAATTAATTAATGTGACTTATATGTTTTTAAGTTTGTAAAATAGACTTCATTTTTGAATTCGGAATATCAAATATAGCTTAGGGTGAATTTTTGGGATTTTTCTGAAAAACTTCAATTTTTTGATGAATAGTGAAACCACTAAGTGGTACTTATAAAAACTGATTTTTCTGTTTAAATAAAATTTTGCCATATTTGTGTTTTGAATTTAAAAAATCCAACATACATGGATGTAATTAAGAAGTAAAATGTGGTTCAATGGGATAAAAATAATTTTTTGGTGAATAGTAACTTATTAAGTTTTTAATCGCGATTAGAGGTAATTAGTGTAGTTTATGGTAAGAATAATGTTTTAATAAAATGAAATGACCTAGACACATGTCCTACACTCATTTGATGTGTCATGGCCGACCAAGACAATCCATGGGTAAACTTGGGGACCCCATGAAGCCACTTTGGTTGGAAAATGACATTAATATCTTTTTATTTAAAGTTAAAGTAAAAATGAGAGAAACATGAAATGTTTTACTAAAACAATTTTTACATGGGGTTATACAAATCATATATTTGACTATATATATTCATTGGAAAGATAAAGAGATTTACTACATCATAGTATTTTTTTTATAATTTTTAGACATTAAATAAATTAAATTATTTATGACATCATGATGATGCAGCGATGACCTCATTATTTAACGATTTAAATAAAATGGAAGGATAATGTAATATATAAGACCTACAAATGTCCAAAACCTATTGGATGAGTGGATTTCGAACCCTTATCACCTTATCCTCTAAATACATCAATGTGGGACCTTTAAAATCCGAAACTCTTTTGAAAATAAAGTAACATTTTGTAACTTTACAAGAGTACCCCTCCTCTCCTCTTATAAAAGTCCCCCACCTCTACCTCCTTACCCACACTCCCAAAGCCTTTGTCTCGCCCAACCCCTGCCCATTTTGTCTCTACAGTTCTCTATATTACTCCTTGAAGCCTCACTTTGGGCATAAGTCTTCCCAAGGAAGCCTTTGAGCTCAAACCAAAGGGAGTTACCCGATTTTAAGGTAATGTCTTCACTTGAGTACTTTTGTTTTATTTTGCTTCTCCAACCCCCTAAACTCTTTTTATTCATTTATTTTGTAAAAAATACAGTATAATAAATATACTAGGATGTTTTTATAAGAATTATTCGAGCTACACTTTCACACACCTACATCTAATGGTTAAAGAACATACTGTTTCTGTGGATGGCGAATTTCGGCCTCCCGAAACGATGATTGTTCAACATTATTTTAACACCTTAAAATGTGGCCATTAAGATGACACTATATTTATATATGATATATAATATGTTTATTATTTACTTAAGCTTCTGTATTTTTCATTTTGGTAATACCTTTATGTTTTCTATTATGGGTAAACGCGATATCTTCATTTAAGGAATTGCGGACTACCGCCCCCTCAAAGTGATTTGATTCGTTAATACCATATGTGGTGTGTATAAAGGATATATTTAATGATATTATATATGATACCATACTGGAATTTAAATACTATTATGTATCATTATGTTTTAATTCCATTAAATATGAAATAGAAATGGAAGTAGTGTTCATGCGTACGTACGGCTTACCGTCTCCATGAACGGTACATTTCATTTCTTATCTCAAAATGTTATGTAATACTATAAGTACATATATATAATGGATATATATGTAATATATTACATAAAATTATGGATATAATTCTGGAATTATAACATATATATATCTCTCTCATTTTGTTTTAATTCCATTAATATGACAAAAAAATGAAAGTAGCGTTCATGCGTACGTACGGCCTACCGTCTCCATGAACGGTGCTTTTCGTTTTTTATCTCCAAATGATATGGAATAGTATGAAATGAATATTTACTGGATATATATTATATTTTAATCATTAATACTATTCTGGAAATTATTTACTTATAACTACATGGGCAATCTTTTTTCAAACAAGTTCATTTTTGACTCATGTACCAAATATCGGCAAAAACGTCTGATATGAACTAACATTATTAAACAATTATTATAACATTATAATATGTGATATAAACTGAATAATAATCTCTAAAGGAGGTAATTAGGCAATTATTAATTGACTAAAGTTTATTATTCAGGAATATAAAGAAACAAACAAGACAAGTTGGACTTGAGGTAAGGGATCCTACTCCTCTCTTTATTTTTAAGTACACTCTTTTATGTCATTCCTTTTAAGCTCATATTTCTTGTGATTGGGATGTTCTTTTATATTACCCTTACTGTAATTTTTATGTTCATATGATGAGAGAACCTATTCTCTCTCATCAATCCATTTTGGAAATTTTGAGTGGCGCCGTTAGGCTGCCGAATTTTCGTAAGAGATCTAACCTCTCTCTTTCTTTTTAAGTACTCTCTTTTATGTCACTTCTTTTAATCTCCTCTTTGTTATGTTGGGGGATGTTCTTTTATATTCCTCTTTCTATAAAATTTAAGTTAATATTATGAGATACCCTATTTGATCTCATCAATCCATTTTTTTAAGTTTTATGTGGCGCCGTTAGGCTGCCGACACTACAACAAATGCCGGTCCTAGCGGCGGTTTGTTTCCGGTTTAGCGGCGGTTTAAACCGCCGCTATATTGTGTGGCGGCGGTTTACAAAAACCGCCGCTAAGTTTGGCGTCGGCAATCTATTAGCGGTGGTTTTTTCGATTCCGCGGCGGTTTTAGAAATGTGTCGTAGGACCGTCATTTAGCGGCGGTTTCTCTTCATTTAGCGGCGGTTATATGGGTATCTTATTCGCGGCGGTTTTAACCGCCACTAAATTCAGGCGTTTGATGCGCCTATTCTGTGGCGGTGAATACCGCCGCTAAATATCAACATAATATATTTAGCGGCGGTTTTAACCGCCGCTAAATTCTGCCCAGTTCATCATTTAGCGGCGGTTTTAACCGCCGCTAAATGATTCCCGGTTATTTAGCGGCGGTTTTAACCGCTGCTAAATGCTCACAGGTATGGCATTAGCGGCGGTTAAAACCGCCGCTAAATGTTGAACTGGAAAAAAAAAATATGTTGGATCTGCTCCACCACTGCCCTAAATTTTCCAAAACCACAGCCACATCTCACCCATCAGCCCCACATAATATCACATCCACACATATTTGTAATGTACAACAGCTTACAACATTATTACATCATTACCATTTCATATTCCATCACTAAAAGAATACTACCACAAACCACTACACACAAAAACCAACATCCTCATAATAGTGACCATAACATCTCTTACCATAATAAAAACCAACATTAAAAACACCATCCCTCATAGACAAAACCACACCATAACAAGAAACATGTATCTCACTATGAGAACCAAATTCACCCATAACACGTCCACAATTAAAAACAAATTGTGAAACCAAACTTGTTGGTTCCATCATACTTCAAACCCCTTAAATCCCACACAAAAAAAGATGAACAAAGACAACCAAATGTACACAAGAATATATTTCAAGATATATGAAGACAATTTCACATTAATTCATCATCTCATGTGGTTGTTTTTTCATAATTATCAAAATTTTCAATGTAATTGATTCTTATCAAAATATACCTATTATTCCTTTTTCGATGGATGAGTTAAAATAATCATCCAAAAAAAGATTTTATAAATAGACAAATAATACATTCAGGAATCACAAGGAAGAAGAGAATGATACTGTGGAATAATAATGAAAAACCAAATATCTAGTAACCATATTTGAAATCACGGATCACGTAAAATCCATTTCAAAATCAATTAGTTATTTTTTCTTTGATTTATCTCAATTACCCACCCACATGGAGAAAACCACGATAATTTCATAAATGGTAAAATCAATAGAGATTAAGGACACCCTAATAGAATATACTATAATTATTTCTACACAAAAAAATGGAAATGAGAAGGATATGTAATAGCCTATATATACCAAGGCAATGCTTTGATCAGTAACACAACCCATTTAGAGAATGGAGGAATAAGGGAGGGGGACTAAAAACAACATCAAACTTCACATCACGGTGCAATAAAATGTTACATATACAAACCAACTGTTATCATACTTGTTCAACACATCAACAATACCACTACTCATCATATGATGCTGCATCGTCACCCTCTCCACCTTCATCTCCAGCACCTGCTGCCACCTGTAAGAACATTATATTGAAAATTAAATATTGTTTCATATTTATAATAAAAATTAAAACCAATAAAAGTTTTCAAACAAAATGATTTTGATTTTTTTGTGATTTACCTACTCACCAATACCCGATGCACTACCACCGGGGGCATATCTGCTCATATGCTGACGTATTTCAAGCAACTCTTTCTGCAAATCAGATATCTAATTCCCCTGCTGGTGAACTGTGTTTCGTAGAGCAGACATCTCCCTCTGAGCATCTTCAGGTATGAAATGACTATAACCAGGAGTAGATGAGGCCGAAATCCCTGATGGCATGCGAAAGACCTCAGATGGTACGGGTCCCAAACCCATCCCGCGCACTCTACCAGGATGCTCCTTCCCAAGGACTTGACCAAGCGGGTCATCCTGGGAGACTGAGTAGGATTTCCCAGGATTGGCATCCCATATTTCTTTAATTTTTACCTATAAATAAAATATCAATATATATTAACACAGTAAAAACTGATATTAAGTTATTATAATAAATAATTGACATCATACCCCAACTTCTCTGGCAGGTTCATTAACAAAACTTCCATCTGTTTTTTTATGAACATTCAGCCACAGTTCTGTTCGGGATGCTTCATGCCCTAAACTCTGTGACTGCATTAAACAAAGATAAATCATCAATCAAATATGTTAAATAGATAATATTATCTTATAAATATTTAAACTAATTAAAATATTACCAATGACATTCGGCTTCTTGAAAAGCTTTTTGAACCCGCAGTGTGCGGGATTACCTGCTTCGCCCGGTTTGAAGCATTCTTTCTTGAGAGATCCTGAAATAAATAAAATTCAATTTAACAGTATTGTATTCAATGTATATCTCCTCTTCATGTACATGTATAAATGTAAAATGAGGATAATATAATAATATATATTTCAATACCATCCGCTTCTCATCACGATGTCTATCGACAAAAACCTTCCACTGTTCTTTCGGTACCCCACTGGGTATCTTCTCATACATCTACTGCACGGTCAACGAAGAATCTTTGACATCACACCACAACCTAAATTTGAAATCTTTCCATTTTTTTCCAAGATTTTTCAATGTCCACTTCCGTTCTATCACATCAGCAACGGTAAAGTGGAAGAACATCTGTATACAGAAATTCATTTTGAATATATTAGTAAAATGACATTCAATTAAACCATAAAGTAATAAAATTACCTTTATCTGAGAATCATAAACTTCATTTTTCTAGTTTGGAGGCATATGCCTCCAATCATCATACGAAATAGGCAGGGAAACGGGCTCCGCTGCCAGCTGACCTATAATCTGACCAAGTAAACCTGCGGCGTCATCCGTCGGGACCCCATAAGAATCAAATGGCACCACTATCTTCTTGCCATGCATGTTCCAAACATCAGAACTTTTTATGCCTCTTTCCACGGTTTCATTGTCTTCATCTGCAATGAGCAAACAATTACTATAAACAAAATGCAATAAATTTATTTAATTAAAATTTGTACCTATGACTGCGACCCTCCAGAATGTCCGTGATGAACTGGAGGGGACGTGTCGCTGCCCCGCTGCTGAAGCTCCTGTAGGGGGAGGCGATGACTCATCCTCTAATGAGGCATCCACTGATGGTGTCAGAGATGGTGCAGGGGGAGATGATGCCGTGGGGATAGACGGATCGTCATCTGTCGCAGAAGAAGAAGGAATAGTGTACCGCTTCTTCCTTGGCATTCCTGTCATTTAATCAAATAAAATTAAGTTCAGAATATATATTTCAAAAAATTTATGCAGAAAAAAAATTAAAAATGATAATAGATGCCCAGTATTAACAAACAAAATATATATAACAATGATAATGAATGACTACAGAAATGAAACAAGTAGTTGCTGAATGAATAAATAATTGTACATACAATCATTTTCCCCTTCAATCATGTCGGTTTCCTGCTCCATTGCTTCATCCACTTCATTCATCCTTGCTAGACCAATATTTTCAATATCATGATGGACAAATAATTTTGCTTCCTGTTGTTGATGAAATTCAATTGCAGAGGTCAAATATTCCACTTCATCACCCATATCATACAAATCTCTTTGTATTACGTGAGTAACTACACTCCACCCTTCATCCACAACATCATTCACATAATATACCATTTTTTCCTGCGATGCTAAGATATATGGATCATGCAGTTCACAATCACCAACATCCATCAAGCGAGAGAAGTTTACAGAAGTAAATTGCAAGGAATCTCTTTTAACACCTCTGATAAAATCGACCCATTTGCATTTGAATAAAACAACAGAAAAATGCCCGTGGTAGTTTAATTCAATAATATCATCCAGCTTTCCATAGTATTCCACTTCAGCAAATGTAAAAATACCACTATTCTGTGTTTTCAAACCCACTTCTCGATCGACTGTACGAAATCTAAAACCATTCACATTATAAGCGTTGAACTTTCTAACTTGTTTTATAGGACCTCTAGCAAGAAACTTCAAATCTTCTGAAAAGTCAGCTCGAGTATCAGTATTCATGATCTGAAAAAAAATATATAATTTAATAGATTTGCAAATTGTATGTGTCAAAGTAATATTTGTATTTATTGCAATATTTATAAACTTACACGTCGTGCAAACCATTCTACCAGCTCTTTATTCACAGCTTTCGTTATATCTTTTTCATTTGGTGTTCGGCTTCTCATTCGTCTCTTTGTTTGTATCCTCAACTCTTCAATAAATGGATCTGCAATTTCACTATTCAGCAGCACATATCTATGTGCCTGTAATAATTCCAATTCTGTTAGTGTCGCGTATGAGGTCCTCCCAACTGATCGGCCAAAAGCAGGAAATATTTTTGATTTCTGATGCATTTGAGATTGAGTTGATGTGTCGTCAACACGTCCAACTCGAGTAAATCATGTCTCAATATCATCCAAATATCTGGAACAAAAGGTGAGACACTCCTCGGCCAAATAGCCTTCAGCAATAGAGCCTTCTGGTTGAGCTTTATTTCTCACGTATGCTTTCAAATGCCCAAGATATCTGTGAAAAAAAATAATAATATTATGCATTTATTTAAATGCCAAAAAATGTTTACTTAACTGGAAACATATAAATAAAATACCTCTCAATTGGATACATCCATCGATAATGAACGGGGCCTCCTAATTTAGCTTCATCAACCAAATGCACAGTTAAATGCATCATGACAGTAAAAAACGATGGAGGGAAGATCATCTTCATTGCACAAAGGGTCAATAAAAACCTCTCCTGTAGGTTGTCAAGCTGAAATGGATGTAGATCTTTCTCACATAACTGTCTGAAAAATGTGCAGAAATGGAGTACAACAGTAGTAACTTTTTCAGGTAATAATGTACGCAATGCCAATGGTAGTAACTGTTGTAACAAAACATGTGAATCGTGACTTTTCAATCCATATAACTTACGATTCTTCAAGTCAACACACCTCGAGATGTTACTTGAATACCCATCAGATACCTTCACATTCTTTAAAATTTGAAGGAACGTATCTTTATCCCTATTTTTCAATGAAAAAATGGCCGGAGCATACTTTTCATTCTCATCTGGCCAGAGATCACGTTTTATGTTCATTACTTGTAAGTCTTTGCGAGCATTGAGATGATCCTTCGACTTTCCATGCTCATTAAGTAATGTGAAAATCAAATTATCACATACATTCTTCTCAATATGCATCACATCAAGATTGTGGCACAAAGAATTAAATTCCCAATATGGAAGTTTGAAGAATATACTTTTTTTCTTCCATTGTTGCGTTCTGATTTCACTTGACGATGCACTTCGCACTCGTTTTCCGCTATCATTCAAATGATGAACCTTCCCAAATTCTGTTTTAACATTTTCAAGCTGTGTCAATATTTCAGAACCGGTTAACAACTTTGGAGGTGGTCTACGATCAATACAACCATTAAATTTTGATTTGTTCAGCCGAAATCTATGAGATGCATCAAGAAATCTTCGATGGCACAAGAAGCACCATTTTCTACTGTGAGGTAGCCGTTTGGGCTCGAAATCAAAGTTACAAACGGGACAAGCCAAACCCGTATAAGTGTTCCAACCAGATAAATTCCCAAGCCCAGGGTAGTCACTAATGGTCCACATTAAAGCAGCATGCATTTTAAACATTGTTTTAGAAGAAACATCAAATGTCTCAACACCGTTGCTCCATAACTCCTTCAATTCTTCAATCAAAGGCTGCAGGTATACATCAATATCATTTCTAGGCATTTGTTTTCTAGGAATAATCATCGAAATGATAAAAGATGTTTGTTGCATACACATCCACGGAGGCAGATTATAAGGGATCAAAACAACTGGCCAAATGCTATAACTCGTACTCAAAGTCCCAAATGGGTTGAATCCATCGGCAGCCAATCCCAATCGAACATTCCTAGGATCAGCTGAGAAATCTGGATGTAATGAATCAAATGTCTTCCACGATTGGGAATCTCATGGATGTCTCATTAACCCATCATTGTTATTATCTACAGCATGCCACTTCATGTGTTCGGCGGTTTTTGATGACATGAATAATCTTTGCAATCGAGGCTTCAAAGGAAAGTAACGCAAAACTTTTGCAGGTGTGTTCCTTTTCTTCTTCTCCGTGAAATTATGTTCAGTCATACTTCCAACATCACCCTTTGACTGCCATCTAGAAGAAGAACATTTCTTACAATTCTGTCTACTTGAATCCTCTCCCCAGTAAAGCATACAATCATTGGGACACGCATGTATTTTTGTATAATTCAGACCAAGCTTGTTAACAACTTTTTTCATATCATAAAACGATTCTGGGATTTTTGCTTCAGGAAATGCATCACGAATCAATTCCAATAACATGGACATTGCCTTATTTGTAATTCCACATAGACATTTGATATGGTACAACTTCAGTAGAAATGAAAGCTTTGAATATTTCAAACACCCACTATACAACTCTTGATTTCCATCGTCAACTAAATCATGAAATGCATTTTCCTCACTGAAGTTTTCCCTTACATTTGGCTCCACAGAATCAAGAGGATCCAATGATATGTTACAATCTTGATCTGCTTGTGTTACAGTCTCAGAAACATCACTTGTCACGTTGCAATTTGTAGCACCCTCTTCTGGTTGTTCTGATATGTTTTGATGCTCATGGTGGTGTCTTGCAGTGCCGAATGCATCATTTATGAGGTTTTGCATTTCATTTTCCATTGTCGAAGAACTTGGGACCTCATTCTGTGGATTAACATCAGTCCTCAATCTTTCTGTATTGTTTGATTCTCCATGCCAAATCCAACACAAATATTGCTCAAGGAATTGCTTCAGTATTAAATGTTCATAAACTTCATCTCTCTTCAACCATGTTCTAAATTTACATTTAGGACATGGACATCTTATTCTCCCTTCAACGGATCGATTAGAAATTGCAAAATCTAAAAACCCATTCAAACCCTTAACATATTGAGATGTGTTCCTCGGTAATGTGATCCAGCTTTTATCCATGTATATCACAATGTTCCTATACAAAATATACGATAGTGTAAGATTACAGAAACATAATATAATAAAGATGAACCATTGACCATAAAGTATGCATAATATAATAAAGATGATTCATTGACCACATTTACCATTTCAGACCAACTGAACAAGTCTGGTCCATAGGAGACAGCGTCAACACCTCATTGAGGAGCAATAAGAATATCGGGATACACACTTATCATAACACCATCGATCACACATTTATGTTGCCTCGAACAACACCCCTTTGATGTGTGATCGAAACTGATCATAATGCATTTTAAATCAAGTTAACTACATTCACTGAAACCATTTTCACAATGGGTAATGTTTGTTTTATTGTTCTAGGGAAATCTAAATGGCCACATTTAAGTTTTGGGGTTCATCTTGTGATGGAAGCATGAGACATGGTGTTTGAATTTCTTGAATAAATTAGTGATAATGACCCTCCTAAGGTGGAGAGAATTATGTTAGTCATGGAAATGTGGAGAAAACTGTAGAGTGGATGTAGAGGAATCAAGGTTCCAAATAGAAACCTATAAGGGACATGTTTGGGGTTTCTTAGGGAAGGCCAGGTGGAACTTCGATATGGTGTGTGTAGGTGATGGAGGTATACCTTAAGTGAGAAGGCTTCGTGTTTGGGTAGAGGGGCGACATTCCAATAGGGGAAGTTGGGAACCAACGGAGTGAGTTAGCAGGAATGGAAAGACATAGTTGGATAGAAAGGGAATGGATGTGGTGGGCTGCGAGGCACCTCAAGTTAATGTTGAAATGATAAGTTTATCCTAGTAATGTGAATGAGTTTTGAAGAAGAACCAAGTAGTCCTTGGTTGAGATATGGATGGTGAAAGTGTGACAAATCTGGGTAGTTTTGGCAGAAATAATGAATGCTAGAATTGGGTGGAGTTTTCATGGATGTTGTGAGTTGGAAAACATGTTAGGGAAGTTTTGAAGGTTGAGTTGAGGTTCTGTTGACCTCTTTTATGATGAGTGAAGTTCTCAAAACTAGAAAATTGTGGTGACGAAGTAAGTAATATGGTGTTGAGAACCATGGAAGGAAAGTAATCGATTAATGGTGTGGCTAGAGTTTCAAGTTGGATGGTCTCAGGTAGGAACCATATTAGTGTATTAGTTTTGGTGATGGGTGTTGGATCAGGTTTTGGATGGTTGAATACCTTCAGATGAAGGTTATTCTTGGGTTGTGCTTTGGATGTTTGAAATGGAGTGAGGCTGTTGGGCCTTGAGTTCTGGATTGATGTAGGTCAGAGAATGTGGTTGGAATCTATGTATCCCTTTAGCGACAATGATTTTGTGTCACCATTATAATTTTGGTAACTAGGTGAGGTGGTGCTAAGAATTTTGGGCCATGAGTTGTGGAGAGGATTGGAACAAAGGTGTTCCGATTGGCTCTCCACAGGGTAGTGTAGTGCCTTATCGATATCCTCTTGTGCGGTGGTATAGTAACATTACCTAAACCTTTAATTTTCATTTGATGTTGATAATAAATAGTTGAGAGATGAACTTTAGTCATTTTTATTAAAAATACACACTATAAACCTATCAATTATCCTTGAGAGATGAACTAGGGTATTAACTAGACCATAAACCAACTTTAAAGATATAATCAATTTGACGTGTCATGACAATGTGGTCAGTTACTATTGGCGAAACCAAGGGGATCGACACTACAATGTAGATTAGGAAACCCTAAGAGTGGGAGAATCCACAATGGGAGATTTCGGAACCATCCTCACAATAAAATACACAAATCAATCACCATTTTCCATGATTAAAATTTCATTTATTCACTTAAAATAGGTAGTTAAATTACCTATATGTTGTTGTCGGTGCTTCCCATCATTAAATATCTTAATCACTATTCGATGATAGAAAGTTGACTCAATTTATTTACTTTATTCTATTTTTAGATTAATTATTTGGGAAATACACCTCACCCTATTCATTTGAATGGTCATGGAATAAAATCCCAACCATGAAAACTATAAAAAATACCCCATTAAATCATCATATAATCATTCTATAATCACTGATTAATCATAACACCACTTGTTCACACCAGGCTTCCCCACACTACTGAAATTATATCACATCAATGTCTGTACTTGTACCCACCAAAATAAAGTGTGAGCTGATCACTAGATGAATTTACCCCCACCCTCTTACATGTTTCTCCATAATTTCTAGATCTCCCACAATATCTCACCCTAGTGGATTTTTATAGACCACTTTACATGGTCAAGATGAAATTTCCCTTGATTTCAACCCCAGATGAACACTCTTACCACATTGATATTTTATTATTATCCCATTATATTATGATATACATATGAATTAAGATCCAAATCAACCAACCTTATCACCTATTTAAAAAATCACCACCTTAAATCATTAGTACGAGTGTATCCATTTACTAGAATTCTTTCCTTACACCCATCTGTGAATCACCTTGAAAAGGTTTCCTTTTCCCAAAACCCCATTAATATTGAATGTATTTATATTTTTTACTCATATCTTAGTGTATAATTTAGTTATCAAGACTTCCATGCATTCCAACCATGCTTCTAAAAACTTACATCATCCTAATTTCCTTATGAGTAAAATAATTATGCTAACATGAAATCCCTATCTCAAATGAATGATAAGTATCTTATCAAAGGTCACTTTTTCCTAGATTAACTAACCTTTATAAGGATTATTATTGATAACTATCCAATTATTATTTCACCTGGATGAATCATTTTTCCACATTATCCAAATCATCCCAAGACTAGGCTGAATATGATATTACTTTGCAACCCCAAATCAATATCCCTATTTTTCAACATCTGAGAATAAATACATATTGAATCAAACCCAAGTCAAGTACCAAATCCCTTAAAAATCCTGTAAAAATAAAAAACACAAATCATCCTAGACATATCATAAGTCCTCACCCCTATCATAGAACTAACCTTCAGTGATAATAACACCCTCACCATAGGTTTCACCAGATGGTCGGGTCTATGGGTACAATTCATGGATCATAAACTTGGTCATTATATCTAGTAAAACCTATAATACAACTTGAAATACATTTAACTTTTATATAAAAATCACAATCAGTCACCCCCATCAATATAAAATAATACCACAAGGATAGTCACACTTATATACATCGCATATCTAGTATATTATGAAGTAAAACTCTTAGATCTTGGCCAACTAAGATATCAATGATCAACCTCTTAATTCATTATCAAGTGATCATTGGTGATGTTTAATCCAACTAACATAACCCTAATCTATAATTTACCCTAGTCTATTAATTAACTTTACACCAATTAATCATTTAATTCCAAATTAATTACTAACCAATAACTTTTAATTAATCCAAGACTGTTCTCATTTTCATTTAAAAACACTATCGTATCATCATAAAAATAATGCATCAACATTGTATCCACACAAATAATTTTCTCATTATGAAATTTTATATGGTTCATGAATAATCACGAGTATGTCAAGCAGTAGACATAGAGAAAACTCACTTTGGGGCCGAGGTCGAAGCGAGAAAGGTCGTCGGGAGAAGGGGGTCGCGGGTTTCCGGTCGCAGGCACCGCCGGAGGAGGTCACGGGGTCGCCGGAGGAGGTCGCGGGGTCGCCGGAGGAGGTCGCCGGATCGCCGGGGGGTCGCGGGGGGCTGCGGGCGAGGGTTGCAGGGAAGGGTCACGGGGGGCTGCGGGCGAGGGTTGCAGGGAAAGGGGTCGGGGTAGGGAAGGGTTGGGGTTTTTTAAAAAAACAAAGGTTTAGCGGCGGTTTATTAAAAACCGCCGCGAAACGTATTTCGGAAAACGTTTAGCGGCGGTTTTGTGAACCGCCGCCACAAAACCGCCGCTAAACACTGTTTATTTTGTAGTGCGAGTTTTCGTAAGGGATTTTTCATCTCACTTTTATTCCCGTGAGATTTATGCTACATTTGCCACAATTTCCTTTGAGTGGTGTATGTACTTCACATTATTCTACTCTTTGTGTAATATACTTTCGTTTATGTGTATTTACATCAATGATTTATTGTCCTTCTTTCATGGGGTGTATGTTTTGAAAGATACCCAAGTCGGTAAGGGAACCTTTCACCCTCCTCTTTTTTTAAAATACTTCTTTTGTTGGGTATTTTAATTTACATATTTTTATGTTGGGATATTTTCTCATATATCCTTATTGATGTAAATTTTATGTCCAAGTGATGAGATACACTTTTTATCTCTCATCAACTCATTTTGATGTGACGTCGTTAGGCTGTCAAGGGAACTTCTTAACCCAATTTCGATTTCTTTGGGTTCAACATGTAGTTATTGAATATGTCATCCTTTGAATATGTGTGAATGACCTTTGATTATTTTACACATAATATACACTTATATTTTGTGTATTCGTTTGTCACACATAATTATGTAATTGATTTATCCTTAAACCAAGGATGTCGTCTTTGCATGGGACTTCGTCTCAATCTCCTTTCATTGAGGCATATTTTATTTTATACACAACTTTAATTTATACGGTGTATAAACCCCTTTGACTTTTACGTTTTTCCAAAAGGAATCTTTTTTATACGAAGCGTTTTACAAAACAACAAAAGGGAATGTTTTTGTCGTACGTATGTGGCGACAACGACTTCTCCGCCGCCGTGACCGTTATTTGGGTTTCGGCTTCCTCTACAAGCCATACCTTCTTTTTAAAAGAAAAATAAATATCATGTTTTACTTTTCTTTTATTTTGGTATTGAAAATGGTTTTCATAATGTTTTTATATCAATATGTTGTATTGATATCTTGTGATTGAAAGGTGGAAATGTTATGGTTCCTTTATGCATGTTTTATGTGATATGATTATGTTGAGGTTCTTGGGCATTATTATGAAGATGGGTGATTCCTTGATAAACTAAGGGAGGGTGAGCCCGATATAGCTCTCCAATGCATTGGGTAATGCAAAGGAGTGAAACGTTAAGGTTTCTCCAAAGGGATTTAGGGAATATACTGTGATGGGTATTCCAAACGTAACCAAGAGGGTTACTCCCTACGTAAGAATGTTATGAATGCCTCAAGTTACCTTTATGTCTTACGATTTCTATGATTTATTCATGTTTTGATGAGGTATGTTAAAGTGCCTATGTTTTATGGGTAAAGTATGATTTCATTCTTATGTATATATGAACTCATGTTTCCTTTCCATATTTTTATAACCCTTACTGAGCTTTTTATGCTCATCCCAAGTTTTTGAAATGTTTTTCGTAGGTCAAGGGAAAGGTACATGATGTTATGATAGTGTCAAGGATGTGTCAATAAAGAATCCATGTTTTATTTTAAATATGTTTCCGTTGATGGGAAGAATGAATACTATCTTTTATGTAACCACTTTGTTTAAATATGGAATGTAATGCAATTTTCATGATCTAATTCTCTAAAACTCTAAACCTGAAAAGATCCTCAATGTGTAATCTTGTAATAACTCAAGATTAAGTAAGGTTTAAGGATGGGGCCTTATAATATAGGTCAACCCTGGTCAAAGTGGGGGTATGAGACCAATTCATATATACATTCTCCATTGAAATATATTGATGGAACTCTGGAATGGTATTGGGATTATGTTCCTCTTCATATATAGTATTTAAAGGATGGTGGTGAAGTCTTTCGATTGCTAGACTATAGGTATGAGCATGGCTCTAGTAAGCTACTAAAATATGCCAAGTAGTATCATTGATAGAGATATGATCCTATCTTGAGGTGAACTACAAACTATGTTGATGAAACTCTTCTGTAGTAGGGATATGGACCTAGTCATTGTTGGATGGAGAAAAGGAAAGTGATGGCAAGAGGGGGGGTGAATTGCCTTTTAAAAATAAATAACAATTTAAAATCAAAGTTAAAGGTGCAGCGGAAATAAAGGAGGCAAGACACACAACTTGATAACGGAGTTCGGCTTAACCCAAAGCCTACGTCTCTGCTCCGAACTCAACCGTTGAGAGATTTACTACCGCTTGCTTTTCAATGGTTTTAGCAAGAAACTCACTAGACTTTAAGGTAGTCTAGAACCTATTACAGCTTGCTTTTAATGGTTGAGCAAGAACCCACTTACTTTTAATGGTTGAGCAAGAACCCACTAGCCTTCTTATAGGTGAAGGCTAGCTCACCTATGACTCAAGCCTTTTAAAGGGAAGGCTTGACTAACCTCTTCACACCTTAAAGGTGGTGTGAGAACCCAAAAGAGAGGATGAGAGAAAGAGATGGGGGTTTGTAGGCAGAAACCCAAATTGATGCTCAAAATAGATAAAACAAGAAAAACCGTAATGGGATAAGTCTTGGGCGCCAATGGATTGATGAAGTTGATGAAGAGCGCTCCCAAGCTTCTATGGTGGTGCTCCTTGGATGTGGAAGAAGGTTGGAGCAAGTGAGGGTTCTTTGAAGCAATCCGCCGGAGGTTCGCCAAATGATGTAAAATGTGTCCCGTGGGCTTCCTTTTGTTTCTGGGGCTTCCTAGTCCTTTATTTATAGAGGGGGAACCCTCAAATGGCCTTTGGGAGTCTTCGGAGCCGTTGGAGAGGCCTTCGGAGCCGTTGGGGGTCAAGTGGACAAGTCTGGTCAAAGCCCAACGGCTAGTTTGACTGGCTCCACCGGCTGACCGGTGCTTGGCCATCGGTTGGCCGGTGCTTTGAAAAAGGAGAGGGCTCGGGCTCAGGCACCACCGGCTGGCCAGTGATGAGGCCACCGGTTGGCCGGTGCTGAGGCAGTAGGTGTCACTATTCTGTCTGGGTGCCACCGGCTGGCCGGTGGTGGGACACCGGTTGGCCGGTGGTCTGGACAGAGGGATGCCTTCTGTCCAGGCTCCATCGGCTGGCCGGTGGTCATCCACCGGTTGGCCGGTGGACTGAAAATCAATCCACTTTTGCCTTCTTTCTTTCTTGGACCAATTCCTTGGCAACCTGAAATCATGACTATCATCCAAAAACACTTAAAACAAGATTAGATAAGTAAGAGAGTGATTGTGATCATGAAAATTAAACCATGAGGGGTACGAGAGGTACAACAATCTCCCCCTATTTTGATGATCACAATCACCAAAACAAGCAATGTAAAAGACTGAAATGAAAGGCATGATTTGAAGGAAAAATTGAAAAGTAAAGCAAAGCATGAGAGAAATATTTCTCCCCCAATCAACCAAGAATTTCTCCCCCTTTGTGATTATCAAAATAGCACGGGGCATAAAACTTGATTGAGGGAAACGTTGAAAAACGAGATAGAGATTTTAAACCAATTGAAATTTTTGAAATTTGAATTGAAAGTTTTGAATCGAAAATTTTGAATTGAGAATTTTGAATTGAAAGTTTTGAAATTGAAAGTTTTGAAATGAAAGTTTTGAATCGAAAATTTTGAATTGAGAATTTTGAAATTGAAAGTTTTGAAATGAAAGTTTTGAATCGAAAATTTTTGAAATGAAAATGCAAAAAGGCTTAAACAAACCTAACTCCCCCTAAATAAAAACAACAAATTACCGGGGAGATATTTTTGAAACCGAGACAAATTTTGGTCCGGTGAGACTCGCTAAAAGGGATTTTTCAATCCATACTTGTCTAGTGGCGGGTCTTCTCCTTTGAAATTCATCATTAAAGAAAATGGTTTTGGGCCTACCATACCGGGCATTTTTGTAATTGCACTCATAAATTAAGTGCCCGGGTTTTTTGCAATAGTTACAAAATTTAAATTGGGAGCCCCCCCTTACAAAAATAGTTGGAGCATGGGAAGAGGAAGCTTGCTTGGAATAGCCAAGCCCTTCGGTGGTTCTAGATAAACGTTGGGAACCTAGCAATTTGGTCAAATTTTGTTCACCTTGGGTGAATTTAGCTAGGGATTCCCTTAAATCTTTGATTGTTAATTCCATAGAATCAACATCGGGAAGGTTTTGGATCTTGGGGGACAACTCCTCCTTTTTGAGAAGTTGTTCCTTTTCGGAAGAAAGTTTTTTGAAATTCTTTTTTAAAGCAACAAATTTGGAAGAAAGTTCGTGAAAACCTTCCTCCAATTGATCTCTAGCATGTTGGAGATCCTCATATGATAAATGATTGAAAGAATTTGAAGAACTAGAGGAAGAGGAGTCGGAAGAGGTTACCTCATGAAATGCCATTAGGCATTTGTTACCGTTGTCACTTGAGGAGGAGGAGGAGGAGGATGTGGAGTTATCACTCCATGTGGCCTTGAATGCCTTCTTCTTTTCCTTTTGCTTGGCCTTTTTCTTGTTGAGTGGACAATCGGGCTTGTAATGGCCTTTCTTTCCACACCCGTAACATGTTACCTCTGGCTCGGATTTTTCGTTGGGTTGAGTCTTGCGGGATTTCTTCTTCTTGTGCTTCTTCATGAATTTGTGCATCTTGCGGGCAAGATTCTCCATTTCGAAATCGCCGCTTGAAGAGGAAGATGATGAGGAGGAGGAGCTTTCTTCTTTTTGAACTTTGAAGGCGATGTTCTTTGGAACTTTGATCGGTTTGCCTTCTTTTTCAGCTTGGCTCCTCATGGTGATCTCATAGGTCATGAGGGATCCGATGAGCTCTTCGACCGGCATGTTCTTGATGTCTTTTGCTTCTTGGATTGTCGTGACTTTTGGTGCCCATGAGCTTGGTAGGATCCAAAGGATCTTCTTGACCATCGTTTCTTCAGAAACATCATCTCCAAGAGATTTTCTACCATTGCAAACGTCAGTAAAGCGAGTAAACATTTCAGTTATTGATTCGTGTGGGTGCATGGTGAAGCTTTCAAAATCTTGGCGATACATATCCAATCGAGTGTCCTTGACTTTGTTGGTCCCCTCATGGGTAACTTCCAAAAGTTTCCAGATTTCATGAGATGAAGTGCATGTGGAAACTCGATTGAATTCATTACGATCAAGGCCGCAATGAAGAGCGTTCATGGCTTTGCCATCAAGCTCGAAATTTTTAATATCAGCTTGGGTCCATTTGGATTCATCGGGAGAAGAAAGAGAATAACCATGCATGACAATTTTATAAATAGGATAACCTATACTTCTAAGAAAAGTGGTCATGCGGGTTTTCCAATAAGTGTAGTTGGTTCCATCAAAGAATGGAGCACGACCCAAAGAATAGCCTTCGGGGGCGAAAGAAGTTGAATCCATCATAAAGGATCTTGAATTTGAAACCGGTGAAGGTATTACTCAAATTTTTCCTCTGATACCAATTGTTGGACGGAGAAAAGGAAAGTGATGGAAAGAGGGGGGGTGAATTGCCTTTTAAAAATAAATAACAATTTAAAATCAAAGTTAAAGGTGCAGCGGAAATAAAGGAGGCAAGACACACAACTTGATAACGGAGTTCGGCTTAACCCAAAGCCTACGTCTCCGCTCCCAACTCAACCGTTGATAGATTTACTACCGCTTGCTTTTCAATGGTTTTAGAAAGAAACCCACTAGACTTTAAGGTAGTCTAGAACCTATTACAGCTTGCTTTTAATGGTTGAGCAAGAACCCACTTACTTTTAATGGTTGAGCAAGAACCCACTAGCCTTCTTACAGGTGAAGGCTAGCTCACCTATGACTCAATCCTTTTAAAGGGAAGGCTTGACTAACCTCTTCACACCTTGAAGGTGGTGTGAGAACCCAAAATAGAGGATGAGAGAAAGAGATGGGGGTTTGTAGGCACAAACCCAAATTGATGCTCAAAATAGATAAAACAAGAAAAACCGTAATGGGAGAAGTCTTGGGCGCCAATGGATTGATGAAGTTGATGAAGAGCGCTCCCAAGCTTCTATGGTGGTGCTCCTTGGATGTGGAAGAAGGTTGGAGCAAGTGAGTGTTCTTTGAAGCAATCCGCCGGAGGTTCGCCAAATGATGTAAAATGTGTCCCATGGGCTTCCTTTTGTTTCTGGGGCTTCCTAGTCCTTTATTTATAGAGGGGTAACCCTCAAATGACCTTTGGGAGTCTTCGGAGTCGTTGGAGAGGCCTTCGGAGCCGTTGGGGGTCAAGTGGACAAGTCTGGTCAAAGCCCAACGACTAGTTTGACTGGCTCCACCAGCTGACCGGTGCTTGGCCACCGGTTGGCCAGTGCTTTGAAAAAGGAGAGGGCTCGGGCTCAGGCACCATCGGCTGGCCGGTGATGAGGCCACCGGTTGGCCGGTACTGAGGCAGTAGGTGTCACTATTTTGTCTGGGTGCCACCGGCTGGCCGGTGGTCTAGACAGAGGGATGCCTTCTGTCCAGGCTCCATCGGCTGGCCGGTGGTCATCCACCGGTTGGCCGGTGGACTGAAAATCAGTCCACTTTTGCCTTCTTTCTTTTTTGGCCCAATTCCTTGGCAACCTGAAATCATGCCTATCATCCAAAAACACTTAAAACAAGATTAGATAAGTAAGAGAGTGATTGTGATCATGAAAATTAAACCACGAGGGGTACGAGAGGTACAACAGTCATATGCCATTGGAATATGCCTATTTATTTCTTCAACAAGAATGTGTGCATATCCTGAGGAAATATCCAAAATAGGTTGGTGATCCCTAGTCAGAATGGGAATATGAGCCCAGTATTGTGCCTCTTCCTTTACTGAAATATGTCAATAATCCTTGTATATGGTAAAAATAATGTCCACTTTCTCTAGAGTAAAAACATTTTCATATTGATCATCGTGATATGCTCGATTAGTTATTGGGATATTAATATGTTATTAAACCTATATCTACATCAATTCTATAATATGAAAGTAGAGTTATTCTATTGTTACCAGGATATAGTGTCACTTTGGAAAATTATGCTAAAAAATATAGGTCTACATGTTCTTGATATCCAAGATATATTGTCTGATGTATTTGATTGAATCTGTGATATAAGACCACTCATATGATCCTTGTGTTATCGATATATGTGGATGGTCTTTTTGCATTGGGATGTGATTATGTGCCTCCCTATTGCTTACTATTGAAATATATAGAGTGACTTGATCTGGGTGAGTAGGGATATGAGCTTGCTAATTTTTCAATACTAGAATATTTTGATAGGATTCATCAGTGGAAGCGGTAATATGGTCCCCCTCCCATTGATAAGTATCTTTCAATTCCCGGTGAGATATCCTTGGTTCCTGAGAATGAGTGTTTAGGGTGGAGACCTATTGGGTGGTGCCCTCAGTAGGTGACTAAGGGGTATTTTTTGAGGGTACTAGTGACAGCAGTTGATAGAAGCTCTCTGGATAGCCCTTAAACTGGGATGGATCCATTTTTGACTCCTTAATACACTTTATGAATATAAGTAAGATAATGATTATCATGCTTCAAGGATAGGCTTCTGAAGTGGTTGTTAGTGGAGACTAGTGTCACTAGTTTCATTGTATCTTTCCATGAACATGGTAGGATAGTAGGCTTTAGCCTCTATAGACCTCTACGTTCTGAATTGAGGGTTGATATCATACCACATCAGTAGTATTCATGATCCATTGTTCTCACCAGCTAAAGTTCAATCCATCAGGTGGTTGATTTTTTTTAACCCACAAAGGTTATTTTAAAATATAAGGTTACATAACATTCACTTTATGATGACATGATCTCAATTCAAGGTTATATTTGTGATAATAGAGTCTTTAGTCATAAATAAAATAAGGAACAAAGTTTCCAATCAGTGCATCATTTCAAGTATGGAACATGCTAAATTAGTTATTAATGGGTAACATAATTATTCATTCTTATTATTTGTTCAATCATTTTTTTTATGTAGAATGTGGATGGTGAAATGGTCTATCTAATGGGAACCATGATTTCATTTTTTTGAAGACCTAGAAAATTCTATTTAATTTTTTTTTAAATTAATTGGTATTATTATGAGTCTGCAGAATTTGACGGCACGTAATTCTGAGGCCTGGTGTATCCATAACGAATTTATGAACTTTTGTTCGGGTACGTTTAGTAAATGCACGGGCGTAATTTTATATCTTTTGAACTGGTGCTCAGATTAAAAATTCAAGGGCACTGTTGAATTCGTAGTGCCAGGATTTGCTTAAAGTAAGCTTCACTTCAACCACAGTAGGTCGGGAGAAAAATTTAAATTTTGGACTTTTTAAAGAAAAATAAAATAACATGTAATTGTTATTTTATTTCTTTTTCTTTTTATTACCACCTGTTGAGCAGCGTGTCAGGGACCATGAAGGTGGTCATACCTTTAGTTATGGGGTGTTAATTGCACGGTTACACTTTGGTGGCATAACCACCCCTCACGTAATTAATGAGGCACTTTATTTACATCAATTAATGAGGCACTTTAATTACGTCAATTAATGAAGCACATTAATTACGTCAGTTAATGAGGCACATTAATTACGTCAATTAATAAACCTTGTTAATTCCTCAAGGCGTTCCTCACATTTCCCCCTCCTATTTAAATGGAGCTTGGGGTGGGGTTTTGGAATGGCTTCTTCATGCTAGGAAACACTGGCAATGTCCTACGGCAACATCCACTGATGGAGGACGGAAGCACGGGCGGCAATGATCCAGGCTCGACGAACCCCGACGACTCCATCCAACATGGATGCTCCTCCCGTCGCAACAGTGACACCTCCAACAGATCTTGAGGTAGGGGGTTTACATGCTTTGATGTTCCCTCTCTTCCCGTTCTTGAAAAATATAATGAACACGGACCAACCGACTAACAGTTTCATCTGCATCTCATCAAATCATGAGGGTGGTTGTTGCAGGGTCCTAAATTTGGGGTTTATTCTTCCTTTTGATTATTATTAATTTTCCTAAAGTATAAAATGCTAACGTGAAGAGTGCAGGCCGAAACCAACAAGGCCCGAACACTCTGCTAAACTTGTCCCTGGTTCATTCTTCGTGATGGAATAACAAACATGGTGGCAAGGAATATTTGAGGGTCACGAAATGACAGTGGCATCCCGAGAGGACCATAGCCACGTCCGGAAGGAAGAATGGACCATCGGGGCTCACCCAGTGGACCACGGAAGAAATTTCAGTGCGACACCGGTGCGGCCGGGTGGCCAGCCGCAAAGGTGGAGGCGGCGCGCCATCGCATGCCACGTTGAAGTGTCATGGCATTTAAGCTGCAACGGTGGAAAAGGTTGGGACCCGCCTCATGTGGGTCCCATGGGGGACGAGGCGGCGCCATGTGGTACTACCAATTAAAGGATCCTAATGAATCCTTTGAGCCGTTTAGTTGTAGAAAATTGCGCGACCCGCACGGGTCGCGCTAGCCAGTGGGCCAAGTTGGCTTAGACCTGAACCGGGTCGGACCGAACCCGGACCCCTCTCGGGCCCAGAAACGCTTAAAGGGACATATCTTTCGAACCATAAATTCATTTGATGAACCATCTATGTCATTGGGATACTTGGAGTGAGACTGTACTTTTGACATACTCCATTTGGGTTTTGGAGAAAGTTAGAGTATAGCTGGGTTGGATCGACTCTGAATCCAACCGGGCCCTCGGTACTAAAATGCCAATAACTTACAGACCGGGCGTCCGGTTGACATGCCGTCTGTTTCATTGGAACCATCATGACGTGATAGATCATTGGGTTACTTATTCATGGGACTTCGTACTGTTTGAAATACGAGTGATGGCTTTAGGAGCGGTTCCCCAGAATCAAGCGCACTATGAGAGGGAATCCAGTGGTTAGTTGTGACGTGAAGAAGAAGAGCGACCAATACGGGTCAGAATTAGAAGATCCAGAGTGGGATTATCAAGCTGTATGAATAATCATCCATACCTTTATACCAGCGACCAATACAAGTCAGCACCAGTGACCAATATAGGTTAGCACTAGTGACCAATACGGGTCAGCATCTAATGACCAATACGGGTCAGCATCGAGCGACCAATACGGGTTAGCACCAACAACCAATACAAGTCCGCACTAGCGACCAATACAGGTCAGCATATAGCAACCAATATGGGTCAACACAGGCAACCAATACAGGTCAACATACAGTGACCTATATGGGTCAGAAGTGGAGTTACTACGGATAGGATGATCTGGATTTATGACCAGTCATCCCTATCCTAGTAACCTTGAAGTTATATTGTTAGAGTGAGTTGTCTCCTTTGCTTTGTACTTCATGATTTAGATCATACTTGTGATATTACCTTTTTGGTATTTCTTGTGATTTTTTTTGTGGATTACTGAGATACCTTCAGGGGTCTCGGGGTCCCCTAGTGAGTTTGTATACTCACCCCTGCATGGGCTATGCCCGCACAAGTGTATCTGGTGAAGACTACTAACACTCTAATGAAGAATTTGGAGGTTCAGAACTTGGTGGATCTTGGTGTGATGGGATCAGTCGATATCCTATTCTTCTTCTTTAGACTTACAGCTACTACCCTCCAGGTAGAGCTCCAGGGCAGATGCGATAGTTATTTACTTTCTTTTCAGTTTCTAGGGCTTGTATTTCAGCCCACTATTTTTAGTTTATATTTGTACGTGTTGTTATACTTTTCTCTCGTGGTTATACCTTAATTTTAATGGTTGTTTACTTCAGTTTCCCTTTTTGAGTGTGTACTGATCTCTAAGGCAATGCTTTCCCTGTTCGGGAAAATCATTCAGGTGCTAGTCACCAACCCCTATCCTATGGAAGGTGGGATTGGGGTAGTCACGTATGGGCCCCAAGGGATGGGTCATGACAATTTTATTATTGAAATATTTCACATCAGGTTCACCATTTTCATTTATATGGGAGATGAAAAACAAAATGGCATGATGTGTGGTAAACTGATCATTATTATTATTTGAAAAATTCAGATCAGGTTCATCAGTTTTTTTGTGTTAAAATGTTGAGAAAAATTGTACAAATTTCATAAAACCTTAATCTTTTTTTGCTACAAGGTTTACATTTGATTCAAATTTTTTTTCCTCAAAGAAAATTGGGACCTGATAATTATTTGTGGGGGTGAGTCTAGTTAAACGTTCATTCACATTAGGTTCACCATTTTGATCTCTCATGAAAAATCCCAATGGATCCCACATCCATAAAAATTTATAGGTCATCTTTCTAAAGGTAGAATATTATTTCAGGTTTCAAACCCAATAAAACATATAAACTCACATTTGTAATGTGAATGGAAGTTCAGTCCCATCACACACTTTTTGGGGGAACTATTTCCTACTCCAGGACTCTATTATGTATTTAAGATATTTTCATGAATCTTTCCCAAATCTTGATGCAAGATGGGTTACCCTAACAAAAAAATCTAGGGTTTAACTCCTTTACATGAAAGGGGGTGTTCTATTAATGAGTCATTTTGAATTCATCAAAGTTTCTCCATCTGTTTCCCTTTATTGTTTAAACCTGGTTGACTACATATGTTGAATCCATATGACCTAGTACTCTAGATTTTGCTACCATCCAAGAAGGAAATTGGTGTTTCAAGAATGGTATTAAACCTAAAAGTGTCATCCTAAGTATATTATGATAATAGGAATCAATGACCACATAATTAATTTGATATATATTTATGTCATATGGTAGGACTACACGATGCAGTTTAATGTCAAGTGGAGAGGATGTATATATGGGGTTTTAGGCATTAGGTATGGAGCTCGTGCCTTAGGAATGTGTCCTACATATCCTTCTTAGAATATGAATTAGAGTCTTCATATTTTTGTCTATCCTCGGCATGTTTAATAGTGGGTATAGGTAATTAATACATATGTAGTTTTTTTCCATAGTTTACTAATATAGTAATGCCTTAGGGACCTACACCAAGGTGTATTCCCATATAAGGATTCATTTGTATCATGTTATTAAAGGGGTCTAACATAATGAGGTTTCCCTAATTAGGGGGGATTTATATGATTCTAGTGACATAATAACTACAAATCCATAAGCTCACATTAGGCATGATCTATGTGAGAAAAAAGAGATATCATGTGATCAGGTTTAATTCATATGGATGCAGGACTTATCTATTAAAGCAACCCTGATTGAGGGTTCGATTTAAATCATAAGAAATAGGAAAGAGTCCAATGTATCCTTCTTATAACAGGAATCAATGTCTTTATACTTTGGTTATGTTTCCCAATTCACTGATAGAAAAGGAAGAATGGTAGACCCACATGGGTTGGGTCTTATGAACTAGATTAAATGTAATATCGAGGGACTTACACCGAGTTGGATTCCCAAGAAAGATATATAACCCTTATCCTATGATAGATGGAGAGTGGGGACCATGTGTAGAGGATTAAGAATTTTTGGATGGAATGAGGATCACATAATACAAATAAGGTTGCATGAGTTCCTAGCTTTAGTCCATTATGGATACTTTACATGTGAAGGGGAATTTTAAACCAAACACTCATGGTTAGTGGTTCACAAGGTTCAAGGGTACATGTATAAGTATTAATACTAAAAAAGGTTGACATGTATATGGGTGTCTTCCTGAAAAAGAATCCATGTCCAAGGGTCTATATCTAACATGTCAAATACATAAGAATGTGTCTTCCTGACATGTCTATGGATGTCTATTCGACAAGGATATCATGTCAAAGGACGTTTTCCTAACATGTCCAGAGAATCTATCTGATATGTCTAGAGGGTCTTCTTAACATGGTTGACATGTCATAGGGTCGTCGTATGACATGTATTACATTCCTAGGGGTCATAATGTGATCGATACTGAAACATTCAAGGGTATTCACATAATCAAAGATGATATTTCCAAGGTGCTTCTTATAATAAAATATGTAATGTACATGGACTTTCACATGATCAATCTTTCATACCTGAAGGTTATCACATGATCAAGTTAACATGACTGAGCACTTTCATGTGATCCAACTAACATGACTGAGGGTTATCTCATGATCCAGCTAACATATTCAAGGTATCTTTATATCATAATGGAACTAATTACATGAATTTTTTGATAAATTCACATGAAAAATAACATATCTTCATTTTAATGAAGGTTTTGTTGTTTTTAGCCTTCTTTATGTAAATTTACCAATATTTTTCATAAATTTTCCTACTGAGGCACCGCATGATCAAGTCAATATACTAATGGACTTTCACATGATCCATATGACATGTTGTAGATCCATCATGTGATCAATTAAATAATCACAAGATGGGTATACACATATATTGTGATTCCTTAAGTTACTCAATAAACTTTGACATGTGGAAGACTCTTGAGATCAAGTGATCCTTCACTCCAAGATGTTCACTCTTGTCTCTATGTATGTTTTTCTATGTGTCAATCGAGGATTTTATAGTAATATTTTCCCCTTATCTAATACTCTTTTTATATCACTTAATTCTCATATTTTATATTGATTTAATATAGGGAGAGTCACATAATGCATTTCATGTGATCCAGTAATGGGTCATTGGTGATGTCATCATTGTGTCACATGATAAATAATGACCATGTGATCACTCCATCATTACCATCTTTCTTGCATCGAAAGATTTACAAAGGGGTTTCTCATGATCAACTTAGGATTCCAAAGAATATTTTATATAATCAAATCCATATGTCTAATATCCTTCACATGATTGATTTAACATTCCAATGGGACTTTGTCAGATCATGTCGACATTCCTGGGTCCCTTTGTGAAATCAGGATAGCATGTCTAGGGCCCTTTACTGTATCAAGCTATCATGTTGAAGGACCTCTACAAGATCATTAAATTGATCACATGAATCATATAACTTCTTCTCATGACAAAAAAATGTAACTCTATTCACATAAGGGACTTTTCATTTTCAGATTTTATTTCATGGTAACCTTGGGTTATTGGTATATTTTTTTTCAATAAACATGTCACATGATCATAATGACTCATCAGAAATCCTTTGAATGAATATTATGGATCATATATAAGACTTTGTAAGATCATGTTGGCATGTCAATGGGAATTCATGTAATCAATGAACTAATCACATGAATCGCATAACCCCTTCACATGAAAAAAATGCAACTCCCTTTAAATAGGGATCCTGTCATTTTCATCTTTTATTGTATAAATCTAATGGTTCTTTCTATTTGGTTGTTAATTTTGGCATTGAATGATAAAATAGAAAAGTATGTATTCCTCTACATAAAGGTGGTAACATGCCCAGTTCCCTTTGTGTGAAGACTGGAATGTTTCCATGGATTTCACATTAACATTATCTGGCCATGATAATATCATAAGAACTTCATATGAAAATCAATGTAACTCCATTCGCATTAATCTTTAAATTTTTTAGATTCCATTTTATGAATTGCTATGAGATTTTCAGGAGTCTATTGATCAATAAAAAAGAATCATCTAGGTGACTATGTATGATCAAGTGGGTTGTATTATGGGGCTTCACATAATCAAGTGGACTTTATTGAGGGACTTTTCATGATCAATAATAAGCCACATAAAACTCATAACCATGTCTCATGAAAATCAATGTAACTACCTGCACATAATGGTTATTTTATTTTAATATTTTTTTCAAAAATCTTATAGTGTTTGCCCATCAGTTGTTTATCAGGGTGTCGCGTGATCAAAAAACATGTCTAAAGTACTCTACATAAATGAGATAACATGTCTAGTGGCCTTTCCATGAAAAGGATGATATGTCTACAAGGATTTAAAATGATCTCTAACTGACCATGTGAATCATATAAGAATTTCATGTGAAAATAATCATAACTCCCTTCACCTGGAGATTCCATCCTTTTCAACTTTTATTTAACAAACGTCTTGGGTGATTGTCATATTTTTTTCTTGATCAAAAAGACTCATCTAAGGGTCTTATAAATATCAATAAGGTTGTATGATGGGGATTCAGATGATTAGTAGTACTTTTATAAGGTTATTCACATGATTACCAAAATATCACTTGAAGTACACAACCCATTCCGATTATTCTCCTAATATCATATGATTGTGATTCTCATTGAAGGTTATGTGATTTTCTTTCTTTAGATTATTAATCTCCATGTATCCATGCATATTCTATCTTTTCTTTTATGGGATTGTAACACCTATTCTTTATTTGTTTCTTCAGCACTAAATTTTTAAACACTCATTTGGAAAGCATCAATAGTATTTTATAAATATTCCAATATAAAATGATCATAATTTTGGATTTGGGTTCCAATTTTAGTACCAATAGAAACCAAATCAAATATAATAGAATGATTTACCCATGGATGTGGGTTGTACCCATAACCTATGTTTTTATGGATAAAAACATATGTAATGACATTAAAAATTCATCCATGATTTTTATGGTATCCATGGTATATTCTAGATAGAATACCACTCTAGTATAATTTGAAATGTTTTTGAAGAACCATTATCCCACAATGTATGGGTAATTGATAAAAAAATAAAAATCCCATTTAAAACATCTTCACAAACTATGATACATTTTTTTAACACATATTACATAATATATATTAGGATTGCATCATGAAATTCAATGTAAAATATCCAGAACAAAGTAAATTAGTGGGTATAAATTCCTTAATTATCATAGGATTGGTTGGAATAAAAGAATTTTATTTTAAGGGGAAATGGGATCATTGGAGTGTTCCTCATGAAATAGGAATGTTCACAAGGATGAATCTATAAGAGTGAACTTCCAATTTTAAGGATCTTGACCCATTGTTTTTTACTGTCAAGTGGAGGATCTGAAGTCAATAAATATAAGAAACCATTTGGGGGATATCAACTCAATGTTTTTCAGACCAAGAGGGGGATAGTGACTCATGGATTTTTTTTCCAAAACATTTATCTAAACTAAAGGTTTTTCTATTGGCCAATTGAATAATCTTAACTCATGGAAATTTTAGGAATTGAGAGGATGATCTCAACTAAAAGATTTTATTACCTAGAGGAGTATCTCAACTTGAGGTATTTTTGTGATAAAAGTGGAGGGTGTCAAGTATAGTATTTCCTTAATGAGATTAGTATCTCAAGTCAATGTATTTTTTACTAATAGTATTATCTCAAATCAATGGTTTTGGGAACAAAGAGGAGACTCTTGACTCAAGAATTTTATAATGAAGAAGAAGATCTTAAATGAAGTAATATTTTAGAAAGAGGGGGTCCTTGAATCATTCATATATAGGATATAGAGTAAGATCTCAACTCAATGATTTTGATACCAAGAGTTGTATGTAATCTCAGGATTTTTTTTCTTACCAAGAGGATAATATAATCTCAAAAAATTATTTCGAACCATGAAGAGGATATCGAATAATGTATTTTAGTATACCACCTTGATGTATTTTTGTAAACAAATATGCTATTATTGACTCAACGATTTTTTTATTAAGATAATTATATCAACTTAAGGAATTTTCTATCCAAAATGATAATATAAAGTTAAATATTTTTGAAACCTAGAAGTGGATATTGAATAAATTATTTTTTACCAAAACTAGTAACTCATCTCAAGGTGTTTTTGGGAACCAAGAAGATGGTATTGACCCATTTATTTTGATACAAATATTAATATCCCAAATAATGGTATTTTGTGACCATGAGGATAATTTTGACACAAGATGTTTGGGAAGAAATAGGATAATCTTGAAACATTGATTTTGGAAACAATTTGAGGTTATATACTTAAGGAATTTTTTTCATGATGAGGCATACCCATATATGGGTGGGTGAATGAATGGAATTTATCTTTGATGATGGGAACAATACATGAATGTGTATCATTGAGTCTATAGGTAGGAATAGTTTTATTATTTTTAATGAAGATATCACCACAGATCCATCCTAAAATAACACATAGAACAATGGGAAATTTTCCTTTGGGGTCATGAATATGCTCTAGGAGGATACCTATAGGTTCAAAGATAATTACACTATTCACTCTATTAAGCGGGATCTATTCATATTAGTTCATGATCCTGTTATCAATTTCTATGAAATGTATTATTATTGAAAATAAAAGATACATCATAGAATTATGGGGACATTTATTCAACACTATAAATATTCCCTAGGTTGTTACTTTGTGGGTCAAAAGAAATTATATTGTTAACTCTATTGAGGGTGTCTATTAATAATATTCATTGAACATATTACCAATTTATATAAAAGGGTTTTACTAATGATAACTTGAAATCAATGATATGAAGTGAATTTATATTTAAATGGATGTTCTATAAGTGCTCTACAACTTTATAATTACAACACCATACATTGAACACATTTTCATTAAAAAATAATTCTATATAAAATTACATGGGTAGAGTATTTCTCAATATGAATACAGTTTAAAAGGAAATATCAATCAATGATCACGTATAATATGTCAATCTCATGTGTATAGAGTAAGGAGGATTTACTCTAAATTTTTCATAGACCAGTGGGTTTAGTGTGTCTAAATTTACAATTTATTATCCTAATGTTTTTTAATTGTAGGATTTTTTCTTTCGCTTTTACACTATATATCTTTTTAAAGTTAGTGAAATGAAATTCTTAGTAAAAAGAGACTATAAATTTAATTAGACCACAAATTTTAGGTTTTAAACCTAACAGATTTTTTGTTCATTCATTTTGCAATCTAAATTTTTAATAATTCATATAATAGAAAGGATTACTGATTAGAGACATTGATTTTAATCTGGTATCCCATTTTTAGTTTTCAATATAATGATATTTATATGTTTTTCATTTAAAATTTAATTTCTTACTGGTTGGAATAGATAAAGATTTTCATTATGTTCATGTATCGTTGAAAAAAGGGTTGATTCTATCTTAAAGATTTAGTTCTTATACTAATGGTTGATGATATTTTAAGTTATAGATCCATGGTTAAAGTGAGGTTTCACACTCAATGATAAGGGAAATATATAACTCAATGTGAATGATAAAACCAAATATGGTAAAAGAATCCTTATTATAAAGAGTGTATTCTATAAAAGTTCATACTTACTTGACTATGTTTAATGTTTGATGTTTAAGATCATACACCATTGACTAAAGAGTGTTTCTAACTTATCATAATCATAACCAAAATGACATGAATTATAAATAAAACATTAGATCCAAAATCATTGAGGCCACACCCATGAAGAATAACTCCTAAAAAATACCTTAAATTTTAAATGGATCTAACTTATTCCCAAATGTAGAGACCTAATGATCATTAAACTTATTTTTTTGGATTTAGGGATAAATTCTATGAATTCTTGTTTATTTTGTGCTCAAGATTTTTTCTAAGTTATCAAAGGAAATTTCTTAGTGAGTAAAGGCTCAAATTTTTCTCTGGTCACCCTACATTATTTTTAAACATAATAATACGTTATGTATTTCCTAATTATAGTTAAGGTGTTTTCATATAAAAAATAGAGTCTCTATAGTTTAGGGTTTTATAGATTGAACTAAAATGAGGTTACATCCATGGTTAAAAGGAAAAAACAAACCTTATGTGAATTAAAAACCCAATACTAGCAAAAAACCATGATAGGTAACACACATATAGTTTATAGTTATATCTGATAGACCATTGAAGTTTTTTCAATGTTTATTCTCTAAGATTTTAGACCAAAGGTATAGAAGGATATGTTTATCATTTTCTAAGGTCTATAGAATGAAACTTGATCAAATTTGATAGATCTATACACTGGTGTTAAATCAATAGGGAATGGAATTAAAATGGAATTCATGGATGAACATAGAATAAGAGATCCATGCATCAATATGTATCATATGGTAATAGGAATCAGGACACCCATGGTTTTGGAATGTTGAATATTTATCATAGTTAAGGATTAGAGGGGAAATAATGATATAATATAGATAACCCACATAGTATAATTAATTCCAGTGTAAGGTTGGAATAAAAAACTAACATGAATTGAAAGAAAAAAATAGAAAAATTGTGGTGATGGGGTGACTTCTTAGCTTTTCTTTCTTTAACACATCTATGTGTTACCATGTATATTGTAGGAACTAGAATCAATACATATATTTCTCTATGAAAATGAAAATCATGTTATTCTGTAAAACTATTAGAAGAGACCTAAGGTAGATCGATGAAACCAATTTTAATTATTAGTTTCTTCAGAGGTATATACATATTTTTGGAACATTCATATGGGAAAATGTCATATAATGAATTTTTTTCCCAGTGAGGGTAGTAAAAACTAAAAAATAATGTGAATTAGTAAGATCCTTGATATAAGGGTTGAATAAGAAATTAGTTAAATTGAGTATTATGATTTGTACTAGAATAATAGATATATACATATGTATGTATCCTATGAAAACATGAATCAAGAATCCAATTTTTCTAGGATATTGGGTGTTTTATTTTATGGTTATTAAAGAATATAGATTATAATGAAGAGTACACAGACTAGAAACTCATACATTGATTAGGATATAATGTAAGTGGATTGGGTCACCTAGAATAGACCATGTGGGATGGATTTTGTGTCCTTCAAGGAGGAACTTATAAATCCAACATGAATTATCTTTTATTATAATTCCATAAATGAGTAAATTTGTCTGTTATACATGATTAATTCACCTTAGGCATCTCCAAATCAATAAAACCTTCATCCAAATTCTGATAAATCAAGTCTTTGAAGACAAATCATTCATGGATTGTATATCTATGTAGTCTATGATAAGTAAAATAATTGGGATAAAATATGAAGCTTACCTCTATAGGGTTCCTCACTATTTGAACCTCAAAAATTTTATTATTTAAGGAATATATGAAGTTCAATTCCACTAAATTAGGCCTAATGGAATGGACCTTAATATATCTATTCTTATGATATGGGTAACCATTATTACCCGGTACAAGAATTATTTTATTCTCAAGGTTATCATATGGATGAAGTTTAGGTTTGGGTTCCTCTAACTCACTTATAACTTTTTATACTTTCTTCTGAAGAGAATCAAAAATGACGAATAAATATTGTATTGTAACCCTAAAAATATATTATAGGGTTAATAGTTAGAATATTCTTTCAAATCCATCACCACAAGTCTCGTTATCATAGAAAACCCAATAAAATTATTCTCAAAGGAGTGTTTCAAGTGAAAAAGAACACTTTGTGGATGAAATGAATATGCCTTATTCTATCATCCCATAATAAATTAAGAAAAAAATTCCAATTTACATCATATATATTTATTCTAGGATGAAAATTTTATAATTTTAATATCCTTTTAGTTGTTCTTTAAACATGATTGTTTAAGGGGGAACTATTGAATCTATTCATGATTGGGACATTGATAGGGCTGCTTCTAGTTTAAAGAAAAAAGAATATCTTTGGGACTCTATAGTGTTAACTAAGATTGGATGATGTCTAGAGTTCACCAAATAAGAGTAAGTTATATAAATATACCCCCATACATATAATTTTAGGTGTTTCATTTCAAGGAGAACCTTTTAAAAATAAGCTAGAATATGACCATGAAATTTTTTACTAACGATACAATAGAGAGGTACTATAGGAAAATGTTGTTTTATGATTGACATATGGACTAATTCCATTCTCATAGGTTGGATGGGTTCTTCCTATTTATAAGGGTTAGAATGAAAATTTGGATCTTCATGCTATGAATTGTTATAAAAGATAATTATTTATTAAAGAATCTTGACATTAATTTTTAATATATTTCTATTTTTATATAGTATTTTGGTGGTCTATTTCTCTATGGAGATATCTTTTATTGGATATTGGGAATAATACACGGAGAGACCATTTCCCTTTTGTATGGTACTATGGGTGGATGATAAAATATTTTTTAGGTAACTAACCCAGGGACATGATTTCCCTTGATATTAAGAGAATTATCCTTCTTTATATACTATGGTATGAGTGATATTTTCTGTTAATACACTATCTATACCTAATTGAATGATAATATCATGTTTTAAGGAAAAGGAATCATGGAAATTCATTCTTTGAAGGAAATCAACACATCAATGAGATCCTCTCTTCCATCAAAAATAGAGATAATGGATGGATCAACCTTTTAAACATTAGATGATTACAATGGAATTTTGTCATATTTTTTAAGAGTGTTTATTTCATAATTAGGAAATAATACCTTGAACATAACTAATACCATGAGAATTAAATAGTGGATTTAGTTTTATAAAACTTTTCTAACTTGAATTTTTTTATTAATCAGATAATGTTGATGGGGTTGAACTGATGATTCTTATTAGAAGAGGATCTTCTTTGGTGGGGAAGTTTCCATCCACCAAGTGATAGGTACATGAATTTAATAATAGATTTTATTAGTTTAGGAACACTTTAGGATCTTATTTATTCTTATCAGAATACTAATTTTGATTATTTAATTCTTTGAATGACTACAATGTTAAAGATTATACCATTATATATGTAGAGAAAATTATGGACAAAACATCCTAATTAGTCTCATATTGAAAACGAAAAATGAATAATTGAATAATTTTAAAAAAATCATTCATTGTTTTTTTTTAATTTCATATAAATTAATTCCATTATCCTTACTATCCATGGAGGTCAATAAACTGGTAGGTCACATGTTCTTCTATACTATCAAACTCTATTACAATACTATTGACCCACTTCTAGATACAATCCTTCAAGATAAATTATTATAGAATGGTGTTCCCCAATATTGTATGATAGAGGCAATAATTGTAGTGATCAATAGGGCCCACGTCATTGGGATTCCTTATATCAAGGGTAGTGTTATATTTTAAAGTTATAGGGATGATAATTTATATCCAATAACATGTTTAGAGAATATCTATGCCACATTAATTTGGTGTGTTGGGGTGGTGGTAAACATATTACTATTGTTGAGGTTGGTTTAGGTGGAAGTTTCATTTAAACCTAATAGGATTGGGATATAGTTCCAGTGCCATTATATTATTAAATATAATTGTTGTTTTTTTTCACCCCAAACCTTTTGTTTTATAGTTGTGGTAAAATTTGATGTTTCTCCTTTTTCGGATGAATTTTTTCTTCTAGGTGTTGTGTTGTATCCAAAAATTCCTTAAATCCTACATGATATTTTGATTGAATGAGCATGGTTGGAAAATCATCTTGTAAAATTTCTATGAAAATTTCTAGTAACTAATCATGGAAACTTTTTGAAATAAAAAAAAACTATTATAACCTAACATCTAGTAATGAAATTTATAACCCTCAAATTATCACATTATTTGCAATTAGAGACATCAAAAATGGTTTTTAATTAATGTTTAACTAAAATCATAGAGAAATCAGTGATTTATATCTTCTTAGATTGGAATGAATCCAACTATTATATTTTTTTCCAAAAAAATTAATCCCCTCAAAAGTCTAAATGAAGCATTTGAAAACATAAAATTATTTATATTCTAGGGTACCCAACATCATTCCACACCATAATTAAAATAATGTGATATTATGCATCATGTATTTTATTCCACTGAATGTTGAGAAGTTGGGGTTTCCCAAGTTATGTGGAGGAGAAGTAAAATAAACCCACTCATGATACAACATATTATCTCTATGTACTAGATTATTCCATCATTCCATAAACTCTAATCAAGTGGTAATTGTATCTAATATATCTATATGTGATGATGTTGCTTGAGTTGATATTTTCCCTATATAACATGTTTGATCCCATTACAGGTGAATTTTGTGGGCCATTCACTGATTGAAACCTGATAAAGGAAATATTTCATAGTTAATAGTATTTAAAATTCATAATAACATTGTAAAATTATCTCTAGTATGTTGTAATACAATACATAGATTTAATTGGTTAAGTAGTATCTTCCTTTGATAGAGGTTTAACCAAAGGGGTCAAGGAATAACAAAAATAATCCTTATCATCAAGTGTATTTATAGTAAGTATATTAGCATTATTCCAATTAATAATTTCTATCATGGATTTATTTTGGTCAACAATCTCTTTTTCTAAAATAGTTCAACAACTTCATGTGGTGAGTAATATTTGGATATAGAAATACCTTTTCCTTTATCCTTTCTACTTTCATATTGAGTTGTTGATAATGTAAATTTAGTAAGATAACCTAAATCATGGTATTTCCTATGATTCCAAGTATATACCCTCATTTCATGTAATTATGTGTGAGTAACATACTCTATAGATGCCTCCTATTTATTTTATTTCTCACTAGATGTATATTCTACAACATTAGTAGGGTGAGTACTAAAAATATTTTTTGAAGTGAATCCCACATTAAGAGCCTTGAAATTATCTATATTTAAGATTTAGGTGTATTTATTATCCTTATAATAACCATCGTAATAGGATTCAAAACCTTCCTTCAATGTTTATTTGTTTGAGGGTATTTTCGGTTTTTCGGCCTCTTTGAGACATTTATTTCCCCATTTTGTACTCACATTAGATTGATGTGAGATAATTTTCATAATATATGATTATAATAAAAAATTACATGATTAATACTGAATTTCATTAAGTGATAGTGTCAACTCATGAAATATATATGGATCTAACTATAGAGTTTCCTATTAATCTTACCCCGATCATGATAATATAGATTTCCTCAAATAAGGAATAAATTAAATTTAGTTTTCTTTCTATTTTATTAATATAAACTAGGTTTTGTGGGAGTTAAAAATTCCTTCATCCAAGTAGGTTTGGGTTTCTTATATGATGTCACACCTAAATCTATATCTATTCTTACCTTATGGGTAAAAAATTGAAAATTTCTGATGTAGATTATATTTTGTTGGTTTTTTTTATAATTATTTTCCATAGATTATCATCCTAAATTTTTATTTTTATTTAGTTTCTCAAATATTATTCATGTTTAACATTATTAGAAACCTGATAAATGAGTCTAGATTATTGATAACCATGGGATATAGGGACCTCTACACTGGTTTTTTCTCCCACTCACAGGGGTAAAATTAGTTTACATGGTGAAAAATATTCTCCCTAAAGGTGTTGAGGATTATTGTTGACAGTGGAATGAAATTCCCCCTTATTTCATCATTGAGATCTAATGAAAATTTTTGAGGATGAAAATAATATAAGAAGTCTAAAAATACTTTTTGAACATTATGGTTGGTTTCCCTAAAAAGGTTCTCAATCTATACTCTAGAGTCTGGATGTCTAGGGTTAATTTTTACTTGGTGACTTCCTCATAAATTTTAGTCACACAAGAGTCATGAAAACCATAATTGGTTTGATAAATCCACGGTTTTTTTGAGGTAGTGATGTGAATATTGGAAGATTCCTTCTTAGAATACTCTATATAGAGAATCTGGTAACTATATCACTCTAAGGAGAGACTCTCAGGGTAGATTGACATCGATATTAGAAAATATTATCCCTAATATATTAATACCATATAACTAGACCATGTAGACTTCACTCCTCTAATCATTCTTGATATGATCCCAAGGTTGTGATTATTTTATCATGAAGTTACTCTTTCACCACTATATTCACTATCTTGTATTGAAGGCACTAGGTAGGTGAAAGTGTTTTCTAGTTCTTCATAGGTGAGGTTGTGGTAGTAATCACAACAGTATCATAATTCAATAGTTCTATTGATGGGGTGTTCATGGAAATCCTAGTATTCATTTGATTTCATCAGGATATTTATGTATATTGATTTTTTTGTTTTTATTTAATAAGGATTACATTTGGAGTCTATGGAAGAAAACATTGATAAATAAACTATTAGTTCAGTGTAACTAAAAAATCATAGTTATATAATAACTTTAATAAGATAGTGATTTCACATTGGGATCACCATTTTTATATTCCAAGTCATAATTTAGTATTATATTTTGATTATTTTATCAATAAAATGAAAATTAGAATTGAGATGATTGGACTTTTACTCAACCCACAAATGAACATGTTGTCTAGTCAAGGACTAGATGATTTATTTAATTTTTGTTTCTGAAATCCATCATCGTAACATTATTTTTTACCATTTTTTGAAATAGTTTTATTGATACAAATGAATTAAAAAGGGTATCACATAGAGGAAATATTTTGTATAGAATTTAATCCAAATAAATGATTAAACTATATTTTAAACCTATATGAGAACACACTCTAATATTCATCACCATTAAATGAGATATAATGTGTTAAAATAAAGTTATTTTCCCCCATGAAAGGATTTTCCAATATATTACTAATATGGGAATAAGAACCCATGAAATTTAATGGCATATAACAAGGAATTTCACACAATTTAAGCTAATATGACAAAGGCCAAAGTAGTTCCCTTCCCAATTGCGTAACTTGTAAGGTCCTTTATAAAGGGAAATTGTTTCTTGTAATTAAACTTTATACAATTAGGACTAATTCGAGTCATTTCAATATCATTTGGAGTGGAGTAATATTTATAATCTATCGGTTATTGTTTTAGTATCAGACTTATGCTTTATAATCTCTTTGTGATGTACTCTAGAATTTGATCTGCGTACAAGTATTGGGGATTATTCTAGGATTATATCCTATAGAGCATGTGTCATTCGATGAAATTAGTAAATTAATGGGGCTTATACCTATTAGGAGACCAAGTATTTTGGATTTATGGTGACATATGTGATAGTCGAGAAATTGTATAGGGGTTAAGTGAAACCATCCTTTTTTGGGATGACCTTAGTGATATAAATACACTATGTTCTGATGAGACACTTCAGTTAAATAAGTATGTCTAGACTAGGTAGCTAACCTAGGAAACTATTTGTGAAATATTTGAATAACTCAGACACCTTGAAAAAGGATGTCCTGTTTTGTTACCATCTCAAAAAAATTCTTAACTCTTAGAAGCTGAAGGTGAATAAAGAAAAGAAAGAATAAAAATATCTTGTTGTTGAAACTGCTTTGAAATCTAAAAAAAGATAACGACCTTGGATTCTTGATAGTGAGTTTTCTTCTCATATGACAGGAGATTTAAAATTTCTAAAGAATTCGAAATATTTTAAAGAAGGTAATGTGAGATTTTTCAATGACGAATCGTTGAGAATCAAAGTTGTTGGAATAGCCATCATTGGAAAAGAAAATTTTAAATACAAGAAATCTTTGTATGTTGATGGGTTAAAACACAATTTTCTAGTTGTTTCACAATTTTTTGATGATGGTAATAAATTTATCTTTAGAAAATATGTATTTGTTGTGAAATGTGTAGAATATGTAAAAATAGTTACAAGAGGCCAATACACAAAATGAAAATTGTTTCAGGTTGGTGAAATAGAGAACTCTTATTACATGAGTATAGTGGAAGAGAATAAATTGTGGAATAAAAGGATGGGACACGTGTGTCAAATAAACATGAACAAATTTTATAAATGAGATAGTGTCAAATACATTCTTGTATTTCCAAGAAGAATATATTGGTGTTTTACGATTTTCCAGGAAGGAAATATTACAAATTCAATGCATACGAAAGTTGAGATTTGTTCAAAACAACCCCTAGAGCTTATTCATTCTGATATATTTGGGCCAATGAGGAAACAATAAAAAAAATAGAGATAATTACTTCATCAATTTCATTTATGATTGTATTCAAATAACATCTGTTATATATATGAAACATAAGTCATAAGTTTTGAAAATATTTAAAAGTTTCAAAAGAAAAGTTGAGAAAGAATGTGAGTATTCATAAAAGAAGTGGAGAATAGAAAATGGTGGTGAATACAGAAGTGAATAATTTAAAAGTTATATTGAGAATAATGGAATTCAGCATGATTATATTTCTTTATACACTCCTCAATTATACGGGGTTTATCAAATAAATAATAGAAGTTTGGTGGAAATGGGAAGAACTATGTTACTTGAACATGGTATTTCTCATTACTATTGGAGGTAAGCCATGAGTACTGCTATTTATATTCAAAACTAATGTTTCTATAGTCCAAAATTGGGTATGACTCTATACAAACTTTTTTATGTAAAAAGTACAAGTTTGAAACACTTTATACTTTTCAGGATTCCATGTAATATAAAGAAGAAAATTGGAAACTATGGAAAGTTTGTACAAAAATTTAAAGATGGAATTTTCTTTATTATGATCTGGAATAAAGAGGATATATATGTTTCAACAATGAAATAGGAATAATTTTTGATTAATTTGACATGAAAGTAATTGAAAGATATTTGGAATAAAAGTGTATTCGAGAAGACGAGGAAGTTGAGCGGGACTAGGAAAGTTTTGAAAACAATTCTGATAAGGATATAGACAATTGTAATCCTCCTTAAGAAGAAGAATCAGACTCAAATATTTCTAGTGATGAGGAAGATACTTGAAAATCTCATCCTAGGATGAGGAATTAACTGGAATCATGTAATATCATTGGGGATCAACATCATAAGGTTCAAACAAGAAGAAAAAAATGTTATTACACATACATCTTTGTATTCAAAAGTGGAGTTGAATTATATGAAAGAATATTTTGAGAATTTGGAATGGGTTCGGGCCATGAATGAATAATTGGATTGGATTGAAAATAATGATACATGGGAACTCATACCCAATCCAGAAAAAAACATTTTTGGTATAAAGTGGGTCTTCTAGAACAAGATGAATGAAGAAGGTTAAGTGATAAGAAAAAAAACAAGATTAGTGTGCAAAGGTTGTTCACAAATTGAAGGTATTGATTTTGATGAAACCCTTGATCTGGTGGAAAGATTAGAAACAATCATAATTTTTCTTATTATTGTATCACAATGAGGTTCCAATATATTTCAAATTGATGTTAAATAGGAATTCTTGAATGGTGATCTTGATGATGAATTTTACATTGAACAACCTTGTGGCTTTATTATTGGGAAAAATTAAAGTTACGTATATAGATTGAAGAAGGCATTATATGGGATAAAACAAGCTTGGTGATCATGGTATTACAAATTGGATACTTTCTTAGGGAAGATGAGTTTTAGGAAACGAATAATTGATATCAATATTTATATCAGATAAAGTAAAGAGTATTCCCTCATCATAATTGTTTATGTTGATGACATTATCTTTTTTGATAATGATGAAAGAAGTTGTGAAATATTTACTAAAGATATGAAAAAGGTTTTTGAAATGTCCATGCTGGGGGAAATGAAATAATTTCTTGGGTTAAAAATTTTACAAAAGAAGAAACTTATCTTTCTTTCATAAGAAAATTATTCTAATTAACTTCTAAATAAGTTCGGCATAGAAAACTCAAAACCTATCTCCATGCCAATTTCAGTGGGGAAAAAGTTGACAAAAGATAGAGAAGTAAAATTATTGGATTAGAATTAATTTTGAAAGATGATGAAAGTTTATTGTACCTAAATACCTCAAGACCCAAAAAATTTTATGTTGTTGCCTTATGTGAAAGATTTAAGAGTGATCCAAAAGAATAACATTTACTTCTTGGAAAAATAATTCTCAGATACGTCAAAGGCACAAAAAACTTTAGAATCACTTATGATAAGTCAGATAGTATTTATCTATTTGGGAATTTAGACACTAATTGGGAAGAAAATGTTGATGATAGAAGATCCACATCTGGTGGAGTGTTATTTCTAGGAAATAATTGTGTTAGTTGGAATTCAAAGAAATATAATTCAGTGACTCTCAGTACGAATGAATATGAGTATATTGTTTTCACTCAATCCAATATTCAAATTATGTGGATGAGAACTCAATTATAATACTTACTTATTGAAGTGAATTTACCCTTTCTCTTGGGTTGTAAAAATCAAATTAAAATCAATATCACCAGGAATCTCATTCAACTTTCCTATTCAAAACATACTGATATCAAATATCATTTTATCAATGAGCATGTGTAGAAGAATTAATTGAATCTGGAGTATGTTCTAACATTGGAACAAGTTGTTGACATTTAAAAAAACTTTATTGAAAGAATAATTTTCTAAATTGAGGTTGAACATGGGTTTACAACCTCTTTCTCTTCAAGGTTTAGTTATGTGTTTCTTTCCCCTCTCTCATCTTATCTTTGAATAGTTTTGTCAAGGGGGATAATTGAATTGTTTCATAAATATATCCTTTTGTATGCATTTAAAAAGGAGAGAGTTGTGGCTAAGATGTGAATTCATCATTGTAAGTGTGTGTAATATTCTAACTATTTGTTGGAGTGGTTGTAAGAAAAATTTATTTTTATATTCCAGGAAAGGTGAATAATATGAGAAAGAAAGGTTTAAGGAAAAAAAGATTAGGAATTTTTCATAATCACTTCTTTTGGACAGCATGGTTTTTCTATCAATGTTTATTGTTTCCTACAATGAGTTAGCTCACATAGGATTAGAATTTTTTATAAATAATACATTTCTTGAGGATAAAAAGTTTAGTGATTTATGAATTTTTGTTGAAAACAAAATCCAAAGGGGGGGACTGTTATGACCAAGATGATGATAGAGGTGATCATATTTAGGTATTGTCTTTTGTTGTTAAGAATCTTTTATGAAATAAATGAAGTTTGAGAAGAAAGGAAAATCATGTAACTTTGTATTTGAATTTTACTGGACATCATATTCAGAGAATCAGGTTCACAATGCTTTAGAAGGTCCATTATATTCAAGAATAGATATCTAGAAGAAAATTCAATCCTATTAATAATGCATCTTGCTGGATGTAAATGTTCATCAGATTTACTCTGAATCTGGTATGAACGGATTGATTGTAATAGGAGAATCGGAGTCGAAATAACTACGATAAATAAAATGTGATGATGTTTTTCTAATATGTGAGTTCTCATAAATCATAGTTATTTGGAAAACTTGTGATGCAAGCTTGATGAAATAAGGGGGGATGAAAGAGATGATGTTAATCATATTCAGATTGATCATATATGGATGGAAAAGTAAAACATAATAGATATCATATTCAGCCCAATCATAGTCATGCTGATCATATTTAGGTTATTTGAGTTTTGTAAAATTTTATTCAAGATGAATTGGAAAATAAATCTGGTTGATGGAAAGAATGGGAAGTTACAATACTTTCCATTGGAAGTTAGGCAATACTAATGCTGGTCTTAAATGTTTTCAAAGTTGTGCAGGAAGTCATGATACAAGATGAAGATTGTAGTTAGATAATTCAATGCATTCTAATCTTAAGATCATCGAAATTGATTCATCAGATTCATAAAGGATGATTGGACTTAGAAGGTTACCATAATCAAAGGAAGAATTTTTTTGAACCGATGAATGCAAAGAAGAGAAAATAATAGAGAGGCCAATACAAAGAGGAATTTTAGAGTTTTATCAACAATATAGTAAACCATTTAAAAGGTAATTGAATTTCTTTTCTATTTATGTAGGTTGAGAGAAGAGATAAATAAGAATATATTATTTTACATTTGTCCTAACCATAATGAGGAAGATCATAATAACAATAAAAATTTAAATAAAACTTGAGTATGTGAAGGATATTTTTGAAAGTATCATCAAGGGGAGTATTGTATTCAACAATCGGTTTGAATAATTGGAATCGGATGTTCATTTTATAAAGAAATTATGGAGAAGAGATAAAGTTTTAAGAATATTCTATAATATTTTAGAAGAGTTGACGAAGTCATAAATGCACCTAAAATTCAAGGGAAATCGATATTTTCGTGAATTTGATTGATCGGTAAATTTTTTATGGATTCCCTCCAAAACCACTCACGGTTCACCTATAAAAGGTGAAAATTAATTTATACTTTTACTGATGGATTTACTATTCATTATTAGAGAGAGAAGCTCCAAATTTCTAGGGAGAAAAGTGGTTTTTCATATTGTGTTGGGTTGTAGAAGTTTCAACGGATTGAAATGAAAGGATAAGAGACAAGATTACAATGGTATTCAACTAATCATTGTATTCAGCTAACTATCATATTATGCTTGTCATTGTATTCGGATGGTCATCAGATCAGGATAGATAATTAGATTAGGATTTCCATATTGGGATTTCTAGGCTGTAGAAGGAAGTTTTCTAGATTGTCTTGATCGTATTCTTAAAGAATCATATTAATCAGATTGGGTAATCAGATTTGAATATATGATAAGAAGAATTGGAGTGGGAAGATCAGACCTAGAAATTGGATGAAATTATATATCAAAGTCCTTGAAGTTTTTACAATCTTCTGGGTAATAAATTTAATAATTTATTCCTATAGAAAACATTTGTTTTTACTAAAAATAATCACATTTAACATGAGTAGTTACACAAACATTTTTTTACTCTATTTCTTTTAAGAGGGTGCACACGCACTATTGGATTGTCTTCGTAGTGCTACATGAGTTAAAGAGTATAACCTACTCATTTTATTCCACATAAAGGATTATTTATGGTAGATTTTGTGTTATTGTATCATTTCTAAACCATACCAAGGATGCGTCTATTCTTATTGAATAGTGAACCATGTAAATGCTTGTGTTCCTATGGTTATGTATTTGAATTATTTTTTAGTAGGGAATGAAATATTTAACATGAGGAGAAGGTTGTTTCAAGGAAACATAAAAGAAAAAGTATCACTAATTCACCCCTCCCCTATCGGTGATATAATTATCCTAACTGAGCACTTTCAATAAACTCAACAGCAAGGCCTCATTCCATGGAATTATAAACATACTTTTGAGGCCTCATGCCTATATAGTTTAGATAAATGGTCAAGGACTTGAAAAAATACCCAAAAGTTATTTTCTTAGGAGACCTACCAATTCATAGAGTGGATATATAATGTTAGGCCCCACCCATCGCTTAATTGGTCTGATTCATTCATCTTATTAATAAAAAATACAACTTAATCAATATGACTTAATAACAATTAATTGATTATATTTGAAGAACTAGAATATGTAATATCAATACATTCCCCACTCAAACTGATCATAATCCATCAAAATAAATATAGTGGATGATATCATTATATTATAACCATGTTAAATAATAATATTCAAAAAATTATGTTGATATAGATTAAAATACTTTTAAAAGATCCATGGAAAAAAATTTGAGGAAAATAACCTTTTCATTTTTAAATCATTTATTTAAAATATAATTTTTTTAAAATATTATGGAGAAAAATTTTATTAAAAAAACCGTGGAAATATTAAAATTATATTCAAAACATTGATTAGTCATGATGGTGGTAAATTCTATTCAAAATGAAATTGTTAAAAACAATGATTCTTTTCACACCTTCAATAAAATGTACCTTGTTCGGAAAATTAAATGAAGATTCCTTTTAAATGTATTTATAGAAAGAAAAAAATAATTAAAAAGGAAATTAATAAATCATATTATAATTGTAAATACTTTCATTAAAAAATTAATGAAAGTATGGACATGAAAGAAAATGATTCCCAACAAAGTAAAAAAACAAATCATGTTTTCCTTAAAAACATTTATTTGGTATTTTTGATTCCAAATAAGGTAAAAATGGAACTGAGAAATTAAATAAATATAAATAACTAGATGAGAAAAAAATATATTAGTTTTAAGAGATAAATATCATATAATTCTTCCAGTGAAGTCTTAAACATAAACAACCATGAATAATGCGGAGATTGTGAAATAAACCTCTACTGTTTTCATAAATTTCAAATTAAAACCTCATAAAAGAGATAAAATTATATGAATATTTAAATACCCATAATTTTCATTATAATAATGATAAAATACATTAATGGGTATTATATACACCACATAAAATAAATAAGTGGTGAAAATGGAATATGTCTAATCGAAACAAAAGTAAGACGAGAAACCCTTAGCTCATCTCTAACTTTCTTCATACATGTTCGAACATCATTTCTAATAAATATATATTTATTTAATATTTATTTCATATTTATTTAATAAAAATAATAATATATATCATATTTTATTTTTCTATAACATATTATCACTTTTTTATTAACAATTTCTTTACTAAAATCACTATTTCAGGTGATAAATGCTTGGTTTTTGTCATGTATGTTTCAGTTCGGTAGTTTCAAACCTTTTATCTTGATCTTGATTCCACAGTATCCATAATTTATATTATGATATAAATATCATATATATTCATTATATATATATATTTATTTATTAATGTAACGCCCCGACCCCAGTTACCTAGAGTCGGTGCATTATTGTGTAACATTGGCATGATCACAAAAGATCAAGTCTCGAAAGACTGATTAGTTTAATAGCCTTGGAAACACTAGATACATTCATAAATGTTACATTACATCATAAAGTGAAAAATCACAATAACATAGTCTCCATATTCCACACTTTTATCCTGTTCAGACTATCCCTGTAGGTCAGTCATAAAATATTTCTTCACGTCCTGGGAAAAATAAAACATTGAAAGGGGTGAGCTCAGATGATCCGTAGGGATAACAATATAGCAGAAGCTTTCATAAATAAACATAAACATTTAAGGCAATGTATAACTAAAACAAAAGCCTTTTAAACTTGAACTTCAACATAATATGGAAAAAGTAAAATGAGATAATGTCATTTACTTATTCACATGGATATTCTACTGGTCTAAAAATCACATGCAATATCTATAACCACTTTCATAATAATGGAATGCATAATTCCAGACTATCATAACCACGTAGCCAAGGCCTCATTCCAAGACTAAAAATAAGATTTTGTCAAGGTCTCGTTCCAAGACACTAGTTTGTCTCATGAGACCTGCCGATGCATTGAGGAGCTATAGCGGGCTCCACCCGTCACTTATTAAGTCTAATGCATTCCTCATATGAAAAGGTTTAAACATATCATAAAACATAACATAATCATATCACAGAAAATATGCATAAAGGAAACATAATATTTCCACATTTCAATCACAAGATATCAATACAACACATTGATATAAAAAAACATTTTCAAAACCATTTTCAAAACCAAAATAAAAGAAAAGTAAAACTTGGTATTTATTTTTCATTTAAAAAAATTATGGCTTGTAGAGGAATCCAAAACTCAAATAATGGTCACGGCGGCGGAGAATTAGTTGTCACCACATACGTACGACAAAAAAACATTCCTTTTTGTCATTTAGTAAAATGCTTCGTATAGAAATATTCCTTTTAAATAAACGTAAAAGTCAAAGGGGTTTATACACAGTATAAAAGAAATTTGTGTATAAAACAAAATATGCCTCAATGAATGGAGATTGAGACGAAGTCCCTTACAAATATCATTTTTTAAATAAAATAGATCTATTATGTGTATTCACTATAAGAACACATAAATAAAGTACAAATACAAGATAGTACATAATAATATCATGACATAATTTGAAAGTAGGAGATTAACCCAAAGAACAGAAATTGGGTTAAGAAGTTCCTTTACCTCGTGTCCGACTTGACTCGATCATTCTTTAACCTCCTCAATAATAAACTAGAGTTAATTTATACTTTCTTAAGAACATTTTTCAAGTTCATTATTCCTTTTATATCACTTATTACCATGTTATGAACATTATGTAATTATTTAAGTTAAAAACGGTCGTTTTGTCGATCTTTGGTACTTGAGTCAAAAATAATCTTCTTATAATTACAATTTGTTCATGTGGTAAAATATCCATTATATACAGAATTATATTCATTTTGTATATATCATATTTATCATACATATCCATTATATACATTCATTTATAATATTACATAACATTTAGAGGTAAGAAATGAAATGCACCGTTCATGGAGACGGTAAACCGTACGTACGCATGAATGCTACTTTCATTTCTATTTCATATTTAATGGAATTAAATCATAATGATATAAAGGTATATTATAATTCCAATATAATATAATATATAATATCATTTAATCCATCCTTTATACATCTCACATATGGCATTAACGATTCAAATTACTTTGAGGGGGCGGTAGTCCGCACATCCTAAAATGAAATTATCGTGTTTACCCATAATGGAAATCATAAAGGTACTCCATATATGAGAAATACATAATCATAAGGAAAACATAAACATAATATATATCATATATAAAAAATATTGTCATCATAATGGCCACCATGAGAGGTGTTAAAAGAAGATTGAACAATCATCGTTTCGTGAGGCAATATTTCACCACCCACAGAAACAGTAAGTTCATTAACCATTAGACGAAGGTGTGTGTAAGTGTAAATCAAATACTTCTAATAACAACATCCTAGTATATTGAAGATACTGGTGTTGTTACAAAATAAATTAATAAAAATATTTTAGGGGGTTGGAGAAGCAAAATAAAAAAAAACACAAGAGAAGACATTACCTTAAAATCGGGTAACTCTTTTTGATTTGAGCCAAAGGCTTCCTTGGGAAGACTTATGCCCAAATTGAGGCTTCTAGGAGTAATATAGGGATGTTGAGAGAGTATTTGGTCAGAGGTTGGCCAATCCAAATGGCTTTTAAGGTGTGAATAAGGTGTTAGTGGGGGGGCTTTTATAAGAGGAGAGGAGGGGCACTCTTGGAAAGATTGAAATGTTACTTTATTATAAAATGCTTTTCGGATTCTAAAGGTCCCACAATGATATATTTAGAGTATAAGGTGATAAGGGATCGAAATATTCCCATCCAAAAGGTTTTTTACAAGTTTAAGCCTTATATTTTACATTATCTTTTCATTTTATTTAAATCGTTAATTAATGAGGTAATCGCTGCATCATCATGGTGTCGTAAACAATTTAATTTATTTAATGTCTAAAATTATAAAAAAAAAATCATGATGTAGTAAATCTTTTTATCTTTCCAATGAATATTTATAGTCTAAAAGTTAACTTATATAACCCCATGTAATAATTGTTTTAGTAAAACAACACATGTTTGTGACAATTTTATTTTTACTTTAAATAAAAAGTTATTAATGTCATTTTCTTACCCAAGTGGCTCCATGGGGTCCCCAAGTTGACCCATGGATTGTCTTGGTCGGACATGACTCATCCAATAAGGTTAGGACAAGTGTAAGGGTATTTTCATATTTTTATAATATAATTTTTACCTTAAATTTCACTAATTACCTTTAATCGCGATTAATCAAACTTAAAAGTTACTATTCACCAAAAAATTATTTTAATCCCATTGAACCACATTTTACTTCCTAATTAAAACCCTTTATGTCATATTTTTGAAAATAAAATCACAGAAGTGGTAATGTTTCATTTAAACGAAAAATTAGTTTTTTAACTACCACTTAGTGGTTTCATTATTCATCAAAAATTGAAGTTTTTCAGAACAATGCCAAAATTTCACCCTAATCTATAATTGATATTCCAAATTAAAAAATGATGTATATTTTAAAAAATTCCAAACATATAAGTTTCATTAATTAATTTTATAATTAATTCCCGTTGTCACAACAAATAGCGTGTTTTTAAGAAACAATATATATCAAAAGATTGACAATTGTTTATGTCCAATTTCAAAGTGAAATTAATTATAATGACCACCATTGGATAAAATGGTAAAAATATATTCTAATTATACTTTAAAACCATTAAATAGTATAATTTATCACTATAAATTATTTTTATTAAAAAGGTTGTTTTTAAGTATTTTTCACTATTCATTAAAAAATTGGAAGTTCTAAGAAAAATACCAAAAATTCAACATAGGCTAATTTCGATATTCCGAATCCAAAAATGAAGTCAATTTTGAAATATAAAATATATATAATTTCAAAAAGTGGGTATTACTTTTCATAATGGCTATTTTGATTGGTTGCAGTGTGTTAGAATCTAGAACTTGCGTACAATGCAAGCTATTGCATTATTGAAAGAGAAGCGTATCGTGGAATCTTGGGGTGTTACATTCTCCCCTCCTTCAATAAATTGAGTCCTCGCAATTTGAAATTTTTCTTTGAAAATAAAAGGTTGAAAATAGAAAATACCTTTGTGGAAAACCCACATCAGAAATAAGGTTAATAAAAATATAACATTAAAAGAAAGAAAGATAAGTACAAAGGTCACTCGAGATAGCCCATACTAAGATTCTATGAAAATATGGATATGGAGGAAAAACAAACCATCAAGGTCTGATGGAGAGTTTTAGAAAACAGGATTAGGATAAAGTTAACCACAATAAAATCACAAACTTGTGATTGGTTAAACGGTCATTGAATCCCCAGTTGGAAAAGTTAACCGACAACGTTTTTGTTTTAAGTTACCTTTCATAAAGTTGAGGAATTTATTTAAGAGATTTACTAAGAATGTAACGAAATATACTTACTTGTCATGTAGACTTTCATTATTTAATAAATTTTTACCACAAACCCATCTTTCACTCCAAATGGTAACAGAGCTCAAAAATATTCTATTTATCCTAATTGTATAAGGTTCCAAATATTACCACATACCATTTAGATTAGAAAAACTATTTTGTAATAACCAGGGACTTCCTGTAGGCTAGTGGTAGGTAATAAAGGCCTATGGTACTATGGTTGTGAGTTTGATTCCTGCAGCTTTGTCCGACGCGACAGGTTATCCCCCAACCTGCAGGTTGTCCTTTTCCTAAAACTATAGTATTATAATATTCCAAAAATAATCTTCAAAAATGTTTTAACCTTAAAAAATACTATCCAAAGTTCAACTTAATCCATTCTAACCTTTATAGTTATCCAAAATAACTCTATCCAGACTTTCTCTAAAAGGTCTCTAAATTCCAAAATCAATTCATCGGATTCCCCCAACAAAGTAAAGTTTCTCTTATTGTCACATACTAAAAATATGATTACCTTTATCATATTAAAACCTTAATGAAAACAACAAGTACTATAGTACAATCCTTATATATATCACATTATTTTTATAACCAGAATATAATCCTTGAGTCCAAAAGCACCAATACATTAATTATTCCACTTCAACTATAGTAACAACATAAGATTATCCTTGATCCCTTGGCCTTTTATGAGGTAAGTTTCCCTGACGCTTAGGACATTCATTTGCATAATGCCCCATTTCCCTACCATTGTAGCATTCAACATTGATAGCCTCTTCCTTTCCCTTGCAATCACGAGCCTGGGGACCTTTTTCTCCACATTTATAACAAACTCTCATTCTTTTTAGGAAAGTACCGGGGTGATTCTTCCCATAATTATCACATAATGGAAAATATTTATTTCCCTTTTTCCCTTTATCTATCTCTTATTCCACCATTCTCTTATTCTCTTTCTTTACTTTATTGTCATAAGATTTAGAGAATTAATTTTCTGTCTTTATATCACATGAGACAATATCTTCGTACGACGAGAAAGATTGTGAGACTAAGGCTCAACGGAGAAACAGTTTTAACCCATCAAAGAAACGATCAATATTACTTCTTGGGTTACATATATAATTTGTTGCATGCCTTGCTAACCTTGTAAAGTTAGACTCATACTTTGCGACATTATCATCCTCTTTTTGTCTCAGACTTAGAAATTGCCTTTCCATATCTGCTCGATGGTCATGTGGAAAGTATTTTTCTAAGAAAATTTCCTTAAAATCCCTCCATTCCATACTTAATACTTCTTCATCTTCCTTTGTGTTTTGAATCAGCGACCACCATTGATCGGCATCTCCAGTGAGGCGGTAAATTGCCATGACAACCTTCTCCCTTTCGCTACTCCCCAAGGCGTGGAATATTTTCTCTAATTAGTTTATCCATTGCTCAGCTACTGATGGATTTTTACCCCCATTAAATGTGGGCAGTTGTTGCCTTATGAATCGGTCTAACATTGATCCTCCACGTTGCGGATCAGAGTGCTCCATACGAGTAAGGTTATTATTCATAACCTAACTGAGTTGTCCCAGTATGGTGATAAGTTGATCAGCACCAGTTTTATCACCATCTCCACTATAATTATTTTGAGCAGGAGGGAAATCCCTACATGGAGTGCGTGAATTGATACAGTTTTCATTCCTCCTACTAGGCACCATTTCTAAACAATGGCATAAACTAGATTATTTTATGAATCAAAATACATAATAACAAACTTGAAAAACACTTAACATAAATTGAACTATTTATGGATATAATCCATAATCATAAAAAAAATCTTTGAGGAAGTATATACTCATAAACCCTTCATAATGATTTGTAAAGAAAATGAGAATTATCCTAAGCATATCCCCCGGGAGTGTCGTAACCAAGAGTGCAGAAAGGCCCGTTGTCGTGCACCAGTTCCCGTTCGAGTCTAGCTCAAAGAGGTATTTTTGGGTTTTACCCCTAGGTACATCTGTGCCAGAGCCACCTCTACCTGCTCGTATCCAGACAGGGATGTATTGCTCAGAAAACTCACAAAATCTCTGTAATACCAAAATTCTAGGAAGTTCTTCTATACTAATCCTCAAAGTCTATCTTAGGGCTATGTGCTCTAATCAGAGTTTATCTAAATCTAGCTTCCATGGTTAGTACTAAACTGCCTCTGATACCAACTGTAACGCCCTGACGCCAATTACCCAGAGTCAGTTCATTATTTCGTAACATTGGCATGATCACAAAAGATCAAGTCTCGAAATACCGATTAGTTTAGTAGCCTTGGAAACACTAGATACATTCATAAATGTTACATTACATCATAAAGTAAAAAAACACAATAACATTGTCTCTATAGTCCACACATTTATCCCCTTCAGACTATCCCTGTAGGTTATTCATAAAATATTTCTTCACATCCTGGGAAAAATAAAACATTTAAAGGGGTGAGCTCAGATGATCAGTAAAGATAACAATATAGCGGAAGATTTCATAAATAAACATAAAAATTTAAGGCAATGTATCACTAAAAGAAAAGCCTTTTAAACTTGAACTTCAACATAATATGGCAAATGTAAAATGAGATAATGCCATTTACTTATTCACATGGATATTCTACTGGTTGAATAATCACATGCAATATCAATAACCACTTTCATAATGATGGAATGCATAATTCCAGACTATCATAACCACGTAGCCAAGGCCTCGTGCCAAGACTACAAATAAGATTTTGTCAAGGCCTCGTGACAAGACACTAGTTTGTCTCATGAGACCTGCCGATGCATCGAGGAGCTATAGCGGGCTCCACCCATCACTTATTAAGTCCAATGCATTCCTCATATGAACAGGTTTAAACATATCATAAACCATAACATAATCGTATCACATAAAACATGCATAAAGGAAACATAACATTTCCACATTTAAATCACAAGATATCAATACAACACATTGATATAAAAAAACACTTTCAAAACCATTTTCAAAACCAAAATAAAAGAAAATTAAAACTTGGTATTTATTTTTCATTTAAAAAAATTATGGCTTGTAGAGGAAGCCGAAACTCAAATAATGGTAACGGCGGCAGATAAGTCATTGTCACCACATACGTACGAGAGAAAAAAATCCTTTTTTCATTTAGTAAAACTCTTCGTATAAAAATATTCCTTTTGAATAAACGTAAATGTCAAAGGGGTTTATACACAGTATAAAAGAAATTTGTGTATAAAACAAAATATGCCTCAATGAATGGAGATTGAGATGAAGTCCATTACAAATATCATTTTTTAAATAAAATAGATCTATTATGTGTATTAATTATAAGTACACATAAATAAAGTACAAATAAAAGATAGGACATAATAATATCATGATGTAATTTGAAAGTAGGAGATTAACCCAAAGAACAGAAATTGGGTTAAGAAGTTCCCTTACCTCGTGTCCGACTTGACTCGATCATTCTTTAACCTCCTGAATAATAAACTAGAGTTAATTTATACTTTCTTAAGAACCTTTTTCAAGTTCATTATTCCTTTTATATCACTTATTACCATGTTATGAACATTATGTAATTATTTAAGTTAATAACGGTCATTTTGTCGATCTTTGGTACTTGAGTCAAAAATAAACTTCTTATAATTACAAGTTGTTCATGTGGTAAAATATCTATTATATACAGAATTATATTCATGATTTATATATCATATTTATCATACATATTCATTATATACATTCATTTATAATATTACATAACATTTAGAGGTAAGAAATGAAATGCACCGTTCATGGAGACGGTAAGCCGTACGTACGCATGAACGCTAATTTCATTTCTATTTCATATTTAATGGAATGAAATCATAATGATATAAAGGTATATTATAATTACAGTATAATATAATATATAATATCATTTACTCCATCCTTTATACATCCCACATATGGCATTAACGATTCAAATCACTTTGAGGGGGCGATAGTCCGCACATCCTAAAATGAAATTATCGCGTTTACCCATAATGGAAATCATAAAGGTATGCCATAAATGATAAATACAGAATAATAAGGAAAACATAAACATAATATATATCATATATAAAAAATAGTGTCATCATTATGGCCACCATGAGAGGTGTTAAAAGAATATTGAACAATCATCGTTTTGTGAGGCAGTATTTCGCCACCCACAGAAACAGTATGTTCATTAACCATTAGATGAAGGTGTGTGTAAGTGTAAATCAAATAATTCTCATAAAAACATCCTAGTATATTTAAGATACTGGTGTTGTTACAAAATAAAGTAATAAAAATATTTTAGGGGGTTGGAGAAGCAAAATAAAACAAAAGAACACAAGAGAAGACATTACCTTAAAATCGGGTAACCCTTTTTGATTTGAGCCAAAGGCTTCCTTGGAAAGACTTCTGCCCAAATTGAGGCTTCTTGGAGTAAGAGAGGGAAGTTAATAGAGTATTTGGGTAGATTATGGCCGATCCAAATGGCTTGTATGGTGTGAATAAGGTGGTAGTGGTGGGGGCCTTTTATAAGAGGAGAGGAGGGGCACTCTTGGAAAGATTGAAATGTTACTTTATTATGAAATGCTTTTCAGATTCTAAAGGTCCCACAATGATTTATTTCTAGGATAAGGTAATAAGGGTTTGAAATATTCTCATCCAATAGGTTTTTGACAAGTGTAAGCCTTAGATTTTACATTATCTTTTCATTTTATTTAAATCGTTAATTAATGAGGTAATCGCTGCATCATCATGGTGTCATAAAAAATTTAATTTATTTAATGTCCAAAAATTATAAAAAAAATATCATGATGTATTAAATCTTTTTATATTTCCAATTAATATTTATAGTCGAAAGGTTAACTTATATAACCCCATGTAATAATTTTTTTAGTAAAACAACACATGTTTGTGACAATTTTATTTTTACTTTAAATAAAAAGTTATTAATGTCATTTTCTTACCCAAGTGGCTCCATGGGGTCCCCAAGTTGACCCATGGATTGTATCGGTCATCCATGACTCATCAAATAAGGTTAGGACAAGTTTAATGGTATTTTCATATTTTTATAATATCATTTTTACCTTAAATTTCACTAATTACCTTTAATCGCGATTAATTAAACTTAAAAGTTACTATTCACAAAAAAATTATTTTAATCCCATTGAACCACATTTTACTTCCTAATGACAACCATGTATGTCAGATTTTTGAAAATCAAATCACAGAAGTGGTAATGTTTCATTTAAACGAAAAATTAGTTTTTTAACTACCACTTAGTGGTTTCACTATTCATCAAAAATTGAAGTTTTTCAGAACAATGCCAAAATTTCACCCTAAGATATAATTGATGTTCCAAATTCAAAAATGATGTATATTTTACAAGATTCAAAACATATAAGTTGCATTAATTCATTTTATAATTAATTCCCATTGTCACAACAAATATCGTGTTTTTAAGAAACAATATATATCAAAAGATTGACAATTGTTTATGTCTAATTTCAAAGTGAAATTAATTCTAATGACCACCATTGGTTAAAATGGTAAAAATATATTCTAATTATACTTTAAAACCACTAAATAGTATAATTTATCACTATAAATTATTTTTATTAAAAAGGTTGTTTTTAAGTATTTTTCACTATTCATTAAAAAATTGGAAGTTCTCCGAAAAATAACAAAAATTCAACATAGGCTAATTTCGATATTCTGAATCCAAAAATGAAGTCCATTTTGAAATATAAAATATATATAATTTCAAAAAGTGGGTATTACTTTTCATAATGGCTATTTTGATTGGTCGTAGTGTGTTAGAATCTCGAACTTGCGTACAATGCAAGCTATTGCATTATTGAAAGAGAAGCGTATCGTGGAAGCTTGGGGTGTTAAAATTAATCTATAAATAGAAGAGATATAAAAATTAATTACACCGTCCATGGAGACAGCAGGTCATACATACGCATGAACGATGTTTACATTTTTTGATAGATGGAAAATAGAAAGATAAAAAATAATAAAACATTATATAATAATAATCATATCAAAAATAACTTATATATTTATTAAATCCATAATTATAACCATCCAAGTAAAGTGGTGATAAATAACTAATTATGTCGCTACTTGGAGATTAGAAAATGTATGTATGCATGAGGGAGGTTTTATCTTTACATAGGACAGAAAGTAGGTGGATAATGGTTTTTCCATAATCATAATAAAAATTAATTATATATAAGATACTAAAGTAATTATTTTATAATTGATACCATGTATTTGGAGGTGGAATAAGGATAAATATAATTGAAAACACTTTGTTAAGATTTATTCCTCTTCATTAAGAAACCTATTTTGGAATACTCCTTAATCCTTGAGTGGGTAGTATTTTGGAAGATCAATAAGCTTTAGCATGTGGACAATGAAAAATTTAAGGTATTTTTTTTGGTATTTTATTATCTAGTAGGATAAAAAATTTTGAGGAAGAGTGGAGAATAGGTGCCTTTTTATAAGTGTGGGGAGGGGAAATCTTGGAATTACTTAATGTATTAAATTAATATAAATAAATTGTTATAATAAAGTGACTCCAAATTAAAATTTTTAAAATATAGGAATATTATAAGTATAAATAATCTCATACAATAAAATTTAGACAAGTTTATGTGATGTTTAAACCCTTATCTCTTTTTTTATCCCTCATTAATCTTTTTGACAATTATAGCAATATCAAGGTTTTATACTTTTTAAGGGTCAAGAATGTCACCATAAAAGTAAAAGTGACCCATAAATTTTAAATTATTTATTTTTTAAACCATATAGAATTAATTTTTATGATTATAGGACTTTTAATAATTTTAAATAATTTAATAAAATATTTTTTATCAAAAAATACGATTAATGTCATTTTTAGAAATACATGAAATATTATAATATAATATGTTTATAACTCATGTAAAATATGTGGAAAAGTCACATGGATTATAATATGAGGAATTTAATGTTTTAATATAATCATAAATTAAAAAAAACTTATTTATATATCATTTTAAACATTATATTTTGGTTTTACCCTTTGGTTAACCAATTTTAACCTTAACTGTTGTACTGCCATTTTCAAAATTAATGGTTTATAATTTTAAATATCAACTAACAATTGAATCATAAATTCACATGGGATAAAATTTTAGAACATATCTCATCATAATTTTCATCTTTATATGTTTTTACTATTTTTTAATAATTTAATAAAAAACATTAAACATAAAATAGTCTTAATGTCATTTTAAGAACTATTCACATAATTTGACTTTGAAAAAACATTAATCAAATAAAATTTGAATATAAACCTATTAAACATATATAGTATCATATATTTATCTTCATAATTCATGGGATAATTTATCTCACCCAAAAAATATTACATTTAGGGTTTTTGGAATCGTTTAATTTGTTTTTCTATTAATGGAATAAATAATATGTTTGTGTTGCATGACCATTTAAGGTAATTATTCAGTAAGTATAAAATAAAAAATATTAAAATGATAAAAAAAAATTAATTTATCTATCAAATAAACTTTTATAACTGAACTTATCCTCTTATTTCTCTTTTGTAAAAAAATTAAAGATATTAAAGTCAAGATAATGGCATTTTGTACTTATTCTTTTCTTAAAATAATATAATGATCATAATCAAATAAAAATGACACCATGTGGACATATATTAATTAATTATATGAAAATGGATGAAATTAACTCATTCAATATGATAAAATAAATTTTTATATAAATTTTAATGCCATATCCAGAAGTTTTAACCTTTTTTTACCAATTTTACCATTACTCGGGTGAAAATTGTTTATCACGGTTACTATGAATAATGGAAAAAATAGAAGGGAAATATTTACCAAATTTCATCCTCCTAATTAAAAAAATCAATTCACATAAGTGTAAGAATTTAAATTAAAATTAAACCCATAAAAATGGATGAAACACTCTTTTCCAAAAAAAATGTTTTTTATAATATAAAAGTCATTAAAAATTTAATCATAAAATTATTTCTATGATCTTAATTAGATTATTCATAATTTAAATAAAATAATTTTACTTTTAAAAACATTTTACACAAAATTTTACTTTGTAAATTCTTTAAACGAAGGGATGTTTTTCAATAAAAAATAATATTTTTCAGTATTCATCAAAAAATCAAAATTTTCATAAAACTATCAAAAAGTAACAATAATATAATTATGAAATAATGATTTAAAAAATTAATTTCAGTTTTTCAAATAAATTTTAAATTTTTTTTAGAAATTAATTATATTATTTATTCACTAAAATTAATAAAAACCATTTTTGAGGGAAAATATATTTATAAACAATATAATGATTTTACTAAAAATAAAATTGCTTCATAAAAAACCCTTAAAAATTTTAAAAATTATTTATTACTATTTATTAAAATAATTTAATGAAAATATCGTAATGGTATATTATATTATGGTTTATTTAGACTTGTGGTTTCATGTATCACAAGTTGTCAAAGTGATTAAATTTATTTGAAGAGAAGTATATCATTAAATCTTAGGGGGTTATAGCCAGTATACTTGTTCATTAAAATAGATTGAGTGAGATCAAAAAAATAAATATAATTTTCTTTAGAATCTGATATTTATCTCTATATCAAGCCTTCATGGTAATCATATTAGTGTGTTCTCACTTTTTCAAGAACATTGACTTTTGATATTCAATTTTAAAACCAGATGAGCCAGACCTTCTCAGTTATTATATAATCTATTGATTGTATTATCAAAAATATTAAGTCACTATATTCTTGGAATCTAATTCTTATATTAACTATTCTAGTGACTTTATTTTTCTCTCTCTATATATCACATTTTTTCAGTACAAAGTCTCTCACAAAACCCACTCCCCTTAATGAAGAATTTTCAATATTCCAAAATTAATTAAATTCATGAAAATATATTCTATTTCATCTTCTATAGAATTATCATAATTGAATGATATAATTATATCATCCATACATTTACTAAATAAATTGACCATGTGGGTGTTATTCCATGATCATAGAATATTTTAGTCTTCATTAATTAATTTTTCTAGTGATATTCCAAAAAATCGATTCCTTTTATTTCCAATGATAAATACAATATTTAAGTATTCATTTATCTATGATCACTTGTTTAAATAAATCAAAAATATATTAATTTAATGTTTTTATAAATTTTCATCAATGATACCTCTATTCATTTCACCTGACCATATTTTGGTTTATTTTTATGTCAATTTTTCATCATGGCATGGCACATCTCATCATTGAATAATACTTTAAATTACTTTGCTTGAATTATATCAGTGTGATTTTCATGTGATCTATAAATGAAATATCAATAAAGAATCATCCCATTTTATTTTATTATATTATATATATTTAATAAAAAATCATTTATGATATTTGATCCATGAAGATTACCAGATAACATCGGTTGATTTTAATTTCCTCAAGAATATTTAATTATGGAATCTATTAGATAGGTCATACTTATGATATATTAAAAACACACTATCTATTTCCCATAAAATTAATATTAATAAGTATACATTTAATCCTTATGATATTCAAATAGAATCTATGTCTCTATCAGGTTTGGAGACAAGTGGATTTTTATAAGGATAAATTACATTTACAAAGTCACAAATCATCTGTAGCACCCTCAGTTTGAGGTACTTGACCATTTATTTAGTTATTTTAAGTATATATAATGACTAGGTTGTGTTTAGTGAGTATTTTAATGTTTTTAGAATGATTTGGAGGCTTTTTGTAATGTGTACCATTTGAGAAAGGTTAGTACAAATTGGGCACCACATCCAGAAAACCATGTGACTTGTGGCATAAGGGATAATAGATTCACATGGATGGTGCATTATTTGGCCACACCACGAGGATTACCAAGAGAAACCATGTTTTTTATGATATAGGTAAAATCCTAGTTGGTTCATGGTTTTTATAACTATAAGATCTAACCATGCGAGGTGTGTCCTTAAGATAATAGCATCACATGGTTGGCACAAAGTTTTCCAAACTGTATGGCCTAATTATGCAGCTTATAGATGGACCTACTTAAAAAATGGATCTAATATTAATTATCTCCTTAAGAACTTGTTTTCCCCTAATACACCCATATCTCTAATTTCATTTTATCCCAAATCATTATAGATGACCCTCTTTGATCCGGGAGTGATCTGTAGGCGAATTAAGTTGCATTAGAGGCCCAAAATTCAATGATAAGTTCCTATTCCTCTACACTTTTCTTAGATCCATGGTTCTTATCTCTATTAAAACCATATATCTAGTCTTTTAGGGATATATCTATGTGTTATTATGGGTTTTATGATGTTATATTTTTGGATCCTGTGAAGGGAACATGAGTAGTGTTTCGATCTTAATGTTTTGTTGTGTTTTTCTTCATTTTCACAAGAATTTGTTAGGTTGGTGGATTCTCTCTCAACTACACTTGAATTATAACTTGAATTATTAGTTTTATTTAAATTAATTTCTTGAAATTATTTTTAAACCCACATTTTATTCTTGACGTAAACCTCTTTGGTGATGGTTTTGGAAATTTTGGAAAGTAGCTGGTTTTCGGAAAATGTTATTGAATGATAATTTTAAAATTAATGAATTTTGTTTTGATTCAAGGAATATGTTTTTTAAAAAAAATTCAATACTTATGTGGAATGTCTTGGATCATAATTTTAAATACATGGTTAGTGTGGGTTCATTTTCATTATATGTGACCCTATGGAAGTAGAATGTGCCATTGGGGTACCTAGTATTGGTCATCTTGAGATGACTTGGTAGATTGACGAGAGACCACTCATGAGTATGGAACTGTCACCCAGGCATTCATGGTATGTCTGTGTGTGTGTAGATTTGTGGTTATGGGTATACCAAATGAATATTTAAATAGTTTAAAGTCTTTGTTTTATTTCTCCCCATGGAAAAAAATTTATATTTTTTTATAAAATATTTTAAATTGTTTTTAATTTATATTATATAAATGTGAAAACAAGCTTTGTCCTAGTGTCATGAGTTGGGAACTAATTAGGGAAATACTAACGAGTTTAGACTCCCCACCTGCTTGACCATTAATGTTCATTTTCATATTTCATCTATCAAGACACAATTAAAGGCATGATATCTCAGTTCTTTAGTGATGCTTCTTGATACTGTGGGAATGGATTGTCGAGTTGGATCTTATTGTAGTTTAGGATTTTCTGGTAGTATGTCACTTTGGTGTCTTTGGGTTTTATTGGCCCTTTTGGTTTTCTTTGTGTTTTTATTTTTGGTTTCCACTTGTCATATGATATGGTTAATGGTTTGTTTATATTTTGAGTTGTATTTTGTTCTCATGCATCATATATATGTTTTCTTAGTTATAGTCTTTGTGGTTTGGTTTTTTATCTTTCAAATGGAAAAAATCCCCCAAAATGTTCCTGAGGCCCTTGGAATTTATTTATAGACTTTGGTATCTTGGGTGTGTCACCTAAGGCATAATAACAAAACAGCCACTTCTTAATCCAATGGGTGATGGGTGGGATGTTACAAATGGTATCAGTCTTGGTCGGTCCCAATATCATCTTGGAAAAAATGTATCACTATTATTCATTCCTTGACATAGTGGATGGTGTCAGTTTGTATGATCCTGGAGTTTGAAATAGTAGAATTATATCTCTTGGGATTGTATTAAGGAGTAGTATTTTTAGAACATTAAATACAGATAATAAAAAGTTAAAACTATCCTATTTATGTTTAACTTCAAGTTTCCAGGGAGTTTTGGTACATTAGTGTTTTAATAAACATTTAAATAACTGGTCTCCTCCTCATCATGGATTTATCTTATGAGAGTTTCATGACATGAATTGATTGTAAGACTTCCCAATGGGATTATATTATTTATTTTGAGTAAAATAATTTATGAAATAGACAAAAACTGTGATTTTTTAATTTGAGAAAAAAATTTAAAAAAATGGTTTTAATGTTTTTAAAATTCGTTGAAATGTTGATGATGATTTAATTGAGAAAAGCTATGTTAGTATATGTGTAAATGTGGTAAATTGGAGTTAATAAGCCTTAATTTTCTAATGATTGGGGCTAAATGTAGTTTTGTTCTTAGTATAGTGAATGGAATATGGTTGGCATCGTAGAAACTAACTGGAAGAGGATGCTGAAAATTTGGTTGCATCTGAACCACTGGTGAGCCAATACCTAGTTCAAATAATTTTCTAGGATTTCCAAGCCATGGATAAGGGTAAAATTAATGATGAACCATGGAAAGTGCACCATTAAATTCAGTTCCAAAATCATACCAATAATTCAGGGGGATTCTGAATAAGAAAAACCATAAGTTTGGTTGAATAGGATATATCGAATCTTTGATTTCCTTGGGACACCAGAAGATCTAAAAGTGAAGTTATCAATATATATGATGGATGATTTGGCACGCTAGTGGTGGAAATTAGAAGTTCATAAAAATTGTATCATAGCATGGCATGAGAGGATTTGGAAGAATTGTTCAAAAATCAATTATATCCTCACACATTAAGAATTTCTAGAACAATAGACTTATTTAGTTTGAAGTAGGAGAATCTATCGGAATCATATAATTTCACTATATTTATGAAGCTTTTCTATTTTCCACTATAATTTTCTATAGGTGTTTCTTTGAAGGCGCACATTTTTTAGTCAGAGTTCAAACTAAAAATTCGCTAAAATATTATCATTATTTATATTATGAATTATATATAAATGGTTAATAGAGCGATGGGGGAAGAAATATATATCTTAGGAAATATGGTTGGAGGAAGAATTTTTATTCCTACGAGAATAGAAGGGAACTTCAATGTTGGGAACAAGTGGAGGGGGGAAACTATTCCCAAGGCAGTGGTATATCTCTGAACTAGATTATGGGGTCATTCATCATTCCTCATCAAATTAAGAGTATTCCCTAATGTTTTAAATGTTTTTCTTTTGATCTTATGAAGTGAGATTATAGGGGGACAACTAGATCATGTCACAATTACAACCAGATGGAAAATCTTTAATTCTATTGTCACAATACTCCAAGGTTGAGTTCTAGAGACATACTTCATGATTCTAAAGAACCTTATTATTTGATGAGATAAGTGCAGCAGGATAATTATTGTCATCGAATTGATTGAGACAAGGTGATTCTAGGAACAACAGGACTCCTCAACCAATGAAATCTCAAATGGGTAATAAAGAGAAAATTAAATCGAGTAATAAATTGTATGAAGATAATAAATTTATTATTGATGATCAATATAGTCCTTGGATGGTGAGAGGTGCAATTATTTTGAATCTACTCTTATAAAATCTTTTTTTGATAGGGGTGTTTCCCACTCATTTATTGATTTTCATGTTCTTGATCATATGGGTTTTTCTATTGAGATTATGCCTTCTATTTTAAAACTAAAACTCCTCTAGGCTAAAGAGAGTGTCGAGGATTTATGTGTAAAGATTGTTCTATAACTATCGATGGGTCAAGATTTATTTTTGATTTATCTATGCTTGAGATAGATGTTTGTTAATTTATTTTGGGTATGTATTGGTTGAAATCATTCAAGGCCCATATAAACTTTTGTGCTTGAAAGGTTAGCTTCACAGCTCTAGATGGAATCTAGCTTCTCTTTAGAGGTGATTTGTGTGTAAAGGATAGTAAAGAATGACTATTGGCACTGGTGTTTGGAACTATCTATTATCAGTTGGAAGCACTTACCTTGGCATCAGTTGATGATATTGGGAATGTAAATTTTCCAAATAATTTTTGACCAGTTTTCTAACACCTTCCCTAATAATTTCTTAGGGTTTCTACATAATAGAGTAGTGGAGTTAACAAATGATCTCCTTTCAAGGACCAGTACTACCTCACTTCTATATTAATGAATGGAACTAATATAATTGACATAATTTAATGTTTATTTAGATTATTTTTAAAGTAAATGGTTTATTCAACCCAGTATGTCTCTATGGGAATCACCAATTCTATTTGTGAAAATTTTGAATAGAACTCTTAGAATTTGTGTGTATTATCGTAAGCTTAAAAAAGTTATGATAAATAATTATTATCATATTCCACACATTTATGATCTTCTTGACCAATTAAGGGGATCCCAGTGGTTCTCAAAAACTAGCTTACATTCAGGATATCACTAATTAAAAGTTTGGAAGTAGGATATTATGAAGTTATCTTTCAGAAGTATATATGGATATTATGAATATTCCATTATTCCTTTTGGCCTTATAAACCCACCAGTAATATTTATGGAATTAATGAATCAAATATTTCATAGATATCTGGATTCCATTATGGTGGTGTTTATTGATGATATACTGGTGTATTCTAGGATAAAATCAAAATATGAGTAACACTTGGAATCACCAATGAAATGTTTGAAAAGGAAAGGAAATACTTTCAATTGAAATGAGAAATTTCATAAATCCATTCAAGAACTTAAGTTTATACATACATCAAAACATATCCTAATGTTTCTAGAGTTCAGATATGGCTATGTAGTCTATTTTGATGCATCATGATCTAGGTTGGTATGTGTTCTCATTTAGGGAGATTATGTTGTTTCTTATGGTACATGAAAATTTTAGTTTCATGATAAAAACTATCTAATATACAACTTATAATTAGCTATTGTGGTCCATACTATTAATAATTTTCATCATTACCTCTTTGGTGGGAAATTAAAAGTGTTTATATATCATAAGAGTTTGAAACACATTTTCTCACAAGGATATTGTAATTTAAGATAGCGTAGATGGATGAAGTATCTGTAGATATTTGACTTCTAATTAATGTATACACTGGGTAAATATAACTTTTTGGTGGATGAATTGAGTAATAATTCATATAATTTGATAGATGGAGAGGATTCAAACTAGTGGAAACTAATTTCAATCATATTAGATATGAATCTAGATTTCTCATACCAAGGTGGTGTCCTAGTTTTATTACTAGTTTTTTTTCTGATTTGGTTGAGAAAGTTAGAAATGATCAAGAATCCAATTATTAATATGTTACTATGAGGTCAAAAATCTATGGTGGGGATACCAATGAGGGTTAGAAGCTGGATACAAGTTTAGTGTTGCATTTTAGATATCGGATGGTCATACCATTGTCTTTTTAGGATCAACTCATTAGTACCTCTCACCATTTGAGATAAGTCATTAACCCTAGGATTAAGAAAATGTATAAGGCATTGAAAGAATAGTTTTGGTGGGTTGTAATGAAAAGATATGTATGAGAGTATGTTTTTAGATGCCTCACCTTTCAGCTGGTAAAGGTGGAGTACCAACAACCAATAATTATGTTGAAGTATTAACCAATTCCTCTGTAAAAATGGGAAGAGGTAGCCATGTATTTTTTAATAGGTTGAGAAAATATGGTTAGGAAACATGATTCCATATGTTTGATAGTGGATCATCTCAAAAATTTAGTTCACTTCATCCCAATTCATGTAACTAATTCAGTGGAAGACTTGTTTAAATTCTACATTCGAGAAATTGTAAATATTTATCACCATTCCAATATTGATTGTATCAAGAAAATACCCTAGATTTACATCTCATTTTTTGAAATACTTAAAGTAGGTCCTTGGAACACAGTTAAATATGAGTACGTATTATCATCCCCAAATGTATGGACAGGCTGAACGGGCGATCCAAACATCAGAGGACATGCTTAAAGATTTTGTGGTGGATTTTAGTGTCTCATGGGTGGAGCATTTCCCATTAGCATAGTGCCCATAAAATAATAGTTATCATGCCTCAATACATATGGATCTTTTTGAAGAATTCTATGGGTGTCATTTTCATTCTACACTTTGATGGGTCGAAATATGTGAGACTTTATAATTTAGACTAATCCTTGTGAAAGAGATAATAGAGAAGATTCAATTTACCAGAAATAGAATAGAATGGGATTAAATTCGTTAGAAATTTTATGTGGATAATCATTAAAAACCATCTTCATTTTATGTGAGTGATCATATGTTATTGATAATATCTCCAAGGAATTGGTATTGTCATTTTGGTATGAAGGTAAATCTTTCTCCTCCACACATAGTCCCTTTTGAGATACATGAACGAGTTGGTGAGGTGTAATATTGGTTGGATTTTCCACCAAGGTTTAGTTTAGTGAACAATGTGTATCATGTGTCTCAGTTAAAGAAGTACTAAGCTGATCTTGATAATGTGATTTGATGGGATCATGTTGACCTATATCTGGATTCCACATTGATTTATGTGCCAATATGGATTATGGATAGGAAATAAAATATCTTTTAAGGGAAAACCATCAGTCTAGTGTAAGTTTTATGGGAAAATGGTTGGATTTAGGAAGAAACATGGGAGCGTGAAAAGGAATTGGTAGAGTAATGGCCAAAACTCTTCCAGGAAAAAAATGGTTTTCTAATTTTTGATGACGGAAAGACCAATGGTGGGGATAAAGTATCACCCCTAGTTTGAGGTAATTAACCCATTATTTTATTAATTTAAGCATATATAATGATAGGACTTAGTTTAAGGAGGTTCATAGGGGTTTTTTCCTGATTTGGAGGCTTTTTCGGAGTTGTGTAATTTGAGAATGGTTAGTAAAAATCGTACACCCCATCTAGAAAAACATTAAGCTTGTGGAAGGAGGGACAATAGCTCTTCATGGTTGTTTCATGGTTTGTCTAAACCATGAAAATGATCAATAGAAACTATACTTCTTATAATAGAGGGTAAAAATGGTTGGTATATGATTTTTCTAATTGTGTGAGCCAATTGTGAAATGTGTGACCATAAGACAATAAAACCACATGGTTAGCACATGTCTTTCCAAACCGTGAACCCTAACCATGCCCCATACAGGTGGCCCTCCTTAAAAAGTTGATCTAGTTTGAATTATGTCCTTAAGCACATAGTTTTCCAATAATCCATCCATAACTAGAACTTATGTTTCTCCCAAGGTGTGAGAGAGGATCTCCTTTGATATGGGAACTATCTTCAGGAGAATTAAGGTGTGTTGGATGCCTGGATTCATCTGTAAGTGCCTATTCTTCCACATTATTCTTAGATCCAAGGTTCTTCTCTCTCTCTTGGAACTGTAGATTTTTTATTTTTTGGATACATTTATGTGTTATAAATGGTTTTATGATGTAACTTGTTGGATTTAGTGAAGGTAACATGAGTTATATTTAGATCTTGATGTTTTGTTATGTATTTCTTTGTTTTTTCCAACATTTGTGTGGTAGGTGTCTTCTCTCTTAAATCCAATTAACTTAGAAAATATATGATTAGTTCTCATTAAATAAATTACTTGAAATTATTATGAAATCATCGTGTTATTCTTGAAAGAAACCTCTTTAGATATGGTTTTGAAAATGTTGGAAATTGGATATTTTTTCAAAATGTTCTTGAATGATAATTTTAAAATGATGATCTTAAAATTAGAGATTTTTTTTGATTCATGGAAAATGTTTTTTGAAATGTTCTAAAGAATGAAATCTTTTATATGGAATGTTTTGTCTTGTAATTTTTCATACATGGTTGGTGTGGGTTCATTTTTATTAGACGTGACCTTGTGGAAGGTGTGTGTGCCATTGGGGCACCTGGTATTGGTCACCTTGTAAAAAATTGGTGGAAGGATTAGATACCTCTCATGAGTATAGAACTTTCACCTGGACATGCATGGTGTGTGTGTGTGTATTTGTGGTTATAGATATGACAAGTGGATGGATAAATTGTTTAAAGGATTTATTTTATTTCTTTCCATGGAAACCTATTTTGGATTAGTTATAAACTATTTTAAATTGATTCTAAATTTTTTATATAAGTGTTGGTTGCATCATCATTGAGAACATGTCAAATTTAATTATTTTTAAACATATTAACAACTAGTAAAGAAAAAATAAAGATTATTGTATCCATAGAGAAGGAAAAAATAATGGTGAAACTAAAACAAAAAAAGAAAACAAACAAAATAAAATTATAACAATGGAAATTATTATGAGTTATTAGAAAAGAAACAATATATATGAGAGAGAGATACTGGTAGCATATAAAATTAAGGGAATAAGACTATTCTAAATTTATTAAAAATGGTTTTCTCTATTTAATTTCAATAAACACAACCATGATAGAGACTAAGAAAAAGGTTCATCAACACACCTAATGTTCATTTAAGTGCACTAAAAATACATTGAACTCTCCAAAATGAAGATGGGAAATCAAATTCAGGAAGAAATATGATCGTTGATGTAAAAGAGAGACATCATCCTTTTCTAATTTTTGGTACTTAGGATGATGCTCAAAGGAAACAAATTAACTATCATCTCATGTCAGTACTTAGTATAGCATAAAAAATATATTCATCAAGAATGAAAAGAAGTTTGTTTAATGAAAAAATGATCTAACATGATTATGAAAATGAAATCAAATACATTAAAAAATTATCAATTTATTGCAATCTGGAACCCTAAAAATCTTATCTGTTCATGATCAAAGTGTCAAAAATATCAATTATATTCAAGAAATTCGTCATAGAAATAAAATAGTAGACAAAAAAGAAATAAATGATGAAATATTCTCTATCTAAGTTGATTTCCCCTCTGTCTTGATCTTTGTCGTCTTATTGTCATCGTTTTGGTGCTCCCTCTCTCAACTCCTATCACTCCCATATATGTGTTGTATATTATGTGATCTTTCCAACCACCTTTATATCTCTTTTTATTTTCCTTATTTGTTTTTCATCACTTTCCATCGACTTAATTTAATGACATCCGTTAAGTGAGTGGAAACTCTTTGACCTTATGTCACTACACTATAACTTTAAAAAATCTCTCTAATCACCTCTGTCACTAAAACATGCATTAATTGTTCCATATAACAATTCATGATGTCATCATCTCCCCATCAGATTCCTTCGATGATCATTCATTTGATTCAACGTGGACACACAACAAAAATAGAAACCAATACACACAATCTTTATCGGTTAACTTGAAAGTGAATTTTCAACCATAAGTTCAATCAATTCTCAGCATCAAGTTATCTCTAGACCAGAAAAAAATATTCAAAAATGGAAATAGTATTCATCTCATAATCAATTTTGAATAATCAATCTTGACCATGAATTAGGTCCTCAATCCCTAACGACACAAAGCTTCTTTCTTTGATTTTGGTGCAAATTGGTGAATCGGTTTTCAATAGGTCTGCAACAGTGACTTTTCCAACATCAGTTGATAAAAATTTGTTAATATTTGGATTGATCGATGACCTAATCTTAGTTCCTTTTCACAACCGATTTACATATCCAAAGGTTAGTTGATGAATCAAAATATCAAAACCAAGATCAGATTATTTGACCTTATGAATTAAGATACTTTAATTATTGGTTTGTTTTTATATTAAATTCATTCTAAATTATATTTATTTTAATCTATAATTTATTTTTCATCTTGATTTTATTTTGTTATTAATATTGGACTCGGCCAATTTTTCATTTTATTATGGGGTTTATTTTTACCTGCTGGCCATGCTGGAAATCCCTACTTGGCCGCCCAATTTTTCTCGACTATTGATCCTTGTGGCTACCCAAATAATTTTGGACTTCAACCTTGCACCGTATTTTCTATTTGGTTTTTTCTCAGTGTGATTCGTGGCAATTTATGGTTGGGTGTGCTTTTAGTGGGTTGAATGTATTATCTTTTTTTTCGGCGGCTAGGGTTCAGTCGAGGGGTTGTTGTTCTGGATCTATGTGTCTTCATCGCCACTGGTCTACTCCAGCTTCTTTAGAGATCCAGTGCCTTAATCCTCATCAGAGGAATCAAAATGATTATCCTGTCAGACTCCCTGCATACGGCTCGTGCACAACTCGCAGTGGAGCTTCTCTCGGCATCCTTCTATCGAGAAGATGTGTGACAACATTCTGACCAGAATACTACAATAACCAGACCTAAAGACACCCCTCCTCAATGAGATCCTGGAGAGAACCACGATTTATATCAACTAGAAACCCCAAGATATCTAGATGGATTAACCTTTGAGTCCGGCATTGTAATCACCTCTTTCTGTATCTGTTTTTATCCTTGATTTAGGATTTATTTTCTGCAAGTTTGTAGATCCCAGTTTTTTATTTTGAAAATTAATAAAATCATTTGTGAGTGTGGTGTTCTTACCATGTTGTAGGATCCATAAGGATCTGGAGCACATAAATCCTCTTGTCCCTTTATTATTTTTCACTTTTCTTTCCTGACATTGGTTCTTGGTTCATCTGCATGTCTCCAGAACCATTCTACTTTCATTTTGTTGTTCCCTGGTTGTTTGTGTCCACTACATTGAGACCCCTCAACCCCAATAAGTGGTATCAGAGCCACTTTTGGATACTAAATTGATTAATTTAATTCTTTTTTGTGCTTCTACCTATGGTTTGTTAATTGTAACATTCTTCCTTGCAAATTTTAGGGTTATAGCTTTATGATAAATAAAAATCCACCTACTTCCATTACCCTATTTATTTTCATGTGTTTATTCTATTGTCTACAATTCGTTGATCTTTGTAAATTGTTTACTACTGTATTTTTCTATCTTATTGCCTTTAAAATTTACTTAGAATCCCTTATAAATTGGTTTCTTTAATTCTATTGTATATATTTGCGGCCAGTTTTTCTACCAACACCCAATTGGTAGCCCATTTTCACTATTTATAGCTTTGTTTTTAATATGTCTAGATTTATTTTGATCACTAGATAGTGTTTTAGTTTGCAGTTCCTTGCATTTGGGTTTCTATTTTCCACATTTTTGTATCTATTTATTTATGCCTATATATTTTTTTCATTACTTTATTCTTATGTGAAATTATTTCCTTCGCTGAATTTTTTTTTTCATAACCCATTGTACAAGTTTATCCCTGGTGAGATTGGTCGGTCTTTTGGGGCATACACTCTCATTGTCCCCAATTACTCAGCATCCACTCACTATATAAACATGTCTACAATGAGGTATTAAATTGAAAAATTCGATGTATACAATGAATTCAATCTATAGAGAATAAATATGAGGGCATTACTTGTCCAGCAAGGTCGTATTGATTCCCTCTCTGAGCCTACTAAACCAATAATAACTGTTAATGAAACTGACCAAAATATTATTGAATACCAACTTGTGCCCCTGAACATTCTTTTTAAATCCAACAGTTCACTTTTATTATTCTTAAATGATAAATTCCTTAGGGAAGTGGCCTTTGATTCTACTATTTTCAGCATCTGGCTTAAGTTAGAGAAACTTTACATGATTGCCTCCCTTGTAGGTAGGAAATATAAGAATCCATGCATGTTCACCTTTATGATGAGATCAGGCACTTCTTTGAAATCTCATATTGATGAATTTAACAAAATCATGTTAGATCTATCCAATATAGATGTATCGGTAAATGATGAAGATCAGGTCATCATTCTCCTGATCTCCCTTGACAATAGTTATAGTACCTTGGTCGAGACCATGATGTATGGTCAAGACTCCTTGACTCTAGAAGAAGTCAAGTCTACCCTTCTATCCAAATAACTTCACTCTAAACATAAGGTTAAAGGTGAGGATGAAAGTTTGTTTACTAGGGGAAGTCCCCAGGTGAAAAATAAAAAAGAAACAATTTAGTAGAGATAAAAGTATAAGCAACAAAGAACCTAGGAAAGAACCAAAACCAAAGAGTAATGATAATAAAGAAAGAAAAGTCACTTGCTTCCATTGTGGAAAACTGGGGCACATTAAGCCCGAATGTAGGAAGCTTAAACGTGAGAAATAACATGCACAACCCACTAAACAGTCTCTCATTGTTGACTCTAGTTATGAAACTGCCGAAGTATTAAATGTTTCCATCCATACACTCAATGGAGAGTGGGTCCTTGACTCTGGCTACTCCTTCCATATGTGTCCATACAAAGAGTCATTTTCAGAGCTGGTTGAGAGAGTGGAAGGGTATGTCTTGTTAGGGAATAATAAGAAGTGTAAATTGAAGGGTAGAGGATCTATTCTATTAGAACTTGACAATAAATATGTGATTACCTTGCTTGATGTAAGGTGGGTTCCCAACCTCCAATGAAACTTAATTTCCTTATGAGTCCTAGATCAAAAAGGATATACCTTTAGATCAGAATCAGGATCTATTAAGATCTATAAAGAATCTAGGACCATTATTAGAGGGTCTGTCACAAATGGGTTATATTTCTTGGATGGTAAGACCCATTCAAGGAAATTGGGTAGTGTTTACAGTATAAACACTGAAATTACTATGCTTTAGCATAGACAGTTGGGGAATGTAATCTCAAAAGGGTTAAAAGAGCTCAGCAAGAAGAGGATTTTGAATGACATAACACATATAAACTTGTCATTCTGTGAAGACTGTATAATGGTAAAATCTAAGAGAGTTAGTTTCAATAGATACACCTTCAATGTCACTGTCCCACTTGATTACATCCATTCGGATTTATGGGGTCCAGCGAGGACTACCTCTCATAGTGGAGGATCTTATATCGTCACTTTCATTGAAGGATTATCTAGGAAGGTCTGGGTGTACATCCTAAATCATAAATCAGATGCTTTGTATACTTTTAAAACCTGGAAATCTTCGGTCAAAAATCAGATCGGAAAGAAAATAAAGACCATGAGGATAGATAATGGATTAGAGTATCTGTCTGCAGACTTTATTGAGTTTTCTGAAGAAGAAAAAAAGGGATTAAGAGACATAGAACTATTAGGGATACCCCCAACAGAATGGGCTAGTGGAGAGGATGAATAGTACCATCTTAGAATGTGTCTAAAGCATGCTTGCATGCTCAGGCCTCCCCAAGTCTTTCTAAGATGAGGCTACCAGCACTGTTGTTTACCTCATCAATAGGTGTCCCTCTTTTGCTAATCAGTTAAAGACTCCTGAAGAGCTTTGGACAGGGAGGCCTCCCTCTTACTCCTACCTTATGGTTTTTGGTTCCACAGCCTATGCACACATTAGGACTGATAAGTTGGAACCAAGAGCTCTAAAATGCATTTTCATTGGTTACCCTGAAGAGGTCAAAGGGTATAAACTCTGGGTTGATAAACCTGCGTACCAAAAATCAATTATTAGTAGGCATGTGGTCTTTCATGATTCATCCTCTACCAATACCAATCCTTCCCATCAACGTAGAAATGAACCAGACCTTTCTAAGTCTGACGAACTCGAGCCTTCGACTCATTTTGAGACTGATCTTTAGCCTGATCATCTTGCTTCTCATCCCACTGTTTTGGTTGATTCTGAAAGCAGTTCTAGTTCAGATTTGGAGTCTGAACCCCCTGATACTTACAGGGACTATAAATTGACCTGTGAAAGACAAATATGTGTCCCAATACCTCCTTCTAGTTTCATCTAGTATCACATGTCTTCCTATTCCTTTCATGTGGACTAAGATCTCGTCGGTGATGATCCTCAGTCATATAGGCAAGCCTTGAAAGACAAAGACTCCAAGCAATGGGTCTTTGCTATGAATGAAGAGATTCATTATTTAAAGAAAAACCAAACATGGAGTGTTGTGAACAAACGATTTAATGCTAAGGTAATTGGTTCCAAATGGATTTTCAAAAGGAAAGAGGATAATACTGTGGGAAACAAAATCATGTTCAAAGATAGGTTAGTAGATAAGGGTTTCCTTTAGAGAGAGGGAATTGATTATTCTGAAATATTTTCTCCAGTAGTGAAGCACTCTTATATTAGGCTCCTATTATCCTATGTTTCCTATAATGACTTCCACATTGAGTAGTTAGATGTTAAGACTGCTTTCTTACATGGTGACCTGAGAGAAAAGATTTATATGCAGCCTCCTGAAGGATATCCCAGTGAATTAAAATCACATCAAGTTTCCCTCCTGAATAACTCTCTATACATCTTAAAGAAATACTCATGGTAATGGTACTTGAAATTTGACTCATTCATGTTAGGTAATAAATTCACAAGAAGTCAATATGATGCCTGTGTTTATTTCAAATAAACTAAGACCTGCATCATTTACCTTTTGTTGTATGTTGATGATATTATCATCATATGCAAGAATATAAATCTTATTTCTTCTGTAAAAACCTAGTTGAAAAACACTTTTAAAATGAAGGACCTGGGTACGGACAAGCAAATTCTTATCATTTAAATCATTAGGGACAGACATAACAAATTAATTTATCTTTATCATCATTGTTATATTTTAAAAGTTCTCAAGAGGTACATGTTTGAAACTGTAAACCCTGTTAATATACCTTTGGCCTAACATTTTAAATTTTCTTTGACACAAGACCCTACAACTAAAGAATATATTGAATTTATGTCCAAAATCACTTATAGTAACATGGTTGGAAGCATAATGTATTCCATGATTTGTACATGCCCTGTCATTGCCTTTGCGGTTTTCACCCTTAGTAGGTTCATGGCCACACCACGGAAGCCACACTAGCATGCCCTTAAGTGGCTTCTTAGATACCTCTCTAGTATACCTAGTATTTTCTTATGTTATGGTAGGAATATAAATTTTTTTGATCTTATATGTGGTTATGTGGATGATGATTATGCTAGAAATGTGGATACCCATAAATCTCTAACCGGTTATGTGTTTAGTGCATTTGGTAGTGCCATTTCTTGGAAGTGAAACATGAAATCTGTTTTTTCACTTTCGACTATAGAATATGAGTACATAGCCTTGACTAAGGCAGTCAAGGAAGCATTGTGGATCAAAGGTATGGCCTCTGAACTTTGTATTTACAATTCGGCTATTAATGTTTATTTATATAGTCAATCAGTTATTCATTTATCTAAAAACCTTATTTTCCATGGTAAGTCAAAACATATTGATATTAGGTTACATTTTATTAGAGATTTTGTGGAATCTGGAACTGTGTGTATCAACAAGATACACACTGACATAAACCCAGCTGATAGTTTGACTAAAGTCTTAGTATTGTAAAAGTTTAAAATTTTTTTAGATAGATTAATCTTGGTTTATATTCTATGACCCCTAGGTGCAAGAACATCACTGAATTTAATTAAAAATGGTAGATATTTTTGAATTAAGATGATTTAATTCTTCATTTGTTTTTATATTAATTTCATTCTTAATTATGTTTATTTCAATCTACCATTTATTTGTCACTGTGCTTTTATTTTTCTATTAATAATGGACTTGGCCTATTTTTCATTTTATTGTGGGGTTTATTTTTACCCATTGGCCATGCTGCCAATCCCTACTTGGCCGCCCAAATCTGCCTGGTCATTGATCCTTATGGATTCCCAAATTATCCTGGTCATCCATCTTGTACTGCATTTTCTATTTGGTTGTTTCTCGGTGTGCTTTGTAGCAGTGTATGGTTGGGTGTGCTGTTAGAGGGTTACATGTATTAAATTTTTTTCAGTGGATAGGGTTAAGTTGAGGGGTTGTTGTTCTGGATCTATGCATCTTCATTGTCGTTGGTCTGCTCTAGCTTCTTCGGAGATCTATCACCTTTGTCCTCATCAGATGAATCGGTCTGATTGGCCTTCCGGACTCCCTACATACGGCTCGTGTGCAGCTCGTGGTGGAGCTTCTCTCGACGTCCTTCCATAGGGAAGAAGTGTGGCCACATTTCGACCAGAAGTCTGCAGAAACAAACCCAAAGACACCCTTCCTCAGGGCGATCCCAGAGAGAACCACGATCTATCTCGACCAGAAACCCCAAGAGATCCAAACGTCCGGATCTATGATTCCATCGTTGTAAGCACCTCTTCATGCATCTGTTTTTCTCCTTGATTTAGGAGTTATTTACTGCAAGTTTGCATATCCCGATTTTTTATTTTGAAAATTAATAAAATCATGTGTGTGTGGTGATCTTGCCATGCAGTAGGATCCATAAGGATCTGAAGCATGTAAATCATCTTGTACCATTATTATTTTGCACTTTTCTTTCCTGTTATTGGTTCTTGCTTCATATACAAGTCGCCAGCACCATTCTTCTTTCATTTTGTTGTTCCATGGTTGTTTGTGTCCATTTCATTGAGACCCCTCAACCACAATAGACCGTAAATTGATCTATTTCAAATTTGGTTGAACTCAATCACTGGAAATCAATCCATCTTCATTTCCGAAAGAAAGTTTAGCTTAATCCTCTCATTCATCCTCACCATCGGTCTTAAACCAAATGAATCTAAGAAACTTTTTGGATTCATCTTAGATTATGTTCATCCTCACTATTTCTCAAATTTGTCTTACAACACATTCTGATTCCCTCTTCACAACCTGGAATTATTTTCGATGTCGACTGAAATCAACCAGTTCCTATTCATTGAATCGAAGTTCAAAGGGAGGCAGGTTCAAATTCGTAGGGTTTGGTTGACTGTAACTATTCACACATCACGGATGAAGAACTTGAAACCCCTATTTGAGCTCAAAGTAAGCAATACACAATGAAATCAGTTTCATTAATCTTCAACCAAGGAGGCGGCTCGGCTCTATTCACTAGCTTCAAATAATTCATCGACAGTCGTATCTTCCTCTGCATCGAGTTCGTTGCCACTCGATTAATTCACCGGAAACCGACTTAGCATTCAACTTCCCATCACCACTCGGACAAGATTGGAATTTATGAACCCTATCTCATCTTTAACCTTGGGTTCGGATGGCTTCAATAATTAAATAATTCTATAAAAACAAAATAAATTTAAACAAATTAAACTGTTAAAATAATGAGAGATTAAAAAAAATAACAAACAATTCGGTAATAATACTAAAAGGATTAATTAATTAACAAAATTAATTAAAGTTAAAAAAATATGATAGAATTATAAATAAATAAAAGTTACAAATTATTAAATTGATATTTAAATAAAGTTAATTAAAATTTAAACAACCTTTAATTATTTTATACATTAAAATTGAAAACACAATGGGAATAGAAATCAAGTACACAGAACATAAAATTAAATAAAACACAATGAAATAATAAACTACAACCATTAAAACAATTAATAATTCAAACAAACATTACTAAATAATTCAAAGAATAAATAATCTAAATACTAGAAAATAAAATATAAATTATTTTTATAATAACCATTATTTTATTAATTCCACTATAAATTAGAAATAAAGTTATTATTAACTAAATTAAATTCATTTCATCATTAAATAAATTGAAAAGGTCATAAAAAGGATTTGGAAAAATGAAATGAATAAATATCACATCAAATTACTCCATACTTGATGTTTCTTTTCCTCTAGCAACCACTTAGAACATTTTAATAGTAAAAAATAAATCTCAAAAGGGAAAAGTTGAAATTCCACTGAGAATTTATTTTCATAGTGATTTTACCTCATGGATTCTCTTAAGTAGTGAAAATGAATGCCCTATCGAATAAAATTTCCTCAATTCAAAATTAGTTACTATTTCAAAAAAATGATTTAAATTGAAAATTTTAAGGACAATTTAATAAACATCGATTTGCAACCAAGTGAAAGACCAGACTTCTCTTTACCTCCAAGTGAGCTGACACACATAATTAAAATACATAATAATTCAACACAATACTTGGATGTTAAGGTTTAATAGTTACAAGAAAGATAAATAACTCATCCAGAAGCTTAAATAATTAAATAAATAATGAATAAAGAATCTGTGGTGAAACCTGGATTAGGATTTTCATTTCATAATCCGTGTGGGTGAATATCTTATTATTTAAATTCATATTAAAAAGTTACAAGTAGATTATTTTTGTAAGACATTTTCCCAATATTTTATCGAAAATAATTTTTTCCAATATAGAGAGAGAAAAAATTTACTCAATTGAATACAAGGGGTATTAAATATTAACCTCATCAAGGTGGACTCACAACCTTCAATTTTAAAGAAAAAATTTCATCCAGTGAAAACTTTTAAATGATACTTAAAAGCATACAGTTTCAAAAAAAAATTAAGGGTTTTTGATGGGCTTACATTGGAACACAGTTCAAGAACATTTAAAGCTCCCCCCCCCCCACACACACACACTTAAAACTCATCAATGTCTTCATTGTTGAATTCAATATGGAATAAAAATTATGAAGATTCAGCAGTGAAAGATTAATTTTTGAGGGTCACATTGAAGTTTAAAAATTATTTTTCCGCACAAAAATAGTACTCACAATATGCAAAATAATAATATTGGCCTTATCAAAGTAGTTCAGAAAAGAAAAGAAAAATAAGAAATGATGATGCATGTTTCCACATTTTAATTTCAGAAATGATTTTTAAAATAAAAGATAAAATTGACTGCACATGTGATTTTAAATAACAAAATAGATGAGAAAAAGAATATATGACCAACAAACTAAACAATAATTTTAACAACACAAAATTATAGAAATCGTTTTTAACAAGTATTAAAAAAAACAAGAAAGATATAACAAATAGATTTTAAAGCATTAAAAATTAAAAAATTAAAAAAAAAGTACTCCCCTCGTATGAAGAATATTTTATCATTAATGAATATAAAAAATATTCCCCTTTTAGCTTTAAGATCGATCAACCTGGCCACAAAGATATAGTACCTAAAAATTTAGAAATATAGAACATAAGTAAATTGAATTTATAATTGAATAATATTTTTCTAGAGATTAAAGGAAGGAAGCTTAAAGTAGGTTTCTCAAGTTTATATCTCCCATGGAGGTAAAAATCAAACTAGAATCCATTTTTGAGAATCACATCAATAGAATATATGAAAGAGAGACTAGGTAGCTGTAGAGCTGGATTGGAATAAAGTGAGAAACATTTATTAATAAAAACAATGCAAAAATTAGATGTTATGGGTTGCCTTCCATACAGTGCTGAATTTCAAGTCTTCAGCCAAACTTTATCCCCTATAGATATATCCATGGTCATTTAATGGGAAGGTCACATTAATAAATGAATCCTAATTTGAGCTTAATTTAATAAACTTTTCAAACACCTTAAAATGAAAAACTTCACACAAATATTTTATAAGCGCTATTAAAAACTGAGCACTAAGGTTTCCTTCCACCATTGTTTCAAAGTACATATTTTCATAATTAGGCCAAAAAATTATAGATAATACCCTATAAAAATTTTCTAAGTAAACCAACAATGTTATCAAGGTTTTACCACACACTTGGGGCTTCCAAATACTCAAAAATAGGTGAAAAAACTAATGCAACTTGCTCACTAAAAAAAGATATGTGCAAAAGATAGCTTGTGAAAATATCAACTCAAGATGTTCCCACCTAAAGGTTTCAAATTGAGCTCAGTAAATAAATTTTTTAGATTCCATAGAAGACTCAAAAGAAGTTAATTTCTCAAAAATAGGTGAGTACTCATCAAGAACATGTTCAACAATAGTTTAAGTAAAACTTTCTATAAAATAGACTTCTTCAAGTTAAAAAATATCATTTTCATACGGAATAAATCTAGAATTTTCTCTAGATTTAGACACATTTGAACTCTCAAAATCAGTAGAAAAACAACCATACTCAGGCTTAGAAAACTCAGAATTATATATTTGCATCTCTAACTCCATATTTGGTTCTTAAAAAGTGGTTTCTTCAACAATACACAGCTCAAAAGGTGGAATAGTTTTATGAATAATACTCTTAATGGGATAGGGAATTCTATTATCAATAACCTCAAGTGGAAAATAACCAAGCTCATATCTGACCTCGCTTTTAAAACACACATTCTCAAAAACATCAATGAAGTTACAGCTAAAATCATGTTTCCTCTTTTCAAAACTATAATTTCCTCTACATAATTTACAGCTTGGAGGGTAAGTTTACCTTTGCACACAACTATAACGGCACCTTTGGTAGTAATGAATGGTCTACCTAAGAGGATTTATATATTTTCATCACACTCCATATCGAGAATAAGAAAATTAATGGGAAAAGTAAGCTTCCTTACATCAATTAATTAGTTATGTACCCTTTCATAAGGAAGGGTGAGTAACCTATTAGCAAGTTGAAGGTAGACAGAATCTGGTTTTAAATCCCTAAGACCCAGATTTTTGTACAAGAAGGTAATTAGATTAATACTTTCTCCTATATTATATAAGTAATTAAATTTCCCACTTCCTCATGTTTGATATTGAAAAAAAAAATTCCAGGGTCATTTAACTTTGGAGGCAATTAATTTTGAATAACAGCACTACGATTCTCATTGAGATTGATGGTATCCAATTTTTTATAGTATTTTTTGTTAGCCAGAAACCTCTTAGTGAATTTGAAATATGATTGTATTTTATCGAGGGCTTCCAAAAATGGAATGTTTATGCTAAAGGACCTGATCATTTTTAGTAATCTTAAGTAGTAAGGTTCATCACACTTTCTAACTCTTTTAGGGAAAGGGATGAGAGGGGCATAATGCTTTAAAACTGGTAGATTAATCTCCTCATCCTAAAACACTACTACAAAACATACCTTTAACATCAATGGCCTTTAGTAGTGCTGGCAAAAAATATTGATAAAGGGTACCCTTTATTGACTCTAAAAATGTACTGATAAATGGTACCCTTTATCTGTGTTTTTTCTAGCACTGATAAAGGGTAACCTTTATCACCAATTTTCTATAGTGGTGATAGAAGGTACCATTTTTCAGTGTTGTACTTATAGCACTGATAAAGGGTACCCTTTATCAGTGCTTTATTTTTAACACTGATAAATGGTGTCCTTTATTAGTGTTTTTTAGCGCTAATAATGGTCTTGAGTAAAATAAAATAATTAAACAAATAAAAATTAAAAATGATAAAATTAAAAAAAAAATATTAACAATTTTATTTATTAAATAATTTTTTATAAAAATGAATAAATTTAAAATACACACACACACACATACACATATATATATATTATAAATATTAATAAATAGTATATATTAAATATATAGATACGTAAAATGAATAAAATTAAATAATTAAACAAATAAAAATTTTAAAATGAGTAAATTAAGAAAAATATTAAACATTTTATTAATTAAATAATTATTGATAAAAATAAATAAATTTAATATACATATATATAGATTATAAATATTAATAAATAGTTAATATTAAATATAGATATATAAATTGAATAAATTGTAATAATTAAAAAAATAAGAATGAATAAATTTTAATAATTTAATAAAAAATTAAAAATTAATAAATTCCAAAATTAATAAAAAATTATTAATAAAAAATTTATAAATAAAAATTAATAATTTTAATATATATATATATATACATATATATATATTAATTATAAATAAAAATAAATAATATATATTAAATATAAATATAGAAAGTGAATAAAATGTAATAGTTAAAAAATATTAATGTCTTATTCATTTTTAATGGTTTTTATACAAAGTTATTCATTGATACATTTAATATAGAAATATATTCATATATATTTATATGAATATATATAAATGTATATAATATTTCCTAAAATATGATTTATATAATAAGAAATATTTATTCTTACATTAAATAAGTCATATATTTAGTGAAAATGGTTTATAATTAAAAATATAGACTAATTGCATCGAGTAATGGATATAATTGAATATTGTTTAATTTTTCAATTGAACATATAAAAAATGTGTGTTACATTTATTTCACATACATATACATAATTAATGCATTTTTATATACAATGCACACACACAAATATTTACGCAATTAATGAAATATTATATAGAAAGACATAAACCTAATATTTGTGTAATTTATTTATTTTTTAGTATTCATTTTATAATTTCATTATAACATGCATGATACATTTAATATATTATGTTTTTAATTAGTAAATTTTATTTATTTATTTTTAATATTATTACAGTTAGGTATTATTTATTCAGTTTTAATAATTTTTTAAATTTAATCATTTTCTATTATTTATATATTTTTATTTATTCACTATGTTTTAGTATTTTCAATATGTATTCATAATTAGTTCAATATATATCCAATTTGTTTTAAGAATTTATATTTAATTCATAAAAATTATCAATTTCTTCAATATTTTTAAAGTGTGCTCATTTTTAGTTATTCAATGTCACTCATTTTTAAGATTCATGCATTTAAGATTATATATTCATTAATAATGTAAAAAATATATTTGTAAATAAATTTTTATAAATAAATATATTTATAAATTTATATATATTTACTAAATTTATAATTTTTTATATTTATAATTATAAATAAATAATTATTATTTTTTAGAAAAATATTTATATAATTATAAGTAATTAATTATAAATATTTAATTAATTATAAAATTATAATAAATTTATTTAAATAATGGATATATTTGCTATATTTATATTTATATTTATTTATTAAATATATATATAATTATATAAATATATATAATGATATAAATATATTTATAACAATAAAATTATAATAAATATATTTAAATAATGAATATATTTAATATATTTATATTTATATATATTTATTAAATATATATGTAATTATATAATTATAAATAAATAATTATAAATATATTTCTTTATAAATATTGATTCAATTATATAATCAAAGGTTCTCGACTTTAGTCAAGAGCCCTCCACGTTCCGTAGGGTTTTTCTCCCTTGAGGCTGCTTCGGCGGCGCGTTCCGTAGGGTTTTTCCCTCTGAAGGTTGATTCAGTGGAGACTTCCCCTTGTGGCTTCTTTAGTGGCATCTGTATGTGTTGCAGATCGGCTCAATGGCCCTTAGTGGGATTTTGGCCAGTGTGAGATGGTCCCTCGATGGTGATGGTCGCGGACGGGTAATGTGTTTTGCTCTGTGTGCATATCTACTTCAGATCTCATGTTTTCATATTAAGTGAAGGGCAACAACAGTTGACTCCTCTTGTCGGGTTCTTGATGGCATCCTACGGATGGTGATGACGGTGGGTCTGAGGGATACATGGATGGAGGTGGGTTCTGTGGACTCATGCCAGCGTGATGGTGATGGCAGTCATGGCTTACTTGGTGGCTTGCGGTTGGATGCGATGTTGTTACAATGGAGATTTGGATGTAGCGGTGTGTGAATCTGGCTATAGAGGACGGTTATAGTGGTGACCCGGGTGCGAATGAAGAATATCTGAGGGTGGATTGGGCTACAATGCGAGCGACAACATTGGGATTTGCAGTGGTGAGGTTGATGGTGTGCGGTGGAACTAATGTCTAAAGTTATTCTACTCTTAGCATTGGAATTGTTGTTTCGAGGGGCTTTGCGGTGGCGAGGATGATGGTGTATGGCGATACTGATGTCTAGGGTTCTTCTTCCCTTGGGTTTGGACCTTTTTACTTCATTCTGGGCCTTTGGGTCTTCTTGAATAGGACTAATGGGTCTTTGGGTGTTTGGATTATATGAGGGTCTTGACTGTTTTTATAAGTATTTGTGGGCTCTTACACCTTCAAGCCTTTAGGGTTTTTTCTTCAAATTTTAGGTTGTATGCCTCTGGCCTTCGGGCTTGTATAGGTTTCTCCGTAACCCCCTTCAAAAGGGATCTAACCTTCGGGCATGTAATGGGTTCTCTCTAACCCTTTCAAAAGGGGTATCTGTTTTTATTTTTATTTTTAATATAGGGGTCGATCCCCAAACAGTTTGAATAAATATATTTGTATATGTATATTTAAAATATTTATAAAATTTTATATTTATAATTATAAATAATATATATATTTTAAAAAATATTTCTATAATTATAAAAAAATATTTAAATATTTAAATATTTACAAAATTATAATAAGTATATATATAATTATATAGATATATTTACAAAAAAAATTATTTATCATTGTAATTATAAATCCTTTATCAGTGTTAATGTTTTAGTGCTGATAATTATGACTTTTATCCATGATTCTTTAGAACACATAAAGATGTAACTTTATCATCACTAAAGATGGATTTTATCAGCGCTTTTTTAGAACTGATAAAGCTTCATCTTTATCAATGCTAAGAAGTGTTGATAAAGATGTATTTTATCAACAATTATTAATTTAGCATTGTTAAATAGTATTTTTATCAACGCTTTTTAGGAATCATTGATAAAGTTCTCATTGATCTATTTAAAAGAACCCTAACCGCAACTAATTCAGTCATGATTCTCAAGCCTTCGTGGAAGTCCCCTACTGTTGGCGCTCCTCCTCTACGTTCTCTCTAACGAATCTTGGCTAGAATCAAAGGTATATTATTTTATCCTCCTCACTCATTGGATTCTTGTTTGGGTTCCACAGTTTTCATTATTTCATTGTTCTCAACCATGAGGAACCATACTTCTCTTCTCCCATAACTGTAGTCATGATTGGTCTCTCTCTTTATTCCTCATTGTTTACATTCTTATCACCACCTTCACTCATGGATCTTTCCATTTTTAGCGCTATCATTTTCACCATCACCACCTTCATCATCTACTTCCCATTTTTATTCTTCCTATAACACTACTTCTATTTTATTGTTCTCCATAGTTTTTAATCATAGTTCTAGTTTTTCACACATCCAAGTTTTATTTTATTTGATAAATTTTTGTTTTCATCTTGTGGGTTTCTTATATGATTATTTGATGAATGGTCATTATAGATCAAGTTTATTTACTTAAAAATTGGTTTCTAATGTATGTTTAGTATGTTCTATCTTTGATTGAATGATTATTTAATGAGTTTCAGGACAACTAATGTATGTTTAATTTTCTTGAATGATTATTTAATCGGTGTTATATCTGAGGATTGATTTTTTGATTAATGGGTGTCTTGTAAATATTCTAATTCTTTTTCATTACATTTAAAGTTTTTTTAATTTACTTATTAATATTTTTACAATATGTAAGGTGTGTTCAATTTACCAAATGAGTGTTTATATGATTAATGAATGTTGTTTTCTTGCATTGTGAATGGGTGTTTTGGAGGTATAACGGATTATGGAATTTGAATATGGAGTATTGATCATATATATTTAAAAAAACAACCTGCAAATGTTTTTATTTTGTTGATTTTGTAATTTTAGTATAGGGGAAGTTAATTTATGATTCAGTTTGAATAACAAAAGAATAATATAATAGTTTTTTAGAGTTATCCCCAGTTTATTTTCCATTTTATAGTTTAATATTTATATACAATTCATCTGGGGATTTTTCTACTTAACCATCATCAAAAATATATTATTCCTAATTTTATTTTATAATTTATATTTATTTACATATTTTGAAAATAATAATTACGAAATTATTTAATGAAAAGAAATAAAATATGAGTTTTATTTGTGGTCAACCTTTTAAAATATATGTTATGATTTTTTTGGATTTTTTTATGAATAGATTATAATTGAATAAGTCTAAGGTGAAACATTTTTTTTAAATTTGTTTACTTTATTTTATTTGAGAAATAATTTTTATTTCTATGATTATATTTTTATTGATAAAGGTAAATTCAAATTTAATTTTTCAAAAAAATTATTTAGTACTTGAAATTTATTATAGGTGATAATGAATCATGGTTAGATTACAACACTATGAACAAGTGATGAATATGTGGAAAGGGTTGATGATTTTTTAGAATTTTCAAAATATAATACTCCAAAAAATGACATGGTTTTCTATCTTTGGTTAAAATATTTAAATATGAGAGAGTTTCAATGTAGAAAAATCAAAGATCATTTAACTTTTGTGGTTTTAATACATGTTACATCCGTTGGATTTGGTATGGTGAAATTTGGAAGAATTCAAGATCTATTGATGGTTAAGATTATTAGGTTGATAAGTTTGATCAAATTTTAGAAATTATTTTTGATATTAAAGTAGTGGAAATTGATAAGACATCAATGATCACACACTTATATAGTTATACTGAAAAACCATTATATATAGGTTATAGAAAATTAATGTTTTCATTAATTAATTTCTAAATTGAAACTTGGGTCATTTATTGGCTAAGTTATTTGGTTGTTTATTAAATCATATCACATTCCTTTGCATGAGCCATGCTAGAATATTTAAAGGGAAGGATCCCAATCTAATTGGAATATAGAAAATTAGGACAAATAGTTTGATCTAGTTTCCACTTTTGTAGTTGTATTTAATGCGCCAGGAATGGAAACCACATCAAGACCAAAGATTGGTTTCCAATCTGGGTAGATCCAATTTATTGGACCAAATATATGATAACTACAATCCTTTATGGGTTTTAAAATGATTTGAAGCTTATTTAATTTCTAATCATGAACTTATATAAATTAAATAATGTAAATAATTGATTATCATGAGTCCAAAATTTAATTTCATAGAATAAATTATTTTAAAATAAGTAAATGTGTTTAATATAATTTACACAATAAACCAAGCATAAATATATAATGTGAAAAATTCATAATGTGTTTTCCATATAATGCATCCAATCACATGAAAATAAAAGTATTTGGAAGTGATGTACTAATAGGTCCATAAGGTTAATCATGGATAATGGAAGTAGCCCATATGGGTAGAACAGTGTATGAATTTCCCTATGAAAGTTTTTCTTAGGGTAGTGATGTGATAAGATGGATTATATAATCACCTTAGTAGTGGTTATATATGTGGTATGAAATCAAGTATAGTCCCTTAAAACCTAGTGAGATAACTTATAAAAGGTGGGATATATTAGTTGATCATATAGATTAATGTGTCTTAAGATTTGAGGTGTGTGAGTAGTGAATTAAGGCCTATATACTATGAGAGTATCTAATGAGTGATCATTGAGAAAAATGATCAATACCTAAGATAGTATATATATTAGTATTTAACATTATAATATGATGGGTATTATGTGATGAATATGTATGGAATGCTAGAATGTGAGTTCCTATAGATATATTAGTTATTCATCGAGGGATAGGGTAAGGGTGATGTGACATTTTTGTTGTTATTTGTTCTTATTTATGGGTTTTCAAAAGTTAGGTTTAACTAATGTATTGTGGAACCCATTGTGTGATTCCTTACTAAGGTAACCAGTTATGTTAAGACTTTTCCATATTTAAAGTGAACTTTTTATACAAAAATGGATATTTTATACCCATTTAGTGATTTGGATGCAATAAGTACATATGATGGTTATCCTGGACAGATAGTATTAGATGCAAGGGGTATGAGGTTGAGTCTCATGGATCATGTGATGTGGTTATTTCTAGAGGGAGATGAATAATTTTTTCTCCACATATGATTCAAATATTAACATCTTATTAGTGAAATGATTTTAATGTCAGGGAAAATCCATAGTATATACTTATGGAATGATTAGTATAATTCACTAAAATAAAGTAAGTACATTTAATTATCATGGTTTCCTGGTTAGTACACAATGACTTGACTTTCATGTGTATTTTTAGTGTTACTAATTTTAACATATACTCAAATATATGAATTGTTGTATATTTTAGGGGCCCTGTTAGTATTTACTTGTTTATTTTTATACTCACACAGTGGACATAGAGATCTTGTATTTGAGATAAAGGTGAGGGAAAATGACTAGTAACATAGATTATATTCGGTGAAACTTAGTGGGGATGAGTTTATTTTCTCATGGTAGTGTTAGGGAACTTTTAGCATTTTGATATGAGATTTGAAATTTTAAACTAAGATGTGGTAATTTAAAATGTTTTAGGATAAAACTATCATCCTCACCAGCTTAATATCTAAAATAGTTATTATTTTATTTTGTTTCTTGAGACTAATCCCATGTATCTTCTATGTTTCTTGAACTACTCTGAGCAGTAGTCATCCAAAACGATCATTTGTACCTAGTATGGGATGACTACTCCTCATAGTAGTTCAAAAAACATAGGTGCCTGTATAGAAGATATGGAGGTTGAGTCTCAATAAAAAAGTGAAATAATAACTAGTTTGGACATGAAGTTGAAGAGGATGATAGTTTTCTATAACTTTCACCATTGGATGGATTCATAGGATTACACCTACTATAGTAGAGTAATTCTTTTCTTAAATTCAATTACCCATTTCCTACAAAATGGATGCACGCTAATTTTTTGAAAAAAATAATATGGAGGTGGAGTTAAAGAGTTTATCAAGTTTGGAATAGATCATGCGTACAACCATTATCAACTCCTTTTTCTGTGTTTACATTGTTGTTATTCCAGATAAATTAAATGTTTGACTACTCATGCAGACAATGTCTTCTGCACATAATGATGTCACCAATCCTGAGGAAGAATATATTTTTTATGATAAAACTACATAATTATTATGGGATCAACAACATGTTGATGAAAAAAGCAATAATGGATCAACATCACAGTGTTGAAAAAAATATCAAAGAAAGAAGTAAGGGTATAAAATTTTAGGTTGGTTGGAATCAACATGACCAACCAGTTGACCCCAAAAATTCAATGTTAATTAGTTATGTTGGGGTCACAAAAAGGATGAATGTACTGATTGATATTCAATCATGGCACCACATATAGTCTGTAATTATGGAAACCCTTTGGAAAGAGATAACGGTAATATTATGATATACTTTCTCTATTTTACTAAAAAAAATATAATGAAACTTTGATTTAATTTTCATTATTCCTTGCAGAGTTCATTTATTTTAGAATATTTACATATTAAATTTGTCCTAATGATCACTGTAAAATCCAATAGAGGCTTCCAAACTCTTTTTACTATGTTACATATTAGGTATACAGATGGAAAAGTAATACCCCACCCGCTAGTTAGTTATGCACATATTATAAAGAAAGAAACATGAAATTCTTTCATCAATCGTCATGATGAGAAAACATTTCAGGTGAATTATATTTGATAATATATTATTTGAAATTATTTATTTTAACTAATTTTATTCAAAATTGTTAATTTTTGAAATTGAAAATGAGTGCTGAAAATAAAGCATGTGCATCAAAATCAATATACCCCTATAACAAATCAAGGATTGAGTACGCTTCACTAGAGTATAATTTTTTTTTAATTTTAAATCAAAAATAAATGTTTTATGTGATATAAAACTAAAAAATTTCCTTTTTATATGAATATTGATGAATCAAAATCTGAATCCACTTACATCAAACATTATGTTCTATGAAAGGAAACTCGTGTAAATAAGGAGGGTAAAATAGTTGATGAAAACACAAAAGCAATATAGGAAACATGTGTAAGTATAACATAATAGTAATTCATTATTATTTATAAAAATATCACATAAAAATATATATTTCTGTTCATATATTTTTATATGGTTTAGACACATGAATCAGAAGTGACCATGTTGGAAGAAAAACTACTTTCAGTAGCTTTGAATTGGCAAGAACAATATGGTCGCATTAGAGGATTAGGTTTTGGAGTACCTCCTCAAACATATTTCGAGAATATAAAACCACATGAAGATACATATAAGATGGTGAAATGATTACAAACAATAATAGATACTTTTAAAGATATTATTTTTCAGTCCGTTTTGGTAGACCCATGTATGAGAAAGGATTAAAGTGAACTTGTGATGGAACAAAGATATTCACATGAACCAAATGACCCCACTATCTTTGAGGCTATTCATTCACATCAACCACATACCTTACCTGAGGTAATCAATTTTTTCATTACTCATTCTCCTAAATGTGAAACAAATAACTTCTGATAACTTTATATTACTAAAATTTTCTAGGGTATAGTTCTATATGATTTATATCTGTCAACACCCATGTGCCACCTTGTTTCCAGGGGTATGTTGTATAATATTTTGGGAGACAATATACCCCTAAAAGAACTCCCAAAAGATCACATGAGAGTGGTGATTGAGGTAACTCATGAGCTGACTGCTAATTTTCCTATTCCACTTAATGATCCAAATATTACAATATTCAATGATGTTATTGGAACTTCCATGGCATGGCCTTATAATATTATAAAGATACATGAGGTATGTATTTAAAAAAATAACATGAAAAACATAGAATAGTTGATGAAAAAATGTCTTAAGTGAGTTATGGTATTACCAAATAGACAAATTGATAGGGAAATGGAAGGTCAGATCAAGACAATCTAGTGAACCAACAAAGGAAAAAACAACCTTCCAAGTGTACCTTCTCCCCACTAGTTATAGATCAACATTTATTATTATTAAAACTTCATGAAGAGACCACATTTAAAGATAAAAATATATCTTACATTAAATATGAAAAGGAAATATATATAAATTTCATGACAGACATAGTTGGTCTCAAAAGTATAAAGGAGATTCTCAAGCATGAATGGTTGGGAGTCTTAGTTGTGAATACATCATAAGGTACATTTTCATAATACGTTAGTCTGAATAATGTGATAATTTGTTTATTATAGTTAATAACACTTCATATTTTGACAATCATTTATATTACTACCATATAAAGGAAAAACCATGTGAATCATGATTTGGATTAATTAATCCTTGTATAATTTCAATAGAAAAACTTACTTTGGATAAGGATAAAATTAAGAATAAAAAAAATGAGTTGATTGAATAATTTTAGAAAAAAACAATAGATGACAGAGTATTTTTAATGCCTAAAATGAAGAAGTAAAACAATACAATCTAATCACATTAAATATATTTTTATTTTTTTCATTACTTATTTATTTTATTTTTTTAGGTAGCACTAGATACTGATTGCAGTCAATCTGGATACCCCAAATATTTTTTTTTGATCCAATGCATGGATATCTGACAAAACGACCACACATGATGGGTATTGTAAATTTGTAATACCCTCCAATCAACATTTTATAGATAAAATTTGAATTATATGTTTCAGTATATGTTTTAACAAGAATTTTGTTATGATAGGGCAGTTTCTAAATATAGGCAAAATCATGGCATGAAGTTGGTGTTTGAACATAAAAAACTTGTGGATTACTAAAAATGGAAAAAGATTAAGGTATATAAATAAAGATTTAACTATCAAAACATATTTAAAAAAAATATTTTGGTAAATGTTTCTACAATGTATGAAGCAAGATAATGGAAACTATTGTGGATATTATGTTTTCAAATTTATGAGAGATATCATAAACTGTGAAAATACCAGCATCCTCAAACAAGTAATTTCTGAATTTAATTACAATTTCATTAAAAATATTTCTTAATAATTTTCTTTTTATATTTTCTTAGTACCACCAAGATTACTGAAAACCTTCAAACTTAAAAGAAGTAAATTTGTTTAGAGATGAATGAGCAGCATACATGATGTAATAATGTTTACTGATACAAAAAAAATAGGTGATTCCCTATTATGTTTGTGATCTAGTATGGTCTATGACCTTAGAAATATATTTGGGGTGTGAAACATTTGTGTCAAAATGCTTATATATTATTTTTGATCTGTTTCTCAAGGAGAAGTATAATGGGGGAAATCAATTTGATTAGAAGCACTAACCTACAAAAAATAAAATTCTTGTAAAATGGGGAAGGCAGAGATGGAGGTGGAGGTGGAGGTGGAGGTGGAGGTGGAGTCGGAGGCATAGGTGAAGATCGAGGCAGAGGAGGAGACGAAGTGCTAGCTTGAAAACAATAAAATTGTTGGGAAATGGGGTAGAATAGGGATCATACCAAGGTTTTGTTTGAAAAAAAATTGTTAAAAATGCACAAAACACTTGTCACTTAATATAAGATCCATTGTGTAAGTGTTTCAAGTAGATTATTGATTTTTTTCACCACTTTTTTAAGTTATTTTTTATAGTAATTTAAGTGGAGGATTTTTTTTCTGAAACAATGAAAACACAAATAATTTTTTCAAAATGATTATCATAGGCTAAAATTTCTATTAGTACATTCCAAGTACTATCAAATATTACCAAAGTTTGAAGGAAACCCATCACCAAGAACAAACATAACAACAACAACAAAATAGATGCAGTTTCCTGCCCATGGCTTCTCTAAACTTCATAAAAAGGGTCTTAGTAGTGGAGTCAATAGTCACTTTAGAGTCATACAACACCAATAAAATCATCAAATAGGTATATAATATAGCTCAAATGTTTGAATAAATATGTGTGTAATCAACCACCAAATCCAACAGGTGTATGAGAGAACTATTGGAGGACAACCAACATTGAGAGATTGTTGTCACTGGGGAGGGATGGTGTCAAAGAAAATATGACATCAAATGAAAATAAACAGCATTATGAAGAAATAAACAAAAATAAAAAACCCACTTCAAATGAAATCGTGAAGCACTGAAATCCAAAAAATACCCCTTTAAAAAAGAAGCTAGTAGCTTGATCCAAAACCTCAAAAAAATAAAGAAATACAAAATTTCATCAACTGGATCATGAATTTTCAGAAAAGAATAGTATAGTGGTTTCACTTTGGTGGGTGGTATAATTATTTAGTATTTTAGATCATCATTTAGATACATGATTTAATATCACAAATGCTAGTGAAATCCATATAAGTAACATTCATTATACATGTGCACATTCATTAAGTAAATTGATCCATGTTCACAAGCTCATTAATAAAAAAAAACTCATCATCATTCTCAATAAAAAATACATGATAATATGGATATTCCCATTTTGATGAACAAATAATGATGATGTTATGTTATATTTCATCATAACCTAGAATATTTATAAAATATATACTAATCTATAGCACAATCTAGGAAGAATTAATGGATACACTAGATTTTAGTGTCATTTGGATTCTATAAAGGGTTATACTGATGTTTAATACTGTCAGAAAGGGGTAAAAATTTATAATGGAGTTTAATGTATTTTGAAAATACATAATGGTTCACACTAAATTTTTTTCATCAAACAAGTTAAATAGTTTATCACGAAATTTTTACTCTCTATGATGGTGAAAGGAACATATAGATTTTATTGTTTTCCATAAAAACTCATATGTAAATATTTATTTTAGTTCAATCAATGAACTCTATTAGTTTTACACTAATTTTTAATGATTTATAGAAATAAATTACTTCATATACAAGGATGATTTACTCATGTACTATGATCATGCACTCAATAAGGATGATTCACACATGCTGATGCAATTTTCTTTCTATTATCCTATGAATCCAACATTTTGGGCTATCAAACTATAATATTTTTAGATGAAACAGAGTGTTGAATGAACTGTAGGATAAAAATACATGGTGGAATCATTATCATGTCAAACCAACACACGATGTGACTGGTATTACTCCAAGTGCATGTTTCCAATTTAAAATGACATTTTAGTAAAAACAAAATTGATTTACTCAAAACTAAGAAAACACATTAGTATTATTTTGATACATTAAGATAACAATCCATAAGTCATTTGGGAAGTTTAGTAATTAGTATCACCTCAATATGATGCATGGTGTGACCGTTATGACTCCAAGTGCATTTTTTTATTTAAAATTGACATTAATTTTAGTTAAAAAGACAACGGGCATACTCAAAACCAAGAAAACACATTTTTATTATTTTGATACTTTAGGAAAAAAATCAAAGAGTCATTTTTGACATGTAGGAATATTCTTCACCATAATCTAATGCACTATTTTCCCGGTATGACTCAAATTATCTATTATTAGTTTAAAATTGACATTTAAGTTCAAAAAGTGTCACTCATTGAAAACTGAGAAAACATGCTCAAATTATCTTTATAATTTATGATAACAATTCAAATTTCATTTTTGATGTGTAAGAATCAGTCTCACATTATCCTAAAACATGATGTGATCGATATGATTTAAAGTGTGTGTTTCTAGTTTAAAATGACATTTTAGTAAAAAACACAAGTGACGTACTCAAAAACCAAGAAAACTCATTCATATTATTTTGATATATTAGAAAAATAATCCATAATTCATTTGGGACGTGTATTAATAATACTCACATTAATTTTATGCATGGTGTGACTGGTATGAATCAAAGTGCTTATTTTTATTTAAAACCGACATTAATTTTAGTAAAAAAGACAATTGACATGCTCAAAATTGAGAAAAAACATTTAGTTTGTTTTGATAGTTTATGAAAATGATATATAAGTCATTTTTTATGTGTATTAATTAGCCTCAACTCAATATGATGCATGATGTGCACGACATGAATCAAAGTGTCCACTATCCATTTAAAATTAATATTTTAAGTCAAAAAGTGTTACTCATTGAAAACCAAGAAAATGAGCTCAGATTGTCTTGATAATTTAGGAAAACAATTCATAATTTTTTTTTAAGTTTAGGAATAAATCTCATGTTAAATAGATACACTATGTGTCTAGTATAAATCAAAGTTCATGTTTCCAATTTAAAATGATATTTTAGTAAAAAACCCAAGAGATGTACTCAAAACTGAGAAAACACATTTGGATTATTTTGATACATTAATATGATTATCCATAATTTATTTTTTATGTGTATTAAATATAAAAATCTCAATCTAATGTACGGTGTCACTAGTATCACTCCAAGTGTGTCTTTTTATTTAAAATTGACATTAATTTTAGTAAAAAAGAAAACTGGAAAACTCAAAACCGAGCAAACACATTTGGATTGTTTTGATACTTTATGAAAATGATCCATAAATTATTTTTGTTGTATATGAATAATCCTCACCACAATCTCACACATGATATTCCTAGTATGACTCAAAGTGTTCGTTGTTAGTTTAAAATTGGCATTTAAGTTCAAAAATTTCTACTCACTGAAACCCAAGAAAAGGCACTTAGATTGTCTTGATAATTTAGGATGGAAACTCAAAAGTTATTTTTAATGTGTATAAATTGGTCTCATGTAAAACTGATATACTATGTGACTAGTATGACTCAAATTTCATGTTTCCAATTTAAAATGACAATTTAGTCAAAAACCCAAGTGACATACTAAAAACCAATAAAAAGAATTTGGATTGTTTTTATACTTTATGAAAATGATCCATAATTAATTTGAGACATGTAGGAAATATAATCACCTTAATCTGACACACAGTGTGACCGGTATGACTCAAAGTGAATATTTTTATTTAAAATTGACATTAATTTTAGTAAAAAAGGCAACTGACATACTCAAAACTGAGAAAACACATTCATATTGTTTTTATACTTTTGTAAAATGATACAGAAATCAATTTTAATGTGTATAAATCAGTAAAACATCAATCTGATACACAATGTTCCTGACATGACTTAAAGTGTTTATTATCAGTTTAAAATTGACATTTTAGTTCAAAAAGTATCACTCACTAAAAACCAACAAAACATGCTTGGATTGTATTTATAATTTATTAAAATAATTCAGAAGTCATTTTTGATGTGTAGGAATTAGTCTCACATCAAACTAGCACATAATGTGATTGTTATGACTCAAATAGCATGTTTCCAATTTAAAAAGACATTTTAGTAAAAAAACACAAGTTATGTACTCAAAATTGAGAAAAACACATTCAAATTGTTTTGATGCTTTATAAAAATGATCCATATGTCATTTGGGATGTGTGGTAATCAACCTCACCCCAATATGATGCATGGTTTGACCGTTATGACTCCCAATGCTTCTTTTTATTAAAAAATGACATTAATTTTAGTAAAAAAGACAACTCACATACTCAAAATAAATAAAATACATTAGGATGGTTTGATAATTTATAAAAATGATCCATAAGTCATTTTTGTTATGTAGGAATCTGCCTCACCTCAATTTGATACACGATGTTCCCAGCAAGATTCAAAGTGTTTGTTATCAATTTAAAATTGATAAGTTAGTTCAAAAAGTGTCACTCACTTAAAACTGAGAAAATGCACTCAGATTGTCTTGATAATTTAGGAAAATGATTCATAATTCATTTATAACATATAGTAATTATTATCACATTAACCCAGCACATGATGTGACCGGTATGACTCAAAGTCTATGTTTTTAGTTTAAAATTACATTTTAGTAAAAAACAAAAGGGACATACTCAAAACCAATCAAACAAATTTTTATTGTTTTTATACTTTAGTAAAACAATCCATATGCCATTTGGAACTGTTGAGCAAGTGTTGTTTTCAAAAATACATAATATTTTTATTAAAAAGGGGGAGATTGTTGAGAATAATACTTTATCTCTTTATGATGATTTTGATGCTCACAAATACCCTTAATTATTTTCTAATGATTTTATTTTAAGTGTATTTCAAGAATTTATTATTCATTATATTTTTATTACTAGAATAAATATTTAAGTTCTTGAACAATGAGAATTAATTTCTAAAGTATTCGCATTAGCGTGTTCTGGAAACACTGTTCATGCTCTACATATTTGGGAATTGCTTAAACGTGTTTTGGAAACACTGTTCATACCATATATGGAGAAGCATAGAGTAAGTATGGAATGCAGTGTATACTTTATGAGATATCAAGAAAAGTATGGTTAAGCAACCATATGTTATCAGAAAAGTATGGAAGAAGAACCCTATGTTAGGAAGGAACCCTACATTTGGGATATTGTAAAAGTATGGAAGAAGAACTGTACATAAGTTTTAAACGTTACGATTATTTCTCAAAAGTATGGTTTATCAACCTTGCTTTTATGAACAACCATACATTTCATCAAAAAGTATGGATCGTGTACCTTTCGTTTGGAAGCTTATAAAAGTATGGATTATTTATCATATGTTTGAATGTTGTAAAGAAAAGTATGGATGATCAACCGTACATTTTTTATCAACCTTACACTTGTATTCAACCTTATGTTTTAAGGATGTGTCATCAACCTTACGTTTGTAATCTAACTTACGTTCAGAAGATGCATTCTATATAGTTGAACCTTACATTTGGCATCAGATAATTAAAGATGATATTATTATTCAATGGTCTACAAGCTAATTATTAGGTTGATTTCAAGTCGGATTAAAAGCTGATCTTAAAGCGCATGTTTTACTGATTCAAATATGTTTATCTATGATTCAAAGGATCAATTTAAAAGGATCTTTTCATGCCAAATTTTCAGGGGAGTTATGACTGCTCTGTTATTTTAAATTTTTGAATATTGCGAGTCATAAGGAGACTTTTTTGGATCATAATTTGTAGAGAAAGAGCTCGATATATTTGTGTTATTTTAAAATTAAATATATACAACGTACAAGGTCAAAAATGAGAACATGAGACCAGATGCTCTTATGATATACAAAATCTGCTGCATGAAAATGTTGAGACAATTGAGATAATGGAGACTTATAGATATGTTGTTACGAAGAGCGACAAAGCTCTGTTTATTGAAGAATAAGAAACACGACATAAGATTCACTCATTCGACATCGAATATCTATTGTGAATATAATGCTGATGAAGTTGTGAATTATTTTTCTATATATACTACAACCGGATTGAATTAGAACGACTCTTACTTAAAAATCATTATTTTTGAAGAAGATGATCCATCTACTGTCAATTGCATTCTGTTGAAATTGTGAGGAACAATGGGAAATTATTTTCAAAGAACAAATACTTATTTTTATCTTAAGTGACCGACTTCTCATACTAAGCTGTGTAGGTTCTACAATTGAACCAGAAGGCTCTGTTTTTACTTAGATTGTAAAGGTGTCAACTGCCTGTACTTAGTTGTGGAATGGTCTGTTAATAAGAGGACCATATAGTGAAAAAACACCAAGCTCGTGGAGTAGAGCATTGGTGGAGTGGACTAGGGGTCTTCTGTTCCCCGAACCACTATACATCGTGTGTCCCTACTATTTTAATTTCCACTTCATTAATCTATCTGATTAAATTTAAAGGACAGAACACAATCTCATAAAGAATTTGTGAAAGACACAATTCACCCCCCCCCCTCTTGTGTATATTTGGTATAACCTGGTCCAAGAATTGGTATCAGAGGAAGATCTTTCTGATAAAGCCTTAACAAGATGAAAGTGATTGAGGATTATACACAGAGCAATATGACTGATACAAGAGAGGGATTTTATATGATGAGGGCACTGTACTTCAATGGAGAAAATCATGGATGCTGGAAGTCAAGAATGATAATTTATCTGAAAAACATTGGATACAGAGTATATTCTAAGATTTAGACTCCATATAAAATACCTGAAAATCTTGAGACATGGAGTGCAGCTACTGAAGCAGAATATGATATGAACTCGATGGAAATGAATGAAATTATATGTGTTCTAGGACCTGATGAATTCAACAGAGTATGTCAATTCCCGACAGCATATAATATGTGTCAATCTATTATTGTTGCTTATGAAGGAACTGACAATGTCAGGAAAATGATATATGCTACTACTAAGCTTAAATTTGATACATTCAGAATGTTTGAAGGTGAAATCATTACTCAAATGAATGGAATATTGACATAAATTTTCAACAATATAACTGCTTTGGGAGAACCAATCAAACAAGAAGATCAAGCTTTAAAAGTACTGAGAGTACTGCCTACTAAATGGAATGGAATCTCTACTACAATCAGACAGTCAACACCTATCAAAGACTTAACCATGAGAGATTTTATTGGAACACTTATGATGTATGAAGCTGAGATGCAAGATTAAGAAAATGAGCATAAGGTTTTTATCAAGAAAGATGAAACTGCCTTAAAATTTTTATCACAAAGTAAAATCATAAAGGTAAAGAAAAAGTAAGTAAAGGTGAAATCAGAAAGTTCTAATTCATCAAATTCTGATGTAGAACTGGCTCATCCAGCCAAAAAGTTTAGTAAATTCTACAGAAAGAAGAAAGGCTTCATAAAAACTTTCAAAAAGGATGAAAAGGAAGTCAGATGTTATGAGTGTAAGAAAATGGGGCACATCAGACCTGAATGTCCTCAGTTAAAAGAAGACAAGAATAAGAAGTTCTTTAAAAGGAGTGATTATGAGCAAAAAGACAAGAAAGAAATGAAAACTACATGGAGTGTGTCTAAAGACTCCAGCAGCTCTTCAAAATAAAACTCAGAGAAGGAAGAAGTAAATCTAAAATCCAACATGTGCTTTATGGAAGAAACAGATGAGGTACAATCATACTACTCTTCTGATTCTAATGCTGACTCTAGTTCTGAAACAAGCTATTCTAATAAAAGACTTGCAGCCTACCGCAACATGCTTAAATTAAAATATGGTTATATTTTTAAGAATCATAATTCTTTAAAGAAAATTTACAAGGTTATTTTAGATGAAAGAGATATAATACTGAAACAACTTATGAAGTTAACTGATAAGTATAATTCAATTAACACTAACTATACATATTATGAATCAAAGGTAAAAACACTGCAAAATGAAGTAGAAACCTATAAAACTGTAGCCCTTGTTTTTACCAAATGAGAAAAATCTTTGAATGAAATTCTTGGTAAAACTATCATTAAGAAAGAAAGATTTAGAATTGGTAATAAAGCTAAAAAACATAAGTTGTACATGAATTATTTTTTTCCAAGCACAAAAATATTAAATTGTAGTTACTGTGGGACAAGGGGACATATTTCTAAAAACGGTTTCTTAAAAAAACCTCAAATAAGTGGCATTAAGAAAGCTTTTGTATCAAATAATTTATTTTATTCTACTGAATTTAGAAAATCTAAGCAACTCTGGATTCCCAAATCATTACTGGCTAACACTCCTACACCCAACAAAATATCGGTACTAAAGAAATTTATTTAAATGCCTTTGTAGGAAGTAGGCCATAGAAGCAAAAAGGCCATATGGTATATGGAAAGTGGATTCTCAAGACATATGAGTGGAAGCTCATCAAATTTCACTACACTAACTCAAAAAGATGGTGAACTAGTCACTTTTGGTGACAATGCCAAAGGCAAGATAATTGGCGTTGGAACAGTTGGAGATCCAGAAGCTGTCTCAATAAATAAATTACTTTATTTACAAGGATTGAAACACAATCTGATAAGTATATCTCAACTCTATGATGATGGTTATGTTGTTGATTTCTCTAACAATTTTTGTTCTGTTTTCAAAAATAAACTGCTTAAATTTAGAGCACCTAGAACTGATAATGTGTATACCCTAGATTTAAATTCCTTTTGTAAAAAACAAGTAAACTACTTAACTACTAAGATAAATGAATCTTGGATCTGGAATAGAATACTTGGACATTTCAATATATATGCTTTACATAAGTTATCTAAGAAACAATTATTTTCTGATTTTCCTAGTCTCAAGTTTGAAAGTGATAGATTTTGTGATGCATGTCAACTTGGAAAGTAGCACAAATCATCCTTCAAATCTGTTAACAAAATTTCTACATCTAAACCTCTAGAAATTATCCATATGGATTTGTTTAGACCTTCAAGAGTAGAAATCTTGTCTGGTAAATTATATGTATATGTTTTAGTTGATGACTATTCTAGATTTACATGGATTTTCTTTTTAAAATTTAAAAATGAAGCTTTTACATTATTTAAAAGTTTTTGGGAAGTTGTTCAAAATGAAAAAGGTTTTAAAATAATTTCATTATGAAGTGATCGTGGTGGATAATTTGAGAATCTGGAATTCAATTCATTTTTCTCAAATATGGGTATTAAACACACCTTCTATGAACTAAGAACACCTCAAAAAAATGGAATTGTTGAAAGAAGAAATAGGACTATTTAAGAAATGGCTAGGACTATGCTAAATGAATATAGCCTTCCTACATATTTTTGGGCAAAAGATGTAAGTACATCCTGTTATATAATGAATAGAGTTTTAATTAGAACAATTTTGAAAATGACACCCTATAAACTCTGGAATAACATAAAACCTAAAGTAAATTACTTAAAAAAAATTTGATGCAAGGTTTACACCTTAAACACCAAGGAAAATCTTGGTAAGTTTGATCCAAAATTTGAAGAAGGCATTTTCTTAAGATATTCTGTTACTTCCAAAGCTTATAGAGTTTTTAATAAAAAGTCGAGGATTTTTTAAGAATCATTTCATGTGAAATTTTATGAATCCGGTCCCTTTGAGAAAAGAACAGATCAAATAGATGAACTTGATTCTAATGATAACATGAGACTTGAGGACCTGAAAGATAATTTTGAAAAAGATATAACAAAATTCAGTCCAGTCCAGAAGAACATGACACTGAAGAACCTATAAGTATACTACCTAGATATTCAAGGACCCTAAAGAATCACCCTTTAGAAACTATAATAGGAAACTTAGAAACAGGAATAAAAACTAGAACTAACATATGAAATCTTGTTGAGTTTTCTACCTTTCTATCCTAATTAGAACCCAATTCTATAGAAGAATCTTTAGTTGATGAAAGTTGGATGATATCAATGTAATAATAAATAAACCAGTTCAAAATAAATGAAGTCTGGAAATTAGTTGAAAGAACACAGAATTATCCAGTTATAGGAACAAAATGGGTCTTTAGAAATAAACAAGATGATCAAGGAATAATAACTAGAAATAAAGCAATACTAGTATCTAAAAGATATAATCAGGAAGAAGGTATAGATTATGATGAGACATTTTCACCTATAGCTCGATTAGAAACCATTAGAATCCTTTTAGCTTATGCATCTCATATGAACATTAAATTATTTTATATGGATGTTAAGTTTGCCTTTTTAAATGGTTATTTAATGGAAAAATTTTATGTCGAGCAACCTCCTGGTTTTGAAAATTCACAAAAACAAGATTCTGTTTTTAAACTTACTAAAGATCTTTATGGTCTTAAATAAGCACCTAGAGATTAGTATGAAATATTAATATCTTTTCTTTTGAAAAATGATTTTACTGTTGGAATGGAAGATCCAACACTATTTAAGAAAACTATAAACTCTAATATTTTATCAGTTCAAATTTATGTCGATGATGTAATCTTTGGATCAACTAATAAATCTCTCTATCAAGAGTTTTCAAATCTAATGCAAAAAGAATTTTAAATGAGTACGATGGGAGAATTAAATTTCTTTTTAGGTCTTCAAATTTATCAAAAAGATTTTGGAAATGTTTTAAATCAAAGAAAATACATTTCTTATTTATTAAATAAATTTGGACTTGAAGAAATCAAGACATATACAACTCCTATGTGTACTAATATAAAACTTGATTTGGATGAAACTGAGAAATCAGTTGAAAAAAAATTATATATATGTATGATTGGTAGTTTATTATATTTTACTTCTAGCATGTCAGATATAATTTATTCAGTATGTCTTTGTGCAAGATTTCAATCAAATCACTACTAGAAATTTAAGATTTAGCCACACTTAAATAGCCACGGTTTAAAAAAACCGTGGCTAAATCCTATTATATCACCATGGTTTTTAAAAACCAGTGGCTTTAGCCACGGAAATTTAACTTCCCTCGTGGCTTTCCTCTCTCGCTCACCGACTCACCCTCAAAACCTTCTCCTCTTCCTCACGGAATCTTCCTCACGGACACTTCCTCGCGAACTCTTCCTTACAGATTTCATCAGATCGTTGTCTGACCTTCATCCTCACCTGATGTTGCCACCCAACCTCAGGATGATTCTCCTCTGATGACACGACCACCCAACCTTGAGACAATCCTCTGACGACGATGCAACCACCCAACCTCGATACTATCCTCCAACAACAACGCGACCACCCAACCTCCCCATGATCCTCTTCTTCTGACGTGGCTCCAGATCCGCCTCCGCCTTCGGGCCACCCTCCTCCTTGACTCACCATTGTGTAATGTTTTTTCAGTATTCACACATTCCAGGCGCCCCTATAATTCTCACTAGTGGGCGGTCCATGACTCACAACTTGTGAGTGGTCTGCGGTAGGGTGTTTTAGGGTTTGTTTTCAATTTCCTCAAATAATTATTCTATTTATGTTGTTGTGGTTTCAATTATATTTGATTTTATCTAATACACAACAGAATACATATGAACCAGGATGGTTCTAATTCCTCACATGCCCTGTGATTTTTTCCACGGAGAAGGGTTTATTTGATTTCAAATTCACAGCCTCTTTAATTTTCATTGGGTAAAATTCATTTGTTTCGATTTATTTTCTTCTTAATTGTCACATTTTTCTTTGATAGAGTTTATTTGTTTTCACTTACTACATTAGGTATGATTTTTTTCATTTTTTTCTTATTTTCATTGGGTTTGATTGTCTTATAGAGTTTAAATATGCAAATGCTAGAAATCAGAAGTTATGATGATATGATTTTAAGTTGGGTTGTCTCGATTCTAGTAGTGTTAGTTTAATTCCATCTATTTTGGATTAGTCCAAATCTATTTGGTTTAGTTTAGGTCTATAACTTTAATATCTTATTTTAGTGAATCAATTTGTTTGGATTACATTGATTTAGTTAGAGCCTTGTATATTTTATTAGTTTTTATTTAAACTAGGTTGTTTTTCTCATTTCTTGTAGTATTAGTTATATTTTCTATTTGATTTGGATCAGGTCACTTCTATTTGGTTTAGTTTAAGTCCATATCTTTTGGTTCTTCTTAGTTTAGTGAATCAATTTGGTTTTATTAGTTTTATTAAGTTAGAGTATTTGGATCAACATGGTTTGTATTCTTGGTTGATGTTATCATTGGTGAATGTCATTTTGGGTGTTATAATCATGTGGAATTTGATGATGGTTTGTCTATTGTTGGTTTAGGATTTTCTTGATTCAATAATGGAATTTCAAGTGAAATTGGGTCAGGAGAAGTGGTGTTCAGTATCATTGGTATGGAATTTTTAATGAGGTGATGCATATTGGAAAAAATGATTTGATTGATATAAATGGGGATAGAATAATGATGATAGTAACTGATGACATAGAGCTTTAAGTGTCACATGATTTTAGCTCTCACATAGATCTTAAGACGTGCCTTATCTCCTCCCAAATCCTATGGTGTGTGGCTGAACTACTTGTTACGATTAATTTTAGAATTTGAATTTTTAGTTCCTGTTTTTAATTTATTTCTAGCTATTTTGGTAATCTATTGTGTTCGTTCACACTTAACCCAAAAAATATTTTTTCTAAAAATTACAAAACAAAGAAGAGTTAGAGATATCATTCAGTGAAATTAAATATTTTTTTATAGTTTAGGTTAGTTTGGTTAGGGACCCATTAGTTATTTTATATCGGTTCTATTCATATCAGTGGGGTGGGGAGAGTAGTGGGGGTGGGGGTGAAGGAGGGGGCAGGGGATAGGGTGAGTTTAGTGGGGTGGGGGTGCAGCGGGGTAGGGATAGTAGGGGTGGGGTGGGGGGTAGTGGGGGTGAAGGAGGGGAGCAAGGGGGGGTTCAGGGGTGGGTGAAGGAGGGTTACAAGTTCAGTATTTGGTGCTAAGTCGCCAAATACTTCCTCAATAATAATCTCCCTAAAGAACCAAACAACATTTTGTAGGTCTAAGTGTTGCATACAGGCCTGGGAAAACTCTTCTGTTTACTGATAATTTAGAAACTGCTAGTATAAACATGGATTCTGTAGGTCTGAGAGTTGTATACGGGTCTGGGTAGACTCCTATGTCTACTGATATTCTAAAAGAGGGACATACAATTAATCCAACTGGAGACAACAACAAGGCCAATGCATCCCACAGTGGGAGTTGTATACAGCAGAAGGTTACTCAATTTCAAAACGATCCAAAGTGTAATAAAATAGTAAGACAAAGATATACTTATGTTTTTAATCTTGGAATCAATACTAGAATTCTAATTTTGAATGGATTTAATTCTTGTATCACTCTTGAGATTAATACCAGTTTGAGTTTCACTTCTAAAGGTAATCTAAAGGGACTTTTCACTGTTGTATTAGACCAAGGAAGGGAATTGGGCTATCCCAATGAAAAAACACCATGCAAGGAAAGTGTTATTATAAGTAGGTATGGGGAAAATCTGTTGCTTTCAAGAGATCAACCTGTAACAAAAACTTTGGTGTTAAGAAGAAAGGGATCTCTATCTCCAAATCCATGTTTAAATGTAGATTATGTTTTGGAATTGTCAGGGATAGGATAACCCTAAAATAGTTAGTTCTCTTAAGCTTTTTGTTAACAAACACAAGCATGGTCTTCTTGTTCTTTCTAAGCCTAATAGTATATTTTTTGAGAAATTTTTTTCTCTTACCAAGATGGGATACAGGCTGTTTGGTACTAATCAGTCCAATAATGACACAAAAAGGCTTTGGGTTTTTTCTCATTTTAGACTTGATGAAGTCTACCTTAGTAATTATTCAGAGTAGACGGTTACCCTTAGTTATAATTGTTTTTGAATAACAAAATATTGATTATTCATTTTTGCTTACAATGTTAATCAAGAAAGAAGATCTTTATGGATGAGTATCATTGCTATGAGAAACACAATTAAGGATCCTTGGTATCTTGGTTCTTCAGTAGGGAGGAATTATCTAGCTCACTTAAGTGGGATGGCTTTCTTGTAGTGTTTCCAACAATGCATATTCTGGTTGTCTAGACCCTACTAGAATCTGGATTTGGGTAGCCTGTTTCATATTTAACATATTGAAGTTATATAGAATCTGAATTTATAATTTTTCATGAAGCATCTTATATGTGGTTAGAAAAAAAATATGCACAATGAATCATTTTTTTAGGTAGATAGGAGTATCCAATTTCTTGGTGTCCCTCTTCTTGATCTTCTTGATTTGAATTTTAGACAAATGAAATTCTTAGGCTCTATTTAACCTTGAATTTAGTTTTTGGTTTGTGTTTTATTTTATACTTTGGAGGGGGTGTGCAGGGGTTGTTTTGGGGTTGTGTAAGGGTGTTTGAGGGTGTACAGGGGGTGGTGGGGGTGCAGAAGGTGTGGAGGGTGTGTGTGCAGTGGGTGTGTGTAGGGGTTGTGCAGGGTACAGGGGTAGGAGGTGTGTGTAGGGGGTGGAGGGAGTGTGTGCAGGGGGAAGGAAGTGTGCATTAGAGGGGGGAGGGGGTATGCTGGGGTTGTGTTGTGGTGTGTGTGGGGTGTGTGTTGGGTGTGTGTAGGGGGATAAAATTGTATCGAACAAAACCAAATTAAGCTGAAACTCGATCCAAACTAATTATATACCATTAATAGGAAGAATAATTGTTAATTAATAGGAATGTAATATTTGATAGTATCATTTTGAGACATGGATCTATTTCCCCCTTGCTTGCAGGAACATGATTTGACCCATGGGGAATTATGGTTCTTATATGTTGGGCGGTGATGTGTATAGTCACAAGATACAGGTATGTTTTAGTTTAGATTTTATTTTATTTTCTTTATCACATTTGCCACTTAGGTCTTTTAATTCTTTCTGTGGACAAAAGGTAATTATATTCTGCAAAGGGGGGAAAATGGGGTTCAGATTGATTCAGTCCGCCGACTTTGATCCGAGGTAAGATTATATGGTTACTACTTGTATCGCACCTCATGTATTTGGGGATTTCAGTGTTTTTGACTCCATATTATGATTTCAATAGGGCGTTGGATCACTTCGTGTTGGTTCGGGTGGATTTGGTTCTCCCAATCGAGGTAAGGCTTTAATGTCATTGGTTGGTTTCTCACTGGTTATGTAACAGCCTTTATGTGTTTTAATGTTCCTAATATCCTTTGTGTAGTGTGTTGATCCCTGCTCGTTAGTTTCGAGTATCCAAGTTAAGGGTGACTCGTCTGCGTGTGCATAGGTAATAAAGTATATGTATGTGGGTTCCCCCGTTACGTGTATAGTCAACCATGGAAGTGATTATGCACATATGGGGCTATGTGTGCCCATGTATATATATATAAATGCATACGCAGGTGAGTGGAGACTGGTATATGCATATAATCATATGTGCAAGGATCTCCCTGCACATTCTCATGGCTATGTGGGTGTGTGCATACTCAGCCACGATGGGTTCCCTTGTTTTCAGATTTGATCAAAGTTAGTTTAGGCGGTGTTGTGGTCTTGGATTCTATGATGAAGGTTTTAAGTAGGGGTTTTCTTTAAGGGTTTGTTCCTGGAAAGGTAGTGTCCCAATGTCGAGGATCTGTCTGCCCAAAATCTGCCCTGGTTTCCTGCTCCAACGCTCCTCTCCAGGTCGGTCTGGTGCGGTGGTTGTCATGGAGGCTTTGGGATGTGTAGTTTGTGCGGTCACCTGCTGCCTAGGAGTCGCAACCTGAGATGGATTCTCTCCTTCCTCTGGGATTTGGATGATGGTGTTAATGGTGTTTTCTATAGTATGATGACTTTGCAAGCCATATGCTGGATAAGTTCATTCCATGGAGGTGTCTTTTTTGTTGTTCTCTGTTCACGGTTGACGTTTCAGCGGTTTTCTCTCATCGGCTTTGTTGGAGACGTAAACAGCGATGGAGTGTCGATTTCTCGGTGAAGGCGTGATGCAGTATGTAAGTGGCTATGTCTTGGCGGGCCAACATTTCTTTCATTTGAATTTCTAATTTTGATATGTGGATTTGTGGCAGCCTGTGGGCGGTGGTTTCAATTTTGAATTTCGTACCTTGATTTCCTGTCGTTTTTGAATTTTTTAGTCCTGGAATTGTGATTTGATTCAGTCTGTATTGTGTTTTGTAATGGTTCCCATTCATCCTCAAAGTTGGTTTTATTAAAAATACAAAAAAAAAAGATATTTGGAGGTGTGTGAAAGTGTGTATACCCAGTGAGGGAGCAACAACTTTTAGTTAGAAAGCTCCAAGAGCCAAAATGGATGGTTTGGTTCCACCTTGAGGTAGGATCCCTCTTCTATCCTCTTTAATTCAAGAATGCTTTAAATTGAATTTAGATTCTTTCTTAATTCTGCTTAATTATATTGAATTGCATATCTTGAATAAGTTTTCTTTAATATAATTGTTTCATTTGATAAATAAAGTCATGTTTTTATAATAAAACCCCTCCAACGGAGGTGCGCTGTCTACAAAAAATCACAGTGATAGTTATGTTGATCTAGTTGCTTAAATTATTGCATTTGATTTGTGCTGAATGAGTTTTAGAATAAATGTTAAATATAATTAAATGAATTTTTTGATGAAGCAATGCCATGATTTTATAATAAAACCCCTCCAACAGAGGTGCGCTGTCTTCTAAACCAAAGAGTAGTGATAGTTATTTGTATCATGTTTAGATTTGGTTTGAGTCTTTCGTATGCCTCTTGTTGGTGTTTATTTTGTGGCTAGTTAGTTTTTGTGTTCTTTGAATAATATAAATTGGCTTATCATACTCATTTAACTCAAATGACATTGCCCGAGTAAGCATATGCCTTGACCATGACACTTTCCTTTTCACGCTTTGAATATTATAAATAAACTTTCCATGTTTAGGAAAAGTGAATGAATTTGTAAATGGTTTGTGTAGGGTGTATGATTCTTTTCCGTCATTTTGTTTCCCGTTAGATGTTGCGTCATTGTGTCGCTCACTACAACCTTCTATGGCGATCCCTTGTTATAGCATATTAAATAGTTGATATGTTCTATCATCTGTCGATGGGGCGACGGTCAGAATTTTTCCCCGCCTCCTCCCGCTCCCTTCGCTCCTGGCCAACAGATGCTTCCCCGCAGATGTCGCTGGACCAGGACAACATGATGTGGTCATGCCGCGGTCACACCGTGGTCATGCCGTGGTCACGCCGCGGTCACGCTGCGGTCACGCCGTTATTTGGCCATGTTTCAGGATGACACCCCGCGGTGGTTCGTAGTGATAGTATTCCATGATTCTTGTGATCAATGTTGATACTGACTAATCACAATTTCTACTGGTGGGGAGACAACCGGAATGTTTCCCCGCCTCCTCCTTCTCCCTTCACTCCTGTTCGGAAGATGTTGCCCCGTAGGTGTCACTGGACCGGGCCAACACGTCATGGTCACGCCGTGATTTGGCCCTGCTCCAGGACGATAACCCGTAACAGTTCGCAGTGATAGTATTCCATGAGTCTTGTGATCAATGTTGAGACTGACTAATCACAATTTCTGTCAGTGGGGCGATGACCGAAATGTTGCCCCGCCTCCTCCCGCTCCCTTTGCTTCTGGACGGAAGATTCTGCCCCACAGATGTCGCTAGACCAGGCAAACACATCGCGGTCACGCCGCGGTCACGTCGCGGTCACGCCACGGTCACATTGCGGTCAAACTGTGGTCACACCGCAGTCATGCCGCGATAACGCCATGATTTTTCCCTACTCCAGGACGACACCCCGTGGCGGTTCTCAGTGAGATTATTCCATGAGTCTTGTGATCAATGTTGAGACTGACTAATCACAATTTCTGCTGGCGGGGCGACGACCGGAATGTTTCCCCGCCTCCTCCTGCTCCCTTCACTCCTGGCCGGAAGATGCTGCCCCACGGATGTCGTTGGACCGGGCCAACATGTTGCGGTCACGCTACGGTCACACTGGGGTCATGCCACGGTCATGCCATGGTCACGCCGCAGTCACGCCGCGGTCATGCCGCGGTCACTCCGGGATTTGGCCCTACTCCAGCCACATCCAGCCCACACCAGCCCCCTTCCACCTTCATTTCAGCCCGCTGCCACCAGCATTCCAGCCCGCAACAAGGGATGCAACAAGGGAGATTTTTGGATTGGTGTAGCCCGATTCGGTTGGTTATGATGTCATATCAAATATCCTTACCTATAGTTTGATATCTATATGGTGGAATATCTAGAACATATGAGCCTTTTGGGCCTTGATTGCAGCAAAAAATTGGGCAAATCATAGCAGCTCTATGAAAAATGAAGATTAAACAAATACATTTCTAAGTCTCTTCTTCATCTCCATAAACACATGGTAATAGTCCAAATTCATCATGTTAGTAATTTATTTTTCATGGAAAACCTCCATGAATGTTTTCTATGAATGATCATCCTGTCTTCTATCTTGATTAATGGTATTCCACCATCAAATGGTTTATTTATGGAAAATGGAGGTCTCTAGCGTCACTCTCTCATCCACAGATGTCTTCTATATTGATTAATGGTATTCCACCATCAAATGGTTTATTTATGGAAAATGGAGGTCTCTAGCATCACTCTCTCATCCACAGATGTCTAGACTTGAGAAAAAATGCACTTGTTGTTGTCTTTCCAATCATTTGCATCCTACATGCCTGTAATACATAGAAAGGGTGGTGGATGTGTGAGATAGAACACCTGATTATATCTGGTCATGGAATTTAGAATGATTACACATTAAATGAGAACAATCTAATAAAATCATTAGTAAACTAGCTCTGCAGCATGAGTCACCAGAGACTAGACAGGGTGGGGGGGGGAGGGGGCAGGGGGTGTGTGTAAGGGGGGCAGGGGTGGGGTGTGTGCAAGGGGGGTAGGGGTGGGGTGTGCAGGGGAAGGGGGTGTGTGCATGATACCAACTGATTCTAATTTACATGTCTCATTTATGGGCTGTTCAGATGTCCTCAAGTTGAAACCAAATTATTCCAATTGATATCTTCATTCTTTTTGGAATTACAACCTGAGATTTTGCACTCATTTCAATACACATGTTGAAAACATTTAAGTACATGTAGCAGGTTTTAGAAATCATCCTTGAGATCTCTAATGTCCTCAACTTCTTTTCATTGATTGATTCAATTCCCCCCCCCCCTTAATATCAGACTTTATTCGGTCATTAACAGGGATGAGAGAAATCATACCTCATCAATGATTTTTTCAATCACTTTCTGGAAATTGCAGATTTCCATGGAATAAATAAGTCTAGCAGCTTCTCAAGGGTCTTCTCCACTCATATCCCCATCAAGGAGACACGCTATCTTCACTCCATCAAGGCAGATATTTCCTTATGATGTTCTTTGGAATACCATTTGATAAATCATACCAAGATGGTGACTTTTTTTCAGATCTGTAATAGTTATTCCAGCTTACTTCCCTTCATTTTCTCTCCTCTTGAGAACTAGTTTCACCTTCAATTCCCTAAATTGTATATCCATAGGGAATTTTCATATACATGAATGAATGGAATCTTGATATACAAAAGGGGAACATGGGACACACATATACAAACAACTAAACAAAAATACAAAAGGACAAAATATTTCCCCCAAACATCTCAAGTATATTCTTAGTGTTATGCGCCTATGATACAACTATAGGAGAAGAATATCAAAAATATATAACAGATCAATTTCCCATATCCATACCTATAGAAAAGTTGTGTAATCAGTTTACAAAGTTGGCCCAAGTAGGGTTTGATATAAAATCCCAGTTGGCCACCCCCAATGGTCTTTATATATAATCCAAGAAGTGTACATAACTAATCAATATGAAGGTAAAAATAAGTAATCCATAATGTTGAATAAATAAACCCCTTCCTAACCAGGTTATTAAAGAACACATAGTGTCTCTATCCATTTCATCATAGGACAAAATGATAGTATGATCTTTATCCATACATATGTAGTCAAAAATTATATGTAGTATAGTTATATAATATACACCATTATATGCACCGAGTACGTGAAGATGTAAGCAGCCATATACCTGGATACTAGGTGTTGGATGGACCATGGCATAAATTAGTTATTCATAACCATTATAAAGGAGACTAAAATCTAAAACAAGGGTATAATCCATACATCTCATGATGAATGTGATACCTCATTCTCATCACTCAAGATTTTGGGTGAGTCATCATGTCAATACCCAAAGCAAGGGATGTGGTGCATCATGCCCCCGCCCAAATAATGTCAATGGTGTGAGACACCATGATCAACACCCAATGTAAGGGACAGTGAAATGTTCTTCTCTACAAGTCCTTTAATCATCATTCCACAACCAATGATAATGGATTAATCATAATAGTAATAATAAATGAGGGAATCACCTCATAACCATTATACTTATCAACCTAATCTATATAAGAAGGTTGTCACAATTCATTTAATTTTTAATCATAAGAATGAATCAAGTGGCATTGACTTTCAACCCACTATTATCTATCTTTATTAATTCATTCAATTCATTTAAGTACGGTAAAACATCATGATGAAATTCATTCCATTTAGTTATGTACTGCATGGAAATTCAATTCCATGGTTCAATGAATCACTTAGGTGGTTCTATTATCAATTAGTTAATTCCCTATAAGGGGAAATTAAATTTATTAATAAATCGATCATTTAGGAGGTTCTTTGGTTCTATAAACATTTTTATAACAAAGGGATATTCCATTTACAATTCAAGTGGAATAATACGAAGGTGTTCTATGCATTTAATATATTTATTATTGTTAGAGCTCCTGCTGTTAAACCCCCACTGCTCTTTACTTACCAACATAGAAAGGGTAAGAAAGGGGATTCCACTTTTGTTTGTTAATTAGAAGTTACAGCCAACTGTTTCTAGCTGTTGGAAGTTGGTTAGAGTTCTATTTGTTAGTTTTCGGTTAGAGCCAGTTGTTGCCAGCTGTTGGGAGTTGGTTAGAGCCAGCTGTTGGAAAGACTCCTAGATAAAAGGGTGTAGGTTCCACTGATATAAGGTGTGGAAATATTTTACTAAAGATCGGGTGGCTGCTTGGGAGCTTTCGCAACAAAGAGGTGGTATCTATCTCATTCTCTCTCCGAAATTCTCTCTGGATGAACAGAAGTAGCTGTATTCAGATTTCAATAGAGGTGGACACTATCATGAAGTCCAGGACTGTATTCTTCTTTCTAAGCCTATTCCTTGTACTTTATCCCTTATATTGTATTATGTAACAGAAATATAAACATAAAATACATCCTTTTTCTAGCTTAATTACCTTATGTCCTAACAACTTTGGCGACTTCGCTGGGGAACGAAAGGAGGTGCGCCTTGAGAATCAGGAGCATTGAAAGAAGAATAGACACTTTGAGCAGTCGAATCCGAGTAAAGAATTTCCTTCTCTCTGGGAGAATGCAAAAAAGAATGGAAGGTCATCTTGCCACCATCAAAACTTCTTTTCAAGGATTTTTACTTCATTATGATGAGTGGAAACGAGAGAATCAACAAACATTATCATCAATAAAAGAAAGTTTGGACAAACTAGTCTGTGGAAAGAATGAGAATCAATAGTGGACACACGATCTGGTTCGTTAGTCAGAAGAATGGGTAACTCAGCGAGTTCGGAATATTGAGGAACAATATATTGAGTGTTTCAAAATATTAGAAATAATTTTAGAATGAAGTTCGAAAAATGAAAAACCAAGTAAATCAGTTCCAGAGAAAACTGGAGGAGGTTGTAAGCAGGTAATAGAAGAAAGTGGCTCTGGTGGAGGAATTTTCCAAGGTGCAATGATAGATGGTTTCTTATGTACCATTATGTTTTTTGTTTCGATATTCTTTAGTTTTAATGCAAATAAGTTATTTTTGTTGATCCCACATTGTGTGTGTTTTATTTTTTCCAATGATTTTGAATTTTCAATGAATATTAGTGTCAACATGTAAGAAATAAGAATTTATGGATAAGAATATCTTGTAAGTTGGTTAGCGAACTTATTTTTGTTGAGAAGAAGGGTTCCTAAGAGAGGTCTGACATTATATTAAGTAAATGAGATTTAGAGACACATATTTTATGTTTGATTATGAAATACTTTTCATTCCTCATATGAAAAGGGAATACCTTACCTTTGGAGTTTTGGAGATTCATTTATATAAAGTAAAAAATGTTTTAAGTGTTCTTGAATTACTGCCAAGATTCTTTTTTCTTGGAATATTCTAGTTTTAAAAAGTTAAATTGAAAAGGAAATTTCAATAAGGATTTGAGTTGCATGGAGAATTTATAATGATGAATCTTATATGTGTATGATGAAGGTATTTTAGAAGTTCCTTTATTATGTATATAATCTTGGAAAGTAAAAAACTATTCGGGAAAATACATAGATGAGGTAGAGGAAGATTAAAAAATGTTGATATTATTGGAGTATAGGATATTGTTATATTTGAAAACGAATATTTATGTTTGAGTTGTTTTTTAACTTGGATTATGAGTGAATTTTTTCTGAGATATTTTCAAAGGAATATTTTTATGAGTGCATAGTTGACCCTCATGATTTTTCTGTGTCATCAGATACAGGTGGCCAAGATTAAAGTCATTCTAATTAGGATGGAATGTATAAAAGCCTGTGTTGGTCAAAAACAACCTCAGGAGAGTGCACCAATTTTTTATTGGTGGAGAGTGAAGGTTAGAACCACTGTACAGGAAAGCATGATAGAATCATGACCATAATGGATTTGAATGACAGACTAAGGAGTGTTATAGGTAATAAATAAGAAGAAGAATAAGAACAGGGAAGAAGATTTATGTGAAGTCCAATTTTCAAATAAATAAGTGTATTTTTTTTATGAAAGGGAAGAAGAAAATGGTTTTTTCATTTTAGTTTTCTATGGTTACAACTACTAAATAGTTAAAAAAGAGTTCTAGTTTTTTAGAGTAGATTAATATTTGAAAAATATATATTTCCTAGTAGGAATAATGGAGATACTTAGTTGAAAAAATTCTCAAAACCATTCTGTTCACATTGAGGAATAAGAAGTTTTATCTTATTCCCTATCAGATGTGTTGTACATATGTGCTTACAGTGTTAGTAATTGAATTTGTAGCATGTTATCAAGGAGAGAACTAAATAAGGTTTGTAAGAGATAAAAAACTATAAAATAAAATGAATAATTCTCCATTATGAAATGATCTATTAACTGGTATTCTAAAGAACATATGATGAAATAATCATCCTTAATGATGATGAAAAAGATATCAAAGTTGGAAAGTAAGGTGAAGATATCCATCTTGAAATTGATCGAACATTTAGTACTATTCAAAATTGGATCATTATTAATTTTGAAAACTGCAACGTCTCCTTGAAGGTTAGAAAAGTAGAGAAGGTTTTGAATAATCTTCTATAATTATCACTTCATCAAAATCTGAATTCTGTAAGGTGATTGAAAAAGGTATTATTGCAAGGTTATGATTTCATAATATCTAATTTTTGATTAAAACAATAAAATACTGCTATATGGGGGTATAATGTTTTTAAATTAGTGGAATTTATATGAAATATTGAATAAGTTTCGGGGCTGTTTTCTGAAATTAAAACATGCTACTTATTAAATGTTTTGGAATTTTAACAACAAAGACTAACAATATGTCATGTCACATTGTAAAATATTTTAAACAATGTTAATTGCATTTTCTTTTAAGAGAACTTTCTTGTGGTGCTTTATTTTGGTTGATATGTAATTTATTTTTTAAATTTAAATACATTTTAGGGATTAATTATTTATTTAGAAGTGTTTTTTATCATTGCTCAGGTTTTCCTATGTGGAAGCCCTCTCTTGGGACAAATTTTGAAAAACCATGCAGTACAATGTTCTTTTTATTATCTCTTACATCATAGGGCACTGAGTGAATAACTTTGGTTGAGTTTTTTATGGATTTGTTGATGAATAATTTTTTACAGGGAAGGATGCAAAAATGAAAAAGAAAAAATGAGTAGATTTTGAAGACGCGTGGGTTAGGGAAAATTCCTATGAGAGGTGATATTCCAAGACAAGACTTTATAGTTTTGCAGTTACTAGTTCTCAAACTTTCCATTAAAGTTATCTTTCTTCCATCTCTTTTTTAAGGATTCCTTTTATGATAAAATATAGAATGTTTATTATTCTTTTTATAATCAAATATAGAATGTTTTAGATTTCAGTTTCCTTTATTATTTGAAATGTTTTAATAATACTGCTTGCAATTATATTTTACATAAAATATATTTAAGAACATGATTTCAAATAAAACCTAGTAAAGTTCTATGTGAAATCATTTGGAGCTCATAAAAATGTTAAGAATATTTTATGTGTAGAATTATTCATACCATTGATGCTTTTTGGATGTAGTTGTCATGTGAATGGAGTGTTATAATTTGGAAATGAAAATGTTATCAAATATATAATGTTTTAGACAGGTATGTTTTAGTTTAGTTTTTATTTTATTTTCTTTATCGCATTGGCCACTTAGGTCTTTTACTTCTTTTTGTGGAAAAAGGGTAGTTAGATTCTGTGAAGGGGGGAAAATGGGGTTCAGATTGATTCAGTCCATCGGCTTTGATACGAGGTAAGATTATATGGTTACTACTTGTCTCGCACCTCATGTATTTGGGGATTTTAGTGTTTTTGACTCCATATTATGTTTTCAGTAGGGTGTTGGATCATTTCGTGTTGGTTTGGGTGGATTTGGTTCTCCCAATCGAGGTAAGGCTTTAATGTCGTTGGTAGGTTTCTCACTGGTTATGTAGCATTCTTTATTTGTTTTAAGGTTTCTAATATCCTTTGTGTAGCATGTTGATCCCTGCTCGTTGGTTTTGAGTAGCCAAGTTAAGGGTGACTCACCTGCGTGTGCATAGGTAAGAAAGTATATGTATGTGGGTTCCCTCGTTACGTGTATAGTCAACCATGGCAGTGATTATACACGTATGGGGATATTTGTTCCCATGTATATATATATAAATGCATACGTAGGTGAGTGGAGACTGATATATGCATATAAGCATATGTGCAAGGATCCCCTTGCACATGCTCATGGCCATGTGGGTGTGTGCATAGGGGCTAGGTGTCCTCGCATGTGTGTGAAGGTGTGTATACCTAGTGGGGGAGCATCAACTTTTAGTTAGAAAGCTCCAAGAGCCGAAGTGGACGGTTTGGTTCCACCTTGAGGTAGGATCCCTCTTCTAGCCTCTTTAATTCAAAAATGCTTTAAATTGAATTTAGCTTCTTTCTTAATTCTGCTTAATTATATTGAATTTCATATCTTGAATAAGTGTTCTTTAATATAATTTTTTCATTTGATAAATAAAGTCATGTTTTTATAATAAAACCCATCCAACGGAGGTGCGCTGTCTGCGAAAACTCACAGTGATAGTTATGTTGATCTAGTTGCTTAAATTATTGCATTTGATTTTTTGCTGAATGAGTTTTAGAATAAATGTTAAATATAACTAAATGAATTGTGTGATAAAGCAATTCCATGATTTTATAATAAAACCCCTCCAACGGAGGTGTGCTGTCTTCTAAACCAAAGAGTAGTGATAGTTATTTGTATCATGTTTAGATTTGGTTTGAGTCTTTCATATGTCTCTTGTTGGTGTTTGTTTTGTGGCTAGTTATTTTTTGTTTTCTTTGAATAATATAAACTAGCATATCATACTCGTTTAACTCAAATGACATTGCCTGAGTAGGCATATACCTTGACCATGACACTTTCCTTTTCACGCTTTGAATATTATAAATAAAATTTCCATGTTTAGGCAAAGTGAATGAATTTTTAAATAGTTTGTGTAGGGTGTATGATTCTTTACCGTTTTTTTGTTTCCCTTTATATGTTGCATCATTGTGCCACTCGCTACAACCTTCTCTGGCGATCCCTTGTTATAGCATATTAAATAGTTGATTTGTTCTATCATTTGTCGGCAGGGCGATGACCGGAATGTTGCCTCACCTCCTCCCACTCCCTTCGCTCCTGGATAAAAGATGTTTCCCCGAGGATGTCGCTGGACCGGGCCAACACGTCGCAGTCATGTCGTGGTCACACTGCTGTCACGCCGCGGTCACGCCGCGGTCACTGGTCACACCGCGGTCACGCCACGGTAATGTCGTGATTTGGCTCTGCTCCAGCCACATCCAGCCCACACCACCCCCCTTCCACCTTCATTTCAGCCCACTGCCACCAACATTCTAGCCTACAATAGCCCCCCTACCACCTTCGAATCAGCCCACACCATCCCCCCAGCACCTGCAACCAGCCCCCTTCCACCAGCATTCCAGCCTCCTCCCGCTCCCTTCGCTCTTGGCCGGAAGATGTTGCCCCGCGGAGGTCGCTGGACTAGGCCAACACGCCGCGGTCACGCCGCGGTCATGTCGCGGTCACGCCGCGGTCACGCCGTGGTAATGCCATGATTTGGTCCTGCTTCAGCCACATCCATCCCACACCAGCCCCCTTCCACCTTCATTTGTATTCTCCTTGGACAAATCTTCCATTATGCTATTTCTTGCCTCTATTTTCACATACGAGCAAGGATTGTTGGCATGAATCTAAGTTTTTCTCCTTCTTCCATGATAGAAGAACTGATCCTTTTATATTTATCACTTGGCTTAGACTTCTTAGGTTTATTACCCAAGGATGTATGATCTGCCTTCTTTAAAAACTTCTTGGGAATAGTTCTTCCAACTTCATTTTTTTAAAATTTTCCAAAGAAAGTTTTCTTCCATTTTTCATCATCAGTGGTCTTCATTATCCATTTTTTTTAACAAATTATTAGATGAGCATGCTCCATTCTAGTGACCACACTCAATTAAAATACAATAGTGATCTTAAATCAAGAAGTCACCCAAGTTGAATCATTACATGTTTATAGGAAAATAAGAGTATCTACCACAAAAACTAATGATGATAATATTAATAACAAAAAGACTCATAATTGTGTAAAAATAACTTTAATTGATCCACTAATTTTTTCACTATAAGCTCATGGAGAAATGTGACAGACTATCCTGATAAATCCATTATTACTCATGCATATTTATCTATTACCCATGGTTTAAAAACAAATTCTTTACAAATATGGGTGTGATTAAATAATGAGAATCCATCCATATCATCCAATTTGGCTATGATCATGAATAAAATACTTGTATCTCTAAATAAATATCAAGATCAGATTGTTGTTGTCCAAAAATAGAAAGAAAGAAAAACTAGATATACTACATACAATAGGAAGAGAAGGTGATTTATTTGTCAATAATAGTGATACTAGAAATTTGGATAGAAGTATAGTGAATGTTGGAATAATAACGTCATGACTGATGGAAGTGAAGAGGATGTTGAAATAGAGATGAACTGCCTACACTATGGAAGAATAGTCCAGATCATGGACCATTGAAAATTGGCCATTAACGTCATGACCGATGGAAGTGAGCTAAAGTAACAAATGGAATCAATTCAGGAAAGTAATCGTAGAATTCATTTAATTAAAGATATCCTAGAAGAAGAAGAGTAATACTGACTTCTAAATAATGGTATTCTAAATAATACCAAAGATATCCTAGAAGAAGAAGAGTAATACTGGTGCAGGAGGGGGGGTGGGGCTGGGGGGAGTGGTGCATGGGGGGCTGGGGGAGTGCAGGTGGGGGGGGGGCTGGGGGTGTAGGTGGGGGGCGCTGGGGGGAGTGGTGCTGGGGGGATGTGGGGGTGCAAGTGGGGGTGCTGGGGGCAGTGGGGGTGCAGGTGGGTGGGGGGCTTAGGGGTGGGGAGGGGTTGGGGGAGTGGTGCAGTGGGGTGGGGTATTTTGGGGTGGCGTGGGGGGAGTGGTGGGAGTGCTGGGGTGGGGTGGGGTGTGTAGGGGGGCAGTGGGGGCAGTGGTGCAGGGGGAAGTGGGGGGGTGCTGGGGGCTGGTGCAGGAGGGGGGTGCTGGGGGGCTGGGGGGAGTGGTGCAGGGAGACTGGTGCTGGCTGGGGGCAGTGGGGTGGAGGTGTTTTGGGGTGGGGAGGTGGGCGGTGGGACGGGTGTAGGGGGACTGATGCTGGCTGGGGGCAGTGGGGGTACAGGTGGGGGTGGGGTATGCTTCATGGATGTGTTATTTATATTGTTTATGCATGTACTGATGCAGTGATTATTGATATTATGATTAACAATGTGTGTGTTTGTAGTTGTTTTGTGTTGACATGACCACCATAAATTATCATTCCAATGGGAGTGACTAAATGATGATATTGTGGTAATAATAGAAAGGAATTATAGAATCTATAATGGTAATGGATTCATGTATATCATTTATCATCACTGATCACATATATATAAGAAGTTGTTATATATCATTTCTTTTCCCACTATTTCCTTACAGGTGGTTTCTTATGATGAGGTTGGTTCTATCTACCACCATCGATGACAGTGAGTTCAACATTGGATTTGGGTAAGATTTATTTCGTTTTTATTCTTTGGACAAATTTTAATTAGGGATTTTTTGATTTTTGGGTTCTTTATATTTTTGTAGTGCTTTCTGGATCTCATTGAGGTGGATTCGAGTTGTCATTGACGAAGGCTTACATGTGTATGCATAGGTAGGCATATAAATATATAAGTTCCCCCTTTATATATATTCACTCATGGAAGTATGAATATATATATTAGGGCTAGGTGTGCTTATATATAGATATGAAAAATGCATACATGTGTAAGTGTAAAGAGGTATATGCAAGTATAAAGATATATCTAAGGACCCCCTTGTGCATATTTGGCCATGAAAATATGTACATGGGGTCTAGGTGTCCTTATATATATGTGAAGTTGCATATGTGTGCAAGCGGAAAAAAAGGAAGATTCGAGTTGTCGTCAAAAGTAGCGCCTTGAGGTTGAGGTAAGTTTCCTCTACCTACCCCTTTAATTTGAATTCTATAATTGCTCGAGTATTTTAAAAACTTTTTTTCATTATTATATAATCTGTATATGCTATTCAAATTGGTTGTGGCTCTTTATAATGACATTTTCACCTATTTTACATGATTTCCCTAAGCCTTCAACGTGGACTAGTAGAAAGTTTCAGCCAACTCAATAGTAGAAAATGAAATTTCATTCACTTTAGAGATGACAGTGTCCTCATTTTGAGAAAACATCAACAGAGCATTCTCATAAAAATCTAAAAATTAAATAAAATCTTTGATTTCATTTCATCAAACACAAACAACCATCTTTGAAAACTTGATACTTTCTTCAGTCTCATCATTTTGAAACACTTGACCCAGAAAAAGACAGAATTTAACCTATAAAAATAAATCCACCTAGGAATGATTCACGGTGTGACCAGGGGTTTCACACCATGAATCCCTACCCCTGGGAATTTCATGGCTTGAACTGAGGTTCACAGCCGGAAATGTTCTAGATAGGGGGTTCACCCCTCAACTAAACATAATGGTGCTCCTAACCATATGAATTTTCAACTGAGAATGATCTTCCAATGGTCTATCAACCTGGTAATTGGATTTTTAAAAATGATCTCAATGCGGTTTTCAGCTCACTACATCCAACCCCACGAAAAACACCAGTCCATTCTCCTCTAGATGAATTTTCCTGAAATTTCTTGGTTTCACCTACTGGTGTGCTATCGCATCTCTCAATCAATATTAGATGATTCCCTAAGTTCATATTAAACCCAAGATCCATCGATGTATTGAACACAATCTTTAAGTATATCCTCCAATATATGTATCATCTACTCTTAGTGTTTTTCTATATATTGATGGTATGTTGTGCTCGATATTAGATGATTCCCTAAGGTCATATTAAACCCTTTCCAAAAATCATGGCATAATATTTTCATCTCTCTCTGATATAATTCTTAAGTTAACTCCATGATAGTATTAGTATTCCTAGATATAAAACATTCCTATATTTTCTACTAGGTCCATGGCCACTAAAAAAGACACCCGAATTCATCACTCATATTTGTCTCTCTAGGATTCAGAAACCACAGAGGTATGACAGTCTATCATCAACTATTCACCAAATGATTCAAGGAATATAACTCTTATAAAATTGAAACACATCATCATCAAATAGTGAACACTTAAGTATCAGTTTACCACTTTCTAGTTGTTCCCGCATCACATTAAACACAGGGTTAAATTCTATACTAACCTTCCCCAGCCTATATGAGATGATATGGTAATTAATGGGGAAAAATCAATTGATTCCTGGTAATTATAATCATCCATCCTCTAATTAGTGTATATGATCATAATGTGTTATTGTTCTTCAAAATCCTTTTAACCAGGTTCCACAGGGGGAGGGGCAAGGGGCAGGGGGGTGTGCTGGGTTCTTTTGCAAGGGGTAGGGGTAGGGTGTAGGGGAGGGTGTGCTGAGGGGTGTGCAGTGGGCTGGAGGGTGCAGTGGGTATGTGCAGGGGGGCAGGGGGCAGGGGGTGTGTGCAGGGGGGAAGTGCAGTGGGCAGGGGGTGTGTGCAGGGGGGGATAGGGTGAGGGGGCAGGGGTGGTTTGCTGGGGGAAGGGGGGTAGGGTGCGGGGGGCGGGGGGTGTGCAGTGGGTTGGGGGAAGTGCAGTGGGCAGGGGGTGTGCTGGGGAAGGGGGGAGGGGTGTAGGGGGCAAGGGGCAGGGGGAAGTGCAGTGGGCTGGGGGGCAGGGGGGAAGTGTAGTGGGCTGGGGGGAAGTGCAGTGGGCAGGGTGTGTGTGCAAGGGATAGGGTGAGGGGGTAGGGGTGGTTTTCTGGGGGCAGGGGGTGTGTAGTGGGCTGGGGGGGAAGTGTAGTGGGCAGGGGGGAAGTGCAGGGGGTAGGGGGTGTGCAGTGGGCAGGGTGTGTGTGCAGGGGGTGCAGTGGGCTGGGGGGAGGTGCAGTGGGTAGGGGGTGTGTGCAGGGGACAGGGTGAGGGGGCAGGGGTGGTTTCTGGGGGCAGGGGGCAGGGGTGTGTGCAGTGGGATGGGGGGGAAGTGCAGTGGGTAGGGGGGAGTGCAGGGGGTAGTGCTGGGGAAGGGGGCAGGGGGTGTGCAGGGGGCAGGGGGGTGTGCTGGGGAAGGGGGCAGGGGGGGCTATTTTTTTTATGGAATGGGGGGACATATATCCACGGTTTTAAACCATGGCTATAGGGATATAACCAAGGTTTAAAGCCGTGGAAAAAGGCTTATATCCACGGTTTAAAACTGTGACTATATATATTGCCTGACTTAGGATTCTGCCACGGTTTGAAAACTGTGGCTATAGGGTGTTTCCACGGTTCAAACCGTGGATATAGGGTGTTTCCATGGTTCAAACCGTGGATATAGGTTTTTCCCTATAGCCATGCCAATACCAGCCACAGTTTATGAAATCATGGCTATAAGCTATAGCCACGGTTTTTGAGCCTATAGCCACGGTTCCAAACCATGGATATAGCCTTATTTTGTAGTAGTGAATCCTAAAGAATCTCATTTAACTGTTGTTAAAAGAAATTTTAGATATTTAAAAGGAACTGTTTTTCAATCTCTTTTCTATCCAAAAACGTATGATTTTAATTTAATTTCATATTCAGATGTAGACTTTGGGATTTGTAGATTAGATAGAAAAAAGCACTTCAGGTACTTTTCACTTTTTAGGAAAATCCTTAGTATCATGGAGTTGCAGAATATGTGTTTACTGGAAGTTGTTGTGCACAAGTCTTGTGGATGAAAAACACTCTTATAGATTTTGGACTAAATTTTAATAATACACCTATTTTATGTGATAATACAAATGTAATAAATATTTCAAAAAATCCTATTAATCATTCTAGGACTGAAATTTAATTAGCTGATATTTTTACTAAATCGCTTCCCACTGCAAGGTTTGATTTTATTAAGGGGGATCTAGGTATATTTATTTTTAAATAAAGTTTTATTTTATTCATTTGATTATGTTTTTTTGTTTAAAATAAATTAGTTAATTGTTTTTCAAACAGATTAATTTTTTATTTTTATTAGATTTATTTTTTATATGTGTGCGTACAATTTTATTTGTTTCTAAAATTTATGTAATTATTTTTGTTGACATGGGAATCAAGGTTGTCAGAGCCCTTTCGAATTCTGAATTGTTTCATTTCTACCAAAAACCCTTTTGAGCCCGCGAAGCATTACCGTTATTTGTCAATCCGAACCTGATTTTTCGAAACACTAATCCTTTTTCGAACCTTCAGAGATTTACGACAGAAATGGCCAAGACTAAGAGAACCGATGAGGCTGAGACCAGCACTACCAAGAGACAACGCTCCAAAGGAAGGAAAATTTTGCAAGGAAAGGTCATAGACCTGGAATGGTTATATAAGACGAACATGTTGCTGAAGCAAGCTCTTGATTTTCAAAACCTCGAACAGACTTTTAATTGTGAGAAAACTGAGTTTTTATATGAGGTGGGGCTTCGTTATTTCTTCAAATATGTTCAGTTTAGTTTGGGGGAAGATGAAGATTCCATGATAGCGAAAATAGAAGACAAATATGTTTCTATATCTTCTATAGAGATATCTCAAATTCTAAACTGCCCTCATGAGGGAGTTTATCATTTCGATTTGAAAAATATTGGCGATAGTGTACATAAATCTGAGGATATTATGTCATTTCTGTTTGGATCAAAAAATATCAGGAAAATGTTTATAAAGGACTTGGAACCGGACTAGAATATATTGGTTAAGTTTGTGAAAACTGATATTGCACCCAGGATGTCTGAAATGGAAAAGATTGTTTATCCAGATATGTATTTAATTTTTTTTTTCTGATGAGTGATATTAAATTAAAATTTTCGAGATACATGGTGAGGTATCTCAGTTACTATTTCCATCTATAGGAATGAATAAGTTTTTATCCTTTTGGAATATTTATCTCAAAAATTATGTTTAAGACATATATGATAAGATCAGTGGATGCTCGGGTGAGATTCCACCATAGTAATATCTTTAATGCTGGTACTTTGAGAAAAATTGGATATTTCTGAAGCACTATCAAAGGAAAACTGCTACCTGTTGGAGCTGAAGAGGATGAAGAAAGTGCTCAGGCCCAACCAGCAAAATCAAAAGAAGGAGTGGGTGAATCTAGAACATGTGCAGTATCATGGAGGATACGGTTTGAAGCATTTGATCCATCATCTGATGACGAATTTCAAAACGAACTTCAGAGGTCAAGACATCAAGTGACTCAAGATGTTGAACAGACTACTCAAGCACTCCCAGATGAAACTGAACCTATTCTGAGCTACAGATTCATTAGAGACTCTACAGTACAAGACACTACTCAACCAATTGCTACTTAGATTGATATGACTCCTCATGTTGAAAAAGGAGAAAAGGCTCAAGAAGAGGTAATAGTTACAGCTGATGTTGAAACTATTGTAGAGGCTGGAGTAGAAACTGAAACTAAAAAAGAAAAGGAGGTCATTCCTGGTGAAGTAGAAGTGGTCAGTCTTCATATAATTAAAGAGGAAATTTTTTTAGAAAACCCAGTGGAGGAAATGGATGCAGATGATGCTCATGAGGAGAAACCTCCATCAAATGTTGAAATTCAGGATTAAAATGTTTTTGAAGTACATATAGAGGTGTTGAATAAGGATTTTTCTGTGGAAGAGTCTGGGAAAGTCTCTGAGGAAAAGTCAATGGAAAAACCTGTTCAGGAGGAAGATAAGGAGAAATATGATGCAGAATCATTACCTATAGTGTTGTTGCATCAGAATGAAGCTGAAGCTGAGAATCAAGCACAAGGTTCCTTCGATTCTGATAATGATTATGTGAATAATTGATCAGAAATTTTAATAAAGTTCAATATTATAATGTATCTTTGTGAAGTGCATTAGAAAGGGAGAGGAAAAAGTTTCAGAACCTGAAATCTAGTTTAGTTTCAAAGCAGGAAGTTGAAGTGTTTAAGAAGGAAATGTTAAATGAAGTTTCAAAGTTGAAATAAGAGATGGTTATGCAGACAGATTTAATGGAATTTAGATCTTTCATGGAGCAACAATTTTCATCTGTCAGACCAAGTGAGGCTAGTGCATTAGGTACTTCACCTGATTTAATCAGAAGATTTCAGGCTATTACACCAGCAATGAGCAATATGAATGACATATTTCAAGATCTTCAATTCAATAGTGCCCCTTTTTCTATGCTATTAGATAATCAAAAGTTTTTAGTTGACCAGTTGACCTCAAGTGAACCAAGTATTAGAACTGTACTGACTCAGTTCACAACAAAGTTGACTCTGTTTATGGAGAAGGAAGAAATGATCCATGAGTTTTTTAGAGTAAATATGATAGAAGATATTCATATGACTCAGGAGAATAGATATATTATTATCAAACTGGGAGATGGCATAATGAGAAGGCTAAGGGAGCAGTTGACAGAAATCAAGGTCATATTTCAGAGGAGATAGACCCTATCTCATACACTTACCACACCTTTCTTCCTGTGTTCATCATGATTGTCACTGTTACATATTTTTAATGAAATTTTGTTTCATTTTATATTTGTGTGTTTCTATTAGTTCAAATATATTTGTTTAGATATGCCGGTAATCTAGATTCACTTATTGACAAACAGTTAATAATAGAATTTATTTAAGTTCAGTGCTACATTAACATGTGTTCTCTTCCATATTCTATCATTCTTTTTTATATCAAAAAAAGGTGGAGAAATTTAGATAAACACAACATTTTATTTTAACTATTTCACATTGTACTTTAATTGTTCTAAATATTTATTTTAAATTTATTGGAGAAATTTTTTTTAACTCTTTATTGGGGGAGAAATTTGGAAAAACATTTTTATTAATTTTAATTTTTTTTTATTTTTTCACTTTAGAAAAAGGGGGAGAAATTTATTTTTATGATTACGGATAATACAAGGTTTATTTATTTTTTGAAATAATCTTGTTAAAATTAAATATTGTTTTATCTAAGCAAAATTATAAACTATATGTAATTAATTTTGGAAGTTAATTTCATTTATTATGCTATGGGTTTTGTGATCATCAAAAAGGGGGAGATTGTTGAGAAAGTGTTGTTTTCAACAATACATAATATTTTTATTAAAAAGGAGGAGATTGTTGAGAACAATACTCTATCTCATTATGATGAATTTGATGCTCACAAATACCCTGAATTGTTTTCTAATGATTTTATTTTAAGTGTATTTTAAGAATTTATTATTCATTATACTTTTATTAATGGAAGAAATATTTAAGTTCTTGAACAATGAGAATTAATTGCTAAATTATTTTCATTAGCGTGTTCTGGAAATACTGTTCATGCTCTACATATTCAGGAATTGCTTAAACGTGTTCTGGAAACACTATTCATACCCTACGTGGAGAAGCATAACGTAAGGATGGAATGTAGTGCATACTTTATAAGATATCAGAAAAGTATGGTTAAACAACCATACGTTATCGGAAAATTATGGAAGACGAACCCTACGTTAGGAAGGAACCCTACATTTGGGATATTGGAAAAGTATGGAAGAAGAACCGTACGTAAGTTTTAAACGTTACGTTTGTTTCTCAAAAGTATGGTTCATCAACCTTACTTTTGTGAACAACCTTACATTTCATCAAAAAGTATGAATCATGTACCTTTCGTTTGGAAGATTATAAAAGTATGGTTCATTTATCATACATTTGAATGTTGGAAAGAAAAGTATGGATGGTCAACCCTAAATTTTTTATCAACCTTATGCTTGTATTCAACCTTATGTTTGAAAGATGCGTCATCAACCTTACGTTTGTGATCTACCTTACGTTCAAAAGATGCATGTTATACAGTTGAACCTTACGCTTGGCATTAGAGAATTAAAGACGATATTATTATGCAATGGTCTACAAGTGAATTATTAGGCTGATTTCAAGCCGGATTAAAAGCTGATTTTAAAGCGCGTCTTTGACTGATTCAAAGCCGTTTATCTATTATTCAAAGGATCAATTTAAAAGGATCTTTTCATGCTGAATTTTCAGGGGAGTTACGACTGCTCTGTTATTTCGAATTTTTGAATATCACGAGTCAAAAGGAGACTTTTTTGGATCTGAATTTGTAGATAAAGTGCTCAATATATTTGTGCTATTTTGAAATTCAATATATACAACGTACAAGGTCAAAAATAGGAACACGAGAGAAGATACTCTTTCCATATACAAAATCCGTTTCATGACAACATTGAGACAATTGAGATAATCGAGACTTACAGATCTATTGTTACGAATAGCAACAAAGATCTATTTATTGAAAAAGAAGAAATATGACAGAAGATTCACTCATTCGACATCGAAGATCTATTGTGAATCTACTACTGCTAAAGTTGTGAATTATTTTTCTATATCTACTACAACTGGATTGACTCAGAATGACTCTGACTTGAAGATCATTATTTTTGAAGATGATGATCCATCTACTATCAATTTCATTCTGTTTTAATTGTGAAGAACAACAAGAAAGTATTTTCAAATAACAAATACTTCTTTTTATCTTGAGTGACTGACTTCTCGTACTAAGTTGTGTAGGTTCTGCGATTGAACCAGAAGGCTTTGTTTTGCCTTAAAATGTAAAGGTGTCAACTTCCTGTACTCAGTTGTGGAATGGTCTGTTGATAAGAGGACCAGATAGTGAAAATCACCAAGCTCGTGGAGTAGAGCATTGGTGGAGTGGAATAGGGGCCTTCTGTTCCCCGAACCACTATACATCATGTGTCCCTATTATTTTAATTTTCGTTGCATTAATCTATCTTACTAAAGTTAAAAGGACAGAACACAATCTCACAAAGAATTTTTAAAAGACACAATTCACACCCCCCTTCTTGTGTATATTTGGTATAACCCAATCCAACAAGAACATGTAGGAATCATCCTCACTTAATCCAACGCATGGTGTGACCGGTATGACTCTAATTGCGTCTTTTTTTTAAATTGACATTAATTTTAGTAAAAAATACAACTAACATACTCAAAACTGAGCAAAAACATTCTGATTATTTTAACATAATATAAAGATGATCTATAATTCATTTTTGACATGTAAGAATCATCCACACCTCAATTTGATACACGATGTTCTCAGTATGAATCAAAATTTCTGTTATCGGTTTAAAATTGACATTTTAATTCAAGAAGTGTCACTCACTAAAAACTGATCAAACATTCTCGAATTATCTTGATAATTTTGGGAAAATGATTCATAATTAATTTGTGACATGTAAAAATTAGCCTCACATAAAATCGACACACAATGTGACATGTATGACTCAAATTGTGTGTTTCTAGTTTAAAATTTCATTTTAGTAAAAAACACAAGTGACGTACTAAAAACTGATAAAATGTATTAGGATTGTTTTAATAAATTAGTAAAATTACCCATAAGTGATTTAGGACATGTAGGAATCACACACACATCAATCTGACACACGGTGTGATCGCTATGACTCTAAGTGCATCTTTTTATTTGAAATTGACATTTTTTTAGTAAAAAAAGACAACTGACATACTTGAAACTGAGAAAAATCATTCGGATTGTTTTTATACTTTAATTAAATGATCCATAATACATTTTTTATGTTTAGTAATGATACACACATCAATATGATACACGATGTGCATGATATGACTCAAAGTATCTATTATCAGTTTAAAATTGACATTTTAGTTCAAAAAGTGTCACTCACTGAAAACTAAGCAAACACACTTAGATTGTCTTGATAATTTAGAAAAATGATTCACAAGTCATTTGTGAGGTGTAGGAATCGATCTCATGTCAAACTGACATATGATCTGACTGGTATGACTCAAAATGCGTGTTTCCAGTTTAAAATTACATTTTAGTAAAAAACACAAGTGACGTACTCAAAACCAAGAAAATGTATTCAGATTATTTTGATACTTTAGTACAATGATCCATAAATCATTTGGGACATGTAGAAATTATTTTCACATCAATCTGACGCACTATGTGACCGGTATGACTCAAAGTGCGTCTTTTCAATATATAAGTGTCATTTTATGCGCATCACATCGCCAAAACCGAGCAAATGGCCTAGATTGTTTTATCATCATTCTATCTACTATTAATTAATTAATTTCATTGTAATTTTTATCTTATACTTATTTAGTTAATTTTCACATAAATAATTCTTAAATATGAACAAGAAATGGCGTGACGTGCAAGAATCAACTACAACTTAATCTGATACACAGTGTTCTTGGTATTTGTGTTGTAATTTTTTTCATTTAAATTTTGTTTTTGTATATGATTTTGCTAATTTATGGTTTTGTTTATGGTGTTGCAGTGTGCTATTACAACACACTATAGTATGCCATGTTTCGGGTGTTGTAGTGTGTTGTTACAACACACTCTAGTATGCCCTTTATCAGTGTTTTTCTAACACTGATAAAAGCCTAGGGCTTTTAACCATGCTCTGGTAGTCAAAGCTTCTTTAGGTTAATAAATGTTTCTCTAGCGCTAATAAAGGTCATTTTTATCACTGTTGAATGCCATTTTTGTATTAGTAAAATCTCACCATTTTCTTTCCTTCTTTAATCAAATCCCACTTCATCTTCCTTGGTTTTGGGGCTTTATCTTGTGAGGATTCAACATTTTGTTGATTTTGGACATTGTTGTCCAGATTTCCAGATTTTGAGTTTCCCAGATTTCCAACCTCATATTCAGCATTTTCATTAGTTTTTATATCATCATGTTTTTCCTTAACTTTTTCTTGGGTTTGTAAGCCTCGTTTAATGGGTGTAGCCATAACATTTTCCCTCGTATTAGGTTCAATTGTGTTGGAAAACTTTCCTTTTTTATCTTTCACCTAAATCCCTAGCCATTTGACCCAGTTGAACTTGAAAATTATTGATTCTAGACTATTGAGAATCTACTTTACAAATAAATTTCCTAACCAACCCATCTAAATCAGAATTGGAATTTAAAGGTCTGATATTATTTTGAAATTGATTTCTGGGCTGATTAGAGTATGCAGGGGCAACAGAAGGTTTAATCACACCTTATTCTCTCCAAGAAATATTGGGGTGATTTTTTTTAACCAGAGTTATACTGGTTGGAGAAAGGATCCGTAGCCCCTTGATTCCTAACTCTAAATTCCATAAACCGAGCACTCTCCTCATGAAAGATAGGGAGGTCAATATTGGCGCAACAACACTGAGAACGACCAAGCATCCCACCTTAACAACACTACTCCCTAAGAACTCTATCATCAACAACAACAGCTTGAGTATTTGTTTCAACTCGATGAATAACTCTCTTCCAAGTGCTTTTATATTGAGATTTTTGTGAGAGTTTATTAAAAATTTGTTTGAGCTCATCCACTATCAAGTACGAGAAATCGCCACCATAAGACTGATTAATTAGATTTTGATTGTAAGGAGTGAGACTGTTATAAAAAGTATCCATCAAGAGATGAGGGGAAAGTTGGTGATTGGGACATTGTCTAAGAAGTCCCCTAAACTTATCCCATGTTTTTTTGGAAAATTTTGTCTTCGTCTTGAATGAATCTGGTGATTTTATGCATCACTTCATTGGTGATATTCCTAGAATAAAACTTTTTCACAAAAGAGTTGAAAAGTTGGCTGCACGTGTCAAGAATTTTCTCATCTAAATTTTGGAACCAACTTCAAGTCTTGTTCTTTAAACAAAATAGAAAAACTCTCAACATAAGCTCCTCCTTGTTCAACCCGTGCAAAGGTAAGTTTGAGTTACACTATAAAATTCTCTAATGAACTCTAAAGAATCATCATTGGGATGCCCATTAAAGGAGGGTAACATAGAGAGGTGAGATTGTTTCAATTCATAATTCATACACCATTGGGATAACCGTATACATGAAGGATTACATGATGTTGATGGAAGATAGAAATCTCTAAGCCTAGCCCTCTCATCATTATCATTTCTAGGTTGAGGTACAACATGATTTTGATTTTGATTTTCAATAACTCTCGGAATTTCCAAATTTGGATTTTGGTTTAAATTTTCCATTACAGCCTTTTGCTTCTTTTTCTTAGGGGTAAGAAAATATATTTTTTTATTTCTAGATTTAATGGTTCAAACTTAGAATTAGCCATTTTCCTAGTGTTCATGCGAATTCAGGTAAAAACATTTCAAAATCAGCACACCTCGGTGAAGAAACAAGTAGATTTTCAGCATAATTTATTTAGATATTTTATTATGAAATGTTTTAATGTTTTTTTAAACTGTATTTTTTAAAGTTTTTTTTAAATGTTTTTTTAGCTGATTACATGTGTATTCCTGTGCGACGACACCAAAATTTGGTTGTGTCGTCATTGAGAACACGTCAAATTTAATTATTTTTAAACCTACTAACAACTAGTAAATCTAAAAATCAAGAGTATCATATCCATACAGAAGGAAACAGGAATTGTGCAACCGAAACAAAAAAGAAAACAAACAAAAGAAAAATAGAACAATGGAAATGATGACGAGTTAGTGGAAATGAAACAAGAGAGAGAGGAGAGAGAGAGACTAGCAACAGATGAAATTAAAGGAATCAAATTGTTCTGAATTGATTAAAAATGATTTTCTCTATTTAATTTCAATAAACACAACCATGTCGAAGATTAAGAAAAAGGTGTGTCGAGACACCTAACTGTCATTCGAGTGTTATAAACAACTCAATGAACTCTCCAAAAAGATGATAAGAAAATCAAATTTAGAAAGAAATATGTTTTTTGATATAAAAGAGAGCTCAAAAGCAACAGATTGACTATCATCTCCTTTCAATATATAGTATAGCATAAAAAAGACACTCATCAAGAACAAAAATAAGTTCACGGAATGAAAAAATGCTCCAACACAATTATGAAATTGAAATCGAACAGATAGAAAAATTATCAATTCATTGCAATCTGAAACCTTAAAATGTTTAGTCACTCATGATCAGAGCATCAACAACAGAAATTATATTCAAGAAATTCATCATAGCAACAGATGAATGGAGAATTAAAAAAATGAATGAAGAAATATTCTCTATAGAAGTTGATTTCCCCTCTGTCTCGAGCTTCGGCGTCTTGTTGTCATCATTCTGCTGCTCCTGGTCCTCTCCCGCTCTCAACATCCTCCTTTGGTGCTCATCCATTTGATTCAACGGGGCCGCAACATTGCACAATAAAGATCCTCATCAAACCTGGACAAAACATGAAACAAAAATAGAAACTAGTGCACACAATCTTCATCTGTTAACTCGAAAGTGAATTGTGAACCATAAGTGTTAACTCGAAAGTGAATTGTCAACCATAAGTGCAATCAATTCTCACCATCAAGCTGTCACCAGACCAGAAACAAATCTTCAACAATGGAAACAATCATCATCTCATCCTCAATTTCTAGTAATCAAGCTCTTCCAGATCCTCAAGTGCAATCAATTCTCACCATCAAGTTATCACCAGACCAGAAAAAAATCTTCAACAATGGAAACAATCATCATCCCATCCTCAATTTCTAGTAATCTAACCATCAAGCTGTCACCAGACCAGAAACAAATCTTCAACAATGGAAACAATCATCATCTCATCCTCAATTTCTAGTAATCAAGCTCTTCCAGGTCCTCAATCCCTAACAACACAAAGCATTCTTCTTTGATTTTGGGAGGCTTCAACAGCCAATTTTCCAACATTTGGTGAAAATCGGATGGATCGATGACCCAAGCTCGGCTCCTTATCACAACCGATTGACACAGCCAGAGGTTCTTCGATTAAGAAAAATCTCAAAACCCAACTCAGATTATTTGACCTGAAATTGATCAGGTGCAGCGTTGGTTGAACTCGATCACCGGAAAGCAAGCCATCTTCATCTTCGAAAGAAAGTCCAGCTTCATCCCCACGTTCATCCTCACCATCGGTCTCGAACCAAATGAATCTCAGAAAATTGTTGGATTCGGCTTAGATTATGGTCATCCTCACCATTTCTAGGTTGCTGGCTTGCAACAGGTTATGATTCCCTCTTCGCAGCCCGGAATCATTTTCAATGTCGACCGAAATCGACCAGATCCTATTCACGCATCATGGATGAGGAACCCGCAACCCCTCTGAGCTCGGAGTCTGCAACAACCAGCAAACTCAGTTCCACTAATCTTCAACCAAGGCGGCGGCTCGGCTCCATTCTTCAGCTTCAAACAAGTCATCCGCAGTCGGATCGTCCTCCGCGTTGTGTTCGTCGCCGCTCGATTACTTAACCGAAAACCGACTCGGCATTCGAGCTCCCATCGCCGATCGAAAAAGATTGGCATCTACGAACCCTAGCTCGTCTTCAACCTTGGGTTCCGACAGCTTCAACATCAGATCTGGTTCATCTCGTACGGTTAGGGCATCTCCCGGTTCAGCGGTAGTCGTCTCCTTCACGGATCGGAATCTTCTTCTTCCCACTCAATCTCGTCTCGGCTTCACCGGCGGCCAACCCTGCAAATGTATACAAAAACACAATGGGAATAAAAAATAATTATGCATAACATAAAATTAAATAAAACATAAAAAAAAATACAATCTTTAAAACAATTAATAATTCAAACAAATATTATTAAATATTACAAAGAATGAACGACTTAACAACAAAATAGACATTATTATTATAATAATCATTATTTTAGTAATTCCGCTATAAATTAGTCATAAAGTTCATCAATTAAATTAAATTCATTTCCATTATATAGAATGATTTGTTTTGGAATTTGGCATACATGGTTGGTGTGAATCCATTACCATTAGATGTTACCTTGTGGAAGAGACGTGTTCTGTTGAGACACTTGGTACTGGTCACCTTGTGACATCTTGGTGGAATGATGAGAGACCTCTTATGAGCATGGAGCTATCACCTAAGCATGCATGGTGTGTGTAGTTGTTGTTATGGGTATGCCAAATGAATATAGAAATGGTTTAAAAGATTTGTTTTATTTCATTCCATGGAAACCTATTCTGGCATTGTTATACACTGTTTTAAATTGATTCTAAGTTTTTTTATATAAGTGTGCTAACAAGTTTCTTCCTAGTGGTGTGGGTTGAGAAATAATTAGGGAAACCCTACCGAGTTTAAATTCACCCTTGACTTGGGCACTGTTGTTCATTTTCATATGTTATCTACTGAGACACAGGTAAAGACAAAGTATCTTAATTCTTACCTCAACTTTTAGTGACGCTTCTTGATACTATGAGAATGACTTTTCGAGTTAGAGCATGAAGCAGTTTAGGAGTTTCTAGGTGGATGTCGCTTTGATGTCTTTGAGTTTTATTGGTCCTTTTGGTTTGTTTTGTGTTTGTCTTTTGGTTTCCTCTTGTACTCTGATATAGTTGTTGGTTTTGTTATATTTTGAGTTGTATTTTTTACTCATGCATCATATAGAGGTTTGTTTGGTTATTTTATTTCTTACTTAATTGTTTATCATTCAAAGGGAAAATCATTCAAAATGTTCTTGAGTCCCTTAGCATTTATTTCCATCATTTGGTGTCTTTGGGATGTCACTTAAGGGCTAGTAACACCACCGCCTCTTCCCAAGCCAATGGGTGAGGGGCGAGATGTTACAACATCCTTATAATTTGTCAAATAAACCTTACGAATGACTTTCAATACTTCCCCATATTTGGAATTTTTTCACCACAAATGATATTTTGTAAGAGTAAATGACAATTATGATGTGCTAAATGATCCTTCTGAATTTTGAAATGATCCTTACGAAGTCAAGAATCATCCTTATAGATTTAGGGATCATCCTTACAAACTCAGGAATCATCCTTTGGAACTCATGAATCAACCCTATTTAATAGAATGAATCATATAGAATTATCATTTCATTGTTGATTTCCCATTTCAGATCCATAAAGGATTTCTACAGAAGAATACGTATCAAATTTTCAACATCAATGCTGAATTCTAGAAATCCTTCAAATAAACTCCAATTGAACTCATGCTTCTTCTAAATAGATCAAAAGAATTCAAAACACTATTGAAATAGTGGGCACCCTAGATCCAGCCATGGAGTGCTTTTGATTACCATATCGTGTATACAGTTAGTTCACTACTAAAAATTCCACTTATAGCGACCGCCATTGGTGGTCGCTATTGGCCTATAGAGACCGCCCAGCGGCCGCCAATGGCGGTCGCTGAAGGTGGCCAAGACCTCGGCCTATAGCGACCGCAGCGGTTGCTGAAGCCGGACGAAAATCCGGCCTACAGCGACCGCCACTGGTGGTCACTGAAGGTGGCCGAGACTTCGGCCTACAGCGACCGCCATTGGCGGTCGCTACACTGGAATTTTTTTTTTAAAAAAAAATTCATGATACAAAATAAAAAAAAACATCATATAAATCATAAAAAATAAAAAACAAATCCAAACACAATAAACATCAAGATCATCATAAACAATAAATGATAAACGTGGTTCAACGATCCACAACCATCTGCTTTAAAAACCTACAATAAGATACAAAGAAAACTAAACAAAACAAACGTAAATTTGAAATCTTTATTCAGTTATTATATACATATAATAAAATGAAATATGACATCTCATGGGTGCTCTAATAATTTAAAATCACCAATTTAAGAAATGTTATCATTTTTGAATTTTTTTTTCTTATTTTGGAGTCTTTGCATTAGTTTAGGAAAGTGTTTTTTGTTGTCCTAAAATGAATGTTTTCCGTGCGCACCGCACGTCCGTCTTCTCCTGCATCTCACGAATAATATTCCTATCATTCTCGTGCGGTTTCAGGTCATTCGGAGCACGTTTTCTCTGAATTCGACCGTGACACGCCGTTTTGGTGTTTTATGACTCCGGAAACGCGTTTCTGGTTACCGCGGTCAAACGGAACCTCCGATTAACGTTCTGTCTATCCGAACATTTCACAATTCACTCCCCGGTTGTTTTCATCTGATTTCGTGGCATTCCGAGGTTGTTCGGGTGGTTTTGACCACCCAGCGTGCCCTTTTAGAGTGCACCGAACTTCTGAAAACGACACATTCGGTCATACCGCGCGCACCGTACATCCTATGGATGTGCCGTCTCCTCCTGCATCTCACGAATAATATTCCTATCGTTCTCGTGCGGTTTCAAGTCATTCGGAGCACGTTTGCTCTGAATTCGACCGTGACACGCCGTTTTGGTGTTTTATGACTCCAAAAACGCGTTTCCGATCACCGCGGTCAAAAGACACCTCCGATTGATGTGACGTCTGTCCGACCATTTCAAAATTCACTCCTCGATTGTTGTCGTCTGATTTTGTAGCATTCCAAGGTCGTTCGGGTGGTTTTGACCACCCAACACGCCCTTTTAGAGCGCGCCGAACTTCTCAAAACGACACATTCGGTCGTACCGTGCGCACCGCACGTCTGATGGACGTTCCATCTCCTCCTGCATCTCACGAATAATATTCCTATCGTTCTTGTGCGGTTTTAGGTCATTCGGAGCACGTTTTCTCTGAATTCGACCGTGACACGCCATTTTGGTGTTTTATGACTCCGAAAATGCGTTTCTGGTCTCTGCGGTCAAACGGCACCTCCGATTGACGTGCCTTCTATCCGACCATTTCAAAATTCATTCTGTGGTTGTTGTCGTTTGATTTCGTGGCATTCCGAGGTCGTTCGGGTGGTTTTGACCACCCAGCGCGCCCTTTTAGAGCGCGCCAAATTGCTGAAAACGACACATTTGGTCGTATCGCGCGCACCGCACGTCCGATGGACGTGCCCTCTCCTCATGCATCTCATGAATAATACTCCTATCGTTCTCGTGTAGTTTCAATTCATTCAGAGCACGTTTGCTCTGAATTCGACCATGACACGCCGTTTTGGTGTTTTATGACTCCGGAAACGCGTTTCTGATCACCGCGGTCAAACTGCACCTTCGATTGACGTGCCATCTGGGGGTGCTATCTGGGGAGGTGCAGAGTGTGTGTGTGGGGGGGGGGGGGGGGCTGTCCGGGGGGTGCGGGGTGGGGGGGGGGCTGTACGGGGGTGGGGGGGGGGGGGCTGTCCGGGGTGGGGGGTGCTGTCCGGGTTGGGGGGGGGGGGGCTCTTCGGGGGTGGGGTGGGGGTGCTGTCCGAGGGTGTGGGGGGGCTGTCCGGGGGTGTGGGGTGGGCTGTACGGGGTTGTCCGGGGTGGGGGGGGGGTGTCCGGGGGTGGGGGAGGCTGTCCGGGGTGGGTGGGGTGGGCTGTCCGGGGGTGCGGGGGGGGGGGGGGGGGGGGGGGGCTGTCCGGGGGTGGGGGGGTGCTGTCCGAGGTGGATGGGGCTGTCCAGGGGGGGTGCGGGTGGGCTGTACGGGGGTGCAGGGGGGCTGTCTGGGGTGGGGGGGGGGCTGTCCGGGGGTGGGGGTGCTGTCCGGGGTGGGTGGGGCTGTCTGAGGGGGGGTGCAGGGGGGCTGTACGGGGGTGCGGGGGGGGGGGGGGGGGGGCTGTCCAGGGTGGGGGTGTTGTACGGGGGTGGGGGGTGCTGTCCGGGGTGGGGGGGGGGGCTGTCCGGGGGGTGCGGGGTGGGGGGGGGGGGTGTACGGGGGTGCGGGGGGGCTGTCTGGGGTGGGGGGGGGGGGCTGTCCGGGGTGGGGGGTGTTGTCCGGGCTGGGGGGGGGGCTGTCCGGGCTGGGGGGGCTGTCCTGGGGTGCAGGGGTGCTGTCCGGGGGTGCGGGGTGGGCTGTACGGGGGTGTGGGGGGGCTGTCCGGGGTGGGCGGGAGGGCTGTCTGAGGGTGGGGGGCTCTCCGGGGTGGGTGGGGCTGTCCGAGGGGGGGGGGGGGGGGGCTGTACGGGGGTTCAGGGGGGCTGTCCGGGGTGGGGGGGGGGGCTGTATGGGGGTGGGGGTGCTGTCCAGGGTGGGGGGGGGCTGTCCGGGGGGGGCTGTACGGGGGTGTGGGGGGGCTTTTCGGGGTGGGGGGGGGGTGCTGTACGGGGGTGGGGGGTGCTATCCGGGGTGGGTGGGGGGTGTAGGGTATGATCTAAATAGGATCAATCGGATTCCACCCTAGTTTTCGATAACAATACTTTGTTAAATAGTCCCAGTATACTCAATTTAAAATAAAACATAGAAGGATATATCATTTTAAATGAAAAGGCCCAATACTAAACCCTACACCTTGGCAACAAAGGCTCCAATGTACTTCATTTATAAAATAATTTCAAAGGTATTATCACATTTCATAATACAAACATTTCTTCAGACCAACATGATACCCCCAAATCACAAAAAATCTGACTAGAAACTCAACTTATACATCAATATATAACAACCCCACCAGTAAAAAAAATACACCTCGTGAATATGATGTGTCACGCGTGGTCATCACTGCTACCTCCATCCGGTGGGCGAGGGGCCTACAACAAATAAACATTATGAATATTTTCATAACAAAAATAATTTAATTTAAATAAATAAATACAGTATAAACCTGCGTCGTATGATCCCCTGCACTATCACCTGGACGTACATATTCCCGCAGTGCTCTAACCTCAGCGGTCAATTGCGCATTTGCCTCCTCGGAAACGCGCAGCCGTGCCTCGAAATCTGACAACTGCTGTGTCATCTGAGCAACAGCAGGACCAAAAACCGTAGTGTGTGACACTACAGAACGAGGAATCCCTGTTCCATAGGTCAAACTATATCCATGCCCGTTCCAACCAATAATGCGATGAAAGATCTCATCCCTTCGCATGGGAAGCTATTGCTGGTCCTCTGGAAGATATTCTAACTCAGATTCAAATTGAGCCTGTGAAATATTTAAATATACATACATATATATGTTAATATATAGATTTATGTAAGTATTGGTAAGTACAAGCACTTACTATCAATGCTGCAGCCTCTGGATCATTGCGATCACGAGTCCTCATCCACACCGACATTTTATCAGTCGATGCACCTTGCTCCCGCAACTGTATATGAATAGAATATAAACACAAAACCATATTAATTAATAAATTAAAAAATGAATAATAAATACCTCATGTCGGATCTAAGACACGTGATGAGTCTCGAGCCTGTGAGGTGGTCCCTGCAACGCTCGATTCTCAGAATGATGTGCTGACACCTCCTACATTCAATTCATTCAAATTTCAAACAAATCACACATTCTTGAAAATATATATACACCAAAATAAATATACAAACTGCAAAACCCTCAGTAGACCAATATGCAACCAAGTCATGCCACTGAGCTGGGAGGGCACCTCTCGGGACTTTTTCTAGAATGTCTAGGGCACCCACATTTGGTACCCAGTGGTCCCTCTTCACTTTGCCTTTATAGTCTTTCCACATCTTACGGTATTTTCTCATACACACGGGCCGAAACTCTTCGGGGGGCATACTTTCAAATTTTGCTATAAAGAAAAAAAATCACACATATTGGTATTTTTTATACATAGAGAATAAAGTAAAATGGTCTTCTTACCTGAACCTTCCTCCAAAGACGATTTAATGTGTCCTGAGGGATAGAATCCCAGTCACGCGTGGTCAATGGAAATCGATGTGGGTCACGTATGATATGACCCAACTGACGAATAAATGCAGGGGAATTCGGTCCCACAGGATGAAATATCTCATCAAATGAAACATCAATCGTCGTGTCGGAATTCCATGATAAAATGCCACGACCGGGGCCTCTCTTGCGAGAGGAAGAAGCAATCGAGTCTGATCCTGTTGAAATTTTATATATAATTTGACAGATGTTATATATATATATATATATATATATATATGTTTATCAATTACATAAAAAATAGAGACAATGACATTCAAACATACCTTGACCCTAAGTCATAGATGCCTCAGATGGATGATGTGGATCTGCTGCCTCTTCCCCTGACATGCCTGCAGTCATAGAAAACATTAGTAAGGGGACTATCCAAAGTGTATAAAAGATAAATTGGATTGTTCTTAAAAAAATAAAACTTGTACAATTGTTAATCAAACAAAAAATGGATTGAATAATTAGTTGTGAATGAATTTTAAAAAATCAGAAACTTAACAAAACAGATATTCAAATTATGTACAAAACCAGTCAATGCATAGCCAAATTTCAGATAGAATTAATAAAAATTCAAACAGCACATGAACCAGATGAAGAATACCTCAAAGGGAAGATACACCGACAATAACATCAATAAACCAAGAGTAAAATCACCCTAAATATTTATAACTGAATAAACTTCCAAAAGTGAGGATTAAAACTTACAAGGATTTATAAAATGGTTAGATAATTTATGATATCCTAGGACATTCAATACTGAATAGCGGGAAATCAATTATACCTTTCATTAAGCATGAAAATCGACCATTTCTCCTTCACTAGCCACTCTGACCCAATAAATATCTTCTTCACGTTGAACTACGGTATGTTTATCAAGCTGTTGGTAAACAAACAGAACAGTCTCGGGTTCATCTTCTTCAAATAAAAACACTCCTCGCCGAGACATTTTGACAACAACTTGCCAACTTGGATCCAAAGGCAAAGTAACGAAGAATACTTGTTCCGCTTGTGATGTCAAAATGAAAGGTTCATTATCAACTCGTTCATTATTTCTATATAACATATAGTTAAAATTCACCAATGAAAACTGATATTGACCGAATTTACATCCACACACTGGATCAACCCAATTACACTTTAACAATATGTACTTCAAACCGCGTGTGTATACAACTTCAATGATGTCTATCAATTGACCATAGTAATAACCAGAATCGAAAAATGGACAACCGATGCCACTGTTTTGTGTTGATCATTTGTCGTTAACATATTTAATGCGAAATTGAAAACCATTAGCATAAATAGCTTTATAATGATGAGCCGTTATAGATGGACCCTCAGCCAGTTGGATAAATACTTCAATTAGCATGGGGTCCCCTAACTCCCTCAGCTTACGAACCTACATAATTTATAAAATTCAATACTGATATATGCAGAAAGAAATTAGTATAATACTTCACTCATAATGAAAATCAGTTTATACATACATAATCCTTGAACCAATCATGAAATGACGCATAATGAGATTGTTGAATTTAAAACTCAGTCGCACGATAAATCTCTTATTTTATCTCATTAATGTGTTTCCTGCAAATGATAACGTGATGTTTAAATGATCAACTTATGAAAACAAAACATGTAAAAGTTATACAATCACATTGATAAGATACTTACTGCATTAATGGTGAAACTGATGGAGTATTGAATAAGATATATCGATGTGCTTGTATCCACTCGATGTTGTCCATATCAAATGTGGTTCCTTCTCCAACTGGACCATCATGAATCCGAGAGGGCTTATCTAATTTTTTTTTCAACATCCGTAAGATATTCTGCACAAAAAGTAGTACACTCATCCATCAAATAACCATTGGCTATTGATGCCTCCAAACGAGCTCTATTGCGTACAAATCTTTTCAATGTAATCAAATACCATTCAATAGGATACATCCACCTGAATTACACTGGACCAGCAACCATTACTTCATCAGTTAGGTGCACTGTCAAGTGGACTATAACATCGAAAAATGAGTGGGGGGGAAGTTTCTCAAAGTGACAAAGCGTAAGTACAATTCAGTCCTGAAAACTTTTTAAATCACTCATTCGTTGATTTCTTAAACAAATCTGTCTAAAAAAATTACTCATCTCAATAAACGGCTGAACAACATTGGGGGATAAACAATCACAAATTGCGATTGGAATCAACTGCTGAAGTAGTATGTGATTGTCATGAATTTTCAACCCTTGCAATGTCTTGCTCGTTAGATTCACACACTTTGAAATATTTGAATAGTAACCATCAGGCACCTTGAACATCTTCAAAATAGAAAGAAATGTCTCTTTCTCCTTTGTAGTCATCGTATACTGTGCAGCAAGCATATATGCCTTGTTTCCCTCAGCTAACTGTAAATGCAACTGTTTCCTTAAACCCATTTCTTCCAAATCACGGTGTGCATTAACATGGTCCTTTGATTTTCCACTGACACCTAAAATGGTCCACAATATGTTATCACAATTTTTTTTTCAATGTGCATGACATCCAAATTATGCCTCAGTATGTTAGTTTTCCAATACGGAAGACTATAAAAAATACTTTTCTTTTTCCAATTGTGATTGCGCTGCCTACCCACAGCACGAATATTACATACTGGAGGAGCCACCAAATCCTAAATTTCATATACCGTGTGGATGTTTTCTTCCTCAATCTGTGATAACATTTCAACTCCTATCATGATCTTTAGTGCTGGGATGAACTCTCTAGAACCATCAAATGCCACTTTGTCCTTTCTGAACCTGTTCTAAGGGAGGAGAAAACGCTTGTGACCCATGTATGCCCATTTTTTGGAATGTTTAAGCCATACAGATTTTTTACTTTTATTGCAATAAGGCAAGAAAATTCCCCTTTCATACTCCAGCCTGATAAATTTGCATAAGCTGGAAATTCATTGATTGTCCACAATAAATTAGCATGCAGTTTGAACATTTCATTCATTTGACAGTCATAAGTCATCACACTATCGCCCCAAAATTCATTCAACTCATCAATCAATGGCTGAAGGTAAACATCAATCTTATCCCCTGGACTTTTAGGTCCATCAATAAGAGTGGAAAGTAATATAAATTGTTGCTTCATACAAACCCATGAAGGAAGATTATATGGAACCAACACCACGGGCCATGTGCTATGAGTTGCACCAACCATAGACTTGAATGGATTGAAACCATCTTCTGCCAATCCCAATCGGACATTATGAACATCTTTAGAAAAGTCGGGATGTCTCTTATGAAAATCCTTCCACGCATGAGAGTCTGCCGGGTGGGTTAACATATCACTTTCATGAACTCTTTCTGCATGCCATCTCATTAAATTAGAAACTTTAGATGACATAAAAAAATCTTTTCAACCACGGTTTAAGGGGAAAGTAACACATTTTCTTTACGACAACCGGTTTCCCCTGTATCGCAATCTGACTTTGATGAGTCTTATTTCCGCTGTTCTCTTTCCACCTGGAAGCACAAAAAACCATACAAATATCCAAATGGACAATTTCCTTTCTAAACAACATACAGTTTTTTGCACATGCTTCTATGGTCTCATATGTAAAACCTAAGTTCTCTGTCAACTTACAAGCATAGTAATACGACTCGGAAATCTTAACGTCGACAGGAAGAACTTTTTTCAATAACACCAAAAGCATGTCAAATGATGTGTCTGACCAATTATTAAAAGTCTTCAAATGCAACAACTCAATGATAAATGACAGTTTATTGTAAGAAGTACATCCATTATATAATTCTGTTTTCGCATCATCAAGTGCTTCATAAAACCTCCTCGAATCAGGATCTGCACCAGAGTGAAGATTTATCTCACCGGTCTCAAGATTCTGGATGTCAATGACTTCAGGATCAAACCCATGTACCATTTCAGTAATTATTTCATGCATTGAATCATTCATCCTTGCATCAACATCCATCTAAGTTGCATCTGTATTTTGACAACGAACATATTCTTCTCTATGACGAGTCCAACTCTTATAATTTTTCAGAAATCCATTAAAGAATAGGTGCTCCCTCACAGTATATCATGTGAATTGATATCTGTTAGCACATTTTATACATGGAAAACTAATATAGTCACTTTCAAATCCTCTGGTGAAGTCAATAAACTGCATAATGCCATTGAAATATTCTCTAGACGTTCGATTTGGAAGATCAATCCAATTCTTATCCATAATAATATCTGTATAACAAACATTTATACAATACTTATTACATTTTCATTTTTCAAATCAATTATATTTAAAATAAATACTAATCATTTGTTTATGAACTATTGATAAAATAATAATGTAAGTGAAAGCCCATGTCATACCTGATTGCGCTACAAACCTGGAAGGGAGGGGAGCCGAAGGCGGTGCTGTGAGGGAGAGGGGAGGCAGCAAAGGGGAGCCGGAGCTAAAGGCGGTGTGGTGAGGGAGGGGACGGGCGACGACAGCGGGGAGCTGGAGGAGAGGAGGCGGTGAGGGGATGAGGGACGGGCATCGGGGGGGGGGGGGGGGGGGGGGCTGTCCGGGGTGCGGGGAGGGGTGTTCGGGGTGCGGGGGGGCTGTCTGGGGTGCGGGGGGGGGGGAGTCTGGGGTGCGGGGGGGATGCCCGGGGTGCGGGGGGGGGGGGGGGAGGGCTGTCCGGGGTGCGGGGGGGGGGGGGGGGCTGTCCGGGGTGCGGGGGGGCGTCTGGGGTGTGGGGGGGCCCGTCCAGGGTGTGGGGGCCCTGTCCGGGGTGAGAGGGGGGGGGAGGTCCGAGGGGGTGGAGGGCCAAGGGCGGAGGCCAGAGGCCGGAGGTCAGAGGGGTAGGAGACGGAGGGGGCAGAGGCTGGAGGCCAGAGGACGGAGGGATGCCAGAGGGGAGCGGAGGATAGCTGGAGAGCGGAGGGCGGATGGAGCGGGAGGGAAGAGGGCGGAGGGCACACGAAGGGAGGAGGCCGACGAGGGCAGCGACGACGACGAGCGGTGGAGGGCGGCGGGGCGCGCGGTGAGGCAGGGTGGTGGGGGAGGGTGCGTGGGGAGGGCGGCGATGGGGGGAGGGGGGGCTAGGTCGAGGGCGACGGTGGGGGGGGGGGCGCTGAATCCCTAAGGTTTTTTTTACAAAGGGCAGCGACCACCGTTGGCGGTCGCTATTGGGTACCTACATCGACCGCCAGAGGTGGTCGCCCATGTCAGGGGGCTTCAATGCCCAATATTCTAGTAGTGGTTATACATGATGTACGCTTACCATTATAGTGTAGAATTTTATGCGTCCACTAATGTCCATATATTAATTGTCATATCAAAAGGTTATATCAGATCCCATGCAATAATGGGAACCTCAAGATAGTATGACATTAATCTTAAACAAAGGTTATATGGTCTAGATACATCTTACTGATTGGACACTATAGAAATTTGACTATCATGTGTTGGAGGCTCATAAGCATTGAGACTTATTCTCATGAACTCCACACTTGGTGATCTTTAATAGTGAGATCATGAGGAGAGACCCGACAATAGGAACACCACATGTTTTGAGTGTCATTGGATGTTCCTATCTACGAACATGTGTAATGGTCTCCTGACTTGATATCATTTCCAATGTATTCCATTCGATCACATACTTGGATGCAAGACGAAAACCATGATATTGAAATTTTGGTGAGGTAGTTTGTGTTGGGTGCGTCATTGGTGGCATGATATTGGTTGAATGATCAAGAAAAGATTTGTTGCTTCTAGGTTAAGGAAGTTATATATCTCATACCACATTGATTAGGATGGTAGTACCTTCATAAGACCATGGCTATGGCAGTTGAGGGTAAATTTGTCCAGTTAGATCAACTAACAATAAAGAAAGAAAAGGGTGATGACATGGGTGTGCGTCCCACTTTATGAGATATTTAAAGACAAAGATATTATATTGCACAATGCATGTTCGTAGGTTGGTTGTCACTGCTGTGACTATCCTTATCTCTTTAGGGGCCATGATGGGTAGCTAGATCCCGCTCTTGGTCTATGAATAGTAATCACTACTATCGAGATGAGGGCCTAGAGAGTCACACACAATAAAGTATTCAAGAATCTGCCCCTATTCAGTTGAATAAGAGTTTTGGACATGGTGATCCCCACCACTAGGGTACGGGGGTTGGTCCTTTTGGTTTTCTTTGTGTTTGTCTTTTGGTTTCCTCTTGTACTCTGATATAGTTGTTGGTTTGGTTATATTTTGAGTTGTATTTTTTACTCATGAATCATATAGAGATTTGTTAGGTTATTTTATTTATTATTTAATTATTTATCATTCAAAGGGAAAATCATTCAAAAATGTTCTTGAGTCCCTTATCAGTTATTTCCATCATTTGGTGTCTTTGGGATGTCACTTAAGGCCTATTAACACCACTCCCTATTTCCAAGCCAATGGGTGAGGGGAAGGACGTTACATCATCCTTATAATTTGTCAAATGAACCTTATGAATTCCTTTCAATACTTCCCCATATTTGGAAATTTTTCCCCACAAATTATATTCCGTAAGAGTAAATGATAATTATGATGTGCTAAATGATCCTTCTAAATTTTGAAATGATCCTTCCAAACACAAGAATCATCCTTACAAATTTAGGGATCATCCTTACAAACTTAGGAATCATCCTTTGGAACTCATGAATCAACCCTATGAAATGGAATGAATCATATGGAATTATCATTACATTGTAGATTTCCCTTTTCAAATCCAAAATAACACTTAAAAAGTTAATAAATGACTTCTATAAAAGAATACGTATCAAATTTTCAACATCAATGTAGAATTCTAGAAATCGTTCAAATAAACTCTAATTGAACTCATGCTTACTCTAAATAGATCAAAAGAATTTAAAACACATCATAAACAATATAATCCACTTTAAATGACCCTCATCCTATTTTGAAAAAAATAAAATTCTTTAACAATAACAATGGGCTCTACATACACAAATTTGAATTTCAGGAGAACACTGATTACACTATTAATTACATATAATTAATTATAATTATTCACATATATCAATAATAACATATAATACATAATTAAAATTTATTTATTGTTCCATGATACAAATGATATATGAACATATGAAAAACTGGGTCTTGGTTGAGCCTTATGAAACTCCTCAAATTCCATCAGGTTGTACAAAAGTCACTTAAACAAACATCTTAGTGTATCGACTCTTCTTAAAGAATACACAAATTTCACTTGGTAACTTGATTTTTCACCTTAAAAAGGTTGATCAATACTTTTATGTATTTATTATAATGTAACAACCAAGGATTTTTCTATTTATTTTCTTTAAATAATATTTATTATAATGTGTGTTATACGCAACACATATCTTAAATGAACTGTGATATACTATAGAAATATAATAATTGAATTATGACCACTATGACCCAGTGGTTGGTTTGGTGGGTATGAATAATAAAGATCATATTATGAAATATATGTAGAAATTTATTCTTTAATAAAATGATTAATCAATCATAAACTGATTATTAATTGGTTGGAAATGAAGATAAAATTATTTGAAGGTAAAAGATACATTTTTATAAAATTATTTTCATCTATGGAATATATTTTTATTTTAATAGATTAAATTAATCACAATTTATAAATTATTATAATTAAATAATTATATTATATATCTAATTAAATTAATTAATATTCATATAATTATGGTTATTAGGTAAAAAATGAGAATAAAGTCATTTTATACCTCAAAAATACATTTTTTTTTCAAAAAATGGTTTTGACTACATTCTGTAGGTGGATATTATAGTTAATTTACACCAATTTTATAAATTTTACTTAAAAAATAGAAATAATTTTTTGAAAAAATCATGTCATAATAGGATTAATGTTAATTTTTTAGGATTTTTCTGAAAAGATTTGTTTTTTAGCGAATATTAAAAAATGCCAGTCTTTGAAAAACTATCACATATTTTCTTTTTATCAAGTTATATAAAATTATCATATTATTGTTTATTTGGGTTTAAATTAATATAATAATAACTCTATTAATAATAATCCAAATAATCCAATAATAATCAACATTATATTTTATTTTTTGTCTAAGTTAATTTTTCTTCTAAAAAATGTAATTTTATAAAAAATATTTTTCGATGCATTTTTCACACCTATATAAAAAGTAATTTATACTAGTTATAAAAATTTAATCTAAAAAATGGATATTATATTTGGAACTAGGAATTTTATATTTATAAATGAGTTCAATTTCATTTTTGGTTATTATGAATAGTAATTACGATAAAAATGTGCCACCACAGTAATGGGTAAATCAAGTTAATTAAGGAAAATAATCTATGATAAGGCCAATAAGTTTTGTATTAAATATTTTTGGTAGAGGTATTCCAACCATTATCACCTTATCTTCTATATTTTATAGTTTTTTTGTGCCAATTGAATTTGATTATGACCTTTATATTATTTTAAGTTAAGAAAAATTATAAAATGTACCTCTATTTCTTTTAATATCTATAATATGTTTTCATAGAGATAGAAATAAGATTTGAGGGATTATAAATACTAAATTTTAATATAAATAAAATGAATTAATGATTTTAATTTATTTTTAATTTTTAGATATAGTATAGTTATATTGAATGTTTATGCAACATTGATGCAATGCTTATGCAAGATGTAGAGAAATCAAATAGATTTATTTAAAAACATTAAAAATAATATATTTTGGATGAATTATGCTTTTCCCTGAATTTAATGGATAATTAAAATGTATAAGTTATGTTTAAAGAGTTTATATTATTATTATTATATTTTATATTTATTCCTTTAAATTCAAGATATATGAATAGTCACTAAAATGACTTTAAATGGTGTTTAATGTTTGAAAAATATTTTTAAATAATTAAAAAATGTATTTTATACAATTTAATGGTAAATTGTATTTAATTTTAATAATGGTGTATTTATTTGATACTTTTCATTTTTAAAATTACTTCCATGGTCCTTAATGATTGAAAATTGTGTTGCAATGGTTTTTGTTAATCGGGGTTAACTAGGGGTTAAACAAAAGAGATAATGGAATAGATAACCTAAAAACTTGTATAATTACTTTTGGTTGAATTTAATTAAACCCTATATCATAAAAACTTCATAATGGAGACAATTTGGAGCCACTTTTCTTTTAATGTAACCTTATATTAATTTAAATTTTATAATAATTACAAGCGTTCCACTCACCTCACATATAGAAGGGAACCAACTCTCCCCTCATCCTCAACCTTCATGAGAAATTTAGTTTAGAAAATCTCATCCAAAATACCTTAATATATTTATTCTACAATTACTAAAGATCATGTTCTTCCCCAAATACCATCCTATGAAGGCTTAAGGTGTAAACCAAAATAAGATTTCTAAAGAATAGATAAAAATCTTAACCAAGTTATTTCATTTTATTTATTATTCCACCTCATTCAATTCATTACTAACCATTATTATATAATAATATAATTATATTACATATAATTAAATGTTATTATGATGATTTAAGATCCCTTTATCATCTCATTTCCCATCCTATGGGAAATGAAATCATCGCACATGCGTACGGGTCATATGACATGTTAAAATGATGAATCAAGTGAATATATATGATATTAATGAAATAATTATTATTCTATAAATTTAAGTTATTCCCTACATTCTTTCTCTTCCATCCATCGAAAAATTAAAACGACGCTCCCGCATACTTGTGAACCACCACCTACACAAAGTTATGTGATTATTTTTTCATGTACACCTTTCAAGGATGTTTAAAAAACTAAATTTAATATATAAATATGATAATTATTTAATGATTAATATTCTATATATTATTTAATAATTACCCATTTGACCATGGTCATCCTATCGATGTTGTATTTCAGTTATAAACTGAACATCCTCAAAATATCAGATATGAACTTAATCGATTTAGTAACTATAAAGGACATGATAATACATGAAATAAAATGTATTATGATAATTGAATAAACATAATTTTTTTAATAAATTAAATAATTAATATAATATTATTATATAGAATTTAAATAATGTAAATGTTGAGTTGGACTCGAGGTAAGGTATTTCCCAACTCAAATTCATGCACTTGAAACTCATTCCATATTTACACCATGTTTTCCAAGGTGTGAAATATATAATACCCTAAATGTATATTTTATCATTAATTTAATGAATGTAATTTTTTTTACAAATCCTCTCATGATCCCTCCTTCGATTCTCATTTTATTCAAAAGTTACCAAAGTGGTAACAAATTTTTTCATTAAAACATTATTTTAAATAATTCCTTTGAACTTTTTTCTCCATGTCAATGTTATTATAAATGATTTAAAAAATGTTATTATTTTTCCTTGAATAATTTTTAAAGGCCACATTTAACTACTTTTTAATTTCATTAAGAATATTTAAAAATGTTTTTTAATGTTTTATGTGCTGGTCACTACAATCATTTTTTACCAAAGTGTTAAGAGAATGTTTTTAATGTATACATCAGGAATTTATTTTCCCACCATCATGAATTTTATTTATTTTCATATTTACTCTACAATTTTTCATGTATTTTCAAATATGATAATTCTCATTTTGTTCTAGGAATTTTATTTTTTAATCATTTTCAAAATAAAAGGGAATTTATTCTCTTATTATAAGATAAAAGAAAATAGATTTGTTCATGAGATGAAATGAAAATTTTATGGTATTTATAATTAAAAATGAAAGTCATATTTTTTATTTTAAAACATGAAACTTGGGAATGATGTTTGAGTGTGGGAATGAGGATTGGAACCAAACCCTTATGGGACAATGTCCATTCTATGATAGGCGGGTCTGTTAAATACCTCCAATGCATTGCGTAAAGTGACATAAATAGCTAAGTTAGTTAATCCTAATAGAATGTGGATGGATATAATTACTCTTATAAAGTCATGAAGTTAAATTATGTATGTTACTCCTGATATAATGTTATAATTATCTTTTTAGGTGATTCCATGATGAATATATGATGTACCATGTTTCCTTCATGTTTAGTTTATTCATCAAAAAGTATTTTCATTGAAATAATTTTATTTCACAAGGTAAGAAATATTTTTATGATTTAAAGGAAATTTTATGTTATTATAAAGGTAAAAGGTTTGTTTTCATGTTAAATCATTCATGAATTATAATTTTTTCTTTACACTTTCTTCAAAAAATTATGAAAACCTTGGGCTTTGAGGATTATTTCAATCATGGGTAAATGATTATTTTGGGATCAAAAGTTTATTATGATAAAATGAAAACATACTTATAGATTTTTTATAAATTTAAAATGGATTAATGAGTTTCCTTTATTTTTATAACCAATAATGATATTTTTGTTCTTATCCCATGTCACACTTGGTTTTTTAAGTTTTGGTTTATGTTCTGGTTTGATGGGAATCCCAATCTTTTTTCAGGTTTCAGGTGTGATGGGTTTTGGGTTTTGAAGTGTTTTATTTGTCTAATATTTCTATAATGTCCCGGATCCAGATGCCACACAACGGGTGCCCCAAACCCGGTTGGTCACATGACCTCAAGCGCATTTCCCCAAACGCCAGAGGTTGCCAACTAGTAGTGAGGGCCTAGGACTGATAGTGGGGAAACTATGCCCTCATTTGTCAAAATGTAGTGCAACGGAACAAATATATAAACATAAAAAAGTGGAAGCAGTAAACAATATAGACCTAAAATGGACAACGAAACTGCAGTAAAATATAATCAACAATCATATATATGATGATACAACATGTCTCTAATTCTAAGAAAGCAGCCAAAACATGATACAATGCAATCTGATATAATACAGCACAAGGTACAAAGTACAACAAAACAAAACTAAAGTAGTGAAACTGGAACTTAGCAGCATCGCAAGCCTAAGCTCGGTCCCATGCTCTCATACTCCTCCGCAACAATCATGTACCTGTATAGGGACCCTTTCCCTTATCGACACCTGAAGAAATATAATCTGTTTGGGCCCAAGACATGACCCAAACATGGTGTGAGAAATAAATCCCAATAGGCATCCACCAAAGGCCCGTGCCCAACTATCAGTGAAAATGTGCAACAATAGTGTGCAATAATTAAATTCATTAAACTATGAAGTACTCAAAAGTAACCATTAATACTAGTACATTTCCATTTTAATAATTATTTAACAATTAAATATAATTAAATTCTAAGTTTTCTGAGACTTGGCCTCGACCGACAATATCCAATACCAGTGCCACAATAGAAACCTCAACAGGATATCTAATAGGTAAAAGATAATAATAATACCAATTTTGTGCTTTAGCTTAGAAGGTATAAACTAAGAAATCACCACAGTGAATATTCAAAGTAAACATCATCCTCAGACATGCAAATCCTTACCCTCGGGCAAGCAGAAACGAAACCCTCAGGTGACTACCCTCAGGCATAATGAATATTTACCTCATAAATATGATATATCGCCCTCAGGAACAGAAGCTACTTCCCACAAACATAAGAAATGTTTTCCTCAGGCTAAACAAAACATTGACCTCAGGCTAAACAAAACATTTCCCTCAGGCTAAACAAAACACTATCCTCAGGCGTTCCATAGGAAAATCAAGTAACTAAGCTGAGCCCAATGCATAAGCAAGGAATTTATATATATTTTATCTCAAGAAAACTCAAAACATTCTATAATCATGGCATACCCATGAGTATCATGGCCAAATGGCTAAAAAAAGGAAAACACACCCTCAGGGTGGCCCTAGATCAAATCAACGATCTCAAACAACAGTTTATACTTATTTGTTAGATTACCTATGAAATTCTAGGTATCTCAATAGTCAAAGTCTCAGCCATATGACACCTCGAACAAGGGAGTGTGGCACAACAGTAAAAAAAAAACTCGATAGTTGGAATTAAACACAAGACCACCTACCTCGATCTCCTCTGATCGATATACGTGAAAGGCACCTCCTGAAACAACCAAGAACGATTTAGATCTGAGATAAATGATTACCCATTCAAACCTAAATAACTTACCTTAGGGAAAGAATTGAAAGGAGATACTCAAGGATAGGGAATACCTTACCCCGCGCGGTTCAAACGAGATTGACGGTGGAAGAATCAGAGTTTCGGTGAGCGATCGGGAGCTCCTCCAAGTCTCGGCCTCCTCTCCCGTAGTTCCTGGTGAGTCCTTTAACTCCTCTGTCGAATGAGGAGACTACTGCCTATTTTTAATGAAAAAACATAATTACACAGTGTGTACTCTCAAGTACACAACATATACATTCCTTTTAAACTGTTCCTCTAGCGACTAATTTTTACCGCCTCACTATTCATCTGCTGATTTGATTACACGGTGTGTATTACTAAGTACACGGTGTGTACTATCGTTCCTCTGGTAGCTACTTCCACTACCTTACTGTTCACCTATCAACTGATTACACGGTGTGTATTACTAAGTACACGACATGTAGTTATTTTTTACACCCTTAATCGCCAACAAGCCTACACACCTTGTATTCTCATCCCACATGGACAAAGTACACGGCGTGTACCCATAAATTTGGGACTTTCCCCACATTTCCCTTTTTTCTCAAAAATAGTTAAGGAAAAGAAAAATAATAAACCCGTACCTCAAGAATAAGAATCGGGTTCTTACAATTTCCCTCTTTTTTGGAACTTGGTTTGTGTTTGGAGAAAGTTGCATGGGGGAGAGTTTGTGACACCTACGATGTCACTAGATTGTGTTTAGATCATTAAAGGATCATCGGGTGGGTTTCCCCTAGTATTTGGGGTGTCATTTGGGGGTTTTTGGACAATTTTTGGGGTCATATGGTTTGAGAATAGTTTTCCCAAACCTCTCAACTTTAAACCTATAAGTTTCAGAATTTTTCCAATAGCCCTCGCATGGTTTGCACACACTTTACAAAACCGTGCAACAAAACTGTACATCCACTTATGTGTTTAATAAATTTTAACCTAAAAGTATAATTAAGGTGATTCTACCTCAAAAATTGATCCATACCTATTGGATATCAACCATAGGTGACTCTCCCTTCTTTCTCTATCATTTTTATCAGTTTTTGGGTGATTTCTCACCAAAGGTTAGTGATTCTTCATCAATTACTTCCCTTTCCTATTATCCTCTTCCTTATTATTACATTATTTCTTAGTTTTTTATTATCCCCTAGTCATTATAGACCCATGGTTATGTTTTCTCATTATTTTTATGGTGGTTTTGTTCTTTTAGGGATGTTCTTCATAGATCTAGTGTTTTGGAACCCGCAACGGGTGATTCCGGGTGTGCGTTTCCATTCCACCATGGATTTGAGGAAGGTTTACCATTGCGATTGAATTTATAATTTGAGTTTTATCATTTTATTTCTGTTATAACCTAATATATATGTAAATTATTATGTTTCAACCATTGGATAATTTATTTGGTGTGAGAATTGGTAGTGTAAGCCTTGTTTTGTGAAAAATGTTTTTTTGTTATAATTGTGCACATCGCTTGTTTAATTAAATGTTTCATTAGTTTTAAAACATGTTTTGTGATGTTTAAAACCTTTTTTTATCAATTTAAATATGTTTATGGAATGAAAATTTGGGTTTATACCTTGTTGAGTACTAAATTTGAATTGTTTTGTTAAATAGTGCATGGTCGTTGTGTGTTTAAGTGCCCGATTACATTTTATATGTTAAGTATGATTAAAAATGATTGGTTTAGTTTTATAAATACATTAGAAGCATGATAAATGATATTTTGGGGATCTTTTGTGGCTTTCCAAAGTGGTTTTGGTTTTATAAACAAATGGGTGTTGGTTATTAACATGTTTTTCATGGGTTTCCAAAAGAAGGTCTGTTTGGAATATTTATAAAAATGGTTATCCCTTGAATATGTAATATAAATATTTTAAATGAGTTTACCAATATTTTTATTATTAAAATGGTTTGTTTACACCTATTTATGAAAAGTGGGATTTGTGGCTTTGATAAACATTGGTTTGGTAAAATGCTTAAAGGCCCGTTTGGCATCCTTGTGTAAATGTGAAAAGTGTTTGTTATAAAAACCCACATTGGATGTTTCTCATGATTTTTAAACATGGAATGGTTGGGATTTAATCATTATAGAATCACCATGTTCCATTATATGGGTCCCTGTTTGTGACCCTTTGTGATTTATTAATCTTAAGGCATGAGAGTAGTCCTTGGGGAGACTCGGGGTGAGGCTTGTTATGGATTATCATTATTATATATGTTGTGATTGGATGCTCGAATGAAATTGGTTAGATCACCATCATTAAATATTTGAGACATGGGAACCTATCATATTGAGATAATGGTCTAACAATAATTGCTTAACTTGTTATGGAACTAATCAGTGGCCCATAATAGGTGGATATATTGGGTTTATTACTATGATATTTTCCCTCAGCCTGCCCTGAGAAAGGATGACCGAGCATATTGAGTGTTTTGATTTCATTGTGTGTGAAATGTCAATGGGGATGAGGTATCATGTATTAGTGTCTTCTGTATTGTTCTTAATATCCTAGGTTCACCCATGTCTATTGGCTTTCAATTGCTTGTAGTGATGAATGTGATGCTTATATGTATATCTATATTTCCCTTTTTGTGTGATTATTATTGTGCCTTCATGTGTATTGTTTTTATTAGAAAGTGATGGAATGATTTTAGCAAGGTTTATGAAAACTGTTTTCAAGTAAATTGTTTTACCCTCATTGTGCAAGATGAAAAATATAGACATCACTTTCCCCTTGAAAATGTAAAGGCACACTAATGAAATGAATCTATTTTTTGAAATGAATAAGGGAAATGGTTTGTACCTTGTTTTTAAGAAAATTATTTATAAAATAATACTTTTATTTATTGTATTTCAATTTGAAAGTGGATGTTTCTTTTATTTTAAAGGAACTGCATTGGGAATAGATTATCGAGCTATCCTACTGAGTTTTAATACTCATGCCTATAGTTATTTTTCTTTTTTATACCCTGTGAAGGTTTAGATTGATTTTGATGGCCTTGGGTGATGTTGATATTAGTTTTGGAGGGTGAACTTGAGGTCACATGGAGATGGTGTAGTATTCTGGTCTGATTGGTTATTCAGTTGTATCTTTCAGTTATTGTTTAAATGATGTTCAGTTCAATTTTATATAGATGTATATTGGGATGTCTGTTTCTTTACTCTGTTTTTTAATTGTTTATATTTGGGATAAAACATTCCCTTGTATACTCTGATGATGCCCGAAACTAGTTTTCATCCAATGGAGATTGGGAACTCCCTTCGGGCCATGCCACGAATCGACTTGGGTGCTCGGTTCAGGGTCAACCCGGGATGGTTCGTGACATCCCACATTTTAAAATGTTTCTCACATGGCATAAAGATGAGTATGAACTATATGTAGTATATCTCTGAATAAAAAAAATTGGACTTGAAGTAAGCATGTGTGTCTTGAATGAAATAGGAGTGGAAACTTAAGAATCATATTATTATGGAAAAAAGACATTTTGTTCTATTATTTCTTATGAAATGTATTGGTTTTTCCTAATTATTTAAAACACTAAAATGAAAAGATCATGATAATGTATGAATGTACAAACCTTTTAATAAATCTAGTAATTATCGGTAGATTATATTAAAAGGTGTTAAATTTGGTATCAAAATAATGATTTAGATAAATTTATTAGTTAGTATGATTCATATGAAGATATTTTAAGAGTTTAGATACCATCATTGGTTACTATGTATATGGTTGGTCATACATTTAAATACATAGATACCCGTTTTGAGGTTTTATCTGATGTGAGTACTTTATGAGTCATTTATTGAGTTTTAATAGATTTTTGAGTTATATTTATCCATAAATATTAACTTGTGTTATAGATAAAAAGTTATTTGAGATTGAATGCTTATTTATTTTTTGGAAATAAGCTAAAAGTAATTAATAACTTTTAGGGTTAAGATGATCTTTTATGTTGAGGTAATTATGGGTTATTAAATTTTTGGAACATATGATTTATTATATAGATAACCATGTGATTGAAAAGTGGTTTGGTGACTATGAGATTAATTTTGTGGTTTTTTTAAAGAAGATTACCATATTAGGAACATAATATGATTAAGGTTAAAAGAATATTTTTAGAAAAGTTGGGATTTTTTTGAGTAATACATGTTGAGATTTTATATGGAAGAATATATGATTTTATTGTGGTTTTATGGTGTTTTTTATTTTATTAATATTATTATAATTTAAAAAATATACGATTAGACATTGTAAGTGATTAATGTGGGTTGGAGTTTAATTTTATGTTGATCACGAAAGAATATGTGATCATATATTTCTAATTTATATGTTTTGAATTTGTTTAAGAATATTTTCAAGATCTTTAGGGTTAGTTATTTACTAAATGTTTAAAGTTTAACTTTGAGTGCTATTGTTTAGGCTTTGGAGATTAATGTGTTATTCCTTCATATTTCATGTTATATTACCTTGTACTAATGATATTGTTTTTGGTTAATATTTAAATACACGAGGAATAAATTATTATCCTTTTATAGATCACGTGATCTGTTAGAAGTATATTTTAGTACTTCAATCATGAAAAATGAATCTTGAATATTAATTTCTTAGAGTAAGAGATGAGATATAAGTGAGAATTCATTTCTAAGTACAACCAAAGGTTAAATTTTTTCTTATGGGATGGAATAAAATCAAGTATATATACTTTATCGTGTTCTCAATCCTAGTGGTAAAAGAATACATCAAAGCTAGAAAAGAATATTGAAGATAAAAATGTTATCCTTTTATGATCATTTATAACGATTTAATTATCTCCTCTATTCTCATAAAAAGTATTATTTTTCTCTTAAATAACACTTATTTCCATGTATATATTTTCACTTCCCACCAATGTTATACTTGTTTTGGAACATGATTACATGTTATTCCTAGTGACTTTCCTATTTCCATTTTCAAAATTTCAAAAGTATACTCTATTATCCCTTTATATGATGTGGATTTTAAACATATTATTTTTTTAAAATACTAAAAAATGTTTTCATTTCATGAATATATGTTTTATCTTCCACTCCTTGGATCCATTGTTAATTTTTTTTAAATCATTTTCATAGAAAATAAGATAAAACTGTGAGGATGAAATTTATTTAAGGGGGTAGAATGTAAGATCCCAATATTTTAGAATTTATTTTCATTAAATAATTTATTTTATATTTTATGGTATAAGAAACATTGATCTTAAACAAACCACGATATACGATATAAATATTATTATTTTACATTGATAGTTTTACCTAGCCATTAGTTTAGAGAGTATGAATAGGAATACATGTATCATGAAATATATGTAGAACATTTTTCCATAATAAATTGAATAATAATTCAATAATTGATTACCAGTTGGTTAAAAATGAAGATAAAATATTTTAAAGGAAAAAGATATACTTTTTATAAAACATTTTTTATGTGTGCAGTATATTATCTTAATGGATTAAATTATCACTATTGATAAATAATTATAATAAAATAACAAGATAATATGTCAAATTGAAATAATTAATATTCATTTTATTATTTTTATTAGGTAAAAAATTAAAATAAAGTCATTTTGTGCCTCAAAAATATATTTTCTACAAAAATGAATTTTATTACATTTTATTCACAAATATTAAAATTAATTTGTGCCACGTTTTTAAAAATTTATTTGAAAATATGTAAATATTTTTTTAAATCATCATTTCATAATAGTCCTAGTATAATTGTTTTTTATTTTTCTAAAATTATTGATTTTTGAGTGAATAGTGAAAAATCCCGATATTTTGAAAACTACAAATCATTATTTTATTTGATTTTGGTATAAGTTATTTTTTTTCTTAAAAACATAGTTTTCTAAAAACCATTTTCATTTCATTTTAGATACTTATATTAAAATTAATAGCTACTAATTTTAAAAAATGAATTCTATATTTTGAACTAGGTGGTTCAAATTTAGTAATGATTTTAGTTTCATTTTTGGTCATTAAGAAAACTAACAATGGTTAAAATGTGTCACTATAATAAAGTGTAAGTCGGGTTAATTAAGGTAGATAATTTATGATAAGGCCACAACATTTCATATTAAATCTTATTATATGATTTATTTTGACCATTATCACTTTATCATGGAGACTGGATAATTTTTGAACCACTTTACTTGGATAATGAACTTTATATTATTCTACATTAAGAAAATTTATAGAATGTTTCTCTCTTTATTTTAATATCACTAATATGATGTTATATCGCTAAAATGATTATTTCAAAAAATTTAAATAGTTATTTTGAAAATTAATTAATTTAATTTATAATATTAATTTATTTTTAATTTTTAGAGATATTATAACTATCTTGGATGCTTACGAAATGCAGAAACAACACTTGTACAAGTTATAGAAAAATAAAATAATTTATTTTTAAAACATTCAAAGTAATATATTTTGGATGAATTAGAGTTTTTGATGAATTTAGTGGATAATTATAATTTATTATTTATGGTTAAATTATTTATATACTAATTCTATTTTTATCATTAGTCCTTTAAAATTGGGATAGGTGAATAGTCCTGAAAATGACTTAAATGGGTTTCAATGTTAAAACATTATTTTTAAATAATTAAAATGTCATAAAAATCATATCCTTACTCGGTTGGATGGGAAAGTTTATATAATTTAATTTATGGTCCATTTACATAACACTCATTATTTTTAAAATTTATTTCAGGACCCTTAAAAAAATGAAAAGTGTGTAAATGGTTATTGTTAATCAAGGTTAATGAGGGGTTAAACTATAGTGATAAGGGTTAAAATAACCTAAAAAATTTTCTAATTAATATTGATTGAATTTATTTAGACCCTATATCATCCAAAATTAGGAATGGATCCAATTTGGATCCATATATACATTAATTAAACCTTATATTAATTTATAATCTATAATAAATATAAAATTTCCACCCACCTCACTATAAAAGAGAAACAACTCTAATTTCTTCCTCACACTTAATGAAAAATGTAGTTCAGATAATCTATAAAAAAATACCTTCCATGATTTCTTCTAGACTTCCTAGAAATTTTGTATCTCCCCCAATACCATCTTAATAAGTCTTAATGTGAAATCCAATAGAGTATTTCCAAAGAAGAGGTATAACTCTTACCTGATTTCTTTCATTTTATTTCTTCTTCAACCTATATTAATTCTTTCCTATCCAAAATGATATAATAAAATTAGTATCTTCCATATATTAAAATGATATCATGATTATGTAACAACCCTTTATTAACTCTTTTTTTGATCAAATGGGAATTGAAAACATCACTCCTGCATACATGTGGACTACCCCCTTCATGAAAAGATGTGTTTTGTTTCTCATCAATGACTTATATGGATGGTTAAAATGATGGATAAAATAAATAAATTTTATATTTATTCCAAAATTATTACTCTATAAAACTATGATATTCCATACCTTATTACCTTTCTATCCATTGAAAAGTGATAATGTCACTCGTTTATATGTGTGGACTACCAAGTCCACGAAGTGATGTGATTAATTTTTCATTTCTGCTTGTCATGGATGGTTCTAAAATTATATTTAATATACCAATATTAAAATTATTTCACGATTATTATTCTAAATATGATAGAAAAATTACCCCTTTTTAGCATGTCCAATGAACCGATGTTTTTTTAGGATTATAAACTGAACGCCCTCAAAACATCAAACATGAACTTAATATATTTAGTAACTATATAAGACATGGTAATAAATAAAATAAAAGAAATTATTATAAGTGAATAATCCTAAATTTTTTTTATTTATAGAGTAAATAATTAATTTTATTTTATTATATAGGATTTAAATAATGTACACATTGAGTCAGACTTAAGGTAATGAATTTCTCACATCACATTCCTTCCTTTGAAACTCATTCAATTTTAACGACATGTTTTCTTTTCCATGGTGTATGTACTTCCATAAATATGTATTTTATTATTCATTTATTGAAATTAAATTGGTTTAAAAATAATTTCTTATTCTCTCTTTCAATTTCCTTTTTATTCAAAACATACCAAAGGGGCAAGGGATTTTACTTTTAAAACTAATTTTAAAGCATTCCTTTCAAATATTTTTCCTCCACATCCATGTTCTTATAAATATTTTGAGGAAGGGTATTATTATTATTCAAATATTTTTAAACTAGTAAAACATAGTATAATTATATAAAATAATTTCTAAATGAATAAATCCAGAAGAACAAGATACAATCTATAAGTATATAATATACACTAAAAATATAAATAGAACTATCAAAACCATTTAAAAATTAAAATAGGCATGGTGATGTATAAAATTATTCTTCCTTCTAATAATGGATTCACATTTATATAATTACTTTTGGACACCTTACCTACTATGAAATAACTATATACATCTATTCCACAATCATCCATATAAATAACCATGTACCAATAATGTTGATACAAGTCTTCGCAAAGTTAACCCTATGCAGAGTACTGAAAATAAAAAAGGGATGAACTTAGTAAGGTCCATGTGTGGTATTATTAAGGTTTTATATAAATTTATATGGGAAATATAAAAAAGGAAATAAATATTATAAGGTACAATACTAACTTCATATAGTTCACAAGGGACATCATAAGGCTCCCTTTTTTATTGTAATATAGATTAAACAAATTTTTCTATTTTTTGAATGAAATTTTTAATATTAACCAAAATATCCTAAAGTTATATGAAAATCATAAGGTTTATGGAATTTATATGGTTTTCTACAGTACATCATAAGGTACATAGATACTTTTTAATGTTCATGACTTGGAGAAATTTTGAGAAATCTATTGGATGAATAATATGAGTTTTCCTAAGTTAATATTCTGAATAAAATCAATGTATTGAATTATATAACTAAAATTAAATTTATTTTACATAAAAAATAAATTATTATTCAATTTTAATAGAAATATTATAACATATATTTCTATAAGGACAAGTTCACATGGTTTGAATAACTCAATGAGGAAGAATGAACCAAATATGATTATGTTAAATGGGAAGATTCAAAAGACTATTCTAAATTTTAAATGCAATGGAATTATGTTATTTTGAATTTCATAAATCAGATGAAAAATATAATGTATTGATTCAAACTATAGTATCAATAATTACATACCAATATGAGATGATTCATGCTTATATTATATTAAAAATGATGTTAACAAAATCTAAACTAATCAAATGAAAATATTGTCACTATTTTGTATTTCTGTATTTCTCAAATTTAAATATTTAAAATTATTTTATGTGGTGACAAAATCTGAAGAATAACTAGAGCATTGTTAATCAGATAAAATTAGAAGAAAATGAATAATGTTATTTCTAAAATTACACTAGATATAGTTGTTAAATATAGAGTAGAATATTTATTGATCATGTGAACATGATCTAACAAAAAATGTGGTCGAGAAAACACACCAAGGATACCATTGTACCATTATATTATGATAATTCTCTAGAATCCAAGATGAAATTTAATTCTCTAAATGAAATTATATGATTAATATTTTGAATTCCAATATTTTGGGAGTAGTCTAGGTGATATATATGAATTATTTTTATATTTAAGAGAAAATAGATAAAAAAAGTCTTAAGTTAGAGGTCAAGGTATAGTAGAAAACTTACATTAGATAGAGTATTCATCATTCAAGGAGAAAATTATCAAGCTAATTCTATATGAATGGAGAAATGACAAACTGTATCATTTTTCATAAAATGGTATTATTTGAAGTCTTGGTTCTTAAAGTGTTGAGAATATTCATATATAATCATCTTAGAGACTCCAAGAGAAAGATATACATTTACATTAGGTAAAGTATCATAGATCCATCTATTCATATTTTTTAAATATATTCAAACTTATTTTGTAAATATTGAGAGATATTATTATCAATGAAATGATTGGTGGTATTGGGAAGAACTAGTCTTGAAAATGATACTTGGCTTACTCAAATTTATTTGATCAAAAGATTAAAATTGAAATTATGGGAATCAGATGATACCATTAACAACCAAGACGTTTTCCCCAACACGAGGGAAGAACCTTGTATAAATCATTACATGTTATCTTGATTTTTAGTTTATTAAATTAAAGTAAGGTTTAATAAAATATTTGAGTAGATTTTGTTTAAACCATTTATAGAGGATTATTTCTAAGAGAAATTAATTTTAAAGTATCAGAACCACTTATTCATCCACCCTTCCCAATAGTTCACCCAATCCTAGGGAATATCAATTTGTTTTAGAGCCTCCAGGTTCCCTCTATTAGATCTATATCGTTAAAGGATTATCAATCATAACTCTATTAAAAGTTCAGTTGTTCCAACTTTAAATGGAAATAATTAGCATACATGGATGAAAAAGATGATAAATTATCTATAATCTATTAGAATATAGGTTTTTGATATTTCAACTGTGGAATTTCCACTTATTGAAAGAAGTGACTAAATTTATTTTTCTAATAAATAGAATATATAAATTGATGGAAAATCTAGAAAAACAATTCTTATATAATTATCTGAAAAGGTCTACACAAAGGTGATGATAAATAAATCTAAAAAATCTATATGGGAAGAGCTAGAAATCATATTTTTATGGAATTTTAAATTTAAAAAAGAAAATCATCATTTTAAGAAAATTAGGTTTTACAAAAAAAATTAGGGAAGAATAAAACATTGATGACTATTTTATTGGAGTAAATTAAATAGTAAGTAATATTAGTTGATATTTTCAAAAGCTAGAGGATTATATAATTGTGAAGAATTTAATGAGGTAAATTGTTGATATATTTGATCCTAAAATATTTACCCATGAATATAGATAGGTTCTCAGCATTTATGAACTACATTGCATCCTCATTTCATATGAAATGAGAAACATACTTGAATTAAAGAAGACATATAAAGAAGGTATGTCATTTACAACCATAAAAAAGATGAAAATAAAGATTAATAAATTAAATAAAATATTGATTATAATTAATAAGAATCTAAAGATAATGATTATAAGAGAATTATGTCTCTAATCTTTATGAATTTAAAAAATAGAAAGGTAAAATATAATAAAATTATTCCATGAAAATAATTCAATTATGGTGGCATTGGAAAATTTTCCATAAATTTTAAAAAGGGAAATATAATTTAATATGATTCTAAAAAGCATGGTGATAGATCAAAAATGAATTATTAGGGTTAAAATTCAAAAGATGTGAAAAAAATTAGTGAAGTTAGAAATAACTTTCCAAGAAGAAAAATAAGAATTTTGCTGATTAAATAAGATGAAGAAGACTATTTATCCAATATATAATCATAGGGTGAGACTCTTGAGATGTATAAATTTGTCATGGATCATGTTTAAATCCATAAAGAATCATATATAAGTGAAGATGAAGAAGGCGAATACACTTATATAAAGAATATGATTTAAGGTTGAACTTAAAAAATTACTTGAGAGTATATTTCCAAGATAAATAATTAAATATGACTTATAAAGAAATAATATAGAATGAAAAATAAATGAAAAGAATATTTTAATTAAACAGAAAATAAAATCATCGAGGAAATCAAGAAATTCAAATTGAATACTGTTGAGTAGGACAATATCATTAAAGATCTTGAATAAAAAAATTTAATGAAAGAATAAGGTATTTTAATGACATAATAAAAATGTGTTCCCACTAAAAATGAATTGAAAAATATGAATGAATATTTAAATGTGGCTATTTAGTTTATAGAAGATCCAGAAATGGATGTCAAATTAGTGAACTCAAAAGAGTTGGTCAAAATTTCATGTGCTATGAGGATCCCCAAACCCATACACCCATTTTTGACACTAAAAAATTATTCATTACTATAACAATGCAAGATTAACATACATATGCATTAATTTTTTTCATAATACTTAATAAATTTAAAAAAAGATTCCCAAAGACTGTATTAGTTTAATATCTTTGGAATCTTGGAACAAAAATATTCTAACTCAATGAAAGATATTTATTTTTTCCCAAAAAGATCTTCCCCATAAGTAATTCTACTGAATTTTTTTTTATAACCTGAGTAAAGTAAACATAAGAAAGGGGTGAGATCGAATGATCATAACGGGTAAATAATGGAAATATATAAGCTTAACATGAACATAAGGGTATGAAAACATGAGCATAACATTCTAAGATCATACCCTTCATAAAAAAGATTAGAAACATGATACAAGGTGTAAATATTGGTAGTTCATGAGACATGAATCATAAGATAATCAATAACATGAACCATGTGATCATATCATAGGAATAATACATAGAATTTGTGGCAAACACATAAACATGTAATATCTTTACCTATAAGTCAAGGATTGTTGCCAAAAACTTATTAGGGAACTTCATGGGGACTACACCTACTAGGAAGGATACACCACCATCCCCAATCATAGTCCTTTCCTTGTAATGGATAGGGTTTCCCCATCTTCTCATCTTCCCATCTTCATGGGTAAAACACCTTCTGGGCGGGACACACCACCATCCCCAATCACAGTATTTTCCTTGTAAGGGATCAAGTTTCCCCATATTCCAATAGTATATCAATTCTGTTGACTTGATTCCCATAATTATCTCATGAGACATAAATCTTCACTTAATGCATTAGAGGGAGATATAGGCCCCACCCATTACATAATAAAACTATTCATACATGTTCCACAAGATAATAAAACTTTTATTATATCATGACCCATAAAAAGAGATGGGTTTTATAAACATTATATCATAACTAATGAAATGAAATGGGTATCATAAACATTTCATAACCTTATAACCTATATAAAATATATTGGTTTTATAATCATTTCATCAAAGCATAACTCATGAAAAGAAGTGGTTTTTAAAAGCATATAACCCATGGGATAGAAATGGGTGTCATAAACATCATTTCATTAAGACATAAACCATTAAATAAAGAATATGAATGATATTTTTAGATCATATACCAAATAAAGCTTAAACTATAATAGAGGATTACATCTTAGATAGAGAAGGGTTTTGGATGATCACTTGAAACATTTCCTAATAAAAATAACCTTTCTTTGAAAATCATTTTCATAAAACCATTTTGAAAATCCTTTTCTTATAAAGAAAGATTTATAATTTCATTTAAGACAATTCTTGATGAAAATACCTTTTATACTTTGAAAAATTATTTTTAAAACATAAATTATTTTGAAATTTTTTTCTTTTAAAATATATTTGGAAACTTATAAAAGATGCTTGAAAATATTTTGAAAACCTTCTTCTTCTAAAACACCTTTAAAACTCATAATAAAATCTTGAAAATATTTTTGAAAACCTTTTTCCATGAAAATAATTTGAAAACATAAAAATAAGGCTTGAAATAATTTTAAAAAAAATTTCCTTTAAAACTTATAAAAGAATCTTGAAAACATTTAAAATAATTTTTAAACATATTCTTTTTGAAAACCCTTTTTCTTTGAAAACCATTTTAAAATAAAAAAAATTATATAATATTACGAAAAAAATTTCTTTAAAAAAAAACCTTTTAACTTAAAAAGAAATCATCAAGAAAATGATGGTTATGATGGTGGGTAAGTCCGTACAAGCCAAACATTCCTTTTTCACCTTAAAAGTTTAGAAAAGTGTCTTGATCAGAAAATGATAAGAATATTAATGTTAAAAACGTTTTGTAAAAAGGTAATACATGGGTAAAAATTTCCTTTAAAAATTATAGGATAATTTTAAAACATTTTTGAAAACATTTTTAGAAAATATAGTTTTTAATGAATAAAAATTTCTAACTGAAATTCGAAATAAAGTTAGATTAAAAAACATTTTATTAACTATATTATGTAACAAAGAGTTAAAAAATGGTACCATTAATTGGATATAACATTAATATATATATTTTAAGAAAATTCATGAGGTTTTTTGAGATATGGATCATAATATTTCATCAATGGAAGCATATTCATAAATAATCTCGGTAAACAATAAGAATGAAGCTATAAACCATTACCACAATAACTTTAAATCATAATAAAATGAAAATAATAACATTACATGAAGCTTAAAATATAATTAAAATAAGTATATTAATTATATAACATGTAAAAAGGTAGTATATACACCTCATAGAAAATATTGGTGCATAACATGGTATGTGTCTCAAAAAAGGAAAATTGAGACAAAATTACTTTACCGATTTGGTAAATTTTTAAACATAAACCCCATGAAAGATAGATAATAAAATAGATATAAAAATACCCATAAATTTATTTATAATAATAATAGAATAAATCCATGGGAATTATACACACCACACAAATTAAATGAGTGGTGAATAAGGCATGTATCTGATGGAAATAAAAAGTGAGATGAAATCCCCTTACCTTAAATCTTGACTTTATTTGTACAATTTAAAACCTTATGTATAATAAATATAATTTTATTATAAATATAAAACATAAATTATTCTTATATATAATACCACATAAGATTCACATATGACTTTATATTACCCATTTATTAACAATTCCATGTTAAAGTAAGTGTTTGGGTAATAACTGCTTTGTTTATCATACATGTTTAGGCTTTTTATTATTGATAGTCTTACATAGATCATGATTTACTTAATTAAATAATGTAAAACATGATTTATATATCATATATATTCAGTATATAAATATTTATATTAATCTATAAATGATATAAAAATTAAATAAAATACACCATTTATGGAAATGGTAGGCCAAATGTACGCATGAACGCTGCTTCTATTTTTTTATCGTATTAAAAGAAAGAAAGTAAATTAAATATATATATATATATATATATATATAATATAATTAATGTATAATTATTAGGTAATATATATCTTATAATTTTACTAAACCCATCCTTAATACATTCCATGTAAAGTGTAAATGAATCACATTTCTTTGAGGAGTCGGTAGTCCACACTTCCACAAACGATGCTATCGCATTTACAAAAAACAGAAATCACGAAGGTAGGATTTATATAATAACTAAATAAGTATAAATAAATCATAAATATAATATATATATTATAAAATATAGTTTCCATCATAATTCCCAACCATGAGAGGTGGTAAAGGAAAAACGAACAACAACATTTTGTAAGGCGGTAGTTCACCGTACACAAAAATGGTAAGTTCATTACCCATTAGATGGAAGTGTGTGTAAGTGTATAAAGAACCCTTAGAATATTTTTTAGTATATTGAGGATACTTATGTTATTATATAATTATTTAATAATAATAGTTGATGTGATGGATAAATAAAAGAAAGGAGCTTGAGGAAGGATGGTACCTTTTTTCTGGGTAACTCCTTTTGCTTTACACAAAAAATTTTCCTTGGTTGGATTTATGCCCAAAGGGAGGAATAAAGGAGTAAGGGAGGGAAATTTGGAGCTTATTTGATTAGAGTTTGGGTGATATAAATGTCTTTATAGGTGTGTATAAGTGGGAGGGGTGAGTGCCTTTTTATAGTGGAGGAGGAGTGGTATTGTTGTAAATTTTTATAAAGGGAATTTCATCCATGTTTTTCCTATGAAAAGTGGGTCCAATAATTAATTTTTTATCAAAATTGATAACATGGTATAAATATGTCCATAAAATGTATTTTTAACAATTTTATAGGTTTTTTGGACCTTAATTTTAAGGTTTAGTCCTTTATTAAGTTAATTTTCCTCTTAATCATTGTAATTAATTTTAATTACTTTCACTAATATTTTTGGTCAAAAACTAATTTGAACTTATTATAAATTATAAATTATGATAATTAAAAATATGGAATCCCTTTTTTCAAATTCCAATCACATAAGTGGCATAAATTAATTTAAATTTAATCCTATAGATGGGACAACAAAGCAGTTTTTTAAAGTAAAAATGTTCAAAGGGTTGATAAGTTTTTATATCCAATTTTAAAGTGAAATTGATTCCAATTAAATAAATTGGATTAAATGATTTATATTTGATCTAATTATACTTTAAAACAAATTATATATATAATTTAACCTTACAAATAAATTTAAAAAATCAGTTTTGAATTAAAATTATGTATTTTTCACTATTCATCAAGAAATAAAACTTCATAGAAAAATACAAAAAATTAAAAATAACCTAATTTTTGTATTTTTATTTCAAAAATGAAGTTTATTTTGACATAAAAATTTATAATATTTCCAAAATTTAGATTTAAAACAAGTTCATCAATAAAAGATAATAATACCGCTTTTATAAAAATATAGGTTTTTATGTGTAATAATGGGCTTGTTCCTATCTTATGAAAATAAAATATATTTTATAAATGTAAAAAAATATTTTATTGAATATATAAAATATATATTTCATTAATATCATTCATAAATAGTAATTAATTTAATTTATTATGATAAAATTCCTTTGTGATCATAAAATTTGTTTTTATAAAAACATTCCCTTTATATTCAATTAATTCTTATATTAATTTATAATTAATTTTTAAACAATGAATTAATCCATGTAGTTTTATAAGTTAGTTAATCCTATTCATAAAATCTAACTTAATTTCTTGGTTATATCTTATTATATTAGATAATAATATTTTTAATAATATATTATTTCCCTAAAAAACATGGCATTGCATGTTACACAAGCCATCAAGGAAAGCCAGTCTTGTGCATAACATAAGCTAAGATCTATGTTCCATGTAGAGAAAGATAAAATTTATTTTATGTGTAGTGAAAAATTAACTTGGTGTTTCATATAAAACAATCCAAATTTTGTGCTTTAATATATATAAAAAACTATTTTATGTGTTGTGTAAAATATAAAATATCAAAAAGATTAATTTAATTTAAAAAAATATTTCAAAAAATCTCAGGGTGTTACATTCTACCCCCCATAAAATTATTTTTACCCTCTAAATTTTTCTGGGTTATCAAAGGTTTAATACTTGAATGTTCCTTTCATAGAAACCCACATCATAAAAATAAATATTGAAACTTCCTTTAAAAAAGGAAGTTGGAAACATAATAGTTACCCAATGTAACATATAACTATATTTCTACATAGGGGGACATGATTGAGAAGTGAAAACATGGAAATGGAAGAGAAATATAACTATCATGTACTGATAGATAGCGACAAAGAACACATTCATGAGAAAGTTAATAATTACAAATCCATAAATCTGCGATGATCTAAGGGGCTGTTTGATTCATCATAAACAAAGGTACTAGGATAATTTTTTTTGGTTTCAAGACCCTTTTTACTAATGTTAAATAATTTTCATGAGATGATATACTTACTATATTTAGTATAACCTCGCCATTTGTTGTGTATTTATCAATTTCCAATTCATCTCTTATTTTAAGAAATGAAGGTGAATTTTCCATTCCTAAGGCATTAGCAGATCATGAGATCTATAAATAGAATGATAGGTCATTCCATCTATCACAAAAAGGGTTATCACAAGTTATAAAATATGAATAAATCCATATATGGTGAGATGATACTCTAATCTTTAAAACATCATCTGAAGTTTAACATAAACCATTCCATAAATGGTTAACCTTATAACCCTTTCAGAAGATGAAAGTTCAAAACTCTAGAAATAAGGTTACTAAATTTATCAAACAAATATTATAATTTATCCCCTATATATCATAAAATAGATCTTGGATGTAGCATACCAAACATGTGAATACCTTTATCATGTATTCCCTTGAAACATGGTAATAACCTAAATTACTATATTTTCTTATTGAAAAAATTCACATTACCTTATTCCAAAGTATATTAGATAAATTATTTAAATCTAACAATATTTTAAACTTCATCAAAGATAGAATAACCACTTTTCAACAAGTCCTTAATTGGTTCTAAGATAATTAGTACCATCCAATTCAGTTATTCATATCCAACATATCTTTATACAAGAAAAATTATCTTAACATAATGAACATATTAAGGGTTTATCTTCCCTTATTCAAAATGTCACATTACCATTAAATCAATTTTCTGGTCCATCAGAAACATTCAACATAAACTTGTAAATCCTGAGCAAAAAACATAAACTAAATAATCCTTGTAAATTTCGCCATTCATATAACATAATTATTGAATCCAAATACATAAAACTTAGATTATTCCACTTTATCTGTAATATATAAGAATTCCACCTCATCCTATTACTTAATACCTCTTTCCTTTCACATTTCATCTATAGTCTCATCATCAGTAGCTATATAACCATTGCTCATACAACCTTGATAATTCTCTACTTGATATTTCCATTTGGGAAATTTATTTTAATAATGACCATTCATTACACACTTAAAAGAATTTATCCTTTGATTATGTATTAGGGATGCCAATATTCCCATCCATTTCATTAACCAAACCCTTTATTTTTCTTTTGGAGTTACTTGCTTTGTGTCCTTCCTTTCCACAGTCAAAACATCTTCTTGTTCCTCTAAGACATTCACTTAGGTGATTAATTCCACATTATTAACATAAATAAAACCACATCTTCTATCCTCCATGGTTTCCATTACCCAAACTCCCATCGAACTCTTTCTTTCTCTCCCTCGGTGAGTCCGATAGTTGGTTAAGTTACACATTGTTAATCAAGTTCTATGAAATATTAATAGACATGATCACAACATCCATCACTCCAGTAACCATACCATTTGAATTCTCATCATAAAATTGTCCATAACATTCAATGTTAACCTAGTTTGTTCTGATTATTTCCATTTACCAAAACCAGAAAGCATTAAGTAAGAAACAATTATCATAATGATGAACCATATAATCATGAAAAATCACTTATAAGATGTCTAAATTATGACACCCTCCTTAATCTATGACACCTTAGGTTTATCCTAGGTTATTCATATCAAACTACCATTTAAATACATCATGATTCTCTATAAATAGTTTATGAATTTCCAAATAATATCCCCCGATAGTGTCAAACCAGTTGTGTAGCAAGGCCTGCTGTCATGTATTAAATTATGCTCGAGTCAGGCCCGATGCACCTTATTAGAGTTACTACCCCTAGGTACATCTATGCCAGATCCACATCCACTTTTAGTACCCATATAGGTATATAATGATATGAAACCACTCACTTCATCCTTTACCAAAATTCTAGGAAATTTTTCTAAACATTAACTCATCCTTAGACTTATCCTTAAATACACCCATAGAAATATCCTTACAAATATCCCTAGGGACCTCACTAAAGTTTATTATCCTAGTTTATAAATGTTGAATTAAATTTCACTCTTATACCAACTATAAAAACCCAAGATTAACATAAATAGATATTACATCATTTTTCTGGAATACTTAATACATTACAAAAATAGATGCCCAAAGACCGTATTATTTTTGAACTTTGGAAACTTGGAAAAAAATATTCCATCTCAATGAAAGATCATAAATATTTCCCACAAAGATATTCCCCCTTATTAATTCTACTTAGAAACCTTTCTTCATAACCTGGGGAAAGGAAATATAAGAAATGGGTGAGCTTGAATGATCGGTAAGGGTAAATAAAGAAAATATGTAAACATTAGGGTACGAGAACATGAGCATAACATTCGAAGATCATACCCTATATAAAAAATATTAGAAACATGAGATATTTAATAAATATTGGTAGTTTATAATACATGAATCATAAGATAATCAAGAACATGAACCATGTGAGCATATCATAGACATAATACATAGAATTTTCGGAAAATAAATAAAAATGTAATATCTTTTCCTATAAGTCAAGGATCATTTCCAAAAACTTATCAGGACAATTCATGTTGACTATACCTATTAGGCAGGACATAACACCATCCCTAGTTTTAGTCCTTTCATTGTAAGGGATATGGTTTCCCTATCTTCCTATAGTGGATCAAGTTTTCCTATCTTCCCATATTCATGGGGACTACACCTACTGGGAGGGACACACCACCATCCCCAGTCATAGTCTATTACCTATAAGGGATCTATTTCCCCCATCTTACCATAGTGGATCAATATTTTTTACTATATTCCTATCATTATCTCATGAGATATAAATATTTACCCAATGAGTTTGAGGGAGATATAGGTCCCACCCATCACATAATAAAACCATTTAAACATGTGCCCCAAGATAATAAAACATTCACCATATCATGATCCATAAAAAGAGATGGGTTTCATAAACATCATATAAAAATCCATGACATAAAATGGGTATTATGAAAATTTAATCACCTCATTATCTATATAAAATAGATAGGTTTCATAATCATTTCATCAAAGCATAACCCGTGAAAAGAAGCAGTTTTCAAAAGGATACAACCCATGGGAGAGAAATAGGTGTCATAAACATAATTCCATTTAGAAATAAAACATTATATATATAATATGAATGATATTATTGGATAATTTACCCAATAAATCTTAAACTATAATAAAGGATTACATCTTAGATGGAGAAGTATTTTGAAGATCACTTGAAAAATCTCTTAAGGAAAATAGCCTTTCTTTGAAAATACTTTTCATAAAACCTTTTTGAAAATACTTTTCTTATAAATAAAGATTTAAAATTTAATTTCAAAAATTTCTTAAGGAAAATATATTTTCATCTTTGAAAAATTATTTTTAAAACATGAATCATTTTGAAAACCTTTTTCTCTTAAAATAGATTTGAAAACTTATAAAAGACGATTGAAAATATTTCAAAAAACTTCTTCTAAAACACCATGAAAACTCATAATGAAATATTGAATTTTTTTTGAATCCTTTTTACTTTAAAATACATTTAAAACTTAAAAATAAGGCTTGAAATCATTTTGAAAACAAATTTCCTTGAAAAATTATAAAATAATCTTAGAAACATTTGAAATACTTTTTAAACATAAAACATTTAAAAAAAAAAAATTTCTTTTAAAACCATTTTAAAATCAAATTTTTTTCATAATATTAGGGAAAAGAATATCTTTAAAAGAATAACCATGTAAATTATGAAGGAAGCATCATGTAAGTGATGATCATAATGCTGGGTAAGTCCATACATGCCAAACATTCCTTTTTCACCTTAAAAGTTTAGAAAAGTGCCTTGATTAGAAAATGACAAGAAGATTCCTTTTAATTTTTTTTTAAAAGTTTATTACATGGGAAAAAATTTCCTTTAAACATCATGGTATAATATTAAAATATTTTTTAAAACATATTTAGAAAACATGGTTTTGAAAGAACACGTATTTCCGACTGAAAGGAGAAATAAAGTCATATTAAAAAAACATTTTCTTAATTATATTAAGTACCAAAGAGTGGAAAATGGTACCATTAGTTGGATATAACATTAATATACATAGGTTAATAAAATTCATGAGTGTTCTTGCAATATGGATCATAATTTTTCAACAATGGAAGCATAGTCATAAATAATCTCGATAAACAATGAGATTGAAGCCATAAAACTTTACCACTTTGGTAACATTAAATCATTATAAAATGGAAATAATAACATTAAATTAATCTTAACATATCATAAAATAAGTATATTCATGATATAATAAGTCAAAAAAAAATTATATACACCTCATATAAAATATAGGTGCATAACATGACATGTGTCCCAAAGAAAGAAAATTGAGACAAAATTACTTTACCGATTTGGTAACTTTTGAAACATAACCCCCATGAAAGAAAGATCATAAAATGGATATGAAAATACCAATAAATTTATGTATAATAATCATAGAATATATACATGGGAAGTATACACACCATAAAAATGAAATGAGTGGTGAATAAGGAATGTATCTCATGAAAATAAAAAGTGAGATGAAATTCCCCAACCTTAAGTTTGAATTTCTTTGTACATGTTCAAACATATTGTATAATAAATATAAGTTTATTATAAATATAAAACAGAACCAAATTATTATATCTAATACCATATAATATTAACTTATTAATTTATAATACCTTTTTATTAACTATTTCATGTTAAATTAATGTTTCGGGTAATAACCGCTTTGTTTATCATATGTGTTTGGACTTATTATTCTTGATCCTATAAGATAGATCAAGATTTACTTACTTATAGAATTTAAAACATGATTTATATGTCATATATATTCATTATATAAATATTTATAGTAATATATAAAATATAGAAATATTAAATAAAATACATCATTCATGGTGATGGTAAGCCCTACGTACGCATGAATGTTACTTCTATTTTTCTGTCGTATTGAAAGAAAGAAAGTAGATGATATATATATATATATATATATATTATTTTGAATAGAATTATTATTTCATATATATATCATATAATTTTACTAAACCTGTCCTTAATACATTTCATGTAAAATGTGAACGAATTACATCTCTTTAAAGAGGCGGCAATCCACACTTCCACAAACAAAGTTATCACATTTACACAAAATGGAAATCATGTAGGTAGGGTTTATATAATAAATAAATAAGCATAAATAATCATAAATATAATATATACCTTATAAAAATATATTTTCCATCATAATGACCAACCATGATAGGTGGTAAAGGAAAAATGAACCACATCATTTTGTGAGGTGGTGGTTCGCTGTACACAAAAAACAATATATTCATTACACATTAGATGGAAGTGTGTGCATGTGAAGGTACAACCATTATAATAAAAAAATATAAATATATTTAAGATACCGTGGTTATTATATAATTATGGAATATGAACAGTTGAGGTGATTGAGAAAATAAAAGAAAGGAGCTTGAGGAAGGATGTTACCTCTTCTTTGGGTGACTCCTTTTTCTTTACACAATAGAGCTTCCTTGGTTGGATTTTTTTTCCCAAATTGAGGATTAAATGAGGAATTAAGATATTTTGGGAGATTATTTGAGTATATTTTGGATGATAAATGGATTTATATGTTTTAATAAGTGGGAGGGGTGAGTGCCTTTTTATTGTGGAGGAGGAGTGACATTCTTGTTAATTTTTGGAAAGAGAATTCCACTAACATTTTTCCAATGAAAAGTGGACCCGATAATGAAAAAAATTATTTAAAATGGATTATATTGTTGATATATTTATAGATAATATATATTTTACAATTTTATATTTCTTTTTGGGCCTTAATTTTAATGTTTAGTCCTTTATTAATCTAATTTCCCCCTCAATCATTTTAATTAATTTTAATTAATTTCATTAATATTTTTGGTAAAAAATAATTTTATCTTATTAGACTTTATAAATTTTTATGATTAAAAATATGGAATATATATTTAAAAATTACAATCACAGAAGTTAAAAAAATTAATTTAAATTTAACCCCATAGACGGGATGACAAAGTGGGTTTTTAAAGTAAAAATGTTCAAAAATTTGGTATGTTTTTATATCCAATTTCAAATTGAAATTGATTAAAATGAAATAAATTGGAATAATATATGTATATTTTATCTAATTATACTTTAAAAACAATTAAAAATATAATTTTTCCTTATAAATAAATTAGAAAAAAATATCTTTGAATTAATATTCAGTATTTTTTCTATTCATCAAAAAATGAAACTTCAAAAAAAAAAACCAAAAATTCACGCTAACCTAATTTTTATGTTTAAATTTTAAAAATAAAGTTTATTTTTACATATAATTTTATTAAAAGTTTCAAAATTTATATTTTAAATAGGTTTTCCATTAAAATACAGTAATAAGGCTTTTATTAAAGTATAAGTTTTTATGTGTAATATTGGGTTTGTCCCTATCTATGCCTATCAAATATATTTTATGAATGTAAAAAAATATTTGATTTAATATATAAAATATATATTTCATTAATATAATTCACCAATTTTAATTAATTTTATTTAATAGGATAAAATTATTTTGTGAGCATAAAAGTAGTTTTTATAAAAACAATCCCTTTATATTCAATTGGTTCTTATATTCATTTCTAATTAATTTGTAAATAATGAATTCAAATATGTATTTTCATAAGTTAGTTAATCCTATTAATAACCTTCTACTTAATGGCTAGGTTATATGATATTATATTAGATAATATTTTTTTAAATAATATATTATTGTTCATTAAAACTTGGTCTTGTGTGTTACACAATCCATCGAGGAAATTCAATCTTGCGTGTAATTTAAGATAACACTAACATTCCGTGTAGAGAAATATAAACTTTATGTTGCATTTAGTGCATGATTAACTTGGTTTTTCATATAACTCAAGCCAAATTTAGTTCTTTAATATATATAAAAACTATTTTTAGTATTACGTGATATGTAAAATATAAAAAATATTAATTTAATTTGAAAAAAACTATTTCAAAAAATATTGGGGTGTTAGATTCTACCCCCCATTAAAATTAATTTCTCCCTCAAAATTAATCCGCTTTATCAAAGGTTTAATACTTTAAAGTTCCTTTCATAGAAACCCACATCATAAAAATGAATACTAAAACTTCCTTTAAAAAACAAATGTTGGAAACATAATGTTTACCCAAAGTAACATATAACTAGGTTTCCACATAGGGGAACATAGGTGGTAAGTGAAAAAATGGACATAGAAGAGAAATATAACTATCAAGTTTTTATAGAGAGTGATAAAGAACAAGGTTAGGTGAAAGTTAACAGTCATAAAATCCATAAATCTATGACGATCTAAGGGGAAATTTGATTCATCATAAATGAAGGTACTAGGATATTTGTTTTTTGGTTTCAAGATCCTTTTTCCTAATGTTGAATAATTATCATGAAATGATATGATTACTTGATTCTATACAATATCACCCATTGTTGTGACTTTACCAATTTCTACTTCATCTATTATTTTATGAAATAAAGGTGAATTTTTTATTCCCAAAGCATTAGAATACCATGATATCCATAAATAGAATGATAGGTCATTCCATCTATCAAAACAAAAGGGTTATCACAAGTAATCAAATATGCATACATCCACATATGTCGAGATGATAATTTAATCTCTAAAACCTTATCCAATGTTTAACATAAACCATTCCATAAATGGTTAACCTTATAACCCTTCCAAAAAATTAAAGTCAAAAACTCTAGAAATAAGGTTACTAAATTTCTCAAAAATAGATTAGCATTGATCCCCTATATATAATAAATTAGCTCTTAGTTGTATCATAACAAACATGCGAATACATTTATCATGAATTCTATTAAAACATGGTAATAACCTAAATTACCAAAATTACTTATTAAAAACATGCGTGTTTTCTTATTCCAAATTATATTGGATAAATTCATTAAATCAAAAAGAAAATAAACTTCATCAATGATAGCATAACCACTTGTCAACAAGTCCTTAATTAGTTCCAAGGTAATCAGAACTGTCTAATTTATTTATTCATATCCAACATATCTTTATCCAAACAACATTATCATAACATAAGGAACATAATAAATGTTATATTTCCTTATTAAAAATTTCACCTTGACATTAAATCACTTTTCTAGTCAATTTGTATCATTCCATATAAACATGTAAGTCATGAGCGAAAAACATAATCTGAACAAACCTTATATATTTCACTATTCATATAACATAATTATTGAATCAAAATAAAAAAAACTTTAATTATTCCACTATATACATAATCCATAATAATTACACCTCATATTATTACTTAATACCTTTTTCCTTTTACATTTAATCTATACTCACATCATCATCAACAATGTAACCATTACTCATCCACCTTGCTGAGTCTCTTCTTGAGCTTTCCACTTATGGAATCAATTTTCATAATGAAAATTCATTCCACACTTAAATAATTTAACCTTTGATGATTTATTAGGGAGGAAAATATTCCCATCCATTTCATTAACTAAACCCTTCATTTTTTACTTTGTAGTTACTTGCTTTGGGTCCTTATTTTCCACAGTCAAAATATTTTCTTGTTCCTCTAAGACATACAATTAGGTTATTATTTCTAAATTATTTACATAGAGGAAACTAAATATTATTTCCTCTATGGTATCCATTACCTAAACTCTCAGTTAAATACTTCCTTCTCATCCTTGGTGAGTCTGAGAGTTGGTTATGGTTCATGTTGTTAATAAATTTTTGTGAAAATGATGAGGCATGATCACAACATCCTTCACTCCAGTGACCATCCCATTTGACTGATCATTAGTAAATCGTCTATCACATTGATTGTAAACCCAGTTCATTTGGTTCCCTCCATTGAATAAAACCAAAAATAATTGAGTAATAAATGATTATCATAGTGAGGAACCACATAATCATGAAAACCCACTTATAGGATGTCTAAACTGTGACAATTCCTTAATCTATGACCCCTTAGGTTTATCCTAGATTATTCATATCCAACTTCAATTTAAATCCTTAATGATAGTTTGTAAAGTGTTTTTAAATTTCAAAATAATATCCCCTAATAGTGTTAAACTAGGTGTGCAACAAGGCCCGTTGTTGTGTATTAGATTATGCTCAAGTCAGGGTCGATGCACCTTGTTAGAGTTATTACCCCTCAGTACATCTGTACTAGAACCACATCCAATTATAGTATCTAAAAGGTATGTAATGCTAGGAAACCACTCACTCTATCCTTTAGCAATTTTATAGGTCATTTTTCTAAAAATTAAATCATCCTTATATTTATCCTTAGAGATAACCCTAGACATATCCTTAGAAATATCCTAAGGGATATCACTAAAGTTTTCCCATCCTAGTTTTCAAAGGATGAATAAACTTTTACTTTGATACCAACTATAACAACCTAAGATTAATATATATAGATATTACATTATTTTTGTAGAATACTTAATACATTTAAAAAATATTCCCAAAGACCATATTAGTTTAATGAATTTGTAAACTTGAAAAAAAAAAATCATTTAACTTAGTGAAAGATCTTTAATGTTTCCCACAAAGATCTCCCCCCATAGTAATTCTACTTAAAAACCTTTCTTCATAACCTAGGGAAGTTAAACATAAGAAAGGGGTGAGCTCAAATTCTTGGTAAGGGTAAATAAAGGAAATACATAAGTATAACATGAACATAAGGGTAAGCGAGTATGAGCATAACATCAGAAGGTCATGCCCTGTGAAACAAATATATGAAACATGATACATGGAATAAAGATTGTTAGTTCATAATACATGAATCATAAGATAATAAAGAACATGAACCATGTGAGCATATCATAGGCATAATACATAGAATTTTTGGAAACACATAAACATGTAATATATTTCCCTATAAGTCAAGGATCATTTATAGAAAATTATTAGGGAACTTCATGGGGACTACACCTACTAGGTGAGACACACCACCATCCCCAGTCATAGTCCTTTTGTAACGTCCCGGATCTGGGTGCCACTCAATGGGGGCCCCGAACCCGGTTGGTCACATGACCTCAAGTGCATTTCCCCAAACACCAGAGGCTGCCAACTAGCAGCGAGGGCCTAGGTCTGATAGTGGGGAAACTATGACCTCATTTTTCAAAGTGTAGTGCAGAAGAGAAAATACAAACATACCAAAAGCGGAAGCAATAAATAGTACTAAGCTGAAATGGACAACATTACAGAAGTAAAAGATGACAATAGTCATATATATAATGATGTAATATGTCCTATTTCTAAGAAAGTAGTCAAAACATGATACACTGCAATCAAATAAAATACAGTACAAAGTACTAAGTACATTAAAGCAAACTAAAAAAGTGCAGCAGGAACTCAACAACATCGCAAGCCTAAGCTCGGTCCCATGCTCTCATACTCCTCTACAACAATCAAGTACCTGTATAGGGATTTTTGCCCTTATCAACACCTGCAAAAATATAATCTGTTTGGGACCAAGACATGACCCAAATAGGGTGTGAGAAATAAATCCCAGTAGGCAACCACCAAAGGCCCGTGCCCAACTGTTAGTGAGTTTTTTGAATAGAAATGTGCAGTAATGAAAATTCAGTAAACTAGGAAGTACTCAAAAGAAACTACTCCTACCAGTTCCATTTCCATTTAATTATTATTTAACAATTCAATATAATTGAATTATAAGTTTCTGAGACTCAGACTCAGCCGACAATCTCCTATATAGTGCCGCAGCAAAAATGAAAATAGGCTATCTAACAAGTAGAAGGTAGAACAATACCAAGCTTGTGCTTTAGCTTGGTAGGTATAACATGTAAAAAACACCACAGTGAATATGTATAGTAAATAGAGTCTTCAGACATGAAAACCTTACCCTCAGGTAAATAGAATCAAAACCCTCAGGTGATTACCCATATTTATAAAAAATATTGTCCTCATGCATATGAGATATCGCCCTCAGGCACAAAATCTACTGCCCATAGGTCTGAGAAAAGTTTCCCTCAGGCTAAACAAACACTTTCCCTTAGGCTAAATAAAACAATGCCCTCAGGCTAAGCAAGTAACCGGGCCAAGCCCAACACATAATCAAGCAATTTATATACATTTTCTCTCAAGAAAACTCAAAACATGATAAAATCATGGCATACCATCAGGTATCCTGGCCAAACATCTAAACAAGGGAAACGCACCCACGGGGTGGACCTGGATCATGGAAGCGATCCCAAACAGCAATTATCACATATTCATTAAATTACCTATTCAATTATATGTAATTAATTAGTCAAAGACTCAGCCATAATACACCCCAAACATGAGCATGTAGCACAACAATAAACAAAAACAACTTTATAGTTGGAAATAAACATCATACCACCTACATCGATCTCCACTGATCGATATACGCGAATGACGCCTCCCGAAACACCCGAGAACAATGTAAATCTGGGATAAAAGTTCACCCATTCAAACTCAAATAACTTCCCCTTGGGAAATAATGGGAAGGAAGGGTTCAAGAAGAGTGAAGAACTCACCCGCACGATTCAAACGAGACCATCAATGAAGGAAACTGAGTTCTGGTGTACGATCGGAAGATCCTCTAAGCTCCGACCCTCTCTCCTGTGCTCCAAATGAGTTCTAAGATTCCTATGTCGAAAGAGGAGGCTACTGTCCATTTTAAGAGAAAAAAAAACTACACGGCATGTAATCTCAAGTAAACGGCATGTAATTTTCATTTTTATCCGTTCCTCTAGCGGCTACTTTTCCTCGCGTCACTGTTCATCTATCGACATGATTACGTGGCGTGTATTTTTGAATACACAGTGTGTATTGTCACTCCACTGGCGGCTACTCCCACCGCCTTACTGTTCGCCTGCCGACTGATTACACGGTGTGTATATACTAAGTACATAACGTGTAGTCATTTTTTACACCCTTCATCGCCGACAGGCCTACACGCCCTGTGTACTCATTCTACATGGTCAAAGTACACGGTGTGTGGAAAAGTACATGGTGTGTACCCACAAAATCTAGGATTTTACACCATTTTCCTTATTTTCTCAAAAACACTTAAGGAAAAAGGAAAAGAAGAAACCCATACCTCAAGAATAAGAACCGGGTTCTTACAAACTTCCCCCTTAAAGTAATTCATCCCCGAATTGCCCTTCTAAGGGTGGTGAAGATAAAGCTCAGAACAACTCTGTCCATTGAGCATGTACGTCGGTCTCTCGCTCCCAAGTTTCGTCCTACACTCGACCATGCTGCCATAGCACCCGTACGAGAGGAATTGAATGGCCACAGAGAACCTTCGTGCTCCTATCAACAGTACAAATCGGATGCTCCTCAAAGGATACATCTACCTGAAGCTCAACCTCCTCAGGATGAAAAATGTGAGACAAGTTTGAGTGATAACGGCACAGCTGATATACATGGAAGACGTTGTGCATGGCCCGATACCTATGTGGTAACTGCAACCGATAGTCAACCGGCCTGACTCTCTCCAGAATCTCAAATGACCCTACATACCTCAGTGAAAGTTTACCCTGTCTCCTGATCCATATGTGTCCCAACCTCGGTGAAACATGCAAGAAAAAATGATCCCCGACCACGAACTCCAAGGGTTGTCTGTGATGATTAGCATAAGATTTATGATGAGACTGTGCAGTAGCCATCCACTTCTATATCAACTGAAACTATTTTGAAGTCTCCTGCATGAGACGTGGTCCCAGTAAAGCTGCTTCACCTACCTCCAACCGGCACAAAGGTGATCGGCATGGCCTACCATATAAAGCCTCATAAGGTGTCATATCAATAGTTGCCTGAAAACTATTCTTATAGAAAAAATCAAATAGGGGTATGTGCTTCTCACAAGAGCCCCGAAATTCCAGGACACATGTACATAGCATGTAATCAAGCACCTATATCGTACGCTCTGACTGGCCATCGGTCTGAGGGTGGTAAGCTGTGCTTAGAAGCACCAGTGTACCCATTGCCCTCTGAAAACTCTGCTAGAAATGAGACGTAAAGTGGGTGTCCCTATCTAAAATGATAGAACTAGGGACCCCATGAAGGTGTACTACCTCTGTGATATACAACTTCCCGAGCTCGTCCACACCGAAGATCTCCTTGATCGGCAAAAAGTGAGCTACCTTCGTAATTCTGTCCACTACAACCCACATGACATCACTACCTCGAGATGACCTTGGTAACCCAGTCACGAAGTCCATCATGACATCATCCAATTTCCACTCCGGAATGGGTAACTGTTGTACCAGTCTGGATAGCCTCTGATGCTCCACCTTCACCTACTGGTAGGTGGAACATCTCACAACAAAACCAGCTACCTCTCATTTCATACTCGGCCACCAATACTGACGTCTGAAGTCATGGTACATTTTGGTAACTCTGAGATGCACTGCCCAAGCTGAAGCAAGAAACTCTCACATCAACTCCTCGCATATATCCTCTGGAACCCACACTCATCCATGGATACACAGTACCTCATCATCACCTATCGTCCAACTAGGAGAAGGGTCCTCACTTGCCACCGACTCCCGTAGAACTAGGCCTTCTAAATCTGATAGTTGTCTCATCCTCACTCTATCCAGGAGGGTAGAAGTCATAGATAAGGAAGAAAGATAGGATCTCCCCTGACTATCGTGAAACTCCAAATGCATCTCAGAGAACAAAGCCATAAGCTTCCACTCATCACTGGCCTCCTGCACTGCCTGTACCTGAGTCCTCCTACTCAGTGCATTAGCAACTGCATTACCCTTACCAGGTGTATAGGCAAGATCAAAGTTGAAGGACTGTAGGTATTGAACCCACCTTCGTTGTCTCAGATTCAGGTCACGCTGGGTAAAGATATATTTTAGACTTTTTTGGTCTATAAACACCACAAAATGTTCTCCCAAGAGATAATGTCTCCAACAACATAACACATGAACAACTGCAGCCAACTTGAGATCATGCGTTGGGTAATTCCTATCATGTGGTCTCAACTGCCGAGACCCATACACAACTACTCGATCGTACTGCATCAACACTGCTCCTAGCCCAATACCTGATGCATTACAGTAAACTGTATAGCTCTTCCCTTTCTATGGAAGTATAAGGTCTGGTGATGATATCAACCTTCCCTTAAACTCCTAAAAGGTTGTCTTGCAAGCTTCTGACCAAACAAACTTCACACCCTTCTTATTCAAACCCATCAACGGTGCTGCTAAGCAGGAGAAGTCCTGTATAAAGTGCATGTAGTAACCAACCAGCCCCAAGAAACTCTGTATTTCGAACACGTTCTTAGGCTGCTCCTAGGAAACTACTAATCTCACCTTCTCTGTGTCTTCTGCAACTCCTGCCTCTGAGATAATATGACCCAGGAAGTGTATCTGGTCCATACAAAAGTGGAAATTTTATAGATTAGCATATAGATGATGCTCTCTCAGTGTACTCAGTATGATCTCAAGATGGCTAGCATGGTCGTGTCAAGTGTGAGAGTACACTAAGATATCGTCCATAAAGACTACCACAAAAGAATCCAGATATGGGTGGAACACACGATTCATCAGATCCATGAAAAATACTGGCACATTCGTGAGTCCGAACAGCATGACCAAGTACTTGTATAGACCATATATGCTCTGAAAAGATGTAACCGGTATGTCCGATGGTCTAACACGCAACTGATGATATCTGGATCTCAAGTCAATCTTCAAGAACACTCGTGATCTATGAAGTTGATCAAAAAGATCATCAATCCTTGGCAAGGGATATCAGTTCTTGACCGTCAACTGGTTCAGCTTCCAATAATACACACAAAGTCTAAGGGTACAGTCCGCCTTCTTCGCAAACAGGATAGGCGAACCCCAAGGAGAAGTACTGGGTTGGATGAAAACCTTTGATTTCAACTCCTCCAACTACTTCTTGAGCTCCTAAAACTCTGGTGTATCCATACTACAAGGAGGAATGAATATTGGTGATACTCCTGGCACAAGATCAATATAGAAATCCACCTCTCGTTTTGGAGGAAGACCTGAAAAGTCATCCAGGAATACATCCCTAAAATGATCAACCATTGGAGGGAAATCCTTCTGACAAGTTCCCTGGTCATCCAGATACAAACTCACAATCTCGGCTATCACTCCACCTCACCCACGATGCTCGGGTATAGCTCGGCTCACCTGGACATCCCATTCACCATTGTATAGAAACTCTCCACCCTCTAATGATGTGAAACTCACCCTGCGATGATAGAAATCTACAAAGGTTAAAAAGGGTACCAACCAGTCCATCTCGAGAATGACGTCATCGCTTGTCATATCTAATACATAGAGGTCCCATAGAAAGTGACAACCACCAACCTCTAGGGGGAACTCCCTGCACTGACGTACACCTTCCGTTCTAATCCCCAATGGAGTGTCTAGCGTCAAGATATCAAAAATAAGAAGAAACACAGAGCGCAAGGCTCTCCACAATAGGCATATATTTAAAGCTATGTGTAGCACCAGTATCAAAAAGTACTAAAGACAAAACAGAAGAAACTAGAATAGTACCTATGACAGTGGAAGGTCCAGGATCCTGCTCTTGTTGGGCCTCTTGCACCGTATATACTTGTCCAGTGCCATGAACCTACGACAGAGCTAAGATACCCTTTGCTCACCCACCCTGCTGTCTCTGAGATCCTGGTGTCTGGATACCACAGCCATGACCACCACATCGGCCTGAACGTCTGGATGTATTCCAATTCCATGACTGATAAGAAACTATTGGCCCTGTTCCTGCATGTGGAGTCTGCACAGAACCCCTCTCACTAGCCACTAGTGGTAACTCCCTACAAAAACGATGGAGATGACCCATTTTTCCACAAGCTCGGTACTCCACTGGGTCACGTGGACACTGAGGTCTCTTGTGCCCCTCTTTACTGCATTGGTAGCACATCACCTAGCCACCTGAAGAAATATTCTATCTAGTACTACCACCGTGAGAGAAATACATCTGCCTCTTCCTCTTACCGATAGAAATAGTACCAGAAACTGGTGCCGAACCGCCCTGGCCTGCACCACTAGCTTCCTGTAGGTTCTTCTAGGTAATCAGTGCCTTGTTCACAATATCATGCACTGTGGGTAACCTGAAAACGTTCACCAGTGCTCAGATTTTATATCAATGACCATACTCAAAGCGTCTAACCCTCAACGTCTCATCACCCACCAGAATAGGTGCAAAGCGCTGTAGCTCAGTGAAGCGGGCATAATAGTCCATCACTGACATGGAGCCCTACTGCAGATTCATGAACTCCCGAGCTCAATCTACCCTCAGCTTCTCTGGAAATAAGAATTCATAAAAGACCGCTTGAAAATCTTCCCACACCATGTCTTTGTGATGCTCAGTCTGGGTGGTAACATCCCACCACCTCTTAGCAGAATCACGCCTCATGTAAGTAGTGAGCTTGACCCTCCTCCCTGGAGGTGTCTCCAGATGCTCAAAGATCATCTGCATAGAACCCAACCAAGACTCCACAGCCTATAGTCCGCCATCCTCTGAAAATTTAGGCGGATGTTGCTGCTAGAATATACATGTCAGCTCTACCATGTATGTGGCAGTAGGCGGTGCTCCCTGGAAGGTCTGGATAAACCGCATGAAGCCTTCACAGAACTGCGCCTCCATGCCTGTGTCCAGTATAATGGCTGGCACCACATCTGGATTTACTAGAGGATCTATTGGTAGCTTGTGGCCTACCATTTCTAGAGTATAATTGTTGCCTATCTCTTGGAAAACAACTTGTGGTCGTCTCGACAACATGACTCTACAAGGTCAAACACACGCCTTAGATTAAGATCATCAAGGACCAAGAACTGGAAGTGAAAGAAGGGAACCAGGAAAAGAAAACATTAAATTTTTACAAATAAGACTACACGGTGTGTATAATAACTACACGGCGTGATCCCTCATGTCTTTCACATGGGTGTATACTTCTACCAGAACTGGTTGTGTAACACCCCAAAAACACGGTGTGTTGTCCACACACACGGTGTGTACTTGAATTTTCTTCCCCTGCCTGAGTCATTCTACATGGCTTAGCCACACGTCTCTCTTTTGAACAAGACTAAACGACATGTATAAGGTCTACATGGCGTGTACTGGACGAGCTTCACTGACCCGTGTTGTCCGTTACACGGTCGGGTACACAGCTCACTCTACACGGCGTGTTCCAGATAGACACGACATGTACGAATTAATTTCCAACTTCCCGTGTTGTTAGTGACACGACATGCTACTCTACTGACACTACACGGCGTGTTACACCCGCACATGGTGTGTACACCACCCCGTTTTCCCAGCCACATGACCAAGTCCACACGGTCTTTCACCGGTCAAGACTAAATTATGTGTCCCTCAGGTACACGACATGTACTAGAGGAGCTTCGTTGACACGTTTTGTCTATTACACGGCCGGCTACTCAGCTCACTCTACATGGTGTGTTCTAGATAGACACGACGTGTACAGATTAATTTCCAACTATCCGTGTTGTTAGTGACACGACCGACTACTCGGCTGACACTACATGGTGTGTTACACCCGCACACGACATGTACACCACCCCATTTTCCCAGCCACATGGCCATGTCCACATGGCCTCTCACCAGTCAGGACTACACGGTGTGTCCCTCATGTACACGGTGTGTACTAGATGAGCTTCACTGACCCATGTTGTTAGTTACACGGTCGAACACATGGATCACACTACACGGTGTGTTATATATGGACACAACATTTACTAGAAAGGATAAAACTAACCTGTGTTGTTAGTTACATGGCCGGATTCCCAGAATACACTACACAATGAGTTCAAAAGTGACATGGCGTGTTTAAGTGAAGATTTCTCCGTCTGTGTTGTTAGGTACATGGGTGGACACAGGGTCAACACGACACGGCGTGTACAACCGGTACACAATGTGTACCCTTAGAGTTTTCCCCCAATCCTATGTTTCTGCCCACATGACCTATGAAACAGTTAAAGTCTACATGGCATGTACTTAGGGTACACGGTGTGTACTTAAAATTTTTTCATTTCTTCCCGAACAGAAGAGTACCTGGCGTGTATTCGTAGAACCACACGTCATGTTGTCTGGGTTTCCGGATAATAGACCTTAGAAACTACTTTGGAGAAACTTTTTCTTAAATTTATAGCAACGTTATGCCAAATTCCAATCCGTGGGGGCCCATACTCGTTGCGAACCAAAGTTTATCACCCGACCTTCTCAACTACAGGCTGAATTATGATCCGCTAAATTTCAGTCCAAGAGAGACCATACTTCTCAGGAACCAATGTTTAGCGTCCATCAACCCAACCATAACATGTAACAATACTCAATAAACATTTGGTGTATCTATCAAGGTACCTATTACAACATCATGCAATTTCTAGCACAACATCTATCACAACAACATGCAATTTCTAATGCACCTACATGGCATGGAAACTATGCATGGAATGTGATTCTAACATGTGCCTAAATGATGCATGAGATGACATACACTCATCTCATAGGGTTGCAACTAAATAGAACCCAAGTATAAAAATATAAACAGCACACCACAAGTGCGTCACCCAACAGTGAAATCAAATCAACTGTAAAAGTGTAAAATCAGAAAAATTGCAACACGAGGTAAATTGGTTTTTCCCTGTACACGGGTTAGCTACTCCTGGTCACAACTTATTACCAAGTACCTATTCCATCCTATCCCTGACTATAGGCTCCAAATAGTAAGTCAAATAAAAGAAACCCCTCTGATACCACTTTGTAATGTCCTGGATATGGGTGCCACTCAATGGGTGCCCCGAACCCGGTTGGTCACATGACCTCAAGCGCATTTCCCCAAACGCCAGAGGCTGCCGACTAGCAGTGAGGGCCTAGGTCTGATAGTGGAAAAACTATACCCTCATTTTTCAAAGTGTAGCACATTGGAGAAAATACAAACATACCAAAATCGAAAGTAGTAAATAATACTAAGCTGAAATGGACAACAGTACAGAAGTAAAAGATGACAATAGTCATATATATAATGATGCAATATGTCTTATTTCTAAGAAAGAAATCAAAATAGGATACACTGCAATAAAATAAAATACAGTAAAAATTACTAAGTACAATAAAGAAAACTAAAAAAGTGCAGTAGGAACTCAACAACATCACAAGCCTAAGCTCAGTCCCATGATCTCCTACTCCTCTACAACAATCAAGTAACTGTATAAGGACTCTTTCCCTTATCAACACCTGCAAAAATATAATCTATTTGGGCCCAAGACATGACCCAAACAGGGTGTGATAAATAAATCCTAGTAGTAAACCACCAAAGGCCCATGCCCAACTGTCAGTGAGTTTGTGCAACAATAGTGTGCAGTAATGAAAATGCAGTAAACTAGGAAGTACTCAAAAGCAGCTACTCCTAACAAATCCATTTCTATTTAATTATTATTTAACAATTCAATATAATTGAATTATAAGTTTCCGAGACTCAGCCTCAGCTGACAATCTCCTAAACAGTTCCGTATAAAAAACGACAATAGGCTATCTAACAAGTAGAAGGTAGAACAATACCAAGCTTGTGCTTTGGCTTGGAAGGTATAACATGTAAAAATAACCACAGTGAATATGCACAGTGAACAGAGTCCTCAGACATGAAAACCTTACCCTCAGGTAAATAGAATCGAAACCCTCAGGTGATTGCCCACAGACATAACGAATATTTACCTCAGGCATACAAGATATTTCACTCAGGCATAGAAGATACTGCCCACATGCATGAGAAAATTTTCCCTCAGGCTAAACAAACACTTGACCTCAGGCTGAAAAAAACATTGCCCTCAGGCTAATCAAGTAACCGGGCCAAGGCCAACACATAAGCAAGAAATTTATATACATTTTATGTCAAGAAAAATCAAAGCATGCTAAAATCATGGCATACCCTCGGGTATCCTGACCAAATGGCTAAACAAGGGGAACGCACCCACGGGGTGGCCCTGGATCAAGTCAGCGATCCCAAATAGCAGTTATCACATATTCATTAAATTACCTATGAAATTCTAGGTAATTAATTAGTCATGTCCTCAACCATACGACACCCCAAACATGGGTGCGTAGCACAACGGTACACAAAAACAACTTGAAAGTTGGAAATAAACATCAGACCACCTACCTCGATCTCCACTGATTGATATACGCGAACAATGCCTCCCGAAACACCCGATAACGGCGTAGATCTGGGATAAATTTACACCCATTCAAACTCAAATAACATCCCCTTAGAAAAGAATTGTAAGGAAGGGTTCAAGAAGAGTGAAGAACTCACCCGCACAGTTCAAACGAGATCATCGGCAAAGGAAACCGAGTTCTGGTGTAGGATTGGGAGCTCCTCCAAGCTCCGACCCTCTCTCCCGCACTCCAAACGAGTTCTAAGCTTCCTCTATCAAAATAGAAGGATACTTTCCATTTTAAGAAAAAAAATTACACGACATGTACTCTCAAGTACACGACATATACTTTTAATTTTTTAACTGTTCATATGGCGAATACTTTTACCCACGTCACTGTTCATATATTGACATGATTACACGGCGTGTATTTCTGAATACATGGTGTGTACTGTCGCTCCACTGGTGGCTACTCCCATCGCCTTACTGTTCACCTGCCGACTGATTACACGACATGTATATACTAAGTACACGACGTATAGTCATTTTTTATACCCTTCATCACCGACAAGCCTACACGCCCTGTGTACTCATTCCACACGGCCAAAGTGCACGGCGTGTGGAAAAGTACATGGCGTGTACCCATGAAATTTTTGATTTTCCCCCCATTTTTCTTATTTTTCTCAAAAACAATTAAGGAAAAAGGAAAAGAAGAAACTCGTACCTCAAGAATAAGAACCGGGTTCTTACACCTTTCCTTGTAATGGATCGGGTTTCCCCACATTCTTATATTGGATCAATCCCTTCTACTTAATTCCTATTATTATCTCACGGGATATAAATATTTACCTAATGAATTGGAGGGAGATATAGGTCCCACCCATCACATAATAAAACCATTCATACATGTGACATAATATAATAAAAATTTCATCATATCATGACCCATAAAAATAGATGGGTTTCATAAACATCATATCATAACCTATAAAATTAAATGAGTATCATACAAATTTTATCACCTCATAACCTATAAAAAAGAGATATTTTTCATAATCATTTAATCATATCATAACCCGTAAAAAGTAGCAGTCTTCAAAAGTATATAACCCTTGGGATAGAAACATGTGTCATAAACATCATTCTATTAAGACATAAACCATTCAAGAAAGAATATTAATGGTATTCTTGGATCATATCCCAAATAAAACTTAAAATATAACAAAATATGACATATTAGATGGAGAAGTATTTTGAAAGATCACTTGAAGCATTTATAAAGGAAAATAGCCTTTATTTGAATATACTTTTCAGAAAACCATTTTAAAAATCCTTTCCTTATAAATAAATCTTTACAATTTCATTTGAATCATTTCTTGAGGAAAATATCTTTTCCTCTTTAAAAAAATCTTTTTAATACATAGATCATTTTCAAAGCATTTTTCTTTTAAAATAGATTTGAAAAATTATAAAAGATGTTTAAAAATATTTTGAAAACCTTATTCTTTTAAAAATCCTTTAAAAATCATAATGAAATATTGAAAATATTTTGAAAAAAAATTCCTTTAAAACTTATAAAAGAATCTTGAAAAAAATTGAAATACTTTTTGAAAATAAAATATTTTTTGTAAAGCCTTTTCTTTGAAAACAATTTTAAAATAATTTTTTTTCTAGAATATTAGGGACAAAATTTATTTTAAAAAATTACACTGTAACTTACAAATAATTAATAAAGTAAATTATGGTGTTGATTGAGTAAGCCCGTACATGACAAACATTCCTTTTTCACCTTAAAAGTTTAAAAAGTGCCTTGATCGGAAAATGAAACGAAGATTATTTTTAAAACTATTTTTTAAAAATTTAATTAATTGGTAAAAATTTAATTTAAACATCATACTATAATAGTAAAACATTTTTAGAAAACATGGTTTTGAAATAACATAGATTTCATATCCAAAGGAGAAATAAAGTCAGATTTTCAAAAAAATATTTTCTTAATTATCTTAAGTACCAAAGAGTGGAAAAAATGGTACCATTACTTTTATATAACTTGAATATCCATAGGGTAAGAAAATTTATGATATTTACTGAGATAAGGATCATAATATTTCATCAATGGAATCATAATTATAAATAATCTTGATAAACAATGAGAATGAAGCTATAAAACTTTACTACTTTGGTAACTTTAAACTGTAATACAATGGAAATAATAACATTAAATGAAGATTAAATTATCATGAAAATAAGTATATTCATGATATAACATGTCAAAAGGTAGTATACACACCTCATATAAAATATAGTTTCATAACATGATATGTGTCTTAAAGAAGGAAAATTGAGACAAAAATACTTAACTGATTTGGTAAATTTTGAAACATAACCCCATAAAATAAAGACCATAAAATGGATATTAAAATAACCATAAATTTAAGTATAATAATAATATAATAAATCCATGTTCATTATAAACACCACACAAATGAAATGAGTAGTAAATAAGGCATGTATCTCACAGAAATAAAAAGTGAGATGAAATTCCCTTACCTTAAGTCTTGAATTAATTTATACATGTTAAAAAATCCTGTATAATAAATATAAGATTATTATACATATAAAAAAGAACCAAATTGTTATATCTAATACCACATAATATTCACTTATGACTTTATATTACCTGTTTATTAACAATTCCATGTTAAAATAATGTTTCAGGTAATAACCGCTTTGTTTATCATACGTGTTTGGATTTTTTATTCTTGATCATATTACATAGAACATGATTTAATTACTTAAAGAATGTAAAAAATGATTTATATATCATATATATTAGTTATATAAATATTTATAGTAATCTATAAAAGATAGAAATTTTAAATGAAATACACTGTTTATAGAGAAGGTAGGCCATACGTACGCATGAACGCTGCTTCCGTTTTATTTTCGTATTGAAATAAATAAAGTAAATGCCATATATGTATATATATACATATATAATATAATTAAATTATAATTATTATATCATATATATATCATATAAATTTACTAAACCCATCCTTAATACATTCCATGTAAAATGTGAACGAATTACATTGCTTTGAGGAGAAGATAGTCCACACTTCCACAAATGAAGTTATCACATTTACAAAAAATGGAAAACATAGAGGTAGGATTTATATAATAACTAAATAATTATGAATAAATCAAAAACATCATATAAAAATAGATTTTAAATCATAATTCCAAACCATGATATATGGTAAAGTAAAAACAAACTACATCATTTTGTGAGGCGGTAGTTCACCATACACAAAAAACGGTAAGTTTGTTACCCATTAGATGGATGTGTGTGTAAGTACTGGTCAAAAACGTAGAATAAAAAAATCTAAATATATTTATTATAATTAAATTATTATATAAATATGGAATAAGAATAGTTGAGGTTATTGAGAAATAAAATAATGGAGCTCGAGGAAGGATGTTACCTCTTCTTTGGGTAACTCCTTTTTCTTTGAACAAAAGAGATTACTTGGTTAGATTTCTACCCAAAGTAAGGATTCAAGGATTAAAGGAGGGATTTTGGGATATTATTTGAGTATATTTTGTATAAGACAAAGGGATTTAGTGGTATGAATAAGTGGGAGGGACGAGTTCCATTTTACAGTGGAGGAGGAGTGACATTCTTGTAAATTTTGGAAAGGGAATTCCACCCACATTTTTCCTATAACTAGTGGATATGATAATAAAAAAAATTAGATAAAATGAAAAATAAGTTCTAAATATTTCCATAAAATGTCTTTTGGACAACTTTATAGGTCATTTTGGTCCTTAATTTTAAGATTTAGTCTTTTATTAAGTTAATTTTCTCCTTAATCACTGTAATTAAATTTAATTACTTTCACTAATATTTTTGATAAAAAACTATGTTTAACATACTATATATTATAAATTATGATTAATAAAAATATTGAATACATTTTTCCAGATTCAAATTACAGAATTGGAATAAATTAATTTAAATTTAATTTCACAGACGGGACGACAAAGTAGGTTTTTAAATTAAAAAATGTTCAAAAGTTTGGTAAGTTTTTATATTCAATTTCAAAGTGAAAATTGATTCCAATGACTTGTATTGGATTAATTGATGCATATTTGATCTAATTATACTTTAAAACCAATTATAAATATAATTTAACCTTATAAATAAATTTTATGAAACAAAAGTTTTGAATTAAAATTCATTATTTTTCACCTTTTATCAATAAATAAAACTTCATAGAAAATACTCAAAAGTCACCATAAACTAATTTTTATGTTTCAATTTAAAATAATAAATTTATCTCGACATATAAAATTTATAAAAGTTTCAAAACTTATATTTTAAACAGGTTCTCCATTAATAGACATTAATACCACTTTTATAAAAATATTGGTTTTTATGTGTAATATTGGGTTTGTTCATACCTTATACCTGTCAAATATATTTTATGAATGTAAAAAAAATATTTAATTGAATATATAAAATATATATTTCATTAATATTATTCACCAATAGTAATTAATTTAATTTATTAATATAAAATTCCTTTGTGAGCATAGAAGTAGTTTTTATAAAAACATTCCCTTTATATTCAATTGGTTCTTATATTTATTTCAAGTTGATTTTTAGCCAATGAATTCAACCAAGTATTTTCATAAGTTAATTAATCCTATTCATAACCATCAAATTAATGGCTAGTTTATATATTATTATATTATATAATAATATTTTTAATAAAATATTATTTTTTGATAAAACTTGGTCTTTTGTGTTACATAATCCATCGAGGAAAGTTAGTTTTGCGTGTAACGTAATCTAACCTCATTGTTCCATGTAGATAAATCTAAACTTTATGTTACAAGTCATGCATGATTTACTTGGTTTTTCATATAAATTAATCCAAATTTAGTGCTTTAATATATATATATATATATAAACTATTTTTAGTGTTGTAAGAAATGTAAAGTATCAAAAATATTAAATTAATTTGAAAAAAATATTTCACAAAATCTCAGGGTGTTATAATTAAGTACTGGATTTGATGAAAAATATAGTATAGAAAAATATGAAAATTCTAGAAATAATAATAAATATATATATATATATATATAAAATTATTTATTTTAAGGGTTCATATTCATCAAAGTTTTATAAATAATGTTTTTAAATTTTCAATTTGAAAATGGAATAGTTTTATTTAACAATATTTTCCCACATATTACATGGTTTTATTTAAAAGTTAAATTTTATAATTATAGAAATTTATATTGATAAAATTGAATTTATATTTTATTTCGTTATGTCTAAATATTCATATAATTAATTTTGGTAATCTTAAAAAATAATTCATTTTTAGAGAATAGTAAAAAAGAGATTTTACAAATACTGTCATTTTTTCTGATAGTATCATGAAATATTAAAAAAAATTAATTTTTAAAAAACCATTTTTGTAGAAAAAATATATATTTATGAACTAAAATAAAATATTTTAATATATCATTTTGAAATAGAAACCCATGTTAGACATTTTGAAATTAATTGTAATATTTTTATTCAAACAATTTTTTTAGTTTTTCTTTTTTAGTAAAGTAATCACAAGGTTCATATTAATTTTGGTTCAGTTTGGATGTAAAATAAGTATCCTTTGATTTAAATTAATCCAATCAATTCTATATTAATCAACATTATACTTTATTTTGACATGAAATCATTTTTATTCTTTAAAAAGTTATTTTTCTTATAACGGGTTTTCACAGTGGTATGAAGACTTATATGAATTTTTTGAAATTATGTAATTTTAATTTTATAAAATTTATTAAATATTTGGGATCATAATTTTATAATTTAGTATTTATTTCTATTTTATTTTCAGTCATAATTAATAGTTACCATGGTAAAAGTCTTTCACCACGGTAGGGTTAAAGGGGTTAAAGAGGGGGTTTAAGAAGAGAGATATGTTTTAAAATATCTTTAAAACATATATAATTTTCATGATTTTAGTATATTTTGACCATAAATTACCCTATAATTGAAATTTAACTAAATTGGATTCCCCTTCCATGAAAAATACATTCATTTTTTTAACATTCTTAATATTTGTTAGGATGGCACTCCTCTCACTTATGAAAGGGAACATACTCTCCTCCATTTTAAACACACATTTGGAACTCTATATTGAAAAATATTTAACCAAATACCTTCCCAAATCTTCTATCCAAAGTCTAGGGTTCATAGTATTACCAAACATCCAATCCAAGAAGGATTATGGTGTAAACCAATGGATGATATCCAAGGAGGAGGTATAAGTATTAACCAAATTCTTTCATGTTTATTTCTTCTTATACCACCTTAAAATAAAATATAAACATACTCACATAATTAAATAAGTATAATTAATATTTTTAAATATTATTATGGTTATTTAATAACAATTTCATACCTACTTTCCATCTTATGGGAAATGAAAACATAGCTAGTGTGTAAGTGCGGAATTTAACCTCCATAAAGCGATGTGTTTTATTTTTTTATTAACACCTCACATGGATGGATATATATATGGAATTAATGAATATACATGATTTTTATGAAATAATTATGTTTCATTAAATATATAATATTACCTACCATCTTACCCTCCCATATGTTGGAAAACAATAACACTACTCATGTGAACATGTGGACTACCACTTCCACGGAGCGATATAATTCATTATTCACTCCCTCTATAAATAGATGATTATAAGGATATATTTAAGGAATAAATATTATATTTATAATTTTATTAAGACTCTGTAAAGGTTAAAATTTATCTTTACTATTTCCTTTTCAAATATTAGAAAAATAAAAATATCACCCACACCCACCTCTATGAACGACACATCCCATTTTTCATTACCACCTTACATGTATGGTTATAAAAGTATATTTAATGAAAAACATGATAATTAGAAAATGTTAAATATTATTTAGAGTGTAGAGAACCAAAAATTTATAAAGTAAATTTTCTTTTTGAATAAATAACGGCCTTATCAAGTAATGTAGTTATACAAAACACATGCACTACTTGGGTTATTTTGGACCGTTATAAAATATATTCAGTCAGATTTAAAAGATCATTAATCGTATTAACCATTCATAATATAGTTTTCTTATAGTGACCAATATGATTATAATATATTATGTTTTATTGTAAAGTGTAATTGTCATAGAAGAAAAAGGCAATGGCCTTGAGCAGTAGGATTGTACCATATGAAGCCCATTTATATGAGCTTCTAAGAGTGATGGAATCACCCGAATTTTCCCTTGAGTAAGACAAAGAAAAGATTAAAATAATAATTCTCAATTGAAAACATTTATTAGATAAGTTAAGGATTATCAAGATCAAAACCAAAAGCATGTTCACCGAACCAACCCAAGAAAGAACCACCATCACACACCATACCCTTAGGGAATATACTAGTGTAATAAGGGGTTATGTAACTATACTTTAATAGTGTGATTTTATATATTATTTTGAATAGAATAATGATTATATTTATAAATTTTTATTATTAATTTATAAAATATTATATAATGGTTTTGATAAAAACTAAATTTTGATATTAAGAAACCAAAATCAAACTTTTGGGAAATATACAATTTCAATTAAGAAAATATTTTTATAAATTCAAGAATTTTATAAAAAAAAAATATTAATAAAATATTATTATTAAATTTTATTTATTTTAAATATAAATTATACTCTAATTTAATTAATTCCAATGTAACTTATATTAGGTTTAGAATGTTGTGAGTGTTATAAAAACTAGTATTTTCCAATAAATAAGGTTTTTTATTTAAATTAAAAATTATAAAATATATAAAATTATTGTTTCCAAAATAAATATTATTTTTTAAATCAAAATGTTGAAATTACCCAATGGTGTTTTTTCATAATTTTCTAAGATATTTTAATTTTTATGTAAAAATTAAATATGGTATAAATATACGGTATATATTATGACTCTAATATCCCAAACATGATGTAATAAATTCTATAAAAGGAATTAATGAAAAAATATGTATTTTAACTTTAAAATAATGGTTTTTAATAAATTTTATTAATTTTATAAACCTTTAATGAATCCTAAAAAACATATACCATATTTTAAGGTTTTAAAATTAATTATTTAAGGACATGAGTCACTTCCATACCACAAATGGAATAATTTTAATATGCTCAGTTCATATAATTATATAATATTAAAACCAATACCTATATGTTGTAAACCTTGGGTAAAAATTATGGTAAGGCCTGTGTTTTAGATTAATTTATTATATAAAGTCCAAAACCTATATTTAGAAATTAATAATGAATTCCCCTATATTTTTCTATAAATACCCACCAACCTCCAAAACCTATTCAATCAAAATAAATTCAGAAAAAAATTCATCTCTATATCCTACTCTAATGTCCTCCTAATGTCTTCTCAAGATCTTAATAAGTTCCTCCCGATCTTTTAGAAGCATCCTCTCAAGGTAAGGGATTCTCTCCTCCTATTTATTCAAGTAGTTTCATTGAGTTATACCTCTTGATTTCCAATTATTCATGTTGGCATGCGTTTTTACACATACCATTACTATACTTATGATTAAAAAGTAAATAAAGGATATATTTTACTCCCATTAAACCATTATATGAACCTTTATGTACACCCTATTTGATGCGGAAATTATCCCATGATTTTTCATGCCCAACTTTTTAATCATGGATAACCATCCCTATTTCCACTCAAGGGTATTCACCTAGACATAACAATACTTTTTTGAATGTGGGATTCTATGTATTTAACCCACACTCTATAATATTTTGATTAAAACTAATGAAAGGTATTCTTATGTTGTATGATCTATATAGAACACAAATGTATGTACATGATATCAGTGTGACGGGTGCGCTCGAAATTATATCCCTCAAATGACTTGGGTATTTTTTTTTACATCAAGAGATACCATGTATAGTGAAAGTAAGTTTATCCTAAGAACCCCATGTTATGCTTTCTCATTAATTAGCCATTAATTATTCTTATGATGTCATGTGTTATGTTGTTTCCGTATTCTTATGTTTACTTGATGTTATCAACTTATATCATGCTTTGATGTTCATGTTTTTGATTTTGAACCATTTTATGTCACCTTGATATGCCTCTTGAATCACATGTATTACTTTCATTGTGTTATTATTTGATTATTTCCTTACATGTATTTATATCTCACCACTTTTTTATATACATCCCCAGGTTATCCTTTTCATTAGTAGGGGATTGATGTAATATAAGGGAATGTTTTTGAGTTTTTAAATAATATTGCTATACCCATGTTTCAAGTTATTGTTCCATGTATCTAATTACCCAAATTCATTATGACACATGATCTTTTTTTATTGTATTATGTCTATATTTATGTAAAAAATAATTAATTAAGGTGTATTAAATTTATGGGTTGTTATAGTTGGTATCAATGAAAGGCCTAGTTATTTTGGGGATTAGGAATGGAAAAACTTAATCAAATCCTTATGGATAAGAATAAACATAATAAAACATCACTATATTATAGCAAAGTATAGATTAAATAGATTCCAAGAAACAAAATCCTAGTCAGGATATTAAAATTGGATGTGGTTTTGGCATAATTTTACTTAGGGGTAATAACCCTTACAAGGGAGCATCAGGTATTGACTCAATTGTCACCTGGTTTATGAAAAATAGGAATTATTGTACACTAAGTTTAAAAATCCCATAGGATATTATTTTTCAAATTCAAAACTCCTTACCATCCATCATGAAGGTAAGAAAAATGACTATAAAATTTTATGTTAGGAAATAGAACTTTGATAAATTAGATTGAAACCTAGAAATTTATAGGTTGGGAAAGAATGTAACTTATGATATATCTCTTCAAAGGTCACAGTTTTCCTTTTATATGATTAATAGTTTGAAAATTCTCATCCCTATTTTTATTTTGGATGAAGTAAATGATTAGAACCAGAATCAAATAGTGAAATTTAGGTTTATCATCCATTTAAGAAGATTAAATGTCCAATGTGACTATGGTTCCATTCATTATTTTGTAACATGAAATTTTAGTTTATCTATTTAAATACCACCTCAAAATATGGAAATGGACCGATTTGTAAAAAAGGGGAAATGAGGAAATTATTGTGCCCCAAGTATGTAACTCCTCCCATGTCCATATTTTTTGGCTAAATATACAAGAAAACAATGTGACACTTCCTTTAGCATAATTAGATGAAATAATAGGTGTGTATTTGATTTTCTTATATAGAGCAACATAAATTACCTAGAGAATGAAATAAACCTCTATATTGAAAATCACCCTCTAATTCTATACAAGTGGAAAGAGGAGGATGGTTGTCCTTTGGAATCATCATCTTGAGCATGGATATTATTTCCTTATAATAAAGCATATCTATCTTAAATAATTGATTCTAAGGAAACAATGATCCTTGATGACATGACCATTGTATAGGAATATGTTGATGTGTTTCTCGATGAATTATCTTTTCTTCCTCATAGCAGATAGGTTGAGTTATTGATCAAAATTATTCAAGGATAATTGAAAATATACAAGACTCTATATATAATGAAAATTATTAAACTTGAAGATATGAAGAAGAAAATATAGTAGAATATGGATAAAGTATTTATACACTTGAGTACACTAAAAAATATTTCACATTTTCCAACAAGGACATATCTGTTGGTAAAAGTATATTTTCTGTTGGTAAAATGTTTTACCAACATATATGTCCCTATCAAAAAATTGTCGGTAAAAACTCAGCCACTAAATGTTCTTGTGAAAGATAAATTCATTCTGTTACAATTATAATAATACTAATAGATAATATATATGTTAGTCAAAATGTTTAGCAACTGGTTCTAATGAAAAATTATTTTGTTAGTAATAATTTACCAATATATAATATTTGTTTATAAATTACATCTGAATAAAAATTATACATTTTTATTTCTAGTAAAATTTCATATTATATTTGTTAAGTTATCATATATAATACATCTATTTTAATTATTAAAAAGAAAATGATTTTCACACATGTTCAAAATTATAAAAAATTAATTTTATTAATAATGAATCAATGTAAAATTCATCCATCCAATAGGATCCATCACACACACCACCAACCCACAATAGCCCACCCCCCGATGCCAATGAGCCAGAACCAGCTTATCCATGCCAGTGAGCCAGAAATAGCCCGTCTATGCCACACCAAGGACTAGCGAGCACCAGAAACCCATCCATACCCTAGGAATAGTGAGCCAGTAGGAACCCATCTATGCAAGCCAACATTAGCCCATCCATGCCACACCCAGGACTAACAAGCAACAATAACAACTAATCCATTACCCAGGACCAACGAGCAAGCTCTGACCCATCCATGCCACACCAAGGGCCAACGATCACCAAAAAACCATCCGTACCCCAAGATCAACAAGCTAACTCCAACTCAAATCAGTGAAAACCATGGCGGTTACAAATTTAACAAACCTAGAAATTACCCTAAAAGCATAGGACCCAAACAAGGAAAGTCCTCAAAAGTATTAAATAAAAATTAAAGTTCATGCATTACAATAGGATTTACAAATGTGATAGTAAATCACTCGCCACATATCTTCCTCCACCAATGGTTTATAATATTCAGGTGTTGTAAAAGACCACATGCTGCTCATATCTGTGATCACCTTCTTTGATAAACCATCCTCCACTTGATTGGATTCCTTGTATACATACGAAAAAATCAGGTTGACATGCTTTACCTGGTTCATGCACTCGATCCAATGAGAAAGATCTTCCTAGGAACATCCCTGACTCTTTACTTTAATGCCCTCACTGCAATTTCAGAGTCAGAATCCAATCATAAATAATTACAGTTATGGTGGACATCATATTTAATAGCATGGATAATGGCCCATAATTCAGAGTCATAGGTAAATATAATCACAATAAAATGATAAAAGCAACCCTTGACAAACCCACAGTGGGTGAGAAATACACATCCACAACATAAAGACCCTAGAATACCCGATATAGCTCCATCAACATTGTTTTTTATCCAAAAATTAATAGGGGGAATCCAAGGTACATATTTAAATGTAACTGGATGTTTAGATCTGCCCATAACATCCAAAAATCTTGGGACATTCATATCATCAAAAGTGTTATATATTGCTCCAGTCTGAACCCTAAAAGTAGAAAAAATTTCACTGTGAATGAAATTAATGACATTGAGTAGTAAAGGTGCATGGTTTTCAAAGGCCTTTGCATTAGGTGCCTTCCAAATAGAATTCAATAGAGAGACTGCTGCTACTAAAAGAAAATTGGAAACCTGCTCAATCAGGCCAAAATATTTTATGTACAATAAGTTTTGATCCATATATAATTTAGATCAAAGATTAAAACCAAATAGATCACCAACATACCTTCGAAGAAACTATTTTAAATGACATTCCATGAATACATGATATGTATTTTCTTCATTCCTTAAGCATAGGTGGCATGTAGAGACTAAATAATACCTGACCCTCTTTAATTGATCATGCGTAGGAAACCTGTTTTTCCATATCCTCTAAAGAAAAAGATATATGGAGGGTTGAATAAAATGTACCTTAAATTTTGAGAGCCAGGTTGGTTGGGGAGCATAATTATCACACTGCATATTGTAAAAGTCTTTCACATTGAATTTACCATTCCTGTTGGGTTTCCAGACTAAGGTATCCACATATATAAAGAAATCGTTTTGAATCTCTATCCTGATTTGAGGAGGAACAAAATAATATGGACTGTTAACATAAAGTAAGAGATCAAAAATAGACATCATGGACCTATCTTATGGAATAATGACAATGTCATTAATAGGGCTTCTTAGCCATGAGGTAATCCAACAGTTGAGGTTGGACTATTCATCCACCTTCTAGAAAGTGTTCTTCATAATGTGAATAAATTCTTGCTTAGGATATGTCCAAACAGAATAATTAAGGTGATGACAGTGGCCATTCAACAATCTCATCATGAACCTATTTGAGAGAAAACCACACAATAAGTCATTAGAGCTTTGGAGATTCCATGTGAATTTTTCAATACACCCTTCATTAAAATATCCTTCCTTCTCTATAGCTATGACAATAAAACACTCATTAAATTCACAGAACTCAAAAATACAATAAAAAACAATTAAGTGAATAAATATAATAAATCACATGGTTTTATTTGTATTTAGTATGCTTGGATGAACATTCATGTGGGGGATTAGGGGGATGTGATTGACTTTTGGATTCTATTTCATTTAAACTGCATATTTTTTTATTATTCATGCATTGACAGATATTGATTTCAACTTTTGATGATAGGTTAATTGATTCTATGGTGAGGGTGATAAAATAAGAGTTAAAACCTTAACCATTCACTAAATCATCGATTGGTGCATTTTAAATAATGAGAGTTCAAGGGGTGCGGTGATAGAAAAGTCTTAGAAATTTCACTTAACCACTACTACTATAAGACAAGAGCATCCTTATGGGGAATATTGATTGTATTATTAAGTTATTTCAAAACCATGAGAGTGTATTTTAGGGACTTGGTAATGTTTATAGTTAGTTTTTGTTGATAATTTACTTGGCATACTTTACATGGTCAATTACTAACCCAATATCCTCACACATCACTCATTGGATTTGGTCTCCTTGTTGTAGATTTTTGTTTTCTCTCACTTCCCTATACCATACACTCATACACTCACTTTAAATATAAAAACAATTAAAACATTTATATTTCTTACATATCACACACAAAACACCACCATTAAATATTGTTTCCTCCACCAAACCCAATTTAATTAGTGAATTATACAAAACTTATCTTTGTACAGATGGACTAGTACTAACCAATATTTAAGATCATAATTTATACAACCACAAATTGGTATCATTATCAGGGATAGGAAAAATTATTTCATTTATTTATATCTATTTTTATATTAAAAAAACAAAAAATATACTCAAATTGGAATTCACATCATTTACAAATTTTAAAATAGATTTAATTTTCTAGAATTATAACTACATAAATCTTATTTTCAGGTGCATATTGAGGCATTAAGAAGCTCTATATCATACAATTTCAATCCCTTAAATTAAGGAATTAAATTTCACATATAAGGGAGAAAGTTTTGTACACTATAAAGGCATGTAAAGAGGAGGAACCCAACATTCTATATGGGCTAAAATTGGTTGACAACACCACTATCATGTTCCCAAGCATACTGGAATCAATATCTATCGAGGTTGAGAGGCCTATAAATTACCCAAGTGAGGGGGGTTTCTCAAACATTATGATATCACCAAGATAATGAGATCATGTGCTCAAAAAATATCAATTAGAAGCTCTACCAACTTTTTATGGTGATCAAGGAGATGATGCCTATACATTCATCAATTATTTCATAATAGTAGTAAATACTTTCCTTCTCAAGGGATTGAATAAAAATTAGTAATGTTTAAAACTATTCCCCTTTTACTAATGTGAGGTGAGTGGATGGATACTCCAACATAAATAGTACACATTTTACACTTGGGAGGCCATCTATAGTGAATTTTTAAGGAGGTATTACCCAATGGAGAAAACTAAGGGAATGAGGAGGGGAATAAGCATAATTATTTTTGTGGTTTTCTCAAATGGTTACAAGAAAAAAGAATAAAATTTAGTGAGTGAGAAATTTGTTAGAATCATTGAAAAAATAGTTAAGTCACAGACTTCACAGATGTCTATAATAACATGTTTGTGTTGTTTTTTTCTCGATCCCTAATACCTAAATAAAAAATGAAGGATGAAATCATATAAAAGGGACTATATGAGGGGTGAAACACCAAATAAATTTTAATAAAACAAGACTTAAAGAATTAAATTGAAAAATATTAGAAAATAGAACAAGAATATAATAATATAATTCCTAAAAAAGTTCTAATAATAACCAATTGACAAAAATTTATTTAGTATTTTATAGATCCTTATGATCAAAAAAAAAAAAAACAAAAAACAAAATGAAAATAAGAAATAAGAATAATAATTTTATGTGGTTTTCTCAAATGGTTGCAAGAAACAATAATAAAATTAAATAAGTAAGAAAATTTTCAGAATCCTTGAAAAAATATTCAACCTAATGGAGTTAATATCTACCTTTCCTTACATAGAAATATAATAATTTCAATAAGTAGAAATGGACGACAAGAAGTATAAAACCTTTCAGTTGATGTTAACAAATCTGGAAATTTGAAATGCTTTAATCACCTAGATCGCCTTTGATTGTTCTACCCAAGCCTTCCTATTCAATTCTTCAAAAATTGAATTCTTTTAAAACTCTATACATTGTATATAATCACATCAATTAACATGAATCATATAAAAATTTCCCACAATCTAATAGAATGATTCCAAGGACCAACCTTTGGTGAAACTATGGAACCAAAACATATCAATTGCACCCAAAAGATCCAGAGAACACCTATAAAATCTAAGGCCATTGAAATGATATGAACAAAAAATTAGGTTACATTTGATAAATATTCATGAAAAAAATTATAATACATAATAAGTACTTATGTATACTATCAATTATTTAATAGAGGCAATTAGATGTACCTGGTTTATGCATTCCCCAATGAAAAGTCCAACATTTCTTCCAAATTCAATGAAAAAAATTCAACAAGTGCTTTATTAGTATATTAATGAATAGTCTGTAACATAACAATGATAAAAAATTAATAAAAAGTCATGTTACATGGGAACTAAAACTAATGGTTAACAATTAACAAAAAAATATTCACCGTGCATTAGCAAAGAAACTAAGATACAAATAATGCATAAAACAATTAATTTTAAATACTAAAATAATCTAGGATTCATGATCATGGAACACTACTAATTTAGAATTATATAAAAATATCACTGTGATGCTCAAAATATAAATGAAATTCAATGTATATATCAACTTTTGTCTGTAGTTAAGCTAATTAAATCTCTAAACACAATGTATGATTATAAAAACTCCTGGAAGTGTAGACTTTCATTATCAAATTCAATGGCACATAATATAATTATTAAAATAAAATGAATATATTGAATTTACACACCACACAAAATGATAATCATACATTTATCATGAAAAAACATAACATTGAGTCATTCTACAAAACAAATCCAAAAATGAAATTTAACCAAACAAAAAATGGCCAAACATTATTCACAAAAGTAAGAATGAATCTCTTTCTAATTAAATGATTAGGGATATATTCATATGTAAAACATTCGATCTCAATAAATTTAAGGTGTGTAATTTTTATGTGGATTTTATATTTGACTACAATCTATAGAATGAAAACATTTTTGTTCAATTAAAAATACATTCATACCTTAGAATAATACATGCAAGGATCCTGGTCAATCTATATTTCAAAAAATTTCCCATTCATCATCATAGGGCCCTTGATATTTACAAAATCAAAATATGGTGCAAAAACTAATTATCAAGTGTAAAGAGTTGGGTTCTTTTTAGTGTAACCAGTGTATTAGAATTAACTAGATTAAATGAACCCATTAATAACTAGTGTTTATAATTGGTTCATCCCTTTAATGATGATTGACATAGTGTTTTAATCTATGAAATATAAAATGTAAAATAGAGTCATTCACTCAACATTTATAGAAAGAAATTGGGATACAGTGACAAAAATTTAACATTTTTTCGCATACAATAAGTTCTTCACAATCAAATTCATTTATTTTTTACCTGAAATTAAATTTCCACCTTGTCTGGTCAATATTTTGAGTACAGTAGAATAAAATGATCATAGAAATAAATATTGACTCATAATTGCAATCACTTTTGTGGAGAAAGTGTAAAATATAAAAGCTAAGGAATCATGGATTAGAATGCACAATAGACGGAGAATGAACATCATCGACAAACTGAAGGGATAATTGATGAAGGGAAACTTACCTGGTGATGAGTGGTGTGGACTCGACCAGCTAGATAAATTTGGGATCACAGGGGAGGAGGGAAAGAGGAGATGATATTGGTGGGAAAACATGATGGGCAGATGAGGAGTTGGGGAGATGAGGAGGTGTGAAAATAATCGAGGTGGTGGAGACAACATCAGTGGGGAGGGTGATGGGAGCAGGCAGCATCAGCAAAATGGGAGAGAGGGGTAGGCAATGATGGAGTGGAAGCATGAAGGGTAGGAGACGTCAATGCGGCAGAAGGGAAGCAAGGATGATTTGGGACGCGGTGTCCGCTAGAGTTATTTATAAATAAAAAATTTATACATTTTAAGTATAATAAAATTATATATTTTTATTAATAAATAACGTATTGGATTTTAATAAATATGTATAAATTTTTAATGATTTATTTCAACATATTTTTAAAGTAAAAAATGTATAGTTAATTTTTTTTTTAAATATTGGTATTAGTATGATCTATTTCAACATATTTCTAAATGATCTATATTTCAACATATTTAAAAAATGTTGGTATAATTTTTGAATGATCTATTTGGACATATTTTTCAATTATGTTTATTAATTTTTTTACTGATCATCATGTTTTTTTACTATGTTTATTAAATTCAAATATCATAATGATTTATTTTTTTTATAAAAAGTATTTAAATGTTTATTAAATGAAAATAATTAAAAATATAATCACTGTTTATAGAGAAAATTGAAAATTAGAATCAATTAATTAGATATTTTTAATAAAACCTGTAAAATTAAATATTGACTTTGATCATAAAAATAGTAATCTATATAAAAAATTTGGTTTCTCTTAATTAGTTATTATAATTAGATGAATTATTGTAAAATATTTTTTTAATGGTAAAAGTTTTTTTGGTAATAGTTATTATTAATAAAATATTCAAGTGTTAGTAAAAAGATGTTGGTATTAGTATGATAAAGTAATGGATTTAACTGTTGGTAAATTATTTGTTGGTGTTAAATTATTAATACCAAAAAATATATATGTTGGTAAAAATAAGTGTTGACACTTTAAATTAATACTAATAAAACCTAATGTCTGTTGGAATTTATCATTTTACCAACAGATATATTATCTGTCAATAAATTTCTATTGGTATAATTAATTTTTTTGTAGTGATAATTCACTGTGGGTTACACAGATCATTTTGATCAAGAGAATAAAGGGCCAATTCACCTATGAATTGATTATAATGAATATAAAAAATCATGATAAAGAACATGTATCCTCTTCCATGGATGGATGAATTTTTCAATCAGCTACATGGAGCCCAGTACTTCTCTAAGGTGTATCTTTGGTTGGATTATTATCAAGTAAAGGTGAAAATGGTGGATATCCCCAAGACTACATTTCATACAAGTTTCATTATTAAGAGATCATAGTGATTCTATTTGGAGTTAGTAAAGATCCATATATCTTTATGGAATTAATGAATAGATTATTTATGGATTACATAAAAAAATATGTTGTAGTCTTTTTAGATGATATTCTAAACTTCTCCAAAAGAAAGGTGAGGCTTGAGGATAATTTGAATGTTATACTGAACACAATGTGAAAGAAAAATTTATATGTGAAGTATAACATTCATGTGGAATGTTATCACCAGTAATGGAATATATATGGATCCATCAAATATGTAGGCAATTAAAGGATTCCCTAGAATAACATCTATTATGGATATCTGTACTTTACTTGGATTAGCTAGGTACTACTTTTCATTTTTAAGAAACCTATCATGATTCTCAATCCTAGTAACCAAGCTAACTCGGAAGGGAGTGAACCTTGTTTGGACTGATTAATGTGAGAAGAGATTTAAATAGTTAAGTAAGAGGCTATTCACTGAACCTATGCTCACATTACCCACTAGTGGGTAAGGATTTGTTCTCTATAGTGATGCGTCTAACATAGTCTTGGGTTGGGTACTCATGAAAGATGATTAATTTATTTCCTATTACTCTATATAATTAATAATCCATGAGAATAACTACACAAACAATGATATAGAATTGGCTGTAGTGATCTTCATATTGATTATTAGATAAAATTATCTCTTTGGGGAGAATTATGACACATATACAGATCATAAAAGACTCATGTATATATTCAAACAAAAGGATCTCAATATTTAAAAACAAATGTTGTTAGATATGATAATAGATTATGATTTTTTAATATATTACCATCTTAGGAAGTAGAAAAAAGTGAAATATTCTTTTAGTAGAAAAGATCTTGAAACCCTATCCATGATGAGGATTGAAAGGGATCTAATCTTCTTAGACATGAAACAGATATAAATTAGAATCATAAAAGGGGATTCATCCTAATTTGATCATATAAAATTTCAACTATCATTTTTTTTGATCATAAAGGAGGCTCAAAAAAGAGATTGGGATCTATAGAGAAATGTAAAAAAATATTCTAGAGTTCAACCTTGAGAAAGATAGAGTCATATGTTTTGGAACCTGAATATGTGCCCCATGAAAACTAGAGATGAGGAGGGTACATCTGGATACTATTCATAGATCATCCTTCTCCATTCATCCAGGAATAAATAAGATTTATATAGATTTAAAGAAAAACTTGTGGTGGGATAACATTAAGAGGGAGATTGTATAATATGTATCTCGATGCTTGGTATTACAAAAATTTAAGGCTGAATAATACAATTATAAGGGAATGATACAACCATTACCCATTCTAGTATGGAAATAGTAAAACATAACTATATATTTCATCATAGGACTCCCCATAACATCTAAAGGTAATAATTATATTAGGGTGTTAGTTGATTATCTTAAAAATTTGGTACATTTCATTTCTATAAAGGAATATTTCTCTCTTGAAAACTCACTAATATATACATAAGGGAAGTGTTAAGACTATATGGAGTACCATTCTATACTGTATTAGATTAGGATATGAATTTTACCTTATTTTTTTTTTATAATCCTTTGCTAAATGTTAGAAATAGAGATGAGTTTAAATACTTATTATCACCCTCAAAGGAATGGTAAGTTTGAGAGAAACATTAAAACTCTATAGGACTTGCTGAGATCATGTTCAATGTATTTACAAGGATGTTGGGATCAACACCTTCCCCTAGTAGAGTTCTCATATAACAATGGTTTCCATTCTAGAATTAAAATGGAAACTTATGAGGCTCTGTATGGGAAAAGGTTTTATACTCCAACCCATTGGGATGATGATAGAAAGAAAAATCTTGTGAGACTTGATGTTATATAAAATATTAAAGGTAAGGTTAAAACCTTTCAATATTATAAGTAATTTTTACAATATTGATATAAAATACATGAATAAAAGTGTCGATGAGACTGAGAGTTTGAAGTCAAAGTTAAGGTGTTCCTTCTTATACATCCATAGAAAAAAGTCATGTGGTTTTAGAAGAATGGAAATCTTAGTCCATGATACATCGTCTATTTGATATACTTGATCACATCAGAGTTATTTCTTATCAAATAGAACTCACACCAAACCTATCTCAAGTAAATGATGCATTTTGTGTATCCCTCTTGAGGAATTACATAACAGACCCCTCATATGTACTGAATCCTAAGGTGGTACCATTGGATAATGATGTTTCATATGAGTAATAGCTGGAAAATACCTTTTTTCATAGAGAAAAAGTTATACAAAACAAGAAAACTTACCCAGTCAAAGTGTTGTAGTGGTACCATAAGGTTGAAGAAGCATCATGGGAACCATAATAGGTGACGAAGATGAAGAACCTCATATGAAATGAAATTTTGATGGAAAAATATTTTAAGGCGGATGAATATAATGAACCAAAATTTTATAATTTAAATTCCCAATTTGAATGAATAAATACTTATTTAAGTAATGTTATTATAGAAAACACATACACTACATTGGTTATTTTAGACCACTATAAAATTTAATCATTCATATTTAAAAGTCTATTAATCATATGAACTATTAATAATATATTCATTGTATAGTGTAACATACTAGATAAAAATGTATGTTCTTTGTATTGTTTATTTGTTTTTTGGTTCAAAGTGTTTGGGAACTTTTTTTGGGGGTTTCTATAGAACACATGGTGAATACTACTTTCTAGACACGTTTATGTCATATGTTTTGGTATATAGTATAAGTCCTTCATTGGTCACTATCCATAAGATGGTTTATAGAATAATAATCTTCCAAGAAATTAGATAATTTTTTATTCTATAAATTAATTTTACACTATAAGACCCACTTTACACCATAAAATCATCAATTAGGGGTACATTTAACTCGATGTGATGTGTTTTTTATCATATATGAGTTATGGGGTATTTATAATATAAACAAGGTGTTTACACCATAAATCATTTTTTCCAGTAGTTTTCATCATTATGCATGTGTAACCATTCTACCAATCAGTTTATTCCTCATATCCTTGAACACTATGTGCTTACAGGTAATATTTGGGTGGTCTACTCTCCTTCTAAATTCATCTATTCAAGGTTTGATCTCTATGGTTTTTGTGTCACTTCTCCTTAGTAAGAGTTCTTTCTAATTCTTCATTACCATTGGTAGCGGTAGTGGTGGGGTGGTAAATTTTTGACTTTTTGACCCTATGGTGATGTTTTGTTCAATCCTTTCTAGATATATCATATGATCATATCCCAGAGGCTAACCCTCATGTTGTTTTTGGTTAATTGTGTGGGTTATTTGAGGTATGGGTTGTTTTATTTTCTCTGCTGACCAATTTGATTGTTGAATTGATTCTATGATGTGTAAATCAATTCTAGGGCCTCCTTTGTTTCATTTTTATTCCTTATGGTGTTGGTGGTTCCCATTGTAGGTGTGTGTAGCCCGAGTTGAGATCAATGGTTCCGTCTGTAGCCTTTTTTAAATTAACCATGATTTCTCATGTTCTATAATTTTTTTTCATAAATTATTTTGTATGATTTTATTGTGTGTATAAATGGATTTGATTTAAAATAGGGGTTTAACTTGGTTTTTAGTAATGGAAAAATGGTGTTTTCAAAGCATTTCAAAATGGATTTTTAAATGAGGTTTGATAAAAGAAAAGTGTTGTTTGAAATTGATTATAAAGACCCATTTTGAAATGATTTGTAAAATAAAGCATGCAGGGATCCTTTTTTTACTTAGGTGGAAGGTGCATCTTAGGTTCATCATACATGTATTTTATGGGGTTCAATAAAGGTGTGTTACTCTGCTCCCTATGTCTATTATTCTAGGGACATGATGTTGACTTTGTTGGGGGAGGTTCACTCATTGGGTGTTCCTATACTCATTAGTCCGTGTTCTAAGTACATGGGTGTAAACTAGTCATCGATTATGGTATGAGTAGTATACTATCCTAACATGTTACAATCCTTACCCTATTTACCATTATACTTTTTATTTGTATTTTTTTGGTTTTGATATACCTTCTTTTACTTTGATAAATTTTTATGTAAATTAAGCTTTCAAACTATTTCTCCTGAATTGTTTTGAAACTTTGGAAAAAGAAAATTATTTCCCATTGTTCTAATATAAGTCAATTTTTCATTTATCATTCCATGTTTTCTTCTAAAATTAGTATATTTGGGTTGTTTTTATAGTTACTTGATATAGAACACTTGGGCGGTATCCTACTGACCCTATTTAGCTGACACCATGCACACCCCTTTAGTGGTGTGTAGAAATGACTGAGAAGTTAAATTATTATTAGAAAATACATGTGAAAAAATAGTCAAGGTGTCTTTAAGTGATGTATACCAAGGTAATTGACCTTGAAAATAATATTACAATCCATAGGGATAGATCCTGTACTAAAATATAAAAAAACTGGTTCACTGGGAATCCCTTTGTTGGCTAATGCATCTGCCAAAAAATTTCCTTGTATCTAAGTATGACAAACTGTTAAACCATGATCAAGTAGAATCATCCCCTTCCTTATTAGATAGGTTATCTCCCAAGGTATATGGTCAATACCTTGCAGCAGTCCCACAATCATTTTAGAGTCTTTTTCCACTTCATTGAGCATGATGTTGTACAACTTGAATAGTTGTAGCCTACTAATCAAAGCCCTTACCATTGTTCCAAGAGTGGTCTGTAGACATAGTTATGAATTTTGTTGTAGGAAAAGACAAGGTTACATAGTGAGGTGATGAGGTTTTTTGTTAGTTGGGTATGATAGATGGTGGTGAGATGATGGGAAATTACCCACAATATCACATGGAGTTGTCAGTTTCTGTTTTAGATGTCCTTTGTTGTTAGACATGTACATTGGATTTGTTCTGAATGTTCTTAGTTGTATCGCTTATATTATTTTATTTTAGTTATGGAATATATATTTTTGGTTTATTCTTCCATGGTTTTTTCCATTACTTATATATATTACTTATCTTCTTCTTCAGGTTGGGTAAAATAGTTCCCTCTGGTTTTTGTTGATACCCGGGTGCTAGTCATCATCCAGTGGGGATGGAGAACATCCTTCAGGTATGTGGCAGATTGGGTTAGGTGTTTGTTTGTGATATTTTCCAAGTTAGTTTCATTTTATATAGTTACCATTAATATTATTATATGTTACTATTTATGATAAATTATACTTGATATAAAACGAAGAAGCGGTAGTCTTGACCAGTAGAATCATACCCAATGAAGTCCATTTATCAGAGCTTCTGAGGGAGATAACATTAATAGTATTTTTCCCATGACCAATACCATTCCATTATTAAAAAAATAAATATCAAGAAAAACCATTTATATAATAATTTCAATCTTATCAAGGTCATGACCCAAACCATGTTCATTGAACCACCCCATGAAAGAACCACCATCACACACCTTATCCTTGGGGAATATACTTGTGTAATATGGGGTTATGTACAAATACCCTAGTAGTATGAATTTTTATATTATATTTTAAATTAAATAATTATTATATGTATCTCTTTATATTATTACATTATAAATAATTATATATTGCATTTGATAAAAATTAGATTTTGATACGAATAAATAATTTTTTTTGGGGAAATATATAGTTTCAATTAAGACGCCCTTTTGAAAAAATAATTATTTTTTTAAATAAATTTTATTTAAAAATATATTATTATTTTATAATATTTATTTTAAATATAAATGGTAATATTATTTAATGATGTCCAATGTAAGTTTTATAAGGATCAAAAAGTTGTTGTTATTGTAAAAACTAGTATTATCTAGAAAATAAGGGTTCTTATTTAAAAGTGAAAATAATTATATTAAGAAAATTATTTTTCTAAAATAAATATTATTTTTGAAATCATAACATCAAAATTATCCAGTGGTGAATTTATCTTAATTTAATGAGAATGTTGAATTTTTGGGTAAAAATTAAATACGGTATAAATATATGATCTATATTTTGACATCATAATATCCCAAAAGTGATGTAATAAATGAAATAAAATGAATATATGAAAAAATATAGATTTACCATTTAATATAATCTATTTTTGAATTTATTTGATTAATTTTATAAAACATTAATGAATTCTCCAAGACCTATATTATATTTTATGGTTTTAAAATCAATTCATCATGAACATGACTCGCTTCCACATCACCAATGGTATTATTTTAATATGTTTTATTATTAGACTTATATAATATTAAAAAAAACTCTTATTTTCCAAAAACCATTGGAAAAAACCTTGGTAAGATTTTTTTATTGTTATTTTATTATATAGAATCTAAAATCTACGATTATAAATTAATAAACAATTCCCCTCTTTTCCTATAAATACCCACCCAACCATTGAATACTCTTCACTAAAAACCCATTTAGAATGATTTTTTTCCCTAAAACTCTCTAAATTCGTCCCAAGGTTTTACCAATATCTTATGAATCCCCACCTAATCTCTTAAAAGTGGCCTCTCAAGTTAAGGGATTCTCACCTCCTCTTTATTCAAGAACCTTCGGAGAGTTATGACAATTGATTCCCAATTATTTAGGTTGTAATATTTTTTTACACATCAATTTACTATAATTATGATTCCCATGTAATTATATACCACCTCTCAATATCATTAAACCATTCCATGATCCTTTATGTACAGATGTTATACTATCAAAAATTTCTTGAGATTTTCCACACCCAAATTTTGTATCATCAATATCCATCCCCATTTTAAATAGTAGGTGTTAACCTAGATATAAACATCCTTGATTAATTGGGGACTTATATTTATCTATTCCATACTCCTTAATCATGAAATTAAAAAACATGGAACACATTCTTATATTGTATGATCTATCTAGCACACAAAATCATGTATATGATATGAATGTGATGTGTGGGCCCATAATTTTACATATCTCCAATGTATTGGGAAATGTTTTTATCCAATGATATAGCATGTATGGTGTAATATAGGTTATCCAAATCACACTATGTTATGATGTCTCAACTATTAGCCTTGAATTAAGATTACAATTTCATGTTTTATGTTATTTACCTATTCACATGTTTCCTTTATGTTATCATATTATATCATGATTTTATGTACATGTTGACGATTATCACCCCTTTTATATCACCTTGATATTCCCATTAACTCACATTTATTACATTCATCATGTTATTCTTTTATTTTTCCCTTACTAGGCCTTATAGCTCATCCCTTTCTTAGGTACACCCCCAAGTTATCCTGTGCAGTATAAGACGATAAATGGAATATAATGGAATGTTTTAGAGTTTTCAAATAATGTTATTATACCCATATTCCATGTTATTATTCTATGTATCTAATTTTTCACACCTGGGTTTTAATTTTTCCTTGGTTCTGGCTCGGGTTGGGTTCTCGACTGTTTTTATCAAGAACCGGGTGTGACAGGTTTGAAGTTTTTGGATTTTATTATTGGGGTTTAGGTTGAGTCCTGGTTTAAATTTTTGAGTTTTTGTTGTAGAATGAGTGTAAGGGATCCTGCTTGGCATCCAAGAGACCCAGGTTCAAAACCGGGTAGAGCCGAATTTCCAGGGTACTGTAGTAGGTACTGTAGCAGGCACTGTTCGGTACTGTAGCAGCTAGACTATTCACCTGATTTGGGATTTCGGGCCACTGGTTTGGGCCTATAGGTCTCAGGGCCTTTGGGCCATCAAAGGCCTTCGGGCCACAGGGCCTTCGGGCCACAGGGCCTTCGGGCCATTGAAGACCATGAAGTAGCCTAGTTCACATAGAGAAGGCCCCAGATGGGGATCAGAGCACCAGTAATAGTCACCAGAAGCATAGTTAATCGGATTGGAATAATGAGAGGGTATGGAAACCGCCATCAGGACCAGGCACCGTGCAGCTTTTTACGGGGCAATTCTTGCCGATCAACAATGCAGGTGGGGAGATAAAGTCAACCAATGATGTAGAAGGTGGGGAGCGGCAGTTCTAGTGGGTTGGGGCTATGGGTCATGTATTGGGTATGGTATTCCTTTGGGCCTTTAGGTCATGTATTACGGGTCATGTCGGGCCTTGTGCCTTGGGCCTACGGGTCATGTACGGGTTCTCCTTCAACCCTTAAAAGGGGGATTATCTATAATAAAATAAAAAATAAGGCCTTCGGGCCATTCAGGTAGTGTTTTGGGATTGACATCATCTAGTGCACAGGCAGAGCATGATTTGGAAACCATGCGGATTCGCCCAGGTCACCGTACAACATTCCTAGTATTCAAAATAAATAATAAATTAAATGAATAATAAAATAAAGTTAAAATGAAAATAAAATAAAATAAGAAAAGGGTAAAATAAAAATTAAAAAGATTTGTTTTAATAATAATAATGATGATAATATTATTGATAATGTTATTATTATTATTAGGATATTATTATTATTATTATTTTTAGTGTCAGGGTTTCCGTCCCCTCCCATCTCCCTCATCACTCCCTCCCCCCTTCTTGGTTCTACTCACACCCCTTCTAGCCACTCCACCTTCTCCCTTCTGATGACCTCCCCCCTCCCTCATCCAATGACCATTTCCCCACTGACACCCTCTCCCCCAGTGCACGACCCATCCTACTGGCATCCTCATCTGGCGCACGACCCCTACTGGTGCCTCCCCAGTGCACGACCCTCCTGGATAGCACCATCCTCCAGTGCATGATTTTGGTAGCCTCACCTCCTCCCTCCGATGGATTCCCCTATAGGGTCTGATTTTGGTGTCTTTGGTTGAATCTTACATTCTTAGGGCTTGTTCGAGGTGCGGTTAAGGTATGGTAGTGGTTTTGAAATATTTTCCAGAAGGTTCTTCATGTGAGGTAGGTGGTTCCATGCCCTATCATTTTTAGATGATTTAATTTATTTGTTTAATTAAATTTAACATGTTCCATAGATAAGTTGTGTGATGTGAATTATGTTTTGGATATATTTTGACACGAATATATGATGAATCAGATTTTATAAAGGAAATTTCCATGTCTTTTATATGTGTCTTGTTGTGTAAATTTTTGTAGGTGTTTAATAAATTGTTTATGGTATGAAAAATGTGTTTTCAAAAGTTCTTGAGGTGCGAGTGTGATTAAAATGTGGTTTCCAAGCAAAGCTAAATTATTTTGGCATGTTTGTTTTTATTGAGAACCTTGAAATATGATTTAGTGGTGTGTAAATGATGCAAGCATGTTTTAAAGGGGGAACTTGGTATATGTGTGGGTTTATAATGGGGATTATCCATATAATTGTTTGGTTTTAGTTGTGTGTTTTTCTTATGTTTTTTAAAAAGGAATCTTATGAATTGTTTAGGTGATGGTAAAAGTATTTAAATGGGTTTTTTGTGTGAATAAAATGGAAAATGGATTAGTATTGGCATGTATACTTTTTTTTTTCACTTTTTAGTATGATTTTTGAATTGTTTAAATAATTGGATGCTTGTTTTGGGAATAAAATTGTTTTATGTGTGGATTCAAATATGGGGTCTTAGCCCATGGTTTTGAGTGAGCTATTGTGTGCCCTTTTTTAGTATCCTTCCAAATGGAGTTTTATGAATTTCAAATGTATTTGAAAAAGGATTTTGGAATATATAAAATAAAAAAATGGTTTGTTCATGAAATTAGTAATTTCTTGGTATTCTTGACATTGAGTTGTGGGAGTGGTGATATCTGTGACATTTGAACATTAACTTAATCCCATGGGAATCCTAGGTATCAAGGTGGGATAACTAGTTCTAGTTTTCTAGTGATATGAAAGTGTATACGGTTGGGTTTCACTTAGCATGATTGATTCTTACAACACTAATTAAACTATGATGATTGGAGACCACTATGTTATGGGGTTTTCCCCTACTAGTGGCTTATGCATGAGAATTCTGATGGTTGTGGTTTCTAAGCCACATTACACCAAGGTATGAGGTTTTAGTGTCCCACTCAAGATAGATTAACCCTAGAGGATTTACCCATGGCGATCAATTGAAACGTGTGTATCATGGTTCCATCCTTCTTCATATGGTGGACCTTGGTTGTATTCATTTCCTTTTAAAGAAAGTTATTTCCTTATAAATGTTTAATTTAGAATGTTTCCTTTTTAAAAGTGTTATGCTGGAAATATTTTTTGAATGGTTTCCTTTGAAAGTGGCATTCTATAAAAATGTTTTCCTTATAAATGTTTCAAAGGTTTTTATATAAATGAGCATGTTATAATTTCTTTAAATGTTATGGAATGTAATATTTCTATCCGGGTGGAATCCTAATGGGATTTCTCTCACACCCTACATACACCTTTAGGTGTATGTATACCTTGTTTCATGTCTGTTCCAAGTAATGGCAAGATGTGTGGTTTTAGCAGTTAGAGTCTCTAGTGGACTTCCTTGTGGACCTTGATGGTAGTGGATTGAGAAAGTTTATCCTCTTATTTTATGGTGGTTTTGGATGGATTTATTCCCCTATTTATTGTAGTCTAAATTTTAGAGTTTATTCCTAGTTGTAAAATTTAAATTAGAATTTTGGTTATCCCTGTTTGGTTGTGCATTTTCAGTTTTAGAATATTTTTCTTGTTGGATGTTTATGTTTATGAAATTGGGTATAATCATTCCCAAAGCATGTTGTCGATACCTAGGAACTAGTTTCCAGACCATAGGGATTGGTAATGCCCTTCGGGTTATGCCCCAGACCGGGTTGGGCGCCGGGTCAGATGGCGACCCAGCTTGGTTCGTGAAAAAAATGGTATCAGAGGGAGGTTATGACCTTTTGGGTCATGTTCCTTAGGGAAGAGTCTGGGTATAACAGATCTAGGGCTGTCAAGAGTTGAAGTTCTAGTTATGAGTAATGTGCATGGCCAGAAAACCTCATGATGAGATTCAAGTTTCCAGGGGAAGTCAGGTTTTATCTGAGTTCTTTGGTTCTTATAATTCGATGATATTTGGAGAAATGAAATGGGAGTTTAGTTAATGGTCTTAGTAAGCTCGCAGGGCTTGCCAAGTTATGTATATCCAGAGACATTGTCCAAGAATAATCTCTGTGACGGTGGGGCACTTGGCGTATGGCGTCTAACCATATTTCCATGTTTCCCATCGACACTAGTTTCCTCCTATATTTTTTTTGTATTATTGGGTTATTAAGGTTGTTTTAATAACCCTCGTTTTGGAATTGTGAAAAACTTGATTTTAAAGTAAATATGTTTGATTTTAAAATGGTGTAAAATGAGTTTTCAGAATTTTTTTTGAATAAAACCTTGAAAAGATAGAATTTTATAAATAAGATTTTCATGAAACTACCCTTGTGAGAAATTATAATGATTTCAATGAGGTTAGATGTTTATAATCAAAGTTTTTGGTTTATCAAAAACTGGTTGTTTGGAAAAAGGGAAAATTAGTTTTAAAAAGTTTTTTGAAACTTGTTTTAAATGAGAATAAATTAGTTTTTAACTAAATGGGCATTGATAAAATGGAGTTTGTTATGAAACTGAAAGTGTTTTGAAATGGGGTAATTTTTTTTGAAATTGATGTCTATGATTTGAAAGTGGGTTTTTATCTGAATGGTTAGTGATTTTTTGAAAAGGTTTTTGAGATTTAAATTGGGTTTCGATTTTGGGGCTAGCGGTTTTGAGAAAGAGAAAGTGCGGGTTAAATGTTTTTGTTTTGAAAAATGAAAAGGTGTGGTTTTGATCTTTGGTATTATCATGGGTGACCACATGCATGGGTATATATGGGGAGGTGTATGGTTAATGGCATGATTGTATGAGTGTCAGGATGAATATGAGGTAGGTTCTTGGTGTGGAATAGAAACATACATGTGTGGGGCCCATGGGATACCATTGTTGAATGCGCTACCTTCCGACTCTGTTTACTTTCCAAAAAAAATTAAAGGAAAAATTTGGTTTTTGGTGATCCTTAGTTGTGTGGTATATTTCTTTATGATTTTTGATTGTTACTTTCAAGGTATTTTGAGTTTGAGAATCCTTCTTTCTTGGGAAATGTTTCATGTTTCATTTTTTTGGTGAGCCGGTTTGAGTTAATGATTAATGGATTTTTTCTAGAAAAATGGTTGGGATAACTTTGAGTGGGTTCTCTTTTGTGAGTTTAGTGTATGTTTGTGGTATGTTTTGTCCAAAGGTCCAGTTTGATTGGGTCCTTGGATTTTCCCTTATTGGCTAGTGCACGCCCCATAAGGAATTGATATATTCGAAATCCGGCCATGGGTGATTCGCCCCTGGAAGGTCCTCTAGTAGATGAAAGTATAGATTCTCTTATTGGGTTTCATTATTAAGTTTATCACTTTTTTTTGATTAAGCAGATCCTATCACAGTGGAAGAGTGTATGTGGAAGGATTTGAAAGAAATAATAGTTTCTTGAGTTGATTTAATTTCCAAAGGTGAAGTCCATCATATTTAATCCTGAAGGTCCCACCTAGAAGTGGTGAAGGGAATTACAGTGAGGAAAGTGGAAAGAAGTCTGGGTTGTTGGTGTGGATCATTGTCTTAAAGGGCCTTTGGAATTTTCATTGGTTTCATTTAATTAAGGATTCATGCTAGCCACCAGTGTGTCAAGTTTAGTTGTAAGAGACTTTTATATTCGTATGCAGGAATCATGTGATGCTCAAAACTCAGTTTAAGGCACCTCTACTTGTAAGGTTTCTATCAGTTTCAAGGGTCAAGTCTGGTGGAATCTTATAGTGTTATGTTCTCTTTTAGATGCAAAGTTGGATGTTGTGGAAACTTTCGAGAGATTCTATTTTAACAGAAGCATGTTCCTCTTCCGGGCATTCCTAAAATTATCTGTTCTAAATTAAGGTGCCTTCCAAGTGACACTTCATTATTTTTTTCTTATTTGGGGTGAAAGGGATGATCTTTAAGTTATTTTTGTGGTGAATTATTATATTGAAACCAAGTGAGTCTTGGGATTTGTGTGTTTTGTCGATACTGTCTGATTGCGGTGTGGTTGCATGTGGAACCAGAAAGAGATGTTCCATTTGAGAGTCTTCAATACCTAACTAAGAGGTATGAGATGCTTTAAACATTAGGTATCTATCCATAGGCCCCATATTGAATCTAGCATATAGTCAGGAACACCCATGGGATGTAAAGGACCTTGGTATAGTGTCTATCTTCAGTATGGGAAATGGAGATTATTTAAGCTTTCTGTGTAACCATTCCATCCCAAATGGTTCTTTTGGATGGAGGGGTCGTGAGGACCTTGTTTCTTTGATATTAACTACGTGGGTGAAAGAATTCCCTCTTGGTTATAAGGAGGTGGGGTTGTCTCATTCTATTGAAATTTAGTGCTTGTGCCCTTATGGATGTGAACCTCTCTTTGATGGTCCTTGTATGGAAATTCTTATAGATCAACCTCTATTCTGTTTTGGGTTTGTCTGAGGATGGTGATTCCCCATGGGATTAGTGAATCATGTGGTATTTTCCATTTGGTCTAGATTCCATTTCATCAGACCCCTTGTGTGGGGAGTTTTATCTTTTTGGGTGTTCTCGTCAATATATGTTGGCTGGTGTGAGAAGTTCTCAAGTAGGCCCATATCAGTCTCCCATGATGGCCTCCATAAGTTAGGTAGGTATCTTAGTTCTAATGGTGGGGAGACCCACCATAGGTCTCGCTGTAATTACTCTAGAGTGAATCGGTGTTAGCCTATCTCTTATGGTGGGGAGTCTGTTCGGGCCTCTCGTGTTGGTAACCGCTTGTGTTTATGTTGTTGACTTGGAAATGTGTGATCTTGTTTTCTTGTTTCAATCTAGTGGTGAGGGTTCATTGATAATGAATAAGGGTTTTTGGTTTAAGGGGATAGATTATGCATTGTGCGAATTCTCTCCCTTTGATCAATCAACTGGAGGTGTTTAAACTTTTGAGGGTAGGTGGAACATAGCGGGGAGTCCATTTTGGTCTATTGAGTTTGATCTATAAGTCTCTTTTTCTATTGTTAGTGTTCTAGTATCCTTCTAGTTTGTTGTTCTTTGGGAATCTCCTTGAACTGTAAAGGAGTATCAGTTTCTTTTTTGGAGTTTGACCTAGTTATTGCTTTCCAGGGGCGAAAAGTGTTATGGTGGGGAGAATTGTCACACCTGAGTTTTAATTTTTCCTAATTTACAGATTGGGTTGGGTTCTAGGTTATTTTTATCAGGAATTAAGTGTCATATGTTTTAATTTTTGGGATTTCCTTTTTGAGGCTCAGGTTGAGTCCCGGTTTAAATTTTTTAGTTTTTATTGAAGAATGAGTGGTTTGGGCTTGGCAGCATCTAGTGCACGAGAATAGAATGGTTTGTAAACTATGTAGGGTCACCGTATGGCATGTTCGATGTTCAAAAAAATATGAAATTAAATGAATAATAAAATAAATTTAAAATTAAAATAAAATAAAATAAGAAAAATGTAAAATAAAAAATAAAAATATTTATTTTAATAATAACTATAATGATAATATTATTGGGAATATTATTATTATTATTATAATTAGGATATTATTATTATTATTATTATTTTTAATTTTTGGTTTTAGGGTTTCCTTCCTCTCCCATCTCCCTCATGCATCCTTTCCCCACCTTCTCGGTTCTGCTCACACCCCTGATGCCTACTCCACCTTCTCCCTTTTGGTGGCCTCCCTCCCTCCCTCCTATGATGATTTTCCCCACTAGTTCCCTCTCCCTCAATATGTGACCCCTCCTACCAGCATCCTCCTCCAGCGCACGACCACTATCATGACCTCCCAGGTGCACGACCCCCCTGGCCGGCGCCCTCCTCCGGCACATGATTCCCACAACCACACCTCCTCCCTCTAATGGAAACCCTTCTTGGGTCCAATTTTGGTGTCTTTGGTCGAATCTTGCCTTCTTAGAGATTTTTTGAGGTACGGTTGAGGTGCATTTGCCTTTTCTCAACATTTTCTGAAAGTTTCTTCATGAGAGGTTGGTGGTTCTATGTCAAATAATTTTTAGATGATTTAATTTGTTTGTTTAATTAATTTTAACATGTTCCATAGATAAATTGTGTGATATGAATTATGTTTTGGATATATTTTGGAATCCATATATAATGAATTGGATTTTATAAAGGAAATTTCTATGTCTTTTATATGTGTCTTTTTGTGTATTTTTTTAGAGGTGTTCAATTAATTGTTTATGGTATTCAAAATGTGTTTTCAAAAGTGATTGAGGTGAGAGTGTGATTAAAATGGGGTTTCTAAGAGAAGATAAATTATTTTGGCATGTTATTTTTTATTTAGAACCTTGAAATATGATTTAGGGGTGTGTAAATGATGAAAGCATGTTTTAAAGGGGGGAACTTGGTATATGCGTGAGTTTACAAAGGGGCTTGGCCATGCAATTTGTTTGTTTTAGTTTTGTGTTTTTCTTATTTAATAAAAAATGGATTAATATTAGCATGTAGAAATTTTTGTCCACTTTTTAGTATGAGTTGTGAATTGTTTAAATAATGTAAATCTTGTTTTGGGAATGGAATTATTTTATGTATTGATTCAAATATGTGGCCTTAGCCCATGGTTTTGAATGATCTTTTGTGTGCATTTCTTTTGTGTCCTTCCAAATGATTTTTTATGAATTGAAAATGTATTTGAAAAAGGATTTTGGTATGTGTAAAATGAAAAAATGGTTTGTTTATGAAATTGGTGACTTCTTGGTATGTTTGACATTGATTTGTGGGAGTAGTGATATCTGTGACATGAGAAAATTAACTTGAGCCCATGGGAATTCTGAGTATCTTGGTGGGCTGGCTAGTTCTAGTACGCTAGTGATTCAGAAGTTGCTATGGCCTAGTTTCACTTAGTAGGATTGATACACACTAAATAAATTATGATGATTGGAGACCACTAGGTTATGGGGTTGTCCCCTAATAGTGTCTTGTGCATGAGAATTATGGTGGTCATGGTTTCTAAGCCATGTTACACTAAGGTATGTGGTTCTAGTGTCCCACTCAAGCTATGTTAACCCTAGGGGATTTACCCATGGTGGTCAATTAAAACTTGAGTGTTATGGTGCCATCCATCGGTATACAGTGGAACTTAGGTGTATTCATTTCATTTTAAATCAATTTATTTCCTTATAAATGTTTCATTCAGAATTTTTCCTTTTTAAAAGTGTTGTGGTGAATAAATTTCTTGAATGGTTTCCTTTGAAAGCGGCATTCTCTAAAAATGTTTTCCTTATAAATGTTTCAAAGGTTTTTATATAAACAAGCATGTTATAATTTCATTAAATTTTATAGAATGGAATATTTCTATCTTGGTAGCATCCTTCTGGGCTTTATATCACACCCTACATACACCTTTGGGTGTATGTAGATCTTGTTTCATGTTTGTTTTAGGTAAAGGCAAGATGTGTGGTTTTGGAGGTCATGGTCTCTAGTGGACTTCCTTATGAACCTTGACGGTGGAGGCTTGAGGAATTTGATCCTATTATTTCATGTAAGTTTGGGATGGAGTGAGTCCCCTATTTATTGTAGTCTTTCATTTGGATATTTATTCCTAGTTGTAAACTTTAGATCAGAAATTTGGTTATTCACTGTTTAGTTGTGCATTTTCAGTTTTAGGTTATTTGTCTTGTTGAATGTTTATGTTTATGTAATTGGGTAAAATCATTTCAAAAGCATGTTATAAATACCCATGAACTAGTTACAATACCATGGGTATCAGGAATGACCTTCGGGTTATGCAACAGACTGGGTCGGGTGTCGGGTCGGATGGTGACCTGTTTTGGTTCGTGACATAATTACCCAAAGACACCTGGCCAAACGATCTACTGGGATTTTAAAAAGTATATAATTATGCAAAAAATCATGAATTAAGTCTATTTAATAATAGGGGTTGTTATATATAGTGTTTAACCATTACCCTTTGATGAGGAACAACACGTGGAAACTATTTTGGGATGAACAACCTCAAAATATATGACGTAAACATAATTGATTTAGTAACTAAATAAAAACTGGTAATAAAAAATAAAAGATAAAATGATAAAAAAATTAACATAAAAAAGGTTCTTATTCAATTAAATAATTAATATAATTTTATTATTTTGGATTTAGAAAATGTATAAAGAAAAACGAGACTCTTCGTAAGTTATTTTCCTTAAAAACCATGTTTTAATTTTTTTCTTTCAAATATTTTTCTCCATCTCTCTATTCATCAAAATATTTTATGAATTTTTTTATTTACACATAAAATATTGTTAAAAATCATTTTCAACCTTACTTTCCATTATATAATGGTTTATAAATGTAATCCATTTATTTTTTTCTATACATATCACTTTTGAAACTTTTTACAAAAGTGAAAAAGATTTTTTTTACATTTACCTCATAACTAACTTTTCATGATATCATATCCATTATTCATTATAAATCTTCCTCTTCTTATTATCATGGTTTTTAGATAATATTATATTCTCATTCATCTAGTATTTTTTCATTTTTAATATCTGGTAAAAAATATATATATTTCTTCTTATTTTTATCTAAAAATGGAAAGATATTTGCTTATGGGTTCAAATGAGTTTTCAAGGGTTTTATGATGAAAAAGTGAAATATTTTAAATAATTTATTTATGATATGTTAATTTGTAATTATTGAAAATGATGGGAGATCTTTAGATTTAGTTCTATAATAAATTGAGTATTGATTTAGTCATTGACGACGAACCTGAAGGAGATAACCAAATTGGTTAATCCTATAGAATGAATTACCATTTAGTGCCAACGAGCCCATACCCAAGTGGTAAGGGCTCCTTCTTGGCATCCAAGAGACCCAGGTTCAAAACCAGGTGGAGGCGAATTTCCGGGGTACTGTAGCAGGCACTGTTTGGTACTGTAGCAGCCGGACTATTCACCTGATTTGGGATTTCGGGCCACCAGTTTGGGCCTATGGGTCTCAGGGCCTTCGGTCCATCAAAGGCCTTCATGCCATGGGGCCTTCGGGCCATTGAAGACTATGAAGTAGTCTAGTTCACACAGAGCAGGCCCCAGATGAGGATCAGAGCACTAGTAGTAGTCACCCGAAGAGAGCCAACCAGATTGGAAGAATGAGAGGGTATGGAAACCACCATCGGGACCAGGCACCGTGCAACTTTGTACGGGGAAATGCTAGCCGATCAACAATACAGGTTGGGAGCTAAAGGCAGTCAATGATGCAGAAGCTGGGGATGGTCAATTTTAGTGGGCTGGGCCTACGAGTCATGTATTGGGCATGGTATGCCTCTGGGCATTCGGGTAATGTATTACGGGTCATGTCGGCCCTTGTTCCTTGGGCCTACGGGTCATGTACGGGTTCCCATTGAAACCTTAAAAGGGGGATTATCTATAATAAAATAAAAAGAAGGCCTTCGGGCCATTCGGGCTAATTACCATTTAGTAATTCCAACACAATTTATAAATGAGGCAAGGTGGTTTATTAATATGATTATCCATGGTTCATACATGGTTTTTATATTCTTTTAATGTGTTTTAAATGTAAATATTTTTATTTCAAGAAGAAGGTATAAGAAATTTTAAAATTAAAAGGTTTTTTTCAAGGAAAAAATAATTTTCATAGTCTATCACATTTCCTTAAGATTCCTTCATAGTTTTTCTATGATTTTATGGTTATTAATAGTTTTTATTGAGAATTTTTTAATTTTTTATATGTGATTATGATTTATTTGTATGAAAAAAATTTTATTATGGAAAAAGAAAACATTTATATAGTTTTTCATCTTTTTCAATGGACTAACAAGTTTCATTTTTTTTACTTCCATTACTAAGAATTGTTTTTCACATCCAACATTCTAAAATATTTTTTATAAGATTTGAGGATGTGTAGAAACTATATAAAAGTCACTATTTATTCTATGGCGAACCTTATTAAAAGAAAGAAAAATATACTATATGAAACCTGGGAGTAAATTCAAAACATTTTTTTCTGGAGAAAATGTACACTATGTGGAAGTTTTCACTTTATTATGTAATGGATTTACTAATTATCAAAAAATATAAACCTATATGATATTAGAAATATAAGAAACTATAATCCTTTACATTGAACTCATAATTATGGGTTGTTTAAGTTATGGGGTATTATAATTAGCATCAAAGCAAGGGTTTAGATAACATTAGAGGTTATAATGATGTTAAAAGGAATGTTGAAGTGAATATATTCATGAAATAGATTTTGGGTATTTTCATGTTTCTTTATTTAATCCATGTCTATTCTAAATGAATTTACATATATGAATTAAGGCATATGTGGTAGAAATTCATTAAGAGGATAATATCATTCGGAACGAGCAACACAAAATGGTTTGAGTCAGACTTGAGTAATTTATGGATGGGTTAAATCATTTGATATAGAATATTAATAGGGTTACCAACTTTAATATGAGACCAAATTCTCTATATATGAATATGTCAGTATTAGAGCATTACATGAAACAATACCCTATATATTTTGTTATATCTTTAGACCCAATTAAATATGAATAATGGATAAGTTCATTAGAGAAGATATTCGATGATTTAGGGTGTTCAAAGGAACAAATTATAAATCTTGATGTTTTTAATTTACAAGTTAATTCTAATCAGTGGTTTTCATTAATTATGAATAAAAATTAGAAAAATGAAACTGATATAATGGAGTTGACATTGCTTAAGAATATTTTTTTATAGTTATATTTTCTTTATGTTATTTGACATATAATGGAAAGAAAATTTCTGTAATTAAAGACAAGGGAAGAGGACATAGTTTCCTCTAATAGAGAAAATTTCACTAGACTGGTCATGTATGCCCTGAATTTCATTTTTCACCATGAAAGTAAAATTTATAAATTTTAAAGTGTTATAAAACCAAGTTTATTAAAATATTTGGCCTCTAATGAATTTAAAATTTATGAGGAAGTTATTAGATGTACTAAGAAACTTGAGATGGAGTTTTTTGAAACTTATATTCTTCATGAAAATAGGAATAAAATGTGATAATATAGAAACCTATAGAGAAATATTCAACAAATAAATCCTAAGGTAAGGCTTTAAAATGCTCCAAATGTGGTAAAATAAATTTTAAGAAATGATTCATAAGATCTAAAAAGTGTTACTGATATAGTATGTTCAGAAATGTTGGTTTTTATTTCAAGGAAAATAGTTCTGATTAGAATTGAAACAAAAAAATAGATAGTTAGTATTTAGTAATAAGTTATAATTTTAATGATTTTAGTCATTATGAAAAAAATATATGAAGTTAGTCACTAAATCTTGGAATCATCATGATTTAAAGAAGAATAGTGTGTACTATCATTTAATACTTCTATAATAGGTAATGGACCCTCAAATGAAGTAGTGATAGATAAATTACTTATTTATTCAAATTATGACAATGTATTTTTGATTTAGGATCTTCACATTATTTTATTTTAGGTAAATTTGTATGTAAAATGGAAATTACATCTCAATAAATATAGATTTAACTTTTTGTACAACATATTGGTGGAAGTATTAAAGAAACAATAATTTTTAGAAATCATCAAATTATCACATGTGGTACAGTTTTTACTAAAAAACATATTTCTTAACCAATATCAAAGTTTAATTTTTTTTCTAGTAATATATTGGATTTAAATTTAACATGAAAAGATATATTTCCAAGATAATAAAGTTATCTTGATTTGTATATAAGAATGAGTTAATACCTTTAAAAAAATAACAAGAATCTAGGAAATTGATTCAATATCATGGGTGAAAGTTATCTAGCACATGTAATTAAAAATATGGAATTGTTAAGTTTTGTGATGTGCCTGTGGTAAATAATTTTTTCAGATTAATTTCCTAATGATTTTCATAATGTTATTCTTGATCAAGTAATTGAATTAAATATTAAATTATTTCTATATGTTATACCAATTTCAAAACCACCAAATAGAATGTCTCTATTAAAGCTAATGAAATTAAAAAGTAGTTACAAGATTTACTTAATATGGGTTTCATCCCCCTCTCACTTGACCTTAGGGTGCTATTTTTTGTTTCTTAAGATGAAATATGGTTCTATTAGGATTTGGACTAATTATAGAGCACTTAATAACTTTAATATGAAGAGAATGTATGTGCTTCCTCATATCAAAGAATTGCTTTATCCACTCTTTATTTCCCAGCATCTTTCCAAGATCAACCATAGATATTGATACTATAAGCTAAAAGTGAAGCAATGTGACATTTTAAGGGAAACATTTCATACTAGTTATGCCTATTATGAGTTTGTGATTATTATTTTTGGGTTAAAAATGAAACCACTTTATTTATGGATATTATGAATAGAGTTTTCCATGTATTGTTTGATAAATATGTTGTATTATTTATAGATGAAATTCTAGTATACTCTAAAAGTTATTAGGATCATTAGAAATATGTAAGGATTACTCTATAGTCTTTAAAATAAATATATAGTATCGATAATTAAGTAAATGTGATTTTTTGTTATAATAAATTCAATTCCTTGGGTATATTATTTCTAAATATTGAATAACTATTGATTTTACTAAAACTAATGTGGTTTAAGAGTATCTAAGACATTCAAATGTCATTGAGATTCAGTGTTTTCTTTGATTAGCAGGTTACTAATAATTGTATGTTAATTTTTTTCTCGGTTTTCTAGTACACTAAAAATGATATCTTGAAAGGAAGATAAATTCATTTAGATAAAGTAATGAGATGAATGATTTTAAAAATTGAAAATAATATTTGTTAGTGATATAGTATTAGCTTTTTCCACTAATAAATGAGTTATTTATCATTTATAGTGATTATTCATTGAAGGGCCCTGATTGTGATTTTTTGAAGAATGATTGGGTAATTTCTTATGCATCATGTCATTTGAAATATCATGGACTAAATTCTCCATCACATGACCATGAGTTGGATTCTATAGTTTTTACTTTAAAAAACCTAAAACATCTTTAATATGTGGATAAATGTGAAATATATAATGATAAAAAATGTGTAAAGTATGTTTTCACTCAAAAATATTTTAACATAAGGCAGAGAAAATGCTTATAATTGATAAATGATTATAATTTAATGATTTACTATCATAAAGGTAAATCTAAAAAAGTAATTGATGAATTATGTCAAAATATAATTCATCAATATTTTTTTTGTCTAGAACATGATAAATTAATAAATTATTTGATAAACATTGGATTGAAAATTATATATTTAGAAACACCATCTCTTTTGGACTGGGTTTCAGTGAAATTATCATTTTCATAAATAATTAATCATTCTGTGAAGTATATCATATATTTCAATAAAATAATTAATTGTTTAAGGAAGGTATGTTTCCGAAGTTTAACTTTGAAAAAAAGTGTTATAATATTTGGAAAGAGATTGTGTGTGCTAAGTGATTTTTAGTTGAAGAAATAATTATTGATCGAGACTCACAACTCATTTTTTTCATCCCCAAAGTACTAATAAGTATACATATCATCAAAAATATTATTATATGGAAGTAATGAATAAATATATTAATGATTTTACTATGATGAGTTTTAGTTATCAGATTGATAGAGCTGAATGAATACTACCGAGGTTGATGCTCTATCCTTTTATTGTTCATGGATATAAATTGTAGAATATATCCAAGTATATCATTGTGGTATCACCAAATAAATCTTGAGGTAATAATGTGATTTGGGTTATTATTGACCAATTGAAAAAATCTATGCATTTTCTTCCAATTTAAGATAATATTTCTTCAGATTAGCATAATAGAAATTATGTTTAATAGGTGGATAGTTTACATAGATTACCTATCTATATTGCATATGATTTTGATCCCAAAACTACATCCATTTCTTGGAATGGAATTAAAAATTAATTTGGCATTGAGTTAAATTTTAGTATAAACTTTCATCCTCAAAATGATGGATAGTCAAAGTGAACAATTCAAAATTTGAAAGATATGATTCAATATTGTTCATTTTATTATCAGGTAATATGGGGTTAACATATTTATATAGTTTAATTTTCTTAAAATAATATTTTTTATCACATTATACAGAAGGAAAATTTTGATGCATTGACAAGAAAGTAGTTTCAATCTCCAATATGTTTGGAAAAAGTCAACAAGATAAAGTTTTTGGGACCAAAATTGCAAAAAGAGATAGTTGAGAAGGTAAAGATGATTTAACACTATATGAGGGAATCTTAGAGTAGTAAGAAATGATTATATATAACTGGGGGATTTTTTTTCATCTTAGGTAGTGGAGAATTATTTTAATAAAGTATCTCCTTATAAAGGTGTTACAAGTTTTTTTAGGAATGGAAAATTAAGTCCATGATATATTGTCTTGTATAAAATTCTGTAAAATGTGGTATCATTTTCATATTGAGTGGACTTACCTCTGATTTTACCTCAGGTACATGATGTGTTTCATGTTTTATTGTTAAGGAAATATAAAACTAATTAATATTGTATTTTGATCCCAAAGTTAGTATAGTTAAAAGAGAATATAGGTAATGAGGAATATCTAGTTGAAATTTTATATCGAGGAGAGGATGTTTTTTGGAATAAATTTACTCACACAATTAAGTATTTATGGAAGAACTATACGATTGAAGATGCAAATTTGGAATTTGAAAAGGCTATGAGGGAAAAATATCCTCACTTGTTTAAGTAATGAATAAAATTATAGATTAATAATTTTTTCCTGGGAATAATCTGGTAAAACAGGTAAAAATAGAATTAAATCAATTTTTATATTTATAAATACTCATTTTAAGGGTTTATATTCATAAATGTTTTATAAACAAATTTATATAATATTTCAATTTAAAATGTATAGTTTTTAAAAAAAATTATTTTTCTATATATTATATGGATTTATTTAAAATTTAACATATTAATTTTATAAATTTAAATTGATAAAATTGACTTCATTTTTTATATAATCATGTAAAAATAAGATAAAGATGAATTTTAAGGATTCTTATGAAACAATTTTTTTGGGTGAATAGGGAAAATACGGATTTTAAAAATACGATCATTTTTAATATATTACCATGAAATAATAATTAAATTAATGTTTATAAAAAATTTTAAAGAAAAAATATATATTAAATAAGTATTATAATGAATTTAAAATATAATTTTTAATTTATAAATATATTTGTGACATTTTTGAAATCAAATAAATTATTTTAAATAAAAATAATTTTCAATTCTTCTATTTTATAAAGTTTTCAAAAGGTTAAATTTAGATTTTGTGTAACACCCCAAGCTTCCTTGGTATGTTTCCTTTCGAATAATGCAATGGCGTGCATTGTACGCAACTCCGAGATTTTAACACACCATAACCAATCAAACTAGCCATTATGAATAGTAATACCTACTTTTTAAAATTTTATAAATTATATCTCTCAAAATGGACTTCATTTTTGGATTTGGAATATCGAAATTAGCCTAGGGTGAAATTTTGGTACTTTTCGGATAACTTTCATATTTTGATGAATAGTGAAAATTACTAAATTTTAATTAAAAACAACTTTTTTAATCAAAATAATTAATAGTGATAAATTATGAATTTGAGTGGTTTTAAAGTATATTTAGAATATATTTTTACCATGTAATACAATGTGGGTCATTGAACAAAATTTCACATTCAAACCAGACATAAACAAGTGACAATCTTTTGATAGTTATTATCTCTAAAAAACACGCTTTTTGTTTTAACAACGAGAATTAATTTTAAATTAATTTCTGCCACTTATGTGTTTTGAATTTGAAAAAATGGATTCCATATTTGGAATCAGGATGTTCAAATTGTGTAAATAGGTAACTTTTATTTTTAAACATTTTGGATAATTACTCCGGTAAATATTTTATTTACCATGGTTAAAGGGTAAATCCGGTAAACAAGGGTTAAAAAATAATATTATAATAATACTAAATTACCCTAAAACATGTCTTAACACTATTTGTTGATACATGGTCGACCATGGGCATCTTTGGGTCGATTTTGGGACCCCATGGATCCACTTATAAGTGATAATGACACTTTATTTTAATTAAGTTAAAATAAATACAAAAATGACACAAGCATATATCTTTTAACAAAAAAATTTTTACAGAGGGTTATATATGTTGTATTTTAGATTATAAATATTAATTAGAAATATAAAAAAATTTCCTAAATAATTATATTTTATTTATAATTTTTAAACATTAAATAATTTAATTTATTTATGACACAATGATGATGAATTAATTACTTTAATAGTGAAAAATTACAATAATTGATATTATAAATACCCAAATAAATATAATATGAAACTTTTAATGAATTAAAATAATTTTCTAGGATAATATGACATATTAGGATTTATTTAATTTACTTTTTTTGAAGTAATAAATCTGTTATGAGTTTCAAAAAAATCAACTATTGAATAGTGTCAAAATTGACATAAAAGAGTTCTTAAAACAAATATTATATTATTAATTGATATTAAATTCCTAAAAATCTAAGGTTCGGACAAGAGACTTATATCATGATAGGTTCATAATTAATAGACCACTTGGGGGTCGCTTGTATGTATATAGTAAGTTTATTAACCATATAATATAAAAATACAAAGAGACATTGTAAAAGTGAAACTAATTAACTAAGAGTTAATACTTAAAGATAAGGTTAATATAATGACCCAAACCTGTCTAAATTCTATTGGTTGAGTTGTTTTGGACCCATACCCACCTTAAAAGTTAAATAATAAACTTTTGAGCCATTATAAACCGAATATGAATTTATTATAAATTAATATTTCTAGATTTTCCAAAGGTGCCCCTCACCCCTCTTATAAAAGGGAACTCCTCCTTCTCATTTCTTCACACCTTCAAAGCCCTTTGGTTCGGAAAACCCCTGACCAAATACTATCTCAACTTCCCTCACTACAACCTAGAGGCCTTATTTTGATCAGAAAGCCAACCTAAGGAGCCCTTTTGATCAAATCAAAAGGAAGAACCCGAAGAAGAGGTAATGTTTTCACCACCCCTTTTCAAGTTCCTTTCTTCTTCCACTTCCTCTTTCTTTGTTATTACCATTATAAAATAATAACTCCAGTATCATATATATACTGTGATTTTATTATAAATATGGTACAACCATATTCAGTACTCTATCCATCCTTTGAATAACATGTCACCATACGTGCGTACGTACGGCTTACCGTCTCCACGTCGTGGTGTAATTGTTATTCAATATATTATTATTTGGATGGGTATAATAATGATGTATAACTCATGTAAATAATAAATATAACATGATAATTATTCTGTATATATGATATAACATCCAATTATATATTATTTTAATATCAAAAGAATGATATTGTCGCTCGTGCGTATGTACGGACTACCGTCTCCACGAACGTGATGAGATTCATTCTCCATCATATCCATTCAAGTATAATTATAATTTGATGATTTAAAAATAGTATCTAAGGACTTTATATCATTCTGGATATTAATAATATACATCCCATTAATAATGAATATGGCTCACATAACAAATAATATAAAGTAAAATGAATCCGTTAACACCCGAAATGACGATAATTCTAAGATATTATTAACAAATCAATGTTAAAAGATCATATATGATATCATATTAAAGTAAATGATTATTGTATAATTCGATAACAATTATTTCACCATTATACAGGAGGTAAACCTACCTTCGACCAAGGAAAAAGTACAAAGTAAGGGATTTTCTTATCTCATTTTCAATTCTGTGAGATTTCCATTATTCGCCACTAAATTATTGAAAGTGGTGTATTGTGTGCTTCCATTTGATATATATTATAATGATTCTCTTTATATTCATGTTATTCTGTAAATAATTTGGTGGTTATTAACTTTTGGCCATACGACTCAATTGATTAACGTGGTAAGGAGTTTCTTATCTCACTCTTAATTTCGTGAGAATTCCATTATTCACCACTTATTTATTGCATGTGGTGTGTGTGCTGCCCATGTTTGTATTCATTGTGTAATATACTTTAATTCATGTATATTTACATCATCATTGTGTTATCCTTCTTTCATGGGTTAATGTTTGATAAGTTACCAAATCGATAAGGGAATTTAAAATTCCAATTTCCATTTATTCGGCTTTACGCAAACTCCATTGATTATTTTACTCCGAGATTATGTGTGGAATCTCTATTCATTTGCTTATGTCATAATTTACACTCCCCTTTTCTGTGGAAATACTTTTGATACAAATAATCAATCCATTGATAATTTCTCAAGTCATCGATATGAATTTGATAAGAGTAATTTTAACTCATTCTCCATTTGTTGAGTTAAACATCCAATTCATTGGTGTTGTTTTTACAAGATTATGTGTGAATGTCCTTTGATTGTTTTACACTGAACATCCAATCATATTTAGTGTATTTTTATTTTTCACACATAACTATGTCGTTTATTTATCCTTAACCCAAGGATACGACCTTTATGAGAAATTTCATCTCAATTTACATTCCATTGAGACTTCTTTGTTGATATACACCAAATCACTTTTATGTGGTGTATATAAAGTACTTTGACATAGTATATCATGAATCCATTTATTATCATGATATTACAAAGTTTTATTACCTCAATTATTTGTATTCAAGTGTCTCTCTTTAGGTTAGAATCTCTAACTAAAATACCATTTTTAAATGTTTTAAAGACTTATTCATTTAAATCTTTCTCATTAATGTCCATGTTTTAAAAATGGTTTTAAGGATTTATTTATATGGACATTAAAGTTTCGAAATTAAAACTCCTTTTAAAAAGTTTAAAAGTGTTATGGGACACTTTGATTCAAAAATATATTTTTAAATGGCTTCTTGACAAATAGTGTGACTTTTAAATGATTTCAAGAAAAAGGGGGATATTTCTCTCAAATAGTTTTGATGATTATTTTCATCTATGTCAACATCCTTCATTATTCTTGATTGAGGTTAATGTGATACAATACAATATTCCATATTGTATCGAATGAGTTATTTTTGACTGTGGATGTGCTATTTTTATACCATTCATGGTTTGTGGTTAAAGTATTGACATTTTGTATGCTAGTTTTAATACGAATGTTTATGTTATGTTTAAACCTGTTCATATGAGGAATGCATTGGACTTAATAAGTGAGAGGTGGAGCCCGCTATAGATCCTCGATGCATCGGTAGGTCTCATGAGACAAATTAGTGTCTTGGAACAAGGCCTTGGCAAAATCTTATTTGTAGTCTTGGAACGAGGCCTTGGATATGTGGTTATGATAGTCTGGCATTATGCATTCCATCATTATGAAAGTGGTTATTGATAATGCATGGGATTGTTCGACTAATAGAATATCTGTGTGAGTAAGTAAATGACATTATTTTATTTTATCTTTGCCATTTTATTCTGAAGTTCAAGTTTAAAAGGCTTTTGTTTTAGTTATAAACTACCTTAAGTGTTTATGCTTATTTATGAAAGCTTCTGCTGTAATGTTATCCTTACTGAGCATCTGAGCTCACCCCTTTCAATGTTTTATTTTTCCCAGGATTATGAAGAAGTAATTTATGAATGACCTGCAGGGATAGTATGAGGGGATATGAAGACAAGATGTTTTTTTATGATGTAATGTAAAAATTTATGGATGTATCTAGTTATTCCAAGGCTACTAAACTAATCGGTCTTTCGAGACTTGATCTTTCTCGTGATCATGCCAATGTTATGTAATAATGCACCGACTCTAGGTAACTAGGGTCGGGGCATTACATTTTGTTTGGTTTAAAAGTGAAATTATTATAATTTTATTTAACATAATATTATTTATTCTATGAGAGTCAACATTTTATTTTTTTTATGTAAACTCATTTTTATTCTTAAAAAGGAATTTTTTAAAAATGTTTTTTATTGCATTTAGTAGGATTATTTTAAATTTTAATTTTTACCACATCTTGAATTTGAATCTAATAAAATGGATTCCACATTTTTGATCATAAATTTTTAATTTTTTAATGAAATTATATTTTAGTTTTAGTTAAAATTGAATATTTACCATGGTTCATGTTTTTCACCATGGTAAGTGTTAATAAGGTTAAAGTGTGTGTGTGTGTGTGGGGGGGGGGGGGGGTCAAACTCCGAGATAAGGATTAAAATTTCCTTAATATATTTCTAATTTTGACTGTATGAGTGGATATAGAACTTAAAATACACTATAATTTATATTGGACTAAGTTTTATCCACTTTCTATGATAAATACAATTATTATATTTTAATGTTCTTAATATTTATAGGGATGCCACTCCTTTAACTTATAAAATAACACCTATTCTCCTCACTTCTAAAAAAACATTGAGAACCCTATTTCAAAAAATATCTACTGAAATACCTTCCAAAAAAAATCCAACCCATGTCTTATTATTCATATTATTTCCAAAATATCAATCCTAGAAGGCTTAATGTGTAAGATAAAGGAAGATATGTAAGGAGGAGGTGTAAGTTTAAACCATATTCTTTTATGTTTATTTCTTTATCTATATCATTAAAATATATTATAGCCATCCTAAAATAATTAAATATGAATATTTACTATACTTAAATGTGTTTATGATGATGTAGAAACTATTTTCAACTTCTCTTCTATCCTATGGGATATGAAAATGTTGCTCATGCGTACGTGAAGAATACTGCCTCCATGAAGTGCTGCGTTTAATTTTTCATCACCACCTCACATGGATTGTAATATAGATAAAATTAATGAATATATATTATTTTTATGAGATAATTATGATTTATTAAGGAAAAAACATTATCTACCTTCTTACCCTCCCATCCATTCGATGGTGATAACGTTTCTCATGTATACGTGTTAACTACCACCTCCATGAAGTGATGCGATTCATTTTTCATTTTCAACTTACATGAATGTTCATAAGTATGGATATAATGAATAAATATTATATTAATTATATTATTATATTTTTTAAAATTTAAACCTTGATATTCATTATATCCTTTAAATCCATTACAAAAATGAAAACATCAATCATGCCGATCTCTATGAATGAAATATATAATTTTTCATTAATTATTTACATTTTTAATTTTTAAAATGTTAATTATAACATTTTTATGATTTTTTAGATCATAGGACCATGAACCCTTTGGCTAGTGCAACACACAGAAACTGTTTTAGACTGAATGACCTCAAAATGTCCAATGTAAACTTAACTCATTTAGTAATTAAATAAAACATGGTAATAAATGAAATAAATGATATAATGATAATTTAATGAATATTTAAAAGTTTTAAATAAATATAATAATTATTATATTTTTTTATTTAGGATTTATAGACTTAAGGTAAGGTATTATTTATGAAAACATTTTTATAATGTTTTCCATTCCACATTTTTCCCTCCATATCAATGTTCTTATAACTATTTAAAGAATGTAATTATTTATATTTAAATGATTTTAAAACATAATATGGAATAATCCTTGATTTTTTTATAAATGTTTTAATAATTAACCATTCAAACATTTTTTCTATAGGATGGTATTGACTCTTTTTAGAAAATTGTAAATTTTTTTTAATGTTTACCGCTTTACTACCTTTTCTCACCATTATATTTTTAATTATTTATCATGATTAATCTATCAGTTTTCATGGTTTCTAAAATAATATATCATTCTATTTATTCTTATAATTTTTTCATTTTTATTATTCTTCAAAAGAAAAGTATATTTATCATTATATTTATTTGAAAATGTAAAATTATTTTTTTTATAGTTTCAAATGAGTTTCTAAAGGGTTTTATAGTGAAAATGTGAAATCTTATAAAGGTTTTATTAAAAATATGGTAAATGGGAATTATAGATTATAATAGTTGAGTATATGATATACCTATGCATTGTATTAGGTAATGATTTAGTTACTGAAGATAAAAATGAGGAAGATAATTAGGTAGGTTACTCCTAGGAGTTAACTAGAATTTATTTATTCCAAATCATTTTAAAAATGAATAAAAAAAGGTTAAGAATATGAATATTCTTTTTGCATTATTTTTTTTGGCTTGAGATGTGTTTTATATGGAAATGTCTTGATTTCAAGAAGAATGTATATGATATTTTAAATGTGAAAGGTTTATTTTTAAGAAAAATATTATTTTCTTAGTTTCCCATATTTCCTTAGGATGAATTCATGGTTTTTATATGGTTTTTTTAAAAATTGTGAAGTTTTATTTCCCATGTGATTATGATATATTTCTATACTAAATGATTATTTTGGAAAAGATAAACATTTTTATGGGTTTCCAGGTTTTCCATTGGACTATTGTTTACTTTATTTTTATATCCCTTACTCAGATTTGCTTTGATCATCCAAATTTTTTAAAAGTTTTTCACATGATCTAAGGATGTGTAGGATATATAAAATGGTGAATATTTATGATATGGAGACTTATATATAGAAATATGAAAAAATGCATTGAATGAAAAATAAATGTAAATTTAGGAACCTATTTTATAGAAAAATGAACTATGTGTGGAAGTGTCACTTTTGTTATGTTACAGTTTTTCTAATTCTATAATATGCTAAACCTAAAAGATCATGGGAATGTAATAAATTTAAATCCTTGCTATTAATATCATAAATATGGGTTTATTATGCTTTATATTTCTATAATAACAACCTAATTTTAATCATCGATAATTAAAAAATCAAAAGAAAATATTTATTCACTTATATACACTATATCTTTTTAGGATTATAACTATAGGGAATTAGAAAAACCATTTACTTAGAAAAAATGTCTTTTCTATTCAATGGTCATTTTTCCCATTACACCAAAATTTTCTTATTCCATAACATTACTTCAACATATTCCACAAAATTATCCAAACATGATTCCCTTTGAGATATATCATATGTATCAATATTCCTCAAAGTCTAGGGAAATGTAATCCCAGTAAGGGTGAGAAAAAATATCTATAAGGTTATCATAAATCTAAATCTACCATATAATAAAAATAAATAAATAATATGGCTAGAATAAATGATAGTCAAATAATTTTATATAAAAAATTAGATGATCTTGAAATATATCCATGGATATCAATATAAAAATTCACATGGATAATAATAACTAATTTCATAATGATATAATGAAAAACTACAAAAATATTAATCCTTAAGAAATACATCATGATCTTATGGTCAATGTCTCATTCCATGAAATCATGATCTTACCATCACTTCATTATGCCATGTCATCTTACATTATATGGGATATCATATAATAACCGATACCCATTCTTATTTGACCCGTGATACCTTAATCGATGTATCAAGGGGATATAAAGGACCCCAACCATCAATTACATATATCAAATTCATTCTTTGTATATTGAGTGAACAGTAAAATTCATCATTAATATGCCTTTTACAATAAATAAATATTTGTATCGAATCAAGTAATATATAATTTCAATATTTACCTAGAACATAATCAAATCACCTAATTAGTCAACAATAATATTCATAGAACTAAAAATTATATATATTGGAAATACTTTTCCCATTCAATAAATGATCAATATTTCTTAGTAAATACACCCAGACTGATTTATGAAAATTGGGTTTTTATACCTTATAGAGTAATGGGTATATGAGTAATATAATAATATAAATAATATACAATAAATACATGAAAATTAATAACATTTCTATAAATGGGGAATCAATTAATCAAATAAGAAGGTGTTATAGTGAAGTCTAGTCTTTTATAACATAATGTGGAAACTAGATGCAAAACATTTAAAAAGAATTTCCTTTAATTTTTTTATCTTAAAAAAAAATGAAGTTAAAAGTCACTTTGAAATATATTTTTATGACATATAAATAAGACATTTAAAATATTTTTTATAAAATAATTTACAATAATTTAATTTTGAAAATACATTATTCTTAATTTTGAAAATTTGGAGTGTAAGAATAAAATACACATAAGTTGAATGAAATCCACTTACAAAATTTTTAACAAAATAATAATCCATTATTTTGAAAAAATTATAGAATAATGAGAGTATTTAATAATTTTTATACCATATAAAAAATGGTAATCAAGTTAAATAATTAATAATGGTCATAAAGTTAATAAATCCATTCTTACAATTTTTTTAAAAAGATATTATTTTCACACTTTTTAAAAAATGAAAAAAACGACTTGTTTGAGAATTGTTAAAAATATCCCTTTTTAAATTTTTAATTTAACTCCAGATTTGTTATAATTTTAAATTAATAAATTATTGATGTAAATAAAACAACTTTCTTGAATAAAAATAATAAATATTGATATGGAGGAAAATGATTCTTGACAAAAAGGATAAATAAGTTCTGATTTTGTTGTAAAAATTATTTTGGATGTTTTGAGTACCAATGAGAAAAAAATGGATATAATAAATTTAAAATTTAAAATAAAACTAGGATATAAAAATATTTTTGGTTTTGGAGACAAAGAACATACAATCTACCCCTATCAAAATTTAAACATAAACAGTCCCGATAAAAAGTGAGATTGTAAAATAATCCCATTACAAAATTTATTAAACATGAATCATAACCCATTGAAATATAGAACATGATATTAACATTTTAATTTTGTATTAAGATATTATATTTCATATAGGAAACAAGTAAACCATATAAGGGATGTAGGTGCATTATTCAAAACATGTCTTAAGGAATCAAGTTTGATACATGAAACACATACCTTAGATTATGAATTAGTTATAAAAACTCTAAAATAATTTTATAATAAATTTATTTATGTTATTTATCTATATAATAACAATATTTATATATATAATACTATATTCCATTCACTTATAATTTTTTATTACCCACTTAGTAATATTTCTTTGTTAAAACCAATACTTTTGTGTTTACTATCCAGTTTTCCATGAATGTTCCAATTCAGTAGTTCTGGTCCCTCTACCATGGTCCCAATTTCAACATTTAAATAATTTTTATGAATATTAATATCATGTTTTGATATATTTATATATTTTTATGGTAAAATATTTCAACTCACGATGATGATCTGCATGGAAACCTTAAAAATATCATTTTATAAACATTTTGATTCCATAAAGAGAATTGATTTTATTATTATTTAAAAAATTTATATAAACATTAAATAAACTAAATAACCATATAAATATTTTATTTTTAAATTATATACATTTATATAACTAACCATTTCTAGCAGAATTAAAAAATGAAATACGATGTTCATGGAGGTAGTATTCCACAAGTACGCATGGGGAGAATTTTAATTTTAAAATGAATGGGAGAGAAGAATATAGATAATGGTTTATCATTAAAAATCATAATTATGTTCTTAATATCAAATTTATTCATTAAATACATATTTTATAACTGTCAATGTAAGGAGGTGATGAAAAAATAAATACACCATTTGTGGAGATGGGGGTCCCCATGTATACACGAACAATGTTTTCATTTTATAATAAATTGGTGATAAGGAAGGTAAATAATGATTTATCTTTATATAATAATAATTATTTTATAAATATAATATTTATTTATTCACTAAATAAATATTTATAACTTTCCATTTTGTTATATGATAAAAAACGTAGTGCATCATTCGTGGAGGTAGTAGTCCACACATATGCATTTTCAAAATTTTCATTTTATAACTGATGGTGAAGGGGTATATGATAGTTGTTCCATGAACATAATAAATTTTTATAAAATTAATAATACAGATTTTATTATTTTAAAATGGTTATATATGACATTGAGGTGGTTCAGGCTTAAAGAAACATAGAAGAACCCGGTTATGACGATTACATCTTCCATGAATATCCTCTTTTGAATCATTACTTATTACTTATCAGGGTTTTATATTAGAGAAAATAGATCTTATAGGTCATGGGGAAGAAATTTTTTAGGTTATTTGGGTTTATATTATTCAAGATAAGGTTCTCAATGTCATTTAATAAGTGAGGAGAGGAGGTACACTTTTAAAAGTTAGGGGAATGGAACCCCTATAAATATACATATCTTTAAAATAATAGAATATCATTTTCATGGAAAAGTGACCCCACATAAGACCAATTTATAAGATAATATTAGGTTAGTTTAAAATCAACTAATAAAATAAATTAAATATAAGGATCTTGTGATATCTAATTCCTTATGCCTTAGTTTAATCCCTTTTTACCATTTTAACATTTATAGTGATGAATAAAAATTTTTCCATGGAAAGTATTTTTTTGACTAAAATTAAAACTACACATATAATTTTTTTAAATAATGATCCTAAATATGGAATATGTTTTATAATATTTATTTTATAATTTTTGAATAAATTAATTCTAATATTCACACATAACGGATGTGAAACCCATTTTTAGAAATATGTATTTTAGAGTATAAAATGAATTCATTCTTATTCCTTTGGTAGTAACAAAAATTAAAAGAATTAAATTTGATTGAATATATTACTATATATTTCATTAAAATAATTCATTAATAGTGATTAATTTAATTAATTAAGATAAAATATCTTATTTAAAATAAAAATATTTTTTTTTCAAAAATATATTATTTTACATTCAAATGATTTTATCTATATTTCTAAAAAATTTATAATCAATGTATGAATGATCATTAATTTCTCTAAAATTATAAAAAATAAATTTCCATATGATTTATATTCTAAATAATAAAAATTAACTTTCAAATAAAAACATATAATACAATGTTTCTAATAAAGACATTTCTGTTTATCCAAGAAATATTATACTATTATTACATATCATCACTTAACCATTTGATCAATTTCCTTATTTTAGTAATTATTAATTAAATTTTATCAAAATATCATGACTATATAAAAATATTTTAAAAAATTTATGCTATTTTAATATCATAATGATTTCATAAAAGTTATAGAATTTTTAAAAAAATATTTTTCAACATTCACCAAAAAATAAAATATTTTAGAAAAATCTCAAAGGTTCAATATAAGTTGATTATAGGATGATGAATTTAAAAATAATGATAGTTTTATCAAATTAAAATCCTATAATACATAGGTTAATTAATTTTAGGGTAACTTGATATAGTGTACTTTTTTATAGAGTTACATGTTATAGGGTACATTATAATAGGTTAATATTCTATAGGGTACATTGATATGGGGTAACTTGTTATATATTAAAATGATAAAGGGTAACTTACTTTAGGTTAAGTTATTATAGGTTAAATTGATGTTGGGTATATAACAATAGAAGAAGGATTTCATTAATTATGCTCATCTTATATGTCTCAGAACATTTTAGTTCAATGTTTCATGTGCAACAAGCTATTTAATAAGATATTTATTTATACTAATACATAATAAAATCATGGGGTGTTACATTCTACCACCATAAATTAATTTAATACTCACATTTTTAATTTGATCTTATCAAAATGAATATATATTTAAAACTTTAAATCTAAGATGAATAGTTTTTATTGAAAATTAATTACTAAATTAATACTAAGAAAATTTGTATTTATTAATTAAATATTTATATAACAATTTATGCGCCATTATAACACTCATAATTGTGAATAGGTTTTAATAAAATATACCTTTATACTTGGAACATGCATCACAATGCGTGTAAATTTGAAATATTTATTTACCTACCAACTAATGTAGAAGCAGCTAGTAGGGTCAAACCACAAAGAGAATGTGAGTAGAAACTAGGAATATCCTCTTGGAAAAATGTTCAGGCAGTTGAGTTCTTCACATGGTTAACAACTAAAGAGTTCTAAAAACTAAATGAATATTTAAAAATGACTATTTAAATTAACTAAACTATTTAAGTGAATTAAGCTATGAAAGGAACTGGAGGAGATGGAATTGTTAGAGTTGTGACGTCCGTTCAAGTGCATATAATGTCAATTATTTAATTTCCAGATCTGAATATTTATTTATTAAATTATCAATGATTAGATTAGAAATTTTATCAAAATACTATCTGGTCTCATTCTCTATTGTCAGATAGTATTATAATCTTTACATAAATTATCCATCATTTTGTTCTCTGTCCCAACGAATAATTTGCACGTTATTATAACACTGAGTTACTTAGTGAAATACGAAGACCCGTTTCTCACAAATTTTAAGTATCTACCTGCATCAGGTTCACTCACATGATATTACTGATTAAGTATCACTCATTAAAATTTAAATGAGAGAAAATAGAAAATATTAATTTTTTCAATTAATATATTTGTTTATTCAGAATTTGCTCATGTGCTTGATTCAATTCAAGATAAATAAATTCTATGATGAACTCCCGCTCGTGATTACTTATTAGGTATCACACGAAAGATCACCAAAGCATGTGTGTAGAGCCTGAATGATAATTAATTTAAATGCAGATATAATTAATTAAATAAACATCCAATTAAAATTAATTTAAAAGGAAATCAAACATGGGAATAAATTAAAGATATGCATTAACCGTCACATTTATCACAACTCCGACACCAATGAAATTACCCAACCATCACACAATCATGAAATTAAAAATAAATAAATGAAGTCACTATGTTCGTATTGACACGAGGACCACCACAAGCAACCATAGATGATCGTATATTAAAAACCTTCACTCTATTGATCACCATCACGATGAACCAAACTACTGTGCATCAATCACCGATGATACTAGATCCATCCACGATTTGTGTGAGGAGAGGGATATAGCACAAGGAGGCCGAGGTTTTTCTGGTTTGACGGTGAGACTGTGTAGAGGAATTCATGCTCTACTTGTTTTGTGCGCTATAGGGAGATGAACGAGAGAGAACACGACCTTGATGTGCTTTAGTAGAGAGTGAGGCGCGCAACACAAGAGGTCTATTGTGTGTCCATTGTTGCATGTGGTTGGTGAAAGGGGCTGGGGAATGAGGGGTGAAGGGGAGATGGGGAATTGGGGGGTTGGCTGGTATATGGGGGCGGTTAGGTGAGTAGGTGAGTGGGGCGGTAGGGTAGAGGGAGGGGAGTGGGTAGGAGGTTGGGTAGTGGGGCGTGAGTGGGGGAGGGGTGGGGAGATAGGGAGGCAGGTGAGCAGGTGGGTGGGGCAGTAGGGTAGAGGGAGGGGAGTGAGGCATGAGTGGGTGAGGGGTGGGGAGATGGGGAGGCGGGTGAGGGGTGAGCCGAGATTGAGAGGGGTGGGGCGGCTTGGGTAAAAAGGGGTGAGGGGGATGGGAGATGGGATGAGGGAAAATGGGGCATGAGATTGGAGAGATAAAAGAGAGGGGGATGGGTGACATGGGAGGAGTGGAACAAGTCAAGGGGATGGGGTTTAGTAGATAGGTGAAATAAGAGGAATTAAAAAAAATAAAAAACAAAAAGAAATCAAAATTCAAAAATTAAAAAAACAAATTCAAAATATAAAATTAAAATAATCTAATTATCTAAAATTTAAATAATAATAATAATAAATAATATATATATATATAATTTATTTATACACATGTAATTAAATTTAATATTACTATTAAATATATTAAAAATAATATTAAACTAATAAAAATATACTATGTTATTAATCTATAAAAATAATGAAATAAAATAAAATACAAATAGAGAATTTATATATATACATACTAATAAAAATTAATATAATAAACTAAACTAAAATTAGTGAAACTAATAATAATATAGTGTTAAATATAATATATAAAATTAATATAACTAATAAAAATACTAAATTGCTAATATAAGTATATAAATTATGTAATAATTATTAAAATATCTAAACTACTAAAAAAACAAAAATAAACTAAAAATATAAAAATGATTAAACTAATTAATTAATACTAAGTTATAAAATTATAAAAATAAATGCAAAATCCATGTACATCAAACCCCCACACTTAAACTTTTACACTCCTCGAAAAAAAATATAAAGAAAACACAAGTGGTCCTAGACAAATCAATACATAAATATTACAGGTTAAAAAATTTTCAATATCTTTTACCCATAAAATATCATGCTACATTTAAAACTCTAATTTAAAAACCATTTTTCTTACACTCATATTTTTTCTAAAATAATTACTTTCACTCATGTATCATGTGACCTACCATGTCATCACTCTCATCTCTCAAAAATATTTTATCAAATTCATGATTAATTCTCATACACATGCATGCTTACCATAGAATTTACATGAATTTCACATATCTAATAGTAAATAAAAAGAATGAACCAATATCAAGGACTTTACATTTGGTTAAAATGTCTCTAAGGTTGCGGGATGGTGGGTCATAAAAAAAACTGTAACAATTTTTTGAAAAAATGAGGGTCTAATATTAAAATAAATGCATGATAAATGTCAATCAAAATGTCTCCCTAAAACTATCTCTCTCACACACTTAAAAAATTTCTTTTCCCCAATAATATTATAATCCAATGTTTCACATATTTTTTTCCTCTTTTTTTAGACACAATTCACTCAAATAATATGGGAAGGAAAAACTAGTAAGTATCAATTCCAAAACCCCGTGAAATAAGTGTTCGAAAAAAATCCAAAATAATGGCACAAGTAGTGCATAAACTCTAACATCTCAGTGAAAGTAGGCCATATAGAAAATTCTCTACCTCCTGGAGAAATGGATCATTACTTTTTATAGGTATCCCTAAAGCGAGGGTTACCGCGTAATGACCACCAATGTACTCATTGTTGGAACCAAAAGGATTATATATTCCCATATCAAAATACATATAATGAATGTGGATAATATGAAATATAACACATATGATCAGGAGTATATAATATCAATCCATGTGCATCAAATGACTCACTTCCCATCAAACAACCCTCTCCATGAGTAAATCTCCCCCCCACACTTAGAATGAAAATCATCATGAAAATATTCAATAAATGGGTAAGGAAGGGTATAGGATATGAGATCATCCTAAAAGGATTCTTCATGGATTTTAAGGGCTACAATGGAGAAAATGTATGGGTGGATCAGTGGGTTAATGGGGATAAATATCAAACAAATGCCTCATTCATTTTAGTAAAACTTTTAAAATTTATATCACTTTGATGAAAAAAAATGGAAAGTTATAGAAGAAAAAACATGGTCAAGATTCACTCAAGAAAAAAAGAAATAAGATATGATGTAAAATGGGCCAGATTCCGCATAGGTATGGAAATAAAATGTTGGACATCACATATGAGCAGGAGTTCAAATAAGTGTCTCAAAAATATACAAGTTTTTGAAAAAACATTTTCAAAGCATGAAATAATATCATCAATCATCTAAGTCATGAGATTAAGGATAAAATCATTATAAAAAAGAATCATGTGCTCAAACTATCTAGGGACACAAGTGGTATGTTCCTGACTATGTTACGAAAAAAATGTTTCTGTTTTCATGCGGGTTCAAAAGATGATAGGAATATTAGTTTTTTTTTAAAATTTTACTTGTTTTTTTAGTTTACATAGTGTTTTTGGAAGCATAAAATATGGAAAAAATAAAACACTTTCCTATGTAAGTGAAGATAGATGTGGAAAGGCTATTTGTATCTGATAAACCTCTAGAAATGGTATACATGTAAAACCAACACATTGATAGAACATAGTTTCATCATATCATAGAATTAACACCATAATCAAAATCATGTATATGATAAAAATATAGATGATGAATTCAAATCCACTTTAGTTTCAGGAGAAAAAAAATTACGGTAAATGCATGCCTTTTTATTTTTTTATTTTAAAAAGAAAATAATAAAATGAAATTAAATGCAGTTAAAAGAAAACAAAAAAATGATGGGTTTCCTCCCATTGAGCGCAAAGTTTACTTCATCTTCACTTAGAAGTTATTGAAACTCCACATGGATCGAATGGAAATGTAAACCATTCATCTACTTCTTTATCAGTGGGAGTGTGGAATCCATTCGTTGAAGATGAGTTTATCCTGAAATCTACACAAAATCTCTACGGAAGCTTGTTAGAAAAATGGATGTGTGGAATGAAATGAAAATATTCCAAATCACAAGGGAATGAATATTCCTCTCCTAAAGAAAGACTCATCTAATAATTGAATTTTGGGAAAAGGCCGTCAGTGAAGATCAAGAATATTACCTCATTGAACATATATAAGTGAAAAAGTGCCTTTACCAGACTCCTTTAGTGGTCGGATTATATCTATCACATCCTTGAATGTAGTTTCTGGGTTGAATATTTATCCCAATTCATTTTCATACCCAACCACTAGAACATGGAAATCTACTGGTTTCCAACTCAAGTCATGCTCTTTGATTTCATTAATTATACCAAGGTAAAAAATGTAGTTAGAATATGAGGTATTTCAAGTGAAGTGTTTTTAACCTCGACACATGGAGAAACTGGCATAAGATCAATTGGAGAAGATGACTCCATTGTGTCAATAATGAAATATTATTCAAAATATTCTTTTATAACTCCCTTATCATATTTCTCTATTGGTACATGTTTAACCACAAACTCAAGATCCTCCAGGAAATCCCATTCTTCCATTGTTTCTAGAAAATTATGAATGTTATCTACCACTAATGCTAACTGATTCTCTAACTCCAAAAAAGTTTTATATTTCTCCATTTTAGAATAAGTTATGGACTCACAAATATTTTAAGAAAGAGGTGATTTGATATCATTTGAAGTGATGTCCTCTTGAGTGTGGCAATCCACTGTCTCTTGGTTCAATTCTAAATCAATCATGGTAAAGAATGGTTCTAGTTCAATATCCTCTTCATCCTCAAAAGGTGAAAATTGATAGACATTTAATGTTTCATTTTTCACTTTGGGATGGTTGGGTTGTGAACTCAGAGAAGAAAAACATGAAATCACATTTTTTGAGGGACCATTATGTTCAACAGGGTGGAAGACCAAGCTCTCATATTCTTGAAATGTGATTAGATTGGAAGAATTAAATTGTGATATAGGGGAGTCATCAATTGTATGATAAGAAAATAGGTCAATCTCATTATTAGACTCGGTACATGGATGTTGTTAAAATGGAACCTCTAGTGAACTCTCTTCAAAATAATTGTTTTGAATTATATCATCAAGTGGAAATGAGGAAGCTAGTTTGAAAATATGATTAATTTGATTTAATAAATTATTCAATTGATTTTCTAGATATTTTGTTGAGGAAAGAAACTTTTTATTACATTCATCTTAAAGTTAGAACCTATGATTTGTCTTAGTGATAGCACAATGAAACATGTGCTCAATTATTCAATCATTTGTTTCATATGAATTATTTAGTTCTAAGTCTTCATGAACATTTTGAATTTAAAAATAATCAAATGTTGGATAAGGATTAGCAGTAGAATACAAATCATAACATAGACTTGAATGATGATCATTAAAATAAATAGGATTACCTAGAGAGCTCATGTGTAGTGAAAGATTATAATCCATACCTTACAATGTTGGTGGGTAGGGTGGGTACTGATTGTAACTGTGTGGTGTGGACCACATCATTCTGAGCTTCTGTGTGTCTTGAAAATTCTTGAAATGAAAAATTACCGAAGTAACAAACTATTTTTTTATTGTTTTGTTTATTTTTGACCTAAATTACTCTTTTAAAGGAATCTATAATGCTACTATTCTCCCTGAAAATGACACTATAAATTGGAACACACATCAGAAATCATGAAAATTTTCAATATTTATTTACCTACCAACTATTGTAGAAGCGGCGAGTAGGGTCAAACCACAAAGAAAATGTGAGTAGACACTAGGAATATCCTCTTGGAAAAATGTTTAGGTAGTTGAGTTCATTATGTGATTAAAACCTAAATAGTTCTAAAAACTAAATGAATATTTAAAAATTAATATTTAAATCAACTAAAATATTTAAGTAAATTAATCTATGAAAGAAACTGGTGGAGGTGGAAGTGTCAGAGTTGCGACATCTGTTCAAGTGCATGAAATGTCAATTATTTAATTTCCACATATGAATATTTGTTTATTCAATTATCACCAATTCCAAATTTAATCAAAATAATATCTGGTATCGTTCTTTGATTTTAAGTAGTATTCTAATGTTTACCCAAATTATTCTATATTTCATTCTCTGTCCTGACGAATAATTGGCACGTCATTATAGCACTGAATTACTTGGTGAAATACAAAGACCTGTTTCTCACAAAGTCAAAGTATCTACCTGCGTCAAGTTTTCTCACATGAGATTACTAATTAAGTATCAATCATGCAATTTTGAAAGAGATCACACACAAAATATTAATTTTTTCAATTAATATATTTATTTATTTAGAATTCTCTCATGCTCTTGATCGAATTCCAGATAAATAAATTCTTTGATGAAATACTGCCCATGATTAATTATTTGGTATCACACGAACGAGCACCAAATCATGTGTGGAGAGCCCAAATGACAATTAATTTAAACAAAAATATAATTAATTAAATAAAAATCCTATTAAAATTAATTTAAAAGGCAATCAAACATGGGAATAAATTAAATAAATGAATTCAACATCACATTTATAAAAAATCTGACACTAATGAAATTGACCAACCATCATGAAAGTATGACATGAAAAATAAATAAATAAAGTCACCATGTTTGTGTCGATGCAAGGACCACCATAGGTAACCATAGATGATCGTAGAATAAAAACCTTCACTCCGTTGATCACCATCATGATGAACCAAACTACCGCACGTCAATCACTGATGATTCTGGATCCGTCCACTACCAGCATAAGGATAAGAATGTAGCATGAGGAGGCTGAGGGTTTTCTGGAATCACGGTGAGGCTGTGTAGTGGAAGTCATGCTCTTCTTTTTTTGTGCACTACATGGAGATGAGAGAGAGAGAGAGAATGAAGCCTTGATGTGCTTCAGCAGAGAGTGAGGTGTGCATCTCTAGGAGGTCCGCTGTGTGGCCACTGCTGCATGTGGCTAGCGAAGGGGGCTAGGGAGTGAGGGGTGATGGGGAGCTGGGGTGTTGGGGGGTAGGTGGGTATATGTGGGAGGCTGGGTGAGCGGGTGAGTAGGGCGGTGGGGTAGAGGGAGGGGAGTGGGTAGGAGGCTGGGTAGTGGGGTGTGAGTGGGGGAGGGGTGGGGAGATGGGGCAGCGGGTGAGCCGGTGAGTGGGGTGGCAGGGTAGAGGGAGGGGAGTGTGTAGGAGGCTAGGTAGTGGGGCGTGAGTGGGGGAGGGGTGGGGAGATGGGGAGATGGGTGAGGGGTGAGCTGAGATTGAGAGGGGTGAGGCGGCTGGGGTAAAAAGGGGTGAGGGGGATGGGAGATGGGATGAGGGAAAAAGGGGGCATAAGATTTGAGAGAGAAAAGGGAGGGGGATGGGTGATGTGGGATGAGTGGAACAGGTCAAGGGGAGGGGGTTGGGTAGATAGGGGAAATAAGGGTAATTAAAATAATGAAAAAAAATCAAAATTCAAAAAAAAAAAATTCAAAATCTAAAATTGAAATAATCTAATTATATAAAATTTAAATAATAATAATAATAATAAATAATATATATACATATATATATATATATATATAAAATTTATTCATGCACATGTCATTAAATATAATACTACTATTAAATATAATAAAAATAATAATAAACTAATAAAAAGATACTATATTATTAATCTATAAAAATAATGAAATAAAATAAAATACAAATATAGAATTAAAATATATACATACTAATAAAAATTAATAAAATAAACTAAACTAAAATTAGTGAAACTAATAATAATAATATAGTGTTAAATATAATATATAAAATTAATATAACTAATAAAAATACTAAATTACTAATATAAGTATATAAATTAACTAAAAATTATCAAAATATATAAACTACTACAAAACTATAAAAATAAACTAAAAATATAAAAATGGTTAAACTGATTAATTAAAACTAAGTTAGAAAATTATAAAAGTACATGTGAAATCCATGTACATTAATACCAAAGAGAAAATTTTCACATAAGATAGAATATATTTATCTTCCTCCTTGAGTTTGAGAAGTTCATTTACCATTGAGATAAAGATTATAAGAAAATATACATACTTGATTTATTTCCATTATATAAGCATAATTTCATCCATTGGTTTCATTTCAATGGGTTTCTACCTCTGCTTCATCTCATATTTTAAATTATAAATAACCATGATGAATTTTTCATGCCTAAAGTACGAAAATCAACCGTTAATTGATCGTAAGATATATAAAATAGTGAAAAATTATTCTTCTCCTCTCTAGTCATTTACAAAAAAACACAAATGATTATCACAAGTTAGAATAATACTTAAAATGGTTAAATATTTATGTAAATAGGTAATATATTAATCTAAAAAACCTTTATAATAAGTCCCAGAGTTTAGTATAAATAATTCTACAAATAACTAAATCATAAAACTCTTTAAAATATGCTTGTATAAATTTAAAAATAAAAAATCATGGAAATTTATTCTCTAAGAAATATATAAATCAACCCCAAAACAACCCGAATCTTTTCAATATACAACCAAAAATATATATATGTGCTTATAAAATTTAACATAGCCTTTATTCCTCAAATAATATTATCCACATACAAAATAGCCAAAATATTCCATAAAATATAAATATAGTAAACATCTTCATGAATCAATTTTTCATCAAATTATCTTCCAATACTAATGGTCATCTACACTGCTCAACTTGTATTACTAATATAAATTAACCCATTTCTCCCATTAACCATATCTAATCTAATATCAAATACCTAATGACATATTTAAATCCTTTATAATGGTTTATGGAGAGTATGTAAATTAACCAAATCATATCTCATAGGAGTGTCAAACCAGGTGTGTATTTAGGCCCACTTATCATGCAATGAGTAGATATTGAGTTAATAATCAGCCAACCCTTTTCATGGTTATTACCACTAGGTTAATATATTCCAAAGCATGAATCCACTTTTTATATCTAGAAATAGATGACATTTCTAAGAGTCCACACACTCTATAATTTAACTAAATTTTTGAATATTCCCAATATTAAGACTTATACCTAGGGTTTACACTAATGTTTTCTAATCCAAATCCATAAATAAAAATAAATTATTTAAAAATTTAATCCCATTCCAACTAAAAGGGTTATCTATACTTCAATAATATCCCATAATCTCATTAATCACCATAAAATCGAGTCATATAAGACCTCAAAAATGTAGCTATGCTTTTCAAATTATGATCAATCATAACATTATTAACTCATGAATGTATCTAAAACTCTTAAATTATACTCATTTAATCACATCCTAACCTATAAATTAATCTAAACCTTTCTTTGATACTAACAGAGATTCCCCAGACCCATATACCCAAACCGGGAGCTAATAACATATTCTTTACATACTAGATTTAATACAAACTATAGTGACCCAACTTTATCCATACACAAATACAATATCTAAAGAAAATATTGATTTAATAATATACCGAAGAACTTATTAGGTTTATATATCTGGAGAATTTGAAAAGAAATTACTTAGTGAAACCCATTTATTTTCCATCCAAAGGACATTCATCCTTTTATACCTAAATTTTCTTATTCTATAATAATATGTCATAAATATATACCAAAAAATTATCCTTACATGAAATTATTTTTGAAATATCATTTATATTAATCTTATTATTATCCTTGAGAAATTGAAACATAAAAAGGGTGATCTTAAATTCTTACTAATGGTATTGTAAATTGAGATCTATTAAAGAATAAACATGGCCTGAATAATATGGAAACAATAAATGATAATAAAATAATGTCATATGACTAATAAAATTATCTGGAAATATATATGTGGATAATAATATAAAACTTCACATGGATAAAAAATACTAATTTTATTATGATGTAATGCATAATGTTGGACATCATAATCATCGAGCCAAGACATCATGATATTATAATTAATTCCTCAAGACAAGATGTTATATCTTACTATCATGGCCTCATTACAAGTCATTTTTCATTGTTTGGTCTAACATACACTAAGATATACCCACTCTTGTTTATGTTACGAGACCTTACAAGATGCATTAAGGGACTATAACTGACCTTACTCTTTACTTTCACAAGTCCAATTCATTCTTAATATATTAAATGATCAATAAAATTCATCACCAATTTTCCTTAAAAAAAATAAATATATATTGAACAAAGTAATATAGAATTTAAATATTTCCCCCAAAACATAATCATCTAGGAATATAAGTCAGTAATCAAACATATAAAGCTAACAAGTATATAAATTTTAAATTTTTTCCCCATTTAAGAAATGAGCTATTATTCTTGGTAAACACCCCCAATATGATTTATACAAAATAAGGCATTTAAAACATATAGAGAAATGGTTATATTACTAAGCGAGTAATATAAATGATTTATAATAAATCCATAATAATAAAGAGCATGGAAATGGTGGAGACCATCAATTCATCAAAAATGAATCCTTTTTGATTAAAGGAATGTCTTTTAGTTGATATAGGGGAAATGAAAGTGAAAAAATTAAAAATAATTTCATTTAAAATATTTGAAACATTTTTGGAAAAATGAATTTAAATATATCTTTAAAAAAACTTTTCATGAGAGTTCAAATAGGACATTAAATTTTTTTAAAGCAATTTATAATAATAAAATTTTAAAAATCGACTAGGCTTAATTAGGAAAATATAAGTGAAATAAAATTCCTTTTCAGAACAATTAAAAAAATAAAACCCTTTTATTTTAAAAAATTTATAAAATAATGAGAATATATATTACTTTATAAAATGATAAGAAATTACAATGGAATATAAATAATGTTGAATGTTTATAATGTTAGTAATTTATGTTCACATATAAAATGTTTAAAAGTAGAATATTTTTACAATTTTTTTAAAAAATATCAAAAATCAATTTTACAAAAAAACATTAAAAATATTCTATTTTAAAATTGGAATAAAGATTAAAAGTTAAAATAATTTTACATTAATAAATTATTGATGTATCTAAAACAACTTTCTTGATGAAAAATAAAGTATATGGATATAGATGAAGAATATTCTAGATTAAAAAAAGAGAAATTATACTGGACATTCTTATAAACATTATTTTGGTGGTTTTGAGTACCAAAGAGAGGGAAAATGGATAAAATATATTAAAATTCAATAAATAAATATAGGAGAATAAAATATATGGGGTTAAATAGGGAATTAACCTTAAATATTATTTAATCTAAATTGAAACAAAAACAATACCAATAAAAAGTGAGATTATAAAATAATCCAATTATGATTTTTATAACACTTAAATAAAAACCTATCGAAATAAAAAATTTAAATGAAGGTATAATTTACATTATTAAAGACTTTATTAAGATATAATATTTCAATGATTAAGAATATATACAATATTATTGAAATAGGGGAATAATTCAAAACATGTCTCAAAGAAGCATGTTTAAGACGTGAAAGCCTTACCTTGGATTTTTTCTAAATCAGACATGCTCTAAAATCAAGGTATAATAAATTAATATTTATTATAAATATATAATAACTATATTTATATTTATGTTACTTAATATAATTCACATATAATTTCTTCTTACCCAATAGGTAATAAATATTTGTTAAAATCAATATTTTTGTGTTAACTATTCAGTTTTCCATATATGTTTCAAAGTAGAGATTCTTGGTTTTTCATCTTGTCCATAGTTTAATAATATACAAAAAATTTATTAATGTGTATAGTGTATTTTATATTTATGTTTTGATTTCCCCGGTCACTTTATGGAACTCATGGTCCCAATTCACATGGAAACCTAAAAAATATTTTTTTGAAATTTTGATTCCATAAAAAGAATTGATATTAATAGTTAATAAAAATATTTATATTACCATTCTATATAATTAATAAATATATAAATATTTTTTACATATTAAATATATCAATGGAACCCTCCATGTCTGAAGGATATGGAAAATAAAATATTTCATTCGTCTAGGCATTAATCAACACATACACACTAGAGACATATTCATTTTCTAACAAATGGGAGAGAAGGATGGTAGATAATGGTTTATCATTAATAAATTTTAATTATGTTATAAATATAATTTTTTTTCATAAATACTTATTTTATAACTATCTATTTAAGGATGTGATGAAAGATGAAATACGCCATTTGTGTAGGCGGTAGTCCACACATATGTACATGTGACATTTTCATTTTTTAACGAATGGGACAGAAGAAAGATATATAATGGTTATATTTAAAAAATATTAATTATATTACAAATATAATATTTATCCATTAAATACATCATTTATAACCAAACATATATAGAGGTGATGAAAAATGAAATAAATCGGTCATGGTGGTGGTAGTCTGCATGTACGCACATGTGACGGTTATTCCATTAATATAAAAATATTGGTAAAATAATGATACTGATGTTGTTATTTAAATATGGTTATAAAATATTTTATTTAGGATTAAGAATAAAGGAACTCAAAAGAATTTGATTAAGATGAGTACCTCTTTCTTAGGTGTTATTGTTTGGATCTCTCTTTAAGCCTTATTTGGTTGGTATTTTAGTGAGACCAAATAATCTAAATGCATGGAGAGATTTGAGAATATATTTTTATAGATATTGTCCTTGTTAAAGTGCTCAATGTGTGTGATTTAGTGACTTAAGGAGGTTTCTCTTTTATAAGCGAGGAGAGTGATACCCTTATAAATACCCTTAATTATAAAATAAAATAAATTAACTTTCAAGGGGAATTGGAACCAAATAAAAATAATTTTTAATATAAGGTGATGGAATTATAAATATAGTCGACCAATAAAATTAAGATATTCTTTTTTTGTTATATTTGAAACCTTGTCCCTTATTTTCACCTATTTTACCATTTTAACCCTTACTGTGACAATTCAATTTTTTACTGTGGTAACAATTATTCATGACTAAAAATAATATTTACCATATAAAAAATATGCAAATGACTATTCCAAATATAGAATCCATTTTATGAAATTGAATTTCCAAATATCTAATAAATTAATTATAATATCCATAAACAAAACACAAAAATAACCATTTTTAGAAAAAATATGTTTTAGATCATAAAATGGATTTATTCTTATTCCTTACATAGTAAAAAATATTATATTAATGTTAATTTATTTAATATAATATTTTATACAATCATTCACTAATTGTGATAAAATTTAATATTTTTTTGATAAAATTTATCACACACACTAAAAAAAAATTTCAAAAAAATATCCCCTCTTACCTTTAAATGATTTTATTTTTATTTATAAACAATTTATAATCAGTAATTTAATGATCATACATTATTATAAATTAATTAAATATAATTTACCATAAGTTTAATTCTATAAATAATAGAAAATAACTTTTAGATAAAAACATATAAAATAATGTTCGTAAGAAAAAAATTTCCATTTAGTAAAGAATTATTTGACTATTATTCCATATCTTCACATAACCATTTCAAGTATTTCCATATTTTATTAATTACTAAATTAATTTTATCAATATATTTGGTCTTTCAATTTTTTTATAAACAATAATGTCATTATTATATCATGAAAATGTCATAAAAGTGATCGTATTTGTAAAATACATATTTTATCTAAACACCCAAGAATCAACTATTTCAGAAAAATATTGAAAATTATCCCAAATCTAATTTTAAAATGATGAATTTAAAATTTAAGTTCATTTAATTAAATTAAAATTAAAAATTTCTTAGTGTAACTAGATATAGGGTAACTTTCTATATGTACATTGTAATAGGGTAACTTGATATTGAGTATGTTGTTATATGATATGTTGTCAGAGGCTAACCTACTATATGGTTTGTTTATATTGGGTGACATTATATAAGGTATCTTTTTATAGGATAAATTGTTACACTATACATTTCTATTGGGTAGCATTCTATAAGATTTTATTTTATAAGGTAGCTTTCTATAAGGTATGTTTCTGTAGGGTAACATGTTATAGAGTAAGTTATTATAGTGTAACTTTCCATAGGGTATATTGTTATACGGTAACTTGTTATAGGTTTACCAATAATTGAAATATTATTTTTCTAATTATGTTAATATAACATGTCATGAATAATTTTATTTTGGTGATGATTGTGAATTAATCTATTTAATTTTATATTTATTAAAAGTAATACGTACTAAAATATTAGGGTGTTACAAGATAAAACTTGGATAAACCTATTGTTAATAATAGTGCAGGTTCAAATTTTAAATTAGGTCATGTTTGGGCCACAAAAGCTAATAAAAATACATCATACATCTTAAATGGAGAGAAGAGTATTTATAAAATATCATACTCTCCCAGATTAAAGGAATCTTAATGTTGGATAGATCAAGGGCATGAGTATTCTGAGTAGAACACTTATTAATCTAGGAGATATAGATTCACAGTTTATTTCTAGTGCATTGAAATATATTTCCCCAAATATTATTCAAACTAGTATAATATGTATTTAATATCGATACATGAATAATTTATTTGGATAAACACTAAGAAAGAAAGAATAAATTCACTGATAAATCATGTTTTTTTCTAAAAATACATCTAGTATATCTACATAGATTAAAAATGATTATTTAGAAGAAATATAAAATATGTGTGACAAAAAAGATCTAAATTATGATGAATTAATAATAATTTTTCTTAAAAAACTCTCTTATAATGAAAAATATAATGAAATTGATCATGTGAAGGAAGAAGAAAAATCTCTCATTATTGAATTTTCTTTAATTTCATGCATGAAAAGAAATCTATGGATTTTTTATATTGGTTTTTCCTCCCACAAGACATTAAATAATTTTTTTTTGATGAATATAAAAGAAAATGATGTTAGAGATATGCCATTTGGTAATGAGAGTTCCCCCAAAATTAAAGGGGTTATAACTTATAAAATTAAGATATAAAGGATGGAAGGAAAATATGTTCATTATATTAAAGGGTTGAAACATTATCATTGTAGTGATATTAAATTATGTGAACATGGAAATTAATTTGTGTTCAAGAAGAATTGATATACAATAAATAATTCATAATAAGAATGGGTTATCACTAAATGTGAAATAATAAGAAGAAATATATTCCAAACTAATGACCAAATTAATGCATGATATATTCATGACAATATGAGGGAAATTTTTAGTATAAGAGGCATGGTCACATTGGACAAAGTAAATTGACTAAAATATAAAATCATGGAGTGATAATAATCTGATCCTAATTCAAGGAAGAAACATTGTAAAGAACCGATCTGAATACCCTCTCAAAGTAGTACCCGACCTGACCTATCACATACCTGAAGGGCATTCCTGATCCCCACGAGCTGACAACTAGCACCCAGGAATCAAAAAAAATCAGAGAGAATGATTTCACCCAACCAAAATAAAATATATGGAATATATATATATATTAGAGGCAACAATGGAAGAGATATAAAATTTTCCATAATTGAAATAAAATAGTGAAAAATAAACAACTCAAGAGTAGAAACAATATTCAAGTACTGTTCTAACCACAATGAAACACCAGAATAGGGAAAAAAAACTACTCCATGTGAATTCATGGTTATACTCCCACCATCTCACCACAAATACCCATACCAACCGATAGAAAACCTCACCTCCTCACTATGACAACTTTCTTTTCCCTACATTAAAATACACAAAGGTCTACGTACCACAAAATAAGTGAACATGGTGTGAGATAACAGGCTAATTAGGATCCCAACCAGATGTTCCATAACAAGTATTTATAAAAAAAATAAAGTATGCTCTTTTCAAATAAAACATGGCATTATAAGAAATAATGTAGTTATATCAAAATCATCATAAACATTTCCCTTTTTCCATCAATTTCCAAAAACGGAAGGTATATCAGTTTCAATAATAATTTACATTATCATTTATCAAAATCAAGCATGCGTATCAAGGAAATAGTAGTATAAATCTAACTATAGGCAAATCACTCCATGGAACTAGACAGGTCTGGCTAACTGACTACTCATACCACAAAAACTGGCTAGTGCAAAAAAAGTCCATTAAACATAGGTATATAGAGTAGAAGAACACCCCATGTGTGAATCCACCAATAATGTTAAGAACATTTCCCTAGATCAATGTGAATAGGGAGTATAGATAATCCCCATGACCAAACCTCCTAACAGTAATATGGATGATGGACCTAAGCTAAACCTTCCACCTATGTACCTAAGGCTTCCCATGTGATGCATTTCATAAATCATTTATTATTCTTTGAATATACCCTCTTTTCTATTTACCAAAAACCACATAAAAACCAAATTTTACCCCAAATCCATTTACACACACAAAACAATCATTCCAAATTTTTTATAAATCAGTTTATAAAAATAGTATTAATATAGTTGCATCAACACAGGATAGAGACGAAACCACCTTCCTCAAAACTTAGTGCCACACACATCCATGAAGGATTCACCAAAACGAGAATGCAACAATGATAATATAGGTCCCATAATCAATATAAACTCCTTATAATTGATCTAATTTAACAAAATGGGTTGGTGAAGTAGAGGAAGTGACACTTACCTCAGAATGCACTTACAACATACCACAACCAACAAAAGAAACACCCCATGAATAAGATCGAACCATAGATCGAAAAGGAAACAACAAGAAATATCATCACAGATCAAAAGATCCAATAACACAATGAAACAACTTTAACGTAATCAAAGAAAAGAAGAAGAATAAATTATCACATACCCAGAGAGACATGAACCCACTGCCACGATGATCAATCACTGAATAGATCAATCCAGATCAAATGGAGAATCCAAAAATTACTGGATAAGGTTACTAGGTCAAGAGACAAGAGAGACAGATGATAATGAAATAACATTTTACTTGAGAGACATCCTAAAAGACAACCTACCAATAGTTTCATGACATGTAACTCCTTTACATGTCATGTAATCCATGATGATCAAGTATGCTGAAAAACCCATCTCCTTTTTATTAAAAACCAATATTTTATTATTACACATCGTGTTACCATTACACATCGTGCACTACTTTCATGCTATGTAAATAGTTTACAACCTATGTCTGGTGACCAATTAAAATTCATGTAACCCATTTACACAGTGTGTAATTTCCCAGCACATAACAGAAAACTATATATTCTTACATGAAAACTGAACACACCTTGGGAGTTCTTTGAATTTGTGGAGAACCTCGCCAATCCATTAAAAAATTTATATATATAATCCATTAATTCAAACAAACATCCATCAAAAAGTTTTATTTCATTTTCACCAATAAATTATCTCCATCCTCAAAAGTCCCAAGATTCACCCAATTAAAGATAAAAAAATCAAAGAGGATAGAACTATCTAAAAGAGGGTAATAGGAAGTTAAAAACCACCCACTATAAGGAATTTCATCCCTGAGAAACCATGTGGAATAATTAAGTCTAGTAAAGAGATGATTCCACTTATCCCCTATAAATTAATTGTGCTCTCAAGTCTCATGAGAATATGATCTATGATTTCATAACACTCTAACCAATGGAATCTACTTCCCACAAAAGTAATTCACTTGAGAGTCAACAATCTCAACTATATTCTCACTAAAAAAATGTATGGCTCTAACTCAATAAATTACCAACTCAAAATGTGAGATGGGTCAAGATTATACTTCTTTAGATATGATATATAGAAAACATGATGAATCCTTTTCAAATGAGATAGAAATACCAACTGATAAGTAATCTTCCTAAGCCTCTCATTGACCCCAAACAATCTAACATGTCTTGGAGCCAAAATACCCTATTTTACAATCCTATAGTGACCCAAATTTGGAGAAACATTCAATAAAACCTCATCACTAATGAAAAAATTAAAATGAATATGTCTTTGATTTCTGTAAGACTTATTCCAACTCTATGCTACAACCAAACAATGACGTATGTCCTAGATCTTCATTGACATATCTTGATCCAAACTTGGTCCTTCCAAAGAATCTTCACCCACCTCTTCCTAATAAAGAGGTGATCTGCATTAGTGACCATACAAAGACTCAAAGGGATCCATTTTGTTTGATGATTGATTAATTTTATTGTAAGAAAAATAAAATATTCCTAGATGGAAATCCTGTGATCCAAAAAATTCCAAGACACAAGCACTAAACATATCCTCTAGGATCTGAATAGCACAATCCATCTAACCATATGTCTATAGATGATAATTTGTACCCAACCTGACATTATTCCCCATCAACTCTTGGATTCATTTCCAAAACCTCAAAGTAAATCTAGGATCCCTTTCTGAAACAACAATAGAAGAAACCCCATGTTACCTCATAACTTCCTATACATACAGTTTTCCCAGAACCTCAACTCTTGCATTGTCTTTGATTGTAATTACATGATATGAATTGGTTAACTAATAAATCATCATCTAGATAGAATTTATTCCTTGGGGATTCCATGGTAATCTGATAAAAAATTCCATGGATACCTCATCCCATTTCTAAACCAGCATTGGAAGAGACTGTAGAAAACCAGAATGTTTCAAATTCTTAGCCTTAATCTATTGGTATATGTAGTAGTGAGACACATACTCAGCAATTTCCAGCTTCATACATGGACACTAGAATAACTGTATCATATCATAATACATCTTCATAGTGCTTAGATGAATGATCCAGGAAGAGCTATGAAAATCATAAAAAAATGAGCTCCTTAAAGATGATGGGAAAACAAACCAGTCCTCAAAACTGGGAATACCATCCAAAGAGAAAGACCAACCTAAAATGGTCTCCCCAAAATATTGGGTTTCTTGAATTCCTATGAAATTGTCATATATCTATTGATTATATATAATAGAATTAAGGAGAGATGATGATAACTAAACACTAGTCAGAACCATAACTGAAAAATCCTCATGTGAATCTATATGTAACAGAGTAAAAATACCCATATGGTTCTACTCTTCTATTTATTCCAAAAAATCTTTTTATGAAACTCTCCTAATAATAGTTTCTTCCACAACATTCCCCTTTCTCTAGTTATAGGCGATATTGAAGTCAAATTTCTGAAGGTATTCCACCCAGTACCACTATCTAAGATTCAAGTTCTTTTAAGAAAATATACACCTCAAACTCTTATGATCAAAAAAGACTTTGAACCTTTACACAAAAAGATAATTTCGCTAATAGTTAAGCACATGCATACCTATGTTAATCTATAAATCACGAGTGGGGTAATTCTTCTCATGTGGTCGAATTTGAAGAGAGATGTAATCTACCACATGATCATCCTATGTGAGCATAGAACACAAACCAACACCAAAATCATCATAGAAAAAACATATCATTTACCGGTCTTAGGTAATATCACAATAGGATTGGATGTCATAAGTAGTTTTATATCATCAAAATAGTACTGGTAATTTTAATTCCCTTCTAATTTCACCCCTTTACATGTAAGAGAAGTAAAAGGTGACACAAATTTTTAGAAATCCTTAATGAACCATTGATAGTATTCAATAGGACTGAGGAATATTCAAATATCAAAGACATTACATGGTTCTTCCACTGAAAAGATATCGTTTACCTTCTCAGGATCAACTAAAAATCCATTCTTAGAAATCATGTGCCCCAATAATTTCACTTCTTGAATCCAAAAGTTTCATTTTGAAAGTTTTCCATTCAAACAATGACTTATCAGGATTTCTAAAAACAAACTTATATGGTGATCATTCTCACACTCAGATCTCAAATAAACCAAAATATTATCTATCAACACCACCAAAAAGTTTCAAGATACTAATGAAATATATTATTAATCAAATATGTGAAAACTAGAGGAGGATTTTTCAGACCAAACGACCTCACAAGATATTCATATGGCCATACCTACACTTGAAACCCATATTTGATACATCATACTCCCAAAATCTTAGATGATCATAACCCAACTGAAGACCAATATTTAAAAACCAATTTTACCCCTTAAAATAATAAAAAAAATCATCCAAATGAGGAAAAAGATACTTGTTATTAACTGTTACCTGATTAAACATCTAATAGTCCACACACAATCAGAGTGGACCATCTTCCTTCTTGGAAAAGACCACCTGGGAAGTTGATGGTAAGCACTAGTGTGAAAAAAACCCTTTTCACCAGATCAACCAACTGAATCTTGAGCTATTTCATCTATTCTAGTGCAATATGATAAGAATATATTGATATTGGCTGCATTCCTGACACCAGGTCAATAATAAACTCTTCTTACCTCTCTAGATTAATCTTGAAGGAATCATCTAGAAAATTGTTTGGAAAACCCTAAAAAATGACAGGAAGGTCAATAATAGAATAAATGTCATTTTTCTCAACTGAAACAACATAAAAAAAATCATGATCTTTGAGAAAAAATGTCCTACATGACCAAACCTAGAATCCCACTTTATAAAACACTTGTGAACTCCCATCATACACAAAAAAACGAGACTCACCGATGATAACAATAAACCTCAACATGATGAGAAACAAGCTTATCCATCCTAATGATAATGTCAAACATATCCTAATAGGGAATAAGAAAATCATAGAATAACTTTGTATCATCTATCAACAGTAAACAAGGTCACCAAAACCCCTTCTCTTATATCTTTCCAAGACGTGTCACTAACTTCATAACAAAGTACATGAGTTCCATGAAAATATTATGAATATCAACAAAATAGACATATATAAATGAGTGGAAATAACCAATATTAAATAAAGCAATCACTGTCGAGGTTTCAATAAAGATGGTACCTCTCACTATCGCTAGAACTACATATACCTACATTAGAAACTCATCTACTATATGAAGGTGATTCACTCTAGAGCCGTATAGTTGGAGAATTGTATTGTTTGAATCATCTAACTATGGAACATTAGACTTTGGAACCAACAATCCTTGACCAAAACTAGGTGTAGACATATCCTGAAAGAAGTGTTATAGATAAGAGTAATTCCTAGAGCTTTAACACATATTTATAGGTGAAGGGAATGAATGAAGTATGTGTAAAAACTTTCCACACTAATATAAATTTAAAGGCGCACAACTAGCTTTGACTATAGGTTCTGAAGAGGCATGCTACCGAAAACCACCTCCACCACTCCTACGACAATCCTACCACTTCATCTTTTCCCTAGAATGCCACAACTGTAACTAGGTTCAAGAGAAGAGGAATAAGATCTAACCTTACCTTCTATATTTATTTTTACCATCATATACCTATCTACTATCACTTTATAGGTCAAAACCTTTAGTATAAATACTTGTGATCTGATATCTGGTCGAAAAAACTACAACTACTTTTTAGATTCTAGTTGGTCATTATTTACAACCTCCGGTGAAAAAAGAACCAGCTCAACAAACCAATTGGTGTATACCGACACCATATGATCTCCCTACTATAAACTGAGAAACTATAGAGACTTCACCAACATCAACAAATCTGGAAAAAACTGCTATAATAAGAGTTTCTTGAAATACTTTCAATCGAAGCCTTGATTCTTATAATCCTATACCATAGAATTTCACCAATTATTTCTAGGACCCTCAAGTCTAAACACTGCACACTTTACCTTGATACTCTCATTTGTATCCAGGAATTCAAAGATCTAATTGATCTTTTTAATCTAGTATTTTGCCTCCTGAGGTTCATTATTACCTTTAAATGAAATTGGATTCTCATGCATGAACTCCTATGATTGATCCCTTTCTCCTATAGCCCCAATATGTATCTAAAAAACCGTATTATTAACTTGTGACACATTCTGATCAACTGCACCAACTACATGCATAATATCCTTAATTAGATTCTGATCTATCAGATATTTTCATTGAAGAACATTAGCTGCACCCTCCCGAGGAACTCACTAAATGCATCTCAGAGGTATACTACTGCACACTGAAATAGAATAAATGATCAAGCAACATAAAAATCTCAATTATAACTAGAAAACCCATAAGAAAAACTGATATTAACATAAAAACTCAAAATAGGATACATGAATCCCAACATCCCATGGTAACTTGAGTCTTATTATGACAAGATCTGGCTAGGTATTCACCGAAACATACCCCTCATCTTCCAAAAATCCTATCTATAGTCTACCAAACATCCCAAGACAAGGAAAAACCCTAAAACCCAAGGCTTTGATAAAAAAAAGTAACAAATTGACCTGAATACCCTCTCAAACTAGTACCGACTTGACCTGTCACATACCAAAAGAGCGTTCTCAATCCCCATAGGCTGACGAATAGCACCCAAGCATCAAAGAAAAATCATAGGAAATGATTTCCCCAAACCTAATGAAAATAAATGAAATATACACACACACACACATATATATATATATAACATGGAAAATAATATAAGAGATGAACATATTTCATAACTAAAAAAAATTAGTATAAACTAAACAACTCAAGAGTAGAACAAATCTCCAAGTACTGGTCCATCCACAAAGGACCACCAAAACATGAAAAACAACCAACTACTCTATGTGAAAGTGTGGGTAGACTCCCACCATCTCACCACCAGCTACCCATCCCAATTGAAAAAAAATCTCACCACCTAACTATGACACCATTCCATTCCCTACATATAAAGACATACAAATACCTACACACCACCAAATAAGTGTGGAGAGTGTGAGCTAACAGGATCAGTAGGATCCCACCTAGGTGTTCCATAAAATGTCTCTGTACAAAAACTTAAGTATGATCTTTTCAAACAAAAAATAAAGTAGTTATATAAAAAACATGATAAATATTTCCCTTCTTCCATCAATTTCAAAACAAAGAAATGTATATAAGTTTTAATAATTTTTTTAAAGGTTGGAGTTGAACGCTCAATTTATTATTAAAGCAAATACCTCTTTTAAACTAGGTAGAGGGAGACCCATTACATATCCCGAAGGTCCAAGGAAAAGTGGCCCGAATATAGTGCTTGAAATCCCATTTTCTAGTCCAAAGGACCACTCAATGAACAGTACTGCTACAGTACCTACGCTGCTGCAATGCCTGCTACAGTACCGCCGCCGCTACAGTACCTGCTATAGTCCCTCTGCTGCTGCAGTGCCCCAGAAATTCACCCCCTGCCTGGATTTGATCCTTGGTCTTTTGGATGCCATGTAGAAGCCTGTACCACTAGGGTATAAGCTCATTGACTATATAAGTTTTAAGTATAATTTCAATTATCATTTATCAAAATCCAAGCATGCATATCAAATCAAAAGTAGTATAAATCCATGAATAGGTAAATCATGCCAAAGAACTTGATAGGTCATGCTAACAGAATACTCATACCACAAAAAATGACTAGTACATAACAAGTCATTAGAACATAGGTCTAAGGAGTAGAGGAACACCCCATGAGTGAAGCCCCCATCAATGTCAAAAATTTGTCTGTCAGGAACTGTCCCCCGAGGCTCATGCCATGACTACCTCAAGTCGAACATCCATAGGCTAGGGGATGGTTACTAGAACCGGAAAGAAATATCCCAAAAAGGGAAGGAATTTACTTTAAAACTATACACACACAGATAGGTCATACTTCACAAAGAAAACCACCAAGGAAAGAAAGTAGTACAACCATCACAAAGTACCACCACTGAGTGTAAAACGTGTAAATTGAAAGTAAAATGAACAGAATACAAGCCCAACTGAAAGGAAAGTACAAAAAAAGAAGTACAAGCTCTGGAGGCCACCCTTTGAGGACCCTACCTAAAGAGTAGGTACAACTCACTTTCTGATATCACTACAGCACACCATGTCTATCGATCCACCTCTGAGCACCACCTTGCCCTGGCCCCCCAAAGTACCAGTCAAAGCTATCCATCATCTTCACAATACAAAATAGGTGTGGGCAAAGCTAGTGCAGGGGTGAGTATAACAATACTCAGTAGAGACCTACCAACTTGAATCTCATATAAATCCACAAAGGAAACATACCACAAAGAAATATCTCAAAGTAAAGAACAAAGTAGAAGACACATCTCACATAAGGAATAAATTAAGTATAGAAGTAATGATGATTAGTCATAAAGCTAGATCATATTATTCTGTTGAGAGGCTCTACTGATGATCAGTAAAGTGTCGCTCTGCTATTGATCCATGGCGGGTCACTCTACGGTTGATCCACGTCAGGTCACACTACTACCCATCCACGAAGGGTCTATCTCATGCTAATCCAAGAAGGGTCGGTCTTATGTTGATCCATGAAGGGTTTCTTTTATGCTGATCCACAAAGGGTCTCTTGTATGCTAATCCACAAAGGGTCTCTTTTATACTGATCCATGAAGGGTTTCTTGTATGCTGATCCAAGAAGGGTCACTTTTATGATGATCCACGAAGGGTTTCTCTTCATTCTTCACATCACAGCCAGCCACTGGATTCCCACACTTAGCACGCTTGATTCTGGGAGAAACTACTCCTAAATCCTTCTGTTATACCTAAACCTCCACCAAGTCCCACATAGAATAACCCATATGACTCTCTCGTCGTAAGGGTCCCAACGCAACAGATGACATGTCAAACGGATGTCCAGTCTGTAATATATGGGAATTTTTTTAAAAAGGGCCTCGATTGGATTCGAGTATGATCCAACCCGTCCATAATCCAACTTCCACCAAAACCCACGAATAGTATTTCAGGAGGACCGCCTCGTCACAAGGGTCCTCGGGCTGTAGATGATGCGTCAATTAGATGCCTCATCTGCAAATTATTGACATTTTTCCCAATAAGGGATGGTTGGGTATGGGTCCCGGTCTAACCCCGTCAGACCGACCCAAACCGACCTGGCCCAGGGTCCACATACCTGACCTGAGTCCACCGATTCAACCTAGCCTGGGTTTAGTCTGATGGGTCCGGCCCGACGGGGTGAGTCTGGATCGCTAAAGCGGGTCTGGCCCACGGGTCTTCCTGGTCCACCAGAGTTGAACCGGCTGGGACATGGCAAGCGTCTGCGTCTAGCTCCCTAGCTCACCCCACTGTCGATGCATGTCAGTTTCTCCACCACAGTCTAGTGACCGCAATCGGTCGATCCGGCCGACCGAACTCTCGCACACGGTCTTCGACCGCGTCCATCCAACTCACCCGAGCGACTTGGGAGCGGGCCACTCCCTCCACTCGGTGCTGATTGGTTCCATGTATCCACACTACCATGACACACTGATGGCAGGGTGCCTCTCTCCACCCATGGCCGCTAATGCCGGCGCACCGACAACTCCTTCTACGGGCCACTGGAGTTGCTCCGGTGGTCCGTTTTTCAAACCGTCTAAACCTACAGGAACATGAGGATGCCACCATCACTATGAAATCCTTGAACTATTCTCTCCACTATTAAAAAATTCATCCACCAAGAATGCACAAGGAGGAGGGGGGTCAGACCTTGTTTGTATTAGCCTGCGCCCTCCACTTTAGAGGTTTAAAGCAGTGAAGGTTCGAGATTAGAATTATATCAAAAATAAAATTAATCCTAAATAGAAAACCCAAAAACAAGACCGTACAACAAGAACACATGATCCGAAGATTAACCTGTTCATGGGTTAATCCATGTTCATCATTCAGAATAAGAACATGGAAATCATAAAAAAAATCAAACCCCTACCTCATTTGATGTTTGTTGTCGTAGCATTATGTCCTCGAGGGTTCAAGAGGTCGACGTCGTTAATTACTTCCCAAATTTGTTCTTTAAGGTACATCAAAGATGATGATGTTCTGATTTAATTTTTAGTTATTTTTTGTAGAGGTAATTTGGCTGAGGTTTGACAGAGAATTTCTCATGGTTTAATTCCCCACTCTTCGACGCATTTGCTAATGAAAAAGGGAACACACCACAATGTTTCTATTACACTGCGACGTTGTGTCATTACGCCGTGACTTAATGAGCCATTAAGGGTCTTCCTTTAATGCGCCTCATCATTGTCTTGTCACCATACTATAGCGCCGTCGTCTGCTACTCAACAATTGAGAAAATAAATAAAATTACTTTTTAATGTTATTTTATTATTTTCTGAAAAGTCCGAAAAATAACTTTTCTGTCCGACCCCTGTCGGTCAAATTTAATTCCTTTTTAGGTGAATCCAAAAATTCTGAGTTCAAAGGGGCACTCTTATTTTTGATCTGAGCACCAGTTCAAAAGTTATAAAAGCCCGCTCGCATGTTTACTAAACTTATTTTAAAATAAGTTCAAAATTACATTCCGGGTACACTGAGCCTCAGAATCATGTTCTGTCAAAGCGTGTGGTCCTAAAATAATTCCATATAATTTTTTTTAAAAAATTACATGAAAATTCTAGGAAATTAAATTCTCCCCACCTTAGGTATTTATGTCCCTAAAATCCAAAACTAGGGATACTCAAACAAATGGGGGTACTGAACATGAATATGAGGCTCCTGATCCCATGTGATATACTACAGATTCCCATGTTGCCATCGAATTCACACTAGAGGAATCAACCGTCAACATAGGACCCACACCTATTGATCCTCAATATCCAATATGAAATCTACAAACATTTCCCCATTGTCAATGTCCATCTCTCCCCAGTCAATGACGTATGATGGATCATGCACGTAACTCCTCAGTTGCAACACATGGAAAACATCGTGCACCTAATGAATCTGTGGGGGAAGAGCTAGGTGGTATGCCAACTCGCCAACTCTATTTAGGATCTAAAAAGATCCGACAATCCTTATAGATAACTTGACGCCCCAGCCAAATCTCTGCAATCCCCATCAGGGTGAAAATAGAAGGAAAACATGGTCTTTCTCCATGAACTCCAAGGGTCTCCACTTCAGTGGTAGCCCGTACCAACTTTGGACCCATGAGTGCTGACTTCCATGGGTCTATCCAACATTGAGGTGATCTGCATGGCCACCTGTACAAGGCCTCAAATAGTGACATGAAAATGGTGGAGTGATATCTATTGTTTTACGTAAACTCTACTAGTGGTAAGTGGTCCTCCCAACAATGACCAAATCTAGAACACAAGCACAAAGCATTTCCTACAAGGTCTATATGGTCTGCTCTGCCTGACCATCCATTTGGGGGTGAAAAGCTATGCTCAAGCACCGCTGAGTCTTGAATTCCTCCTGTAGCCCCTTCCATAACGATATGTAAAGAAAAAATCACAGTTTGAGATGATCTTAAAAGGCACCCTATGAAGCCATACTATATCCTGAACATAGAGGCTCCCATAGCCCTCTACTGATCCCTAATCCTGGATGGATAGGGAGTGATCCGACTAGGTGAGTTGGTCAATGATCACCCAGATAGAGTCTTGGCCCTTGGAAATGCATGGTAACCCTGTCACGAAGTCCATGGAGATACCATACCACTTCCACTCTGGTACCTCAAGTGGCTGTGTTAAGATTTCTAGGACCTGATGCCCAGCCTTCACTTTCTGACAAGTGAGGCATCGTGAAACAAACTCTTCCACCACTTTATTCATCCCTGGCTACTAGTACTAGAATTAGATGTCCTAGTACATATTTTCCACCCCAGGATGTATCGTGAAAGGGGATGTATGGAACTCCCTCAATGCATCCTCTCGTAACATCACTGGTACTATAGTGTGTCCTCTGAAAAGGATGACATGCACCCCACCTATAAAAAATTCATTAGGAGCCTATCTTGTGGGTATCTGAGCACATCAGAACTCACAGTAAATATACACAAGCTGTACCTCCCTAACTCAATGAAGGAGTAGGAGAGTGATAGTCATATACTGAAGGTAAGATGCTCCATCACTATACATGAAGGATAGGTGCATCACAGCTAGCTGGTCCATCACCTCACTCAACAGCTATAAAAAAGAACTCCTGCTGAGTGCGTCTGCCACCACGTTCCCCTTCCTAGGAGTAGAGACTATCTCAAAGTCATATTCCTGGAGGAACTCCATCCATCTTCGATATCTAAAGTTCTGGTAATTCTATGAGAAGATATACCTGGGACTCTTGTAGTCAGAATGGATGGTAAATCATTCACCCATCAAGTAGTGCCACTAAGTCTTCAAGTCAAAGACCACTACTGCTAACTCTAGGTTATGGGTTGTGTAGTTCTGATCATGCTGTATCAACTTCCATGAGCTGTAGGCGATCACTGCTCGCTCCTACACCAAGAAACCACCCATTCTAGTCCCTGATGCATCATAATAGACTACATACCCAACTCCCTCTTCTAGTAGTCTCAAGATGGGGGCAATCATCAGTCTATACCTCAGCTCCTAGAAATTATACTATAACCTCTACATCCACATGAAGTGTTATCCATTCTTTGTCAAAGATTACAAGGGTGATGCTACTCTAGAAAAGTTGGTTAAAAACCTCTGGTAGTACCTAACCATCCCCAGGAAACTCTACACCACATTCATCCTTCTAGGTGACTCTTAAGAAGTCAATGCCTCTATCTTATCTAGATACACTACAACTCCAGCCTCCGAGATGATGCATCCCAAGAAGTGGACCTCATAAATCCATAACTAGAACTTCAAGAGCTTACTGTAAAGATGGTTCTCTCAGAGTGTATCTGGGACTATCCGTAGCTGTTTAGCATGATCCAACTCTGACGCCAAGTACACAAAGATTTCATCAATGAAGACTACCATGAAACGATCAAGGTAAGGCTGGAAGATCCTATTCATGAGTCCGATGAACAATACTAGGGAATTGGTCATGCCAAAGGGAATCACCAAGAACTTATAATGGCTATACCAGAATATGAAGGATATATTTAGTACATCTTCATCCCATACCCGAAGATGATGATAGCCTGATCTGAGGTTGATCTTTGAGAACCACCTCACTCCGTTCAGTTGATTGAAGAGGTCATCAATCCTCGACAATGGATACTTGTTCTTCAAAGTCACCTGGTTCAGGCACTGGAAGTCCATGCATAGTCTCAATCTCCCGTATGCCATCGTGGAAAATAATACTGGGGCTGCCCATGGAGAAAAATTGGGTCATACGAACCCCATCCTCTTCAAGTCCTCCAAATGTACTCTCAGCTCCCGAAGCTCTGTGGTAGCTATCTGATATGCAGGTGTAGATATCTGTTCCTTCTTTGGGTAAAAGTCAATGCAGAAGTCTACCTCCCTGTAAGGAGGTATCCTTGGGACATCTTTTGGAAATACATCCTTATAATCATACAACAATTCAAGAAATATCATACTCCTCTCTTCCACCACACTGAGGGTGAGGCTAGCCAACTGGTGAGTGATCGACAACACACTCCTCTAAGAAAGTCCATCCTATACTGCAAAGGTTCCATTCTCCCCAGTGAAGGAAAAATTGGTCCCATCCTTGCGGACACACCACACTTTGCTACTAAAATAGTCGATCTGAGCATGAACTATAGATAACTAGTCCATACCCAACATGAAGTAATAAGGCATCGACACTACTACTAAGAGATCTCAACCGAATCTCTCACCTCCTATAATAAGCTCAAATTGCCAGCACCAGTGTGTAATCATCAAATCCCCTCCTGTAGGAGTCTCTAATTGTAAAGATAGAGCCAAGGGCTCCACCAGAATCTCCGAGTCTTGAATGAGGTCTGTGGAAAGGAAAGAGTGATTGACACCTGTGTCTATAAAAATTGAAGATAAGGTGAATAAGACACATATCATACATCTAATAATCTCTGGAGAACCATAATTGTAGGCCTCCATCACTTGAAACTGGCATCACCATTGTTTGCCGGCTCCCTGAGCCCGTTGTGGACCACCTGGGGGTGGTGGAGGTAGTACCTCAAACCATCGTCAACTACCTTCCATTCGGACTACTCCCCTGCCACATCCACCGCTCTACGGACCTCATCGTTTGAACCTCTATCTCTAAATCGGCGGTCCCTAAACTGCTTGATAGTCATTAGTGTGGGGAGTTAGACAGTCACGAGCTATGTAACCCTATCTGCCATAGGAGTAATAAACTCTGGACCTTAGCTGACCTCCTCTTCCTTGCGAGCTTCACACCTATGACCCTACATCCTGGGGTCATCCTCTGGAAGTTCTAACCCATTTGGTACTCTTATTCATCTACCTAATTCTGGCAGTAGATGGCTCGACTACCCGTCGTTCGGTGGTGGCTCTCACCATCATTGGTTTCTCATCTAGGAACCTCTCTACTTATAGATCTCTCTCTAGCACTCCAACCTGTGTCCGGATGCTGAGCGAAATCATCGACACCCTGATCTCCATTAGGAGTCCTTGATCAAAGGTCCGGACCCTAAATAAAGGGTCCTGTACCATGTCTATGGAGTAACGGGAGAGGTTGGTAAACCTCACCAAGTACTGGTCCACAGTTAGGTTTCCCTACTGTAGGTGCAGTAGCTTTTGAATATGCACTGAGCATAGTGTCTCCAATATGAACTCTGCCCTAAAGAGGCTATCGAAGTCCAACAAGGAAAGGGTCACCTCCACATGTGTATGGAGAATCAAGCTCCACTATCTCCCTACTGTACCTTAAAAAAGGATATCAGCTAAGACCACCATCTGTCATATAGGTGTCTCTACTTGACGAAAAACCCACATAACTGCCTCCAGCCAATCCTCAGCTTCCTAAGGATCTGTATCGCCTCAAAACCTCAGAGGCCTCTGTCTCTAGAACTAGTGTAGTTCACTCAGTTGGTGTGCCCTGTCCACTGGTGGGGCTGGTAGAAACTGCTGCTCTACGGGTGGTGGTGCTGCTGGTACACCACCCGAAGGTGCTATCACTATAAGTGGTCCCTGCACCGACGCCTCATCTCTTAGTGGGATCTCATTGTGATCCCTCACAAGAATCCTGGATGGATGTCTTCATGGATGCATCTTGAAACAGATGTTCCACAATCAATAAGTTATACCTAGCGAGCTGACTCAAAGGAGATCAATTGAAAAACATTTTCAAAACACATGCAACTAGTGTTTTCATGTAATAAGCCAGACAATAGAATTTAGGGTCTTAGTGTATGGATATATCTACATCTACACCAAAACTAATCTCCTAGGATTGAAATCTAAACTCATGACACTTAACAATATTTTCCCCATCAAAAATACAAACTCTTTGTTATTCTGGTAGAACCAACCACCCTCTAATTCCACTTTGTCATGACCCATCCCCTGGGGCCCGTGCCGTGACTACCATAAGCCCGCCTTCCATAGGCCATGGGATGGTGACTAGAACTGGAATGGAATATCCCAAAAAGGGAAGGCATTACCTTTAAAACTATACACACACAGATAGAGCCTACTACACAAAGAAAATTACAAAGTAAAGAAAGTAGTACAACCACCACAAAGTACCACCAATAAGAGTAAAAGGTATAAATTTAAAGTAAATGGGCCAAAATACAAGTCCAATTGAAATGAAATTATAATAAAAGAATTACAAGCTCCATAGGTTGTCCTTAAAGGATCCTATTAGAATGGTAGGTACAACTCACTATCGGATGTCACTACAGTACACCACATCTATCGATCTACCTTTGATCACCGTCAAGCCCTGGAGACCCAAAGTCCCAATAAAAACTGTACTTCATTTTCATAGGACACAACAAGGGTGGGAAAATACCATGCAGGGGTGAGTATAATAATAATCAGCAGGGACCTTGAGACCAAATTAGGTGTTAGAGAAATTCAAAAAGGAAACAAACCACAAAGAAAGATCTCAAATTAAAGCACAAAGCAGATGACACAGCCCACACCATGAATAATTTAAGTAGAGAAGTAAAGATGATTAGTCATAAAGCTAGATCATCTTATTATATTGAGAGGATCTGCTGCTGATCCATGAAGGGTCTCTCTACTGCTGATCTACGACGGGTCACTCTATGGATGATCCATATTAGGTCACATGGCTTCTGATCCATGAAGGGTCTCACTCATGATGATCCACAAAGGGTCTCTCTTATGATGATTCACAAAGGGTTGCTTTTATGCTGATCCACAAAGGGTCTCTTTTATGCTGATCCACCAAGGGTCTCTTGAATAATGATACACAAAGGGTCACTTTTATGATGATCCACAAAGGGTCACTTGTATTATGATCTATGAAGGGTTTCTTGTATGCTGATCCATGAAGGGTATCTTTTATACCGATCAACGAAGGGTCACTCTTCATTCTTCATGTCACAGCTAGCCATTGGATTCCCTTATTTAGCATGCTTGATTTCGGGAGAAACTGCTCCTCAAGACATCAGTTATACCTCAACCACCATGAAGTCGCACATAGAATAACCCATAGGACCGTCTCATCGTAAGGGTCCCAATACAATAGACGACGCGTCGAATAGACACCCGGTCTGTAAGATATGGTATTTTTTGTAAAAAGGCCCCGATTGGATTTGAGTCCAATCCCACCCAACCAAACAACAAATTCCTCCAAAACTCATGTAGAGTATTTCAGGAGGACCGCCTCATCTCAAGGGTCCTCATGCTGGAGACGACACATCAATCAGACACCCGGTCTACAAATTATCGACATTTTTACAAAAAAGGGGCCCAGTGGGGTCAGGGTTTGGGTCCAACCCAACCCGGACTGGGGTCCACTGACCTGACCTGAGTCTGCTAACCCGACCTGAACTAGGTCCACCAACCCGACCCGGACCCATCCCGACCTGGGTCACGGCCTACTGGGGCGGGTCAGGCCCACTAGAATAGGTCTGCCCGGTCTTCTAGAGGCGGGCTGACCTTCAATCTAGCCGAGACGCAGTAGGCAGCCATGTCCCACTCCCTAGATCGCCCCACGATCGACGTGGGGTAGTTTCTCCTCCACAATTAAGTGACCAAGACTTTGTGACTCAGTCAAGAGACCGCGACTTTGAGACTCGGACTTCGACCACATGTCGCCAACTCACATGAGCGGCTCAGAAGTGGGCCACTCCCTCCACATGGAACTGTTTGGTGCCACATATCTATGCCACTGCAACCAGTTGTCCATGGCCCTTTACCGCTGTGGCACGCCGACTGTTCCTTCTGTGGGCCACCAGAGTTACTTTAGTGCTCTGTTTTTCAAACCGTCTGTGCCTACGAGATCACAAGGCTGCCTCCTTCATTGAGATGGCCTCAAAATCATCTTTCCACTATTAAAAAATTCATCCACCAAGAATGAACAAGGTGGAGGGGGTTCAGGAATTTTTTGTGTTGGATCGCGCCCTCCACGTTAGAAGTTTAAAGCTGTGAATGCTCGGGATTACATGTCTATCAACAACAAAATTAATCCCGAATAGAAAACCCTAGAATGAAACCCTCCCACAAGAATGCATGATCTACAGATTAACCTTCTTGTGGGTTAATCCATGTTCACTGTTTAGAATAAGAATAAGGAAATTATAAAACCAAAATGAAAATCCTACATCTTTTGACGTTCATTTCCATAGCATTATGTCCTCGAGGGTTCAAGAGGTCGACGTCATTCATCGCTTCCCGGATTTGTTCTTTGTGGTAAATTGAAGTCGATGACGTTCTTTCAGCGTTATTCATTTTTAATTAGAGAGGAAACTTGCTAGAGGTTCATCAAGGAATTACCCACAGTTTAATTCCTCACTCTCCAACGCATTAACTAATTTAAAAGGGAACACTTCTCAATGTTTAAGTTATGCTGTTTCATTTATGAAACAATGTAGCTATTACACTGTGGCTTAACTAGCCATTAATGGGATTCCTTTAATGTGTGTTATCACCTTGTCTCTACACTGCAACACTACCATCTGCTTCTCAACAGTTGAGAAAATAAATAAAATAACCTTTTAAAGTTATTCTAGTATTTTAAAAAAATTATGAAAAATAAATTTTCCATACGACCCTTACTGGTCAAAGTTAAGTCCTTTCTAGGGGAATCCCAATGTTTCGAGTTCAAAGATGCCCTCATATTTTTGATCTAAGAACCGATTCAAAAGTTAGAAAAACCTACTCATATGTTTACTAAACGCACTTTAAAATAAGTTCAAAATTACATTCCGAGCATACCGGGACTCAGAATCACATGTCGTCAAAGTATGTGGTCTCGAAATAATTCCATATAATTTTTTTTAAAAATTAAACAGATATTCCAAGACATTACAATTTCCCTTAAACAACATGACTAGAGAGTAGAGATAATCCCTATGAGAAAACCTCTTGTTGGTAATATAGACAATTGATCTAAGATAAACCCTCCACCTACAAACCCAAGGCTTCACATTTGATGAATTTCATAAATCTTTTCTCATAATTTGAATAGATACATTTTTCAATTAACCAAAAACCACGAAAAAACCACATTTTACCACAATTTCATTTATAGACACAAAAAAATCATGACAGATTTGTTTATAAATTAGTTTATAAAATATAGTTTCATCAACAAAGGCTATAGATGGAACCACATACCTCAAAACATGGGACTTCAAATGCCCACAAAGGATCAACAAACAATAGAACACAACAATGACCATAGAGGCCCTAGTATCAATCTACACACCTTATAATTGATCTAGTTTAACAAAAAATTTTGGTTGAGAAGAATAAATGACACTTACCTTAGAACACACTTCTACCACACCACAACCAAAAAAGGAAACTACCTCTAGAACAATATCAAACTATGGATCTAAAAGTAAATAAGAATAAACATCATCACAGATCAAAAAATCCAATAACACAATGCCGTGAAATTACCATGACCAAAGAAATGAAGAAGTAGAAAGGATCACTTACCCAAAGAGATTAATAGCCACCACCACAGTGATATATTGCCAAATAGATCAATATGGATTGAATAGAGACTCCAAAAATCACCGAAGAAGGGTTACTGGTTGAGAGACAATAGAGATTTAGGAGAATGAATTAAAATTTCATCTCTGTGACACCCTAAAATCCTTACATGACCTGTAACTTCTTTACACACTATGTAATCAATGAATATCAAGTACGAAGAAAAACCCACTACCTTTTTATTAAACACTGATCTTTTATTATTATATTTCATGTAACCATTACACGGTGTGTACTCCTTTCACACTGGGTAAACAGTTCAGGACTTATGTCTAGTGACCAAGTAAATATTGTGTAACCCATTTACACAACATGTAATTTCACATAACATAGTAGAAAACTCCATATTCTTACATGAAAACTCAATACACCTTGGTCATTCTCTGAACTTAGGGGGAACCCCACCAATCCATTAATTCATTTATACACACACTCCATTAATTAAAAAAACACACATCTCATAATTTTAAGTCATTTTACCAAAAAATTCTCTCCATCAACGATAATCCCAAGACAAACCCAATTAAAGAGGAAAACAATAAAATAGGATATAACTACATGAAATCAAGTAATAGGATGTTACAAAAATAGGTTATTTTTTAAACAAGACAAGATTGAAATATGGTCTAAGATACTAATAAAAATGTACATATTTAGTCTATAATTCCACATAAGTTAAATAATATTGATATATATGGGATAGTGAGACAAAATTATTTGGATGAAGATTTTTATTTCATTAAATTCATCAATGAATTCACCTTATTAACCAATTTTATGTTCTTAAAACAAAAATATAATGTAACTGAGAAGTTCAATTATATATAAGATATGTTTTAAAGGATTAGGCTGTTTCTATCAAAATCTTTAGATCATATATGGTCAATGAATACACTTTCGATAATTTTTAAATTTATCTTGAAAAAAATTATTTTAGGAAATAATATGGTGCAACATATATTCCCTAATATAGTGAGATAACTAGAAAAATAACATAAGTCATATTAAGATGGGAAGAATAATATTGGATGAGAATAAAATCTCCATGTTCTTTTAAGGAGAAGCATTTTGTATTTTTTTCACATAAAAAATATATATTTTTATAGATATAGTAAACACTTGATACCTTATGAAATTTGGATTCAAAAAAATCAATAGTGAAATATTTCAAAGTGTTTTTTAGTCCTTTATACCTAAAGATCACGAACAAAATCCTTGGAAAATTTAAGGAAAAATATGTAAAAAGATTTTTCATGAATTTTATATCAAAAGTAAGACCTTATAAATTCTATAAAAAAGGAAGTATAAAATCATTAAACCTTTTTATGATAAAGTGATAGTGAATCAAGAAAAATATGGTGAATATGATGAAGAAATTCCTAAAATTTATTAAGAAAACAACATTTAGAATTAATAAAAATAGGTTGATTAAGAATATAAATATAAAAAGAATTTAATTTATGTAAATTAAGAATAATATAGTAATAAATATCATTTTATAGAGTATAAAACCATTATATATCATAGAATAAAAAGGAATTTTTATCCAGAAAGCATCATTCATAATCAAGAGAATTCTATTCAAACAAGAAAGAGATTAAGGCTTTAAAACCACATTTTTCTCATTTCAAAGGCTGAGCCACAATTACAATAGGAATATTTTGATCATAAGTAGTGGATTAAATCCATGGATGAATGAATTTGTTATACTAATGTGAACTCAATGAGGGTTCTTGTTCTAAGACTTGAAAATATAAATGTGATTTTCACCATGTGTGTTTTTAGAAATAAAATGAATAAAAAGGTGAGGTTATAAGAAATAAGTATAGACTAGTTTTTAAATTTTTATCATAGTTATAGGGAATTTATTTTAGAGAAACTTTTTCAATAGTTTTAAGGCTAGAAACTATTTATACATTTCCTATAGCAGCTACACATTGAAATTAAAAAGTAAATCTGATTGATATAAAATTTTCATTATTGGATGGAGATCTATATAAGATCTTCATATTGAACATAATTATGGATTAATTCTAGTAAAATATGGTAGCATGATTTTCAAACATAAAATGTCCTCAAATGTCTGGAAAAAAAATCCTAGAACTTGGTATTAAATATTTGATAACATCTTATAAAAGATACAACTTTAACCGGGAAATGATGATAGAAACCTATATGTGAAAGAAAAATATATTGGTAGTCTAATTTTAGTTATGTGTGTATATGAAATTATATTTACCTATGATATATTGTATCTCTATGAATAATTTTTTGAGCAGATGAAAATAATTTTGAGATGTCAATAATGGTAGATATGAACTATTTTTTGGGATTATAGACAAATCCAAAATATAGATACATTTTTTGATATCAAGATAAGTACACTATATAATTATTTAAAAAGTTATGAATAAATAATTATAAACATGTATCTACTCCCATATAAGTTAGAACAATGCTGTGTAAAGATGAAGATATAAATTATTTCAACCAAAGTGACTTTAGAAAATTCAATGGAAGATAACTTTATCTTATAGATTCAAGGATTGATATATAATTTTTTAACTATTTGTGCAATATTTTATATGAAACTAAAAATATTTCATATAATTTCAACTAAAAAAAATATTAAAATGCATGAAGGGAACATTGAACTATAACTCACAGTCCATAGATAGGTCTGAACTAAAAATTGTACAGATTTATAAACACAGATTGGGAAAGAGATTGTATTGATTAAAGGTCTACCTCTAGTAGAGAATATTTCATGATGATATTTATATGAGATATTATAAAAAAATTCAACACTTGTTTTAATTATTAATATATGAGGTAGATTATATTGTAGCAATATATTACTTTACATGCATGATATGGATGTAGATATAACTAGAAGATCTGAAAGTAGTTTTTAAGGGATAACTAATAATTTTTTTTGACAACCAAATTTCTATTTATCTATAATATATTACTTCTAAACACTATAGATAAAATAACATTAACAATTTGTACCATTTTATCAAAGAGTGAGTGGTTACTAGTGATGTAAAACTGGAATATATTTTCCCCAATAATTAGATTGCTAATATTTTTTCTAAGTAAATTACAATAGATATTTTTTTCTTAAAATATGGAAAAAATCCATTTTCATCCTTCCTCTATCACATATGGATATTTAGAAACATACCTTTATATGTATTTGTATTATATTTTCCATGGGGATGAGAAAGTGTCCCTCATTTTTCCAATCTATTCTTTGTTAAAGGGGGAGATCAAAGGGTATGTTGTACAACACTTTTTTAGATTTTTTTATTCTGAGACTATAGTTATTTATAAATTGGAAATAAATGATAGTTTTGGAATGAGGGGTTATCATTTATATCAAATTTACACAATTTTTTATCATTGAGAGATAGAACACACTAAATAACATTTCCTTATCTAGTAGTGTGGTATTGAGATGATCCTTATATAAGAAGGCTATTATTTAATGAATCTTGATTCCATTATGGTTATTTAGAAAATAAATGAAATGAGATTAATTGGTTGAATTGATTTTAACATATTTAGTGGTGTTGGAAACAAATCTAATAGGGGAATACCCATATATATAGTCGATGAAGAATCACAAATCCATCTGTAGATATTTTAAAAATATGTTCATACTTATTTTCAAATGCTGGGAGATAATATTTTCATTGGGATTATTGTATGTGTTATCAAGCACTAGGATATAGGTTTATGCCTAGTCTACTCCATTATTTTTGATTAAAAAATTATAATGGAAAGACTATGGATCAGATGGTATCAATCAAAGTAAGTACATAGTTAACCATTTTGGGGTGTAAATCTTGTCAAAATATTTGTGCCTTGAATTTTTTTATTTCATTACAATTATGTAAGGAATAATTAATTAATTATTTGTATCATCTGTTAATTAATATAAGAGGTTTATTTTTAAGTGAATTTAATTTTAAAAGATATAGACCACAAATTCATCCTACCCTTCTTAGTGGTGCACCCATTTCTAAGAAAGATCAATAACTATACATGGAACCATGATCCCATTCCATTTATTCCAATATATCTTCCAATAGCTAGAACACCCATAAAATAATTCTATAATGACAATATAGACCCATTATCTTGATTAATATTAAAATTCATTAAATATACACATGTATATTATATTATTTATAATAAAAACATGATATGATTCTATTATATATATGAATATCATATAACTATTGATTTGAATCATGGATAATGTATGACATGTAGAAGAATCAAACATACTAGTATCAAGAGAAAAATAGAATAATAAATTTAATAATCAATAAAAATACATACTTGTAGTATAATATAACATTATCTTGTAAATTAAGATTTACATTTTAAAAAAATAATTTAAAAAATAATTTTTTATTGAAATGAGTTTATTTTAGTTTGATTCAACTCAACTACTATACTTGGAATTTGAAACATACACTCTCTAATGTCCCTTAGTATCACCTAGAATAATATCCCAAACCCTAGAAACCTAGATCTGGTAGTTTTATTACATTTTTTTATAAATTAAAAGAGTTATATAAGGATAAATATAGTTAGTAGTCTTGGAAGACTAAATAAAAACATACATTTCATTTGAAAACATAATATATAATATATACATATTGTGAGAACATTATTATCCATTCCATAATATCCCAGGAAATTATACATAATCCTCTTCTTAGTATCCTAGGGAAAGTGAAAAAAAACAAGGGTAAGCTCAAATTCCCAATAAGGAGCATCATTAAGTGGAATATTAAATAATATAAATATGTGGTAAGTGATATGGAAGGAAGAAATGACCTATATGAATCACCAATCAAATGAAACCAAGGGAATGTAATATAAATTAAAATATATAAAATATGAATATCAATAATCATTGATCTTATACTAATGGAATTAATAATATCGAACATTAAAAATTGCTACCAAGACTTTGATCCAAGACACTAATCTGGTTATGGGATGAGTTATACACCAAAACCCAACCCAGTTTATACATGAGTACTATCGATGCATCAAGTAGATATATATTTTTGGGACTCAACTGTTACCTAATTAATTCTAATACATTCACCATAAGAGTCAACATGACCTTTAATATCATCCCCAAGGATCCTATTACTGAATAAAACATGGTTATTAATATATTTAGAAATAAAAACATCAAATACTCATCTATTCAATTGAATAATGTGGATTTCTAAGATAACATCTCTTAATCAGTTTGGATGATTTGGGGCATCATCAAAGTAACAAGTTATGCCATTATCAAATAAATATAGGGTCATGGTACCTTTAATATTATGACTTATCCATGGAATATAGTATTTGTGTTAAATAGATTACATTTTCTAGATACCAAGTAAATGTTAGAAAAATTCCTTCATCATGGTTAAATTAAGAACATGTGAATATTCCAAAGAATATCCCTTAAGAGTGTCTTACCAGGTGTATGGTCTTAGTTCCACTCACCCTGTAATAAGTTTATTATTTATTAAATTCTAAACTAAACACCTTTAGTGTGATTAACCCTTAGTTTATTTGAGACATATCAATATTCACTTTAGATAGGGTTGAATTTTCAAGGAAGTGACACACACCTTTACAATACCAAAACCCAATAATGTTTTTCCACCATGGAGTAAGTAACACTTGAATAAAAAGAATATAGTAGAGGGATAAAAATATAGAAATTAAAATATATAAAATTTCATGAGTAACATTGAAAAAATTATTCAATGGAAATTTCATCATGACACAAAAGAAAGTAGGTGGTGGTCATAACAAGAGTTCTAAAGAATGACATTTAAAATAAATAAACTCCACTTATGGCTAGGGTAGAAATTAAATGATAACATCACAAAATATAGGGATTAAATTTTATCTTAAAATAACATAAATAAAGGAATGTAATGATATATAATCACAAATAGTAATTATATACACCATATAAAGAAAATTTGGTGCATGATTCAAAATATGTCTCAAAGAGAGGACTTTTAGATGGAAAACCCTTACATATTGTCCTGATGACCTCAAAGTTTTTTAACCCCATATATAATAAACATTTATATCATAATAATTCAATTATAAACCTTATTAATATTCATTTTAATTATACTCTTCATATATATTCGTTATCTACTTGAATTCTACTGATTTTCTACATTGGATGTTTATAATTTTGATAATTTGTACTAACTTTAGAATAATGGTGTTTTTATTCTTTATTTTTATAAATATATAATTAATAAGTTATTAAAGTTACTATTATTTATTATTAATGATAATTTATAACGTTTCAAATCAATTTCATTGGTGTTTTTGTCTTTATCCTTGAAGATGAAATCGATAATAAGCATGTTTTAGTGATTCTTGACAATGAGAGTGTGTTTTCAGAAGTAATAAATTAAAAATTTATATAACATATTCAGAAATAAAAAAAATTTATTTAAAAATTTATATCATATTATACTAGTAATTATATTCCCATATTCATTAATGATACAAATTCATAGTATTTTTCATGTTGGTGGTTCAACCGACCCAGACAATGACATATCCTAATTTAATGAATGATTACGATGTGGTTTTGTTGTAATATCACTATAAAAGGTGAATAATTATCTCATTTGGTTTATATTAGTGTGATAAACCATAATTATAAAAAATTATAATAATATTTAATTCATATTAAAATATTACACAATTTTAATAAACAGTTATCCTTTGAGTATGCTTATTTTAAATGATTAAATTAATGATGATCGTTTGTTAATCATATCGTTAATAGTTTATTTAAATTTTAATACTATAAACTTAATTATATAATAAGATCACATTTATCTTTTAATACCATCCTTATATCCATTCTTGTATGGTGGTTATGGAAAATGAAACATGGTACATTGTGGAGGTTGTAGCCCGCACAATATATGAAAATTTATTTTTTCTTAAGGGATGGGGAATATGAATGAATAATGTTAATAAAATTAATATAGTAATGTTATATTATATAATTTATAATAATATCATTATATTATTCTATATTGAATAAATTTTAATGATGATAATTAAGAAGAAAACTAAGTGGTTCATAATGCTCATGTTGGAGACTTGAATTTTACATGAAATTCTCCTTGAATTTTAATGTCTTAATCTAACTATGGGTGAATTGGGTTTCATTATGATGAGATATAGTTCTAGGGATAGTATAATTGATTATTTTTTAGGATAAATTCAATAGATAAGTGAGTCTTTATGTGGTGATTACTTCACCCCTTTATAAGTGAAGATAAGGGTAGTTTTGGGAATACACATTGAATTTAAATATTTTAATTTTAGCATTCAAGGTTCATGGGATTAAAAAAGATAGAAATGAATATAGGGTGTGATTTATGGTAAATAAATACCTCAAATATCCATTTTGAAACATGTTTTTAATATGCTTTGACCTTTTCAAATTAGTAAAATACCTTTGACCATTTTAAATTTTTTCTGGTGCAACTAATTGTTAACCATAGTAATTAATTTTAATAACAAAAATTAAAATTTACCTGATTTAAAAATTTTTACCTTATAATTTAAAAGTTTTAAATAATTTTATCAAATAAAATTTCTATAGGTATGACAAGTTAATTTTTAAATATAAACACTTAAATGTGTAAAAACATTTTTTTGGAAGAAATGTGTTTAAGTCTTAAATTTATATATAAGGTAAAATTATCTTGGATACTAATTATAATGATATAAATTAAATTATTATAAAAATAAATAAATTTTACGAGTCTTCCAAGGATATCCAAAACCGAATATCCATTGAAAAATACTTGATTCAAAGAAAAAAATGAAAATATATTTTTTATAATAATGTAAAATAATAATTTGTTGTAAAATTGATTTCAAAATGTTTTCTAAGTTCAAATAATACTATAAAATGAATAATGTTATTTATAAATTTCATATTTTATTACATTAATGGTTTTATGAAATTTTACATCAATATTTTCTATTAATAAAATATTTAAATTACATGTTTTGTGAAAAGGGAAATTTTTAACTGAAAAATCAACCATTTTAGAAGAAACTAAAAATACTACTAAAATAATTTAGCTATTATGAGTTTAAAAATGAAGTATTTTGGTCAATTTAAAACTATAATTTTTTATTTTAAATAAATTCTTGAATAAAGGAACTTTAAATAGTGCATTCCATGACAGTTCAAGATATGTGGTTTACCTACTATATTATAGTATTGGGTTTTCCATTATCCCCCACCTAAAAAATTTCATCATTGAAATTGTGTCATATATTAATAATTGAAAAATTATTGATACTCTTTCCTTATATATTCTTCAGGATCCTAGGTAATGTCCCCTAATTTTTGATTTATCCAAAGGACTTTCTCCCAATGAGTGGTTTGATTCTACAATGATTTCTATTGGGTGTCAAGAATATGGATGATCTCCTCACTATAAGACAAGTTAGGCTATAAATATATTTCCTAAAATGTGAGAACATGAATTGGATCTGGCATGTAAGTCCTCAATAATGAAACATGAAATATGTTTTCTTACTTTATCAAGGTTGGAAAGTATATCCAATTGATAATCTATATCTCCAATTCTATCTAATATCTGAAAAGACCCAATGTACCTAGGGATTAATATTCCTTTCTACCAAATCTTATAACTTCCTTTCATGGTGAAATATTCAAGAATGTATGTTAGCCAACTTGAAATTCCCATTCTTTCCTTTGATTATAATCATAACTTTTTTTATAGCCTTGGGATGATTTAATGTGATTCTGAATAGTCTATACTTTAATAGTGATCTCCTAAATATACTATGGACTAACTATCCATATTTCTCCAACATATTCCCAATATGTTCGAGTATGAAACCTCTTCCGAGGAAATTCTTTATATGGTTTCATCTCGATGCCCGAATAGAATCTTTTATTGTATTAAAATCACACCAAAGGTAGATATTGATCCCACATTCATTAGAACTCAAGAGAAGATGATCTTAACATATCTTTCAAAGTATGGATAGTTCATTTGGACTCAACATCAATCAGGGGATTATAGTTAGTGCGTAAATTTATCTCAGCACTGAGATCCCTCTGAATATTATTTCAAAATTTTGATGTAAATAGAGGGTCTTGATCTGACACAATCAATAAGGGATCCACATGAAGCCTTATGATTTTATAGATATAGAGTTATGAAAATTGAACAAGGGTTATATGTTCTCTTATTACTAGGAAATTAGAATACTTAGTAAAATGATATATGATGACCCATATACCATCATTATTCCTTGGAGTCTTTGGTATTTTGGTGACAAAGTCCATTATAACATTTTCCAAATCCTATATAATTATAAGTAGGGGTAGCTTGACTCCCTTAGAATGTTTTGGTTTATCCTGTACCTATTAGAATACTATGAATCTATACACATAGTCTGAAATTTAATGCTTTATACCATCCCAAATAAATGTTCTCTTAAACCCCTATACATTATTATGGTACAAGGGTGTATGAAAATTTTTTAGCTATGTGTTTTATCTGGTAGTTTAATCTTCAATACCGATATGGATGGAACACAATTTTTTTTTACAAACATCAACACTCTATATTTATATATTATGTATATCAATTTCCAATAATTCACCACTTAAATATTCATTTTCTAAGATCTCATCAATCTACTTGGAATTCTATATCCTTTCTAGTAAGTATTGTTTAGAAATTTCTTAGAAAAGGAATGATGAATCCCCTTAATAATAAATCACCATATCCATATTTACTATATCTATATAGGGTCATTTTTAATCCACATCATGGTCAGAATTCCATGACCTCTCTTACTCAATACATCATCCACCTTGTTTTCCTTCTAAGAGTGGTAGTGTATTGATAAAACTTATTTCTCAAGTAGTTCCAACCAATTTTTTTCCTCATGTTCAAGATAATATATACTTCAAACTCTTGTGTTTCATATTTTCATGTTATATTTCAGCATTGATGTAGTGAACTTATATTTTCAAAGTAAAGATTATAGCTGCTAGCTTATGGTAATGTGATGGAGAGATATATTCATGGATTTTCAATTTCCTTGATTCATAGGCAATAACCCGATCATTTTGTATAAAGATACAATCATATCATTTATTCAATGCAACACTAATAATTATAAATCATTTCATACCTGATGTTATAGTTAAAACTGATGAATTAATTACTCTCCTCTTAATCTCTTCAAAACATTCCTCATATTTCCTTAACCATGTGAATATACTCTCTTTACATGTTAAATTGGTTAACAGTTTGGTTATCTTGGAAAATTCTTAAAAAAACCACTAATAGTAACCTAAAAAGGCTTAGAAACATTAGATAAAAGTAATACTCATTGGTGTAGGCCATTCATTGAATAATTTTTCTTTTAAGGGTAAAAATATGTCTCATCATGGGAGATAATATAGCCAAGAAAAGAAACTACATTAATCCATAATTGACACATACAATACAACCTATATAATTCCTTTTTTCTATTTATCTCCATAATTATTTGTAGGTAATTCTATTTCTATCTATAGATCTAAGAGTATATCAAGATATAATCAATGAACAACACCCAATGTTAGCAAGATGCTACTTTAAAACTTTATTCATTAAATCGATAAAGACAAAAGATGTATTAGTCAACCCAAATACATTAACATAAAATTAAAATGCCTATATCTTTTCAAAATGTATCCTTTGGTATATCATCATAATTTACCCATAGTTGATTGCAACTAGAGTGAGAATCATTCTTTTAAAAGTATTTCCCTACATGATGATGATTAAATAATTGATTAATATGTGTCAAGGGAAACATATTCTTTATATTAATGAAATTTATATCTCTGTGATCAATCCGCATTCTCATGTACCCAACCTTATTTATTGCAAATAAAATAGAGGCATACCATGGTGAAACACTAGGGTATATAAATAACTTATCTCTCAACTCTGCCAACTATTTATTCAACTCCACCATGGCCAATAGTTCCATTCTATAAGGAGGTTTAGATATAGGCCTTGTATGAGGAATGAGTAAAATGGAGAACTCACCGTCATGATCTGGTGAATGATCTAGTAATTATTTTAAAAAAACATCAATGAATTTTGGTATGACATTTATATTTTATATTCCTAGGATATCTTCCCTATATATAGATCACACTTGATCTTTCTCTCTACCTAGAATTTCATTATGGATAGCTACAAATGGAGGATCCAGACATGATTTAGATAATGAGGTTTCCCTTATAATGACAAGAGATTTCACCTCACCTTCAAAAATCATAATATTATTTTCTTGAAAATAAATTAGTGCATTATACTTTTAAAGAAAAGGATTATATAAAAGTATATCATAGTAACAATAACCATGTTTTCAAATAGGTTATTCCCATGAATTATAATTAGAACTTCCTAGAACATATTTATTGTTACAAGACTTCCACTCGGTAACTTAATTTATATTTACATTATTATAGTTCAAAATAAATGTATAATGTTTTTTTCATACATGGAATATATAAAAGAGTGAAAATATCTAGTCACAAAAAATATTACATAAATTTTAGGTAGTGATCAATGTACCTGCCACTATGTAATTAGTATATTTGACTTTAGATGTCATAATTGTATTAGATTATCTTGGATCCCTTGGCCTTTTTTGAGCTAAATTTCATTTAAATTTGGGGAATTACCTTGCATAATTTCCATTATTCCTATATTTAAATCACTGAACATCAATAAATTCTGAATTTCCAGTGCATTGGTGAGATAGTTGCCTTTTCTACTAACTTGTAAAAAAATTAGTGCCCTTCCTACAAACCCCATGATTTTTCTCCACATACTTATAACATATGAGAAATAACACCCTTACTTTCTTCCACTTTGTTGAATCATTCAGCACATGACTCTATCATCATTTTTTTCTACTGATTTTTATTAAATACATATGTCATATAATAATATTTTCCTTTCTTAATGGAACTTGATACTATATCTTCCTATAATGAAATTTTCAGAGGGACCAACACCCATTGAAGTCTTAGAATTGACCCACCAATGAAATAATAAATCTTTTTTTCTAGTTTATATATATAGTCCGCAACATGTCTAGATAAATTTTTAAATTTATCCACATATTCATCAACATTTCCATCCTCCTTTTGTTTAATATTTAGGAATTTACTTCTCATTTTTTCTATTTTATCAAGAGGAAATTATTTTTCATAGAATTACTCCCTAAATGTTCCCCATTCCAGGAAATCGATCTCAACTTCCTCTTTAGTGTTTTGACTTAGCAACCACTATCAGTCTGCATATCCCTTTAAATGATAGACATCCAAGATTAATTTTTCTATTTCAATATTTAACAAATGTGGATGATCTTATTTAGGTACATGATCACTCATTTAGCTACCAATGGAATAGTAGTTCCTCTAGATTATGGAGGCTATTTCACATTAAAATGTCTATCACAATCTATTCTAATGAGTCCCATGTCATAAATACCCCAATCCCACTTTCAATAGACCAAGGGATAATGATTAGTGCTGAGTAGGCATATCACTCACATTGGAGGACTTATCCAAATAAGTTGGTAGACACTCACACATCTCCACGCCCATAAAATGCTAAAATATAAAACAACTAATAAAAAATGAATGCATAAATATAAATCCCACCATTAGTGTATAATAAAAAGTACTAGAAATAAAAAATTGACAAATACAAGCCCACCACATGGAAACTACAAACAAGTCTAACATGAAAGTATTGAAGGGGACTAATGTCAATGAAACTATAAGATCAAACCTTAATCTATCTAACTCACTAAGATCCACCTGGTCCTATTCCCTCTAGGAGTCTATCAAAATATTGATCATCTACATAATACATTACATGTGCAGGAAAATCCTAAGCATCGGTGAGTATAAAAATATCCAGCAGGGCACACTTAAATCACTAAGAATATAACATCAAGAATAATAGTCATCCCATCATAGGTAAATTTCAACCATAAATAAAATAAGAATATCTAGATATACTCAATAAATACACACAGTCTCAGGGTAAATTCAAAACTGTAATACCATCCTAGGAATCTTGGTCGAAGGTTCCACATAATTCTCATTTGGGAGAACAAACTCCATGAGTCACATTGAACTGATGGAATCCATCTGAGATGTCATGCTCATTGGGTCTTTCCATAGGAATTATACTCTATAATTATGAATAGAATGATACATATATGAGGATGAAACCCAAGTCCATGGGGTATACTAACAACTCAACCTAAAATAACCAGCTAAGTAGATGATCAACATCAAGATAGTGTTGGTAAAAATGATACCAACAACTCCACCTAGGGAAAATATAATGATAAAGGATCTCACTTTAGGATTCATAAAAGGATTCAAACATCTATATCCAAGACTAAAGTCCCTTTAGAAGGATCACCATCCTATGTATAATATGTGATTCCTCATTCAACCTTAGGAAATGGATTAGGGGAATGAAACCTAATGAAACTTATCCTGGATGAAGAGGATAGGGGATATACTCCATGTTTGAAGAAGTACATGGTGTATAGTGTAAGTATATGATGTTTACCTTCAGTATCGGGTCCTTTTTATGTATTACAAACTGTTCTTATGTCTATGTCCGTGATTGAGTACATGGTATTTCTAAGACCATGTACTCTAGGCTATGTGTATATTTGGTTGGCTGTGTCCGTGTATGGACAGCCATTCCCATGCCTGTTCTCATTTACCATCCCAGGTAAAAATTGAGCCTCCAGGTAATGGTTACATGATGTGTGATTGGGGTCACAATCCATGTGTTATTTATCTTCTCTGTGGAACCTTAATGCCGCATAGAGGGGGCCCACATGACATGTAAACCAAAAATACATATATTGAAACAAAGAATTTTATAGAATTATAGATTATTTTTCTCCATTATCATTTCCTCATTCGACCTCCAATCAGGCAATGAATAACACCAAGAATTATGGATATACTCTATCCAAGCCTCTCTATTATTGCTCACTAAAATTTATCCTATAAAACACACAAGAAAATGATATTTCTTGGTTCCTATCATTGATCCACACCACACTTGAACATAGGATATCAAATCCATCCTATATCCATCATCAACTAGGGATCACAAATATATCCTCTATCCATCCTCATCATTCTCAATAATCGATCCTACCAATTATTAGAACCCAGATATGTGATATCAATAGATCACACCAAGAAATGGGTGTGAAATAATTGATTACCCATATTTTTTCAAACCATTGGGAAAATGAATACTATGGAAGAATTAATAAATAATGGTAGGATGAAACCAATAAACTTACAAAATAAGAATGAAATTAAGCTGTGTTTGGGTTTTCCTTGATTCATTGTCCTTAGAAAAACTAATGAAGAACCATAAAAAATAAAAAATTCTCCCAATAATCCCTATAGAAAACCCCGTACCCATAATATGATTGATCAATGAATCAATCTAATGGTCGAATGATTAACGTTTATTGTAGAAATAAAAAAGTGGGGAAATAATCCAAATAAAATAACATCATACCTCGATATGTATCAATTTCAGGCGATGAACGATTTCACATCATTACCATTAGTGAGACTCTCTAGTTCCGTCACACAGTGATCATCGATCCATGATCTAGTCATTATTCACCACAGAAGCTCCTCTAATGATCTCTCGCAAATTGACAAGGTTATGTGGTTAACTATGTAATTTTTCTATATAATAATATATATAGACAACAAATAGGTCATAGTAAGTAATTAAATAAATTAATTTATTCAAACATCCTCCAATGACCACGTCCAACCCAAACATCCAATGCATTCCAAGTTTATATCACACCTAGGGTAAAACTCATGCTCTGAACTCAATGGAGGCCTTATATTTGTAATATAATCCTCCATTTAGGAGTTATTACACTTTTTAGGAAACATAATCACACATGATTTTTAATATATTTAATATATTTTAAAAATTAATTCTAGGCACACCAAGCCCCGTAATCTCATGCCGTATCAATGCCAAACTCAAAAAATAATCCATAAAATATTCTAAAACAATACATGAAAAAATAAAAATCATTACATTCTACCCACCATGGGGATTTACATCCCATAAATCCAAACTAACTATCTATACAAATTTATGTATATACTAATCACACTTCTAGGTCTCCCTCTCCCAGGCGCTCTCCTAGAGATTCTTATGATAAAACCAGACACACACTATTAGAATAGATCACCCATGAAGGATACTTTCTAGTGGATCCTTGATCTTTACTGGGTACTCAACAAATGTAGCTCCATCCTCATTATCCATCTTTCACTAGTTGATAACATGCGATAGGTTGTACACATACCTCCTGTACTATAAAATGTGGAAGAAGTCATGTACTTGGTCTAACTATGGTAGTAGAGCTAAATGGTACACCGCCTCACCAACTCTATGTGGTATCTATAAAGGGACAATTTATCTTGAATATACCTTTCTTCCCTGATCAAATCTATGTAATACACATCAAGTTGAGACCCACTAAAACACATGGTTAATATCCTAAAACTCTAGAGGGCTCCATTTTCAGTCCATATAAGACTTATGATGACTTTTGGAAGTACTCATACACTTATGGATGATTTTAACCTTCACTGTAGTGGCTCACACAATCTTTAGGCCCATAAGTGCTGAATCTCCTAGGTTGATCTGACAAAGAAGTGACCTAAAGGTTCCCTTGTACAAGGCCTCAAATGGTTCCATACCTATGGTGTAATGGTATTTTTTTGGTATGAAAACTACACCAATGGTAATTGATCTTCCCAACTATGGAAGAAGTCTAAAATGTAAGCCCGAAACATGTCCTCCATGAATTTAAAAGTCCACTCATTCTGGCCATCATTCTGGGGGTGGAACATTGTGCTCAAACACAAATGAGTCCCAAAGTCCTCCTACAATCCCTTCCATAACTGGGATGTGAAGTGAGTATCATAGTTAGAAATGATCATTGAGGGAACTTCATGGTGTCAAAATATATCTTAAACATAGATGTGTCCCAACAACACTACTAAAATCTTCTCTTGAATAGCTAGGAAGTCGGATGACTTGGTGAATTAGCATGAAATCACCCAGATTGCATCGTTTCCCATAAATCTATGTGGTAAACTAGTAATGAAGTCCATGGATATCCCATACCACTTTCACAATAGAATCTCAAGGGTTGAGCTAAACCAACTAGAACCTAGTGATCATCCTTAACTTTCTAACATGTAAGACATCGAGAGAGAAACTTTGCAACATCATTCTTCATCCCTGGCCACCAAAACTAATGTTGGAGGTTCTAGTACATCTTTAACACACTTGGATATATATTAAAAGTATATGTATTAAACTATATTTGAACCTCCTCCCACAACATCACTAGTACCATCATTCATCCTCTAAAAAAAACTTCATGCTTCCCACCTTCAGAAAATTCATCATGAGCATGTCTAGTGGATAACTGACTATGTATGGTCTCATTGTTGGTATCCCAAATCTATACCTCCCTGAATCTATATAAAATAAAAGGGGTAACAAATATCGGCTGGAAGTAAGATGAGCCATCTCCATCAATAAAAGATAACTATAATGAGTCTAAATACACTAACACCTCACTTAGAAACTGCTTACAAGATCTCTTGATGAGAGCATCTTCTACCACATTACCCTTTCAATGAGCATACAAAATCTTGAAGTCATAATTCGAGATCAAATCTAGACCTCACTACTATCTCATGTTAAGATCCTTCTGATATTGGATATACTTGAGACTCCTATAGTCAAAATAGAGGATAAAACAGTAAGTCATTTGGTAGTGTCACCATATCTTTAGTGAAAATACTACCGCTACAAACTCAAAATCATGGGTCTCACAATTTTTTTCATGTTGTATCAAATGGAATAAACCATATAAAATCACTGCCTACCACTACATAAGAAAACAACCTAGACCATTCCCTAATACATCATAAAATACTATGTACTCAACTCCCTCCTCTTGAAATATCAAGATGGGAGTGCTCAACAATCTCTATCTCAACTTTTGGAAATCCTTTTGGAACCTATTTATCTACAAAAAAGGATTCCAATTTTGGGTAAAATCTATCAAGGGAACTGATATCCCGGATAAATCAGGTACGAATATCTAACAGTAACCTACCAACCCAAGAAATCTTTGCACCTCCATTACCTTCTTCTGTGGATCCCAAGCTAACACTACCATGAAATTTTTTGAGTCCACTACAACACCATCTGTTGAGATAACATGTCCCAAATTGTGGAAGCCCTAAATCTAGAACTAACACTTCAAGAAATTATCATAAATCTGGTGCTCTCAGAGTATGTGAAGAACCATCTTCAAGTGTCTCACATTCTCCTCCTTAGACTCTAGGTATAGTAGGGTATTGTCAATGAATACTACCACAAACCGGTCTAAGAAAGGATGAAAGATATGTTTCATGAGTCCCATGAACACTACTATGCAATTAATCTTGTAAAAGAGAAATAAAAAGTACTCATAACAACCATAGATACATTGTAATTCAGTTTTCAGTATATTCTCATCCAGTACTCGGAACTAGTGATATCCTGATCTGAGGTCAATCTTTGAGAACCATCATCCCCCTTTAAAATAACAAAACTGGTGATTAATCCGTGTTAATAGATACTAATTATTTATGGTCACCTAGTTTAGGTGATGGTAGTACACACATAACCTCAATCACTCATCTGCCTTCTTAGTGAAACAAATTGGGGCTTCTCGGGGTGAAACATTGGATATGAAAAGTACCTTACTCTACTATCAAACTATAACCAAAGCTCATGAAGCTATACAGCAGCCTTACAATATGATGTCTTAGATATTGGGGTTATCTTGGGGTGTTGATCAGTGTATAAGTTTATCTCTTTGTAGGGAGGTAATATTGGTACGTCCTTAGGATATACCCCTAGAACTTCACCAACATTGTAGGAAATAGAAAACTCACAGCATCCACTGCCCATAGGATCATGCTATCCTACTGATTAGTAATCAGCTACACCCTCTTATTTATGAGTCCATCATTCTCTTCCTGGTTTTCCTTTTCACCCATGAAGGAAAACCTTATTCCATCACCACAGACACCTCAAATTCTCCACCTAAAATATTCTCTCTAGGCATAAAATATAGATAACCAATCTATACTTAAGAAAAGATCATAAGGCCTCATCTTTTCTATAAGGAGATCCCAAATGAAACTCTTTACTCTAAGACTCATATCACACTATTGATAGAATATTGAGATCACTAAATCACATCTCATAGGAGTATCCAAGAAAAAGGGTCGAGCGAAGGGGTCAAATAAAATTTCTAAGTCTTAAACCAGATAAGAGGAAATAAAGTAATGACTCACAACTATGTCACTTAGTACTATAGGTAAGGTAGAAAAGATAAAGGTCACGTCTCGTATCATCCCTGGATCCTCTGGGATAAAATCCTTGACCACCTATAGATTCCTTCTCCCATTTCCTCCATCTATCTAAGACAAGAATGGAAAACTAGGGGGTGGTTATGGTAACATGTAAAAACATATACCACCACTAACTTCTATACCAGATCCTTTTCCATGATCGCTACCCAGTAGACTTGCCTAATCCCATTGCTGCCTCTTTCTAGTCATCCCATCCATTGTATCTCTATTAGTTGTACGATAGGTCGGACTGTCCCTCATGAGATGTCCCCTACCATCACAAGAGTAGAACAGTCTCTCTCTGAGCTGACTAGATCCATCATGTGATCCCTGAACCACATACCCCTATCATGGGAATGCCTCTTGAAATGTATTGAATATCCAAGTCCCTGAGTCTGACAACAACTCTCTTCTCCTGTGTTTCCACTGCTATAAACAACTATCTATGTCTTCTCAGCTAGGAAAATCTCAACTTTCAAGGCACTCTATACCACCCCAGTATAGATAGGAATTCACATAGGTATAAAACTAACTCAGATGTCTCTTTATATTCCCTGCTCAATGTTCCAAGCCTGAAATAAATGATTCTTCACCATTTCCATTGAGTATCAAGAGAGTTTGTTGAACTAAAATGAATAATCAACCATAGTTTTAATTCCCTGATGAAGCTATAAAAACACCTATATATGCACATACATCAACATAGCTCAAGAGAAATCATATCTAAAATTGTGCTCGAACTCTGACCATGAAAGAGTTACCTTGTCACATGACTAGGTCACTAATCCCCACTATTGTTCTATGGATCCATTGAGAAGTGTCATTGGTAGAACCACCATATGATCTGATAGTTTCCTATCAAGATGTAAAAATCATTTCACCACCTCAATCCAGTCATAAAACTCTTATGGGTCTAGCATTCCTCAGAACCTGAGGGGTCTCTCTCACTAAAACTCATGAATCACTCTCATCCTACACACCTTATCTTCTAGTATTACTGATACTATATGATTCTCTTCAGGTGGTGGTATAAGAAGCGTACCACCTGGTGGTAACACCTCCTGAATGGGTCCCTACATAGAAGCCTCATCACTAAGGGGATCATCCTCGTGTTCCTAAAGTTGTATCCTAGCTAGAAAATGTCATGGAGGCATCCAAAAATAGATAAGTATACCATGATCAATTAGTATATCTAGATATTTGACTCAATAAGGACTTAGAAACCAAAACCTAATATTATATGTTTCATGCACCAATTTTTTCCCTAAAACAATGTCTACATGTACTGATTCAAAAGGTAGGTTATCAGAGTCTTGGTGTATGGATATGTCAGTTACCGCACTAACACTAGTTTCCCAAAACTGAAGGCCAAACTTGAAACACTTAACACTGTTTCCGCAAACCAATCTGACAAAATATAGTCCTATGGTAGAATCAAATCCTTTAATACTATTCTATCATGACCCATCCTAATGGGGACCAAGCTATGACTACCCCAAGCTCACCTCCAATAGGCCCTGGGCTAGCGAATAGTGTTGAGTAGGTGTATCACTCACATGAGAGGCCTTATCCTAATGTTCTAGACACACACACACATCTTCAAGTCCATAAAACACTAAAATATAAAAAATATAATAAACTGTGAATTCATACATCTAAATCCCACCATTAGTGTATAGAAACAAGTACTAAAAAAAGGTCCAAATACATTCCCACCATAAGGAATCTAAAAAAAAGTCAAACCTAAAAGTATATAAGGGACCAATTTCAATGTAAATATAACAACACACCTTATTTTATCCAGATCACTAATCTACCCCTAGTCTTGGTCCCTCTAAGACTCCGTAAAAAGTTCAATAATATCTATAACACATAATATGTGTGGGAAATTCCCATGCAGGGGTGAGTATAACAATACCCAGTAGGATACCACAAATTCACTAAGCATATAACCTTAATAATAATAGTAAACTCATCACATGTATAATTATACATCATATATAATACGAATATCTATATATACTCAACAAAGACACATAGTCTCAGGGAAAAGTCACAACTATAATTCCATCCTTGGAATCCTTCCCAACGTTTCCACATAACTCTATTATTGGAGAATACACTCCATGAGATACATAAAACTAATGGAATCCATCCAATATGTCATGATAGTTGGGTCTTTATATAGTAAGTACATGATAGATGTATGAAGATAATGATACATAGATGAGGATGACACCCAAGTCCATAGGGTATACAAAAAACTCAATCTAGAATAACCTACTAAGTAGAGAATCGACAACCACATAGTATTGGTCATGACGATACAAATACATACACCTAGGGAAAATATAATGAGAGAGGATCTAACTCTAGGCCTCATGGAAGGATTCTAATAACTTTATCCAATATTGAAGTCCCTTTACAGGGATCACCATCCTATGTATTAGACGCGATTCCATACTAACCCTCAAAGAATCGATCAGGGGAATTAACTCTAATGAAACATGTCCATGATGAAGGGTAAAAGGGATCTAAGTCATGTTTGGAGGAGTAAATGGTATTTACTAGTAGTACATGGTGTGTCCCTTCATCACTAAGTCCTACCCATGTATCGCGACCCATAGTTGTGTCTGTGTCTGTTCCTGAGTACACGACCTGTCTGAGCCTGATTACTTCTGTTTGTGTCCATGTCTAGTTGGTTGTGTCCATGTCTAGATATCCATTCATGTTCTCATACCATGTAATATCCCATGTACACTATGAGATTTTAGTTAAGGGTCACATTTTGTGTGATAGGGGTCACAAGCCATGTGATATTTATCTTCTCCAGGGAACCCTAGCACTGCACGGGGGGGGGGGGGGGGGTCCCACATGTCCTGTAAACTCAAAATACATGTTGTATAATGTAGAATACTCTAGAAGTCAAGATTCTTACCCCATTTTGTTATCCACTCCTCCATACTATAATACGTACATGAATAGAACTAGGAATTATTGATCTACGTTAGCTGAGCCTCTCCATTTCCGCTCTCTGGAATCTAACCCTCAAGATGCATGGGAAAATGATCACCTTTGGTACTTGTTTCCATAAAACTCCTTTCTCAAATTAAGGATCTCAAATCCATCATCAATCCTAAATTTTCATTATAGAAGCTCAATCTCTTCATTGATCTGATCCTAGATTTGTGATATCAGTATGTTATTCTAAGAAATGGGCCCACACGAATTGATTACCCAATATTTTTTGAACCATTAGTCAAAATAAATACCAGTGATTGAAAAAAGAAGAAAAGTGGGTTAAAACAAATCAAAATGAATAATATGAAAAAACTTTAACCATGTTTGGGTTTTATTTGATCTTTTTTGTTAGAGAAATTAATGGATAACCATAAAAAATAAACAATTCTCCCAAATATCCCCACATATAATCTTAAACCCACACTACAATTGATCCATGAATCAATCAGTTAGTTGGTTGATTCACATTAATTTTAGAAATAAAAAATAGGTAAATAATTCAAATAAAACAATATCCTACCTTAATATCAGTCAATCACTAGAAAAGAAAGATCACATGTTGCTGCCGGTTGTGAGATCCTCAAGTTCTATCACACACTAATGGTTGATCCACAATGCAGTTGTCATTTACCCATGAAATATCATACAATGATCTCCCACAAATATAAAAGGTTGTATGTCTAACCCTATGGTTTTCCTGTAGAAGCGTATATATAGAAAACAACCAGGTAAAAGTAATTAAATAAATAAATAAATTTATTTAATAAATTTATCAAAACTTCTTCCCATGACCAGGCCTAACCTGAATGTCCAAAGCGTTCAATGTTTATACTGCACCTAGGGTAAAAACCATACTCTGAACTCAAAAGGGGATTCAAATTTCTAATACGATCCTCCTTTTATGAGTTATTATAATTTTTTAGGTAAACTATATAACATGATATTTAATATATTTAATATATTTTAAAAATTAAATTCAGGCACACCAGGCCTTAGAATATCATGTATTATTAGCACCAAAATTCTAAAATAATTCATATAATATTCCAAAACAATAAAAGGAAAAAACTAGAGTTGTAATAGAGACCACTATAGTTACACCATGTTTTGGATTAACACGTCTCTCTATGCGTGCGAGATTATTTTTCATAAACATGGTCAACTAACCCAATATGGTTTTGAACTAATTATCCTCAAATATAGCTTAATTAACTTGATCTGAGTGAATATACTTGAATTGATAACAGGTGTTGATATGGTTCCCATTACACCTTTTAATATGGATATTAATAAAATGGAATACATAATTAACTCATGATATTGAATTGTAAAATACAATTACTAAAATGTTTTCAAGAGTGTTCCCTAGAAATCATGATGTATTTTCACATTACTTGTGTTATCTTACATTGTTCATCAAAATATAATCCTAAAAGTTGATAAAAAGATTCCTTTGATACTAAATATGACATCCTAGACTCTAAAAACCCAGATATGGTAGTTATATTACACTATTGGTAAAAAGTACAAGGGTTTCCAACGGATCTAAAAAACTAGTAGTCTTAAAAGATAATATGCATACTTACATTAAATTTGAAAACATAATTTATAACTTGAACATATTTTGAGTACATTGTTACCCATTATGTCATGTCCCAAAAAAGTTCACAAATTCCACCTATAGGATTCCGAGGGAAATGAAAACAAAGAAGGGTGAACATAGATAATCAATATGGAGTATCATACAGTAGAAGAATAAATAACAATGACATGGAATAAGTGATATGAAAAGAATAAATAAATAACATGAATCTATAATCAACTGAAACTAAGTGAATTCTATATCCATTATAATAAATTAAAACATTTATATTAACAATAATTGATTTTATATTGATGAAATAAATAATTTTAGGCATCAAAACATGTTTTGAAGTCCTTCATTAGAGATAATTATCCAATTATGGGAAGATGAATACACTAATACCCAACATTTTTGTCTCATCAGACCTATCAATTCATTAAGGGGATATATAAATATGGGCCCCACCCATCACCTAATTAAGTCTAATGAATTTACCATATGTTTCATAAATATATTTCATACCATTATGTAATGAACTTATTGTTGAATAAAACTTTTCTATATGAATATTGATAAATAAAGACATCAAATTCTTCCCCATTCAATAATATAATGTTTATATCAAGGAGAACATCCCTAAATTTACTTAGAAGTCACGAGTTATTATTAAAGTAATTGGTAGTACACTATTTTAAGAAATATAGGGGTGTGGAAACCTTAAATGTGATGAGTTATCCATGAAAAATAGTATTTTAGTTCAATAGATTTCATTAGGAGAAGACTAAAGAAATTGTAGGAAAATTCCTTCATCATGGCTCATTAAGTGTTTCTAAATATTCCAAAGTATATCCCTGCGGTGTGTCTCTATAGGTTTGAAATCTTAGGACCACTCATCGAGCATCAAGGTAATGATTGATTCAATGCTCAACCTACCTTTTTTAGGGAGATTACTCATTAGTTAATCTGAGCCATAACCATATCCACTTTCCAGTATCCAAAAATGGATGTATTTTCTTGTAAATTACACACACTTTTACATTACAAAAACATAGGATGGTTTTTCCACCATAGAGTAGGTAACTCGTGAATCAAAATAATTTGAGAGAGGGAAAACCAAATAAAATTTTAAATCCCTTAAATTGTATTAGTAACATAGAAAAAAATATCTTATGGAAATGTAATCACCATAAAAAATAAAACAGGTGGCTATTATAGCATGAGTTACAAAGAATTATAATTGATATTGAAGAACCCAACTTATGACTTGGGTAGAAATTTATTCATAAACTCTTGAAAGAGAGGTCTTAAAAATGATCTTAAAATACCATGAATAACGAAATTTCATTACATAACATATCATATTGGTAGTATTGACATAGTATGATTGAATAGGGCTTCACTTTCATTTTTTTTTAATTCTTATTTTGCAGGTCTATAAATAATGTTGGTGTAAGGATAGAGAAATGAAAATTCATGATGTTAAAAGTTTACACATCATGATAGTGATATAGAATAGATCATAAGGGATATGACCTATGCAATAGTCTAAAGCATCATTTATTAATGGAGTTTTATTTTACATTTATAATCTTTTGAATTCCATATTATTTTATTGAAATTATATTTTTTAGATTTAAAAAAATTTCATGGCTATTGTTAGCTTTATTGATTTTCTTGATTTCTTTAAGAGACATGAATTTCTTAGGAATCCCATGATGCCATGTTTCATATTTTTATGTTAATGTTATTGAATGAGTAAAATGGGGAATTTAATAATTAGAGTGAAACATGGATATTGTATTAATGACTAATTATTTGTTGGAATTAATTGATTCAGGTAAATCAAACTTCCATTCCATTTTTTATACTTTGAATATCCACAATTTATGTGTAATGATTTTTTATTATTATTATATGTAATGAGTGATTGTCCTAAATTCATATGTTTTATTCCCAAGAGGATTTACAGAATTATCACTTTCTATATTATATTTAGAATATTTATTGAGTGATCTTGGAGAAAGAAACTTACTAGAACATGAATTTGAACTTGTCAAAGTTATGACTGTGTAAAACCAAATTTAAAATGATTGAGGAAGGTTTTATTTTTAAACACTTATCTTTGGACACACCATGACATAAATCCATATTTATCCTAGTGAATCCATGAATGAAATTTTTAGGAATGAACCACAATACAATCCATTTATATCTATTCGTACCCTGCTCTATTTATATTGCATGATATTTTAATGTTTAAGCATGGGGGTACAGAAAAGTCTTGGATAAAGGGATGTATTATGTTGTATGGAAAGTGCAGGGGTTCTATTTTGGGTATTGAGAAAGGATCATGTTACATTAATTATACTCTGATTGTTTACCCTTATTTAATATATATATATATATATAATAAAAAAATTAATAATAAAAATGGGATGTGTTTTGGGAAAATAAAATAGCACCATTTATAGACCGACACTCATTTGATCATATGTGGTTAGGAGGTGGATTCAAGACTTGTTCAAAGTATAACATTCAAAAAAGTAAAAAAAATGAGATAAAAATTCAAGAATATGATATTATTTCATTATACTTACATTTATCATGACTTTACTACAAGTTTTTGGAAGTGGGAGTTTTCAAATTACTGAATAAATTTTCATTAAGCATTACTTTATAGATCACGTGGTATGTTTTAGAGAAGAAAAATTCTTTTCTGAGACATAATATTTTGAAAATGAAACCCTAAAAACCTTAATCCTTAGATTAATCAAAACCTTATTTGAAAATAACTCATAATTTTATGTGTATTTTTTCTTTACAGAGTGGATAATTAGTTCCTTTATAAGCTTATAGAAAAGTTAGTATGTACTCATGATAAGAGTGTAGATCTAATTGAATTTTTATCCTGAGTAATGAGATAAAAGATCCTATTGTGAGGTAAATCATGATTTTTTTATGTTTGATAAAAATAAATTATGATATATAAATGAATAGTAGAAACTGATCCAATATTTTTAAATAGAAAATACAAAAATAACTAGGTTAAATAATATCTTTTGAAAATTGTGAAGTTTAATTGATGTTTTATATTAAACTTTGAATATGATACCATATATAAAATCATTTGATTTAATTTCTTTGGAATGTGAATTTTGGTAACATGATGTTCCAATTTTATTTATGTTGATATTATATGGTTGAGGAAAAGCATGTTCTTAGTGTATGGGAATTGATAGTGTAATATTTTCATACTTACTTGAATACAAAAAACATTATTTCTAAACTATAAATTATTAAGCTTACTTGTATTGAAGTATTTTATGTTTTTATAAAATGATACAAGTAAAGATCATAAACGATCTTAAAGGTAATGATTTGATTTAAAAAAAAGGTTGGTGGAAAATGAAATGTCAAGAACCAAGTATAAGGATTGAAACTAGAAATCATAGTGGAAAATGATAAAAACTTAATTGAAATAACCAATTCACATCATAAAAACCATTCATGATGTGAAACATGAAGTTTTACAGGGTAGGAATACAAGATGTGAAGGAAAAATGAAATTCTATTACATACCCACAAGTGTCATGGAATGGAACATATGGTCATACTATGACACTTACAAAGGTGGACCATATAGAGTCTTATTTTATGGAACAAGTCATAAAAAAACAAGTCCCATACATTACACATCATGAACACTATTCATGATGTTAAAAGATGTAACATACTCAAATTCAACAGATTTGATGAAATTAAGACTTAACACCATATTTTTTACCTCAAGACCACTGGTCAACCCCATTATTGACCCAAAATCATTTATTTACCAATTATGATTCCCAAGGATAATATCCATCTCTATAAATAGAATGCCTCAGGGATGGAAGGGGGACCAGTGAGGGGAAACTCTGGATAATGGAATGCTACTATACTACTTACCCTATTTTATTTTCCTTATTTTATTTTATTTCTTTTATTAAATTACTTATCCCTATTACATAAACTCTATTACCCCATACATGAAGGGTATTTCTTCTGAGTGATCATGAAAGGGAATACTAGACTAATATGTGATGCTTTAGTTTTTATTCATTAACTTATTAAACCTATTATTTCTTCTTATTTTTGGTTTCAATTCTTAATATGTAGTTTTAAATAACAAACATGATTGTGTTAGTTTTCGATTCATTAATTTAAAATTTTATTGGTCAATGATTCAAAATAAAAATCCACCCATTTCTGATCTATATATGTTGGAACAAATTAGGGATAGGTGGTAATTGCTAGGAAATCATCAACAAATGTGTGAAATTGTAAGTTGGTACTATTGGTGTATTATAAAACAACAATACCCAGTTAGGTATTTCCTTAATTAATCAAAATGACCCACTATACTGATTTCACACATTGGAAGGATGATAGACAAAATTGATGATTCAAATAGGATTATTCTCACCATAACCATCTATCCAGCTAAGTGAGAGGAATTAGTAGATAAATATCTCTACCAGTTAGCATAAGAAAATTTATAAAAAATTCAAAACTAGGATTACATTTCACGAGGTCTAGCTGAGACAAACCCAATCACCATGTCTCATCAATTGTTTTTAACCAGTCAATTAATCTTATTTTCATGTTCTCAATTTCTCAAATCTAACCCAAAAACCAGTTTTCCTAAATCAACATAAAAAAGTCTCAAAAACATTTTTTTGTGCACTCATCATTGGGTGACTACCCAGGGTTAACCAATATACTATACCTATGTATTTTTTTTGAAATTCCTCATGATAGGTATGTATCAAATATGGCATGATTTCTAGAGAGGTAGTGACTCAAAAAAAATTACTTTGAATAATGCATATTTTAAGAAAACTATTAATTTAATTTGATCTTTAAATTGAATAAATTCCAATGAAATTGAGGAAAATAAAATTTCAAACTTAATTTAAGGATATTACAGTTTCAAACTCAAGTGAAACTATAAGTGTTTGCTATGAACCTATGAAAATAGATTGAAACCCCTACCAGTCCCTGAGATACATATTCACTCCTTAATTCGCTAATAAAAATAACCAACTAGTTGTTTATGCCTATGAAAATGATTTTTATTAGAATGTTAGTATGATCCATATTCTCCATAAATTTCATGGGCTTGTATTATAAGACCCCAAACAAAAAATTTAGGAATTTAACTATGTTTTCTTGAGCTTCAAGCCGAGTGGAGAACCTGAAGACCAATTTCAATGGAGTGAATTCAACTTCTGAATATAATGAGAAACTAAGGAATGGTTATACAATAAGAAACCAGGGGAGGTTAGTTGTAAAACCCCAATGTTTTATAGTATGATTCTTTTTAAATTTAACTTCTTCGATAACTTACATTTCACACAACACCGATCTTAAACGAACCATGATATACCATTAATTGTATTATTTAAAATGAAAAGTATATCATTGACATTAAATTGGTTGTTATGAATAGTATTAACTATATTATGAAAATATATTATTTAATTAATTGGTTAAAAATTAATTATAAAGAAATATAAAAACCAATGGAATATAAAGGACATGTTTTTATAAAAAAACTATTATTATGTGTCAAAGGTGTTTTATCCTAATAAATTAAAATAATAACTATCAGTAAATGATATTAATAAAATTTATATATATAACATTCAATATAATGTTTAAAATCCATCCTATGTATTTTCTAGAACTGATATAAGAACAAATCCAATTTTAGGCATAAAATATGTAGTTTTATAAAAAGATACTTTTACTACCTTTTAATGGTGCACTTGATTTAAATATAGTTTTTGAAACATTATAAATTATATTTGAAAATATAAACTTTTTATTTTAAATTGGAATATAAAATTTAATTTGGTTAAATTTTTGATATTTTTCATACAAGTTTCATGTTTTGATGAATCGTAAAAAAATACCGCATTTTAATTGAAAATAAACTTTTCATCTAAATAATTTATAGAGTTAAATTATATTTTTAATTATTTTAAAAGTATAATTAGATAAATATTTTATTATTTAATCCATATTATGTAATTATAATCAGTTTTACATTGAATTTGGATATAAAAATAATTCAATCTTTTGAACATTTTCACTTTAAAAACCCATTTTATCATTCCGTAAATGAGATTGATTTTTTATTAATTACGTAAAATTCTATGTTTTTAATTTTAAAAAATGGATTCCATATTGGTAATATGTGGTTCCAAATTATGTAAATAGGTTCTTTTTATTTTTGGACATTATTAATATTAAATTTAGTAATTTTTTATTAACTTGGTTAATTGTAAATCAAGTAATTAAGGGTAAAAATAATATTATATATATTATAAAATTACAATAAGAATTGAAATAATTTTATTGGATAAGTAATTTTTGAAAATATAAATACTTGGGATGATTTTATGGACTCTTGGAGCCACTTTGATGACTTTAATCCTTTTATAGTATTTTATTCTAAGTAAAGTCAAATATGTCATACTCATGTTTTTAATAAATATTACATTTTTATATGTTTATTGAGAAGATAAATTATACTATAAATAGTAGTTTTAAATATAAAATGTTTATATTAATCATGAAAATTTATTTTAAATTTTATTAAATAAATTATTACCTTTAAAAATTTCATAATGATGATGTAATAATTGTTTAATTAATTGAAATATCAAATAAATGATATTAAAAATATTAAAATAAATATAATTTGAGATAATTAACATAATACATAAATTTTATAAAGGTAATAGACATATTAGGGATATATTAAATGTTTTTTAAAGTTATCTTGTGTATTTATATGTTTTAAAAATTCATGCATTGAATAGTGTCAAAATTGACATTAATGACATTTTAAAATAAACAATATTTTATTAAATGATATAAAATTCATTAAAATATAAAATTCGTCCAAATGATTGGGATGAGATTTAAAATTTCATAAATGACTCAATTATGGTTCTTTTATGTTTTTATAGTAACTATATTAACCTTTAAATAGTAAAAACACTTGTTGACACAGTAAGGTATAAAAGGATTAATAAGGGTTAAAGCCAAACAATAAGGGTAATAATGTCACCTAAACTAGTCTAATTTTTTTTGAGAGTATTTATAACCATAACCATTTTAATTTTAAATTAACCCACTGTGGATCCATTTTTAATTGAAAATTAATTTATATTAATTTAATATTTTGAGAGTTTCCAAAAGTTCCCATCACCTCAGTTATAAAATGGCACCTCCTCCCTCAATTTCTCACACCAATGTGAGCCATCTAGATCAGAAAAAACATACCCATTTGTATTTCCAAAATAATTATACACATTTTGGAGATCTCTTTATTCAAAAATACCAACCCCATATCCCTTAAAAATAGATCTAAAGGAAGTTCTCCAAAGTAGAGGTAATCGTTTTTACCAACTTTTCCAAGTTCATTTCTTCTTATACTTCCTATTCATGTGTTTTTTACATAATAATGTAATAAAAATAGTATCATATATATGGTTATATTATTTTATTATTATGGTACAACCATATTCCACCTTTTAATGCTATGAAAAATGAAAACATCGCGCGTGCGTACGTATGACTTATCGTCTCCACACCATGGTGTAATATGTTTTTCATCACCACTTTATTTGGATGGGTATAATTATAGAAATAATGGATATACATATAAATAAGTATATATATATATGATAATTATTACATGATATTGATTCCATATAATTTAATATACCATCCAATTCCTTACCCTTTCACTATTAAGGAAATGATACCATCGCTCGTGCATTTGTATGACATCCTGTCTCCACAACATGATGTGATTAATTTTCCATGTTAACCAATCAAGAATAATTGTATATATATATATAATTAATTCATATTATATTTCTAACATTAACATAATTATGTATATGTTGGATCTATATCCAATGAAAAATAACCAAAACATTTATGAAAAAACATGCATAGGAAAATGAAGTAGTTAACACCCAAAACTAGGGTAAAATAAAATATTATAAAAGAAAGCGATAAAATAATAAAATAATATCATATATGATATCATAAATATGAATAATATTTTTATATAAGTTAATAACATGATTTAAACCATTATACAAGAGGTTAAAGAACGTTTGACTAAAGAAATGTGCAATATAAGGGATTTTTGTCTCACTTTTATTTCTGGGGGACACATACCCTATACACTACTTGTTTCTTTTGTGTGGTGTATATATATAACATGAATGTATTTTATGAGTATTATTTTGAATATTATGTTATTTTCATATCGATATAATTTTATTTCATTCATGGGGCATATAATTCTACCGATTATAAAGTGGTAAGGGTTTAATTCACAATCTCATCATCAATCGAGATTGTTTCTATTTAAGTATTCATTGAGGAATATTTTTCTTACATTTTAGTGTTTTATAAAAGTTTTCAAAAAGGATTTCTTATATTATCCTTCAAATGTTTAAATTATTTTCTTTACCCATGTATGACTTTTTTACAAAATGTTTTGAAATGAATCTTTTTATCATTTTCCAAATGATATACTTTATGAATTTTATGACAAAAATAAAAAAGGAAAGTTTTTTTAACTTATGTGTCATGAGAATATTTTTTTAATATCATGACACTTCAATATTTTTAATCTTACATTAAAATTTTTCAAAGTTCTTTTCAAATAAAAGTTTTTCATTTATAATTTCATGGCTTTTAAAAAAAATGATTTCAAATTAAAAAGGGAATTTCTCTAAAAAAATATCACTGATTTTATTAGAGTATTTTAATCTATGTCAACATACTCTATTGAATATTATGATTAATTGAGGTTGATATCTTATAATATCATTAACCATATTTTATTGAATAGTTTATGATTCAGTTTAACAGTGGATGTTATATTTGGATACCATTCATAGTTTATGGTTAAAGTATTCACCTTTCGTATTCTAGTTTTTAATACCAATTTTTATGTTGTCTATGTTTCACCCCTTTCATATGAGGAGTGAATTGGAATTATTATGTTATGGTTGGGGAACACTATAGCCCATAGATGCATTGGTAGGTCTCATGAGACAAACTAGTTTGGGTATTGGATGAGACCTTACCCGTTTATATATGATGTCTTGTCCAAAGACATTATGTTATGTTTATAATATCTTACATTATTCATTACCTCATTTTGTGATGAGTTATTGATATTCCATGTGATTATTAAACTAGTAGAATATCTATGTTTATGTTTCATTCTTATGTGATTATTTATATTTCATTATTTGATCATATTTCATACCTACCATATTATTCTTAGGTCATTGATTAAATGAAATGTGTTTCAGTTAATCAACCTAGCATAATAATTTATGCTTGTTTATGATAGATTTTTATATATTTATACTCTTACCGAGCATCTGAGCTCACCCCTTTATTATGTTTCATCTTTTCCAAGGATTCTAAGAAGTATATTTTGACTGATGTGTAGGGTTATGCTAAGTGGAATAATGGTTTTCTCAAAGAAAATACTTTTTTTTAATTTATGTTTAAAATATAATTTTATTTTAAAATATTTATCTAGTTTATTAATACTTATAAACTATTCAATTCATTGGGATTTGATTTCTTGTATCTTATTCTAAAGTAATAAAGTATGGAACCAGCTCTGGACTATTGGGGTCAGTGTCATTATAGTTGGTATAAAAGCAAGATTAATAGAAATCTTGGGAAGTTGATAAAACACATTTTTATTGAATATTTTATTGATAATAAATGATAAAATTTCATCACACTGTGTTAAATATGTTTATTTATAAAATATTTGGGATTAGATCATTTATTTGAAAATTTGATTGAAATTCCAGTTTTACCCTTTAAAGTGCACAATAGTATTTCAAAGATACATATTTTATTATTTATTATTTGAAATTTAAAATTTTCAAATATGTTCCTGAATTAATGGTATACAACTTTAATTTAGGACATTGGAGATAAATCATGCATTTGGTTGATGAAAATGGGCCATGAAGTCAAAATTGGGCTGGACTCGCCAGAATGGTCTTGGGTTCTGTATTTGGGACATAAATTCTTCATCCGTGCTTTTATTAGGCCCAAATTTTGAAATGATCTCTAGGGTTCATTTTTTCAAAAATAATCATTCTCGAAGGAGAGCTAATTCACGCGTTTTGGTGGTCAAATGAGGGGTTCAATTTGGATTAAAATATTTGGCTGAATTTCCCCATTTTTCACTTGAAACCTCTTTAAACCTAGCCTCCCCTCCACTCTATAAATTAGTATTTTTATCATTTTTAGGGGTTGATACGTGAATTAGGAGATTTAAGGAAGATGAGAATTGGTTTATCCAAAATTTTCCTACCATTGTAAGAGGGGTAGTTCTTGAAGCAAGGATCCCCTCATCGAAGCCTTCTTCTCTCCTACATGTTGTAATGTTATCACTTGTGTCATAAAATTCTTTGTTCTTATTTTATTTATTCTATTTTATTATGTTTTGTTAAATTATATACTTCTTCACTCATCCTATTTTGTTTGGAATCAATAGTGGAGACGATATTGGATTCTACCCTTTCAATCCTTTGAGCATGCAAAACGTCTCTACAATGACCACACCGCCCATGGAAGAGTAGTTATCTTAGTGATCGATCTATCTTCTAACCTCTTCATTTAATTATTTTGAATCATTGAACTAATTTAATTAACTTAATATGATCCATGAATTGAGTTTTTAAATTATAATAAACTAATAATGCAATTAAACAATTAACACAAAAACACGCGAGGTCGAGTATTGTGTAAATTTGAGAGCGCAAACTTAATCGGTAAAACAAGACCATGAAGGATAAATTTGTAGAGTTAAACTATAATAAATAAGATTAATTCATCTTTATTTTACATAATGGACATGTGACTTAATTTTCCACTGAGCATAAGCTAAATTTATAACATTAATCAAAGCAGGGTGCTGAGATTGCATGTTTCAAAGATAGCCTAGGGTTTAATTAATTTCATCTTAGTGGTTAAGTTAATTCTTATAGGGTTCGAGGGTTAACAAATTAAGGGATCATAATGAAGTGGATATTGATTTAAATGATAATGATAAATAATTAAGTGAATAGGTATAGTTATATTTATTACATATTTTAGAATATTTAAAAAAACATATTCTTATTACGTCGAATTTCATTTCAAAATTAAAAACAAAAAAAATGAAATCTTCTTCTAGTAAAATTATTCTAGTTTTATAAATGATAAAAAAACCACCTATCCTTTAAATTAGTGTTTTTATTCTATTTTATTTTATTTTTAGAACACATTTAAGAAGTTTTTTTTAATTTGCTTCCTCCTTTGAGAGACGACCTTAGTCAGCCACTCTGCTGCACCTAAGTAACCCGAAACCAAACATCATTTTAAAGCTCCCACGACCGCGCTCTTCAAATTGGTGCCATTTCCATGGAGGCAAGTAATTATTTCAACCAATTATAGGTATTTATTTTATTTTACATTTTATTTTATTCTTTTCTTCTTTCTTCCTTCTTTACCCAATCTGAATTTCTTCTTCTTCTTCTTTTATTTTCTTCTTCTTCTTTTTAGACCATGAACTCAAATTTCTCAATTTTATTTTACTATGGTACACTTTCCTTCTTTTGATTTTTATTTTATTTATGAAATAAAATAATCCCAAGGATCTTTTATATCTTGACCCTGAGATTGAACATAGCCTTCGGGCTCGAATCAGACATTCTCAGTCTATGGGATGTTTCTACATTCAACCAGTTGGAGAATTCCTCCACTTCCTGAACATTGAAATTGGAAGTAATTAAAATTCAAAACATAAAACAAGAACCAATTGCTAAAAATAGTTTAAATTAACTTAATAGAACCATTAGATAATTGGTTTCACTTTATATTAACTATCAACCAAATTGTATTTCATACCCGAATCTCAAATCAAAATTTGAACTCAAATATGGGTTAATTCATCTTCTTCCAAAGTTTCATGGATTATATAGTGATGATCCAAACAAACATTTAAAAGAATTTAATGTGGTTTTATCAACCTTAAAACTAAGAAATTTATTTGAAGATCAAATAAAACTTAGATTATTCCCATTCTCACTTGATGGAACTACTAAGGATTGGATTTATTATTTACAACCTGAAGATGTAACTTATTGAAATGATTTGAAACATCTTTTCTTGAAAAGATATTTTCCCACATAAAGGACCAATTCCATTCATAATAAGATATCAAGGATCAATAAATCACATGGGGAGTCAATGTATGACTACTGGGATCGATTCAAGAAGTTCTGTGCAAGCTTCCCACATCACCAAATCAGTGAGCAACTCCTCATCCAATACTTCTATAAAGGACTCACACCTATGGAGAGGAGCATGGTGGATGACGCGGCTGGAGGAGCATTGGTTAAAAAAACACTAACAACTACACATGCATTGATCGATAAGATGGCAAAAAACTCCCAACAATTTGGCAATCAAGGTACACCACATGTTAGAGGATTACATCAGGTAATTCCTTCCTCTCTTGAAAATCATATTATTGATACTAAGTTGTAAGAATTTACCACTATGGTGAGGTAGATTTCTTTGGCATAAAAGACATCCCAACCCCCTTCTTTAAGGCCATGTGGCATTTTCAATGAAACAGACCACCCAATCGACTGTTTCCCCCAGTTACAAGAGTCATAGGATTTTTCAACGGTATTCCCTAGGAGAACATATAAATAAAAACAACTACCACATCCCAAAAATAATTTTGATTCCTTTTCACCAGCATACAACCACGGGTGGAAGGATCAATTGTACATGAGGTATTCCTCTGAAAAAAAACAAATTCACCCTTTCAACAAAACTTTTAGTAGCCTCCACCTTACCAAAAAGGTTTAAAACAACCCCAAAAGTGATTTGAATCTCAAGCATAAACAAGTCAACAACAAGGGAATCCAAAAAACAAGGTAGATTCTAACAATGATGACCTTTTGAAACAAATTATTTTTAGTCAACAGAATGAGCTGAAGAGTCAAAGATCAGAGCTAAGTGAGTTGAAGACACAAATGAGCCAGATTGCCACTGCCCTCCATGAACTGGTAAGTAAGAAATCTAGAAATATTCCTTACCAACCTACTCCAAATCCCAAGGGGAATGTCAGTTCTATCACATTGATAAGTGAGAAGAAAACAACTGATACATCTACACCTATCATTCCACTAGGATTCACATCAACTCCAGAAAATCCCAATTCAAAACCAACTGATGAGAAACCCAAGGAGAAAGATAAAGTTACAAAAAATATTAATGATATTCCTTATAACCCCCTTCCCTTTCCAAAAAAGGTTATACAAACCAAGAAGATGACTGAAGAGGCTATGCAAAAAGAAGTTTTGGATACATTCAAGCATGTAGAGATCAATATCCCTCTACTTGAAGCCATCAAGAAAATCCCATCATATGCCAAATTCTTAAAACAACTTTGTACCAATAGAAGAGGGATCAAGGGAAATGAGAGGATCAATCTTGGAAGGAATGTGTCAGAACTCATTTCACCTACTCAAGTAATACCCACAAAGTGCAAGGATCCCATGACATTCACCATCCCATGCACCATAGGGGAGTTACACTTTTATGATGCTCTTTGTGATTTAGGAGCTTTTATAAATGTAATTCCTCACTCTGTATTCTCTTCTTTATAGGTTGGTGAGTTGAAACTGATCAGAGTAGTGGTGTAGTTGGAAAATAGAGATACATTATATCCAGTGAGATTCCTTTAGGATGTACTTGTCTGGGTAAGAGACACGATATTTCTAGCAGATTTTTACATGCTTAACATGGAAGATGATCAGGTAAGTTCTCATGCTACCATTATCTTAGGTATAACCTTCCTCAAAACTGCCAAAACTATCAAAAATATCAATAAGGGTACACTTTCTATGGAATTTGGAGATGAAGTTGTGATATTTAATGTTATGGAATCCATAAAGTACCCCTCATAGGACCATTCTATATTTGTTATCTCCCATTTTGAACCACCAAATAAAAACCCCATGGAATTTTATTATCCTATGATTAGGGAGATTAAGAGTATTGGTTATAGTTTAATGTCTAAGAGTACTTCCACACCTATTTATAATGCACAAGACTCTCTTAGATTTAATTTTTAAATGGATTCATATTTTGATTTTGATTAAGTGAACTCTGATTATGACATGGCTGTTGAGTATGCTAATGGATTTGATACTTTATTCTATGATTTTGATGATGTATATTCTAATACTAAGGTTCATTGTGAACACATTTCATTTCCATAAATTTCTCAATCCATACATCACCCCCTACATTGGAACTCAAGCCATTACCACCAAATCTAAAATACTCATACTTGTTAAGTGGCGAGAGATTACCTGTTATAATTGCTAATAATCTTCCTTTTGAACATGAACAAAGGCTTTTGAATCTTTTGAAGGAGAACATCAGGGAAATCAGGTGGACCTTGGATGACATATCAAGTATTATCCCCTACATTTGAATGAATAATATTCTTTTGGAGGATGGGGCTAAACCAATTAGGCAGCCACAAAGGAGACTCAATCCAACACTTTTGGAGGTTGTTAAAAAAGAGGTTGAAAAATTGCTCGAGGTAGGTATAATCTACCCCATTTCAGATTTTCAGTGGGTGAGTCTTATTAAGGTTGTGACTAAGAAAAGTGGTGTCACTATTATTAAAAATGATAAAGATGATTTTATTCCAATGAGGGTATAAAATAGTGGGTGGTGCAAGTTGGATTAAAATATTTGGCCGAATTTCCCCATTCACACTTGAAACCTCTTTAAACCCATCCTTCCCTCCACTCAATAAATTAGTGTTTTTATCATTTTGAGGGCTTTGCACGCGAATTAGGAGATTGAATGAAGAATATAATTGGTTTACCCCAAATTATCAAACCATTGTAAGAGGGATATCTCTTGAAGCAAGGATCCCCTCATCGAAGCCTTCTTCTCTTCTTCATGTTGTAATGTTTTCATTTGTGTAATAAACTTATTTTTTTTATTTATTATATTTTCTTCTGTTTTATAAAATGATCTTATTATTTAATCATCCTATTTGGGTTGGAATCAATATTTGATACGAGATTGGGTTCTACCATTTCAATCCTTTGAGCATGAAAAACATCTCCATGATGATCACACCGCCCATAGAAGAATAGTTCTCTTAGTGATCAATCTATATTCTACCATCTTAATTTAATTATTTTGAATCATTGAGCTATTTTAATTCAATTAATATGATCCAATAATTGAGTTTTGAAATTATAAGAATCTAAGCATGAAATTGAACAATTAACACAAAAAAACATGAAGTCGAGTATTGTGTAAATTGTGAGAGCACATACTTAATCATTAAAACAAGACCACGTGGGATAAATTTATAGAGTTAAAATATAATCACTAAACTTAATTCATATTAATTTTCCATAATGGACATGTGAATTAATTTACCACTGACCATAATCTAAATTTATAACATTAATCAAATCAGGGTGCTGCGATTGCATGTTTCAAAGATAGCCTAGGGTTTAATTAATTTCATCTTAGTGGTTAAGTTAATTATTATAGGGTTTCAGGGTTAAAAAATTAAGGGATCATAATGAAGTGGATATTGATTTAAATGATAATGATAAATAATTAAGTGAATAGGTAGAGTTATATCGATTACACCTTTTACAATATTTTCTAGAAAAAACATCTTCTTGTTGTGTCGAATTTCATTTCAAAATAAAAAAAATGAAATATTCTAATAGAAAACTTCTTTTAGTTTTATAATTGATAAGAAACCCCCCATCCTTTCAAGTAGTGTTTTTATTCTCTTTTATTTTATTTTTATAATACCTTTAATAAGTTTTTTTAATTTTCTTCCTCCTTTGAGAGATGACCTTGGTCAGCCACTCTGCTGCACCTAAGTAACCCGAAACTGAACATCATTTGAAAGCACCACGAAAACGCTCTTCAGAACTATATTTAAGAAATCATGGATTAGAAAATGTATTTAGATGAATAAATTTAAGGATAATACTAAGTAATGGATATCATCCTGTAGATTTGGTAATACCATGGATAACCTAGGTTAAAACTAAGGATTCATATAATGATAAAGTTACATGATTTAGAAATATTTTAAATGATTCTTCATAACTATATGACTTCGATTACCATTGTGGACTTTATGTTTTGGGTTTTGGTCAATGATTAGAATTTGTATGGTTACACATGTAATAGTAATATTGATGATGATGAACAGACTATAAAAGACAAATGAAAGGAAGGAAGTATTAATGAATAAGATGAAAAATTTTAGTTAATTGTTTAATAATGAATTGGAATTATTAATGTTCTAGTGTATTTGGATTCCAAAATTATTTCATCAATGGTACTCTGGTTATAAGAATAACTAGATATATAATGATTGTACTGCAGTACTTATTCTTTCTAGATTTGGAATAATGCATGTTTTAATTAAGGTTTTAAGGTGATAAAGGCATTCTTATATGTGGTATGTGATAATAAGAGACACATTATGTGGTTTGGGGAATCTAATGTTAAGTTGATTTTGTAAATTCAGTGACCTTACTTATAAAGTTTTTGTATTTGATTTTGGATAGATGTATTTTGGTTGAGTCTTAAGGTAACTACTTATGGAATAAATTAAGTTGAATTTTGGATATTATTGTTTGAGGTAAAAGTGTGATTTATCATATTGGATAACCTGTGATAAACATTTTTGTTTGGGTGAATATTTAGAGAATAAAGGAATAGACTGAGGACCTTATGATTCATTAAAAGTGCTTTAGGTATGAAAAATTTATCTTGAATATCCATTTCCCAGTGTAATAAATTAAGTGTAAATAGATCAAAGAACAACTAAAGGATGAGATTATACTTATAGAATAGAAATAAGTCAAGTAAGTTTATTTAATAAAATATTTTTATGGATAGTAAAATAATCCATCAACTCTAGGAAATGAATTTGTAATGAAAACACTATTCATCTAATGTTTTTAATGAGAAATTAATGTAAACTTTAACATATAAAAAATTTATTGTGTTGTGATGGTAGAATTTTTGATGACCATGTTCTCTATCACTCTCCATCAGAACTTGATAGTTTGATTTCTCTTCCGTCTCCTAGTTTTTACTTTCCTCTAATGTTCTTATATTCAAAAGCCTAATTTTGTGGTTACCTTTGTAATTCCCAATCCCTTTTATTAAAGGGATGCTTTATTAATTAAATTTATAATACGGGTTTCCCAAAAAGGAATTTTCATGTAAAAAACTTTGATTTTTGAAGTAAAATTTAAAATTGGGAGGATAAAATTTATTGAAGGAGGAGAGAATGTAACACCCCAATATTTTATATTATGTGAATTTTTAAATTTAACTTCCTCGATATCATATGTTGCACATAACACCGTTATTAAATAAAAGACGGTATATTATTAATAGTATTATTTATAATTAAAATTATATCCTAGATATTAAATTGGTGGTTATGAATATGATTTAATAACTTATGAAAATATACGATTGAATTCATCGGCTACCAATTAATTATAAATAAATATAAAAACCAATTGAATATAAAATAAATGTTTTTATAAAAATATTATTATTATGCACCAAAGGTGTTTTATCCAATAAATTAAGTTAATTGATATCAATTAATGATATTAATGAAATTTATATATAAAATATTCAATATAATGTTTAAAATTAATCATATATGTTTTCTAGACATTATATAAGAACAAATACAATTTTAGGCATAAAAGAAGTATTTTTATAAAAAGGTAGTTTTACCGTCTTTTAATGGAACACATATTTTATATCTAGTTTTTTACACTTTTATAAATTCTATTTGAAGATATTAATTTCTTAAATTATATAATAATATAGAAATTTACTTGGGTTTAATTTTTGGTAGTTTTCTGACAAGTTTCATGTTTTGATGAATAGTGAAGAATACCACATTTTAATTAAAAACAACTTTTTTATCTAAATAATTTATAGTGTTGAAATATATATATATTTTTTAAAAGTATAACTAGATCAATTTTTTACCATTTAATCCAATATAGGTCAGTGGAATCAATTTCAAATTGAATTTGGATATAAAAACATTTCAATCTTTTGAACATTTTCACATTAAAAACTTGTTTTCTCGTGCTATCAATGAGATTAATTTAAAATTAATTACTGAAACATATATGTTTTTAATTTTAAAAAATGGATTCCATATTTGGAATTATCACATTAAAATTATTTCAATAGGTTCTTTTTAATTTTGGATATTATGAATAGTAGCTTTAGAAATTTTTTTATTAACATGGTTAATGGTAAATTGAGCAATTAAGGGAAAAATTATTATTATAATTATTATAAAATTACCCTAACACTTTTCATAATTTTATTGAATAATTTATTTTCAACCAAAATCATCATTAGAACTATTTTATAGCCTCTTGTAGCCACTTGGATGACTTTAAGCCTTTCATAGTATTTTATTCTAAGGAAAGTCAAATATGTCATACTCATGTTTTAATAAGTATTATATGTTTTTTAATGTGGTTATCCAGAATATATATTAAACTATAAATAGTAATTTTAAATCTAAATTGTTTTTCTTCATCATGGTAATTTTTTTAATTTTTATAAAATAAATAATTATCATAAACTCTTACACAATGATGATGTAATAATTTTATAATTAATTTAAATATAAAATAAATAATATTAAAAATATTAAAATAAATATAATTTGAGATAATTAATTACATCCCCAAATTTTCTAGATTACCTAGACATATTAGGGATTTATTAAATGTTTTTTTACAAATTTATCTTCTCTATTTATATTTTTTTAAAAGTCATGCAATGAATATTGTCAAAGTTGACATTAATTATATTTCAAAACAAATAATATTTTATTAAATTAAATAAAATTAATAAAAATATAACCTTATTCAACCTAATTGGGATAAGGTTTAAAATTTCATCCATAACTCATTTATGGTTCTTTTGTCATTTTATAGAAACTATATTAACCATCAAAGATTAAAAACACATGTTGACATAGTAAGAGTTAATGGGATTAAATAAAAGTTGAAGCCAAAAGATAAGGGTAAGAATGTGACCAAAACATGTCTATAAATTATTTTTTGATAGTATTTTGACCCATAATAATATTAGTTTCAAAATAAATCACTTCATATCCATTTTATAATTGATAATTAATTTATATTAGTTTAATATTTTTAAAGTTTCCAAAAGTTCCAATCACCTAAATTATGAAAGGGAACCTCCTCCCTCACTTACTCACATCATTTTGAGCCATATATATCAACAAAAACAATACCATTTCTCTTCCCAAAAACCTTATCAATTTTCTGGAGATCATGGTATTCCAAAAAGAGAATCCCTAGACCCCTTAAGAAGATATCTAAAGGAAGTCCACCAGAGAATAGGTAATCATTTTTACCAACTCATCCATGTTCATTTATTATTCTACTTCCTATTAATTTATTGTTTCCATGATAAAGTAGTATCAACATTAAAATATATATTCTAATATTTTATTTATGATTATGGAAGAACCAAATTTCACCTTTCTTTCCATCCTATGAGAAATGAAAGCACTACGCGTGCGTACATATGGTTTAAAATCTCAACGCCTTGGTGTAATATGTTTTTCATCACCAATTTAATTGGATGGATATAATGATGTAAATAATGGGTATATATGATAATTATGACATGATATTTATTTTGATAAAATTAATATAAAACCCACTTCCTTACCCTTTCACCATTAATGAAATGATACCGTTTCTCTTGTGTATGTATGGCCTACCATCTCCACGACGTGATGTGATTCATTTTCCATGTTAACCATTAAATAATGATTATAAAAATGTATATAAAGAATAAATATTATATTTATAATATTAATATTATTTTGGAAATTTTGGATATATATTATATGCCAAAGAACCATGACATTCATGAAAAAAATTTATATAAAAAATGAAGTAGTTAACACCCAAAACAAGGGTAATAACAGAATATTATCAACAAACGGGTGATAAAATAATATTAGAAGATCATATATGTAAAACATAGATGTTTTTAGGAAATATTTTCTTTAAATAATTTTAATTATTCAATAGATTTTGTTGCATGAAATTGTGAGTTTAAACGAACCGTGAGGCGCCCTCGATATAAAATGTAGGTTCCAGGCATAGTAGAAGCGTGCAATGGGTGGTGCCCAACTTTTATTTTTTCCATAATAGATGATAAATACAAGATCTATATGATTTTTAATCTCCATGATCAATGGGATTTAATCAAATATAGACAAAAGCAATCACACCAGAATCAGAGAGAGGAGATCAACACATATTGTTTATTATTAATTTAATTATATTAAGAATTTACCTAAGGAATTATTTCTTCATTGATGAATCATGTGACAAATATGCGGTGAACCATCGTTTCATTGTAGAAACCAAGAATAAATTTCATCTAGTAGTGATCCACATGTGTTCCAGGAATCTCCGGACATCGCTGAAGGAATATCTGGTTACTAGCATAGAAGATCCATGCACCTACATTGTCTGTTTTGATTGCCTCATGATTCAATTTCAAATCATTATCCTTGATCCGATGTTGGAGGATTGTTAACCATTCTTGGGAGCGTTCTTGGAGAAGGTAGATCTATATGCTTGAGAGGATTCTCCAAGATTATTGTGCACAACCTAATAGGATAATGATAAAATAACATAATTGGGTATTTGCGTAGCTTGGGTTAAAATAAAATAATTACATAAGTGCCCTTATTATTTATTTAATCCTAGAAAAACCCCATGTAAAATTATAATAGTAATATTATTATTTTTCGACAAGTTCGGAACTTGCGAATTATAATTAAATATTTTTTAATTAAATAATATTCAATATTTATTATTTCTCTCCGGACCATTAAACTCAGTTCGCCATTCCTCCATAATATTTATCAAGCCTTGAATAATGTATATTTATTTATTAAATAAATATCACTACATTATTCACCAATAAATAAATAAATATTACATTCACTAAATAGAAAATAAATATTTATTAAATATTTCACTCACATTATATTCTCTCGAATAAATAGTGATGGAATAAATGTGATCAAACATACATGAATAACTATTAAACCACATATAAGAATAATATTTATTAATCCAATTAAATAAAAAATAATAATATATTATTTAACTGAGATTCTAAACACACTTAGTGTGTGACCCTCTAGGCCTCTTTCTTAGTGGCATTTGACGAAGCAACCTAAAGTCCAAGGTTAATGTCTAGAAACGCCAAGGCACCCATAGAGAAAGAAGTTAATGTCGCAATGAAATGTTACCTCATACATACAATTAATTTTTAATATAATCCATTTATCATAATATCTCTAATCGAGCAGGTTGCATGCCAGTGCCATCAACCTATGTGCTCAATATCTCTTTCTTCGACTTTTCAAAAATAAAACTTTCCTAAAGAACACCATGTTCATGGATTTATGTAGGATATATCATTTCCATCAAAAGTATAGACACATTAAATTACATTAAATAAAAAAAGGGGTAAATCCTTTCTCGCATTATTCATTAATGCAATATTACTGGTGATGCACCCAATATATCCAACTTCACCACAAACATCTATCGTCATTTTTTTCATCAATACATCTAAGTAATTGAATTGTAATACTTAATAATAATAATCTTAAAGTCTAATTACCATTACACACATCCACAGATAATAACATCCAATGACACATTGAAATGTAGATTTCATACTGGTGGGTCTCATTCTCATAATATCCATACTGAATATTACCAAGGGCGTACACCATGAGAAGGTTTCTCAAAGTCATATGAGTCTCCATCCTTGATATCTTGTATCATTTGTGTCCCAAAAATTATATCATCCAGCTATAGAACATATATTCAAGAATAATGTCATAGCACTTTTGGGTTCTCATCATAGTGGGGAACTGCTATGACATTTTAGAGTGACAACTAATCTTAGGACATTATCACATACTATGTCACAAATAAGAATAATCATGAAGTGATAAATAGTTTATTAATATAAAAAACCATGAATATAAGTTATCATAAATTAAACAAGAAGTTGTTTCTAGGGCACTGACTTCAACAGACTCCCACTTGCACTAGAGCCAACTGCTAACAACCTTTAGTCCGCTAGCTCTCACATGATACTCATGATTCTACCGAGATATACCTTTATTCAAGGGGTTATAAATGTTCTCTTATGTGGGACTCTTATCACTACAACTTCACCCCTATAATAGAAATACTTCAAGAGGTTATACTTCTGTAGTATATTCTTTGTCCGTTGGTGTGTTCTTGGATCTTTTGAAAGAGACACCACTACAGTATTATCACAATAAAATGTGATAGGGTCTTTATTACTAGGAACTACATCAAGCTTCTAGATAATGTTCTAAATCCAAAAAAACTTCCTTGGATGTATTAAAAGCTACTATATACTCAGAATTTGCTGTAGAATCACCAAGAACTAGATTATTTGAACTCTTATAGCTTATAGCTCCTACGTTAAGATATAAAACATATCATGATTGCAACTTTAGATCATTTAGATCTGTCTGAAAACGAGAATTAGTATAACACATGATGACCAGCTCCTCGTCTCCTCCGTACACTAGGAACATAACCATAGTTCTTTTTAGATACTCAAGGATATCCTTAATAGAAGTCCAATGATATTCTCATAGATCATCTTGATATCTACTTACCATGCTCAGTGCATAGGAAACATCAATTCTAGTGCATAACATGGCATACGTGATTGATCTTATCACTGAAGCTTATGGTATCTTACTCATTATTTCTTTCTCTCGTTGTTTCTAGGGACACATTTTCTTAGAAATATGTAAACATGTGACATTGGAGCCAATACCCTCTTGGATTCTTCCATACTAAATATCTTTAGTATCTGGTCAATATATGAACTTTTACTTAGTCCAAGAAGCCTCTTGTATCTATCATGAATGATCTTGAATTCTATAATGTAGGATGCTTCACCTAAGTCCTTAATGGAGAATAACGTGTTTAACCAGTCCTTAAAAAATTGCAAGACTGGTATATCATTTCCAATAAGAAATATGTCATAAAAATATACTACTAATATACCTACAATATTCCCATTAATCCTTTTGTAAATACACAATTCATATTCATTCTTAACGAAACCATTTTTTTTATGGATTCATCGGATTTAATGTTCCATGAACTAGATACTTTCTTCAATCCAAAAATAGATCTCTGTAACTTTCAAATCATTTTGGCATAACCTAGAGTCACAAACCCTTCTAGTTGTCTCATATAGATGTCTTAATAAAGGTTTACATTATGGAATATAGTTTTGAAATCCATATGCCAAATATCATAGTCATGGTAAGATTATATAGAAAGTATGATTCAGATGGATTTATATATAGAAACTAGTGAAAAGATTTCATCGTAGTCAATTCCATGACACTGTTTAAAACCCTTAGACACTAGCCTTGTTTTATAGGTACTTACTTTACCTTCCATGTCTAGTTTTCTCTTGAATAACCATTTGTACCCAATATTCTTTACATCAATGGGCACATCGACAAGAACCCAAACTTAGTTATGATACATGAAACCCATATCATAATTCATAGCTTCTTGACATCTTGTAGATTATGAGATCTCTACTAACTCCTTGCAGAATAAAGGTTCATAATTATTAACCAATAAAGATTCGCCATCCTTGATTACTAGAAAACTATATCTCTATGGTTCTCTTACCTCTCTTTTGATCCTATGCTGTACTTGTGTTTCATGAACTACTTCTTCCATGGGGACTTGTGGAATCTGTTCCTATACCAAATCTTGTGTATCTTGAGCATCAACTTTTTCAAAGTCAATATTTCTCCCACTATTCTTTTTGAGGATGTTCTCCCTCTCAATAAATATGTTTTTTCTAGTGAAAATCCCTTTCTTGTCTAAGGGGTTATATAGGTAGTATCCCTTTTTTTACTTGGGATACCCTATAAAGATACTCCTCTTGCCCCGAGGTTCTAGTTTATTGCCCGAGAAGGCCTTAACAAACTCGTCAAAACCCCATACACATGTATGTGACAAAATGGGTTTCTTTCCACTCCATAATTCATAGGGAATTCCATTTGATTCTTTTGTTGGTACTTGATTTAATGTGTATGCTGTAGTTTTTAATTTATATCCCCAAAAGGATAATAGAAGATCTATATGAATCATCATCAACCATACCAGGTCTAACAAGGTATGGTTCCTCCTTTAACTAACACCATTACTCTATGGTGTATAAAATGGAGTGAGTTGATATATAATCCCAAAATCTCATAGAAATTTGAGGAATTCTTGGTTAATATATTCACCATATCTATCCGATCAAATCTTCTCTATCTTCTTACCGAGATGATTCACTAATTTATTCTTGAATTCCTTGAATTTCTAAAAATACTCGAACTTATACTTCATTAAGTAGACATAGCTATATCTACTCAAGTCATCAGTAAAAGTTATTAAGAAAGAATATACACCTATTGTTTTTACTAGAAATGGTTCACACACACCACTTTGTATCAATACTAGAATCTCTGTGGCACTTTCACACTTTCCACCAAATGGTGGTTTTGTTATTTTTCCTTACAAACAAGCATGAAATCTATCAATTGGTTTCAGCACAGAAAAGTCTAAATAACCATCTTGATATATATTTTTCAAATACTTCTTATTTACATGGATAATACGGTGATGCCAAAACTAGGTGTTATATGATTTATGTGAACTTGATTCATTATCGATTGACAACACTTGGTTTTATTAATTTAAAACATAATGACCATTATTTAAATGAGATATACTATAACATATGTGTTTCTTATGAAGAAAATAATTTTTATTTCCAAATTTGAAAATAAACCCATATGTATCTAAACATGACACATAAATTATGTTCTTGGTAACTATAGGTCCATGATAACAATATCTTAAAACCAAAACCATTCCCATTGACAATGAAAGGTGATAGTCACCAATGGCTAGAGAAACTGGCCTCGCTCTATTGATAGCTCTTAGATCCACCTCTCCTCTAAAAATATGTCAAAATCTTGTTGATTCCTACATTTGGATATAGATCTGAGCACCATAAGTTAAATCTAATACCAAATGCGTAGAAATGATAATATTTAACTTGATAAATAATTCACCTTTAGCTTACAATTTCTTTTGAGTGCAATTCCTCTTCTAGTGGCCCGACTTTCCACATGAAAAACATACTACCTTCTTTTCCTTGCCCTTCCTATGAATCTTATTCTTCGTGGAAGGACGATGCTCAAATGATTTTTACTATTTATAAGTCTTGGGGCACATTTCATTGCTATTACTTTTCTTATACACCATAAGGAACATAGGGTTATAATTCCCCATGTACTTATGCACCTAGATAATCAAGGTCAAAAATTCTGAACGACTCTTATCACTATTTCTCATATTATAATTAACAATAAAGTTAGATAAGGTATTAGAAAATTATGAAAGTATGATATCTATACACAACTCATCTGGTAATTTAATCCCTAAGATGTCTAGGCATTTAATGTAGTTAATAATCTTGACTACATGAGGCCCAGCTGGAGAAGACTCTCCAATCTTAGTTGTGAACAAAGCATTGGAGATCTCGTAGCTCTCGTGTCTTGTTTTCTCATGATAGAGATCCCAAAGGAGAGAAATCATGATATATGCATCCATATTCTAATGTTGCTTCAAAATATCATTTTACATGGATGATATCATGAAGCACTAAAAATCTTTAGCATCATTCAGATGTTTCTCATAGAGATATATCTCTTCATCACTTTCCCCATTGACAGACACAACTAGTAAAGGTTCTTCCAGCACATACAATTTCCTTTCATGGAGAAGGATGGCCCATAGACACCTTTTCCACTCATAGAAATTTTTTTAGTGAGAAAGTTTTCCTTCTCAAGTATGGATCATAATGATACGTTTGATGTCATTTTATTTCTATTTATACAAAATAATATAATAATAATTTTTGTACTTTATGTGATAAATTTAGAAAAATAAATAAACATTATATTTATTATTCTCCCACTATATTATCAAAACCTAATAGCCCTCACAATTGGCTTTAGAATATCTTGTTTCTTAGACATTCAAGTGGAAAGGATCCATAATTCCTTCCTCCTTACCCAACTTTGGTTGGTCAAGCAACTTGAATGGTTTTAGGTAGGCATTCCAAATTCTAAATGCATTAACTCACAGTTCCATGATCTGCTGAGTGGACTCCCCAATCCTAAAATCATTAATTTAGATTTTTTAAACCTTTTCCTCTCAGTTTCACTAAGTCCTATTTTTGAAGTCAACCCTTGATGTGAAACAAGTTAATTCAACCCAAAACATCATGTTAGAATTCCCTGATAATTAAAATCACCTCAACTTTGGCTAGTCAAGCACTTTGAACTGTGGTTCGATTCTAAATGAAGTAATGTAATGCTATACCAACTTAATATTTTATTGAGGTATTTTATCCTTTGTGAATAAATTTACAATTATTATCTTTATTACATGCTTGTTAATATTAAATGGGTTTACTTAAGTGATTAACCAGGTCTTAGATAATTTTTATGCATAATATAGTTTATTTTAGTTCCATATTTCATGATTGTTAATTCATTAATTAAGTGATCACATAAATACATCCATAATGAAATAACTATGCAACTCACAGAAATAAAATAAAGTGTATGATCATGAGCTTATACTAATGGTTAGTTTTTCTAGCTGTTGATAAACTAACTGTTGACCTAGGGGATAAACGCCATGAACCAATTGAGGTTCATGTTTATAGCTTTCCATCTGTCCACCTTTGTATCTCTTTGGATTGGTTTCACCTCAGCTCCTAATGTGAATCGCCTCCACTATCTTTAGAGATCCATCTATTACATATGCCTTTTACTCACACACAATTAAGGGGAAAAAGGGTTTACATAAAAGAAACCATGAGCATGCAGACCCTACATAATAATGAGGAGAGAAGTCATGAAGGGCAAAAATTTAATTTGATAATAAATTAAATAAAACCAGTCATATACAAAAGTTATGGTCTAGCTTATGAAAATCCACATTCATGCAAAGTATTATACATTTAATAAAACTAGCATTCAATTATTTAATAGTTATTATTTAAGATAAATCGTGTTCGAATTGATTAATTATTATCTTTAATTAATCAATAATTTTATCTTAATTCTTATTTGAATTTACTTGAGATTATAATCCATTATAATTTTAAACAAATTAAACAAATTCATATAAAATTAAATGTGTACATAACTTATACCTTAGAGGTAACATGGTGAATACCCATTCGATCCTAACCAGCATGTATTATACTTGTATACTATTTTAATCTTGTGAAATATGATATACATGAATTATCACGTACTTTCACAATGTGTACTTCACAGATAATTACATGAATTACAATATTTTTCAGTCATGTGTTAGGTTTTAATGCACATAGAGTAAAACATTGTAAAATGACTCATACATGATATACAGATATGAAGATTACACATATATTAATTAAATATTTAAATATTAATGTTTATTAAAACCTATCACATGGCATGTACTATTATTATTAGCACATGAAAGTACATTTCTCAAGGTTTAAATAGAAAAATAAATAAATTTTAATTCTATGTAACTTGGTATTAGTACACGGTGTGTAGATCTAATTTACACGGCATGTAAACCTCTCACTGTCTATCTGAGACACACACCTAGGGACTCGGTGTATAGTCAATGCCTATAAAAATTGGAGTACATGACATGTGCAATAGGCCACATGCCATGTTCACTCTGTGTTACATGATCACTGATCGGGTAAGCCGTGTGTTGAATAAACTTACTATTTCTAACCCAATGGCACTACACGCCATGTCCAATGGGACACATGGAGTGTAGTCCGGCTGACCGTGCACCAATCTATCCAGGTCAACATGTGGTGTAAGAATTAACTACATTGCATTCCATTAATGCACACATATTGAGTAATTTTCAAATTAACTCCTGGTACATTGAACACAACTACATAGTGTGTAACTCTGGTTACATGGTGTATTCTACTGTGCTATCCGGGCATAATCCTTGGAACCTCTAGATAATTTCCTTGATTTTATTTTAATCATAAAATTAAATGTCTCTATTAGATCTATGAGAAAAAAGTAGGAATAAATAGATCTCATATCTTAGATTAAAAGAATGATTAATCTTGAATTAAAAAATAAATTACAAATGTGAAAATCAACAATGATTTTAAATAATTTCAAATAATTATGTGGCCCATTTTATTCCACTTGTATGTTTCAAGATCAGTTGAAGCATGCGATGGGTGATACCCAACTTTGTTTTTTCCAAAATTGATGATCAATCTAAGATATATACAATGTTTAATAGCCATGATAAATGGAATTGAATCAAATATAGATAACATTAATCATGATGGAACCAAAAAATAAGAGATCAAGACATATTGTTTATAATTAATTTTAATTATATTAAGTATTACATCTTAAGAAATTTTTTCTTCATTGATGAATGTGGCGATAGATCTGCGGTGCACCATCAATGCATTGTAGAAACCAAGTGTATATTTCCTCTAGCGATGATCCACAATTGTTCTAAGAATTTCTATATGTCACAAAAGGAATCTCTAGGTGCTAGCATGGAAGATCCTTATGCTTGTGTTGTCCGCCTTATCATCTCGAGAATCGTTTTCAAAGAATTATCCTTGATCCATTGGAGGGGGATTGCTCTCCATTCTTGGGAGCATTCTTGGAGAAGGGATCTCTCTAATCTTGAGAGGATTCTCTAAGATTTTAGTGCATAACCAAATAATATAATGAGAAAATAACATAATTGGGTATTTGTATTTCGAGAATTAAAATAAAAATAATTTCACAAGTTCCCTTTTTATTTATTTAATCATAGAAAAACCCCATGTCAAATAATAATAGTTGTATTATTAATTATTGACATGCACTGAACTTGATAATTGTAATTAAATATTATTTAATTAAATAATATTCAATATTTATTATTTCCCACTGGACAATTAAACTCAATTTTCCATTCCCCTATAATATTTATCAGGCCTTGAATAATGTATCTTTATTTATTAAATAAATATCATTGCATTATTTTCCAATAAATAAATAAATATTATATTCACTAAATAGAAAATAAATATTTATTTAACTTTTCACTCACAATATATTCTCTTGAAAATATAGTGATTGAATAAATGAAATCAATCATACATGAATAATTATTAAACCATGTATGAGAATAATATTTATTCAACATGTTAAATAATAAATACTAATATATAATTTAAATGAGATTTTGGACACACTTAGTGTGTGACCCTCTAGGACTCTTTCTCAGTGGTATTAGGTGAAGCAGTCTAAAGTCTAAGTTTAGTATCTATAAACACGCCAAGGAACCCATATAGAAATAATTTAATACCGTAATGAAATTTAATCTCATACAGACACTTACCATGTAATATAATCCCTTTATCAAAATATCTCCAATCAAACAGGTTGCATGCCAATGTCATCAAATTATGTGCTCGATATCTCTTTCTTTGACTTTTTGTAAATATAAATTTTCTATAGAACACCATGGCCATGGATTTATTTAGGACATATAATTTCCATCAAAGGGACTAAGATATAAACTTCCATTAATGAACAGAAGGGATAAATCCTTTCTCACATTATTCATTTATGCAATATTACTCGTGACACACCCAACATATCCTGCTTATCTGCAAACATCTATCGTCACAGTTTTGTCATATATCTAAGCGCATGACTCATAATAATAATTAATAATTATATTAAATTATAAGGACCAATAAAAACATCCATAGATAAGAACATCCAATGACACATAGTAATGTGGATTTTCTAATGGCGGGTCTCGTTCTCATAATATCCTTACTATATATTACCAAGGGCGTATACCATGTGAAGGTGCCTCAAAGTTCTATGAGTCCCCACCACTGATAGCCTTTATCATTTGTGTCCCTCAAATGATATCATCTGGATATAGAAAATATATTAAAGAATAATTTCATAGAACTTTTGGTTTCTCATCATAGCAGGGAACTCCTATGACCTTTTAGTGTGACAACTACTCTTAGTACATTATCACATACTATGTCACGTAGAAGAAAAATCATGATGTGATAAGCAGTTTATTAATCTTTAAAACCATGAATATAAGTTATCATAAAGTACATAAGAATTTGGTTCTACTTCAAAAAACTCCAACATAAAAATACCATTATAACTAAGACGTTAAGCTATAAGGAATAAATATAACTAACATATGAAAATGTATGAAGAATTCTTTGGCCACCAATTATTTATAAAAGAAATATTTGATTTTTTTATTAATAAATTAATTGAATTAAAATTAGTAAATTAAATTAATGAAATATATATGTTATATATTTAATAAAATATTTTTTATATTCATCCAATAGATATTTTAGTCATAGGGTAAGAATAAACCCTATTTTATGTATAAAAACCTATTTTTTTCAAAAGGGTAATTTTACCGCCTTTTAATGGAGAACCCTTTTTAAATTAAAATTTTGATACATTAGAAATTTTTGTAAGAAAAAATAAACCTCTACTTTAGAATTGGGATATAAAAATTTACTTTGTATGAATTTTTGATATTTTTATGATAACTTTCAAGTTTTGATGAATAGTAAAAATATACTAAATTTTAAGTGAATTTTTTTTTCATGGGAATAATTTATATGGTTAAATTTTATTAATGAATAGTTTTAAAATATAAATAGGATATATTTTTATAAATTAATTTAATTTAGGTAATTGTTATTAATTTTACATTGAATTTAGATATAAAAACATTTCAATCTTTTGCAATGTTTTAACTTTTAAAACCCGTATTTTTCATTCTTTAAATGAGATTAATTTTAATTTAATTACTGAAACTTTTTTGTTTTGAATTTATAAAAATGGATTCCATATTTTTAATTATTAGGTCCAAATTATTTACATATATTTATTTCATTTTTGGGTGTTATGAATAGTAACTTCAGTAATTTTTTATTAATACGGTCAAAGGGTAAATCGGGTAATTAAGGGTAAAAATATTATTATAAATTTACCCTAACACTTGAAATAATATCATTGTATGAGAGTGTTTCAACCTAAATCATCATTGGGTTTAAATTATATACTTTGGAAGCCACTTGGATGAGATTATGACAATTTATTTTATTTAATGAAAAGTTAAATATGTCTTACTAAAAAATTTAATAACTATATCACTTTAAATTTAATGATATATAAAAGATAAATTATATTAAAAATAATATTTTGAAATATAAAAAGTTTTTAAGTATCATGTTAATTTATTTGTAATTTTTAAAAAATAAATAATCACCTTAAAGGATAATATATTGATGATGGAGAAATTATTTAATTTATGAGAAATCAATAAAATAAATTTTATTAAAATGATAATAACCATTAAAAGTCCCAAACACTATACCAAATATTATTGTTAAAGTATATAATGAACATAAAAATACAAGGGTCTAGTTATTAACCATTTTGAGCCATATGAATAATATTATGACATTTATAACATTTTATTTATAGTGATGTTAAAGTTGTCACATTCATGTTTTATTAAATATAACATTTTTAATGTTGGATTTTCCAAAATATATATTCGGATAAAAGTTTTATTATTAAACCTTGAGGATTTATATTATCCTTATTATGTTTTTTTAATTTTTATTCTGCAAATAAGTATATTAGATAATTATACAAAACCGATGTTGTAATTATTTTATTAATAGAGATAACAAATAAATGTTATTAAAAAAATTAAAATAAATATAATTTGAGATAATTAATATATAAAAATAATTTTATAGATTAAATTGACAACTTATGAATATAATAAAATATATTTTTTTAAGTTAACTTGTTATCTTATTTTTTTTAAAATCAATGAATTTAATAGTGTTAAAATTGACGTTATTGATTGGTTATGAAAATAATGTTTTATTAAATTATTTAAAAATATTAAAACATTTTTTAATATATATAATAATTATTATATAGTATAAAATGTTCTAAATTATTTATTTATGGTCTAATTTATATTAAATGATAAACTATTTTCCCTTTTAATATTTAAATATTTGTTACCTCAGTTAAAAATTAAATAGAATAACTAAGTGTTAATTAAAATTATAAGGTTTAAATTGATATAAAATATTAAATAAAATATATTATTTAATGATATTAAAACCTTATCTCATATAATATTCTAAATTAGAACATTTTTGAGGTATTTTTAGGTGGTTTGATTTTATTATAAATTAATATTTTTGGAGATTCCATAAGTTCCCCTCACCTTAATTATAAGAGGGCACCTCCTCCCCCACCTTTTCACTTAATTTTGACCCTTCATGACTGGAAATACCCATAAATTTTATATTATAAACTTCTATAATTACATTAAATATGTTCTAGACTTATAAAAAGTCCAACCCTAGTGCTTTAATAGGTGAACTAGAGGGAGCCTGTCGAAGAAGAGGTAACCCCCTCTACCGAATCTTTCAAACTTATTTCTTCTTCTACTTACTCCTCATGAGTTGTTTTCATTAAAAAGTAATAAATAAAATATCACTTATATAATTAGATGTTATTTTGATTATGGAACAACCATATTTGACCTTCTATCCATGTTAAGAAAAACAACATCACCACATGTACGTATGCACAACTTACCATCTCCACGTTATGGTGTAATATGTTTTTCACCACCACTTTACTTGTATGGGTATAGTGATGAAAATAATAAGTATATGTTATTATTATAACATGATATGGATTATATAATAAAATATATACTATAAACATCCATACCATTTCACAATTATGGGAATGATATCGTCGCTTGTGCTTACGTATAACCTACTATCTCCATGATGCGATGTGATTCATTATATATGATATACATTAAACCATGATTATATAGATGTATATAATGAATAAATATGGTATATATTATGTTAATATCATTTTTTAATGATACAAATACGACCTAATAAAGATAACCAAAACTTAATCGAAAAAACATGCATTAGAAAAGGAAGACATTGATACCCGAATAACAACTAATAATGAAATGTTATTAAAAAATAGACGGTAATATGATCATATATGATATCATAAAAAGAACTATTATTCTATAATAAGTGAATTAAATTAATTAAATAATTATATAGGAGGTTCAGATACATAAAAAGGATATCATACCTTAGGTAAGGGATAATTTTGCAATCTCATTATTATCCGAGATTGTTTGTATATAAGTATATAATGGGGTATATTTATCATCCATGTCCATGTTTCCTAAATATTTCTTCCAAAATATTCTTTCTATCCTACTAAAAATTTTTAAAATCAAATTTTCCCATTGGTTAATCTTTATTAAATCATATGAAAGTAATATTTTATCGTTTTCGATACGAGGTAATTTTTGACTCTCTGACAAAAGTATGAGAAAAATGTTTTCTTTTAACTTATACAACATGAATTGTTTTTTACATTTTAATAATTACTTATTCCCATGATGATTAATTTACAATATTTCAAGTATATTTTCAAATAAACTATTTTATTTTAAAATTTCATGACATATTTAGAAAAGAAAACATTTTCTAAGGAGAAAAGATATTTTTCTCAAGAATTAATTTCAATTGTTCTATCAAAATTATTTTCTATCTAAGATAGAATTATTTAATAGGGCCATATTCCAAGTATACCATCCTTATTATTCTTATTATTTTATTATGTTTATTATGGAATAATATTTACGAAATCTGTTTGTTTTACATGGATTATGTTATGATGGAATGATGTTTAAGAAACCCATTATATTATTTGGGTAATGTTATGATGAATGATTTATGTTTTTATGGAACATGTAATAATAATTTCATTATGAGATGGGTGAGAGCTATATCTATCTCCAATCCATTGGGTAAAGATTCATATCTCATGATATAGATAGAGATGGAATGGGAAATTATCTCAATTCAATAATACATGGCTGGAATGAGGAGTGAACTCGATTTAGTAATGGACATTGTCCGTTATGATGGTCTTGGAAATGAGACCTGACTAATATGGAATGATTTTATATGATTAAGTTTATGCTATAAAGTTTTATGTCTTATGCTATTAATTTTGGGATTAATTTCATTGATTCATATGATTTTTTATAATTTATCCCATGCCATGATATCATGATATTTCATATACAGGATAAGATTTTTGAAATGTTATATTCTTATGTGTTATAATTATGATATGATTTATATCTCCCTTGTTTACACTTACTGAGAATATGATCTCACCATTTCATATGTTTCTTTTTCCCAGGTGATGAATAAGGGAATTATGTAAGATATTTCAAAAAGTCGCGTAGTTATGAATAAATAAGCAAGAGACAATATAGATGTATTATTAAACATTCACTTATGTTTCCTAGTTTCTAAATACACGAAACCTATAAGGTCCTGGTGTGATTTTGTTATGTTTTTAATGAATATTCTTCAAATTTTGAAGTAAAATCTATGTATGTAATGTATATATCATTATAATATATGATATCATAAATATGAATAAAGTTCTGATATAAGTTAATAACATGATTTAAACCATTATACAGGAGGTTAAATCATGTTCAACTAAAGTAAAGTTCAAGGTAAGAGATTTTTTCTCACTTTTATTTATGTGGGCCACATACCCTATAGACAACTTGTTTATTTTTTTTATGTATATGCTTCCCATGAATGTATTTTATGAGTATTATTTTTAAGATTATGGTATTTTAATATCCATATAATTTTATTTCTTTAATGGGGAATACGATTCTACTGATTATAAAGTGGTAAGATTTTAATTCACAATATCATAATTAATTGAGACTGTTACTATTTAATTATTCACTAGGGAATATTTATGTTCCATGTTAGTGTTTTGTAAAATTATTTCAAAAAGGGTTTTTACTATTCACCTAAAAATGTATAAATTATTTTCTTTACCCATGTATGACTTAAAAAAATGGTTTTAAAGGAATATTTTTTCTTTTTCCAAATGAAGTAATTTATTACTTTTCTGAAAAATGTATGAAAGGAATGCCTTTTTAACTTATACAACATGAGCATATTTTTCTGCCTTCATGACACTTAAATATTTTGAAGTTTCCTTTACAATTTTTCAAGGTTTATTTAAAATAAAATGTTTTCATTTATAATTTTTTGACTTTTTAAATAAATTATTTCAAATTAAAAAGGGTATTTCTATAAAAAAAATCATAGATTTTATTAGAGAATTTTTATTTATGTCAACATCCTATATTGAATCTTATGATTGATTGAGGCTGATCTCTTATGATATCATTTAACATATTTTATTATATGGTTTATGATTAAGTTTGACTATGGATATGCTAATTTGATACCATTTAAAGTTTATGGTTAAAATATTCACATATCATATTCTTGTTTTCAATATGATTTTTTATTTTTTTTATGTTTCACCCATTTTACATGAGGAATGCATTGGACTTAATAAGTGATAGGTGGGGCTTGATATAACCCTTTGATGCCTCGTTAGGTATCATGTGACAAACTAGTTTGGGTAATGGATGAGGCCTTACCTATTTATGTATAGTGTCTTCATTTAATCCTTGAAGTTAAGTTTATGATGTCTAAAATTATGCATTCCCTCATTTTGAGATTAGTTATTGATATTCCATGTGATTATTCGACTAGTATAATATCCATGAATATGTTTCATTATTATGTGATTATTTATATAGAATTATTTTATCATATTTCATTCCTTCAATATTATGACCAGGTTTTTGATTAAATGGAATATGTTTCAGTTAATCCCATTTCCATAATCAGTTAGGCTTGTTTATGATAGCTTCCACTATATGTATACTCTTACTGAGTATATACAGTCACCCCTTTCTTATGTTTCATATTTCTCCAAGATTCTAAGAAGTATATTATGACTTATGTGTAGGGTTACACTAAGGGAAATAATGACGTTCTTAAAGAAAATACTTTTTTGTATTTTATGTTTAAAATATAATTTTAATTTTCAAATATGTATCTAGTTTACCAAGACTACTAAAATATTCTGTTAGTTGGGTTGTGTTTTTTTATATCTTATTCCAATGTAATAAAGTAAAAATAAACTCTAAACTACTAGAGTTGGGTTCATTACATCAGTGATTGGGAATATCTTAGAATATAATTCATACTGATATTTCCCCCCACATATAGAAATGCACCAATCATATTGGAAAGTTATGTGATATGTCATTCAATTAGAGAGATACTTTATAAGTATATAGAGAGTTTCAAGAATCTTTTTTCAAGATCCCAAATCAAGAAATGAAGGATACCACTTATTTGTGTTATTTTATAATGAAATTCTTAAAAATGGATAAAATCAGCAAGATGACTCATCTGAAGGAGCCCTGATTGAAAAATAACTAGTAGAATATGAATGTCTTATTAAGAATATTACCCAAAACTCAATTTTTTTGGAACTATTGGTATATTCATGAGGGAATCATTAAGGTAAGAACATATGATTCAATATCTTTATTTGAAAACAAAATAAAAAAACTCATTAGGTTAATATGACGAATTTCTATGAACCAAGTAAAGGAACAATAATTCTAGAATCAGCTATGTGGTTTATTATCTTATACTTATCATCACACTGACGAGTTTCCTAAAGTGTAGGGGATTTAATATTGTGAAACTAACTTTCATCTAATAAAATTTTAATAGAACCATGCTAGACCAACTTTTGAAAATAAAAACCCACAACAACCTCCATTATAGTAACAAAAAATCCAAATAGCCTTATAAATAGTCATACCAACAAAAAACCATTAAACAACCCCTTTCTAGTAAATGAAATTCAAGTGTCCTTCATACAATGTATAATCAGCTGAAGATCATTAGTTTATATCCTATGTTGTGGGATTGGAAGTTAAAATTGATAATATGATAGATTAATTTCGTAATTTTATTGACTTTATGAACAAGAATCCATGAAACCTACCAGTGCATAATGTTTTGAATCATAAGTAAAGTTTTGGTGTTATTACAACATAAATTGGAAAAAAGATCTAGGAACCTGATCAAAGAAAGGATAATGATTATAAGAAAAATTGTAATTCTCAACCCATACATTCAAAATAAGTGGACTAGAAAAATAGAGAAAAAAGTTAATAATATAAAGAATAAAAAAAACCATACAGAGGAAACATAATGAGAGAAAGGATATTCAGGTTCCATTCTATTCTGCGTTAATTAATTCAATGATATTTGAAGTAGAGCAACTAAAAAAATAAATAGAAGATAACTTTTAGAAAATTGAGATAAACATTCTGATGTTATAAGAAAACCAAAAAATTCTAAAGTATGAAAATATTCTGAAGGAACTATACACCAAAGGAAGGAGAATGGATCAAAATGAGCGCATCGTCCTAGGAATAAAAATCTCAACATTGATAAAACCACCGATGCCACAAAAATGTTAATATAGAGAGACATTTTCTATTTACTATAATATTTATCTTTTAACTTTAATAATTAATTATTTTATATAGGTGATTTAATAAATTTATTACCTTAATCAATATTTACATCTATTTGGATTAGAAAATTGAATCCCACTAGAATAGTGGTCTGACTTGCAAATAGATCCACCATTTTTATAGTAGGTTTTCTGGAAGTCATTCCTGTGAAATTAAAAGACCTATTGTTCCCATCTAAGTTCTATGTACTGAACATGGAATAATATATGATTTCATCAAACCCACCCATCATTTTGGGGAGACCATTCTTAAATACAATGAAAACCATCACCAATGTTTATAAAGGAACACTTTTAATGGATCATAGAGATAGTCAAGTTCATTTCAATATACTCGAATCCCTAGAGATTATGCCAAAAATCCATTCACTAAATGAAATCTCCCAAAAATAAGGTACATAAGCAACTAAAGAATAAGGTATAATCCAAAAATTCATAGCCATAGATGATCATTTTTTATAAAAACAGTAAAAGACTTGTAAATTACCAATTATCTGAAAAATATTATATGATGTATGATGATTAAATAAAATATAATTTTTTTGAAAGTTTATTATATATTTTTGATCATTTGGTAGTCTCATATTTTGAGATCTAGAGGTAAAAAACCAAAGAGGATAAACATGAAAAGATTTTTAGTGATCTATGAATGGAACCTACTACAAAGAAAGAATATCTGGAAGATACACATTTAATATGTCTCACTATGTAACAAGAGTTGAAAATGGTAAAATAAAACCTTATTAAAACTAAAAATCTAAGCTAAGTATCTTTTTAAACAAATGAGAAGAAAGGATTATGGTAAATAGATTAATCTGGACTCAATCAATTTTAAAATAGACTTATTTTATTTTAAAGTGAAATTGTAAGAACCAAAATCAATGTCTTATGGGTCAATAAAATCAAGGGATAATCTTCTACAAAAAATGAAGAGAATAATTTTCCAAAAATTCCAAAACCCCTTAAGAATATTTTTGTTCAGATTACATCAAAATACAAAAAATATTTGGATAGATTGGAAACCAAGCCGATGGAAAAAAATTACAAGGTTTCTTCTAATTTTGTGGTAAGCATGGACTCAAATAATATTCTTTATAGTATAACTTATCTTTAAAAGAAAATTAAAAAGAACCATTAGATCAAATAACACACCATCATCCTGATTATACCTAAATACCCACTAGGATATTTCATTCCTTTAATTTTCTTGAAATTTATTGATTATATTTTAGATCTTATTAAATGAATAATCAATATGAATTCATTAAGTACACTTCATGATTAATTATGTTGGAGGGAATATTATTATAGTATTGGATTTCAAAAAAAAATCAAAAAATTTAATTTTTTTTTCAATCCAATTATGTTAAACAAAATTAATTTTGGGAGGAAACCCACATTTTATCCCTTAGCCCAATATTACCATGAATCCTATTTTATTATTATTGATAATGTATGAAATTTCAATTTATTGTTTTTTTAGTCCTATAAATGAGGTTAACACAATGATAGTAAAATGAAAATTCACAATGTGAAAAGTTTATGTGTCGTGAAAGTGTTGCAAAATAGATATCCGAGAACATGCTTATCACAACCGAATAAAGCATAATTGATAATGGGAATTTTCTTTTATCTATATTGTCTTTTTGATTGTCTATTTTTTTTGAAAAAAATATATTTTTATCTTTAAAAAATTCTATTCCCATAGTTATTTTTCTCTCTTTAATTGACTAATCTAGAATACAAGAATTTCTTATGAATCTCCTGATTCCTGGGTTCATATTTTTAGGATAATAATAAAGATTGAGTAAAATTTCTAAATGATTAATTTGTGTAAATCATGGATATTAAATTGATATATAATTATTTACTAGAATTATTTCATTTAGGATAATTAAATTTACCTATTATTTTCTTATATTGAATCTCCAAAATTTATGAGGATTGATTTGTTATTATTATTTCATGCCATGAGTGATTGTCCCAAATTCATATGTTCCATTAATGAGAGGATTCATAGACCAAATAAATTCTATATTATCTTTAGAATATTTTTTTTTGATCTTGGGGCATGACACCTCCTCAAAATTTCACTGAAACTTATTGAAACTATGAATGTGAAAACCCACATTCAAAATGATTGAAGAATTTTTTTATTATTAAGACCTTATCCTTAGAAAATTTATGAAATCTTTCCTTTTTTAGACCATATAATTCCTAAATGGACTCTATATGAATGATACATATTATAATCCATTTATATCCATTCCTACCCTGCACTATAAATATTTCATGCTATTTTAAAGTTTAAGTGTGGGGTATGGGAAAGGTTTAACAAAAGGGTTGTATTATGTTGTATAGTAAAAGTGTGGTGGTTTTAATTTGGTTATTAGTAAAGGATCTTGTTAAATTAATTGTAATCTTATTTTTTTACTTTATTAAAAAATATATATAATAAAATAAAAATATCAAAAAATTATTGGTTGTGTTTTGAAAGAATCACCATTGCAAGACCGATGATCTTTGGATTATAAGTGTTTAAGTGGTCGATGGGAGATTTTTTCCATCCACAACTTTTATAAAATTAAAAATAAATAAATAGAGAAAAATTCAATAAGGATGAATTATTTCATTATAATTACATTGTTCATGACCTTACTCTATGTTTTGTGAAGTGGGAGTTTTCATATTATAGTAGAAATTTTCATTGTACATTACTATAGATATGGTGTGGAATGTTTTAGAGTTAAAAACTAATTTTCTATACTTTTTAAAATTATACCCTACTAAAATTAATCCTCATAGTATTTAAAACCTTATTTGAAAATATATCATCATTTTATTTGAATTTTTACTTTATATAGGGGAGAAATTTTTTCTTTTCCAGGCCTATAGAAAAAGGAGCATGTACTCATGATAAAAGCATAACTATACTTAAATTTGTATCATGAGTGATCAAATAAAATATCATAAAATGTGGTAAATCATTATTTTTCATGTTTAATAATAATAAATTATGATAAATAAATTAATGAAAGAAAAATATCTTCTATTTTTAATAGGAAAGAGTAAAATACATGTTTTGACTAGGCACTTTTTAAATGTGTGAAGTTGAATTGATATTTTATATGAAACTCAAAATGATGATCCTATATTTATAATAATTTTATGTAATTGCTTTTGAATTTGAATATTGTTAACATAATGATCCCTTTTTATTTATGTTGAGATTACATGGCTAAGGAAAAGCAAGTTCAAAGTGCAGGGGAATTGACAAAGTAATATTTTTCATGTTTATTTTAATAGAAAACACATTCTTTATGAAATTTAATAGATTAAAAAATTTATTATTTAATTTTTTATAGTTTTATCGAATGATACAACAAAATATCATAAATAATCTTAAAGGTGATGATTTGATCATAAAAAAATTGTCTAATGGAAAATGGCAATTTAAGAACCAAGTCCAAGGTTTGAAACTAGAGATCCAAGTAGAAATAGATCAATGATTTTTGGAAAATAGAAATTCATAATATTAAAATAATTCATGATGTGATACAAAAAGGATTATGAGACATAAATACTAAACATGAAGGAAAAAAGTTTTTGTGCCATACCAACATGTGATATGGAATGACACATATGGCCATGTCATGATACATCTAAAGGATGCCTAAGAAGAGTTTAAAATCATGAAACATGTCTAGAAAAAAATTCATCCCCTTAAATTACATGTCGTGAATAATATTTAAGATGTAAAAAGACCAAATGAAATCAAATTCATTATATTAGATGTAAATTAAGGCGTAGCACCTAATTTTTAATCTTGGGACCGTTGATCTACCCTAGTATTGACCTAAAATTGTTTTTGTACTAATTATAGTGACCCAAGGTTATTATTTATATATATAAATAGAAATAATGGGGTATAGAAGAGGGAATGAAAAGGGGAGACTCTGGGAGATGGACTATTGTTTCTCAAATTCTACTACTTTAATTCCCTTATTTAATTTTCATTCTTTTCTTCAATGCCATCTTCCTCCCGAATCAACTCAATTACCCCATCCATTGAGGTTCAGTTCTTCTGAGTGATCAGGAAAGGGAAGTTTAGAACAATTTGTGATATTGAGTTTCTATTATTTAATTTATTAAACCCTTTATTAATTCTTCTTTCTGGTTTTAGTTCTTAATTGTCAATTTTAAATACCGAACATAGTTGTGTTAGGTTTAGATTTTGTTAATTTAAAATTACTTTTCTCAATGATCCAAATGTTGGAGTTGGCATCCCAGGATCAAATTTTTTTACTTTGATTATGTCACGACCCGTCCTCGGGGCCCGTGCCGTGACTACCCCAAGCCCGCCTTCCATAGGCCAGGGGCTGGCGACTAGCACCAAGGCGTAAAATCCCAGTAAACAGGGAAGGCATTGCCTTTGTAAGTAACAACCACACAGAGTCAGCAAGCGGAAACTAAAGTGCAGAAAAGTAAAGGGGGCCGGAAATACAAGCCCAACTGTAAAGTACAACTGAAAAGTAAAGTACAGTAACTGTAGAAAAGACGGCGGCCTCGTGTCGTCCACTGGCAATCCCACCTGAAGGGTGGGTACAGATAGCCTCCAGGATCCTCGGGTCCCACGTCCGCTCCGAGCACGTCCCGCCCAGTGGTCCACCACCAGGTACCGTCCTGCTCCACGCCCCAACCGTGATCAGCGCTGTCCGTCGTCTGCAACCAACACAACAAGGTGCGGGCATAGCCCGTGCAGGGGTGAGTACAACTACTCAGTAAGGACCCCGAGACCCCCGAAGGTCTCCCGAAATCCACAAAGGATATAGCACAAAAGAAAGATGCAATCACGAAGTAACATCTGACTCGACTTAGGTATATGCCCATACACATACCAAAGTCCCCAATTCTAGCTCTGCTCACGAGCTCAAGAACAACTCAATCCACAAAGGAAGCAAGACTCAAATCCACAAGGAGAGTAACAGTAAATCCACAAAGGATAGTTCAACACAATCCACAAAGGAGAGTAACATAAGATTCAGCTCAACCAGGATTTTCATTATCGAAACCGTAAATGTTGAAGAGCCCCATCTCTGAAGTGTACAGTGGTCCTGTCACGACTCCGAGGTACTGCTCACTAACCTAGACTGCTGAAGTACTCCTCCTGTCGAGTACCGCGGGTCTGCTGCCAACTACCGGGCGCTCCGTCCGTTGAGGGTCTGCTGCCAAATACCGGGCGCTCACCCAGATAGCCTACTGAGGTACTCCTCCTGTCGAGTACCGCGGGTTTGCCGCCAACTACCAGGCGCTCCGTCCGCCGTGGGTCTGCTGCCAACTACTGGGCGCTCCGTCCACTGGGCTAGTAGACTCACTCCAAGTCGAGTCGGTCAAGCAGTCGTCAGGTCTCAGTCATCTACACGGTCTCCGTACTCCGCACGCACGTCTCCACCGTCGCGGGTCTGTCGCTACAACCAAGCGCACACACTCCGTAGAGTATCGCGGGTCTGCCGCTACAACCAAGCGCTCCACCGCCAAGGGTCTGTTGCTGCATCCAAGCGCACCACCACTGTCAAGTACCACGGGTCCGCCGCTACACCCAAGCGCTCCACCGCTCAAGGTAAAAAGAAGATTCAGCTCACACAGGTTCGGTAGCACTGTTCCACGTAGGATCGCTGAGTGCAGTAGTCGACGCAGTCCACGGAGGATCTCTGCACAGTCGTCGCCGCAGTCCACGAAGGATCTCTGCTCTGCCGTCGTCGCAGTCCACGGAGGATCTCTGCTCTGCCGTCGTCGCAGTCCACGGAGGATCTCTGCTCTGCCGTCGTCGCAGTCCACGGAGGATCTCTGCTCTGCCGTCGAAGTCACAGCCAGCACTAGGGTTCCCGCACATAGCGAGCTCGTTAGGAGGGCCCGCTCCACGAGCCGAGAGGCTGATACATCAACTGACACGTAGTCCGAAGTTGATGTATCCAAAAGTTTCGTATCGACAACAGGATCTCAACGCAACAGACGGCGCGTCAATCGGACGCCCGGTCTGAGAGTTATTGGCATTTTCGTCCCAGGGGCCCGGTTGGTTTTTAGGGCAAAACCAACCCGACCGTACCCCGCCTGTATCCGATCCTCGGGCGGAGTATGCCAAAAGTTCCGTCTCACTTAGAGGAAACTACCACAGCTGACGGTACGTCGTTCGGACGTCCGTAGCTCAAGTTATGAGCGTTTCTGCTCCGAGGGCCCGGTTGGTTTCGTGTACGAACCAACCCGGCCGAACCCAAAGTCTTCCGAAACCTTGAGTATAATATACCGAAACGACCGTCTCGATCCAAGGATCGCGTAGCCGCTGACGGTTCGTCAATCGGAGGTCCCTGGCCCAAGATATGGGCGAAAGACCGAAGAAGGCCCGAAACTGGGGTTCTGGGCCCGGGGCGACCCGACCCGAACCCCCCCTTGGGTCGGCCGAACCGGGTCGGCCCGACCCGGGTCGGCCCGAACCGGCCCGAACCGGCTCGGCCGGGTCCGGTCCGGCCTGGGCGCGGCCCGACCGACCGGACCGGCCGGCTCGGCTTCGGCCGAGCGGCCGAGCAGGCCGCCGCCGCGGGTTTGACCCGCGGCATTTGGAGAAACGCGGCCCCCGCGGGGGGCCGCCTGTCATGCGGACGCGGCCGGGCCGCCGCGTCCGTTCCCGGTTCCGCGCGGCCGCGGAACCGGCCGCCGCCGCCGCGGCTTCAGCCGCGGCGGGAGATCTCCACGGCGGCGCGCCGGGCGCCGCCGCCTCCGGTCGCCGGCGCCGCCGGAGTTGCTCCGGTGGCCCGTTTTGCCTCCCGTCTACGCCATTGTTCCTCCCGGGACGCGTCCTCCACTGCGGAATCAACAAATGGCCCTTGCGTCGTGCTTTTGCCGTCGCCCGCCAAATCCGCACAAAAAGGAAGATCGGCGGAGGGTTGCCGGGTCTTGTTCGTTAGACCCGCTCCCTCCGCGTTAATCATAAACAACGGGAGAAAAGAATAAGATGATCAACACATGATCCAACAATTTTATTTAAAGATAAAATTGTTCGCTTGAAACCGGCTTTTTAAATTTTCAAGAACGTTCATGAGAAAATTTAAAAGGGGTAACTTTTCCAAAATAAATCCCTACCTCGAAGTCGTCGTCGGACGAGAGGTCGTCGTGGAATCGCTCGTCGCGGAAGAAGGAGATCGTCGCGTCGTCGCGGTATCCGGCGTCGCGTCGCCAATCTCCGGATCAAGAACAAACGGATTTAATTAATTAAATCCGTTGTTATTGAAATTAAGAAGGGAGAATTTAGAAGTTTCGATTCTCACCTTTAACCGCCGATCGCAGGTTCGCCGCGGAAGAAGAGGCACCGAAGAAGAAGAAGGTCGCGGAAAAGCTGTTGACGTCGCGGATCGTGCGTCGTCGGATTCCGGTTCCGACGTTCTTCGCGTTCTTCGCGTTCTTCGCGTTCTTCGCGTTCTTCGCGGAGAGGGTGGAGGAACGAAGATTCTCTCAAATCCTTTCCAAGGATTTTTAGGTTGGTCTTATTTTATAAACATGCCAACACGAAACCGGTTAAGAAACGATCCATCAATTCGAAAGAAACGACCCATTTAATTCACGAAGAAACAGTCCATTTAATTTACGAAATAAACCGCCCAATTAAATGTTCTGTTAAGAATTAAAGAAAACGCGTCGGTTGACTTTTCAGTTACTTTGACGGGTTTTCGCGGGTGCGTTACTTAGCGAAAGAAACGGCGGGGCTCGTACGGGTCCCACCGCACAAATATCCTACCAAGGGGTAGGATATTTCTGGATAGCATCCTATCCAGTTCAACTCAGTTCAAGCCGCCTTTAAGTGACTTTAAGTGGCTTCCAAGCAGTTTAAGTGAAATAAAATAAAGTTGTCGCACAACTTTATTTTATTCTGACTTAAAGCCGCAAAATTTAAAAACCACGTCTTGAGCAAACGCAACTCCGGAAGAGGCGTTTCTAAGCAAATACCGGCGCTGCGATTTCATCGGTGCCCTCAGAATTCGATTCCGGGCACCGGTTCAAAAGATAGAAAAACCCGCTCGTCCGTTCACTGAACGTACCCGAGCCAAACTTCGGAAATTGATTCCGGGCACACCGGGCCTCGGAATCAGGTGCCGTCTGAAGCTGCGCTCTTGTAAAATTCCAAAGAAAATTAAGAAAAAAATTTCCTTGAAATTTGCGGGTCTTTACATTACTCCCACCTCAGGGCTTTACGTCCCCGTAAAGATACATCAAAAACTAGGGGAACAAATGGGGGTACTGAGCACGCATCTGAGCCTCCCGCTCCCAAGTGCTCTCCTGGAGGTTCCCGTGCTGCCATCTGACGCGCACAAGAGGAATCGACCGCCCACGTAGGACCCGCTCCTATCGATCCTCGATCTCCACTGGGACCTCCGCAAAAGTCGCCCCATCGTCCACGTCCAGCTCCCCAAAGTCGATGATGTGCGTCGGGTCGTGCACGTATCTCCTCAGCTGAGACACGTGAAAGACATCGTGCACCCGGTGCAACTGAGGTGGTAGAGCCAGGCGATAAGCCACCTCTCCTATCCTGCTGAGGACCTGGAAAGGCCCATCGAACTTCGGAGATAACCTGCCGCCTCGGCCACATCTCCGAAACCTCATCGGGTTGAGACCGTATAAGAACGTGTTCGTCCCCCTCGAATTCAAGAGGTTTCCCTTTTTAGGTTAGAACTGAAACTCAAAACTCCTGCTGCCACAAGGGTAGGGTTGACCAACTCAAGAGTGATCGGCCACACCCTCTTATGCCTGATTTTAACATGTGGTGCCCAGGGTTTCCTTTTCGCCGACCAAGGAAAACCCATTCCGACGTTTGCCTAAAACAGTCAACCGGGGTATGATTTGTGAATCATACCCAGATCAACGTCGTAAGGCCTCTACGCTGCCACCAAGAGATTCCAACCGAAACTCTCGCCTCGAGGTCAAATCACACCGTCGGCGTAAGTGTGATTATCGAGTCTCCCCCCAAAGGTATCTCCAGACGTGAGGGTCAAGTCTACGGCTTACCCGGAACCTCTAGGTCTGGGACATGATTCGTGGAAGGGTTGAATGATCGGTTCCTATGTCTATAGATATGGCAGCTCGTAGTAGACATAATTCGTACCCCGAATCATTCTTAGAGTTCCTGGGTCACACTCCTTGACCGCAATGCAGCTACTCTCCTCCCCAGCCCTCCTGCTCCCTGAGCCTGGCGGGGACTACTAAGTCGGGTGGTCGTAACATGTCGAAATGTACACCACCACATGCTGCTCTCTAAGCTCCGCTTCCACGTCTGCTACCCTGCAGATTCATCTGTCCTTAGCACTTCCTCCTCCTGAAACATTTTACACGCCCGAGTCTCTGAGACTGGCGCTAGTTTCCTGCCTTTCACTGCTAACGTTCACAACCACAAAGGTTCTCTCTAGCATCCTAGCATAGGTAGAAATGCATAGAGGAAAAGTAATGGTTCGGATTTCCCTTAGACACACTTTGCTCAGAAGTTCGAGTCTAAGGAACTGATCACAACGTAACCAACGAGTACTACGATTGATTGGTAAGCCACGATGAGTGCTCTGCTTCCGACATGTCGTACTGTCGAAGCTGTATTAGCTCCAGAAAACTCACAACCACCACCTCAAGCCAGTCCTCAGCCGCCTACGAGTCAGGATCACCTCGAAACTTGAGGGATATCTGGTGCTAAAACATATGTAAGGCACTAAGCCTGTGATTCTCTGCTACCGGTACCGCCGGTAGTGTCTACTGACCAACAGGTAGTGACATAGCTGGCGCACTACCCGTAGGTACTATCCCAGGTATCGGTTCGCGTACCGAAGCCTCATTACTATAAGAACCAACCTCATGGTCACTCACTGGAAACAACAGAAGCTAAGATCATCATCCGCTCTACTAGTATCCAAGCTAGGCGTAGAACTCTAGCAACCGCCTCCATCCAGTCCACTGCTGCCTGGGAAATCTGTCTCGCCTCGTATCCTCAGAGGCCTCTACTGCTGGAACTCGTGCATCGCGCTCTGCTAGCGTGCACTGTCAGCTAGTGGCATCCTCTGCCTAACGGGTGGTGGTGCTGCTGGTGCACCACCCGAAGGTGCCAACACTGAAAAAGGGCCCTGCACCGGAGTCTCGCTGCTCGGTGGGCCATCATCGAGAACTCTCTCGGAACTCCAGCTAACTATCTGCATGGTGACATCCTGAACAGTTGTGTCACGGTCAACGATTTATACCTGGTGAGCTGACCTGGTTTGAGCTGACTTTAAACCTTTTGGGAAACACACACGCAATCAGTGTTTTCGTGCATTAAGTTGGAAATCAGAAGTCAGGGTCCTGGTGTACGGATACGTCGGCCGCCGCACCAACACTGGGCTCCCTGAACTGATAACCACACTCAATACACTAAACACTATTGCTTCACATAGAAAGAAAGGACGATCAGAGTCCGCGGTAGAACCGACCACCTCTGATACCAATTTGTCACGACCCGTCCTCGGGGCCCGTGCCGTGACTACCCCAAGCCCGCCTTCCATAGGCCAGGGGCTGGCGACTAGCACCAAGGCGTAAAATCCCAGTAAACAGGGAAGGCATTGCCTTTGTAAGTAACAACCACACAGAGTCAGCAAGCGGAAAGTAAAGTGCCGAAAAGTAAAGGGGGCCGGAAATACAAGCCCAACTGTAAAGTACAACTGAAAAGTAAAGTACAGTAACTGTAGAAAAGACGGCGGCCTCGTGTCGTCCACTGGCAATCCCACCTGAAGGGTGGGTACAGATAGCCTCCAGGCTCCTCGGGTCCCACGTCCGCTCCGAGCACGTCCCGCCCAGTGGTCCACCACCAGGTACCGTCCTGCTCCACGCCCCAACCGTGATCAGCGCTGTCCGTCGTCTGCAACCAACACAACAAGGTGCGGGCATAGCCCGTGCAGGGGTGAGTACAACTACTCAGTAAGGACCCCGAGACCCCCGAAGGTCTCCCGAAATCCACAAAGGATATAGCACAAAAGAAAGATGCAATCACGAAGTAACATCTGACTCGACTTAGGTATATGCCCATACACATACCAAAGTCCCCAATTCTAGCTCTGCTCACGAGCTCAAGAACAACTCAATCCACAAAGGAAGAAAGACTCAAATCCACAAGGAGAGTAACAGTAAATCCACAAAGGATAGTTCAACAAAATCCACAAAGGAGAGTAACATAAGATTCAGCTCAACCAGGATTTTCATTATCGAAACCGTAAATGTTGAAGAGCCCCATCTCTGAAGTGTACAGTGGTCCTGTCACGACTCCGAGGTACTGCTCACTAACCTAGACTGCTGAAGTACTCCTCCTGTCGAGTACCGCGGGTCTGCTGCCAACTACCGGGTGCTCCGTCCGCTGAGGGTCTGCTGCCAAATACCGGGCGCTCACCCAGATAGCCTACTGAGGTACTCCTCCTGTCGAGTACCGCGGGTTTGCCGCCAACTACCAGGCGCTCCGTCCGCCGTGGGTCTGCTGCCAACTACTGGGCGCTCCGTCCACTGGGCTAGTCGACTCACTCCAAGTCGAGTCAGTCAAGCAGTCGTCTGGTCTCAGTCATCTACACGGTCTCCGTACTCCGCACGCACGTCTCCACCGTCGCGGGTCTGTCGCTACAACCAAGCGCACACACTCCGTAGAGTATCGCGGGTCTGCCGCTACAACCAAGCGCTCCACCGCCAAGGGTCTGTTGCTGCATCCAAGCGCACAACCACTGTCAAGTACCACGGGTCCGCCGCTACACCCAAGCGCTCCACCGCTCAAGGTAAAAAGAAGATTCAGCTCACACAGGTTCGGTAGCACTGTTCCACGTAGGATCGCTGAGTGCAGTAGTCGACGCAGTCCACGGAGGATCTCTGCACAGTCGTCGCCGCAGTCCACGAAGGATCTCTGCTCTGCCGTCGTCGCAGTCCACGGAGGATCTCTGCTCTGCCGTCGTCGCAGTCCACGGAGGATCTCTGCTCTGCCGTCGTCGCAGTCCACGGAGGATCTCTGCTCTGCCGTCGAAGTCACAGCCAGCACTAGGGTTCCCGCACATAGCGAGCTCGTTAGGAGGGTCCGCTCCACGAGCCGAGAGGCTGATACATCAACTGACACGTAGTCCGAAGTTGATGTATCCAAAAGTTTCGTATCGACAACAGGATCTCAACGCAACAGACGGCGCGTCAATCGGACGCCCGGTCTGAGAGTTATTGGCATTTTCGTCCCAGGGGCCCGGTTGGTTTTTAGGGCAAAACCAACCCGACCGTACCCCACCTGTATCCGATCCTCGGGCGGAGTATGCCAAAAGTTCCGTCTCACTTAGAGGAAACTACCACAGCTGACGGTACGTCGTTCGGACGTCCGTAGCTCAAGTTATGAGCGTTTCTGCTCCGAGGGCCCGGTTGGTTTCGTGTACGAACCAACCCGGCCGAACCCAAAGTCTTCCGAAACCTTGAGTATAATATACCGAAACGACCGTCTCGATCCAAGGATCGCGTAGCCGCTGACGGTTCGTCAATCGGAGGTCCCTGGCCCAAGATATGGGCGAAAGACCGAAGAAGGCCCGAAACGGGGGTTCTGGGCCCGGGGCGACCCGGCCCGAACCCCCCCCTTGGGTCGGCCGAACCGGGTCGGCCCGACCCGGGTCGGCCCGAACCGGCCCGACCCGGGTCGGCCCGAACCGGCCCGACCCGGGTCGGCCCGAACCGGCCCGACCCGGGTCGGCCCGAACCGGCCCGACCCGGGTCGGCCCGAACCGGCTCGGCCGGGTCCGGTCCGGCCTGGGCGCGGCCCGGCCGACCGGACCGGCCGGCTCGGCTTCGGCCGAGCGGCCGAGCAGGCCGCCGCCGCGGGTTTGACCCGCGGCATTTGGAGAAACGCGGCCCCCGCGGGGGGCCGCCTGTCACGCGGACGCGGCCGGGCCGCCGCGTCCGTTCCCGGTTCCGCGCGGCCGCGGAACCGGCCGCCGCCGCCGCGGCGGGAGATCTCCACGGCGGCGCGCCGGGCGCCGCCGCCTCCGGTCGCCGGCGCCGCCGCGCCGGCGACCCGCGCCGCCGCCTCCTTCCGCGGGCCGCCGGAGTTGCTCCGGTGGCCCGTTTTGCCTCCCGTCTGTGCCATTGTTCCTCCCGGGACGCGTCCTCCACTGCGGAATCAACAAATGGCCCTTGCGTTGTGCTTTTGCCGTCGCCCGCCAAATCCGCACAAAAAGGAAGATCGGCGGAGGGTTGCCGGGTCTTGTTCGTTAGACCCGCTCCCTCCGCGTTAATCATAAACAACGGGAGAAAAGAATAAGATGATCAACACATGATCCAACAATTTTATTTAAAGATAAAATTGTTCGCTTGAAACCGGCTTTTTAAATTTTCAAGAACGTTCACGAGAAAATTTAAAAGGGGTAACTTTTCCAAAATAAATCCCTACCTCGAAGTCGTCGTCGGACGAGAGGTCGTCGCGGAATCGCTCGTCGCGGAAGAAGGAGATCGTCGCGTCGTCGCGGTATCCGGCGTCGCGTCGCCAATCTCCGGATCAAGAACAAACGGATTTAATTAATTAAATCCGTTGTTATTGAAATTAAGAAGGGAGAATTTAGAAGTTTCGATTCTCACCTTTAACCGCCGATCGCAGGTTCGCCGCAGAAGAAGAGGCACCGAAGAAGAAGAAGGTCGCGGAAAAGCTGTTGACGTCGCGGATCGTGCGTCGTCGGATTCCGGTTCCGGCGTTCTTCGCGTTCTTCGCGTTCTTCGCGTTCTTCGCGTTCTTCGCGGAGAGGGTGGAGGAACGAAGATTCTCTCAAATCCTTTCCAAGGATTTTTAGGTTGGTCTTATTTTATAAACATGCCAACACGAAACCGGTTAAGAAACGATCCATCAATTCGAAAGAAACGACCCATTTAATTCACGAAGAAACAGTCCATTTAATTTACGAAATAAACCGCCCAATTAAATGGTCTGTTAAGAATTAAAGAAAACGCGTCGGTTGACTTTTCAGTTACTTTGACGGGTTTTCGCGGGTGCGTTACTTAGCGAAAGAAACGGCGGGGCTCGTGCGGGTCCCACCGCACAAATATCCTACCAAGGGGTAGGATATTTCTGGATAGCATCCTATCCAGTTCAACTCAGTTCAAGCCGCCTTTAAGTGACTTTAAGTGGCTTCCAAGCAGTTTAAGTGAAATAAAATAAAGTTGTCGCACAACTTTATTTTATTCTGACTTAAAGCTGCAAAATTTAAAAACCACGTCTTGAGCAAACGCAACTCCGGAAGAGGCGTTTCTAAGCAAATACCGGCGCTGCGATTTCATCGGTGCCCTCAGAATTCGATTCCGGGCACCGGTTCAAAAGATAGAAAAACCCGCTCGTTCGTTCACTGAACGTACCCGAGCCAAACTTCGGAAATTGATTCCGGGCACACCGGGCCTCGGAATCAGGTGCCGTCTGAAGCTGCGCTCTTGTAAAATTCCAAAGAAAATTAAGAAAAAAATTTCCTTGAAATTTGCGGGTCTTTACAGATTACATGAATATTTTATGTATTGAATATTAATATAACTTATTATTACATATTATTTGTTGTTACACATGACTCTAATGTAATAATGTTAAAGAGTATATGAATCATTTATAATGTCCTTACAGTTCCCCGCTATGATGAGAACCTTGATGAGCTATGATGATATTCTCAAATTATGTTATGTGGTTGGATAACATACTATGATGAGACATATATTACATATAATGTTAGGTGTGAGTACTCATAAGCAGATGATGCTTATTCTCCTAAAGTTCGCATACGATAATCTCCTAGATGGGAGATTATGGGCACAAACCCGCTAGTAAATTTTTTTCATGTTTTTGGTGTCATTGGATATTACTATCTATGAGCATGTGTGATGGTCCTTATACTTTAATATTATTATTAATTCATTTTACAACTAACGTACTTAAATGTATTTCCTAAACCATGACGATAACTGTTTATGGAGAATTTAGATACATTGGGTTCATCACAAGTGACATTTCATTAATGAAAAATTTGAGGAAGGATTTATCCCTTCCATATTTATGGAAGCTTATATCTAGATTCTTTTATCAGAATATAAAAGTCACATTAAATTATAGGGACACGGTGTAATGATGTGTTTATTTCAGATAGTCAAAGAAATTCATATTAAGCATATAGGTCAGTGACACAGTTTTGAAACCTTATTAATGAGATATTATGACAAAGGGATTTTATTACACATTGATCTTCCATATATGGTTATTGACATTGTGACATTAAGTTATTTCTCTTATGTTCCTTAACTCATTGATATACAGTAATCTTGGACTTTAGGCAAGCCCACCTAATGCCAATGAGAAATAATCCTATAGGGTCACACACTAAGTGTTTTAGTTGATCTCAATTAAATTCTATTTGAGTTTAATTAATAGAATAAATATTATTCTAAAGTTTGAGGAATAATTTTATTTAAGTTATATTGATCAGATAAATTAAATAAATATTTATTCACTGACATGTGAATAAAATATTTATTTCATTTATCGAATATTTTAATAAATATTTATTTTCTAGATAGTGAATAAAATATTTATTTTTGAATAAAATATTTATTCTATTGTTCAATAAATGATAGAGGATATCGAATGAACCAAGACCGAGGATGATGGAAAATATTAATTAACAAGACAGTTATATAATGTTTTTATTGCGCAAGTTGGCACACACCACAAAAATAATAATATAATTATTATTATGTGGCATGGGGTTTATTAAAGGTTATTAATTTTATTTAATGTTTGGTATGCAATTAAATAATATTTTAACTCAAATCCCAACTCTATAATTAGAGGATTATTTATATTCTCTAGAGTATCCAAAAAATAAAAATAGAGAATTTTTGCACACAATGAATTCTCTCTCAACTCCTCCTCTATCCCTCTAAATAATGAGAAGTTCAAGATAGATTTCATCAAGACCAAAAAATGAGCAATCAAGAACAAACAAATCAAGACATTCGACTCACCGTGGAAATATTCAGAGATAAATCAGTGTTTCTTAAAGATCATAGGATTACATGTACATCATATTTAGAGGGATTCTATCCTTGTATCCTCACAAGAAAACAAATATAATCTAAAAGGGTCCTTTCAGATGACCAACATTCACCAACAAAGAAAGTTCCTAAGCCTAGGTATTTATTTCTTCAAATATTAAATAAATCAATTATAAATTTGATATACAAGATCCCCGCCCCTGGTTTAGAGAAATTATTATAATTTTTTTTAATATATCACCCACCTCTACATATTTTCACTAAACCTAAAACCAAAACCAAAATCTCTCACCATCCAATTATGGTATGTTTGTGTTAAACAAACTAGGGTTGGGTGGTGAGTGTTTTATGATCTTCAACAGGTGTATGAATTATATGTTGGTACTATTGGTTTATTAGGGAATAACAATACCCAGTCATGGAATTCCTCAATTAATAAAATGGACCCACTACAATGATTTTTCACATATGAATAATGATAGAACAAATTAAGGTTTCAAATAGGAATATTATCACCATAACCATCCAACTAAGAGAGAGAGAGAGAGTAATTAGTAGATAAATCTCTCTCTTACCTGTCAATAGAAGAAAAATTTGTAAAAAGTTGAAACCAGGATAGCATTTTATTAGGTCTATCCAAGCCCAACTTGATCACTATATCTCATAAATTTTTCTCAACCAATCATTTAATCTTATTTTCAAGTTCTCAATTTCTAAAATCAAACCCAAAATCAAATTTCCTAAAATCAACTAAAAAAGTGAAAAACCATTTTGGATGCACTTCTATTTGGTAGAGTATCTAGGTTTTTCCAATATAGTACACCTAGATAAAAAAATATCTTTACATGTCCCATGGTAAGTGTGTGTCAATAATATAGACCACATAAAAGAAATTAGGTGCATAATAAAAAATATGTCTCAATGAACAAAATTTGAGACTAAAGAACCTTACCTCTTATCCTGACTTACCCAAACATACATTAACCTACAATTTCATAAACATGTTTATATTAATCTCTTAATTTATAACCTTAATCATATACATTTTCATTCATACACATCATAAATATTAATTCTCTATATGAATTATCCTAATTGTCCACATCTGATGTCTATAATTTTGATCATTTATACCAATTTAATAATAACAATATTAAAATTCTTTCTTCTTCCAAGTATTATGATTAATAGTTCATTAAATTTAATTTTAGGTATTAATGATGATAATTTATTATGTTTCAAATTCATTTCATGATTGTTTCAGTATTTATCCTTGAATATGAAATTAATAAAAATTATGTTCCACTGATTCGTTATGATTAGAGTGTGTTTTCATGATTAATGAATTAAATATTGATATAGCATTTTTTGTAACAAAAAAATATTTAGAAGTTTATAAAATATTATACTATTTATTATTTAACCATATTCATTCATGATATTAATTAATATTATTGTTCAATTAGGTGGTTAAACCGACCCAAACATGAACATACCAAGATTTGATGAATGATTTTAATGTGGTTTTATTGTAATAGAATTTTACCAAGAGTGTAATTATCTTAATTATTTCTTATTAATATTATAAATAATAATTATAATTAATTTTAAGAATAATTAATTTATATGAAAATATAAAAAATTTTGAATAAAAGTTTATCCTCTTAGTATGATTATTTTAAATGATTAAATTAATGATAATCATTTGTTGATCATATTATTAATAGGTTCTATAATTTTTTATAAAAAAAATTAATGATATCATAAAAATTATATTTATAATTTAATATTATCCATATATCCATCCTTTTATGGCGGTGAAGGAAAAAAATACATGTTATGTCATGGAGGTGGTAATTCGTACGACAGACGAACAATGGTTTTGTTTTTCTTAATGGATGGGTAATATAAAAAAATAATGATAATAACCATAATATAGTAACATTAAAGTATATTAATTCCAATAATATATTTATATTAGTGTTTCTAGAATAAATTTTAAATAATATAATTATCAGTAAAATTAAATAGTTGATAATACTCATGATGGGGAATGGAATTTTTCTTGGACGTTTCCTTGAATTTCAAAGTCTTAGGCTAAAAATGAGTGACCTAGGGATTATATTAAATATAAAGGATTATTAGAAGAGTAAAATAGTATATATTTAATTTAAAAGTAGAAAGAAAATTGAGTCTTGAAGTGGTGAATATGTTACCCTTTTATAAGTGAAGAGAAGTGTAATTTTGGGAATACCCATTGAATTTTAATAATTTAATATTTATATTCAAGATTATAAGGATTAAGAAAGAAAAATTTGAGTAAAGGGGGAGATACTTTTAATATACAAAACTTTATCATCAATTATTTTAAAAATTAAAATATTTTTTTTCATTTTCACATTAGTAAAATACCTTCGACTATTTTTACTTTTTATCATGGTAACTAATTTTTAATTATAGTAATTAATTTTAATTTTAAAAAATAAAATTGAACTAATTACATATTTTGAATATTATAATTTCAAATTTTAATACCATTTTGTTGGATAAAGTTTCTATAGGTATGAAAATATAATTTTAAAATATAAAAACTTAAATGCATAAAATCATTTTTTGAGAAATAACTTTTTTGGAGCCATAAATTTATATAGAAGGTAAAATTATCATGTATTATTATTATAATGACATAAATTTAATTATTATAAAATAAATAATGGATATAATTCTTCTAAGGAAATCCAAAACCAAATATCCCCTGAAAAAATACTTTATTCAAAGAAAAGATGAAAAATAATTTTTTTTGTTTTAAATTAACATTTTAATTAGTTATAAAATGTTTTTCAGAGGTTTTATAAGTTAAAATGATATTTTAAAATGAATAATTTCATTCATAAAATTCATATTTTATTACATAAAATTTATTATTAATTTATTGGTTATTTTTTATATATCGATAAAATCATAAAAATTATATGTTTCTTGAAAACCGTATTTTTCAATAAAAAATTGACATTTTCTGTAAAAACTCAAAAATTCATACTAAGATAAATTTGATATTATGTGTTAAAAATTGAAGATAGTTTTTAAAAATTTGAATTTAAAAATTAATCATTTAAATAAATTCATGAATAGATGAAATTTAAAGAGAAAAATTCACGATTGTTCAAGTTATGGTATTTATATATTATAGTAGTGCCTATGGTGTTACACCCAAGTAATCCTTCCCTTACTAATCAGAATATAATATTAAACACATAATAACCTTACCCAAGTGACTAGGTAGGTTTTTAACCCATAAGTACATGCAATAAATTTTATGTTAATAAACATGTATCCCTTATCAAGAAGGAATTTAAAGCAGAAACCCAATAAAATAAGGAACAAAATGGTAGAAGAACAACACGTAGGGACTCAATTAAATATATAGAAACTAAATTCCAATGTTATCAAAAAATGTAACCCAAAAATAAAAAATTAAAACCATATAAAAATTAATGACAAACAACATTATAATTGATAAAGAGGATAAAGTTTTTGTTAGTGATCAACATTTAAAAAATCTAATTAATTTATAACCTATTTTCCCCTAATTTCACTGAATAAGGTAATATATGAAACCAATAGTCTTTAAATATTTTTTTCTTATGTTATCTATATCCAAAAGAGGATGGATTTTCCACATATTGAGAAATTTTTTTCAAGAGGTAGTTAAATGAAAAAGGATGTGGTTTTCTTTTTTAAATCCTAATGAATAAATAAAAAAATGATGAGTTATAAATATGAATAGTTCATACAATTAATTTTTTTTTCAACAAAATATTGACCACCACAAAATTTATCTAAGTAAGTATAAGTCAAACTAATAAATTAAAATGTGATCTATAACCATATTCACATTAAAAAAATGATATATGCCATATAGTCAGCTAAGTACAACCTATCCTCTTCGTTTATTATTCAAAAACCAATGTAAAAAACGAGTCCAAACTTTTAATATTATGAGATTAGTGGCATAACCTAAAAAAGATAAAGAACCTCAATTTTTTATATGATATAATGAATATTAATTTTATTAAATATTTTATAAATAGTTCTTGTCAATCAAAACATGTTAATTACCAATAATTCATATAATTATATTGTATTTATATAGAGTTGGATAAAAAAACAATTATACATTATCAAGTAAATTAATATAAATTAAGGATTTAGCAACCAAAAGATTATTTTATTCAAGTGTAATATAAAATTTATTATATGATGGTAAATAGAGGTAAATAAAAAAATTATCTAGAGAAAAATAATTTTTAAAATTCATTTAATAACTGAATGAAAAAAATTCATGTTATTATATTAAAATTTGGATAAAATGGTAATTAAAATTTTCATAATAAAATTGTAAACATGAATCAGGTTGTGTAAAAATATTTTTTTGACACATCTTAGGGAAAATACAATTAAAGAGATATGGAGGGTTGATACAACATACCCATTATATTATTGATAAGGTTAATGTAATATGGAAACACCAAAAAAATCCTAAAATTAAAGATCTAAAATCCATAATAGAATTAGTTTCAAGAATTTAACTCTATAATTGAAGAAGAATAAATCCAAAAAATATATGCTGATAATTATTAAAATTCCCTTTAAATTAAAATCATAAACACCCCGAATATTATTATCCTAAAAATTATTTAATTTGAGTAACTTTTAATAAAATCCTAGAGAATCCCCCAAAATAAGGAAATAAATAAAAATTATTGTTGGAATGATTCCAATGCTCCTATGGAATTAATCATATAAATCCACAATCTCAAGAACTAGAAAAAAATAAATGGAAGGATAATACATTATCTAGTGTTTTGAAACATTTTTTTGACACCTTGTAATTGGTGAAGAAGGGAAAAAAGTTAGAAAGGAGGAGTTGACGTCAACCTCCACTGCTTGGACTCTTTCTTGTGTATACAACATCCAAACATCACCAATAGGGTAATCCATTTTTTATTTATTTTCCTTAGACCATTTTATATTTCTTATTTAAATTTATGTAAAATTTCATATAATAATATTATTAATAACATTACATACAATTATATATTAGTTTATTATAAAATAATGAATATAAAACTAAATGTGAATACACATTATATTTGACAATACACACACGCCCATATCATTTAATAATAATTATAATCATTATTCAGGTTGAATTGATTAAAAATGAAGTCATGTACTCCCCTAGGTGCACTGGAAGGCCATCACTCATCCCTCTCATCATAATTGGTTATCACCCACTAGGATTTTTTTTTCAATTTGAAATAGCCTGATAACCTAGAGGATGGTGGCTTAAATTCTCCTTAAGGATATGTACTAAAGGCCCATAAACACAAAGGCTATAATTTTTAGCTTTTTACAAACCTAGGATTCTAGGGGGTCATGTTCTGTGTAACCAACGACCACATTTAGTGCCCCCCATGTGAACCCACCAAGTGACCATGCTTTATGCTCACTCCACCCTCTCCTATACCTCATGCCAAATCTCAATGCATTCCATACCAAAACATATCCAAAATTTCATGCACCCTCTCCCGATACACTCACCCTTGGCCCAACATGTTGTTCACTTGCAGGACTCCACATGCCTGCTTCCAGCCCCATGTGCATGTGTGAGGGAAAAATAGAGTGTCCCTAAAATTAGGGGGCCAAAATTGGATGCATTTAGGATTCGATCCTTAGACTCTTGGGTGTAAGAGATGTGTTTGGATAACGATACACATATATTTTAGAATATAATAATACATAAATTATTCTATAATTGCATATATATATATATATCATGTACATATATTTGTCATATATAATTTTCAACTTCAAAAAATATCAAAATAATGATATAGTTATTTAATTATTAAATATAAAATCCAACAATTTTTATTTTATACACTTCAATTATAAAATAAAAATTCATAATATATATGATCAAAATATTCTTTTTTAAATTTTATAGTAAAAAATAATCATAATTTCATAATTATTTTACAACCTATATTCAAATAATAATATTTTTTCCAATAAATACTTTATTTTAAATATATTTTTATAAGAATTTAAGCCAAATACATTGTATTTAATTAAACAATGATGAAAATAATAAAAATAAAAATAATAATTAATTTTTTATTTTTGAAAATAGCTCAAAAAAATTACGTAGGGCCCACTGGCCACATCATGGAAGACTAGTAAGGACCGCATGACTAGTTTGATCATTTACTACATGATGGACACCATAATCTTCCACTGTAGCATTCCGACCTAGATTTGCTCCACTATGAGTGAAATAGGTCCAACATACCTTAATCACATCTCCTCACATGTCTCAAGATATTTTCTAGTGGCATGGCTTTATGTATAATGTGGAGAAACTGTACCCTCTCCATTATTGATAACTATGAGTAACACAACAAAATAAATATATATAAACAATAACATGTCATGAAAATAAAGTAAAGGTGAAAAATACAACTATGTTTCAAAAAAGTTATAATATATATTTTAACATCATAAAATAGACAATTGTATTGTGACATAGTCGTACATATATAAAAAACATCTCATTTCACTAGATTATATACCACATAGAAAAAATTTAGTAAAAATATCACATTTGAATATAAAATTGTCATTGATTACTTAGTATATCCTGTCTCCAAGCTCTAACCATGCTTCACATATCATCCATCAAGGGTAGTTCCATTTCCCAAACATGGACTAGGAACTATTAATTCTAATTTTTTATCATCACCAACCTATTTCACCTCCATCGTGACTAAAAAAAGCACTATATTCCTCACACTCACCTCCTTGTATGCAAATAGATTATAATCAATGGAAATGTTGTTTTCAGAAATTTTTGTGATTATTCCACCTCTAGTAAAAATAAAAAGAATAAAAAAAATGAATGTAATACATAAATAGTCACACATTATAATAGCACGGTAAAGGAGAACATCACATCTATGCTCCAAAATAGTAATCAATACCACCCATTTTATAAATAAATATCCATTTTTAATGTCACACATAAACATATGGGAATGATCTACCATGGGTAGATCATATACCAAATCACCAAAATAATAATAAAATTATTTGATATTATTACAAATTAAGTCCCAAGTCCATGATAAGTCCTGTCTCTCAGCTCAAACTATGCTCTATAGATCATCTATTAATATTAAGGATCATTATCCATCCTGGATCATAGACCATAATGTCTATCTAGGAACTGGGGTCTTTGATCAGGTTATATGTAACACATAGTATTCCAAAAAAAGGGTTCTCTAAAAAATTATATATTTTCCATGTTTATAAGCCTAATTTATATTAATATTTTATTCAATAATTATATTGAGTTAAATTCTAACAGTATATATTATTAATATTTTTTTATTGAAATACATTAGTGTGATTGAGTTTTCTAGTGTTTTACTATATTTTAGAGGAAAAGGAGTTGAATCTAGAAGAAATAATAGTTTTTGATGTCCAAAAATTATACTAAGAGGAAAAAATTTAAACTAGTATAACCAACACATATAGGAGATCAGGTCAATAATACATCAACCAAGGAACAATCCAGGATAGATCAAGTGGGTAAAATATATATGTGGAATAACCTAGGGGTGTGTGCACCTAGGATAGGATCACCATACATGGGGATTTATAAGCTTGAAGGGTATTGGTTAGAGGGGCATGAGATGCTATTCAAGGTTTCCTTCCATAAATAGCATCATATTTAGTAGAGGCACTATATTCTTGAGTTTGATGTTGGATGAGTGTATCCTAGGAAATATACATTTTTACCAAAATATAGTCCCTCAATACTACCAATCACCATTTCACCTATAAGGCTGGGGGTTTTCAAGTTGATTGGACCAATATTTTTTTATCATATGGTGTTTAATCTCCATGACCAATAATACAAGATTGTTGTATCAATACCAATGTAAAGATAATAAAATTGAATTCTTGGTCTGTATTATGTCACATTGATGTGTATTTTATGAATTATTTTATAAGTCATCAATTTTTATTTTCACCATATATAGGAGTGACCATGTAAATACATTGCAATGTGGGAACTTGTTGACATCATCTTTTTAAGATAACTTTCAGAAACATTTAACACTAAGAGCAGATGGGTTTGTTAGTTTTACTATTTTTTAGATAATTTAAACTTTTTATACCTTTACCAATTTGTTCTTTTAGGATATCAATTCTCTAAATCATCATTGTATCTCACATATCATATGGAAGATGAAAAAATCGAGTAACTATTGACACACCACATTTTTATGAGGTTCACTGCTCAATGAGAGTAGATAGGATTTGTTATATTAGAAAAGGACTGATATAATGATTACCTCTATAAATAAATACCATTTATAGTGGAATGACCAGGGAGTATCATGAACCTAATACATGGTTCTCTACACTTTAAAATATTGAACAAAAATAATCATAATACCCTTAGGATGGTGATATCCTAACCCAAATACAGTATAAAACTAGATCTTTATGCTACCTTTAGATAGTATGAAAAATCTTCAAGTGCATTTCAAAAAAAAACCAAGTCTACAATAACTTAAAACTTTACAATTTTGCAGTGATTATTAGTTCCTTTTATTCTTTCTCTTATTTTACTTTGACAAAAAATGAAATTACACTTTATTTTTATTCTATATGCAGATTTGTACACACCATCCTTCCTCATTACCATAATAATATTATAATGCTACTTATTCTTCACATTAATACATGGAAGTAACTTTTTCATACACAAATGAAAGATCTTACATTATTCTTCAATGAAATAAATTTAACAACGCATTATTCTACTACTCTCCTATATTGGCCATAAGTCACTTATTTTTCTATGTTTAATAAAAGGTATAGAAATCTTCTTATTCTTCTCTTTTAAACTTATTATTAATTCATCATATTAATTTTTAGTGCACACTGATTTCAATAGATCTTTCTCTCTAATTTTTCATCGACTTGTTTGATCTGTAATAATAAACAACATCAGGTCTCTTTTTTACACATGAATGGATATTCTTATAACTCTACAGGGTAACATAAACACCATGACCTTTTCTTGACATGAAATACATATATAGAGAGAATAATATAACACTCTCTATTTCTTAGAAATCCCATTTTCCATTTAGGTATTTAGTTCATACTATAAATTACTTATTTTTAATTATTAATATTTTAAACAATTGACAATATCCTAGATATTTTATTTTCATCTTTTAAATTTATGGTCTTAAAAATCAAGGAATACTCCTTTTGAATTAGCCTATGGATTTGAGCAGTTTCCTTATTATTTTTTCCACAAAATATATGTGTTTATTCTCTTTTTAAATACTCTATTTATTCATTGTTTTCATGTATATTGGAAAATTTTGGTCATGGATCCTTGATTAGAATTGAAAAAATCCCACAAATCTTTTTACAAATCTGTCATAACTCCTTTTATTTTCTATAAAACTAACTTCTTTAAAATCATTTAAGATCTCCATATATATGAAATCATGTATCTTTTAAATGTTGATCATATTTTTGTGGTTCAAATTTTATCTGAACACTTTTTTAATTTCTTTAAACATATCATATTTCTCTCTTTCTTGAAGGCTTAGGATTTTAATGCTTACAATTTAAATTATTGCAATCTAGATCAAAGGTTTATGGAAAATAGTAAATTATTAAACTTATAATATTTCCAATTTCATTATTCAACTAAAAGAATTATTTTCCTCTCAAAATATTACATTTAGTTGATACAATAGAAGAAATTATTATGATTCAATAAAAACTCATGAACATATGAAAAACTAGAATACATTGTTTTTATCTTATTAACCATTGATACTCCTTTAATATTTATTAATCACCTATAGGTTAATGAATTGAATCATAGAAGCTTAGATCATAATAATTCTAAGTGATCATGATGTTTAAATAGATTATTATCAGTTAACTAGAAACTCTTTATTTTATCTTCTCAGAATATATAAATTATGGAAACTTAAGTTTTCACCCAAAAAATTTATCCAAACTAATTACTTGTTTGTAATTGGATATATGAAGAAAATTTTAGTGGATAGATCATAATAATAATACCATATAACCATTCCTATCATACTAACCATTAGGATTTATGAAAAAAAAAATTATCCAACCATCCCTATTTGACTGACAGTGAGGAACAAATATATATACAATTGGTAAACCATTTGGATTTACCAAGTGAAGTTTATAAAAAGTGATTCATATTCTAAATACACCACATAAACCACAAATTTACTATAAATGGATTTACTTTAAGGAAAAATATCAACTATGTGAAGAAAAAGTTTTTAGATTAACCACACAGGACAATGCCCACATGAAGATATGACCATTGGATCGACTATGTAACCATCTCAATCTTGAAATTATATAATTCACTCAAATAAATACCAGGATTCTTCAAACCATCATTAAACTTCATCAAATAAGTTAAAACCACTTAAAATATGTTTTAGAAAGTGTGTCTATACCCACTAACACTTGTACTCTATTTTTATTAATAACAACTTCACAATCATCAAATTTTACTCTTTAATTTTTGTATTAACCAATGTTTCATCATCAAAAATATAAAGGATTTATAATTATAAAAAATACAAGGGACTTAATCTCTTAAAACACATTTTTTATATAAATTAATCTAAAATATAATGTAACATCATTCTCCTTTATCATTTTTGTAATGAAGAGAAACTTTATAAACACCTTTCAATATGTTTTTTTTGAATCTTAATCTATATAGAGAAAGTGACACTTTATTTTGAAACTTTTTCTATATTTAATTATCTTTTTTCACTTCAATTACTCATAATTACACATTAAGATCACTAATCATTAATATTTCATATTTATGGAAGATAATTTTAAGAAAATAAACAAAGTGGACTCAACAATCACCCCTCTATATTTGTTTTCATTTATTTATAAATAATATTTCAATACGTGCTTCATTACATTTATCCCCTTTTATTATCATTATTGATTTTTAAATTTATCTAACACTTATTGAAAATAGATACAAATTACCTATAAAATCATGATATTAATTAAAAATCAAGAAATGTTACCTCAATAATTCTAATATAAGTCTATATGAGCAATACTCAGTGCAAAAAATGCGGGTTTTTTATATAAAAAAGTTATCCATTGAAAATTTTATTTGATTTTAACTAAATTGAGATAGTTATTTCCTTCCTCAGAATCTATACAATAATTTTTATGATCAAGAAATTATTAATACCAATTAAGATACAATTTTTTTATTGAATATATAAACTATAATTTTTTTTGCAATAACTTCAAAAAGATCAAAAATATTCAAACATAAAAGGTGGGTGTTTTATTTATAAAATATACCTAAACTCTATTTAACCCTTAACATATACATGAGTGATTTAAAAAATTACCTCCTTAATTTTGAGATATGTTTTTCAACTAAGGATTAGAGAATAAAAAATCATACCTTCTTTTAATGATACCATTTCCCGACTATTACAAAGTAATAAAATTTGTATAAGAGAATAATTATAGTTTTTCATTCATTACCCTCTTAAATTATATCCTCCACATGGAGACACTCCAAATGATCTTTTTCTAGGTGGATCTCTTCTATAAATTGGTATCGATATTTTTCAATTATAGAATACACTATAATGAAATTATCAATGTCACCATCCAGATTTTACATCTACTATATTAACATCTTCAAGGGTGATCATTTCATTAGATTTTCCTTGAATTATAAATTTAGGGATCAATATAGAATAATTTATTCTTCAATTACGGTGTCCATTTTAGATAAATATCACTTCTTCTCAGGTTCTCCCCTTGAGAACTTTCTTTATGTTCAATTCCCTAAATTAGAAGAACTAAAATATAAGAAATGAATATAAGGGGATAATGTGTATCTTCATGTAGTAAAATGTGAAAAATAGGGTTGAGAGGATTTTCTCAAACAAGATTCATTGTTATTTCTAGTTAGCAAATATGTACAAAAGAAACTCAAATATGATTTATTTTTTTGGAAACATGGAAACACCCCATGATTTTGGAATTTATTTTATTTTAAATAAATATTTTGTTTTATATATTCTGATACATGAAACATCAAACTAAATTGAACCATTATACATTTATTGAAATACAATATCATAATGAAAGATTAACAATAATACATTAGGAAGTTTCAAATATAAAATTACAAGAAGAAAATTAAAAGTGGGGTAAATAACCATATATATATATATATATATATATATATGAATTTTTTATCCTCATTATTAACCATGATGATTGTGACCACAAATTAAACTATGAAAACAAGTAAAATAATTAATAATATAATATACATTATGAAAATGAAGTAAATAGATAAATTATAGTAAATCATGTAATGCTATATATATAAGAATGTTATTTGACCATTATATATATGGTCATTGGACACATGGAAATTATATATATATATATCACATATATAATAATTATGTATATTTAAATTCAATTGGTTGGAAATGAATATAAAATTTTTTGAAGATAAAAGAAATATTTTTTAGATAACTATTTTTATATGTGAATTGTATTATTGTCTTAATATTTTAAATTAATCACTTTATATAAATAATTATATTTAAATAATTATATTATATATTATATTTCATTAATTAACATTAGTTTAACTATATTTTTTAAAAAAGGAATTAGAATAAAGTAATTTAGGCTTCAAAAATACGTTGTCATCAAAAATGGGTTTTATTTCATTTTGTACACATAATTTATAATTTATTTTTGAATATTTTTTAAAAAATATTTTGTAAAAAGGATATTAGTTTTTTAAATAAAATTATCTAAATTATCTTAGGGTGATGTTTTTGGATTTTTCTGAAAAGAATTATTATTTTTTGAATAATTAAAAATACTGAATTTATAGCAAACTATCATTTCTATTAAAGTATTTACAAAGTTAGAATTTTTTTAAGTGATTTTAAAATTTCATTAGGTTATTTAAATTAAAAATAATCCAATTAATTTTAATTTAATTCACACTCTTCTTAAATTTGATATAAAAAATTTTATACTTAAAAATGGATGTTTTAGAAAAATTGGTTTACATCATGTTTTGCGAGATTATTTTACAAGTAATTTATAAAACTTATAGGAATTTAGTTTTATAAAATGTATTAAATATTTTTAATCAACATGTACAAATTTATTAATGGTCATATGTTCATTTTTTGACTCTATCAATAGATTTTTTTAAAAACCAATTACAACGGAAATAGTTAAAACACTTTAAAAGGGATAAAAATACATTGATAACGATTAAAATGATGTATAAACATGTATAAATAACATTCGATAGTAATATTTAGACTCGATATCATATCTTATTCGAATATGAGTCATTTTTTTATCCATTTGGTTTGAGGAATACAATAATATATTTTATTTCTTTGTAAAATTCAAAGTGTTTCCTCTACCTCACTTATAAGAGGACACCCCTATCTTCTCTTATACACAATTAAAGAGACTATTTTATTAGTGATAAAATAAAAAAACCTTTCCTAAATACCATCATCTTTTTCTAAAGTTTATTTATTTTTATATTACCATCCTATGATGGAATTATGTATAAACCTAATAAGGTTGTCTGAAGAGTAGGTATAGATCTTAACTGAGTGTTTTGTTTATATTTATTCTTTTACCTCTTTCAAACCTCACTTAACCACTATGATATAATTATAGAATTATGTATAATTTAATTAAATATTAATATTATTAGGTTATAACCCTTTATTAAAATATTTCTACATTAAATAGGAAATGAAACCATTGTTCATGCGTACATACAAACTATCACCATACTAACCGAGGAAATTAATTTTCCATCACCACCTTCCATGACTAGTTGTAATGATATATATAATGTATATATATGGAATTTATGAAATAATTATAATTATATAATGATATTATATCATTTATTTTCATAAATTTCTATCCATTGATAAATGATAATGTCGTTTATGCACATGTGTGGATTATGACCTCCATGAAGGGATGAGATTCCTTTTTCATCATCAAATCACATGGTTGGTATATATAAGTGTATTTAAAGAAATAAGATTATATTTATGATATAATCATCATTATGGAAATATAAAATAATACCTACCTTATTTACCTCAGTTTCATTGAAAAATGAAAATGTTAAGCTTGCTTACATATTGACTACTGTCTCCATGATGTATAATAATTCATTTTTATTAACCTCCATACATGGTTAATTATAAAAGTACAATTAAAGAATAAAAAAGATAATTATAACTTGATTAATATTCTATAAATGATATAATCATGATCCATTTAACCATAGTTAGCCTACCAAATTCCTTATAGACATATCAATCAAATATCCTCAAAACGTTTAACATGAAGTTAATTGATTAATTAGTCAAAGTGAAATAAAATTAATAATAAAAATTTAAAATGTAGTAAATTAAGTAAATAATTACCATAATCTTATTATTATGAAAGATAAATAGTCTGCATGATCATTTAAACTTGAGGTAATGGATTTCTAGTCTCAATTCCATTTCTTTGAAACTTAAGCTATTTTCACCACAATTTTTCTTTTCATAGTGTTTAAACTTCCTTATATATATATATATTTTATTATTAATTTATAACATTAAATCCATTAAAAATATATTCCAAGTACTTTCCTTTAATTTTTCATTAGTTTAAAATTTATCACATCATACGAGATTCATTTCCTTAAAAACCTCATTTTAAATGTTTTATAAATTAAATTTTATTAATATCTTTACACTATGTGTATATTCATAAAATTATTTTAGGGATGTATTTATATTTGTATAACTGAATAAAAAATTAAATTTTATGTCTCTTTTTACATCCTTTTAGAGGTTCTCAAATAGAACCTTTTTACATATTTTATATGGAATGCTTTAACCTAATTTACAATAGGAAAACATTATTGATATATTCTAAGATGTAAAGTTTGTCTAATATTTCCCATTCTCATGAACATTATTTTCTATTTTTATTCCTTTAAAAAACCATGGTTTTTAATTAAATACCCTTTTCCCTTCTTCAATGATTTTTTAGTTTTTTTTCAATAATAGAATTTTTAAAATAGGAAAGTTTTATCTCTAAAAATGAATTTCATATGGGTTTAAAATAGTTTTTCAAAGGATTTATGATGAAAATGTGAAATATTAAAAATGATTTGTTCATTATACAGTTCTTGGTCATTATAAATAATTATGGGTGACCACTGTACAACTTATACAATGGGTGATTAAGATACAACTTATATGATGGGTGAGCTCAATACATCTCTCCAATGCATTGGGTAATATTCATTGTCTTTAAAGAGATAAGGAGGAAGTTGATCAGGGAGGTTTATCATATGAATTTATCCAGGATCTGGTTTTTTCTAACATTATTTAACACATGTTATGAATATAATTCTCTAAAATTACTACAAGGGTTTCTATTTTCTTTATATGGGGTTTAAAGGGTTTTCTTTGAGAAAACACCTTTTTCCCCATGTGGATATAAATTATTTTATATTCCAAAAAAATTATGTGAAAAGGGTAAAAAAATTATGGGTTTTCATGCTTTTTATTGGACTAACCAATTTCTCTCCTTAATATATCATACTGAGCATTTTACACCCATTTATGTTTTTCAAATGTTTTTTTCATAAGGTTTAAGGATTAGTTTGAGCAAAGAATAAATCAAGTTGAAAATCATGAAGATTTTACATGAAAAGAAAATGAGTTTCATTTTAATGTTTTTATTCTGAGAAAAATGGATATTGAGGTTATGTTTCTAATATTTAATGTTTTTATTTGTTTTTAAGTGTCATGGCATAATTCTATAAAACTACAAACTAACAAATGAATTATATAGTGGAAGAAAATGATTTACTTTTAAAAAAATTAAATTATGGGTTGAATAAGGATCGGGTCTATAATGATGGAAAATTTTATAAATTAAATTCTCTTATTAATGAATAAATTAATTATTAATGAATTTAGTTATAGAAAACACAAGCACTATATTTCATTTGTTATTTGGACCATTATAAAATATAGTAATAATTTTGTGAGGGAATTATAAGCCCGTTAAGCATCATAACCATTAACAATACTATCATTTTACGATAATTGATATTATTAAAATATATTAAGGTCTTTCATAATATCTAATTGAAAAATAAGGAATAAGTTATGGCCTCGACCAGTAGGATTATACCCATTGAAGTCCATTTATCAAATATTCCGTGGGAGATGGAATCAATGGGATTTTCCCTTGACCATGACCAATATAATATTAAATAATGGTAACATGAGTGAAAAAAATTTATTATATAATTTAAAGTTCATATAGATCACTTCCCAAACCATGTTCACCGAACCACCCTAAGAAAGTACCATGATCACACACTATACACTTAGGATATACACTGGAGTAATAAGGGGTTATGTAGCTATGACCTAGTAGTATGAAAATGTATATTTTCTTTTAATAAAATATTTTCTATATTTATTCCTTTTCATTATTTATTTACATATATATGCATTATTTTATAATTATTTTAATAAAAATAACATTTTTATATAAAAAACCCAACATTTTTATTTTAGGAACATTTAGTTCCAATTAAAATACAATTTTTAATAAATTTTATAAATTTTAAATATATTTAATTTTCATGAAAAATTCTTATCAAATAATATATATATTTAAATAAAAAATATAATATAATTTTATGAAGTCCATGTAATTTTTATATGGGTCAGAATGTTTCTTGTGTTGTGAAAACTGGTATTGTTTTAAAAAATAAAGAAAAAATTATTTCAAAGGGAAAATTAATATATTTTGATAATTGTTTTGGTAAAATAAATATAATTTTTTAAATAATATCATTAAAATTATCCAATGGTAATTTTTTATTAAAATTTTAAGATAAATATTTATTTGGGTTAAATTAAATTTGGTATAAATATACGTTATGTATTATGAGATCATAATTGAAAAAAAGTGATTTAATAAATACTATTAAAGTCATCTATAAATAAATGGATTTTAAATTTAAAATAATATGTTTTGAATGTATTTAATTAATATTAAAAACCTGTAATGAATCCTCCAAAAATATTAGCTTCATTCTTAGCCTAATAAATTTAAAACCACTCCTCTTTTTAAGAGACCATAAGAAAAACCCATGTAATGGTTTTTATTTTTTTATTGATTCATTACTTATAATCCAAAATAGATGTTTAGAAATTAATAACCCCCTTCACTTTTTCTATAAATACCCACAAAACCTCACATTATTATTTACTAAAACACCATTGAGCATGAATTTCTCCTCTCACTTCCTCTCTAAATCCCTCTCAAGTTGTTATAAGTATCTTAAGAGGATCCTCCCAATCTTTTAGAATCCCCCCCTCAAGGTAATGGGTTATCTTCATCCTCCTATTTATTCAAGAAAATTCTTTGCATTAATACTTTTTATTTGAAATTTTTTTATGTTAACATATGTTTATACACATCAAGTTACTATCCTTTTGATTATCGAGTATTGATACACCACCTGTCACTCTCATTAATCCTTCCATTAACCTTTATGTACACCCATAATATTGGAGAAATTATTATGTTATTTTACTTAAAAAACATTTATATTGTGAATAACTATCCCCATTTCTACTCAAGGGTATTCACCTAGTTTTACATATCATTCATTGATTTGGAAAATCCATTTATATTACCTGAAATCTCTAATCATGGGATTAAATGTGATGAAATATATCCTTATTTTTTATGATATATATGATAGAAAAATGCATGTACATGATATGAATTTGATGGGTGGGACCAAAATTATATAACCCTCCAATTCATTGGGTAATGTTTTCATATCATGATATTCTATGTATAGTTCCTGGGCGGTTATCCTAAGTACACCATGTTAGGACTTTTAAATGGTTATCCATGACATATGTTGATATTTTCATGAAACATGTTGTTTATTAATTCATATGAATCATTGATGTTATCATATTATATCCTTCATATATGTTCATGATTATGATTCTGACCCTTTGATTTTGTCATGTTATTCTTATTGACTCATGTGTACGACATTACATTATGATAATATTTTATTATTACCTGGATGAGTGTTATAGTTCAATCCTTTCTAATATACATCACTAGGTTATCCTATGAATTATTAGAAAATCAATATAATTTAAGGGCATATTTTATAGTTTTTAAATAATGACTTCATATACCTATTTTAGGTTAATGTGTTAAATATCCATTTTCCCAAAGAAACTAGGCCTCTTATCCTCCTAGGATTGTATTATGTGTATCTTTATGTTATAAAACATGAAATAATGTATATAAAATTTTATGGGTTGACATTTTTTGTATCAGAGGAAGATATAATTATTTAGGGGGATTATTATTAAAAAACCTTAGTCAAATCCATAAGGATAAGAATAAACATAGGAAAACATCCCTAATTTTTTTAGGTATAGAGTAGTATGTTTTCTGAGAAAATACATCCCTATATGGATACTATAAAGTGGATATGACTCGAAAATAGATATACCTATGGGTAATAACTCTAGAAGGGATCATTGAGTATTAAATCAACCTCTACCAAGTTCACGATAAAGTGTTCGAAGATAGAACACCAGAACAAACACTCTCAGTTGATATGCTTTTTTTAATCATGTGATTTTTACAAACCATTATAGATGGAAAAAAATTCCAATGAAATTTTATATTAGGAAATTAACTATGGATAATATATATTGAAACCTAAAAATTCATATCATAAGAAATAAATTCTACTTATATGTTATCCCTTCTATGTTCAATGTTTCCCTTTATATTCTAAATTGTTATAAAATTATAACCATAAGTCTATTTTTGTTAAATTGAATGATTATAACTTGAACCAAATAATGAATAATAGGCTTACCATCCATTCATGAACTTTAAATTCCTTATGTGACTATAGTTTTATGTATTCATATAATGACCCATACTTTACATACATGGATATTACTTCAAAATTTAAGAATACTTATTACAAAATATAACAAAACCATGATATGACCGTATAGGTATAGTGTCTTTAGAAACTGGGAAACATAAACAACTGCTTCATAAATCATCTAAATTGTCTCCCATTTATTTCATAATATCTAGAGTCCCTTTTGGCATATCCTACTTAATTTGCTTCTTCCTGACCTGGGGAAAAGAAAACATACAAAAGGGTGAGCTCAAATTCTCAGTAAGGGTAAACAAAATAAATATCAATCATATCATATTCATAAGAACATAACATTTTGAAAATCTTAACCTGCAAAAGAGATCATAATATCATAACATGGAATAAATCATAGTAGTGAAATGTAATCCCAATAATCATAACTTAAAACATGAAACTTTGTGCCATACACACATAATCATAGAAAATCATATCATATTAGTCAAGGCTCATTTCCAAGACCATCATAGCGTACAAAGTCCATTACTGAACTGAGTTCACTCCTCGTTCCAGTCCTGTATCACTGAACCAAATTAACTTTCCGTTCCATCCAGGTATATCTCAATAGATATAAATATTTACCCAATGCATTTGAGGGAGATATAGGTCCCACCCATCTCTTAATGAAACCATTCTTATGTGTGCCACAAAATCATAAATCATACATCATATCATAACCCATGTAATAAAAATGGGATTCTTAAACATCGTGACATCATAAAACAATTCATATAAGATAAAGGAATTCATAAAAATAATTTCATCATAGTATAATCAAATCAATGTAACAATATGGATATAAATAGAACCCTATATTTTATTATATGTAAAATAATTTTGATAAAACACTTGAACTCCATTCTTGAGGAAGATATCCTTTCTACTTAAAAAAAACACTTTTACTTTCTTAACATGTCATACAATTTTAAAATAAGTTAATTAAAAATAAACTTGAAAACTTGTAAAGGAAGATTCATGGAAATAATTTTATATGAAATCATAAAAATCCATTCATGCTGTATGAGTTAAAAAGAAACATTCTTCAAGTACTTTGGCCGAAAAAGTCAAAAAGTACCTTGTACTAAAAATGAAAAAAGATTAGTTTCACATCTTTTACTAAAGACTCACAAAAGGGTAAAATTGGATTTGAATTTTTTTAGGAGGATAGAAATAATATTACATATTGACGAAGCATGGATATGGATAATAAATATTCCCTAATAAATTCTTAAGTATAAAAAATCTCGGATAAAAATGAGATTACAAGATTTTCCCTTACCTTTGGTCTGATATACTTTTTACGTGTCCAAACATCCTGTATAATGATTTAAATAATTTCATTGAATTATTCCACAATCATACTCATTGTTATGATATCATATATGGTCATATTCTTAGCTTCTTATTAGTAATATTTCATTGCTACTTATTATTCGGGTGTTTATTGCTTTATGTTCTTATGTGTGTTTTGTTGAATAAATTCTTATTATTCTTTTTAGGTTATAGATAACTCATTTACAGAATGGTATTAGTGTAATATATATCATATTTACTCATTCAATTCATTTATATAATCATTATTCAATTAAGATCATGTAGAACGATTCGCATCACATCGTGGAGACGGTATGCCGTACGTACGCACAAGCGATGATATCATTCCCATGATCGTGGAATTATATTGAAGTGTATGTATACTATTTTAGATTAAATATAAATTTAAAATAATCATATATAGTTATTATTTACACCATTATACCCATACAAGTAAGGTTGTGGTGGAAAACAGATTACACCACGGCATGGAGACGGTATTCCGTACGTACGCATGCGCAGTGATTTCATTTTCCATAGGATGGATAGAAGGTGAAATAGGGTTGTTTCATCTTTATAATAACATATGATTATATGAGTGATACTTATGTTATTACTTCATAATGAAACAACTAAATAATAGGAAGTATAAGAAGAAATAAATTTTAAAGAATCGGTAACGGATATTACCTCCTCTTCGACACGCCTCTTTAAAACCTCCTCTTAGGGCACTAAAATTGGTCTTTGAAGAAGACCATGACCTCTAGTATGTTTCTAGAAAATTTGATAAGGGAAATAGGTAGGGGTTTACGGATCTTAAAGGCTATAAATTGTGTAAAGAGAAGAGGGAGGAGGAGCCTTTTTATAAGGGAGGAGAGGGGCACCTTTAGAATTATAAGAAATATTAATTTATAATAAATTCCAACCCCACTTAAAAACATCAAAAAATTACTCAAATATAAATATTAGTTGATATAGGGTTGTAATATCATCAACTAATAAAATTTACATAAGTTGGGAATTTATTTTAAACATTATCAACATGATTTATCCTTATATAATCTATTTAATTTTATTTGTGGTAATAAAATTCTAAATTTTAAATCATTATAAATAATTAATTATATGTTGTGAATTGTCCATAATTGTATAATTTATTACATTTTAGACTATATAAATTTTAATTTATAATTTTTAAATATTTTTGTGATTTTTAAACAATTTTATAATATGTAATTTTTATAAAATAATAATAGTGTCAATTTTGACACTATTCATTTATTTGAATTTAAATAAAATATACATAGAATATATTTTCGAAATAAAAGATTTAATATATTCATAACATGTCATATTTATCTATAAAATTAGTGCATCACATTAAATAGTTCATATAATATTCATTTTAATACTTTTAAAATCATTTATTTGATAATTCAATCAATAAAATAATTTCAACATCACTATTGTGTCATAATTAATGATAATTATTTAATCCCTAAAAATTTTAAATAAATTCAAATTATGTAGATAATTTTATTAGATTTTTGGATACTATTCACTTTCTAAGTTTCATGAAGTTTATCACTAAATTAAAATTATTATACTTATAAGATTTAAGAGAGTGACATGTTGTCACTTTCTTGGGTTTTAATAATAATTAAATTATCTTAATGGTCAAAAGTCCATAAAATGAATTTATTCCGACCCTTAGGTGATATGGGTCAACTTTTATTCATCCAATAGGATTTTATCAAGTGTTAGGGTAATTTTATAATCTTATTTTTACCCTTGATTACCCGATTTACCATTAACTGTAGTAAATAAAAATTACCGTAGTTACTATTCATAATATCAAAAAAATAAAAGTAACCTATTAACATAATTTGGATCCACTGAATCCACTGAATCCAAATATGGAATCCATTTTTCAAAATTCAAAATACATAAGTTTCAGTAATTAATTTAAAATTAATCCCTTTGTTAAGAAAATGGGTTTTAAAAGTTAAAACAGTGCCAAAGATTGAATGTTTTTACCTATGAATTCAATGTAATATTAATGGTAATGACATAAATTATATTAAATGGTAAAAATATATTCTATTTAAACTTTTAAAACATTCAATATTATAATTTAACCATATGAATTATTGCGATGAAAAAAGTTGTTTTTAATTAAAATATAGCGTGTTTTTACTATTCATTAAAATATGAAAGTTATCAGAATAATATTAAAAATTTATCCAAAGTAATTTTTTATATCTTGATTCCAAAGAAGAATTTTATTTTTTTAAATTGAACTTATAAAAATGTCAAAAACTAGATTTAAAGTTATTGCACCATCAAAAGGCGGCAAAACTTCATTTTTTGAAAAATACTTATTTTACCCAAAAAATTTATTCTGTTCTCATACCATGTTCTAGAAAATATGTAAGATGAATAATAATATAATAAAACTCAAAATTTAGTTAATACTATTCATAACGGCTAGTCCATAATAATATTATAACAATATATCGTTGTTTAGTGAAACCCGATATTGCGTACTATATACGCTATTGAGGAAGGTCGCGATTACGTGTAACGCAATCCAACGTAGTGTTGTATGAAGTGAAAGATTATTTTGATGTTGCATATAAAATAAGACATAAAAAATATACTTCTCATAAAATATCAGGGTGTTACATTTTACCCCCCCTTAAAATGAATTTCACTATCACAATTCGTCACTTCGTAACAAACAGATGAGGATACCTCTCCCTCATCATATCCTCAAGCTCCCATGTAGCTTCTTCTAATTGGTGGTTCCTCCATAAAACTTTCACCAAGCGAGTGGTCTTGTTCTGTAGAACTTTTTCTCTATGATCCAGAATCTCTATCGACTGTTCTTCATAAGAAAGATCTTGCTTCAGCGGTACAACTTCTGAGCTTAGTACATGTGAAGGATCAGGTATGTACTTTATCAGGAGAGATACATGGAACACATCGTGAACTTGAGGGAGATTCTATGGAAATGCCAATCGGTAAGATACCATCCCAATACGATCCAGTATTTCGAAAGGACTGATATACCTAGGGCTTAGCTTTCCCTTCTTTCCAAATATCATTAATCTCTTCCAAGGAGATATTCATAAGAACACTTTATCACCCACTTCAAACTCTAGGTATTTTCTTCAGTTGTCGGCATAACGTTTTTGTCAACTCTGAGCTTCTGTTATGTGTTGTTGAATAGATATGACCTTTTATGCCATCTCATCAATAAGATCAGATCCTAATAGATTTCTTTCCCAAACTTCATCCCAGCAAGTTGGAGTCCTGTATTTCTTTCCATAGAGAGCTTCATAAGGAGACATATGAATACTGTAGTGAAAGCTATTATTATAAGAAAATTACACCAAAGGTAGGTGTCGATCCCAACCACCTTTGAAATCTATAGTGCAATCTCTTAACATATCTTCTAGAGTTTGAATTATTCTCTCAGACTGACCATCTGTATGAGGATGATAAGAAGTGCTGAAACTCAACTCTGTATCTAAAGTATGCTGAAGACTTCACCAGAACTTCGAGGTAGAACTTGGATCACAATCAGATATAATGGAAAGTGGTAATCCATGAAATCTTACCACTTCCTTCACATATATCCTGACAAGCTGATCCAGAGAGAAATCTTCTCTAATAGCAATGAAGTGTGCCAAATTCGTAAGATGATCAACTATGACCCAGATAACATTATTGCCTTTGGATTTTTTAGGAAGTCCAGTGACAAAGACCATAGTGATGTTTTCCCATTTCCATTCTGGTATGGGTAATGGTTGTAACATCCCTTTAGACTTCTGTCTCTCAGCTTTAACTTGCTGACAAACCAAGCATCAAGAGACATATTCAACAACATATCTTTTCATGCCATCCCACCAGAAGTACTCTTTCAGGTCCCTATACATCTTTGTGCTTCCAAGATGAATAGAGAATGAAGAACTACGAGCCTCATCCAGTGACTCTTTTTTAATTCTGGGATGGGAGGAACAAAAACCCGATTACTAAACCATATTATTCCATCACAATCAAGGTTGAATTCAGGAACATTTCTCACCTTCTTTTGTAACTCCGCATCTTCTTTTTGTGCCTCTTTAATCTCCACATGTATAGATGGTTGAAAATTCATTTGATAAAGATAAGATTTCCCCCTTCCATTATAATTCCAAGATCCATCCTTTTTTAAATCCATAAATATTTGATCTTTTGTGATCCTCATCATGGATAAGCTAGCATGGTCTTGTTAGCTTAATGCATCTGCCACCTTGTTTTCTTTCCCAGGGTGATAATGAATTGAGTAGTCGTAATCCTTAATCAACTCCAACCATCTTCTTTGGCACATATTCAGCTCCTTTTTGTGAAAATATACTTTAAAATTTTATGATTAGTATAAATATCACACCTTTCACCATAAAGATAATTCATCCAAATCTTTAATACAAAGATTACCACAACTAACTCCAAATAATGAGTTGGGTGATTTTGCTCTTGGATTTGCAACTATCGTGAGGCATAAGATATCACCATATCATTTTTCATGGGAACACACCCCAATACATTCTTGGATGAATCACTATAGATCACAAAACTTTCTCCACTACAAGGCGGTGTGAGAACAGGTGCACTGGATAACCTTCTATTCAACTCCTTGAAATTCTCTTCACACTCCTCCGTCCACACAAACTTAACTCCTTTTCGAGTCAACCTGGTGAGTGGATTAGATAATCATGAAAAGTCATTCACAAAACATCGATAATATCCAGACAAACCATGAAAACTTTGGATCTCAGTTAATTTTGTTGGTCTCGACCATCTTTTGATAACCTGTGTTTTTGCTGGATCCACAGATATCCCCTCTTTTGAGATTCTGTGACCCAAAAATGAAACTTTTTGAAGCCAAAATTCATACTTAGTAAATTTGGAATAAATATTCTCATTTCTTAGGGTCTTTAATACAATTCTCAAGTGATCTTCATGTTCTTCCTTGCTCTTTTAATAGACAAGAATATCGTCTATAAAGACTACCAAAAACGGATCAACATAGTCTCTAAAGACTCTATTCATTAGATCCATGAAGATAGCATGAGAATTAGTAAGACCAAATGGCATCACTATAAATTCATAGTGTCCATACCTTGTACAGAAACCCGTCTTTGGTATATCCTCTTTTTTGACCCTTAATTGATGATACCTTAAACGAAGATCAATCTTGGAAAAGTATTGAGATCCGCATAGTTGGTCAAATAAGTCATCAATGAGCGGGAGAGGATATTTGTTCTTGATAGTGATCTTGTTAAGTTCTTGATAATCAATGCAGAGTCTCATTGATATATATTTCTTCTTAACAAACAGAACAGGTTCTCCCCAAGGTGATTCACTAGGGCGTATGATTCCCTTATCAAGATTCTCTTGGAGTTGATTCTTCAATTCCTACAACTCAATTGGAGCCATTCTATAAGGTCTATTTGAAATGGGAATAGCACCCGATATGAGTTCTATTGAAAACTCAACTTCATGATTTGGTGGAAGACCTAGAAATTACTCCTTAATTACATCATCAAACTCCCATATAATGGGAATATTCTTATTCATGAGTTTCTGTCCAACCATTTGAGATAAATAACCTTCATTTATTGGAATCAAGACCCATAAGATGGAAGAAATTTACATTGGAATGTTATATTCATCCTTGCATCGATAGATGATAGTAGATTGACTGGGAACATTAAATGTGATTTCCCTTCATTGGAAATTGATTTGAGCTCCATATAAAGAAAGCCAATCCATGACAAAAATCACATCAAATTCCACTATAGGAAGGATCACAAGATTTGCAGGAAGCACTTTCCCAAAAACTTTAATTGGAGAAGAATTGTAAACTTTTGATGTGACTGTTGTGCCATTAGGGGTTGTCACAGCTAACTCAATATCTAACTACTGAGGTAATATGGCGATACCCTTAGAAAATTCTTTAGAAATAAAAGAGTGGGTAGATCCAGAATCAAATAAAACATTTTCTACTTTAGAGTGGATGGTAAGTGTACCTTTCACCACTTCGTTATCATACTTCACATCGCCTATAGTAATTTTATGTGACTTTACTTTGTCTTCGGCCTTAAGAGTTTGTTGACGTCGATCATCATAAAAAACCCCTGGATTATGGAATTGATTAGCATAATTACCCATTTTCTTGCACTTGAATCATTGAAGTGTTGGAGGTGCATTATGTGTATCCATTTATTTGTTCACATCATTAGATATCTTATTCCCATTATTTTGACATTAAATTTCTTGATGACCTTCTTTTCCACACTTAAAACATTTTCTTGTCCCTTTAAGACAAATCCCTCCATGTTTCTTTCCACAATTTGACCATAAAGGAAAACTCATCTTCTTTTCAGTGTGGTCTTTAGATTTTCCTTTGAATTTTATTTTCCTCTTCTTATCAAACCCATTTGATTGATGGGTTACTCCAATCTCCATCTCAACCTTGAGAGAACATCAAACAATTTCCTCGTAGATATTGAAGTCCCTTATGGCTAACGCCCTTAGAAGACTTGGTTTTAAGCCACTAAAGAATCGATCAATCTTAATCTCAGGTTGGATAATAATTCCGGAAGTGTACCTTGAAAGTATTGTAAAATTTGCTTCGTAGGTACCAACAGATTCATCATCCTTTTTCTTCAGTTTAAGAAAATCTTTCTCCATCTTTGTTCTAAGAATATGAGGGAAATACTTATTGAAAAATTAGTTCTTGAACTCGTCCCATTCCATAGAGTCAATTTCATCTCTTTTCCTCGTATTCTTGATAAGATTCCACTATTGATCAACATCACCTTCCAAATGATACACTGCTAAGATGAATTTTTCATGTTCAGAACATTGTAGAACTGAAAATATATTTTCAGTGGTACTAATCCCTTGTTCAGCCACTAATGGATCAGAAGACCCGCTGAATGAAGGTGGAGGCTGCCTCATGATGTATTCAATAAAATGTTGCTCCTTACTTTTCTTGTTTGGAAGTACTGCATGGTTCATAGCTTGAGAAAGTTGTGTGAGCATGGCTACAAGATTTTTCACTCTATATCCCATAATGTTTGGTTGCTCAGGGGTACAATCATTTCATTTCCTGTCACATTCATCATTAACACGGTTCCTTCGGGTTCCAGCCATTGACTAAAACCAATAAGAATAGTGTGAGAAACACTAATCATAATAAGAAAACCACATAATCATGAATAAAATTTTACACTTAAGGTCTTATCATAGGTTATTCATGGCCATTTCTAAAACACAAATATTGTGTTCTATGCTTAAACATATCCTTAGGGTTATTACTAAGGCTTTCACATCCTAGTTTCCAAAGGTTGACTATACCTTTCCTCTAATACAACTTATACCTACCCATACTTTACATACTTGTTTATTACTTCAAAATTGAAGCATAATTATTACAACATATAACAAAACCATGACAGGATCATATAGGTATAGTGTCTTTAGAAATTGGGAAACATAAACAACTGGTTCATAAATCATCTACATTGTCTCCCGTTTATTTCATCATATCTAGAGTCCCTTTTGGAATATCCTACTTAATACCCTTCTTCCTGACCTAGGGAAAAGAAAACATACAATAGGGCGAGCTCAAATCCTCAGTACAGGTAAACAAAAGAAATATCAATCATATAATATTCATTAGAACATAACATTTTGAAAATCTTAACTTGCAAAAGAGATCATAATATCATAACATGGGATAAATCATAGTAGTGAAATGTAATCCCAAAAACCATAACTTAAAATATGAAACTTTTTGGAATACACACATAATCATAGAAAATCATTTCATATTAGTCAAGGCTCATTTCCAAGACCATCATAGCGGACAAATTCCATTACTGAACCGAGTTCACTCCTTGTTCTAGTCCTGCATCACTGAACAAGATTAACTTGCCGTTCTAGCCATGTATATCTCATGAGATATAAATCTTTACCCAATGCATTGGAGGGAGATATAGGTCCCAAACATCTCATAATGAAACCATTATTATGTGTGCCAAAAAATCATAAATCATACATCATAGCATAACCCATGTAATAAAAATGGGATTCTTAAACATTGTGACATCATAAAACAATTCATATAGGATAAAGGACTTCATAAAAATAATTCCATCACAACATAATCAAATCAATGTAACAATATGGATATAAATAGAACCCTATATTTTCTTAGATGGAAAATAATTTTGTTAAAACACTTGAACTCCATTCTTGAAGAAAATATCCTTTCTACTTAAAAAAAACCACTTTTCCTTTCTTAACATGTCATAAAATTTTAAAAGAAGTTAATTAAAAATAAAATTGAAAACATGTAGATTAATATTCATGGAAATAATGTTCTATGAAATCATAAAAATCCATTCATTCCGTATAAGTTAAAAAACATTCTTCTCCTACTTTGGTCAGAAAAGTCAAAAAGTACCTCGTACTAAAAACAAAAAAAGATTCCTTTACTATCTTTTACTAAAAACTCACCAAAGGGTAAAATTGGATTTAAACAATTGTAGTAGGATATAAATAATATTACATATTGACGAAAAATGGATGTGGATGATAAATATTCCCTAATAAATTATGAAGTATAAACAATCTCAGATAAAAATGAGATTGTGAGATTTTCCCTTACCTTAGGTCCGATATAATTTGTACGTGTTAGAACCTTTTGTATAATGATTTAAATAATGTCATTGAATTATTCAATAATCATACTCATTGTTCTGATATCATATATGGTCATATTCTTAGCTTCTTATTAGTAATATTTCATTGCTACTTGTTATTCGGGTGTTTATTGCTTTATGTTCTTATGCGTGTTTTGTTGAATAAATTATTATTATTCTTTTTAGGTTATAGATAACTCATTTACATAATGGTATTAGTGTAATATATATCATATTTACTCATTAAATTCATTTATACAATCATTATTCAATGATTATCATGTATAACGAGTCACATCACATCGTGGAGACGGTATGCCGTATGTACGCACGAGCGATGATATCGTTCCCATGATCGTGGAATTATATTTAAATGTATGTATACTATTTCAGAATCAATATTAATTTACAATAATCATATATATTTATTCTTTACACCATTATACCCATCCAAGTAAGGTGGTGGTGGAAAACAGATTACACCACGGCGTGGAGACGGTATTCCATACGTACGCACGTGCGGTGATTTTATTTTCCATAGGATGGATAGAAGGTGAAATATAGTTGTTTAATATTTATAATAACATATCAGTATATGAGTGATATTGATTTTATTACTTCATAATGAAAAAAATAAATAACAGGAAGTAGAAGAAGAAATAAATTTGAAAGAATCGGTAACGGATATTACCTCTTCTTCGACACGCCTCTTTGAAACCTCCTCTTAGGGCACTAAAATTGGTCTTTGAAGAAGACCAGGACCTCTAGTATGTTTCTATGAAAGTTTATAAGGGAAATTTTCAGGGTTTTTCCGAGATTGAGGGCTCTAAATTGTGTAAAGAGGAGATGGAGGAGGTTCCCTTTTATAAGGGAGGAGAGGGGCACCTTTGAAATTTTAAGAAATATTAATTTATAATAAATTCCAACCCCACTTAAAAACCTCCAAAAATGACTCAAATACAAATCTTAGATGAGATAGGGTTTTAATCTCATCAACCAATAAAATTTAGAGAAGTTGGGAATTTATTTTAAACATTATCAACATGATTTAACCTTATATAATCTATTTAATTTTATTTGTGGTAATAAAATTCTAAATTTTAAATCATTATAAATAATTACTTATATGCTGTGAATTGTCAATAATTGTATAATTTATTACATTTTAGACCATATAAATTTTAATTTATAATTTTTAAATATTTTTGTGATTTTTAAACAATTTTATAATATGTAATTTTTATAAAATAACAAGTGTCAATTTTGACACTATTCATTTATTTGAATTTAAATAAAATATACACAGAAGATATGTTCAAAATAAAAGTTTTAATAGATTTATAACATGTCATATTTATCTAGAAAATTAGTGTAGCACATTAAATAGTTCATATAATATTTATTTTAATACTTTTAAAATCATTTATTTGATAATTCAATCAATAAAATAATTTCAACATCACTATTGTGTCATAATTAATGATAATTATTTAATCCCTAAAAATTATAAATAAATTCACATGATGTATATAATTTTATTAAATTTTTTATACTATTCATTTTCGAAGTTTCATGAAGTTTATCACTAAATTAAAATTATTATACTTATAAAATTTAAGAGAGTGACATGTTGTCACTTTCTTTGGTTTTAATAATAATTAAATTATTTTAATGGTAAAAAGTCCATAAAATGAATTTATTATGACCCTTAGGTGATATGGGTCGACTTTTATTCATCCAATAGGATTTTGGAAAGTTTTAGGATAATTTTATAATCTTATTTTTACCATTAATCACCCGATTTACTTTTAACTGTAGTAAATAAAAATTACCGTAGTTACTATTCATAATATCAAAAAAAAAGTAACCTATTAACATAATTTGGACCCACTGAATCCAAATATGGAATCCATTTTTGAAAATTCAAAATATATAATTTGTAGTAATTAATTTAAAATTAATCCCGTTGTTAAGAAAACGGGTTTTAAAAGTTAAAACATTGCCAAAGATTGAAATGTTTTTACCTATGAATATAATGTAATATTAATGGTAATGACATAAATTATATTAAATGGTAAAAAAATATTCTATTTATACTTTAAACCCATTAAATATTATAATTTAACCATATAAATTATTGCGATGAAATTTTTTTTAATTAAAATATAGCATGTTTTTACTATTCATTAAAATACGAAAGTTATCAGATTAATATGAAAAATTTATCCAAAGTAAATTTTTATATCCTGATTCCAAATAATAATTTTATTTTTACAAATTGAACTTATAAACATGTCAAAAACTAGATTTAAAGTTGGTGCGCCATCAAAAGGAGACAAATCTGCATTTTTTGAAAAATTCTTATTTTACCTGAAAAATATATTTTGTTCTCATACCATGTTCTATAAAATATGTAAAATGAATTATAATGTTATAAAATTAAAATTTTAGTTAATACTATTCATAACGGCTAGTCCATAATAATATTATAATAATATATCGTTGTTTAGTGAAACCCTGTATTGGGTACTACATACACTATCGAGGAAGGTCACGATTGCGTGTAACACAAGCCAAGCTAGTGTTTTGTGAAGTGAAAAATTCCTTTGATGTTGTATATAATATTAGACATAAAAAATATACTTCTTATAAAATATCAGGGTGTTACAATTCATTCATATCATTAAAGTTTAGTAGAACTTTTAAAACACAACTATAATATAAGAAAGTTGAGTTATTAGGGAAAATGTAAAATGGGTCAATTATTACATCCTTAGAAAATAATTTCTTACCTTTCAATTTTTGTAGGATGATTTTCCTAGATAACCTTGTAATACTCCTTTTTGTGGAATTTGGCACTATCTTAGGTATGTATTGTCTTTCATGGTATACAACCAACATATATTGTTTTGAGAAGTTAATCACCCTTGGTATCACAAGTCATTCTCAGATATTATATATGTATAAGGAGGAGGATAGATATCTATAAGAATTATCATCTCAAGAATGGATATTATTTCATTATAATAATGTGTATCTAGCTCAAATAAATGATACTAAGGAAAAGACCATCCTTGATGAAATGACCATTATAAGAGAGTATTATAATGTGTTCCTTGATGAATTTACTTGTCTTCCTCTTAACTAAGAGGTTTATTTCTCAATTGAACTTACCCATAGAGCTTTTCCAATATCCAAGACTCAAAATATAATGTCCACTGCTAAACTTGATGATCTGAATAAGAAACTACAGGAAAATTTGGAGAAATTTTTATATGTTAAAGTGATTCCCCTAAGGGTGCACCGATCCTTTCATCAAGAATAAGGATGGGTCAATGTTCCTTTGCATTGATTATTGTGAACATAATAGGATCAAAATAAATAAAAATTATCCACTTCCACATATTTATAATTTTTTTAATTATCTACGAGGATCTAAATAATTATCTACGATAGATATTTGGTTGGGATATTATAAAGTAATGCTGAATAAAGAGGATATAATTAAGAGTTATTTTCATACAATGTATGGTCCCTATGATTTTTTAGTGATTCTATTTGGAATCACTAATGTTAACACTATCATAATGTACTTAATTAATAGAATCTTTAGGGATTCCATTAATAAATTTTTGTAGTCTTTATATAAAATATTTTTATCTACTCCAAATGAATCGAGGAACATGAGGAGCATTTGAATATTGTACTAAAATCATATGAAATGAAATTTTATATGTGAATTATTGTAAATCATAGTATTGGATGGAGAAAGTAACATTCCATGGTGATGTTAGCACCACTAAAGGGATATATATAGAGCCTTAAATGATATAATCAATTAAATTATGGCCCATACCAACATCTATGATTAATATCCATAATTTCATTTGTTTGGTTGGGTTCTACTATCAGTTTATGAGAAACATCACATGATTTTAAAATCCATTAACCAAGATAACTTGGAAATGAGTGAAGCTTGTCTGGACAAATAATTGTGAGGGGGGATTTAAAGAGTTAAATTAGAAAATAATCTCCTCACCTTTTATCACATTACTCCACAGTGGGGAAGGGTTTTTGTTCTACTCTGATGTATCCAAAAAGGGATTTGGTTGTGTACTATTGTAACATAACAAATTGATAGCCTATTGATACTGTCAATAAATGATCCATGATAAGAACTACCAAACTCATAACCTAAAATCATATGATGTGATATTCACATTGAAAATTTTGAAACATTATATTTTTTGGGAGAAGTGTGACATATATACAGATAAAAAAATATCGAAGTATATATTCACACAAAAGGATCTCAAAATTTTCCAAAGATGGTGGATATAGATTTTCAACGATAATGAATGTTTAATACATTACCATCATAGAAACATGAATAAATTGGAATATTATCCAAGAAGAAAAGATTATATATCCCTATATATGGTTAGGATTGAAATGGATCCAATATTATTAGATATAAAAAGGAATGAATTGAGGATCATAAAAGGAATGCAATCCAAGATTTCTCAAATAACTTCTCAACCATCAATTCTTGAGGGGATCAAAGGGGATCAAAAATATGATGATGATGAGATATAGAGAAATGTAGTGAATATTCTAGAGTTTAACTTTTATAAACAAGGAGTAATAAGTTTTAGACCCTGTATATGTGTCCTATAAAATCCAAAACTAAAGAGGGAACTTATGGATGATGCACATTTCCCTTACTTCTATACTAATCCTAGAAATAAAAAGAGATATAGATATCTAAAAAAAATATTTAGTGGGATAATATGAAAATGTATATTTAATAATTTTTACCTAGATTATTATTATACCAAGAATTTAACAACATAAGTCTAAGGGTATGATTGAACCATTTCCCAAACCAGTATAAAAATGGGAAAACATAAACATGGTTTTTTTTCATATGACCCCTAGGAAATATAAATTCAATAATTTCATTTGGGTGGAAGTCAATCACCTTAAAAAGTCAATGTGTTTTATTACCATCAAAGAAGATTTATATCTAGACCATCTTACTAATATATACATAAGAGAAGTGGTAGGACTACATGAAGTACCACTACACATCATATCTGATTGAGTTCTAAGGTTTACCTCAAGGTTCTGGTGAAGCCTTAAAGAATTTTTAGGTATATTGGTGATTGTTTTAATTTTATACCACTATAAAATGGATTTTTTGTCAAAGATATCTATTAAAAACCTAGAATATATGTTGATATCATGTTAAATGGATTTCCATGGATTTTAGGATGATCACCTTCCCTTGATTGAGTTCTCAAATAGAAATAATTTTCATTCCATCATGTAAATGAAAAATTATGAGTCTCTATCTGTGAAGAGGTATTAAACTTCAACATATTGTGATAAAATTTAGATTGTATGATTATATAAAATTAAATTATCTAATATATGATAGATAAGATTCAAAACAATTCAGTGTTATATGAAATCTACACAAATATGATAAAAAGTATACAAAAATAATCATTGATGAGACCAATAATTTGAGGTCAGAATAAGGAGTTCCTTTATATATCACTACATAATAAAGTCATGAAGTTTATAAATAAGTAAAATATTAGTACAAGATACATCATACACTTTGGTATCCTCAATTGCATCAAATTTGTGGTCTATCGACTATCACTCAATCCTAACCTATCTCAAGTACATGATATGTTTTACATATCATTATTATGGAATTCCATATCAAATCTCTCACATTTATTAAATCTAGGGTGGTACCTCTGGAAAATGATAATTCATATGAGGATTAGCCAATGAATATCATAGATATTGAATATAATGTTCTAAAAAATAGAAAAACTCACCAGGTCAAAATACTATAGTGGAACCATAAAATTGATGAGGAAACCTAAAAACAAGAAGAGGAAATGAAATAAAAGAACCTGCATCAATTTTAGGGTATAAAAAGAAATTTTATGGTGAAATTTTTTAAAGAGGAAGAATGTAATGAAATAACATGATAAAAATTAAATTCTCTTTTGAATGAACAAATTCCTTATTAAGTAATGTATTTATGAAAAATACAATCACTGTTTTTATTGTTTAGACCATTATAAAATATAGCCATAATTGTTTGATAGGATTAAGAGAATGATATGAATCATAAACATTGAAATTATATTCATTTTACAATGACTGATATGAATATAATATATTAAGCGAAATGATGAGATCTAATTGATACAGAAGGAAGAAGTAGTGGCCCTAACTAGTAGGATCATAACCTACCAAGAACATTTATTGAAGCTTCTAAGTGAGGTTGAATCACTTGGATTTTCCTTAAAAATATCAATTAAAGACTCAATAACTAAAAAATTACTGAAACAATTTATAGGAGAAGTTCAATCTCATCGATATCACCTCCCAATCCAGGTTTGTCGAACCACCCCAAGAAGGTACCACCATCACACACCTTTCCCTTAGGGCCTATGTTAGTGTAGTAAGGGGTTATGTATCTAGACTATAGTAGTTTAAATTTGTATATTTTATTTTAACTAAAAAATGAGTATATTTATATTTTTCATTATTAGTTTATTTATATACATGATTATATAATTAGTTTAATAAAAATTATATTTTTGATACAAAGAATCAAAATTTTAATTTTTGGGAAATATTTAGTTTCAATTTAAAAAATATTTTTTATATATTAAACAATTATGAAATAAATTTTATTTTAATGAAATAATATTATTAAATAACATTTATTTAAATAAAAAAATTAATTTAATTTAATGAAGTCTCATGAAATTTTTACAAGGGTCCAAATATTATAGGTGTCATGAAATCTAGTATTTCTGAATAATTTTTTTATTTAAAAGTATAAATTCTTATATATAAAAAATTATTTTGGAATAAAATACCATTTTTAAAATGATAATAAAAAAAATATTAAATGGTTTTTCATAATTTTTTGAGATAGTTGAAATTTTTGGTAAAAATTAGATATTGTACAAATATACTATATGTATTATGACACAATAATTTCCAAAAAAGTGATGTAATAAATACTATAAAAAGAATAAATGAAAAAAACATTTTACCTTCAAAATAATTTTCTTTTGAATTGTTTTTATTAAATTTACAAACCTAATATGAATCCTACAAAACAAATATTATATTTTATAGTTTTAAAAACACAAATTTATGAATATGAATAACTTCTAAATCATGAATGGTTTTATTTTAATGAGTTCAATTCTTTTAAAAATAAAATATTAAAATTAATTAGTATTTGGTAAAATCATGGGAAAAATCAGGGGATGGTTTGTGGTTTTTATTACTTTATTACTTAGAGTCAAAAACTGATGTTTTGAAATCAATAATTAATTGTATTCTCTTTTACTAAAAATACCAACCACACCCCACATTAATCTTCACTAAAAACTAATCTAGGACAAATTTCCTCTCCCTATATATATATATATATTAATACCTCCCAAGGTGTTCTTAATCTCTTAATAAAATCATCCCAAACTTTTAGAAGCACACCTCAATAAAAGGGATTCTCTTTATCCCCCTCTTTATTCAAGAACTTTATTTGTATTAGGCCTTTTTATTTCAAAATTTTTCATTTTGAAAAATGTTTTTTCACATACCTTTACTTTATTTATGAATTATTGGTAATGAGAAACCATTTTTCACACACATTATTCCATTATATGAAATCTATGTAGTCCTGTTATACTACCGAAATTATTCCCTGATTTTCCATGTCAAACATCTCTATTTTGAATACCCATCCCCATTTCCACTGAAGGGTATTTACCTAGTTGTTCCTATATTCATTGATTGTGTAATTACTTGTATGTATCCCAAACACCTTAATCTTGGTGTTAAATCATATTATAGAATTCCTTATTTTTTATGATCTATGTGGAAAACAAATTCTTATACATTATATGAATGTGATGGGGGGGGGGGGGTAATTATATTTCCCTTCAATTCATTGGGTAATGATTTTACCTCCCGAGATACCATGTATCATGCATGGGAGGTCATTATAAGGATGAAATGTTATTATTTCATGGATATAATCCTGGAATTATGCTTAATATTTCATGTTTTATTCTTGGGATATATTCCTTTTATTCCTTGGTATTGTCATCTTACACCAATCATGTATGTTCATGATTATGATTTTCACCCTTATATTGCATCATCTTATGCCTCATGACTCAAATGAACTGCTTCACTTTATACTATGATTTTATTCTTCCCTCACTGAGATTTATAGACCACCATTTTCTTATGTATGTCTCTAGGTTATATTGAGTAGTATTTGAATATCAATGGAATTTAAGGGAATGCTTTGGGGTTTTTAAATAATTTATTTATATCCTTCTTTTATGTTAACTTTATATGTATCTAATTTCCCAAAAAATCTAGGACTCTTGATCTTATGTGACTGTATTATGTGTCTCATTATGAAATAATTCTTGAAATAATTATATAAAAGATATGGTTTGAAATAGGGTCCATATAGTTGGTGTCATAGGAAAGATTTAGATAAATTTAGATGATATAATATCATTAAAACAATTAGATGAATTTAATGGTTAATATTTTGGTTTGGGATCATAAGTTAGAAGTCTTATATAAAATTAAAGGTTAGTATTCTAATATGAATTATGCTTATTTTGAGATAAGGTTAAGAAGTATTGTGAACAAAACTTAATGAAACTTAGGATTAATCAAAGGTGTATCAAATATATCCTAGACTAAAGTAATTGTGTCATATAGTAATGAATTGATAATTAAATTTATGTAGTTTTTCATATTAATTTATTTAAAGAATTTTTTTATTAATACAAAAATTTCTTTCATTATGTTAAAACCACTTCGTTAATATTGATGGGAATAAATAAAACGCCAAACTCATTTCTCTCCAAGAGTATTCACTTGAAATATTAACTTTAAAATCATACTCATGTGATTTAGACACCTTATCTACTATTAAACTTACCAAAAAAATACTTTATAATATATCCCAACACTCTTATATACTTCTACATCTTGAATGACCTTAGGATATATAGGACCATGTATTGAAAAGACAACTATCTTATTCTTTCCATTTTAGAAAATATCATAAGGGAAATTATATGGTTTTTACATTGGATAACTCAGAAAAAGGATTTACAATCCTCTAATTTGATACAATAGAGGGTGAATTTCAAATATCTTATGTCTTTATCTAGTTATTTGAATTTTTTTACTCTTTTAAACACCATAACTTATGTGTTAATTTAAAGTCAACCCCTATCCTAATGTATTATAGAAAAAATGTATGAGATTATGTCTCAAATATATATATTCAAATCATGGTATTGTGTTTAACTTTTAATATCTACCAAAATCCATTTCAATCAAGATGTAATGATTTTACATGAATAAAGAAATTAGATTAACTTGGAAAGGTTTTAAGGTATTCTGACAATGTATGGACATATCATGGAATTTTATGGGATTCTATATTTGAAAAAAGAATTGGAATGAATGGTAATCAATATTTCAAGGGTATAAGTTATTTATCATTAATGTAGTAACAATGTATATATATTTACTCATTAATCTTAGGACATGATTCATATTTTTTATTTTAGGAAGTAATTATAAATGAATATGGTGAAAAATCTCAGTTATAGGATTGTGAAAAACGTTTAATGATTGAAGTGTACATATAATGTACTTTAAGATTTATGATGTAGAGGTTTTTTATATAAGGGATGATAAATTTTAAGGATGATCATAAGTTTAAATTAATTAATACTATTGTGGTGTTTTATGATATTTGATTACTTTGGGAAAATTTTACTGAGTTTTAAAGATGATTGAGGTATATATAACCCTTAAAATTAATAGAACTGATAATTTTTAGATCAACTGAATAACCTGAAGGCCTTCTATTTTTATTCTTTTTTTGATAATACCCATTTTAAGGGTTGAAGGGGAACCCTTACATGGAAAATAGGCTTTGTGAAATTACATGACCCATAGGTATTAGATGATAAATTCATCCAGAATATAACTGTAACATCCCAAGTAAGTAATTAATAATAGATATTTTTTATCTATGTCTATTAATGAATTAGATAGTGTTTTAGAGACTTAAATTGATAATAAATCCAATCTTAAGCATGGAATACACTAATATTTTTAAAAGATTGTTTTACTGCCTTTTGATAGTGAATTTTTTTTAAATAAATATTTTGACAATTTTATAAGCTCTATTTGTTGAAATAAACTTATTCTTTATGATTGGGACATTGAAATTTACTTTGGGTAAATTTTTGGTATTTTTCTGATAAAGTTCATTTTTTAATGAATAGTGAAAAATGTTGTATTTTAATTCAAAACCCCTTTTTAATATAATTTATTTATATGATTAGATTATATTTTGAATTGGTTTTAAAGTTAAATTAGAATATATTTTTACCATTTAATCCAATAGTGGTCATTGGAATTAATTTCACCTTGAAATTGGACTTAAACTAGTGTCAATCTTTTGATACTTATTATTTCATTAAAACACGCTATTTGCTCTGACAGTGGGAATTAATTATTAAATTAATTAATGTAACTTATAAGTTTTTAATTTTTTAAAATAGACATCATTTTTGAAATTGGAATATCAAATATAACTTAGGGTGAAGTTTTGGTTTTTTTCTGGAAAACTTCAATTTTTGATCAATAGTGAAACCACTAAGTGGTACTTATAAAAACTGATTTTTCATTTAAATGAAAATTTACAACCTCTGTGGTTTAAATTTCAAAAATCTGGCATACATGGTTGTCATTAAGAAGTAAAATGTGGTTCAATGGGATTAAAATAATTTTTTGGTGAATAGTAACTTTTAAGTTTTTAATCGCGATTAGAGGTAATTAGTGTAGTTTGAGGTAAAAATAATGTTTTAATAACATGAGATGAGCTTGACACATGTCCTAACCTTATTTTATGTGTCATTTCCGACCAAGAAAATCCATGGGTCAACTTGGGGACCAAATGGAGGCACTTTGGTAGGAAAATGACATTAATATCTTTTTATTTAATGTTAAAATAAAAATGACACAAACATGAGTTGTTTTACTAAAACAATTTTTACATGGGGTTATACAAGTAAGATTTTTGACTATAAATAGTCATTGGAAAGATACAAAGATTTCCTACATCATAGTATTTATTTTATAATTTTTAGACATTATATAAAGTAAATTACTTATGACACCATGATGATGCAGTGATTACCTCATTATTTAACGATTTAAATAAAATGAAAAGATAATGTAACATATATGACCTACACATGTCCAAAACCTGTTGGATGAATGGTTTTCGAACCCTTATCACATTATTCTCTAATTATATCAATTTGGGACCTTTTAAATCCGAAACTCATTTTAAAATAAAGTAACATTTCTTTACTTTCCAAGAGTGCCCCTCCACTCCTCTTATAAAAGGCCCCCACCTCTACCTCCTTACCCACACTTAAAAAGCCTTTGTATTGGAAAACCCCTGCCCATTTTGTCTCTCCACATACCTATATAACTCCTAGAATACTCACTTTGGGCAGAAGTCTTCCCAAGGAAGCCTTTGAGCTCAAATCAAAAAGAGTTACCTGATTTAAATGTAGTGTCTTCTTTTGTGTTCTTATGTTTTATTTAGCTTCTCCAACCCCCTAAACTCTTTTTATTCATTTATTTTGTAACAAAACCAGTATCTTCCATGTACTAGGATGTTTTTATAATAAGTATTCGAACTACAATTACACACACCTACATCTAATGGTTAAGGAACATACTATTTCCGTGGATGGCGAATTTATGCCTCACGAAACGATGACTGTTCAACACTCAAATATCACCTTAAAAGGTGGCCATTAAGATGTCACTATATTTATATATTATATATAATATGTTAATGTTTTATTTAAGCTTCTGTATTTTTAATTTACGGCATATCTTTTTTGTTACCATTATGAGTAAACGCGATATCTTCATTTTAGGAAGTGCAGACTACCGCCCCCTCAAAGTGATTTGATTCGTTAATACCATATGTGGTATGTATAAAGGATATATTTATTGATATTATATATGATACCATACTGGAATTAAAATACTATTATGTATCATTATGTTTTAATTCCATAAAATATGAAATAGAAATGAAAGTAGCATTCATGCGTACGTACGACTTACCATCTCCATGAACGGTGAATTTCATTTTTTACCTCTAAACGTTGTGTAATATTATAAATTCATGTATATACTAGATTTATATATGATATATATGATATATACATCATGAGTATAACTCTGGATATAATGGATACATGAACAACTTGTAATTATAAAGACCATATTTTGACTCAAGTACCAATGATCGTTAAAACGACCGTTATTAACTAAAATAATTACATAGTGTTCATGACATGGTAATAAGTGATATAAAAGGAATAATGAACTTGAAAAAGGTTCTTAAGCAAGTATAAATTAACTCAAGTTTATTATTCAGGAGATTAAAGAACGATCAAGTCAAGTCGGATACGAGGTATGAGACTTTGTCTCAATCTCCTTTCATTGAGGCATATTTTGTTTTATACACAACCTTATTTTATACGGTGTATAAACCCCTTTGAATTTTACGTTTATTCAAAAGGAATCTTTTTTATACGAAGCATTATACAAAATGACAAAAGGGAATTTTTTTGTCGTACGTATGTGGCGACAACGACTTCTCTGCCACCGTGACCATTATTTGAGTTTCGGCTTCCTCTACAAGCCATACTTTTTTTAAAGAAAAATAAATACCATGTTTTACTTTTATTTTATTTTGGTATTTAAAATAGTTTTCATAATGTTTTTATATCAATGTGTTGTATTGATATCTTGTGATTGAAAGGTGGAAATGTTATGTTTCCTTTATGCATGTTTTATGTGATACGATTATGTTGTGGTTCTTGGGCATTATTATGAAGAAGAGTGGTTCTGTGAGAAACTAAGGGCAGGTGATCCTGATATAGCTCTCCAATGTATTGGGTAATGTGAAGGAGTGAAACATTAAGGTTTCTCCGAAGAGATTTAGGGAATATACTATGATGGGTATTCCAAACGTAACCAAGAGGGTTACTCCCTACGTAAGAATGTTATGAATGCCTCAAGTTACCTTTATGTCTTACGATTTCTATGATTTATTCATGATTTGATGAGGTATGTTAAAGTGACTTTGTTTTATGGGTAAAGTATGATTTCATTCTTATGTAAATATGAACTCATGTTTCCTTTCCATATTTTTATTACCCTTACTGAGCTTTTTATGCTCATCCCAAGTTTTTTAAATGTTTTTCACAGGTCAAGGGAAAGGTACATGATATGATGATAGTTTCAAGGAAGTGTCAAGAAAGAATCCATGTTTTATTTTAAATATGTTTCCATTGATGGGAAAAATGAATACTATCTTTTATGTAACCACTTTGTTTAAATGTGGAATGTAATACATGTTTTATGATCTATTTCTCTAAAACTCTAAACCTAAAAAGATCCTCAATCTGTAATCTTGTAGTAACTCAAGATTAAGTAAGGTTCAAGGCTGGGGCCTTATAGTTGGTATCAATAGTCGTTTTAGATAACATTAGGAGTTAGAATTATATTAAATTATTATCCAAAAATATTTTTTTATGGTCAAATTGAAATGATATAGAATTTAAATATTACCATGTTGCTTCACCTAAGATATTTCTGTGTTAAGAATGGTTTTTTCGTTGAGGAAATAGAACAACTTTTCTAGGAAGGCATACAGTGGGAAATGACCTTTCAAATTAGTATCCTGAGATGGTCAGAATTGGAATTGAACAGTTTGTTGTAGTGAAGGCTCAGTTGACTCAGGTGATAAACCATGGTTGTGTTTACTGACGAAATTTTGGTATTTTCTAAAAGTAAAGAGGAGCATGAAAGACATTTAAGGGTTATTTTACAAACCTTAAAAGAAAATAAATTGTATGGGAAATTCATCAAGTGTGAGTTTTGGTTGCAACAAATGTCTTTCCTTGGTCACATTGTTTCTAAAGATGGGATAACTGTTGATCCTGCAAAAAGAAAGGTTGTTGAAGAATGGCCAAGACCCAAAAATGTAACTGAGATTCGTAGTTTCCTTTGTTTGGCAGGCTATTACCGAAGGTTTGTTAGAATTTTTTCACGGTTATCTAGTCCAATGACTAAGCTAACTCAGAAGGATGTTAAGTTTATCTGGACAAAAGAATATAATGATTGTTTTCAGGAACTAAAAAGAAGATTGGTGAATGCTCTAGTTTTGGCACTACCTTCCAGGAATGGTGAGTTTGTTATCTACAGTGAAGCTTCATTGAAAGGACATGGTTGTGTCCTAATGAAGAATGATTAGATAATTGATTATGCTTCACGACAGTTGAAAACTCATGAGGTAAATTACCCTACAAATGATTTGGAATTAGCTGCTGTTGTTTTTGCTTTAAAAATTTGGAGGCATCATTTGTATGGAGTAAAGTGTGAAATATATTCTGATCACAAAAGTTTAAAGTATATATTCACTCAGAAATAATTGAACATGAGAAAGAGGAGATGGCTAGAATTAATCAAGGATTATGATTGAACAATTCATTACCATCCGGGAAAAGAAAATAAAGTGGCTGATGCTTTGAGTCGAAAAAGTAATGATTTATTAACAATGTTGCGTTTGGGACGTGATCCTTTGGTTAAGGATTTGATGAACTTTGGAATAGAAGTTTTTAGTGCAGGATGTTCTTCTGTTTTGTTTCAGGTATCAGTGAAATATTCTCTATCAGACAGAATCAAGCAAGAACAGAAGCAAGACAGTGAGTTGTAGAAAAAGGTAGAGCTGGTTTAGAAGGGTAAGTTTCCTAAATTCAACATTTATAATTATTGTGTTTTGAGATTTGGGAAGATATTGTGTGTGCCTTGTGATTCACAGTTGAAGAGAGAGTTGTTATGTGAAGCTCATAGTTCTCCGTTTTCAGTTCATCCTGACAGTAATAAGATGTATAGAGATCTTCAGGAGTATTACTGGTGGGATGGAATGAAAAGAGATATTTCTGATTTTACTGTGAAGTGTTTGACTTGTCAACAGGTTAAAGCAGAGCCGCAGTTACCGAGAGGGATGCTTCAGCCTTTACCAGTGCCAGAGTGGAAATGGGAGAATATATCCATGGACTTTTTTGTGGTATTACCAAAGACATCTCTAGGTAATAATGCAATCTGGGTTATTGTTGATCGCTTGACTAAATCTGCTCATTTCTTTGCTATACGAGATACTTTTTCCCTAGATCAACTTTCCCGTTTGTATCTTAAAGAGATAGTCAGGTTACATGGAGTTCCTCTCTCCATTGTATCTGACCATGATCCCAGGTTCACTTCTAACTTTTGGAAAGGCCTTCAGAAGTCATTGGGTACTGAATTAAATTTTAGTACAACTTTTCATCCTCAATCAGATGTGCAGTCAGAACGAACAATTCAGACTTTGGAAGATATGCTACGTGCTTGTTCAATGGATTATCAGGGAAGTTGGGACCAACATCTTTCTTGGGTTGAATTTTCATATAATAACAGTTTTCATTCTAGTATACAGATGGCACCATTTGAGGCATTACATGGGAAGCAGTGTCGAACTCCATCTTTCTAGGATGAATTGGGTGAAAGGAAGGTGATGGGACCAGAATTGGTAGAAGAGTTGGCAGAAAAAGTTCAGCTGATACAGAAACACATGAGAATAGCTCAGAGCATGCAGAAGATTTATGCGGATAACTGGAGGAAGGATCTATCTTTTGAGGTAGGTGATCAAGTTTTTTCTCAAAGTATCACCATGGAAAAGTGTGATGCGATTTGGTAAGAAATGAAAGCTGAGTCCAAGGTTCATTGGACCATATGAAATTCTGGAGAGAGTTGGATCAGTTGCATACCGAGTGGATTTACCTCCGAGTTTATCTCAGGTACATAATGTTTTCCATGTTTTGATGTTGAGAAAGTATATGACATATCCATCTCATGTTTTGAGTTCGGAGGTATTTCAGCTAAAAGAGAACCTATCGTATGAGGAACAACCGGTCTAGATTCTTGACCACAGGAAGCAAGTGTTACGGAATAAGGTGATTCATCTGGTAAAGGTTTTGTGAAAAAACCACATGATTGAAGAGGCAACATGTGAATCTGAAAATGCAATGAGGGCTAAATACCCCCACTTATTCGATAAGTAAATAAATTGCGGGGACGCGATTTTCTAAAGGGGGGAAGGATGTAACATCCCAAGTAAGTAATGAATAATAGATATTTTTTATCTATGTCTATTAATGAATTAGATAGTGTTTTAGAGGTTTAAAATGATAATAAATCCAATCTTAAGCATGAAATACACTAATATTTTTAAAAGATTGTTTTACTGCCTTTTGATGGAAAACCATTTTTTTAAATCAAAATTTTGAAAATTTTATAAGCTCTATTTGTTGAAATAAACTTATTCTTTATTATTGGGACATTGAAATTTAATTTGGGTAAATTTTTGGTATTTTTCCGATAAAGTTCATTTTTTAATGAATAGTGAAAAATGTTGTATTTTAATTCAAAACCTATTTTTAATATAATTTATTTATATGATTAGATTATCTTTTGAATTGGTTTTAAAGTGAAATTATAATATATTCTTACCATTTAATCCAATAGTTGTAGTTGTAATTAATTTCACCTTGAAATTGGACTTAAATTAGTGTCAATCTTTTGATACTTATTGTTTCATAAAAACACGCTATTTGCTCTGACAACGGGAATTAATTATTAAATTAATTAATGTAACTTATATGTTTTTAATTTTTTAAAATAGACATCATTTTTGAAATCATAATAAAAAATATATCTTAAGGTAAAGTTTTGGTTTTTTTCTGGAAAACTTCAATTTTTGATGAATAGTGAAACCACTAAGTGGTACTTATAAAAACTGATTTTTCGTTTAAATGAACTTTTACCACCTTTGTGGTTTGAATTTCAAAAATCTGTCATACATGGTTGTCATTAATAAGTAAAATGTGGTTCAATGGGATTAAAATAATTTTTTGGTGAATAGTAACTTTTAAGTTTTTAATCGCGATTAGAGGTAATTAGTGTAGTTTAAAGTAAAAATAATATTTTAATAATATGATATGAGCTTGAAACATGTCCTAACCTTATTGTATGTGTCATGTCCGAACAAGAAAATCCATGGGTCAACTTGGGGACCCCATGGAGCCACTTTGGTAGGAAAATGACATTAATATCTTTTTATTTAATGTTAAAATAAAAATGACACAAACATGAGTTGTTTTACTAAACCAATTTTTACATGGGGTTATACAAGTCATATTTTTGACTATAAATAGTCATTGGAAAGATAAAAAGCTTTCCTACATCGTAGTATTTTTTTATAATTTTTAGACATTAAATAAATTAAATTATTTATGACACCATGATGATGTAGCGATTACCTCATTATTTAACGATTGAAATAAAATGAAAAGATAATGTAAAATATATGACCTACACATGTCCAAAACCTATTGTATGGGTGTATTTAGAACTATTATCACCTTATCCTTGAATTATATCAATGTGGGACCTTTTAAATCCCAAACACATTTTAAAATAAAGTAACATTTCTTTACTTTCCAAGAGTGCCCCTCCTCTCCTCTTATAAAAGGCCCCCACCTCTACCTCTTTACCCACACTTCCAAAGCCTTTGGCTCGGCCAAAACCTACCCATTTTGTCTCTAAAAATCCATCTATAACTCCTAGAAGCCTCAATTTGGGAATAAGTCTTCCCAAGGAAGCCTTTGAGCTCAAATAAAAAGAGTTACCCGATTTAAAGGTACTGTCTTCTCTTGTGTTCTTATGTTTTATTTTGCTTCTCCAACCCCCTAAAATATTTTTATTCATTTATTTTGTAACAAAACAAGTATCTTCCATATACTAGGATATTGTTATAAGAAGTATTAGAGCTACAATTTCACACACCTACATCTAATGGTTAAAGAACATACCGTTTCCGTGGATGGAGAATTTCTACCTCACGAAACAATGATTGTTCAACACTCATATATCACCTTCAAAGGTGGCCATTAAGATGTCACTATATTTATATATTATATATAATATGTTTATGTTTTACTTAATCTTCTGTATTTTTCATTTATGGCATATCTTTATGGTTACCATTATGAGTAAATGCGATATCTTCATTTTAGGAAGTGCGGACTACCGCCCCCTCAAAGTGATTTGATTCGTTAATACCATATGTGGTACGTATAAAGGATATATTTAATGATATTATATATGATACCATACTGGAATTAAAATACTATTATGTATCATTATGTTTTAATTCCATAAAATATGAAATAGAAATGAAAGTAGCGTTAATGCATACGTACGGCTTACCATCTCCATGAACGGTACATTTCATTTCTTACCTCTAAACGTTGTGTAATATTATAAATGCATGTATATAATGGATATATATTATATATATGATATATAAATCATGAGTATAACTATGGATACAATGGATACATGAACAAATTGTAATTATAAAGAGCATATTTTGACTCAAGTACCAATGATCGTTAAAACGACCGTTATTAACTAAAATAATTACATAGTGTTCATGAAATGGTAATAAGTGATATAAAAGGATTAATGAACTTGAAAAAGGTTCTTAAGAAAGTATAAATTAACTCAAGTTTATTATTCAGGAGATTAACGAACGATCAAGTCAAGTCGGATACGAGGTATGAGACTTCGTCTCAATCTCCTTTCATTGAGGCATATTTTGTTTTATACACAACCTTATTTTATACGGTGTATAAATCCATTTGAATTTTAAATTTATCCAAAAAGAATATTTTTTATACAAAGCGTTTTAATAAACAACCAAAGGGAATGTTTTTGTTGTACGTATGCAGCGACAACGACTTCTCCGCTGCTGTGACCATTATTTGAGTTTCGGCTTCTTCTACAAGCCATACTTTTTTTTAAAGAAAAATAAATACCATGTTTTACTTTTCTTTTATTTTGGTATTGAAAATGGTTTTCATAATGTTTTTATATCAATGTGTTGTATTGATATCTTGTGATTGAAAGGTGGAAATGTTATGTTTCCTTTATGCATGTTTTATGTGATACGATTATGTTGTGGTTCTTGGGCATTATTATGAAGACGGGTGGTTCCGTGATAAACTAAGGGTGGGTGAGCCCGATATAGCTCTCCAATGCATTGGGTAATGCGAAGGAGTGAAACGTTAAGGTTTCTTCGAAGAGATTTAGGGAATATACTGTGATGGGTATTCCAAATGTAACCAAGAGGGTTACTCCCTACGTAAGAATGTTATGAATGCCTCAAGTTACCTTTATGTCTTATGATTTCTATGATTTATTCACAATTTGATGAGGTATGTTAAAGTGCCTATGTTTTATGGGTAAAGTATGATTTCATTCTTATGTATATATGAACTCATGTTTCCTTTCCATATTTTTATAACCCTTACTGAGCTTTTTATGCTCATACCAAGTTTTTGAAATGTTTTTCACAGGTCAAGGTAAAGGTACATGATATGATGATAGTGTCAAGGAAGTGTCAAGAAAGAATCCATGTTTTATTTTAAATATGTTTCCGTTGATGGAAAAAATGAATAATATATTTTATGTAACCACTTTTCTTAAATGTGGAATGTAATACATGTTTTATGATCTAATTCTCTAAAACTCTAAACCTGAAAAGATCCTCAATCTGTAATCTTGTAGTAACTGAAGATTAAGTAAGGTTCAAGGCTGGGGAATTATAATAACTACTTGGAACATCCCCTCCCCAGAATCTACATCATAATGTCATCTATCCACCTATACATGGCTGTTCGACTAGGCTTCCCGTACATGCACAGGCTGGTCCCGATGTCAATTTCCATACCCTCTCATTCTTCCAAATCTGATTTCTCTCCTCTGGTGAATGCACCTTCTTTAAATCCTCATCTAGAGCCTACCCTTTATAGAGTCTTTTTGGTCTATTTAATCACAATTTCATGTGTCATAAAGTCCTTGAGGTAGACCTAAGGCATTGAGGTGTCCTGAAATCCTTACTGGCCCGAACTCCTTGGGTGGCCCGAAGGCCTTGAAGGGTTCGAGGACCAAACCGGTGGCCCAAAAGCCCGAATAGATGAAAAATTCTAGTTACTATAGTATTGAACAATACCTTATATATTTCCTATTACAGTAATTCTACGGTAACTCAGAAATATTTATCCACTGAGACTTGATCTCTGATCTCTTGGATGCACTTTCCGAGTCCCAGATTTGATCTCAGTTCTCTTAGGGTTAATAAAATCTTTTACAGGCCATGTAGTACTTATGACTACGGGCCTTTTAACGGTTTCACCTCACCCCTTGAAAGGTGGATGATCAAAATCAATAAAAAATGAAGGCCATCGGGCCATTGGAAAAATATTTGTTGTGTAATAAATATTGGGAAAATTTATGGAAGAATATATTATTTTATTGTGGGGGGATTAGTCTATTTTAAATATTATATGATTAAAATATATAAATATATTTGGTATATGAATTTATTATTGATTAATATTATTTGGAGATAAAATTTTTGTTAACCTTGAAATAATATATGATCAAATATTTTTTATTCTTGTTGGGTGTCAAATTAGTTCTAACATATTTTAAAGAGTTTTATGGTTAGTTAATTATGGGATGTAAGAAGTTAAACATGGGTTGTAATTATCAAATATTTGGAGTTTAATTTATCATTTATTCAAAATAAGGTTTATTCATATTGATTATTATCTTAATGTGTTCTAACCAATATGATTTCGATTACTATATAAATATAAGAGGAACAACTTTTAATCCTTTTGTAAATCTTTTAATCTAGTAGAAGTTTATTTTAGTACATCAAGAGTGAAAAATCCTACTTGAATATTAATTTAATGGATTGAGAGATGAGATATAAGTGGAAACATCTTAATACAAAAAAAATAATTAAATTTTTCTTATGAAATAGGAATAAATCAAGTAAGTATTTTTTTCTTGTGTTCTCCATCATGATAGTAAAATAATCTATAAATTCTTGAAAAATGACCGTGAAAAAAATCTTATCTTTATAAATTTATTTTTAATGAATCTATGGACTTATTTATCACCTATTGATTTATGTTTTTTTAATCATTAACTTTATTAGGACCATGTTCTCTATCACTCCCAATTATTTCATGGATGTTATTTTTCTCCTCTATGTACACATTTTCCATTCATGCTAATGATATTCTTATCTTAGAACCTAATTATGTGTTATTTCTAGGTGAACTTTATATTTATGTTTTCCTCTTTAAAAAATAAAGATTTATTATCCATTTATATGGTTTGGGTTTTTAGAAAATGTATTTCTAAATATTAAAATGGGTTTTCCTTTTATGATCATATATTTTATTCCACTCCTTGGAAACATTTCTGAAAATATTTTCAACCCCTTCCAACAGACATGAGGTAAAATTGTGAGGGAGAAATTTCATTATGGGGTAGAATATAACACCCCAAGATTTTAGAATTAATTTTTTAAAATTCATATTTTTTTATATATTTTGATACATTTAATATAAAACTATAAATAATAATGATAGATTTATTGAAATAAAATTTTACAAATAAAGATAAAAACTAATGTGGTATAAGGATGCAATATGGATCAACATGAAGAAAAGTAAAATTTGGGTAAATGAATATATATATATATATATATATATATATAATCTTTACCCTTATGGTTTTCTATAAATATTGTGAACTCAACTTCAATTATATAAAAAAGGAGAAGAATTATGAATATAATATACATGATAAGAGTGAAATAAATTAATAAATCTTTGTCAAGCATGTAATGTTATATATATAGAGATATAATTTTGTTGGTATATATGTGGTAATTGTACACATAGTAATTATATATATATATAGTCATTAGATATATAGTCATTAGGTATATTTATATTTAATTGGCTATAAATGAAGATAAAATATTTTGAAGATAAAATAGATATTTTTTTTTGTAAAAATTTAGTTATGTGTGCAATGTATTTTATTATTAGTAGATTAAATTCATCAGTATTGACAAATTATTATAATTAAATAATAATATTATATATTCAATTGAATTAATTAACATTAATTGAATTATGGATATTAGGAAAGTAATAAAAATAGTCAATTTATGCTTTAAGAATACATTTTCATTAAAATTAGATTTTATTTAATTTTGTACACAAATAATATAATTGATTTATTAAAATATTATAAATTATTTTTTTATAAAAATGATAACATTTTTAATCAACCATATAAATATTATTTTAGGTTCAAATTTTGTGATTTTTTCTAAAAAGACTGGTTTTTTTTGTGAATAGTAAAACATATTGATTTTATAAAAAACTTCCATTTTATTTCACATATTTAAAAAGTACCATTTTTTTAATTGGTTTGAAAAATTCATCAGTTAATTTCAATTAAAATTTATCCAATTAGTTTCATTGGAATCAAAATTATTCTTAATTTTGATATAAATACATTTTTATATATTATAATGCATTTTTCTAAAAAACTGTGTTTCATCGCTTTTTGCGTACTTATATTAAATGTAGTTTCTTAAAATTATTGAAATTAAGTTTGATAAAATTTATTTTATATTTTGAATCATCATGACCATGTGTTTTCAATGAATCCATTTTTTTAGTATGAATACTAAGTTGGGTAAAAAATTCAGTTACCATAGTAAGTGTTAAAACAATCCAAAAGGTTTAAAACTAAACTTATAAGGTCTAAATGACCTAAAAAATAGATAATACTATTTTATTTTCATATTTAGACCCTATATCATATCCTATTAAAACATTAGTCATTTATTCATTTTTCTAGAGTAACACATTAAAATATTTTAATCTTTTGAAAAATTCTAAGAGTGTCATGTCCTTCACTCATTAAAGGACACCCCCTCTCTTCCATTCTAAACACTTAAAGAGGCTATTATCTAGTCCAATACCTATAAAAAATTACTGACATCCCTCCCAATGATATATACATGTTGGATTTTTATAATACCATCCCAAGAATTCTTTATGTATAAACATAAGGAGGTTTTCCGAAGAGGTTGTATAGTTCTTAACCAATTGTTTTCTTTTTATTACTTATTTTACCTCTTTAAAAAATATCATAACCATTTTTATATAATATATTAATTATTTCACATTTAATTAAATTTTATTATTTTTATGTTATAACACTTTATTCATATCCATCTCCATTAAATGGGAAATGAAATCATCATATGTGTGTATGTACGAACTACCGCCAAACGAACTGATATAATTCTGTTTCCATCACCTCCTCTCACGAACTGTTTTAATAATGGATGTAATGTAAATATATTATATTAATGAAATAATTATAATTCAACAATGATAAGTTATAAGATATTTTCTTACCTTTCCATCCATTAAAAAATGAAAACATTGTTCGGGCGTATGGGTGGATTGCCACATCCACGAAGCGATGTCAATCATTTTTCATAACTGCTTTACATGGATAGAATATATAGGTGGATTTATAAAATTATATTTATGGTATAATAATGATTTTATAAATTTAAAATGATACATACATTATTTACCACATTTTCATTGAAAAATCAAAACGTTACTCATTCATACATATAGAATACCATGTCCATTGTGTAACATAATTTATTTTTCATAACCAACATACATGTTTGGATTTGAAAGTATAATTAATGTAAAAAATGATAATTATGACATTATTAGGATTTTATAAATGATATAATCATTATATATTTCACTGAAATAATCCTACTAAAGTAATTTTGGACATATAGGCTTAATATCTTCAAGACATCAGACATGAACATAATTCATTAAGTAATTTAATATGATATGGGTAAAAATTAAACAAAAGGAATAATTTATATTAAAAGGGTTATTTATAAATCAAATAATTAAAATATTTTTTTATTTAGGGAGATAAAGAGCACATGTGAAGAGTCGAACTCAAGGTAAGATATTTTTAGTCTCAATTATCTTTCATTGAGACTTAAGTTATTTTCACCACATGGTTTATTTTTTATTGTGTATAAACTACACTATATTGGTATTTGATCATTCCTTTTTTAAATTAATTTTTTTACAAACCCATTCAAAGTTTTTTCCCTCAATTTTTCATTAGTTCAAAAGTTACCACATTATAAGGGATAATTTACCTTAAAACACATTTTATATATTTTAATGATTTTTCTTCTTCATGTTATTCCTCCATATAAATATTCCTAATATTATTTTATGGTTATATTTATATATACTTAAATTAATTATAAAGGGTATTTTATCTCACATTTTTACTTCATTTCGATTTTTAAGGGAACAGTTTTACATATTGTATATGGAACTTTTTAACTTTCTTTAAAAAAGGAAAAAAATATTCTATTTCAAATAATATAGATTAAAAAAAGTTTCCCATTTTCATAACCATTATTCATTATTAGGATTCATTTACATGATTCAATGGTATTTTCAGAGAATAACCTTTTTACTTTATTTTGAAATTTTTTAGTTCTTTTCAAAAAAGGGGGTAAAAAAAGATATTTTAATGTCTTAAATTGTTTTGTGTATGGGTTTAAAAGTGACTTCCAAGAGATTTATAATGAAAAAGTGCATGAATAATTCTTTTTCATTATTTTATATATATAATTGTAAATAATGATAGGTTATCTTGATATATATTATATAATGGGTGATCCTGATATAGATTATATGATGGGTGAACCAGGTATAGATCTTAAATGCATTGCATAATGTTACTTATATTCATAGAAAGAATGATGTAGTTAAATGAGATGGTTTTCTTTGATGGATTTATTTGGGACCGGTTATTTCTAACAAAAGTTAACATGATTGATGAATATAATGCTCTAAAATACCTATAAGGTTTTTAATTTTTATATTATGGGTTTTAAATATTTTCACTGAGAAAAAAAGTGGTTTCTTATTGTGGATATAATTTATTTTATATGATCAATAAATAGTGTTTAATAGGTAAAAATTCTATGGGTTTTCATGTTTTTCACTAGACTAATGGATTTATTTCCTTTATATACATTACTGAGATATTTTTTCTCATCCTGCATTTCTTAAATGTTTTTCATATGATTTAATGATGAGTAGGAATAAAGAAGAAATCATGTTTAAGGTCATGAATAGTTTTTAGTAAAATAAAACATGTCACATTTTAAATGTTTTAATTTTTATAAAAAATGAATATTGATTTTAAGTGTACACTTTTTAATGTATGTTTTTGTTATGTAATATTTATGACCTAATTCTCTAAAACTATAAACCTAATTTTTTTTCAAGAATGGAAAAAATGAATTCTTGTTTAAAAATGAAATTATGAGTTTAATAATGATCTGGTCCTTATAATAATTATAATCATATCTTATTAAACTTTACTATGCGAGGAAGTTTTCTTTTTAAAATCCTTCATTATTTTTAAACTCTTTATTCCATTTAAAGAAACATATTATTCTAGAAGAATTGTTAGACATGATTTAGAATTGGGACCTACTTTATTGATCCTCCCACAAAGTTATTATTTAACAAAAGTGTTTTTATTTGTTGAAAAAATTTATTGAAATTTTAGATCTTCAAGTAGAATACCTTCTTTTCCTTTATTATAGTATATATCTTGTTCTTCCTCTGTCATTTTTCTTTACTCTAGATATTTGGCCAAATTATGAAAATATACTTGTGTATGTTGAATGCTTTATTAGAGTATCGAAATTTCTACTTCCTGACAATGATTTTGTTCAAACTAATTATTTTATCTAGGGAACCTATCTTGATCCTATTTGACCTTATAAAAATATAGTTTCCCTTATATTTTATTTCTGAGTATGCCTCTCACTTATTTTAAATCTTCTTTTAATAATTCTAATTTGAAACATTTTTATTATTATTTCCCAAGGTTACTTTTCATTCATTATTAAAATCATCATATTATGTTCCAATTTTATTTAGATACATGTTGAAGTAAAATTCAATCACTCTTGTGACCACAACCATTGAAAACATCAGAGATAACTCATTGTTCTTAAAACCTATTTGATGTAGATAGGTTCTTACTCATATTTATATGTTTCTTTTTTATAGATTAATCCCATTTGAAAGTTTCTTTCATTAATATTATAAAACTAAAAGATAATACAAAAAATTAAATTCTTCATTCCCAAATATGTTTCAGTACAAGTGTATCCCCAAAAAATATTTTTTTCCTCCTTGACATGATTTTTGTAAAAACTTCTAGTTTTGTTAAAAAATTGTTTTTATTGTTCTCTTGAACTGTTTGGGAACATTATGGGGGAACAATATCTTAAAAAAATTATTCTCCCACCATAGAAATGGTGGTATACTTATCATAACTTTTCTTCACACATTTTTTATAGGTTTGAATTTGAAACCTACATTGTTTTTAGGTACATAATTTTATAGAGATATATAACTTGTAATTAATTGTTCATATTCACATGATCTTGTTGAGGATTCATCATAATACAATCCAAATGTCTACATAAGAGAGGTTTTTAAGAACCCAATCACTCAACTATATAGTATGTGGAAGCATTAATTTCTTCTTCAACATATTTTTAGGACTTCCATGTACATGTTTTAAAATTTTATAATGTAACCTTAAGAAAATTATTTTTCATGTTGAGATAATTATTTTTATCCAAAATAACCCTTATTTTAAAATTTCCTTACTTTTTAATTATTTTAATGTATTTATTATTCATTTTAACATACACAAATAATAATGTGAAAAGATTATTAATCCCTCTATATTTAACCTATAATTCTCTATTCTTGACAAAATTATTATTTTTCTAATTTTATTCATGTGAATAGAGGTTATATTAATATTTTTTTGGAAACATAATTTTTATGAATTTAATTAAGTAACTTTGTTTCATACTATAATTTTATTTATTTAAATTTAATCTTTATTTCTTCAATGGATCCAACTTTTTTCTTGATCTTTATACTAGTTAGGATATTATCCTTCAACGAATTCAATACATTTTATTCCAATCCTTAAGGATGAGTGGTGAATTATGTAAATGTAACTCACCATCATGGGTTTACATAAATTTTAAATTTACTAAAATCACTATAAGATTAAAGGTAGGTTCCTGATCACCACACGCTAGTGGAAGAGACTAAGGTATTACATTTAACCATTTTGGAATGGTTTGATCCTTGAGAAACTAGCATGACCAATTGATGAATTAAGAATTCATGAAAATAAATAATCAAAATTAATAGATATATATCCAAAAATAGTTTTCAAAACAATTTATAAACAAATATATAATAAAAAATAACTATAAAATATATAAGCAATATATATACATGATATCTATTAGTCACCATAATAAAGCTCGAAATTGGAACAAGGCCAAAGAGGTTGATACCTAAAAAAACAAATTATCTAAAATCCCAAAATGATACCCATTAGCTAAATTTATCATACCATCAGCTCCATCATCCCAAAAACTATGGGTGATGGTAATCTAAAAGACCCATTGAATTAATTGGTTCCCATACAATTACATGTACCTTACAAACCATATCTCGAATGGAAAAAGAAATATCTTGGGTGTGAGGTTAAATACTTGAAAGTTATTATAATGAATATATAGAATTTTATCTTCATTAAAAATCAATAACTCATTTTTTAAATCCAAATTTAAATCAACTTCACTTTGAAAAAATTTCTTCATAAATTTCTTAAGACTTTCTCAAAATATTCCATATTTGAAAAATTAGAATAAAAAAGCCTCACTATAAATACCTCGAATATTGAAACTCATAGTAAATGTGTAATTTATTAAATTGGTACTAGATACAAGTGATCGCAGCCTAAGGGACCAAATAGTTCGGTGTTCTTGGTATACTTGATACATATTTGAAATTTCATATACAATTTAAAACAAAAAGTATAACAATTTACTTTATTTGAGGACATCATTATTCCCATTAGAATATCACTAAATATAAATCATAATAAAATTATTATAATTATATAGAATATAAATATAATAATGGGATGGTATGAGATTCTTAGTATGGGTATGTGTACAATGGAATCTAATAAGGAATGAATATCATGGAAAAAATAAATTAAGATCGAATAACTCCATACAAATAATCACATGAGCCAGAAACATATCCATGGATATCATAAATATTCATAGTATAAAATTTTCATCAATAACTAATTTTATAATGATTGAATGAATAATGTTATACATATAAAACAAATCATCGAGGTCTTGTGTAAATACTTCTAAAAATATCTTAAAGGAATCATGCCAAGTCTTCAAGATAAATGGGTAAAGGCACCACAAAATAATCATTCTAGTTTGTATGATGAGACCTACCAATTCATTTAGGGGATATGTAATTTTGGTCCCCACCCATCTCTAATAATTCCAATGCATTAATCATATGAATAAGTAATACAACTGTAACACCCCGAGTTTTTATGAAAAATATTCTTTTACTTTCAGTGATGTCTTCTATTATACAGCACACAAAGTTTAGCTTGTACTATACACAACACCGTATTAGCTTGCAGTATACGCAACACAATTCTTGGATCGTGTTATACACAATTTCATGTTCGTTTTATAATAGTAATTCTACGCAACGTTGAGTGTGTGTATATATATATATATTCAATGTATAAATGAAATATGGTTGGATTATATTATACGAAACAACGAAGGATTCTTTCACAACACGCAACCCTGACTTGGCTTGCATTACACGCAATCACGACCTTCCTCGATAGCGTGTGTTGTACGCAATACCGGGTTTTACTAAACAACGATATATTATTATAATATTATTATGAACTAGCCGTTATGAATAGTATTAACTAAAATTTGAATTTTATAACATTATTATTCATCTTACACATTTTATAGAACATAATATAAGAACAAAATAAATTTTTCGGGTAAAATAAGTATTTTTCAAAAAATGCAGTTTTTCCGCCTTTTGATGGCACACCCACTTTAAATCTAGTTTTTGACATGTTTATAAGTTCAATTTTATAAAATAAAATTATTATTTGGAATCAGGATATAAAATTTTACCTTGGATAAAAGTTTCATATTATTCTGATAACTTTCATATTTTAATGAATAGTAAAAACACGCTATATTTTAATTAAAAATAACTTTTTTCATCATAATAACTTATGTGGTTAAATAATAATATTGAATGGTTTTAAAGTATAAATAGAATATATTTTTACCATTTAATTTAATGTATGTCATTAGCCTTGATTTTACATTGAATTCGTAGGTTAAATAAATTCAATCTTTTGCAATGTTTTAAACAAAACCCCGTTTTCTTTCGCCAACGGGATTAATTTTAATTTAATTTCTGCAACTTCTGTATATTGAATTTGGAAAAATGGACTCCATATTGGGAATCAGTGGGTCCAAATTATATTAATAGACTACTTTTTATTTTTGGGCTTTATGAATAGTAACAACGGTAAATTTTATTTACCATAGTAAAAGGTAAATTGGGTAATTAAGGGAAAATATTATATTATAAAATTATCTTAAATCTTGAATTAATACAATTGGATGATTATAATTTGTTCTAAGTCATATTTGGGTCGAAATGGAATCCATTAGAACCCACTTGGATGTGATTAAGACCTTTAGTTTATTTTATTTAAAGGAAAGTGAAATATGTCTCACTAAACTTTAATAATTAAAGTATTTTTAATATAAGTTTATACAAAATATAAATTCGGTTATAAAAACTCATTTGAAATATAATTTTTTTTTATTTGTCATGGTAATTTATTTGTAATTTCTAAGAGTTATTTAATTACCTTATTATCTTATATATTAATGATGCAGAAATTATTTATTTAGTGAAAAATCAATAATATAGTTTTTATTGAAATATTAATACATATCAAAAGGCCCAAAAATCTGAAAAAAACTTATTATTAGTGTATATATAAACCCTAATCATCCACTGGCCGAATTTTTGACCATTTGGATCCTTATTAAGGTGATTATGACACTTATATTATTTTATTTTAAATGATTCCAAAGTTGTCACCTTCATAATTTAATAAATATAACAATTTAACTATTGTGATTTTAAGATGATAAATTCGAGTAAAAGTATTATTATGAAATTTAATATATTTATATTCATCATAGGATTTTATTTTTAATTTTTATGCAACATATAAGTATATTAAATAATTAGACAAAAAGGTTGTAGTAATTATTTTATTAAGAGATAAACCAAATAAATAGTTTTAAAAATAATAAAATAAATAGTATATAAACTATTTAATGTAATAAACTAATTTTCTAGATACATATGACCTTTTATGAATCTATTAAATATTTCAGTTCAAACATATCTTCTTTATATAATTTATTTAAATTCAGATAAATGAATAGTGTCAAATTTGACACTATTGTTATTTTATAAAAATAACATATTATAAATTTTTTTAAAAATCACAAAAATATTTAAAAATTATAAATTATAAATTTATATGGTATAAAATGTTATAAAGTATCCAATTATGGACAATTCACAACAAATAAGTAATTATTTGTTTTAATTTAAAATTTAGAATGTTATTACCACAAATAAAATTAAATTGATTAAATAAGGATAAATCAAGTTGATAATGTTGAAAATAAATTCCTAACTTGTCTAAATTTTGTTGGTTGATGAGATTACAACCCTATATAATATAATATTCTAATATGAGTTATTTTTGGAGGTTTTTAAGTGGAGTTAGATTTATTATAAATTAATATTTTTATGATTTCCAAAGGTGCCCCTCCCCTCCCTTATAAAAAGAAACCTCATCCCTCTCTTCCTCACACCAATTTGAGCCTTAAAGCTCGGTCAAACCCTGCCAAATTCTATTCTCCACTTCCCTAGAAAAATCCTAGAGGTCCTAGTCTTCTTAAAAGACTAATTTTAGTTCCCTAAGAGGAGGTCTCAAAGAGGCGCTTCAAAGAAGAGGTAATGTTCGTTACCGATTCTTTCAACTTTAGTTCGTCTTCCAGTTCTTCTTATTTAGTTGTTTCATTATGAAGTAATAAAATCAGTATCACTAATATACTGATATGTTATTATAAGTATGAAACAACCCTATTTCAAAATTTATCCATCCTACGGAAAATGAAATCACCGCGCGTGCGTACGTACGGAATACCGTCTCCACGCCGTGGTGTAATCTATTTTCCACCACCACCTTACTTGGATAGGTATAATGGTGTAAATAATGAATATATATGATTATTGTAAAGTGATATTTATTCTTAAATATTATAGATACACTTGAATACAATTACAAGATCATGAGAATGGTATCATCGCTCGTGCGTACGTACAGACTACCGTCTCGACGACGCGATGGATTCATTATCAATGATTAACCATTCATGAATGATTATAAAGTATATATAATAAGTAATCATGAAATATATGAAATAATAATGATACTAGATTTATATATATATATATGTATGTCATCTACTTAATTCCATTCAATTCAATAAGGAAACGAAAACAGCGTTCATGCGTACGTACGACCTACCGTCTCCATGAACAGTGTATTTCTTTCCATTTATCGATATTATATATATATATATATATATATATATTCTGAATATATATTATATATATATCATGTTTTACATTCTGGATATAAGTAATCATGATCCAAGTAACCATATGAATTATTACAAGTTAAAACACAAACGACAAATGAAACGATTTAACCCAAAACGCTACTTTAACATGAATTTACAAAAGAACGGGTAATATAAAGTAATAAGTGAACCATATATGATATAATAACAATGAATATGATTCTGTAATAAGTCAATAACATTATTTAAATTATTATACAGGGGGTTCAGATACGTAAGAAGCATATCGGACCTAAGGTAAGGGATAATTTTGCAAATCTCATTTTTATCCGAGATTGCTTATTCATAATTATTTACTAGGGTTATTGTTATCATCCATGTCCATGTTTCCTAAAAATGATTTCATGTATTTTTAAAGTCCTTTTTACCCACTTTTTACTTTTACTACATGGTATGTAAGGAATCTTTCTTTTGTTTACGTTACGAGGTACTTATTTGACTTTTCCGACAAAAGTACGATAAGAATGTTTTTTTAACGTATACGGCATGAAAGGGTTTTTATGGTTTTATAAAGACTTATTTTAATGAATCTTCCTTCAAAATATTTCATGACTATTTTCAACAAAAACCTTTTCTTCTAAAATTGCTTGACATTTTGTGAAAAGAAAATGATTTTGAAGAAAAAAGGATATTTTCCTCAAGAATTCATTTAAAGTGTTTTTATCAAAACCATTTTCATCTAAGATGACATTATTTCACATGTGTATGTTTCAAGTGTAATGTCTCTATGATTTACATGGTTTCACTTTTATTATTATGAAATTATATCCATTTCTTTTATATGGATTATGTGATGATGGGATGATGTTTATAAAACCCATTTTATTTATTGGGTTATTATGAATGATGAATGTTTATTTTGTGGCATAAGTAAGAATGATTTAATTATGAGATGGGTGGGACCAATATATCCCTCTAATTCATTGGGTAAAGATTTATATCTCATGATATAGACATGGCTAGAACAGTAAGTTAATCCGGTTCAGTGTTACAGGACTGAAACGAGGAGTGAAATCGATTCAGAAAGGGACTTTGTCCACCAAGATGGTCTTGGCAGCAATGCCTTGGCTACTATAGATATCATGACATGTGCTGAATGGTTTCCACAATTACATGTTTTATTCCCATGCTATTTTATCATTATTAATGTTTCTTTATGATCTATGCCTTACGTACTTCCATGTTTTATGTCATTGCTCAAGCTTTTGATGTTTAAACATTATGTTCATGCTTTTAAGTTCAAATGTATATGGTATGTTTTATTTTATCCATGCTTACCCTTACTGAGAATTTGATCTCACCCTTTTTATGTTTTATTTTCCCCAGGATATAAAGAAAGGTTTTAGGTAAAAAAAAGGGGAAGATCTTTATGGGAGATGTTGAAGATCTTTCACCACGATTAGAAGATTACGTTCCAAGTTTCCAAAGACACTAAACTATTACGGCCCTTGTGTGTATGTTTTTGTTATGTATTAAGTTTTCTGAAAAATTAATGTAATGTTCATATACTTCAAGCTTCGGGTCTCTACATTTGGTATCAGAGGAAAGGTTTAGTTAGCCTTTGGAAACTAGAATGGGAAGACGTTAATGAGATCCCTAGAGATATTTCTAAGGTATGTCAAGGGATATCCCTAAGGATAAGTATACATATAGGATATAGTCCTAGAACTATGGTAACGATCATAGAATTTAACCTAAGATGTTAGATATTGAGGGTACTCCCCCTTTACTATGTTGTTTTCCCTAGCATGATTTTTGCCTCTCACACTATTCTTTTTGGGTTTTAGAAAATGGCTGGAAACAGGAAGATTCACGATAATGGAGGATATAATGGAAAATGGAATGATATTATTCATGAGAAACCAAATGAAACTGGATTTGGAAGTCCAAACATAATTATTATGCTGAATCAGAAATCTCATAATATGATCAATAAACTTAAATTTGGTAAGTTTTCTGACTCGACTAATAAGAGAAAGATGGAGTTTCATGATGATCATAGAGGAAAGAAAGTTCAATTTCCCCTATGTAAATCATGTGGGAAGAGGCATCAAGGAGAATGTTTCAAAGGAACTGGAAGATTCTTTGGGTGTGGAAAAGAAGGACATAAATCCAGAAAGTGCAAAGGAAAAGGTTCAGTTAACACCATGGATGAGGATAATGGTATTGCTACGACATCAACAATGGTAAATGTTTTAAATGTGGAATGTACGAGAATTATGCAGACCAATTCCCTAAGGGAAAGTCTCATGAAGAGAATCAGTATGGTCGTATGGGTAATATTCATGTTGATGATGATGAAGAGACTACAAATGATATGTGAGATGAAAGAATTTTTGAAGCTCGGTCAATGGTTTAAGAAGGTAGTGGAATGATTACATGTTTATCAAGAGTAATGTTGTATAAGTAATCTCATGGTACTATGGAATAAAGAGACATCTAAAGATTGTTACACTGTTGTCTTTCCTTAAGTTTTGAAAGTGTGTGATGAATGGTACCAGTATTTTTGGAAAGTAGATGATATGCGCATAATGAAGGGGTAAGAAGATAATGAGATGTTTGATTGTATTCATGATCTCAGGACTGATATAAGGACTAAGTGATATTATGGTTTGATTATATAGAAATTTTGGGATTTTGGTATGTGGAAAGAGTTAACTTTTGACAACATTCATGTTTTCACTAAGGTTAAATGGGTATTCATTTTTCAAGAGAATAAATAATTAAGTTATTCACATGTTTGTAATTTGACCAACAAGATATATCTTATGATATATGGGGGATAAATGATGGCATTCACGTGATTATTATGTGACATTTCAAGTAATCATTTTCTTTATACTGTGAGCTTGGACCGAAGTATTTTAGATAAGCCTAAAGATTGGAATGGATTATGTTGTACATAAGTTAGTATTGTTTAAGGATAGAACTTTTTTTTGATATTATTGATGGGATGTTATAGTAATGTAGTTTTAGAAAAAGGACAACCTGTAGGACGGGCGACAACCTATCGCATCGGACAAGGCTGTGGGAATCGAACCCACAACCAATGTACGACTGGCCTTTATCGCATACCACTGGCCTACAGGAAGTCCCTGGTTAGTAGAAACTAGTTTTATTATATTAAGCAGTATGATATATGAAGTATAAGTCCATTTTAGGAAACATATATGATTAATCTCACTATAGATCGACTTATGTATATTTAATAACTTTTTCTAACCTTTTGTTTGAGACAGATGGAATGACCCATCATTCTATCACATGATCTACTAACACTTCACGAATAACAAATTCAACTTCATTTCTTTAAGAGATGAAGTGGAAATTGTTCAAGGCACGAACAAAGTGAGATTGTACCAAAATAAAGTAAGTATTTATTCTAATTCAAATTCTTCAACTTTAGGGAAATGATCTTGAAAACCAAAAATGTTGTCCTAGTGCCCTTATATCCGATGAATCAGATGGTACCCTAGATCATCACAAATTTATGGCTTTGTGATTGTTGGATTTTTCAAAGCCATGTCCTCTACCACACTCCATCAGAACTTGATGGTTAGATTTTTCTTCCATATCCATATTTTCACCTATGTTCTCCTATATGGAAACCCAATGATGAGTTACTTTGGGTAATCATTTCATTTCATACTTTAGTTTTTAAAATTAAGTATTAGTATTCCTTTTTACGATGTGGGTTTCTATGAATAGTAAACGATTTATAACCCCAATGAATTTCGAGGGCGAAATTCATTTTAAGGGGGGTAGAATGTAACACCCCGAGATTTTATGAAAAATATTCTTTTAATTTCATTGATGTCTTCTATTATACAACACACCAAGTTTAGCTTGTACTATACACAACACCGTATTAGCTTGCAGTATACGCAACGCTATTCTTGGATCGTGTTACACACAATTTCATGTTCGTTTTATAATAGTCATTCTACGCAATGTTGAGTGTGTGTGTGTATATATATATATATTCAATGTAAAAATGAAATATGGTTGGATTCTGTTATACGAAACAATGAAGGATTCTTTCACAACACGCAACCCTGACTTGGCTTGCATTACACGCAATCACGACCTTCCTTGATAGCGTGTGTTGTACGCAATACCAGGTTTTACTAAACAACGATATATTATTATAATATTATTATGAACTAGCCGTTACGAATAGTATTAACTAAATTTTGAATTTTATAACATTATTATTCATCTTACACATTTTCTAGAACATAGTATAAGAACAAAATAAATTTTTCGGGTAAAATAAGAATTTTTCAAAAAATGCAGTTTTGCCGCCTTTTGATGGCGCACCCACTTTAAATCTAGTTTTTGACATGTTTATAAGTTCAATTTTACAAAATAAAATTATTATTTGGAATCAGGATATAAAATTTTACCTTGGATAAATTTTTCATATTATTCTGATAACTTTCATATTTTAATGAATAGTAAAAACACACTATATTTTAATTAAAAATAACTTTTTCCATCGTAATAACTTATGTGGTTAAATTATAATATTTAATGGTTTTAAAGTATAAATAGAATATATTTTTACCATTTAATATAATGTATGTCATTAGACTTGATTTTATATTGAATTCGTAGGCTAAATAAATTCAATCTTTTGCAATGTTTTAAACAAAAACTCGTTTTCTTTCGACAACGAGATTAATTTTAATTTAATTTCTGCAACTTCTGTGTATTGAATTTGGAAAAATGGACTCCATATTGGGAATCAGTTGGTCCAAATTATATTAATAGACTACTTTTTATTTTTGGGCTTTATGAATAGTAACAATGGTAAATTTTATTTACCATAGTAAAAGGTAAATTGGGTAATTAAGGGTAAATATAATATTATAAAATTATCCTAATACTTGTATTAATACAATTGGATGATTATAATTTGTTCTAAGTCATATTTGGGTCAAAATGGAATCCATTAGAACCCACTTGGAGGTGATTAAGACCTTTAGTTTATTTTATTTAAAGGAAAGGGAAATATGACTCACTCAACTTTAATAATTAAAGTATTTTTAATATAAGTTTATACAGAATATAAATTCGGTTATAAGTACTCATTTGAAATATAAAATGTCTTTCTTTTTCACGGTAATTTATTTGTAATTTTTAAGAGTTATTTAATTATCTTATTATCTTATATATTAATGATGCAGAAATTATTTATTTAGTGAAAAATCAATAATATAGTTTTTATTGAAATATTAATACATATCAAAAGGCCCAAAAATCTGCACAAAACTTATTATTAGTGTATCTATAGACCCTAATCATCCACTAGCAGAATTTTAGACCATTTGGATCCTTATTAAGGTGATTATGACACTTATATTATTTTATTTTAAATGATGCCAAAGTTATCATCTTCATAATTTAATAAATATAACAATTTAACTATTGTGATTTTAAGATGATAAATTCGAGTAAAAGTATTATTGTGAATTTTAATAGATTTATCTTCATCATAGGATTTTATTTTTAATTTTTATGCAACATATAAGTATATTAAATAATTATACAAAAATGATGTAGTAATTATTTTATTAAGAGATAAACCAAATAAATGGTTTTAAAAATAATAAAATAAATATTATATGAACTATTTAATGTGATCCACTACTTTTATAGATACATATTACCCTTTATTAATCTATTAATGCTTTTAGTTTAAACATATCTTCTGTATATAATTTATTTAAATTCAAATAAATGAATAGTGTCAAATTTGACACTATTGTTATTTTATAAAAATAACATATTATAAAATTGTTTAAAAATCACAAAAATATTTAAAAATTATAAATTTAAATTTACATGGTATAAAATGTTATAAAGTATCCAATTATGGACAATTCACAACAAATAATTAATTATTTGTTTTAATTTAAAATTTAGAATGTTATTACCACAAATAAAATTAAATTGATTAAATAAGGATAAATCAAGGTGATAATGTTGAAAATAAATTCCTAAATTGTCTAAATTTTATTTTTTTATGATAATAAAACCCTATATCATCTAATATTCGAATATGAGTCATTTTTGGAGGTTTTTAAGTGGGGTTAGATTTATTATAAATTAATATTTTTAAGATTTCCAAAGGTGCCCCTCCCCTCCCTTATAAAAGGGCACCTCCTCCCTCTCTTCCTCACACCAATTTGAGCCTTAAAGATCAGAAAAACCCTACCAAATTATCTTCTACACTTCGTGATAAACATCCTAGAGTTCCTGGTATTCTTCAAAGACCAATTGTAGTGCCCTAAGAGGAGGTCTCAAAGAGGCGCTTCAAAGAAGAGGTAATGTTCGTTACCGATTCTTTCAACTTTATTTCTTCTTCCACTTCTTCTTATTTAGTTGTTTCATTATGAAGTAATAACATCAGTATCACTCATATACTGATATGTTATTATAAGTATTAAACAACCCTATTTCACAATTTATCCATCCTATGGAAAATGAAATCACCGCGCGTGCGTATGTACGAAATACCGTCTCCACGCTGTGGTGTAATCTATTTTCCACCACCACCTTACTTGGATAGGTATAATGGTGTAAATAATGACTATATATGATTATTGTAAAGTGATATTGATTCTTAAATATTAAACATACACTTGAATACAATTCCACGATCATGAGAATGATATCATTGCTCGTGCGTACGTATGGACTACCGTCTCCACGATGCGATGAGATTCATTCTTAATGATTAACCATTCATGAATGATTATAAAGTGTATATAATAAGTAATCATGAAATATATGGCATAATAATGATACTGTATTTATGTATATATATGTATGTCATCTACTTAATGCCATTCAATTCAATAAGGAAACGAAAACAGCGTTCATGCGTACGTACGACCTACCGTCTCCATGAATGGTGTATTTCTTTCCATTTATAGATATATTATATATATGTATATTATGAATATATATTATATATAAATCATGTTTTACATTCTATATATAATTAATCATGATCCAAGTAATCATATGAATAATTACAAGTTAAAACACAAACGACAAATGAGACGATTTTACCCAAAACGCTACTTTAACATGAATTTACAAAAGAACAGGTAATATAAAGTCATAAGTGAACCATATATGATATAATAACAATGAATATGATTCTGTAATAAGTCAATAACATTATTTAAATCATTATACAGGGGGTTCAGATATGTACGAAGCATATCGGACCTAAGGTAAGGGATAATTTTGCAAATCTCATTTTTATCCGAGATTGCTTATTCGTAATTATTTACTAGGGTTATTTTTATCATCCATGTCCATGTTTCCTAAAAATGGTTTCATGTATGTTTAAAGTCCTTTTTACCCACTTTTTACTTTTTCTACATTGTTTGTAAGGAATATTTCTTTTGTTTATGTTACGAGGTACTTTTTTGACTTTTTCGAAAAAAGTACGATAAGAATGTTTTTTTAACGTATACGGAATGAAAGGATTTTTATGGTTTTATAAAGCCTTATTTTCATGAAGATTCCTTCAAAATATTTCATGACTATTTTCAACAAAAACCGTTTCTTCTGAAATTTCATGACATTTTGTGAAAAGAAAATGATTTTGAAGAAAAAATGATATTTTCCTCAAGAATTCATTTAAAGTGTTTTATCAAAACCATTTTCATCTAAGATGACATTATTTCACATGTGTATGTTTCAAGTGTAATGTCTCTATGATTTACATGGTTTCACTTTTCTTATTATAAAATGATATCCATTTCTTTTATATGGATTATGTGATGATGGGATGATGTTTATGAAACCCATTTAATTTATTGGGTTATTATGAATGATGTATGTTTATTTTGTTGCACAAGTAAGAATGATTTCATTATGAGATGGGTGGGACCAATATCTCCCTCCAATTCATTGGGTAAAGATTTATATCTCATGAGATAGACATGTCTGGAACGGTAAGTTAATCCGGTTCAGTGTTATAGGACTGAAACGAGGAGTGAACTCGATTCTGAAAGGGACTTTGTCCACCAATATGGTCTTGGAAGCAATGCGTTGGATACTATGGAAATCATGACATGTGCTGAATGGTTACCATAATTACATGTTTTATTCCCATGCTATTTTATCATTCTTAATGTTTCTTCATGATCTATGCCTTACGTAATTCCATGTTTTATTTCATTGCTCAAGATTTTGATGTTTAAACATTATGTTCATGTTTTTAAGTTCAAATGTATATGGTATGTTTTATTTTATCCATGCTTACCCTTACTGAGCATTTGATCTCACCCTTTTTATGTTTTCTTTTCCCCAAGATATAAAGAAAGGTTTTAGGTAAAAAAAGGGGAAGATCTTTATGGGAGATGTTGAAGATCTTTCACCACGATTAGAAGATTACATTCCAAGTTTCCAAAGACACTTAACTATTACAGTCCTTGTGTGTCTATTTTTGTTATGTATTAAATTTTCTACAAAATTAATGTAATGTTCATGTACATCAAGCTTCGGGTCTCTACAACAACTTAATAAACATTCTTTAAAAATCAATAACTATCCATATTGAAAGAACTAGCATAAGGAATATCAGTAGTCTCTCTAGTCAAACTGATTATAAAACATTCAAATAAATAGGGTGGGTTGTATAATTATATTATATCCTCATTAAATCAAAAAATTAAAAAAAAATTTATGTCAACAAAGATGAAGATACTTCCAAGTATAATTGAATTTATTTTTGAGAAAAATACCATTTTCACATTGAAATCAATTATATAAAAAATTACCAAATATTAAGGAAAAAATTTTCATCAAAAAGATCATTGAAAAAATAAAATAAAATATTCAAAGTAATTAGTGGTCATGAAGGTGTGATTGTTTTAATTATATATAAGATAAAAAACATTCCATCTATACTTTTGTACAATAGTCAAAGAGTACCTCATTCAAGAAAATGAAAAAAATATTACTTTGAAAACATTTTTTTAAATTAAATCATGGGTAAAAACTTCCATTAAAAATAAGTTGATAATAGAAAAAATATTATTTGAAAATATTTAAGTAAAACAATGTTATGGAATAAAAATATTCTTGATTGAGTAGAAAAACAATGACAGTTTTCTTTAAAACCATGATTTCTATATCCTGAGTACTTAAAGAGTGTAAAACTAAAGGAAAAAAATGTTATTTTATGAAAATAACTATAGGAAAATAAAAACTATTTTTTTAATATCTAAATCTCAAATAATTTCCCCAACGAAGACTTTAACATAAACAATCCCAAATAATGATGGGATTGTGAAACAGACCCATATGTCAAGTCTAACTTCCTACATATATTTTCAAACCTATTGTATAATGAATATATAATTATTAAAAATTTATTCCATAAATATAAACATATATATAATAAAATATATTATTTACTTATAACATTTTATCAACTATATATTAACAATTCTTTATTAAAATCACTATCCCTGGTGAAAAATTATTTTCATATATGTTTTGGATATATAGTTTCAATCCTTGTTCTTTAGATCATGGTTCCATAACATCCAAAATTTTAATTATTATATAAATAATATATATATATATATATTCATTATATATTTAGTTAGATTCATCCATAAATATATAGAGAGAAAAATGAATCACACCATTCATAGAGATGTTAAGATGTAAGTACTCTTAAATGATATTTTTTCTTATCGATGGATAGAATGAGAGAAAGAAAAATAATACATTAATTTTATAAAATAATTATTTTATAATATAACCCAAATATATTCATAAAATATATCCATATTACCTTCTATATAAAACCTAAATGAAGAACAGATCATATCGCTTTGTGAAGGTGGTAGTCCACACACACTCAAGAGCGATGTTATTTCTTTAAAATGGATTAGAAGATAAGAAGGTAGATATGATAATTTATTTAAAAAATAATAATTATAACATAAATTTTATATATAAACATCAAACTCATCATAATACTCATCTATAAAATATATTTATGAAACATGAATTTTATCACTACTTGGAGATTGTAAACCATATGTATGCACAAGCGATACATTATCTTTCCATTTATTAAAAAATATGGTATATAGTTTAGTTTTGATAACAATAATCACATTTAAATATATTTAGGATAAAAAATTTATGATTTTATTAAAATTAATATATATTTATTTAAGGTAAAAGAATAAATAAATTGAAATAAGTTGGGTAAGACGATTACCTCTTCTTCCGGAGTCCTCCATTAGATCTTTTATTATGGAACCTAGGGTTGGATTTTTTTGAATAAAATAAACTATAAAAGATTTATAATTATTTTAATAAGATAATTTTTTTTGTTTTTGTTCAATATATATGGCTCAAAGTGGTGTGAATAAATGAGAGAATGAGTGTCTATTTATACATGAGGGAATTGACACACTAGGAATTCTTCAGAATGACTAAAATATAACTAATCCATTTTCAAAAAAAATTCTTCCAAATGGACATAAATTTAACTAAAAGTAATATAAGGTCTAAATATCATCCAAAAATGAAATTTATATAGTTTTTAGTGTCATTTTAAACATTATTATTGTGTTTAAACCCTTAGTTAACTAATTTTAATCTAAACCATGATAATGACCTTTTTAATATTAAAGGGTTATAATTTCACATATAAGGTGAAAATTAACTCATAAATGGACAATAGATACAATTTTAGAACATATTATATCCCACATGTTATAAATAAATATTTTTATAATTTCTAGATAATTTAATAAAATATTATTTTCATTAAATATCATTAATGTCATATTTCACACTATTCATTCAATTTGACTTCAAATACATCAATAAAAAGTCAAGATTTAAATATACTAATTAAAAACATCATTAAAATGTTATATTCATATGTATAAATCATAGAAGACTATAAATCACTCAAATCAGATTACTTTTAATTTTTTTGAGCCATTTATTTTATTTTTATACTAATTAATGAAATAATGTATCGAAGATGTGTAAGAATTTTAGGTAATTATATGATTACTAAAAATTATAAATAACTTACCATAATAAAAATAATTTCATTATTATAAAAATAAATAATAATATTCATCAAAAAAATGATTTTATCCCTATGTGAACACATAAGAGATATCTAAAATCAATAGAGTGACATTTTATATTTTCTTTTCTTAAAATATTATATAGGTCATTTTCATGGAAAAATGTGCCTAAAAAAATTATATTTAGAAACTAAGGTGATAAGGGTTGAATTTTATTCATCCAATAAGAATTAATATTAAAAATGGTGACCTTATATCTTAGTTATAACCTAGGTTAACCTGATTCATTTTTTATTGAGGTGATAAATTCTACCCTAGTTAGTATAAATAATGGCCAAAATGAAAAGGGGACTATTTTAAAATTTTAATCCTCATGATCCAAAATATGGTATCCATTTATCAATGTTCAATCTATATAAGTTTTAGAAATTAATTTTAAAATAAGTGTATAAAATTGATGAAAGCTTATTTTTATAAAAATATAGTTTTAAGCATGAAAATGGATTTTTTTATTATCCCATGAATAGTAAAAATATATATGAATGTAAATTTTTGTAATGAATATATAATATATTAATTTTATTAAAATTATCCCCTAGTTGTGATCATTTTAATTTTTTTAAAAACACATTACACATATAAAACCAGTTTTTTTAGAAAAAAAAATTAATTATCCTTTGAATGAATTTTATTATAATTTATAATCAGTTGAGAACTAATTAATTAATTTTATACCTGTATTGATCATAAATCATTCATAATTTAGTTAGTTTAATTCATACCATCGAATTTTAATGTCTTGGTTATAATAGTCACATTTTTATATTATTTTAATAGAAAATCATATTTTGTTTAAACATAGTGTTGTGTATAACAAAAGTTATCAAAGAAATTAAAATTATTTAAAAATAAATATATCATAAAATTTTAGGCTGTTACATTATAACCCCTAAAAATAATTTCACCCAAAAAATTTCATCACTCTAATCCAAACAACTGAATTTTTTTACCTCACCATATCCTTAGTTTCCCACACACCTTTCTCATTTTTATGATTTCACCACAAAACATTTACCAAGTGATTGGTCACGTTTCATAGTACATTTTTTTAAAAAATTTATAAAATCCAGTGGTTTATAGTCAAAAGAGAGATATTTATCTATTGGTATGAAATTTTAGTTTAGTACATGTCAAATATTAGGTATGTACTTCCTTCTGATAGATACTTAGAACACATCATGAATGTGAGATAGTTTTGCTGGAAGAGACATGTGATAATATGCGGTCCCAATACAATCAAGAATCTCAAAGGTTCAAATATACCTTGGGATCATATTTTAGTTATTTTTGAATTTAATTCACCTCATTTAAGGATATATTTATAGGAATAAGTTTTCACCAAATTCAAACTCTAGATATCATTGATGATTGTCAACAAAACTTCTTTATAGACTCTGAGCTATCCTTATGTGATATCAAATGGATTTAAACTTCTATTACATTTCCTTATCAAGATTTAGTATCAATAGGTTTCTTTATCCAAATTCATTATAGCACATTGTAATTATAAAATTATTTTCATAGAGGGATCCATAAAGATCCATATGAATATTCAAGTGAAATATACTGTTGAAAGAAAATTCAACAAAACGATGGTATTGATCCGAACCATCAATGAAATCCATATAAAATGATCTCAAAAAGTAATATAGAGTGATAATGGTTCATAGATAATGATATAAAAGGTTCCAATATACTTATGGATAAGATTTTCCAAATTTATGAATATCATTCTCTTTATCCAAAGATATATTAATAGGAATAACTTTTCTGCAACTTGAAGCTCTATATTTCATATATGATTTTCAACCTAACTTTTTGTAGACTCTAATATGTTCTTATGTGATGTTTAATGGATTTAACCTTATCTTATATACCCTCATTTATATTGAGTCTCAATAGATTTATTTCTCCTACTTCATTCTAGAACATTGGAATGGTACATATCTTTCTATAGAGGGATATATAAGGATCCATATGAATAATCAAGTGAAAGATATTGTTGTAATAAAATTTAACCAAAGTATGGTGTGGATCCAAAAAAATAATTATATAAATAGATAATTATCACAAAAGTATTCTAGAGTTACAATGGTCCTCTCAGACCAACCAACTATCTAAGGATGATAAGTAGTTCTAAACTTTAAATTTGTACCCAGAGCTCACTGAAGGCATTTATAAAACATTGAGGTAAAACTTAGATAATGATCACATACAATAGAATGTGGTACTCTATGAATTATTACAACTTCAATATTAAATATTTTGGTAGCTAATAAAGAGAGGAATCTTCTCTAATGGTAAATAAATGTGATGATTTTGTTAGGAGATTGATGAAAACCCATATAGTATTGTTCCATTTTCATGTTGTCAGGGTTCCAAAGGCAAAATCCAAATTTATGTTTTTACATTTACATCCTGGTATGGGTAATGGTTTTAATATCCCCTTATAAATTAGTCTCTCATGTTTAGCTTCTTAACATCCAAGGAATATGGATATATACTATATAATATCCTTTATTATCTAACTATAAATAGTCTTTTAGATCTTCTTACATCGTTATAATTCTATAATTAATAGAGAATTAATAACTATGAATTTTATCTAATAACTCCTTCTTCATGTTTGGTATGGATGGGACACATACTCGGTTCCAAAAAATAATTATTTGAGAATGACTATGGTTGAACTATAGAACATTCTTCACCTTCTTCTATAACTCAAAATCCTATTTTTGTGTCTTATTAATCCTCTCAAAGGTAGATGGTTTAAAATTTATTTGATAAAGATATGATATTTCAACTTTCCTCATGATTTAAAGATACATATTTTTAAAATATATAATTATTGGATTTATTTCAACTCTCTTCAAGGAAAATATTACATGGTATTTCCAACTCAGAACATCAGCCACTTTTTTCACATTCTCAGGGTGGTAATGTAATTTGTAATCACATTAATTGATCAAATGAAACCATATTCATTATCTCATAGTAAAATATTTCTATGTAAATATATACATCAATATTATGTTATTAGTGCATATATCACACCTTTCACCATAAAAATAATGACTCCGTATTTTCAATAAAACATTTACTACTGCCAACTCCAAATTATATTTTGGGTACTTTTTATTATTACCATACAATTGGAATGAGGAATAATCTATCACCACATTATTTTTTATGATTATATATCCCAATCCCTTCATTGATTCATCACTATAGGTTACAAAACCTTATCTACTATAGGGTAGTGTAAGAACAAGCGTGTAGACCAACCTTCCCTTCAATTATTTGAAAATGTATTCACATTAATATATCCATAAAAACTTAACTACATTCCATGTAAACATGGTGAGGGGATTATATATTCATGATACATCTGTCAAAAATCATTGGTAGTATCCCTCCAAAAAAACAAAACTACAGATTTTTGTTAATGTGGTTAGTCTCGGACATTGCTCAATAATATCCATATTTAAAGGATCCACCGATATACCCTCAATTGCGGTTATATGACCCAATAATGAATCTTTATAACAAAAAAATTATCACTTGTTAAATTTATCATTCATCTTCTCCTTTATTTGGATCTTCATCACAATTCTAAAATATATTTTATTCTCTTCCTTTCTCTATGAATATATAATAATATCATCTATAAGTATTACCAAAAACTAATCAAGGTAACCTATAAAGAATTTATTCATTATATCCATGGTGATAATAAGACCATTGGTAATTACAAAATGAAAAACTATAAATTCATAATGACCATAACTCATATGGAAAGCTTTCTTGAGTATATCCTAAATTTTGTTCCTTACCTAATGATTTCTAGATTGAATACTGATCTTATAAAAATATATATCTTCTAATAATTGATCAAATAGGTCATCGATATGGGGTATAAGGTACTTGTTCATAATAGTGATATTGTTGTGTACCTTTTAATCAATTCAATGTTGCATTGAACTAACTTTTTTCTTATAAAAAAATAGGTTCACCCCAAGGAAAAGTTATAAGATAAATGAATACCTTATCCAAGTTCTCTTGGAGCCACTTATTCAATTATAATAACTCAATCAGGACCATTATATAATGATTATTTAAAATAAGCTTAGCCCCAGTTATGAGTTATATTGGAAACACAACTTCACAACTCATGGTAAGACTAATAAATACCTTTAGAAATACATAAAAATAATCTTGAAAAACATGAAAATTTTGAATTTTGAGTTTCTCCCCAACCATCAGAGATAAATTCACTCATGAATAAGTATAAAAAATGTGATAAATGATGTAATTTATATAAATCCTCATTGTTCAGACACACATTGATAAATGATTAGAGTTTGATTTGGAATACTGAATGTAACTTCCCTTACTCAAAAATTGACATAATCACTATATTGAGAGATCCAATCCATAACCAAAATTTAATCAGATTTAACTAGAGGATGAATAATAAGACCCACATGAAGAATATTCCCAAAAACTTCTATTGGAGAGGATCTATAGACTTTAAATTTTTTCATCCCACCATTAGTTTTTTTCATGGAAAACTCGATATATAATTATTTAGGTGGTATATGATATCTTTATAAAATTATTCATATAAAATAGAGTGGATAGAACCAAAATCAAATAAATATTTTGAAATATTGGAGTGGAAAATAACTATACCTTTTAGCATGTATCTAGGAACTTCAAATTCATCTGTAATAATTACATGACAAAATACTTATCCCTTTGTTTTATTTTGTGGTAAGTTCCCTTGACATTTGGGAAATTGGTTGGAATACTTCCTCATATCCTTACAGTTACAACATTGCTCACTAATGTATTCTATATTTCTATTGTCTTCATGGTAATGATTTCTATTTTCTCATAACTTATAGAAAAATAATTTTCAATTTATGTATGTACCAATGTTATTCCTTCTATAAGTATCACATGTTGGAAAATTTCTCTTTCTCTTATTCCCATTATCCATTTTTTTCTCTATCATCCTATTATTGTCCCAATTTACTTCAAATACAAAAGAATATGATAATTATTTCTCTATATTGATAGAACATATTACTATGTCCTCATATGAATATTATGTTTAGGAGACTACTATACTTAAAAGGATTTGATAAATACCATAAAATAAATGTTCAACATTTCTCTTTGGATTATGTACGCATTCCACAAAATACCTTTCCATCCTTGTACAGTTCGATTCATACTTAGCAAAATTTTCCTCTTCCTTTTGTCTTACACTAATGGATTTCCTCTCTATATCTACTCGTTGTTCATGAGGAAAATATCTTTCCAATAAAGTACAATAAAATCTATCCATTATATGTTCAATATTTCCTTTTCATCATTAGTGTTTTAAATCAGTGACCAAATTTGATTGGTTTCCCCAGAGAGACAATAAACCTATATGAAAACATAACCCCTTTTATTACTTCCCAATTATAGAAATATCTTTTCTAAAAACTTATCCAATGATTAGATACAAATGGATTTTTAGTCCCCTTAAATGATAGAGGTTTCAGATGAATGATTAGGTATAATATTATTACACCAAGTAATGGATATGAAGGAAACTCTATATGGGAGTGGTTTTTGGTCATAGCCAATGTCAGGTACCCCAATATAATTATAATTTTCTTATCTCCACCTAAACATCCTCCTCCATCATAATTATATTTATTAGGAGGGAAATCATTACATGGATTACGTGAATTGATATGAATACACTTCTTTCTAATATGAACCATTTATTAATAAAAGCATACATTATATTAGTTCATAATATTATGAAACATAATGTATAATTTTAAAACTAGTAAAACTACTAAAATAAATTGAAATTTTTTTCCTAAATAATCCCAGTATAATAAACATGGTTTCTTTGATAATATTATCAAATCATAAAAACAAATTCAAATATTTTATAATACATTTAAAAAAATGTGAAATAAGACAATAATTTCCCCTAGGAGTTACAAACTAGGTTAGTGGTAAGGTCACAATCAATATTCACTATAAAGATGGATGAGATATATTCAACTAACTCAATTTGGGGTTATTAACCCTAGACGCATCTGTGTCAAAACTATGTACACTTATAGTATCAACATAGGGATGTATTCATAGGAATCCCACAACATATCTACCTTACCAAAACATTAGGATGTTATCCTATACATAGAATTATTCTTAACATGATTTATAGGGTTTTGTTACCTATTTTACATTTTTATAAATCTAGTTTTCAAGTTTTATAGTAAACATATTCTGATAACAACTATAAAGACACCAATACCTAGTATCCTAGAGCCAATAGTAACTTTATTATATTTTTAATACATAAATTTGATCATATCCTAAAGGTCTAAATAGTTTATTATTCTTGATAAACTATATATATTCATAAAATATCATATAGATTTAAAAACATAAATTAAAAATGTATTTACTTTCAATACACCACTATTCAATTTACCATATTCTAACATATAAATTATAATACACTTACTAGAATCATGGAGAAAGTAAACATAATAAATGGGTATAATTATATAATCATTAAGGGTATGCATACTTCCAAATCATAGAATGATTAAATAAAACAAGAAAAAATAAATGATGATAAAATAATTCCATACAAATAATCACATAAGATAGAAAATTATATATGGAAATAAAAAATCTTCAAATAATCAAGTGATCATCGACAACTAATTTCATAATCTTTCAATGCATTATTTTGAACATCTAAAACTTACCTTTCATTCCTTATAACAAGATATCTAGAAATACCATCTCGACCTCATGCCAAGACATCAACATAAATGTGTAAATCCTTAGTCAAATACATAATATATTTTATCTCGTAATAATTATTGATGCATTGAGTGGATCTATAATTTCATTCCCCACCCATCACATAATAATTCCATTGCATTAAATATATTATTAAGCAATAAAGCATAGTCAACATGACTTAAAAGTTAATAACAGTTTATATTTGAAGAATTGGAATAAAGAATATCAATTCATTTCATCATAAAACATACAATTAAATATGTTTTATGTTATAATTATATTATATAACTAGTAAAGAATAATATTCAACAAATTAAGTTGATATAAATGAGAACAATTTCAAAAGATAACTGACAAACCTTCTTGAGGAAAATACCCCTTTCACTTTGCAATCACTTTTCTAAAAATTTCCCAAATATTAAGGAACATTTTTTATTAAAAAGAAAAATTTTAACATGTAAAGGAACATTAAATTCAGTGAGAGTTAATAATTATATGAAATTTAGTTAATTTCATTTTAGTTAAAAAAATATTTATTTCATAATTTTTTTAAAAAAATTCAAAAAGTAACCCTTTAGAAAATCATCAAGAAAATTAATTTTAAAATATTTTTTAAAATTCAATTCAAGGGTAAAATGTCTTTAATAAATGAATATATAATATTAAAAATATTATGTAAAAACATTTAAGTAAAATATGAATATGGATGAAAAATATTCCTGACCCAGTAGAAAAACAATGTCGATTTTCCTTAAAAACACGATTTTGGTATATTGAGTACAAAAAGAGTGGAATATAAAATAAAACCAAGAAATTTTACCAAACATTCTATATGAGAGTAAAATATATTATGTTTATTATCTAAGGATAAAATAATTTCCCCTGTATAGACTTTAACATAAACTATCTTGAATGATGATGAGATTACGAAATAAACCCTCACATCGTGGTCGAATTCATTTATATATGTTAAAATATCCTATATAAAAATATATATTTATTATAATTATATTTAAAACCCATAATAATATATAAAAATCAATATATAATTTACTTATACCCTTTTTTCAACTATTTATTTGAAATTATTTATTAAAATTACTGTTATGGTGTTAACTATGTTTTTTATGTATATTTTTGTTCAGTAGTTTTGTTCCTTGTAATTCTATCATGGTTACATCACCAAAAGAAGTTTAATAATTATTTAAACATAATATATATATATATATATTCATTATATATATATTTATAGTCATCTATAAAAAAAAGAGTGGGAAAATGAATTACACTGCTCATGGTGATGGTAAGCCGTACGTATGCGTGAAGATTGTTTTCACATTTCGATGAATGCAATGAAAGAAAGGTAAATAATAAATAAAAATCACAAAATAATTAATATATCATATAAATAATAAATATTCATTAAATATATCATATTTACCAACCATATAAAATAGAAATAAAAAACATATCACATTGCTTCGTGGAGGTGGTAGTCTACACGTTCGCACAAGCAAAATTATCGTTTTCCAATAGATTGGAATATAAAAAGGTATATATAATATTATAAGTACAGAGTAATAATTATTTCATAAATATTATATATAAATATTAAACACATTATAATACTGATACATAAAATATTGTGATGAAAAATGAATTGTATCGTTACGTGGAGATGTATGTCGTACGTGTGCACAAGGGATACATTCACTTTACATTTGATGTAAAGTAGGTTTGATAATTGTGGTTTCATAACCATAATAAAATTTTAGTATATAAAGTATATTTGAGATATTAGTTTATGATAAATATCATATATTTAGAGCAGGTAAAACACAAAATAAAGTAAAAATGGTTGGTTAAGATAATTACCACTTCTTTAACAGATATAATTTAGAAACATTCTTAGGGAACCTAGGGTTAGTTTTTTTAGGATAAAATAACCTCGATAACTTTTATTTTTATTTTTATAAGAGAAATGGTCTAGGTTTGGTTGATCTATATTTCTTTATGTGGTGTGAATAATTGAGGGAAATCAGTGTCCTTTTATATTGAAGGGAAAAGATACACATGGAATTCCTAAAAGGATTAAAATATAACTATTTCATTATAAATGTAAAGTATAAAAAATGAAATTATTATAATTAAAAAGTGTATAAGGTATAAATATAATGATATAATGAAATTTATATTTCATTTTGAGTTATTTTGGACATTGTCTTTTGGTTTCAAACACTGTTTAACTAATTTTAATCTTAACCATAATAATGTATTTTTCAAACATTAAAGGGTTTTAATTTAATTTATAAGTTTCCAATTAGATCATAAAAGGAAAAGTTATGAATTTTTTTGACATATATTACCCCAATTATACCCTCTTAATATTTTTATTATTTTTAGATAAATTAAAAAAATATTATTTTCATAAAAAATCATTAATGTCATTTTTGAAACTTTGCATTCAATTTGACTTCAAATACATCACTTTAAATATGTTATTATAATATAATCCTTTTACATATCAACAAAATGTTAAATTTGTGTACAAAATTCATGAAACACTATAACTAAATCCAATTATATTACTATTAAAAATTTTAAGATCATTTAATCAAATTTTCTATTAATTGAAGAAATATCATGTCATCATTGTGTAAGCATTTAAGGTAATTATATAGTAACCAAAAAATGGAAATAAATTACAATAATGTAAATAATATAATTATTATAAAAATATATATTAAATTTCATTTAAAAATTTCATTTATCCCAATGTGAACAAATAATATATAATTAAAAAAATAGAGTAACATTCTATATATTTCATTGCTTTTTATATTTTACAGGTCATTTTCCTAGACACGTGTCCCCTAGACAATTACATTTATTGAAAATGGTGATAAGAGTTTAATTTAATTCATCAATTATGAATTATGATGAGATATTATGACATTAACAATTAATTTTAACCTAGGTTAACCAAATTTATCCATTACTTTGGGGATAAATTTTTCCATAGTCACTATTCATAATGAAAAAAACTAAAAGGGTACTATTTAAAAAAATGTAACCTCATTATTAAAAATATGGTATCCATTTTTTAAGATTCATTATCTATAATTAGAATAAATTAATTCTAAAATAAGTGTGAAAATTTTATCAATAACCACTTGTTATAAAAATACATTTTTTAGCATGAATTTGGATTTATTCCAATCCCATGCCAAGTAAAAAATATATATGAATGTTAAAAAAATTATTGAATATATAATATATATTTATAATTAGAAACATTCAATAATAGTGATAAATTTAATTTATTAATAAAAAAAAACAAATTGGGAGTGTAAAAATAGCATTTCATAAAACAATTATTTTTCCTCAAATGATTTTGGTTTTCATGTCCAATAAATCTATAACAAATGAATTAATTTTATACCATTATAACCTATAATTTTTCATAATTTAGTTAGTCCTATTAATTACCTCAAATTTTAATTTCAAGGTTATAATAATAATATTTAAATAATACTTTAATAGTATATATCAGTTCTTTTAAATTTATTGTTTTATGTAACATAATATATTGAAGAAATTAAATTAATTTAAAAATAAATTTATCATAAAATCATGGGGTGTTAATCTAAAAAATATAAAAGTGAAATCAAATGGAATAAAAAAATAAAACTCACGCAAACATATAATATGAAAAATCCTAAGCATCCACATAAAATCATCAAACATATAATAAAAGTTTTTAAGCATACACCCAAGGAAATACCAATAAAACAAGTGAAAAAATAAGAATCATGGGATCTAACCAATGTATTTTTTTTATAAATTAGTCTAATACATGGTTCTCTAGATGAATAAGAGAGTATAATAGATTTAGAACCTCTCTCATTCTTCCCCGAGCATTAAATTCCTTCAATGGGTGCTCGCTATCATCATTGGAAACATTATTTTCATGAGAACCTTTTGTCCACCTGAGAAATAAACATACATGGTATCCCTTGGTCCCTTGGATAATGTCCCCTTTCTTTTCCACAATATATGACAAGGCTTCAACTATCTAAATCACTCACACACCATAAGTCTCCTAGTTTCTATACATTAAAAACCCAAAAATCAATATAAATTACTATTTCATATTACACACATGACCATAATAAATTAAACATCAATAAAAAAGAAATATATTCCAAAAAACCCTGTTGAAATATATTTTAATCAATAAATCCGATTTAAAGAATTTTATCGATAAGATTCATTTTATTAAAAACCCATTCCTTTATAAAATCATTTTAAAACCATCTAATTTTTATCCTTCATTAAGAAAAAAAATTAAACATATATCATCCACCATTATGAATATTATTTGAATAAAATTTAATGAACAAAAAACAAAACTAATCATGAACCAAAGTTAGTTCATGAAAAACACCACTTAGGTAGATACACCTACCTTTGAATCTAATGTGAATGAATATATTTCAAAAAATACAACTTGAATCAGATGATAGGTGTCCTTACACACATAATAAACCATGAAGTAACATACATCCCCCATCCAAAACCCTAGATTCAGAAAAATTATATACTATGGTTTCATAAATCTATTAAAATGGAAAACTATGGGAGGAATAGTGGTATATAGAATCATGTTTACCTCTATAAAAAATAATAATTATCAATAAATAAATAATCTAGAGATGAAGAGAGAATATGATCCAAGCCAAGGAGGAGGTTGTACACAAGAATGGGGAGTAATAAGAGTGGATTTGGTCTAAAACTAGTTAAGGGTATAATAGTCGAATATGATATTTTAATAATATGAAAAGGGATTCCAGGTCCAACTGCATGCTTTGGGAGAAAATTCACCAACCATGATGAAGTATATATCTCCAAAAAAAAATACACATAGTGAATTTATACTACCACATGGTTAGAAATATTGTGTTAAATCCATGTCAATTTCACTACCCCCAAACACTACCCTTGAAATGTACAGTTACATGGTTACTACTAACTGTGCACTAACTATACACCCTAATTTTTTCTACAAAAATTAAGGTTTTTGACTTCCAACTCCCATGAAATCCACGAATAAATAAGGATTTTTTTGACAAACTAGTGACTTGGTCGGTATCATAGTTCTCCCCACTATGTTACTTTTTACTCCTATAAAGTCTTCAAGATTCTTCATTAGAAAATAGTTCATCCCACAACTTCACCACCTGTATCATAAGGTTATGTCTACCATACATTTAAGGAAAATAAAAAATTGGTATTGATTAATGTAGAGACCCGTATCCTGACGTACATGGACATTACATTACATTTGCGGAATACTTAGTACATAACAAAAACACACACTAAAGGATCGTAATAGTTTAGTGTCTTTGGAAACTCGGAACATAATCTTCTAATCCTGGTGAAAGATCTTCAATATCTCCCGTAAAGATCTTCCATTTTTTTTACCTAAAACCTTTCTTTATATCCTGGGGAAAAGAAAACATAAAAGGGTGAGCTCAAATGCTCAGTAAGGGTATACAAAAGAAATAAAAATCATATCATATCTTTTTGAAAATCACAACCTGCAAAAGAGATCATAATATCTTAACATGGAACAAATCATAGAAGTGAAAATGAGATCCCCATAATCATAACATGAAACTTGAAACTTTGTGGCATGCACACATAATCATGGAAAATCATTTCTTGTTAGTCATGACTCATTGCCAAGACTATCTTAGTGGACAAAGTCCCTTTCTGAACCGAGTTCACTCCTCGTTTCAGTCCTGTATCACTGAACCGAAATAACCTTCCGTTCCAGCCATGTCTATCTCATGAGATATAAAATCTTTACCCAATGCATTGGAGGGAGATATAGGTCCCACCCATCTTATAATGAATCCTTTCTTATGTGTACCACATAATCATAAAACATACATCATCGCATAACACATATAACAAAAATGGGATTCTTGAAACATCATGACATCATAAATCAATTCATATATGATAAAGGAATTCATAAACATAATTCTATCACAACATAGTCAAACCAATGTAAAAATATGGATAGAAACAGAACCCTTTATTATCTTAGATGGAAAATAATTTTGATAAAACACTTGAATTGAATTCTTGAGGAAAATATCCTTTCTTCTTCAAAAACATTTTTCCTTTCATAACATGTCATACAACTTTAAAATAAAAGAAGTTGATTAAAAATAAACTTGAAAACTTGTAAAGGAAGCTTCTTTTAAGTAATGTTTTAAAAATCCATTCATGCCGTATAAGTTAAAAAAAACATTCTTCGTACTTTTGTCGGAAAAGTCAAAAAGTACCTCGTACGGAAAAACGACAAAAGATTCCTTTCTTATTCTTTACTAAAAACTCACCTAAGGGTAAAATTGGATTTAAACTATTTCAAGTGGATGGAAACAATATTACATATTGAGGGAACATGGATGTGGATGATAAAATACACCCCAGTAAATACTTACGAATAAACAATCTCGGATAAAAATGAGATTGTGATATTTCCCTTACCTTAGGTCCGATTAGCTTTGTACGTGTCCGAAGCTCCTGTATAATGGTTTAAATAATGTTATTGACTTATTCCAGAATCATACATATTGATATGATATCATATATGGTCATATTATTAGCTTCTTGTTAGTAATATTTCATTGTTACTTGTTACTCGGGTCTTTATAACTTTTTGTTCTTATGCGTGTTTTGTCGAATAAATTCTTATTCTTATCTTTAGGTTATAGATAATTCATTTCCAGAATGGTATTAGTGTAGTATATACCATATTAATTCATTCAATTCATTTATATAATCATTATGAAATGAAGATCATGTAGAACGAGTCGCATCACATCGTGGAGACGGTATTCCGTACGTACGCACGAGTGATGATATCGTTCCTATGATCGTGGAATTGTATTGGAGTATATATATATTATTTCAGTATCAATATTACTTCATAATAATCATATGTAGTTACTCATTACACCATTATACCCATCCTTGTAAGGTGATGGTGGAAAATAGATTACACCACGGCGTGGAGACGGTATTCCGTACGTACGCACGCGCGGTGATTTCATTTTTCCGTAGGATGGATAGAAGGTGAATTAGGGTTGTTTCATATTTATAATAACATATCAGTATGTAAGTAATACTGATGTTATTACTTTATCATGAAACAACTAAAGAAGAAGAAGTTGAAGAAGAAAGAAATTGAAAAGATCGGTAATGGATATTACCTCTTCTTTGGAACGCCTCTTTGAATCCTCCACTTAAGGAACTAAGATTGGTCTTTGGAGAAGACCAGAACCTCTAGGATTATTCTAGGAAAGTGGAGAGGAGAAAATGGCAGGGTTTGGCCGAGCTTGAGTGCTCAAAATTGGTGTGAGGAGGAGGGGGAGGAGGTGTCCTTTTATAGGGGAGGAGAGGGGCACCTTAGGAATATCTCAAAATATTATTTTATATTAAAGTCAAAATCGGTTTATAATGGTTCCAAAGGGTCTTATTTCGAAGCTAAAGTGGGGATGGGTCGAAATCCTATCAACCAATAGGATTTAGACAAGTTTAGGGTATTATTTTAACCTTATCAATTAGATTTAACTATAAGTTAAATAATTTAACTTTTACCGTGTCTTTTTGTTTTCTTATACTATATGGTTAATACACTTACTATAACATGCCCAACGAACCCCAAATTGTTTATTATTAATATATATATCCTTATCTAAGTCATTTGGCCGAACCTTAGATTTTTAGGAATACAATAACAATTAATAATATAATATTTGATTTAAAAACTATTTTGTGTCAATTTTGACACTATTTGATATATGATTTTTGTGAAAGTCATAACAGAATTATATGTTCGAACCAAGTTTATTAAATCAACATTAATATATCATAGTAACCTAGAAAATTAGTGGAATTCATAAAAAGTCTTAAATTACATTTATTTTGGTATTTATATTATCAATTATGTCAATATTTCATTAATAAGATAATTACTGCATCATCTTTGTGTCATAAATAAATTATATTATTTGATGTCTAAAAATTACAAATAAAATACCATAATGTAGGAAATCTTTTTAGCTTTCTAATGAATATTTATAGTCGAATTTATCTTATGTATAACCCCATATTAAAAATTATTTACTTATTAAACTTTGATTTTAACTATTTTAACCCTTCTTTAAATAAATTAATAATAAAAGTCCTAATCTAATCCAAGTGGGCCTAAATGGTCATATTTTATTCCTAAGTTTGTTTTTGGTCGAATTCCACTTGTCCAATAGAATTAGGACATGTGTTAGGGTAATATTAATATCATATTTACCCTTAGTTACCCTATTTACTATTAATCGCGGTAAAAAAAAGTAAAAAGTTACTATTCACCAAAAATTATTTTCATCTCATTGAACCACATTTTAGTCCTTGATATTAACCGTGTCTCTCGGATTTTCGAAATTCCATTCACAGAAGTGGTAAAATTAAGTTTTATGCAAAATTCAGTTTTTAACCTACCACTTAGTGGTTTCACTATTCATCAAAAATTGAAGTTTTTCAGAAAAATGCCAAAATTTCACCCTAAGCTATAATTGATATTCCGAATTCAAAAATGATTTCTATTTTACAAAATTCCCAACATATAAGTTGCATTAATTGATTTTATAATTAAATCCCACTGTTAAAACAAATAGCGTGTTTTTAAGAAACAAAATCTATCAAAAGATTGACACTTGTTTATGTCTAGTTTAAATGTGAAATTACATCCAATGACCAACATTGTATTAAATTGTAAAAATATATTCTAAATATACTTTAAAACCACTCAAATTAATGATTTATCACTATTAATTATTTCGATTAAAAAAGTTGTTTTTAATTATAATTTGGTAATTTTCACTATTCATCAGAATATGAAAGTTATCCGAAAAGTACCAAAATTTCACCTTAGGCTAAATTCGATACTCCGAATCCAAAAATGAAGTCCATTTTGAGAGTTAAAATTTCTAAAATTTAAAAAGTGGTTATTACTATTCATAACGGCTAGTTTTAATAATATTTTAATAGCATATCATTGTTTCGTGAAACTCAGTATTACGTACCACACACGCTATCGAGGAAGGTTGCGATTGCGTGTAATGCAAGGTAAGTCAAGGATGCGTGTTGTGCAAGCTCCTTTTGGTGTAGCGTATAACACAAGACATTAGTAAAATAAAAAGAATATTTTTTCATAAAATCTCGGGCTGTTACAATTAACCATAATGAAACTTGTTACAATAATCTAAGATATGAATAAGCTTCTCTATAATGGTTGTGTCAGGATCAACTTCCAGATCCTCCCAATCTACCACATGAGATGGGTCCAGATAGTACTTACTAAACATGGAAAAATAGAAAACATCATAAACCATGGTTATTAATGGTGGAATGTCTAACCAATGGGATTACTTCCCCAATAACACTATAATCTGAAATGGATCAAAATAACACAAGGGTGGCTTACCTTATTTCCATAAGTAATGATGACACAGTCAAACAAATACACAAAGAAACACTTGATCGCCATCTTGTAACTCTAATAGGTGACGCTGAAAATCCACCTATGATGTATGAAGTCTCTAGGATATTTCTAACATTTTATTAATAAATTAAAATTTTCTATTTTCTATATGATGATAATTAGTCCCAATAAGAAATGATCACCTAAATTTGTCCAACACATTGGGGGATAACATAGATGATTGTATAACCCATAAAAAATATGATATAATGATTAAGGAATGATAATAGTTATTCTAAAAAAAACTAAACCAATGACACATGCCTCTCCAATGAACAAATGAATTGAAGATGAAATCACAAATAAAATAACCAAGAATCTAGATAGGCTACATAGTCTTAACATCTATCAATAGGTGATATATTGTCCTCAATATTTGAAGGGTTCCGATGGATTCCAAGATACCCTTAAAAATACATGATGTAAAAGGATTATACACATTAAAATCTATAACTATGATTTCCCCATGAAGCTTAATGATATCTCATACTTATAAGTTTCAGACCACTTCTGTAATCATCAGCTCTCTAATCGGAAGAAAATGTGATGAATTAGTCAACATGTCTATAATCACACAGACAAAACCTTTACCAAAATGAGTATAAGGTTGAGAAATGATATAATACATGTAAACTTCATCCAACTTCTATATTGGAATGGGAAGGGTCTTCAATAACCTATCTAGTCTCTGATGCCCAGTTTTGATCCTTTAATAGGTAAATCATTAAAGTAAAAAATCATCCACTGATATCCACATCCTAATAAACAAATATTGAATTATTAAAGTATAAAATATATTGGTTTCCAGGGAGTGAATGAACCATCTATAATAATGACCCTTATGCATCACCACTAACCTTGAGGTCAAATGAACTACCAACGAATTCATAAATAAGAGAGAACCATCAAGAGACTGATAACAACTTCCAAATGTATCCCTAAAATTTAAAATTCCTTTAATTTAGTGGTATTTTAGACCAGATTCTTGTCAACACAAACCCAGTCAATAAGAGAGTCTGACTAGAACATTGGTCAAGAACACTCATTCTCCATCCTCCTACATTTCTAAACATAGATCATCAAGAACACTCATCCGACGCCACTCATCCACATAATCATTCACCACATAGGTTAGTAATTTCATACTAAAATCATCATCAACTACATACCCCTTATCAAGAGTATATCCTACATCAAAATTGTAAAGACCCAAAAATTACATGTAATTTTGTTTAAAATTATATGGGAATTTTACGAGTCCGTGAAAATTGGCAGCGTGTGATTAAAAGGCCTAGTGTGCCCAAAATGAATTTATAAAAATTTCTTTTAGGTACGTTTAGTAAACGTGTGATCTGGTTTTTGTAACTTTTGAACCAGTGCTTGAAATTAAAATCTGAGGACACCGTTGAACTCGCTGTGCCGATATTCGCTTATGGAGACCTTCACCTCAACCGCAGAAGGTCGAGGGTGGAAGTTGGTTTTTGCAACCCATCGGTGGAAAATAAAAAAAAGTGGAAATAAAAATAAACTAACTTTATTTTTATTTAAAATTTTAATTCTTTTGAATTCTTGGTGGGGACCACCCAATCTCTTCAACCCCTTTCTTTTTAATTGTTCCAAATCCACAACATTTAATGACTTCACTAAATGAATTCATTAAACCTATCAATTAAGGGGAGGCTCTTCATCACCTATTTTGGGCTCTTGGTGGAGGAGCTTTCTAGAGGAAACCCTCCATAGAGGAATAACTCTTCTCCTTCGAAGATATTCTCTAACAAAGAACTCCGTCAAAGGATCTCCAACAAGGAACGTCTTCAAGGACGACGAACAGATGTCCGTCTTTCCCTCTCCTCACCAATGTCAATGAATATTATAGGTAGAGATTGTTGTTTTTGTATACCCTTTACTCGTTCTTAACATTCTTCTTGATTCAAGAAAAACTATACCGCTTGCTACCATTCTAATGTGGAGAGTGCTGGACAAATGAACATGGACCGACCTCTCTGCAACCCTTATGGATTTTGGTGTTCTTTGAGGCTTGATTTAGGGTTGAGAAATTTCCAACCATGGTGGTCTTGAATTAATGGAGATGTCCCAAGATGAGTGTGGGAGTCTATGGAATTAATAATGGGCCACCGGGGTGAGCCTAGTGACCCGAGGAACGTCACCGACAACCGGTGCCAGCGATCGGTGTCGGAAGGGCTCGAGAGTGGAGGCCGGCACTCTGGTCGGCTGCAACAACGACAATGGGATGACCACGCACCAGAGAAGGGTCGTGGCCCATTGTCCGTGGCGGAGCAAGGGCGGTGGCCGGTGCTCGGCCGACCGTGTGAAGGGGGTCGCGACACGTGTTTGTGCCGCTGGGCATGCAGAGGCCATGGCATGAGGCTGAAATGGTGAAGGAGGAGCAGCTGAATCACTGCTGGTTGTTGGTGGTGGCATGAAGCGCAACCATTCTGCATAGGTGGGCTGGCTGTCCGACCAGTCGGGGAGCCGAGCGGGACCCCGGGTCTTGCGTGCCAGCTGTCAGTGCCACATGGCACCGGCCGGTCGGCCAACCAAAATGAACAGACCAACCATTCAGTATACCTAGTGGGAGCCTCCCCCTTGGGTGGTGTCTTGGGCGGACACCACTGCGAGGCCTCCCAATCGCGGGCCACATCGGTGCTGCTCAGCGGGCCGGGCCATGCCTGCAGGCCGGGTCGCGCCGGCGGGCCGGGCAGGACACAACGGGCCTGGCCGGACCCACGGGCCGGGTCAGACCCAAGGCCGGACCTGGGTCAGGCCGGGTTGACGAAAACTAGGTTGGGATGGCCTATGCTGTGTAGGGCCGGGTCGGTTCAACCTGGTCAGATCGGACCCGGACTAGCTTCGACCCCTTTTCACTTTTTGGGTTATAACTTGACCTACGAGCATCCGTTTGATGAACCGTCTGCGGTGCCGAAAACCTTGGATAGAGATTGTAATTTTGGTATACCCTACTTGAATTTTGGATAAAGATGGGGTATATACGGGTTGGATTTAACACAAATCCAACTGGTCCCTTGGGACTAAAAGACCAATAACATACTGATCGAGCGTCCGATTGACGCACCGTCTATTGCATTGAGACCCCTATTACGTGGCCATCCTTTGGGATACTTATTCTTGGAACATCATGGAATTTGAAGTATCGACCTGTGGCTTGAGGAGTGGACCCTCCCAGAATCAAGCGAGCTTAGTGCGGGAACACTATAGCTGGCTGTAACATGAGAAAGGGATCCTATGTGGGTCTGTGCATTGGGATTTTACACGGGTCTATGTTCCAGTATCCCAATTGGATCCTCTCTAGGAATCCACGTGAGACTACTCTAGGATCCTAAATGGGTCTTCTGTACTAGGATCCTATGTGGTTATGATGATTTAGGATCCTACTTGGGTCTTCCTCTCAACAGAGTAAACTGATTCAGTAGTTACGTCTAATAATCTTTACTGCCATACCTAAGTTATACCTGGTGTGAGTTGAGTCCTTATCTTTGTAGTTCACTTCTGTGTGATGATGACTTTGTGGTATTTTTATGTGTGGAGTTACCTATGTGTTACTACCTTTTTGGTAGTCACCTTCATAGTATTCCTTATTTTGTGGAATAGTTGAGCTTGGGGCTTTGAGTTGGGCCCTCTGTTTCCTCATGATTGAGATGGGTATACTCGACAACTTAGGTAGATGTATGAGAATATACCTAAGTAGGGTTGACAGTTGTTTTCATACTTTGTGGTTTATCCTTTATGGATTTTTTGAGACCTTCGCGGGTCTTTGGGTCCCTACTGTGTATCATTATACTCACCCCTGCATGGTCTATGCCCTCACTTTGTTGTATTTGGTACACACGACAATCAATGCTGACTGAGGACGAGAGTACCAGGACAAGAGGTAGGTCGAGGTAGAAATTAGACGAGGCATAACACAGAGACATCCATTCAAAATCTGTACCTATTCTTCATGTAGGATCCTTGGTGGGTGTTCATTGGAGCTATTTTTAGTTTTACTTGTACTTTTTAGTTTACTTGTACTTTACCGTTGGGTTTGTATTCTAGCCTCTTTTTCTTTCTGTACACACCGTGTTAGTATATAGTTTTTCTTTGTGCTTATATCTTGCTTTGTGCTTAGTTGTGTGAGTTTATAGGTTATAAAGGCAATGTCTTCCCAGTTTTAAGGAATACACCTTTCAGTTCTAGTCACCAGCCCCTGGCCTATGGAAGGCAGGCTTGAGGTAGTCACGACATGAGCCCCAGGAGACAGGTCATGAAAAATTGGTATCATAGGAGTCAGTTCTACCATAGAAAATTGGACTCTACTCTTTTAAAATGAAATAGTGTTAACTGTTATGAGTGTGGTTATCAGTTTATGGAATCCAGTGTTGGTGCGGTGGTCGACTTATCCATACATGAGGACCCTAAATTTGGATTTCAGACTCAATGCATGAAAACACTGATTGTGTGTGTGTTTTAAAAAGTTTTCTTTGTGATCTCTTGGAGTCATCTCACATGGTATAACGTATTGACCATGGAACACCTATTTCTTTTCAAGATGCCTCCACGTAGGCATCCAACTAGGGTTCCAGGAAGAGTATGTGATGACATCCCACCGATCGACGAGGCCTCGGTGCAGGGCCCTTTATCAGTAGAGGCACCAGTGGAGGCACCAGCGGTACCATTACCCGTTGGGCCACCGATGCCACCGGCCCCAGTAGCGTAGAGTGCATGTCGCATAAGCATGTTGCATGAGTTCCAGTGCCAGAGGCCCCCCAGGTTCGGGGGTGAGATAGACCCACAGGCGGCTGAGGATTGGATGAAGGCCATAGTGAGAGTCTTCTAACTGGTAGGAACACCATATGATCTCATGGTGATCCTTGCCACCAGTATTTTACAGATAGCAGTAAGAAGATGGTCAAGTTTGATGCTCCAGGTTCACGACGAGGTGACTTTTCTCTGGGTAGAATTTGAGAGCCTTTTTCAGGAAGAGTTTGTCCCTAAAACCCTTCACGCAGTGTACATACATGAGTTTCTTCATCTCTACCAGGGTAGCATGACTGCGGATCAGTACTCAGTGAGGTTCAATGACCTCTCACGCTACTCCACTGATATGGTGCAGGACCCATTCATCAGGGCCTGAACCTTCGAGTAGGGACTCAGGTGGGAGATTAGGGCTTTGAAGATTTCTCAAAACATCTCGACGCAGGCAGGGCTGTTAGAGAGAGCCCTCTTAGTGGAGAGTTTTCTTGCTGAGCTGTCACCAGTAGCGAGAACCACCACCGGGAGTCACGTAGTGGAGTCTTCTATAGCTGGTAGCAGACAGATGTCACCGAGGTCCAAGATGACCAGACTTATAGGTGGACGACTGCAGGATTCAGGGTTAGTTGTGCGCGGCACCTGAGATAGAGTCGGTCATGTGAGGAGCAGGAAGTGTTAAAAATGCAAAGAGCAGGGTCACATGGCTCATGACTGCTCTATCTGCCGTATGGATGAACAACAAATGGTCGAAGGACCGCCCAGTCAGAGATAGAGGTTCGACCGAGGAGGTCCACAGGTAGTAAGAAGACGTGGCAGAGGAGATGGCCGTGTATCTGGAAGTGGGAAATGATTCGAGGTGTTACTGCCACCACCACCAGGTGGTCCACACCGACAACAGGGAGCAGGTGGACAAAGGCGATATCAGCTCCAAGCAGCTGAGGCCTACGACCACAACACTCTGGAGATGATACGAGGAACGATATATGTCTACTCCACCATAGCTGTAGTACTTGTAGACATATGTTCAAATCATTATTTTATTTCCACTACCCTCATTAATAGTTCAGAGATTTTGGTGGAGTCTTTGTCCTGATCCTTACGGATGAAGACTCCTACGGGGCAGGATTCAATGATTACACACTGGTACCGACAGTGTGATCTTACTCTAGGAGGCGAGAGCTTCAGCTGGGATCTTCTAGTAGCAAGGTCGAGGCCTTAAGACATCATCTTAGGTATGGATTGGTTATCTACAGTCCATGCCCAAATTGGCTGCATTAGGTACAAAGTGCGGTGTATCCGTAAGGATGTGACTAAGTTTACCTTCACCGAGGAGAAGGGAGACTTTGCAAAACAAGATAGCCTTACCCGGAGGAGAGGGTAGCTGAACACTCATTAGTTGGCTAGCCTTACCCTCAGAGCGATTGATGTGGAGAGTCTGATCTATCCTATAGTGGTGGACCAGTATGTGAATGTCTTCCCTGATGATGTTTTGAGACTACCTCCTCACAGAGAGGTGGACTTTTTCATGGAATTATACCCCAGGAAGACGCCAATATCTACACCAGCGTATTGGATGGCTCTCGCGGAGCTTCGTGAGCTGCGAGTACAGCTGGAGGACTTACAGGGGAAGGGGTTCCTCTGGCCCAGTATTTCTCCATGGGCAGCCCCGATTTTATTCACCAAGAAGGAGGATGGGATATTAAAACTCTGTTTTGAATATCGGTTCCTAAACTAGGTGATCGTGAAGAACAAGTACCCACTCTTGAGGATTGACGAATGCTTTGATCAGCTGAAGGGAGCAAATTGGTTCTCAAAGATAGACCTCAGATTAGGCTATCACCATCTTAGAGTATGAGATGAGTATGTGCAGAAGATGACTTCCAGATGTTAGTATGGACACTACGAGTTCTTGGTTATTCCATTAGCTATAAACAACACTCTAGCTATGTTCATGGGACTCATAAACAAGATCTTTCAGCCATACCATGATCGCTTTGTAGTAATATTCATTGATGACATTTTGATTTACTCAGATACTGAGGAGGAGCATGTTTATCATTTTCAGATAGTTCTGGACACACTCTGAGAGCACCAGCTTTATGGTAAGCTCTCAAAGTGCCAGTTCTGGATCCGAGAGGTTCACTTTCTAGGACATGTCATCCTAGATGCCAGAGTTGCAGTGGATCTAGCGAATATTGAGGCGGTACTTGCTTGGGAGCCTCCCATGAGTGTGACTGAGGTACAAAGTTTCCTGGGTTTGGATGGAAACTACCGTAGATTTGTGACAAATTTCTCCAGAGTTGCATCACCTTTATCAGCGTTGATGAAGATGGGGCAACCCTTCCTGTGGTTGGAGAGATGCCAGCGATGTTTTCAGGAGCTAATGTAGAGGCTGACTAGTGCCCCCATCTTGAGGCTTCCGGACGAGGGTGTTGGGTACGTAGTCTACGGCGATTCATCAGGGAATGGGATCAGATGTGTCATAATGAAAGAGTGAGTAGTTATCACATATGGTTTTCTATAGCAGAGACAACATGATCATAAATAATCTACCCATGACCTTGAGTTAGCAACATTGGTTTTATCCTTGAAGATGTGTTGACACTATCTAATGGGTGAGCATTTTACAGTCTACTCTGATCACCAGAGTCTTAGGAATATATTCTCAAAAAAGGACTTGAAGCTGAGACAATGAATTTGTCTTGATATCCTCCAGGACTATGACTTCAAGATATTATATACTCCTGAGAAGGAACTTTGTAGAAGACACCCTCAGCAGGAGATCTGGTATAAAACTGCTAGGTGAGGCGACAGAGCAGCTGACCGCTTTATATATATCCTTTGTGGAATGAGATGGAGTATCTTTTCTTCAGTCTCTTACAGTCACTCCCCCACTTCTTTAGTGACTTTGGGAGGCGCAACATGGGGACACTGACTGTGAGGCTCGACGTGCTCAGATATCCACAAGACAAACACCTGATGGATTTTTTGAAGGTGAGGAGCAAGTTATCTTTTTCAGAGGACATACCATGGTACTAGGGTCACTTCAGGAGGAATTTTTGAGGTATTTCCACACATCCCCTCTAGTGGGTCATTTAGGAGTGGAGAAGATGTACCAGGACCTCCGACAAAAGCACTTGTAGCTGGGAATAAAGAAAGCAGTAGAGGAGTCTGTCTCTTGGTGCCTCACTTGTCAGCAAGTGAAGACAGAGAATCAGGTACCAACAAGCTTAGTTCAACCTTTAGAGGTCCCAAAGTGGAAGTGGTATGGGATATTAATGAACTTCATGACAAGAATTCCACGTAAATCCAGGGGTCATGATTCTATTTGGGTGATCATCGACCGACTCACCAAGTCGGCCCACTTCCTACCGATCAGAGAGATGGGTTCAGTGGAGTGCTTGGGATGCCTCTATGTATAGGATATTGTGCGGTTCCATGTATTACCCTCAACGATTGTCTCTGATCATGATGCAAATTTCACTTCCCGGCTATGGAAGGGGTTGCATGAGAATTTCAGGATGCAACTTCATTTGAGCACCGCCTTACATCCTCAGACGGATGGCCAGACAGAGTGGACCATTCAGACCCTTGAGGACATGTTGTGTGCTTGTTTCCTCGACTTCCATAATAGTTTGGAGGATCAATTTCCCTTGGTGGAGTTTTCATACAACAATAACTATCACTCCACCATTGGGATGGAACCTTTTGAGGCTCTGTATGGTCGACCATGGAGATCACCTTTGTGCTGGACTAACTCAGAGGAGTCAGCACTCATGGGACAAGAGATGGTATAGGTTACCATGGAGAAGGTATAGATCATCCAGGAGTGGATGAGGATTGCACATAGTAGGCATAAGTCTTATGCCGATAGGATATTGAGACCTCTGGAGTTCCAGTATGGTGGCCACATCTTTCTACTGGTCTCACCCCGACGAGGTTTGCGGAGATTTAGCCGGGGCAGCAAGTTATCTTCGAGGTTCATCGGACCCTTTCAGGTCGTCAATAGAGTTGGAGAGGTGTCTTACCACTTAGCTCTTCCACCTTAGTTGCACCGGGTGCAGGAAAATTTCTTTGTATCCCAGTCGAGGAGATACGTTCACGACCTATCTCACGTCATCGACCACAGTGAGCTGAACATCGACGATGGGGAGATGTTTACGAAGGTTCTAGTAGAGATTGAGGATCGATATAAGAGAGTCCTTTTTGGGTGATAAATACATCTAGTGCGTGTACGTTGACAGCACAAGAACCTCTAGGATATCAAGTGGGATCGGGAGGCTCATATTCGTGCTCAGTACCCCCATTTGTTTTCCTAGTTTTTGTGATGTGGCTTTCGGGGATGCAAAGCCCTGAGGTGGAGAGATTGTAAAGACCCAGAAATTACATGTAATTTTTTCTTTAAAATTATATAGGAGTCCACAAAAATTGACGGTGCGTGATTCTGAGGCCCGGTGTGCCTGGAATGAATTTATAAACATTTTTTCGGGTACGTTCAGTAAACGTGTGTGTAAGTTTTCGTAACTTTTGAACTGGTGCTCAGAATTAAAATCTGAGGACATCGTTGAACTCACAACATCTATATTCACTTAAGGATAACTTCACTTAAACCATAGTATGTGGAGGGTGGAAGTTGGATTTTGCTACCCATCGGTGGAAAATTAAAAAAAGTGTAAATAACTTGACCTACATGCATCCGTTTGATGAACCATTTGACGAATGAGCATCCGTTTGATGAACTGTCTATGGTGATAAAACCTTGGATCGAGATTTTCCTTTTGGTATACCCCACTTGAGTTTTGGATAAAGATGGGGTATGGCCAGATTGGATCGAACATGAATCTAACCAGGCCCTCAGGACCAAAAGACCAATAACTTACAGACCGGGCATCTGATTGACAAACCGTATGTTGTGTTGAGACCCCTATTATGTGGCAATACTTTGGGATAATTATACATGGGAAATTGTGGAAGTTGGAGTATCAACATGTGGATTGAGTAGCAGACCCTCTCGGAATCAAGAGAGCTTAGTACGGGAACCCTGTGGCTGGCTGTAACATTAGAAAGGGATCCTATGTGGGTCTGTGCTTTGGGATGCTACATGGGTCTGTGTTCCAGTATCCCACTTGGATCTACTCTAAGAATCCACATGGGAATAATTAAGGATCCTATATGGGTTTACTATACTAGGATCCTACGAGGGCCTAGCGATTTAGGATTCTACGTGGTTTTGTTTCTCAAGAGAGTAAGATGATTCAGTAGTTACATATGATCATCTTTACCATCGTACCTAATTTATACCTGGTGTGAGAGGAGTCCTTATCTTTGTGGTACACTTCTATGTGATAAGGCCTTTGTGGTATTTTTATATGTGGTGTTACCTATGTGTTACTACCTTTGTGGAACTCACCTTCGTGGTATTCTTTCCTGCGTAGAACTGTTGAGATTTGGGCTTTGAGTTGGGCCCTGTGTTTACTCATGATTGAGATGGGTATATTCGAAAACTTAGGTATATGTATGGGCATATAACTAAGTAGGTTTATAAGTTGATTTCATACTTTTTAGTTTATCATTTGTGGATTTTTTGAGACCTTCGAGGGTCTCAGGGTCCCTACTGAGTATCGTTATAATCACCCCTGCATGGGCTATGCCTGCACCTTGTTTTGTTTGGTGAAGACGTCAGACAGTGCTGACTGAGGACGAGAGTACCAGGACTGTAGGTAGATCGAGTTTGAAAATAGACGAGGAGTACTGTAAAGACGACTATTCGAGAGCTGTACCTACCCTTCAGGTAGGATCCTTGGCAGGTGTTCACTAGAGCTGTTTTTAGTTTTACTTGTACTTTTCAGTTTACTTGTACTTTTCAATTGGGTTTGTATTCTGGCCCCTTTTTCTTTCTACACACAACCTGTTTACTATATAGTTTTACTTTGTTCTTGTATATTAATTTGTTCTTAGTTGTGTGAGTTTACAAGTTATAAAGGCAAGGCCTTCCCAATTCTAGGGAATATGCCTTTCGGTGCTAGTCACCAGCCCCTGGCCTATAGAAGGCGGGCTTGAGGTAGTCATGACACAGGACCTGGGGGACGGGTCGTGACAAAAATGAAATGTTATTAGATACTCAAACAATCCCCATACCTTGGGTTAGAGTCTCTATGAGTAAAGATGTATTTAAAATTGTAGACCACTCCCTAAAGAGGTAATATCACCAATTATTCATCATATGCATCATAACAACCAAATATATGTCATGGGTGAGGTAATTAATTTTATGAGGCATCATAAAATAATTTATATCCCTTCACAGAATCAAGAATAATAAAAACTATATCTTATGACAACTGAACTTATAAATATTCAAAATAACTCTATTAATTCTCACTATAATAATATTTCACCCCTTTTTGAGTTGAATATTTCATATATGATGCCATCCTTGAGATTTCATGAACAAAGTTCCTAGAATATCTGGCCAAACCCAAAAAATATCATGACCTAAAAAAAATTCTTGGGCCACTACTAACACATGAACACATGAATCATATCATGTTATAATAAAATCCCATTCTAAGAAATAAAATAATCCAAAATGTTGTCCCATTAATGTAGAACTGGATTTTAGAGAGCTTAGCATATAAGAGTTTCTCTCTCAAGGTTCCAAAGAAAACCTCTAAATAGTATCCATGGGCCTCATCTATCATTGAGTAAACCAATATATAATTAATAATCATGACTATAATGGAGTCCAAAATGTGATAAATGATTCAGTTCATCAAATATATGAATACCACAATATCATTGGTAAGACCAAATAGTATAACTAGATACTAAAAATACTCATACTAACTCCTAAGGCTATCTTAGTGACATCCTATTCCTGAACCCTCAACTGGTGGTCTGCTAACATTAAGTTGATTTTATAAAACCAATGACCCCCTAAGACAATAAAAAAGAAAACTTATTTAAGGAAATGACAATTTATTCATAACATCCAACTTGTTAAGCTAGTGATAATGTAAGCAAAGTCAGATACTCCAATTTTCCATTTTTGGAAAAAGTAGTGGAAACAACCACAATGACATGCATGGAAGATTAATTCCCCTGATTTTAAGGTCTAATTACTAATAATTTATCTCTTTTAACTTAGTTGTAGTTACCCTATTTGATGGAAAATAAATGGTTCTTGTGTAACACCTCGAGATTTTGTGAATTATTTATTTTCTCAAATTAATTTAATCTTTTGATATTTCTCATTTCACATAACATTGAGAATAGTTTATTTTATATTAAAGCACAATTTTGGGCTTACATACACTAAAAAAACCTAAATTTTAGCTTTCTATACATGGAACACTGAGGTTATCTTATGTTACACACAATAAAGACATTCGTCGATGGCTTGCGTAAAATGCAAGACTGAGGCTTAGCGAAAAAAATATAATATTAAAATATGATATATCCTATATTTTATATTGTATTTTATAAATATTATTAACTAAAATATATAAATATATGGTTTTTATAAAATATAAAATGAATTAATTAGTTACAAATTATTTAAAACTTAATATTAGAACCTATTGAATATAAAGGGATTATTTTTATAGGAAACAATTATTATGCTCACAAGTTGTTTTAATATTAATAAATTGAATTAATTACAATTAGTATGTAATTTTAATATAATATTTATGTTATAAATCCAAGTAAATAATTTTTATATTCATCAAATAGTTTTTATAGGAATAAGCTAAAAATTAAACCAATTTAATATATAAAACCCAATATTTTTATTAAGTTAGATTTACCACCTTTTATGGGTAAAAAATTTTTAAATAAATTTTTGAAAAACTTTATAGATTTAATATTTCAAAATAAACTTCATCTTTTAAATTTAAACATAAAAATTAGGTTAGTATATTTTTTTTGTATTTTCTATAAGGTTTCATTTTTTAATCAATAGTTAAAAATACAAAATTTTTATTCAAAACTTGTTTTTGTTTAATTTATTTATATCATTAGAATATCATTTTAAATTGTTTTAAAGTATATTTATATTATATTTTTTTTTAATTTAATCCAATTTTTGTCATTGGAATCAATTTCAAATTGAAATTACATATAAAAACGTTTTAAACATTGAATGTTTCACTAGAAAAACCTGATTTTTCTGTTCTGTCTATGGAATTAATTTTAAATATAATATTACAATAAATTGAATTAGGTAAAATGGATTAAATAGTTTTAATAATAAGGTCTAAATTAGTCTTTAAGGTCAATTTTATTTTTAGGTATAAAAATGTTACCATGGTAAAAAAATTATTTACTGTTGTATTGGTAAAATTTTGATAGGGTCTAAAGTTAAAAGGTAAAAGCATAACATACCTAAAAACTAAAAAATTTAAAGGTTGGATGAGTTTTATATCAACCCTAACCATATTAAACAACATTAAATTAATGTATAAATCATTGAAATTAATTCCACCTCAATGTGTATTTCTTTTAATATAAAATAATTAATAAATTAATCACTCAAACCCACCTCTCCTCAAGTATAAATACCACCCATAACCTAACCATTTATACCCAAAAATATTTTTAGCTTCTAAAATATCTACCAAAATCTATTTTCATCACTCTCACCATGTTCGAGTGCTGCTTGTCTCACTGAAAGACCAAATCCAAGGTCCTCAAGGGTCTTTCAAGAAGGGGATATTCAAGAGGTAATATCTCAAAGTACCTCTCTTAATTTATTTTATTTTTCCTCTTTCTCCTCACCTACATTATCCATAAATTAATGATAAATACAGAATCATTTATATACTATAGTTTCATGTTTCTAATGTAATATATCATATACATGTCATTTTCCACCTCCTCTTACTCAAAGAAACGAAATTGTTGTCCAACCTACGCCGGTTAATCGACTCTCTGGATATTGTTTTTATTCACTTTCCATTACTACCTTAATGGATGGTATTAAAATTTTTTTTTGGTTATATAATATTTTAATATGTACATTAAAAACTATTTATATTTTGTAAAATTTAAATTAAACATACCTTCATGCCTTCTATATTGTGGATATACAATAACATCGTTTGTGGAAGTGTGGACTACCGCACCCTCAAAGAAATGTTATTATTTCATTGTATAAATGGAACATAATAAAGATAATTTTAAAAAACATATTTAACATATATGAAATAGATATGATACTAGAATTATAATATACATATGTGTCATAAACTTATCAATATTTTTAATATGATAAGGAAAACAGAAATAACGTTCATACGTATGTATGACCTACCATCTCCATGAACGGTGTGTTAGATTTCATCTATCTATCTATTATATATATATATATATATTGAATATTTATGATATATAAATAATGTTTTACATTCTGAAAGTATGTAAATCATTATATATGTAATATGATCAAGAATAATAAGTCAAAACACATACGATAAAAAAGTGATTATTACATGAAACATTGCTTTAAATTGGAATTATTAATAATTGGGAAATATAAAGTCATAAAAAAATCATATATGATATCATAAATATTATTATGATTCCGGTATAAGTTAAGAAAATGTTAAAATCATTATAATAATGTTTCGATTACGTACGAAGAGTATCAGACCAAAGGAAAGGAAATTATGCCCCACTTTTAATTTTCATGAGATATAAGACATGTTCACCACCTATTTCTTGTGTGTGGTATATGTACTACCCCTATTTTAATTTATATCAAGAATAAATTTATCTTCATGTTATTTAAATATTCATTTGAAGATATCAGTCTTATGATTTAAATGTTCAAAGTGGTATGGGATGCTTTGAATATTTAAATAAATAGTCATTTCCCCAATTCAATATTCTTGATATTATTTTACATAACTATTTATATGGATATAAAGAGATTATAAAGGAAATTTTATGTCTTTTTTTAATTTCATTCAAAAAATTTCAAAAAATAATCTTTTTAAGGTTTTAATAATGGATAATTTCTCAATGTCATTATTATTTGAGATTGTTTATACATAAGTATTTACTGGGGTTTATTTATCATCAATGTACATGTTTTCTAAAAATGATTTCATAAAATGTTTTACTATTATTCTATATATGTTTAAATTCATATTTAACCATTTTGAAATTTCAATACAGGGCTTTAAAGGAATATTTATTTTGTTTTCCAAATGAGGTATTTTTGAATTTTCTGAAAAAAGTACGAGAATAATGTTTTATTTTAACTTATATGGCATGAATCAATTTTTACGCTTTCATGATGACTTAGTTACATGAAGATTTCCTTACATGATTTCATTATTATATTCAAATAAGTTCTTTTCTTTTCAAATTTCATGGAATTTTAATAAAATAAAATGTTTTTGAAGAAGAAATAATTTTTTCCTCAAGAAACAATTTCAAGTGTTTTATCAATTTTTTTCCATCTAAGATTTCATTCCTTAGTAATAAAACTATTATTGCTTTGGTTTGATTATGTTTATACTATTTATGAAATCCATTTTCTTACACAAGATTATGTTATGATGGATTTATGTTTAAGAAACCCATTTTATCCTTTAGGTTATGCTATGATGAATGATTTATGTTTTTGAGGAACACATAAGTAATATTTATTTATGATATAGGTGGGAAATATATCTACCTATAGTGAATTGGATAAAGATGAATAAATCATGATGTATGTATTTTATACATGAACCTGATTTCATGTTCACAATTCTATGCGTGGACCATGTTTTCATGTCCACAATTTTATGAGTGGACCTGGTTTCCATGTCCATATGTTTATACATGGGTATTATTTTATGATCTTAATTTAATGTGTGAACCTATTATTATTTATACAGGTTAAAAAAGTTATAATTTTATTTATATTCCACAATTTCTTGTTTTCTAGAAATTTTATGATCTTATGGATTATGATCTTTTATTTTTCTTATGATTCAAGTTTTCCTTTTATATCAAGGGATTGATATTATAATATTATGATCATGTTGTCATATCCTTTATACTCATGTTTATGTTTACATATCATCCCTGTTTACCCTTACTGCGCATATGAGCTCATGCCTTTTTATGTTTCTTTTCCTCAGTATTTGATTAAGGGTATTAAGTTAGATGTACCTAAAAGGGGTTCTAATTATGAAGGATAAAGCTAGAGAAGATGTAGATGTTTTATGAAATAGTTTTTTATGTATTCCAGTTTTCAAAGACACAAAAATAATATGGTCTTTGGGAATATATTTGTTTAATACATTAAGTATTCTGAAAAATTAATGTAATTTCCATGTACACCATGTTTGGGGTCATTATAGTTGGTATCATAGAGAAGGTTTTGTTAACCATTGAAAACTAGGATGAGAAAACTTAGTGATATCCCTAGTGATATTTTAAGGATATTTATAGATATGTCTCAAAGGATAAGCCTAATAAGTCATAGATTTAGAAGTAAGTGTCATGATTTAGGTATCCTATAAGTAATTTTTCATGATTATGTGGTCCGTCGTTATGATAATTGTCTTTTAATATATTAATTTGGTTTTAGTAAATGGTTGGAACACAAAGGAACCATGTTAATGCTGGATGTGATAAAGAATGCAATGATTGTCCTCCTGAACAACCGAATGATATGAGAGCTAAAATACAAAATCTTGTTTTCATGACCACAGAACCTTATCATAATAGGAATCCTATTAGGCTTCAAATTGACTAAAGGAGGGAAAAAACTTCTCTTGAATCCTTCTTAAGGAAACATAAACCTTATTTTAGTGGAACGATTGATCGAATAGTTGTTGATAATTGGATATGTACCATTCAAAAGATATTTTTCATTCTTCGCTATTCAGAAGGTGAAAAAGTTAAGTTAAGAACACATTAATTGGAAGTTAAAGTAAATATGTGGCAGAAATTTATCAAGAATATGGGTTAATAAGATAAAATTGACTCCATGGGTTGGGATGAGTTCAAGAACTTATTTTTCAGTAAGTACCTTTAGCATTTTCTTCTTATAAAAGGGAAGATTGAAGTTACTGATCCATCACATGGTTATGATAAGAAATCAATGAAAAAATTCAAAGGAAACTCTATGAACTATAGTGAAAATATGATTAGATTTTTATTATACTAAAAGTGTGGAAGGATACATGAAGAAAATTGTCATAAAGGGACTGATAAATGTTTTAGCTATGGGAAATAGAACATCAAGAATTTTACTATATAATTAATGGGAATAAATATAAATCTCCAAAGGGTTCACCTCCTACAAATTAGTGTTTCAAGTGAAAAGAAAATATGCATGATGCTAACCGACAACCAAATACAATGGTTAAAGATGATGATCGATAACAGAATCCTCTTAAGGGAAAAGTCAAAGGGAATTATTATATGATCACTATTGGTGATGTGGAGTATGAAAACAAAGTATTGTAATGAGTGAGTTTTTATGTATTAAAATTAAGTAATAATGACGTGGAAGTACATTTATGGTTTTATGGAATAATGAAACATCTTTGAATTGATCTACTATAGTTTTTTTACTTAAGTATTAGAGAAAATATGCCGAATGGTACTTATAACCATGAAAAGTGATTAAGGTAATAAGGTGATATTTTTGGAGAACACATGATTAAGGGAAGGATAAACATTAATATGAGCATGATGTTGAGATAATGATATTTGGATAAATATATATTGGATATGAATAAGTAAATTTGATGAAACTAGTTACCTTGGAACTAATTAAGGATTTATTGACATGTGGGTTATGCTATCATGGATGGAGTTTACAACTTTTTAGAGATAATAATAATGAATAATTCATGTTTTAAAAAAGTATATATGGTAATTTTGGGTATTACCATATTTCAAGAGAATATAATATGAGAGTATTTACTAATGTTTTGTATTTTAATATTTGATAAGGATTGTAAGGTTATAAATTTATAGAAAGTTTAAGTTAAACTTTGGATGGAGTTTTTTAGATTAAATTATTATCTCACTATAGGAGTACTTATACATATTCAATAAAATTTTCTAACCTTTTTGTTGTGATAAAGACCGATGGAATGACCTATAATTCTATTTATGGATCACATGATATACTAACACTTTAGGAATGAAAAATTCCGCTTCATTTATTTGAATAAGAGATGAAGAATAATTTTTTCAAGGCATGGATGATGGTGAGATTATATCAAAAACAAGCAAGTATATCTTCTCATTAAAATTCTTCAACATTAGGAAAATGGATAATGATGTAAGGGAGTCTAATTATCATCATTTTTGATGATATCAATTACCTCTTACACCATTTATTAGTTTACATTTTTGTGATTGTTAAATTTCTCTAGATCACACAATTTTTATGATCAGTGATCTTTATAAATCTCTATGATTATTTATGATTTTCTTCCATACAAAAATCTTAACTTATGTTCTCTTTCATAGAGTCCTAGTTATGATTTACTTTGGGTAATTATTATTTTCTAACTATTAATTTTTAAAAGGAAGTTTTAGTTTTCATTTTTATGATGTGGGTTACTATAAAGGAAAATTTCAAGTATCAATCCTTTGATAACCGAGAAGAATTTCAAGGGAGAAATTCATTTTAAGGAGGACATAATGTAACACCCCAAGATTTTGTGAATTTTGTTTTTCTCAAATTAATTTAATATTTTTGATATTTCTCATTTCATGTAACATTTAAAATAGTTTATTTTATATTAAAGAACTATGTTTAGATTACATGAACTACACAAAACATAAAATTTAGCTATCTATAAATTGAACATTGAGGTTATCTTATGTTACATGAAACAAAGACTTTCCTCAAAGGCGCCATAACACGCATGACTGAGGCATAGCGAATAATAATATATTATTAAAATATGATGTATCCTAGCTATTAAATTAGATTTTATGAATATTATTAACTAAAATATTTAAATATATGGTTTAAAAAAATATAAAATGAATTCATTAGTTACAAATTATTTAAAAATGAATATAAGAACCAATTGAATATAAAGAGAGAATTTTTATAGAAAACTATTATTATGATCACAAGTTGTTTTAATCCTAATAAATTAAATTAATTTCAATTAGTAAGTATTTTTAATGTAATATATATGTTATATATCCATGTAAATATTTTTTATATCCATCCAATAGTTTTTATAGGCTTGAGATAAGAATAAAACCAATTTAATACTTAAAACCAAATATTTTTATTAAGGTAGTTTTACCGCCTTTTAATAGAAAAACATTTTAACTAAAATTTTTGACACCTTTATAGATTTAATATGTCAGAATAAACTTCATATTTTAAAGTAAAATATAAAAATTAGGTTTAGATATTTTTTTTTGTAAGGTTTCATTTTATAATCAATAGTTAAAATTCCTGGATTTTAATTCAAAACTACTTTTTGTATAATTTCTTTATATTGTTATAAGATACTTTTAATAGAGTTTAAAGTATATTTATATTATTTTTTTATCATTTAATATATTTTTTTTAATTTTAATCCATTTGAAATTGAAATTATATATAAAAATATTTCAATATTTTGAACACTTCACTTTAAAAACCCTCTTTTTAGTTTTATCTATGGAATTAATTTTAATTCTATTTTTATCAATTATATCAATTTAATTAGGTAAAATGGATTCCATATTTTTAATAATAATGTCTAAATTAGTTTGTAGGGTCAATTTAAATTTTAGCTATAAAAAAATTTACCATGGTAAAAAATTATTTATCGTTGTATAGGTAAAATTGTGACATGGGTTAAAGTTAAAAGGTAAAAGCTTAACATACCTAATAAAATACAAAATTATAAAGTTGGTTGAGTTTTTTATAGACACTGAAAATAGTAAAAAACATGAAATTAATGTTAAATTCATTTAAATTAATTCACCTCAATATGGTTAGCTTTTAAAATAAAATAATCATTAAATTAATCACTAGAACCCACCTCTCCTCAAGTATAAATACCACCCATAACCTCCCCATATCGACCCAAAAATATTTTTAGCTCTTAAAATATATTAAAAAACCTCCACACCAAAATATACCCACATAAAATTTCTTATGGTCTCACCAAAAGACAATATCTAGGGTCCTGAAGGGTTTTTCAAGAAGGGGATATTCAAGATGTAATTTTCTCAAAGTACCTCTCTTAATTTATTTTCTTTTTCTAATTTCTCCTCACCTAGTTCATCCATAAATGAATGATAATTAAATAATCATTTACATATACAAGTTCTATGTTTACAATGGAATATCTCATATCCATGTCATTTCTCACCTCCTCTTAATCAAAGAAACGAAATTATTGTCCAAGTTATGCCGATTAATCGACTCTGTGTATATTATTTTGGTTCAAATTCCATTACCTACTTAATGGATTCCATTAAAACTATTTTTTTGGTTAAATAAAATTTTAATATATACATTATAATATATTTCATGTTCTATAAGTTTTATATTAAACATACCTTCATCCCTTCCATATTGTGGATATATGGTAACATCCTTTGTGGAAGTGTGGACTACCGCCCCCTCAAAGTGATGTGATTCATTCACATGATACATGGAATGTATTAAGGATAATTTTAATCAAAATATTTAAAATATTTGACATAGATATGATAATATAATTATAATATACACATGTATCATAAACTTATCAATATTTTAATATGACAAAGAAAACATAAACAATGTTTATGCGTACGTACAACCTACCGTCTCCATGATTGGTGTGTTCCATTTCATTTATCTATATACTATATATATATATATATATTTATAAAATTAATATACATGAAATATAAATCTTTTTTTACATACTGGAAGTATGTAAATAGTTATATATCTAATATTATTAAGAATAACAAGTCAAAATCTGTATGATAAACAAAACGATATTTACCCAAAACGTTGATTTTATTGGAATTATTAAGAAACAAATAATATAAATTCTTAAAATAATAATAAATTATATAATAAATATTATTATTATTATTTTATAAGTTAATAATATATTTAAAACCATTATAAAGGAGTTTCAGACACGCACAGAAAGTATCATACCTAAGGTAACAGAATTCTATCTCACTTTTAATTTTCATGAGATATAAGCCATGTTAACCACCTATTTATTGTGTGATGTGTATATAATACCACTATTATATTTCATATCATGAATAAATTTATCTTCATGGCATTTAAAAATTCATTTGAAGATATCAGGCTTATGATTTAAATGTTCAAAGTGGTATGGGATACTTTGAATGTTTAAAGAATTAATCCTTTCTCTATTTCAATAATCTTAATATTATTTTACAAAACTATTTATATTGATATAAAGGGATTATAAAGGAAATTTTATATCTATTTTTAAGTTCATCCAAAGGTTTTCAAAAAACAACCTTTTTATGGTTTTATGTAAGGGATAATTTCACAATCTCATTATTATCTGAGATTGTTTATATATAATTATTTACAGGGGTTTATTTATAATCCATGTCCATGTTTTCTAAAAGTGATTTCATAAAATGTTTTAATATTCTCTTATGGATATTTAATGTCACTTTTACCCAATTTTTACTTTTCATTAAATGGTTTGAAAGGGATCTTTCTTTTGTATTCCAAAGGTGGTACTTTTTGAGTTTACCGACAAAATTATGAGAAGAATGTTTTATTTAAACTTACAAGACATGAATGATTATTTACGCTTTAATGATTCCTTAGTTCCATGAAGATTACCTTAAAAAGTTTCATGGTTATCTTCAAAGAAATTATGTTCTTTTAAAATTTCATGGATTTTTAAGAAATGAAAATTTTGTCAAAGAAGAAAGGATATTTTCCTCAAGAATCAATTTCAAGTGTTTTAGAAAAATTATTTTTTTCATATAAGATGAAATTCCTTAGTAATATCCCTATTATTCCTCTGGTTTGATTATGTTTATGATCTTTATGAAAATAACTTTTTTACCCTAGATTATGTTTTGATGGAATCATGTTTAAGAAACCCATTTTATCTGTTGGGTTATGCTACGATGAATGATTTATATTTTGTGACACACGTAAGAATGATTTAATTATGATATGGGTGAGAACTATATCTCCCTCTAATGAATTTTATAAATTTGGATAACTCACGAGGTATGTATGTTATGCATGAACCTGATTTCTTGTTTATAATTCTATACATGGACTTGGTTTTCATGTCCATAATTTTATGAGTGGACCTGGGTTCCATGTCCATATGTTTTTGCGGGGGCCTAATTTCATTTACTTAATTTAATGAGTGAACCTGTTATTATTTATACATGTTCATAAAGTTATAAGTTTATGTATATTCCAAAAAATTATGTTTTATTTAAATGTTATGATCTTATAGATTATGATATTTGTTTTTTTTATGATGCAAGTTTTCCTTTGATATTAAGGGATTGATATTCTAATGTTATGATCATGTGATCATACCCTTTATAATCATGTTTATGTTTACACATCATTCTTGTTTACACTTAATATGTATATGGGCTCACCCCTTTTATAATTATTTTCCCCAAGATTTGAAGAAGGGCATTAAGTAAGATGTGTACAAAATGGGTTCTAGTTATGAAGGATAAAGCATGAGATGATATTGATTTTTTATGAACCAGTTGTTTCTATATCCCAATTTTCAAATTCACTAAACTAATATGGTATTTGGGTGTTTGTTAATCTAATGTGTTAAGTATTCCAAAAAATTAATGTAATGTCCATGTACGCCAAGTTTGGGGTCTTTACATATTTTCCCTATGAGTAAGCTGATAGTAAACTTGACCACTCAATAGGGAGTCATCCTAGAAAAATTATCCAAAAACATATCATTATACAATAACAATACAACTAGAATAAAACTAACTAATACCTACTATAAAATATCAAATAATTACCTATATAGTTAAAAAAACATTTACACCTTTGTAATAATGGGTCCTAACCTCCCTGATTTCAGGTCTAACTCACATTGAAATATGTGAGTGATCCCATTCAGAGATTGAAATTTGACACTATGACAATAGTAGATGATTTAATAATTAGTGATAATTATCTAATACGTATCGACGATGAGGCTTAGAACATCCATTTCCAACACAAGTAATTCCAAGATAACCTCTATGTTAGTAACAAAAACATGACACTCCCTGAACTAAAATATCATACCCTTCTTCATTCCCAAAAGGGTAATTTGATCCATCATAAATGGAGTTAGTTTCACTTACATATCTAAATAATAAAAAAACATTAATTATAAAAGCTATTTTAATCTCATATGTCAATCAAATACAATGATATAAAATAAGAAATACAAATTTTACCTCTCATGGTGTCCAACCTATAATTACTATCCTCAGGTACTATATCCATGGTATATAGATGTCTTGACTCAAGACCACCATGGTAATTCATTCCTAAATGAATATAAAATCTAGACTAAGGAAAATAACTCATATCCTTCGAAGAAACATATTACACATGTGAACCCTTAAAAATAAATAACTAGCTCCACTCCCGTGTGGGGTAATATTGTAGAAGTACCGAATTTGAACCGAATTCCCACACCAATGGAAAATATTTTGAGCCTCTAGGTAATCATGTATTGTATGGAAAGGCATTCCACATTTATAAAAAGTATTCTTCCTATGCCCGTATATTCCACTGATGCTGAACTTAAGGATTGCTTAACACCTCTACCACCACTCTAACGAGGTCTATCTCAGTTCATCTTTTGGCCATAAGAAGAGTCATAGATACCACTAACTATTAAAGAAACCCCATAAAGACCATTATTATGATCTTAGTGTGCCTCATCCAGAACCTACTTATCCACCTCATTAGAATAAGTTTTTAGAAAAATTATAATAATCATCAACCCAAACTATTTATTCGATCAAATTTTAAAACATCTAACCTTGAGATAGTCATTCGGGATAAACTTTGGATTCAAATGAAACATGTAAATAAACCAAGTAGTGTGATACACTACTAAATGGTCTCTTTTTTATATTTTAATGAATTCTAGTACATTATCCATACTTAGTTTCTCAATATAAAATTGATGACTAAAATAATTTTGTAAAGTTATCTAGATGAGGTCCTCGTGAAACCTTTCTTGCATAAAGTATTTCAGCCATTTTCTACCTATTCATTCAAAAATTTACAAGTAGAATCCATCTATAGAGGTATCATGTGTCATTTAGAAGGTAAATAAATCCTTTATTCTTTCAATCATCTCTTCAAGATCATGGGTGACATGGTCACCATAGAAAACTGGTGGATTTTTCTTGGTGAACTCCTAAGCATGGTCCACCATCCATGCATTACACCTATCATCCCCATAGACCAAAGAATGAATAGTTTAAAAAATTGATTACACTAAAATATTATCAACTATAGGGTTATACTTTGGAACATAATCTACATCACCCTCACTTTTATTATAAGTTTACATTTAGGGAGGTATTTCCAACAAAAAAACACAGACACAATCTCATTCAATACACTATTCAATGTCAATCAACATCAATTAAAAAAATTATACAATAAATCTCAAAAAATAATCAGTGTTAACAACATTACCAAAACATAAGGTGTGAAAACATCAAATGTTTAAACATATTTACGCCATGCTTGGTTTATTTACATGGTTTGAAAAGCTATGTGCCAACAATACAAGATAACACTAGGAGGATTGAAGACCTGGAAACATGGGATCCACATTATTTCTTCTAAATGTGTTCCAAAATCATGAACCTCTTCATTCCTCCCCCATTCCACCATGAAACATTATAATTATCAAAACCACTCACGAGTTCTTCCCAAAATGCATAATTAATGATAAAGGACATCAAATATGATAAAACCAACCCAAAATTGGGTTAAAAATTTTAAACTCAACTCCCACTCATGAAAAACTAGTTTTGGAAGGATAGAGAGTATCCCAAGAACACCTCTACACCTTCATATTGAATCTCAATGGACATATATCATGTCTATAACTAACCCATAAATATCAAGAGGCCTCTTTTACCATTTTTTAATGAACCCGACCAGGTCGTCCTACCCCATCACCTGACATGACTCTCCAGAAGTCCTAAATCACATTCATTATAACTATAGATTGGAAACAAGAACCATAGATCATATGAAAATATTTGGGAATGGTTTCACCCATTAAAGTTATTAAATGTACAAAAAAAAATGAATTAATAATAAAAGTAATTAAAAATAAATGAATTAATTATATAAATAACCCTACCCTGAAATCAAACGTGAACTCATATTATTTGCAGAATACAACTTGAATTAAGAGAGAGGGGTACTAAAACATATAAAACCCATGAAGAAACATAAATCCCCCATCCAAAACCCTGGATTCATCAATATGGAATACTAGGGTTTTAATATGTCCCAACCCTTCCCCCAGGACCTATGTTGTGACTACCCCTAGCCCGCCTCCCATAGGCTAGGGGATGATGACTAGCACTGAGTAGGCATATCCCACAAATTGGAGGCATTTTCCCCAGTACCTGCACACATGCACCCGTCAAAAATAAAAAGTTTTAATAGAAAACTCTAAGTAAACATGGATGCAAACCACTAAGTAAACCCACTCAAAGTAAGGTACAAAACTGAAAGAAAAGGGGCCAGAATATAAGACCAACTGAAAACAAAAAATACAAGCTCCTAGATCTCATATGCAGAAAAACCTACCTAAATGGTATGTAAAATAAGTTGTCTCAATGTTGATGAAGCATACCATGTTCGTCAGGTCACCCTAAAGCACCCCTTGTCTCCGGTCTACTAAGGACTCCATCAAAGCTGTCGATCGTCTGCACAAGACAAAACACGTGTGGGTGAATTCCGTGTAGGGATGAGTAAAACAATACTCATAGGGACCCCAAACCAAAAATAATCACTAATAAATATACCAAAATGTAATCACATGAAGAATACCACAAAGGAATCACACGAAGAATACCAAAAAGGAATCACATGAAGTATACCATAAAAGAATCACTAAGAAATACACCCAACAGACTACCAAAGAGATACATGAAGTGGTGACTCTATGATTTATAATCAAGAGAGTCACTAGAGTCATCTCACACCAATTATGCATCTATTGTACGTAAATAGGATTATTGCAACAATCCACAGTACCCTCAAGTAGTAACACATAGAGTTTCGGTAACACATGAAGTGTCGGTGACACACGGAGTGTCAGTGACACATGGAGTATCGTAAATGACTAGGGGACCCATTCCCTAGTGGGACATGGGAGTACTGGGTCAGTCTAGATAAGACACACAATCTAAGTATGACATACAGTATAGATAAGACACACAGTCTGGGTAAGACACACAGTCTAGGAAAGAAATATAGTCTGGGTCGCACCCAATCGCATGATTTTGTCCTTAACATGTTCATTTCAGGAGCACATACTCCTCAAGATAATAGGCCATTCTATATCTTCCACAAAAACTCACTTAGATTATCCCAAAAGGACTATCTTATCTCAAGGTTCCCAATGCCGCAAACAAACCATCAAATAGACTCACAATTTTAGAGTTATGGGCGTTTAAGTAAAAAGGGGCTGGTTGGGTATGGGTCTGGTATGACCCATCAGGTACAACCTGAACCAATGGGTCTGAGATGCCCTGGATGGGTCTGGTCTACTACCGGACTGGCCCACTGCTAGCCTGAATCACTACTATTCTGATCCGCCGACTCCAGCTTGACCCGCTCAAGCGGGTCAGTTCGTCCGATCGGGACACGGCGGCTGCCGCATCTTCTCACCGTCAAAGTGGGGAGACTACCATGTGACCCCACCATAGAGGTTGTTGCGGGGTCCTACTAACGCGGTCCATCTGGACTGAGATCCCTCAACTTCTTGATGTGGCTTTGTGCCATGCCCGTCGAGACCCGCTGCAGGCCGCCTGCCGGTGGCTCCTGTTCGTCGCCCCGCGATGGTTGCCACAGGGATCTCCGCCGCTGGTCATCGAGCTGGCGTCTGCTGCTATTGGTTGTCCACACACCATCACCAGTGCCACTATGTGCAAAAGGTATCCCACATTCCATGAGTTTCCATCGTCACAATGGTGGACCATTTTCCAAACATCGAGTACCCTCATGATCCATGGGTTTCCATCTCCTCTACCATGTGATCCAAAATGTCTCGCAGTTGATCTGACCACATTTAGAACCTCCTGGAAAGAATCCAACACAACCATGGTGTTATTTTGGGGAATAAAACAAGAGAGATAGAGATAGATCACCATGAACACCTAAGTAATGAACATCACCCTTCATTTATCCCATTAAAAAAGAGTAACTAAAAGATACTGATAACCACTAAGGTATAACACCCTTTAATCCCAAAACAATAATACCCATCTTGCATGAATGATTGATTCGTGGATCAACATTTTGGTGGGTTGATCCGAATTCTTCATTGAAAGAAAGAATATGGAAGAATGATCATAAAAAATTAAAACCCCTACCTGGAAAGAAGATCAATCGGTGGAGAGGATTCATCATTGATGGTGATCCGTTGCTCATCATCATTCATCATTTTTTGTTGTCGGAAAGAGATTTTCCTTGCCTCAGGGAAACATCAAGGATTCAAGCGAAAGGTATCTAGAATAATGAATGATAATGATGGTCCCAACCCCTGATTAAAGAATGAAACACACTAACGCATTTTAGAATTACTGTTTCTCTTTAAAATACTGTTGCCACACTATTTAATTTATCAAAGAAAACAGTTGCTTTATTGTTGCATCACAGCATTTCTGTGTTGTCACAAAACGCTAAAATAAAAATAAAAAAAAACTTTTTAAGTTTATTTTTATTATTCTATAAAATGTATGAAAAAGATTTTCCACATTCGACTCGTGACGGTTGAAGTTAAGTCCTACCTAAGCAAAACCCAATGCTCTGAACACAATAATTCCTTTAGATTTTAAATCTGAGCACTTGTATAAATGTTACTAAAACTACACATGAGAGATATTTTTAATAAACTTAAAAATAGTTCGACCATTTATTCCAGGCACCCTGACCCTCGAATTCAAGTGTTTTCTTAGTTCCTGGTCTCAAAATAATCCCATATAATTTAAAAAAACATGGAACATTCCGGACATTATATTCTCCCCACCATAGAGATTTTCATCCCTAAAATCCAAAACAAGGGATAAAAAAATGGGGATAAGGACCAAGAATCTGAGCCTCCCACTCCCATATTCTCTCATGGAGATTCCCGTGCTACCACTGAATGTGCACTAGAGGAATCGACCACCTATGAAGTATCCTCTCCTATCGATCCACGATCTCCATTGGGTACTCCATGAAATCCACCCCATTGTCAACATCTAGCATTCCCCAGTCAATGACATGTGAAGGGTCATGAACATATCTCCTTAGATGGGATACGTGAAAGACATTATAAACCCTCTCTAACTATGGAGGTAAATCCAAGTGGTACGCCGCCTCACCCACTCTACATAGTATCAGAAAATGCCTGATGAAACTCAGAGATAACTTTTCACCCTGACCAAATCATTGTATCCCATGTCAAGGAGAGACCCTAATGAAAACATGGTCTCCCTCTTCAAACTCCAAGGGTATCCGTCACCTATCAGAATATGAATTATGATGGCTCTATTTAGTCTTTATCCACTCCTGGATGACTGAACCTTCTCTATAGTTGCCTACACCAACTCTGGTCCCATGAGTGTTGATTATCCTAGGTTAGTCTAGCAAAGTGGTGAACTACATGGTTTCTTGTACAAGGCCTAGAATGGTGCCATACTGATGGTGTAGTAACAATTTTTATGGTACGCAAAATCCACTAGGGGTAGGTGATCCTCCCAACTGCATCCAAAATCAAGGATGCAAGCATGTATCTTGTACTTTAGGACCTGAATGGTCCACTCCATTTTTCCGTCTGTCTATGTGTGAAAATCTATGCTCAAGTGCAATTGAGTCCCAACTTCCTCCTACAATCCCTACCTGAATCGAGATGTAAAGTTTGAATCATGATATGAGACTATTTTATATGGTACTCTATGGAGTCGAACTATCTCCTACACATAGAGGCGTCCAAATATCTCTACTGAACCCTGTTCCCGAATCACTAGGAAGTGGGATGACTTGGTGAGTCGGTAAAAAATCACCCAGATGGTATTGTCTCCCCTAGATGTACGTGGTAAAACTATCACAATGTCTATCAATATTACATCCCAATTCAACTCTATCACCTCAAGGGGTTGAGTCAAACCTACTGGAACCTGGTGCTCGAACTTCACTTGCTGACAAGTGAGGCATCTAGAGACAAACTCTACTGGTTCCTTCTTCATCCTCAGGTACCAAAACAGATTTTGTAGGTCCTGATATATCTTTTCTACACCTATATGTTCTTCCAAAGTGGATGTATGGAACTCCCTCAACACATCCTCCCGTAACATCTCTTGTACAACTGTGAATCCTCTAAAAATGATGACGTGCTCCCCACCTTTGAAATATCCATATGGGGCATGCCCTGTGGAAATCTGAGCATGTGTAGTCTCATAGTTGAAATCTCTGAGTTGTGTCTCCCATACATGATATAATAGTGAAGGGGTAACTACATTTTATTAGAGATAAGAGGTATCATCTCTATCCAAAAAGGATATCTAAAATGAGGAAAACCGCTCTGAGGCCTCGTTCAGTAGTTGTGAAATCGATCTCTGGCTGAGAGAATCTTCCACAATGTTCCCCTTCCAAGGAATATATTTTATCTTAAAGTCATTGTTCAGGAGGAACTCTAGCCAACTCCATTTTCTCAGGTTTAGATCCTTATGATATTAAATATACCTAAGCCTTTTGTGGTATGAGTAGATGATAAACCGCTCACCCATAATGCAATGTCACCATGTCTTCAATGCGAATACTACCACCTACAAATACAGATCATGGTTAACATAGTTCTTCTCATGTGATCACAACTTCCATGAACCGTATAAAATCACCTTTTTCCCATGAATCATGACACAACTGAGTATGGATCCTGATGCATCACAGAACACCACATACTCGACACCCTCCTCTAGAAATACTAGGATGTGAGAGCTCATCAAACTCTTCCTCAACTACTGAAATATCTTTTGGAACTTCTCCATCCACATGAAGGGTTTACCCTTTCATGTAAAGGCTATCATGGATCCTTATACTCTGGAAAAGTCAAGTACAGGCCTCCAATAGTACCCAACCAACCCAAGGAAACTTAGTTCCTTGGTAGCATTATTGGGTGGATCCTAAGGAAGTACTACCTCTATCTTTTCTGGATCTACTAAAGCTCACACCTCTGAAATGATGGGTTCTAGAAAGTGGACCTCTCATATCCATAAATAACACTTCAAGAGATTCCCATAAAGTTATTTCTCTCATATAAATTCTAGGACCGTCCCCAAGTGTATCACGCGCTCCTCCTTGGATTCCGAGTACACCAGGATGTCATCAATAAAGGCCACTACCAAACAGTCTAGTTAGGGTTGGAAGATCCTATTCATAAGTCCCATGAACACTGTTGGGGTGTTTGTCACACCAAAAAACATCACTCATTTCTTTTAGTGGCCATAAAGACATCAAAAAGATATATTTGGGATGCCCTCATCCCACACCCGAAGCTGATGATAGCTTGATCTAAGGTCTATCTTCAAGAACCATCTCGCTCCCTTTATCTGATCGAAGAGGTGATCAATCCTATATAGTGGATACTTATTCTTCACAGTCCCTTGGTTAAGGCACTAGAAGTCCACACATAACCTCAAGCTCCCATATTCCTTCTTGGAAAACAAAGTTGTGGATGACCATGGTGAAAGACTGGGTCCAACAAAGTCCTTCCTCTACAAGAACTCCAGCTGTACCCTCAATTCACGAAGCTTCACGTGAGCTATCTGATATGCCAATGTGGATATCAGTGATGTCCCTAGGTATAGTTCAATGTAGAAGTATATCTATCTATGAGGAGGTAGTCCTAGAAGATATACCGAATAAATGTCCTCATACTCATCCACCACTATAGGAAACTGAGGACTTGTCTCATCCAATACACTGAGGGTCATGCTATCCAACTGATGTGTGATCAGATGTACCCTCCTATGAGAGAGTCCATCCCATCCTACTCTGGTTTCATTCTCATCAATAAAAGAAAGCCTTGTACCATCTCCATTGAAACACTATAATGTGCACCTAAAACAATTGATCTAAGAATAAATGTTGGATAACTGGTCCATACCCAAAATTAAGTCATAAGGACTCGATGCTGCCACCAAGAGATCCCGACTGAAACTCTCACCCCAAGAGTAAGGGAACACTATTGGATCCAGTGTGTGATCATCGAATCATCTCCTGTAGGAGTCTCTAAGCATAGAGATTGAGTCAATAGTTCCACTGGAATCTATGTGTCTCGAACAAGGGTCATGGTGAGAAAAGAGTGACTGTTACTTGTGTCTATAAAAATAACAACTAGGGTAGAAAAGAAATATATCATACCTCTAATAATCCCAAGTGTATCAGGGTTGTAATCATCTAATGCCTGGAGATGGCCTCACCCCTATCCACCACCTCCCTGAGCTAGGGGTGGACCAGTTGGAGGTGGTGGTGGTAGTGCCTCAAACCCCCATCTAAATCCATCTTCTCATCACACTCCTCGTCCATGTACGCCTCTTGGGGGACCACCCTATTCATACCTCTACCACTTTCTCGGTGGTACCTCGATCATCTCTTGGTCAGTCATATGATTGGTTGAACAATCTCTAGCCAGATGCCCCTGACCATCGCATGAGTAGAACAATTTGACATTCAGCTAACTCGATCTTCCCTGGGAGCCCCACACTTCTGATCCAACGTCCTGGGGTCATCCCCTAGATTTTATGGTCCTCTTGGACCCCTATGTCTGCTTTCGGCTACCCGCTGCTGAAGACTCTGCTACCTGTCACACGATGGTAGCTCCCACCACCAGTACCTACTCTACAAGGAAGATCTCTACTACTAGAGATCACTCCATCACCCCATTATGTGTAGAGATTCCAATAGATATCATCAACACCATTATCTCTCAATATAGTCCCTAATTGAAGGTATGATACTAGAAGAATAGGTCCCGCACCATATTTGTAGAGTAGAAAAAATATCTTTGAATCTCGATGAGTACTCTGTTACTAACTAGACGCCCTGCTGTAGGTGCAGTTACTCCTATATACACACATATCAGAACATATATGGAAAGAACTCCTCTTTTAATAGGTGCTTGAAGTCTAACCAGGATAGCATCTCCACCTCATGCATCTAAGTCATCAGGCTCCACCATCTCCCTACCGAGTCCTGAAGAAGGCTTGTGACTAGGACTGCCACCTGGTTAGTAGTCATACAAACTAAGTGGAAGAATCACATCATCGCCTATAACTAGTCCTTAGATACCCGAGGATCCATCTAACCTACTAACTTGGGAGGTCACTGCATCTAGAACTCATGCAATTCACTAAGCCTACGTGCATGCTCTACCAGCACCACTGGTAAGAATTGCTGCTCTCCAGGTGGTGGTATCACTGGTACGCCACTGGGAGGTTCTATCCCTAGAAATGGTCCCTACAATGATGCCTCATCACTTGTAAGACCATCCTCATGGTGGCGCAATGGAATCCGGTATGGCTGTTTGTGTGGAGGAATCCTGAAACAAAACAAGATGTACCATGGTCAATAGAGTATACTTGGGGAGCTGACTCTAAATCAATAAGGACATGTGAAAATACAAAATTCCTATATGATGCATATACCATTGATTTCCCCTACAACTAGTGTTTTCATGTACCGATTCATAAGGAATAATTTAAGGTCCTGGTGTACTGATACTTCGACCGCCGCACCAACACTGGGTTCCCTGGCATGAAATCCAAACTTGAAACACATAACACTATTGAACCAAAACAAGAGTAATACCTAGCACCCACTAATAACACTCTATCATGACCCATACCCTAAGACCCGTTTCATTACTACAGCAAGCCTGCCTCCCTTAGGGTAGGGGATGGTGACTAACACTGAGTAGGAAAATCCCACAAGTGGGAGGCATTTTCCCTTGTACCTATATGAACGCACCCATCTCCAAGAAAAAGTTAAAGCTGAAAACACTAAGTAAAAAATGGATGTAAATAAATAAGTAAACCCACTCATATTAAGGTAAAAAAATGAAAAAATGGTATATAATACAATACCAACTAAAAAGGAAAATTACAAGCTCCTGGATCTCATCTGTAGAAAACCCTACATGAAGGGTAGGTATAGTAAGCTGTTTGAATGTCGCTGAAGAATACCACATACGTTGGGTCACCCTGAAGCACCCCTATCTCCGGTACACCAAGGAATCCATCAAAGTTACCGATCATCTTCATAATACACAACAATTTCGTGAAAAGCCTATGTAGGGGTGAGTAAAATAATACTCAATAGGGACCCCCAACCATAAAGGTATTAATAAGAAATATACCACAAAGGAATCACACAAATAATTCCAAGGAGGAATCACACAAGGAATAAAACAAATGAATCACATGTAGAATACCACAAAGGAATCACACAAATTATATGAAAAATGAATCACTAAAAAGTACACCCAATAGGATACCAAAGGGATACACGAAGTGTGGCCTCTAAGAAGTATAATCAAGAGAGTCACTAGAGTCTTCTCACACCATGAATAGGTCTATGGTACATAAACATGATTATCACAAGAATCCATAGTATCCTCATGTAGTATCACATGAATTGTAGGTAACACACGGAGCGTCGGTAACACATGAAGTGTTGGTGACATGCAGAGTAGTGGTGACACACAGAGTGTCATCAAAGGCTATAGGACCCAAAACCTGGTGGGATAGGGGCATAACAACTATGTATAAGAAAGAAACATAGTCTAAGTAATAAAAACAATATAGGTAAGACACAAAGTGTAGGTAAGACACAAAGCGTAGGTAAGACACAATGTTGAGGTAAGACACACAGTTTAACTCGTCACTAGCCACTTGATTCTGTCCTTAGCACGCTCGTTCCAAGAGCACCTACTCTTCAAGTAAATAGTCTGTATGCCGACTTCTATATAATCTCACTTAGAGTATCTTAAAAGGACCATCTTATCACGAGGGTCCCAAGTCCACAAATGACTCATCAAAAGGACACACAGTCTGAGAGTTATGGGAGTTTTAAGTAAAAAAGTGTCGGTAGGGTCTGGGTCAGGTCGGACCTGGTTGGACTGACCCGACCTGACCCAACCCACCGGGTATGAACCAACCTGCCAGGTCCGGCCCACACTGGTGGGACCTAGTCTGATGCTGGCCTGACCTATTGCTGGTGTAGTCCGCCAGCTCCAGGCCGGCCCGCTCGAGCGAGTCGGTTCATCGGACCGGGACACGGCGGCTGCCCCCTCTTCTTGCCATCAATGTGGGGGGGGGCACTATGTTTGATGCCAGGGTTCGCTGCATGAAAACCCCACGATGGTTACCCTAGGGTCATTCCACCGCAGTCTAGCTGTAACACATCCCCTAAGCCACATGATGTGGCTTCATGCCACTTCCGCTGAGACTCACCACCTTCTGCATGTCGGTGGCTCCTGTCTGCCGCCTCGTGACAGCCACTGTGGGGATCTTCGCCACTGGACGTTGAGCTGCCAACTGCTACTACTGAGTGGCCACCCTTCTATGCACCACCACCAGCACCACCGTGCACCGACATTGGTGACCCTACTTCCATGTTTTGGCATCATCACCGTGGTGGCCCATTTTTCGAACCGCCAACACCCTCACGATCCATGGGTCATCATATCCTATACCATATTCTCCAAAATGTATCACCATAAATTCGGGGGTATAACCAAATTTAGAACCTTCCAATAAGGATCCAATGCAACCAAATGGGTTGTTAGTGAATAATACAAGAGAGAGAGAGAGAGAACCATGAACCCCCAAGGAATGAACGTCGACCTTGTTTGTTTTTCCTTCATTCGTCTCGTTAGAAAAAAGGGAAATAAAATATACTGATAAACACTAAGGTATAACCCCCTTTAATCCCATATCAACAGTACCCATCCCATTTGAAAGATCTATCATTGGATCACCCTATTGGTTGGTTGATCTGCATTCTTCGTTGAAAGAAAGGATAAGAAAGAATGATCACATAGAATTAAATCCCCTACCTGGAAAGATGATCAGTTGGAGGAGAGGATTCATCATTGATGGCAGTCCATCCACAAACATCCTTGATCTGTGGTTTGTCAATGTTCATCCCTCATCATTTCCAATGAGAGAGTTTCCTTTCCTTAAAGAAACTTCGAGGCTCCAGGGGAAATATCTCTAGCGTAGTGAATTCTACCACTGGTCCCTAACCATGATTAAAGGGGGAAACATATTAACATGTTTTAGTGTTACTGTTTCTCTTTGAAATAGTGTCTCCATGCAATTTCATTTATGAAAGAAAACAATTGATTTATCACTACACCGTAGTGTTGTGAAATTTTCACAAAATGATAAGAGAAAAATAAAACAAACTTTTTAATTTTATTTTTATTCTTCATTAAAACGTCTAAAAAATATTTTCTATAGACGAACCATGCCGGTCGAAGTTAGGTCCAGCCTAAGAAAAACCCACTTCTCAAAACACAATGGTGAACTACGATTTCAAATCCAAGAACTTTTTTAAAAGATAATAAAACTACTCATGAGCGATATTTTTAATAAACATAAAAATAGGTCAAGCATTTATTACTGGCACCCCAAGCCTCGAAATCACATGTCGTCTCAACACCTGCTCTTGAAATAATCCCATATAATTTTCAAAAAAAATTTTTACATGGGAAATCCATGACATTACACACCACTTTATTAAAATGGAAGAACAATGGATGAATAAGTTTCGGGGATAAAGAAATAATCAAGAAAACTTCTTACATAAAGAAAAACCACTATGGATCTCTTGAGAAACCACTATGAGAGAAAGGGGGAAAAAATCCCAACCAAGGTAGAAGGATATGAACATGAATGTGGAGGAAGAAATGTGTATTTTGTATATAATTAGTTAAAAATTGAAGGGTAATAAGGTAATTTTAAAGAGTTGGGAAGCACTGTATGGTTTGGTCACATAGTTTTGAAAACAACATGTCGACCGTGCGTGAGTTCATATCTTCCCAAAACAAGGCCAAATGCTACCTAGATACTTTAAAAAAGTTATAAAAAATGTGGAAACTGTTTCAACTAAATTACCCCCCCACAAAAAAACACCCCTATCCATAGTTAGCCACATGGTTACTATTAACAATGTGTTAATCATGTACCGTGGATTGTTTCTCTATGAAATGTTGTTTTTGAACTATAAATCTTGAGAAATATAATAATAAAAGAATAAAAAAATAAAACTCTATATATTTCATACCAATGATCAAGGGTGTTACATGTATTCTATTAGAAATCCCATAAATTAAAGAAACTGTTTATTTGGAAAAAGTAGGAATCATATCTTTTAAATAACTAGTTGATATATTATGAGAATATATTTATATATAATATCCCTCACTTGTGGTTTGTTTCTATTGGGGAATGTCTTTATAAGAATTTCTACATGCCTCTTGTTCATCAAAGTTCCTTAAATTATCTATGTTATAAAAGATTTCCATTATTATGGTGGTAGATAGAACCTATTGTTCTTCCAATTTCAATCCAGATCTATCATATTTAACATTATTAAATGTTGAATCTAGAAGTCCTTATTCTTTTGAGAAGAGGTATAACTTATTTGTCTTCATTTTATATTTGTTTTTATTGTTCATCTTTGTTTTTGTGGAGATATAATTCTCATTAGAATGTATAAATCTTCATTAAAACTTCACATCACTGTAAATTTAGAAAGAAAATCATATCTTCAATAATAAAAAATTTCAAAATTTGATAATCGAATCAGTAGTGAGCCCATCATTGATACAAATTATAGGAAAACTTTGGGATATGATCAACACTAAGAGGGGAGGGGTGAATTAGTGTTGGTTCCTTTTTAGATAATTATAAATATTTGTTCCTTTACCTAACTAACTTGTTTGAATCCCATTTATATGGATCTTAGTTGTACCTCCTTATGATATGCAAGTAGATGAATGAAAGTAACCAAAAAAACATGATGAATTACAAGGATCACTAATCAATGTGAGTATTATTTCCTCACCATGTCTGGAAGTGAACGATAATCATATTTTGAATATAATGAAATACTAGTACTAATGGATTCAATAATGAGTACACTAAACCTAAATTTTGGTCTCCTAAACTTTAGAGTGGATCAAAAAGATCTAGATTCCCTCGGTTTATTGAAATCCCAACCCAAATATATCATCTCATTGGATCTTTATAATTCCTCCAGATAGTGTGTGACTTTTTAAACAACTTTTCAATAGCATCCTAGTCTACAGTTAGTTGACACTTCACTATGTCATGGTGCTTCTTGGTTCTAATTATTCTTCCCCTTCTTATAATTGAAAATCACCATGCATATACACCTTCTTGTTATTCTTATATATGCATAGTAGTATACAATATCCATTTACATCACAATAGTAACTATAGATTGCTACACATTATTCACTTGCATAAGTTCAAGTCACTTATTTCATAGATTCATGATCTTATTTTCATATTATGTGAAATATATTTCACATCACTTTCTTATTATCCTCTCTTATACTAGATGTAATTCACTTTCCATTCTATTCAAATGATATGCATATAACTCCTCCTTTACCAATCTCCTTATTGTATTATTTTTCCACTCCTTTATTTAGTTTTAAAATATCAAACATGATCTTTCCATTCACTTATTCCTCTACTCATATGGTCTGTAATAATAAATAGCATTATGTCACTTCAATACACAAGAATGATTCTTCTAGAATTGTGTAAGATAACATTGTAATCATTACCTTTTATCTACATATAATACATATATATTGATAATAATACATTATCATCAATTTATTTTACATCACCTTTTTTTGTTCCATTATTTACTTCATACTATAAATAACTATTTTTATTACCATGATTTTCATTAATTCTAAATATATGAGATATTCCATTCTCGTCCTTTAAATATTAATCCTTTAAAACTCATGATTATTTATTTTAAATCATTTTTAGATTCATATTATTTAATCCTTTAACTTCCATAAAATATATGAATTTATTATTTTTAAAATTTTTCATGTATGAATGATTTTCATGAACATTATATAGCTATGGTAGTAGAATCGTGATTCATATCCCAATACTCTCACAAAAATACTTAAGACTTAATAATAACTTCTTCTATTATTTTCTAAGAAATCCAATTCTTTAAACTTAATCAAGATATCCAAATGTATGTAATTATACATCTTTGACATGTGGATCTGATGCTTTTTTGAAAATTTATTATCTCATCACCCTCTTCATATCTGCCGACATCAAATATTTCGTTAAGTCTTGAGGGATCACATTCAGAAGGATTATGATGTAAATTCATAATATATGGTTTAAATGATTATGTATAATAATAAAAGATTATGCTTATTACATTTTCCAATTCCCTACCTCAAATTAATGACTTACATTCCACTCAAATACTTATGTTCAAGTATTACTATAAATGAAGGTCTTACAATTCCAAAATGTCTTATAATTGGATAAAAAACCTGAATATTTCTTGTTAATCTTGTTCTCCATGAAATATCCTTCAATATTAAATAATAACCACTAGTTTGATGATTTGAATATAGAAATATTGGATAATAATCATATTAAGTGATTATTTTTCTTAAACCAAGGATGACCAGTTCACTAGAAACATATGATTTTATATTAAATGAATATTTATCTTTTGGAATATCAATTTTTCATCAAGTATATTTACCCAAAAAATCTATGAATTTAATGTTTATATGATGAAATAATCAGTAGTCTGATAACAATAAGAAGACCAATAATCCATGCATGTCTGATAAACTATGATGATTATTCATATGAAAAAATAAATTGACCATAACTCTGTGATGGAAAATGACTATAAACTATATGCACAATTAACTGACCATTTAAATAAACCATTTCAATTGGATCAATTATGAATCATAGTCAAGATTTACCCCATGAAAAACCAAGAGAACATGAATGTATTGACTATAAAACAACGTATTGATTATGAAAAGAAATAATACATAGATTGACCATACAAACATGTGACCACATGAATATACAATATATGGATCAACTGTGAGGATATCATAGTCTAGAAATTGTAGACATTTCTCAAATAAATCGATAACATGCTTAATCCATATTTATCCTTCCTTGAAAAAATAAAAACCTCTTCCAAAATGTTATAGATAGTGTATCTACAAACAGTAGAACCTATCCTTGATTTCTTTTAAGAACAAATAAATACTTATAACATTTACCAATTATTTTATTTTTAATTAACCAGTGCTTCACTATCATAGATATAAATGATTTATTATTTTAAATTCTACATGCGAGTTAAAATATTGAAACACCTTTTACCTTTAATATAAATGAATATATATTATAATAAAATATCATTCTTTTATATCATTTCTGAAATGAAAAGAAACATCATACACTATTTATAAGATGTATCTTTAGAATCTTTATCCCATTTTATCAAGTGACTCTTTCTTTGGAAACTTATTCTAACTTCCAGGATCTCATTTTTCTTCAATTAATATTTCTTACATATTATCATCATGCATCATTGATACTTCAAATTCATTGACAATGATTTCTAAAAAGTAAAATACACACAAAGTGGGATAAATAATAATAAGGATTGAAGTTGAAGATGATTTGAGATGGCTTCAGTGTGGATATCCATTGCTACGTAGAGGTTTTATCCTTCACCATATTACAATGATGAGAGAAAATATACAAATAGAGATCTATGAAGCTATTAAGGGATGGATAAAACAAGGTCATTAAGGGTTTAATAAAGGTTAATGTATACATATCGGTATAATGGCTCAGTATACTATCCACATAAATGTTATGTCATGATATATAAGATTAATATAATCCCTTGTATAAAGGTATTACAGATATTAGCTAAGGATGGACTATGCGAACATAATAAGATGAACACCTAAATAAAATAAACAAGATCAAAATAATGGAACTTTGATAGATGATCAAGATATATAAGGTTAAATTGAAAGTAAAATAAGGTTAAATGAGACGTTATGGCATAAAATTATACTGTTTCATGGAGAAGCTCAATGTGGATGTGGCTACAAGGCGATGAATTGTAGAGATTTGCAGCATGATGATATAATACACTATGGAGTATATAAATATTGTGTAAATTATATATTAATAGATATAGAAGCCCACACTATAAGATATTCATATACTATACATCATTTTTAGAAGATTTAATGGGAATCAACACAATCGGGTTTCACAGGAAGAATATGGATATGAGTTGTGAAATTTCTAGGTGATTTAATTGATTGATTTACTAATCTATATTTACTAGTATCTCCACACTATAGTGAAAAGTCTTGAACTACAGTGTTCCTCAGGTAGGAATATTTAAGTGAGTTTGAATTGTAGTTTCAAAGATGGTTACATTGTGGTGATGTTTCCCTTGCTACTGAAAATGTAAAGTCAAGAGTATTAAAATATGATGTTCCTATCATTTCATATATTTTATACAATATTTATATAGATAATTTCACTTATTTTTATAGTGTATTTATTGAAGAATTTTCCTATAGTAAAATAACTACAATAAGGAGAAAAAACACATATCAATTTTTGAGAATGGATGACTTAAATACTAGGGAGAGAGACTAGCTTCATCAACTAGAGAAGCTACATAGTTTCATTTTTTTTCTTTTCCTTTTCATTATGTAACATTGGAATTCCTAAAATGGTTTTCAAAATAAATTATACTATGTTTTATATCATTTTATATCATATTTATTATTATTAATTATTATATTACCCCTTCTATAATTTATATTTTATTTATATTCAAGGAACAATCAATCATGAGAAACTGAATTCAACGTGGAAGGTGGTTCTAATTAAAATTGATATGTATGTCATTATTTCAATTATTCAATGATTATAAATTCTTATGATCATTTTTTTACATATATATTAATATAAATAATATTACCTAGTATAATTTTTAGAGAGATGATAATTATGGGATGAAACCAAGTGTGATAGAGGGAAGCAGGAAGAGAGATTCGACTTAACTCGATCTATCACTTTTGAGATTGAGTTTTATAAATCTATGTTTCTTAATTTAACTTAAAAAATGAATATATGGGCATTAGATATTTTATTTTATGCTGACAGGTAGTAATATTTACCCTAATAAGTATTGTGACTATTGATTGGGGTAATTTTAGAAGGGAAGATGAATTCTTCTAAATAATGAAAATTCATCTTAGGAAATCAATTCCACTGATTATGAGATAGAGCGACCAAGAGAGGGAGATGAGCATGAATTCTGTGATTTGTGAAGCTTCACAAATGTGCTTTCTAGGACCACTCATGTCAGATCTGTTTCTCCCAATGTCTACCCGACACCCATTGATTCATTTTATCCGAAGACATTTTACCACAGAGGTCACACGACCATTGCTTTTTTGAATGAGGAGGTTAATTTCCTATATTCTAATCTCATATTTGTTCTTGTTGTTATTTTTTAAGCATCGTCCCTCTCTAATTTTCTTACGAAAATCATTCTAATCCATTGGTTTTACTGATTTTAAAATTGGGTTGCTCAACTCATAGAATATTACGTTTCGTTTCTCCTATGAAAATAATTATTATCAGCTATGGTCTATGGGTTCCTGTATTTTTTGGCTCTGCACAATGAAGGTCCTTAAATGGCCCCCTACATTATATTTGAGCACTGAATCCCCAATTGTCCCTATCTGGTTAGGGTTCCCAGGACTGCTATTGCAATTCTTCAAACAACTTGGACTCTTTCCTATTGCTAAACTTATAGGTCATTCCATTAAGTTGGATTCTGCTACTAAAATTCTCACAAGGCCGTCAGTTGCACGTGTTTGTGTTGAGGTTAACCTTACGAAGAAACTAACTTCAGTTATTTGGATCCAAAAATGGTGATGTGTTTTTTTTTCAAGAAGTGGTTTATGAAAACTTACCTAGCTGCTGCTCTAATTTCCTATATCTTAGACACTCCCTTGGAGATTGTGGCCCTGGGAAAGACCCTTTAAATAATCATTATATTGGAAAACCTCCACTGAGAAAAAGGAAATTAGTTTGGGTTAAGAAAGAGAGATGGACTCTTGTTGAACAAGATGGACCCTCGAATGCTAAGGCCCCATTTATGTCTTCATTGGTCCTGGATTCTTCCCCAGTACAACCTCAGTGCCCTCAGGTCGATGTTTTTTCTTTGTTTGTGGATGCGGTCCATAATTATGAACCTATTAAAGACAATTTAGGAGCTATTCCACCTTCTCATGAGGCTTTCCAAGTGACTCACTCTATTTATGGTGATTCTAATTATGGTGATCATGAGCATGTGCTTCAAGTATGGGATGCTTATATTCATTCGAGTGCCAAAAAAGGTAAGAAACTTCTTACTGATCCTGATGGTTTCATCACTCTACATTCCAAGAAGACTCAAAAATGCCTTGATTACTCTAAGTTTGGGAGAAAATTTTTCACTATATCTTTAGGGATTCGAATGAAGGAAATTAGCATTCCTCTATTGCCAATGCTCAATGAAAATCCACCTACATCAACATTATTTGAAGAGGGGGACTCCCCATCAGGTGAAGAGGAACCATACACTTGGATTGAGGAATAATAGAATAAAATTAAGATTATAAATTGCACTTGTGTAATTAAGGAAGGATACTAGGAGGAATTTTACCCATGGATTGAGGAACAAGAAAGGATGTTTTTTGGAAGATATCACAACAAGGAAATATATGTTGATTACTACATCAGTATTAGGGAGTGAATGTTTGATAGAGTGGAATTTGAGCTCGATAAAGACATTACTTTTAATTACCTTCAACTTCGGTGGGAATAGATATCTCTTATATTTGTCTCAGCTACTTCTTGCTGCTTCCATGGTTCTGTAGCTCTAGGAGGGTGTGCTAACCTACCTTTTGTGTTCTCCTTACACATTCTCACCATCCAGCCATAACACAAGTTCAGGAACTTTAGACCTATCCATACGTGTTTTTGGGTTGTGCTGTTTTGTGTTTCATGCCTTGGAGGATGATGATTGTGTCACTCAGAAAGTAATGGAGTTTGTTGGCCCAGATGACATGCAGTCACTGGATTTTTTGAGTCCTCTGCAATGGAGAAGTTGAAGTTAGGTTGTTATTTCTAAGTCAGAGGTTTTTACCTTGTGTGATGTGATCACACTTGTTCCTCAATAATTTCTATCCATATCTTTGGGTGGTCAAATTTCATCTCTTCATGTGAACAACACAAATGCTGAACTGAGTGGAAGTATTTGGCAAAGAGTATGTTCTTCAGAAGGAAGAAATGATGGAATTTTCTATATAAATGATTTCATTGCATCCCCTTTGGTGTTGGCATTAATTGAGACTTTTGAATTACCTTCTCTACATGTTTCTTTCGGTGAGGACTCGACATGGGTGGCTGCTTCTCGTATGTATGCATGCCAACTCTTATGGCTTTTCATGGATTTTGAGGTTCTTCTTTCCATTTTATTTATTCTTTTTGTATTTTTATCTTACTAGTACAAGATCATTGTACCTCGTGTAATCACCCGACTTTTATCTTTATCTTAATAAACTTTGGGGAGCATGGGTTCCACTCATGCTCCAATCCTTTCTGAGTAAATCAATTCCACTCTCTCTATCCTTATAAATATAGCTTAAGTATAGTTATATTTTGTTTATGCATTATTTAATTTTTTTAATTTAGTATTATTCTATAATTAGTGATGATTTTATGGAGATCTAATAATTAGATTGATGGTTATGGCTAGGATTGATTTTTCTCTTTGGGATTTCCCCCATAGTGATTTTACTATGATTTTAAGGCTAGCGATTATAGAGAAAAATATAAATTAGAAACTTTATCCATTGTGGGACATTAAATATTTTTGAAGGACGAATTTTTTTTCACTATTTATAGGGAGAAATAGAAACCACATGTGATTAGTGAAACAACTTCTTAGGTCAATAATATCCCCTCCTTATTTTTTTATCTTGATTATAGTATTAGTTTCATTATTTTTCTATTATTTTGTTTTTCATTTTAAGTGCTTTTTTTTATCACGATGTTTATAGGATGAACTAAACAATTAATAAATATTATAAATCATCATCCTAAAAGTACTCCTAATAATAAGACAAATACAATGCATTGATATTATTATGTTCTAATTAGTGGATATGATAAGGATAAAGATGAAACAATTCTAACCTATATAATTAATATGGATTTGAAAACCAACATTAAAATTACAAATAATAATCACTATGAAAAAGAGAAGAAAAATTATAGTACATCCATGATGTACATGGGGATGGGAGAAGTTATGGATTATAAGGGTTTAAAAAGAAGGGTTTGTAACACCCTAATATTTTATATGTATTTCCATTGAAATAAACATGTTGTATTTGGTATCATTATTTACACGTGACACTGAGTCTAAAAGAACTATGATATAGTGATAATTTATAACCCAACCATTAAATTGGTTGATATGAATAAAAGTAACCACATTATGAAAAATATTTATAAATTTTTTAAATAATTAAAATTTACTCATTGATGCATAATAAACACATACTAAATTTTTATTAAAGTCATTTTATGTTACAAAAATATATTTTCTTCAAAAATATTTTTATTTCATTTTACATGTAAATATTATAAAATAATAATATAATTTTTATTTAAAATTTAATTTGATAGAATTAATATTTTTTTTTGAAATCAATATGTCAATATTATCTTATGGTTAATTTTTAGGAATTTTCTAAAAATGATTATTTTTTAGAGAATGGTGAAAAAGATCAATTTTTGTAAATATCTCATTTTATTCACTAAATAAAATAATTTAGAAATAAAATTATGTTTTTGTCTTTTATTTTAATGTAACATAAGTCTATTTTAATTATAAATAATCTAATTAATTACATATTAATCAAAAATTTTAACTAAAATTTGTATATAAGTTCATTTTTTGAATTAAAAACACATTTTTTCTAAAAACTATTTCTATGCATACAATAATGTTTTATATTAAGAAATTAAATTAAAATCTTTTGAATAATTTTTTAATTAAATTTATAGATTATATATTCAGTCATAAATTTTAACATTTATTTGATGGTTTTTACAAGGCATGGAATGAAAGTATATTCTGTTTTATTATTAAAATTGAAATTTTATAAAAATGGATTTTCATTTCATTTTTTTATGATTATTTAAAAATAAATTATGTCACTTATATAAATTTAATCATTTAAAAAGGATTCTGTATTTTTAATTATCATAATTAATATAATTTAATAGGTTCAACATAGTTTTTTTTATCACAATCAGTAGTAAACATGATAAAATTTTGTTACCACGATCAAGGTTATAACCGATTTAGTAGGGGGATTAAACTAAGATATAAGGGTAGTAATACCTATTAAAAATGTACAATACGTATTAGTGGAATATATTTCAACTTTTTATTATCCTAACCTATAATTCATGTCCATTTGGATCTAATTTCACATGAAAGTGATCATATATTATTCATATTATTTAATTAATTCCACGGGAGTCCCTCCCCTAACATATAAAAGGGAACTTATTATCCTCCTCAATTAACATAATTTTAACCTTATAGATCTAACAATACATACCCCAAAATGATAATATATTTCTTCCTTTCATATTACAGCTTCTATTATTCTACAAATATCAATCTCTCAAGGCATAAGGTGTAATCCAAATGAGGTCTCTCAAAGAATAGGTATAAATATTAACCAAAATATTTCTATTTTATTTTTTATTCACCCTTATATAAATATGTTCTATAAATAAAAATATTATGACACTAGTATCTTAAATTTTATGAAGTTTTATTCGGATTATTTCACAATAATTTCCCATATATTCTCCATTTAATAAAAAACAAAGATTTCACTTGTGAATATGTGTGGAATACCACCTTTACATAGAGATATGGTTCATTTTATATCAATATCATTAATATATGGTTATTATGATAGATTTAATGTTTATATTATAGGTTCTGGGTGCAACAGAAGCGTGGTTGGGATGAGACCCAAATTTGATTTTTATCATGATCAATGACTATTCTAAGATCAATATGACGATGAATTATAGTCTCCACATAATATAATCAAATATTTAGATAATAAGAAAGAGGCCTGAAACCTTAGAGAGGATCTTTCACATCCTGTTTATACTTAATTTAATTAATTTCATTAAGAAAAATAATACCAATTTCTTTGGTATTTTTCTTCATTGATGATGTTGATCATCCAAAATGACCCTTTTGGATTATCTCATTGTGCATATAAGGATCCAAACTAGAATCACTCTTGCAGTGATGCACACATGATTTGATGGCCTCCGATTGACAACGATCGTTCTCCAGGTGCTAACATGGCAAAGCGAGTGTCTTGTGTCGGTCCTTCTTGATTTCTTGTTCTCCATCCTCGAAGAATATCTCTCATTCTTGAGAGGGGAGAGAAGATGATTTAAGAGAGAAATTGTTTGGCTCAACAATTCTCAATTCACCAGGAGTGCAGTGTGGTGTCTAGCACAATAAACATACTTTCTTATTTATATACATAACAGTTTAGTTACGATATTTAATTACATAGAAATAATTAAATAAATTCTTTAAATTAGAGAATACCAATGCATTTAATAATAATATCCCGTCATTATTTATGGTGAACCAACTTGCGCAAAACGGTATTATAAATAAAATTCCGCGTTATAAAATAATAGCAGCATTATTTAATATGTTCCAACTAGTTAAATAATTATTTACCATCTTGTAAATAATTATTTTACTACCGGACTGACCTTGGTTCACTAAAACTCCACTTCCTTTTATTGAACACCTTAATAAGTAAATAAATAATTTATTCTCTTAAATAATTATTTTTATTACAAACTAGTAAATAAATATTTATCAAATGTTCAATAAAATAAATAAATATGTTTAATTTAATTTATTCAATCATTTTAACTTGAATAAAATTATTCCACAGTCTTTAGAATAATATTTATTTAATTAATTAAATTCAAATAGAATTTATCCGAGACCTCCAAAAACACTTAGTGTGTAACCCTCTAGGATTCCTTCTCATTGGAATTAGGCTGGCTTTCTTAAAGTCCAATAGTACTATCTAGTAACGGGTCAAGAAACCCAATAGAAAGAATGTAAAGTCACAACAACAACATCCACATACGAATGCTCACTGTGTAATATAATCCCTTTGTCGCAATATCTCGTCAAGCAGGTTTCAAGATTGTGTTATCAACTTTTATGCTTGATACGTCATTATTTGACTATATAAAATAAACTCGTTGTTACACCATGAACATGGAATTTTTCATGACGGTTCTATTTAAATCAATGGTCCGAGATATAAACTTCCATAAATGGAAGGGAAAAATACTTCCTTGACTTATCCATTAATAACATGCCACTCATGACGCACCCAATGTACCTTACTTCCCGCCAACTGTCTGCATGATGGTTTTCACCAGTAAATCAAAGTGCGTAAGTTATGAAACATATTAATGATAATATTAAAGTCTACAGATCATTACACATGCTCGCAGATAGAAATATATGATGACACCAAAAGATGTAGAATTTCTACTAGTGGGTTTGTTCTCATAATCTCCTATATTGGAGATTACTAAGTGCGAACTTCATGAGAGGAAGTCTCGTTGGCTTATGAGTACTCAAACATGACAGTATGTATGCTATGTGTACCATCATAGCATGTCATCAAACCACAAAACTATATTTAAGAATATTGTTATAGCATTTCAAGGTTCTCATCATAGCGGAGAAATTCCATGACCTTATCAATGAAACACATACTCTAGGATATTATTACATCATAGTCATGCAGAACAATGAACAATATGTAATAATACATTAAATATCCATGTAATCAAGGTAAAACTAGTTGGTTCTTGGACACCAAATCTTAAAAACTTCAAATTGAACTAGATCCAACTGCATATGACTTTTAGTCCACTAGACCTCACATGATGATCATGTTTCTGCTGAATCAAGGTTTTAGTCAAGGGGTTTGCCACATTGTCTTCTGTGGAAATACTACTCACTACAAGTTCAACTATCTAATAAAATTCCCTTAAGAGATGATACTTCCAAAGTATGTGCTTCGTCTGGTGATGTGACCTTGGATCTTTTGTGAGATCCACCGCAGTAGTATTATCATAGTACAGTGTGATGGGAACTTTACTGCTAGGTATCACATCTAGCTCTTGGACGAATCTTAGCATCCAAGCTTCTTCTTTAACTTCCTTAGAAGCTGTGATATACTTATACTCTGCTGTAGAATCTATGAACACACTCTGCATTGAGCTCTTCCAGCTCACTTCACCTCCATTCAAAGTGAATATGTATCCCGTTTGCGACTTCATGTCATTTTGATTAGTCTGGAAACTAGCATCTTCATATCCTCTAATTATGAGTTTATAATATCCTCCATAAACCAGGAACATATCCTTAGTATGACTAAGATAATGTAGGATAGTCTTGACTACCATACAATGGTGGTCACCTGGTTCATCTTGATATCTTCCCACCACACTCAATGTGTTGGAGACATCCAGCCTAGTACATAGCATGCCATACATGACTTACCCAATCACTGATGCGTTTGGATTCCTTTCCATTATCTTTCATTTTTCATGTGTCTGAGGACACATTTTATTGGAAATATTAATGCCATGTGACACTAGAAACAATCCCCTCTTGGATTGTTCCATACTTAATCTCTTCAGTATCTTATCTATGTATGTACTTTGACTTAGGCCCAGCAATCTCTTGGATCTATCATGATGTATCTTGATCCCAAGAATATATTCTACCTCACCCAAGTATTTGATGGAGAAGTATTGATTCAACCATGCCTTAACAAACTGTAAGACTAGTATTGTGTTTCCAATAAGTAATATGTCATCAACATATACTATTTGGAAAACGACTACACTCCCACTAAACCATTTGTAGACACAAGGATCACATTAATTCTTAATAAAACCAAATTCTTTTATGGATTCATCAAAATGATTGTTCCATGACTTTGATGCTTTCTTTAATCCATAAATGGATTTCTGCAACTTGCATACCGTATTGGCATCCTTTGGAGTCACAAACCCTTTAGGTTTTGTCATGTAGATATATTATTAAAGGTTCCCATTAAAGAATTCTAATTTTACACCCATTTTACAAATATCATAATCATGGTATGCTGCAATGGAAAGTAGAATTATGATAGATTTCAACATTACAATAGGTGAGAAGGTTTCATCGTAGTTAATTCCTTGATACTGTTTAAAACCTTTTGTAACCAGTCAGGCCTTATAAGTATAGACTTTTCCTTCCATTTCTAGTTTCTTTTTGAATAACCATTTACAACCAATAGGCTTTACATCAACTGGAGGATCTAACAAAATCTAGACTTGGTTTTGGTACATGGAATCCATTTCAAAATTCATGGCGTCTTGCCACATGGAAATGTTTGTGCCACTTACTGCTTCCTTGTAGGTTAGAGGATCATTATTATCAACTAATAAAGAGTCACCATCCTTGGTAACTAGAAAATGGTACCGTTTCGGTTCTCTAACATCTATTATACTCCTATGTGGTACTTGTGTCTCTAGAATAGATTCTTCTTCCATGGGTCATTGTGGAATCTTTTCCTGTACCAAATCTTGTATACCTTCATCCTCAACTTTATCAAAGTCTATCTCGCTCCCACTTTCTCTTTTGGAGATGTGCTCCCTCTTAAGGAATATGGAATGTCTTGCCACTATAAACTTATTTTCTAAGGGGTTGTATAAGTAATATCCCCTTGTTTCCTTGGGGTATCCTATAAAGGTACACTTTGTGCCTTGGGGTACGAGTTTGTTACTTGAAGAGGCCTTAACAAAGGCATCACTACCCAACACATGTAAATTTGATAACATGGCTTTTCCTCCACTCCAAAAATCATATAGAATACCATTTATCAATTTAGTAGGTTGTTTAGTATGTGTTCCACTATTTGTAATGCATATACCCAAAAGGATAATGGATGACTCACATGACTCATCATTGATCTCACCATGTCCAACATGGTGTAGTTTCTCCTTTCACTCACACCATTCCACTGGGGCGTGTTTGGAGGAGTGATTTGGGATAGGATCCCGAACTCCTGTAACTAATCAATGAAGCCTTGATTAAGATATTCTCCACCTCGGTCAGAGTAAAGTTTCTTAATATTCTTTCCAAGATGGTTCTCAAATTCATTCTTGTATTCTTCGAACTTATCAAAATAATCTGACTTATACCTCATTAAGTAGATATATCCATATCTACTAAAATCATTAGTAAAAGTTATGAAGTATGAGTACCCTCCCCTTGCTTCAAATGGAAATGGTCCACACACATCGGTATGAACCAATTCAAGAAGCTCTTTAGCCCTTTCACCTTTCCCACTAAATATTTATTTGGTCATTTTGTCTTGTAAACATGCATGACATACACCAAGTAGTTTTTTGTTTGAATGAATCTAAATATCCATCTCTATTTAACTTTGTCAAGCATTTATCATTTACATGACCTAGCCAGTGATGCCAATGTTGGGTGTGGTATGAGTCATGGGAAGTATCTTTTTTATCAATTTCCATTACTTGGTTTTTGTAATCCAACATGTAAATTCCATTGTATAAATGTGCCCTACCATAACAAATGCTATCTTTGTAAAAGAAGCAACATTCATTTCCATACATGAAAACAAATACTTTTGTATATAATCTGGATATAGAAATAATGTTTTTAGTAATTGAAGGCGCATAATAACAACCCTTTAACACCAAGATCATCCTGGTTGGCAACATGAGGTGGTAGTCCCCAACAGCTACATCAGCAAGTTTGGTTCTGTTGGATGCTCATAGATCTACCTCCACTCGATCAATCTTCCTAAATATACTTGGTTCCTGTATTTTGATACATATGTGAGCACCAGAAGCTGTATCTAATACCCAATTTTTAGAAATAGATAGATTGAATTCAATAAAAAACGTACCTCAAGCATCCCATTTCTTCTTAGGATGGGTGTAGATCTTCTTCTAGTGGCCCTTCTTGCCACAAGAGAAACAAACAACCTCCTGTTCCCTTGCCTCCGCTTTGATCTTCCTTTTCTTGGAAGGCCATGGAGAATATTTGGGATAAAATATCTTCGCATTCCCTTTCCTCTTATTCACCATAAGGATAGAAGGATTTTATCACTTCATATCTTTGTCCACTTGGAGAATAAGGATAAAACGATCAGAGAGAGACTTCTCAATGTTGTCCATATTGAAATTGACAACAAATTTAGATAAGGTCTATGGGAGTGATGTGAGAATGAGATCGGTACCCAGTTCTTTGAGGAGTTTAAACTCTTGAACCTCTAGGCACTCAATATAGACAATGAGGTTGAATACATGAGTCCCAGCTGGGGAACCTTCTCCAAGATTACTCTGAAAGAGAGCCTTATAGATCTAAAAACTTTCATGTCTTTCTCTCTCCTAGTAAAGACCACCGAGGTGCTTGAGCATGCTATAAGCATCCATGTTTTCATGAGACTTCATGAAATCACTGGATATTGATGATAGCATCAAACATTGAACATTGACCACATCATTCATATGTTTTTAATAGACCAAGAAATACACATCACTTGCCTCTTTAGCAGGCAGATCAGGTGATGCTAAATCCAGCACGTAAGACTTTCATTTAGGTCATAAGATAACCAGAATTCATCTAAACTATTCATGGATGTTACTGCTTGTGAAGATGTAGTCTTTATCTAGAATTGATCGTAGGGATAGTATGGTTTAAGAGTTTTTCATTTTTATTCAACAATTAAAATCGTAGATCATTAGTACATTATTGATTACATTTTATAAGAAATAATAAATTTTATTAAGTCTCCCACTATTTTATCAAGTCATAATATCCCTCACCATTGAACTTGGAATGTCCAGTTACCATGTCATTCCAGTGGAAAGGATCCATATTCCCCTTCACATAACCCCAACATGGGTTGGTCAAGCTATTAGAAGGTATTTAGGTAGGCATGTCTTTTACAACTACAAGCTTGCAGCTCCTTGATCTGTTGAGTGGACTCCCCAATCCTGAAATCATGACTTTGTTTTTCCTAAACTCTTGCCTCCGATATTACACCAAGTCTAGCAAGGGCTACTCTTCTTGATGTAATATGGTTAAGTCAACCCAAAACCTTTCATAAGTGCTTTTTGTATAAAAGTAAGTGTCCCAAAAAGGGTTGGTCAAACACCTAGTTTTATGGAGTTTTTCCCTTAATCAAGTAAGGGAAGGCTTGTTCTGACTTAATATTTTATTTGAGGGATTTTTTATCCCTTATGAATGAATTGATTATTATCATTATCAGAAACATGTTAATATTAAGCGGAACTTACTTAAGTGATTAACCATGTCTTGATAATATTTATGAATAAGGCTAGATTATTTTAGTTCCATCTTGCATGCATGTTTAATTCATTAATTATGTGACTGTGACAACACATCCATAATGATAAACCACACAACTGACAGAAATAAAATAAAGTAAATGGAATGATCATGAGCTTTTCTAATGGTTAGTTTATCTATTGGTTGATAAACTAACCCTGACTTAGGGGGGAAACACCTTGATCCTTTTGGGTTTATGTTTACAGCTTCATCCTGTCCACCTCTGTATCTCTTGGGATTGGTTTCGTCTCGGTTCCAGCTTGAACTGCCTCCACTAGCATGGGAGTTCCATCCATTACATATGCCTTTTTTAACTCACATGTAGCTGAGGGGTAAAATATGGTTTTACATAAAATAAACCTTGGGCACACAGACCCTACATATTAATGAGTAGAAGGCTTGCAAGCCAACAAATTTAATTCAAATAAATAAATTAAAAAAAACCATCCACATACAAAGGTCTTGGTATAGCTCATGATAATCCATACATGCAATGATATTTATGCATAAATAAAACTAGTAATAAATTCTTTAATCATTATTGTTTAAGATAAATCACGTTCGAATCAATTAATTATCATCTTTAATTAATAAATCTTTTTATCTTAAAACCTTTTCTAAATTTCCTTGAGATTATCATCCATCATAATTTTAAACAAATAAATTAATTTAAAATTATATTTGTACATAACTTTTACCTTGGAGGAAACCCAATGAATTCTTATTTAAAACTGCCCAATTAGTAGAAATGAACATTACAAAGTTATTAAATTAAACACATATATATATCTAAAACACATATCACGTGTTGTGCCTCAGATTTATGATTGCACGATGGTACGTGTCTCAAGGTTTTGTATAATATAATAATAAATTTTAATAAATCTATGTAATTTGGATGAGTACACAATGTGTAGTTCCAACTACACTGCGTGTATTATTTTTCACCATATATCTGAATTACACGCCCGGGGAAACGACATGTGAGTATAATTTAGAAATCTTCAGAGTACATGGCATGTCCAGTGTGCCATATGCTGTGTAGTTCCTCGTTACACGGTCTCTAGCCAGGAAATCCGTGTACGAGGTACATGGTCCAACCCAAACCCGAAGGGACTAAACGCTATGTCCATTAGGCCACATGATGTGTAATCTAGAAACTACATGCTACCTGTTCCTAGTCAACACACAGAGTCATTTAAGACTTTGAAAGACTAGAACACATGGCTTGGTTTAGCGGACCGTTCCAATGCATTGAATATTTACTACATGGCGTGTACTGCCGAATACACATCGTGTGTTCTAGTGCTGTATGGACAGGAAGTTTTAGAACCTCCGGATGATATCCTCTATTTTATTTTAATCAAAATTAAAAGAAAATATCATTTCTTTAAGGTGAATGAGAAAAAAAGGAGGAGGAATAGATCTCGAGATTCAGATTTACAGAACGATTAACTTAAATTGAAACAGCTATAATATTAAATGCAAAAATTCATCTACAAAATATTTAAATAATTATAAACTATGATGTAACCACTCTGATACCACTTGGAGGTTTTGGGTGTAGAAGAAGGGTGTTGTTGATGAGACCCAAATTTTATTTTTACCATAATAAATGATTATTCTCGAATCAATATGATGATGAATTCCAATCTCCATGGAATATAATCATATATTTAGATAAATAAAAAGAGGCCCAAAACCTTAGAGAGGATCTTTCAAATCATGTTTATAATTAATTTAATTAATTTCATAATGAAAAATAATACCTATATCTTTGGTATTTTTATTCATTGATGATGTTGATCATCCAGAATGACCCTTATAGATTATCTCATTGCACTTGTAAGGATCCAAACTAGAATCTCTCTAGCGGTTATCCACACGTGCTCCGATGGCCTCTGATCGACACCGCTCATTCTCTGGGTGCTAGCATGATGATGAAAGTGTCTTGTGTCAGTCGTTCCTGATCGCATGTTCTTTGTCCTTGAAGAACTTCTCTCATTCTTGAGAGGGGAGAGAAGAGGATTCAAGAGAGAAATTGTTTGGCTCAACAATTCTCAATTCACCAGGCATGTGGTGTGGTGTCTGGAAAAATAGGTGTAGTTGCATATTTATATACATGGAATTACAATTATAATATTTAATTGCATAACTACAATTAAATACATTCATGAAGGGGTTTTTTCATGACCTTCCCTCCAGAAGTGAGTGGTAGGGGGTCGTCTCAAACATAAGGTTCAGGAGAAGGTTTTTCATATAAGGCCCCGAACTTAAACCTTACTTAATAGTGAATTAAATGAATAATTCACATTGAGGATCTTTTCACGGTTTAGAGTTTTGGAGAATTAGGACATAACTATTACATCTCAAAAGATTACCATGTAGAAACTTCTACTTAGTTTCGATAAAATAAAAACTCTTAAAAAGAAACATGTCTAGTTCCATGTTTTAGATAGCATAACTTTCCCTTGATCCCATCCTTGACCCTATTCCACATTAAGTCCTGTGAAAAAAATTTCAAAAAAAAAACTTGGAGTGAGCATAAAAAGCTTAGTAAGGGATACACAAAGAATGAAAACTGTTAGTTTTTCAAAACAACAAGTAAACCATGTATACTTTATCAAAGTAATACCTTTCACATTTAGGAAGTAGTAAAAACTCTTCACTGAATAAAATGTCATTACTCACCATTTTGTAATCAAAAGATTACCATAAAACCCATATAAAGAACACGTAACATATAAATGTAAACATACTTAAGTGGAATAACCATACGGTTGACTTCCACACATATCACTTAATGGAATAGCCATACGGACGACTTCCATACCCAATGCATTGTAGGTTATAACGTAACCACCCATCCTGGTATTCACGGCACCACCCGTCATATAGTTTATCACATAACCACCCGTCAAATGTCCAAGTACCATTATAAAATCATAAGATATAAAACAAATATAATGGAAAGAAAACATTTCCACACTTTGATCACAATATATCACTTAAATATATTGACATAACAAGTCCATTATAAAAACCATTTTCAATACCAAAAATACATAAAAGAATATATGGAATTTATTTCATTTTAAAAACATTATGGCTTATTGATGAAGCCAAAGACCAAATAATACTCGCGGCAACGGAAAAGGTCGATGTCACCACGTACGTTAAAAGAAACATTCCTTTTTGTCGTTTAGAAAAACGCTTCATAGAAAAAGATTCCTTTTGTATAAAAGTAAAAGTCAAAGGGGTTTATACACTGTATAAAAAAAAGTTGTGTATAAAACGAAATATGCCTCAATGAAAGGAGATTGAGACGAAGTCCCATACCTCAGGTCCGACTTGACTCGATCGTTCTTTAACCTCCTAAATAATAAACATGAGTTAATTTCTACTTGATTAAGAACCTTATTCAAGTTCATTATTCCTTTTATATCACTTATTACCATGTTATGAACATTATGTAGTCATTTAAGTTAATAATGGTCATTTGTTGATATTTGGTACTTGAGTCAAAAGTGAACTTCTTATATTTACAAGTTGTTCACGTAGTCAAATATCCATTATCTCAAGAATGATATTCATGATGTAGATTCCATATATATCATATATATCCAGTGAATTTATAATATTACAAAATCATTTAGAGGTAAGAAATGAAATGCACCGTTCATGGAGACGGTAAGTCGTATGAACGCATGAACGCTACTTTCATTTCTATGTCATATTAATGGAATTAAAACTAAATGAGAGATATGTATATTTTAATTCCAGAATTATATTCATAATTTATATGTAACATACATCATATATATCCATTATATATATGTAATTATAATTGTACATTACATTTGGGGATAAGAAATGAAATGCACCGTTCATGGAGACGGGAAGCCGTACGTACGCATGAACGCTACTTTCATTTCTATCTCATAATTTAATGGAATAAAATAATAATGATATAAAGGTATATTATAATTCCAGTATAACAACATATATAATAACTTTAAATCCATTCTTTATACATCCCACATATGACATTAACGAATCAAATCACTTTGAGGGGGCGGTAGTCCACACTTCCTAAAATAAAGATATCGCGTTTACCCATAATGGAAACCATAAAGGTATGCCATAAATGAAAAATAAAGAAGCTTAAGGAAAACATAAACATATTATATATCATATATAAATATAGTTTCATCTTAATGTCCACCTTTGAAGGTGTTATATGAGTGTTGAACAATCATTGTTTCGTGAGGTGGAAATTCGCCATCCACAGAAACAGTATGTTCTTAAACCATTAGATGAAGGTGTGTGTATGTGTAGCTCAAATACTTCTTATAAAAACAGCCTAGTATATTTAAGATACTGTATTTGTTACAAAATAAATTAATAAAAAGAGTTTATGGGGTTGGAGAAGCAAAATAAAACAAAAGAATACAAGAGAGGACATTACCTTTAAATCGTGTAACTCTTTTTGATTTGAGCTCAAGGATTCCTTGGGAAGACTTATGCCCAAATTTAGGCTTCTAGGAGTAATAAAGGGATGTGGATAGACAAAAAAAGTAGATATTGGTCGAACCAAAGGCTTGAGAGGTGTGGGTAAGGAGGTAGAGGTGGGGTCCTTTTATAAGAGGAGAGGAGGGGCACTCTTGAAAAGTTATAAACGTTTACTTTATTATAAAATGATTTTCAGATTTTAAAGGTCCCAAATTGATATAATTCTAGGATAAGGTGATAAGGGTTAGAAATATACTCATAAAATAGGTTTTTTACATGTTTAGGTCTTAGATTTTACATTATCTTTTCATTTTATTTAAATCGTTAAATAATGAGGTAATCGCTGCATCATCATGATGCCATAAATAATTTAATTTATTTAATGTCTAAAAATTATAAAAAAATATCATGATGTAGAAAATCATTTTATAATTCTAATGAATATTTATAGTCAAAAATATGACTTTTATAACCCCATTTAAAAATTATTTTAGTAAAACAACTCATGTTTGTGACATTTTAACTTTAACTTTAAATAAAAAGATATTAATGTAATTTTCCTACCAAAGTGGCCCCATGGGGTCCCCAAGTTGACCCATGGATTTTCTTGGACGGCCATGACACATCAAATAAGGGTAGGACATTTTTCAAGTTCATTTCATATTATTAAAACATTATATTTATCTTCAATTACACTAATTACCTCTAATCGCGATTAAAAACTTAAAAGTTACTATTCACCAAAAAATTATTTTAATCCCATTGAACCAAATTTTACTAATTAATGACAACCATGTATATAGGATTTTTGAAATTCAAAACATAGAGGTGGTAAAATTTCATTTAAATGAAAAATCAGTTTTTTAAGTACAACTTAGTGGTTTCACTATTCATCAAAAATTGAAGTTTTTCAGAAAAATACCAAAACTTCACCCTAAGCTATATTTGATATTACGAATTAAAAAATGAAGTCTATTTTACAAAATTCAATACATATAAGTTGAATTAATTAATTTAATAATTAATTCCCGCTGTCAGAGCAAATAGCGTGTTTTTATGAAACAATAAGTATCAAAAGATTGACACTAGTTTAAGTCCGATTTCAAAGTGAAATTAATTCCAACGACTACTATTGGATTAAATGGTAAAAATATATTCTAATTGAACTTTAAAACCAATTAAAAAGATAATCTAATCATATAAATAAATTATATTAAAAAGAGGTTTTGAATTAAAATACAACATTTTTCACTATTCATTAAAAAATGAACTTTATCGGAAAAATACCAAAATTTTACACAAAATAAATTTTGATGTCCCGATTATAAATAATAATTTTATTTGGTCCAATAGAATGTATAGGAGTGACCAAAACTATATTTTATGACGGTTCACCATCAAAAGATGATAAGTGGACCTTTAGTCAAAATTAGAGTATATATGCCTAAAATTGAATTCTTTTCGTATTTTAAGACTCTATCCTTTATTAGATAAATGTAAAAACATTCAACAAACATATATAATCATATTTTTGTTGTTTCTATTCATTCCCGACACTAAAACGACTACGTGTTAACTACCATTTAAAATAATATTATTTTATTACTAGTGTGCAACGTAAGATTTCAAAGAAACTCTTTGTTGCGTATCAGGTACGCTATCAAACATAGCAACCCCTTTAAAGTAAAATTAATATTTAATTCATAAATACTAATAAATATGAAAATGTTTTATTCTTTATTTACCTGGGATGTTACATCCTTCCCCCCTTTTGGGAATTGCGTCCTCGCAATTTTATTCACTTATCAAAATAAGCAGGGGTATTTATCCCTCATAGCGTTTTCAAATTCCCACATTGCCTCTTCAACAATATGGTTTTTCCAAAAAACCTTTACCTGGTGAATTACCTTATTTCGCATCACTTTCTCTCTTCAGTCAAGAATCTGGACTGGTTGTTCTTCATAAGAGAGATTCTCTTCCAACTGAACTACCTCTGGGCTCAAAACATGAGATGGATCTGGCATATACTTTCTCACCATCGAAACATGAAAAACATTGTGTACCTGAGATAAAATCGGAGGTAATGCCACTTTGTATGCAACTAATCCATCTCTCTCCAGAATTTCATATGGTCCAATGAACCTTGGACTCCGCTTTCCTTTCTTACCAAATCACATCACACATTTCCATGGTGAAACTTTGAGAAAAACATGATCACCTACCTCAAAAGATAGATCCTTCCTCCAGTTATCCACATAACTCTTCTGCCTGCTCTGAGCTGTTCTCATGTGTTTCTGAATCAACTGAACTTTTTCTGCCATCTCTTCTACCAATTCTGGTCCCATCAGCTTCTTTCACCCACTTCATCCCAAAAAGATGGAGTTCGACACTGCTTCCCATATAATGCCTCAAACGGTGCCATCTGTATACTAGAATGAAAACTGTTATTATATAAAAACTCAAACAAAGAAAGATGTTGGTCCCAACTTCCCTGATAATCCATAGAGTAAGCTCGTAGCATATCCTCCAAGGTCTGAATTGTTTATTCTGACTGCCCATCTGATTGTGGATGAAAAGCTGTACTAAAATTTAATTCAGTACCCAACGACTTCTGAAGGCATTTCCAAAAGTTAGAAGTAAACCTAGGATCACGATCAGATACAATGGATAGGAGAACTCCATGCAAACTGGCTATCTCTTTAAGATACAATCGAGAAAGTTGATCTAGAGAGAAAGTATCTCGAATAGGAAGGAAATGAGTAGATTTAGTCAAGAGGTCAACAATAACCCAGATTGCATTATTACCTCGAGATGTCCTCGGTAATCCCACAACAAAGTCCATGGATATATTTTCCCATTTCCAGTCTGGCACTGGTAATGGCTGAATCATCCCTTTCGGTAACTGCCACTCTGCTTTAACCTGCTGACAAGTCAAACACTTCACAGTAAAATCAACAATATCTCTTTTCATTCCATCCCACCAGTAATACTCCCAAATATCTCTGTACATCTTAGTACTACCAGGATGAACTAAAAACGGGGAATTATGAGCCTCACATAACAACTCATTCTTCAATTTTGAATCACCAGGCACACATAATCTCTTCCCAAACCTCAAAACACAATCATTATCAATGTTGAATTCAGGCAAATTACCCTTCTGAACCAGCTCTACCTTTTTCTGCAACTCACTGTCTTCCCTCTGTGCATGCTTAATTCTGTTTGATAGGGATGATCTCACTGATTCCTAAAAAATATATAAGAACTTCTTAGACCAATAACTTCTATGCCAAATTTCATCAAATCAAAAACCAAAGGATCTCATTCTAAACGTTCCATGGTTAATGAAGCATTACTTTTTCGACTCAAAGCATCAACCACTTTATTTGCTTTTCCTGGATGGTAATGAATTGTACAATCATAATCCTTGATTAATTCTAGCCATCTCATCTGTCTAATGTTCAATTCTTTCTGAGTGAATATATACTTTATAATTTTGTGATCGGTATATATTTCACACTTTACTCCATACAAATGATTCCTCCAAATTTTTAAGGTAAAAACAACAGAAGCTAATTCCAAGTCATGTGTAGGGTAATTTACCTCATGAGTTTTCAACTGACGTGAAGAATAAGCAATTACCTGATCATTCTGCATAAGGACACAACCATGTCCTTTCAATGAAGAATCACTGTAGATAACAAACTCCCCATTCCTGGAAGGTAGTGCCAAAACTGGAGCATTCACCAATCTTCTTTTCAATTCCTGAAAACAATCATCACATTATTTTGTCCAGATAAACTTAACACCCTTCCGAGTAAGCTTAGTCATTGGACTAGATAACCGTGAAAAATTTCTAACAAACCTTCAGTAATATCCTGCCAAACCAAGGATGCTACAAATCTCAGTTACATTTGTGGGTCTTGTCCATTCTTCCACAACATTTTTTTTGCAGGATCAACAGTTATCCCATCTTTAGAAACAATATGACCAAGGTAAGAAATTTGTTGCAACCAAAACTCACACTTTCTGAATTTCCCATACAATTTATTTTATTTCAAGGTTTTCAAAATAACCCTTAAATGTCTTTCATGATCCTCTTTACTTTTAGAAAACACCAAAATATCATCAATAAAAAAACCAACATTTTTCACCTGAGTCAACTGAGACATCACTGCAAAAAAATGTTTAGTTCTGATTCTGACCATCTCAGGATACTAATTTGAAAGGTCATTTACCTCTATATTCCTTCACAGAAAAGATGTTATGTTTCCTCTATGAAAAACCATTCTTAACACAGAAATATCTTAGGCGAATCAACATGGTAATCTTTAAATGCTATATCATTTCAGTCATAACATAAATTAATTTATAACTTAACAATTTTCTAACTCCTAAAGTTGTCTAAACTGACCTCTGATACCAACTATAAGGCCCCGACCTTAAACATTACTTAATAGTGAATTAAATGAATAATTCACATTGAGGAACTTTTCATGGTTTAGAGTTTTATAGAATTAGCATATGACTATTACATCTCAAAAGATTACCAAGTAGAAACTTATACTTAGTTTTCATAAAATAAAAACTCTTAAAAAGAAACATGTCTAGTTCCATGTTTTAGATAGCATGACTTTCCCTTGATCCCATCCTTGACCCTATTTTACATTAAGTCCTATGAAAAAAATTTAAAAAAAACTTGGGGTGAGAATAAAAAGCTCAGTAAGGGATACACAAAGAACGAAAACTGTTAGTTTTTCAAAACAACAAGTAAACCATGTATACTTTATCAAAGTAATACCTTTAACCTTTAGGAAGTAGTAAAAACTCTTCACTGAATAAAATATCATTACTTACCCTTTTGTAATCAAAATATTACCATAAAACCCATATAAAGAACACGTAACATATAAAGGTAACTTGGGACATAAACATACTTAACTGGAAGAACCATACGGTCGACTTCCACACATATCACTTAATGGAATAGCCATACGGCCGACTTCCATACCCAATTCATTGGAGGTTATAACGTAACCACCCGTCCTGGTATTCACGGAACCACCCGTCATATGGTTTATCACGTAACCACCCGTCAAATGTACAAGTACCATTATAAAATCATAAGACATAAAAGAAACATAATGGAAAGAAAAAATTTCCACACTTTGATCACAATATATCACTTAAATATATTGACATAACAAATCCGTTATAAAAACCATTTTCAATACCAAAATACATAAAATAATATATGGTATTTTTTTCATTTTAAAAACATTACGACTTATTGAGGAAGCCAAAGACCAAATAATACTCGCGGCGGCGGAAAAGGTCGTTTTCACCGCGTACGTTAAAAGAAACATTCCTTTTTGTTGTTTAGAAAAATGCTTCATAGAAAAAGATTCATTTTGTATAAAAGTAAAAGTCAAAGGGGTTTATACACCGTATAAAATAAAGTTGTGTATAAAACGAAATATGCCTCAATGAAAGGAGATTGAGATGAAGTCCCATACCTCAGGTCCGACTTGACTCGATCGTTCTTTAACCTCCTGAATAATAAACTTGAGTTAATTTCTACTTGCTTAAGAACCTTTTTCAAGTTCATTATTCCTTTTATATCACTTATTACCATATTATGAACATTATGTAGCCATTTAAGTTAATAATGGTCGTTTGTCGATATTTGGTACTTGAGTCAAAAGTGAACTTCTTATATTTACAAGTTGTTCATGTAGTCAAATATCCATTATCTCAAGAATGATATTCATGATGTAGATGCCATATATATCATATATTTCTAGTGCATTTATAATATTACATAATCATTTATAGGTAAGAAATGAAATGCACCATTCATGGAGATGGTAAGCCGTATGTACGCATGAACACTACTTTCATTTCTATGTCATATTAATGGAATTAAAACTAAACGAGAGATATGTATATTTTAATTCTAGAATTATATTCATCATTTAGATGTTACATACATCATATATATCCATTATATATTTGTACTTATAATAGTACATTACATTTGGGGATAAGAAATGAAATGCACCGTTCATGGAGACGGTAAGCCGTACATACGCATGAACGCTACTTTCATTTCTATCTCATACTTTAATGGAATGAAATAATAATGATATAAAGGTATATTATAATTACATTATAACATAATATATAATAACTTTAAATCCATCCTTTATACGTCCCATATATGGCATTAACGAATCAAATCACTTTGAGGGGGCGGTAGTCCGCACTTCCTAAAATGAAGATATCACGTTTACCCATAATGGAAACCATAAAGGTATGGCATAAATGAAAAATACATAAGATTAAGGAAAACATAAACATATTATATATCATATATAAATATAGTGTCATCTTAATGGCCACCTTTGAAGGTGTTATATGAGTGTTGAACAATCATCGTTTCGTGAGGCAGAAATTCGCCATCCAGAGAAACAGTATATTCTTTAACCATTAGATGAATGTGTGTGTAAGTGTAGCTCGAATCCTTATTATAAAAAAAATCCTAGTATATTGAAGATACTTTATTTGTTACAAAATAAATTAATAAAAATAGTTTAGGGGGTTGGAGAATCAAAATAAAACAAAAGAACACAAGAGAAGACACTACCTTTAAATCAGGTAACTCTTTTTGATTTGAGCTCAAGGCTTCCTTGGGAAGACTTCTGCCCAAAGTGGGGATTCTAGGAGTAAGAGAGGGATGTGGAGAGACAAACAAGGTAGAGCTTTGCCGAACCAAAGGCTTGAGAGGTGTGGGTAAGGAGGTAGAGGTGGGGGCCTTTTATAAGAGGAGAGGAGGGGCACTCTTGAAAAGTTATAAAAGTTTACTTTATTATAAAATGATTTTCGTATTTTAATGGTCCCACATTGATATAATTAGAGGATAAGGTGACAAGGGTTCGAAATATACTCACCCAATAGGTTTTTGACATGTATGGGTCTTAGATTTTGCATTATCTTTTCATTTTATTTAAATCGTTAAATAATGAGGTAATCGCTGAATCATCATGATGCCATAAATAATTTAATTTATTTAATTTATAAAAATTATAAAAAAATATCATGATGTAGAAAATATTTTTAGATTTCTAATTAATATTTATAGTCAAAAATCTGACTTGTATAACCCCATTTAAAAATTGTTTTAGTAAAACAACTCAGGTTTGTGACATTTTAACTTTAACTTTAAATAAAAAGATATTAATGTCATTTTCCTACCAAAGTGGCTCCATGGGGTCCCGAAGTTGACCCATGGATTTTCTTGGTCGGCCATGACACATCAAATAATGGTAGGACATGTGTAAAGTTCATTTAATATTATTAAAACATTATATTTACCTTAAATTACACTAATTACCTCTAATCGCGATTAAAAACTTAAAAGTTACTATTCACCAAAAAATTATTTTAATCCCATTGAACCACATTTTAATTATTAATGAAAACCATGTATGTCATATTTTTGAAATTCAAAACACAGAGGTGGTAAAATGTCATTTAAATGAAAAATCAGTTTTTTAAGTACCACTTAGTGGTTTCACTATTCATCAAAAATTGAAGTTTTTCAGAAAAATACCAAAACTTCACCCTAAGCTATATTTGATATTCCGAATTCAAAAATGAAGTCTATTTTACAAAATTAAAAACATATAAGTTGCATTAATTAATTTAATAATTAATTCCCACTGTCAGAGCAAATAGCGTGTTTTTATGAAACAATAAGTATCAAAAGATTGACACTAGTTCAAGTCTGAATTCAAAGTGAAATTAATTCCAATGAGCACTATTGGATTAAATGGTAAAAATATATTCTAATTGAAATTTAAAAACAATTCAAAAGATAATCTAATCATATAAATAAGTTAGATTAAAAGAGGGTTTGAATTAAAATACAACATTTTTCGCTATTCATTAAAAAATGAACTTTATCGGAAAAATACCAAAATTTTACACAAAGTAAATTTTGATGTCCCGATTATAAAGAATAATTTTATTTGGTCCAATAGAATGTATAAGAGCGACCAAAACTATATTTAATTACGGTTCACCAACAAAAGGCGATAAGTGGACCTTTAGTCAAAATTAGAGTATATATGCCTAAAATTGAATTTTTTCATATTTTAAGCCTTTATCCTTTATTGGATAAATGTAAAAACATTTAAAAAACATATATAATCATATTTTAGTTGTTTCTATTCATTCATGCCACTACAATGGCTACGTGTTAACTACCATTTAAAATAATATTATTTTATTACTAGTGTGCAACGTAAGATTTTAAAGAAACTCTTTGTTACGTATCGGGTACACTATCGAACATAGAAAACCATTTAAAGTAAAATTAATATTTAATTCGTAAATATTAATAAATATGAAAATGTTTTATTCTTTATTTACCTGGGATGTTACATTTCATCTCTCTATTAGGTTGGGAGTTGGTGCAGTGCAGGCTGGTCGGGACGAGGTAGTGGTGATCACAATAGAGGCATCCAGACATCAGTTACACCTTAACAGTAGGGTGGATTAGCTCAAGTTAGACAAGAAGTGTCATAGGGATATGGTACAAGCTAGACTTATGCTGTGCAACAGACCCAACATAAGAAATATCCTAGACCGTTTACGGTGAGAGGTAAGATGTTAGCAGCTTCTACTATTTCATCTTATATCTTTGATACAGTTTTATTGAATAGTTTTATATCTAAACTATTGGTTAAGAGCACAAGGCTTGTTTTTTTCTTTCTGAGGGTGTTATGATTCTAGACACACCATTGAGAGTTATAACTAGTGATGTGTGATAGTGTATAGAGTTTCCCATTGAGGTTGGCGGTCATCACTTCGTTTGGGATCTTTATTCCCTCGAGATGATAGGATTTTACATCATTATCAGGATGGAATGGATAGTTTCTTATCAAGAATATGTTGAATTCTATCTACGAGGGGTGACTTTTACATAACTAGAGGGTGTATTGTTTACTCATAAGGGTGAATGGGATTTCTAGGTGATCTGAGATGGACCCGAGAAATGTGGGCTGGCCAGGATAGCAACCTATATCACTAGTTTGTTTTTCTGATGATCAGGGAATGAGTCAGGCGGGATTTCCTCTAGTGGTTGAGTGATTTAGGGACATTTTCCAAATGAATTTTCTGGAATACCTCCTAAGATAGAGGTGGATTTCTCCATCGAGCTAGTTTTTGGAGCTACACCAGTATCCATCCATCCTTGTAGGATGGCTACAATGGAGTTTTTGGAGCTCAATAGGCAACTAGAGGATTTGGAGGCAAATGGGGTTTTAAGACCGAGTACTTCTCTATGGGTTTTGATGTCCCTTTTTGAGAAAAAGTTGGATGGTTCCCTAATGATATGTGTGGACTATCATAAACTGAACCAGTTGGTGGTGAAAAACTAGTATCCCTTTCAATGGATAAATGACCTATTTGATCAGCTTCGAGGAGCTTGAGTGTTCTCGAAGATCAAGTTTAGATTGAGATATCACCAATTTGTGTTAAAACTATAGATATAACTCATACAAACTTTCTTAGTAGGTATGGGTTAAAAATTTATCTGGTTATGACATTCGGTCTCATGAGCACGCTAGTGGTTTTCACGTATTTGATGATATGGGTGTTTCATACTTGGATTTTTTTGTGGTGGTTTTCGTGGATGATATCTTGGTTTATTCTCATAATTGACACAACCATGCCAAGCATCTTGAGATCATTTTGAATACACTGAGAGAGCATTAGTTATATGCTAAGCTCACAAAGTTCCACTTTTGGACGGATTAAATCCACTTCTTGTGTCACATTATTGTAGATACAGAAGTATCAGTGGACCCATAAAAGGTGAGAGTAGTAGTTTCTTGGGAGAATTCCAAGATTTTTTTTTCACATATGGATTTTATTGGGGATGGTTGGTTACAATAGAAATTTCATACAAGACTTCTCATGCTTAACAGTAATGTTGAAGGTGTTTAAAAAGAAGGGTGTAAAGTTTGTATGGTTAAAATCTTGCGAGATAGACTTCCAAGTGTTTAAAGGGAGGTTGACATCAGTACCAATCCTAATACTTATAGATCAGGGTATGTGCTACACTATATAATATGACACATAAGTTATTAGGATGGGAGAAGTGCTTATGGGGGGGGGATATAGTCATGGTGTATGGGTCTTGACAGCTGAGGCCACATGGGAGGAATTACCCTACACATGATCTGGAGTTAGCTAAAGTTGTTCATGATTTGCAATGTTGAAGATAATATTTACTAGGAGAGAATTTTGTGGTGTACATGGACCAAAAAAGGCTCAATTAAATATTTACGTAGCATGATCTGAATATGAGGAAACATAGTTGTGTGGAGTACCTACAGTCCTTTGAGTTTGAGCTTGCCTATATGCCTGGTAAGGGAAATATAGTGGCCAATGCAATGAGCATGAGGACTCAGATACAAGTAGTTCTGAAGGTCAGTAGTGAGTGGTAGATTATAGAGTTGTTCTATGAGATGTATCTATAGGTTCATGATATACAGGAGCATACCTTTCAATCATCTTCATCTATGACATCTACCCTGCTAGACAGAGTAAGGATGAGGAAGCTATCGGATTCAGAAGGCCTTGTTCTACATGAGTGTGTGGTAGGTGAGGACCCTCCTCCTAGTTTTCAGGTAGAATAGGATGAGATATTTCATATCTATGGATGTGTTTGGTTTCAAATGGATATACATGAGGAGTTGGTGTATGAGTTTCATGCTTTAGTGTGGGCAGTGCACCCTCGAGTCGCCAAGATGTACTGTGACTTTTGCCATCAGTACTGGTGGCCGAGTATGAAGAGTGAGGTTGATGGTTTTGTTACAAGGTGTTCCACCTATAAGAAGGTGAATGTGGAACATCAGAAACGAACTAGTCTTTTACAATAGTTACCTATTCTATAGTGGAAATGGGATGCTGTCGCGATGAATTTTGTAACACCCATAGATTTTTTTTCAAATTAATTAATCTTTTTAATATTTTACATTTCATGAAACATTGAAAATATATTATTTCATATTCTTATTGTGATATATGTGACACAAAGTTGATATTTCACTACACAAAAAACTTAGATTAGCTTGCGGTATATGAAACATTGAGTTAACTTGCAGTACACGTAGGACTGAGTTTTACCGTCTTTTAAGGGATAAACTATTTTAAACCTCAATTTTGACACTTTTATGAATTTTATTTTCTATAATAATCATCATTTTTGAATTCATAATTTCAAAATTATCCTAGGGTAAATTGTTGAGATTTTCTAAAAAGATTCATTTTTGGATGAATAGTAAAATACCGTATTTTAGCTAAAAAATGCCTTTTCAGTTAAATAATAATTAATGATAAATAATATTTTAAATTTGTTTTATATTCAAATTATATGAATTATACATCTATTTATAAAACCTATTTCATTATAATCAATTTTACTTTGAAATTTAATTTAAAAACTTAAAAAACTTTTGAACATTTTTCTTAATTAAAAACCCATTATTTCGCTCCGTCAATGGGATTAGTATTAAACTTAATTTTCCCACTTGAGTGATTTGAATTTTTCAAATATGACATACACGGTTGTAATAAATATGATATTTGTGGTATAATAATATCAACTTAATTTTTTTTAACAAAATGATTAGTGAATGTGATTAAAATTAATTACCGTGATTAAGGTACAATTAAACCTAATAAGAGACTAAACTTTAATCAAAAGGAACAAAATGACCTGAAAACTTGTCCAAAAGCCATTGGATTCCAATATTTATACCATATCATCAAATGGTTCAAACATTATGGGTTATTGGGATATTATTAAATGAATGTTCCCTATAAAAAAGGTTATCTAAGGAAAAAGACAAAAAGAGAACTTTCTTTACCTATAACATTTATAAAACATTGGGATATTTACAAAACATAATATTTTCGGTTATAAATATAATTTTTAAGTCTAAATGGGTTATTTTTATCATAATAATTTATCAATAATTTTTAGAGATGATTTAGTTACATAAAATACCTAGAAAACACTAATGTAGTGATAATTTAGTTAATAATTAACTAAAATAAATAACAATATAAATATTAAATGTGTATTTAATTGACCAAATTATTGCATTTAATTTTTTTAGAATAATATATCATTTTACACATATTTAAACATAATGTATTTTAATTCCAATATTATATAGATATTTTAAAATTAAAATTAAATAAATAATTTCAAAGTTAACATTATTACTTTTTTACCATAAATGAAATTTTACTAAATGATATAAAAATAGTAAAAATAATATATCCTGAGAAGTGAATTTTATGTGTTAATAAATATTTTATATGGTCTATTAATGGATCAATTTTTCTTTTATAATTAACATATTGACCCATATATTGTAAAAATGTTGTAAACACGGTCCGTGTTTATGTATTGTTTTAGTGCATCCCATGTACTTGTTTTCAAATTAATTTCCAAAAAACATGAAAATTGTATTTTATAAATTTTATATAATATTAATAATTAATTTTATCTATATTTAATAATAAATCTCACTTTATTTTATTCTAAATGGTTAAATTAATTATATTAGAAAACTAGTTTCTTTAATAAAAACCAAAAATGACAAAATTGCAGAATCTTAGATGTTAAGGAAACAAATTATTAAAAATTAACATATTTTTGTATATATGAGGCCTTAATCGACCATGATTTATCTATAATACATTATTTTTTAATTTTTGAGGCACTTTAGGTATGGTTGACCACTGAATAGTGAATACCTTTTGGTATTTACAAAGAGTGCGACTCCCTCTCCACTATAAATATGCAAGCACTATATCACTTCATCACACCAATAAAGCCCATTGGCTCACCCAAATAATTATAATATAAGCTCCTCAATTCACTCCATTACTTATAAATGCTTACCTTTGGGCAGAAATCCTCTTAAGCAATCCTTTTGAAACAAACAAAAGGAGTTACCTGATTAAGAGGTAACTTGTTCTCTCAAGCTCCTTTCTTTTATTTCCTTTCTCCACCCATCCACTATATTTATTACATTATTGTGTGAAAACTCCAGTATCATACATATAAAAATATTTTTTTATGAAAATAGTTCTACCTACACTTACACACACCTCCATATAATGGATATCGAACATACTGTTTCTGTGTATGGTGAACTGCTGCCTCACAAAGCGACGATTGCTCATTTTTATTTGTATTTAATACGATAATCTCATTTGAGGAAATGTGGACTACCACCCCCTCAAAGCGATGTGATTCGTTCACACACCACACAGAATGTATTAAGGATGGGTTTAATGAACTTATATGATATATATGATATATTAATTATACTTTAATAATGATATATATATATATACATAAATATACATACATATCTCCTTTACATACTTTCTTTCAATACGAAAATAAAAATGGAGACATCATTCATGCGTACGTACGACTTACCGTCTCCATGAATGGTGTATTCCATTTCATAATTTTTATGATACAATCTATTATAATATAATTATAATAGATATAAATGATATTTATATTATTATTTACGTTATTTAATCATGATATAGATATAATGACCAATGATATAAAAAATTAAGACACATGCAAATAACAAAGAGAATATTACCCGAAGTGAAACCTTAACATAGAATCGTTAACAAGCGGGTAATAGAATGTCATAATAAATCCATAAATTGAATTATATATAATAATTTGATTCTTTAAAATATTTATAATATACGTATACTTATTATACATGTATCTTGTACGATTATGAAGAGAGTTAAGACATAAGGTAAGAAGATTTCATCTCACTTTTAATTTCTATGAGATACAAGCCATGTTCACCACTCTTTCCTTTTTTATAGTTTATTTACTTCCCATTATTGTATTATATGTATCTTATATTTTAATTTATTGGTATTTTTATATCAATTTTATGATCCAACTTTTATGGGGTATAAGTTTCAAATGTTACCAAATTGATAAAAATGTTTTATCCCAATTTTATTTCTTGGAGACTCATGTTTTGTTATTCACCTAAACTCTTTTCGAGGTGTGTATAATTATATTTTATAGGATACATCATGAATATAAATATTTTAATGATATTTTATGCATACTTTTATTTTTTTATTACATGTAGATTATGATCCAAAGTTACTAAGTTATAAGAGTTTATTGAGACAATCTCATTGCCTTTTGAAATTGTTAATGTTTATGATTCCTCTAATGAAATATTATGATCTATATCTCAAGAAAACATATTAGTTTTCTTCTCATATGTTTTTTCAAGATATAATCATGTGTTAGTACCATTTTACACTCTTTGGTACTTAAGATAATGTTTTTAAGTAAGATCTGACCGTCTCTCTCTGGTCATAAATCTATTGTATTCAAAAACCATGTTTTCAAAAATGTTTTAAAAATGGTTTCCAAAGATCCTTGAAGTTTGTTTTTGATGAAAAAGGATTCTAATTTTTTTTATTGTTTAAAAATATTCCATAATATACTTTTAAATCTATTTTAAAATAAAAAGGTTTTTAAAAGGTTATATGTTATAAAAATCAGATTTCAAAGAAGAAAGAATATTTTCCTCAAGAAATGTTTTTAAAGATATTTAAAAATTATTTTCCATATAATATGAAATCCTTTTATGTTAATAATTCCATTATCATAAATAATATAATGGTTTCATGTGCATCCTTTCTATGAATGGGCTATGATTAATGTCATGGACTTTATGAAACTTGTTTCTCTTCCATGGGTTATATGTTTTTGAAATCCATTTATTTTCCATGGGTTACATGTTTATGAAAACTGATTCTTTTCATAGGTTATGATTTTATGAAACAATTATGAAACCTATCTCTTTTATATAAGTTATGATGTGATGAAATGTTAATGATATGCATTTTATTTTTGGGTTATGATTTGATGTTTATAAAACCTATAACTTTTTGTGGGTCATGATATGATGAATGTTTTATTATTTTGTGACACATGTATTAATGATTTTATTATGAGATGGGTGAGACCTATATCTCCCTCCAATTCATTGGGAAATTATGGATGACTCATGAGTATAAATGTTATTCATGATACTTATTACATGTTCACAATGTTATTCATGGACCTGGTTTTGTATCCATTAGGTAATGCATGAACTTGATTAAATATTCCCAATGTTATGCATGGACTTGGTTTCAAGTCCATTAGGTATTGCATAAACCTGATTACATGTTCAAAATGTTATTCATGGAATTGGTTTCACATCTATAAGGTTAATCCTGAACCTAATTTCATGTTCACAATGTTATGCATTGACCTGGCTGTATGTCCCCAATTTGATGATGGGGCCTGATTTCATGTTTTTAACTTAATGAGTTATCCTATTTCTACTAATACATGTTCACCACATTATAAACCAATGTGCATGCCACAAATTCTATTTTTTCCCTATGTTATGCTTTTTTGGCCTATGTTCTTTATTTCTTTATAATTCAGGTCTTATGAAATTCCATTATTTATTCTATTCTCTAATATGAAGGGCATGATATTTAAATGTTATGCTCAAGTTACGTACCCTTTTGTTTATGTTATGCTTATCCATTTTCTTTATTTACCCATATTGAGAATCTGAGCTCATATATTTCTTGTGTTTCCTTTACCCATGGTATGAAGAAGGTTTTTAGGTAGAACCACTAATGGTGGAGATCTCTATGGTATATTTTCAAGATATTTTACCAAGATAGATTTTTTTTTCATGTTTCGAAGGACACTAAACAATTATGGTCCTCAAGAATGTATTTTTTTTAATGTACTAAATATTCATCTAAAATGATGTAATATCCATGTATATGAAGCCTAGGTCGCTATAATTGGTATCAAAGGAAAGTTTTAGTCGAATATTAGAAAATAGAATGATAAATCCTTAGTGATATCCCTAGGTCTATTTTCAGGGATATGTTTTGGTATGCCTCTAAAGATAAGTATAAGGATGAGTCAATATTTTAGAAAATGTCTTGGAATTTTGGAAATGGATAGATTGAGTGGTTTATAAGAAATACATCCCTTTATGGATACTAAAAGTGGATGTGGATCTGGTAAAAATTTACCTAAGGGAAAAAAATCCGATAAGATATTCTAGTCTTGACTCCGGGTAATCTAGTATATGACAATGGGCCTTATTGCACACCTGGATTGACACTTCCAATTGATATGCTTTAAAAATTCAAAAACCCTTCATGAACCTTCAGGAATGATTTAAATATAATTTGTCTAATAATAACCTATGATTAACCTAGGGTGTCATATATCAAATAATTTATAATGATGTGGACATACTATAAGTAATTTTTTTGATTATGTGGTTTTATTCTATGATATTTTCTTCTCACCCTATGCGTTCTAGTTTTAGTCAATGAATAGAACTATAAGGAACATGGTTAAAATTGAATGTTTCTTATGTGGAAAGTTTATGAATTATGAAAATTTATTTCCCAAGTATAAATATCATAAAGAGAATCAAAAAGGTGGTATGGTAATTGGTTATACTTTAAGAGATAATAAAATCACAAAAGACAAGAGAAAGTTATGTAGTGTTCTTCCAGTATTGTTTACATTAATCATAATAAGTATGATTAGATTTAGTTTGAGGAACCTTAATACACGATTATTGTTTCATAATATAATAAATAGGTATTAAGAAATTATTTTTTGAATCCTGAGTAATGGTTTAAGAATAATGTTATATGAATGAAGTAATTATGTGTTAGAATTCAAAGATTATGTTATATGAATCCTTAAATATAAATGCATTTTCAGTATAAGTCTTCATTAAGGATTAAATACTATATGATGAATGGTTATAAAGACATAGAAAAGTGATTTCATGGGACAATGATATTTTTATTAAGGTAAGGTAACCCTTAATTAATGCCTTACATGATATAATGATGTTTGGATAAAGATATTATGGATTTGAATAAGTAAATTGGACAATAAGGATTACCCTAGAACATATTATTGAAAAGGTTTTCTATGTCATCAAGGATGAAGTTTATAACTTGTTGGATTTAATGAATACATCTAGTAATAATAGGAATAAGGAAAAATACATGTTTTCCAAAAGGATTTATGTTAATTACCATGTTTAAAGGGAACATATGATGAGGTTATTCACATGTTTGTAATTTGACAACCAAGTGATAGATGGCCATCTGTGAGGGATCAATTTTATGTCAATTTCATTAAATTATGTTTAAATATTTGAATTTTCATCTTTTGGAGTGTTATAAGGTTAACCATTTATGGAAAGTTTATGTTAAAGCTCAGATGAAGTCAGTAAGATTAAATTATTATCTCTCCATATGAGGATTTATGCATATTGGATGATAGCCTGTTAAAACTACCTTGTATTGATGGTAACTAAGGACAAATGTAATGAAATATCGTGGGTATCAGGATCTATTAGTTCTTTATGAATGAAAAGGTAACCTTAAATTTTAATGAATTATTTGAAGTGGACAAAAAAATAAAAATTTTGGTGTTGTCCTGAAATCATGAAAGTATATATTTTCATGACAATTAATTAAATTTTAGAAAAAGTACCTTTAATCCAAAATTTGTTTCCTCATAATATCATTTCTAAAGAATCAGAAGTTCCCTTAGTTGATCATGGATTTATGGATTTATGATTGTTAACTTTATCCTAACCTTTTTCTCTATCACTCTCTATCATAACTTGATGGTAATATTTATCTTCCATATCCATGTTTTTTTCTTCCCACCTATGTTCTCTTATGCGGGAATCTCATTATGAGTTACTTTAGGTAAACATTATAATTATGAAATTCCCCTTTAATGGAAGTTTTAGTATTCATTTTAAAATTTGGGTTTTTATGAAATGAAATTTCAAGTATTAAACCTTTGATAACCCATACGAATTTCGAGGGAGAAATTCATTTTTTGGAGGGTAGAATGTAACATCCCGAGATTTTGTGAAATATATATTTTTTCCAATTAATTAATCTTTTTGGTATTTTTCATTTCAAGCAACATTAAAAACAATTTATTTTTTGTTTTTATTGTGATATATGAAACACCAAGTTGATATTTTACTACACACAACACTTAGCTTAGCTATCTGTACACACAACACTGAGTTATCCTATAGTACATGCAGGAACGAAGTTTTACCGTATTTTAAAGCTGAAACTATTTTCAAAATAAATTTTGACACTTTTATGAATTTTATTTTGGAAAATAAAGTTCATTTTTGAATTCATAAGGCCGAAATATTTATTGGGTGAATTTTTGATATTTTTCTACCAAACTTCATTTTTGGATGAATAGTGAAAAATACTGTATTTTAGCTAAAAACTCACCTTTTATTTTAAATAATAATTAATGATAATTAATATTTTAAATTTATTTTATAGTAAAATTAGATCAATTATAAATATATATATAAGATTATGTTCATTAGTATCAATTTTACTTTGATATTGAACATAAAAAATTAACAAAATTTTGAATGTTTTTATACTTTAAAAACCTGTTATTTTGCCCTATCTGTGGGATTAGTGTTAATCATAATTTTACCACTTGTGTGATTTTAATATTTAAAATCATAAATACACGGTTTTAGTTAGTATTATATTTTTGTTCTAATAATATCAACTTAATTTTTTTGACCAAAATGATTAGTGAATGTGATAAAAATTAATTATGACGATTAAGGTATGATTAAGTTTAATAAGGGACTAAACCTTAATAAAAAAGAAAAGAATGACCATGAAACTTTCCCAAAAGACATTGGATTAAAATATTTAGACCATATCCCCACATGGTTCAAAATATATTGGTTATTTTGATATTATTAAATGGAAGTGCCCTACAAAAAGGTTATGTAAGGAAAAAGACAAAAAGGAACTTTCTTTACCTATAACATTTATAAAACATTGGGATATTTAAAAAAAATCATATTTTCGGTTATACATATTATTTTTAAGGATAAATGGGTTATTTTTATCATAATAATTTTTCAATAATTATGAAATATGATTTAGTTACTTAAAATTCTTAGGAAAAGCTAATGTAGTGATTTTTTAGTTAATAATTATAAAAAATACATAACAATATAAATATTAAATTTGAAGTTAATAGATTGAATTATTGAATTTATTAAGATAAATATATCATGGTACACATATTTAAACCTAATTTATTTGGATTCAAATATTATATTAATATTTTAAAATTAACTTTAAATAAATAATGTCAAAGTTAACATTATTGTTATTTTACAATAAATGAAATTTTTATAAATGATTTAAAACTAATAAAAATACTCTATCCTGAAAAGTGACTTTTATGTGTTAATAAATATTATATATGGTATATTAATGGATCAATTTATCTTTTATAATTAACATATTGACCCATATTTTGTAAAAATGTTGTAAACACGGTCCAGGTTTAAGTAGTGTTTTAGTGCGTCACGTTCCCCTGTTTTTCATATGAGCATCAGCCCAGTTGGTGAGGATTACTTAAGTGCATCCAAGAGACCAGAGATCAAAACCAGGTGGAGGATAATTTTCAGGGGGTACTGTTGTAGTACTGTAGCATGCACTGTGTAGTACTATAGAGGGAACTGTAACATGAAATGTTTTGCACTGTAGCAGCAAGGAATATTCCCCCATTTGGGCCTTCAAGCCATAGATTTGGTCCTCGAGTAATTTAAGGCCTTCAGGCCACCCAAGCCTTCGGGTCAGTAAGGCCTTCGGGCCACCTTAAGTGCAGATACAAACCAGACAGCCTACAAGGAACAAGCTTCAGAAAGGGGATGAGCAAGGAGCTTTCACCAGTGCAGAAGCTAAATAGATTGCAAGAATGAGAGGGTATGACACCTTCCATCAGGACATGATTTTGCATACACAAGATTGACTAGCCAAATAGCCATGTAAAGGTGAAGATCTGATTTCACGATGAAGATGCTGGGGAGGAGTAGTGCCAAGTAGTTAGTATTGGTTGTATATAATGTTTGAAGCCTACAGGAAATGAATTCTTTTAAGGCCTATGAGACATGTAATACTTACACCTACGAGCCTTTTAAGGGTTCCACCTCACCCCTTGAAAGGTGGATTATCAAAATCAATAAAAAATGAAGGCCTTCGGGCCATTGGAGGACGTTCCCCAATTTAAAAAATAATATCCAAAAAACATGGGAATTTTATTTTATAAATTAGAAATAATATTAATAATTAATTGGATAAATATTTAATAATAAATCTCACTTTATTTTATTCATAATGGTTAAATTAATTAGATTAGAAAACTAAATGCTTTAATAAAAACAAAAATGATAAAAATGATAAAATTGGAAAATCTTATATGTTATGGAACCGAATTATTAAAAATTCACATATTTTTATGTGTTGGAGATCTTAATCGACTATTATTTCTCTATAATACAGTTTTTTTCAATTTTTGAGGAGATTTAGGTTTGGTAGACCACCCAATAGTTAATACCTTTTGGTATTTACAAAGAGTGACACTCCCCTCCAATATAAAAAGGAAAGCACTCTATCACTTCATCACACCTATAAAGCCCATTATATCATCCAAAATCTGATAATATAAGATTAAAACTTCTCTCCCTTACTCTTAAAAATATAACTTTTGGAAGAAAGCCTCTCAAGTAATACTTTTGGCACAAACAAAAAGGAGGTACCCGATTAAGAGGTAATGTGTTCTCTCAAGCTCCTTTCCTTTATTTTCTTTCGCCACCCCTCTACTATCTTTATTCTATTATTGTGCCGAAAAAAGTATCCTAACTATAATAGTATGTTTTTAGGAAAACATTTCTACCTAAAATTATACATACTTCCTTATAATAGTTATCAAACATATTGTTTCAGTGTTTGGAGAACTATTGCCTCACGAAACAATGATTGCTCATTTTTCATCTACCCCCAATCATGGAGTCCATTTTATGGGAACTATATTTATATATGTCATATATTGTATTTATTATGTATTTAAGATTATTTATTCCTTTTACAACAAAAATATATTTACTTTCAATTTGGTGTTGATACGATAATCCCGTTTGAGGAAATGTGGACAACCGCCCCCTCAAAGTGAAGTAATTCGTTCATATACCACATGGAATATATTAAGGATGGGTTTAATGAAATTATATGATATATATGATATATTAATTCTGTTATAAAAATGATATATATATACACGCATAACTATGTATACAAATGTCATTTATATACTTTCTTTCAATATGAAAATAAAAACAAAAACAGTGTTCATGCGTACGTACGACTTACCGTCTCCATGAACGGTGTATTCCATTTCATAAATATTGATACTATATACTATTATAATATTCATATAGTGTATATAAATTATATTTATATCATTATTTAAATTCTAGAATCAGGATATAAGTATAATGACCAATGATATATTAAATTAACACACATGCGAAGAACAAAGTGAATATTACCCGAAGTGAAACCGCAACATAGGATCATTAACAAGTGAGTAATATAAGGTCATAATCAAACCATATATGGTATTATATATAAAATATGATTATTTCAATATTTTATAATAAAATTATACTTATTATACAAGAATATTGAATTATTATAAAGAGAGTCAAGACATAAGGTAAGGGGATTTTATCTCACTTTTAATTTCTCTGAGATACAATCCATCTTCTCAAATCTTTCCTTTTGTGTGGTGTGTGTACTTCCAATGATTTTATTATATTTATATTATATTTAAATTTATTGGTATTCAAATATACATTTTATGATCCTACTTTCATGGGGTATAAGTTTTATAAGTTACCAAATCAGTAAAAATGTTTTGTCTCAATTTTCCTTTTTTGAGACTCATGTTTTGTTTTACACCTAAAATCTTTTTAAAGGTGTGTACGATTACATTTTACATAATATATTATGAATCTAAAAATTTTATTGATACTATATGATTCATGTAATTTCCTCTTCTTACATGGAGTTTGATCCCAAGTTACCATGTTATAAGATACAATCTCATTTTTGTTTGAGACTAATTGTGTTTATGCTTCCTTTGATGAAATATTATGATCCATATATCCAGAAAAGTCATGAGTTTCCTTATCATATGTTTTTAAATATATAATAATGTGTTATTACCAGTTTTACACTAATTGGTATTTAAGATATTGTTTTTAAGTAAAATTTGACTGTCTCTCTCAGCGGTCAGAAATCTATTGTATTCAAAAACCATGTTTTTAAAAAAAAAATCAAAAAAGTTTTCAAAAGATCGTTGAAGAGTATTTTAAAGGAAAAAGGTTTTTAAAAATGTTTTATTGTTTTTAAAGATTCCTTTATGTATTTTCAAATCTTTTTTCAAAGAAAAATATTTTCAAAAGGTTTTATGTTATAAAAAGAAGTTTTCAAAGAAGAAAGGATATTTTCCTCATGAATTATTTTTGAAAGATATTTCAAAATTATATTCCATATAAGATGACATCTGTTGATGTTAATCCTGACCTTCTTGGAAATTATATAAAGGTTCCATTCCTATCCTTTCTATGAATGGGATATTCTTAATATCATAGTCTTTACGAAACCCTTTTCTCTTCCATGGATTATATGTTTTTGAAATACATTTCTTTTGCACAGGTTATATGTTTATGAAAACTATTTATTTTAACAAGTTATTCTTGGATGAAATGATATGGAAAATATATCTTTTCCAAAGGTTATGATGTGATGAAATATTAATGATGCGCATTTAATTTCCTGGGTTATGATTTGATGTTTATAAAACCTATGTCTTTTTATGTTTCATGATACGATGAATGTTTTATTATCTTGTGGAACATCTATGAATGATTTTATTATGAAATGGGTGGGACCTATATCCCCCTCTAATGAATTGGGTAAAAATGGATGAATCATGAGTATAATTGTTATACATGAACCTAATTACATGTTCACAATGTTATGCATGGACCTAGTTGTATGTCCATAAGTTTATGCGTGAACCTGATTACATGTTCACAATGTTATGAGTGAACCTTATTACATGTTCACAATGTTAGGCATGGACCTTGTTGAATGTCCATAAGTTTATGCATGAACCTGATTACATGTTCACTATGTTATGCGTGAACCTGATTACATGTTCACAATGTTATGCCTAGACCTAGTTTTATGTCCATTAGATAATTCATGAAATTAATTACACATTCACAATGTTATGTATGGACTTAGTTTCACTTCCATTAGATATTTCATGAACCTGATTACAAATTCAAAATGTTAGGAATGAAATTGGTTTCACATACACAAGATTTTTCATTAACCTAATTACATGTTCACAATGTTATTCATGGACCTAGTTTCATGTCCAAAAGTTGATGTTGGGGATGGATTTCATGACCTTAACTTAATGAGTGAAACTATTTCTAGTTATACATGTTCACAACATTATAAACTGACATTCATGCCACAATTTCTATATATTTTACTTTTTTATTCTTACTTGGACTATATTAATTTTTTCAATATGAATTATTTCTTATGAACTTCCATTCTTTATTATTTTAACTAATATTTAGGTCATGATCTTCAAATGTTATGCCCAAGTTCAACACCCTTTTGTTTATGTTGTGCTTATGCATTTCCTTTATTTACCTTTACTAAGCATCTGAGCTCACCTATTTATTATTTTTCCTTTCCCCAGGGTATTAATAAGGGTTTTAGTTACAAGTACTAAAGGTTGATATATTTATGGGAGATTTTGAAGATCTTTCAGTATGATAGAAGATTTTTTCCAATTTTCCAAAGACACTAAACTATTACAGTCCTGAGGAATGTGTTATTATAATTTATTGAATATTTATTTAAAATAATTTAATATTCATATATGTTAAGCCTTGGTCACTATCGATTTTGGTACAGGTTTATTGAGGTCCCCTGGAAGTAATGATTCCATGTGGGTTTTTTTGATAGGCTTATGAAGGTTTGTCATTTATTGACAACCAAGGAGACCTTCAATGTTGATTAGCTTGGAATCTTGTATATCCATGAGACAGTATGACATCAAGTAGTCCTATATACTATCATTTTAAATAGATATTCACACTTTATGTCTCTTTTATGAAAGAGAATTTAGAGGGTGCTGGGTACATAGTTTCTTATGAGCATAACATACCACCCTAAGACAGATGGCTAGTCAGAGCATACAATATAGGTGCTAGATGACATGCTTCGAGCATGCATCTTGGATTTTGGGGCCTCTTAGGAGAGGCACATTCCCTTGGATGAATTATCCTATAATAACAGCTATCAAGTGACCATATATATGGAACCTTATGAGGATTTATATGGTAGTAAATGTCATTATCCCATGTGTTGGTTAGTGGGAAGAGTGTAAGATTTTTTGGGATAGTGCCTCATGTAGGAGTGTTTTGAGCATGTCTAGTTGATTTAGAAGAGGAAGGGTATAACACAACCTCATCAAGAGTATTATACCAATTTCTATAGACTACCTTTATAGATTGAGGTTAGGGATCATGTTTTGTTACATATTTCACTGAGGCTGGGATATAAGGAAATTAGGAAATATGGTAAGGTTTCAAAGTGATATGTCGGGCTGTTTGAGATTTTGGAGAGAGTCAGGTCAGTTGCATATCAGTTGTAGTTACCTAAGTGGTACCAATCCATGCACGTCATCTTCTACTTATCTCAGTTGTGCCACTATCATTCAGACCCATCTCATGTTTTTCATCCTGAGGAGGTTGAGCTTCAGGTTGAGGCATCCTTTGAAGAGCATCAGATTTGTATCATTGATAGAAGAAAAAAGGTTCTCTGTGGCCGATTAGTTCCTCTAGTATGGGTGCTATGGTAGCACTACCATTTATAGGACTAGACATGGGATAGGGAGGCCAACTTACGTGCTTAGTTTCCAGAGTTGTTCTCATACGAATCTTGACCACCCTTCAAAGAGAAATTTGGGGATGAATTGCTATAATGGGGAAGATTGTAAGACCCCCAAATTTTCTTGAGGTGTATATCCTTTATTTTCAAGTTAAATGTTGTTTACTTTCCTTCTTAGATTATAACCTAAGTAGAGTTGTGGTTCAGTTGGGTTTAACTTGGAAAACAATTGGTAAAAGAGGTCGAAGGCTAACTACATGCCGATTACAAGCTATGAATGGGGGATACATGTGGTGTAATACTAGGTCACAATGTTTAATAGTCTAGAAATAAAATTTCCTGATGTGTATGAGTTTTTTGTTAGAAAAATAAAACGGGGCATTACACACCATTTAAGGGGGTTACACACCATGTAATTTCCTGACATTTTTTAAAAGTGGCATTAACCTCAAATTTTTGAAACAAAGAAGTTTCCTATCATCTTCGAGAGGCTAAACCAATCTAAAATGTGTTTTGAGATTGAAAATCATTTCTAACTCTGATTCAAATGCCATTAGTCACGTTGGAACCGCATTAGTAAGTAATCAATTCATTTTTAGCGGTTCTTGACTCTTCATAATAATGACTGAACTATTTAGTTTTAAGCTTATATGCCCTAATTTCTCATTCATTGTCTATTATTTAGATTTCTCTTAAAATAGGGTGAATTAGGATGTGATACTAGATAGTAACTCTATTACCGAGCTAAGGTAGGTGTTCTATGATTTTCTTCAACGTTTTGGAGCTTTTTGGGCATTAGACCTTTATGCCACCCATCAAACTTTTGGTGTGGCCCTGCTATTGAGTGAGATATTTGAAGTACATTTAGTCAGACCAAGTGAGGATGACCATAGGTTCTATTTAGGTTCTTTTTCACCTCTTTCTCAATTCATGGTTACCTATGGGGTGTGACTTAATGAAATAACATGTTTATTATTATTTAAACAACCCAAGGGGTGTGTGCTTGTACTTTCTTGGTTAGGGGAATCCTCTTAATGCTTTAATGAGTTGAATAGATTTATTATGAGTTGTAATACCTCATTGCTTCATGTTTCCATGTTATTCCATGTTTATTTGAAAAAATTATCTTGAATGAAAGTGGATGAACAAGTGGGTATATTTGTTTGTAACTGCCAACTGCCCAAGGGGTGTGTTTAGAAATGGTGATATGTGTGTGGGTATACTGACATGACATGTTTTATTGTATGCGTAGTGACATGGGTGGGTATACCTATAATAATTGATTAATGGAATGTTTGAATGGGTAATATGAGAGGGAAGAAAAATATTATTAATGAATGATAAATGGAATGCATGAGTAGGTATAATAATGTGTTATGCATGTTTATGTGAGTGGGTATACTCACACAAGTTTACTTGTTTAAATTAAACAAATTGAATGAATGGTTTGATAGATGCCATGGACTGCTATCCATGGATCTGGAACTTGGTAGTGAATGCCTTGGGTTGACTCTACCCCTTGGGTCTTGATTTCATGGGATGCCTCAAGCCTTGATACCCCATGGATCCAGCTTAATTGGACTCACGCAGGACATATCATTACACATGATCCTAGGAATCCAACCAGTGCCTAGACCGAGTTTCCACTAGGATGACCATGAGACTTGATGTGGATGCCTTGGACGAGTTCCTTGGATCCAGTCCTTCATGGTCTAGATTTATTTTGTAGATTCCCTAGTACATGACACCTTGGATCCGACCTTTATGGTATACACTTCGCTATATGGAATGGCTGTGGTATACTTGACTTATTTATACGACATAGCTGTGGGTTACTTGATATGGATGGGAGTACTGCATGGTTGTGTTACTTGGTTAATTTTCTTATAGCTGATTGGTTAGGAGATGATGTTTTTTTGCAGGTAGCCTTGATGGTCTGTTTGGTTTCTTTACTTATTTTAGTCAACTCATGCCATGTGAGATTACTTTTATGTTACTAATTTACTTACACTTTCTCAAAAATTTCATATTTCTATTAGAATAGTATAAACCTCTAGGTGGTTGCCTACTAGGATGTTTATATCACACCCTCTTTGGGCCTCCTCGGGGACCCAAATATATTATGTAGTTGTAGGTGATGGTAGGGGAAAGCCCCAAAGTAAAAGTTGTTGATAGTTGCTTGGGATCAGGGGAGCATGAGACCAAGCTGAGGCTTGTGATGCTTCTAGGACTTTTTGGTCATTTTTTCTTTTTGGGGTAGTTGTATTATGTTGTATTTCCATGTACTGTTCTGGATATATTCTAGATAATTATATCAACTACATCATGGTATATCTGATATTTATGGATTGATTATATATATATATGTTCTTATATTGTTTTAATTTTCACTTGACTTATTTATTATTTTCATATATATAATTATCTTGACTTTCACTATGAAATACTCTGGTAATGATGGCATAGTCTCCCCACTGACTCACCTAGGCCCTTGCTGCTTGTCGGAAGCCTCTAGAATTTAGAGAGATGCGCTTGAGGCCTTGTGGACAATCAGGATTGGGGAACTATTGAGTGGAATCTGGTTTTATGAAATTACAATGGTATACTTTATATCCATGTCATCCTCCTTTAAATGGGTAACAAAATCATCATTCATGTGCATAGTGAACTACCACCTCACGAACTGATGTAATTCACTTTACATCACCAAAACTCAAGGATTGTTTTTATAATGGATATAGTATGTATATAAATTATATTAATTAAAATGTTATAACTATTAAATGATAATATACTGTTTACTTTATTACCTTCCAATTCGATGAAAATTGATAATGTAGTTTGTGCGTACGTGTGGACTACCACCTCCATAAAGCAATATGATTTGTTCTTCATAAATAGATAACATGGATGGTATATATATGTATTTTTTTTAAAAATGGTATTTATTATATAATTATCATTTTGGGAAGATTAAATAATACTTACTTTATTTCTATAATTATTGTTGAAAAATGGAAATGTTACTCTTGTGTACGTATAACTTACCATCTCCATGATTGTAACATAATTCATTTTTTATAACCATAATTCATGGTTCTTTTAAAAATTTTATTTTATGTTAAAAATTTATAGTTATTTCATGATTATGATTCAGGAAATTATGGAAAAAGGTACCCTTTTACCCTCACTACAAAATATTTCACTTTTTCTAAAGGGGGTATATCTATTGGTAAAAGTGGATTTTCTGTTGGTAAAACATTTTACCAACAAATATGTCCCAGTCACTATATTATCGGTAATAACACTGTCACTAAATGTTATTGCGACAGATAAAATAGTTCTATTACAGTTATAGTATTACCAATAGATATTATATATGTTGGTTAAAGAGTTTATCAACAGTTTAATATGACAGATTTTTCTGTTGGTAATAATATTGCCAATATATAAAATATATTTATAAATTACATAATATAAATTATAAATATTTATTTCTCATAAAATTTCATATTTTATTTATTAATCAATCATATATAATACACCTATTATAATTATTAAACAAAATATGATTTTCACACAAATTAAAACTCATGAAAAAGGTTGATTATATTAATAATGCAATTTAACATAGTATGAATCAATACATAATTAAACATGTTTTATACATAATAATATCATAAAAAATCAAAAAACTCATGATCCATCCATGAACCTCCCCCCATAAAATATGAAAAATAAGAATGTGGAAATCCTATGATATATTTGTTGAATGGAATCCTTTGCACCCAGGAATTTTCCACCATGATAGAATAGTAACTACTGATGGACTGATGTTAAATATCTCTTTCATCACCCCACCAGTAGGCCACTCAAAGAAAAAAATCAATCTTGCTCTGGTACAAGTGAGGAACCTTGATTCAATGTTATGTCAAACATTTCATCTCCAAAATCTACAACACACAACCAAAGTGCATACCCACAAATCAGTGGGAAATATCACCATGAATTGAGACCAAAATACAAATAAATGAAATTAGAAAAAATGGTTTTCTTATTATCCACACCATAATTAAAATATATAAAACTACCTAGAATAAAAACCATGCTCACATACACCAGTGGGCCTTAGAACAAACACACCATCTCTAAAATAACATTCTTTTATACAGGTTTAGTGAAAAAATAGGTCAATGAACATGGACAAACCCAATAAAAAAGAAATCATGTATATATGTGTAGCAAGAAAAGAATGATTCCAAAGGACTTCACCCTTAATGGGGAAGGGTAGGGAATATGGTATGTGTAACTACTCCACATATGTGTAATAAATAGAATATAGAGACAAGAATTCAAACTCTCATTAAAAAATACAATTCCTTTCAAATGACATGCCCAACCATAAAATGCAGTAAATAATAAATAAATCACTTTAAATTTTTATATGACCAATGAATGCATATCATACATCTTACGATAGTATATAAAACACTTTATGTTCAATGGATGAATGATAATAAAATGAAATGGAAAGTACACGAGATTTTTTAAGTTTTTTTTTCAGTCATTCAATTTGAAAAATTAATAAAAAGTATAAATAACAGAATACAGAATGGAAATTTTGAATTTGTAAAAGATTCAAATTTGATATATTAAGAGTGGAATTGAGCATGAAAACATCAGTGTATTAAAATAAAAGATATTTGAATAGCTACTCACAAAACCAATTAGAAAGTGAATTCATGTCGATAATTACCATCAACACTCAAACGACTTGATAATTAAAAAATGAGTCATGTTATGGTAATAATAATTCTTAATATGGAAAATAAAAAAGGGAATCTAAGATTATAAATTATGAGTCTGTCACACTAAACCAGAAAGTCCTTAAGCTTCTAATACCTCTTGCCATGGATCCAGTGCACCAGCTGAATGTCCTTGGGAATGATTGTCACACACTGGGCATGAATTGAATAGATATTTGTGCCTTCAAACAACCCAACAAGGTACACCTCTGCTGCCTTTTGCAACACCAATGTGGCATGGGTCTAAAAATGTAAATCTATCTTGAAGTCCTGAGCAATTTCACAGAACAGCCTTTGGAATGACATCTTCCTTATCAAAATTTCAGTGCTTTTTTTGTTCTTGTGAATTTCACGAAGGGTAGAAGTTCCAAAATGAAATCTATGGGGATTATTCAAGAATGTAATCATTTTATTCTTCACATTTGATCAAAATAATAAATAAACGAAATAAAAATTACCAACTCAATCTTCGACGGGTCTAAAAGAAATGATGACTAAAATGAAAATGTAATTAATCTATCTATAATAGGCCTAAATAAATTTAATATAGATCATATTTTCACAAAATAACAAAAAACTTAAAACAAATTTGGTGGGGGCGGATACAACCAATATCTCACTTACAAGATTCTCAAATGCTGTATCATGGACCATGAATTCATCAAGAAAGAGATTTTTCTTTCTCCAGATCCTACTTGATAGAACGAACCCCACATTTTTGAACCGAAGATAAGAAGTTCAATCCATGAAGTGAATCTATACCAATAGAAAATTCATATTAGGCCGTAAAAGTTGAACAATACACATAAAGAGAAAAAAAGATCAACTCAACAGAAAACTTACTACTTATCTTTGTCAGAAAACACTAGCATACCATGTGAATTTGTGAAATATATAGTGTTATGAGAGGCCATGTCAATGATGCAATGTTATTTACAACATAGATGACATTATCCCATATGATCTTAGAATCTTATTAGTGAAAATGATTGAATTAATTCGATAGAACAATGAAACCATAATATAATATCATAAAAATTAGAAAATTATGATCCATATAATAACAAAGATATTTGTATTTATGACATAAACTTGTATATATAATTTTATACTGATTTTCATGGATGATATATGAAAAGGGGGATATTTGAAAGAGAAATTATAAAAAAAATAAAAAAAGGAATCAACTCAAAAGACAACTTACCTCATATATTTTTCAAAAAGCAATGTAAGTTTCTATGAGTACATGACACTGAATATTCCCCAAACATATATAGGGGTGAAGGAAATGCTCAGAAATATATAGGGGTGAAGGTGGTGTCCTTAAATATCTCCTATGGAGGGGTGGATATGATGCCCATACTACTATATTTTTCTTTGAACAACTGGTCTGTAGGGTAAAAAGGTTTATCATCCATGAACCTTTCAGGTAGTATCAAGATGGGATAGAGCAAAAAAATACCTTTAAAGTTTCAGAAATATTCTCCATTGTACCACAAAATATATTCATTTAGTTGATGGTATTTCATGCACTTGAATAATGGATGCAGCAGAATCTCTCACATCAGCCCATCTATTTTTTTATTTGGAAATGTTTCATCTCCTCTTATGAGGTTCAACACTAGATCCACATTGAAATTAACCAAGGGATATAAGAGAGGACCAATCCCCCATCCAGGATGTATGGCTACCTTTTCCAGACCATTCCCCTTTTCCATTATTCAATCAAAATCCTCATCTAATGTCTTTAAAAGAGAATATAAAAACATTAATTCCTTGCAAATATTTGGATTTGAAAACCAAGTTTCATAAATCTCCATGCTAGGAGAAACTAGCTCCCCATTAAACGCAACCGAAGCCATAGAAGATGTTATGACTACTCTTTTAAAAATATTTTTTTGTACATGATATTAGAAAATTAATTGTTCTACCAAATCAATCTCAATGAGTTTCCATGGTTGATCAATAGTAGTGAAAAACACAGGGGATGCTATTAAAAAAACACCTTCATAGAAAATTGGATGATTCCAAGCAAGGGAATGAATAGTGCTAATAATTCTAATAATGCAACCATATTAGAAAGTACATGGGACTTATGAAAAACCATGGGTCTAAAAATCCATACCCTTTGAAATCCCTTATCATCCACTACCATCATTACAATAAAAACATTCTACGATTTTCATTCTTTATCCCAAAATAGAGATGATCTAATGTAGTTAGGACTTGATAGGTCAAAGTCAATATCTCATTCCATTCAAAATTGATAATGGGCAAGGATTAAATTTTTTTTAAACATTATCTTTTTTGAGTGTTCTAATTTCAAAGATAATAGTTAAAATTGGGTTTGTAAAAAAATGCAATGAAGAGTGTATGATTCTATGAGTATGGCATCTATAAATAAAGATGACGCTACAACGACTCAAGTGGAAGACCTATGAGTAATTACACTATCATTAAGTTATAGTAAATAGTGAATCTTATAGTAAAATGGATGACCTGTGAGTTACCCACATTAGATTAGAGTACAACTTGTGTCATTGTTATAAACATATATAACATGTATATGTCTAAAAATCATAAGCAAACCCAGATAAAATGGACAACCAAATTCACATCCGCTTTTACATTGAAGGTTATATTCCCACTCTTTATAGTGAATTTATGTCACCAATGAAAAAACTATCCTTCTTTGAACCCAAAGTAGTAAGTCTTCGGTGAATGTAATTGTGAATTAATAAATTGAACTTGTGATGAATGATATAACAAAAATTCAACAGATTCGTGAAAAAAAATGATATGAAAACCAATAAAATTGATAGTTATATGTATCGAGAAGAAGAAAAATCTTTCAGGTGTTAATAAATGGGAAAACAGATAAACAATTAACTTACCCAACATTGAATACAACTTTTTATCTAGTTCCACCAATGGAACACAAGCACAAACCAAATGTTGACGCATAACTATAAAAAGAATGACAAATATAAAACATTATTTCTTAAAATCAAGTAACTCTGAATAAAAAATGGATTGAAAAGGGATGGTAAGGGAGGGCCTAAAAATGAATGAAATTAAATCAGTTAATGGCATGTACATCTCCTTGACACACTGCCTTTAGAAGATTTAGTAATTTGATATGGATAAAACACAAAAAAATTGATAAGTAATGAATAAAATGAACGAATATTTATTTCTAGAAAAAAAATTGACTTGATTTCATGGGGAATTATAAATTACCTACTTGTGAAAAAAGAAAAGAGTTCAAACAAAACTCTATGCCAAGAAATTAAAAAAATATAAAACTTTTCTGTGTTATAGCCAAAATAACAATCCTAAACCTTATTAAAAAACAATAAATACTAAATAGGAAGTGATAAAAATAAACACGGATATAAACCAACACGTCAGAAGACCTATCAATCATAAAAAGAAATATTATCCATCGAACCCATCACAAATTAAAAACCAGCATGCTACACCGGTGTTGAAATCCAGGAGAATTTATTTCTATGAAAACCCTCCAAAATAATAAGTTGTTGACAACATTCAAACCAAGGGAATCACTGGGTGTAATAGTGTGAGGCAGGGGAAGCTCCTAGGCAATGGACATGTATTCTAGGGATGAATATGGTCGAGATGGGGCTCCAGGGATAGAGGGGTCACATATAGATACCGGGATAAAATACTATGGACAACGGAGGTCGAGTGGGGATGACGGCTTGGAATACCTGGTAAGGAAGGTATAGTGAAGGGTTTCACCTAAGGATGTCAGTTGGGAACATAGAGGGGGGGTTCATTTGATGTTGTTGGTGGGGGATGTCGATCGAGAACATGAATGTAGTTCTTGTGAATATTTGAATTAGGAACACATAAAGGGAACATTAAGGGGATTCTTGGGACGATTTGAATGAGGAACACTAACCGGGAATAGTGAGGGATTTCTACGAGGATGGATGTGAGGAATGCCCATGAGGATCACCTGTGAAAAAATGGGAGGTAGGGTTAGGGAAGGGGGTCATGGGGATGCCAGCCGAAAAATCCCTTTTAAGGGGGGGGGGGATGATGTTTTTAATTTCTATATAATTGATATAAAAAAATATATTGAATTAAAACAATGTTTATATATATTATATCATATATTTTTTATGTGTATTTTATTTAAATTATGAATATTTTAATTAATTAATCATATATTTTTATTGTTAAAATGATATGTTTATAATGGGTAATATATTTATCTATATATTCAATTTTTGTTAAAATATTTGATATTATCAAATAATATATTGCAAAAAAAAAATTATAATGGAAAAGGATTTGTTTGTAATAATAATCGATAATAACATATTTATTTATCGGTAAATCAATTATTGGTATTGTTATGATAATCCAAAATATTTAAATATTGTTAAATTATTTGTTGGTATTGAACTACTAATATTAACAAATATATTTATTGGCGAAAAAACTATTTGTGTATATACTTAATACAAATAGAAATTAATATTTGTTGTACTTAATCATTTTTACCAACAGATATATTATCTGTTGATAATTTTCTATTGGTAAAGGCTACTTTTTTATAGTGCATATTCAAATTACCAATGTCATTTTAGACATATGAAATAAATATCATTAAAACATATGACCTGAACTTAATAGATTAATTAATTAAATATAAAATGTTATTAAATAAAATAAAAGGAATTATAAATATGAAAAAGTTTCATAATGAGTTAAATAACTAACATAAGTTTAGTTTAATGGAATATAAGGATTGTATAAGACGATTGAGACCTGAGGTAATGGATTTCGTCGAATTTTCCATTAATTGAGGAATATTTTATTGTTAAGTGCCTAATTTTTTTATATGGGGTATATACCTTTCATTAAAATATTATATCATGAATCCTTAAAATGAAAAGATATTTTATGTTCAAATTTGAAATATCTCATCCATGGGTATTTGGCTTGAAAGATACCAAATTTTAAGGAATTTCACAACTCAATTTATTTTCATTTTGATATATAAATTATCATTGTCTTTGATATTATAAGATAATTTGTGTAATGAGAATTTATTATTTATCCTATTATTTCATGTTGTTTTGGGTGACTTTAAATTTAATACACACAATAAATTCATTGATTAATTCTCACTTCCACGTTATGATATTTGTAAGAGATGTTGTCTCAATTTCCACCTCATTCAGATATATTTAGAAATTTTCACAAATTTATTTATATTATGTGTATATACTATCCCATTTAAATATTATATAATGAATATATTTATATTTCTTATGTTTAATATTTAATTTGAATTTATTTATTTCATTGAGGTTAAGATTAAAAGGATACCAATGTGGTAAGTGTTTATTTCAAAATCTCATAATTATTCTAGATTGTTTATCTATTAGTCTATACAGGGAGAATTATTTGATATTTACATCTCAAACCCAATATTTTTTTATATGGTTGTTTTCATAAAATTATATTTTTTCCTTTAATATTATGTTTTTAAATACTCAGGTGATGAAAATAATATTTTTAAGGAAAAACAACATTGTTTTTACACTCATTCATGAATCTTTTTATTTCAGGTTCATATTTTACAAAAAAATATTTAAAAAAATATTTTTAAAATTATACAAAGATTTATTAAATAATTTTATTTTCATTATTTTATTTTTAATTTTTTTAAAAAGAATCATCCAATCAATTTATTAACAATGTACTTTTTAAATTTTCTTACAAAGGTATGAAATTAATGTTTATTTTAACATACTTGGGAGGAACATAAATCTCTATCCATCATGACCACTCATTTTTTATAGATTACTTTGTAAGTTAATAAGGTTATTTTCCAAGAAAAAATTTCCCCTAATAATCTGGATATTTTTAGTTCTTAAAATTGATTTTCATAGTGAAATGATTATTTTACTCAATAATTTTTTCAATGACATTTTATCATATTTATATTTATAAAATTAACAATCCTAATCATACTTATTCTATACTAGGTACGTGAGGTAGTGATACCATAATTATTATTTCTATGAATGGTTGAAAATAATTTTCTTAGGCAAAGGTCTATTTTGATATCATTATTTATGTTACTCAAGATGGTTCATGATTATGTTTATTGATTGGGGAAATTATTAACATTTCATATTCTAGTTTTTCAATATGAATTTCTATGTTGATTAAGTTTCAATAATTTCATATGATAAATTAATTACACCTAGTACGGAACTAGAGGGGCCTGAAATAGCCCCTCGATGAAACGCTAGGCTTTATGAGACAAAATATTTTGGGTATTTCTCTAAGGCCTTACCCATTTATGTTTGATTTATTATCACGAGGCCTTGATTGTATGTTTATGATGTTTGAAATTTTGTATTATATCATTATGTGAATATTTATTAATGTTCATGTGATTAATTTAATTATTATCATATCCATGGATATGTTTCATGATCATGTGATTAGTAATAAGGAATTATTGGATCAACATTTATTCTGACCATATTATTCTTCATGCTCAAGTTATTGATTAAATGGAATTTATTTTTAGTTATTTACCTTTCCATATGGTTTATGCCTTATTTACTCATGATAGATTCCGATGTACATAACCCTTATGGATCATTAGATCTCACCAATTATTTTGTTTCCTTTATATAGGATATGAATAACGAATATTTTAATTAGTTCAAGGATGAGAAATATTTACTTACACTATATTCTATTCTTATGTTTTAATATGTAATGTGATATTCAAGTATATATCTAGTTTACCGAGACTAATACTTTATTCGGTCATTTGGTATGGTATCACATGAATCGTATGACAATGTAATAAAGTAACCAAAGGCTTTAAGCTACTAAAGTTTAGGATATTACAAATATGAAAACATGGGGCCATTTTTCTTTGATTATGTCCTTTATATTATTTTAAGAAAAGGATAAATACAAAATGTCACCATATTGACATTGATTATTTTAAATTTTTATTATAAGGATAAAAGCTGATAAGTTTATTTTTAAATGTTTGTTTAAATATGAATTAAATTCTATCATGGTAATTTAAATCTAGATTTAAGTTATTGAAAAATTAAATTAAATTCCTACTCAACATCGACAAAGTATTCATTTAATCAATAGAAAAATAATAAAAATGTTTAAAAAATATTAAAAGTAATAAACTTTTGTTATAGAATTATGTTACAGAAATTTTATTGATAAATATAACATATTAATTATGTTTTAATGGTTTATATTTGAACTAATTTTTTTCCATGTTGTCTTTAAAGTCAAATTAAATGAATAGGGTGAAAAATGACATTAACAATTTTTACCGTTAAATAATATTTTATTAAATTATTTAAAAATAATAAAAATATTTAAAAGGGAAAGTAAGATAATAAATTGTAAAAAATTTAATCCCTTGACCATTAATGATGTAATTTTTTCCTTATAAGTAAAATTATAACCCTTTAATATTTAAATAGTCATTTCGACCATTAAGATAAAAATTGTTTAAACAAGGCATTTAACCAAAAGAAATGTTTTATTTTGACTCAAAAACCTATCTATATTCAATTTAAATGAAGATATTTAGACATTATACTATTTTTCTTCAAATATCTATCAATTTGAATTCATTTATCTTCATAATTAATTAATTTTATTTTAATCATTTTAGTAATTACAAATGTTTCATTTCCATCCCTTATAAAATGACACCACTTATGTCATTTAATTACACTAATTTGATCTATCTAGATAAAAAAACCAATTATCTTCTAAAATTATCTTGAAACAATTTATATGTGATGATTTTATTAAAATAAAATTCCAAGGGTCCTAAAGAAATGATCTAAAGGAGGTCTCCTAAAGAAGAGGTAATCATCTTACCCAACCAATTTTTATTTATTTCTTCTTATGACACCTAAAAACCTTAAAGATTAATCATAAAATAATAAATTATTTATCATTAATATTTTTAAATGTTTTAATTATCATAAAACCACTATTATACACCCTCTTTTACATCGAATGGGAAGTGAAAGTATCACTTGTGTGAATCTGTGGACAACCACTTCTACATATCAATAGAATTAATTAATCATAACTATATTTTATGGATGGGTATTATGGAGATTTTAATGTTTATAAATTATATTTATGACATTATTATTACTTTTTAATTACTATATCATACCTACTTTATTACCTAACAAAATTTAAGAAAATGATATTGTTGCTTGTGCGTATATGTGTACTACCACCTCTACAAAGTTATGCGATTCGTTATTCATTTTCACTTTACATGGATGGAAATAAATTTGTATTTAATGAATATATATGATATATAATATATTATAATGATTTTTTAAATTAATATTATTATATACCTTCCTATCATTCCATCTGTCAAAAATTGAAATCAACATTCATGCATACGTACATCATACCATATACATGAATAATGTAATTTATTTTAATATCAATATATTTTTATGGAATATTATAAATATGTATATATATAATATATATGATATTTATATCATAAATAACATTATGATGATTACATAACTTTGATAAATGTTTATGGATTAGAAATACCAAGCGAAAATTCTCAAGAAAAACAAAACACTTAACACTAAGAAATAATGATTTTAATAAGGAATTATTAATAAATGGTTGTGAAAATATTCTAATTATAAAATATATGATATTATATGTATGTAAATTATTTTATACCAAATTATAATAAATTTAAATTTATTATACTGGAGGATAGAGGACCTTCATGGCATGTCGAACTTGAGGTAAGAAGTTTTTGTTACAGTATCATTGTTTATCGAGATTATAAATGACTATGTTTCTAATAATTAAATATAATAATATAACACTCAATAATATCATGAAATTTAATATACTATGGTTATTTATTGAAAATATATTTTTCAATTTCTGTTTTATATCTTTATGTGATCAAGAGACTAAGAAAAATTGTTAAGGAAAACCAAATTTATTTCTCATTTCAGTCCAAAATAATTTTTCCTCCATTTCCACGTTTTTAGAAAATATTTTCAAGAATGTTTGTACTGTTATAAAATGGTTGTTTAAATTAATTTTTTTTACCCATGTTTTATTATTTACCAAATGGTTTAAATGGAATCTTCGAGTCAGTTTTTGAACAATGGACTTTTTTACTTTTCACAGAAAATTTGCAAGGAGTAATTATTTTTATAAACATAGCATGAATAGAATTTCTCATCACCATAAATTTGTAATGATTTGAATATTACTTTAAAAAATTAAAAAATTATTTTCAATGAATGTTTTTTCCTTATTATTTGGGTGATTTTTAGATTTTAATATGTGATATTAAAATTAAAAGGGTAATTTCCTCTGGAAATATTCCAGTGATCTTTTAAATATTTTTTTATCTTTGATAATATTATTTGATGTTATACAACATTTAAAGTGGATTTGATCCATTGATAAAATGTTAATTATTTATATTTATGGTTTATGGTTATGATGATAAATTAATGATGAAAACCATTTTATTTTCCATAGGTTTAGTTATAATGAATGCTTTTCTGATCTTATAGAATACATATGAATGTATTTATGACTATGTCGTGGGTGGGTAAAATGTTATATAACCCTAAAATTAATTGGGTAGTGAATAATGTTCTATTATCTCAAAGGGTACTTGGGGGGTAACCTAAGCTTGAAAAAATAGGGCACACAAGAGTTTATCACAAGCCAGAAAGAGGGTATATGAGTGGTTATCACTAATTCAAAATAGGTACATGACCAGTATGCCCAAGTTTAAATATTATTAATGTATTTAAGGGTTTAATTTTCATATGATTCCAATTATTATGATTATAAAACAATTTATTATACTCTTTTTGACATGATCTTATAGAAATGTTATGTTCTCATGTATCATGTTATTTGATCTCGTTATAATTCATGTCTTATGATCTATCAAGATTTATGCCATAAATCATGTTTATGATCAAATAATTAATAGTTATTATTTTAAAAGGTAAATATAATGTTATCATACCCATTATTGTTATTTTATGACTAAATTATAATTTATATCTACCTTGTTTTCCCTTATATGGTATATGAGCTCACCCTTTATTATCTTTTCTTTTCCATAGGATATGAAGAAAATTATTAAGTATGATGTGTCTAATAAGGGTTATGATTATAAATAAATTAGTGTGAGATGATTCATATATTATATAAATATTTTATTTATGTACATAAGTTTCCAATGATACTGAACATTTATGGTTTTTTCTTAGATCAAAATATTATGTATTGAATATTCATCTAATTAGATATTATATTTACATAGAAAATTATCATTTTTTATAATACATGGATCATATATGGTATTATAAATATGTATATGGATTTGGTATAATTGTTTAACAAATATTAATTTATTATAATGGAGTTTAAAGTGATTATGAATCATTCTAGACATAAGTTAAGGGTTCTTCATCTCAATATAGTTTCATTGAGTCATATTTCATGTTATTCACCAATTTATGTTTCTGAGGTCTATATATTGATCCTTTTATATATTATATAATATATACTTATTAATTTATATTATTTAAATTCAAAATTTAAATTATTTCTCAAAATAGGATTTGACTTTAATTTTATAAAGTTGTAAGGGATTACCATCTCAAATTGTCTTCTTTTGGACTTATATTATGTTATACACCTATCTTATTTTATGTGTATTATATTAATACTCTTTTATATATTGTATTATTAATGTAATTATGCTCATGGTATTTAAATATTCATTTATTTTTATTCCTTTAATGGGAATTAATACTCAAAAAGTTACCAAAGTATTAAGGGTTTTATGTTGCAATATCACTTTTTTCCTGGGTTGTTTATACTTAAATTTACATCATTGAAATAATATTATTTATATATCCAAAATTATATAAATATTATTATCCTTTATTTATTTATATATATAAAAAACTATCCTTTTAATTTTCATCTATCTATGTACCTCAAAGTTTGAAAGAAATTGTTTAAGTAAAAGTAGAATTTATTTTTCTATTCATTTGGGAATATTTTCTTCCACGTTTATATTTTCTTAAAAGTGTTTTCAAAAATATTTTTCAACTCTCCAAATTTTATTTGAATTCATTATCACTATTTTTAACTTTATTTTCCATGTTTTTAAAGGAATATTTTTATCATTTTCCAAATGTAGTACATTTTACCTTCTACAAAAAATACAAATAGAATATTTTTTTAATATATACATCATGAAATTTTTTCCCACTATGATGAATACTCTTTTTTTAAGATTATTTTAAAATTTTACATGGTGTTTTTCAAATAAAATGTTTCCTTAATATTTTTAAATATTTTATATTTTAATTAATTGATTTCAAAATTGAAAGGGTATTTTCCTGAAGAATGTTTTCAGTGATATTTTAAGGGTATTTTCATATATAACAAAATAAATTGATGTTTCTTAAATATTACTGGGTATATGATCTAATTTTACCACATTTATACTTTCTCTAGATGTTTTTTGTTTTTGATGATGAAATAACTCAGTTTCCTTTTCCATGGTTTATGTTTTAATATAATGATAAATGTTTTCATGATCACATGGAAAACATATGAATGGATTAAGATTATTTGATGTGTGAGTCCATTATATTCCTCTAATGAATTTGGTAAATATTATTTTTATTAATAACATAAGATACACAGTAGCTTCTCCCAATCCCAAAAGATGGAACACTTATGGTTAGCCCAATCCCAATAAGGATACAATAGAAGTTATCTAAAGACCAATGTAGAGGGAAGCTAGCTAGTCCTAAAACTTGATGAAAGTCTTGGTTGATATAATTATTTTATGATTATGTTTATTCTACTCATTTATGTCATGATCTTAGGCTAATTTTGTTCTATCATTATTCATATTCATTTATTCCTTCACGATTCATGTCTTATAAACTTGAAGTATTTATACATGAATCATGATTATGATCATTGAATTTCTAGTTATTATTTTTAAATATCAATCTCATGGTTTCATAACCATATGCCCATGTTATGCATAAAAATTATTATTGATTACAATCTCCCTTATTTACCCTTATTGATAATCTAGACCCATCCTTTATTATGTTTTATTTTCCCCTCGATATGAAGAATGGTTTTAAGAATGATATGTATAAGAAAGGTGGTAGTTCAAAATAACTAAGTGGGAGATGATGCATGTCTTTTATGTTCATGTTGTTTATGTATCAATGGTTCCAAATAAAATAAACCATTATGGACCTCAAATTTATTGTATTATATGTAATGAATATTCACCTAATAAGATGTAATATTTATGTATGTAAATTTTGGGCCACTATAGATTATATATAAATTTGTAATGAAAATAATTTTTAAATACACTACAATCAGTGAAATGAAGATCAATGATCATATAACTAAACTCCAATAATTTAAAAAGATGGATAAAAAAGCATATAAGAATGGATGGATGTGGATTTTTTTTAAAATTCTTTACTTAATGTAGGTAATAAGTGATCTAAAGGAAAAGGGGGGATGGAGGAAGTGTAGACTATTAATATAGAGATAGAAGAATAAGAGGATGATGAATAATCATCACTCCATCACATGAAAGAAGAAGAGGAATAAATTAAGTTTTATTATATTGTCAAAATGTTAGTGGAGGGAATGAAGAAATAATAGGTTGATTAAAACATCATAATTTTAGAGGTCTAAAATAGAGAAGTAGTGGATGAGATAGAATTCTGTGAATTTGGTGATTTTTTTATGAGAAGTATCATTTAGTTCATAAATAAGTTGTTTACTAAAATGATGAAATTAAATAATACCTTATAGAATTTAATGATTTAAGGAAAAGTATAGTATGTGATAAATTTTTTTAGAGGCTATTGAAATTTATAATAATCAAGAACATACAACACTAACATAAGTAAACCAATATTTTAAATTTTAAGAGATTGTCACCAAAATTTATGACTCAATCATTATTCCAGATGAAGAAAATATGGAGGGGGTGGTGAAAGGAAGTGATATGGATGAGAATAATGTAATATTTTATAATGAAACACATCCATATATAGAATAAATAATTAAGATACTATAATTCACATAATTTTTACTAACTTGAGAAAAGGGAAGGAGGATGACAATGAGAAAATATGCTTTAAACTCTGTAGATTTCTATAATGAGGAAAATAATTGGATCCCTCTTGAAAATACAAGAATAATAGAATAATAACATGTTGGGTATCATAAATAAAACTATAGGGAAGCGTAATATGTCATTTCTAGTTGAAAGAGAAACAAAAATTAAATATTTTCGAAGAGAATTAGTGTAGGGGATCTTAACATAAGTGAAATTGATGAATGGTTTGAAGAGGAAAACAATAAACTCCATAAAATGTTGTGACAATTTTAAAAATAAAAAATACTCTTTGAAATTAAATAATAAATATTAGAGTACATAGGTTTATAAGGACTCCCTAGAGACTCAAGAACTCTAATTTGAAGGAGAACCTCAAAAACTGGGTGAATCTGGAATGGAAATAGAAGTGTTGGAAGAAGAGTGATCAAAACTGGATTATTCTTTTGGTAAATGGGGAATAAAAATCATAAAGGAAGTATTAATTATAAAATCTACATATCCTTCAAAATATTAAATGATAATAAAAAGTTAATGTACTAGGGAAGGAGGGATGTTGTAAATTTAATATTTTTTTTATGAATAATAACTTACTAGAAATAAAAATAATAATGAATGATTCTGTAAACCTATTAGTGTAATGAAAAAAGAAGAAAATACTATACACCAATAGATGGATAAGGTTTTCAAAATTCAATGATTTATCGTAACTTTTAATAAAAATAAATAAGATACAATAGGGTAAGAGGAATGATATAAAATTTATACATTTTTTAAATTTCCTTTTACTTTCTTTTAAGTAGTCAAAAATATAGAATCCACCAGCATCCTTAGTCAATAAGCAACAATAGGGGTGGAGAAAAAAATTCACACTAGATTAGTAAAAATTAGAATCATTTTTATAACATGATCACATAACATTTTTTCACTCTAATTATATGACACCCATATGAATGGCCATACATATAGAAAAAAAATTGTTTCCAAAAGGAAAAATGTTTTTTTACTAATTTATAAGAACTTGTTTCATTTTTAATTTTATTTTATGATTTACCTATATAGTTCATGTTTTCTTACCTTCCCCTATCATTATTTTTTAATTTTAATTATTTAAAACTAAAACATTCACTTAATTAATAATTTTTTCCATGCACAAGAAGAAGGATCTATGGGAAAAAGAATAGGTAAAGGAGAAGGATAGAGAGAAAGTAAAAATTAATGTAATGTTAATGAAAATAAAATCCTTTTAAGGATTAAGGAATATAATCTATTATTAACTAGGAATAATTTCATTAATTTATTGATTTTGATGTATTGTCTTATGTTTTTTATAAAATTTGAAATTTATATTCACACCTCACTTTAGTTAAACATTGGGGACAATGTTCAGTTCATGTATTGTGAAGGTATACTTTAAGGCCCCATGTTTTCATTTTTTCCTTTTCAGATGACCTAGGAGATATCACAACATAATAAATATATTTTTCTTGTTTGGAAATGTGTATTTATAATTATATTTAAAGAAAAATATATAGGTGGAAATTTTTTAAAGTTACTTTATTATTCCAATACTGGGTTGTCTAAATTTATTAGGGTTATGATTTTAATAAATCACATTTATTTTAATAAAATTTCATTTATTAGATAAATTTTAACCATTCATTACATGACTTGATTTTAAAAAATATTTTAATTCCCATTCCCTATATGGTTATGAGAATTGTTTTAATTTTTCATTCACATACCCTTTTTTTGAGAGAAATCAGGATGCCCACCACTTCTAAAACATGCTATATTTTATAATAAAAACATTATGATTTATAATTCCACTAAACTGATTAAGGTGATAAATTTATTGTAATTCATATAATTTTACATTGAGATAAACCCTACATTAGAAATTTTTTTTAAACTCATTGAAACCATATAATACTTTAATAGGGAGCCACATTACATGATGATATATCCATTAAAACCACAACTCTCTAAGTATAAATTCATTACCATTTAGTTTAGTTTAAAATCATAATTTTTTATATTTTTAGGAAGTTGTTAAAATCACTACACTAAAATAATAATTGTTTTTGGAACTCTTGAGTTATTGTGATGAAAGGTTTGAAATATTTAGTGACTGAGAATAGATTGATTTATTGATATTTTAAAAAATGAAATCAAATGAAAAAAATGATCTTTTGGGATACATAGGATTGACCAATTGCTATGAACACCTTACCTAATATTATATTAACTATTACTATTAGTGTTAGTTAGAGACTGATAGTGGGGATTAAGGTTTTAGTTCGTTTTACTTCCTCTGATGTGGGACCTTTTCCTTACACATATTGCACTAAAAAAAATAAAATGTTGAAACTATTGAGAAAATAAGAGGATTTATATAATTTTTTTTCATGTTTAAATGTGTCCAATACTTGATGAGATGAGATAGAAGTGATCATTTTTTCTATTTGGAAGAGGAGTTGAAGGAGGATCACATTTAATTAAGATTTAACTAAATATCATATATTTTGCTTTATGAATTTTTACCTTATTTTCCGAAACTATAAATTTTACTTGATATCATAACCCCCCAACCATTATACTTAGATTAATTAGAACATAAATGAAATATCCGCAATATTTTTTATATTAAACTTCCATGTGGAGATAGTGATAACTTTTAAGCCTATGTATAGAGTGAAAATACATGATATTGAGTATAAATCTATTATATAAGATCTCAAGTGATGAGTAAATATAAAATTGGATAGGTATATAATAATTAGAATGAATATTTATGAGAATTTAAACAACATGAGATGAATAATAAAATATCTTGAATTGTGATTTTGAAATGAATATTTGTTTTGCACTTAATTTTGGGTAGGAATTGTTCTTTTAATATGGTTATTTAAAACATTATTTTATGGGAATGATTCTTTTAAAAGGATCCCTTACTTGAGTATTGATCCATTTTTGTTTAGAGGTTGAGTTTTTTCTCAAATAAAAGCAATGATTTATGTTTGGCGGGGTTTTATGAGCATTATATATATATATATATTCCTCGATAGTTATATTAATTTAAAGCCCATTTGTGTCTAATTTTAGTGTTTTATTTTTTTTATTACTTAAATGGATGTTTAGTGTATTGTTTTGTGTTTTGTGATGTTTTAGTGAAAATAAGATGCATGATACAAGAAAAATGTAATTTAGAAAAGGTAAAAGAAATAGAGAGTGGAGAAGAAAAAATATTTTATCCTTTGAGGAAAATACTGTAAGAGTTAATACTAGTATTACAGTCATCTATCATATGTTCAAGCCATAGTGAGAATTTGAATAAGAGAACTAGGACCTAGTGTGGGTTAATTATAGGAGTTCTACACAGGGGTCATAAAATGAGGGAATACTACAGGTTAGTGCTAGGCAGGGGGAATGACATGGGGAGGTGGTTGTACTACTAATATATCTAGCACTCCACCCACCTTGGGCAAAGAAGAAAAATATTGATGGGAGACACTATGATATAGAATTATGTCATCACCAGAAACTATTTATCATTAAAAGTATCAATAATGTATCATGAAACACCATAACCCCTTCTCAAAGATAGAACCTCTGTCACATCACATCTCCAACACCTCTTGTATGTAGTTCCCAAACGCCATTGAACCACCATTATGGCCAAAAAAGGGAGATCTACAATGGTTTTTTTTGTTCAACTATAAAGGTAGGGACTACAATTGATGACCGAAGGAATCCCATCACTAAAAAATGTTAAAGAGAATAACCCATGCATACATGAATGGTGTTGACGTTCTTGAGCTCTAGGAGTCGCTGAGATGATCAAAAGTTGTGGAAGAAGGGTTATGCATACCCTATGGGAAACCCATGACATTTAATTGTCAATTACATTGTAGAAAAATAGATTGGTTTTATATGTGGAATGGTCCATTTCATGGAATATACACAACATTATGAAAGTGTACACTATAGAAAATATGGCCATTATCAGCACTAGAAAAGGGCATTGACAGTGCTAGAAAATCTCTGTTAATCGAGGCGAAGATATGGGGTCCCTTTTATCAGCGCTCTGAAAAGCGCTGATAGAAGGGGCATTTATCAGCATTTTTTAGCCATGATAAAAGTTAAAAAAATTAAATTTTTTTAAAAAGAATATATAAAATGTGTGTGTGTGTGTGGGGGGGGGGGTTAACAGTGCTTGAACCCCCATTTTATCAGTGCTGGGTGGAGCCCCCTCCCTCTCACTGGATGCTATCTGAGTCCGCACAACCCCCTCCCACTTTCCCGCGCACCCTTTCTTCCACCAGAACTCGAACCCGAGACCTCCCCCTTTGCGCGGTTGCACCTTTACCACTAATCCATTTAGTTTTTTCTCCATTTAATGACATATCTATTTATTTATATATATGTAGTTATATTTAATCATATATTAATATAGATTCATATTAATATAAATATATTTAGTTATATTAATAGATATGTATTTATTCATATATTAATATATATATATATATATATTTATATTATTATAAATTTATATCTATCTATATATATATATTTAGTTATAATTTGTTATCTATATATTTATTTGTATATTAATATATATTTATAAGATTAGTTTTGAATATATTTATAAATATGTTTTTTATGTGTGTTTATAAATAAATAAATAAATACATACATACACATATAAAACACAAACACACACACACAGATATATATATATATATATATGAATAAATACATATATATGTGTATGTAAAAATACTTAGAATGCTAAAATGACCATAACTTCTAATCCAAAAGTCTGTTTCAACTCCATAACTAGTCAAATTGAGGAAAATGAAACAATATTCGATATGATATGTTGTACATACCTAGAGGACATATGGATCAGAAGTTATAGCTATTTGAATGTTAAGAAACCAGAGTATCCTGACTACAAAATTAGTTTTGGAGGCCTTCTAGGCCTTTTTTAGCCTTAAAAATGGGACAGAAGGTTTCCTTGGGTCACTATCACATACATCACGTCGCATGCTTCGATTTTATATGAAGTAGAGCTAAAACAGACACCCAGATAAAAAGTTATATCTGTTTAAAGGTTAAGTTTCATTTTCAAATTATTTTAGATCTTTTATTAATTTTTTTTATTTTTGTGTCTTCAAATTGTTATTAAATGATTATTAGTCAATGATAATTAGAAAATTATTAATTAATAATATTTTTTAAAGTATTTTAAATCTATTTTCACTCAATTTCTTATATATTTAATGTAATAGTATATTTCTAATTATCTAAAACATATTTAAACAATAAATATTATATTTATATCAATATAAATATACTTATATATCAATATATAATTTTTCATGATTTTTTTGAAATATATACTTTATCAGTGCTGATAATGCCCCCATTATCAGTGCTACTAAAAAATCACAGATAAAGGTTTCCACTTTAACAGCACTAAAAAAAGTTTTGATGGGGGGGGGGGGGGGGGCTTTATCAGTGCTAAAAAAAGCACGGATAAAGGAACCCCCTTTATAAACTCTTTTTAGAACTATTCATGGGGACCCCTTTGTTGACCATTTTTTTAGTATTGCTGATAGTGGGGCTTTATCAGTGCTTTTTTTAGCGTTATTAATGGGTGAAACTACGAAAACCGTATTTTTTGGTAGTGGTGTGTGAGTGAGTAGGGTTTTGATTTAATATTACCTCTACCTAATGATGTTTCATTTAAGGGTATAGAAATTGACTTTCATGAAACAAATAATAGACCTTATGTGAGTCTAATTTTCATTTTGTTGAATGTGGTACCCATTTTATGTAGTATACTGAAATATTTCTATGTGGTTTGTTATTAATATTTACTACTTTAGAAATAAAAAAATGTTAATATATATAGATTTTGGATAATTATGACATAAGTTATTCACTAGGATGTGGTAAGACCTAGTATAGAAGTGGATTGGGTTTGACAGATCTAGGATCTTTTTAAAATGTGGTATTATATTTCACTATAGATGAACATAGGAAGTCTATCATGAATATTGTTATGAAATGTTGTTTTTTTCCACTATAATGAGATGCAATACAAACTTAGTATTACTATTGAATAGTGAATCTTTTATTGAGGGTAAAAAATGATCTTAATGCATTTGATTACCCATAATAAAAATATGGATTACTTTTAAATTACCTACACTGCATCCTATTGCATCATAATAAAAATAAGTTTAATCTATGGAAAAGATCTTTGGGAATATGGGGATAACTTTTGTGTGATTCCAAGAGTTTTAAATTCAATATTTTTTCACTATACTTAGATCATAGAAAATTTTTAGGCTTAATTGTATCAATAAAATTATGATTTAGGGGTACATAAGAAGGTAGTTTCTAGGATATAGTTTCCTTTGAATAAATAATATTAATCAATAGTGGTATTTTCCACACCACATAACTCCAGGTCAGTATATTTTTAAATATAAAGTTCCTAACTTTTAGATTCATTCAAAATACATTTCACGTGATGAAATGATGCATAATTGAAGAACTTGAGTTGATTATTTTACCCATATAAAAGGGATATTTTTAAAAGTGATAATAAGAATCAATTTGGGGCATTATCAACTTGGTGTCAATAGAAGTGAGATTTTCCCAATCATTAGATATGTTACACAGATAGGATTTCTATTATTTCCTTTTTTTATTTTTTCAAAGAAAATTTTGGATTATTATATTGATTGTAAAAGAAAATCCACGCATATTTTTGTTTTTGTTCAACCATTTTATTTTAGTTAATTACTCTATTCTATTTTCTACATTATCATGTTCATTCATTGTCAATGAACAATCAATCATGAGTGGCTAGTGTTATAGATAAGGGTGGTTCTATTTAAAAGGGATGTGTACATAATGATTTCCATTATTCCTATTAATTGTATCACAATGAGAATAATTTGAAATATATCCCCTCATTTCCATATAAGAGAGCTAGATACTAGGGGAAAAGCCCCAATGGGATAGAGGGGAGTGGGGACTGAGAGATGAATTAACTTTACCAATTAATTTATAGATAGATATTAAGGAATATATGTTTTTTGGATTACCTTGAATAAAGTAATTAATGGTCCTAGGAATTTATAGCTTTAGTCAACCAAGTAGATCTTAATATCCCATAAAGACCACTGATTAATTTTTTGATCAATATCATGTGGGTGGTTGAATAATTCCAAATAAATAAAAATAATATTTGATTTCAGTTCCCTACCCTTCACCCTACTTAAAAATTTTACTGTATAGTTATGTTTAGTAATTTTCTAGTTAAATTAGTTAGTTTAAATTAATTTCATAGTTATTTAAATAATTTTAAATACATAATATTCAAATTATAGATCATAATAAATATTCTTTTTTTATATAGGATCAACCTCATACATCCAATACACTATAATTTTAGGGTCAGTGTTAGTTTCAAGGAAATGGAAATTCAAAATTTTCCCACCATGGGGGATTGACAATGCCGTGAGTCCAGGATCATGTATATTATGATATTCTAAAATAATAAGAAAAAAATAAAAATAGTAATAAATTCCAAACCCTTAGGCTTTAAACTTTCTACATGAGGTGATACCATACCTACTTCAACCTTTATATATGTACCTTTGAACATACCACTATAATTGAAATTCTATTGTTGTGTATTTAATTTCCCATTAGGATGACCAATTTAAAAAATTATACATTTTCCAATCCAATATTACTAGGAATATTTATATAATATAAAAATAACGGGTTTAATCCCATTAGGAGAAAAAAGGGAGTAGAAAGACTTTATAACTAGGTACCTAGAGTTTAATATTCATGATGATTTAAAAATATATATCAAACTATGTCATTTGACTAAACTATAGTTGACTAATAGGGTATTCATACATATTTTTAGTGTATTTTTTATAATATTTCATCAATCTAATCGTGCATTGATCCAAAGGTACTCTCAATGGATATCTCCTAATGTAGTTAATTTATTTGGGTAAAATTAATTGATTATACGTAAATTAATGAAAATTACTTAGTCTTTGAATAGTTAACAATAAATGTGAATTGAGATAAAATCATTATGGGGAAGAAAAATTAAATTTATAAATCATAATTTAACTATATCAACTAGATTAGGGTTCATCATATGGACATACCTAGATTGGGTTCATGTAGAAGGAGATGATTTGATTGATTACAAACCTCATTTCCAACTAATTAGAATTCCCATTTTTAGATCAGTGATTCATTTTTTCTCTATCTCCTTACTCTCAATTACATATCACTATAAATTTCTCTATTCGATGTAGAAAGGGATTCCAAAAAATGAAAAGAAATTAAAATGAAGTAAGAATTCATGGAAAGTATAAAATAATTTGAAAGTATGGGAAATTAGAACAAAAAACATGAAATAAAGAGAAACACACATAAAAAAATATAATTAAAATTAAACTAATTCAGAGGCATGAAGAAATATATCAAAGTTGAAACCATCATTGGAATATTAGTAAATAATAATAAAAAAGAATCTAAGGTAAAAATATACATGCCTCATAAAAATATTGGTGTAAAAGAATATAAATAGACTAACATTGTTCAAAGACTAATTTGTGATCGATGAAATGAATGTTATTGAGGTACTTCTGATGAGAGTCTATATTAAAATTTTACAACATGAACTATATTAGCAGTGTGAATATAGAAGTCTGGTCTTTGAGAGTATAGATCTTCCTTGATTCACTTCTTGAAAAGTGGGGGTGAAATGTTTTGGACTTTAACAAATTAAATTGTATACATTTAATGAAACCTACACAGAATTAATTTTGGTTCAATTTTTGAATCATCTTTTATATCAATGATCATAAATTAAATTCAATCTCACAGATTGAGTAATTTCAATGAAATTATATCTGATTATATTTTCACTATCCACATTAAGAGTTATGTGTTCACTATGTAAATCATCAACAATTTTAGTATTTCATTAGTATCTCCTTAAAAATTTCATCTTTAAAAAATATACAAAACTCAAATAACAAATCAGGTCATATGATGATAAAAAATATTAAAATCATTTAAATTTGGGTAAAAAATTTATATTTAATTAAGGTATATCAAATCACCCCAAAAAAAACTGAAATAACAACTTTTCCTCAAAAAAAATCTTATAAAAAAGGATTTCAAAGAACCTACAAACCCCATAAAGAGAAAATCAGATAAAATCAAGAAAATAAAACCAAGTACTATATAAAACTAATTCGGCCTCAAATACACATCCATTCACAATCACTAGTCAATTTTTTTTTCAATTTCAACCCCTCTTCTATTCAATCATCACTTCTTACCCTTTCCTTAAGTGACCATAACCATTTTTTGATTAACCCCACCATAAATTATTTCTATCATCAATCAATTTAAATTTTTGAATAGAGTTATTCCAAAATTCTAAATAAATATCCATAACTATTTACTTACATTGGTTATCAAATTTCCACTCCATAAAGAAAAATAATTAAAATAATCTTATGGGATTAACATTAAGGATCAAATAACTCTATGGATAAAGGGTAGGTAGGAAATAATGTATAACAAAATCTAAACACAATAAGGAGGAAAAACTCCTTAGAACAATTCATGATAATCAAAAGTAAATTATAATGAAATTATCATCCCCAGATAAACACCACTCTCCACCACCATATTTCAAACTAGATTAATAATATAACAAGTATGAATAATGAATGATTCATCCCCTTAAGTTTCTATTTTTCCAAACTTTTTAATTAGAATAATCCACCTATCCACCACTTAATCCTATCTAATCTAAAGATAACCAGTCTAGTAATGGTGATTTTTACTGACCCATGATAGAACCCATTTTTATTTATTTATTATTATTATTAATTTTTTAGAGGGGTAAACAATAAAGTACAATAAATGTAGTCATGAATCAATTCCCCAAAATCCAATGACACACCTCCTCACATATACATGATAAAGATCATCCCATTCCAATATAAATTCACCCTCAACACATAGAAAAACACATACTTATTTGAATATCATAAAAAAATGATAGTTGTGTAGTAATGGATAAAATTAGCCAATAATGTGGAACAATACTAATAAGGTAATTAATTGATTCTATAGGCTTGGTAGGATCAATATATTGGTGGGTATTATCATAAAGATACCATCAATAAAAATTTATCAATCATTTTAAAAGTGTATTTTTATAGTCATTACATTGAAAAGATACCTATCAAATATCTATTAGGTTTAGATGTCTAGAGTATCTCTCAAGAAATATGATCAGTGGAACATCCCAACCCAGGTGCCACATACTAGTACCCCAAGCCAGTCAGTTACATGACCTCAAGCACACATCCCCATACCCCATAAGCTAATGACAAGTAGAAAGGGTTGAATATAAAAAAAGTGGAGACTATACACTCTTTATCAAAGTAATACAATAACAAAAACAAACCAGTATCACATGATAAACGAAAACTAAAAATAATATCTATAAATTAGTAGTAGATATTTCATACCGAATAAATGTCAACTGTCAAAATGAAAACCCAAAATAAAGACACCGATAACTCACCGAAGTGAGTCCCAAAAAAATTCTAGTTCCCTCAGTCATGCTCTATCCCTAATCAACCATTTAATATAGGGATATTTCCATTATCCCATCCTGTAAACATCAAGTCTATTTGGGTACTGATCATAAATCCTAAATAGGATGGGTGTAACACATAGTAGGCCACCACCAACAATGTTTGAAAAACATTCTTTAATAAAATTGTTTAAAATTTTATAAAGAATAAATTACAATTCATAAAGTAATGGTTATATCATTTCATTATTTTTTTTAACCTCATAAATCAAAGGGTTCATGATGACACCCATATTTCCAATACCTACTTCAGCCTGTGTCAGATTATGAACTATCCCCAAGTGATATTATATATCACAATAACATGGTAATCATTTACCATTTCATTTAATTTCATAGCATGACCAATTGGAAACATAGTTCAATTCCAATTTCATGGGCATAAAAGGACATTTCTAACACCCAGTGGGTATTTGGATCCTATGTCTCTTTCCCACACCTCAATCTATCTTAGGTATTTGGAGCCTCAATCCCTATCCCACACTCAATTTCACAAGTGTATTTAGATCCTCGGTACATGTACCATATAATAATAAACAAAAATGGGTGTTTGGAGCCTCATTCCTTATCCCACACACATATATCAAGCAGTCACACATATATCACCTAAATCAAATGAATCAAGGTTAATCATAATTAACACCCTTTTTATCATTTCACATCATGGATACCATTTAAATTATCAAAAAAATCATGGTTCAACAATTTAATCACATTTAATAATATGATCAACTCACCACTAAACAATTTTTCAGTATTTAAATCATATAACCCATTAACCCCTTAATGTTAATCCAACCATCCAATAATTCTCATTATCAATTAATACATAATCACATTAATTAACCATTTACACAATATTATTATTTAACTAATTTCATATTCCCTATATACCATCGATTTAATAATCACATCATTCCAATATTTAAATAAGCAACTAATTAATCCAATTAAACCAATTTACAATTGCTCTAAATTCAACCCTTTCAATTATCACATAGAAATTCAATTTAATAAAATTAAATTCCAAGATCAATTTCTTAATTATGGATAATGAAATAAACAATTACATAAAAATAATTAAATCAATACTATGTGATTTTCAATTTAGACCACTTAACTCAAGATCATTGATGGACCCTCGCTAACAGAAATCACCAGTTGAAGCAGAATAACCAATATCATGAAGGAGAATGAGATCTAGATCTAAAACCTAAATCGAAGATCAAATGTATTAGATCCATGAAAACCTAGAACTATATCCATTACCAATGGAGGAAAAAATCCCTTCAAATTTTGTGAGAAAGACGAAAGAGAGGGAGGAAACCAACCGAGAATATATGAAATATTAGTAATAGGTATAGATTTGTCAATAGATCTTTAATTATTTATGAAAGAAGTTTGTAAAGTCTTCTAATCCATATGGGAGCCTCTAAAATTCATAGTAAAGAGTTTAGGTCTTATTGGGGGTTATTAGAGATTAATACAGGGTGGTTTACAATTTTCTTCTAATTATTATGGGGTCTTTTTTTCTCCTCCCATGTTTTCCCATACAAGGTGCACTGGTTGACCTAATCAAGTTCCTAAATGTGTTCCTTCTCATTGGTGGTCACATAGTTACTATAGTTAGGGTGCATGGTTTGGAAAATCTTGCACCAACTGTGTGAATCCCCTCTATTTGGGTTTATATGGTTTGTTATCCTGGGCACATGGTTTGGGAAAATTGTGTACCAACTGTGCACTTCCCGTATTATTTAAAAAATCTCCAATTTATCCAAAAACTCCCCAAAGTAAAACAATAAAAAGATAAATTCAAAACAAGGAAATAGATTACCCAAAATCAAGATTGATACTTTTCTAGAAAAAGTTCAGGCTAATACAATCTCCCAACCTTACAACAGCTTATCCTCGAGATGTACTCCCAAACATCTCTAAGATTCCTTGTAAAAAATATTAGGCTAATGAGCCCACATATCTACTTCTCTATTCCATGTTTCCTCCTGAACATGACCATGTTTCGACAATATATGAACTAATGAAACATTATTTCCCCAAACAAATTTCTCACTAATATCCAACACACATATCAAACGCACCTTAAAGGACGCATCGACCACAAGCTCAAAATCATCCACATCTATCACATGAGAATAGTCAGGGTGATACCGTTGAAGTTGAGACACATGAAAAATGTCATGCATAACACCATAACTTTTTTTAAGAGTTTATAATTACAACAGTAGAACGATTCTCTCCACAACATCAAATAGTCTTAAAAAATTGGGTTCCAACTTACCTTTCCTCCTAATATTACGGTGAAACAATCTAGGAGGCATCAAAAGGAAGAAATGATCACTAACTACAAACTCATGTGGTCATTGATATCTTTTAGCATATGAATTCTGTTTACTCAGAGACATAACCATACGTTTCTATATCAGCTGAACCTACTTTTATTTTTCCTTCATAAGGCTTGGTCCTGAAAACTCCAACTCACCATATTTCATCCAACATAGAGGTGATTTACATAGCCTACCATAAAGATCCCCATATGGATCTATCTGTATAGTTTCTTTATAACTTTTATTATTGGTGAATCCCACCAATGTTAGGTTCATCTATCAAGACCCACTAAATTCTAGGAAACACAACCAAATCATATTCTACAAAACATGGATTGTACATTCTGAATTATCGTCTATCTATGGGTGGAATGTCATTCTCAATAATACCTATGTAACAAGTGCCTTATACAATCTATGATAGAAGTGAGATGTAAAATATTAGTCATAGTCTGATACTATACTCCAAGGTAGCCTGAACAAATAGACTATAACCCAAACACACATGTATCCCAACTGATCTATCGAGAAAGTATCCCTTATATTCAAGGAATGTGCTACCTTTTTCAAATAGTCCACAATTACCCAAATAGAGTCATTCTTCTGGGGTGTCCTGAGGCTACCAACCAAAAAATACATGGTAAAATTGCACCACTTCTATTCCAGAATGATAAAAGACCATATTAAACCACCAATTCATTGATTCTCGACCTTAATATATTGATAGGTGTATCATCTTATCAAAGACTCTACAATCATCTTTTTTCATCCCTGGAAACCAATATTGTCGATGTAGGTGATGATACTTTTTTTTTCAAACATAGATATACCCCCCAATTTAAGGGAATAAATTCAAAAACTAGCTCCCCCCAGATACTTGTAGGAACAAAAACCCGATTCCTAATATAGATGATCTCATCATCATCATCTGTGGTCAAATAAGATGGTGAATCCCCACATTAAAGTATTTATCTTAAGAAAAACATTCTAGATCCTGATACCACCTCTCCCTAATCTGACTCAAAGGTTTATAATTTACTGAAACTGGTATGAGATTCATCTTCTCATGACCCTCTTGAACAACAATATGAATCTCAACTAGAAAAGTCATCATTTTCCACTAAGAACTAGACTCTTAAACTACATAAGTCTTATTTTTCCTGATTAGATAATCAAAAAAATTGTTTCTCTTCTCAAGTGTATATGCTAGATCAAAATAAAATGACTTCGTATAATCAACCCACCTTCACTAGAAGATATTCAAATATCATTGGGAAACGATATACTTTAAGATCTTATGATCGGTATACACAATAAAATTTTAACCCAATAGAAAATTCCACCTACCCATCAAATCATAAACCATAATATCTAATTAAAGGTTGTGCGTAGGATAGTTTTGTTCATGTGGAATCAACTATTGATACCCATAAACGAAAACATGATCTCCCTATATCAACACTGCTCTAATCATGATCCTAGAAGCATCATAGAACAACATATACTTCTCAACCAGATTAGGTAGGATTAGTATTGGTGTTATAGTCAAGTTCTTATTAAACTTCTAGAAATAATTCTCACAGGCCCCCAACCATTAAAACTTAATTCAATTTTTTTTCAAGACTAAAATTGGGTCTTACAAATGTAAAAAGTTTCAGATGAACCCCCAAAAATAAACCACTAATCCTAGAAAACTGTAGATATCAAATGCATTATTGAGATGATCCTAAGATAAAACTATATGCACCTTCTCTGGGCCCACTAAAACACCTTCCTTTAAGAATATTCAACCCAATAAATGTACATAATCAATCCAAAACTGATACTTAGATATCCTGGAATATATCTATTTATCTCTCAGTGTAATCAGGATGATGTCAAGATGTTGGGAACGATCATAATGAGTCTTAGTGTACACAAATATGACATACACAAATACTACCACAAAATAATATAGGTATAGATGGATGATTTAGTTTATCAAGTCTATAAACACTTCTCATGTGTTCATAAACATGAATTACATCATGACGAACTCATAAATGCTACACCTTCTTCTAAAAATAGTTTGAGGTATGTCATAAGGTTAAACTCTCAACTAGTGATATCCTTATGTCAAGTCAATCTTATAGAAAATAAAATCTACTCTCAATTGGTCAAATAGATGATTGATATGTGGAATAGGATAATAATTCTTCACTATCATCTTGTTCAACATCTGATAATTGACAAACAAGCACAAACTCCCATCATCCTTATTTTCAAACAATACTAGTGAACCCTAAGGGGACATACTCAGACGGATAAACCCCTTGTACATCAACTCTTCCAATTGAGTCTTAATCTCTTTAATCTATATTAATTTCATTCTATATAGTGGAATATAAATTGTTTCAACAAACTCCACATGTATCTCAGGAGGAATCCCTAAGATGTCCTCAGGAAACATGTTTTAGAATCTATCCACTATGGGTGTAAATACATCATTCATTGCACCCTCATTATCTAGAAATATACAAGAAAACCAAGTGGTGATCTCTCCTAGTTTTTTATGAACTGTACTTATACATCCCACTTGGATATCCCATTGTCCATGGTGAATATAATTTTTACCCCCAATAAATGTAAAATTCACTCTTTTATGGTAACAATCTATAAGGGTTTGGTACAACACATACTATTTCATACTTTTAATTATTTTAAATCCTAAAATTTCCATTATGTAGAGATCCCATAGAAATGATACTCCCAAATGTCAATATTAAACCCCTTGCAAAAACTAATGGCCATCGATCATAATCCTAATGGTGTATCGATCGTCAACACACCACAAAAAAAATTCACTTTAAATTTCAACCCATTCACACATTTTTTATGATATAAAGGAATTAGATGCACCAATATCAAATAAAGAACCATAAATCATATAATCTACAAGAATAGTACCTATAAATGTTTCTGGTCTAGCCTTTATATCTTTTTTATGTAGAATTAACTACATAAAACTATCTTTCCCCTCTTCCCAGTGATGCAGTCTGAGCCCCCTGGGCTATACCACTATACTGATATGATTACTCTTTCCTAGAAGCACCATTTCTAATGCTTATACCTCCATGGATTATAGATCTATAACTCCTAGACTGATAAATTATAGAATATAACCTACAAGAACTCTGATTCTGCCTAGCCTCCCCATCATTTCCCATATTTCATGGGTAGCTACATAACCTATAAAGTTGTCCACTCAAACCACAATATCGGAACTTTATAGATGGTTGGGGAAAATTTCTATGAAAGTGTCCAGACCTACTACACTTTTGGAAAAGTACCAAGGTAATATCTTGAGTAATTAATCCTTCCCCTTAGCCACTCCTCTTTCTAATGATTTAGTCAACATTATCATAGCGACACTTCCTACTCTAATAATAAGTACCTCCTGATCATCCATCTAAAACCACTGGTCGTCCACTAGAAGCCTATTTTAGGTTCCCCTCAGATACAAGAGCCTAATCCACCACCTTAGTAAACTTTTTTAATAGGAATATGTTAACTTGGGTTATAATCTCACATTTATGTTCATACTGGAAACAAAGTTCTGTAGTTTTCCCATCTGCTTCTAGATCTGGAGAAAAGAAATATAATTTAGTAAAGCGTCTAGTATAGTCCATCATGGACATACTACCTTGGTTCAACTACAAGAACTTATCTACCCAATATTATCTCAATGTATTTATAAAAATTTTCTCTAAGAAATTCTATTGGAAGTTCTTTCATACCATACCATATTCATACCTAGTCCAATATTGAACATACCACAAGTGTTTCACTAATCCTTATAACATATAAATATCCAACTTGACCATTTTCTCAGTGTGAGTCTTTAAATGGTCATGTATATTCTGGATGGACTCAATCCACAACTCTACTACCTTAGGCTCACCCTCCCTAGATATAGTCAAAGGGTTCTTTAACTTAAACTCTCATCTAAGATTAGATGAACTTTTCACAAACCACCCTCAGGCCTCTATATAAACTACATGAATAGAGAAAAGTTCTCACAAAAATTCTTTATGTATCCTTCACCTAGAAAAATTTGTGCCTCGGGTTCCACTATTGGAGGATCATTTCCCGCCATATCCCCCTATCATCCGACCAATAAGTGTTATTGTGGAAACATATCTCTACAATTTGAAATAAACACCTCAGGAAACATGTTATAAAATTAACACATTTAACAAGAGGGATTGACAAAAATTCATAACAAGTCATCCCCTTATCCCAACACATGGTTATAACCAAGGAAATATCACTAACCAAAACTATGTTATATCTAGGTCATTTTTTGCATAAGGCAACACACTTCCAAAAATCATGTTTCTCATTAGACACCCATTTTTAACATTTTGAATCATTTTAGAACTTTCAATTTCATATCAGAAACCATTTTCTATTCAATTATTGAAGAAATGGAAAACATTAAAAATTCAACATCTTACCAAAAACCATGTTCTCCTTGTGTGACTAAAAAAGATGCATGAAATAATAATTCTTGAGTTTATATAATATTGAATGCATACAAAAATCAAATTCCATACTATTCCTTGAGTCAAATATTAGAAAATCTAAGAAATAAAAAATTTCACATAACAAATACATCATCCAAGGTGAAATAACATCCAAACTTAATAGCAAACATCAACAAAAAAATACCAGCCTGGGTACTTGGGTTTTCCCCATACATGGTTTAGCTACTCCCATGAACAAGATCATGAAAAAGACCAAAATATTACTATTATCCTATATACCTTTCCCAAATATTAGGAAAAAATAAAAGAAAAGGATCTGATACCACTTTGTAACATCCAACTTGGGTTCAACATACCGGTGCCACAAGCTGGTTGGTTACATGACCTTAATCAGGACTCTCCATATTTCTGAGGATTCCAACTAAAAGTTTGGGTATAATATAAAACATGGGGAGAATATACCCTCTTTATCATAGCAATACAATAGCCAGAAAAAACTAGTATCATATGATAAACCAAAACGGAAAACAATATCCATAACTAAACAGTAGATATGTCATACCAAATAAGTGTCAAGTGTCGAAATGGAAACACAAAATAAATTCATCGACAACCCCCCCAAGTGGGTCTTGAAACTAAATTTAGTTCCCTTATCCATGCCCCATCCTAAATCATCCATCTAACATAGGCCTCATAATCTTATCCTATCCTAAAAACATGAAGTCTATTCGGGTACTGGTCAGGAAGCCCGAGTATGGTGTTAGTATAACTCGGTATGCCACCACAAATGACATGTAAGATAATATCCAATAAATAATAGTGTATTCAGTTATATAAAGAATAAATTAAAATTAATTAAGTAATAGTTATCAAATTTATTTTTTATTTAATTAAGCACATGAATCCTTGGGTTCACGATGACACCTATACTATCAAAACTAGCTTCAACCCATGCAGGAGTCTGAACTATCCCCAAGGGATATCACATATCAAAGTACCATGGTTATAATTTATCATTTCATTTAAATTCAGAGCATAAACAATTGGAATCATAGACCAATTCCAATACCATACGCTTATAACATTGTGTCTAACCTCCCATGGGTATTTGGAGCCTTAGTCCCTATCCCATACCTCAATGTCTCATGGGTACTTATAGCCTTAGTCCCTTTACCACACTAAATGTCACTTGGGTAATTGAAGCCTTAGTCCTTGTCCCATATAATAATAATCACATATGAGTATTTGGAGTCTTACTCCCTGTACCACACTCATATACCAAAAAATCAAAAATATATCACATAAATCACATCAATATAGGTTAATCAACATTATACCACTTTTTTTTCATTTCACATATTAGAAACCATTTGAATTACAAAAATAATCATGGTTAAAAACATTAATCACATGGAATAATATGATAAAATCACCACTAAACCATTTTTCAATATTCAAATCATATCACCCATTAACCGATTAAGGTTAAGCGAACCATATCATAATTGTCAATGTCAATTAATTCATAATCACATTAATTTAAAAAATCCCCTTAATCAACAAATTTAATATTCCCTATTTCCCATTTATTTCATAATCACATCATTCCATTATTTAATTAACATATTAATTAATCCAATTAACCCAATTTACAATTTCTCCAAATTCAAACCATTAAATTATGACATGGAAATTCAATTTAATCTAATTAAAATCTAGTTTTGATTTCCCAATATGAAAATTTCAATTGGAAAATTACATAAACATATTTAAATCAAGTCTATGGTATTTCCAATTTAGACCACCTACCTCAAGACCGTTGATGGATGCTTGCCAATGAAAATTTCCAATTGAAGCTGAACCATTAAGATCATGATGAAGAAAAAGGTCTAGATCTGAAACCTAGATCCAAGATCAAATGTATTATATCCATGAAAACCAAGATCTTGATCCATTACCAATGGAGTAAAACATCCTATCAAAGGTTGATAAAAGGATACAAGATAGGGAGGAAACCAATCAGGAAGAGATCACATACCAAAATAGGTGTAGATCTATCAATAGATCTCTGATTCATTAAGAATTGGTTTCATAAAAACATAAAATATTTTCAAGAGCCTCTAAAATTCATAGGAATGAGTTTAGTCAAGAGTGGGGGTGATTAGGGATTTATATCATAGGGTTTATTATTTTATTATAATTTTTTGGGTTTTTATTTTTCAATACACACAGTCTCCTATACGGGGAACACAATTTCACCTAAATGTGCACCTAACCATGTTTCTTCTCCTAAGGGTTCAAACAGTTAATTCTAGTAGGGTACATGGTTTGGAAAACCATATGCCAACTATGTGAATACCCTATTTTTGGGTTATCATAGTTTTCTGGCCTAGATGCATAGTGTGGGAAAACCATGCGCCAACTGTGCACTACCCCTATTATTTCGAAAATTCTACAATTTCATCCAAAAACTACCCAATGTAAAACCCAAAAAGATATAATTAGAACAAGGAAATAGAGTACCTAAAAATAATTTTGAGACATCTCCAGAAAAAAGGATGGGATCTTACAATAAAAAATATTGAGAAATATTTGTTCTGGAGTTTTTTTAAGGATTGGAAGAAAATAGGAATCACTCATGACATAATCACCATATAATAGGTTAATATACCATAATTTAAATGATTTTGAATCAAATATAAAAAAATAAACTTCCCAATCACACTAGTTCCTCCCAAAAATTAATAACAAATAAATTTACTAAAAAAATCAAACTAAATACTTTCAGATTTAATTTGACAGTTTCAATGGAATTTTTATATTAAAACATGTTTCAAGTGAGAAGTATCTCCTAGATATATGGGAACAATACGAAATCTATGTGAAATCCAAAATTCTCAACAAAACCCCTTCCCCCATTAATACATAAAATTAAATAGTGTCCCCACTAGTTGAAATCGATGTAGGAGTGGTGTAATGTAAAAATAGAAAACCATCAGAACTTAAATATAGGGTGAAAAAAATCCCCAAATGAAAGTGTGTGTGTATAGGGTAAAATAGTGGACCATGTTGAATACTAAAAAACCGAAACATAAATAATGAAAAAAATGTCTCTTAGAAAAATGTGAGAAAAAATAGAAAAAAATGTAGAAGAAAAAAATAATAGAGAGACATAATAAGGGATAAAAAATTATGTTACTATATTAAAAAAATTAATAACTACAATGAGGTTTCAATATTTGGTAGAGATCACAAAGAGAAAAGAATAGGGAAATGGAAAGGAAAAAATGATGAGTAATTCCAAGAAAGGGTAAAAACTAGGTTTCCCCTTCAAGAACATAGTTTTATATCCATAGATAAATGAAATGGAATAGATTAATAATCTTGGACCATTGTATTAGAAGTTGTTAGTGAATATCTCAGGGTGTTCATCATAATTTTATGTTGTATTGATTTATAAAATTTCACTAGTGATTGAAATTACTATTTCTTTTCTAGTGAAGTGCATCCCTTGTATAAGCTCTAGGATCTCACAAGATGAAATTTATGCACAAAAACAGAAACAAAAAAAATCTTCCGTTATGAAGACTCATTCAACATCTACTAATCATCGGTGATCAAAGATCAAAGAATACAAATCCAAATCCCTCTAGAGTATCCCGACATTATTAAAACAATTATAGGAGCCTCGATCATTGAATTTTGGGTGCCAGAACGGTGATTTGATGATGTATTCAATGCCCAGAAAATCACCAAATCAATGTTAATTTAATGATAAAATAATAGCTTGAACTGAAAACATAGATTGAGAAATTATCTTTCTGTGAAGTGGAAGAGGAGAGATAGGATCTCATAAACTCAAAGTGAATAGTTACCATGCGAGATCCTCTCTCATCATATATATAGTGAGTTATGAAATCAACCAGAAAAGGCTCCCCAACCCCTGAATATTTATCACTAGATATATATAAACTATAAATGATATATTATGACGAACTGACTAAGTAAAAAACATCATTTATATAGTTATCACTTGTTATATAAAAATATATTATGTAACAAATGGGTGTCATTAACTGAAGTCTTTATTCTCACAAATTTTATTCAACATCGAATATTAAAATAATATTTATTCATATAATATTTTCTAAGTATTTACTTTAATAATTAAAACATTTTTAATAAATTAATTAACTAATAATTACTATAACCATTATTTATATTCTTGGACATATCTCATACCATGTGGTGGGGCCCACAATATCCTGTACTTCTATTCATCTTAATAGGGAAGACATTTGAATAATCTATTTTTTGTGACCCTTAAGGCCCTTATCTTGATAGTAGTAAATACTATTAACAAACTAAGAGTGGGGTATAAAAACCCATCAAGGAACCTTAAGTGATAAAGAGTAGTCATAGAAATGAAAACCGTCATATGAACACATGTTGTGTAATATAATCTCTTTTTATAGAGATATCACATAAAGTATAATGCATAGTTTTGTCATCATCTATTCTTGATTTATTATTCAGTAACCATAATGTATGGACTTACCTTCTTCTACCATGGACAATGATTTAGTGACGGTACTACCATCCTCATCAACTAGGTCTGAGATCTCTCTTTCTCTCAAAAGTGAAAAATTATATCTTGATTATTCAATCAATTTCATACAACAAATTATTCACCCAATGAAATATACCTCACTATGACTTCAATTCAATATTTTTTCACTTTTATCAAAATACATGATCAAATAGTATACATTGATAAGAATATAAGGTTAGGATATCATTAATCATGTTCATAGATAAGAACTACCAATGACATCAGAAACATGTGGTGTTCCTATTGGTGGGTTAGTATTCATGATATCATCTACTCAAGATCACTAAGTGTGAAATTCATGAGAATAAGTCTCAATACTAATGATGACCTAGTTACTGATAGTCATACATCATCAATGTCTAGCCATAGTGATGTATCTAGTAAATATGAAATTTGTTTAAAATTAATTTCACAGTATCCTTAGCTTCTATTTATAGATTGGGAACTACTATAACCTTTTGATACAACAAATAATCTATGAACATTACTATATAAGTTGTGGATGCAAAAATATCAACATTATTATGGTAAGTAAATATCATTCATAAAGCAATGTATATAAGATATTGTAATAAAAAAGGAATGTTTAGGTGGGTCTAGGTAACCCAATAATACAACACTCTCACTTGTACTGGATCCAACATGATAAATAACCTTGTTAGCAATCACATGATAATATAATGTTTGTTCTAAGTAATAGATTTAGTCATTGGACCTTCCACGTCTCTGATCGATGTGTGCATATTCTTCTATCTGCGACCTTAAATCCTTGAGTAAGACTTATTAATAGATGATATCCCAAATTTATTCCTTTTTCCACTTTCATAACTTGGAATATTGGAAATTAAAAATATTGTAATTACTATACTTTATTTCATGACAAAACATTACAAACTATGTGTGATCACTATAACCAAAACAAATCATTTCTTATTTTAAACTATTTATTTAGCTTCATTAAAAGCTAAAACACACTCAATATTTGTGTATATGAATACTGGTATCTTGAATTATATTTTAATGGTCATTAAATTAGCTTGACTATGATCATACATTACATTTATTTAAAGTAATAGTATTCTATTTAAGCTTAAAACTAGTGTCCCATTCTCTTCATGTACTAGGTACATATCCGTTATACATCCTCATGTTCAATTGGATAGTTTTTATACTTTCCATGAAAGTCTCCTATATTACAATGATATTTTTCAACCATAATGTATATGTTGGAAAATTATATGTAGTACACGTAATAGCCTAAGTGATAGATCCTTTTCTAGAACTAATGGAATTCTACTCACCAATTGAATATCCTTCTATACCCCTTTCACGTCGTCTTAGAGAGATTTATGCCATGTGATATTGGTATAAATTTTATAACGAATTGTTATAACAATTATTTTTTCAATAAATTATCATATATATACCATTTAATATATATAATAAACATCTTATATCTACCTCAATAGATCTTGTTCCCAAGAAGGTAGGTGGATACTTTAAGTCAATCTCTAGAGATTTTTTTTATTTCTAATCTTAGCCTACTATAAGTCCAATAGTTTGTTTCCATATGCTATAAAAATATTTTCTTTGTAAAAATGTAGAGTAACCTAATTTTGAAAAATCATAAAATTCATTCCTAATGAATATTCAATGATCTTGTTTCTTACTTTAATCCAAAAATGGATTCCAGTAACATGAACCCCTTATGATATTTTATAATGTCACCATCTGTTTCTGGTTATTTCAAATAGACACCTTCAATGATTGGCGGTCCTAACATCCAATGACCAATAAAATAATCATAGAAAGTATTTATAATAAGCAAAATACTAATGGATTTAGTAATAAAGACTTGGTGTTACCAATTGATCCTTATTGAATCTACAGTCTTACTATCCATGAATAGTTTCACATCAATTCCCATTATAGTGTTCAAAATAATAGGCCTATAGATATTGATAAGTGGAATCAAGTATTGAATTTAATAGTTATTTTTAATGATAAAATGTTTCCATTTACTTATTCCTTTTAGGATTTATTATTCTCAATGAATATTGTATCACTATTTGGGGTGACTATAAACCTATTACCATATATTTATCCTTCCTATGCAATATGTGTCTCTGGAATAACCTTTTCCAGAAGCTCTTGTGGAACTTGTTCCTATATCAACTATTTTTACATGTTCTATAGTGACTAAAACCAACTTAATATTTCTCCGAATATCTAAATTAGATATTCGAACCCATTTATTGATATATATTTTAGGAATATACTATTACTTTTCTATCTAAGGTATTTTCGTAAAATCCATAGAAAAAATTAGGGTAATTAATTTAGATGCGCATTATGTTTTTCATGATCCATGTTTTTTTATATTCTAATAAACTCTTTTAATCTAAACAAATTTTTGTATGAAATAATGGACTTATATCATATGAAAACTTAAATGATACTCATTTTTCATTATAGTTGGAATATGGTTATATGATAACATCACTATTTTTAAATCATGTATCAAATAATGGAAGTATCTGAAATGAATATGAGTTTTAACATTTTTATCCTTTTAAATACATAATGTAGTTAATTTGTATAAGGAAATTTGTGTTTAATAAATACTCCATGATATATTTAAATGATGAATGTTTTCATATAATAGTCAACATCAATCCTCCTTATGAAAATAATAAATTTGATGTGTATAACGTATTGTACATTTAGGAATATCTCCATGTAACGTTATAGTGATCAAAAAAGGATTTTTCATGATACACTTAGACACATGGGTCCAGATCTACTCCTATCTTTTGACCATTCTTATTATATACTTCACATTTACATTGCATAAATCATTGAAATGAATCTTAGGAAGTATGGTTACCACTAGATCACCATTAGAATAGTTCACACTCTCTTGCTAAAATATTTCTAAAATCTTGGAAGAGTACCTTCATATCTAAAGGTTTATTTTTAAAAACTAAATAAGTATATATATTGATAATACCAAGGACTTTATCTCCAAAGATTCTGAATACCATACTAGGTATGTCCTTATTGTTCACTTTTAGTTTTTTCTTGATAAAGAATTATCTTTAAAAAAAGGTATAACTGAGTCTTAAAATATATATTCATCATGTGTTTTAAAGTATTTACTAATTAATAAACTATTGGTTGAGTATTAAACACAAAAAAAAATATTTATTCAAAAACTAGAAATTATAGGTTTTGTGTTTCTCATCATTGTCTTAGGAACCACCTTTTATCAACCACTTAGAGAACAAACCATACCTCCTAAAATGTTTCTATACATACTTGGATACTATATCCAAATAGAAATATATAATATGGATATTCTATTTAGTATCCATGAAATATAATAAACACATTACTTATAATTGATGAATATACCTAAAGAAGAAAAGAAAACCTGCCTCATCAATTTAGTTTATTCCATTTATCTTCTATAGACTTATCTATTGGAATGTGAAGGAAATAACATACTATATGATAATAAACCTCTTTTTTTAGAAGGAAATATCTAATTTTATTTGGGTTTTACACTTGGCATTGGCCTTTTCACATTTACTTATAACCTTTTCACCATCATATGTATAAATAAATCTTTATATAACTTCTTATTCTCATGGAGAACCTTACCAAAAAGTTAATGAATCAATTTACCCATGATGTTTATTTTATAATATTAAATGAAAGTGGATAAATTTTTTAATAAAGATATAAGAATGTGATTTATTTATATCAAATGACACATCTTTCAATTTTACACATATCCAGTGTAATTTTCAACTCATTCATATCTTGCTTCACTTTCCCCTCCCAAGCTTATCGTATAAGGCCCTGACCTTATAACATGACTTAATATTGAATTACATTGAATAATTCACATTGAGGATCTATTCAGGTTTAGATTTTTAGAGAATTAGGACATAACTATTACATCTCAAAGATTAAAAAGTAGACACATCTACACAACTTCCATCTTTTTTCACAAAATAAAAACTCTTGAACAAAAGAGTCCTGTCTAGTTCCTTGTTTTAGACAGCCTGACATTTCCTTGATCCCATCCTTGACCCTATTCAACTTTATGTCCTGTGAAAACGTTTCAAAAACATGGTACGAGCATAAAAATATCAGTAAGGGTAATAAAAATTATGGAATGGAACCATTAATACATATATACATAAGAATGAAATCATACTTTACCCATAAATCATAAGCACTTTAACATACCTCATAAAATCATGAATAAATCATAGAAATCATAAGACATAAAGGTCACATGAGGTATTAATAACATTCTTATGTAGGGAGTAACCCTCTTGGTTATGTTTGGAATACCCATCACAGTATATTCGCTAAATCTCTTCAGAGAAACCTTAACGTTTAACTCTTTCGCATTACCCAATGCATTGGAGAGCTATATCGGGCTCACCCGCCCTTAGTTTATCACGGAACCACCCGTCTTCATAACAATGCCCAAGAACCATAACATAATCATAGAACATAACTTAAGAATAAAGGAAAGATAACATTCCCACATTTCAATAACAATATAACATTTTAAGATAATGAATCCATTCTAAAAACCATTTTCAAAACCATTTAAAACATTTAATAAAGTGATTTTTGAATCTAAGTGTCCCATACCACTTTGAAGTTTTTATCATTTTAAACCATTAATATCCAAATTATTAAATCATTAAAACCATTTTGAAAACATGGATATTAATGAGAAATATTTATAAGAATAAATTATTAAAACATTTAAAATGATATTTTCGTTAAAGGGGTTTTAACAAAATGAGAAAAACATGAATACCATAATTGAAGAATAACATTTAATAAAAACTCTATAATATCATGATAATAAATGGATTCATGATATAATATTATAAGGGATAGTATATACACCATATAATAGTGAATTGGTGCATAACAACAATGAAGGCTCAATAGAAATGTAAAATGAGATGAAATCCCTTATAAAGAATGTATCCTTAAATTAAAGATAAATCAATCTCATAATAATGTGTGACAAATATAAATACACCCAATATATGTGGATATTAATTGTAAAACAACCAAAGGTCATTCACACATATTCAAAGCATGACATATTCAATAACTACATGTTGAACCCAAAGAATTTGAAATTGGGTTAAGAAGTTCCCTTGGTAAAATTCGAGAGCCTAACGACATCACTTTAAAATTAATAAAATTATTTGATGAGAAAGAAAATGGTATCTCATCACTTGGAAATAAAATTTACATCTATAAGGATATATAAGAACATATCCCAATATAAAAAGATGTAAATTAAAAGACATAACAAAAGAAGTCTTTTAAAAAGAGGGGGGTGAAAGGTTCCCTTACCGATTTGGGAATCTTTCGAAACATACACCCCATGAAATATGGGTCATACAATGAAGATATAACTACCAATAAATGAGATTATATTATACAAATTGTAAAATAATGGGCATTACATACACCACACAAAAGGAAATAGTGGCCAATGTAGCATGAATCTCACAGGAATAAAAAGTGAGATAAAAATCCCCTTATGAAAATTCGGCAGCCTAACGGCGCCACATAAAACTTCTAAAAATGGATTTATTAGATAAAATAGGGTCTCTAATCATATTAACATAAACATTACAGCAATAGGAATATAAAATAACTTCCACGAACATAAGAAAGAGGAGTTGAAAGTAAGTTACATAAAAAGAGTACTTAAAAATAAAGAGAGAGGTAGGATCCCTTACCTCGGGTCCGACTTGACTCGATCGTTCTTTAAACTCCTAAATAATAAACTTGAGTTAATTTATACTTTCTTAATAACCTTTTTCAATTTCATTATTCCTTTTATATCACTTATTACCATGCTATGAACACTATGTAATTATTTTAGTTAATAATGGTCGTTTTGTAAATCATTGCTACTTGAGTCAAAAATAAACTCTTTATAATTACAAGTTGTTCATGTGGTAAAATATATATTATATCCAGAATTATATTCATTATTTATATATCATATATATCATATATATCCATTATATACATACATTTATAATATTTCAAAACATTTAGAGGTAAGAAATGAAATGCACCGTTCATGGAGACAGTAAGTCGTACGGACGCATGAACGCTATGTCCATTTCTATTTCTTATTTAATGGAATTAAAACATAATGATAAATAATATTATTATAATTACAGTTTGGTATCATATATAATATCATTAAATATATCCTTTATATGTACCACATATGTTATTAACGAATCAAATCACTTTGAGGGGGCGATAGTCCACATTTCCTAAAATGAAGATATCGCGTTTAACCATAATGGAAACCATAAAGGTATGCCATAAATGGAAAAAACATAAGCTTAAGTAAAACATAAACATATTATATATCATATATAAATATAGTGACATCTTAATGGACACCTTTGAAGGTGTTAAAAGAATATTGAACAATCATCGTTTCGTGAGGCAGAAATTCACCATCCACAGAAACAGTATGTTCTTTAGGTGTGTGTATGTTTAGCTAGAATACTTCTTATAAAAAAATCCTAGTATATTTAAGATACTGGAGTTGTTACAAAGTAAATTAATAAAAAGAGTTTAGGCGGATCGAGAAGCAAAATAAAACAAAAGAACACAAGTGAAGACATTACCTTAAAATTGGGTAACTCTCTTTGATTTGAGCTCAAATGCTTCCTTGGGAAGACTTCTGCCCAATGTGAGGCTTCTAGGAGTAAGAGAGAGATGTGGAGAGACATAATGAGCAGGGTGTTTCTGATCCAAAGGCTTGAGAGGTGTGGGTAAGGTGGTAGAGGTGGGGGCCTTTTATAAGAGGAGAAGAGGGACACTCTTGGAAAGTCAAAAAAAGTTACATTATTTTCAAATGAGTTTCGGATTTTAAAGGTCCCACATTGATATATTTCTAGGATAAGGTGATAAGGGTTATAAATCCACCCATCCAATAGGTTTTTGACATGTTTAGGTCTTAGATTTTACACTATATTTTCATTTTATTTAAATCGTTAAATAATGAGGTAATCACTGCATCATCATGATGTCAAAATTAATTTAATTTATTTAATGTCTAAATATTATAAAAAAATAATATGATGTATGAAATATTTTTATATTTCCAATGACTATTTATAGTAAAAAATATGACTTGTATAACACCATGTAAAAATTGTTTTAGTAAAACAAGTCATGTTTGTGACATTTTTATTTTAACTTTAAATAAAAAGTTATTTATGTCATTTTCCTACCAAAGTGGTTCCATGGGGTCCCCAAGTTGACCCATGGATTTTCTTGGTCGGAAATGACACATCTAATGAGGGTAGGACATTTTTCTAGGTCATTTCATATTATTAAAACATTATTTTTACCATAAATTACACTAATTACCTCTAATCGCGATTAAAAACATAAAAGTTACTATTAACCAAAAAATTATTTTAATCCCATTGAAAAACATTTTACTTCCTAATGACAACCATGTATGTAGGATTTTTTAAATTCAAAACACATAGGTGGTAAAATTTCATTTAAATGAAAAATCAGTTTTTTAAGTACCACTTAGTGGTTTCACTATTCATTAAAAATTGATGTTTTTCAGAAAAATACCAAAACTTTACCCTATTATATATTTTCTATTCTGAATTCAAAAATGATGTCTATTTTAAAAAATTCAAAACATATAAGTTACAATAATTAATTTAATAATTAATTCCCACTGTCAGAACAAATATCGTGGTTTTATGAAACAATATATATCAAAAGTTTGACACTAGTTTAAATCCAATTTTAAAGTGAAATTAATTCCAACGACCACCATTGGATTAAATTTTAAAAATATATTCTAATTTCACTTTAAAACCAATTCAAAAGATAATCTAATCATATAAATAAATTAGATTAAAAAGAGGTTTTGAATTAAAATACAACATTTTTCCCTATTCATTAAAAAATGAACTTTATCGGAAAAATACCAAAAATTTACACAAAGTAAATTTTGATTCCCTGATTCTAAAGAAGAATTTTATTTTGTCAAATATAACACATAAAATTGTCAAAAAGTGGATTTAAAAAAGGTTTGCCATCAAAAGGCGGTTAATCGACCTTTTAAAGAATATTAGAGTGTTTACGCTTAAAATTGGTTTCATTTGCATTTTATGCCTCTAAAATTTATTGGATGAAAGTAAAAATATTTGACAAACATATATAATCATTTTGTAGTTAGTTCCATTCTTTCCTTCCATTAAAATGGCTAGGCGTTAACTACCATTTAAAATAATATTATTTTATTATTACAGTGCAATGTAAGATTTCAAAGGAACTCATTGTCGCGTATTGGGTACGCCATCGAGCATAGAGTTACATTTAAAGTATTATTAATATTTTATTCACAAATATGGATAAATATAAAAATTTAATATTATTTATTTACCTGGGGTGTTACATCCTTCCCCCCTTTTGGGAATTGTGTCCTCGCGATTTCAAAATTGGGCTTGGAAACTCCATTGAAAGTCCCACATCAGAAAATGAGTAAATTAAACTATCACTTTAAAAGAAAGAAAGGAAAGTACAAATGTCACCCGAGTTAACCCATACTATGATTCCATGTATGGTAATATGGATATGGAGGGAAAAAAAGGGTCATGTTCTGATGGAGAGTGATAGTAAACATGTCTACGAGAAAGTTAACCATAAGAAAATCACAAACTTGTGATGGGTTAAACGGTATTGGATTCCCCAGTAGGAAAAGTTAACAAACAACATTTTTTTAAGTTACTTTTCATTAAGGAATTTATTTTTGTAGCTTAAATAAAACATAAGGAAACATACTTACTTGTCATTTTTAATTTCAACTTTTACTAGATTTTTTCCACGAACTCATATTTTCTCCAAAAGATGAGTATTTAGGACGACTTGTTTACGTTAAGAGAGCTATAATGAACTTCTAGAGAATCACCTAATCCACAAAAGATAACTATATACTTCCCATGTCTTTAGACATTAACCAAAACTAAAACCAAAAAGGTTAGTATGAGATCAGATAATAACCGAAAAGGATAATCCTTTATATAAAAAAAATATTCTTAATCTCCAAAATTTGTCAAACAATACCCAAAGTTCAACAAAGGACATTCAATAAAACATTTGTCCATAAAATTATTGAAACCCAAATATTTGATGGATTTAATCACATAGTCTTCAAATGAGTTTCGGATTTTAAAGGTACCACATTGGTATATTTTGAGGATAAGTTGATAGGGTTCTAAATCCACCCATCCAATAGGTTTTTGACATGTGTTGGTCTTAGATTTTACATTATCTTTTCATTTTATTTAAATCGATAAATAATGAGGTAATCGCTGCATCATCATGATGTCATAAATAATTTAATTTATTTAATGTCTAAAAATTAAAAAAATAAATACTATGATGTAGTAAATATTTTTAGATTTCCAATGACTATTTATAGTAAAAAATATGACTTTTATAACCCCATTTAAAGATTGTTTTAGTAAAATAACTCATGCTTGTGACATTTTTATGTTAACTTTAAATAAAAAGTTATTTATGCCATTTTCCTACCAAAGTGGCTCCATGGGGTCCCCAAGTTTACCCATGAATTTTCTTGGTCTGCCATGACACATCCAATGAGGGTAGGACATGTGTCTAGGTCATTTCATATTATTAAAACATTATTTTTACCTTAGATTACACTAATTACCTCTAATCACGATTAAAAACTTAAAAGTTACTATTCACCAAAAAATTATTTTAATCCCATTTAAATACATTTTACTTCATAATGAAAACCATGTATGTCTGATTTTTGAAATTCAAAACACAGAGGTGGTAAAATTTCATTTAAACGAAATATCAGTTTTTTAAGTACCACTTAGTGGTTTCACTATTCATTAAAAATTGAAGTTTTTGAAAAAAATACAAAAACTTCACCCTAAGCTATATTTGATATTCCGAATTCAAAAATGATGTCTATTTTATAAAATTCAAAACATATAAGTTACAATAATTAATTTAATAATTAATTCCCACTGTCAGAACAAATAGCGTGTTTTTATGAAACAATATATATCAAAAGATTGACACTAGTTTAAATCCAATTTCAAAGTGAAATTAATTCCAACGACCACCATTGGATTAAATGGTAAAAATATATTCTAATTTCACTTAAAAACAATTCAAAAGATAATATAATCATATAAATAAATTAGATTAAAAAGAGGTTTTGAATTAAAATACAACATTTTTCCCTATTCATTAAAAAATGAACTTTATCAGAAAAATACCAAAAATTTACACAAAGTAAATTTGGATGTCCCGATTCTAAAGAAGAATTTTATTTTTTAAAATATAACACATAAAATTTCAAAAAAGTGGATTTAAAAGAGGTTCGCCACCAAAAGGCGGTTAATCGACATTTTAAATAATATTAGAGTGTTTACGCTTAAAATTGGATTCATTTGCATTTTACGCCTCTAACATTTATTGGATGAAAGTAAAAATATTTGAAAAACATATATAATCATTTTTTAGTTAGTTCCATTATTTCCCGCCATTACAATGTCTAGTCATTAACTACCATTTAAAATAATATTATTTTATTATTACAATGCAACGTAAGATTTCAAAGGAACTCGTTGTCGCGTATTGGGTACGCCATCGAGCATAGCGTTCCATTTAAAGTAATATTAATATTTTATTCACAAATATAGATAAATATAAAAATGTCATATTCTTTATTTACCTGGGGTGTTACATATCTATGATGAGATAAAATGTACAATCATCCATGTTGTAATGTTGTATCCACAACTCTCATTGGAATTTTATGATCACATTATTATGTAAAAATAAAATCCTCTTAAATGAGTTACCTATAAGAATCATTACACTTTTTATTGCAGAGGTGGCTCAATAGGTATTAGGGACTCTAACACCTTGAGTTTCCTATATCATAGTACATTTTATAAGAGCCTGTAATTATCTTGTATGTTTTTTTCTAGTTATGAAATTGTATTTGTCTAAAATTAATCATAGTGAAATTTTGGTATTATATTCTTTTTTCTATAAAAATATCTTGCAGAATAGTACATTTATCTTAATATTAATTAGACATTTATGATTACATTAATCATCAAATGTTATCAAATATTTTATCAAACCCTAGTATACCACACAAATAGAATCAGAATACTCTATCACTTGAGTATTATAGTGGGAATGATCCTTGAAACCTCTCCTAATATTCTATAAGATTTGGATACACCACTACTCAGAGTATTTCCAACTAGGTGTTTTACTATCCAACCATATCAACTCAATGATCCTTGAATTTTTGAGTAAACTCCTTGCTTCTAAAAATCATCATCATTATTTAATCAATGTTTCCCTCTAAATTTGTAAAAATATAGATTTGAATAATTATTTTCCACCAACTTCAGTTAATTCGACCCACTAATCTCATAATAACTCATCATTAGTAAGAGACACCCTCAAATAGGGATGATGATCACCACGTACATTAGGTTGTTTTCAAATTCATATAATGGAATAAATTTTTGAATTAATATTTTCATTGAGGGTGTTTATTATTTATGTTTGAATGAAAAATTTTTATATCTGATATGAATGCTATATATAATGTCACTCAAAACTGACTTTATAATAAATTGAAAAAATATTCATCTCACTATAAGTTGATTGAATCAAGATTTTTATTTTTATTACTTTATGTGACTGAGTAAACTTTTAGATTCATGAAAATAATAAATGATGCATAAATTAAATAAATTTTCTGATTGATATTCAATTTTTTTATTGTTTGATCTATTTTAACTTAGCGGATCAACTATGACCCGGGGGTATAATACCTAATTATGGTCTTGACTCATATCGCATCTCAATCCTTAGTATAATGTTTCCATATCTCAATTGGGATAACACATCGTCTCACCATGGTCAAAACCATATACCATTATAATCATAGTACATAAAAAATCATACTCACACGAGTGGGTCTCATGACTACAGAATACAAAAAAATCACTATTATCTAGCTGTATAGTTCTGTTTACATATTAAATGAAAAAATGATGATGTACAATCATTCTTATTTAAAAAAATTACATGAAACTAAAAAAAAATTAAAATTAAAAAATAAAATCCCAGACATGCATTGGTCGGTCACTACTCAAGATCAGTAAACATTCAATTAAGTGGATAGTTTAAAACATAATTTTTTTAATAAATTTATGTTGAGGGTGTTAATGGAATTTAAATAATTCTCTGGAAAAAAAATAAAATTAAATCATCTCTAGTACCAATTTTGAATATTACATACATATATATACATAAATTTATACATATATTTATATTGTTATCAGGCCCCATAGTGCCAAAAAATGACCGATAATCTCCAAAATGACACAACTAATCCCATTATGGGTTTGGAAATACCCACCCACCTTGTATTATGTCTAGATAATCTATGGAAAAGGGAATACTATGTGGCTTTAAGTTAGGGGTTAAACATAGAAATCATATTACATGAAAAAGGAAAAATATCTTGGTTTTTCGGATAGAGATTATCCAGTACTCCGTGCGGTAGAGGGAGAGGCATTGAAAGATACAACAGAGAAATGATGGCCATTGGAATATGGACATAGAGAGGCATCATCAGATCTGGGATGGTTGAGACATGGATGTCCGAGTTAAGGGATCTGTAGATCGGTGAGGTGAAACCTGAGGGAAACCAATGTGATCACCTAGGGAGGGGTCGAGCAAGACTGGTGGTTGGATCTAATTAAGTTTGGGATGTTTAAAAATGAGGCATAGAAAAGGGAGATTTGAAGGTTCTTTAGGGAGAGGTAAACTAGTTATTGACTAGTGGAGGAGTCGGTGCAGTGACTTTGGATTGCAATGGGGAGGAGTGGAACATAGGGTCGCATGAAAATGCTAGATAAGTGACTGAGGGGGGGGGGACTTTGGCCATGGATGGGGTGATAGTAGGGTACTGGATGATAACGTCCTAAACTAGAAAGTGAGTCTGTAAGAGGGAGAGGGACCAGTGGAAAAGGGGAGATTCCCAGCAGTTGTCGGGCATGTAGAGTTCCAGGTTTTTAAACCATAACAAAATCCACAGGTTTTTTAACTTATTCATTTATTGGACGATTAAAATATAAAACCATGTTTTTTAACTCATTTATGTGAGTTGGTACACTTTAATATTAATTTTTTGGACTAAAGAAAAGTCATGAGTAGTTTCTCGGGTGTCTCGGTGAGTTTTGGAAGCACAATACCTAAAAAATAAATGTTTTAAGGACCTATAGAGGGAGAAAAATATGTTAGAAATAGTGCGGCCCACTATTTGAAACCGTTTGGAATATTATATGTCAATAGAGACGTGCACACGGGCTTCACATAATTTCTCAAACCATGCACTTAGCCCGTATAATTTGTGTTTGAAGGAAGTACCTAAACACTGTACAATGCATGGTTTGGAAATCCATGAGAGGCAAAAAATGCGGTTTTTTATTATTTTGGAATTTATTTAATAAAATTAAAACATAAAAGGAAAATTAGTTAAATGAAATTAAATAGAGAATTATAAATAACAATGAAATGTTTAATGATAATAATAATAATATTGTTATTAATATTAATATTATTATTGTTATTACTTTTACTATTATTACTCTTATGAGTTTTAATTTAGGATTAAGAAAAACATAATGGGAAGTCTCTCCCTTTCTTCTTCCAGGTCGTGCAACCAGCCTTCCCCTTCCTTATAAGGCATGACACACCCCTCCCCCTCAGCTTCTCTTCTACATGTCAATCTGCCAAGTTTTTTTTTATTTCACTAAAGGATCTATGTGGTAAGACATCTATCTTCTTATCCTTCCCCATGGTTTCTAATTTAGACCTCTCCATCTCCTTTGGAAATTTGGATTAAACCCTAAGTTTGGGATAATTGCTGATTTTTTGTTGTTCTTCTGGTTTTAGGGAATGCGAAGGATTCCTCTAGACTCGTGGGTTCATATTCCAACATCCTCCGCTGAAGAAGATGTGGATAGGTTTGTTTTTTATTGACACCATTGTTTTGGGTTAGTTTTCACATCTTTTATTTTGGTTAGCACCCTTTAATTGGGATTCTGATGATTTTTATGAGCCCTAGGTTTTAGTTTTAGTGGGTTATGATCAATTTTTAAGGGGAAAACACATATACTTAGGTATTTATATATATATATATATCCTCTTTTCCCATATTCCCTCATGTAATGGTGACTACATGCATTAGGTTATCAGGTATATATATATATATACACACAAAGGTATTTAAGTGTGAGTTTAGGGAGGTTTTGAGTGGCCCCTGCCAGTTTTGACAAGAGATAAAGTGTTCAGCTTGGTTCCTCCCAGAGGTGGGGTCCCTTTACAAGTCCTCAAATTTTATAAATTCATTAATTAATTTCTTACTACACATATGGTAGATTATAATTAATTTAGTGAGGTATTTAGAGTAAATTCTTCTTTAATGTTAATTGAGTATGTTTCATGATTTAAATTCTAAATGCAATACATGATTTGTTTGGTAATCAATATCATGATTTTATAATAAAACCCCTCCAATGGAGGATCACTTTATTCAAGATAAAAATTGGTGATTAAACATTTATGCTTGCTTGAATTTTTTTATTGATAGTTCCCTATGATCTTTCCATAAATTTGATTGGTGTTTTGTGATAACATCCACACCTCCTAACACCCCATGCAGAATGATATTCCAAAATTGCAATTTTAGTGTTTTGACATGTTTAAGATTCCATTCGAGTGTGCCTAGACTTGAACTTTTTAAATTATATTATTTTATATTCTAAATGGATTATTTTAAATTGTGAATTGAATAATGGAATATACAATGTATGCTTACCACTTGACCTACCTAAGGTAAGTGATTCATATGAATAAATTAATGTTAATTGGAAATTGTAAAGTATACTAAGTATGTGACTTTGTAGTGTTAAATGTATTTGGATAAAATTTTCCATGTTCATATCACCCCTTACCAGGTTAATAGAAGGTATCAGAGTGAACCTTGATGTTTGAGAATTCCTTAAATGGATTAAAATAATGGTTGAAAGCTACTTGTCCTTATCACAGTAATGTAAGGAAATGACCAAACCAAATGAACTTATTGATTAATTATGACTTTATTAAATGTATTCATGCCAAATTAGCCTTGTCATTGTAATAAAAGGTAATGGATTGAACCTTAAAAATTTTATATGAAATAATTATCAAAATATGAGTGACCTGACTCGAGCTCACATAAGATTCCCAATGGAATTCCATGAGCACTCAAGAAACCCAATCTGAATTCAAGGATACAAATTTATTTGGTTGAGAACTACCTAGAACTCGATCTATGAAATACACCATTTTTATTACATAAATTTTAATTACATTTGAAAAACATAGGATCTTAAAGTTTAATGTCTTGGAAATAAGGAAAACAATACATGAAAACATAAGTCATTATTATAATCTACCTGTAAGGCTTCATCATAGGTTAGTCCTAAGTATAATTATTTAATATCAAAACCCAGGGATATACATTAAAGGAAATGGTGAGTAGAAGGCCTAATAAGTAAAATAAGTGAAATAGTTATATGTGAACTTGAGAGATATCAATAAGAACATGATGAATATTGTAAAGGCATAAAAAATTGGAATATAATAATAATAATAATAACTTGAGAAATAACATGAAAATGTGGCCATGAAATTTAATTTAGACATTCAAAATCATATTACCATGGTCCATCCCCAAAGTTTCAATAAAATTACCAATGTTATTCACCTGGGTGTCCTAAAACTTTTAATATCTAGAGATTAATTTCATTACACAATGAATTTGAGTGATATCAGGGAGAACCATTAATATGTATTTATTTTCATGTGATCCACTTAGATCATATTAAAAAATTTTATAAATAATCCAAATTGAATAAAAGAAATGGGTTTCATATCAAAATCATGATGTTTTAAAAAGTGCTTAGAAACATAATCATTATGTCATTTATAACCCACAAAAAGGGAATGCAGGTTTTGTATAGATCCATTCCAAAATAAAATATATCATTTTTATGTATTTATTAATTCCACTATAAATTAAATAGGTTTGGGTATTCACATAAATAAAATAAGATATTTTTTTTGAGAAAAAAGAGAGATTTTGAGATGAAAATTCTACAACATAACGACTATGAAACAAGGTTTTTGAAAACATTGAAAAAATTGGAAACATGGGTCTACCATTCATAAAAAAATCATAATATAATATAGATATATGATAAAATGAAAATAAGAACATGGTATGGAAATTTTAAAGGCATACCACATAAAAGAGAAATTCAAAGGAAAAGAGAAGTGGAGAATTCCCTTACATCGAATAGTAACTCCTAAAACACTAAGATCGGGAAATTGGGAGCTTGAGGACACCTTAGGAGGACTCATTGGGAGGTAATACTATAATAAATTAATGAATAATTATTTTTTAATGAAATTAAATGATGTAATGGGTGGGTATTTATAGAATAACTAAGGGAATATTTTATTATTTTCCAGGACATCTCATTAGTGGTATTGACAAAAACCATGGGCTTTCCCATGGTATTTTCCAATGGTAACGACCACTTGGGAAACCACATATCATATTTTAATACTTAATAGTCGACCCAAATTATTAAATCATGATTATATCATTATTACAAAGCTATAATGTCATTAAACTTACCCAAAACTTAAAATTGTATTTTTACTATTCATCAAAAAATCAACCAGTTTAGAAAAATCCAAAACATTCAGCCTAACCATTTTTCAATGTGTAGAATTCAAAAGTTAACTCAATTTTATAAAAATTAAATTCATTTTAAATTAAATTAAATATATAAAATACTAATACTTAACTAATAATTTCTAAAATATTTATTTATATATACTATGATATAATTATATCACATTACTACTTAAGATGTCTAAAAAATATTTATACTTCCTTATGTGAGGTTACTATTAAATTGGTAAAATTACCATTAATAAGGGTAAAATTAATATTTGAAATAGTAAAGTTACTATTCACCAAAAAAAATTATTTTGATCTTATTGAACCACATTATTCACCCTAATTACAACCATGTAAGTCTGATTTTCAAAAATAATTTCACAAAACAAGTTATCTAATAATTAATTTGATACTATTATTGAAAAAAAATATTCATAAAATACTATTCATAAAAACACACTATTCATAAAATACTATTAATCAAATACTAAAAAATTGGAACTTCTTAGAAAACATCTAAAAATTCAACATAGATTAATATTGAAATTTGAAATTAAAAACCGATGTTTATTTTACCATAATAATTCTCTTTGTATGAGAAATCTATGAAAATTACAATTTTTTACTTCAAAAATCAATTTATCAATTTTTTCTTAATTAAACATATATTTTATTAAGAAAAGGTATACTTAAAACTGAAATGATCAAATAATAATTTTATTTATTCCAAGGTATTACAAAAAATTAACCAAGGCCTCGTTACATTACCCCTTATCATAACCACTTTGGACCAAAGAGTAAGGTGTGCAATGGTGATAGAATCTTGTGGCAGCTTAGATAACATTGCCTAAGTAGTGATTCCTATCAACTTGAACTTCTCATGTAGAATATTCTGTTCAACCTTAACATGTTGAAGTTTGGCTTGGGAATGGTCTAGAGTGAATCCCAGTGACACCATCTCTTTCGAAAGCTCTGAGAAATGGGCTTCATATGGCTCGAGTCTACTAGATGAGGCCATCGACTCTTCTTTTTTCAAAAATAACCATTATCATTTCTATTTATAATCTCTAATCTTAACCTTAAGAGTATAGTTTCCAATTTTCATATTGACCAACGGTTATATAACATTCAAAAACCAAAGGTCTCATTTCAATTATACTCACTTAATTAATAAAGGGATATCGATTTGTTGAGTACTAAATAATATAACATAAATTTTCAAGAAACAATTATTATTTAAAAAGTTTGGGTCATTACATTCTCCCCCCCCCACCTTAAGAAATTTCATCCCCAAAATTTCAACTCTTACTCTCAAAAGATAAAAGGTGTGGGTACTTATACCTCATAGTCTCCTCAAGTTCCCACATGGTTTTTTCATATTTGTGGTTTCTTCACAAGACATTAACATTTTGGGTAGTCTTATTGCATATAACTTTGTCTCTAAAATAAAATATCTCCACCAATTTCTCTTTATAAGAGAGGTCATATTTCAGTTGCACCACCTCAGGATTCAATACATGTGAAGGGTTAGGTATGTACTTCCTTAAGAGGGATACATGAAATAAATCATAAAATTGATCTATATTAGGAGGAAATAAAAACCGATTGGAAACTACTCCTATTTGATCAAGGATTTCAAAGGGTCCAATGTACCTATGGATGAGATTCCCTTTCTTTCCAAATGACATGAATCTATTCCATGGATAAACTCTAAAGAAGAATTTGTCACCAACATCAAAATCCAAGTCCCTTTGATAGTTTTCGACATAACTCTTCTTCCGAATCTGAGCATCCTTATTGTGTTGTTGGATTACAAAAACATTTCTTATCATCTCTTGCATAAGATCAAGCCCAAGAAGATTTCTCTCACAAGATTCATCCCAAAAAGTAAGAGTTCCACATCCCTTACCATATAGATATTTATAGGGTTCCATTTTAATGCTCGAGTGGAAGCTTTTTTTGTATGAGAACTCAAATAATCGGAGATGTTGATCCCATCCACCTTTAAATTCCATTGAGCAAGTTATTAGAATATCCTTGAGTGTATGAATAGTCCTTTTATATTGGATATCATTTTGGGGGTGATAGGCCATACTAAAATTCTATTCGCTACATAGAGTATGTTGAATACTTCTGTTGAATTTTTATGAGAACTTTAGATCAGGATCAGATATGATAGAAAGTGGAACTTCATGCAGCCTTACCACTTTCTTCATGTAAATCCTGGAAAGTTGATCAAGAGGAAAATCTTACAGAATAGAGATAAAATGGGATGTCTTGGTGAGACAATTTATTATAACCCATATCATATTGTTTCCTTTGGATGTTCTTGGGAGACTAGTGACATAGTCCATAGTGATATTGTCCCGCTTCTATGTTGGTATAGGCAGTTGTTGTAATACCTCTTTATGAAGTTGTCACCCTGACTTCACTTGCTGACATACTTGTCACCTTATAGTGTAGTCGGAAATCTATCTTTTCTTATTATCCCACCAATAATGATCACTAAGGTCCCTATACATTTTCATGCTTCCAAGATGTATAGAGAATGTAGAGCTATGAACGTCATCCATTAGCTCCGTTATTTCCAAAATAGATGGAACACATAGTCTTGTATGAAATTTTAGTACATGTTCTTGATTAATATTAAACTCATGAAACTTCCCATCCTACACATCCTCAAAATTATTTTTGTAACAAATTATTTTTTTCATAGCATTCTTGATCTTCTCTAGTAATTATGGTTGAGAAATCATTTGGGGTTAGGTTTTATGATTTCCATTCCCTTACAATTCCAAACTCCAACTATACTAGCTCAATGATCAATGGATCTCTTTGAATCCTCATCATTTCCAGGACAAGATGCTCTTTCCTACTTAACACATTAGCAACTTTGTTTTCTCTTCTGGGATTATAATGAATTGAACAATCATAGTCTTTATGAAGTTCCAACCATCTCTTCTATCTCATATTTAATTCCTTTTGTGTGAAAATATACTTCAAACTCTCATGGTCTATGTATATATCACACTTCTCCCCATAAAGATAGTTCCACCATATATTCAGAGGAAAAACAACAGAAACCAGCTATAGATATTGTCTAGGATAGTTCTACTCATGAGTCTTCAACTATCGAGATGCATAAGAAATCACCTTGTCATTTTTAATGAGAATTTACCCAATACCTTTTAGAGATGCATCACTAAAAATAAAGAATCCTTCATCACTTGAGGGAAGAGTAAACATTGGTGCTGTATCAAATCTCTTAATCACCTCTTGGAATCTTTCCTCACACTCCATTGTTCAGATGAACTTGACCCATTTTCTAGTTAACTTGTTTAATGGATTAGAAAATCATGAAGAGTTTTTCACACACCTCCTATAATATCTTTCAAATCCAAGGAAACTAAAAATATAAGTTATTATTATTGGTTGAGGCCAATCATCTACAACCATTGTATTTTAAGGGTTAACTTTTATACCTTCATTAGTTACAATTATCCCCAAAAAATAAAGTTGTTGTAAACAAAATTAACATTTTCTGACCATTCCAAAAATCTTATCCTTTCCTAGAGTTTTCCAAATAACCCTTAGATGATCCTCATGATCTTAACGAATTTTGAAATATATCAGAATATAATAAATAAAAACTACCAAATAATTATCAAGGTAGTCCTTAAATAATCTATTCATCAAATCCATAAAAATAATAGGTGTATTAGTCAGACCGAAGGGCATAAAAACAAACCCATAATGTCCACATCTTGATTAGAAGTCCGTTTTTGGAATATCTTCTTTCTTAACCCTAAAATCCTTTTTTTCATTATTAAAGACACTTTATGTGTAAGTTCAAACCATACAAAAAATTCCACATTCCCACCGGCACATTCCCTATAAAGACTTTCAAAAAAACATAACAAAAACAAACCACATGCACCAACCAATCATGATTCCAAATTTCCACCATAATAGAACCAATTCAAAATTTGAAATCAAAAGAAGAAAAACCAAGAACCATTGTGGGACCAAACCACTTTGAAGCAACCTCCAATACAATCAACACATCACCAACATAATCACCTCAAACCAATCACCTCCATTTTTGACATCTCTTCACCTACGTCACTACCATCAATGCACAATCCACCAACCTCATCAGCGTGAACCATCAAAAACCGTTGAATTCAAACCATCATTGTCGTCGTTGAGTGAATTTCACCATCAAAGATTCTCTACCACCATTCCACCTTCATTCCAAACATCACTGAAAACACCATCACCTCACAGTTGTTGAACGATCATCGACACCATCACCTATCAAAGTCGGCCGCTCAAACTCACTTCCCAAAGAAATTTGAACACCACCGCACAAATCCACCTCAGAAAGAATAGTGGAAGCATGGATCCAGAGCATAGAAAAAATTGGCTTTTACAAGATGAAATAGCAGTAAGACCATCACCGACTGGGAGACATCAAACCACGGCCTTCTCCGCTACCTTCCACATCGCACCCCAAAAAACCTCCCTATGCCTACACCACAAGCTATGACAAACAAACAATAGAAAAATGAAAATCCCCAACATAAGACAACCCTAAATCACCAAGATAAAGGAATAAATAATTGGATAGGAAACCAAGGAGTAAATAGGGATAAGGAGATCAAGGGATCAAACCCTAAAAGTAGACTGGGGGCTGAAACACTAAATGAAGAAGTCCAGTACAGGATTCCCAATCACTAAACTGCATCCCAAAACCTTGGTGTGCCATCTACTCCAGATCTTACCTAGATAGGGTTGGTGGAAATTAGGGTCGGATCTCTGTAAGGCACTTGTGAAAGGCCCTCATAGAGCCCAGCGAGGTGAAATAAGGAGAGGGTACCAGGAACCATCGAAAGAAAAAAGGAAGAGTACCTGGAGAAAGTGAATCCCAACAAAAAGAGCACTGAGAGAACATCAAATCTAGAGAAAACCTAGGAGGAAGGGAAAAAAGGTGGACTTCCAAGAGAATTGGGAGCACCATGGAAATTAAGATCCATCTATTCTTCTTTCCTCACCCTCAATTGATGATAACCAGATCTAAGATCAATCTTGGAGAAGAATTGAGCCCCAAGAATCTGGTCAAATAAGTCATCAATTAATGGAGAATGGTATTTGTTCTTTACTATGAGTTTGTTCGGTTCTCTATAATCAATGCATAGCCACATTGATCCATCCTTCTTAGTAATACATAGAACAAACACTCCCCATTTAGAAACACTTGTTCGGTTAAAACCATTCTCCAAAAGATCATGGAGTTGTTTCTTTAATTCCTCGAACTCTATATTTTCCATTCTATACGGGGTTTTTGAAATTAAGTGAGATCCAGGTATGAGTTCAATGGATAAGTCAAACTCTATTTCTGGGGGAGGTCCAAGTAACTCCTTAGGAAATACATCAATGTATTCCTGAATGACGATGACATTTTCTATCCTTATACTCTCATTTCCTTATTTTTCTTCATTGATCAACTACATAAAGAAGGCTATAGGAGGTTATTCTATATAATGATAAGATTGAGATATCTTTCCATGGAAGATAACTATAGGTTTTACATTAACGAAAACTAATATTTCCTTACTTCTGTATTTGATCTTAGAATTATAATTTGAGAGCCAGTCCATCCCTAGAATAATGTAAAATTCCATCACGAGAATGACTACTAGATTTGCGATAAGATTATGCTCACTAAAGTTAATACTAGAGTTTTGAAATAATATTTATGCTTGGATAATACATATTGGAGTCTTAAAAGATAACTATACTTTTAGAAATTATGGTACTGATTCTATATTATTTGAAAACTTAGAGGATATAAAGGAATGTGTAGAACTAGAATCAAACAAAGTGCATGATAGCTTTGAGAGAACAACAAGAGTACCGACCACCACATCATTTTGAGATTCAACATCATCGGTCGTGATAGAAAATTCATAACCTTTCTCCCTTGGTCTATGCTGAGGCTGATGGTGATTCCCCTCTATTGCCTTTGAATAGGGACATTTATAGGAAATTTGGCCAAGTTTTCCACACTTGAAGAATTGGATGGTAGGTATTTACTGCACCATATTCCCTTTTTCATTTGTGTTGGGAAGTTGAGGCTTAAAATCACTTTGAAAATTCTGAGCAATATGGCCTTCTCTTCAAATCAAAATCATGATGTTTTAAAAAGTGCTTAAAAACATGATCATTATGCCATTTATAACCCATAGAAAGGGAATGCGGGTTTTGTATATGTCCATTCCAAACTCAAATATATAATTTTTATTTCTTAATTAATACCCCTATAAATGAAATAGGTTTGGGTATTCACATAAATAAAATAAGGTAATTTTTTGAGAAAAAGAGAGAGATTTTGAGATGAAAATTCTACAACATAACGACTATGGAACAAGGTTTTTGAAAACATTAAAAAAACTGGAAAAATGGGTCAAAAATTCCTAAAAAAGTCATAATATAGTATCGGGATAGGATAAAATGAAAATAAGAACATGGTATGGAAATTTTAAAGGCATACCACATAAAAGAGAAATTCAAAGGAAAAGAGAAGTGGAGAATTCCCTCACATTGAATAGTAATTTCTAAAACACAATGATCAGGACATTGGGGGCTTGAGGAAACCTTAGGAGGACTCTTTGGGAGGTAATACTATAATAAATTAATGAATAATGATTTTTTAATGAAATTAAATGAAGTAATGAGTGGGTATTTATAGAAAAACTGAGGGAATATTTTATTATTTTCCAGGGACATCTCATTAGTGGTATTGACAAAAACCATTGGCTTTATCGTGGTCTTTTCCAATGGTAACGACCACTTGGGAAACCTCATATCATATTTTAATCCATAATAGTCGACCAAAATTATTAAATCATGATTATATCATTATTATAAAGCTATGATGTCATTAAACTTACCCAAAACTTAAAATTGTATTTTTACTATTCACCGAAAAATCAACCATTTCAGAAAAATCCAAAACATTCAACATAACCATTTTTCGATGTGTAGAATTCAAAAGTTAACTCAATTTTATAAAAATTAAATTTATTTTAAATTAAATTAAATAAATAAAATACTGATACTTAACTAATAATTTATAAAATATTTATTTACTTATACTATGTTATAATTATATCACATTACTACTTAAGATGTCTAAAAAATATTTATACTTGCTTATGTGAGGTTACTATTAAATTGGTAAAATTACCATTCATAAGGGTAAAATTAATATTCCATATGGTAAAGTTACTTTTCACCAAAAAATTATTTTGATCTTATTGAACCTCATTATTCACCCTAATTACAACCATGTATGTTTGATTTTCAAAAATAATTTCACAAAACAAGTTATTTAATAATTAATTTGATACTATTATTGAAAAAACACTATTCATAAAAAGATATTCATAAAAACACACTATTCATCAAATACTATTAATCAAATACTAAAAAATTACATCTTCTTAGAAAACATCTAAAAATTCAACCTAGAATAATTTTGACATTTGAAAATAAAAACTGGTGTTTATTTTACCATAATAATTATCTTTGTATGAGAAATCTATGAAAATTACAATTTTTTACTTCAAAAATCAATTTATCAATTTTTTATTAATTAAAAATATATTTTATTAAGAAAAGGTATTCTTAAAACCAAAATGATGAAATAATAATTTTATTTGTACCAAGGGATTACAAAAAAGTAAACAAGGAATTTTTACATTACCCCTTATCATTACCACATTGGACAAAAGATTAAGGTGTGCAATGGTGATAGAATCATTGGGCGGCTTAGATAACATTGCCTAAGTGGTGATTACAATCAACTTGAACTTCTCATGTAGGAGATTATGTTCAACCTTAACGTGTTGAAGTTTGGCATGGGAATGGTCTAGAGTTAATTTGAGTGATGCCATCTCTTTCCCAAGCTCAGAGAAATGTGCTTCATATGGCCCAAGTCTACTAGATGAGGCCATCGACTCTTATTTTTTAAAAAATTACCATTATCATTTCTATTTATAATCACTAATCTTAATGTTAAGAGTATAGTTTCCAGTGGTCATATTGACCAACGATCATATAACATTCAAAAACAAAAGGTCTCATTTCAATTATAATCACATAATTAATAAAGGGATATAGATTTGTTGAGTACTAAATAATATAACAAAAATTTTCATGAAACAATTATTATTCAAAAAGTTTGGGTCATTAAATTCTCCCCCCCACCTTAAGAAATTTCATCCCCAAAATTTCAACTCTTACCCTCAAAAGAGAAAAGGTGTGGGTACTTATACCTCATAGTCTCCTCCAGTTCCCAGATGGTTTTTTCATATTTGTGGTTTCTTCACGAGACATTAACATGTTGGGCAGTCTTATTGCATATAACTTTGTCTCTAAAATCAAATATCTCCACCGACTGCTCTTTATAAGAGAGGTTATGTTCCAGTTGCACCACCTTAGGATTCAATACATGTGAAGGGTTAGGTATGTACTTCCTTAAGATGGATACATGGAATAAATCATAAAATTGATCTATATTAGGAGGAAATAAAAACCGATTGTCCACTAATCCTATTTGATCAAGGATTTAAAAGGGTCCAATGTACCTAAGGATGAGCTTCCCTTTCTTTCCAAATGACATGAATCTATTCCATAGAGAAACACTAAAAAAGACTTTATCACCAACATCAAACTCCAAGTCCCTTTGATGGATTTCAACATAGATCTTCTTCCGACTCAGAGTATCCTTATTGTGTTGTTGGATTACAAAAAAAATTTATATCATATCTTGCAGAAGATCAAGACCAAGAATCTTTCTCTCACAAGCTTCATCCCAAAAAGTAAGATTTCTACATCCCTTCCCATATAGATATTTATAGGGTGCCATTTTAATGCTCGAGTGGAATCTGTTTTTGTATTAGAACTCAAATAATGGGAGATGTTGATCCCATCCACCTTTAAATTCCATTTAGCATGTTATTAGTATGTCCTTGAGTGTATGAATAGTCCTTTCAGATTGTCCATTAGTTTGGGGGTTACTGGACATACTAAAATTCTATTCGCTACATAGAGTATGTTGAAGAATTCTCTATAATTTTAATGAGAACTTTAGATAAGGATCAGATATGATAGAAAGTGGAACTTCATTCTTCCTTACCAATTTCTTCATGTAAATCCTGGAAAGTTGAACAAGAGGTAAATCTTTCTGAATAGAGATAAAATGGGATGTATTGGTGAGACAATTTTTTATAAACCATATCATATTGTTTTCTTTGGATGTTCTTGGGAGACTAGTGACATAGTCCATAGTGATATTTTCCAACTTCTATGCTGGTATAGGCAGTGGTTGTAATACCTTTTTATGAAGTTGTCACCCTACCTTCACTTGGTGATATACTTGTCACCTTATATTGTAGTCGGAAATATCCCATTTCTTATTATCCCACCAATAATGATCATGAAGGTCCCTATACATTTTCATGCTTCCAAGATGTATAGATAATGTAGAGCTATGAGCTTCATCCATCATCTCCTTTATTTCTAAAAATAGATGGAACACATAGTTTTGTATAAAATTTTAGTACATGTTCTTGATCAATATTAAACTCATGAAACTTCCCATCCTACACATCCTCAAACTTATTTTTGTAACAAATTATTTTTTTCTTATCATTCTTGATCTTATCTATTAATGATGGTTCAGAAATCATTTGGGGTTAGGTTTTATGATGTCACTTCCCTTAAAATTCCGAAGTCCAACTATACTAGCTCAATGATCAATGGATCTCTTTGAATCCTCATCATTGCCAACACAACATGATGTTTCCTACTTAATGAATTAGAAACTTTGTTTTCTCTTCTGGAATGATAATTAATTGAACAATCATAGTCTTTATGAAGTTCCAACCATCTCTTCTATCTCATATTCAATTCCTTTTATGTGAAAATATACTTCAAACTCTCATGGTCTATGTATATATCACACTTCTCCCCATAAGGATAGTTCCACCATATATTTAGAGCAAAAACAACAGAAACCAGCTATAGATATTGTCTAGGATAGTTCTACTCATGAGCAAGATGCATAAGAAATCACCTTGTCATTTTTAATGAGAATTTACCCAGTCCCTTTTAGAGATGCAACACTAAAAATAAAGAATCCTTCATCACTTGAGGGAAGAGTAAACATTGGTGCAGTATCCAATCTCTTCTTCTTCTCTTGGAAACTTTCCTCACACTCCATTGTCCAGTTTAACTTGACCCATTTTTGAGTTAACTTGTTTAATGGATTATAAAATCATGAAGAGTTTGTCACACACCTCCTATAATATCCTTCTAATCCAAGGAAACTAAAAATCTAAGTTATTATTGTAGGTTGAGGCCACTCCACTACAACAATTGTCTTTTAAGGGTTAACTCTGATACCTTCATTAGTTACAATTATCCCCAAGAAAGAAAGTTGTTGTAACCAAAATTAACATTTTATGAACAGTCCAAAAATTTTCTCCTTTCCTAGAGTTTTCTAAATAACCCTTAGATGATTCTCATGCTCTTCACGACTTTTGAAATATATCAGAATATAATAAATAAAAACTACCAAATAATTATTAATGTAGTCCTTAAAAAATCTATTCATCAAATCCATAAAAATAATAGGTGCATTAGTCAGACCGAAGGGCATAAATACAAACCCATAATTTCCATATCTTGATCAGAAGTCCGTTTTTGGAATATCTTCTTTCTTCACCCTAAAATCCTTTTTTTCATTATTAAATCCACTTTATGGTTAATTGATAACCATAAAGAAAATTCCAGATTCCCACCAGAACATGCCCTATAAAGACTTACAAAACAACATAACAAAAACAAACCACAAGCACCAACCCAACATGATTCAACATTACCGCCATAATATAACCAATTCAAAATTTGAAATCAAATGATGAAAAACCAAGAACCATTGTGGGACAAAACCACTTTGAACCAACCTCCAATACAATCAACACATCACCAACATAATCACCTCGAACAAATCACCTCCATCCTGAACATCTCATCACCTACGTCACTACCATCAATGCACAATCCACCAACCTCATCAGTGTGACCCATCAGAAACCATAGAAATCAAACCATCATTGTCATTGTTGATTGAATTTAACCATAAAAGAGTCTCTACCACCATTCCACCTTCATTCCAGACATCACTGAAAACACCATCACCTCACATCTGTTGAACGACCATCGACATCGTCACCTCTCGAAGTCGCCTGCTCAAACTCACTTCCCAAAGAAACTTTAACACCACCGCACAACTCCGCCTCAGAGAGAATAGTGGAATCCTGGCTCCAGAGCAGTGAAAAAATAGGCTTTTGCAAGATGAAATCGCAGTAAGACCATCACCGACTGGGAGACCTCAAACCAGGGCCTTCTCCGCTGCCCTCCACATCGCACCATAGAAAACCTCCCTATGCCTACACCACATGCAATGAAAAACAAACAATAGAAAAACATAAATCCCCAAAAAAATAAAACCCTAAATCACCAAGAGAAAGGAATAAAGAATTGGATAGGAACCCAAGGAGTAAATAGGGAGAAGGAGATCAGGGGATCAAACCCTAAAAGTAGACTGGGGGATGAAACCCTGAATGAAGATGTCTAGTAGAGGATGCCCAATCACCAAACCGCATCCCAAAACCTTGATGTTCCCTCTACTCCAGATCTAACCTGGATATGGGTGGTGGAACTTAGGGCCAGATCTCTATATGGCACTTGAGAAAGGCCCTCGTAGAGTCGAACGAGGAGAAATAGGGAGAGGGTACTAGGAACCATTGAAAGAAAAAAGGAAGAGTACCTGGAGAAAGTGAATCCCAGCAAGAAGAGCACTGAGAGAACATCAGAGCTAGAGAAAACCTAGGAGGAAGGGAAAAAACGGTGGAGTTCCGAGAGAACTGGGAGAACCATGGAAATTAAGAGCCATCTATTCTTCTTTCTTCACCCTCAATTGATGATAACAAGATCTAAGATCAATCTTGGAGAATAATTAAGCCCTAAGAAGCTGGTCAAATAAGTCATCAATTAATGGAAAATGGTATTTGTTCTTTACTATGAGCTCGTTCGGTTCTCTATAATCAATGAATAACCACATTGATATATCCTTCTTATTAATATAGAGAATAAACACTCCCCATGTAGAAACACCTGTTTGGTTAAAACCCTTTTCCAAAAGATCTTGGAGTTGTTTCTTTAATTTCTCAAACTCTATATTTTCCTTTCCATACTGGGTTTTTGAAATTAAGTGAGATCCAGGTATGAGTTCAATGGATAAGTCTAACTCTCTTTCTGGGGGAGGTCCAAGTTACTCCTTAGGAAATACATCAATGTATTCTTGAATGACGGGGACATTTTCTATCCTTATACTCTCATTTCCTTCTTTTTCTTCATCGATCAACTCCATAAAGAAGGCTATAGGAGGTTCTTCTATACAATGATCATATTGAGATATCTTTCCATGGAAGATAACTATAGGTTTTACATTAAGGATAACTAATATTTCCTTGCTTCTGTATTTGATCTTATCATTATACTTTGAGATCCAGTCCATCCCTAGAATAATGTAAAATTCCATCACGGGAATGACTACTAGATTTGCGATAATATTATGCTCACTAAAGTAAATACTAGAGTTTTCAAATACTATTGATGCTTGGATAATACCTCTAGGAGTCTTAAAAGATAACTCTAATTTTAGAAATTCTAGGATTGATTCTATATTCTTTGAAAACTTAGAGGATATAAAAGAATGTGTAGAACTAGAATAAAACAAAGTACATGATAGCTTTGAGAGAACAACAAGAGTACCGACCACCACATCCTTTTGAGCTTCAACATCATCCTTCATGATTGAAAATTCATAAACTTTCTCCCTTGGTCTATCCTAAGGCTGATGGTGATTCCCCTCCATTTCCATCGAATAAGGACATTTATTGGAAAATTGGACAAGATTTCCACACTTGAAGAATTGGATGATAGGTAGTGACTACACCATCTTCCCTTTTTTGTTAGTGTTGGGAAGTTGAGGCTTCAACTCACTATGAAAATTCTTAGCCATATGGCCTTCTCTTCCACACTTGTAACATTTCCAATTCTAAAGTAGGAAGTTCCCAAAATTCTTCTTACCATATTTATTTCATGTGGAATGTTTCACTTTCTTTTCATATCTTCCTTGGTCAAATAGACTCCCCAAGATTTTCTCCATGGATCTCTTATTTTCATTCAACTTGTGGGACTAATGTTTCTCACCGAATTCAAGATCAACTATCATATCACTTCATACAATTTCATCATAACTATCATAGCCTCGATTGGCTATATTCTTCCATAGATGAAGTCTTTTTACACTGAATACTATATTGACCTTCCCATTAGGATCCATGAAAAATATATAATTGTAATGTGAACACCTTGTGAAGTTCATCTCATTTATTCCCATAGATTCTTCCTCCTTATGCTTTAGATCAAGAAATTCCCTATCTATTTTTGTACTCATCGAACGAGGGAAATAATTATTGAAGAATATCCCCATGAACTCTTCCAACTCTATAGATTCAATATCCCCTGTTGGCCTCAGGTTTTTAATTTGTTCCCACCACCAATAAGCTTCTCTCTCTAAGTGGTAAACAAAAAATGTGATTTTCTCTTGTTCGGAACTATAAAGTACAAAAAAGATATTCTCTATAGATCTTATCCACTATTCCGCAATCAATGGGTCAGAAGATACATTGAACTTTTGTGGTTGTTGATGAATCAAGGACTAAATGTATTTTTTTCAATTATTGGTGAAATTGGACTCCCAGATTGATTCAAGTTATTTCCCATGACTTGAGTCATTTGATTCAGCATTCTCATGAAAGTTTCAATTCTGGATTCCATCGGAGGGTAGTCAGTACAAGGTCCTTTGAGCTCACCATTTTAATGATTCCTCATATTGGTATAAATTTTATAAAATCAAAAAACCATAGTGATAAACTTATTTCAATTACGAATTTTTTCTCTATAAATGACATAATGTTTTAAAACTTCATGCTTAAATAACAATTACATTTTTCTATAAATTCTTCCAAATGATTCCTAAAAATTTTGTGATTAAGCAAAAATATCCCCTGGAAGTTTCCCAATAAGAGTGTAGCAAGTCCCATTATCATGTAGAAGTTTCAGTTCGAGTCTATCTTAAAGTAGTGTTTTTGGGTTTTACCCCTAGATAAATCTATGCCACAGTGACATCCACTTGTTCGTATCCAGAAAAGTATTTATTTTTCCAGAGACCACTTAGTTATTATTTCACCAAAATACCAGGAAGTTTTCATATATTTAAAATTTTATATAGGGTTATTCCTTAATTTTTTCATATCATAATTTCCACAAATAACCAAACTATCATTTGATACCAAGTATGGAATTATTCCTTTTTATTACATAACTTTTCATTACATTTTACAAACATAGGATATTTAAACTTTAGTGTCTTGGAAATAAGGTACATAATAAATGAAAAAAATAAGAAATTATTCTAATATACTTCTTAGGATCCATCATAGGTTCATCCTAAGTAAAATTACTATATCTCATATACTAGGTACATACATTAATGGAAATGGTGAGTATAAGGCCCAGTAAAGAAAAAAGAGTGAAACTGTTTACATGTGAACTTGAAGGATATCAATAATAACATGAGGAATATCATAAAGGCATGAAAAAAATGCATATAATAATAATAAATTGAGTAATAACTTAAAAATGTGTCTAAAAAATTTAATTTATACATTAATAATAATATCACCAAGGTCCATCCCCAAGGTGTCATAAAAATTACCAAGGTTATTCACAAAGGTATCATAAAAATTGTGATCTCTAGAGATTGATTTAATTACCCAAGGAATTAGAGAACTATCAGGGCACACCCTTAATATTCATTTATTTTCATGTGATCCACATATATCATAATAAAAAACTTCATAAATAACCCAAATATAATAAAAGAAATGGTTTTCATAAAAAAATCACGACGTTTTAAAAAGTGCTTAAAAACATGATCATTATGTAATTTATAAAACATGTAAATTGAATGAGGGTTCTTGTATGTCAATTAAAAAATAAAATATATCATTTATATGTCTTGATTAATACCTTTGGAAATGAAATAGGTTTCAGTATTCACATAAATAAAATAATATAATTTCTTGAGAAAAAGAGAGACATTTTGAGACAAAAATTCTGCAGCATAATGACTATACAACATGGATTTAGAACACATTAAAAATAGAGGGAAAATGGGTCACCCATTTATAAAAGACTCATAATATAGTATAGGTACATAATAAAATGTTAATAAGAACATGGTATGGAAATCTAAAATACCTACCGCAAAAAATATAACTTGAAAGGAAAAGAGAAGTTGATAATTCCCTTATCTTGAAGAGTAACTTCTAAAACTCAAAGATCGGTACCTTAGGGGCTTGAGGACACCATGGGAGGACTCTTTGGGAGGTAATACTGTAATAGAGTCACGGAGAATGATTTTTTAATGAAATTAAATGATGTAATGGGTGAGTATTTGTAGAAAAATTGATCGGATATTTTATTAATTTCAAATGACACATCATTCGTGGTATTTAAAAAAACCATGGGCTTTCCCATGGTATTTTACAATTGTAATGGAAACATGGGAAACAAAATATTAGATATTAATCCTTAAGAGTAGAAAAAAATTATTCTATTATTATTACATAATTATTACATAGCAAGGATGTCATTAAACTTACAGAAAACTCAAAAACGTATTTTTACTATTCAATAAAAGATCAACCATTTCAGAAAAATCATAAACATTAACCATAACCCTTTTTCGATGTGTATAATTCAAAAGTTAATTACATTTTATAAAAATAAATTTAATTTTAATTTAAAGAAAATAAATAAAATTCTAATACTTAACTAATAATTTCTAAAACATTTTTTCACTTATACTATGATATAATTATATCACATTGCCACTTCAGATTACTAAAACATATTTATACTTCCTTAGGTGAGGCTACTATTCCATTTGTAAAATTATTATTCATATGGGTAAAATTAATATTCCAAATGATAAATTTACTATTCACTAAAAAATTATTTTCATCTTATTGAACCATACTTTCACCCTGATTATAACCATGTATGTCCGATTTTTGAAAATAATATCATAGAAAAAGTTATTTAATAATAAAATATATTTTTTACTATTCATCAAAAACACTATTTATTAAATAATATTCATCAAAAAAAATTTCATCAAATGTTTTTCATCAAATACTGAAAAATTAAAACATCTTAGAAAAATTCTAAAAAAACCATCCTATATTAATTTGACATTTGAAATTCAAAAATGTTGTTTATTTTAACATAATAATTCTATATGTATGAGAAATCTCTAAATAGTACAATTTCTTACTTCTAAAATGAATTGATCAAATTTTTCTTAATTAAAAATATTTTTTATTAAACAGAGTTATTGTTAAAACAGAAACAATGAAATATTTTGTTTATACCAAGGGATTACGAAAAGTGACTAAGGCCTTGTTACATAACCCCTTATAACATCCACATGTGACCTAAGAGTAAGGTGAGGAATGGTGATAAAATATTGGGGTTTCGTAGACAACATTGCCTGAGTGGTGATTTCCATCAACTTTATGTTATCCCATATGTGATTACTTTAAATATTAACCTGTTTAAGTTCACCCTGGGTTTGGTACAGAGCAAATCCCAACGATGCCGCCTCCTTCCCAAGCTCTGAAAAATGGGATTCTTATGGCCCGAGTCTACTAGATGAGGACATCAAATCTTATTTCTACAAAAATAACCATTATCATTTCTATTAATATTCACTAATCAAATTTTAAGAGTATAGTTTTCAATTGTCATACTATCCAATGATTATATAAAAGTCGAAACCCAATGGTATCATTTAAATTATACAAATTTCATTAATAAAGGGATATAGTTTTTTTTGAGTAAATAATAGTATAACAGAAATTTTCAAGAAACAGTTATTATTAAAAATGTTTAAGTAAATACACAACCCCTGTCTAACCTTGGTTTCCCTATATGAGACCATTGTATCCCTAATGTAGAACTACAAGATTCCTTGGATACCCTCCATGGATCCAAAACTGACAAGTCAGTTCCATGGTTGAAGACCATCAAACCCAGAAATTTCTTAACCCCATTTAACCTTAGATGAAATCATTGGACTCAGAAGGAATGTTATTATGGAATGACTTGGATGTAACTCCTTGGATTACACTCTTACCCCTCTATAAGATGCCTTGGATACACTCATTGAATCCAGCATTGACAAGTTGGTTCCATGATTCAATGCCACTGATCCCAGTCATTTCTTCACAACGTTTTACCTTGGATTAACTACTTGGACTCGATAGACATCTCTTTGTGGAATTCCATTGACTACTATCCTTGGATTACACTCTTACCCTTATCCAGAATACATTTATTATTGAGTTGGTGTCCTTTGAGGTCTATGTTTCCTTGGTTGTTACCATAGAAATTAATTTTTAAATATCATCATAGGTTTCCTTGTCACATCTTGGAACCTTCATTATTGCTAACATGTGTTTTGAATATAAACATGTAATAATCAAAGAATGAACTGGTTATATGTTCAAACACTAGCTGAGGGCTAATGTTGGTACTTTTCATTTAGTTACAATGTACTGCTTACTTTGTTTATGCATTCCTAATCACTATTTAATTTATATAGCACTGTCAGGATAAGGCTAGACATTATGGGTGTCAGCCTAATAATATTTAAATCTCACACCCTTCTTAGGTACCCTTGGTACCTGATTTGATCTTATATTTTCTAGATATTGGTTTTTTACTGTATTTCTTGTAGCTGGGAGTTTTGAGCAAAGGACTGAGTTGGAGCTTGAGATGCTCATGGAGGTAACCTATGGGGCTTTTATATCTTTACTTTATTTATGTATTATATTGAAAAGTCTGTTACACTATCTACTTATTTTAGTTATGTATCATCACCATGACATGCATTCATCTGTTGTATAAACTAGTGTTGGGAACTTTTATTAAATTCAATATATTATTCTTATACTGTTTTGTTATCTATTTATTTACTGATTCCATTATTATATTATTTTTATATGTTGTTATACTGCTATGAAATCTATGATATGAAGGTATAGTCTTCCAACTTTCACCTCCCTAGACCATCCTTATTTATCACCGGCCTCATGTATATGAGGATATGCGCCTGAGGCCATGTGACCCACTGATCCGGCTACCGATTTGATGGTAAAATGGGTCGGGATGTTACAAAGTGGTATCATAGGGGTATTTTTTCCTTTTTTTACTGTTAAATGTTGGTAGAAAAGACACTAGGAATGTGTCAAAACTTGGTTAATAATCGTTCTTGAGACTGATCACCCCGTTTATGGGAAATGAACAAGTAAACAGGGCTTGGAATTATGTTTATGAAATTTTCTATTACAGTTGATATGATTTCACCTAGAGTGATTTTTGTACCTTCCAATACTTATTATTTAAGAGTTATGGTATTTTTACCCTTGGACTGGTTCGACAAGGAAGTTTCATTACATGCGTCACACAAGGAACATCGAAATTAACAAGTCATGCATATGCCATGCTATGTAGTTGTGTTTATAGGTTTTCTATTGATTGTATTTTGTGCCTTGAGTTCTATTACATTCTTGGATTTAGACATATTTAGTCAATTCATTAGAATGAATTCTGTTTTTACTTCTCTCAATATATATTTTTATTATAATTACATGCTTCATGTGATTTCAGCATGTTTCTCTGTGTTAGCTACTTGTAGTGATATACTAACTTTATTTGATATATAATTGTTTTCTCTTGTTAAATTTACTAGTTTTTATTACAATGAGATCTGGCTTTCAATTGTAAGGTTTATGGGCACCATAAAAACAGAAAAAGGAAACTTGTATAGTTGATGATTGATAAAATGAAAATTGGGCAAAATTTTAATGACAAACTAAATTGTTTTGATTAAATGGGATCCAAATTCCAAGCTGTAATGTGCAAGAGTTATTTATAGATTGGTCGATGGCCACCCATGTGACTGTAGATTTATGTATTTGAGAATTTTATAATCTTAAATGAATTTTTTAGCTACTTAAAATAAAAACTAGGCCCAAATGGGCTGGATGGTAGATGTTCTTTATGAGATAACTCAGTATGGGTGTTGAGATTCTTAAAATTTAATAAACTGATTTTGGGTTTCATTCTGATGAACTCAGGTTGTCTTAGTGGGACCCTCACAGGTCAACTTATCTATCCAAAGGAATTTATGTGATAGATTGCCTAATTAATGATGAGAGGCAAATAAAATGATTTTTTTTAAAAAAGAAGCTAGTTGAGACTTGCCTTTTATTACTTGATGTATTAGCTAAATCTTTTAAATGGTTTATGGTTTAAAATGTGAATTAATACAGGGGCTTGGAAATGGAACAGGTAGTAGTGTCCCTTATTTAAAAATCCTCATGTAAGGGTAGTTAAATCTTCTTGTAGTTTTTTGGTAATGGAAGTGTGAGTGTTTTATATGTTTATTATTTTTTTTAACAACGAATTTCATGACTGGATTTTCAGCCAATGACTTCATTTAAAGTGACCTAGTGCTACGTTTGATGCTTATGCTTCCTACGGGTCTATCCTATGGTAGGTATTGCCTTAGAATTTAAATACCTTTCTAGTGCCATGATATTTTTGATGTTTAGTGCCATTTGGGTGACATTTTCCATAGTTGGACTTTCAGTTTCTAATGAAACCCATGTTTGGATGGATGGTTATGCTTTTCTTGACCATGTTATGAGCTTTAGCATTGAGTAATTCTCGTTTTCAATAGGTTAGACATGCCTTGGGTATGGTCGGCTACTTTTTTGGTCATTTTAACCCTTAATCCTCCTCATTAGTGGATGAATTGGTATGTCATCATCCAAGTGAATGGTCATTTAAGGAAATAAGACATTGAGATAAACCTCTTGTGATGTTGAGTATGGTGTTGAGTCATATCCAGGTAGAGTGACCAGAGCATCAAATAATTAGTTCTTCCTAATGCATGGGATGGTGTTTCTAAATAATCTGGTGTTTTGACATGCCAGTCTCATTGGTTTGGATTTCTTAGCATGCTTGGACATATGTGAGCATGGATCAAAGGATATAAACACATACAACTAATGTATTTTTGAATTAGCACTCTTGTTAGAGGCTAGATATCTTCTTATCCTTTAACGACTGGGACACTCCAAATATAGGGTGTTTTGTGTAGGTTCTAGTAAATGATTTTCTTCCAAGTATAAGGAACATAATACAGGAGGAACATTGAAAATGGTTGGTTATACTTAAGAGACCTTGGGGATATTTGGGTTTGTGATTGTCGATGCTTGCTCAATAGCATGCCTTTGATCTGGTTTTCAATGTATGAAACCTCAGGAAAACACTGTTGGTCTTAGAGTACTTCGTTTGTTAAATATAGAGTGATCATGAAATACATTGGCTAGTAAAGGTATGTGTTCGTTTAAATGTAGGTGCATCAGCAGGAGATGATGACATTCTTCCTTGAAGTCGACTAGTTGTGGCTCAACTGTATTTCCATCAAATAGTTGGGTGTTTTTTTACTGGAAATTATTTCAACCCTCTTAGTCTATTCTTCTAAGTGACAACCACATCCCCTATCTTGAAATCATCCTAGATTCACTAAGAGAGTTTCGGTCTTACGTTGTGCTAAGGATTTAAAATCTGTTTTTCTTTTTGCATGATATTTATCAGTGTTACAAAATGACACATGGTTCTAATCAACAAATGTTCTAAGTGAATCCTTGGTTCCCAAGTGGAAACCCCCTGGTCAGACTCATAGACTCCAGCCATTTAATTTGAATTGTGCTGACCGCTTAATCTAGAAATCATCGACATAATTTAAGAAAGCAGCTCTACCCATTATCTCTTTATTTTTCAATATATACGGTTGGTAATGAAACTATTTTAAAAGAACATCACTAGTTTAAGGTTGAGTGTGGTGTGTGGGTTGGCATTGTCCGTCGAGGAAAGAACGAGTGACCAGTTTTTGTTAGTCATTTGTGATTTGGCTATTTACATTGATGAGGTATCTGTTATGGTCTTGGATGTAATCAGGTTCTCCCAGTTAGAGAAATCACATAAGAATGATCACTATAATTTTTAGGAAATGAAATTTTTGGAAATTCTGATAGTGGATTAACTATGGATTGGAATTGGACCTTTTTTAGGTTAAAGACCAAAGGTGGGGAGCACCTTAGTTCTGATGTTTGAAGAGACAAAAAAGTGATCATGTCTATATCTAAACGGGCACATGAAATATCCATTTTAGTGTTTCAATTGGAAAATGAGATTTGGACCAGGTTGTAAATTCTTAATCACATAATGCATAAGAAGTTCTTAAAGGTGCGTTGGGAGTTGAAAATGAAATGCAACCGTTGGAAACAAACTTCCTGAACCATATAGGTTGGGTGATGTTTTTGTTGTTGCTGAAGGATTCTAGGGGTTGAGAACTTTTTTGGTGGGGAGTTTGTAGAGATTCATGTTTTTTAATTGGACAAAAATACAATGGTTTTTGAACTTTTTTCATTTACTAGAAAGGTTGAATTTTAAAAAAATCTTCAAAACACATTTATGTTAGTTGGAAAACTTTAATGTGATGTTTTCAGACTTGGGAAAAGGACTGACAAGCTTCCTGAATGTCTCAGTGAGTTTTGTGAGCACCGTACCTGAAAAATAAATGTTTTTAAGGAACTGAATAGGGAATGAGGTTCTTTTGAAACCATGTGACCCACTACAGGAAACCATGTAGAATATTATAGGTGAACAAATGAATGAACACAAGCTATGCATGATTTCTTAAATCATGTTCCTAGACCGCATGGTTTTTTGTTTAAAGGAAGAACCTAAACACTATACACCGCATGGTTGTGAACAGTTTGGAAAACCATGTGGTTTGTTATTATTTAGGAATTTATTTAATTAAATTAAAATTTTAAAAGAAATTTAGTTGAATGAAATTAAAGGGAGAACTAGAAATAACAAATAAATGTTTAATGATGATAATAATAATAATATTGTTGTTGTATTATTATTATATTCATTATGATTTTTAAATTATATTTTAGAAAAAACTAAAGGGAATTCACTACCTTTCCCACTCCAGGTCACGCGACCAGGCTTCCCCCTTCATCACGAGGTGCGACACACCCCTCCCTCTAGGCTCCTCTTCTGCACGCCAATCTACATGGTTTTCCTTCGGATTTCACACAAAAATCATTGAGGTAAGGAATATATAACCTTCTCCTTCCTCAGTGAGGCTGATTTATGTCTCTATGTATCCCCTCTTGATTCGTCCTAAACCCTAGGGTTGGTCTAATAGGTGATATTTGTTGTTATTCGGGTTTTAGGCCATGCGATGTCTTCCTCAAGAGTCATGGGTACATATTCTGATATCCTCCATGAAAGGTGAGGTGGATTGGTTGGTTTTGGATTTCCTCCATTGTTTTGGGTAAGGTTATTCATCTGCTATTTTGGTTCAAACCCTTTAATTGAGAGTCTAATGGTGTTGGGAGTCCTAGGTTTTGGTTGTAGTGGGGTTTGATCAATTTTGAAGGAGTAAATACATATAATCCGGTTTGTATATAAATAAATATATATAAATCCCCATTGTCCATATTCCCTCATGGGTCATAGAATATGTTCATTGGTTTAACAGGTATATATATATATATATATATATATAAAGGTATGTGCGTACGAGTGTGGGGAAGTTTTGGGTGGTTGCTTCCAGTTTTTATAAGAGCCAAAGTGTTCGACTTGGTTACTCCATGAGGTAGTGTCACTTTCCAAGTACTCAAATTTTATAGATGAATTAATTAATTTCTTACAGCACATTTTTTAGATTTTAATTTAAGTATTGAATTATTTAGATTAAATTCCTCTTAAATGTGAATTTAGTATGTTTCCTGATTTAAATGATAAATGTAATAAATGATTTGTATGATAAAAAATAACACGATTTTATAATAAAACCCCTCCAATGTAGGTGCAACATCTTCAAGATAAAATGTAGTGATTAGACATTTATGCATGCTTGGATTTTCGTATTGATATTTTCTTATGCTCTTTCCCTAAATGTGACTGGTTGTTGGTGGTTACGTTCAGAACTCCCAACACCCCATATAGGGTGATATGCCAAAATAGTCATTTTAGTGTTTTGACACATTTGAGACACCATTTAGGTGTTCCTAGGCTTGAACTTTCAATTGGTATGATTTTATATATTAAATGGATTGCTTTACATTGTGAATTGAATAATGGTAATTACAGTGTACTCTTACCACCTAACCCTACTAAGGTAAATGTTTAAAATTTATCAATTAATATTAAATGGAAATTGGAAAGTATACTAAGTATGTGACTCGACCATATTAAATGTAATTGGATAATAGGTTTCATGTCCGTAGAACCCCTTAACATTTTAATGGAAGGTAGTTGAGTGAACCTTGATCATTGAAAATGACTTAAATGGATTAAATGAATGGTTGAAAACTACCTGTCCTTGTTAGAATTATGAAAGGCATGGCTTAAAATATATAGAATTATCAATTACTTATGAATTTATTAAATTTTTTCATGACCAATTATCTTTGTTACCCTAATGAAATGTAATGGATTAAACCTTATGAATTGAATATGAATTCATTATAAAAATAGGAGTGTCTTGACTTGAGCCCACCTTGGATTATTGAGGGAATGCATTGAGCACTCAAGGACCCAATTCTGAATTCAAGGATATGAATTTATTAGGTTGAGACCCACCTATAAACTCATAATTTTATAACCTTGGATTCTCGTTATGCCACCATAGGATCCCTCATGTAGAACTATAGAATTCCTTGGATACACTCCTTGGATCCAACACTGAAAAGTTTGTTCCATGGTTAAATCCCATCGATCTCAGTCATTGCTTAACCCAATTTTAACTTGGATGAAATACATGGAATTTGTAGGAATATTATTATTGAATTCATCGGATGATTCTCCTTGGATTACACTCATACCCCTATATAGTATGCCTTGGATACACTCGTTGGTTCCAACATTGAAAGGTAGGTGCCGTGGTTAAATCCCATCCGACTCCATCATTGCTTAACCCTGTTTTACCTTGGATGAACTCATTATACTCGATATGCATAACATTGAGGAATTAATTTCACTACTCTCCTTGGATTACAGTCTCACCCTTATCCAGGTTACATTTATTACTATGTTAGTAACACTTAATGTGTACGTTTACTTAGTTGTTACCTTGAAACATTATTATTAAATATCATCATAGGTTTCCTTGTTACATCTTGGAACCTTCATTATTTATAACATGTGTTTTGAATATAAAGTAATAGTAATTAAATAATAAACAGATGATATTTTCAGACTCCAACCAAGGGATGAAGCATGATCTTTTAATTTAGTTACATTGTACTTGTTATTTTGTTTATGCATTCCTACAAATTATTTAATTTATATTGCACTGTTATCATTGGAATAGACACTGTGTGTGATGGTATACTAGGATTTATGTCTCACACCCTGATCGGGTACCATTGGTACCCTAGTAGACCTTATATTTATAGAATCTAGGCTATTTACTATATTTCTTGTAACTGGGAGTTAGGAGAAAAGTAATGAGCTAGAGCTCGGGATGCTCATGGAGATCGCCTATGGGGATTTTCTATCTTTTCATTATTTTTGTATTGTTTTGAAAATCATGTTTTTCCGTCTACTACATTAAATAATGTATCATCACCATGCCATGCATTCATATGTTTTATAAACTATAGTTGAACTCTTTTATTGAATTGAATTTATTATTCTTCTACTTCTATATTATCTATTTATTTACTGATTTCGTTGTTTAATTATATTTATATAATGTTATACCACTTTTCAATATATTATTTGAGGGTATAGTCACCCAACTATAACCTCCCAAGACCCTCGCTTCTAGTAGGAATCCTCTGGAATATGGGGAGACATGCTTGAGGCCATGTGGCCCACCGTTATGGCTACTAGTTTGATGGTAAGCTGCGTCGGGATGTTACAAGTTAGACGTTGGAGGTATTGGTGAAGTAAACAAGGTATCTATGGAATATTATTTAGGAAATCACATACCCACCCATTTACCATTTCATTTTTTTAAAATTCTATAGAACCTCAGGTTCAGAACACAACACTATAATAAAAATTAAAAACAACTCACTGGACTCGGGACTCAACCCCACGACAATGCCCCAAAACCTAACCCACCTGCACCACCCCATCCAACCATGGGGGGCTTTTATTTTTATTTTTATCATTATTTTAGAAAAACATGCAGACAAAAAATCTCTAACCTACATTTCACTGACTATCATTAGAGGTTTTGGCATATTATGTTTTTCTTGATCCATGTTTTTTTATATTCTAATAAACTCTTTTAATCTAAATTTTTTTGAATGAAATAATGGACTTATATCATATGAAAACTCAAATGATACTCATTTTTCATTATAGTTGGAATATGGTTATATGATAACATCACTATTTTTAAATCATGTATCAAATAATGGAAGTATCTGAAATGAATATGAGTTTTAACATTTTTTATCCTTTTAAATACATAATGTAGTTAATGTGTATAATGAAATGTGTGTTTTAGAAATACTCCATGAGAGATTTAAATGACTAATGTTTTCATAAAATAGTCAACATCAATCCTACTTACAAAAATCATAACTTTGATGTGTATAAGGTAATGTACATTTAGGAATTTCTCCATGTAACGTTATAGTGATCAACAAAGGCTTTTTCATGATACACTTAGACACATGGGTCTATATATACTCCTATATTTTGACCATGCTTATTATATACTTCACATTTACATTACATAAATCATTTAAATGAATCTTATGAAGTATGGTTACCACTAGATCACCATTTGAATAGTTCACATTCTCTTGCTAACATATTTCTAAAATCATGGAAGAGTACATTCATATCTAAAGGTTTATTATTAAAAACTAAATAAGTATATATATTGATAATACCAAGGTCTTTAGTTACAAAGATTCTGAATACCATACTAGGTATGTCCTTATTGTCCACTTTTAGTTTTTTCCTGATAAAGAATTATCTTTATAAAAATAGGTATAACTGAGTCTTAAAATATACATTCATCATGTGTTTCAAAGTATTCACTAATTAATAAACTATTGGTTGAGTATTAAACACAAAAAACAATATTTATTCAAAAACTTGAAATTATAGGTGTTGTGTTTCTCATCATTGACTTAGGAACCACCTTTTATCAACCACTTAGAGAACACACCATACCTCCTAAAATGTTTCTATACATACTTGGATACTATATCCAAATAGAAATATATAATAGGGATATTGTATTTAGTATCCATGAAATATAATAAACACATTACTTATAATTGATGAATATACCTTAAGAAGAAAAGAAAACCTGCCTCTTCAATTTAGTTTATTCCATTTATCTTCTATTGACTTATCTCTTGGAATTTGAAGAAAATAACATACTATATAATAATAAAACTATTTTATTAGAAGGAAATTGAAAATTTTCTTTGGGGTTTACACTTAACATTGGCCTTTTCACCTTTCCTTACAACCTTTTCACCATCATAACTATAGAAAAATCTTTATATAACTTCTTATTCACATGGAGAACCTTACCAAAAAGTTAATGAATCAATTTAACCATGATGTTTATTTTTATAATATTAAATGAAAGTGGATCAATTTTGTGATAAAGATATAAGAATGTGATGTATTAAAATCTCATGATACATCTTTCAATTTTACACATATCCGGTGTAATTTTCAACTCATTCATATCTTGCTTCACTTTCCCCTCCAAAGCTTATCGATGATGAGATAACATGTGAAATCATCCATGTTATAATTTTTTATCCACAACTCTCATTGGAATTTGATGATCACATTATTATGTAAAAATAAAAGCCTCTTATATGAGTTACCTATAAGAATAATTACACCCTTTATTCCATAGGTGGGTCAACAGGTATTAGGGACTCTAACACCTTGAATTTTCTATATCATAGTACATTTTATAACAGCCTGTAATTATATTTTTTTTCTAGTTATGAAATTGGATTTGTCTAAAATTAATCATAGTGAAATTTTGGTATTATATTCCTTTTTCTATAAAAAAAATCTAACAGAATAGAACATTTATATTATTATTAATTAGACATTTCTGATTACTTTAATCATCAAATGTTAGCACATATTTTTTCAAAACCTAGTAGCCCACACTAATAGAATCATAATAATCTATCACTTGAGTATTATAGTGGGAATGATCCTTGAAACCACTCCACATATTCTATAAGACTTTGATACACCACTACTCATAGTGTTTCCAACTAGGTGTTTTACTAGCCAACCAAATTAACTCAAAGATCCTTGAATTGTTTAGTAAACTCCTTGCTTCTAAAAATCGTCATCATGATTTAATCAATGTTTTCCTCTAAAATTTTAAAAATATAGATTTGAATAATTATTTTCCACCAACATCAGTTAAGTCAACCCACTGAACTCATAAGAACTCCTCATTAGTAAGAGACACCCTCTACTAGGGATGATAATCACCACGTACATTAGGTTGTTTTCAAATTCATATAATGGAACAAATTTTTGAATCAATATTTTCATTGAGGGTGTTTATTATTTTTGTTTGAATGAAATATTTTTCTATCTGATATGAATGATCTATATGATTTCACTCACAACTGACTATATAATAAATTGAAAAATATTCATCACACTATAAATTGATTAAATCAAGAATTTTATTTTTATTACTTTATGTGACTGAGTAAACTTGTAGATTCACTAAAATTTTAAATGATGCATAAATTAAATAAATTTTTTGATTGATATTCAATTTTTTAATTATTTGATTCATTTTAACTTAGTGGATCAACTATGACCTGGGGGTATAATACCTAAATCTGGTCCTGACTCATATCGTTGCTCACTCCATAGTCTAATGTTCCCACATCTCAATTGGGATAACACATCGTCTCTCCATGGTCAAAACCTTATACCATTATAGCCATAGTACATAAAATATCATAAAGGACGAGTGGGTCTCAGGACTACAGAATACAAAGAAATTAGTATTATCTAGACGTTTAGTTATGTTTACATATTAAATGAAAAAATGATGATGTACAATAATTTTTATTTAAAAAAATTACACGAAACTCAAAAAAATTAAATTGAAAATCAAATAATAAAATCCAAGACATGCATTGGTCAGTCACTACTCAAGATCAGTAGACATTCAATTAAGTGAATAGTTTAAAAAATAATTTTTTCAATAAATTTATGTTGAGGGTGTTAATTGAATTAAAATAATTCTCTGGAAAATAAAAATCAAATTAAATCATCTCTTGTACCAATTTTGAATATTACATACATATACATACATATATTTATATATATAGTTATATTGTTATCAGGCCCCATAGTGCCAAAAAATGACCAAGCATCTCCGAAATGACACAACTAATCCCATTATGGGTTTGGAAATACCCACCCACCTTGTATTATGTCTATATAATCCATGAAAAAGGGAACCCTATGTGGCTTTAAGTTAGGGGTTACACATAGAAATCATATTACATGAAAAATGAACAATATCATTGTTTTTTGAATAGATATTATCCAGTACTCCATGCGTTATAGGGAGATGCATTGAAAGATTAAACAGAGAAATGATGGCCATTGGAATATGGACATAGGGAGGCATCATCAGATATGGGATGGTTGAGACATGGATGTCCGAGTTAAGGGATCTATAGATTGGTGAGGTGAAACCTGAGGGAAACCAATGTGATCACCTAGGGAGGGGTCGAGCAAGATTGGTGGTTGGATCTAATTAAGTTTGGGATGTTTAAAAATGAGTCATAGAAAAGGGATATTGGAAGGTTCCTTAGAGAGAGGGAAACCAGTTATTGACTAGTGGAGGAGTCAGTGCAGTGACTTTGGATTTCAATGGGGATGAGTGGAACACAGGGTCGCATGAAATGCTAGATAGGTGATTGAGGGGGGACTTTGGCCATGGATGGTGCGACAGTAGGGTATCGGATGATAACATCCAAAACTAGAAAGTGAGTCTGTAGGAGGGAGAGGCACCAGTGGAAAAGGGGAGATTCCCATCATTTGTCGAGCATGTAGAGTTTCGGGTTCTTAAACCATAAAAAAATCCACGAGTTTTTGAACTTATTCATTTATTGGACGAGTAAAATCTAAAACCATGTTTTTGGACTCATTTTTTCAAGTTGGTACACTTTAATGTTATTTTTTTGGACTTAGGAAAAGTCATGAGTAGTTTCTCGGGTGTCTCGGTGAGTTTTGGGAGCACAATACCTAAAAAATAAATGTTTTAAGGACCTATAGAGGGAGAAAAATATGTTAGAAACAGTGCGGACAACTATTTGAAACCATTTGGAATATTATATGTTAATAGAGATGTGCAGATGGGCTGCAAATAATTTCTCAAACCATGCACTTAGCTCGTATAATTGGTGTTTGAAGGAAGTACCTAAACACTGTACACTTCTTGGTTTGGAAAACCGTGAGAGACAAAACATGTGATTTTTTATAATTTTGGAATTTATTTAATAAAATTTAAACTTAAAAGGAAAATTAGGTAAATGAAATTAAATAGAGAATTATAAATAATAAATAAATGTTTAGTGATAATAATAACAATATTGTTATTAATATTAATATTATTATTGTTATTATTATTACTATTGTTACTCTTATGAGTTTTAATTTAGGATTAAGAAAAACCTAATGGGAAGTCTCTCCCATTCCTCCTCTAGGTCATGCGACCAGCCTTCCCCTTCCTTATAAGGCATGACACACCCCTCCCCCTCAGCTTCTCTTCCACATGTCAATCTTCCCAGTTTTCCTTTGTATTTCACTAAAGGATCTATGTGGTAAGACATCTATCTCCTTATCCTTCCCCACAGTTGCTGATTTAGACCTCTCCATCTCCTTTGGAAATTTGGATTAAACCCTAGGTTTGGGATAATTGTTGATTTTTTGTTGTTCTTCTGGTTTTAGGGCATGTGAAGGGGTCCTATGGACTCGTGGGTTCATATTCCAACATCCTCCACTGAAGAAGAGGTGTATAGGTTTTTTTTTCTGACACCATTGTTTTGGGTAAGTTTTCACATCTTCTATTTTGGTTATCACCATTTAATTGATTTTATGATGGTTTTTATGAGCACTATGTTATAGTTTTAGTGTGTTTTGATCAATTTTTATGGAGAAAACACATATACTTAGGTATGTATATATATATATCCTCTTTTCCCATATTCACACATGTAATGGAGACTACATGAATTAGGTTATCAGGTATATATATATATGTATATATAAAGGTATTTAAAAGTGAGTGTATGGAGGTTTTGAGTGGTCCCCGCCAGTTTTGACAAGAGATGAAGTGTTCAGCTTGGTTCCTCCTGGAGGTGGGGTCCTTTTACAAGTCGTCAAATTTTATAAATGCATTAATTAATTTCTTACTACACATATGTTAGATTATAATTAATGTAGTGAGTTATTTAGAGTAAATTCCTCTTTAATGTTAGTTTATTATGTTTCAAGATTTAAATTCTAAATGAAATACATGATTTGTGTGATAATCAATATCATGATTTTATAATAAAACCCATCCAATGGAGGATCACTTTATTCAAGATAAAAATCAGTGATTAGACTTTTATGATTGCTTTAATTTTTGGTATTGATAGTTCCCTATGATCTTTCCATAAATTTGATTGGTGTTTGGTGATAACGTCCACACCTCCTAACACCCCATGCAGAATGATATGCCAAAATTGCAATTTTAGTGTTTTGACATTTTTAAGATTCCATTCGAGTGTGCCTAGACTTGAACATTTTGAAGGAATTCTTTTATATACTAAATGGATTATTTTAAAATGTGAAAATCATAATGGAATATACAATGTATACTTACCACTTGACCTACATAAGGTAAGTGATTCATATTAATAAATTAATATTAATTAGAAATTGTAAAGTATACTAAGTATGTGACTTAGTAGTCTTAAATGTATTTAGATAAAATTTTCCATGTTCATAGCACCCCTTACCAGGTTAATAGAAGGTATCAGAGTGAACCTTGATGATTGAGAATACCTTAAATGGATTAAAATAATGGTTGCAAGATACTTGTCCTTGTCACAATAATGTAAGGAAATTCCCAAACCAAATGAACTTATTGATTACTTATGACTTGATTAAATGTATTCATGACAAATTATCCTTGTCATTGTAATAAAAGGTAATGTATTGAACCTTAGGAATTATATATGACATAATTATCAAAATAGGAGTGACCTGACTCGAGCTCACCTAAGATTCCCAAAGGAATTCTGTGAGCACTCAATAAACCCAATATGAATTCAAGGATACAAATTTATTTGGTTGAGAACTACCTAGAACCCGATCTATGAAATCCACCCTTTTTATTACATAAATTTTAATTACATTTTACAAACATGGGATCTTGAAGTTTAATGTCTAGGAAATACGGAAAATAATACATGAAAACATAAGTCCTTGTTATAATCTACTTGTAAGGCTTCATCATAGGTTAATCCTAAGAACAATTTTTGAATCTCAAAACCTGAGGACATACATTAAAGGAAAGGGTGAGTAGAAGGCCTAGTAAGTAAAATAGGTGAAATAGTTATATGTGAACTTGAGAGATATCAATAAGAACATGATGAATATTGTAAAGGCATAAAAAATTGGAATATCATAATAATAATAATAAATTGAGAGATAAAATGAAAATTTGGCCTCAAAATCTAATTTAGACATTCATAATCATATATCCAAGGTCCATCCCCAAGGTTTCATTAAAATTACCAATGTTATTCACTTGGGTGTTATAAAACTTTTAATCTTTAGAGATTGATTTCATTACACAATGAATTTGAGTGATATCAGGGTGCACCATTAATATGTATTTATTTTCATGTGATCCACTTAGATCATATTAAAATATTTCATAAATAACCCAAATTGAATAAAAGAAATGGGTTTCATATCAAAATCATGATGTTTTAAAAAGTGCTTAAAAACATGATCATTATGTCATTTATAACCCATAGAAAGGGAATGCAGGTTTTGTATATGTCCATTCCAAACTCAAATATATAATTTTTATGTCTTAATTAATACCCCTATAAATGAAATAGGTTTGGGTATTCGCATAAATAATATAAGGTAATTTTTTGAGAAAAAGAGAGAGATTTTGAGATGAAAATTCTACAACATAACGACTATGCAACAAGGTTTTTGAAAACATTAAAAAAATTGGAAACATGGGTCAAACATTCCTAAAAAATTCATAATAGAGTATAGGGATAGGATAAAATGAAAATAAGATCATGGTATGGAAATTTTAAAGGCATACCACATAAAAGAGAAATTCAAAGGAAAAAAGAAGTGGAGAATTCCGTTACATTGAATAGTAACTTCTAAAACACAAAAATCGGGACATTGGGGGCTTGAGGACACCTTAAGAGGACTCCTTGGGAGGTAATACTATAATAAATTAATGAATAATGATTTTTTAATGAAATTAAATGAAGTAATGAGTGGGTATTTATAGAAAAACTGAGGGAATATTTTATTATTTTCCAGGGACATCTCATTAGTGGTATTGACAAAAACCATTGGCTTTCCCATGGTCTTTTCCAATGGTAACGACCACTTGGGAAACCTCATATCATATTTTAATCCATAATAGTCGACCAAAATTATTAAATCATGATTATATCATTATTATAAAGATATGATGTCATTAAACTTACCCAAAACTTAAAATTGTATTTTTACTATTCACTGAAAAATCAACCATTTTAGAAAAATCCAAAACATTCAACATAACCATTTTTCGATGTGTATAATTCAAAAGTTAACTCAATTTTATAAAAATTAAATTTATTTTAAATTAAATTAAATAAATAAAACACTGATACTTAACTAATAATTTCTAAAATATTTATTTACTTATACTATGTTATAATTATATCACATTACTACCTAAGATGTCTAAAAAATATTTATACTTGCTTAGGTGAGGTTACTATTAAATTGGTAAAATTACCATTCATAAGGGTAAAATTAATATTTCAAATGGTAAAGTTACTTTTCACCAAAAAATTATTTTGATCTTATTGAACCTCATTATTCACCCTAATTACAACCATGTATGTTTGATTTTCAAAAATAATTTCACAAAACAAGTTATTTAATAATTAATTTGATACTATTATTGAAAAAACACTATTCATAAAAACACACTATTCATCAAATACTATTAATCAAATACTAAAAAATTACAACTTCTTAGAAAACATCTAAAAATTCAACCTAGAATAATTTTGACATTTGAAAATAAAAACTGGTGTTTATTTTACCATAATAATTATCTTTGTATGAGAAAGCTATGAAAATTACAATTTTTTACTTCAAAAATCAATTTATCAATTTTTTATTAATTAAAAATATATTTTATTAAGAAAAGGTTTTATTAAAACCGAAATGATGAAATAATAATTTTATTTGTACCAAGGGATTACAAAAAAGTAACCAAGGAATTGTTACATTACCCCTTATCATTACCACATTGGATCAAAGATTAAGGTGTGCAATGGTGATAGAATCTTTTGGAGGCTTAGATAACATTGCCTAAGTGGTGATTCCAATCAACTTGAACTTCTCATGTAGGAGATTATGTTCAACCTTAACGTGTTGAAGTTTGGCATGGGAATGGTCAAGAGTTAATTCGAGTGATGCCATCTCTTTCTCAAGCTCAGAGAAATGGGCTTCATATGGCCCGAGTCTACTAGATGAGGCCATCGACTCTTCTTTTTTCAAAAATTACCATTATCATTTCTATTTATAATCACTAATATTAACATTAAGAGTATAGTTTCCAATGGTCATATTGACCAACGATCATATAACATTCAAAACCCAAAGGTCTTATTTTAATTATAATCACATAATTAATAAAGGGATATAGATTTGTTGAGTACTAAATAATATAACAAAAATTTTCAAGAAACAATTATTATTCAAAAAGTTTGGGTCATTACATTCTCCCCCCCCCACCTTAAGAAATTTCATCCCCAAAATTTCAACTCTTACCCTCAAAAGAGAAAAGGTGTGGGTACTTATACCTCATAGTCTCCTCCAGTTCCCACATGGTTTTTTCATATTTGTGGTTTCTTCATGAGACATTAACATGTTGGGCAGTCTTATTGCATATAACTTTGTCTCTAAAATCAAAGATCTCCACCGACTGCTCTTTATAAGAGAGGTTATGTTCCAGTTGCACCACCTTAGGATTCAATACATGTGAAGGGTTAGGTATGTACTTCCTTAAGATGGATACATGGAATAAATCATAAAATTGATCTATATTAGGAGGAAATAAAAACCGATTTTCCACTACTCCTATTTGATCAAGGATTTCAAAGGGTCCAATGTACCTATGGCTGAGCTTCCCTTTCTTTCCAAATGACATGAATCTATTCTATAGAGAAACTCTAAAAATGACTTTGTAACCAACATCAAACTCCATGTCCCTTTGATGGTTTTCGACATAGCTCTTCTTCTGACTCTGAGTATCCTTATTTTGTTGTTGGATTACAAATTTTTTTTCTATCATATCTTGCATAAGATCAAGACCAAGAATCTTTCTCTCACAAGCTTCATCCCAAAAAGTAATAGTTCTACATCCCTTCCCATATAGATATTTATAGGGCGCCATTTTAATGCTCGAGTGGAATCTGTTTTTTATTAGAACTCAAATAATGGGAGATGTTGATCCCATCCACCTTTAAATTCCATTTAGCATGTTATTAGTATGTCCTTGAGTGTATGAATAGTCCTTTCAGATTGGCCATTAGTTTGGGGGTGACTGGCCATACTAAAAGTCTATTCGCTACATAGAGTATGTTTAAGAATTCTCTAGAATTTTTATGAGAACTTTAGATAAGGATCAGATATGATAGAAAGTGGAACTTCATTCAGCCTTACCAATTTCTTCATGTAAATCCTGGCAAGTTGAACAAGTGGTAAATCTTTCTGAATAGAGATAAAATGGGATGTATTGGTGAGACAATTTTTTATAACCCATATCATATTGTTTTCTTTGGAAGTTCTTGGGAGACTAGTGACATAGTCCATAGTGATATTGTCCAACTTCTATGTTGGTATAGGCAGTGGTTGTAATACCTTTTTATGAAGTTGTCACCCTACCTTCACTTGCTGATATACTTGTCACCTTATATTGTAGTCGGAAATCTCACATTTCTTATTATCCGACCAATAATGATCATGAAGGCCCCTGTACATTTTCATTCTTCCAAGATGTATAGATAATGTAGAGCTATGAGCTTCATCCATTATCTCCTTTATTTCTAAAATAGATGGAACACATTGTTTTGTATAAAATTTTAGTACATGTTCTTGATCAATATTAAAATCATGAAACTTCCCATCCTACACATCCCCAGACTTCTTTTTGTAACAAATTATTCTTTTTCTTATCATTCTTGATCTTATCTATTAATGATGGTTCAGAAATCATTTGGGGTTTGGTTTTATGATGTCACTTCCCTTAAAATTCCGAAGTCCAACTATACTAGCTCAATGATCAATGGATCTCTTTGAATCCTCATCATTGCCAGCACAACATGCTCTTTCCTACTTAATGAATTAGAAACTTTGTTTTCTCTTCTGGCATGATAATTAATTGAACAATCATAGTCTTTATGAAGTTCCAACCATCTCTTCTATCTCATATTGAATTCCTTTTGTGTGAAAATATACTTCAAACTCTCATGGTCTATGTATATATCACACTTCTCCCCATAAGGATAGTTCCACCATATATTTAGAGCAAAAACAATAGAAACCAGCTATAGATATTGTCTAGGATAGTTCTACTCATGAGCAAGATGCATAAGAAATCACCTTGTCATTTTTAATGAGAATTTACCCAGTCCCTTTTAGAGATGCATCACTAAAAATAACGAATCCTTCATCACTTGAGGGAAGAGTAAACATTGGTTTAGTAGCCAATATCTTCTTCTTCTCTTGGAAACTTTCCTCACACTCCATTGTCCAGTTTAACTTGGCCCATTTTTTAGTTAACTTGTTTAATGGATTATAAAATCATGAAGAGTTTGTCACACACCTCCTATAATATCCTTCTAATCCAAGGAAACTAAAAATCTAAGTTATTATTATAGGTTGAGGCCACTCCTCTACAACAATTGTCTTTTAAAGGTTAACTCTGATACCTTCATTAGTTACAATTATCCCCAAGAAAGAATGTTTTTGTAACCAAAATTAACATTTTATGAACATTCCAAAAATCTTCGCCTTTCCTAGAGTTTTCTAAATAACCCTTAGATGATCCTCATGCTCTTCAAGACTTTTGAAATATATCAGAATATAATAAATAAAAACTACCAAATAATTATCAAGGTAGTCCTTAAATAATCTATTCATCAAATCCATAAAAATAATAGGTGCATTAGTCAGACCGAAGGGCATAAAAACAAACCCATAATGTCCATATCTTGATCAGAAGTCCATTTTTGGAATATCTTCTTTCTTTATCCTAAAATCCTTTTTTTTTCATTATTAAAGCCACTTTATGGGTAAGTGAGAACCATAAAGGAAATTCCAGATTCCCACCATAACATGCCCTATAAAGACTTGCAAAACAACATAACAAAAAGAAACCACAAGCACCAACCCAACATGATTCAACATTACCGCCATAATAGAACCAATTCAAAATTTGAAATCAAATGATGAAAAACCAAGAACCGTTGTGGGACAAAACCACTTTGAACTAACCTCCAATACAATCAAAACATCACCAACATAATCACCTCGAACAAATAACCTCCATCCTGAACATCTCGTCACCTACGTCACTGCCATCAATGCACAATCCACCAACCTCATCAGCGTGAACCATCAGAAACCATAGAATTCAAACCATCATTGTCATTGTTCAGTGAATTTAACCATAAAAGAGTCTCTACCACCATTCCACCTTCATTCTAGACATCACTGAAAACACCACCGCCTCGTAGCTATTGAACGATCATCGACATCGTCACCTCTCGAAGTCACCTGCTCAAACTCACTTCCCAAAGAAACTTGAACACCACTGCACAACTCCGCGTCAGAGAGAATAGTGGAAGCCTGTCTCCAGAGGAGTGAAAAAATAGGCTTTTTCAAGATTAAATTGCAGTAAGACCATCACCGACTGGGAGACCTAAAACCAGGGCCTTCTCCAATGCCCTCCACATCGCACCACAGAAAACCTCCCTATGCCTACACCACATGCAATGAAAAACCAACAATAGAAAAACATAAATCCCCAATAGAAGAAAACCCTAAATCACCAAGAGAAAGGAATAAAGAATTGGATAGGAACCCAAGGAATAAACAGGGAGAAGGAGATCAGGGGATCAAACCCTAAAAGTAGACTGGGGGATGAATCCCTGAATGAAGATGTCTAGTAGAGGATTCCCAATCACCAAACCACATACCAAAACCTTGGTGTGCCCTCTACTCCAGATCTAACCTAGATATGGGTGGTGGAACTTAGGGCCGGATCTCTATAAGGCACTTGATAAAGGCCCTCGTAGAGTCCAGCGAGGAGAAATAGGGAGAGGGTACCAAGAACCATTGAAAGAAAAAAGGAAGAGTACCTGGAGAAAGTGAAGCCCAGCAAGAAGAGCACTGAGAGCACATCAGAGGTAAAGAAAACCTAGGAGGAAGGGGAAAATGGTGGAGTTCCGAGAGAACTAGGAGCACCATGGAAATTAAGAGCCATCTATTCTTCTTTCTTCACCCTCAATTGATGAAAACAAGATCTAAGATCAATCTTGGAGAAGAATTGATCCCTAAGAAGCTGGTCAAATAAGTCATCAATTAATGGAAAATGGTATTTTTTCTTTACCATGAGCTCGTTAAGTTCTCTATAATCAATAAATAACCACATTGATATATCCTTCTTATTAATATAGAGAATAAACACTCCCCATGTAGAAACACTTTTTCGGTTAAAACCCTTTTCCAAAATATCTTGGAGTTGTTTCTTTAATTTTTCAAACTCTATATTTTCCATTCTATACTGGGTTTTTGAAATTAAGTGAGATCCAGGTATGAGTTCAATGGATAAGTCTAACTCTCTTTCTGGGGGAGGTCCAAGTAACTCCTTAGGAAATACATCAATTTATTCTTGAATGACGGGGACATTTTCTATCCTTATACTCTCATTTCCTTCTTTTTCTTCATCGATCAACTCCATAAAGAAGGCTATAGGAGGTTCTTCTATACAATGATCAGATTGAGATATCTTTCCATGGAAGATAACTATAGGTTTTACATTAAAGATAACTAATATTTCCTTGCTTCTGTATTTGATCTTAGCATTATACTTTGAGAGCCAGTCCATCCCTAGAATAATGTAAAATTCCATCACGGGAATGACTACTAGATTTGCGATAAGATTATGCTCACTAAAGTAAATACTAGAGTTTTCAAATACTATTGATTCTTGGATAATACCTCTAGGAGTCTTAAAATATAACTCTACTTTTAGAAATTCTAGGATTGATTCTATATTCTTTGAAAACTTAGAGGATATAAAAGAATGTGTAGAACTATAATCAAACAAAGTACATGCTAGATTTGAGAGAACAACAAGAGTACCAACCACCACATCCTTTTGAGCTTCAACATCATCCGTCGTGATAGAAAATTCATGACCTTTCTCCCTTGGTCTATGCTAAGGCTGATGGTGATTCCCCTCCATTTCCATCAAATAGGGACATTTATTGGAAAATTGGACAAGATTTCCACACATGAAGAATTGGATGTTAGGTAGTGACTACACCATCTTCCCTTTTTCATTAGTGTTGGGAATTTGAGGCTTCAACTCACTATGACAATTCTTAGCCATATGGCCTTCTCTTCCACACTTGTAACATTTCCACTTCTAAAGTAGGAAGTTCCCAAAATTCTTCTTACCATATTTATTTCATGTTGAATGTTTCACTTTATTTGCATATCTTCCTTGGTCAAATATCCTCCCCAAGATTTTCTCCAAGGATCTCTTATTTTCATTCAACTTGTGGGACTAATGTTTCTCACTGAATTCAAGATCAACTATCATATCACTTCATAAAATTTCATCATAACTATCATAGCCTCAATTCGCTATATTCTTCCATAGATGAAGTATTTTTACACTGAATAATATATTGACCTTCCTATTAGGATCCATGAAAAATCTATAGTTGTAATGTGAACTCCTTGTGAAGTTCATCTCATTTCTTCCCATAGATTCTTCCTTCTTATGCTTTAGATCAAGAAATTCCCTATCTATTTTTGTACTCATCGAACGAGGGAAATAATTATTGAAGAATATCTCCATGAACTCTTCCAACTCTATAGATTCAATATCCCCTCTTGTCCTCAGGTTTTTAATTTGTTCCCACCACCAATAAGCTTCTCTCTCTAAGTGGTAAACAAAAAATGTGACTTTCTCTTGTTCGGAACTATGAAGTAAAGAAAAGATATTCTCTATAGATCTTATCCACTATTCCGCAATCAATGGGTCTGTAGATACATTGAACTTTTGTGGTTGTTGATGAATCAAGGACTAAATGTATTTTTTTTCCATTCTTGATGAAATTGGACTCCCATATTGATTCAAGTTATTTCCCATAACTTGAGTCATTTGATTCATCATTCTCATGAAAGTTTCAATTCTGGCTTCCATCAGAGGGTAGTCAGTGCAAGGTCCTTTGCGGTCACTATTTTAATGATTCCTCATATTGGTATAAATTTTATAAAAGAACAAAACCATAGTGATAAACTTATTTCAATTACGAATTTTTCTCTGTAAACGACATTATGTTTTAAAACTTCATTCTTAAATAACAATTACATTTTCTATAAATTCTTCCAAATTATTCCTAAAACTTGTGTGATTAACCAAAAATATCCCCTGGAAGTTTCCCAATAAGAGTGTAGCAAGTCCCATTATCATGTAGAAGTTCCAGTTCAAGTCTATCTTAAAGTAGTGTTTTTGGGTTTTACCCCTAGATACATCTATGCTAGAGCCACATCCACTTGTTCGTATCCAGAAAAGTATTTATTTTTCCAGAGACCACTTAGTTATTATTTCACCAAAATACCAGGAAGTTTTCATATATTTAAAATTTTATATAGGGTTATTCCTTAATTTTTTCATATCATAATGTCCACAAATAACCAAACTATCATTTGATACCAAGTATGGAATTCTTCCTTTTTATTACATAACTTTTCATTACATTTTACAAACATAGGATATTTAAACTTTAGTGTCTTGGAAATAAGGTACATAATACATGAAAATATAAAATTATTCTAATATACTTCTAAGGATCCATCATAGGTTCATACTAAGTAAAATTACTATATCTCATATACTAGGTACATACATTAATGGAAATGGTGAGTATAAGGCCCAGTAAGGAAAAGGAGTGAAACCGTTTACATGTGAACTTGAAGGATATCAATAATAACATGAGGAATATCATAAAGGCATGAAAAATATGCATATAATAATAATAAATTGAGTAATAACATAAAAATGTGTCTACAAAATTTAATTTATACATTAATAATAATATCACCAAGGTCCATCCCCAAGGTGTCATAAAAATTACCAAGGTTATTCACAAAGGTATCATAAAACTTTTGATCTCTAGAGATTGATTTAATTACCCAAGGCATTATAGAAATATCAAGGCACACCATTAATATTCATTTATTTTCATTTGATCCACATATATCATAATAAAAAACTTCATAAATAACCCAAATATAATAAAAGAAATGGTTTTCATAAAAAAATCACAACGTTTTAAAAAGTGCTTAAAAACATGATCATTATGTAATTTATAAAACATGTAAATGGAATGAGGGTTCATGTGTGTCAGTTACAGAATAACATATATCATTTATATGTCTTGATTAATACCTTTGGAAATGAAATAGGTTTGAGTATTCACATAAATAAAATAATATAATTTCTTGAGAAAAAGAGATACATTTTGAGACAAAAATTCTGCAGCATAATGACTATACAACATGGATTTAGAACACATTAAAAATAGAGGGAAAATGGGTCACCAATTTATAAAAGACTCATAATATAGTATAGGTAAAGAATAAAATGTTAATAAGAACATGGTATGGAAATCTAAAAGACCTATCACAAAAAATATAACTTGAAAGGAAAAGAGAAGTTGAGAATTCCCTTATCTTGAAGAGTAACTTCTAAAACTCAAAGATCGGTACCTTAGGGGATTGAGGACACCATGGGAGGACTCCTTGGGAGGTAATACCGTAATAGAATCATGGAGAATGATTTTTGAATGAAATTAAATGAAGTAATGGGTGAGTATTTATAGAAAAATTGATCGGATATTTTATTAATTTCAAATGACACATCATTAGTGGTATTTAAAAAAACCATGGGCCTTCCCATGGTATTTTCCCATTGTAATGGAAACATGGGAAACAAAATATTAGATATTAATACTTAAGAGTAGAAAAAAATTATTACATTTTTATTACATAATTATTACACAGCGAGGATGTCATTAAACTTACCGAAAACTCAAAACTGTATTTTTACTATTCACTAAAAGATCAACCATTTCAGAAAAATCCTAAAAATCAACCATAACCCTTTTTCGATGTGTATAATTCAAAAGTGAATTCCATTCTATAAAAATAAATTTTATTTTAAATTAAATAAAATAAATAAAATTCTAATACTTTACTAATAATTTCTATTTTTTTTCACTTATACTATGATATAACTATATCACATTACCACTTAAGATGACTAAAAAATATTTATACTTCCTTAGGTGAGGTTAATATTCTATTGGTAAAATTATTATTCATATGGGTAAAATTAATATTCCAAATGATAAATTTACTATTCACTAAAAAATTATTTTTATCTTATTGAACCATACTTTCACCCTGATTATAACCATGTATATCCGATTTTTGAAAATCATTTCATAGAAAAAGTTATATAATAATAATATATATTTTTTACTATGCATCAAAAAACACTATTTATAAAAAAATATTCATCAAAAAAAATTCATCAAATGTTTTTCATCAAATACTAAAAAATTAAAACTTCATAGAAAAATTCTAAAAAATCATCCTATATTAATTTGACATTTGAAATTCAAAAATGATGTTTATTTTACCATAATAATTCTTTATGTATGAGAAATATCTAAATAGTAAAATTTCTTACTTATAAAATGAATTGATCAAATTTTTCTTAATTAAACAGAGCTATTTTTAAAAGAGAAACAATTAAATATTTTGTTTATACCAAGGGATTACTAAAAGTTACTAAGGCCTTGTTACATAACCCCTTATAACATCCACATATGACCTAAGATTAATGTGAGAAATGGTGATAAAATATTGGGGTAGCTTAGAAAACATTGACCGAGTGGTTATTTCCATCAACTTTAAGTTATCCCATAGGTGATTACTTTAAAAATTATCCTGTTGAAGTTCACCCTGGGTTTGGTCCAGAGCAAATACCAACGATGCCGCCTCCTTCCCAAGCTCTGAAAATTGGGATTCTTATGGTCTGAGTCTACATGATGAGGACATAAAATATTCTTTATACAGAAATAACCATTATCATTTATATTAATAACCACTAATAAAATGTTAAGAGTATAGTTTTCAATGGTCATACTGACCAACGGTTATATAACAGTCGAAACCCAATGGTATCATTTAAATTATACTAACTTCATTAATAAAGGGATATAGTTTTGTTGAGTACAAAATAATATAACATACATTTTCAAGAAAAAGTTATTATTCAAAATGTTTAAGTCATTACACAACCGCTGTCTAACCTTGGTTTCCCAATATGATACCATTTTATCCCTTATGTAGAACTACAAGATTCCTTGGAGACACTCCTTGGATCCAGAACTGACAAGTCAGTTCCATGGTTGAAGACCATCAAACCCAGTCATTTCTTTGCCCCATTTAACCTTATATGAACTCATTAGACTCAGAAGGAATATTATTATGGAATGACTTGGATGTAACTCCTTGGATTACACTATTACCCCTCTATAGGATGCCTTGGATACACTAATTGAATCCAACATTGAAACGTAGGTGCCATGGTTAAATCCCATTGATCCCAGTCATTGCTTCACCATGTTTTACCTTGGATTAACTACTTGTACTCGATAGGCGTCTCTTTGTGTAATTCCTTTGAATACTATCCTTGGATTACACTCTTACCCTTATCCAGGGTAAATTTATTATTGAGTTGGAGACCTTTGAGGTCTATGTTGCATTGGTTGTTACCATATAAATTCATTATTAAATATCATCATAGGTTTCCTTGTCCTATCTTGGAACCTTCATTATTGATAGCATGTGTTTTGAATATAAACATGTAATAATAAAAGAATGAACTGGTTATATGTTCAGACACTAGCTGAGGGCTAAAGTTGGTACTTTTCATTTAGTTACATTGTACTGCTTACTTTGTTTATGCATTCCTACTCACTGTTTAATTTATATAGCACAGTCATGATTAGGCTAGACACTATGGGTGTCAGCCTACTAATATTTAAATCTCACACCCTTCTTAGGTTCCCTTGGTACCTGATTTTATCTAATATTTTCTAGATATTGGTTGTTTACTGTATTGCTTGTACCTGGGAGTGGTGAGTAAAGGACCGAGTTGGAGCTTGAGATTCTCATGGAGGTAACCTATGGGGATTTTATATCTTTACTTTATTTATGTATTATATTGAAATGTATGTTACATTTTTTTACTTATTTTAGTTATGTATCATCACCATGACATGCATTCATATTTTGTATAAACTAGCGTTGAGATATTTTATTAAATTCAATATATTATTATTATACTGTTTTGTTATCTATTTATTTACTACTTCCATTATTATATTATATTTATATGTTGTTATACTACTATTAAATCTATGATATGAAGGTATAGTCTTCCAACTTTTACCTCCCTAGACCATCTCTATTTATCAGCAGCCTCAGGTATATGAGGATATGTGCTTGATGCCATGTGACCCACCGGTCCGGCTACCGGTTTGATGGTAAACCGGGTTGGGATGTTACAAAGTGGTATCATTGGGGAATTTTTTCCTTTGTTTTACTATTATATGTTGGAATACAGGAGACTAGGAATGTGTCAACACTTGGTTAATGACCGTTCTTGAGACTGATCACCCCGTGTATGGGAAATGAACAAGTAAATAGGGCTTGGATTTTTGTTTATGCCATTTTCTATTACAGTTGATATGATTTCACCTAGAGTGATTTTTGTACCTTCCAATACTTATGATTTAAGAGTTATGGTATTTTTACCCTTGGACTGGTTCAACAAGGAAGTTGCATTACATGCGTCATACAAGGAACATCAAAATTAACAAGTCATGCATATGACATGATATGTAGTTATGTTTATAGGTTTCCTGTTGATTGTATTTTGTGTCCTGAGTGCTATTACATGCTTGTATTTAGACATATTTAGTCATTTCATTAGCATGACTTATGTGTTTACATCTCTCAATAGATTTTTTTATTATAATTACATGCTTCCTGTGATTTCAGCATGTTTCTCTATGTTAGCTACTTGTAGTGATATACTAACTTTATTTGATATATAATTGTTTTCTTTTGTTAAATTTACTAGTTTTGATTACAATGAGATCTATCTTTCAATTGTAAGGTATATGGGTACCATAAAAATAGAAAAAGGAAACTTGTATAGTCGATGATTGATCAAATGAAAATTGGGAAAAATTTTAATGACAAAGTGAATTGTTTTTATTAAATGGGATCCAAATGACAAGCTGCAATGTGCATGAGTGCTTTATAGATTGGTCAATGGCCACCCATGTGACTGGAGATTTATGTATTTGAGAATTTTATAATCTTAAATGAATCTTTTAGCTACTTAAAAGAAAAACTAGGCCCAAATAGGCTAGATGGTAAATGTTCCTTATGAGATAACTCAGTATGGGCGTTGAGATTCTTAATATTTAAGAAACTGCTTTTGAGTTTCATTTTGATGAACTCAGGTTGTCTTAGTGGGACCCTCATAGGTCAAATTATTTATCCAAAGGAATTTATGTGATAAATTTCCTAATTAATGATGAGAGGGAAATAAAATAAAAATGCTTTAAAAAAGAAACTAGTTGAGACTTGCCTGTTATTATTTTATGTATTAGCAAAATATTTTCAATGGTTTATGGTTTAAAATGTGAATTAATGCAAGGGCTTGGAAATGGAACATGTAGCAGTGTCCCTTATTTAAAGATCATCATGTAAGGGTAGTTAAATCTTCTTGTAGTTGTCAGGGAATGGAAGTGTGAGTGTTATCTATGGGTGTTATTTTATTTTTAACAACTAATTTCATGATTCGATTTTCATCCAATGACTTCATTTAAAGTGACATAGTGCTACGTTCGATTATTGTGCTTCCTAAGGGTCTATCCTATGGTAGGTATTGCCTTATAATTTAAATACCTTTATAGTGCCATGATATTTTTGATTTTTCGTGCCATTTGGGTTCCATTGTCCATAGTTGGACTTTTAGTTTCTAATAAAACCCATGTTTGGATGGGTGGTTATTCTTTTCTTGACAATGTTATGAGATTGAGCATTGAGTAATTCTCGTTTTCAGTAGGTTAGACATGCCTTGGGTATGGTCAGCTACTTTTTGGGTCATTTGACCCCTTAATCCTCCTCATTATTGGATGAATTGGTATGTAATTGTCCAAGTGAATGGTCATATAAGGAAATACGATGTTGAGATAAACTTCTTGTGATGTAGAGTATGGTGTTGAGTCATCTCCAGGTAGAGTGACCAGAGCATCAAATAATTAGTTCTTCCCAATGCATGGGATGGTGTTTCTAAAGAATCTGGTGTTTTGACATGCCAGTCTCATTGGTTTGGATTTCTTATCATGCTTGGACATATGTGAGCATGGATCAAATGAGATAAACACATACACCTAAGGTGTTTTTGAATTAGCGATCTTGTTAGAGGCTAGCTACCTTCTTATCCTTTAATGACTGGGACACACCAAATATGGGTTGTTTTTGTAGGTTCTAGTAAATGTGTTTCTTCCAAGTATAAGGAACATAATATAAGGGGAACATTGAAAATGGATAGTTCTATTTAAGAGAGCTTGGGGCTATTTGGGTTTTTGATTGTTGATGATTTCTCAATAGTATGACTTTGATCTGCTTTTCAATGTATGAAACCTCAAGAAAACACTATTAGTCTTGGAGTAATTCGGTGGTTAAATATAGAGTGATCGTGGAATGCATTGGGTAGTAAAGGCATGTGTTCATTTAAATGTAGGTTCATCAACAGGAGATGATGATATTCTTCCTTGAAGTTGACCAGTTGTGGATCCACTATATTTCCTTCAAATAGTTGGGTGTTTTTTTACTGGAAATTGTTTCAAACCTCTTAGTCTATTCTTCTAAGTGACAACCACATCCCCTATCTTGACATCATCCTAGATTCACTAAGAGAGTTTCAGTCTTACGTTGTACTAAGTATTTAAAATCTGTTGTGCTTGTTGCATGATATTTACCTGTGTTACAAACTGCCACATGGTTCTAATCAAAATATGTTCTAAGTGAATCCTTGGTTCCCAAGTAGGAACCCCTTGGTCAGACTCAGAGACTCTATCCATTTAATTTGAATTGTGCCGACCGCTTAATCTAGAAATCATCAACATAAGTCAGGAAAGAGGATCTACCCATTATCTCTCTCTTTTTCAATGCATACAGTTGGAAATGAAACTATTTTAAAAGAACATCACCAGTTTAAGGGTGAGTGTGGTGTGTGGGTTGGAATTGTCCTTCGATGAAAGAACGAGTGACCAGTTTTTGTTAGTCATTTGTGATTTGGCTGTTTCTTTCGATGAGGTATCTGTTATGGTCTTGGATGTAATCAGGTTCTCTCAGTTAAATAAATCATGTGAGAACGATCACTAGAATTTTGAGGAAATGAACTTTTTGTAAATTTCGATAGTGGATTAACTATGGATTGGAATTGGCCCTTTTTCAGGTTAAAGACCAAAGGTGGGGAGCACCTTAGTTCTGATGTTTAAAGATACAAAAAAGTGATCATGTCTATATCTAAATGGGCACAAAAAATATCTATTTTAGTGTTTAAATTGGAAAATGAGTGTTGGTTCAGGTTGTAAATTCTTAAGCACATAATGCATAAGAATTTCTTAAAGGTGCATTGGGAGTTGAAAATGCAATGCAACTATTAGAAAAAAACATCCTGAACCTTATAGGTTGGGTGATGTTTTTTTTGTTGATGAAGGATTCTAGGGGATGAGACGTTTTTTGGTGGAGAGATTGTAGAGATTCATGTTTTTGAACTGGACAAAAATATAATGGTTTTTTGAACTTTTTCATTTACTAGAAAGGTTGAATTTTAAAAAAATCTTCATAACACATTTATGTTAGTTGGAAATCTTTAATGTGATGTTTTTAGACTTGGGAAAATGATTGAAAAGCTTCCTGAATGTCTCGGTGATTTTTATGAGCACCGTACCTAAAAAATAAATGTTTTGGAGGAATTGAATAGGGCATGTGGTTCTTTTTAAACCATGTGACCACTACAAGAAACCACATAGAATATTATAGGTGAACAGAGGAACGCACACAAGCTGTGCATGATTTCTTAAATTGTGTCCCTAGCCCGCATGGTTTTTGTTTGAAGGAAGAACCTAAACACTGTACACCACATGGTTGTGAACGGTTTGGAAAACCTTGTGGTTTGTTATGCTTTAGGAATTTGTTTAATTAAATTAAAATTTAAGAAGAAATTTAGTTGATTGAAATTAAAGAGAGAATTAGAAATAATAACCAAATGTTTAATGATGATAATAAAAATAATATTGTTGTTGTATTATTATTATATTTATTATGAGTTTTAAATTTGATTTTAGAAAAACCTAAAGGGAATTCTCTACCTTTCCCACTCCAGGTCACGCGACTAGGCTTCCCCCTTTATCACGAGGTGCGACACACCCCTCCCTCTAGGCTTCTCTTCTGAACATCAACCTGCATGGTTTTCCTTCAGATTTCACACAAAAATCATTGAGGTAAGGAATATATAACCTTCTCCTTCCTTAGTGAGGCTGATTTAGGTCTCTATGTATCCCCTCTTAATTCGTCCAAAACCCTTGGGTTGGTCTAATAGGTGATATTTGTTGTTCTTCGGGATTTAGGCCATGCGATGTCTTCCTCAGGACTCATGGGTGTATATTCCGATATCCTCCATCAAAGGTGAGGTGGATTGGTTGGTTTTGTATTTCCTTCATTGTTTTGGGTAAGGTTATACACCTTCTATTTTGTATCAAAACCTTTAATTGAGAGTCTAATGGTGTTGGGAGTCCCAGGTTTTGGTTATAGTGGGGTTTGATCAATTTTGAAGGAGTACATACATATAATCAGGTATGTATATAAATAAATATATATAAATACCCATTTTCCATATTCCCTCATGGGTCATATAATATGTTCATTGGGTTAACAGGTATATATATATATATATATAAAGGTATGTGCGTACGAGTGTGGGGTGGTTTTGAGTGGTTGCTTCCAGTTTTGAAAACATCCAAAATGTTTGGCTTGGTTACATCATGAGGTAGTGTCACATTCCAAGTACTCAAATTTTATAAATTAATTAATAAATTTCTTAGAACACATTTTTTAGATTTTAATTTAAGCATTGAAGTATTTAGATTAAATTCCTCTAAAATGTGAATTTATTATGTTTCCTGATTTAAATGATAAATATAATAAATGTTTTGTGCGATAAGAAATTACATGATTTTATAATAAAACCCCTCCAATGTGGGTGCAGCCTCTTCAAGATAAAATGTAGTGATTAGACAGTTATGCATGCTTGGATTTTTGTATTGATAGTTTCTTATGCTCTTTCCCTAAATGTGACTTGTTTTTTGGTGGTTACGTTCACAAATCCCAACACCCCATATAGGGTGATATGCCAAAATAGTCGTTTTAGTGTTTTGACACCTTTGAGACACCATTTAGGTGTTCCTAGGATTGAACTTTCTATGGGTATGATTTTATATATTAAATGGATTGTTTTAAATTGAGAATTGAATAATGGTAATTACCGTGTAATCTTACCACCTAACCCTCCTAAGGTAAGTGTTTAAAATTTATCAATTAATATTAAATGTAAATTGGATAGTATACTAAGTATGTGACTCTACCATATTAAATGTAATTGGATAATAGGTTTCATGTCTGTAGCACCCCTTACCATTTTAATGGATGGTAGTTGAGTGAACCTTGATCATTGGAAATGACTTAAATGGATTAAATGAATGGTTGAGAAGTACTTGTCCTTGTTAGAATTATGAAAGGCATGGCTTATAATATATAGAATTATCAATTACTTATGAATTTATTAAATGTTTTCATGGCCAATTTGCTTTTTTACCCTAATGAAATGTAATGGCTTAAACCTTATGAATTTTACATGAATTCATTATAAAAATAAGAGTGTCTTGACTTGAGCCTGCCTTGGATTCTTGAGGGAATGCGTTGAGCACTCAAGGACCCCATTCTTAATTCAAGGATATGACTTTATTAGGTTGAGACCCACCTATAACCTCATACTTGTCTATCCTTGGATTCTCAGTATGCCACTATAGGATCCATCATGTAGAACTACAGTATTCCTTGGATACACTCCTTGGATCCAGCACTGAAAAGTTTGTTCCATGGTTAAATCCCATCGGGCTTAGTCATTTCTTAACCAAAATTTAAATTGGATGAAATCCATGGAAATTTAGGAATATTATTATGGAATTAATTGGATGATGCTCCTTGGATTACACTCAAACCCCTCTATAGTATTCCTTTGATACACTCCTTGGATCCATCATTGAAAGGTAGGTTTCACGGTTAAATCCTATCCGACCCCGTCATTTCTTAACCATGTTTTACCCTAGATGAACTCATTAGACTCAATAAGTATAACATTGTGGAATTAATTCCACTACTCTCCTTGGATTACACTCTTACCCTTTTCGAGGATACAATTATCACTATGTTAGTAATGCTTAATGTGTACGTTTCCTTAGTTGTTACCTTGAAACTTTATTAGTAAATATCATCACAGGTTTCCTTGTTACATCTTGAAACCTTAATTATTTATAACATGTGTTTTGAATATAAAGTAATAGTAATTAAATAATGAACAAATGATATGTTCAGAATCCAACCAAGGGATGAAGCATGATCTTTGAATTTAGTTACATTGTACATGTTACTTGGTTTATGCATGCCTACAAAGTATTTAATTTATATTACACTGTGATGATTGGAATAGACACTGTTAGTGATGGTATACTAGGATTTATGTCTCACACCCTGATCGGGTACCCTTGGTACCCTAGTAGACCTTATATTTATAGGATCTAGTCTATTTACTATATTTCTTGTAACTGGGAGTTAGGAGAAAAGGAATGAGATAGAGCTCGAGATACTCATGGAGATCGCCTGTAGGGATTTTCTATCTTTCCATTATTTTTGTATTGTTTTGAAAACCATGTTTTACTGTCTACTACTTTAAATTAGGTATCGTCACCATGACCAAAATTCATATGTTTTATTAACTAGAGTTGACATCTTTTATTGAATTGAATATATTATTATTCAACTTCTATATTATCTATTTATTTACTTCTTTAGTTGTTTAATTTATTTATATGATGTTATACCACTTTTAAATATATGATTTGAGGGTATAGTCACCCAACTATAACCTCCCAAGACCCTCGCTTCTAGTAGGAATCATCTGGCATATGGGGAGACACGCTTGAGGCCATGTGACCCCCTGGTATGGCTACTAGTTTGATGGTAAGCTGTGTCGGGATGTTACAAGTTAGACGTTGGAGGTGTTGGTGAAGTAAATCAAGGTAGCCATGGAATATTCTTTAGGAAGTCACATAGCCACCCATTTAACATTTCATTTTTTAAAATTCTGTAGAACTGTAGGTTCGGAACATAAAACTATAATAAAAATTGAAAACAACTCACTGGACTCAGTACTCAACCCCACGATAATGCCCCAAAACCTAACCCACCTGAACCACCCTAGCCAACCATGGAGGGCTTCTATTTTTATTTTTATCATTATTTTAGAAAAACATGCAGACAAAAAATCTCTAACCTACATTTCACTGACGATCATCACACATATTTCTAAAATGATTAATTAATGTTTTTATCTTCAAAATTTGAACTACTTATTTATTTTAGGCTTTTAAATTTGATTCTCTACTAGTCGGAACAACCCCTCCCCTCCCCTCCCCATTTTTTTCATTTAAAAATATTTTAAGCCTACATTGATAGGAATTTTAAAAAATAAATAATTAAATAAAATTAAAAAACCAAAATTGTGTGAAATTTTCTCGGGCAAGAGATAACTACTCAAATAACAAGAATATTCTCGGAGTATAGGTTCAGCAGACACATCAACCAGTCACTACCAAAAAGTTAAATAGAAATTTCCACCACAAACTAATTCATATTATATATATACATATATTTTCTCCAGAATTGTCTTTAAAAAATTTCAATTTTTATCTATATAAAAAACATTGGATGATCACATCTTTTTTTAATCTGATGTTGGATTGAATTTTCATCTTCATCATTGGTACTGTTGTGATTCCCTACACACAAATTTAATGCCAATTTAAATTTTCTTGTCTTAAAATTATATCTTGATCATTATAATACCAATTAAAGGTACAAGGGAGTGTAACAGAAGATAGTGGGTTAGAGATTAATATTTTTCACTAGTGATCAACATAACTATGCAATCACTGGTTAAGCATAGCTCAAGTACAATCCGAAGGATCTTAAATGATGAATTTTAAGGAATATTCATTGTTCAACCACCATAGTTTATTTAATTCCTCAATTAATCTTCTTAATTTGATAAGGAATATTCGTATATTTGAGTCAAACTATGTTATGAATCAATTCTCAGATTCAATTCATCAAAAGGTCAATATTTTCTCAGGTTTTAGTTCATCCTTTGTTGATTATTAAATGTTTGATTTTTCTTAGTTCTCATTTATAAAACTAAATATTCAGCGTTGGGTTTGATTGATTTGGTTGAATCCTAATTTGGTTATGTGTAATTGAATTTATGATAGAAAACCATTTAGGTAAATGGGTTCCTCTCAAGATTTGGTTACATGGTTCTTTCTAGATTCATCTATGTGATTTCAATATAAAAATCTAGTTATATGAGGATTTCTAGAAATTGGATATGTGGTTCTGGGAAAAAATTCAAAATTTTATTTAGATATCTGGTAATGTGACTAGGTAATATGGGCTAGAAATTAGCTACATAAAAATTCGGCTATGTCACTTCTACTAAAAAATTAATTTATGGGGATTATCCTATAAAGAATTCTTCTAATGTGAAAATTTATCAATTTAAAAAAATAAATAAAGTATCAATTTGACTGAAAATATTGTATTTTCATATTAAAATTAGTTCCATAAATGAAAAAAATTAAATTCGATAAAAATATCAAATTCAATTTTGAAAATAAAATATCAAAAAGAGAATAAAAAAATCAAATACGTATGTCATAAAAAAGTGTGAAAATTATAATAAAATCATTTCATCAATTAAGAAAACAAAATCAACATTTTTATAATGATATACAATGAATTGAATTTTAATATTAAAAAAAATAAATATTCTTTAATTACAATCCCATTTTATATAAAACCCCATTAAAATCCCAAAATTGGATGTGGAAGGTTTAAATAATTTAAGCTATATTAGTATTTACTTTTATTTGATATGTGCGAGTGGTTGAATTTTTTTTGAGAAACTATTGAAAAGTTTTTTATAGAAACACAGATGTTCAAGATAGTTTTCTATCCCTTTGATAGTAGTGGGTTCAAATAGATCCATGATGACCATGATTTTTTCAAGATCAACTTCTATACCATGATTTGATATTTGGTTCACAAGAAAAATTCCACCTTGCACCATAGAATGAAACTTCTCCCAATTAAGAATGGGGTAATTCTTATAAAACAGATTCAAAACTAAGCCTATGTTCCTATAACACACATCGAAATTCCTCCATTACATTGATATCTCATTCTTGGAGATCTGAAAATATTCCTTCACCATATCATGGATAATGTGTTTCATACACCATTAAATTTTTTGTGGTTCATTAAACATCACAAATGGAATGCATTGATAGGAAAAGGTCCCTTATATACATTATAAGGCTATTTTGTATTGATCAAATATGTCTAATGGTATTTGATTATACCTAGAATAACCATAGATAAAATAGTATAATTCATGGCCAACTAAACTCTCTAACATTTAATCCATGAAATGTAATAGAAAATGATATTTCAGGGTGGATCTATTCAATTTTCTATAACCAACATATATTCTAGAACCCACTACTATTCATAATGGTATTAAATCATTATCTTTATTTGGTAATATTTTCAACCCTCTTTTACATAGCACCACCTATAGTGTACTCACTAATTCAATGTATGGAATTTAAGAGACGATTCCTGCATCAAGTATTTTCATCACTTCATTTTTCCCACCTCACTTTTAGTTTGGGTAATTCATTGCTATGTTTGATATCTAAGTGTTATTGCTTATTTGTATAAACCATCAGATTATATAGCATGGGGATAATTCCATTAATTACTACTATGCTCAAAGTGATATCATGATTCCTATACATTAAAAAATTAATAAGTTTTTATTATTTTTCTAAAGCTAAACTTGAATTTATAATTATATGAAGTGTTTATTTTTTCCCAAAAAATGATCTTCAGAGGGTAGTAGGAATATTGTTTATATTTAAGGTGTGAGGATTAATTATTGAGGGAATAAACTTTATTTAAGAGTCCCTAGTTAGTGGTTCCACCATATTGGCATCTTCTGGGTTGATATTTTCCCTTCTATCATTATTGGATTCTTTTTCTCATTCATCAACCATCCCATCAATCAAAAACATCATTATTTGTTCTTATTTATTATAACTTACTTAATGGGATTTCTTCTATTTCATCATCCTTGATATTGAAAATATCTTCACAATGTAATGAATTGGTTCATTATTTTTTGGCTTTTACTGGGTCGAAAACAACTTCATCATCACTGAATTGAATGATAAGTCACACTTTATTAACATCAATAAATTATTTTATTTTATAAGGGATGGATCGTCCAAGAATAATTAGAACATATCATCCCTATTTTATGTCTATGATTAAGAAATTGGTCTGGAAAAAAATATTTCCCAACATTAACCAGAATATACTAAATAATTCCTAACGTTTATTTCATCAATCTATCAGCAAGATGTAAGGATAGTATTATCATCTCTAGCACATCTATCCCCATATTTCAAAATATTCTCCTAGTTATAAAATAGAAACTTTCACCGAAGTTGAAAATATCCTTATTAATGGTTCAATACCTGATGGTGCAATGAATTTGGATAATTATAAGATCATTCATTTCTTGGAATCATTTTAAATGAAAATAGAGAATTATTCATTGTGGTATAGGACTCCTATACCATCAATATTTTATTTGTAAATAGATCCTTTTGAAATTATTCATAATTAAACATATGAGAAATAATGTTCTAAAAAGAAATATTGATGTGGATATATTTGAATATATCCAAAAATTTTGTTTGGTAAGATTCCAACATCCTATGCCTCGTCCTAAAAGTGAATGAATGTGGGGTATTATAAGGTGTTGGTTCAACACATTATTTTTTCTAGGATTCCAAAATTTGAGGAGGGACAAGGGATAATCATTTTTTATTGTCTTTTTATTCTTCAATCACCTTTCTTTTAATTTCATTTTACTTCCAAATTTCATTTCCATCCCTTTCCCATAATCCATATCATATTATTCTAAATCCTTATATTCCTAATCATATTTTTATAAAACTACTATATTTATAATCTTCCTATGTTTTATCTACTTCATAATTCAATATCTTTGGTTTATACATGAGAGTGATATTCAATTTTATCGATCTATGTTCTGGGTTATTGGTCCAACAACATACTGGAAATCAAAAACAATTTAATTTCAAGGTTATGGAAGGAAAATATTTGATTATATATATTTTTTGGGGAAGATATAATTTTTTCATTAGATCATGATATTTTTATTGAAGAATATATTATTGAAATTTCTATTGGGATTAGTATTGTTTTGAAATGGGTTGTAGGAATTTTTGAATGTGTCTAGAATCTTGTTGTTGTGGTGGATAGCTAGGTGATCCCTACTGTCACTAAAAAATTTTAGGGGCATAAAAGAATTGGATATACTTTTTTTGAATTATTATTGAGGGAGACCAGGTCTTGGTTGTGATTAACCTTGCTAAATTTACTACTAACCATGATTATTATGTATGTAATTAGAGTCTAGGGGTTGATTTTCCTTTGATCACGTTTTTCATTCTTGAAAATTGTAGAGACCTTCACCCATAAAACATTATTTCACCTTTATAGTCTTAGATAGGGGTGATGCTTATAGCTTTTCCAAGAATTAGATGTTATCTAGTTTTTATAACAATGATTCTACTTGGAAGAAAGGCATATGGTTTATCCCACTTGATATATTCCACACTTTAGAGGTCCTTGTTCACTCTATCAAAGAATATAGTTTTGTGAAATTTCATTAAGAAGGTATTTCCTGACCTCTGGCATTGTCATCTTCATCAACTAAGGAATCAACCATGGATCTCATATAAGTTTGTGATATATAATAAAACAATATCATCTGTAGTCAAACATTAATTTTACGATGTGTTAATTTTCATAAGAATTTTTAAATCTATCCCATGAATCCCAATTAGATTAGTCATCCAAATAAATAAATATTTGAATGTCAGTTACTTCTTTCCACGTCCTGGATAGTGGGAAATGTTTAATGATAGATTTCATTTCATTCTTATCCCTTGTGGTAATTTATTTGGTTGGTTGATTCTTTAACTACTAATTAAGAGTACCCCTTAATGAAAATTGGAATTCCATCCATCAGATCACATCTGACATCAACCTTTTATGTTTTAAGCTATGATAGACCTCCATGAAATTAAGGGGGAGACCATGTGAATCTTAACTATAAAGTCTATATAATTTTACCATAATTTCGATCATTTTAATTATATTTATATTAATATGAAATGTGTTCTCTTAGTTTAGAGTAAAAATGATGTTATTCACAATACCATTGATAGATGCAAAGATTTAGTCTTTAATAGTGTGATATAGTAGTAGTATTTATGCTTTGTCCTATTCTTTTTGTACAAAGTGATATTTTTGGGCATTAAGAGTATCCGAGAATTTGTGTTTATCCATGACTGAAGGACGTTTCATAGACTGATACCTCTTGATTTTATGGTTTATCCCAAGTAGTTCTCGAGAGTCTAAGACCCATGAATGAGTCATAGGAGACTGATTCATGAAATATTAGTTCTATATAATTTAATTATGAAGACTATATATTAAAAGGAAACATAAAAAAATAAATGGGAATGGAATGAGTGAAGAAGTCCTACGGTCATTTATAAAGGTCACCTTGCCTCCTTGAAAATGGTGTCAAATATTTGACTGACCAATGTAGTGTCATTAATTTCTCATGGGGGTGACCAATTTCTATAACTATACTTTCCAAAACCTAAGATTACTATGATGATTCAATAAATATAGAAAGCATGGGGCCAATCAAACATGAAGGAAAAAGGGATTGGTGAAACTTATGAAGTGGGTACCTATAGTTGAATCTTTATAATGATTTGGGAAAGTAGAGAGAACAAAGCGAGTTGGATAAAATTTGATTGACTATGTGGGGATTCAGAATTAATTTCATGGTAGTTTGTTATAATATGTCATCATTATAATCATGGTTCGATCTAAAGGTACTTGATTTAGAGTTTTTATAACTTTATCAATTTATTTTGGTCAAATTAATTGATTCTGTATAAATCAAAAATTCATACTTAGTCTAGAAAAAGTTATCAATCTATGTTCATTGAGGTAAACACTCTAATCTGAATACAAATTAACACTATAATTTCAAACTCAAATGCATCGAAAGATTAGGATCCCACCTATGAAATTTTTTATATCATTTTCATTTAAACACATTTTACTTGATTGTTTTCCAAACATACTTGTAACCAATTATAATTCCCATGTTTATATTAATGATTCAATATCTATTTATGTTTTGACTCTAAAGTCTTTACCCACAGATATTTAGTCATGTATGGTGGAAATGGATTCCATAATTTGTTGAGAAGAGACACCTCAATAATAATTCATGGAAAGTATAAATTGAATTATAATAAAGTGAAATTAAAAAAAATAATATAAATTAAAAGAAAAACACATCAACAACAACTATAATTGAGGTCAAATAAATTTAGGGAAGTTAAGGAATATAGAAAATTTGAATCCTTGGAGAGAAAAATAGCAATATAGAAGAGGAATGAAACTAGGAAAAAAGTATAAAAACCATCACATGTTTGGGGTATAAGATTATAAATAGATTAAAATCATACAAGGAATTAATTGTGGTTAATGGTGTTAATGGGATTGAGGTACAAATGATAATATTCTATCATTTTATTTCGTGATGTGACCTCCAATTCACTGCATGAATACAAATTTTTTGGTGTTTTAGATTCCAAATATTCCTTGATTCATGGATTTAAAGGATGAGGAAAATATTACAGGATTTAAATAACTAAATGGTTGAATTTTATTGACATATTAATATTGTGATTTCTGGTTCACATCATGAGTAATCTTTTATATGGGTAGTTTACGGATTTAACTATGTATCACAGATTGATTTTTTTTTGGAAATTATTCTAGATTTTTTTCTAATGTTCACAGACTCAAGAATGTATTCATGACCTAAAACATGTACAATTTCATCATTTATTTAACAACTACTCAAAAAACATTCAGCTTTTAAATATCTATAAAAATCAAAAAACAAATCAAGTAATCTTATGACAAAATATATGAAAATCATTGAAATTTGGGTCAAAATATATATTCAATTATGGTATATCTATAATCTATGTGGAAAATGGGTGAGTATATTATAACATATATAAGAATATTATCCCATATGGTGCATCTATCATCATTTAATATAATGTAAGGACACTTGGAAAGGTGACCCTATGCCTATATCAGTTGCATTTCTTAGACATATCAACTACAACTCATATCGTCATCGGGATAATGCGAGAGGAATACACATGTTAATGTTTTTATTATATCCTAATAATCATAACCACTAAAAATTGATATAAGGTGAGTGGTACCCACTATATATGTGGTCTCAACCCATAAACATCTTGATCTTGGATTGATAATATACTATAGGAAATGTGAAATAGGCACATACCTATAGTGGTGTTCACTCAAAAGAATATCAATCCTTATAATAAAAATTTATATACCTTGGGATAGATGGAACAAGTTTATATCATTATAAACAATTTGGTATCAAAACCCATCATATAAACCCATCTAGATTTATATCAATTCGATATTGGAAGAACCCATGGTATTGAATTGTTGAAGTTATTCGATTTGTTTCAAAAAGTATCTTTGAATATTTTTGAGCTCCAAGTGGAGATAAATTCATGAGTTATAAAGTTTAATATCTAGATAAAATAAAATAAAATAATTTAATAATGTGATTGGAAGATATCATATTCTTTTTGAATTAAGAAGTTATTTGTGAATACCAGCAGAGATCTCTATATGTTATTTTTTGTAAGTGGTCTAATTATATGTGAAATAATGATAAGAAGAATGTTCAAATTATTTGATGCTAATGAGTGATGATGGATAGATGATAAGAGTATGGAAATTGGTGTAGGTATAGTTTTGATAAGTGTTTGGTGAAAATATGGCTATGCCTTGATGACTACATTTGACTTCTCAAAAGGATAATAAGGCTTGTGGAGATGTTATAAGACTCCTGGAATTTTATAATATTAAATTGTTATGTTTAATTATATGAGGTCTATAATCTAAAAGAAATATATCTGGAAGATGAGGTTTGAATGTTTGACTTGTAATCAGATTATTTGGATGTTTTGAGAATTATAAATATAGGACTATCTAATGGTTTTGGAAATTATGTTATAAAATTATATACTATTCTTTCAAATAACATATATCATAAGGATTTAGGAGGATATTCTAATTCATGATAAGTCAAATTTTGAAAATTTAGAATAAATGGATGTTATGATGGTAGGGAAATGAAATAATCATGGGTAGTTTCCCTGGGAACACAACTAGATAAATATCCTATGTAGAGATTGAGGGACATTGATAGTGTGCAAAATCTATTGAAGACATAACCTGTATTTTACATTTTTGTGTGATGATAACCATGTTTAATAAAAAAAATGGATTTTGAGGTGACTGTAAATTGAAAAACACAAATGTGTTAGAATATTGATATTTTAACATTCCTATAAGATAGATATTTAATTAATTTCACTAAAAATTCTTTATTATATTGGTAATTATATATAGAAGGAAGGTATAATATATTTAAAAGTAAGTGAGGTAGTTACTAATTTTTGTTGAATTTATAAATCTAATGTGTCAGAAGTTATACAAGTATAATTGATTATCCACTGAAAGAGGATAATATTCATTGTTTAAATTACAATATTCATGTTCCTTATTAAACATAAACACCATTTTTATGCATTTACACTTTGAAAATTATTTCATACTATAATTGTAATTTTTTATTAAAATGCACTATTACATGGTACATTTTTTAACACCATATAAAATACCCAATGATCTTGATTTTATTTTCATATATAATTTCCAGGTTTCTCATTACATTTCTAACAATTAAAAATTTTGGAGTACTTGAAGATTCACATTGGGAGACCACCAAAATGGGATTTCATGGAAACACATTTTGGGAAAAGTAAACTAGACATCAGCCCCATAAATAGACTGTAGAAGCCAAGATCCAAGCCCAATGATTCTCAATATTTAACTAAAGATATAGGAAATCATAGGGAGAATTTCATCCATCAGTTAAAAGAGATAATTCAAATGTTTTAATGGAGTTACATGCAAACCAAGTTGGAGTTAAAATTCTAGGCCAGATTCTGTGGCCTAGAAAAACATCCCACCATTTCAACCATATCTCAAAATTAAAAAGTCCATTTGAGCTGAAACTTTAAAGATAGTCATCGGACATCCAGATCCGCATTTTCTTATTCTATCTACCACTCCAAATAGGCCATACAGAAACTCATTGAGTCACCTATATTTTATGGATGCATGATGGATATCATTTCAGGTCAAGGGTGGAAAAGTCTAAATTCCACAAAAATTCCACCACCCTAGTCCTACCATGATCAAGTGGGAAGACTTGGAAAGTTGGGGGCATGACCCAAGTCTCTTGAAATTACTATTTAATGTAGTGGTGGCGGCAGATTTTATCATCTTCAGTGCTTTGTTTCATTTAAATATTATGCTTCCCATTTGATGTTGTATTGTTCTTCTTCATTTATAAGTTGTTCAAATCACCTTAGTTTTCAAAAAAAATTCTTCATATTATCTTATTATAGTCTTATTATTATCACATTGATACCATTGTTTCATGGTGTGAATTTATTCACACCAAACCTTGTGAAATTATTCACACAATGGTGGAGTAATTTTTTTATTGTTTTTTTACTTCTTATATTCCTCCCTCATGAGTCTAATTCCCGCTTCCATTGAAACCATAGAATTAATGGAGGGATAAAACTCTTACAGGTTTACAAAAGGGAGTATAATGTTCTTGGATTGGATGATATTTAAAAATATTTTAATTTCTAATAAATTATTTTAATTGAGGATTTCATTTGACAATTTTAAAACTTCTTCATCCTTTTTGAATTTTATGGTCACCCACTTCAAGAGCTAATATGATACATTACCTTAGAGTGCTCAAAAAATTGATCCTCCAAGTGTATAGGTGATTAGTATTAGGGTGTGTAGGTATTAAACCATGAAGTTATGATATTGTTTGATCTTATTAAAAGAACACATCTCAAATATAAGAAATTTAAATAGTTATAAAGGAATGCATCAAATCCACACCAAGTGACAACCTTAGATCAAATCATTCTCTTAATTTTAATTAACTTAATTATATTATCATTAATTTAAACCCATATAATATCAATCCATGTTGGTCACTTCATATCCAAAAACAATCCATAGAATGTATGTGTTTGTAGGTTACTTCTTAGGTCTATGAGGATTTGATAACCCAAGATAAACTAAAAACGACCACTTAACTATAAAATTTTGGGTAAATTTCGCCAATGAAATTTTTTTAAGCCATTTTCAGGGACCTAAGTAAGTAATATAAATAGAAATTCTATTCTCCCCCATTTCTCTATTCCCACCCCATATCTCTCATCTTTACCACTTTCTGTTTGTGTGTGTCCTGAGAATCTAGAATTGAAATTTAAGTATTCTGTAATGGATTATCTTCCAAATTACCTTGTCACAAATTCTTGTTGAAATACAATATAAAATAAATATTGGGAAACCCCAAAATTAGTAAATTTCTTTGGTCAACCCTTGATTAATTACCACACACCTAGTGACATGCACAATCATTGGAATGATGAATATTTAAAGGATTAATTTTCATCCCTCTCAAGGATGGTTGAAGAGATCAATATTAGGGATTTACATTATATAAAATATTCTATCCAAACTAATCCCTAATAACCTCTTGATAAAATGTGTCAAAAAATGGATAAAATTAATTCTGAAGTTTCATCATTATGATTAGAACTCTAAATCCTTTAAAAAATAATGAAACCCGTTTCAAATCATATTGTCCCTTACCCATCACTGATAGAAGAATATTTCCCCAAACAAACCACACATTAAATTACTAAATAATAAACCTTTGTATTTGTGAAATATGAAGAAGATCAAGGCAGTGTTGAACATTATTTAAATCAAGAGGAAATAGAGTTTTTTTGTATTCAAAAGAGGAGAATTTGACATCATGAATTGAGTCTCCTATGTATAAATCCATTAATAATTTTTAAAAAAAACCAATCACTAAACCATTGAGAGAAATCACAGACATTGAGTCTATACGAATTCGTTACACTAATCTGGCCAATGTGGTGGCTGAAACTTCAATTCAAAAGGAACCAATTTTGTTGAGAAATTTGGAAAATGAAACTGAGTTAGATTCTATGTCTCGAACTGTGTTTAAAAGTGATAGAAAACACGAGATCAAATTCAAGGTCCTTAAATCCTATCTCAAGTACTAATTTATATAGTATAATAAAAAACATTAAATCATAATTTCATCCTCTCTTTATGATAATAAATATAAAATTATACTTAATGTCTTAAGAAATATTAGAAAAAAATTGGATGGACCCTTATCAATATTCATGGGAGTAGCCTATTCCTTTGGACCTATATAGTTTTTCTTGAATCAATTTCAAAACCTTCTTGTAAAACCCATTAGAGATTCAATCACAATCTACTTGATGTGGTGAAAAATTTAATCATTAAAATTTTAAAATTTGGTGTCTGGTAAGTTGGTGTGTTCATGTTGAGCTAACGGCGTTAAACAAAAGGGCTACATGGGAGGAAATCCATAGTTTTCTTGTTTTCAATCATTTTGAATTATATGTATTTTTTAAATAGGATTAAATAATGATTTTGATATTTAAAAACATTACTTAATCAATAAAATTTGAATATGATTGTAACTTAGACTGTTGACCTTTTCTTCTATTATGAGTATTGATGGGTATGAAAGGGGAGCACCATATTCATCTCTGTCATGTGCTATAATCCTTGAGTAATACCTTACCAAGAAATTTAAAAATAATACAATTTATCCTCATTTTATTTTATTTTATATGTTTTAAGGTTAAAAAATACATAATAATAATAATAATTAAAAAAATAATATAAAAAATAATATAAAAAAATAACACTACATGTAGTAGGACATGGGGAAAACCCCGTCAAAACCGAAAAAGCCACGAGGACTTGAAATTGGTACCGAAGGAAGATAATAGAATTTACTTTCCATAGAACTATAGATTTTTGTGCTTCCTTATTCTATAATTTGTTATAGATAATTTTATTTTTAAATAAATAAATAAATAGATATTATTGTTTTTTATTTGTTTGTTTGTTTTTCCTTATTCTATTATGGACCCCTACAGGTGACATGGACATCGATGGATTAAATTGGAGCAGCAAAAACATCAATTTCAACCACCAGGTGACTTTATTCCATGTTTCTCATTTTCAATATCCTCTTTGAACTCTTTACCTGTAGCGGCCCATACTTTACATACATTGTTATTACTTCAGAATTGAATCACACTTATTACAACATATAACAAAACCAGGAAAGGACCGTATTGGTATAGTGTCTTTAGAAACTGGGAAACATAAACAACTGGTTCATAAAGCGTCTACACTGTCTCCCATTTATTTCATCATATCTATAGTCCCTTTTGACATATCTTACTTAATAACCTTCTTCCTGACCTGGGGAAAGAAAAAATACAAAAGGGTGAGCTAAAATGCTAAGTAAGGGTAAACAAAAGAAATATCAATCACATCATATACATAAGAACATAACTTTTGGAAATCTTAACCTGCAAAAGAAATCATAATTTCATAACATGGGATAAATCATAGTAGTGAAATGTAATCCCAATAATCATAACTTAAAACATCAAACTTTGTGGAATACACACATAATCATATAGAATCATTTCTTATTAGTCAAGACTCATTTCCAAGACTATCTTAGTGGACAAAGTCCATTTCTGAACCGAGTTTACTCCTCGTTTCAGTCCTGTTTCACTGAACCGGTTTAACCTACCGTTCCAGCCATGTCTATCTCATGAGATATAAAATCTTTACCCAATGAATTGGAGGGAGATATAGGTCCCACCCATCTCATAATGATACCATTCTTATGTGTTCCACAAAATCATAAATCATACATCATAGCATAACCCATGTAATAAAAATGGGAATCTTTAAACATCGTGACATCATAAAACAATTCATATAACATAAAAGAATTCATAAAAATATTTCCATCACAACATAATAAAATCCATGTAATAATATGGATAGAAACAAAACCCTTTATTATCTTAGATGGAAAATAATTTTGATAAAACACTTGAACTCCATTCTTGAGGAAAATATCCTTTCTACTTCAAAAACATTTTTTTCCTTCTTAACATGTCATACAATTTTAAACTAAAATAAGTTTATTAAAAATAAACGTGAAAAATTTTAAAGGAAGATTCTTGGAAATTTTGTTTTAAAAATCCATTCATGCCGTATAAGTTAAAAAAACATTCTTCTTGTACTTTTGTCAGAAAAGTCAAAAAGTACCTCGTACGAAAAACGACAAAAGATTCCTTTCATATCTTTTACTAAAAACTCATCGAAGGGTAAAATTGGATTTAAACAATTGTAGGTGGATGGAAATAATATTACATATTGAGGAAACATGGGTGTGGATGATAAAATACACGCCAGTAAATACCGAAGTATAAACAATCTCAGATAAAAATGAGATTGTGATATTTCCATTATCTTAGGTCCGATATGCTTTGTAAATATCCGAACCTCTTGTATAATAATTTAAATAATGTTATTTACTTATTGCAGAATCATACTCATTGTTATGATATCACATATGGTCATATTCTTAGCTTCTTATTAGTAATATTTCATTACAACTTGTTATCCGAGTGTTTATTAATTTTTGTTCTTATGCGTGTTTTGTCGAATAAATTCTTATTATTCTCTTGAGGTTATAGATACCTCATTTACAAAATGTTTTTAGTGTAATATATATCATATTCATTCATTAAATTCATTTATATAATCATTATTAAATGAAGATCATGTAGAACGAGTCGCATCACATCGTGGAGACGGTATTCCGTACGTACGCACGAGCGATGATATCGTTCCCATGATCATGGAATTGTATTAGAGTGTATGTATACTATTTCAGAATCAATATCACTTTACAATAATCATATATAGTCATTATTTACACCATTATACCCATCCAAGTAATGTGGTGGTGGAAAATAGATTACACCACAACGTGGAGACGGTATTCCGTACGTACGCACGTGCGGTGATTTCATTTTCCGTAGGATGGATAGATGGTGAAATAGGGTTTTTTCATACTTATAATAAAATATCAGTATATGAGTGATACTGATGTTATTACTTCATAATGAAACAACTAAATAAGAAGAAGTGGAAGAAGAAATAAAGATGAAAGAATCGGTAACGGACATTACCTCTTCTTTGAGGGGCTTCTTTGAGACCTCCTTTTAGGGAACTAAAATTGGAGTTTGAAGAAGACCAGGACCTCTAGGATGTCTCTAGGGAAGTGGATAGGAGAACGTTTCAGGGGTTTTCCAAGCTTGAAGGCTCAATGTGGTGTGAGGAAGAGGGGGAGGAGGTGCCCTTTTATAAGGGAGGAGAGGGGCTCCTTTGGAAAAACTAAAAATATTATTTTATTATTAACTCATGTTCGGTTTTAAATAGCTCCAAATTGATTTATTTAAAAGATAAGGTGGGGATGGGTCTCAATCCTCCCATCCAATAGAATTTAGACAAGTTTAGGTTCCTATTTTAACCTTATCATTTAGATTTAACATTAAGTTAAATAATTTTACTTTTCCGTGTCTTCTTGTGTTCTTATACTATAAGGTTAATAAACTTACTATAATCATCCAAAAAAACCCCAAGTTGTTTATTATTAATATATATAACCTTATCTAAGTCATTTGGCTGAACGTTATATTTTTAGGAATAAAATAACAATTAATAATATAATATTTGTTTTAAAAACTATTTTATGTCAATTTCGACACTATTTAGTAATTGATTTTTTTTAAAATCATAACAGAATGATTAGTTAGAAAAAAGTTAATTAAATCAATAATAACATGTCATATTAACCTATAAAATTAGTGTAATTCATAAAAAGTCTCAAATTAATTTTATTTTTGTATTTATAACATCAATTATGTCAGTATTTCATTAATAAGATAATTACTGCATCATCTTTGTGTCATAAATAAATTAAAGTATTTAATGTCTCAAAATTACAAATAAAATACCATTATGTAGGAAATATTTTTATATTTCTAATGAATATTTATAGTCTAATTTATCTTATGTATAACCTTATATTAAAAATTATTTACTTATTAAACTTTGATTTTGACTATTTTAACCTTTCTTTAAATAAATTAATAATAAATGTCCTAATCTAATCCAAGTGGGCCTAAATGGTCATATTTTATTCCTAAGTTTGTTTTTGGTCGAATTAAACTTATCCAATAGAATTAGGACATGTGTTAGGGTAATAATAATATCATTTTTACCCTTAATTACCCTATTTACTTTTAACCGTGGTAAATAAAAGTAAAAAGTTACTATTCACAAAAAATTATTTTCATCTCATTGAACCACATTTTACTTACTGACATCAACCATGTCTCTTGGATTTTTGAAATTCCACTCACATAAGTGGTAAAATTAAATTTTATGAAAAATTCTGTTTTTTTATCTACCACTTAGTGGTTTCACTATTCATCAAAAATTGAATGTTTTCAGAAAAATACCAAAATTTCACCCTAGGCTAATTTCGATATTCTGAATCCAAAAATGAAGTCCATTTTGAAAAATAAAATTTATAAAATTTCAAAAAGTGGTTATTACTATTCATAACGGCTAGTTTTAATAATATTTTAATAGCATATCATTGTTTAGTGAAACTCGGTATTGCGTACGACGCAAGCTATCGAGGAAGGTCGCGATTGCGTGTAAAGCAAGCCAAGATAGTTTTGTGTGTAATGAACGATTCTTTTAATGATTTATAAAAACAAAAATATTTCTCATAAAAGTCTCGGGTGTTACATTCTACCCCCCTTAAAATGAATTTTGCCCTCGAAATTCGTCACTTTGTAACAAACAGATGAGGATACCTCTCCCTCATCATATCCTCAAGATCCCATGTAGCTTCTTCTAATTGGTGTTTCTTCCATAAAACTTTCACCAATAAAGTAGTCTTGTTTTTTAGGAATTTTTCGCTACAATCCAGAATCTCTATCGGTTGTTCTTCATAAGAAAGATCTTGCTCCAGCGGTACAACTTCTGAGCAGAGTACATGTGAAGGATCAGGTATGTACTTTCTTAGGAGAGATACATGGAACACATCGTGAACTTGAGAGAGTTTCGGTGTAAGTTCCAATCGGTAAGCTACCTTCGCAACACGATCCAATATTTTGAAAGGACCGATATATCTAGGGATCAACTTCCCATTCTTTCCAAATCTCATGACACTCTTCCAGGGAGATATTCGTAAGAACACTTTATCACCCACTTCAAACTCTAGGTCTTTTCTTTGGTTGTCGGCATAACTTTTCTGTCGACTCTGAGCTTCTCTTATGTGTTGTTGAATAGATCTGACCTTTTCTGCCATTTCATCAACAAGATTGGGTCCTAATAGCTTTCTTTCCCCAACTTCATCCCAGCAAGTTGGAGTCCTTCATTTCTTTCCATAGAGAGCTTCATAAGGAGCCATTTGAATACTGGAGTGAAAGCTATTATTATAAGAAAATTACACCAATGGTAGGTGTTGATCCCAACCACCTTTGAAATCCATATAGAAAGCTCTCAACATATCTTCTAGAGTTTGAATCGTCCTCTCAGACTGACCGTCTGTCTGAGGATGATAAGCAGTGCTGAAACTCAACTCTGTATCCAGAGTATGCTGAAGACTTCGCCAGAACTTTGAGGTAAACCTCGGATCCCGATCAGATATAATAGAAAGTGTTACTCCATGCAATCTTACCACTTCCTTCACATATATCCTGGCAAGATGATCAAGAGAGAAATCCTCTCTAATAGCGATGAAGTGTGCAAACTTTGTAAGATGATCAACTATGACCCAGATAGCATTATTGCCTTTGGATGTTTTATGATGTCTGGTGACAAAGTCCATAGTGATGTTTTCCCATTTCCATTCAGGTATGGGTAATGGTTGTAACATCCCCTTAGACTTCTATCTCTAAGCTTTAACTTGCTGACAAACCAAACATCGAGAGGCATATTCAACAACATCTCTTTTCATGCCATCCCACTAGAAGTACTCTTTCAGGTCCCTATACATCTTCGTGCTTCCAGGATGAATGGAGAATGAAGAACTATGAGCCTCATCCAGCAGCTCCTTCTTTAATTCAGGGATGGGAGGAACACAAACCCGATTCCTGAACTTTATTATCCCATCACAATCAAGGTTGAATTCAGGAACATTTCTCACCTTCTTTTGTAACACGACATCTTCTTTCTGTGCCTCTTTAATCTTCTAATGTATAGATGGTTGAACATTCATTTGAGAAAGATACGATTTTCCCCTTTCATTATAATTCCAAGATCCATCCGTCGTAAATCCATTAATATTGGATCTTTTTTTATCCTCATCATGGATAAAATGGCATGGTCTTGTCGACTTAATGCATCTGCCACCTTGTTTGCTTTCCCAGGGTGGTAATGGATTGAGGAGTCGTAATCCGTAATCAGCTCCAACCATCTTCTTTGGCGCATATTCAGCTCCTTTTGTGTGAAAATATACTTTAAACTTTTATGATCAGTATAAATGTCACACCTTTCTCCATAATGATAATGCATCCAAATCTTTAATGCAAAGATTACCGCAGCTAACTCCAAATCATGAGTTGGGTAATTTTTCTCATGTATTTTCAATTGTCGCGAGGCATAAGCTATCACCATATAATTTTTCATAAGAACACACCCCAATCCCTTCTTGGATGCATCACTGTAGATCACAAACCTTTCCCCACTACAAGGCAGTGTGAGCACAGGTGCACTGGATAACCTTCTTTTCAACTCCTTGAAATTCTCTTCACATTCCTCCGTCCAAACAAACTTAACTCCTTTCTGAGTCAACTTGGTGAGTGGATTAGATAATCATGAAAAATATTTCACAAAATGTCGATAATATCCAGCCAAACCAAGAAAACTTCGAATCTCAGTTACTGTTGTTGGTCTCGACCATCTTTCAAAAACCTCTGTTTTTGCTGGATCCACAGATATCCCCTCTTTTGAAATTATGTGACCCAAAAATGAAACTTTTCGAATCCAAAATTCACACTTGGTAAATTTGGCATAAAGCTTCTCCTTTCTCAGGGTCTTCAATATAATTCTCAAGTGATCTTCATGTTCTTCCTTGATCTTTGAATAGACAAGAATATCATCTATAAAGACTACCACAAACTGATCAAGATAGTCTATAAAGACTCTATTCATCAGATCCATGAATATAGCAGGGGAATTAGTAAGACCAAATGGCATAACTATAAATTCATAGTGTCCATACCTTGTACGGAAAGCCGTCTTTGGTATATCCTCCCTTTTGACCCTTAATTGATGATACCCTGAACGAAGATCAATCTTGGAAAAGTATTGAGCTCCGCGTAGTTGGTCAAATAGGTCATCAATGCATGGGAGAGGATATTTGTTCTTGATAGTGATCTTGTTAAGTTCTCGATAATCAATGCAGAGTCTCATTGATCCATCTTTCCTCTTAACAAACAGAATAGGTGCTAACCAAGGTGACGCACTAGGGCGTATGAACCCCTTATCGAGATTTTGTTGGAGTTGCTTCTTCAATTCCTGCAACTCAATTGGGGCCATTCTATAAGGTGTCTTTGAAATAGGCAAAGCACCCGGTACGAGTTCTATTGAAAACTCAACTTCAAGATTTGGTGGAAGACCCAATAATTCCTCCAGAAAGACATCATCAAACTCCCGTACAATGGGTATATTTTTAATCGTGAGTTTCTCACCAACCATTTGAGATAAATAACCTTCATTTTGTGGAATCAAGACCCATAAGATGGAAGAAATTTTCACTGGAAGGTTATGTTCATCCTTGAATTGATAGATGATGATAGATTGATCTGGAATATGAAATGTGACTTCCCTTCTTTGGCAATTGATATAAGATCCATATAAAGAAAGCCAATCCATGCCAAGAATCACATCAAATTCCACTATAGGAAGGATCACAAGATTTGCAGGAAGCACTTTCCCACAAACATTGATCAGAGAAGAATTATAAACTTTTGATGCGACTGTTGTGCCATTAGGGGTTGTCACAGCTAACTCAACATCTAATTGTTGATGTAATACGGTGATATCCTTACAAAATTATTCATAAATAAAAGAGTGGGTGGATCCAGAATCAAATAAAACATTTGCTACTTTAGAGTGGATAGTAAGTGTACCTTTCACCACATCGTTATCGTACTCCACATCACTGATAGAAATTGCATGTGACTTTCCTTTGTCTTTAGCCTTAAGAGTTTGTTGATGTCGACCATCATCATCAACCCTTGGATTTGGGCATTGATTGGCATAATTCCCCATCTCCTTGCACTTGAAACATTGAAGGGTAGTAGGTTCATTCTGTGTATCCCTTCCTTTTTTTGCATCATTAGACATCTTCTTCCCATCATTGCGGCATTCGAATTCCATATAACCTTCCTTTCCACATTTGAAACATTTACTTGTCACTTTAAGACAACTCCCTCCATGTTTCTTTCCACACTTTTAGCATAAGTGAAAGCTCATCTTCTTTTCAGTGTGGTCTTTAGATTTTCCTTTGAATTCCATTTTCCTCTTCTTATCAAACCCATATGACTGATGGGTTACTCCAATCTCCATCTCGACTTTGAGAGCACATCGAACGATTTCCTCGTAGCTATTGAAGTCTCTTATGGCTAACACCCTTCGAAGACCTGGTTTTAAGCCACTAAAGATTCGATCGATCTTACTCTTAGGTTGGATAATTATACCAGAAGCGTACCTTGCAAGTCTTGTAAAATTTGCTTCATAGGTACCAACAGATTCATCATCCTTTTTCTTCAGTTCAAGAAACTCTTTCTCCATCTTTGTTCGGAGAATACGAGGTAAGTACTTATTGAAAAAAAAGTTCTTGAACTCATCCCATTCCATGGACTCAATTTCAAACCTTTGACTCATATTCTTAATAAGATTCCACCATTGATCAACATCACCTTCCAAATGATACACTGCTAAGATGACTTTATCATGTTCAGAACATTGAAGAACTGAAAATATCTTTTCAGTAGTACTAATACATTGTTCAGAAACTAATGGATCAGTAGACCCGCTGAATGAAGGTGGATGCTGTCTCAGGAAGGATCCAACATAATTTTGCTCCTTCCTTTGCTCGTTTGGAAGTCCTGCATGATTCATAGATTTAGAATGTTGTGTGAGCATGGCTACAAGATTTTTCATTCCATCTCCCATAACGTTTGGTTGCTCAGGGGGACAATCATTGCATTTCCCGTTTCATTCCGCATTAACACGGTTCCTTCGGGTTCCAGCCATTGACTAAAACCAGGAATAATAGTGTGAGAAACACTAATTATAACAGAAAAACCACATAATCCAGAATAAAATTTCACACTTAAGGTCTTATCCTCACTTATTCATGGCCATTTCTAAAACACTAAGATTGTGGTCTATGCTTAAACTTATCCTTAAGATTCTTACTAAGGCTTTCGCATCCTAGTTTCCAAAGGTTGATTATACCTTTCCTCTGATACCAACTATAGCGACCCATACTTTACATACATTGTTATTTCTTCAGAATTGAATCACACTTATTAAAACATATAACAAAACCAGGAAAAGACCGTATAGGTATAGTGTCTTTAGAAACCGGGAAACATAAATAACTGGTTCATAAAGCGTCTACACTGTCTCCCATTTATTTCATCATATCTATAGTCCCTTTTGACATATCTTACTTAATAACCTTCTTCCTGACCTGGGGAATGAAAACATACAAAAGGGTGATCTCAAATGCTCAGTAAGGGTAAACAAAAGAAATATCAATCACATCATATACATAAGAACATAACTTTTGGAAAACTTAACCTGCAAAAGAAATCATAATTTCATTACATGGGATAAATCATAGTAGTGAAATGTAATCCCAATAATCATAACATAAAACATGAAACTTTGTGTCATACACACATAATCATAGAGAATCATTTCTTATTAGTCAAGACTCATTTCCAAGACTATCTTAGTGGACAAAGGCCATTTCTGAACCGAGTTCACTCCTCGTTTCAGTCCTATTTCACTGAACCGGTTTAACCTGCCGTTCCAGCCATGTCTATCTCACGAGATATAAAATCTTTACCCAATGCATTGGAGGGAGATATAGGTCCCACCCATCTCATAATGATACCATTCTTAAGTGTTCCACAAAATCATAAACCATACATCATAGCATAACCCATGTAATAAAAATGGGAATCTTTAAACATCATGACATCATAAAACAATTAATATAAGATAAAAGAATTCATAAAAATATTTCCATCACAACGTAATCAAATCCATGTAATAATAGGGATAGAAACAGAACCCTTTATTATCTTATATGGAAAATAATTTTGATAAAACCCTTGAACTCCATTCTTGAGGAAAATATCTTTTCTACTTAAAAAAACATTTTCCTTTCTTAACATGTCATAAAATTTTAAACTAAAATAAGTTGATTAAAAATAAACTTGAAAAATTGTAAAGGAAGATTCTTGGAAATTTTGTTTTAAAAATCCATTCATGCCGTATAAGTTAAAAAAACATTCTTGTCGTACTTTTTTCGGAAAAGTCAAAAAGTACCTCGTACGGAAAATGACAAAAGAAACCGTTCATATCTTTTACTAAAAACTCACCGAAGGGTATAATTGGATTTAAAATTTTTTATGTGGATGGAAATAATATTACACATTGAGGAAACATGGATGTGGATGATAAAATACACCCCAGTAAATATCGAAGTATAAACAATCTCTGATAAAAATGAGATTGTGATATTTCCCTTACCTTAGGTCCGATATGCTTTGTACGTGTCCGAACCTCCTGTATAATGAATTAAATAATGTTATTGACTTATTCCAGAATCATACTCATTGTTATGATATCACATATGGTCATATTCTTAGCTTCTTATTAGTAATATTTCATTAGTTATTCGGGTGTTTATTACTTTTTGTTCTTATGCGTGTTTTGTCGAATAAATTCTTATTCTTCTCTTTAGGTTATAGACACCTCATTTCCAGAATGTTATTAGTGTAATATATATCATATTCATTCATTAAATTCATTTATATAATCATTATGCAATGAAGATCATGTAGAACGAGTTGCATCACATCGTGGAGACGGTATTCCGTACGTACGCACGAGCGATGATATCGTTCCCATGATCATGGAATTGTATTGGAGTGTATGTATACTATTTTAGAGTCAATATCACTTTAAAATAATCATATATAGTCATTATTTACACCATTATACCCATCCATGTAAGGTGGTGGTGGAAAATAGATTACACCACGACATGAAGACAGTATTCTGTACGTACGCACGCGTGGTGATTTCATTTTCCGTAGGATGGATAGATGGTGAAATAGGGTTGTTTCATAATTATAATAACATATCAGTATATGAGTGATACTGATGTTATTACTTCATAATGAAACAAATAAAGAAGAAGAAGTGTAAGAATAAATAAAGATGAAAGATTCGGTAACAGACATTACCTCTTCTTTGAAGTGCTTCTTTGAGACCTCCTTTTAGGGCACTAAAATTAGTCTTTGAAGAATACCAGGACCTCTAGGATGTCTATAGGGAAGTGGAGAGGAGAATATGGCAGGGTTTGACAAATCTTGAAGGCTCAAAGTGGCGTGAGGAAGAGGGGGAGGAGGTTCCCTTTTATAAGGGAGGAGTGGGGCTCCTTTGGAAAAGGGATAAATATTATTTTATTATAAAGTCATGATCGGTTTTAAATAGCTCCAAATTGATTTATTTAGAAGCTAAGGTGGGTATGGGTCGAAATACTCTCATCAAATAGAATTTAGACAAGTTTAGGTTCCTATTTTAACCTTATCATTTATATTTAAAATTAAGTTAAATAATTTTACTTTTACCGTGTCTTCTTGTGTTCTTATACTATAAGGTTAATAAACATACTATAAGCAGCCAAACGAACCCCAAGTTGTTTATTATTAATATATATAACCGTATCTAAGTCATTTGTATGAAATTTATATTTTTAGGAATAAAATAACAATTAATAATATAATATTTGTTTTAAAAACTATTTTATATCAATTTTGACACTATTTAGTAATTGATTTTTGTGAAAATCATAACAGAATGATTAGTTCTAAAAAAGTTAATTAAATTAATATTAACATGGCATATTAACCTATAAAATTAGTGTATTTCATAAAAAGTCTCAAAATAAATTTATTTTGGTATTTATAACATCAATTATGTCAATATTTCATTAATAAGATAATTACTGGATCATCTTTGTGTCATAAATAAATTAAATTATTTAATTTCTAAAAATTACAAATAAAATACCATTATGTAGGAAATATTTTTATCTTTATAATTAATATTTATAGTAGAATTTATCTTATGTATAACCTTATATACAAAATTATTTACTTATTAAACTTTGATTTTAACTATTTTAACCCTTCTTTAAATAAATTAATAATAAATGTCCTAATCTAATCCAAGTGGGCCTAAATGGTCATAATTTATTCCTAAGTTTGTTTTTGGTCGAATTACACTTATCCAATAGAATTATTACATGATTTAGGGTAATAATAATATCATTTTTACCCTTAATTACCCTATTTACTTTTAACTGTGGTAAATAAAAGTAAAAGGTTAATATTCACCAAAAATTATTTTCATCTCATTGAACCACATTTTACTTACTGAAATCAACCGTTTCTCTCGGATTTTTGAAATTACACTCACAGAAGCGGTAAAATTAAGTTTTATGAAAAAATGAGTTTTTTTAACTACCACTTAGTGGTTTCGCTATTCATCAAAAATTGAAAGTTTCCAGAAAAATACCAAAATTTCACCCTATGCTAATTTCAATATTCCGAATCCAAAAATGAAGTCCATTTTGAAAAATAAAATTTATAAAATTTCAAAAAGTGGTTATTACTATTCATAACGAGCTAGTTTTAATAATATTTTAATAGCATATCATTGTTTAGTGAAACTCGGTATTGCGTACGACACAAGCTATCGAGGAAGGTCGCGATTGCGTGTAAAGCAAGCCAAGCTAGTGTTGTGTGTAGTGAAAGATTCCTTTTATGATTTATAAAAACAAAAATATTTCTCATAAAAGTCTCAGGTGTTACATTACCTTACCCTCTTCTATGTTTTATTTTCTTTAAACACTAGGGACAATGTTATTTTATTTTGGGGGGTGAAAAGAATGGAAAAAATTAATTAATTTTGTGTTCATAATAAAATGTGTTGAGGGATAACTTTATTTAACTTTGACCATTATAATACACATTGAAATATTTGAAAATGAATTTCCAATAATTTAACATGCCCTCATTCTGATTTTAATCCATGTATAATTCCATGACGATATATTTTGGAAAGTGTGTTAGTCTAATGTGATATTTCAGCGTTTATATTTTCATCCAAATAAAAAAAATCACAATGCATGTCATTTGGATAGTGGGGTATTAGTTTGAGTTCATGGAGTCCCCCCACCAAAAATAGGATTCTTTTGGTTATCATTTTAGTTTTAATATTCATATACAAGAAAAAAAATAAAAAAAATAGTAAATTTGTGCATAGAGCAATGAAATGACTTAATGCGTGGCTTTCAAAACTTGGGGATTGTGACTCTATAGTTTTCTGGCCCAAAGTTAGTAATTTTATCACTATTTGTGGTAATTTGAATTTGTTTTTGGTTGAGTTAACACAAGATGATTCCCAAGTATGTGGGCTTCACTTGGTGCCCTAAGGTCATTGAGCCTGGGAGTCATCGACAAAGTCTCTCTACATGGGTTGACTCTATTGATTTCAATTTCAATTACCATGTAGCAATTAAAAAAATAACAAAAAACCAAAACAAAACCAAAAAAAATTGAATACTCATCTTAATATTGAAATGTGTTTCCTCCTAGAGCTTCCATCATTTCCCCTTTGAATATAGATTAACCCCCATGTCTATTGCGATGCACAATACATCATCACGCTTAATTGATATTGGATGAAATATGGATATGAATTAGAAAAAATGAATAGGATTGGGATTGGGACATGCTTATGAACATAACTTGTATTAAAATATTTAGATGGGGTTCATGATTTTTTGGTATAAGGGTTTTTGGTGATCACTGTGTATTAAAATGTTTTTGGAAAAGGGAATTAGAATTTCTCATTGTTGAGATATATTTTTCTCAGGACAAGAAAAACTCAAGTTGGGGGTTGTGATTAGAAACTAAAAGAGGATAATATTCATTGTTTATATTATAATATTCTTGTTATTTATTAATTATAAACACTATTTTTAGTGCATTTTACCATTTGAACATTATTTCATATTATAATTGTAATTCCTTCTTAAAATGCACTATTACATGGTACATTTTTAAACACCATATAAAGTACCCAATGATCTTGATTTTATTTTCATATATAATTTTCAGGTTTCTCATTACATTTTTAACAATGAATACTTTTTGAGTATATAAATATTCACATTGGAAGTCCACCAAAATTGGCTTTCATGGCAACACATTATGGGGAATGTAAACAAGACATTATCCCAATAAAAATACTGTAGCAGACAAGATACAAGACCAATGATTATAAAACATTAACTTACGATTGAGTAAATTGTGGGGAACATTTAATTCACTAGTTAAAGGAGAAAATTCGGATGTTTTAATGGACTTCCATGCAGACCAATTTGGAGATAAAATTCTGGGCTAGATTTTGTAGCCTAGAAAAACAGCCCACCATTTCAACCATATCTTGAAATTAAAATATCCATTTGAGTTGAAAATTTACATACAGTCAAGGGAATTCTGGATCCTCATTTTATTCTTTTATGTTCCACTCTAATTCGGCCATATAGAAGATGATTTTGGATCCTATGTTTTGTGGATGCAAGCTAGATGTCATTTTGGGTCAAGGGTGGAAAAATCTAAATTCCACAAACTTTCCACCACCCTTGGCCTACCATACTCAGGTGGGAAGTCTTTGACTATTGGGGGATCTACCCAAGACTCTTTAAATGCCTATTTAAGGTAGTTTAGGAGGAGAAGTTTATCATCTTTAGTGCTTTGTTTATTAAAATGTTATGCTTCCCATTTGATGTTGTATTGTTCTTCTTCATTTGTAAGTTGTTTGAATCACCTTAGTTTTCAATAAAAATTCTTCATATTCTCTTATTCTGTTCTTATTATTATCACTTTGATACCTTTGTTTCATGGTGTGAATTTATTCACACCAAACCTTGTGAAATTATTCACAGAATGGTGGAGTGATTTTTTTCTTTTTATTGTTTTTTAATTCTTCAATTCCTCCATCATGAGTCTATTTTCCGTTTCCATTGAAACCAAATAATCAATCGTGGGATAACCCTCTTATGGGTTGATTCAAGGGAGTATCAAGGAGATGGATGGATATTATTTCTCACTCTATTAATTTATAATCAATTCCTTTAATTAAGGATTTCATTTGATGATTTGGAAACTACTTTGTCCTTTTTGATTTTTAAGGCCGCACAGTTCAAGTGCTAATAAAAACAATTACCTTGGAGTGCTCAAAAAATTTATCCTATAATTTTATAGGTGATTAGTATTAGGGTATGTAGATATTAAACCAGGAAGTGATGATGTTGTTTGATCTTATTAAATGAACACATCTCAAATATAAGAAATTGAAATAGTTCAAAAAAATGCATCAACTCCACCCCAAGTGATAACATTGGATGATATCATTTTCTTAATTTGAACTCACTTAATTATATTAGAATTCACATAAACCCATCTAAAATCAACCCAAGTTCGCCACTTCATAGCTAAAAAAAATCCATAGAATGTATGTGTCTATAGGTTACTTCTTAGGTCTCTGAGGATTCGACAACCCAAGGTAAATTACAAGCGACTGCTTAACCCTAAAATATTTGGTAAATTTGGGAAAGGCAAAATTTTGGTGCCGTTCTCAGGACCCAAGTAATTCATCTCAACACCCATTCTATTCTCCCCCATTTCTCTATTCTCACCCCATCTCTCTCATCTTTACCCCTTTCGGTTTGTGTGTGTCCTGAGAATCTAGAATCCAACTTTCAGTATTCTATAATAGAGTATCTTCCAAATTACCATGTCAAAAACCCATGATAAAATCAAAATAAAAAATAAATATTTCTAATCCTATAAACTAGTAAATTTATTTGATCAACCCTTGATTAATTACCACACACCTGGTGACATGAACAATCATTGGGATGATGAATATTCAAAGGATAAATTTATATCCCTCTCAAGGATGGTTGAAGAGATCAATATTAGAGAATTCAATTATGAACAAGCTTGTATCCAGCCTAATCCCCAACAACTTCTGAAAACAATGGGGGAACAAATGGATAAAATGAATTTGGAAGTTTAATCGCTAAGATTAGAACTACAAAGCCTTTAAAAATTTAGGGAACCTATTTCCACTCAGATTGTCCCTTCCTCATCACTGATAAAAGAATATTTCCCCCCACAAACCTCTCATTAAATTACTAAAGAATAAATATTTGAATTTGGGATATATGAATAATACCAAGGAATTTTTGAAGGTTCTTTAAATCTGGAGGAAATTGATTTTTTGGTTTCTGAAGAGGAGAATTTGACATCATTGATTGAGTCTCCTATGTATAACTCCATTGATGATTTTTCAAAAACCCATATAACTAAAACATTGAGATAAATAACCAAAATTGTGTCTATAACCATTACTAACACTAATTGGTCCAATGTGGTGGCTGAAAATCATGTTTAAAAGGAACTGATTTTGCTGTGAAATTTGGAAAATGAAATTGAGTTAGATTCAATGTCTCAACCAGTGTATAAAAATGTTAGAAAACTCGAGATCAAAATCGATTTACTTAAATAATATCTCAAGTATTACTTTATGTAGGATAATAAAAAACATTCTATCATAATTTCATCCTCTCTTTATGATAATAAAGATAAAATTAAACTTGATGTCTTAAGAAATATTTGAAAGACAATTGGATGGACCCTTATCGATATTCATGAGATTAGCCCATTTCTCAGGACCTATATAGTTTTCTTGAATCAATTTCAAAACCTTCTTTTAAAACCCATTAGAGACTCAATTATAGTATAATTTAATTAGTGAAAATTTTAATCATTAATATTTTAAAATATGGTGTCGAATAAGTTGAGGTGTTCATGTTGGGATAATGACGTCAAACAAAAGTGATGTAGGGAAGGCAACCTGTAGTTTTCATGTTTCCAATCTTTGTGAACCATTTTTATTTTTAAAATAGGATTAATGAATCATTTTTATATTTAAAAAAATTACTTAATCAATAAACTTTGAATATGATAGTACCTTAGACTGTTGACCTGTTATTCTATTATGAGTATGGATGGGTATGAAAGGGGAACACCATATTCATCTGTGTCACATGGTGTAATCACTAAGTAATACCATACCCACAAATTTAAAAAGAAGACAATTCATCATCAATTTATTTTATTTTATCTGTTTTAAGGGTAAAAATAATAATAAATAATAATAATAATTAATAAAATAATAAAATAAAATAAAAGGACACATCGTAGGTCACGAGGAAAACCCCGTCACAACCGATGAAGCCATGAGGATATAAACTAGGGATTGAAGGGAGACAAGGGAACACACGTTCCACTGACCTATGGATTATAGTGCTTCGTTATTCTATAATTGTTTTGTATATATACATATATTTTTTTATAAAAATAAAAAAATTATATTTGTTGTGTTTTATTTGTTTGTTTGTTTTTCCTTATTCTACTATGGACCTCTATGGGAGACATGGATATTGAAGGATTAAATTGGTGCAGAAAAAACATCAACATCAACCACCTGGTGTCTTCATTCCATGATTTTCATTTTCAATATCCTTTTTGAACTCCCCAACATTACTCGCTTCTAAGTTTTATTTTCTTTAAACACTGGGGATAATGTTATTCTAAGGTGGGGGTGAAAATAATTAAAAAATATTAGTTAATTTTGTGTGCATAAAAAATGCGTGGAAGGAAAAATTTATTTAAATTTTACCATGATAATACACATTTAAAACATTGAAATTGAATATCAAATAATTTAGCATGCACTAATTCTAATTTAAATCCATGTATAATTTCATGAGCATATTTTTTGGAAGGTGGGGTTGTCCAATATAATATTTCATCGTTTATATTATCATCAAAATAAAAAAATATCACAACGCACTTCTTTTGGATAGTGGAATATTAGTTTGAGTTTATGGGGTCCCCTAAATAAATAGCATTGGTCTAGTGATCATTTTATTTTTAATATGAGTATAAAATAAAACAAATTAAAAAAACAATAAATTTGCACACAGAGAAATGAAATGGCCTAATGCATGGGTTTCATCACATGGGGATCATGACTCCATAGTTTTCTGGCCTGGAGTCAGTAATTTTATCTTCATTTATGGAAATTTGACTTTGTTTTTTTATTAAGTTAACTCTAGATGATGCCCGAGTATGTGGGCTTCACTTGGTGCCCTAAGGTCTTTGAGCCTGGGAGTCATCAGCAAAGTCTCGCTGCATGGGTTGACTCTATTGATTGTAATTTCAATTACCATGGAAAAATTGAAAAAAAACAAAAAACCAAAAAAAAAATTAATACTCATATTAATATTGAAATGTGATTCCACCTATTTCTTTCAACATTTCCCCCTTAAATAAAGATGAACCCCCTGTCTATTGTGATGCACAACACATCATCATGCTTAATTGATATTGGATGAAATATGGAGATGAATTTGAAAAAAGGAATGAGCTTCGGATTGGGATATGTTTATGAAAATATCTTGTTTTAAAACATTTATATGGGTTTCATGGATTTTTGGTATAAGGGTTTTTGGTGATCATTGTGTATTAAAATGTTTTTGTAAAAGGTAATTCGAAATTCGTATTGTTGAGATATATTTTTCTCGGGTCTAGGAAAACTCAAGTTGGGGGGTGATTAGATACTAAAAGAGGATAATATTCATTGTTTTTATTATAAAATTCATGTTATTTATTAATCATAAACACCATTTTTAGTGCATTTTTCACTTTGAACATTATTTTATATTATAATTGTACTTCCTTCTTAAAGTGCACTATTACATGGTACATTTTTGTACACCATATAAAATACCCAATGATCTTGATTTTATTTTTATATTTAATTTTCAGGTTTATCATTACATTATTAATAATTAATAATTTTTTAGTACTTGAATATTCACACTGGATGACCACTAAAATGGGATTTCATGGAAACACATTCTGGGAAAACTAAACTGGACATCAGACCAATAAATTGACTGTAGAGGCCCATATCCACCCCATTTATTTTCAAAATTTAAATTAATATATAATAAATCATGGGTAACATCTAATAAATAATTTAAAAGAGCTAATTCGGATGTTTTAATTGGGTTCCATGTGACACAATTTGGAGATAAAATTTTAGGCCAGATTCTACAGCCCAGAAAAATATCCCACATATTTACCTTATCTTGAAATTAAGAAAATCATTTGGGATGAACCTTTACAGAATATTAGGGGACATCTATATCCTTATTTTCTTATTCTATGTACCACTCCAATTTGGCCATCTAGAAACTCATTTAGCAACCTCTATTTTGTGGATGCAAGATGGATTTCATTTCAAGTCAAGGGTGGAAAAGTCTAAATTCCACAAACTTTCTACCACCCTAGGCCTACCATAATCAAGTGGGAAGGATTGGGATATTTGGGGCTCGACCCAATCCTCTTGAAATTCCTATTTAAGGCAGTGGTGGTGGAGTATTTTATCATCTTTAGTACTTTGTTTCATTTAAATGTTATGATTCCCATTTGATCTTGTGTGGTTCTTCTTCATTTGTAAGTTGTTCAGTAACCTTAGTTTTCAATAAAAATTACACATATTCACTTATTATTTTCTTATTATTATCAAATTTATACCTTTTTTCATGGTGTGAATTTATTCACACTGGACCTTGTGAAATTATTCACACAACGGTGGAGTGATTTTTTTCTTTTTATTATTATTTTTACTTCTTCAATTCCTCCCTCAAGAGTCTACATCCCAGTTCCATTGAAACCATAGAATTAATGGAGGGATAACCCTCTTCTGGGTTGATCAAATGGAGTATCAAGGGGCTGTATTGGATTTTATTTATCACTCTCTTAATTTTTAATAAATTATTTTAATTGAGGATTTAATTTGATTATTTTAAAACTTCTTCATCCTTTTTGAATTTTAAGGCCGCATACTTCAAGTGCTAATACAAAACATTATCTTAGAGGGCCCAGAACCTTGATCCTCTATGTTTATAGGTGATTATTATTAGGGTGTGTAGGTATTAAACCATGAATTGATGTTGTTGTTTGATCTTATTAAATGAACCCATCTTAAATAAAAAATTTGAAATAGTTGAAAAAGGAATGCATCAAATCCACCCCAAGTGATAACTTAGGATCAAATCATTTTCTTAATTTGAATTCACATAATTATATTTTCATTCACTTAAAATAATCTAAAATCAGCCCAATTTGTCCACTTAATAGAAAAAAACAATCCATATATTGTATGTGTTTGTAGGTTACTTCTTAGGTATCTGAGGGTTCGACAACCCAAGCTAAACTACAAGAGACATATTAACCTAAAATCTTTGGTAAATTTGTGTGAGACAAATAATTTACTAATCTGAAGCAATAATAGAAGTGGAAGTAGAGGAGGTCAGGGATTATAGAAGTTATATTGATCAAATGATAAATATAATCATAAGAGAATTTTATTTAAGGGTTAGATGATAAGCCCATAATCTATACTAGAGTGAAATTCATGGAAACAAAAGAACTAGAAGATATAAATTTTTACAATGTCAATATTGTTATAATTTTTATGAAATTTATGATGTTAAAGTCGTGATTCTCTCAAGATTTTTATAATCCTTATAAATTATTGGCACTAAGATTTATGGGTGAATTTGATTAAGTCAAATAAAAATATATTTAGTGGAATTGAAGGAAATTAAATGGTATATGAATAAGGTGGAACATACAAATCTTAAATACCTTTTTTATTAGATAAATGTAGCTAACATAAAGGGTGAGTTCATAAATAATATTTTTTAAACAATCTTGAGATTAAGAGCCCTTCTTACATGTTATGAAATATTTTTTTGGTTGAAGAAGGAGGTTATCCTGATGAAAAGATTAAGAGATGTTAGTTATGGATATATATGCTCAAGACAAACATGTAATTGAATTTTGAGAACCTTAGTAGAAGTTGATATTTTCATTTAAAAGTTTTATTGGAGGATCAGATTTGTTGAAGAAGAAACTAAAGGTAAAATTTAATATTATCACATTAGATTGATGAAACATTATAACATGTGGGAACCAGTGTAATTTCTTTTCAGGAGACAAAGGATTCTTATAAATTAATATTCTATTTTGTTCAATTTAATTATATTGTGGAAATATATAGAACATGATAATAACTGAATATATTAAAAAGTAGATTTAGACATTAATAATAAATCCTGTAAAAATATTTTATTCCATTAATTTACATTCATTAACATTGTATAAGGGTGAGGGTGTGATATAATATTTTGATGATTAAAACCACAAAAAAATTACAATGTATAATTTCATGTTAAATGAAATTATAAAATAACCCCTCAAATTTAACCACCCCCTCTCAGTGGGATATATATTCTTGGGAACATCAATTGGTATCAAAGAACCCTTGTTACCTAAATAAGTCATTATTTTTTTGGTGATGAAAAATATAAATGCAGTCAAAAATAAATTTATTCCTACCTTCAATAACAAAAATTATCATGTATATAAAAATTTGATCATAAATTATCTTGTTTCATATGTACTAGATGATTTTTATTTAGATTTTATGGTATTTCCCCCAAGGTATAATTATTCTATCATATCCTTTGATAAAAGAAATAATCTTAAGTCAAATGTAAATGATTTTAAATTTATTCTCATTTCATTTTCTGATAAGGTGTACCTGAAGGTGAATGTTCTACAAAATTCTAATGAAACTTGGGGAAAATTGGAAAACATATGGGAATAAAAAATAAACTCAATTGATGTAAAAAATATATGGAGAAGTATGTTTAATGATATTAGAATTAATGATAAAGAAACTATTAATGATTACTTCACTATAGAAAATTAGATCATCATAATTTTTATAAGATTTAGTGGTGTATTTAATGATTAAAATATTATTAACAAACTGATTAGGAACTCCCAAAAATGATTTGGTGGTAGATTATCTACATCTAAATATAGAGATGATTTATCTATTGATGAAATATATAATATAATTGTTGTAAATGAGATAATAAAAGATGTATAATTTAAAAAAAATAAACGAGGGGGACAATTTTAATTCTATTAACATGCTTAAAATTTTATAACTAAAAGATGTATATTTTAATGAAACAGATTGTATTTATAATGATAAAAAATTTCTTATAAGGATTATGTATTTGATCTCATAGAACCTTATGAAAGTAAAAGTTATGTTTCAAGGAAAATTTCCAATAAAATGCATTATGTATGGTGTAATCAAACATTATTCCATAAACTACATATGTAGGAAATGTAAAGAGTATGGTGATGATTATATTAAAAAAAATCAAATAAATAAGTAGGTTAAAACTTCTAAGCAGTATAAAAAATCCACTAGAAGTAAGAAAAGAGTTTCTGGAAGGATAAAAATAAATGTTTTGCCAAAGGAAAAAAGAGAACTACTCAACTAAAAGTAGTCCATCAGAAGATGATATTATAGAAAATATCAAGACATTAATGGATCTTATAGAATTATTGGATGTTCTCTAAATTATAAAGGAACAAGTAGGGAAAAAATTTACATGGAAAACATATTAAAATACAAAAATTAGGATATAATTCAAAAAAATTAAACTCATGAATGAATACTTAATGTTGGTGAAATACGGTAAAAAATGAAGGGAAGAAGAAGATGTGTTCCTAAAAAATGATGTCATGTGCCTTGAGATAATTAAATAACTCAAGTTGATTGTTATAGAGTAAAGAATGATGAAAATAGATGAGGGGTAAAAACATACTACAGTGTAAGAAGAGTTTAGTAGAAAATAACCAATGTATGGTAAGGTTGAATAAACATTAAAGAAAAAAATGAATACTTTCACAAGGAAATAGAGGTTAAAGATGAATCATCCAAAAATACTAAGGAACTCATCTTAAAAGAAAAGTGATAAACTTATCCCAATGTTATAAAGGTTACCATGAATGTTCCAAGTAATATTTCATTCCAAAAAAATATAGGCATGTGTGAAGTAAGAAATGTTATAAGGAATATTCATTAAATACAAGAAGGGATTGAGGGAGGAAAAATAGAATATTCTTCTATTCTAAAATAAAACGATGATGAGAATAGATTCTTGAAGAATATATCTCAATTCCACTATAAAACAAGTGTTATAACATTCAACAAATCTCAATGATAATATTAAAAAAACTAATACTGTAATAGAAGATAAAGATTCAATGGATATTACTAGTGTTGTGGGATATTCACACACAAAGTTTATAACTTTAGGAACATCAAATCACTCCTTGAGAATAGGTATGAATTGAGGGGGGTCAACATTGGATGAAAAGGAAAAAAGTTTTATTAGTTGGGGGAAAATTCTTGAATGAAGAATTCAGAAGTCAAAAGTCCTTTAAGGAAAAACCAATTTAATTTATAATAGGAGTTTTATAGAAGATGTGACTAGTTAGGTCACTATTCAAAAGTGTTTTTCAAAATACTTTTTTATAAGTTACTTTTTCTGAAAATGAAAATGAACTTGTGAAAGGAATGAGAAAATAAAAATATATTAATGTTAAGGTTGCACTAACATCTCTCAAAATTAATGAACCATGGATACTAGATATTGTTTATTCTACACATAATATATGTTAAATGGAAATATCGAAAAATAATTAATAATTAGAGAGATGAGAAATTACATGACACCCGAACTTAGGTAATAATTTTTATTTTATAATTTAACATGTCTTTGAAATGTTTTGTTGAGGTGTGGGTCGAGCCTGGTTTAATTTCTACATTTTTACTAATAAGTGAGCATTTTTGGATTAACAATGTCTGGCACATGGAAAATGCACGAATGAAGCTGAGTGGATTTGTCAAATCACCATGTAGCCTAACCGGTTCATATTTAAAAAATTAATTAGTATAATGAATGATAAAGTGAAAACAAAATAAAATTTGAAGAAAAATGAACACTAAAGTGAATGCAAAATAAAATGAAAAAAATAAAATGATTTAAGAGTTTTTAACAACAACAATAATAATAAGATTATTATTATTATTATTTTCTATAATAATTTAATTAGGTTATTATTATTATGTCATTGTTATTATTATAAAATTATTAACATCATTATTTATATTATTATTATGAATTTTAATTATTATTTTTAAGTAGGTTTAAGTTTTTTAAGGTTTTATTTAATTTTAATTTTCCACCTCTTGCTCCCCCCCTCTTTTGGGATTGGGATATATCCCCCTCCCCATCATGGTATCGAGATACATCCCCCTCCCTTCTTGGTGTCATGCTGCAACCCAAGCGCAACCCTTGAACAGAGCCTCCTCTCCCCTTTTGGCAAGACACCCGGCCGGTGCCCCTCATCTCATCGAGAAAATCCTTTGACGATCTCTTGGAAACCCACCACATGTTTCACTGTTCCCCCACATTCACAAAACCTTGTTCCACCCCATTTTTTGGCATGACTCATCTATGGAGACCCCCCTTCTCACTCGTCCAGCCTCTCTAACCCTCACGATGTACTACTCTCCCTTCACCGTAGGTGAAAACAACCTAGGTATGTCTCTTCCCTTCTCCTTATGGTTTTTGGTTAGAATTACTATTTTGTTTAGGGTCCAATTTTGATATATTTTGTTCGGTCATTGGTTTTAGGGTTCAATTTTTTCTTCATGTGGTGCATTTGTGGTGCGATTTGAGTTTTTACAAAAATTTGAGGGAAATTTGGCATCAATGGTAGGTGGTTATATCTTTAAGAATTATTGGGTGAATTTCTAATAAATGTAGTATTCCCCTTGTTTAATTTATGTGGTTTGAAGTTAGTTCTTAAAAGTGTTTATTATTCCTTTGATTTTTAAAGCGGCACGTTCATATGAGATATGGTGCATTTTTTATGAAAACTCAAATTGTGTCATTAAATATTGTTTTATAAAATGTTCAGTTGGTTTATTAAATGATGAAAGGGCTGCAAATTCTATTTTGGCATGTTGTGGGTGTGAATTTGATCATTAAAGGGGTTTTGGTTTGGTTTTTTGTTAAAAACCATGAGATACTCTTTAAAATTGTTTTATGAAAATTTTAAATGATTTATTAAATAATATGAAGGATGCAGAAGTGTTTTAAAAATTGTGTAATGGTTTTATAAAACTGTTTTTGCATAGAAGACCACATTTTTTAAAATGTGTTGATGTTCATATGATTTTTAAATGTGATTTGGGTGTTTAAATGGTGACCTTGGTATAGGTAATGTGTGTTTGGTTTTCTTGTATGCATGTGGAATATTTTTTGAACCTGAAACTTATTTGAGCATAAATGGGATGCCCAGGTAGCTAGGAGGGTGGACTGGGACTTGTGTACTAGAGATTCAGATGTGTCTTTATCTCAGTTTCACTTAGTAGGATTGACTAGGAAAACATTTATTAATCATTTTATTTGGTTATAAACCACTAGGCCTTGGGTTGTGATGCACCCTAGTGGATTTTGCATGAGGACACAGTTGGTTATGGTTCCTATACCACTTCTCACTGAGATGCGTGGTTCTAGAGTTCAATTTCTAGCTAGTGGACATATGGACACTCAAAATTTTATTGCTCTTTGACTATAACACACTCATTATTGGCATATGATGAGGAATTTGGTGGTTACTTAAATGATGAAGGTGTTTTAATTAAAATTACACCCCTATTAAATACTGTTTTCATTAAAACTATTTTCACTTAAATTATTTTAGAATTTATTTTCATTTATTATGATTTCAATTTTATTTCAATATAATGTTTAGTACCTGGAATATTTCTTTGGTTGTATCCTACTAGGCATTAGATCACACCCTACTTACACCTTTGGGAGTAAGTTGATTTTGTTATGTCTGATACAAGTAAGGTTAAAGCTTATGGAGATGGTAGTTCAAGTTTTTAGAGATCCTTCATGGATGGTGTTGTGGGGACGGCTTGATGGTGGTGTCCTATTTTTAGGTGGTGGTTTCTGATCTGGTTTCTGGTCACCATACTTTGTAATAGTTGTTTGGGTTTTGGTTTAAACTTGTAACTCAAATTATATTTTTGTTAAAGGATTTATTAGTTGTGACTTCTTGCTTTGGTTTATTTGATATTATTGGTTGTTAATATTTATATATATTCAGGTAAATGATTCCCACTTGCTAACATCTATACCCAGGCACTTGTGATAGCCAATGTGGATTGGGAATTCCCTTTGGGCCTTTCTGAGGACTAGATCATGTGTCAGTTGGATGGACATCAGACTTGGTTCATGAATAAATGGTATTATAGGTACGTTAATCCCTTTGAGTCATTTTATTTTGGATGAGTTTGGATAGACAGGATCTTGGAATTTTAGGTCTTGGAGTTTTGGTTACAGGTAGGGTGCCTAGCCACCACACCTCGTGACAGACCTCAATTATCCATGGGATGTTGGGATACTTGTTTGAATTCTCCTCCATGTGGGACATCAAGGTTGTAGACTACACAAGGACACTAGGTGGGGGTGAAGTGGTTTGGTCATTGTGTTACTTCAACATGATTGATTTATTGATGTTTATTTCCCTTGTAGAAATTTTATTTTTAGACCCTATTCATTAATGATGTTCTTATGTGACTATTGATTCGTGCATCAGCATGCCCCCAAAGACCTCCCTCTCACCCATTGTAGGAAGCTGGAGAAATTTCTCCCTCACTTCTTGATCAAAGGTTGGTGGAAACTCTAGTCTGGGATTTTCAGGCTCTAGGGAAAGTCACGACTCATATTCCTAATCATGCTCCAGTTAGAGACGATGAATCTGGTCCGAAAAAGGACAAAGACCAAGAGTTTCTCAAGAACAAAACCCCTTGATTCTGAGGTGGAACAAAGCCTGATGAAGTGGAGGAGTGTCTTGAGAATATTAATCACATGTTTGAGTATCTTGGTACCCCTTAGGTGGCTATAATTTAATGTTCATTTTTTCTACAAGGATGTCCCAGTTGAAATTGGTGGGACCTAGTGGTCCTAGCTGGGAAGCATGAGTAGATGAGTGGGAAAGACTTTAAGGTAGTCTACAATGATGAGTATTTTCCTGAGTTCTTGGAATATTATATATCCCATGAGTTTATGGATCTTGTTTAGGGGAACTAGTCAATGAGGGAGTATGGAAAATGCTTTGCCGAGTTAGTTTGGTATGCACCTAATATAGTCTCAAAATGAATAGATGAAGGCTCAATGGTTTATAAATGGGTTTTAACCGAAGATTTATTCTCAGGTATTCCTTTTCAAGATGAATACTTCTGATGAGATAGTTGACCGAGCTTGTATGGTGGAGATTTTCTATAAGGGTTGGTCTAGTTTCTTTGGGGCTATGTCAATTTTTGGAAGTGCCAGATCATCTGAGAAGAATAGGAAGTGAGATGAGCAAGGGAAGAAGGGTGTTGGTAGCTCAGGACTTATTTCTTGACAGACTATAGAAATGGCTTCAGGTGTAGGGTCTGTTGTGTGCCATCAATGAGTAATGGTAGGGAATACCCGACCTTTTGGTAATTCTCCTCCAAGGGCCTATCACAGTTGTTGGATTATGGGAAATATCCAGTGTTTTTTCAAGGTGGAACACCCATATCATAGTGGGGAAGGATATGTAGCTTCTAGGGGTGTGTCAGTTTAGTCAGATTAGACCAGGATGGCGAGATCTTAGTTTGGTGGTCAAAGTGGTAGCACTTGAACTTTTTTGGGAAGAGCCAGATCATGGAAGAGCCACATGCAATCAGTTGTTATCAGGAAGGGACTAGAAATCTACAAGCGGTGTATTAGTAACCAATGGGATCAGATGTAGGATCGTCGACTGTTCAAGGTACCATCCTAATTACATCTTCTATAGAAGGTGTTCTATTTGATACTAGTGATTTAGATTCCATTACTTCTTCCCATCTTGTGAAACTGTATAATTTTCAAACCGATCAATTATCTTTTGCAATGGAGTTGGTGACATCGTTGGTTAAGAAGAAAGATCAGGGCCTAAGGTGCCCATAGATTGTGATTTCCGTGTTAGTTGTTGATATGGAGTGGAATTTTCTAGTCTTAGATATGGACCTTTTTGATGTAATCCTCGATATGGATTGGATGGTGTGCTTTTAATAACATATCGATTGCTATAAGGGATGGGTGAGTTTCATGGAACCTGATGGGAGTCCTTAGATATTTCTTGGGTAATGGGATCCTCAGTTGGGTCATGTGGTACCCCTACTTCCAGAGTTAAGAAGTGTTGCCTTTAAGTTATCGTCTATCGTGCTGGAGGACGATGGTGCTGCTCTTCATGGTGAATTACCTCATATAGTGGATGAGTTCAAAGAGGTATTTCTAGATGATTTTCTAGAATTACCCCCAGAGTGGGATGTGGAGTTCTTTATTGAATTTCCACTGAGGAAAAAACTTATATCTCATCCCTCATATCACATGACCCCAATGGATTGAGGGAATTAAATATATAGTTGGATGACTTGGAATCCAAAGGGTTCATTCACCTGATCATCTCTCCATGGGCCACCCTAGTCTTATTTGCAAAGAAGGCCGATGAATATCTCCAGTTGTGAATTGATTACCAGAAGTTGAATAAGGTAACCATAGAAAATAAATACCCTTTTCCACTAATTGATGATTTTTTTGACAAGAATAAGGGGGAAGGTGGTTCTTCATAATAGACTTGTATTTGGGTTACCACATATTCAGGGTGAGAGAGTCAGACATCTAAAAGATGGATTTCCGAAGAAGGTATAGACACTTTGAGTATTTGGTCATGCCTCTCACATTGAAGAATGATCCAACAGTTTTTATGGAGCTCATGAATATTGTGTTCCAAAAGTATATAGAAAATTTTGTTTTGGTATTCATGGATAAAATCCTGGTTTACTCGAGATCTGAGAAATATCATGATAATCATTTGACATTCATGTTGGGAACTCTGTAGGATCATCACCTTTATGATAATCTTTCAAAGTGGACCTTTTTTATTAGGGAAGTGAGGTTTCTAGGCCACATTGTTTCATAGAAAGGAGTTTCAGTTGATCTTGAGAAGTTCAATGAAGTTATTTCATGGGAAAAACTTATGACTGTGTTTGATATCCAGAGCTTTCTTATATTAACATGTTAGTATAAGAGATTTGTTTAGGATTTCTTATAGAATTATTCTTCCATGACTACAATCACCTAGAAAGGGGTTAATTTTGAATAAATCCCAGAGTTCCAGGCATCCATTAAGGAGTGGAAGTGGTGGTTGACTACCACTACTATGTTTATCTTTCCAGAGTTTGTGAAAGGATATGTGGTTTTTTATGATGCTTCATGTATGAGCCTCGAGTGTGTACTCATGTAAGATAATTATGTAGTGGCTTATGGTTCTCACTAACTCTTACCACATGAGAAGAATTACACGATGCATGACTTGGAATTTTTTGTGGTGATGCATGACCAATAGATGTGGAATCACTACCTCTCTGGGGGAAATTTTGTGGTATATTCTGATCATAAGACCTAGCCTACGCCTTCTCATAGAAGGATCATAATCCGAGGCAGCGTCGTTTTATTGAGTTTCTGTAGGGGTTCGACTTTTATATCATCTATACCCTGGGAAAGGCTAATGTGGTGAATGATTATTTGACCAGAAAAGTGCTAGTACGGGCTTTGTGTAATTCTAGTGATGAGTGGACATTGATTGGGCTCTTTTCCCAGATGCACTTGGAGACCAAGGAGCACAGTGCAAGTGCGTTCTTCATAATGTTTTCAGTTTCTACTCTTCTGTAGTTGATTTAGTGATATAATCGATGTGATGAACTCTGTCAGTGGTCTATACAGTTTATTCAGGGTTGGGGAGACTTTTTCTTATTTTTTATCTCCTAGGGAATATTTCACTTTAAGGGTCGTGCATTGGTGTTGTTGTCTCTGCAGAATGTGGTGATGTAGGATTGCCACTAGTCTTAGCGGGTCATCCAACCTGGTGCTTCCAAGTTTTATTATAATGTTCTTTGGATGTTTTTGTGGTCAATATTGGGATGGGACATAAATGATTTTGTATTGAGGTATTAGACATGCTCGAACGTAAAAGTAGAGCATCAGAGGCCCTCTATATTTCTTTATCTATTTCCTATTCCTACCTATATGTGGGATGAGGTCTCCATGGATTTAATTATTGGATTTTCTCATACACCTCGAGGAAATAATTCAATTTCGGTGGAGATTGACCATATAACCAAATAATCCCACTTCATTCTGATTAGAGATACAACTAAATTGGATGAGATGGGATGATTTTAAATTCAGGAGGTGTTCAGACTTCATGGCATTCCATCAATGATTTTTTTACAGAGACCCACACTTTACCTCCCAGTTATAGGAAGGCCTTAAATGAAAATTGGGGTCATATATCAAAATGAGTATGGAACACTATCCTCAAACGAATGGTTGGATAGAGCAGGAAAATAAAATTCCTGAGGACATGCTTCATGCATGTGTTTTGGATTTTGGAGTATCGTGGGATAGCAACTTGATATTGTTCGAGTTCACTTATAATAAAATTTACCAGTCCTCTATTTGAATGGATCATTTTGTGGTGATATATGGTCGACCATGTCAGTATCCTTAATGTTGGGATGAGGTAGGCAAGACCTAACTTTTAGGACCTAGCCTTGTGAAGGAGATGTCTAGGAAATTCAAGTTGACTGGGAAACCGCTATTGAAACCTCAAAGTCATAAATAATATTACGATGATCATAAAAGTCAGGAACTTGAGTTTTCTATGGTTGATCGGGTGTTTTTGATGGTGGCCCCATGTTTGGGCCACTATCGTTTGGGAAAATGGGGAAATTTGATGCCGAGGTAAGTCATGCCTTTTGAGATCACTGAGGGTATTAGAAAGGTGGTATAATGGTTTTCTTTACCTTCTCAGTTGACATATCTGTCTCATGTGTTGAATTGGGAAGAATTGAATATAGAGACCGATTTATCAGTGTTTGAGAAACCAGTGTAGATAGTGGATTCTCGAGAGAAGGTGCTTCATTAGAAGTCTATTCCATTAGTCGGTATCATGTGCTAGCATGGAAATGATGGGCAAGAGATCGAGGAGCCGGAGTCACAGTGTAACACCCCAAGCTTCCACGGTACGTTTCCCTTTGAATAATGCAATAGCGTGTGTTGTACGCAACCTCGAGCTCTAACACACACCACAACTAATTAAACTAGCCGTTGTGAATAGTAATACTTACTTTTTGAAATTTTATAAATTTTATTTATCAAAATAGACTTCATCTTTGGATTCGGAATATCGAAATTAGCCTATGTTGAATTTTTGGTATTTTTCTGAGAACTTCGAATTTTTTATGAATAGTGAAAAATACTTAAAAACAACTTTTTAAATCAAAATAATTTATAGTGAAAAATTATACTATTTAGTGGTTTTAAAGTATAATTAGAATATATTTTTACCATTTTATCCAATGGTGGTCATTAGAATTAATTTAACATTGAAATCGGACATAAACAAATGCCAATCTTTTGATATAAATTGTTTCTTAGAAACACGCCATTTTTTGTAACAGCGGGAATTAATTATAAAATTAATTAATGAAACTTATATGTTTGTAATTTTGTAAAATAGACATCATTTTTGAATTTGGAATATCAATTATAGCTTATGGTGAAATTTTGGCTTTGTTCTGAAAAACTTCAATTTTTGATGAATAGTGAAACCACTAAGTGGTAGTTAAATAACTGATTTTTCATTTAAATGAAATATTACCACTTCTGTGATTTGATTTTCAAAAATCCGACATACATGGTTGTCATTAAGAAGTAAAATGTGGTTCAATGAGATTAAAATAAATTTTTGGTGAATAGTAACTTTTAAGTTCTTAATCGCGATTAGAGGTAATTAGTGTAGTTTAAGGTACAAATAATGTTTTAATAATATGAGATGAGCATGACACTTGTCATACTCCTATTGGATGAGTCATGGACGACCAATACAACCCATGGGTCAACTTGGGGACCCCATGGAGCCACTTTAGTTGGAAAATGACATTAATATATATTTATTTAATGTTAAAATTAAATTGACACAAACATGAGTTGTCTTACTAAAACAGTTTTTTAGTGGGGTTACACAAGTCCAAATTTTGATTATAAATATTAATTAGAAAGATAAAATGATTTCCTACATCATAGTATTTTTTTATAATTTTTAGACATTAAATAAATTAAATTATTTATGACATCATTATGATGCGGCGATGACCCCATTATTTAACGATTTAAATAAAATGAGAAGATAATGCAAAATCCAAGGCTTACACTTGTCCAAAGACTATTGGATGAAGACATTTCGAACCCTTATCACCTTATCCACGAATTAAATAAGTGTGGGACCTTTAGAATCCGAAAACCATGGTATAATAATGTAACATTTCAATCTTTCCAAAAGAGCCCCTCCTCTCCTCTTATAAAAGGCCCCCACCTATATCACCTTATTCACACTTTAAAGCCTTTTGGTTCGGACAAACTCTTCCCAAATACTCTCCCAACATTTATCCCTTTATCCTAGAAGCTTTACTTTAGTCAGAAAGCCATCCTAAGGAGTCCTTTTGATCAAATCAAAAGGAAGAACCCGAAGAAGAGGTAACTTTTTCATCACCCTCTTTCATGTTTCTTTCTTCTTCCACTCCCTCTTTGTTTATTATTTCAATTCTAAAATTATAAATCCAGTATCTTATATATACTTTGATGTTATTATAAATATGGAACAACCATATTCAGTATTCTACCCATCATTTGAATGACATGTCACCATACGTGCGTACGTACGGCTTACTGTCTCCACGTCGTGGTGTAATTGTTATTCAATATATTATTATTTATATGGGTATAATAATGATATGTAATTCATGTAAATAATAAATATAACATGATAATGATTCTGTATATATGATATACTATCCAATTATATATTATTTTAATATCAAAATAATGATATTGTCGCTCGTGCGTACGTACGGACTACCGTCTCCACGAACGCGATGAGATTCATTCTCCGTCGTATCCATTCAAGTATAATTATCATTTGATAATTTAAAAATAATGTTTAAGGACATGATATCATTCTGGATATGAATAAGATACAACCTATCCATGAAAAACATGACTTACGTAACAAAACATATAAGAAAACAAGTAAGTTAACACCCGAAACAACGATAAATCTAAGATATTGTTAACAAAGCAATGTTAAAAGATCATATATGATATCATATGAATGTATATGATTCTTGTATAATTTAATAACAATTATTTCAACATTATACAGGAGGTTAACTTACCCCAACCAAGGAAAAGTACAAGGTAAGGGTTTATTTCACAACCTCTTCATTATCCAAGGTTGTTTATACATAATTATCTACTGGGACCTCGTTATCATCCACATCCATGTTTCTTCAAAATGTATTTCAAAACATTTTTATTATTTTCAAGAATATGGGTTAAAGTCATTTATACCCTTTTTGACTTTTTATAAGAGGAATCTTTCCGTCGTTTTCAAAACAAGGTCCTTTTTAACCTTTTCGACAGAATTGAGGTAAGAATGTTTTTTTAACTTATACGGCGGGTGCGGTTATTTTCTGCCGTTATAAAATCTTCAAAGCTTTCCTTACAAGCTTATAAGAATATTTTCAAGAAAATGTTTTGTTTTATATGGCTCTTAAATGATTTCAAAAATAGAAAGAGATATTTCTCTAAAAAGTGTTTTGATTTCATCTATGTCAACAACCTTTGATGGATTTTACGCTTATTTGAAGTTGATTTATTATAATACAAAACTCCTATATTGTATTGAAGGTTTTTGTGATATGTTTGACTGTGGATGTGCTATTTTATACCATTCATAGTTTATGGTGAAATTATTGACATTTCGTATGCTAGTTTTAATACGAATGTTTATGTTATGTTTAAACCTATTCATATGGGAATGCATTGGACTTAATATGTGACGGGTGGAGCCCGCTATAGCTCCTCGATGCATCGGTAGGTCTCATGAGACAAACTAGTGTCTTGGCACAAGGCCTTGACAAAATCTTATTTGTAGTCTTGGCACGAGGCCTTGGCTATGTGGTTATGATAGTCTGGCATTATGCATTCCAACATTATGAAAGTGGTTAGTGATTTTGCATGTGATTATTAGATTAGTAGAATATCCATGTGAATGAGTAAATGGAATTATTTCATTTTACTTTTGCCATATTATGTTTATATTCAAGTTTAAAAGGCTTTTGTTTTAGTTATACATTGCCTTAAATGTTTATTCTTATTTATGAAAGTTTCCGCTATATTGTTATCCTTACTGGGAATTTGAGCTCACCCCTTTTCTATGTTTTATTTTTTCTCAGGAAGTGAAGAAGTAAATTATGAATGACCTGCAGGGATATTATGAGGGGATAATAGTGTGGACTGTAGAGACATTATGTTGTTGTAGTAGTTTTTCATTTTATGATGTAATGTAAAACTTATGAATGTATCTAGTATTTTCAAGGCTACTAAACTAATCGGTCTTTCGAGACTTGATCTTTTGTGATCATGCCAATGTTACGAAGTAATGAACCGGCTCTGGGTAGCTGGGGTCGGGGCGTTACAGATGGTATCAGAGGAAGTTTAGTACAAACCTTGGAAGCTAGATTTAGATAAACTCTGATTAGAGCACATAGACCTAAGATGAACTTTGAGGATTAGTATAGAAGAACTTCCTAGAATTTTGGTATTGTAAAGATTTTGTGAGTTTTCCGAGCAATACATCCCTGTCTGGATACGAGCAGGTAGAGGCGGCTCTGGCACAGATGTTCCTAGGGGTAAAACCCGAAAACACCGCTTTGAGCTAGACTCGAACGGGAACTGGTGCACGACAACGGGCCTTGCTGCACTCTTGGTTACGACACTCCCGGGGGATATGCTTAGGATAACTCTCATTTTCTCTACAAATCATTATGAAGGGTTTATGAGTATATACTTCCTCAAAGAATTTTTTTTTATGATTATGGATTATATCCATAAATAGTTCAATTTATTTTAAGTGTTTTATATTATGGGATTATGTATTTTGATTCATAAACTGATCTAGTTTATGCCATTGTTTAGAAATGGCGCCTAGTGGAAGAAATGGAAACCGTATCAATGCACGCACTCCATGTAGGGATTGCCCTCCTACTCAAGATAATTATAGTGGGACTGGTGATGCAACTGGTGCCGATCAACTTATTACCATACTGGGACAACTCACTCAGGTTATGAATAACAACCTTACTCGTATGGAGCACCCTTATCCGCAACATGGAGGATCAATGCTAGAACGTTTCATGAGGCAACAACCACCAACCTTTAATGGGAGTACAAATCCTATAGTATCTGAGCAATGGATAAATTCCTTAGAGAAAATATTCCATGCCTTGGGGAGTAGTGAAAGGGAGAAGGTTGTCATGGCAGTTTACCGCCTCACTGGAGATGTCGATCAATGGTGGTCACTAATTCAAAACACAAAGGAAGATGATGAATTAACAAACATGGAATGGCAGGAGTTCAAAGAGCTGTTCTTATAAAAATACTTTCCTCGAGACCATCGAGCGGATATGGAAAGGCAATTTCTGAGTCTGAGGCAGAAGGAGGATGAGAATGTCGCAAAGTATGAGGCTAACTTTACAAGGTTAGCAAGGTATGCTGCAGATTACATACGTAACCCAAGAAGTAAGACTGATCGTTTCTTTGATGGGTTGAAACCATTTCTCCGTCGAGCTTTAGTATCACAAACCTTCTATTCATACGAAGGTATTGTCTCGTGCGCTATCAAGACGGAAAATGAATTATCTAAGTCTTATGACTTTAAAGAAAAGCAAGAGAAGAAGAGACCTGCTGATCAATCTGGGAATGGAAATAAGGGGAAGAAGGGAAAGGTTGAATATCCATCTTGTGGTAAATGCAGGAAGAAACATCCTGGTACTTGCTTGAAGGGAATGAGAGTCTGTTACAAGTGTGGTGAAAAAGGCCACCAAGCTCGTGATTGCAAGGGGAATAAGGAAGCTACCAACGTTCAGTGCTACAATTGTAGGGAGATGGGGCATTATGCAAATGAATGTCCTAAGCGTCAGGAGAACTTACCTTAGAAAAGGCCAAGGGATCAAGGCCAGACTTATGCTATCACTACTGCTGAGGTAGAAGCTTCGAAAGACGTGGTGGCAGGTAATTTAATGGTTTCCTCAAGTTTAGCAAATGCATTATTTGATTCTGGATCATCGCATTGTTTCATATCTTCCCAGTTTGCTAAGAAAATTAGATATTTCCAATTTGATTTAATAAGGGAGTTGTCAGTTAAAACTCCTAAGGGAAGTATCATTGCAACAATGTTTTGTGAATCACTCCCCATTAGAGCACATAAATTTTCTTTATCTGCTGATCTCATCGTCATACCTATGATTGAGTTTGATATAATCCTCGGTATGGACTGGCTTTCGGACTATGATGTGAAGATTTATTGTAAGAAGAAATAGGTTATGATTCTTGATGATAATGATAAGGAACACCTTATTTTTAGAGCAGAATTGTCACCACCTAATTCTTATTTAGATCCATCCCCAGTAGCTCAACTTAATTCAATTATTGGGGAGGAAGAGAATGAAATAACTGTCGGTGAGGAAAGGAATGTTCAAATAGAGGATGTACCTGTTGTAAAAGAATTTGTAGATGTATTTCCGGAAGATTTACCTGGACATCCTCCAGAACGAGAAGTTGAGTTTTCCATTGATTTGATTCCTGGATCAAGGCCTATATCGAAGACCCCTTATAGAATGGCCACTGTAGAATTAGTCGAACTAAAGAAACAACTAGAGGAATTGAGTAATAAGGGATTTATTCGCCCTAGTGTTTCTCCATGGGGAGCCCCTGTTATTTTTGTTAAAAAGAAAGATGGATCTATGAGGTTATGTATCGACTACAGGGAGATCAATGCTATAACGATAAAGAACAAGTATCCCCTACCTCGCATTGATGATTTATTTGACCAACTACATGGAGCTGAATACTTTTCAAAGATTGACCTTCGATCTGGATACCATCAGTTGTGTGTGAAGAAGGAATACATTCCGAAGATAGCATTTCGAACCAGGTATGGGCATTACGAGTTTACCGTAATGCCATTTGGATTGACTAATGCACCCTCTATATTCATGGATCTGATGAATAGAGTTTTCAAGGAGTATCTCGATGAATTTGTGGTGGTATTTATTGATGATATCTTGGTATACTCCAAAACCTACGAAGATCATGAAAATCACTTGCGCATTATCTTGAAGACTCTGAGGAGGCATGAATTATATGGGAAGTTTAGCAAGTGTGAATTCTGGTTTCAGGAGATTTCTTTTTTTAGCCATATTGTCTCCAAAGATGGAATCTCTGTTGATCCTTATAAGACCAAGGCAATCCAAGAATGGCCAGCACCTACGAGTATAACTGAGGTACGTAGTTTTATTGGTTTGGCAGGTTATTATCAACGTTTCATCCAGAATTTTTCCCGATTGGCTAACCCATTAACGAAGCTCACACGTAAAGGGGTTAAATTTTTTTGGACAAAAGAGTGTGAAGAATGTTTCGAAGAACTGAAGAGAAGATTAGTCAATGCTCCTATATTGACTCTACCATCGGGGAATGATGGGTTCGTTATTTATAGTGATGCATCAAAGAAAGGACTTGGTTGTGTCCTTATGCAGAATGATAAGGTCATTGACTATGCATCACGACAGCTAAAAACTCATGAGCAAAACTATCCTACTCATGATCTTGAGTTAGCAGCTGTGATCTTTTCTTTAAAGATTTGGAGACATTACCTCTATGGTGAAAAATGTGAGATTTATACTGATCACAAGAGTTTGAAGTATATTTTCACACAAAAAGAACTCAACATGAGGCAAAGGCGATGGCTTGAACTACTCAAGGATTATGATTGCATGATACATTACCACCCGGGGAAGGCAAACAAGGTGGCAGATGCTTTGAGCAGAAAAGACCATGGAGTTTTGAACATGATGAGAATTGAAAGGGATCCAATTTTCATGGATCTAGTGAAGATGGACATTGGAATAACCAGGGAAGGTGAAACATCAATGCTTTTTCAAATGGTTGAAAAACCATCTTTACTAGAAAGGATTAAGAGTTCTCAGATCGATGATGAATAATTTCAGAAGAAGATTAAAGCTGTGAATGATGGGAGATTGGGAGACTTTGTGTATGAAGATGGAATTTTGAAATTCGGGAAGAGACTTTGTGTTCCCGATTTACCTGATCTGAAAAGGGAATTGCTGGATGATGCTCATAGTTCCAATTTCTCTATACACCCTGGGAGCACCAAAATGTATAGATATTTGAAGGAACATTTTTGGTGGGACAACATGAAGAGGGAGATTGCTGATTTTGTGTCAAGATGTATGGTTTGTCAACAAGTGAAAGCTGGAAGGCAACAGCCTGGAGGAGTCATGCAACCTCTTCCCATACCGGACTGGAAATGGGACAATATTACGATGGACATTGTCATGGGGCTACCAAAGACTCCTAGAAGGAATGATGCAATATGGGTTATTGTTGATCGTCTTACCAAGTCAGCACATTTTCTTGCTATAAGAGAAGATCTACCCCTGGAACGTCTAGCAAGACTATATATTAATGAAGTTGTGAGACTTCATGGAGTACCCTTATCAATTGTTTCTGATTGTGATCCCCATTTTACTTCAAGATTCTGGAAAAGTCTTCAGAAATCCCTGGATACTGAACTTAATTTGAGCACTGCTTACCACCCTCAGACAGATGGACAATCAGAACGGACTATTCAAACCTTAGAAGACATGTTGAGATCTTGCTCACTTGACTTTCAGGGTATGTGGGATCAATATTTACCTATGGTAGACTTTTCCTATAACAATAGCTTCCATTCGAGCAATCAGATGGCACCTTATGAAGCGTTATACGGAAAGAGATGTCGTACACCAACCTGTTGGGATGGCGTTGGTGAAAGAAAACTTGTGGGACCGGAACTGGTGGAAGAAACAATGGAAAAGGTGAAGGTAATCCAAAATCACATCAAATCAGCTCAAAGTAGGCAGAAGAGCTATGCCGATAACAGAAGAAAGGTTTTGGAATTTTAGGTGGGAGATCATGTTTTCCTAAAGGTATCTCCATGGAAGGGAGTTATACGTATTGTTAAGAAGGGTAAGTTGAGTCCTAGGTACATCGGACCTTTCGGAATTCTAGATCGTATTGGGGCTGTAGCTTATCGTTTGGCGATGCCGCCAAATCTCTCCAAAGTTCACGATGTTTTCCACGTATCTCTGTTAAGGAAATACATGCCTGAACCAACGCATGTACTCACCTATGAGGAATTAGAACTAGAACCCGATCATTCCTATTGTGACGAGCCCGTCAGGATTCTTGATGTGAGGGAGCAGGTGCTGAGAAACCGGACGACTCGTCTGGTAAAGGTTTTGTGGAGAAATCATAAAATGGAAGAGGCAACGTGGGAACCTGAGGAACTCATGATGAAGAACCACCCGAGTCTTTTTATACCCTAGAAATTGTGAGGACACAATTATTTGAAGGAGGGGAGAATGTAACACCCCAAGCTTCCACGGTACGTTTCCCTTCGAATAATGCAATAGCGTGTGTTGTACGCAACCTCGAGCTCTAACACACACCACAACTAATTAAACTAGCCGTTGTGAATAGTCATACCTACTTTTTGAAATTTTATAAATTTTATTTATCAAAATAGACTTCATATTTGGATTCGGAATATCGAAATTAGCCTATGTTGAATTTTTGGTATTTTTCTGAGAACTTCAAATTTTTTATGAATACTGAAAAATACTTAAAATCAACTTTTTAAATCAAAATAATTTATAGTGAAAAATTATACTATTTAGTGGTTTTAAAGTATAATTAGAATATATTTTTACCATTTTATCCAATGGTGTTTATTAGAATTAATTTAACATTGAAATCAGACATAAACAAATGCCAATCTTTTGATATAAATTGTTTCTTAGAAACACGTCATTTTTTGTAACAGTGGGAATTAATTATAAAATTAATTAATGCAACTTATATGTTTGGAATTTTTTAAAATAGACATCATTTTTGAATTCGGAATATCAATTATACCTTAGGGTGAAATTTTGGCTTTGTTCTGAAAAACTTCAATTTTTGATGAATAGTGAAACCACTAAGTGCTAGTTAAATAACTGATTTTTCATTTAAATGAAATATTACCACCTCTGTGATTTGATTTTCAAAAATCCGACATACATGGTTGTAATTAAGAAGTAAAATGTGGTTCAATGAGATTAAAATAAATTTTTGGTGAATAGTAACTTTTAAGTTCTTAATCGCGATTAGAGGTAATTAGTGTAGTTTAAGGTACAAATAATGTTTTAATAATATGAGATGAGCATGACACTTGTCCTACTACTATTGGATGAGTCATGGCCGACCAAGACAACCCATGGGTCAACTTGGGGACCCCATGGAGCCACTTTAGTTGGAAAATGACATTAATATATATTTATTTAACGTTAAAATTAAATTGACACAAACATGAGTTGTCTTACTAAAACAGTTTTTTAGTGGGGTTACACAAGTCCAAATTTTGATTATAAATATTAATTAGAAAGATAAAAGGATTTCCTACATCATAGTATTTTTTTATAATTTTTAGACATTAAATAAATTAAATTATTTATGACATCATTATGATGTGGCGATGACCTCATTATTTAACGATTTAAATAAAATGAGAAGATAATGCAAAATCCAAGGCTTACACTTGTCCAAATACTATTGTATGAAGAGATTTCGAACCCTTATCACCTTATCCACGAATTAAATAAGTGTGGGACCTTTAGAATCCGAAAAGCATGGTATAATAATGTAACAATTCAATCTTTCCAAAAGAGCCCCTCCTCTCCTCTTATAAAAGGCCCCCACCTCTATCACCTTATTCACACTTTCAAGCCTTTTGGTTTGGCCAACCTCTGCCCAAATACTCTCCCAACATTTCTAACTTTATCCTAGAAGCTTTACTTTAGTCAGAAAGCCATCCTAAGGAGTCCTTTTGATCAAATCAAAAGGAAGAACCCGAAGAAGAGGTAACTTTTTCATCACCCTCTTTCATGTTTCTTTCTTCTTCCACTCCCTCTTTGTTTATTATTTCAATTCTAAAATTATAACTCCAGTATCTTATATATACTTTGATGTTATTATAAATATGTAACAACCATATTCAGTATTCTACCCATCATTTGAATGACATGTCACCATACGTGCGTACGTACGGCTTACCGTCTCCACGTCGTGGTGTAATTGTTATTCAATATATTATTATTTAGATGGGTATAATAATGATATGTAATTCATGTAAATAATAAATATAACATGATAATGATTCTGTCTATATGATATACTATCCAATTATATATTATTTTAATATCAAAATAATGATATTGTCGCTCGTGCGTACGTACGGACTACCGTCTCCACGAACGCGATGAGATTCATTCTCCGTCGTATCCATTCAAGTATAATTATCATTTGATAATTTAAAAATAATGTTTAAGGACATGATATCATTCTGGATATGAATAAGATACAACCTATCCATGAAAAACATGACTTACGTAACAAAACATATACGAAAACGAGTAAGTTAACACCCGAAACAACGATAAATCTAAGATATTGTTAACAAAACAATGTTAAAAGATCATATATGATATCATATGAATGTATATGATTCTCGTATAATTTAATAACAATTATTTCACCATTATACAGAAGGATAACCTACCCCAACCAAGGAAAAGTACAAGGTAAGGGTTTACTTCACAACCTCTTCATTATCCAAGGTTGTTTATACATAATTATCTACTGGGACCTCATTATCATCCACATCCATGTTTCTTGAAAATGTATTTCAAAACATTTTTATTATTTACAAGAATATGGGTTAAATTCATTTATACCCTTTTTGACTTTTTATAAGAGGAATCTTTCCGTCGTTTTCAAAACAAGGTCCTTTTTAACCTTTTCGACAGAATTGAGGTAAGAATGTTTTTTTAACTTATACGGCGGGTGCGGTTATTTTCCGCCGTTATAAAATCTTCAAAGCTTTCCTTACAAGCATATAAGAATATTTTCAAGAAAATGTTTTCTTTTATATGGCTCTTAAATGATTTCAAAAATAGAAAGAGATATTCCTCTAAAAAGTGTTTTGATTTCATCTATGTCAACATCCTTTGATGGATTTTACGCTTATTTGAAGTTTATTTATTATAATACAAAACTCCTATATTGTATTTAAGGTTTTGTGATATGTTTGACTTTGGATGTGCTATTTTATACCATTCATAGTTTATGGTGAAATTATTGACATTTCGTATGCTAGTTTTAATACGAATGTTTATGTTATGTTTAAACCTTTTCATATGAGAATGCATTGGACTTAATATGTGACGGGTGGAGCCCGCTATAGCTCCTCGATGCATCGGTAGGTCTCATGAGACAAACTAGTGTCTTGGCACAAGGCCTTGACAAAATCTTATTTGTAGTCTTGGCACGAGGCCTTGGCTATGTGGTTATGATAGTCTGGCATTATGCATTCCAACATTATGAAAGTGGTTAGTGATTTTGCATGTGATTATTCGATTAGTAGAATATCAATGTGAAAGAGTAAATGGAATTATTTCATTTTACTTTTGCCATATTATGTTGATATTCAAGTTTAAAAGGCTTTTGTTTTAGATATACATTGCCTTAAATGTTTATTCTTATTTATGAAAGTTTCCGCTATATTGTTATCCTTACTGGGCATTTGAGCTCACCCCTTTTCTATGTTTTATTTTTTCCCAGGAAGTGAAGAAGTAAATTATGAATGACCTGCAGGGATATTATGAGGGGATAATAGTGTGGACTGTAGAGACATTATGTTGTTGTAGTATTTTTTCATTTTATGATGTAATGTAAAACTTATGAATGTATCTAGTATTTTCAAGGCTACTAAACTAATCGGTCTTTCAAGACTTGATCTTTTGTGATCATGCCAATGTTACGAAGTAATACACCGGCTCTGGGTAGCTGGGGTCGGGGCGTTACACACAGGCAGAGTAGGAGTATCCATTTTTTGTTCTCTAATCAGGCTTCGAGTTGACTTTCCGAAGGCAGAAAGTTTTCATGGTGGGGAGAATTATCACACCCAGACGTTGGTAATAATTTTTATTTTATAAATGTATCTACATTTGAAATTTTTTTCGAGGTGTTGGCCAAGCCTAGTTTAATTTCACTGTTTTTTCTGATAAATGAGCATTTTTGGCTTAACAATGTCTGGTGCACAGGTAGCGCACAATCAAAGCCATGTGGCTTCGCCAATTCACTAGGTGGCCTTCCTAGTGCCCGATAAACTAATTATATAGATTAGTGAATGATAATGTTAAAAAAAATTAGAAAAATAAAATAAAATGAACAATAAAGCGAATGAAAAATAAAATGAGAAAAATGTAATTATTTAAGAGTTTTTAATAATAATAATAATAATAATAATAATATTATTATTATTAATTTAATTAGGTTAATATTATTATTATGTTATTGTTATTATTATAAAATTAATAAAACAATTTTTTTATTGTAATTTTTAATTTCAATTATTATCTTTATATTGGTTTAGGTTTTTAGGGGTTTATTTCAATTTCTTTTTCATTTTTTCCTCCTCATGCTTCTACCCTCTCTTGGCATCGTGCTATATCCCCCAACTCTCTTAGCATCGCAATAAAATATCCCTCCATTCTTGGTGTTGTGCTGTAACCCTAGAAAATCCCTTATCTAGTGCCTTATCTCCTCTTCCGATAAGTCTCCTGGCTGGTTCCCTTCCTCCCATCCAGTGAATGTTTCAGCGATCTCTGAGTGACTCGTCGCACAATGCACTATTTCTCTACCTTTAAACATCCTTGATCCACCCCCTCTTTATGTTGTATCTCATATATAGAAATCACGCTTCTCACTTGGACAACCTCCCGAACCCACACAATATCCTCCTCTCCCATCCCCACAGGTCAAAAACCACTCAGGTAAGTCTCTTCCCTTGTCCTTAGGTTTTTGGGTGAGGATTCATTTATTGTTTAGGGTCTAATTTTTATGTTTGTGGTTCAGTCTATTGTTTTAGGATTCTATTTGATCTTCATGTAGTGCGTTTGTGGTGTGATTGGAGTTTCACATCATTTTGTAGGAAATTAATCATCAAAGTTAGGTGGTTTATTCTTTAAGAATTATTGGTTGAATTTCTTTCTTTCATATTTAATTTAGTATGCTCCTTTTTTAATTTAGGTGGTGCGAATTTAGTTTTTAAGGGATTTTTTTGTGCCTTTGATTTTTAAAGTGGCATGTTCATATGAGAGATGCTGCATTTTTTATGAAAACCAACATTGTATCATTAAATATTGTTTTATAAATTTTTTTTTTGGTTTATTAAATGATGTAGAGGTTGAAGATTCTATTTTGGTATGTTGTGGGTGTGTGTTTGATCATCAAAGGGGTTTTGGGTTGGTTTTGTGTGTAAATCCCTTGGATACTCTTTAAAATTGTGTAATGAAAATTTTAAAAGATTTATTAAATAATATGAATGAAGTGAAATTGTTTTATAAATTGTGTAAAGGTTTTATAAATGTGTTTATGAAGAGCAAATAACATTTTCTGAAATTTGTTGTTGTGCGTATGATTTTAAATGTGATTTGGGTGTGTAAATGATTAATTTGTTATAGGTAGTGTGTGTTTGGTTTTCTTGTGTGTATGTGGCATAATTTTTGAACCTAAAACTTGTTTGAGCACAAATGGGATGCTCCAGTAGCTAGGAAGGTGGACTAGGACTAGTGTGCTCTTGATTAAAAAGTGGCTTCGTCCGAGTCTCACTGTAACGACCCAAACCTTCATTAATTAAAATTATTCTTGATCTAATTAAATGTCTTATTATGTTTATTTAAAATGTGAACTTCATTGGTTTTTTGTTTTTGGATTTTAAAATACCGTTATGAATTGTGACCATTTCTAATAAAGCTGTTGAACAGTGATCGCATGATTAGTATAAATATAGGGCTTTAACAAATCCAATTTACTCAGACAAAGAAAGCGATGGACTCATCTAGTATACTTTCCCCATATGAAGCCCATTTGAAGGAGTTCAGAAAGGAGGTGGCTTCATTGTGATTCTCTCTTGATTAAGCCCAACCCGAGCTCGAACATGTTAAGATTGAGCAAAACCGACTACGGGAGAAGTGGAAGTTAATAGAGATTACCACTCGAGCAATGTTATCCGAACCACCCTAAGATTCTGTCATCATCTCACACCTTACCCTTTGGTATTATGCTGGTGTTATAAGGGCTTATGTAACAATACCCTAGCACTATGACTATGTACATTATTTTTCTATAATGAATGTGAGTTCATTTTATTATTGTTAGTTTTTAAATAGTTTTTAAAGAAAAAAATAGTTTTTTTAGTTAATATTCAATGAATAAATCTATTTTGATGAATTAAAGGATTTTTTAATTAAATAATATGTTAATAAAACATTATTAATAAATTACTTTTAATAAATATAAATGATCGTACAATTTTTATAAATACAATTGTAATTTTTATTATGGTTTGAAAGTTGTTTTGTCAAAACCCATGATTTTTCACTAAATATAGGTTTTTATTTTAAAAGTAAAATTCAAAATATTTAGAAAATTATTTAGACAAAATGAATATTATTTTTTGAATCAGGAAATCAAAATTGTCCAATGGAAAATTTTTCATAATTTTCTGAGATAGTCGAATTTTTGGGTAAAATTTAAATACCGTAAAAATATATAATGTGTTTTATGCCATCATAATGACCCAATAGTGATGTAATAAAATACTATAAACATTATTTTCTGAAAATATATGTTTTACCATTAAAATAATGTTATTTTAGATTTGTTTGATTTATTTTAAAAAGCTTTAGTGGACCCTCCAAGACTTATAAAACATTTTCCCTTTTAAAATTGTTTTCCTCAAGAGTGTGACTCACCTCCACATAAGAAACCCAATTATTTTAGGAATTTAGGAAATTTTCCTAATAAAAAATTGATTTTAAATCCCATTTGGAAAAAAACACGGGCCAAAACCATGGGATGGTTTTTGGTTTTGATTAGTTTAATGTGTGGTGTCCCAAACCTAAATAATAAAGAATTCCCTCTCCTTTCCTATATAAACCCACCCAAGCTCCAACTTCCTCTTCACTCAAAGCATTTGGTGTTCATCCAACCTTTTAACTCCTCTCTCTATAATCCTCCCAATGTTCCCCAATCTCCCAAGAATCCTCTCTCAAGCCTATCTAATGCCTTTGGAAGCTCACTTCCAAGTAAGGGATTCATAACTTTCTCTTTTTATCCAAGTTTCTTAATATTGTTATGCCGTTTTTTTAATTATAAAATTTGGGGTATGATTTCAAACCAACCAAATACTTCCCTCTTTATGTTTAAATGATGAGAAACCCATTTCTCTCTCATTAAATGCCTCCCATGTACACCCATTACCATGCCGAAATTCTGTAAGGAATTTATATCTCCTCATTTTCGTTCAATAATTCTTTTCTTTAATGAATCAAAATTCCATTAAAATTTATGGGACATGTATCTATTTGACACCTGTACTATCCATTTCATGTAAATATGATGAGACAACCCTTTCTATCTCATCAACCATTTTTATGAGTTCTTCTGTCACGCCCTTATGCGGCCAAAATTGCACTGTGATTTTCCCAGACAAAGTCATTGTGTAGTGAATACCAAGCCCATTTCTCTATCAAGGGTATTCAACTTTATGCACATTTACTTATTTTTAATAGTTTAATGTATTAATTTCACACTCCTTTATCGTTAAATAAATGATGATGTTTAATGAATCCATGTTTTATGATCCATGTGGCACACTTATGCATGAAATGAAATGATTAAGAAGGGTGCACCCAGATAGCGCTCCAACGCATTGGGTAAAGTATAGTATCATGATATGTCATGTGCAATGAGTGTTGACTCATGATAATTAAAGTGCAATTAGGGTTTAATTGTGCTTCAGGTGCAATGACAGTTTACTCATGCATCCAGGTGAAATGAGCCTTGGCTCATGCTAATTTCATTGTAAGTGTTATTGCCACATTTCCATGTTATGATTATCATGCTTTATCATGCCTTTATGTTCATGTTTCTATTGTGCTCTATTGATATGACTATTTAAAAACATGTATTGTAATCTTCATGTAATTCCTTTTTACCCCCTTACTGGGCTTTATAGCTCACCCTTTTGTTATGCATGTCCTCAGGTTATCCCATGCAATGCTAAGTATGAGTGAATGTAGTGGTCATGAAAAAGAAGTTTTCAATAAAGATGTTGTGTTTAATGTTTCAAGTTGTTATGTAATGTTCATAATCCCTAAAGACACTAGACCTCTTGATCATCAATTCTGTATCAAGAGAAGAGTTTATGTAATAAATCATGTTTAAGTGTGAAATAAAGAGCATGGTTGTTATAGTGGGTATCATAGGATATGTTTAGTTATTTTTTGGGATTAGGATTAGAAAACCCTAGTGAAGGATTAGGGATAAGACTAAGTATAATAAAAATATCCCATAGTTTTGGTGATTACTGATTAAGTGGTTTATCAATAAAATACATCCCTGCCTAGATATGAGCATGTAGAGGCAGCTCTGGAACAGATATACCTAGGGGTGAAAACACCGAAAATGAGATTTAGGATTGACTCAGGATATCCTGGTACACGACAACAGGCCTTTCTACACTGTTGGTTTCCACACTCCTAGGGGATATGAATTGGTAAATTCACAAGCTTAGTATGAACCATTATTATGGGAATAAAAAAAATTCCCCTAAGAATATATGTTAGAAAGTAGATCATGGATAACATAGACTGAAGCCTATAGATTCATAAGTTAAGGAAATAAAAGCTATTTATATGTCATCTGTTTTGTCCATGGATTAACCTTTATGTGTTACCCCTAAATTTAGTTTTTTTCAAGACAATGGTTGGTAATAGGAGGACTTGATCTAAAAACTGATGTGAAGACCAATGTGATGAATGTTCAAATGAGATGCACAATATGATGGGAGAGGGAATCATGGACTTTGACACAATAATCTCTTAGTTATCTCATGAATTGAATAGAAACATGGTTCAAGAAGAACGTTCAACCCCCCTTAAGAAAGAACAAGTCTCTATTGAGAGCTTCATTAGACAAAGGCCTCATACTTTTAATGGTTTATATGATCCCTCAATCAATGAATAATGGATAAACTCCATTGAAAATATCTTCTCAATCCTTCAATGTTCCGAACCATAGAAGGTTCTTCTATCTAGTTATCATACGGACAGTAAAGCCTATAAATGGTGTAAATCAACAAAAAATACGAAGCCAATGGGGGTGATCGAGGTTTTGGAATGGAAGGATTTTTGATAGATGTTTTTTGATAAATATTTTCTGTGCACCCTCTAGCATAAGATAGAAACGGAATTCCTTTCCCTCAAGAAAAAAACATGATGAAACTATCAGAGCCTACAAGGAAAACTTCCCAAGGCCTACACGATACGCTTCCAGCTTTGTCGTTACCCCTGAATTCAAGGCTGACCGCTTCTTTAGTGGGCTAAAACCTAGCCTGCAGAAAGCCCTGGTGATCTACAACTTTGAAAACTTTGAGTAAATTGTTCGATGTTCCCTTAAGGATGAAATGGAGATCAGAGAACCTCAGGGGTATCATGGGGATAAGAAGTATAAGGTGGACTTCAATTCTAGTAGTCTAATGGATAAATCCAACGATGCTAAGTAAATCCAACACCCCACTTTCCAAAGCTGCAGAAAGAATCACCCTAGAAAATCCCTAAAGGGGGTGAGGAAATACTTTAGGTGTGGAAGAGAAGGGAACATAGCCATTAACTACTGACAAGAAAAAACTATGGCAGTGACATAGGAGAGGAACACTCCATTTGGATCTCAAATCATTGTTCATTTCTTTAACTACAAAGAACCAGGGCATCTTGAAAATTAGTGTCCTAAGCCAGGGGTTTTGGGAGGCAACCAACAACCTCCAAGGCAGGAATGTAGATCTTTTTCCATCACTTCTGCTCAAGTGAACCCCAACAATGAAGTGGTGATAGGTATTCTAGTAATTCATTCAAGAATAGAGAACATACTTTTAGATTAAGATTCTATGCATTCTTTAATATCCTGAAAGTTTTTTAGAACAATACTATCACCACCAAAAATCATGGATGTAAAGATGTTGATGAGTATGGAAAATGGGGCAATTATTACATCCCATGAATATAACTCCTCCCCTATATTAATTAGTAGATTTAACATCCTGGAGAACCTTTTCATACTACCTCTAGTAAAATTTGATGAAATTTGTTGTATGGATTAGATTTACTTATATAGAGCTAACATAAATTTCCGTGATAGGGAAATCACTCTCCATGTTGAGAATCGACCCCTGATTCTATACAAGTGCAAGGAGGAAGATGAATCTACATTATCTCCATCATCTCAAGTATAAATATTAATTTCCTATGAGCACTTGTATCTAGCTTGGATGATTAAGTATAAGGAGGAAACCATCCTTGAAGACATGCATATTGTGAGGGAATTCACTGAAGTGTTTCCCTATTAATTTCCTGGTCTTCCTCCCAGAAGAGATGTTGAATTCTCAATTGATCTTATACCTTGGGAATTTCCAATATCCTAAACTCTATATAGAATGGATGTTTTGGATCTTGAGGAGATGAAGAAAAAACATCAATTGAATTGGGATAAAGGGTTTATATGCCCAAGTGAATCATCATGGGGTGCACCAGTCCTCTTCATCAAGAAGAAGGATGGGTCAATGCACCTTTTCACTGCGTATCATGAGATTAAAAAAATAATGATAAAGAATAAGTATCCTCTCCCATGAATTGATGACTTGTTCGATCAGATATATGGAGAACAATACTTCCCCAAAGTAGATTTGCAGTCGGGATATTATCAAGTAAGGGAGAAGAAGAAGGAAATCCCCAAGACTAATTTTTGTACAAGATACGGGCACTATGAATTCATAGTAATTCCTTTCAGACTCACTAATGATCCAAAAATCATCACGAAATTTATGAATAGAGACTTTAGAGAAAACCTTGACAAATTTTTGGTAGTCTTTATAGATGATATTTTGATATACTCCAAAACCAAGGAGGATCATGAGGAGCATCTATAAACTATACTAGAGACCTTGCAAAATGTGGAGCTATATGAAAAGTATAGGAAGTGTGAGTTCTGGGTGAAGAAAATCTCATTTTTGGGCCATATCATCACAAGCAATGGGATATCTATGGATCCATCTGAGATTGCTGAAATAAAGGGATGGATGAGGCTAACATTGATAACAGATATCCATAACTTCTTAGTGTTAGCTGGATATTATTGATGATTTGTGAGAAATTTCTCACGATTTTCCAACCATATTACTAAGCTAACTCAGAAGGGAGTAATGTTTTCTTGGAGTGATGAATGAAAAGAAAGTTTCAAGGAGTTGAAAATAAGGCTTATCACTGTGCTTGTGATCACATTACCCACAAGTGGAGAAATTTTTGTGGATTTAAAAGATTCTTCAAAGAGGGGTCTGAGCTGTGTGTTGACCCAAAATGACAAAGTCATTGCATACACCTCAAAGAAATTGAATGTTCGTGAGCAGAATTATCCAACACCTGATCTTGAGTTGGATGTGGTGATCTTCACTTTAAAAATTTGGCATCATTATCTCTTTGGGGAGAAGTGTGAAATATATACAGACCACAAAAGCCCTCATGTATATATTCACAGAGAATGAGTTGAACATGCACCAAAGAAGATGGTTAGAGCTGATCAAAGACTATGACTGCTCAATCCATTGCCACCATGGGAAAGAGAACAAGGTGGAAAATTCTCTAAGTGGAAAGGACCAAACAATTCTATTGTTGATGAGAATTTAAAAGGATCCAATCTTCATATATTTTATGAAGATGGACATGGAAATCATAAACAATGGAACATCTTCAATACTTTCACAAATGATTGCTCAACTGTCTCTTTTGGAAAAGATAAAGGATGATCAAAAGGATTATGTGGGAATTCAGAAGAAAGTAGAAGCTATTAGAAAAGGGGAATCCTCAAAGATAAATGTTAATGAAGAAGGAACTGTGAGATTTGGGAAAAGACTATGTGTTCCATCAATTCTAGAGATGAATAAGAAACTTTTGGATGATGCACATAGTTAGAATTTCACTATTCAACCAGGAAACACAAAGATGTATTGAGATCTCCAATACAATTATTTGTGGGATAATATGAAGAAGAAGATCACTAAGTATACATCAAAGTTACCAGTGTGTCAGAAAGTGAAGGCAGAGAGGCATAAGTCTAAGGGGATTATGCTTCCATTTCCCATACAAGCATGGAAATGGGAGAACATCACAATGGACTTTTTTACCAGACTTCCAAAGACATCCAAAGGCAACAATGCAATCTGGGTTGTTGTGGATCATCTTACAAAGTCTGCACACCTCATTGCAATTCGAGGGGATTTATCATTGGATCAACAAGCATGGATATATATCAGGGAAGTGTTGAGGCTTTATGGAGTACCACTATCTATTGCATCCAATCAAGATCCAAGATTCACCACTATGTATTAGAAGATTATTCAACATGCTCTGGATACTGAATTGAACTTCATTATGGCCTATCATCCTCAAACTGATGGCCAATCTGAGTGAACTATTCAAACACTAGAGGATATGTTAAGGTCATGTTATATGGACTTCAAAGGAGGGTGGGACCAACATATTCCATTGGTTGAATTCTCTTATAATAACAGTTTCCACTCAAGCATATGAATGGAACCTTATGAATCCTTTAATGGTAAGAGGTGCATAACACTGACATGTTGGGATGAAGTCGGTGAGCTTAAGCTGTTAGGAGCAGAAATGGTCGATGAAATGGTGGAGAAGGTGAAAAATATTTAGCAGCATATCAAGGAAGCCCAGAGTCAATAGAAGATTTACAAAGATAACTATAGATGATTCCTTGAGTTTAAAGTTGGAGACAGGGTATTTCTACGCATATCTAAATTGAATAAGGTCATGAGGTTTGGAAAGAAATGGAAGTTAAGTCATAGGTACATTGTCCCCTTTGAGATTCTTAATCGTGTCGGGGTTGTGGCCTATTGAATAGAACTTCCAAAAAACATGGCCAAAGTACATGATGTATTTCATGTATCACTATTAAGGAAGTATATAATAGACACATCACATGTACTCTCTTTTGGGGTAGTATAGTTAGATGATGATCTTTCTTATGAGGAGAAACCTGTGAAGATCTTTGATCATAGAGAAAATTTTCTACAAAATAATAAAATGCCCCTCATCAAGGTGTTGTGAAAATACCACAAGTTTGAAGAAGCAGCATGGGAATCAGAGGAAGTGATGAAGCAGATTTACATGTATCAGTTTTAGTGTGGGAAATGGAATTTCGAGGGCAAAATTCCTTAAGGGAGGAAGATTGTCACAACCCAATATTTCATTAATGAAAATTCCTTTTAATCTAATTAATTGTATTATTATGGTTACATAAAATGTGAACTTTATTGGTTTTATGTTTATAGATTTTAAAATACCATTATGAATTATGACCGTTTCTAATATAGTTGTTGAACAGTGATCATATTATTAGTATAAATATAGGGCTTTAACAAATCCAATTTACTCAGACAAAGGAAGCGATGATCTCATCCAGTATTCTTTCCCCATACAAAACCCATTTTTTAGAGCTTGGAAAGGATGTGGCATCATTGTGATTTTTTCTTAACCAAGCCCAAGACGATCTTGAACACGTTAAGCTTGAGCGTAATCGACCATGGGATAGGTGGAAGTTAATAGAGATTACCACCTGACCGATGTCATCCGAGCCACCCCAAGGATCTTTCACCATCGCACACCTTACCATTTGGTCTTACTCTGGTGTTATAAGGGGTTATGTAACAAGACCCTAGCACTATGACAATGTACATTATTTTTGTACAAATAATGTGAATTCATTTTATTATTGTTACTTTGTAAATAGTTTTTAAAGAACAATTAGTATTTTTAGTTAATATTCAATGAAGAAATCTATTTTGATAAATTAATGGATTTTTGAATTAAAAAATATTTTAATAAAATATTATTAATAAATTACTTTTTTTATATATAAATGATCTTAAAATTTTTATGAATACAATTTTACTTTTTATTAAGGTTTGAAAGTGGTTTTTTGTCAAAACCCGCGATTTTTTTATTAATGTTAGTTTTTATTTTAAAAGATAAAAATCACATATTTAGAAAATTATTTAGATAAAATGAATATTATTTTTGGAGTCAAGATGTTGTAATTATACAATGGTGAATTTTTCATAATTTTCTGAGGTAGTCTAATATTTGGGTAAAAATTAAATACCATCTAAATATATAATGTGTTTTATGACATCATAATGACCCAATAGTGATGTAATAAAATACTATAAACTTTATGATCATCCAATATATTTTTTACCATTATAATAATGTTATTTTGGATTTTTTTTGATTTATTTTACAAAGCTTTAGTGGACCCTCCAAGACTTATATAACATTTTGTCTTTTTAAATAGTTTTCTTCGAGAGTGTGACTCACCTCCACATAATAAACCCTATTATTTTAAGAGGTTCAGACATTTGCCTCATAAAATATTGTTTTCCACTCCCCTTTTTCAAAAAGTATGGTCTGGTTTGTAGTTTTGATTACTTTAATTTGTGGTGTCCCAAACCTAAATAATAAAGAATTTCCTCTCCTTTCCAATATAAACCCACCCAATCTACCACTTCCTCTTCACTAAAATCCTTTGGAGTTAGTCCAATATCCTCCCTCCTCCGTCTAGAATACTACCAAGGTGCTCCGAGCTCCCAAGAAGCCTCTCTCAATCCTCTCTCAAGCCTTTGGAAGCACAATTCCAAGTAAGGGATTCCTAAATTTCACTTTTTATCCAAGATTCTTAATATTGTTATGCCCTTTTATTTTCAATTATAAATGTTGGGGTATGATTTAGCACCTCCAAAATACTACCATCTTTATGTTTTAATGATGAGAGACCCCTTTATCTCTCATTAAATTCCTCCCATGTACACTCGTTACCATGCTGAAATTCTATAAGGAATTTCTCTCTCCTCATTTACATTCAAATAATTATTTTGTATCATGAATATAAATTCCATAATTTTTTTTTGAAATGTAACTATTTGGCCCCCGTAATGTCTATTTAATGTAAATTTGATGAGACAACCCTTTCTCTCTCATAAATAATTTTTATGAGTTCTTATGTCACACCGTTATACTGCCGAAATTGCACCGTGACTTTCCAAGCCAAAGTCACCGTGCAGTGAATACCATGCCCATTTATCAATAAAGGGTATTCATTATTATGCACATTTACTTATTGTTTAAAGAGTTTCATGTATGAATTCCACACTCATTTGTCATAGAATAAATGCTGATGTTTAATGAATCCTTATTTTATGATCCATGTGGAACACTTATGCATGAAATGAAATAATTAAGAAGGGTGCACCCTGATAGCGTTCCAATTCATTGGGTAAAGTATAGTATCATGATAAATCATGTGAAATGAGTGTTTACTCATGCTAATTCAAGTGCAATAAGGGTTTACTCATGCATCCTGTGAAATGAGGGTTTACTCAAGCTCCACGTGCAATGAGATTTGGCTCATTCTATTTCCATGTTAAATGTTGTTTCCATATTTCCATGTAATGATTATCATGCTTTATCATGACTTTATGTTCATTTTTCTCTTATGCTCCATTTATATGCCTATTTCCTAACAAGTATTGTAATCTTCATGTTATTCCTTGTTTACTCCCTTACTGAGATTTATAGATCACCCCTTTCTTATGCATTTCCTTAGGTTATCCCATGCAATGATAAGTATGAGGGAATGTAGTTGTCATGTTAAGGAGGTTTTCAATAAAGATGTTGTGTTTCATGTTTTAAGTTGTTATGTAATGTTCCTAAGAACCGAAGACACTAGACCTCTCGATCTTCCATATTGTGTCAAGTGAAGAGTTTATGTAATAAATCATGTTTACGTGTGAAATAAAGAGCAAGGTTGTTATATTCACTTAGCAGGATTGACGATGAAAACATTTATTAAGCTTGTTATTTAGTTATAGACTAATAATTTTTGGTTTGTGATTCTCCTCTAGTGGCTCCTGCACGAGGATGCAGTTGGTTGGGGTTCTTATACAACATATCACCAAGATGCAAGGTTCTAGGGTCCCGTTTCTAGCTAGTACCCATAGGGACTCTCCCATGTTTAGTGTTATTTGACTATGATGCAATCACAATCAACATACGGTGGGGAATTTGAGGGTTTCTTCAATGGTAAATGTATTTTAATTATAATTTTACTCCTTCAAAAAAAATTTCATTAAAACATTTTTCACTTAAATTATTTTAGAATTTATTTTAATTTATTAATCTTGAAATTTTATTTTAAAAATTTTTTTTAATACATGGAATCTTTATTGGGAGTTATCTTACTGGGAATTATCTTACACCCTACTTACACCTTCAGGGGTAAGTAGATTTTGTTATGTCTGATATAGGTAAGGGTAAAGCTTATGGAGATTCTAGATCAAGTTGTTAGAGATCCATCATAGACGATGTTGTAGAGATGGATTGAGGGTGGTTTATTCTTTCTAAGTGGTGGGTTTTTAGATGGTTTTTGGTCACCATAATTTTTCATTGTTTTTTGGGTTTTGTTTGAAACATGTAACTCAAATTCATGTTTTTGGTTAAAGGCTTGTTTCATTGTGACTTTCATCTTTGGTTTAGTAGATATTTTTGTCTGTTTAATATTTATATATATTCTGGTAATTCTTTCAAAAATTTTAACATTTATACTTGAGCAATTGTGCCAGACTGTGAGCATCGGGAACACCCTTTGGGCCTTGCCGCAAACTTGTTCGGGCATCAGTTGGATGTTGACCCGATTTGGTCCATGAAAAGTTACCACAAGAATTGATACTTATTGAATAATTATATGAATCAATATGGTAGAAACAGAATCTATGTGATCAAAATTTAATGATTTTATGTTTTTAGGGGAGTTAATCAAAATTTACTTAGTGTTAGCCAAAATTGTAATATTAGGAAAGATGTTATCTTCTGAAATGATTCATTTATCATCTAATTCATAAAATGTGGGAATATAGTTACAAAGTGAGATAGAAATAGTTGTAATATATTCCAAATTGGTGACCCATATAACTATTTAGATATGAGTTTTGGATGAAAATAAGTTCTAACACTATATAAATAACCAAATTGGTGAAATGAATATTTGTAGAATGAAAAAGGAATATACGGTGAGAGATTTTCCACAACTGAAGGGGAAATATGATGTTATATGTACATCTTTCCCAGTAAAAATCATGTCTTGTATATGTCAGAAGAGCGTAATAATTCATCCTACCAGATTATTAGAAATCAAAATTTTATACTGATCACTTTATCATTTTCATATTTGAGACATGTGATGATTTGGGAAAAAGTACTGATATATTCTTTATAGATGCCTATCCTTGGATTTAATTTTATATAGAAACCATATTATGTCCCTTATTTCACTAATTTATAATTAGATAAGTATTCTAAGTATTTATATATTCATTTATCAAAAAACATGGCCAGCAAAACTAACCAATCATCTAGCTTAACTGGGAAACATGCATGATTCCTTTCAACTATTCTCGAGATCTAGAATAGCTTTACAACCAAGTGTTAAGGGGAGGGAGACCATAGAACTCACTATGATAAATCATAGAATGTTCATGTGATGCCTAATCAATTTACACAATGGAATGGAACACAAAGTGAATTCATGGGTGCATATGTGTTCCAAGTTCTGAACACTAGTGATAGATCAATAGGCAGATGACATGGAGATACCGATTAAGAGAATCCAGTCAGTGTGAAACATTGATGTGACATGTGATTTCTAGTATAGTATTGTTCCTCCATAAAAATATTTGGATAGAATGATAGCCATCTATTCAAATTGACCCACACGATCTAATTACACTCCTGCGTCATCTCTAACCTCCCACTCATCCACCTAACATTTAGACACCACCTTTTCACTATAATGAACCACTACCAAAGTTATCTTGACCTAAAAACTCAACGAACATCATTCCACGCTTCTTCTATGTTCAAACCAATGTAGAGGATCATGCTTGACATCATAAATCCATGCATGTGACTTCATCTCACATGAATTCTATATTCAATGGATATAGATATCATATGAATCTAATCATGTGAACCATGTGAATCCATCACTAGATGTTCTATGGCTTACACAAAAAAATGGAGACTATCACTAGGACACCTCGAGTGCTTATAAAAATAATTTAGACAAATAATGAAATTCTTGTGAAGCCACATTGAAAAAATAATGTTCACATGAAAATTTGTGCATTTTTCTTTACAAGAACACTCTACATTTTATAGATTTTGTTGACATGAAGCCTTCAAGGATTATCAAAAATATTTCTTAGAGATACTTCATATAAAGGACAAAGAATATTGATTATATCCTCCACATGGAACCAATCATAATGTCATGAGAATCCATCACAAGAAATGTCAATGTTAATTTGATCGAACAATGAAAATCACGCAAGCCATTGTGGCATCACACAACTCGCATGAAAAAGAGTGTGTCTCCCATTATAAAAACAACCCATCATTTTTATCTTACCCATATGTGAACACCCTGGCTATTTTGTTGTCTCATGTCCACTAATAAGAATAATTATCATGAAAATACATTGATTCCATCATGTGAAGAGTCTCCGGACAACTCGTACATTGTATGAAACACTCGGCCTTTTTTGAATTACTTTCCATTAGATTATAAAATGATCAAATTAATACTGATCATATAAAGTTTATCATGTGAATTACACTATTTATAAATCATGTGATCACTTATAAAATTTGGAATTGTAGAATCCTGATGAATTTTATAAGATATAGAGATTCAAAGATATTTCATACACCACCTCAAACTGGTGCCTATTAATCCTTCACCATGAAAAGAGAAACCATATTCAACTAAAATTCCCCTATATGAACTCCCACTCTCCTTGAAAAATCATGTACAATAGGGTAAATGGTTGAAGGTGAAGAATAAGGGAGGTGAGGGGATACTACCTTTGGGGGTGACCACAATAACATATTATGAGACCCTATTACAATATACCATAGCATGATTCCTCTAAGATCATGTGATATCTTGATGATATAAATAACATGTGAGTCCTCTATTATACAATGCATTTATGAAGCTTATATGTTCACCTATTTTCTATACGATACTGACACGAGAAACTCTTGGTCTCTAGATGCCAATATTCTGGCCATTCTGTGTGAACTGTCAGTCATGTGGAACACTCATGAAAACATCCATGTGCATAAACAATTATCATGGAAACATTCCTGGACATATAACCTATATATGTATGTGAACTAGTATACATTTACTTCTCTTTCTATGAAAACCCAATTATATGAGTCCTCGACATTGACACTCATCCATGCACTCCTCCTACAATGACAACCATTATCCTTGACTCCTTAGAATAATACCATTGGACATGGAAATTCAACACTTGCAAATGATCCATTTTTCATTCATGAAATCCTATATATGTTTACAGGACCCCATCATATTACTCTCTTAAGATCACATTATCACATTAATCTGTACTACTCTCATGATGTCATCATACAACACACCCTCAACAAAAACAATCCCATATATAAGATTTAGGCATTGTGCGAAGCAGGTTAGATCCTAGGTGGGGATGCCAATAATTCCCCCCACCTTCATTGTAGAAAACAAATTTTTTTTGGAGAATATAGGGGAGAGATAACATCTTAGAGTAGATAACCACATGATCTCAATAGTCTTACACTAATTAAAATAATGTAATGACCTAAGGGATTATATAGTATTTGTATAGGCTTCGCATGATCACTCCATTGATCATAAAAGAGAGTCCCAACATTCCAGCCAGATCATGAGAATGAGTTTCCATTCTTTTAATTGGCCTCTTTAGGACTCAACAAGCCATCATATGATAAAAATTGATTCATTTATACAATAAATTCTTGAAATGATAGAAGATTCATGAAGATATGTAGATGATTATTTTCATATGAGTGGATCATGTGATTCACATGGTTGATTAACCAATCAAGTAAATACCTTTGTATATGTTATCCAAGTTATATGAATTCCTCTAAAAATTTCTTCTAGATCATGTGATGAACTTTGGACATGTCAACCATGTCAAGTGATTCCCTCTAGACATGTTAGTAAGATAACATGAAGTCCGATAAATAGGTCATGTAGGTCATGTAAAGTATACTGGACATGTCAAGAAGATCATGTGAAGTCATATTGAAAAGTTAGGAAGATCAAAAAAGTTGTTTGGAAGTGCCAGGTATATCACATGAAGTCCTCTGGACATATCAAGAATATCATGTGAAGTCCTATGGAAATGGTAAGGAGATCATGAAAAGTCTTTAGGACATGTCAAACAGATCAAGTGAAGTCCTCCAGACATGTCAACAAGATCATGAGAAGTCCTCAAGACATGTCATAAATATCATAAAATTTCCTCTGCACATTTTATCCATGTCAGGTGATTCCCTCTAGACATGTTTTTAAGATCATGAGAGGTCCAATAGATATGTTAAGAAGATCATGTGAAGTCCTATAGAAATGTCAGATAGATCATGGGAAATCCTCTAAACATTTCAGATGATTCATGGGATGTCCTAGGTACTTTTCATATTTATCATGTGAAAAGCCTCAAATATTTCAACCTCAATCACAAGAATACCCATGTACATGTCAAGAGTACACTTATGGAAATTTCCAGAAGACACTCGGTCCATGACAGGCTAACACACATAAACTTGTTATCCTTTTCCAACATGAATACTCTAGAAAGTGCACTCGAACCATGTGAACCCCAACCTATGAGTCAATGGATGAGAATTCCCCATTCATATGGGATGTTTCCATAATGTAATAGGGTTATGAACTCATTATGAGGTCCACAAGCCACTCATGGTCTCCACCCTCTATCTTTCATAGCCTAAGGGTTAGATATCTTCTAATGGGAATTTACCTTGGTATATTTCCCTCAATATCCCAAACAATAAATCTCATGGGACCCAAACTCTCTTATGGTTATATTATATTTCATTTTCAATCATTGGAAATAAAATGGGATGATACAAGGGAATCAACTTTGGTGTAAGTCCCTAAAATTTTATTTTCACTATTTCATAGTACCCTACCCGTCTTGGTCTATCATTATTCTGCATCCGTCATTGTATTGAGAAACTAATTAGATTATGAGTTATCTAATTTCTTATACAAGTAGGGTATATAGGATGAATTTCTATGTTTGTAGATCTATATCAAAAACTATATCAAGGACACCCCAGTGTATAAGTATTAAATTCCTATGCATTGAGTCTGATTAACAGTTATCCTTTGTTTCCCACATGGAACATTACACATGTAGAATTTGGGATTTCCAACAATCATATCAATAGAATCATAATATCCCAACCCAATAAGGGAAACTTTATTGTTTATTCCCCATTCAATTACATGATGTAAATACCTCCATACATGGACATCCACCATGGTGTAAGTCCCAATGACATTCTTATATTGGTAAACTCTAGGGAAATAACCCTCGTTGGAACTAGTTATTTTTCCTTAACCATTAGTGGGTTGAGGGAATACCAAACTATGATGATATGATGCTATTATAAGTAGGATAAATAGGAATTCTTCATAGGGCTCAACATATATACCCTATCCCTAACATACCTCCTAAACATCCTTTACTCATGACCTTAAATAGAATGGCTTGCACGCAAAAAAAAACAATGTGGGTTTTGATTTATATTCTCATAGGATACATAGGATGCCTCTTGAAGGTTTAATACCATCTTCAAAACCCCAATTCCCTTCTTGGATTATAGTAAATGCCTTATTTCCTAGTTATATGGATTCAAAAAACAAACATATACTCATAGATAATCAATAACAGGAAACAAATGAAGATCCTATAGTACATAGAAATGGTCTCATTAATAGAACTCCCTTAACATGTATAAGGAATCAACTCCAGATCATTTTGTTAGGTCAACAAATCATGCATTCAGATATGGAATAGATTGTTTTAGATTTCATAAATAGGTAACAAAGTTATAAAGTAGGAAATAAATTTTCTTAAAAGGGTGTGATGAGTCAGAACTTCCATCCTCTCAACTGGTGTGAGTTCATAGGTTTCATTAGGATTGAAACCCCAAGAAAAAACCACCATTTGTAAAAAAATAGAATGATTCACTTTGGATTTGGGAGCCGTGTGAAGTTTCCATGAAAGATGAAAATGGAAAATATGATATGAATGATTGTTCAACAATACTCGACTCCACCCCCATAATCAATATTTGGCCCCAAATTTTTATCAGATGAAAAATGGTAAAATCCATTTAAGATTGGAAATAATAACCCAATATAAAATCCTTTTAACAATTTCATCCCATTCATTGGTTGAAAAGGATAGATTTATTAGTTCCCATTGTTCCATTATTTTGATCCACCATCAATGAAAATAAAAATGGTGAATCAATGATAATCTCTAAAATAATTAAAACAATCGGTTGACCACACATCAGTACATTTTTTTTGTATCTACTATGAAATGAAAAATGGTACACCTGATGTGAAATACATAACATGTTGAGATTCCAATGAAATAATCCATTCTCACCTTGAAAATTCCATGTGAGAAAAATGGTTGTACCAAAAACAAGAATGAAATTTTTTGTTACTCATGCATATATAATAATGAATGTTTCATAATTTCAATGATGAATTGATCAGTGATCATGTTCCTTATTGTATGCGATACTACAAAAACTACTCTCACACAAACCTCATTGACCTATGATCGTGTCTTTATCAAGAAAATATTCTGGATCCTCAATTATGGTAGTAAAATTTCTAGATTTCAAAACAACATTACCCACCATAATCCTAATGCTTTGTGTGAAGAGCATTATGGTCGGGTAAAACCACTAACATAGTATGATCCCTAACCTTGATAGCATAGGAAATTGTCTCTAAATGATGAATCCAATAAGTTTTTATCATTCAATAAAATTCAAAATGAATCCAATGGTGCTTGTATCCACCACCAACTTATTTAGATGCTTATCCCTTGAGAGTGATAGTCAAAACATTTGTTAACATACAAATGTGTAAAAATTAATCAACTATAGAGGAATTATTGTTTAAAAGCTTCCTAGGAGGGTTCCTATCAACTTCCATCATGAGAATCATCCCTCTAGTTCCCGCAGTACTTGATAGGTGAACCACCTCATTGATTGATACCTTGGACACTCAATCATGAGTACCATATAGGTATCATCAGGAGTGGAATGTTATGGATAAAAAAGAGTGGGATCATATCCCCAATTACCCTAATAAATCTTATCATCATATTTTGGTGGTGTAAAGTGATTTGGATCATATCCCTGCTTACTCAGATCATGTATGCTAGAATATTATTAAATAAATCATGGGGGGAGTCACATATCCCTTACCAAATTCATGAATCCCATCGACATATTATAATGTCCTAAGAATAATAAGAGTGGTTTTATATTCCTACTTCAATTGAATTCATATTACTGTATATCATGGAGATTGAGAACATACTTTCCTACATTCCCAAACACTCTTTTCTGAAGTTTCACTGCACAAAAAAATATAATAAGAACATCTACGACATATTTCATCATTGGTATTGATATTGGGAAAGGCATATATCCCTCTCCAAAAATCTAGATCAATATATCACCATGATTATTATAAATAGGTGGATAATTTTGAAAAAGTTCAAATTATTTCTCCCATCTACGAGGATTATAATCTTATTCCAATAAAGAAAGAGGCACATGACGAGGCTCATTTTTTGTTCCGACTAGTGCTCAGAAACCCAGTTTGGCACATGCCTCTGGAAAGGAGGACATTCCTGATGAATAAATATATCAGAATACTTCAGAGGCATAAGATCAGGCTAAAATTTTCTCTCCAACTGAGGTTTATCAGTATAATATGGAAATCACCTCATTCCAAGATCATATCCCACCAATGAAGCTACTTGGTATATTCTAGAATCTTACGAAAACTAGGATCATATCACTACTTCTACCAATGAATGAATGAATAATCATCCTTCAAATGATACATAATAGGAAAATCCTATCCCTTCTCCCATTCTAAAGTCCCATTAAATTTTTTTGATATGGAATGAATATTTGAACCAGGTTCATACTCCTCCTTCATCCAAGGTTGACCAACATACTCCTAAAACCACCCATAGGTAAGATCCTATTACTTCTAATAATAAATAAGCTCACCAATATACTCCATAAGCTTCTATGTAGTGGGATATTGTTCCACAACACAAGAAAATAATCAACATATTTTGGATACCATTATACACTAGGCTGATATCCCCTCTCAATCCCAAAAGGCATGTCAGCATATTAAGTTCACAATGCAGAATGAGGCTCATGTCCCTAATATACAAATTTACAGTGTCCTTGAGGTTGTAAACCACATATTTTCAACACCTATAGGTGGTTTCAGTTATTAAAATTAATAAAAAGGTGATCAATACCTTGATAGTTCTCCTTAAAGCAGTTCAGAGATGGATCACCGGGACTGTACTCCTGGTGTCAACTGTGGATGACCTCCTCATGGTAATTTCTCTCCCAAAAAGGGAAATAATTAATTTTAAATGAAACCTTCATATATATAGGTTCTTTAAATTCTAGGTTTATCCCTATATAGTTCCATATTAGCTATTAGAAACACCTCACCTCAGTCATCAAGAAACCCATAGAAGTGATTTCTGTAGTCTAACTGGGTGGAGGAATATGACACCAACAATGAAAAAGCTGACATGGATATTTAGAGAGAGTTATCTAGAAACAAAATCCAAACGATGTTATGTCCCATATCCACTTACGACAATGATATCCAAGTTGATCTATAGAAGGACTCATGCCTTAATTATGAAAGAATATATGGGAGAATCATCAGTGGTAAAAGTCTAGATACCTACCCTATCCAGGATATGAGGGTCGCCATCAGACCTTAATCATTCTCAATTATAAAATAGACCAATATTATATCTCAATGGAATGAAATTTGAGACCGAAAAGAAATAATTAAAATTGACAATACACTTTCTATCATTTCCCCGCAACTCTTTGACAAGTAATCATTAAAGCCACATAGAACATCTGTATCCATGGATGGGGAAACTAAAAGGATTTTCACTTAATCATATAACTATAAAAAAATATTACCAGATACAGAATCCTACAAAGTTATAGCTACAAGAGAAATTATAGGATTAGGCAACGAACATGATATTTAGTCAATATAATGAGATTTCTCTTTTTTGATGATGAAAATATGTCATTAACATAATTATAGTATACCTTAAGAAGAATACTAAGATGTAAATCTCTAAAAAATTGAAACACATCTCTAAAATGGAAGTTCAAATTGGGGAATACCCCAAAGATTCCCATAAAAAAATAACTCCCATTATAAAAATCCATTTCAACTGCATTATAGACAGACACAATTTCACTAAATCAAATGAATCAAAATAGAATATTCCACAGTTCTATCTATGAGAGAACCAAACCCACATGTATGGGGGTATTTGTATCACTACCTCCACCCCTAAGTTCACAACCCTTGAGAGAATCCTAGAAATATTAGTGGAAATTTCAAACCAAATCTATCCCACATAGTTAGTAGAATTTGTATCTGAATCACCACCACGAGGTTCATCACACCCCAAGAGGGTCTAGGAGAAATCAGTGGTGGTTCCAAATAAACTCCATCCCACAAGGATAGGGTTATTTATTTCTCAATTTCCATATTAGGATTTATTATATTTATGACTACAGTTATCATATCCTTTTCAATAGGATTAAAATTTTTCAATAGTGGCCACAAATCATCCCCAACCCATAGGGCTAGGGGAATTTTTATAATTATCAGCACCCCAAAAAAGTTCAATCTTCCCCATAAAAGGAGTAAAATATTAACAACCACATCCCATCCATTCCTCCCACCATGATATGTACCCCTTTAATTTGGGTCATACTCAGCAAGTATGACCGAAAACTCCCTTAAAGTCATTATTCACAAACCAAGATAAAGGAAACATATGATGAAGGATGTAAAAACCCATATGGTTTGTAATTAAAAACATGCTAATATGACTAGAGGTCATAGAAATAACCCTGATACAACCCGTTAACTGGGCATAAGTATTACCAAATAACCCTATTAAGTGGAGAGTGATGCGATACCTACTATTTCCTGATACCCCTCAATTATTGTTTTCACTAAAAATCCATAAAATGATGTGTTCCAAGATGTAAAAATAGAGGGATAGAATTTGGAAACCATTCCTCAAGAGGTAGGTGATATGGATGCAAAACCCGAGTCTAAAAGTATGTGGAATAAGATAATGATCCATAACAAGGAACATCTAAATAATGAATTTCCACCTCCTTGGTGAACTCTACAAATGATAAAGGGAAAGGTATAGATACATCTCAATCATTAACTAGAAGAGATGAAATACCCTCCATAGAGGTTTGGATTGTACAGTTTTAGAATGAGATATAGAGTCTCAGAAAACTTACTGTGGAACTACTCAAGGGAAATAATCTCATTGGGTATTGTCTTCAAAAAGAGAAAAATAACCCTACCAATACACATCAGAAGAGAGATAATCCTCTTGAAAGAGAAACATTCTAGCATCAAAATGGATCTAGATCTAGGAAACTGGCCTATATAAATGAGGGATTTTAGGATGATCATGACCTTCATACATTATGGGGATAGCCTCTCCCTCATCAGGGTGATAATTCAACCCTACTATGGATCAAGAATCATTGGGATATGAAAATGGGCCCACCTAATTAATCCTCTCTCTGCCTATATAGGGGAGGTGTTCTATACATCGGTACCTCCATAACTCCTCAATGCCACTGAATCCTTGGATTATTAAATGGAATCCATTGAAGGGAAGCGCACTCCCATGGAACTGTAAAAGAATCCATATCATAATTGGTTTTATGAAAAGTTTCCACACCTAATTTTTAAAATACCACCTTCTCAAGAATTTATGACGCATGAGATCGAGAAAAGAATATCATACAATTATTGTTCTAATACAGCTTAATGATGGTCCTTCAAGATCAGCAAGAGGAGACCAAAATGTGACTTTTTGTACATATTCTAGTTAGTCCATCCATCATTTGGTATAAAATCCTTCTGATAAGATCTATTGAGAGATGATAATAACAAAATTATAAATTCCTTTATCATGTTAGATCCATGTTAAGGTAAACGATGATTTTTGACCTCAAAAATTGAAAACAACATTAAAATGGGAGGTTTTCTAGGTTCCCCGCAAGATTTAAACGTTAATCCTATTCACTCAGTAACTCTCAATCAAAATATAAATTTATGTAACTTTCTGCTAAGAATATTTATGTTGAGATACAAGAAGATTTTATTCCAATGAAGTAGCTGAGAAGATTATATGAGTTTGTAAAGACATCAAAACACATAGAAGATTCATTTCAATGGACATAAGCTAAATCTATGTCCATGCCAATTTCATAGGAAAAATGGATGGTAGAGACTATATTTATTACTATATAAAACTTATTAGTTACATTTTAGGTTCCTAGGGAGGCCACGAATTATCCAAAACCTCCCATCGACCAGCAATAGCAAGACAACTTCCTTGGCCAGTAGAAAAAAAGATCATGGTCACCCACAATTTTTGGAACATGTGAAAAAAGTGTATTATTTACAAAATGAGTAGGTCCTAAGTTAGTTCCATTAATATATTTATAATAACATACTCATGCATCTAAAACCTATGAAAACCAATGAGGTCAACCTCACTGACTTTCCTCACTACTTTCCTTTCTATGGTGGAATGGATAACACCATCCATGACTATTTTGTCTTCAAAGACGTCCTGTAGAGCATGGTTGATTTTGGTTAGTGATGTTGGGGAAGTCCTTGATATAGGTGACATATGTAATTATCACCCTACAAGAATAACAGAGTGACTGAAAACAATTTTTGGACAAACATGGATAAAAGTTATACAAAAAAATCTAGGGTCTGGTGGAAGTCGTCCCTAAAAAATTATTAAATAAAAAGGAGAGAGAGTCAGGAATACAAGGGGTTATTACATAAGTGAGAGTGTAAGACACCACATCTATCCACTTCAAAAAAATGAGGAATAGTAATACAAAGCTGTAAAAGACCACATCATATCCCGGGAAATGATCGTCCTCTTTTCCAGAGTGTCTACAACCTGATTGGCCTCCGGATAGGTAGATGAAATAGCCAAATGAATCTGAGTGAGGTTGTTAAGAAATTCATCCCAATGAGGTAACACATTCCAAGTCACGTTATTCATATTTTTCATTAAGGCATGCACCGAATCTTGAGAATAATATTTAGTCCATATAAATTTCTAATTAAACTGAAGGGCTTACCTGATTTCAAGAATCATTTCCCATAATTCTGCTTCATACGCAGTGCCAACTAAAATTAATTGATAGAATCATACTTTTAAAAACCCATGGTAGGTCTAAAACACACCACCACAACTTGACAGACCTAGAGCACCTAAAGAAGCCCCATCAACATTCACCTTGATGCATGGTGTAATTGGAGGAATACACTAGATGTAATTTAGCATCCATGGCTTCCACAGACTACAAGAAACTCCATGAAATATGAGAGTTTGCAAGTAAGAAACAATATTATTCATTTCACCCCTTAGGAAAAGTGAAGCAGCATAAAATTACATGTGGATGGTCACCATTACCTATTGAAAAACATTGTGTTAACTATGAAAGAGTGAAATATTTATAGAATCTTAGAGGGGTGCAATAGTTGCAGCAGGAGAGAGCAGCAGAAAGTGATGAATTCTCTCACTACAATGAGTAGGAGACAACCTTGATTTCATGTAAACAAGCCTTATGTTGGTGTCAAGATTCATCCTAAATAGTAAGGAAACATAGGCCCATATCATTTTGGCATATGAACAATCATGGAACAAGTGCTATACGGGTTCTTCAGCAAACATACACAAAGGAAACACTGAATCCAGATGAAAACCACGTCTCTTGAGTTGTTCATAAATCATGAGTCAGTTTTTGTAGATTCTTCAGATCAGAGTGAATCTAGAGGGCCATATGAAATTTCCCCAAAACATCATAAGCTAGGAAAGTGGGTGAATGAGGTCCCCACATTCTATCTGATAATATTCTTTGCTATTAAATAGCGTAGACCTACTGTGAGTCAAAACCAAGAGATCATGATCCATAAAAGTGTAAGAATTGATTTCAAAAATACCTTGGGGGGAAATAAAGATGTCAGAGGAATGTAATTGGGATAGAAAACTAGAGATGGAAAAAGTATATGCTTCGAGTGGGACACCCAGGTCATGAAGAGAGTTATCAAGCTATCTCGTATTCCAACAATTGGGAGTGGAGTCCCTACAAACCAGCCACTTCGTGTTATATATGATCCTCATGTAGGAATTCTTGAGAGATGACAAACTGATGAGGCCATATTACTCTTGTAGCCACTAAAAACCTCCTTGTAAATCTTCCTGAAAGGAAATAATCATCGATATCATTGGGGATTAGGCTCCATGTGAATTTCTCAATCAGGCCATCATTAAATTTTTGAAGATCGTTGATTACAAGGAACCCCAAATCAATTGGCTGGGTATATTTTTTCCAAGAGACAAGGATCATATTCATTTCATGCACTGACCCTATCCATGTATAATTCCGCACCATGCTTTGAATCTTCTTAAGAAAGCCTATGTTGCATCAATAAAGATTGAAGGAGTAAAATTTTTTGGAATTGATCACTGAATTAATAGGGTACACCCTCCCAACTAGGGACATGGCCTTCCCTTTCTAGATAGAATGTTTTTGTATGATACCCAAATATATTCCATCCAGATTCTACATTTTTTACCTTCCCCTAAAACAAGGGAACACCATGATACTAAAAAGGAAAGTAACCTATCCTCACCTCAAGATCCCTAATGATCTTTTTCTTATTTCCTAATGAAATTCCATTTCCAATTACAATAAAAGATTTTCCCCGCTGATTTCCTAGCTAGAAACCTCCTCATAATGTTTGAAGAGTGCCTTAATTGAGGAAATCATTTTCTTTGTGTCCTGACCAAGCAATAAAATGTCATCAGAATAAAAGAGGTAGGATGAGGCATAACTATTCACACCTACCTTAATCTTATTGTAGAGACCCATGTGAGAAAGATCATTGATGCATCAACTTAATTAATCATCCACAATAGTAAAAAGAAGCCCAGATAGCGGGTCACCTTTTCTCACACCCCTGATGCATGGAAATAATTTTCTAGGGGAACCATTTACAAAAATTGAGAGCCTTGAGGATCCAAGGATGATGTTGATCAATTTGATAAAAAAAAAATACAAAAACCATATCTTCTGATAACATCAATGAGGAAGCTCCATTTAAGTGTACCAAATGATTTTGAGATGTCAATTTTAAGAGAAAAGTTCCCTTCCTTTACCATCAAACTCATTAATTTTACACATTTTGAGGACATTAGGAGACACTTCTGAATACTTATACCATGGAAAATTTCATACTAGTTTGTAGTAATCAAGTCACTGATGAATCCACCCATCTTACCCATGATAATCTTACTGATGAGCTTTGGAATTGTGTTCCCAAGTTCAACTGGCCTAAAGCCCTTGATGTCCAGAGAGTTCTCTTTATTAGGAATGAGAGAAATAAAGCATGAATTCATTAAATGAGGCATATATGAGTGTGAAAATAAATATTTAATATCTTGTGTGATTTTTTCTTGAAAAATTTCCCAGTAGAAAATAAAAAATTTATTGTTAAAACCATCTAGGCCTGGAGAACTCTCCAGATTAAGAGATAATAGGGCAGCCCTGATCTCCTCCTCACATGGAGGGGGGGGGGGGTGATGAGAAGTTTATTTTTTCAATCATCAATTCAGGTATTTATACTATCCACCATGATATGAATAGTTTAATTCCCATCATCATAATATATCCCCTTGAAATGCTCCACAACAGCTGAGGTAATCTCATTTTCATTAGTATACAGGTGACCATCAATGCTGAGCATCTTATTTCCTGCACATGGCCTCTTCTCCCTATGAAATCTATTGAAGAACATAGAATTTATATCTCCACCCCTTATCCAAATCAAATTAAAATGATTCTTGATCAGTATTTATTTAATCATTAAGAGGTCATCAAGCTTATTATGGGCAACAATTTTCTACCTCGGTAGGGTGGGTTGATGATCATTATTAACCTGAATACAGGATAAATCCTCCTCAGCAGTCTTGATATCATCATCAATATTAGATAATGATTTCCTTCCCTATTCCCTAAGTAACCCCTTAAGTTGTTTGATTTTCCCCTCCATCATTTGGAGCAGGATTCCAATGGGTTCTAGCTTCTTGGCCTCCAAAACAATATCCCTACATCCCAAAATCACCAGCCATCCATTATTAAATTTATAAGGGATAGGGGATGACCTTTCCAAGTGTGTATTAATATAAAAAACTACTGGGTTGTGATCAAAATTATTGTTAGGATGTGTGAATCTAGAAACCACATGTTAAGTACTGTGGTCATCAATTTGGACAAAGAATTTATCAAGTTTTTTCACTTGCTTCCCATTCTAGGTGTATCCTCACCAAGTGAAATTAGATCCAACAGGAGAGACATGGGCCTGATGAAATTTATCAATGCACTAAGGAAAGTCAAAAGTAGTAATCCTGTTGAAGTTACATCTAGTTTTTCCTCAGGTCTCAATATAGTTTTGAAGTCACCAATAAGCACCCAATTTTGAGCCATCATCAAAGATGTTTTCCAAAGTTCCTCCCATAAGTCCCACCATCTAATATAAGAATTGGAAGCATAAACACATGATATTGATAATTTCTGGATTGCAATGCTAAAAGTGATCAGGATTCTCTGAGTCCCACTAACAAAAGTGAAATTATAAATATTTTTAGGCCTTAAAACCAATAAGTGATCAAAAACATATTCATGAAGATTGAAAGACACAAATTTGTATGCCTGAGAGTCCCACTTGAATCCTTTAAAGCTATCAATTAGAAGCTTTGGTTCAGTAATACTTAAAAAAATATGTTTGTAAGCCATGATATAATCTATGAGGGTCTTGGATGTGCGGGGATTACCCATACCTTGACTGTTCCAGTATAGAAACCTTATTTATTTATGGGACTTTCCCCTAGAAAAAGGGACCCCTTATTCTCCAGTGAAATATAGACCTTACATTTTTCCCCTACCCTTATTCCCCACTTATTTTAGGCTAGTGCAAGGCCCAGATTCCTTGGTGGAATTTTCCTTCTCCTTAACATTCTATGATATGTCATCCTCCTACTTCCGTGTGTCTATGAGGCGAACCTACTCTACTGGTCTAGTACTGGATATAGAAGCATCAGCCCTTGGGTTGACCACTGCATCTGGAGATTGTGGATCCTCAGCCTCATAATACTAGAATCTTCTACTCAGGGGTGTGAAGGTGTTCTAGGAATTTAAATGTGAAGGGTCACTACTTGCATTAGATTTCTTTCGGGCATGATTAGAGGTGGGAATCCGTGTGAAGTCCCCTCTTAGGCCGGATGCAGTAAAGTGCTGATCCTTCCCCTTTCCACTACTAGTACAGTGAGTAGGTATCCTAAGTGAGACAATTTGAACTTCATCATGAGCCTCTATTCCCATATGCGAAGTTGTGTCCTACAGCAAGGTAGTGACACTACATGTTGGGGGTTCAACCAACTTATCAGTTTGTATAACCATCGGAGCAGTATCATTGAAAGTGGGAGATTCCACCAATTGAGTACCAATAGCCATGCCTTCAGGAACTATTAGCCCTAATTCATTAACTGACTGAGAGGTAAATATAGCCTTTTATATTTCCTTACTATCCTTGGATACATTACCATTGGATGGTTCCCCCTTGGGATCATTCTTCCCAGGAATCACCTCCTGCCCAAGTACTCCATTATCCCGAGGATCCAGAGGGATCTTTTCCTTTCCCTTCTTCCTTTTACATGTGTTGTCATTATGGCCTTTATCCTTTCAAAAATTGCAATCCCTGTCCTTTTTACATACAGTGGTGCGATGTCCAATGAACAATAAATGCATGCATAATTTTTTCTTCTTTTCATATAAGATTACTAAATTCAGGTTTTCATCTCTATTTGTGAGAATAAACTCCTCAAATAGTATATTTTTTATGTTATCTTCATTCAAAATGCGTGCATAGTTACAAAACCTCGAATTGTTTATCTATCGATCCATTTGGATGGGATTTCATACTACTGAGGTAATGTCCCATAAAATACTTGGGTTCCAGTATAACCAGTTCAATTTACAAACTCTAATCCATATTTGATCATGGGTGTTCTAGACATTCGTGGGATCAAAATTCTGGTCCCATTCTAAAATGTTTAAGAAACCAGGGTTCAGTGAAACAATCCCTTTTCTCCAAACACTCTACTTTCTTTCATTTAAGGGAAAGATGACATGATAGTACCCATACCCATTGCAATCATTCTCCATTCAAAAACCCCTATTACTCCACAATCCTCTTTGCCAACTCAATAAATTTCCATAGTCTCCCACCTTTGGGAATGAGGACTCAAGCAATAATTGAGTATTGGAATAGGTTTGCTTGCTCCTCAACCACCTCCTGGTTAGTCGAGACATGTGCAATACTTCCCTTCCTTATCACTTTCCGAGGAGAAGAAGAATAAAAATTAGATAAGGATGGCCCAATAGGATCCTTCACCACATCTGTGAAATTATTCTGTAAGCCAACAACTCTAGAGGGGGAAATCACATTGACATCCACCTCCTTTTTTTTCAAGTGAGAACATCTCCTTATGAACAATACATGCAGAAAGTGATCTCGAACAACCAATGTTGATTGCACAATTCCCCAATCCTTGATCAAAAAATCTTCTAGTTCCCCAGATTTAGGTTTCTCCCCCAGGCCTCCTTGAGCCTCCATCTTCTAGAAGTTATATAATAGGATGAATAGAAGGTTTGTTGATCGAGCAAAAACAATCTTGAGAGAACAACTTCATAAGAAAAAAATGATCCTGAAACCTATTAAGGCATCATTGAATATGAATCCCAAAGACAGAAATTATTTTTAAAAACTTGAAAAGTGACAAGAAATAGAGTCTTATCCAATACCAACATGAACTATTACTACTGATGATGTTTTTACTTAAATATCTATTGTATAGGAACCAACCCAAAAAATAGAACCCTTATTAGATAAAGATATCATATTTAGTTATATTAACATAGTTAACTTAATAGAACCCTTATCTGATGATGAAAACTCCCATGAGTATGATTTTTTATACATTATTGGGGATTTGGAGGATGAGGATGCATAATCTAAGGATACATGGGATGGCGTGGGGGGGGGGGTATTCTTATCACATCCCCATGGAATATATATTTTCAACTGAGACCCTTGGGAGGTAAATTCAGGATTCCCAATAGAATCATGGAGTTTCTCATAGCCCTCCAGTGTCGTTCAAGACCAGTTATTTAACATGATCGATTGAAGAGGGAGCAATTGTTAGGTAATACTAGTCAAAGGGGAAGGCTGATTAGACCATCCCTACTTGTAGAAGATGCTCCCTAGACCTCTAATCAAGAACCAAGACCATCAACCATAAATACCTCATCTTAAGAGGATCATAATAGAGATCAACCCACCTTGGGAAGCATTGAACTATGGAACCAAAATTTGACATTCTGAAATATTTGGCTCTTTTCCAATCCAAACTCTCAATCCAAGTTATATTAAACCTTAAAAAACAACTCATGGAGGAACACATAAAGGCCCACTGTATCTGATAGGATTTTCAAATAGATGTTTCTATATTTGAGGTTTACCATATAGATACTATTATATTAGAATGGAATTCCACCATATCATTCATAGAACAGGATCAAAAAGATCTCATACATGGACATATCGGACCCCTGTATGTTTTAGGAAAAAAAAATAATTTCAATATACAATGGGATTTGGTGGAAAATGAATCCAAGATTAATATCATACTACTATGAACCCACTAGTATTTAGGATATTACAATGGAGTATTATCCTTGATGATGCTAACCATTCATCAGTATGAAAAGAATAAGAAAAGGCCTCTCAAGAAGATCAATTTCAAGGATCAGTTTGAGGATCTCACATTAAATGTTGTGTTCATGGTTATCCATCAAGATACATTATATAACGTTCTTATTAGAAAACCTTGTCCCCATATGCATGTGGTAGTACCTTCAATATTTTATCATTGATTTTAAATATCCCATAGATGTTAAGTCAGGCATACTACATAGTGATAGAACCCCATTTGAGTCTTGTGAATCCATATATGTTGAGGAAAGTTTATACAAGAGGGAATGAAAACAACCAATGGTGGATGATGATATGTAGGTTCCACTCATATTGTATTAGGGTATTCCTTTATGAATCCTTAGAGTAGGATAAAAAATTATTATGTGTTTCTAATTAACCTGATTGAGGACATAGATTCAATCTCAACAAGCTATCGTGATCCAAAAACTTGACTAGATCATGTCTATGTGATAGAAATAGTTTCTGCTGGAATGGATTCATCAATGGGAGATTTGAATAATGTTATATCATGATATGTGAAATATATTAAACCATTGGAATATTCAAAATATGCACCATGAAATTTAATGAAACTCAATATTTCTATAACTTTTCTACCCCTAGTAGTAGCACAAAGGAAGAAAATAATCCCCACAATCTCCCTAAAATGACTATCGTAGTTCAGGATGTCAACATCTATTCTCATGGATTCTATTCTCTTGATAGTGATAGATATTCCATCGGATTACCCACCATGTCTGAAAATGCCTCCATCGACACTACTAGAATCAGAGGTTTTCCCCATGGTTCTTTACCAACGGTTTTCTGAAACTGTTGGTAAAAAAGAGCCAGGACACCCTTTACCAACAGTTCTAAAGAACTGTTGGTAAATTTTTACCCCAAATACAGCCGGCCACACGTCTCCCCCATTCTCGACAGAACCCTAAATCTGTAGCGCTCAACTCCTCTCGTGACTTTCCCCATCCGAACCACTAGAAATCCATCAGATTCATCTCAAATCAGGTATTTTATTCTTTATACACATAAAATATTTAAGTTATACCTTGTTTTATTGTTATTCATATAATATTTTAGTTTTATGTTTTGATTTTGATGTGTATATCATTTTTTTGTGTTTCAATTTAATCTATACTTTCTCTATTCCAATCTATTAAATTAATTAAATCTCTAACCATCCATCTAAGCTAAAACATCTCAAATTCATTACGGCTAGATTCCAGATTTTCTAAGTATGTGTTTTTATGGATTTTCTTCATCTTGTAATTAATTGTTACTTGGAAATTTATTTATTTGTGTTTATTAATTTTTAGCAATGTTTTTATGAATGTTTTCCTTGAAATTCCTTGTGAAATATTATTCAACCCTATTCTAATTGAATTGAACAAGTCATGAATTTGATGACTATAACTTTGACATCTTTCAAGTATTTATGAATTATTCAATTCCATGAGTGTTTAGATTTATTTTCAAATAATATTTAAAGAATGAATTGGTGAAATTGAGTCTTTGTCTCATGTTTTTATTAAAATAATGAAATAAATTTATTTTCATGAAATGAGTTGACCTATTTAATGTTTTATAAGTAGTCTCAAATGATTTAATTTGTGAAATGGCAATAAACCCTCTTGGAATGAATTTTTTGAAATGATATTTCTTTGGTAATTTTAAATTAGATATTTATTAATGTAGAAATAGGTTTTAATCCCATGTTTTGAATTAATATTGTGAATTTTTAATTGTAAAACATCCTTTAATGCCTTTGGGATGTTTTGAAATAAAGGATTTTTAATGGGCTGTTTAGAATTACATGTTAGTTTTTGAAAGGAAGTTGGTATAAATAACCTTTCTAAATATTGAATTAAATAACGTTTTTTGAATTGAATTGAATATTTTTTACCACTTAGTTTGAACTTTATAAAGATCCTCAATTGTAATAATTCATTAATGTAACTGGCTCAAATCTTGTAATTAAAATTGATGGATGTTGAAAATGGGATTATTCACATCGAAGGAGATTGGGGTGACATTGAGATATGATTTGAGGTCTGAATAATATGATTGATATTGATAAGGATCCTCATTTGGATCCTCATAACTTCATTATCTTACTTACATGTATTGACTAGTCATGGTGACATAGATAGTTAGATGGGAAAATCTAGATTTATGATTCACTAGTGGACTCATACATCATCTAGTGGAATCCACTTCTAGAAATCTGGGTTCTCTGAACGCTCCTATACTAAAAGTTCATGAAGGAGGCCTTTACCAAAGGTTTCATAAAACCATTGGTAAAGGCAGACATTAGTTATTACAAATGTATTTCGAAAGATGTTTCATAAATGATTTAATCATGAAGAAAGTGTTTTATTAAAATGAGAATTTTTTTAATAAGTCTTTTGTAATGTAATTTGTTATTGTACACTTGTTATGTGACTATGTTTGGTATTTAGTAACACATGAGATAACTAGTGTGTGAGAATGTGTTGTGAAAAAGATTCCATGGTTGGTTCAAGATTATATTTACGTTTTGAGCCTATTAATGAGTTGCTTTAAAGATATTTTGAGATATTTACCTTATGTTTATTGGTGAAAACTTGGAGATGTAAGGGTGGTTCATTATTAAGACATATAATTACTGCTAAACATGTGGATAAACCATGCATAGTAGTGAATTCTTGAAATTTTCGATATTTTTAGTCCTTTTTTATGTGGAGTATCTTTTGATGCTGATGTTTCTTATTGATAACTATGATGGGAATTTATTTTATTTTCTAAATCGGCTGAGACTCCCCCACCATGAACAGTGTATGCAACATCTACCCGTATTTAATCATTCTGTTTACACAGCCTATGCAACCTCTACCCTCATTTAATCGGTGAACTGAAGTCATTAATTCAAGCCTTCATTCTCACTAGCATATAAGAAATTGAATGATGTATACCCATCCTCACATGATTTACTACCTTAGATAGTGTCCAACATATGGAATATGAGCTTTTGAATTCATTAGTTAACCCAGATCATATATTCCATTTCCACCAATATGACTATACTAATATAACTTTAGGGTCAATTAAATATGGTTCTCATTGTACGGTGTATATTATGTGTCCTTCTTGGACCATACTCACTTTTATGAGGGTGGGGGTGCTTTTCACTAGTCATGCTGGCATGTGTAGACATCCATAAAAATATTAGATAAGTCAAAATTTAATTCAGTAATGTTGTTATCATTAACATACTTTATTATTAATCTCAAATTTAAAAATAAATTTTTTTGTCCATAATTTATGAAATTAAATCTATTTACAAGCCATGAATAACCAATTAGTGTATAAGCCTAAAATTTATTCACCCATGGGGTGTGCTTGACTTGGGGATGTAATTGGGTAAAGAAAGGTATGGCCATAGAGGTTACAATAATGAGATATTGAACATGAGTGAATGATTTGGGATGCATATAACACATAATGGGACCTATGGAATGTGCCTCTTATAGAACTAATGAAAATTAATATAAATAAGTTTTAATTTAATTTTTGAGTACTTATTCTTTACATTATTTTAATAGTTCACTACATCGACTAGAAACTTCTTCCTTTATAATTTACTTAAATGTATTTTCTATTAATGTTCAATCCTATTGAATTTTTTATGACAAAATGACTTATATAAATTCTTTTTACAGAATGTACAGAAGTTGGATGTATGAAACCTATCAGATCTCAAGCGATTTTCAAAACAATTTGGAGAGCTTTATAGATTTTTCATTTCACAATGCTTCAGATAGTGGTTGCATACACTTCCCATGTTCCAATTGTGTTGGTAGACCTTGGTTGAGCCGTGAAGAATTTATCTACCACATATCCAAATATGGTTTTCAAGAAAAATACTTTGTGTGGTATCACAAGTGGGAGAAAATGAAATCTCAAATTGGGGATGATTGAAATGAAAAGACTGGAATGGAGAATTTGTTAGATGATCAGTTTCCGTTTATTCTTCATCATGAAAAAGAAAGGATTTTGACTTAATAAGACTTCAATATGAGGAAATATGATGCATCTAGTGAAAATTATCATATTGATAGGGTGAAAAAATTGAATGATGCTGTCATGAATCTAGTATATCGACAATGCGATAAAATAAAAAAGTTGTAATTTTTAATCCGATTGTTTAATGGGAAAACAATTTATGGAATTTATAATATAGTAATCAATTACATTATTACTCTCTTAAAAGATTTACTTCTAGATGATGCAGATATTCCTTCAAACCACTATATGGAATGGAAGTTAGTTGAGGAACTTGGATTTTCAAGAAACAAAATTCATGCTTGCCTAAAGGATTGCAGTTTATTCTAGGAGGAAACCACTGAATGAAATGATTGTATAAAATGTGGCACATCCTGTTGGAAGTCAAAATCTGATGGACCACCATACCACATTCCATAGAAAGTAATGTGTCACTTTCCATTGATCCCCAAACTCCATAATCTTTTTATGTCTGATGACATATCAATAAAAATGAGATGACATGATACTGAGGGAAAGAAGACTATTGATGAGTTAGTTCATCCTGTAGATGGATTTGCAGGGTAGAGATTTGATGATCGACATCCTAATTTTGCAGCTGACATGCGTAATGTGAGGCTGGGTCTTTCATGCGATGGTTTTAATCCATTTGGGTAGATGCTTACTTCACACAACACATGGCTAGTATTTATACACATTTTTAATTTTCCCCCATGGTTTTGTATGATTTTTTTTTCACTTTCATGAGTATACTCATATTTGGTCATTCTGATCCCGACATTGATATTGATGTATACATTCAACCTTTAATAAAAGTGTTGAAACTTATTTGGGATTTGGGTGTGCGCACATACGATGCATGTTCGAAAGACATATTTCAAATGCGTGTTGTGATTATGTGGATGATCAATGATTTTCAATCTTATGTAAGGATGTCTAGATGGAACATGAAGGGAAAACTTTCATGTCCAGTTTGTATGAATAATACATGATCCAGAAGACTGAACGTCGCTGTAATTTCATTTTTATGCGAATCGACGATTCTTTCTAAAGGATTATCCATATAGAATGAATTGTAAAAGATTTGATAATACCATAGAGACTGATGATCCACCTCAGCGTATGTATGGAACTGATGTGCTTAATGAATTGAAAGATTTCAGTTTTTCATTCGGGAAGGGTCAAATGAAATCTGGAAAGAGAATGAATGTTTCCACTAAAACCTGTTACAATTGGAGGAAGAGGAGTATCTTTTTTGATTTTCCTTATTGTTCAACCAATTTGTTTCGTCATTTCTTAGACTTAATGCATATTGAAATGAATATATGCGAAATGTTGCTTTCGGTTCTTCTAAATGTCAATGGGAAGACAAAAGATGATTTACGATCTCGGCGTGACTTGGTGGATTGGGGCATCAGACTAGAATTGCATCATGTGCGTATTAGTTAAAATAAATGGAAACTTGCATGTGATTCTTATGTGATGACACCTACAGAAAAAAACAATTTATGGAAGTATTAGAGACTATTAGAGTTCTTGATGGCTATTCAAGAAACATATCTAAATGGGTTAATAGAAGACAGTTAAAGAAAACATCTTTGAAGACTCATGATTATCACGTTCTACTACATGAGTTGCTTCCAAAATCAATCCTTCATATTTTTTCCGATATTGTAAGGGTGACTATTATTCGGTTGTGCCATTTGTTTAGAGGTCTTTGTGCTAAGAAGTTGTCTAAGTCTTTCTCGCAAAAAATGTTGACAGATTACCCATTAATTTTGTGTGAGTTGGAGAAAATATTTACTCCAAAAATTTTCACATGCATGTTGTATCTGACTGTCCATATTCCCACAAAAATAATTCTCGAAGGACCTGTTTCTTTTCATTGGATGTATCCAACTAAAATAAGTATGTACACATTAAATTATTATGTCCAAAATAGGAATCATCTCGAAGGTTCTATCGTGAATGGTTACTTGGCTCAAGAATGTATGGATTTCTGCTCAATGTATTTGTCTGATCTTACTACAAGAATGAACAGACCAATGAGAAATGAAGAATAATAGTATGAGAAAATTGAACCCAGTCTGACATAACTTCCTCAAATAGGAGAAATTCTTGGATCATATACATTGAAGACATTAAGCCATGAAGAGCGGGAGATGGCACATCGCACAGTTTTGTTCAACTGTGATTTGTTCGATGACTATATTAGGTAACTTAATTGAATATGTATATCTTACATATATATCTATTAAACTATTCATATTTTTTATCTACAGGGAACATAGAACAATGATAAATAGGAAGCATCGTTCTTTATCTTTGAGAAGAAGGGAGGCTTTTCATAGCAAAGAGTTTTCTGCTTGGTTAAAAATGAAGGTAAAAATATTTCTATTTAAAATAATTATATCAATATTTAATTAAGTCTAATAGTCATTTATATTGTAGGTATTGAGTTTGTCTGCTGACTTTGTCTCTGAGGAAATAAGAGCTTTGGATTTTGGTCCTAATACCGTGGTTTGTGACTGTAAATCAATTGTTATCATTGGGTACAAATTTATTGTCACTGAATGAGAAAGGAACATGAGAACACAACATGATGGTGTTATGGTTACTGCCAGAACAGATTTTTATGCTAGTGCATCAGATAATAGACCGCGATTTGAAAATGTGGGTTTTTATGGAGTCATTGAGAAAATAATAATATTGGATTATTACTCTCATGGATGAGTCACAATGATGAAATTCCATTGCTTTGATTCGATGAGGAGATAGAGAACATTTATTGATTATTGTGGATGTTGAGTAATTAATATGACTAGCACTCTTGCTACTGAAGATCCATATGTGTTGGCATCAATGATAAACAAATTTTTTTATGTCAAAGACTATCTTCTACCTGAATTTGGTGTCATAGTTGAAGTAATTCCAAGACATATTTTTGATGATGGTGATGATGGAATTGACATTGTCCCTAGTTCCATTGGAACCAATCCATTTATTTCTTTTTATGACTCCAATAGCTCAATTGTAAAAGTTTATTATGAACCTGAATTTGTGGTTAAAAATATATAGAATAATTCATCCAGGTTCTCAATTATTTTGGTTTACCTCAAGTTGGGTTGTTAAGGTTGGTAATATTCAAATTGAATTAGTATTGATCAAAAATATGTTTTAGCTGACTTGACCGTTATGTAAATTTTCAATGTTTATTGGTTGCAGTTTTATTTGAATTGCATTTTCTAATTTGGAATTGATTTGTATTAAAACCTAGTAAAACAATATTTCTTACTTGGTGAACATTACAACTTGTATGATTTATTAAATCCATTCAAGCTCTTCTTAAACAATTGATAGCTAAATTACCAATGAATCCCACTATTCCCTCATATATTTAGTTTTTTGGGTTGCACATTAGTTTCCATTTTCTAATTAATTACATATTTGTTTTAAAAAGTAGTAAATGCAGCCAATTGAAGATAAGTGAAGGAAATAAATGATGCAGAACAATCGTCGGATGACCCATATGGGCGTTCCACCATTAGTGCCTGAAGTGAGTACTTTATTTGAAATATATATATTTAAAGAATATATAATGTCATGTGATTAATGTTTTTGTAAACATTTTTGTAGGATCCTCTTATACATCGATAGTTATTTGACGAGGAGCCCAGTACTAGTCCTAGTACTCAGGCCGGTGGTATGAGGAGGGTTCGTACCAGAGGTGGACGAGCAGCTTCACGTACCCGACTAGACCCTACCCCTCTCACTGACATGTCATCCTTCCCAAATTATGATCTTGGTGTGTCATTAGGGACACATGAGATATTTATCCCTCCCATGTTTTCTCCACCTTTTGCATGTTCTGACCCATCTTTTTTATATCCCATGATGATTACCACTCCCCAGCCAGAATCCAGTCATACAGCTGTGCCATCTTCTTTTCCTTCTACTTCTATCTCTCCAAGCTTCTATATTCCATCTTCTTCGACTCTTGTTCCACCATAGGGTGTTCCATCAATTTCTATGGATCTAGCAGTGCTCAGCGATTAGACTGGTGTAGGTATATTTATAGAACCCTTACAAATTTTTATAGAAATATTTATTTTCATTATAACATGTTTTGATAAAATATTCTTTTTTATTTCATGATAGATACATCTACTAACAGGAGGTGGGGGAGGGGCATACACGCATGCGTGCGGTGTGGAACCTCCGCACACATGTTATGGTGGATTACAATGAATACAACCAAATGGTTGAGAAAATAGGGAAACAATGTTAGAGTTTTTTGGCGATGCTTGCCAAATACTCTGACATCATTCCTGTTAACTCACTATCATGGAGACATTTTCCACATGTGGTCAAGGATAGAGCTTGGGCAGAGATATGGGTAAAAAAATCTGTTGTATTTAATGCCATGATTTTTTTTGTATTTATATGAATTAATATTTTGATGTCAACTTCGATTTAATCTTCCCGATGGTGAGGGTAAACGACCAAAACATCTAAATGATTTAGTTGAGCATTGAAGAGCCTAAAATCATGAGTCATATATTGGCTGGCATGCTAGTGTAGGAACTGAGTTATAGGTGGTACTAGTCATGGATGATTGTCCTATAGAGCATTATCGCCAGATGATTACTCATTGGATGAATACCCAGTTTAAGATATTAATTACATTTGAGGTATTTAAATAATAACTTTAATGTTTTTCGTTAATACTATATTTTTCATTATCGAATTTTATTTAGGAATCATCTGGAAAAAATAAAAAAAACATTGATGGAAAAAATACCTCCACACACTGAGACGTACTACGATGCCAGATCATGAGAGGAAGCAGGTATGAAAATTGTTTATAAGTTTTCTTTATGACTTACACTTTCAATGTTTTCATAAATTATTTAATATTTTGCTAATGTTTTCATATAAAATTAGTTTTTAATGTCATTATAGAGGCAGATACAGAATATTGAAGGATGTGTGCCTCGAGAAAAACTGTTTTGCTCGAGTAGACGGAAAAAGGATGGAAGTGCCATCGACGAACCAACTCAGTAGCATATTGTAAGTTTTAATCTATTGATTTTATATTTTAATATCTATTTTATAACTTAATAATAAAATTATATTTGTAATAGGCTTCTTTAGAGGCCCTCGATGCCCAAGAACTAGAAACTTTTGGGCCAACTGATCACTTACATCAGGTGTCGGGAGAGGAGCATCCTGGCAGAGTATGCTGGCGACCTAGGATAGCTTCGACGAGGTATTGGCCCTCCTAAGGTACGAGTTGTAGTGCCACCGAGCTGCAGCAAGTTAGGGCACAGGCAAAAATGGCTGAAAAATGGTCTATAGAGCCAGTGGAACAGTCTTCTAGGGAAAACAGTGAATTTATGAAATTTATTGAAGTTCTACGTCCAACACTTCCACCAGAGGCCAGCCCAGCTTTTGATGAATATATATCATCGATACGTTCTATGTATGGTGGACCAGGTGACAATTCTTGTGGTGGTCAAGATGATGTCCAGCCTAACGATGATGATAGTGAGGAGTCTGATGCGGAAGAGGAGGGATAAAAGGAGGTCGAGGCGGATGGTGAGGGTGAGGAGAAGGGAGTTGAGGAGGGAGAGGATGAGGACGAGGGTGATGATGGTGGTGAAGACAATGATGATGGTGTGGGACAAATTGATCCATTACATTTTTTACTAATATTACTAAGATTTGATGATTAATCTATTCTAGTTGTTGGTTTTATCTAGACCCATATTATAGTATTGGAGTTGATTTATTTTTATATATTTTATTTTTTCATGGATGTTTATGTCTTTTAGTGGTTGCGGTGTATCTTGAGCATGTTTATAGAGTTTTGTGTGTTTGGGAACTCCCTGGAAATCCCGCTTCTTCCTGGACCCTGGACACCCCCACCAACCTCCTTAGACCCCCAACAGCCCCCGGACAGCCCCCTAGACAACCCCCCGGACAACCCCCCACCCTCCTCCCTGGACCCGGAGAACCCCCCAGACAGCCCCTAGACAGCCCCCCCCGGACAACCCCTTGATAACCCCCCACTATCCTCCTTGGACCCCAAACAACCCCCCCCCCCCCCCCCCCCGAACACCCCCTGGACAGACCCCCGCAAAGCCCCCCCACCCTCCTCCTTGGTCACCGGATAGCCCCCGGACAACCCCCGGACAACCCCCCGGGCAGCCCCCCTGGACAACCCCCCCTCCTCCCTGGACCCCCAGATATCCCCCCACCCTCCTCCTTGATTTCACATGCCTTTTTTTTATTTCTCTGATCATGAAATGTTATTTAGTATTATTACATTTTTCTATGTCTTTAATTGTATGAATGTCTTGGTAAGCTTATTAACTCATGCTCATCAAATGCCTGTGATGATATGCTTTAATTTGAATACAAAGCCTTGTTGTACATTCTCCATGTTATGTGAATTATTCCTTGTTTGATTTTTTTTACTTGTGAACTATTAGGATAAGACATGGGTTACATGTTAAGGATTCATGGACGGACTCGTCATGATCAGGGAATATAGACTTGAAATTCTAGGATGTATGCTTTGGTTTCTAGGTGAGGGCTAACATGATGGTTTTTATTAATAATGAGTGATATTGGTTCCTTGAAGATAAACCGAGGACATGCCTGTTTTGAAAGATGGTAATACCATGCCTCAGGTGTGGCTGACACCACTAAAAATTTCTCAGGTTTATTTGAAATAGACAACATTTTAAGTGAAAATAACAACTGGCATATGGAAAACCAACAAAACGCATTCATATTGTGATGATTCTTTTGAAAAATGATCCATGGGTCATTTGTGGCATGTAAAAGTCAACCCCACCTAAATCTGAGGCATGGTGTGGCCGGTATCACTCTAACTGTGTCTCTTTTGTTTAAAATGGATGGGATTTTAAGTGAAAAGAACAACTGGCATATGGAAAAGCTGACCAAAAACAATTTTATTCTGTTTATACTATATCACAACGATCCATGGGTCATATGTGACATGTACGAGTCAACCCCGACTAAATCTTAGTTGCGGTGTGGTCGGGATCACTCTAAGTGTCTCTCTTATGTTTAAAAAGGACAACATTTTAAGTGCATACGAAAAAATGACCAAATGGATTGTGATTGTGTTTATACTTTATCACAACTATACATGTGTCATATGTGACATGTACGAGTCAACCCTGCCTCAATCTGAGTCGTGGTGTGGCCGACACCATTCAAAGTGTCTCACTTTTGTTTGAAATGGATAACATTTTAAGTGAGAAGTACAACTGACATATGGAAAACCGACCAGACGCATTTGGATTGTATTGATACTTTAGTAAAATGATCCTTGGGTCATTTATGACGGGTACATGTCAACCCTGCCTCAATCCGAGGCTTGGTGTTGCCGGCACCACTCCAAGTGTCTCAGGTTTATTTGAAATGGACAACATTTTATGTGAAAATAACAACTAGCATACAGAAAACTGACCAATTGTATTCAGATTGTGTTGATACTTTATCACAACAATCCATGGGTCATATGTGACGTGTATGAGTCAACCTCACCTCAATCTGAGACCCAGTGTGGCCGGCACCACTCAAAGTGTCTAAGGTTTATTTGAAATGAACAACATTTTAAGTGAAAATAAAAACAAGCATACGTAAAACCGAACAAATGAATTCTTATTGTGTTTATACTTTAGAAAAACAATACATAAGTCATATGTGACGTGTACGAGTCAACCCCGCCTCAATCCAGGGCCCGGTGAGGCCGGAACCACTAAAAGTGTCTCTCTTTTGTTTCAAAAGGACATCATATTAAGTGAAAACAACAACTGACATACGAAAAACCAACCAAATGCATTCATATTCTGTTGAAACTTTAGGGAAAAAATCCATGAGTCATATGTGATGTGTAAAAGTCAACCTAGAATCAATACAAGGTGCGGTGTGTTCGGAACCACTTGAACTGTCTCTCTATAGTTTAAAATGGACAACATTTTAAGTGAAAACAACATTTGACATACGGAAAACAGACCAAGCACATTCAGATTCTGTTGAAACTTCAGGAAAATGTTTCACGAGTCATTTTTGATGTGTACGATCCAACTATATCTCAATATGAGGCTAGGTGTGTCTGGAACCACTCAAAGTGTCTCAGGTTTATTTGAAATGGACAACATTTAAAGTGAAAACAACAACTGACATAGAGAAAATTGACTAAACGCATTTGGATTCTGTTGAAACTTTAGGAAAACGATCCATGGGTCATATGTGACGTGTACGTGTCAAACCGGACTCAATCTGAGACATGGAGTGTCCGCCACCACCCAAAGTGTCTCTCTATAGTTTAAAAGGACTTTATTTTAATTGAAAACAACAACTGACATACGGTAAACCGACCAAACGCATTCAGATTCTGTTAATCTTTAGGAAAATGATCCCTGGATCATATGTGACATGTATGGGTCAACCGTGCCTCAATCAGAGTCACAGTGTGGCCGGGATCACTCTATGTGTCTCTTTTTTTTTAAAATGGACAACATTTTAAGTACATATGGAAAACCAACCAAACATATTATGATTGTGTTGATACATTAGCAGAACTATCCATGGGTCATATATGATGTGAACGAGGTAACCCCACCTCAATATAAGGCGTATTTTGGCCAGGACCACTCAAAGTGTCTCTCTTTTGTTTAAAATGGACAAGATTTTAAGTGAAAACAACAACTGACATACGAAAAACTGACCAAACAAATTCAGATTCTATTGAATCTTTAGGAAAACGATCCATGGGTCATATGTGTGTGTGTACAAGTCAAACCCTCTTCAATCCGAGGTATGGTGTGGACAACACCACTCAAAGTGTCTCTTGTTTATTTCAAAAGGACACCATTTTAAGTGAAAACAAAAACTGACATACGGAAAACCGACCTAACGCATTAGGATTCCATTAAAACATTAGAAAAATTATCCATGGGTCATATTGGATGTGTATGAGTCAACCCCTCCTCAATACAAGGCACTATGTGGTGATAACCACTCAAAGTGTCACGTTTATTTGAAATGGACAATATTTTAATTAAAAACTACTGGCATATGCAAAATTGACCAAACACATTAGGAATGTGTTGAAACTTTTGCACAATGATCAATGCTCTATATGTGACATGTATGAGTCAACCCTGTCTTATTCTGAGTCATGGTGTGGCTAGAACCACTCAAAGTGTATCATTTTTTTGAAATGAACAATATTTTAAGTGACAATAAATGACATAAGAAAAACCGAACAAATGATTTCATAATATTTTGATACTTTAGGACAATGATCCAAGGGTCATTTGTGATATTTACAAGTCATCCTTGCCTCAATACGAGGCACAGTGTGGCAGGTATCACTCCAAATGTATGTATTCTGTATAAAATGGACTTCATTTCAAGAAAAAACACATTTAAATGTGTATGTTTAAATGAATTATGTATGTTTATAATTAAGCTATGAATTCTGATTTAATTCTGGATGTGTATAGTTCCAGATGTATTATATGTTAAATGTGTATGAATTTGTTCTGTATATATATGTGTTAGTTGGTTATTGCATTTACAAGAAGATTGGAGAACTACCAATGTTGTGCAAATTGTAAGCTACTGTGCAATTTGCACAGCATAGCCTATTCGAACGGTTTCAAACCATTGGCATAGGATTCATAGAATGTTTTTACCCACAATTCATAGGGGACCTTTGGTAAAAATACATTCCCAGCAGTTATAGAAACCATTGGGAACCATGGGAAAATGTTGGTTTTCCCAACAGTTCAGGGGAAACCATTGGGAAAAACTTTTCCCAACGGTTTAGGGAACCGTTGGGGTAGGCTAATTTTTCTATCCTATCCCAACGGTTCTATGTAAACTGTTGGGAAAAGCTATCCCAACGGCTTACTTACCAATGGTTCTCTGGCTTTTTTTAATAGTTCAGAATTGTGGGTAAATCCTCCTTTTCTAGTAGTGGGACATATATATTGAAAAAGAAGAAGATGAAATCAGGAATTCATGTCTATCATTTGAGGAGGGAATATACACCACAATCAATGAGATATAGTAGGTGTATTTTGGAATAGAATAAGATCCACAACCCACATTTATTAGTGTCGCCATGGATCTCATGGTGTGGGAGTTTTATATTTCATTTCTAAAGAAGCAGTAGTATATGTTATCTTGAAATTATATAGAGATTCCCTAGATAAACCCTAAGGTGTATACTCATTGCCTAGGATTTCCCATGGACTATCAAGATTTCATGGAGGCCTATAGAATGCACCCCTCTAATTATATTAATATAAAATTAGAATTTAAAAAATAGATTTGGAAAAACATTATTCAAGAGGTGAAATACGTAAAATGGGTTGTTAAAATCATCAATTTAAATAAAAATACAAGAAATATCATGGTGTTCATTGATTTTAGAAAATTTAATTAACACTTCCCAAAATATGAATTCTCATTTCCAATCATAGAAATTTTTATCATTTAAACTTTTCACATCCAATCCATTTTCATTATGGATAGGTATTCAGTGTATAATCAAGTAAATATGGCCCCTAAAGACGAGTAGGCCACATCATTTAGATCACCTTAGGGGTTTGTTTTCAACAAGATCATGCCATTTATATTAAATAATGTTTTTTCTACTGATCAATACACCACGAATAGTATCTCTAAACCCTTATTAGGAAGAATCCTAGAATGTCATATTAATGAAGTAGTGGTTAAATATAAAAAATAATGTGATAACATCACTGATCTTCACTAAATTGTGAGAAATTTTTAGTAGAATTTTGTTAAGATGAATCCTTTAAATTATGATTTTAGAGTAACATCAAATAAATTCCTTGTCTTTGTGGTATGCCACTGTGAGATCAAGGTTGATCGGGAGAAGACTTTTGCGGTCCTAGAAATGACACCTTCTTAGAATCTTAAATTATTAAGTGGGATCTAGGGGAACCTAACTTATATTTATCATTTCATATCCAACCCAGCAAGAAAAACCCTCCCCTACACTATGTTAATTAATGAGGGAGCCACTTACTAACGACATGAATGTAGCTTTTGACAATCTCATGTAGTGCCTACAATACCCACCAGTCTTGATGCTAGTAGTATAAGGAAATTCACTTATCCAACATTTCTTATCCACGGAATGATATCTTTATGATCTTCTTTGATATAAAAACAATTGAAATGAGAACTGATTTTACTATCATAGTAGATCGATTCTAGTTATAGAGACCTAATATTCTTATATTGATAATAACTACCATATACTCATCTTTTTAGGGAAAATGATTAGGCATCACTTACAACACCATAATGTCTAATTTGTCTCTCATATTGACCCACTAAAGTACATCCTTGGATTCTATATGTTGACTAGGAATTTTGATCGATGGGATGTTATCTTACAATAGTACGATATCTAGTTTGAGTTACAGAAGGAATTTTAATGGTAGGAAATTCTTGATTCCCATTTGGAACCTCCCACAGAAGAATGAAAACCATTGGACATCAAAATTCATGAATAAGAAGTTTTATATTCCATTGTAAATCCCGAAATGTGGGAGATGTATTTTGATGGAACCACCCAAAGTTCTATTTTCAAGAGGATGTTGAACCCAAATCTCAACCAGGTTGGTCTAGGGATTGTATTTTTCCTTAAAAAGTGTGATTTTCCCTACTATTTCTCACTGGATGAAGGATAAACTAATAATGATTTATAATACTAAGTCCTCATTTCCATCTTGGAGCTACACATATAGTTTTAGATAGCCTACTAGATATAAAATGGGACATAGATCTAGTGATAAAACCGGTTAATGGTGAGTATTAAATCAATAAAACCAAATTAGCCCCTCTCATTAGTAATTTTATAGTATTGATGGTAGCATTCCATTTTCTGAACAACATTCCATCAAATCCCTAGATAAAAAAATATGTTGATGATGCACAAGATAATGTAGCCATGTCCTTAATAAAACTAGATCACGATGAAGTGGTTTTCCACATCACACACTAAAGGGTCATCCCATCAATAATCATATGTTACATGGAGAAAATTAGACAATTCAAAACTACAGTAGATCATGATGACTTGATATTCATCACTGGATGGATGAATTCCATTGTCAATTACCTCTATAATGGGATCCTCCCATCAGATCGATCCAAAAATTAATAGACTCATCATAGAGTAGTGAACTTTACCCAATAGAATGGTCCAAATGAGAAGAAAACCCTCTAAAAATCACAATTCAATGGAATCCTCTTTAGATTCATTATATAAAGAGAGATTCCCATCATCAAGGAAGAAGTCCTTATAGGCTCTTATGGTGGTCATCAGTTAAGGACCACACTCTCCCACCAAATTTGAAGTCCTTTTTACTACAAGAAAACAATGATATAGGACTATGTGAAATTCATTGAGAAATTTCATGCATTCCAAATTCATGAAAACCTCATCCAATAACCGCCTGAGTTACTAAATAAAACTAAATATTCATGTAAAATTTTTTTCTTGGGAAATCGATATTGTTGGTCCATATTCCTAATATATAAATAAAATGTTTAAGTACATCCTTACCGCTACCAGCTTATTTTCCAAATGGGATAAGTAAATAACCCTCAAGGATGTTGGGATAAAGAATATAATCAACTTCATTAAGTCCAATATTTTTACCATATTTGGGGTTCCCCGCAAGATACTTACAAATAATTTGACCATTTTTTGTTATTTCAAGTTGAATAAATTGTTCCAAGAGTACAACATTGATTCCAAATTTTAGACCCCCTATCAAGCAGTAGAAAATTGAGAAATAGAGGCCTTAAATAAGTGTCTATAAAATATACTGTAGAAAATAGAATATAAAGAAATAAATTCTTTTCAAGAAAAGATACTTCATTATTTATAGGCCTACTATACCACCACATTCACTAACAAACCTGAAACTCTATATTCATTGGTTTTCAAAACAGATGTAGTGTTTCCCATAGAATTCCAGTTTCTTTCTATTTTGATAGCTTTCTTTGGAAAACTCTTAGATAATGAGAAATCAGATAAGTGGTTGGATGGGTTGAAATTAATAGATGAGAAAAGGTTACATAAATTGTACAACCTCAATGTTCATTTGAAACAGACTGTGTGATCCTTCAACAAAAAGGTTAACCACTTCTAATTTAATCAAGGAGAACTAGTATCGGTTCTGAGAAGTCTAAGAATACTAGGAAAGAAACCACTAAATATGGAACCCATGTTGGAATTTTCTTATATCGTACATAAGGTCTATTCCAATGGATCTTACTCATTGTGCACAATAGATGGGGAAAACATTACCCACCCAACCAATGAAAGGATTCTCAATAAGTACATTTCATATCTTCCATCATGTATTCCATGTCCTGGAAGAATTATTTTAAACTGTGTATCATCTTGCATCCTTACCGCATGATGTTAAACTATATAGAATATATCTTTATCACATGATATTAAAATGCACATAAGTCTTCCTTATAGAATGATGTTAAAATGCATGGATGACATCCTTACTATATGAAATTAAACTATAAGAAATATTTTCTTACCACATAACATTAAAATTCCTAGTGGATATTACTTCAGGACTGATTCACTTTTCCTAAACTGGATCTATATGAAATAAAGAAGAAGTAATCTTATACCTATGTGTATATTTGATTGACATAGGGAATTCCCTATTCAAGAACTACATGTGGCTTCATTCTTATCATTACTAGATATGTAGTGATCCCAAATCTCCAATCTTGGGTCCATCCATAATATACATTGAAAAATACCCCATTTTTATGGGTTAGAATTACACATGTAATTTTACCTTTCAAGAACTACATTTGGATTTATTATTTTTTCCATAGGATATGTAGTTATTCTTGGATCTCCAATTCAGGGTCTAGTGATAATATAAAAATTACCCATTTCTTTGTATGGGTCATACCTTACTAGGGAATTTTCATTCAAAAACTACGTGTGGAATAATTTATGTTTACATAGGATACATAGTGACTCTATGATCTCTAATAATGGGTTCAGTTGCAATATAAATGTAAAAATATGTTTCCCCCTTACGTATGAGTTAGAACATCATACAAAATTTTCCATTCAATAAAAATGTGTTGATTGATTTCTATTTCTAAAACATATTTAGTGATGCCCAAATTCAAAATCATGGTTCTTATAGCAATATATAAGATGGATAAAAAGTCTAATCGTTGTGCATGGGTTAGACCTACACATGGAATTTTCCATTCAAGAACTATGTGTGGCTTGATTCTTGTTATAAAATGATATATAGTAATAACCAAATCTTAAATTGTGGAAAAAAACATATATAAAAATGCATCTTTCCCAACATATGGGTCATACCCATGTAGGGAACTTTCTCTAAAACTATGCGTGGCTTTATTCCTATCATAATAGGATAAATAGTGATGCCCATATCTTAAATATTGGTTATATATATAATAAAAAATGAAATTAGGAAAATACATTCCCTTCTCCATGAATATTGGTTAGACTTGTACATGTATATTTCTCCAAAACTACTTATGGATTGATTTTTATTACTATTGGATATATAGTGACACATGGATCATCCATTCTAATACCAACCATGACTTTCCATCACTCACAATTATTCCCCCCTATGAGAGTGAGATCCATGTAGAGGTTATAGTCTATATTAAATTATGAACACCCCCACATACTCCTTTCCACACACTCTCATATATCTCATAGACATCACAGTTATCCCTTGTCTATAATGATGATTACGGCCCTTGTGAGATTAGGGAATCTGGAACGATTCTCTACTTGGAGTAACCAAATGTGTTATAAATAGGGAATTACGTATTAGTTGTATGATGTTAAACAACCTGACAACATCCTAGTCAAATGAAGTTAATCTTTAAGACAACATCCAAGTCTCATGATGCTAAACTACATGACAGAATCATAGTCACATTTCATTAAATTGAATAAAAATGTACTAATCGCATGACATTAAATTAGATGATAACATCCTAGTCAAATGACATTAAACTATACAACCAGAGGTGTTAATGATGAAATGATCATCCCCATGAGGATTGTGTATTCAATAATTTCATGTCGTATCCCTTCTCCCAAAAAATGTGTTCAATACATGTTGGAGTAGACTTTAGTTTACTCAAAACCGTATTGAATATTACATTCCACATGAACCATCTTCATATATTCAATATCTAAGTTATTACCAACTAATTCCTTGAGTTTATTTCCTTCTCTTATAATCCCATTGAACTGGGGATCCCCTTCTCCTAGTTCTTGCCTATAAAAAATAGGTAATGGGGACTAGTTTATCTAAAGGGGAAGCACTAGGATTTAATGGTGAATAAAACAATTCCAAAGATCTTGTTCCTATTATGTGTTTTGGTCTTAGAAGAGATCTCCCATTAAATATCAATGTTCTTTTCACGAATTTTTAGAATATGGGCTTCTTCCATTACTAATGGTTCACCCACACCCACAAGTTTCCACCTCTATTTACTTAGATATTATTAGGTAACGATTTACACGTTTTATATCTCAACCATTCAAGAGGATTCAGATACACTCTATTTTACACATATATGGATAAAACCATTTTAAAAGTAATATTATAATATAATGTTATTTTCCGACTCTATATCAGGGTGTTCATTTCCTATGAATACCTAATTTACTTGAGTTATTCATTATTCTTGATGAAATTTCCTAGTCATATAATGTTAAACTACACGACAAAATCCTAGTCTCATGACATCAAACTACCAGACATATGGTTCATCCTACATGAACTATAATTACTTAAATTTATCCATCCTATACATGAATATGTTCTGGGGATAAATATTTCAACTCTATAACATAATGAAATATAGATATTCTCCTTCCCTATATATTAGATCGATCTATATAGAGGACCCCTAAGCCAACCATGATGTCCAAACTCACTAAGGGAAAAAAATTCCCTCTCCCTTGAATATGGGTTATATCTACATAGAGATAACTTCATAAAAGATGGAATATGGCATGATTACTACCCTTAAAATATTCATAGAGAAACCTTGGGTGGCACATTTATAAAAATTTTACAGGCCTCTACTTAAGGATGGATGAGTCATACATACTTTTCCAATGTACAAATAATATATAAGAATGGTTTTCCTGATTATGAGATAGATATTCAGAATATGGGATCCAACATATGATTACCCACCCATAAAACTATGCAAAGACGAAAGTTACTTCTCTTATGCATCTAGAAACCCATAAATAGTGAAAAGTATCTTTAAATATATCTTCCACAATTTCAAAGGGGATCCTTCACCATTACCATATGATTATAAAATACAAGGAATACATCTTTGATGGATGGAGTTATAATTCATGACAGATGCATCCTGACTACCCAGAACTAAACTATGCAGACCATCTTCCATCCTAAATCCTTATAAGATGACAAAAAGTGCCTGACCCAGGTCAACCAAAGTTTTAGTTACTTCTATAATCTTTCTGAGATCTCAATCCATAAACTACACTTCATTTATTCAGTGTCTTGAATTTTTGTAAACCTTCCATGGGTCTTGAAAAAGGAAACCCAACTTTAAGGGACTCTTTGTTTTACTATTCATGTCTATCCTTGTATCCTGAATATAAACTACCATCCATTCAAAAATTTGTTTTTACCTTAAAAAGGCCTCTAATACTTGTGATCCCAGACAACATCATTATGTATATTGTCACTATAGTCTGATTCATAATCATATTCTTTATGATTATCCTATATCATCATTCATGATATGAGAAACATGATCCATGACTTGAAACATTCACGTACTCTGCACAGGAAGGTGTTGTAGTACTTCTGACCTTAGGAATCCTAATTAAAATATTATGTAATAATCCTATAATATAAACTCTTTGTTGACCGTAACCTTAAAATGCATACACTTTGGAAAAATATTTATGACCTTAAACTTTATCCTTTGATGGTTCAAATAATAATACCATAAAATTCTAGTAAAGGAGACATAAAACTTATCATGCATAAAACAAAAAAGGGCATTCTAATCAAATTTCAAGAATCCTCCCACTAAAATCATCATTTTTATTATTTAGTAAAAATATACAACATAAATAAAAAAGGTATTACTCTCACGGGGCCCATATTATGGCCCTAGTACAAAGAGAACCATGCTCACTAGACACCCAAGTCAAGGAAAATGTTTGAAAAATGATTTTTTCACATCTTACCACCATTATAACATGTTTAATAATAGGTGAAATAACATTTATGGTTTTCAAAATATTATTTAATATTATGTTTTTCTCTAATTTATATCTTATATTCGAAGAATGAGCTAACACTCGCCAATTTTTGGAGTTGATACAGTACTTATGGAACCCCATATCCTTGAGTTATTTCATTTGGTTCTCTTCAATACTGTATCAATAAAATGTCAAAATTACTCTAAATGGGAACTGGTAGGATTTTTCATGAATGGAGAAAAACATTGCAACTCTCTCATACTGGTAATTTTGGTCATGGAGGAAAATTCCACATTAAATCCACATGGAATTATCCAGGTTATGTGTGATACTGGTTTCCACTATTAGTAATGGTTGACCTTTATCTAATATCACCCATTTTAGGATGACTTAATACCCCAATACTATGATTTAAAATCCCCATAACTTTTCTATTCAAGCATATTTGACATCCTCTATATTATTTCACATTGTATTGTACCCATTCTAAAATAAAGAATGTGATATTAAATTCTTGAACCATTTTATGGACCACCACATGTGGCTTGAAACAACATGGTGTAGGGCCTAAGCATCCCAAACATAAACTAAACTGAGATAGGGTGGAAGAACCCTTACTGGATAGCAATTTTCTCCATATCCCATTTCATCTAACAAAAGTTTGAATTGTCCTAAATCAATTACAAAACATGGAATGGAGAGGTGAACTCTCTGCTTGACCATGAATGTATTCCCTATAGGATCATGCATAAGGGACTTTTGACCTATTATCTAAAGTAATATCCACCTTGATGGAAATATACTCCAATCCTCCTTATCCATGGCTACATCACAGTAGAACTCAACACCCTAGAGTGTATTTTTATCATCCTCATCATGTCTTTCCCATCAAATATTCACCCATTCAAACTCCTAGATATGTGTGTAATATCTCATCTTGAATGACTATAAAAAAATGTCAGATCGATCACCATAGGGACTCAAGTGTGCCTCTCTATACACCGGAGACTATCGATTAGCAGTGAGGGTATAATAGTGGTATGATGGGGAGAAATTACCCTCATTATTAGAGGATAATAGTGGTGTAAAAATAATTAATCCATAGACAATAGTAGAATCCATTTTAATAGATGAAAAGGAGTAGAAGATAAATATAATAACTGAATAAAAATGTCTAACACCAAATATATAGTTATGAATGTATATCAAGATGATGATACATAATCAAAATAAATAAATACATAAAAGGATATTTAATATATTATATGAACAAATAAAAATAATAAAACCCCCTAGGTTGATATCGTTGAGAATCCTGAGTAATAATCAATCATGTTCTCCTAAAATCCCATGTGCAATATAAAACATAAGCAATACTCCTTGGACCTATGAACATGAAGTCTTCTTAGTACCCCAAATGCAATGGAAGCTTGAGAAGGGTGTGAGAAATACTCATTAATCCACCACCAATGGTGTCTGAAAAATAATCTAGTCCATGTGTATAAAATACAGTAGTGGGAATCCATAATGAAATGAGTAGGAAGAAAATGTAATCAAAGGAGCTTGGGTTTGTATGGGACACCTAGAAGTTATACTTGCTTCAATATTGGCCAAAATAAATCTGATTTGTGAAAATGTATATCCATATATATATATATATACATACAAGTAATCATATATAATATGTATACACGATCATACACTATATAAGTGAGGAAACATATAGGCATGTACATGGATTCTCGCTACTAGTTGGATCCAAGGTGTACCTTAAGCATCCACAACCATCTGAAGAGTTGTAGGCATAAATAAGGGTAAAATTCTTGAATATAATATTAATTAAATACATTTTTATCATCCCTCAAGATGGAGGGGTGATTAGTCATGCCCAACACCCAATTCAAAGGAATTTAGAAGGTCATACCTACCACCCAAGTAAGGTAAATAGTGTCAGACATTATTCCCAAAACCCGACGTAAAGGAGTGTGAACGGAAATGCACAAAAAATATCTTAACCATAGTTCACATAATTATAACCAAGGCCTAATCCTAATAATAATGAAATATCTCCTCTATTTATTTATTACTATCCTCCCCATTCTAACCATGGGTGTCACAATTCATATAATCCATATTCATAAATATATGACAGGTTACAAGGTTTTTCTACCCGCTTTCATTCAACTACATCGAACCATTTCATTTAATAAGCAAAGATATCCATTATAATTAACAAGAGATGCCATGAACATAACATTACATTTATTATTTTGTTTTAAATTAAAGTGGTGGTCATTCACTTAATCAAGACATAACATTCAAGAACTACTATAATGGATAAGGGAAACACCCAAACCATATGTCCTGGCTAGATATAAAACATTAATCACTTATTTTTTAGTTTAGAATTTATCACACCTCAAAATGTGGTTGTATTGGAAAACATGACCATGTGATCAAAAAACCATTTAACCCCATTTAAGATTCTCATTCAAGAATAATAAATTAACAAAAAAAAAAGAAATTCAAATAATAGTCTAACCATTCTATTCAAAGAATTTAAAATAAAACACCCTGAGGGTGGTCTAACATTAGGTAGATAATGATATTTTTCTACAAGTAATTATATAAAACTGCGATAAAGTGGTGGTTTAGGTCATGTTCATAACCACCAACCCTATAAAGGGGGTCTAAACACATCCCATTGTGCTCTAGGGATTTAATATTAGGTATTTCACAAATTAGAAGTGACACATAGAAATTATGGTTCATAGAACAATGATGATATTTTATAAATTGATAAATAGCAAGTTAGAAGACATAAACCATCAATCTCATGAAAAGGAAGTTTTACTCATCCAATATTTAGGCCTGATTTGATCCATTTTGAGAGAAAATGATGAAACAGACAAAATTACAAAAAATATATAGAATCAGATCATACAAAGATAGTGAAATAGTTGAGAATATAAATGAATAATTGAGTAAGGAGAATCCATATCCTCATCTATATTCTTACAACATGATTAGTGACACACAAAATAGACACCAGTTAGAGGAGATATCTCTATACCTAAGTGAAGAGAGGAGGATCTCCTGATGGGATACTATACATGGATGATTATAAATAAAATAAGGGCAAATAGAAGTAATGAGGTAGGAGAAAAGTTTCAATTTTACCACTTTAAATGGGTAACAAGTTTGGGATACACTTTTGGCCAAATTGGGCATTAACTGTGCTTGAGCCACTGCCCAAGATACCCACTCAAATAAGTTAGATGCATAGTTTGGATAAGCGTATGCATCCCGTAAAAAAACCTCAATAATTGGACCTATATAAACCACATGGATATATAGATCTTGTCACAAATTTAAACCAAACCTTTCAAGACCTCAAAATTCACTAGATCAACCACATGGGTTTTTCTATAGGGTCACACAGTTTCCGACAAACCATAAGCCCCTTTCAGCTTTGCTGATTTTGAGGTTTCAGATCCCGATGGTCCCAAAACATGAAGAAACACCAACGAAACCTTTTATTCCTTAAACCAAGTTAAAAAAAGTTTTAAATATTAAAACTATATTAATTTAATTCTTATTCGTGGTTTATAATTTGGTTATTCAGCCAAAATTAAAATTCACGTTCCTTCAAAAAAAATTCATCCGCTCCAAAAACATGAGTTGATATAATATCCACACCGTAGAACCTCTCATCCCCAAGAAGTCTTAGAGATATAGAAAAATCATCAAAAAACATACTCAGGTCTTGAAATTTCATTCAACAAACGTGTTTTATTTGAAAAAACCTAACACACATCCAAGTTCCACATTTAGAATATGGTACATAAGATGTAGAAACTCAATCCAACACTCATACATCGAACTAAAACATTGAGATGTATCTAACCTGATTCCATATAACATGGGACATGAAATAACCACCTCCTGCATCATCTACCCTATGGATATATCCACAATAGGTTTTATCATTTTTGATCCAATTCTGAGGCACAATATTCCATCGTAGGAATTTACTATCAAAGCACTACCTAAGAATTCTAATGATGCTCCTTTCATGATTTAATAAACATATACACCTAGCTACATCCAAGGAAATAACACCATCCTATTTTGATTTCAATTTTATAGTTGTGATTGACCAAGATGAAACTATTCATGTTGTATTTCCTTGAAAGGTAATAAAAACATTTACAACACACATATCCTAAACCGATTGCATTTTTGCAGTGGTTCCTCCCTAATCAAATTAATCGAAATGAAAATAAAACATGTCGATCCACTACCAAACAAATATTCCAAAAAAAAAGATCAACATAGATGGCTGGTGTATCTCAATCCAACACACAAATCCTTCTACCAAGTCAAATTTCATTTACTTCAAAAACATCCACAAAAAATTGTAACCAAATTCTTCTGACATCTCAAGCCCACACATTCATCTCAAGATGTCATGACTCCACATGAACATGTGTTCCTACCTTATCCAGTACTATTTTGAAAACACCCTTAAAACATCACATTCATGCCCTGTTGTTGTCTAGGGTAACCTTGTAATCATGAACTACAGTCTATGAAGCCCATTTTTGGCAGCCCACATTCTGGTGTACATAAGTGAGATGTCGATACCAAGTCGAAACATATGCAAATCTGAAAAATTACTAAGTCCTATGAAAGTCAAGTAAAAGAACAAAGTGGCATCCATGATTCCATCCAAGTAATTCCTAATTGTTAACCCATGTAACACTCAGAGCTATCCACACCTTCTTAAACTAAGGTTGTTGATTTGTAACTCTCATGGAGTTTATTTTTTGAATAAAATAATTTTAAAATTTAGCTCAGTGTGTAACCGATGGTCTCTTAGTGTTCTTAGATGATGTAAAGATAGAGTATATGATCATATCTAAGATAAGAGTACACTAGTAGGGTTTCAAGAATTACCAAAAGATCTGAGACAATACCATCATATACAAGATGAATTGCTCGGTGTGTTTTCCAACCAGCCATACCCAACCACTAGAAAGAAGAGCAGCTGAACCACTACTGGTCAACTTTTTTTAAAATAGATCAAATGTACCTTCTGAAACTTCATCATTACAAAACAATTATTACCTTAGTACCAAGTCATTTTAGGATTAATAAATCACAACCACTGAATTTCATCCTTTATTAATGGTTTCTTTCAAGGGTTGCACAAACAACCAACCATATTATCATCAAGTTGTCTCGTGGGCAAAGACACTTTCCAAAGCATACTAGCCTCAAGGGTATTCTAAAAGCAGCACTTACCACTCTCAAATTTCCCCTATTGGAGGTGTTTCTTATACCAAGTACATGTATTACCTATATTGATGTATCACTCCCCGCATTTAGATTTTTCTCATCATCCGTTTACAGAAGGAGGAAAATCATCCCATGGAACACAATCCATCAACCACTAACCACTGATATTGGATATGAAAAACATAATTTTAAGATAAATTATACTAGGAGGGAATAGAGATAGTATATTAAAAGATTTCATGAATAAATTTAATCTAGGAATACACCTAAAACTTCTCCCAAGTTACCTACATATGCTCTATAGCTCTAGGCGTAAAAGAGAACTGACCCGACTGGTGGTGTCATGACACTCGGTCCTCTTACAGCATCATCCCAAGAATTGGAATGACTAAAAATTCATTTAAAGAAAAGGATTCTCTATAGTGGATATGACCAGTGATCAAAGCATAGAATCGCGAGGCTCTAATGATTACCAACAATCTCAAAGAGTTTGCAGTTCCATTTTAACAACTCATTGAGTATCAGTTGTATCATTTCATACCGCCCTAATATTTCACCAAAAAATGACACAAACTCAATTATATCCAAAGTAGCATCATCCGTATTAATATCTAATATGATGTACCATGAAAATAACTATATTAGAGTCATATTATCCCACATGACTGTGAAATATACTGAATACCTATGAAGTTGTTCCTCAAAAAAGGAAGAGAGGTCTCATGACCTACTAAGATATTGACCAAGACCTAGGCATATCTGACACTTTGAAACCAAGCCTTACATGATACTCACTACAATAACAAGGTCTATTTTCTTGCACTTCCACCCATAAAAAATGGTATAATTTTTGAAACTAAGGAGTCATACTCAGGAAAAATGGTGCCCGAACATTACCACATGTCAGAAAGATCTTTGCAGAAATTAGTAATGCATTAATGTTCTATGTCCACTTCCTACCACATATTTTACACTAAAAAATAGTAAGTGTTTTCCCTAGAGATGCAACATTCTAAAAAAGTCACTAGACCCTATTCCTATCATCTATGTTGAACACAACCTAATTAGTGTTACCGAGGACTACATGAAATGATCATGGAATCATTTAAAAAACCATTACAAGAGGATTAAAAATATGGTTACCACTTAAGGTTCCATTTTATTTAATTACCTTAATTTACTTTTATTTATTTAATCACATTAAAGGATCAAATTAAAATCAAGTACCAGTCATAATATAAACCGGTCTTAGAAAATTTATTTAGAGAAATCACAACATACACAGGTTAGATTTTACAAAATTCCATTTAAACATTGATTATTTAACTAAAATTCTATCATAGTTATGAAATTTATCACATAAAATCATTTCATCAATTTTATTAATCCATAAGGTCTTCACAATTGTGCTTATTTAAATAGAATGTCAATTCTAATCTATAGAGGAAAAAACCCTTTAGGGTGTAATTGTAACTTTATTTTACCAAATACTCATATAAATACAACACAAAATAATATAATAGGTTTGTTATAAATTTGAAGAGGGATTGGTCAAGTAATATTCTACCATTAATTTATACGTGCACCCATATAAGCGGCTTCTGACACTTTAAATAATCATCCTAATATTACATAAGTATACCCCCAGGGAGTTAAGAATTAAATCATATCAAAATAAAGGTAACCTATAAGGGTCCAATAAATTCAATCAATACCATGTTTTAGAAACATCATTAATTGGTTACCTCATATTGAAACATGCCCCAACTAAACTACTTGGTTCCAGTTGTGCATTTAGGAATTTAGCGATACGGGTCATCCTCCCATAGTGATAGAGTTACAAGTCATTATAAGAGAGACCATTTTCAAAAAGATTTACATTTATAATAATTAAATATAAATACGTTGGTTTAGTTAGATGAATCATTATTCCCATGTAATAAAGGTAATTTACATTATAAATTAAAAATAGCCATCATATAATTAAAACCATGTTTTTGGATTTGATTTAAAATATCATATGTTTTTATGTACTGGTTTGATTACATGGGTTACCCTTTCCAATATATAAGGGACCATACACATTAAAAATTTATATTGGTTCCCTATTTAATCAAAACCAGAGATGTTTCAACCAATGTGACTATGTGACAACAACTAAAACATGTCCAAATTGGTTGGTTAAATAGAATTCCACCATTAAGCTATGCAGGAAAAGACCACTTAGGTTTCTTCTGAAATATTATTTAACTAACCATGTGTTGAGATTATAATAAATAAATCTATAAAAGATAATAAATATAAGGAGTAATTCTAACTAAACTCCAAATCATGGTACATGGATAATCATTCTAACATGGCACAATAATCATAGAAACATATGGTACAAGGAAACATTCTAAAATAATCACATATTAAGTAATAAAGAAAGAATGAAAAAGTTAATACATACCCAAGATAAGAACTAAAAATGTAACTAAAATACCTAACATGGAATATATGACCTTCATTCTAATTAACATTAAAAACACATCAATAAATTTCAAATAGCCTAGAAATGTAATCTATATAGAATATAATATGCATGGAATTAGAGTCTATAGGAGCCTATAATGATGCATGTAATGTTTTATATTTTACATGCCATGAAAAGGGTAAAATACCATAAATATCATAAAATAGTAAGTATAGGAATGTACTCTAATCACTTAAGGTGAAATCAAAATCAAATGTAACATTGACCAACATAAATAAAACCCATCCCGGACCACTTGTACATTTCCCCATGTGTGGGTTTATCAATCCCAGACATGACTATTTACCAAGAACAGAGACTTTCCTAGTATCCGTTATACCTACAGAATTATTAAGAAAAAAGTAAGCAAAACACCCTCTGATACCACTTTATAATGTCCTCACCCAACTAAATATAACACAATAACCAAACTTATTGACACATGGACTCAAGAGCGCCTCCCCGTATTCCAGAGGTGTCCAACTAGAAGTGAGGGCCTAATGGTGGTATGGTGTAGAGATAATACCCTCATTATTAGTGGAGAACAATAGTTTAATAATGAAGAATCATCAGAAATTTAAAAATCAATAATAATAAATGAGAAGCAGGGGAATATAAATATTATAACTAAATTAAAATTCCCAAACCAGAATATACAATCATGAATGAATTTATGGATGAGACTACATAATCAAAATAAATAAATACATATATGGAAATATAATACAATACATGAAAAACAGAAAATAATAAAAATCTTATTGGGAGATATCTATAAGCATCCTGAGTACCAACTTATTCATGAGATCCTAAGCTCCATTTTGAAATAGATAACATAAGCAATAATCCATGGACCTATGAACATGAGGTCTTTTAGATACCCTAGTGCAGTGGTTGGCTAACTAGAGTGTGAGATAAATTTTGAAGGACACAACCAATGGTGCCTAAAGCATTATCCAGTCTGTGGGTATAAATGAAAATAGTGTGTTGGAATAATGAAATAAGCAAGAAGTAAATGTAAACATGGTGGATTAGGTTCCTAAGGGACACCTGAATAGGTATACATGATTCGGAATAGGTTGAAATATTTTGGCTCTGTAACCATGCGTATCCATATATATATATATATACATATACATATAAGTAATCATATATAATACGTATAAATGTATATTCACTATATATGCAAGAGAATATATAGGAATATGCATGGATAATTGGTTCTAGCCTGACTCGAGGCGTAACATTGGTGTCCATAACTTGTATAATGATTTATAGACTCCAATAAGGGTATAATCCCAAAATATCATATGTATTTGAGACATATTTTTCATCACTCAAGATTTAGTGGTGAGGAATCATGCCCAACACCCAACACAAAGGAATATAGAACATAATTCCCATCACCCAATTAAGGTAAACTGTGTGTGACTCTATGCTCAACACCTAAAATTAGTGAGAATTAATTTCCATGTTCAATAAGTCCCTTAACCATTCATCACAGACCAATATCCCTAGATTAATCATAACAATGATGAGATATTTCCTCTTATCATTTATAACCATTCATCACAATCTAACCATTGGTGTCATAATTTATATAATACAAATTCATAAATATGCGACATATCGAGTGTCCTTTCCACCCACTTTAATTCAATTACATCGAACCATTTAAATTAAAAATCAGGTAGTCTATTTATAATTAATAAGAGTGGCCAGGGACAACACATTACACTTATCACTTTATTATAATTAAAAGGTAAGGCCCTACTTTTAAGAATTCCATAAAATTCAGGATATATTATGAAGTCTAAGGGAAACAAATAATCCATGAGGCTTAGAGGATATAAAAAATTAATATTTTAATTTGTAGTTTAGAAGACAATGCACCTAAAAATTGGTTTTATTAGAAAACATGACCCATTCATCAAAAATTCATTTAAATCCATTTTAGCGTCTAATTCATGTATAATAAATTAACATAATTTAATGTAAATTCAAAGAATAATCTAACCATTCTACTGAATGAATTTAAATTAACTCAACCTGGGGGTCGTCTAAGAATGAGGTTGATAAAGTTAATTTTCTAAATGTAATTATGTGAACCCACCCCAAAGGGGTTTTTTGGGTTGAGGTCACAACATAAAAACATATCAAGGGGGTATAAACACATCACAAGGTGATATATGGATTTAATTGAAGGTATTTAAATACTTATAATTGACACACGTAATTTCAGGCATATGGTATAATGAATGTATTATATAAAATGATGAAACTTAAATGGAAAAGATATAGACCTCATAAAGTTTTCCAAGTACATTCTTCAAGTCCAATATTGAGTCTTGAATTGAGCCTGTTTTATAGAAAATGAATAAATGACCAAAAGGCCAAAAAATTGGGAGAATAAGCTCACACAATGATAGTGAAAGAGAGGAGAAGATAATTGAATAATGGAGGAAGAAGGTGTCATAGACTCAATGATAAACTTCCAATGTGATTAGAGGCACTCAAAATGGACACTAGTTAGAGGATATATCTCTTTACATAAGAGAGAATAGAAGGATCTCTCGATGGGCCACATTGCTTGGAAGAGGAGAAGAAAAATATGGGAGAAGAGAAATAAGGAGTTAGTGGAGAAATGAATATTTTATTCCCTTTAAATGAGTCGCATGGTTTTGAAATAGAGTTGGATAAAACATATGATGAATGTGCTTGAGTCACTACCCAATAAACCCCCTCTCATGGGTTGGCCACATGATTTGGTTAACTATGTGCAGCCCATGAAAAATAATTCTGTCAAAGGGCCCGCAAAAAACGCATGGATATGCACATCCTATACCATGAATGAACTAATTTGTGTGAGGCCTCTATATCTAGTGGATCAGTAACACGGTTTCTTCTGGAGGTCCACATGGTTTCAAAAAAACTGTGTGACCCTACCAATTTCTCTTGATTATGTGGTTTTGGTGCCTGTCACTCCCAAAACATGACCAAACACACAAGACACTTCTCAGACCATAATCCATGTCATTTTTTTTTAATTTTTACAAATATCAGAATTTCATTCCAAATCTTGGTTTACAATTTAGTCCAAAAAACTAAAAAATAAAGTTCATAAAATTTTATCTAGTCTAATAAGATAGGACACTACAATATGACATAAAAAACCCTATTCTAATTATAAAAGTCTATTTTTCTTCCCTGATACTATGACACCATACATCAAACCAGATCTCAGAAAGGATATAGGGTTCTACAACCCCTCATGGATACCCATCCTCCATATATTCTATAAGAATTCAGGGTGCCATGACCTTTTATAAATATCCATTCCTCATAATATCAATATGTAATGCAAGTATTGGAACCCTTCAAGGATATTCATTCATTATAATCCCAATAAGGATTCAGTGTTCCCAAAAAAATCATGAATAACCATACATTAAATCCAAGAAAATATGGTCTGAGCTAGAATACAAAAAAATGTGGTCTGATCTATAAGAAAATAAACTACATTAATAGATGGTATGATCTTGAATATCCTAAATTATAATAATATATGATATATGCTAGAAGAACCCAAACTACAACAATAAATGGTTTTAACTGAAAGACCTTAAACTACAACAAAAAATCATCTGATATAGATGACCCAAAACTATAGTAGATGATGGTTTAAGTTGTTTAATCTAAAATTATATCACATAATAAGTCCCAATTCAGAAGGCCATAAACATGCAATTTAAATTGAAATAATTCTCACCATATTGAAAACCCGTAATGGGAACCCTGAGTAAATGGTGAGTCTCTACTCACTAGACATTCACATTGTGGGATCCAGGAAATATTGATCACTTTTAAAAAGGAAATGGAACAAAACTTGTAAAGTTGAAAACATGTAATGGGAAAACTAATAAAAAACTGTGTACATAACTGCTAATAAATACCTATATAAAATTTATGAAAATTTAGGGAAATATAAAAAAATAAGAGATATAGTTATTTTATCATCCATTATTAGTCCCTAGAAAAACATAAGCTATGCTCTCTAGGTATACTGTCCCAGGAAATAATTAGAGTGAGTATTGATTCATCAGGACCGATCTAAGGTTACCTAGTCCTATCACCCCTACATAAGGGTCTCAAGGTCCCCTATTGAGTTGTTATACTCACCCTTTCATGGGCTCCGCCCGCACATGTGTGTCTGGTGAAGACTAGTGACACTCTGAGCCATACTTTGGAGGTTTGGAACTTGGTGGAGCTTAGTGCAATTGGAGCAGTTGAGATCCTCTTCTTCGACTTCAGACTTACAGCTACTACCCTCTAGGTAGAGATCTAGGGAAAATGCGACAACTGTTTACTTTCCTTTTAGTTTCTAGGGCAATTAATTATAGGCCACTATTTTCAGTTTATAGTTGTACTTGTGGTTTCACTTTTCCATTGTGGTTATATAATACTTTTGTTGGTTTTTTACTCACGTTTCCCTTTTTGAGTGGTACACTTCACTTCCAATGGCCTTAAGGCCTTCATTTTTTATTGATTTTGATAATCCACCTTTCAAGGGGTGTGGTGGAACCCTTACAAGGACAGTAGGCATAAGTATTACATGGCTCATAGGACATAGAGGAATTCATTGCCCGTAGGATTCAAACATTAAATACAACCCAGAATAACTACTTTGAACTGCTCCTCCCCAGCATCTTCATCATGAAATCAGCTCTCCACCTTTTCATAGATCTTTGAATAGGCTTTCCAATGCATGCACAGGCTTGTCCTGATGGAAGGTTCCATACCCTCTCATTCTTGTAATCCATTTAGCTTTTGCTATGGAGAAATCTCCTTGATCCTCCTCCTTCTAAAGTTTGTTCCTTTGTAGGTTATCTAGTTTTCATATTCACTTAAGGTGGCCTAAAGGCCTTGAGGTGGCCTGAAGGTTTTACTGACCCAAAGGTCTGGGTGGGCCGAAGGCCTTAAAGAACTCAGGGGGCCAAATCGGTGGCCCGAAGGCCCAAACGGGGGAATATTTCCAGCTGCTACAGTTGTAAACAGTGCTTACTACAGTTCCCGCTACAGTACCTACTACAATTTTTCACAGTTCCTACTACTATACCTACTATAGTTCTACTATTGTACTATGGAAGGTGGACTTGGGGGTAGTCACGTTTGGGCCCCGTAGGATGGGTTGTAAAAAGTGGTATCACAGGGGGACGATTTTACTAGAAGAACTAAGAGTCTAATTTTAATGAGGCAATGGTATAAAGTGTCTTGAGTTTTGTTTTCAGAATAGGGAGTCTAGTGTTGGTGAAACAGCCAACATATCCATACACTATGACCCTGAATTCCATTTTCCGACTCCGTAAATGAAAACCCCTGTTGCTAGTGTTTTGAAAAGTTTTCTTTATATTTTTTGAGTAAACTCCTCAGGTATAACTTATTGAACATGACACAATTGTTTCTTATAGGATGCCTCCATGAAGATATCCAACCAAGATTCCAGTTAGAGATAATAATAGTGGCCCACTGAGCGATGAGGCATCTGTAGATGGACCACTCACAGTGATGGTACCTTTGGGTGGTGTACCAACAACACCACCACTCGTTGAGTAGAAGATAATTTTAGTGGATCATGCACACCGAATGAGCGTGTTGAATGGCTTCCAGAGATAGAGGCCTATGTGGTTTCAAGTCAATACGGACCCCCAGGTAGAATATGATTTTCTTGAGGTAGTTTTGTGGGTCTTTCACTTAGTAGAGACACCTGCCGATCATATGAAGATCATGGTCTCTAGCCTTCTTTAGGGCTTGGTAGGAAAAATATGAAGTTTGATGCTCCAGGTGAATGAGGAGATGACCCTCACCAAGCCAGACATTGAGATCCTTTTCAGGGTGGTTTTTGTGACAGCAACACTACGCTCTTTACGTATTCAAGAGCTGCTGCATCTTTAGCAGGGTAGCCAGACTATGGCTCAGTACTCGGTGAGATTTACTGACCTCTCCGAATAATCCACTAATAGGGTATGAGACCCTTACATCAGGTCCCAGACTTTTGAGTAGGTGATACGATGAGAGATCAGAGCTATGAAAGTTTCTCTCATCATCCCGATGCAGGAATGGGTGCTAGAGTGAGCTTTGCTGATTAATAGCTTCCTTACTGAGTAGGAAGTGATAAGGAGATCCCCTACTGGATGATAGGTAGCAGCGTCATCTTTAGCTGACAGTAGACAAACAACGTAGAATCTAAAGCTGTCTAGACATTCCAGAGGGAGACCCCGAGATGCAAGGTCAGAGGTGGAGGCTCGAGAGGCCGAGGGAGACACCAACGAGGCATGATCTATTTTTACTTTGAGGGATAGGGTCACAGAGCTCATGACTGTCTGACTCCCCACGCGGATGATCAGAAGACGGTGGAGGGGCCATTGAGGCAGCAATAGTGGCAGGAGTATGAGTGTCATCTAGGTAGAAGTCAAGGAAGGGGAGTAGGACATGCAGTGGGAGGTGGTCGGGGTCACCAGACACAACCATCACCACCCCTAGGCGGTCTACCACGAGCTCAGGGAGCGGGTGGATGGGGACAGGACTAGGTACAATTAGTAGAGGGTCACGATCCAAATATCCCTGAGATGATACGAGGTTTGATCTGTATCTTCTTTACTTTAGCAGTAGTGCTTATAGACATAGGTTCTAGCAATTTTTTCCTTACCATGGCCTTATTTCAGGACAATTAGATTCCAGATGATCTTTTAGCTCATCCTTAGAGTTTGGATACTCCCATGGGAGGAGATTCAATGGTCACACACTGGTGCCGATAGTGCGATTTTACTCTCGGAGGAGGGAGTTTCAAATGGGATCTTCTAGTAGCGGTTTTGAAACCCTACGATGTCATTATAGTCATGGATTGGCTATCTATAGTTCACACACAGATTGACCGGGTGAGTCATATAGTACAATGTACATGCCGAGATAGAGTCTAGTTTTCCTTTGTTGGTGAGAAGGAAAACATAGAAGCATGAGATGGACTTTTGCTTAAGAGGGTGAAGCCGATTACATGTCAGCTGTCTTGCATAACCTTCGATATGGTAGATGATCTGAGTCAACAGTTCCTAGTGGTGGTGGACGGGTTTGAGGACATCTTTCTAGAAGATTTCCCAGGACTACATACCTGTAGAGAGGTATACTTCCACATTGAATTGTACCCAGAAACAAGGTCAATATCTACAACAACATATCAGATCGCCCCTACAGATTTCTGGGAGCTGAGGGTACAGTTGGAGGACTTACAGAGGAAGGGATTAGTAAGGACCAGAGTTTCTCCGTGGCCATCCCCAGTGTTGTTTTCCAATAAGTAAGAACAAAGTTTGAGGCTATGCCCGGACTTCAGGTGCCAAAACCAGGTGACCAGGAAGAACAAGTATCCTCTGCCGTGGATTAATGACCTATTTGATCAGTTGAAAGGAGATAAGTGGTTCTTGAAGATAGCCCTTAGATCAGGCTATCACCAGCTTAGGTTATGAGAAGAGGATGTACCAAATACATCCTTCAAATGATAGTATGGCTATTATGAGTTCTTGGTGATTCCTTTTGGCATGACCAACGCTCCAGTAGTGTTTATGGGGCTTATGAACAAGATCTTATAGCCATACCTTGATCACTTCATGGTGGTCTTCATCGACGACATCTAGGTGTAATTAGCCTCTGAGGAAGAGCAAACTATACACTTGACGATGGTTCTGGACACACTCCAGTAGCACCAGTTATATGGGAAGCTCTCAAAGTGTGAGTGCTGTATACGGAATGTCCACTTTTTGGGTCACGTCATCTCAGAGGCTGGAGTTGCAGTGGATTCAGCAAAGATTGAGGTAGTACTTTCTTTGGAGCCACCTAGGAGTGCTACTAAGGTGCATAGATTCCTTGGGTTAGCAGGATACTATCAGTAGTTTGTACCCGATTTCTCCAGAGTAGTAGAAACTATGACTGCCTTGACGAAGAAGGGGAAACCCTTCCTATGGTCAAAGACATGCCAATAGATCTTTCAAAAACTGAGGTAGATCATGACCAATGCTCTCATCCTTAGGTTTCCGGAGGAGGACACTGACTACGTGGTATACTGTGATTCATCAGGCAATAGACTTGGTTGCATCCTGATGTAGAGTGATGTTCTGATTGTTTATGTATCATGATAGCTGAGGCCTCATGAGAAGAATTATGCGACTCCCGGCATGGAGTTGGTAGTAGTAGTTTACGCACTAAAGATGTGGTGACACTACTTGATGGGTGAGTAGTTCATTGTTTACTCAAACCACAAGAGTCTAAGATATATCTTCACAAATAAGGACCTAAACCTGTTACAATGATGTTGGCTAGTGTTCCTCCTAGACTATGACATTGAGATAGTCTATACTCATGGGAAGGGGAACATAGTTGTAGACGCACTTTTCTAGAGATCAAGTTCGAAGCTACTGAACAAGGATTTAGAGCAGTTTTCCTTACTTCAGATATCCTACGTGGATAGATATGAGAAACTATACCTCCATTTGATGGTATTTTCCCCTCCACTCCTTCAGTGAGTTAGGGAGGCCCAACTCGGTGACAGATGCTGCGAGACTACGTGGGCTCTGATAACCTCAGAACATGCACCTGACAGAGATTCTGAAGGTGGGGAGTACATTATCCTTTTCAAAGGAAGTATATTTTTACCAGTGGAGCTATGAGAGGAGGTGCTAAGGGAGTTCCATTCATCCCCCTTAGAAGTACATCTAGGAGTGATGAAGAGGTATTAGGACCTCCGGTGTCAGTACTGGTGAACATGGATGAAGAAAGTTGTGGGAGTGTTTGTTTCTAGATACCTCACTTTCCCGCAAGTGTAGGCCGAGCACCAAGTACCAACAGGCTTGACCCAACCCCTCGAGGTACCAGAGTGGAAGTGGGAAGGGGTATCGATGGAATTCATGATGGGGTTACCACATACTTCCAGAGGGTACGATACCATCTGGGTGATCGTTTACCTGCTCACCATGTTGTCCCACATCCTTGATATTTGAGATAAGGGTCATGTAGAGAGCTTCAGATGTCTCTACATTCACATGATCATGTGACTTCAAGGGGTTCCATCGACGGTAGTCTCTTAATATGATGCACACTTCACATCCTGGTTATGGAAAGGATTGCAGGAGGCTTTCAGGACTCAGCTTCGCATGAGAAAATCTTTTCACCTGCATAGAGATGGTCAGACTGAGCAGACCATCCAGACCATAGAGGACATGCTTCGTGCATGTTTCCAAGATTTTGGTCGTAGTTGAGAGTACCACCTACCCTAGGTGGAGTTTTTTTTACAAAAACATCTATCACTTCGCCATTGGTATAGCCCCTATTGAGGTGTTGTATGAATGACCGTGAAGATCACCCGTCTACTGGACCAATCCAGGAGAGCCAACACTCGTGGGCCTAGAGATGGTATAAGCTACCACTGAGATGGTCAAGGTCACCCGAGAGCGAATGAAGACTTCATAGAGCTGACATAAGTCCTATGCGGATAGCTGATGGAGACCACTGGAGTTCTAGGAGGGGGACCACATATTCTAGTGAGTCTCCCCTCAATGGTGACTATGGAGATTTGGACGAGGAGGAAAAATATCACCGAGGTTTATCAGAATATTATAGATACTTAGGAGGATTGGAAAGGTGGAGTACCACTTGGAACTGCCACCACAGTTGGGGAGGGTGCACAACGTCTTCCACGGATCCCAGTTGAGAAGATATGTGCCTGACCCATCTCACGTCATTGACCATGGAGAGCTGGAGATTAATGACATGGTGACTTTTGTGGAGTATCCGGAGGAGATAGAGGATCAACAGGATCGAATCCTTCATTAGTGGTTGATACCTTGGGAGCAAGTTCGGTGGTAGCATTGGAATCTCTAGAAGAGCACATGGGAGCGAGAGTTTCATATGCATGCACAATACCCTTTTTTGTGTAGCCCTGTATGGATTTCAGGGATGTAAATCCCTAAGGTGGGGAGAATGTAAAGTCTCAAAAATTCCATGTAATTTTTTTGAAATTATTTGGGATTTATACGATTCTGGTAAATTTTACGGCGCGTGATTCCGAGGCAGTGTGTGCCCAAAATGAATTTTTGAACTTTTTTAGGTTCGTTCAATAAACACGTGGGTGAAATTTTCTTTCTTTTTAACCCATGTTCTGAATTGAAATTTGAGAGCATAGTTGAATCCACAGAACCAGGATTTACTTAAGGGAAGCTTCATTTCAACCTTATTCGGTCGGGAGAAAAAGATAGTTTTTGGGACTTTTTAAAGAATAATAAAATAATATGTAATTGTTATTTTTTTTCTTTTTCTCAAAAAGATGAGCAGTGGTGGTGGGAACAATGACTTGTTAGGCCATTTAAAGTCTTTACTCATTAACTTCTTAACTCCATCATTGTAAATTAAAAGTGGTTCTTTAATTCATTTAATAAACCTCATTAATTTTTCAATGCATTACTCACCTTTCCCCCTCCTATTTAAATGGATCTTGGGGTGACCTTTTGGCACGAATTCTTCAAATAAGGAAACTCTAGTGAGTTATGGGGCATCATCCACCGATGGAGGATGAAAGCTCAATTGGAAAATATCTAGGATCGACGAATGCCAATGACTCCATCCAACGCGGACACTCCTCCCGTTGCAACCGCGACACCGCCAACAGATCTCGAGGTAGGGGGTTTTTATTGGTTTCAGTTTAATATTATTGAAAATATTTTGTTTAATATTTAATGTAATATAAATATTATCCTACTATTTATCATGTTAACATGGAGGGAACGAGTCGAACAAACAAGGCCCAGACCCTCCACCGCTTCATTCATATTGCGTTCTTCAAGGATGGATTTCCTCGATTTTTGATGGCAACATGAGATAGCAGGTCACGACACAACGACAATAAACTGGGAGGTTCATAGGTGTAGACAACAGCAACAATGGAAAACTGGAGCACGTCTGTGGCCCGCTGAAAAAATAAATTACGCGCCATGCCGGTGGTGGCCGGAGGAGGCCTGCAGAAACTGGATGCGGGCGGTGGGAAGTCGGCACGCCGTCGCGTGCCATGGTGGGCAGACACGGTCGGCCCAAGTCGGATGCATTGGAGAAGGGTGTCACCCGCAGGTGCCAACAGTGGTAGCAGCCATGGCTTGCAGACCGTAACAGAAGGGGGCGACACGGCGCGGCCCGGCGCCGCGTTAGCTGGAGACTGGTCGACCACCTGGCTGACTGTTGCCCACGGTGGGGCATCGCCCCACCAGTCAGATAAAATAACCCCGCATCCATGGGGACTATAGAAGACGTGATATTCCTTCAGGTAGATGTAGGATGAACGTAGGTCGGGCCGGACCCATGACCGAGTGGGCCAGTGTGTGTGGGCTGAGCCCCACCCGGTAGGTCGGGCCTACCACAACCCAGGCCGACGAACCAGTCGGGCCGACCCCGACTTACCGGGCTAAGTGAATCGAGCCGACCCTTAATGGGGCGTACCCGAGTGGGGCCAGGATGACCCCGGGACCCGTTGCATCGAACCAGCCGGAGTGAGTCGGACTGGGCCCAGACCCAACCGGCTCCTGAATAAATGAAACACCCGTAACTGATGAACCAGGTGTCCGTTTGACATGCTGTAAGTGGTGTTAGGACCCCATTGAGGAAGCGGTCCCTTTGGCATATTCTAGTAGGCCCGACCGAGCTAGGCTGAACCAAGTTGCGATCACCCCCGTTTTACTAAAAGTGGTGTAACTAATAGACCAGGCGTCCGATCGATGCACCGTTTGTGGCATAAGAACCCTTGTGACAAGACGGTCTTATGAATATACTATAAGTGGGTTTTAATGGAGTTTGATGTGTGACCTGGGTTGGATCAGACTTCAATCCAATCGAGCCCTTTTTACCAAAGTTCCCATATCTCATAGACCGAACATCCGATCGACGCACCATATGTCACGTTGTGACCCCTATGATGGGGCGGTCCCTTGGGTATGATTTATGCGGGACTTCATACCTATTGAAGTATGACTGATGGATTGAGGAGCAGAGTCTTTTGAAGATCAGGCATGATTCATGTGGGAATATAGTGGTTGACTGGGACATGAATAAGTAGAGCGAACAATACCGGTCAGCATCAGAAACTTTTGAGTGGGATGATCTAGCTGTATGACTAATAATCCTTAACTTTATACTAGTGACCAATACGAGTCATCACCAGCGACCAATACGGGTCAACACCGGCAACCAATATAGGTCAGCATCAGTGACCACTACAGGTCAACATCTAGAGACCAATATTGTTCATCATAAAATGACCTATACAAGTCAACATCTAGCGACCAATATGGGTAAGTATACAATGACCTTTATGGTCCAGTAGTAGAGTTACTACAGATAAGATGATCTCGATTTATGACCAGTCATCCCTGTCCTAGTGACCTTGAAGTTATACCGTTAAAGTGATCTGTCTATGTTTCTTTTTGATTCATGATTTATATCATTCTTGTGATATTACCTTTGTGGTATTTCTTGTGATGTTTTCGTTGTGGATTATAGAGAGAAATTGTGGGTCTTAGTGTCCCCTACTGAGTTGTTATACTCATCCCTACATGGGATTCGCCCGCATGTGTGTGTCTTCTACAGACCACTGAAACTCTGAGGAAGAATTTAGATGTTTTGGACTTAGTGAAACTTGGTGTGATGGGAGTAGTCAAGATCCTCTTCTTTGACATTAGACTTACAGCTACTACCCTCAAGGTAGATCCCTAGGGAAGATGCGAAAAAAATTACTTTCTTTTCAGTTTCTAGGGCTTGTATTCTGGAACACTACTTTCATTTTATAGTTTTACTTGTGGTTGTACTTTACTCTAATGGTTATACATTACTTTTTTTGGTTGTTTACTTTCTGTTTCTCTTTTTTTGAGTGGTACAGATCTCTAAGGCAATGCCTTCCATGTTCGGCAAAATCCTTCAGGTGCTAGTGACCAACCCCTGGCCTTTGGAAGGTGGGCTTGGGGTAGTCACATCCGGGCCCCGTATGATGGGATGTGACAACTTTGGTAAATTTTGATACCATTGTAAAGGTTAAATTGTGTAATTTAAGTTAAAAATAAAATGATAAAAACTGTAAAATTACTATAATGCATTTTTTTTGATTGGATGAATATAATTCCACCATTAACATATAATGATAGAAATTAATTTGTTTAATGGAAAATATTCCATGAGAATGACTTATATAATATTTAAATCATATAAATACACAAAATGCCACTTTTTTGTCTTAAATATACCTTATGTGTCCACATGGGTAGATAATATTTTATAAACAAATATTAATGTAAATTATTAACATTATAAAATTATTTTTATGATATAAATTTATTTTTTACTTTTTAGACCAATTCAATGATATTATGATATTTATAATATATCATTTAGTAAACATTTAAAGACGCACATTCATGTTTTAAATACTATATAATTTTTAATATAGTGTTATTGAAAAGATATATTTAAATATAAATATTATTTTGAGATACAGAAGATTTATGTTCGTCATTGTATTACATTTTTTAAATTTTAGTCAACAAATTTATATATTAAATAATTACACAATGCAGATGAGGTAATTATTTTATTAATGGAAATACAAAATAAATGTTTCTAAAATTATAAAAATAAATATAATCTGGAATAATTAATTTGGTCATAAAATTTTCTAAATGACCAAAAACTCAATGGTATAGAAAAAAATATTTTGAACAAAGTTTAATTTTTATCTTTATATTTTTTAAAACTCCAAATAATGAATTGGGTTAAAATTGACAGTAATGATATTTTATCAAAATAAAATTTTATTAAATTATTTTAAAATTATAAATTTTTTTATAAAAGTAAATTAAGTATAATATGGTTTAAAATTCCATAATTTGTTCATTTATGTTCTAATTGATATCACATAAGTAAAAATTACAATCTTTTCATAATGAAAACTTGTTACCTTAGTTAAAATTTAAATTGGTTAACTAAGGGTTAATAAAAAATGAGAAGGTTTAAAAAATAAAAAAACATTTATAAAATAATTTTTTTGATGATATTGAAACCTTATCTCATATAATCTTCAAATCCATGGACTTATTGCCTTTTTTTGTTAACATAGAATTTATTATAAATTTATATTTTTTGAAATTCCAAATGTGCTGTTCCCCTCAATTATAAAAGGGAACCTACTCCACAACTTCTTTAGTTCACTATGAGCCTTATATCTTGATCAAAATATGAAAAATTATATTCTACAATTCCATACACATATTCTTGAGGTTCTTCTCTTCCTAAGAGACAAACTATAGAGTCTCTTATAGGAGATGTAATGGATCCATTTCGAAGAATATGTAATCACTCTAACTGATCACTATCTTTTTATAATCTTATATACCTCCTAGAAATATATTATATATATCATAAAATAATAAATTCCTAATATAAAATTTTATGTGATGATATTATTATTATTAATAAAAAACTATATATCACCTTTCCCATTGAACAAGAAATTAAAGTATCACTTGTGTGTACGTATGGTTCATCATCTCCACATAGCGATAAGATTCATTTCCCATCCCAATATTTTATGAGTGGGAATTATGATGGTTTTAATGATTATAATTGATATTTATTAAATAAAGATACTTATTTAATGAAAATATCATATCTACCTTTTTATCATATAATCTTTTTAGAAATGATAACGTTGCTCATGTGTACATATGGCTTACCATTTCTACAATGTGATGTGATTTTTTTTTATCTATATATCACATGGATGTTTATAATATTTAATTATATGTATATATAAGGAATTTATAACCTAAAATTGTTTATGGAATGATAATATATCATACAATTTAATTTCTTTTATTTAGGAAAGAAAATAAAAACAACATTCTTGCGAACATATGACTTCCCATCTTAATGAATTGTGTTTTTTACTTTATATCTATATATTTTATGAATCACCATGAATTAATATATAATGAATATACATATGATAATTATATCATATATATTATTATGGAGGTGATGAAATCATAAACTATGTAAGAGTACCTAAGACAATAAGTCAAAACATGAATGAAAAACAAATCAGTTATTACTCAAAACATAATTTTAACGCGAAATTGTTAGTAAGTGTGTAATATAATGTCATAATTAAATAATATATGATATTATATATATGAATATGGTTTTTGATTAGAGTCATAATAAAAAAATATTTATTATATAGTAGGTTTTAATGTATATTAAATATGTCAATACTTAAGGTAATAGATTTTTTTCACACATTTATTTCAATAGGACACAAGCCTTATGCACTACTTGTTTCTTTTTTAATAGTGTATATACTAACAATTAATCTTTTATGAGTCTTATTTTTCTTATTATGGTATTTAAATATCCATATGATTTTATTTCTTTCATGAGGAATACAATTAAGTAGATTATAAATTGATAAGTGTTAATTTCACAATCACATTATTATTCGGGATTGTTAATACATAAGTATATACGGGGAAATATTTATCTTCCATGTACATGATTCTTAACAATATTTACCAAAATATTTTTACTATTCTTATAAAGTTGTAAAATTCATTTTTACCCCTAGATTATGTCTTACTAAACTATTTTAAATGAATCTTCTTGTCATTTTCATAATGAGTAACTTTTTGACTTTTCTGAAAAAAGTGTGGGAGGAATGTTGTTTTTAATTATATGGAATGAATATATTTTTACAATTTCATGATTCCATAGTAAATTGAATTATCCATTTCAAGATTAAAAGGTTATTGTAAAATAAAAATTTCTCTTTTAAAAGGGAATGGCCTTTAAAAAAAGAAAACGTTTTAATAGAAGAAAATATATTTTACTCAATAATTTTTTTCATGTGATATTTCAAAATTATTTTCCAACTACAATAACAATATTTTATGTTACATATACTTTAATAGTGATATATTTATAAATATATTTCCTAATTATTTCTATCATAGTTTTATGTTTATGCTGCAATGATATTTATAAAATCCATTTCTTTTCCATGGGATATATTATGAATCAATGATATTTATAAAAACAATTTGATTCATTAGGTTTAGATATGATGAATATTTTATGTTCTTATAGAACACATAAAAATAGTTTTCATTATATTATGGGTGGTACCAATATCTCTCTCCAATTAATTGGGTAAATATTTATATCTACTAATATAGAAAGGATTGGAACTCTAAGTAAACTCAGTTCAGTAATATAGGGATAGAAGGAGTAGTGAACTCGATTCAGTAAGGGAATTTGTCTTTTATGATGGTCATAACAGTGATCCTTGAATAACAGGTAAATTTCTTTCTATAATTATATTTATTCAAAAAATTTAGGTATTCTTTTATTCTCTTGTGTAATATATTCATTGATTCTTTATGAACATCTATGATTTATTCCAAAAAATGATATCATGATCTTTTCTATGTAGGATATAATTTTCAAGATTTATTTTCACGTTCTTATTCCTTTATGTTTATGTTATGTCACATTATTTATGCTTACTAAACATATGTGGACATAATTTTATTATGTTTCATTTCACCAGGATATAAATAATGGTTATTCATAGGAGTACTAAAGGGGGAGATCATTATGAGAGATTTTGAAGATCTTTCACCAAATTAGAAAAATGTTCCTTATTTCCAAAGTCACTAAACTATTATGGTCCTTGAACATGTGTTTTTGAAATATAATTAATATTAATATAAAAATATTTTATATCCATGTATGTTAATCCAAGGTTTTTATAGTTGGTATAAGAGAAATGGTTTAGTCAATCTTTGAAAACTTGGATGAGAAAACATTAGTGATATCCCTAGAGTTATTTCTAAGGATATGTCTATGGATTTTTCTAAGGATAAGTCTATTTTTAGTTTAAAATAATAGGGTTTTCATAATAATCATGAATAAACTAGGATTAAACCTATGGTTTCAGATATTAATATATTATTAGTAATTTCACTTGATTATGTGGTTTTACCACAATGATTAGTTTTTCTCATACTATGATTTTTGGTTTTAGCAATGGTTAGAACTTAAAGGAAACATGTTAATGAAGAATGTGATGGGAAATGAATGGTTGTCCTAATAAAAACTAAACATTATGGGGGAAGGAATGAAAAATAATTTTTATATTCTTACTCAACATTCTCAGCTAAAAATCATGCAGTACTTCCAAATGAAAAAATGAGGGAATAACATTCTGTGATATCCTTATTGAGGTATGCACACCTTTTTATTGGGACTTCTAATAAACCAGTGGATAAGAAATGGATCAGTACCATTTAAAATTTAATTTTGGTTCTCCAATTTTCAGATCATGAGAAGGACATTTTGGATACCTATAATTTGGCAGGAAAAATAGATCAATAGTTTAATCGTATCAGGAATATGAGGCAACAAGATGAAATTGACTCCAGGGAATGAGATGAATTTAAGAACTTGTTTCTCAATAAGTACTTTACTCATATTCATCATACAAAAATGGAAAATATTCCTTGAGTTAAATCAAAAGGATAGTGAATCTATTGGAACCTATGGATGAAATTTTGTAAAACTTTTCTAGTATTCCGCTGACATTATCATTTAACCTAAAAGTAAGTTTTATCTATTTTTAAGTGTCTTAAGACCAAGTCTTAAAAGGTTTTCATCCATATGGTACTGCAATAGTTATGAAGAAATCAACTGATGTTACATAAATTTGGAAATATAGGTTGTATTTACATATTAATCTTATGGTTTTGATAAGAAAAGGAAGATGGATTTTAAAAAAAATAACAAAAACATGGTGAAAATAAGAATAGTTTTACTTTATGTTTAAAGTGTGGATGGATTCATGATGGAGATTACCTTAATGGTACTGGTAAATTTTTCTAGTATAGAATAGTAGATCATCTGAAAAAAGAATTCCAAGGTAATTGGAAGAAGTTATTTAATGATGTGAAAAGAGAGAAGGGAACAATGAATGCACCCCTCCACACTAATGATCCATGTATATGGAAAATGAGCATTATGGTAATAAATTCCTAAATCTAAGGGTTAAAGATTATGATGGAAGTCAGAAACCTCTTAAAGACAAAGACAAAGTGAAATCTCATTAAATCACTATTGGAATTGAGGATTATGAAAATGAAGTGGTGGAATGATTGAGTATTTAGGAAATGTATTTCAAGAATAATGTTGTAGAAGTAAATTAATGGTATTATGGAATAATAAAATATTTATTCATTGAACCACAATATTTTTTTCATAAGTATTTAAGAGAATATGTTGAATGGTACTGGTAAACATGAAAAGTGATTATGGTGGAAAGGTGATATTTTTGGAAAAGACAGTATTAAAGGAAGGATAACCGTTAATATGTGCATGATGTTGGGATAATTAAATACTAATATGTTTGATTGTGATAAAATAAATGGGATAGTATTGATGACCTTGGGGATAATAATATTACAAGGTGGTTTTTGATATCATGTATAGAGTTTATAGATTTTTTTTGATTTATGGTGTGAGGAAAGAGTTAATTTTTGAAAGCATGCAAGTTTTCACTAACATTTTATAGTAATTTTAAAAATTACCATGTTTTTAAAAAATCCATGATAACGGTATTCACATGATTGGTGTGTGACAATTAAGAGCCATGATAAGTTGTTTATGGAATTAATGATATATTGATTTATGAAATTTAGTGACCTTATTTCAAAAGTTTTGGATTTTAATATTTTGGAAGGATCATAAAGGTAACCATTTATGAAATTTATTAATTTAAAAAATATATGATGTTCTAGAGATTAAATTATTTTCTCTCCAAATGAGGATGTATGCATATTTGATAACTTGGGTGAAACTTTTTTTTGATATGTTAACTAAAGATAGATGGTATATACTATAATTCTATTTATAGTTCTCATGATCTAATAATGCATCAAGAATGGAAAATTTAGCATTATTTCTTGAAATAATGGAAGAAGGGGAAACTGATCACGGTGGAAAGAAAGGTTGATATTGTTCTTATGAAATGTAATAAATTCCGGAAAACATTTCTTCTCTTGAAATATTCTTTAGATCCAGGGAAAAGTACTTGGAACAAATAAGGTTTCTGGAGTACCTTATTTTTTTACTTAATTAAATGGTCCCTTAGATCATAAAAAATATATGTCTTTTTGATTTTTGACATTATTCTAACTATGTTATCTATCACTCTCTATTGGAACTTTATAGTAATATTTGTATTCCATGTATATATTTTTACTTTCCACCTATGTTCTACTATGTGGAAACGTAATTATTAGATACATTTGAATGTAGTTATGTTTATAAAATTCACTTTTTAAATGTATTTTAAGTATTTATTTTTACTATGTGGGATTTTTGGAATGAAACTTTCAAGTATTAAACAATTGATGACCCAAAATACTTTCAAGGGGGAAATTAATTTTAACGGGATCATAATGAAACAATAAGATATTTTTTATGTAGTATATTTTAAAATTGTATATTTTATTTAATATCATGTATATCTTGCTACACCGTGTTATGCTTGTAGTATATGCAACACTGTCTTAGCTCACGTTACACGCAACACTAAGATTCTATGAATCATTATTTTATTATCATCGTTATTTAAACAATAAAATTATGACCTATCCTTTAAATTATTGTAAATAAATATATAAAACTAATTTATGAAATAAATATAATGGTTCAACTTAATATGAATGTATTCGTAGTAAAATTACTTTATTCTCCCAAAATATATTTTCATGAAAAATGAGTTTATATTTTTTATGTGTGCATATACATTTTTAGAAGTTATAGAAATTGGATTTGACAAAATGAATTTCATTTTAGAAATAACAATGTTAAAATTATCTTCATATTTTTTTTTATAATTTTATGAAAACAATTACTTTTTTATTAGGAATAGTGAAAATATTGATTTTTATTGAAAACTATATTGTTTTATAAATTCATCACAGGGTTAAAATATTTTTTTAATTATTTTTTAATTTTAATTATTTAATTTTTATTTAAATTAATCCCATTATGTTTTTCAAAAAATGATTATATTCCTAAATTTATTAAAAAATTGGTTTATGTTTTAAAAGAGAATTTTTCTGAAAAACTATTATTCATTAAAATTTTTGTTTTATTTCAAATTAAATCTTGAAAATGCAATTTTTTGAAATTAAAAAAATCTATGAATTTTTTTTATTCATAATTTCAAAATTTAGTGAATATGTCCCTTTTATTTTTGGCTAATATGAATAGTAAAATTGGTAAATTTTGTTTCCATGTTAAATGGTAAATTGAATAATTTAGGTCAAAAATGAAATGATAGAGACTATAAAATTACTCTAACAAATGAAATTTTTTTATTAGATAAAGATAATTCTACCCTTAACACATAAGGATCTAAATAATGTTTTTAATGGATAATTGTATAAAAAATTAACTTATATAATATATAATCAAATAAAGACACAAAATGTCACTTTTATTGTCTTAAATATCCCTTATGTGTCCACATTGAGAAAAGTATTTTATGAAAGAATAATAATTCACCGTTTTAACATAAAAAAATTATTTTTTATGATATAAATTTATTATTTAATTTTTGGTAAACTTAGATGAGATTATGTTTTTATAATATATCATTTAATAAAAATTAAAAGATGTCACATTCAAGTTTTTAATACTATCTCATTTTTAATATAGGGTTTCCAAAAAGTTATATTTTACTATAAATAATATTTTGAAATAAAGAAGATTTATATTAATCATTCTATTTTATTTTATTATATTTTCTAGTGAAAAAATATTTATATTAAATAATTAAACATTTTTAATGCGATAATTATTTTCTTAATGGGAATACGAAATAAATGTTTCTAAAAATTTGAAATTAAATATAATTTGAAATAATGAATGTGATCAATGAGTTTTATATATTAACCTGATCTCTTATGGATATAATAAGATATTTGGTTCTAATTTAACTTGTTATCTTGATATTGTTTAAAATTCCATATAATGAATAGAGTCACAATCAACACAAATGAAATTTTATCAATTTTTTTTTAAAAATAAAACATCTTAAAAAAATTATAATATGGACTAAAATGTTATTCATTGTTCATTTATAGTCTAATTGTATTCACATAAGTAAAAATTATTACCTTTTAATATTGAAAAAGTTTTTACCATAATTAAAATTTAAATAAGTTATCTAAGGGTTAATTAAAAATAATAAGGTTTAAAATAATAACAAAAAATGTATAAAAGATATTGGTTGATGATATTATAAAATTAGATAATATTATCATCAAATTCATGTCCTTTTGGGGGTATTTTTATTGATATTTAATTTATAATAAATTAATATTCATTGAAATTCCAAAAGTGCCCTTCACCTCAATTATAAAAGGGAACCTCCTACCTTAGTTATTCATCACTTTAAACATTATACATTGAACAAAATTAACATAATTATATTATCCAGTCTACTAAAATTTTTTTTGTGGTTTTGACTTCCCAAAAGACTGACTCTAGAGTCCTTTAGAGGAGACTTGAAGCTGTCATTTCAAACAATACATAATCGCTCTAACCGATGACTCTCTTTTTATATTGTTATATACCTCCTATAAATCTATGATATATATCATAAAATAATAAATTCATCAGATTAAATATGATGAAATTTTATTATGATAATAAACACACCACTATACATGCCTTTTCCCATTGAACGCGAAATGAAAGTTTTGCTCGTGTTTAAGTATGACAAACCGTCTCCATGAAGTGATACAATTATTTTTCTGTCACAATATTTTATTATTGGGAATTATGGTGGAATTAATTTTAATATATTTTATTTATGACATAATTATACATCTATAATGATAATAACATATCTACCATTTTACCATATAATATTCTAGGAAATGAAAACTCCGCTCATGCGTACGTATGGATTACCATCTCCATGACGCGATGTGAATTTTATTCATCTATATTTCACATGAATGGTAATAAGGATGAATTTCATAAATATATTTTATATATTTAACATAATAATTATTATTTTATAATAATATATCATATAATTTTCTTTCTTTTAATATGTTAAGAAAATTAAAACATCATTCATGCATACGTATGACCTACCACCTCCATGAACATTGTATTTTATTTTCTATATATAAATTTTATATATCACACTGAATAATATATATATATATATATATATTATAATTATGTCTTGGATATTATTTTTTATATTATTAAATCATGATAAATCTAAGAGTACTATGGATAACAAGTCAAAACATAAAAGAAAAACAACGTGGTTGTTAACCAAAACATAACTTTAACATTGAATTATTAATAAGAGAGTAACATAAAGTCATTAGTTAATCATATATGATATTATATATATATATATGTGAATAAATATCTTTGTAAATATTATAATAAACTTATATTTATTATACAGGTGTTTTGAACGTATAAAAAGGAATTCAAGACTTAAGGTAAGTGTTTTTTGGCTCACTTTTATTTCTGAGGGACACACGCCTTATGTGCCACCTTTTTCTTTTTATATAGTGTTTATACATCACATGTATGCTTTTATTAGTATTATTATGAATATTTTGGTATTTATATATCCTAAAAATTTTCTTCCTTTCACGAGGCATATGATTTGACAGATTATAAAGTGATAAGTGTTAATTTCACAATCTCATCATTATTAAGGATTGTTTATTTGTATGTACCTATTGGTAAATATTTATCATCCATTCCCATTATTCTTAGAAATGTTTTCTAATATAATTTTACTATTCTTATACAATTTTAAAATTCATTTTTACCCAAGCGTGAATTTGTTCAAAAGTATTTTAAAGGAATATTTTTTGTGTTTTCTTAATGAGGTACTTTTTTATTTTTTCAGAAAAATGTAAGATAATAATTTTTTTAACTTATAGTAATTTAATGTATTTGTATGATTTCATGAATCATTAATACATTTAATATTACTGAATAATATTATATGTTTTTTTTTTCTAAATTTTTTTATTCTTTTAAAATTTCAAGATATTATAAGAAGAGAAAACAATTTCAATTATAAAAAAAAAATTTTCCCAATAATTTTTTTCAAGTGATCTATAAAACTTATTTTCAATATAATATATCATTATTTGATGTTACTTATTATTTATTGGGGATATTTTTCAAGGATACTATTCCTAATATTTATATGGTTGTTTTATTATTGTGATGAAATGATGTTTTTTATTTTTTTATTTTTCATGGGTTATGTTATGATTGAATTATATTTATAAAACCCATTTCATTACATGTGTTATGATAGGATGAATAATTTATGTTCTTTTGTAAGACATATGTTTGGTTTTAATAATGTCATGGGTGAGACCTATATCTCTATCCAATTAATTGGGTAATGATTATTATATCATGAGATAAATAGGACTAGAATAGGTAGTAAACTCAGTTTAGTAATACATTGATCGAATGAGGAGTGAACATAGTTTAGTAAGGGACTTTGTCTACTATGAGGGTCTATGATGTGATCCTTTACTAATATGGAATTGATTTTATAAGTTTATGCGTATTCCCATATTTCATGTATTATGTTATTCTCTCATGGAATATGTTATTTGATTCCTTATTAACATTTATGATTTATTATAAGGAATGAAAACATGATCTTTGATATGGAAGATATAATTTTATAAAGTTATTTTCATTCTTAATATCTTAGGATTAGGTTATCTCATGTATTTACACTTACCGAGAATATGAGCTCAACTTTTTCTTATGTTTCATTTCCCCAGGTTTTAAAGAAAGGTTTTAAGTATGATAAATAAAGGGGAAGATCTTTATGGGATATACTGAAGATCTTTCACAAAATCAGAAGAATGTGTTCCATGTTTGAAAAGGAACTAAACTATTATAGTCTTTGGGAATTTTCTTTTATAATTTAATGAATATTAATCTAAAAAGATTTAATATACTTTTAAGCTAAGCCTATGTTATTATAATTCAATGGGGCCTAAAACTATTTTGAGTGGCCCGAAAAGTGTCAAGAGATCTAGATCTGTGTAATATCTCCACCAAAACCTGGTCCTTTTCCCTTGATTTTTCATAAGGCGAAGACATGAACTTTCCTACATATAAAATAGATCTATATAGAATATTTCATTACATAGTTATTCAACTATGAACCTATGTTCCATATGAATGAGCTAGATCTGCATAAAATACATACATATCATGACTATGTATGAATCGATTCACATTATTTTGAGATTTGTAGAGACATCCATGTTTCTTATCTGGGATCTATCCACAAATTTATTTCCATCCAAAACCTTTTCCAACCTAGAATTCATGCACATTCCAATTTCTATGTATTTCTACCCCAAAATAATGAAAATCCTTATCTTGGATTCATACATGAACCCATTTTCAAGAGTCTTATCTTGATGTATACTATAATCCCATAGTCAACACACTTCTAAAAATCCTCTCATAGACATCAATATCAAAGCCCATAAAATGTTCATGTATATGGAATTGTGACCTAAATTTACCTTAGAATAAGATTAATTTCATTATGAATGAATCCCACTCTAAGGGGGCATTTTGTGGAACCCCTGATTGTGTACCATGCACTTTTTCAGTGGATATTTGATAATTGTGAAACTCACTGGAAAACAATTTATATATTCCACAAAAAGGATTGGTAATGGGATTCATTTTATTTGGTCACCATTTTCTATCCATTATTTCACACATTTTTACATTGATATTTATTCTATGTATTCATATATTCCCTAAACCAAAAAATTATCAAGCCAAGATAACCAACCGATTAGCTCAAATAGGTAACATGCAAGAGTCACCCCTACCAGACTTGGGAGGCAATAAAAATAACCAGCTGAGTGGAAAGGGGTGGGATATTATTGTTCCTACTATGAGAATTCATGGAATGTATAAGTTATTAATAAGTGGGCCGCATAGTGGCATGGCATTGAAATGAGTGAGTGGCTTTCTATGTGTGCCCGATGTAGATTCGTGATGTCAGATCTATAGCAAGATAAAACAAAGAGCCTTATTAAGAGGAACTAGATAGTTCATAAAATTGATGTGGGACACATTTTATTTAACAATATTGTTTCTCCATTAAAAAAATATAGATGGAATGATGTTTATCGGATCAAAATAACCTACATCATCCGATTGCACCCCCAAATAATCATTAACCTATTGATCATCTGTTTCGCTCCTTGATGTCACTAGTTCACTTCCACGAGACACTCACAACATTGTCTTGACCCTAATTATCAATGAATATCATGAAAACCATCTTCTATGACCAAACCACAATAATTTATCATTATTAACATCCCAAATCCTTTCATTCAAGTTTGTATCACCTGAATTCCTTATATAAAGGATCAAGATATCAAATGAATCAAATAATTTTAACCATGTGAATCCATCATGAGAGGTTTTATGTCTTAGATGACTAAATGGAGATAGTTTCCAATATATTTTGAGAGCATCTAAACATTAAGAAGACAAATTATGGAATTCATGTGAAGCTATGCTGTCATCCCACAATTCAAATGAAAAATAATGTATGTTGTTTCAAAATAACTCTTTACCTTTTATTAATTTTGTTCCCATGAATCATATGATTATTTTTATATGGTTTTATAGACACTCATTTTAATTAATGAAAGAAAATATAGAATAGATCATCTTAATGAAACTAATCACGAGATCATGAGAATCAATCATAAGAAGTATTGAGTTTCATGTGATCGAATGATGATGACCGTGAAAAAAATACTGGCATCATGTAACTCATATAAAAAAGAAAAAATCTCCAATCATTATAATGACCCATAATTAATATATTACCTTCACATGAATTAATTTTATAGTATTTAGAAATATTTCTACTGACAAGACCCATGATTACAAAAATCACTTAGAGCTATCATGTGAATCTTCAATGGAAAAACCAATAGTTGTATGAAACACTCAGCATTTTTGGAGTGACTATCCTCTAGAGTATCATGTGGTGACAAAAATCATTATCATATGAAGTAGATCTTGTGAATACCGCTATCCATAAATCATGTAATCACATACCATCTTTATAATCACATAAGTATGAAAATTGTCATGAGATATAGAACTTCGAAGACAAGATGTGCACTACCTCAAGCTTGTGCATGTGGTACCATTACCGAGAAAATGGGCACCATATTGAACTGATTACGGACTATATAAATCTATTGTCTCCTTGGAAATGAAAGCATGAATGTGGAAATGGATAAAGGAATATAATAGATGTGGTTAGGGGCTATTTCCTTTGGCGGATGATCATAATAACCTATGACGATACCCCATCACAAGATACCATAGCATCATCCCTTTAAAATCAAGAGATATAATGATGATATAAAAAAAATGTGAACCCTATATTATGTGATACATGAACGATTCTTATAAATTAAAATATTTTACATGTAGTACTAACATGTAGTACTCTACACCTCATGATGCATATATTCTTGCCATGTAGAGCAAATCTCAATTCACACTAAACACTCATGAAATTGTATATGGGTATACACCCTTATCATTTGAACAATCCTTAACATAAAACCAATGAATTAATGTGAGCCCAAGTAAATTTACTCTTATTTCCATAAAAACTCTTAGATGTATGGCCATGAAATTAACACTCATTCATGCACTCCTCCTTCAATGCAAACCATTATTCTCAATGACTTAGAAAGAAACCCATGGAAATGAATATTGAACACTTGGACATGTGGCCTTCTAATGTCTGTGATCTTGGAAATGTTCAAGAGGCCCTATTACTTGAATATCTTATGATTATGTAGTCACACGACTCCTCACTACTCTCTTGATGTTATCATGAAAAATCCCCTCCAATAACTCAAGACCATATATGTTTTTTAAGCACCGTGCAAAGCATCATAGATCTGGGTCAGTGATGAATCTAAATTCCCCCTAGAATATAAAAAACACACACATGTGAGTATAAAATAGATATAGGAATTATCAGAGTAGAGAAAGACGTGATTTTAAGAGTATTCCTCTAGGTAAACATTGATAACAACTGAAGGGATTATGAAGTATATTTAAAGGTTTAATGTGATCATCCCATTGATCCTGAGAAGAACTATTGACATGTTAAATAGACAATGAGAATTAGTTTCTTCATTTTTAATTGATTATGAAATTCCTGAACATGCCAACATCTAACGAATAATAAGGCATTGATGTAATAAAGGATAAAAATGATGGAAGCTTCATGCAAAGATGGACATAATTATTTTTATGTGAGCAGGTCTTATAACCATGTGATATGATAACCAATAAAATGATGAAATTTAGACATGTCATATAAGTATTGTGAAGTACTCCAAAATGTCATCTAGATAATAAAATGGCATTTGGAACTGTCAAAAAAGTTACACGACTCCCTTTGGATATGTTTGGAAAATCATGTGAAGACCTACACAAATATCAAGAAGATCATGTGACTTCCTCTAAAATTGTCTGGAAGATCTTAATAAATCCACTGGAAAATTCAATAGTATCATGTGAAGTCCTCCATACATGTCAGGAAGATTATGAAATGAACTCTAGATAGGTCCAATAGATCATGTGAAGTCCATCGAGCATGTCAGGAAGATTAGGAGAAGTCATACATAGATTCTAGGTAGATCATCAAAAGACCTCCAGACATGTTTGAAAGTTAATGTGAAATCAATTTCACATGTCATCCATGTCAGATGATGACCTTTTACATGTCATGAAGATCATGTGAATCCCTCCAGATATATCTGCAAGATTATGTGATGTTCTCCAAATATGTCATGCAGATCATGTGAGGTCCTCCAGAACATTAAGTTGATTCATGAAAAGTCCTTTAGAAATTTCATCATGATCACATGACATACGTCCGATGTTTCATCATTGATCACATTAAAACCACTAGAAATTTCAATGATACGCTGCTTGGAATGTTTTGAAAATGGAATGGGCATGTCCAAAAGACACAACTAGACATGTCAAGATTGTCCATCAAGAAAACTCAGGTATGTTCCCTCAATCCACGTGATCTCAACTAATGAGTATTTGGATGATCATTTCACATTTATATGGGAAGTTTCTATAATAGACTATAGATAAAAAATAATTATGAGATCTTCAGGCTGCTTAGGGTCTCCACCCTCTATCTGTCATAGGGTACAATTCAGATATCTTCCAATCAGAATATTCCTTTGTGTCTATATCCCAAACACTCTAGATCATGGTACCCAAACTGTCTTTTGATTTTTTTTTCATTTTTCCTTTTCCATCAGTGGAGAAGAAATGGTATCATGCATGTAAATACACTTTGGTGTAAGTCTGTGATATTTTATTTACTCAAATTCATAGGACTCAACCCCTATGGGTCCATGATTGTTCCCCATCTATAATCAGATTAATAAACTAATTGGAATATATAAAATCTAATTCCTACTATAATTAGTGTACATAAGAATAATTCCTATGATCACGCTCTATATCAAACAATCCTTAAGGGATATCATAGTGCACAAGTCTATATCCCTATGATGTGAAACTTATTACTTGATATATCTTATTTATCACCCTGAGAATGACCCATGCGAGATTAGGGATTTGAAAAAGCATATAAATATCATTATAAAATTCCCTAAATCTGGGAAACGTTAGTGTATAGGAGTAGTTCAAAAACATAATAAAAATTCCTCCATGCATGGGTGTCCACCTTGGTGTATGTCTCAAAGGAATTCAAATATTAATAAACTCTAGGGAATCAACCCTCATGAGTACTAATTATATGTCCATTCCTATCAGTGGGTCGAGGGAGAACCAAACTATAAAGACACTACTTATTCTTATAATAATGATACATTGGGATCCTTTCAAAGTGTCACTCTATATACGTGATGCATAATTTCTTTCATATACTTCATTTTTGAATGTTGTTAAACTAAATAACATAGAACTAAAAAATCTATGTGGGTTTTGATTCCTGTTATCATTGGATATGCGGGATTCCACTTAAAAGTTCAACCCCTTCCATAAAATATTAATCACATTCCTAGATTATAGTAAACTATAGTGTTCCTGATTCAAATGATTCAAAACACATTGAGATACCCATTGTTATGAAATAATAAGAACCAAATGGATAACCGTTGAAACATGTAGATAGGCTCATCAATAGAACTCCCATTAAAAGTGGAATGATTTAAAACATGATCGTTTTATTAGGGTAATGAATACCATATCAGGATTTGGGAGAGATTTAGGAATACATATTAAATCTTTAAGAGAGTCTTGGAGTAGGAAGTAATTCCAACCAAAAGGGAATGATGAGATCAACCTCCAATCCTATAAACAAATGTGGGTTACTATGTGTATTTGGTCTTAAAACCCCATGAAACCACCTACCATTGGATACTAGGATGGTGATTTATTGTATACATAGGATCTGTTGGGATTTTCCATTAGAGATGAAAAAGTTAAATAGACATGAATGATTATGAAACCATACTTGAACCCCCCCAAATATGTCATCCCATTCATAGGTTAAAAATGATTGATTTTATAGTTCCAATTAAGCCATTATATTTCTCCTCCTTCAATGGTAACACAGACCACTTGACATTATATTTTATAGTCTATGTTGACTAATGATACATCAATCCAAAATGCATGATTTTTAATTTACCTCCATAATTAATTATTTCATATGGATAACTAACATAGTGTTTAAGAAACATAAATCCAAAGCTATAGAAATGATCAAAATATTCAGATGGAAAATTTGTAATCATTTGGAATTATATATTTCAATGGTTAAAGAAATAATTAAATGAGTTCAAATGTAATTAATTTGATTCACATCAGAAGAAACATGAAATTAAAGACCACTAATATTATACACAAACACTTCTTTATATGAGTTTTTTAAAAAATCAGATGTTTAGTTGATTTGGGAATAACTATACTCCCTAAAGGTAAACATTTAATGCACTTTTATATTGAATATATTTTTTTTATTTTTTTATTCGGAACTGATGATTGTTGAGTTTAGAATAAAAAATTAATCAGAATGAGATGTGGTATAAGAAAAATATTAATGTGAAATACTTGAAGTTTCTTTTCATTCCATGATTATCAAAGATTAAAAATTTATATTTAAGTAACATTGATAAAAAATCAAAAGAATGTTTATTTATGGAATATTCATCCAATGAATGAAAAAAATGTGATGGAACAAATGACCACATAATCCTATTAATTCCGCAGATGTGAAATCCATTGAAAATAATTCCACCTAAATACAATTTAATGAAAAATATATGGATGGAATCACATAGGACAATATGTTATCTTCTGGATGAGTTGATGAAAAATAAGATGGTTGTGACCCTAACCCTATACAAGTCGATTCCAATAAGTCCACTCATGTGGATAGTATTACCAAATGAAAAATTATAATGTTACATATTTCATAAAAATTGGTTGAACTAGAAGATATCACTGGAATTTGTGAACCCCAAGTTTTAATAAGAAAAAAATGTGGCATAGAAATTAAGTGGATGTTATCTTGGAGGTGAATCCTCAATCCATTTTTGAATCATTTAATAAAAAATAATAGATAAATGTGATGAATGAGGAGTTGGATTGTGAAAAATGACACCTCATATATTATTCATAAAAAAATATTGAAAAAATGTTATAATAACTATGCTTGTTTTCATAAATAAACATAATAAAAATTATAATTAAACAAATAAATCATAGTTAGTCTATAAAGGATATTCATAGGCTGAAGGTGTTGATTTGGAAGAAACCGTTACCTAAATTCCAAGCAATGAAAACAACATAATTTTCTTGGATTTCTCTCATCAATGAAATTATAAAGTCTATCATATGGATTTAAATTCATCGTTCTTCAATGGTGAAGTTGGAGAATAATTTTGTGTCGAGGAAATTATGGGTTTTATAATTGATAATAATGAAATAATGGTATGAAATATTATAAAATATTTTAATGGGTTGAAGTATGATCCACATGCCTGATACTATAAAAGAATAGTTTCATCAAGTAGCTGAAATATTTTAAAGGAAAAGTTCATATATAATTTTATATGAAATAGATGAGTAGAGGTAACTTGATTTTCATTTTATATGTTGATGAATTTTTTTTATCTATTAATAGGGAAAAATATATTAAATTATTTTATAAATAGATGATATGGAATTGTGATATGTAAATTCTCTAAGAGTTTAAGTTATTTTCAATACTACATGTTTATCACAAAGTATGATACATATTCCTTTCATCGATATAGTACACCATGTAACTATTTAATAACATTGGTATGTAAGATTAATATGAAGTATCTACGCCCATTACACATTGTTTTTAACTAATAAAACATGAATCTATAAAAAAATGTGAATAAAAAGGAATTTTATATGATAATTAAAATATTTATTTTTCTAATAAATCAAGGCTAGAGAGTAGTTATAAAGTAAATTTGTGTTCTAGATATCAAAGTGTTCTTACATATTCACACATGAAATCTCCAAGGATAATTTTTATACAAGTTAATGGAACATCAAATTATGTTTTGATTTATAAAAGGAGTATAAAAATAAACATACATGGTTTCATAAATATGTATTAGGCTAAAGATTATAATTATTTAAATCAATATCTATAGGAATATTCTTTATGGGGGAATTATATAAGCTGGCATGGTAGAAAATAGAGTTTAGTGACTCGAAGTAAAATGAAAAAAGAGTATGTTATTACAAAAATTACATATCTTTAGATGATGTGGATGAAATTTTAAATGGTTGATTTGAAGGTTAATGTTGATAAATTTTTTAGAATAAATTGATATAATAAAATTTTAATTGATAAAAACCAAATTCACAGGTTAAATTCTCCCTATCTAAGAACATTTATATAAAATATCTTATCATCAATGTGAATTTTCATTGTATTGATGTTAATTTGTATTATTAATAAAAAATAGATAAAGTTGTTGATGTGTTCTAAAAATATATTATCCTTGAACATTTTGAGTAATCATCGAAGAAACATCATGTTCATACTTATTCACTTAGTTAAGGATGTAATGGGATCAACCCCCCTCCCTGATTTGGATGTTTTTTTAAAAGGGTATAATTTAAATACTATTAACTTCATCATTTAAAAATATATATGTTTATTTTATGATTAAATGGTGATCTTATATGAAATTTTCTTGATGATAAATTTCATATGATAATGTTTATATGGGAGATTATGAAAATGAATGATATAATATTTCTTGTCACCGAGGGATGTAATTTTCTGAAAAATTTTCATTTTTTAAAATTTTGATGTTAGGAAACTTATCCAGGAGATAGGGTATGGCTTTAGAGAAATCATAGAGTATCATAATTGAGTTTTTTTAAAAAAAATTATTTAGATTGATGAACCCATGGTTTTAAATTTTTTAGTTCCTTTTATTTTTTATTAAACCATATCATGAAAATGTTTCTGAGAAACTAGGGAAGAATGAGTTATGACTCCATGTGGGTTATATAATGATGATGCAAATGGGGGTTATTAGAAAATGTGACCATAATTTATCACGTTTTGGTAAATTGAAGAGATTGTTCATGAGGACCTATAGGGATATCTAGAAGAAAATCTTAAATATCTAGCTAATGATTTGTAGAATGATGAAAAGAAGTGTGTTTTAATGAAAAATAGTTGATGATATCTGATGAATTATTAATATGATTCTGGTAATTTTTAGAGCTATGTTTTTTAGAAAAAATTTATGTAAAATTTCAAAGTATTGATGACTTTGTAATTTTTTTAAGGATCATAAATCTCTTGGAAACTACATAATAGAAAATTGTTATATTGAATTTTATGATTCATCAAATCCATAATATATACAATGGGAATTTAATCTATGGATATCTAAGTTGTAACCATAATATTTGGTAGCTTGTAATTAATAACACTGAATAAGAAAATTGAATTCACTATAATGGCTACAACTAGTTCTATTGAACACATCACAATATAGGGAAGCGATATAATCCTTGACTCTAAGATTCATTTTCTATAATGAATAGTAAGAAAAGAAGATATGGGGTTATTATGAGGAAACTAATAAACAATGTAATGGTAATTTTATAAACTAAAAGAACATTGTGAATGGATTTTGTAGTATGAATGAAGTGTATTTGTGAGAAAAATAAATATTTTATGACCAATGTATTAGTAATTAAATGTTGAAATATGAACTAACTAATTAAATAGAAACTAATCACGGGGAATAGTAAAATATTTTATAAATCAAATAAGTAAATATACATTTTATAATATCCTACAATTATATCTAAGTATATAAATATGTAAATTTATTAAAAAGTATTTTTGAGAATATTTACTAAAAATATTAACTTTTATATTAAAATATAAATAAAATAATCGTGAAATTTAAAATTTTATTGTGATAAAATGAAAATTATTATTGGAATGAAAACATTGAAATTATATGGGGTTCAGTTTTTAGTTGTCTTTTAAGGATGCTGAATTTGTTTTGAATAATTGAAATACAATTTTTGTCTATAACATAGGTTTTTGGACATCATAGTGTTGTATAAATGACTCAATAATTTATAAAACTTTTTTAAATTAATTAAATTGACTTAATAAGTAAAATTAATTTTTTTAAATTATAAACTTAATTTTTTAACCAATTAATAAATTATTAAAGTCTTATTTATATATTTTTTTAAAATAAAAAACTCTTTTTGAAAATTCACTTTGAATTAACAATATAAATAATACCTTTCGTTTTTTGAGTGTATAAATGTAAGTAACTACATATTTTAGAATAATGACTAATTATTGACATAATAATCATAATTATTTATAGGATTGATGAAAAATAAAAAAATAATTAATATTTTAATCATAAACTCCAATATCCTTCACCTATAAATACACCTCAACTCAAAATATTCCTATTCACTTCGAAACATTTTATATAGTCTAGTATCTATTAAAATATCTTTCAAAATCGTATTCAAAATTTTTAGGTACAATCTAACTAAAAGACCATTATAAGTAGTCTTAGCAGGTTTTTTAGTTGAGGAGTTCCAAAGGAAAGTTAATAACATTCTATCCTTACACATCTATTTTTATCCTTCCTATCCCCCCCACATATATATATGTTATAACTAACATAAAATTAGAATATTTATAATTATTTATAATAGAAAAATTGAAATGTTTACTACATCTTCATCTCATTTAATATTTTTTCAAAAAACACACACAATTCACACAATGGTTTGTTTTTACAACATTTGGGAATGATTATGTTTTCTATTTATATTAATTATAAATTATTTTAATAAATAAATCAATTTATATTTTCAATATTAATAAAAAATTTAAATCTTTTAATAGGTTTAAGAGTGATAATATATAAAAATAATGAAAAATTATAAATAATAAATATTGGTATTTAAAATGGTTAAAAAAGGGTACATAGACAAGATTTATACTTTCTAAATATTATTGACTATCTATTGAACATAGAAATTTTATAATAATGTAATAATTATAAAACCAATACTATAATATGTTTTGTGATTATGGGGACATTTTTCAAAGACTAAAGATTATTATTTTTATACCAAAGCGATACTATAACTAAAAAGCACACTTCTTTGAAAAATCAACACATGATAAGTAATCTAATAAATGAATGAAATTTGATATTCAATGGGCTATAATACATGAATTAATAATTAATAATTTTCACAATTACCCAATTAACTTGTTAAATTAAACTATTCAAGAGCTTATTTTAGAATCCATGTAATTCGATAATCGTGGTAAAAGTTTATATTCACAATCCCCAATATATCCAAGTATTATTTCAATATTTTCTATATTATCTTATATGTATTATTACCAATGTATTGAAATTTTTATTTACTAGGTTTAATATGTTTTTATATATTATTATCTTGACATTTATCTTATTTATTTAATGGGTGTCTCCTACTCCCTTTCCCCTTCTTATGATTTTGTTATCTATCACTCTATATCTCTGTCTATTGAATTTATCTTTTTTATTCGATTTATAAATTCATTCTCTCATCAATGGATTTTACATCATTTAATATATACATTATTAACACAAATATTTCACAATTAACTTTTAATGGTGTTTAGTATGAGTGTTATACCAATGGTTTGACATGGGAAATTTTGATAATCATTATTTATAATATTTCAATATATATATTTATTGATTATCTAACACATTTTATGTTAGAGTTTCATTATGAAAAATTTGGTATTTTATTTTATACATATTTTTTACAATATGATTAATTCGTTAGTATTAGTAAATGATTTTAGAGTCCAAGACTTATATACCCTCTCGATGCATTGGTAGGTCTCATGGGAAAAAGTAGATTGGGTATCTATTGAATGATTACTCATTTAAGTACAGTTTTTTGGTGACATCCTTGAATGCATGGTTATGATATCTACAATTTTTTATTATATCATTTTGAGATTACTAATTTATATCAATGCGGTTATTTATTTCCATTATTATTCTAGCCATGTATATATTAAAAAATGCTATCAGTTATATGGAAGTATTTTATTATTTATTCCTGAAATATTATGTATTTCTTATTAATGTCTTATAATTTTATGTACTAACATACCCATTAATAAGAATATAATATCACCAATTTGCATATTTTTTTATTTCCTTGGAAATCCATGAAGGATAATATGATTGATAAAATGATAAGATAAGAGGTAATAATAATATTTCATGTTTTTTAATGATGTTTCCCACATAATGTATTAATGCTATATGTATTTATTCCCTTGAGACTTCTAAACATTGTTTATTATTTATTATTATCAAAATATTTTGTACCATTTTAATAAATCACCACCACCATATGGTTATTGGAGTAATGGTTATTACACTCTTGAAGTCCAACACACATAATTTTAATAAAGATTACACTATGGAATGATCATCAAGGGACCCTAAAATAACACAACCACATGTATAACATCATTTATGGCCCTCTATGATCTACATTTTTATCTCATTATTTCAAACATTATTAATACTTATTTATATTTCCATTACTAAGATACCCAATACCACATAGCACATTACCCAAAAATCATGTAATACATTGCATAATATATTAAGAACAACTTACATTATAGAATATGTAGTTATATCATCCATAATAAGGGGTTGATTTATAAATATTTTCATGAAATAAAATAAATTTTAACCTCCCCCCTAATACAAGGATTTATGGATAATAAGATTTACAAAATTAGAGAAAATAAAAATAGAGAGGGATACAATATAACACTACCTATAGCGACTACCACAATATAAAAATCACAAATCAAATAAGAAAAAGGAAGATATGATCATGGAAATGGAATTAGAGATTAATGGGGTTGGACAATATGGTGTGTAGGTTATATTTTGGAAATGCAGTGTTGTATATTATAAAAAAATATATAAATAAATAATTTAAATACATTTTGTAGGATACATGGTGGTTGATAACCACCACAAGGTACCATGTGGTCTACTCTAATCTTATAGGATGGCCAATAAGACAAGCACTAACCAACTGGGGCCTTTATCGAGTTGTTAGTAGACTGAAAACCCTACATCAAGATCACCTCTAATAGAGAAGAGACTACTAAATAGTAGAGAGTATGAAAATCACACAATATGTGAGGCCTTAACTAGTATCCACAAACAACATACACATATATCTGTTTCATAAAATAAAAATCAACACCCAAAACATAAATATATGAATACAAGAACTGTGTAAAAAAATCCATGAGATATAAAAAAATAACCACAATTCAACATGGGAAAATAAGAAACAACTTTACATATGATAACCCACTAGATCTTATTGATACAGGACACCAGAAAGCTCTTCCATATTATGTGTACTCATAGAAATATATCTATCCCAAATTTTCACTATCTCCATCAATAATATCCATTCTCTATAATGGGTCACAAATCATCACAAGTCGTAAGATCCAAACAATACTCATAATTATAATATCTAACAAGACCATATATGCACCACTATGTATTCTACATAGACACATTTCATGTGGGAGTAAGGATCACGTACAGGTGATGATAAACATACTCCACAAGGATCCCTACAAATAAAGAGGAAACTCAAAAAGAATCATCTCAAAACAATATGTATGGGAGATTAACTAGGAGGAATAAAAAAATATTAATCTAGATATTCGCAGCCACCAGAAGCCTTAGGGATAGAAGGATATATCATTCATCTTAGATTCAATCATTAGAGCTCACAACTCAAGATAAGGTAAGAATCCTCAAATAACCTATAATACCATAGAGTTTGAAGTTGATATCCCAATAATATATTGAATCATTATGGCTACCAATGAGTTTTCAAGGATTCACAATACCATATTAAATCATATATCCTCCTATTTTCATTATAAAAAATCCAAAATGAATCCTAAAGGGGGGATCCTTCTCATCATAAATATTTATTATCATTAAGAGTAATACCACACCCTCTAGTCCATCAAAATAATTCTATCATACAATAAAAAAAGTATACATTCCATAAAACCCATATAACCTCACAAGAACTATAATTGATGTTCCATAATTCATTGGATGAAACCTCTATAGAGGTGAATACTAACTCTAGTAGAGGATATCTTACCCTAATGAGATCTATTTTTGGGGTAATACCAACTTCCCAGATAGTGGATCCTAGATCTGAGCTTGTAAGGGAAATACCAACCCTACCTATAAAATTAACCATAGATAGAGATCTATTCACTGAGCCTATGAGGGTAATAATGAATCTACTGATAGAATGATAATTCTCTAATATGCATTATTACACCCCATTAATGATTTTATAGATGTAAATTTTAAATCATCCCATCTCAACACAAAAATAGCCTCTGTTTGTCGAATGTACCACACCATTTTGATCTATTTAGAAAAATACTCATGATTGGGTATCTATTTATTGAAAAAATAATAAATTAAAAAAATATGAATTTCATTGAAACATTGAAGTGAAGGGATAAGTTATGGAAGTGGTTTTTAGAGGAAAATTTGTACTTAATAATCATATATTTGTCATTAAAATTTTACCTCAATGTCTACATCTTGATGATGCAGTCTGATCATCAATTTAACATCATTATAAAGAGTTATAACTACAACACACACTTATAAATAAAATAATAATTATATAATAATAATTATTATCATTATAATAATAATAATTATTTTAAAACTTTAATAATATAAATTTAAGGAGATAAACTAATGAAGATTCTCCTACTTCCCATTCCCTTGATAACACACCGGACCACATGACAATCACTTCGAACCCACCAGATACATATGTGAATGTCCCCCATAGCCATCACCATCAGAAGATATGACTGACCAGTCATCCTCTACTACCTATAATCATATGGCTCAACCTCTACTATCATCACAATAAATTGCATCTATTGAACATTTACAGATTCAATTCCACCCAAGACCATACAAAACTGTATCCCAAGTTAATTATTCTATCACCCACCTATTTCTTCCCTTAGCATTTCATGATACCATATGTGTAACAAGACCAAAAACGTTCTCTATGTCCCTTCATGAAGGGTGTTCTCATATTGGTGTAGTGAAATGTGAGGAAATGTAGTGAAAAGATCATGACCCCAACCTATGAATTGTTTTCCATTTTTAAATAATATGAATTTATTAGAAAAATTACATTGCATTGAACAAAAACATGGATCATAATTAATCTATTATCCAGTTTATATAAGAAAATAATATTATATATTAATTAAAATATTCCATCAATATAACCATAACTAATTTAAATAATGGAAATTTAATAAAATATAAATATATATGTATATATATATATCCAAAAATAAACCATGTTAAAACTTTCTCCACATGTCATAATAATTAGATAACAATTATTCAATATTTAATTTCAATTTTAGATTTATATAACCACGAATAAAAATAATTATAATACTATATCATTAAGTTATATCACGGTGGGTAGATAAATAGAAATTAGTATACTCTAACCCGGCGTTGGTTGAATTTTTTTTGAAGACTTTGTTTATGCATATTGTCATTGACTATTTCAGTGAGGAATTATTTGATTCCTATAATTTATTTCCAATAATTTACTCTCCAACTATGCTACTCCAATCATATGTGTTATGTGGACAATGTCAGGAAAAGAGAATATGGTTCTTAAATAGAATATTAAGTTATTTCAAGGGATTAAATTACTAATAAATAATAAAGTAAACATATATATGAATTTACATTTATATTATATTTATCCATATTTTGTGGCCATACACTAGAGAGTCTGATGTGAATGATTGTTACAACACCAATAGAGTAAAACCCATGTTTCAGAAGAAATCACTATTTGGGATTCTCCATCAAAGGATTTATATTGTCAAGAATGAACAATTCATTAGAATTCATGTTCATGAAAAAAATAATATTTTTATGCGTAGTTTAATTTTATCAAGAACCTTTGATGCCTGAAAACACACATGGGATTATATTAGGGTTAATAACTACACCTCATAATCAAATGAGAAATCATAAATAAATGAGGGCTTGTTCTACGATAAATTTACGATTTTACATATTTAGAGGTGCCCATACATTAAAACATGAAACTAATTCAAATCTCAATAACAAAAATTTTGGGTGACTAAATAATCAAAATCATTAAAAATTTCAATTCATGAAAAGAAAACTACTAAGATTTCATAATGTTCATGACCTGAACCATCGAGACCTACCTAGATGGTGGAAGGTCATTCCATAACTACCCCAAGCCTACCTCTATAGGCTAGGGTCTAGTGAACATCACTGAAATGAATGACTAAAAATAGTTGGCCTTTCATTAAAGTACCTTTACTCATGAACCCATCCATCTTCATGGAAAAGCACAGAGGAATAAATTTAAAGAAAGTAACATCTAGAGACTAATCCTTACATTTAAAACCTCTAGGTAATATAAAAGAGTGTTATAATATAATCTAAAATATAAAGGGGAAAATACTTTTCCAACTACAATTGATGTCCTAAACTAACAATATCTTTATATAAAATGGTGAGAGATCTTGGATTCAGATATCTAATCCCTACAAATGATACCTAGCATCTTGTGTTTATGTTTAAAGAAATAACCATGTGTAGGACCCTCAATTTTCCTTGGTAGTGTACACTTGAGTGGGGAAAATATCTATATAGAGGACCCACACCAAAATCCATTGGGGGGGGGGTACAAATCAGTAGGTAGAGGAACCATTCCCAAGTCCATCTGATGGTTCCACATAGTAGGTAGAGCACCCACACCCTAGTCCATCTGGGGGGTACAACTTAGTAGAAAGATAGAGGACACATGCCCTAGTCTATCGGGGGGGGGGGGGGTACCACTCCGTATATTGATATAGGTCCTACACCCTATTACTTTAGGGGTTACCACTCTGTAGATAGATAGAGGACCCCCGCCCTAGTCAATTAGGGGGTACCACTTCATATATAGATAGGGGACCCAGTCCCCAGTCTATCAAAGGTTGTACAACTTAGTAGATATATAGAGGAACCACACCCTATCCTATTAGGGGTAAAAAATAATATATATAAGACTCAAAACCAATTCCTCTATGGGGTATGAATCGGTAGATAGATAGATAGAGGACTAAAACCCTATTCCTTCAGGGGTAAAACTCTCTAGTGATCATGCCCGATCACTGCCTTCATCAAGCACCAAATTAAGAATAATAATTCTCGGAAAATCTTGTATCATATATAAAAATACACTACGAGGGCCTCTATTAAATTCTATGTGGAAATAAGCCTATGATATGCTACTCACCGACCAAAATACGAGTCTAAAAAACTGATATGAGAGGTATACATTTCCTAAAAATGGAGGTACAACAGGTGTAAGGGGTCCACATAACCTGTGGCCCCACTCCTCTTCTTGTTTATTTCCTCTCAAGTACTTGGATATGAGGATATTTACCACTAAAAAGTGTGAAAGGGTACTACAAAACATGTATTGGCCACCAAAGACCAACCAGTGTTCTCCTGGCCATGTCTGTGTACACTAGATTTGTGCTAGTACACGACTTGTTCCTTGCCATTCTTGTGTCCATTTACTCCCAAGTATATTTTGGGCCAAGAAAAACAAGTCACATAATAGGGGGGGGGGGGTCCCAAATGGAATGTGATATTTAACTCACTGAAAACAATTTCTGTCATATCAAGGGTACTACACAACAAGTGTTCATCCTAGTACATGCTGTGAAGTATCGATTTTTACCGAATTCCAAGTTTCCTTCATGCATCACCATCACTCTGCCACCATAGTTTCCACCAAATATATTGGAAGAAGTCCTATATCTAGGGACTTATATGACTCATCAGTCACTATCAATCGATTTATAAGATTTAGTGGCCTAAAATTTGGAATGTAAAATGCATGTAGAAGGAGGTATAATCTCTCACACACTACCCATCACTGTCGTTGGTAGAGTTCCCAGATCAATTGAGTATCACCCAAGTTCCATATGGATATATCCACCAATAATTGATTCACTCATTTTTTACACATTCACCTTGAATTTTAGGGTTAGATCACACTCATAACCGCTTGATAATGTTGAATCATGGACCGGTAGCCCAATGACGAAGAACGTGGAGACAAAATTGTGTAATGGCACAAGAAAAAAGTTGCAATAATCATTTTTCAAGAATTAATTTCCAATTAATATAGATCAGGGATATTCCGGGTGGGAAACATGGAAACAAGGTAAGAATTATACAAGATAAATATAATACCTAAATTTATGGAGCTCAATAAAAGAATAGATATCATAGATCAAAAAAAGATAAATCAATGATCAAACATTAAATCACATGGGTTGAATCAAAAAATGATGAGTCATGAATTAATATTTGATTTTTTTGGTGAAGAATTTAGTCTCCAATAATGGAAAAGACCTAATGCATTCACTGTTCCTCAATTCACCTTGATTCGATTGTCGGTTAGTGTCTGATATTGATTCTCTGCTGAAGAATAGTTGAAATTATTCTCAATTATCCCATGGTTTTTTTGATAACCCTTCAAATGATCCATAACATCCTATTTATAGAGATAATATTGTTTAGGACATTTAATTTAAAAGAAATATTTTTTTATTTATTTTAATTAAATGTAGATTCCAATGACCGCCTCTACCGAACATCCCATGTTAACCAAATTTAGGTTACACCTATGGAAAATAACGTGATATGGATTCATCCATGGCATTAGATTTTATATCCAAGACATAATTTTGTATATATTCCATTATTCAGGAAAAAATATTCACACATGATATAAAATATATCTAATATTTTTATAAAATTAATTATGGGATCACAGGGCCTCGGAATTACACGTCTTCTCAGAACATAACTCTAAAAATATTCCTTCATATATTTCAAATCATTACAAGGTAAAATAATATTCCCAACATTATTCACTCATTCAATATTTTTGCATAAAAAATTATAAAATAAGAAAAAATGTTGGGATACTGAGGCCACATATGGCTGTCCCACTCCTAGGATCTCTCCTTTATGCTCTCATGATACCATAATAAATGAACCAAGGGAATAGTCCATCCATGTAGGTTCCTATCATGCAGATCCTCCACCACCAATGGGTTCTCTATGAATGTTTCTCTATACACAGCATCAAACTCACCCCATTAAATAACATGCATGGTATTATGAACATTTATCTTTATCTATGCCATATGAAAGATTTCATTCACACACACCAACTACGGGGGAAAGGTGAGGTAGTAAGAAACTCACCAACCTTCTACAAGACCTTAAATGACTTGATGAACCTCAGGGATAAATTAACTTCCTAGTTGAATCTCCACAATCCTTACCATGTAGAGAATCTCTGAATAGTATGATATCCCTTATAAGACTCCAAGGGACAATGACATTTATCAACATAAGATTTATGTCATCTCTAGGATGTCCTCATTTGTTCATGGATTACCGGGACCTTATCTTTAATCTCCATCACCATCTTTAGCACAACAAGATACACCTCACCAATCCCAGTCCAACAGAAGGTTTAACTAAAAGGTCTCATGTATAGTTTGTAAAAAGTTTCCATGGTGATAATAGAGTGATATCTATTATTATAGAATAAATATATCAATGGAAAGTGATAATCCAAAATCTATCTGAAGTATAGAACCAAGCCTTCAATATATCCTCTAGTGCCAAGATAATGTGCTTGTTATTAACATATTTCTATGGGTGGAAAGGCATAAGTATACTCATTTGTGTCTTGAATTACTCCTATAGTCTTATACACATCCATGATGTAAACTAGGAGTCATAGTCTGAGAAAATAATCATAGTCACCCCATGAGGGAAAACGCTCTCCTATAGATAAGACTACCCAAACACTCCACCAAACTCATCTCCCTAATAATAAGAAACTATTAAAATTTTGTATGTCATTTAAATATCACTCAAATATAATCATTTCCCCTCAAAATCCATAGACTCATTATCATAGTTTCCATAGATATTCTATCCTATTTCCATATAAGAAGATTAAGAGGCTACCAAAAACCTACCATAACATGGTGCTCAACCACAACCCACTTACATTTGAGACACCGAGGGATGAACTTGTCCATACTCATCAATATTACATCCCACCAGAATATAAAATAATGGTCTACATACATCTTCCTCACATTGATATGTACAACTAAAGGAGATGTTTGAAACTCCATCATCACCACCTCCCACATCATGATCAGGACCCTGAACCATCTAGGAAATAGGATCACATGATTCACCCCTTTAGAAAATCCATATGGTGAATCACCTGAGGATATTTGGTCATTTAGGAGTATATAGTCTATGTCTCCTAACAAATCCTCCCTCACACATTGGAGGAGATAATGATTCAATACCATCAAAATAAAAAAAATTCACCCTCATCCTCTACTAAGGTCATCTGAATGGAAGCCAACTAATTAGAAACCTCTTCCACCAAGAAATCATAGGGATTACTACTAAAATAATATACCACCATGTTGACCTTCCTGGGAGTATAGACCGTATTTTAATAATGTAACTCCAATATGTTCATTTGAATCATGTTTAGATCAATCTGCAGGAAGGCATACCTGAGACTTTGATGAACTTAGTAAACTACAAAGATCACCCACAAAAGATAGTACCTCTATATCATTAGAGAAAAGTATATTACTAAAAACTACAGTTCATGATTCAAAAAATTTTTCTTTTGAGGTATCAACTATATTGACACATATGAGATCAAAAACTACCTTTACATCAACATTCATCTAATCCCATATCCATAGGAATCAAAAATACAAAATGTACTCCACAACCTCCTCTGGTAGTCTTAAAATATGATCTATCATCAACCTAAGAATCAACTCCTCAAAGGATCATTAGAACACCTCAGTCCAACTAAATGACTTCCCTTTTAATGTTAGGATGGTTGAAGGGGTAGAAATCTTGGATATTTATTCCACAATCCTTATGTAGTAACCCAAAATACAATAAAACTCCACACCTCTAATACACTCTTAGGTAGATCCCAAGAAAAAACTGCATTAGTATTCACCGGTTCCATAACTAACACACTCATAGAAATGAAATTTATAATAAATTAAATCTTTTGGATCTAGAACTAAAACTTTTAGAGAATACCATAAATCTGGTTCTCCTAGTAAATGTCTAGAACCACCCTCATCAACTCTTCATCCTCCCCCTCTAATGCAGAGTAGATGAGTATGTAATCAAGGAATATAATAATAAATCGTTCCTAGTATGGATAGAGGATCTTCATCAAAGGAAAAAATATAGCATGGGAATTCATCAGATAGAAGGTCATCACCATGAAATCATAGTCTTAAAAGAGACACTAGAATGATATCATTGGAATATCATCCTCGTGAACCCTCAAATGGTGGTAACCAAACATGATATCGATATTTGAGAACCATATAATTCCTTGAAACTAATCATAGAGGTCATAAATCCTCAGTAATGGTTACTTTTTCTTTATAATGTCCTAGTTCATGTGATGATATTAAAAAAAATCCATAAGCTCTAATCCTCAATTTTTACGAACAAAACAAGTGCTTCCGGGGGGCATTGGGTATTATAAAACCCATTTCTCAAAGGTTCTACAACTACAGATTTAGCTACTATAGATCAATAGGGTCCATTTGATATTCTGAAGAATATAATTATGTTTTCTTGGGGTGAAATTTGATGAACAAATTCATATCTCCCCTTGAATTTTGGCTACAGATTCCTATAGGAAAGATGTACATATAATCCTCCACCACTGAAAGAATTTATATTCCTAAAGGGACCATTTTTCCAATTGATAAACTCACCAACAGATGGGTGACAGCTTTCAACCTCCTCTAAGAAAACCCACTGCCTTTCTACAAGATATCTCTCTCCCAAAAAAGATAATATCTTCACATCAATCTGAAGCCATCTGATTCATCTATGGTGATTGTTAATTTGGTATTAGACTATGAAAACCAGTCCATACCAAGGATTACATTGTATAGTCTCATCATGATGACCAAAATTTACCACTAGAAACAATATCTACCAAGTGATAACTTGATCTTGCAATAGATAAACAATATAAATGAATCATTCAATGTAAGAAACTCAAGGAAAAGGTTATGGGAAAAAATATCTATAGGGAGAAAAAATCTCTCACAAAAAGTAAGGAGATGAAGGAATGAATCAAAACAGTATACACTACTTCTAAATCAAGAGTATAATAAACTTTGACCATACCACTAATCATCTCATGATATTTTGGGTCATATAACTCCATAGCATGTAGCTACCCATGGCCTTGACCGCCAGCTTCCTGATCCTGGCATGGGCCACTTTGTGATGGTGGTGTAAAGAGATCATAAATTCATTATTCACTATATTCAACTCCTTAGTGAGCCCCACTTACTCCTCTCCAAGATTTACCTCCCTAAGTGCCACCTTGGATATTATTGGGAGATCCATGATCATTAAACTTCCTCTTCCGTGGTGGTCAATCTAATATCTATCATCCATCCTTAACATGTTGGGTAATAAAATCACATGTCATGTGACCTTTCCAATAAAATTTATAACATCACCCTACATCGTATTTCCCTGGTCCTCTATTTAGTCCATGTTCCATGTGACCATATGCATGAGTTTGACCATTATAGAATATATTATGCTAAAACCCATTCAATTGGCACCTACTAGCAGGTGTAGAAAACTCATCCCTATGATTCCCAGTGCCAACTCCAACAACATGGAACCCATCAGATATGAATCTATATGTCACCATATCTTTTGATAACATTATATCATATTTGGGAATACATAGGGGTACTACATTACAACTAATGTCTCTATAGGGACCCCACTAAAACATCTATGTCTAGAAGTAACCATCCCGAAATATGTTGAGGGGGTACCATGTGAGGTTAGTGAACCTAAAGTCATACTGGAAAACTTTAATCCCTCCTTACTATGTCTCTAATATCTCATATATCGAAATTGAGAACAAACATGAGGGTTAGTACTCCTTAATAAATAACTGCTAGAAGTCAGAACATGAGAGTGTCGATTCATCATGCATATGGGTTGCTAGGCTCTACCAATGCCTAACTGCTCCATGGAAAAGGCTATCTTCCAACATTACCATCTAACCAGTCAGGGTCCACACACATATGAAAACATGGATCATTGAATCAATCCAATCCTCCACTACCTGGGGATATATATCATGCATAACCTCAGTGTACTCTAGCACTATAATTCGTGAAGTGCACTAGGTCTATACGAATCCTCATCCAACTCTACAGTTATAATTTGTAGCTCGATAGGTGAGGTCCTACTACCTATCCACATGGAGGGAAGATCTTGTTTGAAGGCCCCTAAAATGAGGCCTCATCACTCATTGTATTTTCATAATTATCCTGAATTTGTAGCCTTTTTGGAAGTCTTTACAGAGGATTTTAAATATTTAATCAAGACTTATCTGGTTCATATGATCATATATTCATCGGGATTTTACTCAAGAATTATAGTCAAAGGACTGAATACTATATGATAAATGTTCTAATGTTTTTTATAACCAATGTACCATTATTCCAATAGATCAAGAAGCTAATCGATTTCCTGGTGAATAGATACAATGAATGATGCTCTAACACCAGATCCCTAAGCATGAGAGTCACAATTAAGATAATTTGAAATTATTTCGATAAATTCCCAACCAAATAACATAAGGTTAAAATAATCCAAACACTATAATTTGGTCAAACCTCCATTGATAGAAAAATATCATGACCCAAAGCATCTAGGCCCACCTGGAAGAATAAATCCCTAGCCATAACTACCCCATGCCCACCTCCATAGGAATATGGCTGGGGACTAACACTGAAATAGATAACTAAAATTGGGAGGCTTTTTCCTAAAGTACTTTTAATCACACACCCAACCACCTTCAGTATAAGTGAAGAGGAATAAATGTAAAGATAGTAACATCTAGAGAATAAAACTTTTATGTAAAAAATATAGGGAATAAAATTTTTTAGGATATTATAGCATGAAATGTAATGATGAAGATACAAGACCCACCAAAACAGATGTTACAAATAGAGAATATATAGAAAAGAAATGTTGTGAGAGCCTGGAACTAGATCTCTAAGACCCAACCACCGTGCAGGGTCAAACACACCCAGGTATCCGTATACTTCTCTGTAATCACCACTGACATGTCTATCATCTTGTATAAGACATGAAAAATGTGGGAAATATCCACAAATGGGTGAGTATATAATTACCAATTAGGATGCACTAAAAATTTTTGGGGGAGAAATAGGAGACATGATAAAAGTAATAAGCTCAACCCACTGAAGATGAGAGGAATATGAAGCCCATAGAAAAATGGTATATATATATATTCTCAAAAAATAAATCTAGTACGATAGAGAAATAGGATATATATCTCATAGATCATCCTAGGAAAATATTCTTCCAATAGTTCCAAAGGTGTCCACCAATGATGCATAGTATCATTCATTTCAGTCTAAATAAGTAACCATGTGTAAGATACACACCTAACCACTATGACACATAGTCAAGGGTGAACAATATCCAAGTAGAGTGAAGATACCCTAATCCATTTGTTGGGGTATCACTTAGTAGGTTGAGGACACATGCCCTAGTCCATCAAGGGTGTACCACTCAACATGTAGAGGTCCCACACCCTAGTCCATCAAGGGGTACCACATAATAGAAAGATAAAGGACAAATTCCAAAGTTTGTCAAGGGGTAAAACACAGTATATGGATAAAGGACCCATTACCTAGTCCATCATGGGTTACCACTTAGTGGATTTAAATAGGACCAATGCCATAGTCCATTAGGTTGTACCACTCAGTCGATATATTGAGGACCCATGACCTAGTCCGTTATGGGGTAGGTCTCAGTTGATTGATAGGGGATCCATGGCCTAGTCTGTTAGGGGTAAATTTTAGAATATATATGACCCCCACAATAGTCCATCAAGGAGGTACCAATTAGTTGATATATAGATGGAGGACTCATTCTCTAGTCTGTCTGGGGGGAAGCACTCTCAAGTGATCTAGACTGATCACTCTTATCGTCGAGCACTTCCAAAAGAAGCATCAAGATAATAGAATCTAAAATTATATCTAAAAATCCACTTAGAAGTCCACTATCTCATTATACATGGAAGATAACTTATTATTTCCTTCTCATGATTCAAAATCCAAGTCCAAATGAATGAGATTTGAGAATTTGAAGTTTCCTAAAAAGGAGGTACATAGGGTGTAAGTGTTCCCCATGTGTTTTGGACCCACTCCTATACCCTAATATATCTTCACTAGTAAATGTATCTTTATCCATTTAGCAATACACAACATGTAAGGGTACTAGAGGACATGTCTTAGCCACATGGTCCATGCCCATGTTTTCTTAATTGTGCCCATGTACACTGGTAATGTTATGGTACCTGAAATGTATTTAGAAGTGTTTTCATCTTTGTACTCCTAAATTATATGCCAAGCCACCACTACACAGTCACATATCACGTGTGGTCCCCAAATAGTGCGTGATATTTAACTCATATGAAAACCCTATCTAATGAAACCAAGGTGCTACTTGATGTGTGTTCATCATAGTACATTCCACATAGTTGGGATTTTCAAATAATGTATAGTTTCTTTCACGTGTCATTATCACACCTCTTCTAACACCTTTTACCATGTATCATGCCAAAAGTACTCGATATAGTGATTTTAATGTGAAATCCATCATTGTACATTGATTTTCAGGATCCAGTTGTTGGAAAATTGGGAAAGAAAAATGATCATATGAGGTCGTAACATCTCCCACATGATGCCCATCATCGTCTCCACTCTACATCCCATATCCATAGAGTATCACACATGTTCCATCCATTTATGACTGAAAATAATTGATCATGTTACTGTGTGCACATCAACAAAAAATCTGGGCCTTTCGAACAATGTTGAATCATGGCTCCATAGGAGAATGATGAAGAATGTGAAGAATGAGTGGTGAAAAGAATGATTAAAAATGTCCTACAATAATTGGCCTAGATTTCTTGGAAAAAATATATATTAAGGATATTCAGAGTGACAAACATTCAAAAAATGAACCAGTTAAACCAGATAAATATAATCCACAAACTTATGGGGCTAAGTGAAGGATAGATACCACAGATCAAAAGTAGATAAATCAACATTCAAAATTTTAATAATAAAGAAGAAAACCACAAATTATGTGTTCTAACTCAGTCAGTGTCTGATCTTGATTCTATAGTGAATAATAGTGGAAACTCCTCTTAATGATCCTAAGGTTATGTGGATGACCCTAGAGATTATCCATAATGTCCCATATATAAAGATAAAATATTTTAGGTAATTTAATTTAAAATAAAAAATAAATAATTTATTTTAATGAAATACACCTACCAATGACAACCTCTACCAGACATCTCATGCCAACGAAATTTGGGACATGTCTATAGTAAATTCTACAATCTAGATTAAATAGTTACCATATATTTTATATCTTAGACTCCATATAGGATAGATTATATTATTTATGAGAAATTATGTACCCATGATATAAAACATATTTAATATTTTTATAAAATTGATTCTAGGATCACTGGGCCTCAAAATCATGCCCCATCATAGTTCCTATCTCTAAAAACATTCATTTATAATTTTCAAAGTCTCACAATGTAACAAAAGAGTATTTACATTACTCCCACCTTCATTATTTTTACCATCAAAAATAAAAAACAGTGAAAAATTGTGGGGATACATAACCTTCATATGTATCTCCCGCTCCCAAGAGCTATCTTGCATGCTCCCATGACACCACAACACTAGATCCAAGGGAATGGCTCATCCATGTAGGGTACACTAATTAAAATTCTCAATCAACACCAGGTTCTCTATAAAGGTGGATTGATCCATGATGTATGGATCACCCTAGTATATAATGTGTGTGGGATTATGCATGTAACTCTTCAATTATAGAATATGAAAAATAACATACACACAATCCAACAATGGGGGTAAGGCGAGGTAGTAAGAAACCTCACCAACCATTTGATTGATCTTTAAGTTCTCGATGAACATTAGGTATATCTTGAATCCCTAACCAAATATCTATAATCCTTTATTTGGAGAGACTCTTAGGAAAACATGGTCTCACTGCTCAAATTACAAGGGACTATGAGGTTTATCAACATAAGATTTAGGTGGAATATAAGATTTCCTCATCTTGTAGCGGACCACTTATTCCTTCCCTATCATCACCTATACCATCTATGGATCAATAAGATATTCTTTACCTATCCCAGTCTAGCATAAGGTTGACTTGTGTTGTATCCCATAAAGGGTCTCGAAAGGTTCTATATCGATAGTAAAGTGATAAGAACTATTATAGGAAAACCGTACCAAAGGAAAGTGATCCTCCCAACATTGTCTAAAGTATAGAATTCATGAACAAAGAATATCCTCCAGCATATGGATAGAGAGTATAGACTATCCTTCTGTCTGGAGGTTTAAAGGTATACTCTTCCAGAATTGGGTCCCAAATTATTCTGTAATTCCTATAAAAAAATGCGATTTAAACCACACAACATAGTTTTAAATGATCATTGAGGGATCCCAATTAATGAGGATAATATCCCACATGTACAAATTCCCCAAACTCACCACCAAAATATGATCCCTGATAATATTGAAGTGAACCAACATGGTAAGTTGGTGATATATCATATTGATGGTATCATATCCTCTCACTATCAATGTAATCCCTATCAAAATTTCATTGGATATAAAACCCCATTTCCACCCTAAGATATCAAGTGGTTGCAAAAGGCCTTCCAAGACATGGTGCTTAGCCTTCACCTACTGAAATGTGAAGCACCGAGAGATGAACTCAGCCACACTCTACCTCTTTACATCCAACCAAAAATGCCACTTAATTTCTATGTACAACTTCTCCATAGTGGGATGTAAATCTAAATAAGAACTGTGAAATACCCTGATCACATTTTCCCCACTTCATGACCGGGACCACTGACCATCTCCAGAATATAATAATATGATTCCCTCCTTCTGAAAATAAATATAGGGAATATCAAGAGGATATCTGGTGACATAGGACCTCACTGTTGATGTCTACCAACTGAGCCAATCTAACATGCTAGACTAACGAATGAGTCAACACTATCGACTAAAGAAAAGATACACCCTCATCCTCTACCTGGGCCAGTTGTGTGGGAGAAAAATTCTCAGATGCCCCCTCCACCAAGCTAGTAAAGAAATTCATCCTAAGGGAATCTACCAACACATTTCCGTACCTAGGATTATAGACTATCAAAAAGTCATAGTCTGGTAGGAACTGTATATTTTGCCTCTATATTAGGTTTATATTCCTCATTTTGAATACATACCTAATACATTGATGGAATGGGTGAACAATAAAGTGCTCCACTAGAAGATAGTTCCTCCACATCCTCATAGAAAATACTACAACTACAATATCCAATTCATTATTCACATATTTCTAATCATGGGTACTCAACTACCTTAACCCATATGTGATCACTATATGCCATTGCATAAAAAAAGCTACGAATAGCTTCAGAGGCATCAAAATACACTGTGAACTCTACACCCACCTCTGGCAGTCTCAAAATAGGAGCATTCATCATCCTCATCCCCAATTCCACAAATTCTCTCTAGAAGTACTCAATCTAGGTAAAATGTTCCCTTATCATGCCAGCATAGTTATAGGGGCTACAATCTTGAATAAGTCTACCAAAAACCACATTTAGTCTCCAACCAAGCCAAGTAATCTCTACATCTCTCATAGAATCATGGGTGAATCCCAAGAAAAGTTAGTATACATCTTTGTCTGTTCCATAGAAAACCTGTTCTCATAAATTTAAAGCCCAAGAAAGTGAACTTTGTGGATCTAGAAGTGACACTTTAAGAGTATTACATAATGCTGGTGCTCCTGAAGTTGGTCTAGGTACAAACCCATGTTCTTTCCATGCTCCTCTTATGATGTAGAGTATATGAGTATGTCCCTGATGAAAACAACAATAATTGGATTCAATTATGGTCAGAAGATCATTCTTATTAAATCCATTAACATGGTGGGGGGTTTTTTATCACACCAAAAGCCATAACTAGAAACTCATAGTGTCTATAGAGACATCGGTTTCCAAGATTCAAAAAATCATCTTCGTGAACCCTCAACTAGTGGTATCCATACCTAAAATTAATCTTTGAGATCCATCTCATGCTTTGAAATTGACCAAAGAGGTCTTCAATTTTTAGTGTGGGTTAATTATTATTTATCATGGCTAGGTCAAGTGATGACAATCAATAAAAATATTTATGATCATAATCAAAATTTTAAGGAAAAAAACCAGATCTACAAAGGGGGACAGACTGGGTCGGATGAAACCCTTCTCTCAAAGGTCCTCTAACTATATCCTCATCTATTTAAACATTTTATGGGACATTAGATATTATGTATATGATATCAGAGCTGTCACAAGGTGAAATTCAATGAAGAACTCAATCTTTCATCTCAAATATAGTCTTGGAATGTCCTTGGGGATGATGTTATTATAATCCTACATGACTGAAGTAATCTAGATGCTTAAGGATACCACCATTCCATGGTTAAAATTTCCAAATAATGGGTGATGTGTTGTAGCCTCCTTCTCAGAAAAACCAATCACACCACCATGATATCTCTTTCTCCCACAAAAGAGAATCTCATCCCATATATTTAAACTCATCTTCTTCACCAATGGTGACATTTAATCTGGGCTCGGACCATGGGAATCCATTCTATACCCAATATTATTTCATGTGATTTCATCGTGATGACCAAGATTTCCCATGATAAACTCTCTCCATCAATAGATATCTAACACTACCAGAAGATAAACTACATTGATGAAGCATTACCAATATAAACCCCATGATGAATATTCTAAGATAAAGTCTCTACAGGAATCCCAAACTCTCTCACTAGGATTAAGAAAATAAAATAATGTCCCAAACATGTTTCAACTATTACTAAATAAATATAATAATAAACACAGATCACACCTCTAATAATAACACCATTTATTGAGTCATATTCATCCACAACATGACGCTATCACCAGCCTTAACTACCAACTCTCTAAGACTAGTGTGGGTCACGTAATGGTGGTGGTGTAAGATAATTATAACATTTTCCACCACCAAAATCTCTTCCTGTGGGAGTGCCACATAATATTCTAATAGACTTTCTAGTGTGGGGATCACCCTGAACATACCTAGGAGATATATAATCACTATGATACCTGTAACATAGAAGTCCATCTGAAATATTTATTCCCTCCTCAGCATCTTAGGTATGGAAATATTGTGCTATGTGACATCACCAATTACATGAAAAACATCACCCCATCTCAGTTTTCTTATTACTATATATAGTTCATGTGTTACATGACCACATGCTTGAGTCCATCCATGAGGTAATCTTTTATACCAATAACATTTCGACTGGAACCTGCTAGCTACTTTAGATCAATTAGTCCTATAATTCCCACTTAAAAAACTATTTAAATGGTTCCCCTCATATAGAAATCTCGCCGTCACTATCTCCCACTCTAAAACTCTAGATTATGTAGAAATTCATAGGTGTTCCACACTGGCATGGATATCTCTGAGGAGAACCTACTCAAAATTCTACTGCTAAAAGTAACCATCATGAATCATGTTATGGGAGTACCATATAAGGGCAATAAACCTCATGGGATACTCAATAACTATCATCCCACCTTACTATAGCTCAATCATCTCTTGAATCAAAATTTCATGAAAACATGAGGGGTTGTACTCCTCACAATTCATCTTCTTGATGTCAGACCATGAGAGTGTCGATATATTATGTTTCCTCATTACTAGGCTCCACTAGTGCCCAAATGTTATATGTAAAATGTTTTCCTTAAGAACAACCATATTATTATTTAGTGTTTTCACATATATGAAAACTCTAATGACTAACTCAATCGAATCCCCCACTACCTAGGGATCTGGCTCACCATAGAACCCGAGGGACCTCAAGTGTTGGATCTCATAGAGTGTTATAATATTAAACTAATAGTCATATTTCATGGATGGTATAACCTACATATAGATAATAAGGGGTGATACTAGCTTTCATCATAGAAGGAATATCTCATGTGTTGGACCCTAAATTAAGGCCTCATTACTCATCTGATCATTTCCACGACCTAGAATCCATAACCTGGATGCCTATCATCAAAATTGAAACATGAAAATGTAATCAAGATGTACCATGGTCAGATGATTATATATATATGGTGAGATTAATCAATAATGATAGTCAAACATATCGATACTATATGACAGATATACCAATGTTACTTTCAATCGATGTATTGGTGTTCTGAGTCAGTAAGTAGGTAGTCAATGTCTTGGTGAATGGATATGTTGGCTGCCACACCAACACTGGATTGCCAAGACAGAGAGTCCTAATTGAGACACTTTGACATTGTTTCCCTATATTCCCAACTGGACTTCATAAGGAAACAAAACTCAAAACATCATCCTGAGGTTGATCCTCCTTAGATACCAACAAGTAATGATCTGACCAAACGGGGCCCACATTGATATTGGAAGGATAACCTGCAAATACCACTGGGAATCCTCTATAGGACGAGGGTTTAAAAGTAGATACGAAAGGAATAACTAAAAATGGGATTCCTTTTCCTAAATTACATATATGCATGTGACTAACCATCACTGTGCATAAGTGTATACAAATAAATGTATAGATAGTAATATCTATAGATTAAACCATGCCTCTAAAACATCACATGGATATAAAAGAGTATGAAAAAATAATCTAAAATGTAATGATGGAAATACATGCACAACAAAAATAGATGTACCAACCAGATAATATCTGGAGAACAAATACAGACAGATCCTAGATCCAAATCTCCAAGCCCTGACCACTATATGTGGTCTAATTCACCCAGGTATCCCTATACCCCCTATAACCAATTCTGACATATCCATTATCTATATAAGACATGAAATGTGTTGGATAATCCCTTTAAGGGGTGATTATATAGATACCTAGTAGGATTCCCCAAAAATTGGAGGTGGATCAATAAAAGACATTATATAAGTAAGCATCTCAACCCATAGAAACAGAGAGGGAAAAAAATCCCAAATGCAACATATAAATATATATGATCATAAAAGAAACCTAGTAAGATAGAGAAAGAGGATACCTATATCACACCCTATCCTAAAAAAGAGTATAACAATCGTTCCAAAGGGGCCAATAATGATGCCAAACATCTCATATGTATATCAAAAGAAGTAACCATGTTGAGGACCCACACCTCTCCATTGAGAAACACAGTTAAGGGGGATAATATATAAATAGAGGACACACACCCTAAAATATTAGGGGGTATTAGTCGTTAGGTAGAGTACCCACACCCTAGTCTGTAGGGGGGTAACACTCAATATGTAGATGACCCAGACCCAAGTAGATCATAGGGGAACCACTCAATATATTGATATAGGACCCATGACCAAGTCCATCAGGGGTACTACTCAGTAGATAGATTGAAGAACCACAACCTATTTTATCAGGGGTTCCACTCATTAGATTGATTGTGGACCCATGCCCTAATCCATTAGGTGGTACTACTCACTAAAGATCTTGATCGAACACTGTCATCATTAAACACCACTTGAAGATGTGTCACAATCATAAAATATTGCATCATTTCTCAAAATCCTCAATGAATTACACCATCATGTAATATATGGAAAAAAGTATGATTGGTTACCCATGGGCCAAAATCAATGTCCAAATGAATGAGATATGTGATGTTGACGTTTCTTAAAAAATTGAGGTACACAGCATGGAAGGTGTCTTCAGGACCTCTGTCCCTACTCCTCTATATTTTTTTGACTTCTTCAGTAAAACAATCACTAGCCACATAGAACTAAAAAACTTATAAGGGTACTACACTATGTTTATCATCCACCTGGGCCCAACCCATGTTCTCCTAGACATTCGAATGTACACTATCCATGTGCTAGTATACAGTGAATTCCTAGGTGTTCTTGTGTCCATGTACTCCTAGAGTACATGACATGCCACCAGAACATAGTCACATAGATTGTAGGGTTCCTAGATGAAAATTTAAATTTAGATCACATGAAAACCATAGACATATAAACTAGATAACAATACAACATGTGTTTATCCAAGTACACAACATGTAGTTAGGATTTTCATAGAATGTATTGTTTCTTTCATGTGTCATCATTGGGCCTCCATCATCACCATTTACATTATGAATCATGATAGATGTCCTATATCTAGATACACCCATGCCTAATCCATCAATGGCCTTCAATTTTTAGTCCATCGTGGTTGGAAATATGGATTGTAAAATGACCATACAAGGTTGTAGAATCTCCTACATGCTTCTTTTCATATTAATTACTCTGGATACCAGATCCATGGTGTATCACCCACATTCCATACTGATATATCCTCAAATAATTGGTTCAATAATTTTAAACACATCAACATTAATTCAGGGGTCTGATCACACTCAGAACTACAAAAAATGTTGAACCATAGCCCCATATCCTAGTAGTTAAGATCTTGAAGAAAAGATGGGGGAAAGACACAAGAACAAATTTGAAGTAATAGTGGGTGAATAATTATTGGAAAATAAATATAGATCATGATCATTCAAGATGATAATCATGGAAATAATGGAAAAATTATACTATATAAATATAATCGATAAATTTTTAGGGCTCATGCAATGACTAGATTTCAAAAATCAAAAGAAGAAAAATCAAAGAACCAAATTATAATAATAATGGGAAAAACAAAAAATTATGAGTCCTACATTGAAATTGGATCATTTTTTGGTGAAGAACACAATCTATAAGGATTGTGAAGACTTGTTGTGTTCTTTGTAGATTGATTAACCTTAATCCAATTATTGGTAAACATATAATATTGATTCACCAATGAAGAATGGTGTAAAATCCTCTCAAAAATCCCTGGTTTATGAGGCTAACCCTATAGATTATACATAATGGACTATTAATAGAAGTAAAACTATTTTGGTCATTTAATTTAAAATAAATAAATAAATTTGTAACTTTAATTACATGCACTATCCAAAAGACACCTCTACCAGACATCCCACATGGACTAACATCATATGGATTCTAGAATAAAATCATGCTCTAGATTAAATAGTGTCATTAGATATTCAATCAAACACTTTTGTTATGTGATAATCCATTATTTCTGAAAAACTGTACATTCATGATATAAAATATATTTATTATTATTATAAAATTAACTTTGGGATCACCGAGCCTTGGACCCACTCATTGTATCAATGTGTATATCTAAAAATATTTCTTTATATGTTTTGAGTATTTCTAGGGAAGAAAACTGAGTATCTATAAAAAGAGGATTCTTAAAAACAATCTCCTTTAGAAAGAGACCCACCTTCACATGTATGTCCTCCATATTTGGGGGTTCAACCATAAGTGAGTACTATAAACCACTGAAAAATGAGGAAACATTCTTCCTTATCACATATATCCTTGGATCTAGCCCATATGAATGAAATAACTTGATAGAAAATCACATTTGGAATATAAGAACCTTTCCATGCCTCATCACACAAATCCTTGCCTCATGTAAAGGTTATTCGACAACATGGGATGAAGATATTCCTATAACCATCATCATCCATTTAAAAAATAGTTCGTTGCATGGATATTATTTAGGGGAGTGTACCACTCCCCTCATTTAAATATAATTCTATATGTTTTTTGAATGGGGACCAAAAATACCTAATACACTCCAACGGTGAACACTTCACAAAGATTCCACAGTAAATTCAGAATAGTAACAAAGTAAGATTATCCCCCTGAATTCATACCTTTATCATGAGGCACTTTATCAAATTTTTCTAGATAAAAATAAAAATTTGATATAACCTTCCTATCCAACTTCATCATTCAAGGGAACCCTCCATCCACTTCTCAATCATTAATATGATTTATAAATTATGTTGAATATAGGATGGATTTTTGGTCACTCTTTCTTGAAAGATACTTACAAGAAACTTAGGAGAAATAGTAACCTCATTTAACTACTCAATTAAAAATAACTTACTGATAGGTGGAAAAATCATCCATAATCTGAAGTGGATGATCGAGGATATTTAATTAAACCCCCTCTATCGGCTCCCATTCCTATGATAACATATATATGAGTGACTAAAATCCAAAAAATCCTTTGAAAAATTAATATTCCATTATATGTTATGAGTTTTCATGTTATGTGAATGCCCATAGAGATCCAGTGTTTGGTAAACAATGAGTTCTGTACTACTCTAAGGCTGTATACACATAGGTTTCCAAAAAATATATTCACTAAGAATACTATGGGAAAAAAACTATTTTCTTATGGATTCGGTTAATGTTCTCTACATATTCAGGAAAACCCATCTAGGTCGGCCACTATTGAATATATAAGCACATAAAATAACTAAATCTACATCACCATTATAGGGAACCATCCTATGATCTCTGATGGATAATGTTTTCCTATTTACGCAATAATCAATCCTCTTATGTCAACTACACATGAAACTTTTACATCTTCCAGAAACATGGTATCCTTGAAAAGAGGGTGAGTTATCACATCATTGTTGAACTAATATAATATAATAAACTACCATAGTGAAACTACATGAAGTCCCCTATAACTCCAAAAATTCATATCTCACACTAAAATAACATATTATACTATTAATACTCCAATTTTTAGACTAGGGAAATTATAAAATTCCAAACAACCTCTCTTATGAACCATCCAGTAGAATCTATTCTGTCTATAACATCTAAAAATTAAATAATGGTACTTATTCACCCCAATAAATAACACAAGTAACACTATAATTGTAATTATAGAAGATTCATAAATATAAATCCTTTAGAGGGATAACCATGGGTCACCCTTTATAATAATTCATGCATTCTTACAACTTCACTGGTAGTGAATTTATCATCCTTTCATTTGGAATAAAAGTTCATACATACCATCTAATGAGTATCCAACCTCATCATTGAAAGGATTTTCTCCACTCAATACACCCATAGAGAGATAACTATCACCCAAAAAATTGGGGACCACTTCTCTTTATGTAACTTAAAAGACTATATGATCAAATATAAATTGATTTTAAGACTTTAATTAACTATGAATCACTAACAACATATATAAAAGTTGTTATATCTCTTCATTAGAAGGTGTGAGTGAACAAAATATCAACCAGTGGAATATCCCTTGATGAGAAGTGTTTTTATCAAGGTCACACTAAAGTCTCCAATTCTTGAATACCTTATGTATAAAGGATAACTTGAGCCTATTCTAACAGCTACAATGATCCTCATAGTGATAATATAAATCAATCTTTTAACTTGATATATTATCACTATATAAAATACATTCATTATAAAAATATTACCACAAATATAACCAATAGAATGGTGAACTATACTAGGCCTCATTGATAAATTAATATGGGGATTCACAACCCAACTAGATCCCTAATTTTTTTATAGAGTCAAAATCAAAGACTACCTTTTATAGGAGTTATAACCCAACATTGAATTTTTATCCATTGATTCATAACCTAATTGAAACAATTTTTTTTAACATAAAATAATGAATAATAATATAATTTTGCGCATAATAGAATGATAAAAAGAATTAAAAAATGACTCACAGAGACCAGGTCGAGGCAGTCAATATAGACAGATGAATAAAATCAACATTTTCTTGAGAGGTGGATTCGATCATATCTTCATGGGTATATTTATTTTTATAATTCCGTGCTTTTCCATGAAAATTGTCCAACATATTGTAAAATTGTTCACATGGGATCAAAATATTCATTTAGTGGTTTTGTGAGGGTAAATATGTATGTTCATTCATAGAGTGTTTCTTGGTACTTATCTTATAAATTTGGATCCTCCTTATAATAATAATTATTATATCTATAGAGTAATCTAATATTATTTGAATTATTCAAACAATAATAATAATGATAACAGAGTAATTGCATCGATTCTCTCTATAAACAATTAAATAAGAATTCACATTAATGTTTTTTCAAAATATCAGGTTTGATATAATGAACAATTGAAAAGTATCCTAATTCATAAAATGATATTTTTAAATATTAAATTTCATTGAAATATACTATTTAATAATTATTCATGGTATCCTGCGAAACTTGTAACATAGTTTCCCTATATAACATCCAAAATATGAATATATTTTAAAAAATAGTATATATGATATAAATATATATTAACTATTCACATAACATTTAAAAATAACTTTAATGATGTTTATCAGATATAAATAGTAATTTAAAAATATATAAAATATTTTAATCAAAAAAAAAATAAAAAATTCAATAATTCAGTGACATACATCAAGAAATATAAGAAAATAATAAGGTTTAGTGCATCTGGTAAGGTTCAATATCATTTAGTTCAACTATGCTTGTAAGGTTGAGACAAAAGAGCTCATCTCAGTTCACATGGATAAGAAAATACATTTAACCTCACAAGGTTATGTTTATATGGTTTACTATGGTTGAGACGGAAAACAATATGTTCCATAATGTCCACTCATAAGGTTCGTACAAAGATCCATAATGTTCACACTCAGCTTTAGATGGATCATCCTTGAGCATTGTGAGGCTGAGATAAAGTAAAATAATGACCCTATAATCATTTATAAAAAAATTTGAGAAAGTAACCAAATAAAATATGATTGATTAATAATTAAATAATAAAATGAGAAATTACAATTATCCAATTAAAAAAACTACAATACAAGAGACCAAATATCAAATCAAACTAAAGTGAAATTTTCTCCAAAATTAATTCTTAAGTAACATAAAATACATGATGTCTTTGAATAAAATGGCATTAAAAATAAAGACTTTTTAAAATAAGTGAGGTATTTGTAAATATCAAAAAATAAAAATAAATTGGGAAGGACAGGGACACAATCAAATAATTTCCCGAAATTTTATAATTTATAATGACAAAAATAATTATAAAATAACTCAATCCCATTTCTGAAAATAATGAAAAAAACTAAATCACTATAAAATATTTTTCATTCAAAAAAATCAGAAAATGAGTTTAAAAACATTATAGTTAATGAATTATTGAGAAAAAATTTAATTGGTCTAAATAGATCAGCATTCATAATAATAATTTTAGATAAAAAAATATTTAAACATTAAAACAACCCAAGAATTTAAGAATTAAAATAAATATATCAATTGAAAAAACTATCACTGATACAAATAAAGAGTTCCTCATGTAATTTTATTACCTTTTATTTTATTAGAAAATAAAATTTTCAAGAAACACTATAGAAAGGTTTAGATATATTTTATATTAAGAACTATGACACATCTAAAAAATAGCATATAAAGCTATAATGATCCAAGAAAAGTTTTTATATTTTTAATGAATTGAAAATAGTAACCAATAATAAAGATGTAATATATTAAACTAGAAAATAAAAATATATTACATGCATAGTATCAATTAAGAGATCTATTAAAATTCAAAACAAATCTTTTAAATATTATCTACAATACCCCGTGATTTTATTTTATCATTTAGTCTTAAAAGAACAGTCTATTTTACAGTGTGTAACATGCATAACACTAAGTTTAAATGAGTCACAAAATAATATTATTTAAATGAGACTATAATAACCTAGATGTTGGGTTGACAGTTATTAATTGGAAAACCACAGTATAAAAACATAAATAAATGTTTATATAATTCTAATATATTAGGTAATTAATAATAAATAAGAACTTACTTTTTCTCTAAAGTCATTTGATGTTTCAAAATTATGTTTTCTGAATTTTTTTTATTAAATTATGTGCTTGTAAATAATAATTAATTTCAACCTTATCTAAAAATTTTATTTCATAAATCATAATTTCGATATAATATTACGGAATTGTTTTTGTAATTTTTCTAAATAGATTTTTTTAATGAATTTTGAAAAATTAATTTTTTTATAAAAACATAATTTTTTCATCAAATAATGTAATTTAAATGTATCATTATTTTTTTAATTTGATGTAAAATTAAAATATGTTTTTTAATTATATATAGTCTAATTAAGCATATAGGAATTTGTATTATGGTTTATTTTGGTATTAGTTCATTTGTAGGCTTAAAAATCTTTTTTCTAAAATAATTTATTTCCATGTGTTTAAACCATTTATATTAAAATATATTTTAGACACTTGGATAAATTGAATATTGAAAAATTGATTCCATATTTGGAATTAGGAAGTTCAAATTTGGTAAATAGACCTTTTTTATTTTTGGTCATAATGAATAATAGCCTTTCTAAATGTTAATCACCACAACAACTCGTAAAACATGTTAATTGACATTGAAACTATTAGACAAGGTTAAAAAAACATCCCAATAATTAATTTTTTTTATTTGATGAGATTAATTCAAAAAAATACATCATATATATGAAAATATGGAAATTTATTTCCACTTTACCTTAATTATAACATTTTTATTATTTTTCAGAAAAAGATAAATATAAAATGTCACTCATTTGGAATTACATTATCATATATGATTTCATAGAGGTAAAATGTTGTTCTGGAATCATTTAAAATAAAATTTTAATATGGTATTTTTTTAATTCTTAGGAATGATATAATTGCTTAAATTTCTTATGCAACACCTATACAATGTTAGTGTAAGCAATAGAAAAATAAAGGAAAATGACTTTATAAATGATAACATTAATTTAGTTTGTATAAATTATGGTATTATAGGAATTTAAATAAGTAACTATACATTAAAATGATATTAAATGGGTTTACATTTTAAATAAATTACCACCTTGATGAATTTGATGTCAAATTTAAAGAATAGTCTCCAAAATAAATTTAATGATAATTTATGATAATTTTTTTTTATTAATTTATATAAAAATTAAAAAAATAGTTAATGAAGCCACAAGGGATGGAAAATGGTCTTAAATGTCATCCATGGATCTTTTTCAAGATAATTATAACCTTATAAGTAAAGTTATGACCTTTAGAGTCTAAATAAGTGTTACCATCGTATAAGTTAAAAAGTGTTATGGATGAGGTTAAACCAAAAATAATGTTTAAAATGAAACATAAAAATGTATATATATTTTTTGGTTGAATGGATTTACTCAGTATCACTTCATACACTCAAAATTGTGTAATTTATTTCCATATTAAATGGTTATGCTGTTCAAAAAATTTAATAAATTCAAAGTGTGTTTTCCCTCACTTATAAAAGGAATCAACTTTCTATCTCTTCTATATACCTCTATAGACTCTTATATTTTCCAATACATACCCAAATACTTTAAAGATATTCCTCCACATAAACTATATGTTTTTTATTATCAAAGTATTAACCTTTCAGTATAAATTTTTAATCCAAATATGGCTTTTTAAAAAAGAGAATGAACTCATAACCAAGTGTTTTTATTTTATTTTATCTTATCCCTTAATCAAATAGTCAACAACCATGACCATATAATAATATTAGTATCTTCCATACACTGAATGTTTATTATTTTCAATCCAGTACCCTTATTTATGTCCTCTTCATCCAATAGAAAATGAAAACATATCTTGTAAAGACCCGGAAATTTCAAGGAATTTTTTTTAATTTTCTTTGGAATTTTACAAGAACGCAGTTTCTAACGGCGCCTGATTCCGAGGCCCGGTGTGCCCGGAATCAATTTCCGAAGTTTGGATCGGGTACGTTCAGTAAACGAACGAGCGGGTTTTTATATATTTTGAACCGGCGCTCGGAATTGAAATCTGAGGGCACCGATGAACTCGCAACGCCGGTTTTTTCTTAAAGAGACTTTTTCCGCAGTTGCGTTTAACCGAGAGCGGAAGTTATTTTTTGGGTTTTCTTTAAAAAAGAGTAATAATAAAATAACGTGTCATGCACTTTATTTTATTTCAGCCACCATTGGGAGTTTGGTGGTTGGAACCTCCTCATGGAGGTTGGAGGTGGGGCCACCACACCTTAACCTCCCTTGAGAGGTTATGGTGGTGGGGCCCACCCGAACTAAACCTCCCGTGGGTGGTTTATTATGGTAGGGACCACACGGGGCTTAACCCCCCTATTAATGGGAGGAGAGGAAACCTCTCAACTCTCCCTCATTAATGAGGGAGAGCCTCTTAATTCCTCAACTCCCCATTAAATGGGGAGAAACTCCTTGGCACCCTCCCCTCTTAAGTGGTGCCAACGGACCTCATAAATTGCGTCAAAGTAATTTAATTCACCCGACCCCTTTTTTTTAAAAAAAGTTATGTAACCACAATAGTTACATACCTATCCCCCTATCCTATATATAGGGATCTTGGGAGAGGGTTTAGGGACGGCTTCACCAAGCGACGGAGCGCTGGTAAAATACCGCGACACCCAACACTTGGGAAGAAGCTTATCTTCACGAACGAAGAACGCTCCACCGACGAAGAACGCCGATCCTCTTTGACATCTTCCCCGGACACCTACCGACGTGGAACGTCTTCCACCAACCAACGCAACTCGGTTTGGAAGAGCTTGGTGGACGCAAAGAACGATGAACCTCTTCGTCTTCTTTCTGCAACTTTGTCATCGATCGACGAACTTTGATTTTGAGGTAGGGATTTAAGTTGGAAATATTTCTTTTTTCCATAATGTTTCATTCTAAACGAAGAACGCGGATCTACTCCTTGTTAAGTTGATCCGCGTAGGTATTTAATTGAGGGTTGGAAGTTTACCTTTGTTTATGGAAAGAACGTAGGGGTTTTATTTGAATGTTTTATACTCCGTGAATGTTTCCGTTCAAAGTGTAGAACCCGGATAATAAAAACAATTTTAATTCATTAAAATTGTTTTTGGTTATGTACTCATGTGTTGAATAATTCTCCCATTGTTATTATCTAACGCGGAGGGTGCGGGCCAAACGAACATGGCCCGACAACCCTCCGCAGATTGTTTATTGATGTGTGGATCGACGGGCGACGACAAATGAGGCCACAAGGTGATTTTGAGGCCTCCGCAGTGAAGGTCGGGTCCCGGGAGGACCATAGGTGAAGACGGCAGGAGAAACGGACCACCAGAGCGCGTCCGGTGGTCCGCGGAAGGCGGCGGCGGCGCGCCGCCAGAAGGGAGGCGGCCGGCGGTTCGCCGCCGGCCTCAATTAGCGGCGGGCGGGGGACATCCCGCTCCGCGTTTCGGCACGGCCACGCTGGCCGAGCCGCGGCCGGCCGTCCGGTCGGGCCGGACCGAGCCAGACCGGGCCGGGCCGACCCGGGTCGGCGGACCCGGGGGGGGGGGGTCGGGATTGGTCGGCCCGGGCCTAGACCCCCCGTTTTCGGACCACTTTTGGTCAAATGACCGTAACTTGAGCTACGGGCCTCCAAACAACACGCCGTCAGCGGAAAAACAATCCTTGGATCGAGACGGTCGTTTCAGTATATCGCACTCAAGGTTTCAGATTACTTTGTGTTCAGCCGGGTTGGTTCGGATACGAAACCAACCGAGCCCTCGGAGCGGAAATGCTTATATCTTGAGCTCCGGACGTCCGATTGACGTGCCGTCAACTTTGATGGATTTCTCTAAGCGAGACAGATCTTTTGGCTTACTCCGCTCGAGGTTTGGATGTCGTCAGAGTGCGGTCGGGTTGATTCACTCACGAAACCAACCGGGCCCCTGGAACGAGAAGCCAATAACTCACAGACCGGGCGTCCGATTGATGCGCCTTCTGTATCGTTGTTTTCCTCTTGTTGAGACAGAGCTTTTGGCATAATTTTCCGGAGTTTTGGATGCAGTTGAGATACGGCCGGGTTGGTTTGCTCACGAAACCAACCGGGCCCCTGGGACGAAAAGGCTAGTAACTCACAGACCGGGCGTCCGATTGACGTGCCGTCTGTTGCGTTGCGACCCCTATGACGAGGCAGTCCTTTGAGATACTTCTTCATGGTACTTAGAGATACTTTGAGTATCGACCAGTAGCTCGTGGAGCGGACCCTCCCAGAGACGAGCGTACGGAGTACGGAGACCGTGTAGCCGGCCGAGACCTGACGACTGCTTGACCGATCGACTCATTGTGTTATGGATAGCCTAGTGGGGAGCACTTGGTTATAGCAGCAGACCCACGACAGAGGTGCGCTTGGTTGTAGCGGCACAATGGAGCGCTTGGTTGTAGCGGCAGACCCACGATAGAGGTGCAATTGGTTGTAGCGGCACAAGGGAGCGCTTGGTTGTAGCGGCAGACCCACGACAGAGGTGCGCTTGGTTGTAGCGGCACATGGGTGCGCTTGGGTGTAGAGGCACATGGGAGCGCTTAGTTGTAGCGACAGACCCATGGTGGGAAGCGCTTGGTTGTAGAGGCAGACGCACAGTACTCGACAGAGGAGTACCTCAGCAGTCTTAGGTCAGTGAGCAGTACCTCGGAGTCGTGACAGGACCACGGTACACTCCAGAGACGGAGCTCTTCAGCAGTTACGGCTTCGATAATGAAATCCTGGTTTGAGCTGAGACTTTTTACCTTTGTGTTTACCTCATGATTGAGATGGGTTACTTGATAACTTAGGTATATGTATGGGCATATACCTGGGTAGTGGTTATCCGTTGATTTCATGATCCTTGTGTTTCCTCATGTTTGAGATGGGTTACTTGATAACTTAGGCATATGTATGGGAATATACCTAAGTAAAAGTTATCTATTGAGATCTTGTTTGTGGTTATCCTTGTTGGTTTAGTGAGACCTTGAGGGTCTCGGGGTCCCTACTGAGTATCATTATACTCACCCCTGCACGGGTTATTCCCGCACCCCGTTATGTTGGTTGCAGATGACAGGCAGTGCTGACGGAGGCCGAGTGTTCGAGGACTAGACGGTACCCGGAGGTGGACTACACGACGAGATGAAACACGGAGGAGGTTGACGGACGAGAGCATGGAGGAGGCTATCTGTACCTACCCTTCAGGTAGGTTCCGTGGTGGATGACCAGGAGCTGCGCCATCTGTACCTACCCTTCAGGTAGGATCCGAGGAGGACGACCTAGGAGCCGCTTATGTCCTTCCATCTATTATCTTTTCTGTTGTACTTGTTCAGTTGTAGTTGTACTTTCTTTTGGGTTTGTATTCTGGACCATTTACTTTTCTGAACTTCTCTTGTACTTAGTGTTTACTTTTTCCGCTTGCTTACTCTGTGGTGCTTGTTTTCTTTTATAAAGGCAATACCTTCCCAGTTATAGGGATTTACGCCTTTGGTGCTAGTCGCCAGCCCCTGGCCTATGGAAGGCGGGCTTGGGGTAGTCACGGCATGGGCCCCAAGGACGGGTCGTGACAAATTGGTATCAGAGGTGTCAGTTCTACCGTAGAACATATAAGTCTGATATTTTCTTCCTGTGAAGCAATAGTGTTAAGAGTACTGAGTGTGGTTTTCAGTTCAGGGAGTCCAGTGTTGGTGCGTGCGACCGACGTATCCATACACCAGGACCCTAACAACTGATTTCCGACTATTGGGCACGAAAACACTGATTGCGTGTGTGTTTCTAGAAGTTTTTAAATGTCAGCTCAAACCAGGTCCACTCACCAGGTATAAACGTTTGACCGTGTCACGATGTTTCTTTTAGGATGCCTTTTCACGGACGACCAGCTAGAGCCCGGAGGGATGTGCGTGCTGACAGCCTGTCGAGCGATAAGGCTTCGGTACAGGGCCCTCTTGCAGTTGAGGCTCCAGCGGAGGCACAAGAGGTACTACCATACGTTGGGCCACTGATGCCACCATCCCCAGCAGTAGGCGATGCACGCTACTTGATTGCGCTACACGAGTTCCAGCACCAGAGGCCACCCAGTTTCCGGGGATATATGGACCCGAAGACGGCTAAGGATTGGCTGGAGGTTGTGGTGAGAGTCTTCATGCTAGTGGGGACGCCGACAGACTTCATGGTGATCTTTGTTGCCAGCCTCCTTCAGGCAGCAGCAGGCAGGTGGTTGAGCCACTTGTTCCAGTTTTGCGATAGGGTGACCTTCGCATGGGAAGACTTCGAGACCTTCTTCAAGGTGGAGTTTGTGCCAGTATCTCTACACCCCGAGCATGTACAGGAGATTCTGCCTTTTCTGCAGGGTTTTCGATTAGTTGTCGAGTCATCTGTGGGAAGTAGACAGATGATGCAGAGGTCCAGGAGGACCAGACCAGCAGTTGGACGATCTCGGGTTTTAGGACCGGTGGTGCGGGGCACTCGGGGTGGGAACAGAGCTAGGCGTTCCAGAAGTAGGTTGTGTTACTCATGCGGCGGAAAGGGTCACCTGGCATGTGACTGTCTGAATCCTCGTACGGTTGATCAGCGGGTGTTGGAGGAGCCACCGAGACAGAAGCAGCGGCTGTTGCTTGAGCAACAGCCGAGCAGTGGACAAGGCAGTAGAGCTCCGAGATCAGGTGGACAGGAGAGGAACTAGTGGATACGTCCTTTGTACTTCTAGTTCCATGTTGCTTTTGTATTCGTGTCTTTGTACTATGAGCTGCAATAACAAAAAGACACTTATCTTGTGATGTTTGCTTTCCTGTCCTTTTTGTTTGGTTGATACTGAGTTGTCCTGGTTAAGACTGTTGACTTGACCCTCACTTTCAATATTTCTACTGGAGGAGACCCAGTGACCTCACATTGATGCCGACAGTGTGACTCGACCCTTGGAGGCGAGAGTGATAGTTAGATCTCTTGGTAGTTACGTCAAGGCCTTACGACGTTATCCATGGCATGAATGCATCATTCATGTTGGGATTGACTGTATTAGGCAATGAATGTGGTTCATCCAGGCGATGAGACCGGATTTCTCTTATCAGAAAAGATGAAATCATAGCAGCTCTTGTGAGACTAAAGAAGGTCCAGGTCATCCAAGAGCGGATGAAGACTGCACAGTGCAGTAAGAAAAATAAAAACGGTGCAAGTCTTAGAGACTCGGGCGTGTTAAATGTTTCAAGAAGTGGAAGCTTTAAGGATAGACGAGTCTGTGAAGCAGCAGATGTGGAGGCAGAGCTAGGAGAGCAGTATGAGGTGGTGTACATCATAACATGCTACAACCACCCGCCTTAGTTATCCCCGCCAGGCTCAGGGAGCTAGAGGGCGGTGGAAGAGTGTGGCTTCTTGAGGTCAAGGAGTGTGACCCATTGGCTCTATAAATGATTCAAGGGACAGTTTGTGTCCACTACTAGCTGCTGTAGTAACGGACGTCGATATGAATCATTCCTTGCATTCACAAATCTTGTTCCAGACCTAGAGTTTCTAGTAAGCCGTGGACTTGACCCTCACGTCTGGAGATACCTTGGGAGGAGACTCGATGATCACACTTACACCGATGGTGTGGTCAGACCCTCGAGGCGAGAGTTTCGATTGGAATCTCTTGGTGGAAGAGTTGAGGCCTTACGACGTTAGTTTATGTATGGAATGGGAAATAACTGTTCATACTCAAATTGATGGTTTTAGGCAAACGTCGGGATGGGTTTTCCTTGGTCGGCGAAAAGGAAACCCCAGGCAGCACGTGATAAACTCTTTCACAGGAGGGTGCGACCGATCACTCTTGAGTCAATCAACCATACCCTCGTGGTAGCAGTCTTTTGAGTTTCAGTTCTAACAGAAAATGGATACCTCTGGAGTTCTAGGATGACGATCACGTCCTTATACGGGTCTCACCTCGATGAGGTTTATGGAGATGTGGCCAAGGTGGCAAGTTATCTCTGAGGTTCAACAGACCTTTCTAGGTCCTCAGCTGGGTAGGCGGGGTGGTTTACCGCTTGAACCATCCACCTCAGTTGCACCAGGTGCACGACGACTTCCACGTATCTCAACTGAAGAGATACGTGCCCGACCCTTCGCATATCATCGACCATGAAGAGCTGGACGATAGCGATGAGGTGTCTTTTATGGACGTTCCAGTGGGGATCAAGGATCGACAGGAGCGGATCCTACGAGGATGATCGATTCCTCGAGTGCTTTTTCTCTGGCAGTACGGAAACCTCCGGGTGAGCACATGGGAGCGGAAGGCTCAGATGTGTGCTCTGTACCGCTTTTGTGACCCTAGTTGGGGTTGAAGCTTTACGGGGACTTAAAGCCCTGAGGTGGGTGTAACGTATAGACCCGGAAATTTCAAGGAATTTTTTTTAATTTTCTTTGGAATTTTACAAGAATGCAGTTTCTGACGGCGCATTATTCCGAGGCCCGGTGTGCCCGGAATCAATTTCCGAAGTTTGGCTCGGGTACGTTCAGTAAACGAACGAGCGGGTTTTTCTATCTTTTGAACCGACACTCGGAATTGATATCTGATGGCACTGATGAAATTGCAATGCCAGTTTTTGCTTAAAGAGACTTTTTCCGCAGTTGCGTTTAATCGAGAGTGGAAGTTAGTTTTTGGGTTTTCTTTAAAAAAGAGTAATAATAAAATAACGTGTCATGCACTTTATTTTATTTCAGCCGCCATTGGGAGTGTGGTGGTTAGAACCTCCTTATGGAGGTTGGAGGTGGGGCCACCACACCGTAACCTCCCTTGAGAGGTTATGGTGGTGGGGCCCACCCGAACTAAACTTCCTGTGGGTGGTTTATTATGGTAGGGACCAAACAGGGCTTAACCCCCCTATTAATGGGAGGAGAGGGAACCTCTCAACTCTCCCTCATTAATGAGGGAGAGCATCTTAATTCCTCAACTCCCCATTAAATGGGGAGAAACTCCTTGGCACCCTCCCCTCTTAAGTGGTGCCAAAGGACCTCGTAAATTGCGTCAAATCAATTAAATTCAGCCGAACCCTTTTTTAAAAAAAAGTTATGTAACCACAATGGTTACATACCTCTCCCCCTATCCAATATATAGGGATCTCGGGAGAGGGTTTAGGGATGGCTTCAATAAGCGACAGAGCGCTGGTAAAATACCACGATGCCCAACACTTGGGAAGAAGCATATCTTCGCGAACGAAGAACGCTCCACCGACGAAGAACGCCGATCCTCTTCGACTTCTTCCCCGGACACCTACTGACGTGGAATGTCTTCCACCAACCAACGCAACTCGGTTTGGAAGAGCTTGGTGGACGCAAAGAACGATGAACCTCTTCGTCTTCTTCCCGCAACTTTTTCATCGATCGACGAACTTCGATTCCGAGGTAGGGATTTAAGTTGGAAATATTTCTTTTTTTCGTAATGTTTCTTTCTAAACGAAGAACACGGATCTACTCCTTATTAAGTTGATCCGCGTAGGTATTTAATTGTGGGTTGGAAGTTTACCTTTGTTTATGGAAAGAACATAGGGGTTTTATTTGAATGTTTTATACTCCGTGAATGTTTCCGTTCAAAGTGAAGAACCCGGATAATAAGAACAATTCTAATTCATTAAAATTGTTTTTGGTTATGTACTCATGTGTTGAATAATTCTCCCATTGTTATTATCTAACGCGGAGGGTGCGGGCCAAACGAACATGGCCCGACAACCCTCCGCAGATTTTTTATTGATGTGTGGATCGACGGGCGATGACAAACGAGGCCACAAGGTGATTTTGAGGCCTCCGCAGTGAAGGTCGGGTCCCGGGAGGACCATAGGCGAAGACGACAGGAGAAACGGACCACCAGAGGGCGTCCGGTGGTCTGCCGAAGGCGGCGGCGGCGCTCCACAGCGGCGTGGCGGCGCCGGAGACCGGCGACGGCGGTTCGCCGCCGGCCTCAATTAGCGGCGGGCGGGGGACACCCCGCTCCGCGTTTCGGCTCGGCCACGCTGGCCGAGCCGCTGCCGGACCGGGCCGGGCCCAGCCGGTTCGGACCTGGGTGGGGTCGACCCGGTTTCGGGGCGACCCGGTTCGGCCGACCCGGGGGGGGGGGGGGGGGGGGTCGGGCTGGGTCGGCCCGGGCCCAAACCCCCCGTTTTCGGACCACTTTCAGTCAAATGCCCGTAACATGAGCTGCGGGCCTCCAAACAACTCTCCGTCAGTGGAAACGCGATCCTTGTATCGAGACGGTCGTTTTGGTATATCGCACTCAAGGTTTCAGATTACTTTGGGTTCGGCCGGGTTGGTTCGGATACAAAACCAACCGGGCCCTCGGAGCGGAGATGCTTATATCTTGAGCTTCGGACGTCCGATTGACGTGCCGTCAACTTTAATGGGTTCCTCTAAGTGAGACAGATCTTTTGGCTTACTCCGCTTGAGGTTTGGATGCCTTCGAAGTGCGGTCAGGTTGGTTTGCTCACGAAACCAACCGGGCCCCTGGAACGAGAAAACCAATAACTCACAGACCGGGCGTCTGATTGACGCGCTGTCTGTATCGTTGTTTTCCTCTTGTTGAGACGGAAATTTTTGCATAATTTGCCTGAGTTTTGGATGCAGTTAATATACGGTCGGGTTGGTTCGCACACGAAACCAACCGGGCCCCTATGACGAAAAGGCTAGTAACTCACAGACCGGGCGTCCGATTGACGCGCCGTCTGTTGCGTTGAGACCCCTATGACGAGGCGGTCCATTGAGATACATATTCGTGGTACTTAGAGATACTTGGAGTATCGACTAGTAGCTGGTGGAGCGGACCCTCCCAGAGACAAGCGTACGGAGTACAGAGACCGTGTAGCCGGCCGAGACCTGACGACTGCTTGACCGATCGGATCATTGTGTTACGGATAGCCCAGTGGGGAGCGCTTGGTTGTAGCCGCAGACCCACAAAAGAGGTGCGCTTGGTTGTAGCGGCATAGGGGAGCGCTTGGTTGTAGCGGAATACCCACGACAGAGGTGCGCTTTGTTGTAGCGGCACATGGGAGCGCTTGGTTGTAGCTGCAGACCCACGACAGAGGTGTGCTTGGTTGTAGCGGCACATGGGTGCGTTTGGGTGTAGCGGCACATTGGAGCGCTTGGTTGTAGCGACAGACCCATGGTGGGAAGCGCTTGGTTGTAGCGGTAGACCCACAGTACTCGACAGGAGGAGTACCTCAGTAGTCTTAGGTTAGTGATCAGTACCTCAGAGTTGTGACAGGACCACTGTACACTCCAGATACGGAGCTCTTCAGCAGTTACGGTTTCGATAATGAAATCCTGGTTTGAGCAGAGACTTTTGACCTTTGTGTTTACCTCATTATTGAGATGGGTTACTTGATAAATTAGGTATATGTATGGGCATATACCTGGGTAGTGGTTATCCGTTGATTTCATGATCCTTGTGTTTCCTCATGTTTGAGATGGGTTACTTGATAACTTAGGCATATGTATGGGAATATACCTAAGTAGAGGTTATCTATTGAGATCTTCTTTGTGGTTATCCTTGTTGGTTTAGTGAGACCTTGAGGGTCTCGGGGTCCCTACTGAGTATCGTTATACTCACCCCTGCACGGGCTATGCCCGCACCTCGTTTTGTTGGTTGCAGACGACAGGCAGTGCTGACGGAGGCCGAGTGTTCGAGGACTGGACTGTACCCGGAGGTGGACTACACGACGAGTCAGTACCCGGAGGTGGACTACACGACGAATCAGTACACGGAGGTGGACTACACGATGAGACGACACATGGAGGAGGATGACGGACGAGAGCGTAGAGGAGGCTATATGTACCTACCCTTTAGGTAGGATCCACGGTGGATGACCAGGAGCTGCGCCATCTGTACCTACCCTTCAGGTAGGATCCGAGGAGGATGACCCAGGAGCCGCTTCCATCCTTCCAGCTGTTATCTTTTCTGTTGAACTTGTTCAGTTTTAGTTGTACTTTCTTTTGGGTTTGTATTCTGGCCCATTTACTTTTCAGCACTTCTCTTGTAATTAGTGTTTACTTTTTCCGCTTGCTTACTCTATGGTGCTTGTTTTCTTTTATAAAGGCAATGTCTTCCCAGTTATTGGGATTTACACCTTTGGTACTAGTCGCCAGCCCCTGGCCTATGGAAGGAGGGCTTGGGGTAGTCACGAAACGGGCCCCGAGGACTGGTCGTGACATATCTGATGCATACATACGACCTACTATGTCCATGTTGCAGTGTAAATTATTTCTCATATCTATTTTAAATTTATTGTTATAAAGGTATAATTAAAGAATATATATGAAATTTATGAAATAAATTTGATTTTTAAAATATGATATATCATCTACCTTTTAGGCATCCATCACATGGGAAATGATGACGTAGCTTCTGCGTATGTGTTCACTACCCCCTCCTTGATGCGAGGTGATTCATTTTTATTTTACTAGTATAGATGAATGATTCTAAAATTGTATATAATGAATAAAAAATATATATTAGAATATTAAATTACTAAATATGATAGAAATATTTCTTAATCCCTTTATCCCTAGATAATATATTGATGTAATATTTGAGCAATTTAACAAGAAACCTAAAGTTGTCGATGTAAAAAAGAACTATTTACTAAATATATTTAAAAATATTATTAAAAGGGACTTAAAATGTAATATAGATGAAATTGTTTCATAATATTGTACTTAATGAATTTAAATTCACTATAAATGAGGATCATCCATTTATGATTATGTGAATACCTAGTGTAAGGGTAATTTTTAATCATTTCCACTTTAATGAGACATATTTATATTATGAACCTAATTTAATCTATATTGTGTATATACCACCCCTTTGACATAACAAATAATAAATTTATCTTTATTCATGGTATTTTAAGATTCAAATCATTTTCACTCTTTTATCTGGGTTTTATTCAATTTTTATTAAAGTTGTAAGGTATTTCAATTACAATATCATTATATTTCATGATTACTTACGTTAAGATTTCCTTTAGGAAAATTATATGATCATAATTTCTTAAAACCCATATGTCTTCCTTTAACCTGGTAATGTTTTATTTTTTCATGTTTACTTTTCAAGTACTCTCTTATTCGATAAAGAATTATCATGAAAGTTACAAGTAATGAACAATATATTAATGAAATTAATAATTTATGGGTTCCCTTAAAAACTATTTGACTTCCATATCATGATTATTTTTAATAGTTTTCAATAATATTACTATTTAAATTCCAATAATTTTTTGAATCCACTTTCAACCATGTTTTACATTATTTATATTTTTATAAAAGGAATATTTTTTTTCTAAAATTTGTATTGATTCAATGTAACCAAATTATAAAAGGAATCATTATTTTTAAATATACCATATAAACATAATTTACCATAATCATGGATGTTCTTTTTTTTGAGAATTACTTCACAATATTCCATGGTTATTCCCAAATAAAATATTTTCCTCAATATTTTATGAATTTTTTTTAATATTATATCAAAATAAAAGTGTATTATTTTCTTTCAGGAATGAATAAAATTTTAAAAAGTGATTTATAAAATCCGTTTTATTAATCTTACAATAATGTTATTTTTAAATTGATTTTATTTTCTTTTTTAAAGGCACATGTTTACTATAAAAACTTCATTTTTGATGAATTGATGATCATATATCATTCTTTACTGATAATAAATTATACATGATTTGACATCATTTACATTATTATAATAGTGTTCTCTATAACTCTCAATTATTCATTGGAATTTATTTTTCTCCTTCATGTCCTTATTTTATATACCACAAATGAGTTCTGAAACATTTCTACTACATTGAAGATTTTTCAATGTGTAACATTTCTGTATATTTTATTATTTTATGGAACCTTATTAAATATGTTATTTAATTTAATCAAGAAAAATTTATTTTCCTAAAAATATATTAAATATGGATAATTGATGACATATAAGAATTTTTTAGAGTGAATTTTATTGATAATTCCAATTAAAAGGAATGAATATGATATGCAATTAATGAGTGGGTCCTAGAAACAAATATTCAACTGATGCATTATCATGTATCTTGATAAAACAAATGTTGCCACATTAGATGGGTGTTTCTTAAACCTACCCATTTATAAAGAATTATTTCATGGTTGAGAGGTCTTAATAGTAATATTTAGGGTAAATTAGTCGATGAATTGATGGAAAGTTCATGAATGTCCATATTTATGCATTTCATACATTAAGAATTCAGTTTCTATTATCCATTTTCTTTCATTGTTAATATTAGGCATGTATTTTCATTGAAATCAAGTTATTGATTGGATATAATTCATATTTATTATCCACCATGACATATTTAATAGTCTTTATTCACCCTTTATAACTTCCATTATAATTAACACATATTGGGCATTTGAGATCACAATTTTTTTTGTTTCCTTTCCCCATGATATGAAAGTGGATTCTATGAATAAATTCAAGTATGAAAGAAATTTTGTCAAGATATATTTCTAATTTTAAATGAAATATGGATTTCATGTCTTTATATAGTTTTATAATAATACTAAAATGATAAATATTGGGTGGTATGATGGTATCTTAAAAAAATATAATAATTAAGTATCGAATTTGGGATTTTGTAGTTGGAGTGATATAGTTAGTATCAAATATAGGTTTAATTGGACCCTTAAGAATAATATATTAAAAGAACATAGATAGTACATGTATAATAATAATCCCATAGAGTATTCGATTAATTTTTAAGGAATTTTATACCATGCATAAATATTCATGACAAATTTTGGGATAACTAAGTGAGTACCATTATTTAGGTATGGAACATAGATGAGGGAAGGGAATAATCATGCATGGCCAATGTGGGTATTATCTTAACAATTTTTTTATGATATTTATTGATGATATAATTGGATACACTTAGTATTATAAAGATAAATAAATTCAGTCAGGAATAATTTTTAAAAAAATTAGAGGAAAAGGAATTATATGATAAATTTAGTAAGTGTTAATGTTTATTTTAGGATGTAAATTTTCATGGAAATATTATCTCGAAGGATGAAATATATGTTGATATTTCAATGGATAAGGGCATTCAATGAATATAACTCTTGTATGAATGAAACTTTTATGGATTTGAATTCAAGGAAAATATAGTTATATTATAGAATATATTATTTTTATGTAGCAGAATTTATCAATGGTATTTTTGTATGATGATTAAGAGAGAAAATACAAGGATTTTTCTAATTATATTTTGTTGTTTGGAAAAATTAGAAATTTCTAATTTTGGAAACATGTGTTGAATTGTATCAATCTCATTGAAAAGTAATTTTTATGATAAAATTATATTCTTAGATATATTTATTGAAAAATTTATGAATGATTATTAATGAGGTCATGTGATATGGAAAGTTTTCCCTTTATTATATTTACATCATTATAATATAGTTAATTTCGGAAAATTTATATTTTTGAATATGTGGTATATACATAATTTAGCATGTATAAGTGGGAAATATATTTTAGGGATAAAAAATGAGATTATTTAGGAAGAATAATTAATTAAAATTTTCTATTTTATGGATAAAAATTTAATAAATCATATTTTAGGAGTCATATTATGATGTTTGGTTATTATTATGATTTTAGAGACTAACCTTTATTATGGATTTGATAGGATACTTTTTTTTGTAATATGGTCAATTAAAATATTATTCTAGTTCCTTGATAATAAAAATTCATCATGATCACGATAATTGACATTGAAAAATGAAATTATTCTTATATAACGGGAATAAATTATGTATGTTAATTTAATCGTACTTTCCATCCCAATGGTTATGGAATTTCTAAATCTCAATAAAAATGAAGAAAAATGTATCTAGCATAATATTGAAAGTAACACTAAACTAAAAAGTTATGTATTTTGAAACTTATTTTAAAATATGGGTCTTTTATAGATACATAAATAATAATTCTCTTCGTCAAAACCTCAAAAATAAAGTCCATGTTAAAATCCATATGGGATTTTATTACTATGATATATTCTATTTAAAATGATGAATAAAAATTTTGAGGACATAATTTATTTAAGGTGGGGATAAGGCAACACCCTAAGTTGTTAATATATATTTTCTTTTATAAATAACCTAATATTTGATATTGTGTATCACACACAACAATGAGCTTAAAAAACCAAAATAATATTAACATTTTTTAAATAAGACTATTATAACCTAGTCATTTGGTTAGAGAGAATAAATAGGAATAACTATGTTGTAAAAAATATCGATAAAGTTTTTATATAATGAAAATTTATTGATTAATTAATAATAACCAAATACTCAATTTTTAGTAAACATATTTTATGCTTCAAAAATATTATTTCATAAAATATTATTTTATTGAATTTATTACAGACATAGTTATTAGTTTATACCTTTTTAAGAATATTTTAGGAAATAAATATCATTTTTTAAATCATAATAAAAATATTAGATTAGGGTGAATATTTGAGATTTTTCTGTAAGGATTTATTTTTCAATGAATAGTCCAAAATACAAATTTTTGTAAAACTGTAATTTTTTATTTAATAAAGTAATTTAAATATCCCATTATGTTTTTAATTTTATATTTATGTAAAATATGTATAATTTTATTTTATTTAATATAATTAATAAAATAGTAATATAAATTACACTTGATTTTGGTATTAGTTTATTTTTAGGTTAAAAAATGCATTTATCTATAAAGCTGTATTTCATTACATTTTATGCATAAATATTAAAGTTGATATCTTCCAATTAAGGAATTTGAATCATGAAAAATGGAATCAATAATTGTAATAATTAAGATCAAATTTCAGAAATAGTCCCCTTTTATATTTTTATCAATAGGAATATTAACCATGGTTAAAGTTAATCACCACAGTAATAGGTAAAACATGTTAATTGACATTAATATTGTGAGATAAATTCTCAAAATCCAGCCAAAACATGAATTTATTATATTTTATGAAGTTATTTTGACTATATCTATCCTATATATTAAAACATATCAATATTTTTCTACTCTCCCATGATTATAACCTTCATATTATTTTACGAAATGGATAAATATATAATTTCACTCTATTGAAATTAATTTATCTTATATATTTTCATAGGGATTGAAATAAAATAATAATTAATAATAAATATTATTTTTATCCTAAATAAATTATTTATATGATGTTAATTATTTTAAAATTTTGTTGATGATATAATTACATTAAATTCCTACACAGTACTGATACAATGCTTGTTTAACCAGTAGAAAAATAAAGGTAAATATTTTTAAAAATAATAAAAGTAATATTTTTTGGATGAATTATTTTTTTAAATGAATTTATTCTTTTAATGATAAACTATAATTGATACATTTTTTATTTATATATTTGCTGCAAAATTAAATGAATTATTTCTAGAATGACATTAATGATATTTTATGATAAAATATATTTTATTTAATTATTTCAAAATAAAAAATTATTTAAAGAGAAGATTTGGGATGTTAATAGGTATATAATTTCGTTCAGGGATTATTTTTGAGCCACTTTTCACCATAGTAGTTAATTTATGACACTGAAATGTTAAAAAACGTGTTACCATGCTTAAGGTTTATAAAATTTAATGAGAGTGTTAAACCAAAAGAAAAGGATTAAATTATAACAAAAAGACATCTAAACATTATTGTTTGAAGGTATATTGACCATATCATGTCCTACCTTCAAAATTATGGTCAGTTGATTCTAATTAATATTATTATAATATATATTATATTAAAATCATATATTTCATTCCATGTGTGTATTTTCACAAACTTATAAATGGGGACCATTGATTCTCTATTTTAATCCCTATAAAGCTACATATGCCATAAAATTACTTACCAAATCCCTTAAGAGCATTTATATCCAATACTTAGAGGCTCATTTATCCTCAAATTACCAACCTATATGGCTTAAGGTGTAATCCAAAGGTAGTTTTATAAAGAATATGTGTAACACTTAACTAAGTGTTTTAATTTTATTTCATCTTCTACCTACTTCAGATATTTTATAACCGTGATCGTATAATAAAATTAGTATCATTAATATAGTGAGTTTTTATTACACTGGTGTAACAACCCTAATTTTCCAATTCTACCGTCTATGTAAAGTAAAAATATCACTCGTGCATACTTACAACCTCCCATCTCCACCCACAAGTGTAATTTTTTTCATCACCATTTCACTATGATTTATGTATATGTTTAATTAATTAATTTATATTATATTTATAAAATAATAATTATTTTTAAATATGACATATCAATGTTATTATAACCATTCCATCCCCTGGAATATAATAACATAACTTTTGTTTACGTGTGGACTAGCATCTCTCCCAAAGTGATGTCATTTGTATTTATATTACCACCTTTCATGAGTGAATATAACATTTTATATAATGAATAAAATTTAAATATTGAAATTATTGAAATTATTGACAAGATGAAACCATTTTATTACTCCATTTACCTAGAACATTATAATAAATTGAAATGCCTGGATCGGTTGTGATCACTGAGAGGGGAGGGGTGAATCAGTGATAAATTTTTTTCTTTTTATGAATTGTTCCCTTTGGATTATCAATTCAACCTCTGCAGATGGTTAAAGCCTAGATCTACTCTTTTAGTGGTGCAGTAATAATGAGAGCACAGAACACAGAGATTTACAAGGTTCGGTACAAAGACCTACTCCTTACCGTGTTGGTTACACCCCCCAACACGGATTCTTCACTATGCCAAAAGATGATTACACAGTAATTGGTTATACCCCCCAATTACAAGTTAGTTAAACCCCCCAACTCCACAGCATCATCTTCATCATGCCTCCACTTCACTTCTTCAAAGGTGTTGTTCGAAACTTCAAGTCGCTTCAACAGTCTTCAAAAGATCTCGTTGGTCTTGCTCACAGAAAAAACAATCACTTAGAATGATCAGTTCTTTTGCATTCACACACTTAAGTGTGTACTCTTCTTCTCAAGGTTGGTCTTCTTCACTTGTGCACACACAAGGGCTAAGCCTTGGCCATCCACTTTGAACACCTACTGCCAGTAGAGAGTTCTTCTCTTCACTTGGCTCACACAAGGGTATGCCCTCGGGTTCTTGTCCACTTCTTCTCCATGCAAGGTTGCAAGAGTGCGGCCTCTACTGTCTTCAAATGCCGCGCAAGATGCACTGGCCGCGGGCGCGCAGGTGCTACTGCCGCGCAAGCACTCGGGTGTGCAAGGTGCAACACCGCGAGGCGTGCAAGCCACTCCTGCCGCGCAAGTATGCGGGCAGAGAGCTCCTTCCTGTCGCGCAAGGGAGACGCGCAGGGGACTTCTTCGGGGCCTCGAGTGGCTCCGGGATTCTCAGTCACGCAAGAGGCTGCACAGAGATACTTCGCGTAGCTTGGATGGCTTCGCGGGACTCTCGAGTTCTCAAAGGATCAGCAAACCTCTCCAATGCCTCGGGTGCTCCTTTTATAGGCAGAGGAATGTGAATGGAGTCCGCGGAATCCAATACTCGAATGCCCGAAATCATCGGCGTTTTGAAAACTTCAAACGCGTTAAATATCTTCCACGTATCTCGTTCTTCTTCTCTGTTTTAATGCGAGTTTTCCATTTTTCGGTTTCCTTCACGTGCATGCGACTTAGAATGCATGCACGGCCTTCGTTTTGGCCATCCCATGCAAAACACGAACACCCCGAGGCCTCGGCACTTCGTTTGCCTTCGGCCTTCCTCGAATTCTCTCCTTTGTTGCATGCAGAGTCATTTTAATGTATGGACATGTTCGGTGTGCCCAGACGAGCTCAATGGAGCCTTCGGCTTCGGCAATGGTGGCCGGGAGCTCGAATTCTGGTGCTCGAAGGGCTCTGGTTCAGCGGGGGACGTCGGGTGGCCTTCGGCTGAGCTCGAGGTGGAAGACGAGCCACGGCCGTCGGATTGGGCGATTGAAATACATCGGACGGCCGGATTAGATCGCGGCGCGCGGCAGATGAGATGAGCGGCTGCGATCCAGCGCGCGATGAGACGGACGGCTCAGATCTGTCCCGGGTGAAATTTCCGCGTCCCACATCGAATCGGCACGCGGTTTTTCCGCGGTTTATCACCCTAACGCTGCCTCAACCCCGCAATTGAACTTCCAACCTCCACGGTGCCGCCCCGCACCGTGTTCTCCCTGCGGGCGCGCTCTGCGCCCACTCTCTGCTCCCTGCGGGCGCGCTACTGGCGCCCACTATGCATCCTCCGGGCGCGCTCTGGCGCCCATGCTGCGCAGGCCTGATCCCCTGCGTGGCCCCGGCTTACACACGGCCGCGGCCTCTCGGGCTGGCCCCATGGGATCCCCTTGGGCGTGGTGACCTAGTCCCACATGTGCCTTGGGTTGAACCCTTAAGGCTGTCTTTAGATGGCTAATTTTTTGCAAGTAATAGAACAAGTACTTTGTTAAAAACAAAGTAACCAAGTTCAAATGCCACTTCAACCTTCTTCATTCTTCTTCTTCATTACAATTCCTCCATCCTCCTCACATATACTCAGTACAAAGAATGTGGAATTCCCGAAGGGTCTTCTTCATCAACCGAGCTCCTAAATCAAACATATTCTTCAAAGAACTTCATTGATCTAATCAGAGAGGTCGGAACAAATTTAAATCCTCATGCACTAAGAGATAGTGCATGGTCTTCTAATCATGTTGTGACAATGTATCTCCTTGATACATGTGCTTTGAACTTATGATCAGCTTAGCAATCGTCTGATTTAATGCTTCTGTAATCATCAATCTTCAAGATGTACTTCATCAGATGGAACACCATGACAAGTTATTGACAACAAATGCAATTACTTCACATGGGCATAACAATCTCCCCCTTTGTATTTGGTTGTCAATACTCCGAAGCACACTGAGAGAATGTCGTGTGCCTGATGATTTCTCCCCCTTATTTTCCAACAAATGAAAAGGGATGAATGAAAGCCATACTCAGAGTATAGAGCTTCTGGAACCTGCACATCTTCAACTACCAATGCTCCCCCTCAGGGGATGCACTCATCTCCTTCAATTCCCTGCATGTAAGTACAAGAATACAAAAATTTAGGGAATAAGGAGGGACCTTCTTCTTCCTCAAGTGAGAGTAGAAGGCTGAACATGAAGTTTCAGCCTCAATTCAACAAATCTTTCCATAGGCATAGCTTTGGTGAAAATGTCTGCCACCTGATCTTGAGTAGGAATGTAGTCTAGCTTGATGTCTCCACTGGCGACCCTTTCTTTGATGAAATGATATTTTATATCAATGTGCTTGGATCTGGAGTGTTGGATAGGATTCTTAGACAACCCAATTGCACTTTGATTATCACATAAGATCCTCAATGGTTTTTCAGCTTTAATCCTCAAATCTGCTAGCTGCACCTGCATCCAAATCATTTGAGTACATGCATGTGTAGCGGCCACATACTCTGCTTCAGATGTGCTCAATGTTACAGAATTTTGTTTCTTGCTGTACCAGCTAACACATCCTTCTCCCAGAAAGAAGGTTCCACCAGATGTGGATCTTCTATCAGTGCAATCACCAGCCCAATCAACATCTGTGAATCCCAACAACTGTATGTTTGCACTGTGTTTGTATAAGAGTCCATAGTTGAGGGTTCCTTTAACATATCTCAGGATTCTTTTGGCTGCAGTTAAATGAGATTCTTTTGGGTCACTTTGGAATCTGGCACACAAAGTCACTGCATATGCTATATCTGGCCTTGAAGCCGTGAGATAAAGTAGACTGCCAATAATTTTTCTGAACTCTTTCTGATCAACATTGTTGCCTTCTTCATCCTTGCATAGCTTGGTTCCAACAGAAATGGGTGTGGAGACTTCCTTTGAACTTTCCATTCCAAACCTTTTCACTAAGTCCCTTGCGTACTTCTCTTGTGAAAGAAATATGGAGTTTTGTCTTTGTTCCACCTGAAATCCTAGAAAATATGTCATTTGACCAAGCATCGACATTTCAAAATTTCTTTTCATCTGCTCAGCAAATTCTTCACATAGTCCTTCCTTGTTACCAGCAAAAATGATATCATCTACATAAATAATGACTATGAGGGTACCATTGGCCATTTCTCTGACATAGAGGTTACTGTCAACTGTTCCTTTGACAAATTTCATGTTTTTAAGACAACCATCCAATTTTGATTACCAGGCTCTAGGGGCCTGCTTCAATCCATACAAGGCTTTTCTCAATCTGCACACCATACTACCATCTTTGTCCAGCAAAAATCCCTCTGGTTGTTCAATATACACCTCTTCTTCAAGATCTCCATTCAGAAATGCAGATTTCACATCCATCTGATAGACCTTGTACTGCTTGTGTGCTGCAACTGCTATGAACATTTTGATAGTTTCTAGTCTTGCAACTGGTGCAAAGGTTTCCTCAAAGTTGATTCCTTCCATTTGTGAATATCCTTTACATACAAGTCTGGCCTTGTTTCTGGAAACTTCTCCCTTTTCATTGAGTTTGTTTCTAAACACCTACTTTGTCCCAATAACATTTTTATTTTTGGGCCTTGGAAGAAGATCCCAAGTGGAGTTCATTTCAATTTGATTGAGTTCCTCATGCATAGCTTGTATCCATTCCTCATGTACAACTGCTTCAGCCACTGTGTGAGGTTCAACTTGAGAAACCAGTGCAGTCTGATCTTCCAATCTCAATCTTCTTCTAGTTCTTACTGAGGACTGTAGGTCTCCAAGGACATTTTCTGTGTCAACATCTTTCTTCAATTTGTTGTATCTGATTCTTCCATTTTCATTACCTTCATCTTCATCACTGGTATATTCAGAGTTGATCTCACCAGCAGTTGGTGTTAGCTTATGTAATTCTGCATTCTTCTGTTCCAAGGCTGTGTCATTCTTTGAGTCATCATCATCCAAAGTGTATGGCTTGGTGTTGTTTTCAATTATTATTACATCACTGCAGTCAATCATTTTATTCAACCTCTTATTCCAGCATATGTAGCCTTTTCCATCAGGTAGGTAACCCATAAAGATTCCTTCTTCAGCTTTTTCTTCAAACTTTCCCAGATTGATGATTTTAATCTTGATGATGCAGGGACTGCCAAAGACTTTGAAATATTTAACAGTTGGTTTTCTGTTAAACCACATTTCATAGGATGTCGTTTGTGTTTCTGGTCTCAGGAGACATCTGTTCTGTATGTGTATAGCAGTGCATACTGCTTCTCTCCAGAAAAACCTAGAGATATCATGCTCAGCTAACATAGTCCTCCCCATTTCAACTATGCTTCGATTCTTTCGTTCAGCCACTCCATTCTGTTGTGGAGTATATGGTGTACTATATTGATGTTTGATTCCATGCTTGACCAGATAGCTTTCAAAGACATCACCGGTATATTCTTTTCCGTTGTCTGATCTTACTTTCTTGATGCAGAGCTCTAGTTCCTTCTCAGCCTGCCTTCTGAAAGTCTTGAACATCGTGATTGCCTCTGACTTGTGTTTCATGATCATGACATTGGTCATCCGAGTGTAATCATCAATGAAGGTTATAAAATAGAAATCTCCTCTTGTAGACTTCTGTCTCATCGGTCCACATATGTCTGTATGGATGAGTTCAAGAGGCCTAGTAGACATGATATCAACTCCTTTGTGTGACCTATGGGTCAGTTTTCCCTTCTGACATGTGTCGCAGACTTCATCTCTTTCTCTCTTTAATTTGGGTAGATCTCATACAACATTGTACTTTAGAATTTTACTCATACTCCTTTGACCAAGATGGCCAAGTCTTCTATGCCAGAGGTTGTTTTCATCTTTAGAGCTAAGAAAACAAGAATTGATGGGATCACCAATTTGAAATAAATTTCCAGTGGTTCTTCTTCCTTGAGGGATGATTTTTCCATCCTTTGAGCTCTTGATGATGCATGAGTCCTTCTGGAACAACACCTCATGTCCATCATCACATAATTGACTTACACTCAGTAGGTTGTGCTTTAATCCTTCAACAAACAACACATCATTGGATTTTAGATTTGTTGTTGCAATCATAGCATTTCCAAATCCCTTGATTTTCAGAGAACGATCATTTCCAAACACCACGGTTCCTCCCTCATGACTTTCAATGTTGCTTAGAATTTTTGTATCACCAGTCATGTGGGATGAGCATCCACTATCAAGAATCCATGACTTAGTTTTACTGCTGGCTTTTAGAGCCACTTCAGCAAAGCATGTGATTTCATCATTGGTTTCTTGAATGACTTTCCCTTTCATGTATTTTACTTTTTGTTTAGGAAGAGTTGTCATACATTTATCAGCTCAATGACCTTGTTGGTCACATCTTCCACAAGCTTCACTCAGGCAGTCAAATGAGTTCTGAGTTGGTGATTTTGATGCTTTCTGCAAAACACTCTGGGTTTCAGTATGTCTCCCCCTTGACTCATGCCTCATGTTTGGACGAGACATGTTATACCAGCATGCATAGGCCTTATGTCCAAACACACCACAACACCAGCAGTAGCCTCTGAACCTTGACCTTCTTTGTTGATAAGAGTCATGTTGTAATTTTCTGTCCATGATTTGAGTAGTCCTTCCTGAGGATTTCCTTTCTTCCATTGAAGATGATTTTACATAGGTTGGTTCATGCCATGTTTGTCTCAATTTTATCTTTGAACCTGCATTGTTAGAAATAACAGATGTATTTAGAGATTTACTTAGTGGTAAATTGACATGCCTCTGAGCACCAGCATAAGATGATTCTGCCTTGACCTCAACAGCCTTGTTGAAGTCTTCTCTCATCTTTGTCAAGCTATTCTGTGCTTCAATCCACTTGGAATGTGTCACTGATTGCTCTTCTTCTTTGAGGAGAAGTTTCTCCTCAAGATCTTTTGCTATCTTGTCCAGCTCAGCTACCTTCAGTTTGTGTCTCTTGATTTCATCAATGTACATTGTCTCTTTCTTCATACATTCTTCCAACTCCTCAGTCATCCTTTTGGTTTCCTTTTGTAACAATCTCTTCTCTTTCTTGAGTTCAGTGTTCTATTAAAGGCAAGCCACTAGTTCATCTTTCAATATGTGTTCGAGCTCTGTTCGTTCACTTTCATCATCTTCACTACTGCAGGTGTCAAACCCTTTTTCCACATGAGCCATAAAATTCGTTTCTTCTTCTGATTGACTGGCTGAAGTGAAGTCTGATTCTTCCTCTTTGCTTACATAGCTTCTTCTTTCACCAGGAATGATCCATTTCTTTCTTGCACCAGATCTGTTTCCTTCTCTTGGGTATCTACTCCATTTCTTCTTTTGTGACTTATCATCTTCAATATCTGGAGTACTAGATCTTTTCTTAGGACAGTTAACAGCAAAGTGTCCGTTGTTATTGCAATTGAAACATCTCGATGGTGATTTCCATTTTCCCCTGAATTTAGTTTTTCCAAACCTTTTAGAAAAAAGAGAAATAATCGTGTTGAGATCTTCATCCTTTTCTTCATTGTCAGAATCACTTGATTCTAGGACTTCGTCATCTTTTATCTTGAGTTGTCTCATGGCCTCAAAAGCCATCTCATCCTTGATCTTCTTCTTGAATACTGGGATCTTCCTCATTTCATATGCAATGAGAATGTTGTGTAGTTCATCAAGAGAGAGATCATCTCTGTCTTCTAATACTGAGACTTTGGGGTCAAACCTGTCAGGAAAATTTCTCATTAGTTTTTTTAACAATAGTGGAGTCCTCCAACTTTTCTCCAAAGCCCCGAATGTTACTGACAATTTCATTGACTCTTGTGAAATAATCATCAATATTTTCTTCTTCTCCCATCTTGACATCTTCAAACTTGCTTCTCCAAATTTTTAATTTGGCTTCCTTGACTTTCATGTTGCCTTCATAACTACTTTCCAATTTGTCCCAAATTTCTTTAGCATTCTTGAGTCCCATGACTTTTGTGTATACCTTTTCTGAGAGTGACATAAGAATGTCATTTTGAGCTTTACCATCAACTTCCATATTTCTTTTCTCATCGAGTGTCATAGCAGCTTCATTAGCAAGAGGAGGGAATCCAAATAAGGCTGCATTTCTAACTTCAAGGCCGAGATATAGAAGGTAGGGTAACATCCGATTCTTCCAGCTGTGGTAATTCTTTCCATCGAATGTAGGAACACCCCTACTATTAACAGAATTCAGATTGTCCATCTTCTCAGAAGTAGATCCTTACAGAGGGAACCTCCCTCTGATACCACTTGAAATGCCTGGATCGGTTGTGATCACTGAGAGGGGAGGGGTAAATCAGTGATAACTTTTTTTCTTTTTATGAATTGTTCCCTTTGGTTTATCAATTCAACCTCTGCAGCTGGTTAAAGCCTAGATCTACTCTTTTAGTGGTGCAGTAATAATGAGAGCACAGAACACAGAGATTTACAAGGTTCGGTACAAAGACCTACTCCTTGCCGTGTTGGTTACACCCCCCAACATGGATTCTTCACTATGCCAAAAGATGATTATACAGTAATTGGTTATACCCCCCAATTACAAGTTGGTTAAACCCCCCAACTCCACAGCATCATCTTCATCATGCCTCCACTTCACTTCATCAAAGGTGTTGTTCGAAACTTCAAGTAGCTTCAACAGTCTTCAAAAGATCTCATTGGTCTTGCTCACAGAAAAACCAATCACTTAGAATGATCAGTTCTTTTGCATTCACACACTTAAGTGTGTACTCTTCTTCTCAAGGTTGGTCTTCTTCACTTGTGCACACACAAGGGCTAAGCCTTGGCCATCCACTTTGAACACCTACTACCAGTAGAGAGTTCTTATCTTCACTTGGATCACACAAGGGTATGCCCTCGGGTTCTTCTCCACTTCTTCTCCATGCAAGGTTGCAAGAGTGCGGCCTCTACTATCTTCAAATGCCGCGCAAGATGCACTGGCCGTGGGCACGCAGGTGCTACTGCCGCGCAAGCACTCGGGTGTGCAAGGTGCAACACCGCAAGGCGTGCAAGCCACTCCTGCCGCGCAAGTATGTGGGCAGAGAGCTCCTTCCTGTCACGCAAGGGAGACGCGCAGGGGACTTCTTCGGGGCCTCGAGTGGCTCCGGGATTCTCAGTCGCGCAAGAGGCTACGCAGAGATACTTCGCGTAGCTTGGATGGCTTCGCGGGACTCTCGAGTTCTCAAAGGATCAGCAAACCACTCCAATGCCTCGGGTGCTCCTTTTATAGGCAGAGGAATGTGAATGGAGTCCGCGGAATCCAATACTCGAATGCCCGAAATCATCGGCGTTTTGAAAACTTCAAACGCGTTAAATATCTTCCGCGTATCTCGTTCTTCTTCTCTGTTTTAATGCGGGTTTTCCATTTTTCGGTTTCCTTCACGTGCATGCGACTTAGAACGCATGCACGACCTTCGTTTTGGCCATCCCATGCAAAACACGAACACCCCGAGGCCTTGGCACTTCGTTTGCCTTCGGCCTTCCTTGAATTCTCTCCTTTGTTGCATGCAGAGTCATTTTAATGTATGGACATGTTCGGTGTGCCCAGACGAGCTCAATGGAGCCTTCGGCTTCGGCAATGGTGGCCGGGAGCTCGAATTCTGGTGCTCGAAGGGCTCTGGTTCAGCGGGGGACGTCGGGTGGCCTTCGGCTGAGCTCGAGGTGGAAGACGAGCCACGGCCGTCGGATTGGGAGATTGAAATACATCGGACGGCCGGATTAGATCGCGGCGCGCGGCAGATGAGATGAGCGGCTGCGATCCAGCGCGCGATGAGACGGACGGCTCAGATCTGTCCCGGGTGAAATTTCCGCGTCCCACATCGAATTGGCGCGCGGTTTTTCCGCGGTTTATCACCCTAGCGCTGCCTCAACCCCGCAATTGAACTTCCAACCTCCACGGTGCCGCCCCGCACCGTGTTCTCCCTGCGGGCGCGCTCTGCGCCCATTCTCTGCTCCCTGCGGGCACGCTACTGGCGCCCACTATGCATCCTCCGGGCGCGCTCTGGCACCCATGCTGCGCAGGCCTGATCCCCTGCGTGGCCCCGGCTTACACACGGCCGCAGCCTCTCGGGCTGGCCCCATGGGATCCCCTTGGGCGTGGTGACCTAGTCCCACATGTGCCTTGGGTTGAACCCTTAAGGCTAGCTTGAGATGGCTAATTTTTTTGCAAGTAATAGAACAAGTACTTTGTTAAAAACAAAGTAACCAAGTTCAAATGCCACTTCAACCTTCTTCATTCTTCTTCTTCATTACAATTCCTCCATCCTCCTCACATATACTCAGTACATAGAATGTTGAATTCCCGAAGGGTCTTCTTCATCAACCGAGCTCCTAAATCAAACATATTCTTCAAAGAACTTCATTGATCTAATCAGAGAGGTCGGAAGAAATTTAAATCCTCATGCACTAAGAGATAGTGCATGGTCTTCTAATCATGTTGTGACAATGTATCTCCTTGATACACGTGCTTTGAACTTATGATCAGCTTAGCAATCGTCTGATTTAATGCTTCTGTAATCATCAATCTTTAAGATGTACTTCATCAGATGGCACACCATGACAAGTTATTGACAACAAATGCAATTACTTCACTTGGGCACAACATAAATAAATTGGGGAGAAATTAATTAAACAACCACAAGTGGTCGATATATGAAATCACTATTAAATTAATGCATTTTAAATTATTTTAAAAAGGAAGATTAAAAATATAATATTGTTTTATAAGGTTATTTAATTTGTATTTGAAAAATTTAAGTTAAATATACAAGAGGATCAGACATGTTTGTGTTAAGATTAAATCATATATAATTTTTTTTAATAATTCACTTAAGGATTTTCAATGATTTATTTGATAATGAATATGGTATGTGTTGTTTATTTCATGAATTAATATTTCTAATTTTATAGGAGAAAGTGATGACAAAGTGAAAATTTTCTATTAAAAGACTTGAAACCTATTTGCATGACTAGTATGGGAATTTCATCACATGCTATAAGCTATGAAGAAGTCCACAGGGAGTTTTAGTCCATAAGTTAACCTTTCATAGTGTGGGCCATCAGTACACGACATGATACATCCATTCATGACATAAATCACCAAACCATGACATGATGTATTCAAAACATATATCCTACAATCCGAAGGAAGATAAGTTTCATGAGTCCAAGTTACATGTCATGAGAGGGGTGAAAGTTTCAAATCTTGGATGAGATACACATGATATACACACATATTTAAAATCAACTAAGTATACCAAGAATAATCATTACACAATGTGACTTATTATTACACGTCATATAATATTTCGCCTATAAATATAACTAAAGGTGCAGTAGATTTGAGATGATCTAGATAAGACCATTTTTGTTCTTTTATTCCTCTCTCATTCCCTATTACTCCCTCTATCCCAAAATCGAAATTCTTTACTTTCATTCATTTTTTACCTCAATAAATGCACTGTGGATTGATTTCTAGGACGTTTTTCATTCCATTTACATTACCAATTCCATTTAACTTATTGTTAGTTTCATGTTTCAATGAATGATGAACCATTGTTGCGATATTTCTACCATGAGTGGCTAAACCCCCTAGGGTAGGGATCAAGAGTATGGGTATCCATACTCAATAATTCTTTAATTATAAACTTGGTATCCTTAAGGATTAGTAATCAGGATAAATAACAACTATCTATCCAATTCATTTGAATATCCCTGACCATGGGAACATTGAATAAAGGTCCCCATTATAGTTGAAGTAAGTTTATTCTATGACTAACAACCTAAGACACCTTTTTTGTCGAAGTTATGATTAATGCATTGAGGTTGTCACTATCTCTATAAGAAGGAATAATTACCTCTTAGACATAACTAGTTTATTTTACTATAGTCAACTAGTAACCTCTTATTACTTCATAGCCTTAAACTTTGTATCCTACCAAGTTAAAATTAACATAATCTTATCCATATAATGACAAAATTGATCTTGATCCCTTCATCATTTCTGAATTCAAAACTTGAACTCTCTAGAAATACATTTCTGAAACTAAACTAGATTTAGGAGGAATCCTATACCAAAGGGTTCCAATCTAAAAAATGATTTTATCAGTTTATCATTTGATTAACCCAAGACTATTTCTATACTATGTATCGGTTTCAAGTGATGTTTGAAAAATAAAATAAAATCTTATCTGACCGCAGCCCACACGAATTAAATGATTCTTGTTGACATATCAAATTTTCGCACAATTTTTGGTGAGATAGTCTATTATTTACATAGAAAACCTTTTTGAAAATACTTGCTTTTCCCTCTCCCAAACCCCATTTCATTCTTCTTTTCATTTAGATTCCACTAAATCCCTTCTCTTGCAGAATAGTGCGTGAACCATTTCCCTTTGACTTGTTCAAGGAGACTTAAAGCACGCGAATAATAAACCTTCAATCCTAAAATGGAACAGTATCTCTCTGCACACTACCGGTCAAACATGGATGATCAAAAAAATCTAGTGGGACCCAAACCACTTAACCCTCGAAACATAATACCATTAGTTCCACGAGATCATTTTGTACAACAATAGTGAATAATCATGGACTATGGATTTCCATAAATCAATGGTGCATCGCCAAGCATCGTGTATCCATTTATTCAGGAAGAAACCTTCAAACTAAAACCTGGACTCATTCACATGATCCATAACATTGTCCAGTTCAGTGGGATTCAATGTGAAGATCCCCAAGAATACTTCTAAAACGACCTGGAAGTATGTGATACCTTTCACAAATAGAGTGTATCAACTAATACAATCAGGATCAGAGTGTTTTTCTTCTCATTGCAAGATTGAGACAAGGATTAGCTCAAGAGTCAATCTCCTGAGTCAATTTGACATGGGGATATCTGGCCAAAACGTTACTAGATAAATAATTTATGCCAATACAGAATTGGAACATATAGAATGACATTAAAAAATTAATTCAGATTGACGAAGAGTCCACATGGGAAGATTATTATAGATTTAAAGAGGTCATGAGAAAGTTTCAATACCATGGAATAGAAATGTGGATCCAGCATGATACATTTTACCAATGTTTGTAGTCATCCACATAAACTATTGTTAATCTTGATGTCGTTGGAGAAACGATTTTCAAGACACACCTGAAGCCAGAAGATCCATTTTGGAAGAATTCACTCACAATGAAAGCCTGTGGTAGAGTGATTGTGGAACTCCCCGGTTTGGTATCTACAAAATCAAATAAAGTACCAGACTAGAAATGTATGTTGTAGTGCTCACAATGAAATTATAGTTGTTACACCCCTACTAAACCACCCCATTCTGGTCCTATAATAGAGATGAAATCATGTGAAATTTTCAGTGGTCCACACTTATACCAAGACTATATGGAAATAGTTGAATAAAAAAAATCTCAAGATTATAATTACATAAATTACAATCACAAAAATCCACCATTCCAATAATAGCTGCAGTACTATCAGTAGAGGCCGACTCATTAGCCACCTCAATGAAACTAGTGATATTATAAAAAGAGAAGTGGTTGAGAACCATTACTTACCAAAGGACTATTTGGGTTCCCATACATGAACCCCATGCCATGACCACAACAACAAGTACAACATAAAAGTGTCCCTCAGAGAGAACATTAGTTATTTCAAAAATCTCATCCAAGACCTCAAGAGAAAAACAACTCCACTCTAGAATTACATAGAGAACCTATGTGTTATTTATATTTAGAAAGGATACCATCAAATGACTACTCATGAGATGGAAATGCAAGACCAATGAGCTATCCTACACAATCTCAAAATTCAGATGGGTCAGATCTCAAAGACATTATAAGAATGATTACCAGGTACTCTACCTGGTAATACATTGACATAACTAAGAGAAGGACCTTAGGTCGCAGTTTTAAGAAGTGAATTTTATTATATTTTATGTAACCATGTGGAATATAGGAAACAAAACCTAGGGAACCAAATTAGAATTCACCAGTAGAAGAATAAAAAGATGGTGGGAGCACCCAAGTGATACCCCAAGAGGTATCACTAGAAAAAAACACCCAAACACCTAATCAACCAAAACAACCAGTCTATGTCGCTACACCACCATAAAATCCACATATTCCTTTTCCAGAAAGATGAAGACAAGTCAATGAGGAGGAACAATATAAGATGTTCTTAGAAATGTTCAAGAAAATACATATCAGCATACCCTTTTCAAAGGATATTTCTCAAATTCCATTTTATTCCAAATTCCTAAAATATCTTCTTTCAAATAAAATAAAAATGAAGATTTTAGGTTAATCTCACTAAATGTTGAATGCTCAGTTATTGTTCAATAGTAAATTCGACCAAAGATGAGAGACCTCAGAAGTCTTTCAATTCCACGTGTAATTGTAGAGTTTAAATTAGGAAGAGATCTATGTGATATCAAAGAAAGCATCAACATCTTACTGATGAGGGTATTTCGAATGATTGGACTTGAAGAGAAAAAAATAACATGAGTATCAATAAAACATGGATATCAGAGAGTAAGATACCCTAGATTAATTCTCGAGGATGCGTTGGTCAAATTTGGTAGGGTCATCTTTCCTGCAGAATTTTGGGTCTTAGACATGGAATAAGAAGGTGACATCCCCATTATTCCGGATTGACCATTCCTATCCATAGTAAAATCCTTGATAGACATAAATCAAGGTTGTCAAATATTTTATGCTAAAGAATTGCATATAAAATTCAACCTCATCAAAGCTTCTAAACAATAAGTTGATGCATTGTCTTATAATTCCATCTCTCTTACCCAATAGAAAATGAATATACGACCATAAAAGAACATAGAGAGGATTAAATCCTTGATGCAGAAGAAGACTATGATTTTGAGAAAGTTAAATTCAATAAACATATCATAAGGGATATGTTTCCATGTTTCACCGCCTCAATCATTCAAACACCCACACTAGATTTGAACCCTCTACCAATTACTCTTAAGTAATCATATCTAGGAGCTTTATCCTATCAACCAGTAATAAATAACTCTGAACTATCTCTATTATATGAAGAAAAATTCATTCATGTCTTATAAAGACACAAGTAGTCAATTTCATGGGGAGTGGCTGACATTAAAGTAATCAGTTCTAATATATGAACCCACAAAAGAATCTTGATTAAGGTGAAAAACCCACCACCAACCTCAAAGGAATATCACACCAACAATGAAGGATGTTTTTTAAAAGTAATTACTTAAAATTTTATATGCTAGGATAATCATTTCAATTTCTAATAGTGAGTGGGTGAGCCCACTACCAGTAGTTCCCAAGAAAGGGGGGATCATAGTGAAAAAAACTAAGGAAAATGAATTGATGTCAAAATGCACCATCATTGGATAGAGTGTTTGTGTGGATTATATAGATTTAAATGAGGAAACATAGAAAAAGCCTTTTACATTGCGCTTTACAGATCATTTGTTGGAATGACTAGTTGAAGATGAATTATATTATTTCCTGGAAATATATTCAGGATACTATCATATTGAAGTTGACCCATATTTTTACTCCAGAACCACATTCACATGTTCTTTTGAAAATTTTTCCAATATGAACATGTTATTTAGTATGTGTAATTAAACAAAAACATTTTAAAGATGCATGAAACATATATTCCATGATATGGAAAAGGAATTATTAGAAATCATTATTGATGAATTTTCATTTTATGGAATATCTTTTGAAGTCTACCTAAGAAATATTGAGTTAGTTATACATCATTGTGAAGAAAAATTTCAAGTTTTGAATTGGAAAAAATGTTGCTTTATTGTCCAAGGAGGCATAATACTGTAATATTTTTTTTCTAAATAATGTATAGAAGTCAATCTATCTAAGATAAAGGTCATCAAATATTTACCTAAACCTTCAACAATTAAGGGTATAAGAAGATTTCTATGAAATGATGTATTTCACAGGTTATTAGTGATGGATTTTGTAAAATTTTCTCATCCAATAAAGCACTCATTGTAAAATAAAGTTATATTTGAATTCAATAAATAATTTCAGAAGGCATTAAATGATTTAAAGAAAGCCCGGATAGAAGCCCCTATAATCATTTCACATGATTTGGATAATGAATTTGATTTGATGTGTACCACCATCAAATTTTTTATTAGAATAGTTTTAGGATAATGATTTGGTCACATATTATGTCCTATCTACTATGAAAACTACACAATGAATGAAGATCAAGTAAACTACACAAATATAGATAAAAAGTTCTTAGTAGTTGTGTATGATTTCAGAAAATTCCATTATTTTTTTGTCATGTCCAAGGTGATTGTGCACACCGATCATGCTGCCCTCAGGTATCTAATGAACAAAAATTATGCCAAGACAAGGATAATAAGGTTGATCCATATTCTCTAAGAATATTATATTTTCATGAAATATACTAAAGGCATGGAAAATGGGATCTCTTATTATCGATCCCAACTTCCTCTTCCACTCATCAACGATAACGATTATATCAACATCAAAGTCGATTTTCAAAATGAATCAATTTTTAGTATTAAGGAACAAGTGTGGTTTTATAAAACTGAAAATTATATTTCCACAATATTTATTCATCATGACCTCTCCTTCTAGTAAGAGGGAAAATTTTTAACTGAAATGACACACTACTAATGGATATAAATGTTTTATAAGTCACAAACTGGAAGACATACTTGACCCAAGATCATGGTAGAAAATATCCTACAAAGTGGAATTTTCTGGACGACTATATACCAAGATGAAAGGACATTTTTTCAAAGCATTGATTGGTGGCAGCAAACTAGGACCATTAGAAAAAGAAATGAAATGACTCAAAACCCAATCATTGAATTCCTAATATTCAAAATTTGGGGAATTGAATTCCTGGGACCATTTCCCAAATCACATGTAATGTACTATATATTTGCTGGCATTGACTACATCTCAATGTGGGTAGAAGCTGAAGCCACATCACATGTAACAACAAAATTGGCCATGAATTTCCTAAAAAAATGTGTTCTAATATTTTGGATTTCCAAGATTAATCATTAGTGATCAAGGAACACATTTTTATAATATTTTTGATAAATGAGTTGTGTGAAAACATGTAATCTAGTATAATAAAGGAACTTTGTACCACCCAAAAACAATTGGGAAAGTTTAACTGTCAGATAGGGCAATCAATAAAACTCAAAGAATACTAAAAACACATGTCGAAGTGTCTAGATCTTGAAATTGGATGATGCACTATGGGAATACCAAAATTAAAACATATTACCTATTATTACAACACCATTAAGAATAGTTTATGGAAAGCCATGTGATATTCTAGTTGAACAAGTGAATCACTCATACCAGAAAATCAAGAAGATAAATTTGGATTCTCAAAAAGATAGAGAATCTAGTATGTGGAAGTTGGATGAATTAGAAGAAATAAAAAAAGATTTCTTATGAAAATTAAAAAATTTACAAAGAAAAAACCATGAAATGGAATGATCAACTCAAGGCAAGATACATCTTTTTCCCATGAAATAAGGTCCTCTTATTCAATAGAAGATTGAAATTGTTCCATGGGAAGATGAAATCTAGATGGTCTGAACACTTTTAAGTCATTCAAAATTTTCCATATAGGACCATTGAAATTTATAAGGAAGGTGGAAAACCCATTAAATTCAATGGTCAATGATTAAAAATATATCAAGAACCCTTCTGCGAAGGCTTTTTTTGTGAGCCTGAAATTAATATGAACATCAAGAAGTCTAGCTCTCGATGTAAAATGAAGCACTAGACAAGAGGAAACCCATGGTAGGTAATCTTAGAGGAGATTAGGTTAGAATAAGCGTCATGAATTTTTAGAACATTCTAGTAGAAAATAACTAGGGTTTGAACCAAAACTAAACAAAAATGTCAACTACACATCATGTAACCCTATTTCACTACATGTACCTTTTTCTAAAAAACAATCAACAAAATATGAATTACATGATGTGAAATGTAGTTTTACATTGTGTAATACATTGAATTGGTTAAAAAAAGGTTTTGAACCTTGGGTTTATATCCCAACCCCCCATCTCTCTAATGTGCACCTTGACCCCCATCTCCCACCATGACACTCCCCTCCCACCTTCTTCTACCCTTGGAACCCCCTCTTTTCCCTTATCCCTTCTCAGTCATGACACACCCCGCCATACCATGGAACCCCTTACTCCTCTCTCAGCCACCCAACCCCAACCCTGTCCTTCATGATGCGAAACCCCCTCCCCTTTCAAACTTCATCTATAGTTGTGAACCCCCAATTATCACCTCTCCAACCTACTCCTGGCATTTCATAGAAAAAAATAGTGTGCCCCGTACCGTCAGATTAAGTGTTGGACTAAGAAGATCAACCATTGAAAAAGAATCCAGGAGGAGACACACCTCACACACTCTCACCACCTCAGAAACATATACCCCTCCTACCACTACAACTCGTGTTAAGATCGTTGCTCAAGAAGAATCACATACTAGCTTTGGTGAATCATCTAGGGATGAAAACCTCAATTGGAAACCCATTCTACACTTATCAAACCCAAATCATCATATCACTGTCAAATGGATGTAGGTGAATACAATGAGGATGAACAAGACCCTGAACATGAACATTCTCAACAACCTCAACATTAGCGATGAGATCCTTGAGCTCCTCAACTGACTCCAACTTTCATGCATCATTGATGTACATGAAGATATGTACTAGGATCTATTCCTGGTGTTTCTTTCTACATTTGAGATAGATGTGGACATCCTGCATTTCCTTCTAGGCTTCCGACCAATAGAGCTCCCATTTTTCAGAATCTGCATTATCCTAGGAATCTTCACAAAGAAGTTTTCTATGTCTTTAATGTTTTAAATTCTCTAGTTGGAGCATCCCCAGTCTGATTCAAGATGTCTGTAGAAATTTTTTTCTCAAGATTCTCAGAAAATGTTTGACCCCCCAAATCACTAAGTTCACTCAACTATTAAGCGCCACACTTTAGATCAATCTTAGATCCCTGACCCACACGTGGTTTTCCCTAGAAGAATCCCACGGGTGTGTGAGACTGGTCGAGATACTCATTTTGAAAATATACATGGGAAGAAAATCCATCAACATGGATACCCAATTCACCTATTACTACTAGGATCACACAAAGTAGGCCATAGGTACATTAATGGTTGGATCATTCCCCACCCACCTATCTCACCATCATAGAGTGTTTGATGATGATATTCCCCTCACATTCCATGGAATGATGGAGTCCATCAATTTTTTGATGCTGAAAAAGATGAAACTAATGGTTAGGGATGATGAGACTTACCGATGGGAACTAGGAGTCCATGCGAAAATAGATTATCCCCAATATGATCCTGCATTAGATCCTACAATACATCTTTCCCTGGTTACATACACCACTTCCCCTACATCACCTCCAACTCATATCCCCACCTCCACCACCACTACATCAACTACGGATCCACCAACCTATCCAACCCGACAGACTTCTAGATCATGTAGATTTGTATATTGAAGAACCTAAGATAAATCTCTTCCCATATACTTGTCTACATTTCATATCCTTCCCATTTTACTTGGATTAATTTTCATATCTTTCAATTTTATAGTATTCATGTCTAGCTGCTCTGTTTCATCTCTAGATGTTGATACACCTATACCACCATCTTTCATTGTTTGACATGTGAATCAACATGTTGCCGAGATTGAATTTCAACATCTAGAATTCTCAAGGGTTATTCATACACAACAACCAACACCACAAGCTATGATAACCTTCATTACACATCTAATTTGTTCTCACAATGATCTGGAAGTAATAAACCATATCAAAATACACCACAAGCTTGAGGAAAATACCAAAAATAGCTATAGATGTGAAAGGATACACTGATACAATGGAAAAAACTTCTTGATTTTTTGATCCATCTGTCTGGATGATGACGAGATTTTTTATCACTTAATGGGAGGCCACCCATATTTTTTCTATTTTCTACTTATTTTTAGTCATGATTTTGTCCTAGTTGTCCTCACCATGAGTCATATTATGCTTTATTTTTTATATCTATTGCACTTATATAAAATTAGTTTCATTACTATTAATACTATTCACTTTCTTGTATTTATTCTGTGAAAATTTATCAAACATTTGGACTAATGATTCATCCATTGAAAGTTTTTTATTTTTAACTCATTTTTCAGGTATCCCAAATTCAAAATCATGATAGCCCATATTCCCACATGGAATTACACTTCTTACAAGAAGATATAGATTCCTAGATTCTATAATTATTCAATTTCCATTAATTTTTGTTGATATTTATTTACCATAACCCTCCCACAGCACTTCCATAGACAGTGCATACACTGTCTCTCTCTACGTGTGGGGGAGTTTCTCATGAATTTAACATTCAATATAGTTGAATTTTTTTTACTATTATCTTCTTTTTAGGAGAAATTTTTCAATATGGGAGTATGATTTAAACTTGAAAAATCATATTATCAATTTAAATAAAATAAAAATGGTAAGTTGAAAATTGTATAAAATCCATGTTTTATTTTTTCATAGTTTTTTAGAATTATTGACGATCTAAGTGATTTAGTTAAATATAAACATTTTTGAAATAATAGTTAATTGACTCATTACTTCATTTTATATCCTTAGTGATTTACGATTTCTATATTTATTCTCATTCCTAATTGGAATCTTAGTGTATAATTACATATTATTTTCTGAGCATATTTATTGAGTGACACCTGGGACATGTCAACATATTAGAACTTGTAATGAGGTTTTATTGAGGCTATGATTGAATAAATACAATTTTAAAACGATTGAGTAAATATGTGTTAATTTTCTTTTTCCAGAAACCCACCTTACCTATTCCCACATTAAGCTCGTAGTTTCCATGAATGGCCTTAAAGGATAAAAATATTCCAAGATTATTATCCATTCATACCCTACTCTTTATATAATTACTAACTTCTCTTTGAACATGTTTTAGGGAATTGTTCAGTTATCATGAGATGATTCTACTATAGAGATGTACTTTGTTTCTCATCATACCATTTGATTTTTAACCATATATACTTTGTAGCATTTCACATCTATCCCGTTCCATGAAAAATACAAAAGAAGAAGAAAAATTTACATGGATTGTGTATTAAGAATGCCAAAAATCCCCATTTTCATACTAATGAATCCCCTGAAAGATTATATGTGGTTAGTGGATGGATGCGAGATCTGATATAGACATGAATTTTGAAAAATAAAAATATAAAAAGAAAAATAATGGAATATGATACAATTATTTAACTTACTTGACATATAAATGGATCCTACTTGATATACTAGGAGCATGAACTTTATTATCCATATAGGAGTCATTTTATTACACATTTCATGAAATTCATGCATTATATTTCAGATCCAATCCTTCTTTTTTGGTTTTTGTTTCACTAATTACCTACCTTCCCACAACCTCAGTTTTACTATAATGTTTTTTCTAATCCCTCATGATTAATTTCATATTTGTCTTTAGGAAGTGGATATGATAGAACAAATTAGACTATACTGTTAGAGAAATTAATCAAGATTTCAGAATAAATCAAATTTCATTTTACCCAAAGTGATGAGAGAAAATTTATTATTATGTAAATTGAATATGGGTATAGAATTCAATGAATAGTAACATAATTGTGACTAAAATATTATTAATTTGTTTAAAGAATTAAGTTGTGAGGAATAACATATTTTCTAGGTAGGGATGATTCTAAGGACAAGCCTTTTCAAATTAAACATAGTTTTATTTACCTAGTTATAATGGGTATTTTATCCAATAAAAATTTCTTACCACCATGAAATCATTATTGAGACCTTTTGTTTAAGGATAAAAAATTGTTAAAGTGTAGGGGAATTTGATAAGATTAAATCATATATAATTTTTGTTATCATTATATTAAGTATTATCAATGATTTATTCAAGAATTCACTTGGTATGTGTTGTTTATTACTGGATTTAGGCTTCCTATGATTCAATAGAGAAAGTTTAGGAAATGAGAAAATTTACCTATTACACACCATGGAAACTCATTATACAATGTGTTACGGAATTTCATCACATGATGCAAGTTGTGATAAAAATCTTGATGAGTTTCAAGCCATACCTTAAACGTTCATGATGCGAGCCATCAATAGATGATGTGAGACATCCTTTCACAACACAAATCAACAGACCATGATGTGATGCTGTCAAAACAAATCTCCCACTAGTCAAAGAAAGATACATGTCATGAGTCCTAGTTACATGTCATGAGAATGTTTAAAGTTTAAAATCTTGGTTGAGATATGTGCGGGATACACACAAATTCAATATTCATGGAGAATATTATGGATCAATATTACACATAATGACTTCCTATAACACATTAGGTAATATTTCACCTATAAATATAATAGCAGGTGCACCAGATTTGAGAGGCTCTAGAGAAAATAATTTTTGTACTTTCATTCCTCTCTCATTCTCTACTAATCCTAATACCCCAGAATCCAAATTCATTAGTTTCTTTCCATTGAATTACTTCAATACAATAATTATGGGTCAATTTCAAGGCTGTTTTCATTCTAGTTCCAATACCAATTTCGTTTCACTTTTTGTTAATTTTGAGTTTCAAGACATGACAAAACATTGGTGCAATTATTTTCATTCTTATTTAAAGTGAGTAGTTAATTGAATTTTTCTTGATCCATTTTACTTTTTCCTAGTTGAATGTTTTTAATGGGTTTTCATGAAACATTGTATGTTTATCTACCATTTAATCTCTATTTTTTGATGGTATGTTAAGAATTATTTCAATTCCTCATTTACCTAAATTAATTTCTAACATGATTCCATAAACTACCTATGGTAGAGATCAAGAGCAGGGGTATCAAAACTCAATAAATCTTTAATTATCAACTTGGTCGGCTTAATGAGTAGTAATTAGAATAAATAACAATTATCTATTCAATTAATTCAAACATCCCTGACCAAAAGACATTTGAATGTAGGACCCTATTTGGATAGAAGTAGTATTGGATATGAGCAATATCCAAATATACATTCTTAAACATAATCTATGATTAATTCATCTAGGTTGTCATTATATCCAGACCAAGGAATAATTAACTCATAGGAAGAAATATTTTATTTGAAAATAGGCTAGTAGTAACCTTCACTTTCTTCACAACCTATACCATAAGTTCCTACCAAGTTAGAATTATGATCATATTTTCTATAGAACCCCAAAATTGATCCCAATACGATCCTTATTTATAAATTAAATACCTCGTCTCTCTAGTAATATTTTTCCCAAACTGAACTAGATTCAAGATGACTCTTACGGAAAAGGGTTCCAAGCCAAAGGATAAAATTTCCATTCCAATTCTTTATAGGTATCCATTGTGGACTATCTTTATACTACATCTGATTAGAAAGAAAATTTTGAGAAAAAAATCAAATCATATCTGACAACAGTTCATATGAATTAAATGATGTGTGTGGGTGCATCAATATGCTTAAGAAGATTCCCAGGGTAAGGGTAGTTTTTTCCCATTTTCACTTTAATGGTACATGTTTCTATTATGAAACTAATTTCATTTATATAGTGAATATACATCCCATTTGATATATTATATCTATAATTAATCATTATTTGTGGAATTTAAAGTTTAAATTAATGTTCACTTTTGATAGGGTTTTGATTCAAATGTTAACAAAGTTATAAGGGAATCCTCGTACAATATCATTTTATTTAAGGATTGTTTTTGTTATTATTTCATTTGGGAAATATTTTATGATAATAATATATTAAACCCCATATATTTTCTTCTCCTATAGTCTATTTGGGTTATATTAATTTTTATTCTCCATTTTATATCTTTTTGTATCAATAATCATCAAGTCAACAACTTGTAAGGGACTTTCTCTTAAAGAAATTATATCTTAATGTTTTCTTTGTAAATTACCTTTTATCCTTGTCATGGTTATTTTACATTTTTTTCAAGAATATTTATATTTAAACTCTAATTATTAGTTGAAGTCATTTTCATCCATTTTTTAAAATTTTTACAATGTTTTAAATGGAATTCTATTTTTATTTTTCCAAGCAAGATATTTTTTGAAATTTTAACAAAATGGGAAAGGAATATGTATCTTAATGTTTAGTGGAAAAACAAATTTCCCACAACCATTACCATTAATTTTATTGAATCTTACATCACATGTTTCCTTGGTTATTTTCAAATAAAATTGTTTTCTAAATATTTTGGAAATTTTTTCAAATGAAATAAAAATAAAAGAGTATTATTTTATTAAATGAATGAAAATAGTTTTGAAAAGTAATTTATGAATCCATTATTACAAGAATTTATTTTTAATTTATTTCTTATATTTTATTTTCTAAAGGCATGGTTTTAATAAACACATTTATTGTTTGATAATATATGGTATTCTATGACTCTTTACTAGAAATGGATAATACATTATTTTGAGATTATTAATTTTTTATGATCATGATCAAAATAACTACCCCTTATTTATTGGAAATTAATTTTCTCCTTCATATAATTATTTATAATATCATGGATTAATTCAAAATAATTTCTATTACTTTGATAATGTTTAAATCATATACCATTTTTATAAATTGTATTAGTTAAATAAAGCATAGTAACGAAGATATTTCATTTAATAGAGAAATATTGGTGTTCTATATTCATGATTCAACATGGATAATTATTTGATTATAAATAATTATTATAAGTAATTTTATTTATAATTAAAAATATTATGAATTAATAATATTTGAAAGTGATTAGGAGGGCCCATTTTTATATATATCCTTGATACATCGACAAGTCCCATGAGGAAAAATAGGTGGCCACATTAGATGGGATTTGGTTTACACCTACCCATTTATTAGGAATAATATCTTGGTTGAGTGGTAAAAACATTATGATCTATGATAACTTGGTTGAGGATTTTATGTAATGTTTATTAATATCTATATTTATTCATTTCATTTATTATTAATTCAGTTTACATCATCTATGTGATTAAATTATTGAATTTTTCCATGGATGTTCATTAAACTATTGTTATTGATTGAATATAATTTTTTTATTATCTACTCTATTATATTGGTTAATCATTGTTTAATGATTATATATTTCGATATGGATAACCTTTTTAAGCATCTAAGCTCACAGATTTTTTCAAATCCTAGGGTTTTAATGAAGTTTTATTTGAATCATTTCAAGGATTGAAGAATTTTTTCTTTCTATGTTTTTTTTATTTCCTACACAATATGTAAGATATATATGTATCTATCTTTATAAGATCCTTAATTTGAATGACCATGGGTGGTATAATCCCTTATGTGTTATAATATTATTCTAATTAAGAAGATTTTGTGGGTTTATTTTTTTAGGGTGCCAAATTATAAAATCTTCCATCATATGAAGTTCAAATTTTATCTTTTAAAACATAGTACAATCTAAAGGTTAGTAAAAATATCATATAATTTATTATCTATTGAAATAAATTCCAAAAAAACTATCTCATATTTTAAAATAATCTCTAATAAAATGAAATGTGACATCCATATGTTTTATTTTTTAATGTGTTAATGTATTATTTTAAATACAAATAGAAGACGAGTTAACTCAATAAATATGGTTCTTATTAGAGTAAAAAATTAAATCCACTGATGTTTTTTATATAAACATTGAGTTAAATAATTAGTAGCATTAATATACTCAACATCATATGTTGATAAAGTAACTAATAATTATTTATTTGAGCACCATGAAATTAATAATTAATAAAAAAATGAAATATTCTTGTCATACCTTTTATATCAATTCTATAACCTCAAAAATTTGAATCCAAATAATATATTAAATCAAAATAGTTTTTCCCATTATAAAATAGTCTTGATTTTATAGTTCCTTAATTGTATATTATAGTACTTTTAACATCCCTTGAGATATATTCTTTTAGTTCACATTGAAATATGGAACACAAACAAACACTAAATATTATATCAGGTCTATAAAATAGTAAATATATTATACTACCAACCCTTCCTCTATAAAGAATAAAATCAATTGATTTTTTATATCCACCTAAATCAAAATTAGGTTTTTTACTCATAGGGGCCATAATTTTTTTAAAATAATCAAGACCAATTATCTTAAATTATCCTCTATCATATATAGATTTATTCAAAAAATATACCTTTTACTGAAAAAATAGAAGTCCCAAAAAGAAATATAACTATCTAATGAAACACATATAGAATTATAATTTCAAAAACTAGATAATGAATTACAAATAAACTCACTAGTATAACAAAAAAATACCATCTACATAAATTTGAATAATTAAAGTATCCTTTTAAATATTCATAATAAATAATATAGGATCTAATTTACCTTTATTTAAAATATTATTCAAAAAAAATAATTATATTATATCATTATTGACTCTAAGATATTTCTTATGTCCATTTATTTCATTTGAAAATTTAAAAATATTATTATACCATTTTTAATATTTCACATTGAGTGCTTTATTAAAATAGTTTTTGTAAAACCCATTTAAAAATCCAAATTAGCATAGATTTGATATAATTTTAATCCTAGAAGAGATAAAAAGATACTAAAATTATAATATATTCAATACTAGAAATATTTGAAAATAATTCATCAAAATAAATTCCCTCTTCTTGACAACATCCATGAAGAACAAGTGTTGATTTATTCTTAGCAATTTCACCATACTTATCAATTCTAATTCAAAAAATATATTTAGTCAGAAGAAATTTTTCATATTTTCAGGGATAAACTAAAGTATAATTATTTTTTATAAATAATTGATTATGTTTTATTGAATGATACTATTTCAATTAACATATTTTAATGCTTAATTAATATTATTAGTATCCTATTTGAATGAAGAGATGAATTTTCATAGAAATTCAAATTTTGTTTTTTGGTTTTCATTATAGAATTTATGTTTATAAATAAATTTTTAATAGGGTGGTATTTATGCGTTCTACAAGAATTAGGAAAAATTGATTTGGATTATTCCCCCTTAATAAATATATTATTTTTTTCTGGTTCATCATCATCATAATTAATTCACTAAATTATTCCTCAAAGTTATATAAATTAGAGTTATATTTTACATTATCACCATTAAATTTAACATGAATAATACTAATTTTTGTAAAAACATTATATTCTATTATTAAATAAGAACATCTTAAGAAAAATATTATATCTAATATAGCATCAATATGATCTAAATTAACATTAGTATTAGGATTATAAAAATTACATCCAACCACATTAAAATATTTAACATTAGGTATGTTTTAATTCAATGGTTCATTATAAGTGATTTGAAATTATATAATAACAATACTATTTAAAATATAATAAGCAGTAAATACATCTTCAACCCAAAATACTTGGGTAAAATATTTTTACATAACATAGTTCTAGATATTTCAATTTAAGTTTTGGTTTTTCTTTCAACTACTCCATTCAACTAAGGCTTTATTTGAGAAGAAAATTTATATAAAAACTATTATTTTATAATTGTATAAAATTACGGATTTTTTAATTCCACTCTTATATCACTAAGAATAGTTTTAATCATGCATCAATTTTCAATTTTTTAAAATTTTAAAAAAATAGTAAACATAGATGGGGTTTAATTTTTATGAACCTAAAAATATTCAAAGAAAATATACTAAAAATTATACAATAAATAATGCAATTTTTTTTATGAAAGACTAACATTCTGAGAATATACAAACCTATCAAGATGTATAAAATTTAATGGTTGATGATAACATATCTGGTTATTTAGTCTGAAAACTGATTTATGTTTTTTTCTATTCATTTAAGAGTCCGAAAAATAAAATATATATTTATTTACAAAGATTAATTATAAAATTATTTAAAGTTTATGAGTATATGTAAAAGTTTTAAATTTTAATTTTATGTAATATATCCCAAAGTAAACTATCATTCTGTATAACATTCAAACACTTTATATATTGATTAGTTAGTATAACAAAGATAAAAATATTACTATTTTCCTAGTGTCTTACATAATATAATAATGAAAAATATTAAAAATAAGTATTTATCAATATGATATTCAAATTTTATTCTATTATCAAATAATTGAGATATTATTACTATATTATATTGTAAATCATAAACATATTAAACTTTTGATATTATACTATTGTTCAAATTACAATTTTTTCTAAAACCATTTACTTTGAATTTGGAATTATCATAAAGTGTAATAAAGCCTCCATCATATTTGGTTTAAGAGAAATTTTTTGATTATTTTATAATAATATTCCTATAGAATCCACTATCTATGTACCATACATAATTATCAAGACATTCAAGGCATTTTATTGAAAATTTAATTAGTAAAATGTGTTGGTACCCAAGATACTTTGGGTCCAATTATATTAGAAAAACATTTCTTAGCTACTCAAATATATTTTTAAAATTTTTTTAGGTAATTTTGAATAAAATTATTTAGAAATATGAGTATTACTATTTCCTAAATATTATGAAAATATGATTGAGAATTCATTAGCATAGTATCCTAACATTCAATTTCTAAATCATCTATCATTTGAAACACATAATTTATATCTTTTAACTATGATTGTATTATAAATTATATGCTTTTATTTATTATATCAAAAACCATATTTATTATTATTATTTATATATTTTTCATCATTTTTTCATCATTTTTATTTTCTTGGACAATTTTATAAATTTTTTACTTAAAAGATTCAATTTTTTTTTCAATTTTTTATTCAGATTTATGAAAATTATGATCTTCCTAAAATTTTTCATTTCAGGTAGAAGTGGTGTTTATATGTTTTTAATTTTACATTAAAATGTCAGGGTATTCTTTTAATTGTTCTTTATTTTTATATTAAACTTCTTTATTTTAACAATTATCATTGGAAATATATTTTCTCAGTATACCATTTTCATCCTTTAAATTATTAATGGATGGTTTATCAATATAAAAATTCTTATCAGAACATCTAAAAAAATTATAATTTCATACTTATATAATGATTCCATAAAAAATATTATGTAATTCATATTCATTTCCAGATTATTCACTATAGTAAATTTCTTTTTTACTACTCCATCTGGTTGTTAAAGACATTTTTTAATTATATTTTAATATTTCTTCTCCATTATTTTATTTTTTTAGTCTGGGATATTCTAGCTTCATATTCCCCATATTTCTAGAGTTATTGAAAGTCACCTAAAAAGTGTTGTAATAATGATTATTGTTGCCTATATTTTAAACCTCATAATTAACTATATAATAGTTGATTCTTTCACATTTTTTAAATCCATCCTTTTACATTATTCTGTAAAAACATGTGGCTCATTGACCATGTATTCTTTTTTGACTTTCCTAAATTTCAAAATTAGATAAATTTTAATATAAAATATTATCATATTTGAAAGATACACATTTTTTGGATGTCTCTTTATCAGATACACTTCTTAGTTCCAATTATTATTGAAGTAATTAAAAAAAATATTCATCTAGATTATATTACTTCAAGATATTTCTATCGTCAATGTAAACCTACATAGCAAAAAAACTTCATGGTTAGAGATCTATAGATTATTTTAACCAGAATAAGAATTTTTATATCCTCTCCATTCACATGAATTCTATTAATAATGATAGTAAACTTATAGAATATCTGGTTGACTATTTCAAATTTTACAACATGATATATTTACATTCACCTTAAAGAATTTCAATATTTTTTCTAATCGTACTGTCTTATCTAAGTTGACTAATTTGAAATAATATAAATATTTCATGTGTATTATTACAAGAAACAATACGACTAAAAGAATTTATATAAATAAAAAATGAATAGTTATAAAATTATAATTCAAAACACATTAGGAAAAATTAATTACTTTAAGATAATTAGGTTCCGAATTAGGTAATTGATAATATTTTACATTAGAAATTTAATGATAAATACTATGTTTTTTAGTCTGGGTTACCATTTGGGTCTTCCAATAGCTATACTTTGTGCTATAAAAGTGAGTTGGTCTTTTTTAAATCTATCCATCATTTGTGATTTTTTCTAAAATCTTAATGATCATTTCCAAATACTGGGTGGTCTAGGAAGTGTTTATCCGAAATAATATAAAATCATAATACCTAGAAGGATTTTGATTTGACACATATTATTAGGTCCTAGTGATGTTGGATGAATGATCAATAGTTAGATATAAATATACTAATTTAATAAAAAAGAAAGATAAAAATTTAATTTTGAATAATAATTAATGTTACAGTTATTTATCATAGAAACATAATTATTTAAATAGAGTAAAAACGTTAAATAAAACAATTATTTTTAGAATTTTTCAAATCAAAGTGATCTTATATCTAGTATTAACACAAATTCACTCTTTTAGTTGTACGGTATATATTATATTCATGAATTTTGAAGGGATTAAAAATCCAATCACATCATACCTTTTCTAGTGGAGGTAAACTCATACAACAACACTAACTTTTGATGGAGTGTAAGAACTCAGTTACACCACTTCCTTATTAAATTTGAGTCAAAACCAAAAAATTCTGATTTTAAGTGAGATATAACCTTCCACAAACTTTCTATCCTTTGGATCACAACCAAGTTGAAAGAATTATTTTTTTAAAATTGAATAAAATAAACAGGAATTCAAGTTTAATCACAAAATAATGATAGAAAAAGGTAGACCCAAAGAGACCAGCATAGAGTAGTCATTATAGAAAGATAAATCGAAACAAATTGTTCTCGAGAAGTGGATTAGATCATCTCTTTAAGTATTTAAAAAATTTATATCTCAATTTTATTTATTTTTAATCATCCAATATATTGAATAAATTGTCAACATTGAATCACTATGGTTTAGTGATGTACCTCATATATATTCATTTATAGGCCATTTTTAGTACTTTTCTGGTTTCTTCAGATCATAGTTAAATTAAGAAACGAGAAATCTATAATGAAATATATATTATTTAAAATTATTTAAATAATAATTATAATAATAGAATTATATCCATCATCCCAACCATTAATAATGACACTATAATACATAGTTAAAACTTTATGAAATATTATACTTAAAAAAATGAAGTACTTTAATGTTCTGGATTCATAAAATGACAATTATGGTGTTTAATAGCTTGATAATATAAAATATCATAATTTTTTCAAGGTATCCCACAAAACCGGAGGCATAGATTCCTTCAGAAATATTAAATATCTAATATCTTACCAAAAACTATTTTAAGGCTTAGATTGAGTAAAATAGTTGTTGTTCGGAGTGTGTATCTCAAGAGGGGGTATATTGAGTACACAATAAAAATTTATATTTAAAATAGACTAATTTAACATCCCCTAAATAATTTAAAATAACATAGTTAATCAATATATAAAATCATTGCAAGATTTACTCTTTCAAAAAATTTATCAGAGATGGATTAGTTCTCAGGTAAGTAATATACAATATTAATTAGTACTTTGAAATTAATTTACACAAATAAAAACATATAAAAAAATTAATAATGATTAACTATAAAAGTAATTTATTTTTATAGTAGAAAATAGTTTTGTATTTTAAATAACAAATAATGTAACAAAAATAAAAACACAGTAGAATGTTTTGAATATAAGAGGATCAATTTAATGTAAAGACTTAATCATCTCCACTTAGTGGTCACTTATCACCAATAAGTTTTTATTTAATAAAAATATGATCCACAACCTGGATCATGTCTCACAATAGTTTACAAACTGTATAGGTCACATACGACCTCATCCATAATTATACATGGGATTAAAAATATATGTCACATAGGAGCTCTACCACTTTTATGTGTGGGAGTAAAACAGTCATAAAAGATGAGAAGATATCAATTTCCTTCCATTTCATCATAATATATAGTGTGCATTTGATAGAACATTTTATGCACACAAACTGCTCAAAAATGAATAATGTAAATTGATTAGAGCAATAAAAAGATGAAAGTAATAGAGGTTCTTGGTCTATATTCCGTGCATCACATGACTCTAGATTTGATTTTGAAGTGAAGATTGTGTTAGTTTCTATTATAATTTCAGTTAAAAAATGTGTATTATAATCATGTTTTGTACTAGATGTAAGTAGTATGAATGTATACCTTTTACTCAATTGAATGTTTTCTAGATGCAGTTGTTTAGCTCTTTAGCTCAATATGAGTTTTATTGTTCTTTGTTCATACCAAAACACTATTTCACACTATCTTTTTCTTCTATGTGTCTACTATCATCTCTTTTATTAGAAGTAGTAGGTAAGATTTCCATGTTCATTGGTGTATCCTTATTCCTCGTAGATTGGTTCTGTCACATTCTTCAATGCCTTCTGTTGGACATTTAAGAATCCAATAATTAAAAATAGTAACATGCATTAACATCATTAATACAACTTCTAGAATAAATTAAATTTAAAATTAAAATTATAGAAATAGTGGCGGTGCCTATTCTTGGAGGAGTGTTAGGATGAGGGTGTCTAAAACTGATAGTGTCATGATTGATAATGTCACATTATTTTCCAAGAAACTTATGATGACATTGTCTTATTCATAGGTAGGTCATGGATGCATTGTCCCATACTTTACCAAAATTATGTGTGAACTGTATGATGCTGGTAGTGCCTCATATAATGAGGTGTCATTTTCTGGTGTCTTATACTTATCTAGATTTTTTATCTAGTGGAATTATATCTTGAAGGTATGTCATCTTAAAATTTCTCAGACTTAGTGATATTTCCATGTCGGCGTTGTGATACTGTGGTGGTATCATAGACTGAGTGAAATTTCTGTGATTGTGGTGTGACATCCTAGTGGTATCTCAAAATAAGTGAAATTTCAATGATGGTGGTGTGACATAGACAATGATGTCTTATATCAACAATTTCTCAATCTCAATAGTGTCTCAGTATCAATAGTGTCTCTTCTTTAGTAGTGATAATTATTTCATATGCTAAGATAATTTCCTCACCTATCTAAAATTATTAAATACTTATAAAAACATTAAATCCATTATTATAATTAGAATCATGATTTTGGGATCATTGAAATAGGGAGGTAAAAAATATCACCCTTTTTGATGATCACAAAACAAGGCTTCAAAATTATTATAAAAAGAATATAGGAAATACAAAACAAGACGTGTCATTCACAGTATGTGCAAGTGGTATAAAAAATAAATTAGAAATAAAAATCAATTATCACGGAAGAGATAGAAACATAAAAAAATATATAAAATCACATTGGAGATTATAATGTATCAAAGGTAGTCTTTAAAAATAATTTATCAAAGATATAAACCTAAAAGTATTCCATATTTATTCTCCCCTTCTAGTATTCTAAAATTGGTAACAATAAGAAGAGTAAACAGAATGCATGTCTGAATAAAGAAAAGTAGAGGTAATTCATAAAAAGAGTAAGAAATTTGTAATCCAGACTATTATTAAAAAACATCCCATAAAATATTAAGTCTAATACAACAAAATAATAAAGGAATAAGTATTTAAATAGGGATCCATCAGATCTTTACCATTTTCCTTGTATTTCTCTGAATTTGAGGGAGAAGGATTAGAATGTGCATCAGAGGGAGGAGGAGTCTGAGGCATAAGGATTAGGATACCAGCTGAGAGTCTATGCATCACCCTAGGTTGATCTTCAAAAATAGAAACTAGCCTAAGATAAATGAACACTTATTCTGGAGGCATAAGAAAATATAGGAACACAGAAGTAGAGGTTCTATGGGATCATGGGTAACTCCGGGTCTCAAAAAGAAGTGAGAAGTGATAGAAACTACTTCTTGAGTAACCACTAAATCACCACATACATTGAGAAAATGATTTAGGAGATAGATAAAATCGATGATAATATATCCACATCATTCTATTTCACTAAAGAAATATTCTTTTTATCCCATAAACCATCTTAAGGCATGTTTCATCTCCATCAACTATTGAAATTGTTCCTCAAAATCCTTTTTAAATGGAAGCATCCTAAAATTCGTAGTTAATAATATAAAATTAGCTTCCATGGATTGATTTCTATAAATCTGGGAAAGAAAAAACATGATATCTTGGTTAATGGTTTCCTTTTCAGCATCCATATATTTCAGAAATGATTTGGTCATCATATGATCATGTTCTGTTTCCTTATCAAACTTATTCAATTTGTCTGACGGTATCACATGTTCTCCACTTGATTTTCCACTTCAAGTAGCAAAAAAATATTCTCTAATAACTATTTTATACTGTTTTACATCCATAATAAGAAAATAAGGTGTATAGGTATCATAAGATGCATCTTCATCATTATTAAGAATACCTTCTAGGGAAGTAGTAAAGGTAGACTTTAAGTCCTCATGCAAAGCCTTAATAGAATCCAACTCACTTCCCTTTTTTTATTATAAATATAGACTTATTGAATATAATGAATCAATTTTTTTTGCATATGATGGATAAATAACTCAAAAAGATATCTGGCATCCTGTTCACTAATCATAGTTAGAAGAGGGAACAAACTTCTCAGACTGTCCCTGAAATCTGAAAACAATTTTTCATTAAAAGAATCCAAATTAGATTTTTGTGGATGAATAAACTGGAACCACATTAGCAGAAATAGAGGTAGTTATAGGAGAAGGAGTTCTTTTAAAAGAATTTTTTTTCCAATATTCCATCACGGTCGACTTAAGAAATCAAAGATCCCTTATGATCTTATTCATTTCAATCCTCATTTCCACCCTCCTTTAATGGATTGTTTTCAACATAAGAAAACAATCCCCATTCCTCTTCCATCCGATCAACCCAATGATCTGAAACAAAAAATAAAACTAACTCAGAAGGATGTACTATGAAAACATGAACAACTGACAAAACAATATTTCTTAATTCAACACCGGCATGTTTGTTAGGTCCACATTCTATCTATTTAACAACATGAGGTTTGACTGCCATCTGATCCTCATCCTTTTTTCCAACATCAATAGTTTCTACTTCCATATAGCTATAAAATTGAGGATTATCAACAACAAAAACAAATATATTTTGAACACTTCCCTACTCATAAGAAATCATCATTTTATTTTCTTGCTCAATGACAAGCTGTTCCGCAGTAGAAATTACACTAATTTTATTGTCCAAGAAAGAATTAGAAATATTTTAACCATATGAAACTAATCCATCCTCAATATCATTATCCAATGGGGATTCATAAAATATATTCATATATGGGGATTCCCCCCCCCCTCAAAAAATAAATCCTTTAGCACTGGATCTATCGTAACATAACCTCTTTTTATTTTATAACTTACACCTTTAGGTCAAAATCACTATCATGAACACCATTTCCACTTTCATTTATGTCTCCATTTTCACCATTTTATTCTCTATGTTCATCATTGGTATTATTTGATTTTGAACATTTATATTTCTCATATCCAAATACCCTCGTCTTTTCTTCATGACATTTAACAAGATTTTCTCTTTTTGGAAGCATCTTAATTGGACAAGGAGCTCCATAGGCAATATTAGAGGATTTGGGAGACAGATCTGGATCACTTAGTACATAAATTGATGGTTCCCCATAATATTCTCCTTCAAAAGATTCATCTTCCTCCTATGAGTATTCTACATCCTCATTAGGTTCAAGTCTTGGATCAACAATATCCCTTGGTCTTGTCGGATGATCCACTGGTTTAAACACAACATACAACTTTTCAACATCTCAAAACCAATGTTTATTCCAGGGGTCCTAGATAATTTTAATCATTGAATAGATTTACTTTGAGATATATAATCCACGAAATTCAATGACTATTTTATAATCATCTAAGATAAAATATTTTACCTTTAACCTCGATGAGATCAATTTTTGGATGAACTATGGAGTTAGACCTTGACGAGGGGTTTATCATCTCTAACAGATGAACCACGAGATATTTACACAAGATGATCTTCAATAAACTTTTCATAAGACTGATAAAATAAACATATTGATATCTCAAGGTCTTTTCTAGTGTATGTCATGTGTTTAAGGAACATAAACGACAATCTACACTCTCTATTTTGTTCTAAAGCTACCAACCTTTTATCTTTACAATCAACAGTTAGTTCTCTAAGATCTTTTTCAAACAAAAATAATTAAATTTATTCTAAAATATTTTCTTTATGATAATCATAAATTCATTCATGAGGAACTCTCAAGCATTCATCCCACTTTTTTTAAGAAAAGATCAATTTGTGACCTTTAACACATGATCTCATCCAATATTTGTTCTCATCATTAAATCCAAAATCAACATATTGGAAAAATAATAAACAAGATTATAATATAATGGTTTTTTATTCTTCAAAAAAAAATCTAACCATCCTTGATATTTTATTAATTTCAAAACAAGAGACTTAATCGACAAAAACCAACTTGATTCATCTTCTCTTTCTACAAAAACTACTCTATTCTCGAGTTTTTGGATTGATTGGAGAAACTAAGTCAGGAACAATCAGTTTTTCCTTTTACTTCTTAGAAGAAATCAATTTGGAAGGTTAATAAAGGGAAGGTAAATTTATTCTTTGAATAATAATAGATTTAGAAAACTCGATTGAAGGTAAGTAGAATGTATAAAAAGAAAGAGACAATGGGTTTCACTATGCTTGAGAGGGAATGATAAGGGAGTATCATGTGTAGCCCAAGGTATATTCGGAATGAGTATAATATCATTTTAATATCATTTTAGGTATTAGGTTTTCTAAAATTGAAATAATACTTGAAATTGAATGTGAAATATGAAAAAACACATATCAGGTTAGAAGAAATAAAAAAACAGAAGAAATAAAAACCAGTGGCTCATAAATATTAAGAAACAGAGAAAACATACATAGGCATGAAACACATTGGTGTGAAATATCAATGTCATGACAAAAAAAACATGAAAAACCAATGGCATGACAAACACAACGGTGTGACAAGCCCATGAAATGAAAAATGAAATGGTGTGACAAGATAATGGCATTAAAGACACCATAGTGTGACAAACCAATGACATGAAAAACCAATGGTGTGACACACAATCTGTGTGTCACCCAAAAAAGTTTCCCAAAAATATATACATATATAAAATTTATCATTCCTAACTCATGCTTGATATAATTAATTACCTCAAAATTTAAATTCTTAGTAAATATATTAGTTAACTAATCTTCTATACTGATAAACCCAAGAGTGATATATCCTTTTTGAAAATGGTCTCTCAAAAATTGATGACGTATATTAATTTTATTTGTCCAAAAATGAGGAACTGTATTCTTAGATATGTTTATCACACTTTTATTGTCATATTTTATAGGGACATATCAGAATTAAAATCCATAGTCTTATAAAGTGTGTCTCATCCAAAAATGTTTTTCACAACAACATAGCTATGTATTCAAATTTAAAAGTATACAATGGAACAAAATTTTGATTCTTACTACACCCTGAAACTATAATCTTTTCCAAAAAACTGACATGTTCTTGTGGATATTTTTCTATCTAATTTATATCCACTAAAATCATCATCAAAATAAATCAATATATCAAATTCTTGACCTATAGGGTAACATAATCATGAATTGGTAGTATACTTGAGGTATTTGGAAATTATTTTAACAAAACTTTTGTGTGAATATTTTGGATTATGTAGAAAAAAACTCATAAATATTCACACTAAACATAATATTTGGCTGGATCATAGTCAAGTAAAGAAGAATTCCTATCATACCTCTATAACTGGTTTGATCCATTGGTTTCCTAGAATTATCAAGATCAAATTTATATGTGGTACTCATAGGAGTTTCAGTACTATTAATCCTATCCATGTTAAATAATATTAAAAGGTATTTTTTATACTTAATCTTATTTAAAATTATTCAATATTTATTTTAAAAAATTTTAAATCCAATAAATAATTTGAGTTCACCCATTAAACACATTTTAAATAAATTTTGCATCATTTTTGAAAAATACATACAAAGATAATTTATTGAAGATCCAAAAATAATATCATCAAAATATATTTTAAATACTTAAAAATATATTAAAATTCATTTTATTAAAAGTGTAGGATCAGCTATACCTTTGGGAAATCCTTTTGAATTAAAAAATTTTTGAGCCTATCATACCATGTTCTAGGAGCTTGTTTCAAACCATATAAATATTTTATTTATTTTAAAATTATTTTGAAAAATTATGATTTTGAAAACTAGGGGTTCTTCAACAAAAACAACCTCTACTATAAAAACATTCAAAAATTCACTGTTGATATCCATTTGATAAATTTTGAAATATAGATGTGGTGTATAAGATAAGAAGATTTGTATGGACTCAAGTCTAAAAACTATTTAAAAGGTTTCCTCAAAGTCTATTCCTTCTTGTTGACTATAAAATTGTGAAAACATTCTTTCTTTGTTTTTAACCATAATTCTTGACTCATCAAACATGTTCTTAAAAACCCATTTAGTGCCAATATTCAAGGATTCCTTGGGTTTATCTATTAGTTCCCACACTTTATTTCTTTATAATTTCTTATTTCATTTCTATTACCTAGAATTCAGTATTAATAGCTTCATTGAGGTTTTTAGGATCTAGTTAATATAAGAAAACATGATATTCAACCCGATTCCATAAATAATCTCAAGCTTTAGTTCCTATATTTAGATATCCTACCATACAATCTAAAGGATGATACTTAATAGTTCTAATAGTTCTATAAAAATATGGACTAGTAACTTCTAGTTCAACATGTTCTAGTTCTGGAAGTTCTTGAAAATCTTTAGAATGTGATGATTTTTATAACTGTTTTAAATTAGATTCATAAGGTTTGAAATATAATTTTAGAGAATAAAAATCATTTTCAAGGTTTTTAAGGAGGCTTTAGGATTATGTGGTCAAGTTTCATCTAATTCAAAATAAACAGATTCTTCCATAGTTTTGGTCCTCTTATTGAACACTCTATATGATTTACTAAATATTGAATAACTGAGGAAAATTCCTTCAAAACTTTTAGAAGAAAAACAATCCAAATTATCTTTAGTGATAATAATAAACACATTGTAACAAAAAACATTGATTTTATTAACCTTAAGATTCTTATTATCCCAAAGCTCATAAGGATTCTTCAAAATAATATTTATAATCAAACATCTATTTATTATGTAAAATGTTTTATTAAATGATTCAACCAAAAAATAAATATGGAGGTCATACTCATTTTTTATAGTTTGGGAAATTTCTTAAAAGATTCTATTTAACATTTCTATAACTCCATTATAATGGGGTTTCATTAATTCTATGACAAAAATTATTAAAAATCTTAATTTCAAAACTCATGGTCCGGGTAACTTCTTATGTTTTTAATCCCAAGTGAACTAATATTTTTTGTAGATTTGGTATACTCGGTAAAATAAGAGAAATCTTTTATTTTGTGAGATAGAAATAATACCCAGGTATATCTAGAAAATTAAACTCCTAGAACACAAACATAATTATTCCCATTAAGACTTGAAACTATAGAAAGTCCAAAAAGTCTATGTGAACCAACATGATGGATTGAAAAGTTGAAACATATATCTTTATTTTAAAAGAAAATTTCTGATATTTTCCATTTTTGATAGGGGTGACCGACTTTGTCAGTTGGATAAAAGAGTTTTAGTAGATCTCCAACTAACTATTTCCTAGCTAGTTTCCTAAGTGAGTGGATATTTCAATGGTCTAGTCGCCTATGCAAAAACTAATATTCATTATTAAATTCACTCAATCAGGAAACATTTTTGTGAAATCAAGGAATTTAAATCCACAAAAAATGTTACTATTTCTCAAAGAAGTAAAAATAGAAGATTTTTTTTGAATCATAAACACTAAAAGCATAATTATCAAAATTTACATGAATACCATCATCACACTACTATGAAATTCTATGAGTGTTATATTTTAAACCATCAAATAATAAAACATTAGAAATCAAAACTGATTTAATGTCACCAATTTGGCCTAGGGGATGATTTTTCCTTTAAAATTGTCCCCACTGAAGTCATGAACACCATAAACATTTACAAGGCTCTTTAAGAATTAATAATATTCTTTCATGTGTCTTGAATTTCTATTTTCTAATTACCACATACTTTTACTGTTGGTCATTGATCATTTTCCCTAAAAAACAAGTTTAAACAAGAAATGATTTTGGTACCAAAATTTGTTTGGGTCTAGAAATGATAGTTATCAAAGATTTGGGAACCCATAATCATCACATGGGTTTCATATACACGGATTACATAGTTTTAGAAATAAAATCTCTAGTAGGTAATTTTGAAAAATATTTTATATTAGAGCTTTCCTCTAAATATTTAAGAAAAAAAGTGATTTCTTTATCTTACTTTGTCTAGGATGATATGAAATTCCCCTGACATACATAGGTGAAACATGGTCACCTAAAATATGAGTAAGTTTTTCTCTACCAATGGTGAATTTTTCTAGTTTTTAATTTAATTTCTCATTATATAATTTGATTTGAATTTTCTCTTAGATCATTTGAGAATTTTTATATTTCTCAAAATATAGTTCATATTTTCAAGTAGATATTAAAGCATTCTACATTTTTAAAACACTGTATTTATACGTTAACATATTAAAGGTGTCCTCCATAATATTGTAGTACTTGTATAAATATTCATTTTAAATTTCATCATCATGTTGTTCTTTGTCAGATCCATCAGAATTATATATAGAAAAAATACATTAAACAGTAGATGAAACATGTACCTCACTGAATTCATACCTGAAGCACATGTTTTTCCTATCGAACATTTCTTCACATGAATATTTTGAATTGGTATAAATATTCTATAAATAATTCCATGTAACATTCATGGATTTTTCATATCTTATAACTTTTTCCTCATATTTCTTTTTATATTTCATCTTTAGATAATAAAAATATAAATACTCTTTTCTATTTTATTCCTAATAAAAAATATTATGTCTATTCTCATACTTTTTCCATTATTTCTTTTAAGATCCAATAAAATCATATCTTTCTTTGAATTTTCATTTTATTAAAAACTTATTCTTTTTGTAAAATTTCTTGAATATTATTGAAAGGTGAGCTATCTCCTCATCACTATCGGAAGGTGATTCATTGTCACTAGAACATGAATTTTGAACTTTTTAATTCTCTTTTTTTGTCATCATGAAGTAGTCTCGAAATATACTGACTTCATCTTAGGCTCATAATCCTCTTCTCTATTTACCTTAAACTCCTCTCAGTACATCATTAGTTTACTTACTTTCACCTTGACTGGTAATTTATTGACATCACGGGATTCTTAGATTGAAATAGATGTGCCTCTCATCTGTCTAGTAAGCATATGAGTAGGCACATAATCTGATCATTTTCTGATATAGGTTTTCCAATTAATCTCAAAATACATACAATGTCATTTATTTCAAGGTAAATTTCAGATATAGGATCATAATATTCCATCTTATAACTATAAAATTTAATAGTGTATGTGTTAAGTCTCATCTCTTTGGAATTAGTTGTCCCTTCATAGGAAATAGATAATGTGTACCAAATCTCATAAACAGTTTTACATGTAGAAATTCTATTAAACTATTCATATATTAAGGCACAGTACATGGAATTCAAATATTTTCAATTATTATTATAAGAAAACATAGTAGAATCATTCAAATTTCTTCTAGAAGTTTGAGGAATAATATATTTATCTTAATTAGAAGAGCAAATATCAATACCCATGTTTTCTATATGAATTCTCGTTTTAATTTTCCTTTAAGAATAATTATTGTCATTAAATAAAAGAGGTATATTAGTAAAATGTCCTTCTTGACAGTTATCTATATAAATAACTAAATTTAGATATATTAGAAATGATGATCTTTAATGAACAACTAATATCAAAATTAAAATGTTTTAAAAAAACATTGATACAAAATATTAATCATTGGTTACCAAATGTTGGTTGGAGTGAGTATATCAAGATGGGGGTGAATTGAGTACCCAATAAAAATGTATGTTTATAATTTACACCTTTTAAACCCCCAAAATAATTTAATATAGCCTAGTTTATCAATGTATTAGGTCCTTATAATATTTCATCTCTGAAAGGATTTCTCAGATATTGATTAGTTCACTGGTAAGTAATATAAAAATGTACTTAGTCCTTTGAAATTAATTTCATCAATTAAAAAACTTATAAAAACACTAATAAAGATTAACTAAAAAAGTATTTAATGTATTTATAGTAGAAAATAGTTTTCTATTTTAAAGAAGAAATACTGTAAAGAAAAATAAAATTACACAGTGGAATGATTGAATACAAGAGGTTCTGTCTTAGGTCGAAACTTAATCCTCTCAACTTCGGAATCACAAATCACCAAGATGTTTATATAAAATAATCAAGTCAATGAAAAAAATGGATGGGGATATACAAAAGTTTACAAACTTTCCAGGTCACAGACGACCTCTTATACTTTTATAAGTGGGAGTAAAAAAACAAATTGGTCACACATGACCTCTATCAATCTTATCAATAGGATTAAAAAAAAGATAATTTGATAAGATATCAAGTATCTTCCAGTTCAACATAGGAGAAAGTGTGCATGTGATAGAAAAAACTATACACACACACTACTCCAAAATTAAAAATGTAAACATAACATAGCAATAAAAAAGTGTAAAGGAATAACTGATTCTTGATCTGTGTTCAATGTGTATTGTGACTCTTGATTTGATTTTGAAGTGTTGATCGAGTCAGATTCTCATTTAATTTTAGTATAAAATACTGTTGGAAAATAATGTTCTGAACTTGAGGTAATAATTAGGTCAATATGATCTTCGAATTCCTCATTAGAATGTTGTCTTGATGTAGTAGTTCAACTATTTAGCTCAATGTGAGGGTTCTTGTTCTTTATTCTCACCACAAAACTGTTTCACTATGTGTCTTTTTTCGTGATTCTTCTTTCATATCTTTTATTAGTAGAAACAAGAAGCATTTCCATGTTCATAAACATATCCTAGTTCCTCATACCTCAGGGTTGACAGATTATTTAATAAATTATGTCTATCATTTTAGAGAAATCGATTAAAAAGTCTAACTTGAATTAACTTCAATAATATATCCATTAGAATAAAATAAAATTAAAAGTACAAGTATAGAAACAGTGGCATCATCTGGTATTGGCAGTGTGTTTGGATGGAAGTGTCTAGAAATATTAGTGTCTCATACATAGATAAACAACCTATGTTGATGGTGTCTTATCTAGTGGTAGGTCAAGCTGGTGGTGTCTCATTTTTACCAAAATTATGTGTTTATGATATGATGCTGGTGGTTCCTCATATGTCATTGTCTCTTTTAATGGTGTCTTATAATTAGCCAATATTTTGGTTGGAGAAATGATATCCAGTCAGTATGTCATTTGAATATGTCTCAGACTTAGCAATATTTCAATGATGGCATTGTGTCATCTTTTCGGTATCTTAGACTTAGTGAAATTTTAATGCTGGCGTTGTGACATCCTAGATGTATCTAAGACTTAGTGGAATTTATATACAGGTGGTGTCACAAAGACAACATTTCTGTGTCTCCATGGTCTCTCAATCTCAATGGTGTTTCAATATCAATGGTGTTTCATCTTTATCAGTGAAAATTATTTCATATTCTTAGACAACATCATCACCTATCTAAGATTATGAAATACTTATAGAAAACATGAAATCCATTAATATCATTAGAATCGTGATTTTGTGATCATTAAAATAGATATTTTAACAAAAGTGACTAAATAATCATTTATAAAATACTTATATAATGAAACCACAATAAAATATGATTATTTAATAATGAAATAATGTGGTGAGAAATTATAATTATTCAATTTTGAAAACATCAGTAAATGACCAAAAAATGAAACTCACATTGTTGGGAATTTTTTTCTAATATTATTTCATAATATTGAAAAAAATAAATAAATTGGATAAAATATTATTATTTAGCAGTCATACAACATATATAAGTAAGAATTATCCAGGAACCAGTAAGCCCACAATGTCTGATGTTAATACCCCACACATACCTAACAACCTCAAGGAAACCTATGAGTTATTGGGGATTCATTATGCCAAAAGAAATATGGTATTTTCATATTTTTATTATACACATATCTACTCAAATACATAAAAGGAGATGCTTTTCATCACTAATAATTTTGAAATATAAATTGAACTCCACACCCTCCATTCCATCAAAATTTTACCACTGTATGAGAAATAAAACTACCATGTCCATGAAACCCATGAAACCTCATGACATTGGTTGTGGAGGATTTAGACCTCAAAATACGTGACCAGAATAAAAGAGAATAAAACAGTTATTAGAGGATACCATCCTTTAATGATTACTTATATGGGGGGATACCAAATCCATAGATAAAAGACCAAGCCCCATCCTTTCGGTGGAAATATAGATCCAAAGAGTAAAAACACCCACATATATTGGATATTATCCCCAGTCATATGAGGGGAATACCATATCTACCTATATAATTAGAATGATCTGATCACCCCACCTGAACCCCATCATTGTCCTTATAATGAAAAATTATAAATCTACTTGTCTCTCCTCATAAATGGACTTCCAAATCCACACATAGAACACTATTCTGATCTATTCAGAAAAATACTCAAATAGGCTATCTATTTACGTAAAAAATGCACTAGGTAAAAAATATAAATTTCATAATAAATGATAGGGGTAATGTAATGGACACAAGTCATATACCCTGATTCATAACTATACATCATATATTCGTAATGAATTATTCATCTCAATGTCTAGATCCTAATTACATAGTATAATTCTCAATTAAAAATCGTTATAATAAGTTATGTTCAGAAGATACATTTATAATAAAAATGATGATGATGATGATAGTAATATTTTTTAAATATAATATGTTTATCGTGGTTATAATAAACTAAAATACCACACACACACGTCGGTCAACGTTGACCGGCCACCCCTCTCCCACCTCCAAGGGTTGTCCCAAATCATAGCTATATCATTACAATTTTTATCAACTGAAGTCCACACACATGATGGCCTAAAATACCATTCATCTTGGAAAAATGGAACCAACTATTTGGTTTCTATATATCTTGTTCATAATTACATTTTACCTAGTCATTTCTATGAATCTGAAACATTGTCTATAAATGGCTAAAAAATCGTCCCCATAGAAGGCTGCCCCGATTTTAGCCTTGGTTGGAAGCCAAATTATGGGAGGAAATTATCCCTATGGAAATCCCCCAACTATATAATAATAATAATAATAATAATAATAACATATTGATTACATATTTCATTGTAGAATGTGATAAAGAGAAGAAACTCATAGTATATTGGTATACCTAAGAACTTGGCCCTATGATTTGTCTCCACAACATCAAAATCTGATCGTCCCAACACCCATTGTGTGGAATAATAATAATAATAATAATAAATTATTATTAATATAACCCATATAAGATAAATGAATGCGAAAAATCATATATCCCCTCCCAACATTTCATCCTACGTCATGGTAGTCCACATAAAAACCGCCTCGAACATTCCATCATCATATACCATTAGTACCCATAAATTACATCACCAAAAACCATGAATGATCAGAAATACTATAATAATTCGAGTCTCACTGTAACATCCTTACTAAATATTCAATCTCATTTATGTTTAAGAGTGTGTTTCTTTGGTTTTAGATAGAATAAAAGGAAATCAAGATGTTTTCTACAAGGCTATTGTTGGGCACTATCTGTTGAAAAATTTAAAATCATGAATTTGATTGATGATGAAAATTTGAATCATTAAAGAATCCAAGAACCCAGTTCATGAAGTCAAAAACAATAAATATTGGATTATGGGTCACATCCTGAAGTTTTGATCATTGATTTTCAACACAAGGAGACTCCTTTTCATTGTACATGCAATATGTGTGATTCAAATCATAATACTATAATTTACAATGTGAATCCTTTATTTTGAGTTAGTTTTTATGAAATATACATATAACTCCTCTACCTTTTTTTGGATGTTCTCTCCCATGAACCCTAGGTTTCTTCTAGGATCACTAGGGTGTTTTCATCACTTCTATGTCTCTCCTTTTGGCATGTTGTTTTATAATGTTGTTAGTTTCTCTTCCATTTTTAATAATTATATTATATTATCATAATATTAATTTAACTTGGATTTATAAGTGGTGCTAGGAATGTTTTACGATATATGTTGATCATGTGATGACACTTCCTCTTTTCCTTCAAGATCTATTGTGTTATCTTATTTTGTGTGTATATCCTTGTATTGGTTGTGGTACATCACATCGGTTTCTCAAGGTCAATGTTGGTATAACCTCATTTTTAATCTTTTTATTTTAAGAATTAAATTATAAGATTTTTAGATCATTTTAGGTCTATTGTTTATTATTTATTCATTCATTTCAGTGTGTGGATCCCACTATAATTCATGTGTAACCTAAGTTTGAGGTAAGTGGATCAATATATATCCTATATTGAATAAACCATAAATTCTACTAGTTTTATAATTTGTTTACAAATTATTTGGAAATATTTTATGTTTGTTTGTTTATGTGTGTAAATCAGTTTTTGAGAAATAAAACTTCCCCTAGTTTTCATATGAAATGATTATTTTCATTGAATTATGAAAATGATTCTAAAATGGGGTTACAAATAAGTTTTTTGATTGTAAAAAGGTTTTTTGAAATTTTATTGTGGATTGTGATAAAACATATGAAATAATTTGATAAATGTATCACATGGGAGCTTTGGGTACATTAGTGGAATGTACAATATTAGGTCATATCCTTTTGTATTGAAAAGGGTGTAAATTTTATGGGGTGTCCTTCTGTTCCACATTAGAGATGCATTTGGTTATAAGATGTGATTAACATGTATGGAGAGTTCAATTTCTTGGGTGATACTCTATAACCTAAACCTTGATTCATGGGTTTTAGTGACTTTTCGTTACTTTTAGTGTGCACTACTCATTTTTGATATATGAGTGACCTAGTCGGCTTGACAATGACTTATCCTTAGAGTATTTTACCACTATTCTTCATCTTCATAGTGTTTTTGATTTGATATAACTTTATTTGATAAATATACCTAGTTTATGAAAATTATTATTTGAAACTATTTTACCGGGCTTTTTTTGAACTACTAATAATGGGGAACTTTTTACCATGTTGTTGATATAAAACTGTTTAATTGTTTATCATGTCATGATTTCATAAAATTTGTAACGCCCCGACCCCAGTTAACTAGAGTCGGTGTATTATTACATAACATTGGCATGATCACAAAAGATCAAGTCTCGAAAGACCGATTAGTTTAGTAGCCTTGTAAACACTAGATACATTCGTAAACATTACATTACATCATAAAAATGAAAACTACAATAACATGGTCTCCCTAGTCCACACTCATATCCTCACTGACTATTCTTGCAAGTCAGTCATAATAAACTTCTTCACATCCTGGAAAAAATAAAACATTGAAAGGGGTGAGCTCAAATGCTCAGTAAGGATAACAATATAGAGGAAACTTTTATAAGAAAATATAAGCATTTAAGGAAATGTATAACTAAAAAAATCCTTATTGAACTTGATCTTTAGTATAATATGACAAAAGTAAAATAAAATAATGTCATTACTTACTCACATGGATATTCTACTCGACGAATAATCACATGAAATATCAATAACCACTTTCATAACGAGGGAATGTATAGTGCCAGACATTCTGATACATTTTGTCAAGGCCTCGACCAAGACATCTAAAATTATTAAGGCCTCGGCCCAAACCATAAATCAAATTGGGAAAGGGCCTCGGCCAATTCCACTTCTAGTTGTCTCATGATACCTACCGATGCATCGAGGAGCTATAGCGGGATCCACCCGTCACTTATTAAGTCCAATACATTCCTCATATGAATAGGTTTAATCATAACATAAATATTCGTATTAAAACTATCATACGAAATGTCAACAATTTCTCCATAAACTATGGATGGTATAAAAATAACACATCCACAGTCAAATATTTCACAAAATGTTCAATGGAAGTTTTGTATCATAAATCAATTTCAATTAATCATAAAACCCATCAAAGGATGTTGACATGGATGAAATCAAATCTATTTGAGAGAAATATCTCTCTTTTTTGAAATCATTTAAAAGTACCATAATTATAAAATAATACATTTACTTTGAAAATATTCTTATAAGCTTTTAAGGGAAGCTTCGACGAAGTTATAATGGCGGAAAATAGCCGCACCCGCCGTATAAGTTAAAAAAACATTCTTACCTTAAATTTGTCTAAAAGGTCAAAAAGTACATTGTTTGGAAAACGACGGTAAGATTCCTTTCAAAAACGTATAAGGGTATAAATGACTTTAACCCATTTTCAATTTAATAGTAAATTTTTTTTGAAAGACATTTTTAAGAAACATGGATGTGGATGGTAATGAGGTCCCAGTAGATAATTATGTATAAACAACCTTGGATAATGAAGAGGTTGTGAAGTAAACCCTTACCTTGTACTTTTCCTTGGTTGGGGTAGGTTAAACTCCTGTATAATGGTGAAATAATTGTTATTAAATTATACAAGAATCATATACATTCATATGATATCATATATGATCTTTTAACATTGCTTTGTTAACAATATCTTAGATTTATCATTGTTTCGGGTGTTAACTTACTCGTTTTCTTTTATATGTTTTGTTACGTAAGTCATGTTTTTCATGGATAGGTTGTATATTATTCATATCTAGAATGATATCATGTCCTTAAACATTATTTTTAAATCATCAAATGATAATTATATTTGAATGGATACGACGGAGAATGAATCTCATCGTGTTCGTGGAAACGGTAGTCCGTACGTACGCACGAGCGACAATATCATTATTTTGATATTAAAATAATATATAATTGGATAGTATATCATATATACAGAATTATTATCATGTTATATTTATTATTTACATGAATTACATATCATTATTATACCCATCTAAATAATAATATATTGAATAACAATTACACAACGACGTGGAGACGGTAAGCCGTACGTATGCACATATGGTGACATGCCATTCAAATGATGGGTAGAATACTGAATATGGTTGTTCCATATTTATAATAAAATCACAGTATATAGAAGATAATGGATTTATAATTTCAGAATTTAAATAATAAACAAAGAGGGAGTGGAAGAAGAAATAAACTTGAAAGAGGGTGATGAAAACGTTACCTCTTCTTCGGGTTCTTCCTTTAGATTTGATCAAAAGGAATCCTTAGGATGGTTTTATGACTAAAGTAAAGCTTCTAGGATGAAGGGATAGAAGTTGGGAGAGTATTTGGGCAGAGGTTGGCCGAACTAAAAGGCTTTAATGTGTTAATGAGGTGGTAGAGGTGGGGGCCTTTTATAAGAGGAGAGGAGGGGCACTCTTGGAAAGTAAGGAACTTTTACATTATTATACAATGATTTTCGGATTCTAAAGGTCACACACTTATATACTTCATGGATAAGGTGATAAGGGTTCGAAATCTACCCATCCAATAGTCTTTGGACAAGTGTAAGCCTTATATTGTACATTATCTTTTCATTTTATTAAAATCGTTAAATAATGAGGTCATCACTGCATCATAATGATGTCATAAATAATTTAATTTATTTAATGTCTAAAAATTATAAAAAAATACTATGATGTAGGAAATAGTTTTAGCTTTCCAATGACTATTTATAGTAAAAAATATGACTTTTATAACCCCATGTAAAATGTTTTTTAGTAAAACATTTCATGTTTGTGTCATTTTTTAATTTAACATTAAATAAAAGGTATTTATGTCATTTTCTAACTAAAGTAGCTCCATGGGGTCCCCAAGTTGACCCATGTATTGTCTTTGTCGGCCATGGAACATCCAATTATGGTAGGACATGTATCAAGATCATCTCATATTATTAAAACATTATTTTTACCTTAAACTACACTAATTACCTCTAATCGCGATTAAGAACTTAAAAGTTACTATTCACCAAAAAATTATTTTAATCCCATTGAACCACATTTTACATCCTAATGAAAACCATGTATGTCGGATTTTTGAAATTCAAAACACAGAAGTGGTAATATTTCATTTAAACGAAATATCAGTTATTTAACTACCACTTAGTGGTTTCACTATTCATCAAAAATTGAAGTTTTTCAGAACAATGCCAAAATTTCACCCTAATCTATAATTGATATTCCGAATTCAAAAATGATGTCTATTTTAGAAAATTACAAACATATAAGTTGCATTAATTAATTTTATAATTAATTCCCGCTGTCACAACAAATAGCGTGTTTTTAAGAAACAATATATATCAAAAGATTGACAATTGTTTATGTCCAATTTCAAAGTAAAATTAATTCTAATGACCAACATTGGATAAAATGGTAAAAATATATACTAATTATACTATAAAACCACTAAATATTATAACTTATCACTATAAATTATTTTGATTAAAAAAGTTGTTTTAAGTATTTTTCACTATTCATAAAAATTTGGAAGTTCTCAGAAAATTACAAAAAATTCAACATAGGCTAATTTCAATATTAGGAATACAAAAATGAATTCCATTTTGAAATATAAAATTTCTATAATTTTAAAAAGTGGTTATTACTATTCATAATGGCTACTTTGATTAGTAGCGGTGTTTTAGAACTCGATGTTGCGTACAATGCAAGCTATTGCATTATTGAATGAGAAGTGTATTGTGGAAGCTCGGGGTGTTACATTCTCCCATCCTTCAGTAAATTGCATCCTCGCAATTTGAAATTTTTCTTGGAAAATAAAAGGTTGAAAATAGAAAATACCTTTGTGGAAAACCCACATCGGAAATAAGATTAATAAAATTTATCCTTAATAAGAGGGAAAGGGAAATGAAAAAGTCACCACCCAATTATGATCTCGATTAGGAGAACATTGGTGGAAATTAGAGACATATAATTGGAGGAAAAACGTAAATATTTGTAGGGAGTGATTGAGGTCATCAATCACAATCAACTGTCAAATTGAGGGCCTCAAAGCCTTCAATTTATGTTGATTTAAAATATCATCAGTTCAACAAGACATAAGGTATTAGGATAACACATTTTTTTGTTTTAATATCCCTTTACTAAAGTTTAAGAATTAATTTATTCATTGAATAAGTGATAGGTATATATATATTTATGCTTGACAATTATAGTTTCAACCATCAACTCATCTTTCACTCAAAAAGATAATAGAACTCAAAAATATTATACTTATCCTAATTGAATAAGGTTCCAAATGTTAACACATACCATTTAGATTAGTAAAATTATTTTTTAATAACCAGGGACTTCTTGTAGGCTAGTGGTAGGAAATAAAGGCCTGTCGCACTATGGTTGTGGGTTCGATTCCTGCAGCTTTGTCCGACGTGACGGGTTATGCCCCACCCTGCAGGTTGTCCTTTTCCTAAAAATATAGTATTATAATATTACAAAAATAATCTTCATAAATTTTTTAACCTTAAACAATAATATCCGAAGATCAACTTAATCCACTCCAACCTTTATAGTTATCCAAAATACCTCTGTCCAGACTTTCTCTAAAAGGTCTCTTAATTCCAAAATCAGTTTATCAGATTCCCCAAACAAAGTAATGTTTCTCTTATTGTCACATACTAAAAATATGATTACCTTCATCATATTAAAACCTTACTGAAACAACAAGTACTGTAGTACAATCTTTATAAATATATATCACATTATTCTAATAACCAGAATATAATCCATGAGTCCAAAAGCACCAATACATTAATTATTCCGCTTCAACTGTAGTAATAGCATAATATTGTCCTTGATCCCTTGGCCTTTTATAAGGTAAGTTTCCCCGATGCTTAGGACATTCATTTTCATAATGCCCCATTTCCCTACAATTGTAGCATTCAACATTGATAGCCTCTTTCTTTCCCTTGCAATCACGCGCCTGGTGACCTTTTTCTCCACATTTATAACAAACTCTCATTCCTTTTAGGCAAGTGCCGGGGTGATTCTTCCCACAATTATCACATAATGAAAAATTCTTCTTTCCCTTTTTCCCTTTATCTGTCTCTTGTTCCACCGTTCTCTTCTTCTCTTACTTTACTTTGTTGTCATAAGACTTAGACAATTCCTTTTCTGTCTTGATAGCACATGAGACAATATCTTCGTATGTTGAGAAAGATTGTGATACTAAAGCTCTACGGAGAAATGGTTTTAACCCATAAAAGATACGATCAATCTTACCTCTTGGGTTACGTATATAATCTGCAGCATACCTCACCAACCTTGTAAAGTTGGCCTCATACTTTGCGACATTATCATCCTCCTTTTGTCTCAGACTCAGAAATTTCCTTTCCATATCTGCTCGATGGTCATGAGGAATGTATTTTTCTATGAAAAGCTCTTTGAACTCCCTCCATTCCATATTCGATACGTCATCATATTCCTTTGTATTTTGAATCAATGTCCACCATTGATCGGCATCTCCAGTGAGGCAGTAAACTGCCATGATAACCTTCTCCCTTTCGCTACTCCCCAAGGTGTGGAATATTTTCTCTAAGGAGTTTATCCATTTCTCAGCTACTAACGGATTTGTACCCCCATTAAATTTTGGTGGTTGTTACCTCATGAAACGGTCTAACATTGATCCTCCACTTTGTGGATCAGGGTGCTCCATACGAGTAAGGTTATTATTCATAACCTGAGTGAGTTGTCCTAGTATGGTAATAAGTTGATCATCACCAGTTGTATCTCCAGATCCACAATAATTATCTTGAGCAGGAGGGAAATCCCTACATGGAGTGCGTGCATTGATACAGTTTCCATTCCTTCCACTAGGCGCCATTTCTAAACAATGGAATAAACTAGATTAGTGTATGAATTAAAATACATAATTCCATATTTGTAAAACAATTTACATAAATTGAACTATTTATGGATATAATCCATAATCATAAAAAAAAGTTTTCTTTGAGGAAGTATATACTCATAACCCTTCAGAGTGGTTTGTAAAGAAAATGAGAATTATCCTAAGCATATCCCCCGGGAGTGTCGTAACCAAGAGTGCAGCAAGGCCCGTTGTCGTGCACCAGTTCCCGTTTGAGTCTAGCTCAAAGCGGTGTTTTCGGGTTTTACCCCTAGGTATATCTGTGCCAGAGCCGCCTCTACCTGCTCGTATCCAGACAGAGATGTATTGCTCGGAAAACTCACAAAATCTCTATAATACCAAAATTTTAGGAAGTTCTTCTATACTAATCCTCAAAGTTCATCTTAGGTCTACGTGCTCTAATCAGAGTTTGTCTAAATCTAGCTTCCAAGTCAGTACTAAACTGCCTATGATACCAACTGTAACGCCCCGACCCCAGTTACCTAGATTCGGTGCATTATTACATAACATTGGCATGATCACAAAAGATCAAGTCTCGAAAGACCGATTAGTTTAGTAGCCTTGGAAACACTAGATACATTCATAAACATTACATTACATCATAAAAATGAAAACTACAATAACATGGTCTCCCTAGTACACACTCATATCCTCACTAACTATTCTTGCAAGTCAGTCATAATACACTTCTTCATATCCTGGGAAAAATAAAACATTGAAAGGGGTGAGCTCAAATGCTCAGTAAGGATAAAAATATAGCGGAAACTTTCATAAGCAAACATAAGCATTTAAGGAAATGTATAAATAAAACAAAAGCCTTATTGAACTTGAACTTCAGCATAATATGGAAAAAGTAAAATAAAATAATTCCATTACTTACTCACATGGATATTCTACTAGATGAATAATCACATGAAATATCAATAACCACTTTCATAATGAGGGAATGTATAATGCCAGACATTCTGAAACATTTTGTCAAGGCCTCAGCCAGGACGTCTAAAATGATTAAGGCCTCGGCCAAAACCATAAATCAAATTGGGAAAGGGCCTCGGAAAATTCCATGTCTAGTTGTCTCATGAGACCTACCGATGCATCGAGGAGCTATAGCGGGCTCCACCCGTCACTTATTAAGTCCAATACATTCCTCATATGAATAGGTTTAAACATAACATAAATATTCATATTAAAACTAGCATACGAAATGTCAACAATTTCTCCATAAACTATGAACGGTATAAAAATAACACATCCATAGTCAAATATTTCACAAAATGTTCAATGGAAGTTTTGTATCATAAATCAATTTCAATTAAACTTAAAACCCATCAAAGGATGTTGGCATGGATGAAATCAAAGCTATTTGAGAGAAATATATCTCTTTTTTGAAATCATTTAAAAGTACCATAATTATAAAATAATACATTTACTTTGAAAATATTCTTATAAGCTTGTAAGGGAAGCTTCGACGAAGTTATAATGGCAGAAAATAGTTGCACACGCTGTATAAGTTAAAAAAACATTCTTACCTTAAATTTGTCAAAAAGGTCAAAAAGTACATTGTTTGGAAAATGACGGTAAGATTCCTTTCAAAAACGTATAAGGGTATAAATGACTTTAACCTATTTTCCATTTAATAGTAAAAATATTTTGAAAGACATTTTTAAGAAACATGGATGTGGATGATAACGAGGTCCCAGTAGATAATTATGTATAAACAACCTTGGATAATGAAGAGGTTGTGAAGTAAACCCTTACCTTGTAATTTTCCTTGGTTGGGGTAGGTTAACCTCCTGTATAATGGATAAATAATTGTTATTAAATTATACAAGAATAATATACATTCATATGATATCATATATGATCTTTTAACATTGCTTTGTTAACAATATCATAGATTTATCGTTGTTTCGGGTGTTAACTTACTCGTTTTCTTTTATATGTTTTGTTACATAAGTCGTGTTTTTTATGGATAGGTTGTATATTATTCATATCCAGAATGATATCATGTCCTTAAACATTATTTTTAAATCATCAAATGATAATTATACTTGAATGGATACGACGGAGAATGAATCTCATCGCGTTCGTGGAGACGGTAGTCCGTACGTATGCACGAGCGACAATATCATTATTTTGATATTAAAATAATATATAATTGGATAGTATATCATATATACAGAATTATTATCATGTTATATTTATTATTTACATGAATTACATATCACTATTATACCCATCTAAATAATAATATATTGAATAACAATTACACCACGACGTGGAGACGGTAAGCCGTACATACGCACGTATGGTGACATGTCATTCAAATGATGGGTAGAATACTGAATATGGTTGTTACATATTTATAATAAAATCACAGTATATAGAAGATACTGGAGTTATAATTTTAGAATTTAAATAATAAACAAAGAGGGAGTGGAAGAAGAAATAAACTTGAAAGAGGGTGATGAAAACGTTACCTCTTCTTCGGGTTCTTCTTTTAGATTTGATCAAAAGGACTCCATAGGATGGATTTCTGACTAAAGTAAAGCTTCTAGGATGATGGGAGAGAAGTTGGAATAGTTAATGGGTAGAGTTTGGCCGAACCAAAAGGCTTGAAAGTGTGAATGAGGTGGTAGAGGTGGGGGCCTTTTATAAGAGGAGAGGAGGGGCACTCTTGGAAAGTAAGGAAAGTTTACATTATTATACAATTATTTTCGGATTATAAAGGTCCCACACTTATATAATTCATGGCTAAGGTGATAGGGGTTCTAAATCTACCCATACAATAGTCTTTGGACAAGTGTAAGCCTTATATTGTACATTATCTTTTCATTTTATTAAAATCGTTAAATAATGAGGTCATCGCTGCATCATAATGATGTCATAAATAATTTAATTTATTTAATGTCTAAAAATTATAAAATAAATACTATGAAGTAGGAAATCTTTTTAGATTTCCAATGAATATTTATAGTCAAAAATATGACTTGTATAACCCCATGTAAAAATTGTTTTAGTAAAACATTTCATGTTTGTGTCATTTTTTACTTTAACATTAAATAAAAGGTATTTATGTCATTTTCTAACTAAAGTGGCTCCATGGGGTCCCCAAGTTGACCCATGGATTTTCTTGGTCGGCCATGGAACATTTAATGAGGGTATGACATGTGTCAAGCTCATCTCATATTATTAGAACATTATTTTTACCTTAAACTACACTAATTACCTCTAATCGCGATTAAGAACTTAAAAGTTACTATTCACCAAAAAATTATTTTAATCCCATTAAACCACATTTTACATCCTAATGAAAACCATGTATGTCGGATTTTTGAAATTCAAAACACAGAAGTGGTAATATTTCATTTAAACGAAAAATCAGTTATTTAACTACCACTTAGTGGTTTCACTATTCATCAAAAATTGAAGTTTTTCAGAACAATGACAAAATTTCACCCTAAGCTATAATTGATATTCCGAATTCAAAAATGATATCTATTTCAAAAAATTCCAAACATATAAGTTTCATTAATTAATTTTATAATTAATTCCCGCTGTCACAACAAATAGCGTGTTTTTAAGAAACCATATATATCAAAAGATTGACAATTGTTTATGTTCAATTTCAAAGTGAAATTAATTATAATGACCACCACTGGATAAAATGGTAAAAATATATAATAATTATAATATAAAAACACTAAATAGTATAACTTATCACTATAAATTATTTTCATTAAAAAAGTTGTTTTAAGTATTTTTCACTATTCATAAAAATTTGGAAGTTCTCAGAAAATTACAAAAAATTAAACATAGGCTAATTTCAATATTAGGAATACAAAAATGAATTCCATTTTGAAATATAAAATTTCTATAATTTTAAAAAGTGGTTATTACTATTTATAACGGCTACTTTGATTAGTCGCGGTGTTTTAGAACTCGAAGTTGCTTACAATGCAAGCTATTGCATTATTGAATGAGAAGCGTATTGTGGAAGCTCGGGGTGTTACAAAATTAATTATATTAGGATTTTTTATAGTGATATGATATGGAACACATGGGTGGGATCCTACATATCCTATTTAGGTCACACCCAGTAAATTCTATCTAGAATGTGTATACCTTGCATTTTCTTTTAATATAAGAGCTTACAAGGCACCATAGTGAGGCAATAATGTTTATGCTAATAGGATATGGGCAGCTAGTGGTGTGATGGTGGGACATTTTTCATATATTACATGGATTAGCAGTTTCCAATTTTAACTTTCCTTTTTTAGTTGAAAAATACATTGGATTTTTACCGTGATGTTTTCTTTTGAGATGTATCACCAAAGTATGAATTAATTATTTATAGAATATTTTGGTGAAGTTGTTTCTTTTAATTGTATATATATGAATTGTATATTGTTTCAAAGTGAATGAAATTTTTCCTTCAAGTATATATTTAATTATTGGTTTGTAGTCTTTATCCCTTTGGAATTAGTAATTCCCATTGATTTAGTATAAAATTAATTCACTTTCACATGGGGCGGGGGGTATCCTTGGTTTGGTTGTGAAAATTTGGTGTCAAGGGTGGTTTATCCCGAAGTGTCACTATCTTAGGATATCTGGTAATATGGATGTTATATTTTCTAAACTTGAGAAGATGGTTTTGATGAGTATATGGGAATCTATTCCCATGAATAACCTCAAATTACCATGAGATGTTTAGATGTATGTCTCTGATGCTATGTTTTCCCTTGATCATCATTTTTTATTATCGTTTGTTTGGTTTCAACTAATATTATTCTATTGTGATATCATTTTCTTATGTTTTGGGTTTTTATAATCATTCCTCTGAGATGCCTTCAAGAGTTTCCACAAGAGGGTGAAGTGAGTGATTCCTCTCTAGGGAATACTCCATTGGGTCAAAAGCTTATCAGGGATATCATTTGGGCAGTTCATGTCATTTATCAAAATGAACTATGAGTTCAAAACCAATATATTAAGGCACAAACTAGTGTGGGAGAATATAAGGACCAATCATGAGAGTTCCTATGCAAGAATTCCTTATCCTTTTATTTTTTTAATTATCCCTGAGTGTTAGAGGACTAGATAGTTAAGATTGACCAGGTCTATGAAATCATGTTTTCACTAGATGTTTTTAAGCTAAAACATGTTATTTTTATACTTGAGGGTCCCAGAAAGTCATGATGGGGTTCTAAGGTACATGAAAACTATCCTGTGGGTTTTGATTTTATGGGCTTCCTGATCCTCTTATTTTATTAGTTCTTCCTAGATTTCATGATGATAGATAAGTCTCTAGATTCCACTCATTTCATTAGATATGGAATTCAATGTTGGAGTACACCAACTGCTTTGTGAAGCTAGTTTGTTTTTCTCTATAGGGAGTGATGATTGATCACATAATAGAACAAAAGTACATGTGGGGTTTCCATCCATATATCAACTCTCAGGTGTATATAATGAATCTTAGAACCAATTATTAGATGGTATATATGGATATGATGGATGAAATGGATATAAAGAGAAATATTGGAATTTTTTTCTTTTCTCTTCCACATAGTTGCAGTTTCAGTGCTCTACTAGGAAAAAAGATACAGTGGCATGATAGTCACATAGGTGGCAGATGTGGTTCCCAACAAAATACACCCTTTGTACCATTAGTATAAGTCTAAAGTGTGTTACTAACATGTTATCAATGTATCAAGGTAGGTTGTACTAGATGTACTCATCATGTTCCTATGATGGTTTGTAGTACCTCTAGCCGATGAGGCCATTGGAATAGGTCCTTCCAGGATATGTATACTCCCAATTATAATGGGAGATCATTGGATCAAAATTACACTATGGAATATATAGTTTCTTTAAAGTCTATAGGTCCCTATCCTCAGGACTGAGGAGTAAAGAAAATTCACAGAATTTATTATTTTCCATTGAAGGTTGGGGTTGGCCTAGCTATAGTGAGAGTTACTATTTTTCTTTCATCTTATTTAGAAATTTCTCTAATTTATATAGTTTTCTTACACTTTTTCATATATTCCTATTGTTTTGATGTAACAAAACTTCCAACAGAGCTGATGTCCATTTTCATAGTGCTAGTGACACCTCTTTTAAAGAATAAGGAACATGGGTTTCATTGTACTATGTGTTCTATATTGACAGATGATATGAGTTAGTACGAGATTTTCTAGTTCTTATTCTAAATATATTAAACATTTTCATTGATATTTATTTGATTTATTCTCATCTTTTTAAGAATTATTATTATCATTGACAGGTTTTTTTCTATTGCAGATGGGAGCTCTCAGTTTTTCTAGGGAGAGTGGGATCTTAGGTCTAGTTGTGTAGGAACTTCCCGTTATGGGTTATGATTTTATTTCTACTATATCATTTGATCATGATGATGTTATTAATTATAATTATCCACTCTCGATTTTTTAGTACTTACCTGATCCCTTCCCAAATGACTTCTTTGGTCAACCTCTATAATGGGATATAGAGTTCATGATTGATCTGGTAATGGATACTCTTCTAGTATTGATAACTTGTGATCATATGGAACATACAGAGTATAGGGATATCAAGGTTTAGTTGTAAGAACTTCTTAAAAATATATTTATTCATCACAGTGTTTCACTATGGGAACCTTTGTTCTCATTGCTAGGAAGGCTGATGGTTCACTTCATTTGTTCATGGACTGTTAGAAGTTGAACCGACTGAAAATTAATAATATACACCCTTTACCCTGAATGGATTACTTTTTGGATCAGTTAAATGGGAAAATCGGTTTTCAAAAATAAATCTTCGGTCATGTTTTCACCATCTATGAATTTGTGAGTTTGGTATTATGAAGACCACATTCAAGGTTAATTGTATCCACTATGAATATCTATTGAGGCATTTTGGTTTAATTAGTTCTATTTTAAATTTGATTTATTTTATGAACCACATCTTATATTAGTATCTAAAAACATTTATCATTGTGTTTGAGGAATATTTCATATTTTATTTGAGATTCAAGCATGATCATGAGCACTATTTGAACCTAGTTTTGGAAATCATGAGGAGTACTCCTCATTATTGGAATATTTTGAAATGTAATTTCATGATACAATAATTGATGTTATTTTGGAACCTGATTTATGAAAATATACATTTTTTGATCCTAGGGATGTGAAGGATTTCATGTCATGTTAAGAACCATATAATGTTTTTGAGATATGGGGATTCCTTGGTCTAGCTAGAAAATATCAGAGATTTTTCATGGATTTCTCAAAGTTGGAATCAACTAGGATTTCTATTACAAATAAATGGTTAAATTTACTTGTGATTCTAAATGTTTGGTTTTTTTGATGATTGAAGATTACTTCTGACATCAGGTCCTCTTTCTTTCTTTCTTTCTTAAGCCTAGTAAGAGGTATATGATTTACTATGATTATTCTACAATTTGTGTGGGTTGTGTGTTTATATAGAATGATAATGTTTTATCTTATGGTTCTCATCATCTTATAACCCATGTGAATTACTACCCACTCATGATCTGGATCTCACCATTGTAATTCATGCATTTTAGTGTTGGTGTAATTACATTTTTAGGATTATTTCTTGGTCTTTTCTGATCATAAATTTTTTATTATATATTTTCTTAGAGGAACCAAAATCATAGATAGTGACAATATGTGTAATGACTCTAAAATTGTTTCTTTGACATAACCTATACCATAGGGAAAGAGAAATTCTTCATTGAAACACCTAGTAGGGTAGTTCCACCATGATCTATTTTTGAATCAATAGAGGGGTGAAACCTAATAAAAATTTTCAATTTGATTGATATGGACATATATTGTCACGACCCGTCCTCAGGGCCCATGTCGTGACTACCCCAAGCCCGCCTTCCATAGGCCAGGGGCTGGCGACTAGCACGAAGGCGTAAAAACCGATGAACAGGGAAGGCATTGCTTTTGTAAAGTAAACAACCATCACAGAGTAAGCAAGCGGAAAGGGTATAAACACTAAGTAAAAACTGTAGCAAGCTGTGCTGAAAGTAAAAGGGGCCGGAAATACAAGCCCAACTGTAAAGTACAACTAAAAGGGGAAAACAACAACTGAAAAGAAAAGCCGCAGCGTCAAGCCGTCCTCTAGAAGTCCCACCTGAAGGGCGAGCACAGATAGCCTCCACAGCTCCTTGGTCCAGCCGTCCGCTCCGAGTACGTCCCTCCCAGTGGTGCACCTCCAGGTACCGTCCTGCTCCGCAAGCCTCCACCATGATTCTGTTGCGCTGTCCGTCGTCTACATCCAACACAATGAAGTGCGGGCATAGCCCGTGCAGGGGTGACTATAAGCTACTCAGTAGGGACCCCGAGACCTCCGAAGGTCTCCCGAAATCCACAAAGGATAAACCACAAGGAAAGATACAATCACGAAGTAACAACCAACACTGCTTAGGTATATGACCATACATATACCTAAGTCATCAATTCCCATTCGTCTCCAACATCCGAGCCCAAGAAAAACCCAGTACACACAGGAAAGCAAAACGTATACTCACACAGAAAAGCACAACACAATCCACGAAGGAGAGAAAAAGTAATCCACATAGGAAAGTAAATAGTAAATCCACACAGGATAGTTCAACACAATCCACAAAGGAGAGTAAACAGTAAATCCACACAGGATAGTTCAACACAATCCACAAAGGAGAGTAAACAGTAAATCCACATAGGATAGTTCAACACAATCCACAAAGGAGAGTAAACAGTAAATCCACACAGGATAGTTCAACACAATCCAAAAAGGAGAGTAACACAGGATTCAGCTCACACAGGTATACATCGTCGAAAAGGTGAAAGGGATGATCAGATATAGATATTGAATCATCTAAGCTGGGACCCACTGAGGATACAAGACCATCTGTCTTCATTGATTCATCTATGCTGGGACCCATATAGGATACAAGACCATCACTGAATCATCTAAGCTGGGACCCACATAGGATACAAGACCAGCACGGCTGAGAACCACATAGGATACAAGACCAACACTGAATCATCTAAGCTCGGACCAACATAGGATACAAGACCAGCACAACTAGGACCCATATAGGATACAAGACCAGCACTCTTCATTGATTCATCTACGCTGGGACTCACATAGGATACAAGACCAGAACTGAATCATATAAGCTGGGACCCACATAGGATACAAGACCAGCATGGCTGGTACCCACATAGGATACAAGAACAACACTCTTTATTGATTCATCTATGCTGGGACCCACATAGGATACAAGACCAGCACTGAATCATCTATGCTGGGACCCACATAGGATACAAGACCAACATTGAATCATCTAAGCTGGGACCCACATAGGATACAAGACCAACATTCTTCATTGATTCATTTATGCTGGGACCCACATAGGATACATGACCAGCATTGAATCATCTAAGCTGGGACCCACATAGGATACAAGACCAGCATTCTTCATTGATTAATTTATGCTGGGACCCACATAGGATACAAGACCAGCATTGAATCATCTATGCTGGGACTCACATAGGATACAAGACCAGCACTCTTCATCGTCGCAGTCCACTGAGGATCTCTGCACAGTCGTCGTCGTCGAAGTCGCATCCAGCACTAGGGTTCCCGCACACAGCAAGCTCGTTCGGGAGGGTCCGCTCCATGAGCCGAGAGGCTGATACATCAACTGACACAAGGTCCAGAGTTGATGTATCCAAAAGTTCCGTATCGTCAATAGGAACTCAACGGCGCAGACGGTGCATCAATCGGACGCTCGGTATGAAAGTTATTGGCTTTTTCGTCTCAGGGGCCCGGTTGGGTTTTAAGGAAAAAACAACTCGACCGTACTCCACCTGCGTCCAAACCTCGGGCGGAGTGAGCCAACAGATCCGTCTCACCTGGAGGAATTCAACAAAGTCGATGGCACGTCAATCAGACGTCCGGAGCTCAAGATATGAGCATTTCCGCTCCGAGGGCCTGGTTGGTTTCGTGTACGATCCAACCGGGCCGAACCCAAAGTATCCCGAATCCTTGAGTGCAGTATACCGAAACGACCATCTCGATCCATGGATCGTGTTGCCGCTGATGGCACGTCGTTCTAATTCCCTTAGACTAGGTTATGGGAAAAGACCGAAATGGTCCGAAGACGGGGGTCTGGGCCCGGGCCGACTCGGTCCGACCCAGCTGGACCCAGTCCGGTCCGGCCAGGGCGCGGCCCGGCCCGGTTCGGCTTGGCCGAGCGGCTGAGCAACACGGGGGGCACGCTGCCCCTGCGTGACAGCTCCGCGGCCCCCGTGGGGGGCCGCAATGGTCAACGGACGCGGCAAAGCCGCGTCCTGTGTGCGCCGGACCCGCGCCGCCGGTGGCTTCCGCGGGCCACCGGAGCCGCTCCGGTTGTCCGATTTCCTTCCTGTCTGCGCCACTTCTCCTCCCGGGTCCCTTTCTTCACTGCGGAAACATCAAATCGCCCTTGCGTCACGTTTTTCCGTCACCCGCCAAATCCGTACAACAACGAAGAACTGCAAAGTGTTGTCGGGCCGTGTTCGTTTTGCCCACACCATCCGTGTTAGGCGATAACCATCGGGATGAATAATCAACATATCAAAACATAACAAATAACAATTTTAATAAATTAAAATTTTTCTTATGAAGAAGGGTTCTTTATTTTAAATGAATAAATCACGGAAAAATAAATTACGTCACAACAACCAGTACCTCGTCATGTCGTCGCACGCGCGTTCTTCACAGAATTGATCGTCATGGAAGGAGGTGACCGTCGCGTCGTCGCGGTATCTGGCGTTGCGTCGACGAACTCTGAGGACCAAGAAACAACAGATTTAATTAATAATAATTAAATCCGTGATGTTGTTATAACCCACAAAGAGATTTAAAAGAAGCGCAACCCCCTACCTTGTCGTTGTCGATCGAAGGTTGGCACGGGGTTGGATTGTCGCGGAAGAATGTCGCGGAAGAAGAACCGTCGGCGTCGCGGTACATGGCATTGCATCGTCGATCTCTGAGGGCTCAGCGTTCTTCATCACCCTTCGTCGAAGGCCGGTGTTCTTCGCGTTCTTCGCGTTCTACGCGTTCTTCGCAAAGAAGGATGAAGATCTTGAGGTTTGTCAAATCCTCTCAACGAACAACCCTCATGATGTCGTGCATTGGTCTTATTTTATTATTACACCAACGGATTTCAAACAGGTTAAGAAATGATTAAATTAATTCATAGAATTAATTCAATGAAGAAAACTGCCCAATTAATTGGTGCGTTAAGAATTTAAGAAAATGCGTCAGTTGACTTTCATAATGACGGGTTTTCACGGGTGCGTTCCTTAGCGGAAAAGAAACGGTGGGGCTCGTGTGGGACCCACCTCACAAATATCCTACCAAGAAGGTAGGATATTTTTGGATAGCACCCTATCCACATCAACTCAGCTTAAACAGCTTGAAGTGGTCTTTAAGCGTCTTTAAGTGAAATAAAAATAAAATTGTTGCACAACTTTATTTTATTTCTTAACTTAAAACCCAAAAATTAAAAACCACAACCGAGAAAACGCTACTCCAGAAGAGGCGTTTCTAAGCAAATATCGGCGCTGCAATTCCATCGGTGCCCTCAGAATTCGATTCTAGGAACCGATTCAAAAGTTAGAAAAACCCGCTCGTCCGTTCACTGAACGTACCCGAGCCAAACTTCGGAAAGTGATTTCGGGCACACTGGGCCTCGGAATCAGGTGCCATCAGAAGCTGCTTTCTTGTAAAATTACAAAGAAAATTAAGAAAAAAATTTCCTTGAAATTTAAGAGTGTTTACATTACTCACACCACAGGGATTTACGTCCCCGTAAAGCTTCACCACAATCTTAGGGATATAAAGGCGGTACTGAGCACGCATCTGAGCCTCCCGCTCCCAAGTGCTCTCCTGAAGGTTCCCGAGCTGCTATCTGAAGAGCACTAGAGGAATCGATCGTCCACATAGGACCCGCTCCTGTCTATCCTCGATCTCCACTGGGACCTCCACAAAAGTCTCCCCATCATCAAATACTAGCTCTCCATGGTCAAAGATTTGCGTCGGGTCGTGCACGTATATCCTCTGCTGAGATACATGGAAGACGTCGTGCACCCGGCGCAACTGTGGTGGTAGAGCCAGGCGATAAGCCACCTTTCCAATCCTGCTGAGGACCTGGAAGGGTCCGATGAAGCGTGGAGACAACTCGCCGCTTCGGCCAAACCTCCGTAATCCACGTCGAGGTGAGACCCGCATGAAGACGTGGTCGCCATCCTCGAACTCAAGTGGCCTCCGGCTCCTGTCAGCATAGGACTTATGTCGGCTCTGAGCTATACTCATCCGCTCCTGGATGACCTGGACCATCTCTGATCCCACAAGAACTGCTAAGATTCCTTTTTTGCCGATAAGAGAAATCTGGTCTCATCCCCTGGATGAACCACTTCCTTTGCCTAAAACAGTCAATCTTGACATGGATTTTACTAATCCACACCAAAAATGACGTCGTAAGGCCTCGACGCTACTACCAAGAGATCCAACCGGCACTCTCGCCTCCAAGGGTTGAGTCACACTATCGGCATCAGTGTGTGGTAACTAGGTCTCCTCCAGTAGATGTCTCACAAGTGAGGGTCAAGTCAACAGTCTAAACTGGAACCTCTTAGTAACAACACAAAAGAGGACAGGAATGAAAAAATCACAAAGGTAAGTGTCATTTACTATTGCATCTCATAAAACAAAGAAACTACACAAAAACAACAAGGAACTAGAGGTACAAAGGATGTATCCACTAGTTCCGCTTCTATCCATCTGCTCCCTGATCTCCATGATCGAAGGCCTCATCTGCCTGAAACTGAGCTCTCGCATGTCCACCAACTCCCTGCGGTCGGGGTGGACCTTTTGGTGGTGGTGGTGGCAACACCTCGAAGTATCACCCACCATCTTCTACTCGGCCAGCTCCTCTACCTCGTCCGCCTGCACCCTATGGACCACCGTGGTCGAACCTCTGTCGGGGAGGTCCCTCTACCACCTGCTGCTCATCTGTAAGACGAGTCGGGTATTCTCGAGCCTTGTGACCTCGCCCGATGCATGCGTAACAATGCTTGCCCCTCGTGTAGCTGGCTCTCCTTCGGGTGCCCCGCACAACCGAATCTTCATCCTGAGACTGCCCAACTGATGGTCTGGCCCGCTTGGACCTCTGCGTCACCTGTCTACTGCCAGCTGCAGAAGAACCTACTACGGGCCGTCCTGCGGAGGGTCCTATCACTGGAGCATTCTTGGTGAGAAAACTCTCTACTATAAGGGCTCTCTCCAACTCCTCTTCCTCTGTCAGAATGTTGAGGGAGATCATCGAAGCCCTGATCTCTTGCCTCAGTCCCTGCTCGAAGGTCCGGTCCCAGATGAACGGGTCCCATACCATATCTGTGGAGTAGCACGAGAGATCAGTAAATCTCGCCGAGTACTGGGCCACTGTCATGCTTCCCTGCCGTCGCTGTAGCAGCTCTTGGATGCGCACCGCACAGAGGGTGGCTGGGACGAACTCGGAGCAAAAGATACTCTCAAAGTCCGTCCAGAGGAGAGATGTCTCGTAGTCCACCTGGAGCATCAAGCTCCACCATCTGCCTGCTGCCGCGTGCAGGAGGCTCGCAGTGAGGATCACCATGAGGTCTTTTGGTTTCCTCACTAATCTGAAAACCCATACAACTGCCTCCATCCAGTCCTCAGCTGCCTGGGGGTCCGTCTCCCCACGGAACCTGGGTGGTCGCTGCCGCTGGAACTCATGCAGCGCGCTAAGGTGATGTGCATAGTTAGCGGATGGGGCTAGTAGCATCGGTGGCTCGGCAGGTAAAGGTACCGATGGTGCCTCTGCTGACAAGGAGCCCTGCACCGAGGCCTCGTCGCTTGCTGGGCTGTCATCACGCTCCACTCTCGGAACCCTAGCTGGCTGCCGTCGGGGGGCCATCCTGAAAAGAAATAGGTGTGCCACGGTCAGAACTGTATACCTGGTGAGCTAACACAAGTAATCACAAAGAAAACATGAACACACATGCAATCAATGTTTTTGTGCATTAGGTCGGAAATCAGAAGTCAGGGTCCTGGTGTACGAATACGTTGGTCGCCGCACCAACACTGGACTCTCTGGACTGATAACCACACCCAATACACTGAACACTATTTCTTCACATAGAAGAAAGATCAGAGTCTGTGGTAGAACCCAACTCATATGATACCAATTTGTCACGACCCGTCCTCGGGGCCCGTGTCGTGACTACCCCAAGCCCACCTTCCATAGGCTAGGGGTTGGCGACTAGCACTAAGGCGTAAAACCCGATGAACAGGGAAGGAATTGCCTTTATAAAGTAAACAACCATCACAGAGTAAGCATGCAGAAAGGGTAAACACTAAGTAAAAACTGTAGTAAGCTATGCTGAAAGTAAAAGGGGCTGGAAATACAAGCCCAAATGTAAAGTAAAACTGAAAGGGGAAAACAACAACTGAAAAGAAAAGCCGCAGCGTCGAGCCGTCCTCTGGAAGTCCCACCTAAAGGGCGAGCACAGATAGCCTCCACAGCTCCTCGGTCCAGCCGTCCGCTCCAAGTACCTCCCACCTAGTGGTCCACCTCCAGGTACCGTCCTACTCCGCATGCCTCCACCACGATTCCGCTGTGCTGTCCATCGTCTGCCACCAACACAACGAAGTGCGGGCATAGCCCGTGCAGGGGTGAGTATAAGCTACTCAGTAGGGACCCCGAGACCCCCAATGGTCTCCCGAAATCCACAAAGGATAACCCACAAAGAAAGATACAATCACGAAGTAACAACTGACACTGATTAGGTATATGCCCATACATATACCTAAGTCATCAATTCCCATTCGGCTCCAACATCCGAGCCCAAGAACAACCCAGTCTACACAGGAAATCAAAACATATACTCACACAGAAAAGCACAACACAATCCACGAAGGAGAGCAAAAGTAATCCACATAGGAAAGTAAATAGTAAATCCACACAGGATAGTTCAACACAATCCACAAAGGAGAGTAAATAGTAAATCCACACAGGATAGTTCAACACAATCCACGAAGAAGAGTAAATAGTAAATCCACACAGGATAGTTCAACACAATCCACAAAGGAGAGTAAACAGTAAATCCACACAGGATAGTTCAACACAATCCACAAAGGAGAGTAAACAGTAAATCCACACAGGATAGTTCAACACAGTCCACAAAGGAGAGTAACACAGGATTCAGCTCACACAGGTATACATAGTCGAAAAGGTGAAAGGGATGATCAGATATAGATATTGAATCATCTAAGCTAGGACCCACTGAGGATACAAGACCAGCTGTCTTCATTAATTCATCTATTCTGGGACCCACATAGGATACAAGACCAGCACTGAATCATCTAAGCTGGGACCCACATAGGATACAAGACCAGCACGGCTCGGACCCACATAGGATACAAGACCAGAACTCTTCATTGATTCATCTACGTTGGGACACACATAGGATACAAGACCAGCACTGAATCATCTAAGCTGGGACCCACATAGGATACAAGACCAGCACGGCTGGGACCCACATAGGGTACAAGACCAGCACTCTTCATTGATTCATCTACGCTGGGACCCACATAGGATACAAGACCAGCACTGAATCATCTAAGCTGGGGCCCACATAGGATACACGACCAGCACTGAATCATCTAAGCTGGGACCCACATAGGATACAAGACAGGCATTGAATCAACTAAGCTGGGACCCACATAGGATACAAGACCAACATTCTTCATTGATTCATTTATGCTGGGACCCACATAAGATACAAGACCAGCATTGAATCATCTAAGCTGGGACCCACATAGGATACAAGACCAGCATTCTTCATTGATTCATTTATGCTGGGACCCACATATGAAACAAGACCAGCATTGAATCATCTAAGCTGGTACCCACATAGGATACAGGACCAACACTCTTCATCGGCGCAGTCCACTGAGGATCTCTGCACAGTCGTCGTCGTCGAAGTCGCAGCCAACACTAGGGTTCCCGCACACAGCAAGCTCGTTCGGGAGGATCCGCTCCACGAGCTGAGAGGCTGATACATCAACTGACACAAGGTCCAGAGTTGATGTATCAAAATGTTCTGTATCGTCAACAGGAACTCAAAGTCGCAGACGGCGCGTCAATCGGACGCCCGGTCTGAGAGTTATTGGCCTTTTCATCCCAGGGGCCCGGTTGGTTTTTAAGGAAAAACCAACCCGACCGTACTCCACCTGCATCCAAACCTCGAGCGAAGTGAGACAAAAGATCTGTCTCACTTAGAGGAATTCAACAAAGTCGATGGCACGTCAATCAGACGTCCGAAGCTCAAGATATGAGCATTTTCGCTCCGAGGGTCCGGTTGGTTTTGTGTACGAACCAACCCGACCGAACTCAAAGTATTCCGAAACCTTGAGTGCAATATACTGAAACAACTGTTTCGATCCAAGGATTGCGTTTCCACTGACGGTGCGTCGTTCGGAGGCTCGTAGCTCAAGTTACGGGTAAATGACCGAAACGGTCCGAAGACGGGGGGTCTGGGCCCGGGCAGACCCGGCCCGACCCCCCTGGGTCGGCAGAACCGGGTTGACCCGACCCGGCTGAACCCATTCCAGCCCGTCCAAGGCTCGGCCCGGCCCGACTCGGCTCAACCGAGCAGCTGAGCAACGCGGGGGGCACGCTGCCCCCGCGTGACAGCTTCGCGGCCCCCGTGGGGGGCCGCCCTGGTCAACGGACGCGGCAAAGCCGCGTGCTGTGTGCGCCGGACCCGCACGGCCCGGGTCCACTGGAACCGCTGCTGCCACTGGGGCTTCAGCCGCGGTGGCTCCCTCCAGCGGCGCGCCGGGGTGCCACCGCCTCCAGCCGCCGGCGCCGCCGCGCCGCCGATGGCTTCCACAGGCCACCGGAGTCGCTCTGGTGGTCTGATTTCCATCCCGTCTACGCCGCTGCTCCTCCCGGGTCCCGTTCCTCACTGCAGAAACATCAAATCTCCCTTGCATCACCTTTTGGCGTCGCCCGCCAAATCAGCACAACAACGAAGAACTGCGGAGGGTTGTCGGGTCGTGTTCGTTTGGCCCGCACCCTCCGCGTTAGGCGAAAACCATCGGGAAGAATAATAAACATATCAAAACATAACAAATAACAATTTTAATAAATTAAAATTGTTCTTATGAAGCTGGGTTCTTTATTTTATAATAATCAATCACGGGAAAATAAATTACTTCACAACAACCCCTACTTCGTCAAGTCGTCGCACACACGTTCTTCGCGGAATTGATCATCGTGGAAGGAGGGGACCGTCGCATCGTCGCGGTATCCGGCATTTCATCGACTAACTCTGAGGACCAAGAAACAACAGATTTAATTAATAATAATTAAATCAGTGATGTTGTTATAACCCACAAAGTGATTTAAAAGAAGCGCAACCCCCTACCTTGTCGTTGTCAATCGAAGGTTGTCGCGGGGTTGGATTGTCGTGGAAGAACGTCACGGAAGAAGAACCGTCAGCGTCGCGGTACTTGGCGTTGCATCGTCGATCTCCTAGGGCTCGGCATTCTTCATATCCCTTCGTCGAAGGCTGGCGTTCTTCGCGTTCTTCGCGTTCTTCGCGAAGAAGGATGAAGATCTTGAGGTTTGTCAAATCCTCTCAACGAACAACCCTCAAGATGTCGTTCATTGGTCTTATTTTATTATTACGCCAACAGATTTCAAACAGGTTAAGAAATGATTAAATTAATTCATAAAATTAATTCAACGAAGAAAAACGCCCAATTAATTGGTGCGTTAAGAATTTAAGAAAATGCGTTAGTTGACTTTCATAATGACGGGTTTTCGCGGGTGCGTTACTTAGCGGAAAAGAAACGGTGGGGCTCGTTCGGGCCCCACCTCACAAATATCCTACCAAGAGGGTAGGATATTTTTGGATAGCACCCTATTCACAAAAACTCAGCTTAAACAGCTTGATGTGGTCTTTAAGCGGCTTTAAGTGAAATAAAAATAAAATTGTCACACAACTTTATTTTATTTCTTAACTTAAAACCCAAAAATTAAAAACCACAATCGAGAAAACGCAACTCCGAAAGAGGCGTTTCTAAGAAAATACCGACGCTTCGATTCCATCAGTGCCCTCAGAATTTGATTCCAGGCACTGGTTCCAAAGTTAGAAAAACCCACTCGTCCGTTCACTGAACGTACCCAAGCCAAACTTTGGAAAGTGATTCCGGGCACACCGGGCCTCAGAATCATGTGCCTTCAGAAGCTACGTTCTTGAAAAATTCCAAAAAAAATTAATTCCAATCATCAATTAGTTGCAAGATGGTAAGTATATTTCACTGGTTTAGTTGCAAGATGGTAAGTATAGATGAATAAAAAATTATTATATGGTGGGGAGACTATTTTTTGTTGGTCTTTCCTTTATGATGGTATTATTAATTTCAATCATCAATTAGCCACACCATCATCTGTGATGAATTCATTATTAAATGATCTATATTGTTCATCATGGGTTTTTCACCCAATCAAAAGGAAGATGTATTATGATTTGGGATGATGTTTCTGGTGGCCGGGTATGAGGTGCAACATTGCTAATTTTTTTTCCCATAGTTACAACTACAAGATGATAAAGGTTGACAACCTAAAACTTTTTATTTTGTGCTATCGTCTTTTAGTGATGCTCTATAAATGGGGTTTGGTGTCCATGGTCTTCATTATTGAATTACAACCGACTCATTAAGGTAAGAATTAAATCAATGTTATAATTGATTGGTTCATGAAATAAAATAATTTTATTCTAATCAGTGAAACTACCAAGTTTGATGATATCAATAAGATGTACATATTGGAGATCATGAGGTTTAATGAGGTTCCCTAAGAAATTTTATCAGAGAGGAATCCAAATATTAGTTCTGGATCCTAGAAGATTCATTTGGATATTATGGATACTTAGGACATATTGATTACAACGTACCATCCACATACCTATGATCACATAAAGAACTATTTTTAGATCATGGAAGATATGATTCATGTCTATATCTTAGATTTTTTTGGATTGTGGGATATCCATCTGGGACTGGTCAATATTTTCTATAACAACAGTTACTGGTCTTTGATCAAAATAGCACCCTTCATGGATTTATATAGTCACCTATAAAAGAAACCTATTTGTTGCGAAGAGGTGATCAAGGAATCGTCATTGGTAATGAATATCATTTAGGAGACATCAGTGATGATTTGTGATATATTTCAAGGCTATTTACATATCATAGTGGGTAGAAATTTAATCTGGATCATTAGAATCATCTTTTGGAGTTTATATTGGTGATCAATTTTTCAAAATGGTTTCTCCTTGGTTTGGTCACCCAAGGACTTGGAAATATGGAATGGCTAGTTCTGAGGTATATCAGACCATTTTTATCACTAGGTGGTTGAAAATAGTTTTATACTAGTTTCTATTTGTTTCTCAATTTAAAGGTATACATATGTTTTTTACATATCATAACTCAGCAAGTACCATCTTAATTCCTCTCATGTTTTACGTTAGGAAGTGATAGAGTTGGCTCAAGATGATTATATTGTAGAGAAACCAATGGATATAACAGATTATCAAATGGAATGATTTGGAGAAAAGTATATTCCACTGGTTAATGTGTATTGGTAGAACGGATCAGATTATCCTTAGACTTGTGAGCATGAATTTTCATTTAGGGAGCTATAACCACACCTACTTTTAGAGTATCATCCTTAAAAATGAATTAAAAGGTATGTAAATTCATATAGTATGGATATTTTTAACATATATGAAAAATTCAAACTGTATTTTACATTTAAGAGTGTGTTTATTATAGTTCTAACAGAATAAGAGACAATATGTGAGTTTTGTGTACGGTTGTTGTTGGGTTCTATCTGTTTGATAATAACCCACAATGAATTTTATTCTTGAAATTAATATATTCCTTAAAATAATACATAAATCTTGTATAATCTGTGAAAATCACAAATAACATGGATAGGTTCATGTCATTAAATATTCACTCAGGAATTATAACCTGAGGTGATGCGTTTTTCATCTTACAAGCAATATGGTTGATTCATGTCATAAGTCACTGATTCATAATGTGAATCCCTTATTCCCAATGTGGTTTAATGTGTTCTATTTCTAACTACTCTCACATTTGGAAGGTGATCTCTTACTCAAACCCTATGATTCTCCTGGGAGTGCTTGGGTGGTTACATCACTTATGGGCTACTCATTTGGTGCACTGATCTCGAGTATTCTTGGTTTCTCTTTCATTAGTAATTATTTTATTATCATTTCATTGAATTAATTTATCTTATATTTTGATTTTTTGGGATATATTTTATGTATTTTTTATCATGTAATGAAGTTCCCTCTTTTCCTACTATATTCATTATGTGATAGTCTTATGGGGGTCCATCATAATATTGGTTGGGGTGTGTCATGTGGTTTTATCAAGATTCTTGTTGGTCTAAACTCTCCACTCATCCTTTTTTTATATAATTTGATTATAAAATGTGAGTACCATTTTTAGGGCCTATATTATTTTTTTCATCATTCCTTTCAGTGTGTGGTTCCTAGAATAGTTGTTGTGCGACCCATCTTTGATGTAGGTGGCTCTATCTATTGTCAATTGAAAATAGTTTTATAAATGATTTAGAATTATTTCGTTTTTTATTTTTGTGTGTAATTTTTTGAATCATATTTTCAAATGTGATAAACCATTTTAAAATATTTGATTAAAAAAATCAAATGGGAGCCTTGGGTAATTAGGTAGATGGTGCGGAATTAGGGCTTATACTCTACTATTGTATAGGGAGTTCACTTTTTGGGATTTTATTACATTACTTGATTGAGATAAATTTGTTTCTTGGAATGAATTTAATTGTAGGAGGTTTCACTTTCTACGGTGTTATTATTTTTTCTAGACAATTATTCATGGGTTCTAGGGACTTGTACATTGAACTTGTTATATTTTATAAATGAGTGTACTATATATCCTCAATGTGAGTAATCCATGGTTTGTTTTTCCACTATTATATGGATTTATACTATTTTATCTTTGATATAAATATTTTTAATAAATTTAATTTTTTAAGGAAATGATCCATTGAATCATTTTTACCTTTATTTGTTCTGAATCAATCAAATGAGAGAATTGTTTACCATAATTTTGATATAAATTTTTTCACTTCTTAACATGCCATGTTTTCTTAAAATTGATCAAATTGGGATTTATTTTAAAGATACACGATGTGGAAAAACTAGGAGGGATCCTACACATAACGTTTATCTAACAGCAGGAACATTCTCTCAAGAATGTGTAGACTATGTATTGTATTTTAAAGTAGTAAAAATGAATGTTTCCACAGTTAGTTAGAAACTTTATTCCAGATATGTATGTGTTTCTGGTGGTGAGAGGGTGGGACATTTCAGACATACTGTATGAAGTAGTTATTTCATGTTATATTTTTTCCATTAAGTTATTAAATATGTACTTTGGATTTTTAACTTGATGTTTTATTTTAGATTACATCACCTCAATTTGATTTTGTTTTTTATAAAATGTTTTGATTGATTTATTTCTGTGTTATGAATATATATTCCATGTATCATGTTTTAGATTTGGATTAATTGTTCCCTCTAGTAGTTTTTTGATGCACATGTGCTTGTCAGCAGCCTGTGGAAATTAGGAACACCCTTTAGTTCAGTAGATAATTGTTTTGTGTACCAGTTTTGGAGGTTATCGTGGGTAGATTGATGACACTCATACCCCATACATTACTGCCAAAACCCAGAACCTTCTAGCTTGGAATTCCCCTAATGCATTTCCACCTGAGATCACACAATTCCACTGTTATGGTTCCCCATTATTTTCCCCACATAGGTCTACCCCCAACCTCATAGGATTCTATATGCACTAAAAGAATAATGACTTTTTATGAGTTTCATCATAATGATAATTCTAGAGCATGTGTATTGGGAAGTGAAGAAACATGATGGTATAATCATTAACTTCAACACTAGCATATTTTTTACAAAAAAATGTGTAATATTAATTCCATTATATTATTATATATAATTCCACATGAAATTGAAAAAAATAAGAAAACTATATTCTAATTGATATAAAAAGATAATAATATATTTTAATCAAAATATTCCTGAAATATAAACTAAAACAATTTAAATAATGGAAATTACATGCTAAAAACCCCATAATTCTATAAATATATTTTGTTAAACTATTCAACACAAAATATAAATAGTTATCCAATATTCAACTTAAAATTTCAATTTTATATTTGAATCGCAACCATGAAAAATTATCTACTGACTCAATCATGTAGGGATAATTAAGAGAGAGGTGTAATATAAATTACCAAACTCCAACCTCATATTTGTTTCATTATTTATGTGGACTAATCTAAAATTAGTTTTTATTGTATATTATATGGCTGAATTATTTGATTCCTCTAATTTACTTCCAATAATCTTTATTCCAGTGAAGCAATTCTATTCCTTGGGATTATGTGGACTTCCACAAGATTAGAGATTATGTTTTATAAATAGATTTCCAATAATGTTAAATTCAATAAATTAAACATACATGAAATATTATATTAAATTAATAATTTATATTTATATTAAATTAATACTTCTATGACTTCCAAAACCACATGAATCTGATTTGAATGAAAGTTACACCACCCCTAATGTAAAAAATTCTTTCTTAATATAACTAGGGTCTCATATTTTCTATCCAATTCTTTTTTAATGTACGAAAAGATAAATTTTGTAGATCAAGGAAATGTGATTAAAATACTATTTTATACCTAATATATTTTTATCAAGACCCTTTTAGGCCTGTATATCCATCTCAACTCAACCCGTGTGTAAACAATACACCTTGGAATAAATATACTCATATAATAAATTCATTAGTAATCTAATAGTGAAAATATAATATTAGACCCCTTATAAAGGAGCCTAGAATTTAAAACAAAAAAAATCACTAAGCCTCATTTGGGGTGATTCTGGGCCACTAAGCACAATATACATGGTAGTGATCTCAAATCCTTCCTTTCCTATTTAGTCACTTTTTATGTACAAGGTTCACCATAATTGCCTACCAATGGTATCTTCTAGTATTTACAATTGGAAAGCTTCACCCACTCTTTACCCAAACATAAAAAGTTCATTCAAAACCATTGAACACATCTAAAATTATCCCTGGTTTATTACTAAAAAATTAAAATAGAATCTCGAATTCATAAAATTAAGTCTCTTCTTACCCTAGCCACATTTATGTATGGATTTTTTTAAATTCCACTAAAATATAACGGTGTGGGTCATTATATATATCTTTAGAATAAAAAAAATAAAAGATTCCTAAATAAATAATAATTTCTCTTCAATTAAGGGAATTTTTCTTCAGGAATATAAAATTTATCATGAGATTGAATAGAAAATCCTACTATGTGAATTTCATTATAAAAATTCATGAAATATATGATTGTTTAGGTTATTTCATAAAAAAGTATTGCATGAATGAAATTATCATTCACAAGACTCTTATTAAGAATGAATCTCAAAAATTATTCACTAAAATCATGAACCACTTGAGAAGTACATAGAGGGAAAAAAATTAATCATGAAGAACAATATTAAAATTTATTCATTGTTTGAAACTGAAAATATTTATCTAGATGGATAAATATTTTTTATGGATTTTACCATCAGATAAATAGTAGATCATTATAGTTTTTTATCTTATACTAGCATAAACAAATTTATATGTATATAATCATCTTCATTGATAATATAACTTAAATAATTGATTTTATTATTTTACCCCTTTTTATAAAATAAATTAAATTTAATGGTTTACTAATATAAAAAGTTAGGATTCTACTAAATTATTTCATGTAATAAATAACTAAAAAGTACCTGAATATTTTTGAACATGAAAATATTATCAAAAATTTAGATAATAATCATCCTAAATATATACTTTTTAAATTCCCTAGTAAACCAAATTTTATATCATAAGTTTATCAAAAACATATTATTTAAATTGTTGAGCACAAATAATTTTAAACTTATATGAATTAATGGTTGGATAATATTTAAATGATACATAAATCCTAGTCCAATAAATAATATTGTTATTGGAACTAAGTGGTTGTTAAAAATTAAACATAATTGAAATAGATATGTTTTTATAAGTAGGTCTAAATTAGTGTGTAATTCATTATAAAAAATAAAGTAAATTGATTTTTGAGGTTTTGAGATATGTGTGGTCAGGATTTTATATATCCCATTCAATATAGTAAGGCCCCAATTTAATACAATTTGAATTTATAGAGAATATAGAGTCATTTGTTTGTTAAAAATACAGTCTGGTACAAACTAAACTTGGAGTTTCTAATAAAAACATTGCATAGGGTTCATGAAGAACCTATAATAATAAATTTCAATATCATGTATATTTTTCACTTAGTTACTAAAATAATTTCATAAAAGGTTTACATGGATAACAAAATTCATATTTTTGTGCAAAAAAATATACTGATCTTAAATAATCTCTAGTTTTTGTTTATTTAAATTTGTAATTATGAAATGTGATATTTCATAAATATAATTACTAGCCTTGTAATTCAATTTAAAAATAGTGATTTTTGACCCCCTTTATGTATGTTGGTTATATTTTTCTAGAGTCATAAATCAATGTGTTATAACTCGTTTTTTCATTTCATTTTTTTCCATTATCTACTATTTAAAAAATGTTGAGGAGGATTTTAAGCCTTTATAATAATTAATGATTAATTATTTATAGATCAAACCCAATCTAATAATTATTATAGATCCAAAGAACTTAATGAAGTATTACCTTTAAAGAAAAGCAAGCAGAAAGACCTCATATAACAAAGAAATAAAATTAAGTTTCAAATTTATGAAGGAAGGAAGTTTTCATTTTTCTCTGTAAAGGACAGGGAGCATTTCATGAGGAATATAGGAATGATAAGTGAAAGTGTCTCTAAAGTCTCACATGTTTTCAATGGAATCAGTAAGTTGGTTGGCTTCACGATAAATGTGTGTAATGATATAATACATTGAAGAAATTATGTCCAGGCACTTGATCCATTTCGATGTAAGCTTCCAAGGAAGGTGAATCTATCCCATTCTAACCGCTCAGACTATGGTGAATGAGTAACTTTCAAACCAGATTTTTCACCAATTCCATTGATGAGAAAACTCAATTTCTTTGATGAGATCCATTTTCTATACTTCAAGAGTCTTTGCTTGTCCACACGTACCATGAACCCCATCATGGAAGTCACCACCATGATTTCTAAAGAAAATTCCATATCCAATAGGTCCTAGATTTCTTCTCAAGGATCCATCAGAATTGCATTTGATCCAAAATTACAAAGGGGGTAACCAAAAGACTTCCAATGTTCCAAGAGGTCGAGGATAGTTACCTTGATGGTGTATTTTTTTAAGTACAACCAAATCTCTAATTGAGTTGTCACATTTTTTAGCTTATAAAAAATTAGCTTGTTGAGCCAAAAACAAAATTTGAAAGTGAACCACACTATAATTGAGGGTAGTATATGTATAGAGAGTTTAGTTTCTACTTTTCCAAATAATGTGAATAACTTCAGCACATGCGGCAAGGAAGAGTATTCGAACCTGCTCCGATAATTGGGACATTGGAAGTAGAAGCAGCAAATCCACTATGTTATTCATATGAGAATGTTGAATCTCGAACCAGTTGAAGATTCTGTTCTAGAGTGAATATGTGGTCTTACAGGACATGAAAAAATGGTTTAAATGATTGCAGCGATGATGAAAAAGTCGCACCTGGAGATGAGGGAGATCCCAACTCATAGCAGGTCATTGTCTACTGAAAGTTTGTTGAGATAGAGGCACCAAATGAGTGTAGATCTAGATAGTGGTTGTAATGAACCTAGTGGGCCTAAATCCCAATGAACTCAGCAACACCCGAGCACAACCCTCTGGCTGATTGCAGACCCCCACTCCATGAGCAGATAATAGGCCCCCACCTAGGAACTAGCCCAGATAACACGTGGCAGGAACTATCCCCAGCCTGGTGAGGATTTAATACTCCTCCCCCACAACTCGAACCCGTGACCACATGTTTAAAGGATAACCGGGAATCGTTACGAGTACCACTAAGCCATTGGCCAATGGTACTCGGAACGCTTCTGGGTTTGACTTTAAGCCTATGCTGAACCCAGTGGGCCAAAAGCCCAATGGACGTGGCCACGCACGAGCCAAGCCCTATGGTAGATAGCAGACCCCCACCCCACTAGAAGATAATAGGCCCCCAACTTAGACTAGCCAGATAACATGTGGTAGGAACAATCCCCTTCCTGGTGAGGATTTAATACGCCTCCCCCGCAACTCGAACTCGTGACCACATGCATAAAGTCCAGCTGAGAAGTGTTATGAGTACCACTTAGCCGTTGGAACAATGGTACTCGTAACGATTCCAGGTTGGCCTTTAAGCCTGTGGTCACAGGTTCAAGTTGTGGGGGAGGCATATTAAATCCTCTCCAGGGAGGGGACAGTTATTTCCACGTGTTATCTGGCTAGTCTGAGGTGGGGGCCTGTTATCTTCCCGTGGGGGGGGGGGGGGGTCTGCTATCTATGAGAGGGCTGGGCTCAGGCATGGCTCAGTTCCTTGGGATTTAGGCCCACCGGGTTCGTTACATAAAAAGGCGCCTTTTATGTAACGATCCTAGTGGGCCTAAAGACCAACAAACTCAGCCATGCCCGAGCTCTACCCTCTGGTAGATAGCAGACCCCCACCCCACAAGCAGATAAGAGGCCCCCACCTCAGACTGGCCCAGATAACATGTGGGAGGAACTATACCTTGCTTGATGAGGATTTAATACCCCTCCCCTACAACTCAAACCCATGAAAATAGGCTTTGTAACGAACCCGGTGGGCCTAAATGCCAACAAACTCATCCACGCCCGGGCCCAACCCTCTGGAAGATAGCAGACCCCCACCCCACGGGAAGATAATAGGCCCCCACCTCAGACTATCCAAGATAACATGTGGCAAGAACTCTCCCCTACCTGGTGAGGATTTAATACGCCTCCCCCCCAACTCGAACACGTGACCACAAGATTAATGTCCAACCGGGAAGCATTACCAGTACCACTGGGCCACGTGTTATCTGGTCCAGTCTGAGGTGGGGCCCTGTTATCTGCCCGTGGGGTGGGGGTCTACTATCTTCCAGAGGGCTGGGCTTGGGCGTGGCCGAGTTCGTTGGGCTTTAGTCCAAACATATTCGTTATAGTGGTAGCCATTTTCTGTTGTAATTAGTAGCTCCATTACTATTTCCTTGTAGAAGATTATTGTAGAAGTTCTTGGAGTCCATAATTCCATTTGAGCTCAGTTCCCGAATTAGAATTTCATCTATGCTCAGAAAATCATAGGAGGATACCATGTGTGCATGATGAGGTAAAAGATGATTATACTACTCAATATTATTTTTAATAGTGGCATTGTGGTCTATAGATGTATCTTGCATATCCAAACTATCAACTAAGGGGGTACTAGTCCAGTTATCCCTCCAGAATTGGAGGGAGGATTGCACACTGACCAACCATTGAGAGTGCATTTTATCCTTCTGGAAAATCATTTTAGACCTGGACAAACTGTGGATTGAATATAATTCATCTTTCCTTCAACCAACCTTCTTAGAAGTTTAGTTATGATAAAATCAAGGGATTGAGATTTATCTTTGATAAGTCTCCAAAAGAAATGTTCTTGAAGAGATTGATTAAAGAGTTAAATATTTTTTATAACCAGGCCTCCCATGGTAGTTGGCAAGTGGAAAATCTTCCATGGAGCTATTATAATTTTCCTTTCAAATATACTTCCACTCCACAAAAATTTCCTCATGAGGGAGTTGATATTTTTAATGATGGAATCCATCTAAAAGTACACCATGAAGGAGTAAACCATCTTTGAGACAATCACATGTTCAACTAGGCAGATTCTTCCTAGCATTGAGTGTGACATTCCTTTCTAGGTGGATAGAGTTCTTTCTAACCTGGCTCAATACATTAGTAATGTAAGTGGTCCTAGGTTTTCTAAGGAACATTGGGACCCCAATGTAGATGAAAGTGAGGGATCCATCCCTTATGACCATCTCATTGATCATGCATTTCATCCTAAATGATGAGATGTTTTTCCCAAAGAAAATGAAATACTTTCTCCAATTGACCTCCTAGACCGACATTTTTTTATAGTGGAGAACAGTACTCTTGATATTTTTTATGTTCGTCCTATATCCCTGAGTAAACAGAATGATGTCATCAGCAAAACGTAGATGAGTGGGGGTTGTGATACCTCGGGCAGCACGAATTGCTTTGATCTCTCCTTTGTTGGCTCTGTCAAGGATAAGTCGACTGAGATAATCTTTAGTAATTTCAAAAATAATAGCAGAGAGGGGGTCCCCCTGACTCACTCCAATAGTTAATTAAAAGTATCCCTCCTGAGAACCATTAAACCAAATAGAAATATGAGCAGAGCTGATCAGAACACTAGCCCAATGAGTAAATCTGTTGTGGAATCCAAACTTATGCAGGATACATCCAATAAAACCCAAGTCAATGGTGTCATAGGCCTTCATAATATCAATATTAAGATCAATTTTTCCTCTCTGAGTGGTCGTCTAATGAAGATTTATACATTCAGAGGCATTTATAAGGCAATCCTGAATGTTTCTTCCTTTGATATAACCAAACTAGTTCTGTGAGACAATTCTCTCAGAAATATGAGCAAAGCGGATGGCCCGGATTTGGGTGATGATCTTGTGGATAGTTTTTATAAGTGCTATAGACCAGAACTGACCAATATCAGTTGCATTCACCACTGTAAGAATTAAGGCAATGAACTGAGCATTAATGCCTCGAGTGTGAGATCCCTCTCGGAAAACAATTCTTTACCATTCTACACACATCATCCTAGATGACCTCCCAGTAAAATTGGATGAAATTATTAGTGAATCCATTTGCCCTTGGATAGATTTCTTTTTTAAAACCAAATATCACTTCCCTTATCTCAAAATCCATTGGATTCGTGGTGAGAAAAGGGTTATCTGCATTAGTGACCAACATTGGGATAATGAAATCTATCAGGTCTTCATTTTTTCTATGTCTATTGAAAAGATTCATATAGAAGGAGACAATAAAAGTTTAGGGACTCTATATATCATCATGTATATAGTATCTCTCCCTAAAAAAGGATAGAGGCTTGTTGTATTTTTTAGATATTTGAGGTGCATTAAAAAATTTGGTATTTATACCACCATCGGTAAGCCACTTAACATTGAACAAGTCTTTTTGAATGTTATCCCGGAGCAAAATTTGTTTCGGAGTTAAAAGGAAACCTTTTTCTCTTGGTCACCTTTTCCAAGGAAGTTATTGAGAGTAATAGATTTTTAAATCTCATGATGTTGTTTTCCAGAGAATCTATTTCCTTGTCAAGAAGGAGAAATTTTATTCTAATCCCTTGCTTCATTTTCTGCTTAAGACTCTAAAGCTTGAGTACCCAAGAAAGTGGGTTTTGTTTGTAGTCCTGAATAGTCCAAGTGTCTCTAAAAATTTGGGAACATTATGGGAGGGTTGTACAAGAATTGTAAAACCTAAAGGGAAGTGTTAGTTTTTCTCCCATATAAATGAAATTAACAATAACTGGATGATGATCTGAATTATGTCTTTCAAGAGTAACACATGAAATGGTTTTCTAGTCCCCAATCATATACAAATTAACAAATGAATGGTCAATTATTCTTTCCTTCACAGTATTCAGATGATTTCTGTACCAAGTGTACTTGGATCCCAATATATTTATTTCAATCAGATTAGATTCCCCAATAAAGCTTCTGACGTCTGTGATGGAATTCAGACAAGTAACATAACCAATATTTTCATCTACATGTAGAATGGCATTGAAGTCTCCCATTATAATCCATGGTTCCCAGATGGAACCAGGAATATTTTTAATATGAACCCATAAATATCTTCTATTAATATTTTTTTTAGAGGAATAAACCATGGAGAATAGAATGTTTCTTCTATAGTAAGTAAACCTACATGTAATGGACTTCTCATTCATATAGATTAGAAGTAGATTAACAACATTGATGTGAGAAAACAACCATAATCTATCATTCCGGGAATCTTGTATAGAACTAAGCATTGAATATCCTTTTCCTTGGAGGAAAGAACCATTGTTATTGTGCTAGGTATTAGGCTCAGAGTCCCCAAGAATTTCAGGTTTATATTTACTTATAAACAGCCTAAGGTAACATAGAGTGTCAGGGTTGGCCAATCCCTATCTGTTCCAAAATAATATCCTCATTTTGACATAATTTTGGGGTTGAGACCCCCTTTCTCCCATGTCTAAGATGTCTTATTTCTTCCATAAATTCTTAGGTCTTCTATCTTGGAAATAGTAGTTAGAAGAGTTCTTGACTGTTTGGATTCAGTGCAAACCATACGATCATTTTCAGTTTTGATTCCAAACTCTACTTTGAGGGGGAGGCTTCATCTCAAGTATTAATGCCAACATCTGTTGGTGAGGAAGTATCCTCATTGAGATGTGGAGTTGGGTTGGGAGGAAGGGTGTTCTCCAGTGTCTGATTAGAAGGAAGAATGTAGTCTACAATATCTAGAGAATCTATGTCCAACACCTTATTAATTCCTAAGACAATCAGATCCAAAGTATGTTTCTCATGATCCATACCAAACACAAGAGCAAAGATCTCATCTGCAAATGTTTGAGGATTATTATTGTCAAACTTCCCTTCCACTGAAGAAACCACAGTTTGATTTTGTAAACCACCATTATTTTGGAGAGAATTATGTTCTTCTTCTTCAGTATGGTCCACCCATGTCTTCCTTCTTCCCACCATTTTATTGCATGTAACCTGTTTTGAGAACCTGTTGCCACTTTTTTTAACACACCGCATTGTGACAGTAGAACTTGTTTTAGGAACCTCCTACCATGTGCCATTCTTTGATACCAGATGTACTATTTTTGGTACAATACGAAAGTTGTCAATCATATTCCCATCCATTCTGCAATGCTCATAATATTTAGGATGGTTTTAAAAGTAAAATATAACTTCATTAAGGTTATCATTTGCATCTAGTTATACACGATCCAGAGGTGAGGTCTCCATATCAATTTTAATGAGAACTCTTGCATATAGTCCTAGATCTCCATTTTTTGTTCACTAATCTATCTTCAAAGGTGTTCCAATATGAGAGGCAAGATCATTGAGAAAATTAGGATGCCAATAAATCCATAGAAGTCTATGAATTACTTCCCATAATTGAGAAATGGATTGTTTATACTTGAAGGGATTAATGTTGGCATCCAATTCTAATAGGCGGAAAACCCCTGTCTTCAAGATGAGGGTTCCGAGCTTCCAGATTGATTTTAATTCCTCTTACTTCGGTAGGATTATATAGAAGTAACCTTTTCTTAGGGGAATCAATCTCTAGTTATAGAAATTACAAAAATTTATAAAGATTCTATTTGTAAAGGAGAAGCCAAAAATTATTATAGTGAAAGTGGGTAAACCATTAGAAATTTTCTTTAACAATAAAAGTGAAATTATCCTGATAAAGTATGTAAAACAAAAATAATTAAAAAAGTAAATTGTGATTAATTTTCACTACATAATGTTGAAGTTTCCATGTTTTAATTTGAAACATGAGTTTGTGTTGATCCTTAGGTTGATTGTAGATATATTCAAAATGATTTATACGAAGAAAAATTTTAATAGTTAAGAATAAAAATGAATGTCAAACCATTCACATTCAAGAACTGAGTCATAGTTTTTAAAATGAAACTCTAATATAATTATTTTTATTATGATTTATATCATGGGGAAAAAGAAATAAATCAAATATTATTTTTTTATAGAGCTATTTTTATTTAAAATTATAAGATTAAAATACGAAATTTATCTATGTTTAAGACAACCCAAGAAAGATATATGATTTAATTAAAAATGAGGAAAAATAATTTGTTTAAATAATGTTTTTAAAATGGTTTAGTCACATATATTAAATTTTTATTATTTTATAAAAAATAGGATTATGATTATTTATTGGTAATGCATGATCCATGTTTTTATATATTCTGTCGGAATACCAAATACCATAGTTTTGCATCCACTTATTCTAGATGGAACCAACTTGCAGAAAAGGTCTAATCCTTACTAGGGGGAGACTACACACGTAATACAATAAATATTAATCATTATAAATAAATCAAAATAAATAAATGGATGATATATTTTTATTATATAATGGTCGAAACCATACATAGATATCAAAATATCACCTTTTAATTTGAACTGGATGATGAAACATAGAAACTCTATCACACTATTACAAAAGAACAAAATGAAAAGAGGGTACGATCTAGGGTGATATCCAATCAAAAAGGGTAATAAAAAAAGAATTAGGAGGGATTATTCCTCTCTAAAAAACAAATTTTAGAAATATTGGTGAGTAAAGACTGGGTTTTAAGTCATCCACGGGATCACCCTGTAGAGATATTCTAAAAGTGGTCCCACAAAATATCTTTTCAATTATAAATCCTTCATGGAACATCTCATGCATTTGAAAGAAGTAATTATGGAATCATAATTCCCTATTAAATCCACTCCATAGGAGGAATCTAATATAATGATTTCTAAAAATATTACAGTTAATAACAACCTTGTATAATTAGATTAGGTTAACTCAGATGATCAAATTTTACTATAGTTATTCCATGTAGGGAAGATCAATAGGAGAGTGTAATTAAAAACATTGGATAAGATAGAATTACTATTTTTGGACATAATTCACAAAGGTCAGGATTAGAGAAATTTTTTTATATTATGGATCCTTTATAGGATGTGTGAAACTAATAAATTAAGGATGTATTGGAATGGGTAGTTATTTCTCATTGACGTATAATTTCATCTTCATTTAGGATACAATTAATCCCAAAAAAAATTATTTTTTAAAATTTAATAAAAATATAAAATTGGAGGAAAAGTTCACAAGATCCTATATAGAAAATAATCATCTTATATTTTTCCTGGATGTCCTAAAAAGGATCCAAAAATCTAAAACATTTGTTTGAATAATACATCAAAATTTTCATCAAGGAATATTTTAAAATCCTAAAACATATTATGTAATAATTGAATCATAGCCTCCTTCATTTTTTTCAAACATGTATATATTATCCAATTTTGACCACATGGACCTGGATATAGTAATACTCATCTCCTTCACAAAAATTTATTTAGCCGACGAACATGAAAAGGTATTTTGAGATTTGGAATCATTATTGAGAAACTTTTTTTTATCTTCAGTCTCTGAATATTTTAAAACATCGCATGAATTTATCTCATCTACATAAAAATAGAAAAAATAAATCATGAGGCAACATAAATATACCTCATATTGTTCTCCGTGATCTAATAATTTCCAACATTGAATAGGGGTACTCCATTATCATTCATCATGTTCATGATAATGATAAACATAAGTTGAAAGATTCAATTATAATATCAATTTTCTCTGATACCACTTGATTCAATAAATAGTCTGAAATAAATCATATAAGATAGGGTGAGTATAGGTGTGAATGTTTATTTTAACATATTAATTAATCTAGTTCCCATGTTGGAAAGAATTCATAAAATCTGTTAGAATTAATTTCACATCCACAAAAATCATGAATAAAAATTAAAAAAAAGGAATTAAAATTTTACTTAGTTCATTTCTAAGGGCTATGCCAATGAAGATCAAACCAATAATGTTTCAATGTTCAAAAAAATATATTTGTTATACTAGTTATATATATATAATGTTTTAGTCATGGTAACTCCATGCATGATTTACTAAATATAAAATTGAGTTCAAGAATTAACACATTTCCTCCTTTAAGGCACTCCTAATGATTCCTACTTCGCTCACTACATTAGATAGATTTATTCTCAATTTATTTACATCGAGGACACTTCCATATTAAAAATAATTTATATTATGACATTCAATTTAATATTTATAATTTTATTCTCTAATATAATACATGATCTCAAAAAATAATATATAACAACAATATATATCTTTATTATCACTAATGATATGTTTTTCAACAAAATCATGATATTCACAATAGATTTTTATTGCAGACTATTCACAATGTATATTCTCTATAGTGTATTTTTTAGTGAATGAGTTATGAAAAAAATCAAAGATTCATGTAATTTCATCAAGGTTATATCTAAATTATAAGTTATTTTGAATTATTTATTCTATTTCTATTCTTATTGATTTTTTCTTGAATGTATCATCTTAACAATTTTAGTTGATTTCCCTAAATGAAGATATTAATTCTACTTTCTGAAAATTAGGTAATTATTTCTGATTTTGATAAATGAAGATATTAATTAATATTTTATAAAATTAATTGATTAATTAAATATAATCTTCCTTTTATTCCTTAACTATATAAAATATGGTTCATACGTGAGAATTTATAAGTAAAAGGGATAGAAAAAAACACTTAAAAATGATATATGTTTCATAGTTTGTTAACAGAACTCTATTTTCCTTAAAAAAAACGATGCTAACTCTACGAAATACTTGCACATAATTCCATCATTTTATTTATATTTTCCTCCAAATAAATATTTTATAGTTATATGTAATATTAACCTTTAATAATTGTCATATACTTCCAACTTCACTTCACAAAGAACAATGCATCCCTAATTTTCATTCATAGAATCCTTCTGCCAAGTTTTTATTTATAGGATCATTCCACTATAGGGCTATTTCATCTTTTCCTTATACCATTTAATTATTTCACGGAAATTATTACTTATAACTATTTTTAGAAAAATATCCCTTTATAATGGATTTTGATCAAAACATCTCCATACACTCTAAACAATCACTTAAATCCCCCTACAATCTCAATTTTCAAGTACATATAAATATTTCCTTTAATATTTGTTTTATTCGCACTAGATAAGAGCATATGATTCAATATATTCCATTAGATAAAAGTTACTTAAAAAATATGATCATAATGGAAATTTTTTTAGAACACATCCTTTTGACATAAAACTCTTATTTAAATGAATAAGTTTAACCAAAAATTGAATTAATAATAACAAGACCCAACCAACATCATTATCATATTGGTAATTTCATCCTAATTATTCCAAAATGGTCTTGAGAATGACCTGTATTCCATCAATATTCATCATTGACATCCTTGTTTATAACAAATATCATAATAATGATAGTAATATTTATTAAATTATATAACCTACAACCTTAGACTTAGCTAATAACAAGTGCAATTATTATTCCACACTTCCCAAAAAATTACTCATGTTTGAAAAATCCACACACACATACATACATACATATATATATCTATATCTTACTATACCCATAATAATATCTTAATCAATCATTAATATTATAGACTATAACCCTTGATTCCCCATTATAACTCAAAAGTCCAAATAAAAGAAAAAATTATCCAGTATTCCATCACACACATAGTAAGACACTGTCATCAATTACTAAGGATTTCACTTAACTATTATCTATTCTAATTGTTCAACTAAATAATAACTCCAATATAATTACATATAACCAAGGATTTATTCATTACAAACATATAATTACTATCTTAGGAAAACTATTTATCAAATTTTACCCTATAAGCACCCAAGAATTTGGATCTATTAAATCAATACCATCTTCTATAGATTTCTCACATGTTATACCATACTAGTAGAATGCCCAACTAAAATATACCATGAAATATTAAAATTAAATGAGACATATATTCACCAATAAATTTAAAATAATAATCAAGTCAAATAACTAAATATTATTATTTTTCATTAATAAATATTTTGAAAATAATACAATTAGAATAAATATTTTTAAAAATAGCATTTTCATTATAAAATAAAAAACTAAATTCAACATAGTTAAATTCTTATTATAACAGGTAATATTTATAGTTATTAACTAGTATATCAATATTCAATTACTTAGAAATATTGAGATATATTATTATAGATACTTGAAGTTTAATAAAGTCATTTTTCAATAGTGAAATTTTTTCTTTATATTTTTTTTCATTGGAAACCTAAATTCATAAAATTTTAAATATTAATTTTTTAAAATGTTTTTCTAATTTGTTTGAATTATTATAAAATGGTTTATTTTTAAGTGAATAGTTAGAAATAATATTTTTACCATACTTGTGAATTTTATTACTTTTTTATTATATAATAATTAGATAGAAAATTAATAAACATTTTAATTTATCAAAATTAATTTAAGGGGTAATGGTGATAATTTTTTCTAAACTTATAAAACCTTTTATTATTTTTTTAGAACGTAGGTAACATTTTATTCTAATTTAAAAATAGTTTTAAATATTTTCGTTTAACCAAACATTTTTATGGAATTATTCATTTATGGATTTCTTTGAAACCAAAAAAATATTTTTTATAAAAAACTAATTTATGTCATTTAATTTGATAAAAATAAAAATTTAATCCTGTAATTAATTTTTATTCTTAAGCACACATGTTTTTAAAATACTATTTTTATGTGGTATGTGAGTTTATTTGGATATAATCACTTCTCAACTATTGGAATTTTATTAGAGAAAATTAGTTACAAATTATAGATCAAATTTTCTAAATTCAGTAATTAAAAAATTATTGTTTAATTAATTAAAACTTATTATCAATGATAAAAATTAGGTACAGTAGAAAATGTTAACAGTGGAATAAGTTAAAAAACTAAGGTGAAAGGCATAAAATCATTCCACGTTGTCACAAAAATGTATTGTTGTGAGGAATATTGATCATTTATTTTCACACATTATAAAATTTTACACCTTTTTATCCTTTTATCATGGAATTATGTCATGCCATTATTGAAAATGAAGGAGTATTTACAAAAATATATTTTTTTAATTTTTTATGTAAGGGGATCACATCCAGCACTTCATGTCACACCAATTCCTTTGAATTTCAGCTTGAAAATGTGCCATTTTATCCTCAATGGATAATGTATCGTTTTCACAAGACTTTAATATCCACTAGTTATTCTAATTTTTCAATTACCAAATATTTTTTTACGATGAATCTCATTTTCTCAACATGAGTATTTCTTACTCCTTGATCATTTCTTCTTTATATTCCACTTCCACTATTTTTCTAGTCTCCCTAATATAATTACATCAATATTTTATAGATATTATATTTTACTATTTTAATATAAAAATAATTATCCACCTTTTATTTCGCTTAGAAATATGAAAATTGCAGTCATGTGTTTTTGTGAACTATCTCCGCCATGAAATACCATTTTTATTTTTTCATCACTACGTCTCATGGATGATTTTAATGCTAAAAAAGGTGAAATAATATAATATATATAATTTAATTAATATTTTTGGAATGAACTATAGAATAACTCAAAAGAGAAAGAGTTAGAATTCGGGTTGCTTCTCTCCTCTTTATGCGATAATGGCTTCTAGGATTTTTTGGATTGATGTACTCAAAGGTCTCGATAGTTTTTCCAAGGGTTCTGTAGGAGTCTAGTGTGTGGGTGGTGCATTTGTTATCCAATAGTATCCCTAATATTGAAACAGTATGTGCGAAGGAGTTACTGGTGATCTCGTATCTCACTAGATGTTCGGATCTGACTTCTTTTCTCGCCGAATATGGAAATCCAAATCCTGTAGAGGCTGAATATGATTTGAGGGAGTCCTTGTCTGATTGGAATCAGTCTTACCTTGCTCCTTCTGTGAGTTATATTCTAGTTACATGGATGTCTCCCCCTATTTAGGCCTCTTCTGATATAGTGTGTGTTCTGATCGATGTGAAGGCTGGCTCTGGGTCATGGGAAGATCGTTGTTTGCGAGCCCCTTTCTCTGTATCCGCCTTGAACAGGTTCTTCTATTACCGAACAAATTCCTATATGTACAAGCTGATTTAGATGAATGGTTCTATTTCATATGTTTAAGCTAGTCCTATAACTTTATGGAGAGGATATAGGCTTGACAATATTCGAATATTGCGTGCCTCACTTCACAGTTGAACAACAAACCATGAAAGTTGTATGATATGAAAAATCACCTAATTAAGATTTGAAGTTTTCATGATTAGAACATTGTGTAAATTTCTTTGTGATATTACCACATTATATACAATTCAAAAGAGATAAAGATAAAGATGTGGAGCTGTGGGTTTGTTAATCTAAAGATAGGGATCCATAGATTTCAAGACTGGGGCCCCTAGTTTGATCATTATCGTGCCAAGAAATCGGTTGTCCAATCTTGGATTCAGGTGAGAGAACTAAAATGGTTTTTTTTTCATCCAAATATTATTTGGGACATTTCTCTAAGTATTGTAAAATAATTAAATTTGATATGGAAATATATCTAGCAAGGCATGGTCATTATTCAAGGATATTAGTTGAGTTTGATCATAATTCAACAATATTTTAAACTATTTATCTGGCCCCTAAGAATTTAAATTAACGATTGATATTCAATACGATTATGTTCCTAAGTTTTGTGATAATTTATTTTTTATTGGACATAATAAATAAATATTCCACAGAGGGTTTAGATGTAGTAATTTTAAAAAATATGGCCATCAAGATAAAAAATGAAAATATAAATTTCATGTACATGAGCCATCTAAAAATATGGAAGAGAAGTCTGGGAATGATAGATTGTGAGGAGTTATAGCATGAACCTACAAACTTGTGAAAGGAATTGGACTTGATTATTCAAATGGAACTCATTAGAGGTCCTTCAGTGATGTGGTCTCTGATGTTAAAAAGGTGTTAGACAGGAACCTCATTGAGACATCGAACATAGATCTTAATGAGGATGAAGGCACATAGCTTCAAGGGAAGGCATCTATTAATGATAGTGATGTTGCAACATCTGTGGATGTTCATTATTTCATTAATGATCATGCTCATGATCTACCAGAAGTAAAAAAAGGTTTTTGGTTAATGATGATGGATATCAGCTGGTTTCCCATCAGAATGCCAGTCTGAGGCACCCCACTACAGGTATGGAGTCAGACAAGGAAAAAGGAGTTGGTACTGTAGTGGCGGTGAGTGCACCTGCCGATGATGTGATCAGAGGAAAGGTAATGGATGACACTGTATCTTCGAGTATGTTTTCATTGCTTGGTGTTTTAAATAGATCATTGAGAAAGGATGTATTCCGTGAGGAATTTGGCGCTTCTAATCTTCATAAGGACCCTATATTTTTAGTACTAAATAATTCCTCACATGATCATATTGCTTCGAAGTTTCAGTCAGCGTATGAAGATACACTGAGTGTGGATGAAATTGATATCACCTAGAAACCCCCAACTAATGGAAGCATGGTAGTCATCCAAAAGGAAGGGGATTATCCTTAAGAAGGGGCATCTCCCAAGGGTGGTGCAACAGATATAAAATGATGTGACTGAATGGACATTTTCTCATTGGTGTTTCTACCACTTTCTATGTTTGTTTCCCCTCACAAGTTTTGTCATTTGTACTTTCCTATTTTTTAATAAAATTTCAAGGATAATGGGTTTTAACCCATGATTCACACTATTTTTGTATTAGTATAGAATGAAAATTTATTAGGTACCAACATTCCCTCCCATTCATTGAAAAATGATGTTGTTAGTTTTGCATACATGAGGGCGTGCCGACTACCACCTATACAAAGTAACATTTTCATTTTTTTATATTGATTTAAATGATTTATCAAAAAAACATAAAATATTTTAAAAAACTGAAAAATTACAATTAATGTCATTATTATTATATTTTAATGATATTATACACTTCCTTGACCATACTTGCTCATCGAGTTATAGCGTGTTCTTATGTTGGTCGGTTTCACAACATATATGAACAGAATTATAAAACTAAATTATGGATGAATATGAGAACATAAATGAAAATATTATTATATATTAGTAAGAAAAAAATATTTGATTACAGTTATTAACGGTATATATTTTTTATTTTATATATTAATTTAATATTATCTTCTATATGATAAATTACCCAAATAAGCCAACATTGATTCAAATTTCTTCAAATATAATTAAAACACTAACAGAATGGGACAATTTTTTAATAAAAAAATATATGTTACTTATATAATTAAATTAAATAATATTATATCTATGAACTTAATAACAAATAATTTATATTGACATAATCATAATAAATCAACTGCGAAATATTTAAATATACTAATATCCAATGGGAAAAATATGTTATCACTGACTAATATATTCATAATAAATGACCATAAGTGATGTATATAAAAAATAATGTATATGAATAAGGTTATAAAATAGAATATTAAGGTAGTTATTCTTTTTTGTAAGGGTTTAGATCACATTTGATTATGTGAGGAATCAAGTTAATGGTTTTTGATAACTCAAATTCTTTCAATTAAGTAACAAAAATTCCAATTGAATGCTATTATTCAAAGTTTTATTTAATATACATAACTAAAATTAGATAATTCATAACAAAATTATTTTTGTGGATATTCAATTCGTCCATAGAACATTATTTTTAAAATATTCTTACCTCAATGATCATATTACTTGTAAGGGTAATTCGTATCTATTTTAAATTCCAGGAAACATGTTTGGTATTATGCATCATCATGTATATTAAAAGGGTAATTCATTTCTCTATTGTATCCTTATATAACGAATATACTTTATTTCACAACATCAAATTTTCCATTTCATTCAAACCCTATTATGTTGTTTTGGTTCTTATATTGCCATACCGTAACAATTTCTTATTCAATATCAGTTTTTGATCGAGGTTGTATTTGAATGATAATTCATATAATAAATTTTTATAGTATTTATTTCTAAAAGACCCCATCATTTTCCCCTCGTCTGATTATTTTTGGAATTTTATATGTCTTATCACTATTTCATTTTCCAGCTTGCCTCATTACTTAACCACTGTAAAGAAATCAACCCTACCTTTTCTTTTTTGTTAAGAATCCAATTCAATGACTTTTTTATTGGATTCCTCTATAGATGTCCTCATATAGACCCCCGTAATTAACTAATGTTATTTTATAATAAATTCATATTATTTAAAATTTTTAAATAAATTTCTAACATTTTTGGTATGATTTGACTTCTTTAATTTGTGAAAATAACTATTTTAATATTTTCTTATGAGAAATTTTTTTTTATGGTTTTTTAATTTTTATATTAAACATCATATATAATTTTTCTTTTTTTTAAAAAATAAATCATTCTCTTAGTTTTATAACATATTAATATTTAAATTAATTTTTCCTTAAATATGAAAAATACTTCCAATTTCAAAATCTATAACTGTAATTCTCCAAAAAATGATGTTTTTTCTATATCAATGTCCTTTGACATATTTTATTCATGATCTAAAAAATTATTCAAATTATAAGAACATTTTTTTTTTCAGATGATGGATTTGGAAATTCTCTTTTCTATCATATGAGTGACTAATAACCACCTTTATACTTCTTATCCATCCATTATGAATTGGAATAATTTTTTTTAGTACAATTAACTTATGAATACCTTATATTCAATCTCATTGAATGTTGTAAGACCCCCAAGATTCTGTATATCATTTTACTGGGGAAATTATTGACTAAACTTTATACCCTTTATCTGTACGGTGTTAAAACCATATAATTTATTGAATGATATATACCTCAACAAATATTTAGTATCATAGGAAAACTATTAATATTCAATGGGTTTATTTTTTTATTGATGAATTTATGATTATTTTCAATAAATTATTAAATATAAAAGTGACTAAAATCCCATTTTCATTATATGGGTTATTTATGATATAATGATGATTGATTTTTTGTGGCACACATATTTATGGATGATAATGGGGGAAGTCATATTTTTCACTCCAATGGATTGGTTATTAAAGATATATCATGACATGATAATGCATTGAAATAATGAGTATGTCCAAAAATGTGTGGGAATAATGATTTTTCTCACTTTATGATGCAAGGACAAAATGAGTTTGTTCAAAAAGGTGTGATTAATTTTTAATTTTCTCAAAATGTTCATATTCTTACAATTTTACTAATTTTCTAATTTTATTTATTATTTATTAAATGTTAAATTCCATGTGTATGAGTCTTTTGAAATATATTCCACAATATAATGTTATAAAATGACCCTTCCATGAGTTATTATTTATACTTTATTAGGGATAACTTTCTTATATATCATAATTTTATCCATATATTAAAATAATGGTCATTCATGATCTTTTATTTTTTATTCTTATGTTTACCATTATAGAGAATCAAAGATCTCCCCTTTTATATGTTTCCATTTCCCTATGTTATAAATAAAAGTAATATATATCATGTTTCTTGACGTGTATCATGTGTCGAGAAATTATAGGAGATTATTGAGGCTTAATATGTATTAATAAGTTTAATATATGGTGGGGTGTTTTTATTTTAATTTAAAATTGAATGGGTTTTTTAGTTAATTTTATATTATAACTCTCTATAAATCTTGTTATACCAACTAGGTTAAACAACATAAGAGGGGGTGAATCAGAGTATGATAGATTAAAATAGTTTCCCCTTTAGATATTGTTTCATTGTTAAAAAAACATTATTATCCCCCTTTCTTGTAGAAATGGGTGAATAAAAATGAAACCATGCACAAGACACATCAAATTTTACTTGGTTCACCCTCCCTGGGATATGTCCAGGGAACAGAAAATGATAATTTTCCAATGTACCAAATCCAATAAGGCCCACTTACAAATTCATTGTTTATTCTAGAAAACTTCTTTTTCCTAGGATCAATCCCCATAAAATGTTCCAAGCAGACTAATTATCCTGCCTGATTTAAAACCAATCACAATTTGAAAGATCACTTATCTCTAAACTGATGTGTGCTCACTAATCCTTCAGAATAATCATCTTTAATATATTTAATAAGTATGTTTTATTCCTTATTTAGTGAATCATTAAGTTACACATTCAACAACATGATGACCACCCATTAACCACAAAATTATTTGGAACGTTTTATATTTAATGTAACATTTAAGTATCTTGCATTCAATATTAAAACCTTTAATGCAAGAGTTATGTTTAGTTGAATAACCCCCAAATTCCATGTGTTATCATAGAAATAACTCTTGTGTGAAATGTTTATGATTTTCTGTGCAACTCTCTTCTTATTCACAACTCCTTTATAATGCAAAACTCCCTTTGGGCACAATTCTTATGCGATTCAGATCCCTGATTTTCTCTAATGGTTAATTTGATAGAATGAGGGGGGGGGGTACCTGGTTATTTATAGACATTTTCGACCCTATGTGCACGTTCCCCCCCACTGATAACCTTTTGAACAATATTTACATGAACATAAAAACTCATTTTTGACATCTTAATGGGAGTGTAGGTCTCTTCCACATGGATAACTTCTTATTCATTTCAAAGATGCATGAAACTCTTCCTCTATGTATGACATTAATATTCACCTTTAATCTTGCATCCAACAACCTCTTCCAAAAACACCTTTCTCTATTCTCATGATTTTTTACCTAATAATTTGGAAAACAAAGAGAAATGACATTACCTTTTGTACAAACTTTTTGTACCACCTTCAGATCATTGATTACCTTATCATGGATCATCGTCAATATAACTTTTAAATAATATATATAGAGCTCCCAAACATGACATGGAAACCTGCTTTATTAACAATCAAAATTAACCCAAAAAAAACATAATGATACCTTGAGGGATTTTATAAAATAATATATTCAAAATATATCATGGGAATGTATTATAATGAAATATTTTTTCAAGTCTTATAATTACTAGATGAATAATTCCAAGGGAAATTATAGTCGGTATTAGATCAAGGTTTTGATAAAATTGTAATTAGGATATTATCAGTTGAAGATATAAATTTCATATAAGGGTGATAAGTTACAGTTGATCTTAATTTCAATGGAATAAAAAAACCATTAGTTAAGATGAATAAATATTGAAAATATTAGGGATTGGGATAATTAAACCTTAGAGAAAAAATTATGGTTAGGTCTAACAAATAATTTTATTAATAGGATAATATACCATAGTTTTGGTAAATTGGATATTTTTGGGTTCTCTGAGTTGTTACATCCCTACCTAGATACTAGATAGTTGACGTGAATATGGAATATATTCTTCAAGGGGTAATCACATAGAAAAAATATCATCTCAATCATAACTTTAGGGAATGATGAGTGGGTAAAAGACTACACACTTAGCTGGGTACTCCTAGGGTAAATTATTTGGTTAATTCACATTCTATTTATAAACCATTTTGAAGTATTGGGTTAGAAAACCTAATAATGAATGACTATAAAAAACATATATTAGAAGGTGGAGATTTATGAGTAAAGGTACATATTAATAGATATGTTCTTTTATAGATAACTAGTAAGACAATCATTGACAACATAAGTTTGAAAAAATTTTGTGTCAAATATTTTAAAAAAGATTATTCTAATTTTGGGATACTTCTTTATTCGGATTAGTGTAATAAGTTCAAGAGAAACTAACTTAAGGAAATGTATATTGAACTAAATATATCAAATGATGAAAAAAATTTCATTATAGAAAGGGTATTAGGATTTATTTTTCTCATTTATATGATCATTTACTCTGATTTTATTGATAACCTTTTTTCGTTTTATTATTTTTTTGAAAAAATATCCCGATAATGAATATAATAAAAGTAGTTATCTAGAACCCACTAAATTTTATAACTAAATAAGGGTGAAAACTAAAATGGTTAAAAACCATAGTATATATCAACTATAATGGAAAAAGTGAGTTTCTTAGACATACCTAAGGTTGTGATGTGGACATCTTAATAGAAATTAAATTTTGACACTCTTTACTATTTTCAATATAGAGAGATATTTATCTATGAAATTATTTTATATTATAAAATTTATGAGAAATATATTAAACAAACAATTAATTTTATATATAGGTTTTTAATTAATTATTCAGAAACAAATATTAAATGGTATCAATAACAATGAGAAGTAGCTTTAGGAAAAGTCTTTATTTTGTGGGATAATTGTTGAAGAACACATGATGGAGGTATAAAAAACTCTTTTGTTTCATACATGATTGATGTTTATATAATAATTATTATATTGATTTTGTAAAAATAATTTAAATAAAATTTGAAACATTGGGTTTGATTATAGATTCCTCATAATTTTGGGTGAAGTTCAACACATTTTTTGGATTTTGTTATATATTGTCAAGTGTGTGATTTTATAAACTAGAGATTAATAATATTTTAATATTAATGATAGTGTTAATATATAAATGAATATATAGTTTCATTGGGGTTTAGTGTCTTAGAGATTAGGTTGTTTTGGGAATGTTACCTATTTTAGAATGTATGAATATGGTATATACATTCTTGAGTATATTATAGTAATAAATATTAATGTTTTTTGTGGAAGGATTATAAAATTAATTCATCCTTAGAGATTGAGGTAGATTTAATATCATAAGTAATATAATGATCAATAAACACATTAATAATAACATCAAATACTATTAGTAGTGTTTAATAATTATATATTAGTTAATTGAAACTAATTATGGGGTTGAAAGAAATTCCCATAGATTATAGAACATTTAAATTAATATAATGCTTCATATGTTGTGTCACACAGAACCCTAAACTAATGGAACACCCTACTAAAACTAACCATGATATATTAAACTTATATAATTAATATGTTATATATAGAATTAAAATATAATAATCAATCATGATAATTTAATATTTTTATTTTTATTTGATTAATATTTAAAGAAGGATGCATTATGAAGAGAAATTGAAAAAATGGTATTTTATTTTACCATAATAAATTAAATTTATCACATTTTAAGGTTTATTATTATTATGCATAATATTTATATTAATAATCTAATATATAAACATTAAATAATTTATAAATTTAGATTAAATAAGATAAAATATACATGATGTTTATAGAGGTCATTGTTAAGTAAAAGTAGGTTTCCCTTATATTTTTTAATTTCATTTAAAAGAAAAATTTAATAAATTTCTTATTTGAATTTCATAAAAAGAACCACATATTTTGGTTAAGGGTTTCAACATTCTCTTAGAATAAATATTTAGTATTTTTTAAAATAGATAATTTTTATGTGAATAGTGAAACATATTGTTATTATGAAAATTTGTGTATTTAATGACTTTATTATTATATATGGAAGAATAATTTTATAAAACAATTAAATTAATAAAATAATTATTTTTGGATGAAATTATGTATTTTAATTATTGTTTTGATTAGATAAAATATATATTGTGTTTTTAGATGTTAAGTAAAATTTTATTCTAATTTAAAAAGAGTCTTCTTTATTTAATTTTTACTAAACCATTTTATTGTAAAATTAGGTTATGGATTACTTCAAAATCCAAAGTTATTTTTATTTGTTTTATAATAAGAAAATTTATTTCATTGAAAATAATATTTTAGTGATCCAAAAACTATTATTCTTTTATTCATATATCTATTTTCTCCCAATTACATTTTTTTTATGTTTTTCATTATAAGAATAAAAAAATACATTTAAATTTCATAATAAATTTATCCATTATTTTTTATATGAACTAGTAAATCTTGTAATAGTAATTGTAAAATAAAACACATACTATAAACCAATAACAATTTATTTCATTAATTAATAATGTTACATTTGGTCTAAAAAACACCCATTATCATAACAAGTACTATAATGTGAAGAAAAGTTGAGGAAAAAAGTGTAATATAAAGATATAGTCTATTAAAATTACATAGAATCAATTCACCCCAAACATCACTATAATAAATAAACATGGATTTAGTAATACGATATTAATTAGGGAAATGATATTGAACCTTGATATAAATTTAACTGAATGATGAAGAGTAAGAATGATGATGTATTTATAATGATATATGATCATTATTCATTATTTTTTTTCATCTAATATGGTTGATAAATATTATTCCAATAAGTAAAAAAAAGTCGTTCATTATTGTGGTTTGTTACATAGATGCATTTAAATGATCGTTGTCATTATTTAATGATATAATCAAAATTGTATTATTTTTGAAGACTTTAATCATATTACAATATATTATGTTCTATTTATAAGTTTAAAATAAGAAATTTATATCATGAAAAAATTCTATAAAATGGTATTAAAATAATATTATAATTTAATGAAGCCAAAAGTAATTTTTATATGGGTAAGAAATTTTTCCCATTGAATTGTTAATTTTCAATAATATAATTATTTATTAGAAATATAAAATTCTTATAATTAGATAATTTTTTGATGAAATAATATGATTTTTGGACTCAAGAGTTCAAATTTAATTTAATGTAATTTTGGGAGATTTTTCTAGAAAGGATAATTTTTTTCTGAAAAAGTGAAAATTACCACTTTACAAGCACAATGCTTTCAATAAATCATTATTATGTCCGCATGATTAAAAATTTCATAAAAATATTTTATCAATCGATATTACATTTAATATCTAAAAAGATAATTTATAATATCCATTTTTAATTTATAAATTTATAATTTTTTATGTAAAACAAAAAATTGGATTTTTTAGATAAAATTACTTTTTTATTATGTACATTTATTAGGTTTTCTGGAAAGTATAATTCAGTTTCTAATGTCCTTTAACATCAAATCACACTCTCTCTGTCATTATTTAGCTGTAAAATTGGTTGTAAATCAATTTACATTTCAATTCTATAAAATAATCGATATTTAATTCTATTAAACCCCATCTCCTCATGTATAAATATAACCCATTATCTATTCCTCTCCACTAAAAATTCATAATACATAGTGTTTTGGTCATTTTTACACACATATATTACCTCCAAGGTGACTTCAACTTTTCAAGGTGCCACACTCTAGTTTTAGGAAGTAAATCTTGAGGGTAAGGGAATTATCCTCTTATCCATTTTTCATTCAAGTACTCCTCTTTTTTTGAGTCTTAGGAATTTAAAATTTTCATTTATTTCATGAACTTTTTTTATTACCACTAAGACCAAAGTTTTTTTAACCAATGAGATACCAAAGGTCCCTATCATTATTCCCTCCGTTAAATTTATGATTCATACCATTATACTGCCGAAATCATTTAATAATTTTTTTCATGAAATATTCTTATATGGTGAATACTAAAACCTCTTACATACCCATTTTAATTCACCTATATGTAAATATTATATATTTATTTTGGGATATACATTTATGGAACTCAGATTCCCCTTTCTTGGGGTAAAATTGATTTTTTTTAAGTATTTAATCTCTTACATACTCAATGTGTTCATATAAAGACCGTTATTTTTCCTCTATGGGTTATTGATGAAATGGTTTATTATGATCAATGAGACTCACATGAAATATGAAATATTAATGGAGTTTTATTATAGGACTCCAATGCATTCGGTAAATAATTAATCTCTAAATATCACATGTTTTACGTTACCTAGGTGATTAAACTTGATAATTTGGATATTTGACATCTTGGTGATAACCCTTGGTGATATTCTCCTAAATGTCACATTTATATATTGTAACCACATTTAACTGTTTTTATTCATGTTATTTCGGGTATGATATGCCTCATGTTAATATGATATGTCCTTCTTTATATGCCCCATTTTCATATACTAAGTATCTCCTTTTTTTATTCCCTTACTGGGATTTATGCTCACCCCTTTCTTCGATGTATGCCCCCATGATATCAGATTCAATAAAAAAACATAGGATGAACTTATGAATATTTATTTCAAGTGTATTAGTAGAATTTTTTATGTTCTTCATGTAGTACGTTCTTATTTCTAAGACACCGAATCTCAAAATATCCTCTGTATTGTAAAATTTTCTACCATGTAACGAAAGGTTTATGATATATAAAGGCGTTGAAATATAGTTGATATCAAAGAATGGTTTAGTTATCTTTGTAAATTAGGAATAGGACCCAATATTTAAAACCCTAATGATAAGTCTAAATATAGGAAAACATCCAGGAGTTTTGGTCATGTATAGAGTAAGTGGATTCCAGGAAAATAAATCCATGTATAAACCTAAAAGTGGATTAACTATTTCATAAAAGTGCTATGGGTTACAACCCTAAAAAAAATTTATTGATCTAAACATGATCAAAAACCTGTTCAGAACAATGGTAATTACTGCACACCATGTTAAACACTTCTGTATGTTTTCTTTGGTTAATCACATTCTTATAATGGATACAAAGAAAATGTATTTTTAAAAAAAATTATGAATATAAACCAAGAATAATGATATTAAGAAATTATAAGATTAAACACTCCTTTATAATTGTTATTATAAATTTCCCAATTCTAACAAATTTCTCAATTAGATTTTCTCCTTCATGAATAAAATGGTTGGAAACAGAAGGACTCATTAAAACAATGCATATAATAGACAATGTTAGAGTGGACTTACCAATATTAGGTGAGCTCGAGTGGAAATATTTTTGTTGATGATGTATCAGTTAATTCACATCATGAATGACAACTAAAACCATGTTTAGAATTCTAGTTCACCAAGTAAGCAATAATTAGAAGTTGAATCCTTCTTTTTCATCAATGACCACCTATTTTTTAGGGAAACCTCTGATACACAAATCATGAAAATATTGATCAGATATATAGAAAATATATTTCATGTTCTCTATTTTTGAAAGAAAGATAAGGTTACATTGGAAGTATATCTCCTAGAAGGACAAGCTTATCATTGGAGGACACTAATCAAGAACACAAATCCAAGATATATGGTGGATCCCATGGGATTGGAAGACTTCAAAAAAGGTCTTTTTCATCAATTATATTCATCATACACTCCAGACCAAAATTGAGAGTGAATTAATCTAGTCAAAACAATGAAAATATAAATCAATATGGAATTATGATATGAACGTTACAAGGCCTTCATGTTATGCTTCAAGCTTTTTCATCAATTCTGATGGAAAGATATATTGAATCTTTTGTGGACTAATACCTCATATTTGGAAATAATTATAAATACTAGAAATTTGGAGTTATGAATAAATAGTGAGATATTATATATAAAAGTTGAAATGGTGTTCATAGTTTCGTAGATGACACATAGAAAGAGTGATAGATAGAGAAAGTTGTAGTTTTTAGAAGATTCAAAATGAGAAAAATGTAAAACATCCTATGTGAAAAAATGTCCGAAAATGTATTTGGGAAATAATTTTCAAGGAAGTGTAAAGTGCTAAAAATTTGGAGGGGATCATTATATAGCTCAAATATGTTGTGGAGATATAATGCCTCAACATCTAAATGATAATGACTAAGGGAAAATGGTGTGAGAACAACTTATTGTGAAATGCTTCAGGTATGAAGAACTTTCCAATTTCTCTAACCAATGCCTAAATCATAAGACAATGGAAGGGAGCAATAATTAACACAAAAAGAGGCCATGGTATAAAGGTTGTTATTTTATAATAAAGGTGGCTGAATTCACAGATCCAAATGATGTTTTGGCAGGTTCACTCATCATAAAATCAAAGATAGAATGTACATTGTTTGATTCTAGTTCAACACATTCTATTATTTAATTCATGTTTGCAATGAACATGAAGTTAAGCATTGAATTTCTAGTGGTATAGTTTTCTATTTGAAATCTTGGAGAAACTATTAAAATATTAAAATATATAGGGATTTCCCAATTAAATTTGGTGGGTACAATCTATCTGAAAACATGGTGATCTTTTTGATGGTGATGTTTGACATAATACATGTGATCGATTGGTTTTCAAATTATAATTCCATGATCAAGTAAGGATATATGATTACTATTAAAGGGAAAACCTATATAAATATTTAAAGGAGAGATTACCCATCCCATATAATTCAAATGACAACCTCATATGACCTTATTTATAGAAATGATTGGGGAGGGAGAATAATGAAGAGAAAGCCTTAATACACGAGATGTGCCCACTTCTCATGAATAAATTGATGTATTTCCTAAAGAGTTACCGGTACTATCCAACCCCCAATATAAAGAGACGTATAGTTCTCAATTGAAATAATATATGGATCCAAGATAATATTGATGACCCCATATAGAATGGAATTTATAGAGTTATTGGAATTAAAGAAGAATCATCAGGATCAATTGGAGAATGGGTATGTTCGACCAAGTGTGTCTCCTTGGGGAGAACTTGTTCTCTTTGTAAAGAATAATGATGGATCATTGAGACTATGTGATGATTATATAGAACATGATGAGATCACACTGAAGAAAAAATATCTTCTTCCAAGGAATGATGAATGTTTCAACAATCTTTATGGAGCTCAATTATTTTCCATGATTTATCTTTGGTCTGTGTGTAATCAATCGAGGGTGAAAAAAGAAGATATCCAAAAGAATTACTTCCAAACAATATTTGGGAATCATCAGATAGTTTAACTTCATTCAGCTAAACTAATTCTCTAGATGTATTTATTGATTTGATGAATAGATTCTTTAAGGACTACCTTGATAATTTCAGGGTAGTCATTAATGATGATATTCTAATTTATTCCAAAAGTTGTGTGGAACATTAAAACTCTAAAATATCTATCTTATGAATATTGAGAAATGGTTAAGTTGTTCAAAAATTTAAGAAAATGTGATTTCTGGTTACAAAATATCTCATTCCTTAGACACACCATGAAAAATGAAGAAACCCAAGTGGACCTATCAAATGCGAAGGCCATAGAGGAGTGGCCACATCCTATAAATGTAACTGATATTCGTAGTTTCCTTTTACTGATAGGATACTATATAAATATTGAGAAAAAAATTTCAGGGGTTTATAATTCACAAAATATGATATATTAAATGGGATTTATGTTTACCTAAAAAGGAGAGTTAATAATGTTTCAAAGAACTGATGTGGAGGTTGGTTAGTGCACCAGTTCTAACATTACCCTCTAATAGTGTAGGATTTTTCATTTTTATTGATTAATCCACATAGGGTCATGGATGTGTACTCATGAAAAATGAAATAGTGATTTCTTATTCATCGGGAAAGTTGAAGACTCATTAACTGAATTATCCAACCCATGATCTAGAGTTATAAACAAACATTTTTTCACTAAATATACGGAGAAACTATATTTATGGGGGAATGTGTGATATATACACAAAACACCAATGTATGAAGCATATATTCAAACAAAATGAACTGAACATGAGACAAAAGAGATGGTTGAATTTCTTCACTACGAAAAAAATGGGCATTTGTGACAGGTAATTTGCGATGGGTCAGGGGCCCATCACAAATAACCCATCAGAAGTGGTTTTTTTGTGATGGATCAATTGTCCTATCTGAAATAATAAGCTTTTGCGACTGGTTGGTAAGTACCCATTGCAAAAGGTTTGGTGTGAAATACACACCAAGCTGCGGGAAGGGCATTTGTGACGGGTTCCATATTCCCATCGCAAATTCCCGATGACGGTTTCTACTATTTGCAATGGGTCCCATTGCAAATACCACTATTTGTAACAGGCTTTCTGTCGCAAATAAGCCTGTTGCAAATAATCTAACCTATATATACCTTCATCTGTTTCCTTTCATTCTACTTCATTTGGAACTTCGCTCTCTATCTCTTCTAAAAAAAATTCTAAATTTTTTCACAGTTTAAACTTTTAAATCGGAGCATAATCCACGACTTTTACACTCTGAAAGCATTCGTTTCAAGGTAGTTATCTATTTTTTATTATTTAGTTAATTTGTTTTATTTTAAATTATTTATAATTTTGTAATCTAGATGCAATTAAATTAAAATAGAATTTGATATTTGTTTTTTCCTTTATTTATTTTTTGAATAATTATGTCTAAGTGTTAATTAAATATAATTAGTATTAAATTGTAATATTTAGCAATAAATTGTAGTAATTAGTAATAATTAGTAATAATTAGTATTAAATTGTAATAATTAGAAATAAATTGTTATAATTAGTAATAAATTTTAAAAATTTGTAATAAATTGATGTAATTTGTAATAATAAGTAATAATTATAAATAATTATGATTAATTAGTAATAATTCTCATTAATTAGTAATAAATTGAAACAATTAGAATGAAATTTTAATAATTAGTAACAAATTTTAATAATTAATAATAAATTGTAATAATTAGTAATAAATTGTTAAAATTAGTAATAAATTGTAATAATTTGTTATAAGATGGTAATAATTTGTAAAAATGGTAATAATTAGATGAAAATTGTAATAATTTGTAATAATTTGTAATAACTAGTAATAAATTATAATAATCTGTAATAATTAGTAATAAATTCTAATAATTAGTAATAACTTATAATAATTAGTAATAAATTGTAATAATTAGTAATAAATGGAAATAATTAGTTAAAAATTGTAATAATTAGTAAACAATTGTAAGAATTGTAATAATTAGTAATAAACTATAATAATTAGTAATAAATTGTAATAATTAGTAATAAATTGTAATAATTAGTAATAATTTGAAATAATTAGTAATATTTTACAATAATTAGTAATAATTTGTAATAATTAGTAATAAATTTTAATAATAAGTAATAAATGGTAATAATTTGTAATAATTAGTAAAAATGGTAATAATTAGAAAATAATGGTAATAATCAGCAATAAACAACAATAGTAATAATTAGTAATAAATTTCAATAACTAGTAATAATTAGTAAGAACTGGTACTAATTAGTAAGAAATGGTAATAATTAGTAAGAAATGGTAATAATTAGTAATAAATGGTAATTTTTTTAATAAATTGTAATAAATTATAATAATTAGTATGAAATGGTAATAATTAGGAATAAATGCAAATAATCAGTAATAAATGGTAATAATTTGTAAATAATTGTAATAATTATTAATAAATGTGAATAATTTGAAATAATTAGAAATAAACTATAAGAATTAGCCATAAATTGTAATAATTAAAAATAAACTGTAATAATTAGTAATAATTAGTAATAATTAGGTATAATTGTTAATAAGTGGTAATTTTTAGTAATAAATTAAAATAATTTGTAATAAATGTTAATAATTAGAAATAAATGGAAATAATTATAAAGAATTGGTTATAATTAGTAATAAATGGAAATAATTAGAAGTAAACGGTAATAATTAGTATTAATTGGTAATAATTAGTAATAATTAGTAATAAATTGTAATATTTAGTAATGAAATGTAATAATTAGTAATAAAATGTAATAATTAGTATTAAATTTTAATAATTAGTAATAATTATTACTAAATTATAGTGATTAGTAATAAATAGTAATAAATTGTTACAATTTGTAATAATTAGTAATAATTAGTAATAATTAGAAATAATTTGTATTAATTATACATAGTTTGTAATAATTTGTAATAATTTGTCATATTTAGAAATAATTTGTAATAATTAAGATTAATTATAAATAATTAGGATAAAATATTAATAATTATCAATAATTAGGAATAATTAGTAAAAATTAAGATTAATTAGGGACAATTAGTGACAATTAGTAATAATTAGTAATAATTAGTAACAATTAGTAACAATTAGTAAAAATTTGTAACAATTTGAAACAATTAGTAACAATTAGTAATAATTAGTAATAATTAGTAATAATTAGTATGAATTATTAAAAATTAATAAGGATTTGTATCAATTAGCAATAATTAGTAACAATTATGATTAATTATTAATAATTATTATTGATTATTAATTAATTGGAATAAATTTTAGTACATTGATAAACATGAATAATTTGTAGCAGATTGATGTCATTCCTTTTGATTGATGCCTCAAATCATTGCAACGTTCTCCCACCTAAATTAGTATAATTTTTTTTCCTTGATGTACAGTGGAGAAGATTTTCCAAAGTGATTTACATTAGAGAATGTTGCAAGGAGGTGAGCTGTCAGACAAAATATGCTCTTTTGCATGACGACTCATTTGTTTGGAACTTCTCCGACTGAAGTAACTATGAAAAGTAGGATCTGTACGTCAGATCAAACTTTTCATATTGATTTGTTTCACCTAATCTTGCAAGGGGATGAGTCGTTAGGAGAAATAGACGTTTCTAATCTGTTGCAAATTATGCCACTGATAATCGACAATAATTATTACAAAATAACTATAATTATTAATAATTAAGGGAAATTTGTTTTATTTTTTATAAATGATAGTTGATTAGTCTAAAAGGTTAAATGTAGTTCAAGTAATTATAAAATAATTGAAATTATTATAAATTTCTAGAAAAGATAATTTAATTGCATTCTGATTTTTGGATAGTGTTTATTTAATATCTAATTATACAAAATGACTAATTATTTCATATTTTTTAAAAAATATGGAAAAAAGATGTTTATAATAGTTATTATTAGATGATCATGCTTGGATAAATCATCGTAAAAATTCCAATGGTTTGGGTTTAAATTCTATATATATTGAGGGTGTTCAAGTTTTCTTATCATTTTCATCACTGCAACCATTTTTTTCAGAAGAAACAATTAAATGTCCTTTTAAAAAATGTGATTTGTGGACATTTGAATTATTTTACAACATTATCGGTCATTTATTGCATTTTGGTTTTCAACGAGATTATGTTTTTTGGTATCAACATGTTGAATGCAGTTCCAGAGAAGGTAGAAATAATTTGGTTCTGGATCCAGCACGATTTCAAAATTTAGAACATGATGTAGCTTGTCCGTCTTTTCAACAAAATGAAACTCAGGATGATATTGATTTAACTCCTAAGTTGGAAACATCTCATTTATATGAGTTCTTGCGGTATGCTATAGATAACTTATATCTTGGTTTCAAGATAAGCTAGTTTGAAGTAGTTACTAAATTTATGGATATTAAATTATATAATGGAATGTAAAATTGTTGTTTTGATCAAATATTATCTTTTATAAAAACACAGATACCATAAGTAAATGTGTTTCCTCTAAACTTTTTTTAGAGAAAGAGGCTGGTTCATAATCTGGGTCTTGGTTATCTGAAGATTCATGCATATTCAAATAACTGTATCTTATTTTATGATGAAAATGAGTTGTTGGATAGTTTCTCTACATATATAAAATCAAGGTATAAAGAAGCTCGGCTAGGTAAGTCTAAATTGTTTCTTATAAAACAATTTGTATATTTCCCACTCACGCATAGATTGCAACAATTATTTATGTCTCGAAACACATCATCATTGATGTCATGGAACAAAACTATCATTTCAACCAGTAAAAGCTTTAATCATCCATCAAATGGTGATTCAGGGAAACATTTTGACCAAGTTTACTCTTCTTTTTCTTTAGAATCCCAAAATGTGTGATTGAGTCTTTCTATAAATGGTTAATGTTCATTTGGTTCTTACTGTAGTTAGTATTCATGTTGGACTATCTTTAAAACAACATATAATTTTCCTCCATAGTGGTTGATGAAGGATCCATATAACTTTCAGACCTTATTAATTACAATTTATCTGAAAAAGATTTTCTATGTTTATTTTAAACCATTGATCGATGAGTTACATTTACTATGGTGTAATGGTGTCAGTACATTTGATGTTGCTGTGAAATAAAACATACTACTGAAAACTGCATTGATGTGGACAATTAGTGACTTCCTAGAATATGGAATGTTATCTAGATGGTGTACACATGGTCCAAAATCATGTTCGTACTATATGAGAGGCAACAAAGCGTTTATGCTCATCAATGGAAAGAACATTATTTTTTTGACTGTCATCACATATTTGTCCCAACCAATCATCCTTTTCAAAAAAAATATCATTTCAGAAAAGGAATAATAGAAAAAGATGGGCCTCCAACAATGATATCAGCTACAAAGTTAAAATCAATTGTTTCTTCATTATCTCCCATAAAATTTGGACTAAAAATAAACCAATAAAAATTGATGGGATTAGAAAATAGCCTAATTGAATAAAACATAACAATTTTTAGTGATTTTCCATATTTGTCTGATTTTTAGGTCCATAACATGTTGGATGTGACACATTGAAAAGACTGTTTTGATAAATTATTTCATACAATTTTGGATACACCAGATAAGAGAAAAGATAATGTAAAGGTATGATTTGGTCCTGCCAAAATTTTCATGTGACTAGAACATGAATTAATTGAATATTTCAGACCAAAAAAGTTAATGAAGGTAAAATAAGACTATACACTATCCCAAGAGGGTCTCTTATTATTTTTTTAGTGGATTTCATATTTGAGACTTTCAGATGGTTATGCTTCTAATTTTAATAGATTTGTTAGAAATGGACATATTATCAGGTTGAAAATTCAGGGATTTCATGTTTTAATGGAAAGATAATTGCCAATTGGATTAATAGGTTTGTTAAATACTATGATTTGGGATGCGATAATAGACATATCATATTTTTTTCAAGACATTTGTGCCTTTAAAAAAGACTAGGACTTTGTTAGCATACTATAAGATGATTTCATTTTAATTTTATGTAAACTAGTTAAAATCTTCCCACCAAGTTTTTTGACTCAATGTAACATTTGATATTACATTTTCCACAAGAAAAAAAATGTGGAGGTCCGGTAAAGTTCCAGTGGATGTACGCATTAGATAGATGAATTGAAGAAATTAAAAAAATGTACGTAATATAACTTCAATTGAAGTCTCAATTGGACAATACAAAAAATGCCACTTTTGATGGGGTTATAACCCCTTATAAAGACATTAGAGAGTGCTGTAAGGAACCACCACTAATGGTCCCACTACTATTATTAGGGGAATTTTTGGGTAAATGTTGGTAAAGTCATGATGACTTTAGCAATGATTATACTAGAGGGTGTTTAAACCCCTCTAATGTAGAGTTAAATTTGCAAAAAATACGCCTGTTTGATGCAGTTATAAGGAAACCGCCCGTAATTGAATGTCTTTAGGGGTGGTTTGAACCGCCCTTATTAAGGGGTTACATTAGGGAGGTTGTAAAAACCACCCATAATGTTCCTCATTTTATTAATACCTCTCCCCCACCCTAGGATCCCATGGCACACCCAACACTCCCCTTCCGAACCCCCTTACCCCACTGCCCCAACCAACCCCTTCGTCCACTAGCTTCCATGTAACCCCCGCACCGCCCTCCTCCCATCCCCCTCCCTCATGTCCCCTCTTGTTCCTAGTACCCCACACCCATCACACTCCCCTCCCTTTCAGTACCCCACGCCCAACTCGCTCCCATCCCGTTCCAAGCCACGCTCCCCTACCGTTCCAAGTACCCCGCGCCCACTCCTAGCGCTCCTCCTATTGTCTCTTTAAGACTTCCATCCTATTACCATTACACTGCCTCAAGCCGACCAACCCTTCTCGTTCTCGACAAAACTGTCCTATGATTTAGAAAAACATTACCCCGCGAGAATTGAACTGTGAACCTACAACACAACAAACCACCGGATCCCCAACAACAAACCACTACAACAAGCCCTTTTTTGTTTATAAGATACACATGACTGTATTTATATATTTATGACTATTTATTATAATAAATATTTTTATAATAATCTATTTAAATACACATGAATAGTAATATATATATATATTATGTAATATATTTATATGTATATGAAATTTTATATATTCTATATTATATATTTATAAACAACCTAAATATATTACACAAATATATATATATATATATATATATATATATTGTACATGTATGTATGTGTGTGTGTTTGATAATAAAAATAATGTTATTAATTATTATTATTCTAATTACATATATTTTTTAATCTATAAAAATATTATGTTGGTTAAATAATATAAATTTATTTTATGATTTATATCAAATATATATTATTTTAATTATATTTTTATTATATATTTAAATAATGTATATATATACTTCAATACATACATATATATTTATTTATTTAAAGAATATATATATATATATATATATATATATATTTAAGGAATATATATATATATATATAAGTATTTACTTAATATATTTATATAAGGCCTTTGAAAATATATTTATATAAAGTCTTTCAATACATATATTTATTATTATTTAAATTAATATAACTATTTATTTTTATAAACTATATAATATTATGTAGAAATAATATTTTTTTATTATTATTATATGAAATACAATTTTAAAAAATATTAATATTAAATATAATAAATAGTATATTATATATAATTAATATGTATATTTTATATTATTAATATGTATATTATATATAATCAATATTATATGAAATAAAATTTATACAAAAATATAGTTAATATTATATGAAATACTATTTTATATCATACACAATTAATATTATATGAAATACAATTTATAAAATTATTTATATATTGTATTTCAATAAATATATTTGCTATTATGTAAATTAATATATATTTCTATTTCAATAAATATAATTCTATAATATTGTGTACATTAAAATAAATTAATTTATTTGTATAAATTCAATTTCAAATAATATTAATTATATATAATATAAAGTCATAAACCTTTTATATTCAAATATATTTATTATTATTGTTAAATAATTTATAAAAATTATGACCTTGGGTTTTTATATGATATATTTTTTAAATAAATTATAATAAAATATATATTCATATAAAATATTTATGATTTTATATTATAAATATTTAATATTATATATAATTAAATTTATAAAAAATAAATATATATTAATTTACTTAATATTATACAATTATATTTTGTATACATATAAATACAATTAAATACAATCATATAAATCTTTTATATAATATGTTCACATAATGTATTTAAATACATTTAAATTTTGTGGTTTAATTATATATATATATATATAATGGATGTTTCTTTTTTTCAACAGTGCGGGTTCACAACCCCCTTTAATCAATTAAATTAGAGGGGTTTTGAACCCCCTCTAATTTATAGACTTTAGAGGGGGTTTTGGACCCCCTAAAATTTAAGAAAGTAGAGGGGGGTTTTAAACCCACCCTATTTTATGATATTTGAGGGGGGTTTTAAACCCCCTCCAATTTAAAGATAGTAGAGGGGGTTTTGGACCCCCTCTAATTTAAGAAAATATTGGGGGCTTTGAACCCTCTCTCTTTTAAGACATTAGAGGGGGTTTTCCACCCCCTCTAAATTATGACATTAGAGGGGGTTTTCGATGATTAGTGAGGGTTCTATAAAACCACCTCTAATTTTTATAGAAAATGACTTTATATGGGGTTCATGACCCCCTATAAAGTTGATGATTAGAGGGGGTTATTCAGAACCCCCTGTAATTATACAAAAAATTAATTTAGTGGGGGTTTTTCAGAACCCCATTTAAATAACCCCTCAAACATACTGTTTTTTTTGTAGTGGAATAAGATTATTTGCAAGAGGAAGTTTTTTATGGTTTAATTACTCTAAATCTGCATATCCCTCAAAACACAACCGCCTAATCCGTAATGAGGGAAATGATGACGATGACATGAGAAATTAATTATCAGTTTTCAATCAGCCCTAACATGACTTTGATGGAGTTCATGAACGATGACTTTCAGATGATTAACATCACAGAGCTCATACATATATTCTACTCAACTATGAAGAAATTACAACATTTTTGCTATGAGTGCTCATATCACTTATTCTATAATTTTTGTAACAGTAAATTAATGTTATTATCTTTCTAGGTTATATGATAATCATATCATGAAATAGTTTCCACAAATTATAGCAGTTTCTCTTGCAGAAAATTTTCAAAAAAAAGTTATCCTATTAGTTTCAAAAACTGGTAACATAAATAATTTTTTATTTCACATAAAAACTAAATATAATACTTTTTATAGTGATAATTGTTTTACAACATTTTATGTATCCCAACATACTGATAAATTTAATAACTGATTGTCTGTATTGAGTAACCCACCATCCAAAATGTTGAAATATTATAATGAATATGTGGTGAATGGTTTTCCATTTCATACACATTCATATGGGGAATAAAAAAATAATTAATAGTGGTGTTTTCTTGAGAGAATCTAATCACAGGGAAACTGAATTTGACTTTTATGGAATGCTGGAAGAAGTCATTGAACTATGTTATCTAGGAAAACAATACGTAATGATGTTTAAATGATAATGGTTGGATACTAAGGGAGTCTTGTGTGTTCATCTGATCCATGGAATATTTGAAATTCAATATAAAGTCTTCTTGCAGTAAATGAAACATTTTTATTTGATCATTAGGCACATCAAATTTATTATTCAAATTATTATACTACTTAAAGCGAGTTGGGTGATTTGTGGAGTTTAATTAAAATTAAATATCAAGTGAATCAGTTTACTGAATGTTAATGTGGTACAACTGATGTGTAAGTAATTGAAATTTTTAAGAGACTACTCTGAATACATATTTTATATTAAGAGACATGAATATCATTGATGACATTCCATAGTTAAGGGTTGATGGTGATGATAATGTTAATGATGTCACAACAGAATTTGAAATGAAAAGAGATGATGAATCTTAAATTAATATGGAAATTATTAATCATGAGGAGGATGATGAAGACATTGACAATGAAAACTATGAAGATGAGGATGAAGATGGACATTGACATATTTAAATGCTGGCTATAATCAATTATAATATATATCTATATATAATAATTGTTTTCAACTATTTTCTAACAACAATTATTTCGTGTTGTAGATGGACAATGATCTACATCATTTGTGAGTGTATGTCGATGTACCTTTGGACGAGAAGGATGTCAGATCATCTGACCCTAAGCCTATTGGTGGTTCAGGGGGCACTCTGAGAGGGCATGGTCTTTCCAGACTGACAATTCCAGACCCTATCCACATGTAACGTCCACATATTGGGTTTGATCAATGCATGCAGAGGTATGTTTACCATTGTAGTTTAGATTGTTTTCATTAATTTATTTATATTCTAATTGTTTGATTAATTTTTTTTCACAGCATTATGCATATAACTGTTGGAAAGGGGAGTGCTATATTGCACAATATTTTTCAGATGCATGGTTGTCATGGGATTAGAATCCCATTGATGTACATCACCACATTTTTGGAGTATTGGCTGGTATGTAAATAAATAATATTTATTTTGAAATTATTTTAATTATTATGTTGATATAATAAATTATTTTTATGGTTTGTGCTATCCCATTATTGAGAGCATACATGAGCCTATCTGGAAGGCTTGGAAGAGAGCTATGCATCCGCACAACACTCAGTTTTTGCAAAATTTGGGATGGATTGAAATGGAAAAAGAAGGAGTGAAGTTGTTTGATAATGTATTCCATGTTCAGCGACTTGATTATATTTCATCCTAGGTTTGGAACAGATTACGTACACATTGGTTGAGTAGATGGTTTCAGAGTAGATCATCAGTAGGTCGACAAAATCAAGGGACCCAGGAGGTGACACATCTAGCTGGTAGTCATATATTCAGTAAAAATCGGGAGCATATGGTAAGTGAATTTTATTTAAATATTCTATAAAACATTAAATGTAAACAGATTATTTTATATTCATATAGGTAGTCACACAACCCGATATTTCAGAGTATGACATTTATTGAAGGATGTATAGTGATCCAGCAAATGGAGAGATTAATGGTACTCACTAGCGTCATATTGTGGACAATATAATTTCTTTTTGAGTTTTAAATTTAACTACAAATAATATTTTAATTACTTTATTTATTAAATCTAAATTGAAGGAGTCATATGAGGCCATGACGTCTCAGACACATGTTGCAAGTCAGGCCGAGACTGATGGTTAGACCATTGACCCCCCCCCCCCGATTTGATGAGGCAACATGGATAACTGCATCCTAGTATGACTTTAAGAATGGTTTAGTTATTGGTATCATCTCTCAATAGACCCCTAAGGGTTTTTATGGAACCTCTGTGATGTTGGCATCCAACTCAAGTAAAGCTCGTAGAGATTTATCATCATCTCATGTACTGTATGAGGAGAATCTACGAGTTCAGAATGAGATTATAGAGACTATGCATAGGGAGAATATGTAGATGTGTTAGTGGTAGCAGTAATAGCAAGAATAGTTATTACGACATCATCAACATCATCAACATCAACAACAAGAAATGTAGAATGAGATGCATCATTGGCTGCATCAGTAGGAGAAGTATTATATGGAGTACATGTGACCTTTTGCTCCCAGTTTAGGGATAATGTTCCATCCACCATCTCCTACAGACGGCCCTCCCCCTCATTGATGTATTTTTATTTAATAACCAATCATTTGAATGTATTTTTTTGTAATATTAACTATTTAATGTTTTAAATAGTTTTTTTTATATTGTCTTGAATATTACAGTTTTTATTATTAATTTTATTTTTTTATTATATTTATTATTTTATTAATTAATATTTTTTTTTTATTTTTTTGAATACTCATGTATTGATTATATAACAAATATTAAAATCATTGATTCATTAATAATAAATATAATATTATTATATAATATTATTATTTTATAATTAATTTTCTTTTATGAACATGAATATTATTATTTAGTTTATATTAATAATATATTGTATTAATAATAATAATAAATATTAATTTGTAAATAATTTTATTGTAGAAATATTATTATTATGACTTCATTTATATTAACATTATACTATTATTAATATATTTTTTTATTTTCTAAACTATTTGCGATGAGCCCGTCGCAAATACTAATTGCGATGGTTCATCACAAAATGGTTTATTTTAATATTTTCAGATGTATTTGCGATGGTTCCTCGCAAAAAGGTAAAAATTGAAAAACTATTTGTGATGGGTTGTCAACCCGTTGTAAGAGTTTATTAAAAAATTTCTAAGACTTTTTGTGAAGGTTCCATTTCCCCTCACAAACAATATCTTTTTGTGATGAACAATCACACATGGTAATAATTTTTACGCCCTTTTCCACAGTGGGTCATTTGCGATAGGACCCCATATCAAAATAACATTTTTGATGGGGACTCGTTGCAAATGACCCATCACAATAAGCTATTTTTTCAGTAGTTCTTAGAGACTGTGATTGTTCAATGAATTATCACCCCAGAATAGTGAACAATGTCGTTGATTCATTGAGTAGGAAAGATCCTAGTGTTCATAAAATGATGAGGATTGATCAAGATGCATTTATTAAGGACCTATTATGTTTGGACATGATAATTAGAAGGGAAGGTACATAATCGATCCTATCTGAAATTATTTCTCAATTGACATTTGTAGAGAAGATCAATAAATCTCTAAAAGAGGATCATTTGGTTCAAAAGAAGAGAGAGGCTAAAAAAATATGAGGTATCATGAACTATATATATATATTGAAGGTGTACTAAAATTTGTTAAAAAGATATATATAGCATCTATTCCGGAGATAAAGAAAGAGATGTTGTATGAATACCATAACACTATATTTTCTATATAGCTCAACAACACTAAAATATACTGGGACCTTTATGGTAATTATTGAGAGGATAATATGAAAAGGGAGATATATGATTATACTATAAGGTGATTAGTTCCTCTATAAGTAATGGAAAATTAGAAACTTCCAAAAGGCGTATTACAACCACTACCCATACCTATATGAAATTTGGACAACTACACTATAGACCTTTTCAAAGGACATATGAAGACATCAAAGGGTAGAAAATTTATATGGGTAATCATCAATATATTGAAAAATTATTCCCATTTCATTTCCATAAGAGAGGATTTATCCCTAGATCAGATAGCTTTACTCTATGATCATCAAGTAGTGAGACTCCATTTAGTACCACTATCGATTGTTTCTGATTGAGATCCAATATTTACTTATAAATTCATGAGGGTCATTTAAGAGGTTATGGATAGAGAATTAAGACTTTGAAAAGACAACCATCTTAAAACTGATGGGAAGTCTAAGAGGGATATTAAAACATTGAAGGATATTCTACGGTCCATCTCACATTATTTTCTAGGGAGATGCGATCAACTTCTCCCACTTGTGTAATTTTACTATTACAAAAGTTTCCACTTCAGAATTAAAATGTAACATTTTTATGATCTATATAGAAAAATGTTTAGAACTCCAACATATTAGAATGAGGTTAGAGAAGGGAAACAGTTGGTATAATCCATTATGAAGGAATCTATAGAAAATATTTAGGTGATTCTGAAACACATCAAGGATGTTCAATCTAAATAACAAATTATACCAACAAATAAAGGAAAGACTTAGAGATTCATATTGGGGAAAATGTATTCTTCAAGATATCACTGTGGAAAATAATTATGAGATTCAGGATGAAGGAAAAAACGAGTCTATGTAACATTGGACAATTTGATATAATAAAGCATGTTGAAGAGGTTACCTATCAATTATAACTACCTCCAAATAATTCCAGTGTCCACAATGTATTATACATGTCCCTACTAAGAAAGTATATGTTTGACCAATAACATGTACTTAATAATAATGTTTTTCATTTGAAATATTTCATTTTATATGAAAAGGAATCAATCCATATCCCTAAAATAAGGCAATAAGTGAAGATAAATAAGAAAAAGGTGTCGGTGAAGGCCCTATGGAGGAATCAAAAGATTAACGAGTCTACTTGGAAATTGTAGGAAGACATGTAGAAGATGTACCCACACTGATTTTCATTTTAGTATGAAAAATGATTTTCCAAGGGTGAAATTTCTTTAAGGGGGGAAGAATTTAATGAACCAAAAAATGTAATTCCTTTATTAGTGTATAAATTTCCTCCCAAAATATTTTTATTATATTTTTCAATGGAAGGACATATAATGGATTATAAATTTCATAAGAACATTGAACACAACATGTTTATATGAATTAGTACAACTATAAATAGTAAATGGAAATAAAAACCATATAAAAAACTATCATCATTTTATTTAATTTTTCAAGAAGATTACATTCAATATAAATACAAAACATAATATCATACCAATTATTATTATAGGAAGAATAATAGAGTATAAATAAGGTGAAATATAAAAACTTGGACCGCTTTAATCACCTAGAATAATTTCACCCATACACATCAATATAATATATGAACATAAATTTAGTAATAAACTATTCAGTTTAGAAATGATTTTGAACATTGATTGGAATTGAAGTGAATGATCAAGAGTAAGAATGATGGTGTCTTTATAGGGAAATATAATCCACAACCTTTCTATTTATCAACTGATATATTTGATAAATATCAAGACCATTAGTTTATAAAATTGCAGGTTATCTTTTTTGTGGGCCATGTAGATGCATTTGAATTATCATCGAGATTATATAATGATATAATGAAAATAATTTTATTTTCGGTGACTACAAACATATTATATTAAAATATTTTTTTGTGTTTAAATTTTAAATAAATAATTGTTTTAAGAAATAATCTTATAAAATTGTTTTTAAATGATAATATATTTTAATGAAGCCCAAATTAATTTTTATAATGGTCATAATGATTATTTTTTTATTAAATTATTAATATTCATTAAAACAATTATTTATTTAAAATTATTAAAATTAGAGATTTATTTTTATGAAATAAATTTCATTTTATACTAAACATTCCATGTTTATATTAGGATGAATATTTGGAAATTTTATGACAATGTTGAATTTTTGAAGTAGTGAAAATTTTAGTTTTAAAAGAAGTTAAATCTAATGACATTATTATTTTGTCAGCCTGATTAAAAACATAATGAAATTTTTTTATCAATAACTAATTGATTTAATAATTATAAAAACTAATTTATAAATATCAATTTATTTGAAAAATTATAATTTATTCTTCAAAACCATAAATTATATTTTTGAAATATAATCAATTATTTTTATATTGAGAGTTTATTTTGTTGGATGAATGGTATGGTTAAGTTTTAAAATCCATTGAATGTCCATACACACCATCCCACTCATTAATTATCCATTAAACTGGTTTTAGTTTAATTTATCAATAAGTGTTTGGATTATATGATAAAATAACCAATATTTAATCCCTTAAAATCCAACCCACCTCATGTATAAATACAACTCATTATCCATTACCTTTCACTCCAAATTCATAATACTCTAAGTTAAGTTCATTTACCCTTCTAAAAAGTCCCAAAAGGATCCATTTTAGTATTAAAGTTCCACATTATTGTTTTCGAAAGGAAATCCTCAAGGTAAAGAAACTCTCCTCTTCTCCCTTTTTTCATTCTAGTACTCATCTTAATGTCAATGATTCATTCATTTCAAGAGATTTTAGCGTTCCATAAACTTAAAAAATGTGGTTTTATAAAGGGAGACCTAATTTACCTCACATTATTCCATCCCTTTAATATATGTTTCATGTCAATATGCTGCAAAATTAATTTCATGATTTTTTATGTTTTTCAGGAAATATTATTATATGGTGAGTACCCAAACATCCTCCTTACCCAAAAAATATTAACCCAGATATAAATATAATATTTTTATTTAGGGTTTTACATGTATGAAACTAACTTTAACTTTATATTTTATGTTAAAAATGATGTAATTTTCAAGTCTTTATGCACTTATGTACTCAATGTTTTCATATGAAACTCGTTATTTAATATCCTTGGGTTATTTTTGGCAATTATTTATTATGATCAATGCAACATTAATTAATATATATGAAGGGTTCATCCTAATATATATCTAATTCAATGGGTAATGAATGAATCTTTAGAGATGATATGTTTTATGATAAATTGGTGAATAACATTGTTAATTATGATTTATGAACCATTGGTGATAAAACATGGTGATATTCTTATGAATGTGTCATTTTTATGTTGTATACACATTTACATGTTATGATTCATGTTTTTTATAGTATGATATGTCCCATGTGCCTATGATCATACCGTATTGATTTTACTTTTTTCATATTCTAAGTATCTCTTTTATTTATTCATTTTAATGTATTTATTCCTAAACCTCTATTTGATTTATATACCTAAGATAAAATACATTGTAAGAGTAACTTTGGAAGAGACTATAAAGATGAATTTCATGTGGGATAGATGAATGTTTAATGTTTTCCATATATTATGTTCCTATTTAAAAGACACTAAAACTCAAAAGATCCAATGTTCTAGTAAAATTTTCACAATGTAATGAAATGATTATGAAATTAAAATGTAGTCACCATAAATAAAATTGATAATTTTATCCAATATGAAATTTCAATGAATTATTTTTTTCCTTAAAAACTACTTTTACACACTATGTGATTTCATTTTAAATTTATCCATTATAAACAATATAAATTTATTATGATAAAATGTATTAAATATTATAGATATGAATTTTATAATTAGGTTAAAATATCAATATTATTTTTTATCTATAAAAGTAATTATCATGGATAAAAATTATTTACCATAGTAAAACATAATTATCACTAGTAGAAAAATACACTTTAGCATCCTATATTTAGCATTAGTTCAACAAAAAATTATATTTAATGTGAAGTGGAAATCTCTTAATGTTAATTTTCGATAAAAACGAAGTTAAATTCTTTAAAAATAATTATTTTTTATAAATTACAATCATTTTTTTGATAGGAACTTTCTGAAATCCTCATCATCTCAACTCTCAACTAAATTAGACCATGATTTATCTTCACTTTCATTTTATTTTTATCTTATTTTCACATTTTTTACCTTAATATTCCAACCATTTCCCTTCATCTATTCCCCTTGATATTATTCAGTCCATGAAATCCCTAATTCGCTCGACCCTTAACCATTCTCTAGGGTTTTAGTTCATTATTAATTTTAAGTCATTATTTTCAAAAGATTCCCTTAAATCTCATTGGATTCACCCTGTTACCACCTCCTTCATGTGAATTCAGTTGAATTTAGGAACTATTTTCAAATTTTGGCCTCTAAAATATATAAGTTATTTTTTATTTTTGGAAGATAAATTAATTATATTTTTGTTATAGATTACATATATCCAATCATTGTTTGTAGACATGCTCTAATAAATTAATTTTTTTTGTTAAATTTCTATAATTATTTTATATTTTTTGGGATTATAAATAGTTTGTGACTTTAATTTGAGTTTGTTTGTAAATATTTTAATTTATAATATTTTTTATTTATAAAATTTTTATCACTATAATTTTTTATGGATAAAATCATTTCATATTCAATTTTATTTTTATTTTTTAAGTTTATTGTTGTCATTATTATTTTTGATAATTTTTTTTAAACTTTTTTTTCAAATGTAAATTTTTTTACTCTATACATTATTTTAAAAAAATTTATAAATTTTTATATATTTATAAAATTATATGTATAAATTTTATTTATATATATTGTTCAATTTTTATATGTACTAGTATATTCACTTATTATAATTTTTCATTTTAGGAAATTAATAGATCCAAATTGGATGAATGAATGAAGAACTAGTGATGAATATGAGAGGAAGTCTTATAGTTTCTTTTAATTTCCTAATTGAAATTTTAAAAATGAAGTTGTAATTTTATTTCCAAGCATGAAACATTTGAATATGACTAAATTAGGGTGCAAAAAAATAAAATACTAGTTGATTTATAATGGTTTTAGTGATAATTATAAACATTGGCTCTGGTATGGTGAAATAATAATCAATTTATGATTTAATAATGACGTAGATGATCTACATGATATATAATATTATTTTTGATAATAAATTTATGATGTGAGTTTTGAAACCATTTAAAAAATTGTTGATTAATTGTATGGAGATTTTATGAAATCACAATGCGCCTGAACCACTAAATTTATAATGTTATATGTAGTGCTAAGATTAGTTGACTTGAAGCATTTAATGGTTTGAATGATAAAAGATTCACTGAATTTATTTAACTTTTAAAAGAGATACTTCAAAAAGACAACAAACATCCATATTCAAAATATGAGGAAAATAAAATATTAATTCCAATGGGATTGAATTATAAATAGATAAAGGATTTCCTTAAATATTTTGTACTTCATTAGAAGTAATATTATATTTTAGAATGTACTAATTGTGGTACATCATGATATAGAATGGATGAAAAATCTAGACACAATTCATTCTCAATAAAAAGAGTGAAACCTCTCGCTAAATAAATTTAGAAACTTCTAATAATTCCTCAATTGAATCATCTATTTGAAAATATAAAATTAAAAAATTTCTAAGATGTAATAAAAATGAGAACAGATGTGATGGAAACCAATGTTATCCTGCTAAGTCACTATAATATAATATATTTTATCAAAAAAGCTTGATTTTGGAAATGAAGTTAGAAATCATAGGATGGGTCTGTTCATAGATGGAATGATTCCATATAAGATTCTTAGTAGCCAACATCATTCATCTCAGGTTTTTTTATTTTCTATAACTTTTTCCCACATATATGCATGAATATTAAATATGTTCTGTTGATCTTGACGATTTCTTAAATAAAATAGTCTGGAAATAATATTGATTTTTTTCTTATCACCATTGGTTTAGGATTTTAAATTTATAATAGAGATAGATATTATAGTATTTTATAAAAACAAGAAAGAATATTTTATTTTTCATATAATGGTAATGTTCACTATAAAATATATTCTGTCACATTGAAATTTATCTATATATAACATTAAAAGATATATATCTAGTCCAATTTTGAAATATGAGACTACATAACATCAACTGAAAAATGGTTGAAATATAGTTTATATAGAACATTAAATATTTTTCTTGTGAATGGACAAGAAATATTGAAGATTAATAAGGGAATTTAAAATTTTATAAGAGTTTTATTCTACCATATATCCATTTTTAGTTTAATAATATTAAAATAAGCCAAAAAACATCGATGATACAATTAGAATGAATAAATTTTCTATCTTTAAATGAATAAGAAGAGGAAACAATCTATTTTATTTGAGATACCATATTGGAATTTTTTGAATATAAATCCTAAAATTGATGTTATCCACATTGAGAAAAATATTCTTCTTAGTCTAATTAAATAAAATTTAAACATAAAAGCAAATAAAATAGTATGGATTAAAATAAATACTAAACATAAAACAAATTATAATATGTTTAGAGTTTGCTTCTACAAAAAATAAAAACAAAAAATATCTACCTCCAGGTATTCTCACATTAAAAAAGTGCGATAAGATAAATTTTTGTTAATTTCTAGATAGTATCACAGTAAATAGTGTTTTTTCCTAAAAATGTGAAAAATTTAGTGTCATTGAATTATTTAATGTTCACATGTATGAAATATCATAAAATTAATGTATTGATGAAAAAATTTATACCAATTTCATTGTGTGGCATATAATTGATACTTGTAAAAAAGAAAATAATCAGGTTTTGTTAAATTTTAAAATCAATTTTCTACAAAATCATAAATCTATAATTTTTTATATGTGTTGGATAATGATCTTTCCCTCATACTATATCTACTAAGAAGGTAACTTTCACCAACATTTTTCAATATAATTGTTTATCTATTGACACATTTGGTGTGTGTGATAACAATATTTGACCTAGTTTATTTAATTTTGATGTATCCGTTTGATATATGTATGAAAATTTAAAAGTTATATTTTAAGAATAAAAATTAATAAGAGTCTAACATTTCTCAGAAATATATATCGTAAGAGTTAATTGAGTACTATATTGATTATTTGGTGGGTTTTGTATTGAGATGGTCTCCCTATTTCTCAAAATTTGATAGTTGATAGTGATGGTTAAGGGATTCATTAATTAATGGTAAAGTTAATTATATATGATGAAGTGATTCATGTACATTTATATATTTTGAAGAACACAGGTGATGTTCAACCATATAAATACTCACATATTACTAAATTTAAGGTATAATATACATGGAGAAATAATAATGGGTTATGAATGAACATAAAAACAAATTTGTGACATGGTTATAGGAGAAAATTAATAATTGATTTATCCATACAAGAAACATTGAAATAATTTTCATCGGACCATGTTTTAATGTGACCATGTTATTTGGTTTTGAATTTAATAGGTACACATTTAACATAAATAACTAGGATGATAAGATAACTATTCAAAATAGTGGAGAAATAGTTGTCACTTATGCACTACATTGTTCTAGTTTAAAAGATAAAAAGCTAATTTCTATATAAACATAAAAATTTGGATGTATTGAGGATATAATAGAGATTGATTATAATTAATTTCAAGAAAAGATATTTAAATTTTAGAAGATTGATAGTAATAGTGGTGTAAAACCTAATGAGTTTGGATTTAAATTTTTTTATATGAAAAGATTTTGTTTCAAGGAGGAATAATTTATCATGGTGAAACACCAATTTTTTTTGTAAACCCATCAAATTATTAGTGGTATGTTTTTTATTTCTAGGGAAAATAATTTGGGTGATGATAATATTGATGATGTTGATGACTTATATGAAAGTATTTTATTTACTTTATGATAACCTAGTGGTAACAGTAATTGTGATGAATAAATTTTCCAGAAAATCTGAAATGATCATGTAGAAGTTAAATGGGAAAAAAATCTAGTTCACTTATTATTAATTGGGTAATCTATTTTTTTTTAAATCGACATAGTTAAAAACATTATTTTTACTTTGATATTTTAATAAAGAAATAAAGAAAGAAATATATATATATATATATACATGATTAGGATTCCTACTATTTTGTAATATTTTTTATATTCATTAGATTTCAATAATAATTTTTTGATTGAATATATTTTCCTTGTTAATTTTTTTCAGACAATTTTATTTATATTCATTATTTTTTGGCATATTATATCATTTCAAAAAAAATTTATATATTTTTATATTTTGAAAATTTACATTATTACTTATAACATTTATTTACTACTAAAAATAGGCACAAAAATTAATTAATTATATATGATAATCATTTATATCATTTTATTATTTTTAAATTTAATATACATAATTTTAGTTATACATTTTCTTAGTTGAAAAACATGACATTCAATACTTTTTTATTATGAACAATCAATTTATTATTTATTCAAGTTATTTAATTATAATCTAATATAGGTATAAATACATTTGATGAAGTAGAAAACATCGTTCTAAATGATATACACAGAGGGATGGGAACCGAGGAATGTAAGGTTTTTCATATAAATAAATATCAATAGTAATTTAATTGTTTAATGAAATTAAGATTATATTTATTAAAATTATGTGTATATATTATTTTTAACTATAGAGGGCTGTACATAAATATGGTAGGAAATATATTACACATTTTTGAAACCATTTTTTTGAATTTTGTCTTAGAGGATGAGAATTAAGTTTGATGAGAATAACCACTGAAATTTTCCACATGACACATCATTTTGGACTTACCTTGATATAAAAATTAATTCTAGGAAATGTATTTTACTCCCTAATTTAAAGTGCATCGACAAGTTTTTGAATGATCTTTTAAGGGATTCCATGGTAGAAACATTTCAAAAATATATTTTTTTAGTTTTCTAATGGTTTAAATATTATACAATTGTTAATATTTTATTTATTCCATTGAAGTTGAAATTTAACATTCAAAATAAAAAATGAATTAATAAAAACTATTCAGCCTTTACAGCAACAATATGGATGTATTTTAAGAAAAAATTTACTTCATATTTATTTTAGGGAGTAAACCAAATGAAGTTTCATTACTTATTTATGGGTTTATATATATGGATATATGCAAAATTTTTCTCCATAGTCGTTGAGAGGGAACCTCTTTGGTATGTTTTTGTTGTTTGATAATGTTTTTATATGCATTTATTGTATTTATAATAATTATATTTATAATTAGTTGGTTATAAATATTGTTATTATCATTAATTAATGGTTATATAATGTTATTTCAGAGTAAACTGAAACATATAATGGTTAAGTGTGGGTACCCCAATGTTAAGGGTAAAACAAAGTAAGGGTAAAATAAATTTTTTAATTTCGAATATGATATGTAAGGGAAAACTAAAGTTATGTTATGGAAAACTAATGTTATGTAAGGGTAAGAAAGATAAATAATTTTTAACGAAAAATATGTAAAGGTAAACTAAAGGTACGAATGGGTAAACTATAGTTATGAAAGGGTAAAAAAATTATGTAAGAGTAAAATATAGGTATGTAAGATGGGAAAATGTTATTTTACAGGTAAAAAAAACACTAACAAGTTATCTAGGCGTAAAATAATGTTATATAAGCGTAAAAAACATAATTAAGGGTATAATAAATAAATTTTAAGGTAAAATAATGTTATATTAGGGTAAAATATATAACTAGGGTTAAATTAATTTTAATTATGGGAAAATAATGTTATGTAATGGTAAAATAATTTTATGTAAGTTAAAAATGTTGTGTTGGGTAAACTAAATTTAATTAAGCGTGAACTGTAGTTTAGTTAGGCTAAAGAAAACTAATATAAGTCAAAAAAGAATCATGTATAGGTTAATATAGGGTAAAATAAATTTATGTAAAGATAAAAAAAATTAAGTAAGAGTAAACTAATGATAACAATGTTGAAAATGAAGTTATGTAAGTGTAAAATAATTTTATGTTAGGGTAAACTGAAGGTATTTAAGGGTAAAAAAGCTATGTAAGTGTAAAATAAAGTTATGTTAGGTTACAATAAAGTTATTTAAGGGTAAAAACGTTATATAAGGGTAAATTAATGTTAATTAAAGGTAATATAAATTTAATTAAGGGTAAAATATATTTAATTAAGGGTAAAAAAATGTTAAGTAATGGTAAAGTACTATTAAGTAGGGGTAAAATAATGTTATGTTAGGGTAAAGAAAACATATAAATGTTAATTAAGGGTAAAAAATGTTATATAAAGATAAATCAAACATAAGTAATGGTAAAATAAAGCTAAGTAAGGTTAAACTAAAGTTATGCAAGGGTAAAAAGTTTTATAATGGTAAAAAACCTCATATAAGTTATATATGGGTAATGTAATGTTATGTAAGGGTTTGAAAAAATTATTTAAAGGTTAAAAAGTTATATGAGGGTAAAATAAATTTAAGTAAAAATAATCTTCAATCAATTAAGGGTAAGAAAAAGGTATGTAATGGTAAACTAATTTATTTAATTAATTTTAATTACCTATTAACTTATTTACTTATTCTTATGTAACAGGGTTATAAAAAAACAACCACTAGATATATTATCACAATTTATACCCTTATAAATTTTCGTGCATAGGGTATCCTATCATGACCTAACACATTGGGGCCCTTCCAAGACCAAAAGTATCTATCACTAGCATTCTAGGCCAAACACTAATAGGCTGTGGGTTAAAAAAAAGTTTCAAGAAGGAATATAACTATAATGGGAGGTCTTATTATAATGTAAATATACTCATGATGACACCCATCTCCATGCAATAGTACATAGGTATAAGAATAAAATAAGACATCCATGGAGTAGAAAAGGCAAGAAAAAACCTCTAAAAAGAGAGTAAAAGTACAAAAATGTAACATATATAAAATATATAAAGTGGAAAAAACACATTCCAAAATAGAAAGGAGGTATCCAATTAAAAAAACTAAAAGGATGATAATCTAAAGAGATACCAGCACAAAATATTTGAAACTGACCACTAAACATGGCCAATGCCTCCAAGTACTTCTATGCTCCTCAGATATCTGGTTCTCTAATTTCACAACCAATCTACCTATATCCTTCATAAGAGATAACATGCAATGGAATAACCCATGTAGGGGTGAGTATAAACATACCCATTAAAATAACATGAAAACCTAGTGGGATGTAATAGAATAAAATAGTCATATTAACCCATAAATAAATAGGGAAAAGAAACCCAAACATGGATATGCTCATACTGAAAACTCTAGTTAAAAAAGGATATAAGTCCCATAATACATAACCAACTAAGGGAAGTGATGATTATTTTAGTAGATCTAATTTTCCCATTTCTAATTCTATGAACCAAATACATCCATACAAGAATTTAGTGGAGGTACTACTACAAATTGGGATTTTAATAGCACTAAAAACCACCTTTAAGAATTATAGAAAATCACTGTTAATCATGGAGAAGATAAATGGGGGTCCCCTTATATCAGTTCTAATTTGAGAGATGATATATTATACATTTATCTACACTTAATTAGCACTGATAAAGGCCATGTTTCATGAGCAAACCCAGCACCTTCACAACACCTGCACACCTGAGACAACACCAGCACACACAACACAAATAATAACTACACAAAAATCACATAAAAAATGGTTATATAAATTTACTTGAAATCATTAATACAAAAAACACACACTACTATATACATTTCAAACAATTTTTAATATGATTACAATTACAATTATCTGACAAATAGTTAAAAACATTAATGTTTCATCCTTTTTGCATCTGTGATCCACTCTGAAAAATTGTTATCCATGGTATTAGTTGCCAAACAAAGCATTGGAACTCTGGAAAAAAATTTCACCTATATTAGAAAAAATATTATCTTAGTAATAAAATAATGAAATAAATTAAACATTAATAAGAAAGAATACATTAATAAAATTTCAATTGTTACCTGTTACAACCATTACATGTCCAAATTTCCTTGGATTGAAAAAATATTTTATAAAAGGCTAAACATGATTCATTGAATTATAAATATTGTTTTGTTAAGATTACATGGATTAGAAAATAAGAGTAAGAAATGTTAAAAACAACATATAATCCAAAAGCTTTCATTTATTGATAATAAAAAGGGAGTAATCTCTACATGTTGTACATTATAACACATACATGATGGTGTATTCAATTTCATAGGAGTATTAAAATTTAGAATAAATAATAACATTTTCCCAGTTATAACACCATCCTAGATAGGTTATAAACATAATAGTTACATATATCAAGAGCCTCTAAGAGTGTAATCTCATATGCCAGGTCAAAGGAAATTAGTGATAGTGCGTCCTCATCAGACAATGGGTTCAACCCTGCTTAAACCATGACCAAAATGCCTCTCTAAGGACCCCATACAATATCTAAGGTCCCGTTGAAGGTAAGAAAGGAATTTATTTATCAGTTTTAGTGAGGGAATGATGATAACCTACACAACTATATTGACTGTGATCATACCGATTCACTTTTCCCTTGATCTCATAGTTCTTTAGTATGATTATCCAACCACCTCCCCTCCCTAAGACAACCCCCACTCGATATCCCCCTACATAACCTTGGACACCCTCACCCCACTTCACATATAGCCCCGTCCCTCCTCATGTACAACGAACCTCCCCCCTAAAGCCCACTCCCTTTCCATGGAAAGCCCCCTTCCCACTCTCTATATAGCCCCTACCCTCCAAGACAACCCCCTCCCCTCCAAGATATCCGCTCCACTCTTGGACACCCCCTCCATTCCTAGACCCCCCTTCCTGGAAAACCACCCTCCCTCCCCATACCGCCCCTCCCTTTACTTACACAACCCCCTTACTCCCCCTGGACAACCCCTCCCCTCTTGGACATCCCCCACTCCTTGAAACTGCACTCATTGACACCCCCACACATGAAAACCCCACTCATAGAACCCCCCCCCCCCATTTTCATGATTTTTGAAGAGATACAGTTCAAGAAATCTTGGAAAAACACCAAACAAAAAATATATTGGAGGAATGGAAACAATATTTTACATAACATTATAAAAAATATAATTTAAAAATTAAAAAATCCGAAACATTGAGATCCTATGACACAACTATTGGATGCTAATACTATGGAAAGTGGGAGAAGGGATATATATATATATATATATAAGTAGTGGGGATTCAACTTCTGGAATTCAGTTTATGGTAAATAAAATCTCATTCCATAGACTTCATTCACATTCCACGATTAAGGGTCAAAATTGATTTAGTAGACAGTGTACTCAAAACTCTTTTCGATCAGAAATTACTCCTTCCATGAAACTCATAATCATTAGAAAGTTTTCCAGTAGATGTATTCTACAACAATTTTGGTGTAGATAAAAAGTGTGTTTCTTATAAATCTAATGTGATAAAGGTAAATTATGCATATATTGGGTCTTTATGACATCAAATAAGATATATTGGGCCTCAAATTGATCTAGAATATAATTCTTGGGCATTTACAAGGGCTTGGAATTGGTTTGGTTGGTTGAAACATTTGATATCTCACAATAGACCCACTTTGGGCTACTATAGAAGTGATCTACCTATTTTATATTATATATAATGAATGGAATTGAATGGATATCGGCCTATACACTCCTACCTTTTGGACACCCCTTACCTCCCCTCCTAGACACCCCCTCCCATTTGGACACCCCCCACTCTAGGAAACCTCCAGGAAACCCCCTCCCTCCTGGACACCCCCTTCCTAGACACCCCCACCCACCTGGAGACCCCCTATCACATGGATACCCCTCCCTCTTAGACACCCCCTCCCTCTTGTACACCTCCCTCCCCTCCTAGAAACCCACCCCTCCTAGACACCCCCACTATTGGACACCCCCACCAACCCTCACACCAAGACACCCCCTCCCTCCTGGACAACCCCTCTCTTTTGGACACACCCCTACCTCCCCTAAGGGACACCCCACTAATGGACACATCCCAAGAAACCCCCTCTCTTTTATACACCCCCACTTCTGGACACCCTGTGGACACCCCTCCCTCCTATACACCCTTCCCCCACCCACCTGGATATCCCCTCCCTCCGGGACACCCCCCCTCTTGGACACCTCCATCCCCTCCTGGACACCCCCCACTACTGGACACCCCTCACCCACCCTAACACCTGTACACCCCCTCATAGACACCCCATGCTTTCTAGAAACACCCCCTCCATCCCCTCCTATACACCCTACTCATGGAAACCACCCTAGACACACACTTTCTCCTAAACACCGCCTCCCTTCTAGACACAACCCCTCCCTCCCCTCTTAGACTCCCCACTCATGGACACCCCCTAGACACCCCTGCCTCTTGGATGTCTTCCTCCCCTTTTGGACACCCCTCCCCCACTCATGGACACCCCCTCCCTCCTGGACACCCCAACCACATATAATGGAATCTATTTAGAAAATTTAAAATCCAAGATATTGGTTCCCATAAATATTTTAAGATTCTCATGAGTGGACTGAATGAATATGCATTGGTTGAATTCCACACTATTGACCATTGAAGTCCAATGAAGTAAAACTTCCTCATCTTCAATTCGTGAATTCATTTGTATCATAAGAAAGGGGAATTTTCGATAAATTATAAAAAAGGAGGATTTTGGTTTTAAAAATGGACTTGAGTAAGAAACTGACACATGACTAATTATAAATATAAAATTATGTGCATGACTTGTTCAATTTCATGTGATCACATGACCATAATAGTATCACGTGATCAAATGAACTTGTGGGATTTATATAATTACACAACCCTTGAAGCATTATGAGATCATGTAAATAAGATAAGAATACATGAATCATGGTTCATGTGAATTAACTTAATTGATTACGAAATTTTTTATGTGATTTGATCATGTGATGGGGTCACATGATCAGTTCACGTGAAGCATTCATACTAAGGAGTTTATGTGACAAGATCACATGAAGAGAATTATGTAAAGTAGATGAAAAAACATTATCGTTGAGCTATGAAATATTGATTCATTAGTGAAATATATTTCCCATTACCACTATGATTGGGCAGACAAAAAATCGTTTCTCTTCTTGTAAAGGAATATCACATTGACATAGATCTTCTAAAATAAATTAACCTTGCAAGGAATTATGAAAATATAATCAAGGTTCCATTATATAATTTTTTGTTAAAATAGATATGTTATATCATAACATTACCTTTACATTAAATGGTATGTTTCGTCCAGATATAAGCTAATAACAAAACTAATGATTCTTTATGCACTTTATTATTATTGGTTAACAACCCCATACCACAACATATGATCTGAACATCCAATCAGGCGTCCCCGTGATGCCCTCATCCAACACCATCTCTATGATATCGTCATTCAATGTTCACTTTACCTTCATTTCCTACAACCATTTACCTAGTAAATGGTTGTATGAATCGAATGAAAAGTAAAACTTGAATGAGGATATCATAGAGATCCTGTCGGATATGGGCATCACTGGGATACGAGATCAGAAGTTCAAGTTAGATGTTATGCTAAGCAGTAGTTAACCAACATTTGTATAGAATACTTAGTTTTGTTATTAAATTTGTGAGTACAACACAACCAATATTCTTCCAATGCACTATATCAGTAGAAACAACTGCATAAATGACCAAAATACAGAATATAAATGATCTATTCCATAATAGTTAAGGTCAAGTGATTTTGGAAACATAGAAACATAAAGAACTAGTTCATAAGAGTCTCTCATTAAGTTATTCTTTACTAGAAATAAAACTCATTTCTAAAACCATTATTCATAACCTAAGGATATAAAACATAATAAAGGGTGATCATATGTGCTCAATAATTGTAAACATGGGAGATATCAATGATCATATAAGGACACCATAAGTAGTAGGAATTCAACTTCATCCTATCTGTGTACAATCTTCCTTCAGGTATGATGACCATTTGTTTCTAAACACATCTATATCCATGACTATGTGATTCAAATTTCATAGTAACAATTATTAGAACATTGATTACCTCATCTAAGTCATGTTTTTAGGGGAATGGCTCAACTAAAACCTGGTAGGGGTGGGGTAGGAACTTCACACATGAGTTTTTGTTTAGTTGTTTTGTCTCTTTTCCTCTCCCCCATCAAACATGCTATAATCTCTCTCTGTTATTGTAACTCTTCTTAAAAAATAGCTATTTTTTGCATCCTTTTCGTTTCCTCAATTTGATCCTCAACATTTTTTTTTTGAAAATATGTTTAGGGTGTCACCCCAAAACACTCACCTCTGATGTAGCCATACTGTTCTAGCTGCTTCAAGGATAATAAAATTAGGTCTTCATTTGGTGTAGATGTTGTTGATTCCTGTGACTATGTTAGATAAAAAATATAGGAAAATAAGTAGTCATTGTTATGTAATAGTGATTTTAAAAAATAAAATTATATTATGTCATACTTACACGTTTTTCCCACACTTTTTGTGGGTTTTCATCTATCAATATCCCCTCTTTATTTACCCAAGCCTCCTTCCATAACACATAGTGTGGGATGGATGTGGCTTTCAATATCTATTCATCAATATGCATACAAATAGAGAAACATGGTTAATGTGTTGTTTTATGTCACGTACAAGTCGTACGGTAGATTTAAAAGACGTACCAATTTTTTCTCATGTGAAGCATACCCCATACTTGCTTTATGGTAGGGGTATGCTGGTTTTGTTGGTTGTTATTTATTTTTAGCATTCAATTACTGCTTCATAAATAAGAAACTGTCAATAAAAGTTCCAAATGCAAGAAAATCATACAATGTATTACCACACACAATGTACCTGAAAAATATGCTCCACCCGACAGTTTCTAAAATAATCCCACACTCCTCCGGATATCAAGTGTGCATAAAGTGGAGGTGGGTGCGACATGATTTTCCTTTCAGCATCTTTAAGATTGTATTTCATTAATATTGTATGGATGCCTCTATGAATCCTTCCTGAAACTCTTAATACATATTCCTAGTGTGAGGCATCTACTATAAATGCACTCTACAATGGATGATGAAGAGTATGTCAATGTTTTAGTAGTTTATTTTATTTTAATAAATTAAAAAATCTATATCATAATGTTACCATAATCTCTTCTTACATTACAATCTAAAGGCTAGTGAAAACATAGTGCCAGGACTGTACATCAATCGGCACGCATTTCCAAGTGATGATTACAATGTATCTACTAAAGATGGATTTGTTGGGGTTAACATGTTGGCCTCACTTATTCCATCCCACATCAAATTTGATGCCTTTTGATTCTAACATAAGGAGTTTGGCTAACACTGTCAAACTATGATGCTCTTGTTTTTTTTGTGCCGTAATAGTTTCATTTCCTACCATTTACTTAGAAGCACAGTCATTATATTCCTCTAGAGCACTAGCATCGACCCTAGGACTGGAAACAATAGGTTGAGAAAACTGTTGTACCTTAGTACTGAGACCAGCAACAACTGGTTGAGAAACCAGTTGTTACTCTGCACAGAGACCAACCGCTATAGGTTGAGACACCTGTTGTGCCTTGGGATTGGGTGTATCAACAGGTGCATATTTCATTATCTGCAGAAGTGGTTTAACATTTTATTTAGATTAAATTAAAGCTGAAACGAATAAATAATAACATAATTTAACACAATGTATATTACAATAAAAAAGTAACCTGATTATTGAACTCAATTTTTTTAATAGCTGAAGAGATTTGACCCCTCTATCGACTATGTAAATCATTTCATTGTGGTCTCCTATAACATAAAAAATTACATCTACATTGGGACCACTGAAAAATGATTATGAAGTCCCTATGAAAGGGTCATCATCTGTTGAACTTTCATCTCACCCTTCAGTTGTTTTGGTCGATAACAGAACAATTGACCAGTTTCAGTTTGTGGGGTGTAGAACATAAAATACATGTACTACCTGTGATACCATTATAAATAGTTCATCTTTCTCCCCTTCCATACTAAAATCAACTTTCAAGAATCCTAATTCATCTATTTTAACAGCACTCATGTTATCAACCCACATGCATTGAAAAATCAGCACTTGAATTTCGTATACACCAGCTCCCATATTTGTTTGATGATGCCAAAGTATGACATATTCACATAAAATGGATTTATGTTCATAGCACCAGAAACATGCATCACTTTATCCATAAGTGTAACCCAACTATTTTTCATGGTACTTTCTTCATCATGTTCATTAGTATAGAGTGTATTACCATTAAATGCATAAGCATTGTAAGGTAATACAGACACACTTGATCCTCCAACTGGCCTTCGAAGTCATTCTGAAATTGATTCCAAATTTTCATCTAACTTCTTAAAAATATTATCCCAAAACAATCCTATAAACTATCAATTATGTGTATCTAATATCCATTTTTCATCCCTATATGGATTCAAATGCCTAATAATTGTTTTGTGGGTTTGAACATATGGGTCAACGTCGAAAATGTTATGAAAAACTTAAAGGTGGGCCTACTCTTGATCTTTAATATTGATTGTGACAACCTCTCGTCCAGAAATTCATTCACCATCAAGCCACCTAGTGTGATGAGATTTAGGTAGGACAACATTTTCCACACCAGACAAGAATTCGATACAGAATTCAATGGCTTCCTCAAATATATATTTCTCCACAATACAACCCTCTGGCCGACTTTGATTTTATACACACCGATTCAAAATCATCATATACCATTCAAGTGGGTCCATCCATCTATAATGTACAAGACCAAAAAGTCAAGTCTCTCTCACCAAATTAACCATCAAATGAACCATCATATCAAATAATTTTGGCCAGAAGAACTTTTTCAATTCACATAATATGATGAAAATTTCTCTATCCATAGTTAGAAATTTCTCTGGGTCTATAACTTTGCTGCATATAGCTTTAAAGAAGTAACAGAGCTTCATTAATGTATGGAAGACATTCTTGAAAAAAATACAATGTAAATCTATCGGAATTAGATCTTGCAAAAAAACATGGAAGTCATGTGATTTCAGACCCTTTAATTTTAAATCTCTCATTGACACAATGTTCTTAATATTTGAAGAATACCCCTCTGGAAACTTTATGTCATTCATGAATTTACAAAACCGATATCTCTCCTGTCTGGAAAAAGTATAAGTAGTAACAGGAAGAAATGTTTGTTTTTCACCCTTCACTGGTGCCAACACTTCTCGTATTCCCATTTCTACCATGTCCAATCTAGCCTTAATTACATCTTTTGATTTTCCAGGTTCATTTAGAAACGTGTTGATGAGACTACCACATACATTTTTTCAACATCCATAACATCAAGAAAATGTCAGACATACTGACAATTCCAGTATGGTAATTCAAAAAAACTGATCTCTTTCTCCAACCAGTTTTTGTAAGGTTTTTCGAAAAAGGTTTACCAAAATTAGTGTCCAAATATTTTACTTTCTCAAACAATTGATCATTTTTTAGTGGAGTAAATGTTGTACATTCTTCTAAAATTCTATCAAATTATGTTTTCCAGGATCAGTACATATGTTATCGGGGTAGAAATATGTGATGTCCTAGATACACAGTTTTCGATGAATGTTTCAACCTAATTGATTGTGTACCTTGTTCACAAATGGGACACCATTGAGTTCCCTTAATTCTATATCCTGACAAATTTCTATAAGCAGGAATGTCATTTATTTTCCCATACAACATTTCTTTCAAAGTGAAATATTCATTTTTTGTAAGCATCATACAACATAACACCTAAATCCCACAATAAATTCAAATTCTAGATTAATGGTGCCAAATAAACATCAATATCATTACACAGTTGTTTTGGTCCTAAAATAAGCATAGATAACATGATGTATTTTCATTTCATGCATAACCACAATGGTAATTATTAATTTACCAACATAATTGGCCATGTACTATGACTTCTGCTTTGAAAAAAAAAGGATTCACCCCATCTATAGATAACGCAAGACGAAGGTTTCTCTGCTCATTTCCAAATTCAGGATACTCATGATCAGTTCTCTTCCACCGAGGAGAGTCTTCCAGGTGACATAGTTTCCCATATTTAATTATTGTATCTGTTAGACATATCAATTTTCCTGCAGTCTCCTCACTTCCATATAGGTGTCTAAACCATGTAATGATTGCAAAGTACCACACAATTTTCATAATAATAAAATCATCATTCTTGTATCAAGAAGCACAACACATTGGTAATTATTTAAGTGATTTGTGGTACTTGTGAAACAATAGAGAGTCATTCGAATAGGCATGTATTTTTTCAGAAAGCATAACCATCGAGCATAGCATTCATTTTGGAATTTTATGTTCTTATTGGGGGCCCATTATCTTCAGGGAGCATGTCATTTAAGAGAGAAAGTAGTTCCGTAAAACTAGCGTCACTCCACCGATTTCCTACTTTCAAATTATACAGCTTCAGTACGACTGACAATGCTGTATATTTAGTTTAACTAGAATACAATTGTGTTTTTGCACAACTCTTTAACATCTAAATCAATTTTTGGAAATCATGAAGTTCATATTAAACTGTCCTTGCCATTTCCTCAATAAAATCTTTATCATCATTCACATCTATAATCACATCCTCCGTATGATCATCTTCCTTTTTCACACTTGTAATCATATCATATGATCAATAAAACACTGTGTTATCCTATCCACTACCTACATTTGTTTTCCCTGTGTTTTTTTCCAACATGTATAACGTCGATATATTCCGTGACAGATCAGGTGTTCTTCCAACTCCTCTAGACTAATTTGTCTTCAATAACAACTTCGTAAACACTAACAAAGGATTTGATAAGGGTCACATGCATGAACTTTTGCAAACATGATAAACTCTTTCATTCCATCTTCATACTCTTTTGTCAATCGATTGGCATTTATAAATTCATTATTCATATTCATCCTATTTGGTACAGTAATATTAATATAAAAAAAATAATTACACTATAGATTTTATACAAGCTATGAGAATCCCTTGAAGTATAACATTTTAGTGTCCAACATGTGATCTATATGCATTGGTGTAAACCGATTTTTTAGTGTTTTTCTAGAAACATAATGACTCTAGTCAAGAACTATGGTACTAAACTAATAGATGAAATGATTTTCAATAGAGTGGTTGTGGGTGGAAGGATTCATTACTTTTGTTGTTATGGTAATTTGACTAGGGTTTCCAAAAAGTGTCTCATAGAGTCCTCTAGTGAAGTGGTTTTCTAGGATTCAGTGGAATTGCAATAGTAACAAAGTTGTGCTACCATTCAAATGGGTAAATTATGGACTGATATTAAATGGTGGAAGAACTACAACATGGAAAACAAATGGAATAACAGTCATTCCAACAACTGCAACACCATACAAACACACAATCATGCTCACAATCACAACACTATACAAACCGAACAATCAAAATTTCAGATTTTACAAAGCATCCCTTATTCAATTTTGTTTGTTATTTCAGGCGTTATCACAGAATTATTATCATCATATGGTGTTTATTCATAATTCAAGTATATGAAAATTAGAAATTTTCATATTCAATTGTTCAATAGCAACCAACCAACATGCAAATCATTTAGTGCAAAAATAAGGACCACCAATGACAACGATTTTTAGTGGGGAGTTTAGCCAGCACATTTCACATTATAACCATAAATATCAAATAGTAATAACATGCGAACAAGAAGAAACCAATGAGTAATAGGAGAAAACTCACCGTGAAGGTGTCGTTCAGCGCATGGAGGAGGTGCGTTTGTGGCAGAGGAGAGGCACGCAGCAGAGGAGATTACCAAATGAAAAGAAAACATAAAATGATAACTCACATACTATATTTATCCAAAATAGGTCCAATGAGATTTAGGAATGGAAAATGTCTGGATAAACATCATTAAAACCTATATATGAAGATCCGTGAAACCCATCAATTCAAGGCAATATTTTTTTCACTAAACACGTCATGAGTTTCACTATGATAGCACCCCATGATACTTATCCAAAGTGCTCCCCACCATCATAAATTCCTATTGTAACACATCATCCTATAGTCCAACAAACCACTTGGTGTGGTTTAAAACTAACCAAACCAAAAAACAGATGAAAAAACCCTCCAAAATCTGGTACTAGTTTTCATATTTTATTCCAAAGATATTCAAACAAGTCTTTACTACTTATTAACAAGGCCCTAACATGCTGAATTTCCCAAAACAATTCCCAGTCATACCAAAAAATTAACCTGTCATACCCAATATGAAGTAACCATTTCCCTCTATTGTCTACAAAATCTAATCTCATGGAAAACACTACCACTACATTTTTATAGAAAATTCAATCCTTTAATCTTGGGAAGAAATAGGTCCACCCCCTAAATAATGCGATGAATGGGGTTCACCCCCAAAATCACATGATGAATCCTGATTTACATAATGAATGACCTTAAGATCACATCAAGATTATCCAGATCAGTCTATAAAAATATAAAATTTATCTAGTACATCATTTAAAATATAAATTAGGTATTTATGTGGCACTAGATAAATCAGATTCACCAACTCAACAATATACAAATTTCATATCAACCATCCCGTAACCAGTCCCATTATACTGAAGACCCTTGTAACATGAGGGGCATACCTCCATAGTGAATGATCCATCTATTATCATAAAAATTTAATATATGTGATCATATTTATCATACCTAATCTCTAACATGAAATATCAAGTGCCACATATTCCCTAATCATTGAAATGTTATACCCATCACCCATTGAAATTCATCTGAAATGAATGTCGCACCCTCAACAACCATTGGTTCACTCGCCAATACATATTTACCTTATAAAAATTATCTATAATCACTTAAACATGTTCTACCACCAAATTTGTGTTGCTTCTATTGATCCATGATCATTTATCCAAAGAAACACATGTCTAGGATTAACTCTTAGATCAAACATGACACTATATTTGTTCCATTTGTGACGTATCATCCACCATAGATTGAAATATTATATATCAACCAAAACCCCATGAAATTGAGTTTAAAATAATTTCTTCAACTCCATTGGTCCTTGGATCACACTTTACATTTCACTGACTAAAAATTTAAATTGGTACCATGCATAACCGGCGTGTAACATTCTCACCTCATCCAATATAATGGGTGTAAAATATTGTACCACCAGATCAAATTACATGACTCATGATCCTAAAATTCAAAAACCATTTTTCTATAATAAAATACGATATTCTTGAGATACTCTAAGTCACATGATCTATAAACATACTGATGTAAAACCCATACAACCACATGAGCCAGTCTACAGAATAGTGGCCAATAACCCTCGTTATTGAAATAATGCATGTATTGATAGGTGTAAATATCTGTGATACCCAGAATTATCACCCGACATGGACTAAACTGAGTCCTATCTCATCTATATTAGGCTCACATGCCCAAACCAATGACCATGCTCCATGGTATGTCAATCATCAAAACAAACAACCTCCATGCTACTTTACAACAAGATTAACATTCGTAAAATTTTCATGAAAACCGAACTAATACATTTTAACTGGTATCATCTCAAAATTAAAAGTTTCCATACATAATCTAATATATACATCACTAAAAACACATAAAAAATGCACATGGCTAGGAATCACAGTAATCATACCCATGAAACAAACCATGATACCAAAAATATTGACACTCATGGCACCCTTCTCAAAAATATTCCAAGGAATCTCAATGCCTATATAATCTCAAGTCATGGAAACTACTCATACCTTCCACATTACCAATGTCTAAGGAATCACCAGGCATATATCTCATACTTGGTATGACACCACTTATACAAATCCCAAGTCAAACCATATACCATTGCATCATGTTTCTAAATAATTCACAAACTTAGGCTAACCCCTAACATATTTTAACATTGTAAAACACATTTAATCTCATCCACAATACCGGAAACACAAATAACATGATCCATATATCAAAGTAATAAGCTCTCGTACCTATCCCATATGTCATATCTCATAGGTAACAACCATGATTCCATCTAAAATATCACATGAAAACTCATAACTAATACAAACCACTCTAGGTCTCATATATATAAATATTATACCTTATATGAAAATCCATTTTCTCACAAGGCTGAAAATTCTTAGACTACAATGGAAATTATTCTCACCAATCAAAATTATGTGGCCCCACCTCCTTAATAATACTAAATCTCCGAAAAGATTCTCATCAGCCCTTCATAAACCTGAGTACCCCCTCGAGTATCAGATTCTCATCTATCACCATAAAAATAATCAATGGTATCCCTCTACCACAATTTGTATCAATTAATTTTTGTTACCTGTATTAACACAACCTTGTAAAAATAGTAAACCATGACATGATATGTCCTTATAAACCATTAAGGGTTACCAAGTATGAGGGATCACGATGGAGGAGGCAGTGGTGGCAGAGGTAGTGGTGGCGGAGGGAGAGAAGACGGAGGTAGCGGCAGTAGAGGCAATGGAAGTGGATCAAAAATGGTGGAGGCAGTGATGATAGAAGAGGAGGACGGTCAAGGCGAAGGAGGAGGAAAAGGAAACGGTGGAGGAGGAGAAGGATGAGGAGGAGTAGGAGGGGTTGTGGTGGAGTAGGGGTCAGGTTCAGCATCCATAAAGGCTTGAACACATGTGATAGAGGAGGGGCCTATTGGTGTTCTTTTATAAATATTTTTGGAACCTTTATCAGTGCTTGTTAAAATCCTTGAAAAAAGTATGTTTTATCAGTGCTAAAATAATAGTGCTGACAAAACTGACCATTATCAGCACTGTTTTAGTGCTGACAAAGATAAACCTTTATAAGTGCTAAAAGAGCACTGATAAAGTGCCTATTTATCAACGCTAAAATTATATAACAGATAAATACGTGTTTTATCAGCGCTTTTTTAGCATCAATAAATGTCTGTCTTTATCAGCGCGAAAAAGAGCTCATAAAAAATCTATTTATCAGTGCTAAAATTATAGTGCTGATGAATACTTATTTTATAAAAGTATACTTTTAATAAATTATTTTTTTATTATATATTTATTTAAAATGATATATAGGATTAATATATACTTATTTATTAATAATTATAACTAAAAATAGTATATATTTATATATATTGGTATATAATTGATAATGCATTCAAAAAACATTATTTTTGAATATAAATATGATAATTTTATATAAATAAACAATAAAAACGTTTATCCCCACTATTAATAGTGCTCATAAAGGGTACACCTTTATCAGTGCTTGTTTTAGCGCTAATAAAGGTTACCTTTATCAACACTTTTACCTAACACTGATAAAAGCATGCCCCTTTAACTATGCCTTCTATTTAGCACTGATAAAGGGCAGTGCTTCCCTTACCCTGTTTTGTGGTAGTGAGGAACTGATACTTTGCACTATGGCCCACAATTGGGAGAGAACTACTCTTATAATGGAAATTCCCTTCAATAGGGATTGATGATCGGGGAGTACCACTCTATATATAGAGGACCGATTACCTCTATTATGTTTTGGTATTGAATCTAAATGTATATACTATATCCATGATGCAATAATTAGTAAGATTGAGGAGTACCAACCCTAGTAACCCCCAAAAATCAAATCTGATCACTACCACAAGCTAATTTTCACTAAATAAGGGACACACTTATATGTAAATTTATAATTTTTATAATTTCCAATCAATTACCACCATTACATCTGATGTAGAAAATTACTCAGGATAGGAATCTTGTGGCTCAAACTATGAGTGTCATAAAAAGGGATGGACAATGTAGAAGTTCCTTGGAAAAGTAAACTCCATGTACATTGGGTCACATGGTTTGTTACACCACTCATATTATTAGACATTTAATTCCTTGGACATATCTTTAGTATCTATGTGTATAATGTTTTTATTTTTCCATGTATTTTTTGGTTATTTTATGGATTATTTTCAAGACCATGAGTTAAGATGGCATGCGATTACAATCCTCAGGGTTCCCAGAATGAATGTTTCAAATATATTAATTATATTAAATGGAACACATGCACAATTTTCTTAAAATGTGTAATATCATCCTAACAAGGGACTAGATCAGAAATATAAGTGCACCATTGAGTTTAGAATGTGGCTTTTACCACAGGGGAAACTTAACCTTTGTTGATGCAATTTGTTTTTACAAAATTAATTACAAGTGAAGATATGAATAAAATAATTAACTAAATTATTTTATTTCTAATTCTTTATGAAATGATTAACATTTATATAAATATTTTGTTATGAAGAAATCCCAAGGTCAACCACATAACCTTAGAATCATTATAAAACTATTGGAGAGAACATTAGAGGATTTCACTCAGATGAAAGACCACAAGATGATGGATCAATGATCAAATGCCGAATGAAATATAAGTATCTAAATAATTAATATGACACCAAATAATTATTTATTATCAATTGATCCAAATCGTGGTAGGGTGGTTGTTTGAATTGTTTCCTTTCACTGATCTTGATTCCTACGATGAACACTAATTAGTAGACCAGCATATTGATCTATGTATCATTTATATATTTATAATGGATTTATTTGTAGTGAAATTTTTGGAGAATTACTTTGGATTATTAATTTATTCATTTTTGTTATTAAGGAAAAAATGAATATCAACACAAACATTGAGCATGATTCATTTATCTAATTTGTTCTTTTTCTTTTCTCCCCCAGTTCTTCATTTAGTATGGGTTTTATTCATTTTTATTGAGGTTTAAAAATATCCTGACCAATTGATATTTACACACCCGTTTCTTGGTGTAATGATATGATATCATAGATATTGGATCAGGATGACATGAATGTGGTGCAACGACAAACATGGTAGTGAATCAGATGGTGTAGATAATATATTTTCTCATTCTTTCAAACATAATGATGAACAAATATGATACCATTTTTAAAAAGGATCAAAGGACTGAATATTTTTGATTTAGGGTTGGAATGACTCCCGGAGGATTTATCAATGTTTTTATGGGAATAAATTACCTAATTGAAGGATGGAGTATCATCTGGGACGCATGGAGATAGATCTGGAATTTACGAAAAATCTACATTACATGACATGTAATCTAGATATACTTGACTTATGGTCCCCAGGATATAGTTCTAGAGGTTCTATTAAAGATTAGGATCAAATGATGTATGACCCCTTTCAAAATCATGTGGCCCTCCCCAGTTGAATCAGTATGTATTTTTAAGAGTACACAGAAATAGGGTAAAAGTACACAGGTAGATGGCATGCTATGTACCGATACATACACATTGCTTGGAATACACGAGTTAGTATAATGACATAGCATTGGTACATGGACATGGCTTGGAAACATAGGATCTATACCCTATGTCTCTACACACTGTGTACTCCTACAAACAGTGATCATTGAGACTGCATTCCATGTGAGGCCCTTCCACATATGTAGACAAAGGGATAGCTGGAAACATAATGGAAAACCTGGAATACACCATATACTCCCATGAAGAGTTCTTTTCTCTCTTCATTTTATTATTTTAGACTAGTGTGGGTTTATTGTCTTCCATGGGTACTTTCGCTTGAGGGTACAATGTGGAATTATATCCATATTCACTGGATTGTGATCCCCTATAGAGGTCGAGTCTCAGATAGAGTATTGGTGCCCCTCCATGTGACTGGAGTGCACTAATCAATCACTATTTTTCCCTAGATGGATTTTGTGGACTCATAAAGAGATTCATGCTAAGGAAATTGATCCTCGATCTAGAAGGTCATATTTATAGTGTTTGTGGTATCATTGGCATATGATCCCCTATATAGCTTATTGATCCAAATTGGGTTCTTAGTTTCCCCCAGTGGCTTTGGGGGTGACCACTATCTATGTATTGGGGTCTTCTTAGACTAGAGATTTTTTATGGGTAGGTTCCAATGATCTAGATATCTTCATCTAGTGTCTCCAATGATTACATGGCTCATGGAGTGGGTTCTCCCAAAAAGACCCTTCCTTCAGGAAAAATCATGTGGTTGGCAGTTGGTTATGACCACCTAGTTGTGTGGTGTCTTTAGTGAGTATATATAGGTGTATTTTTATAAATTTATTATTTTATATTTTATTTAGATGAATATACTTTTTACTTCAAGTTTAGTATTTTTGGGGTTTCCAATAGTGTATTGTTATACTCACCCCTTCATGGGATTTTCCCACATGTGCCTTGTCTTATATAGATGAAGACCCTTATGATGTTTTCCTAGGAAGACAGTGAGTGGGTGGACCATATATGGAGCTCTCAGACTAAGGTGTTTTACTAGGATAATGCTTTTGAATTTAATTATTTTCCATTGGAGTAGGTTGAACTCTTTACAATTTTTTTGGGATAGTATTCAAACTTTTTTATTGTATCATTAATTTTATTGTCATACTATATTATGGAATCTTAGATGTATTCATGAATTATTTTATTTTTTAAAATTTTATTATTATGTGTTATAGTACATGTGTGTCTGTATAGGTAATTTAAAATAATGCCTCCAATTTTTTGGATTTTTCAACTCGGTGATAGTTTCCATCCTTTGGCCTATTAGAGGGAGGTTTGGGGTTGTCATGGGTCAGACCTCAATAGGTCCGATCATGAAAGAGTGGAATCAGAGTGCATTTCTACATTATAACTGGAGTTGGTAAGTTTGGTTTTGGAAAATCGTATTTAGTGTTTTGAGTTTTGATTTCAGGCTGGGGAATCCAAGGTTGGTGTGGTAGACGATACATCTATACAGCATGACTCTAATCACATGCATTTCAACTTGACTCATGTAATCATTGGATGCATAGAAATTTTTTGTTATATGAATCATATAAGAATGGTGATGTTTTTCATGTCCTCCTCAATTCATCTCCACAAATATACTCTTTTTAATATGGTATATCTCATATTATTTTAAGGATTCCTCCCCATACACAACCATACAACATTCAACTACATGATCACGAGGGTGGTATTCTTAGTGACAAGGCATTGGTACAAGGACTTGTACAAGATATATGACCTTTGGGTCGTTTACCAGCTACACCACCACCCATCAGCAAAAAGCTAGAGTTTGATGTACTAGATGAGGAAGCATACTGGTTGATAAAGTTTCACAAGTTCCAGAGGCATTGATCACCTAGGTTTCCAGGCGATCCATCCCCCAGGTGATTGATGACCGGATATAGGCCATCACTCATGTTTTCCACCTTGTGAGGGTGCTAGAAGGTCAGATACTATACCTTTTGTGGAGCCTTATTTAGGGATCTGTTGGGCGATGGTGTATCTTAGTGACTTAGTCACATGATGAGAAAATTATATCCTAGTTAGGCTTGGAGTGTCTATTCAGTGAGGGTTCTATCCATCCACTATATTATAGGAACTCATATAGGATTATCTACATCTGTAACATAAAAGTATGAATGTGGATGAGTATTTAGTGAGGTTTTCAGATATCCCACATTACTCCTTTCATATTGTGTAAGATCTGTTCATCATAGCTAAAACATTTGAGTAGGGATTTCACTAGAAGATCAGGGAATCAGTAGTATCTATTTTCATTTCTTCCTTTGATGGAGTTTCTGATTGAGACTCAATGGTGGATATATTTTTGGAATAACATACACTAATAGTTAGAGGTAGCAGTGGTCACTTAGTAGTCACGACCTCAGCATCATATAGTGGGAAATAATCATAAGTTTATAACAATATAAGATGTTTCATGAGGTAATTCTAGGATTTAGGGCTAGTAGTGAAGGGACCTCAAGGTGGATCGAATCAGCCATGGTAAATATAATTTCTCTCCTATGATGGTTGGTGACATCTGGCTTGATATTATTTGATGTGACATATAGCTGATCAAAATATGGTTGTGGGGTATTGGATTTAGAGATAGAGTCTTGAGGAAGGTGGTTTGTAGGGTGGATGATGTGGTAGAGGGGGAAGTATGGAAGCCAGAGGCGCTCAGAGGTTTGACTTATTACTTCCACCCCATGTGGTCTATGCCAGGATCAGGGATGATGCCAGATGTAGGCTATGCAATCCTATAACCCCAGGGATTTAGAGATGAATCAAGGTATAATTCATGACTTTTATACTTTATCATAAGTATTGATAGGAAAAGTTTCTATCCATTCCTTCCATTCCACTTCTATGGTTTGATACATAGAGATTACAGATCAGCCATTGGCTCGAACCATGCGGTTAGAGACTTTAATAGGTGGTGACTCAATGATTCCATATATATGCTGAAAGTCTGATCTACCTCTTGGAATGGAGATTTTAGTTTGAGATCTCAATGTTTCAAAAATGATTCTATATGATGTCATCTTAGGTATGCACTGGCTATCCAATGTTCATTCCAAAATTTTCTTATTTGGTATAAGATGTGGTGAGTCTGAAATAATGGAATGAGGTTTTCCATCATGGGTGAGAAGGATACCATGGTGGAGAAGGATGTTCCCAAGAGTAGGAATGAGAAACTAGTTAATCACTAGTTGGAAAGAATGAATCTGGGTGTAGTGGATGATTTTGGATTTTAGTTTCCTAAAGTTGTGGAGGAGTATGAGGATATCTCTCTGGAGGACTTACCAACTTTACCTCTCCACCAAGAAATGTAATTCTATATTGACTTTCATCTGAGGACCATGAATATATATTAAACAGTATATAATAAATATCTCATAGAGATATGAGAGCCGAGGATAATATATGAGGAATTAAAGGAGAAGAGATTTGTGGGTCCCAACATTCCCCCTAGGCATCCCCTGCATTTTTTTATCAAGAATGAAGATGAAAGGTTGATTCCATGTATAGATTAATGTCTCTTGAATCAAGTGGCCATGAAAAATAATTATCTACTATTGAGGACTAAAGACCTCTTCGATCAGTTGAGTGGGGGAATGTTTGTTCCATAATATTTCCCTTAGGTTAGGCTATTACCATCTATGAGAATGGGAAAACGATATAACAATGGCAGAATTCAGATGTTACTATAGTCTCTATAAGTACTTGGGGATTCTGTTTACCATGAAGAACACCTCCACAACGTTTATGGGACTTATGAACCAGAAATTCTAGACCTTTCTGGATTGGTTCAGGGAAATCATTATTGATTACATCTTAGTGTATTGGGAATTATAGGAGGATCACATGGGACACTTGAGGATGGTCCTTGATACAGTCTAATAGCACCAACATTATTGGAAGCTATCAAAGTGTCAGTTTTGGATTCACGAAGTCCACTTTCCGGGATACGTCATCTCAAGAGATAGAGGTGCAGTTGAATGAGTAAATATTGAGGTAGTGATTTCTTAGGAGCCACTCAAGAGTGTTACCTTGGTGTAGAGTTTCCTTGGGTTAGAAGGGTACTATTAGAGGATTGTAACTGACTTCTCTAGAGTCTTAGAACCTTTTATAGGCATTAATTGGATGGGGAGGACATTCTTATGGATGAAAAGGTGAATAAAGTTCTTTCAGGAGCTTAGAAAAGGGTTTATGAGTGCTCCCATCTTGATTTTTTAAAGGATGGTGTTGAGTAAATTGTGTTCTATGATGTATTAGGGACTAGAATCAGTTATTTTCTAATGCATTGGTATGTAGTTATTGAATATGGTTCAAAAAATTTGATACCACATGGGAAGAACAACGTGATCCATGATCTTGATTTTGAAGCTATAGTATTTTATTTGAAGATGTGGTGACAATACCTTATGGATGAGCAATTTTTTATATATTCGGACCACAAGAGTCTCAAGTTTGTCTTCTCTAAGAAAGATATTATGTTGAGATAAGGGTGATGGATATAGGTCCTCCAGGGCTATGAATTCGAGATTATATATACTCTTACAAAGGGAGACATGGTAGAAGTCACTCTTATCAAGATATCTTATTCTCAGTTGATGGATGAGGTGTCAGAGTAGTTAGTCTCATTCCCATTGTCCTTTGTGGGAAAGGATAGTTATCCATATCTTTAGTTGATGGTTGTTACCCCACATCTTTTATATACTGAAATGGATTGTCAATGAGGAGAAACTGACTCTGATATATTACTTACTTACATATTAATTGGATATACTAATTTCGGATATTATTAAATTGGGGAGAATATTATCCTTTTTAAAGGACTAGTGATGGTACTTTTGATGTTAAAGGATGAGGTGTTGTGGGAGTTTAATACATCTCATTTATAGGAACATTAGGTGTGGAAAATTTGTACTAGGTCCTCCGATTTTAGTTTTTGTGTCTAGGTTTGAAAAAAGAGTTTTAAAGTTTTTCACTCAATGCCTTACTTTCCAGCAAGTGAAAGACGAGCAGTAAGTACCAGATAGTTTTTCTTAACCCCTTGAGGTGCTAGAGTGGATGTGTGATGAGATATACATTTACATCATTATGGTATTACCACATAATTCCATTGGAAAAAATGTGATCTAGGTTATTTTAGACAGACTCACCATGTTAGCCCACTTCCTAGCTATTCAAGATCATCGTTCACCAGAGATATTGGGGTGCCTCTATGTATAGAAGATAAAACAAATCCACATATTTCAATAATAAATTTTCTATGACCATGATTTTCTCTTCACATATCAGTTATGGAGGGGATTATGGGAATCTATTAGGACTCAGTTACAATTGATCAAAAAATTCCACCACCAAATGATCGCAATACAAGGCCAACTATTTAGGTCCTAGAGGAAATATTGTGTTCTTGCATGTTTGATTTCGGCCATAGTTTAAAGGACCACAAACACTTGGTGGAGTTTGTATAAAATAATTTCTACCATTACAACATTGTTATGTCACCATTAAATACATTTTATGGGAAAACATACAGGTCACCACATTATTGGACTGATCATGGCATGTCAATACTTATTGGAACGAAGTTGGTTGGAGCTACTACATAGTAGGTGCAGATAATCTAAGAGTGGATGAGGACTTCATAGAGCCTTTGGAAGACATATGAAGTCTGATCATTAAGATATATGGAATTTAAGGAATGGATGTGTGTTCTTGAGATTCTCACTTCAATGTTAATTAATGATATTTGTCCATGATGGCACGTTATCTTCGAGATTCATTGATTCATTCTAGATTTTGTGTAGAGTTTGTGAGGTGAAATACCTCCTATCCCTACCACTTCAGTTGGAATATATATACAATGTCATCCACCTATTGTAGCAGATGAGGTATGTATATGTCCTATCTCACATTATCGAATAGGGTCAGTTGGATGTTGAGGATGGAGCTACCTTTGCAGAATACCCAATGGAAATCAAGGATCTACAGAAGTGGATCATTCACCTATGATTGATTCCCATTGTGTGTGTTAGGTGGAAGCCTGAGAATATTCAATACAGCACATGGGAATGGGAGGATTAGATTCATGCTCAGTACCCACAAGATTTATAGGAAGCACTTTCCCATAAACATTGATTGTAGGAAGGATCATAAGATTTCCCAGAAGTACATTCCCAAAAACTTTTAATGGATAAGAATTATAAACAATGATGCGATCATTGTTCCATTAAGAGTTTTAAAAAATAACTCAACATCTAATTGTTGAGGTAATATAGTGATACCCATATAAATTTGTTCAGAAATAAAATATTGGGTGGATCCAGAATCTAATAAAACATTTTTTACTTTAGAGTGTATTGTAAGTGTACCTTTCACCACTTCAGTTTCACACTTCACATTGTCGATAGTGATTACATGTGAATTTACTTTTCCTTTGGACTTATGAGTTTCTTAATGTTGATTATCTTCAATAACCCTTGTATTAGGGAATCGATTGTCATAATTTTCCATTTCCTTGCACTTGTAACATTGAAGTGTAAGAGGGGCATTCTGTGTAGACTTTTGTCTATTTTCATAATTATACATACCTTCCACATCACTTCAACATTCAACTAGCCTATGAACTTCTCTCCCACACCTAAATTATTTTTTAGTCCCTTTAAAAGACAGTTTACACCATGTTTCATTCCACACATTTAGAATAACGAAAAACTCATCTTATTTTTATTGCAGTCTATAGATTTTCCCTTGAATTTAATTTTTATCTTCTTATTAAACCAATTAGAATAATGGGATACTCCAATATCATTTTCAATATTGAGATCACGTCAAATGATTTATTCATTTCTATTGAAAGGCATTACGTGTAATTCTATTCAGAGACTTGGTTTGATGTCACAAAAGAATTGATCAATTTTACTCTTGGGTTGGATAATAATTCCAGAAGTATACCTTGATAGTCATGTAAAATTCACTTCCTTTGCACCAATGGATTCATCTTACTTTTTCTTAAGATCAAGTAACTCATTCCCCATATTTTATCAAAGAATACAGGGAAAGTATTTTTTGAAAATAAGTTCTTGTATACATCCAATTCCATGGATTCAATTTCATATCTTTCACTCGTATTCTTGATAGGGTTCCAGCATTTTCCAACTTCACCTTTCAAATTATAGACCGGTAGGATGAATTTATAATGTAATAAATAGTAGAGAACTGCAAATATCTTTTTTGTGGTACTGATCCTATGTTTATCCACTAATAGATCAGAAGACCCATTGAAGGAAGGTGGATGCTTCCCCATGAAGAACTCAACAAAATGTTGTTCCCTCCTCCCCTTGTTTGGTACTCCTGCATGATTTATAACTTGAGATATTATTGTGAGCATATCTACAAGATTTTTCATTCCATATACCTTAACACATAGTTTCATATGAGGAAGATAATTATATTATACATTTCATTCCACATTAACATGGTTCCTATGGGTTATAAGCATTGACTAAAACAAGGAAGCATAGTGTGAGAAACACTAATTATAATAGAAAAATACATAATAAATAATAAAATTTCAATTTAATATATTTATATTTTATAGTAGGTTATTCATGATCATTTATAAAAAATTAAGAGTATAACCTATACTTTGACATATCTATAGGGTTCTTCCTATGGTTTTATTATCCTAGATTCCAAAGGATAACTATACCATTCCTTTAATACTAACTATAACGACACATAATTTAAAAATGTTGATATTACTTCAAAATTTAAGAACATTCATTAAAAAATATAACAAATTAATTAAAATTCCATATAGGTATAGTGTCTTTAGAAACTAGAAGACATAAACCTCTGGTTCATAATACATCTTCTTTGTCTCCCACTTATTTAATCATAACTAGAGCCCTTTTTGACATATCTTATTTAATACCCTTCATTGAGACACGGGGGAATGAAAAAAAAGAACATGTGATGTCATATGCTTAGTAAGGGTAAAAAAGGTAAATATAAATCATATCATAATCAAAGGACATAAAAACAAAAAATTTGATAATATTATACTGCAAATAAAAGATCATGGTATCATGTCACGGGATAAATCATAAAACCTCATAACAATAAAAGAATGTAATCACAAAAGTCATAACATAATACATGAGATTTTTTGTTATACACACAAGAATTTAAAATCATTTTAGATTAGTCATTGCTCATTTCCAAGACCATAATAGAGGAAAAATTTCATTACTAAACTGAGTTCACTCCATATTCCAGCCCTGTACTACTAAACCGAGATAATTTATTATTTCATCCATGTCCATATCCTAAGATATAAATCTTAACTAAATGAATTGGTGTGAAATAAATGTGCCAAAAATATCATAATGAAATCATTCTTACGTGTGTCATAATAAAAAAATCATTCATCATAACCTGTGAAATAAATTGGGATTATTTAAACATCATTCCTCTACAACACAATCCATGTATATCAAATTGATTTCATAAATATAATTACATGAAAAACATAGTAAAACTGTAGGAACAATAGTGATATTAGACATGAAATGTAACCTTATTAAATAATTCCATCTTAGATGGAAAATAATTTTGATATAACACTTGAAATTAATTATTGAGGAAAATATTTTTTCATATACAAAAAAATTATCTTTTCACAAAATGAAATTCAATTTTTTAAGGTAAAATTTATTTGAAAATAAACATGAAATCTTATAGAGTAAGAAACAATAAAACAAGGTGTTATGAAATCATAAAAATTAGTTCATGTTGTATGAGTTAAAAAATCATTCTCCTCAATATTTTGCCTAAAATGTTAAAAAGTACAATATATCAAAAACAAAAAAAGATTCCTTCCATAACAATTAATAAAAAATCACTAATGGGTAAAATTTAATCTAAATAAATTCATAATAATATTAAGATTATTTTTGGAATACATAATTAAGAAATATAGACATGGATGGTAAATATACCCTAGTAAATACTTACATGTCAACAATTTTAGATAATAATGAGATTGAAAAGTTATACCTTACCTTATATCAAATATAATTATTATGTATCTAAAAATATGATATAATTATTTAAATAATTTCATTTAATTTATTTACAGTAATAAAAAAATTTATGATATCATAAATGATCATATTAGCATCGGTTTGATAGTAACATTATTACTCATCCATCATGTGTTAAGTTTTTTTATTTTATTATGCATTATTTGTTAGATAAGTTATTTTTAGTATTATAAGGATTTATTTATATCATTTACTGAATGATATTAATATAATAAATATCATATTTATTCATTACATTCATTTATATAATCTTTCATTAATGAATATCATGTACAATGAATCACATCACATCTTGGAGATTGTAGGTTGTACGTATGCACGAGTGACAATATCATTCCTATTATTGTTGAATAGTTTTTAAGTACATGGTGTATAATATTTTATAATAAATATAATGATTTAATTGTCATACATAGTTATTATTTACATCATTATACCAATCCAAGAAAGGTGGTGTTGAAAAACAGATTCGACCACGATGTGGAGACGGTAAGCCATACATATGCACGCGTGGTGATTTTGTTTTTCATAGGATAGATAGAACATGGAATATGGATGTTTTATAATCATAATAACATATTATTATATAATTCATACCGAATTTATTACTTTATAATGATACAAATCATGAATAAGAATTAGAAGAAGAAATTAGTTGTAAAGAATCGGTAGAGGAGATTACCGCTTCTTCGACATGATCCCTCTAATCTTATCTTAATGAACGCGAGTTGTTCATTGAATAAGACCAGAAACATTAGAATGTAATTAAGGAAGTTTATAATAGAAATTGGTAGGGTATGGACGATCATGAAATCTCAAAGTGTGGTGAAAAGGTGATGGAGGAGGTTCCCATTTATAATTGAGGTGAGGGGAACTTTTGGAAACTCAATAAAGAATAATTTATAATAAAATAAAAACTTACCCAAAAACAACCCAAATGTCCCAATTTAGATAATGATATGAGAGAGGTTTGTAATATTATGATCCCATACATTTTATACATGTTTTTCTATCAATTTAAACTTTTTCATTTTAATTAACACTTAGGTATTCTATATAATATTTAACTTGGGTAACATATATTTCAATATTAAAAGTCTACAATATTAACTTATTTGGTTTCAGTTAGACCATAAATAAGAATATTTGAAAATTTTATACCATATAATAATTATTAAATATATATATTTTAAAATTTATTATTATTTTTAAATAATTTCATAAAACACTATTTTTATAAACAATAAACAATATCAATTTTGACCGTATTCAATTCATAGATTTTAAAAATATTAAGATAAAAATTTGTCTTTAAAAAAACTATTTTATTATATTTATAAGAGGTAAATATCATCTCCAAAATTAATTTTAAATATTAATTATATAATTATATAATTATTTTAATATTTCTAATAACATTTATGTGATATCTTCAATAATAAAATAATCAATACATTAATTTTTTATAATTATCTAATACACTTATTTGATGACTAAAAATAAGAAATAAAATATGTGTTGAATATAAATCCACTATCATTCAATAGAATACAAGTTGTTAAATTTATCTTCATAGAAATGTTACATGAAAAATGATATAATTTTGAAAACATTAATCTGAAAACATTAACATCACTTTAAATAAAATAATATTAGTGTCATAATATTTTTCATATGGCTCAAAATAGTCAATAAAAAGATCATTAGATGATTATAGTAATGATATACTTGGCCAATAATATTTGTAAAAGTATTTGTGTCTTTTAATGGTTATTATAATTTTAATAAAAATTAGTTTATTGATTTTTAATTAATTAAATAATTTATCCATCATCAATGTATACTCTTTTAAGGTAATTATTTATTTCATAAAAAATAATAATAAATTACCATGATAAAAAAATAGGGATTTCAAATGAGTATTTGTAATCCAATTCATCTTCTGTATAACCCTATATTAAAAATTATTTAGTTATTAAAATTTGAGGGAGACATATTTAACTTTTCTTTAAATAAAATAAATAAAATGTCATAATCTCATCCATGTGGATTCCAAAGGATACCGTTTCAACCCAATGATGGTTTATGTAAAAACCTACCCATTCAATTATATTTAGACAAGTGTTTGGTTAATTTTATAATATTACTCCTACCCTTAATGAACTGATTTACCCTTTTACCTTATCAATAAAAATTACTGAAGTTAATATTCATAATACCCAAAAACAAAATAAATCTTTTTACATAATTTGGACGTACTGATTCCAAATATGGAATCAATTTTTAAAAGTTCAATTTAATGAATTGGAAATAATTAACTTTAAATTAATCCAATTGTTGAAATTAGAGAACGAATTATAAAAGTTACGATTTTGTAAAAGACTGAAATGTGTTTACATGTGAATTCAATGTAAAATTAATGAAAATGACCTTAATTATATTAAATGATAAAAATATATTATTTTTTTATTTAAAATCATTGAATAGTATAATTCAACAATATTAATTATTTTGATGAAAAAATTTTATTCAGTTAAAATTTTGTGTATTTTTACTATTCACTGAAACATGAAAGTTATTTGAAAAATATTAATAATTCATCCATAGTAAATTTTTGTATCCCTCATCTAAATGAGATGTTTATTTTTTCATACAAAAAATTTTCATGTATCAAAATATTAATTTAATTGGGTTTCTCCATTAACAGGCGGTAAAATTTTGCTTTTGAAAAATATGGGTTGTTATACATAAAATTGGGTTTATTGATACCCTAGGACTAAAAAATATTTTGGATTAATATATAAAATATTTTATTAAATATATAACATATATATTTCATTAATTTAATTTACTAAAAGTAATTTACTCAATTTATTAAGACAATACTAATAATATAAAAATGATTTATATTTTTCAGAAATAATTGATAGCCAATTAATTATCTTTACATTTTCACAAGTAAGTTATATTAATTTCCACTAACCTAAATACTAAGTCCTAATGGTCATTTTATATCAAGGTCAGATTTTAGTCTATTTAATCTCACAATTGCGTTCAATGAAATATATTGAATAATTTAAATAATTTAATGAAAATATTTTATAAAAAACATTCAGGTGTTATTGGGTTCAACAATATGTTAATAAATTTATCAGTACACAATTGTTTCTTGGATGAAGGATCCAATATCATAGATCTAGGATTGGAACGACATAATGGTGGTGCGAAGACAAAAATAACAATGAATTAGACGGTGTAGATACCCTATTTTTATTATCTTCAGCACTCAATGGAAGGTAAAGATCCCATTTTTTGAAAAGATAAAAGGACTAAATCATGTCGAATCTATTATGTAAATACTCCATGAGGCCCAATATACATTTCTATGGAAATTAAATCACTAGATCGATGGATTGATCATCTGTTAGGATGGATGGAGTTGGATATGGATTTCTGGGAAAATCCACATTACATGGTGTGTATCATGGATCTATATGACGTATGGCCCCACTACCTGTGGTGTCGGGGTTTCCGTCTGAGTTAAGTATCACCTAGTTATTGATCCCTACAACCTGGTCTGTGTCCCTCCATGATTAACTCAGCATGTACTTTGGATATTACATATACATAGGGAAAAAGTATGCGAATTGATGGCACATAGTGTACTTCTGAACAAAGATGGATTCATGTACATGGGCTGGTACATAGACATGAACATGTGACATGGGTTGGATACCATGTGTCTCTACACACCATTTACTCCTATGCATGCTATTTTTATAGGTACTACATGTCGTGTGAGGCTCTTGCACATGAAAATGAATATGGATATCTGGAAACGCCATTCACACCCTGGTACATGTCATGCACTCCCTTCAAGTAATATTGTGCCTCTTCAATTTCTTAGTTTTTTCTAGTACAGGTTGATTTCATTCTCTTGGATCTTTACTTTGGAGATACAGTGAAACATTACCTTCATATTCACATGATTGTGATCCCCTATAGAGCACGACCCTCAGATTGAGTTGTGGTGTCCCTTCCTATGAGATTGGAGTGTGATACCTTATCACCATATTTTCCTAGGTGGAGTTTTTGGAAGTATAATGACCTACCTAATATGGAAATTGATTCTCCATATAAAAGGAAGTTTTTGTAGGGTTTGTTGTATCGTTTCCACACAATACCCTATGTAGGGGGTTGATCAAGATTTATTTCATGGTTTCCCCTAAAGTTTTTGGGTGTGACCCCCGAAATGTGTATCAGTGTCTTCTTAGACCAGTTATCTTTCTTGGGTGGGGCTTAATGGGCTAGAAATATTATTCCAGTGTCTTCGATGATAGCATGGATTATGGAGTTGGTTATCCTAGAATGATCGTTGTTTTGAGTAGAATCTGTGGTTGGTAGTTGTTTATGAACACATGGTGGTGTGGTGTCATTACTGAGTATATTTTTCTTTTTTTCTATAAATTGATTTTGTATATCTTTTATTAATATGAATTTACTTGGTGATTAATGTTTAGTGTTTGTTGGTTTCCAACTGAGTATTGTTATACTCACCCTTGTAAGGTATTTTCCTGCACGTGTCGTGCATTCTAAAGATGAATGACCTTTTTATGGTGTCCCGGGAGGACATGGAGTGGGTGAACCATATATAGATATTCCAGACTAAGGATTTTTTTGGGAGGTTGAGTTTTACTTTTAGTCTTCACCCTTCAATCATATTGGACTCTTTACAGTTTTTGGTTGGCATTGTAATTGAGCCCTTTTTCTGTTTCAGTTCTTTTTTTGTCATACTTTGTCGGGAGATGTTAAATGTATTCATCCATTGTATCAGTTATTTTATATTTCAGCATTGTGTGGGATTAGAGATGTGTGTATGTGTAAAGGTACATTAGGATAGTGCCTCCCATCTATGGAATATTCCTACTCAGCACTGGTTTCTAGCCCCTGTCCTATTGAAGGGGGGCTTGCGGCATTCACGGGTTATTACATAGTGAGTAAGTTCATGATAATGACCCACCACATAGCATGTCCATATGGGGACAAGGTGTTTACAGTCACCCAAGATCTTGTGTGTATACCCCCAATACATGACTCAAATCCCATAGTAGCGATACATGACATGTGGTATTAACTACATGACATGTGATGCATAACTTGGGTTGAAAACCCTCCCTTCCATGAGAACATAAGATACAATGTGTTTGTTCCTACATGTTAGATGGCATGTAGTGATATCATTCACACACAGTGATGTATAGTCATCACACTGTCTCTATATCCTCCATTTCTGATACCTCTATTTCCATTTGAATTATCCAAAATATCCAAATTCAGGGTGTAAATTTTCCAATAAACATTTTTTTAACCTTTAATGGATGGAAAATTGAACTCTGATCTTTTGAGTGGTAAATGTAGTACAACCCATAATCATTAATTGGCTTAAACCAGTATTCCATCACCAATTCACATAAAATAAGTCTCTATCCATTCCAAAATAATTAATACTTTTGTTATTGGTGCATCTATCTTGAATCTGGGAATTCTATAATTCCTGAAATGACCATGAAATGTCAAATATCTGACCCCATGGATGAAAATGAAGATCAAGAAGAACAATGGTGGGAATAATAAATAATAACGAAGTAAAATAATAGTTTTTTTATGTTATCCTGACCATCAATAAGAAATTTTGAAAATAAAATGGTTAATTAAGGGTGAAATAAATATAAATAATTGATTCATCAACTCTAATTTATTTATTGGTTCATGTATAGAATAGAAAGTGAAGAGATAAGGAATTTATGTAATCCATGATTAAGAGTTAAATTATATGAAAATAAATCCAAAAAATAACAATCCATACATTGATAATGGATTTATCATTGGTGATGAACACATTCAATAGAGATGAGGAATAAGATCCCTTTATGTTTGTCGTTCGTCTCTTTTAATCCCCTTAATCATTCATTGTCAACCCGCTTTCTAGATTTTTGAATGTAAAAAAGGTATCACTTCCTCATCTATAATCTAACAGGGTTATATAGATAAATTCATCATTACGATATATATACACACACACCCATATATATATTATAGATTATTTTTTGGTCATTAAGTAAAATAATTTTTTTAATTTTTTAATTTTCTCAATGAAACTTCCCACTTCCTCCATCCATCAGACATATAATACAAATTAACCTAATGTCATGCCTAAGGTCAAATTGATGTTTTAGACACATCCATGGTCGCATATTTTTTATATGAGTTTGTGATAAATTGTGAAACATTTATTTCCCCAAATACGTGTCCACATTTTTTAATATATATTATTATTTAATATTTACATCAGTGTCTTGTGACACCCAAAACACTACCCTAAATCTGAGGAAAAATTAATATATACATATAGAAATATTAAAAGGGTCAAATTATTGAAAATATAATTGTTAAATTCTCTCCACATGAAAAGATTTATCCTTAGAAAGTACATGCTACACAAAAAGATGTTGGTACTGATCCCACATCTGACATTCAATATTCTAGGAGCTCTCTTGCATGCTCCTATGCCACCAAATCAATCAAACCATATGAATGGTCCTTATATATTGTATCTTTTCCTATCAATATAGGATCATCACTAGGTAATATTAAAATTATTTCTCCATCCTCAATGTGTAAGGACCCGTAAAATTCAAGGGAATTTTTTTTTCTTAAATTTCTTTTGGATTTTACAAGAACACAGTTTTTGAAGGCACTTGATTCCGAGGCCCGGTGAGCCTATAATAAATTTCCGAAGTTTAGCTCGGGTACGTTCAGTGAACGAACGAGCGGGATTTCCTTACTTTTGAACCAGTGATCGGAATCAAAATCCGAAGACACCATTGGAATCACATCGCTGGTAATTGCTTAGGAATACCTATTCTGGATTTGTGTTTGCTCTGGTGTGGTAATTAAAATTTTTGGGTTAAGTAAAATAATAAAATAAAATGGTGCAACCAATTTAATTTTATTTAAAGTAGTTTAACCTAAGTTATGTTGTTGGAGTGGGACCCACTATATCCTACTCCACTAGGTAGGATACTTTTGGGGTGGGGACCAAACGAGCCCCACCTATTCAACTTCCTCAAACCCCTCTTTTAATTAGGTAACGCACCCGCACCCCCCATTAATTGAAAAGTCAACTCATTAATTGATTAACCTATTCAAAGTAATTTATTCTTGAAATCAATTCGAATCTAAAATTTTGATTTGGCTTGTGTGTTAATTAAATAAGACAAGGTCTTATTTCATTAAGTTTTTGTTTGGTGGTGTGAGAGGATTTTGGGAGAGGATTTTCTCTAACTCTTGAAAAAACATCTTCTTCCTCGTCGAAGAACGTGAAGAACGCCGAGCCTTCGACGAAGAACTCCGAGCCTTCGACGAAGAACTCCTTCACCGCAAAGGGGAGTTCGTCGTACCATTTTCTTCCCTCTCCGACGCCGGTGTGAGATGTCGTCCTCAGAGATTGACGACGCGCCGCCGAAGATTCTCTTCTCCGCAACGCTGACGATCCTCCTTCTGTGACGCTTACAAAGTCTCCTTCCGCGACATCTCTTTCCGCGACAAACCTCGCTCGACGACCACGCTTGAGGTAGGGGATTATTTTGTTTCTGTTCATGAATACTTTCATCTCTGATCATCACCTCCAATTGAGCCTCCTGTTATCGCAATAATGGGAGGAGGTCGGACCACACGAACACGGCCGACCCTCCTCCCCCCTTGATTGTTTGAACTGTTTGTTGCACGAGCATGGCAGTGTGGTGACGTTTCACCACGCGGAAATAATAAGGAATGGGTGGAGAAGCGCGGTGCCTTCGCGCCGCGCCAGAGAACCTCGAAGAGGCCATGGCCAAAGCGGGGCTGCGGCGGAGGGGCGTGGTAGAGCAGGAAGCAACGACTGGCTTCCGGCCGTCGGCGTCATAGCAGGAGGGCGGGACCCTGGCCGTCCCACTCCAATAGCAACCGTCCGGCCGGCTTCTAAGAAGCTGGGGGTCGTAACCCCCAGCTGGCCGAAGGAGCGGCCCCCCACTTGGGGGCTGCGGTTTCACAAACAGGGGGGCAGTGACCCCCCCCCCCCCCTTCCGCGCGGCCGTTACGGCCGAGCCGCCTGGCCGCGCTGGCCAGGCCGAGCGCGCCAGGCTGGGCCGGGCCACCCCAGCCAGGCCAGGACACACCCACCGGGCTGGGCAGTGACCTAATGGGCCGGACCCAGACCCAGTTCGGGCTGACCCAAGGGGTATCGGGCCGGGTCGAACCGGGCCCGAACCCCATATTTCTCGATTTCTTTCGGTCTTTTTTCCCATAACATGGGCTACAGACCTCTGATCAACTCATTGTCAGTAGAGATGCGATCCTTGGATCGAGATGGCCATTTCAGTATACTACACTCAAGGTTTCGGTTAACTTTGTGTTCAGTCGGGTTGGTTCGAACACGAAACCAACCGGGCCCTCGGAGCGGAAACACTTATAACTTGAGATCCGGATGTCCAATTGACGTGTTGTCGACTTTGATGGATTCCTCTTAGTGAGACGGACCTATTGGTTTACTCCGCTCGAGGTTTGGACGCAGTTGGAGTATGGCCGATTGGTTTCGAATTAAAAACCAACCGGGCCCCTGGAACGAAAAAGCCAATAACTCTCAGACCGGGCGTCCGATTGACACGTCATCTGTCACGTTGGGTTCCTTTGACGATACGGAACTTTGGGATACATCAACTATGGACTTCTTGTCAGTTGATGTATCAGCCCCTCGGCTCGTAGAGCGGAACCTCCCAAAACGAGCTTGCTTTGTGCGGGAACCCTAGAGCTGGCTGCGACTACGACGACGATGACGACTGTACAGAAACCCTCTGTGGGTTTGCCAGTGACGACTACAACACTCAGCAATCCTGTGTGGATCAGTGCCTACTGATCTTGTGTGGGTCAGCGCTCATCGGTCTTGTGTGGGCCAGCGCATACCGATCCTATGTGGGTCTGATCCTGTGTGGGTCATTGTGGGGGTTATTACCTATCGATCCTATGTGGGTCATTGTGGGGGTTAGTACCTATCGATCCTGTGTGGGTCAGACGGATAAGATGAATCAATGGCTACATCTGATCATCTCTATCGTCTTACGAATAAGTATACCTGTGTGAGATGAGTCTTGACTTACAATCTTTATCTTCGATATGATTGACTTGCTTTCCTATGTGGATTGTGTTGTGTTGTCATGTGTTTATGTGATTGAACTTGGGCTCGGATGCTGTAGCCGAACTGGAATTGATGACTTAGGTGTATGTATGGGAATATACCTAAGTAGTGTTGGTTGTTACTTCCTGATTATATCCTTCTTTTGTGGATTATCCTTTGTGGATTCTGGGAGACCTTCAGGGGTCTTGGGTTCCCTACAGAGTAGCTTATACTCACCCCTGCATGGGCTATGCCCGCACTACGTTGTGTTGGATGCAGGCAACAGATAGTGCTGATCGTGGTAGAGGTTAGTGGAGAAGTCGATACCTGGAGGTGGACCACTGGGCGGGACGTACACGGAGCGGACGACTGGACCTGAGGATCATAGGTGGCTCTATGTACCCACCCTTCAGGTGGGAGTACCAGTGGACGACTCGACGCTACGGCTTCACTTTTCAGTTACTGTACTCCCATTTTCAGTTGTACTTTACTTTCTGTTTTGGTTTGTATTCTGGCCCACATAATTTCCCGCAATTACTATTGTATCCAGTTTTACTTAGTGTTTTCTTCTGTTTTCTTACTCAGAGGTGTTTGTTTACTTTTCAAAGGAAATGCCTTCACTTTATATCGAGAATTATGCCTTGGTGCTAGTCACCAACCCCTGGCCTATGGAAGGTGGGCTTGGGGTAGTCACGGCACGGGCCCCGAGGACGGGTTGTGACAAATTGGTATCAGAGGAGTTCGGTTCTACCACAGAACTAAGGACTATGATCTTTTTCTATGTGAAGAAATAGTGTTAAGAGTATTGAGTGTGGTTATTAGTCTAGGGAGTCCAGTGTTGGTGCGGCAGCTGACGTATCCGTTCACTAGGACCCTGACATCTGATTTCCGACTCAATGCATGAAAAATTGATTGCATGTGTTTTTTAAAAGTTTTCTTTGTGATTACGTTGTGTCATCTCACCAGGTATACTATTTTGATCGTGGAGCACCTGTCTCTTTTCAGGATGGCCCCATGACAGTAGCTAGCTAGGGTTCTGAGTTTTGTATGTGACGACAGCTCACTAAGTGACGAGGCCTCGGTGCAGGGCCCTATTACTACGGAGGCACCGGCGGTACCACTACCCGCCGAGCCACTGATGCTACCAGCCCCAACTGCTGAGAGTGCACGTCGCCTTGGTGAACTACACGAGTTTCAACGTCAGAGACCGCCCAGGTTCTGCGATGAGACAGACTCTCAGGTAGCTGAGGATTGGCTGGAGGCAGTTGTACGATTTTTCCGAATGGTAGGGACACCAGCAGACCTCATGGTGATCCATTCAGCGAGTCTTCTGCACGCGGCAAAAAGCAGATGGTGGAGCTTGATGCTCCGGGTGCACAATGAGGCATCACTCCTCTGGATGGACTTTGAGAGCCTCTTCTGCTCAGAGTTCGTCCCAGCCAACCTCCGTGCGGTGCGCATCCAGGAGCTTCTACAGCTGCGGCAGGGCAGTTTGATGGTCGCTGAGTACTTGGAGAGATTTAGCGACCTCTCATGCTATTCAACGGACATGGTACGAGACCCATTCTTCCGGGCCCGGACCTTCGACCAGGGATTGAGGCATGAGATCAGGGCATCGCTGAGCTCCCTCAGCAATCCAACGTAGGCAAGGGTACTAGAGCTAGCCCTTGTCATTGATAGCTTTCTTTCTGAGCCTACACCAGCAGCAAGACCTACCGTAGGGCGGCACGTAGCAGAGTCTTCTGCAGGAGGTAGTCGACCGATGACACATGGGTCCAGGCGGGCCAGACCCTCAGGAGGATGACCTCAGGAAACTGGCTCAAAGGTGCGGGGCACACAGCACAGAGCCAGTCTTTCGAGAGGCAGACAGTCCACATGGCTTGTGACTGCCCAACCCGCCGTGCCAAGGAGCAACAGATGGTTGAGGGACCACCCAGGAAGAGGCAAAGGGTCGATCATGGCAGTTCGCAGGGAGTAGGTGGACGAGGTAGAGGAGCTGGCCAAGCAGCAGGTGGTGGGCGATGCTTTGAGGCTCTACCACCACCACCACCATGAGGTCCACCGAGACCACAGGGAGTTTGTGGGCAGAGACAGGCACAACTCCAGGCAGCGGAGGCCTACGACCACGGCGTGCCTGAGATGATTCGAGGTACTATCTGTGTCCATTCCACCCTTGATTCAGTTCTTATATACATTGGAGCGAGTCATTATTTCATTTCTGCTACCCTTGTTTGGAGCTCGGAGATTTCGACAGAGCCGTTGGCTCGATCCTTATAGCTAGAGACTCCTACGGGATCAGACTCGACAATTACGAACTGGTGCCGGCAGTGTGAGGTTACTCTAGGAGGTGAGAGCTTCAGCTAAGATCTTCTTGTAGCGGCGTCGAGGCCTTACGACGTCATCTTGGGAATGGATTGGTTATCTACAGTCCATGATCAGATCGACTGCATTAGGCGCAAGGTGCGATGTGTTCGCACCGATGAGAGCAGGTTCACCTTCACCGGTGAGAAGGGAACCTTTATAGGGCAGGATGGACTCACTCAGAGAAGAGGACATCCCACCACTCATCAGTTGTCTAGCCTCATCCTAGGAGCATTTGACGTGTGGAGTCTGAGCTTAACTACATTGGTTGATCAGTATGCAGACGTTTTTCTCGACGACGTTCCAGGACTACCTCCATGTAGAGAGGTAGAATTTCATATTGACCTATACCCCGGGACAGCCCCGATATCCACCCTAGCATATTGGATGGCTCCTGCCGAGCTTCGAGAGCTACAGGTATAGCTGGAGGACTTGCAGGGAAAGGGATTCATCTGACCCAGTGTTTCACCCTGGGCTTCCCCAATATTGTTCGCCAAGAAGGCGGACGAGATCTTATGACTTTGTGTCGACTATCATCGCCTGAACCTGGTGACTGTGAGGAACAAGTATCCACTACTGAGGATTGACGACCTCTTCGATCAGCTCAAGTGAGCACAGTGCTTCTCAAAGATAGACCTTAGGTCAGGCTATAATCAGCTCAGAGTTCGGGATGAGGATGTGCAGAAGACGACCTTCAGATGTCATTATGGCCATTATGAGTTCTTTGTTATGCCATTAGGTGTGACCAATGCTCCAGAAGTGTTCATGGGCCTCATGAATAGGATCATTCAGTCATAGCTCGATCGATTTGTCGTAGTCTTCATCGACGACATATTGATATACTCGACAACTAAGGAGGAGCACGCCTACCACTTGCGGGTTGTACTTGACACACATCGAGAGCACCGGCTTTATGGTATGCTCTCGAAGTTTCATTTCTGGATACGTGAGGTCCACTTCTTGGCACACATCATCTCTGAGGTGGGAGTTGTTGTGGATTTTATGAAGATCGAGGCAGTGCTAGCTTGGGAGCCACCCAGGAGTGTGACATAGGTGCGGATTTTCTTGGGAGTAGCTGGGTACTACCAGATATTCGTGCCAGACTTTTCCAGAGTTAAGAAACCACTCTAAGCTTTGACGAAGAAGGGGAAACCCTTCGTGTGGTCAGATAGATGTCAGCAGAGCTTCCAGGAGCTGAGACAGAGATTGACCAACGCACCTATCTTGAGGCTACCATAGGAGGGAGTAGGGTATGTAGTCTACTGTGATGCATCAGGGACCGGACTCAAATGTGTCCTAATGTAGGAGCGGGTCGTGATCACCTATGGATCACATCAGTTGAGGCAGCATGAGAAGAACTACGCTACCCATGACCTGGAGTTAGTAGAAATGGTCTTCGCTCTGAAGATGTGGCGACACTATCTGATGGGCGAGGGCTTTATAGTCTACTCTGACCACCAGAGTCTCAGGTATATCTTCTCACAGAAGGACCTGAACATGAGACAACATCGATGGCTCGAGTTCCTCCAGGAATATGACTTTGAGATAGTCTATACAACTAGAAAGGGGAACGTAGTAGCCGATGCTCTCAGCAGAAGGACGGGCATTCAGCTACTTGGGTAGGTGACAGAGCAACTAGCCACTTTGCAGATATCCTTCGTGGATAGATATAGAGCAGCCATTCAGAATTCACTCACAGTCACTCCTCCACTTCTACAGCAGGTCAGAGAGGCACAACATGGGGACATTGACTGTGAGACGTGGCGTGCACATATATCATTAGGATAGGCACTTGATGGATTCTCTGTGGGAGGAGAGCACCTCATCCTTTTCAGAGGATGTACCATGGTACCGGTTTCTTTACATGAGGAGGTGCTGAGAGAGTTTCACACTTCCCCTTTGGAGGTACATCCAGGAGTGGCGAAGATGTACTAGGATCTCAGGCGACAACACTGGTGGCCAGGTATGAAGAAGGCTGTAGTGGAGTTCATTTCTCGATGCCTCACCAGCCAGCAGGTGAAGGCAGAGCATCAGGTACCAGTAGGATGGGTACATCCCTTGGAGGTCCTGGAGTGGATGTGGGACGAGATATCTATGGATTTTGTGATTGTACTTCCCCGCACTTTCAGAGGTCACGACTCTATTTGGGTGATAGTCGACCGACTCACCAAGTCAGCCCACATCTTACCCATCAAAGAACAGGGCTCAGTAGAGAGCTTGGGATGCCTATATGTTCGGGAGATTGTGTGGATTCATGGTGTGCCATCATCTATCGTCTCCGATCGAGATGCTATTTTTACTTCCCGGCTTTGGAAGGGGTTGAAGGAGGCTTTCAGGATGCAGCTACATCTGAGCACCGCCTTTCACTCTCATACGGATGGTCAGACGGAGAGGACCATTCAAACTCTCGAGGACATGCTCCATTCATGTGTCCTAGACTTTGGTCGCAGCTGGGAGGATTGCCTAACCTTGGTGGAGGTCATGTACAACAATAACTACCACTCCACCATTAGGATGGCACTATACAAGGTGTTGTACGGCTGACCTTGCAGATCACGACTATGCTGGATAGACCCTGGTGAGTCAGCACTTGTGGGACCAGAGATGGTCCAGGCCACGACAGAGAAGGTCCAGGTCATCCAGGAGCGAATGAGGACAGCTCAGAGCTGGAAAATGTCTTATGCTGATAGGAGGCATAGGCCACTAGAGTTCGAGGATGGTGACCATGTCTTCTTACGGGTCTCACCACGACGTGGATTACGGAGAATTGGCCGAGGCGACAAGTTGTATCCGTGCTTCATCGGACCATTCCAGGTCCTCAGCAGGATTGGCGAGGTGGATTATCGCCTGGCTCTACCACCTCAGTTTCACCGGGTGCACGACATCTTCCACGTATCTCAGTTGAGGAGATACGTGCACGACCCGAAGCATATCATTGACCATGGGGAGATGGACATTGATGATGCGGTGACTTTTGCAGAGGTCCTGGTGGAGATCGAGGATTGACAGGAGCGGGTCATACGTTGATGATCAATTCCTCTAGTGCACATCAGATGGCAGTACGGGAACCTCCAGGAGAGCACTTGGGAGCGGGAGGCTCAGATGCATCCTCAGTACACACATTTGTTTCCCTAGTTTATGATGTATCTTTACGGGGGCGTAAATCACTGAGGTGGGAGTAATGTAAAGACCCGTAAAATTCAAGGGATTTTTTTTCTTAATTTTCTTTTGGATTTTACAAGAACGCAGTTTCTGACAACAATTGATTCTGAGGCCTGGTGAGCCCGGAATAAATTTCTGAAGTTTAGCTCGGGTACGTTCAGTGAACGAACGAGAGAGATTTCCTAACTTTTGAACCAGTGCTCGGAATCGAAATCTGAAGACACCGATGGAATCACAGCGCTGATAATTACTTAGGAACACCTTTTCTAGAGTTGCATTTTCTCAGGTGTGGTAATTAAAATTTTTGGGATAAGAATAAAATAAAATGATGCAACCAATTTTATTTTATTTAAAGTAGTTTAACCTAAGCTAAGTGGTTGGAGTGGGACCCACTATATCCTACTCCACTAGGTAGGATATTTGTGGGGTGGGGCCCACATGAGCCCCACCTATTCAACTTCTCCAAACCCCCTCTTTTAATTAGGTAACACACCCGCACACCCATTAATTGAAAAGTCAACTAATTAATTGATTAACTTATTCAAAGTAATTAATTCTTGAATTCAATTCAAATTTCAAATTTTGAGTTGGCTTCTGTGTTAATTAAATAAGACATGGTCATATTTCATTAAGTTGTTGTTTGGTGGTGCGAGAGGATTTTGGGAGAGGATTTTCTCTAACTCTTGAAGAAACATCTTCTTCCTCATCGAAGAACGTGAAGAACATCGAGCCTTCGAAGAAGAAATCCGTCACCGCAAAGGGGAGTTCATCATACCATCTTCTTCCCTCTCCGTAGCCGATGTGAGATTCCATCCTCAGAGATCGACGACGCGATGCTGACGATTCTCTTCTCCGTGATGCCAATGATCCTCCTTCCACGACGGTTACTAAGTCTCCTTCTGTGATGTCTCTTTCCGCGACAAACCTCACTCGACGACAATGCTTGAGGTAGGGGATTATTTTGTTTCTGTCCGTGAATACTTTCATCACCGATCATCGTCTCTAATTGATCCACCTATTATCGAAATAACAGGAGGAGGTTGGACTGCACGAACACGGGAGACCCTCCTCCGCCCTTGATTGTTTGAATTGTTTGCGGCACAAGCAAGGTAGCGCGGTGCCGTTGCACCGCACAGAAATAATAAGGAATGGTCGGAGAAGCGCGGAGCCTTCGCGCCGCGCCATTAAAGACGAAAAAAGCCGCACCACCATTGCGCTGCCATCGCACCGCGCCAGAGAACCTCGAAGTGGCCGCGGCCAAAGCGGGTCCACAGTGGAGGGGCGCGGGGCCATCGCGCTGCGCCGGTCGGACCAAGGCCATGGCAGAATAGGAAGCAGCGGCCGGCTTCCGGCCACCGGCACCTGAGCAGGAGGACGGGACCCCGGTGGTCCCATGGCAGCAGAAACCGGCCGGCCGGACCAGGCCGACCGACATCCAAGAAGCCGAGGGTCATAACCACCGGCTGGCCGAAGGAGTATCCCCCCACATGGGGGCTGCGGTTTCACAAATAGGGGGGCATCGAGCCCCCCCCCCCCCTTCCGCTCGGCCGTTACGGCTGAGCCGCCTGGCCACGCTGGCCAGGCCGAGCGCGCCTGGTCGGTCCATGCCCAGGCTGGGTCGGGCCGCGCCCTAATGGGCTGGACCAAGACCCGGGTCGGGTCGACTCAGTTCGGGCCGACCCAGGGGGTATCAGACCAGTTCAGACCAGGCCCGGACCCCCTATTTCCGGATCTCTTTCGGTATTTTTCCCATAACTTGGGCTGCAGACCTCCGATCGACACACCATTAGCTGCGATGCAATCCAAGATCGAGACAGTCGTTTTTGGTAAACTACACTTAAGGTTTTGGAGAACTTTGGATTCGGCCGGGTTGGTTCAAACATGAAACCAACCGGGCCCTCGGAGCGGAAACACATATAACTTGAGCTCCGGATGTCTGATTGATGTTCCGTCAACTTTGATGGATTCCAATTAGTGAGATGGACCATTTGGATTACTCTGCTCGAGGTTTGGACGCAGTTGGAGTACAGCCGGGTTGGTTTTGACTTAAAAACCATCCGGGCCCCTGGAACGAAAAAGCCAATAACTCTCAGACTGGGCGTCCGATTGACGCACCGTCTGTCACGTTGAGTTCCATTTGACGATACAAAACTTTGGGATACATCAACTATGGACTTCATGTCAGTTGATGCATCAGTCTCTCGTCTCGTGGAGAGGACCCTCCTGAAACGAGCTTGCTTTGTGCGGGAACCCTAGAGCTTGCCGCGACCAAGACGACGATGAAGACTGTACAAAAACCCCCCATGGGTTCGCCAGCGATGACTAAAACACTCAACGATCCTATGTGGATCAGTGCCTACCGATCCTGTGTGGGTCAACGCTCTTTGGTCCTATGTGGGCCAGCGCATACCTATCCTGTGTGGGTCCGATCCTGTGTGGGTCATTACGGGGGTTAGTACCTATCGATCATGTGTGGGTCATTGCGGGGGTTAGTACCTATCGATCCTGTGTGGGTCTGACAGCTTAGATGAATCAGTGGCTACATATGATCATCTCTATCATCTTACGAAGAAGTATACCAGTGTGAGCTGAGTCTTGACTTACAATCTTTATCTTCGATATGATTGACTTTCTTTCCTATGTGGATTGTGTTGTGCTATCCTGTGTGGACATGATCAAACTTGGGCTCAGATGCTGGAGCCGAACTGGAATTGAACACATAGGTAGATGTATGGGCATATACCTAGGTAATGTTGGTTATTACTTCGTGATTATATCCTTCTTTTTTGGATTATCCTTTGTGAATTCTTGGAGACCTTCGGGGGTCTCGGGGTCCCTACTGAGTAGCTTATACTCACCCCTGCACGGGCTATGCTCGCACTACATTGTGTTGGATGCAGACAAAGGACAATGCTAATCATGGTAGAGACTAGTGGAGAAATCGGTACCTGGAGGTGGACCACTGGGCGGGACGTACACGGAGCGGATGGCTGGACCCGAGGAGATGAGGTGGCTATCTGTACCCACCATTCAGGTGGGAGTAACAGTGGACGGATCGATGTTGCGTCTTTACTTTTCAATTGCTGTACTCCCTTTTTTAGTTGTACTTTACTTTCAGTTTGGGTTTGTATTCTGGCCCACTTACTTTTCCGCGCTTACTATTGTACCCGGTTTTACTTAGTGTTTACTTCTGCTTGCTTACTCAGAGGTGTTTGTTTACTTTTCAAAGGCAATGACTTCCCTTTTTATCAGTAATTATGCCTTAGTGCAGGTCGCCAGCCCCTAGCCTATGGAAGGAAGACTTGGGGTAGTCACAGCACGAGCCCCGGGGACGGGTCGGGACATAATGTATAGATTACGTAAGTCAATAACCTGTGATGGGTCATCCGCGTATCGCCTCAACTATACCACATAAAATATTTTATGAACATTATCCAACCATTTTGGTAATTCAAAGTGATAAGAAACATCTATAACAATTCGTAGTATCTAGAATAACTAGATTAAACTCGAGTTTTACTTGATTCCACATCAAAATCTCTTCAATTCTCCCCATGGTATGTCTCTCTAGAAAACATGGTCTCCCAACTAAAACTAAAGGCATATGATTTTAATGTGCATAATATTTCTTTTTTATATAGGATATCCTCATACACTTGTGGACCACTTAAAACTTCTCTAGCATTTCCTTCAGTATAAATAGCCCAACAAGAGATGTGTCATCAACCTTTTTCTAAAATAAGGGTGACCTATAGGGTCTCCCCTATAGATCCTCGAAAGGTTCTATGTTTACTGTGGAGTGATAGATATTATTATAAGAGAAATCCAAAAATATAAAGTGATACTTTACTATTTTTCATAAGTCCAACACATAGGCTCTTATAATATCCTTTAATATATGGATGGTACACTCAATCTAGCCATCTTTATATTGGTGAAATGGAATTATCATCTATATCCAGTTCCCAAAATCCTCCAATATACCTCTCCACAATCATGATGACAACTGAGAATCACAATCAGGGAAGATTTTCATGGGTACTCCATGAATTTGGATGATCTCGTTCACCTACCACCACACCAAAATCTCTACCAGAATATGCTCCCTAATGGCCATAAATATTATGAATTGGTAGGTTAATCGACTATCACCTAGATAAAAATTTTACCTTTCACTTCATGAGGATTTTCTATCATAAAATCGATCAATAATACATCCCCCTATATTATAGGATCTCAAGAGGTTACATCAAACCTACTAGAACAAGTTGTTCAAACTTTACCTTCAAACATTTTAGGAATCAAGAGATAAACTAAAACACACCCCACCATATTCCAACTCACCAAAAATACCATAGAAGGTCATTTTTAAATATTTGGAAAAATTAGATATACACCGAAGGAGGAGGTATAGAACAACATTAATAGCTTCTTCCACAAAGTGACTGAAACCACTATCCATCCCTGAAAAGGATGATGTGATTCCCACCTTATGAAAATCCATTTGGTGAATTTATGGAGGATATAGAGTTTCATAAAACATCATAGTCAACATATTCCAACTGAGACTCTATCACACAATAAAAAAGTGGTGGGTCTCCACCATTTATTTAAAGTAGGATTCACCAATTTTTTATCCCAGGTTTAGAATTAATGAGGCCATCTACTCTGACTCCCACTCCACTAATTACGAATGGTGTTTCCTAATGAGGGAGTATTCCACCATGTCCCCCTTACCAAGAGTTTTGAATGCATAAAATTTGAAATAATATAGTAATTTCAAACAATTCCTCTACCTCATGTTGATATCTATCTCGATGAATATGTACCTGATAATTTTGAGGTATGGGTAAGCAATGAAAATACCTCCCATAATGTAATTCCTCCATATCTTCATGGTGGTGAGTATGGGTTTAAAATCCAAGTCATGGGTCACATAATTATACTCATGGTGTATAATATACCTTGACCCAAAAGTGATCACTAACTACCTATGCATAGAAATGCAACTGATATATTCTCCAAAGGTACATAAAACAATGTATACACGACATCCTCCTTTGGTAGTCTCAACAGATGGTCTCTATTAATCCTTAACCTTAGTTTCTCAAAGGATCTCTAACAATAATCAGTCTAGTAAAATAGATTCTATTTCTATATCAAGGAATTATGTGGTACTATAAACCAATAAAAATATTTCAATATACTTTCATAGTACCTTGATAGTCCCAGAAAACTCTACACCTCCTCCATCATCGGGATTAGTTTCCAAGAAATAACTACATTAATCCTTGTCATATTCACAACTACACTTTTCATAGAGATTAAATACTTCAGAAATTGAACTTGTCAAATCCAAAACTGACACATATTTAGTTTAACATGTAATCAATTACTTTAAAGTAAATCTAGGTCTATCCTTAATTATTCTATATTCTCCTTCTCATTCATAGAGTTTACGATAATATCATCAAAAAGGTAAATGATGAATCAGTCTATATATGCATGGAATATATTGTTCACAAGTTCCATGAACACAATGATGTAATTATGAAAACCAAAGGGCTTCCCATAGAACACATAATTCCCACAGTTACATGAGATTTATATCTTTCAAATATCAACTTTTTAAACATCTAAATGATTCTAGTTAGACTTGAGATAAATATTTGATAACTAACTCACATAATTCAACTAGTCCACGAGGACATAAATCCTTGAATTGGGGTATTTTCACTTCATTTTTACCTAATCTAACAGATTAATCTATATAAATAATCAAAATATAATTTTCCTTTTTCACGAGAACACTTCTTCCTAGGAGGGTTAGATATATCATGTAAAAAACGTTCCCTCAATGAAATTATAACTACACAGTCATCTCTAAGAACATAATATGATCCATTCAACATATCCCATATGATATTGTTATTGTTTTAGTGTGTAATTCTATAAAAAATCCAAACTAAAACTTTCGAGGCAGTACACGAATATATTTCGTAATTTTTTCTATATTATTCTCTAAAAATACTATAAGTAATATTTATGATGGTCCCACTCCACCATGGAATTCCAATGGGTGAATGTTTTTTGCTTCAAGCTCACAAGCCCCACTTGCCTTGCCCTAATATCAATTTTCTCCCATTAATTGTAATCTCATCCCATCGGCACATATGAATCTAATTCTCATGTTATTAAATTTTACTAGAGTATGTACTTCATAAAACCTACACATACCTAGAATAACATCATAATTTATCATTGTAATGAAAAATTTGTACCAAGAGAAACTATCTTTACTGAGCACCAATATGCACTTCAGAAATATTTTTGATATAGAAGAACCACTAAAAGTATGAACCATTATCCATAAATAATGGTACAAGGACTCTACTAGAAGCTATAATAATAAAATAAGGTATTTGGAGATTAAGGAATAACACAAATCTATGTATACATGTAATAGATCTAATGTATTGAAGAAACATCTCATGCCCTGGATCATCTCACGAACAACCTTGTAAAACCTATCCCTTTACAACAACTAAATATATCCTCAACTACTATCCCTATGATCCTAGTGTGGTCCACCTAGAGGTGATGGTAAGTATAGGTTGTGACATCATTCTCCACCAAAAAGTCTTCCCTCCAGGTCACTATTATCCCTTTTGTTTGCACTGATACTTGGGGTTCCACCATTACCATGCTTGGATGAAATCATATTAGACCACTACTATTGACTATCCCTTGCCGTTCCACCATATGAAACATGATAACCCATGAAATCTTGATCCACATCACCTCACCCATCAAAAAACATCACCTCACCTCTTATCATGTTGATTGTCTCCTCTACAAAAAACCTAAAATGATTATCTATGTGTTGATTTTTATCCATAATTATACCTCATAAACCAAGGCCCTGGTTATTGATGACTATTATATGTCACAGATAACTCATTCCTACATTTTCCATGGTCATGTCAAGCTTCCAAACATTCCAGTCCTATGAATTTATCAATAATCAAGGATCCCTCTAGAACCCTAGTATAAATGGGAATTCATAAGGGGACCATGCTAGCTATAATATCCCTATGGATTCCATTTTCAATCTTTTGTGCCATGAAGTATCCATATTGCACCATATTGATAGAGTAATGCATGATTCCAGAAACTTTCAAATCTTACTCTAAAAATGATATATCTTCTTAGTACATATATTGAATATATTAGATATACACAAAGAACAAAACTGAAGTATAATAATCATAATGGAACAATTGAGGATCTAAAATCTATGATAGTGTCATCCCATCATGGTTTTATGTGACTAGACCCCACCTGTGCTCTGCTGCTCCATGAAGAAGAGTGGTTACTAAGGAATCCATATGATTGGGCTGGGTTAGAACATGTAAATAAACTCAGTCTACTTTCTTGATCAAAACCTTCACTACCTAAGGGCCTCACTCACCATGAAACAAGATTGGTCTAAATCACTGAAACTCATGTAACATGTAAATCTTTCCCCCATCATCAGCCTTTTCTTCTAGAGCTATCGAATTCCCATCACATAGTAGATCGCCCTCATGGACCACTAGAGGTGGATCCACACATGAAAAATTAAGTGAAAGAACTACTCTATGCCCTCATATATGAAACAAATCATGAATATGTCATTGAACTGTGGACTTATCTCTAATTTAGTCATCATTATGAATATGAATCTGTATCCCAGTTGGCTATCATTGTGGAAAAATCCTAAAGGTCAATAAGATACACAAGGTTTATGTCAGTATATAATGGGAGATAAATCAATGAAATGAAATAAAAAACACCCAATATAACATGATTTATGTACCATTGGTCCCCTTTATATAGATACCTCAGCTTGTCGAGTCAATAGATAGGTTGTTATAGTTTTTCCATATAGATATGTTGTCCACTACACCATCACCTGATTCTCAATCCAAAGAGGTAAACTTGAAAAACTTGAAAATTTTTTCCCTATGTTCCCAAACCAATGATCAATAAATTTCCAACTCTAAACACCATCCCAGAGAAAAAACACATCTAATTCACTCTCTCATGACCCAACCCACTAGGACCCCACCTAGGCCAATAGTAAGTTAAGAGTGACACTCAATACCTCCTTCATTAGGCCAAGGGATAGAAAAAATTGTAGAGAATGAATATCACTATAATGGTAGGCCTAGGCTATTGTACATGTACAAACACACATACCCTACTCCAAGAAATAATATAGAGGTATTATGGGGAAAATTATCTCAAGGTAACATTGTAGAAGTTTTTAGTTGATTATGTTTGGTGAAAAGAGGGTTTCCATGATATGTGGTAGGCCCCAAAGAATTTGTTGACATGGTATGTTGACAAAGAACCATTACAAATAAATGAATACACTAGAAGTGGTAAAGAAAATGTTTTTCACAAGGTGATGTCGTTTCCAAGTGTTTTTATGTTTTTTGGTCCAATATTTGGTGTTTGGCAGGAATTGAAAATACTATATTTTTTTAATGGCAATATGAAAATATGGAAAAGGAATGACTTTCGCAAAGAATGTAATTCAGAAAGGTGGATTCTTGAAGGTACACAAAAATATTATGGTGATCTCCCTGATTATGAAGATCTTCACGAATGTTAAATTTTCATGGAGCATCGAGAGAGAAGAACCATCGAGAGACAAGAAGCATCGAGAGACAAGGAGTATCACATAAGAAATGAAGGACCATTTTGAAACGGTGATGAAATGGATGGAAGGTTGTGGAATCAGTGGAAATGCCTACTAATAGGCCTCTAACACCTTCATAAAAGTAGAAGGATTTAATGAGGATCTTAAGGCTATGGATTCAAAATGGTTCTTCATGAAGGTGGTTCATGATTTTTTTTTTCAAAGTATATAAGAGCCAACCAAATGTTTTGAGCATCATGAATGTAAGAGAGTTCATGAAGGCTATAAAAAGAAAACCAGAGGTAGCATACTTCATGAAGTCTATTTATGTTTTGTGAAGGGAATGTGCTTCATGAATTCTATTTGAGATTTGTGAAAAGAAGGACATTGATGAAGTATGTTTGAGCTTCATGAAATTAAAGTTATTCGAGAAGGAAATTTGATCTTCTTGAAATAAGGATCTTTGGGAAGGCAGTAAGAATCAAAATAGTATTTTAAAGGGGATTGCCTAGTGAACATCAGTAATGTGGTATTAATCAATTAGATGAAAGTGGGAAATCAATATACCATCCTTCTACAACTGAGGATGTATTCATTAGGGAAAATTATGGGACCTACATGTCCATAAACTATGAGTGGATCTGTTCTAGGTAAAGTTAGAAAAAGAAGAGGAATACGATGATCTTTTTCATCGACAGTGATCCAGAAAAAGAGATAAAAGGAGAAACCCATAGGAAAGCAGTGAGATGACCCATAATCTTGTAGTGGTAGTGGGATTGGGAATAGAAGTGATTTAGCCTAAACCTTTTATTTTGGAAGTGAGACTTAGTGGATTTACTACGTCATAACATCACCATTGTATGCTCGTTAGATGTATCCCAGTGAGGTTGAACCATGTAAAATCACTATTTCGGAGGCATGATTTCATTTCTTCTCAAACATTACTATAGGAGAAAGGGAGGAGAGTTTTTTGTTTAATAATGAAGCATGATTCGAAGGGGAAGTTGTTTTAATATGTCATACACATATTCAATCCCCCACTAAGGGTATTTAACCTAGTTGGACTAACAATTGCTATTAGAACAATAGGTCTAAAGTTAGTGGTTTTTTTTAGTAGAATAAATTGAGGTGGTCACTCACATAGGGATTATGATCTTTAGTGGAAGAAATTTTCAATTAAGGATGAATTGGATGAAACACTACTCTTAATCATTATGAATGGATGTCATAATTGATGTAATGAATTGAATATATTACAATATCTATAGTGGAGGATTATTAGAAGCTGGATGAATAGAATTGGATGGTAATGCTAAAGGAATCAATATATTAGTGGGAGGACTATCCAATGAAATTTATGTGAAGTTGATGTCTTGTAAGTCACCACATGTTATGTAGGAAAATATATTGAATATTTATGGGGTTGATTCAAAATACAAAGAAGAAAAGCTATGGGTTCTATGGACCAAGTGTGAGGATATCATAATACACCCTAATGAGTCTATTGATGCATTCTTTGACTGAGTAAATATTGATATGGAAGACATGTGTAGACTTGGAGAAATTATTGAATATATAAAGACTATTAAGTGAATCTAGAAAAAACTATCACCTCGGGTTAATCCTAATTTTTATATATTGGAGGATAATTATCTGAAGGAGATAGCCCTGGATTGATTTCACAATACTCATGATTAATACAAGATAAAAAATAATGATAATGAGTCTTCAGAAAAATGGATGTCCAAATAAGTGGCATTCAAGGATGTGAATAAGATAACCATTGAATATGGTCAGGAATATGAAGAGATATATGACATGATGTCATTATATTCCTCAAATATCTGAATAGAAAATGAAATGTTAAAAGGGAAATTTCCACATGCATGATTTCAATGTGGAATGGTTGTAAATATTTTATAAAGGTTCCCCAAAATTTTTAAAGGAGTTAAAAAAGATGAAGTTTAAATTCCCATGAAGAAGTATTCAGCATACATGAAATGAATTTAAACTTTTATGAAAAAATCCTTCATAAAAAAGAGTCACCTTTAAATATAAGATGACATATCTAAAGAATCGTAGAATGAAGAGTGGGAAGACATCAAAAGTCCTGATGTGAATTATATAGTGAAAATTTATGAAAATTCCCAAATGAGGTAAGAAAGTGACAATTAAGGTGGTGAAGTCAAAGGACGAGTTTACCATCATGTCGAATTAGAATACACTCTTGAGGAAATAGATATTTGGAGAGACAAAAAAAAGAACTACAAAAAATTGGTTCATGATGAAAAACACTATACGAAGCACCAAGAAGAAGAGAAGTCTGAGTTGAATGATGAAATTGGAAAAAAATCTCACTAAGGTTAGAGATCTTAGAAATTGGGGTCGATTACATGATTATGATTTAATAACATAAAAGAGAAGTTGGTAGTTTGGCTAAAAATCGAAAATATCAAATCAAGAATATCAATGAACATTAATAGAAAGTTATTTTCATATAAAAACATTTTAAGGATTAGGAAAACCTCTTAAATATAAGTATGGAATTGAAAAAAGAAGATCATTCTAGAAATAGAGAAGATGCAGGTGAAGCATAAAGGTCAATTAGAAAAAAAGTAATAGTCAAATACAAATGACAAGGCTTTCACGATGGTTTATAAAAAAAAGTGGTTTGATGATTAATTTTAGACTGAAAGAACCCACTCTGAAAGTGAAGATTGATTTTCGTATGAAGCAGAATCAGAAGAATCGGAGAACCTAAGGGAAAACCCATGGTGTAGAAGTGAGATGCAGGAATGCATATTTTATTAGATGTTTTTGCTAAAAAAATATGGGACACACACAAAGTGTGTGTTCCATAGCCAAGATTTTCCAAATGGAACAAGAACAATAAGGAAAGCTAAGATGATCACAATACTCTAGAATATATTCTGAGGGTAATTTTTTTAGTATGGGGGATTTGGACCCATGGATAGATACTATACGTTAACCCTATACTGGAATGTGATAAAGAATTACCGAATTGAGAACAAAAAAATTCAATGAACCATCATGTGAGATGAAAATAAAAAATAAATATTCATTATTTCAAGATAAATATAGTCCATAAAACACTGAGGAATATTTATAATATCGATATGTATCAGTTAGGATGTCAAAAACATGGATCAAGAAGAAACTAGATAAGCAAACAATGGTTTTAGATAGTTTTTAAAGAAAAAGATCACATTTGAATATTGATTATTGAGAGTGGATTCACTTCTCATATGATTAGAAATAATGATCTGCTGACCAGAATATGGTACGATAAAGAAGTTATCATATGATTTTGTAATGATGAAGGCTTAAAGATTTTTGTCTTAAGAAAAACGATGTTTGGTGGAAAATACATTAGATTTGATGATGTCATGGTTGTTGAAGCACTCAGTCACAACATACAATCTTTAAGCCACTTGCATTGCTCAAGACGCTCCATAAGATTTTCCTAGAATTTATGTGTCATCAAAGAAAAAGATGGTGTATTTGCTCTTTAGGGATAGAGTATGAAAGGGAATCTCTACCTTCTGAGGGGATAAGAAGATATGTGCTTCATATCCAAGAAGAAGTAAACAAATTATTGAATAAATTTCATGATCACTTAATCCGAATGTACTAGAATGATCTAGTGAAATTAAATTCTTGTTGATACCTCTCTATATTATCACATGATTTTACACATAAATGCAGTGCATGACAAAAAAGAAATATTATTCGAATGAAAAATAAGGGAAAAGAGAAAATCTCAATAGATTGATTGATTTCCTTTGTATTTATTCATTTGGACCTCTTTCTCAAATATATATTGATGAGAGGAGATATTAATTTTACTTCATTGATGATTTTAGCATCATTTCATGGGTTTCCATCATTATCCACAAATATGAGGTGTTCTGTTACATAAAATCATATCGAAGGGAAGTTGAAAAGATAATGGGTCAAGAAATTCAGAATATCTGAATAGACAATGGAACAAAATTAAATAATTTCCAAGTGAAGGATTATCTGGAGAAGCACTTGATAAATAAACATGTTTCAAGAGTAAGAACTCCACATAATAATGGAATAGTTGATAGACTAGACTAGATTATCAATAACATGGATAGAACAATGCTCATTGTGAATTACCCTATAAAAAAGAAGAGAATACTCCATATAAACTATGGAATAGAAAGAATCCATCATTGATGTATTTTTTAGTATTCATAAGTAAGTGTTTCATTCTCAATAAGGAGAAATGTTATACCATAGAACACCCTGAGAGGGGAGAGGAAATCAGGAAGATAAAATTTTCTTCTACACTAATGGATCTTGTTCCTATATTGGTAGAACACTGTTAAACATTTCTGATGAAAATGTAAAGAAAACAAACAATCACATGAAAATAGATGAGAAAAAATTTAATTGTTTCACCACTACGGTTTAGACCAAGGATCACACACTGGAAGGTTTATGTCATACAAAAGTCCACTAATCTTTACTAGTTGTGGATTATAAGAGTTGAAACACACTCACTCTGTTCCAAGAACACTAAATTTACATTTATTTTATGGATAACACACTACATCCCCCAGAACACTTCCATTGACACCCCTTTCTCACTTCAATGGGTGAAGACTTACTTATTTTATCGAATTGAAGGTCATTTCAATTGATTGGAATTGAAATCATTATCTCTATCCAGTAGAAGACACTACTAGAATTAATGTCCTGAATATATGCACATAAAATTAATATTAAGTTAAAACCAAATTTTCAAAACTTCCTTTTGAAAATGTCCTTCAAAAACCACCCTTCACAAAGCTCCATTGCTTACGTGAAACAAACAACATTCACAAAGAATCCCTGCCTTCGTAGAACAAAATCCTTCGCAAAGCTCACAATGTCAATTCAACAAAACTTATCATTATGAAGCAACCCTTTCTTCAAATCATTTGAATCATTCAAGATATTTAAAGTCTTTTCACGATGCCCAAGATCTCATGGAATTTCATTTTCATAGAGATACCTTAGCTTCATATAGCCAAAGTGATTTAGTATTTTCATTTGATATTCTTTTCATAAGTGACGAGGGGGTATCCTCTAATTTATAGGATTATCCATTCCTAAAGATCCACTTCTTTCATCATGTTTTATGAATCCATAAAAAAAAATATTTTTGACACACCTACTTTTGAAAATAACCATTGGGATATAATCATTTCAAAATTCTCTCTATCAAACCCTTCGCACAACAGCAATGCTACAATTATGATAATTGTAGAGATCACCATCACAAATCACGATACTCCAATTTTCCATTGTTCATGATTCTTTTCATAATCACAGAGTACACCATCATAATTCATTAATCATTAATGAAACACAATTCATGTAGCTTTGATCCATAAAACTCATGCCATTGAGTTATTTTAATAAGGCCTTTAATGAAATCCACTTTTCACAATGCAATCCAACTTCCAAATTTTGGACCCGTGAAATTTGGAATACATAGGGAAATGAAGACACATTCAATAATGATTTTAGTTGGAATTCTAAGATCCCTTTTCATTCAATCTCCATGGTATTTAATATACTATATGATCTTCCTTGATGAGGATTAAAAACAAAAACAAACCACACCCCATTTCGATAAAAGTACAACCTTAGTTCCAACAAGAAACACTTGAAGTTTTAATCTCATGGAGATGAGGTGATATTTCTTGGATACCCAATGAAAATAAAAGAATATAAATGATTCAAAAAATGGCTATGAATGGTAGTTGAAATCAATGATGTTACTATGGTAGAGAATGAGAAGAATCTTCAACAAATATATGATGAGACTGAGGAGGATAGTGATGAAGAGATAAGAATATCAAGGGATGTTCTAGTTTAAGAGGCTGATTCAGAAGAAGACTTAGATAATTAGAAGGATAATAATAAATTAGTATCTGCATAGAACCCTACAAGAAGAGATATTGTATATAGATAGATCATAATTGGTTATCAGATATCACCAACACAGACATGGAGGTTGAAGACTATATCGGTAGTGTCATACTTATCATAGGTAGAGGCTAAATGTTGTGGGGAAGTAGCTAGAGATGAGAATAGGATTCATTATAGGGATGTAGAGATTGACCAAATTGGGAAATATCACTAATGGGAGATTATTTAGAGACCAAAATATAATAATTTTATCAGGAATAAATTGGTATTTCGTAATAAGATGAATGGAGATGGTGTGGTGATTATAAAAGAAGAAAGACAAGTTAGAAAAGGAAACTTTCAGATAGAGGGTATCAAAGTTGATGAAAAAATACTTCTTGTTTCATGTCTAGAGAAAATCATATTATTATTGGCCATAATAGTGAAAATAAAGTTAATGGTTTTCTAGATGGACATCAGGTCAATATTTTAGGATGGGTTTCTAGAAGAATAAGTTTATATTGAGCAGCCATATGGTTTTATAATTCATAAATATGGGAATAGAGTTTTTTTAGCTAATGAATGATTTATATGGTTTGAGGCAAGCACAAAGGGAAAGGTAATCAATTATTGACCAATTTAAAAAGAAGTATAGTTTTCAGTGTGGTAGAATTGATTAAAATCTATAGATTATCAATGATAGGGATCACATGATGATGGTTCTTGTATATGTCGATGACATAATATTCAGTGTATCAGATGAATAAAAATGTAGAATGTTTTCAAAATTCATGAAAATTGTGTTTGAAATGAGAATGATTGTTGAACTAAAATTTTCCGTTGTTTTACAGGTAAGACAAGGAAAGAATGGAACATTAATTTCCCAATTAAAATATGCCAAGGAGGTATTGAGAAGATTTATAACAGATAATTCGAAAGATATGAAAACATTGATGGCTAGTCGGATGAAACATTCATGGGATGATGAAGGAAAAGCAATGAATGTCACTGAATACATACAGACCATTGGAAGCATGTTGTGTATAACATCAACATGACGAGATATTGTTTTTTACACATGTCAATCAACATGATATCAAAGAAATCTAAAAAAAATCAAGATGTTTAAAGTGAAAAAAATACTTTGGTATACCAATGGAATTGTGGATTTTGGTTTAATATATACAGGCACATATTATCTAAAGTTATTAGGATATGAAAAATTAATATTGGGATGGTTTAGTATACGATAGAAAATAAATATCTTGTGGTGTGTTCTATCTTGGTGGTTTATATATTTATTGGATAAGTAAGAAACAATATTTATTTTCTTTTAAAAAAAGGACATGAATATATTGTGACTAGTCATGTGTGTACACAGTTGTTGTGGATGAATTAGTAGCTTGATGATATGAAAATTATAGTGAAGTATTCGATTGAAATCCATTGTGATAATCCGAGTACAATATATCATAGAAAAAAAAATCCATTCCATCCCTCATGGAAAAAAACACATTGAAATAAAGTATGATTTTTTTAAAGAGATGGTGGAGCAAGGGCTCATGATGTTGGATTATGTGCTAACAGAAATACAGGTTGCAGACATTTAGATAGAGGCCTAACCCAAAAAACTGTTTTAAATTCATCAAATGGTTTTCGGAGTTGATTCCACTACATTCACTTAAAAAAGAATGTATTTGGGAACCCCTCTCCCTGAGTTATGATGTATTTTTTATCTAATGGTCAGATCTATGTTATTTATCATTTTGTAAACCACAATTAAGTGACCTTCATGTTCTTTGAAAATATGGGAGAAAAAAGTGGATATAAAATGATAGAAAATGTCCTAGTAAAGATAAGGGGGAATCTGATAGATAAAGGGAGGAGTGAAGTTGTGGGAGTTTTAAGTAATGTGATTTTAAATATGATCAATCAATGAAAATACATCATGAAATACGAGGTTTATGATTAAAGTAGTTGAGTGGTTTAGAAATGGAATGATTCATTGATGAACTTTTTCATAATACTATTGTTTCTCATGTAGTGCATGACTCATGTGGGCTTAGAGGATGTGTTGATTAAATATTTTATTGCTATATAAATTTTAAGAAGTTTACAATGGTATAATATGAAATAGTATTTTATTATGTATCAAAATGAAAAGAGTTTTCAATAAACCCAAAGGGAGAGATTGTTAGGAAACAAACCCCTAGGTAACAATGTAGTATTTTTGGGTTGATTGTGTTTTTTGAAAAAGAAGGTTTCAATGATAAGTGGTGGGGTATAGAGTGTTTTTTTCCATTATATATTGGAAATTATCAAAGATAATATAATGGATTCCCTAGAATCAATACATAAAATTATGTACACAAGGTGATGTTGTTTCCCATTGTTTGCCAATTTTTTTGGGGTCCAAAATTTAGAGTTTAGATATAATTGAAAAAAGTGGATTTCCTTGAAGGTAATTTTATTATATGTAAAATTCATGAGTTTCATGAATAATGGGATTCATAAAGATGGCTTCATAAAGGAAAAAAATATGCTAACATTGATCTCCACAATTACAACGAACGTTGCGCCAATGAATTTTATTAGAGGTTTGAGAGATATTGATAATCAAGAAGGAAATGAGGTAGTATCCCGAAAAGGTGATGATGTGTCTAGAATCTTATATAATAAGTGGTAATGCCAATAAATAGGAATATACCCCCTTCAATAAAGTATCATGACTTAATGAAGACCATAGGGATCTAGATTCATGAAGGTGGTTCGTGAAGGTGGTTCGTGCATAAAAATATGCGAAGGCTATAATAACCTACCAAATGTTTTGAGAATCGTGAATATAAGGGAGTTTGTGAAGGCTCTAAAAAGATGACTGAAAGATGTGATCTTCATGAATGGTATTTGAGCTTCAAAAAAATAAGGTTCTTCATAAAGGATATTTGAGCTTCTTGAAATGAAGGTTCTTCGCAAAGGCTATCTGAGATTCATGAAAAGAAGGTGCTTCACGAAGTCTATTTGAGATTTCTAAAAGAAGAATCTCCAGGAAGGTAGTGAAGATCAATAAATTTTTTTAAAAGGTTTTTCCTTGTGATCTATGGTAAAGTAGTGTTCATCAATTAAATGAAATTCGAACATCAATAGAGCATCCATATGAAACTGTAGATGTATTCATTAGTGATAATGATGGGACCTATAAGTCCATAAACTATGAGTGGATCCCTTATATGAGTAGTGAGAAAAGGAAGAAAAATATGGCGATCCTTTACACTAGTAGTGAGCCATTGAAAGAGACAAAGGAAGTGACCCTTTGGAAAGTAGTGAGCTGACCCTTAAACGTATAAAGGTAGTGAGCCTAAGAATATAAGTGATCTAGCCAGAACATTGTATTTTTTGATGTGATCTTTAGTGGATTTTGTACATTGGCACATCACTATTGTATTCTCCTTAGATGTGGCCTAGTGAAGGTAAACCAAGTAAAGTTGTTGTGTTTGAGGAATGATTTAATTTATTCCCATACACTTCAATAAGGGAACTATATAAGAGTGTTTTGTTATAAAATAGAACAACATATGAAGGGGTATTAGTTTTAATACACCATACCCTGATTCACCCCCTCTCAGGGAATTTAACATAGTGGGACTAACAAGGTATAATAATTAAACTAGGATATATAGATAGATAATAGTACATGAATAAACCTATAATAACTAGATAAAAGTTTTAAAAGGTAATATATATAAATGATATAAAGGGTGAAAAGACACGCCCTGGGAGAAAATAGGTATCCACCTTGAACAAGTAAAATAAGAGAAAAGTATATAGATTCTTGTTCAGAATTAATGAAAATAACAACCAAACACGATCATTGCCTCTATGTACAACTATGATTCTCCAATACCATGTTCAAAAAAGTCACCAGTGTTATTATTATCATATATAAAAGACACAAAACATGTAGGAAAATCACATGTAGGGGTGTGTATAAACATACCATGTTGGACACCCCAAAACCCAAGTTATAACAAATACATAAAATATTATGCTCAATCCATAAATAAAAAGGAAAAATAAACCAAAACAACATATATTATCATATTGAAAACAACAATAAGAAAAGAAAATATGTAACCAACTCCAAAACTAATTAAAGATGAATATGATCCATCTTGAAACACCAATGGACTCATCTTTGATGCTAACCACCATGTGAAACCTCATAAGAACTGGGTAGTGGGACTACTCTTTAGCATAACACTTTGCAGTTGGGGGAGTACTACTTCAGTGGAGTACCTGATACCCATCAAATCTTAGTGATGGGGGAGTATCACTTCATAGAAAGAGGACCTTTTTACATTGTACTATAGTGGAATATTTACCCTTTATGTATAAATATTATAGGTGACATGAATCCTAGTGTGTCAAGGGAGTACCAACCCTAAAAAATCAGTAAAGATCAAACATAATCATTACTAGTAGTTATGAATCATTGAATAATTTTCCTACTCTTATCAACTCGGATTGTATATATGATTCCCAAATAAAGGATATCATCGAGTAATAAATATAAAATCACTAAATATAGGCTACACATGAACCCATATATGAGTTCCAAATAAGGATATGTGCATGGAAAAATTCATGGTAAAAGTATATTATATATACATAGGGTCACATGGAGTGTGAAATAACTCATAGTCTTGAGTGTTACCTTCCATGGAATTCTATTTCCCAACATGTTGAATTTCTCTATGGGGACAACATGTGAAAATTCACTTGGGGTCCTAGTAATGTTCCCTAAGAACATGGCTCAACATCCCATCAAGATTCAAATAGCGTGTATGCCTGAACATATGGAATGTATTACTTAAATTCGGTCAAAAACCCTATTCTCTCTGAGAAACCTAGAAAAAAATCACGTGTTCCTCCAAGATACATGTAGTAAAATCATTTTCTATGTAGACAGTAAAGCCTTCTCTTCACACACCCTAAAGATCCACCATTCCTACCACCTATATTACCATTTAACTTTCCTCAAATAGCTAAATTCATGGGGGTTATGTCTTTGATAAATATTTTCTATCCTCTAGTGACTAGAAAACGAAACTCTAAATTTTTAGTGGTTTACGTTTCACAAATAATCATCCTTCATAGTCCCAAACCACGAATTCAATGATTTATCTCTAAAAATATATATTGATCCATATATACATCATCGATCCCTATGTAGTTCACATATCCTTCAATAATTTGGATGTTTTATCATGAATGAATGAACCTAGTATTGTTTAATTTCCTTCCCCATGGGTGATGAAGAACAAATCAATGAATAGTGGTGGGAAAATGCAGATTAACAAAGTAAAAATTATTTTTGATTTATGTGATCCCAAGAAATGATCATAAATTAGAAAGAAAAAAAGGTGATTAAAGGTTACAAAAAATATAAATAATCAAGTTCAAGAGAAATAATTAATTTATTAAATCATGTGACGTATTCAAAATGAAGAGATAAAAGAGATATAAATCCATTTGATTGAAATTAAATAAAATGGTTATAAATCAAAAAAATAAAGAGACTTACCTCAATACTGGATAGATCATTAGTGAATAACTTTTTTTTCTAGAAATGAATATGAAGATACTATTCTGTTCGACATTCATTTTATTAATCACCTCTATCAGTCATTGTCGATCCAGATTTTTGAATCTCCTACATCAATGGAACAATCACTTACTCTTATATACTCACCCTGGGCTATGTGGATAGCCATGTAGATTCATTATTGAGACATATATATAGTGTTTAAAATTGGTTTTTATCCATTATGTTAAATAATAAAATAGTTTATTTAATTAATATAATGCACCTGGAAACATAAAACTTCCACATAAAATTCAATGTTGACCAATCTCATGTTAACATTTGGGTAAAACCCACATTCCAAACACAACTATAGTATTTGATACTCTATTTTATGAGCCAATATATGGGGAAACTATTAATTCTAAAAACATGTGAGCTTTTTACATAAAATATATTAATATATTTAATATAATTACTCGAGGGTACTATGACATAGAAAAGTAATTCCAAATTTGAGTATAAATATAACGAGAAATATTGAAATATTTAAATAATTTAACTATAAGAACTAGAGTTGTTACATATCCTTTATTAGAGAATCAATTATTTGGTGAAAAATTTAGTGAATTAAGGGCCATGTCATGTAGAGACTCCAAAGAGGTTCCTCTCTATCCTCCATATCTTCCCCCTCATCATAGAAAATGGGAAATGGAATGGAGGAAATATAATTGAATGTATATAACTGATCCATTAATGGATGTTTCTAACGATATTTTTATTAAAATAATTCATACTTTTCTTCAATATTAGGATTTTTTAAATTTATCTCACTACTATAAAATATGAAAATATTTCTTCAGGATGACCTTCAGATGAATATGAAATAGAAGCATTTATTTTTTAGGGTAGGATGGATATTTTTTCCACTAATTTATAAAATTTATAACACCAGGGCTGCCTCAGAGTTTATAAGGAGGGTATAAACTTTAAAAGAGTTTTGGTTTCACCCATATTGTAGCATCTATGAAGGTACCATATAAGGGACAAATATATTATTAAAGGGTTTATCTACTAGTTTATGGTATAATTTGAAAAAAAACTATAAGGAAAAGCCATTATTCAGAAAATATTTTATATAAAATAAATAGATAAGAGGAATACATACATTAAATTATTAAATAATCCATTATTTTCCACATTTTTGATCCTTTTATCTTATAATAGTTTAATTTTATTATTGAATACTAACCAGTATTAAAAAATAAGACATTTTCTCTCAAGTATAAAAAGGGTTCAATTCAACCACTCCGTTATGAAGCAATCCATTCTAACTTCACCATATAAAACTATAAATTTCTCTATAAAAAATATTTTATCAATTTTATAATCCTTTAGTATCATTTAGTTAGTGTAAGGAATGCATTTCAAAGGATATTTCCAAGAGAAATCATATATTCTCAATGGGAGTATTTCTTACTCCTTAGTCTTTTATTCTTAATTATACACAATAATTGATTTATTAGAAACCCTAATGTAATGGAAATGATATTTTTTTCTTCTAAATAATATTATGCTAATGTAAAAATCGGTAACTAACTTTCCCCTTTTCTATTAATAAAATTAATAACATTATTCTTTAATTTGCGCGGACCACTGCCTCTATGAAACGTAGTCTTCTATTATTATCATTATTTATAATGTCATGTTCTAATTATTCTATTGATGAATAAATAATATATGTATGTTTTATTTTTGAATCAAAAAATGTTTTTGTCTACCCTCTTCCCTTCTCATTCATTGAGAACTGATGATGTTAATTTTGTATATGTGCATCAAACTAGTCTATGATATAACATATTTATTTTTTCATCTTGATTTAAATTATTTATAAAAACACTGAAATAAGATTTAAAAACCGAAAAATATCTGAATAATATCATCCTATTTCAATTATAATTATATTATAAACTTTTATTACAATATTGAACCTTCGATTTATAGTATGTTCCTTTTTAGGTAGGTCTAACCACATACATGAATGATTTTATAAAACTATATCATGGATGACTATAGAAACATATATTTTAATATTTTTATACGTTAGTAATAAAATAATGGTTGGTTTTATGGTTCTTAAAATCTCATATTGTGTATTTAAATTTTTATTAAAATATTATCTTTGACCACTATAATCACTGAAATAAGATGAAACTGATTTCACTTTCTCAAAATATAATAAAAAAAATTATGGAATGAGATAATATATTCATAAATAAATATAAGTTATCTATTTAATTAAATTTAATATTATTTTAATTATGAAAATTGTATTAAGAAATGTATATCGAAATCATAATCATAATTTATGCAAGAAATATATTATGTTAAAAACACCCAATGGTAAAAATAAGATATAAATAACTAATAAGATCATAATAAATTATCATAGAGGAAGTGAATAAAAGTTAATTTATACAAATAAGGTTCTAAAATTATTTATTATGATATTTTTACTTTCTATAGGATCTTATATGGAAGTATATTAAGTGAGTAGACATGGTAAGTGTTTTTGTTAACTCAATTTTTTTTCATTGAGTTTCAAGCTTTCTTATTTAACTTTATAGTTCAATGAGTTATATATTTTACCTAATTAAAACAATAGTATTTATTTATATATTATTTTTGGGTTTTTTATTGTTCTTTATAACCTCATTTTTAAATGATTCTTACCTCAATGATTATGTCACTTGTAAGGGTTATTTGTCTCTATTTTCAATTCTATGAGATATTTTTTATATTTTTCACAATAATATTATTTTAAAAGGTGAATTCAACTCCCTAATTCCTTAACAAATAACGATTATATTATATTTGATGATATTTTAAATTAAATTTCATGGTAAACCTATTATGTTCTTTTTATTCTTACATTACCATCACCATAAGGATTTCTCCTTCAATCTGAATTTCAAATCAACATTGTATTTAATAGATAATTAATAAGGGTAATTTTTAGTCTATTTATAAGAGCACCTATAATTTTTTCCTCCCCTATTTTATTTGTGGATTTTATATTCATTTTTTTTATTTTCCCCATTGCATATTTTTTTACCAGTTGTAAGGAAACAAATTCTCCCTATTATATTCTATTTAAAATATTCCTCATTGATTTTTTTCACTAGATTCATTTACTAGTGTACTAATTTAAGAATTAAGACTTTATTAATTTCATTTTATACTATTTAATAGTGAAAAAAGGCCTTTAAAATTAACATTTTTACATTTCAATGTTGGTTATAAAGTAGTGTTAACAAAGGATATGTTGAAAGTGGAGCTTTCAACATCGTTTTTTATAAAAAAATAGAAAACCCTTACAAAAATTTAGGTTTAAAAGTATTTCAATCTCTATTTCGTAACAAAAGGAATTGGAAGGTTGGTTTTTAAAAAAATATTACTATATTAAATAATTCCACACTTAGAAATCAAAATATGGCCCCAAAAGAAGAATAAAAATAAAACCAAAAAAATAGAGAGTGTCGTAATATTTTTTTATAAATATATAGCTAAATGAAGATAAATATTAAATTGGTCAAACATATAATATATTTTGAAAATAAATTCAAAATGTGTTTCAAGTAATTTTATGTGTACAAATAAACATCCTCAAGGACCTACAAAGTGTTATGAATTTAAAAAGTATCATATTTGATTAAATTATAAGTGTTACAATGATGATAATTTTTTTAATTTTTTGGTCTTGATTATCATATAAATGATTCATAAAACATAATATCCACATAAAACATTACCTCATTAGACATGGAATGACAATTATGGAACAATATTTTAAAATAAAAACAAAATATTTGTAAAAAAAGAATTCACTAATATAGAAGTTATATACCTGAACAATCACATATTAAATTTTTTCTAGTTCCACTATTGAATAGTGAGTTTTATTAAATAAATCCATGACCAATTGTTATATAAAATATTATTTATAAAAACATAATCCAAAGGAAAAAGTTAAGATTAAAGAACTAAAAAATAAAATTAAACAAAATTATTTAATTGATTTCTAAATATTTAGAAAACTTTATCAAATAAAAAGTATAACTAATATATTTTATATTTATTTGTAAAAAATGAATAACATCCAATATACCAAAAAATATTAAAAAATCATAATTTAGTATTGTAATAAATATTTCATCACAATTATTTAGTAGTTTAATTAATATTTTATCATTATTATTTATTTGTTCTTGGCATCCGGAGTCTCATCACTCCCACCCTTGCATTTCCTCCCTTAAAGATCGGTGTGCAGTTTGTGGTGACATCAAGGATCGGATCTATCCCACTATATCTTCTTCTCATGTCCGGATTGAGGTTTCTCTCACTTCCCTGCCATGTCAATATTTTGAGCTCAATCTGCCTTCGATCCATTGTCTCTTTCTTGGATTGTTGGAAAGACCACAGTGGCTAATTTCATTATGGGTCATCTCCTTGGTCGTCATTGGAGGTATTATCAGGGTTCAGTGGTGGTGCTTCCTGCCCTAGGTGGCGATGCTCTATAGTCTTAGCTCTATGGTATCCAGGTGCTTGCAGGTGATCTGCGGTGGAGGGTCCAGTATTGTTCTTCCTACGACGTTGAGGTTGTGATACAGCATGGGTTCACATTCTTAGGCTCCTAGGTAGTGCGGTGAAGGTCTATCCATTGAAGCCTGATACGAGGATTAGGGTGGAATGTCCAGTTTCCTTGAGAATGTTTGATGGCCGTGCCAAGTGTTGCAATTATAGATCAATTAAGTTTTCAACGAGGGTTACTTCTTGATTTGGGAGGCTATTTTTTGGTGATGGTTTCTAATCTTTGATGTTTGTTGAATTTTTGATTTAGTTTGGAAATGTTCTTCTTACTTTTATGGTTTGCAATTCATTTTTTTTGGTTGTGTGTTCTAACATGTGGCCTTCAGATCAAGGGTCTTTCAGCCAGATCTTCTTTAGGGAGTTCTCTAGATGAGGTTTTGAGTTGTAAGTTTTCATCAGGTCCTTTATAATCAGAATAAGAGAGTTAGGAGGGTATGACTTTTTTTCCATCGGTTCTAGTCCTGTGAAAAAGCTCTGAATGGGACAACTAGACAATCAGTGACCCGAATATGGAAGATGGACCTAATTTTTCTATTGAAGCTGGGGAGGGGATTTCCTATGTTGATTTGGTCTGGTCTTTAAGGATTTTGGACAATTATGGCATGGTTTATCATCTTACATATTTTATGTCTTTGGCTTCCACTTATCCCATAATAGGGGTTTATGATAATAAGAAAATTAATTTTCAGTCAGTCAGTATTATAGTTTTATAAAATAATAAACCAAAGTGAAATCATATCATATGAAAATAGTTTGGATATACCAAATTAAAAATATATTTAATTAAGTTAATATAACATATGTTTACATAATCAAAATAAATAAATAATTGAAATTTACTTAGTTGGATAACATTTCAGCATAGGTATACTAAGTTGATCACCCTTTACAAAATCTTTGATGTAGATTATAAGAATAATTAACATATAATATCTAACACATATATCATCACAAATTTTGAAAGTATAAAAATATTCAAATATAGAGAAAATTTGTTATATCTTTATTATAATATAATATTCATAAGGAGTATCTAAAGGTACTGGAACAAAAACATTTCTTCTCCATTACATTAATTCAATAAATTTTATACACTCCCCTATAATGTATGTTTATTAAATTACTATAAATAATTATAAATTTAATGATGAATAGAAAATTTATAAGAAAAAATACCTCATATTTCATATGATGAAAAATAATAGATGTCTAATGTAAAAAATGATCAGCACTCTTTCTAGCTATATACACCTACTCTATAGGCCATGAAATTAATGTATTTAGATCAATAATATCAAGTACCAGTAATATTACCCGACCCAACTACATAAGATGATGATGTAAAAAATCCCCCTGATGATGTAAAATAATGTTTTCTATAATATGTATATGGGGAACCCCAACATGAAACACACATTACAAAATCACGTTTGAACAAGGGGGTGGAATATCTTGGTTAGCAAGCTATACAGGATGTATATTCCTGATCGCTTATTTAATAATAGTTGATATATATGATTTAATTATATCATTTATCGACTCAGTATAGTGTTAGGTATTAGCCTTACAATAATCTATTTCTCCATTATATTCTTCCTCCATTGATATCTCACTTAGGGCATAGACAAAAACTTTTTTAAAACTGATACCTTTATATACCCTATAACATGGCTGAAGCGTTCTAGATTTTCTAATGAAATGGAAAGAATATATATCCTACCCTTAGGGATAAAGGTATGTTCTTTCATTCTCTCTAAAATTGAATCCCAAAGTAATATTTTCAAATGTTATAATAGTGAGATAAATTTAGTAAATAATAATTTTGATGAAATGTAATAATAAATTACATACAATCTTCTCAGCCACTTCCTTTATTGGATCAATAATATACTTCCCCCTTATTAATTCTCACCCATATTCATTTTCAAGATAATGATGCGATATTTCAGGTTGAGTGGAAACTCTTCGAATATTCTATATGACTTGAATCATTATTCACTAAATCTTTCAATATTAATTTTATTCTCTAACGAATGATACCATTTTTATTACAATATACAAGGGTAAAAATTGTGAAACTATATCACTTGGTGAGTTTTCATGGATGCCTATTAAAAAGGAAAAAAATAAAGTATCTCGAAATTAAAATTGATGAAAAAAATTAGTTTACACGGGTGTAAAATTATTCTAACATTAAATAAATTTATTTTAACGTTAATTAACATTATTGTACGTGTACATAACTTTTTTTTTCCATACATAACTTTTTTATACGCATACTTGAATTTAGTTTACCCTTACGTAACCTGTATAAGTTTATGTTTACCCTTATATAACACTAGTTTACCCTTATTTAACATTATATTGTCCTTAATTAACATTATTTAACTATTTAATAACTTTATTTTACCCTCAAATAATGTTTTTCCCTTACATAAAATTAATTTACTCTTATGTAACCCTTAAATATTTTTTTACACTTATATAACTTTTTTACCCTTGAATTATTTTTTTACGCTTAGTTAACTATATTTTACTTTTAAGAATCCTTTTTTACCCTTATAAAATAGTATTTCACCCTTATTTAACACCAATTTACCATTAAATAACTTTATTACCATTATATAACTTTTTAACACTTTCATAACTTTTCTTTACCCAAAAATAACATTAATTTACCCTTATATTTTATTAACAATACATAAATTTAGTTTTCCATTACAAAAATATAGTTTACCCTCAAATAACCTTTTTATGCTTATTTTACTTTATTTTACACTTAACTTTTCTTACACTTATATAACGTTATTTTACCATTAATTAAACTCTATAAGTTTCAGTTTACCCTTATATAACTTGGTTTTACCCTAAACATTAGTTCACCATTAATTAACGTTTCTTTAGGGATAAATAACTTTAGCATACCCTTAATTAACTATTTATAAGATTATATAATTTATTTTACACTTACATAACATTATTTTACATTTAATTAACTTATTAATGTTTATATTTACCGTTAAATAATTTTTTATTACCCATACATAACTTTAATTTACCCTTACATAACCTTTTTTTCTGTTAATTTTGAGTAGTTTTCCCTTAGTTAAATTTCTTTTACCATTACATAAAATTAGTTAACCCTTAAATATATTTTCCCTATTTATCTTTTTTTCCCTTAAATAACCAGTTCATGTTTCTTTATACTGTTAATATAGCAAGCTAAGAATTTTACAAATAATATATGATGATTTTTTGCATAAATAACCATTAATTACAACCCAAGTATTGTGAGGACTAGTGTATTTGTAATACTTGTTTCATAATACCTATAAAGGACACTAAAAAATGAAATCCTTATTTTATACTCCAAAATGATCCCTTAAATCCATTTGATTTCTTAAGATGCATATGAAAACCGATGGAAATACATAAAATAGAGGGGTGAGATAAAAAACATAGTAAGGTTATAAATAGGATAAGGGAACATAATTAGTGAGTCAATGGTAAAAAAAGATATCATAAAAGAGAAGTATCAAGAGTAATCACATGCAATCATACCATTAATTACATGTTATAATAGTATAATTGAAACAAAATGAATTTTTAAACAATAAAAAGAATTATATAATCAGTTGTTAAGGGTAACTACCAAGAAAACATTACATGGTGGACATAGTCCCATAGTGGATTAGGTTTACTCCCTGAATCCCATAAATAAATTCTCATGAGAAAAATGTGTAACACAATGTATTGGATCATTATCTACATGGAACCATCATTACATATTCATGATTATTTTTTTGATAAAAAGGAAATCAATCGTAAGTCATAAAGATAAGATTTACCCATGGAATGAAAATGTGTTACATAATATTTCCACATATCATAATCAATGGAATTTTCATAATTAAGAAATTTGAGAGATCAAAATATTTAATTTATTACCCCTAAAAATAAGGTAAAATAAGATAGTAATATATGTGATATACTTATTTACAAAATATTGAATCATTATATAACAATAAAGAGAAAGAGAGAAAGTCAGTTAGAGAAGTTTTTTTATAAATGAATGAAAAGGGTGTTTTAGAGAGATCCCCAACCTTGAGTCCAACCCATATCAAGCATTATTTATCATAATAAATAATAAAATAGTTAATTATTTAAATTCATAAGAAATTTTTTCAAATTCATTTTTTTTATATTAATGGTCATCATTTTAAAACAAATTACTTAATAATTTAGGTTCAGGTCGAATGTTCTCACAATATTCAGATCAAATGTCCAAAATCAATTTTGTAAGCTAACTATGTTAAAAAATAGTGTTATTTCATCATCTAAAAAATAATAATCCCTGAATAATTATTATTTTTATATATTAATTATACATATAAAACCTACTATGAAATATAGATACGAAAAACGAACTTCGTTATAATCATTGAGATGATAGCTCGTACACACACACAAGTAACATTTTTATTTTTCAAATATCATAATGGAAAGAAAGTAAGGGTTATTTTATATTTATATAATCATAATTATATCATAAATAACATATTATTTCCCTAAATAAAATTTTATATATTATCCATGTGATTCAATAATGAAAAATGAAACAAATCAATTTGTGGAGGTAGTAATCCACATTTTCACATGAAAAATGTAATCATCATTCAAGGAATGGAAAGATTAGAAAGTATATTATATATTAAATATACATAATTATATATATTTTATTAATATCATATTTATATATAAATTGAATCCATCAACCAAAAAAGTTATGAGAGGTGATGATTGAAAATGAATTACATTGGGTCATGAAGCGATAGTCCACCATACACATGAAAAATAGTTTATTTTCCCATTTTATGGAAGAGGAAATAAATATAGTTTATCATATTATCATAATAACATATCATTATATTTAACATATTTATTTTCATTAAATCATTATGTTTTATACGATTTTTAGGAGGTCGAATAAGAAATAAAAAAAATGCACTATTAAGAATGATACCTCTCATTCAGACAACCACTTTAGTTTTTCACCAACATCCATCATAAGAGGGTTTTATAATCAAGCCAATGAATATATAAAATGTTAACCTAATTAGGGGATATATTTTAGTAGTTATTTTCCAAAACAATGTTCTTTTAATTTCTCGATAGGAGTTGAGAGGATGTTTCCTTTTATACGTGGGGGATACAACCCCCTTGAAATATTTGAGGATTATAAAATTTATAAACCTATTATTCACACCAAATGGATCCATAATTGACTATTACAGAATATTACATGATATAAGATTGAATCATAAATTGCAATGAAATTTGATGTTGATCTTATTAACTAATATTATTTATGATAATTGAAAATATGGAATACATTAAAATAAAATTAAATTCATATAAGTTATAGAATATTAGTTCCAAATTAAAACTAGAAAATGCGATGAAAAGTTGTTTTTTAAATAAATTTATTTTTAAACAAATGAATGATATTATATTGAATTTATGAAATAAATAATCATTAAATTAATTTAAATCCATCAAAATTTACATATAATATATAAATTTCATTTATATATTTTTTATTATGGGTTATTTTATCTAATTAAAATTGATAAACTTTTTTAACTTAAAAACTATTTTAAAAAACTCTGTTTTTAAGCATGAAAATAATCTTGTACTAAATTCGTGAAATTTGATGATTAAAATGAATTTTTTATATTATTAAAAATAAAATGGTACATTTTTCACTTTAATATCATATCAAAAATATTATGGTGTTTTTAAATTACATTATTTAATGTAAATAATTGAAATGATTTGAAAAATGGTAATTTTCAATGTTCACTAAAAATAAAAAATTTCAAAAAATTCTGAAATTTCTCCAAAAGTTAAACTTAAAAATATAATTTATAAAATTTAGTTCATTTTAATATAAATAATCTAAATTTTCATGAAATTAATTATAATATTTTTTCAGAAAACATATAAAAATTTGATTTGGAAGAAAACTAATTTTATTGAAGAATTAATAGTCATAATTAAAAATTGAGTACTTATTTCATAAGAATTTATAAATTCATTTATAATGAGTAAAGTATTTATATATATTTCATAAATTTTTTAATCTTATTAATACCCATCTATTTAATTTCTTGGTTAGAATGATCATATTTAAATAATAATGGTTTGTTTTGGCTCACTATTGTGGGTCATATTTTCTATCAAACATTCTCATATTTTTTAGATTTTAGGGTATTACATTATTTCCCCTTGTATTAATTTTTCTTGAAAAATTTCATATTAAATACTATGTTGAATATAGGTTAGGTTACTTTATGTTCATGGGTTATTTCGATTCACTGGATGCCACATTTTATTTATGGTTCTTCCATAATAATTTGACTTGGTGAGATGTCTTATTGCACCAAATGTTATGTATATGGTCCCAGATATTCACCGACTACTATCCAAAATAGATATAATTTTCCTTCTATACCACATCTGAATTTAGTACATTTTACGAATCTACTATGTACTTCCTTAATAGATATACATGGAATACATCATGTACTTAGGAAAGGGTTGGTCAAAGTGCTAGTCGATAATACCCAAATCTGATGTGATCCAAAATCTTAAAGGGGATTATATACCTGGTGATTAACATTCTATTATTCCTAAATCTCTTGAATATCATCCACATAGATATGTTTAGAAACCCTTTATCCCCAACATCAATCTTTTGTTCTCATTGATGATCATTAGCATAGATCTTCTATCAACTCTGATCAGTATGGATGCATTGTTGAATAGTTTTGAACTATTCTACCATTTTCTAAAACATTTATGTTTCCAAAATCATTTTTCCCTAATATCATACCAACAAACAAGTGTTTTATATTTGATCCCACAAATGGATTCATAAGTAGCAATTTTGATTATTGGGTGAATGATATAATTGCATGATAACACGACCAGATGAATATTTTAATACAGTCCTACTTTGAAGTCTATAAAGCATGATATAAACATTTATTCCAATTTTTAAAAAATATAATTTGATTGACCACGTATAATGGGTGTTATAATCCATATTAAATTTCAACTTAGTATTTATATCATGTTGGAAACTCTTCCAGAACATTGAGGTAAATTTCTGATCTTGATATGATACAATCAATAGTGGTGTTTCATGACGAACAAATACCTATCAAACGTATATCCTTTCAATTTTATCTAGTGAGAAGTCCGATAAAATTGAAATTATGTGGGTATTATTTGTAATATGATCCACCACAACTCACACTATAATATTTTTCCTTAATGTCATTGAGAAAATATTTTGAAAGTCTATGGTTATGTTTTCCCATTTCTATGACGGTTTGGGTAATGGTTTCATCATATCCAAACACTTCATATTTTAATACTTTATTTGATGAAATACCAAACACTTTTATGTATTTTATATGACATATCTCGTAATATTTACTCCACAATTGTGATCATAGTGATTTTGATACATATTTATACTTCCTAGGTGGATGGAGAAGGTTGAGCTATGTGAATCATTCAAAAATTATTTTTCTATCTCCTCATTTGATGGTTCACATAGTCATGAACCAAATCATATAATTCCTTCTTCATAAAATTATATCTATGATGATTTACCTTTTATTATATATTTTACCTTCTTTTTAATTTCTACATTATATCATTGATAATTCTGTATACTAAAAAATAGGGATGTATGAGTAATAATTGGAGAAAGGAATGATGATTCTCCTTCCATCATGATTCATATTTAAATAATTTGGATGCTTAATAAGATTGTATCCTTATCAATTTTCATTAGTGATAAGGATTCCAAATCCTTTCTACAAAGAGAATCATCCACATTGTTTTCTTTTCTATCATGGTAATGGATTGTTTAGTCATTATACAAGATCACATATGACCATTTATTCAAGAACATATTAAGCTCCTAGAGTGTAAATAAATATTTTAGGTTCTTATTATTCATATATATTTCAAACTTCTCCCTATAGTGACAATGTCACCAAATATTCAATGAATGGATCTCTACAGAATACTCTAGATCATGTGTTTGATAGTTCTCTTCATGATATATCAACTACCTTAAGAAGTACCCTATCACATTGTCACTATTCATTATTACACATCGCAATGATTTATTTGAATAATCATTATATACCATTAAAAGTTCAACACTTGAGGGTAGTATGTTGAATGGTGTAGTGGTAAGTCACTTTTTTAACTCCATAAATCTCTCTTCACTTTCAATGGATCAAAAAAACGTTACCCCTTCATTGTTAGATCAATTAGTGAGGTTTTCTAATATCCAAAGGTTTCTCATAAATTTCAAGTAATATCCATCTATTCTAATTAAAATATGGAAATTTATTATGGATGTTTGTTTCAGCAACTCTTCAATTTCCATTGTCTTATAAGGGTCAATAGATATCCAATTTACAGGTGATAATATGCCCAAATAATGATACATCCTTCCTCAATAATTTAAATTTAATATACATTTCATATATTTTAGATTTTAAAAAATTAATTAGCATAGTATTCAAATCCTTTTTATGCTCATCTTTTCTTTTGGAGTACATTAGAATATCATATATAAATAGTACCAGTAAATTATCAATGTAATCTCTAAAGAAACTATTCATTGAGTCTATAAATATTTTGTGTAATTACTAAGTCTGAAAATAATCACAATGAACTCATAGTGTTCATACATTTTTTGAAAGGTAGTTTTTTGGATTTTTTCCTTCATTACCTTTAATTGGTGATATCCTGACCAATGATACACCGTAGGGAATTGTTGGGCCATACATAGTGGATTGAAATATTCATCTAGCCATGTAAGGGGAGAAAGTATATTCATCTTTCTTTTTTGAGTTCATTATATCCTATATAGATGTTTATTGACCCATCATTATTCGTGAAAAATAAGACCAGTGGACTATATGGTGAAGCACTTGGGTGTATAAAACCCTTTTCAAAATTATCTTGTATGTACATCTTCAGTTCCTCTAACTCAAACGCGGCCATTCTATAAGGTGTATTGGATATGGGAAGAGACCCAGGTATATATTTTATTGGGAACTCATCCTTTAATTCATGGGGAAGACCAGGAATCTCTTTAGGGAATAAAATTGTATAAGCCATCATAAGGGGAATTTATTCAAGCATGATTCTCTAATTATTTTCAAACATTTGGGATATATATTATTACCAATAAGGATTTAATATAAAAACATTAATATAATATTCCAAAGGGGATTCATTCCCCTCCTTAAAATTTTACTAAATTATAGGAATACTTGGGACCTGAATGGTGATCTCACTCTCACAATTTTTTATGTTTGATTTATATAAGGACATCCAATCTATTGCCAATATAGAATAAGAATCCACTAAAGGAAGAAATATGATATTTCATGTAAGATACATTATACAAATATTTACTAGGGATGAGTTATATACTTGGGTTGCAATAATTTACCCATATTAATTATCACAGATATCTCAACAACCTTGTTTTGAGGTTGTGTTAGATTCTTTCTACTAAAAATGAAATATATGAAGTAATTCATAAAGCCAAAATAAAAACGTATATTCTATATTATTTAATAAATAACCAGTGTACCTGTCACCACATCATTGGTTAGATCCTCTTCAGTGGTAGTGATAATATATTTCCTTCCAAGCTCTATATGACTTAGAGGTTGTTTTCATTGACTATATATGAAAACCCATGTATTAGGACATTGGTTAGAATAATTCCCATATTCATTGTAGATTAAATACTAAACCATTATTAGAGTGTTGATATGAACCTTCTACTCTTCTTCCTAATTAGTGTGATTATGCATATACTTTTTTAGTGATTAGCTTTATTCCACTCTTATGCACATTTGAACCATCTACTAGTTAACTAGAGATAGTTTCTAAGGTGCTTCATAAAACACCTTTGTTAATTCAGATTGATTCTATTTGAAGGTAGAGTTGAATAATGGCGCAATGGGAACTAAGCAATCTAAACATTTTAACTTGTGAAATAGATAACATAGTTAAATTATTTCTCATTTAGTTATCATTATAAAATTCATATCAAGTTTACTATATTATCTTTTGACGAAAATTTGGTGTCAATAGTTAATTATGAGGAGTTTTGAGTTTGGTTGCCTGATCATTCATGTCAGGTTTACCTTTTTTATCTATCATGGAAATTTTCAATGACATGCACATCCATAATGAATCATGGAAATTTTTTCAAAAGGTAGGTGATCTCTTGTGGTTTCAAACACATTTACACCCAGGAACACACATTGGTTGAGATAATGGGAGGTCGGACTCATCACTCCATTTTAAGAGGATTATTTCCCACTATAGAAATCTCTTATAGATTTAAGATATTTTATTTAATCTCATCAAAATCCCTATTGGGATTGGTTATCCAAATAAAATGATAATGTGTTAAATAGTTCTATGTGTAAATCATGTTCTATTAATTAGACCATATGTATGTATCAGAGGTTTTCTATATGTTTCCTTTTATGGCATAAAAATGGGTAGCTTCTTGAGTTTTGATGCAATTTGATGAGGAACTCTAGAGTTTAGTACCATCCAGTAGTTTATTTAGTCCCATGTCATGTGATTTAAGATAATGTGGATGGAAAATATATATGGTATATTATGAAACAAGTATAGATCTCAAGACTTAATAAGAAAGCCTATATATACGGCTTATAAAAGCAATCAAAATATTTTTAGTTTTTTCTACTGTCAAGAAACTAATGTGTAGAGATAGATAATTATTACCCATGATGGTTGTTTTCTCATATTTTACCAATATGGAAATTCATTCAGGACATAGACCAAATTGGAATCCCATGTATGGAGGTGTTTAAAATATGTCATTGAATGAGTCATATACACTAATGTTTCCTTGATTGGGATAATTTATTATTCGAGTGATATGATCATTGAAAATACATAACTTCATGTGAGTCATGATTATGGTGAGAAATAAGGGATATGATGTAATCAGACTCACTGAAAAAGGATACAGGACTTATGCACTGGGGTGAATGTGATGTATTGTTTGATATGAAGCTTAAAAATTAAGAAGGGGGCCAATATATAGTTATTGTATTAGGCATTAGAGTCCTTGTAGTACACTTATCTTCTCAATATATTTCTAACTGACAAATTATGATAGACCCATAAGGGATGGGTCCTATTAAATGACATCTCATGGACTTACATTGAAATAGATTCCCATTTATGAGACCATTTTTCCATCTTGTTTTATACAAGGATGATAGATTCATAAAAGAGTTTTGGTCACATGAGATGTAGTGTTTATGATATAGTGGTACATACACTAGGGTGGATTACCATTAGGATACATTCAACCCTTACCCTCTGATAGCTAGATGGTTCGAACCATGAGTGGCATGGATATCTCATAATTAGTTAACAACCCTAGTACTTTATATGTAATTCCCTTATTATGGGGTTATTTTCATACAAAGTATCATAGTTTGGGCTTAACAATATTTGAGGACACATGTATGAGTATTATTTCTAGACAAGGATGACATGTAAGGGAGTGTCAAGCGAACATGTCTAGAGAATCCACCTAAGAAGTATAGAGGTGTCTGCATGACATGTCCATGGGACTTCATTTGATCTAATCTGACATGTTTAAGGGATATCATGTGATGAAGATAATATATCTGAAAGAATTTTCATAATCTGCATAACATTTGAAGAGGGTTTTAGGTGACTCAGATTACATGCCTAGAGGAGTTCATGTGACTTAACTGACTATTCCCAAGGTTATCACATGATCTAACAAAATTTTCTAGAGGACTTCTTGTGATCTTGCTGACATGTCCAAATGTCATCGCATGATCTAAATATCTTGTCCAGAAGACTTCATGTGATCCAGTGGACATGTCTAGATAGTGTCATATGAACTTGTTGGCATGTTTAAAGGAATTCTCTTTATTATCTTCACATATCTAGAGATTTTCTATTGATTGGTGAACTGATCACATGATGTGCATGAACCGATATCATAAAAATAATCAACTCATATTCACATGAATATTCTATCATTTTCATCCTTTATTGAGTAAAATACCCAATATTCATCAGATTACTTCAAATTGTGGCCTCACATGACCGTGTTGACATGCAGAAACTCCATCACATGATGAGACTGACATGATGGAAGTCCTTTATCTCATGAATATGTTGATCAGGCGAAGCATATAAACATAGTGTATAATCTATTATGTTTTTTCCTAGGTTTAATTGGTAGAATACTCTTGTGATTTGAATTTTCTCCCCTCCCAAAAGTCCACTCTCAATACTACTATCTTGTGTTTTTTTATGTGGAGGGATAGAGGGAATTTATATGCATAACCGCCACAAATCTACACTAGTTCACCCAGTTTGTGAATCAAATATATGGGCTTAGTTATGTTTAGGGAGTGTCAAATGAAATGTTTCACATGATCCTACTAGAGGTCACCCATTACATCATATTTTTAACATGTAATAAGTTGTGACCAGAAGATCAATCCTTCATAGCCACATTTATTGAACTAATAGTTTTTAATGGGATTTCATATAATCAACGTTATATGTCAAAACAATTTTGTAAGATCATGGTGACTTGATTAGGCCCCTTTACAATATCAAGATGGAATATTCAAAAGGAATTTACCTAATCATGGAAAATTGATCATATGTAGTGTATTTCTCCTTATCAAGAAAAACAACATAACTCTATTTCTCATAAAGGTAACATCTTTTTCATCTTTAATTTTATAAATCATATGAATTTTTTCCTTTGGTTTCTAATGAGGGAATTAGATTGTCAAATGTACATGTCTGAAATCCTTCAAATGATATAGCTGACATGTCCAGTGGCCGTCATAGGATAAGGAATTCAGATCCCTGGGGATTTGGTGTGATTAATTGAATGGTCATATAGAACAAATCAGCCCTTCACATGGAAATCATCATAACTACCATTCATAGGGAGCTTACACATTTTTCATATTTTATTTTAAAATGTCCCTTGGTGACTTTAATATCTCTATTAGTCAACATGTATTATTATTGTGGGAACTCATCTATTTTCCATTTCTTAATCATCATCATATTTTTGAGATCCTTTATAGGATTAAGAGGGCATGTTATAGGGGCCTCACATGATCAATAAGGCTATCCAAAGGAAATTTTTATGATTATAAGGACTTTTTAAAGGGGGTTACTATGTACATTAATAGATAACTTGGATTTCATAACCTTTTCATGTGAGGTTCCTAGGGTCACACAATCTCATGCCTTCTTTGGGGTCACACAATTCACATTACCCAACACTCTAATCTCAATGTAGCCATTTCTATTACTTTATTACCTTTTAGAAGAAATTAATATTCATGCTTTGGGTATTTCATTCATCATAATTTTTTTTAATCTCGTTTGGTGGGTGTCAAATAATGTCCCCCACATAAGTGAGGTTTGAAGGGACAATGACTCAGTTTTTAGGAATTGAAAAAAATTCATGAGTCCCTTGGGATTCTTATAGATAACATACTAATTGGTTTTTGGTCTTATATGTGGTAGTTTTAATTCTTCACAGTTACCTATAATTATAAGATAATAGATCCATTAATTTCACTTTTTATTCAGATATACAAATCTATCATGCTTTATGCTATTGTGTGATCACTTAGTGTAACCCCATCGTGAGAATCATTGTGGTAACCCCATCACATGGATAACTTGTACCAATGCCTTGTGAAATAATCCCTAAACAATCCTATCTTATTTAGGATATGATTCAAATCATTAGTCATGGGGCTATCACGTATTCTTCTCATGATTTTATGGATTTGTGTGATGATCACTTGATCGTTATTCCATTCACATGACCTTAACATGGTTAAGAAATCACGCGTTATATAATGTATCATGCACCCCACATGAGAAGCATTGGTACATGTTATGTGAATTGAATTCATGTCACATTATCATATAATGGTTACTTTGATTTTTTTGACTTCATATGTCTTATGACCACATGAATTTCAATAGATCATGTGATTCACATGATGTTTCCCAGGTCATGTGACTGAATTTTTTTTCACATGTAAATCCAATAGATCCCTTCTTACAAGTATTACTTTTCTTTTCTTTTTTATCTTATGAATTATTCTATATGGATCCATTGAAGGATGTTTTGGAATCCATGGATATGGAAAATTATACGGTTGGTAGTGTATACGTCGACAATACTACTATGGCCTTATCATCTGAAAAGAAACTACTACACCTTATAGTGATGAATCATATAGAATAACCCCTATCATACTTCTTACCGATTTATAGGTTTTACTTGAAAACTATGATCTTATAATTTCACCTTACTTGGGGGGACCAATCCTCCATATTTTGTATTTAGGAATTATAACAACATTAGATAAAATATATCTAATATAGGACACTTCATTTTTAGGAAAAACATTCAAATGGTTATATGCAGAAGTTTATATTAATAGACTATGGAGGGAACCATCATAAATATGACTCTGAAATCCATATATAATGATCCTCAATGTGGAAATATTCCACAAAATGAATATTTTGATGGTTTTATAGCTACAACCTTTAGTTAAAAAGAAAATTAATGATAGATGAGTACCGACCATCCTTGGTGAAAAATATTTCTACTGAATTTTTCAATAAATTGAGACATATTAGTATGTGTGAATATATTTGGATAACCCAAAACCTTGATTATTATAATAAGGGATTAAGGAAATTTATTGTTTGTCTTTGGAGTCTATATTTTAACACATTTCATCTTACACATTATGATGTCCACATCAATATTTGGGATGTCAAACAAATATACAATGCACTGATGTTTGAAGATATGTATGAGGAGTTTCTCCGACCATATTCTATTTGGGATTACATAGACAGAGCCCTTCCCATTTCCAGATAGTTGATATGATTGACTAAAAAGGCTCATCAGAGGCCCCTATTCAATGTGTAGATATCCCTTTTAATAAAGGGAATGATACTTTATCAGGAAGACATGTTATAAACCCAAATCTATGAAATTGTAGGCTTTCACAAAAAATGATTCACGTAGTGATGAAGGTGTCTACTGAACCATATTTTAATACTATGTGTTAAATAACTAGAGGTGTGAGGTTCTTCAGGATACTGATAAATCCTTTTAGTTTGATGTCTTTCTCACTATGTACCTTAGTGGGTACCTACTCCCTACCAGAGTGTAGGGTGGAGTCAGAGTTTACAACAAGTTGATGGTGTTTTCCATGGGATGAGAAAGGAACGTTGGGATGTCAATTCCTATTTTGGATGGAATATATAACCTCCTATTCCATATTTATAGTGGAAGAGTCCCACACCAAATCTTAATCCACTTCTAGGTGTTATGGTGTGGGATGTGGTCTCACCTTGGTGTCTATAAATATATGAATCCATATAACATCCATGTTGTCCTCCCCAAGAACTTTTTTTTGTGCATTAGTGGGGTGAGTTCCATCACATTAAAGAACTAGGAAATTAGTTCCTTATAGCATAATTATGATTTATTCTCTTTAAAACCTTACGATATGCACATTGGTAATATAATGGACGATATAGAAGATAAATCTAATTCTTAGCTTACATGATTTCAATTTTTGAGGGTGTACATTCCACATGAATTTATGGTAACATACTATTATAACGGTTTGTTACTGATAGATTTAGGAATCAGTTTTGATGAATTAATAAAAAGTTTCCTTCTCATATTTATATTTGATCTAATATGCACATAGTTATGGATCATCGATTATATTTATTGTTTACCAATTTGGAGAATCAGATTTAGATTGAAATTCATCCCACTAATGTTGAGATACATATATGTTAACACTATGTTGAGGCTTGGATGTAGTCATACTCAAATGGTAAATTATCAATATCAATATCTAAAGCAGAAAATATACCTCTGACAGCTGATGTTTTTACATGAAATGGAAAGAATATTCTTTCTTGTAAACAAAAAACCTTAAAGAGACCTTATAAATATGTGTGGCATTTATAATTAGTTTTTATAACAGGATATGTTGTAGCTGTTCTGACAAAAATGGTTGTGGTATATGTAAGTGAAGTCTCATCTATATTATCATTTTCTATTTCATTTCCGCAATGAAAAAAATAGGGAAATTAAATCAAAATCTAAAATTTGTGGGATTTTATTCTAGTATGATACACACTTATAGAGATTTTAGTTCATTACCACTCACATAGGTTTTCCCTTAGAAATTCATCAAAATGAGGTCTAGGATTTCCATTCATACCCTGAAGAGGCACTTGAAACTGCGAAGGGATGAATCTACTTCTCATCCTAGTTGAAACTAGGGGTGGTTCCAAGCACAATAAAGATTATGTTGGATGAGAAGGGTTATACTATCACTAAGTACGTGGTAAAGCTATCCTCACTACCACGTTTAAATGGCTGTACTTCCATTAAGACTATGTTGATGTCTTTTGTATTTCCATTATAATGGAAGGAATATGAAAGGAAACAATCACTTGTTCTATCTCTGGTATAATTTCATTGGGGTGAAACTACTTGAGAAGACATGGGGACTAATGATGAGGGATCAATGGGTCAAATATAGATAATGAGTGTGGCAGTTTCCATTCTTATTGAATCAAAATCTATAACTCCATTCACACCATCCTCAATGTCTTCAATGTTAGTTCCTTCTATGTACCCTTCAGAGAATAATAAATGAAAACCAATGCACTCCAAGCCATTTGATGTTTCTCTATAAGAATCATTAAGTATGGGACATTAATTATTTATCCTTATTTATAAGTAATTTCTATAGATTATTTTAATCTTTTAAAAGGAGAAGAAAAATATTGAGCCTATGTGGAGGAACAAACATCTATTCCAGAGAATGTCGATAAGTGTTCTATGGATTCGAGGAAACTCTATCACTAGGCCAAGTCCATCAAGGAATGGAAACTATAAAAGTACATTCCTAGTGTGAACTGGTGGCTTCGGCTAATGTCCAAGTAGTTATTCCATTTGACCCAACATAGTTATACACACATTTGAATATGTCTAGTGTGGGAAGCCACTCTTCTACTGATTTAGCATTGATGGAGGTTTCTCTAGGTGAAAGTGAATGCTTCTTCAAGGAATAAAAAAATTGTCTAATTTTATTATGTTTCCTAATGTTTATTTTTATTTTATATCCCCTAAAGGTGGTTCTCATACTATATTGATGGATAAAAATTAGTGGTGCCACAAATATTTATGAAATAATAGTAATCACCTCTTCCCCTAAGGATGTGATTGGGGTGACAAATTTTGAAAATAACACAATTGAGAAATGTTACTTTCTTGAATTGATCATGGCTGATGACTGTTTTAAATATTCATATTATTCTGATACACACTAATAATCCTTTGTCTCTATCATTATAGTACGTTTACCTTGGGGCTAAATGGTCCTAGTTTCATCCACTTCAGTATTCACCCCAAACTGTTCAACTAAATTGGAATGCATATATTTTCCTTGAAAATGGTGGGTTGTGAACACGAGTCACTTATTTAGAGAATAAGTCCTAGAATATATTCATGCTCCAAGGTTTATATTAATATGGGGCCCATGTTATACAATGTTTCATCAACATATGTGGAAAAAAGTGTGGGGCTATTTGTAGAATCATTATAGAGGGCCCCTCAGGGGAGATGAAGGAATGATTACACCACCATACAAATATGTTCAACATTTATGGATATGAGGGATACAATTATAATGTAATTCATATCATGGTGAAGTAAAATATTATCTATTGATAATAAAGGAGGGCCCTAGAGTTAATTAAGAGATAACAAGCTTGATATTAAGTCAAACACAAGTTGTATGAGGCCCTAAACAAGAATTATTAGTAAGTAGCATATGTAACTACTCAAAACAACTTGATCACTATCAAGAATGTGGAGATTGAATGAATATATTCTGAAATTTAACTACTTTAGTAGGAGCTATCTCAATTTTAGTACACACATAAAACATTAGATAAAACCTTCTCAGAGTAGAAATGGATCAATGACCGGGTAGAGAAGACTAGACTCAGTGATGTTGCCAGGGTGGATAGATTATAGTGGGTTGAAGAAGTGGATGTTAAATCAGTTGATCAATTGTGAAATCCATCACCTCATGGGAGCATAAGATAGTTGTTATTAGAGAATATTCTAAAACATATTTTCAAGGGGCTTGTACTTTATAGAAATTCATTTTATTGTGGATTCACAAAAGAGACATTTAGAGGTAGATATTCCTCCCCATTTATAATTTATCAATGAAAAAAACATCTGGTATTTATTTGTTGATATCAATCATTATTTGATCTCTCATGTGTTTTCCATTTTTCATGATTAGTATCATATAGATCATTGAAGATATACATTCTTTTTTATAATATAATGTTAACCCAAAGGATTGTATTTTAATTACTGAATCCTAATATACCTCTGTTGGCATTTTTATATTAATGATTAATTAAAGAAGAATTCCTATTTATTTGTTTTCTTGAGTCATCCTATGATCATCTTGTTCAAAAGGATAATTTTTTTGAATATATATCCCAAATGTAAAGTGATCTAACTTTTTCTGAAATCAATGGACATAGAGAGAATAACATGTATTTTTAAAAGGACTGATAATAATCCTTACTGGACTAGTATCATTTATTTTATTCCCTAACTTTTTCAAATTTTTCATACTTGGAAGGCTTAGATGGAATGGTGTTATCTTTTTCTCAGGCCTCTCTTAATTTGTTTTTTACATTAATATTTTTATGCATTTTCTATTTCAAAAATGCCTAATATTTTCTAAATCACAAAAAGTGCATTCCTGGTAAGTAGACACTTGATTTTTTCCAAGGGTTCCCTTTAAATGTTTTCATCCTTGAGTATTGATACTCTTTCAATTTTGATGTTTACATCCTTTTGAATTTAGACTTATGTGGTGCTAAATTTTTTGGTCAAATAGCTTATACATTATTCTAATTTATTTTTGGTTCTTATTTCATAGAAGAATTATTTTTATAGATATGTATCTTCTATCTTAGATCATATATTGATGTATTTTATTATCATATAGCTTAGAAAATATATTGATTTAGTTTAGTTTCTGATATCTCCGACCATCTTTTACTATAGTTTAAGATCTTCTAGACTGGATCATATGTTTCTATATTTTAATGTTATTTATCTTATACCATCTATTGTTGTATTTTAGGATCTTTTAGCTCAGAACATTTGCTATTGGTTATGAAGGATGGGTATTCATGAAGGGTTTTAGAACCCTATATCCTTACTTTGATTACAAAGAATGAGTATCCATGAGGTGTTCTGGTATCCGAATTTTTTAATTTATATTCTAAATAATTAATGTTCCTGATGTTTTTTGACACCCTATTTTAATGAAGAAATTATGAAGGATGAGTATCCATGATGGGTTGTGACACCCAAAATCCTTGTGGAGATTCATTTTTATGTACGGTGATATAGTATTTGGGATGAAAAATGCACATCTATAGTTGGAATATGGGTTGTGTAAATCAATTTTCCATGAGTATGAATTATTGAATATGGAATGAGGTATAAATACTGGGGATTTTAATGAAACTTTCTACGGTGTCAAGTTCTTCCATGATGTTTTATGGGATCATGAAGATCAGAAGTCATTTCCTACAAGGAGGATACATGTATAGTAAATGGGTTAAAGGACCTTATTCATGATCTCATAGAACATACATGCATCATCATGTATAAGGGACCCTCTCCATTATAAGGGATTCTAATGATTTTTGAATATTTAAACGTTTGTAAGATGATAAGGGATATTGAGATCAAAGATTTACTAGAATAGTTATGGCACTATATGGTAGTTTAGATTATGGTTATGAGGATCAAGCCCTACACCATTTGGTTTCATGTCACATTGTGTGGGCCACTATAATGTTCGAGAATGGAATATCACATTCCTACATTGATATGGATACAACATTTAAGGATATAACTTCAAGGATTTAAAGTCGTCTTGAGTATTCTAGTTATGGTTAATATAAATCATGGTATACTAATATATGAGTTTAATAAAAATGGGGTCTCGAGGATAGAGGTCAACTATTATTAATGGTGGTAACCAGTATCACACATCACTAGGACAATAGCTCGTTGATTTAAGGGAGACCTTTCGTTTCAGACCCAAATTCCATATAACTACAAGATCTTAGGCATATTGTTTTTAACCAATGAATCCAAGTGATGTCCCTTTATAGAAATCAGTCCCTATTAAATGTACTCAATTGATAAGAACTTGAAGAAGTAAATCAAGCCCATGGGGTTCTAGGATAAGTGTATCAATACTTGGAATTGGTGAGTGTAACCTCAAACTTCAAATAAATGAAGGTTATTGGTCGAAAATTTATTATTGATGATGGTTTTGGGAACTCAAAAACTTCTGTCCACAATTATTGATTATGTTATCATAGAAATTATAATTGACAAATCATTACTCTAAATTTTTTATAGACTAGGGGGTCTAGAAAGAAAGGATCTACTTTTAGTAGGGATGAAATATAGGCACAATGAGATTTATTCATTTTTTTATTTATGATAAAACTTTTTCCTAAACACTAAAGATGAAGTTTTTAGTAAGTGTGAACTTCAATTTTTCTCATACCACACTTATTGTGTTATCATCTAGAAAAGTTTTAATAAGATTTCCTTATAAATTTAGGGTCTTTCGATTTGGAGCATGAATTGTTAATGTTTCATAAAACTTTAACAAATTTCATGTATTTTATTTCCATGAAAAACATGGACATGATATAAGGGTATTATTACACAAAAACCTGATTTGGGTTCCCTAAACTCAGAAGTACCCCAACAAATTCCCCAGAAGAGGATGAAAATGTGGTAAATAATGGTTAAAGGTCCTCATATCATCAATTATGATTTTGAAAAATCATATTGAAGATTATTTTGAATAACTCTATAGTGATGAGATCCACAATACTGATGGTAGGGATCACATGGACCAGAATCCATTTTTACAAGGAAAATGAACATTTGGTTCATGGATAATATCTAATATGTAAGAGCTAGGGGAAGACATTGATTGTAAATAAATGGTCCCTTGAACCCAGGTATCCTTTCTCATGGTCCACTGAATTTTTATAGAAATTCAAGAAACTGAAAACATGAACAGTGGTTTAAATAAGGTTCTAAAAAATTATGGAGGCATCCCATATTTTGGTTGAATAGGATCATGATTTTTTGGTCTATTTATAAAGAGTGATGGTGGATGATGGTCTTCATATTTTAGTTTCATTTTGTAGGGATGCATATATCATACATTTTAACTTTAAGATACAAGTACATCTTGTTGGAGTTTTACATCATATGGTATGGATGTATAAGAAAATATGAGATCATAAAATATATCCTCAAAAATAAATTTCACTGGTCAGGGGTGTCTTTATATGAGAGTAATATTTTATCCTTTCACAAGATTACAAGTGCGATTCCATATGTCATATCCTCTCCTATAGAATTCTGACTCATGTACAAGAAATTTGAATGTATATATGACTTATTCATAAGAAAAGTCAATCATTACGACTCTAAACTATTAATTAGAGACCTATCAAATTTTTCTAATTATATTAATTGGTTTTTCATGTGCATAACATAATGAAAAGAATAATTTAAAAGGTACCTATTATAAGGATATCCATATACATTTATTTGAATCATATGCAGTGGAGAGGGGAATTTTTTTCTTCCCTTAGTGAGTCTTGACATCATGGTCGGCTAAGGGGTCCTCTACATAGATCAAGATCTTACACAAGGAAAGGTATTTTCCATATTTAATTTGGTATGGAGGTGAAATATTCATACCTATCATATATTCATGGATATAAAAAATCACTCTTAGAAATTTTAGGTCTTAAGGTGTGTAACTTATGTCGTGTAGTTGAATGTTGTGTGACTAGGATGTCATCATGTAGTTTAACATCATGAAACTAGGTCGTATCAGTCAGATTTTGGAATAATATAGGGAAATCAGGTCTTCATATAAGATGTGTAACATGAAATGAAGGGTTACAATAATACGATATTATAATCATGATTTGAAAACATATATGATGATAAAATGTGTAACATCAAGGGTATCTAAATTTGATCTAATACATGGGTTATGAGAATTGTAAATCATTACCCAAGAATATCTAAGTAAATTTGAGGTGGAAACTGATCAGTATAGGTCAGCCATTGATAATGGTAGAATCCCATATACCATACAGTTACGACAATATATCCTGGGTTTAATGTGGCCTCTCCTATTGGACCAATAAAACCCACTAGGTGAAGGCTATGGGGGATTGTGTTATTCACAATCTAATCCTAGCAGTGTCCCTTTACATCAACCAATCATTTTTAAAATTTTTCTAATCGGGATAAATAGATGTAGGGGAGACCAATGTATTTTGGTTTCCAAGAGACCAATATCAACATGATGAATTAATTGGTATTAAATCAGATATTGAAGATAAGAAGTTGGTTCATGAGGAATGTAAGATTCAAGCAGGGTATAATAACCCTATTGGTTAGGTCAACATGTATTGATCACATTTTGAGGCAAGAGGATAAAATATGAGATTCTTGAGGAAAAAATCATCTAAGGGGATGATCTATTCAATTTGAATTACCATTTTCATGTAGTTTAATGTTCTGAAAAAAGGAAATTGTTGTATAGTTTAATGTCATGTGACTAGGATTTGATTTATTCACTTTTCAAAGAACACACCTCGATCACATTAGTTAGAGAGACCTAAAAGGTTTTCCATGCTCAGCATAGACAAGATCGGTAAGAGAAGAAAGAGATAATTGGATAGTTAATTGATCCATGTGAGAGATCATGACTTGAAATATGGAGAGGGTATTTATATTTTGATATGATAGGTAGTCCCCACTCAATGTATGTTCTGAATAATGGCATTAGATGGACTTGTGATAATAAGTGATTGGTCCTGAAAGAAGGAGATCCATGAGTCACTATATACCCCATATTATGGGAATCAATAAATATATAGTCTTTTTGAAATAAAGATCTATATAAAGATCATCCTCATATGAGGGGAGGGTGAATATTAATTATATTCAAGATGGGATAGGGATTTGGGATATGGGAAGCAAAACATATCTTGTGTAACATGAATCAAGCCAGACATTGTTTTGAGAAAGTTCCCTATATAGGTCCAGCCTATATATATGTTGTGAGGATTTTATATATTTTTTGGTGTTGGGCCCCCATTTTTGATAAAAGAATCACTATGTATCCTATGATTAATCAGTATTTAATCCACTCATAGTTATTGAATGGAAAATGCACTGCATAGGTCTAACCCATACATATATAAAAGGATTTGGATGGTTTTAGGTAATATAGTAAAAGAAAATGGGTCATAGATTTTAAAATTTTCAACACTATAGTGACATAACCTAATTGAATCTAGTGATGTAATACCCATTAGAGTTGTGAGGATATAATGTTAATATTTAAAATAAAACAAATTAAATAAACTGTTACCTCTTTTGATTTGGTGGCGAGGCTGACTGCATCTCGTTATTGACGATCTTTTCTCAAAGGATCTGAAGCCAAAACCCATTATATTTCACAAAAACATTTCTTGAATCTTCTCTAATGCATATTTTCAAATTTCTAGTGCTAGAGTGGAGTTATGAAGATCTCTTAAATTTTGTGAGGATCACCTCGACACCACTACAATAATCTGTGAAGATATCATTGGATCAATTTACTATATGAGTTATTTATCTCCCAAGGATAATAGAAGAGAGGGGAGATCTCAATCCACTATAATGAAGTTTATTTCTAGAAATGTGATTCTCATATACTTATATAGTGGATTTATTAAACACTTGGTTAGGGTTCCCCAACACATGTATGCTTAATGTATAATAAATAAGTAATAAATAAATAATTATTATGAACAAACCATGTCAAAAAAAATATATTATATCACACACTATTAATATATATTGAATATATTATGTGATGAACGAAAGTCATTAAATAAACTCAGAATTCCTACTAAAAGTAAATAATCAATGAATATTACAAATATAATCATTCATATAATATTATTCCATATATTTATTTTTTCAATTTTAAATAAATTTAAAAAATAAAATCAATCTAATTATTAAATAATAAAATAATAATAAATTTATCTATTTTTAGGCGATCGATAAACATAGAAACAATCAGACCCCAAGGTGGGGACCACTATGTCCTATATAACTTTTTAGAAGAATAATGAAGAATCTTGAATGTGCTATTGTGAGTGACCCTATAGGACATTATACAAATAATATATAACAACATTATCATAATAGGTATAGAGTCTAGAAACCCATCAAGGCCCTTAAAGAGTCAAAGAATAGACATAGAAATGAAAATCATCCTACAAACACATGTTGTGCAGTATAACATATTTTTCATATGATATATCATAAAGTAGGAAACAAACTTATTTCATCATCCTATTCTAGATTTATTATTCAATTATTATACTAGGAATATTTACCTTAAACTACAATTGACATAGATTTAATAAAGGTAATAAAAGCTTGATCAACTAGGCCTGAGATATCACTTCCTCAATTCAGAAGTGTCAAATTCTATATTTATCATTCAACTAATGTCATGTCACCAATGATGCACCCAACACAAACTACCTTTTCAAGAATTCAATGTCCTAGTTTTCTCCTTGCACCAAATTACATGACAAAATGGTATACATTGATAATGATCTCAAGATAGGAGATCAATACATATTTCTATAGATATGAACAGTGAATATAACCAGAAACATGTGGTGTTTTAATTGGCACATCTATCATCATGATCTCACCTACTAGAGACCACCATATGATAATTTCATGAGAAGAAGAATCAGTGATTATGATCCTCCATCACTTTATAGTCTGATATCAATTATGTCTTGTCAGTATGATATATGTAAACTATATGAAATATATTTAATATTAATGCTACAGTATCTCATGGATCACATTATATCCTAGGAACTATTATAACCTTTTGATACAATAATTAATCAATGTAAATTACCTTTTAATTAGGGTATGAATAAAATATCAACACTATTACGGAATGTTTACATCATGTATAACTCATTGTATCCATGGTATAATAATCAAAACCACTGAACAAGTTGGTTATAGGGAACCCACTCTTATAAAAATCCCACTTAAACTATAGATAACTTGATAGCTCTTATATGATAAAATCCTGTCTTCGGTGAGTTTTGGAATTTGTCACGGGACTACTACATTTTCAATGTGGGGAAATTTTTCTATCTGAAACTTTGCCTCTTTGACAATTATTTCTTGAGAGTTGATATCCTTGAGTATTTCACTTTTTTCCATTTTCAGAACATGAAATCATGGATAATTTTAGTTTCATAATTAAAATTATTTATATTAGGATAAATTTTTATTTTCTATGAGAAATTTCAAGAACTAGAAAAAAATAATGTTCAGTATAAAAAAATACATTTTTCAGTATATTTACGATTGAATAGGGACAAAAAACTATCAGATATACCACAACTGATATTGTTCACTAGAACACATGTTTCTATATTTAATCAATATATGGAGAGATATATTAATCCATCTCTTAAGTAACTTTAAGATCAATAGTTGTTTTCCATATGTTATCAAACATAATTTTATTGGAAAACAAGGATTTTCCAGCTAAACTTTTGTAGATACATAGAAAACATCATTCATAATGAATATTTTGTTATATTTTTTTCTTAAATCAGTCCTAAAATGTATTTTTGGAACCTACATCTCATATTTTTATTATTTGGAATCACCATCAATTTCTTATTGCATTGTATAAAGTATTTCTATGATTAGTGGTCTTAACATCCAATGCTCGATAAAATTGTTCACCGAAAGAGTCAATGACAATTTAAATTCTCTTTGATTTTTGTATAATGACATGGTACTTCAGATATATCCTTTCTGGTACCACACTTGTATGACCCATGTATAGTGTCACTTGAATACCCACCATAATATCCAAAATAAGAATACATGGTACATTGATTCAAGGAATCCAATATTTAACTTTAGTTAATATATTTAATATTAAATGACATATATATACTTATTACTTGTATGATTTATTAGTAACCATCAATAATGTATCACCGGTCTTGGTTCATATAAACCCGTTACCATTGATTTAACCTTCCTATATGCTACATGTATATTGAACATCCCTCTTCCATAGGCTATTTTGGAACTTTTTCCTATTACAACTACAAGTGCATCTTCAAAATTGACCAAATCCAAGTTGATATTTCTCCCAATATCTCAAAGAGAGAAGTTCACTATATTATAGAAATATAATTAAGGACATGATTACAAATATTATAATATAGGTAATTAAATAATATATAATATGTAAGGTAGTATATTAACTGTGATGTATATAGTGTTTTTCTTAATGAAAGTTCATTTATATTATTAATGAAAACTTTATATCCAAAAAAATGTTGTTATGACATAATGAACTTATATCATTCTAAAACTCATATGATATCCATTTTTAATTATATATGGCATTCTGTAATTAGAGAAAACCATTATTTTTTGACGCATGTCTTGATAAATAATGTAAGTTTCTACAATGGATATTTTTTGCAATATTGATCTTTCTTTTACTTGCATCATGAATTTGACGTATATATTGAACTATGCTTTTAAAAATTACTCCATTACACATTATATTATTCAATGATATCATGTAAGACTCATCATTGATCCTCCATATTGGAATCATATTTTTTTGTGAATATGGTAATTTTGGTTTAGGAATTACTCCACAATACATTATAATGATCAATGAATGATTTTTCAAGATATTTTTCGGCATACTAGGGAAACTCAACTCAAATGTTTTGAACATGCATACACCATAATTCAATTTCTGATTCATTAAAAAAAATATAAATCCAATTAAGTATAACTACCACTAGCTAACCCTAGGAATAATTTAGACTCCCTATCAAATCTAATTCTAAAATCAGTATCAATTACCTTTATTTATAAAGGCATATTTTATAGAAACTATGTATATATTTTTGTTGATAATACCTAAGGTATTTAACTATAAATATTATAAAACCATTCAAGGTATATCCTTAAAAAATATTATGTTTTTCTTGAAAAACTCTTATCTTCCCACAACTAGGTATATAACTGTTAAATTTTATATTCCCCAGATATTACCAATGGTTCAAGTATTACTGAACTATTATTATACCATTACGATATAAAAATTCATCCATGAATTAGAATAATTACCGGTTGTTTCCAAATGACACATGATATTACTGTTTTTGTTATACTGAATGGAATTTCTAATAGAATCATTAACTTGGAAATTATAAGTTGTGTACTTATCTCCCCTGACTTAGGAATCACCATTTCTCAGCCGCTTGGAGAACACACCTTACTTCATTTAACATTTCTCTTGTTTTCCAGTTACTATATTTCAATAAACATCTGATAATATTTTTAAATTTAATACCCAGTAAATATTATAGAAACATGTCTTATTGTTGATGGATATACCTGAAGAAAAAATGAATACTTGATTTTTCATTTCATTTGATTGTATTTAAACATCCATATATGTATTTCACATTATATGTAATAAATGTCCTCCTATTTTAATACTTATTTTCAATGACAGAAATTGAGAATTTTCTTTTAGTGTTAATATTTTTATTGTTTTTTTGGACTTGTCTTTAAACTTTTTTACCATAAGAATGAAAAATTAAACTATATTTTGGTTCTGATATACTCAGAGAACCATTTTTTAAAAGGTAATAATGAATTTTCTCAATAATTTTAATTTTATCATCTTAAGAAAATGAATAAATTTATTGAAAATGATATAAGAATGATATTTATTAAAATATCATGATCTACAATTCAATTCATACCTAACAAATTTAATCATTTCCCATTCATTTATTTCATCACTTTCCCTTTTTAAGATTCTCAGATATGATACAATAAGTTCAATTATTATTTTCTAGATATAATATCCACAACTCAAATATAAAGATTCTATTATGAAATAACCATAATGTGTGTCACACAAGCATTTCCTACAATAATGTTTCTCACCCTCTCTTCCTGAGGTGGCTCAACAGTTATTGGGGACACTAACAACTGAAATTTCTGATATTATAGTACATTATGCATGAAGATGTACTACTTGTTGGAAACACATGTCAGGTTGAACATTTTTTTTAATATTTATCTCAGTATTTATTTTGTTATTACATTAAATTTTATATAAAAAAAATCTACCAGATTAATTTATTTATCTTGAATACCGATTAGGCATTATTGATTAATTAAATCATTAAATATCTCCCACTATTTTATCGAACTATAGAAACCCTATGTTCTAGAATTTTTATACACTATAACATGATTATTCTAGTGAATGGACCATCGAAACATATCCTCATATAATAAAATATTTGGATATGAAACTACTCAGAGAGTTAAAGGTAAAAAACTTTTTGGACAACCACAAAAACTCATGAATCCTTGATCTGTTTTGAAAAGTCCTAGCTTTTGAAATCATAGAAATGATTTTCTCAACTTTTACCTATAATGTTTCAGCAATCTATCATTGGATAATTTATTTATGATAACTTTAGTTAAGTCAATCCATTAACCTTATAAGAAATTTTTTTCAGTAGGTGGAACCATCAACATTCGCTAATCGAGCACCCATTACACCCAGTTTTGTTAAATTTCAAGCGATGGAAAGTGTTTGCGACTTAATATTTCCATCAGGGTTTTATTATTTTTGGACAAGAACAATCCATTTATATAAATGTATTCATAAATTGTTGTCATTATCACAATATAACATTAATATAAAAACATTAATCATTCCTTCATTCATTTTTATTTTATATTATTTTATATTAGTTGTAGAAAAAATGCACATGAATAGAATAATAAATAAAGAATGATGGAAAAAGAATATGCAACTACTCTTGAGAATCTAAAATTGGTTTATCCATTTAAATTTAATGGATCAACCATGAATTAGGTGAATCAAACACTATTAATATATTTATTTGTATCACCTATCCCCCTAGTCCTATGTGTAGAACTATCACGTGAGGTATGACCTTGTATTGGTGGAGTATGTTCCTTAAAATGTCATCCTCAAATTTAAAAATATACTCTCCCATTGGTGATGGGTTCTCAGGAGCACAATATACAACTGATAGATTAGATGTTCATGAACTTATACATATTGAATAAAAAATGACAATATATAGTCCATCATAAATTAACTACTTATTAAAAATCTGACATAATGGTAATAAATAATTAAAGAAATTATAGTATTCATAGGTTTAATCAATTGGTCAAGACTAGTCAGAATGCAAATTAAATATGAAATAAAATTAAATATAATAAATTTAATGTTGAGGTCTTAAGTATAAATTAGGTGAACTATAGAATTCATTAATTTATACTCCTTGGTCTAGAGATTATTTTATTTTATATTCTAAACCTTGAAATAGATGTTTTTAATAATAATTTTTTTAATATTATAAACATACAATTAATAAATTAATTGTATATTGAATTAAAAAAAATTCATAGGGCCAAAATTTCAGCCCATTCCCATTACGATTCATGCCAAACCCTTGGAGGACCATTCCATGTATATCAGAGCCTGTTCAAGGCCTTTGTGGGTCGGGAGGACCCCTTCTATGGTGGAATTGGATTGGGAAGACCATCCTGGACCCATTTTGTGTCAGGAAGATACACCCAAGCCTAATGATAAGTGGGTTGGTTCCAATAGGACCCATGGATTCTTTGGAAACTGGGTTAGAGAGTCCCCTTAGTAGGAGTAATGGCTATTGTGGTGGTTGGAGAGGTTGTAGGTTCATAGGGAAAAGTAAGTGAGGCCATAATAGTGTTATATTCCAGAAAGGGGACCCTATATTTTCCATGTTTTTCCAAATGGTAGATTGATGTGTCCCACATTATGTAGACGATTCTTGGGGGTTAGGACTCGTGCTACCATTATAATAGAGAGAGTGTTATACTACCACTATGGATGGTATCTGGTGGGCTCAGAATTAGGCAGTCACCAATCGTAGGCGGTGGAATGGTTGATTAGGTAGGCCTTGTTTGAGGGTGGTGCAATGGTCGTTCCTAGTACATGATAGTGATAGGTCAGAGGCCAAAGAAAAATGGTATAGTTGTCAGGAATCAGAGGAGGCCATGAAAGGGGGCCATGTGTAGGCAGTAGACCATAGAAGGATGAGGTGGCCATAGGTGGTCTGCCACACTACAGACACCAACGAAGGGTGGTACTCTGACCGTGATCTAGAGAGGAAGACAAAAATATCATTAAGTCTAGCTTATAGAGGGAGAGAGGCTTCCAAGGGTTTGGATCATGATTGGGGGGGGGGGGGGGGGGGCGCACTGAGAATATGGATTATGCATTCAAGAGGAGGCTTCTCCTAGAATCCTTCACTTCGCCATTATTTTTAATTTTAATGTTTTTTCTTCCATTGTGAAATTTTTCTTAGACAGGAAATCACCCACTTTTTTTCATGTTTTGTTTATGCCTTCTAAAATCACTATAAGTAGGTTTCATCATTTTTTATTTCCATTATTACCTTCTCTTGTTGGAATCAATCAAATGAAATGTGGGTTCTTTTTTCAAATATTCCATGTGAAGAAAAAAGTCATCGATAAAATTATTTCTGATCAGAACCTGATCGATACTTGGGAAGCCAAAACTTAAAACATAGATAGATATTAATTTATACTATTATACAATTTTTAATTATATATATAGATATTTTTTAATCCATATTTTTTCGGATGGATATAACATGGACATCTGGAATCTGGACAATGCACGGTCTGTTCCATTGGGATCGATTTAATTCCATCAAACTAATTTGACAAAAAATATTTGTTTAATAAAAAATTTCACAAGAATAATTTGATACTAATTGAAGGTACCATAGTGTGTACCAGAATCTAGTGGGCAAGGGATTTTAAAATTTACATCATCATAAATATGTAACTTCATCACCTCTAGTGATCCGAGCCATGGAAGAGGTCCGAGGATCTCATCTGAATATTTAAAAGAAACATTATTAAATGATTTTTTACCTTTTTTTATTTAATGGTGTGTTCCTAAACGATGTTTATTTTCTAAATGATCTAATTTCGAACCCCTCTAGGTCATTCGCACATGCTTCAAGAATTTGTGTTAATTTTGATCATCGGATTTCAGGTGCAAGCCCAATTATCTAACAATTTCTTCGATGTATTGACTATCACCTAGACTCTATTCCCATGATACGTGAAGATATATTTGAATTTATTTATTGGATGGAACCTTTATCCCTAAATTATTATAGAATATATATTATTTCTCAATCCAATATAATGAAATTGATTTCTAGAAATGAGCACTTTATCTTCTTAAATAGTTTGTGTCTAAAATTCCAGGTTAGGGTTCACTAGCCCCCATATATTTAACACCCACTAAATATGTAGTAGATAAATAACTATGATGATCAAAATAAATCATAAATATTATTTTTATATTATCCCATACAAGTAATATATATTAAATATATTATGCGTTAAACCTGAGTCATTAACTCTACTCGTAGTTCTTGTTGATATTAATTTAACCTTAAATATTAAAATAGTATTCATCCATATAATATTATTCCATTTATTTACATAAAAACATGTAATTAAGTTTAAAAAATAAACTCAACCTTATTATTTTATACCTGAATAATAATGAATTTATTTATTTTTCATTGATCATTAGAACATGGAAAACACTTGAAACCAGTGGTGGATACCACTATGTCCTATATACCTACTCAGTATAATAGGGATGAATCATGAATTATCTATCATGTTTAACCCTCTAGGACCTTATCTTAATAAGAGTGAATAATACTCATAGATCGAGATAAGATTTTAGCATCCCATCAAGGCCACTAAAGAGAAAAAGAATAGCCATATCAACTAAAACCATCCTAAAAACATGTAATATGTAGTATAATCTCTTTGTGATAATATTTATCATAATAATAGACATACACTTGAGTCACTGTGAATTGGTTGCATTATTTTTCACAAATTTAACTAGAAATATTTACATTCGACTACCATGGACATGAATTTAACGAAGGTACTATCATCCTGATCAACTACACCTAAGATATCACTCCCAAAATTCAAAAGGGAAATTTTTTTATCTTTATCATTCAGCCAGTGTGATACTAGTAATGATGCACTCAACACAAACTACCTCATCAAAAATTCATTTTTATTTTTTCCACCTTGTATCAATGTACACTAAACAATGGTACACATTAATAATTATCTCAAAGCAGGAGACCAATACACATTCACATAGATAAGAACACCCAATGATACCCAAAACATTAAGTGTTCATATTATATGGTATATCCTCATGATATGAACTACTAGATCGCACTAAGTGTGAACTTCATGAGAATAAGTCAAAATTCTTATGATCCTCTAGAACCTGAAAGTCTGAGCTCAACTATTTCCCATCTCGATGATGTACCTAGACCATAGAACATATATTTAACATTAATGTTATAGTATCTTGAGGTTCTCATCATAGGAAAAGAATGTATATTACCTTTTGTTATAATAATTAACCTATGGACATTACCATTTAAATCGTAGATGAAGAAATATCAGCATTATTGTGGTAAGTGTACACCATCGATAACTCATTATATCCCTGATATGGTAATTAAAATGTACTGATACAGTTATGTTTAGGAAACCCACTATTATAATAGCTTTTATTCCATTTTATATGTTGCGGAAGGACCTATGTTTTTCTATATTTGCATCAATACGTATCCAGTAGAAACAAGAATCAAGAAACACATAGTTCTTGAATGGAAAATCCCATGAATAGGTCTAACCAATATGCATGGGGGATTTGTTTCCATTTATATTTTGGTTAGACCTTGTATTAGAGATCAAGACATTAAAATGTATCATGTATAAATAGAAATAAATATACACAAAGTCCTTGTATGAAAATTTCCTATGCAGGTATTACCTAAAAACGGGGACGAGAGAGGTTTTCAAATTGTTGGTGAACCCATGATTGGAGATTCGAGAATCGAAATATGTCCTGTGATAATAAGGAATCAACACACACATATTTCTTGAAATGGGAAATTCCCAATGCAGGTCTGACCAATGCATGGAGATGCGTCATTTTTTACATTTTTAGCATGGCTATACCCAGGATTGGAGATTTAAGAATCACTTCACATCTGTTTGGGATGTGAATCAAGCCACACATATTTTATGAATGGAAAATTATTTATTTAGATATGAATCACACATAGGGAAAATATTACTCCATTTTTTCACATATATAGCTCTTGTATAGTGAATTTTTCATGAAGTAACATTCACTGTGATGTTTAACAACATGTTATAAGAATACATTATGTACAGTTCAATGTCATGTGGTATATACCTATTCCATGTATCTTAATTTCATAGAGTATGTACGTTTTTATTGTTTCTTGACATCATGGGGAAAATATGTATTATGTGAATTTTAACATCATGAAGTAAGGACATATTCTTTGTAGTTTAATTTCATGAGGTAATGAATTATTTTGTAATGTTTAACGTTATGCGGTAAGATCATAGCATGATAAATAGTTTAAATTATTTGTTTCAAGCCTAGGAATCATTGATGGAAACTATGAAATGTACATATTAATAATCCTCTAATAGGTGGGGGATAATGACTTCCCCATCCACTATAGAGAGTGAGTAATATCCAATGGAATTGACTGCATGTATAATTTAATTCCCTTACCACATGGGATCCACATATAAAGATTTATTTACTGGTATCACGAAGCTTCTGAGAACGAAAACTAGTTATCCTTTAAGTAATGATAAAAGTTGAACCTATTTAATTAAGTCTCTCACAATCTAATTTTGATGGACTATAAGGTTTTACAATCTATGGAACCTTTTCTAATCAAGACATTCCATGTCATCAATCCAATTTAATGAATTTTCATTGTCTGATTGTTTTCAACAAATATCTAATTGGTGTGAGTGAAATAATAATTACATGGGAATCAAAACATTAGTCCCAAATACCAATGAATACTAGGTTTCTTGTGTCGTAGTTCATGTAGTGGTATAGTACGTCCATAAAACATGAATGATAATTTTTTTGCAATGATTCTTTCTCCATTTCAAAATTTTTTGGAGTATATTTGATAGATTTATTTTGAAGGAGTTATATATAACCATTTCCTAGTGCTTGATAGTTGGATGAATGGTTGGACTAGAATTATCACTCTTTGTATAGTTCCATCAATTGGGAAGAATATAAGTTGGTGTAACTATCTGTCAGTATTGTGTGAGGGACACAAAATCTAGTGATGATATTGGACTTTATGAAGTTGATGATATTATTTTTCTTAACATCATTGAGGTTTATATCCTTCTACTATTTGGAGAAGAAGTTATTAGAAGTAATAATTTATTTAAACTACATAGTTATAGTTGGAGGTTATGGACCCACAATGCCCATTCCGTATATAGAAAATATCTAGGAGTAATTAGTTATATATAGAAACATTGGGGAATGGTGTATGATGTTTTCATAAATCCTATATGCATGAAATTTCTTGGTGAATACCACATATTCATGCATCATTGTTTTCCAGTAGTAACCAAGCCTCATGATATAGTGGGAGAGTCTAGTTATTGATTGTTTAGCACTATAGGAACATTCATGTAATACTTTCACAATGGTATGAATCTATCCTTTTATTATTCATTTAATGAGGATTCCATTGAATCCTCATTTATATAGGGGTTTATTATAATTTGGTTTATCCTAAAGGGTAATGTTCATTACATGGTGATGATTTTTTTCCATTTTGGATCAATCTGTTGAGAGGGAGCCATTTTGTAGGTAATCTAATATGGGATTCATCCACCCATTGGTGGAAATCATCTTATCATGCTCTGGGATAGTGTTGACATGGTGGATTTCTTCAATTCCATTGATGGTAACTGGTGATGTCACACATTGGTGCATGATGCGGAAAAACTCATTTTTCTAATTTGAATCTCCCATGATTGTTGTTTTATTACCTAGTGCATTGGAATAATCATTTTTTGGATCAAGAGAAATGATGCAATCTTATATTAAAATGGAAGTATTCCATCAATCATATGATGTAACTTATGAGAGGGGTCGATTATTCCTTATATACGGAATACCCTCCCTTGATTTGGTTGGACACTATCCTAGAGTTCCATTTGGTATTTAGGTTGGATATATAAATTTTTAGGGTTAGCTTCAAGCCAGCAATGTGGGCTCAATATTCTACTTCATTATTAGTGAAACCTTTGGATAGTGAGAAAGAGTATGAGAAATTTTTTTTATGGAAATAAATATGTTCCCTAGAATAACCCGATTGAGCTATGGGGTTCCTATCCCCTTTCAAATAGGTCTTATAGAGCTTCCTTGAAAATACATATCCTATATTAAGGGAGTGTCATGGCCATTGAAATCATCTTCATCTAATTTTTATTGTCCACTTTCATGCTTTACATGGTGGTATATGATATAAAGAAATCATCAAGGGTATGACCTTTATAAATACATCTATTTAAACATACTATATTTCATATTATTGTATGATAAACTCCAATTGATTGAACTTCTTAGTCAACATAGGATGCCCATGTGTGTACTTGAGTGGGTCTATATGAGTGACCAACTTGACATCGTGATGGTGAAAATAATGCATAAATTTTATCACTAAAAAGATGAATGACGGAAGTTCTTATAGATATAGTAATACTGAATCATTGTACTAATCACCATTCAAATGAGGTAGTGGTGGTAATTTTCATTACCACATCACGTTTCTGTGCAAGGAGGGAACTAAACAATCATTCCATGGTGGCCATATATAGGATAAGTAGACTTCCTTTCCCAGTATCATCAATATTTGTGGGTGAAGTAGATACTACATTTGATTCTAAAAATCTTCACAGTAGTCTTCATCCTATCGGTATGAAACTCCCTACTTTTTTTAACATAGTGAAGGGGAGGGATTTTCCATCCAGGTTGACTATAAGAAATGAATATAATTGAGGTTCTTCAAGATACATCTTGGTTCATTAAGATTTAAAGAAGGTTTAATTTATTGTATTTCACTAGTATTTTATATATTAAACAGTATTCCATAGTGTTATACCACAAGAAAATTCTCTAATGTTACTCTAAATTCACACTTCATAGGATTCATCTGAAAATAGTGCTGATGTAATTTTATGAAGATCGTTAGCAGATATGTGAGGTGATCACATTGATTTTTACATTTAACCACTAGGTAACCAACATAATATTTCATGATTCACACTAATAATTTTTTAAAGATATTATTTATATTGAAATGGTAAGTAGTTGTAGTGTTCATTTCTTTGAAGTTCATGACAAAGTAGTAAAAGATATCCTAAGGTGGATTGTAGGTAAATGATTCCTTGTCTCCAGTAGACATATGTATATAATTATATGATTAATACCACTCCATAATAGAATGTTCTTAGAAGATATAATTTCTATTGATCAAAATTATTTTATTATAAATTGGAAATCAACCTCTGGAAGTGTCGTCTAAGGTCTCAAAAATCAATGAAGACCCTAATTTTCCTATAGTTTTCTGTGACAGAGACAATGTTGGGGATCAATTTTGGATATTGAAAATCTTAAAATAAGTAGTATTTGATGATTTATCAAATTCTATATCTATATTATTATCATGATACAGGTTCATTCCCCTAGTAAACTATTTGAAACATCGATGGTCATCAGGTAATCTATGGAATTGAGTAGAAATGTCATGGTTCTTGCCAAGAATATATGTATAATTCTTGGAAAATATGCATCGATTCTTCTTTAGAAATTAAATATAAATATCAAACTCCTATATAGGAATAGTGGTACTAATCAACATGTTTCATGGATTTTCTTTTGTTCTTAAATTCACCTTCTTAAGATCATTGATGTTGGTAGAGATGAATTCCTCAAATGTGAGAGGGGTGTTCCTAAGGTCAACCTCTTCTTCTTACATATCTATGTTTGTGGAAGAACTTTCAGACATGATGTTTAATGTTGTGGAATAACTATCACTATTTGTATAAGGTAATTCATGAGAATATAAATTAACATCCTGAACTACTAGAGCTGTCGTAGTGATATTCTCGGGAGGATTGTATTCCTTTTCACTACCACCTGTGGAAGGAAATTTATGGAAATCATGAGTTTCATAGAATATATTGGGGGAATATTTAGTACATAATAAATGAGAAAGATATTTATAGGATACCAATAGTGTATTATTATAACATCCCTTTGATAAATTAATTTTATCTATCATGATTTCTATAAAATAGAGATGAGATATTGATGTTTTAGGTTCACTATAGCTTGATAGGATTGAATCTACTTCATCAATCACATTAATGGGAACAAACAATTAGTGTCAAGCATCCTACTAGGATTGAAATTAGATACCCCCACTCCATTATGAGTAAAAAATACACATAAACATCCCCAATTTTTTTCCAACCCACTTGTAGAAACATTCCACAACGTATATGGATTCACGAGGCTCAAAGGGGCACTGTCAACATGCAGTATACCGAGTTTTCCAATGATGGGGCATTTCAAGTGTTGATATAAATTTTGAAGGTACCACTACATGGATATAGTTCCATGTTATTCCTAGAATAACATTATATGTTTTGTCTTACTATATTACCCCGAACTCAACATTAAAGGAGTCTCACTGTATTGAACAACTACCCTAATTTTTAAGAGCCCATAATTTCTCCTATAACAATAACACTGTAAGATGTTGTATCTAGGGATATTTTTAATTCTGGAGATATAGTGAAATGAAATTCACCATACATTACACATACACTTATATATACAATTGATAGGGCTCTAGAAATTAGTTAATGGAGAGTTTATAATATATGGATAAAAACACTCTATAGGTGTTTTCCATACTCTTCCATGCCTAGGCTCTATTCTAAAAAGAATGAGGCCATGTCCTATTGATAATAGAGAGTATTTATGATCTGGAGGTTACCCTTATATCATTGATAAGGTAGTTTCTCATGCTTCGACCAATGTTGAGTCTCCCATATGTTTCAATATAATTAATTCATTCACTAGTTCTCTGGATCATATGGGATCTCATATTCAAAAGTGGGGATGGGCTAGAAAATGGTTGGTAGGTTTTTTATATCAATAAAAATCCATATATAAATGAAGTTATTATCTTAAGAAGATTTATATGACTCCACCCTACTAGATGATAGATGTTAGTTCTTTGAGTTTCTTACTAACGATGGTGATGTTCTGCTGATAGTTGATGGGGCATTAGAAATTACTAACCACAATGTTTTGAGCACCTATCTATACAAATGTTTATGCTAAAGGGAATAATTTCCTTATCAAAGAGAGATAATATCAAGGGGAGGTTTTCCATAGTGTACATTAGGAGTATAGTCATTATGATCCATCTTTGTACTATTGTGAAGAGGACTATATAAGTATTGAAGACCTTCTTCTTTAATAGAATAGTCAATGAATCCTTCTGGTGTAGTAGATATACATCATATAACCTCAAGGACAATGGAATTGTGAATATCTGAGATATGATCTTCATTATACCTCGTGGAAAAAATAAACTGACCTAACTTTTGGGGTTGAGAAAGAATATTATTATACGACATGATGGTCGCAGAAATATATTGATAATGATACGGGGTAATGGGGATATGAGCCTGCTTTTAATAAGCTGAAATAGTATTTTAGTGTGATTATATATCGTCAATAAGAATATGAGTCTACCTGTGAGTGGTTTTTAGAATATTTCAGTCAATATTGGATGAATAAACAATATGATCCTTATTCAAAATTTCATTCCCTAACAGAATATTCTTAAAGTCTTCTAGAATAAGAGAATGGATATGATCCTCCTTTTTTATATCTTGTTATGTATTACAATATAGTAATTCATCCATGGAAGTAAGGGTATGATCCTATATCCTATAATATTATGGAATATTATGTGTATCTTCATAGGTGGGATATGATCATACCTCAACGTATTTTCCATATTTTACAAGAAAAACTTAGTTCAAGCAGGGATATAAGAAAGTTACAATTATTTTGGAGTATGTATCTGTCTTTATTTTATAGGAATGTGATCATTTCGTAAGGAATGTTCCACAATGAGTTGGTGAACCACTATTGGAATGAGAATATAAGCTCTGCCTTGTACCTTATACATAACCAAAATATGTCGATAATCCTCCTAAACCAAAGAAAGAATGTTTGATTTCACAAAAGTAACCACAGATTTATACTGATCACGGTGATGTGTTGTTATGGCTATTAAGAAAGGGATATGTGTATGTCCATGTTTTGTAGTAATGTCAAAATATGTTATCAAATCTCTTCTTTTGTTACTATAATGTAGTGAAACTTCATCACAGTGTGTGCATGAATGTAGGTATAAACATTATCAATATCCAAGATATACTAGAAGATGTATTCAATTGAAGTGGATATATAATACAACTCTTATACTCCTTGATCCATCAATATATGTTGATGAGATTCATTCATGGGGGAAGGGATATGTTCCAACACCATGATTGATGTAGTAATATTTGTGCAAACTTGATCAGAGTGAGAAATGATATGAGCCTCCTTAATATACACCACTAGAATATAATGGCATTTTATATCTGTGAAATTGGGGATATGATCCCAATTAAATTTATCCATATATTTCTTGGCTGGGAAAGGCTTCCTTATTACCTAGTCAAGAGTTTCCTAGGTCCTTAATATATCAGGTGGTGCCCTTGGCATGCAACTGAGGGGAACTAACAAGATGAGGTTTGTCATGGTGATTGAGAAGTGACCATATATACAGCTCCTAATCAATAATGGTGTTGTATTTGACTCCCCGGTCCACCACCCTAAGGTATGAAAGGTTTTGATTAAGGTAAATTGGGGATAATATTCATAAGTGGTTAGTGGGGGCATTGGGTTCGACCAGTATCATTACAGATTTTCTTGAATGATATAGATTTATTGGCCTCATAATCTCGATACCCTTATGCTTGGTATCATGGGTAGGGATCTTACTATGTTAGTGGTATTCATGGAACATTTATTTTTCTACATGAGATGAATGTGTAACGAACGTGAATTTGTTTTGAAACCTACAAAGGTTACTTCCATATTTGTGGTTCTAGAAAATTTTCTCAATGAATACATGATATTGGGTCAAGGTGGTTTTTGTGAGATAAGTTTCTACAGTCACAAATATAATAAGGTACAATATCACTGATCAAAACATCGTCAATAGTTTGAAACATTCTTTAATTTATATACATGGGTAACAAGAATTACTAATTATTTTTGTCTGTTCGACCATTTTTCTAATGTGTAATTTTCACAGTTAGAGTGGCATGATTTATGAAAATCATGATATTTTATTGAAGAATTTCTCTTTTGGTGGGATATTTTTTAAAAAATAGATTAAAAAAAGTCCTAACATGTAGTAAAATTTTTATTTTTATTATTTTATAGATTCAAATTAGTTTTAACATTATTGTTTCCTTATGAAGGTGCAGTGGAATAATAGATAAGTAGGAGTTGAAATTTTTTTATTTTAAAATGTGAAATTGGATATATAGTAAAAGGATTTCACATTAGAGTCTTATTTCTATATCCCATTGAGTTCACCATCTGTTCTATTGATAAAACTTGGGGTCTGATGATTGATTGTGGGTGGTTTTGAGTATGGTTTTACAATCATTCATGTCAGTTTAAAATTTTAATTTTTAATTGAAATTCCCAATAGATCCCACATATTTAAGGATTAATAGGACTTATTTCTAATGGAAGTTGGCCTCCTCGGGTTCCAAACCCAATGACACTTCCTGAACTCACATTGGTCAATAATATGGGAGTTTGGGCTCATCATACCCATTTGGGGGGGGGGAAATTATTTCTTATTATGGTTCTCTCTTATAGATTTAAGTTATGTTAAAGAATCTCTTCCAAGTCTCGATATATGATTTGTTACCCTAAAGAAATAACCAGGTGTTAAATCCATCTACTTATAAAGGGGTATATATTTATGAGACAATTTAAATGTATCAGAGGTTCTTTATATAATTCCCATTATTTCATAGTAATGTTTATCTTCTTATGTTTTGATGTTATATAACAAGTCACTCTAGAGTTTACTACCATCAAATAAGGTGATGGGTTTTTAGATTATGGGATCGAACCTTCAATAGGTGTCTTAAATATCTTATGGTAAAAGGAATAAAAAACCACAATGTTCATTTATCCCAAGACATGAAGTTTAACATCATGAAGAAGGGATATATTTTTTGGGCACATTGGGAGAGAGTATAGATATAGAGCCTTATAATGTTTCCTATTAGTCCTTCTTGTAATAGGAATTAGTGTCTTCATATTTTGGTCTTCACATAACCCACTTATGGGAATGTATATATAATTAGTACTTGTGAAGATTATTTCACTATATTTTACCAAAATTGGAATACCTTCGAGACTTACACAATGTGGGAAGCCCATGTATGGATTTGTTTGTATCATATCATTGAATGAGGCTTACATAGAAAGCTTGACTTGATTGGTGGTATTTTATGATTCTAGAGATATGATAATTGAAAATTCATAATCCCCCATGAGTCATGCTTAACATGAGAAATGAGGGAATGAATGTAATCAAAGTCACTACACATGGATACGTGACATAAGCACTAGGAGAGACCTGAGAGAGTGTTTGATATAGAGATAAAAACTTTGTAATGCATCCTATTTATCTTATTATAGTAGGATTAAATATACTCAAATTTTAATTATCATCTAAATACACTAATGGACGAAGAAGAATTACAGACCCACTAGGGGGTGCATCCTATGAAATGACATATCAGGAACTTAAACTGAATTCGATTCCTACTTAGGAGCCCATTTTCAATCCACTAATGGATAAAGAATTATTATATAATCATAAAAGCGTTTGGGTCTGATTATAAATATATTTTAGGATATATAGGGACTTACATCATGGTGGATTCTCATTGGGATATATCTAACCCTTACAATATGATAGATAGAGGGTAGGGACCATGAGTGGTATAAGGACTTGAAATGAGTATTTATACCTATTCTATTATGTAAACATCCCATATGAGGGAGAATTATAGTCCAAAGACTTGTAGTTGGGTGTTAAAAGGTTTTATGGAACACAACTGAGTATCCCTACTTGACAATGATAATATGTCTGGGATCTCGGCTTGACGTGTCTAGGTCATCTGCCTGACATGTCTGGGGGATATTACATGAAATGTACTAGAGTCTTCATGTGATTGAAGGAAACACATCTAAGGTTTGATGTGTGATCAAGATTAAATTTTTTAAGGACATCACATAGTTTTCTTCACATATCCATTGGAAGTCATGTGACTCAGATGAAATTTCTAGAGGTCACCATGTGACGTTGAAGATGTCTTAAGAGTCCATCATAATATATGAATGACATGTCTAGAATAATTTGTGTGAACCAAATGAAATGTATCAAGGATGTTATATAAATCATATTACATGTCCATAAGACTTTCCTGGATCTTAATGATATATCTCAAAATCAATGATTGATTATTTAATAGATCATTCGAATATCATAAACCAAATGCACTAAAATCATAATCTCTATATATGAATGAATCTTATATTATTTAGGGACTTTATTTCATTAATTACTCAAAGTTCATTAGATATATGATTGTTGAGGAATCACACAACCTTGTCAACACCTGGAGATTAATTCATGTGATCCAGCCAACATAGAGAAAATCCTTTTCATAATAAAGGGTGTAATCATGAAAAGAATATAAACATATATCATAATCCTTTAATTCATTCCCTTGGCATTCATAGTGGAAGACTCATGTGGTTGTGTGGTTATCCACTTTAAGAAGTCATCTTTTGTCTCTACACTCCCATGTAAATATTTTTTATTCTGGATGATTGAAATTATAGGAATCAATGAACAATTACATATATGCAACACACATATATTAAATCAAATATATGTGCTAGATTTTGTGGTGGGAGATCACATCATATGATTATAATGATACCGCCATGGGTAATGCCTGAATTCATCTTCATGTCATAAAAAGAACAACAAACACGATATCACTCAGATATTTTCATATTTATTTAACCAATGGCTATTTAAATCAATATAATATAATTAAATTGATATGACAAAGGTCCTTTTCATGATTAGTCTGATATGACTAGGTCCCTTCAGGTGATCAACTTGGCATGTCGTAGGTCCTTCCCAAGATCGAAGAAGATAGATCACATAAATCGTATATCCCATACGCATGAAAAATAGTATATGTATCCTTCACATAAGGTTTCATGTGTTTCAAATTTAATTTAAAAAAGTCTAAAACCTTCATCCATCCATTGTTCATCAAGGAATTGAATTATCAGACATACATGTATGAAATCCATTACATGATAAAGGTTACATGTATGGTATCCTTCACCTGATAAGGATTACATGTCCTTAGTGTCTTACCATGATCAATGGACTGATCACATTGAATATATCATCCATAAGAAAGAAAATAAGAGTAACTCCCTTTCACACGAGTCCTATTCATTTTTTTGATTTTATTTTAGAATAGGATTGGGTTAATATCATTAGTTTATCGATTGACATGTGATAATTGTGGGAACCTGATTGGAATTATTCGCATGATCATCAACACGTGTTTGTAAGCATTCGTGATACTAGTAGGGCTTGTTAGAGTGGCCTCGGTTCATCAAATATGCTTTTTGGTGGGTCTTTTCATGATCATAAGGACTCATTGAAGGGGGTTCATTTGGTCATTGACATTTCAAAGAGAATTCAAAACTGTGTCATGTGAAATTCCAAGGGCCATGCGATCTCATGTCTTCTTAGGGGTAATGTGATTCATAGGCCCCATTAGTATAATCACCATGTATCAATGTATATTTATTTTTACTATCATGAATAAAATAATTTCAACACTTCGAGTATTTATTCAATCCTAAATTTTTTATACCCATTTAGAGGGAGATAATAGGGCTATTGGGTTTTCTTTCCACCATAGTATTTATTCATATGTCCTCTTGAAGGAAAATTTATTTTACATTTTTTATCTCTTGGACCGTGAGACCACTATGAGTATCCTATATCAATATCATCCTTGAGGGAACAAAGAAAAAGTTATTGATAACTATCAATGTATTAAATTGCCACATATTTTCATAGACATGTATTAAATCCACTAAAAAGTGGTACACCTTTGGTATTGATGATGAATTGGGAGGTGTACCATGAAAACCTTGTGAAGTTTGCCACATACACCCTAATAGACTCTTAATATTTTTTTTCTTCATTGAATTAAACACCCCCTCTATTTTATCATATAGAATACATGGAAAAATCTTACTGAACTTTTTTCTTGTAGTATTCAAATTCCTTTGAATCAATATCCTCTTTGGACATTGTGTTCTTGATTCGTATCAACTACAGACCGTCTTCCCCCACCAAGTGATAAATATACCACACATGTTTCACTTGTTCTGAGAATAGGAGGATAGAGAATGACTTGTCAATATAATTAATCAATTCTTCCATGTTGAGGGGATCATAATAACCAATAAAGGGAGGAATAATTTATCACATAAAATATCCGACTTCAACATTCTATTTGTTAGGAAAAAGAGGTTGTTTTTTATTATTTAATTTACTAGTAATAAAATTATATAGTTGACAAAGTAATTATATAAATATATTATCCCTCACTCCCATAATTTTATACATATCATTGGGGAAATCATCACATTGCCTATTACTTTGTTTTTACATATGGTTTACCCTATTTTAATCCATTTACTAAAAAAAGATAAAAAATAAAAAGAGAAGATGTTTCCTAATAAATATACAAATTAGAAATTTATTAACATTTAAGGAATGAAATATAAATGATAATATGTATTAACTTATGAGTCTCTATGTTTTAATGTAGGTTATTAATAGTAATTATTTGTTTTAGGTTTTCTAACCTAACAATTTTATCAAGTATTCTAGAGTGTTTAATGAAGAGTTTGTGATTTTCTAAGGCATATCCCGTGGGTGTGTTTAATGAGGAGTGAGATAGGTTCTATTTGTCGTGTTCTAGGTGATGATGAAGTAAAATTCTAGTACACCATTTTGGGATATATTACCCCTAGGTACAATTTTTCTAGAGCCACAACCACATTTATTATTGATACATCAACATAATTTCATGGAAACCACATACTCAATACTTCCCCAAACTTCCATGATATTTTCCTATACTTCAACTTATACCTAGGGTTATTATTATATTCATATAGTCTAAATCCCTAAAAATAACTACACCATGGTCTTATACCAACTATAGAAACCCAATACTTTTACACGTATTATTATATTAGTTTTAACATAAATATATAATAAGTACAAACTAATGATCATGAGGCATAGTGTCATTACAAGAATAGGTTCATAATAAATTAAAAGGGAACTAAAATGTACTGTATTTATTTTACTCTACATATTGAGATCATATATCCATTTTATATCCTAACACTACATAATATATACTATGAAAATACATAAAACAAATGGACGAGGTAAAAATCATAGTAAGGGATTAAAAATGATTTGAAAATATAACAGGCGGGTCAAAGGAATAATAAAATATCAGAAAGGACAGTGTGTAATTGAAATACCAAGGAAACATTACATAAAAAATATTGTGTCATAAGTTCATAGAAAAAAAAGAAAATGTGGAAGAAACACAAAACATGACAAAACAAAAATTCCAATCTAATTTTAAGACAACATAAAATGGTGGACAGAGTCCCAAAGTATATTAAGTTGAATCCCTAAATCCCATTCATGACATCTCATGAGACTAAAGCTTTACCAAATACAGTGTAGCACTATATGGGATAACCCATCATTACATGTTCATGATTATATGTGACCCAAAAAGAAAATAAATCATAAGGCACATAAATAAAAAATTCCCTTGGAATGAAAATGGGTTATATAATCTTTCATCATATCATAATCAAAAGATAATTTTAAAATGAGGGAATTTTAAAAATAAACATAAGACCTGTATTTCTCCAATAGAATAAGGGACAATAAGATAATTAAATATATAGAGACATATATATAGAATTTATGATAATTCCATAAGATTAAATTGACAAATAAATAGAGCTATAGAGATAATGATCACAACCTATAGAAAAAGGTTGTTTAAAGAGATACATTTCCTTGAGTATGAATGGCCGCAAAAATTCTTAATATTATTGAATAATAAGTTTATTTTAATTATTTTCTTACGTAAGAACCATTTTTATTTTTATTAATCTTTTAATTTTATTTATTATCATGCTATATTTAATTACTTAATCATTTATATTCGTGTCATACTTTTTGACTATATTCGACTAAAATATCAAAAATCACTACGATAAGATGAATAAGGTAAAATTCATTATAATTTCAAAATATACATAATAATTATCATGATATAATTATAATATCTATACATAAATTATAATTTTGAAACCAACCTTGAAATGTTGTGATGAAAAATGAACTACGTTACAACTATAGTGACGGTAATTTATTGGTATGAATGAGTAAGGTTCCATTTTTTAATGATCTAGGTGGAAAGAAGGTAAGTGTTATTTTTACATTATATAAATATAACTATATCATAAATATAATAATTTTTATTTAAATTAAATTATATATACAATACCTACAATTCAGTAATGAAAAACGAATCACATTGCTTCACAGAGGTGGTAATCCACACATGCGTATGAACGACGTTATCATCATTTAATGAATGTAAAGGAAAAAAATATGATCTTTTAATTTTAATGAATTATAAATTTATAATTCATATAATATATATAAATTAAATCCATCATCATAAATATCTGTGATAGGAAATGATAGAAAATGAATTACATCAGTTCATGAGTCGATAGTCCCCCACACACGTGAATGACAGTTTCCTTTCCAATTTGATAGAATTGTAGAAAAATGTAGGTTATTAAATTAACATAATAAAATATAATTATATAATAGATATTGAATTTATTAGTTCAAAATTGTTTAATAATATTTTAATGAGGTGGTATAAGAACTAAAAAACATACGGTTAAGAATGATACATCTTTTTGAGAAAAAACCATTAGGTTTTCAAAAAAATCCATACAAGGGGATTTTATAATCAAAATAATACTTCTAATAAATTTTATGGTATAAAAAGAATGTATTTGGGTAGATATTTTATAAATAAAGAATTTTTATGTATGTATAAGAGAGGAAAAGTGGTGTCCATTATAAGTGGGGGAGAGGACTAACGTGGAATTTTTGAAGGGAATAAAAATATAAATGTATTATTAACATAAAATGGATAAAGAATGGACTATTACCAAATATATGATGATATAGGGTTAAAATAATTAAATAAAAAGAAATTTTATAAGTTTTTGGGTGATTTAACCCTTATATGTTTAGTTTAACCCCACCGATAAACCTATTGTTTGTCAAAACCGTGGTAATAAATTATTAATATTTTTACTATTAGTTATGATAAAATATTAGGTTGACCTAATTAACTCATATTAATTATTATTATTAAAAATATTTAATCAATTTTATCATATTCAGTTTATATAATTGGAATATTTTAAATTTAAATTTCAACTCGCAAAACGCGACAAAAAGAAATATTTCAATGAAATGTTTTTTTAAGAAATAGATGATGATATATTAACTCTAAGAAAAGAAAGAATAATTATATGTATTAAATGAACATATCTCTATATATATTCAATAAATTTGATTTATATATTTATCTTTTAGGTGTTATTTTAATTAACTAAATCTGATAATCATTATGCACTGAATTGTTTTCAGAAAACATCATTTTTAAGCATAAAAATAAACTCATAACAAAATCAGGAAAATTATAGATTAAAAAGAAATTAATAATATAATTATAAATAAAATGGTTCATATGTCACTTTAATCCAAAATTCAAAATATTATAAGGCCATTAAATTAGATTATTTTATGAAATGAGATGAAGATATTTTAAAAATAGTTAATTTTCACTATTAACAAAAAATCAACAATTTCTGAAATATAAAAAATGTTACCATAATTTAATTTTAATATGATGGTTTTAAAAAATATGTTAAATTTATAGAATAAATTTCCAAAAATTTCAAGAAATTTATTATAATATTTTCTCACAAGAAGCAGTATAGATCATTCTTAATGATGACATTTTTTTAAGAATAAAATGTCTTCATAAACAATTGAGTGATTATTTACAAATAATTTATGAATAAATTTTTATTGAATTTGAAAATTATATATATTCAATAATTAAGTTATTCATATTCATACCCACTAATTTAATTGTTAGTATATAATGTCACTTTTAGATAATCATGGTTTGTTTAGGCTCAATGTTTCATGTCGTATATTCTATCAAACATATATTTCTTTAAAAACATTTGGAGTTATAGTTGCATAAAATTATTTTACCATTGCATAAAATTAATTTACCCTTACATTAATTTTTATACCTTTAGTTTTTTAACCTTACTTAACATTATTATACCCTTCCTTAACCTCTATATGTTCTTATTTACCCTTACATAACTATGTTTTAATCTTGAATAACTTTATTCTACCGTTACTTAATAGTATATTAACCTTAAATAACATTTCCTATTAGATAACTATATTTTAATCATTCTTAACCTTAGTTTTCCCTTACTTATATTTTTTATACCCTTACATAACATTAGTTTTTAATAACTTATCATTCGTTTACCCTTAAAAAACTTCCCTATAGCATTACTTAACATCCTTTTTCCCATACATATCATATAAAATTTTCTTTTTACCCTTACATAAATTTTTGTTTCATTACGTAAAAATTGTTTATGCATACATAATATTATTTTAACCTTACATAAATTTTTTACAGTTAATTAAATTTTCCCCTTAAATAACATTTTTAAACCACTAAATAAAATTAGTTTACCCTTAAATAATTTTTTACAATTACATAAGTTTATTTTACCAAAAAATAAATTCTATTTGCCCTCTATTGACTTTTTATTTCTTTTAATAACATTAGATTATCCTTACATTACATTTTTTACTATTACCTAACTATATTTTACCCTTAACTTAACATGTGAAATATTATATTTACCTTTATATAACATTTTTTACCCTTTCAAAATTATATCAAATATATTAATAAGTAAATAATTATTAATATATTTATAGAAAAAAATACATTTAACACAATTATCCACTAAAAAACATACCATAACGGAATCCTCTTATCGCATAAATACAAACATATTATATGTATCATTATCTATAAAATCATATATAAGGTAATAATCATGATTATTTTTTTACCTAGAAATATAAAATGAAGACAATATTATCTTAAAATGTTTCTATCTTATTTCCTCAAAGGGTATGCTCTTTTTATTAATTCCCTTTTTCTATTGAAATTGAAATGTTATATGTAATTGAATAGATAAAATATTAATAAATATATTATATTTAAATTATTGGAAACATAAATAAATATGTTTATTAATTTTAACATTATTTATTCCCATAATAGAACCTTCACTAAATGTTTTTTTCTCTTCTAATTAAGAAATTAAATAATTATATTACAAGGAATATGTAGAGAACGTTAAGTCCAAAAAAGTGTTGAATTTTGGCCAATTGGGTGGTCATTCTCATCGAAGTTAATTATAAACCACTTCTCTCCACTTATGAGTGAAAATTTTGGTAAATTTTTAATTTCTTGTCTGCAATCATTTGGTACCCTTCTATATATATTAGAAGAATATTCAAACATAATTTTAATTTAATTAAACAAATATAATTAATATAGATATATATTTATATGAAAAGAGTATGTTCCTTGGTTCCCAACCTTGGTGTCACCCATTTAGAAAGATGTATTCTACTTCACAAAGAGTATATGTACCTGTATTTGATAAAAAGGAAATAACCGTATTTAATACAATATTTAGTTTTTACAATACAAAAAAACATTTAATGATAGTATTTTCAAATATAAAATGTTTAAATTAAAATAGTGTATATTAAAATTCACAACAAAAATGCTAAAATTGATTATCTTTTACAAAAGTGGCATTTTTTGTATCTATATTGGTTTATTTAAAAAACATTTTAAGTAAAAAAGAAAATTTTCATTATAGGAATAAAATTTTAACTATTTTAAGAAATAAAAGTGAATACTAGAAAGTGTTTAATATAAATAGAACAATGAAACAAAAGGAATAATATAAAAAAATTTAGCCAAAAATGGATATCTAAATCAAATGAATATATAAATATTAAAAAAATGTATAGAATATTAAACATCTATATATTTAAATGTAAAATTAAAAAATTTATTTTTTATGTGTCTCAATTAAAAAAACATATTATTTTATTCATTAAGAGGGTAATGGAGTGTCTTCCATATACTTTATATATGAAGAATTTTTGTTTTATGGAAAATTTCCCCCTAAAAGTCATTATTATCATTGTTTAATCATGTAATATATTGATAAATATCAAATAAGTCTTCAAGATCATAAATATTGGCGAATAAAAAAAGATTTTACCCCTAGAAAAAATTGTACTAATGATTAATTGATTGGTAAATAATAAAAAACATTTGTTTCATGCATCACTATGATTAACTACTCCTCCATTAAACATTTCTTTTTAAAATAAAAAATTGTAAAACCAAAATAATCATGTTTAAAACTATTTTTAATGTTGACATGGACACACTTAAATATAATTACCTAAAATTTATTATAATAAATCTCCATTTTATCCTCATAAACTCCAAAATATCATGTTGATGAAGAAATAAAGTTTTCATCTTTTGAACTCAAAAATTGCAGTGCTTTACTGAAAAACATAATCAATTATTTTTATAGTGCCCTTGTCATTTTGGTTTTTTGTGTAAAATGTGTTACCCTAAATATTAAAACTACACCATGTGTTCACATTTACACTAGGCCCATACTAACCATTTAAACATTTTCGGTGAGGATAATTCAGTAATGATTTTTATGTTAAAACATGAAAAAATGTGTTTTTATTTTCATTCATGAACCACTTTTCATTTCATCTCAGATATCATACCTTTAATCTCGTAATATGTGATGATATATATAGTTGAACCCCACCTATGTTGTTCACAATTTATAAATGTGTATTTATCCCTTCATCACATGGAATTAAATTCACCATTATTTCATGAATCCATTTACCATTAATATCATATGTCAACAATTAAGGTATAGGGTGACTAACGTACTCCACTTCAGACAAATAAATACTATATAACTAAATTATAGATTATGATATATATATATATTTTTGAAAATAGTGTCTTCTGTTATATACATATTCTTGACATATCCATTAAAACTTTACATATATTTTTAAAAGGATATATCTAATGTAAATAATTTTGCCTATTTATTCTTATCTCTTACACCAAATAAATCAAAAGATAAACCATTATATAAAAAAAGTAATAAAAATTATATTTGAATTTTTTTGAAGAAATTGTTATTAACTAACATCTAACAAATACATATATAAGAAATAAGTATAAATTAAATTGAAAAAGTGGAATGAAATAATAGTAAAATATCTAATATGTATTAAAAATATTCCAAATAATAAAACTAGTAAATATTGTTTCATAAATATAATAATGTATTGAGATTTCATACCAATGAACTTTAAATTATTCAATGACACTGAAATTTAAATATTTAATGAAATCCCAATATGTAGGTTTATATAATGTATGAATTTTGAAAAATTCATCTTACACTCATGCTTAATTTTTGATTAACTAATAGAATGTTTGTTATATTTCTTTTAATTATGAGAGATAACTCGATTCATATTCTTGTGGATATTAAGCACAATATTTATTTCAATATATCTTTTCTCTTTACTAGAATGTTTAATACTGATCCAATTAGACTATCAGAAGTTAATTTCTTGATATTCATAACATTAAGGTTATATTTTATATCTAAAAATTCCAAATAATGTTTCTTGAATAAAATAAATTATTTCTTCAATGTATTTTAATAGTGACCAAAACATCCTCTCATTACAAATATAAAATTAATTATTTTCACCTTATTGTAATATTATTTAGATTAAAATGGTTTTGGAGAAATATTGAATACTTATAAAATAGTAAATTTCATTTATAATCTTTGATAAGGGTGATCCATTCAGAAAAATCTATGACGTTCCATATATAGTATTTTCTTCCATTATGAAATTAGAGATATGAAGTTCCCTCTTTGAAAATACAAAAACATTGATGTCCGTTATAACTATATCCAGAAATGTTTTTATATAAAAGAATGTATTTTATAATTTAAATATTCATATAATGAAAAAGAAAATAATATTTCTTGTATAAATAAAATACAATAACACGTATCTCCCATATAAATTTCAAATCATTAATTAATTGTTATATATAAACATTAACATCATTTCAAGGATATTTTGTTCTAGAAATAATCAAGATCAGAATCATATATTTCCTCTTCACATATATCTATGAAGAAAATTTATAGAAAACCAAAATACATGACATTAACTATATTGGATATGGAGAATCTGGTATTGAATCATTCCATTTTCAATAGATTCATTCTACGATTTCTAACTACATTTCCAAAATTCAAAAATTTGATATCAAATATTTTCCATTGCAGTTAATTAGAAGGATGACATAGATTTACACCAGATATGTACTTATCTATATTATATCACAACCTCATTTAATTATTTTAATTTTCAAAGAGATTATTGAAACTATGAATTATTGGAATACTCAATTTTTATTTATCGGGAGGTTTGGTTCACATTCTTGAGTATGAATCACAGTTGGATTCTTCATCGATTTTATATCATGATGTCCCAAATTTATAAACTTATAATAAATATTAATATTATTTCCTCTACATCATAATTTCATTCAGTCATGTATGTATCACTTTATACCCCAATCCTAGTTGACATAATACTTCTTCCCACATAATTGGAATCGTGAATCCCATCTCTTTTTGAAAGTATCTCTTTTTAAAATTAAAATATTTTTAGTGAATCTTTTATCAATCTAAACATAACTTCAATTCAAGTTAATTAATATAGTAACTATTGATAATGAAGAAAATTTAGTGGGACTTGAGAATAAATGTTTATTATAATCTCTATATAGTTTTTCAACACTTTTCATTTCAGTGCTTTCAATACTTACTTCATTAATTATTTCTTCAACATAATCATTCATCTCATGAGAAACATTGTCTTCCTCACTATATACTAACTTGTTTGTAATTTAACCCTGCTGAAGCCAACATGTTTAATTTTGAATAAAAAATATAAAATCATATGTTCTTTGATTTATGTAAACCCTAATTTACACATATTCACACATTTAAGGCAGGGAGAGAAAATAAAATATTTTTTTAGTATTTTGTTTTGAAAAATTTCATATATCTATCATCCCCTTTCTCATATTATTTTGTATCTCTTCATGAATTTATCCAAGTATGATTCATTAATTTCATAAGAAGTCACAATATAATAGATTTTTTATTAACTTGTTTAACATTTAATCACAGACATATATATAAGTAAAATTAAAACTTATAATCATATTAATATATAAATAAGAATAATTTTTTTAAAAACAATATTATATATTAAATTAAATTTAAAAATGATAACCATTTTATAACAAAAATATTTAATCAAAAGTAATTATAGAAACAATTTCATTTAAAAATGAGTAAAATAATTAAAAAAATTCACGCAAAAAAATTATATTGGAAAAAAGTTATAGATAAAAACAATGCTAAATAAAAAAGATTTAACAAAAAACAATATATATTGAAAATCAGATAATAATCGTTAAAACTTTTTTAATATTAAATAGATATTAAATAAAGTTATAATTGATTTGAAGGTATATAAAAAATGAATTGATGAATGGAATTTATGACTACAAGATAATTAATTTATCTTTAAAAAATAAGAAATAACATAGAAAAATTATTCCAAAAAATAGAAAATAGTTGAGGAATTATGATGAACTAAATTGAAGGCAGTGATAATAGAGAAAACCCTATAATATTGTAGAGGAAAATTTAGAAATATGAAATAGATTTATGAATTATCAAAAACCGTGGAGCATGGTTGTAGGTTGAGTGGATTAGTGTCTTTGTGGACTAAAAACACTAAGGTTCATAGAATAAAGTTAAAGGATAGAATATTATGGAGAAAAAATTTGAACAATTTTAGAATCAAATGAATGTGAACATAGAGCACATTAAGAAATCATTGAGAGTAGAGAGGGTGAGGGTTTCTAAAATATTTCATCCAAAAAATGAGGTGATATCTTTTGAAACTATTTTTTAAAATGAATTTATTGTTTATTTTTAATAAAAAAGACGTTAAACAATTCTTTCTTTACTTTTAACATCATTTTTCAAAAAACTTATGCTAAAAATTCAACCCTAAATCATATTTTGGTACTTTCGACTATGACAATTTTTAAATGTTTTAGATAAATTTTTATCATTTTATGTTTGTTTTATTTTCATCAAAGAGTTGAAGACATCATGGTTATCATTTTCCCTCTAAATAAGCCATTATGTAGTTTTTTATTTTCTTATAAGACTTCCCATATATATATTTTTATGTTTTAAAAAAAATTATTTTCTTTTATATTTTTTAAATAATTATAATTATAATTTTTTTTAATAACATAATTAATATTTTTTATTTAAAGAAAATATCCTAATCCTCTTATGAAATTTGTTTTTGTTCTGAGTCAACATCCTTTGACCTATTTTATGCATGATAAAGGATATTAGAAAAATGATATCATCCACCATATTTCTCAAGATGGATAATGAAATGTTATTTTATATCAAAGGATTAATCCTTCACTACCTTTTCCACTCCTAATAATCCATAGTGAATAATAATAACTTATATTCTAACTACATTCTTTTATGAATACCATGTTTTCATTTTCATTGATTGATGGGCATACAACTAGATTATATAAATCCAATTATTAGAGAAATTGTTCACTAAAATATGTAAACATTAAATATACAATTCAAATAAAATATAAATCATTTAATGGAATATACTCATAATGTTATTTAGTTTTATTAGATATCAATTTATAATACACGGTTTTTTCATTTTTATTGATGTAATTATGAATGACATCATTATATGATTCTTTTTGAAAGGGATGTGAAACCCATTTATATTACATGGGTTCATTATGTTGTGATGATTTATTTTATGTTGAACACATATGTATGAAAAATGATGGGTGATGTCATATATCCCTCTCTAATTCAATTATTGATTTTTATATCTTCGGAGGTAGTAATGAGTAAACATAATGGGGATTTCCACAATGGTATTAAAAACGATTTTTTTCACATTTTTATGTATTGAAATAATGTGTTTTTAATAAGGAATTAGAATAATTAATTTTATCAAAATGTTTGTATTTTTATGATTGTTCCACTTTTCTAAAAAACTATCTTTTCAGTCCATGTTACATTCCAGTTTTATGCATATTTTCCAAGATATTCAACAATTTCATATCATACCATGCCTTATAATATAATTTTTTGATATATTATTTATTGGGTATGTCTATCTCATGTATCTTTATTATACCCTTATTCACATATTATTCGACCTTTTTATATTTTATTAATTTCACTTATATTTACCCTTATTGAGCATCTAAGCTGGCGATTTTTTTATGTTTTCATTTTCCCAGGTTATGAAAGAAATTAATACATATGATATTTCAAGAAGATTATAATATGTGGATATATTTTAATCGTTTTTGAGTACTTTTTATGCATTATGAATATGGTAATATAGTTGCAAAAATTTCCCTTAGTTGAAAAATTTATGGCTTTTGTTATTTAAATTTTTTTCCTAAATATATATAAAAATAACTAAAAGATAATGTGATTTTTTTTAAAAAAATATTTTCCTTAAGTAATGTAATTATTATATGGTCATGTTTATGAGGAATCATAGTTAGTATTCGGGCTAGTTTTAAATACTTTGGGTATTAGGTTGTTATCAATTGATGATGTAAATGTCATAAATGTGTGATAATATAGTGTTGGTAAAAATTTTAGAGGTATAGATAACATATTTGATCCCATTAAATAGTATTGAATATTTTAGGGATTTGTTTAAGAAAAAGTTTGTGAAAAATATATGGAAAAGTCTAGGAAACAATTATATTTAATGGATAACATCCTAATAATTTGGTAAAGTAGAGATTAGGTGGTTCCCATGTGATTACATCCCTATCTAGATATTGGAATGTGGATGTTATTATGGAATGGATATAACTATGGTTAATAACACTAAGAAATTATGATTGAGTATCATATTAATCTTTACTATAGTTCATGATGTATAGAAATAAAACTGCACACCAAACTAGACACTACAAGGGGATATTATTTCATTAATTTAAATTATCTTTATCAAAAATTACATTGGATTTGAAAATATTTAGGTTAGAAAACCAAATAGGCAATGATTATGGATAACCAAGATTAACAAATATATATTTATTATTTATGGTAAATATTAATTGATATGTGATTTTTGGGAAAAAGGGTCAGTTGAGCATTGGGAGAAAAGATCTCAATGACTTTTTGGTTTAGAAAATTGGAAGAAAAATCATGATAGTTTTGGGATTGTTCTTTTTGGTATTACTCCATGCATTAAAATAGAAGATAAATTAATGTAATTTATGTTGAACTAAAACTATCAAAGGATGGAAGGTTTGACTTTTTTGAGAATTTTTCTTAGGATTTACTTTTTATATTTATATTATTATTTGATATAATTTCTTAAAAAACCATTTTTGGTTTTAGTATTGGTTTGAAATAAGAAAATAAAAATAAATCTATGAATGAATTTTATCTAGAAACCATTATGTATTATAACTTGATAAGGGAGAATATTTAAATGGTTTAAATTCATATTAGTTGTCTATTATGATAAAAACAATATGAGTTTCCTTGTCTTTCCCTCGGTGGTGATATTGATATCTCAATAAAAATTAAATCTTTTTTACACTTAGCCGCTTTTATTTTCAAGTGATATTTATCAGTGATATTATGGTATATTATTACAGTTATAATGATTATGTGAAACGTTAAATTATTTTTTTGTATAATTTTTTCCTTAATGTTTTGGAAGCATATATATTAAATTGAAACATAGGGATCCATAATTGCTTGTAAATCTGTTTAGTTAAGTTCATCAAATTTTTTGGATTGTTGTATATATTTTCTAGCGTGTGATTTTATGACCTAGCAATTAATACTATTTTAGGGTTAACTATAGTGTCAATTTAAGGAATTATATATGGTTTCCATATGGTTTATTGTCTTTTAGATTCCAATGGTTTTTGGAATATTGTATTTATTAGAATGTATTATTAGGGTACATACATATTTTAGTATATGACAATATGAATGAATAATATTGGTTAAGAAAAGATATGTCATTTAATGCATCCTTAAAGTGAACATTAGATATCATATTATATGTTATGTCAGGAAATATAAACATTCTAATAATTCCCTTTCCTACTTTCATTTTTTATTAATAGTTAAAAATTACAAGGATGTAATTTATTTATGGGCTTATAATTTGATATCCTAAAGTTTTGGAACCTTTAAATTAATACTATATTTGATAGTATTTTCCATACACAACTACAATATAACAAATCAATTAACTAAAATGATCTAAACCATTTTAAATTTACATGATTAATATAGCCATTAGTAAAAAATAAAATAATAAATTAAAATTATCACATATTATTATTTTAAATTGATATCCCATATTCTATTGAGAAAAATTAAATCAACATTCTTGTGTAAGAATGGACTACCAGCTCTAAAAAATGATGTCTTACATTTTTATAACCACCTATCAAGACTAATTATAATATTGGTTTTAATGAATATATATTATATATAATTTAGTTATTATTCCCAAAGTAAAATTTATTATCTATGTTGAGTAAATAAGGTATCCTTATAAAAGTCTCATTTCTGTTGGTTTTTAAAATCACCAACACTTTATCAAAAGTAAAAACAAATTTTCCATAAGGATTATATTCATATGGAAAAATCCCATTCTCTAAGGAAATTTCAATCCTTTCCATTTTATCATTGTTCCCTATAAAATCCCTATAAATTGATATCTTTTTATTACCATGATTAATTTTTTTTCACATTTAAAACCTCGGAATCATATAATTCCTTGGATATAGAGTGTTCTGTTTTCATATTCCGAATTCCATTAATTCCAATTCCAAATTCTATGAAATTTAGACTCTGAATTCTCGGAATTCAAGTTCTGAATTATCTGAAAGTCACACATCCAATTCGATGAATTCAGGTGCCGAATCCACTGAATTCAAGTTTTGAATTCTCTGAATTCAGGTTCTGAATTCTCTTGAATTCAGGTTTGGAATTATTTGAAATTCAGAATCCAAATTCTTTGAATCCAGGTTCTAGATTCTTTGCATTCAGGTTCCAAAATCCTTGAATTTAGGTCCTCAATTCACTAAAATTCGAACTCTAAATTCTCTGAAATTCAGACTTCAAATTCCTTATAATTCTAATTCCAAATTCCTCAAAATTCGGACTCCGGATTCATCCAAATTCTTGACACCGAATTCATCAGAATTCTTACTCCTAATTCGTTATAATTATGATATATAATTGATTGAAATTCAGATTCTAGAAACTATAGAATTAATATTCCAAATTCTTTGGAAAATAGAATCTAAATATCCATGTTTGAGAGATTTTGAATGTTTATTTGGTTGGACTCTGAACATTATTTTTCTATTGACTCTGAAAAATAGATTTGGTTAAGAATCCTTTTTTTATTACACATGTTATAGTTATAAAAAGATTTCATAAAATTAGTTTCTAACTGACCATTGTTTGAGTGTCACGTGTACAAGTCCCTCCATGATTTAGTGGAAAATATGTCTTTTAGAGGAGGGAGCTGACCATTGGAGAAGTTCCTATAAATAGGAGCACATTTGAAGGACTTCAATATTGTTTATATTTCATGTTATAAAAGTGATTTCTAGAGGGAGAGACTCTAATGCTTTGTTTGGTTCTGAACATTATTTTCAGATACCTTTTTGTTACTCCAATTGTTACTAAGTAGAATCAAGGGATTCTGAGGATAAGAAGACAGAGGTGATGAATACCTTAAATTTTGAGGATTTACGGGGAAAGGAAGGCAGAGGTTCTGACTACCTTGATGTTTGAGGGTTTGTGGGGGTAGAAAGACAGATTTTGATATTCTTATCAAGGGGTTTTCCAAGTGTGGTTATGACAGAATTTTGTGAAAGTATAAATAAAGGGACCTTTATCCAAGGTTGTTAGATACCCTACTATTTGGGTTGAATGATTTTTATACATTTTACTTGTTTTGTCTCATTCTTATTTGTGCTAAATTTCGATAAAGGAAGAAAGTATAACTTTATTATACTTTCTTGTACTTTTGTATACTCTGATAAGTAAGATTCTATATTCTTTAAGGTAGAATATTTTTCTTGTAAACTTTATATGTGTTTCATTTTCATAACCATATTTCTTGAACATAAAATGTTTTTTAAGTAGAAATAAAATAATATTATGAATATAATTTTTTTAAATTTGTTAAACATAGTTTTTCATAAGGTTAAAAATGAATTCTTTTGAACATACAATTCACCCCCTCTTGTAATTTAGCATCTACATATTTATTTATATCCTGAAATTGGTTTCAAATCAGGTATCTAAAATACTTATATTCACATAAAAGTATTCCTTTCTATTTTTTCATTGATCTAAATTTCTCCCTGATTATGGTTTTTTATCTTTGATAACAAACTTTTATTATTAACATGTTTTGTGAAAAGATATATTTTTTAGAATTTCAAGAATGAATGTTGGTTCAATTAAGAATCTAAATACAACTCGAGTGCCTATTTTTATGGGAATTATTGTGAGTACTGGAGAGACAGAATGAAGAATTTTATTATTAATATTGGATTGAACAACTTTTTCATGATTATATAATATTAAAAGATTCCGGATAAAGAAGTTAGAAACTTTACCTTCAATGAAAAGTCATAATATCAACTAAATGACATGGTATGTAATACTTTGTTGTATTCTATGACTATGAATATATATAGTCAAATTTCTTCTTGTGAAGTTCCTAATTATATCAGAAAGAAAATGGAAGTTACACATTTTGGTACATCCAAAGTTATAGAGACTAGAAGATCTATGCTTAGAGAAAAATATCATGGATTTATATTTCCTTATGGAGAACCACTACGCAAGTTAAAAGAAAGGTTTATGAAAATTGTTAATAATCTAAAATCTATGGCAGAAAAAGGTCTTGATGATGAATCTTTTGTGGAAAATATTATAGATATCATTCCTAATGAGTGGAAATCCAAAAGAAAAACTATTGATGAGAATAGAAAAGTATCTAAAATTAATTTTGATGAACCTTTTGGAAACCTTCTTCAACATGATACAATAATGAAAAGAGATGATGATATGAATTAAAAGAATAATGGGAATGAAAGTGTATCCTTTACTACTACTAAATCCAGGACTCCAAAAAGGGTTACAAGATCAAACTATAAGAATGTCACTATTTTATCCGAGTCTAGTGAATGTGAGATTTCTAAGAATGAGTTAGATAATCTTGCTTGAAGGATGGAAAATATATTTGGGAAAATTAATTTCAATATAGATATAATAAAAAGAAAATAAAAGACAAGAGAGACTCAGAAGTCACTTGTTATGTGTGAAAAGAGCAGTATATATCAGGAAAAATTTTCATATGCTTAAGAAAAAGGATATAATGGAAAAGTATTTTGTGAGGAATATAAATAAGTTTTACAAGGATAATTCCATGAAGGTTTTGAAATCTAATGACACTTTGAGTGCTAGTGGAGTTGACTATTCAGATGAATCCTCAGAGTTTGAATCTTCTAGTCAGAAGAATCTTGATCTACTAGCAAAAATATCCATTGAAAATCATTGTCTAATGTCTAAGGAACAAAATTCATAATCTATTAACAGTGTATCTTTAAGTGAAAATTATTCTAATTATAAATATTATGAATCATCAGATGAAAAATCATCATTATTAGAAGACAATACTTTACCTTCTCATGAAAAAGTGTCTAGGTTTTCTAAACTTATTGAGAATGAAAATTCTTAACTCAAGAAAAATCTTGATAAAAAAACTCTAGATTATCAATTTTAACCAAAGATGTATCATATCTTTATCATGATCTTGATAAGAAAAATTTTTATTTTAATATTATTTCCAAAAAACTTGAGGAAGTTAATTTTGAGAAGAATAAACTTTTTATGGATCATAAAAATGTAATTTTTATGAAAAATATTTTAGAGGATAACTCTAGATATAAAACAAATAACTTTGAGGATAAAAATATGGTTATTAAACATAATGTAGAAAAATTTTCCTTAAGAAAATTCCTATCAAACATTACCTCTGGTAATGAAAATTTTGAAAAATATATTTTTCTGAATTTTTTCTTTTAAGGAATAGTTCCGGATTTGGTTATACTTATTCTAAACCAGTTTTTTATAATAACTATTTTGTTCCCATAAGTTCTCCATTTTACAATTAATTTTAGTGTGGTGGAAATTTAGAAGGAAATTGTTCTTTACAAAAAACTCAATCTTTCGTTTTTCATAAAGCTTATTTTTTTAAGAAAATGTGGATACCTAAATTTTTTCATAATGAAATTTCCAGATCCAAGATTGTTTTGATTATGAAAGTCTAACTCTTTTATTTTCTAGAAAAAAAATGTACCAAAAAAATACGTGGTACATGGATAATGAGTGTTCCCAACATATGACTGGTAAGAAAAAGTTCTTTGAGAATATTATCAAGACGAAAGGAGGGAAAATAACATTGAGAGATAATGCTTAGAGAGACATTATTGGTATAAGTAACATTTTTATTCTTGAAAAAACATTAATTTAAATGAATTTATTTATTAAGGGTCATAACCACAACCTCATTAGAATAAGTCAATTATGTGATGAATGATACCATGTGAATTTTAGGAATGATAAATACTTAGTACAAAATTCCAAGGAAGAGTTCAGGCTTTCTAAACCCAGGGAAGAGAATATATACTCACAAAACATATAATACCATAGGTTCCATGATGTAATTTCCCATAGTACAATGGAAGAACAATGTTGGTTATGTCATTGATTTTTAGGATACTATAACCTTATAAACATAAGTATTCTCTCAAATAAATGACTTATTAAGGATCTACCTGAGCTTAGATTTGAATCATAAAAAGTTAGTGATCCTTTTCAATATGAAAAGAAATATAAATCAAGTTTTAAATGTGTTGTAAAAGTATCATCTTCTAATGTATTACAGTTAGTGCATATGGATCTTTTCGGTCGAACACAAACTGAAATTATTGGAGGAAAATATTATGTATTTTTCTTAGTTGATGATTACACTAGATATAAGTGGGTATATTTTATAATAAAGAAGTTTGAAGCTTTATCTTATTTAAAAATTCTTATATCCCTTGTTAAAAATGATAAAAACCTTCCATTTGTAACTATTTATAGTGATAGTGGAGGAGAATTTCAAAATTCATATATCGAAACTTTTTTTTGTAAAAAAGGCATTACTCATAACTTCTCAGCACCATGATCCCCTCAAAATAATGGTGTTGTTGAAAGAAGAAATATAATTATTCAAGATATAACTAGAACCATGTTAATTGAATATTCTATAGATAAACATTTTTGGGATGAAGCTGTAAGTACTGTGTGTTATACTATAAATTGAGTTTTGGTTAGGAATTTTTTTAGTAAATCTCCTTATCAATTGTGGAATGGTAGAAAACCTAGACTTTCTTAATTCAAGGTATTTGGTTACAAAGTATTAATCTTGAATATTAAATATAATTTACATAAATTTGCACCTAAATCCGATGAAGGAATATTTCTAGGCTACTTTATAACATCAAAGGCTTATAGAGTTTTTAAAAAAAATACTTGTACTGTTGAAGAAATAGTGAATGTTAAATATGATGAAACTGGTGCTTTAGTTTCTAAAGAACCCCAAAATGCATATTTGGATGTATTTTTAGCAATAAATTATCTTTCCTTGATAGAATATCCTCTTGATAAGGAAAAGTTTCCTGAAAATATTTCTGAAGAATTTACCCTAGAATATTTCCTAACATATGTTCATGAATATGTTTTACAAAACATGAATTAGTTGATTCTTAAGAATCATATCAATGATAGTATCATTGGTGATGTAAATCAACCTCTAAGGACCAGAATTTTCTTAATAAGTGAAGTATAATATAGAGAATTCCATTCACAATTAGAACCAAAAGCACTGATAAAGCTTTTGGTGATGATGGTTGGATTATAGACGTGCAAGACGAGATAAATGAATTCGAATGGAATAAAGTATGGACCATGGTTGAATGACCAAAGGAATATTATATTATTTGAGTAAAATGGGTCTTCATAAATAAGTCTGATGATAATGGAATCATTGTGAGAAAATAAATCTAGATTAGTTTCTAAATGCCATAGTCAACAAGAAAGAATAGGATATTAAGAAACCTATGCTCTGGTAGATAGAGATGAATCATATTCATATTCTGTTTTCCATTGCAATATTCATTAATGTCAATATTTTTAAAAATGGATGTAAAGTGTTCTTTCCTTAATGTTTATTTTCAAGAGGAAGTTTATGTTGAACAAAATCCTGGTTTTGAAGACACAAAACATCCTGATTATGTTTTCAAACTTACCAAAGCTTTATATAGTCTGAAACAAGCCCCTAGATCCTGGTATGATAGACTTACAATATTTTTATTACCAAAAATATATTTTAAAGGAACTGCTGACCCAACCCTTTTAGAAAAAAAATAATTAAATTTTTTTGATTGTTCATATTTAGGTTTTTGGCATTATATTTGGTTCAACTTAGTAATATCTAACCAATTCTTTAGTGAATCTAATAAAATATGAGTTTGAAATTATTATGATGGGGGATTTAACATTTTTCCTAGGTTTTAAAATTTCTCAAAAACTAGAAGAAACTTATATATCTCAACATATTTATATTAAATATATTATTAAAAAGTTTGGATATGACAACACTAAAAGTATAATTACTTTAATCAGAACTCAAATTTCTTTGATCTTGATGAAGTTGGCAAACCAGTAGACCAAAAATCATTTAGAGGTATGATAGAATGGTTACTATACATGAAACCTAGTCGTCGATATTTAATATTTTCATTATGATTATGTGAAAGATATCAATCTAATACAAAGTAATATAATTTAAAAGCATTGAAAAGAATTATTCTCTATTTAAACGAAACTATGGATTTAGGACTCATTTAAACATGTAGAAATGATTTGTTTTTTCAAATTCTGACATTGGTGGATGAAGAATGGATAAGAAAGGTATTTCTGGATCATATCAATTCTTAGGAGATTCATTAGTTTCTTGGTCATGAAAAAAGTAACAATCAGTAGCACTTTGTACTGCTGATGCTGAATATTTTGCAGCAGGAGGTTGGTGTGCTCAAGTGTTGTGGATTCAACATACACTCACTAACATTGGCATGTGGTTTTCCAAAACTCAATTACTATGTGATCAAACTAGTGTCATAGAACTTTGAAAAAACCATGCACATCACTCCCATCCAAATCACATTAATATTAGGCTTCACTTTCTTAGGGATCACACACTTAAAGAAGATATCATTGTTCAAATTATTGGAATGCAAGATCAAATTGCTGCTATTTTCAAAAAATCATTACCCTCTGATAGATTTGAATACATTAATCAAATGTTAGGAATAACAACTGTAATGTAATCTTCCATATAAACTCTTTGTGGAAACCTATCACCATACATTAAGCAACTTCTTTTCAAAGATGGAGTACAATTTTTTCATAGTTGAATTTTTTTAACCAAAATTTTTCGTAACCAAATTTTTTGTAATCAAAATTTTTCTTAATGATTTTTTTTCTAATCAAAATGTCCTGTAATCATTTTTTTTCTGTAATAATTTTTTTCTTTCCTTTCATTTATAAATTTTCCAGAATCTAATGTTTTTCAAGAATAATTATCCTCATTACTAATAATATTCCATACAATCCCAAAGGTATGTTTCCAAACTGATGTTTTCTTACTCAATTTGTTTCTTGATGTTATTTTACATTGATTTTAGAATGTTTTTTGGATTCAATTTTCTTTAAATTTTATTTTTTATCTTAGAAACTACAAAAGATCATAACCTACCAAATTCCTTCTTCAGTTTTTATCTCTACCTTTTGATCATATCAAGCATATTTCAACTTTAAGATCTTTTTGAGAATATGAATCATCGCTTCAATGCCTATATAAAGGGAAATTATTTGTTGTACCACTTTGGTTCTCAATCTCTCGTTTGCTGAAGATCTGTTTCTCTTCTTATGGGCCATTCCATATTTTTTATTTACTCAAATCCGAATGTATTTGGAAGCATCTCCTCAAAAGAAAGCACCACTAGTAAAGGATGTCTTTGAATGGAAGATATTTAAGGAGAGGTTAGTAGATCCAAAATTCATTTCTAACTATTATTATCTTATTTCGAAGAATATCAAGTTGAATAGCTGGGAGCATCTATGTGTATTAAAACCAAAGGGACCTAATCTGGTGTATCTACAGTAGCTGGTAGAATTTAATGAGACTATAATTTTTTTTTCAAGATAGAAAAGATATGTTTTTTAAGAGTTTTGGGAAAAAATATTCTCTTTCATTCAGTATGGCAGCTAATATCTTTGGAATTCCTTATGAGGGGAAAGCTGACTTCTTCACTCACAAGCAACCAGATATATGAAGAATATTTAATAGGGAAAATTCCATAAAGTTCCTTTGTTTGTTAAGGGGTAAGACACCAAAAATAAACCATGTTTCTACAAATTTTTGGATTATAGTGTTTTGGGTTAAAGGATTTAACATCCAGGGAAAAGGGGATAAGGACCCCCTGAAGAAAAGTGACATTTATATTCTGAATTTTCAGGTGATTCTCAAGAAGATTAATCAAGTGCAGTATATCTTTCTTACAATTTCAAATATCAAGAATTTAATATTAAATCTCAGATTGTTATGTATACAGATTTTCTTGACAAGATATTAGTTCTTTTTCATGATTCTTTCAAAATTCCTTGTAGATCTGAGCTAATTAATTTCAATTTTATGTTACATAGTGATGATACCTTGAGAAGAATGAAGGTTGGATTCAATAGATAATTGAGAGAAATATATTAATTATTAGAAAGTGGGATCGAAGCCTTATCTAAGAAGCCGAATGTGGCAGAGACATCCAAGAAAGGTGGGAAGAAGAGAAATGTGAAGAAACCATATGTGAAAAAAACTCATACAGTTCCTGAAAACCAATCTGCACCTCAAAAATCATAGAAGAAAAATACCTATACAGATGAATTAGTTCCCATTTAGATAGAAGATTAAAAAATAATATGGAAGGGTAGCCTAGTTTTTTGTTGGACCCTACTGAAGGAAATGATTTAAAAATTAAGACTGGTAAAGAGAATTAGAAGAAGGAAAAGAAAAATAAGCAGAGGAAGAAGATGTTAGAGGATTAAATAGTTCAAGATCTTCTCAAATACACCGAGAAAGCCTCTAAAAAATCCAGGTACCATAATCATTTTTTCAGGAATCCCTTCTAGTGACTCTGGGAAAGAAAATAGCGATTCTGGAACTAGAAGAAGATAAAGAAATTGTGCAGAAAGTGGAAGTGGAAGAAGAATAAGAACAATAGAAAGAAGATCATTACACCGATGATGTCATTAGGCAGGTTGATGAATATTAATAAAATGAGAGTCCTTCTGAATTTTTTTTGATATGGACTTCCTAGGACGAATATTCCAAACTTTCTACCACATGAAAAAATGATCAGGATGAAGAAGATCTAAAAAAACCAACTGAAGAAGAGAGAAAAAAATCATGAATTGATTCAACCAGAGGATCTGGAGGAATATGATGAAAAACAAAAGATTGTGAAAGATAATATTGTTTAAGTTCCAGCTACTAAACATGGATTTCCAAAATCAACAGAGATCATTCTGAGAGCTGATAAAAGAAAATTGGTGTTCAATGACAAACCTAAGATGGCCTTGGTGGCCAAGAAAGATTTTGGTGGATCTTTAAGGTGAAAAAATAATGATATAGAGAAAGAATCTTCACAAATGGGGGAATCTGATCCAGAATCATAATCATTGGGTCATGACTTTTTGGTTCAATCACTGAAGATATTGGTTGATACAATTCCTTTGTTTCTGAATATTGACTCGAGATGTAAAATGCATCAGTATTAATTAAATCAAAATTTTGATTTTGTTTCCATGATTATGGATAGTTTGTTAGGATTGAGTCCGATTTCAAATCATTCTTCATCAGGTATGATTCTCACAATAGGTCATGCATGGAAATTAATATGTGTTCAAGTAAGACAATTGAAGAGCTAAGAATACTTCATGACTTTCAAGACAATGTAATGGATTCTTTTGATACCGAAGATAACAATTTCAAAGAACATACTAAAATTTTAACAAAAAATCTAAATCTTGAACAATAATCTTGAAAGTAAGAAGAAAAAGACCTAAATGAGAAGCTTAATTCCATGGATTTGAATCTGCAATGGGAAATAGATTTTAGAATAGAGTTCGAAGAAAAGTTCAGTAAACAAGATGATCTTTTTTGAGACCTAGACATAAATTATTAAAACTTAGGAAGAAAAGACCGATGTTATAGAGAATAAAAAAAGGATTAGGATCAACTACTTAAATATTTTGAAGAGGATCATATGGTGTTTAAAAATATGAAGACCATTTTCCGAAACAATATACTGAAGGAAAAAGAAGAATTATTTTTTCCTTAACTCAGATTTTTTGTTGTATTTTTTTCCTTTTTCAAATTCCTTCAATAGTTATGAAATTTTTGGTTGTCCTTTATGTGTTTAGTTATATAGTACTAATATTTTAGGTACCATTTTTTCCATTACCTTTATTCATCTTTGAAAATCTCAATGTGGGAGAAATTAATAATAAAAACAATATTATGTAAAGAAGTAAATTCCATATGTAAGTGGGAGTCTATCTAAGAGGGAGTTATATCTAAAAATATTTCCTTATGCAAGTAAAATCACAATCTATTTAAGGAAGTCAAGAATATGATCCTTATGGATTTCAAAACCAAAGGGGATTTAGTTATATACACAATGATTAGTAAGTAAAGGGAGATAAGTTTTTTTCTTTATGTTCATAAAGAAAAAATATTAGTCCTTATATTATTTTTCGTAAGGATGTTTGTGCTTTACAAAAAGGGGGAGATTCTTGAGTCATGAATGTTTACTTATGACTTTTTCATTTCTCTATGTTTATAAAATAACAAAAAATTTATCTTATGGAAAAATATATTTTCCCTAAGGATTATTTTCATAAAGATAATTTTTATTCTCTAATGAAATTTTTATCCTTACCTTTTTTTCATTTTTTCCTTTATAATCCCTCTAAAAATTACCCTTTTTATTACTAAGTCTAAAATTTGGTTTCAAATCTTAAACCATGGAATCCTAAAATTCCATGGATATAGAGTGTTCAGTTTTAATATTCTAAATTCTCAGTATTCAGGTTCCAAATTCATTGAAATTCTGTGTCGGAATTCTCTGAATTTAGATTCTGAATTCCTTGAAATTCAGACTCTTAATTCTCGAAATTCATGTTCCGAATTCTCTAAAATCAGGTTCCAAATTCTATGAATTCGTGTTTTTAATTCTTTGAATTTAAGTTTTAAATTATCTGAAATTCAGACTCCAAATTCCCTGAATTTTGGTTCTGAGTTCTCAGAATTTAGGTTTTGAATACTTTGTATTCAGGTTCCTGATTCTATGAATTCAGGTTTCAGGTTCTCTGAAATTTAGATTCTGAATTCTTTGAAATTTTATCTCTGAATTCCATATAATTCCGATTCTGAATTCCTTAGAATTCGGACTATGAATTCTTCATAATTCAGACTCCAAATTACATATAATTCAGACTCCAAATTCCTCAGAGTTCAGATTCTAAATTCCTTAGTATTCAGACTCTAAATTCATCAGAATTCATACTCCGAATTATTGAGAATTCAGATACCAAAATCATTGAAATTCATACTTTGGAAACTATAGAATTCAGATTCTGAATTCTATTGAAAATTTAATCCAACTATCCATGTCTTATAGATTCTAAATGTTTATCTGGTTAGACTCCGAACTGTATTTTTTTCTTAGACTCTAAAAAAAATATTTTGTTAAGAAACCTTATTTTTCATACCCTTGTTATAGTTTTGAAATGATGTCATACAGCCTGTTTCTAACTTACCATAGTTTGATTGAAACATGTACTGATCCCTCTGAGATTCAAGGAATAATATGACAGCTAGAGGAGGGAGTTGAACGTTGAATAAGATCCTATAAATATGAGCTCATTTGAACAAGCCCAATATTATTTCATCACTCTAGAGATTTCATAAAACTAAAGTGATTTCTAGACAAAGAGACTCTCATGCTATGTGCGGTTCGGAACATCATGCTCAAATTGATTTGTGTGACTCATATTGTTGCAGAGTATAGTCGAGGGATTCCAGGGATAAGAAGACAGAGGTGCTGACAACCTTAAATTACAAGGACTTTTGGAGATATAAAGACAGAGGTGTCAACTACCTTATAGTTCGAGGGCTTGTGAGGATAGCAAGATAGATTCCATAATTCCTATAGAGGGATTACCCTAGTGTGGGTAAGACACACTTTCTTGAATGTATAAATCAAGGAACCATTATCCATGGTTATTGGATACACTGCTCTTTGGGTTAAAAGATTTCATACTTCTTACTAGTTTTTTTTCATGTTTATTTATTCTGAATTTTGATAAAAGAAGAAAGTATAACTTTATTACACTTTATTATACATTTTTATTCTTTGAAAAGATATATTTTATATGATTTAAGGTATACTATTTTTCTTGTAAACCTTCCTTAAGATTCATTTCTAAAACCATATTTCCAGAACCTAGAATGATTTTTTAAGTAGAACTAAAAGAGGTTTTGTGAATTTACATTGTTTAACATTGTAAAAAAGAATTTATGGATAATAACAATAGTTTTTAAACTTATAATTAAATTACCTATAATTTATCATATAAATCTTTATTTCGATATTACAATCTACCCTCATCCCCTCTCATTAATTGATAAATGATGATGATAACAGTGTGTATGTGATATTTACAGACTCCATGAAGTAACAGTTTTCATATTTTATATTCATTTTATTTATTTATAAAAACCACATTAATTCAAATTCAAAAACTAAAAATAATCTATATAAAATAATTATTCTACTGTTATAATTATATTATTCACTTCCTTATCCATAATTATTTATAGAGTTACTATGTGTTGTTGTTTATGTTGGTTTAACCACCTATATAAATGACCCTAAAAACACTATCATGGATGAGTATTGGTAAATAAATACAAATATTAATATAATTTAGTAAGAAAATAATTATTATTTTATTTATTTGAAAATTATATATATATTTTTAATTATTATTAAAACAGGATCTTTGATCACTAATATTGAGAAAATAAGTTGAAACTTATTCAATTTTTACTCAACATAAAGAAAAAAATATTGAATAATATAAGAGACTTATAAATCATTACAATTTATTTATTTAGAAACCATAAATAATTTAGGAATAATGAACATTGTATTAAATAAATGATACTCGAATCAACATAATAAATTAGATGTGAAACAATTAAATTTACTGACACTCAATGGTAAAAATTAACTATAAATAACACAAATATTCATAATAAATGATAATAATTGAATTATTTAAAATTTAATTAAATAAAAATGTTCATAATTTGAATATTATGGTAGTAATTTGTTTATATTATATTTTAGATTACATTTATTTAATTTGGAAAATAAGTTAAGGATTTTTGAAAACTCGATTTCATTTTATTGAGTTAGGGGTTTTATCATTGAACACTATTTTGAAATTTTCTATTTATTATAACTAATTAATACTATATTTTTTATTTATAAAATTTTATTTGGGTTTTTAAATTAAACCTAATTAGCTCATTTTTTAATTGATTTTTCACTGAATGATTATATTATAGGAAAGGTTTATTTGTTCCTATTTTTAATTCCCTAAGACATGTTTGATATTTTTAACAATAATTACTTTTATATGACATAATAAATATAATATATTTATTATTTATAATAAATATATTTAATTTAATGATTTTTTAATATTCATTTCATGGTAACCCTCTTATGTTCATTTTATTCTTATATCACTATTACAGTAGGGGTTTCTTCTTGAATATGAATTTCAAATCATTATTATTTTTCAAATATATTATATCTGGGGAATTGTTACTCTCATTAATTCTAATACCCCAAATAATTTTCCACTTCATTGATTATTTTTGGGGTTTTATATTCCTTATAACTATTTCCATTCCCCCATGGATATTTTTACCCATTTAATGAAAAATAACCATACTATTTCTTTTCATTCCGGAATCCTTCTATTTGATGAAAAAAAGCCATTGGATGCATTTAAAAATGTCCTAATCTAAGCATGAATAATTTATTAAGGTGTTTTACAATAATTTTACCATCTATAAAATTTTTAAATAAAATTTTATCATTTTTATGTGGTTTATTTTCATCAATGTGTTAATTGAATCTCTTTCAAACTTTTTCATGTGAACACCTCTAACTACCATTTTTTTCTTTTTCTATGAAACTTGTTTCCTACATTTTCATGTTTTCAAAAAGAAATTATTATTTTTTATATTTATAAAATAGTTATATTTAGATAATCATATAAAAAAATGGAAAATGTTTCTTATTTCTAAATATATTATCATAATGCTCTTAAAATTTTTTGTATCTAATTCTCTATCCTTTGACACGTTCAATAATTGATCAAGGATATTATTAAAATTATATCATCCTCCTTATTTATTAAGATGGATTATCCAATGTTCATTTGTATGATATGAGTTATCCATCAATAGCTTTTTCATGCCTAACCATCCACTATGTATAGAAAAAAATGTTCTTCCAACTAATTTCCTTTGTGAATTCACGATTTTCAATTTCACTGATTGAATAGTGTTCTACTAGATTCCATAAATCTATTGATTATGGAAATTATTGAATAAATAATATTCAATTTATGTCTATGGTGTAAATACCATATAAACCATTGAATGGTGTTAACCTATAAGTTTTTTTATTATTATTGGATACCCATTTATCATTCATGGGTTTAACTTGTTTAATGATTTAATTATGAATTCTTTCATTATATGATTCAATTTTAAATGGACATGAGACAAATTTTATTTTTATTTTTATTTATGAAATGATGGTGATTAATTTTTTTGTGTAACACATATGTATGGATGATTATGGGTGAGATCCTATATCTCCCATAAATGCATGGGTTAGGTTGAATATATCATAATATGGTATTGTATTGAAAAAATGGGTTTGTTCAGAAAGTCATGCACATAACAAAATGGTTCTTATGATTATAATTATGCAATATTTCTATTTTTTCCATTTCATGTTATCTTAAATTCATTGTCTATACCTGTTTTCAATGATATATTTCACTTTTATGTCATATTATGTAGTATTTCAGAATTTTTTATCTATTTTATATTTCAAATAGAGTTTTTATTTATCTTTATTATACCTATATACTCATGTTATTCTCACTAATAACCTTTGATTGTTATCACTTATGTTTACACTTACTATGATTATGATCTCACCACTTTCTTATGATTTTGTAATATATATTAAGTGTTTAGAAGATTATCTTCCATGTAATTATTTAAGGATATGTTAAATATTTGTTAAGTATTAATTTGTTTCTTAAACATTAGCAAAATTGACTATTAATTAAAAAATATGTGATTTTTTCAAGTTAATATTTTGTACTAACTCTCTAAAAATATAAACATAAAATTGCATTCGAATGTACTGTAATGAGATATTATTCATAAGTCATGTAATTAAAATATGGGAATATATGTGGGGTTTCATATGACCCACCACCATATCCTTGGTTGAATACTCTCCCTACTGTTTACAAGTTACAGAATATTTTACTTCATCAATCTAATCCCAAAACCCCCATATCAAAAATATAGAGAACCTAATGATCTTGTATTTACTGGATTTTTTTTATGATTACCACATGTTGATTTTTTCATTACACCTTCAACTGTATGTTATATAATCGTTACACCCTTTTACTAGAAAATAAGAAACCATTCTAAAACATTCATGCAATATCTCCCATAGGGATATCCTTATAGAGTTTATCAACTGGAACTACCAAGATAATAAAAAAGAATCATGGTATCTTTGTGATCCAAAAATAACCAAACCATATATAGAATGCCTATTTATCTCATTATATATATATATATATTATCACATAACATTGATCACTATCGATTACAATTATTGTCTCCCTAGCCTTAATTTTCATGTTCATTTACTAGACCAAAAAATAAACACAAAATAAATTTCATAACATATTAGATCTAATATAAATCATATTAATTGGAGCTATCTCGTCCATAGTCATATCTTGATTCATCATCAATCAATAAAAATCAATGAATATCTCAAAAAGTCAAAAAGTAGGTATTCACTCAACAACACATGAAAGATAAATTAAATATTTATAAAAACATAATTTCTTATTTTTAATTTTATTCTAGAGTTCATTCTTTTTGATATTAAATGAATCAGATGATTAATAGATATTCTGATGTGAGGAGGAACTTATGGTAAATGGAGTTAAAATATAGGTGGGGGTTTCTACTGGTCATGTTGGTGAAAATATAATATGGTCTACATCATAAGAATATTGTTTATGAATTAAAAAAGATACCACGGTTACTATGGTTTCTCATGATCTTATACATAATTTCCTTTAGATCTATATTGATATCATAGTTTTATTCCAATAGGTTTCCAATGAAAGAGTTGTGGTACAACCCCACATCCATACCACTACACCGCTAGTTTGACACAACTGGGGTTCTAGTTGATTGTAAAACATCCAAAAAATAAATTTTTATTATATAACACACAAAAAATATATTTGAAAAATTTTATCCATACTGTTACCCCCAAAACTACATTTTAAATTTCAAAACCAATCTTATCTACCCTATAATCCAATTTTCAAATATACTCTTGTTTCTATTACTCCAGGGATCAGGAATTTTCTTATGTTCCACTAACACATTATAGTGTCTTTAATTATAATCAACTCACTTTATGTTTTATCCATACTAATAATTATCATCCTACATCTCCAATAAACCACTCCATCCATTGAGATCCTAAATCTATTAGCCTCACCTTAGACACTACATAATACAATCATACGTCTCATGAAATTGATTTATATGAATTGGTTGTTATCCAAAATACACTACACCATTTTATAATACACACTATTCAGATCCAAAATAATGCATCAAATCTAATTTAATATCCATGAAATTGAATACACATAAAAATGTACAAGTTTATACTTTGATTCACTAACTCCCCATGAAATCTAAGTGGACCCTGAACAGTGGATATAGTTTTCTACATCATCTTACAATATTTTTTAATCCTGGAGGCATCATTAAATAATTTAATATCTAATATCTAACTCATATTTTTATTATCACACATATAGGAAATAGTATTATCTAATTGGATTTGTATCTGAGCATCACATGACTATCAATTTCTAATTCACATACTATGGATTCAAAATCGATGTGATGAAAAAAATCCTATTTCAATAATTCTATCACTATACCTCTCTATAAGTACGGACATTATTGAAAAATATGTTACAATAAAATTTTTGTCAAATTCTATACCATTTTGATTTCTATATATACTAAACCAATATAAATATTTTAGAACAATTCATAAATATTGAATTTCCTTAAGAAATAAATATAATTATATTACTACTAATTAGTATTAGAAGATTTTTTTTTAATTTCCAATACCTATGCTCACTACATGCATCATACTAATATCTCACTATGATACTAACGCAAAAATTTTCTCATCATCAATAAAATAAGAGGTTACTCCCAATATTGAAATACCCTTATTTTAATACTAACAATTCCAAAATATATGACACCCAATATTTCTTTCAGAATAATAATTACATTATTAAATTGGTGTAACCCTATAACATATCCAATGAGCCTCAGACATAGATCTAAGGACACCTTGTTTATGACCCAATTCTTTTTTACCTATTTTCATTCCTTAAACGATATTTATATCATTCCTAAAATTGTATTTTGTAGTTTTTTTAAAATTATTTTAACATGAATAAAAAGAAATTCAAACATCATATGAATAAAAATAACATCAAATGTTTAAATCACAATGCATCATTACAAAAAACATTCATGAATCCATGTATTACAAACCATAAAGGATTACATCATTTAAAAGTACATAAATTACAATTGGATAATAATATAAAAAAATAATATATTTACAACTTGGAAATACAGTAGATAATTTTCACCTTATTGAATCAAATTTAATATAATTCAACCAAAAAATTAGGAAAGTAGTCAGAATTTTGAAAAATACAAAATGAAAATTTAGGGAATGAAATTTTTTATTTATGGAGTTAGAATAGAAAGAGTTTATAGAAAATAAAGGGATATTATGACCGTTATTTGAACATTATAAAAGGGAATATATCTATTCAATATAACAATAGTAATTATGTTACCAATATAAAATTTTGGTCCAATAACTGATATATATAATTTTTTTTAAATATAATGAATAATAAAATTTCCATATAAATAACTAAATAAAATAAAATAAAATATTTTATTATAGAATTAAATGATGAAAATTCACTAGGGAAAATTATATTGATTAAAATAAATTTATGAATTAGGTGATTTTTAATTTAATACATTGAACTAATTATATAGATAATATGTATCACTAAAATTTAAGTAATTATTAATAAAATAAAATAATAGAATCCAAAAAAATAATTTAGTAACTGCAAGGTATACTAATTTAATTATATATGGTTAAAAAAGGTTTTATTCGAAAAATTATTTTATAATATATTATATTTTTATATTTAAATGTTAAATTTATTATATCTAAAGTATGAAATTTAATTAAATTTATAAAAAAATAAGAATTCAAGTGATGATTATTAATAAATATAAAATAATATTTTTCAATGAGTTATTTTTATGTGGAACATGTTATTATCTTAAAAATTTATATTCACTATTACCAAAGAGTAATTATTTTATATTAAATAAAATAATATAAACTAATATTCATTTATGTTTATATAATGTAATGAAGTAAGAATAAATTAAATTTTATCTTAGGGAAGCATTGTTTTTTGTAAATATTTATTTACAAAATTATGCATTATATTATGAAATATTTTCCACTTTTTTGAAATTAAATCTAATAAAATGGATTTAATATTTTTAATCATCAGTTAAAAATTAGATAATAAGGTTAATTTAATTTTTATTCCCTAAAACGTTTTCCAATAGAATTGTTAGCCACCAAGGTAAAAGAAAAAGTGTAGTAAAATTGTTAAATCAAGGGGAAAGTCATAAAATATAAGAAATACATATCTCTAAGCGAGTGCATGAGGTTATTATTAACCTTCCCTAAACATATATTAATATAATTTAAAATTTTGGATCTACATTCCTTGAATATAATGTTCTTTTTAAATTAATAAACTAGTATTAAAAAATACCACCCTTTCTCACTTGTAAAAGTTCCTCTATGCCATCATTTCTAAGATACAAACAAAGTTAGAGTTGAGACATATACTCTACCATATATTATTATATAATAATCCTCTCAGATTTTTATTATCTCTTGGTCTCACGAAGATGTACCAAATCTTGAAAATCTATAACTTCTACTATGTGATTATATGTTTTTTTATTTGTATGTAATGTATTTTTTGTCTATTTTTCATTGAAAATCATCCTATACACTTTAATAAGTCTTATTTAGAATATTTATAATTTTTTTATATTTTTAACCATATATAACAAATATATTATAACTATACAATAATGTTTTTTACCCATTAAGTAGATATAATTCCTTTTTTATTTCGGTGGACTTTAACACATACGTGAACGATGATATAACATTATATAAGTAATTAATAAGGAAACTAATATAAAATTAATATTATAAAAATTTATTAATTTATTATGTATTTATAATTTTAGAATTGTTTTATTCAGAATTGTATTCAATAATTGAATCAACATTTTTTGTAAATCCAATATTCATAAAAGAATGATGTTTCTAAAGTGTTCATTATAATCCATCAGTATTAGTTATATTAAATTACCATGGGAATCCATTTCAAAAAAATAAATTAATTCCTCATGAAAATTATAGAGGAAATAAAAAAATGAATATAGAGGAAGGAATAGAACCGTTAAACCAAACCATGCATGGAAAATCTAATAATTGACTCCCGAATAATAAAGTTAATAGAAAACAATAAATATTTAGGTAATAAGATATTATAAATTAATTTTATTAAGTAAAATTGAAATTAAAACTAGTTTTTTTACATTTGATTAATAACTATTATTTTATTACATAGGTATTTATATTTGATCACAATTTATTATATAGTGATTTAAAAATGATCTTGGGGACATGTTTCTTATTATGAAAACATATTAATTTATATGGTGTGTATATTAACTATTTTAAATCTTTTATAATATTTATTATTTAATTCATTGTATTTTAATTATTATTTCAAATTCTCTCTTTCAATCACTTTTGATTCCAAAGTTACCAAAGTCATAAGGGTATATTTATAAATATTACGTTAGAATCAATGTTTTAATTCTAAATTTAAATTAAAAGAAATTATATATTTTTAATCTATAAAAACAATAAAATTTACTATACTCTAGATATTTTATAGGTTTTACATGTATTCTTGTCATTTTACTTCCCTTTTGGTTCACAATTCAACTGAAAGCAATCATGCATGTTTAATGGAACTTATCTATTATTTCGACCAGAAATATTTCTCAACCATCACTATATTTTTTTTATTATCTTATAAATGTTATTATATATTCATATATGTGTTTGATACCATTGAAAATATGGTCAAATAGTTAATATGAGGATGAGTTGGAATTTAAAAAAACTATTTACTTATAAGAGTTATGTTAATATCGAAGAAGAAAAAGATGGACACAAGTATTTTTTAAAGTAATTTAGATCAAATTCATCATACAAATAATCTTAAAACTCTGAAAATTATAGTATCATACCACTATAATAATTTTCCTTACTTTTGATAGTATTCAAATAATTATTACAATAACCACTTTTACCCCTAGAGGCATAAATGAAATTATAACATTCTCACACATAAAGTACAAAACCAAAACCACCTTTTAATGTATAGGTTGAACCAAACATTCCTTTTTAACACAAATGAAAAATTGAGTCCTCTATCATTTACTAGAACAAGTCACAACCAATAATATCCATTTTTTAATCTAGAGGCACAACACAAGATTTACATTTTCTACATGGTAGTATGACCCTTACCACTAACATTAAACGTTATATAAAAAAACATAAACCAATAGGAATGTACAAAAAAATATAGAATAAATTAAGAACCACATAAACCAATTGAAATTGTGAAGCTATTAATATCAATGAAGTAGTTTTATATTTAATATAAAATCATTATAATGATTTAGATTATATGAGAGGGTTGCATTAGTGATCTTAAGAGTATGAATATCAATATAATTTTAAAATATATTCAGAATATATAAAATTCACATTTTATAGTCACTTAGAAAAAAGAATTTTAAAAAATTTCTTAATTAATATCATATTAGAACCATGAAATCTATTAAATTTCATAATTCTCTAAAGAAACGTGTTCATATGATTTCACATAACAACTTCAAATTTATTTGGTATTGATTTCTCATTAAATGATTCAAATTTATTCTTCCTTAAATGTGTGTGAAAATCATATTTTTGTGGGTTATCTTAAAAATATATAAACACTCTAAAAATTTGTATTAAAAACCGCATTAAAAAATTAATATATAAGTAAGTATTACATAAAAATTAATATAAAAGTTATTATAATAATCATCCAACTAATGTGAGATAAACTCTTTATATTTTCACTATTTCAAATTTAAAAATCATAACATTGAAAAAAATTATGAAATAAATATGTAAAACATGTGATAATCTTTAAATGTATGTTAAATAATCTAAAATGATTTTTCAGAGATTCAAGGAAAATTAGTTTTTAATTATATAACTATTGAAAATAATTTTATAAGAATAGAGAAAATCAATATCAAAATTATTAAATCAATAATACACATTTCAAATTATTGTAAAAACTTTTATTGATTTTATGTTTTATTATCCTTGTGGAACATATGTGTTTATAGGAACCAAATATGTCATGAACCATCTCACTAGGCCTAGACGTGACTACCCCAAGCCACCTTCCATAGGCCAGGGGGTGGTGACTAGAATCTAAAGGATTTTTAGAATAGGGAAGGAATTTCCATAAAGATCTGTACACACTCAAAAAGGGAAACTAAAGTAAAAAAAGTAAGGTATAACCATGAGACTAATGTACAACCTCAAGTACAACTATAAACTGAAAAATGTGGGCTAGAAATCAAGATCTAAAAACTGAAAAGAAAGTAAACAACTGTCGCGTATTCCATGGAGCACAACCTGGAGGATTGTAGCTATAAGTCAGAAGTTGAAGAAGAGGATCTCAGCTTCTCTCATTACACCAAACTCCAGCAAGTCCTGAACCTCCAATGTATACCTTGGAGCATCAGTAGTCTTCACCAGACACACACATGCAGGCGGAAAACATGCATGGGTGAGTATAACAGATCAGCAGGGGACCCTGAGAGCCTCGAGGGTCTCTCAGTAATCCACAAAGGAAAAAATCACATGAGATACCACAATGGTGAAATCACAAGTATAATCTAAATCATAAATCAAAAAGAAAAAGATATAGCTCACTCTAACAGTATAACTTCAAGGTTACTGGGATAGGGATGACTAGTCATAAAGCTAGATCATCCTATCCGTAGTATCTTTAGTGCTACCCCGTATAGGTCTATGTATGGTGACTTGTATTGGTTTCTAGATGTTAACCCATATTGGTCACTGGTTTGGACCCATATTAGTCGCTGGTGATGACCCATATTAGTTGCTGGTGTGGACCGGTATTGGTCGCTAGTATAGAGGTAAGGATGACTAGTTGTACAACTAGATCATCCCACTCTGGAGTTTTTGTTGCTGACCCGTATTAGTGTCTCTTCTTCTTCATGTCACATCCTGCCACTAGATTCCCACACGAAGCACGTCTAATCTCTAGAATATTTTTCTCCTCAAGCAATCAGTCATATCTCAACCTGTATGATGTCCCGCAAAAAGCATACCCAAGGGACCCCCCCATCATAAGGGCCATAAAGTGATAGACGACGCATCGATCAGACACTCGGTCTATGAGATATGGGCAATTTTTTTAAAAGGTTCATGTTGGATTAAAGTCTGAACCAACCCAATTAACACATAAAACAACTAAGAAAACTCATATAGAGTATCTCCAAACAACCACATTTTCACAAGGGTCTTCATTCCACAAACAGTGCGTCGATCATACGCCCAATTTGTTAGTTACACCCCTTTCTATGAAACAGGGGTGATCACACCGTGGTCAGGTCCTACTTAGTCGGGCTCGCTGGAATATTCCAATGGGACAACTTCCTAAAAGGGGACCCAACCGCACTGAAAGTGTGTCAAACGAAAACCTGGTTCTTCAGTTAAAGGTGTTTATTTATTCATGGGTCGTTTGGGTCTGGGGTCGGTCTGACTCGGTCAGGCCGACCCAAAGCAATGGGTTTTATGGTTGACCTAACCCTGGCCAGGTCCATAACATTAAGGTTCAGCCCATTTGGGTCCTCCCGGCTAGTTCACAGGCCCGGGACGCGGTTGGCCCTACCCGTTGGGTGGGGTTCGACCCACCCGCGTTGGCCTGCTGGGCCTTGGGTCATTCTTGTTGGGCCTTGGTTCTGGCCTGGTATGCCTAAAGGACGACCATGTGTCCAACTGGGCCTACAGACATGGGGAAATTTAATCCGGTCAGTGGGGCACTTCCCCACCGCGTGAAATGGGCGGCCAAATGGCTAACTGATCTCTAGCTGACACGACATGGTGCGGGGCCGCGTCGCCCCTCCTACCACGGCTATTGCCGCCAGCAGCGCCTGCGGGCACCAACGTTCTCTAATGCAGCAGGCTTGAGCTGGCCACCACAGTGCGCTATGGTTTCCTACCTCCCCAACTCCCATGGCCGGTTGTTCCAGGCCTCCTCCGGCCCCCGGCAACCGCCGTCGGCATGGCGCGCTGGCTATTCTTTCTGTAGGCCACTGGACGTGCTCTTTTGGTCCGTTCTTGGTGCCTTATGTGCCTATGAGCCTCATGGACTTCCACCGTCATAGTGTGACCCTCTGTCTCATATTTCCGTCAAAATTAGGGAAAGAGGCTCCTGGAGAACGCAACATGAATGAAGTGGTTGAGGGTCTGGGCCTTGTTCATTTGGCTCACACCCTCCACGTTAACTTTATAACATGCAGGAGTATAATTATCTGAAATTAAATATTAATTAAACTCATTTTAATAATGTTTAACTAAAACCAAAGATAAAACCCCTAACTCGAGATCCATTGGAGGTGTTACGATTGTGGTGGGAGGAGCGTCTACGTTGGATGGAGTCGCCAACGTTCACCATTCCCAAATTGTTGCCACCTGAGCTTTCATCCTCCGTCAGTGGATGTTTCTGTAGTACTCTGCTACAGTTTCCTCTCATGAAGACTCCGTGCCAAAAACCCACCCTATGATCCATTTTAATAGAAGGGGAAAAGGTTAGTAACACATTAAGAATTAATGAGGTTCATTAAATGAATCAACGAACCTCTTTTATTTCACAAAGGTGGAGTTATGCAGTTGATGAGTCAATCCATTAGATGGCTTAACAAGTCACCTCTCCCACCACCGCAGCTCATCCATTGGAGAAAAAATAAAATAAAAAAAAATTACATGTTATTTTATAATTCATTAAAAAAATCAAAATACTATCTTTTTCTCCTGACCAACTATGGTTGAAGTGAATCTTTCTTAAAGAGAATCCCAGTGTTACAGATTCAATGATGCTCTCAGATTTCAATTTCGAGAACCAATTCAAAAGATAGAAAATGCAGCCAGAACATTTACTGAACATACCTACAAAATGTTTAAAAATTCATTTTTGGATCATTAGGACTCGAAAGAACATTCCATCAATTTATTTAAAACTCATAAAAATCCAAAATAATTAAAGAAAATTTAAGGAATTTTCCAGGTGTTTACATCTTCCCCACCTAGAAAATTTACATTCCGGAAATCCAAACAAGGATACACAAACAAAGAGGGGTACCATGCACACATATGAGCTTCTCACTTCCATGTGCTCTCTTGGAGATTCATATGCTACCAAAAAATGTACAGTAGAGGTAATGACCTCCCCTGATGGATCTGCTCAAGTCGATACCCTATCTCCACTGGGTACTCTGCAAAAGTCACCACGTCATCAATCTCCAACTCACAATGGTCGATGACGTGAGATAGGTCATGCATGTATTTCCTCAGCTAGGATACGTGGAAGACGGCGTGCAACCTATCCAACAATGGTTGAAGTGCCAAGTGGTATTCCACCTTGCCAATCCTCAGTAGTATCAGGAATGGTCCGATAAACCTCAGTGAGAGTTTTCCGCCTTGGCCAAATGTCCATAGTACCTATCATGTGGAGACTCGCAAGAATACGTGGTATGTTTATAGAATTTCTTTCGACTATGTGCAGTCTTCATCCGCTCTCTGATTCCCTTCACTTTTTATGTGGTAGCTCGTACCATCTTAGGGCCCACATGTGAAAGCTATCATAGATCTATCCATCATAAGGGTGATCTACATGGTTGTCCGTACAATGCCTCAAAAGGGGCCATACCAATGGTGGAGTGATAGCTATTGTTGTACGTGAACTCCACCAAGGGTAGGTGGTCCTCCAAATAACTACAAAAATCTAGGACACATTCATGAAGCATTTTCTATATAGTCTGGATGGTCCGCTCAGTCTGACCATCTATCTATGGGTGAAAAGCTCGGCTCAAGTGAAGTTGAGTCCTGAAAGCCTCCTGTAATACATTCCACAACTGTGATGTGAAGTGTACATCACGGTCTGCGATAATCATCGATGGTACCCCGTGAAGTCGCATAATCTTTTGAACGTAGAGACGTCCCAAGATCTCTATTGAACCCTTATCTAAAACATCAAGGTAGTGGGCTGGCTTGGGGATTTGGTCAATGATCAACCATATGGAATCGTTCTTTATGGACATACGTGTTAAACCCATCACTAATTCTATTGATATACCTTCCCACTTCCACCCTAGTATCTTGAGGGATTGGGTCATGCATGCTGGTACTTGGTTCTCGTCCTTCACTTGCTGGCAAGTGAGGCATATAGAAACAAAATCCACCACATATTTCATCATCCCTATCCACTTGTAAAGATGTTTGAGGTCCAGATAAATCTTCATAAAGTCTGGATGTACAGCCAATGGGGATGTACGTAACAACCTAAGAACCTCCTCTGATAGTGCCACTAGTACAACTATACGTCCTATGAAAATGATAGCATTCTCCCTAACTTCAGAATATCTGTTCGGTGGATGGCCTGAGGATACCTGTGAATGTGTAGTTTTTTAGATGCTGTCTCTAATTTGCATCTCCCTGAATCACTGAAGGAGTGGAGGGGAAACTATCATCAATTGGAGGTAGACTGTCTCATCTCTTTCAATGTAGGATATTTGAAGCAAGGACGGCTATTCTGAAGCCTCATTCATTAGTGGTGAACTTGATCTCCAGCTAAGTGCATCTTCCACTACGTTCCCCTTCCTAGGAGTATAGACTATCCAATTTTTATAGTCCTAGTGGAACTTTAGCCAATGTCTCTTTCTCATATTCAAATAGTTTTGTGTGAAGATATATCTAAGACTGTTGTGGTCTGAGTAAACAATGAACTGCTCGCCCATCATGTAGTGTCCCCACATCTTACATTCGAAGACGAATACTGGTAACTCTAAGTCACGAGTCGCACAAATCTTTTCATCAGGCCTCAGCTGTTGTGATCCATAAGCAATCATGTTGATGCTCCTTTCTGTCACAAAGTCTAATGACTGAAAAAGGGAAACACCTTAGTCCAAAGTGATTCATCCTTTGAAGAAACATAAAAAATCGACAATGCCATGAAGAAGGATTTCATCCCACTAGGATCGTGCAAGTTTCATCATGGTCGTGCAAGTATACATGCGTGTTGCATAGTGGTCACATAGGTGACTTGCTCTCCCTCTTTGATTCTCGCCCAGGGTCTTCAGCAGCCTATAAATACCACTTGTGGGCTCCCCATTTCAAGGACAAAAAATTACAGAAACTCAGATTTGAGCTCCTGACACCCTAGTCTCTTCTCAAAGCTTCTGAACACTTCTAAGGTAATTTATTAACTAGAAAGGATGATCTTAATAGGGGGTGGGAAGGCCTAAGTGTTGAAACTCATCAACACTTGTCCGCCTAGGTGGCCAGCCCTTAAGAAAAATGGACACACTTGCTTGCCGTCTTACCCCTTCAACATAAATTGAATGCCTCTCTTCTGGAAGTCTTTAGGGGTAGTATTAAAGGCTTGAGCCAAGTCTCTCCCAAGTTCTACCCTAAGGATTGAGCATCGCACAAGTACCCATGTGTTGCACAGGTACACCTGTGCGACTAGGACTTGTGCGACCATGCAGCACCTGCGCGCCCACGCAGGACTTGTGCGCCACCTTTTTTTTGGGCGCCCCTCCTTCTATTTTTACCTCTTCTATGTCTATCCACCTATCCTCTTCAAGATTAATCCTTAAACTCTCTCTAAATCCATATATGGAATGATTTTCTTATTCACTTCCTTATTTGAAATGAATTTTTTGGAACATCTCTTCAAATCCAGTGATTTACATATCTTTATGTCACTAAGGTCAGAAAATTCATTCAGTCAACCTCATCCTTTAAGATGAGAAAGTAATTGATCTGTGCCTCCTTTTAAAGAGTAAGCCCCAACCTATGTTCTTTTGATTTGGGCCTCCTTTTCATGAGTAACTCCTAGTCCAAGTCCCCTAATCTGGGCATCCAATTTTGGAGTAAACCCCAGTCATAATTTCCTAAATTTGGGCATCTTCCTCAAGAGTAAGCCCCAACCATAATTCCCTTAACCTAGGCTTCCTTTTCAGGAGTAATCCCTAGTCTCAAATATGGGCAGCCTCATTAGGAGTATGTCCCAAGTCCCTTTCACCTGGGCCTCCTTCTCAGGAGTAAGCCTCAGTCTTAATTTCTCTTAACTAGTTATAAATTACTTTTGATCTGGGCTTCCTTCTCAAGAGTAAAACCCAATCAAAAGTCCCCTCCTAATTTGGGAATCTTCCTCAGGAGTAAGCCCCAATTTAGAGTTTCCAAAATATTCATGAAGTACATATACCTTTACGGACCTTGTTCCCAGGTTTCTTCCCGGATGTAAATCCAAATATTCATCTATTTGGGATGTTATACATACATAATCCCCATATCATTTATTATGATGGCACAATTGTCTGGTTTTACCAATACCTCTTGTTTCTCACACCGAGCATGACTCACGTGAGCTTAGAGTTTAAAAGTAATTATGAAATCTTTTTTTGATCCATAAATCATACATAAACATAATACTCCCTTAATCGAAATATGTGGGTTCTGATTCTTTTTCCAAAACAAAGGATACATAGGTAGCCTATCTGCGGGTACGATCCCAACTCTAAAATAATCCTTGTCCTTATAAATGAAAATAAACATCAACTTCCCCACTGAGTGGCTTTAAAACCAATATGGTCATCAAAATGACCAAGAGACATTAATTTATTGAAGGATACAATTAACTAAGAATCTCTAATAGATACAGATGATTCTCTATCAATGAAGAACCTAGAATACAAATAAAACATTCTCTAAATCTCCAACATATCAATCATTGATTTCCAGATCTAAAGGAAAGCACATTTTATACTTGGTAATGTAATAAGGGTTCACGAACATAAAATAAATATATAAAGAGAGTCCTAGAGTAGAAAATAATTCCCCTAAAAAGGTGTGATGAGTCTGAACTCCCATCCTCTCGACCAATGCAAATTACTAATCCTCATCATTCCACCACTAATGAGTTCCTTCCTTTAGAAAGTATATCCAAATAGATATAGAATCATTGGATGTTTCCGGTTCTACAAACAAACCCTTTAGAAACTGATTGGATTGTTTGAACCTTCAATCAACGAGGTCATCCCCAATTCTTGAGGAAACAATGAATAGAGAACCCGAAGTCAATCCTTAACCAATTTAAATTGATGTTTTGCCTATTTGTGAGGCCCCAATTTAAACTCAATGAGAGGGCCAACAAAGCAATCAATAAAATATGTTCTCATCCAAAAGATGTAGCAGCTGAACTTATCTTGATTATGTTTGTTATATCAAACATGCACTATTTCCCAAGATCTTCTGCATTACAAGAATGACTTCTCTTAAATTCACACATGTGAATACCTCTGTTTTGAAAACCTCTGTTGTGAATGCATCTTCTGCTACTCCTGCTAGATCGTCGTCCACTATGAGGGTGACATCACCCACATAGCGTCTTCAACGCTGGTTATCGAATCCAATGGTTAAGGAGTACCATCAACACGGTACCATTCCAACTCTAGTGGCTGCTCGACAAGCCCTCTAAGTGAACAATTCACCCTAGTCATCTGGACAGCGATGACCAGTGATCAAGAAGTAGGTTGTGCTATCCACCGTATCCAATTGTTTCGGGTTGTTATCCCTAGAATGCAATAACCATCCCCTCCCATATTCTGAGGAGGTGAATGAGAAGGCCCCTCAAGGACTTAATTCAAGGAAACATGAGTCCTTCCTGAGGGCTCCCATTAACAATCACCACCATAATCATGTGGCAGTGTGCCCTCAACATGATGAGGGTGTCATCTCCTGGAGTTTGGCTCAGGTTCCTCAAACCTGAGTAGGAAAGACGAACCACCAGAGGTGGAAACCAGTTAATAGTGAGCAGGTTCTTATCTCCTCCATTTCCAGAAAAGTCCACCAACATAACATGGTGGCAAGCAACAAGCGGGCACACACACACCCGTCTGTTTTAATCCCGCTGTCCAGCAGACTCGTCTGGCACCAGCACACCAATCCCACCAGGCAACTCCGGTGGAGTTCTATAGATAGGAACATACACTTGTTTATAAACCATCATGTAGTCAACAGGCTCGTTTGACAACAATTTATGGAGCCCACCAACCCAATGTTTTGGCAACTGGTAAATACGTACAAAAACCTGCTTACACTCATTAATTCTGCCAGCATCCTCGTCTGTCAATATTGAAGGACGTTTGTAAACCACGTTCGGTGGAGTGCAATCAGAAGGAAAATACACCTGCTAGTATTGATCAAGCCAACCAACAGTCTCGTTTGGTAGCCTTCAGAGAAGCCAGTCGGAAAGCTCCGGCGACAAACAAGAGGCAGACTCAATTCTCTACCCCCACACATGATTACTGTCAAAACTCAATTACAGGAAAAGGAGGACAGGCGTAGGAACATACACCTACTCTAAGCACGAAATGGATGTATATCCCCATTCCGATTGCTAAAGTAACCATGCACATTTTTCAATGGTGAAAGAGCAGAAACAAATCCCTGCTCATATTCTGGATGCCTGCCAGGATATTATAACAGCTTCAACAACATCTCAGGTAAGGACACATAAATTTATCCCTACCGATGGAGTGACACATCAAAAATTCACTCCGGAACAGACACACAAATTTCTTCTAGTCCAATAGGGTTGTGGGGCGTACTCCCCTATATCATACAGACAACCAAGTTAGGCACACACCCCCGATTTGATTGGAGATAATTAGCCTAACCTAATCCTTTCTTCTGAGGAGGCATGTACACCTGCCAATAATGACCACTTTCGTCAAAAAGTGGTTCCTAAAGCGAGTAATAAGGCATCTAAAATGAAGACCTACCCATAACAGTCAAGAAATCAAGGTCCAATCTTTAATAAGGCCTTACTCGATGCTGGAGTTATTGATGCACTCAGACAACTATCTGTTGCAACTCATGATTCTACTCTCTCAGTTCCCAATAGTGGAAACATTAATTCTAAAGGATTTCATCCAATATATCCTCATGAAGAATTGCTTCATGATGAATCGGTCGATCTCTAAGTTTCATATTCAGATGAGAGCCAAAAGAACCCTCTGTGTGGCCAGAAGACTAAGGAGAAAAATGTTTCATCTTTTGCTGTAATCCACCATGGTGGTCCTCCCCATGATGATGAATTTAGCTATGAAAGTCCTCTCTGTAGTAGTGATTCACATTGCTTGTAAAATTATCCAACAGAAAATTTAGTGACGATAAATCCCTATTATCTTGAGGAACTTGCAAATGTGAAGCCAGTCATGTTTGATGCTTTACCATTATCAGGTGAAACACTTTATCAATAAAAAGATATCCCGAGGTGTAGGTCATTCTCTGAACCACCCCTGGGTCATTCATCTTCTAGTTTAATCAGTGAATTCTCTACCAATGTTGTTGAATCCGATAAAGCAACAAGGAAGTACCAGCTCTAGTCTAATCAGGTAGAAGAATTTTCATTGAATGATAAAGAGGAAGTACTGAATATGGGAAAACAAATGGCGAAAGGTGAAGTTCCAGTTATGTTTTGGCCTTTGGCTGATTTTTAGTATGACATTCCAGAAATGCTGATGGAAGATGGAATTCTTGATATTCGTCTGAACATATGGAAAACTCTTTATCAGTTGAAAAAGAATATATTATCTTATGATGAATATGAAAATCATGTTAACATAATAGAAGGGTTACAATGCCAAATTGATTTGGCATCTCTCTCAGTTTCTCGATATCAGAAGGCTAAAAAAGAGCAGAGAGCCCTTCATCATTCATGCCTTGGCGCACTAAGAAGATTGCATCAGTTAATTTCCAATGACTCATCTGGTATTCATATCAGGGGATGGGGTATTCATGGAGCACTACATTTTACGGTTCTCTCTAGTCAGCAAGGCCTGCCTAAAATGGTCTCATGTAATTTTATTTCCCATGACCTTCCATAGTCAATGGGTTTTGTTTGTAATCAAAAGCTTTCCTAAGAACATGCCTCAACTAGTTCCTCTTAAAATCTAGAATACAAAGAAAAAGATGTTAAATAACTCCTGCATCAAGCAAACGAGAATATTGAACATGACTCTCATTTGGATCAAGCACATCATCAAGTCACATAAGTTTCGGAAACCATCCAACGGTCTTTTGAGCTAGGTGATAAAAGTGGATGCAGGTTGATGCATCCAACTAATTTCCAGACTAAAGTCCGCAAGATCAGAAGAGAATTATAGAAAGTATCAGATATAGCATGTCAATAACCACCGCATATTTCCATACTGGGGACTCTTTTAACCCAACCCTCATATTCAAAAAATAGGATTCGAAGAGTTGAGCAGGAACAGCCCCAGTCCACCGGACTGGGGACTTTTTCAAATCCTCAATCCCTCCCTCAGAGAAATTCAGTATCCTCTTGATTGGGTAAAAATATTCAACAGGAAAGAAGAGGAAAATTATTAGGATATTCCCTCCAAATTACGGTTCTTCAAGAAGTTTCGGAGGAATCAAATCAACAAAAGACAATGTCTCATCAAGGACATAGAAGAAGACAATATCAAAGAAATGCCGATAGAAGGGATGCAACAAATTATGCATCAATCAATGTCATCAATGTCATTGTTGCTGATCCACCAGATGAGGCTCAATCGGAGGGATCAGATGAAGAGGTTTCTGCTAAAAAGTTGTACAAACAGACAAAAATGAAGAAGGTGTGCATACATGAAATCAAAGGATTACTCAGAACCTAGGTAATCCTTCAAGTAACCCACTTCCCTCTATCCAAAATTTGTCCAATATGGGGAAAGTAAAGAATCATTTTACATACCCTTCCTCTGGAGAAGGCCAATCTCCCTCACTAAAGAAAATATTTTCACAACAAGAGGAAGAAATTAAGGAATTGAGGAGGTTGAACACAGAACTACTTCAAGGTAGTCTTCCTCCTAAGTGTGCTGGAGTCAATCATCCAAAGGAATTAGTTGTGGCTATTGATATGAATCAAGAATATCATCCTTTACCAGTACACCTTCGCTGGTCTAATCTTATGGGTCAAGTGCAACAACAATCTGCAGTGCTACCATTATTTGCAGTACTAGTCACCTCATCTGTACCAGCTCCAGTCATTGCACATGTGCAGGTCCAAGCTCAACCAGATGTTTCTCAAAAGTTAATAACTACTATTGAGTCATTAACAACTCGGTTGGAAGATATGGAGGGAAAGCGTGCTCAAATTCAACCAGAAAATCGATCTTACCCTGAGTGGGTTGATGCAATTCCTCCCCCATCAAAATTTTCAAGTACCACATTCCCAATCTTTAATGGTTAGGGAGACCCAGATAAACACTTAACACATTTTTTTTCTCATTGAGATCCTATTATGGGAACCCTTCAGCAACACGAGGTGGTTAAGCTCAGGTGTTTTGTATAATCATTATAAGGACCTGCTTTTGTCTGTTACACAAGCTTGCAATCCCTGTCAATTACCGGATGGGAGGATCTCTGCCAAATATTTATTCTTCAATTTAGCTCAACTTTTCCAAAGACAATAGTTTTTATCTTAAAAACTGTAAGAAAAGGGAGAATGGAAGGGTTTCAGATTTCATTGCTCACAGGAAGGGATTAAGTTATTCCCTTAGCATAACACTCCCTAAAGAGTAATTATTGCTGATATGGGTGTAAAATTTACATGATGAGTTGCGCACACCACTGATCCCTGTGAAATACACAGAAGGGTTTCGAGACCTTAATTCAATCGCTAAACTGATTCAATATTCTCTTATAAATACTAAGGATAAATCTCGTGTAATTCCATCAGCTCCAGTTATGATTAAACAAGCCCCTCTACCTAATTCTACATAAAAACCTTCATCTTCTCAAAGGGATCCAAATCTTCAGTGCCAACAACAGAGGTCGTTTCTTCAAGATGATCAAAGGAATCAAAGACAGAAACAATTTGCGGATCTAAAAATAAATTTTTTCCCTTTTTCCGAAATGAACAAGTTCTTGGTTACTACATTTGGGATTTGGAAAATAATTTGATTCAATTTCCAAGGCCCAAGAGGCCAAACAAGGAAGGAGATGAAGACCGTCCCAACTATTTCCTGTATCATCAAATGTTGGGGCATCCCATTCAGGAGTGTTTTTTTTCAAGGACCTCCTGCAAAAGATGGTCGACTTGGGACAAGTCAAACTGAAAGTTTCGTCAGCTCAGGTAGCATATGATACTACTACAGATCCAAAGGAGGCAGGAAAGTGGAATTAAGTCAAGAACAAAAATACACAAAAATACGATGATTGGATGGTTAGAAAAACGATCAACCAAACTCATGCTATTTTGCGAACACAATTGAAGAAACAAATTGTGTCTTCTGCCATGAATGTCACATCAAAACCCTCTTTATCAGAGGGAAAATCCTCAAAGAAATGGAATAATTCCATAAAAGAGGAACAATCAGAAGAATATTAAATTGTGTCAAATCCCATGTTGTCTTTGACTCTGGCAGATTTTACGCCATCTACTTCGAAGCAACGGACACCGCCCCACCAAACAGCACAACCTAAACAGGCTAATCAGGCAAAGTCTTAATCGGATGAAGAATTGATCTTCGGTTTTGTTAATATGAATCAATTAACAGATCCACATGCTAGTCGTAGTTTCGATTTTAATGAGACCGAGTTTCCTGTATCAAACAAAGAAATCAGAGGAAGTTCTAAAGGCTCAGGATACAGGGGAAGACATGGATATTTCAGAGGGCACTATTACAATTCTACCCCTACTAGAACTGTGTATGCGGAAGAAACTCGTGGTAGAGCCCTTCAACAAGATCAACACGAACAAGAATGATCTTCCACACAAGGAAGACTTAGTCCTGTCACAATTATTTTGGAATATCAGTTGGAGGTTCCACCTTCTTCCTCTTAGTAAGTAAATAGACCTAATCGGTCTAATCTTTCAAAGCTAGGAGTATTATCAACTCCTATCCCGGTACAAGATGCATCAAATTCCAAATCATAAACTCCTAAGGAACCTAAAAAAACCACAGGTTCTTATTGGGGAATGCATACCTTTGGATCAAAAATATGATGTATTGAAACACTTGGCCCAAATACCAGCCAATTTATCAATTTTGGATGCTTTGAATTTATCAAAGGATCTTCGGGAGGCACTCATCGAGGCATTGTCGAGTCCTCAGGAGTTTGAAACTGAAATTGCTGCAGCTGAAGTCTACTATGTAGAGAATAATCCTGGAGAATTCCATGCAGTGATATCTTTTATTGATGAAGATGAAGATGATGTCGTGCATGGAAATATTAGACCTTTGTACTTATATGGCAAGGTCAATGGTGTAGACGTCCGAAGAGTTTTCATTGATAATAGTTCATGAGTCAACCTAATCCCCATTCCTACACTTCGTCGATTGGGCCTCAAAGAATAAGATTTATCTCCTTTTACTTTGATGTTAAAAGGATATGATAAAAATGAACAAAAACCATTGTGTGAGATTACACTCAGAACTCAATTTGGAGATCTTGTATCCAATTCAGATTTCATGGTTGTTGATGAAGACTCAGCCTTCAACATATTTCTTGGTAGACCCTGGCTACATCAACATACGGTTATCCCTTCATCATACCATCAATGTCTCAAATATTTTTTTGATGGTAAAATTGGAACATTGTATGGTGATAAATCCCCATTCAAGACTTGTGAATCTCAATACATTGTGGCAGAATTTTATCACATGAAGGGAAATGAGAAATACACAACAAGGGAGATTACCAAAGTTGATGCTCCATTTGGTTTGGAAATGATTCCAGTAAATCCATTTACACATGTGAGTAAAAATTATGTGTTGCCTATTAGTCCAATTGATAGGCTAGAATTGAATCAAAATACTCTTATATAAACTTCCATAATGTCAATTACAACAATCAAGCCAGACGACATGGGAGAATGTGGTGATCCACCAAGCAATGATGAAAGCTCAAATGAAGATGTGTTCATTTCATCTGTTGAAATCCAACAAGTCTATACTTCGCCAACCAGGCCAGAAGAAGTTATACCAATTTCAGAAGTAAATGATGATGTCGATTCTCAATCCATAGTCTCCTATTTATTACCCAAAGAAGACCCTTCATCATCAATCGGGTTGGAAATGGAAGCTTCTTCTTCAAGATGTGAAAATTTTAATGTCTCTTCTGATCATGAAAATTCTTCTTCATCATCTACTATGCAAGTAGAAACAGAAGAAATAACACATGTTGAAGAAAAAGAGGAAGATCTTAGGGATGCTCCTCTAGCATTAAAAGAGGGTATCTCTACCACCGTGGATGAACTCAAAGAAATAAACCTGGGTACAAAAGAAGATCCACCCCCACATTAATTAGTGCGGCCATAACTCTTGAAGATCAAGAGATGTATATTTCATTCTTAAAGAAAAATCGAGATATATTTGCTTGGAACTACACAGAGATGCCAGGGCTTGATCCGGATGTAGCCAGTCATCATTTGGGTTAGCAAGAAGAACATCGAGGATTCAAACAAGCCGCTAGATGAACACACCCAACCCATGCTTCCAAAATTGAAGCTCAAGTGGATAAGCTCATCAAAGCTAACTTTTTCAGAGAAGTTCAATATCCCAATTGGTTGGCTAATATTGTCACATTGAAAAAGAAGAACGGTAAAATTAGAGTTTTCATTGATTTTAGAGATCTTAATCGGCATTGTCCTAACGATGGTTTTCCAGTACCAATTACAGAACTCTTAATTGATGCAACAGTTGGTTATGAAGCACGTTCCTTCATGGTTGGATATTCCGGATATAATCAAATTTGAATGGATCCAGAAGATGATGAATCTATAGCCTTCAGAGCCCCTCCGAGTGTGTTTTGCTATCGGGAAATTCCCTTTGTCCTAAAGAATGAAATTGCAACATATCAGCGGGCCATGCATCGTATCTTCAAACCCTTTTAGGGAAGTTTTTTGAATGTTATGTGGATGATTTGGTGGTTAAATCCAAACAATTTTCTAATCACTTGGCTTATTTAGAAATCATATTCCACAAACTTCGGCAACATAATTTGAAGATGAACCCCTTAAAATGTGCTTTTGTGGTAACCTCATGAAAATTTCTTGGCTTTTTTGTATGCCAACATGGTATTGAATTCGATCATGAGAAAAAAAATTCAATCCTTGGTATGTCACCTCCTCAAAATTTGAAACAATTGAGAGTTCTTCAAGGACACTTAGCCTATATTCGGCGTTTCAACTCCAATTTTGCAGGAAAAAGTTTACCCTTCACCAAATTGATAAAGAAGGGAGTCACTTACAAGTGGATTGAAGAATGTCAATAAGAATTCCATATTCTCAAGAAGTATATATTGATTCCACCAGTGTTAATGCCACCTGTGGAAGGAAGGACACATATCCTCTATGTGAAATCTTTAGAGCGATCATTGGGTGCCTTTCTTTCCCAAAAGAATGATGCTGAGAATGAAAATAGCCTATACTATCTTAGTCGGACTATGCATGAAGCAGAAACCCAATACTCAAGTATTGAGAAGTGCTGCCTAGCATTAATCATTGTAGGTCAAAAGATGAGACACTACCTACAACATCACGAGGTCTAATTGGTATCTCGAAATAACCCGCTCAAATTCATCTTTAGACGTCCAATGCTTATAGGACGTCTGGCAAGGTGGGAAGTTATTTTTCATCAATTGGATATTCAATATGTGTCTCTAAAGGCAATAAAGGGCCAAGCTCTGGATGATTTCCTTGCTAAACTCCCTTCAGTAGAAGACACATCTTCATATATTGAACTCCCTGATGATGAAGTCTTTTCTATTAATGAAAGTCTTCAAACACGGGAAATGTACTTTGATGGTGCTTCCAGAAGACCAACAGGGGGGAAATGGAAAATCCTAAATTCAAAAAAGTTGGGTTAGGAGTTGTACTCATTTTCCGAGAAAAGGCGTTGCTACCTTATTCCTTCTCATTATTGGAAGGTGGTACAAATAATGAAGCGGGATACCAAGCTCTTGTTGTAGGATTGGAGTTGGAGCTTCAAGCACAAGTGAGTCACTTAAAGGTGAAAGGTGATTCAGAACTGGTAATCAAACATGTCAATGGGGATTACACAATCAGAAAAGAAGAACTAATCACTATGTATGATTACATCAGAGTGTTAATGGTGGAGTTTCCTTAGGAACCGAAATTTTCTTATATCCCAAGATCACAAAATTCCCAAGCTGATGCACTGGCTAATATAGCCACAACTCTAGAATATCCAAATCAAGACGAGACAACCATCAGTATTTCCCACAGTCATACAATTTCACCTTATGTTCAAATCAGAATAGAAGAAATCAATGAAATTAGTCACATATATGAACCATATGGTCATACTACATTATGGGTGACACCTATCAGAGAATACCTTCAAAATGGAACACTTCCGCCTGATAGAGTCGGGAAAGTACAAGTCCAGAGATGTGTGGTCCATTTCACTCTTTTTGATAGCCCAGATCACATAGAGAAAATTCTCTACAAGTGTGGTTTTGATGGAGTTCTCTTCATATGTATTGATGGTGAATAGACAATGGATGTCATGAAATAAGTGCATGCTGGAGTCGGTGGTGCCCACCAGTCTGGACATAGGTTATCTGATCAAATTCAAAGGTATGGATACTTTTGGCCTTAAATGATACATGATTGTGTTGATTTCACAAATAAGTTTCATTCATTCCAAGTACATGCCAACTTCATTCATCAACCCCCAGATTTGCTTCATACAACTAATTACTCGTGGCCATTCTCTGCATGGGGAATGGATGTAGTGGGACCTTATCCTTCGGCTATATCCAAGCAGTTTAATTACATTCTTACTGTTAATGACTTCTTTTCCAAATGAGAAGATGCAATACTCCTCAATGAAGTCAGTTCTAAATTCATTGTTAGATTCCTCAAGTATAACATCATTACCAGATTTGGTGTCCCTCATACTATATTGATAGACAATGGCACCAAATTTTGTTTATCCGAGGTGAGAAAGTTGTATCAAGAATACAACATTAAATCCAATCATTCCTCTCGGTATCATGCAGCGGCCAATGGCCAGATAGAAGCTTTCAACAAGACTCTGTCAAATATACTGCAAATAATGGTGTATAAAGATAAGATGTCATGTCCTGATAAACTCTTTCATGCTTTATGGTCTTATCAAACCACAACTCGCACTGCAACACGATCAACTCCATATTCATTGATATATGGAATACAAGTAGTCTTTCCAATTGAGGTTCAACTACCCTCACTCAGAGTATCCATTTTTGATCAGTCGTCTACAGATGAACAATCTCAAAAGCGATTGGATGAATTGGAATGGTTAGATGAGAAAATATTGTGCACCCTGTACCACTTGGAAGTCTATCAGAATCGAATAACATGAGATTTCAACAAAAAAAGTTTGTCTTCGTTCATTCGTTCAAGGAGAATTGGTATTAGTTATCAGAACTCCAATGATACCTGGAAAGAAACCTCCCTAGCTTGAGCCAAAATGGGAATGAACTTATTCAATACATAAGGTCTACTCCAATGTAGCTCATTCTTTAATCTCAATGGATGGAGAAATCATCACTACTCCAACCAATACCATATTTTTTAAGAAATATTTTGTATAAACACAAAATACAACTATTGTCCATGCATATGACCTTAAACTATTTGTATTACTTTCATCCAGTAAGACGTTAAACTGCATAACCATGGGTCCATGCATACAAATTTAAACTATTAGCACTTACGTCCAATACGACGTTAAACTGTGACGTCCTAACTACATGACACTAAACTATACAGAAGTCCCTTACATCCAGCAAGACGTTAAAATGCAAATCCAAAGGTCCATGCATACGACCTTAAACTATTGGAATTTTTCTCATCCACCAAGACGTTAAAATACATCATCATCCATGGTCCATGCATATGACCTTAAACTATTCGCACTTTCATCCAACATGATGTTAAATTGTGTCCCTTTCATCATCCTATACGACGTTGAACTATAAAGAAATGGTACATGCATATGACCTTAAACTATTTGCACCATCTTCCAATATGATGATAAATTTTATCGTCCCTTTTTTGTCCAACATGACATTAAACTGTGAAAAAATCCCTAATACGTCCAACATGATTTTAAATTGTTCCCTCTTTTGTCCTTGCTGCATGACATTAAACTGCACAGTCCCCTTTTTCGTCCAACAGGGCATTAAACTGTATTGTCCCCATCTTCCTAACTATATGACGCTAAACTGTGTAGAAATCCCTTAATACATCCTACATGATGTTAAATTGTATTTTGTCCCTGCTACATGGCACTAAACTGTGCAGCACCAATAGTCTTATCTGCAAGACTTTAAACTGCATAGTCCCTTCATATGTCCTACATGACATTAAACTGTGCATCGTTAAGGTTGTTAATACCTCTTATTTCTCACACCAAGTATGACTCACATGAGCTTAGAGAAAAATTCAACCATAACACCCTCTCTGGGCCGCTTACCACACGTAAGTCCCAATATCATTTTTTAGGTCGTTGTATCCAAGAAAAACTTGATCTCTAATTCATTCCTAAATTGAACTACATGGACTTTGATCCCTGCCTTCTTGGATGGGTACGTAGTCACCCTCTCGAGGTTCAAGCCCAAAACCAACCTCTTCACATAGGTTCACCTTTTTCCTTGCTACATGATGTTAAACTATACAACACCTTTTATCCTGTATGACAGTAAACTACAACATTCTTTGATAACCTCACCTAAGAGGAAATCATTATTTACATTGATATCCAATCATATTATATTTCAAAGACTATGTTCATACATTGTAATTCCTGAACCTTTTATCTTGTGTCAAACCATCATTGCACTAAAGTACCCTTTTTCACCCTTCACTTGTATGAACCAAATCTGTACAAAGGGTATTTCTAGAACTACGTATGGCTTGATTCCCATCCTTATGAGATATGTAGGAATGTTCGACCATCCCTCAAATACAACACAATTCTTTTAGGCCTAACCCCAAATTCAACATTCAATCCCATGGCAGAAAAGTCCCTGTGAAAACACACACTATGTATTTCTTATAATGGTCTGAGTTCTATGACCCTAAACTAAGATCTCTTACAAATTCATCCCAAACGACGTTAAACTGTATTTCAAGAACTACATGTGGCATGATTCCCATCCTTATGGGATACGTAGGAACGTTCGAGCATCCCTCGAATCTATCCCCATGTCTTTGGGCCTAACCCCAAATTCAACTTTCAGTACCCTGGCTGAAAAGTCTCTATGAAAACACACACGGTGTATTCATTATTGTGGTCTGAGCTCTATGACCCTAAAAAATATTTGCTACACTTTCATCCCACATGACGTTAAACTGTATTTAAATAACTACGTATGGATTGATTCCTATCCTTATGGGATACGTAGTGAAGTACAATACCTCAATTCATGACCCATCCACAACATGATTATGGTTAGAATTGATCTATGTATCTCTTTTATGCATTGGAAAATACCCATTTTCATGTGTCATACTCCTAACCTTAAATACTTCCAGATCTCCAAAACCCTTTTCTTGACTTCTGGTCACAAATTGTCCAATTTCTGAGACTTCTTTTGCCTGACTACGTAGCACGTGCCCTTAGGTGGCCTTGCATAAACAGTCTACATAATAGATTTTTCAGCCAAAAGATGTTATTATTCGACTATACAGCCAATGCTCTTAGGTGGCCCTGCATAATTCAACACCCTAACGGGTTTGTCAAATAATGGTAACTTCATTCTTGGAAAAAAACCCCTCTTTTGTCCTTATTGGTCTTATCGACAACATGTATGGATCTACAAAAAATATCCATCCTTAACATATTTTTCCCATGTTCTTTTTCATGATCTGAATGTATTCAAGTCTATGGTTTATATTTACCTTCCCTACGTTTGGGTCAGACCTTCATAGGATTGACATTCATCCAGTTCTTAGACAATCTTGTTTGGAAATATCTTCTCCAAATTCAAGTACCTTTCTCCATACAACAAACTATATGCTTTGGAAAATTTGAATCCCTATAAACTTCCACTGGCTTTTTAGAAGTAGATAAGTAAATTTATGAGGGTTCTTTTTCCTAACTATGCATCCTGTGCCCTTAGGCGGCCTTTCATAAGTAGTCTACATAACGGACCTCTCAGCCAAATGATGATATTATTTAACTATTCATCGATTTCCCTTTGGTGGCCCTGTATAATTCAACCCCCTAACGGGTTTGTTAAATAGTGGTAACTTCATTCTTGTAAAATACTTCTTCTAATTACTTTTATCCATTTTTCATGTCATTCCTCTGATTCAAAATTTATTAAGTCATTGTTTACATATTTTCCCTCATACTTGAACATGGTAATATGTTTTCAGATAAATTATCAAGGAATTGAGTCGATGTTAATCCATTCGGTCAATGCTATTTTGGCCTTAAAAATTATCCTTTTTATGTCTGACATGCATGACTTTAAACTTCCAATAACCAAAAAGACCCCTGGTTTCTCTTTTTTTTTACCTTAGAGTCAAATCCTATTTTCACTTCAGATCCAACTCTGAGGGGGGGCTTTTGTTTATGCTCATTTCTGTCACAAAGTCTAACGACTGAAAAAGGGAAATACCATAGTCCAAAGTGATTCATCCTTTGAAGAAACATCAAAAATTGACAAAGGCATGAAGAAGGGTTTCCTCCTACTTGGGTCGCACAAGTTTCATCATGGTCATGCAAGTATACATTCACGCCGCATAGTGGTCATGTAGGTGACTTGCGCGCCCTCTTTGATTATCTCCCAGGGTCATCAGTAGCCTATAAATACCCCTTGTGGGCTCCCCATTTCTAGGACGGAAAATTCCAGAAACTCAGATTTGAGCTCCTGATTCCCAAGTCTCTTCTCAAAGCTTACGAACACTTATAAGGTAATTTCTTACCTAGAACAGAAGATCTTAATAGGGGATAAGGCCTAAGTGTTGAAACTCATCTACACTTACGCGCCTAGGTGGCCAACCCTTAAAGGAAATTGCCACACTTGTGAGTCGCCTTATCCCTTTCACATAACTTGCACGCCTCTCTTCTGGAAGTCTATAGGGGTAGTATTAAAGGCTTGACCCAAGTCTTTCCAAAGATCTACCCTAAGGTTTGACCATCTCGCAAGTACCCATATGTCGCGCAGGTCCACCTGCGTGACCAGGACTTGCGCGGCCACGCAACACTTGCGCGGCCAGTACGCAAGACTTGCGCGCCAACTTCGTTTTGGGTGCCCCATGTGCCTATTTCACCTCTCCTATGTCTATCCACCTATCCTCTTCAATATCAATCCTTCAGAACTCTCTCCAAATCCATCTATGGTATGATTTCCTTGTTGGCTCCCTTATCTGAAAGGAATTCTGTGTAACATCTCTTAAAATCTAGTGATTTACATATCATTATATCACTAAGGTCAGAGATTTCATTCATTCAATCCAATCCTTTAAGATGAGATAACCATTAACCTAGGCCTCCTTTTCAGGAGTAAGCCCTTGTACAAGTTCATTTGATTTGGGCCTACTTTTCAAGAGTAATCCTCAGTCCATGTTCTTTTGATTTGGGCCTCTTTTTCAGGAGTAAGCCTCAGTACAAGGTCTTTTGATTTGGGCCTCCTTTTCAAGAGTATGTCCCAGTCCAAGTCCACTAACCTGGGCATCCTCCTCAAGAGTAAGCATCAGTCATAATTTCCTAAATTTGGGAATCTTCGTCAGGAGTAAGCCCCAGTCATAATTTCCTAAAGTTGGGTTTCCTTTTTTTAGGAGTAATATCCAATCTTAATTCCCTTAACCTGGGTTTTTTTTCAAGAGTAAGCCCCAGTATCAAATATGGGAATCCTACTTAGGATTAAGCCCCATGTCCCTTAATTTTTGAAATCTATTTCACCTGGGCCTCCTTCTCAGGAGTAAGCCTCAGACTTAATTTCTCTTAACCAGTCTTAATTTACTTTTGATCTGGGCTTTTTTCTCATGAGTAAAACCCAATAATAAGTCCCATCCTAATTTGGGAATCTTCCTCAGGAGTAAGCTCCAAGTCAGAGTATCCAAAATCTCCATGGAGTACATATACCTTTATGGACCTTGTTCCCGGGTTTCTTCCCTGATGTAAATCATAATCATCATCTCTTTGGGAAGTCATACATACATAAGACCCATATAATTTCTTATGATGGCACAATTGTCTGGTTTTAGCAATACCTCTTGTTTCTCACACTAAGAATGACTCACATGAGCTTATAGTGTAAAAGTAATTATGACATCTTTCTTTGAGCCATAAATCAAACACAAACATCATTCTACCTTACTCGAACTACGTGGGTTTTGATTCTTTTTCCAAAAGAAAGGATACGTAGGTATCCCATCTTCGGGTTTGATCCCAATTTTGAAATAATCCATGTCATTCTGAAGGACAATAAACATCATTTGCCCCACTGAGTGGCTTTAAAAATAGTTTGGTCATCATAATGACAAAAAGACTTTTATGTATTGAAGGATACCATTGACTAAGAATCTTTAACAAATATAGCTGATTCTATATCAATGATGAACCTAGAATACATATAAAAGATTCTATAAATCTCTTACATATCAATCATTGATTGTCAGATCTAAAGTAAAGCTCATTTTATACTTGGTAATGTAATAAGGATTCACGAACATAACATAAATCTATAAAGAGAGTCCTGGAGTAGACAATAATTCCCCTCAAAAAAGTTGTGATGAGTCTGACCTCCCATCCCCTCGACCAATGAAACTTCCTAAGCCTAATTAGTCCACAACTAATGACTGCCAAAATTTGGAAAGTAGGTCCAAATGGAGATGGAATCATTGGATGTTTCCGGTTCTATGAACAAACCCGTTATAAACCAATTGGAATGTTTGAATCTCCAATAAACGAGGTCATCCGCAATTCCAAGGGAAAAAAATCACTACATCACCCTACATCAGAAAAAAACTAATTCCAGTACCTGATGCATCACAGTAAACCATATAGCTAGTGTCCTCCACCGACAACCTCAGGATGGGAGAGCTGGTCAAGATCTGACTTAGCTGTAGAAAGCTCTAATGGAATTTCTCTGACTACAGGAAGGGTTTCCCCTTCTCCATCAAGGTAGTCATAGGTGGTGATACTCTATTGAATTTGGGTATGAACCTCTAATAGTATCCAGCTAATCCAAGGAATCTCTACACCTCAATAACACTCTTATGTGGCTCCCTAGAAAGTACTACCGCGATCTTAACTAGATACACTGTAACTCTTGCCTCTGAGATGATGTCTACAATGAAGTGGACATTCCGTATCTAGAACTCACACTTCGAGGGCTTCCCATATAACCGGTGTTCCTGGAGTGTGTCCGAGACTATCCTCAAGTGTACAACGTCTTCTTCCTGAGACGCTGAGTACACCATGATATCATCAATGAAGGCCACCACAAAGAGATCAAGGTATGGTTGGAAGATCCTATTTTTTTAAAAATCCGCAAAAATAAAACTTCAAAAAAAAAGACATCATCACCCATCGATAAACGAGTCAACTAGATACCATCACCTTGAGACTGACACCCTGCCTCGAGTCACAAACCTAACTCGATAGCTTATCCGCATCCACGCCGGCGAGCTCCACGAGTGGCTGCCATCACCGTTGATGGAATCACCATCTTCGTATTCACATCTACACAACACCAGGGCCTTCAGCCTCTATGCCTCATCATTGCCGGCCACTCTGAACCAAACACCTTTGAGGCCGAAAGAATCACCATCACTGTCTTCACTGTCTTGTAGTTATCATCATCATCCCCAACACCGTTGAACACCACCTGCGTCAACAATATCACTGAATCCAATCCACCATTGTCACATACAAACAACCCAACAGAATGATGAAACCCATCAAGAGAATCCATAGTCGCGACCTCTTGTCACAAACAATAAGAACCAGAAAATGACCGATGAGGAAAGAAAAAACTGTCACTGACAAAGAAGACCAAAAAAGAAAAAACAGAACCGGAGGAAAAACCCGGATAAACGCCGGGAAAGATTGAAAGTAGGGGATGAAACCCAAAAAAAAATATCGAAGACCAGAAACCATATGCCAAAAAGCCTATGTACCCATCACTAAAATTCCGACCTGGAGAGGAGCGATGAATCCCTAGGTCAGAGCAGATTTGGGCAGCTGAGGATGAAAGAACGACTCCAGTAGTAGCTAGAAACCCAACGTCTACCGAACAACAATCCCAAAGTCTCAATGTTTACTCCAAACCATCCCTGACCCAGAGTGGAATGAAGAAAGTAGAGGCTAGAGTAGGTTAAGGCAATGGAGGGAGTTCAACTCACAAACCATTGTTGGAAGAAACAATAAAACCACAGAAGAAATCCCATCATAGCGAGCATAAGAAAGGGGAGAGAAGATGACTATGAAAAATAAAACCACAGAGTAAAGATGATCCACGTAGAGCACTCTCTGCGGAGAGTGCTTCTGGTTAGAAAATCTTGGAAAATCCTATTCAAGAGCCCCCAGAACACTAATGGAGTGTTGTTCATGCCAAACGACATCACCAAGAACTCATAATGGACATACCGACATTTGAAGGTTGTTTTCGGTACATACTCGTCCCATACCCTAAGATGATGATAACATGATCTGAGGTCTATCATCAAAAACCAATTTTCTCCTTTCAACTGATTAAAAAGATCATCAATCCCCGATAAAGGATACTTATTCCTCCCAGACACATGGTTTAGGCGCCAGATGTCCACACATAGCCTCCAAATTTCGTATTCCTTCATGGAAAACAACACTAGTGATTCCCATGGAGAAATATTAATCCTTACGAATACCTTCCCCTGTAATTCCTCCAGCTATACCCTTAGCTCCCAAAGCTCCACAGGGGACATCTGATATGATGGTGTAGATATCAGTCTTGTTCTTGGGTACAGGTCAATGTGGAAGTCTACCTCACTACGAGGAGGTAGTCCTGGAACATCTTTTGGAAAGACATCCTTATACTTTTCCACCACTTCTTGTTAATGTGGACTCAACTCATCCAAAGTGTCGAAGTTCATGCTAGCCAGCTAATATATAATCGGATGCACCCTCCTGAGAGGAAGCCCATCTCGTGCTTCTCTATTTCCCTTCTCACCAATAACGGAAAATAGGCCTCTATCTCTATGCGAACATCACACTTTATGTCAAAATAAGTCAATCTACGCATGAACTGCTAATAGCCATTCCATTCCGAGAATGAAATCATATGGATTCAATGCCGCTACTAGAAGATCCCATTAGAATATCTCTCCTCTAATAGTATGATCGCACTGTCGGCATAGGTGTGTGACCGTTGAATCTCCTCCTATAGGAGTATCCAAATGCAGAGGTCGAGATAAAAGCTCAGTCGGAATCTCAGAGTCCCACAATATGTCTGAATCAAGGACATAATGGATAGAAATTGTGTTAATAATCATGATGCTAATGTAGAAAAGATACATATTATACCTCGTATCATCTCAACGACATCGGGATCATGAGCCTATACTACATGTAGTTAGGCCTGTCCCCATCCACCAACTCCCTGAGCTTGTGGTGGACCGCCTGGGGGTGGTGGTGGTAGTGCCTCATGATCCTGAACTCCTCCTGTTGCACGTCTTGCTTCCCTACGTTGTCCACCACTTGGATGATGCTCATGCTTATGCCGCTTCCGCTGCGTCAGTGGTCCCTCCACCATCATCCGATCATCCGTACGTGGAGTCGGACAGTCATGAACTCTGGGACCATGTACCCCATTGGAAAAAATAGATCATGCCTCACTGATGAATCCCTCGGCCTCTCAAGCCTCATACCTATGACCTTAAATCCTAGGGATTCCCTCCAAAAGGTATAGCATGCTTGGGATTCGATGTCGCCTATCTATTGCCAAATGTAGATGATACTGCTACCTGTTGTTCGGTTGGGGCTCTCACGATCAGTGCCTACTTGACAGGGAAGCTCTACATCAGCAAATCTTTCTCAAGCACCCCATCATGCATCAGGATTTTGAGAGAAACTTTCACAGCTCTAATATCTCGTCGGATCCCCTGCTCAATGGTCAGGGCCCCAAAGTAAGGGTCTTATACTATATTGGTGGTGTATCGAGGGAGGTCAATAAATCTCGTCGAGTTCTGATCCACAGTCTGGCTGCCCTGTTGTGGATGCAAAAACTGTTGAATATGCACATAGCGTAGGGTCACTGGCACATATTCTACCCTGAAAAGGCTCTCTATGTCCAACCCGGTGAGGGTCATCTCCTCATGCACCTAGAGCATTAAGCTCCACTATTGTCCAACCAAGCCCCGGCGAAGCTAGAAAACAAGATCTTCATCTGCTCGATGGGTGTCTCTACTAAGAGAATTACCCATGAAACTACCTCAAGCTAGTCCTCTACTGTATGGGAGTTCATATCTCCTTGAAACCTTGGAGGCCTCTGTCTCTGGAACTCATGCATTGTGCTCAGTAGGCATTCATGAGACACTAGTAGCATCTTCTACGGAATGGGTGGTGGTGCAACTGGTACACCGCCTAAAGGTTCCATCACTGTGAGTAGTCCTTGTATCGATGCTTCGTCGCTCGGTGGGCCACTTTAACAATCTCTAACTAAAATCATGGAAAGCTTTCTTCATAGAGGCATCCTATAAGAAACATACACACAACATTAAATAAGCTATACCCAGTGATATGACTCAAGAAAGATTACGAAAACATTTCAAAACATGAGAAACTAGTGTTCTCATGTACCGAGTTGGAAAACATAATTCAGGGTCATGGTCTTTGGATATGTTGGCCACCACACCAAAACTAGACACCATGTACTGAAAACTGATCTCAAGGCTCTTTACACCATTGCCTCATTAAAAGTAGACTCTTAGTTCTTCTGGTATAACTGACCGCCATCTAATAGCACATTTTCATGATCGGTCCCATGGGTCCTCAGACATGACTACCCCAAGCCTTCCTTTCATAGGCCAGGGGATGGAGTTTATAACATGAAGGCTTGTCCCAAAAAGGGAATGCATTTCCATAGTGATCTGTACACCATCAAAAAGGGAAAGTGAAGTAAACAACCAACAAAATTATGGTACAACAATGAGAGTATAGTTCAACCACAAGTACAATACTAAACTGAAAACAGTTGGCTGAAATACAATGTCTAGAAACTGAAAAGAAAGTAAACAGATGTCACATCTGCCTTGAAGCTCTACTTAGAGGGTAGTAGCTATAATTATGAAGTTGAAGTAGAGGATCTTGACTTCTCCTGTCGCACCAAGCTCCACCAAGTCTCGAACCTCCAATTTCTACCTCAGAGCGTCAGTAGTCTGCACTAGACACACACATGTGGGTGGAGCCCGTGCATGGGTGAGTATAACAACTCTATAGGGGACCCCGAGACCCCCGAGGGACTCTCAGTAATCCATGAAGGAAAAAATATAAAGGAATACGAAACACGTAATATCACAAGCATGATTTAAATCATGAAGCAAAAAACAAAAGAGACATCTCACTCTAATAGTATATCATCAAGGTTACTAGGATATGGATGAATAGTCATAAAGCTAGATCATCCTATCCATAGTAAATATACTATTGACCCATATAGGTCATTTTATGATGTCGCGTATTGGTCGCTTTTTCTGACCCTTATTGGTTATTGGCATTGACCCATATTGGTCGCCGGTGCTGACCTTTATTGGTCGCTAGTGCTGACCCGTATTGGTCGCTGGTGATGACCCGTATTGGTCGCTGGTACTGACCCGTATAGGTCGCTGGTGTTGACCAGTATTGGTTGCTGGTGCTGATCCGTATTGATCCCTGTTTTTGACCTCTATTGGTTGCTGATACAGAGGTTAGGATGATTAGTCGTACAACTGGATGATCTCACTCTGTAGTTTCTGATGATGACCAGTATTGGTCGCTCTTCTTCTTCATGTCACAACCTACCACTAGATTCCTACAAAAAGCATGCCTAATCTCCAGAATATTCTTCTCCCCAAGCCATTTATAATATTTCTACCAGTACAAAGTCCTGAAACAATCATACCGAAGGGTCCTCCCCATCATAGGGGTCCCAATGTGACAGATGACGTGTTGATCAGACGCCCGGTCTGTGAGATATGGGCACTTTTGTAAAAAGGGCCTGGTTGATTATGAGTTTGATCCCACCTCAGTGGTAGTTCAAAATCTGAAAAAACTCACATAGAGTATCTTCAATGGGCCACCTTGTCACAAGAGTCTTTATGCCACAAAAGGCGCATCGATCATATGTCTTTTTTGTTAGTTACACCCCTTTCCGTGAAACGGGGGTGATCACACTTCGGTCTAGTGCGGCTTGGTCAGGCCCACCTAAATATGTCAAGGGAAAAACAGCCCAAAAGGGGTCACAAAACCACTGACGGTGTGTCAAACAGACACTCGGTTCATATATTACAGGCATTTCTTTATTCGGGGGCGGTTGGGTCTGGGCCTGGTGCGACTCGGTGAGACTGGCCCGATGGAACGGTTCTTAGGGTCTACCGGACCCCGCCTGGTTCTGCCTCTTTTGGGTCAACCTGACTGGTTCATGGGACCGAGCCACATTTGACCCATCCCACAAGGAGGGGCACGACCCACCCACAATGGCCCGCTGGGCTGCGGGTCTGGGCCGACCCATTGGACAGGTCCCACCCGCTAGGCCGCGGGTCCGGACCACTGGGTGGATCTAGCCAGTTCGGCCAGCCTATGTTTGACTTAGTCTACCTAAAGGTAGACCGCGTCTCTAGATAGCCCCATGGATGCAGGGCCGTCTCATCCGACTGGTGGGGTGCTTCCCCACCACATGCAACAGTCAGTGAGATGGCCCACCGATCTCTAGCCGACGTGGCGTGGGGCCACGCCACCCCCTTCTGTCGTGGACTGCTGGTCGTAGCAACTACCTCTAGTGGTACCGCCGATATCTTGCGTAGTTGGCTCTGGACGAATTCCTATAGCCAAGGCGGCCCACGACAGCGCACCGCCTTTCCATCACCTATAGTCGGTTTCCGCGGGCCTCCTCCAAACTCCACCGGCCACAGTAGGCATGGCGTGCCAGTGAATCTTTTTGCGGGCCACCGGACATGCTCCGGTTGTCTGTTCTTGGTTTCTTCTGCGTCTATGAGCCTCCCGGACTTCTGTCATAACAGCATAACCCTTCTTCTCGCATTTCCATAAAAATTGTTAAAATCCATTCCCGAAGAATGCCATATGAAAGAAGCGGCGGAGGGTCCAGGACTTGTTCGTTTGGCCTATTCCCTACCCGTTAACATGATAAAAATTGGGAGAATATTTAACTAACATTAAGGATTAAATAATATTGTTTCAAAAATGATAAACCATAACCAAACCTAAAACCCCTACCATGAGATCCGTTGGATGTGTAGCAGTTGCGGTGGGAGGAGCATCCATTCTGGATGGATTCAACAGTATTCATTGGTCCATGATCGGTGCAACCCGAGCTTTTGTCCTTCATCGGTGGATGTTGCTGCAGTACTCCACCAGAGTTTCCTTGCTTGAAGAAGTCATGCCACCCCCCCCCCAGAGCTCCATTTAAATAGGAGGGGTAATTGTGAGTAACATGTTGATAAATTAACGAGGTTCATTAAATAAATTAATGAACATCATTTAATTCACAATAGTAGAGTTACGTATTTTATGAGTCAAGTCATTAAATGGATTGACATGTAACCGGTCCCACCACCACCGCATATATGTCAGAGAACTAGAAAATAAAATAACAATTACATGTTATTTTATTATTTTTTAAAAATTCTGTAAACTGTCTTTTTCTCCTAACAAACTACCATCGTAGCGAAGCTTTCTGTAAGAAAATCCCAGAACTGTGGATTCAATGGTACCTTCAGATTTCAATTCTGAGCACTAGTTCAAATGATAGAAAATACTACCAGTGCGTTTACTAAACATACCTAAAAAAGTTTAGGAATTAATTTTGGGCACACATGGTATCAGAATCACGCGCCGTCAATTTTTTCAGACTCATAAAATTATCAAATAATTAAAAACAAAATACATGGAATTTTCCAGATCCTTACAAATTTTTTTCCCAAGATTTTTCATTGGAATCAGCAATGAGATTGTTTCTTAGACAACACATGTTAATTTTAGAATGTGAAATATCTCCCCATATGAAGTATAAGTAGATGAAATTTATATAAACCACAAGACATCACACATGTCATGGTATTGAGGTTTCTTACAGAAGATTCTTAGTTTGGTGGCCTGGTGGTGAAGAACCACCTCTCAGAGTTGGTTGGGAATTTCATCGATTATAAATAAATGAGAATCAAAGACATAGAACCTATCTATTTGTATTATCCATGCAGTCTGTATCCTATGTATACACATTTAAATTGTGCATACACCCTGACCATGGTTATATATCACTTAAGAGGATTCCATTTTACTGGTTGTGAAGTAAAAATAGAACAATTAATCAAATGATATAGTTGTTTAATGGTAGGAAGAGGTTAATTTCCATTTTATACAATCTATTCTCACATCATATTCACTCTAGTTGCACAATTAGAACAATGTTCGCTACCTCACTAGAATAAAGATGATTTTAAGAGACTCCCTCTCTCCCATATTTCAAAACAAATATTCACATGGATATATGACCAAGAGATGTAGGACCTCCCTTCATGCTACTTATTTCAGTTCCACCACTAGGGAGAGAAACGTGGGTGAGTAAATAGGGCGATCTGTCAATATAGAGACCCTCCAATAGGGTGACCCTCACTTTAAAAACAACCCAATAGTGTGATCCATAACATGGGTTATCTATCATATAATAGACTATGTGTTTTATACATAGATATTACATCTTTTCAGATGAATATTCATTATATTTCACAAATACATGCCTAAGGATAATAATAGTATAGTGAAATTGGAAACATGAACACAGAAACAATCGATCCCTAACTGAGCTAGATCATGTCACAAAATATTCATCCTAACTATAACCCTTCTTAAACATATCATACATAATACATTTCATCATAACATGGGGTATTGAAACATAAGAAATGGTGAAATCAGACACTATATAAGGGTAAATAAGGTAGATATCAACATATCATGAAAATAGATGTATGAGAATATGAGAATAATATTTAAAACAATACACATCATATCATAGATAATAAACTTTATTCATGGAATAAATATTGGTATTTTACAAGACATGAAACATAATGGATTCATAGAACGTGGACCATGTGGAAATAACTTAGAAATAATGCATAGATTTGTGGCATATATATATAAGAATTTAATATAATTCTCGTAGTAGTCAATGCACATTTCAATAGATATAATAGTGGAGTGATTTCACTCCCCAAACCATCATAGTAGTCAAGGTTCCCTATACAGAGTATCATAGTTAATAGAGTCCCTTATTCAACTATGTTAACTATCAATTCAATTCTTATTTATCTCATGAAATTTATATCATTACCCAATGAATTAGAGGGAGATAGTTGTTCCACCTCTACCATAATAAAAATCATACATACGTGTACCATAAGATCAAAAAAACATTCAACAAATCAGTACACAATAAAATAATTGGTATTTTTTAAAATTTCATCATAACATAACACGTGGAAATGAAAAAAGATTCATAATAATGTCATCATTTAATCATTGAATACTCATTGAAAGATGTAAAGTGTTTCATAAAACGGTATAACCAATGGAATTGAAATAGGTTTCATAAACATCAATGAATCATAAACATAAATGATTTAAAGGAATATCAAAAATGGTATCTTGGAATCATATCCCGAGTAATGAATTACTACCACCAAAGGATATCATATTAGAATGAAAAGGATTTTTAATGATAACATGGATCATTTTTTGAGGATAAAAGACCTTCTACATTGATAACACTTGTTAAAACATAAAAAATATTTGAAATAATTTCATTTGAAAATATCCTTGTACTCTTATAAAACAATATTTAAAACACATTTAAAACATTTCTTGAAGAAAATACCTCTTCCGATTTGGAAAAAAAATTAACATAAAAATTAATAATAATTTTCAGAGAAAATAGCCTTTGAAAACTTATTAATCATGAATTAATTTAAATAATTTTCTTGATGGTTTAAATATTTTTCATGTATTGCATGCTAAACAAAATTTCTTTAACATTTTCAATTAAATCTAAATGAGAGTTGTTTAGAAATAAAATGAAGATTCCTTTTAAACAATTTTTTTAAATGAAAACATGGGTGAAAATATATTGAGAAAATATATGTAATATAATATAACATATCTAGAGAAAATTTATTAAAATATGATTTTATAAAAAATGGTTTTTGACTGAAGAGAAAAATAAATTCATATTTTCTTAAAAACATCTTTTCAGTCATTTAATGTTTGATAAATATGTAAAATATAATTAATACATGAGATTTTCATGATTTTACATTATAAAAGACAATAAATTTGTTTATTTGGAGATATATTATAATATTTCATCATTGGAAGCAAAATCATAAACACTCCCAATAAACAATGAGATCGTGACATCAAACCCTTACCACTTTTTTATCTTTTAAAACTAAATCCTCATAAAGGAATAACATAAAATGAAACTTTAAAAATAATTAATATAATTATATTACATATATGACTTTTCATGGGTAAGAATATACACCTCATAAAAGAGGAAAGGTGAATTATATAATATATGTATCAATGAATGAAAAATGAGACAAAAATCCCTTAACACGTTAGTAAAATTTGAAAAATAAACCCCAAGAAAGTGTAATAACAAAAAGGATATGTAAATAAATATAATTTTTTGGATAATAATCATAAATAAAATTCATGGGATGTAAATACACCACATAAATTAAATATGTTGTGTATATGGAATGTGTATCACAGAAGTAGAAAGTGAGACGTAAATCCCTTACCATAAGTCTCGCTTTCTTTGTACACATTATAACCTATTTTATAATTAATATAATTTTAATATAAATAAATTATATAACCAAATTTATATATTCCATTCTATATAGTATATATTATATATTTAATTATCCTTGTTTTAACAAATCCTTTTTAAAATCATGTTTCGGGTAATAACTTCTTTTTTCATCTATGTTTTGATTTGGTGTTTTTGGTCCAATTATTTTGATCATGGTACAATAATTTATATAATTTTAAACATGAATTAAATATAATATATATTCCTTATATATATGTATTTTCAATAATATTTAAATGGTAGAGATGGAAAATAAAATGCACTGTTCATGGAGACGGTAGGCTGTACATACGCATGAACAAAATTTCTATTTTCACGAAGAATGAAATGAATGAATATAAATAATAATTAAAAATTATAGATTCATTAAGATTTCATATATATGACTTATATTCATAAAATTTATCCTTATTACCTAAACTTAAAAGAGTTAGTGAAAAATGGACCACATCACTTCACAAGGTGGTAGTCAACCACACATCAGAATGACACTGTCCTATCACCCATGAAATAGAATTTTAGAAGGTATATGTGATATAATAATACAGAATTATATTTATTTTAAATATAATATATATTTATATATACATTTTATCAATCATTATACCCAACCATGGGTGTTGTTGATGGAAAAGTGTCACCCTGGTTAACAAGGTAGTAATCTTCAAACACAAGAGTGACGTTATCGTTTACCATTGGAGGGAAGAAGTGATTAATGTTGGTTATTCCATTAACATAAAAACATATCAGAATATGTAATATAATTTTTATAATTACTCATAATTATTTAATAATAACATAAGGAGGTAGAAGTGAAAATAAAATAAAATACCTGGTTTGGAATGCAACCTCTTCATCCGAAATTTTTTTTTGTTAGAACCAAAATATTTACTGGGATAGTGTTTTAACAAAAATAAGGAATATATGAAGGTATTATGTATTTAAGGAAGGTATTTGGGTTATTATGGGATTGAAAATTGGTTTTATTATTTAAAATCTGATTATAGGTGGTGGCCTTTTATAAGTGAGGTGAGCAACATAATATTACTTTTTGAAAATAAAATGGTGTATCCACATTTTCCACATTGAAAAAGCATCTGAAATGGATCATTATTGAGTTCTAAACATTATAAGTCAGATATATTTCCATAAAATGGTTGTTGAATTTTTTTGGGTATATTTTTAACCCTAAAATTTTTGGTTTAACCCCTGATAAACCTATTTTTACCTTTTGTGAGGATAATAATATTTTACTAGTTTTTCTAGTTAATATGGAAAAAATGAGTTGAAATTATAGAAAATATAAATTATGATGATTATAAAAAATTAATTTATTTTTTAAATTTTAACACATTGAATTGGTTTAATTTAATTTAAAATCAAATCTGCATATGCGATGAAAAAGTTAGTTTTAAAAGAGAAAATGTTCAATGTTTAAATGATTCTTATATCAAAATTCAATATGAAATTGATTTAAATTATATAAACTAGATTAATAAATTTATAATTTAACTGATTTAAAATTTAAAATTATTTTTAAATAAAAAAGTTACCATATAAATTATTTAAATTAAAAGGTAGTTTTCAATAAAAACATGTATTTTTTTATTCATCGAAAAATATATATTTCCAAAAAAATATAAAAATATCAACCTAAGAAAATTTTAATAGAAATATTTTCAAAATTAATTTAATTGTAAAAAATTAATTTTATTACTTCTCACAAGAAGAAATAATTTTTTTTTTGTAAAATCATATTTTTGAATGTTACCAATTAATTATTGAAAATTCAGTACATTTTAACAAGTTTTTATTTATATAAAACCATTATTATTAATATTTAAAATTTGACTATTATTATTTATTCCTCCAAATTTAATGGGTATTTAACAATGGTCATGTTCGAAGAATAATATTAATAATTTCTTGTGGTTTTTTAAAACATGTTGTTCTATGTAATTTGAGCTATCTTAGAAATAATATTGTTGAAAAAATTCCAAAATTATCTATGTGTTACTCCTCAATAGAGTGATCAATGAAAATATTAATCCCCCACAAGGGTGAAACTCCACTATGGTGTCCCTTCTCTAGGTTACCCTAACTTGGGTAGCCCTATACTAGAGAAAACCCCCACTACATAGAATCTACACCAGGGAGACCCTTTACTAGGGAGATCCCGTGCTTGGTAATCCCTCATTAGGATAATCCCTGATTAGGTAAATCCACCACATGGATGCGTTACCAGATATTTGAGTCACCAATAGAGTTGTCCTTTATTAAGAAAACCATCCCCTATTGAAACGCTCACTAGGGTGACCCTATACAAGGATGAACAACCACTTGGAAAACCGTCCACCCATGGACCCTATACTAGGTAAAAATCTATAATTTGAGCCCTTACTAAGGACATACATCATCAAACCATCTAACGAAGAGAATCACCTCAGCTATACCCCTCTATGACTAATCACATTATCATTCGCTCACTGGGGAGAAGAACATTATCTGAGACCTACCATTAAAAAATAACCATCGCTATCCCTCACCAAGGAAAAGTTTAGTTGGTAATCCCTCACTATGGATAATCACCTTCACTATCCATCATTATGTCTAATAACTTTGTGATTTCCTCACTGTATCTAAGAATCTTATTTAATTCCTCACTAGAGCGAAGAAACTCCACTAGAACTTAGTAAGTCTATGTACCATAGATAAGACCTCACTAGGGCATGATACCTTACTTAAGACCTTAGATGGTCTATGTACCTTATCTAATCCTCATTGGAACAAATCAATAATTCACCTATGTCTCAAATTTATGCATCCATCCATACCATACACACCTATAGTTGTGATACTACTCTTAGATACCATTAAATCCTAGACTCATGATATTCCACATTGTTTTTTCTATCCATATATAGTCATGAAACTTCGTTAGATATCCAAAAATTTCTAGAGTGGAGTGGCACCTCTCTATAGTAAAAAAACCCTTCACCCAGTCCCCTTTCCCAAGTTAGACATGTCTTGGCCTCCCATTATATGTATTCATTATCCTTAATAGTCTCTCTTCCTCATATTATTACCTATAAAGAGAGGTTCAGGGTAGGAAACTACATATGTGCCTCCAATTAAGAATTTACTCACCAGTCCTTCTTACCCTCACTAAAGTCACAAAATAGGTAAGATATATCGGGGTGGATCATGCATAAGTCCCAAAATGAATCATATTTTCTCCCATTGTAGGATATATGAATCCTATATATTTCTCCTCTTATGTGTTATCAGCAACACTACCTTAAAATGAAACAATAATGCACAAGACCCAATTAGTCTCACATTTTACCCTTTCACAACACACGAATAACACCATGGATACTCATGTATAGTCATAAATCAATCAACTGTTGTGTTTTCCAATACAATTTGAATGATCTATTTTATCTTTTTTCTCACAAAGAGCATGAATCATGTGGGATTAGAGGTTCATCTTATCCATTCATTAGTAAAAATGTGATTTATCATAGTAATCAGAATCTATGTCCTAGTTGTATTACTCTGAAATTCACAACACACATCATTACCATATCTTTTGAAACTCCATGTATTATGACACACATATGACATTAAAAAAATTCAGTCAAACTATGTGGTCCTTGATTCTAGTTAAATTGAATACAAAAAATTATTCATTGTGAATAAAATAACATCATAAAATATAAATGTTTTCATATGTGATGAGAATATTATAACCTAATATTCCTTGATTCGATATACTCATCTTAGATCTCTAATATACCTATAGTCGATATACTTTTCTTGGTTCCTTATTAATCCTTGATTAAATATAACCTACATATTTGTTATATTTCAGCCTTGTAATAAGTGTAGGCTCTAACCTAAGATATATTCCTACTAGATGAAGAGCCTAGGACCCCTACCCCCTATGTGAAGATCATATGATCTATTTATGAGTAAGAACTCCAGCTGAATAATCATGCATTGTTGTTGAGAAAACAATGCATCAAGGGATATTCATGGTAGTACTATGGTGACGAAAAATGAATGATCAACCATATATCATGTGAATACCATGTGAAAAATTTATGTAATGAAATTATTTAGACAACTTAGGCCACCCACCAGGTGTAATTCCCAACCACAACTTCTTCTATCCAGTGATCAATATAAATAATGAACCAGAATGGTTTGTTCATGAAAATGTTCTATATAGAAAATATAATAAAATTTTAACTATTGTATTATTTTTTGTATGACATCAAAAAATATTGGCCCTTATCACACAACCTTAAATATTTATGATTTTTTCCATTAAGAGGAACAAATATATGTTGGTTCTGATTCATTTCATAAAGATACGTTGGAAGCCCTCTTATTGGGCTTGATCTAAATATCACAACACCAACTACCGCTCTAGATGGTGATAAATAATATAGTAATCATCAATTAAGATATCAGTCAAATCATCATTATTTTATACTAGAAATACAGTGAACCTACAATAAACATAGATTCTTACAAATTTCCATGGATTTGAACAGTTCATTTTTATAGGGCTAGTGGTGCCACTCGTAGATTTGAAATGAATTACCAAACATAATATTAATCTATACAAGAGTCCTGAAGTAAGTGAACCCCCCCCCCTAAAGGGTTTGAAAATCCCAACCTCTCATAAACTCGACTAGCATCAATTCTAAATCGTCACTAACAAGGAACTCCAGTAACCGACTACCTTCACAAAGCAGATCCATAATGATGTTAGTGTTGAACTAGAACAGATATGGGATCCATAATACTTTTCCTTTAAAATATAATGGTGAAACCAAAATTATTATTTTACTTTTTATGAGATTTATCTACCACACACTCTTATATGTGATAATATGTTAATGGGTGTCTTGTTTTTATTGTATTTTAAATATATTCATTACTCTCTAATATCAAAATTTATGGTTTTGAGAATAGAAGAAGAACGATATGGGTTAGTCTAAACTCATATTTTTATCATAATATTTGATTATTTTGATATTTTAGTTGATAAAAAATTCCTTTAACAATGGAATTGAACCAATTATTAATTGATTATAGAATTATGAAACCAAAATGAAAGTTCACCATAAAATGATTTTAAAATTATTTAATAAATTAAAGAATTTATATGATATAAATTCATTAATTCATGATGAATATGAAAACATATCTAAAAAATATAAATGTTGAGTTATGGGAATAAAATTTATATTCCCTCAATAAATGATCCAAAAATGATCCAAAAACCTATGAACATCACCATAGGAATCTATGAGTTCTAGAACAATAGATCATAATGATTTCTTAATTCTTCATTGATTTCCCCAAGATTCACATTGATGAGGATTCTCTTGAATATATCTAGAATAGGGAGAGTTAGTGGAAGTGGGTCACTCTCTATTCATGGGGGAATTAATAGAGAGAGATATCTAGTGACTTTTGTGAATTATCCATATTTGTTTTCAAAATAATTATCAACCCTACATAAGAATTAATATAATTGGTTTTATATATTATTTGGGTTATAAAATATTGATTTCACATGAGACATTATTTATTTTCATAATCCCTATAGAACCCCATGTCTATAATAATAATAAAATTATTATTTCATTACAAGTGAAAAAAATCATGAATTAATTAAATATTATTTAGTCAAATAATATTTAATATTCATTATTTCTTACCATACCATTAAAATCTATCTATCCTTCCTCCACAATATATTTTGAGAATTTAAAAAATATATATCCATTAATTATTATATAATAAATTAATAAATATTTATTAAATATTCTACATGATAAATATTCTCTTGACTAATGGGTTACATAATATATTCAGTCAAGAAAACATGAATAATTATTAACCACATGAAATAATAATATTTGTTCAACATTTTAAATAATAAATAATATTATTATTTAAATAAGGTTTTGGATACACATAGTGTGTGTCCCTTTAAGCCTTTTCTTAGTGTCAATAGGTGAAGAGGCAGAATATTGACAGTTAGCATCTAGCAACACATCATGCCACCCATAAAAAAAGAAGATAATGTTGCAATTATGTAAAACATCATACTAACACACAATATCCAAGGGTGGTCACATAAAGGGCTAAAGGCTTCCATAAAATATATGGAATAATAATAATAATAGGTTATTGAATTTGTAGAATGATATCATCAAATGTGACTGGTTATTATGCATCAAAAAAGCAAACAATTCACTTTCTTATGATAATTAAGAAGGGTTTACACTAATCATTGAGATTCAAAATAAATCAGCATATATAGGTTAACTGGACTTAGAGACCCCATAATTCCAAGAGGTTTCTCATTGGAGGAATCTAATTGATAGCCTCGATCTCAGAATAAATCTTAAAGCCTCTATATCATAAGATTTTTCCATTGAATTTCCCATATGTGACCTAGAATGTGAACTTCAAGGGGTTCATATTTAAATTTAGGGAGCATGGGAAGTCGAAAAAATTCATAAGATCCTTGAGGTGGAACTGATGCTAGAAGGAGTTAACCACCAAATCTTCAACATAAATCTAAACATGTGTCTGGAAAATTAACTTAAATATGTGGTTCTTGGATCTCTGGTATGTGGCTCCGATATATTTGAAGTCAAATGGCTTTACATGATAGAAAAAAGTCCCTTGGGGTTCCCTGAAGGAAGAAGAATCCTAATCATTAGGGACCATCCAGATTTTATTATACCCAAAGTATCCATCAATGATAAAGAGGTCCTAGAATACTATTATGGAATCAATCAATAGCTATATAAACATAAGGGTAAAATTATCCTTGGGAAAGTGGAATTCTATGTCTCAAAATTTGATACAGTCTCTGATTGAATAAATATTCTTCATTAATAGGACAATGTTGGATAGCTAATTTGGTAACTGAACTTACCAAAAAAGTCTTTATTTGATAAAATTGTCAAATTTGATCTCCGCCATAGCACCATGATAGGGGTTTAACTTTATTGGAGGGTTCTGTCACCCAAAATGACTCACAGGGAGGCCAAGAAGATGAATGGTGACCCAAGGGTCTATCCATGACATTTCTTTGAAGCTCCAAGAGAATAAATCATATATATACTTCATGAAGGTCCCACAAAATTTTTTATTCATTAGAGTCATGTATACACTAATAATTTTTGGTATTAGATCCTCATCTTTAATAAGGTTCACATGGGTTAAATCATCGAAAATGGTGGATACACTCTATTCAAATACATGAGGGGCATATTGCCAATCCTCATCATTGAATGATATATGGTAATAAAAGGGGGTAAGAAGATTGTAGAGACCCAAACCTTGACGTACATGGATATTACATTACTTTTGCGGAATACTTAGTACATAACAAAAACACACACACAAGGACCCTAATTGTTTAGTGTCTTTGGAAACTCGTAACGTAATCTTCTAATCAGGGTGAAAGATCTTCAACATCTCCCATAAAGATCTTACTCTTTTTTTTCTTACCTAAAACCTTTCGTTATATCCTGGGGAAAAGAATACATAAATGGGTGAGCTCAAATTCTCAGTAAGGGTAAACAAAAGAAATGTCAATCACATCATATTCATAAGAACATAACATTTTGGAAATGTTAACCTGCAAAAGAGATCATAATATCATAACATGGGATAAATCATAGTTGTAAGATGTAATCCCAATAATCATAACTTAAAACATGAAACTTTGTGGCGTACACACATAATCATAGAGAATCATTTCTTATTAGTCAAGACTCATTACCAAGACTATCTTAGTGGACAAATTCCATTTCTGAACCGAGTTCATTCCTCGTTTCAGTCCTATTTCACTGAACCGGTTTAACATGCCGTTCCATCCAGTTCTATCTCATGAGATATAAAATCTTTACCCAATGCATTGGAGGGAGATATAGTTCCCACCCATCTCATAATGATACCATTCTAATGTGTGTCACAAAATCATAAACCACACATCATAGCATAACCCATGTAATAAAAATGGGAATCATAAACATCATGACATCATAAAACAATTCATTTAAGATAAAGGAATTCATAAAAAATATTACCATCACAACATAATCAAATCCATGTAATAATAGGGATAGAAAAAGAACCCTATATTATCTTATATGGAAAATAATTTTGATAAAACACTTGAACTCCATTCTTGAGGAAAATATCCTTTCTTCTTCAAAAACACTTTTCCTTTCTTAAAATGTCATACAATTCCAAACTAAAAAAGTTGATTAAAAATAAACTTGAAAACTTGTAAAGGAAGTGTCTTGGAAATAATGTTTTAAAAATCCATTCATGCCATATATGTTAAAAAAACATTCTTCTCGTACTTTTGTTGGAAAAGTGAAAAAGTACCTCGTACAAAAAACGACAAAAGATTCCTTTCATATCTTTTACTAAAAACTAACCGAAGGTTAAAATTGGATTTAAACAATTGTAGGTGGATGGAAATAATCTTACATATTGAGGAAACATGGATGTGGATGATAAAATACACCACAATAAATTTCCAAGTATAAACAATCTCGGATAAAAATGAGATTGTGATATTTCCCTTACCTTAGGTCTGATTTGCTTTGTAAGTGTCCAAACCTCCTGTATAATGATTTAAATAATGTAATTGACTTATTCCAGAATCATAATCATCGTTATGATATCATATATGGTTCACTTATGACTTTATTTTACCTGTTCTTTTGTAAATTCCATGTTAAAGAGCGTTTTGGGTAAAATCGTTTCATTTGTCGTCCATCTTTTGACTTGTAATTATTAATATGATTACTTAGATCATGATTACTTAATTCCAGAATATAAAACATGATTTATATATAATATATAATTAGAATATACATATATATGATAGATCAGTAAATGGAAAGAAATACACCGTTCATGGAGATGGTAGGCCGTAAGTACGCTTGAACGCTGTTTTCGTTTCCTTATTGAGTTGAATGGAATTAAATAGATGACATACATATATATACACATAAATACAGTATCATTATTATGTCATATATTTCATTATTACTTAGTATATATACTTTATAATCATTCATGAATGGTTAATGTGGAGAATGAATCTCATCACGTCGTGGAGACGGTAGTCCGTACGTACGCACGAGCGATGATATTGTTCACATGATCGTGGAATTGTATTGGAGTGTATGTATACTATTTCAGAATCCATATCACTTTATAATAATCACATATAGTTATTATTTGCACCATTATACCCTTCCATGTAAGGTGGTGGTAGAAAATAGATTACACCACGGTGTGGAGACGGTATTCCGTATATACGAATGCGCGGTGATTTCGTTTTCCGTAGGATGAATAGATGGTGAAATAGGGTTCTTTCATACTTATAATAACATATCAGTATATGAGTGATACTGATGTTATTACTTAATAATGAAACAACTAATGAAGAATAATTGGAAGAAGAAATAAAGTTGAAAGAATTGGTAATCGGACATTACCTCTTCTTTGAAGCGCCTCTTTGAGATCTCCTTTAAGGGCACTAAAATTGGTCTTTGAAGAGAACCAGGACCTCTAGGATGTCTCTAGAGAAGTGGACAGGAGAAATTGGCAGGGGTTGGCCGATCTTGAAGGCTCAAAGTTGTGTGAGGAAGAGAGGGAGGAGGTGCACTTTTATAAGGGAGGAGAGGGGAACCTTTGGAATAACCAAAAATATTATTTTATTATAAAGACAAATTCGGTTTTAAATAGCTCCAAATTGATTTATTTCGAAGCTAAGGTGGGGATGTGTCGCAATCCTCTCATCCAATAGAATTTATACAAGTTTAGGTTCCTATTTTAACCTTATAATTTATATTTAACTTTAAGTTAGATAATTTAACTTTTATCGCGTCTTTTTGTGTTCTTACACTATAAGGTTAATAAACTTACTATAACAAGAAAAACGAACCCAAAGTTGGTTATTATTAATATATATAACCTTATCTAAGTCATTTGGACGAACCTTAGATTTTTAGGAATAAAACGCAATTAATAATATAATATTTGTTTTAAAAACTATATCATGTCAATTTTGACACTATTTAGTAATTGATTTTTGTAAAAATCATAACAGAATGATTAGTTCTAAAAACGTTAATTAAATCAATATTAACATGTTATATTAACCTTGAAAATTAGTGAAATTCATAAAAAGTCTCAAATTACATTTATTTGGGTATTTATAACATATATTATGTCAATATTTCACTAATAATATAATTACTGCATCATATTTGTGTCATATGTAAATTAAATTATTTAATGTCTAAAAATTACAAATAAAATACCATTATGTATGAAATCGTTTTAGCTTTCTAATTAATATTTATAGTCAAATTTATCTTATGTATAACCCTATATTAAAAATGATATACTTATTAAACTTTTATTTTAACTATTTTAACCCTTTTTTAAAGAAATTAATAATAAATGTCCTAATCTAATCCAAGTGGGCCTAAATGGTCATATTTTATTCCTAAGGTTGTTTTTGGTCGAATTACACTTATCCAGTAGAATTAGGACACGTGTTAGGGTAATAATAATATCATTTTTACCCTTAATTACCCTATTTACTTTTAACCGTGGTAAAAAAAAGTAAAAAGTTACTATTCACCAAAAATTATTTTCATCTTATTGAACCACATTTCACTTACTGACATCAACCGTGTCTCTCGGATTTTTGAAATTCCACTCACAGAAGCGGTAAAATTAAGTTTTATGAAAAATTCATTTTTTTAACTACCACTTAGTGGTTTCACTATTCATCAAAAAATGAAAGTTTCCAGAAAAATACCAAAAATTAGTCCTAAGCTATATTTGATATTATGAACTCAAAAATGATGTCTATTTTACCAAATTCAAAACATATCAGTTGCATTAATTAATTTAAAAATTAATTCCCATCATCAAAACAAATAGCATGTTCTTAAGAGATAATAACTATCAAAAGATTGACAATTGTTTATGTCTGGTTTAAATGTGAAATTACATCCAATGACCAAAATTGTATTAAATTGTAAAAATATATTCTAAATATACTTTAAAACCACTAAAATTAAAAATTTATCACTATTAATTATTTTGATTAAAAAGGTTGTTTTTAATTAAAATTTAGTAATTTTCACTATTCATCAGAAAATGAAAGTTAGCCGAAAAGTACCAAAATTTCACCCTAAGCTAATTTCAATATTCTGAATCCAAACCATTTTGAAAAATAAAATTTACAAAATTTCAAAAAGTGGTTATTACTATTCATATCGGCTAGTTTTAATAATATTTTCATAGCATATCGTTGTTTAGTGAAACTCGGTATTGCGTACTACAAACGCTATCGAGGAAGGTCGCAATTGCGTGTAATGAAAGGCAAGTCAAGGATGCGTGTTGTGCATGCTTATTTAGGTGTAGAGTACAACACAAGACAATAATGAAATTAAAAATAATATTTTTCATAAAATCTTGGGGTGTTACATTCTACCCCCCTAAAAATGAATTTCGCCCTCGAAATTCGACGGGGTTATAAATGGTTTACTACTTGAAAGTTTCTTTAATAGAAACCCACATCGTAAAAAGGAATACCAAAAACAATCTTAAAAAAAAAAGTATGAAACTTAACGTTTTCCCAAATAAACTAATCACTGGGTTTCCACATAGGTGAAAATATGGATATGGAAGAGAAATATAATCATCATGTTCTGATGGTGAGTGGTAGAGAACATGGCCATGGAAAAGCCAGCAATCACAAAGCCATAAATTTTTGACGATCTAAGGTACCATCTGATTCATCAGATATAAGAGCACTAGGAAAACATTTTTGGTTTTCAAGATCATTTCCCCTAAAATTGATGAAATTGGAATTAGAAGAAATACTTTTGTGATTTTGGTGTAGTCTCACCGTTAGTCGTTCTTTGGACAATTTCCACTTCATCTCTTAAATAAAAAAAGTTGAATTTATCATTCGTGATGTGTTAGCAGATCATGTGATAGAATGAGGGGTCATTCCATCTGTCTCAAACAAAAGGTTAGAAAAGTTATCAAAAAATACGTAAGTCCATCTATAGTGAGATTAATCATATATGGTTCCGAAAATGGACTTATAATTCTTATATTATACTTATTAATATAATAAAACTAGTTTCTACTAAACATGGACTTCTTGTAGACCAGTGGTAGGGGATAAAGGCCAGTCGTACTTCGGTTGTGGGTTCGATTCCCACAACCTTGTCCGACGTGTTGGGCTGTCGCCCGTCCTGTAGGTTGTCCTTTTTATAAAACGACATTACTATAACATCCCATAAATAATATCAAAAAAACAAAGTTATATCCTTAAACAATAATAACTCATGTCCAACATAATCCATTCCAATCTTTAGGCTTATCTAAAATACATCGGTCCATGCTCATAGTATAAAGAAAACTATTACTTGAAATGTCATCAACCAAGCATGTGGATACCATCATTTATCCCCCATATATCTTGTTGGTCACATTTCAATCATGTGAATACCATAATCATGTATTCTCTTGAAAAATGAATACCCATTAAACCTTAGTGAAAACATGAATGCTGTCAAAAGTTAACTCTTTCCACATACCAAAATCCAAAAATTCTATATACTCAAACCATGATATAACCTTCTCCATATATCAGTCATGAGCTCATGAATACTATCAAACATTTACTTTTCTCCTTATCCCTTCATTATGCTCATGTCATCTACATTCCAAAAATATCTGAATAACCTTTCATGGATACTGGTACCATTAATCATAAACTTTCAAAACTCAAGGAAAGACAATAGTGTAACAATCCTTAGATGTCTCTTTATTCCATAGTACCATGAGATTACTTATACAACATTACACATGATAAACATGTAATAATTCCACTACTTTCTTAAACCATTGACCGAGCATCAACAATCCTTTCATCTCACATATCATTTGTAGTATCCTCATCATCATCAACATAAATACTACCCATAAGACCCCACTGATTCTCTTCATGAGACTTTACCTTAGGGCATTGGTTTTCATAATGCCCATACATTCCACATTAAAAAAATTTAACCATTGTTGATGTCGTAGCAATACCATTATCCTCATCCCTAGTGTTAACTGAACCTTTTCCTTTGCACTTACTGGCTTTGTGTACTTCTTTTCCACACCCAAAGCATCTTCCAGTTCCTTTGAAACATTCTCCTTGATGCCTCTTCCCACGTGATTGACATAGGGGAAATTGAACTTTCTTTCCTCTATGATCATCATGAAACTCCATCTTTCTCTTATTAGTTGAGTTAGGAAACTTACCAAATTTTACTTCATTGATCATATTATGAGATTGATGATTCGGCATAATAATGATGTTTGGACTTCCAAATCCCATTTCATTTGGTTGCTCATGAAGAATATCATTCCATTGTCCATCATATCCTCCATTATCGTGAATCATCTTATTTCCAGCCATTTTCTAAAACCCAAAAAGAATAGTGTGAGAGGAAAAAATCATAATAAAGGTGGAGTAACTTCAATATATAACATCTTTGGTTTAATATAATATCGTTACCATAGTTCTAGGACTATATCCTATACATATACTTATCCGTAGTGACATCCCTAGACATACCTTAGAAATATCTCTAGGGATCTCACTAACGTTTTCGCATCCTAGTTTCCAAAGGTTGACTAAAATTTTCCTCTGATACCAACTGTAGAGACCCGAATCATGACTTACATGGAAATTATATTACTTTTGTGGAATACTTAGTACATAACAAAAACACACACACAAGGACCGTAATAGTTTAGTGTCTTTGGAAACTCGGAACGTAATCTTCTAATCATGTTGAAATATCTTCAACATCTCCCATAAAGGTCTTCCTCTTTTTTTTCTTACCTAAAACCTTTGATTATATCCTTGGGAAAAGAATACATAAAAGGGTGAGCTCAAATGCTTAGTAAGGGTAAACAAAAGAAATATCAATCACATCATATTCATAAGAACATAACATTTTGGAAATCTTAACCTGCAAAAGAGATCATAATATCATAACATGGGATAAATCATAGTAGTGAAATGTAATCCCAATAATCATAACTTAAAACATGAAACTTTTTGTTGTACACACATTATCATAGAGAATCATTTCTTTTTAGTCAAGACTCATTGCCAAGACTATCTTAGTGGACAAAGTCCATTTCTGAACCGAGTTCATCTCGTTTCAGTCCTGTTTCACTGAACCGGTTTAACCTGCCATTCCAGCCATGTCTATCTCATGAGATATATAATCTTTACCCAATTCATTGGAGGGAGATATAGGTCCCACCCATCTCATAATGATACAATTCTTATGTGTGTCACAAAATCATAAACCATACATCATTGCATAACCCATGTAATAAAAATGGGAATCATAAACATCGCGATTTCATAAAACACTTCATATAAGATAAAGGAATTCAGAAAAAATATTTCCATAACCACATAATCAAATCCATAGAATCATAACCCTATATTAACTTAGATGGAAAATAATTTTGATAAAACACTTGAACTCCATTCTTGAGGAAAATATCATTTCTTCTTCAAAAACACTTTTCCTTTATTAACAGGTCATACAATTCTACACTAAAAGAAGTTTATTAAAAATAAACATGAAAACATGTAAAGGAAGCTTCTGTAAAATGATGTTTTAAAAATCCATTCATTCCATATAAGTTAAAAAAACATTCTTCTCGTAATTTTGTCAGAAAAGTCAAAAAGTACCTCATACGAAAAACGACAAAAGATTCTTTTCATATCTTTCACTAAAAACTCACCGAAGGGTAAAATTGGATTTAAAATATTCTAGGTGGATGGAAATAATATTACATTTTGAGGAAACATGGATGTGGATGATAAAATGCACCCCAGTAAATTTCAAAGTATAAACAATCTCGGATAAAAATGAGATTGTGATATTTCCCTTACCTTAGGTCTGATTTGCTTTGTAAGTGTTCGAACCTCCTGTATAATGATTTAAATAATGTCATTGACTTATTACAGAATCATACTCATTGTTATGATATCATATATGATTCACTTATGACTTTATTGTACCCGTTCTTTTGTAAATTCCATGTCAAAGAGCGTTTTGGGTAAAATCGTTTCATTTGTCGTCCGTGTTTTGACTTGTAATTATTCATATGATTACATAGATCATGATTACTTAATTCCAGAATATAAAAAATGATTTATATATAGTATATATTTAGAATATACATATATATAATAGATCAGTAAATGTAAATAAATACACCGTTCATGGAGACGGTAGGCCGTATATACGCATGAACGCTGTTTTCGTTTCCTTGTTGAGTTGAATAGAATTTAATAGATGACTTACATATATATACACATAAATCCAGTATCATTATTATGTCATATATTTTATGATTACTTATTATATATAATTTATAATCATTCCTGAATGGTTAACGTAGAGAATGAATCTCATCACGTCGTGGAGACGGTAGTCCGTACGTACGCACGAGCGATGATATCATTCTCAGGATCGTGGAATTGTATTGGAGTGTATGTATACTATTTTAGAATCAATATCACTTTAAAATAATCACATATAGTTATTATGAACACCATTATACCCATCCAAGTACGGTGGTGGTAGAAAATAGATTACACCACGGTGTGGAGACGGTATTCCGTACGTACGCACGCACGGTGATTTCGTTTTCTGTAGGATGGATAGATGGTGAAATAGGGTTGTTTAATACTTATAATAACATATCCGTATATGAGTGATACTGATGCTATTACTTCATAATGAAACAACTAATTAAGAAGAAGTGGAAGAAGAAATAAATTTGAAAGAATTGGTAATCAGACATTACCTCTTCTTTGAAGAGCCTCTTTGAGATCTCCTTTTAGGGCACTAAAATTGGTCTTTGAAGAAAACAAGGACCTCTAAGATGTCTCTAGGGAAGTTTAGAGGAGAAATTTTCAGGGTTTGGCCGATCTTGAAGGCTCAAAGTGGTGTGAGGAAGAGAGGGAGGAGGTGCCCTTTTATAAGGGAGGAGAGGGGCACCATTGGAATAACTAAATATATTATTTTATTATAAAGCCAAATTCGGTTTTAAATAGCTCAAAATTGATTTATTTCGAATCAAAGGTGGGGATGGGTCAAAATCCGCTCATCCAATAGAATTTAGAAATGTTTTGGATCCTATTTTAGCCTTATCATTTATATTTAACTTTAAGTTAGATAATTTAGCTTTTATCGTGTCTTTTTGTGTTCTTACACTATAAGGTTAATAAACTTACTATAACAAGACAAACGAACCCCAAGATGTTTATTATTAATATATATAACCTTATTTATGTCATTTGGAAGATCCTTAGATTTTTAGGAATAAAATAACAATTAATAATATAATATTTGTTTTAAAAACTATTTTATGTCAATTTTGGCACTATTTAGTAATTGATTTTTTTAAAAATCATAACAGAATGATGAGTTCTAAAAAAGTTAATTAAATTAATACTAACATGTCATATTAACCTATAAAATTAGTTGAATTCATAAAAAGTCTCAAATTACATTTATTTGGGTAATTATAACATCAATTATGTAAATATTTCATTAATAAGATAATTATTGCATCATCTTTGTGTCATAAATAAATTAAATTATTTAATGTCTAAAAATTACAAATAAATTACCATTATGTATGAAATCTTTTTATCTTTTTAATTAATATTTATAGTCGAATTTATCTTATGTATAACCCTATATTAAAAATGATATACTTATTAAACTTTGATTTTAACTATTTTAACCCTTCTTTAAATAAATTAATAATAAATGTCCTAATCTAATCCATGTGGGGATAAATGGTCATATTTTATTCCTAAGTTCATTTTTGGTCGAATTAAACTTATCCAATAGAATTAGGACATTTTTTAGGGTAATAATAATATCATTTTTACCCTTAATTACCCTATTTACTTTTAATTGTGGTAAAAAAAGGAAAAAGTTACTATTCACCAAAAATTATTTACATCTCATTGAACCAAATTTTATTTAATGACATCAACCGTGTCTCTCAGATTTTTGAAATTCCACTCACATAAGTGGTAAAATTAAGTTTTACGAAAAATTCATTTTTTTAACTACCACTTAGGGGTGTAACTATTCATCAAAAAATGAAAGTTTCCAGAAAAATACCAAAAATTAGGCCTAAGCTATATTTGATATTATGAACTAAAAAATGATGACTATTTTACCAAATTAAAAAAATATCAGTTGAATTAATTAATTTAATAATTAATTCCCGTCGTCAAAACAAATATCGTGTTTTTAAGAGATAATAACTATCAAAAGATTGACACTTGTTTATGTCTGGTTTAAATGTGATATTACATCCAATGACCAAAATTGTATTAAATTGTAAAAATATATTCTGAATATACTTTAAAACCACTCAAATTAATAATTTATCAGTATTAATTATTTCGATTAAAAAGGTTGTTTTTAATTAAAATTTAGTAATTTTCACTATTCATCAGAAAATGAAAGTTAGCCGAAAAGTACAAAAAATTCACCCTAAGCTAATTTCGATATTCTGAATCCAAAAATGAAGTCCATTTTGAAAAATAAAATTTACAAAATTTCAAAAAGTGGTTATTACTATTCATAACGGTTAGTTTTAATAATATTTTAATAGCATATCGTTGATTAATGAAACTCGGTATTGCGTACTACACATACTATCGAGGAAGGTCACGATTGCGTGTAATGCAAGGAATGTCAAGGATGCGTGTTGTGCAAGCTTCTTTTGGTGTAGCGTACAACACAAGACATTAATGAAATTAAAAATAATATTTTTCATAAAATCTCGGGGTGTTACAAAGATCTACTATGGTAGTTGTACTTGAGGGAGCATTAGAACCTTTTCTAATGGATATTGTATCCACATAGAGGAGTTCACATTCTGCTTAGAGTGTAGTGATGGATTATTTTGAGATGATACCTTATCACTTCCAGCCGTGATTTCCTATTTGGATGTTGAATAAATGATAAAGAGTCAACCTTTACCAAGTAATTCCTAATATGTGGAACATGTATGAATGTTGTGAATTGGTGACCATGGGGAGATCCTCGTGGTAAATCTTAGGATTAAGATATTCTTATATCAGTCAGGCATGTCCAGTGTAGAAGTAGGAAATAAGCTATCAATGATCCTTTATCATGGAGACAATAGTGATTTTTTTTCATGGAGAAAACAAAACAACCCCCAAACTATGGCACCATGGGCTCTAACATATGAATAAAATGGAAAAGTTAGTCTTTAACGTCTTCATATAGGTTGGATGACGTGGCTATATAATCATTAAGGGCATTGATTCACTCAACATAGTAGGCTTGTAACTTCTTTCCATTGCACTTATAGTAACTAGAACCTAGGAAGTGGGCCTCACAAGAGTCGAAGGAGGAAACATTTCCTATGAGTACCCCTACTCAAGCATTGAGGAAGTATATTAGGAAATAGTGGTATGAAGAGGGGACCACATAATGAAAATAAATATGAGGTCTTTCTAGTAGCACATAACAAGTGTCGTATAAGACTATTATGCATCCACTACCTGATACAAGACCACCTAGTTGATTCTTCGACCATAATTTTCTATGTGGTTTGTTCTCTCACTTTTCCTAAGCCTAAATTTTATGGTTAGAGGTATTTAGATCTTCATCTACAAGTCCCAAGTTGTGGATAATTTGGGTTGGGATGAGTTTGATCTTAGAGCCAGTATCCACTATGAAGTGGAATATTTCCATTCCATTTGTACTAAACTATGACGTATAGGGTATGTATGATACACTACATGATAACGCCCTCATCCTTACCAGAAAATGAGATAATGGATTGCAATTCTTCATGCTCAGCCTATTCCCCATAGTAGGAATCAATGGAAGCAATCTCAGCTTCAAAATGGAGGTGAATTTTCAGTGCCTTAACATGGGCCTCATGCATCTCTTTGACATTCAGAGAGCCTCAAGAATCAAAATTATTCTGATTATACTAACAATATAATTTATAGAATCACATTTTCATGTTATACCCCTAATTTTTTCCATGGAGGATTTCTCCATGGAATGGTTTCAACATGTGATGTTGTATGAACCGATGAGGCATAGATAGTGAGGGAAATATTCTGTCACTATTTAGATAGCCTACAATGGGAATGCACTAGATGATTTTCAGTCAGTTGAGTTCAAACCCTAGTTGTACAAGAGTAATCATTTAGAAATTAGAGATGAGTGGAATTTTCAACTAATGACATCAGTTGTAGATTTGTGATTGATTTTATGGAGAGGGATTACTATGATTTTTTATATCTTCACAATGTCTACAACATAGTTTTGGATGCATGAGAAAACCACCTCTGAGGATTGGCCTGATCATTCTTCCTGCTATAATCTACTCTAACTCTAATTCAAGGATGTCGAATGGAGGTACCCAAGTTTTTTTCATGGATTTCTTCTCTATCATAAACATTGAGGTACTCTACCAAATCGAAAACATTCACAGAGGTGTACACCAACTACTCATTAGTGGAATAGTCAAAATCTAGTTTCATCGTAAGTGAAAATCTAATATTGGGGTGGACATGAATTTCCAAAGAGTGGAGGGTGAATTCCGCACTAGAAAGGGACTCTGATTTCCCTTACTCTGTTGGCACATGTATATACATGACATGGAAGGTTGTGATGTAGATGTGTAGGAAACAGTTATAGGGTAAATAAATACACAAGAGGATATGTCTTACTCAAGGAGACATGGATAATACCATGGGAATGAACAACTATGTTTTAATCTATATAGTTATCATACATCTATGTAATTTTTCTAGGTTCTTATATCCACTCACCATATCATTCATTTTCACTATAATGGTTAGCGAATACATGTACCACCTATGCTTGAATGTCACCAATAATGACTGAATGGTAATCTAACTGGTGTTGGAGGCAATCCTTAATGTTGAATAATTATTTGATGGTGTGTTTTAGAATCCAATGATATGGGATACCGTTGGAACAACTAGAGATTTAGGCCTCCATGGGCCTTGTTCACTCTGGTAGCTTTATAATTACCTTTTCCAAGATGCATATGAAGTATCAGGGGACTTTTGAATGCCATATGAATTATATAATATTTATTATGTTGGGGAAAATTTTCATGGGAGCCAGGATTTGAGAGGGTGATGAAGTGACTTTCGTTCCTTGAGGATGATGTTCTTGATGTTGTTTTGTTGGGTAAGGCCCTTTCAGGAAAGTCTATGATTTTTCAGGATAAACTCAACAAGACTCATCCAGAAAAGGGGAAAATAGGCATATCGGATTTGGAACCTCTAGATTGACATCAATGGATTTCTCTTATTTTAAAAGTTTTCTCACAAGATCCGAAAAGTATAATGTGTTTGAATATTTTCCAGTCTGCTACATGGATTCTTCCAAGTGGTGATCCTTTTTGTAGAAATCCCATAATCCACGTGTGTAGTTCAAAGAAAACAAAATGGAAATTAATCATTTGTAACATTCTATATTCAAATAATCTGAAGGTATTCTTTTTAAAGTGGTATGTCTAGTGAGTACAATACTCCCTTCAACAAATGGACAATGTCTAAGACATTCTCATTGGGAATCTTCTTATATTTAAAGTGGAAAAAATTATTGTCTTAATATGGTAGAGCTAAATTGATAGAGGAAATATTGTCCAATATATTCCCCACTATAAATAGACCACATGGGAATCAAGCTATACTAGATGAATGCAAACCCTTCTATAGTTTGAACGAAACAATAGAGCTTGGAGGCCTCCTATTGTTATGGAGTTCCCAACATCAGGCCACACATTGAAGCAATGTTGGAAAGGTGTTGTATAAGATCACCCATGCGATTCAATAGGTTGAATTTTGGATTAACAAACTCTAAGGGTTCTCTAACATTATACACCCATGTAGGGAACAAATTTCTTTGTGGAGGGATTTCCACCTTCATGTTTCTTATGCGTCATGAAGTGTGGTGAGAGTATCTATCACATTATCATGGAGAGGTTTTTTGGTAAAAAACACACTAACAGGATCATCAACTCATGGAGTTCTGTATCCTTGATCTTTAGAAGGATAATCATTGTACTATGGAGGGTTTGGAGACTCAGAATTCCATCATTTTACGTAAACATTGGCTTCTTTATTAATTGGGAGTGTGTGTCCACCGAGTTAAAATTGGGGATCTAGATAAGGAGGATTGTTCTTCCCATGGGATGATGGATGAGGTCCCTTATAACATTTCCATTCTCACAAGATCACGTAGTAATAATATTAGTCAAGATCCATTTATATTCAATGAGATATTTGAGCTAGGAAAATACCATGAGTTCTTATTATACATTGATAACATCGTTTAATGGGTCATAGGGTACTACATTTAAATTTATATTATTAACATATTGAATGGTAGGAAAGGATCTCTCATTGGTGAGAATTTTAAGGAATAGTTCCTATATCTTTTGATGAGTAAGGACACATGTAATGTGGTTTTCATGGTACTATTGAACCCCTTAAGGAGGATCTTCCCTGTAATGCTCTACATTATTAGACCTATTGCTATGATCATATAATGAGACGATGATGTCCATATTTACTATGGAAATAGTTAGATGGTAATCATATTTGTTGGCGGATAGGCCAGACCATTAGTACTATCACTATCGTAGGATGGGACTAAAATTGATGGAAGCATACTTCCCCAACAATGAATATGAATGTAGAGAGATGGATCTTCCATGACTAGATTGAGCATAGTGTAGATATTGATGTAGGAAAGCTACAGAGTATAATAGTTTATATACTCCTTATGGTGCTATGATTTTTGGAGTGTAGATATCTCAAACTTCAAACACTATGATTTAATGGCATCGAGGTTATCACGACTCCCTCGTTAGTTCATTTTTCGGTCACTAAGGTGTCAAAACATCACCTCGATAATCTAGAGCAATCATGTTGTCTTTTCCTCAGTGTGGGACTCTAGGATGAAAATGTCGGGAGGTATATTTTTACAGAACCCAACTGATGGATTTTTAGCATCCAAGACATCACACATACCCTCTTTCTTATGTGAAGGGTCCTTTTCTTAGTTTCTCCCAATACCATATTGGTGAAGTAATAGATAATGGTGGTGGAACTAATGAAGAAATTATTTTTGGATGATCTTTTAGAATATGAGTAACCACCTAGGTGATGTATCCAATACATAATGGGACATTCCATGGATGTGGATCGAGCTTCAATACCATGACTATTTTGGTTGAAGTGTTTGACAATCATGTAAAAGGGATGAAACATCCATTTTTAGCTTATCGGATTTCTCACCCTCATCTGATGGCATTAACCCAGACCCTAAAACTTCTACTACATTTGTTGTGGTGGTAATAGGAAGGAAACATGTGGAAATGGAGATGGAACCACTAAAATTCCATAGAAACATGTCAATGCATCACCCACTCATGGGTACCTAGAGAGGGATCTGGGGATCTGGTGGACTTTGAATTTGAGATAGTGAGCCTCTGTTTTTGTGCTTCTAACACAAAGTCCAATTATTGGGGTGAAGGTTCCTTCATTGATTCCACTTTATCCTAAGAATATGATAGGTCAATGATGACATGATTATTCCCAAGGTTATAACATCAACATCAACTGTTCAATTCCATTCCCAATGATGGCTCTTTGGAGTAGGGAATGTCTTTGGAATTTTGAGAACCCCTTATTCTAGTGGATGTAGTGGGGAGATCCTATGGTTTTTTTCATAAAAATGTGGAGAGGGAATATTATTTGGTTGATTTTGGAGTGTGGTGGACCTCTACTTTGGTAGATGGTGGAGTGGATAGGACATCTACATTGGATGATGGTAGATCTGGGAGGACCTTTAAAATAATTTTTCTTTTAACAATGTGACCTATAATGGTTTATGGTGGTTCCAGCGACCAAGAGTATCGAATAGAACTTCATAAGAGTTTCTTGGGGTCTTTATAATAGGTTGGAAAAGAAATATCCATGTTAACTTGATGCTAGGTTCTTGTGGGATACAATAGTGGTGTCATGGAAAATATGATCTATAGAAGAATTTTGATATCAGGAACTATCTAGGGTCAGACTCTGACATAAAAACCTAGTGTTTTGTATTAGGTTTAGTGGAGAGGGGATGAAATATACCCATTCATTGGCCTATTGAACCCGACGGTGCTAACATTGGCACTACCTAGAGGGATCCCTCCCAAGTGTCTCCCAGGTAGCAGTTACTGAGGACATGTCCTGAAGATCCCATACATCTTTATAATTGGTGAGTTCAGTTGCAGAGAGATCATGGAGAGGCCCTATAAGAGGTTCTCTATCAGAATACAGAGAGGTTTCTCACTGCAAAACCCTAAGGGGTTGCAGTTTTAGGGAGGCGCTGATGTCAAATGGTCTTGAAGAGCCATATTCTTGGTGGGAAATAACCCTTTTTTCTCATAATGGTATATGAGGGTGTTGATCTCCCTAATTGGGATAATCTCATAAGGTGATATGGTGTGTGGGAACCCATCAGATAAAAGTATGAGTAATGTCATAGTGGGGGTGTAATCATGCCAGATTGTTGCATAGAATTTACATTGCACCGACACATGTTGGCGCTAGGTCACTGACTTCATTTATCTTGAATACTATAAGAAATGTTGACTTACCTATCAATACATCAATAGTGATGGTGATTCCCAATTCCACAACATCATACATTATTCTCTAATCATTGATGGATCCATGTTTCCAATTTCAGAGAGCAAGGATTTCCATTGGTAGCTTCTCTAATCCATAGTTTAGTTTCATGTTCAGCCCACAATTTTTATGGTGGGACCTGGTGATGCATATTTTGATCTAGTGACATGAAAATAGGATAGTTCCCCAAACACAACTAGTCCCCATAATTGAAGAGAATAGTTTCCTGTCAGGTTCACTATTTCTTTTTTTTCTTTTTCTATTACCCATCATTCTTGCTTTGCATAGGTGGAAAGATTTGATCTCATTCATTGGTGATGTATCTTCCTTGATTAAAATAAGATGACCGGTTGTCACTTCCTACATACATGGATTCATGATTAGTTCTCATCCCCAAGTCCATGTCTCCCTCTAAAATTTATGTCATGTTCACTGAAGTCATTCTCATTGGCATCAGGAGGTGGATGCTAATTAATTATGATACTTATTTCTTGATAGGGAAACAAACTTTGGTCTGGGTGAGTAGTCACGTTGGGAACATTTAGGCATGTAGGGACATTGGGTATATTGGGAACCTATAAATCACTATCCTTTTAATACACAACTTTGGCATAAATCCTAAGGGATTCCATTTCTCCCATGAGGTAGTTGATGTCGGGCGTTGGAATTATGATAATTTTTTCCTTGTGAATCCTATATTAATTGTATAGGGTAGGGATTCCGAATTACAGAAAAAGTTTAATCTCATGCGGAGATGTATCAGTATTTTGTTTAGATACATATTTGGTCACGAGTTTAACATCTTTTGGAGATGGTTGGTGAAATGTGTCCGTAGGATGGAAGATTTCAAACTAGATAGCTAATGGAGTGTTCCCCCCAAGGAAGATAAATTACAAATGTATTAGTCATGAGTGTGTCCCAAAAAATAGGATAATTACACATTAAGATGATGGTGTGTCACCCCAAATGTGATGATTTCATAGTGGGATGGTTGATGGGGTGTGTTCTCTCAATGTGTGATAATTTCAAACTTATGGAGTCGGGAGTTTTTCCCCCAAGGGGCATAATTTAACACTATTATGATGGTGTGTGTCCCCCAAAGGGTATATTTTCACACTAATGGAGTCAGGATCTAACATCATTGAGGATTCCCATATACCCTTATTAAGTGACATGAATCAAAACCCATGTAGTTTGATTCTATAAATTATGGTCATGTGGGAGGACCAGTCCATTTTTTTTAATATAATACGGTAAGGATGATTAGGTAATGGAAGCTGTGTCAATGAGGGATCATGTGGGAATTATGAATAGAAGATCATTGAGATATGGGGTTTCAATCCATGTGTGATGTACATAGGTTACACTATTTTAATCATACAAGGTATGAGATGGGGTTTCATCTCCTGTTAGTCATACTTGGGGAATCTGGTGTTCAACGCATAGGGTAAGGGTTATATTTTATGTCATGCGATGAGGAAATTATCATGTAGTTTGACATCGTACGACTAGGACACAAACATGGATGTTGATGTTGTTCAAATTGGACATTTTTTTTGGTTACACCCCATGGGTAATCTTGTCAGGTAAAGTGGAAGATATACCACATTGACCCTCTACCGAGATAGTTTGATGGTTCCTTGTAATGATGGAATCTTTAGGGATTATGTGGCCACCTCTCATGTGGTCATGGGAAGGTCATGGAATCTGAAAACCATGGAAGAGTCAAAATAAAGAGCCCAAATGTTAGGGTACCAATGATTAGAATCATTAGAGATTATATTACCTATTGTTAGAAGAAAAAGATAGGGTAATAGATACACAAGAGGAACAAGGAATGTTTGTTTTGGGGCCAGAATATTTTATCATGGAACATAACTGTATTGAACAAAAATAAATTCTTGGAGGCCATTAAATCTTTAAAAAGTTCAAAACATGGATTCTAGGGTAATAGTTGATTTTTTTAGTATTTTCATGTAGATCATGGTCTCACAAAGGGTGGTCTCTAACGTAAACCTACCCATCCATTGGAGGTGTTGTGTGTGGATCACTCAACCACTATCCAGATCAATTTTGGGCCCATGAGAGGATTTTCTTGCATGTAATCTGCCTTTGAGGGTCCATTGTTTTTGTTGTTGTGATATATTTTTGAAGATATCTATTTTTACATATGAGATAACCGCTTCCACTTCCAGAGATCCAATTCAAGGTGGTGGGTGATGGTAAGGTTCCATTTATTGTCTAAATAGTCAGCTGATGTTGTGAAACTTCACTATGAATGGAACAAGTTTGTGTTCATCTCAATATATTACTACTAGGGCTTGTTTACACAAATTTTCATGATTTAGAATCACCTTTCTCATGCAAGTGGATGGTTATGATATAGTTTGTGAATAAATATATTATTTTATGTGCACATTCCATTGGTGTTGGAGGCTTGATCACGTGACCAGCGTGAGTTGGCATTTCCTTTCCCACAAAATTAGCTGGTCACATAACTAGTGATATTCTGTGCTGGACTCCATTTTTTCATGCATATGCCTTCAATATTATTTTAGCCTTGTGGGTATCCACAAAACCTAGAATTTCCATTTTCACACAATCTGTTTGCGTGAAAACCTATTTTTTGTGGAATCACTTTAAAATTGCATGTGACAACCTCCTTGACCATGTAATGTTCCTTCGAGGTGGGTTCCTTTTTTAGTTCTCCCAAAACAGGCCATTTGGGATGAGAGACACGTTTTTAGTACAAATAAAAGTTCATCCTTTTCTTTTCTATGCCTTCGAATCTTCCACTTCTTAAAAGGATAGTCCTTGGGAGTTTTAGACTTATTAAGAGCCTTATGGCCCTTTTTCCTTGTTCTTACTTATCTTATTCACCTTAATAATCATAGGTTTTTCATGTCCCACAACCATGTCAATGTGGAAAATGAGAGTAGGAATCTCCAAAATAATCTTCTCATTATTATTCAATATTTAATTAACTATAAAATTGTAGAAGGAATTGGGTTTTGAGGAATGTATAAGGCCTTTTCACAACTCATCTAGAAATATAATCCCCATTATGGTTATGTAATCAATATAGATGATAATAATGACTACATGATCCCATCTTCATATTATTCTATAATATTACATGTAAAAAATGCATTAGAGATATTATATCACTCTTGTATTAACATTTCATGATAGATCTCTAGATAGTAAAACAATCCTGCAATATGCATCCTTGTCATCAGGTTTATTTTGAAGGGCATTGGTAATGGATGATGTAATGAAACAATTAACATTTGTGGCATCATTAAAACGTTTTACATAGATATACAAATCATCCTCACTGTCTTCTTTGACAAGATCTATTGGAGTAGGTTTTTCTATGACATATGATTTCCTTTAATGGTATAGGGTAATGTGTTAGCACCATTACCATTCATGAACATTTTTGTATGTGATAAGTTTATTGTTATAATGTATGGAGAAAAATGAAATATTTGAAGTTATATTTATTTCCATTTATACAAATTAGAAGCGATTTCGTATTTTAACTGATTCATGTATATAAATAAATATTGTATTTATTAATTAATCACTAAATATTTTATCAAAAACCAACATCCCTCAAGATTGGTATCAAAGAATATATTTTCTAGAAATTTTTAGTGGAAATAACTCATAATACCCTTATCATAAACAAGACATGGGGTTGACATGTTATTTGAAGGAGTATTTATATGAAATAAAATTTTAAATAACATTAACTCATAGTTCCTTGATCTGTTGAGTTGACTTCCCTATCCTAAAATCCTAAAATTGTATTTCCCTAACCTTTAACTCTTAGTTATACTATGTCTTACATGGGATTTAATCTCTTGATGTGAACTATGTTATGCCATCACAAAACATGAAGTTGGAATTTTATGATAATTCAAAGCACCTCAACATAGGTTGGTCAATAAAATTGAACTATGATTTTATTTTAACATAAGTAGTGGAAGGATACACCAACTTAACATGTATAATTTTGTAATTTTTCAAGTTCGATGATACAATTCAAAATTTTATCTTCATTACCTAGTTTTTAACATTAAATAGATTTACTTAGGTTATTAAAAATGTCTTAGATAAGGTTTATAAATAATATAATTTATTTTAGATATATCTTACAAGCATATTAATTAATCAATTTAGGTCATCATGGATACAAATCAATAAATAAATTAACCATGAATCATAAAATAAATAAAACCATAATGTGGTATGACCATGATCTTTTTATAGTGATTAGTTTTTCACTTCGATGATATACTAACCATATAACTTGGGTAAATACACATTAAACCATGAAATGGTTTATGTTGTAGCTTTGAAACTATCCATCCATGTACCACTAGGATTGGTTTAACCTCAGTACAAAACTTGATCCACCTCTAAAGATGATCCTACACCAATCAAAGTGGAGCTCCATCAATTTCATAATATTTTACTCACACATAAGTGAACATAAACATAAGGTTGGGTAAGAGGTTTATGTAATAAAAATTGTACACTCATAGGCCCTTATATAATGAGAAGAGGTATGCCATGAAATCCATAAATTTAATATAATAATAAATCATAAATAATCCAATAACCTACCATGTTCTGGTTCATTATACTGATCATCCATATACAAGAAACAAATTACGCATTTATTAAAATTATTATTCAATTTTAATCATTATTATTTATGATAAGTCTCTATTGAATCAATTAATTACATTCTTTAACAAATCAACTATTTCATCTTAGTTCTCATCCGAAATTTCATGATATTCTCATCCATCAGTATTTAAAATAAATTTAATTAATTATATAAAATTAACAATGTAAAAAACCTATACCTTAGAAGAAACATGGTGAGTGACCATCCAAACAACCCACATGTAATATATTTATATATCATTTACTAATGCTGAATGTGACATACATGAGTTATCACACAATTTTATGGAATGTTAATAGTCAGATAAAGGACACAGGTAACACCTATTATTTACATAGATTTTAATGTTTTAAAGTACGTAGAGTAATTATGGCATTATGAATTATATATGATATGTAGTTTGGAACCTAAAAATCAATTAATTGGGCTTTTAATATATATAAAATTCTTCATAAAGAATATAAATTGTAAAATAAATGAAACATGGGGAAAATATTGATATGGATTAAGTAGTACAATTAATTAATTTTTAATTCTATTTAATTTTGTAATATACATAAATTGTACTTTCCAGTTACATGGTGCATATATTTCAAACCATTTATCCAGGGCACATTTCATGGGACACATTGTGTAATAATGTTGTGGATAATAATATATTTAATAGTTTCTATATGGTCTATACATAATGATGACATGTAAGAGAATCCCTGGAATGTATTTCAGTAATGGACTACACATCATGTTCAAATGTCAACCATCAAGTTTTTTAGCTAGCTGTGTGCCAAGCTGGCTAGTCAATAAATACAGAATTAAATATACACCTTTTCCAATAAATGAACATAGGAAAAAATAATTCTAAATTATTTCATTGAGAATTGAAAATAGGTTCACATTATGTACAAATGTGTTACATGGCTTGTACTCATCTGATATCCATCCTAGATCTTCATCACCTCTAAATGAGTTCTTTAAATGATTTTCTATTCATAAAATTAATCTATTTTTACTACATTTTCTATAATGAAGTGGGAGAAGAGAAGATCTAATGATTCAGATTAAACAATCAATAAATTGAAATTTAAAAGTGATAATTTTTTTAAATTAATTCAAGAAACTATATTTAATTATAAATAAATATTCGACCTCCCTTTAATACAACATGAATGTTATGAGCATAATTGAAGTTCTAGATGAGTTAATATCAACTTAGTTTTTTCACAATAAATTATTAATATGAGATGTACATTGATGATAAAAATATTCTTCAATGTAATTAAATAAATTATTAATCGACGAGGGAATTAAAATACCAAAATGAAGGATTGGTAGAAAAGGATTTATAATTTATTTAATATTTTAACGAATTAAATTGTAATGATTTATTTATTCTTTGATGAATCGAAAAATGTCTCTATATTGAATAATAATTTCCTTAAAATATTAAATTATAGATTCCCTCTAGTGGTGGTCCACATGTAATAAAAAACATATGAATATCACTATTGGAATCTCTAGGTACTAGTGTGATGAATCAGAATGCTTTCATTGTTCATCTTTTGATCGCCCTGAAAATAACTTTAAGAAGGATTATTTTGGATCTCTCTAGAATATATGGATGTGAAGGAGGATGATCTATAACAATTATTTAGATAGTTTTTTAGAATTATATGTATTAAGACATGATATAATTCTACAAATGTTTTTATGCACAACTAAAAGAAATGAAAAACACACATAAGAAATAAATTAATTGGGTTTATATACAACTAGGGTTAGAAAATAATAATATCACCTGAACCTTTATTATATTTCAAAATGCTTGTAGATCCTTAGGTGTAAAATCATAATAATTTTTTTTATTTCTTAACATGAAAAAAACACAATAATTAATGAAATATTACAAATTCAAATATTATTTAATTTTTATTATTTATTTTCAGAAAATTAAACTCGGTATATGAGACAGAATATATTTTCATTTATTTAATTTCAATTTCACTTTTCTACCCCCATAAATTTCACATTTTTTGGTTAATTATAAAATTTTATGGTTTTAATAACATTTCATGATTATTTGAAAAAATAACACAATTTGGGATTTTAATTATCTAATTTATTTATGATTTTTACCAATTAAAATTTATACCTTGATATTATTTATGAAAATAATTTTTTTTTGTCATAAAAATATCATGGGATTGATTTTATTATTTTAGACAAATATGTGAATCCAATATTAGGAGCCCCCAAATATGGTCACTATTCAGTCATCAAAATCCCTTCACTAATTAGAATATTTTTGTATTTGTACCTATATCTTGTAAATGGATGGAACAATGGTTCTGAAATTTGACATTAATAAATAAATTCTAGTGTAAAAACATTCATAACTATATACCCATATTATTTTTCTGATATTAAGTCCATAAAATAATGGGATGTTTGATTTTATAAATCTATGATTATTTATGGAAATAATAAAATTTTAGAGTAAATGGGATATAAGTTCTTATGAACGTGGATTATGAAGCTAAAAATTCAAGTTAAATCATGAAATTTTTTTAAGAAACATTCCAAAATATAATTCTTTACAATTCAGTCATTAAATTAGTCTAACATGTGAAATCATTTAAAGGACAATTCTTGAGCGAAATTTTCTCCTCCTTTGCATATAAAAATGGACCATTATGACACAATAGATACACTTCCATGACTATAAATTATAGTCCATGGGTGGATTGAAGATGATCGATTGATTCATAAGGAACATACACTACACAACACTATAGGGATACCCATAATTTAAGATTTATTTATTTTCCTTTATTTTTATTTTCTTTTCCCACACAACACTTTCATGTTTTTAGTGTGTTTCACTTTTCTTTAAACATCCCTTGTTTCTCTTCCAACTATAACATCATTCAATATCTCTTCGATCATTCTGTCATGAACTATTTTTAATTTTCAATTGATTGTGAATAAAATAAGTCTTTGACTTGGGGGAGGTATCATGGAGTTATTAATTATTTTTTTTCAATTCAATATGTTTTAAATATATATAGTGGAGTGAGAGTATTGCACGGGTTTTTCGGTTATGCAACATGATATTATTTAAAATTCCATTAATTTTATTTTACTTGTTTTTTTATCCCATATCTTAGATAAACCATTCATATAGTGGATATGGAGTTTCCATAATGTATGAAATGACATATGACAATGTTTCTTCTTTTAGGAATTTCATTCTTGATTGTGGGGTTATTCTATTTTACTATTGAAGGAGGCGAGGATTGGTTCACCATAGGAATTCTAAAATAATACACTCAAGAAATAAAAGGAATTTTTTTAATGAGTTTCCATTAGACAGATTATAAAAATTAAATAAAAGAGTATTTGTACAATAAATGATCCTATCTGATCAACCCTAGGACCAAGACCATTCTTTCTGAACCTCATTATTTATTTTATCTATATGTTAGAATAGTGTTATTCTATTTCATTAAATTAATTTAAAAAAATCCAAAGACCGTTGTTTTTAATAAATAACAAAAAATACAAAAAGGGTTATATTTCGTGAATTATAAATTAGTGATTGATTTGAATACAATGCTTTTCAAGTAAGATGACCCTAGTCATCCTTTTTTCTGCATTAGGGAAATAAAATTTTATTTCTCTACAACCAATGGTAGGAGTGAATAAAAAATGGCATTGTTTATGGGGATCTATTTGATTTTTTGTTCAAATTATCAAATTTCAAATTTTTTAAAACATATATTTTTTTATAAAAAATTAAATAAGAACCCAACATTCCATAATGTATTAAAATTTATAATATAATGTATAAAATAGTTAATCATAAGTGAAAGAATAAGAAATAGATTATACTAAGTAGGACCTCCAATGAAGGGATTATGCTATAATGATAATTGTTAATCAGAAGAAAAGAGTCATTATGACATGGATCACAACTCAATATTTAGTGAGAATGGTAGATGAACTTAGAGACACATTTTAAATAATGAAGGACAAGAAAGAAGTTCCATTAGAGCTACCCCATTTTACTGAATACAACAAATAGGTTGAGTCCTAACTTGAGGATCATCTAAATCCCAACCCTCTCAATGATCATATTGATGATAACCATAAAGATCTAGAGAGTGAAGATAAATATTCATGTGTTGACAGGAATATGGAAAAAAACTGAATCTATTTTGGAGTAACACAGAAGAAGATGAAATGAAACGAGATATTCCCATCTATAAAATAGATGAATCTGCATCTGACTACCTATTTCTATCCATAGAAAAATAAGAAACCACCCAAGTGGTGAAATTTAAAGAAACAAATAATGATCTTGAAAAACTAACTCCATCCACTACGATCCAACTTCATGAGGAACTCACTATTGAAGAAGTGTTTAAACAAGAAACAACTTAGGGGGATGATATCATTTTTAATTTTTTATTTTATGATCATATTAAATATTATTGGAGTATCCCTTCTAACTCATTTAAATTTTCATGATTGTTTAATCCTTTATTTTCCTTAGAAAAATATGAACAAACTGAACCTTCACCTGCTGAGGAACAGAAGGAGGTCCTTGAATTTATTTAACATAAAATTGGGAAATCCCATGTAGAAATACAATTAGTTGTGACTGAGGGAATCATGATAGTGAATTTTCATTTTTAAATAGGGAAATATCTTATTTAAATATAAAATATAATTTTTTAAGGAAAATGCATTCCTATTTTCCCTTTGATTGTTCAATACATGTATCCAATGTTATGATAACACTAGACCAAGAAGAGGAGGGTACACATACAGTAACCATGAAAGAAGATGATCCATTAGTCATCTTACCCACTACCTAAAATCTATACCTAATTGTGATCGTAATGGATATTGTATGCTCTATCCATGGATCATACCTCAAGAAAAATAATCACATTCTTGGAAAAGCCACATGCGGTGGTTCAAGTCAAATAATATACAGCCACCATCAGACAATGAATAAAAAATGGTACTCCCCTATAATGGAGTAAACATTCAATTCCAACATGAAGGATAATACAAATACTTATCTTCATAGGAATTATATGAATTTATATTTCAATTTTAGTCTTAGAAATTAGTCCATGATTAATCCCCAATGCCTCTTATATTTTTTATCTTAGAAGACATGATCATTGTCCTTAATTGAGTAATTATATATTGAATGTTCTAAATAGAACAAGGAGCCACCTAGATGGTTAATTAATAGGATTAAATCTTAATAGGATAGGGACTTCACTATTAATTTTTATCATTCAAACAATCTAAATTTTTTGTATAAAATGCTATTTTGAGCTTAAACATGAAATTTCATGCATATTCATGAATTATTATTTACTTGAAAAAAATGGGTTATGAGTTTCTTATTAATATTATGATTCCATGTTTTAGATCTCAATTTGGATGAATGTTAATGAGAAAAATGAATAATTTAATCATTAAAATAAATCATGGATATTAAAATGAAGATTCATGATTTAAGGGAATTAGTTTATTCATATAAATGATTTTTTCAAAACAAAATTCCTGATTTGAATTTCTAAAATTCATGTGAAATGGTTTATTATTATTCTTTATCAAAATGAGTAATTTTACAATTTCAAATTTCCCTATTCATTAAAGGATATCTAGACCAGTTACTTCACATTTATTATTTTTCAAAATTCTTGGGTGATCTTGGGACATTTCACCTACCACAACATGAATTTGACATTTTCAATGATATGACTATGATAAAACATAATTAAAATTATCAGGGAATCATTTGAAATGTACTTATCCTTAAATACCACCTTTTCATCAATCCTTATTTATCACATTAAGAAAATGAATGGCCTTTTTTGGGACGATCCATGTTTCATGCCATATGAATCCATTCCTACAATCCTATTATTGTTTGGATACTATATTCATGTTTAATTGTGGGGATGAAGGGAGTCATAGTTGAAGAGATTATTTACAATATAAAACAAATTGTGTTGGTTCTACATATGGAAATTTTAAAATTTTGTTTAACATTAATTGTAGTCTTTATTTTTTTCCCTCTAAAAAAGATAAAATGTAAAAAAAAAGAACAATAGCAATGTATAAAATGGTTAGTGATATGGGATAAAAAATCACCATTAGTTGACTGATGATTTTTATCAAATTTGGTTCAGTAATGAATGTGAGGTTTATGTCAATCATATCATTCTGAAAAGAATAGAAATTAAATTGTTCATTTAATGTTATAACATTATATAAAAAAATTAATAGGGTGCTCGAATAATTCATTATCCTTTACCTTGATTATGACCTTACCTTGAGTTTGGGGATGTGGGAGTAGTTATAATTTCAGGTAGAGAATTTAATTAATAATTTACTTTTGTAATTATTTGGTTTACATTAGATATTAAGCTCTTCCATTTGATTTAATATTTAATTACTACCAACCTTATTCCTCAATGTCATTTGAACCTCTAATTAAATCCCTCAAAATTTTATATGACATTTATATTTACAAAGAAAAGAAATAGTTATTCTTAACGCTTATGAATAAATATATTTTCATCTTGATATGAGCATAACTATACTTGAATTTATATCAGGAGTGATGCGTTGAATTATTAAAAAGTGTGGCAAATCCTGATTTTTTATTATTATTAGTAATTAATTAGTGAGATTAATTTAATCAAAGAATAATTTCCACCAGTAACAAACGTGAGAAATAAAAATACTTGAATTAATATTTTCTTTTGAAAATGGAAAATATGAATTTATATATTATGTTACACTTTGAAAAATTATTTGACATAGATGATTCATTAATTTTATTTCCATGAAATTTTAATAATAATAACATTGGTTCTCCCTAGTTTTTATTGTTGAAATTTTTTTCCTGAGGAAAAGAAAGGATTTTGTGTGGGGGAATTGACAGATAATTTTTTTTAATTTTTCAATTTTAAATTCAATATTTATAATCCCACAAAGATGATATTTTTTGGTAAATTTTCCAATTTTATGGTTTTAGAAATTTTTTGATCTTAATTACATAAATCACCTAATTTTGGATTATAACTGATTTAATATGTTGTTGTTTTTATGCCTTAAATTTTTATAATGTAATTTAATTAAATAAAATACATTTTTAAAAAAAAAATCTTGTTCTTTATTTTATTCTTTTATACCAAGAAATGGATCCAACATATAGAGGGCCAAAATAAAGCTCACAACTAATGGCTCAAAATCGGTGGATATATTTTCATGTTTTTGAATTGGGCCTAGAACTCATAAATTTATAACATTATAGAGTAGAAAGTTAACATTAAAAAAGATAAATTATTTAAAAGAAACTTTGAAAACTATGTCCCCACATAATTTTTCATATATCAATATCATAACTGCATGGGATTTCTGATTTTAGAAACTCAATGATTCTTCTTGATCAGAATACAAATATTGTGTAAGTATGATGTATCATATTATAAAAAAGGAATATGAATCTGAATTTTTGTAGTCAAAAATGAAAATCATTTTGGAAAAACATTCCATAATAATACTCTTCCCAGTTGATTTATTAAATGGGTTTACCATGTGTAATATTTTAGAAGAAAATTTTGTTAAAAAAAATTCACCCGTTTTACAAATTAAAATGGACCATTATGACACCATGAATCCTCTAAAATGTAAATAAATTGGAAGAAATGGGTGGAGTTTAGTGGATCTATCAGTTTCTAGGTATATCCCATTGTGATTCACTATTGGGACATACCTACTTAAGGATTTCATTATTTTGCTCTATTTTTTTCTTTTCCTATGTGACACATGAAACTTTTTCAGCACAGTGCTTCTCTTTTATTCTTCCATTATTTTTTCACTTCCATCCATAATGTCATTCTATCTCTATTCTATCTTACCATCTTAATCTATTTTCACTTTTCAAAAGAATGTGACTAACCTGATCCTTGGCCCCATGGGAGATTTCATGTCAGTCTTAATTTGTTTTCATTAATTCGACATGTTCTAACTAAATTTGCGGTGGGTGCGAGAGTATTTAATGAGTTTAGTAGTCATTAACCACAATATTATTTCCAACTTCATTCCTTTCTATTGATTCATTATTGTTCCCTACATTCTCTCTGGAAAACACATCATATGACTCAGGTGGGGTTTCCTGAATTGATGAAATGGAATATAATGGAGTTGAGTATTTAAGAACTACATTCTCATTTGAGGTGTTATATTATTTGACTATTAGAGAGGGTGATATTTGGTGTTCCGAATTCATGCTCAAATCATACACCAAATAAATAAAAGTAATGTAATTTGTTAATGAGATTTCATTAAATTAATTATAAAATTTAATTTAGAAAATTTAAATATTGAATGAAACCTTGTGACCAACCCTAAGAGTAAGACCCTTCATTCTGACCCTCATTTTGTGTTGCATTTGCAGGTTTTGATAGATTTATTTAATTTTATTTCATTATTTTCTAAAATAAGAATCCATTTTTTAAAAAAAGTATAAAAAACCCAAAAGGGATTAGATCGAGTGAATTTGAAATTAGTGATTGGATTAACTGTGATGATTCTCCAATGAGACGACCTTGTTTGTCCTATGTGTGGAATTAGAAAAGTAAAATTCCCTTTTTTCGACTCCTTATGATTGGAGTTCTTTAGTATACAATTAATCCACAAAATTAAAATAAATAAATGTTATATTAACAAAAATTAAAATAATTTTTTATTAAATATGATTCTCATAAAATATTCTCTGAAATATATAGTGATAGTATATATGTGATCAAGAAAACATTAATAAATAATAAACCATGTGAATTAATAATATTTACTCAACATGTAAAATAATGAATAATATTATAATTTAACTAAGTTTCTTGATACACATAGTGTGTAAAAATCTTGGCCTCTTATATGTGGCATTAGATGAAGCAACCCAAAGTCCAAGGATATTCTTTATCAACATGACAATGCACCAATAGAGAATAATGTTAATTTAGTTTTTATATAAGTCTCCATGTAGACACTTAATATATAATATAACCATTTTATCCCAATATATTTAATCAATAAGGTTTAATATCAGTGTTGTCAACCTATGTGTCAGATGTCTTCCACTAACATTCATGAAATTGAAATTTCCTACAGAACACTATTTACTTGGATTTTGTTAGGTTATATAATTTTTATAAAAGGTCTATGAAATGAAATTATGTTAATTAACTAAAGGGAGAAATCCTTTCTTTCATTATTCATTAATGATAACTTTCTCTTGATTCACCCTATATATCCTAAATCAGAACAAACATATGATGCTATGTATTTCATAAATACATTAATGTATGTGAATTATAAAATCTGTTATTAATAATATAAAATTATAAGGATAAATACACATATTCATTGATATGAGCATTGGATGACTCCTATAAATGTGCATTTCTAACTGGCATTTCTCATTATCATTATTTCCTACACTGAGAATTACCAAGGGATAACACCATGAGAAAGTTCCTCAAAGGACTATGAGAATCTAAAATTGATATTTGGAATCATGTTTGTTCTTAAAATTATTTTATCCATGTATAGTAAATATATTAAAAAAATACTATCATGACACTTCCAGGTTCTCATCATAGAAAGGAAATTTTATGACCTTTCAGTGTGAAAAATTATCTTAGGATATTATCCCATTAAATGTTACGTTGAAGTATAATCATGATGGGATAAGTAGTTTATTGATATACATAACTATGTATTAAGTTAATCAAAAATTATATAAAAGTTTATTCTAGGGAACTAACTCTAACAACAATGGTTTCATTAAAGGAACCAATGAATGCTAAGCTCATCAGATAAGGTGGTAGTACCCACATGAAATATCAATACACTATAAAAAACCAATAAATTCACCAATAATACTAATTGAATGGCATAACAACTATGGACCCAAGATTTACATTTTCCCTAACCCATCACGTACAACACCTGATGGTGACATCCCTAGTGTAGGTATAACATCACAATGGATCATTTCCTACTTTTGATGTACTACATGAATGACTCCATGAGATGAATCCACACGGTCCATTATACAAATAAGATATCTAAAACATCCCAGTGGCCCTTGTTTTCACATCCTATAGATTTTGGAGCCTACATCAGGTAAAAACAATACACACATGCCCTAATATAGTGATGTGGATGAGGAAATGTTCAAAATTAAAGAAACCCCCTAGGAACTACCAAGGAGGTATCATGTACACCATGGTTATCATCAACGATGTGAGACCTAAATTTTATATAAAAATAGAGTAGATTGAGTGTATGGACAAGTACATTAGAATAGGGAATAAAATATTCAAGACCACCATGAGAAACCAACAACTAAACATCAATATAAGTATAATGTATCTATTATTTCCTACGCCACTAAGGACCATTTCATATCTCGGTAGTGTCCCAGGGCCAATTATTGACCACCACTTACACAAATAATATAACATCATCCTAATAGGATATCTTACTACCGAACCCAATTTAAAACCCAAACCCATATGACCATGTGAATTTATATCATATTTAACACTAATGTTTTCCTTATTATGATAATGTGAGTAGGAAAACACCATGTTTATCGATTTATCTACACAAATAGAATTATGGTTTCCAACTAAAATATTCATGTCATTAAATGTAATCATTTAACAAAATTATACGAAGAACTATGACACCATTGAAGATGAAATATGTGTGGTGGTATTCATTATCCTCCCAAAACTCAGCAATGGTGAACATATAATAATAGGAGAGAGGATTTCTCGGTTTGAAGTCAAAATAGAAAAACAGGAGTAGATAAATGTTGATTTTATCCTGGGGGAATACCCAGTAAGAATGATTATCAACCTAAATCTTCCATACCACATTCAGATTAAATAATCCAATATTATTATATTTCTCAATGATCACTCATGATTCAAAATTTAATTTCATCATTACACCACTTTATTATAATACATTATTATTGATAATTTAAAATATAAAAACAAATTTCACTTGATGATAGATTGAATAATTTATTTTTTGTCGTTATTAAAATAATAAATATTAATTTTTTTTACGATATCATTTTTAGTGGAGGTGATTTTGAGGGCCAAAGATGAAGTTGAAGACAAATTGTCCAAATAGTGCAATAATCAAAGAAGACTTGTGGACTCAACTTCACACTGAAGCTAATCATTGCAATCAATTAGGATGTAACTTTTTTTGGTCTTATCCAAAGAGGCTAAAACTTTTTTGAATACACCCAATACAAATAATTTCTTTATAGGGCCAAATAGAACCTATCCTTCCACGAAAAATTATATACATGACGTCAAAAGTTTTATTTATTTATTTTGGAAATAGCTCTCACTTTATACATGATCTAGGATCTACATTTGACTTGGAGATAAATTGAAAGTCGTCAATTATTTTTCTAATTCTTGATATGTTGAGTTTTGGTCCCAAAACCCTTGATTAAGTAGTATCTCAAAATCTAGGTTCCCAATACCATATCCTATTTTGGATATAAAAGGGAAAATTAGTAACATCCTTAGGATGTTTGACTAGGAAGAAAATATATGAAATTTTGGAGACCCAAAGAAGTACTATCCTCATCTTATATGTTCTATATTCTTTGGAATGTTCCTCTTCAACATCTACGACCTTCTTCCTTTATATGGAGTTTTAAAATCACAATGATCACCTATGAAAAAACATAATGGGATTCCCAAAATTCTTGTTAGTAAAATTTGGATGATATTTTTAATTATAGGCTTGAATTTAATCTTTCATCATCCTCTATTCTTATTTAACTGTGTCATATGCAGTTTTTTAATGATGAAACTCTTATTATGATGTTTGGGTGTACCCATTATAGTTATGTTTCACACAACATTCAAAACTTCTTCATCACCCTTCTAATTGTGGTGTTTGTGTGGTTCAATGATACAAAAAATTTTAATTGAATATTTTATTGATTATGAATGATAATATTTCAACATATTGTACTAAATATGTTTATTTACAAAACATTTGGGATAAGATCATTCATTTGAAAATATGATGGAAATTATTGTTTTACCCTTTATAGTGCACTGTAGTATTTCAAAGATAAATATAAATATATTTATTATTTGAACTTCAAACATTGTAACTATGTTCCTGACTTAACGGGATACAACTTTTGGTTAGGAAATTGGATCTAAATTGTGCATGTGGTTGGACTAAATAGATCATCAAACCAATGTTAGGCTGAGCCCACCAGATTGGACAATGGTTCTGCATTTGGGCCATAACGTCTGTATACGAGCTTGGAATGTGCCCAAATTTTAAGAGGATCTCTCCAAACAAATTTTACAAAAATATTCCTTCTGAAAGAACATTTGGATCATGCATTTTGGAGGTCAAATGGGTGGTTCAACATGGCTTAAAATATTTGGCCGAGATTCCCCATTCACACTTAAAACCACTTTAAACATAGCCTCCCTTCCACTCCATAAATTAGTGTATTTCTCATTTGGAGGGGTTGGCATGTGCATTGGGAAGTTGAGGGAAGTGGAGAATTGGATCCAATCCAAGTCTCCAACCATTTAAATAAGGGTAGCTCTTGAAGTAAGTATCCCTTCGATGAAGCCTTCTTCTCCTTCTTCTTATTCTTATTCATGTTGTAATACTTTTGTTTGTGTAATAAACTTCTTTGTTCTTCTTTTAATCACTCTATTTTATTCTTCTTTGTTCAAATTGATTCTTCTTTTAATCTTTCTAATTGTTTTGGAATCAATATTGAGGACGATATTGGGTTCTACCCTTTCAATACTCTGCTCATACAAAACATCTCTACGATTACCACACCGCCCATCGAAGAGTAGTTTTCTTAGGGATCAATCTATATTATAACCTCTTCATTTAATTATTTTGTATCATTAATATACTTTAATTCACTTAATATGATCCATTAATTGAGTTTTTAAATTATAAGAAACTAATAGAGCAACTAAACAATTAACACAAAAACACGTGAGGTCGATTATTGTGTGAATTCTGAAAGCACGATCTTAATGGGTAATACAAGGACACATGGGATAAATTTCTAGAGTTAGAACATAATCCCTAAAAAAAATCAGCATCATTTTCTAGAATGGATATGTGCCCTAATTTACCACATACCATAAGCTATCCTTAGAACATCAATCCAAGGAGGGTGTTGCGATTGCATGATTCAATGATAGCCTAGGTTTTAATTCACTTCATCTTTGTGGTGAAGTTAATTATCATAGCGTTATGAGGTTAACAACTTAGGGGATCATAATTTAGTGGATGCTAATTTAGATGATAATGACAAATAATTGATTGAATAGGTAGAGTTAGATCGATTTCTCATTTTAAAATATTCTGAAGACAAACATCATCTTGTTGTGTCTTTTTAATCAAATTGTATTTTAAAAAATAAAAACAGAAAAAATTTATACAATCTTCTTCCAAGAAACATCTTCTAGCTTTATAAATGATAAAAAAACCCCATCCTTTCATGTAAAGTTCTTATTATTTTTATTTTATTTTCAAAATACCTTTAATAAGTTGTCAAATTTACTTCCTCCTTAAAGAGATGGCCTTGGATAGCCACTCTGCTGCAACTAAGTACCCAAAAATCACACAAATAATTGGAGGGAGCCCATGACAACACCTTCAAAATAGCTTCTATTACCGGGGATGCATGTAATTATTTCAACGAATTAGAGTAATTTATTTTATTTTACATTTTATTTTCTTCTATTCTTTCTTTCTTTATTTACCCAATATAAAATTTTCTCCTCTTTCTCCTTTTATTTTCATCTTCTTCTTTTTGGACCATCAACTCAATCTTCTTATCTTTTATTGTATTATGGTCCTCTTTTCTTATTTTCATTTATTATTTTATTTATGACATAAGCTAATCCCAAAGATATCTTAGATCTTGATCCTGAGATTGAATGTAGCCATTGTGCTCGAATTAGACATTCTCAGTAAATGAGAAGATTTAACATTCAACAAGTTGGAGAATTCCTCCACTCTCAAAACATTGAAATTGGAAGAAATTAAAATTTAGCCATAAAACATGAACCAATGATTGAAAATAATGGAAATTAACATAATAGAACTATTTGATAATTGGATTCCCCAAATATGAATTATCAACCAAATTGTATTGCATACCCAAATCTCGAATTAGACTTTGAACTAAAATCTAGGTTAATTCATCTTCTTTCAAAGCTTCATGAATAATCCTGTGATGACCCAAACAAACACATTAATGAATTTAATGTGGGTTTCTCAACCCTAAAACCAAGAAATATATCTGAAGATCAAATCAAACTAAGAGCAATAACATTCTCACTTGATGGAGCTGCAAAAGATTGGATGTATTATTTATAACCCGAAGATGTAAATTGTTGGAACAATTTGAAATTCCTTTTTTGCAGGGATTTTTTCTATCTTCAAGGACTACATCCATTCAAAAGGAGATATCAGGGATCAAGAAAGCCCAAGGGGAGTTAACATATGAGTACTAGGAGCAATTCAAGAAGTTATATGCAAGCTGCCCACATCACAAAATTAGTGAGAAACTACTCATCTAAAACTTCTATGACTCACAACTATGGAGAGAAGCATAGTGGATTTCGTAGCTTGAGGAGCATTTGGGGAAAAGCGCTAGCTGCTACACATGCGTTGATTAGCAAGACGACCTAGAAATCCAATCAATTTGGCAATTGAGGTACAACACATGTCAGGGGAGCACATTTGGTAAGTCCTTCTTCTCTTGAGAGAAATTTGATTGATACCAAGTTAAAATAATTGACCACTATGGTGAGTAAAATTTCATTGGATTAAAATACATATCAACCCACTCCTTCAAGGTGTTGTGGAATTTTCACTAAGACAAGCCACCCAACTGAATGTTGACCCCAACTACAAGAAACAAGAGATTGTGCAATAGTGTTTCCTAGGAGACCATATCTGCAGAAGCAACAACCATATCTCTAAAAGAAGACTGATTTCTTTGTTCCAACATACAACCAAGGGTGGAAGGATCAATCAAACATGAGTTATATATCTTGACAACAAAAAGGTCCCCTTTTCAACAAAATTTCCAGCAGGATCCACCCTACCAACATGGTTTCTAACAACCCCAAAGGAGATTTGATGCTCAAGTATCAACATGTCAACTAATAGGTAAGTCTCAACCAAAATTAGATTCTAAAATTGATATCCTTTTAAATCAAAGTGTTATTAATCAACAGACGGAGTTGAATAGTCAAGGTTTGGAGATGAGGGAGTTGAAGTCTCAAATGAGCTACATCACCACTGCCCTCAATGAACTGGTAAGTAAGAATTTTGGAAATCTACCATCCCAACATACTCAAAATTCCAATGGGAATGTCAATGCAATCAAAATGAGAAGTGGGAAGAAAAAAAATGATACATCTTCACCTATCCTTCATTCGGGATTCACCTAAACTCTGGAGAAGACCCATTCAAAACCAGTGGATGAGAAACCCATGGAGGAAGATAATGGTAAGAAAGAGTTTGATGATTTTTCTCCTAACCCACTTCTATTTCCAAAAAGGGTTGTACAAACCAGGAAGATGGCGGACAAGGTAATGAAAAAACTAATTTTGGACACATTTAAGCATGTGGAGATCAACATCCTTCTACTGGATGCTATCAAGAAAATATCAAGGTATGAAAAATTCTTAAAATAACATTGTACCAATTGAAGAGGGATCAATGTAAATGACAGGATCAATATTGGAAGGAATGTTTCTGCACTCATTAGACCAACTCGAGCAATGACATCAAAGTGAAAGTATCCCGGGGCATTCACCATCCCATTCACCATAAGGGAGTTACACTTTTTTGATGCACTTTTTGATTTAGGAGCTTCTATAAATGTGACGCCTCACTCTGTATTGTCTTCATTTCAGGTTGGTGACTTGATGCTAACAAGAGTAGTGGTGGAGTTAGAAAATAGAGATACAACATATCCAGTGGGAGTCCTTGAGGATGTACTTGTCTGAGTACGAGACATTATCTTTGCATCATATTTCAATGTTCCTAACATGTAAGATGATTAGGTAAGATCACATGCTCCCAATATCTTAGGTAGAATCTTCCTCAAAACTGAAAAAAGTACCATAAATTTCAATGAGGGTACACTTTTCATGGAGTTTGGTGATGAAGTTGTGACATTTAATGTTATGGACTCCATGAAGTACCCCTCATAGGACCATTATGCATTTGTTATCTCCCATTTTGAACAAAAAAATAAACACCCCATAGAATTTGATTATCGTATTCTTAGAAATATTATGAGTATTGGTTCTAGTTTGATGTCTAAGAGTTCATACACACCTATTTCTAATAAAAAATACTCTCTTAGATTTGATTTTGAAATGGATTAATATTTTCATTTTGATCATGTAAAATCGGATTATGACATGGTTGTTTGGTATGGTGATGGATTTGTTGCTTTATTCATTTATTTTGGGGATGTATATTTTGATACTGATATTTACTGTGCTCATATTTCACTTCCTTCAATTTCTCCATCCATACATCACCCTCTACATTGGAACTCAAGCCATTTCCCCCTCATCTCAAATACCCATACTTGTTAAGTGGTAAGAAATTACTTTTTATCATTGCTAAAAATCTCCCTTTTGAACATGATGAAAATCATTTAAAGCTTTTGAGGGAGAGAATTAAGATAATCGGGCGGACCTTGGCTGACATATCAGGTATTATCCACTCCATTTTTATGAAGAATATTATTTTAGAGGATGAGACTAAACCAGTTTGGCATCCACAAAGGAGAATCAATCTAATCCTTCTAGAATTTGTTAAAAAAGAGTTTGAAAAATTGCTCGAGGTAGGTATAATTTATCCCATTTTATATTCTTAGTGGTTGAGTCCTATTTAGGTTTTTCTGATGAAAAGTGGTGTTACAGTTGTTAAAAATGATAAAGATGAGTTTGTTCCAATGTGGGTGAAATCATTTCACGTGTGTGTATTGATTATAGGGAACTAAATCAAACCACTAGCAAGGACTATTTCCCATCCCATTTATTGATGAAACTGCTTGAGAGACTAGCTAGGAAGACACATTATTTTTCCGTGGATGGATTTTCTAGATATTTTCATGTTCTTATTGCTCTGGAGGACCAAGAGAAGATAACATCCACTTTTCCATTCGGTATGTTTTCATATTGAAGGATGCCATTTGGACTTTGAAAAGCCACAAGTACCTTCTGGAGATGCATGGTGAGTATTTTTCCATATTTAATTGAGTACAACATTGAGGTATTTATGAATGAGTTTACAATGTATATGTATTTATTTGATGATTACATCTCTATTTTGGGAAAGGTTTTTAATCCTTGTATTGAGAAGAATATTGTCTTAAACATTGAAAAGTGCCATTGTTAGGGTAGAGCATCTCATTGTCTTAGGGATGGAGTGTCAAAACATGGGATAGAGGTTTCTATATATAAGTTAGATAAAATTTCATCCTTACTCGATTCTTCATGTGTGTGAGATGTTAGACCATTCCTAGGGAATATAGGATTTTATCGGCACTTCATCAAAGACTTTAGTAAGATTGATTTTCCTATGTCATGATTACTTCAAAAGGATTCTGATTTTTTGTTTGATGATTCTTACATGACTTCCTTTGATGAGCTAAAGAAGTGTATGAACACTCCACCTATCATACAACCCCCACTGTGGGAGCATCCTTTTGAGATTATGTGTGATGCCTCCAACTTCACAGTTGGGGCTGTTTTATCTCAGAGGGTGGAGGGACATTCAAATGTGATTGCATATGAATCAAGTACACTGGAGTCAGCCTAATCAAATAACACAACCACGAAAAATGAGTTTCTTGTTATCATATTTTCTTTAGATAAATTATGTTCATATTTATTGGGATCTAAAGTAGTTGTTTTTTTAGCCATGCTACTCTGAGGTACTTCTTGATGAAGCCATACACAAAGCCCATACTTATCCGATGGATTATTCTTCTTCAAGAATTTTATATTGAGAGAAAGGACAACAAGGGGTCGGAAAACCTAGTGGTGCACCACATGCGTAGGCTCACTCACACACTAGAGGGTGACACCTCAAACTAATTACCACTCTGGGAAACTTTTTTAGATGATCATCTTTATTCCATACCATTTAGGCATCCTTGGTATGATAATTTAGTGAACTACATTGTGGAAAATGAAATTATAAAGAATTTAAAGAAACAGCAATTCCAAAAATTAATGAGCGAGTCTAGATTTTATGTGTGGTATGGTCCCTAATTATGGTGAAAGTGTAGTGACAATGTAATTATTAGGTCTGTTCATAATCATGAGTTTGATTTTGTTCTGAAATTCTGTCATATACTTGCTTTTAGTGGGCACATTGTACCCCAACAAACAGCTTGGAATGTTTTGGACTCTGGATTATATTGACCTAGTTTATTCCTTGATTCTCACGTGTTTTGTAAGTTGTGCACACATTTCTAGCACACTAGTCATATTTCAAGGAGACACAAGATGACCCAACAACACATATTGTTCTGTGAGATTTTTAATGTATGGGGAATCAATATTATGGGTCCTTTTCCTAGTTCATTTGGGTTTTTTTATATTTTGATTGATGTTGATTATGTGAGTAAATGTGTGGAAGATAAATCCATCATGACTGATGATTCTTAGGTTGTAGTGGAATTTTTCAAGGCATATATTCTTTATGGGTTTGGAGTACCATAGTAAATTATTAGTGACCCAGAGACACACTTCAACAATCATAATTTTGCATCCCTCCTTCGAAAGTATGGGTTGCACACAAAACATCCACACCATTCCATCCCCAATAAAATGGAAAGTCTGAGGTTTCAAATAGGGAGTTTAATTTTTTTTTGGAGAAAATGGTGATACCAAATAGGAAGGATTGGATCAAGCACTTGGATGATGCATTTTGGACTTATAGGACAGTTTACAAGACCCCCATCAGTATGCCCCCAGTGCGAAATGTTTTTGGGAAATCCTGTCATCTACCTGTGGATGTTGAGCATCGGGCATATTGGGCTATAAATAAATGTAACATGGATTTGGCCCAAGATAAAATCCAAAGGAAGCAACAAATTCAAGAGTTTGGGGAGATTCTATTTTCTTCATATGAGAACTCAAGGATCTACAAAGAAAGATCAAAAGCAACTCATGACAAAATGATCCTGAAAAGAGAATTTCAAGTTAGAGTGAAATTCTTTCTCTATAGTTCACAACTAAAGATGAGGCATGTGGAGATTGAAAAAGATGAAACTGAACGAAGCATTACAGTCAACGAGAAATGTTTGAAAAAAATACATTGAGGGACTTCCTACTGATGCAGTGGATTTCATCACGCTGCATGACCCCATCATCACTTGAGCATATCATGATGTTCCTAACCCTTTCACTTTTATATTCTTTTTCATAATTAAAATTATAAATTTCATGTGCATATATCATCTAATACTTTCACATTGAGGACAATGAAATATTTTATGTTTGGGTGAGGGGAAAATTTTTGGTGGGTAGATATTTAGGATTCTCATTTGTGTGTTTTACGTGTATTTTCAATTATGTTTTTGGATAAATTTTTCAAAAAAAAAACAAAAAAGTTACAAAAAAATAAATAAAAAATAAACAAATATATCATGTATCATTCTCATGAGGAACATACAAAAAATGAATGTTTCAGAAAATTATTCATAGAAATATAAGAATGATTAATATTTCATCATCAAGGGTCAACTTTTATAAAAATTGAAGTCGTCGATGATATGAATGGTTGTGTAATTATAAAACCATTTAGATTTTGACATCATTATTTGTGATATTTGTTCATGATAATTTATTTCATTTTTTTCTACACTCAATTTTCCACAGAAATCAAGACTTTTCAGTTTCTATTACCCAATTGAATGTATATTCTGGGTAAGTAATCCTTTTTATCTTAAAACATGGTCTCTCCATACATTAGTTTCTCTTCCGATCATTTCCATCACTATACTAGATTGACATAAGTGTGTGCACCTATATCTAACTATTTTACGCTGTCCCAAAAAATTAAAAAATAAATAAATAAATAAATAAAGAGGGGAGTGAATAAATGTACAACATGTGGGGATATTTAGGTTTCGAGCACAAGGTTTGACTTCTGGGAATGCTAAAATTAGTGGGTTTTGGAATTTGATTGGAAAGGATGTTGAAAAGGTTCAGTGGAATAGAATCAGGTTAGAAGATAAGAATTCATTGACCTGAATATAAAAGATAAAGGGAGGAGAGACAAGCTTTTAATGGTTGTCACATACATACACGTGGAGAATTAGTGTCATGGTAGACCCATTACTTGTTTTGATTTGATGGGTGTTATGAATATCACTGGATTTTGGTGCGACACAATTTATGAGACAATGACTTTATAATTTATTGATATAAACAATTTATTTTATTCTTACTTTTCCTATATTTGCACTGTGGATTGAGAAATTTGAATATGCATACCCTGTCAATTTTTTCCAAATACGTGATATGAGGTTTTCCCAGGAGTGAAAAAGGGTATGTGTGGGGGAGTTGATAAAACACATATTTATAGAATATTTTATTGATAATAAAAGATAAAATTTCTTCTCATTGTGTTAAATATGTTTATTTATAAAATATTTTGGATTAGATCATTCATTTGATAATTTGATGGAAATTCCAGTTTTACCCTTTATTGTGCACTGTAGTATTTAGATGATAAATATTTTAATATTTTTTATTTTAAAATGAGATTTGGTAACTATGTTCCGAACTTAATGGGATACAACTTTTTTTAATGAAATTAGTGCAAAATTTTGCATTTGGTTGGACTAAATAGACCATGAATCCAAAGGTGGGTTGTGCCCGCCATATTGGACAATGGTTCACTATTTGGGCCCTAACGTCTTTTTACAAGCTTGGATTGGGCCTAAAATTTTAGAGGAACTCTCCAACCCAATTATTCTCAAATAAGTATTCTTTAGGAACAACTGGTTCCCGTGTTTGGGAGGAAAAATGGGCAGTACAATTTTTATTAATCAATTTGGCTGAGATTCCCCATTCACACTTGAAACCTCTTTAAACCTAGCCACCCATGCACTCTATAAATTAGTGTTTTTCTCATTTGGATGGGTTGTGACATGCATTGGGAAGTTGAGGGTAGAGGATAAGTGGATCCAATATAATTTTCAAACCATTTTAATAAGGGTATCCCTTGGAGCAATGATCCATTCGATGAATCCTTCTTCTTCTCCTTCTTCTTCTTCTTCGTGTTGCAATAATTTTGTTTGTGTAATAAAATTATTTTTTCATATTTTATTTATTATATTTTATTATATTTCGTTTAAATTTATTCTTATTTTAATTTTCTTTATTGGGATGGAATCACGAGTGGAGACGAGATTGGGTTCTACACTTTCAATCCTTTGCTCATGCAAAATGTCTCCACGACGACCACACAACCCATAAAAGAGTAGTTTTCATAGAGATAGATCTATCTTAAAACCACTTAATTTAATTAATTTTAATCATTGATAAACTTTAATTCACTTAATATGATCCTTGAATTGAGTTTTTAAATTGTAAGAAACTATGAAAGCAATTAACCAGTTAACATAAAAACACGCGAGGATGTGTATTGTGTGAATTGTGAGAAGGTGATATTAATCGATAATACAAGGCCACATGGGATAAATTCATAGAGTTAAAATATATAATACCTATAAAAAATTCATCCACATTTTCTAGAATGGATATGTGCCCTAATTTTCCATTGACTATAAGATATCCTATAAACATCAATCAAAGTTGGGTGTTGTGATTTCATGTTTGGAAGATATCCTAGGGTTTAATTCACTTCATCTTTGTTATAAAGTTTATTCTAATAGTGTTTGGGTGATAATATGTTAGAGAATCATAATTATGTGGATGTTAATTTAGATGATAATGATAAATGATTGAGTAAATCAGTATAGATGGATTGATTGGGCCATTAAAAAAATTCTAAAAAAACATCTTCTTATTGTGTCTTTTTAATCGAACGTCATTTCAAATAAAATAAAAAAATTATACAATATTGTTCCAGAAAACATATTATTGATTTATTAATGGTAAACAACCCTCCATCCTTTCACGTAGCATTACTAATCCTTTTTATGTTATTTTCAAAATACCTTTAATAAGTTGTCAAATTTACTTCCTCTTTTTAGAGACGACCTTGGTCAGCCCCTCTGATGCACCTAAGTACCAAAAAATCACACTAATAATTTGGGGGCGGACACGAAAGCACCATTAATTCTTAATGGTCAATTTTACTCTCATAAAAAATTTACTAGAAATCTAAATTTATTTCATCATATCACTTTTAAATGACATGAAATCCTAGATTACATTTCAAAGTCTTCACATGATTCCTCGGTGAGTTTTGGTTTTGACGGTAGACCAAAATCACTCTATCATCGGTAGTAGTGGCAAATCATTTTGTATTTACAACTGAAAACTTGGAGGTATCATATTATAAATTCCATAACATTATGGTTATAGATTTTAAAACCCACAGATTAAATGATATAAACCATATCCATTCAAATGATTATAGATGATCGTGATGGTATTTCCCTAGGTTTATTTGGGTTAATAAATTATATTAATTAATAATTTTCTCACCCTTTCATTTGTCTACTATGTTCATATATTATAAAACCCAATTTTTTCAAAAAATTCCCTTCCCTATTTTATTCATAATCATAAAATTATTTTTATATTTATCTTCTAAGGCTCTATCGGGAGATGGGCTAGTTTTCCTAATACAGTCCAGAAATTATACTAAAAACAATTTCTAAATTGATGCACTAGACAATGTGATAAATTTTTTGAGAAATTGGTGGGTAAACAATATCATTTTCTAAATTTATTTCATTCTTTTAATGTTTATTTATTACCCATATTAATCTGTAACGTTTTCCATTTGATTGTTTATTTTGTTTTTGTTTTGTTTTTGTTTTTTTGTTTCTTCTTATTCACTCTCTCTATATAACCTATCACTCTAATTTTATAGTATAACAGTATATATTCATTTATACTTTCATTATTCATAGATTTTTAATTTCATTTTTTTTCTATTACAAAAAGGAAAAAATTAAAAGAAACAAATGAAAACTTTTCATCATATATAAATGACCCATTCAGGAAAAGAAAAAAAGATTGAATTAGATGAGAAAATTGAAAAGGCCATTCAATCAAATATTATCTCATATAGAGGAGGACAATAATGTAAAATTTAGAAATACATTTTGGAAAATCATGTAGTTTAGAAACAATTTAAATGTGAATGAAATTAAACCCCCCAAAACATGGTTGAGAATAATAGATATCTAAAAGAAATGGACACCTCAGATATAAATTACCTACATATGTACATAAATTCCCCATGGAAGAAACCAAGATTGAGTTATGATCTAGACTCATCCACCACCTTCCAAAAATCCAAGGTCTTCCTGGTGAGGATCCTCATGAACATCTCAAAAAGATTCACATAGTGTTCTCCATCATTAAACCCGAAAATGTGACTGAGGACCTCATAATGTTCTGTTTTGTCCCTTTTCCCCTCAAAGCTATAGAGAAAGGCTGGATATACTATCTACCAACAATAATTAGTGATTTTAATGACATTAAAATACACTTTTCTAGAATTTATTCCCATCATCCCTGACTACATCACCGAGAAAAGAAATCGGTGACCTTAGACTATCACAAGGAGAGACCTTTCATGAATGTTGGGAATGATTAAAAAGGCTTCTTTAAACTCCCCCATCACCAAATTAGAGAAAACATTCTAATTCAATACTTGTACTAGGGTCTTGTCCCCATGTTTCTTGGAATGAATTACGTTGTATTTGGTGGTGACCTCATTGATAAAACTACTTATGCTGCCCATGAAATAATCCCAAACATGGTAGAAAATAAAAAAATTGGTAAATGATAAATTACACCCACTCAAGGAGATCATGAGGTAATTCTTTCATCTATAGAATAAAATTTATATAATGAACATGATGAGATACATAAAATTATTAAAAAATTATATCAAGCTTAAGGTAATTCAAACTCTCTTACCATTACATTGCATTATGGAATTAGTTTTGATAGTAGTAATTTTTTTACCTGTACCCCATCTTTAGGATTCATCTAATTCTTATGTTGTACTATTTCCATGGTTTATATTTCATTAAGCACCCACTTCAAGAAAGAACCATTCATGAAAAATCCAAACCCTGGGAGGAATATACAACTGTAGAACTGATAAGGAGGTAACTAGAGCAACCCTAAAAATAAATAGTATCAACGAAGCCAAGGTATTAACCCTTCTTATCCATCACCATACTGAAATAGTACTCCTCCCCCCAAATATGAACCAGGCATTGATGGCTTGGTGAAGAAAATAAAATCATAGAACCTCTAGTTCCAATAGACAATGATGTCAGAAAATCATGACCTACCAACTCATGTGAGACAATTTGAGAACCCCGTCAATATGATAAAGATTCATGGTTATTGAAAACTACACTCTGACCCATTTCTGATTTGAAGGAAAATGGTAATGTATGTGCAATCAAACTACATAGTGGTTAATAAGTTTCTTCTTTCAATGACTCTACTCAATTGCCCTATACATCTCTTTAAAACATTCTTTACCTACCATAAAAGGTTTCATATGATGAAAAAAATAGAGAAAATGGTAATAAAATTATAATTGATGATTCCACAGAAAAATCAATTATAATTTCTTTCCCATAAAGACACTATCAATCTAATTTTTTTTGACAATGAGATTGATATAGAAATCATGGATATATTTAAATAGGTACAAGTTAACATTCCTCAATGGGATGAATTTTTACAAATTTTTCACTACACCAAATTTCATAAATAACATTTCACCCATATAGGATTTCTGATGTGGAATTAGAGAATAATCCTTTTAAGAAATGTACCCACCTTGATACAACAAACAATTCCAATCAAATGAAAGGATTAGAAAAATTTTGTGATACCTTACACCATATGAGAGGCCATAATTTTTATGTAATACTGTATTTGGGATCATTAATTAATGTAATTACTCACTCCATGTATACTTATATACTATTTGGATATCTTCAACTAATAGGTATCATCAGGAAATATTCCTATCGCCATACAAAACACCCATCATGAGTGGTCAGGGATGTCATTATAGGAGTAAATAATCTCATATTACACATATACTTCTACATTATTAATAAGGAAGAGACATGAGACCTTAAAAATGATACCCTAATACATAGAATGGATTCCTTAAAACATAAATTACAATCATCAGTGTTCAAAATGGTACTTTTTCTATTGATTTCTGTGTTGAAAAGTTAAATATCAACATCCATGATGCTATGAAACACCCTGTTGAAGAGCACAAAAATATTCTTGACTATTCAATTAATGTTCTCTATATTGAATTATAAAAAAATTCTCTGCTCAACCCATACTTTGATTCATTTTACTCTTCCTCACTCTTTGATCAATTTAGTTGTGACTCATGTTTTGAGTATTTTTTCATTCAGAAAAGAGTGAAATTTCGCATTAATTGATGATATTGATTTTTATAAGGTACCCATGATATTAGATGATTCTAAAAATATTATATCCATTGATTATATTTATTTTGATAACAAACATGAGTAGGTGGATAGTTTCATAGACATCACTCCCCCTAAATCCCCTCACTCGATACAAAAATCCCCATAGTTGAAACTAAACCCACTTCTTTTTAATTTAATATATGCATATATCAAGGGTATTGGAAAATTTCCAATCATTATCTCCAATTAAATATCTTCCCAAAATGAATCAAAACTGCTACAAATTTTGAGAGAGTGTAAAAAGGAAACCGGATAGGCATTGACTTACATTCCTAGAATTAGAAAACCAAATTTTATGTGAAATATACTTTTATATTATGAGGCCAAAACCATAAGGAAAGCTCAATGATTATTAAATTACACCCTCCTTGATGTTATAATATTAGATGGTAGTAAATTTATTGTTTTGGGTGAAATTTATCCCATTTATCATAGTAAATGGGTTAGCCCACTGGAAACTATGCATAAGAAAATCGGAATAACAGTTATGTCAAATTAAATGATTTAATTGGTTCTAATACACATGCAATATAGTTGGTGAGTCTATGTTCATTACAATTGAATAAATCAAGGCACACGAAATGAACACTTTCCTCTCAATTTCATTGACCAAATGTCTGAATGATTGGCTTGTAAGTCTTAATATTGTTTCATTGATGTCTATTCAGGTTATTTTAAAATCTATATTGCCCTCAAGGATCAAGAGAAGTAAAATGTTACCTATCCATTCGGCACATTTTAATATAGAATGATTCTTTTTCTTCGTTTTAAGGATCTTGATACTTTTCAAAGATGTAAATTGAATAACTATTTTGAGTACCTTTAGAATTGAATGGATCTTTTGTGAATCATTTAATTATTTATGGATCTTCCATTATTGAGTTTTTTAGACCTAGGTTTTTTCCATTTTCATTACATTGAAAATGAACTCATATAAAATTAATAAACATTCATTTAATGTTGTAGTAGGGAAAATTTCATTGGTATATTGTTTTAAATGAGGGAATTTATTTGGATAAATCAAAATTTAACAACTTTTAGTTATCATGTATCCATAACATGTTAGTGTCGTATGATCACTCTTGGATCTAGTTGGGTGTTATCGTTGATGCATTAAAGACTTTAGTAAGATCACAATTACCTTATCCCAGTTATTAAAAAAAGTATCTATGTTTTTTTATAAAAATTTTGAGGATGAATTCAATTCACATTAAAACACTCCCATATCTCCACCCATTATCCATCCACTAAGGTGTAATATCCCCTTAAAAAATGTCTGATGCATCTAACATTTTAATTGGGGTAGTTTTATCACAAAGGGTTTATATTTATCTTGATGTCATTGTGTAGGCCTCATGGACACTTGACCCCACCCAAGAAAACTCTATGACCACTAAAAAACAACTTATTTCTATTATGTTCCCTAGAAAAAATACTATTCATATCCTTTTGGGTCAAAATTTATTTTTTAGATTCTTTTTTTATTCATTTTCTCCATATAAAATTAGAAGCATGGCCCCACCTCATCTGGTGGATGCTCTTACTACATGAGTTTTACCTTGAGATTTTAGATAATAAAATAGTGATAAATGTGGTAGCTAACCGCATTAGTAGGATTTCTATAGCATTCAACTACCGTCATGAATCAACCCTCCTCATTGGATAGTTCTTCCCTCAGGAGATCCTTTGGGATGTTGTGGACCTTACCCCCTAATATGTGGACATTATAAATTTTGTACCATCATCTCAGGTCCCAAATGATATCAATACTTCACAGTACTAGAGACATTATTACGGTTCATGATGGTACATTTGGGATGACCCATATTTGTAGAAAATTTTTGGTGATCAAGTTGTTCATCGGTGTGTCCTTGGCCATGTATTCACCTCTATTTTGAGGTTCTGTCACACTTTGGGTTGTGGGGACCACTATTTCTCTCAACAAACAAATTGAAAGTCCCATCACTAGGGATGTTTTTTCCCAAAAATTTATAGATATGACCCTAATATTTGTTCATCATGGACATCATTAAAATTTATTGGTATTATCTCTAATAGTAATGAAATACCCCAAAAAACCTATGTTATTTGGTGAATTCATCAATGCATGGGAAAATTAATTCATGTGGCCTTTTAAAATTTCATATGGATTCACTGTTGTTGATTTTTTGGGGTCTTATATTTTCAGTGGGGTTGGTTCTAAGATTGATCATGAGTGATCAAGATTTACATTTTTTCAATCACTACATGAAGAACCTTTTTGGTAAGTATTGGGTTGTTCATAAGGTATCCACTGTATATCACCCTCAAAATAACAGACATGGAAACAATATCAAATTGGGAATTTAACCAAACCCTGTGTAAAATGGTACAACCAATGAATAAATATAGTATTTTGTGCATATATGATGCAATTTTGGAATATCTAATAAATTATAAAACTAGATTCAAATGTCAACTGATAAGATTTTTCCTATAAAATCTTGTCACCTACAGAGGGAGGTAGATAACTATACATATTGGTATGTTAAACAATATAATATGATTCTCTCAGGTATAGGTGATCATAAGATGTTTTAGATTGAGGAGTTAGAATAAATTTTTCTCTATGAATTTGGGAACATTGAAACCTATAAAGAGAAGATAAAATCGTTCCATAATGGGATGATTCATCAGTACAAGTTGCATATTGGTTAGAAGATCCTAGTGTACAATTATAGGATAAATCATTACCATGATATGCTTCATTCCTCATGCCCCAGTCCTTACATGATTACTAATGTTTACCCTTTTGGTGCAATAATGGGTTTTCATGAACTAAGTGGATTAAGAATTACCATCAATGGGTAGATACATAAAAACTTTTATGAGGATTTTTTAAATCATCCAGTGGAGTAAATCCACCTTCAAGAAGGAATATACTAGTGAAACACACCATGTTTTATCCATCCTTCCCCCATAATCTTCTATTACAGTGAGGAAACTTCACACTCAAGGCATGAGGGTGGGTACATTCCTTGGATTAATATTATTTTCTTATCTATCTTATTTAATATCTTTTTTGTTTGATGCATATTATTTTTATCCCCTCTTGTGCTCACAAAATCATAAAACATAATGAAAATGAATACCTATATTAAAGAATCAATTTTGTTTTTACATTTTTCCCATTATGGAATAATCCTTTTCCTGAATTTAACATTAGGATGTAATTTTTTGTAAATTTGTTGTTTTAAAATGATATTATTTATTTATATCTATGAAATAGTTTATATGAATGATACCCATTATGTGAGTAGTATATTGAAATTTTTTCCACATAATATCTCCACACATATTTGCAATAAACCATGAATTTTAAATATCTCATACTTAATAGAAGGTAAATATATGTCAGCTTAGTATTTATAATATTTCTAAAATTATTTTTCATAATTTCATTGCTTGTCTGATCTGTTTAATTTCTATATGTGATTTATATATGTATATGTATCTACCATCAGACAGTTGTACACCCTAATGAAAAACAAAAAAAACACAAAAAAATATTCTTTGTATATTAAGAAGGTAAAAATTTATCTTCTTTATCCTTTGATCATCTTTTAATAATTAAAATTAGTCTCGTGGAGAAATCAAACAAGGTTTGAGAGATGAGTGAGAGATATATTTCAAGTGAAACTTAAAAAAACAATTAAAAATAATAAATCTTGGGTGTGACGAAATTTAAAAATAATGGGGATATCTAGGTTGAGAGATTATGTTTTTAAATTTGGAAACTCTTATGTGTGTGGGTCTTGAAATTTGATTGAAAATGATGTAGGATAGTTTCAATGGAAAGAATTAGGTACACATAAAAATATTAAAATAACCTATATAAACTAGATATAATGTGGAAATAATATCATGTATTTTTTTTTAACAAGAACACATTTATTGTCAGTGGAATAGTTTAATTTTTTTCCATTCTTAGACTGGTATCATAGACCTCATTGAATTTTGTTCTGATACATTTTATCAGACTTTTTTTCCATGATCATTCGGTATAACTCTTTGGTGTTGTTTTTTATTTTAGCAAAGTTATATAATGAATTAAAATTTCATTAAAAGTTAAATCATCCTGAATTTGGTAATATATCTATGCATAAATTTTTTCAAAATGTGACTTTTTCAAGGATGTCAAATGTTTTAGGTTTGGGGGTGTGATCACACCACAGTTTTCTATTTTATTTTACCAATAAACCGTGGTATTAAACTAGATTTGTATTGAAAATTACACAAATAATTAAAAAATAAACATCATTTTTTAATCTATATTTTAATTCTTTATCAATATTAAATTGGTTAATTTCACTTATTTTTAGGATTTCGTTATATACGGAGGTGACTAGTAGGGCCTATAATGATGTTAATGAAAAATGGGCCAAACTACATAGGAATCAAAGCACACATGCAGACTCAACCACACACTTCATCTCATCCATGTATCCAATTAGTTAGAAAATTTGTGTAATGATACAAAATTTAGTGGGATACAACTCTTTTTAAGACATTTAAGCCTAATTCAACCATTAATGGGAACAAACAAAACTATCTATATAATAAAAAGAATCTTCCCAAAGTCAAAAGTTTGGATTTGTATTTTTCTAATATATGGTATTTTAAATATTATATAGACACCTAATTTAATATGAAGATGGATAAAAGGTCTTAATTTTTTCCACTTTTTTAAAGATGTGATAATTCATTTTAGAATCCCATAACCATGGACCCAGTGGAAACATGATATCTGGGTTCCCAAAACAACATCTCATGATTGATATAAATGGGAACCTTGGTTACCACATTATGAAGATGTTCCATGAAGAAAAGATCTACCATTTTGGACACCCAATGGATTACTATACTCATCATATAAGATCTATATGATTTGGTACATTTTTCATAAATATCATTGGATTTATACCTTTACATAGAGTTTTAATCTACTTGGGATCACTCGGCTAGGAACGTGATATAAATACCTAGCTTCAAATTGGAATATTTGAATGATATTTTTAATTCATCATTATCATGTTTTTATTTGAATCTAATTTTCGTATTTTATTTAATTATTTTTTATTATGTCATTATCAAACTTATATCATAATGTTTTTGTGTACCCATCCATGTGATGTTACACACATGGTTCAAAACTTCTTATTCCTCATACAATTGTGGTGTTTTTGTTTGGTTCTTATTGGTAAATTGAGCTCTCATATACACTATCATGTTCATGTATATTTAGTCCATTTTATCACACTAAAATAATATACATACATGAAAAACATGTCATGTTTTTCATGTGTTTCTTTGATGTGTTTTCGTTATGATGTTGAACACAAATCACTCTATCATCAACAGTAGTCAGTGAATCATTTGGGGGTTTTGACTAAACCCTAAGAGGTATACTAGTATAAACACTGCAAAATAATGATTCGTGATGTTTAAAACTAGGGATTAAAAGATCTAAATCCTATCCTTTGAAGTGATGAATAGTGAGAATCATGATATTTCTCCAAGTTGATCACGATTAATCAATTATTTAAATTTCATATATTTTTTTATCATTTTTATTTTTATATTGGATTATTAAATAATAAAATTCCATGTTTTCCAAAATTTCATTCATATTTGTTTTCATAATCATTCATTTTTTTTGGAATTTATGATCTAAGGTCATGTTGAGAGATGAAATAGGGTACCTTCTGTATTATAAATTGTTTTGTAAATAAAATTCAAATTTTATGTGCTCGATTGTGTGATCACTAAACATAAAAAGAAGTTCCCAACACCAGGGAGATGTCAAAATCTAATTCTAGAGAGTTACCTGTGGATGAACTAACCATTGTAATCCCATGAAATTAATGATGTTATCATTTCTTGGATGGATTCTCTTGAAGGAAGACATGCTCCGGTATAACCAAAGAGGATGTTATATACCGAGTGGGTTTTTTAACACCTCTTCCAGAAAATATATATAATATATGATTCTCAAAATTCAAAGTAAGTTGATCTAGAAAAACATATCACTCATTTTTTTCATGTGCATCCCAAATATTGGGAACCCCAAAACAAAAAAAAAGGCTTCCAAGAACAATTTTTTTACATAATATGGATGTCTTGACATTTTAATGGTATACTCACCATGAAGCTTGGTCTATTTCATACTGAGAAGATCTTAATAAGTAATTCATATTCTAATTCTATTTTATGTTGAGAAAAAAACTATCTATGACCTATCTAAATGAAAATAGTGGATGAATGATAGAGTTAATATTTTCATTACAATATATAAGGGTCTGACATACTCTTTGAACAAGAAACCTCCCATGGAACAGTTACAAGGGAAATATGTGGAGAAAAAACAATATAGTTTCTACATATTCTCATCCCCATAAATTATTCTGATTCATTCGGAGAGTTTTCAAATTTAAAACATCATCTAGAGGAGGTTATATGATGAACTTGGGAAATATATTTTCCAAAACCACTAAATAACATTACTCAAAAGAAGTAGGAAAAATGATCTCCCAAATTAGGCCCTTACCACAATATGATAGGTCACACCATCCAAGAATAATCATTAATAAAAAATATTATTTAAAAGCTAGTGGATTATGTTAAAATCACATTGGACTATCACAAGGATCCTTTTTCCACTGAGGAAGAATTTGACTCATTTGAAAAAGGAAAAAATGGGTGATGACTAATCAAATAAGTTATTATGTACCAGCCCACAAAGTGGGATACTCCACTGATGAGAAACAACTGTTTTACCATTTTATAAATAACATGATATTTTTCAAATCCGAATAATTTTTAAAATGACTTAATTATTTCATTCATGATAAATAAAACTGCTCACGTATACAATCATCCAAGGATCAACAATAGTTCTAGTCTCTATGAACCACACTAGGACTCTCATCATCATAAACATATCCTTCCGTTGATTGAGTAAAGAGTATTGAAAATTATTCTTACCATCAACCCCACAAGGATGAAAAATACATCCTTGTTAATAAAGATAACACTCATATATAGTAGTAAAATTAGGATCTATGCGAAATAATTTTTGAAATTCATTAATCATATTTTCCACATTAAAAATTTATCAACATACTTATATTGATTATATCTTACAGTAAAGTAACCAATCCCATAAACTAGTGAAATTTTCATATTTTTAACCCCCTCAAAAGGTGAATTCTTGACATTATTCAACATTATGATAACCTATATTTACATGGAAATTTATATATTTTACACCATCTCATCGGGGGAATTCAAAGTCATTAGTTTCTTCGATATCTACTGCTGAATTGATCTAATTTAATGAAACACCTCTAAGATATTAAAGTTAACCACATTACTAATAAAATAAAGGGATACAAGGTATATACGGGATGAAACTTTTACAAATATATCTTAATGATAGATGAAAAATTTTATATTCCATCCAACTCGAGCATGGTCTAGGGTATTTTTACCTAGTCATAGTGAATAATCTTTTCAATCTCTAAAGTATTAGAATAAGAATAATAAGAGAGTTTTATTTTAGATACCTTTATAATTATTTCCCATACCAATGAAATCTAGGTCATAAAATTATGTGGTTATTTGTTTCTGAGGAATGGATTAATAAGGAAATGGATGAAGTTATATTGGAGACATCGATTCTTAAATCTGTAATTTAGTCATACAAACACACAAAGAATGTGAAAAAATATTCAACATATTCATTTGGGAATAACCACTTGGAGATCCCGATAAAGAGACCCCAAGAGGCACCCATAAAGGATCATACCAATTATTATCCTTACCACTGAATTTTTCTAAAAACCATTAATGGATGATTTGTTTTAAATTATTGGATCTTGAGGCATATATATGATGTCATGATAGTGTTAGAGAATATTAAAACACTTGTGCATTGGATATGAGTCATACTAACACACCATGAAAAGACACACCTGATGAATCATGTTAGACAAACATCCTTACCATATGATGTCAAACTACATGAATATGTCATTGTTGAGTGAGATTTAACTATATGATATACGCCATAGATAAAAAAACATTAAACTATAAATCATCATTTACCCAAAACATGATTCTAATCCAAGAATAAATAATTCCCAAACAATGACATTAAACTATATCCCTGATGTTCGTTCCATACAATGTTAAACTACATGGTAAAAATACTTACCTCATTGTGATAAACTTCATAGACATATCCTTATTACATGAATTTATTATACATGACATATTTCCTTGTTGTATTAATTTAAAAAATATATCGCAACATCCCTACTATAAAATGTTAAAATACATGGCTATTACTCTCATTCAAGAGAATATTCTCCCCTTGTAATCAGTATCCTTGCAGACCCTTTTTAAGGAACTATGTGTTGGTTTATTATTACTTCACCAAAAAACATAATAACACCCAATATTATTACTATGGAATCAAATGAATTTTTTGTATTGTAAAATTCATTTTAATGTTAGGGAACACCATATAATTTCAATACATCTAAGTGTATAATTAAAAAATGTATACATGCCCCTCTCCTTTGCATGAGATGTGTCTTTGTTGGAGACTCCAATGCTGAGTTCTTGATTCATCGTCCTATTCTTGGAGAAATGCCTCATATCCCTATACACAAGCCAGATCTATGGAAGGAATATCGCCTTTTATTAACTATCTGTAGCTTTATTACTATCTTATGTGGTAAATATATTTTCTTGGATCTCCTATCTAAGTGTCAACCTAAAATCCAAAAAAGTATCATTTTCTAGTGATAGTGATTTGAGCTAATTCAGTAATATTTCATCTTTATGAGGGAATTTCACTAAGGCGAGGCCATGTTTTTATCCCTTAAATAAGAGATAGATATTTGAAAATATATTTCAAGAACTACATATGGATTGAATATTATTTTTTAGTATATGTATTATTAAATGAGATCACATATCCTAGAACCACCCATGGGGTTTACATGAATAAAATCCATTACTATTTTTTAGTAATGATTATATGACTCTATCTCATGTAACTTATAATAAAGAAATATTACCCCATGTTCAAATAACATTATTTGAGATGAACCCTATTCATTAAAAAATGATAACAAACTGAAGGACATCATCCAATAATTATGAATTCAAACTGCACAATATTTGATCTACCCTGAATGTCTTGAAACTTCTCATAGTATCCTATATCATATAACTAAAATTTTTTACACAAGATTCAGATCCTTTTAGGAAACCCATAGTGTATGGTTCCCAATTTTCATTATACTACACCAACATTAAAATACTTGCATTAGATCAGATTCATTATAAAAAATCATAATAATAATGACTTCGATATTTCCAATTATCCACTACCATGAAATCTCCTAAAACATGGTTGATCTACTGGTCATATTTTGGTTCTCACATCATGTGATGCTTATGTGAGCTTTGATTTCCTGGTGAGTCACTCTAGTTAGCATGATTTTGGTGCACCTGATTAAACATTAGTAGTTTCATTATTGTCAAATTTTATCAAATAGAACAATATAAAAATATAATATACATGAATTCTCAATACATTTGGGATGATATATCAGTAGGTCATTTTCCATATAAGATCTTGTATGATATTTTGAAACATTGGTCTATATTTAAAAAACACTTTACTTATAAGAAAAATGTTTGTTTCTATTAATATTATATCTGAATACGTTATGCTGACAAGATATACAATTCTAGTACTTACCAAATATTCCATAAACCAAAATTCTCCCCAATTCTATTTATGTGATAGATCAATATAGAATCCCCCAATGTTGGTTAAACTAGGAACCCTCACCCAAAAAATTACCATAAGCTAGTTCTTGAGTCCTCTTTTATCACATTAGGACTTTCCCTTATGGACCATTACACTTGGAAACTTTTGATCTACACATACACATGATATTACCATTATAGTATAATCCACACAATATACTGATTTTACACCTGGTACACAGGCTCTTAAACAAATCATATTTAGTTCCTAAAAGTTCATTTTGTAAGACATTATACTAGGAATAATACATCCATATTTAAACATTTTAAACTATATAGTAGTAATATTCAACACCTGACCCAAACCCACATGACATGCCTATTTAAGAAATACATTCAATAATTTCACATCGGTTTTCAATATCCTTGTCACACGACATTAAAATTTATGATTGCAAAGTATTAGTTTCCTAAATCCAGACTACATAGTATATTGTCCTTCCACCATGACATTAAATTTCATGACACAAATTAATCAAATATGAATCTAAATAACAAAAATTTATCTGTTATTTCATGAAATTAAATTGCATGATAATTTTTTATTTTCAATGACATTGCTTTAATTTTTTATATGATTCAATTCTTGAAAGAATGTTTCCACAGTGTGGGTTTACCACCTCACACTGAGTTTTCTTCCATAGACATGTACTATGATAAACCCATCCCACCACATTCGTTCACTAATTCTAGATTCATATATTGTTTCATTGCTTCTTAATATAGGATATCTCTCCATGGAATTTGAAATTCAATACAAATAATTCAGATCTAAGTAGAAAATTAAATTCCCCTATCATTATATAAGTGTATTATCTTCATTGGGACCATATTTGAAGAACTATGTATGGATTGATTCAAGTAATTACAGGATATTTAGTGATTTTTATACTACTTGTGCTAGTCCAAGCCAGAGATATCGATTTCATCCTAGTTCTCTGGTTAATGAAAAATCTAGAGGTCCCTCTCATTATTTTGATCCTCTATAATTATATATATTGATTCCCATACTATAGGATATGTGGTGATGCATATAATTTCTAAACTTGGTCTAATAGAAAAATGGAAAATAAATCTACCTCGTCTTAGTAATCAACCATTGAAATATTAACAATTGATATTTTCCTTATATATCACTATGATGGTCCTATTACTATTAATTTTTAAATTAACTCCATTTGAAACAAACCCTTTTCTTAATCATCTAACATTAAAACATGATTCATTTTATCTCAACATACAGCACGAAACTACCCTACATTACTAGTCTATCTTGGAAGACCATAAACTTCTTAGAGCCACATACTTTGCATGAAAGATTTTAAATATTCAAAAGGAAACAATTTGAAAATTCCATTATTGTTCAATATCCTAGGTCACAGTCTGTTCCTCATTTTATAACATAGTTCTATGACACAACCATTTTACCCCTCCCAGGTATGAATTAGATCTACTTGGGAATCCTTTGATAGAGAGTTATAAGTTCATGACTACAGGGTGATAGGTAATTACCTCATCTATAAGAGTAAATTCATAGTATTTGGTCATTCACCTTCACTATAGTTCTTCCAAAAATAGACTCAAACTAAACAATATGAACTAATATTCCCCGTCATACATTGCTATATGATGGTTATTGGGTTTCCCCTTTCTATGTTGGGTCCCATGACCACCACATTATTGAAATCAGGTCACAGTTTTCCTCTTGCACAAGATATAAATCATTAAAAACCACTTTACTGCATTTTCATATCTATATGAAACTAGACTACATGGTATCTCTGTCCCCATAGAATAATTTTAAACATAATTACTGGAGAACCTAGTGACAAGATCCAAATATACCTGAAATGAGATCCTTATAACATGAATAGAAATTATTTAGTGGAAGTTATATCCATTATAACCTTAAACTAATCAAAGAGTTCATTTATATATGATACCTGTCAATGATCAAGATAAAACTTTGACATAATGAGGCCTAATGAAATTAATAGTGAGATTTAGTTTTCCCTCCTCCTCAATAATAGTAAATTTGCCCTTCCCAATTAGCCATTATAACACTAGATTGTATAGATATAGTGTATTGAAAACCTTTTGGACAACTAATATTTCATCCACATACTTGATCTTGTTTATATCTGAGTCAAAAAATTCCAAAAATTGAGATTCTCCCCATGAAATCCCACAACCTTGGGCACACATTATCTTGGTATCTCCTCCCATTAAAATCAGTATCAAGGATTGATTGATCCAAATAAACCCATCATTGAATTGTGAACAAAAATGTTTCCTTTGATCCAACAAATTAATCCCTTCAGAATGATTTGGTCATATTAGAATGGTCCCACATAACAAGATGTTCTATTCCCTAAAGGCATTGCATTATTTTATCTATTACAGTTAACAATATACTCATACTAGCTCTGAAGGTTTAGCATTGGTTTCCACCAATTATAATGGTCAATATACTCACACTAGCTGTCATTTCAACATCTTTGATTCAGCCATCTTAAGACATGATTTATATCATTCGTGTATCCCCATGATTATCTTGAGAAGAAATATCTCCATGATTAATTCCCCCATTCATTACACATTATAGTGAGGAGTCTCTAAGCCACATGATCAGAAAATTTGAGAAATTATTGTCCTAGTCGTAAGACCTTAAACTACTAGATATTTAGTCCCTATTCATGAAATGATAAACTGAATGAAATATAGTCCATCCCACATTACATTAAAATGTTTGGATAAATCCATCCCAAGAAACCATAAAATTAATATGGTTGTAATTTCCAAATGAACCAAATAAAAAATTATCATTTCTAATATATTGATCAACATAGGGACTGATGTCTCATTTACTTGTGAATATTAATGCATACTACTGTATTATCCAACCATTATGTAATGTTTCACCAAAAATATGATAAAAAAATCCCAATTTCTAATATATGAATTTAATGTATATGGGAAATATATTTTATCCAAAGACTACATGAGACATGATTCCTATACAATGTATTATATTGTGACTTCCAAATCACATATCATAGGACCAACAAAAAATTCAATAATTATAAAACCGGAAGAAGAATATGGTATATTCAACCATGAAATGTATTTATACATCATAAAATATACAATGAATTCAAATAATTTTTTATAACTACATGTTTCATTCTTCATATATGATACATAGTGATGCCAATATGTCCTATCCATAGACGAGCTATAAATCAGTCAAAGAAACTTTACTCAAAACTACATGTAACATGTTCCACACAATATGACCCTAAACTATTTCCACATCTTTTGAAGGTGTATAACCTTAAAATCTATCTCTAATGGCTGAAATTGTATAACCTTACACTACAACCCAAAAATAGATAAATAGTACTATCAGGTTGGACAACTGTAAAGGACATGAAGAGAAGACATCAAGTCTTTTCCTATGAAGCGATTCCCTTTCTTGGTTTTGGAAAATGTCATAGCATAAATAAAAACAACATAATGATTTTAGGGAACACAACTTTAACCAGTAAAATTTCATTATATTCTCGATATACATCACTTCTCAAGGGAGATGTTAGAAGAAATCATCCATTACCATTCCAATAGGTTCTAATTTGTTCCATGGGTAGATTTACATTAATTAAAATACCACCTATTAAAAAATATTATACAACAAATTTATTTTATCTTTTACTCAATAGTTTAATGTAATATCCCTTCAACCTAATAATTTGTTCAATATATGAAGGAATAACATTTATGTTTCCCAATCGCTTCATTAATATCATATTTTCCCTGAACCGACTTGATATCTTTAATTCATAAATAATCACAAAATTATTTTCTAGAGTCAATATAATCTTCTTGGAATCAAATAATATTGGTTGAATCCTTTGGTTCTATACTTCACAGAAAAATTAGTAATAGGGGTTGATTGATTTGAATGGACACATATTGAATGTTGAACAACATAATTTCTTTGAGCATGTGTTATAACCCCATTGGGGATGTTTGTGTCCTAGAGGAAAGGTCCCCATTAACCCCAGGAGATATTTCATGTCGATGTCAAACTAGTTTTCACTATTACTAATGGCCAACCAACTTCCAACAGTATCCATTTTCCATATATTTAGACATTATTATGTTATGATGTATATTTTCAATTAACCTAATATTAAAGTGGATTCTAATACCTTGATGTTATACATTTGTACACAATTCCTATTTTCAAAGAAAGAGTATGATATCATACTCTTGTGCTGGTTCTAATCTTGGTTTTCTTCTCATATAAAGACCCAAAGGACTTTAGTTGAGAAACATCTCTTTGATATCCCAAATATTAGAGTTGAAAAAATTCTAACATGCCTATTAAATACATGGTTCTTATTCTTTCACCTTAAGTTGAATTACATAATGGACCAAGTTTCATGACCATAATCTAAATAATCATTTTTTTCATGTTCATACTATATTTGTAATGGGGCTTTAATTCATTTTCGGATTTACATTGGACATTATGGACACAATTTTCCAAAATTGATAAAAATATATATGGCCATAGACATAAAAAGTGGTGGGTCCTAGTTATTTTACCATAAAAATCATATATCTTTGTTCTAATGACTATGAACATAACAAATACACCAACCCTCAAGTATTTTTACTTATGTAGTGAGGGTCTCACTACTAATGATAGGTTTTAACTCTCTATTGTCTTTATATAGACCAGTTATTTTGGTTCAAATGTGTGTTCCCCTAAACTTCAATGATAAATGGTCCAAGTTGTCTGACCTTAAAATTAAACACAAATATGTTTGTCCTGAATGACATAAACTACCAATATAAAGAGACATATATCTTTCTATATTGAATACCCACAAATAGAATTATATGAAAAGGTCAAATCTCTATCCTCTAGTGATGCACCTCAAAATGAATATATTGAATATTGAGAAAGTAAAAAAGAAAAAATAATTAAACCAATCATGTTTTAAACCTACAAAAGGAAGCCATTTTAAAATCCATGTTCCTTCCCACTAAGAAAAAATATCATTAGGTTAGGAAAAAATTCTGTTGAAAAAAAAGAGAGACAAATCCCATAGGGGTTAATATTTGGCTTCCAAAAAATAATCTTATACTCTCTAACTTTAGTGAACTAGGAAAAAGTGTAATCACCCATTTTTTAAGGTTTCACGGTCCCCATTTCATGCTAAAAACTTCATGGAATATAATATATCTCTCATGGACCATAAAATGAACAGAGTGGTTTTTTATATGACCAAATATTATTACATGAGAGTTTAATCTATATAAGAGATCAATTAAATTTGGATCCCTATTTATAGTCCGATAAATGTATGAAAAGCTCCCTCATGTTTCAACTCCCCTAACACGCCAAATTTTTTCCAATGGTAATTCACAAAGATAAAATCGTGTCTTCTACCCTACACAAGAGTATGATATATTTTAGGAGATTTCTATAAAATATGTGTTTCTTGATTCATATCCTCATAGGATATATTGTTATATCATGATCTCCTACATAGGAACTATAAAAATATACTCTCATTTTATTTCCCCATTGTTATTCTATAATTTAGATGATTATTATCTCTGGATATCATTCCCTTGAGTTTAGATTCAATTCATGGAAACCAAAAATCCTCTAGTTCAATAATTTTCATGGATATGTTCAAAATAATTATTTTGAAATACTCCCTAGGTTAATTAAAAGCCTTAATTTGGTCATTCCTTTATAAAAAAACTTCTTGAGTATATATTCTCTTTATGATTTTAAAACCCTTTTATTGAGATCCCATATTAGGAATTCATCTGCACACTAGTGGGAATGATCCATAAGTCCACCAGATATTTATGAAATAAGATAAAAGTTCCCTATGTGACATTAGAATCAGATTTTTTTAAAAAAAAGAATCATACTTTAAGTATTGATTATTTGGCACTAAAAAAATATGTCATGCAATTTTCTTTCAAATCCATGATGTGATCCTCACTCAAAAAGTCATATTTTTGAAGAGAAACATTTCAATACCCAAATATGAAGAAGATTTTATATCCATTTTCTGTAATATTTCTCATATGATTAGGGATAGAGAATCCCCACAAAAATTTCCTTATTTGGTGACGTGGTATTGAGAACCTACCTCTATGAATTGGATATGGATTTTATAGATTTATGATAAATGTTCTTCATATCCTTAAAGCACATTTTTAGGGTATTTTAAAAATATTTTTCCCTGGAAAAAAATTCCTAATGTTTATAAATACTATATAAGTGTGTAGTTTTCTTCACATGCATGTATTTCTCTGGTCGTTGATCCAGAATGACCATAAGGATCAAAATTTATGGACATTCAAAGCCCGGAAGAGATTAAGTACCTACTTCTCAGGTTTATTAACCTAGACCTTCAAAATAGGTCATGAAACCAAATCAATATAAGCTATTGTCTCACTCACCCAATTCCAATTCATAAATACCCAAAGACTTTCCTACAAATAAACCCCTCACCTCTAGATTTTGACACACACACACCTGAAAAAATTGAAGAACAAATGAGGAATTATTTCCATTTGTCTTACCTATTATAGAACCAATACTATACTCATACAAAGGGGGGAGTAATTAGGTAAATAAACTATGGTGATTCATCACTAGGGGGCCCTCAACTAGGGTGACTGACAGTTAAGATATCCCTCACTAGGGTGATCTCTCACATGGGAAATCCCTCATTAGGGTGAGTTGTTACTATGGATATCCCACACATGAGTGACCATCCACTAGGGAGACCCTCACTTGGTTGACACACGAGGTTAAACCTCCTCTAGGGTTACCCTCACAAGGTTAAACATCCATTTGGGATACCCTCCACTAGGAAAAGTCTCAATATGGAATGTCCCCACATTAGTGAGATACCTAATTGTTAATCCACTAGTATGGAGCCCCTAATAGGGAAATAAATAACAAGGGATAACCTCAATATGGAGATCATCATCATGGGAGACCATTCAAGAGAGTTAACCTTAACTTGAATAACCATCCACCAAAGGTCCCTATGTTATAGTGGAAAATCCGTTGTGAGATTTTACAATGGATAGGCCCTATCCAAGCCCTCTACTTGGTCTTATCACCCTAATTATTCCTCATAGTGTCTGATCTCTTTAGATAAGCCCTTTACGGTGCTATGAACATTCATTAGCCCTCACTAGATCTGAACACCATAGAAAACCCCTCTATTGGGCAAAGCACCTTCAAATCACCTAAATAGAGTTATTAACCATAGTTATGAATTTATTTCATCTAAAAACCATCTATATCCCTCACATATGTCTAATGACATTAGTTATCCCTCGCTAGTGATAAGAACCAAATATATTCTCTCACTGGTTTTAAGTACATTATCTAATCCTCACTAGGGATGAGAACCTTAGAAAGGTCCCCACAATGTATTGCAACCATATCTAATACCTCACTAGATCCACACACCCATGCATCCCCTCACTAGGGATACGAACATTAGCTTAACCCTCGTAAGGGATAAACACCTTATCCAATCTTCAAAATAGATAATCACTAATTTACGCCAAGTCTAACACCTACACACCCATACATACCAAATACATCTAGATTTGAGATACTCATATTTGTTTTTACAAACAACTAGATTTAATATACATCTAATAGTTTTCCCCATACACTTCATTTAAAGATACTCCTCCATGTGCCCCAAAATTCATAGGGACGAGAGACTCATATCTATATAGAAAACATACCATTCATCTAGATTCTATATATGAGTGAACCATGTATGGGACTCACATTGCGAGTGATAAATAGCCTTAACAGTCTCACATAAATATCCTATAAATAATAAATAGGGGGTAGGACACCCTGTATGGGCCTTCTACTAGGTGTAACCCCAACCCTCTTTCCTTTTCCAGAGTGAACTATCAGGTCATGTATCATCGTCAAGATTTAGTAAAATCCACACTATTTATATTTTTAACCCCTTTGATAATAGTCGAATCCTATATAGTCCTCATACTAGGTTTAATCTATATCTCTACCTGATAAGGTAGAACAAATCCATAATCCCTACTCAATATCTGGTTGATTCCAATTTATTGAAAAGGAATATTTCTATGGTAACTCATGTGAAACCCCAAATAAATCTCTTGTTTTGAACTCCAATTCAATATGAATGATATATTGTCTCTTGTGTTACATACCAAAAATGATTCACATGGTATTTGAGGTTTAGTTGATCCTTACATTATTAGAATTGGGATGCATCATAATAGTGACCTTATAAGTCATATTTGTATGAATCTATGATAGACATCACATATAATAACTACAAAATGTTGAACTGTATGGACTAGTCTGCATATATAACATTAAATTATGCCACTTAAACTATGTGGTATTTGATTACCATTAACCAAGATACATAGTATATCTTAATTAGGATTAAACCTGACACCCTCAAACAAGACCCTTCTCATATTTGATGAAAACAATATGACCCAATGTTCATATAGTCTACATACTCCTCATGGTTCCCAGATATACCCCATATTGATATAATCCATGTGGTTCCCTATTATACATCAGGTCGATATAATACTTCTCATACCAATATCTAGGACTTCTACATGGTATGATAATGATCCTAAGCTGTAATCTTAAAAGGTGAGAAGATTAGGTCATCTCTTATCTTTCCAGCATATAATCACCTTATATTGAGGATTGTAAGTTTAATAAACATTCTCTAGTGTTGAGCTAGGTATTCCTCTAATTACAACCCATGGATACTTCTAGTGACTATGTAACACCCTATTTTTTATGAATTATTATCTTTTGAATAAATTAAATTTGTTTGATATATATATTTTCATAAAATACCTTGTTATTATTTATCTATATGCAACTATGGGTTAGCTTATATAATACACAACATAAAGTTTTAAAAACCATGACATATTATTAATATAATTATTTAAATGTGACCACTATAATATGAATGAAAAACATAGGAATATGAATATTACTAATTAATTTTTAGATTATAACAATAATGGTTTTATATAAGGGAAACATATTGAAAGAATTATTTAATTTTTAGTAAAGTCTTACATGTTTCGAATGTACTATTATTTCAAAAAAAATCATTTTATATATTTTGGTTAACATTAATAATAATAATTTTATAAACATTTATTCAATAAATCTTATAAAAGTAAACTTATATGATAAATAATTAATTCAATATTATATTTGGGTAAATAATTTGAAATTTTATAAAAGGTTTCAATTTTTTATGAATATTGAAAAATACTAAATTTTAATTGAAAATCATCTTTCTCATTTCTATTATTTAGAAAGATAAATTGTAAATTCATTTTAATTTAAATTATAATTACTTAAATTATACATCCATTAATCCAATTTTTGCCATTTTAATGAATTTTAGTTTTAATTTCGACATACAAACATTGAAAACTACTTAAGATTTTCCCTTTAAAAATATGTTTTCTCATTACTTCTGTCAGAATATTATTAAATTAAAATATTCCATTTCAATTAATAAATTTTGAAAAAATTAATTCCATATTTGTAAATATCATAATTTATATTTTATAATATAGTCAAATTAATTTGTCGCCAAAATATATAGTAAAAAATAGGAAACATTATCTACCGCGATTAGTGTAAAAAAGGATTAATAAAGAGTTTAAACTGAAAAGTTAGGAGTTAAATGACCTATATAATTTTCTAGAATCCATTTTATGAATATATTAAGACCTTATAGCATCTATTTTTCATATTTTCGTAATTGTTTGGTTCGTTTTGAAATGTGTAAAATCTGGGTACTCTTTTTTCATTCCGAAAATTGTAGGTTTACCTCTCGGAACACTTATAAAAGGAAACACCCAATATTCTATTCATCAAACAATAAAACAATTTTTTTCTAACGCATACCATCCAATTTAAATTCACAAATTAACAAATATCATCCTATAGGACTTATGTTTGAAAAAAATCCAACCAAGAGGGACTTTTTCTTGAAACCTAAGGAGGATACCCGAAGAAGAGGTAACACTCATCCATAACCATTATTGTTATATATCTTCTTATATATCATTTAATTTTTATTATAACATAATGATGTCATAAACAATGTAACTTAAATATGTATAGATTTATTATTTTAAGGGAATTAGATACAACCATCCCTACTTCCATAAAATGGGTTATGAACTCATATTTCATGTGTAAGACAGACTTCCACCTCATGAACTGATGTTGTTCCATTTCCAATTACCACATCTCACAATTGGGTATGATGATGTATATAAAGTATAAATATTATATTTATAACATCATTATACATATAGATTCATTATAACCCAAATAAATGTTTTTAAATTTCAACTACATAGGGGATATGATGAAGTTACTTGTGTGTATGACAGAAAACAACATCATGAAGCGATGTGACTCGTTTTTCACTAATACAATACATTGAAGAAAATAAAGATAAAATTAAGTAATAAATGTGACATACATGAAATAATAATAATATTCATGAAATATTAATCATTATTAATTGATAATATATTATTTTATTTCTTAATTTTCCACTCACTAAAAGTTTATAATGTCATTCTTGTACGTGTGGACTGCAGCCTTTATGAAGAAATATGCCTCTCTCTTTTCCACACCACACAACATGGATGATATGTATAATTATATTTTAAATAATAATATATTATTTATGATATTGAAATAATTATGTAAATATAAAAAAAATATTTACCTTTTATCCGTATTTATCTTTGAAAAATAGAGGCATTACTCATTAATGCGTATGACATACCATCTCCATGATGATAACAAACATTATTTCTCAAAACCATATTTAATTATTAGTATTAAAAGTATAATTTATGTATAAATATTATAATTATATAATTATTACTTTTTCTAATACTATGTAACCATGATCAAAGTAAGAGGAAAGAAAATATCAAATCAAAACATATACAAAAAATAAAGTAGTTATTACCCGAAACATAATTATTACTACGAAATAAAAATAAACAAGTGATAAATGATCCTAAGAAAATAATATATGGTATGTTATATATATAATTCTGGTTAATTAATATAATTATTAAAAAATTATTTCTATTATACATGTGGTTATAATGTGTATGATGGAAGTCGAGACTTATGGTAAGAGATTTCTAGTCACTCTATTATTTCTGGGGACATATAAAAACTCAGTAATCATTTATTTTGTGTTGTGTATATACTGAAATTTTGATATTAATTATAATTAATATAATTATTTTAATTATATTTTATTTTTTTATTTTATTTTATTGTTTATTGGGAATTAAAAATAATTAGATTACTAAAAAAGTAAGGGATTTTTGTCTCAATTTGACTTCTTTGTGAAATAAGTCATGTTATGAACATTTATACATTTATGAGGTGTATATACATATACCTAGAAATATAAAATCATAAATATATTTATAATTATTATATTTTATGTTTCAAGGAATGTTTTCTCTTCATAGAGCTTACAGATTCAATGTAACGAAAGTGGTATAGATTTTATGTCAAAATCTCATCATTTAACAAGATTTGTTAATGATTTTTTTCAATGATAAAATATTTTGATCCACCTTTAAATGAACTCAACAATTTTATTATCATATGGTTATGTAATTAGAATAATTTTTTTCCCTTAATTTTCATCTCAATATGCACTCATGTGTTCAAAAATAATGTTTTTAAGAAAAACCATCTTTTCAGTATAAAAATACATTCCTTACAAAAATAATTTTTCTAAATATATTTTCAAATATTCATTGAAAAATGTTTGAAAATATTTTATTAAATTTATTTTCACCCATGTTTTAATGTATAAAAATTTTATGAAAACGAATATTAATGTCATTTTCCAAAAAAAATCTTATTTAGATTTTATTGATAATGTGAAAAGAATCATTTTTTAATGTGTACAACATGTTAAATATTTCTTCCATCATGAAAAAATAATGTTTAAATATTCATTTATATGTTTTTAGGTTAACTTTAAAGAATTTTTTTTTGAAAACTTTTTATGTTTAGAAATGTTATTTTCAAATAAGAAAATATATTTTACCCAATATATGTTTTGAATGATTTTAAATAATCATTTATAATTTTTTATGGTAACATTAAATGAGAATTATTAACAAAATGGTTAATGAGTTTTTCAAAGAAAAATTTATTTTCAAATAAAATTTATCATCCTCAATAAAGTTTCCTTTTTCCATTCTAAATCATTCTCTATCTATGATGAAATAATTTGATGTTACCTATTCCTTATGAGGGATATGATACAAGGATATCATTTTTTTGTTTATCTTAATGGTTTATGTTATTTAAGGAATGATGTTTATGAAACATGTTTCTCTTCAACAAGTTGTACCATTATAAAATCCTCATAAAATCCACTTTTTTCACTTGTTATGATTTGATGAAATAAGAAAATGATTATTAAACATATATTATTTACACATGTTTTAAATGAAGAAAAATTTATGAAACACAATTAAATATAGGGGTTATGATATGATGAACATTTTATGATCTTTTGGAACACTTACATATAATTTCTATTATACGTTTACTGTAACCTATATCTCCCTCTGATGCATTGGGTAATGATATATAACTCATGATTAAATGTGTTAGGCATGAACCTGATTACATATCAATAATGTAATTCATTGAGCTGATTATATGTTCACAATGTATTTCATGAACCTGATTACATGTTCATAATGTAATGGGTGACCATGATTACAAGATCATTGTGTTATGAATTGACGTGTATTTAATGTCTATAATGTTTTACATGTCCCCAAATTTAGGTCCAAAATTTTATGTGAGGTCCTGATTTAACCTCCTTAACTTAATTAGTAAATATGTATCTCTTTATATATTTTCATAATATTATAAGTTGATGTGTATTAAAAAATTACATATCTTATGCTAATGTAATGATCTCATGGATCATGTTCATTTAATTTCTTATGATTTGTATATTATGAAATTAAATCTTCATGGAATGAATCAAGATTATGATAATTTATATGAAAGGTATTTTTTACAAATGTTATGCTCTGATTATCACACCCTTATGTTAATGTTATTCTTAAGTACCTCTATTGTTTACCATTACATATCATCTATCCTCACCCTTTATTATATTTCCTTTCCCCAGGTTATGAATAATATTTATAAGTATTGTATGTTTTTAAAGAGTACTAAATGAGTATATATGTATCAGAAATGTGGATGATATTTCACAAAATTAGCGGATTGTTCACCTAGTCACAAATTAAACTAAACTATTATAGTCCTCATTCATTTTTCAGTGTAATTTACTGAATATTGAGCTAGAAAATTTTGATATATATGTTTGAAAAAAATGGGTCTCTATTGTTGGTATCATGGGAAAATTTTATGTAACTTTCGGAAAATAGGATGATAAAATGATAGTGAGATACCTTGGGATATTTCTAGGGATATTTTTTGGGATGTCTCTAAGGATAAGTCTAATTATGAGTCAATGTATGGAAAAATTTCTTGGAATATTGATAAAGGATAGATAATGTGGTTCCCAAGTAATTAAGTCACAATATTTATAATATAAGTGTATGGGTATCTTGAACAAAGGTACCTAGGGGTAATAACTCTGAAAAGGGTGAATTGTGATGGAATTGATTTTCACCCAGTGCATGAAAATGAGCCTTACTTCACACCTATTTTGCCAACAATTGGGGATATGATTTGGAAATTCCAAAAATACTTATAGAGAATCATGATGGATTTAAATAGTTGATGATCATGGATGAATTAGTTAGAACTAATGGTTTCATTGATTAAAAATAAGGAGTCATTATTTTGAATCCCTATAAGATATTTTTCATGATTATGTGGTTTCCTTCTATGATTGTTGATTTTTACACAATGATTTTTTGTTTTTGGTAATATTTAGAACTAGAAGGAACCATGTTAATGTTAAATTGAATGATTTTACTCATATGTAAACAAATTATATTGCAGTTTAAATAAAAAACATCCTTTTTGTACTCAAAAAACATTATCAAGATGTGATTCATGATGAACATAGAAATGATGAAGGGGGGGAACAAAATTCAATTGAGTCATTCATAAAGGAATTCCAGACACATTTTAGTGGTTATGTTGATCTTATAGTTTTTGATAAATGGATCAATACCACCAAATGTAAATTTTCTTTTCTCTATTTTTCAAATCATGAAATATTAATTTTTACTCTCTACTATTTGGCAAGAGAGGATGATCAATGGATGAATGCTACCAAGAATATGAGGCAATTAAAATAAATTCATCCCATGGATTATGATGATTATAAAACCTTATTTTTAATTAATTACATTCCTCATATTATTAGTACAAAAATAGAGATGAAATTTCTTGAGCTTATCCAAATGGTGGATGAATTTTTTGGTACTATTGAATTTTTTTACAAGAATTACAATGTACTCATTATGTATCATAATTCATAGTATAAGTAAGGTTTAATGATAACTAGATAGATTAAAACCATATATTTGAAGGGTGTAAACCATAAGGGACTTTGGGTGATACAAAAAAATCATTATATGTTCACTAAAAGTATATATTTTTGTTACAAACCGTCTTGGTTTTTGGTGATAAGAAATGTAAGATGCGGTTCTATTGAAAATCCATTTATATGAACATAGATTGATGAAATTGTTTCAAGATTTTAATTGGTAGATCTATCAGAATAATCACTTATATGTGTTCCTGAATGGAACAAGAAGGTGCTTAAAATTATTTATTCCTATCCATAGAGAAACGGAATTTATAATTTATGTGAACTGTCTAACCAATGAAATGAATGGAGAGAGATCGTGAAAGAATACACTACCCACATTATAGTACATCAAATGAAAGGTGTTTGGGGAATTATGTGAATCAATTACTCAATCCAAGGAATAATGTGGAGGATAAGAAACAACCATTGATGAAAAAGGAACATGCGAAAGCTTAATAAATCATAATGGATTTGGTGAATCATGATAGCTAGGGAATACTTATCATCCCATCCTTAGATGGAAAATTCACATTTTATTTTTTGTGATCGATCCTAAAAAAATTATTTTTCATCCATTATATTAATTTCATTTGATTTTATCCCTCTACATGGGTTCTAGAAAAATGAAATATCATATGAGAATCTATCAGTACAAGTATGATCCCAATCTTCCAATGAATTTTTTTATATAAGATAAGAGATTATATAAAAACAATGGTTAAATTAACATTTGGAAGTGTATATGTATCCCTGAAATATTAATTTATTAGTTATGAATAACATTATGGTTTTATGAGTTATATATTATACATAATTTAAAATTCATCAACACCCCCTTTTTAGTTTTTATGTGATTAGAGTTTATCAATATTAATGATATCTTAAGAGAAATTTATTGCAACGTAATCCTTTGGTTTTTTATATGTTTTAGTTGAAAAGTTATTTGATAAATAATGTATTTATACTTTGTTGACAAATGAAGAATGGTATTGGTAACATTTAGTGATAATCTTATCTTCCATTTCATAGTAATTTGGATTTGTAGTTGATAACCATATAAATGAAACACATTTCATTTCTATTATAGAATATTTATCTCTAGATCCACCTTCCAAAATATACATTAAGGAAGTGGTAAGGCTTAATTGAGTTCCACATTAAATTTTATCTAATTGGGATTAGAATTTGTCCTTGATGTTTTTATGATGTATTTAGTAATATCTGGACATGGTTTTTATTTTAAATAGTATTTATTATTCTCATAGAGACATCCAGTATAAGAGAATAATTTAAAACTAAGAGGATATTTTATGAATTATTATATGGATTTTAATGTTCGATGGGAAAAATAACTTCATAAAGTTAAGTTTTTCATTCAATAATTTATTTCACTTTATAAATCAAATGGGTCCTTTTGAAGTCCTTTATGGAATGAATTCTAGAACCCCAAAATAATAAAATGAATTCATTGAAAGAATGCTATAGGGAAGAGATTTTGATAATTAAATTGACTAGAAAGTTAGAACAAGTCGATAACATGTACAAGAAAATTTAACAAAATATTTTATTCATATAATCATTAATGTGATATAGGATATGAATTTGTCGATATAGTCTTTCTACAAATTTCTTCATGGAAACAAGAAGGTAAAACTAAGCCCTTGTTATATCTGTACATTTTAAATTCTTAGTCATATTTGGATAGTAGCTTATCACTTTGAGCTTCTATATAACATCTCTCAATTTCATAATGTGTTCGATATATTTCTCTTAAGGGGATACATACATGATCCTTCATATGTACAGATCATAGAATTCATACCAATGGAGAATTACCTTTCTTTTAAGCAAGAATCAACTGAGATTTTGGATCATATACCAAGAGGGATACGAAACCAGACCACACAATTGGTCAATGTTTTTTTGTTGATAAAACCATCATTTGAGTAAGCTAAATAGGAACCTAAGGATATAATTATGAAAAATATATTCATTTTTTTTTCGAAGTGATGAATTTTGATGTTGAAATTAATTTTAATGGGAGTAAAATGTGACACCCCATGTTTTTAAGAATTATTATTTTTTCAAATAAATTAATTTTCTTTGATATCATTCAACATATTCAATAACAATTTAATCTTTTGGCACACACAACACAGGGTTAAATTTCATTACATCAGACACTGAGTTTTAACAAAACCATAACAAATTATTAATATAGATATTTAAATGAGGCCATTATAATCTAGCTATTAAACCTAGAAATATGAATAGTAATAACTAATTTTTAAATAGTATTTATAATGGTTTTCTATTTAGTTAACATATTGATAAAAATTACTTCATTTTTAGTAATGTCTTTATATGTTTCAAAAAAACTATTTTCTCAAAAGAAAATTGATTGTTATATATTTTTTGTGAAAATTAAATTTATTTACACTTTGATAAAATTAATTTTGTAAAAATTAAATTTATTTTTGAAATAATATTGTAAAAATTATCTTAATAATATTTTTTAATATTTTCTTAAAAAAATTTATTTTTTAATGAAAAGTAAAGAATACATAATTTTAAATGAAACTTGCCTTTTTGTTTAATTTTTTTATAAATATAGATCATCTTTTAAATTGGTGTTAAATAAATAATATCAAAATTATACATCCTTTAATCCAATTTATTTCGTTATAATAAATTACATATTTAATTTTGATATAAAAATTGTAAAAAAATTTAATCATTTTCTCTTTAAAAACGTGGTCTCTTGTCGCGATTGTGGGATTAAATTTACATTAAATTATTTATCTTTTATTAGATGAATTTGGAAAAATTTATTCCATATTTTGAATCAGAGTAATTTATATTATCTGATAAGTTAAAATTAAAATTTGACCCTCATTAATAGTAAAAATAATAAAATATTATTTCATATGGTTAAGGTATAAATGTGGTAGATAACAAGTTAAACTAAATATATAAAGGTTAAAATGACATAATAAATTAGAAAAAATATATATTTTTGAAATATTATTTCTTTTTAATGTTTATTGTATTAAAATTTTCAGTTTTTTACCCTTATGGTATGTAAAACAAAGGTACACTCTTTTCCTTCTAAAAACTTACAAGTGTGCCACGCACCTCACTTATAAAAAGACACCCACATTCTTCTCTTCAAACCACATTAAAACCATTTTCATTCAGAAAAAACCTTCACAAATCACATTCAAAATTATGTAATATATAAAAATATACTTATTTTGTATTTAAAGAAAAACTAGGAAGGATTTTGGTGTAGTCATAATGATGATGCATAAAGTAGACCTAACATTCATCAACGATCATTTTTGTTTAATTTCGTCCTCCAACTACATCAATTGTTATTATTCCATTATAATAAAGTAATATCAGTACATTACAAATAGTGAGATAGTTTTATTATTAAGGGTTTTACCTACAACCGAATACACTTCCATCAAATTGGATATTAAATCATCGTTCATTGGTGTGACTGACTATCGACTTGTGAACTGTTGTCATTTCGTTTTCCATTACCACCTCCCAAGGTTGGTTATGATGATGAATATAAACTATATATATATATATGATATTAATAAAATATTTATACCACTATAGTAATTATATTATATATACATTTTTTAACTTTTCATTCCTTATGGGATATGAAAAACTCTCTTGTGTGGACAACGAACTACCACCTCGCAAATAGATGTGATTCATTTTTCACTAACGCATCACATGGAAGAAAATAATGATAAATAAAATTAATATATATGATATATATGAAAGATTTATGATATTATTTAAATATTTATCCTTCTTAATGATAATATAATATTTTATTTCGTACCATTTCACTCTTGGGAAGATGATAACATCGTTCTTGTGTGTGTGGACTAAAGCTTTCACGAACCGATGTGACTCATTATTTTCATCACCAAACCCCATGGATTATATTTATAAGTATATTTAATGTAATAATATGCTATTTATGATATTATTATCATTATATGAAAATAAAATATTACATACCCCCATTCCATAATGATTACTAAAAAAAGGAAACATCACTCATCCGTACGTATGTCCTACCGTCTCCATGATCATAACGTACATAATTTCATAAAAACAAAACTATTAATGGTCTTAAAAGTGTAATTGATGTATAAATACTATAATAATGTCTGTATTAATACTCTTTAGAAAATAGAACCATGATCAATGTAATAGGATTTAAAATTAAAAAATAAAAACATATATGAAAAACAAAGTCGTTTTTTTATTAAATGTAATTTTAACAAGAAATTGATAATAAAAAGGTGAGAATGGTCATAAGTAAATCATATATGAAATTATTTAAATGTGAATGATTCACTAATATATTTATTTTCTAATTTCTCTTTTATTTAAAGGAGACATGAAAATTAACCACTTGTTTTTTATGGTGTATATACTACCCAAATTACATGTTAAGTAATAACTCTAACTAAATTAATGATTTATACAGTTTAATTTCTTGTAATTCTGTAGTGGGGATTATAATTCAAAAGACTACTAAAGAGGTAAGATATTTCTTTCTCAATTTACTTACCATTAGACTTATATAATGTCACGCACCTATCTTTCATGATAGAATGTATATGTAGACCCTTTAACATGTAATAGAATAAATTTTATTTAAAATCATGAAATTTGAAGATTCATTTAATTCTATTCCTTCATGGGACAATAAAATTAATAGTTACCTATGGTAAATATTTTAGGTTACAATCTCATCGTTTGTTGGGATTATTTATGATTATAAATCCAATGATTAATTCATATGATTAATTTATCATTAAATCATTGATTTTCTTATTCTATTTTTTATTTTCAAGGACACATTAATGTTGCATTCATTTTTCTATTGGTATGTACTCAAAAGTTCGAATATATTATTTTATAAAAAATTGACATTTCGGTCAAAAACCCTTTTCCTTACAATATGATGTTTTCTAGAAATGTTTTAAAAAATTTGTTAATTTTTTTCAAATGATTTATTAAAATCATTTTTACCCATACTTTACTTTTTTCAACAAAAAAATTAATTGAATCTTTATGTTGTTTTCCAAAAAAATTCTTATTTGGTTTTAAAAAATGTGAAAAGAATATTTTCCTTAATATGTAAGATATATGAAAAATCATTATTTGTCATTACATAAGAATGTTTTAAATATTACCTTATAATATTTCAAGCTACTTTTTGAGGAAATATATTTTGAAAACATTTTAGGTTTTAAAAGTATTTTTCAATGTTGAAATGATTTTTTCTTCAATAAATGATAAAAAATAAATTTAAAGGGTTATTTATAAGTTTTCTGGATAATTTTAAATGAAAATTATATCCTAATTCTTTTTTGACTTTTTAGTTTTTAAAAATTGATTTTCAATGAAAATTTATCTTCCTTAAGAAAGGTTTCACGTGACCATTCAAAATAATTTTCCATTTATGATAACATCCTTTCATGTTAATAATTACATACTAAGAATATTATCCAATAATACTATTGGGAAAAAATACCTTAAGGTAGCTTTATATTGTTTTTGGTTTGATTTTTTTGTTGAAAAAGAAAATTTCTACAGTTATTTTGGGACATCCATAGAGACTTTTGACAATGTATTTTTACAAATATTCAGTAAAGTTTTATGGATTCACTAGAAGTGGTATAAAAAAATGAGTGCACAAGGAGGTTCAATTTCCTAATGTATTACCAAATTTTGGAGTCCAAATTTTGGATGATGACTGAAGCATCATGAATGTTCTATTTCCATGGACATTTCATGAACAATTCACAGAGGAATGTAATTTTGAATTTATCGATGTTTTTTAAGGTCTAGTGATTTGTAATGTTGTGGTGCACCATGAAGTATTAGTGTTCCATGAAAAATGGCTGAGTGTGATGGAAATTTGATAAGGTACATGATTAGAATAAGCTTCTAAAATAGAAAATTCCCTTGAACATTTGTGAATGGAGGGCAGTTCGTGAAAAGCATGAAGAGCTTTACAAAAAGGCATTGCTAAGGGAGAAAGTATCAGTGATTGGAGGAAAAGTCTATAATTAGGAATCTACAACAATCAATTGGATAGTGAAATTCTTAAAGAAAATACAATAGTTCTGAATTCATGAAGGTTGTTTTCTAATGGTATTTCTTGATCGAAGGTTTTCATTGGATCATTTATTTTTTAAAGAAGTTTTGATTGGTGAAGGTTTTATCAACTTCACTAAATATGTGAGAATCATGGTAGTTATAAGCATCATGAATGTTGTGATCATAATGAATATTTTAACAGTCACAAATTTTGTGAGCATCCTGATAGAAATTGTGCATCATGATAGTTTCGAGAATCATAAATGTTGTGTTAATCCCTAACATGGAATGTTTATTTAGAATATTTATATATCAAAATATTTGGAGAATGTGTTTTCAAAAAAGTTAAACTTACTCAAAATAGAAGGTATTTTGAATTAAATCTATGGTAATGTGGTATCCATAAAGTTGACAAAATTAGAGATTAATGATCCACCAAATAACGTGTAGAACATGTTTCTATGAGGTATGTTTTTAACGGGAGATGATTTATATGTTCAATTCATTGGAATTTAGGAAGGATATTTGATCTAGAAGAAAGAAGGTAAGGAAACGTATCTCAAAAGGAGATCCCCAAATCTAGTGGTGTACAATTAGAGAGCACATTCTAGAAGAAAACCTACCATGTTGAAAAATGTGTATACTACCATAGAGGAAACATAAGGAGCATACCTAGTTTCAAATAAATTTAATATGTGTTCAGTGAATGACTCAATCCTTGTACATCAGAGTAAGTTGAATCAGATAACTGATAAGAGAAAACAAAACAAAAAATTCCTAAAAAAATTTATGTTTCAAACCACTAGACTACAAGTGAAGGACAGAGAAAGATCCCACTAATAGAGAAATAATTATGAGAATATGGTATTTATTAATATTCCATTTCAGAGAAAACGTTATTAATTGGTGTATAAGTTAAGGGAAAAACATTTTTTGTAGTGGACATTTTATTTCATATAATTTCCAATATTTGAATAATAACCCAAAATAAATACACTCTAAAAACTAAAAAATGGGTCCTAACAAAAATTATTGTTCCCCCATCCAAGTAACATCCCGAAACCCAACACATCTAACAATTATAGGGCTCTTTACATAATATTTCCCTAGAGACAAGATTTCTATTTGGGTACTAATCAGGAATCTTGATTCGGGTGTGAGTACAACTCAGTAAGAAACTACTAATGGAGTATAATGAAATATCAATTATATAAAAGTGTATAATTTTTTAAAAATAATAAAGAAAAAAAGATAAAGTAAATTGTTTTCACATTTAATATTCTTTAAGTAACCATATATGTCACTGGGTTCACAATGACACCTGAACCAATCATACCTGCTTCGGCCCATACCGTTGTCTGAACCATACATCATAGGAATATCACAATCCATTCTCTCATAGAATTTCAATATACATTCAATTTCAATTTCAAATTCATATATTGGGGGACTATAGTAGTACTCTTGAACCCATAGATATTTTGAGTAGAAGTACTTTTCTCAAAACTCTGTGGCCACATAAATGAATATATATCTCGAGGGGAAAAAATATTATTCGATAACCTGATGTTATTTTGAGCAGTAGTTTGTTTCCCAAAAAACTATGTTCACATTATTCACAAATATCACATCACATGGTTCAAAATTCATAACTTATTTTTCAACCATTTCCAGAATCCATTATCCAACCAATTTCATCATTTTATTTATCATCCATATTCAAAATCCATCTTATCAATCATGCATAATAAAAAAACCATAATTTCAATTATATTGGAACACCCCATGGGTTGCCATCTTGTATAACCTCAAATCTCCAACGGGTCCAATGAGATCCATAAAGGGTCTCAAAATCACATGGGAAAGTAAATAAATAATTTATTCATTTTAAAATAAATTTATAAACATAGAAATTTGAACTTCAGAATTACATATAAACAATTAAAATAAAGACTATAGAAAATTAAAATTTAACCATGAACCACACGATCCTTTACAAAGGATTTCCAATATATAATCCTCAATTTGATGTGTATTGTTCCAATATTTACAATGGTGGAGGAGATATTGGATCAAAACCATGGTCCAAGATCCAAAGAAACTAGATCCATCCAAACCTAGATATAAAACAATTTCCAACAAATGTAAAATCTATCCATCTACATAGTGGAAGAAAGATTAGAGATATGCGAATTCTAAATGTGTATGAAATATCCTACTAAATATTATATCCATCAACTGGATCATTGGTTTACCAAGGAAAGGCATTTGAGGATCCTTGGAATCCCACCAGGGTCCTCCAAAATCAATGGAATTTGGGTCCAGAAAAAAATGGGTTTAAAGGATAAAATCTGGGGGTTCAAACGTATTGATATAAATTTTTTGGGATTTATTTTTCTATGGAAATGATTTTCTTCATGGAGGTGCACATTTTTATAAATTGAGGGATTAAACCATGAACCCTAAAAATAGGATGCATAGTTTCCCCTATGTGGTGCACGGTTTGAAGAAATATGTTTTGACCATAAAAATACCCACTGTTTAATGGTGAATGGTTTGTGGATGGAGGTCTCATGGTTAGGACAAACTGTGTGCCACCTTCTCTGTATCCCATTAGGGGCTCAAGGTTTCCAAGGGAAAACTCAATGATTGTTCCAATAATGTTCCAACCATTCTCACCCCCTTTGGATTCTGAAATTTAATAATTTTTCCCAAACGACCCCAAACCCAATAAAGGTAAAACCAAAATAAGGGTAAAAGAGTACCTAAAAATTAGAACAAGGCATCTCCAGAATGGTTGGGGTCTTAAAATGTCCCCATATTATAATATCTCATCCTAGAGATGTAATCACATGTGTCACCAAGCCTCCGAGGTGAAAATGATGGTCCACTGAGTCTTTATATCTACTACCCTATCCAATGGTTCCTTAGGAATATAGCCAAGTTTCCAAAATACTCAAACCAATAGTGTAATCCATCCCCATAACACTTTCTCACTACAATCCACAATACAAATGTGATACTCCCCAAAGGTTGCATTAGCCTCAAAATCCACATCATCAATATCGATCAAATGATAAGGGTTTTGGTGAAACATCAAAATATGTTACATAAGAGAAAAAGATCATGTATAACATTGTACGTATGTGGAAGAGACAATTGGTATACCACTAGCTGGATTCTCTCCAAAATATCAAGAGGCCCCACAATCCTGGGCATCAACTTTCCCTCCCTCATAATACTATGTTGAACTACTCTTTGTGACACATGAAGGAACACATAATCTCCCATTGAAATCTCAAGGGGTTGATTTCATCGATCAATATATGACTTATTTCTACTCTAAGTCATAACTGAATGTTGCAGAATATGATAAACCTCCTCTGAAGTCTCATGCATGAGACTCATTCCAAAAAACGTAGAAACTCGTTCCCTAATCCAAAACAAATGGGATATTCAAGGAATACCATAAGGTTCCACATATATTCATATTGATTTCCCAAATAACAATATATATGGTATTATTCAACAAATAATAAGTGATTATCCCAATATCCACCAAAATCAAGGACACCTACTCTCTACATGTCCTCTAGTACCCGGATAGTGAATTTTTATTAACTATCTATCTATGGGTGTAAATTTGTACTCATAAATACATTGATACCCAAAATCCCATTAAATTGTTTCTATAAGTGAAAATTAACGAATGATTCATGATTTTATACTATACTCCATGGCACCCCATGAAAAAGGACTATGTACTGAGTAGACATATCACACAATTGTTCCATGGTAAAAGTCTCTTAAATGGGTAAGAAATTGGATAATTTTTTCAATTGGTCCAAAATCACCCAAATAACATCACTATTTTAAGTGTTCCTTGTAATAAAAATATGAAATCCAATGTTAATATCCTTGATATTCTATTATGGAATGGTAAATGGCTTTAGAAACCACTGGGTTATTAATTCATGACATTGACCAACAGACAAGTGTATCATAATGTCCCTAAAACCTACAATTTTTCTATTCATGACCGATCCATAATATTGTAGATGTATGTCATGATACATTTTTTTAAGCCATGATGCACCACCCACTTTGAGGAATGAAACCCACACCTCATTTCCTCACACATACAAGTATGGTAAACAACATAGACTCAAACATTAATGATATCATCATCATATAAAGTCTAATTATAAGGTGAATCCACGCCATCAAATATTTCCCAAAAGTAAAAAACACTTTTTATCCTCATACTAACTCTCTGTGATCCTATTTAGAAGTGTGGAATCCATTGATACTAATATGAGTTTCATCTAATTATAGCCCTCCTGATCCTTAATATACACATCAGCTAGCAAGGTCATCATCTTCCACATAGAACTGGAGTCCTTAACTACCTGAGTATGTTCCTTCCATCTTAATGTGTCAGTAAGACTACTTCCCTTCCCCAGTGTATAGGCCAGCTCGAAATTAAATTCCAACATACAGTAAACCCTCATTCACTACATGATATTCAAGTATCACTATGAAATAATATACATTAATAATTCGTTTTTGGTATACAAAGTAAAATTTTCATCCAAAAGATAATGTCACCATTGATTTAATTCATAAATTGCCAATTCTAAATTGAGATATTTCAAATGGTAATTATATTCAGGTGGCCCCAACTTCTATGACCCTTAGGACACAAATCGATCTCCCGACATCAACACTACTCCATGTTCTATCTCAGACACATCACAAAACATGCTATACTACTCACCGGACTTAGGTAGGATCCAGATCAATGTAGTAGTCAATGGATTCATTAATTCTTGGAAAGAATTCATACAAACTTCATACCATTCAAACATGACCTCCTTTTTGGAGAAGATAGAATGTTGCGGTTTCAAATGCGACGTGTCCTTGATAAAACTCCTATAATAACCCACCAACCCCATAAATATTTGGATATCAAAAAACTTCATGTGTTATTCCCAATAAATAACCACCATTACCCTCTTTGGGACCACTAGCACACATTATTATGATATGATATGGCCTAATAAATATACCTTTTTTCTTTATAATTGAAACACTTATAGCTTGGATTGTATACGATTCAATCTCTATATATTCAGGATGATTTTAAGTTGTTAGGATTGATCTTCATGAGTATTCAACTACACAAATATGGCTTCCACAAAACAACCACAAACTAGTATAGGGATGGGATTACAATTCAGTTTATGATGTCTATAAAAAGAGCTGGAGCAATCATTAGACCAAATGAAATACTGAAGAATGAATATCTCACATAACTTCATCTAAAAGCATTCTATAGTGTATCATTAGGTCAAAATATCAACAGGTAATACCCAAATCTCATGTCAATATTGGGATAAAATAAGCACATATCAACTGGTTAATGTGATCATCTATACATGGAAGAGGATACCAATTCATAACTCTTATAAGGTTTAACTTATGGTAATCAATACATAAACCCATCATTCCATTAGCTTTCCTTGAAAAAAAACTGGAGGACCCCAAGGTGACACACTCAAAGGTATAAATACTTTATCAATCAAATATTCTATCTAGGTGTTAAGTCTTTAATCTAGGTTGGATTTATTTGATAATGGGGAATGAAAAGTAGTATATATTAAGGAATGATAATAATTTTAAACTCAAAATCCCTATTAGGTGTCCTCCCTAATAGGTACTCTGAAAACACATCCTGAAACTCATTCACTATGGATGGAAAATCATCATGCCTCACCCCCCCATCATCCAACAGAAGGCATGAAACTTGTATGGTGAGATCCCTTAGTTCCAGATGAATTGGCCCTTCACAGTCTACCTAGAAATATCATTCACCCAATGAAAATAAATTCGAACTTTGGGAGATGTAAATTCCACCATTTTTTGTAACAATATATGTGGGCATGTATGATAACAACCGTCCTATACAAAAAATAAATCAAAAACCTGACTTGTAAGTTTTGAAAAAATCTAAATGGAAATGATATTTCCCAGGGTTGAGAGAACACCCAATATATAAATTGATGTACCTTAACCGTACTCCCAATGGGGTTTCGATCAACATTAACCCACTAGAAAAATCCACAATAAAACTCAAACCATTCCTAAGTTGAGAAGATATAAAAGAATTTGAGGCTCATATATTAAATAATTAAATCACAGCATATAAGAAACAAGAATAGAACCTTTGAATTTTTATGATCTAGCCTCACTATCCACATGTACCAACTAAAATTCTTGAAATTGTCCTATCCATATTCCATGTGATACAATATGATCCCTCTAAGTTGCACTACTCTACTGATATGGGCACTCAAGCCATGTTGTACCACATCCACCACCTTGAAATACATATCTAGAATGACTCCAAATACCTACCTAATATAGGGTTGAATACCCCATTATAGTACTCTAATTATTCCCCGATATTCCATCATTACCCATCGGTCAAGGCTTTCTACAATACCTAAGTGACCCATCCCCCAACAGGCACATTATTTCACTAGCAGTCAAGAACATTATCTATGAAAGTGAGACAACTTTCCAAACTGATTGATTTATAGTCCTTTACTTCACTTGGTAGAAAATCCTCCTCCCTGGATACATTGTATTTCATTTTCTGAGTTGATGTTATCATAGTGATGATTTAGACTCTCAGAAGGAATATCTGTAGTCATCAAAAAAACACATGCATTCCACTAGAAGCCTTCAATATGATCCCCTCCAAAATGATAGAAATATTCACCGCCTCAAAAAACCTTATTAGAAAATATGTTCACCTTTGAAAAAATATCACATATAACTCCATCTTGAAAATGTTTCACTGCTGTATCAACATCAACTTCTAATGTAAGACACTGTGCTGCAAATCGATGAAGTGACCAACATAGTCTATCACAAACATACTCCCCTAGGTTGACATAATAGACTGAGATTCTCTCACATAACAGAGCATATATGGGTAAATCTTTTCCAAAAACTCCTCCGAAATGTTTTCTACTTCATGTTCTCCGGGAGTCCATCATTTGTCTGAATATACCACCACCAGTTTAGTGATTCATGCTACATATAAGAATCCAATTTGATTCAATTATATGATTTTTTATATAAATGGAAAATGGTTATTAAGATATACTCAATATAGAACTAAACTACCTAAGATCTACCCTCCCCGGTAAAGGTCAAATGGTGTTGCAACTGGAACACCGATGGTTGATGAGAAATAATCCACACAACCCACCATAGATCTATCTCCAAAAACTAGATTAAGTGATAAATGTTATCATGTAACTTATCTTTTTTTCCTTCACCCAAAATTATCCCATCCTAAATATATAAAATTGGAGGCATATTTCTCTTCATAATATCCGGTTCTCCAATCAAAAAACATAATCAGAAAAGAATGTCTCAACATTTCCAAAAACACTTCATATGACACATAACACATCATTAAAACATTTAATGAATGGATTAACATATGGATTTAAAAACTCAACCCATACTCTATCACATAGTCAAAACTAAAGTAGGAACACTATCCTCAACCACATCTCAAAAGGTCTGTGTATATTATTGGGTAATTGTTTCTTTTCATATTTCATCATTTTTCCATTAGACACCCATTTAATCTATTTTAAAATACCACATTTAGAATCATTTACAAAAATAAATTTATTATTAGGTTCCATTTAAATTTTAAAACACTCAAACAAATAAATTTTTTTTCATTACAACCAATTACCAAAACCTACTTTTCTATGCATGCCTAAAATGATTCTTGTCAGTTAAAATCCTGAGTTCCTAGAATGTTGCATGTATACTCCAATTTCATGCCATATATATCCATAATGAAAATTTCATAAGTATAATAACATCACACAACAACTGAATCAATCAATGTGAAATAAACTTAAATTATAATAACAAAAATCAAGAAGAATAATCCCACCCTGGGTACATGGGTTTCCCCATGCACAGAAGTTAGCTACTCCCTTGAACGAGATCATGACCATGGTCAGACTCATCATATCCTCCTTCCTACCTTTCCAAAATAAAAAAAACTACATAAAATAAGGGGTAACCCCTTTGATACAACTTTTTAAAGCACTAAATCGAGTTCCACATATCCGTGTCCCAAGATAGTTCTTCTTGTGACCTTAGGGACACCTCCTCTTATGCCAGAGGCTTCTAACTAGTAGTGAGGTTCTAGTATGTAATGTGGTGAGACAATACCCTATTTATGAAATCAACACGATAACATAAATGAATAAATGATATACATATGATAATAAACAACAACCGAGATTATACCATAATCAATAATCATCAAACATCACCTCATAAATCCAAAACAATGATGATAAAACCCAAGCAGTAGATATTTCATGCCAAATAAGTGTCATGTATAAAATTAAAACTCAAAATAAAGGTATTATATAAACTCTTAAATAAATCCCAACATCATGACGGGTTCCCTCATCCATGATTCATCCCCAATCCTAATTCATGAATCTAACCGAAGGATCTTTCCCATATAATGTTCAACAAACATGATGCCTATTCAGGTACTGACCAGGAAGCCTAAGTTGGGTGTGAGTACAACTCAATTATACAACACCAACGATGTCTAATGAAATATAAAATCTATAATAGTGTATGTAATTGTATAAATAGTAAAGAATAAAATATAAATAGTATTCAAATTTTATGTTCTCCAATTAACAACATAGGACCTCAAATTTATAGTGGCACCTGAACTAATCAGACATGCTTTTGTCTATGCCAGAGTTTGAATCATCCATAGTATGAATATAAAAATCCATTATTATCTTTGAATTTTATAATTTATTTAATTTAAATTTAACATTCAAACACTGGGGGCCTATTGTTTCAATATTTCATCCAATTAGTATTTAGAGAAGATGCCAATGTGCCACAACTCAGTGACCACATGCTATTAATACGTTTCTTGGGGGCCTAGAGTATCAATTTGACACCCCATGAGTTTCTGGCATAGAATTCCTTATCCCATAACATAGTGTTCAGATCATTAACAATTATCACATCTTGAGGTTTCACATTCATTACACATTTATCAACCATTACCAGAATATATTATTCCTACAATTTCAACATGCCATTTATCAACTATTTTCACAATCCCATTTATCAGTCACGCATAATTTATAAATAATTATTTTAATTATATTAAAACAATCCAAGGGCTTACATAATATCCAGTCTCAATGCTCCAAAGTGTCCAATGGTATCGATGAAGGGTCTCATAATCACATGGGTAATAAATAAATTAATTCATTTTAAAATGAAAATTTCCAAAGTGGAAACTGTAATTTCACAAATACATAGACCCAATTATATTCAAGACTATGGTAATTAACAATTAGAAAACATACCTAATGATTGTTGATGAATTATTACCCAACCGTTACCCTCTATATGTTGTGGAATGGTCCAATTCACAACAGTGAAAGAGATCTAATAATAAAAACTTTGACCAACATTCACTCAAATATGATCCCTCAAAACCTAGATATAAAATAATTTCCAAAATATGGAAAAACATACCCATATATTTTGGATGAAAATGGGAGATAAGGTAATCTTAAATTTGGAAGAAATAAATTACCATTGGTGAGTCAATCCTTCAATAATATCTTCAATTATATAATAAAGGGTGTTTTAGGAGCCCTGGAATCCCATCGAGAGACTTTAAAATTATAGTAAATCCAATTTGTTCGAAATATAGAGTTTAATGACAAGATTTGATGATTTTGGAATTATAAAATTAAATTTAAGGTCTATAGTTGTCCACATGTATGTTTTCCTGGGTGGAGGCGCATCCGGGAGCCTTAATCGTTCTCCCCTGCACATGGGGTTCATAGATTCTACTAGGTGGGGCACAATTTGGAAAAACATTCCCCCATAATGTAGATGTCTTATATTTGATGGTGCATGATTTTGGGAGGGGGTGTATGTTTTGTCCAAACCATGCCCCACCTACTATGGCTCTAAAAATTGGAACATAGTATCTTGTGGTGAACTGCATGGTTTTCCCTAATCAAGAGCCAATCACGCATAGCCCCATGGGATTGAAAATCTATCTAATTTCACCAGAAACAACCCCATATCAAATCTCAACCATGGTATGACCAAAAAAGGGTAAAATGTTACCTAAAAATGAGTACGGGTAATCTCCAAAATGGTCTATGTCTTAAACCATCTCACCTTAGATGACCGACAATTTTATTTCATATGTACATTTTGATTTTCTATTCATAAATCCTTTACATAGGAAATATACATGACCTTTTCATTGTATATTAAGGTAAATAACAACCCCACTAGAAAAACCAGCCAATATAATTCATATGAACATTGTATTACATCCATGTTTTCTGAATAATCATTATATGTTCCCCGATATTGATATATAGGGGAATCAATGCTTCAAACATAAACACTTCTTGGACCACCTCTAAGTTAGTGTTAAAGAAAAAAGATACCACAACCCATGATGTGGGTCTATTATATATATATATTTTAAATATTTCAAATTTTTCAACTCATTATAATGATTAGTGAAAATGTGTGAAAACATCTAAAACATAATGGTATACTCATCCATTCACTCCTCATGTTGTTAGAGCTCCACAAACTCCCAAAACATTTTAGAGTGTACTATATTTGGGTTCAATTTTTTATTAAATAGATAATAAAACTATTTTGATGATATTAGAATTCTATCAATTTATATATCATGGGTTTTCCACCATTCATATGCCACATATTCAAATTTAGAGACCATAAAATGTACCTATATCTATAATATATATTTTTTTTCAAATAATGAATTTAATTCACCGAATCTAGTTCGCATCATCCTAAGATCCTATGTTTCTCAAAAAAAATCTAGGTAACTATATAGTTTAAAATCATGAATCACTACAGAATACACCACATATCCATCAATATAGGTCTTTTCTGACTACAAAAAGACTCATAGAACACTCTTATTAAATAACATTTCTACAAGGGTACCAATACATGAATTAAGTTCATTCATATCCACTCAAAGCTACTCAAATGGGTATAAATCAAATATCATTCCCTAAGAACAAGTTAAATCTAAAGATGGTCCTTACACAAGTATATTTCAATAAAAATTTTATTCATTTAAAAAAAATAATGCACCATTCCCTATATCCATATGTTATATAATTTGGTATATAACAAGACCAAAACCAGTACTCAATCATCCATGATTTCAAATAATCATACATTATACCACTATACATGTTTGGAAATAAAAAATGATTAAAAAGTAACATGTATTAAATTAATAAACTCCATTCTTTACAATAGAATTTGAGAAATAACTGACTCCCAAATAGAGAAACATGAAAATAACTGAACAAGATAGAATACAACCCGATGTTACAATGAAAAAAAACCCCAAAACATGAAAACAAGTGTCATATCACATTTTTCCCCAGGTTCACATGCCCACTAAGCTATGCTGGATATCCAACTAATCACAAAATTTTATCATAATTAAATAAATCAAAACTCATTATCTATTCTTCCAACCCCTCAAATACACATGGAAATCTATATGCCTACTTTACCTCTTTCAAGTTTCTAATCTACCTTGGAATTTTCAAATATAGATAACTATACCCATTGAATATAATACATGATCTATCTACTCAAAAACTCTCATCATTATAAATATTCATATAAATATTATCCTGATATCAAACTAATTAACACCCATTAAATCAATTACATTGGTTTTAACTAATTAATAAACCTAGAATAATTTATTCAGGGAAATATAGAATAATATATTATTTAATTTTTATTTATGAAAACTTATTTTCTAAAAAAATAATTTACACATCACATATATTCAAATATATTTCATGTAAACCTTTGTGCCAAGTATGATTCATATTTACTTTCCTCCTTCCACCCTATGATAATTGAATATATATATAATAACTATAGAAATCTTAAATTTTTAATCTAGCTCAATTATAAACACAAAAATAAATAACCATAATCCCAATTCCATGGAGACATTTATTTCATACAATACCTATAATAGTCAGGCATAAATACTATTTTTACCCAATGTTATTACCAGTTTCAAATTTATATACCTTATCCAAAAAAATAAAACTGACTATCCAACTCTCTAATACTAGTTGCAACAACTTTATCCGGTTCGTCTGGATGATGTTGATATTAAATGGATTATATATGCTTCTCCCAGTATACTAAAGTCTTTAAACTGGTAGTGATGGTGAAATATGTACTATATTGAGAATGATGACTTTGATATGATAATAATTAATTACAATAAATATATAAACATATATAAATAATAACATAAAAAATAAAAATATTGAATCACAAAAGAAATAAAAACCTAAACAACAACATTCCACATGAAAAAAAATATTAAACCCATTTTAATATATTTCCATAGCGAGTAAATTATATAAATTGATGGATTACAAATAAAGAAGAACTGAATACATGGAGATTTTACAATACAAGTCTATGAAATAAAATTTAAATTTTATTTATATCTATATAATGTTATATTTAATGATTACATGTACAAAAATATTAGTCATGTCTACATACAAAAATACGGTCTTCTTGCCCACGAAGTCACATCTATAGGGTGTGAATACAAACCATATATGCCATCACCAATGATTCCATTATGACAGTAAAAAATATATAATTTGAGTGTGTATATAAAAATGTATGAAAATGTATAGCACTCAATAAGGATGGAAACCTATAAGTTAATTGGGTATTTATCGGGATTCCTAGACGATGGATCCTTCTTTATTAGATCATTTCCAATTAAATGCTCTACCACACCATAGTCTTACTAGAAATTCATACCAAAGTATTAACATGAATACTATTTTCCTATAATATATAATATATTACTATAAAAATAATTGGAAGTGGAATAACATACCCAATCCATCAAGATGTAATAATTGCACGGGGATTCACAAGACACTACTAATCCACTAGAATTTTAGAATTGTACTCGAGAAAGAAACTCTATGTAGGTGCTATAACAAACTAGTCAAAAAATATATATTAGAAAGTAATCTTAGAGGATATTCAAACCATGAATAGGCTATATCAAAATCATCGAAATGTATTAACATAAACAATTCCATTTGGAAATAACCACTCAATGGGGTTCTATGACACACGAGTCACACACCATCATCCATGAAAAAAACTTTTTGATTTTCATTATACCTCTATATTCTCTCATATCATAATAAGGATAATAATAATAGAATACATGATACCGTACAAATGATACTATATCTCTTATTTAATAAAAAATCACCATGTTTCAAACACATCCATACATACTACAATATTACTTAGTTATTCAAAACACAACTCCCTATACACACAATAATCAATCAAATAGTCACTATTATTATAGGCTTTAAACCATATGTCCACATTAAATATCATAAGATTTTCCATGATAAATCATCTATAAATAATATAATAAAAATAACAAAACACTAAAATTAATTGTATTTTACATTACTCAAATCAAACCCATTCTTATAATCTTATAAATAAGAACCTTTTAACTGATTCCATAGCCCAAAGGATTTATTAATACCCAATATACACTAATAACCCATGTAACACATTTTTTGGAGGTCAACCATTCTCCCTACACATGGTAGAATACAAATTATAGTGGAAAAAACCTCGCTAGATTTTCATTGGTAAATATCATTCCAAAAATATTAATATCCCACTCAAGAGTGTAAACATGGTTTGTGGAACAAACACATAAAATTTACTTATTAACTTAAAATATTAATCTATCACTGACCCTTATAATACCTAGTTTATAATCTTCATGTACCTCCCTAATTCTCACAAAATATCACCATAGGCCCCTTATATATTATGTATTTCTCAAAAAATCCACTTGGATTCGATTACAGAAAACTAAACAAATAATCATAAATAAATTTAGACAATAAGGGATCCCAAAATTAGTTAATCATGCACAGAATATATATTCCAACCTAGGATTGTTATAAAAATGTTATCACATAACATTGATCCCTCTATGATCTCATATATGTGTCCCAAACTATAATTCCCACACAGATATACAACATCTCTTATAAATAAAAAAAGACATGATTTATAATATTTAAAGGAAAACCTACCTCCGTTTTTAGGATTTAACATATCCATACTCGTATATTCATTAATCCTCAATAAAGAGTTTTCATATATTGTGCCAGAGTCCTAAATTAGGTATTTCACATAGAAAAAATGTAAGATTAATGAAACAATGATAAAACTGTTAGTGAAAATCTAAAAATATTTTCCCAGAGATTATTATAATTAATGGTTTATCAATGGGATAGTGTATTATAAATATTGATAGATAAATTTATTTGGGGATAAGGGAAATTATGAAAGTTGGATAATTATTTTATTAAATATAATTGTAACATAATAAAATTTCTCCATCCAAATGTGGGGTGATAGTAAATATTCCCAAGTTACAAATGAATGGATTTCTTCCACTCTGATCCAACTTGGATTTTTCTTGACTGAACTCCACAGGTTATTCAATGGCTTGGATGAGTCTACCAGTTTCGATCCATTTGAAGGTTATTGGTGATGAGTCTAGAGGAATATTATGGAGACATGGTAGATGTGTATTTATGGATGGAAGTGATAGTAATAGGATGTTATAGATGATTGTAGGATTTTATTAGTATAAACTATGGTAGTGTAGATCTAATGATGTGGCTCCCGCTAGCTCACCTTTTGGATTTTTAGTACATGAGGGTTTTTTCAGGTATGTAATTTTATTATATAACCTTAAAGAATTTATAAGTAATAAATAAGTTTTATGTGTTATAATTTAATCATGAATAACCAATACATTGAAGAAGTAATTAGTCAAAATTTCTATGTATTTATTTTTATGTTTTATAGGGAAAATAAAAACCGATCAGAAGCCCCAACCATACATAACATGTAGCACCTAGACCCTAGAAGCCTAGAGCCATTGCATTACATTATTACATTGGAATTATTATGAGGAATCAAAACCCAAAGGAATAAATAGTTCAAATGTTTTTAATCCCAAAGTAAATAAATTAAACCCATAATAAAATGGGAAAAAAATAAACCTTAACATGAGTAAAAGAATAACATCCTTGAAACTGATTCAATGGATTAATCTTCATAACATGGGGAAATAAACCACAATAATAGTAAGCTAAGATGATTATTATTGGTAATTAATGTAGAATTAATAATAAATAAATAATAATAAATCAACTAACAAGGTAAATAAATGACGACATGTGCCATTTTTATAATTGGATAAGGAAGAATCTATATAGAACCGTACATAACTAAAAAACATAATATTTAATCAAAAAACAGAGAATGAACTACCTCTATAGTTTATATAAAATAAACAAATCTCATGAATATATAATAAATTTTAATGAATGATTGAAATTCTTAATTATATGATTACATGTTTCCTAGGTATATGGTACCTTTTCCATCATGTACATTCACTAGATGGTTTATAATATATCTTATAAAAACACCAGTTATTGGCTAAATTATTCAACTCATGAGACTATTGATTTATCAAATGTGTACATATAATTTGGACCCACACATGCCTTAAATTTCTAGATAATTATTTATATATTGAATTATATATTTAATTCATGAACATTGTGTGTTATCAAATATTTGTGTTGTGTTAATGATATAAATTCACAAATATTTCTCTAGTGAATTCCATAATTGTCAAGTATACACAATATGTAAAATAGGTATACATAAAAAAAGTACATTTAACCATCACATATTTATTGAGAAATATAAATTAAATATTATTTATAATAGAAACTTGTCATATAGAAGTGATTGTTTCAAGAGAAAGATAACAATTATAAATGAAAGTGAGAATGAAAAGATAACTTTTACCATTTGTTAATTTTCAAGTAAACACCATTTGGATGAGATAATTCAAATTAAGGATTTAAATACAATGATGCTAAAATTATTAATTATATAATTCATCAAAATGGTAAGTATATACAAGATACAAATTAAGTAAGTGGTGAATATGAAATTTGTCTCACAGATGTAAAAAGTGAGATGAAAATCACTTAAATTTTGTTTAATTTGGTGTGAAAATACATTAAAATATTTTATAATGGTTTTATTAATGTTATATAGATATTATAGACCCATATTAATATATATGATATCATACTAGATCTTCTAATAATATATTTTTACCTGTTTTTTGTAATAGTTCATTATTTTCATTATTTCAGGTGTCAATTGTGTAGTTTATCGAGTTAGTTTTGACTTGTTATTTATTATTACTAATAAATTTATCAAGATTTAATTATGTAAAGAATTTAGAACCAGAATTATAATATATTTATTAATTATATATTTATTTATAATAATCTATAATATTTGGATATAGGAAATGAAATCCACGATTCATGGAGACGGTAGTCCTTAGGTACACATGCCCACTACTTGCATTTCTTTATGGTATTTAAAAAAATGAAATGTAAATGATATATATGTATATTATAATTCAATTATCATATTTATTTCATACATCTCTCATATATTATTATTAAAACCACCCTTAATACATTCCATCTTTAGCATGAATGAATCACATTGCTTTGAGGAGGGGGTAGTCTACATATCCACAAAAAATGATATCGTTTCCCCAAAAATGGATTGTAACATGTTATGTGTCATATAAAAATTTCATAAGCATAATTACATTATAAATAGATTATATATTTTATATAAACTATAAATCCATCATTATTTAAACTATTTAAGGGTGGTAATGGAAGAACGAATGACATCAGTTCACGAGGCAGTAGTTTGTCATACCCATTAATGATGAGTTTGTATCTCATTTAATGGTTGTGTGAGAAAGTGTAGATATAAATCATATTATAAAAAATATAATTATATATATAATATTGAGGTTATTATATAACAATTATATAAAAAATAATTTATGTTGTGGATAGGTAAATGAAACAAAATTGATCATTGAATAAATTTTCTTCTTTTTCGGGTAAGTCTTTTGGTTTATACAAAAATAATTCATGGGATTTTGTTTTGCCCAAATTTATACTTCTTAGATGAGGTAAGGGAATTTGGGATATTATTTTTGGATAATTGTTCTGATGAAATGTGATTTAGAGTAGTTAATAAGTTAGAGGAGGGAGTTCATTTTTATAGTGGAGGAGTGACATTGTTGTAAATTTTTTAAAATAGAATTCCACTCAAATTTTTTACATGAAACATGGAAAAAAGAATGAAAAACTATTTAAAAGGGATAAAGGGGTCTAAATATGTCAATAAAATAGACTTTGGAAAAGTTTCTTGGTCATTTTTTCCCTTAAGAGTATGTTTTAGTCTATTGTAAATTTAATTTTTCTCTTAATCGATGTAATAATTTTCATCACTTTTACTATTAATTTTGAAAAAAAATATGTCAACCTTATTAAACATTATAATTTTTTTTTAAAAAAATAGTCCATTTTTCAAATTAGAATCATAAATTCTGATTAAATTAATTTAAATTTATTCCCGCAGATGGGATCACAATGTAGGTATTTAAAGTAAAAATGTTCAATTGTTTGAAATTTTTTATATCCAATTTGATAGTTTAATTGATTCTATGGACATAAATTGGGTTAAATGAAGTATAATTGATTTAATTTGAATTTAAACTCAATTTAATATATAATTCCTTGTTATAAATCATTGAGCTGAAAAGTTAGTTTTCAATTAAAATACAATATTTTTCACTATTCATCAAAAAATGGAAGTTCTCATAAAAATACCAAAAATTAAACTTAAGGTAATTATGAAATTAAAATTTAAAAAATAATATTTATTTTCAAATATAAAATTTAAAAAAATTTTAAAATTCAGTTATTCAACATTTTCTCCAGTAAAAGCATAAAAATTGTAATTTTAACAAAATAAAAAATTTAACTGTAAGACTGGATTTATTATTACCTCATGCCTATAAAATCTATTAGATAAATATAAAAAATATTTTATTATATATATAACATTTACATTTCATTAATATCATTGAATAATAGTAAATAATTTAATTTATTATGGTGAAATTCCTTTGTGAGTAGAAAACCATTTCCTTTATATTCCACAAGTTTTTTATATTCATTTCCAATTACTTGGTAACCAATTAATTAATTTTATATTTTTGAAAACTCATATTTTAATAATATAGTTTATAATTTTCATAACTACTAGTTTAATGTCTATGTTATATCTTATTATATTATAAAATAATATTTTAATAATATATTTATGATCGGTAAAACTCGGTCTTGTGTGTACCATTAGCTATCGAAGAAAGTCATTATTTCATGTAACATAATCAAACATCATTTTTTAATTAATGTAAAGATAAAAATTATTTTTAATTTAAATTTCATATCTTAAGTATAGTGCAATATTAACTTGGTGTTGCATATAAAAATTCTAGAAACAATAATAAATTTATTCTAAAGAAATTGTGTAATGTATTTGGGAGTTAAATTCTCCCCAAAATAAATAACTTGTTCCCTCCCAATTCAAACATGATCTTGATAATTTAGTGAAAAATATTTTAGAATACTATTGTTGTGAAATGAACATCGTAAATAGGGTTATTAACAAATATTTTTAATAAGATGAAGATTGAAATATGACGGTCACCACAAAACTAGGATTTAGAATATGAGAAAATTTGTGAAAACATGGACATGTCAAAAATTAAGCTATCAAGTTATGAGTGAAAGTGATATAGAAAATGTTCATGAGGTTGTTGTTGACCACTAAACCATAAAACAGAAGGTGTGAATAATGGTAATTGATATCATCCAAAATGATGATAATAAAAAAATATTTTTATTTCAAGAACCTTTTCATTGAGTTAATAAATTATCTTATTCTATAAGAAAGTATGGAAATATAATTACCTAATACATTTCTATTTCCTAAGAATAACACCAACCTTTAGTTTTCGAATGAACTATTTCTGATGCATCTCTTATAATAAGTTGCATCATAGGGTGAAGTAATACATCAATCTCTTAAACCTCATCCTAAGTTCAATGTAAACCATTTCATAAAAATATAACCTTATAATCCATAAAGGTATTATGATCCAAAAATTTAGAATTAGTTCCGATTCAGTCTATAATAACCAATTTACTTTATCCATATCCCTCATTTTTTTCCAAGAATCATTATCTCAACATTAAGAGCCTACTAAGGCTTATCTTTCTATTACCCACATATTTTTTGTGAAAGTTTAACTTTTTTCTGAATCATTATTCTTGGTACCATTATACATATGATCTCAAATCCTTAGTGAAAATGAACTATGTTATAACACACATATATTTAAATATTCATATGTAGATAAAATATTTAATAAAAAAATTACAACATATTTCACTGATCTACATACACTAAAACATTAATCCCTTTGAAATCATAATACAAAGACAATTATTTTTATACATTGGTAGCATATAAATATATTACATCACATGATGAAATATTTTTAGAATCCAATTTCCATCGAAGACATCATTTAATCCCATCAAATAAATAGTCAATCATCCACTCTGTGATGATCATGTAATCCATAGAATACATATATGTACCTTTAATATACAAACCATTTATCCACATTTTTCATTAAACTAATGAAATTTATCTTCATCTGAGTTTTTCCGAAAAGGTAAATATTTATTGAATACTATGTCCTTAAAAGTTTTCTATTCAATAAGTTCTATTTATTTTCCCAATATATTATTATGGATAAACTACCACCATTGATTTACTTATCCATTGATACAATATAATGAACGTGTAACAATTTTCTTTTTACCACATATAATTACCATGAATATCGTATCTAAAGACATAATTCATTTATCAACTACAATGGGATTAGAAATTCCACTAAATTATCTGTGCTTCTTTCATATAAAACAACCCAATAGAGGGGATTCTCACTATGGAACACATTTCACAATTTAAGAAATCAAATTTTTCATAACCTCATTAATCATCCCAAATATATCCATGATTTTATCAATTTATATACTAGGTGTAGCAGTTCCCTTAGTAGACCAATCACTATATTTTCCATGATAAGTGATACCATTCTTCTTTAAAGGGTACATTAAAAAAATGAATCATGCTATATTATTTCATAAAATTATGAAATTTGTATAATTTTAAATATTCCATATCACATAAAATAAATTGAAATGTTTTTTTCATAGCAAATATAATAATCATAAATATGGTTTCATTGGTGGAATATTTAATATTAAATCCTTTAAAATAGATTATAAATAAAATTTGAATTATACTAAGCATATCCTCTATGAGTGTCTAAGTTGGTGCACAGTAAGGACTATTGTTGTGTACTGGGTTATGCTTGAGTAAGGCATGATGAACCTCTTTGGAGTTCTTTCCCTTGGGTTCATCTGTTCTAGAGCCACATACACTTATATAATAAAGACAAGGATATATTTCAAGGAAAACCAAATATTATATATTTAAAAAAACAATTTGATCTATATTTATTCTTAAAAACAACATTACAGTCATGTTCTATTATAATGTGTTCCAAAATCTAGATCACATGGTTGATAAGAATCTTATTATGATTACAACTATATAGTCCAGAACCCAAAATACTTTAGACGGTATATTACTTTATTACATTGTCATGATTATAAGGAATACAATCCCAAATGAAAAATGAAATTTCTATTTTTGAAAACTAAATTACATATATTATACCCATAGTACATTGGGAAATGTAGATAAATCATAACATAAGAAAACATTTAGTTTCCTTGAAAATCATTCAAACGTTTCCCCTTCATAACTTAGGGAAAATAAATATAATAAGGGTGAGCTCAAATTATTGGTATTATTATGCAATGTGGAAGAAATTATAATTAAATCTAAATAAATTAACATGGAAAATTAAATTACTAAGAACACATTCAATTTAAATATCTGGATAAAGAAAAATCAATATGTAAAGGTACGTGACGAAAAAATAAAAAACCTTATCAATAAACTCTGAGTTGACTACATCCATTGATAATGTTTAATAAAAAATATCATCGATAAATAATAATAGAGTATGAATGTGTGAAACGATTAATTATTGGATTCCATGTTTTCTTGGTACATGGTATTTTACCTTCAAGACCTTTCACTATACGGTTTATATCATCTCAGGTAAAATACCATCTTATTGGAAAAATGATTTTTCTCACGAGACTAGAGATGAATTTAATGGATATCTATAACCGGGATCCACCCCCATCACACCGTTACAAAAAATTCCTCATATATGGAATAATTTATTTTATTCGTGAACCATGTTTCCTAACAAATATCTTTTTTTAGGAAAAGATATAAATTTACTAATATTTCCCCAACTAAAGAAATAATAGTAAAGAATACACTGTATATAAAAATGGTATATGTCTTTGAAAATACTTATAACCTCCACATAAGAGTATTGATATCAAAATAAATTTTATTTTCGATGCAAAATGATCATAATGTATTGATTGTGTCAAGATAAACCTAATAGTCACAAAATAAAGTGAGATTGAATAGAAAACAATTACCACTTTGTATTTTTGGATGAGATAATTAAAAGAAAAAAATTTAAATAATTTTATGAAAAAATTATTAATGACATAATTTATAACAATGTTTATCATATAAACCACACAAAATAATTTATATTTGAATATAAAATATATCTCACAGATGTAAAAAGTGAGACCAAAACCGCTTTCCTTATATTCCCTTTTTTGTGAACATATATTAAAATTATATATAAGGGTTTTAATAAAGTTAATGAATTATTATAGAACCATAATAATATTTATCACATCATATAATAACTTATTATAATACATTATTACCCATTTTTCTATAACATTTTAGTATTTTCACTATTTTGGCTGTCAACTGCCTAGTTTCTCAAGTAAGTTTTGACTTGTAATTTTTTGTTCCTATTACTAATGTCATGATTAAATCATCTAAATATTATTAACCATTATTTAATTATCATAAATATTCAGCATATATTAATTTTCAATAATCCATAATATTAGGATATATGAAATGAAATAAATCGTTAATGGATATGGTAGGTCGTACATACACAAGAATGAAACTTATATTTTTTAGCGTATTTAGAACGATGAAAATTAAAAAATATATATGTATATTATAATTTAAATATAATTTTCATTTCACACAAGTGATATATTTTTATTCAAAACTCTCTTAATACATTTCATGTATAACATGATTGAATCACATTGCTTTAAGGAGGAGGTAGTGCACACACCCACAAATAATGTTATTGTATCACCACAAAATGGAAAACATGAATATATGGGATGTATAAGAATTAATGAAGCCTAAATACATTATAAATATGATATATTTCATATTTAATCTATAACTAAAGTATTATTTCTACTCTCAAATGGTGGTAACGGGAGAAAGAATGACAACGGTCCATGAGGCAGTAGTCTGCCGTACCTAAGAACAATAATTATGTATCCCATTTTATGCATGTATATGAAATTATAGGTTGAACTGTTATCATATAATAATATCATAATATTTTAGATAATAATGTTAATATATAATCATGATATGAAAAATAATTTAAGGGATGGAGTGGTAATTGAAACATAAGTGTTTGTTGAAGAAGGTTACCTCTTATTCAGGTAATTACTTCCAGTTTATACCAACATACTTCATTGGTTTGATTTCTGACCAAACTGTGGCTTCTATGATTAGTTAAGGGATTTTTTGAGATTTTTTTGGGAGATTCTGGGTGAGAAAAAGGGCTTTAGTGGTGTGAATAAGTTGGAGTCTTGAGTTCCTTTTTATAGTGGAGGAGGAGTGTCATTCTTGTAAATTTTTGAAAACTGAATTCCATCAATGATTTTTCCATTCCATGTTTCTAAAATAATGAAAAAGTTTAATGAAATGGATTATACTATCAAAATATGGCAAAAAATGACTTTGTATATCTTTATATGTCATTTTTCCCTTATGTTTGAGGATTAGTTTCTTATTATGCTAATTTTTCTCTTAATTGCTATGATTAATTTTAATTCCTTTCATTAATATTTTTGGAGAAAATTTATTTTGAACTCATCAGACATTATTAATTATTATTATTAAAAATATGGAATAATTGATTCCAATTTCCAATAACATATGTGGCAAGAAATAATTTTTATTTCATTTTGCGGATGGGACGACAAAGCTAGTTCTTAAAGTAAAAATGGTCAAAAGTTTGAACAATTTTTATATGAAAATTCAATGTAAATTTTATAATAATTAAGTAAATTTTATTAATTTAGTTAAATATTATCTAATTTTACTTTAAAAAATTTAAAATAAAATTTATCATTATAAATTTTTGATATGGATATTCAGTTTTCAATAAAATTCAGTATATTTAACTATTCATCAAAACTGAAACATCTTAGAAAAATATTAAAAATCACCATATGATAATCGCGACATGAGTAGTTTAAAAAAAAAATTTATTTTAATTTTAAAATTTATGAACGGTTCAAAATTAATTTTTAAAACAGGTTGGCCATTAAAAGGCTAAAAAATTGTGTTTTAAAAAAAATACAAATTTTAGTAGTAAAATTGGATTTATTGTTATCTTATGCCTATAAAATATAATTAATAATTATCAAAACTATTTTGATAAATATATAATATATATAAATAATTAATATCATTCAATAATACTAATTAATTTTCTTTTTTAAGAAAAAAATCATTTATGATCATAAAAACATTTCCTTTATATTCAATTGTGTTTTATATTCATTTTTAATTAATTAGAAACCTAAGAATTAAATTTATATTTGTATAAAACATATATTTTCATAAAATAGATAATCCTCTTCATATCCAATAATTTAAGAACAATGTTAATATTGATTATATTAAATAATAATATTTCAATAATATATTTTTTCTCGTAAAACTCGTTCTTGCATGAAACACAAGAAATAAATGAAATTCATTACTATATGTAAGATAATATAACCTCAGTGTCCCATGTAGATAAAGATAAATATTATGTTTAACATAAATTCTCAATGCTTTATGTAGCATGAGATTTACTCACTATTTTGTATAAGACATTCTATAAACACAATTTAATTTATTCTAAAAGGATAATATTTTAAAGTCTTGTGGTGTTATAGAACAATCTAGTTGTCGATGAACAAAAGCTATAGTTTGTATAAATACAAATATGACTAATTTTATATAGTTAATTCTAATAGATTATAAAAATATATGAAATTTAATGAAAAAGATACTTTATTTTTGTAACATTTCATATTTATTTTACATTTGATAAATATTTTACATTTAAATTTTAATGTGATGATATAATATTTACATTGAGATTATTAAATTTATATTTCAATAAATTAAAATGATGATTTATATAAGGGAATATAAATTTAATCCTGGTGATATGAAATGAATATTTTTTTGTTTTCATATTTATTTAGATTTAAATGTTTATATTTCATTTATAGGGAAGATTTATGAGGATTTAAAAGAGGAAGTTATACTAGTTATATTCAATATGATTTTTTACCATTTTAACATGACAAAACCCTATTTACCTGATTTTTTTTTGTTATAGTTGTTTTTTGTTGAATTTTAAATTAATTAAATGAAATTCAAATAATATATTGATGATGATATTAAAGATATAGTGGCATGCTATTTTGACGATTGGATTTTGAATGGATTTTACATTAATTCAAACTATGGAAATCATCATCAATGTATATATTCTATTCATTTATTGAGATTTTTGTTGTTTGTGTGTATGATTACTAGATAATTTTTTTTAAGAACATGGAAATTTATGAGAAATGTAAATTGATAAACCTAAGTCTTCTGATGAAATTTTTAATGAGCATATTCTTGTTTCATAAGACTAAGGCACTTTTTTATTAATACTATAACTCTAAACATAACTAAAAATAATCAATACAACAAATATGTTGACACCCAACACATAAAAATGATAATTTTTCATTACATTGTGAAATATTCATTTTAAATACTCTGGATTAATTAACTTAATTTTGAATATATTCATTTTATGATGTCCCAACATTAATTTATGTACATTTTACATTTCCTTACATTAATAATCATTTCATGTCAAAATAAATGGAAACATATAAATTATATGTCTTGTGTATTTAGAGATTAAATACCAAAAAAAATATTGTAATACACTATGAATATTTATCCATAGTCTCACTAAACTGGATCCCTTTTTATTCATATCATATGTTATACTTTTCATCATAACGTTATGAATGGAATCATAAATAAAATGATGGGAAAAAATGATCAGAATGGGTAGACATAAGTGATAAAAATCAAATTTCATAAATTTTTATAAGATAAACTTGTGGGAATAAGAACATTATCATGGTTCATTAACATAAAATACTGAAAGCATAACTAAGGGAATATAGATTGTAACAAAGATTCATGATTGGAGGATTTTGACATTACATAAGGACCGAGTTATTAGGATATATAAACATGATTACGTAATCATGAAATTTATATATTTCATAACATTAGAGTGTGGTTTGAAAATAATAATAATAACATGATAAAATTTTCAAGGTATAACCAAAAATACATTCATATCAAAGTGGACTTGGCTAACCACCATCCCATAACATAGTGGACTTGATCTATCCATATGTGACCCACCAAATTTTTGAAATAGGCTAACGACCTATACCCAAAAACCTATTATAATAAGGATAACCACCCACACACCATATAATTTTTGAAATAGGATAACCACCCACTCCCTACCTTTTTTATAATTGATAACCACTCGCACACCATACCCTTTTGCATTTCACCTAACCACCCATGCCTCGTAACCTCTTGGGCTTCAAATAACCACCAGTGTCCTAATACCTTTTATAATTTGTTTATACATCTATATAAAATACAAATCACATGAGATATAAAACAATTTTGATTAACTTGGTGTCATATAACGGTCCAAAATATCATATAATGATAATATATAGACATATAAACATTCATAATCTCATAATAGCTTAATTAAATCTTGTGAAATAAAAGGGTTTCATAATTATTCACCCAAAATAAGTCCATACTAATTTTAGGTAATTAATGTTTATGGTATCATTAAATCATATACCTAGTTTACCATATGAAATATATATTGTAACACCCCAGGTAAATAAATAATATGAAATTTTTATATTTATCCATATTTTTGAATAAAATATTAATATTACTTTAAATAGAATTCTATGCTCGATGGCGTACCCAATACGCGACAACGAGTTCCTTTGAAATCTTACATTGCACTGTAATAATAAAATAATATTATTTTAAATAGTAGTTAACGCCTAGAAATTGTAATGGATGGAAAGAAAGGAACTAACTAAAAAATGATTATATAGGTTTGTCAAATATTTTTACTTTCATCCAATAAATGTTAGAGTCATAAAATTCAAATGAATCTAATTTTAAGCGTAAACACTCTATTATTCTTTAAAAGGTCGATTGACCGCCTTTTGATGGAGAACCTCTTTTAAATACACTTTTTGAAAATTTTATGTGTTATATTTGACAAAATAAAATTCTTCTTTAGAATCGGGACATCCAAATTTACATTGTGTAAATTTTTCGTATTTTTCCGATAAAGTTCATTTTTTAATGAATAGAGAAAATTGTTGTATTTTAATTCAAAACCTCTTTTTAATCTAATTTATTTATGTGATTAGATTATCTTTTGAATTGGTTTTAAATTTAAATTAGAATATATTTTTACCATTTAATCCAATGGTGGTGGTTGGAATTAATTTCACTTTGAAATTGGATTTAAACTACTGTCAATCATTTTATATATATTATTTCATAAAAACACACTATTTGTTCTGACAACGGGAATTAATTATTAAATTAATTATTTTAACTTATATGTTTTGAATTTTGTAAAATAGACATCATTTTTGATTTCAGAATATCAAATATAGATTAGGGTTATGTTTTGGTATTTTTCTGGAAAACATTAATTTTTAATGAATAGTGAAACCACTAAGTGGTACTTAAAAACTGATTTTTCGTTTGAATGAAATTTTACCACCTATGTGTTTTTAATTTCAAAAATCTGACATAAATGGTTGTTATTAGGAAGTAAAATGTGTTTCAATGATATTAAAATAATTTTTTGGCGAATAGTAACTTTTATGTTTTTAATCGCGATTAGAGGTAATTAGTGTAATTTATGGTAAAAATAAGGTTTTAATAATATGAAATCACCTAGACACATGTACTACCCTCATGTTATGTGTCATTTACGACCATGAAAATCCATGGGTCAACTTGGGGACCCCATGGAGCCACTTTGGTTGGAAAATGACAAAAATAACATTTTATTTAAAGTTAAAATAAAAATGTCACAAACATAAGTTGTTTTACTAAAACAATTTTTACATGGGGTTATACAAGTCTGATTTTTGACTACAAATAGTAATTGGAAAGATAAAAATATTTCCTACATCATAGTTTTTTTTAATAAATTTTAGACATTAAATAATTTAAATTATTTATGACATCATGATGATGCAGCGATTACCTCATTATTTAACGATTTAAATAAAATGAAAAGATAATGTAAAATATATGACCTAAACATGTCAATAACCTATTTGATGGGTGGATTTAAAACCCTTATCACCTTATCCTCGAAATATATCAATGAGGGACCATTAAAACACGAAACTCATTTGAAAATAATGTAACTTTTTTTGACTTTCCAAGAGTGCCCCTCCTCTCCTCTTATAAAAGGCCCTCACGTCTACCACCTTACCCACACCTTTCAAGACATTTTCTCGGCCAACCCCTACTCATTTTGTCTCTACACATCCTTCTATTACTCCTAAAAGACTCACTTTGGGCAGAATTGTTTCTAAGGAAGCCTTTGAGCTCAAATCAAAGAGAGGTACCCAATTTTAAGGTAATGTCTTCACTTGTGTTCTTTTGTTTGATTTTTCTTCCCCAACCCTCTAAACACATTTTATTCATTTATTTTATAAAAACTACAGTATCGTAAATATACAAGGATTTTGTTATAATAAGTATTATAGCTACACTTACACACACCTACATCTAATGGTTAAAGAACATACTGTTTCTGTGGATGGTGAATTTCTGCCTCACGAAACGATGATTGTTCAATATTCTTTTAACACCTTAAAAGGTGTCCATTAAGATGTCACTATATTTATATATGATATATAATATTTTTATGTTTTACTTAATCTTCTGTATTTTTTATTTATGGCATACCTTTATGGTTTCCATTATGGTTAAACACGATTTCTTCATTTTAGGAAGTGCGGACTACCGCCCCCTCAAAGTGATTTGATTCATTAATACCATATGTGGTACATATAAAGGATATATTTAATGATATTATATATGTTATTAAACTGTATTTATAATACTATTATGTATCATTATGTTTTAATTCCATTAAATAGGAAATAGAAATGGAAGTAGCGTTCATGCGTACGTACGGCTTACCGTCTCAATGAACGGTGCATTTCATTTCTAACCTCTAAATGTTATGTAATATTATAAATGAAAGTATATAATGGATATATATATGATATATATGATATATAAATAATGAATATAATTCTGGATATAATATATATTTAACCACATGAACAACTTGTAATTATAAAGAGTTTATTTTTGACTCAAGTAGCAATGATTTACAAAATGACCATTATTAACTTAAATAATTACATAGTGTTCATAGAATGCTAATAAGTGATATATAAGGAATAATTAACTTGAAAAAGGTTCTTAAGAAAGTAGAAATTAACTCAAGATTATTATTCAGGAGGTTAAAGAATGATTGAGTCAAGTCGGACACGAGGTAAGGGATCCTACCTCTCTCTTTATTTTTAAGTACTATTTTTATGTAACTTACTCTAAGATCCTATTTCTTATGTTGGGGGAAGTTCATTTATATTCAACTTGCTATAAATTTTATGTTAATATGATGAGAGACCCTATTTTATCTCATCAATCCATTTTTGGAAGTTTTATGTGGCACCATTAGGCTGCCGAATTTTCATAAGGGGATTTTTATCTCACTTATTATTCCTGTGAGATTCATGCTACATTGACCACTATTTCATTTTGTGTGGTGTATGTAATGAACATTATTTTACTATTTGTATAATATAATCTCATTTTTGGGTAGTTACAACTTCATTGTATGACCCTTCATTCATGGGGTGTACGTTTCGAAAGTTTCCCAAATCGGTAAGGGAACCTTTCACCCCTGTTTTTAAAAGACTTCTTTTGTTATGTCTTTTAATTTACATCTTTTTATGTTCAGATATGTTCTTATATATCCTTATAGATGTAAATTTTATGTCCAATTGATGAGATACCATTTTCCTTCTCATCAACTAATTTTATGAATTTTAAAGTGACGTCGTTAGGCTGTCGAATTTTACCAACGGAACTTCTTAACCCAATTTCAAATTCTTTGGGATCAACATGTAGTTATTGAATATGTAATCCTTTGAATATTTTTGAATTACCATTGATTTTTTTACACTTAATATCCACTTATATTGGGTGTATTTATATTTTTCACACATAATTATGAGATTGATTTATCTTTAATTTAAGGATACATTCTTTATAAGGGATTTCATCCCATTTTACATTTCTATTGAGACTTAATTGTTGATATGCACCAATTCACTCTTATATGGTGTATATACCATCCCTTATAATATTATATCATGAATCCATTTATTCTCATGATATTATAATGTTTTGATTAAATGTTATTCCCCAATTATGGTATTTAAGTGTCTCTCATTTTGTTAAAAACCCTTTAACTAAAATATCGTTTTAAATGTTTTAATAATTTATTCTTATAAATATTTCTCATTAATATCCATGTTTTCAAAATGGTTTTAAGGCTTTAATTATATGTATATTAATGGTTTAAAATGATAAAAACGTCAAAGTGGTATGGGACAGTTTGATTCAAAAATCACTTTATTAAATGTTTTAAATGGTTTTGAAAATGTTTTTTAGAATGGATTCATTATCTAAAAATGTTATATTGTTATTGAAATGTGGGAATGTTATCTTTCCTTTACTATTTAGTTATGTGCTATGATTATGTTATGGTTCTTGGGCATTGTTATGAAGATGGGTTGTTCCATGATAAACTAAGGGCAGGTGAGCCCGATATAGATCTCCAATGCATTGGGTAATGCGAAGGAGTTAAACGGGATGGTTTCTCGGAAGATATTTAGGGAATATACTGTGATGGGTATTCCAAACGTAACCAAAATGGTTACTCCCTACGTAAAAATGTTATGAATTCCTCAAGTGACCTTTATGTCTTATGATTTCTAAGATTTATTCATGATTTTATGAGGTATGTTAAAGTGCTTATGATTTATGGGTAAAGTATGATTTCATTCATATGTGTATATGTACTCATGGTTCCTTTACATACTTTTTAAAACCCTTACTGAGATTTTTCTGCTCATCCCATGTTTTTGAAACGTTTTCACAGGACATAAAGTTGAATAGGGTCAAGGATGGGATCAATGAAATGTCAGGCTGTCTAAAACAAGGAACTATACAGGAGTCTTTTGTGCAAGAGTTTTTATTTTGTGAAAAATATGGAAGCTATGTAGATGTGTCTACTTTGTAATCTTTGAGATGTAATAGTTATTTCCTAATTCTCTAAAACTCTAAACCTGAAAATATCTTCAATGTGAATTATTCAATGTAATTCAATATTAAGTAATGTTATATGGTCGAGGCCTTATAGTTGGTATCAGAGGTCAGTTTAGATAACTTTAGAGGTTAGAGTTTTGTTTAAGAAAAAGTGACAAGTTGTGTATAACCACAATGGTTAGTATATTATATGGAGTCATTGTTTTTTTGAATGTTATAATGAGTTTGAGATAACTTGGATAAGTATTTCTTTGTGTTTATCTTCATCTTTATTATTTGATGATTTTACTGATGTACACACACTGACCTTTTTGGTTTAGTAAATGGATGGATCTAGCAGGGACTAATGTAACAGTGGATTTGAAGAAAACTGTGACAGTTTTTTGAAAGAAAAACTGAATGATATGGGAGCTGGAATGAGAACTCTTGTTGTTATCCTCAACCAACTATTTTGAGTCATGATTGACCAACTGAACCTTAGTTATTTTTATAAGGCATCGTATATGCGAGAAACAAATCCCTACGGAAGTTTAGTTAATAATCATAAAGGTAAGTATGTTCAAAAACCTATGTGTCAAATATGTGGAAAGAAACACATAGGAAAATGTTTCAAAGGGACAGAAAGATGCTATATATGTGGAAATGAGGGTCATAAAGCAAGAACCTGCCATGGAAAAAGGAAGCATCTAGTTGACTCTAGGAAAGGGAATGAAGTTCTTTGTGAAGGATCAATTTAATGTTTTAAATGTGGTGTGCATGGTCATTATGCAAACACATGTCTTACGAAGAAGTTTTGGGAATGGGGTCACCAAGATCGTATAAATATTCATTTACCAATACCTAATGCCATTCCGATTGAGGATAAAGAAACTGACAATGAAGAATGAAAGATATGGATTATTTCTTAATATATGTTTTCCTATTATTGGAATCTTAGGATATGATTCATGATTTTGTTTGTAGGAAAGAATTATTTCAGAATAAGTTGAAAAGGAATGGCTAATGGATCATGAAGAATGTTTAATGAGTAAGAAGTAATCATAAAAGGGATTCAAGAGTTATGGTAGATTTTAGGATGATGAAATTCTTAGATGTATTATGTCTCTTTTGATTATGGGGTTACATTAGAAGACTTTTTATAGTAACCCAGATGCTTGATATACAAAAATTTTATTCAAGGAATAATTATCCATTCTTTTGAGGATATATTTATAAAGAACCATTTGGGTTTATATGATCCTTGAATTTGAGACAATTACTGTTAAATACATTTTGGGTTACAAAATGGAAGTTATTAGATAACCTTTGTTGTTAAAATATGTTATTGTTATTTTGAAGATTTTATCTCTTTTTGGGGGGATGTTTTAAGAATTATATAGTTTTGGAAAAAGGACAACACGCAGACCGTGTGACAACCCGTCACGTCGGACGAAGCTGCGGGAATCGAACCCACAACGAAAGTGCAAATAGTATTTATCACCTACCAATGGACTACGTGAAGTCCCTGATTAGTTTAACTTTTTTTAGTAAGATGATTTTAGAAATCAAGATTAAGTTTATTTTGGGTTATCTATGGAAAAGATTAACCTATCATGGAGGATATGTGATTAGGTTAATTACTTTTCAATATGAGACTTTAAGATAAACTAATGTTATTTGGAGATAAATTATAATTTTTACCTTGGAAGACTATGTGATTAAATCCTTCAAATATTTGGGTTTCAATAATTTTATGGACAAATTGTTTATTGAATGGCCTTTGTTGAACTTTGGGTATTTTTTGACAAATTTTGGAGATTAAGAAATGTTTTTTTATATAAAGTATTATCCTTTTTGGGTATTATCTGATCTCATACTAACCTTTTTGGTTTTAGTTATGGTTAAGGTCTAAAGACATGGGAATTATATAGTTCTCTTTTGTGGATTAGGAGATTCTCTAGATGTATATTATAGCTTTCTTAATGGAAACAAGTCATCCTAAACACTCATCTTTTGGAGAAAATATGAGTTCATGTAAAAAATCTTGTAAAATTTGAAAGTCAACATGAAAAGTAAGTATGTTTCTTTATGTTTTAGTTAAGCTAAAAAAACAAATTCCTTAATGAAAAGTAACTTAAAAAAAATGTTTCCTTTTAACTTTTCCTACTGGGGAATCCAATACCATTTAACCCATCATAAGTTTGTGATTTTCTTATGGTTAACTTTCTCCTAGACATGTTTACTACCACTCTCCATTAGAACATGACCCTTTGTTTTTTCCTCTATATCCAAATTTCCATACATGTCATCCTATTATGGGTTAACTCATGTGTCCTTTGTTCTTCCCTTTCTTTCTTTTAAAGTGAGAGTTTAATTTACTCTTTTTCCGATGTGGGACTTTCAATGGAGTTTCCAAGCCCAATTTTGAAATTGCGAGGACGCAATTCCCAAAAGGGGGGAAGGATTTAACACCCCAACTAAATAAATAATGTGACATTTTTATATTTATCCATATTTGTGAATAAAATATTAATATTACTTTAAATGGAATGGTATGTTTGATGATGTACCCAATACGCGACAACAGGTTCCTTTGAAATCTTACGTTGCACTGTAATAATAAAATAATATTATTTTAAATGGTAGTTAACACCTAGCCATTGTAATGGCGGGAAAGAACGGATCTCACTACAAAATGATTATATATGTTTGTCAAATATTTTTACTTTCATCCAATAAATGTTAGAGGCATAAAATTCAAATGAATCCAATTTTAAGCGTAAACAATCTAATATTCTTTAAAAGGTCGATTAACTGCCTTTTGATGGAGAACCTCTTTTAAATCCAATTTTTGAAACTTTTATGTGTTATATTTGACAAAATAAAATTCTTCTTTCGAATCAGGACATCCAGATTTAATTTGTGTAAATTTTTTGTATTTTTCCGATAAAGTTCATTTTTTAATGAATAGGAAAAAATGTTGTATTTTAATTCAAAAACACTTTTTAATATAATTTATTTATATGATTATATTATATTTTGAATTGGTTTTAAAGTGAAATTAGAATATATTTTTACCATTTAATCTAATGGTGGTCGTTGGAATTAATTTCACATTGAAATTGGATTCAAACTAGTGTCAATCTTTTGATATATATTGTTTCATAAAAACATGCTATTTGTTCTGACAGCGGTAATTAATTATTAATTTAATTATTGTAACTTATATGTTTTTAATTTTTTAAAATATACATCATTTTTGAATTCGGAATATCAAATATATCATAGGGTGATGTTTTGGTATTTTTCTGAAAAACCTCAATTTTTAATGAATAGTGAAACCACTAAGTGGTACTTAAAAAACTGATTTTTCATTTAAATGAAAATTTACCAGCTCTGTGTTTTGAATTTCAAAAATCCTACATACATGGTTGTCATTAAGAAGTGAAATTTGTTTCAATGGGATTAAAATATTTTTTTGGTGAATGGTAACTTTTAAGTTTTTAATCACGATTAGAGGTAATTAGTGTAATTTAAGGTAAAAATAATGTTTTAATAATATGAAATGACCTAGACACATGTACTACCCTCATTGGATGTGTCATGGCCGACCAGGAAAATCCATGGGTCAACTTTGGGACCCCATGGTGCCACTTTGGTAGGAAAATGACATAAATAACTTTTTATTTAAAGTTAAAATAAAAATGTCACAAACATGAGTTGTTTTACTAAAACAATTTTTACATGGCGTCATACAAGCCAGATTTTTGACTATAAATAGTCATTGGAAATATAAAAATATTTCCTATATCATAGTATTTTTTTATAATTTTTATACATTAAATAAATTAAAATATTTATGACATCATGATGATGTAGCGATTACCTCATTATTTAACAATTTAAATAAAATGAAAAGATAATGTGAAATCTAAGCCTAAACATGTCAAAATCTTATTTTATGGGTGGATTTAGATCTCTTATCACCATATCCTCGAAATATATCAATTTGGGACCTTTAAAATCCGAAACTCAATTGAAAATAATGTAACTGTTTTTGACTTTCCAAGAGTGCCCCTCCTCTCCTCTTATAAAAGGTCCCCACCTCTACCACCTTACCCACACCTATCAAGCCTTTGGCTCGGCCAAAACCTGATCATTTTGTCTCTCCAGATCCCTATATTACTCCTAGAAGCCTCACTTTGGGCAGAAGTCTTCCAAGGAATCCTTTGAGCTCAAATCAATGAGAGTTACCCGATTTTAAGGTAATGTCTTCACTTGTGTTCTTTTGTTTTATTTTGCTTCTCCAAACCCCTAAACTATTTTTTTTCATTTCTTTTGTAACAACTACAGTATATTAAATATACTAGTATGTTTTTATAAGAAGTATTCTAGCTACACATACACATACCTACATCTAATGGTTAAAGAACATACTGTTTCTGTGGATGGTGAATTTCCGCCTCACAAAATGAGGATTGTTCAATATTCTTTTAACACATTAAAAGGTGGACATTAAGATGTCACTATATTTATATATGATATATAATATGTTTATTTTTTACTTAAGCTTCTATATTTTTCATTTATGGAATACCTTTATGGTTTCCATTATGGTTAAATGCGATATCTTCATTTTAGGAAGTGCGGACTACTGCCCCCTCAAAGTGATTTGATTCGTTAATACCATATGTGGTACGTATAAAGGATATATTTAATGATATTATATATGATACCAGACTGGAATTATAATACTATTATGTATCATTATGTTTTAATTCCATTAATTAAGAAATAGAAATGGAAGTAGCGTTCATGCGAACGTACGGCATACCGTCTCCATGAACGGTGCATTTCATTTCTTACCTATAAATGTTATGTAATATTATAAATGCATGTATATAATGGATATATATGATATATATGATATCTAAATAATGAATATAATTCTGTATATAATATATATTTTACCACATGAACAACTTGTAATTATAAAGAGTTTATTTTTGACTCAAGTAGCAATGATCTACAAAACGACCATTATTAACTTAAATAATTACATAGTGTTCATAGCATGGTAATAAGTGATAAAAAAGGAATAACGAACTTGAAAAAGGTACTTAATCAAGTAGAAATTAACTCATGTTTATTATTCATGAGGTTAAATAACGATCGAGTCAAGTCGGACCCGAGGTAAGGGATCCTAGCTCTCTCTTTATTTTTAAGTACTCTTTTTATGTAACTTACTTTAATATCCTCTTGCTTATGTTGGGGGAATTTCATTTATATTAAACTTGCTGTAAATTTTACGTTAATATGATGAGAGGACCTATTTTATCACATCAGTCCATTTTTGGAAGTTTTATGTGGCGTTGTTAGGCTGCTGAATTTTCATAATGGGATTTTTATCTCACTTTTTATTCCTATGAGATTAAAGCTACATTGGACACTATTTCCTTTTGTGTGGTGTATTTAATGCCCATTATTTTAATATTTGTATAATATAATCTTATTTATGGATAGTTACATATTCATTGTATGAGCCTTCTTTCATGGGGTGTATGTTTCGAATGTTTCCCAAATCGGTAAGGGAACTTTTCACCCCCCCTCTTTTTAAAAGACTTCATTTATTATGTCTTTTAATTTACATCTTTTTATGTTGGGATATGTTCTTATATATACTTATAGATGTAAATCTTATGTCCATGTTATGAGATACCATTTTCTTTCTCATCAACTAATTTTATGAAATTTAAAGTGACGTCGTTAGGCTGTCGAATTTTACCAAGGGAACTTCTTAACCCAATTTCAAATTCTTTGGGTTCAACATGTATTTATTGAATATGTCATTCTTTGAATATGTGTGAATGTAATTTGATTGTTTTACACTTAATATCCATTTATATTGGGTGTATTTATATTTTTCACACATAATTATGAGATTGATTTATCATTAATTTAGGATACATTCTTTATAAGGGATTTCATCTCATTTTACATTTCTAATGAGACTTCATTGTTGTTATGCACCAATTCACTCTTATATGGTGTATATACTATCCCTTCTAATGTTATATCATGAATCCATTTATTCTCATGATATTATAATGTTTTGATTAAATTTTATTCCTCAATTATGGTATTCAAGTGTCTCTCATTTGGTTAAAAACCCTTTAACTAAAATATCGTTTTAAATGTTTTAATGGTTTATTCTTATAAATATTTCTCATTAATATCCATGTTTTGAAAATGGTTTTAAGGATTTAATTATATGGATATTAATGGTTTAAAATGATATAAACTTCAAAGTGGTATTGGACACTTTGATTCAAAAATCACTTTATTAAATGTTTTAAATGGTTTTGAAAATGGTTTTTAGAATGGATTCATTATCTTAAAATGTTATATTGTTATTACAACATGGGAATGTTATCTTTCCTTTATGCTTAAGTTATGTGCTATGATTATAATATGGTTCTTGGGCATTGTTATGAAGATGGGTGGTTCTGTGATAAACTAAGGGCGGGTGAGCCCGATATAGCTCTCCAATGCATTGGGTAACGCAAAGGAGTTAACGTTAAGGTTTCTCCGAAGAGATTTAGGGAATAAACTATGATGGGTATTCCAAACATAACCAAGAGTGTTAATCCCTACGAAAGAATGTTATGAATGCCTCAAGTGACCTTTATGTCTTATGATTTCTATGATTTATTCATGATTTTATGAGTTATGTTTAAGTGCTTATGATTTATGGGTAAAGTATGATTTCATTATTATGTATATATGTACTCATGGTTCCTTTACATACTTCTTATAACCCTTACTGAGCTTTTTATGCTCATTCCAAGTTTTTGAAACATTTTCACATGACATAAAGTTGAATAGGGTCAAGGATGGGATCAAGGAAATGTCAGGCTGTCTAAAACAAGGAACTAGATATGACTCTTTTGTTCAGGAGTTTTTATTTTGTGAAAAGGATGGAAGCTGTGTAGATGTGTCTACTTTGTAATCTTTGAGATATAATAGTTATGTCCTAATTCTCTAAAACTCTAAACCTGAAAAGATCCTCAATTTAAATTATTCAATGTAATTCAATATTAAGTAATGTTATAAGGTCGGGGCCTTATATTTATGGTTACTTACATATATTAAAAATATTAAAATAATATTAGAAATTTTCTTTGAAAAATTAGAAAAATTATACATTTCATCTGTTACATTTTATTTAAATGTATCTAATTGATAGAATATTAAATAGAAACTTATTTTCAATTACATAAGACATATAAATTAATTTGTTTACATAAAATGGATAATACATCATGAATATATGATCTTGTGGAAGATGATAAAAATCCTTTGACACTTTTGTAATGAAGGTCAAAGACAACAGAAAATGGCCATGCATAAAATGTTAAAATGGAACTACATTCCCTTATTCTATAAATAAATATATGGCCAATATAAAATGAACTTATGAAATCATATATGTATATAGATTTAAATTTAAAAATAAAAATAATGAATATGAACATGGAGGATAATATATTCTTGACCAAAATTTTGAGAAATGTTCAACTCAACTTATAGGTAACCATTTAGTTGAATTATATGATAATGGAAGGTGAAATGTATTGAAGAAATTAAAATATAATAAATTGAAATGGTATATGAAAATATGTTTTGTTTTTTAAAAATATAACCAACAATTTCTTCCAATGTATGTTGAAACATACAAAATGTCAATTTTGAAGTGATATTGTAAAATAATCAACGTCTTTTGTAACTTTTAAATCAGTACCCCGTGAAAGAGAGAAAAAATGATGGATTTTTAAATATAATGAATTTTATAAAAAATATTACAAAATATATTTCCCAGTATAATATACAAAACATAAAATAAAATGACTGTTGAATAAGAATTATATCTCAATGAAAGGAAATTGAGGTGAGAAACCCTTCCCATAGATTTATGCTTGGTTAAATGTGCTCTAAATCCATATAAAATGAAGTTATGTTTATTATTTATCTATAAAAAACAATATTTTTATTTATTTTACATTATATAATTCCTTTTATAATTCCTAGTCGTACATTTATTAATCATTATTTGTTAAAATTATTATTAAGAAGTTAGTTATCCCATTTTTTTTGTGCTGGCCTTGGTATGGTCATTCCAATCATTACTCAATGATTGTTATTTAATAAACTAAGGAATATTTCTGAATATTTATTTTATTTTTTGGATATGTTTATGGAGTCCCATGGTCATTTAATTGATGTTATAGTAATGTTTTTCATTGAATTCATTGAAATCTATTTTTTTTAAATTTCAATTCAATAAAAATATAAGTTTAAATATTGAGTATACTTGTATATATATTAACATTATAGAGTTATGAAATGATAAAAAGTTCATAATTATTACATATTTTCACCAGTATTAATGTTATCTTACTCATTCATGATGTAAAAATTATAACAACGTTCATGTGGATGGTAAAACTGAACCAAAAAAAAACATTTCATAATGAATGAATGAGTAAGATCATATTATTTTATATTAATAATATAAATTTTTGACAAGATAAATTATTATATTTTTTTTAGGTATTAAATTTTATTTCTTTAATCTTTTATGATTTTTTTAAAAGGTTGAGGTCTAAGCCTCAATTTTTTATTTAATTTAAAGACCTATTTAGAATGGGTAGAGTGATACCCATTACGTAGCCCGAAGGCCCATGGCCAAGTGGCCTAAAACAAGGCTTGAAAGCTCATTAAATGGACCAAAGGACCCCTCGGTGAACAGTACTGCTACAATACCCATGCAACTACAGTACCTACTAAAGTACAGCCGCTGCTACAGTACCTGTTATAATCCCTTCGCCGCTACAGTGCCATCGTTGCTACTGTTCCGCCGCTGCTACAGTACTGATACAGTGCCCTACTACAATACCCCAGAAATTCACCCATGCCCGAATTTGATCCTGGGTCTTTTGGATGCCAAGCAGGACCCTGTACCACTATGGTACATGCTCGTTGGCCGTAATTATTTTATGAATAATATAAATAATAATTAATAAATATACAATGACACGTATATTAAAGACTTGAATCACCTCTTATAGATCCTTTTGTAATTGAGGGACTATGATTCTCTTTATGTGACCAAAGGTTACCAAAAGTTATAGAATATTTAGAGAGATAACACAGTAATACATTGGAGAGTTAAAAAAGGATAGATTATTGATGATGTGGGTATAGGAGGAGTCTATTTTTAGGTGATCTTGAGTGACATTATCATAAAAACCCATTCCTTAAGGAATAAAAAATACAATATCACATTGAATGTTTAACATAAGTGAATAAATAATAGAGATATAATAATGTAAGGAAAATTATTCCCTAATACACTACATTATATATAATTATAATATTTTTTTCCTTTACCCTTTTGGTAAACCAGTTTACCTTATTTTATTATCACTACGGTAACTCAATTTTTACATTGAAACAATATTTTAATGCCAAAAAATAAAATATTCCTTATTAATGAATTGGGATTTGATGATTAAGAATATGAAAGATATTTTGACAGATTCATTTTCTAAAATAAAAAAATAGTTTTAAAATAATAAATATATAATTCATAAAAATGGTTTTTATGATAATTTTTTATACCCCAATTTTTTTTATTATCATTTTGTTTAAAATAATTATAATTAGGTGAGTTGTGATTGATTTGATTTTTTATTTATATAAAATAAATTCACTTAAAATTAATCTTTTATAATGGTAAATTTAATTTATTAGTAAATAAATAATAAAATCAACGAAAATGAATTTATAAAAAAGAATAAATATTACATTAATTAAAATAAAATAAAATAATTTATATTTTATAAATTCAATTTTATTAGTATATATTTATTAAAACGTTTATTTTAATTTTATAAACACTTCATATCATATTGTAATATTGATAATAATTTTTTATAGAAAAATACATTTATAATTGAATAATGTTATTATTTTATTATTTCATTGAATATTTATTTATTATTTGTGAATTTTATTAATTTTAATTTGTTACTAATAATTAATAAAATTAAATGTGCCTATTGGATAGCAATATATACAATGACCACATAACCAATTACCGTATATCCATCAACCATGTATTCAACAACCATACATAAATGTAATATTATTTTCATATATATAGCCATACATAAATCTCTAGAATCAATTATCCAATTCATTTAAAATATCAAAAAATGACCATTATATTGTTATATTTTTCTTTCTATTTTTATAATCGATGATATTATCTTTAACGAAAACCATGAGGTCAAGAAATTATTTTTTTGATCATTTTATTTTATTGTTGTTTTATTCAACTTGTGGTTTTATTAATGACGTTTCAAATTAATATAATGTATTAATTTTTAAAATTTATTTACTTTTTTGGTCTCCAAAAATATAAAAGTTTATTTATGTTTAGTTATTTATATGAAAGTGGTTATTTTGAAATGTATTTATTTAATGAAGAAATACATTGTTAAATCAAGGGGTGTTTAATTCTACACCCTTAAAATAATTTCACCCTCAAAATATTATTACTAAGATGAAAACAAATGAGGGTACTTATACATAACTATACATTTGGGTTTCCTTATAAAATCCACAGATGTATGATTTAACGAGAAAATTGACCAAGTGAGATGCTTTATCTTATAGTACATAATCTTTTGAATACCAGGTTTCTACAAGTTATTCCATATATGATATACCATGTTCTAGTTGTACTGAATCTTTGTACATTATTGGTTAATGTTTAGTCATGTAATTCCTCAAAAATGACTCATGAAACACATATTTCAATTTGAAAAGGTTTAGGGGATGTGAAATATTAAAATCTATCATCTCTATATTATCTATAATTTTGTTAGGATAAATAAAAACAAGGATCAATATTATATTTTTTGTAGATTATTATAACCCTCTTCATGGGTGATATTATATAATTCCCCCTTCCATGAATCCACTAAACAGTTCCCCAGGTTGTGTCACCACATGACCTCAAGCTTTCCTCCTCCTATGCAATAGGTTACTGACAAGTAGTGAGGTTCTAGATTAGTCATGTGGGGAGAATATACCCTCTTTACCAGAGCAAGACACAACAGATAATAGAAATAAATAGTAAAAACAAATAGTAGTACCCATTAATCAAGAATAACTAACACCTCCCAAAAACTGGGTTAAAACCACAAGCTAAAATAAATATGTTATGTCAGGATAAACAGTGCTAAAGTGAACAAAACAATAAATAGAGAAAAATGTCAGAATCCAAAAAACTGTCCTGACTCCAAGTCTTGTTTATCATCAATGCATGTTGTAACTCCCCGACCCCAGTTACCCAGAGTTAGTGAAATATTTCAATACATTGGCATGATTACAATGAATCAAGTCCCGAAGGACAGATCAGTTTATCATTTTTGGAAAATAGATTACATACATGAATGTTAGATTACACTTTATAACATATAATAAAACATAAATAATCCTTTATTTATTCCATTATTCTCCTAGAATAACCCTGCATATCAATCACAATACACATCTTGGAATCATGGGAAATATAAAACATAGAAAGGGGTGAGCTCAGATGCTCATTAAGGATAACAATACAGTGGAAACTTTCATAAATAAGAATAAACATTAATGTCACTATATAAAACTAATAAAATAGCCTTTTCAACATAAACATTATCATAATATGGAAAATATAAATCAAAATAATTCCATTTACTTACTTTCATGGATATTCTACTCGTCTAATAATCACATGTAATATGAATAGCCACTTTCATAATGATGGAATGCATAATGCTAGACATCATAAACACATAGTCAAGGCATTATTCCAAGATGAAAAATAATAATTTTTCAAGGCCTTGTGCCAAGACACTGGTTTGTCTCATGAGACCTACCAATGCTTCGAGGAGCTATAGCGGGCTCCACCCATCACTTACTAAGTCCAATGCATTCCTCATATAAAAAGGGTTAAACATAACAGAAACATTTATATTAAAAATAGCAAACCAAATGTCAATACTTTATCCATAAGCCGTGAATGGTATAAAAATAACATATCTATAGTCAAAAAAAGCACAAAAACATCAATAAAATATGGAATATTTTTATCATGATAAATCATCTTCAAAGAAGTTTAAAATCCCTCAAAGGATGTTGACATAGATGAAAATTATTTTTGAAACTCTTTGAGAGAAATATCCCTTTTTCATGAAAACATTTAATAGTCACACAATTCAGAAAGGAAGATAGGTAAAGACATTTTTGAATCATAGTTTCCAATACCACTTTCAATCTTTTGAATTGAATTATCATTTTAAAAACATTCATGTCCACATATATAAATCCTTAAAACCATTTTAAAAACATGGACATTAATGAGAATGATTTAGAGGAATAAATATTTAATACATTTAAAATGATGTTTTAGTAAAACAAAGTCCAATAAAATAATCCCTTTGAAGACTGTTTCATGAAACATGGACATGGATAATAAATATGTCCCATTAAATACTTACATAAAATCATCCTCGGATAATAAAGTGATTGTAAAATTAACCCTTTCCTTACACTTTCCTTTGGTCAAGGGTATGTTTAACCTCCTCTATAATGAATATTGTATGTTATTAGATTATACCAGAACCATATTTATATTTATTATATCATACATGATTCTTTTATGACTTTATACAACCCATTTAATAATTATTTTCTTGTTAAATTAACATTTCGGGTAATAATCGCTTTCTTTGTCGTATGTATTATAACTTGTTATTATTGGTCGTATCATTTAGATCACGATTTAAATACATTGAGAATAAAAACCTTATTTCATATATCATATATATTTAGAATAAAAATATTTATAATATATAGATATATGAAATGTAAAACACCGTTTATGGAGACGTTAGGCCATACATACACATACATGTTGTTTCTGTTTTCATTTCATATTGAACAAATGTAAGTGAATAAGATATATGTAAGTACATAAATATATATATATACATACATATATGTCCAATATAATTATTATGTCATATATTACATACTTATTAGTAATAGATATTTTTATAATCATCTATGAATGGTGGACGTGGAAATGAATCTCATCGCGTCATGGCGAGGGTAATACGTACGTACGCACGGACGACAATATAATTTCTTTAAAGGTGTGGAATTGGATGGTTTATTAATTTTTTAGAGGCATTACCATGTTATTTTAATTATTTATATACATATTACTTATCATTATATCCATCCAAATAACAGAGTTTTGAATAACAAATTATACCACTGCAGAAATTACACCTCTATGTGGAGACGGTAAGCCGTACGTACGCACGCAAGGTGACATTATCATTCATAGGATGGATAGAATAATGAATATGGTTATTAAATTTTTATAATAACATCACAGTATATATAAGGTACTATTTTTTTTATTTTGGTATGGTAATTACAAAGAAAGAGTAAGTGGAAAAATAAAAGAACTTGGAAGAGGGTGGTGAAATCCTCACCTCTTCTTCCGGTTCTTCCTATTGATTTGATCAAAATGGATTCATAGGTTGAGTTTATGACCAAATTAAGACCTCTTGGATGAAGGTAGGATAGTTGGGAAAATATTTGGTCATGGTTTGGATGATCCAAATGGATTTGGAGGTGTGAATTTGAGAGAACGGGAAGTTCCCTTTTATAAGAGGGGTGAGAGGCACCTTATGAAAAACATAAAATATTATTTTATAATAAATTTATTTTAAGTTTTTAATTGCTAAAAAATAAATTATTTATATTATAAGGTTGGTATGGGTAGAAAACCACTCAACCAATAGGTTTCAGACAGGTTTGGGTCACTATAGTAACCTTATCATTTAGATTTAACTCTTAGTTAAATAATTTGACATTTACAATGTCTCTTTTTATATTTATATTATATGGTTAATAAACTAACTATAAACATACAAGATAACCAAAATTAATTTTTTAATAACATATATAATTTTATTTAATCCCTTTGGACAAACCTTAGTTTTTTAGGACTAAAATACAGTTAATAATATAGTATTTGTTTTAAAAACTGTTTTATGTCAATTTGGACACTATTTGGTATTTTGTTTTTTCTAAATTTGTAACAGAATTATTTCATCGAAAAAACTCATTTAATAATCCCTAATATGTCATATTAACCTAGAAAATTATTTTAATTCATAAAAAGTCTAAAATTACAATTATTTGGGTATTTGTAATATCAAATATGATAATATTTCATTAATAAGGTAATTATTACATCACCATTGTGTCATAAACAAATTATAATATTTAATGTCTAACATTTTTAAATAAAATAAAATTTTGTTTTAAATTTTCTTATCTTTATAATTAAAATTTATAGTCAAATTTATCCTATGTGCATCCATATATTAAAAATGGTTTAGTTATTAAACATTTAATTTAACACTTTTAACTATTCTTTGAATAAAATAATATTAAATGTACTAATCTAATACAAGTGGATCTAAAGGATTTTATTTTCTTCCTAAGTTTATTTTTGGTTGAATTACAGTTATACAATAGAATTAGGAAATGTGCTAGGGTAATAATAATAATAATAATATCATTTTTACCTTTAATTACCCTATTTACTTTTAACCGTGGTAAATAAAAGTCAAAAGTTATTATTCACCAAAAATTATTTTTGTCTTACTGAACCAAATTTTACTTACTCCTATCAACCGTGTTTCTAGGATTTGGGAAATTCAATTCACAAAAGTGGTAAAATTATGTTTTATGAAAATTTGCAAATACTCTTAAAATGTGGGTAAAAGATGGTAAAATTTCAATAAAATTTTTATATATCTAAAATTATTATAAAATGACTCAAATGAATTAAATTTAACTTATATAGTTATTAAATATCTATTTTGATCTAAAATACATTTAAATGAAATAAATATTTATTTAAATGAAAAGTCAGATTTAACCAATAACGTAGTGTTTTTCACTATTCATCAAATTTTTAATGTTTTCAGAAACATACCAATAATTTACCCTAAGATAATTTTGATATTATGAATTAAAAAATGAAGTGTATTTTACCAAATTCAAAAAATAGAAATTTTATTTATTATTTTTTAATTAATTCTTGTTTTTAAAAACAAAAAAAAAATATTTTTAATAAATAATAACTATCAAAAGATTGACACTTGTTTATGTCCAATTTCAAAGTGAAATTTGCTACAATGACCAGAATTGGATTAAATGGTAAAAATATAATATATTTATAATTCAAAACAATTAAAATGTATAATTTAACACTATAAATTATTGTTATTAAAAAAGTTGTTCTCAGTTAAAATATAGTATTTTCACTATTCATCAAAATATGAAAGTTATCAGAAAATAACCAAAAAATATTACAAACTAAATTTTTATGTCTTTATAATAAATAATAACTTAATTTCATTAAATTTAATATTTAAAATTATGAAATATTGGTTTTAAATAAAGGTTTTCTATTAAAAGGAGGTAAAATTGGTTTTTTTTGAAAAATACTTCTTTTTCTAAAAAAATTGAATTTTTTATTAAATTATGTCTAAGAAACTCATAATATGGATTCATAAATTATAAGGATTATATAAAGTTAAAAATTCAGTTAATACTATTCATAACCTCTTTTGAATGGCTAGTGTGGTAAGTCATGGTGCGTTTGAACTCTGTGTTGCGTGTAGTGAAAGTTATTGAATTACTTTGAAGAAATAACATTCTTTGAAATCTTGAGGTGTTACATTCTTCCCTCCTTCAAAAAATTTCATTCCACAATTTGAAATTGTTCTTCCAAAATAAATGGTTAAAAAGAGAAAAATACCTTTGTGGAAAACCCACATCAGAAATTGGGTTAATAATACTTAGTCAAAATAAGGGAGAAAGGGAAATGAAAAAGTCACAACGAAATTATAATCTATATTAGGAGAACATTGGTGGAAATTAAAGAAACATAATTGGTGGTATAATGTAAATAATTATAGGGAGTGATTGAGGTCATCAATCAAAAACAAGTGTAAAATTGAGGGCCTCAAATCCATCAATCTAAGATGATTTAAAGTATCATTGGTTAAAAAAACATATGTTATTAGGATTACAGTTTTTTGGTTTTAATAACTCTTCCCTAAAGTTTAAGAAATAATTTATTCATTGAATAAGAGGAAAAAACATTTATATATATACTTTACATGTATATTTTCATCCTTCAACAAATTCCTACCACAAACTCATATTTCACTCCAAAAGATAATAGAATTAAAAAATATTCTATTTATACTAATTGTATAGGGTTAAAAAAATGTATTTATATTCACTATTCAGACTATTTAAAAAGAACTACATTATATAATCATGGACATCATGTGGTCCAGTGGTATGTTATCCACCCTTTTCGCCCTTCGGTTGCAGGTGAATGTCTCGCAGCCTTGCCAGATGTGACAGGTTGTTGCCCGACATCCAGGTTGTCCTTTTTATAACAATCCAAAAATAAACTTAACAATAGTATACAATTTCAAAATTAATCCATTCCAACCTTTAGAATTATCCAAAATACTTCTATCCAAACTCACATTTCTAAATTTATAAGGAAGTTAAACATAATTAAGATCCTTTTTTTCATGTAATAACAAGTGGACACATTCATCATGTATTCTTTTAAAACATGGTAACACCCTGAATTACCATAAAAACTTATTAATTACATTCATTCTCCCTTATTATTTATAGAATACTGGATATATTCCTTTTATCCAGAAATTCTGAATATTCCAATAATGATGAAATAAAAAAACTATTAATAAGTTCTATGGATGTCAAGAATATCCAATATAATTTATCCAAATCAACCATATCTTATTCCAAAATCACTTCCTCATTATAAAGATCATATTAAGAAGTACCTTTCATTCCACAATGAATTTTCCAAAAAGCGTAGCTTACTATTAAGTCACTTTTCTTAGAACCATATAATATCAAATCTTCAATAAAATAGTGCTGTAGTACAATCCTTATTTATCTCTATAATTCATATAACCTGTATATTATTGATACAACACTCAAATGAAATAATTATGTATTAACAACATTAGAACACTAGTCATTCATCTTCATCTGAGGTATTATCATAACTTGATTATTATCCAATAGAATCATTTAAGGTATACTATGATGAGTGGGACATTGATTCATGTAGTGTCCCAATTCCTTGCAGATAAAGCATTGTACATTTGAAACCTTTTTCTTACCCTTGCAATCACGTACTTGGTGTCCTTTTTCTCTACACTTATAACAAACTCCCATTCTTTTCAAAATTTACCAAGGTGATTGATTCAATATTTATCACATATGGGAAAATCCTTATTTTCCCACTTTGCTTTATCCATTTTTCTTTCTTCTAACCTTTTCTTCTCTTGCTTCCCTTCAAAGCCATAGGACTTAGGAAATTCATTACATATCTTATTAGCACATGATATTTTTTCTTCATATGTTGAGAATACATGGGAGACTATTTCCCTTATAAATGTTGGCTTAATACAATGAATGATATGATCCTTATTACTATTTGGATCATATGTATTGCTGGAGTTCACATTCCTTCTACTGGGCACCCTTTCTTTACAATGGCATACACTAGGTCAGTTTATGAATTGTAATGAATAATTAAAAACTTGTAAAATACCAAACATAAATTGAACCGTTTATCGATATAATCCATAATCATAAAAATATTTTATTTGAGGAGGTATATACCAGTAAATCCTTCATAATGATTTGTAGTGGAAATGAGAATTATCTTAAGCATATCCCCTGAGGGTGTCGTTACCAAGTGTGCAGCAAGGCCTATTGTCGTGCACCAGTTCCCATTCGAGTCTAGCTCAAAGTGGTGGTTTTAGGTTTTAACCCTAGGTACATCTATGCCAGAGCCGCCTCAAGCTGCTCGTATTCTGACAGGGATGTATTTTCTTAGAAAAATCACAAAATCTCTACATTACCAAAATTATAGTAAGTTCTTCAATACAAATCCTCAAAGTCTATCTTAGGGTAATGTGCTCTAATCAGAGTTTATCTAAATCTTGTTTTCAAGGTTATTGCTAAACTTCCTATGATACAAATTGTAATGCCTCGACCCTAGTTACCCAGAGCCAGTGCATTATTTTGATACATTGGCATGATTACAAAGAATCAAGTCCCAAAGGACAGATCAATTTAGTAGTTTCAGAAAATATATTGCATACATGAATGTTACATTACACTCTATAACATACAACACAACATAAATAATCCTTTATGAGCTCCATTATTCCCTTAGATTTACCCTGCATATCAATCACAATACAATACTTGGAATCTTGGGAAAAATAAAACATAGAAAGGGGTGATCTCAGATGCTCAGTAAGGAAAACAATACAATGAGAACTTTCATAGATAAGCATAAACATTTAAGGCAATGTATAAAACTAAAACAAAATCCTTTTCAAAATAAACTTTATCATAATATGGAAAATATTAATCAAAATAATTTCATTTACCTACTCACATGGATATTCTACTTGTCGAATAATCACATGAAATATCAATAGCCACTTTTATAATGATGGAATACATAATTCCAGACTTCATAACCACATATTCAAGGCCTTGTTCCAGGACTACAAATAAGATTTTATCAAGGACTTGTGCCAAGACACTAGTTTGTATCATGTGACCTAAAGATGCATATGGGAGCTATAGCGGGCTCCACTCGTCACTCACTAAGTCCAATGCATTCCTCATATGAATAGGTTTAATCATCACATAAACATTCATTTTAAAACTAGCATACGAAATGTAAATACTTTATCTATTAACCATGAATGGTATAAAAATAACACATCCATAGTCAAACATATCACAAAACCTTCAATACAATATGGAAGATTTGTATCATAATAAATCATCTTCAAACAAGAATAAAATCCATCAAAGGATTTTGACAGAGATGAAAATAATTTTTAAAACTCCTTGAGAGAAATAACCCTTTTTTAGGAAAACATTTTAATATAACACCCCAAAAATATTATGGTATGCTTTTATTAAATACATTCTATTCATAGCCTATATTGCATGAAGCACTATTTCTTTTTTGAATCAAAAAATAATAGAAAAAACATATAAGCTATCCATTAAACATAAATTTTCAACTTCTATGTTTTGAATTTTGAAAAACAGACATCTAGAGTTTTGACCAGTAAGTCATTTAGAGTCTGATAGAACCAACTTGATTTTTTGGTGAATAGTAACATACCCTTATGAATAGTAAAATGAATTGTAATATGACCCTTATAAATATTAAATAATGATAATATTTTATTTTCTTAAGGTAATAAGATATTGAGATCTTAATTAATTTTTCAATGTGATATAGAACAAATTATACCTTTAAAATTGTTATTTTTTGAATTAAATATGATTTTATTTAAAAATTAAATTTAGAATACGTAGAAAATTATTTTTCAAAAAATGAAGTTCATTTTTGAATTCTACATGTTGAAAATTTGTTAGGGAAATTTTTTGGGATTTTTCTAAAATACATGAATTTTAAATGAATAGTATAAATATAGCTTTAAGTTTTCGGTATTTTAACGACATCATAATGATGTAATAATTAAATATAAAAGTATGGTCAACTTTGGTATTGTAAATTATGACATGAATTTTTCCAAGTGGCTAATACCATGGTCAAATACCATGGGAAAGCCCATGGTTTGTCAAAAATCACCAATGAGGTGTCCCTTTTAAATTATTAAACAATTACCTCTCTTTTTATATAAATACCCCCTCATCCATTCATTTCCATTCATTAAAAATCCTCCATCCTCAAAGATCTAGTGGTTTTACCTTTCTAGAAGTCCTCCCAAGGATTCCTTTCTCCCAAGGTCCCATCCTTTAAGATCTAGGAGTAACTCTACAAGGTAAGGGAATCCTTCATTCTCTTCTTTAAGTCGACACTTCTTTTATGTTAGCTATTTGAAATTCCTTTCTCATATGTTGGGGTTTGATTTTATGTATTCTTCTTACGATCCATTTTATTTCAATATGATGTTATACCCTTTTGGTCTCATAATTTCATTTTATTAAATTGTAAGTGACGATATTAGGCTGCCAAATTTTCATAAGGGATCTCTCAACTTTTCTTTTATTCAAGATCATCTCTTTTATTTTTCTCTTCTCACCTACTCTTTCCAAATGACCATGATAAACTACATTATCAATTATATACATTAATTATATCATATTAATGGAATATCCATCATCAATATTCTTACTCCCCTTTTTATTTTTATAAGCGAAATCAATGTCCATGAGCTTCCAATTTATAACCTTTGTGCACGACGGAGTTTTGCTCATCAATTTCTCCTTCATTACTGGTAATGAAACCATTTTAATGGTTAAACCAGATCATAATATATGTATTTAATCTCATTAATGTTGTGGAATCTTAACACACTCAAAATACAAAATAATAATACAAAACAAGTTCATTGTATACAAAACTACGAAGGTAAATCCAAGCATTTATCAAAAACTTTTAACTAAGGATTCATCCTCAAGTATATAACCTATAATAATTATAAGATCATTTATATATCTTTAATTCACTAATAATATATATTAAAAACTCTGGATATTTATTCACATTTCAAATGAACTTCCACTCATGAGAGCAAGTAAACGAATCATGAAAACCAAGGAAGAAAATGCTTCCAAAACAATAAAATTGAACCTCTTAAACCCATTAAAAGGGCCATGAATGAACCAAATAAAGTTAAACAGAATAAATTAAATTTATAGGAGGTTTTGGACATATTAATTAATGAATATAAATTTTATTATTCAGGTCACTAAAACAAACTAAGTACCCACTCGAACAAAAGGTAAGGGTTTTCTCATCTCACTTTCATTTCTGTGAGATTTTCATTATTCACCACTTATTTCATGTATGTGGTATATGTGTACTGAAAATTGATATATAATAACATGATTCTATTTATATTCATGTTATTAAATTATTCACTTGATGTTCATTAAATTTTGGTCATATAATTCGACTGATTACATTGTGTTAAGGAACTTTGTATCAACTACCTTTTCATTGTGACTAACTTTGTATTATGCACCTAAGGTGTACCTGCTACCCATTTGAGAAAAATTTTCATTTGAAATTATATTTATATTAAATATATGTAATATCATTTCATGGATATGTTTGTTTTCTAAACTTTCTACCCTCTTAAATACGGTGTTTATTTGGAAAGTTATTTTAATTATGGAAATATTGATGTATATGTATACTCTACTCTATGAGGATATTAAAAAGGCATATTTATCTTGTATTTAATAAATGTATAAAGAATGATTTGGAAATTCTGTAATGGGTGGGGCCCTCTCTATCCCCTATATTCATCGGTAGGTCTCATGAGACAAATCAGTTGGCGACAAACCCTTCGAGTTTGTTTCCAAAAATCAGACAGGTTTCTACCTATATACTAAAACATTTTTACGGTATTATGGTTTCATGTTCCAGATACATGACGTCCAATTGATATGCATTCAATTTATTCATTATAATTTGTTGTTATTATCCATGAGTTTTTTACTATGACAAAATCTATGGATGCAATTTCATTCTCAGTTTATTAATGGCACTAGTTTTTCATTTATTGACCTTTCCATATTGATTATGTTAGATTGACTATGATTCACTTATTATTGTATTCATTATTTTTCTATTTTTTTAAACCATACTGAGAATTTTATATCACCCCTTTCATTGTTTACTTTCAACATGTAACAAAGAGGATATCGTTTATTGAGTTCTTATGGATCCGGTTTTTAGATTCACTATGTATTGTATTTTTAAACTTTTCCAATGTAATTTCAGTAACATCTATGTATCTAGTTTCCTCCAGACATATAAACTGACCGTTACTTCAGGATTTTCATTCCTTCTAACCATGAAAATATCACAAGTAATGCACCGACTCTAGCCTAGAGGGGTCGGGGTGTTACAGTTGGTATCCAAGGAAGTTTAGTAGAAAAACATGGAAACTAGAGTAGAAAATTTATAGTAAGGAACAAAGACCCAAGGTAGTAATTGAGGATAAATTTACAATAACATCCTGGTATTTTGGTATGGAATAGATTATGTGAATATTTCTTGAAAATACATATTTTTATGGATATGAGCAGGTAGAGGTGGCTCTGGCATAGAGGTACCTAGGAGTGAAAGCTCCGACAAGGAGTTTCGGGCTTGACCCGTGGTATCCTGGTACACGACAATGCGCCTTACTGCACTCTTGGTTATGAAACTCCTTGGGGATTTGCTTAGGATAATTTATATTTTCTTTGCAAGACATTATTAAGGAGTTTATGTATATTTTTTCTCATAAGAACCCTGTTTATAAGATTAGTAATGTATAGAATTTCAATCTATGTTGAGTGCCTTTCTATTTGAGATTCATAAACTAATATAGTGTATCACATTATTTATAAATGGTATTTAATGGAATAAGGGGAATCAATACTCGTGGGAATGGTAGGGATCTCCCTACTGAGAAAGTCAACACAGTCAACGTTGGAGCAGATCAGATCATGACCATATTGGGACAACTTACTCAAGTTTTAACAAATAACCATTCCACATTTGTGTTGGATATTTTCATGCGAAAGAAGCCCCATTCTTTCAGCGGGACTACAAATCTAGTGGTTGCTGAGCAATGGATCAACTCCCTCAAAAAGATATTCATGGCGTTAAGATGCAATGAAAATGAAAAGGTAGTAATGGTAGTATATTGTCTCAATGGAGACACTGATCAATGGTGGTCCCTGATTCAAAAAACCAAAGAGGAAGAAGAGAGAGATGATATTGAATGGAGGATTTTTAACGAAATATTCATTAAAAAATATTTCCCTTGTGAGAAATGGACTGAAATGAAGAGGAAATTCCTTGGCATGAAGCTAAGGGAAGAAGAAAGTGTTGCAGAGTGTAAGGCTTCCTTCACAAGGCTAGCTAGGTATGTTGTGGATTACATATGTGACTCATTGGAAAAAATTGATCATTTCATTAAAGGTTCAAAGCAAAGTCTTCAGAGTTCACTGGCTTCTCAATCATTTTCATCATAAGATGAAATTTTTTCAAGTGCCATCAAAACAGAGAAGGAATTTTCTAGATAAAACTTTTTCAAAGGAAACCAAGATAAGAATCATCACTCTGATAACAAAGGAAAAGTAGAACCACCAAAGAAGATCAAGGGAACCAATTGCTTCAAATTATGTGAGAACTGTGGAAAGAATCATCTCGAGAAATTCATGAATGGAATGGGAGTCTGCTATAACTAAGAGAAAAGTGTCATCGATATGGTGAATGCAAGGGGAAGAAACAATTCAATGATATTCAATGCTACAATTGCAGAGAGATGGGAAACTATGTAAATGTCTGTCCAAAGAGCCAATGAAACATGCCTCAGAAAAATCCAAGAGAGAAAGGGAGAGCCTATGCGGTTACAACCGCGGAGGATGAAGTTCCTAGTGACATGGTGGAAGGTACTTTATTATTTCCTCAAACTTAGCCAACACTTTATTTGATTTTGGATCATCGCATTCATTTAAATCCACTCAGTTTTCCAAGAAAATTAGATATGTCCAATTTGATTTAATAAAGGAGTTGTTAGTCAAAACTCCATGGGATGTATCATTTCATCAAAGTCATGTCAACTAGTCCCCCTCCAAACACCAAAAAATTCTTTAGTTTCTAACCTTATCATCATACCCATGACTGAATTCAATATAATTCTCAGTATGGATTGGCTGTAAAATTATGATGCTAGGATTTATTGCAAGAAAAAGGAAGTTACAATTTTTGAAAATGTAGTAGAATCTCTTATCTTTAGAGTGGAGACTTTTCCATCTGATTCTTATATAGACCCACATCAAGTATCTATATTGAATTCAATTCATGTAAAGGATGAGAACCTAATATCTATGGGTGATGAATGAAATATTCAAATTGAAGATGTTCATACAGTGAAAGAATGCATTGATGTGTTTCTAGATAAATTACCTAGAAATAATCTAGAGCGTGAAATTGAGTTTTCCATTGACTTAATTCCTAGTGAAAGACCTATATCATAGACACCATATAGAATGGCCACTTTGGAGTTAGTGGAGTTGAAGAAACAAATAGAAGATTTGAGTGACAGAGGATTTATTTGACCTAGTGTTTCTCCACGGGGATCCCCGGTATTTTTTTGCAAAGAAGAAAGATGGATCCATGGGGCTATGAATTGATTAAATATAAATCAATGATATTAAAAGAAAGACTAAGAATATTGACCTTCCATCTAGATATCATCAACTAAGTGTGAGGAAGGAAGATATTCCAAAGATAGCATTTAGAACTAGGTATGGTCATTACGAGTTTACAGTGATGCCTTTTGGACCGACGAATACAACATCTATTTTCATGGATTTAATGAATAGAGTTTTTAAGGAATATCTTGATAACTGTTTTTGTGGTATTCATCGATGATATCCTTGTATACTCAAAAATCTATGAATACAATGAGAATCACTTCAGTATTATTCTGATAACTAGTAGAAGTAATAAATTATATGGGAAGTTTACCAAGTGTGAATTTTGGATGCAATTAGTTTCTCTTATAGGCCATATTGTCTCTATGTATGGAATCCTTGTTGATCGTACAAAGACATAGGCAATCTAATAATGGCCCATGCCAATAAACATAACAGAGGTACGTAGTTTTATTGGATTTTCAGGTTACTATCGGTGTTTTGTTCATAATTTCACTCGACTAGCTAACCCACTAACCAAGCTCAGACAAAAAAGATTTAATTTTTTGTGGAAAAAATAGTGTACAAAATTATTCGAATAATTGAAAAGAAGATTGGTCAATGATCCAATTTTTACTCTTCCATCTGGATTTAATTGATTTGTGAAATAAAGAAATGCATCATAAAAATGGGTTGTGTTGAGTCCTTATTTAAACGATAAAGTTATTTCTTATGCATCAAGACAGTTGAAGACCCGTGATCAAAATTATCCAACTCATGATCTTGACTTAGCAGTTGTAATCTTTGCACTGAAAATATGTAGGCATTATTTATAAGGAGAGAGATGTGAGATTTATATAGACCAAAAGAGTTTGAAATACATTTTTTCCACATAAAAAGAACTCAACATGAGGAAAATTAGATGTCTTGAGTTACTCAAATATTATGATTGTTCAATACACTACCACCCGGGGAAGGCGAATAAGGTGGATGATGCATTAAGCAAGAAAGATCATGGACTTCAGACACAAATGAAGATTGAGAGAGATCCTATATTTTTGGATCTACTAAAGATGGATATGGAAATCTTTAAGGAAGGGGAAATAACTTTTCTCTTTCAAATGATTGCTAAACCATATTTATTAGATAAAATAAACAACTCTCAATCTGATGATGAGAATCGTCACAAGAAAATTAATGATGTCAAGGATATAAGACTTACTAACTTCATGTATGAATAAAGTGTTATGAAGTTTGGGAAGAGATTATGCGTTCTATCCGTACCTGACCTAAAAAGGGAACTATTAGGTGATTCTCATAGATCAAATTTCTCTATACACCCGGGTAGCACAAAGATGTAGAGAGATCTGAAGGAATATTTTTTGAGGGATAATATGAAGCGAGAAATTTCTGACTACGTGTCAAGGTGTCTAGTCTATCAACAAGTGCAGGCGGAGATAAAATGTCCCAAAGGAGTGATGAAATATCTACCTATTCCTATGTGGAAGTGGGATAACATTACGATGTATTTTGTCACTGGACTAACGAGGACACCTTGCGGGAATGATGCAATATGGGTAATTGTTGATCATCTCAATAAATCAGCACATTTACATCCAATAAGAGAAGATTTATTACTTGAGAACCTATAAAAACTTTACATTAATGAATATGTGAGACTTCATGGTGCACCTCTATCAATCGTCTCTGATCGAGATCCCCAGTTTACATCAAAATTCTGGAAAAGTCTCCAGAAGGATTTGAATACTGATCTTCATATAAGTACCGCATATCACCCTCAAACCTACAGAAAATATTAGAGGACTATTAAAAATCTAGAAGATATGATGAGGTTATGTTCTCTTGACATCCAAGGTATGTGGGATCAATACATGCCATTGGTGGAATTTTCATACATTAAGAGTTTTCATTCTAGTATTGAAATGCCTCCATATGAAGCATTATATGGAAAAAGATGTTGAACTCAACCTTATTGTGATGAAGTTAGTGAGAGGAAAATTATAGGCCCAAAACTTATTGAAGAGACCACGACAATGGAGAAGAAAATACAAGCCCGTATTAATGAATTCCAAAGTAGGTAGAAGAGTTATGATGACAACCAGAGAAAGGACTTAGAAATCTAGATGGGGTCATGTATTTCTAAATGTATCTATAATGGCCCAGACCTCTCCGGCCCATTCCTTTTTCAAAAAGAGGGTCATGAAGTGTTCTGGAGGTTAAAATGGACTTTTACCACACTTTTAAGAATTTTCAAATTACATGCCATGTACCCCCTCATCGGGTATACCCCATGATGAAGGTCATGTCCTTGCCATGTGAAATTAATGGGTACACGCCATGTACACTAAACTACACGTCATGTCATCCCTCCCCGCGTACGCGTTACCCTCAAACCGTGTGTTGACCAGTCAACGGTCGGGTGTCGTGTTGGAGTCGTGTACTTGCCATGTGAAATAAATGAGTACATTCCGTGTGGACCATAATACACGTTGTGTAGTCCCTCCCCGCGTATGCGTTACCTTCAAACCGTGGGTTGAACAGTCAACGACCGCGTGCCGTGTTAAAGACCGTGTTGAAAGCCGCATGGTGACCGTGTGAAATGGATGAGTACACGCCATGTACCATAAATTACACACCATGTACTTTTTTTCTCACCTATAAAAGATGGGGACCCTCCTCCTTTTAAACTCACTCTTCTCCTCCCCATTCCTCTGAGCAGAGCTCTCCCAAGAGACTCGAAGGCTCTTTTTCTTCCATAACTTCTTCGTCCGAGCTCCGATTTACGATCCGTCAGCGGCCACGGGATCGTAATGAAGATCCGGAACTTCTGAGCTTGGATCCGTTGTATTTACTTAGGCCTTTCCTTTCCAACTTCCACCCAAGTAGGGGTTTCTGACTTTCGATAGAAGTGACGAACGCCAACAAACGTCTTCTAAAGTTGATCCGGGGGAGTGTTTTGATCAGAACCTGTTGAGGTAGGGATCTTACCTTCATCTCACAAGATTGTGCTTCATGCGGGCTGGGTGTCCCCTTCTTTATGTGAAACACATTTGAATCGGTTTAATAAAGATAATAACTATCTTATATAACAATACGGGGAAGTTGTTATGTTTATCTTTATATCCTGTGATATTATGTTGTGAATTGAATAGGCTTATGCCTACTGAAAATCACAGTTGTTTGGGGACTTTTCTTGTGCAATCAAATGTATCCCTATCATTGTAGACCATTTTTGTGGATGGAAACTTTGTTGAATGTTGATATTTGGTTAATCATGTAAAGTTGGATGATTTAAAATCCAGAACCCTTGTGTGATCACCCCGGTTGAACGAAATGAAATAATGAACATGTGGGTGTTGGCTTGGATACGTGGCATGTGATGGGGATGTTATTGTGGGTTTTTTTGGATCGGGTAAGCAGTGGGGTTGTGGTTGGCCTGTTTGTGGGTTGGTGTGAATGCTATGTTAGTGATGGGCAGTGGGGCTGCGATAAATTGTATCATGGGGTGATGATGTATGGTGTGGTTGTGGTTATGGTGGATGGAAGTGGGGCTACAGGGATGGGCATGAATTTTAACAAGCTTTGGGTTGTGAGTAATAAATAAAATTTAGAAGAGATAATGAATGGTGGGGCTTGGTAATGTAACAGGAATAATAATCAATGGGGTTGGTTGGTTAATAAGAAGGGACTTGTTTTTTCTACTTGTGTTTTCCTAACTTGATTTTTGGATGGCAGGGATATGTTTTATGAACGATCAATGTGGTTGTGGATAGTTTCCCAGTAGTTAATGAACTATTAAACTGATTTTGTTGAAACCTGAAAATCTAAATGGGGTTGGGGTTGTTGTTGTATGCATGCTTCCCAATAGTAGTTCCAAGGCATGTGCTCAGTTTCCTCTGTTTAGAATCCATAGGTTGGGCTATGTGTTATATATATATATATATATATATATATATATATATATATTTTGTGTTTTATCACACCCCACCCATGCTGAGCACTTAGTGCTAAACACTCCCATTTCATGGGAGAGGGAGTTTTACCCTTAGTTACAAGCTCCTTCTTGCTTCTTCTTCCCTAGGCTGTGATGGCTTCAGGCATCCTTACACCTAAGACCCTTCCTGTAGGTTTCGATTGGGGTGGTTTTGGCCCAAGACTCGCAGGGAAGGTTTTTTTCCCAAGAATCTTCGGGATGAGGCCCAGGTGTGTGTGGGTGGGATACGTGGTTGTAAGGCCTAGGTGTGTGCGGGCGGGATACCTGGTTGTGAGGCCCAGGTGTGTGTGGGCGGGATACGTGGTTGTGAGGCCCAGGTGTGTGCGGGCGGGATGTGTGGTTGTGAGCCCCAGGTGTGTGCAGGCGGGAAGAGTGTGGTAGCGTCAGGACGTTCGCCGTTAGGAAGAGCTGTTAAATAGTGGGAAAGGGTGTGGGGTACCCAATACTCTTGTTATTATATAATACTACATGTTGTTTTTGTGTATTGGTGAGTGTGGCTGGTGAGGTTGTGTGGATATATTTCCTTGATAGGTTTCTTCTATTGTTCTCATGGGACATTAGGATGTCTCCCCACCTATGCATGAGAGCTTTAGGTTTCTCTACTGAGTATACTTGTATGCTTACCCTATGTTAACTTTCATTTTTCTAGGAGGACTACCAGGGCTGTGCAGGACCCTACTAGTCGGGATAGTTGGAGTTGTTGTAGTTGTTGTACTCTTGTTTCTTTTGGTATTGTACTGTTGATCTTTCTTGTACTTGTACCTTGTTTCAGAACTATTTAAACATGTATGTGGGGCTGGTTTGGGTTTATTTCTATACACATGTTCTTTTCCTTTTTGGTGTTTGACTTGTCCTATTTCCCGATCTTAAATAATAAAAAGGGTAATGCCTCCCATATTTGTGAAAACTTATTCCCATGGTGCTAGTCACCACCCCGGGGCCTAGTAGAGGTGGGACTCGGGGGTCATTATCTCCCTTTCACCATTTCTAGCTCAGGAGGGGCATCTTTGGTAGGTGGGGGTCATGACAGAATGGTATCATAGGTGATGGTTGAGAGATAGGATGGAGTCTGTATTTAGGAACAGTGAGGATTGCATGGGATGGTAGGGCAACAATGTTGGTTAATCTTGGTGCGTGACATAGGCCAGGGAAGACCGGCTAGGACACATAATTTTAGCCCCCCCCCTTGATCCGATGAAAGGACTCTGAGCCTACCGAGCGACCAAGTGAGATTACATTGAGTGTATGGTAGAGACCCTAGGGAAGGTACATGCATCGTCGTGATTGTGTTTTACTTGATTTGGGTGTTCTGGGAATGAAATTGGAATAAAATGATTAAATGAAACCTTGAGAAATTCCTTGCTACTTGGGTTTAGGAAATACTTGTTTACCGTACAACTATGGCACCTGGACGACGTCCCCGGGTGACTCAGCCGGCCGAGGCCCAGTAGATTCAGGCAGTCGATCAGTTGAGGATTGACCGAGAGGAGGAAGATAGCTAGTGGCAGAAGACTCTCTGTTCATTCCAGCGGAAAACCCTCAAGAAGTACGAGGGTAGTACATTGGATACGGATATAGAGTGGTGTCTTGAGGAGCTAGGGATCGCTTTTAACTTGATCCATGCTCCGAGGGTGTACTGGGTTCCCCTATCAGTCAGTCAGCTAATAGGTGCAGCGCGACAATGGTGGACGCTATACCCCGGAGAGAGGATAGAGGCAGAGGTTCTGTGGGATGACTTTGAGAAGGAATTTCGAGAGGAATTCCTTTCTTCCATGATCAAGTCGGAGAAGCAGCAGGAGTTACTCTCCCTCCAGCAGGAAAGTATGTCAGTACGAGAGTTGGGGATCAAGTTCAAAGATCTCCAACACTTTTCTCTGGATCTCTTTCCAGATGAGGAGTCTCGGGCGAGACGTTTGGAGGAGGCACTTCATCCATCTCTCCAGTATGATGTCACCCCCTTCACCCTTCCGATGTACTTGGCAGTACAAAATATTGTAGAGGTTGTAGAGAGGATTCAATCACAGGGAGGTGCACCACGTGAGGGGATCCAACCAGGTTCGTCGAAGGGGAAGGCGGTCAGCCGCAAGTCTCCTGCGACGGGACCTTCCAGGTTCAGGCCAGTGGGGAGCAGGCCCCATCAGTTCTAGTTCAGATCTACAGGTCATTGTCCCTTTTTCATGAGCCAAGGACCGAAGTGTTTTTCTTGTGGAGGTTTCGGGAACATTCAGAGTCGGTGCCCGACCCGATCTCAGTACGGTGGAGGTGGGTAGGTTAGAAGCCCACCTCAGTAGAACCAGTTGCCAGCGAGGCCCTTCCAGCAGTAACAGGACCATGCTCCTCCAAGTGAAGACTTTGCGGGAGGAGGATGACCTTAGGGTTCTCCTCAGGGACCTCGAACAGGGCGCGGTCAGGGAGGTGGACGACATAAGATAGGTAGAGGAACTGGGTGTGGACAGTTGCACGCAGTAGAGTTGGCAACTCCGATAGGACCAGATGTGGTGAGAGGTACGATTTGTTTGTTCAACACTCTCGTTTCTGCTTTGTTCGATTCAGGAGCTTCACATTCCTTTGTTGCACCCGATCTAGCCCATGCTTTGGGTCTAGACGTAGAGAGACTTTTCGTACCACTGGTGCTAAGTACACCAGTTGGAGGATAGACCAGCATATCTTGTGTTTTCCGGGGATATGGGCTAACGTTGGGACCACATTGATCTAGTGGGAACCTTCTTCTGTTACAGATGCAGCCATACGATGTCATTCTAGGAATCAATTTGTTGTTTTCCATTAGTGTCATTATCGACTGCTTCCAAATAAGGGTCCTGTTCTCCGACGTGGATGGGAAACATGTAGATTTTGTTGGAAAGAGGAGCTATCAGGTTGGAAGCCGGTGTGTGGAGCCTCTCCATTCCTTGTTAGGTGGGTTATCAGGGGTTGAAGCTGATATAGAGATGATGGATGTCCCAGAGGTTGTTGGGGAATTCCTTGATGTTTTTTTCGAGGAGGTTGTGACTCTACCCCCTCGACGTGACGTTGAGTTCGATATAGACTTACAACCTGGTACCCATCCAATTTTGATGGCCCCTTATCAGATGGAACCTTCGGAGTTGTGGGAGTTGTAGATTTAGATTGACGATCTGATGGAGAAGGGTTTTGTTCGACCCAGCGTGTAGCCATGGGGTGGTCTAGTTGTGTTCATGAAGAAGGAAGATGGTGGTCTCAGGTTATGCATAGTGTACCAAAGGTTGAACCAGATAATGGTCAAGAACCGTTACCCCCTTCCAAGGATAGATGATCTCTTCGACGAAGTGAGGGGAGTAGGTTGGTTTTCTATGATTGATCTACGATCTAGATATCATCAACTGATGGTAAAGGATAGTGAAATCTCGAAGACGGCTTTCAGGTGAAGGTATGGGCACTTCGAATTTGTAGTGATGCTGTTTGGAGTTATGAATGCACCGGATGTGTTCATGAGACTTATGAACTTTTTCTTCTGAGAGTTTCTGGACCGGTTCATCGTTGTGTTTATCGATGACATCCTGATCTACTCAAGATCAGAGGAGGAGCACGTTGAGCATCTCAGGGCAGTCTTAGAAGTCCTTCGACACCACCAGCTTTACAGGAAAGTTTCGAAGTGTAAGTTCTTGACACAAGAAGTACACTTTCTTGGGAATGTAGTGTCTCAGCATGGAGTGTTAGTGGACCCATCAAAGGTGGAGGCAGTTGTTTCTTTGGCGGCACCCAAGAGCGTGGCAGAAGTTTGTAGTTTCCTAGGGTTGGTAGGTTACTTCTGGAGGTTCTTTTTAGACTTCTCTCGAGTTGATTCTCCATTGACAGCTTTGAATAGGAAGAACCAAGTCTTCCTATGGGTCGAGTAGTACTAGAAAGCTTTCAACTACTTGAAAGAGAAGTTGGTAAGTGATCCCGTACTTAGGTTTCCAGATGAAGGGTTGTTTTATGAGGTGTTTTTTGATGGTTCTGGCCTTGGTCTTGGGTGCATGATAATGTAGAAGAAGGTTGTGATCAGTTATGGGTCTAGGTAGTTGCACCCTCATGAGCATAACAATGCCACCCATGACCTGGTGCTTTCAAAATTAGTGTTCGCACTGATGTTTTGGTGACATTACCTCTTTGGGGAGCGCTTTGTGGTCTTCTCAGATCACAAGATCTTACGTTACATCTTCTCCCAATGTGACCTAAACTATCGGAAGTGGAGATGGGTCGAGTTTCTCCAAGACTATGACTTCGAGATATCCTACACTGAAGGTAAGGGCAACATTTTGGATGATTCCCTAAGCAGGATTTCACATAAGGAAGTGGTTCGAGAATTCACTGATGCTTGTAAAGTGATGGGAGAGTTGGCCGCCTTGAACTTGGATGTAAGGGTAGAAGGTGTTAGAGGCTGTTTGTATTAGATGATGGTGCAGTCCTCCATGTTGCAGCAGGTGGAAGAGTCTCAGTGGGGGGACTCCATGGAAAAAGTGATGCGGGATCGTATCAATTAGTGGAATGCTCCAGAAGGATGGTCAGAGGACAGAAGACATCAGATTCTTTGTCATGGAAGGTTGTTTTTTTTTCGGAGGCGATGAGTGAGGGAGTTCTTCGTGAGTTCCATAGCTCAGCCTTGGTGGTACATCCAGGAGTTTCAGAAATTTACCAAGGCTTGAGGGAATAGTTTTTGTGGCCCAGAGTGAAATGGGAAGCGGCGGAGTTTGTGGCTAAATTCCTAGTGTGTCAGCAAGTGAAGGCTAAACACCATGTTCCCAGTGGTTTGTTGCATCCTTTAGATGTACCCAAGTGGAATTCGGATGACATCTCAATGGACTTCATCACAGGACTACCCAAAGCTCAGGGTGGTTATGATGCTATCTGGGTAGTGGTGGATCGATTGACGAATTCAGCTCACTTCTTAGGAATTAAGGAGTCGGGCCCGATGAGTACCTTAACACAGAGGTACGTAGATGAGGTGGTGCTTTTTCAAGGATTTTTGAAGACTATCATCTCATATCAGGATACTCGGTTTACCTCATGAGTCTGGAGGGGGTTACAACATGATTTTGGCACCCAGCTACACCTTAGCACTGCTTTCCACCCCAAGACCGATGGGCAGATAGAGCGGACTATCTAGACGTTAGAGGACATGTTGCGAGCATGCGTTCTAGATTTTGGAGGATCATGGGTATGACACTTGCCTTTAGTAGAGTTTTCATACAACAACAGCTTCCAATCTACTATTGGCATGGCACCATTTGAGGCTCTGTATGGAAGGCCATGTCGTTCACCCATTTGCTGGGAAGAGGTTGGTGAGACAGGTGCTCTTGGGACAAAGGTAGTGTAGAGCACCACAGAGAAAGTCCAGCTTGTATGTTAGAGGATGAAAGTGGCTCAGTACCGATAGAAGTCTCATGTTGATCTTCGGAGGAGGCCTTTGGAGTTTGATGTGGGAGACCATGTTCTCTTGATGTTTTCCCCTCGATTGGGGCAGCGAAGGTTTGAGAAGGGTAGTAATCTCTCCCCTAGGCTCCTCAGACCATTTGAGGTGCTGAGGCGAGTCGACAAGGTGGAATATTATCTAGCCCTGCCACCTTAGTTAGAGAAGGTTCATGACGTCTTACACATCTCCCAGCTATGTCGATACTTACATGACGAATCTCATGTTATCGACTAGGGAGAGTTAGATACGGGAGACGACGTGACCTTCGAGGAATGACCAGTCAAAATCCAGGATCGTAAAGAGAAGGTGCTCCGTGGATGAACCATTCCGTTGGTTTGTGTGCTGTGGAGGCATGGCGTCCTTGAGGAGTGCACTTGGAAGCGGAAGTCCTAGATGCACGCGCAGTACCCAGAGTTGTTTTGACTTGTGTTTGCTTTGTTCTTCTGAGCATTGTTTTGATGTTATAATATGTACCTTTGATATATGGAATGATTTGCTTGTCGGTTATGATATCTTTTGTTTCCTCATTCTCTGGAAGTGTGTATCATGTCTAGATGTGTGAGAAAAAGGGAAAAACCTGATCCTTAATTGAGATGCATTAATGCGGATGCGATTGAACCCATGCGGGCGAGTCAATGCTGCCTAAAGAAGATAATATCTTGACATAGGAGAAGGAATTTCCTCAAACCACTTGTTCGGGCAGTTTGTTGGTTGTGTGCTGTTGGGGGTAGTGTAAGTTGAAAAATCCTAATGTATGAAAGTGGGAACAACCAATTCTTAATCGAGACGCATTAATGAGGATGCGACTAAACCCATGCAGGTGAGTCAGTGCCACCTAAAGCTGATAATATCTCGACATAGGAGAAGCAAATTCCCAACACATATGATTAGGGTTGTTGGATGGGTTCCTATTATAATTGCGGCACTAAGAGGTATCTTGTTGGGTTCCTCTGGGTTGGATTTTGAATTCTCAGGGATGAGAATGTTTTAAGAGGTATCTGATGTAATGGCTCGGACCTCTATGTCTCATTCCTTTGTCAAAAAGAGGGTCATGAATTGTTGTGGATGGTAAAATGGAATTTTCCCACACTTTTCAGAATATTGAAACTACACTCCGTGTAGTGTGAGTACATGCCGTGTACCCCCTGGCCGAGTATACCCCATGTTGAAGGCCATGTCCTTGCCATGTGAAATAAATGGTTACACGCGGTGTACCCTAAACTACATGCCGTGTAATCCCTCCCTACGTACGCATTACCCTCAATCCGTGTGTTGACCAGTCAACGGATGGGTGCCGTGTTAGAGCCGTGTCCTTACCGTGTGAAATAAATGAGTACATGTCATGTGGCCCATACTACACGCCGTGTAGTCCCTCCCTACATATGCATTACCTTCAAAACATGTGTTGACCAGTCAATGGCTGCGCGCCGTGTTAAAGACCGTGTTGAAAGACGCGTGGTGACCTTGTGAAATGGTCGAGTACACACCGTGTACCATAAAGTACATGCTGTGTACTTTTGTTTTTCTCGCCAATAAAAGGTGGGGTCCCCTCCTCCTTTTCTACTCACTCCTCTCCTCCCCATTCCTCTGAGTAGAGCTCTCCCAAGAGACTCGAAGGCTCTTTTTCTTCCATAACATCTTCGTCCAGGCTCGGATTTACAATCCATCAGTGGCCACATGATCTTAACGATGAGGAAGAACTTCTGATCTTGGATCTGTTGTCTTTCCTTCGGCCTTTCGTTTCCAACATCCACCCAAGGATGTTTTTCCAGGTTTTGACAGAAGTGATGGACTCCGACAGACGTCTTAAAAAGATTATCATGGGGAGCGTTGTGATCAAAACATGTTGAGGTAGGGATCTTACCTTCGTCTCTCTAGATTGTGCATCATGCGGGGTGGGTGTCCTCTTGTTTACGTGAAACACAATTGAACTGGTTTAATAAAGATTAAAACTGGCTTATATAATGGGATGTGGAAGTTGTTATGACTATCTTTATATCCTGTGATATTATATTGTGAATTGAATAGTCTTATGCCTACTGAAAATCACGGTCGTTGGAGGCCTTTTCTTGGGAAACTAAATGTTTCCCTATCCTTCTAGATCGTTTTTATGGATGGAAACATTTTTGAATGTGGAAATTTGGTAAATCACGTAAATTTGGATGATTTAAAATCTGTAACCCTTGTGTGATCACCCCGGTTGAACAAAATGAAATAATGAACATGTGGGTGTTGTCTTGGATATGTGGCCTGGCATGGGGGTGTTTTTGTCGGTTGTTGTGGATTGGGTAAGCAGCGGGGTTGCGGTAGGCTTGTTTGTGGGTTGGTGTGAATTCTATGTTAGTGATGGGTAGCGAGGCTGTGATAAATGGTATCAATGGGTGATGATGTACGGTGTGGTTGTGGTTATGGTGGTTGGAAGCGGGGCTGCAGGGGTGGGATTGAATGTGAACTAGCCTTGGGTTGTGAATAATAAATAAATTGTGGAAGAGTTAATTAATGGTGGGGCTTGGTAATGGAACGTGAATAATAATAAATGTGGTTGGTTGGTTAATAAGAAGGGACTTGTTTGTGTTGCTTTTATTTTCTTAAATTGACTTGTGGATGGCAGGGATATGTTTTACGAACGATCAATGTGGTTGTGGATAGTTTCCTAGTAGTTAAGGAACTATTAAACTGATTCTGTTGAAACATGAAAATCTAAATGGGGTTGGGGTTGTTGTTGTATGGATGCTTCGAAATAGAAGTGCCAAGGCACGTGCTCAGTTTCCTCTATTTAGAAGCCATAGGTTGGGCTGTGTGTTTTATATATATATATATATATATATATATATATATATATATATGTATCTTTTGTGTTTTATCGCACCCCACCCATGTTGAGCACTTAATGTCGAACACTCCCATTTCATGGGAGAGGGTGTTTTCCCCTTAGTTACTAGCTCCTTCTTACTCCTTCTTCCCTAGGCCGTGATGGCTTGAGGCGACCTTACACCTAAGACCCTTCAGGTAGGTTTCGATTGGGGTGGTTTTGGCCCAAGACTCTTTGGGAAGGTTTGTTTCCCTAGAATCTTCGGGATGAGGCCCAGGTGTGTGCGGGCGGGATATGTGGTTGTGAGGTATAGGTGTGTGCCGGCGGGAGACCTGGTTGTGAGGCCTAGGTGTGTGCGGGCTGGATACGTGGTTTTGAGGCCCAGGTGTGTGCGGGCGAGATGTGTGGTTGTGAGACCCAGGTGTGTGCGGGCTGGAAGAGTGTGATAGCGTCAGGACGTTTTACATTAGTAAGGGAAGCTAACTAGTGAGAAAGTGTTTGGGGTACCCAATACTCTTGTTCTTATATACTACTACCTGTTGTTTTTGTGTATTTGGTGAGTGTGGCTGCTGAAGTTGGGTGGATAGATTTCCTTGCTTGGTTTCTTCTGTTTTTCTCACAGGACATTAGGATGTCTCCCCACCTATTCACGAGAGCATTAGGATTCCCTACTGAGTTTACTTGTATGCTCATCGTACATTTACTTTCTGGTTTCCAGGAGGACTACCAGGGCCATGCAGGACCCTACTAGTTGGGACAGTTGGAGTTGTTGCAGTTGATGCACTTTTGTTTCTTTTGGTATTATACTTTTGAGCTTTCTTATACTTGTACCTTGTTTCATACCTATTTAAACATGAATGTGGGATTGGTTTGGGTTTATTTATATACACTTGTTCTTTTCCTTTGTGGTGGTTGACTTGTCCTATTTCTCGATATTAAATAATAAAAAGGGTAATTCCTCCCATATTTGTGAAAACTTATACTCTTGGTACTATTCACCAACCCAGGGCCTACTGGAGGCGGGAATCTGGGGTCATTATCTCCCTTTCACCATTTCCAGCTCAGGAGGGGCATCTTTGGTGGGAGGGGGTTGTGATAGTATCTCCAAGGGTGGGTGTCTTAAGGTTCAGTATGAAATGGACGCTGAGCCCTAGGTACATCAGACCATTCGAAATTTTGGTATGAATCAGAGCTATAGCTTACCGTTTCGTGATGCCGCTAAATCTCTTCAGAGTTCATGATGTGTTCCATGTATCATTGTTAAATAAGTACATGCCTGACCCAAAACATGTTCTCACATATGAAGAAATAAAACTGGAACCTGATTTTTCATACTATGAATTTCCTATCAGGATTCTTCACACAAGAGAGTAGGTATTGAGAAGTCGAACAACTCTTCTAGTAAAGGTTCTTCATAGAAACCATAATATGGAGGAATCTACATGGGAACCCGATGATTTCATGAATAAGAACCACCAAAATCTTTTTACTGGGATTTATACATAAAATTTTGAGGAAATAATTTCTGAAGTAGGGAATAATATAACACCCCAAATTTTTTTTGTATGCTTCTATTAAATACATTCAATTCATAGCTTGTATTTCATGAAACACTATTTCTTTTTTGAATCAAAACATTATAGGAGAAACTTATAAGATATCCATTAAACATAAATTTTCCAGTTCTATGTTTTGAATTTCAAAAAACGGTCATCTAGAGTTGTGTCCAGTAAGTCATTTGGAGTCTGATAGAACCAACTTGATTTTTTGATGAATAGTAACATACCCTTATGAATAGTAAAATGAATAGTAACATGAACCTTATAAATAGTAAATAATGATAATATTTTATTTTCATAAGGTAAAAAGATAACGAGATATTAATTAATTTTTTAACGTGATGTAGAACTAATTTTACCATTAAAATTGTTATTTTTCAAATTAACTATGATTTTATATAAAAAATAAATTAAAAATACATAAAAACTATTGTCAAAAAATGGAGTTCATTTTTGAATTCTACACGATCAAAAATGGTGTGGGTAAATTTTTGGTATTTTTCTAAAATACATGAATTTTTCATGATTCGTAAAAATACAGTTTTTAGTTTTCGGTACATTAATGACATCATAATGATGTAATAATTAAATATAAAATTATGTTCAACTTTTGTACAGTAAATTATTACGTGAGGTTCCCCAAGTGGCTAATACCAAGGGAAGATACCATGGGCAAGCCCATGGATTGGCAAAAACCACTAATGAGGCATCCCATTGAAATTATTAAAAAATTACCTCTCTTTTTCTATAAAGACCCACTCATCCATTTGTTTTATTTCATTAACAATCCTTCATCCTAGAAGATCTGGTGGTTTTACCTCTCTAAGAGTCCCCCCAAGGTGTCCTTAAGCCCCCAAGGTCCATTGCTTCATGATCTAGGAGTTAATCTACAAGGTAAGGGAATCCTTCATTCTCTTCTTTAAGTAGAAACTTATTTTATGTTAGCTATTTGAAATTCCTTTACCATATGTTGGGGTTTTATTTTATTTCATTTTCTCACTTTCCTTTGGATTTCAATATGATGTGATACCCTTTTTCCCATCATTTCATTTTATGAAATTTTAAGCGACATCGTTAGGATTCCAAATTTTCATAGGGGATCTTTCAACTTTTCTTTTATTTTCAAGATCATCTCTTTTATTTTGCTCTTCTCAAATCCTATATCCAAATTATGACTATAAAATCTAGTATCATCTATAAAATTGAATTATATCTGGTGAATGTAATAATAATCATTAATATTTTTACTCCCCTTTTTATTTTTATATGCGAAATCAACGTCCATGAGGTTCCAATTTATAACCTTTTTGGACGACAGAGTTTTGTTCTTCACTTTCTCCTTAGTTACTAGTCATGAAACCATTTTAATGGTTTATAAAAATCATACTATCTATTTATTTTATCTCATTAATGATCTGTAATAATTACACACTCATAACAAGGAATAATAATATAAAAAGAGCTCATTGTATAGAAAACTGCCAAGCTGAATCCAAGCATTTATGAAAAAAATTTAACTAATGATCCATCCTCAAGTGTATAACCAATAATCATTATAAGATCATTTATATATCTTTAATTTCACTAATAATATATATTAACAATTATGGATATTTATCCACATTTCAAATGAACATCCATTCAAGAGAGCAAGTAAACGAATCATGAAAACTATGGAAGAAAATGCTTCCAAAACAATAAAATTGAACGTATTAAACCCATTAAAAGGGTGATGAATGAACCTAATAAGGTTATAATAAATCAATTAAATGTATAAGAGGTTTTTTAATTTTTAATTAATGAATCTAAATTTGATTATTCGGGTCATTAAAACAAACGAAGAACACACTCGAGCAAAAGGTAAGGGGTTTCTCATCTCACTTTCATTTCCATTAGATTTAATTGTTCGTCACTTATTTATTGTATGTGGTATATGTGTACTATCAATTGATATATAATAACGTTATTCTATTTATATTCATTTTATTCAATTATTCAATTTATGTTCATTATGTTCTGGCCATATGATTCGACTGATAACATTGTGGTAAGGGACTTTGTCTAAACTATCTTTTTGTTGTGACTTACTTTGTATTGTGCACATAATAATCCTTATGTGATTTACCTACTGCCCATTTGAGGTCACTTTTCATCTGAAATTATATTTATATTAAATATCCATATTATCATGTCATGGATATGTTTGTTTTCTCAACCTTATCCCATCATACATACGGTGTTTATTTGGAAAGTTATTTTAATTTTCGAAATATTGATGAATCTGTATACTCTACTCTATATGGATATTGAAAAGGATAATTTATCTTGAATTTAATCAATGTATAAAGAATTATTTCGACATGCAGTGGTAGGTGGGCCCTACTATATCTTGACGATGCATAGGTAGGTCTAATGATACAAATCAGTTGGCGACGAACCCTACGAGTTTGTTTCCAAAAATCATTAGGGTTTCTACCCATAGAACTAAACCATTTTTAAGGTATTATGGTTTCATGTGCTAGATACCTAACATAAAATTGATAATAATTCTCTTTATTCATTATCAATTATTATTATTATCAATGGGGTTTTCATAATGACAAAATCTATGGATGCAGATTCATTCTCAGTTTGTAAATAGATTCTTTCTTGACACTTCCTTGACACTATCATCATATCATGTACCATTCCCTTGACCTGTGAAAAACATTTCAAAAACTTGGGATGAGCATAAAAAGCTCAGTAAGGGTTTTAAAAATATGTAAAGGAAACATGAGTTCATATATACATAAGAATGTTATCATACTTTACCCATAAAAGATAACACTTTAACATACCTCATCAAATCATGAATAAATCATAGAAATCATAATACATAAAGGTAACTTGAGGCATTCATAACATTCTTACGTAGGAAGTAACCCTCTTGGTTATGTTTGAAATACCCATCATAGTATAATCCCCAAATCTCTTCAGAGAAACCTTAATGTTTAACTTTTTCATGTTACCCAATGCATTGGAGAGCTATATCGGGCTCACCCGCCCTTAGTTTATCACAGAACCACCCATCTTCATAACAATTCCCAAGAACCATAACATAATCATATCACATAAAACATGCGCAAAAGAAAACATAACATTTCCACATTTCAATCACAAGATATCAATACAATACATTGTTATAATAAAAACATTATGAAAACCATTTTCAATACCAAAAAAAAAGAAAATTAAAACATGGTATTTATTTTTCATTTTAAAAGAAGTTATGGCTTGTAGAGGAAGCCGAAACTCAAATAATGGTCACGGCGGCGGAGAAGTCGTTGTCGCCGCAGACGTATGAAAAAAAACAATCCCTTTTGATGTTTAGTAAATTCTTTGTATAAAAAAGATTCCTTTTGAATAAACCTAAATGTCAAATGGTTTTATACACCGTATAAAAGAAAGTTGTGTATAAAATATGCCACAATGAATGAAGATTGAGACGAAGTTCCATACCTCGGGTCCGACATGACTCGATCGTTCTTTAACATCCTAAATAATAAACTTGAGTTAATTTATAATTACTTAAGAACCCTTTTTCAAGTTCATTATTCCTTTTATATCACTTATTACCACGTTATGAACACTATGTAATTATTTAAGTTAAAAATGGTCATTTTGTCGATCATTGCTACTTGAGTCAAAAATAAATTCTTTATAATTACATGTTTGTTCATGGGGTAAAATATCCATTATATCCAGAATTATATTCATTATTTAGATATCATATATATCATATATATCCATTATATACATGCATTTATAATATTACATAACATTTAGAGGTAAGAAATGAAATGCACTGTTCATGGAGATAATAAGTCGTACGTACGCATGAATGCTACTTCCATTTCTATTTCATATTTAATGGAATTAAAAAATAATGATAAATAATAGTATTATAATTACTGTATGGTATCATATATAATATCATTAAATCTATCCTTTATATGTACCACATATGGTATTAACGAATCAAATCACTTTGAGGGGGTGGTAGTCCGCACTTCCTAAAATGAAGATATCGCATTTACCCATAATGGTAACCATAAAGGTATGACATAAATGAAAAATACATAAGATTAAGGAAAACATAAACATATTACATATCATATATAAATATAGTGACATCTTAATGGCCACCTTTTAAGGTGTTATAAGAATATTGAACAATCATCATTTCGTGAGGCAGAAATTCTCCATCCACAGAAACAGTATGCTCCTTAACCATTAGATGAAGGTGTGTGTAAGTGTAGCTTGAATCCTTCTTATAAAAAAATCCTAGTATATTAAATATACTAGAGTTACTACAAAATAAATGAATAAAAATAGTTTAGGGGGTTGGAGAAGAAAAATAATACAAAAGAACATAAGTGAAGACATTACCTTAAAATCGGGTAACTCCATTTGATTTGAACCAAAATGGTTTCTTGAAGAGCATCCTACCTAAGGTAAGGATTCTAGGATGAGGAGAGGGATGTGGAGAGACAAAATGATCAGAGAGTTTCTGAGCCAAAGGCTTGATAGGTGTGGGTAAGGAGGTAGAGGTGGGGGCCTTCTATAAGAGGAGAGGTGGGGCACTCTTGGAAAGGTATAAAATGTCACTTTATTTTCAAATGTGTTTCGGATTTTAATGGTCCCACATTGATGTATTTAGAGTATAAGGTGATAATAGTTCTAAACCCACCCATACAATAGGTTTCTGACATGTGTAGGTCTTAGATTTTACATTATCTTTTCATTCAATTTAAATCATTAAATAATGAGGTAATCGTTGCATCATCATGATGTCATAAATAATTTAATTTATTTAATGTCTAAAAAATATAAAAAAAATACGATGATGTATGAAATCTTTTTATATTTCCTATTTATATTTATATATAAAAATATGACTTCTATAACCCCATTTAAAAATTGTTTTATTAAAACAATACATGTTTGTGTCATTTTAACTTTTACATTAAATAAAAGGCATTAATGTCATTTTCTTACCCAAGTGGCTCCATGGGGTCCCAAAAATAGACGCATGGGTTTTATTGGTCAGCCATGACTCATAAAATAGGGTTAGTACAAGTGTCAAGATATTTTCATTTTATTATAATATCATTTTTACCTTAAATAACACTAATTACCTTTAATCGCGATCAATAAAACTTAAAAATAACTTTTCATCAAAAATTATTTTCATACCATTAAACCAAAATCTACTTAATAATGAAAATCATTTATATTGGATTTTTAAAATTCAAATCCCAGAAGTGGTAAAGTTACATTTAAACGAAAAATCCGTTTTTGTAACTACCTCTTTGTGGTTTCACTATTCATAAAAAATTAAGGTTTTTCAGAAAAATACCAAAAATTTACCCTAAGCTATATTTGATATTCCGAATTATAAAATGATGTATATTTTACCAAATTCATAACATAGAAGTTTCATTAATTAATTTTATAATTCAATCCTGCCGTCAAATCAAATAGCGTGTTTTAAAAAAACAATATCTATCAAAAGATTGACACTCGTTTATGTCCAATATCAATGTGATATTAATTCCAATCACCACCATTGGATTAAATGGTAAAAATATATTTTAATTTAACATTAAACTGAATTAAAAAGATAATATAACTATATAAATAAATTATATTAAAAAGAGGTTTTGAATTAAAATACAACACATTTCACTATTCATTATAAAAATGAACATTATCAGAAAAATACCAGAAATATATACAAAGTAAATTTAAATGTCCCAATCATAATTAATAAGTTTATTTTTACAAATATAGATTATAAAATTGTCAAAATTTAGATTTAAAAATGGTTCACCATCAAAAGGTGGTAAAACAATCTTTTAAAAATATTAGAGTATTCCATGCTTAAGATTGGATTTATTCTCATTTTAAGCCTCTAAAACACTATCTAATTCATAAATAGACATAGATAGGAATATCTATTATTCATTACAAACTTGGGATGTTACATCCTTCCCCAATTTAGAAAATTTCACCCCCGCAATTTATTTACTTATCGAATAAGTGGGGGTATATATCCATCATTGCATTTTTAGATTCCCATGTTGGATCTTCCCTCATGTGGTTCTTCCACAAAACCTTTACTTGATAAATCATTGTATTCTGCAACACATTCTCCTTATGATAACGAATCTGAACCGGTTGTACCTCATAAGATATATTCTCTTCCAACTGAACTACCTCTGGACTCAAAACATGAGATGGATATGGCATGTACTTCCTTAACATTGAAACATGAAAAACATTGTGTACCTGAGATAAACTCGGAGGTAAATCCACTCGATATGCAACTGATCCAACTCTCTCAAGAATTTCATATGGTCTAACGAACGTTGGACTCAACTTTCCTTTATTACCAAATCACATCACACTTTTCCATGGTGATACTTTGAGAAAAACATGATCACCTACCTCAAAAGAGAGATCCTTCCTCCTGTTGTCCGCATAACTCTTCTTCCTGCTCTGAGCCATTCTCATGTGTCTCTATATCATCTGAACTTTTTCTGCCAACTCTTCTACCAATTCTGGTACCATCAACTTCCTTTCACCCACTTCATCCCAGAAAGCTAGAGTTCGACACCACTTCCCATATAATGCCTGAAATGGTGAAATCTGTATACTAGAATGAAAAATGTTATTATAAGAAAACTAAACCAAAGAAAGATGTTGGTCCCAACATCCCTGATAATCCATCGAACAAGCACATAGCATATCCTCCAATGTCTGTATTGTTCATTCTAACTTCCCATCTGATTGAGGATGAAAATCTGTACTAAAATTTAATTCAGTACCCAACGACTTCTGAAGGCCTTTCCAAAAGATAGAAGTAAACCTGGGATAACGATTAGATACAATGGAGAGGGGAACTCCATGTAACCAGACTATCTCTTTAAGATACATACAAGAAAGTTGATATAGGGAAAAAGTATCTCTTATAGCAAGGAAATGAGCAGATTTAGTCAAGCAATCAACAATAACCCAGATTGCATTATTACCTAGAGGTGTCTTCGGAAATCCCACAACGAAGTCCATAGATATATTCTCCCATTTCCACTCTGGCACTGGTAAAGACTAAATAATCCCTTTCAGAAACTGTCACTCTTCTTTAACCTGTTGACATGTCAAACACTTCAAAGTAAAATTAGCTATATCCCTTTTCATTCCGTCCCACCAGTAATACTACCAAAGATCTCTATACATCTGAGTACTTCCTGGATGAATTGAAAACGGTGAACTATGAGCTTCACATAAAAACTCTCTCTTCAACTATGAATCACAAGTCACACATAATATCTTCCCAAATCTCAAAACACAATCATTATCAATGTTGAATTCAGGAAACTTACCCTTCTGAACCAGCTCTACCTTTTTTTGCAACTCTCTATCTTGCTTCGGTGCTTGCTTGATTCTGTCTGATAGAGAAGATTTCACTGATACCTGAAACAAAATAGAAGGAAATCCTGGACCAACAACTTTTATTCCAAAGTTCCTCAAATCCGTAACCAAAGGATCACGTTCCAAACACAACATTGTTAATGAATCATTACTTTTTCGACTCAAAGCATCAGCCAATTTATTTGCTTTTCCCGGATGGAAATGAATTGTTCAATCATAATCCTTGATTAATTATAGCCATCTCCTCTGACTCATGTTCAATTATTTCTGAGTGAATATATACTTTAAACTTTTGTGATCGGTATATATTTCACAGTTTACTCCATACAAATGATGCCCCCAAATTTTTAAAGCGAAAAAAACAACAGAAAATTCCAAATCATGTGTAGGGTAATTTACCTCGTGAGTTTTCAACTGACGTGAAGCATAAGCAATTACTTGATCATTCTGCATTAGGAAGCAACCAATTCCTTTCAAGGAAGCATCACTGTAGATATCAAACTCACCATTCCTAGAAGGTAGTTCCAAAACTAGAGAATTCACCAATCTTCTTTTTAATTCCTGAAAACAATCATCACATTCTTTTGTCCAGATAAACTTAACACCCTTCCGAGTTAGCTTAGTCATTTGACTAGATAACCGTGAAGAATTTCTAACGAAACTTCGGTAATTGCCTGCCAAACCAAGGAAGATACGAATATCTGTTACATTTGTGGGTCTTGGCCATTCTTCAACAACCTTTGTTTTTGCAGGATCAACAGTTATCCCATCTTTAGAAACAATGTGACCAAGGAAAGAAATTTGTCACAACCAAAACTCACACATGCTGAATTTCCCATACAATTTCTTTTTATTCAAGCTTTAAAAAATAACCCTTAAATTTCATTCATGATCCTGTTTGAATTTATAAAACACCAAAATATCTTCAATGAAAACAACCAAAAACTTATCCAAGAACAGATGGAAAATTCTATTCATTAAGTCCATGAATACAGCAGGTGTATTGGTTATCCCAAAAGGCATTACAAAAAATTCATAATGGCCATATCTTGTACGATACGCGGTCATTGGAACATCTGATTCCTTTAACTTCAACTGATGGTACCCCGATCTCAGGTCAATCTTTGAAAAATACTGAGCCCCCTAGAGCTGATCAATCAAATAATCGATATGAGGCAAAGGATATTTGTTCTTAATAGTGATTTTATTCAACGCTCTATAATCAATGAAATGTCTCATAGATCCATCTTTATTTTTATCAAATAAAACAGGAGAACCCCATGGTGATGTGCTAGGTCGAATGAAACCTTTCTCTAATAAATCATTCAATCTCTCCTTCAACTCTAAATGTTCAGTTTGAGCCATTCCATAAGGGGGTTTTGAATTTGGCTTAGCATAAGGAACTAAGTCAATAGTAAATTCAACTTCCTGATCTAGTATTATTCCAGGAAACTCATTAGAAAAAACACCAGGATACTCATTTACTACTGGCACATCATTAATCTGAACAGTTCCCTTGTTTCCAACGATATGTGCAAGGTAACATTAATTTCCATATCATACAAGTTTCTCGGCCTCTTGATAAGTTATCAATAGTAAGGGTTCATTTTTGTACACAAAATGAAAGTCTTTCTGAAAAAAAAACTTCTTTAGCTCTATAGTAAATCTTAGCATGGTAAATAGAGAGTCAATCCATACCCAGGATAACATTAAACTCTACTAGAGGTAAAAAAAATGGTTTGCAAGTAGGTTTTTTCCACGGATAAGGATAGGAAGATTCTTATAAATTGTTTTTGACTCAACATTTCCCCCAGGTGTTTTTACCACCAGTTCAAGAGTCATTTCTTGAGATGGTATTCCCATTTTACTATAAAATTTTTCAGAGATGAAAGAATGTGTAGACCCTGAATCAAACAACACACTGGTATAATCTGAAAAAACAAACAAAGTACCTGATACCACTTCAATTGATGGCCCAACATCTGCTGAAGTAGTTGCAAAGGATTTCACCACCCCTTTCTGCTTGTAGTCTAACTGCTTTCCATCACTCGAGCTCTTTGTCGGACACTCGTTTCATAGTGACCCATCTCATTAAACTTAAAACATTTCACTAACTGTAAATAAAATTCAGACTTACCATCACCTTGATATTTTTCAGTGCAATCACGAGCCTTATGTCCCATCTTACCACATCGGTAATACTTTCCAGAATTCAGAAGACATTCCCCTGCATGCCTTTTACCACATTTATCACAAACTGGAAACTTAGTTTTCTTACCAGCATAATTTTTTGAACAATTCTTCCCTTTCTCCTGCCACCTCGGTATCTTCTTAATTTTGGTTTTTATAGAACACTTGATCATCGGAAAACTCCATTTCTACCTTCTCAGCACATCGAACAAGCTTTTCATAACTTTTCAAGTCACAAGAAGCTAATGCCCTTCGATATTTTGTCTTTAATACTAACTAAAAATGATTGATTTTACTATCAATGTCTCGAATAAAATTTGGAGCATACCTTGCCAATCGAGTGAACCTTTCTTCATAGGAAGCCACTGAGTCTTCCTCTTACCTCAATTCCAGGAATTTTTTTTCCATCCTAATTCGAACAACCATAGGAAAATACTTCTCAATAAACACAACTTTGAATTCATCCCAGTCGAGAGAATCAATCTCATCAGCGTACCTGATATTTTTAACCATCGACCACCACTGATCTGCTTCACCCCTTAAACGGTAAATAGAAAGACTAACCTTTTTATTTTCTGAACACCCCATGACATCGAAAATCTTCTCCAGTGATTTAATCCACCCTTCAGCTAGAACATGGTTAGATGATCCTTTGAATGATGGGGGATGTTGCCTCATGAAATGTTCCACCACTAACATGTTCCTCTATGGTTGATCTGGCTGATCTCATGCATGGATACCACCACTATTTATCGCTTGAGTCAACTAAGCCATTACTGCAACAAACTTTTCAGTACCAATTTCGACCATCTCAGGATGCTGATTAGGAAGGTCATTTCATTCTTTATGCCTTCCTAGCACTGCTTCCCTGTTTCCTCTACAGAATACCATTCTGAACAAACATGTCTTAGACGAAGCAACATGATAATCTTCAAAAGCTATATCATTTCAATTTGACCATAAAAAAATATTTTTCGATAATCATTTAATAGAATTCTAACACCTAATGTTATCTAAACCGACCTCTGATACCAACTATAAGGCCCCAGCCTTAAACCTTACTTAATCATGAGTTATTACAAGATTACACATTGAGGACCTTTTCATGTTTAGTGTTTTAGAGAATTAGATCGTAAAAATTTCATTACATTCCACATTTAAACAAAGTGGTTACATAAAATATAGTATTCATTTTTCCCATCAATGGAAACATATTTAAATTAAAACATGGATTATTTCATGACACTTCCTTGACACTATCATCATATCAGGTACCATTCCATTGACCAGTGAAAAACATTTCAAAAACTTGGGATGAGCATAAAAAGCTCAGTAAGGGTTATAAAAATATGGAAAGGAAACATGAGTTCATATATACATAAGAATGAAATAATACTTTACCCATAAAACATAATCACTTTAACATACCTCATCAAATAATGAATAAATCAAAAAAATCATAAGACATAAAGGTAACATGTGGAATTCATAACATTCTTACATAGGGAGTAACCCTATTGGTTACGCTTGAAATAACCATCACAGTATATTCCCTAAATCTCTTCGGAGAAACCTTAACGTTTAACTCTTTCGCATTACAAAATGAATTGGTGAGCTATATCGGGCTCACCTGACCTTAGTTTATCACAGAACCACCCACCTTGATAACAATTCCCAATAACCATAACATAATCATATTACATAAAACATGCGTAAAAGAAAACATAACATTTCCACATTTAAATCACAATATATCAATATAACACATTGATTTAATAAAAACATTATGAAAACCATTTTCAATACCAAAACAAAAGAAAAGTAAAACATGGTATATATTTTTCATTTTAAATGACGTTATGGCTTGTAGAGGAAGCCGAAACTCAAATAATGGTCACGGTGGCAGAGAAGTCATTGTCACCGCATACATATGACAAAAAAACATTCCCTTTTGTTGTTTAGTAAATGCTTCGTATAAAAAATATCCCTTTTGAATAAACGTAAAAGTCAAAGGGTTTTATACACCGTAAAAAATAAATTTGTGTATAAAATATGCCTTAATGAAAGGAGATTGAGATGAAGTTCCATACCTCGGGTCCGACTTGACTCGATCGTTCTTTAACTTCCTGAATAATAAACTTGAGTTAATTTCTACATGATTAAGAACCTTTTTCAAGTTCAATATTCCTTTTATATCACTTATTACCATGTTATTAACACTATGTAATTATTTAAGTTAATAATGGTCATTTTGTCGATCATTGCTACTTGAATCAAAAATAAATTCTTTATAATTACAAGTTTGTTCATGGGGTAAAATATCCATTATATCCAGAATTATAATCATTATGTAGATATCATATATATCATATATATCCATTATATACATGCATTTATAATATTGGATAACATTTAGAGGTAAGAAATGAAATGCACCGTTCATGGAGACGTTAAGTCATACGTACACATGAACGCTACTTCCATTTCTATTTCATATTTAAGGGAATTAAAACATAATGATACATAATAGTATTATAATTCCAGTATGGTATCATATATAATATCATTAAATCTATCCTTTATACGTACCACATATGGTATTTACGAATCAAATCACTTTGAGGGGGCGGTAGTCCGCACTTCGTAAAATGAAGATATTGCGTTTACCCATAATGGAAACCATAAAGGTATGATATAAATGAAAAATACAGAATCTTAATGAAAAAATAAACATATTATATATCACATATAATTATAGTTACATCTTAATGGCCACCTTTGAAGGTGTTATAAGAATATTGAACAATCTTTGTTTCGTGAGGCAGAAATTCTCTTTCCACAGAAACAGTATGCTCTTTAAACATTAGATGTAGGTGTGTGTAAGTGTATCTAGAATCATTCTTATAAAAACATACTATAATATTTAATATACTTGAGTTGTTACAAAATAATTTAATAAAAAGAGTTTAGTGGGTTGGATAAGCAAAATAAAACAAAAGAACACAACTGAAGACATTACCTTAAAATTGGGTAACTCCCTTTGGTTTGAAACAAAAGGATTTCATGAAGAGCTTAATGACTAAGTTAAGGCTTCTAGGGTGAGGATAGGGATGTGGAGGTACACAATTATGAGAGATTGGCCGATCCAAAGGCTTGAGAGGTGTGGGTAAGGAGTTAGAGGTGGGGGCCTTTTATAAGAGGAGAGGAGGGGCACTCTTGGAAAGGTATAAAATGTTACTTTATTTTCAAATGAGTTTCAGATTTTAATGGTCCCACATTGATGTATTTCTAGGATAAGGTGATAGGAGTTCTAAATCCACCCATCCAATAGGTTTTTGACATGTGTAGGTCTTAGATATTACATTATCTTTTCATGTTATTTAAATCGTTAAATAATGAGGTAGTCCCCGCATCATCACGATGTCATAAATAATTTAATTTATTTAATGTATAAAAATTATAATAAATAAATACTATGAAGTAGGAAATATTTGTACCTTTCCAATGACTATTTATAGTAAAAAATATGACTTGTATAAACCCATGTAAATTTTTGTTAGTAAAACAATACATGTTTGTGTCATTTTTACTTTTACTTTAAATAAAAGGCATTAATGTCATTATCTTACCCATGTAGGCTCCATGGGGTCCAAAAAATTGACCCATGGGTTGTCTTGGTCGTCCATTACTCATCCAATAGGGTTAGGAAAAGTGTCAATATATTTTCATTTTATTATAATATCATTTTTACCTTAAATCACACTAATTACCTTTAATCACTTTTAATAAAACTTAAAAGTTACTTTTCATCAAAAATTATTTTCATCACATTGAACCACATTTTTCATAATAATTAAAATCATTTATCTTTTATTTTTGAAATTCAAACCACAGAAGTGGTAAAGTTCCATTTAAACGAAAAATCAGTTTTTGTAACTACCTCTTTGTGGTTTCACTATTCATCAAAAATTAAGGTTTTTCAGAAAATTACCAAAAATTAACCCTAAGCTATACATGATATTCCAAATTCAAAAATGATGTATATTTTATCAAATTAATAACATATAATTTGAATTAATTAATTTTATAATTAAATCCTACTGTCAAATCAAACAGCGTGTTTTTAAGAAACAATATCAATCAAAAGATTGACACTCGTTTATGTCCAATCTCAAAGTGATATTAATTCCAATGACCACCATTGGATTAAATGGTAAAAATATATTATAATTTCACTTTAAAACCAATTAAAAAGATAATATAACTATATAAATAAATTATATTAAAAAGAGGTTTTGAATTAAAATACAACACTTTTCACTATTCATTAAAAAATGAACATTATCAGAAAAATAACAGAAATTCATCCAAATTAAATTTCAATGTCCAAATCATAAATAATATGTTTATTTTGACAAAAATATCTTATAAAATTTTCAAAAGTTAAATTAAAAAATGGTTCGCCATCAAAAGGTTGTAAAACAATCTTTTAAAAATATTATAGTATTCCATGCTTAAGATTGGATTTATTCTCATTTTAAGCTTCTAAAACACTATCTAATTCATAAATAGACATAGATAAGAATATATATTTTTAATTACTTGGGATGTTACACATATATCATATATATTTAAAATATAAATATTTATAATAGATAGATATATGAAATCGAAAACACCGTTTATGGACATGGTAGGCCTTAAATACGCATAAAAGTTGTTTCTATTTTCATATCGTATTGAACGGAAGTAAGTGAATAAGATATATGTAAGTACATATACATACATATATATATATATATATATCTTTAGTATAATTATTATGTCCTATATTACATACTTATTAGTAATATATATTTCTATAATCGTCGATGAATGGTGAACATGAAAATAAATCTCATCCTGTCGTGTTGTGAAGATGGTAATCCATACATACACACGAGCGACAATATCATTTCATTAAAGGTGTGGAATTGGATGGTTTATTAATTTTACAGAGACATTATTATGTTATTTTCATTATTTATATAAATATTACTCATCATTATATCCACCGAAATAACATAGTGTTGAATAACAAATTACACCACAGTGTGGAGACGGTAAGCCGTACGTACGCACACATGGTGACACTATCATTCATTGCATGGATAGATTAATTAATATGGTTATTCCATATTAATAATAACATAAATGTATATATAATATACTGTATTTATTACTTTGTTATTGTAATAACAAATAAATAGTAAGTGGAAGAATAAAAGAACTTGAAAGAGGGTGGTGAAATCATTACCTCTTCTTCGGGTTCTTCCTATTGATTTGATCAAAAGGGCTCTGTAGGATGGATTTTTGACCAAAGGAAGGCCTCTAGGATGAATGTAGGATATTTGGGAGGATACTTGTCTAGGTTTTGGTAGAGCCAAATGGATTTGTATGTGTGAATTTTAGAGAAGGGGAAGTTTCCTTTTATAAGAGGGGTGAGGGGCACCTTAGAAAAAACCTAAACTATAATTTTATAATAAATTAATTTTCGATTTCCAATGGATAAAAAATGAATTATTTGAAGTCTAAGGTGGGTATGGGTAGAAAAAAACTCAAATAATAGGTTTTAGATAGGTTAGGTTCACTATATTAACCTTATCATTTAGATTTAACTCTTAGTTAAATTGTTTGAAAATTACCATGTCTCTTTGTATTTTTATATTATATGGTTAATAAACATACTATAAACATCCAAGACGACCCCAAGTGGTTAATTTAGGAAATATATAATATAATTTAAGCCTTTTGGCCAGAAATTATTTTTTTAGGTATAGAATACCAATTAATAATAAAATATTTATTTTAAAAACTATTTTATGTAAATTTTGACAGTATTTGTTATTTGGTTTTTCTAAATTCATAACAGCATTATTACATTGGAATACATCCACTTAATAAACTATAATATGTCATCTTAACATATAAAATTACTGTAATTCATAAAAAGTCTAAAATGTCATTTATTTGAGTATTTATAATATCAATTATTTCAATATTTCATTAATAAGGTAATTACTGCATCATCATTGTGTCATAAATAAATTAAATTATATAATGTATAAAAATTATTAATAAAATACCACTATGTAGGAAATATTTTTATATTTCTAATGAACTTTTATAGTTTAATTGATCCTATTTTTAACCCTATATTAAAAATGATTTAGTTATTAAACATTGAATTTAACACTTTTAACTGTTCATTGAATTAAATTATAATAAATGTGCTAATCTAATCGTAGTGGACCTAAATGATCATAATTTTTTCCTAATGCTGTTTTTGGTCGAATTAAACTTATAAAATAGAATTAGGACATGTGTTATAGTAATAATAATATCATCTTTACCTTTTATTACCTCATTTACATTTAACCGTGGTAAATAAAAGTCAAATGTTACTATTCACCCAAAAATATTTTTATCTTATTGAACCAAATTTTACTTACTTATATCAACCATGTCTCTCAGATTTTTTAAATTAAATTCATAAATTCGGAAAAATTATGTTTTATACAAATTTGAAAATGCTTCTAGGAGGTGGATAAAAGACGGTAAAATTTCAATAAAATTTTTAGATATCTAAACATATTACGAAATGACTCCAATGAATTACACTAAAATTATATAGGTAATATGTATCTATTTTGACCAAAAATATATTTAAATGAAATTAATAGTTATTTAAATGAAAAGTTAGTTTTAACCATTAACGAAGTATTTTCACTATTCATCATAATTTGAATGTTTTCAGAAACATACCAAAAATTCACCCTAAGCTATTTTTGACATTCCAAATTCGAAAAGGAAGTATATTTTTTCAAATTAAACACATATAAATTGAATTTATTAATTTAAAATGAATTCCCATTGTCAAAACTAAAAGGTGTATTTTTATGAAATAATAACTATCAAAATATTGACACTTGTTTATGTCCAATTTCAAAGCGAAATTACATAAAATGACTAGCATTGGATTAAATGGTAAAAATATAATCTATTTATACTTGTAAACCATTAAAATTTATAATTTAACACTATAAATTTTTTTGATTAAAAAAGTTGTTTTCAGTTAAAATATAATATTTTTCAATATTCATCAAAATATGAAAGTTATCAGAAATGTAACAAAAATTTATCCAAACTGAATGTTTATGTCCCTATTCTAAAGAATAATTTAATTTCATTAAATTTCATATTAAACATTGCTAAATATTGGTTTTAAATAAAGGTTCTCTATTAAAAGGTAGTAAATTTGCATTTTTTTTTGAAAAATACCTCTTTTATGTGAACAAAATGAATTTTTTCTTACATTATGTCTAAGAAACTCATAATATGGATTCCTAAATTATAAGGATTATATAAAGTCCAAAATTCTGTTAATACTATTTATAACATCTTTTGAATGGCTAGTTTTTTAAGTAGTGCTGCACTTGAGATCAATGTTGCGTGTAGTGCAAGTAATTGAATTATTTTGAAGAAATAACATTCTACAAAATCGTGGGGTGTTACACATGTACCATGCCAGAATCAACTCCATAGAATAGGTTATTTTCCCTTGTCTTGACCTGTAAGCATGATGTCTATTCAGGTACCCAACGATGTCTTGACCAGGGTTTTCATATTACTCAGTAGGCCACCACTAACAGTGTCTATAAAATATCCGTTAAATATAAGGTTCCTAAAAGAGTTATGAATAGAAAAGATAAATAAATAAAATTTTGGTTCCATTAGTAAAAATCATTCACTTAGCTCCTTTCCATCATTATTCCCAATTTCAATACCTTAACCATCATTATTACATAGTTCACATTCTGCGTATTATCAATGGTTTAAGAATAATGACTAATATTAATGCATAGGGGAAATAAATCATGTTCTCTATCTCAGTAGGGATAATCAAATCATCACATGTTGAACACACTAAATGTGAACCCTCAGTCCAGGTAGTCTCATCGAATGCTACCAATAGTGGAATTGAACTTCATCCCCTTCCCAAATATGTGATTTATATGGTAGAGTTTAGATCCCTAGTCTAACTCAACCCATGGGCTTAGATACACATGTCACTTCCCCACACTTCCAGTACATGTGAACATGATTATGTATCCATTACTTACACATATGCTTTACCGAAACCAAACATAACCAATTCAAATAGAAATCATAATCCATAAAAACAATTATGGTAATTGACATTATACTATTAGCCATTAAAATATTTACCATTTACATTACATATAAATTTATCCCAAGTCCGATATCTTATTCCTAACTCACTGTGAATATCCACTAATTTCCTCTATGTTGTCCAAATTAACATAACCAACCCTTTCTATACATTAATCTATTTAACTCACTTAGAATCTACCTTATATTGGACCACCTATGCATTTCAATAAAAATACACAATTCATTTGGTACATTAACATGAACCTCATTTAACCATTTTCAAGACAATGCAAACAAACCGTTAACTATTCCCCCCTTCTAGGCGTAACTACCCATTTTCCCATATTATTCATCACAAATTCAGTTTAACATGTTTACATTGTTCATGACATAACCATAAGTCTCTTTCCCACATACCATTTCTGTAAAATTTGTTTAGGAAGGTCAAACCACCCCATGGTAGGAGATTAATTTGTGAGTTCATCATCTAGGATTACCACAGGGTTCATGAGATGTTATATTTTTCATTTGCACACCCATTTTATCAAATCTCACAAATGCCACTAAGAAAACACCAAGGGAGAAATAACAACACATCTTTGTATGCATAAATCCATTCAAAACTATTGGATATAACTTGTATACCACGATCCTCGAATACTGTGATGAAAACTATATTAATAATATATTTCTATATTGATTCGACCACCATTTGAAGCCTCAACCTTTATCTCATAGGAAATTGCGGGTTTTAGCAATTTAGTTGGAGATAATTGAGTGATGAAAACCCTAAACAAAAAGAGAAGAAATAAATGGATTAGAATCCCCTAATGCTTCGATCCCTAACCAGTGGGGATTAAAATGGACTGGTATAGAATGATAATCACGTATTGGTATATTGGAAGCTTTTGGTTCATCACTACGGTTAGAGGGAGGAGATGTGGAGGAAAAATCGGGTGAGGTTCTTAAATCCTGTAATGGAAATTTTAAATATGATTAGCTTTTACAAAGGCCAAAGGATTGAAAAAAAAGTCTTATAAACTACACACAAACCGTGAAAAGGCCACATTCCAAGGATAATAAGTTAATATAGTTACCTGGGGATGCCCGTATGGTTTACAAACTGTGTGCTAACTGTGTGATATGCCACTATCCAAAATTTCATAATTTGGCCTTCACCTCACACAGTTTATATAACTATGCACCAACCATACGCCATTCATGTTCCTTGAATAAGTTTTTCCAATTTCTCCCTTACTTCATCTCCCAAACCCCCGAAGAACCCTCAAGGCATCTCAAACTCCCACGAAACACTTGTTTAACCAAAATAAGAGATTTAAGAAAATATTTAAACAAGTAAATACCACTATGAATTCTTGAATCATACAACCTCCCCACTATATATTGACTCACCCTAGATCCTCTTTATCATGAATTACTAAGATTATAAAAAATATATATCATTCCAATGGACCGTATATATGGCTCCCCCTCCCATGTTTCTTCCTATTCAATTCCATGTTTCCACAAAATATATGCAAAATGTTGAAATAGTGGGTTCCCTAGACCCAACTATTTAGTGATTTTGATTACCATATCATGTATACAGTAAGATATGAATGATTTCATCTTAGCATTATAGTGTATAATTTTCTGCATCCACTATTGAAATGGTAATGTCCAAAGATTAATTTTCGTATCGAAAGGTTATAGCAGTTCCCATGAAATAATAAGAACCTCTAGATACTATGACATTAATCATAAATATATATGTTTAATGGTCTAGATACATCTTACTAGTTGGAAATAGTAAATGTTGACCATCAGTTTATTGGGGCTCATAACCATTGAGACTTCTTCTATTGAAGTTCACATTTGGTGATATCTAGTAGTGAGATCATGAGGACTGACCTGCTAGTAGGAACTTCACCTGTTTTGGGTGTCATTGGATGTCCCTATATATGATCATGTGTAATGGTATCTTGACTAGAGATCATTGCCATGGTTTTCTATTTGATTGTGTACCATGATTCAAGAAAAAAAACATGGCGATGAAGTCGTGGCGAGGTAGTTTCTGTCGGGTGCGTCGTTGGTGGCATGACATTTGTTGAATGGTCAAGAAAGGATTTGTCGCTTACAGGTTATGGAAGTAATATATCTCAGGGCATGTTGATATGGATGGAAGTACCTTTATAAGACCATGGTAATGGCATTCAAGGGTAATTTCGTCCAGTTAAATCAACAAACTATAAAGAAAAAAAAGGGTTATGACACAAGAGTGCATCCATATTTATGAGATATTATAGACAAAGAGATTATATTATACAGTGCGTGTTCGTAGGTTGGTTTTCACTACTATGATAATCCTTATTTCTTCAGGGGCCATGATGGGTTGCTAGATCCTGCTCTTTCTTAGTGAATACTATTCACGGCTGTCGAAATAAGGGCCTAGAGGGTCACACACAATAGCATATTTAAGAATCTTCCCTATTCAGTAGAATATAAGTTTTGGACATGGCGGGCCCCACCACAGGGGTCTGGGTTTTGTCCAAATTTAAATGATCACCAATGAAATAAATAAATTAATATTATTCGATTTTAGAATAATGAGTATTGAATTTATTTATTAAATTTATTTATTAGTTTTAAGTAAATACATGAAAAATATATTAATTGATGAATATTAAATTATTCAAGGTTCCATTAATATTTATGGGAGTGACAATTCTGGTTAATGAATTAATTATTATTGTGTAATATATTTTAATATATTACAAGTAAATGATAATAATATTTATGGCTCAGTTTAGTAGTCATAAAATGTCGTTGATAGTGCGTAATGTATTCGGGGCCAGCGAGGTGATACCAGGTATTTTAATTGATCACTATAAATAGAATAGGTTGGGAATTTTCGAAACACTATTCAAGGAGATTCTCCCTCGTATCCATTCTCCCACACTCAAGAGAGTGATGCTCTGGATATAAGGAGCTTGGATGGAGCTCTCTCTCAGGAATCACTAGCGAAGCGATGCAGTGATCGTTGGAACATCGAAGGCATCATCGCTATTCGGCGCTAGCACCTGGATTACAACAAACGGCACTCCTGGGGATTCCTTGAAGCACATGTGAAGGATCTAGAGGAATTAGGCTTCAGATTCTTTGAGTTGTGATCGCCAATGACTAGCAGATGTCGTGTTCGGCGTCAGAACTAAACCAGGTATTTTACAATTTATGTTTGTGCTTAAAATCATCAACGCATACTCCTCGGCTAAGACCGGGCTTCTCTTCTACGACGTCGAAAATTTTACAACGACCGTAAGTTGAAATTTTTTAAAAGCCCACCAATTTGGGGCTTCCGCTGCATGCCTGGTTCTAACACAAAAGTCACAACATTACCCCCAAGTCTTTATCACAATGATCCACAATACAAAACAGATTTTTCTCAACAGTTGCATCAACATCGAGCATAATATCCTCAACATTAACCAAATGTGTTGGATTAGGGTGATACTTCTAAAGAATAAAAACATGAAAAAAATCTTGAATTACACTCTATTTTTTTGGAAGATCTAATCAGTAATCCATCGGTCAGATTCTCGTCACAACCTCAAACAAACCCACGTACAAGGGCTCCAACTTTCTCTATTTTGATATCTGATGGTGACCTTGCACTAGAGACACCCAAAGGAACACACAGTCAACTACCATAATCTCAAGGGGTCAACGACATAGATCTATAAACAACTTAAACCTAGTCTAATCCATTTCCATAGATTTATGAATCAAAAGATCTTTTTCTGATGTTTCCTGAATGAGACTTAGCCCCAACAGATCAAAATCCCCCACTTCAAACCAACAAAGTAGAGATCAATCTAAATCATTTCTAGAAAACTGTTGTTGTAAGAAAAATCAACTAGCGGGATGGGTTTTTTCCATGAACCACCAAAATCAAGGAAACATGATTTCAATGTATCCTCTAATAATTGAATTATATTCCCTGGCATCTTGTCTGTCTGTGGGTGAAAATATCCACTTAAAAACAATTTAATTAAAAGTGCCTTATGTAATCCATTCCAGATGTATGGCATCAATCCTAGATCCCAACATGACACTATAGTCCATGGTAATCCCTGAAACCACAATAAATACAAAACATAAAAATCCCCCAACTGATCAATGGTGAAAGTCTCTCTGATAAGTAATAAATGATCCAATTTAGTCAGTTGATCCATAACCACCCATATTGCATCATTCTTTTGGGGTGCACTTAGAACACCCACTAAAAAATCCTTGATCGCATCATCCCACTTCCATTAAGGAATGTGAACGGGCTTCAAAAACCCACATAGGCACTATTTATTTTTTTTCTCCAGCTAGCACATGAGGCATTGTTCTTTGAAACCCACAACCTCTTAATTTATTCCTAGCCACAAAATTTGTCTACAATGATCATGATACATTTTAGTCAAAATAGGGTGCACATCCCACATTAATGTATGACACTCACTAATCCACTATTATTGCATACCCATTAGCACCACCACATGAACACAAACAAGAACAACCATATCTGCACCAACAACCCTACAAGAATTTGACTGACAATCTTTAAAACATTTCTTCAGTGAGAGACACTCCGGATGCTCAAGATGAATCTCCATAACTTGGTTCCAAAGTGAAGAATCAACTACTACGGATGGGAGGTCATCTTTCCATGCCCATCCTAAGACTCTAGATACATATCAGAATATTTGTCTATTACTCACCATTCATCGTTTGATTCATGATCCTCCTAATTCCAATCCTACTAGCTTAGGGAAACTGAAAAAATATTCCCTTTTCCTGATGTGTAAACTAACTCAAAGTCAAAAAACCACATGTAATCAACCAAATTCACTCTTGAATATTAGAATCTCTTTGAGAGAAGATATACATATGTTCTTTATGGTTAGTAAACACTGTGAACCACTCACCAAACTAGTAGTACCTCCTAAATTTCAAAGAATACATCACCGCAGAAAATAAAATATCAAGAGTAGGGTAATTCCTTTCATGAGGCCTGAACTTCCTTGACATGTAAGTTAGGACCTATTTATTCTTCATTAACACAGTCCCATGTTAATCATTTGATGCATCAAAAACAATTTGTACTTCTAACCTGGAGTGGGTAAGATCAATATTGGTGTCATTATCAACTTCTTCTTTATACCATGAAAATCACCATCAAATTCTATATAACATACATACTTAACCCCCTTCTAGGTCAAGCCCAATATTTTTTCTTCCGAATAAGATAAATCTATAATAAACCTTTTTTAAAAACTGGAAAAACCAAAAAAAACTACAAACATAAAAAAATCATAGGCTGATCTTAAGACACCACAACTAGCACATTCTCTAGATCCCTACACACACCTACATTAGTGATGATGTGACCTACGAAATTAAATTTACCAATCTAGAATTTACATTTGGATAGCTTAGCCTAGTGTCTATACTCTCTCAGGGTACCCAAGGCGATGTCGATATTTTTCTCATAATCGTCATGAGGTGTAGAGTACACCATGATATAATAGATGAATAAAAAAAAACTAATCCAAATAGGGATGAAATATTTGGCTCATTGAATCCAGGAACATAACTAGTGCATTGGTCAATCAGAATAAAATCACCATAAACTCATACAACCCATACCTTCTCATGAATGTAGTCCATGATATGTCAAAATATCTCACCATGAGCTAACATTACACTGAACTCAAATAAATTTTGGAAAACACTAATGAATATATTAGCAGGTAAACATATTATTGATTTAGGGAAGAGGGTATTAGCTCATAGCTACCATCTAATTCAACATTATATAGTCGAAACACACCCACAATTATTCATCAAACCTCTTGGAAAATAACACAAGAGATCCCCAAGGCAACATATATCAATGGATGAACCCTTTAAGATCCAACCCCTCTAACTGAACCTTATTTTCTTGGATTTCTTAAGATTTCATTATGTATGAAGGAATAGAAATTGGTTCTTCCCTAGAAAACAAAACTATCAGGAACTCCACATCCAACTTGGAAAGTAGCTTTGAGAAATTCAAAGGAATCACTTCTTTAAGCAGATCCACAATAGGTGGGAAGGAATGTGGCTCCACCCCTCTATCATCAAGCACAGTGAAAGCCACATGGGCTATGAGTTCACCCAACCACTGAGAAACTATCCCTATACGGCATTATCAAACATATGATTCTCCATGATGGGGATACATGTATCCCTCAAGAGACATGAAAGTTACCCAATGACAATATCCGTCTATGTGGGCCTCATACGTCACTAGGCAATCCATTCCCAGAATAAGGTCAAAACATGAAAATTGGAGGATGAAAAAGTCCCATAAAAAGGTTCCCACCTACATCTATGGAACAACCTTTACATTTTCTGACATCCTCAGTTGTCACCGCCAATGGAGAATCAATCAACATGATCCCGCACACACGCTACACTGTTAAACCTAAAGTAACCAAAAGATGAGAATAAATGATAGAGTGTGTGCGCTTGTTCCAAATAAAACACTAGATTGGGTAGAATCTATGAGTATCATACATAGAATTATAGATGGTCCAGCCTCACCATGTCTAGGTACAATCTAAACTGCTAGAAGCAGGCATACCCCTTGACCCGGAGCTCTAACCTGATTGCCTAGCATTGAACTTCCCTATTGATATGGATGCTCTTTCCCTGATGTACCATGTCCACCCATTCAACTAGTAAGACCGGTAGATATCCAACTTCCTACTAAATATTGGGTGTTTGACCCCCTACCTGCACTAGGTACCAACCTCAAACCTTCATCCATGCCCCACGATTGAGGGTTCCGATATAACCTTTTCATGTCCCCCATTCTTTTGTATGCACGACACTCAACTAGTTGTTATGGACACATACCACACTTGTTCCCTAACTAATAAAACTAATAATAGAACACTTGATCTCCCCCCTGAGTGGATGATCATTTCTTCTAACTACTATTCACACTTCTATCTTTACCGAGACTCTTAAAATGATGTTTCCTACCCTCAAAAGATGAACCACTTTCCCAACTAATTTGCACCATGAGTCCACTACATAAATCCATATTTCGGTTCCATTCTGATATAATAACTTGATCAACTTACTCTATAATTCTTCTCAACATAACCATATTTTCCCGAGAACTGATCTTGAGTATCAGGCCATCCTAGAAATGATCTTCATAGCTACCACATCCCCTTCCAACACTAGGATGAAGTATCATAGATCAGTGATACAACTAGCATAATCCATTACCAACATCACCCCTTGGGATATAACCATGTGATCCAAATCATTTTATTACCTATATGTTTATTGATGGAAACTCTACATGAACTATTCTTGAAAATCTTTCCCCAACATTCCTTCATCCTGTTTGTTAAGAACTTTGATATCTCATCCACACTTATACAGACCTCTCAAAATGTAGGTGAATATCATAACCCTCTTCTCTGTATGAGTCTCCAGATGGTTAAGAATCATCTTGATGGACTCTATCCAGAACTCGTCTACCTATGGCCCACCATCTTTCATAAAGTTCAGAGGTGCAGTAGCTGAAACTCCCTGGTAAGCATAAACATGATATGAACGACCCGCCATGGGTCCCATTCCATCATTTTTATAAGGAGAGAAAAATTCTCATTTAAAATTTTGTCTCTACCATTTGGGATCTCCACATTCTCTTACTTCACTATTGGAGGAGAATTCTCTGCAACATCCTCTTGTTTCCCAACATGTACCTAACATCATGGTGGCATTTCTCTGTAACCCAAAAAATGAGCATTAGAACACATACCATATATCATTCACAAATTTCATAAAGATGTATCTTCACTAAAAACAAAAAACCACATCACATACACAAACCAAACATAACTTATCATATTCAAAACAATACCCTTGACCAACCCTTCCATGAGTAATGGTTAACATATGTAACTAACTCACATGGTCACATGTCTTACTTTATGCACCATTTCACGACAATTCCCATACATAAAAGGTAATGTTTTTTCTTTGTGAACCTTTCTCATTTCATAACATGTTAAGATGTTTATTTCCAAACAATATTTCACAATTCATTTCGGTTTTACCATTTGAACCATTTTTTTGTACACCGTTTTAATTAAATTTTACAATAACTTGAATGAACCCTACTATTCAAACCCCAAACGCCAATTCTATGTGTTCCTACCATTATTCAAGCCATATAAATGCATAGGTTCATATAATAACGCATGAATGGATATCCTAATTCCATAGGGGTTACGAGAAACATATAATAAATTAGACTTATCACACAACCAGGGCATCACCCAATGATAAAATTTCATCAAATCTAACATCACACTATATGAAAAAACAGTTAAACCCCAGAACACTTGTTTTTTCCCTTGTACATGGGTTAGCTACTACCATGTAAAACCTTATTACAAAGTCTCTTCAGTTTCCTAATATCATCTATACAATCCCGAAATAGTAGGAAATAAAAAATACTTTCTCTAATACCACATTGTTATATCACCATCCCAGAAGCCACTAAATGGTGCATCAGACCGAGTCGTCACATTTACTCAACTACACTACCTCGTACACCATAGGTTGCTGACTGGTAGTGTGGGATTAGATCAATCATGTGTATAGGCTATATCATATTTACAAGATATGTCCTCAATAGATGAAAATCATAAATAGTAGAAACAAATAGTAGTGACCAATAATCATACATAACTAACATATCCCAAAAAAATAGGTACAAAACACAACCAATAATAAACAAGGTATGTCATGCTAAATTGTGATAATGTGAACAAAACCAAAAAAATGAAAAAGTGGAATCCTCAAAATTGTGCTAAATCAATGTATGGAACCTCATCCATGCATGTCCAATTCCAGACTCAACTCTCTAGTATAGGTCCATTTCAATTATCATGACTTACAGGAATGAAGTCTACTTGGTTACCCAATAATGGACTTAGTACAGTGCTAGTACAACACAATAGGCAACAACCAATGTTTTCTGCCAAATATACAGTCAATATATAGTGCATTCAAGATTTTTGAAAAGTCCTTGTAAATAAAGAAATGTCGGGTTCCATTAGTTAACAAGATTCACTTAAGTATTTTCTAGGATTATTCTAAATGTAAATATCATTTCCATCTTCATTAAATGGTTTACATTCATCGCATTATCAATAGGTTAGGCATATTCAGAAATATTAATGCAAATGAGAAATAAATAATGTTCCCAATATCCCTAGGGATAATCACATCATAACATATTCTACAAAATCACCTTGAAGACTCATTCTATGTGGTCCCAATAAATGAAACCATTAGGGGAATAGAACTCCATCACCTTCGCTAATCTATGATTTTTGGGGACGAGTTTCGAGCCTCCATCTAACTCGCCCCATGGGCGAAGATCGACATGTCAATAACCCACATTACTATGCCATGTGCAAACTCTTATTTATCCATTCACCACACATATACCATACCTCAACCTAATGTAACTAATTATAAGAACAATAACAATACATATCAACTAAAATGGGAATAAACATTTTTCCACAACCCACTAACATATTTTCCATTTACATTTCATATCCATTTAGAACAATTCCCATTTATAATGCCTATATCACTATTAATATCCACTAATTTCCCTTATATTATCCCAATTAACATATCCAACCCATTTTACTTGTTAATTCATTTTCCTAACATATTATATCCCTTATATTATACCACCTATGAATTTCAAGTATAAATCATACTTCATTTAGTGCATTACCATTTCTTTAACCATTTTTCAGAAAATTCCAAAAACCAATTGTCTATTACCCATATCTTATAACAACTACCCATTTTCCCTTATTATTTTTCAAAAAATCAATTTAACATGATTACCATGGGATCTATATAACCATATGTCAATTTCCCATATAAAATTTCTATTAACTTTGATTGGGATGGTCGGCGCACACTATTGGTGGCCCTAAATTGGTCATGTCATCCTCAGTGCATCCCACAAGGATCCTGAGAGGTATTATTTTTCATTTGGACTCCTATTTCATCAAATATCGCCTACGGAACCAAGAACATTGTATTATATAAACAAGAATATAACATTACATTCCCAAACACATATAAAAAACATGGTATATAAATTGTAGACAACCTACCTCAAATCCATTGTTTAACGGATTCCTAATAAAAGCCTTAGAACCCATATAAATCCCCCTGTTATGCATCTACCTATAGTGATTTGTAAAATATGGTTTTATATAATTGGATGGAGATAAGAGAATGATGAAAACCCAGAACCAAAATGATAATGAAGAGTGGTATTAGAATCGACTCTCCAACGGCGGTCCAAACAACTTAGGATTAGAGGAGAATCACATCTTATAAGATTAGGAGATTTTGGGTTGTCACTAAAGTTAGAAATAAAATAATAGAAGGAAAAATCATGTGAGGTTCTTAAGTCCCATAATGGTTTTTCTAATTTTCAACTTTTACAGGGGCATGGGGTTTGTCAACGTGGTTTTGTCAAACCATGCGCAAACCATGTGAAGGCCACCATCTCAGGAAAATCAGACCACATGGTTTCCTAGGGATAAATATATTGTATAGAAACCATATGTCAACAATGTTATATTCCACTACCCAAAATTGATCAATCTATCCTTCACCTAACCGTGCACCAGATATGCACCTTGCATAGGTTGGCCTGGTTTCTACCTTTATTAATGCTCCAGAGCCCCAAACACCCCTGAGGCCCCTAAAGCACTCAATAAAACCTAATAAACTATAATAATATATTTAATCCAAATTTTAGATAGGGAAATACATCCAAGAAGTGATGGATCATCCTTATTCAATGGAATATCTAGTACCTTACTTAAATATCAAAATCTCACTAATGATTATCAACCTTGTCCTTATATGAATTTTTTTTCTTAGTGTGATACAAAATGGCTTGAATCTTATCAAACATTTCATTATAAGGATCTGGTCCTTGCATCTTACACTTTTTGACTATATCCCAAAACGTTAGAGTTCTTTACCACATTTAATAAAGAACCTCATATAGTTCTATTTGAATACCGTACTTGAACAGTTGTTATAAAGGAACTGGACCAGGGCTATGTGTCGATTCTAAACTCCTTTGAAATATCTTGAACAAAATATCAATATATTCTCCATAGGTATAATGGTCTTTTAATATTAACTATCAGTCCATGGATAATAAGTAGACCAGAAGCACTCCTCTTTATGTAATTATTATTCTATTATTCTCCATAACATAGACGTAAGCCTCAAATTTGTATTTGATACAATGGGGTGTCATTATTTATAGTATCTTACCACCTCCATTAAGTTTATCTTCCAATTTAGATCAAGGAAAAAATATTCTTGAATAGAAGCATTGTAAGGTAACAATGTACAACTAAAAAGGAATTATGGACGTTATAATTTTTTTGAATTACTATAACAAAATCCTTGGAGATATTTGTAACAACCTGAGATTTTATAATATATATTATTTTTAATTTCTATCATATCTTCTGTTGTACTCGACACCAATATTATCTTGCATTATATGCAACACCGTATTAGCTTGCAGTATATGTAACACTAATCTTGGATCGTGTTACAGTCAATTTCAAGTTTGTTTGATAGTAGTTATTCTACACGACATTTAGTAGATATATATATATATATATTCAATGAATAAATGAAATATGGTTGGATTTTTTTATACGCAATAACAAAGGGTCTTTCACTACACACAACTCTGACTTGCCTTGCATTACACGCAATCATAACCCACCTTGATAGCGTGTGTTGTACGCAATACCAGGTTTCACTAAACAATGATATATGGTTATAATATTATTATAAACTAGAAATTATGAATATTAGTAAATAAATTTTTATATTTTATGGAATTATAATTCATATTACACATTTTATAGAACATGGTATGAGAACAAAATAAATTTTTCGGGTAATATAAGTATTTTTCAAAAAATGCAGTTTTTTCACCTTTTGATGGTGCACCCATTTTAAATATAATTTTTCACAATTTTATAAGGTAAATTTTACAAAATAAACCTTTTCTTTTTAATAAGGATATAAAACTTTACATTGTATAATGTTTTGATATTTTTATAATAACTTTCATATTTTATTGAATAGTAAAAAAACTATATTTTAATTAAAAATAACTTTTTTCATCGTAATAATTTATATGGTTAAATTATAATATTTAATGGTTTTAAAGTATAAATAGAATATATTTTTACAATTTTATATAATTTATGTCATTATCATTGATTTTACATTGAATTCGTATGTAAAATCATTTCAATCTTTTGCAATGTTTTAGCTTTTAAAACTCATTTTCTTAACAACGAGATTAATATTAAATTAATTTATGAAAATTTTGTGTATTTAATTTTGAGAAATGAATTCTATATTTGGAATCAGTGGGTTCAAATTATGTTAATAGGATACTTTTTATTTTTGGGCATTATGAATAGTAACTACGGTAAATTTTATTTACCATAGTAAAAGGTAAATCTGGTAATTAAGGGTAAATATAATACTATAAAATTACCCTAATACTTGTCTTAATATAATATGATGCTTATATTTCATCCTAAGTCATATTTGGGTCGAAATGGAATCCATTGGAACCCACATGGAGGTGATTAAGACCTTTAGTTTATTTTATTTAATGGAAAGTGAAATATGTCTCACTCAACTTTTATAATTAATAAATTTTTAATATAAGTTTTTACAAAATATAAATTCGGTTATAAATACTCATTTTAAAGATAATTTCTTTTATTTATCATGGTAATTTATTTATAATTTTTAAGATATATTTAATTACCTTAATAGATTATACATTAATGATGCAGAAATTATTTATTTGGTGACAAATAAGTAATATAATTTTTATTGAAATAATAATACCCATTAAAATTCTCAAAAACAAGCCCAAAACTTATTTAGAGTGTATATATACACCATAATCATCCAATGACCGAATATATGTCCGTTTGGAGTCTTATAAAAGTGATTATGACACTTATATTATTTTATTTTAAATGATGTGAAAGTTTTAACCTTCATAATTTAATATATATAATTTTTTAAAAGTTAGGTGTTTTAGAATATAAATCCAAATAAAATTATTCTTATGAAATATATAAAATTTATCTTTATCCTAGTGTTTTATTTTAAATTTTTATGAAAAAATAAGTATATTTAATAATTATACAACATTTTTGTAGAACTTATTTTATTAAGAGATGTATCAAATAAATGGTTTTACAAATAGTAATATAAATATTATATGAACTATTTAATGAGCTCCAATAATTTTATAGATGAATATGACATGTTAGGAACCTATTAAATATTTTAGTACGAATATATCCTCTGTGTAGATTTTATTTAAATTCAAATAAATGAATAGTGTCAAAATTGACACTATTGCTATTTTATAAAAATAACATGTTATAAAATTGTTTAAAAATCAAAGAAATATTTAAAAATTATAAATTTAAATTTTTATAGTCTAAAATGTCATAAAGTATCCAATTATGGTAAATTAACAACACATAAGTTATTATTTATAACCATTTAAAATTTAAGATTTTATTACCACAAATAAAATTAAATAGATTAAATAAGGATAAATAAAAATTATAAGGTTTAAAATAAGATCAAAACATGTCTAAATTTGATTGGTTGATGATATTACAACCTTACCTCATTTAATATTTGAATTGAGTCATTTTGGGAGGTTTTTATGTGTGGTTTGAATTTATATTAAACTAATATTTTTGAGGATTCCAAAGGTTCCCCTCTCCTCCCTTATAAAAGGGAACCTCATCCCTCTAATATTTACACATCTTTGAGCCTTGAAGCTTGGAAAACCCCTGACCATTTCTCTTATCCACTTCACTAGAAAAATTCTAGACGTCCTGGTCTTCTTTAAAGACCAATTTTAGTGCCCTAAGAGGAGGTTTCAAAGAGGCCTGTTGAAGAAGCGGTAATATCCGTTACAGATTCTATCAAATTTATTTCTTCTTCTACTTCCTCTTCTTTATTTGTTTCATTATGAAGTAATAACATAAGTATCACTCATATACTTATATGTTATTATAAATATGAAACAATCATTTTCCACCTTCTATCCATCCTACGAAAAATGAAATCACCTCACGTGCATACGTACGGAATACCATCTCCACGCTGTGGTGTAAAGTGTTTTCCACCACCACCATAATTGGATGGGTATAATGGTGTAAAGAATAAATATATGTGATTATTTTAATGTGATATTGATTATGAAATATTATACATACACTTCAATACAATTCCACGTTCATGGGAATGGTATCATCGCTCGTGCGTACGTATGGACTACCGTCTCCATGACGCGATGAGATTCATTATCCATGTTAACCATTCATGAATGAGTATGAAGTATATATAATAAGTAATAATGAAATATATGACATAATAATGATACAGGATTTATGTATATATATATGTATGTCATCTACTTAATTCCATTCAATTCAACAAGGAAACAAAAACAACGTTCATGCGTACGTAAGACCTACCGTCTCCATGAACGGTGTATTTCATTCCATTTACCGATCTATCATATATATATGTATATACTGAATATATATTATACATAAATCCTGTTTTACATTATGGAATTAAGTAAATTAGGATATAAGTAATAATATCAAGAACAACAAGTCGAAACACGTATAATAAATGAAACGATTTTACCCAAATCGCTGCTTTCACATCGAATTTAAAAAATAACGGGTAACATAATGTCATAATAAATCATATATGATATCATAACAATAAATATGTTTTTTTAATAAGTCAATGGAGTTATTTAAATCATTACACATGAGGTTCGGAGATGTAAGAAGCATATCAGACCTAAGGTAAGGGATAATTATTCCAATATCGTTCTTATCTGAGATTGTTTATTCGAAAGTATATACTAGGGTAATTGTTATCATCCATGTACATGATTTCTAAAACTATTTTCATGTTTGTTTAAATTCCATTTTACCCATTTTTGACTTTTTCTACATGGTATGTAAGGAATCATTCTTTTTTTTACCATACGAGGTACTTTTTCACTTTTCCGGAAAAAGTACGAGAAAAATGTTTTTTTAACTTATATGGAATGAACAAATTTTTACAGTTTCATAAATCCTTATTTTCAAGAATCTTACTATACAATATTTTATGAATATTTTCAACAAAATCATTTTCTTTTAAAATTTCATGGCATTTTTTGAAAACAAAATGATTTTTAAGAAGAAAGGATATTTTCCTGAAGAATTAATTTCATATGTTTTATCAAAACCATTTTCCATCTAGGATAACATTATTTCATATGTGTATGTTTCAAGTATAATTTCTCTATGATTTATATGGTTTCAAATTTATTATGATGAAATGATATCCATTTGTTTTATATAGATTATGTTATGATGGAATGATGTTTATGAAACCTAATTTATTCGTTGGGTTATGATGAATGATTTATGATTGTTTTGTGGCACATGTAAGAATGATATCAATATGAGATGGGTGGGACCTATATCTACCTACAATGCATTGGGTAAAGATTTATATCTAATGAGATAGACATGGCTGGAATGATAAGTAAATCAGGTTCAGTTATACAGGACTGGAACGAGGAGTGAACTCGATTCAGAAAGGGACTTTGTCCACTATGATGGTCTTGGCAGCAATGCCTTAGCTACTATGGAAATCATATCATGTGTTTAATGGTTGACATAATGAAATGTTTTATTCTCGTTATATTTTATCATAATTTATGTTCCATTACGATCTATGCCTTATGTATGACCATGTTTTATGTATTTGTTCAAGAATTTGATGTTTAAACATTATGTTCATGTTTTATTAAGTTAAAATGTGTATGGTTTGTTTTATTTTTTCCATGAATACCCTTACTGAGAATTTGAGCTCACCCTTTATATTTTTTATGATACACTGGATATAAATAAATGTTTTAGTTAAATAAAGGGAAGATATTAATGGGAGATGTTGAAGATCATTCACTAAGATTAGAAGATTATATTCTGAGTTTCCATAGACACTAAGCTATTACAGTCCTTTGGTGTCTGTTTTTGTTATGTATTAAGTATTCCTCAAAAGTAATGTAATGTCTATGTACATAATTAATTGGGTCTCTACAGTTGGTATCAGAGGAAAGGATTAGTTAACCTTTAGAAAATAGGATGTGAAATATTTAGTGGGATCCCTAGAGATATTTCTAAAGTATGTCTAGGGATGTCCCTAAGGTTAAGTATACATATAGGTTATAGTCCTAGAATTGCGCTAACTATATTAGAATTAAACCTAAGATGTTAGATATTGAATGTACTCCCCCGTTATTATGTTATTTTCCCTAGCGTGATTTTTTCCACTCACACTATTCTTTTTGGGTTTTAAAAAATGGCTGGAAATAGGTGGATTCACGATAATGGAGGATGTGATGGACAATGGAATGATATTCTTCATGAGCTACCAAATGAAATGGAATTTGGAAGGTGAAACATTGTTATTATGCCTAATCATCAATCTCATAATATGATCAATAATCTCAATTTTGGTAAGATTCCTGACTCAGCTAATAAGAGAGAAATGGAGTTTCATGATGATCATTGAGGAAAAAAGTTCAATTTCCTTCATGTAAGTCAAGTGGGAAGATTCATCAAGGTTAATGTTTAAAAGGAACTAGAAGATGCTTTGGGTGTGGAAAAGAAGGACCCAAAGCCAGTATTTTCAAAGGAAAAGGTTCAGTTAACACCATGGATAAGGATAATGGTTTCGCTAAGACATCAACAATGGTAAAATGTTTTAAATGTTGAATATACGGGCATTATGGAAACCAATTCCCTAAGAGAAAATCTCATGAAGAGAACCATCATGGTCGTATGGGTAGTATTTATGTTGATGATGATGAAGAGACTACAAATAGTATATGAGATGAAAGAAGTCTTGAGGAATACAATGATGAAGCTTGGTCAATGGTTTCAGAAGGTAGTGGAATGATTTATGTTTATCAAGAGTAATGTTGTATAGGTAATGGTACTATGGAATATAGATACATCTAAGGATTTTTATACTATTTTTTTCCTATGTGTTTGATAGTATACGTTCAATGGTTCCGGTAACCATGAAAGGTTATTCGAATATTTTTGGAAAGTAGATGATATGCATATAATGAAGGGATACGAAGAAAATAATATGTATGATAGTATTCATGAGCACATGACTAATATAAGGAAAAAATGATATCATGGTTTGAGTATATCGAAATATTGGGATTTTGGTATGTGGAAAGAGTTTACTTTTGACAGCATTCATATTTTCATAAGGTTCAATGGGAATTAATTTTTCAATAGAATACATGATTAAGGTATTCAAAAGTTTGGAATGCGACCAAAAAGATATATCGTACGGGGGACAAATAATGGTATTCAAATGTTTGGTAGATGGATTTTCTAGTAATTGTTTTCTTTATAATATGAGTTGGGACAAAAGTATTTTGGATAATCCTAAAGATTGGAATGGATTATGCTGGACATAAGTTAGTATTGTTTAAAGCCAGATTTTTTTTTTCAATATTATTTTTGGGATGTTATAATAATGTATTTTTAGAAAAAGGACAACCTATAGGATGGGTGACAACCCGTCACATCAGACAACGTTGCAGGAATTGAACCCACAACCGAAGTGCGACATGCCTTTATCGCCTACCACTGGCCTACAGGAAGTCCCTGATTAGTAGAAACTAGTTTTATTTTATTATGTGGCATGATAGATGACATATAAGTTCATATTTGGAATCATATATGATTAACCTCATCATAGATGGGCTTATGTATATTTGATATCTTTTTCTAACCTTTTGTTTGAAACAGTATGAATGACCCATCGTTCTATCACATGATCTGGTAACACTTCACGAATAACAAATTCAACTTTAGTTCTTTAAGTGATAAAGTGGAAATTGTTCAAGGCATGAAAAATAGTGAGATTGTACCAAAATCATGTAAGTATTTATTTTAATTCATCATCTTTAGGGAAATGATCTTGAAAAGAAAAAATGTTATCCTAGTGCCCTCATATCTGATGAATTAGATGGTACCTTAGAACATCACAAATTTATGGCTTTGTGATTGTTGGCTTTTCCATGGCCATGTTCTCTACCACTCTCCCTCAGAACATGATGGTTAGATTTTTCTTCAATATCCACATTTTCACCCATGTTCTCCTATATGGAAACCCAGTGATGAGTTAATTTGGTTAATCGTTACGTTTCATACATTAGTTTTTAAAATTGAGTTTATGTATTCCTTTTTACGATGTGGGTTTCTATTAATAGTAAACGATTTATAACCCCGACAAATTTCGAGGGCGAAATTCATTTTAAGGGGGGATAGAATGTAACAACTTGATATTTTATAAGATATATTCCTTTTAATTTCTTTAATATATTCTATTCTATGCTACAACAATATTATCTTGCACTATATGTAACACCGTATTAGCTTGCAGTATACACAACACTAATCTTGGACCGTGTTACACACGATTTCAAGTTTGTTTGATAGTAGTTATTCTACGCAACATTTAGTATGTATGTATTCAATGTATAAATGAAATATGGTTGGATTTTTTTATATTAAACAACAAAGGAGTCTTGCACTACACACAACCCTAACTTGGCTTGCATTACACGCAATAACAACCTTCCTCGATAGCGTGTGTTGTACGCAATACCAGGTTTCACTAAACAACGATATATGGTTATAATATTATTATAAACTATCCATTATGAATAGTATTAAATATATTTTGAATTTTATGACTTTATAATTCATCATACACATTTTATAAAACATGGTATGAGAACAAAATAAATTTTTCGGCTAAAATAAGTATTTTGAAAAAAAATTCAGTTTTGTCGCTTTTTGATGGTGCACCCATTTTAAATATAAATTTTGACAAGTTTATAAGTTAAATTTTAAAAAATAAACATATTATTTTGAATCAGGATATAAAAATTTACATTGGATAAAGTTTTGATAATTTTCTGATAACTTTCATATTTTAATGAATAGTAAAAACACGGTATATTTTAATTAAAAACCACTTTTTTCATCGTAATAATTCATATAATTAAATTATAATATTGAATGGTTTTAAAGTATAAATATAATATATTTTTATCATTTAATATAATATAATTCATTAGCATTTATTTTACATTGAATTAATAGGTAAAATCATTTCAATCTTTTTCAATGTTTTAACTTTTAAAACTCATTTTCTAAACAATGGGATTAATTTTAAATTAATTTATGCAACTTTTGTGTATTGAATTTAGAAAAGTTTATTCCATATTTGGAATCAGTGGGTCCAAATTATTATAATAGGATACTTTTTGTTTTTGGGCATTATGAATAGTAACTACGGTAAACTTTATTTACCATAGTAAAAGGTAAATCGGGTAATTAAGGGTAAATATAATGTTATAAAATTACACTAACACTTGTATTAATATAATTGGATGCTTATATTTTGTCCTAATCCATATTTTAGTCGAAATAGAATCCATTGGAACCCACTTGGAGGTGATTAATACCTTTAGTTTATATAATTTAATGGAAAGTGAAATATGTCTCAATCAACTTTAATAATTAATGAATTTTTAATATAAGTTTATACAGAATAAAAATTGGGTTATAAATACTCATTTGAATGAGAAATTTTTTTTCTTTATCATGGTAATTTATTTATAATTTTTAAGTGATATTTAATTATCTTAATAGCTTATACATTAATGATGTAGAAATTATTTATTTAGTGAAAAATAAGTAATATAGTTTTTATTGAAATAATAATACTCATTAAAATGCTCACAAACCTGACCAAAACTTATTTTTAGTGTATATATACACCATATTCCTCCATGGACCGAATATATGACTGTTTGGAGTCTTATAAAAGTGATTATGACACTTATTTTATTTTATTTCAAATGATGTCAAAGTTGTCACCTTCATAATTTAATAAATATAACATTTTAAAAGTTAGGTGTCTTAGAATATAAATCATACTAAAATTTTTATTATGGAATATATTATATTTATCTTCATTCTATTATTTTATTTTTAATTTTTATGAAACAAATAAGTTTATTTAATAATTATACAAAAATGTTGTAGAAATTATTTTATTACGAGAAGTATCAAATAAATGGTTTTACAAATAGTAAAATAAATATTATATGAACTATTAAATGTTCTCTAATACTTTTATAGATTAATATTACATGTTAGGAACCTATTAAATATTTTATTTTGAATATATCCTCTGTTTGGATTTCATTTAAATTCAAATAAATGAATAGTGTCAAAATTGATAGTATTGTTATTTTATAAAAATAACATATTATAAAATTGTATAAAAATACGAAAAATATTTATAAATTATAAATTTAAATTTATAGAGTCTAAAATATCTGAAATTATCCAATTAATGAAAATTAACAACACATAAGTGATTATTTATAACCATTTAAAATTTAGAAATTTATTACCACCAATAAAATTAAATAGATTAAATAAGGATAAATCAAAATGATAAGGTTTAAAATAAGATCAAAACATGTCTAAATTTAATTGGATGATGATTGTACAACCATAGCTCATATAATATTCGAATTGAGTCATTTTTGGAGGTTTTTATGTGGGGTTTGAATTTATATTAAACTAATATTTTTGAGGATTCCAAAGGTGCCCTCTCATCACTTATAAAAGGTCACCTCCTCCCTCTAATCTTTACACAACTTTGAGCCTTGAAGATCGGACATCCCCTACCCATTTTTCTACTCCACTTCACTAGAAACATTCTACAGGTCTTGTTCTTCTTTAAATGCCAATTTTAGTGCCCTAAGAGGAGGTTTCAAAGAGGCGTGTTGAAGAAGATGTAATATCCGTTACCGATTCATTCAAATTTATTTCTTCTTCTACTTCCTATTCTTTAGTTGTTTCATTATGAAGTAAAAACATAATTATCACTCATATAATGATATTTTATTATAAATATGAAACAACCATATTCTATCTTTTATCCATCCTACGGAAAATGAAATCACTGCGCGTGCGTACGTACGGAATACCGTCTCCACGCCGTGATGAGATTCATTCTCCATATTAACCATTCATGAATGATTATAAAGTATATATAATAAGTAATCATGAAATATATGACATAATAATGATACTGTATTTATATATATATATATATGTACTTCATCTACTTAATTCCATTCAATTCAATAAGAAAACGAAAACAGCGTTCATGCGTACGTATGACCTACCGTCTCCATGAATGGTGTATTTCATTCCAATTATCGATATATCATATATATATGTATATACTGAATATATATTATATATAAATCATGTTTTACATTTTGGAATTAATTAAATCAGTATATAAGTAATAATATCAAGAACAAAAAGTCGAAACACGTATAATAAATGAAACCATTTTTGCCAAATCACTGCTTTTACATCGAATTTACAAAAGAACGGGTAATATAAAGCCATAAGTAAACCATATATGATATAATAACAATGAATAAGATTATTTAATAAGTCAATGACTTTATTTAAATCATTATACAGGAGGTTCAGATACGTACGAAGTATATCGGACCTAAGGTAAGGGATAATTTTTCAAATCTTGTTCTTAACCGAGATTGTTTATTCATAAGTATTTACCGGGACATTGTTATCATCAATGTCTATGTTTTCTAAAACTGTTTTCATGTATGTTTAAAGTATTTTTTGCCCATTTTTTTCTTTTACTACAAGTTATGTATGGAATCTTTCTTTTGTTTACCATACGAGGTACTTTTTGACTTTTCCAGCAAAAGTACGAGAAGAATGTTTTTTAACTTATACGGCATGAACAGATTTTTGAGGTTTCATAACTCCTTATTTTAAAGAAGCTTACTATACAATATTTCGTGAATATTTTCAACAAAATCCATTTTATTTAAAATTTCATGGCATTCTGTGAAAAGAAAATGATTTTGAAGAAGAAATGACATTTTTATCAAGAATTCATTTCCAGTGTTTTATGAAAACCATTTTCCATCCAAGATAACATTATTTCATATGTTTATGTTTCAAGTATAATGTCTCTATGATTTATATGGTTTCACTTTTATTATGATGAATTGATATCCATTTGATTTATATAGATTATGTTATGATGGAATGATTTTATGAAACCCAATTTATTCATTGGGTTATGATGAATGATTTATGATTGTTTTGTGGAACACGTAAGAATGATTACAATATGAGATGGGTGAGACCTATATATCCCTCCAATTAAATTTGTAAATATTTATATCTCATGATCTAGACATGGATGGAACGGTAAGTGAATCTGGTTCAGTGATACAGGACTGGAACGAGGGGTGAACTCGATTCAGAAAGGAAATTTTTCCACTAAGATGGTCTTGGCAGCAATGCCTTGGCTACTATGGAAATAATATCATGTGCTGAATGGTTTCCACAATGTCATGTTTTATTTCGATGCTATTTTATCATGATTTATGTTCTATTATGATCTATGCCTTAGGTACGGCCATGTTTTATGTCATTGTTCAAAAATTTGATGTTTAAACATTATGTTCATGTTTTTTATGTTCAAATAGGTATGGTTTGTTTTATTATTTCCATGCTTACCCTTACTGAGAATTTGAGTTCACCCTTTATATGTTTTCTTTTCCCCAGGATATAAAGAAAGGTTTTAGGTCAAAAAGGGAAGATTTTTATGGGAGATGTTGGAGATCATTATCCAAGATTAGAAGATTTTATTCTGAGTTTCCAAAGACACTAAACTATTAAGGTCCTTTGGTGTCTATTTTTGTTATGTATTAATTATTCCGCAAAATTAAGGTAATGTCTACGTACGTCAAGATTTGGGTCTCTACTGTTGGTATCAGAATAAATGTTTAGTTAACCTTTGGAAACTAGGATGCGAAAACTTTAGTGAGATCCCTAAAGATATTTCTAAGGTATGTCTAGGGATGTCCCTAAGGTTAACTATACATATAGGTTATAGTCCTAGAATTGTGATAACGATATTAGAATTAAACTTAAGATGTTAGATATTGAAGGTACTCCCCTTTTAATATGTTATTTTCCCTAGCATGATTTTTTCCTCTCACACTATTCTTTTTGGGTTTTAGAAAATGGCTGGAAATAGGATTATTCATGATAATGGAGGATATGATGGACAATGGAATGATATTCTTCATGATCTACCAAATGAAATTGATTTTGGAAGGTGAAACATCGTTATTATGCCTAATCAGAAATCTCATAACATGATCTATAATCTCAACTTTGGTAAGATTCCTGACTCAGCTAATAAGAGAAAAATGGAGTTTCATGATGATCATAGAGGAAATAAAGTTGAATTTCCCTCATGTAAGTCATGTGGGAAGACACATCAATGGTAATGTTTCAAAGGAACTGGAAGATGCTTGGGGTGTAGAAAAGAAGGATACAAAGCCAGTAATTGCAAAAAAAAGGTTCAGTTAATACCATGGAAAAGGATAATGGTTTTTCTAAGACATAAAAAATGGTTAAATGTTTTAAATGTGGAATGTACTAGAATTATGAAAACCAATTCCCTACGGGAAAATCTCATGAAGAGAACTAGAATGGTCGTATTGGTAGTATTTATGTTGATGATGATGAAGATACTACAAATGGTATATGAGATGAAAGAAGTGTTGAGGAATACAATGATGAAGCTCGGTCAATGGTTTAAGAAGGTAGTGGAATGATTTATGTTTATCAAGAGTTATGTTGTATAGGTAATGGTACTATGGAATAAAGACACATCTAAGTATTTTTTACACTATTTTTTTCCTATTTATTTCATTGTATACGTTGAATGATACCAGTAACCATGAAAGGTTATTCGAATATTTTTGGAAAGTAGATGATATGCACATAATTAAGGGATAAGGAGAAAATAATATGTATGATAGTATTCATGATCTCATGACTGATATAAGGACAAAGTGATATCATGGTTTGAGTGTATCGAAATTTTGGGATTTTGGTATGTGTACAGAGTTAACTTCTGACAACATTCATGCTTTCACTAAGGTTCAATGTGTATTAATTTTTCAATAGAATACACGATTAAGGTATTCACATGTTTGGAATGTGACCAACAAGATATATCGTATGATCTATGGGGGGTAGATAATGGTATTCACATGCTCAGTAGGTGAAATTTCTAGTAATTGATTTCTTTATACTATGAGTTTGGACAGAAGTATTTTGGATAAACCTAAATATTGGAATGGATTATGTTGGACATAAGTTAGTATTTTTTAAGGACATTTTTTTTTAAATTTTATTGATGGGATGTTATAATAATGTAGTTTTAGAAAAAGGACAACCTATGGGATGGGTGACAAACTGTCGCGTCAGACAAGGTTGCGAGAATCAAACCCACAACCAAAGTGCGACATGCCTTTATCACCTACCACTGGCATACATGAAGTCCATGTTTAGTAGAAACTAGTTTTATTTTATTAAGTGGTCTGATAGATGATGTATAAGTTCATATTTGGAATCATATATGATTAACCTCAACATAGATGGACATATGTATATTTTATAACTTTTTCTAACATTTTGTTTGAAACAGATGGAATGCCCCATCATTATATCACATAGATCTGCTAACACTTCACAAATAACAAATTAAACTTCATTTCTTTAAGAGATGAAGTGGAAATTGTTCAAGGAAAGAACAACAGTGAGATTATAACAAAATCATGTAAGTATTTCTTTTAATTATCAACTTTAGGGAAATGATCTTGAAAACCAAAAATGTTGTCCTAGTGCCCTCATATATAAGAAATCATATGGTACCATAGAACATCATAAATTTATGGATTTGTGATTGTTGGATTTTTCATAGCCATGTTCTCTACCACTCTCCATCAGAACATGATGGTTAGATTTTTCTTCAATATCCATATTTTCACCTATGTTCTCTTATATAGAAACTCAGTGATGAGTTACTTTGGGTAATCATTACGTTTCATTCTTTAGTTTTTAAAATTGAGTTTTAGTATTCCTCTTTACGATGTGGGTTTCTATGAATAGTAAACGATTTATAACCCTGGAGAATTTCGATGGAGAAATTCATTTTAAGGGGGGTAGGATGTAACAACCCGAGATTTTATAAGATATATTATTTTTAATTTCTTTCATATCTTCTGTTGTACGCAACACCATGATTATCTTGCGCTATACGCAACATCGTATTAGCTTGCAGTATACACAACACTAATCTTGGATCGTGTTACACAAAATTTCAAGTTTGTTTGATATTAGTTATTATACGGAACATTTAGTATATATATATATATTCAATGTATAAATGAAATATGGTTTTATTTTGTTATACGCAACAACAAAGGAGTCTTTCACTACATGCAACCATGACTTAGCTTGCATTACAAGAAATCGCAACCTTCCTCGATAGCGTGTATTGTACTCAATACCGGGTTTCACTAAAAAACGATATATGTATGTCATTATCATTGATTTTACATTGAATTCATAGGTAAAATCATTTCAATCTTTTGCAATGTTTTAATTTTTAAAACTCATTTACTTAACAACGAGATTAATTTTAAATTAATTTCTGCACCTTTTTTCTATTAAATTTACAAAAATGGATTCCATATTTGGAATCAGTGGGTCCAAATAATGTTAATGGGATACTTTTTATTTTTGGGCATTATGAATAGTAACTACGGTAAATTTTATTTACCATAGTAAAAGGTAAATCGGGTAATTAAGGGTAAATATAATATTATAGAATTAACCAAACACTTGTCTTAATATAATTGGATGCTTATATGTCGTCCTAAGGCATATTTGGGTCGAAATGGAATCCATTGGAACCCACATGGAGGTGATTAATACATTTAATTTATTTTATTTGAAGGAAAGTGAAATACGTCTCACACAACTTTAATAATTAATGTATTTTTAATATAAGTTTATACAGAATATAAATTAGTTTATAAATAATAATTTGAAAGATAAAATGTTTTTATTTATCATGGCAATTTATTTATAATTTTTAAGAGATATTTAATCACCTTAATAGCATATACATTAATGATGCAGAAATTATTTATTTATTAAAAAAATAAGTAATATAGTTTTATTGAAATAATAATACCCATTAAAATGCTCACAAACCTGACCAAAACATATTGGTAGTGTATATATACACCATAATCATCCAATGACCGAATATATGACCGTTTTGAGTCTTATAAAAGTTATTATGACAGTTATATTATTTTATTTTAAATGATGTCAAAGATGGCACCTTCATAATTTAATAAATATAACATTTTAAAAATTTGGTGTTTTATAATATAAATCAAAATAAAATTATCATTATAAAATATATAATATTTATCTTCATCATAGTATTTTATTTTTTATTTTTATGAAAAAAATATGTATATTTAATAATTATACAAAAATGTTGTAGAAATTGTTTTATTAAGAGAAGTACCAAATAAATGGTTTTACAAATAGTAAAATAAATATTATATGAATTATTTAATGTGATACACTAATTTTCTAGATTACTATGACATGTTAGAAACCTATTAAATATTTTATTTAGAATATATCTTCTATGTGGATTTTATTTAAATTCAAATCATTGAATTGTGTCAAAATTGACACTATAGTTAATTTATAAAAATAACATATTATAAAATTGTTTAAAAATCCCAAAGAATTTTAAAAATTATAAATATAAATATATACAGTCGCAAAATTCATAAAGTATCCAATTATGGAAAACTAACAACACATAAGTGATTATTTATAACCAATTAAAATTTATAATTGTATTACCACAAATGAAATTAAATAGATTTAATAAGGATAAATCAAAATTATAAGGTTTAAAATAAGATCAAAACATGTTTAAATTTTATTGGTTGATGAGATTACAACCCTATCTTATCTAATCATCGAATTTAGTCACTTTTGGTGGTTTTTATGTGGGGTTTTAATTTATATTAAACTAATATTTTTGAGGATTCCAAAGGTGCCCCTCTCCTCCCTTATAAAAGGGCACCTCCTCCCTCTAATCTTTACAAAACTTTGAGCCTTTAGGCTCAGAAAAACTCTTCCCATTTCTCTTATACACCTCCAAAGAAACATTCTAGAGTCCTGGTCTTCTTTAAAGACCAATTTTAGTGCCTAAAGAGGAGGTTTCAAAGAGGCGTGTCGAAGAAGAGGTTATATCCGTTACCGATTCTTTCAAATTTTTTTATTCTTCTACATAATCTTCTTTAGTTGTTTCATTATGAAGTAATAATATCAGTATCTCTAATATACTGATAATTTATTATAAATATGAAACAAACATATTCCACCTTCAATCCATCCTACGGAAAAAGAAATCACCGCGTGTGCATACATACGGAATACCGTCTCCACGTCGTGGTGTAATCTGTTTTCCACCACCTCATTACTTGGATAGGTATAATGGTGTAAAGAATAACTATATGTGATTATTTTAATTTGATATTTATTATGAAATATTATACATACACATCAATACAATTCCACGATCATGTGAATGGTTTGATCGCTCGTGTGTACATACAGACTACTGTCTCCACGACGCGATGAGATTCATTCTCCATGTTAACCATTAATGAATGATTATAAAGTATATATAATAAGTAATCATGAAATAGATGACATAATAATGATACTGTATTTATGTATATATATATATATGTATCTCATCTACTTAATTCAACTCAATTCAATAAGGAAACAAAAATAGTGTTCATGCGTACGTACGGCCTACCGTCTCCATAAACGGTGTATTTCATTCCATTTATCGATCTATAATATATATATGTATATAATGAATATATATTATATATAAATCATGTTTTACATTCTGGAATTATTTAAATCAGGATATATGTAATAATATCAAGAACAACAAGTTGAAACACGTCTAATAAATGAAACAATTTTACCCAAATCGCTGCTTTTACATCGAATTTACAAAAGAAAGGGTAATATAAAGTCATAAGTAAACCATATATGATATCATAACAATGAATATGATTCTATAATAAGTCAATGACATTATTTAAATCATTATACAGTAGGTTTGGATATGTACGAAGCCTATCAGAACTAAGGTATGTGATAATTATTCCAATCTCATTCTTATCTGAGATTGTTTATTCGTAAGTATTTACTAGGGTTATTGTTATCATCCATGTCCATGTTTTCTAAAACTATTTTCATGTATGTTTAAAGTCCTTTTTACCCATTTTTTACTTTTACTACATCATATATAAGGAATCTTTCATTTGTTTACTATACGAGGTACTTTTTGACTTTTCCAGCAAAAGTACGAGAAGAATGTTTTTTAACTTATACGACATGAACAGATTTTTATGGGTTCATAAATCCTTATTTTCAAGAAGATAACTATAAAATATTTCATGAATATTTTCAACAAAATCCTTTTATTTTAAAATTTCATGGCATTTTGTGAAAATAAAATGATTTCGAAGAAGAAATGATATTTTCTTCAAGAAATCATTTCAATTGTTTTATCAAAACCATTTTCCTTCTAAGGTAACATTATTTCATATGTGTAAGTTTCAAGTATAATGTATCTACGATTTATATGGTTTCAATTTTATTATGACTAAATGATATCAATTTGTTTTATATAGATTATGTTATGATGGAATGATGTTTATAAAACCCAATTTATTCATTGGGTTATAAAGAATGATTTATGATTGTTTTGTGGAACACGTAAGAATGATTTCAATATGAGATGGGTGGGACCTATATGTCCCTCAAATTAATTGGGTAAAGATATATATCTCATGAGATAGACATGGATGGAATGGTAAGTTAATCTGGTTCAGTGATATAGGACTGGAACGAGGAGTGAACTCGATTCAGAAAGGGACTTTGTCAACTAAGATGGTCTTGGCAGCAATTCCTTGGCTATTATGGAAATCATATCATGTTATTAATGGTTTCCACAATGAAATGTTTTTTCCCATGCTATTTTATCATGATTGATGTTCCATTATGATCTATGCCTTACGTACGACCATGTTTTATGTCATTGTTCAATAATTTGATGTTTAAACATTATGTTCATATTTTATTAAGTTCAAATGTGTATGGTTTGTTTTATTTTTTCCATGCTTACACTTACTGAGAATTTTATATCACCCTTTATATTTTTTATTTTCCCCAGGATATAAATAAATGTTTTAGGTAAAAAAAGGGAAGATATTTATGGGAGATGTTGAAGATCTTTCACCAATATTAGAAGATTATATTCCGAGTTTCCAAAGACACTAAACTATTACGGTCCTTTGGTTTCTGTTTTTGTTATGTATTAATTATTCCGAAAAAGTAATGTAATGTCTATGTACGTTAAGCTTTGGGTCTCTACAGTTGGTATCACAGAAGAGTTTTAGTTAACCTTTGGAAACTATGAAGCAAAAACTTTAGTGAGATCCCTAGAGATATTTGTAAGGTATTTCTAGGGATGTCCTTATGGTTAAGTATACATATAGGTTATAGTCCTATAATTGCCCTAACGATATTAGAATTAAACATAAGATGTTAGATATTGAAGGTACTCCCACTTTATTATGTTGTTTTTCTCTAGTATGATTTTTTCCTCTCACACTATTCTTTCTGGGTTTTAGAAAATGACTGGAAATATGAGGATTCAAGATAATGGAGGATATGATGGACAATGGAATGATATTCTTCATGAGCTACCAAATGAAATGGAATTTGGAAGGAGAACCATCGTTATTATGCCTAATCAGCAATCTCATAATATGATCAACAATCTCAACTTTGGTAAGACTCCTAACTCAGCTAATAAGAGAAAAAATAGAGTTTCATGATGATCATAGAGGAAAAAAAGTTCAATTTCCCTCATGTAAGTCATGTGGGAAGAGTAATAAAGGGGAATGTTTAAATGGAATTGGAAGATGCTTTGGGTGTGGAAAAGAATGACACAAAGCCTGTAATTGGAAAGGAAAAGGACCTGTTAACACCATGGACAAGGATAATGGTTTTGCTAAGACATCAACAATGGTTAAATGTTTTAAATGTTGAATGTACGGGCATTATACAAACAAATACCATAAGGTAAAATCTCATGAAGAGAACCAGCATGGTCGTATGGGTAGTATTTATATTGATGATGATGAAGAGACTACAAATGGAATATGATATGAAAGAAGTATTGAGGAATACAATGATGAATCACGGTCAATGGTTTAAGAAGGTAGTGGAATGATTTATATTTATCAAGAGTTATTTTGTATAGGTAATGGTACTATGGTATAAAGACACATCTACAGATTGTTACACTATTTTTTTCCAATGTATTTGATAGTATACATTGAATGGTACTAGTAAGCATGAAAGGTTATTCGAATATTTTTGGAATGTAGATGATATGCGCATAATGAAGGGATAAGGAGAAAATAATATGTATGATAGTATTCTTGAGCTCATGAATGATATAAGGACAAATTGATATCATGGTTTGAGTATATCTAAATTTTGGGATTTTTGTATGTGCAAAGAGTTAACTTTTGAAAGCATTCATGTTTTCACTAAGGTTTAATGGGTATTAATTTTTCAATAGAATACACGATTAAGGTATTCACATGTTTGGAATGTGACCAACAATATATATCATATGATATATGGGGGATAGATAATGGTAATCACATGCTCGGTAGATGACATTTCTAGTAATTGTTTTCTTTATACTATGAGTTTCGACAGAAGTATTTTGGATAAGCCTAAATATTGGAATGGATTATGTTTGACATAAGTTAGTATTGTTTAAGGCTAGAAATTGTTTTTCAATATTATTGATGGGATGATATAATAATGTAGTTTTATAAAAAGGACAACCTACAGGATGGGCGACAACCCGTCGCGTCGGACAAGGTTGCAGGAATCAAACCCACAACCGAAGTGCGACATGGCTTTGTCACCTACCACTCGCCTACAAGAAGTCCCTGGTTAGTAGAAACTAGTATTATTTTATTAAGTGGTATGATAGATGAAGTATAAGTTTATATTTGGAATCATATATGATTAACCTCAACAAAGATGGACATATGTATATTTGATAACTTTTTCTAACCTTCTTTTTGAAACATATGGAATAACCCATCATTCTATCACATGATCTGCTAAAACTTCACGAATTACAAATTCAACTTCATTTCTTTAAGAGATTAAGTGGAAATTGGTCAAGGAACGAACAAAAATGGGATTGTACCAAAATCATGTCAGTATTTCTTTTAATTCATCAACTCTAGGAAAATGATCTTGAAAACCAAAAATAATGTCCTCCTGCCCTCATATTTGATGAATCAGATGGTACCTTAGAACATCACAAATTTATGGCTTTCTGATTGTTGGATTTTTCATAGCCATGTTCTCTACCACACTCCATCTGAACATGATGGTTAAATTTTTCTTCCATATCCATATTTTTTTCCTATGTTTTCTTATATAGAAACCCAGTGATGAGTTACTTTGGGTAATCGTTATGTTTCAAACTTTAGTTTTTAAAATTGAGTTTTAGTATTCCTTTTTATGATGAGTGTTTCTATGAATAGTAAAATATTTATAACCCCGATGAATTTTGAGGGAGAAATTCATTTTAAAGGGGGGTAGAATGTAACAACCATAGATTTTATAAGATATATTATTTTTAATGTCTTTCATATCTTCTATTCTACAGTACACCAAGATTATCTTGCGCTATACGCAACACTGTATTATCTTGCAGTATACACAACACTAATCTTGGATAATGTTACACACAATTTCAAGTTCGTTTGATAGTAGATATTCTACGCATCATTAAGTATATATATATATATTCAATGTATAAATAAAATATGGTTGTATTTTGCTAAACACAACAACAAAGGATTCTTGTACTACACGCAACCCTGACTTGGCTTGCATTACACGCAATCGCAACCTTCCTCGATAGTGTGTGTTGTACGCAATACCGGGTTTCACTAAACAACAATATATAGTTATAATATTATTAAAAGCTATCCATTATGAATAGTAGTAAATACATTTTTAATTCTATGACATTATAATTCATCTTTACATTTTATAGAACATGGTATGAGAACAAAATAAATTTTTTGGGTAAAATATGTATTTTTCAAAAAATTCAGTTTTGCTGCCTTTTGATGGTGCACACATTTTAAATATAATTTTTGACGAGTTTATAAGTTAAATTTTACAAAATAAACTTCTTCATTTGAATCAGAATATAAAAATTTACATTGGATAATGTTTTGATATTTTTCTGATAACATTCTTATTTTAATGAATAGTAAAAACACGCTATATTTTAATTAAAAACAACTTTTTTCATCGTAATAATTTATATGTATAATTATAATATTTAATAGTTTTAAAGTATAAATAAAATATATTTTAACAATTTAATATAATTTATGTCATTAACAATGATTTTACATTGAATTCATAGGTAAAATCATTTCAATCTTTTGCAGTGTTTTAACTTTTAAAACTAATTTTCTTAACAGTGGGATTAATTTTAAATTAATTTCTTCAACTTTTGTGTATTGAATTTAGAAAAATGGATTCCATATTTGGAATCAGTGGGTCCAAATTATGGTAAAAGGTTATGTTTTATTTTTGGGCATTATGAATAGTAACTATGGTAAATTTTATTTACCATAGTAAAAGGTAAATCAGTTAACTAAGGGTAAATATAATATTATGAAATTACCCTAACACTTGTAATAATTTAATTGGCTGCTTATATTTCGTCCTAAGGCATATTTGGGTTGAAATGGAATCCATTGGAACCCAATTGGAGGTGATTAAGGCATTTAGTTTATTTTATTTAAAGGAAAGTAAAATATGTCTCACTCAACTTTAGTAATTAAAGTATTTTTAATATAAGTTTATACAGAATATAAATTTGGTTATAAATAATCATTTTAAAGATAAAAAGTTTTTCTTAATTTTTTTTAAGATATTTTTAATTACGTTAATAGCTTATACATTAATGATGCAGAAATTATTTATTTAGTGAAAAATAAGTAATATAGTATTTATTGAAATAATAATACCCATTAAAATGATCACAAACCTTACCAAATCTTATTGGTAGTGTATATATACACCATAAGAATCCAATGACTGAATATATAACCGTTTTGATTCTTATAAAAGTGATTATGACACTTATATTATTTTATTTTAAATGATGTCAAAGTTGTCACCTTCATAATTTAATAGATATAACATTTTAAAAGTTGTGTGTTTTAGAATATAAATCTGACTAAAATTATTATAATGAAATCTATAATATTTATCTTCATCCTAGTATTTTATTTTTAATTTTTATCCAACAAACAAGTATATTTAATAACTATACAAAAATGTTGTAGAAATAAATTTATTAAGAGAAGTATCAAATATATGGTTTTACAAACAGTAAAATAAACATTATATGAACTATTTAATGTTATCCACTAATATTAGAGATGTATATGAAATTTTAGTAACCTATTAAATATTTTATCTCGAATATATCCTATGTGTGGATTTTATTTAAATTCAAATAAATGAATACTATCAAAATTGACACTATTGTTATTTTATAAAAATAACATATTATAAAATTGATTAAAAATCACAATAAAAATTATAAAGTTAAATTTATATAATCTAAAATGTCATAAAGTATCCAATTATGTAAAATTAACAACAAATAAGTGATTATTTATAACCATTTAAAATTTAGAAATTTATTACCACAAATAAAATTAAATAGATTAAATAAGGATAAATCCAAATGATAAGGTTTAAAAAAAGATCAAAACTTGTCTAAATTTGAATGGATGATGAGATTACAACCCTATTTTATATAATATTCGAATTGATTCATTTTTGGAGGTTTTTTATGTGGGGTTTGAATTTATATTAAACTAATATTTTTGAGGATTCCAAAGGTGCCCCTCTCCTCCCTTATAAAAGGGAACCTCCTCCCTCTAATATTTACAGAACATTGAGCCTTGAAACTCCGAAAACCCCTACCCATTTCCCATATACACATCCCTAGAAACATTATAGAGGACATGGTATTCTTTAAAGACCAATTTTACTGCCCTAAGAAGAGGTTTCAAAGAGGCGTGTCGAAGAAGAGGTAATATCTGTTACCGATTCTTTCAAATTTATTTCTTCTTCTATTTCCTATTATTAGTTGTTTAATTATGAAGTAATAACATAAGTATCTCTCATATACTGATATGTTATTATTAATATGAAACAACAATATTCCACCTTCTATCCATCCTATGGAAAATGAAACCACCGCGCGTGCGTACGTACAGAATACCGTCTCCACGCCGTGGTTTAATCTGTTTTCCACCACCACCTTACTTGGATGGGTATAATAGTGTAAAGAATAACTATATGTGATTATTGTAATGTGATTTTGATTCTGAAATAGTATACATACACTTCAATACAATTCCACGATCATGAGAATGGTATCATTGCTCATGCGTACGTACGGATTACCGTCTCCACGATGCGATCAGACTCATTCTCCATGTTAACCATTCATGAATGATTATAAAGTATATATAATAAGTAATAATGAAATATATGAAATAATAATGATACTATATTTGTGTGTGTATATATATATATATATATGGCATCTACTTAATTCCATTCAATTCAACAAGGAAACGAAAACAATGTTAGTGCGTACGTACGGCCTACCGTCTACATGGACGGTGTATTTCATTCAATTTATAGATCTATCATATATATATATATATATATATGTATATACTAAATATATATTATATATAAATCTTGTTTTAAATTCTGGAATTAAGTAAATCAGGATATAAGTAATAATATCAAGAACAACAAGTCGAAACATGTATAATAAATGAAACGATTTTACCCAAATCGCTAATTTTATATCGAATTTACAAAAGAACGAGTAATATAAATTCATAAGTAAACCATATATAATATCATAACAATGAATATGATTCTGTAATAAGTCAATGACATTATTTAAGTCATTATATTGGAGGTTTGGATACGTACGAAGCGTATCAGACCCAAGGTAAGGGATAATTATTCCAATCTCGTTCTTATTTGAGATTGTTTATTCGTAAGTATTTACTGGGGTTATTGTTATCATCCATGTACATGTTTTATAAAACTTTTTTCTATTCTGTTTAAAGTTCTTTTTACCCATTTTTTACTTTTACTACATGGTATTTAAGGAATATTTCTTTTGTTTACCATAATAGGTACTTTTTGACTTTTTTGGAAAATGTACGAGAAGAATGTTTTTTTCACTTATACAGCATGAACATATTTTTACGGTTTTATAACTACTTATTTTCAAGAAGCTTAATATACATGATTTCATGAATATTTTCAAAAAAATCCTTTACTTTTAAAATTTCATGGCATTTTGTGAAAAGGAAATGATTTTGAAGAAGAAAGGATATTTTCCTCAAGAATTCATTTCAAGTGTTTTATCAAAACAAATTTCCATCTAAGATAAAATTATTTCATATGTGTATGATTCAATTATAATGTCTCTATGATTCATATGGTTTCAATTTTATTATGATTAAATGACATCCATTTGTTTTATATAAATTATGTTACGATGGAATGATGTTTATGTAACCAAATTTATTCTTTGGGTTATGATGAATCATTTATGATTGTTTTGTGGCACACGTAAGAATGATTTAATTATGAGATGGATGGGACCTATATCTACCTCCAATGCATTGGGTAAAAATATATATCTCATGAGATAGACATTGCTGGAATAGTATGTTAATCTGGTTCAGTGATACAAGACTGGAATGAGGAGTGAACTCGATTCAGAAAGGGAGTTTGTCCATTATAATGGACTTAGAAGAAATTCCTTGGCTACTATGGAAATCATATCACGTGCTTAATGGTTTCCACAATGACATGTTTTATTCCCATTCTATTTTATAATGACTGATGTTCCATTATGAGCTATTCCATATATACGACCATGTTTTATGTCATTGTTTAAGAATTTTATGTTTAAACATTATGTTCATGTTTTTTTAAGTTCGAATATGTATGGTTTGTTTTATTTTTTCCATGCTTACCCTTACTGAGAATTTGAGCTCACCCTTTATTTGTTTTATTTTCCCTAGGATATAAAGACTGGTTCTAGTTTAAAAAAAGGGAAGATATGAATGGGATATGTTGAAGATCTTTCACCAAGATTAGAAGATTATATTCTGAGTTTCCAAAGACACTAAACTATTATGGTCCTTTGGTGTCTATTTTTGTTATGTGTTAAGTATTCCGAAAAAGTAATGTAATGTCTATGTACGTCAAGCTTTGGGTCTCTACAATATTCTTCCATTTCTACAATGTCATTTGTAATAGTTTCAATATCCCCTTAGTCTTCTAATGACCATCCATAACTTGATGAATAATCAAGAATTGAGAAATATAATTTGTAATCCATGTCTTCATCATGTCCGAGAAGAAATGATTATTGAGACATCTATAAACTATTGTTTTTAGAAGATATATTCATAATGATTAGATATTTGTATCATACAACAAGCCCTTATTCAATCCCGGTATTTGTAAAACCTATTTTTTCCTAAATATTATAATTCTACCATTATAAAATTTGAACACAATAATATTTTTATCTATCAACTACAAATAAATATCCTCATTATATTGCTTTTTTATCTTCACATGAATAGATAAAAAAGAAGTAATTTAGGAAATATAATATTTATCTACTGTATTTATTATTTAAATGTCTAGACACTTTAAATTAAATAAAATTAGATATATGTTATCCCAACTAGATTAAATACCATGGGGGGTTAATAAGGGCATGATAGATTAAAAAAAAGCTATTTAGATATTGTTTCATTTAAAAAGAAATATTCTCTCCCTTTCCCATAAAAATATATGAAAATTAATGAAACATTGAATGAGACATATTAATTTTACTAGGTTTACCCTCACTAGAGTATGTTTTGGGATTATAAAACAACAATGTGATGATGTACCAAATACACTAAGGATAACTACCAAACTAAGGTTCAGTCTAGATCATTTATATGCCCTGGATCTCATAATTTACAATTTTTGGAGTAGACTCATAGTCCCACATTGTTTACAACCTATAACAATACCAAATGTCACTACTCTCTCAACCAATGTGTTATTACTACTACTTCATAAGTATCCCATTTTATTACTTGAATTAATATATTTTACACCTCATTTAGTGCATAATTATGTTCTGATTTCACCCACATGATGAATACCCCTTTACCAAAAAATAATTGGGAAGATCATTATTGGGTTACAAATCTTTGGATTTTTTATAACCTGTTCATGAATTTCTTGCAACATTTTTGTTTTCTCCTAGAATTCCAACTTGGGAGAAACTTTTACCCTTCGTACGCAATGCCCCTAGCCATGTAGATAAATGTTTTTTTCTATGCAAAAAAAACATTTCATTCACTTCTTTATTCAAATATTCTTGAATAAAACTTTAACACTTTGTGTGAAAATTGTACTTGATTTAGAGCCTTGATATTCTTTAAGGTTTGAGCTACCAAAATGATTGGTGTAGCTTCCAATTTATAGACTCAGAAAACCCTAAACAAAAGATCATTTAACAAATTCCTATGAGCATGAAATATTCTCGAGTATAGAAATTCAGGTTTTAATGTCATAAATGGTATGAAATATCCATGCATGCCTTCAGCATTGCGAAAAAAATCTTTTTTCATTAAAATCATACTTTCACAAAATTTCATATCTTTCACACAGATACACACTTTGAAATATTTTTATTTAATTATCCCTAATATTTACTTGTGTGAAAATATATGGATCACCATCACAATTGCACGTAACTTTTACTTTTACGTTAAAATACATCTTTTCCCAAAAAATACATTTTTCAATCCTCCGTTTTTTTGACCCCAAAAAGATTGTAGATACTTGAAATGGGTGTCAATATATTAACATATTTCTGTTCCAACTCCACATAATCCCCTCCCTTGTCTTATAACTTTTTTGGCATACCTTTTCAACAATCACTCTAGAACTCAAGAATTGACCATGGAAATATTCTTTGTTAACAAACACAATTAACCCAAAACACTATATTGTTACCATAAGGTATTGTTCCCAATAGTCTCCTTAAATCATGAATATAGATATTATAGAATGATCCTTTATACTCAAATAATAATCCACCTATTCCTCCTTCCACGGGAGGTAATAAACTGACCAATCATAGACTTTGATGAACTACAACCATATCCTTTAATGCATGTTCAAATAATTCTTTTTGAAAATATTCATTAATCTCTTTTGATAATTATATATTCTACAGTTTTTACCACATAGAAAATTAATTTGAATATTTAGTAAACATATTACATCTTCTCACTCCAAATCACTTATATTATAATTTTTTTTTCTGAAATTGTAATTGTTGTGATTCTTATCCTACCACTATGTCAATTTTTATATAAAAAAATCCCAAACCCATCATTTATAAATTACTTTATAGAAAAAAAAAACCCTACTACAATATAGGGATGTGTGAGTACGGGTTCATTGACCAACCATTTATTGATATCCTTAAATTGTTATTCATATACATCTTCCCAAATGAAATTAAATCCCTCCGGAGTTAACTTTTCATGTTGATTTAACATATATGATGAATTTATCATGACGAAATGATAGTGTCTGTATGATATATGAGAACTATGCATATATTTTATAGTGGTTGTTCTAGGTCATTCCTCAATCACCTACTTCTTTTATGGATCCAAAAACAATTTATTATGACTACAAGACTAGAGAATGATACTTTGTATTTCTCTAATTCACAATTGTTAAATCTAGATAATATTTTCTCACTTAACATGGTCATTAACAAAAACCATAAATAATCTTCATGATCTTACATTATCTAGGAATATATGAGAAAATGATCTATAATTATGACCACAAATTAATCGAGGTAATCATTAAGGGCATTATTCATCCAATCTGTTAAGATGGTAGAGGAACATATATACTCATATAGCACCATGTTTAATTCATATTATAAATATGTTATAGGAAATTTTATATTCATTATATATTCTAATTTGAGCTACAATTGATGATATATAGATTAAAGGAAATTATATTAGAAGTATTGAAACGTTCTTAATTGATCGAACAAGTCATCAATACAATTTCAATGATACATGTGATTTATCATATTCTTGTTTGGTTCACCATAGTCAACATAGAGGCACATAAATAAATCGTTCTTCATAACACAAAACATTGGTGAACCCAATTTTGAATCACATGAGTGTATAATACCCTAATCAATGTTCTCTTTGAGTTGATTTATTTCATATTCTAAATCCATCATGTAGATTTGGGTTATAGCCTTCGATATTAGCCTATCTATACATATGATTTATTTTGATGACTCAAACTCATGATACTGGGTAAGGCCTAAAAATGATTGAATAAAAAAATAAATGAATTCATTGGAAATTAATGTATCTTAAATATTGATCTTTTCCCCACCCAATTGAGATTAAAACCACCCACAATTGTATTTTAAGTCCCATTTAATATAATAATTTCTATATAGTGTTCATAGTAACACATACACTCATAAGTGAGCCCGCGGGGGCTGGGTGAGTTGGTTCAAGGCGGTGGTGACCTGTCGCTGAAGTTCCGGGTTCGAGTCCTCACAAAGGCAATGCGCACCATTTGTCAGCGAACCTCTCGTCCCCTCGACTCCGTGGGAAATGGCCCAAGCCCAAGGGTTGGCCACCTTGGGCCTAGCTGGGGGCGTGCAGCGTGCAGGTGGGCAGGTGGGCAGGCCACCCCTATAAATCGTTACCCATAGAACAAGTTGCCCGCGGGAGCTGGGTGAGTTGGTTCAAGGCGGTGGCGACCCGTCCCTGAGGTTCCGGGTTCGAGTCCTCACAAAGGCAACTCGCACCATTTTTCAGCGAACATATCGTCCCCTCGACTCCGTGGGAACTGGCCCAAGCCCAAGGGTTGTCCACCTTGGGCCTAGCTGGGGGCGTGCGGCGCACAGGTGGGTAGGCCAGCCCTATACCTCGTTACCCATACAACACATTTCGCCCGCGGGGGCTGGGTGAGTAGGTTCAAGGCGGTGGCGACCCGTCACTGAGGTTTCAGGTTCGAGTCCTCACAAAGGCAACGCGCACCATTTGTCGGTGAACCTCTCATCCCCTCGATCTCGTGGGAACTGGCCCAAGCCCATGGGTTGGCCACCTTGGGCCTAGCTGCGGGCGTGCGGCACGCAGGTGGGAAGGCCATCCCTATACCTCGTTACCCATACAACACGTTTGCCCGCGGGGGCTGGGTGAGTTGGTTGAAGGCGGTGGCGACCCGTTGCTTAGGTTCCGGGGTCGAGTCCTCACAAAGGCAACGCACAACATTTGCCAGAGAACCTCTCATCCCCTCGACTCCGTGGGAACTGGACCAAGCCCAAGGGTTGGCCACCTTGGGACTAGCTGGGGGCGTGCGGCGCGCAGGTGGGTAGGTCATCCCTATACCTCATTACCCATACAACACGTTTTGATCGAGGTGGCTAGGTGAGTTGGTTCAAGGCGGTGGCGACCCGTCACTGAGGTTCCGGGTTCGAGTCCTCACAAAGGCAACACACACAATTTTTCAGCGAACCCCTCATCCCCTCGACTTCGTGGGAACTGGCCCAAGCCCAAGGGTTGGCCACCATGGGCCTAGCTGGGGGCGTGCGGCGCACAGGTGGGCAGGCCAGCCCTATACCTCGTTACCCATACAACACGTTTAGCCGCTTCAGCGGTGGCGTAGTGGTGAAGGAGAGGGGTACAACAACTCCGTTCTTTGGGAGGTACAGGGGTCAAATCCTGGGAGTCCACTTTTGGGGCGAACCTCTCCCCCGGGATCCACTCGCCTTGCCGGGTCACCCGATTTCTGACTGGGTGGAAAAAATGAGGCGCAACCCACCCGTGCTGATGGATTTCTTGACGAACCATCGCCGCCCATGTTGTCAACCTCCGGGATGCTCTGCCATCTCGGCTGGAAACGGCTCCTTCCCGGCTGGGGCTCTCTCCAGAGTGACCTCTTCGTGGGGAGGGGGGTTTCCTTGTGTATAGGGTTCGAAAAGGCCACACAAGGGAATTCCATTTTGAAATAAAGACTTAAACTCATAAGTTATTTTGGGATGAATTGTGACGCAAAATTTGACTTCCCTTTTCTAGTAACTAACATTGGATATTTATAGTGTGATATAATCCATTATCTATATTATAGGAAATTCAACTAATGGTAGAATGATAAGATTTGTAGGTAGAATGTGTCCACAATCTTCTATCATTAAGGATTAATTTAAATAGGATTAAAACATCACCCCCACTATAATTATTTCTTGATAATTAAATATCTATCCATTGGGGATATGAATAAATATATTTAGATATAAATTTATGGAAATGAAAGAATTAATGAAATAAGGCTAAAATAATATTTTTTCAAAAAATTTCACAGTTTTCCCCAACCAAATATTATGATTCTTTCTTTCAAGTATTACTAAATCCAAATTGATTTTTTTGAGTTTCTATAAATAATAACTAGAGATAAAAATATATTATGAATAAAAACAATCCTAATATTTCCTAAACTATGACATCTTCATTTCATTTTGAGATTTTTTGGTTCATCCAACATCATTTTTAGTAAAACATAAGATTTTTTATGTAATATCTTCTTTTTTATTATAATATAATGCAGAAAAATAAATGAACATAGCATTGATTCTAACTATTATTACCTAACATTAACAAATTTACATATTACATCATTTTACTTGAATATTCATTTCATTTATTACTAAATCAAACATAAAAGTTATAAGCCAATCGTATTTAGAGATTAGATGAATAAAAAAATTAATTTACAACACTATGAACATTTCCCATATTATAACAATAATATATCCCCTATTAGAAATATCAAATCTTACACTCTTCTTTAGAACCATTTGAATGGAAACCTAAGGAAGGTGAAAGGTCAAATTCTTAATATAGATAAATATAACAGAAATAAATGTAAGATCATAAGTGATTGTAAGATGATCATATTGTTAGAAAGCATAATGAGGATACACTAACATAACATAAGGAAATAATACCCAATAAATCTGGACATGAGGCTTTTGAAATTACATATAAAATTATCCCTGAGAGTGTAGAAACATGTAGCACCCTAAGTGTCAAGTAATTGACCCCTTATTTATGTATTTTAGGTATATAATGTAATTGAGTCGTGTGTTGGGAGGCTTTGAGGAGTTTTATATAGTTTATTGGATTTTCTATAGGTGAAAAATTTGATCACAGTTAGGAGAAACCATGAAACAACCTCCAGGAAACTGTGCAAGGGAAAAATGGTTCATTGGGAAGGCACACAATTTGGCCAAACTGTATGGCCACCAAGGAGAAACTATGATTATTTTAATAGATTTTTTGATCATGTTTGGAGATTATTTTTACTAATTGTGCAATAAAACCATGATAATTGTGTGTGGAGGAATTTGATTGTGCACAGTTTTCACACAGTTTGCCTAATAGTGCACCTAAATCAAGCACTGTTATAAATGAGATATAGATTTTCTAAATATATTCTATTTTATCCCCTTTAACCCTCTTTGTCCAATTATATGACCCAAAATATATTTTATCTCTCCATATAAATGTTGTGGAGGCCATCCCTCTGAACTGATAGAAATCTGTTGGAGATTGTTGGGGAATTGGAGCCCAATTTCTTTAGGATGTGTTTTTTCTTGCTTGTTTTTGACAGATTTTTTCCTTCTTTTTATGTTTTATTATTACATATAATCCATTATGGGATTATATATGTTTTATAATTACAATAATTATGAGATTTGAATGTTGTTTTATATGGAAAAATATCTAAGGTGGTTTTTTGGAGTTTTAACCATGTTTTTTGAAAACATTTTTGTCGTTGATCATTTCATCTAACATTTTCTGGTATGTGGATTCACTGTCGAATCATATAATTAGAACGTGAATTAATTGTTTCAAATTTATTTTACATCATGAATTAAATTGTGAAAGTATTGTGAAAATATTATTGGATCCCTTCAATAGTGATTGTTTGTAAAATTGTTGGAAATTGGTTATTGTAGAAAGTGATTTGTTTCATGATTTGAAAATGATTATTCTAAAATATGAATTCATTTATTTCTAATGAAATGGTTTGATGTAAATGTTTTCAAGAAAAATTATTTTTTATTTAAATGTCCTGAAATGGTTGGTTGGGTATATGATATTTCATAAACAGTTGGTGTGTGTTTATTTTCATTGACATGACCCTATGGAAGGGGAATGAGCCATTAATGAACATCGAGCGTGCCTTATTTCTTATGACTTGGTAGATTTATGTTAAATTAATCATGAGTATTTAACTATCACTTGGTCATGCATGTGTGGATGTGTAGATTCATTAAAAGGTATGTGTTATTCTCAACCGATTTTTTGAAATGTTTTCGAAAAATTATTTTGGTTTCATTACATTAAAATTGGTTGGATTGGAATGTGTTTTGGATTTTTTTAAACTTTTTAAAATTGATTCATGTAAATTGACTTCTATAGATATGATAACATGTTCGATTATAGTGTATTGAGTTGGGACATCATTTGTGTAAATCAAACTGAGTTTTATACTCACCCCTTTCATGGGTAATATTGTGTATTTGAAGATATTGTTTATCAAGATAGATGAAAAGTCAAGGTATCTCATTTATCTAGTGATTCATTGTGATAACATTGTGATAGATTATGGAGTTAGAGATTGGATCATGTTGGATGATTTGGAGTTTATATCTTTGAATTCATTCAGTTTTTTGGGTTTTCTTCCATGTGATACTATAACATTAGTTTTGGTTCAGGCATTGTACACTAGTACATTTTGATGTTGGTTTGGTCACATTGTTTTGTATTTCAAAGTTATCATTCACTTTATAGTGATTTTTTGCATATATTAATCATGGTTTAGTTATTTTATTATCAATTGTAAAATCACCCATCAATTGTTTATAAAGACATTGGCATGAAATTATAGCCTTTGGGGTCTTGGGGATGTCACCAGAGGCTAGTAACACAATGAGTCTCTTCCCAATCAAATTATAAGGGTTAAGATATTAGAAATGGTATTAGTATTGGATTTTATGTCGTCCATTTGGAGAAAAATGGTAATTGTTTTTACTTTTTGTAGTTGGAAAATCATTTTTGATTCATCCATGAGTTGGGTTATTAGTAAAGAGTATGATTTACAGAACATGAAATTCATAGCATAAAAAGGTTTAACAAACCAATTTATGTTAAACATAAAATTACCTTCTGGTTTTCACATAAAATTATTCAGAGACACTCTTAGAAGATATAACCTCATTTTCATGGGTTCATTTTATGAGAAGAACATGAATTGTAATGATTGAAATTGAATCTGCATATGAGTGAATATTTTATTTTGAGAAATTATTTATGATTTGGTGAAAATTTGTTCATTTATAAAAATGGTTAAAATGGTTTGATTTCCAAAATCATGGTGGAATATTAAAAAATAGTTAGAAAGTGGAAAAATTTAGATTTTTTGACAACATTGTTGTGATTTATATGATATGGTGAATTTGAATTTATTGTGAATTTAATTTCCAAAGAGTGATACTAAGTGGTGTTTTCTATTGGTTATAGAAAATTGAACTGGTGAGGCATTGAGGAAACCAAATATTAGAGGCTGATGAGAATGAGGTTTTACCTAATCTACATTTGAACTAGTAGATGGTTTAAATAATTGTCCATGATTTTCAAGTAATGGATAGAGAGAAAAAATAGATGAACCAAGGTAAGTGGATCATTCCATTTAGTTCCAGTAGTAGAATCCATCCATATATTAATGTGATTCGAAACTAGAGAAGGAATAGGTGTAGCTAAAGATGATGAATCTGATGTTTTATTTTATACGCACCCTACCTTAGATGAATGTCAAGATGGAAATGAAAATGTTGGAGGATCTTGCATGATGGTGGTAGGATTTAGTAGTTCAGGCTGAATTGGACCAAGGCGTTACATGGGAGGATGTTTAAGAGTTTCTCAAAAAAAAATATCGTCAAACATTATAGATTTATATAATGATTGGATATTTTCTCATGATGTAATAAAATCTTTCAGTAATAGCGTATCTATCCAAATTCATGAATTTAGTCTGATTTTCGCACAGAGTCACTCCAACTGTGACCTTGAAGAAAGATATTTTTTATCAGGACTGGAGATAGATATTCACTAAAATACTTTCATGATTCGTATAAAGGATTATATTGCGATGGTCAATAGAGAGGCCCTAAAATAAAGAAATATATCAACTAGTACTAGTGGAGGAAGCATTTGGTTGAAATTCCCTGACCCCTGTATCCGAGAGACAGTTCCTTGCTTTAGTATATTGGAATAAGATACCTAGAATATCATCCCAAGGGACTGAGTAGTTTATTAGTATTAGTATACTATATATATATATACTTATAATCCACATTTCATTTGGAAACATAAAATACACAAGTAATTTCATTAAGTATAAAATTATAACCCCTTTGAGTTACCTTGCATATTAGTCATAACATACTTCTTAGAATCTTGGGAACAAATAAAACATATGAAAGTGGTTATCTCAAATTATTTGTAAGATTAAAGGTGCAACAGAATCTATGAGTAACTATGCTATAAACATTATGTAAAGGAAATAACTGATATACATTCCATTTAAATAATCACATGGGATATGAAACATAACCATTGATATTATTACTAATAAAATAATAATATGAGATAACAATTTTGACATAATTCATAATTTTGGACTTTTTAATTGTCATGATCTATCTTCAAGATAGATACTATCATGATCTATCCTCCTGATAGTTTATGTATGTGTGTATAAACTCGTCTGGTTGGTGTCAAGATCTTTCCTCTTAACAATTTAAAAATCTCTTAAAAAAATTAAAAGTATTTATCTCCAATTTATTTCATCTAATGAGACATACTAATTCATTGAGGGGATATATAAGACCCTTCATACCACTAACTATGTCCAATGCATCCCTCATACGAAAATAGTGAAACATAAACAAAATAAACATTCGTATTGAAAAACTAGCATTTGAAATGTGAGTACATCAACCATAATCAATGAATTGTATAAAAATAGCACATACACACACAAAAATATCATAATAAATTCAATGAAATATTATAAATGATATCATAAGATATCAACCTCGATTAAGCATAAGTTTCAATAGAGGTTGTTTACATAGATGAAAATATTCTAATAAAATCCTATAAATTTTTAGATTGAAATATGATTTTTACTAGGAAATCAATTACATTAAAAGTAATGAAATTATAATTGAAAAAAATATTTGAAAATAATATTTTAATGTTATAATTTAATTTTCAAAATTATATGCCATTTTGATATAAGAAAAATCCTCTCACACTACATATGTTAAAAAACATTCATTTCATTGGAAAGTCACAAAGTAACTCATTTGGAAAAAGAAAAAAGATTTATTTTATTACTATTTCATAGAATGTAAAACATGGGTAAGAATTAATTTAAACCGTAATAGGATAGTATTAAAAATATATGGGAATAAATTTATAAGAATCATGGACATGGATGATAAATGTTCCCTCTTAAATACTTATAAATAAACAGTCCCGAATAATAATGATATTGTAAAATGACCCTTACATTGAACCTCTTTTTATTAAAAAGTGATTAAAACTCCTGTATAATACTATAAATCACGTTATTAATTTTTTTTCATAGCTATATTAAAATTTATGATATCATATGTGATCTTCTAATATCATTTTGTTAATAATATTTTATCATTACCCTTGTTTCATATGTTAATTGATTCATTTTCTAATGCATGTTTTGTTATGTAAGTACTATTTAATATGAAACGAAATTTTTATTTCATACAAATAATGATATTATGTTCATAGATATTATAATTAGTCATTATATAAATCTTTATAATCATTTTTGAATGGTTAACTTGAGAAATGAATCATGTTGTCTGGTGGAGATGGTAGGTCGAACGTACACATGAGTGGCATTATCATTCCCTTAATAATGAAAGGGTATGTAATTGAATGGTATATTAATTATACATAAATATATTATTTATATAAATTCTATTAATCATTATACCAATCCAAATAATTTAGTGGTGAAAAATAGATTACACCGTGACATGGAGACGGTAGACCGTACGCACGAGTGGTAATTTCATTTTTCGTAAGATGGATAAAAGGTGAAATTTGTTTTTTTACATAATCATAGTAATATGTAAAAATATTGGTGATACTGAATTGATAAAATTATCATGTAAAAAATTATAAAGAGGAATTATAAGAAGAAATGAACATGAATGAGTTGGTAAAAACATTAACACTTCTTCAGTGGACATCCTTTAGGTATTTTCTCAAAGGGATATAGATTTTGTATTTTTGGATGATAAGGACATACAAAACATATATAAGGATGATGATAGGAGAAATGGGAAGTTTTAGGTTTTGCTATAAGTCCCAAAGTGGTGTGAGGAAGTGAGGTATGCGGTTCCCTTTTATAATTGAGGTGGAGATCCCTTTTGAGAACCCTCAGAATATTAAATTGATTTTAGTTAATTTTCAATTTCAAATGGATCCAGAGTGTCTTATTCATAATATAAAAAGATTATGGGTCGAAATATTCTCATCCAGTAATTTTCATTAATTTTTCGGTCACATTCATACCCTTATCTTTTGTCTTTAACCATAAGTTAAACCCTTGTACTCTAACCGTGACAACTTGGATTTTTACACAGTAATGGTTCATATATAAATTACTAAAATAACTCAAATTGGATAATTTATGACAAAATTAACCCTATCAAGTATATTTTTATGAATTTTATATTTTAATAAATTTTATATAATTTAATAAAATAATATTTATTTTAGATTATCATTAATATCAATTTGAATACAATAAAATTATTGTCTTTTTTAAAAAATTACAAAATATAACTACAATTAAATCCCATTTAAAAATGTCTAATAGGTTTAGGTATTCTATAAATATTTTTTTGACATTAATTTTTCAAAATTATATTTATTTTAATATTTCTATTGTCATTTAATTTATATTTCTATTAATTAAACAATTACGACATCATCATTTTATAAGCCTTTAAGGTAATTATTTATTTCCTAAAAAATAAAGAGAAATTACCAATATAAAGGAAACCATGTTCTCTATAAAATGAAAATTTATTTCAATGAATTTTTTTGTTTTATATAACCATATTTAAAAAATTGTATTGTTATTAAAATATGAGCATGTCAACATTAACTCTTCTTTAAATAAAAAATAATAAATGCCATACTATCAACCAAGTGGCATTGAAAATGATATAATTTAGTCCCAAGGATTATTTTTATTGAGAAAATCCCATTAAATTAAATTATAATAAGAGTTAGGGTAATTTTCTAATATTTATAGTATTATTTATACCCTTAATTACCTGATTTACCCTTGACGGTGGTATTGAAAAATATTACTAATGTTACTATTCTTATGCCAAAAAATAAAATAAAATAATTTTCATAATTTAGGCCCACTGATTCGAAAAATGGAATAAATTTTTCTAAACTATAAACATAAAAGTTGTAGCAATTAATTTAAATTTAATCCCCTTGACAGGGTGATGAAATGGGTTATTAATGTTTAAATAATGAGAATATTGAAACACTTTTAAATCTAAATTCAATGTAAAATTGATACCAGTGACCTAAATTAGATTAAAACATAAATTAATAATCTATGTTTACTTTAAGAACAAAAAAGAATATAATTTAACAATATAAATAATTTTGATGAAAAATGTTTTTTTCTATTAAAAATTATTATTTTTCTCTATTTATTAAAACATGAAACTTATAAAAAAGGAACAACAAATTTACCCAATATAAATTTGACCATAAATCTTTAAAAGATGAATTTTATTTTTTAAAATATAAAATATAAAATGTGAAAAATTTGGATTTTAGATAGGTTCTCTATTAAAAGACGGTAAAATTATCTTCAGAATAACATAATTTTTTATGCATAAAATTGGGGTTGTTCATATGTTATACCTATAAAATCTATTGGATGAATATAAAAAATATATTTTTCATAAAAAAAATTATTTCATTAATAAAATTTATTAATTATAGTTAATTTAATTTATTAAGACGATACACATTTGGGATAAAAAAAATAGAAATATTTATTTTATATTCAATTGGTTTATACTTTAGTTTATAATTATTTAGAAACCATTTAATTATCTTATATTTTTATAAACCAAATATTTTCATATGATAGTTAGTATTATTAATATGTACAAATATTATGGCTATGTTAAAATTGTTACATTTATATTATAATATTTAGTTATTTTTAAGCTCGTTATTACATGCAATGTAATACATCAAAAAATGAATTTAAAAAGATACATACCATAAAAATATTGGTAGAGTTACACTGACACTTATGGGAAATGGTGGGAACTCAAATTCAGTGACCAACATAAAGAAGGGTACTTATTTCCATGATAGTGGAATGAATCAGAATCAGAAAGATAGATCAGTGAATATTAATCCCAAAAAAGTGTAAACTGGGATACATATAGTGGTTTTCTTTTGATCTCACAAAATGAGACTGTAGTGAACCACCAAGATCATGCCGAAATTATAACAAGATAGTGCATCTTTTTCACTATCATCGAAGTGATATAGTGTCAAGTGCACATGACACAGGTGATGTTTCGTAGATGTCACATGCCTTAATGGGACGAGGGAAGGAAAATAATTCTCACCTGTAGAATTGATCTTGCCATGGTAATTATAGAAATACTATGACTCTTAAATAATAGAAATATCAACATGGAAATAAAGAATAGAATGAAGTGGGTGAGAAGCATTATAGAGCTATTTGAGTGATACCTGGTGATGAATATGGACCATCGATGGTGAGAGGTACGATTATTTTGAATTCTATTTTTATAAAATATTTTTTGATGTAGTAGAATATCATTTATTTATTAATTCTTGTGCTTATTATATTATGGGAATACATTTTAAGATGATTCCTTCTATTTTAAAACATGAAACTCCTCTTGGTCAAAGATAATGTTGAGCCTTTATGTTCAAATAATGTTCTATAAATAATTATGGAGGTCAATTGTGTTGATATTTCACTTCTATTGAGATTGATTTGTGGGTAATAATATAGGTTATGAATTGGTTTAATATCCTCAAATATCTCATCTATTGTTATACCCAAAGTTTTATTTTTACAGCTGATGATGGAATCAAGAATCTATTTATAGGAGAACCAAATTGGAAAAAAGTAGCAGCATGCATGTTAAAACTCGATGATGGAATAATATCATACCAATTGGTAGCCTGAAATTTGGCATTAGTCGATGAGATTAGGGATAGTGGCATTCGAGCAATTATTGATAATTTTTTTGTTCTTCCCAACAATTTCTCATGGAGGACACCCACAAGAGATGTAGATTGTATGATTGATACCTTATTTACAATAATCCCCATATCACTTCCATATTATTAGATAAAACAAAAATAACTAAGGTAATTTAATGTGTATTTAGAAGAGATAGAAATTAAGTGGTTCATTCGGCCTACTATTTCACTTTGGGCACCACTAGTGTTGTTTTGGAAAAAGGAAGATAGAATACTTTGGTTGTACATTGAATATCATATGCATAAAAAAGTAATAGTAAAGAATCGGTATCATGTTCCATTCATTGATGATATTTTTGATCAATTGAGGGGAGGCCATCGGTTCTCAAAAATAAACTATCATTCACGATATCATCAATTGTGGGTTCATAAGAAGGATATTACAAAGATATATTTTAAAAGTAGATATGTCCATTATGAGTATGTGGTTATGAATTTCCATCTTACAAATTCAGTAGTGGTCGTTATGGAATTGAGGAATTTGTTATTTCAAAAGAATTTATATTCTTTAAGGTTCATGTTTTTGGATGACATATAAGTGTATTGAAGGAGAAATTTTGAACATGAGAAACACTTGGATACAATGATTGGGATCCTACCGGATCATTATCTATGTTCCCAATTATGAAAAAGTGATTTTTGGACATAATAGTTATGATTCCTTGGACGTGTAATCTCTACAAAAGGTGTTTCTGTGGATTTAAAAGAGGTAGAGGTTGAGATCACCTGAACATCACTAGAGGAGTTTTCTCTGATACACATTTTCCTTGGATTAGATTGCAATTAATGATGATTTTTTTTTATTTTTGACAACTATCATCTCTGATGACATATTTTATAAGAAAAAATGTTACATTTCAATGGAATGATGTCTGATATAAGTCTTTTAAAGACCATAATGTTCAAATTACATCTACTGCGATCTTGATTTTTTCCAAATCTGGACATGGTTATGTGGTGTATTATGATGCGTTGGGATAGTGGTTTGGATTTTTTCTCAAGCAGGGAGATAATTTTGTTTTCTATAGCTAAAGGAAGTTACTATTTCTAGAGAAAAACTCCCCACACATGGTTTTGAATTATTTTTTTCATCCATGATATGATTACATGGTGAAATTAAATCTTTCGTTATAAATTTATCGGGATTTTAGATTGTAAGAACATGAAACATATTCTCTAATAAATTTATTTAAATTTAGATATAGGAAATGTATAGAGTATCTAAAAATTTTAATGTTTTACTTGGTGTATACACTAGGTATGTAAAAGTTGGATGTAGATGAATTTTGAATGAAATCATATTGTTTGTTAATGAAATAAAATTCTGATTAGTGGCAAATAATATCAATGATAGCTTACACACATATAGATTATAATGACTAAGGTAGTGTTGTGGTTTTCTGATAGGTTTCATTGGTGCCTAATTTTATTGAGAAAGATAAAGTGGAATGGACAATCGATTTAAAATGTGAGACTATGATATCAAAACTAAATGGTGGGGATATCATTGAGAAATGGAAGATGTATGGGGTTTCAGTGTTTTGGTTTTGAGATTGGATGTATTAACCTATAGTTTGTTAATAATAACATATTTATGATTACCACTAATTAATATTATATATTCTATCCGAGAATACAAAAGATTTATTTGAAAATGAAATAAATGTATTTGTGGGTTTTCAAGAAAATAATGGAGGCCATGTTTTTTAGGAGACACATCACCTATTAGTAGGTTAATATATTGAACCAATGACCAAAGGGTATTTTAATTACTTTAATTATTCTTGATTATAAATTTAAGGAGATATTTATGGATTTTGTGATATGAATCCCATGGGTGGTTCAGAAACATGATTCTAAATGGGGGACAGGGGATCAAATCACAATAATAGCCCATTTCATCCCCTTTCATGAATTTAATGTGGTGAAGGACAATTCAAAAACTATATCTTATTGTTAGAAAAGAGGCAACAAATACCAGTTTTGATATTATTAGATAGGGATCCAATATTTACTTCTGATTATTGGAAATCATTATAATAAGATCTTCGCACTCAGATGGATCGACTATCAGAAAAGAAGATACAAACATTGAAGGCATTATTCAGGCTTGTGTAATGGATTTTTTGTTGCTCATGAGAGGAGAACGTACCGTTAGTGTATTACTCATATAACAATAGTTATTAGGCCTCATTACATATGGGTCATTTTGAAGAATTGTATGGATGCCCTTGTCATTCTCCACATTGTTTTGAGAAAATGGTGAGACATCACGAGTTGGATCATGTCTTGTATAAGAGGCAATAGAGAAGATTTAGTTTATCATAAAAGGATGGAGACTACTCAGATTCATCAAAAATCATAAGTGGATCATCATAGATGGATATTTTTTTCTAGGTTAGTGATCATGTGTTCTTGATAATCTCTCCAAGGCATTCTAATTGTCGGTTTAAATGTAGATAATGTTATCTATTAGTTACATATGCCCTTTTGAGATACATAAATGGGTCCATAAAGAGGAATATGGATCAGAATTTCCAACGAGTTCAGTTTAGTGCATAATTTGTTTCATGTATCTTAGCTGAAGAAGTACCAACCTGATCATGAATATGGTATTTTATGGGATCGCATTGACCTAGAACCCATACTTCATTAATTCATGTTCAAGTGAAGAGAGTGGATAGCGAAAAAAAGTATTTCATGGGAAAAGAATCAATTTAGTGTAGTTTTTTTGGAAACATAGTGTAATTCAATAGGAAATTTGTGAATGTGGAATGGAAATGGTTGATAAATGGCTTTGTGTTTTTGAGAAAAAATGGTGGGTTTCTACTCTTTGTGGAGAGAAAGGAAAAAGGTGGGGAGAATGTATCACCTATTTTTTATGGTAATTAACCCTTTAATTATTGGTTTTATGTATTAAGCATAATTAGGTACTATTTTGGTAGTTTTGGAGGAGTTTTTATATGTTTTTTTAAGATTTTCTAGAGGTGCATAGTTTAATCACGGTAATGAGAAACCATGTAACGCCTCTTGGAAACCATGGGAGTGAAAATATGGTTCACTAGAAATGTGCATGGTCGGCACATGGTTAGGACAAAATATGAGGAAATCTAGGACAAACCGGGATTTTATGAATATAGGTGATGTTCATGGTTTTCCAAACCATGTTAGGCAACCGTGTGATGGGTTTCTAGAGGCATTAGATGGTACATAGTTTCTAACAGTTTTCCAAACCATACTACTAAAGTGAACCATTTAAAATGAAATATTTATTTTATGGATATAACCCATTTTATCATCTTAACCCAACATTTCTCATTAATATGACTCTAACATGACTTCAGATTCTCCCAAAGGTTGTGTATACCCATCCTATTCATCGAAGAGTAATCCTTTAGTGATTCTTGGTATGTTGGAGGACCAGATTTATTGGAATGTGTCCCAGATTGGTATTTTTAATTATAATTCATCTTCTTCCATCTCTTATATTCATAGATACAATCTATTAGTGATAAATATATGTTTTTATTCTAATCAGGATGAGATGTGATTTTTTTGTTAACGTGGAACAAGATAAAAGCTAGGTTTTTTATGTTTCAACCCAAATTTTTGAAGAATATTGGGTGTTTTTCATTTTCACCTAAATTGTGAGGTAGGTGGATCTAGTATATAATTATATCATTAGAACTTAATTACATTATTTAATATTTATTTAATTTCATGAATTCAATTTTAAAAGTTTTGTTAAAATATTGATCAAAACCCTATTCTGTGAGGGTTTGAGAAATTTTCGGAAATTGGTTGTCGTGGAAAGTGCATTATAACATGATTTTAAAATAATTATTTTAAAATATGACCTCATTTTGTTTCATAAAAATATTTTTATGTAATTTATTTTGGAAAAAATGTTTTTTAAATGTATTTAAATGGTTGTATTGCGTGGGATTTGGCATAAATGGTTGTTTTATGTTCATTTCCATTGACATGACCCTATATAAGGGGTGTGTTCCATTGGGGATCCTAGAATATGGTTACCTTCTGATGACATTGTACATTAATAAGATACCATTCATGAGTATGGAACATTCACATTGGAATTTATGTATGGATGTTCGGATGTGTGAAATGGAGAGTGTTATGAAAAATGAAATGTGATAAATGGTTTCAAAGATTATATTTGGTTTCCTCCCATGTAAATTTGTATGTTTGGTATTTTTTTGGATTTGTTTAAATAGTTCTAAATTTTTATATATAATATTTTTATATAAATAGTTTTATATTTAAATACTGACATGTCCTATCATTGTGTCGTGAGAAGGGAAGTCAATTGATAAAATAATATAGAGTTCTATACTCATCCCATACATGGTAACAATGGTGAATTTGATGATATTGTAAATCAAGTCATAGGGAAAGGTGAGGAATCTCATTTTTTTAGTGATGCTTCTCTTTACCCTGGGATTCGATTTTGGAGTTAGAGATTTGAGAATGTTGGGTTTTGTGGTGTTTTTATATTGGGAGTCTTTGAGTTTTTTTTGGTTTTTTCTTCCTCTGCATACTCCAATATAGGATTTGGTATACACATTGTACTATGATTTATTCTGATGCTCATTTGGTTAATTTGTGTTTTATTGCATTGTTCTCATTCGTTATAAATTGATAGTTTCATTATATTTATCAGGGCTTGGTTATTCTATTTTCAAAGGTAAAACCATCCCCAACTATTTATAAAGCCCTTAACATTTATTTCTATCATTTGGGGTCTCAGGGATGTCACATATGTCTATTAACACCAACCGCCTCTTCCCATGATAATGGGGAGTGGAAGGATGTTTTAGAACATGAGTCAAAAATCAAAAAATAGTAATTCTATATAATATAATTATGTGGAATATAATTAAACTTATAAATAATAACATTTTTAAGCTTAATCACATAGACTTTCATATCATAATGTACTAGCAATAAAACTTACCCATAAAATTGTGGAACTGGACCAAATACCTACTCCATATAATCATTATGACTATGAAAAACCTCAAGTGCCTCTATAACCCTTTATATTTGGGTTAACCGATCATCCTCTATAACCCTTTATAGATGGTATAACCACCCTCTAGGAATAATAGGTTTAACCTGAGATATTAATAATAATCCCATAACATTTATACTCGAGCTATCCATGCACACCCCATAACCCTCAAGATTTTTTCTAACCACCCATATCTTATAAGAATTTATTCATGTTCTTACCACCCACACCCCATCCTAATATCATAAGATATTAATAATTACCCAATGCATTTGTGGGATATAATTTACCCAATATTCATATAAATATAAACTATACTCATAAACCAACACTATCGTAGGGGACTATAAGTTGTTTAAACTACAACCAAATGCTTCCAAAATAGTTTTTTAGACCACTGCTACTATTCATGTTGGAAATTAACTGGTTTTGTTATCACCCATTTATAGGTTGTTTCTAGAGAGTCGTAAAACTATATTTGGTAGTGGTTATTTTAATTTCTATAGGTGATTTTTATCTTGAAAATTTTAAATGGTTTATTGGGGTTTCAATGAGATTTTAATTTTTTTACCATATATATATGTAGTTTAATCAGCCACTATATAACTCTGTCAATAAAACGTTGCAGCCCCTAGAAAAAAATTATTTCAATAGCCATAATCAAATAAAAATGCCTTGGATAATATATAAAAAATATAATCATGTAAATATTATTAAATCTATAATAGACCAAATGTAAATGGAGATTAAATTTAAACATAATGAAAACTTGAGAATAATGTATTCCCGGTTAAAATATATATATTTATAGAACTGATGATGACTTTTTGTATATAGAAATTTCTAATAGGAATTGTAAATCCATTATAAAAACATTAAGAGTGTTAATATAGGATTAACCAAGTCTATGATACTATTAAACATAATCCTTGGTTAACATATTTTGAAACCCAAATAAAAAAATATACATTGAAATTTAATCAAAATTATAAAATTAAATGGTTAACAAAAAAATAAAAAAATCAATTGATTAGAAATATTATAAAGAAAGATCAAATAACAATGAATGAAAGACCATATTAAAAACCCCAAATTGGAAAATAAATCAATAAATAAGAAGTTCCTATAAAATAAACATCCAACAACCACATTGTGTTTCCACATCACCCATTATTACATATAACCACATTGAATAGTATTACCGAATCACTACATACTGAGACATAATCTCATAACCCCATCCCATATAAATGACCCTAGAATTCATTTCAAAATAACCCCCATCTTACTATCCATTGCATCGATCTTCTACATTACCACCACACATCCTCATATATTATTACCAGATTATCACCAAACAAATTCCAACACACCACACATCAACAAATAATGTGAAATGAATGTAGCATCATAAATATTTGATGAACATGTGTTATTATTATTATAATTATAAATCGTAACACATGCAGTTGAATAAAGTGTTAAAAATTAAGAAATAAGATATGAAATGTTTTTATTAATAAAACATAGATTACATTACATCCTTATTAAACTAGTGGCCACATCTAATCTAGAAAAGTCATTACAATCACTCGAAAAATAATCAGAGCACCACCAAGTAACATAAGAGGGATAAAGATATTTCCATCTTCCTATGAATTTTATATAATTAGATAATATTAATGACGTGAAGAAAAGAATACAACTGAGAACTAGATGGAAGTAGAGAACCATTCTTAGAAGAAAGAAATGAACATTTAGATGTTTTTTAATACCCGTAAAACAAGGGTATTTATAAATAATTTTGAAATTGTTAAAAAAATTTAACTTTTGGTTTTTATTATCCGTTGGGTGTTTTAAAATTTTAATAAGTATTAAAAATGATAATCGGAAAAAAAATATATCCTTTAATGTTTTATTAAGTGAAATGTTTAAAGTTATAATACAACATTGATTTTTGAAAGACAGTTCAATAAAATGGGTTTCAAATTGACTTTTAATATGGTGAATGTAATCTAATAGCAGAGATAATATATATATAATACATTGATATTTTAATGATAACATTTTAATTTTTTTTACCAAGTACAACAATACATACCAGGGCAGATCATGTATTACTACTTAGGTGGGAACTATGGCCAAGACTTTGGTTCAGTGGAGGTACACATTTTCCCAACCATGGCATCAGGAACATCTAACATGTAGATCCTTTTTCAAGATCCCCTCATATTCCAATATTGACCTTCTTCATTTTCCCCCCCTCATGACATATAACCAGAATGACTTTGCACTATGGACGTGTGCTTCATCTCCACCGTTATAGACTTTCTGGACTGATATCCCCATCTCATCATCAATACCTATCAAATTCTACAATTGATTCGTAAAAAATTAAGAAACAAACCCACGAATTACATTGAAAGATATATATATATATATAGATATAATATAAAACATTAATATATCAATATACTTATGATTTTAACCTAATTAACACCATTGTTTCATCTTCTTTAAGACAATTTCGAATGCAATTTCATTTCATTGATCAAAAAAACATGAAATATAAAATATGTTAATATATATTATATAAAAAATAAAGAATGAAGAACACCAATAGTCAAACCCCCAAAATAAAAAAAATTTATACTGTATTTAATTATATTATTTTAATTCAATATTAATTAATTAAATATTTAATTTTTTTAATGTAACATCCCAAGACATCATATTATGTTATCTCTTCAACGTAATTCAATAACTTTTGTTACACGCAATAGTGAGTTCGAGCGCACCAAAACATACCAAAGAAGCTGTTCAAAAAGTAGTTATGAATAGTATTAACTAAAATTTTAATTTTATATATATTTTATATAATTTTAACAATCATATTTTGTGTTTCTTAGAAATAATATGAGGTTAAATACATTTTTTCAGATAAATGAAGTATGTTTAAAAAAATAAAATTTTACCACCTATTTAATGGAGAATTTTTTGAGAAAAATATTTGATACTTTAGTAAATTCTATTTAATGAAATTAAATTATTCTTTAGAATCGAGACATAAAAATTTAGTCTGTATAAACTTTGGGTAATTTTCTGATAACTTTCATATTTTAATGAATATTGAAAATGCTAAATTTTAATTGAAAAAAATTTATTAATAGAAATAATTTATATTGTTAAATTATGAATTTGAATGTTTTAGAAGTATAATTTGATAATATTTTTATCATTTAATACAATTTAGGTCATTTCAAGTAATTTCACACTTAAATTTGACATAAACACATGTCAATCTTTTGATTGGTTTTTATTATTAAAAACTCGATTTTCAGTTTTCACAATGGGAATTAATTTTAAATTAATTAATTCAACTTATATGCTTTGAATTTGGAAAAATAGAATTAATTCTCGAATTCAGAATACCAAAATTACCTTAGGGTTAATTTTTGGTATTTTTATGAAAGCATTCAATTTTTGATTAACAGTGACAAAGCACTGCATTATTGTTTAAAAACGACTTTTTATATAAATAATTATTTATTTTATTTAAATTTATTATAAGTCAAAATGGATATATAACACCTATATATGTTTAAAGTAATTCATTGGAGTCGTTTTATTATAATATTATATGTATAAAATTTTATTGATCTTTTTACCGTCATTTACCCACATTCTAGGAGCATTTGTAAATTTTCATAGAATATAATTTTACCACTTATGTGAGTTTAATTTCAAAAATCCGAGATACACAGTTGATATCAGTAAGTAAAATTTTGATTAATAAAATGAATTTTTTTTGAATATTAACTTTTCACTTGTATTTAACACGATTAAAAGTAAATAGAGTAATTAAAGGGAAAAATGATATTATTATTACCCTAACACATGTCTTAATTATACTGGATAAGTATAATTCCACTAAAAAACCATAGGAATAAAATATAATCCTATTGGTCAACCTGGATTAGATTAGGACATTTATTATAATATTATTTAAAGAAGATTTAGAAGTGTAAAATTCAATGTTTAGTAACTAAACCATATTTAATATAGGGTTATACAAAAGATAAATTCGACAATAAATAATAATTAGAAATATAAAAAGATTTCATAAATTATGGTATTTTATTTATAATTTTTTCTCATTAAATAATTTAGTTTTTTTAATACACAATTATGATGGAGTAATTACCTAATTAATGAAAGCATCAAATAAATGGTATTATAAATATTAAAATAAATATAATTTCAATGTTTTTGTGGAATACATGAACTTTAAAGGTGAATATTACATTTCAGGGGTGATTAAATATGTCTTTTTTGAAGTAATAAATTTTTATGACTTTCACAAAAAAAATACAAAATAGTTCCAATATTGACATAAATCTTTTTTTAAAACTAATATTATATTATTAAATTATATAATATTCCAAAAATATATATGTTTTGGAAAAGGTCTTAAATAATATTATATATGTCATTAATGAACCACTTTAGTTTCTCTTAGACGTTTATAATATGTTTATTAACCATATACTGTAAGAATACAGGAAAACATGGTAAAAGTTAAACTAATTAACTAGTGGTTAAATATACAAGATAATGTTAATATGGTAACCCAAACTTTCCTAAAACCTATAGTTTGATAGGGGTTTGACCCATTCCCACCTCAGATCAGAAATAAATAAATTTTGATAAATTATAAACCGAAAATGATTTTATAATAAAATAATATTTTAAACATTTCTTATAGAGACCCTCACATCTCTTATAAAAGTGAACTTCCCCTTACCTCAAAATAACACCTCAAATTCCATTTTCCTACACCAAACCCTACCCAAATCTCCTCCCAACTACCCTCACTTCGTTCTAGAGTCATTACTTTGATCATAAAGATAACCTATGGATCCCTTTTGATCAACTCAAAAGGAAACACCCAAAGATGAGGTAATAATTTCACCACCCGCTTTCAAGTTCATTTCTTCTTCCACTTCCTCTTTCATTATTGTTTTCACAAATAAATAATTACTTATCACTATCTACATACTGTGATGTAATTATAAATATGGTACAACCATATTCTTTATTCTATTTATCGTATAAATGACAAAGTCACCATACGTGTGTACGTACGGCTTACCGCCTACACGTCGTGGTGTAGTTTGTTATTCAAAGCCTTAATTATTTGGATGGGTATAATATTGATTAAAATTGATGTAAATAATAAATATAACATGTTAATTATTTGATATATATGATATACCATCTAATTATATACGATTTCACCATCAATATAATAATATTGTCGCTCATGCATACATACGAATAGTCGTCTCCATGAATGCGATTAGATTCATTCCTCATTATAACCATTCAAGAATAATTTACTTTTTATGATTAAAAATCTTGTTTAATAACATAATATAATTTTGGATATGAATCGAATACATCCTATCTATATCAAACATGACTTATGTAAACAAAAGTATAAAAGAAAATGAATCAGTTAACACCTGGAACGACGACACTACTGAAATATTGTTAATAATGAAATATTACAAGATCATATACGATATAATATTTATGTATATGGTTCATTTATAATTTAATAAAAATTATTTAACTCTTATAAAGGCAGTTAATGTACCCTCAATCAAGGAAAAGTACAAGGTAAGGGTAAATTCCTCAATCTCATTATTATCCGAGATTGTTTATGTGAAAGTATTTTCTGGGACATATAATTATCCATATGCATGTTTCATAAAAGAATTTTAAAAATTAGTCTTTTAAGGTAATATTTAACTAAAACATAATTTAAATGGTTTTAAATATTTATTTCTTAAATAATTCTCATTAATGTCCTTGTTTTCAAATTAGTTTTAATGATTTATTTATATGCACATGAATGTTTTAAAATGTTAATTGCTTAAAAATTATCAAAGTGGTATGGAGAAAATTGATTAAAAAATTTCTTTCAATCGTCTTACTTTATAATTTGTGAGACTTTTAAATGATTTATTGAAAAAAAGATATTACTCTCAAATGGATTTATTTATTATTTTCAACTATGTTAACATCCTTTTTGGGTATTATTCTTTATTGAGGTTCATTTGTTGTAAATACAATCATCAATATTGTATTGAATGAGTTATGATATGTTTGACTATGAATGTGCTATTTTTATACCATTCATAGTTTATGGTTGAAGTATTTACATTTCATATTCTAGTTCTAATAAAATTGTTTATGTTAGGTTTAATTATTTTCTTATGAGGAATGCATTGAACTTAGTAAGTGATGGGTGGAGCCTGCTATAGCTCCTCGATGCACTGTAAGTCTCTTGAAAAAAATAATTGTCTCGGAAAAAGGCCTTGACAAAATCTTATTTATAGTCTGGTTACGAGACCTTGACTATGTGATCATAATGTCCGGGATTATGCATTCCATCATTATGAAATTGGCTATAGATATTGAATGTGATTATTCGACTAGTAGAATATCAATGTTAATAAGTAAATAGCATTATTTAATCAATCAATGCCATATTATGTAGAAGTTTATGTTTAAAATTATTGTGTTTTAGTCTTATTAATTTCTTTAAATGTTTATGTTTATTTATGAATGATTCAACTTTATTGTTATCCTTACTGAGCATCTGAGCTCACCCCTTTCTATGTTTTATTTTTCCCAGGATGTGAAGAAGTATATTATGAATGACCTGTAGGGACAGTCTAGGTGATATAAATGTGATCAATGGATACAATGTTGTTTTTTTATTTTTTAATGTAATGTCAATGTTATGAATGTATATAGATCTTCCAAGTATACTAAACTGATCGGTCTTTCGGGACATGATTCTGTGTATCATGCCAGTGTTTTGAAATAATGCACCAAATCTAGGTATCTGTGTTCGGGGCATTACAGTTGGTATCTGAGAAAGCTTATTACAATCCTTAGAAACTAGGTTAAAAAATCTTATTTGAGAACATTACCCTAAGATATAATTTGAGGATTAGTAAAAATAACTTCCTAGAACTTTGGTATTGTAGAGATTTTTTATATTTTCTATGAAATACATCCCCATCGGGATACGAGCAGGTAGAGGCGGCTCTGGAACATATGTATGTAGGATTGAATACTCTAACAAGCAGTTTCGGGCATGAACTGGGGTATCTTGGTACACGAAAAAAGGCCTTGCTGCACTCCAGGTTATGACACTCCCAAGGGATATTCTTAGGATAATTCACATTTTTATTACAAGCCATTATGATGGATTTTGGAGTAAATAATTCCTCAAAGAAAACATTTTAGGATTATAGATCATATGCATAATATTTTTAATTTACGTTAGGTGTTTTCTAAGTTTGGAATTATGCATTAGGATTCATAAAATATCCTTGTGTATGCCATTGTTTATAAATGGCGCCTAGTAGAAGGAATGAGAATTCTAGAAATATGCATGATCAAAAGATTAAGAAGGATCATGTCTTTCATGGTATTATGGGAACATTTAAAAAGGAAATATTCTCCCACGTATTCTAATCATATAAATAATTAGTATCATGTGTTAATAATATATTTATCGAATTAATGAGTCCTAAGCCTTAGAACAAAAGAATGAGAATAAAAGGATGGAAGAGAGAAAGATGGATAAAGAGAATAAGAGAAAGAAGCATTTTACCATATGTGATAACTGTGGAAAAAATCATCTTGGTAAATTCTTGAAGGGGATGGGAGTTTGTTATATGTGTGGAGAAAAAGGACACCAAGTACATGATTTCAAGGGTTAGAAAAAGGTTTCATATGTACAATGATTCATTTGCGTAGAGTTGGGACACTACGTGAATGAATGTCCAAATCATCAGAGTATACCCCAAATGCTTCTATTGGATAATAATCATGTTATGATACTACCGAAGATGAAGAGGAATGGTTATAGTTCTTATGTTGTTATTAATGTACTATTTCATTTGAGTGTTTTATTATTTATGTGCATGTTATAACAATTATATAGTATATTAGGATTGTACTGCAATACTATTTCATTAAGTATTTGATATTGTGGGGAACCATGAAAAGTGAGTGAATAGAAGGTTAATTTTTTTTGGAAATTATATGGTTGAGAAAAAGATAAACATTAATATGGTTCTGATACTAAGGTAGTGATTTTGGAACAAGATATGATTTATTTGGATAAATTATATTGGATATTTTTGACTACCTGGAAACTGATTAATGATTTGTATATTCCGTCATTGTTGGAGTTTACATCATTTTTGGATATAAAGAGTATATCCAGTATTCTATAAGGAATAAGAGAGCATGAATGTAATCAATAAGGTTTTATGGTAATTCAGGTAGTTATAGTGTTTTAAAATAAGACATGATGAAGGTATTACCCTGTTATTATGTGGTGAAAGATCTTCATTGTGTTTACCTTCCTTATAAATTTTGGACTGTGAGTTTGGACAAAAATATTTTAGATAAGTCTAATGGTTGGAATGGATTATTATAAACATTGGATTCCATTGTTTAAGGTTAAAATACCTTCTTAATATTTTTTTGACTATTATAAAAAGGATAACCCAGAGGTTGGGCGACAACTCGTCACATCCAGCAAGGCCTCTAGACTTGAACCCGCAATTGAAGGGTGACAAGGGTGCATCACCTACCACTAGCCTACGAGATTTCTTGGTTTGTGCAATGTAGTTTTTTTAAAAATTCAGACAAATAAATTATAAATTAATTATTTTTTATTCCCTATACGATTATGATAAGTGTAATATTTTTCAATTTTATAATCTTTTGGAGTAAAAGATGATTTTGAGGTAGGAATTAGTTGAATGATGAAACTATAATTGTCAAGTATATTTTTTTCTCTTTTTCCATGAATAAATTAATTCTTAAACTTTATGGAAGAGATCTTAATACCAAAAATGTGTTATCCTATTACCTTAGGTTTTGTTGAATTGATGATATTTTATATCATCATATATTGATGGCTTTAATGCCCTAAATTTTACACTTGTTTGTGATTGATAACCTCAATCAATCTCAATAAATATTTACGTTTTCCTCCAATTATGTGTCTCTAATTTTCAACAATTTTCTCTTAATCGATATAATAATTTAGTGGTGACTTTTTTATTTCCCTTTCCCTCTTATTAAGAATAAAGTTTATTTAACCAATTATTAATGTGGGTTTTCCACTATGTTATTTTTCTATTTTTAACCATTTATTTTCAAAGAACAATTTAAAATTTCTAGGATGCAATTTATTAATGGAGGGGAGAATGTAACACCCCATTATTTCATAGTATGTTATCTCTTTAATGTAATTCAATAACTGGCACTACACGCAACAATGAGTTTGAATGTACCACAACTTACCAAACTAGCTGTTCAAAAATCGGTTATAAATACTATTAACTTCATTTTGAATTTTATATATCTTTTATATAATTTTAACATAAATATTTTTTGTTTCTTTGAAATAATATATGGAAAAATTAAAATTTTTAGTTAAAACAAGTATTTTAAAAAAATTCAATTTTACCGCCTATTTAATAAGGAATCATTTAACAAAAAATATTTGAAACTTTTATATATTAAATTTAATAAAATTAAATTATTCCTTAGAATTGGGACATAAAAATTTTGATTGGATAAATTTTTGGTACATTTCTGGTAACTTTCATATTTTGATGAATACTGAAAAATACAAAATTTTAATTGAAATCAACTTTTTTAATTGAAATAATTTGTAGTGTTAAATTATAAATTTTAATGGTTTGGAAGTATAATTAGATTATAATTTTATCATTTCATATATCTTAGGTCTTTATAAGTAATTTCACATTAATATTATACATAAACACGTGTCAATAATTTGATAGTTTTTACTTTTTAAAAACCCGCTTTTCGGTTTTGACAACAGGCAATAATTTTAAATTAATTAATGAATTTTTTTTGTTTTGAAAGTGGAAAAATATAACTCATTTTTGAATTCCTAATATTAAAATTATCTTAGGGTAAAGTTTTGGTATTTTTCAGAAAACATTCAATTTTTTATGATTAATGAAAAAACATTGCATTATTGTTTATAACCAACTTTTTATATAAATAATTATTTTTTTATTTAAATTTATTTTCATACAAAATTGATATAAAATACCTATATAAGTTCAATGTTATTCATTGGAGTCATTTTATAATAAAATTAAATGTATAAATTTTTATTGAATTTTTTACCGTCTTATACACATCTTCTATGAGCATTTTCAAATTTGCATAAAACATAATTTTACCACTTATGTGAGATGAATTTCAAATTTATGAGAGAAAAATTTGATATTATTAATTAAATTTTGGTTTAATAAATTGAAAATAAATTGAAAATAAATTTTTTGTGAAAAGTAACTTTTACCTTTTATTTACCAAGATTAAAAGTAAATATAGTAATTAAAGGTAAAATTGATATTATTAGTACCCTCAAACATGTCCTAATTCTATTGGTTATGTGTAATTCGACAAAAAAACCTTACAGATAAAATATGATCCTTTTGGTCCACTTGGATTAAATTAAGTCATTTGTTATTATTTTATTTAATGAATAGTTAAATCTGCTAAATTCAATGTTTAATAAATAAACCATTTTTAATATCGGGTTATACATAAGATAAATTCAACTATAAATATTAATTAGAAAGATAATAAAATTTCAGACATCATTGTATTTTATTTATAATATTTAGACATTAAATAATTAAATTTATTTATAACACAATTATAATGCAGTAATTAACTTATTAATAGAAGAATCAAATAAATGGTATTATAAATATTAAAATAAATATAATTTCAAATTATTGGTGACATCCACGAATTTTCTAGGAGAATAATACGTGTTAGAGTTGGTTCAATGTATCTTTTTTGATGTAATCAAGTATTTATGACTTTCGAAAAAAACAAATACTAAATAGTTTCAAAATTGACATAAAAGAGTTTTTAAAACAAATAATATATTATTAAATTATATAATATTCTTAAAAAAACTTTGTTCGGCCAAAGGGAAAATATAAAATTATATATGTCATTAATGAACTACTTGAAGTAATTTTAGATGTTTAGAGTATGTTTATTAACCATATATTGTAAGAATACAAGAATACACGGTAAAAGTTAAACTATTTAACTAATAGTTAAATTTAAAGAATAAGTTAATTTGGAAACCTAAACTTGTCTAAAACAAATTGGGTGACATTATTTCGACCCATACACACCTTATATTTTATATAAATCCATTTTGATGCATTATAAATTGAAAATTATTTTATAATAAAATAATATTTTAATCTTTTCCTAATGTGACTCTCACCTGTCCTGTGAAAGGGTACTTCCCCTTCTCTCAATATCAGGCCTCCAATGCCATTTTGACCATCAAAAACCTACCCAAATATCCTCCCAACTACCATTACATCGACCTAGAGTACTTACTTTGATAAAAAAGTCATCCTATGGATCCCTTTTGATCAACTCAAAAACAAACACCCAAAGAAGAGGTATTAATTTCAACTCCCTCTTTCTAGTTATTCTATTCTTCCTCATCCACTTTCATTGTTGTTTACATATCAAAATAATAACTTCAGTACCTTATATATACTGTGATTTTAATATAAATATGTTACAACCACATTTTTTATTCTATCCACCCTATAAATGACAAAGTCACCGTATATGCGTACGTACGTTTTACTGTCTCCACGTCGTGGTGTAGTTTGTTATTCAAACACTTACTTATTTGGATGGGTATAATAACGACTACAATACATTTTCATAATAAATATAAAATGTTAATGATTATTTATATATGATAAAACATCCAATTACAAACTATTTCACCATCAATATAGTGATATTGTCGCTCGTGTGTACGTACAGATTACCGTCTCCACAAACCCGATGAGATTCATTTCCCATCCTAACCATTCAAGAATAATTTTCATTTTATGATTAAAAATATTGCTTAAGAAAATTATATCATTCTGTATATGAATCAAATAAATTTTATCCATATCAAAAATGACTTATTTGAGAAATCATATAAAGGAAAACAAATCCGTTAACACTCGAAACATTGATACTACTGAAATATTATGAACAAAACAATATTATAAGATCATATATGATATCATATTTTTGTATATGGTTATTTTACAATTTAATAACAGTGATTTAACTATTATACAAGAGGTTAATGTAACCTCGATCAAGGAAAAGTACAAGGTAAGGGTTAATTTCCCAATCTCAATATTATCCGAGATTGTTTATCTATAAGTATTTTCTGGGACATTTTTATTATCAATGTCCATGTTTCATAAAATATTTTTCAAACTGAATCTATTAAGGTACTATTTAACTAAAACAACGTTTTAAAAATTTTAAATAATTATTCTTCCAAATCAATCGCATTAATATCTAGGTTTTTAAAATGTTTTTAAAGATTTATTTATATGGACTTGAATGTTATAAAATGTTAATTCAATTAAAAATTTCAAAGTGGTATTGGTCACTTTGATTCAAAAATATCTTTTAAAATTATTCCATATAAATTGTGAGACTTTTAAATGATTTCATGAAAAAAAAATATTTCTCTCAAATGGGTTTTACTGATTATTTTTAACTATGTCAACATTATTTTTTGTTATTATTCTTGATTGAGGTTGATTTTTTATAAATACAATCATCAATATTGTATGGAATGTGTTATGATATTTTTGACTGTGAATGTGCTATTTTGATACCTTTCATGGTTTATAGATGAATTTTTGACATTTCTTATGCAAGTTTTAATATGAATGTTTATGTTATGTTTAAACCTTTTCATATGAGGAATGCATATGACTTAGTAAGTTATGGGTAGAACCTGCTATAGCTTCTCGATGCATCGGTAGGTATCATGAGAAAAAGTAGTGTCTTGGCACAAGGCCTTGACAAAATCTTATTTGTAGTATTGGAACAAGGCCTTGACTATGTGGTTATGATGTCCGACAATATGCAATCCATCATAATTAAATTAGCTCTTGATATTGCATTTGATTATTCAACTAGTAGAATATCCATGTGAATAAGTAAATGTAATTATTTGATCTATAATTTCCATATTATTCTGAATTTTATGTTTAAAAGGATTGTGTTTTAGTCTTCTACATTTCCTTAAATGTTTATTTTTATTAATGAAAGTTTCTACTGTATTGTTATCCTTACTGAGAATCTCATATCACCCCTTTCTATGTTTTATTTTTCCCGGGATGCGAAGAAGTATATTATGACTGAACTATAGGGATAGTCTATGGGATATGAATGTGGTCAATGGAGACAATGTTGTGGTCTTTTTTCATTTTATTATGTAATGTAAAATTTATGAATGTATCAAGTACATCCAAGGCTACTAAACTTATTGGTCATTCAGAACATGATATTTATACCATGCTAATGTTATGTAATAATGCACCGAATCTGGGTAACTAGGGTCAGGGTATTACATATAAGCCCTCATTTTTTCAACATTAACACCTGATCCATTCCTCAGAAACCATACCCAATTGCATTCTCTATGTGAGAACCAACATTAACATTGGGTCATCTAAATTTAAGGTAACAGATTGATTTTATTTTTTTGAAACATTTCAATTTATTTGTTTAATTTATTATTTTTATGGGATTTATTTTCTTATAAATCATTCAATGTTGGGATTTTTTATAGGAGTTTTATTTGTTTTAAAAATTTATATTTTTATATACATATATATATATTCATAATTTTAAATTTAATAATAAAAGTATTGAAGAATTTAATAATTTTAGAAAGTGTTTTTTGAAAAACAGTATTTTGGTTCCAAACATTGATTTAAAACAAAACTTATCTAAGTATAATTAACATTCGTGCAAATTATAAATGTTTTCAAAAATATATTTCATATTTTACTTTTAAAAAGTTACATAACTTTTTTTGTTTTTGTTAACACTATATTTTTTAATTTATAAATAAAATATACTTGGGTGGAGATATCATTTTATCTGATCTATTAATATTACCAATTTATTTCTATTAATTAATTATAAATGATAAATTTTATCATTTTCTATTAACTATTCAATTTCAACAAATAATAAATTAAAAAAATCTAATTTTAATGTGTGAATCATTTTTATATGTCCCTGAATTTAATTCATCACATTATATATGGACATCAACTAAGTTATTATTGAAATTTCATTCATTTTTATTCATGTATTCAATTTATTTGTTAAGAATTTATATTTATATCTTTTAAATCTAATGAAATTATTTATAATCAAGGATTTATCCTAGTTAATGGTCTACAAATTATTAAAAGAATATAATAATTACATGTTATGTATGATGACTTTATTTTATAGAAATAAGTTATGTATGTTTTTCATTTAAAAGTTATTTTGTTTAAGAGTGAGAAAAGAATGACCCTTAAAATATTTCTTAACATTATGGAACTAATGTGATGAAAGTTTGAATTTGGTATAGGGATTTAACCCGTAAATATTAGGTGATATTTTCCCAAACATGATATGACTATGTTGAATTATTTTTTGTTGACTATCATAATTAATACAAAAATGAAATTATTATTTTCAAATGGAAAAATATGCAGAATTATTTGAACATATTATAACAGTTGATATTAATGGTTTTTAAAATAATTTGATCTTGATATTTCTCATTGTTTTGAAATCATATTTTTAAATATTAATTTTATAAAAAATTATTATTTTTAATGTGACAACCAATGATTTTGGAAACCCTTACTAGGAAAATTAATTCCTCACCATTTTTTTAAATTTATTTTTCATTTGTTTGTTAGAATTTATATATGATGTGTATTTATTTTAGGAGGTAGATCACATGAAGATATTTAAATAAATTTTTTTATTGTTATATTAAATTTTATTGTATGTTTCCAATTCTCTATAACATAGATTTGAAAATTTCCTGTAATACAAAATGATCAGTGTATTTTCCATTTGTCTTTTACAAAAATAATACATTGAATTTCTATGTACGTAATTCAAAATTATGGGTTTAGGGATTTACATATGGTATTGAAGTGATGTTATAGATAATTTTTGAAAATTAGAACAAATTGAAAATTTATGTTTCCCACTTATTTAGAATTTTTTCATGATATTTATAACTAGAAGAGAGAATAACATGATCAACTATTTTGTATCTTCTAGATGAATTACTCAAAAACAAAAACTTTAAATGAATATCAATTGATTTTTTAACCCTTTTCAAACCATATAATCTTCTAGAACCAACTTTACGTGATATCCAATACCAACGATATACACCAATTATTTCGAGGATTAGGTTTTATCTATTTTTTCATTGTGCATGCGCAACTTCCATTCAATCCATGAATAGGAAAGTATTTTGAGGTTGTTTTAAAATTGTTCACCCTATATGATCAGTTTGAGTCTTTAGTGTATTTTATGGATGATGTAGAAGAGGGTGACCACTACATAGCTTACCTATGACAAGTTTTTTATTTCATTTTATAGGGAAGACATAATAATTTGGAAGTTTTAAAAGATGAACCAGTTCGATTGTTTTCTAGAAATCAAGTCCAACTGGATGTCTCTAAGCTATAAACCCCTCATAACTTAGTCACTTAATCCTATAAATGTGCACATGAGTTTGACCATAATTTCTTGATTTCTTTTTCAGAAAAAGAAAGTGGAGAACTCAAAACTAAAAATATGATCAGTTTAACTAGATGAAATGTACCTTCCCATAAGGATCTCTAACATGGGATATTTTGGTGAAGGTATTATCTAATAAACATAATACATTTTTGTATAAATAATAGTATTCATAAAGATGTTTGTGTAGTAACACCATTGTTGTACGAAGAATATAACGTATGTGTGTATAAATGAATTCCAAATTCGTAATTCAATAAATGGGGGGGAATAAAAACCTGAATATATGATATACATGGGTTATTATTATTATTATTATTAATTTATTTCCAATACAACATTCAAAAATTAGGAAATGAAACAAGGAATTTTTTTAATTACTAAAACATTGATTAAATTACATCCTTATTAATCCAGAGACCATAACTTCTCCAGAAACACATTTCAAGTCCCAGAAATATAGTTGGAGCACTACCGAGTAACATAAGAAGGTGGAAGGTGTAGTCCACTTCCACGGAATTTCCCAAAATTATAAAATAATTGAAAATAGAATATTAAAAACACTAAGAACTAGATGTATATTGAAAAATATGACTGGATGAATGAAATGAATGATGATATTTCCTATGAATACCATTAAGAGATGAGTATTTAAAAGACTTTTTATAACCCTTGAAAAAAATATAACCATTAGGTTTTATTAGTTGTTGGGTGTTTTAAAATTTTTATATTTATTTAAAATGATAATTGAAAATAATATGATATTTTGTAGCATAAATTTTTTAAACATGTAATACTTTTAAAATTATAATATAACTTTTAGCTATGAAAGATGGTTCTATAAAAGTGGTTTCAAATTTACTTTTAATATGGTGTATGTAATATAAATGAATTGATAATATATTTTTAAATATATAACTATTTGATGTTTTTTACGAATTTTTTACAAAAATATACTAACTAAAACACCAGAGACCAAGGAAGCCCATGCCCCAATTGTTAGGTGGGAATTAATTCTATTATATAGGTTCAATGGAGATTCCTAGGTGTAGATACCATGGATGCCCATATCAAGAGATAATAAGGCTATAATAATAAACTTCCAAAGATAAAATATAGTCAGTGTATAGTGTGGGATGAATCCTAGGGATGAAAAAGTGTATAAGGATCATATTGCGTCTTTGTTACTGTTATCAGGGGGGTTAAAAAGTGTGTCTTAGATTATATAGGGGTGTGGGTTTTATTTTCATTTCGATGTAGGATTCTATGGGATGAAATCCCAGATGTTCAATCACATTAGGATCATCTGATACATTGATCCTTTTTTTTTGGAACTCATCATCCTCCAATATTCATCTTCTATATTTTACCCTCTGTGTAGATTCAAACTAGTAGGTCATTTTGGAGTTGTTATGTCCATATTATCTTCTTTTGAGGTCTCCCTTAAACCATGGACCCAACTTAACCTCAACCCCTTTAAAAATTATGTAATTAATTCTTAAAAAAAATATGAACCAAAAATCATCTTACACACGAAAATACATACAAATTATAAACAACATAATATATTGATATCATTATGATTTACACTAATTAACACCAATGTTTGACCATCTTTGGGTCAATTCTGAATCCCCTTTCATATCATTGATCACTACAACATGAATATATATATATATATATATATTATAAGAAATTATAAAAAACATAAAAAATAGTCAAACCCACCAAATACCTATTTTTACACTTACATAATATTTAATTACTTTTTCCAGTTTGTGTTTAATTAATTAAATATTTTAATTTTTAAAAAACCCACTTTTTTCACCTTGGACACTCAAACTGTTTCTCAGAAATAATACGCTATTTATTTCTCTATGTGTCTAGCCACCATCAATATTTAATTCATCATAATTTATGGTATGGTTTTGTTTTAATTTTTTTAAACCTATCAATTTATGTTTAAATTTTGGGTTTCTGAGAGAACATTTTTTATTACAAATATTTAAATATTTTGTTTTTTGGAAGGGTAATTTCAATTTTATAGTTTTTTTATATGTTTATATATATATATATAAGTGTTTTTATACATTAAATTTATTTGAAAAAATCATGTCTAAAATTCATAATTTTTTCAAGTCTTCCTTGGAAAAAAATTATATTTTGTTTCATAAGAGGTGAGTCATTTGGTGAAGTTGAAATAGTTTTCAATTTACTGAGAATATGAAAAATTCAATGAGTTCTAAATGAGATGATTGTTGAGATGGTCAATAGTTCATAGAACATTTTTCATTGATCGTTTGAGTTGATAAAATTTTTACAGTAGTTAATGGATTAAAAATAAGTAGACGATATGTGTGAGGAGGATCTGATATTTGTAGAAGAGGCGGATCCTGTAAGGAATTTATATTTTTAATTCAGGATTGAGTTGTTTGGATTCACACTTTATTAGGATATTGGTATTTTTTTAATGTTATATACATTAAAAATAACGACTCTTTCCATCCAAAAAATGGGATTGTCCCCTCAGTGGGATGTCTAGCTCAACCATAAGTTGGTTAACATGCCTGAGGAAATCTAGCACAAATGGAACACCAATGTGAGACAATGGTGGGGCAGAACATCACCATAGAATTGAAGCGAAGAAAGACCAGCATTAGGTGGTTCCAAGATGCATAGGATATCAGGACTGGTAACTATATTATGAGCCAAATGATGCATGAATTGTAATATAAATGTGAGACGAATGTCATGAATAATTCTAGTTGGGATTTCATTGGATGATCCAAAACCATCCGATCACTTGATAAAATTTTCCCATTCATCTGAACTTCAGGTCATGCTATTAAATGTGTGATATACTTGGATGAGTTTTTCTAGGTGTTTGACCTATCGGTGATCATCTCAGTGGAATTGGATCCCATCAAAGATGCATTTGTCTTTTATAGGAAGCCATCGAGAGGTTATTTTCATAAAAATATTCATTTCTTTTTAATTTAATCCTCGATATATTTTCTCCCATCATACTTTCATAGTTCATAACATCATAGGTTGATCAAAATGTTATGAAACTCTATTTTCATCATTAAATAATGATTGAATCATGGAATTACAGCTTGTAAATATTTTGAATTTAATTGATGTAGTGTTGTCTTGTGATATGAGAAAGTGTTTGAATGAACTAAAAAATTACTGATTTTACATGATTCCATAAGTTTCTGATACTATTTTCACTGCCTATTAATTCCCATGGTCATGTTCATTTTGTTTCATAGTTTCAGATAAATTTATTTCGAAGAAGTTGTGTCACATTAAATCTCTATGGTTCATAGAAGAGGTGTTTTTTCTCTTCTACATTCATGAAAGTGGGGATACTTCTTCAAGAACTCTACTTATGTATTGAAAAATTTAGGTTCTTCTCAAAGAAGGAATTTCTGGGAAGATTTTGGGATCTTGATATTCTTATGAGTATTCACTAGTATACATGATTATTTATTAAGGAACTACAAATCAATGAAGACATCCCCCATGTACCATGAAGATAATTAACAATATAGAACCCATGCTTTACCAAAATGATATGATAATGTCACTATAATTCCTGCATAAAGAAATATGAGGTATAGAATACAATAGATAGAAAAATGGGAGTTTGAAAGTATCTATTTTTGTTGAGTGGTTCTTATTAAGTCTTAACTTAGTTGGGTTTTCACATAAAATTAAAATTATATTAATAGTGTGTTTTCATGATTTTTTGTAGTAGATATTAATACACTACCAGGGGCATCTCATGTATTGAAGGAAGTAGTTTGAATTAATCCAATATTGTATGTTCTCTATTAATGATTTCAAACATTGTAAAAATACACAAAGTATTAATGAAGAGACAGTATGTCATATATTTTTTGAACGCATTGTAATGTCGAATTATCATGAGGTTTTCTAATTTATAAAAGAATAATTTGTGTGTATGTGAATATAAAAACTACAACCAAGGGATGTTTAGATAGTTAGTTCATTCTGATTCACATGAAATAACTCATGCATGAAATAATAGAATTTTATGCATTAAATTTTAAATTTATGAGGTATATAAAGTATAAATTTCATGATAATTGTGAATTGGGTTTTTGAGATTTATGCCAAAGAATTATATAATAAGTTCACATGAATTTTATTGAGGAATCTTTAGTGGTTCATTCTGATATTTCAGTGATTCACAATGTATGTGAAAAATTCTATTAATTCAGATTTATATACTGATCCAACTAGTAGGTAGAGTTTTTTTATTATATTTAGTTGTGGGAATAGAGTTGTAGTTGATGTGAGAAAGTGCAGAACCCATTTATACTAAGAATCTCAAAGAGGAAGATATGTATTGTATTATAGGGTCAAGATGAATATCATTTGATCATAATCATTGTGTTTATGTTTTGATTATTGAAAACTGGTGGGAATATAGTCTAAATAACTCTAGTGGGATTCTATTATATAAATAATGAGAGGATTCTAGTATAATTTGGGAAAAGGATCATGCCAACCCACAACGGTTTCAGGGTAATACCTGACCAACCCACTGGTAATTGTGGATTGATTCATAGTAAAGAATGTTTGTCTCAGATCACCCCAAACACAGCGAGGACATTTTCACTCACATTAGGGGAGAACTGTGTAAAAATAATGTCGGCATTTCATTATTTACATATTATCTCACATATGGTATAATTGTGTTTTTAAATATGGAAGATCTATTCACTCTAATAAGTGAATATGTTCTCATTAAAAATGGGTAAGAGAAAATTAATGAAAATTGGTAAAAAATTGTGTACACGCATTCACCCTTCCCCCTCTCAGTGTAATGGCATGGTCCACTAGTTACTTCAATTGGTATCATATCCAAGGTTACACCTATGATTAGATATATTTTTTTGTCCTAGTGGTTTTTATTATATTTATATGTTGTTATGAATGGAATTTGAAGAATTTTTAGAGATTTCTTAGATGAAAATTTTAGTTTCTATCTATGTTAGTTCCAATAATGTGGTTTCAAAAAAACCATGAAGAATAGATATACGAAAGAGGAAAGAAACCTGAAAAATGATTTTAATAAGAAACAGGATACATCCCAAACTAGAAGTAGTCATAATGGTACCCTATCAATAGTTTATGTTAAATCAGTTGATAAATATCCTCTTGGTGCGTATTGTTCAAGTAGTGATGAATAATAATTTATTGAATAAATTAGTAGTTTTTATTCTAAAATCCAAAATTATTTGAATAATTTTCTTACTGAAGTTGTCTCTTAATTTAATTGTTTTATCAAGGGACAACATGATGAATAGTCACAACTAGAAAAGGAAGATGATGATACGAAAAAAGTTATAGAAAAAGAGTTTCAAAGATGTAAACTTATCTTGAAAATTATTGATTCCAAATAAATAAATATAAAACATTTAAATGAACTTTTATTCTATGATAATGCATAATTGGAAAGAAATATGTGTGGGAATGAAGTTTTTGAGAATGTCATGACAGAGATGATTCTTACACTTACAGAATATCATAAAACTATCATAAATATTAAGTATTCATAGATAGAAATCAAAGACATGGATGATACATTCATCCATGGTGGAAATCAAAATAATGGTCTATTTTTAACTATAATGAAAAATTAAATTTGATTGAAACATAATTACAAAAGAATATTTTAGAGAAGGATGCGATAGTGGAAGATTATATTTATGTGATATGTGAATTTTAAATACTATAAAAAACATTTATGAATATTAAAGAATCCCATATTAAGGTTAAGACAAAATGAATTTATGAGATGAATAATTATATACTATATTCAATCTAAATGAACAATAATCATGATTAGAAAATTAAAATTCAATTGGAAAAAACTGAAGGCTATTAAAGATGAGAAACATTTCCTCAACATGAAGTGTCTTTAAGTGAAAGTAAATTTGAAAAATATAAAGCAAACACAATTAATGACTTCATATAAAAAAAGTGAAGATATTATTAAATAACATAAAGATCAAAATAATTATATAAATATGAAATATATTGTTTTGGGGGTCAAGTTAAACAACTTTTGAATATTTAAGCTAAATTTTCACAAAAAATTGATATCATAAAATGTGCCAAGAATAATTATGAAAAGAGTCTTACTTAAAAATATACACATTCAAGTGGAAATAAAAACATGATATTACCAAAATAAAAATTTGATAAAATCTCATTAAATCATGTAACCCTTAATCTGTATTATTATATTTGTACTATTACTATTTCATCTATAAGTACAAGATCCAAAAATAATTCTGGACAAACATAAATAAAGAAGACTGATGATAAATCCATCATATCATCAAAGGTGGATATTAAAAGGAATGTGAATTCTTTTTCCCCACAAACATCTTATATTAATAATCATATTCTCCAAAATCAAAAAGACATAAAAACTATCCATGTTATATCACAAAAAAAGAACTAATATTTGTTGGCTATTGTTGGTGTTGGTTGAAATTTCTTCATGGAGATATTGACTATTGGTATAATATATGTATGCATGATATTTAAACAATACAAATATTAAAGGGGAGAAAATATTATTTTAAGATAAATCCTGTAATCTTGAATCATAATTCAAAAAATAATTAGAATATGTATATCAAGAAAAGATTTGATTATCATAAATTCTTCTGTGATTATTTCAACATACATGGTCACAATTATAATGAGTGCTGGTATGTAACAAATTTTCACAATGAAAATATAGATATGATTAGAATACCACAAAAATTAAGAGACAAATAACTAAAGCATAAAAGTATTCCTCGGTGTATAAAAAAGAGTGTAAATTTAACAAAAATATTATCTAAGCTACACACAAGAGGGATGGTGATATGAATTTCACTACAATAAAAATATGCTTCTAATGTGGAAGACAATGTAATATTATAGAACTTTTTAAATAGGTCATAAACTTCAATTCTAGTTGAAGAAAACTTACGAAGAAAATTAAATCAATATTAGAAACAAATAACATGATTTATTTGGTGTATGAAAATCGAGATAAACTACTTGAATTTCATGAGATGTAGTCTAAAAGAGATAATCCTATGATTAGTATAGATTTTTGTGGAAGGTGAAAATTTTAGGGAATATTAAGGACAAACTAATGACATGGTTTCATTAATAAATATAAATATTTAGGAAAAAAGATAAATCACTAGTGCATTATTATGTTAAAAAATCACCTGTGAAGAAAGAGTCTACACATAAGAATAATTATGAGCATATACCAAAAGAATTTTCAGTCATATAGTCAGAGAAACTGGAATTGGATAAAAATTTAGAGTATGAATAAAAGAGTTAACGTTCACTAATTTTAAATGTGATACAACAAAATCCATCAAAGATGATAGTTGAAGAAGTCAATTATTCTATGCTATCTTTTAATAATATAATTTGGAAACTCAAAGAAGGATAAAGCATGATGTATTTTCATGAATATGGAGAAAAATTGAATATATTTTTTGGGCTGAGAATTAATTCTCATTCATGATTCTATAATTGGTTAAAATAAATTAAGAACAACCTTATTACAAAGTATATTTTGTGTTTGTTTATTTTATATAAGGAATTTAAGGTGAGGCATAGGGGATGAACTAAATTTATTAATGATGTGAATATTTTACATCTTAAAAGATGTCCATCATATAATACTATGGGAATCATGTATGAAATTTGAAACATATCGATTGATCTTATATGAAATTTGAAATTTATTGATTATGGAATTCAATCACAATGAATAATGTTTTCAGTGCATCTCTTAAGGGGGAGCACAGAATTTCAACCACCAGATATTTTCATTTCAGTTGATTCTTATTAATATAATATGTTCTTTTGAGGTATGCATCTAATAATTCAAAAATATAAATTCCTACAAATTTAATCTTGTAATAATTGATGTATTTTGATTAAATATTCTATTTTATAATAAATTTTCTTCAATTATACATGGAAGAGGTTTATTTTTTGATGAAAAATAGTAAATACATCTATGAGATTGAATTATACTATGTTTTTTGCTGAGATGTATGAAAGAGATTAATTTTAAATATTTTGAATAATTAATAAAAATAAGATTTAGTTATTGGTATCACATGTTAAAAGTTTATAGACAACATTAATGTTAAACGTAATCAATCTTATTTTATACATAGATCATTGCACATGTAGACTTAGAGTGGATTCATTTTGTCTCTTTTCTATCATAGTATAGATTCTGTCCTTGTTAGAAATAAATAAAAAATTAAGAGTCAGAATAAAATATTATATTATTAAAATTAAAATTTTGGAAATGAGAATTATTTCCCATTATTTAATCTTTGAGTTTATTTTAAATATGTGGGGTAAGGTATCATTCACTTTTAAAATTGGGCATTAACAAAAAATAAAATGGGGGGATTAATGAGGTCATGTGATTTGGTGAAGTTGAAATTGTTATCATGATCCTGAAAATATTAATGGGTCAATGAGAACTAAATGTGACATTTTTTAAAGTGGTAAAAAATTCTAAGAACATGTTTCATTGATCGTTTGATTTGACCCAATGTTTACAATAGAAAATGGATTAAATATAAGAAGAAGGAATATATGAGGATGATTTGACATTAATAGAAGATTCCATGGCCATGGGGAATTTTTATTTTTGATTCAGTATTGTGTTGTTTGGATTTACACTTTTTGAGGATATTGGTTATGTTTTTAATAATTCCAACATTAAAAATAACCACTCCTTACATCCAAACTAGGTGATCAACAGAACTGTGGGTAGTCGAGCTGAACCCTAAGCTGACCAGCATGCCTGAGGAAACATAGTGCAAGGGGTACACCTACACTATGAAAAGTGGGGTGGAGAACCATCATATCATGGAGGTGAAGAAGTACCCAACATGAGGTGGTTCCAAGAAATATTGGAGAGCAGAAATCATAAATGAATTCTTAGCCAAATGATTCAAAACATTCAATATAAAAGGAGTCGAATGTTAAGAGCATTTTGATTTGTGATTGCACAGGATGATACCAAATTGTCTTCTCACTTGATCAAATTTTCATGGTTGTTTGACCATCTCACCATTCTTCAACCATGTGATCATCTTGGATGAATTTTTATGGTCGTTCTATCTATTAGTGATCATCGCAGCATCATTTTATCCCATCCGAGCGACACTATTATATCTAAGAAGCTGTCGATATATTTTGTTCATCCGGAACTCCATTTATTTTTCATTAATAGCTCTATACAACTTCTCTCATCATATTTTCATAGTTTTAAAGATATTACGTTGATTGAAATGTGATGCATCTTCATATGAATTCTTAATTTCATATTTAGCCATGGATTAATATCATGTTGAAATTATGAATTTATTTGATGGCGGTAATATCTTACGATATAAGGTAGTGTTTGAGTGAGGTGATAAATAAGTTATTTCCCATGATTTGAGATGTTTTGGGTATGATGTTAGATGCATATAAATACATGGAGGTAGGTTTAATTGGCTGATGATTTTTTGAGAAATTCACTTTTAAGGAAGTTGTGTCATTGTGAATCGCAATAGTTCACCGAAGAGAATATTCATGCTCTTTTAATATTTATGATAGAGAGGAGACTTATGCAATTACTATACTTGTGGATAGAAAACTCAATTTTCATTGTGTAGAACAATGTTCAATGAATCTTCTTAGAGCTCAATATTTTTATGAGTAATCACTGGTTTACATGATGATTTTTTAAGGAATCTCAAATTTTTCCAAACATCCACTGTGTATCGCGAAGTGCATTAAAAACATAGAACCCATGATTTGGAAAATCGATTTGATAATGTTAGTATAAATCTATTAGGAATAAATATGTGGTATCAAATAGACAAGACATATAAGATGGGTGTTTTAAATAATCTGTTTGAGTTGATTCACAAGTAATAAGTATGAACTCACTCTTTTTTTCACATAAGAAGTATTATTAACATTGTGTTTGCATGATTTATTAATATATATATTTACACTTCAATTGAGCATCTCAAGCATTTAAGGAATCATTGTGAATTAATCTAGTATAGTTAAAACACAATTAATAATTTCAAACAATGCTAAAATACATGAAGGAAAAGTGAAGAGACAATATGAGATATATGTTCATGAAATAAGTGTGGTGAAGAAATAGAGTGAGTTGATCTAATTTTTAAAGGAATTGTGTGTCTGCTTTTGAATAGAAACACTAAAATTAAGGGATGTTTATATAGTGAGTGTATTCTCATTCACATGATTTAATTAAAGCATGAAATAATAGAATACCATGCATTGAATTTTAGATTCATGAGGTAAAAGAAATAAAAATTGCATGACAAGTGGGAAATGAGTTTTTGAAATTTAATATAAATCATTATATAAAAGTGAACATGAAATCTATTTAGGAATATTTAGTTGTTAATTATGATACTATTGTGATTCATAGAGGAAGTGATAGATTATATTAATTCACAAGAGTATACTAAGAAACTACCAGGTATTTAGGTTGATTATATATATTGGGAGTTGTAGAGTTTCAATTGATTTGATCAAGTGAAGAATTTATTTATACTAAGTAGCTCATGGGTGATATATGTTTTGTCTTGTAGTGGAATCTTGAATATCATGTGTCCTTTCTCATTGAGTTTGTGTTGTTATTGTAGAATACTGGTGGGATTTCAGTATATATAACATTGGTGAAATGAAATTATAAAAAAAACTAGTGGGATGCCAGTATAATTTGGGAAAATGTTCATACATACCCAAAACGGTTACAGGGTAGTACCTGACCATCCCACATATAATTGTTGATTGATTCATAGTGTATAATCTATGTATTTTATCACCCCGAACACATCATAGACATAGTCACCCACATTGGGGGTGAACCATGTAAAAATATTGTCTATTATGCTTCATTTACATTTTATTATTTTTCTGGAATAATTGTGTCTCTAAAAATGAATGATCTATTCACTCCAATAAGTACAGGGTTTCGAATTAAAAAGGTGTAAAATAAAATAATTTTTCTTAAAAACATGGCTACATTGATTAACCCCCCCCCCCCCTCTTATTTTACCTTTATGATCCACTGGGAACTTCAATTTTATAACATTGATTTAAAACAAAACCCTTCTAAGGATAATTAAAAATCATTTAATTAAAAAATGTTTTAAAAATAATTTTTTTAATATATTTCAAAAAATTACCAAACACATTTTTTTATTTTTTACACTAAATTATATCTTTTATTAATAAAATATTCTTGAGAGGATTATGATTTTATTTAATCAATTAAGATTATCATTTTATTCTCATCATTTAGTTACAAATGATAAATGTTATTATTTTATGCACCATATTCTTTTGAAGTATATTATAAATAAAAATATATTTTATTTTCTGTTAGAATAATTCTTATATGTGAATTAATTTCATTCATCACATTTGATATAGCAATCACGTAAGTTATTATTGGCATTTAATACATTTTCCTTCAACTATAAATCTAATTTAGTAATTATTTTTATTTATATATTTTAAAACAAAATAAATTGTTCATAATCATGTGTTTCTTCTAGTTAAAGTTTTATAAATTATTAAAATAATATTATTAAATCATGTTTAGAAAGATTAGTTTATTTTATGTGAATAAATTATTTCTATTTTTATTTTAATTTATTTGGTTAAGATTGATAAAGGAAGAACTCTTAAAATGTTTTCTTAAAAATTATAGAACAAAAGTGTTGGATGATTTAACCTGGTATTAGTATTGAATCCATGACATAAAGGGGATATTGTACCAAATTTGATAAGACTAACTTTCCTTATGGTTTTCTAATGGACTACTGAGTATCATAATTAATCCATAAAAAATTATTATTTTCAAATGGAAGAATACACATAATTATTTTGAAATATTATTACATTGGAAATTAATATATTTCAAAATATTATTATCTTAATATTTTCAACTCTCTTGAAACCATTTTTTAAAATATTTATCTTATAAAAAGGTATTTTTTAAAAGTACTTATCAATTATATTAGTACCCCTTACGTGGAAAATTAAATTCTTACCCTTTGTTTTAAATTTATTTCTCATAGTTCTTGTTAGAATTGCATTATGATGTGTATTTCATTGAGGATGAATTGCATGTGATTATATTTGCACAAAAGATTTTATACATTTTCTAAATTGTAATATATGTATCTAATTCTCAAAAACCCAGACTGAAAATGGTTACGGTATGTAAAATTATATATGTATTTTTCAGTTTTATTTTATACAAAAATACACATCATTTCTATGTACTGAATCTATAAGTGTGGGTACGAGGATTTAAAATAAATTACTATAATAAAATGCACATAATAAATATTACACATAATTAGTAAACAGTGAACTAATCATCCTTAATATAATAAATCTTTTCTCTATTGATCCCTTAAAGCTTCAAAACCTCAATATAGGATAACAAAAATACCACCACAGCCCCACATTCATTTTGGAATCAATGAAACACCCCCAAGACAAGATGCACAACAACAATAAGATGAGAAAAAAATGGATAAAAACCAAAAAAAATATACACCCATGACATACTTATAACCTCCTAATTCTATGGTATATTCTAACTCAACCTCATAAAAATATTCTACTTAAATCCCTACTTTCATCACAGTAATCATATTCTATCCATCCCAACTGAAATATAAAATTAATGAAAATCCTACTAATATTTCACATTCTCAAACATAACCCATCACCAAACAAACCATAATACCATTAAAAAATCACTATAGGAGGATACAAATAACAACAAATTTCTTTAATTTACTACACTTTCCCCCCATATTATGATATTACAATGTCCCATTCATGTTTTACTCTCAACAGGATAGTTTAATGTAAATAAAATAAAAAAAACAATGAATTTGTACCCTCCATACATCAATAATTATACATAAACTTTTAACTTTCAAATAATATTATAATTCATTTACAACACCAGAATAAATGTACAAAATTCTATCAAACAATAATGGAATCATTTAAAAAATAACCCAAAGGAGGCTAGTAAGGATGAGTATATGGGAAACATTGGATTAAAACCTCACAAAAAATATGAATATATATTTCAAGTAATGGAAATGAAATAAAGATATTACCTACCTCAAACCACAACATGGTTTCTCAATCAGTATATCTTTATGTCAGTCTATCTTGCCTTTTGTTTCACAACACCACCACTGGATCCCGAGTCAAGAATCATCACAACATGAAGAACTAAGACTGAAATCATCTCTATCTTTTTCTCTGAATATGCTCCTTTCTATATACATTTTTATAAATTTTTTCTTGAAAATAAATAAGTGTTGTATATTTAAATTTCAACTTAAAATCCAATAAATTTTTAACTAAATGATTATGAAATTGTTTGATTTTCCTAATCATTATAACCATCCATCGATGAAATTTCACCAAGAACACATCCAATTATATTATGATATAATTCAACCAATTATATATTTAGATTAATGACCTTTACATTATTCATCTTTTTATAACCCCTATGTTACTAGATTGTTCTCCCCTATTTCTAAATTATGTGTTTTTATAGCCATAAACTACCAATTATCATTTTAAGTAATAGAGCAACTACAACATGGAGTAGATAATGATACAATCCCTAATGTCGTCCTCTAGACCTTATATGGTAATGTTCTTGAACCTATTACACACATATAATTGAGATGCTTCTTTCCAAGGACATGACTAACTGGATCATCCTGGGAGACTGAGAAGGACTGTGAGGTGGTTATTTTTTTACCAATAAACAAAATATCAGTGAAATTTAAGGAAATACTTATTAAAAAGGGACACGTAATAAAAATTTGTTATGATGAAAATGGAAATCATATCCCAACTCCTTTGGAATGATAATTCACATAAGTCCAATTAGATTTTATATAAAAATACAAAAAAAGTTCTTTATGGGCGACTTGATATTATAAATTATTTTTATACATTAAAATAATATAATTCAAAAAATTAAGAAATGGAAAATTTAATATAATCATATAAATATTGTAATTATGGAAAATATTACCATAATTGATCTATTTATTGAAAAACTAATTGACCCAATATTGTGGGGGTTGATTTTTTCACTGCTAATGATGTATTTTTCTTGAATATTCATAAAGTAAATTACATAGAATTTAATAGTAATTAATACAATGTAATATTTTGTGAAATTATTGTATATATGTGAAATAAGATTAATATAATTATATATTTTTCAATACTATATTATTATCATGGCTATCAACAAAAACATTCTAATTCTCTCATTTTACCGCTTCAGGTACATTATAACACTGATGTTGATTTCTAAATGATTTATTTTTGAATTCATTCCATAATATCAATTTAAAATATTTCATTTTCTTACCCAAAATATTCAACATGCACTTTCCTGTGATAAGGTCATCAATGGTTAATTAAAAGAACATCCCTAAAAAAGATTCATTTTTATGATATTATAAACTAATTAAACAATAACATCCATTTGAAACATAATATATTAATATTATCTTTATGTAGGAATAAAAAAATTCATTCTTTAAGGATTGAGGAATATGCCATCAATCTAAATATATAATCATAATGGCAATCTAATAAACATTAGATTGTCCTAGAATCTTTCCAAATAATCCTACAATATCAAATTTGGGGTCCCCATAACAATCAATGGGGACAACTATCTTCAATTAATTAAGATTATATACATTTAAACAATTAATATTTGTCATAGTAGTGACATTGTTTCCATATAATATAAAAAATAGTTACTTGTTTAAAAAAGTAGAATAACATTATTCACAGTAAAATTTGTACCTATCACCATCACCCCAAAATATCCCCACGATGTATCAAGAGTGGCCACCTATTCATTCTCTATTGAGACACTATATACTAAAAATGTTGAATTGGGAGGAAATATGTCAAATGATGATGGGAGGGAGAAGGAGGGTGTTCCATACAGTAATGGGATGGAAACATATGGTGTAGTAGAAAATTTCAAAGGTGTGATGGTAAGAATCCTAGATTCTATTGGGAGGGATCCCAATAGATCATCAGGTAACACATATGATGTCTATATAGTCACAAGAATATCAACTAGGTGTTGATTTGGATTGGTGAATCACTTATTCATTGGCATTATTATAAATTAATCATTTCAAAATGACTTCAGAATATATATTTTAATATATTCATATAGAAAAAGAAATTTATAAATTATAACATATTCACAATAATGATAAAAATAATATACATATATATGATAATGAATGACTTCACATACAGAAAATATAAAATTTAATATTTCAAAATTAAAAAAAAAATGCATATAAATCAATTTAGATATGATAATAAATAAAAAGTACAAGAAATGAATAACATATATCATAGGGAGTTGATATGTTATTGGAAAACTATATATATAATAATTTTTTCTTCAATCATGTTATTATCTTACTCCACCATTCTTTTGTCTACATCATCCACCATTTGAAGACTAATATTTTCAATATAATGATTGTCAAATAAGTCATTTCATTCATATTTATGGGATTCAATTATAGGGTCAAATCTTCCACTTCATTACCCATACCATACTAATATTTTTGTTTTACAAGAAAACATATACTCCACCCATCATCCATGAAATATTTTCCATAATATATCTTTTTATCTTTAGATTAAAAGATATACAGATCTTGTACTTTAGGGTCATCAACATCCAACAAGTGAGAGAAGTTAATAGAAGTAAATTTCATGGACTCCCTTTTAATATCTCTGGAAAGATCGACACTCTTGAATTTGAATAAATTAGATGAAAAATGAACATGGTGGTTTAATTTGACAATGTCAGTCAATAGTCCCTAGTATCCCAATTCAAATACTAATAATATACCACTATTATATGTTTTTAAAACTAGTTCTTGATCAACTATACAAAATTTGAATTCGTTCACACTGTAAGAATTAATCTTTATTTCTCGTTTTAGAGGAACACAATCTGAAAACAACAAATCACCTAACAAAGAATCCTGAGTATTAGTATTCAAGATATAAAAAAGTATTATAAATTATTATATTTACAAAATATATGTTTCAACCTAATATCTTTGTTGATTTTGACATTTATGAACATACACAGCATGAAAAATATTTTACAAGATCATTATTAACTACTTTTAGTATATGTTTCTCATTTTATTTTTGACATATCATGAGTCTTTTAGTTTTTATACTAATATCATCAATAAATCAATCTATAATTTCACTATTCTGTTAAAAATTTCTGTTTACATATAATAATTTCATTTCTGTCAATGTAATATATGAGACCCTCCCAGCATCTCATGCAAGAGTATGAAAGATTCTTTATTTATCCTATAGTTGATATTTGTTCAATACATCATCAAAAAGTCCAAATAAATTGAATATTTTTTCAAAATCATCCAAGTATCTAGAAAAAAAGGTAAGAAACTCTACCGCTAAAACACTTTTCAATTTCGAGCCATCAAGTTGAGATTTATTTTCAAAAAATTATTTCAAATGACCAAGGTATCTGTTAAATAAAATTGGTAAAACATAGTTACGTATTTAATGATGTGTCTAGAATATTTTAATTAATATAAAAAACATATAAATAAAGTACTTCTATATTAGATACATCCATTGATAATATAGGGGAAATCCAAATTTAGTTTCCTTGACCTAATGCACTGTTAAATGTATCATGAATGTAAAAAAAGATAGATGAAAGATTGTATCCATTTCATGATGTGTCTGTATAAATGAATCCTAAAGAATTTCATGCTTTGTTAATTATATATTTTTGTAACATATTTTTCATAGGAATATTCATAATTGGCGTATAATGATATTAACCTTTTAAGGTAACAATGAACACAATGTAAATGGTAGAAACTTATATGACATAATATTAAATTCATGCATTTTTAATCTTTGTAACCAATGATTATTCAAGTCCCAATACCTTGATTTGTCACCTGAATATCCATATACTACATTCCCATGTTTTAAAATTATAAATAATTTATCTTTATCCCTTTTTTCATTGTAAAAAATGTTGGAACATACTTTCCATTCATATCATTCTATAGATTGTTTTTTTATATTCATTGCTTATATGTCCTAATATGCATTGATATTATCCTTTAATTTCCCATAATCAGTAAAAATATGTATATAAAATTTTCATAAACATTATTTTGAATTTTCATAGAATCAATACTATATCACAAAAAATTAAATTCCCAATATATATATTTTAATAATATAATTTTTGTCTTCCATTATTGCATTCTGGTTTCAACTAATTCACTTTTAACTCTTTTCCCACTATCATTCAAATAATGCACATTCCCTAATTCATTTTCAACATTTAAAAGTTTTTCAATTTCTTAAAAACCATTCAACAACATTGGATGTGTTCTAAGATCAATAGAACCATTGAATTTGGACTTTTTAAAATAATATAAATGAGATTCTTTGAGAAATTAGAGGTGAATAAACAAGCACTATTTTTTAGTATAAGGTAGTTGTTTGGGATCAAAATCAATTTTATAAATGTGTCATCCCAAACCTGTGTAAGTGTTCCAACTAGATGAGTTCCCAATTCCTAGTAAGTCACTAATTATCCACATTATAGAATCATTCATTTTAAACATTGTTCTATAAAATGCATCACATGTCTCAACACCATTTCTCAATAACATCTGAAATTATTTAATTATAGATTACATGTTTGCATCAATATAATTTCTAGGAATTTTTCTCATGTAATACTCATTGTAATGGTAAAAACAATTCATACACATTCATGGTGGTTGATTTTAAGGGATCCAATCAACAAGTAAATTGTTATAAATTGTACTCGAACTCCTAAATAGGTTCAATCCACTAGCATCCAATCCCAATTTTACATTCCAAGGACTATACGATAAATTTGGAAATATTGAATCAAATTTATTCCACGATTTTGAATATCATAGATGTAGAATTAAAACATTTTTATTATGATCATTATAATTCCATTGCATGTACTCGACAATTTTTTATGACCTGAATAATTTTTTCAGTCAGTGTTATAATGATATGTAATTAGAAACATTTTTTGGTGTGTTATTTTTCATGGTATTTTAAAGTTTATTTTGATTCAGACTTCCAATACCACATATTTATCGCCATCTTATAAAATAATATTTTTTGATATATTTTCAACAAGAATCCTCTCACCAATAAAGTGTACAATAATTGGGAAAAGCTTGAATTTTAATATCATTCAGAAAATTATTTTTATTAACTTGTTTCATATAATAAAATTAATCAAGGATATTATAATTAAGAAATGATTCATTTATCACTTCCAATATCTTGGAAAATGTTTTATATTTAATTATGTATAGGAATTTCATACGGTATAACATCAATACATAAGAATGTTTTGAATATTTTAGATATCCACCATGAATCTCTTGATTTACACATTCATATAAATCATGAAACACTTTTGTATACTCATTAGTGTTCCCTCTGACATTTTCCTAAACAACATCATGAGGTGGATATAATGATATATTTAGATCTTTACTTGTATGTATTATACTAAAAAACACCCCTTTTCAACTTACTATATATGTTGAACACAACTAATTGTACAAATATATTTTAACGATAACACAATTTCCTTGAAATTATGAAATCGTCATTTATAAGGTTTTTATTTCATTTTCCATTATTGGCGTATTTGTAAGCCCATTGTATTCATTGATATCTGTTCTCAAACATTCTATAATGTTATTTTCTCTATTCCAAATCCAAATAAAATATTGAGTTGGGTATTTATTCATTATCAATTGTTTATAATTATCATTTTTGGTCAACCATATTTTAAATTTATATTAATGACATGAAAATATTATTTTTAAAATAATGGAATGATTTGAAATTGAAAAATCTATAAACTCCCATAAACCCATATCATACTAAGATGTGTTCGTCAATAAAGTGATTCAAATTTTATCTATATATCTCAAATAAACTATAGATCATTAAGAAAAATTAAAACAAATAGGAAATATTATCCCGTTTAATGAACAATTTATAATTTAGATGTGATTGTTTGGAATTAAAATATCATCAAATAATTCAATATCATTACAATACACACACCAGAATATTTATAAAATAAATATAGTTTTAGATAAAACGAACCTTCAAATTTTTTACAATAGTGCACAATTTAAAAAAATTCCAGAATATCCCATAATTAGTTTTTTTCAAGACGGAATTAAAATTATATATTAATAAAAAATAATCCAAATTTAATGTAAAAACATATTTAATAAAAATGAATAGATTAAGAAAATCACCTTTGGTTGGTGAGAACTATGGTTAATGATGTGGTGTTATAGTAGGTTATGAGGGTTTAAGAGGGTGAAGGGAAGAAACAGATACCACAATTTTATGGGAGATGTATCTGAAGTGAATGTATGGGCCTTCTAGATCAGTGATGATGGATCAATAACAATGGATTTGGGGTGGTGATGTCTCAACACAAGTTGATGGTGGATTATAGGGTGAAAGTGGAACATGGGGGACTATGAGGTTGATGTAAAGGGTGACCGAGAGTGGAAGGAGTGAGAGCTCAATGCCATGGAGTAATGGAGAAAGTGGAAAGAGGATAAATGAAGATTGCTAAAGGAGTGGTGGAAATGGATCAATGAGTGGCCTTGAGGTCATAATATATGGAAAGAACATGCTGACTGTTGGGTCGGGGGGGGGGGGGGGCGACAAAGGCCTTAAAAATCGTGTTATTGGGAAAACAGGAGTGGTGGGGAGGGTTCGTGGTAGAATGGTTGGATTGGATGGTGCTGAATTCAGTGGGGAGGGAAGAAATGTGTATTTTTAAATATCTACAAAAAAATTGGTAACAACTTTTTTAAAAAAATGATAAAATATTTAATTTCTTTATATTCTTTTTTATAAACTGATGTTAGTATATATTTTTGGTGTAGTGTGAAAGTAATATAATAAAATATTATTATCCTATGAGAAATGAATGAGATTAATAAATATTTACAAAAACTGATATCATAATTTTTCCAGAGTAAGAAGGTGGATGGTATCATTAGAGTATATTACTACTAAAAACAAGGAAAATTCCTGGATATTGGTTTGAAGGAAAAATAATTTTATATTCCCATTAAAAATTTTCTTTGAAAAAAAATTTGAAATATCTTCTACTTGTGATAAAATTTATATTAAGAGAACATAATTTACAGAATATTGGGATTTGAAATTACCTTATGAAATGATCAAAATATGGAACTCAATATATGTAAATAAAACCAAATAATATGATAAGAAAAGTCATTCAGATGGAAGACATTATAAAAATATCTTTAACAATTCCCTAAAAAAAATTTAATGACCATAAAAAAATACAGTGCTAAAAACATTATTTGATTTTCATTCATTATTTTGTATATAATGTCAAGGAAAATCGAAAATGAAATTATTTATTTATATATTAATAGATAAGGAAATTCATAATGAAAATAATAATACAAACATGGGAATAAATGTTTCCAATCAAAATGATAAGATAAAGAAAAATCCACATACAGGAAACAATTTGTTTTAATTGTGTGATTAAGGGCATGAAAAGATATGAATAAATTTAAAACTTATAAATAACTATACTAAAATACAATTGAAGGGTATTTATTGATTAAATACATATAATTTCTCTAAAATAATCTTAAAAAAAATAAATCTCAACATCCATGGCATATTATAAAATAAATTATTATTGTTTTTCTAACTTTTGAGTCAACAATTATTGAAAGAGAGAACCATAGATGGATTTTTAAATAATTTAATTTGGATAAAGATTATTTTTATAAAAAATCCGTGGATATTATATAAAACATAGAAAAAAATGACTAGTAAATATGAAACATTTCTTAGTGAAGTGATACCAAGGATTTATTCATCGTCAGATGTTCTGTAACTATTTGTATAATAGATTTTGGTTTTTTAACAATACATTGCATGAATTTTTTTTTTATTTTTTGTACATGATAAAATTAGTTTATAATTTTTTTGAAAATTTATAAATTATTCTTTGTTAAAATTAACATCTTGGTGTTAAAGATATCTTTTGTTCTGATTTAACCATGATATAATTAGATATTTTACCATTATAAAATAATGTATAAGTGTTAAATTATTCATTGTTAAATTTTAATAATATTATTTAAAATGTATTACTCATTTATGATTCAAACATAATAACATCATTCATGTGGGATGTAATGCAACCTAAATAAAAACACATTATAAAAATGAAATGAGTAATAAAATGTTATTTTATAGTAATAATATCACTAATACATAGGATATATATTTTCAAAAACATGTTATTAATGTGATTAATATTATTTCAAAAGTAGTGGAAGAAACAAAAATGTGAAATTGATTAAATAGAGGATAACACTTGATTTGAATACTTGAGTATCATCTTAGTGAGCCTCTTAAGAATTACTTTTTTTGGAATTATTCATATTAAAAAGGGTTCCCTAAAGTGATATAGAACATTTAAAAAGATAATATGATAATATATTTATAATGAAACTCAAGTAAAGGTTTGTGATTAGGGGGGTAGATGTGGGGTGCTTATATAGGTGACATTGAGTTGTATTTTCACAAATACTAATTTATTAGTGAATAAGTAATTGAATTTTTTATTCTTCATCGATAAAAATTAAAAATACAATTCATATAGAATATGTAATGGTTTATTATTTGATAATAAACTCATATGGTGAAAATATTTCATGACATTTTAGGACATTACCCCTTAGTTAAACCTATTTATTCCATTTTACCTTCAATATGGTATCTCAATTTTTTTATTCAATAACTTATTTTAATTCCTAAAAGTGAAAGAATCGATATTACATAATATCAATATATTTAACCCAATGTTATAATCCATTTTTTGGATTAAATTTAATATTGTGACAAAAAATTATTTTAAAATAATTAATGTATAATGATTTGAAATATTTTTTTTCCAAAGATAGATTTATTGTTATTCTCTTAAAAATAAATAAATGATACATTATTTTGTTACATATATAAATAACATATTTCTTTAAAATCACTCTTTAATAGTTAGAATTTAAATTTTTTAATAAAAAATATCAGAATAATGAAATTAACTTCTTTAATAATTATCCATTTTAAAATAAATGTAATCACACCCCATTATTTATATTCTAACCATTCAATTTTATCACTCCATTGATATTATAATTTTTCTATTAATTTTATAATTACATAATACCATTTCTTATAAATAAAAATAATATTTTAAAAAAAATATATACTTTTATAATAATAATACTTTTAATTAACGGTTTGTATTTTTACCCAATATTATTTGTTAGTTTTCAATTTTATTAATTTGAATTACGTATGAAAAATTAAATTTATTATTTGTACATATTGGATACCACTACATACAATTTCTATATAACCATTGACTATATACCCAATGGCCATATTTACAATGAGAATAAATATAACAGTTATATTACATTCATATATATGGCCTTACATATATCTCAAAAATTATTCATTATTAAATTAACTTATTTTCAAATATTTTTTGTATTTTCAATGTTTCTTCCTTTCAATAGTCATAATTGTTGTTATATTCCAATTATAGTTTTTAATGGTTTTTTATATTACATTATAATAATGTATTAATATATATCTTGAATTGAAATATTTTATATTTATAAAATATATTTTGGTTATTTTTAGTTAAATATTTCCAATTAGACAAGTTATTTAACATATTATTTATTTTAAAATGAATTATATAGAAAAATAATGAATTTTAACACATTTTGTCAAGTATAATACATTTTCATTCATTTATTATCTTTGTAATGTTTTTCGATTATTTGTGGCTAAAATTTCACTAATCATAAAAATTACAAAACCATCCCCCGTAGGGTATAACCATGTAAAAATTATTTATGCTTACTATTAATTCATTAATTTTTTATATGGAATAGAGTGAGATTTATGAAGGAGTTAACCCATAAAATAACAAGTAAAATAGATTTATCTTAAAATATGTTATTTTAAAATTAATAATCAACAATTCCATTCTCATTTAATAACATAACAATTGATCGATTATGGGGAATATAATTGTTAATTTATAATTTTTTATACTCAATAGTTTAAATTCTTCTGTAGTTACTATATTGGTATACAGTTTTTTATAGTCTTTTAATTACACATTTATCCCTTTAATGAATTCAGTAAAAAAATTATTTATTTTATCTCTCTTTATATTCCTTAATAGATAGCATATAAATTTGTTTTTCATGTGATTTTTTTAATCATCCTCTTCTTCTTTTGATGAATTCTTATTTTAATTTAGTTGGTATCTAATTAACCTTAATAAAAATTAATTTCAAATGAAATATAATAGAAAAATTATCTTAATAAATATGAAATTGAATTTAAAATAGAATAGATTTTTTTAGAAAATCATGATCCTTTAGAATTTGGTTGTAACTATTATTCCTTATGAAAATGTTGAATATTCCTCTATATAGGTGAATATGTTGTCCCGAAAAGAGTGAACTAAGAATCAAGAGGGGTTGAAATTATTTCTTTGAATGTTTATTCACTTGAAAAACCACCCACTTTTTGAAATGTCTTATCTTATGATATTTTCTTAAATACAAGAATCATATGACGAAACAAAGGACACAATAAATTGATATATATATTTTTTTGGGCAAAAAAAATCACCTAGTATTCTCCCCCAACACTATTCTCCAAGAGTTTGGTGTTTTTAACTAGACTAATCCTTTTTCCTTGGACTATCAGTCCTTTTTACATGGAATCCATGTCTAAGTGAAAAAAGATAATAGTTCTTAAAACATCACATGATATTTCAACTAGTCTCCAACATGGTTTTAAAATCATATTCTATCAATTCCATTTTAGCTAGAATATTTACAATGAAATATAGAAAATGATAATAGACAAAATAAGAATTGGTAAAATATAAATTACATAAGGAAAAATCTTATTGGAGACATCATAAGAATAGATTACAGCTCAATGGGATTAATCTGGAGAAACAAAAATGAAGAATGGGATAGAACCATGGTAGTTCATGACTCTTATTATTCTTCCTGAGTAAAACAGAGAAGTTCATGAGAGCATCCAAATATTGAGAGAGAGTTATTCTTATAATCTTCCTTCGTTTATTCTATTATTCTAAAAACATTTATTTTATTCACTTTTGAACTATATATAAAAATTCATGAAAAATATTATATTGTAATCACATAGCACAGATCCCCAAAATATGAGACTCTTAATTTAAAAACATCATCATTTTCTTACAAATAGAATTGAAACATTAAACCCAAATAAATTATCCTCACACTTGATTCATTTATCAGTAAATGCCTATTATTATAATATTTTTTACCATACATAAGTAATCCATCTTTTAATTAATGAAAAAAAATTAAAATATCACTCAATTTCTTAAACAATAATCAATACAGGTTCTAGAATTATATAGATGACTAAATACCACCACCTATAAAAATTCATCAAATTTTAATTTTAATATATAAATTGAACTATGTTGTATATTTTTACATAGTTGATAATCTACGTAGATGGCTTTTCATAGGCCTTCTTCACATATCAGAAAATCTTTACATTTCAAAACATGATCACATTGGCTTTTAGTCATGTAGCCAAATTATTACATAGATAACATTTTTTATAGATCCATTTGGATCCTTTGGTCTGATTTTACCACATACCCAAACCAGGTATCCAATTACTCCACATAATCAATTTATATAACTGTTTGATCAATGTAGTTGTACACTAATGTATGCTACTTATTGATGTCAGTAATTTTCATATAAGTGATTTTCCAAGGTAGATGATTTAAATATTTGATTTCTTTATTTAGTCCACTGGTCTAGCTAAATACTTGACATATCCATTTCTCCGTGTAACCAAATGCCTAACGTATTCGTTTTTTTCAAACACATGGAGATTTCTTCAAAAGTGTACAAAAGTGGATATTTGTTTAATTTAATAGTAAAAATAGTTAAAAAATATAATACAAGATTAAAACACTTAAAAAATAATCATTATTATATGAAAGTTTATTTAGGATCATTAAAACCTATAGTACTTTGGATATTTTTGGAGAACATTATTAGTCTAAAAAACTAACCCTTTTAAATGATCAATATACTCATAAGGCATTAAACTTGACATTTGAAAATTGGGTAATAAGTTTTTTTAGAAAAAAAATTAATATATTTATTTTAAAATAAAGTGATTCTCCACCTTAGTTATACACTTATACCTATTTGATTAAATATGATTAAATTTTATAACTTTTTACCCTTTTGTATCATTATAAAGGATTGATAAAGAGAATGGAAACACTATTAATGCAACACTTAGAGTAAGGAACAATTTTATTGTAGTGCTAAAAATGAATTTAGAATTATGAAAAGAGGGGAATTATACTAAAAACATTAAAAGGAAAGAAAACATAAAATGAAACCAATCAAAATTAAAAACATACAAAAGGAATAATGAACATGAAAAATATAATAAATAGAGTTTTCATCAGTTGTAAACATGTACAAATACACACCCACTAATCAACCACAAAATATATACAACCTATGAGTCAAAATAACTAAGATTGAAAACATATTCAACTATGATGGGGGTTTTAAAGGATTTAATTTGAAGGTTTCATCATTTTCTAAGGTAATTGGAGGTTCCATTAGGGAAGGAATCACTTATATTGATTTCACAATTAATTCAACCTCTGAGGAGTCTGACTACAATCATTGCACATCATCATAGAACTTGTTCAATATGTTTAATTATAGATGATGGATCCTAGATAGTAAGCCAAGATATTTAAAACCATACCATTATAATCCCTTTAGATATTTAGGATCTATTTCATCTTCCATTTAAAATCATCATTAAATCCCATTACATTATTTAAGGAAATTTTTTTTCCTATACCATGATTTATGATAGCTTATCTATTATAATGTATCTCTACCATAAGATACATCTTGAAATATTTCATTTGAACTACTGTGAACCTATAAAACTATATGGAATGAATTTTCAAGGACACACAATTCAATTATAATAGAAACTAATCATTTCAACATTGAAAATTTGGAAAAACTAATGGCTATGTGGTGGAAGTATGAAAGGTTTGAAACTTTTTGATTATATAATACTATCAAATTACAACATATCATAAAGTTGGTAATATTTTCTTTATAAATTTTCTAAAAGATGTAATCTAATCAAAAAAAACATTATATATGTATGGTTATATCATTTTAAGATTCTTGAACTTGTCTCTTTCATATGAAAAAACACCAATCTTATAAACATGGACTTTGTATGGAAGACATATTTCAAATCATTTACTTCATATTTCATCAACTCAAGATCATTTTCACTTGCATCATACTCATCTTGATGTATAATAGGGACTGGTTTATGTCTCTTAATTAACACTGTTTGAGTAACTATTAACCCTGCCCAACTTATAAAAACCATCCTTTGAAATTTAGGACGTATTTATTTCTTTTTATATCATACTTCAATGATTTTGAATCATATTTTATATCATAAAAATAACATTAAATATTATCAAACACAATTAAAATAGAAAATCTAAAATATTATATTTCATAGTATTATGAACTGTAATATTTCAAGGGTTCTACCTCTTGAACAATAGGAAGTGGTGATGGTACAAGTGGTGTATAAAAATGTTCAATAGTTTCCATAACCATATCACCAGGTCGATATCCCTCAGAATGTGATCTAAGGAGAATAAAATTACCCATTCCTTCCGAGACCATTATTTTATAAGTTTAGAGTGTGTATTTTATTAATTTTATGATGTCTTAGAGGGTTTTGTGGGATTGGAGATGCAATAATATTACAGAAGTTCATTCATGATGTGAATTGGGTTCATGTTATGAATTGATGTTTCATATCTTATGTAGTGGGATGGATTCATGACATTTTGTGGGATAAAGGGGAATCAATGAAACAAATTCACATCAGGAAATGAATTCATGTCATATATTTAATAAAATTTGAGGTGACTTACTTAAGTCAAAATAGAAAACCCATGAAATTCACATCATGAATTGAATTCACACCATTAATCCCAAAGGTTCCATGTTTGAAATCCTTTTTGTACTTAATATTTTTATTCAATGAAATATAATTTATTACTCTCATTTTTGGATTATCCCTAGGTGATTATGAGGGATATTAAATTCCTCATTCTCTTTCATTGATCCTCTAGTTTCAATGGTTTCCAATGGGTGATCTATGGTAATCCCTTCACTTATTCGTGGATGTTTTTCTTTCATTATCTTCATAGTAATCCTTTGTGGTGGTGAAATTTTTCTTCTAGTGTGATTCGGGATTTTTTTTGATGATCCTTTGGTGTATTTTTGGTTGATATATAGTTTATTTATGTGGTTATTGTTTTTGGGTGCTTCTTCATCTCCCATGTGGTTCACTGTATAATCAAATAGATCATTTCAGGTAGTGTTTCCTTTGTTTATCATCATTTGTATAATTTGGGTGGGGTTTTTTATTTTTTATATATGGGATGTGGTTTTTACTAGATTAAATAAAGATAATATATTAGATAATTGAAAACTAATGAGTAATGGTAATGTTTGAAAGGTTATTTATATCTTTGATATTATTATTATATGGTGGATTGTACATTTTAAAAACCCTGCTAAAAACTATGGTTGATGTGGGATTTATTTGTGCTATTATGATATGTGTTTGGAGTCCCTTTATGTTGAGTTGTTGTGATATCACCCTAAAATATAAATTTTATTGTCATTTTTTTAATAAAATGTTCTCCAATGGATTTATGGATTTTGTGATGACACCCCTAAAATGAAGTGAAATGTTATAAAATCCCTATTTCTAAATCTGTAAAATTTATTGTCAAATTCTAGGATGTGTGGCCATGTTTTCATGTGGAAATTTTCAATTGTGGAGTGGTTGGGAAATTTTTATCTTATGGGTGAGGTATGACCATGACTTTAGGGTGGTGAGGTGATGGTATTTTCACTTCTTTTGGGGAAGCATGGTGATGGTTTCTGTGGTTGTGATTTTAAGAAAGCAAGGGGATGGACTGTTTAGCCATGATTTTGGGGCGGTGATGTAATTTTTTGTCTCACTATTCCTTTTAGGTGGGGTGGTGATGGTTTGTGAATCCATGATTTTTGATTGGTGAGGTAATTGCCATTTTGAATTTCCTTTGGGGGTGTCAAGGTGATAGTTCTATGGGGACGATAGGATATTTGCGATAATTGTTATGTTGTACTAGATAACGAGGTAGTTATGGAATAATTGTTTAGTATTTGATGAAATGAAAAGAGTTTGGTTTCGTTAATTGGATGGAAATGACTAACGAGAAAATAAATGATGGGATGTGGTGTTAAATTTAGTTGTTGATTAATAATTAAATGAATTGGAAGAATGATGAAATTGTTTAGAAAGATGAAATTTAGCATTTGTCTTATGTGGTGTAATTCATTTAGAGGTGGTAGTGAAAGTGGGGTTTTCTGACTTTGTTATAATTTTAATGTGATCTTTTAAATTGGGATTGTTTGTGGATATCTGTATATACTTGTATACTCCTAGTTATTTCTAAATTTACCCCACTTTCATGGAATAATATGTTCTTACACCCATGTATTCACATGGGGGGTCTTCCCTGGTATCTCAGTGATGATGATGGATGACTAGGTACTTGAACATTCCTACCATCACATCCAGGTGAGTATAAATGCATAGGATTTGATGGATGAAGGTATATTAGTGCACAAAATTGTGGCCTAGGTTTCATCAGGATTGATGTAATGTGATTTTTCAATGGAATGGTGTCCCAGGTTCCTTTATATAGGTTGTGATACGAAAGTTATGTGGAGTGGTGGAAAAAATGTCTTGTGGAGGGATCTGATATGAACGCCTTGTGGGGTGTATTGTGGTGGGGGTCATTCATGGTAGGACATGTGCATAATATTTATTCCATTATTTTTTCCAATACATTACTACTCTAATTTGGGAAATGGTTGTGATGTGATGGCCCAAGTGTTTGCATGTGATATGTGACATGATTATGATGTGGAACAATGATATATTTTATTCTGAATATATGGGAGCACCAGGATGCATAATGTTTTGGTAAGGGAATGGAAAATCAATGGGACAGTGGTCTAGGCTACCCATTATCAATATTATTATTATGTTGTTATACTTGGCTTTTTTTATTTATGAGTTTGCCTTGATGGTGTTGGGGAGGATAGTTGACCAGCTCATGAGCATTATGTTCTATTGTTTTCACATGGGTGAATTAGTATGGTTCTAACATCATTTCATGAGAGACTTTCACTTCCATACTAGGTATAATTTTATTCTCACCCTAGATATATAAAATAGATTCCCGGTTTCCAATAGGGTTACATGGATCATGCTGGATAGTACTAGATCAGACCATTTTTGACAGTTGATGTGTCACTACATTTACTTTGCTTTTGGGTATTTATTTTGTGAAAATAGTATCTATATCAATTTAATTTGAGCATGTTTTGTGGGATATGTTAGGTTTCAATTTTTACTTTATATCATGGAGATTCTAATATTTTATTCATATTATCAACAGATATTATTTATATTATAGAGGTTAATGCCACCATTTTATATATTTTTAAACCCTTGGTGAAACACACTGAACTGGGGCCTACTTGAGGTGGAATTCAATGGTTATTATCTCTCACCCCTCATTATGGAGTTATTTGTAGGAGGGGGTCATTACATATAATTGGATCCAATAAATATTTATCCACCTCTGGTTTAACTCTTCCATCACTAACTAAAAATCTAGATACACTCACAACTGGACTTTCTCCATGAGTTAGAATAGTTTTTCATCAAGATGTTCCTTGTGATGATCACATTAAAAAAAATTTAATAGCATAAGTAGATTATATTCCCAAACTCTGAACTATATCTTCTACAAAATGAATAACCTTATGTAAATGTGGATATATTCTAGAATATTGAAACTCCCACATCTCTCTATAAAGAAATATCTCTATAGTTTTTTCATCCTTAGGTTGTGAGGTGTAAGATATTGGGGTTTTTTATCTGGTACATGTCCCTTTAATATTAGTATAAATTCATTTTATGACCTAATGTGAATATCCTTTGAGGTCTTTGATGTACTGGGGCTGTTTGGGGCTTGTTCAGAGCCTAGAACCCCAATTTTTGTGAAACTAAGGCTAGTCTCATGGTCAGTCAAAACCATGTGGGGTATGATGCATTTTTACTACTAACTGTGTGAATCTTGGTAGTGGTTTGCTGCATGATTCATGGTTTGAGGAAAAAATTATCATGGAGGTGCACACACGTACATGGAACCTATAATTTTTATAAAATATAGAATGCATGGTTTGTGCATGGTTAGTCAATATGTTTGTAGTGATTATGTGAGTTCCACCTTATCACAATAGAGGGAACATTATTAGTGCATTTCTTGTCCAAATGTGCCGCCAAACCGTGTGTCCTAGTAAATATTAGGAAAATTAGCCTTTCGACCATAAAATTATTATAGTCAAAAATATATTCTAATTTCCTCATCTATTGGAATTATATAAAATTTGTAGAGATCCTTTGAGGAAAATAGGTATAATATGTTCATGTTATATCATCCTGACCCATAATTGAGCAGTTTTGACCTCATTAGATTCACAATGGTTAATAAACTATTCATTTTGTGTCGTTATTTTTTTGACTTGGAGTCGACTGGAATATTTGAGTGAAAGCCGAAATGACATATTTTTACATTCTTCTTCTATTCTACATTTTTATCCTGATCTCAGTAATAAAATAAGATGAAACTAGATGTGCACTCTACATTGGGCATATGATATGTGTTCTATACATTCCTCGATTGGTTTGATGCTTTATAGAGCTAGTTTCGATAGTGCATCATAGAAAATATTTTTTTCACCCCTAAAAGGAGTTTAATTCTTAAATTAAATTTAGTGGAACATGTTAGGTATTCCCCCTTGTACCTTAAAAATTTTTGGAGAATTTTCTTCCAATAGGTTCACCCATTGGGTGTGCCATTTTGATTTCCCACTATTTTTCATCTAATGTGGTGTGTGTTTTTCAGCTTTCCTAGTTAGAGGAATTCCTTTTATAAATTAAGTGAATTGAATTTATTGATTTTGAGATGTTTTTCCTCCATTTGATTTTGATTCATTGATTTAATGGTCTATATAGAATTGTTAAGTATGTGGGTAAACTCATGGAATTTACTTCTCCTGATTTGACGAATAAAATATAATGTGAATTGAAATGGTATTGGATGCATTTGTTTGTGTATCAAGTATCTTGATTACATTTTTATTCCATGGAATTTTCACCTATGAGACATGATTTTTGTTACATGATACCATGGACCTATATTCTCCTTGGATAATGATTCCATATATTTATGAGGCTATTTCTCCCCCTTGGATCTTGCTTTCTGAAATCAAAATGGGAATGCTCTAGTGACATGTTAATTAGACTCCAACATTTTTTTACAGTTTTTTCCATTGATATTCTCCTAGTGTTTGATGAAGATTCCTTGGTTTTCCATATATTGGATCTGAGACCATGAGTTCAAACACTTTTTATTTTATAGAATGATAGTGGTAAATGTGACACATATGATTCCATATCTCCACCATGTTTTATTTGATATTCAAGTCATACAATATATCCTTGGGTGATATGATATATTGTGTATATGGTATGGTCATGGTGTTTATTTCCTTTTTTGTCTATACCTTTATTATGGAAGAAGCTTGACACTTATTTTTCAAGGATCCCAGTTTGGATGTACGTGATCACATGTTTGTTTACTTTTTCCATGTTAAATTTACATTTAAAACTATCATACTGGATATATTATGTACATTTAGATTGATTTTATGGAACGTTTTTGATTTTTTATAGAAACATTGGGTTGTGACCTATTGGGATTGTACCTCACACCCTGTTCGGGCCACCGTTGAAAAACAACCCCAACCATAGTAGCCCTAATTTTTTGGTTATTTTATTATAATGGAATAGATACAAGAGATATAATCACCAAAGTAATATCAGTTATGTATTAATTATGAATCTAGATACACACAAGGTTTCATTATTAAATTGGAAAAATAAACATAGATTATATCGTAGGAAATTAATTTTCTTAATTAGAACATATTAAAATGTCTCATCTTCAGATCCTGAGGATGAAAAAAAATTAAGAGGAAGCTCAAACACATAGTAAGGGTTACATACAATAGGAACATGAGTAAATAATAATTGAATCAAAATCAATTAGTCACAATCAATAGGGAATTGTTTATAACTAAAAAACACACGCCATCAATACACTGAGAATAAAGATTCATCCATAGATTTTACTCATTGTGAAAACATCATAGAAGCTATTGGTTGTATACTAAATAAATAAATTTCTTATTATTCAGACTTCATCTATCTAGAACATGAACCATCACAACATCATGACGGTTTAAATATGTTGATAGATACCTATCTGATTCTATTTCAGAACAAACACAAAGGGTTCGTCACCAACTATTTTGTATCATTAAACCTTTTGATATATCGAGGGTCTAAAATGGGACCTACCCATCAATAAAAGTCCAAATAATTATTTAAATATATATTTAATTCAATAAAAACATGACTTCTCAATATTCTTATTCAATATAGAGTGCAGATTCATCAACATTTCCCCAGTTAAAATAATATTTTTAATCAACACCATATGTAAAATAGAATATGAGTAAGACAATAATCATATTCCTGATAAAATAATATATATAATTAATAGAAATGTAATTAAAAATTAAAAAATATCTCAAATGGGAATTATATACACCACACTATAATTATTATGTGCACAATACAAAGTAAGTCTTAATGAAATGGAAATTGATATGAAGTCCCTTACATTATGTCTGAATGTGTTCTTTACGTGATCTTAATATCCTAGATAATAAGATTAAATCCATTAGTTAATTAATTCAATACATTTTATACATGTATTTGATTTATTATAATTTTAATATGTTTATTTATTGCCTTTTGGTGAGTTATACGATACAATTTTATCGGTCCAGATCATTCATTTTCTTGATTTCCATGATCTATTTACTTATATACATGTAATATAGTTCGTATAAAATGGATGTATCTTTATATAATTGGAATTATATGTCATATATAAACATCCATAACTTTAATTGGTTTTATATATTGTTTTTCCTAGATAAGAGTATGAATCATAAAATAACATGTTACTTATAATCAATTAGATTATTTTTAGATGTTTTTGATCGTAATGAAATAGTTTTGTTTTATCATTTACTATTATGTAAATAAGTTACATATAGAATATAAAATGGGTTTTAATATAAATTATATAATATATTTACACCATTAAAATCATTTTATTAATATCCTTTAAATAGAAATTAATGAATGAAAATATTTCATCAATAAAGGATGTAAATTTGCGCCACAATGACATTGATTTCATTTTTAAAGAGAGAGAGGGATATAAAGGACATTAATGAATGATACTAAATTTACATGATATAATTGAAGTATTGATATACAATAGGATTTATTGTGGTCATTTGGATGGAGGAGGTGATGATAGGATAATAAATTTAAGGAAATTAGAAGTAATCAAAGGAGGCTTTACCTCTTGAAGTCTCTTCTTTGAGAACCTCTATAAGGTGCATTGGTTGGATCTTTTTTTTGACCATAACCTATTGAGAAGCAGTGGAGAGACTTTGGAAGAGTTAATTTTTAGAATTGGTACATGATCAATGTCGTACAGGTGTGAGGAGAAGTGGTTGTGAGGGGTGGCATTTATTGTGGAGGAGAGAAGGGTGTTATTGAACAATTTTTTTTTTATTATTTTGGATCAAGGATATGAATAGTTTAAGAAATATCATAAAATATTTAAAAATTATTAATTATAGTTTAGGATTATGGGCTTTCATCATCCATACATCAGCTATGACTCAATAATTTATATACTTAGCATTTATCATAAATTATCATATTTTACTATTTTCAAAAAATTCATGTATTTTAGAAAAATCAAAAAATTTCACACTAAAAAGTTTTAGACATATAAAATTAAAATAGTAACTTCATTTTATGAAAATAATTTTTTAAATATGAAAAATATAATTTTTAATAAAATCACCACTTACTTATAAAATTAAATTTTTTAATAATAATTTATTTTATAAAAATTTGAAAAATTAAATAATGTGTCATCAAAATAAATAATAATTATAGGAAAAATAAAAATTAATTTATGATTTTATTTTATTAAAATAAATTTTTTTACTCAATATATTAATTATAAAATCATAATTAAATATTTATGACTTACAAAGAATACAAACAAGTAAATAATAATTTTAAAAATATTTTAACTTATATGATGATACAACTATATTATAATTTAAATTATTGGATTAAAAAAATTTATACACTTCCATATATTATTTTAATATTATATTGGCCAAATTCCTATTTATAAGCTTCACATTACTTTTCCAAAGTTCAATTTACTATTTCATATGTATATATTCCATAATTGTTAGGAAAACCTCTTATTGGATTCATTATTCATTTATAAGATTTTTTTTCTGTTATCTATGTTATTTTATATGATTTATACTATATGAAATAATATTTGTACGCAATTTAAGCTATCAAATAAATTGAAATTATATAAGAAGATTCATACCATAAAATCATTGTGTGTTATGTTCTATCCTCCTTCAAAACTTTCATCCTAGAAGTTTTTCATGTATATTTTCCCATAAATAGATATCGGTGGTTCTTATTCACAAAATCCTTAAGTTCAAAAATTTATTCTTCCTAATTATAGTTTCTACAAAGAACCTTTACCATTTCAGTCATCCGATTTCTAAATACTTTATTTCTAGTGTTAGGAATATCGATATGCTCTTCATAGAAAGACAAAAAAAATTCTAAATAATGTTCTTTATAAGTGAGTACATGTGTTGGGTCTTGCATTTAGTTCTTTAACAATGAAACGTGGAAGATATTATGAACTTTGTAGAGTCTTTGTGTCTTTTCTAAATTGTAACCTAATGCTAAAATTATTTCCATAATTTCAAATGGTCGATACACCTATGGCTTAGTTTCCCATTCTTACTAAACCTTAAGACACCCTTCCATAGAAATACTTTATGAATGACGTGATCTCTCACTTGTATTTCTAAATACGTTCTCTGGTTTTCAGAATAAAACTTTTTCTGACTCTGAGATGCTTTAATATGAGTTTTAATTATTTTACCTTTATTGGTGTCTCTTCAATGAGTTTTCGGCCTATAAGTTTCCTCTCACTAACTTCATCCCAACATGTTGTTGTTTGGTATCACTTTAAATATAATGCTTCATTTGGTTCCATTTGAATACTCGAATGGAAACTATTATTATAGGAAAATTTCACCAAAGGTAAGTACTATTCTGACATTCTGGAAAGCCAAGTAAGCATGATCTCAATTTGACTTTTAATATCTGGATTGTTCTTTATAACTATATGTTGGTTGGAGGGTGATAATCAATAAACATATGAAGCTCGATATCCAAATTCTTCTGAAGTATCTTCATGAATATTGATTTAAATTATGGATCTTTCTTGGACACAATGGATATAGGTGCACCATGGGGTCTCACAACTTCCTTAATATGGATTCCTTCCTATTTCTAAAGTGGTAAATCTTCTCCTATAGTAAGGAAATGTGCTGATATTAAAATAAAATCAACAATTTCTCATATTTCATCCTTCATTCTATGTCTCATTGTTAGTTATGTGAAAAATATTCTCATAATGTCATCCCACTTCCAAATAAGAATAGGTGGAAGTTGCATGACTTCAATAGGATTTTTTCTATCAACCTTATCTTGATGAAAAACTAGAAATCTTGACACATAGTCAATAATTTAAAAATTCCTATTATCCCACAAAATCATTTCCTTCATATCTCTCTATATCTTAGTGCAACTAGGGAGTATAGAAAAATTTGACTTATTAACAAAATCTAATAGTTCTATTTTTAGATCAGGTATTGATGGAACACATAACCTCTCTCCAAATTTCAAAACTCCATCCTCATACACAGTGAATTCATCTATTCCACCCATAATGGCTTTAATTTTCTTTTGAAGGTTATCATCATCAATTTGAGAGATTTTTAGATTCTCCAACAAAGATGGTTTAACAATAATTTTAGAAATGAATGATGTTTCCTCTTCATTAACAATTATTATATCCATGATTACTAAATATACGGATATAGGATCTATCTCAATCCTCATTTGGATTATAATTCCATGGCGTTTCCAGCTTAGTGCATCTTTTACCTAATTTCCCTTTTATAGGTGATAGTGTATTGAATATTTATAATCATCGAGTAACTTAACCAATCACTTTTTCCTCAAGTTGAGTTCTTTATATATAAATTTTTTTAAAAAATATTGTGATCTAAATATATCTCACATCATTCACTATAGTTATAGTGTCAATATATTGTCATATTAGAGATTGCATCTTCTAACTCAAGATCATGATTTAGATAATTTTCTTCATTTGTCTTCAAATACTATGATGCATAAGAAATATATTTATAATTTTTAATAAGGACACAACCCACTCCATTAATTTTTGTATCACTTTATATCACAACCCATCATTTCCAAAAAGAAGAGTCAAAAATAGATAATTTACCAATGATCTCTTCAATTTGTTAAAACGTTATATACATTCGATTTTCCAGAAAAACCTAACACCTTTACATCTGAGCAAGGTTATTGGGTTAGACAACCAGGAAAAATTATTTATGAAATGTTTATATTAACTAATTAAGACAATAAAACTACATACCTTAGTTATGTTCATTAGATTAGGTTATTCTGGGATTGCCTTTTTCTTCACCTGATCAACTAAGATTCCATCTTTATAGAATATATGGCAAATAAAAGAAATTGTTTGATGCCAGAATTCAAGATTTCTTAACTTCCTAGACAACTCTTTTCATCAAAGATATTCTAGAACAACCCACCATTAGTTTTGATGGTCCCCATATATTTTAGAATATATCAATGTATCATTAATAAATATCACAAAAAATCATGAATATATTCCTTGAAAACTATGTTCATTAGAACCATAAAAACAAAGGGTTATTTAGTCCATCCAAAAGGAATTATTGTAAACATGTAATGTTCGTACCTAGTTAGAAAGGATGTATTTTGAATATCATCTTCCTCACACAAAGTTAGTGTTATCCAAATCCAAGGTCAACATTTAAAAAAATTTATCTTTGTGAAGTTGAACAAATTTAACATAAATGAGAAGTAGGGGATACTTCTTATTTATTTTGATACCGTTGATTTCTATATAATCAAATCATATCTTCAGGGATCCAGGTTTTTTCTTGTCAAAGTGAACATGGGATCCCATAAAGAATCCTGGGGTAAAAATTCCCTTATAACTCAATTCCTCTATTTTATTATTCATCTCTACTAATTCTATAGTAGTTATTTTATATGAATTATTTGATATAGGACATGAACTAGGAATTAAATCAATGGATAACTTGAATTTATTCTCTTGAGTATGTCCTGGAAAATCCTTTTGAAATAAATCAATATATTATCAAACAAATTTTTTATCCTCAATTCAAATATTACATTCCTCATACCTAGATGTAGTTTTCTATTCCACAAAAATAATATTATTTAGTGGATCTACTGAAGATGGATCTGAATAAAAACTATATCCAAAAATTTCTACTCTAAAGGTAAGGAATTATAAATATTCCTCACAAATTTTTCTTCCTTCTTATTGAAATATATTTTCTGATAATATTTTAAAATCTAGTCTGTTACAGGGATTATATCAAATTCATCCATTTTTAGGATAATAAGGTTTACAACTAATGTATGTTAATGTGTCATAATGGAGACCATATGACACATCATTGCAGCAAAGATACCTCCCATGGGTGTTTGTAATGATAAATCCTTTATTAAATCTTAATGTAAATTTCAAATTTTATTGGAAAACAAGGAATATATAATAGAATGTGATGATATAGAAACAAATAAATCATTTTATATGTTTGAGGAAATTATTAATGTACCTTCCACCATATCAGTAAGAACATCAACCCCTGTATTTATGATCTCATAAGGTTTTGCATCTCCCTATGCCATATTCTTCTATAGATTACCTTGATGCTTGGAACAAAGATATGAATAATTCCTTATTTCATTTTAGTCAAAGCATTTAACATAGTTTATTTTTTATTCTCCTTGTATTTATTATAATGATGACAATTTTCCACAAACTTATTGAAAACTACCATTCTTTTTAAGCATTTCCTGGGATGATTCTTTTAAAAATTTTCAAATAATAAAAATTGATTCATTCCCTTATTAATCTTTGATACTTCACCCTTTCAATGGGTTTTAAAATACCTCTTATTATCTTCATTTCCATTGAAGAAATTCTATCTAGAAAATTTCTTCTATATTTAGATGGTACTTAATAGTATTTTATCTTATGATGAAAATGTTTGTGAATCCTGTTCTCTTCAGAATATTGAATTAATATATATAATGAAATGAATGATTTACTCTTAAAAATAATGTATATAATCTATAGAATACCTAGAATGTGTTGTGATGGTATCCTTGTACTCCATAAAAATCTCTTCTTACCTTTTATTTAAGCTATGTAATTTTCTCTTCATTTTAGTTTGTTGCTTATGAGGAAATTATTTGTTGAAGAATGTATCCTTAAAAGTTTAGCATTTCATGCCTTCTATTTTTTCTTCCTCCATAGTATTCTAGCTCAAAGACCACAATTTATTAGTATTATCCATGAGACAATAATATTTCTGTTCTGCCTTTTCATTTTCATTGCATCTCAAATCTAGAAATATCGTTTAAGGGGACTTTATCTACTACTCAGCTATCATTGCATTAGTAGTTCCACTGAAATATTGGGGATATTACCACATCAAATGATCTATCAGAGGTTTATTATGGTTATTCTTCGTAACCTGAGTAATCTGTCCTAATATGGTCATGATCTTCTCACCTCCAACAATAACTATGCTGACATTCCAATTAGGGGAATCTCTATATTTCTTATAGGTATTGATTTCTTTCCTCCTATTAGGTTCCATTTATAAACAATGTCATACAAAAAATTAGGTTATGAATCATGATGCAAAATTTCAAGCTAGAAAATCACTTAATATAAATTCAAAAGTATGCATAGCTAATCTCATAATCATAAACATAGTTTCTTTGAGTGAATGATTACATTTTAATCCTTTATAATTGTTTTTAAAGAATAGCTGAGTTATCCTAAAAATATATCATGGGAGTGTCAAACTAAGAGTGCACTAAGGCTCTTTGTCACTGTTGGCGCCAAAATTCGGGACAAAGAAGAAGCCAAAAAGAAGGCACCATTGACTTCCTCACAAAGCTATTTCACCGAGTCCCCCCAGCAATGTGACCCATCTACGAAGCAAGGAGGCGGGATGCTCCTTGAATGCAATTGAAGTTCGCGAACCCGTCGTGAAGCAAGGAGGCAGGATGCTCCGTGAACGCATTTGAAATTCGCGGACCTACCGCGAAGCAAGGAGGCGGGACGCTCTGCGAACACATTTGACATTCGCAAACCCACCGCAAAGCATGGAGGCAGGACGGTCTACGAACACATTTGACGTTCGCGAACCCTCCGTGAAGTAACCAAGTCCCTCTTCGAGTCGCGTAAGCTCTGCTTTGCGGTGCCTCTTGCCTATAAATATCAGGTTCCCCTTGAGCCCAACGTACATACAATCCGACCTTTTGGCTATCCAGATCTCGAATTGCGAAGCATCCTTCTACTCTGCGAACCATGAGCTGTACGGGTTACTTCTGCTCTACGATGTGCCTCCCCTTTGTCTTATTTTTATCCCCTCTTCCAAGAGGAATTCCTTTTGCGATACCTAAGATCCTTCACAAAAAAGGGGATCCCCAAGGGGACCCGGGTCATCGCAGAGAATTTATGCTTCATGAAACACCCTTCATCCACATATGATCCCCATGCAAAGGCAAGGTCATTGTACTTCATGAAGCACATTCCTTTGAGAAACTGTGCTTCTTGAGGCACCATTTCATTGCATGGAAGTGCTCCGTGAATGACTTTCCACATCGTGAAGCACCTCCCATATGCACCTCTTCCCTATGCTTAGGCTGATGCACCCCACTTCACGAAGCACACCCCTTTGCAAGTTCCCTCCTCCACGTGGAACACCAGAGCTTCATAAGGCCCCTGCATATGATCCCCTCTGTATGGAAATTCCTTTTCCCGTGCGACTCTCTAGGATTTAATGATGTGATTTAGAAGTCTTGTTGATGACATCGCCCGTTGTGTTGATTCGCCTCATGCTTGTTCACATACGCACACTATTGGATATTGCTTCTTCGCATAGCCATGCTAATGTGGGCCCATCAATGGTTCTCTCCATGAAACCCCCTCACCACAGCTTTGCTAATTCCCTCTCTACACTAAGGGGTAGATCATACCGATTATGTATGTCCTAGGGGTGTGGAAAAACCCACCTCGTCTGAGCTGCAGGACGTTAAACTGAAAAGCACCTTTTTCCTCAGTACATGACGTTAAACTGTGACCTCGCCCCGTTCCTCGAACGTAGGGTCCCCTCACCTTGGACATTCTCCATGCCCAATGGTCTCGACAAGGGATGTTATCTTCCTTATGGGAGTGGTTTTTTTCCATGGGGAAAGGGAAACCATCTCAGTATAAGCCCCTAGCTCTCTTGTAGTAGGCAACATCCCTTCTCCTCCTTTCATCTTTGGTCCCCAGAGCCAGCAAATGGCGTGGTGGGGAACGATGATTATCCTTTATTCGGCCCTGAAGTTGTCTCCTATTGTGCCTTTTCTCCATCAGGCCTCTATCCTAGAGTAATTACCATCCTCTATCGGGCCACTAACCACACATATGCCCCTATTTCCACTTTGGTATGTGATCTTGTGTAAGCCCCACTCCACTTTCCACGGATGCACCTTTCACGACGTGGTCTTCAGGTATCTGATTCCTCTTGTTTCTCAAACCAAGCATGACTCATGCGAGGTTAGAGTATGCAATGACCCTGACATCCTCATCCTAGGAAACCTAGAGTGTAAGCCGTACACCCCTCTCCTTCTAAACAACATGGTCTATGATCCTTTCCAAGGAAAGGTGCATAGGAAGCCTCCACGAGGTTCAAGACCAACTCACGGTAGTTTCGACCACCTTCACGTCGACTCACCAACACCCAGGGAATCCTAGAGTGTAATCCCCACACCCACCATCCGAACTGTGTGGATTTTGATCTTTTCCAATGCAAGGTACGTAGGGATCCTCCCTAAGGTTCAATCCCAACATCCAGTTGTCCCGAAAACCCTTTGCGTCGGTTCAATATCCCCTTTTCCCCATGAACTACATGGTCTTTGATCCTTGCCAAGGCAATGTATGTAGGAAGCCTCCCTGGGGTTCAACCCCAACACCTTGGGCCGCCTCAAACTATATTGCCCAAATTCCCTCATATCCTGAACTACAAGGACTTTGATCCTTTCTAAGGTAGGGTACATAGGAAACCTCCACCAGGTTCAATCCCACCACTCCAGTCACACCGACCACCTTCATGTTGGTTCTCCCCCATCCCGCATGATGTTAAACTGTATCCACCGTTCAGAACTATGTGGTCTTTGATCATTTCCAAGGCAGGGTACGTACGAAGTCTCCACAAGGTTCACGCCCACCACCACACATTGGACCCTAGGTCCACCTTCACATCGGTTCTCAACCACCTTATCTATGAAGTCTTTGATCCTCGCTAAGGTAAGGTATGTAGGAATCCTCCATGAGGTTCAATCCCAAAACCTAGTAGTTCTAACCCCCTTCACTTCATTTCAACCCTGTCCTGCATGACGTAAAATTGTGGACCTCTTTCAGCGGAAAGCCGTTGTGACCTCAATCCGTGGTAATCCATTGAAACCCCATCCAGTGGTAAGTCGTTTACAACTTATCCAATGGTTATCCATTGCGATCTCATCTAGTGGTAGGCCATTGAAAACCCCGATCAGTGGTAAGTCGTCATCATATGAACTACATGGAATTCGATTCCCTACCACAAGGATACGTAGGAAGCCTCTTCGAGGCTCCATCCCAAAACCATCATCTTCCCCATGACGTTTCCATACCATAAATAATCCACTTCAAATAACCTTCTATCATCCATTTTGATTCTTACATGGGCCGCCACAACACGGTGGGATCCTACCACCCCATTCTCTGTTCCAACTACCAGTATTTGGGAGGCTACCCTTGCGATGGCCCTAGTATCGATGTTCTCTCTAGGGGGTTCCTCCATCTGATCCACTCTATTCAGACTTCAGATAAGCCTAATCTGTCTCCGCTGGACGTTAAACTTGCGGCATACCCTGTGTTAAACACATGAAGTTGAGGAAAACCTAAGTTACATTCCCATGGTATATGATTCCACGCATTCGATGTGGTATGCCTCAGGCTTCCGCGCCCTTTAGAAGCCCTATAATGAGGGATAGAAGATAGATACACCAATCCCCCAGCATCCAGACACATCAGTGATGCCAATCATGACTACTCCCCGAACTGAGGGTTGCTGCCCTGACTGGACCCCTTAAAACGTCCTGAAAGAAGAAACGCAATTAACTGGTGTCCATGAAGATATGGCAACATGAAGAGTATCACAAACAATGTCTAAAGTCTCTAAGGGAGACCCAGAGTAGGTGATGAGTTTTGAGGAGGAATCCATGGAAGGAAGAACCGAAATCCCATTATCATGTTTCAGTCAAGGAGCAGACTTCCCTGAATAAGGAACGAATGCCACCCGCCGTTGGAAAGCGGGGGAGCGGGGCAAGAAAACTGCACTCCTCATCCCTGAACAAGACGGGCGTGTGCGGCCTAGTGAAAGCATCGAAAAAAGAAATGGTGAACCTGAAGTGAAATTCTTCTCCTCAATATGGATATTAGTAGTGCTCGGGGCATCAACGGATCAGCATGTCTCCGGATCTAGTTATCCAGCGTTGGGTCCCTCCAAAAAAATAGTGGTCCAGGTGTGAAGCTCACCATAAGTTAGGGTAGTAGAACATTAAACATCATGTTTTGCGACATTTTCAGTGTGGATCCCTCTTACTAATCATGTAGGATAGGATGGATGTGGGGAACTGGTCGTCGATTCCTTTTTCTTTCTGCACTAACGAGTTCATATCCCTTATTTTCAGAAATCAGGTTTCTTTCTCTGGAACACAATAACCGTCTTCCCATCTACGCAGGGGCAGGGAAAATGCTAGCACAGCCACTCCCAGTGGCTTCACCACTTCCGTGACGGCCTCTAAATCCACAATCGTGGGGCTCCCAAGCCACATCTCTCCATCAGAAGTTATCCAAGGAAGGATAATTAACGACCTCGTGCATCGTTATGAGGAGGAAGGAATCATCCCGTTGTAGGATATGGCCTTCCTGGACCTGGAGGCTTCTGCACCTCACCATCAACACCGCCCCCAAGGGCCGCGCAGGGATCCATTGCTCCCCTCCTCGACATACAATCGGTTCGGAAGCCTGTCCTCTGAGTGCCTCAATGACTCCTTTCCTTATGCTGATGAAGTAGGTGATGTACGACCCAAACTTTTTAGATTCCCAATCCAGGGTCTCCCAGTGAGGGCACCCACCAAACCATGACAGCACCTCCACATAGTCTTGCTGGAGGAGGAGTAGGTCAGCTATGCATCAGAACCACCATCCCCGGTTCATCTGACCCGACGCCAGCATCGGGTGCAAGCTGAGGAGGACGCCTGCCAAGGGGAATCAAAGTCGATGACTACTATGGCCCGAGCCACCCATGACGCAGATCATCAGGTCCTTGCACACACTGCACATGGGAACCTCTACACCCAACTAGGATCGAGGCCCCAACTGCCCCACGGGCAAGCTGGGTGAACTCTCGTGGTCGCCGGCATAAGCAGTGGTCACCGCGAACCAAACCGCAGTGATGCCACCCCGTATGGAGGTCCTCCTCGTACCACTACTACAGAGAGCTTGGACCTTCCATTATTTGAGGCTCAGCATGGTGGTCTGTCCCATGCTACCCCCAATCTGAATGAAGGTCTGCCCTGCGGGGGTGATGCTCGGCATGAAAGCATCTCTCGTGCCCATTACACTGGATATAGAGTTGTTCCTCCTACTCCCTACCATCGATGTGAGGATGTTGCACATCCCCTCTCTCTTCAATGTGAGGATCCTTCCTATGTCCTCTCAGTAGCCTTTGAATATATTACTCAATCTAGAAACTAGAGGGGTGAAGGCCAGCCTCGCTCCACCCGCACCAAGCATGGAGGTCCTCCCCATGCTCTTGCTGGTTCTAGTGGAGTTATTTCCCACTCTAGTGTTATCCATGGAGGTCCTCCCCATGTACCCTTCAAAATTTGACTTGATGCTCTGTACACACCAGCTTTCTCGGGTGGAAACCCTCTCCACCCCAACACCAGTGTGATAAAAATCCTTGTTTCAAGAATCAGCCCTATCCCAAAGAGCCACCCATAGGCAGAAAGGCGGGCCATCGCCACCATAAGAAGAATTCTAGGAAGTTCAAGACAGATATCTAACTGGTCTGCTTCTCAAACTCTAAAGGGAGTATGACTCAGCTTGGGAACCCTCCCCTCACTCATCCATGTTAAGGGTCAGGTTAGGGATGAGGCGTATCAGCCTGATGCTCCCAGAATACGAGGTTCATATGATTCCCTCTTCCCTCTCTAGGTATATCCAAGAGGATGAAAATCTGGAGACCCCAATGGTTACATTCGTACAATCACCACCATCGTCATTGGAAGTGCTTTCTATCTCCACAATAGATCACGGAGATCAATTCTAGGGACCAATGGCAGCTGAACAGCATTGCGGCCTATCACCTATAGCCCTAGCCCCTAAGCCAGGAACATCGGTCGTCACCTCCTCTTAGCGTGACGTAGCAGCAGGTCACTTCCCTCTTCGTAAGAAGGCCTGAGATATAGCGGCCAGTCAGCCCTCTTGCCATACTCTCCACCAGCTAACATGCCATTCCAGTGGTCTACCTCGGTACCTCTACCGGTTCCTCAACCACCCCCAGTTGGTGAGTAGGGAAATCAAGTGCCAGACCTTGAATTTGAGGCAAGGAGCTTCTGGAGAATCCTCATAGCGGATCACTTCCCTGAGTTGTTCTGGCCCGTGGCAGGGTAGAATTTCTGTATACTGAAATCCCTCACTCCATAGGAAGTCGAGTGTTTCCCCTAGACCCTCTGGGTGACACATTTTAGACTTTGTAATCTTTGCGTGGTTTATCAAGGGTGCCAAACACATTTCAAAGATATCAGGGAGTAGTTCCATCTAGTCGATCTGGCCGCACTCTCTGTGGCCCAACACCATGAGTCACCAGGTCATCGTGAAGCCCTCCAACAACAATGCCTTTAGAGTATCAAGGTTCTCCACAAAATTATCAGGGAGGCTACCCCCCACATAATAATATGTGGTTGGGGGAAGTATGATTCCTTCCTCTATAGTCTTATACAGTGGCAACCCAACTCGTTATGCGATATTGAGGACATTCCCCCAGGAAGGGTCACAGTCAACATGGCTGATATAGTGGATGAGGAGTATGACCTGGAGCTTCTCAATAAGGACATACCACCCATAGGGTGTGGCACCACTATTGGACCAATCGGGGAGGACTACTCATCAGCAGAAGAACCTCCTTTGTCTCCCTCCACACACCAAGGCATTGGTACTCAACCAGAATATTGGTAAGGGAAAAGAACATATCAGAGCTATCAAGAACTCCGACCCATCCGCCTCAGTATAAATGATGGAGGACCCAAGAAGGATACGATGCACCATCAAATTGCTGATAAAAAGTGATTGGTCAAAGAAATCATGGATGAACGCGCTGTAGAGTGACGACCCGACTATGGTGATCCTTGGATGGGGCAGCAGGGGTAGGAACAACAACCCCTTAGAAAGCTTCCCACTAGAAACCTTGATCATGCCTCTCTTGCGTATAGGGATGAAACCAGATCTCATGACAAGAGTGCATGGTATGTCTCTCCAAACCATCCTGAATGGCATGGAAATCCAAGGAACTCCACTCAGGCTCCCTCGGAAGCCCCAAGGGTCGCTCCACCAGCCGCTCCACGCGCGGTTGAGCCTATATACCGCGTTGAAGAACCCAACAATGTGCTCGTGGTTAGGGATCCCCATCAAGATAGTGACTCCCAACCAGATGATCCTATTGCGGCAATAATATCTTGCCTTGAGGCATTGGAGATGTGACAGGTGGCAATCCCACAAGATGGCAAGCCATACTTGGCGTGGGTAAATGATATGCCGACACCTCCAGGTTTTGGGAATCCCACCTTCTCCCCATTTAACGAAAGAGGGGACCCTCCGCAGCACCTGGCCCATTTGAACTCAAGGTGTGGGCCCATGTTAGGCACTCCAGTGCAGTAGGAGGCTGCCAAGATCTACTGTTTTGTTCAGACATTGGAGGGACCGACATTCGTCTAGTATAGAAAGCTCCCCGTCAGATCTGTGACCAGCTGGGAGGACGTTCGTAGGCAATTCCTCTTCCAGTTCATCTCTACCACCCAGAAAATGATCATCGTAGACCTATACCAGTGCAATAAAAGTCATGATGAGTGAGTCATTGACTTTATCACCTGGTGGAAGGGGCTCACATACTCTCTTGACATGCCATTGACTTAGGAGAAACTACTAAAGATGTGCGTAGGTAATTTCAAGACAGAATTTCTAGAGTCGAGCCCACTACGGTGGCCCAAATAGATGCCCCCATGCAATTAGAATTGCTACCAGTAGCACCGGCCCCGAAGCCTCATAGAGGCCCTCCTTCTTAGACACAGCCTCCGACTCAGCAGCATCCTCAAAATCGGCAAGTGCCCCCATGGAATGCGCTGCCACTGCCTAGGCGAGACAATCAGAGTCTGCCTCCTTGATAGGCCCCTCCTACCCCTCACTAGGTCCAAGCTTCAAGGCCCCCCTTCCCGGATAGAAGAAACAGGACCTACTCATTCAGTGAGAATTAGGTCCCTGGTTACTTCCATAGCACCTTGGAATAAGGGATTGTACGCTTGCCTGAGTGCAGAAGGCCATAAGAGGAAAATGTCACTGATTTACTCAACTACTGGCTCTGTCATCAAATTATGGGGCACACCCTCATGCAGTGCCATGTGTTCAAATACTGGCTCCAAGACCAATTCCATAACAACATAGTCAGGTTGGGCCAAGCCCCGGCACAAGTGGCGGGTGTCTTTGTAATGTCGGACAGCAGTAGCAACAGCGAAGGTGAGTGGAAACATGTTTCCAACCATGGGTCCCAAAATTATGGTGATTGGATGGCTCAAAAAACGGTTTCTCACACCCATGGTATCATTCATCCATGCCTGAATCAGCCAGAGCCTTCATAAGCTGTGACCTCCACTTCTGCATTATCATCTCAGTCAGCCTTTTACCAGAAGAGAAAACATCAGCGGTGCAAGAAGAAACAACGCGCCCCAACAATGCCATCGTCGTCTCGCACTCTCGGCGAATTTATTCCCCTGGAGATGGGAATACCTCCTAGAATCCACCCAGTGATGGATGACTCTTCAGGTGATAGTCAAGGGTATGCTTTGGTTAATACCGTTGAGTTGGTAAACCCCTATATGACTCTCGATGATGGGGAGTTCCCTACGATCCTCCCCAAAATCCCTAGCTGATTCCAATATCGGCGAAGATGTGGACATATGGGTCATCATGGGACATCATCTGGAACCTATAACCAGGTCGTGCATGCCACTGAGACCAGAAAATAGGCCCAGCGCAGAGCTCAGCATGTTCATCCTTTTCATCCAGTGTCATTGGGCCTGCCTCCACCACCATTTGTGCTAATAGATCAGGCAATGCTACCTCGTCCATGCTTCGTCCAGCTTCGCCCGACTACAGGCCGATCTCATTCATCTTGTCCTCATCTATCAGCTACTCTACGGGCTTCGACTAGAAATCAATAGGACATACCCAGCACAAATCAGCCGCCAGTCCAACCTGCAGGGCGCGCCATGCCTCCAATCGCAGAGCAACTTCTTGCAAGCCGAAGTTCACGCCAGGAATGGATGCATTATGTTATCAAGCACCTCTCCAGCATCCCAGTGAGGCCTTCCATCCATTAATCTCATCACATATCGTTAGAATTGTGTGAGTACCTCACTGAGGCTTTTAGAAGCCTCGTCTAGTTTAAGATGAAGGTAGCAGCTGTAGAAGCCTTTCATGCTGAAGCGGTCGAGAAATCTGAATGCTAGTTCATCATTTCGTTCTTTGGAGAGGATGAAGGTTCCCCATACTGGGGAACATCCACCCACTGTACATCACCAGACATGTTAACGGTGTGGAAGTTCACCGATGTCTCGTTGAAACTGGCTCTGAGATTAACCTTATCCTGACGCGAACACTGTGGAAGTAGGGGTTATATGAAGATGACCCGACTCCCTCTGATTTTAGAATCGAGGGATACGATAGGACAATGAAGACCCCAGTCAGTAAGATCCATTTGATGACCCAGTTTGGCAGCCTAGTTTCTAGTACTAAGTTCATGTTTGTCTCCTAGGACACCGCATACAATGCATTGGTGGTAATACCATGGCTCCACCTACACGCGGCGGTACCCTCGTCATATCAACAGTGCCTCATGTAGTCCCTAAATGGTAGAGTAGGCATAATCCAAGGAGATGCCTCTCCTTTTGCCTCTTGTGAAGCCCGCTATCAGGACGAAGACTATTACAAGAGCAAGGTTATGAAGATTCTGGCATGTGAGGTTGATCCTGACACGGTCGCAAATGGACCATGGGAAGGTCAGTATGATGCCTACATCTTCTCGATCCATCGATTGGAGGCCACGAACCCCGACATGGGGAAATATTTTTTTGTCTCGGATAAAATTGGGAAGCATGTTCATAATTCCAAGCAACGATGGAAAATCACCTCATATTCTTACAAAAACCAGGCTTAGGTGATTCCGGAACCTACTACACTCATACGATATTGAAATTTCTACCGCATGGCAGTGGTAGTACGTCATACGTGTCTATTTCACCAGGTTGGGATTAACCATATCATGCTGACGCACCACTATTTATTTGATATCATCAAGCATACCCTCTAGGGCCGAAGACCAGATGGGATCAGATTGACTTCTTTCCTCACTATGGTCTTAGTGGTGCATGAATCTTCTGATATGATTTCCACTACTCTCTAGGCTAGGACAAGCCTTCCATCATGTTCTTCCATCCTAGAGGAAGCTTCACCCATTGTCAATCCCTCCTCCACAAGAGAAGAAGAGGATTTAGAGGACACTCCCTCGTCCTTTGAAGAAGGCGTCTCCTAAATGGTCAATGAACTGGTACAGGTGAACCTTGGTAGTGAGGAAGATCTGAGACCGAGATTGATCAGTGCCGCCATGTCCCTTGAGGAGTAGCAGCGGTACACAGATTTCCTAAAGCAGCATCGTGATGTATTCTCCTGGAGTAACGACGAGTTTCCAGGTCTAGATCCTCAGTTCGTTGTCCACCGCCTCGGTCTCCTGAAAAATCATCATGGGTTCAAGAAGCCTCCCAGAAAGATGAACCCTTCTCATGGTGCCATGGTTGAGGCCGAGGTTGAAAAGCTCATACAATCCAACATCGTCAAAGAGGCCTAGTACCCCAAGTGAATATCCAACATTGTGCTAGTCAGGATGAAGAATGGACAGATCAGTGTCTACATTGACTTCCAGGATCTCAACTGTCACTGTTCAAAGGATGCTTTTCCCCTTCCAGTGATAGAATTGTTGATAGACACTATAGCTGGGTTCCAAGCCCTCTCATTCATGGATGGTTACTCTGGATATAATAATATCTATATGGCCCCTGAAGATGAAGAGTCCACTGCTTTCAGGGTGCCCCATGGTACTTTCTGTTATGAGGTTATGCCCATCGGCCTGAAGAATACAGGTGCCACCTATTAGCGGGACATGCACTGTATATTCAATCCAATCCTCGAGAATTTGGTGGAATGTTATGTGGAAGATCTGGTGGCCAAATATCATCAGCTCTAGGACCATCTCAAAGACCTTGAGAAAGTGTTTGTCTTTCCCCATTCCTGCCATTTGAAGATGAACCCGTTGAAATGTGCCTTCGGGGTCACCTCTGGGATGTTTTATGGATTTTTTTGTCAGGTAACGAGGCATCGAGATCAACCCAGAGAAGATCAAGGCCATCATCCAAATGCCTCCCCCGAGAAATAATCGAGAGATTTTTGGTTTTCAAGGCCACCTAGCCTACATACGCCGTTTCATTGTGAATCTGGCTGGCAAGTGTAATCCCTTTTCCCGGATCATGAAGAAAGGATCTTCTTACGAGTGGGACGAAGAGTGCCAGACCGCATTTGAGGAAATCAAGTAGTATATTATCCAGCCTCTAGTCTTGATTCCACCCAACCGCTGTAATCCACAAATCATGTACGTGACTGCCCTAGAATGATCTCTTGGCACCCTTTTCGCCCAGAAGAACAATGAAGGTATGGAAAACAGTCTCTACTACCTCAGCCGCATGCTCCTCGACACGGAGACCAGATACTACGCTATCAAAAAGAGATACCTTACACTTGTATTCATAGTACAGAAGTCACAACACTACTTAAAGAACCATGTGGTACAGCTGGTGTCTCCGGTAGACCTGCTAAAGTACATCCAGAATGGCCCCATGTTGACCAGTCGTCTAGCATGGTGGGCAGTATTCCTCTATCATTTTGACATCAAGTTCGTGCCTCAGAAGGCTATCAAGGGACAAGCATTGGAAGAATATCTTGCTTCCCATAAAACCCCTGTAGACTAGTCTATAGACTTGGATTTTCCCGATGATGCAATCCTCTCTGTAGATCCTGTCATCCCATGTTGGCAGATGCACTTTGACAGCGCCTCCTGGAGCCCCACCGGTATGAGACTCAATGATCCCAAGCGTAACAGAGTGGGCTGGGTTTTGTCATTATTACCGCGGAGTAATCCATTCTTCCGTATTCATTCCTATTTTTGGAAGGCCGCACCAATAACAAGGCAGAATATCAGGCTATTATCAGTAGCCTCGATTTGGACCTCGAGATCGATGTACCCCATCTACATGTGAAGGGGATTCTTAACTAGTCATCAAGAAAGTCAATGGTGACTATGTCATCAGAAATCCAGAGCTCGTACCTTTGTTGGAGTGAACCCTCCAGCTAATGGCCTAGTTTCCATTCCGGTCGGAAGTTACTCATGTCTCTCGATCTCCGAACAGTCGAGCTGATGCCCTGCTAGGCCTGGCTATATCACTTGCAGAACCCGAGTAGGATGATCTGATTATACATGTGGCACATTGGAGAGTCATTGCTCTCATCACCTCAGATGATGAAGATGGCCTGCAAGTAATCCATCTTACCGCCAGATCCTGCACGTCAAAACCCCCAGGTTCTTCAGATGCAATAGTTGATGTGACTCCCGACTGGATAGCCCCTTTTTTCAAGTATCTCTAAAATGGTTTCCACCCAACTGATCGGGCCGAGCGTGAACGAATCTGATGTCGCGTGCTACATTTTAACCTCCAGAGAGGTCCCAACCTTTAGAAGATCTTCTACAAGTGCAGGTTTGATGGTGTTCTTCTATCTTGCATCCAAGGAGTCGAGATTTCTCAGATCATGAACGAGGTTCACACCGGTTCTTGCAATTCCCACCAGGCAGGGCTGAAGTTGTCCAATCAGATCCGGGGACTGGGGTACTTCTAGACCTCCATGATATATGACTACATCGAGTTCTCCAATAGATGTCAGGCATGCCAAATTCAAGCAAACATTTTTCATCAGCCTCAAGAACCTCTCCACTCCACCATGTACTCTTGGTTGTTTGCGGTGTGTAGACTCGATGTCATGGGACCATACCAACCAGCGATAACTTTCCAATGGAGGCTCATCCTGACCACCACAGATTTTTTTCCAAGTGGGCAGAAGTATTTCTACTCATGTAGATCAAGGCGCATTCTATTTTTGACTTCATGAGCTCCAATTTAATCTACTGATTTGGGATTCCTCACGCTGTCTACACCGATAACGACACCAACTTCCATGCAGGCGAGTTGAAGAAATTGTACACCAAGTTCAACATTCATCTAAACCATACCTCTAGCTATCACGCAAAGGAAAATGGGTAGATCAAGGAATTTTACAAAACCCTCTCTAAAAATTTGTATAAAATGATTGGTCAGAACAAGAGGATTTGGCCAGACAAGCTCCTCAACACCCTCTAGACCTATCGGATGATGACTCATAATTCCACCCAGGTGACCCCCTGTAGAGACCCTAAGCTGAAAGTACATGGACATTACATTAATTTTGCAGAATACTTAGTACATAACAAAAACACACACACAAGGACCATAATAGTTTAGTGTCTTTGGAAACTTAGAATATAATCTTCTAATCAGGGTGAAAGTTCTTCAACATCTCCCATAAAGGTCTTCCCTTTTTTTACCTAAAACCTTTATTTATATCCTAAGGAAAATAAAACATAAAAGGGTGAGCTCAAATGCTCAGTAAGGGTAAACAAAAGAAATATCAATCACATCATATTCATAAGAACATAACATTTTAGAAATCTTAACCTGAAAAGAGATCATAATATCATAACATGGGATAAATAATAGCAGTGAAATGTAAACACTATAGTCATAACATAAAACATGAGGCTTTGTGGAATACACACATAATCATAGAGAATCATTTCTTATTAGATAAGACTCATTGGAAAGACTATCTTAGTGGAGAAAGTCCATTTATGAATCGAGTTCATTCCTCATTTCAGTCATGTTTCACTAAACCGGTTTAACCTGCCGTTCCAGCCATGTCTATCTCATGAGATATAAAATCTTTACCCAATTCATTGGAGGGAGATATAGGTCCCACCCATCTCATAATGATACCATTCTTATATGTGCCATAAAATCATAAACCATACATCATAGCAGAACCCATTTAATAAAAATGGGAATCTTAAACATCGTGACATCATAAAAAAATTCATATAAGATAAATAAATTCATAAAAATAATTCCGTCACAACATAATAAAATCAACGTAATAATAGGGATAGAAATAGAAACCTTTATTATCTTAGATGGAAAATAATTTTGATAAAACACTTGAACTCCATTCTTGAGGAAAATATCCTTTCTACTTCAAAAACATTTTCCCTTTCTTAACATGTCAAACAATTTTAAACTAAAATAAGTTGATTAAAAATAAACATGAAAACTTGTAAAGTAACCTTCTTGGAAATAATTTTTTAAAAATCCATTCATGCCTTATAAGTTAAAAAAACATTCTTCTCGTACTTTTTTCGGAAAAGTCAAAAAGTACCTCGTACGAAAAACAACAAAACATTCCTTTCATATCTTTTACTAAAAACTCACAGAAAGGTAAAATTGGATTTAAACAATTTTAGGTGAATGGAAATAATAATACATATTGAGGAAACATGGATGTGGATGATAAAATACACCCCAATAAATTTCAAAGTATAAACAATCTCGGATAAAAATGAGATTGTGATATTTCCCTTACCTTAGGTATGATTTACTTCGTAAGTATCCGAACCTCCTGTATAATGATTTAAATAATGTCATTTACTTATTCCAGAATCATACTCATTGTTATGATATCATATATGGTTCACTTATGACTTTATTTTACCTGTTCTTTTGTAAATTCCATGTTAAAGAGCATTTTGGGTAAAATTGTTTCATTTGTCATCCGTGTTTTGACTTGTAATTATTCATATGATTACTTAGATCATGATTACATAATTCTAGAATATAAAACATGATTTATATATAATATATATTCAGAATATACATATATATAATAGAGCAGTAAATGGAATGAAATACACCGTTCATGGAGACGGTAGGCCATACGTATGCATGAACGCTGTTTTCGTTTCCTTATTGAGTTGAATGGAGTTAAGTAGATGACATACATATATATAAAAATAAATAAAGTATAATTATTATGTCATATATTTCATGATTACTTATTATATATACTTTGTAATCATTCATGAATGGTTAACGTGGAGAATGAATCTCATCGCGTCGTGGAGACGATAGTCCGTACGTACGCACGAGCGATGATATCATTCTCATGATCGTGGAATTGTATTGGAGTGTATGTATACTATTTCAGAATAAATATCACTTTAAAATAATTATATAAAGTTACTCGGTACACCATTATACCCATCCAAGTAAGGTGGTGGTGGAAAATAGATTACACCACGGCGTGGAGACGGTATTCCGTTCGTACGCACGCGCGGTGATTTCGTTTTCCGTTGGATGGATAGATGGTTAAATAGGGTTGTTTCATACTTATAATAACATATCAGTATATTAGTGATACTGATGTTATTACTTCATAATGAAAAAACCTAAGAAGAAGAAGTGGAAGATGAAATAAAGTTGAAAGAATCGGTAACGGACATTACCTCTTCTTTGAAGCGCCTCTTTGAGATCTCCTTTTAGGGCACTAAAATTGGTCTTTGAGGAAGACCAGAACCTCTAGGATGTAGCTATGGAAGTGGAGAAGAGAATTTGGTAGGGTTTGGCCGATCTTGAAGGCAAAAAGTGGTGTGAGGAAGAGAGGGAGGAGGTGCCCTTTTATAAGGGAGGAGAGGGGCTCCTTTGGAAAAACTAAAAATATTATTTTATTATAAAGCCAAATTCGATTTTAAATAGCTCCAAATTGATTTATTTCGAAGCTAAGGTGGGTCTGGGTCGAAATAATCTCATCCAATATTATTTAGACAAGTTTAGGTTTCTAATTTAACCTTATCATTTTTATTTAACTTTAAGTTAGATAATTTAACTTTTACCGTGTCTTTTTGTGTTCTTATACTATAAGGTTAATAAACATACTATAACAAACCAAACGAACCCCAAGTTGTTTATTATTAATATATATAACCATATATAAGTTATTTGTCCGAACCTTAGATTTTTAGGAATAAAATTACAATTAATAATATAATATTTGTTTTAAAAACTATTTTATGTCAATTTTGACACTATTTAGTAATTGATTTGTGTGAAACTCATAACAGATTTTTTAGTTCGAAAAAAGTTACTTAAATCAATAATAACATGTCATATTAACCTAGAAAATTAGTTTAATTCATAAAAAGTGTCAAATTATATTTATTTGTGTATTTATAACATCAATTATGTCAATATTTCATTAATAAGATAATTACTGCATCATATTTGTGTCATAAATAAATTACATTATATAACGTCTAAAAATTACAAATAAAATACCTTATGTAGGAAATCTTTTTAGATTTTTAATGAATTTTTATAGTCGAATTTATCTTATTTATAACCCTATATTAAAAATGATTTAGTTATTAAACTTTGATTTTAACTATTTTAACCCTTCTTTAAATAAATTAATAATAAATGTCCTAATCTAATCCAAGTGGGCCTAAATGGTCATATTTTATTCCTAAGGGTGTTTTTGGTCGAATTACACTTATCCAATTGAATTAGAACATGTGTTAGGGTAATAATAATATCATTTTTACCCTTAATTACTCTATTTACTTTTAACCGTGGTAAATAAAAGTAAAAAGTTACTATTCACAAAAAATTATTTTCATCTCATTGAACCACATTTTACTTAATAACATCAACCGTGTCTCTCTAATTTTTTATATTCCACTCATAGAAGCGGTAAAATTAAGTATTATGAAAAATTCATTTTTTTAACTACCACTTAGTGGTTTCACTATTCATCAAAAATTGAAAGTTTTCAGAAAAATACCAAAAATTAGGCCTAAGCTATATTTTATATTATGAAATCAAAAATGATGTCTATTTTAACAAATTCAAAACATATCAGTTGCATTAATTAATTTAAAAATTAATTCCCGTCGTCAAAACAAATAGCGTGTTCTTAAGAGATAATAAATATCAAAAGATTGACACTTGTTTATGTCGGGATTAAATGTGAAATTAAATCCAATGAAAAATATTGTATTAAATTGTAAAAATATATTCTAAATATACTTTAAAACCACTAAAATTAAAAATTTATCTCTATTAATTATTTCGATTAAAAAGGTTGTTTTTAATTAAAATTTAGTAATTTTCACTGTTCATCAGAAAATGAAAGTTTTCTGAAAAGTACCAAAATTTCACCCTAAGCTATTTTCGATATTCCGAATACCAAAATGAAGTCCATTTTAAAAATAAAATTTACAAAATTTCAAAAAGTGGTTATTACTATTCATAACGGCTAGTTTTAATAATATTTTAATAGCATATCGTTGTTTAGTGAAACTCGGTATTGCGTACTACACATGCTATCGAGGAAGGTCGTGATTGCGTGTAATGAAAGGAAAGTCAAGGATGCGTGTTGTGCAAGCTTATTTTGGTGTAGCGTACAAAAAAAGACATTAATGAAATTAAAAAGAATATTTTTCATAAAATCTCGGGGTGTTACATTCTACCCCCCTTAAAATGAATTTCTCTCTCAAAATTCGTCGTGGTAATAAATGGTTTACTACTAGAAATTTTCTTTAATAAAAACTCACATCGTAAAAAGGAATACCATAACCAATCTTTAAAAACAAAAGTATGAAACGTAATGGTTACCCAAATAAACTAATCACTGGGTTTGCACATAGGTGAAAATATCGATATGAAAGAGAAATCTAATCATCATGTTCTGATGGAGAGTGGTAGAGAACATGGCTATGGAAAATCCAACAATCACAAAGCCATAAATTTGTGATGATCTAAGGTACCATCTGATTCATCAGATATAAGAGCATTATGACAACATTTTTGGTTTTCAAGATCATTTCCCTAAAGTTAATGAAATTGGAATTAGAAGAAATACTTTTTTGATTTTGGTATAGTCTCACCATTGGTCGTTCTTTGGACAATTTCCACTTCATATCTTAAATAAATGAAGTTGATTTTTTCATTCAAGATGTGTTAGCAGACCATGTGATAGAATGATGGGTCATTCCATCTGTCTCAAAAAAAAGGTTAGAAAAGTTATCAAAAAAATACATAAGTCCATCTATAGTGAGATTAATCATATATGGTTCCTAAAATGGACTTATACTTCATATATCATACTCCTTAATATAATAAAACTAAATTCTACTAAACAGGGACTTCCTGTAGGGCAGTGGTAGGTGATAAAGGCCAGTCGCACTTCAGTTGTGGGTTCGATTTCCATAGCCTTGTCTGGTGCGATGGGTTGTCACCCGTCCTGCAGGTTGTCCTTTTTCTAAAGCTATATTACTATAACATCCCATCAATAACATCGAAAAAATTCTATCCTAACTTATGTCCAACATAATCCATTCCAATCATTAGGCTTATCTAAAATACTTCGGTCCAAGCTCATAGTATAAATAAAATGATTACTTGAAATGTCACAGAATAATCACATGAATGCCCTCATTTATCCCCCATATATCATAAGATATATCTTTTTGGTCAAATTACAAACATTTGAATACCTTAAGCATGTATTCTCTTGAAGAATGAATACCCATTGAACCATAGTGAAAAAATGAATGCAGTCAAAAGCTAACTCTTTCCACATACCAAAATCCAAAAATTATATATACTCATACCATGATATAACCTTCTCCTTATATCAGTAATGAGCTCATAAATACGGTCAAACATTTCATTTTCTCGTTTTCATTTCATTATGCGCATATCATATTTTTTTCCAAAAAATATATCAATCACATTCTATGGTTACCGGTACCATTGAAAGCCACAATAGACCAATACATAAATATTCCAATATTCCACGATACTATATACAACATTAATTTGGAATCCCATTACATAAACACTTAATCATTCCACCACATTGTTTTCATATTCAACATCACCAATAGTGATCTTATGTGACTTCCCTTTGTCCTTTGCCTTAAGTGGTTGATCAAGTCGATCATCACTAACCCTTGTATTAGGGAATTTATTAGCATAATGCCCCATTTCCATGCATTTGAAGCATTGAAGTGTTGGTGGTGCGTTATTTGCAGTATTTTCTTTATTCACATCATTAGAAACCCTTTTTCCATTACATCGACACTTAGCTGCTCGATGACCTTATTTTCCACACTTAAAACATTTTCTAGTACCTTTAAGACAATCTCCACCATGCATCTTTCCACACTTTGAGCATAAGGAAACATTCATCTTCTTTTCACCATTTTCTTGAGATTTCTCCTTGAACTCCATCTTTCGTTTCTTTTCAAAACTATGAGATGGATAAGTAACACCAACTTTTATTTCTACCTTGATAGAACAACACACAATTTCTTCATAGCTACTGAAGTATCTTATAGCTAATGCCCTTCGAAGACTTGGTTTTAAGCCACTGAAGAATCGATCAACTTTACTTTCATGTTGAATGATAAATCCAGATGCATACCTTGCAAGCATTGTAAAATTCGCTTCGTATATACCAACAGATTCATCATCATTTTGCTTTAGTTCAATAAACTCCTTCTCCATCTTTGTTCGAAGAATACGAGGGAAATACTCATTGAAAAATAAGATCTTGAACTTGTCCTATTCCATGGACTCAATTTCATCTCTTGGCCTCGTATTCTAGATAATATTCCACCATTGATCAGCATCACCTTCCAAATGATGCACTGTAAGATGACTTTATCATGTTCAGAACATTGAAGAACTGAAAATATCTTTTCAGTGGTACTGATCCATTGTTTAGAAACAATTGGATCGGAAGACCCAATGAAAGAAGGTGGACATTGCCTCATGAAGGAATCAATAGAATATTGTTCCCTTCTCTGCTCATTTGGAAGTCCATAATGGTCCATAGCTTGTGTAAGTATAGAAATAAGATTTTTCACTCCATCTCCCATAACATTGGTTTGTGCAAGAGGACAGTCATTGAATTTTCCATTACATTGATCAACACGGTTCCTTCGGGTTCCATCCATCGTCTAAAACCCAAAAAGAATAGTGTGAGAGGCAAAAATCACGCTAGGGAAAACAATATAATAATGGGGGAGTAACTTCAATATCTAACATCTTGGGTTACCGTAATTCTAGTACTATAACCTATAATTATACTTATCCTTAGGTACATCCCTAGACATACCTTAGAAATATCTCTAGGGATCCCACTAAAGTTATCGCATCCTAGTTTCCAAAGGTTGAATAAACCTTTCCTCTGATACCAACTGTAGATACCCTAAGCATAAAGTACTTGGACATTACATTACTTTTGCGGAATACTTAGTACATAACAAAAACACACACACAAGGACCGTAATAGTTTAGTGTCTTTGGAAACTCGGAATATAATCTTCTAATCGGGGTGAAAGATCTTTAACATATCCCATAAAGGTCTTCCCTTTTTTTACCTAAAACATTTCTTTATATCCTGGGGGAAAGAAAACATAAAAGGGTGAGCTCAAATTCTCAGTAAGGGTAATCCAAAGAAATATCAATCACATCATATTCATAAGAACATATCATTTTGGAAATCTTAACCTGCAAAAGATATCATAATATCAGAACATGGGATAAATCATAGTAGTGAAATGTAAACACAATAATCATAACATAAAACATGAATCTTTGTGTCATACACACATTATCATAGAGAATCATTTCTTATTAGTCACGACTCATTGCCAAGACTATCTTAGTGGACAAAGTCCATTTCTGAACCGAGTTCATTCTTCGTTTCAGTCCTGTTTCACTAAACTGGTTTAACCTTCCATTCCAGCCATGTCTATCTCATGAGATATATAATCTTTACCCAATGAATTGGAGGGATATATAGGTCCCACCCATCTCATAATGATAACATTCTTATGTGTGCCACAAAATCATAAACCATACATCATAGCATAACCCATGTAATAAAAATGGGAATCATAATCATCGTGACATCATAAAACAATTCATATAAGATTAAAGAATTCATATAAATAATTCAATCACAACATAATAAAATCAACGTAATAATAGGGATAGAAACATAACCCATTATTATCTTAGATGGAAAATAATTTTGATAAAACACGTGAACTCCATTCTTGAGGAAAATATCCTTTCTACTTCAAAAACATTTTCCCTTTCTTAACATGTCATACAATTTTAAACTAAAATAAGTTGATTAAAAATAAACTTGAAAACTTGTAAAGGAACCTTCTTGGAAATAATGTTTTCAAAATCCATTCATGCTGTATAAGTTAAAAAAACATTCTTCTTATACTTTTGTCGGAAAAGTCAAAAAGTACCTCGTACGAAAAATGACAAAATATTCCTTTCATTTCTTTAACTAAAAACTCACCAAATGGTAAATTGGATTTAAAAAATATTAGGTGGATGGAAATAATATTACATATTGAGGAAACATGGATGTGGATGATAAAATATACCCAAGTAAATTTCAATGTATAAACAATCCGGATAAAAATGAGATTGTGATATTTCCCTTATATTAGGTCTAATTTGCTTTATAAGTGTCTAAAACTCCTGTATAATGATTTAAATAATGTCATTGACTTATTCCAGAATAATACTCATTCTTATGATATCATATATGGTTCACTTATGACTTTATTTTACCCGTTCTTTTGTAAATTCCATGTTAAAGAGCGTTTTGGGTAAAATCGTTTCATTTCTCGTCAGTGTTTTGACTTGTAATTATTCATATGATTACTTAGATCATGATTAATTAATTCCAGAATATATAACATGATTTATATATAATATATATTCAGAATATACATTTATATAATAGATCAGTAAATGGAAAGAAATACACCGTTCATGGAGACGGTAGGTCGTACGTACGCATGAACACTGTTTTTGTTTCCTTATTGAGTTGAATGGAATTTAGTAGATGACATACATATATATACACATAAATCCAGTATCATTATTATGTCATATATTTCATGATTACTTATTATATATACTCTATAATCATTCATGAATGGTTAACGTGGATAATGAATCTCATCGCGTCGTGGAGACTGTAGTCCGTACGTACGCGCGAGCGATGATATCGTTCTCATGATCGTGGAATTGTATTGGAGTGTATGTATAATATTTCAGAATCAATATCACTTTAAAATAATCATATATAGTTATTATTTACACCATTATACCCATCCAAGTAAGGTGGTGGTGGAAAATAGATTACACCACGGCGTGGAGACGGTATTCCATACGTACGCACGCGCGGTGATTTCGTTTTCCGTAGGATGGATAGATGGTGAAATAGGGTGGTTTCATACTTATAATAACATATCCGTATATGAGTGATACTTATGTTATTACTTCATAATGAAACAACCTAAGAAGAATAAGTGGAAGAAGAAATAAAGTTGAAAGAATTGGTAACGGACATTACCTCTTCTTTGAAGCGCCTCTTTGAGATCTCCTTTTAGGGCACTAAAATTGGTCTTTAAGGAAGACCAGAACCTCTAGGATGTATCTATGGAAGTGGAGAAGAGAATTTGTCAGGGATTGGCCAAGCTTGAAGTCTCAATGTGTTGTGAGTAATAGAGGTAGGAGGTTCCCTTTTATAAGGGAGGAGAGGGGCTCCTTTGGAAAAACAAAAAATATTATTTTATTATAAAGCCAAATTCGGTTTTAAATAGCTCCAAATTGATTTATTTCTAAGCTAAGGTGGGTATGGGTCGAAATAATCTCATAAAATATAATTTAGACAAGTTTAAGTTCCTATTTTAACCATATCATTTATATTTAACTTTAAGTTAGATAATTTTACTTTTAATGTGTCTTTTTGTGTTCTTACACTATAAGGTTAATAAACTTACTATAATAAGCCAAACAAACCCCAAGTTGTTTATTATTAATATATATAACCTTATATAAGTTATTTGGCAAAACCATAGATTTTTAGGAATAAAATAACAATTAATAATATAATATTTGTTTTAAAAACTATTTTATTTCAATTTTGACGCTATTTAGTAATTGATTTTTGTGAAAATCATAACAGAATTATTAGTTCGAAAAAAGTTAATTAAATCAATACTAACATGTCATATTAACATATAAAATTAGTGTAATTCATAAAAAGACTCAAATTATATTTATTTGGGTATTTATAACATCAATTATGTCAATATTTCATTAATAAGATAATTACTACATCATATTTGTGTCATAAATAAATTAAATTATATAACGTCTAAAAATTATAAGTAAAATATCATTATGTAGGAAATATTTTTATATTTCTAATTAATATTTATAGTCGAATTTATCTTATGTATAACCCTATATAAAAAATGATTTAGTTATTAAACTTTGATTTTAACTATTTTAACCCTTCTTTAAATAAATTAATAATAAATGTCCTAATCTAATCAAAGTGGGCCTAAATGGTCATATATTATTCCTAAGGTTTTTTTGGTCGAATTACACTTATCCAATAGAATTAGGACATGTGTTACGGTAATAATAATATCATTTTTACCCTTAATTACCATATTTACTTTTGACCGTGGTAAATAAAAATAAAAAGTTACTATTCACCAAAAATTATTTTCATCTCATTGAACCACATTTTACTTACTAACATCAACCGTGTCTCTCTGATTTTTGAGATTCCACTCACAGAAGTGGTAAAATTAAGTTTTATGAAAAATTCTTTTTTTTTAACTACCACTTAGTGGTTTCACTATTCATCAAAAATTGAAAGTTTTCAGAAAAATACCAAAAATTAGGCCTAAGTTATATTTTATATTATGAACTCAAAAATGATGTCTATTTTACCAAATTCAAAACATATCAGTTGCATTAATTAATTTAAAAATTAATTCCTGTCGTCAAAACAAATAGCATGTTCTTAAGAGATAATAACTATCAAAAGATTGACACATGTTTATGTCTGGTTTAAATGTGAAATTACATCCAATGACCAATGTTGTATTAAACTGTAAAAATATACTCTAAATATACTTTAAAACCACTAAAATTAATAATTTATCCCTATTAATTATTTCGATAAAAATGTTTGTTTTTAATTAAAATTTTGTAATTTTTACTATTCATCAGAAAATGAAAGTTATCCGAAAAGTACCAAAATTTCACCCTAAGTTAATTTCGATATTCCGAATCCAAAAATGAAGTTCATTTTGAAAATAAAATTTAGAAAATTTCAAAAAGTGGTTATTACTATTCATAACAGCTAGTTTTAATAATATTTTAATAGCATGTCGTTGTCTAGTGAAACTCGGTATTGTGTACTACACATACTATAGAGGAAGGTCGTGATTGCGTGTAATGCAAGGAAAGTCAAGGATGCGTGTTGTGAAAGATTCATTTGGTGTAGCATACAACACAAGACATTAATGAAATTGAAAAGAATTTTTTTCATAAAATCTCGGGGTGTTACACCACCTATTCCCTGGTGTATGGAGTTGAGGCTATCCTACCCATTGAGATCCAGCTTCCCTCATTACACATAGTGGTCTATGACCAGCAGGCACTAGATAAGGTATCTGAAATTCTTCTGGCTGGATTGGAAGCACTTGACGAGAATAGGGTTTGTGCCCTGCACAATCTGGAAAGGCATCCGAATAAGATTTCTAGAGCCTTCAACAAAAAGGTTCACCTCCGATATTTTCTACAAGGCGACTTGGAATTGGCCCTCTGGGCACCATTGATCCCTGGCAGGAAACCACCCAATCTAGAGCCTAAATGGGAAGGACCCTATATAGTTCACAAGGTTTACCCCAATGAATCATACTCCCTGGTGACCATGGATGGTGAGGGTATAACCCCTCCCACCAATTCTAAGTTCCTCAAGAAATACTTTTCTTGAGCATGTTGGTCCTGCATGACCCTAAACTACATCATTGTCCCTCATGACCCTAAACTGCATGCTGGTCCGACATGACCCTAAATTGTTTGGTCCTACACGACCGTAAACTGGATGGTCCTGCATGACCCTAAACTGCATGTCATTCCTAGATGACCCTAAACTGCATGCTGGTCCGGCATGACCCTAAACTGTTTGGTCATGTGTGACCTTAAATTGGATGGTCCTGCATGACCCTAAACGGCACGCCAGTCCAACTTGACCTTAAACTATCCAGTCCTACATGGCTTTAAACTGAGTATTGTCCAGCACGAAATTAAAATGCATTTGGAGAACTACGTATATATTGATTCCCATTCTCATGGGATACATAGGAATGTTCAAACGCCTCATCTTGATCCCAGCCCCTGAATGCTTCTCTTTAACTACCCCTGTGATGTAGTTCTCTCGGAGGATCCTTGCAAGATATTGTTTAGGCTTCCTTAGCCCCACACATACCAAGATTATAATGGCCACACCATGTGTCCACTCTCGTTCTTCTATCCTCTGATGTCCTCACCACTTTACGTTAAACTGTATGGCTTTCAAGAACTACGTAGGTCTTGATTACCATCTTTATGGGATATGTAGGAACACCCAGAAATTTTTTCTATTGGCGAATCCCAAATTCCATGAGTCTTCCCCTTGGGTCAAGACACATGGTAAGGGGAAAGCTTTTTCGCTAATTCATGTGGATCTAATCTCTATCCGGTCATACGTCCCACTCCCTAGAGACGTTTTCCTCTTTCATATATGGGTATAACTATGCTTCACCCACTCCTTTGATTGGGACTCCTTCATTTTCCCCATCCAGAAGGGCCCCAGAATGGTATGGATGCTAGGCCTAAATGCTCTCATACCACTTCGGGCAAATGCCCTTAAGGATGTTGATCAACATGCAGATACATGTCCCGCATTGCGAATATGGTCAGTGGTTGATGCTCCTTTGTTGTTCCCATTTTAGGTCACTATAGGGACACTGTGTTTCGAACATGGTCAACAGATGTCCTGTGACGTTGTAACCACCCCAAGACGTCCCAAACATTTATTGTAGTGGTTCATTCTTCCCCATTGTATCTCCATGCGATGAATTCCATTTGGTCCAAGCTTGGTTTTAGTCCCCCATATGATGGGGAGAGACGAGACCGGCTCATTGTTTCCCACATCGAGCACTGCTCATGTGGGCTTAGGAGCTGTGATGATGTGGTAACCGTACAAGAGAACGTATGGCTTTCCATCTGAGGCCCAGCCTGAGGATCCTTGGCCTTTTTGGGCCCTCGGCCCTAGTTCTCTTCTATTGGAGTGTACGCTGTGGTATGGGATTATGTCCCCATTCACACCAGGTTATTTTCCGCACCATACACCTCCCTTGTCTGGGGTATCTTACTCCTCTATTCATCTTCACATCAAGAAGTTAAACTGAAAACTGGTCGAGGCTTTCCGACTAAGGCCCAGCCTCAATCCCCTTGGCCTTCTCGGGCCCCGACCCATGTTATTTCCCAGAGTGTACAGTGTGGTGTGGGACTAATTCCTCATTCATGTCAGGTTACTCACCATGTCGTACACATAACCGAATGAGATAACTTATCCTCCCTTCGTCCTCACTGCTAGACGTTAAACTGCAAACTGGTATGGCATTTCCGACTGAGGCCCAGCCTCAGTCCCCTCGGCCTTCTCGGGCCGTAGCCGAAGTTCTTACCCGGGTTGTATGGCGTGGTATGGGATTATTTCATCATTCATATCGGCTTATTCACCAATCTGTACACCCCCCTTATTAGGGTATCATACCCCATGTGCCTTCAATAACTACGTGTGGCTTGATTCCCATCCTCATGGGATACATAGGACGGCCCAAATGTCTATACTTTGGGTCCTACCCCATCTCTATGAAATCTCCCTTTCACATTGACCCCGTGGCCTACCCTTTCCCATGGAGGGGAGTATATGGTGTGGTATGGGATTATATCCTCATTCATGTCGGGTTTGTAACGACCACGCCACATACCTCTCCCTCCTGGGAATTCTCTATCCTCTTATTCTATATTCATCCCTTCAAATCAGTTACTCTAATGTTGATCACCCTTGTCGACCCTCTTAGGCGATTCAGCAATGTGCCTAAGGGTGCTATGGTTTAATACATGGAATTTCAGTCTCTACTCGGACATGCTGTTGACTTTTTCCCAGGCTTCATTTTCCCCTTCATTAGGGCTTCCATCACCTTTCACACCTAAAGGGACCACCCAAGTGGCATAGATGCTAGGCCTAAGGGCTCTCCTACCATTATGAGACAACGTCCTTGAGGGTGGTAGGAAAAAAATCAATACAAATCCTGGATTTTGAATATGTTCAGAGGTCAACGCTCATTTGATTTTCCCAATTTGAAGCTAACAAGATATGGATGTTGTGTTTTGAACATGGTCAACAGTCATCCTCCATCGTCACTCCAACCCCATTATGCCCAAAATTTCGGTTACATGATTAAAATACTTCTCCACCTTATCATGTTCAAGTAGAACTTATAAATTCTTGGTACTATCCCTCAGTGCACATTTTGACATTAGAACGAAGAAAATCCGCGATAAGGCCATCATTTGGGGCTTCACCGGTTCCCCCCTGTGCATGAATTTCACATATTTCAAATACTTTTTCAGCCCTAGTTTCCTACACCGAGTTAAACTCAAGTAATATTAGGGATTGGGTTAATGTCCTCCTTTACATGGGATAGTCCTGCATCTCCATAGTCTGAGTTCTAAGACCTTAAACAAAGATCTTTTCATATTTAACCTTTGTGAGAACTATGTACAGCTTGATTCCCATTCTCGTGGGATATGTGGGAACACCTGAACATCTCATTTTTAGTTTCATGTCAATTGGGAGCTCATTTATCTTTCCCCTTATCCTATAATCCTTACTGGCCCCCTGGCCTGACGTTTCCTTCCCGGAGTTGTGCATGGTGTGGTATCAGATTATGTCTTCATTCACATCGGGTATGATGTATCACATCTTGCGTATTCCTTCATGTCCAATACATATGACTTTAAACTATGTCACATGGTCCCATCACTTGACCCTAAACTATTACATTATCGTCCTAGCCGTACGATGAAAAACGACATTGCATCGTGATGTCCTCACTCAAGGGGAAACCATGTTTGGTATTTGTCACACGCCATTCCATTTGTCAACACCTGAAGATGGATTGATTCTTCTCGAGATACTGGGAATTTCTATCATAGGCACATCGCTTCTTAAAAAAACACATTCACCTTAATGGACAAACATGATTTATCAAATATGGATTCTTTTTGTTCGAGGGACACACCCGCACACCCATTTTACCCCTGGCACTGGTACGCTACCGTGCCATCCCATAGAACTAGATATGGCTTGATCCCCATCCTCATGGGGTACGTAGGAATGTTCATGCACCTTGCTTCGGGCACATCTTAACTCTCGTTTTCAGTCCCTCAACCTAAAACAACTGAAAAGAACACATGATGGTTAGAACCCCAGGTTCCCATTCACATCGGGTTATATATTTACCCCACCATGTGTCTCCCGTGTTTCCTACCATCCATTGTCTGGGTTCTTTGACCCTAAACTAATATCTCCCTATGGGAAGGGACTCGACTCCCTCTATATAATACGTCTCGTTGTCGTGTCCAGATGTGTTTTGACAAAGAACCCGAAGTTTGGAATTTTCATGGGGATATTCCCCTTGTTCCATGTCCAATAATCGTGAGATTTCTATTTGGATCCTCATTCTCTTCTATATCTGATGGGACCCCCTTCACGGCCTGGTCTTATGCTGCCTCACCTCACCTACCATCTAGGACCAACGCCCCATAAGTCTTTGGAAAACATTTGTGATAGGTCCTGTGTTTCGAACATGGTCAGTGATCGACCCTCATTTTTCTATCCCCATTCTAGGCTAACACGGTATGGATACTGTGTTTCAAATATAGTCAACAGTTATCCCTTATTGTCATGCCACCATCATTGTGATCCAGATTTCGATCATCATGATTCACACATTTCCACTTCATCATGTTCATTTGAAATTCTAACATACTTGTCTTAACTTCTTCGCACATCTAGGTTCACTACACGGACATGTTAGCATCATTGGGTCGACATTCACCGAGCGCCCCTTCTCCCTAGCATGTTCCTTCTTGTGTTGGAAAATTCCAACCACTACTTCTTTTTTCCCACATCGAGCACGGCTCACGTGGGATTAATTGTTTTTGTAGGTTGTGCACCAGCGCAGCTAGGCTTTACATCATCCTGGATGGAGTTAAACTGTGCTTCCAGAACTATGTATGGCTTGATACCCATCCTCATGGGATACATAGAGACACCCAGGTATTTTCCCTAGGTTACAGACCCAGGAATCATAAATCCCATTCCTCCTAATTTCCGACCCCTTTCCTGACCACTCGCAAAGAACTATGTAACAGTGGGTTTGCCCTGAACAAGTTTGGGATTCCCCATGGTGACATTGGGGAGAAATAGTTCCCTCGCCAAAGAGGTCATGTCTAAAAGAAGGAATGATCCATGAAAAAAATGATGTGCCCAACTAATGTGCTCCCACCATGGTGGCATAATTTCAAGAGTGTTAGATTCTGTTCAAACGAACGATCACTCCACATTCCATGCTTTTCATGCACCTTATTCGGACCCTCGTCCACTTTCTTGTCTAAGGGAACCCCCTAAAAGTATGGATGGTCAGCCTATGTCACCCCTATTGTCCTGGGCCAACGTTCTGGAAGACTAATGGATTAAATTTTGAGTCATGCCCCGTGTTTTGAACATGGTCAATGGTTGGCCCTCATTTGCCATCCCAAATCAAGGATAAAACAGCAAGGATATTGTTTTTTGAATGTGTTAAATAGTTATTATTTATTTTTATGCCACCCCCAATGTGATTTGAATCCTGGGTATCATGATTCACATCTTAAATTACCCTGTTCGGATTCATTCCAACGCCCCTGGAGTTACACCGTTCGTGCACAAGAGCACACTAGGAAAACGCTAATGCTATTGTTCTGAGAGCCTCATTCTCTAGTAAAGTCTCTCCCATTTCCATCCATATTTCTGGGCTAGTCGTTCAATCCTCAGATTCCCAAAGCATGGTTGGCACTTTTACATTTGGAATGAAGTGATAATGTGGTCGTCACTTACTTCCCACACCAGGACAGACCCCCATGAGCTTAGGGAATGACTGCGGGATACTACAAGAATGTCATAAGAATGCAATGAACCAATATAAACAAACGAAACTCATGCATGATATGGCACCGAACAACCAAAGCATGAAAGTACGTGTGAGGGGTTGTAATCATTACATTACCCGAGGGTTTATTCCCCCCATGGCAGGATTGACCTCATCAATAGAACGTTGCAGCTCCGCCACCCTCTAGCTTGTGGATTCTAGGATATAGTGCCTCTTGTTTACCTCCCGCTCCTCCATGACATCAATGGGGTGCAGTTCGCTAGCTGCAATATGATCCTACTCCACAATGGTCCGGATAACGGCCATCTCCTCATAGGCTCGCTTCATGCCCTCTTTGGCCTCCGCCAACTTGAATTTTAGTCACAAGACGAGCTCTGATTGCACATCAATAGAAGCAGAATGCTCATCTGCCTGGGCCTACAACTGTTCAACCTCGTTTTCGGTCTCTTGGAACCTATTTATGTTCACCGACTTCCTCCATTTCCAGCCCACACTGAGTCCACGGTCGTACTCTTGAATCTTTTCCTCCATGAGATCTCGGATGAGAATGTGAGGGCACTAGGAATTCACTCCCCCGATGCACAGTTCGCATATCCACAAGCGAAGTCTATCCATCTCATCCAACCATAATTCTTGGGTGGTGTTATTGATGAAGCACATGATAAACTTCCATGATCGGCCACATAATCTTTTGTTGTCCTACTCATCATAGGCCGTCTCATCCCAGTCAGTGTGGTTGGCAGGCTCGTACGTAGAGAATGGACCCAGGAAGTCCTCAGCTGGGTCCATGTCTGGCATTGGATCAGGCTTGGTGGGGCCTGGACTCTTTTATTGATCCTTATCATCGGATCCCACCTCAATAACCTCAGGCACAGTCCCAATGGCGTCCCCACTAGTGATCAAGAGTCCTACAGTTCGGTCAAGTTGTATGTCCACCGCCATGACCATGAAATGCCTCTGGGAAGGGAATTACAGGAATTCCTTACCAACATCTCCATAGCAGCGCCAACTAATTAAAGGATTGTACACCCCAAAAAAGGGGACGTGAATTTCAGTTTACGTGGTCAGTGGATGACAGTCATAAATTTGGTAGAGGAGACTTCTATAGATTGAATCCCTGGGCTCTCTCTTCGGCTGATGTCGTCAGGACCCTGAAATGTGGCCCCCCATATATGGTTGGCAGGTCTGGAGAATTCGGGGGAGCTGCCTCAAGTGTCCTAGCCCTGCCAGACATGGAAGTTGATGCAGCCACGGGTGTGGATCCCGAAGGTCCTGCATGGCACCCACTAAGGGGTGAGAATGAGGTCTATGCACAAGGTCCTCTTACATAGTGCAGACGCTGATAAGGAATCCAGAGGATCCAAAGAGAAGGCCCTGAGGAAGGAACTTGGGATTTTACTTTGGGGGCATCCGCGAAATCTTCATGATCCGAGGACTGATCGTTGAATACACCCTCCTCCAACAGACTCACTCTACCGGCCTTGTCTCTCTAAGAGGACTTGTCTGGTTCTTCTGGCAGAGGGAAGTTATCCATCAGGTCAGCAGCTGACAGTTGCGGAGGGACCGTATGATCCAACAGCACCTTTACCCTATCATTAATCAGGTGCAAGGAACCACCAGAGTAGATAAAGTCTTCTAGTTCATCCATGTATTTCTCCGCCTCGACCTAGGATACTGAAAAACCAGCTCCAATAGTGCCAATCCCCAACAAGTCCATCATGAGGCAGCTAAGGTGCCGCCATAACTTAGATGGGCCGAGGAATTGCCAGTTTACTTCCCAAATTTCCCAGGACATTGAGAAGACATTATTATTTGGCAATTCAACAAAAAGTAGCCGTTTCCCAAGGGCATGAGTAGAAATCCTATGGAATCCTCTAGTTGGATGCCCCTCCGGATGACTCTGTTGTCCTGGGACCACCGGGTCCACTGCCATTGTCGGATCTTCTACCACTGCCTATCCCTCAGCTAGTGCGGGGCTCACCACTAAAGTAGCCCTACCACTGCAGGATTTCTTTTCCGCCTTCCCGCCTCATCCTCGAGGTCGGGGACGATCACTATCACCGACTAGAATAGTTTCCTCCTTCTACATCTCCCCTGGTAAGCCGCCTCCCAGCTCATGGCATATAACTTTACTAGCCCGATGACGGTAGTCGGTGGAGGTAGTTCATTATGCATCTTCCTATCTTCTCATGTGAACATGAGATACATCTACCTCATCACACATGGGTTCTCTTTGTGACACTCCTCCAAGTAGAACTGCGGTGTCAGTCATTGAAGGCACCCGAATTTCCTTACAAACTGGTGTGGGGTGTATGGCTCGTAGAGATTCTCTTGGTCCACCCTGGCCACCAAGACTCCGACTTAAAAGGCCAAGAGGTAGGCCTGGTGCTCTTCCTCTCCCCAACCATCATCCATGAATTCCCCCATAGACATCGGGAACAGATGGAAGTTGAACTCTTCTACCTTCCAGACTCGATTTAATATAGATGGTACGATCATCTTGGCTGGAAAACTCTCCATGACATTGAGAATTGAGGGGTGTAAGATCGACCCTAGAGGCGATATGGGGTTCAGATACTCATAGATCCCCCTGATGTGCGCCGCTATCCACTCGTAGAGGAGGTGGAATGGCCCACATATCCTTTGTGTCCTCTTACCCTCGCTGATGTGACACAACATCTTATACAACATGGAGAGCATCGGGATCCCCAGGTTGAACCTACCTCTTGTAGCCAATGTGGATGCCATGATGAATGTGATTGGTCGCACTCCCATGTTGGTATCCCTCACCTGCAGGATCCAACCACAGATGAGAGCTGTGATGAATTCTGCCAGCCTGACTATTGGTTGTTGCTCAGTGTTGACACTAAACCACCAGGTCTTCCGCTGGCTATTCTCCAGCTGCTGCCAGTACGATTGTTCCTTACTCCGGCCCCCCTTGGGAAAATTCAAGGTATCTCCAGGAACTGACAGTCAATTGGGAAGTTTAGAATCATTTTGAACCAATGACTGAAGTGGACATCCATCACCACCTCCTTATCCTCTCAAGGAACAACCTCCATAAATGCCATCAACAGATGCGGCATTTGTTACAGATCCTCCCACGCACCCATATAAGGGAGGAACTCATCGTACATTGCCTACAGTACCAGGAACTTTGAGATCTAATGAATGTCCCATAAGATGATGCCAACCTCCCCGTGATGCAGGTGGAAGGTATTGGTCCCTAGTGACTGCCAGTTCAACAGCTCTGGCATTAGCTGCTTCGGCTGGTAGATGTGAAACTGGGAAGCCCAAGCTATCTCATACAAGCCCACTCTTCATAGCTCCACTCCGAACTCCTCACACAAGGAGCTTACCCAGTGGGCCCAGGTGCAATCATATGTGAAGTTTCTTCCCTAGAGCAGGTCCCATTCCTCAGACCAACCCTTCTTCAAGTTCCCCAGCGCCGCCTTGAGGATAGTTAGGTACTGATGATTGGATATATCCATCTGAAATTCCTTCCTGTTGATGTTTTCCATATGGTTTTATAAGAAGTTGGCAATGACGGGCATGAAGTCCTCTTGGGTATGACCATCGGCCGCCCTGAACCATCGGTGCTGACACGGTATGCCTTGTAACCAGTAAGCTGGCTCGTCCCTACTTTCTTTAGGGATGAAGACACCATCCCTTAGCCCAAATCCATACAAGGGAAACTTCATACAAAATGGGTAGTTCATTTGTCTCTCTGATAGTAGCTCCACCAATGAACTATGGTCCATGTGGCTACAGACTAACTCTCCTTGTCCAAGACTGTTCTCCATCTCATCCCTTCGGGCGGCATCCAAAAGGACCCGTAGGCAGCTTCATGGTAGGCCATTCAGTTCTAGAACATGTAAGATTTTCAGTTTGGTTCATGAAGCATGTTCGTAGAGTGCATTCGCGAAGTCTGGTCGTGAAGACTCTGTGAAAAGCCCTACCTAGGAATACAAGTGTCGTATCATGGAGTGCAAACGCGGAGTCGAGGACTCAATGTGCTCCGCGAAAAATCAATTTGCAGAGAACACTCACGGAGTATGCGGAGCATCATGAATTGAGAGAGAAAAAGAAAAAGATCATGGAGAAGGGAAGGACAAAAGAGACGACAACTCCACTATTTATAAGTGATGACCTTTGGAGCTTCATGGCACATCTAGTTCATGCCAAGCTTCGCAACGCGCTAGGCCCACGCATCCCCTATCCACCTCACGAGCCCTCTTCATGAGACATCATCACAAACGAACAAGGATTTTGGTGATTACCTCAGACTTAGACCGTTGATCTCTCCTCCACTCCAAGTCTGAGGGGGGGCACATGTGGGCACCAAAATAATTGGAAAATAACAATCCAAAAAAGAAGGCACCATTAACTACCTCTCAAATCTATTTAACAGAGTCCCCCAAGCACCGCAACCCTGCTGCAAATCAAGGAGGTGGGACACTCAACGAATGCATCTGTTGTTCACAAACCCTCCATGAAGGAAGGATGTAGGACACTCTACGAATGCATTTGACTTTAATGAACCCTCTATGAAGTAAGGAGGTGGGATGCTCTACGAACGCATTTGACGTTCGCGAACCCACCGCGAAGCAACCAAGTCCCTCTTCACGCCGTGTAAGATCCGCTTCACGGCCCATATTTCCTATAAATATCGGGCGCCCCCTGAGCCCAAATAACAAACAATCCGACCTTTTGACTTCCCACCTCCTGAATTGCGAAGAATCCTTCTACTTTGTGAACCATGAGCTATGCAAGGTACTTCTACTCTGCGAAGTGCCTCCCCTTGGTCTCGTTTTGATCCCCTCTTCTGAGAGGGATGCCTTTCGCAAATCCTAAGGGACTTCACGAAGTAAGAGGATCCCCAAGGGGACCATGTCATCATGGAGTGTTTATGCTTTGTGAAACACCTTTCATGTACATATGATCCCCATTCAAAGGCAGGGTCACTGTACTTCGTGAAGCACATTTCATCACGACACCTTGCTTTACGAGGCACCTTTTCTCCTTAAGGAAGTGCTCCGAGAATTCCTTTCCACTTAATGAAGCACCTCTCATATGTACCTCTACCATATTCCTAGGTTGAGGCACCCCACTTCGTGAAGCATACCCGTTCGCAAGTACCCTCCACTACACGGAGTAATAGAGCTTCACAAGACCCTACCTATGAACCCCTCTACTTGGAAATTCTTTTTCCCATGTGACCCTCCAGGATTGCACAATGTGATTTCAAAGTCCCTTGGACGACACCTCCCATTGTGTTGCTTCGCCTCATGCTTCTTCACATGGGCACTCTATTGGATATTGCTTCTTCACAGAGCCACACTAACATCAGCCCCTTAATGGTTTGATCCATGACACCCCCTCACCATGACTTTGCATGACCCCACTCTACACCAAGGAGAATTGGGTACAAGTTTTGTAAGTCCTAGGGGTGCGTAGAAAACCCACCTCGACCGAGCTGCAGGATGTTAAACTACCGAGAACCTTCGTCTATAGTACTGAAGTTAAACTGTGACCCCACCCCGTGCGTCGTACGTGGGGTCCTCCCACCTTGGACATTCTCCACACCCACTGGACTCCACAGGGGATGATATCCTCCTTATGGGAGTGGCATTTGTCCATAGGGAAAGGGAAACCATCTCACTGTAAGCCCCCAAATCTCTTTTATGAGGCAGCATCCTTGCTCCTCCGTTCATCTTCGGTCCCCAGGGCCAGAAAAGGGTGTGGTTGGGAACAATGCTTCTCTTTTTTTCCGCCTCGAATCCCTCTCTCACTGTGCATTGTTGCCATCGGGCCTCCATCCTGGAGTAAGTCCCAACCTCTTTCGGGCCGCTGACCACGCATAACCGCCTATTTTCTCTTTGTTCGGTGAGCACGTGTATGCCCCACTCCAATTACCATGGACTTACCTTTCGGGCCGTGATCGTTAGGTCTCTGCTGCCTATTATTTCTCACACTAAGCATGAATCACAGGAGCTTAGAGTAAGGAATGAACCTGACATCCTCATCCAGGGTAGCCTACAGCATAAGCCCCGCACCCTGCTCTTTCTGAACTACGTTGTCTTTGATCCATGCTAATTCAAGGTATGTAGGATGCCTCCCCGAGGTTCAATCCCAACACTCAGTTGTTCCGACCACCTTCACATTGGTTCATCAATACCCTGGGTAGCCTAGAGTGTAAGCCCCACACCCACCATCCGAACAACGTGGACTTTGACCTTTTACAAGGAAATGTACGTAGGAAGCCTCCCTAAGGTTCAATCCCAATACCCAGTTGTCCTGACACCTCTTCTTATTGGTCAAATAACCCCTTCTCTCCCTGAACTATGTGGTCTTTGATTAATTCCAAGGCAAGGTACGTAGGAAGCTTCCCTGATGTTCAATCCCAACACCTTGGGCCTCCTCAGAGCATACGCCCAAAATGCCCCCATATCCTGAACTACGGGGACTTTGATCCTTTTCATGGTAGGGTATGTAGGAAACCTTCACGAGGTTCAAGGCCACCACTCTGGTCGCTCCGACATCCTTCACGTCGGTTCGCCCCCATCCTGCAAGACGTTAATCTGTATCCACCATTCTGAACTATGTGGTCTTTGATCCTTTCCAAGGCAGGGTACGAAGGAAGCATCCACGAGTTTCAATACCACCACCACCCATTAGACCCCAGGTCCACCTTCACGTTGGTTCCCAACCACCTGAACTACAATGTCTTTGATCCTAGCTAACGTAAGGTACGTAGGAAACCTCCACGATGTTCAATCCCAACAGCCAGCAGTTCTGACCCCCTTCATGTCAGTTCACCCCTATCCCGTATGAAGTTAAATTGTGGACATCTTTTAGCGGCATGCCGCTGTGACCTAAACCAGTAGTAAGCCGTTAAAACCCCATCCAGAGGAAAGCCATTGACACCTTATCCAATAGTAAGTCATTGCGATCTCATCCAGCGGTAAGCCATTGATAACCCCGATCTGCAGTAAGTCGTCATCAGATAAACTACATGGACTTTGATTCCCTCACACTGGGGTACGTAGGAAGCCTATTCGAGGATCAATCCCAAAACCATCATCATCCTCATGATGGCACCATCCCGTTCACCATCACCTTCACAGAACCTTCCATCTTCCGTCCTGATTCATACCCAGGCCGCTACATTTCCGTGGGATCATGCCACCCCATTCCCCATTCTAACTAACAGTATTCAGGAGGCCTCCAAGGTGATAGCCCCAGTATCGGTGTTCCATCTAGGGGGTTCCTCCATCTGATCCAATCTAGTCAGTGTTCTGATCAGTCCGATCTGTCTCCGCTGGACGTTAAACTTGAGGCATACCCTGTGTTAAACATGGGAAGGTGAGGAAAACCTCATATACATGACAATGGCATAATGTTACCCATGTTAGATGTGGGATGCCTCGGGATTTCGCGCCCTCGAGAAACCCTATAATAAGGGTCAAAATATAGACACACCAATCCCCCAGTGTATAGACATGTCAGTGATGCCCTGTGTGACTACTCCCCTAACCGGAGGTTTCTGCTTTGACTGGACCCATTGGAATGACCTGACAGAAGTAGTGTAATTAAATGGTGTGCATGAAGATATGGCGCCCGGAAGAGTTTCACGAACAACGTCGGACGACTATGAGGGAGACCTGGACATGGTGACAAGTTCCGATGAGGAATAAACGGAAGGAAGAATCGACATCCCATCATCGCATTTCAATCAAGGAGAAGACGTCCCTAAATAAAGAGCAGATTTTGCCCGCCTTTAGAAAGAGGGAATTCGGGGAAACAAAAACCACACCCCTCGTCCCCGAATGATACGGACGTGTGCACCCTGGAGAAAGCATCAGAAATAGTCATGTGACAGATTACCCCAATTAAAGCTCAGGATACATTGTTGGATATGTTACCGCAATACACATCTATGCCAGAACCATGTACAATTCTAGTAACTGGAGGGGGATACATTTGTAATAATACCCACCTAGTATTTATGTTACCTAAATTATTGGATGTTATTATATTCTTATCATAAACGTCTGTCTTAAGGTTATTTTCCCTAAAATACAAATTTTAAATCTCATTCCAAATGTTTATAATATACATGGATATGATACCAACTATATCAACCTTGATACCATTAACCTATAGTTTGTGGTGATCTGTTATGCTTACATATATATAAGAGATGGAATCACCAAGGATCGATTAGTTTAGTAGTCTTGAGGAAACTAGATACATACATGGTTCCCTTATTACATTGGAAAAATAATCATAGACCATAACAAATTAAAATAAAATGATTCCTTATCACTTATTCAAAGGTCTCATCTTCACAACCTAGAGAGGAGAAAAGAATAAAAGGTTGAGCTCAAAGGCTTGTTAAGGGATACATATAGAAGAATAATGAATCAATTATAAGTGAATCATAATAAATTATGCATATTTAATTTGCAATAGTGAATAACTGAAAAACACATTCCATAAATACACTAAGAATGAAAATTCATCAATATATTATATAATATTGAAAGCATCATGGAATGTATTGACTAAATATTGAATAAAAAAATACTTATAATTTGGATGTCATGTATCTCACACATCAACCATTATACCTTTAATATGGTTATAGTTTGTGCATCGATGTCCATATTATTTTTTTGGGAATCAAACATGAAGGTGTTTTCACCAACTATTTTGTCTCTTGAGACCTGTTGATGAATCGAAGGAATATAACGGTCCCCTACAATCACTAAAAGTAAAAATAATAATTTATACATAGATTTGAATAAAAAAACATTCCTCTTCAATATCCTTATTTACTAGTTGACTCGGATTCATTAATAGTTACCTAGTTAAAACAACATTCAAAACAATCAGCACATGAAAAATGGAATACAACTAAGCTAATAATAATATCCATGAGAAAATAATATGGATATTTAATTAAAATATAATTTCAAATGATAATTTATCTCATAGTAGAATTATATAAACAACACAATAATTATTAGGTGCACAATACCATGAAACTATCATTGAAATGTAAATGGAGATGAAGTTCCTTACCTTATTTTGAAATATGTTCTGCACTTGATCTTAATATCTGAATAATAAAATACAATCCATTAATTAATTATTTAAGAACCTTTTCTAAATGTATTTTATTTATTATATTCTTATTATGTTCATTTATGGATTTTTTGATGAGTTATACGATACAAATTTATTGCTCGGGATCATTCGTTTCTTTTTTTTCATGACCAGTTTACATGTATAAGTGAAATGTAGTTTTCATTAAATGAGTATAAGTCTATTGAATTTGAATTACATGTTACATATGAAAATTAGAAATTTGAATTTTTTTATAAACTTTTTCCCATATATAAGGATGAATAATTAGATAACATGTTAATGATAATCCTTTAGATTAATTTTAGCGTTTTTTATCACAAAAAACTCATTTTATTTTATCATTTAGTATTATGTAAATATGTTACATATATAACCTAAAAAATGTTTTCAATATAAATTATAAAATCAAATTCAACCATTAATATTTTTTTATGAACAACCGTGAAGGATAAATTTAATAATGAATATCCATCATACATGAAGGTTGTAAATTGGCACCTCAGAGAAGATGATTTTGTTTTTAGAATAAAAGAGAGAGTGGAAGCAATTTGAGGAAGAATATTACATTAAAAAGATATAATTCAAGTATAGAGATGAAACTGGAGTTATAATTATCATTTGGAAAGAGAATGTTATGAGATTATAAGAAGTGAAAAAGAAAATTAAAAGGAAATTAACAGAAAAAGATAAAGGATTTACATCTTGAATTATTCTATTTGAAAAATTCCTTAAGGAACCGTGGTTTTGTAATTTTTATGACCAAAACCACCCAGAAGTGGGGAGAGACATGGGAAGAGTATTTTTGTAGAATATGGATAGCCTTCATGGATTATTGGTGTGAGGAAAAGTGGTGGTGAGGGGTGGTATTTACAGTGGTGGAGAGGGAGGATTCTTTAATATTTTTTTCATTTATTTATTATTTTGGATCAATATTAAGAATAGATAGAGAATTATCATAAAATATATTAAATTAATTGAGGAATATTTAATATTTTGGTCTTATCTCATCCATACATCATCTATGTCTTAATAATACATGTATTTAGAATTTATTATAAATTATCATATTTTTCTATTCACAATAATTCATGAATTTCTTAAAAATCCCAAAATTGCACACTAAAAAATTTCTAATGTGTAGAATTCATAAATTAACACCATTTTATTAAAATGTTTCTCTAAATAGTATAAATTTAATTTTTAATTAAATATCTTCATTTTCTCAAAAAATACGAATTTTAAAATTATAATTGATTTTATAACACTTTGAAAATTTAATTAAGGTCTCATAATATTATATTATAATAATAAGACAACATAATATGAATTTATGAATCTATTTTATGAATATATATTTTATTCTAAATCATTATATTAATTAAAAAATTATAATTAAATATTTCTTGACTTGCGAAAAATACCAACACATAATTAATAATTATTATAAAATTTATTTATCAGTACTATGATTTAATTAATCATACATTAAATTATAGGATACCTAAATTTTATATACACATCCATATGTGAGGTTACTATTCTATTGGCCAAATTACTATTTATAGGGGTTATATTATTGTTCTATAGTTCAATTTACTATTTTATTGTTATATATTCTTTAATTTATAGAAAAACCTCTTATTTAATTAATTATTCATTTATATGTTTTTTTGTGTTCTCTATGTGATTTTATATTATTTATACTTTATGAAATAATTGTTTGCATGAAATTTAATCTATCTAATGAATTAAAAGTATTTAAGAATATACAACCCATAAAATCATGGGGTGTTATATGTTTGGATCCGAGAAAGACTATATGGATATAGGTAGGGAGCATAATAAGAACCCATTTTATGAAACATGACATTGTGCCATGATTAAGAGAAGGGGAGAACAAGACCAAGTTAGGCCTTGTGATATTACCATGAGAGGGATTTGTTTTGTATTTTTTGTATTTTGACTCATGTATTGTACTGATTCCTATATACCTATTTAAGTTTATTTTTAAACATGTGATACAATCACCATTTTATATGAGATTAGATTGGAAAATATTATTATATATACTTGTCTTGGTTATATTCATATGTCTTGATGATTTACTACTTCCTATATTTGAATGTTATTATTATTCTATTGTGTTACACTTTGATAATTCATCAAAGTCTCTCCACAAACACACCATTGTGCCTCACTTCTAGTCGGCAACCTATTTCATTCAGGGAGATGCTCATGGGGCCATGAGGAAAACTAGTATTGGGGCCCTATATAGTTGCATCCAAGTAGAAGATATTAAAAAGTGGTATCAAAGTGGTTCCTTTAATGTTTTTACTAATTATAGATTACAGAAAGGGGAATCTAAAGGAATTTGAATTTGGTAATGAGCAGTTCCAGGTAGTATCTAACCCATGTACCGGAGAAATCCAAATTCCCATGAATAGAAATTGTTTTTTTAGAATTTTGACTATCATATTTGATTTAAATCAACCATTAAATGATTCATTTGAGTTGTGATGTTATCATTAATAAAATTTTGGGTCTTATTTTGTTTCAACCTGATGAGATGAAGCTATTCCATCTCATATATCATTTTTCGAACCATACATGACTCAATTTCCATGGATTATTCCATTCTATGAAGTATAAATTTTTTATTTTCATGATGTATTGGTAGGTTACTTGTGTGATATAACTAATATTTTGATAGATATTATGTGCATGGAATTGGAAAAAAATGTTAGTACATACAGTGTATATCGTAGCCAAATCTTTTTTTTTTCAAATTATGCTACAACAGACATCATAGGAAAATTGTTATGAAATGTTAAGTTATAGACCACGATTTTCCTAGACTGGAAGGTGTTATAGTGTGTACTAGGAGGATTCCATATTTCAATTCATGAGAATTATGGGACCTTATTTATTGGAAGTGGTGAAACATTTGGTGGATCCATTTAAGATTAATGTGAAATAAACATTAAAATGATATGGAAATTCAAATGGTGTAATAGATAACATGACCATGAACTAGATTTTGAGTGTCTATTAGATAGCGTGTCGTGTGATTTTATAGATTTTTTTATCAGTTCTAACATTAGGATTATGTTGGGTAATATGACCTAGATATTCGAAGGCTATAACATGTCCTACACTTTGATCTGCAAACTCTGATATAATTCTTTTCGGAGGCATGTTCTTGGAAATGTAGAGACATGCTACCATGACGATCTCCTGTCATACAATATTAGGGAGGAAATGACCATGTTTTAGATTAGGTACTGTATAGGGTGCTAGTGGAACCTCCTACTGTACTAGTTGTGGGAATAGTAGTTTAACTACATACAGGTGTTGAGGCATAGTTTAGGAAGTGTTTTTTTCTCCTTTATTCAGTCTTTTCAAGGTTAACAAAATCATGGTTCGTCTATAGATGATATGACCTATGTGTTTCAGAAGTATCATCCTCCCATGTTTTCATGTGATAGATTTCCATAAGCTACTGTAATGTGGCTTAAGACTAATCTCTCAATCTCAGAGCATCTGGAGACACATCCTTAGAAGAGATTCAGGTTCGTAACTTATATTATTCCTTGGGAAGAAAATAAATAGGGGGATGTTTTTAACCCTGATGATGTGCAATGTGATATGGTTTTTTGGGTTTACCAAATAGATTATCTTACTAGTTTTTCCCAATAAACTAATTGAAAATAAAGCTGGTGATTTCATGGGTCTAGAGTTGGATACCATGTCAGTTATGAAGTATTTGACATGATTTATTGTGCTTTATCATTTTCTGATGACATATCTTGATTCTGAGGCATCAAGGGTTACACAAATTTCTGAAGTTATCCAAAATTTTGTTTGATATTAGGTAAACATGTTCAGTTTGATGACTATTTTTGAGATGGTAAATCAGATGCGAATTACATAGTGGAACTGGAGAGATGTTGTGGTCACAAAGTAGGAAAGTGTAGTCTCTCAACCTAATGGTTTAGCATCTTTTGTTAAGAACATCCATTTTGAGGCTTTCCATGATATGAATACCATGAAGGCTATGAGTACTGGTAGATAAGTTTTCGGTCATCATTATAGTATGTGGGGAAACATGAGAAATAAGTGTGATCGTGACCGCGATGATTATATATTTTGTGTCTTGATGGGCCATGTGAAGTGTTTCTAAGGGAACATTCCTTTGGTAATGAGATTAGGGGGTAAAATATGAATCCATGTTTGGGAGTATATTTCATATCTCTGCATCAGGAATGAAGATTTAGTAGTAATTATTGATTAGGTCAAGGTGGTGGTGCTTGTGGCTAAGGTTGCCAGGTCTAAGGTTCATTAAGATAATAGAGTGGTCCTTCCTTGGGTAGTGAGGTTGTGTAATAGTTCTTTGTTTTAGTCTATATATATTCTATACAAACTAGTCTTGAGGATATTGGAATCAGACCATATATGGTGAGATTTATGATTTCTATAGAATCTACACTTTCATCAATAGTTTTTGATATAGGTGCATCACAATGTTTTATATCTATACCTATTATGTGTGTTCATGGGCTCGTTATCTAGTTTTCTAAGGCATTAGGAAATAGAACACTCTAATGGTAATTATAGTGGAGGATTTATGTATGTGGAGGGGGTACCCTTAGAGGCTAGTGGTGGTAACATTTTATGGAATCTGTTTTTCACTTAGATGATCTCGTGACATCAAACATGGAATTTAATGGCTGGTTTTTTATCTAGACAATTTTATTTCCATGGATGGAGGGTTAATTTCACATCCCCATAAGGAAAAGGTTATATTAAAAAGGATGAATGGTAAATCCCAGTGAGCTGAGTTAGACCACAATATTGTGGCTTGGGATTAATGAGAGCCCAAATTGCTAGTTTTTATCTAGATGACCCGATAGAGTTTTAGGAATATTTTCTTCCAGTGGTTGATCATTAGAAGGATTTTTTCAAATATGTAATTTATTGTTTATATTCATTGATATGGGTGTATTTCTCAATCAAGATACTTCCATGATCTCCACCGATATCCATTCCTCCTTACATGATGTCTAGGATAGAGTTACAGGAGTTGAAAATCCCGCTAAATGATTTGGAGGGAAAAGGTCTTATATGACCCTATAATTCTCGGAGGGTTTTTCGACTCCATTGAAAAAAAGGATGATGGTACCCTTAGTCTATTAATGGATTAATAGAAATTAAAACAACTAATGGATAAGAATCTATATCCTCGCCCATTGAAATATATCCTTCTTCATTAACTCTGATGATCTTAGGGGATCTCAAAAAATTGATTTGAGATATGGTTACCATTAGGTGCATTTTCAACCTATTGAAAAAACATATAGAACAATTCATAAAAGGTATAGTCTATATGAATATATAGTTATGTTTTTCTATCTCATGAACACTCTAGTAGTTTTCATGGAGCTGATCAAACAAGTTCTCCATCCTTATCTAGATTCATTTGTGTCCATTTTCAAGGATTATATCTTGGTGAATTCTCAAAATCGATACAACCATGTCAACCATCTTGATATTGGTTTGGAAACACCATGATAAAATCATTTATATGATAATCAAGAATTTTTCACTTATGGATGGATAAAATTTACATTAGGGGTCATTTTATCTCAGAGACATTAGTATTAGATGACCTTGAGTAGGTGAGAGCTCTTGTTTCATGGGATCATCCCATGAAAATTATTGATATATAGTGATTCTTGGGAACTAATAGATATTTCAAGAGTTTCATATGGGACTATTTATTTTAATCATCTCTAATTATGGTCTTCAATAAAGAAGGGTGATTTTTGTAAGGTCAGATACCTACGAGACATCCCTTTAGGAGAAAAAAGGATGATTAAATTTGGCATCTGTCCTAAATCTTCTAGATCATGGTAGAAGCTACACTATGTATTGGGACACATTAGGTATCATGATTTTGTGAATTTCAAATGTAGGGAGATAGATTCATTGAATATAGTTCTCAACAGTTGATGCCACATTTGATGTACTAACTGATTCACAATATAAAGTTAGCAGCAGTTCATCATACTTTGTGTTTTTTCAGACATTATTTACTAGGAGATAATTTTGTGGTATTCATATAACATGAAAGAATCTAGCATATGTTTACATAGTGTGATGAGAATCAGAGGTAGAGAATGTGGCTTGAGAACTGACATCCTTTCAACATTGAGCTTTCCTATATTCTGGAAAACTGCAATGTAGTAGCTGATGCACTGAGTATGAGGACGCAAATATAGAATAATCAAGAATCCAGTAGAATGTGAAAGATTATGGATATGTTTTTACAGACTCAAATAGAGGTATAGGATGGTCAAAGGATGTAATTTCTATCTTCTTTTTTTACCTCTACTTTTATAGATAATGCGAGAATGATACATATTTCCGATTCTACGGCCTTAGTCCTATGGCGGAGTGTGGCAGGTGAGGGACCATCTCCTAGTTGTACTATGGGATATGATGAGATCTGGTGTATCGAAACTAGCTTTTAGGTTTGAGTAGATATTTGAAAAGAGATGGTGTAGGAGTTTGATTCCACGGTATAGGATGTTCATATTGAAATCACCAAGATGTATCATAATTTACATCACCTGTAGTTGTTGATCTATATGAAATGTGAGGTACGTGGTTTTTTATGAGGTATTATACTTGATATCCTGTGAAGGGATATCATCAGTGACCAGGTGTAATTCTACAATAGATAACTATTCCTAAGTGAAAATGGGATAATTTCATGATGTATTTTATAAATGGGTTTTTATGTTCAACTCAATGTAGTGATTTTATTTGGGTTGTTGTTGATATGATCATGACGGTTTCTCATTTTTATTGATTAAGTATACATTTGGTGAAGATGATATTGGGAGTTTAATTATCTATGAATAGTATGAATTCATGGGGTTTCGTGTTTGATAATTCCATATATGGATTCCCAGTTTATATTACATTTTATGTAGTTTTCGAAGAGGGTGTGGGGTAGAAAGGTGCCTCAAAGCACAACATACCACCCTCGTTCTGATTTCTAGTCAGATCTTAAAATTCAGGTGCTTGAGGAAGTTTTGCGATAATGTGACCATGATATTTAGGGCTATTGGGAGAGGAATATTTCCAAAGATGAGTTCACATAAAAAATAGCTAACATGTTACAATACAGATGAAACATTATGAGGATTTTATGGTTGGCCATTCTGATCTCCCATGTTCTAGTTAGAGGTAGGTGATGGATAATTACAGGGACTATGTCTCATGGAGGAGACTTATGAGTATGAAAAGTTGATCAAAACTCAGATGGTTACTGTATAGTCTCAATAAAAATCTTATGTCCATCACCCTAAAAAACGTATAGATTCCACGGTCTGGGATCATATATTTTTATGTATGTTACTGAGGATGGGGCACAAAAAGGATTAAATGACATGATACTCTTTCACTATGATATGTTAGGATATTCATATTTTGGATATAGTCAGTCGAATATCCTATCTTATACAGTTAACTAATAAGTTTATGTTCATGCATTACATATTATTCATTTACCAGTTTTGATATTATCACTCAATCCCATCTATAATTTTCCAACCAAATCAGGTGGAGTTGCATGCTTATACGTCCGTTGTGGAGAATATGATTCATATCATTAGTAAGATCATGATGGTTCTCCAAGGATTTGAAATTTCTCTATTATGATTGCCATAGAATAAATACTATTTATAGGACGAGACTTGTGAGCGGAAGGAAATGTAAATGCTCAGTGGTCAAGTATGTTCTATGACTAATCTTGACCACTATTGAGAATGAAATTCAGTGAATAATCCCTTTTAGGGGGAAGAGTTCTTGATCCCTTGTTTTTATAGAGTCATGTATCGATTTAATTTCAGTTTAAATTCATTTTTATAGCCTAATATGAATACCCTTTATGGTCATGGGTGCACCGTGGGTGTTTAGGGCATGTTTAGATCCTATAACCCAGATTTTTTTTAAAAAAAGTTAGGCCCCATGATCACTCCAAATTGTGTGAGGCTTGGTAGTTGGGTGCTATAGGTTTCACGGTTTCAGAAAAACATTCATATGGGGGTGAACGACTATTTGAGGAACTGGAAAAATTTTATAGACAAAAAATTCATGATTTGGACATGGTTAGTCAATCGAAGTGCAGTGATTGTGCAGGTGACTCCTTAGAACAGTAAAGGGTGAACACTTGGCACATGATTTGGCCAATTGTGCAGCCAAACCATATGGCCTAGTGAATCCTTGAATAATTTTTTTTTCTGTTAAAAATATCATAACCTAAAATCTGTTTTCATATCTTCATCAATTTATAGTGGCTCACATTAGTAGAGAACATTTGGAGAATATTGTTAGATTTTGATCCCGTTCTTCAAACCAAACTCGAAATTGAGCACCGCCAGTCTCGTTAGATTCATTTCATTGTGTAATTCATTTAATTTATTCCACTATTCCATTTACTTAGTATAGGATGTGCTATTAGAGTGAAATATAAAATACACTTTTTTTTAGAATCTTCGTCCATTCATCAATTTTTCTCAATATCTGATTTGAATCAGGAATTGATAATCAATGAGCACTTTACTAAGGACCTTCAATATGTGGTACATAACATTTTCGAGTGGTTTGATGCTCTATAGATCTAGTTTACATAGTTAGGGTTTCCAGACAATTCATAGTCTCCCTTGACATTAATTGAATGTTTGAATTAAATTTAATGGATCCTGTTAGGGATGCCCACTAGTTCCTGTAGACTTTTTGGAGGTTGTTTCCCCAACCAAGGTCATCCATGGGGTGTGGATTTGATATTCCCTTTGTTATACCACCAATGGGGTCTGTGTTTGAGCTTTCCATGTTAATGGAATCCATTTTATAATTTTATTTAATGGAATTAATTGATTAGGAGTTGTTTTTCCTACCATTCATGTTGATTATTTTGTTAAATGGTTTATATGTAATTGTTATATGAGTGGGTAAAATCATGGAATTGAATGATTTCTAGATGATTTAAAGAATTATATTTGAATTAAAATGCGATTGTAATCGTTTATTGGTATACCCTGGATCATGATTCCAATTTGATTCCATTAAATTTCCATCCATGGACATTGATTTATGGTACAATATACCTTAGAATTGCATGCTCCATGGATTGTGATTTCGTAGTATACTAAGGGAATTTATACCCCTTGGATCTTGGTTACTAAAATAACATTTGACATTATCTGTTAACATGATCTTTGGACTAAAATAGCGTCTTTGATGAGTGTACATCGAGATGATCCTAAGAATCAATGAGAATAAATTGTATTTCAAACCTTGGATCTAGACCCATGGGGTATGACAGTTCTGATTACACGGAATGACCTTGGTAAATGTGACACATATGATTATACCACTCATTCATGGTAGATTTTATATATAGGATATAGGGAGAGATATGTGTGATATGATATATTTGGAATAAAACATGGTCATGGTGTTTATTTCCTTTTTCTATCAATATCTTATTTATGATATGATCTTGACACTTACTCTACAGGATGACTTGTATGAATATACATGATCACAAATTTTCTTACTTTTTTACATGGGAAATATTGTCATAGTACTATCATACATGATATTTTATGCACTCTTCTTTTTCTTTTATTCCAAATATATGATTTGTTGTAGAATCTTTTTTGGTGACATACTGGGATTTTATGTCACACCCTATTTGTTCCACTATTGGGTACCGAGGAAGACAATATTGATATAGAAAGGGATCAAATAAAGTAAACATAATACAATTATTGAATTTGTTTCTTACATAAGAGAGGGGGATTATGAGACAAAGTTTATGCTCCTGACTCTATAGAGAAATGGTTATTTTTGTTCCTTTTGGTATTTTGAAGCATGTATCATACTGATGCAAGCATACAAATTTTGGATTCCATGTAGACACCTGACATGATAATAATTTAATATGAGACTACTTTTATGATTTTTTATATATATACCTATATTGGTTATTTTCATATGTCTGTATGATATAATACTTCCTCTATTTAACTATTGTTATTATTATGGAATGTTATAATATGATAAGAGTGCATTGTCTCCCTAAAAACACACCCATGGTCCTCACTTTTAATCAGCAGCCTCTGGCATTCCAGGAGATGCGCATGATGCCATGTGGAGTACTGGGCTTGTGGTACTGTTCCGTTGCATCTGGGTCCAAGATGTTACATGAGGTTTAGTATGGCTCCCCAAATCATAATCTCCTCTAACTAACATGTTTTAAGGAACAAGTAGGAGAGTATCATAAGTAACCAATGATTTTCAAAACAACCATAGATTGGAACTTCTTTATTTTTTAAAATGCGTGCGATCATCCTACTAAAAGTATAATAATTCAATTGACCTTTCCATTTGAAAAAATTATACATAAAATGAATCTTATACCTCTGATGGTTGTGATTAATTTATTAATCTGAATATATAATAAATACATATCCTAAATGATAACATTCTCAATATCTTTGTCACTTTGGGATATCTAAATATTGAAAACAAACTTACATAGAACCTTAAACTCATGTTCTAAGTCATTCACATGTTTTCTATTAAGATAAGAGGTTTTGAACGAAAACTTCAATACATCTATTTGACATATCTAAATTGTTCCAAGTAGTGTCTGATTGAAATTATAATTTTTGTTATGGGATCATCGAAAGAGAATGACCAACAAAACAAAAATACCACCACAATCTTACAATTAAAATTGAATGAAATGACATTCTTTATAATAGAAAAATGGAACTCAAAAATTAAAAAAAATCATTTACCAATTCTTCAAACGAGAGTCTATATTTCTTTAAAAAAACTCCAAAACTTGAAACTAAAGTACGTTCAATAGTATAATCTTCTCAGATTGAATACATGCCCTATCGATGGACTTTACACCAAGAAACATACATAGTACACGACCACCTTTTTATTTCATAGATGACTTGAATCTTCACTCATATCTATGACTATATATACCCATGGAAGATAGTTTGGTTAGAGGTTAAATGATGATCGAGATGTTAAGGGCGATAGTTCAGATTCTAGTAGAAGATACATATGTAAAAGGAGCATCGGCCGAGTGGTGAATAAAAATTAAATCATGGAAAAAATTATAAAAAGCTAACATAACTAATTGTTGTTATTTCAATTATAAGTAATAACTAATAAAATTAAAACTAAAAGAAATTAATTTTTATTTTCTAAAAAAACTGTAACATTTAAAATATAGAAATAGGTTAAACTAAATTAATTTACAAAAATTATTAATAAATTAAATTTAAATTAAAAATTTATCAAAATAAGATGAAATAAATTTATTTAATGTCAAATAAACCCAATTCAATTTTAATAAAATCAATATTTGAAAATAAAAGGGACTTAGAAAAAATATATTCTAACCAATTCTCTATATACATAAACTCATGAGTGATATGACCTTTTGAGCATATTGTTTCAATAAATGATCTCTTATGTCTATGTTCTTGTTTATAGAATGTTTGTTTCGATTCCATGAAATATTTGTATCATTGATGTTATCACATTCAAAAGAATATTGATTATAATTGTATCTAAAATTAATTAAGGAATGTTTCATCCAAAATACTTATATTGGAAAACTACCATATGTAATATATATTTATTTGATAGTAGATAACACAACATATATTTGTTTTTTATGTGACAAAGATACCTAGGATATCCCTATAAAATAGAATTTCCATGTGGTACTCTTCCAATCTAGTTTACAACCACTAAATTTAGCATCTACTGATAGAGCTAAATTGAAACCAAATGTTTTTCAAAGATGAAAGTAATTGGATATTTTTCAACATAAATACTATAAAACTCTATTGATATATTTTAATTTACCTATGATTTTTTTGAATTCTATCACAAATACATACTGACAACATCATTTCAAGTATACTAGCCATCAAATATATTGAAATTCCAATTATTCCTTTTTAATTTTTATTTTAAACTGGTTTCCCAACTTCATTTGATTCAAAACAATTCATTAGTACTCAATAGACTTGTATATAATCTACTACATTCATGTATAATACTTTTATTTAAGTTAAGTATGTATTATATTTTATCTAGAAAATTTACAGTTTCTTTTGATAAATCATAAATCCTAGAAAATAATTTAACTCACCTATGACGATCATTTAATATTTTTTTCATGAGCTATTAAACGTCATTAGAAAATTATTTTTCTGAATAAAAATAACATCATAAATATAAATATGTGAACTATGAAAATATAGAATTATGTTGTTTTATTAATTTGGGTATGATCTTTCACTCCTATTGAAAAAACATTTTAAAAAACAAATAATGTTAAATGTTGAAACTAAGCTCTAGGTTACTGTTTAAGGATATAAAGAGCCTTGGTTAGTTTAAAAACTGAATTCGAAAATAGATTATTTTCCATAATCCTTATTTTTGTATTTTTTTAATCACATTTTTAAGGGGTAAGGGTGAACCCTAACCTAAGATGAACAAATTCAACTCATCAAGAAAACAAAACAATAATTTCTCAAAACATCATACAAGAATTGTGCCTAGAATATTTTTGAAATTCCAATTAAAAAAACATATTACAAATAATGGACCACTTGATAATATTCCACTCGAAAAAGCAACCCTCGAACCCATCACTAAAATCATTACATCACCGACATTAGTCGCATCAATTCCAACCCCAATTATAATATCATCAAAACCAAACACAACCACATAGTAGATAGTTTGAATGATACCATCTCCGTCATCCACATCACCTTCATCCTTTAATCCATGCGGCATCATCTTCAATGGAACCTGTCGATGGCCAGAATGAAGGCTGACCATAATTGTTACCTCAATATCATGACTCACTATCATAGACATCATATCTATGATTTAAGTGACAATAATAAATACTAATCACCCACCTGAAGAACAATGAGAACTCGAACATCACCTCCCATAACCTTCATTTAGACCATCACACCAGTTCACGTAGGAAGGGAGCGCTAGACTGAGACGACAAAATAGAGTTGAGTGGAGGAGACCATTGTCGAGGAACACATCAGAGACCATACCGTCATCAATAGGGGAGAAAAAACTGCATACCACCATCAGTCATCAAACCAAAAGAAACTAACAGGACGAACCCATGCCAAGAAAAATGCTCCCAGAGTAAGATAAACCCAAACTAAACAAAAATATTGCATCATACTGTATCTCAAAACAAACAAACCCAAAAAGGATAAATTACCAATGAAGATCATGAGAAGAGACCACTACAAACCCCCTCCATCACAATCTCAAGTAGGCCCATTTCCCACATTGAGAATGACCAAAAGTATACTTGGAATAGGATGGTTCGGCCATAATGGGAAGTGGAGAAGAGGGGCATCATAATCCACCACTTGTGCCGACCCAAACCGTCTAAAATTTCATAACACATACCCAAGGTGGAGGTCTAATGCGCTGGTTTAGAACGAAATAGGGGTGGTGGGTGACTTCTGATATCCACACCAACAATAAGAATCTGTTGAAAAAGTCATACATCTGATATAATTTGATATTTTTATGTGATTCATGGATAACATAATCTCAATGGCTTCTATTCTATATATAGGTGAAAATTCCACATAACAATATATACATTATTCTTGATTATAAAATTTAGAAATTATTATAGTCATATTTCTAATGATCACACCATGACTATACATGTTATTCTTATAAACCCATTTTGTACCTAGAACAGGATAGTTAGAGGGACTATCAACTAATTTCAAAATCTTGTTTCTATTGAACCTATTTATTTATTCTCTAATTTCTAAAAACTAAATATCATATATTAGGTGTTATTATATTGTTTTAGTCACTAATTGAGGTAAAAATTTATAAAATTATACAATATTTACTACATTTATTCACGTTATAATCCCTTCATATAAGAAACCTATAAGTATTTCTAATATATGATTTTAAGGGTTAAAGGGTTTCTCAGGAGAACACATTATAGTTCACTGGTATCCATTCATTCAAGATTTGGTTCTAGAAAATAATATTCCAAATAATCATCTTATTATTGTAAAATATACATTAAAATATCATAATTTCAACAGAATCACATAGCTCATTAACTTGATTCATTTTCTAATCAAAAATAAAAAATTTAATAAAATTTCACATGATCTTATTCTCCAAAAATATTAGAACGTTTATTGAAAGCTCTATATTCCATGGAATTAGTGGAATAAGTGAGGAATATTCCTTTATTAGTCATTAGATCAAATTTACCAAGAATATACTTAGTGTTTAGAGTATAAATCGTGCATCCAAATACATCAAAGTATCATCCTTTTGGATTTATGTTATCCTATATATGATAGGGTGTATAAATTTTAAAATGTATTATATAAATATTATTTATGACATACCTTGTGTTATTTACATATTTATTCCAAAAATGAGTAGGTTTTTAATATTCATATAACACTGGTCTAGTAATTTCATCAAAGGTCATATTCCTCCTTTGAACAAAAAAAATATGTTGATGTACTCAAGGGGATGAAATATTGTGGTTGATACCATCTATTGAATAATATGATTCAAACATTTTTTTCTTTCAAATTCTCTTATGGGGTCACATCTTTATACAACGATTAATGTACCTTTATTATTTTGAACCATCTAAAAAAACTAATAAAAATAGAACATGCTTCACTTTTAACACCTAATATGAAAATCAAAGTAAATATAGAAAAATCAGCAAATAACATGTCAATATTTTTCCCATCATAGGATTTAAATTCTAGATTACTGAATAAATCCATATAAATAAATTATAGGGGTTTAGAACTTGAATCTTATTTAATTTGTTTACAAATTGAGCTGTGTTTCTTACCCATTCAGAATGGATCACATAGATTCCTATTATTCAATTTAAGTTGATGTAGGTCTGAAACTATATTTATTTTAGACATTTTTCCAACATAATAGAAATTATAATTCCCCAATATGCTAAGCCAAAACCATGATTAATTTTTGTTATAATTTAAATAGATCACTTTTTATATCCTCAAAGAATTACGATATAGAGTATATACATTCTTTATTCTCAGTGCCTTACATTCTATAATTTTTTCTTTAAATAATGAACATGAATTATTTAAAAAATCAAAAAAGTATACTTTATAAAAAAAATTATAATTAATTTTAATAACTTTCTTTTATCCATTCACATAAAGGAATTTTTTATGAGGACTGAGCTTTGATTTCCAGCTGATCCAACTCCCAAAATATTTACCCTAGAATTGTCACCAAATGTAACATAACCTCTATAATCTTTTGATAATGAATATAATTTTTTGAAATGTTAACTAATAATATTTTAAAATATAATATCTATATACCGTATTACCATGATAATATTGGACCTTTTTCCCAATGAAGAAAAATCTAATATGATATTTTTTTGGTACCCATTTTTTTGGGGTCATGAAATGATAGAAACTAGATATTTTGGAACAAAACAATATTTGTATTGTACACAAAATATAGCACTTAATATTGAAAATAAAATTAATTAAAATCATGTTTCACACTTTTTTCAGTCTATAATATAAAAAAAATTATCTAATTCCATAAAACATAAACAGGTAATTATAGAGATATTGTTGTTCTTACAACTAGGAACAAAATTATTTTTGTAATTCTTTGACTTCTCACCTTTGCTTCCTATACCAAAATTATTTATGATCCTTATTGATTAAAATAATTTGATTTAAATAAATTTTATCTTTTGTAAAAATACTTGCAACATCATTGAAATATTGAACTTATTTTTTAAAATTTTATGTATTATTTCCATTTTCAATACATGATGGTAAATAATTTTTCATCTAGGTTTTTAAATATAAATTTCCTTTATTTATTTATTATTTATCATAAGAAATAGCATCATTTTTCTTTTTTAGAGATTTAATTTTATTCTTCAATGATTTACTTTTAGTTTTAATCATTGTACAATATTTTTTAAATTATTCATAAGAGAAATTTTCATTATTAGATTCTGAATCAATTGAAAAAGAATAATATGAATGCACCTCATCACAGTGTTGCATAATCCTCATGTTTTTCTAATGATTACAATGTTCATCTTCTGATTCAAATGATGAAATATCACTAGAATCCTCTGAATAAATCCATTTGGATTTCATTGATTTTTTTCATATTAAACATTATGGAAGAACTTTTTCTCTGAAATTTTATTATATTGTTGTTGTGGAAAATTTAATGGGTTGTATCCAATCTCTTTTCATTCATATCATCTCACATGTTATGAACTACCATTATATATATTATACAAATTGAAGGGTATAATAAAAAATCTTTTCTTATTATATAATTTTATTATCTTCCATTGAAAGTGAACAATAATAATATTTGAAGAAAACCCACTTGATGTATATTTATATGATGACTCACTTATTTGATTATTTTTTTTCAAAACATCCTTTAAATATAAAACATTCAAATCATCATTATCCTTATTAAATAATATATGATATCAATCTTCACCATCCTTATTTTTTCATTAATGATAAGAGATCCAATGATATATTATAATTTGAAATTCTATACCTCTGTATATTTTCAGTTAGCAGTTGGAATTCCACTCCACCATGGTGGTAGAAGTCATTGAATTTTTTGGACTTTATTTTGGTTAGAAATAGGTACCCTTAAGGCATAAATATTTTTCACAATATATGTAAGTCATTAATTCAATTATGTGATTATATATCCTTTGATCAGTCTAAATATATCAAAATTTAATTTAGAAGTATTATGTCTTAGAGATCATACATTTTTGTTACCCTCAAAGGAATTTTCTATAGTATTCCAAATTTCATGAACTTTTTGACATCGAGAGACCCGATTGAACTCATATGGACCTAGTCCATATATTATAGTATTAATTTCTATATACTTTAGATAATAACTCAATTCAGTATCAATAACCCATGTTTATAGTTTTTTTTATAATTTTATAATTATTAATATATTTGAAAAAAACCATTAGATATTGGTTAATTAAAAAGATGATCATTCACAACTTCCAAAAATAATAATTCTCACCATTAAAATAGACAATTCTAACCATTGACATAGATTCTATATTATTAGTCATTAAATCTATTTTAAAGATGATATTTAGTCTTAAACCTATCATATATGAGAACTAAAGAGTTATTATCTCTAATACCAATTTTATTCCCTAATAGAGAGAACAATGAATAAAGAGGGTGTGAATTGAGTTATTTGAATTTGTTTCACTTGGAAACCCACCCTCTTTTACCAATGACTAACTACAGATCTTTAAAAAAAATAAATAGTGTATGAAATTAAAACGACCATAAATAGTTATTTATAGGGGTCTAGGGAACAAAAATACCTTAGTATACTCCAACATAACTCCTATCTGAGAGTTTGGTTATTTTAACAATACCATTCATTTCTCCCGGACTTCTAGTATTTTCTCGTGTATTGCAGGACTAAGTAAAACTATCTAATGCTTGTAAAAATAGTACAATATATTTCAGTTGGGCTCCATTAATTATTTACAATGAAGAACCATTATTTTTATTTAATAGGAACTATTTTAGTGAATGAGAGAAAATTAGTAATTTTTTTATTGAAAAACAGTTGTAAAATACTACTAATTGGAGGAATAAATCTCCATGAGATGTGATATGAATAAATAAAAACTAAATGGAAGACTTATAAAACAATATAAATGATTAATTAGATAGATCCTCTAGACATCACTAATATTATTTTTTCATGTGTAAAATGGAGCAGCGCACAAGAGCTTCCAAAGACGGAGACTTCATTGTAGAAACTTACTCATATGCTTCTTTTAATCTAAAAATATATATATATTCCCTTATAAAATATATATTATAATTCAAGGAAATAATAATCTTATAATCACAAAACATCTATTTATAAATAATATGGATCTCTAATTAAAAAGACATGCCATTTCTCATAAATATATCTGAAAAATTAACTATAAATAATTTATCCTTGTACATGTTTCCTTTCATTGAACTTGTCTTTAATTTTAATCATTTTTTATAAATAATTAACCCTAAATAAAAAAATAATACATAAAAAAATAAAATCCCACTCAAGTTCTTAAATAGTAATAAATACATGTGGAAACACGGCGTAGTCAATTTTAGATGAAAAAAAGCCAAATTATTCACATTTGAAGTCACACAGCTGGGTTTATCCATGTAATTTTTTTTCAAAAATATGGTAATATAGGTAGATGATCTTTTATTACTTATTCACATATTTAGTTTTCGTCAATTCCCCCATTTTTTCCTTTTAGCAAAAAATATTCGCATATCCAAACTTTATCACGTATTCATTTTACTCATATAGCCAATTTTTGATGTAGATGAAATGATTTACATCTCCATTTTGAACCACAGGAAAGATTTTACCACAGATACAAATAACATAGATAAATATTACACACAACCAATTTATGCAACCATTTGACCTACATAATTGATTTCCCGTTTAGGATATTTATTTATTTAGGAAATTGTCAAATAGATGATTTTACAATGTAGCCGATTTATATTGATAAATACAAAAAATATGTGATCGTTGTTTCTGAATACTTAATGTATCCATTTCTCTATATATCCAAATGTCTCATGTAGATTATTTTTCTAGACAAATTCAAATTTTTACCAAACTATCTAGAATTTTATATTTGATGATATTAATATAAGAAACACTTAAAATAATTTAAAACAAGAAAAACACAATTAAAATCAAAATAATCATTAATTTTAAAATTATGTTTTAGAACATAATAAATAAATTACAAGATAAATGTTGGATCAAAATTAGCAACTTAATAGAATACTAATTATTTTTTCAAGAAATTCATGAATTTTTGGACTACCAAGCACTTTCATTGATGTTGATCCATTATTTAATGGATAATTTCTTAATTATATTCATATAATTTAATTAAATACAATAAATAACATATAAAAAATGGTAAATTAATCATAGATAAACAAACATTTATATGGATAACAATAAATATAAAGGGGTTATTCCATATAATATTGAAAATTCACTTATGTTTTGTATGAATCAATTAAAAAAATTCATTATTACGGATATAGAAGGTTTCAAATTATCAAGGATTGTTTTCATTAGAGTGTAGTGGGATCACTACCATAAATAATTTGGCCTCACCCCCAATTCAAAAAATTAAAACATACATCTTTGAAAATATTAGATAATTTTTATTGTTTATTGCATTATTATTATATGGGAGCCTTTGTATTCTCCATGTGTTTTAATATTTTAAAAAACATATTTAATTATAAAATATTTAAAAATTTTATTAATCAAACTCCATCTATTTTATTTAGATATAAATAATGATAATATTTATAATCATCGTATAAAATAATTCTTGAGAAGAATACAGAATTATTCTCTTTTATGTATAGTCCTTTTTAACATTCTACCCTATATGAGTTTCCATAACCCTTTTAGTATCCTAGGTCAATCCACGTCCTAAAAATTAGAACTTTTATAAATGGTATAAAATTATATAAATATTTAATTATTTATTTTTATCTTTAATTAAATTTACATTAATGGAATCACATCTTTTTAAATTTTCTTCAATCTACTCCATCGTTCTTTGATATATTTAGTTCCTTAAAATAAGTAGTCTTTTTGGTAATTTCAAGATCCCATGAAATAGTTTCCTTTTAAAAAAGTAAAAATAAAACACCTATCTCAATTAAATAATTTTTTAAATCAAGTGAAACAATTTTAAAAACATTATATAATAGAATCCCAAAATACCTCAAATGATTTATGATTCTCCCAATTGATATTTTGTATTATATTTTTTGTTAATTATTATATTTTGATGAGTATAATGTAAATTATCATATGTTAATGAATTCTTACCCATGTATCATATATTATAATGGATGATATCCCAATCAATATTATATATTTGATTTTTTTGAAGAATTTAACAGTTGAGGATTATATTACAGTGTAGCTAAATAATTGGGCATTTGGTATATGATACAAAAGAAATGCTTTATATATGTTATTTGAATCCCTAAAACATTATTGGATAATAAATTATAACAATAATTACATATCATTTAATGCACATGATAATATAATATTATGAGATATAAGAATTATTAATGAAAAAATTACTATAAAAAACTACTCTATATATCATGAATATGTACCACCATGTGATTAGACTCACAATTATGTGAGATATATTCTTACACCCCAAAAATTATAATACCATAAAGTAATGATATCATATTTTACAAGAAAATTTGAATGAAAATTGACCAAATAATAATTAAAATATAAAAATAGTTACGTAGACTTTGAATATGTTGGTATAAGTTAATTTATCCATATTATGAAATCAATATAGAAAGTATAAGGAAAAAAACAAAAGTAGAAGTCTTCATAATGAATCTCATTTTTCCTTACGTTTAAGGGAGGTGGATTCCTAAGGACACTCCCTTGGAAAATTCCATGCGGAATTCCAACATGTATACGATGCGATAACTCATTTTTAAGAGATGTTTAATCTTATAGGAATCATTATGATATCCATGATATCCAAATCATTAACCATGACAACAGATGTCTCTTATCATATAAATTCTTATTTTGTGGATATCTTAAGTGGTTATGTAAAAAAAATTTAACACTATATAAATATGAAATTATGAATTTAAATATTATTTATACACCATATTCATATTTATACATTTCCAATTTAGACAATTAGATAAAATAAAGGGCATTTCTAATACCAATACACTGAAAAAATTTAATATTTTATCTAGATAACTCATAAAATCATTTGATTATTAAATCTATATTTCACTAATAATTTATTTTTTATACACTATGATAGTCAATAAATCAAGAACCAATCTACAATAAAGCTTTGCTCGATGCTGGAGTTCTTGATGCACTCAGACAATTGTCTGTTGCAACTCAAGATCCTACTCTCTCATTTCCCAATAGTGGGAACAATAATTCTAAAGGTCTTCATCAAACCCTTCCTCATGAAGGATTTCTTCATGATAGTTTGGTCGATCTCGATATATCATCTTCAGATGAGATCCATGATAACTCTTTGTGTGACCAGAATATCATGGAGCAAGAGGTTTCATCTTTTGCTATAACCCACCATGGCGGTCCTCCCAATGATGATGAATTTATCTGTGAAAGTCCTCTCCTTAGTAGTAATTTTCATTTCTTGAAAAATTCTTCAAAGGATAGTGCAGTAATGATAAATCCCTTTTTTCTTGAGGCACTTGCAAATGTGAATCTAGTCATGCATGATGCTTTGCCACTAGAAGGGGAAATACTTTCTCAATTAGAAGATATCCCAGGGTGTAGGTCATTCTCCGAACCACCCTTGGGTCATTCATCTTCTAATTTGATAAATTAATTCTCTACCAATCTTGATGAATCTGATGAAGCAACAAGGAAATTCCAGCTTTTGTCTAATAAGGTAGAAGAATCTTCCTCAAATTATAAGAATGAAGTGCTGAATATGTGAAAACAACTGGTGAAAGGTGATGTACCAGTCATGTTTTGGCCTTTGGCTGACTCTCAGTATGATATTTCTGAGATGTTGACAGAAGATTGTATTCAAGATATTCTTCTCAACATGTGGAAAACTCTTTTTCATTTAAAAGAGAAAATATTATCTTAAGATGAATATTAAAATCATGTTATGATAATAGAAGGGTTACAACACCAAATGGATTTGGCATCTCTATCAGTTTCTCGATATCCAAAAGACGAAAAGCTGCAGAGAGCCCTTCATGGTTCATTCCTTGGCGCATTGAAAATATTGCACCAGTTAATTATCAATGCCCCATCTGGTATTCATATCAGGGGATGGGGTGTTCATGGAGCACTGCATTTCACTGTACTCTCCAATCAACAAAGCCCGCCAAAAGTTGTCTCATGTAATGTTATTTCCCATGGCCGACCACAACCAATTGGTTTTGTGTATAATCAAAGGTTTTCTCAGGAACATGCCTCAACGAGTTCTTCACAAAGTCAGGCATACAAATAACAAGTTTTCAAATTACTCTTCCATCAAGGAAATGAGAGTATCTAACCGACCTTCATTTAGAGCATTCACATCATCAGGTGATAGGTGTGTCAGAAATCATCCAACAATCATTTGAGCCAGGTGATTTGAGTGGATATAGGTTGATGCTTCTGGCCAATTTCCAGAATAAAGTCCGCAAAATCAAGAGATATTTTATGAAATTCGCTGATGTAGAAACTCAAGAGCCACCTCAGCTTTCCAGACTAGGAACCCTTTTAATCCAACCCTCAGGAACAAAAAATAGTATTTGAGGAGTTGAGCAAGCACAACAGGAACAGCCCCAGTCCACCGGACTGCGGACTTTTTCAAATCCTCAATCTCTTCCTCAGTGAATGTTAGTCTTCTATCGATTAGGGAAGAAGACACAAGAGGAACGCAGAGATGAATTATCAAGATATTACCTCTAAATTATGGTTCATCAAGATGGTCCTGAGGGATCAACTCAACAAAAGGAAATGTATCATCAAGGTCATTGAAGAAGGCAGTTTCGCGGAAGCACTGAATGGTGTCCTTTATCAGTGCTAAAAAAGTGCTGATAAAGGCCCCAACGCCTGCACCTAAAAAACTATACCTGCACACCTGCACACCAGAATACTTGCACAAAGTAGCACATGCACACATTCACACCATAGCACCCGCACCCAATATTTTTACTGACAATGGTATATACATTTACTTAACATCATGAATACAAAAAAATGCATTGCTATATACATTTCAAACATTGTTTTACATGGTTACATTTACAATTATTCAAAAACAGTTATAAACATTCATGTTTCATCCTTTGATATCCGTGATCCTCTCTCGACGGTATTTAATGCCGAACAAAGCATCCGAACTCAAGGAAAAAAATTCACCTATATAAGAAAACAAATATTATGTTACTAATGCAATAATGAAAGAAATTAAAACAGTAATATGAAAGAATACATTAATATGGAAATGTGAAACTAAAATATTAAATTTTACACTCAAAATTTTTCATTTTCATAACAATGAAAGGGAATAATGTAAAATCAATATGTTTTTGATTGATTTATCTCATTTAATAAATACCGATTCTTTATCTAATGAAAAGATTTACCAGTCACACCGTGCATAAGATTGAGGTGAGGTTGATTCGTACACGTCAGAAATGATTCGTGGATCGTTGTACTAAAGTATCAAAACAATCCGAACACATTTTCTCAATCTGGCGTATGTCATTGGTGTTGTTTTCCAATGTTTATGTCATTTTCAAACTGATATCAGACCATTTTAGCCATACCGGTCACACCGTGCGTCAGATTGAGGTGAGGTCGATTCGTAAACGTCAAAAATGACTCATGGATCGTTGTAATAAAGTATTAAAACAATCCGAATGCGTCTGATCGTTTTGGTGTATGTCATTGGTGTTGTTTTCCAAAGTTTATCTCAATTTGAAACTGATATCAGACACTTTTATCCATACCGGTCACACCGTGCATCGGATTGAGGTGTAGTTGATTTGTACACATCACAAATGACTCGTGGATCATTGTAATAAAGTATCAAAACAATACGAACGCGTTTTCTCAGTTTGGCGTATGTCATTGGTGTTGTTTTCCAAAGTTTATCTCAATTTGAAACTGATATCAGACACCATTATCCATACCGGTCACACCGTGCGTCAGAATGAGGTGCGGTCGATTCGTACACATCAAAAATGAGTCGTGGATCGTTTTCCTAAAGTATCAAAACAATATGAACGTGTTTGCTCAGTTTGGCGTATGTCATTGGTGTTGTTTTCCCAAGTTTATGTCATTTTCAAACTGATATCAGACAATTTTAGCCATACCGGTCACACCGTGCGTCGGATTGAGGTGCGGTCGATTCTTACACGTCAAAAATGACTCGTGGATCATTTTCCTAAAGTATCAAAACAATCCGAACACGTTTGCTTGGTTTGGCGTATGTCATTTATGTTGTTTTCTAAAGTTTATGTCATTTTCAAACCGATTTCTGACAATTTTAGACATATCGGTCACACCGTGCGTCGGAATGAGGTGCGGTAACTTTGTACACGTCAAAAATGACTTGTGGATCATTGTCCTAAAGTATCAAAACAATCCGAACGCTTTTTCTCAGTTTGACGTATGTCATTGGTGTTGTTTTCCAATGTTTATGTCATTTTCAAACTGATATCAGACACTTTTAGCCATACCGGTCACACCATGCGTTGGATTGAGGTGCGGTCGATTCGTACACATCACAAATGACTCGTGGATCGTTTTCCTAAAGTATCAAAACAATACAAATGCATTTGTTCAGTTTGGCGTATGTCATTGGTGTTGTTTGAAACAGATATCAGACACATTTAGCCATACCGGTCACACCGTGTGTCAGATTGAGGTGTGGTCGATTCATACACATCACAAATGACTCGTGGATCATTTTCCTAAAGTATCAAAACAATCAGAAGGCATTTTCTCAGTTTGTCGTGTGTCATTGTTGTTGTTTTCCAAAGTTTATGTCATTTTCAAACTGATATCAGACAATTTTAGCCATACTGGTCACACCGTGCATCAGATTGAGGTTCGGTTAATTCGTACACTTCACAAATGACTCGTGGATCATTTTCCTAATCTATCAAAAAAATCCGAACGTGTTTGCTCAGTTTTCCGTGTGTCATTGGTGTTGTTTTCCAAAGTTTATCTCAATTTGAAACTGATATCAGAAACTTTTAGCCATACCGGTCACACCGTGCGTCAGATGGAGGTACGGTCAATTCGTACACATCACAAATGACTCGTGGATTGTTTTTCTAAAGTATTAAAACAATCCGAATGCGTTTGCTCAGTTTTCTGTGTGTCATTGGTGTTGTTTTCCAAAGTTTATCTCAATTTGAAACTGAGATCAGACACTTTTAGCCATACCGGTCACACCGTGCGTCAGATTGATGTGCGGTCGATTCGTACACGTCAAAAATGACTCGTGGATCATTTTACTAATGTATCAAAACAATCTGAAGGCGTTTTCTTGGTTTAGAATATGTCATTGGTGTTGTTTTCCAATGTTTATGTCATTTTCAAACTGATATCAGACAATTTTAGCCATACTGGTCACACCGTGCGTCAGATTGAGGTGCTGTCAATTTGTACACGTCACAAATGACTCGTGGATCGTTTTCCTACTGTATCAAAACAATGCTAAGGTGTTTCCTCAGTTTTCCGTGTGACATTGGTGTTGTTTTCCAAAGTTTATGTCATTTTCAAACTGATATCAGACAATTTTAGCCATACCGGTCACACCGTGCGTCGGATTGAGGTGCGGTCGATTCATACACGTCAAAAATGACTCGTGGATCGTTTTTATAAAGTATCAAAACAATTTGAACATGTTTGCTCGGTTTGACGTTTGTCATTGGTGTTGTTTTCCAAAGTTTATCTCAATTTGAAACTGATATCGGACACTTTTATCCATACCGGTCAAACCGTGCATCGGATTGAGGTGCGGTCGATTCGTACACGTCAAAAATGACTCGTGGATCATTTTCCTAAAGTATCAAAACAATCCGAACGCGTTTTCTCAGTTTGGCGTATGTCATTGCTGTTGTTTTCCAAAGATTATCTCAATTTGAAACTGATATCAGACACTTTTAGCCATATCGGTCACACCGTGCGTCGGATTGAGTTGCGGTCGATTCGTACACGTCACAAATGAATCGTGGATCTTTTTCCTAAAGTATCAAAACAATATGAATGTGTTTGCTCGATTTGGCGTATGTCATTGGTGTTGTTTTCCAAAGTTTATCTCAATTTGAAACTGATATCAGACACTTTTAGCCATACCGGTCACACCGTGCGTCGGATTGAGGTGAGGTTGATTCGTACACGTCACAAATGACTCGTGGATCATTTTCCTAAAGTATGAAAAATATCCGAATGCATTTTCTCGGTTTTCCGTATGTCATTGGTGTTGTTTTCCAAAGTTTATGTCATTTTCAAACTGATATCAGACAATTTTAGCCATACCAGTCACACTGTGCGTCGGATTGAGGTGCGGTCGATTCGTACACATCAGAAATGACTCGTGGATCATTTTCCTAAAGTATCAAAACAATCCGAAGGCATTAGCTCGGTTTTCCGTGTGTCATTGGTGTTGTTTTCCAAAGTTTATGTCATTTTCAAACTGATATCCGAAAATTTTAGACATACCAGTCACACCATGTGTCGGATTGAGGTGCGGTCGATTCGTACACGTCAAAAATGACTCGTGGATCATTTTCCTCAAGTCTCAAAATAATCCGAAGGCGTTTGCTCAGTTTTCCATGTGCCATTGGTGTTGTTTTCCAAAGTTTATGTCATTTTCAAACTGATATCAGACAATTTTAGCCATACCGGTCACACCTTGCGTCGGATTGAGGTGTGGTCGATTCTTACATGTCACAAATGACTCGTGGATCGTTGTCCTAAAGTATCAAAACAATAAGAACGCGTTTTCTTGGTTTTCCGTGTGTCATTGGTGTTGTTTTTCAAATTTTATGTCATTTTCAAACTGATATCAGAAAATTTTAGCCATACCGGTCACACCGTGCGTCGGATTGAGGTTCGTTCGATTCTTATACGTCACAAATGACACGTGGATCATTTTCCTAAAGTATCAAAACAATCTGAATGCGTTTGCTCAGTTTTCCGTATGTCATTGGTGTTGTTTTCCAAATTTTATCTCAATTTGAAACTGATATCAGACACTTTTAGCCATACCGGTCACACCGTGCGTCGTATTGTGGTGAGGTCGATTCTTACACGTCACAAATGACTCGTGGATCGTTGTCCTAAAGTATCAAAACAATCCGAATGTGTTTGCTTGGTTGGGCATATGTCAGTGATATTGTTTTCCAAAGTTTCTCAAATTGAAACTAAGTAGTAGGAATTCACTAATCTAAGGATATGAAACATAAGAAAGGGAGATCATAGATGCTCAATAAGTGTAAAGGGAGATATCAATGACCATATAAAGATAACACTAGTATTAGGAATTCACCTTCATTGTCCTATTTGTTTACATTCTTCGATCAGGTACGCTTCCCATTCGTTTCTAAAGACATTTATATCATCTTCTGAATATGAGTTTTTGCGACAGTCATAGTAGTACTGAAAAAATATAAATACACAAAGGATTAATAATTATTTTAAATAAAGTAGTAATTATTTTCAAAAATACCTCTTCAGGGATGCTAGTTTCTTCATGAAATATGATTTCTTTCATAAATTTACAAACATAATAACTGCAGTCCTTGTCATTTGTTTGTTTCAGACACTGCAAAAACATCGAGAAAAATAAGTAATTTGTTTTGATATGTATTTGGATAGTGAAATATAATTATATATACCCAGATACTTCTCCATTTGTAGATCTTGTGGGCATTGTCGTCCTTATGCCCTGGATTCATTCCAGCCTTTAGACGATATTCATACACCGCCGTATCATAACAAAATCCTCATTAAAAGATAATATAAATTATATAACTAGATATTTAGTTCTAAAATGTTGGATCTAGTGTATTACAAATTTAAAATCGCCATCATGTGTGGTCAGTTAGTTGGATATCCATGTAGTGAATCCAGAAAATAAATATTTGGAGTATTTAAATTGACTGCAATGAGCATCCAATGTTCCCTAAAAACACAAAAAGAAATAAGTACTGATAGAAATGAAAATATAATTGATATGATTAAAATGTATAGTTTTAACCTTGCATTGTTGGTATTAAAAAGAGCATGTCAGTCATAATTCTTCTTTGAAATGTTCTGAGCAGACTTGACATCAATTCAGCTTGAAAATTAGATTCTATTTCTGTTCGTTGTGTAGAAATGGTGTGAGGAATAATGAGTCCAAATTTGTATTCATGGGAAAATCCCTTCAATTGTTTTTCATATATAATCCTGTGAAAAATATGAGATGTATTTATCCATAATTATCAATGTATATCAGCTTCTGTAAAATCAAATCATGAAAACATACCTCATGTATACATTGATAACTGAGGCGCCTAGCCAGTCGTATGTGATGATCTCAGAAACAGCATCTGCACTAAGGAAATCTATGGTTTCCTCTCCGTACATATCTTTTTTACAAACAATTGTATGACTCTTTCCGTCGTTCATTTTCGTATCCACATGAGCTTGCAATGATATTAAATGTGGATATAGAACGGTTCGGGTGAACGCGCTCTCCATAGATTGTTTTGATTGGTTGGTTGATCCAATCTTGGAGCCGCTCTTTCGTTTTAGCTTCTCCATTTTATCCTTCTGTAATAACATTCATCGGTTCAGCCATTTTCTAATTTAATGATAAATGTTCTTCTTGAAAAATGAACTGGAAATGAATACCTCCTGCTCAACGTTTTTTTACAAGATTCGACGACCATGCAACGAATGTTCCAATAGCTTTTTCCACCATATGAATGTCGTCATCGTCATTTGGCATGGGTACCTCGGCGCTCAGCTCATGAGCTATGTTAATCGACACTTTGACAAGAATGGTTGGAAGTGGTCTGGAGTGTAGCATGTCATTCTGCATATTGAACACCGTAGCCCTCGCTACAAGGCGATGGGTGGGAGTTGACAGATATAAATCACAGTCATTTTCACCCTACATAATATCATTAAATGAAAGTTATCAGTGTCTATGTGATTCACATCTCACAAAAACGAATATTATAACATTGATTACCTCGGTTAAGTCAGGTCTTTGAGGGGAATGGCTCGCCTCAAAGCTGGTGAGGGGTGGATCTTCTCGCGGGGGTTGTTCTTGAGTTGTTTGTTCTCTTCGCCTCTCCTCCATCAAACTCTTTAGCATCTCTCCCTAAGTTTGGACTAGTTCTTCAAGGGTAGCTACTCTATTTCTCATTACATGCAATTATTTAGTTTGTTCATCCTCTTGTTTTTTTTCTTGAAATATGTCTTTGGTGACACTCCCAAACCCACACCTCTGACGCGACCATACTGTTCTGGCTGTTTTAAGGCCGTTGAAAGTATGTCTGCATCCGGAGCGGGTGTTGTTGATTCCTGTGACTATGTTAAATAGAAAATATGAAAAAATAAGTAAGCCTCGTTATGTAATAGTGATTTAAAGCAAAAAAAAGTTTATATTATGTCATGCTTACACATGTTTCCGACACTTTTTGTGTGTTTTCATCTATCAGTTTCCCCTCTTTATTAAAACAAGCCTCATTCCATAGCACATGGTGTGGAATGGAAGTGACTTGAGATTTTGCTTCATCAATCTGCATATAAATAGAGATACATGGTTATAGTGTTGTTTATATCACATAAAATTGTTACAGTACTTTTAAAATACATACCAATTGTTTTTCAATTGAAGCGTACCCCAACCTTGCTTTACAGTAGGGGTATGCTGGTTTTTCTGCCCGTTCTTTATTTTCAGCACTCAGTTGCTGTTTCATAAATAAAAACCTATCAATCAATGTGATGAATACAAGCAACGTTACACAACATGTAACCAAACACAATGTACCTGAAAATTCTTTTCCGCCCGAAGGTTGCAAAACGCATGCCACGTTTCTTGGGATATCAAGTGTGCATAAAGAGGAGGCGGGTGCGGCTTGATTTTCCATTCGGCATATTTCAGATGATTTTTCGTTAAAATGGTGTGAAAGACTCTATGAATCCTTCCTGCCAGTCTGAAAACATATTCTTTGTGTGAAACATATACTATAAATGCACTCTGCAAGAGATGATGAAGGGTTAGTCAATATTTCAATATTTTATTTTATTTTAATAAATTAAATAGATGATATCTTAATGTTACCATAATCTCATCACACATTAATGTTTTCAACCCGCTGACAACATGGTTCCACGACTCTACATTAATCGGCACGTGTTGTCGAGTGACGATTCCAATGTAGCTACTAAACATGGCTTTTTTGGGGTTTACATGCTGGCCTAGCTTATTCCATCCCACCTCCTATTTGATGCCTTTTGCTTTTGCCTTAATTATTTTTGCTAAAATTGTCAAACTACTGCGCACCTATTTTTTTTGTGTCGTTGGGGCTTCATCGCCTACCATTTCCTCAGTTTCTGCATCATCATTATGTTTCTCCGAAGCACTAGCTTTGGCACTGACACCATCTGCAACAGGTTGGGAGACCTGTTGTACGTCAGCAGCGGGACCAGCTGCAACAGGTTGAGAGACATGTTGTCTCTCAGCAGTGGGACCAGCTGCAACAGGTTGAGAGACCTGTTGTATGTCAGCAGTGGGACCAGCTGCAACAGGTTGAGAGGCATGTTGTCTCTCTGCAGTGAGACCAACTGCAACATGTTGAGATACGTGCTGTGTCTCGGGATTGGGTGCATCAACAGGTGAAGAAGTCATTATCTACAGAATTGGTTTAAAATTTAAGTTAGATCACATAAAAGCAGCAGCGAACAGATAATAACATAATGTAACACAATCTAAATTACAATAAAAATCAATAACCTGATTATTGAACTCCATTTTTTTAAAAGGATGAAGGGATTTGACCCCTCTATCAACTATCCATATCCCTTCATTGTGGTCTCCTATGACATAAAAAACTTCGTCTACATTGGGACCACTACAAAATGATTTTGAAATCCCAATTAAAGGGTCATCTTCCGTTTAATTTTCATATGACCCTTCATCTGTTTTGGTCGATAACAGAACAATTGACTAGTTTCGGTTTGCGGGATCGGGAACATAAAATACTTGCACTGCCTGTGATGCCATTATAAATGGTTCATTTTTCTCCCCTTCCTTACTCAAATCAACTTTCACAAATCCCAAATCATCTATTTTAACATCGCTCCTGTTATCAACCCACTTGCATTGAAATATCGGAAATTGAAATTCTGTATAATCCAACTCCCATATTTTTTTGATGATGCCAAAGTATGACATATTCGCATAAATTGGATTTCTGTCCTTAGCACCAGAAACATGCATCACTTCAGCCACAAGTGTAACCCCACTATTCTACATGGTACTGCCTTCATCATGTTCATTAGTATAAAATGTATAACCATTAACTACATAAGCATTTTAAGATAATGCGTACACACTTGGTCCTCTAGCTAGCCATCGAAGTCATTCCGAAATAGACTTTTGATTTTTCATCTGACTTCTTCAAAATATGATCTCGAAACCAACCTATAAACTGTCGATTATGTGTATCTGATATCCATTTTTCAGCTCTTGATGGATTCAATTTCCTAAGAATTTCTTTGTGGATTTCAACATATGGGTCAACGTCCAAACTGTTATGCAAAACATAAAGGTGGGCCTGCTCCGGATCTGTAATATTGATTGTGACAACCTTTCTTCCAGAAATTCCTTCACCCTCTAGCTGCCCAGTGTGACGAGATTTCGGTAATCCAATGCTTTCCACACCAGACAAGTATTCGGTACAGAATTCAACGGCTTCCTCAACAATATATCGCTCTGCAATACAACCCTCTGGCCGACTTCGATTTTAGACATACCTTTCAAAATCATCATATACCATTCAATGGGGTACATCCATCTGTAATGTACATGACCACATAGTCGAATATCTCTCACCAAGTGGACCATCAGATGAACCATCATATCAAAAAATGAATGCGGGAAGAAAATTTCTAATTCACATAATATGACGGCAATTTCTTTTTCCATAGCTGGCAATTTCGCCGGGTCCATAACATTTGTACATATATCTTTGAAGAAGAAACACAGTTTCGTTAATGTATGGTGGACATTCTTGGGGAAAATGCAACGTAAAGCAATTGGAATGAGATTTTGCATCAAAACATGACAGTCATGTGATTTCAGACCTTTTAACTTCAAGTCGCTCATTGACACAAGGTTACTGATATTTGGAGAATACCCCTATGGAACCTTTACTTCATTCAAGAAGTTGCAAAACTGTTATCTCTCCTGCCTGGAAAGAGTGTAAGCAGTAGGAGGAAGAAATGTTTGTTTTTTACCCTTTACTGGTACCAACTCTTCTCGTATTCCCATCTCAACCATGTCCAACCTAGCCTTAATTCCATCTTTTGTTTTGCCAGATGTATTTAGCAACGTGCCGATAACACTGTCAAATACATTTTTTTCTACATGCATAACTTCAATAAAATTTCTTACATACAGACAATTCCAGTATTGTAATTCAAAAAAAATTGATCTCTTTTTCCAACCGATTTTTGTACGGTTTTTCGAAGCCGGTTTACCAAAAGTAGTGTCCAAATTTTTATCTTTCTCAAACAATTGATCGCCTGTTAGTGGATATGGTGTTGTATGTTCTTCTGAACATCCATCAAATGATGTCTTCCAAGAACGGTACTTATGTCGTCGCGGTAGAATCTGCAATGTCCTAGAAACACGGTTTTCGATGAATGTTTCAACCTAATTGATTGTGTACCTTCTTCGCAAACGGGACAACCTTGAGTTCCTTTAATGCTATATCCTGACAAATTTCCATAAGCTGGGAAGTCATTTATCATCCCATACAACATGACTCTCAAAGTGAAATCTTTCTTTCTGTATGCATCGTACAATGTAACACTTGAATCCCACAATAATTTCAAATATTCGATCAATGGAGCTAAATAAACATCAATATCATTACCCTGTTGTTTTGGTCCTGATATAAGCATAGATAACATGATGTATTTTCGTTTCATGCATAAACACGGTGGTAAGTTATAATTTATCAACATAACTGGCCATGTACTATGACTGTTGCTTTGAAAACCAAAATAATTCACTCCATCTGTAGATAACGCAAGATGAAGGTTTCTCGACTCGTTTCCAAATTTAGGATACTCATGATCGATTCTCTTCCACTGAGGAGAGTCTGCCGGGTGACGTAGTATCCCATCTTTAATTCTTGTATCTGCATGCCATGTTAATTTTTCTGTAGTCTCCTCACTTCCATATAGGCGTCTAAACCTTGGGATGATTGGAAAGTACCATACAACTTTAGTAGGACTGGATTCATCTTTCTTGTATCGAGAAGCACCACACTTTGGGCATTCTTTAAGTGATTTGTGGTCCTTGCGAAACAGTATACTATCATTCGGGCATGAGTGTATTATTTTAGAGATCATACCCATAGAGCGTAGCATTCGTTTGGCATCGTATGTTCGGCTCGGGAGCTCATTGTCTTCTGGGAACATGTCATTCAAGAGGGCAAGTAGTTTCGTAAAACTGTCATCACTCCACCCGTTATCTGCATTCAAATTATACAGCTTCAGTACGGCTGACAATGCTGTATATTTAGTACAAACAGCATACAATGGCGTCTTTGCACAACTTTTTAACTTCTCAAACAATTTTGGGCAATCACGAAGTTCATATTCGAAGGTATTTTTCATTTTCTCAATACGATCTTCATCATCATTCACATCTGTAATCACATCCTCCATACGGTCATCTTCATTGTTCATGTTTGTAATCATATCAGATGATCCATAAAACGCAGTGTCACCCCAGTCACTACCTACATTCGTTGTTTCCCCGTGTTTATTCCAACATGTATAACTTTGATCTATTCCATGACAGATCAAGTGTTCTTCCAACTCCTCTGGACTAATTTGTTTTGAATAACAACAGTGTAAACATAGACAAAGGATTTGAGAAGATTCACATCCATGATCTTTTGCAAACTTGATAAATTCTTTCACGCCTTCTTAATACTCTTTTGTCAACCGATTGGCATTCATACATTCTTTATTTATATTCATCCTATTTAAAATCCATAGGATAAGTATATATGTTAAAGGAGAAGGAATGTGAGTATAATTTAGATAAAAAACAAGATACTTCAAGGAAATAAAGGAATAAACAAATACCAAAATAAAAAATATATTGGGAACTACTACAATCCCCAATCCTCACATCATCTAGATCTCTAAAACCCATTAAAGTTACTCCAACTCGATCTGGAAACACTGGGACCCAATTCTACCTGACCTTCAATACATGAGGATTTCGTGGGTACTCAGTAGAGAACCACCAATGTGGTTTCATAAATTCTAATTTTTAGTTATATGTGCATGTTTCATGCTCTGAATAAATAAATAATATCTAAAAAATAAAAAAATAAATCATCATTGATCCTCAGGTTCGTAGCCTCGATCATCCATACCAACTTTGGCTAGGGCCAAAGTGTATTTGAGAACATTGTGATGACTATACCAACCATAACAATAATCATAAGGTCTTTCACCCTAGTATACATTGATAATTACCCTAGATATAAAATCACCCTGGTGAATATGATAATAACCTGGAAAACCTCCATCCCATTATCACAACTTGAGTAGTATCCATACTAGTATAAAATTGTTCCCAACAACTTATCCCCAGTAGTGTAGGAAACTCAACCAAATAGGCCAAATACACAATAAGGACTGAAATATCTCACATATCCACTTTTCATAACAAATATAATCACTACTCAAAATTAATGGCATCCCTATTAGTCGTATCATAGACCTCACTACTAAGTAATTTTTTCCATTTCAATAAAATACCACCTCAAGGTCATTTTTAATAAAAGTGGTGACATGAATTGCTCACCTAATTCATGCCCCAAAGGACTTAATTAAAAAAAGAGTATAAGTACTAACACAAGGTGAAAAGAACTTACACCAGTAGGGATTGAGAGAAGTATAAACCAAAAACACCAAGGAAAATCTGGAAAAATATCTAGAAGAAATGAGTGATCGAAACAACCTATTATCAACTATTACATGATCTCCAAAAGGGGTTTTACTATCAATGGGGACAACACTAATCCATATGGCTCGAAGGGAATCCAATGTCTTCATAAATTTTCTTCTCTATCAAATTGAGTTATGTTATTCATGCTGTTATACAGTTGTTATTTTAAAATGAAGGGCTGAAATGAAACCTGAGAAAGACCTTAATACATTAAAACCAATGTTTAGAAAGGAAAACCATTAAAGGTTTGGATCAATAAGCTGTTAAGAATGAAGACCATCATTGCAACGTCACCATCCAAAAGAAGAACATGATGTAGTGAAACACTCATCGCATGAGAGCATCATATTATTTATCAGTGTCTTACATGGTATAACCTCATAATATTTACATGGCAATATTCCATACTATAAATAGTCTCAAGAGATGGCTCATGTCCTATTTCAATATATAGGTTTGTTCTGGGTCAGTCTACACATATAGCCTATCAACAACCTTACAAAGTTATACCCACCCAAGCAGTCACATCCCCAAGGGGGATGTTCACACACTTTAGGTTCAATTAAATAAGGCCAAGGGCTCTGATGTATCACTAGTTCCATGTGTGGCCTATGGGAACAAATACATAAAAATCATAGAATGTATTCCAAGAGGTCTCCGGGTTCCCCCTAACAAGGTCCTATAAGTCACACTCACTCTAATAACACCCATTAAGGAATTTATAAATCCATAATGAAATTACCAGGACCACATACCTATTTTATATGTTTCTACTATTTTAATTCCAAGTTGAAAACTTTTCCTAGGCTCGCTAAGCCTCGTCCAATGTCTACGCTAAGATAAACTCATCAATATAGCTCCTTCCTCTCTCCAAAAAACTATAATTATTAAATTAGAACATTTATAATTAATTATCCAAATCAATTTAAACTAGTTATATTCATTAGAAACTCATCTTGTGGACTTTTCATGTTAGAACCAAGACCAAAAATCCATATAAGATCTGAAGTGGGATCTTAGTTCCATCTTAGGAAAAATACCCAACCATAAGAACCAAATTCATAGACAAAATTATATAATTTAATCCAATATCCATGAAAACTACAAAAGGAAACACAAATCCTTCATAATGATTGGTGACTTGCAGATACCATCATGATGCCTCTTATACATGAGGTAGGAAAACACCCCCATCAAATCAATATGATACCACCGTGCTCCAGTTGAATCACCCATAAAACCTAATCTAGATAAATCAAAAATCAATAGAAACTAAATATAAAGAATAATATGGTAAGGAAGATGGTGAAATCACATAGAATTGTTGAATAAATCCACTAAAAAACTCACCATGGAAAGGGGAATCAGAGAGGAATAAGAGGGTGGGTCGATTGGGCATTGTATAAGAGGGAGGATGAGAAATGGGGGCTTCCCCTATTGGAATTTCAGAGGGAAAAGATGAAAATATAATTTTAATGTTCTACACAATTTTCCAAACCATATATTAATAATGTGGTGGCACTGTACAAGAAAACCCCTTCAAATATTTGGTCAACATAGTTCACCAAACTATACATTAATTATGTAAATTGGAACTACCTCAGTCTACAAAATTTCACATGTTTTGTATGAAATCATGAAAAAATGGTATGTTAATCCCTAACTAAAATCCACCTCACATGGTTTCCTCTATGATATCCCATGGTTAACCTTCACTAACCATGAAAGTCAACTATGTGATTTTTAAAGAGGACTGAAAACCTCCTCATGCTCAAGGTTTTACATTGTTTCTCAAAAAATATGAACACAAAACCATGTTTCATTTGAAAAATCTCAAAAAAACATCATATAAACCTAAAATAAAGCTTGTGAGACTCACCTGAGTACTTGAGGCACCTCTCAAACCATGGTGGAGGAGGAGGCAGTAGAGTAGGCAGAGGAGGAGGAGGAGGAGGCGCTGGTGGAGGAGGAGGATGAGGTAGCAGACTAGGTGGAGGAGGAGGAAGCGCCGGTGGAGGAGGAGGAGGACGAGGCTGCGGTGGAGGAGGAGGAGGAGGAGCAGAGGAGGAGGAGGATGTGGTGGCCGGAGGAGGAGAAGAAGGAGGAGGCGGCGGCCGGAGGAGGAGGAGAAGTAGGAGGAGGCGGCCGGAGGAGGAGGCGGCGACCGGAGGAGGAGGAGCAGGAGGAGGCGGTGGCGGTGGCCGCCGAAGAGGAGGAGGAGGCGGCAGCAGCGATGTAGAGGAGGGATTCCGAGAGAGCTTGACCGGGTACAGGGAGGAGGAAGAGTATCTGTGGGTTTTTAACAAATCCGTGTGAGCCTTTATCAGTGCTAGTAAAAAGCACTGATAAAGGATGTATTTATCAGCGCTAAAATGAAAAGCGCTGATAAATACAACCTTTATCAGCGCTAACAAAAGCGCTGATAAAGGGGCGGACCTTTATCTGCGCTAAAAAAGTGCTGATAAAGTGGACCTTTATCAGTGATTTTGTTAGCACTGATAATGGTCCGCCCCTTTATCAGTGCTTTTCCGTTAGTGCTGATAATGGCAGGCGCAAGCCTTGCCCAGTTTTGTGGTAGTCCATAACCCTTTTAGTATCCTAGGTCAATCCACGTCCTACAAATTAGATCTTTTATAAATGGTATAAAATTATATAAATATTTAATTATTTATTTTTATCTTCAATGAAATTTACATTAATGGAATCACATCTTCTTAAATGTTTTTCTATCTACTCCATCGTTCGTTGATATATTTAGTTCCTTAAAATAAGTAGTGTTTTTGGTAATTTCAAGATCCCATGAAATAGTTTCCTTTTAAAAAAGTAAAAATAAAACACCTATCTCAATTAAATCATTTTTTAAATCAAGTGAAACAATTTTAAAAACATTATATTATAGAATCCCACACTACCTCAAATGATTTATGATTCTCCCAATTGATATTTTGTATTATATTTTTTGTTAATTATTATATTTTGATAAGTATAATGTAAATTAGCATATGTTAATGAATTATTAACCATGTATCATATATTATAATGGATGATATCCCAATAAATATTATATATATTTGATTTTTTTGAAGAATTTAACAGTTGAGGATTATATTACAGTGTCGCTAAATAATTGGGCATTTGGTATATGATACAAAAGAAATGGTTTGTATATGTTAGTTGAATCCCTAAAACATTATTGGATAATAAATTATAACAATAATTACATATCATGTAATGCACATGATAATATAATATTATGAGATATAAGAATTTTTAATGAGAAAATTACTATAAAAAACTACTCTATATATCTTGAATATGTACCAACCTATGATTAGACTCACAATTATGTGAGATATATTCTTACACCCCAAAAATTATAATACCATAAAGTAATGATATAGTATTTTATAAGAAAATTTGAATGAAAATTGACCAAATAATAATTAAAATATAACAATTGTTACGTAGACTTTGAATATGTTGGTATAAGTTAATCTATCCATATTATGAAATCAATATAGAAAGTATAAGGGAAAAAACAAAAGTATAAGTCTTCATAATGAATCTCATTTTTTCTTACATTTAAGGGAGGTGGATTCCTAAGGACACTCCCTTGGAAAATTCCATGCTGAATTCCAACATGTATACGTTGGGATAAATAATTTTTAAGAGATGTGGAATCTTATAGGAATCATTATGATATCCATGATATCCAAATCATTAACCATGACAACAGATGTCTCTTATCATATAAATACTTATTTTTTGGATATCTTAAGTGGTTATGTAAATAAAATTTAACACTATATAAATATGTAATTATGAATTTAAATATTATTTATACACCATATTCAAATTTATACATTTCCAATTTCGACAATTAGATAAAATAAATGGCATTTCTAATACCAATACACTGAAAAAATTTAACATTTTATCTAGATAACTCATAAAATAATTTGATTCTTAAATCTATATTTCGCTAATAATTTATTTTTTATACACTATGATTATTTTCTTTGGGAAAATAAATATATTTTAAAACTTATTATTTACATGAATAATAGATTAACACTAATTTAATATCTAGGTGAGAGTATATATTAATTAGAATATTTAATTTTTTAAAATGGAATTTTTCATTAAAACATTTTTCATTATGTATTATATATTTTTAATTGAATGTTAATATTCAAATATTTAAAATTTTAATTAGATTAAATGGAGTCCACATTTAGATTCATTATTATGAAATTATGTTTCATTAATCATCATATATTTTTAGTTAAAAAACTACCATGCTAAATATTTAATCATGGTTAATAAGGGTAAAAATGGGAAACATAACGTGGATCAAATTCTTTTAAATTATTATGACAAATATGACATATATATGTCATATTTATGTATAAAATCTATAAGAAACATGTCTCAATATTGAACTGTCTCCTAAATCAACTAATTATAATGTTATTCCATCATTACCCATCACTAAACAAATGTTTCCAAAGAATTATCCCTCGATTTCACCAATAAAAAGACCTCACTTTCACCCTCTTCAAACAAGACTATACCAATAAAATATCATTGATAATCTATCAATTTTTACTACACAAGAATAATTAAAATATTTTGGTAGCCTTTGGTTTCTATAATGTTTTCCAAGTCCTCAATTTTTGAGAATTCATTCAAGAGAAGATTATTGTCTTCAACATGAGTAATATCCAATCCATATCCTTTGAATCTCTATATTTCTCTAAAAAAATATTATAAAAATAATAATATATTGAATTTAGTATCAATATTATATCGAAATGAAAATATGTTAACTAAAAAACAATTATTCTTCTCCCTCCCATTTAACAGGACATGAAAATGGTCCCCTTGTTATGTGTGAACTACCACATACATGAATAATGTATTCTATTTTTCGTTACCACATAAATTGATATTTAAATTATTATTTTTTCAATAAATAGAAATTGTATTTCTTAAAATTGGAATTATTGTGTGATGTTAATATTTGTATTTATATTATTTATTAATATATAATATTTTTTCATTAAAATTTACCGATGAAATCTTGTCATCGATGTCGTATTCATTAAATATAACTAAAACAACATGGGTGGAAAATTTGAAATGTATAAAATAATATAAAATATCAACTACAATACCCTAAAAAATATAGTAATGATGAAATTCGTATCAAATTATGTGCATTAAATTTTAAATTATAAGGTGTCTATGAAACAATTAAATCACTAATATACATTGATAAATATAAATAATAACGTACTAATAATTTCATAATGAAGAATTATGATTGAGAATACATCTATTAAAGATTTTTTTTTGTTTTAAATGAATTTTGAATACTTATAAATAAAATCAATGAGTTATAAAGGTACTCAAGAGTCTGGAATTATATATGGGCCAAATAGGTGCACAGATACATAAACTAAAATTCTACATAAGTTCCACCAGCTAACCATGTGAGTTTGTAGTAGCATCTATAACACTATGGTGGTATGTTGAATAATATCATTTGGATGGTTTTATCATTAAAAGATGGAACTTATCATGGTTGTCTATAAATATTTCTCTTATTTCTTTTCTTATACATTGATTCACCACCTATGGGGGTTATTCTATTCTATTTTTGGGTTGTGTGACTGGAATTCCATATTTCTATTATATCGGTTGGTAATTTATTTTTATATTAATACATTGATGATAATTTTTTATATATTTTATTATTCTATTTTGATCACATTCATTATAATCTTATTTTTTCCTATTCCAGAGGTAATATTCTACCCATGAAATCCTTCTCAGTCCTTATTGCTAGTTAGAAACCTCTTTTATATGGGGAGACACACATGAGGTCCTATTGAATTCTAAGATAAATCTGGTGATTTGGGTTGAGTATTAACAAAATGGTATCAAAGGACATGTTCAATAATTTGTTTCATTTTATTCATTGGTTATTCATAGGGAACATAAAATTTATGATTGATGTGACTTGAGAAGAAGAACTAAAATAGTTGTAGGTCATCAATTCATAGTATACCTCGTTGTTTCTAGGAACGTAGGATTTGATGTTCTTAATATTAAAATTTACATTATATAAATTTTTTCATTGGGTGATTCACATTACATTAATATATTAATTTATGGGATTCAGTATGTGTTCCTGAATCATGTCTAGGAATATAGGACTACATTCCATATTCTTATTGAATAAATTGTTAAAAACCCCAATAATTAAAATTCATACTAAAATTTTGATATTTTCATTGATGTATCTTTTATTTCATTAATTATATTAGCATGATTATTTGATGTGATTTTATAAATGGATTTTTTTATTAAGCAATTACTGGAGGGTTAGATTTCCCAACAGGTAGTAGTTAGGGGCTACTCGTTGTTATTATGTGTTTCCTCTAAGGTTAAACCATTTTGTAAACCCTTGTTTGTGTATATGACTTGTTATGTATTATTATTTTAGTAGTTGGAATTCTTTATTTTTTGAATAAATATTTTAGGAAATGTTGATTCGTAGACTCTATGCACAACCATTTTCACAGTCTATATAGAAGGGGTGTCTCTGAGCATACACCCATGGTTTCTCCAGTAGATCATTCTATAGAATTGATCCAGCTAGGACTCTTCAACCAAGTACATGTTCGAATTACAGGATCCTATAGTGGAATGATGACAATGGTTGAATCTTCTGATGACTTCAAACATTAAAATCCCTTAGAATTATATTTCACTAGGGGACTTTAGTATATAGAGGACATGATATGAGTCATCAAGAAGATCTTTAATCTAGTAAACACACCCAAGAATACGATGGTAATGCTAATAACCTTTACTCTTCAGGGTGTTTTTAGAGGGTTGTGGGATTTCATGCTTCATGGTGGTATGAATGTAGGGATGAAATGGGAAACCATCAAGTACATATTTCTTAAGGAGTTATTCCCAGATTTTTTGAATTTATACCATTCTAAAGATTTCATCGATCTCTAGTAGAGGATTATGATAGTGTATTCCTATTCAATGCGATTCAATGAGTTAATTATAGTTTCAAATATTTTGTATTGGAATGTAGTGAAGAAATATATGAATTTCCAGATAGGGATTTATGAAAATATAAATCTTCAGGTCCATAAATTTAATTTTAAATCATACGATATTTTACTCATAAATATTTAATAATAGAGAAGGGAATCAAGGAGGATAGACAGCATGTCTTCATCTTGCTACCAGTGGTTCGACAGGTGATTTCTCTAGTATATTTCTTATTTCATTTTCTAGGAACATGGAAAAGAATTTAAAGGATAGTAACTATAGTAGTATTCATTTTCCAAATAATAATAGGGGATATTCAACTACCCATGTGGAAGATGACATTTCTAGGTGACATAATTGTCATTAAAAAAGTTAACTATCTTATAGAGTGTCCTATTGAAATCATAAATTTTCATCAGTGTGGAAATAAAAGTAATTTGAATCGGTTCTATTATAATAATTTTACTATTTTAACAATATAGTAAATATTTGGTGCAGGTTCAGGACCCCAGTAGCTATTGTAGATCCCACAATGGTTGGTGAATCAATTTACCTCTAAGCCACATGGTAAAAATAATGTTTTTATAGGGTTTATGTGGATGATCAACCATTGACTGAGAGTGGGGAAGGACATCCAGTAGGTCACTATAAAATCATCACATATTATATGACTTTTATTTTTTTTGTTACAAAAATAGTACATTTTTTCATATCATCCCATGTATATTATTGGTTAAAATTAAATTTTATGCACACTTTTGAGTTGTTATTTATTGGTACACCCCTGGAAAAGAATGTGAACCATCATTAAATTTCTTTATAATGACCGTGAGTGATTTATTTCTTTGAAAATTTGTTGAGAATCAATATTTTGGATATTATAGGTTTTTATTTGATCCATGTATTGGAATATTTGGAAAGGTATTGTGAACACACCAATTTTTATCAGAGATGATTGAATTTTATACCTCCAAAAGGGGAGAAGCTCATAATGGCTATTCAATGGGACATATAGGTAGGTAGAGAGGGACCAGATACATTCCTAAGAGAAGTCCTTTCAGTGCCGATGGTTGAAATGTAAATTGATGTAGATCAAATAGTGACTCCCTCCCCTTTTCCTCCTATAGTAGACTCATACATAGAGGACTTTTCAATGGATTTCATAGGGTTACCTTAAGAATAGGGAGTTAACTGTGAGATAAAACTCATACCAGATGCAAAAACTATATTGATCTCTTCATATCAAATAGAACTATGTGGGTTTAAAGTGAGCACGGTGTAGCTTGAAGATCCTAAATCAGAAGGTTTTATTATACAAAAAACTTCACCTTGGGGTGCTCCTCCATTATCAACAAATAAGGAAGATGGTCATCTTTATCTTTTATGGAATTTATAATGTTGAATTTGATCACAATGAAATATAGCTACCCCTTTCCAATTATTGAGTAATTAACTGATTATTTAAGGGTATTCCATTTATTTTAAAATATTGATATGTTTTCTTGCTTCCATCATCTTCTAGTTAGATAGAAATGTGTTATGAAGACAATGATTTGTGGAAGATATGGGATTTTTGAGTTTCTCATTATGCCTTTTGTACTTTTGAATGGACTAATTAAATTCATGGATCTCATGGAAAAGATATTTCACCCACACATAAACTCATTTTTTGTTATGTTTTTAGATGACATAATGATATATACCAATATCTTGTTATCTCATTATACAAACCACGGTATCATTTTGATTACTCTTAATCAAATCATCTTTACAATAAGTTATAAAGGTTTTACTTTGGGATACTGAAGGAGTTCTTTCATTAACATGTGGTATATCAAATAGGAAAATCTATTGATATGAAGAAGGTAAAATCTATCTTTTCTTGGTCATGATTGAGAATATGATATACATTATATGCATACTCTATCAGGATGGGTACTATAGAAATTTCATTCAGCTATTTTCCCACATTGATGAACCCATGAAAATGCTTACCAAGAAGGGGTAATTTTTTAATTGATAGAATAGTACATAGAGAAATATTTACAGAAAATAAGAAGTTGATGTTATCTCTAATTATTGTTTTCCCAAATCCTGGAGTTGTGTATGTAGTTTATTACAACATATTTGGATATAGAATAGGAGGTATTCTGATGCAGGGAGAAAATGAGGTTGCTTATGGGTCACGTCCGCTAAAACCTCATGAGAAGAACTACCCTACTCATTATGTTGATTTTTAATCTATGTTTCATGTGTTGAAATATTGTAGACACTCTCTATTCGATAATAGATTACTCATATATATAGACTACAAGAGCCTACAATGTATTTTATCCTAGCATGATCGGAGTCTTCTTCAAGGATGTTAGATGAAATAGTTATAGAATTTTAACTTTTACATGTATTATTATCCTAGAAAATGTATTTTCATTATATAATCCATTAGTAGAAGACACCTGAAATTTGAGAGAAAATTTAGGAATCATGTTGGATGCTTATGAATTTTATAAAAAATGGGACGGTTGGTGTAACTAATGTTTGATTGGTAGTTACATGGGAACTATAGGTGATAATTACCTCATTTGTTTAAAAAGTGACATCAAGAAAATATCTTTATCCATACTATGTCATAATGGACATGAGTTTCGTAGTAAATGGTTACATTCCATTCTTAACTCATGTTGGATATGGTGTACATTCGGTTCATGGAAGAGTGATTAGTTCTTCTTATATGAGGGATGAGATAATTAGAAACTCCAATGATTTGAGGTGGTGATTAAGCATAAGAAATACAAATATATATCATAATGTCAGATGAAAATTATTGTGAGCCAGTAAGAAAAATAGAAAATTTAGTCTTTGTACTCTATTTTAAGACTTTTAAGAGGATCAAGAATGCTAATTAATGACATGGAGGGTTATTCCAACCACTTCTTATTATTATTTGGAAGTGTTATGATTTGATCGTAAGCTTCATGAAATATTTTCCATGGACCCCATAAGGTCAAGATAACATGTGTGTTTTAGTGAATTGATTTTTTAAGGTGTCTTATTTCACACTGATCTAGGATATTATCTTAGTGGATGGGCTAGGAAATGTCAATGTTCATTAAATTTTGTAGATAAACAGAGTTCCTTTGATCATGGTATCCAAAAAAAAATCCTCTTCACATCACGATTTTAGCTGGGTTTGTCGAAGGATAACATGACATAGTTGAAGTTGAGTACAACTTATCAAACTTATACTTTTGGGAAGTTAGGGTTAATAATACATATTTCAAAGGATATTATTCAAGTGTGAGTTATGGATTTCATAGGATATTGGTATGGAAATTTTCATTTAATTATCTTATACTACAATAACCTCTTCCATTCTTCAATTCATATAGATCTATTTTATACTATCTATGGATGACCGTGAAATTCACCACTATTCTAGCATACAACAGGTGAATCTTCAATAATAGGTCCTATCACAGTATAGGAGACCTCATAGTGGGTGTAGTTGATTCATGAGTGATTGGTTACATCATTTAGTGAGCAGTAGTTATATTCCAGCCAATGGAGAAACACGTTGGAATTTTTTTGCGGGTGACAGAGTTTTTTTAAAGGTATCCCCTTGTTAGGGTTTAGGAATTTGATGAATCAATAGAAGATGTCATTATTTTGTGTTGTTCAATTCAAGATCATCAAACACATAATGATTGTCGCTTATCTCTTTTATCTTCTTCATTGGTATCAAGGTATGCATAATTCATTCCACATGTCTCATATTTAGAAGTACGATCCCAATCCTATTCACATAATCAAATACAAGGAGGCTGAGCTAGAACCAAAAGAATATTTTTTGGAGTAGCCCGTTTAGATTATTTATCAATGTGATAATGTATTATGAGGGTACACCATTCCTCTTGTTTAGTTTCATTGGTAGATCTATCATATTTAGGAACATACATGAGATCAATAGTCAAAAATTCAGGTCTATTAGACTATATTGTTAATGAAAACCATGGGGATAATTCATGAGGATGTGAGTTCATTAGAGGAGGAGAATTGGGATACCATATATTTAAGGAATGCCTCTTTTTAGCTTTTTCTTATATTTTTTATATTTATAAAATCATTTTGAGGTGGGTTAGTAGTGTCCAGAAAGATGGAATCAAAGAAGAGTCAGATTAGGGGATAATGTCGTAGACAAAAAGCTATAATAGATCCACTGTCCAGTTGGGGTGTAACACCTTAATATTTTATAACATAAATCTAAATAAATAAATTTTATTTCTCTAATTAAATTCCCTAAACAGAACACCTATTTTAAAAAATCAACGATATAATATTAAAATATCATTCTTTAATGTGATAATTATCACATATTAGTGGGATTAGAATGTATGAATATGACTGAATAAATTATTAAAAATAATTTTTTCCCACATTTTTATAATTAGTTAATTGGTTATTAATTTATTATAAATGAAAATAAAGAAATCATTTTAAATTAAAATTATTTCTTTTATGAAAAAAAAAATTTCTGCATGCAATGAGTTTTTATCTTCATATATTAATTTTATCAATTTTGGTAAAATTAATTAATAAAATTATTTTTTAATATATTTAATAATTTATTTTACATTCCTATAATCTTTTCTCTAGGAATCATATCATAATAAAACAATTTTTAAACATAAAAATGAATTTCTCTAAAAATTACTTTCACCTATTTTTGAACATTTATTTTGAAATGAATTTCTGTAAATTGTAGAAATTGAATCAGAAAAAAGGATCTTATATTTGGAATCAAGATAATAAAATTTTCTTAATATGACCCATTTAATTTTGGTCATTATGAATCGTAACCTTGGTCATTTCTTTATATTTGAAATGTGGGTAAAACTTGTATAAAAATATTGGGTTAAGGCATAAATATTCTGATTAAAATTATTTGATCATATTTGATGAATGGATTTTTTCCCTTATTGTTAATGTATCAAAAATATGGCAAGTTTTAGTGATTTTATTTTCATTATAAACATTTTATTATTATAAAAATGGGATAATTAAAAAATGTAATTCTCTTGAATTTAATAACTCGAATTTTTTTATAAGAAAAAATGGAATAATTTTATCCTAATTTTATGAAAAGTAATAAAATTTTGGAGAGTAAATTCATTAAAAAAGTTTATATAAATAAAAAACTTGTCCAGCCAGAAGCCAAGCCTCTGACTATTTATGAAAAAGAAAGGAAAAGTACAAAAGAGGCAGACGGGGTCAAACAAACAAACTTTATATAAATATAACTTACTAAGGATGTGTAAAAGGTTTTTATTTGATTTCCTTTTCTATCTTGTTGTCTTTAATGTGAAATGAAATTAATAGTGTAAAAAATTTCTTTAATGATATTTAATGTTGTGTAATATTTAATTAAATTATTTTAAAATTATATAAATATTAAATTATTACATGTAGTATGATAATTTCATTAATATTTAATCCCAAACCCTTTTATTATAAAATTGTTACTTTATTATTTAAAATGTCAGTACCATGGTTGTGATTAAAATTATTTAACCAAGATAATAATCTTAATGAGAAGGTTTAAAATAGCATGAAAGCATGTATATATTTCATTTTAGGATGATATATCCACATTATACTCGTTGTCATTATATCTATGATCAATATATATCATTTTCTTCAGAATGAATTAATTATATTTTAATCATTTTTTTAATTTCAGGTGTGTCCTTTCCTGACCTTTTAAAAGGACATACATTATATCTTTTACGTACACTATATTAAGTCATATATCTCTAAAAATACCTTCCCAATTGTCATATAAAATTTAAAATACACAAATAAGATGATTTGGTATTTTTAAAATAAAATTCCAAGGGTCCTTAAGAGAGGATGTAAAGGAGGTCTCTTGAAGAAGAAGTAGTCATATTACCCGGCCTATTTCAAGATATTTATTCATATACCTTCTCTAAATATACATTATTTATAATGAAATTATAACTTCAAAATCCTAAATTTGTTTAAATGTAATTATAATCATTAATCCACCATTAATCACCACATTTTCCATTAAATTGGAGGTGAATGTGTTGCTCATGAAAACATGTGGACTACCACCCCCACGTAGCGATACAATTCATTTTCCATCACCATTTTTCATGGATGGATAAAATAATGGAATTAATGTTTATAAATAATATTTATCAGATTATTATGTTTCTTAAATTATTATATAATATCTACCTTGTTACCTTCAATTCCACTGTAATAAGATAATGTTGCCCACACATACATGTAGACTACCACCACCACGAAGTGATACGATTTGTTTTCTATATATGATTTACAAGGATGAAATTATAGATGAAATTTGTTAATATATATGATATTAAAATTATTCAGTAATGGTGAAGTATTATTTACCTTTCTTCCATTCCGCATGTTGAATAGTGAATACATATTTCAGGCCTAAGTAAGACATACTTTCTCCATGAACAGTGTAATTCATTTTTCTATCTTAATATTTAATGGATGATTAGAAATATAAATATATTTAATTTATGAGATATTTATCTCATAAATTACATTGTTTATATTATTTAACCATGATTAAAGTGAAGGTATCATTACTAATAAAAAGAAATTATCCTGAAAAACATAACTGTTAACTCACCAAAATGATTATTTTAATAAACAATTATTAATTAATGGGGTTTGAAATGATATAATTAGATAATATTTGGTATTATAAATATTTATATTACTCAATTATATATTTTCAATAAATTAAAATTTAGTAAATGAGAGGTTATAGAGCCTTCAAACCATGTTGAACTTATGGTTAGTGATTTATGTTACAATATAATTATTTATCATGATTTATTATGAATAAAATTTTTATAATTATATTTCATGAAAAATATCTCAAAAATATAATTTATTTTTTCCTAATATGGTTATTTATTTAGAATTCACATTTTTGTTTCTTTTTCCTTGCTTTAGGTACTCAAGAGACCAATTTTTTGTTATGGAAATATGACTTTATTTATCTATTCATTCGAAAAACCATTTTCTTCTATATCTATTTTATCTAAAAAAGTTTTGAGTAAAATTTTTATTATTAACCTATGACTTATATTTATATTTAACCATTTTTTGATTTTTAAAAAGTTTTTTGAAAAGAATTTTTTTTCTAAATGCGGTAATATTGAATTTTAACAAAAAATATTTAAGGAATCCTTATTTTAAAATAGAAAACATGAACATAATTCTACACCATCATTACAACAATATTTTTTAAATTATAATTGAAACATATGAAAGGTTATTTTTATTTAAAGTTATTTCTTCAATATTTGGAAAATTTTTGGATTTTAATATTTGTTTTAAAAATTAAATGGGTATTTTCCACATGAAATATTCCCATGATATTTAAAAGTAAATTTTCATCAATGATAAAGTTCATTGATGTTACATATTATTTATTGGGGATATGATCTAGTGATACCATATTTATTTTTTCTCTAGATAGTTTATGGTAATGAATAATAAATAATGACGAAACCCATCTTATTTTACATGGGATAAGTTATGATTATTGATTTTACGATATTGTGGAATATATAAAAATGGATTTATGATAATGTTATGGTTAATACTAGTATTATTTATCCTTCAAAAACATTAGGTAATGATTAATAATATATGATATCAAATGGTACACATGATGTGTTCCAAAGAATAAATATGAGGGTACGCTAGAGGTTATCCCAAGCCTGATGAAGGTACACATGCAGTTATCTCAAGCCAAATAATTTATAAATTTTCTATCCAGTATCCTTGACAAAATATTTCTATGAATATGATTATAAAACACATTATGACACTGATTTATGACATTATCCTACGCAAATGTTATGTTGTCATGGAACATTTTTTGATCTATTTATGATTTATGCCTTATAAACTATAATTATTTATTCAATAACTCTTGTTTATAATCCAAGAAATAGTATAAATTATTTTAAAAGGTTCCTATAGAGTTTTCTTTCCCATTTTTCTCATTATATGTTTAAATGATCAATTATATCTCCCTTGTTAACTCTTACTGAGCATTTGAGAACACCCATTGTTATGTTTTCTTTCCCCTAGGATATGAATAATAAGTTTGATGATTTATTTGTTTAAGAAGGGTTCTAGTTATGACGAACTATGTGGGTGAAAATATAGATATTTTATGAAATATATTTTTAGGTAACCATGAGTCAAAAACTCTAAACCATTATAGTTTTGGAATATATCATAATGTTTTTATTCAATATTCATATATTATGTTTTGATATTAATGTATGAAATATATATATTATCATATGGTGGGGCCTATGGGGGAAGGTGCTTCTACCTATATTCCACCAGCTATGTGGTGGTGATATTAAAAGCCCAGGGACTCATGTAGTTTGTATCATGTTTTTTTAATAACCTAACCAACTCTAATTATTTATCTCTTTTAGTCCCCTTTACCCCAACACCCTAAGATATTTCTTCGGATTCTTTTCAACTATCTCCTTTATTTTCCATTCCCTATATAACACATGAAAAAATGATTAATTGCACACAACTAATCTAGTGAATTAGATACTAATCAAAATAAATCCTCTTCACTTATCCTTTATAAAACCCAAGGAGATATTGTTTTTCTTCCTCATATATAATGTTATTGAAATGTTCTAATAATATAATTTATGTTCGTTGATTGAATCATTACCCAGTTTTTTGAAATTGGTATATGTGAAACATTTGTACTTGGGTCGTCACTACATGTGGATCTTGTTAGGGATGTGTGATATTGTACTACATTTTGGGTATGGTTTCTACTTAATCATGGAATAAGAATTATAAATCTAGTGGATCAGAGATGGTTATCGGATTTAGTGTGGTGAAATTCAACTCTTAATTCAAAATTTTTCATTAAAATGTCATTTCACTCTAGGTATATGGTCGGTCTCATTTGAGCATGTTTATACGTGTTATTGGAAATATGATTTCCCATGGGTGTGTTCACTCATGAGACTTATGTTTGATGTTCAATCACATGTGGTGTGTGTATAACCTGTGAGACCGGGTTTTGATATTTTATTGCATTTGGATCTTTAGTGGTTATGATTCATGCTTTTTAAGATGTGATATTAATCTATAATCCTATATCTATTTGTTTTATACGTTATGCTTCAATATTCTATAGTTGAGTGAGCTGGTTGATCCATATGAACAATCCCCCAAAGAGTTATGTGTCATATTTTGATTGAAATTTACATGGGATATCAATTCCACTGGGATGTGTCAAACATGAGTTGTATGCTATCTCATAATGTGGAGATGTTTCGAACATGGCTGTTTATTATTCTTTCTATTATAGTGTCGAAGTAGGTTGATCTAGTATGTAAAACCCAAACATAAATTTTTTCCGTATGTGATATACTTTCTTATCATTAATATATTTACATGATGGAATACACAAGTATATATTATGTACTTATTATAAGGATTATGGTAGGTATCCTACTAGGTAACATACTCACACCCCAATCAAACATCTGGGTGCATTTTTAGATTTTATGAATAGTGATCCAGTGAAGGGAATAGGTCAAGTGGTGAGTGGTTGATCTGAATTTACAAGAGGGTGTTAGCATTGTATGATATACCAATAATGGAAAATTGGTTTCTATTTTTCATATTTATTATCTGTTACATTAATTTTACAACTATGGGGTTCCTTTAAATTTATTATTTGGTTGTGTGGATGGTATGAATTATTGTTATTTCATGGTTTTGTACTTCATTTGAATTCTTCTACATTGATGATTATTTATTCTTTATTTTTTGATTATATTTTATGACTTCTATTATACTATATTTTTTTCATAGTAAAATGGGAATAGTATCCATAATCAATCTTTTTGTCCCTTTCCATTAGTCCAAAGCCTCTGACATATGAGAATGCAAGCGTAAAATCATGAAGCATTCTAGCTCTAACCAATTGATTTTTGTTCGGGTGTTAAAATGATTAAAGAGTATTAAAGATAATATATTTGAATATTGTTATGAAATAAGTTACTTAGTTTTTTATGATTATTATATATGATGATAAAGATCTTTTGTGAAGTCGGGGAATGTAGTTTATTTTTGTTTAGTAATGATCATTCTCCTTCAACATTACTTTTATAAGTTGGGTACTTCTTACCTTGTGATTGAATTATATTATAAATCATTTTATACATATAGTGATTGAAAATTATTTATCCTGAAATCAATTTCTATGTATGGTTACATAAATTTATATTATTTTAGGAATACCTTTAATCATAAAAAATCAATTTTGTTCAGAATAATCCACACCCCCTTTGATGGTTATTTTTCCTCCATTACCAAGTTATTTCATTCATGAAATGATTTCCTTTATTATTTTAAATTCCAAATATATTTCAAATCTATTTATCCACATAATTAAATTTAACTATTATTATAAAAATTATTATAATTTTTACAATTTTGGTTTCAATTAAATTATTTAAATAAATTAAAAAATCGTTTTTTATGATAACATATTTTATCTACCACTCCACATTTTCTCTAGAAATTTTTATTTCTTATTGAAGGGTCCAATATTAGGATTTATTTTAAGGTGGTCTATAAAAAGGTTTTCATTTAATATTTCATTAAATTATTCATAAAAGTGTGTCACAACATTTTATCTTTAAGATAATATTTGAAAATGTTTTCTACAAAATCATTTTTAGTTTCACTTCAATTTTCATCATTACTTCTAACAATATATATGACCTTAAGATTTAGGTTTCTTAAATTACCCTTTAAATTCCATTATAAAATAATTTTTATAGGCTATTGAAATTTCAGTATCAACTGATCTAACTCTTATTGTAATTTTGTTTGATATCATTGCAAAAGTGATATAAAAAAATTGATTCCATGGGGTCCTCATGAGACGATGTTTGAATTATTTTATATGGAAAACAAGTTTATATATTATCTTTATGTGATTGTTGAATCATATGTAACCATTCAATTACTTTGGTAAATTTTTATATCTCATGGTATATTAATTGGACACTAGATATTATGCTTTATCAATTATGCTAAACAAGTTTCGATGACTAATCAAATTTCAAAAAAAAGTATGATTTTTGATCCATTAAGGTAAATAGGATGTGACTAATGATCAACTATCTTATGATTTAAATTATATTGGTATGAAACATTTTAATTTTATGTGATAATGATATTCCCTAAAGATTTTGATTATTGTCTAATGTCACTACTTTCTAATGACATGGTATATATTCCAGTATATTGTTTTATATTTCTATCTATCATGTCTATGAACATATATTATTGATCAATATTCATTTAATAATATATTTTTTCCAAACTCATGTTTTCCCATATGATTATGATTTAAACACCATTTTTAAACATTGATATGCTTTCTCTTATTAAATATCTGAGATTTCCAATTATTATATTTTCCACTACCATGTATATAATGACGAAAACAATAAGATATGTATAGAATGAGGTCTATTATGGTGTGAATTATGGTGAAATTTTCATTGTTTTGTAAATTAAAATGGTTATATTTCTATTCTACAAATACACTAAACATTTGTGTTTTGGGATTGTGTGATTTTTGTGAGATGTAAGGTTTAAATTTGTAATGAATTATTAAATTTAAATAGTTTTGTCTTGGTTCATCTCAATTTTTATTTAAAATATTTTTTTAAAGAATTTATTTATCACTTTGTCTGAGAGTGTGGCATTGGGGTATCTCATTAGTGACATAATTTAAATTTTTAAAAACCTAGAATATCCCATATTTCAATTAGGATATATATGTTTTGACATGAGGATTACTATTAGAGAGAAAGGATAATAGACATAATGACATAAGTATTTCATTGTAAATGATTGAATGGATAATATTTATTTCTTCTCCTAAAATCTCTAATCAGAACCTACGACATAAGGTTTATCATTAAAATATCACGAGTCCCTATTTTTTCATATTTTCAAATTCCAAATGGATTGATAAATTTTTTTATGGAAAACCATTGTTACTTAATAGAAAATTTGGGGGAATTTTTTATGTGAATTTATATTCCTTTAATATGTTTTATTAGAGAGATAGTTTTCCATGTATTTTGGAGAATTTGGAAGTGATGTCATTTAAGAATTATTATGGGACACATTTAATGATTTCATGCCAACTAGAGTACCATAATATTATTTTGGATATGAATAATAAATATATAAGGGGATTTGACATACATATTTTATATATGGTGGTTTAATTAGAAGTTTTTTTAAGGATTATATCTTATAGTGAGATGTGTAATTCCTTTATTTGGTAGTGTTGAATGTAATATAGAAATATTGGTTACAAATATGGGGTATATAATGACATGAAAAATAATAATAACTTCCACACCATATAATAAAAACATATTTTTTTACAATAATAAGTAACATATGATATTTTTATAAATATACCATTGGGATTATTTAATCATATCCTAAGATATAAAAATCTCATTAATTTATTTTGTGACATTTCATTTTTAGAAAAACATATATATTAAAGTTGAATATTATTATATATTAAATCATCATCTTATAGATAATGAATGAGTATGATGCATGTATAATTTTGATTAGTATTGGGAAATTAATATGAATATTGATGTGAATATAAGCCATGTGATTTGTTGTTAGGTGTGAAGGTTTTATTATAAAATGATAAAAATAGATCATTACATTTAAATCATAATCATAAAATTTTCTAATATGAAAAAGGTTGTTTATGGGTATCGAAATATATTATTAGAATAATCACATATAAACTTAGAAACTTATTACATTATACATTAGTTCATTTTAATAAAAGATAAATCCAAATAAAATCTCTGTTACTGAGGTATTTGTTCTATTAAAAATAAATAATGTGTTGAGACTATTTATTAAAGAGAAAAATCCATTCATATAGAGGATAATTAGGTATAATTAAGGGATTATTAATGGTCATCAAGACCTAATGAAGAAGATGTTGTTTACAAAATGATTTATACACTATCATTCATGAATAATATAAAAATAATTATTAAACCAAAATGAATATGGTTATCTATATACTATTTTAATTGGGTTGATATATTTTTAACTCATAGTTAGATAATGTTCTTATTGATTTGATCCGTATTTTTGGAAAAACCAAAAAATGGGTGTTCACTATAGACAATGAGATTTATTTAATAATGGGAAATAATACCTTGGTGTAGTTCACACCATTAACATTATAAATATTTATCCTAGTTTATGATTTATTTTTAGGAGTTTTAAAATCAATACATTAATTGGATTATTGTCAATATTGTAGGCTAGATATATTAATTGTAAACATTGTTCCTGCTTTATTTAGTTATAATATTTAGCACATATAATTAATTATTATATAAGCTAAATGGTAGAAATTTTTAACTGAAAAATATATATAACATTTAAAAATAGGTAAAATGCATAATATTTGTGTTTTCAAGACTCACCCTCTCTCAGGGGGATCAAAAGTTTTGGGACATGGTCTATTAATATTGATAACTGGTAATAGAGGCACTTTTTCTAGAGTAGACTATCCATTTCATTTTAAATTTCATTATTTTTTTCCTCTTTGTCCCTCAACAAAAATATATTCAATATTAAATATATATATATATATATATAATGGTTAAAATGGTGAAATTTTCCTATTTTTTTGGAAAAAAAGTATTAATTATTTAGAAAATTTTTCAATTATATTTATTTTCTTAATAAAAATAATCTAACAATTATTATGAATTACTTTATAATTTATGATGTAGGTAAGAGAATAATTGGTGGAAAAAATTGAATTATATGTTCTATAATTTTTGGTTGTTTCATTATCAATGTATTTCGGTATTCCATAACATAGAAAATTTATGAGAAATTAAGAGATTTTATATTGAGGTATATTTAAAACAGGGGAGTAATATATCCTAAAGTGGAATTCCAAAATATGGGGTTGTTATTATGAAAAAAGTATAGATTATAATGCCTTAATAATAACAAATTTTGAAATAATTTTCTGTAAATATAGTAATATTGTTAAAGAGAAGTAATAAATAATTCAATTCATGGAATAGGCTCTCCAATTTCATCCAATAAGGGAATAAAATCTTAAAAGTGAAAAAATGCTTAATAAAAAATTGTTATATTCCATAAATAATATAAAAACATTTAAAATATATAAATAAAATAATTGTAAGTTAATTAAGATAAAAATCTTATCAAATAATGAATTTGAATACTCATATTCATGTAAATATCAATAATGTAATGATGGTAAAAAATGTGGTGGTGAATGACATAGAATGTTTATAGAGTCATCAAGAATATTTGTTGTAACACCCGAAAGTTGTACAAATAAAGTTATTATAGAATGAATTCAACCCTGAATATATTTGAAACAAACACTTTGATATTTATTGTAGATATTTATAACCTTCATGTTTGATATAATTTTTCTACATCAGTGTTTGAATTTTGAAAAACTAACATACACAATTGTGATGAGTAACATATTTACAGTTTGATATGACAAAATTAAAAAAAATTGAATAGTAACTTACCCTTATGAATAGTAACATAAAATAATGAATAGTAATATACCCTTTCAAATAGTAACCTCACCCATGTGAGTATAGATAAAATCTAGGCACCATATAAATGAGAGAGAATATTAAAAAAAAATAATTAAGTGTTGATATTTTTGGGAGTAAGAAGTATTTAATTACATTTTTAAATTTAAAAAGTTATTTAAAATAAAAATTATTTAAATTAAATGTATAATTAAATAAATATTTTTTTTATATAAATTTAGGATAATTTTATGAGACATTAGTTAATTTTTGAAAGTATTATAAAAGTAGTTGTAAATTTAAAATATGATTTTTTAAGGTAAATATTAATTTTATTTAAAAATTAAATTTCTCCTATTTGGAAAATTATTATGATACAATTCAGTTATTTTATAAATTATACACATAAAAACAATTTCTGGTGAATTTTTGTTATTTTTTGGATATACTAGAATTTTGGTGAATAGTGAGATTCGACAATTTATGAAATATGCTAAATGAATTAATTTCTGCATCATGATTGAGTCATTGATGATTTAAATTAACATTTGTTCAAACATGAAGGAAATTTTTATTATATTTAGTCAAAAGGATCAAGACTATTCATACTCTTGAGCCAATATAATAAAATAAGGGAAATCCCTCTTATCCTCCATAATAAAAACCACCCTTCACTCTTTCTTCTCTTCACTCATCTCTTGCCTTGTGCAGTCTCTAAATTTTGATAAAATCACTTCCCAAGATCCTCCCCACGTTCCAAATCCCTTGGTATCTTCAAAACACCAAATCCTCTCCCCTAAAGAGTCTATCATAGAAGAAAAATTCAAGAGTTTAATTTTTTCTTTCATTTATTTTATTTTCTTTGATGTTCTTTTCTTCTATTTTATTTCATCACCTGCTTTCCTAAAAATCTTATGATAAATCTAGTAAGATACATGTACTAGAATTTTGTTATTATAATGGAATAATTCATCATCATTTCACCTTTCATCCTCCTCTTATACAAGAAATAAAAATACCATCTAAGATGTGTTAATTTATCACATTCATAGACGATGGGTTTCAAAATTATATTACCATATTCAATTATGGTCATGAAACCATTTTTATAGTTTAAATATATAATAATTTATGTAATATATCTTATTTAATGATTTGATATCATTTTTTACACATGGTATTATTTTATAGACCAAAATGATTTTGTGGTTACAGAAAAACCACCAAGTTAATCCAAGCGTTTGTCATTAAATTTTCAACTAATGATTTATCCTCACCCAAATTAACCAACTAACATATAGGATCATTTATCCTTATGTATGAAAATTATGAAAATAAAAAATAAATTATGTAATAAAATTATAATTTTACATTATCTTCCATACAAGTGAACCGATCATGAAAACTAATGAAACGAGTACCCACAAACGATGATATTGAATCTCGTATCCAATAATAAGACAATAATTTAACATAATAAATAATTATAAATAAAATAAATGTCTAATAGATTCTGAATTAAGTTATTAATATGTCTAATTTCATATTCCATGACCTTATGTCCATGAGGTGAACATATTAAGATATAATGTATGGATTTTCTACCCGAACCTCCATTTTCATGTGGGTTACTCTTATTCTCTTCCTACCTCAATGAAATTATTATTTATTATTATTTACTCCACATAATTTCTATGTTAATGTTCTTTACATTTATACTAACTATAATCATACTTTATTTTATGGGGATTCACATGCTTTAAAAGAAGCTTTCAAAAATTATACCCAAAATACAATCTCGGTTCAAGTGAACTTCTTGAATTCTTACTGGTGTTAAAGTACATTCTGTAATATTTTTATAGCCAAAATTATTTATATAAAATAACTCATTTAATTATTAAAAAATATATTATTTCAATTATGGATTTATAAAAGTATTTTTTGAAATGAACACTTCTTTTCAATGTAAAAGAGTATTTATCTCATGAATTACTCAAGGATTTTATAATAGTATTTTCATTTTTTATAAAATCATATTGATTATTATGTATAATTATGACCAATATTTTATGATATAATCTCCCATATAATAGTAAAATTTTTATTACTAGTTTGACTATGGATGTGATTTCTTGAAACCATTCACCATATTCATCGAAATGGTTAGTATTTGTTCTTGGGGAATGTTATTTACATTTCATATATTAGTATCAATATGAATATATATATTATATATGTTTATCCCTATTCATATGAGGAATTAATTGGAATTTTTAAGTGATGGGTGGGGCCCACTATAGCCCCTCGATGCATCGGTAGTTCTTATGAGACAAAACAGATACGGACTTGGTAGAGGACATGCCCAATTTTAGATATGGTTGTGGCCTAGGACTAAATCAATATTAGATATATTGGACGAGGCATTGATAATATATTTCAGAATGTATAGAATTATTTATTCCCTCATTAGGAATCTATAGATTGATAGTACATGTGATTATTCGACTATTATAACATCCATGGTTATGTTTTATGGAAATATTTAATCAATTTTTATTCCTTCCATATTATGATCAAGTATATTTTTAGAGACATGCATATTAATTATTTGTCATGAAAGGTGATTATATATTATTCCACTGTATTACTTACCTGCACTAAGAATTTGATCTCACCCCTTTCACATGTTTTATTTCCCATATGTTTTTAATAGGTATATTGCGAATTTCTTCCACAAATAATCTAGAAGATTATGTGTGATTCAAAATATGTTTGTTTGTTGTATATTTTTTTCAAGTAGTAATGTTGAACTTTTTTATGTATCTAAATTTCCAAAACTACGAAACTATTTTACCTTATATGATTTGTATTCTTAATTTATATTCCAATGTAAAAAATTAAGGCACCAAATCTGGGAAACTAGGATCAGGTCTGTACAATTTGAATCAAAATAATTTTACTAGAAAACATGGAAACTAGATTATGAAAATCTAGAATATAGAACCAAAAACTAAGATAGTATTTAATTATAAAAATACAAGAACAACCTTTTATTTTGGTAAGTAATAGATTATATGGATATTTATAGGAAATACATCCATGTTTGGATACTACATGTAGACGTGGTTCTGGAACAGATGTACCAAGGAGTAAAAACTCTAACAAGGAGTTTCAGGAAAGACCCCTGATATCCTAATACATGAAAATTGGCCTTACTACTCACATATTTTGACACTCCAGGGAGATATTCTTAAGATAATTCACATATCCTTTACAATCCATTATGAAGAATGTTAATGTAAATTTTTCCTCAAATAATTAATGATTATGAGATTAGCTATGGATATGATTTCAATTTATGATATATATTTTTATAAGTTCTAATTATACATTATGATTTATAACCTAATCTAGTGTATGAAATTATTTTTCAATGCAGTATAGTGGAAGGAATGGAAACTTCTGGAACATGTGTATCCCATTATTGATGCTCCTTTCCGTCATAGAGTCTAATGAATGAAAAAGGGGAATACCTTAGGCACAATGAGATTCACCCTTTAAAGAACATAAAAAATACACAAAGTCATGAACAAGGAACTCTTTATGCATGGGTCACACATGTTTCAATATAGTCACACAAGTATACTTGCACGCCAAATATGGGTCGCGCAAGTGTCTTGCGAACCCATTTTTTTGCCCAAGGTCCTCAGATGGCATATAAATACCCCTTGTGGGCCCCCCATTTCGAGAACGAAAAATTCAAAACTCATATTTAAGATCTGGTCTCCCAAGTCGACATCTCATGTCTTCGAAACACTTTTAAGGTAATTCTTTACCTAGAATGGAAGCTCTTAAGAGGAAGAACAAGGCCTAAGTATTAGAATTCATCAATACTTGTACGCCTAAGTGTGCATCCCTTAAGGGAAGTGATGATACGTGCGCGACACCTTTCCCTCTCAATGAAAATTGCACGCCACTAATCTAAAAGCCTCTAGGGATGACACTAAGGGCTCCAATCCAAAGTCGCCCAAGTTAACTCATGTCAGGCAAGTATACTTGCACGACCAGGACTTGCAGGCCTCCTTCCAATTCACTTACTATCCTCAAATCCACATTTCCTCTTCAAGGAAAGCCTTCAAAACCCTATTCAAAGCCATTTACGGCATGATTGATTTTTTGGATTCCTTATCTAAAAGGAATTATGTGGAAAATCCCTCAAAATCCAATTATTTACATAACTTTATGTAACTAAGGTTAGAGATTTTCTTCCTTTAACCTCATCCTTTAAGATTAGAAGATACTTAAACTAGGCATCCTCCTTAAGAGTAAGCCCCAAGTTACCAAATATGGGAATCCTCATTTGGAATAAGCCCCAATAATAACTTTCTCTTAAACTTGGCCTCCTTTTCAGGATTTAGCCCTAGGTTATAAGTTCTCTTTAATTGGGCTTCCATCCTAGGAATAATCCCCATCATTATTTTTCTTTGATTTGGGTCTCCTTCCCAGGAGTAAGTCCTAATCAAAAGTTAATGTCCCCCCTAATTTGGGAATCTTCATCAAGAGTAAACCCCAAGTTAGAGTATCCAAATTTCTATAAATCATGAATACCTTTATCGACCCTGGTCACGAGATTCTTTCATGAAATAAGTCATGATATTCATTTATATGGGCAGTCACACATACATAATCCCCATATCATTCATGCTTACCGCATCTTTCATGGCACAAATCATCAGGTTTATTGATTCCTCTGGTTTCTCATACTGAGCATGACTCACGTGTTCTTAGAGTGTAAAAGTAAACATGACACATCTCTTTTGGGAAGTTAATCATACTTAAGACCCACAATTCTTACTCGAACTATGTGGACTTTGATCTCTACCATAAAACTAGAGTACGTAGGAAGCATTTCTATGGTTCAGATCCATCACCCATTAATTATCATTCATCCCATATGACGTTAAACTATATCTTAATTCCCGAACTACATGAGTTATGATTCCTATTTAACAAGGATACGTAGGTATCCCATCTGCGGGTATGATCCCAACTCTGAAATAATCCCTATCCTTCTTAATGATAATAAACTTCAAGTGCCCCACTGAGGGTCTTTAAAACCATTATGGTCATCATAATAACCAAGATATTTTTATATAATGTTTTTAAGGATACCTTTTACTAAGAATCTTCAATACATATGAATGATTATCTATCGATGTAGGACCTCTAATACATATAAAAGATTCTCTAAATCTCATACATATCAATCATTTATTTCCAAATATAATGGAAAACTTATTTTTATACTTAATGAATTAATAAGGATTTGTGAAGATAACATAAATCTATGAGAGAGTCCAGGAGTAGGAAATAATTCTTCCCAAAAAGGTGTGATGAGCCGGACCTCCCATCCTCTTGACCAATGAAAATTCTTAAGCCTCATCGGTCCATATCTAATGAGAACCTACCTTTGGAATGTATGTAGAAATGGATATATAATCCTTGGATGTTTCCAGTTCTATGGATAAAACCATTAGAAACCAATTGGAAAATACTGATCCTTAAACAACGTGGTTATCCCCTTTTCCAGAAGAAACAAAAAATATGGTGAACCCGACGTGAATCCTTAAACAAGTTAAATGTTTTTTTACTTATTTTATATGCCCCTATTTAACACAATATGAGGGCCAAAAAAGCATTCAATAATATATGTTCTCATCCAAAAGATGTAGTGGCTGGACATATCATGATTATGTCTGTTATATCAAACACGCACTCTTTTCCAAGATCTCTCTGCATTACAGAAATGGCTTCCCTAAAGTTCACACCTATGAATTCCTAAACTACACCTCCTAATGGATCCTCGTCTACTCTGAGTACGACATCACCTACTCAACGTCTTCAACGCAGGTTATCAAATGCACTGATTAAGGAATAATGTCAACACGGTACCACTCCGACTCTGGAGGCCGCTCGACAAGAACCCCAAGTTAATAATTCTCCCAGGTTATCTGGACAGCAAAAAATAGTGATCAAGAAGCAGGTGGTGCCAACCACCGTTTCCAACCATTTCGGGTCATTATCTTCAAAACGTAGTCACTAGTCCCTCCCATATTATGGAGAGGTGAATGATAAGGTAACTAAAGGATATAATTCAAGAAGACATGAGTCCTTCCAGAGGGTTCCCATCATCAAATGATGCCAGACTCGTGTGGCTATGCACCCTTAACATGATGAGGGTATCACCTTTAAGGTTTCAGATCAGGTTTCTCAGACCCGAGCATGCAAGAAAAACTATCAAAGGAGAAATCCAGTCAACAGGGAGCATGTTCTTAATTTTTCCCCCTCCAAAGAAGTCCATCATGCCAACATGATGGAAAATAATGAGTGGGCATATACACTCGTCTGTCCTGATGTTACTACCTAGAATACTCGTCTGGAAGTAACACGCAAAACCCGTCAGGCAATTCCGGCGGAGTACTATAGGCAGAAATATACACCAATTTATAATTCATTAGCTAGTCAGCATGCTCATCTTACTACAACCAAAGAAACTCACCAATCAAATGTGGTGGGTAACAATTAGCAAGCCAATACACCTTCCAATGTTCATCATTCATGCCAACAGTATCATTTGTTAGCACTCGGGGAAGTCATTCGGAAAGCTCCGATGAAAAATTTAGTGCAGACTCAACTCTCTGCCCCAACACATCAGTACTGTCAGAATTCATTGACAGGAAAAGGAGGAATGGAACAGGCACATACACCTAATCCAGACATGGGATGGATGTATATTCCTATTCCAGTAGCTGAAGTCACCAAACATATTATGAAAATGGTGAAAGAACAGAATCAAACCCCTTCCCATATTATGGATGCCTGTCAGAATATTATAACAACATTAGCTGCATCACTGGGAAGAAATCGTAAATCTATCCCTATCAGTGGAGTGACACATCAACATGTCACTTCAAAAAAGATACACACATCTATCCCAGTCCAAGAGGTTTGTGGGTCATACTCCCCCATGTCATATCGACAATCAAGTCATGCACATAAATTCGATTTGAATGGAGATAATAAACATAACCTGGCCATTTCTTCTGAGAAGGCACATACACCTGCCCATAATAACCACTTTCATCAACAGGTGGTTTCCAAAGTGAGTAAGAAGGAATCTATGAAAAAGACCTATCTAGCATAGTCAATAAATCCAGACGCAATCTACAATAAAGCTTTGCTCGATGCTGGAGTTCTGGATGCACTCAGACAATTGTCTACTGCAACTCAAGATTATACTCTCTCATTTCACAATAGTGGGAACAACAATTCTGAAGGTATTCATCAAACCATTCCTGATGAAGACTTTCTTCATGAGAGTTTGGTCGATCTCAATGTATCATCTTCAGATGAGAGCCATGATAAATATTTTTGTGACCAGAATATTCAGGAGCAAGAGGTTTTATCTTTTTCTATAACCCACCATGTTGGTCCTCCCAATGATGATGAATTTAGCTGTGAAAGTTCTCTCTTTAGTAGTAATTTTCATTTCATGAAAAATTCTTCAAAGGATAATGCAGTAATGATAAAGCCCTTTTTTCTTGGGGCACTTGAAAATGTAAATCCAGTCATGCATGATGCTTTGCTGCTAGAAGTTGAAATAATTTCTCAATCAGAAGATATCCCGGGGTGTAGGTCATTCTCCGAACCACCCTTGGGTCATTCATCTTCTAATTTGATAAATTAATTCTCTACCAATATTGATGAATCTGATGAAGCAACAATGAAATTCCAGCTTTTGTCTAATCAGGTAGAAGAATCTTCATCAAATTATAAGAAGGAAGTGCTGAATATGTGAGAACAACTGGCGAAAGGTGAAGTACCAGTCATGTTTTGGCCTTTGGCTGACTCTTAGTATGATATTTCTGAGATGTTGACAGAAGATTGTATTCAAGATATTCGTCTCAACATGTGGAAAACACTTTTTCATTTAAAATAGAAAATATTATCTTAAGAAGAATATTAAAATCTTGTTAAGATAATAGAAGGGTTACAACGCCAAATCGATTTGGAATCTCTATCAGTTTATCGATATCCAAAAGATGAAAAGCTGCAGAGAGCCCTTCATGGTTCATTCCTTGGCGCATTGAAATTATTTCACCAGTTAATTATCAATTCCCCATCTGGTATTCATATCAGGGGATGGGGTGTTCATGGAGCACTGCATTTCGCTGTACTCTCCAATCAACAAAGCCCGCAAAAAGTTGTCTCATGCAATGTTATTGCCCCTGGCCGACCACAACCAATTGGTTTTGTGTATAATCAAAGGCTTGATCAGGAACATTCCTCAACTAGTTCTTCACAATGTCAGGAATACAAATTACAAGTTTTCAAATTACTCTTACACCAAAGAAATGAGAGTATCTAACCAACCTTCGTTTAGAGAATTCACATCATCAGGTTATAGGTGTGTCAGAAATCATCCAACAATCATTTGAGCTAGGTGATTTGAGTGGATGTAGGTTGATTCTTTTGGCCAATTTCCAGAATAATGTCCACAAAATCAAGAGATATTTTATGAAATTCGCTGATGTAGCAACTCAAGAGCCACCTCAGCTTTCCAGACTAGGAACTATTTTTATCCAACCTTCAGGATCAACAAATAGGATTTGAGGAGTTGAGCAAGAACAACAAGAACAGCCCCAGTCCACTGGACTGGGGACTTTTTCAAATCCTCAATCTCTTCCTCAGTGAATGTTAGTCTTCTCTCGATTAGGGAATAAGACACAAGAGGAATGCAGAGATGAATTATCAGGACATTACCTCCAAATAATGGTTCATCAAGATGTTCCTGAGGGATCAACTCAACAAAAGGCAATGTATCATCAAGGTCATTGAAGAAGGCAGTTTTGCGGAAGCACTGAAAGAAGTGCTGCAATGCGTTATGCATCAATAAATTTCATTAATTTTGTTGTCACCAATCCCACAAAACATGAGGCTCACTCAGGGGAAATAGATGAATAATTTCTCGTTCAAGAGGTTGTACACACTGAAACAAATGAGGAAGGTGTGCATACCCAGAATCAAAGGCTTACCTAGAATTTAGGTATTCCATCAAATAACCAACTTCCCCCTCTCTGAAAGGCATCCAACAAGGGGAAAAGAAAATGTCTGGTTACCCGTAACTCCGGATAAGGCCAATCAATTTTATTAGAGGAAAGGTTCTCTCATCAAGAGGAAGAAATGAAGGATTTAGGTAGGTTGAATGCAGAACTACTTCATAGTAGTCTTCCTCCTAAGAATGCTAGAGTCAGTCAGTCAAGAGAATTTGTTGCAGATACTGGGATGGATCAATAATATCCTCCTTTACAAGTACACCCTCATAGGTTTAATCCTATGGGTCATGTGAAACAACAACTGGTATTGCTACAATCAGTTGCAGTACCCGTCACCACACCTGTCCAAACTCCAGTTATTGCACCTGCCCAGGTCCAAGCTCAACCAGATGTTTCTCAAAATTTAATAACTACCATTGAGTCATTAACAGATCGGTTGGAAGATATGGCAGGAAAATGTGCACCAGTTCAACTAGATAAGAGAGCTTACCCTTAATGGGTGGATGCAATTCCTCCCCCATCAAATTTTTCAAGTACCACACTCCCAATTTTTAATGGTTCGGGAGATCTAGAACAACACATAACACATATTGCTTCTCGTTGTGATCCTATGATGGGAAATCCTAAACAAAAATAAGCAGTTAAGATCATGTGTTTTGTATAGTAATTATAAGGACCTTCTTTTGTTTGGTATACAAGCTTGCAATACTAGTCAATTACTGGGAGGGAGGATCTCCGTCAAAAATTCCTTCTTCAATTCAGCTCAACGTTGCCAAAGACAACAAATTTTTATCTTAGAAATTGTAAGCAAAGGGAAAATGAAAGAGTTTTAGATTTAATTTCTCGATAGAAGGGATTAACATATTCCTTAAGATTAGCACTCCCTCAAGAATAATATTTTCCAATATGTGTGGAAAATTTACATGACAAATTACAAACACTGTTGACCCCTGTGAAATACACAGGAGGGTTTAGATACCTTACATCAATCGATCATTAGATTGAAGACTCTCTTACAAAGACTAAGGCTAAAAATCCTGTAATTCCATCATTTCCAGAAAAGAGAGTGGGGGAATGTAGAGACTGCTATAGTTACAGTTAAACATGAACATGTACCTACTTCCACTTCAAAACCTTCATCATATCGAATGGATCTGCCTCCTGAGTTTCAACAACAAAGGTCACCTCATCAAAATGATCAAAGATATCAAAGGAAGAAATAGTTTGAATATTTTAAGAACAAAGTTTTTTCTTCCGGAATGAACAAGTTCCTGACTATTTCATCCTGGCTCTGGAAAATAATCTGGTCCAGTTTCTAAGGCCAAAAAGGCTGAAAAATGTAGGATATGAATTCATCCCTAACTATTTCCAATTTCATCAGATATTGGGACATCCCATTCAAGAGTTTCATGTCTTCAAATACCTCCTACATAAGATGGTGGACTCTAGATAGGTAAAACTAAATGGTTTTTCAGCCCAGGTAGCATTTGTTACTGCTACTGATCCAGAGGAAGAAGGTTAGTGGCATGAATTTAAAAGCAAAAATGTGTAGAAATATGATGATTGGATGGTCAGGAAAATGATCATCTGAACTCATACCATTTTACAAATGCATTAGAATCAACCAATTGTGTATTCTGATATGAATTCCATAGAAAATACCCCTTCATCAAGAAGTAAATTCTTCAAAGAGGTGGCATAATTTTAAGAAAGAATAAAAGTCAGAAGAAGATGAGTTAATATCAAATCCTAAATTGTTTTTTAATCTGGTAGATTTTATGCCATCTACTACAAAAGTACGGTCACCGCCCCACAAAACGGAACAGCCTAAAATGGATAATCAGGCAGAGTCTTCATTAGATGAAGAGTTGATCTTTCATTCTGTTTACATGATTCACTTAACAGATCCTTATTCTAGTCATAGTTTTGATCGTGATAAACCTGAGTTCCCTGTATCAAATAGAGGAAATAGGGGAATTTCCAGAGGACTAAGATATAGAGGAAGACGTGTATATTCTAGAAACCACCATTTCAATCCTACCCCTGCTAGAACTGTATATGCAGTAGAAAATCATGGAAAATCCCTTCAACATGCTCAAAAAGAACAAGAAAGTTCTTCCACACATGGAAGATTCAGTCATGGCATAGTTATTTTGGATGATTGGTTAGATGTTACACTTTATTTCTCTCAACAAATAAATAAACCTAGTCGGTCTAATATTGCAAAGCTATGTGTATTTACAACTCCTACCCTGATACAAGATGCATCTACTTTCAAAGCATCAACTTCTAAGGAAACTGCGAAACCACATGTTCCTGTTGGGAAATGCAGACCTTTAAACCAAAATTATGTTGTCTTGAAACATTTGGCCCAATTACCAGCCAAGTTATCAATTCTGGATTCCTGGAATCTATCAAAGGATCTTCGAGAGGCACTCATTGAGGCTTTGTCAAGTCCTCATGAATTTGACACTAAAATTGTTGCAGATGAAGTCTATCATATATAGAATGATCCTGCAGAAATCCATGCAGTGATATATTTTACAAATGAAGATAAATATGATGTTGTGCATGGACATATTAGACCTTTATATTTATCCGGAAAGGTCAATTATATAGAAATCTGAAAAGCATTCATTGATAATTGTTCAGGAGTCAACCTCATCCCTATTTTTACACTTCGTCGATTGGGCCTCACCGAATCTGATTTATCTTCTTCTACATTGATGTTGCAAGGATGTGATAAAAAAGAACTAGAACCTATGGGCGAGATTACACTCAGAACTCAGTTTGGAGACCTTGTATCCAATTCAAATTTCATGGTTGTTCGTCATGACACAACCATCAACATTTTTCTTGGAAGAGCTTGGCTACGTCAACATGCGGTCGTACCGTCATCGTACCATCAATGTCTCCAATATTGTTTCAATGCTCAAATTAGGAAATTATATGGTGATAAAGACCTATTCAAAACATTTGAATTTCAATACATTGTGGCGGAATTCTATCACATGGAGTGAAAGGAGATATCCATGAAAAAGGAGGTCACCATAATTAATGCTCCATATGCATTGGAAAAGATTCCAGTAAACCCATTCATACTTGTGAGTGCAAATTATGTGTTGCCTATCAGTCAAATTGATAGGATAGGCCCAAATATAAACAGTCTTATGGAATCTTCCATAATGTCAATTACGACAATTGAGCCAGACAAAAGGGGAGAAATTGCTAATTCACCAGGAATTGATTAAAGCTCAAAGTAAGATGTCTTTATTTCATCCGCTAAAATCCAGAAATTCTATACTTTATCATCTAAGCCTGAAGAAGTTATAGAAATACTAGAAGAAAATAATAATGTCTATTCTCAATCCATCATATCCCCTCTATCACCTCAGAAAGACCCTTCATCATCATTAGGGTCATAAATGGTAGTCTCTTCATCAAGATGTTCAAATTTTAACTTCTCCCTTGATCATGGAAATTCTTCTTCATCATCTACAATGCAAGTAGAAACAAAATATGTGACACAAATTGAAGAAGAAGAGGAAGATCTCAAGGATGCTCCTCCAGCATTTGAAGAAGGTGTATCTACCACTATAGATGAACTAAGAGAAATAAATCTGGGTAAAAAAGAATATCCACACCCCACTTTAATTAGTGCGAACAAGTCTCTTGAAGAGCAAGAAATGTATTCTTCATTTTTAATGCAAAAATTGATATGTTTTTTCTTGGAATTATACAAAAATTACAGATCTTGATCCTGATGTTGCCACTCAATATTAGGGTCTTCCAGAATAGAATCGAGGATTCAAGTAAGCCATAAGAAGAACACATCCAGTTTATGACTCCAAAATTGATGCTGGAGTGGATAAGCTTATCAAAGATAACTACTTCAGAGAAGTTAAATATCCCAATTGGCTTGCTAATGATGTCCCTGTGAAAAATAATAATGGACAAATTAGAGTTTGTATTGAATTTATATATCTTAATCGGCATTGTCCCAAGTATGATTTTCCAGTTCCGATCACAGAACTCTTAATTGATGCAATAGATGGCTATGGATAACTTTCCTTCATGGATGGATATTCTCGGTATAATAAAATATGAATGGCTCCAGAAGATGAAGAATTTACAGCTTTCAGAGCTAGTTAATGTGTGTTTTTCTATCGGGTAATTCCCTCTGTCCAGAAGGATATAGGTGCAACATATCAATGTGCCATGAACCATATCATCAAACCCTTTTTAGGGAAATTTGTTGAATGTTACGTGTACGATTTGGTGGTTACATCCAGAAAACATTCTAATCACTTGGATGATTTGGAAATCATATTCCACAATCTTCGACAACACAATATGAAGATGAACCCCTTGAAATGTGATTTTGGGGTAACCTCAGAAAAATTTCTCATCTTTTTTGTACGCCATCTTGGTAACAAATTTGATCCTGAGAAGACAAAATCAATCCTTGGTATGTCACCTCCCCAAAATTTGAAATTATTAAGAGAACATCAAGGAAACTTGGAAAATATTCGGCATTTCATCACCTATATGGCAGGAAAAAGTTACCCTTCACCAAATTAATGAAGAAGGGAGTTACCTACCAATGGACTGAAGAATGTCAAGAAGCATTTGATATAATCAAGAAATATCACTTGAGTCCACCAGTATTAATTCCACCTATTGAAGGAAGACCACTTATCCTCTATGTGACAGCTTTAGAGCAATCATTGGGTGCCTTCCTTGCCCAAAAAATGATTTCGGGAATGAAAATAGAGTTTATTATCTCAGTCGAACTATACATGAGGGAGAAACTTGATATTCAAGTATTGAAAAGTGATACCTAGCATTAATATTTTCAGTTCAAAAACTAAGACACTACCTGCAACATCATGAGGTCCAACTGGTATCTCACAATAACCCGCTCAAATTTATCCTTAGTCATCCAATGCTTACAGGACATCTGGAAAGGTGGGCAGTTATTTTGCAGCAGTTTGATATCCAGTATGTGTCTCAAAAGGAAATAAAACGTTAAGATATTGCTGATTTCCTTGTTGAACGTCATTCAGCAGAAGATATATCTTCAGATATTTAACTTCATAATGAGGAAATCTTCTATATTCAAGATAATACTCAAACATGGGAAATGTACTTTGATAGTGCTTCTAGAATTCCAACAGGGAAGAAATTAGAAGATCATAAATTCCACAATGTTGGGTTATGAATTGTGATTATTTCCCCAGAAAATTAAGTGCTACCATATTCATTCTTGTTGTTGGGAGAAGGTAAAAACAACAAAGTAGAATATCGGGCTCTCATCACAGGATTAGAGTTGGCACTTCAGAAACTGGTTAATCACTTAAATGTTAAAGGTGATTCAGACATGGTAATCAAACAATTCAATGGGGTCTATGAGATTATAAAAGAAGAGTTAATCCATTTGTATGATTAATTCAGAGAGTTAATGCCAGTATTTTTTTTGGAACCGACATTTTCTTATGTCCCGCGATCATAAAATCCTCAAGCTGATGCATTGGAAATTGTAGCCACATCTCTGGAAAATCCAAATTGGGACGAAACAATAATCAGTATTTCCCACCGTCGTATAGTTTCACCTTATGTTCAAATCAGAACAGATGAAATCAATGAAATTAGTCCCATTTATGAACCATCTGGTCATACTACAGGATGGATGACACCTATCAAAGAATACCTAAAAATGGAACACTCCCACCTGATAGAGTCTGGAAAGAACAAGTCCGGCGACATGTGTTCAATTTTACTATTTATGATATCCTATATCACCAAAAAAATTCTCTATAAGAGAGGTTTTGATGGAATTATCTTAAGATTTATTGATGGTGAAGTGACAATGGCTGTTATGAAATAAGTACATGCAGGAGTCTGTGGTGCCCACCAGTTTGGGCATAGACCGTCTGATCAAATTTGAAGGCTTGGATAATTTTGTCCTTCAATGATACAAGATTATATTTATTTCACTAAGAAGATTCATTCATGCCATGTATATTCCATCTTCATTCATCAACCCCTAGAGTTTATTCACACATCTAAATACTCATGGCCATTTTCTACATGGGGAATGGATGTAGTAGGACCTTACCCTTCAGCTACATCCAAGAAGTTTAAGTATATTTTTACTGCTACTGAATTCTTTTCCTAGTGGAAAGAGGCAATAACTCTCAAAGAATTTAGTTTTAAAAGAATTTTTAGCTTCATCAAGTCTAACATCATTACTAGATTTGGGGCCCCTTATACCTTATTGATAGACAATGGCACCAACTTCTGTTCATCCAAGGTAAGGATGTTGTATCAATATTACAACATCAAATCCATCCATTCATCTCGGTGCCATGCATCATCCAATGGCCAAATAGAAGCCTTCAATAAGAATCTTTCAAACATTTTTCAAAAGATGGGGGATAAACATAATAAATCATGGTCTTATAAAATTTTTCATTCTTAATGGGCTTATCGGACCACCACTCGCACTGCTACGCGGTCAACTCCATATTCATTGGTATATGGAACAGAATCAGTCTTTCCCATTGAGGTTCAATTACCATCACCCAGAGTTGACATTTGTGACCAGTCATCTACAGATGAAAAATCTCAAAAGAGATTTGATGAATTGGAAAAATTTGATGAAAAAATATTGTGCATCCTAAACCACTTGGAAGTTTATCAGAATTGAATAACACGAGCTTTTAACAAAAAAATTATTCTATGTTCATTCATTAAAGGATAATTGGTATTGGTCCTCAGATCTCCAATGATATCAGGGAAGAAGCCTCCAAAGCTTGAGCCAAAGTGGGAAGGACCTTATTCAATACATAATGTCTACTCCAATGGAGCTTTTTTTTAATCTCAATGGACGGAGAACACATCCCAACTCCAACCATTGAAAGATTCTTGAAAAAGTATTTTGTGTAACAAAAATATGAATTCATCCAAAATGATGTTAAATTGTTTTCCCTTTTTCGTCCTGCATGATGTTAAACTACACGTATTCGTCCAACATGATGTTAAATTGTGTTGCTTTGTCGTCCAACATGACGTTAAACTGTGTTGTCATAGCTACATGACGCTAAACTGTGCTGCATGGGTCCATGCATATGACCTTAAACTATTTTGGTCCTTACTAAATGACATTAAACTACTCATTCCCCTCTATAGTCCTCACTAGAAGACTTTAAACTATATGGTCTCCCCATCGTCCAACATGACTTTAATCTGTGTCCCTTTTGTCCTACATGACGTTAAATTGTGCATATGTCATGCAAGACGTTAAAATACAATATGTCCTAGATACATGATGCTAAACTATACAACCCCCTCATATGTTCTACATGAAATTAAACTGTGCATCGTTAGGATTGTTTCTACCTCTTGTTTCTCACACTGAGCATGACTGACGTGATCTTAGACTAAACTTCAACCATAACACCCTCTCTGGGCCGCTAACCGCATGTAAGTCCCAACATCATCTTCTGGTTATTGTCCTCAAGTAAAACTTGATCACCAATTAATTTTCAATTGAACTACGTGGAATTTGATCCTTGCCTTCTAGGCTGGGTATGTAGGAAACCTCCTAGGGTTCAAGCCCAAAACCAATCTCTTCACATCGGTTCACCTCCGTTTCATACGATGTTGATCCTTGAAGTAGCCCAAAACCAATCTATTTATGTTAGTTCACCTCCATCTCAAATGATGTTGATCCGTGAAGTATCCCAAAACCAATCTATTTACGTTGGATCACCTCTTTCCCACAAGAAGTTAAACAGTATATGTCCCTTTTGTCCCTGCTACATGACACTAAAATGTGCAGCACCATCATCCTTGCTATATGACATTAAACTATACAGCCCTCTATTGTCCCTCGCATGAGAGGGAATCATCATTGACATTGATCTCCAATAATGTCATATTTCAATGACTACGTGCATACATGGGAATGCCCAAACCTTTAATCTTGGGTCAAACCATCATTACACTAAAGTGCCCTTTTCACCCTTCACTTGTACGAACAAAATCTGTATAGAGGGTATTTCAAGAACTATATATGGATTGATTACTATCCTTATATGATACGTAATAATGTTTGAGCATCCCTTGAATCCAACCCCAAGTATTTGGGCCTAACCTCAAATTCCACTTTCATTCCCTTGGCTGAAAATTCCCCCTGTGAAAACATGAATGTGGTATAAAAATCGTAGTCTTCATTCACATCAGGTTTATAAAACACACAATGTGTATTCCTAATTATGGTCTGAGCTCTATGACACTAAACTAAGATCTCCTACATTCTTGTCCAACATGAAGTTAAACTATATTTCAAGAACTATGTATGGCTTGATTTCCATCCTTATGGGATACGTAGTGAAGTCCAGCATCTCAATTTAGGACCCAGCCACAACATGATTATGGTTATCATTGGTATGTGTATCTAATTTATGCATTGGAAAATGCCCATTTTTCATGATTCATAATCCTAACCTTAAATACATGTAGATCTCCATAACCCTTTTCTTGACTTCTGGTCACAAAATTTCGTATACCCGAGAATTCTTTTTCCTGACTATCCAGCATGTGACCTTAGGCGAACTTGCATATGTAGTCTACATAACATATCTGTTATCCAAAAGATGTTATTATTTGACTATGCATCCAATTCCCATTAAATGGACCTGTATAATTTAACCCCCTAACGTCTTTGTCAAATAGTGGTAACATCATTATTGGGTGGAAAACATCTTTTCCCCTTATTGGTCTTAAGTACAATATGTAGGGATCCGAAAAAATAGCCATCCTTAACAAATTTGTTCCATACTCTTTTTCATGATCTAAAAGTATTCAGGTTTATGGTTTATATTTCCCTACCCTAGGTTTGGGTCAATCCTTCATAGGATTAACATTCATCCAATTCTTTCACAATCTTGATTGGTAATATCCTCTCCATATTCAAGTACCTTTCTCTATACAACAAACTCTATTCTTTGGAAAATTTGAATATCAATAAACTACCACTAGATTTTTAGTAGTAGAAAAGTAAAATTTCTGAGAGTTATTTCACCTGACTATGTAGCATGTGCCACTAGGTGGCGTTTCATAATTAGTCTACATAACAGACCTGTCGGCCAAAAGATTCAATTATTTGACTATGCAGCTGAAACTTATTTTTTATTAAGATAAACACTTTTGCGGAAAAAGTGTGAAACCGTAAAGTTCAACATACACCAAAAATAAAACAGAGCAGACAGACCAGAAAAGATTAACCAAGCAAAGATAACAACCGCCAACCCCAATGCAGCACCACTCGGCGATCCCATAGATTCAAAATTTTTTAATTCATAGTCTATAGGTTTTCCCCCATACTTGAATATGGTAATATGTTTTCAGATAAATTATCAAGGAATTGAGTCTATTTTAATCCATTCAGTCAAAGCTATTCAACCTTCAACATTAGCCTTTTTATGTCTTACATGCACGACTTTAAACTGCACAAAAAATACAAGAGAACTCTGAACAAACGTCAAGTACCAGCTCACTAAACATACATTTTTTATGATTTAGGTAATATTGAGAAATTAAAAGATGCAATTTTTGTATGGTAATTTCCATAATACTATAAAATATAAAACAATGCTTACTAGGCACATTGGCTTAGGTAAAAATTTAAAGCAGGTAGTAAAAGAATGCAGGTATAAATGATTGAAGATGAAAGTGTTTTTCATAGATACAGAATAGTTAGAAGAACATCCACAGAATGGAGTCTCTTCTCCTTTTTAGGAATTTCAAGAGGCTTTCAACATAACTCTTCATTTGATTTACGGCATCCCGAGCTTCATCAGCAGCCACCTGGAATTCATTCATTCACCTGGATACAATAAGAGACACAGTGATACCAAATATTCTTTGAAAAATTGTAAATGAATGTTCTTGAGTGCAGTTTGAGAAAATTTTTTGCTGATCAAAGAGTGACTCTGTTTCGGTCCAAGAGAATTGGCAGATGGATACATGGATTTGAGAATGCAGCATTGGAATTAATGATCCATTTGAAAGTTAACACCATTGTTGCTGATCTTAATGCACAGAATAATTGAAATTGAGGAGTAATAGCGCAGATACATCTTGGGAATATATTTATTTGGCTCTGGAACATTGACTACTTGTAGATGACCATGCCCATACATAGGAAAGTAAATACTCTATGGGAAATTGAAATGATATTTCTTCAAGTACTTGGACAAATCTGGGAGAGTTCTATTGTAGATATCATAGTAATCTTGGAAAATGATGTTCATCATATCATCAATCCTCTTTTTAGACAACCCATCATCTGATCCAATTCTTTTGGGAGCTATTGAATCTGCACAAACATCAGATAATTAACTTTTAAGTAAGTAATTTTTTCATCAAATTTTTTATGAAATTTGAAAAAATGGTTAAATAATTAAGGCGTGAAAGTCCCGGATTGGCATGCCAGTCTATGTTGGTCGCGCAAGTTTTACTGTGCTAGTACTGGCGCACAAGTCAAAAACACACTACAGAAGCGCAACACAAACCAAAGCGCGGAAGAGTAGAAAACAAAGACACCTGAGTGAAGAGAGCTTTCTTGTGCGACAAGAGAAAGAAGAGTTTGAATTCTAGGTGCTTTGGGTGAGAATGACACCCATATTTATAGGCAAGGTCGTACCCCTACGCGTCGGACCATGCATGCGAGAAGCATACCTGCGCGCCTACTACTTTCATGCCACAGTGCCTTGTTTCTCATTTTCCTCAGAGTCGAACCCTCTTTCCTTTTTCAGATCCAACTCTGAGGGTGGAATTTTGTTGATGCTCCTTTCCATCACAGATTCTAACGAATGAAAAAGGGGAATACCTTAAGCACAAAGAGATTAATCCTTTAAAGAAAATCAAAAATTTACAAAGTCATGAACAAAGAACTCTTTAAGCATGGGTCGCACATGTTTCATTATGGTCAAGCAAGTATTCTTGCACCCCAAATATAGGGCGTTCAAGTGACTTGAGTTCCCTATTCATTTTTCACCCAAGGTCCTTATATGGCCTATAAATACCCCTTGTGGGCCCCCAATTTTGAGAACAAAAAATCCAATACTCATATCTAAGCTCTGGTCGCCCAAGTATCCATCTAAAGTATTCTGAACACTTATAAAGTAATTCTTTACCTAGAATGGAGGATCTTAAGAGGATTAACATGGCCTAAGTATTAGAATTCATCAATAATTGTGCGCCTATGTGTTAAGCCTTTAAGGGAAGTGATGATACTAGAGCGCTGCCTTTCCCTCTCAAGGAAAGTTGTGTGCCACTCATATTAAAGCCTCTAGGGATGATACTAAGGGCTCCAATCCAAATTTTCCCAAGTATCACTTCAAAGGTTCTTCATCTCCCAAGTGAACTCATGTCGTGCAAGTTTACTTATGTGACTAGGACTTGCCCGGGTACTTCCAAATCACTTCTTTTCTTCAAATACACCTTTCCTCTTCCAGGAAATCCTTCAAAACCCACTATAAAGCCATTTATGGCATGGTTGTTTTGTTGGATTCCTCATCTGAAATAAATTATGTGGAACATCTCTAAAAACCCCGTGATTTACATAACATTATGTCACTAGGGTTAGATATTTCCTTCATTCAACTTCATCCTTTAAGATGAGAATATCCTTAATCTGGGCATCCTCCTTTGGAGTAAGTCCCATGTTTCCGAATCTGGGCATCCACCTTAGGAATAATCCCCAATCATAAATTTCAATTAAACATGGCCTCCTTTTCAGTATTAAGCCCCAGGTTATAAGTTCCCTATAATTGGGCTTCCTTCCCAAGAATAATACACAACCTTATTTTCTTTTAATCTGGGTCTCCTTCTCAGGATTAAGTCCCAATCATAACTTAATGTCCCCCTAATTTGGGCATCTTCCTCAGGAGTAATCCCCTAGTTAGAGTATCCAAATCTCTATAAATCACGAATACCTTTATGGACCATGTTCCTAGGCTTCTTTCCTAAAATAATTCATGATATTCATTTACATGGGCAGTCACACATACATAAGCCCTCTATCATTCCTAGTGACCGAATATTTCATGGCACAAATTTCCAAGTTTATTGATTCCTCTTGTTTCTCACACCGATCATGACTCACGTGAGCTTAGAGTGTAAAAGTAACCACGACACATCTCTTTTGGGCCGTTAATCATACGTTAGCCCCACATTTCTTACTCGAACTTCGTGGACTTTGATCTCTACCATAAAATTAGAGTACATAGGAAGCCTTTCTAAGGTTCAAGCCCATCACCCATTAATTATCATATGTCCCACATGACGTTAACCTATAACTTAATTCCTGAAATACATGGGTTGTGATTTCTCTTTAACATGGATATGTAGATAGCCCATCTGCAAGTATGATACCAACTCTGAAATAATATCTCTCCTTTTTAATGACAATTAATTTCAAGTGCTCCACTGAGTGGATTTAAAACCAGTATGGTCATCATAATGACCATGATATTTCTATATAATGTATCGAATGATACCATTTAATAAGAATATCCAATACATATGAATGATTCTCTATCGATGAAGAACCTGAGATACATATAAAAAAATTCTCTAAATATCATACATATAAATCATTGATGGACAAATATAAAGGAAAACTCATTTTCATACTTGGTGAATTAATAAGGATTCATGAACATAACTTAAATATATGAGAGAGTCCCAGAGTATGCAATAATTCCCCCCAAAAAGGTGTGATGAGGCTGACCTCCCATCCTCTCGACCAATGCAAATTCTTATGCCTCATTGGTCCATAACTAATGAGCACCTACCTTTGGAATGTCGGTACAAATGGATATATAATCATTTGATGTTTTTGGTTCTATGAATAAACCCGTTAGAAACTGATTGGAAAATTTTGAACCTTAAACAATGAGGTTATCCCCATTTCTAGAAGAAACACCCATGTAAGGAATTCCTTCCTATGCAAGATAATGATGTTGGCTCTGGAAATACGACTAGTAATAAGAAACATATAACTATACTATAAAAACTGATTCAGGTTATGAATAATAACCTTACCTATATAGATCATCGTGATCCAAAATGTGGAGGATAAATGTTAAACTTCTTTATTACACAAAAACCTCAATTGTTAAATGTGACTATATACATACTCATAAGAGATTAGTGGATATGTTCATTAGAGAAGATATTTCTTACTTTGGGATGTAATGAAAGAGAGAAGGTTTTCATATCTTTTTATTATCTACCAAGAGATGTATATTAGTTATGGTCATTAATTTAAAACACAAAAGAGGGGGTAGAAATATAAGAAATGTAATGGAGGGATTTTAAGGAAATTTTCCTTGAAAAATATTTTCCTTGTGATCAATGAGAGGATATGGAGAAGGAATTATTTAGTATCAGATAGAAAGAGGGTGATAATTTTGAAATTTATGAAGTCAAATTTACATGGGTATCAAGGTATTCTATGGACTATATACATAATCCAAAGAGTAACTTTGATTGATTCTTTGATGTTTTAATACCATTCATCCAAATGGAACTTGTCTCCCAATGTTTCTATTCATATAAAGACATTGTATCAAGTAATATGAAGAGAGATAATGAATTATCTAAGTCTTATTTATTTAATGGGAAAAATGGTAAGAAGTGGGTGGTAAAGGATAGAATAGATAATGGGAAGAATAAAAATAAGAATTTTTTAACATCCGATACTTGGGGAAGGAAACACCCTGGTTCCTACATAAAAGGAAAAGGTTTTTTCTATATGTATGGAGAGAAAGGTCATCATTTTGATTATTGCAAGGGAATGAAATAATATATCAATTTTCAATGGTACAATTGTATGGATATGGGGAACTATGCAAAGTATTTTCCAAAACATCAGGGAAACGGGCCTCTGAAAAGGCCTTGAGAGAAATTCCAGGCTTATGCTATCAAAACTACTGAGGTTGAAGTTACTAATGAAGTTGTGTAAGTTACTTTAATAATTTCAACAATATTATCTAATGATTTATTTGATTATTGATCATCAAATACATTTATATCATCATAGTTCTCCAAGAAAATTATAAATTATAAATTTCATTTAATAAACTAGTTATCAATTAATTGTAATAAGAGAAGTATCATTACAAAAAAAATGCGTCGATCAATACCCTTTGACATTAACATCCCCTAGTCAAAAACCATATCATCATACTCATAATCAAATTTTCTATAATCCTTGGTATGGATTGTCTTTAAAATTATGATGCAAAAATCTACTTCAAAAAGAACAAAGTTAAAATTTTTGAGAACGGTGTATAATCCCTTATCTTTAAAGCAGAAGCCTCAACATATTTATCCCATATAGATCCACCCCTTGTAAAAATACTGAATTCTATTATTGGGGAGGAATATAATGCAATATCAATGGTTGAGCCAATGAATTTTCAAATAGATGTTATACCTATTGTTCAATAATATGTTGATGTGTTTCCATAAGATTTACCTGGACATTCTCCAGAGTGGAAATTTGAGTTTGGTATTGATTTAATTCATTGTTCAAGAATATATCAATAAATCCTTATAGAGTGTCCCCTATTGAATTAGTAGAACTAAAGAATAAACTTGAGGAGTTGAGCAATAAAGGATTTATTCACCCTTGTGTTTCTCCATTGGGAGCACCTATTCATTTTGTTAAGAAGAAAGATGGATCTATGAGGTTGTGAATTTATTATAGAGAGATCATTGCTATAATAATAATAAAAATATATCCCCTACCTCGCATTGATGATTTATTTGATCAACTACATGGAGCCCAATATTTTTCAAATATTTTCCTTTGATTTGGATATCATCAGTTGCGTGTGACAAAAGAATATATTCCAAAAAGAAAGTTTAAAAATAGTTATGAGAATTAAAAGTATACATTAATGCCATTTTGAATGACAAATGACCCCTATGTTTTCATGGATCTAATGAATTTGGATTTCAATGAATATCATGATTAAATTGTTGTAGTATTTATTGATGATATCTTGGTGTTCTTCAAATAATAAAAAGATCATGAAAATGACTTGTGCATTTTTTTGAAGTCTCATAAATGAAATGAATTATATTGCATGTTTAGAAAGATTGAATTTTGTATTCAATAAGTTACTTTTATTTTCCATATTGTATCTAATGATAGATTATCTACCGATATAATGAAGAAAAATTATATTCAGGAATGCCTGACACCAACGAACATAACCGAGGTATGATTTTTTATTGGTTTAGTAGGTTAGTATCAACATTTCATTCAGAACATCACCTAATTATCTAACCCGTTAACCAACATTAGTCCTAAAGGGAACAAGTTCGTACAGACAAAGGAATGTGAGGAATGTTTTGAAAAATTTAAGAGGATATTAGTGATTGATCTGATCCAAACTCTACCATCGGAGAATGATGGATTTGTGATCTATTGTGATGCATCAAAGAAAAGACATGGTTGTGTCCATATGATGAATTATATAGTCATTTCATATGAATAAAGGATATTAAAAATTAACAAAAAAACATTCATACCCATGATCTTGAGTTAGAATCTGTAATTGTTTCTCTAGAGATATCAAGACATTAACTCTATAGAGAAATATGGGAGATATATATGAATCATAAGAGCTTGAAATATATCTTATCACAAATAGAACTCAACATGATGCAAAGGAGATGGATAAAACTACTGAAGGATTATGATTATTCTTTAAATGATCACGAAGGAAATGAAAATAAGGTAACTAATGCATTGTTCTAGAAGAATCATTGTGTTTTCAAAAATGAGGATTGAAAGGGATCCCGTATTAAGGGATATTTTAAAGATTTAAATGGGAATTATCAAATAAGGTGAATCATCCTTACTTTTTCAAAAGGATTCACAACTATATTTATTCGAAAGGATTAGGCGTTCTCATCCTGATAATGAGAATCATAAAATTAAAATTAATATCGTGAAACGAGGGAAGTTGCAAGTCATCATATATGAAGATGGAATTCTAAAATTTGTAAAGTGGATTTGTAAAAAAGCTATACCCAAACTAAAAAGGTATTTAATGGATGATTCCCATAGTTTGAATTTCTCTATATATCCTTGTATCACTAAGATGTATAGATTTTTGAAGGAACATTTCTGGTATGATAACTTGAAGAGTGAAATTATTGAATATGTCTCAAGATGTTTAGTCTGTCAATAGGTGAAGGATAAAAAAGAAATATCCTGGAAGAGTCTTGAAACCTCTACCTATTCTTACATGGAAATGGGAAGACATCACCATGTATTTGTCACTAGATAGACCGAAATTCCATGAAATAATGTGTAAATATTGTTAATTGTGGATCTTCTTATGAAATCTACACATTTATTCACTATAGTGGTGGATATTCAACTATAGCACCTAGCATGACTCTACATCAATAAGTTTATGAGGCTTTATAGAGAACTTCTATTAATTGTGCCTAATCTTGATCCATGATTTATAACAAAATTCATGAAAGGTCTACCGAATGATTTGGACACTAATCATTGTTTGAGTTCTACTTATCACCCCAAAATAGATGTGCAGTCAGAAAGGAAGATCCAAACATTAGAAGACAGGTTGATATCATGCTCTCATGACTTTCAAGATATGTGGGATCAATATTTACCTTTGGTGGTGTGTTACTTTAATAATAGTTTCCATTCAAATATTCAAAGGAACCATATGATGCATTGTATAGAAAGAGATGTCATACACCAACATTTTGGGATGAAGTTGGTGAAAGAATGATTATAGGCCCAGATTCTGTGAAGGATGCAACGACATAGGTAAAGAATATTAAGACCCATATCAAACCAGCTCCGAGTAGGAAAAAGTTCTATGATTAAAATAGAAGGAAGGATTTTAAATTTTAATTGGGAGATTACTTTTTCATGAATTTATATCCATGGAAGGGTGTTATAAGATTTGGGAAGAAAGTGAACATGAGCCCCATATATATTGGTCCTTTTGAAATTATTGAGAGAATTGGTGATGTGGATTCTCATTTGGAAATGGATCCTATCCTTTCGAAGGTACCCAAGGTGTTCCATGTATCATTATTGAGAAACTACACACCAAACCCAATGTAGTTCCTCACTTATGAAGGTATGGATTTGGAATATGACTTATCTATCATTGATGATCGTATCCATATTCTTGACCCTAAAGAATTGGGGTTGAGGAATCAGATAGCATGGCTGGTAAATGTACTATGTTAAAATCATAAAATTGAAGAGGTTATGTGGGAGTCTAGAAAACTTATGATAAAGACGTACCAAAATCGTTTAATGAGGTTACATTCTGATAATTTCGAGGATGGATTTTTTGTAAGGGGGGAAGAATGTAACACGCCAAGGTTTCCAAATAAATTTATTATATAATTCATTCAAAATTTATTCTATGTTAAACAAACACATTGATATTTATAGAGGATAGATATAACCTGGTAATTAGATATAATTTTTTCATAGCAGTGGTTTGAATTTAAAAAAACTAACATACACTATTGCGTTCAGTATGATATATAGAATGTGATAGGATGACCAAACATTTTTGGTGACTAGTAACTCACCCTTATGAATAGTAACATATCCCTTTGAATAGTAATGTACCCTATCGAATAGTATCCTCACCCATGTGGGTATAAATAAAATCTAGGCACCATATAAATGAGATTGATTATTTAGAAATTTAATAGTTAAGTGTTGATATTTTTATGATTAAAAAATATTTAATTAAAAGTTTAAATTTATAAATATATTTGAAATATAATTTTATTTTTTAAAAATTTATTATTAAACAAATTTTTAGTTTTTCTATGAATTTAGGATAATTTTAGGAGACATCATTTAATTTTTGAAAGTATTATAAAATCAGTTTTAAATTTAAGATATGTATTTTTCATATAAATAATGATTTTATATCACAATTAAATTAATGTTATTCAAAATATTATTTTGAGAAAACGGATTTAATTTATGAATTATAACTATCAAAAAATGGTAATGGAGAATTATTGATATTTTTCAGAAATACATGAATTTTTTTGTTATTGGTCAAATTTGATAATTTAATAAATATGCTTAATAAATGAATTTTCGCATCATGCATGGGTCATTTATGATGTTAATTACTGTTGGTTCGAAATAACTTCCATTTATTATAGTTTTTATTCAAAAGAATTAATATTACTCATTATCTTGAGATAAATTAATAATATAATGATTAAAATAATGGGAAACCCCTACTCTCCTCCACATTAAAAACAACCCTCTCTCCCAGTTATTTTTACTAAAATAAATCCTTGTTCCCCATCTAAAATATGATAAAATATCTCCTCAATATCATCCCCATGTACTTAATCCCCTAGTCTCTTTAAATTAACAAATCCTCACCCCTAATGAGGGACTCAAGGAAGATAAATTCAAGAGGTGAATTCCTCTTTTCATTTCATTTATTGTTTTCATGTTCCTTTCTTTCTTTTCATTTCCTCAACTCATTTCCTAAAAATTTTATGATAACTATATTATCATACATATACTATAAATTTGTTATGATAATTGAATAAGTCATCATCATCTCTCCTTTCTCATATTTTTATACAAGAAATTATAATACCATCCATGATTTGTTAATTTATCACATTCAAGGACGATAGTATTTCAACTTCTTTTAAAATACTCCATTAATTTCATGAAACCTTTTTTATTGTTTAAAAATATAATTATATATGTTATATATCCTATTCAATGATCTGGAATCAATTTTTACACATGGTATTAATTTATTGAATAGTAAGAGCCGTGGTGACCAAAAAACCACAATGTTAATCCGAGCATTTATCTTTACACATTCATCCAAATATTCCTCCTCTAAAAAGTAACCAAATGATTTATATTACCATTTAAAATTATAATTATGAACATTAATAACATATAACATCAATTCACGAATTCAATTCACATTTTACATTAACTTCCAAATAAGATAACTGATCCTGAAAACTAATGAAACGAGCACTCACAAATGATTATATTGAATCTCACAACCCATAAAAACAACCATAAATAAAATTATATTAAATCATATAAATATCGAATTGGTTATTAACTAAGTTATTAATAATTATAATTTCATATTCTAGGACCTTATGTTCAAGAGTAGATCATATTCAGACAAAATGTATGGATTTCTACCCAAACATCCATTTTCATTCGGGTTACTCTTACACTTTTCTTCGATCAAGGAAATTATTATTTATTATTATTTATCCCACATAAATTATGTGTAAATGTCCTATAAATGATTTCAAACAAGAGTCATTCTTTATTTTATGGTTTGTTACATGCTTTGAATGGATCTGTAGTGAATTCTTTCTGAAATAGCATCCTCATTCAACAGAACATCTCAAATTCTTATCTCTGTTCATGTACAATCTATAATTTGTTTCTATCCAAGAATTTTTTTTTATAAAATCAATAATTTTATTATAAAAAATCTACATTATTTATATTATGGTTTTATACAAATATTTTCCCAAAATATCACTTCTTTTCAATGTAAAAGAGTATTTATCTCAAGAATTGCTCGATGATTTCATAAGAGTATTTTCATTTTTCTCAACCCTCTTGTTGATTATTCTGTATAATTGGGAAAATTATTTTATGATATCATCTGCCATATTTTATTTAATGGTTTATGATTAGTTCTACTATGGATGTACTATCTTGAAACCACTCACCAAATTCATCAGAATGGTTATCATTTATGTTTGGGAGTGTTATTTACATTTCATATGTTAGTTTCGATATGAATGTATATATTTTTTATGTTTATTTCCATTAATATGAGGAATTAATTTTAATTAGTTATTGAATGGTGTGGCCTACTATATCTCCTCAATGAATCTGTAGGTCTCATGAGACAAACAAGATATGGACTTAGCTAAGGCCATTCCCATTTTCCTATATGGTTTTGGATGAGGCCTTAATAATTTTCAGATGTATTGACTGAGGCCTTGAAGGTATATTTCAGAATTTATAGAATTATGAATTAACTCAATATGAAACAAGATAATGATAGTCCATGTTATTATTTAACTATTAGACTATCCATGGTTATGTTTTTTTCATTATTTAATTGGTTTTTATTCATTCCATATTATGCTGAAGTATATTTTCCAAGGCATTCAATTTTCTTATTCATTATGAATAGTGTATATATTTTCTTACTTTTTTTATTTACCCTTAATTAGAATCTAATCCCACTGTTTATCATGTTTTATTTTCCATATTTTGTGAAGTAGTATAATATGAATGACTAGAAAGGATAATCTATGTGATTATGTTTGACTCCAATGAAGTTGTTATGTTGTATTTTCTATTAATTTTGTAATTTTGAACTTATCTATGTATCTAGATTTCAAAAAATATAAAACTATTTTGTCCTTTGGGATTCATATTACATGTTTAAAATCCAAGGTAATGAATTAAGGCACTAGCTCTGGGTAACATGGGTTGGGTCCTTACATTGTTTGAGTATCTATTTAGTCAGTAGCCTCATAACTTGCAAGAATATTATATTATATTTGATAAAGTAATGTCATAGTGAAAGGAAGAAATTAAAATATTAATGGACATTAGAAAAATAAATTAATGTTTTAGTGGGCATTTATTCGATACCTGAAAATTATAAATAAAAATGAAATGATATTTTTTCTATGTTTTAATTTAAACAATATACGATGTTATTTTGTGGGATTTCTATTGGCTGATCAATCTGTGATTAGTTTGTGTATTTTTTATAATATTAGTTAAAAATATTTTTTTTATGTTGTAGATGAATTTAGCAAAATAGTAACAGGAATTTAAAATATGATAGAATAATTTATAATGTTTTCATAGAACCCATGTTTTTATAGATGAAGATACTATGATTCTTTATATATGAAGTAGTACCTTTTATAATTTTTGCTAGATAATAAAAAAACATGTTATGTATGTAACTAAATAAAATATTGAATTAAAATATATGATGTTATTTTAGAAATATTTGTATCTTATATAATCTTTTTTAGGATATATACAAAATGATTTTCTCAAAAAAAATGAATAAATGAATCGTACAATACAATGGTGCTAGTCATATATGCTATTTTAGGGATATATTAACCTTTATTAAATGAGGAAGTGAAGAAATTTAAGCTATATTAATGGCTATTTTAAAGTAATTTAAAGGCTTTTCTTCTTAATCTATATGTAAATAACATTTTATATTCTGATAAATAATTTATTAAAATAATTGGAAATCGCTAGGAATAAAAGAAATATATATTTTTTTTCAAAGGAAGTTTTATGGGAGAATATTTAAGAGATATCTAAGATGAAACTATAGAGTTTTTTAGTCTAAAAGGATGTTTAATTTTAATAATAATTATTTAAACCAAGTAGTTTTAGTTTATTTTTTTTTCAACAAGGTTTTTTATATTTAATATTTTATAAAAATAATACATAATGAAATGAGTGAGAACATCATAGTTTTACTATTTTCAAAAAAAATTACTTTCTTATCTATTTTAAATATAAATATATGGTAAAATAAATAGGGTTACCCCATTTATATTTTATAGAGGATTATAATGTATATTTTAATAAGTTACATTAGAAGAGATATGTGAAAAAAATATAATTATCTGAATGTTAAATTCAAAAATTACATGAAACCATAACAAATAAATGATTATTTATAAATAAAATAAATCAAACTATAATGTAAGTATATGAATAATTGGATTTATTATATACAAAAAGACATAGAAATGGTTGATATGAATTAATTTATAAATACTGAAAGAAAAGAACTAAAGGTAAAATATTAAAGATCATTATTCCACTTATATTTTTAACGGGTAAGGTTTCTTCATATTTTGAAATAATATTATAAAATAAAATCTTAATAATATAGTGTTACAAGTGATATTATAATTAATTTTAATTGTTTTAAAACTAAAGCTACAAATAAATATTCATTATATTATGATAATTTTGACACCAAATTTTTAGAATTTAAATTATTATTATTATTTTTCATAATTTAATAAATTGAAAAAGAATGTTTAAGGGGTTTTAACATAAATATAGTTTCAAGATCATTTCATAAACCATTGTTTTGGTAAAATTAATAAAATTAATGTGATAAAATTCACAATAATTAAATAGATGTTCTCTAATAATATATAATAACCATTTATGTCCATTTTTGAGGAAGTTGTTCTATACTATTTTAAATGTTATTTTCAAATAAAATATGATAACCAATAATTATTGGGAAATTTTTGTTTTGTTCAAACAAAATTAATGTGAATAAATTACTAACAACTCATACTAACCATATTTATTGTTTTTAAATATGTTTGTTTTACTAATATGATTAGTTTTCTCACATTAACCTCGATAAATATATTTACATATCTACTAACAGTTGGGGTTTTATAAAGATTATTTTTTTTGATTTTCTCATCCAACAATGACTCTATACTAGTACTTAGATTTTCAAATTCTATATTTATTATTAAAAAATTTACGATCTATTTCATTCAGTAATCTCTAATGTTCATTTAATATATTATATTATAGAAGAAAAATAATTTATATTTATTTCATAATCCTTTAAAAAAACCTTTGAGGTTACATTTTAGAGTTTTTAGGTTGTTTGTGTTTGTTGAAAAATATTTCTAACAACAATCCATCATGGTTGATTTCAATGAAGATGTTTTGAAGGTGGCATAGTTTCCCAGTGTCTGCTAAATTTTTTGGCGTCAAAATCAAGAACAATTTTATGGAAAATCATGAATTTACACATACACTTGTGGATAACTAAAACTCATCTAAAATAGTTTTCAAATCTAGAAATGGAAAAAATAATCATTCCACATATTAGTTATTCTATACTAGAAGCCAAAGAAGTTAGTGAAAGAGTTCTTTATTTGTAGATGATGGAGTTAAATTAAGGAAACTCTAAAGGGTTATATGCTTTTAAAACCACATAACTGGTTCAGTTTATAATAGGAACACTATTTTTGGATAGATATGGTGAATTAAATTCCATTGGAATGTTCTCATTGTTTATGGAATGAAGAACAGAATTTTAAGGGCACCCCTATTGAATAACCTTTATATATGGACCACATAGAATGTTCATAACAGAAAGAATGTTCTTATGAAATAATGTTTTATGTAATTATGATTAATGTGTTTTGTGGATAATTTTTACTATATAAAGGGGAGATAATCACATAATTATATAGAGAGATAATTTCATTAGATAATATCATTTGTAGATGAATTTGGTTTAGTATGAAAGTTGTTCGTGAAGGGGTAATCTGTGAAGTATTCTAAGAAGGATTTGAGTTCTGAAAGGACATATCCATTAAAATAAAATTTGTTTATATTGATTTATTATGGAGAACTATATATTTTAATGGATAAGGTAACATCATAGTGAAATAAGTCTACAAAAGACTCATGCTACTTGGTGAAAGGATGCTTATGAAGGAATTTTGGAACTTCGTATAGGATATGAAGCTATTTGTGAAGAATATATCCCTATGGAAATCACTCTGAATTGATGTATATTTCATATGATGGGTGAAAAATAATATTAATGGAATAATTATTCTGAATGAATCCAAAGTGTCACATTCAAGGAGATACATGCTATGATTATATAGTGAATAATATTTCTGTCATGTCTAAATTCTGACGAAGAAGAAGATGATAACAGATCTTCACCATTATATAATATTTTAAGAAGGATTTTCTTAAATTATACATCAAATACACTGAAAATAAAAATTATTATCCATTACTGAACCATGAAAATAATTAGTTTTCATTTGTTGTGTCTAAAATAAAATAAAGATTGTTCTAGTTTACTTAATAGTTGAGGTGTTGCATAACGGAGTTTTCATAGAGGTAATGGAGAAGCCCAAAAATAAATTGAATAGAGAATATACCTATAATTGATGATGATTCAGTATTTTTGATTAAGGAAATTACAATTCCTTAAACATTGTGTGAATCCTATTTTGATAAGGTAGTAGAGAAATAATAAGAAGTTCAACATTTCCATTAGCTGTGATTTATCGAAGGAATGATCAAGGGATTGATCATTGGGAATAATTATGTTATCCATAAATCTTATATGTTAGTGAGGATGGGAATAAAAGTGATCTAGCCCAAGAATTGTATTATAATGGAGATTCTATAGATTTGGTACATATGTACATTGTTGTTAAGATCCACAGACATAGCCTTCTGAATGTTAACTAGGTGAAAATATATGTGTCCCTATGCATGATTTACTAATTTAGATTATATGAATGATCATTAAATATCATTGGAAATGATAAAATCAATATAAAAACTAAATATATTACTATGTTACCCATGTAATAAAGTTCGAAAGATCTAATGGGGAAGAAATAGGAGGAATAGAATACCCATAACCTGATCCACTTTCCCAATCATTATATATAAGCCCATTTTGGGAATAAAAATTGGTTTCAGAGAATAGGTTTCTTTTATAAGATTTGTTTTTCTAACTTGGTTTATTCTACTATTCTAATTAATTATTCAATTTATTTTTATATTTTGTTTTAATGGAAAAGAGAATAACTTCAGAGAAGCAGCATAATCCTAGGGGTATTCTGCAATGTGGTAGTTTCTTGGGAAAGAGTTTGATTCAATTTAAGAAAACCAAAAATGTATCAGATAATGGTTTGGATGAAATATATTCTAAAAATATTCACTCTCCCAATTATAATACAAGAATGTTTGAAGAACCTAAAATTACATGTGATGTTGGAACTAATAATGCTGAAGATATTCAAAGAAATAACAATTGAAATTATTGATGTAATAAAAGAATTTGATCAAAAATAGAAAGAATATTTTTTTTGTAAGTATATCTAAATCCAATTGTAGAAAATTTAATTAAAAAATCTAAAAGTTATAATCAAAAGATATTTTGATGTGTTTGTTGATATAAGGGAGAATACTGATTCCCCGGATAAAGAACTACAAAATATCAAAGATGGTGACAAGGGAAAGAATTTATGCTTAGAAGAAATTTGGAATTTGGAAGCCAAAAATGATGATCTATCTATACAAATAGCATAATTTTTTTTGGAATATTTCATGATTTAAACATTATTTTCTTCATTTGAATTCAAGGATAATTAAGAAAGGTGAAATGGTGGATCTACTCTCTATAGATTCCTAATATGATATGACCAATGGTAGACACTCTAGAGATAACTTATCTATAAATTTGAATCTATGGAAAAGAATATAAAACAATTATAAAAAGAGTTAGAGTATGTTTAGAAATAATTTGAGCAGTCTAATATCATAGGAAACCCTAAATCGAAAGAATATTTTTAATTTACTATTTTATTATCCAGTGGTAGGTGATGATGAAATTAAAAGAAATTATGATACTTACTATAAAAAACAACAAATGGTTGTCAAATCCTAAAGGCCATGTAGTTGGGGAAAACATGGTCCTATATATGATGAACTATCTCTCATACATGATATGAATTTTCCATGAATAGTTCCAGAAAAAAGAAAAATAGTATAGATTTTGGAAGGAGTCATTAGAAGGTTTTTACATGAAATAATGACAACATGTGCTATTTATATGGGATGCAAGGTCAAATTTAAGGTCTTATTCGAAGTATTGAAATATATTTTATTTTTTGAAGACATAAATATTTCTAAATAGGATAATAATACAAAGGTTGTTGAAAATTCTAAATGGAATGTCAACAAGAAAAAAGTAGCCATAAAATTATATTATTGGCGAAGACAGGGAAACACCATGAGTATGTTTCAATAAGTATATGGGATAAATGTTAGAAGAATAACTCTTGATATATTAACATCTCAGTTGAAAAAGGATGGAATGAGGTATGTTTTTAATGTTAGTCAGTTCATATTTTCTAATTATGGGAATGTGGAATGATATCACAATTAGAATAAGGAATGGTTAGACAAAGAAATTAAAAGGAAATTTTCAACTCCAGTGGTGTATAATGAGAAATACTACACTAGAAGTTAACCTAGTATGTTTAAATATGGGTTTATATCATAGGATGAAACACATAGATATTAAAGGTGTAAAAAAATTATTTCCATTGAAACAATCACTCCCAACATAGCATAGTGAGTTGACATGGATATATAATAAAATACATATAAATAATGAATTCCTCGACCAAATTATGTGTCATTATACAAGATGATAAGTGGATTAAAGATAATTATCCCACTAATGGAGTAAGAATCAAGCGGATAAAATTAATGGAAACACTCCATGCTAGAAAAACAATCACGAAAAATATCATATAAGTGGAGCGTCAAAGAATGAAATTTGTTACAGTGGTTTTAAAAATAATATTTTGTAAATACCAGACCTAATTTTCATAAATATAAAAATATGACTGAGCATGTGGGTATAGAATTTCTAGTTATATGGCTCGAATAGATGAAGTTGGATAGGTATATAGAATAATCATATAATGATTATAGTTCTAAATAATAAAGTATCAAAGGGTTTATCCATCAAGAACAACCAAAAATCCTATTCATGGGGATTTCAGACTAACCCCTCTACATATTGGTTAAAATCATCACATATTTTCATTATTTTTTGAATTATTATAGGGGAAACAATCCATGGGGTGTGTGTGTGAAGAATTGGAATTGGTGCATTAGTTTAATAGTGATGCAAGAAATAATAAGATTCATAACTCTTGAAAATCACATATGGTATCAGATTCAACAAGTGGTGTTACACAAAATCATATTTCAAATATTTATGTTGAATTTTCATGTTTTGGAAAAGGGGTATTATATGAAGAAGTGATGGATGTGAAACTGAAAAGCTATCAAGGATATACTTGAATAAACTAGAGTTTACAATTCCCAATGTATATTCAACCATTGGTATCGTACAATAATTAATGTATTATTTTTCCACTATGAAAACAAATCTCCGGGGAGAATAAGACAAATTATTGTATCTCATGATTATCCATTTTTTTCTAACAATGTGGTATCATCTTTTTTTAATCAGGATTCCAAGAAGTCGAAAGAGAAAATAAAAAATGTTTCCAACATTTTGATTACCTGCAATGAAGAGTAATTTGAATCCTGAATTCACCTAAATAATTAGTATTAATTATTTATATATTTCTAATGCAGGTGTTTTTTAGAGAGATATGGTTATAATTATTGTAGATGATAATTTCTCATCTAAAGAAAGAGTTGTCTAAATATTTGAGGAATGTCATTCTACATGAATACCTAGAAGTAAATGGCATAGGGATAAATATAAAATATTTTCATAAACACTCATTTCCAAAAAATAGTTATGACATTGTAGTGTTAGTGGACCTATCAATGACTCCATACCATGTTTTAATTATACATGATTGAATTATTTTAGTAATGTGCAGATATAAATAGGAATAAAACTTTGATCATGAAATGTCCTAAAATAATAAAAGTTTAAATAAAAAGTTGATAAATGGTATAAAATGTGGAATTCAAATAGTTAACATATATATATCGTCTTCAGATTTCAAACTATTGTGCCTCATGGGATAAGTAGAAGTGTACGACCAAACGGGGAGTGAAATTTCTCTTTATCTCGATTTTAAGAGCTTAAAGTCTAATGTGTGTCCCCTTATGATTATAAATATTATTGAAAATTTTATATATAGATATCATTAACAAAAAGGGATTAAATTAATTAATAACATAATCCCAAATTATATTCTATGATAAATGGGGAGATTGATGTGAAGCTTTCCTTTAGTATCCATTGAAATAGGTAGTGCAGTGAAGTATAGATCCTCTTTTTGGTGAAAACAATGCATCATGACAGACATATGTGTGAAGCTAATATAATGGATAGATAAAGTGTGTGAACATTGGGATGAAATGAGCTATCCCTAAATCTTATTAGGCAGAGATCCATGGTAGATAATTTATCCAGCTAAAACCTTATATTAACAGTTGGATTTAGTGGATTTTGTATATCAGTACATTTCCGTTGTATTCTCCTTGGAAGTATCCTAGTGAGGGTGAATCAAGTAAAAATAATTGTGACCATATGATTTCATTAATACATTAATATCTATGTATCATCCTCAAAAAATGGAAGGAATAATATCAATATTAACCCTGAATAGAAAATGAAGTGACCCATATAATAATGATGTCAAGATCTGGTGAGGCAGGAAGAACAAAAAAAGAATAACCATACCGTAATTAACCCATCATGGTATCTAATCCCATATTGAGACTAACAATAAGAAATATGTATTTTTTAACAGATTTTTCTATCTAATATAATGATTTTATGATAACATTTTAACCATTATTTTTGAAACAAAGAACCACTCACCATACAAAAATCACTTCAAGGGTAGTGGTATCTTTCTATTCCTATGATGGTGGATGATGGATTGATATACGATTGTTATTTTATTTATTTTAATAATATTTTATTTGAATATTTATCTGTCAAATATTATTTTGATTCAGTTTTGGTATGTCAAATATTTGAAGAATAAATGGTGGATTTAGTTATTAAAATTTATCATCATTAATATTATTAATTTTTATATATGAATTATTGAAGAAATGGTTTATTAAAATCATGGGAATATTTTTATTATTAATATAATTTTTATGACATAATTTTAGAAAAATTGTTAAAACATATATTTTAATGAAATTATTGAATAATTAATTAAACAATTGTTTTGACTATTTTATGGGAATATAATATTAATTAAATATTTTTAAATGTAAATTTAAAAAAAAATAAGAAACATATTAAATTATGTAAATATCATAGATAGATGTAACACAAAATATGTATATAAATATAATGAAAATACCGAATGAATTGTGGAGTCAAATGAAATAAATGGGGTATATTGATTTGGAATAGTAATGAATTTGTCTGTTTTAATATTATCACTATTTTATTTTAATGTTGAAAATATTTGATGATACAAATTTAATTCTTATGAATTGAATGTAAGGATAATTATTTTGATAAGAGATTGGAGAATTGAGTTCAATTACTATGTTCTCTTCTTAAAAATATTGGGTGAGTCGTGTCCTTCCATTTTTCAACAAAAATAAATATTTTATTTGTGAGAAAAGGTTCTAGATACAACTCTTTCTTATATAAATTAATTATGTTTTTAATAAATTTCAATGAATGTGTTTTATTTTTATTTATCATGATTGATAATTTTATGGGTGTCATTTAGGGAAAATCTATTTGGAGCAATTTTACTCAGCCTCAAAATACATATATCTATTTTCATTCAAAAAATTCATATCATAATTGTATAAAACAGAATGTAATTTTTTTAATAAATACTAACTAAAAGAGATTTTAAAAGGGAGACCTGTTTCATTGTCTAACATTACACCTAATGTAGAGGATTGAAATAACCATTTTTTTGAAAATTATTTCTATTTATCATTGTTTTTTATTTTGGAGTGTCTAACCAAACACTTAAATTTATATCTACAACAGTTCATATTTTTATAAATATTTATATTGACAATTTTTTATAATTGATACATTTTGTATAATTATTGGGTATTTATTGGAAGAAATATGAAACCCTAATAGTTTATATTTTATCTGTAAAAAAGTTATTTGAATTTAGAAATTAGGGAACTGACTTGAGGCCTTATTGAATATTAGGTTCTGTATTTAGGTAAGTATTTGAGTTGTGACATTACAATATAGTATATTAGAAGAATATTTAATCATGAATTGGAAATAAAATAGTATGTGTTGTAATATGATAGTGGCAACTCAAAATATAAACATAACGGGATTAACTAACCTATTTATATTGAACATCTAGTTAGTGATGACATTATATAGAACAATAGGGTTGAAAGTATCTTATAATATTTTTTTATTTTTTATAAAATAATAGGAATCTTAAAAATAGTGTGTTTGGATAAAATCATGTTTACACATCATTATAGTCATAACAATAGTTCAAATTTCATGAATATTAATATTTTAAAGAGTTCAATACTTAAGAATGGTTTTAAAAAAATCATGACTAATGATTTTGAAAATTAAATTAATTTTTTCATCAAAAGACTTGAGCAAAAATATTTTAGAAATATTATTTTAAAAAACATAATTGATGAACAAGGAGACCAATGGAATAGTCTAGGATAATTTTATATATATATTGAATGTCAATGATTATAATCAAGTATGGATATTTTTTAATATAATTTATGTTATTATATATGAATGTGTGAGGTTTTATATATATGTGGTTGCTTAAAGTGATTATTAATTATGAAACAAATGGTTTAATGAATATTTATTGTAGAATTTTTGAAATTCCTTCATGAAGATAAAATTTTTAATAACATAGTTTTGAGAACATAAATGATTTTATTAAGCTCTTGAATTATTTTATTCACTATATCAAAATGATTGGAAAAATATTTGACACCAATATGATATGGTATATGGATGAATACATGATACTTTTATGGTTAAATATTCTAATGATCAATTTTCATTCTTAGGATTAGAATTATAATAATTGGTTGTAATGGATCAAATATATATTTCAATTTTTCCACACCCCAAAATATTTTATATTGAACCTTGTTATGTGTTTGATTAAGAGGCCAAATAATAAATGGTGGGAGATATGAAAAAAGATAAACTAAATGAGGAAATTTCATGGGTAATTTTTTAATAATATTAAACATAAAATTTGGTCCACATATGTTCATATTGATAATGTATTATGTGTTTCTGGATTTTGATATTGGAAATAATAAAATTTTAAAATTCACACATAGTTTATCAAATATTTCTTGTTTCATAATAGAATTATAGAAAAAACTATAATATGAAGGATAAAATTTTTGGATAAGGATTTCATGCATTACTCATGTAATGGTTATATTGTTTCACTAAACAACATATTTTAATGTAGTGGAGAAAATAGACATTGGGAAACAGAAATTGTAGAATCTCATTGTGTTTGTTTTCTTTTTATTTGATGTTGTGAATGTATGAATTCGTTTAGTGGACATAAGAGGATGTGTGATGAATTCAGATAAGGATATATATATTGGTTAAATATAAGAGATTAAATACCTCTTATAGAATGAATTTAATATAGTGTTATAAATGTGTCAGTGTGGGATACATGAAGCAGCACTGTGTTATCGAGTATAGACCATATCATTAATGTGTATTTTGTTCATTATTAGTAAATGTATTACAAATTCATAAATTGATAATATAATCTAATTTATTTAAATTATATTACAGGATTAATGATTTTAGATAAGATGTTTTGATAGTATAGATCATGAACATATGCTAGAGAAGGTGGTAACCAGTGGTCGGGTTACACTTGAATAAAAATAGGATAACTATTTGTTATATAGCATGGAATAGAGGATTCATAGGATAGTAATATGTCTATAAACATAACACTATAAATATAATATATTATAATCTTTTTATTATTTAATATAACTATATCACACATCTTTATATTTCCTTAATCTAATGCAAAAAATTTGTTTGAGTGTGGATTTAATTCATTATTCTAAATATATCATCAAGTCATTATAAGAAATAATGGATAGTATATTTAAATTCCAAATTATTTTAAAATTATTATTAATGTGGAAATATCATGAGATTTTATATTTCATGAGATGGAATATTATAACCTAATCAATGGAAATAATTGGTTTTTTATATTCAATGATAAATTTGACTATTATAGTGATCAATTTATTTATTTCATTAGATGGGGTATCCATTATTACGGATTAGATTCATATATTTGAAAATCCATGACCTCAAAATCCTAGAGCATGTGAATTACTTTATTAAATTTGCATGATTATAAGGAATAAAATACATAGGGACCAACCAGTTTTGAAGTTTTGTAAAACTAGATTACATACATGATACACATTTTACAAATGGATAAGAACATAATAAAAAACAAATAATAATAAAATGACTTGTTTAAACGAATACAAAGGATCCCTCTTCATAATATTGGGAAAGGAAACAAAATAATGGTGAGATAAGATTCTCATTAAGGGTATGTAATGTTTAAGAAATAATGAATTGAAGAGAATAAATCAACATGGATAGGAAAATAATTATAGTGAATTTAATTTAATCAATAATCTATGAATGAAATGCATCAATAGATACATCGACCCAAAATATAATGGATAAATAATAACTAAAATAAATTTAGTTATAAATTATTAGATGTTATGTGTATGGCACATGTACCACTACAATCAATACTTTTCACAAGATGATTTATATATGTTGGTAGAAGCCCATTTTTTCTTCATGTAAACAAAGTCAATGAATTTCTTGCCAAAAAATTTTATTTTATTGGACTACCACTGCATTGAGGTGCTTCCATCAACTTATTCCTAAAACATTGGACATTCATTTAATAGCCCCCAACTCATGTCATACCAGTTCAAATCATTCCTCAATTATCAAATAAATGATTTTCAAGGATATTTTTAAATTATTGTGTATCATTCCACATTGAAATAATTAATCCAAAAGACTAATGAAGGTAGAAAATTATCAAATAAAAAAATTAATACCATTAATATAATGATATTAATGAAATGATATGTCAAAAAGGGAAGTATATACAACCCAAAAAAAATTAATTTGCGAAAATGACATTTATATCACAATTGTAAAAAATTGATATGAAAATACATTAAAACTCTTTAATTATATATAAATATGGTCGAACATTTAAAAAAGAAAATATTTTATTTGAAAATAACATTGTAATCTTTTAAAAGAAGCATTAAAAAATTAGTTCATAAGGAAGTTTAAAAATTCAATTCATGCCATATAAGATAAAAAATAGACCTTTTAATTTTTTATAAAGAAGTTATAACGTACCTAAATTTGGAAAATGGCACAATGATTGATTTTCAAATATTTTTTAAAAATATAAAAAGGAGTAAAAATGAAATAAAAAAATTAATATAGATTAGTAAAATGAATTTTTAATGAATTTTTAGAAAACACTATGATAGATAAGAATATTCCCCAATAGCTGCTTAAACAAAAACAAACTCGAATAATTATGAGATTATGAAATAACACATGGACACATTATAATTAGAAGAATCACATTTTCATAAATTAAATTAAATTATCTATTTATTAAAATATGATAATATTGTTTATAATACCCATAAAATGCATTCGTGGATGGTACATACACCACAAAAAATAAATAATTAATGTATAAGTCATGAGTCCCATTGAAATAAAAGTGAGATAAAGATCCCTTACGTCACACATCATTTTTATTTGGACAATCTTTAACCTCATGTATAATTTTTTAATGAATGTTTTATATTTATATACGAAATCTATTAATATTTATCATATAATATATTTTTTTCTTATATTTTTTTCACCGATTTCTTAATAATATTTCATAATTTACACTATTTCATGTGTTAATTTCCTACTTTCTCAAATATGTTTTGATATGTTATTTGTTGTTCCAATTAAATAGATAGTGATTAAAAAATATGAATAATTTAAAAAATGATTTATAAATATTATATATTCATTATATATATATATATTTATTTATTTATAATAAACAAAAAAAAATTTGTAGATAATAAATGAAATTTACAGTTCATGGACAATGTAGGTCGTACATTTGCATGAATGCTACTTTCATTTCATTTTCGTATTAAAAGAATCAAAAGTAAATTATATATATATATATATATATATATAATTCCTATATGATATATATTTCTTATATATCACATATTTTTATTGAAACCAACCTTTATGTGTTCTATTAATAGTGTGAATGAAACACATCACTTTGAGGAAATAGTAGTCTAAACATCCACAAACGATGTTATCATATTTATTGAAAATGGAAATCATAATGTTTTCTATTATATAATAATTAATGAAGTATTAAGAAAACATAAATATAATATATATAATATAGAAATAGTGTTTTCAACCTAATGGATTACCATGAGAGGTGGTAAAGGAAAAAATGAACAACATTGTTTCTTGAGGTGGTATTTCGCCGTACATAAAGTATAAAATAATTAACCATATGATGGAAATGTATGAATAGGTAGAGGTAGAAGCATTAACTTAAAAATATACAATTATATTTACGATACTCGTATTACTATGTAATCATGGAATAGAAAGTAATGAAGGAGTGGGGAACGAAATAAAACTCAAGTGATTATTGAGGAACATTACCTCATTTTCAGGTAATATTTTTTTGATTTATAAAAAATATATATTAATGGATGGCGTTATGTCTAAATGGAGTCTTCTATAATGGGTTAAGGGAATTTTGGATCTTATTTTTGTAGGGATAGGTGGATCTAGAATACTAAATGTTGTTTGATAATGTGAGGGATGAAGTGCCATTTTATAATTGGGGTGAGGGGTACTTTTTAGAAACTATCAAAATATTTAAATAATATAAATTAGTTTTATACTCCAAATGGTTCCAAAGTGATTTATTTAGAAGATAAGATGACTATGAGAAATATACTCCCAACCAATAATTTTTTAGACAAGTATAGGTCATATTATTACCCTAATCTTTTGGCTTTGACCCTTAATTAAACCCTTGAAGGCTTACCATGGCATCTTGGATTTTTTTACTCTTTAAGGTTTCATATAATGACTATAACATTACAAAAAAACACAAAATTATTCATGGATTAAAGTTTAAACTTTATATAAATTATTATGATCATGTCTATATTTTAATGAATTTTATATCGTTTAATAAAAGTTTATTTATTTTAAAATATCATTATTGTCATTTTGGGAACTATTCATCTCGTGGATTTTTGTAAAATATCAAAAAAAAGATAAATTTGAAAAAAAAAGTTAATTATTCAATAATAAGAACAGATAATTTGGAATATTTTTGATGAAATTACTTATATCAAATTATATATTATAATATTTGTAACAATATTTTTTATTTGCCTATTATTTAAATAATTACTGCATCATCATTGTAAAATCCATTAATTTAACTATTTATACTTTAAAAATTAAAAATAAATTATCATGATTAATATAAAAATTATTTATTTCCAACAAATTTTTATAATGAAAAACTTTTTCTTAGTGATGATATAAAAAAAATAGAAGACTTCTTAAAAACATGAGTGTAACATATTGGACATCCCTTAGAATAAAATACTAAAAAATGATTTGATTCATCCAAGTGGATCCATGAGGCCATAAAATCTGACCAAGGATGATTTTTGTCGACACAAACTTATCCAAAAATTATTAGGACATGTTTTGGGTGGTTTTATAATACTTATAATTTTATTTTTATCTTTAATTACCCGATTTACCCTTTATCATGGTAATTAAAAGTAAATATTAAGGTCACACTTCATATGGAACAAAAATAAAAGGAATTTTTTTTACATAATATGGAGTCACTAATTCAAAATATGAATTTAATATTTAAATCATCAAAACATATATGTTTCATTATTAATTTAAAATTAATATCATTGGCGAAATAAGAAAACAAGTTTTTAAAGTGAAAACATCCAAAAGATTTAATTTCTTTCACATCAAAATTCTATTTTAAATTTATAAAATGACTAATATTATTTTATTTGATAAAATATTTATCTATTTATACTTTAAAAACAATTAAAATATAACCTATCATTAAAATTATTTTTCAAAAATTATTTTTTTCTATTAAAATGAAATATTTTGTCAGTATTCAACAAAAAATGAACCTTACAAGAAAGTTACCAAAAATTAAATGTATATTTTTATATTGTGAATTAAAATAAGTCGTTATTTTGTAAAATAAAATATTAAAAATTGTAAAAAATTCTATTTAAAATTAGTTCTTCATTAAAAGGATGTAAAACTACCTTTAGAGACATATATGTTTTAATGCATAAATTTGGGTTTACTGTTCTCTTATGCACATTAAATATATTTAATGATTGTAAAAAATATTTTCTTAAATATATATTACATTAAAATCATTAACTAATTTTATTTAATTTATTTTAATAGAATAAAATGACTTTGTCAGCATAAAAATAGTTCATTATAAAAACATTTTTTATATATTCAGTTGTTTCCTATATTCATTTATAATTAATTTCTAACCAATGAATTCAACCATATATTTTCGTAATTTATTTAATACTATTCAAAACATCCAATGTAATAGGTAGTTTATATCTTATTATATATAACAATGATATTTTGACAATATATTTTGTTCTACGGTAAAACTCGGCCTAGTATGTAACACAACCAACTCATTATTTTGTGTATCATAAGCATAACATGTTGTTTCATATAAATTATGGTATAAAGAGATTACATTTATTCAAAAATGAAAATATCTTAATGCATTTGGGTCTCTCATTCTCCCCACCAAAATTAAATTGTGTCCTCACAATTTAAACGTGATCTCGAATGTCTCTGTTTTGATATTTGAAAATAAACAACTGTTAAAAAACAGATATCATAAATAGAATTGATAACACACTATCTTAAGAAGAGGGATAAGAAAATCCGAGTGTCAATACACAACTAGGATTTTGAATACGAGAATAGTAGAGAAAACAAGGATGTGAAAGAGAAATTTAACAAGCATGTTTTGATGGAGAGTGATAGTGTAACATCTCAGCCTAAGTGTCAAGAACTAGTGACACAAACCGGACCTCTAAATGACCTCAATAATGAATCCTTGGATGCCATTGGATTACAACTATTAGTGAGTGTCTAATATCAGTCATGGGGAGACAATACCATCTTTTATCAGAGTAATATTGTAGAATCAAATATGTTTTAATGGAATAATTTATAACCATAAACAGAATAGTACCAAGATAAAAAGATGACCAGAATTAGAGGAACAATACTAAAACTAAACAATAAATATTCATCCTAATGTATGTTTCAATCATCTAAAATGAAAGCCCAAAAGAAAATAAACTGACAACTCTAAAACGTGTCTTGATCCATGTGTAGTTCCCTCAACCATGCTCCATCCTTAATTAGCCATTATACATAGGGAATTTTCCCTTATATTGTTCTACATAAAAGAAATCACTTTGGGTACTGAGAAGGAAGCCTGAGTAGGGTTTGAGTATAACTCACTAGGCCACAAAAAATGGTGTCTAAAACATCAAACAGTCAATAACAGTGTATGAAGTCAATGAAATAAACAATAAAAATTTGTACATAAATAGTTATGACATTATCATTTATTCATTATTTAACCTTATAAACCCCCTGGTTCCTGAAGAATCCTAAACCTCAATACCTGATTAAGCTGGTGCCGGAGTCTGAACGAGTTGAAATTAATGTTTCAGAAATCATTTTTGAAATTAAAATTATTTATCCATTTAATTTCAAATCATAAAATAGATTTTTTGAAGCATAGTTCATTTCCCACAATTTGGGTCTAGATATTCATTCCTAGGATCCCATGGTCCTGGAAAGTAGATGATCATGTCCCATACATATTTATCACTACGACCTTTGTAAATAAAAGACCATGTCCTGCACAGATGGGATTTGGAAATAGCAGACCACGAACAAAAAGTATTTATCAAAAAAATTTAAATACAGGATTTGGAAAGAGCAAACCATGAAGAACAAACATTTATCAAAAATCAAGACATCACAATATAACTTCAATTAATATTAATAAACTTTTAATGTTTTTGTAACACCCTGATCGTTCACAATACGCTTCTCTTTCAATAATGCAATAGTTTGCATTGTACGCAATTACGAGTTCTAACACACACCACAACCAATAAAAGTAGCCGTTATGAATAGTAATACATAATTTTATAAATTTTATAAATTTTATCTTTCCAAATGGAATTGGTTTTTGTATTCGGAATATCAAAATTATCCTAATTTGAATTTTTTGTAATTTTTTGAGAACTTCTAATTTTTTATGAATAGTGAAAAATACATAAAAAGAACTTTTTTAATCAAAATAATTTATAGTGATAAATTAAAATATTGAGTTGTTTTAATGTATAATTAGAATATATTTTTACCATTTTATCCAATGTTGTTCATTAGAATTAATTTCACTTTGAAATTAGACATAAATAATTGTCAATCTTTTGATATATATTGTTTCTTAAAAACACGATATTTGTTGTGACATCGGGAATTAGTTATAAAATTAATTAATGCAACTTATATGTTTGGAATTTTGTAAAATAGACAATATTTTTGAATTCGGAATATAAATTATTGCTTAGGGTGAAATTTTGGCATTGTTCTGAAAACATCATTTTTTGATGAATAGTGAAACCACTATGTGGTAGTTAAAAAACTGATTTTTTGTTTAAATGAAACATTACCACTTCTGTGATTTGATTTTCAAAAATCCGACATACATGGTTGTGATTAGGGAGTAAAATGTGGTTCAATGGGATTAAAATAATTTTTTGGTGGATAGTAACTTTTATGTTTAATTAATCGCGATTAAAGGTAATTAGTGAAATTTAAGGTAAAAATGATATTTTAAAAATATGAAAATACCTTTACACTTGTCCTACCCCTATTGTATGAGTCATGTACAACGAATAAAATCCATGGGTCAAATTGGGGACCCCATGGAGCCACTTTGGTAGACAAATGACATTAAAAACTTTTCTTTAATGTTAAAATAAAAATGCCACAAACATGAGTTGTTTTACTAAAAAAAAATTAGATGGAGTTATACAAGTCATATATTTGACTATAAATTTTAATTAGAAAGATAAAAAGATTTCCTACATCATTATAATTTTTTTATAATATTTAGAAATTAAATAAATTAAATTTTTTATGACAACATAATGATGCAGCAATTACCTCATTAATTAACGATTTAAATAAAATGGAAAGATAATGTTAATATAAGACTTACACAGGTCAAAAACCTATTGGATGAGTATATTTGGAACCCTTATCACCTTATCTTAGATATATATAATTTTGGGACATTTGAAATCCGAAAATCATCTCATAATAATATAACATTTCATTAGTTTCCAAGAGTGCCCCTCCTCTCCTCATATAAAAGGCCCTCACCACAACCACCTTATTCACACCTTCCAAGACATTTGGATCGACCAAACTCTGCCAAAATACTCTCTCAACTTTCCTCTCATACTCCTAGAAGCCTAAATTTGGGCATAATTCTTCCCACGGAAGCCTTTGGCTCAAATCAAAAAGAGTTACCTGATTTCAAGGTAATGTCTTCTTTTATGTTCTTTTGTTTTATTTTTCTTCTCAAAAAACCTAAACTCTTTTTATTCCTTTCCATTATAACAACAAAAGTATCTAAAATATACTAGGATATTGTTATGATAAGGATTTGATTTACACTTACACCCACCTTCGTCGAATGGTTAAAGAACATACTCTTTCTGTGGGTTGCGAAATACTGCCTCACGAAGCGATGATTGTTCAATATTCTTTTAACACCTCTAATGGTGGCAATTTTTATGACACTATTTTCATATATGATATATATATATTATGTTTATGTTTTCCTTATGATTCTCTATTTCTCATTTATGGAATACCTTTAGGATTTCCATTATGGGTAAACACGATATTTTCATTTTAGGAAGTGCGGACTACCGCCTCCTCAAAGTGATTTGAATCGTTAATGCCATATGTGGGATGTATAAAGGATGGAGTAAATGGTATTATACATTATATTATACTGGAATTACATTATAACTTTATATAATTATAACTTCATTCCATTTAATACAAAATAGAATTGAAAGCAGCATTCATGTGTACGTACGGCTTACCGTCTCAATGAACGGTGCATTTCATTTCATACCTCTAAATGTTATGTAATATTATAAATGAATGTATATAATGGATAGATATTATTTATATGATATCTAAATCATGAATATAATTATCGACATAATGGATATTTTACCACATGAACAAAGTGTAATTATTAGAAGTTTATTTGTGACTCAAGTACCTAAGATTGACAAAACGACCATTATTAGCTTAAATAATTAAATAATGCTCATAACATGGTAATAAGTGATATAAAAGGAATAATGAACTTTAAAGAGGTTCATATGTAGGTAGATATTAACTCTAATTTATTATTCAGGAGGTTAAAGAGCGGTCGAGTCAAGTCGGACACGAGGTAAGGGAACTTCTTAACCCAATTTCCATTATTTGGGTTAATCTCCTACTTTCAAATTATGTCATGATATTATTATTTCCTATAATGTATTTGTACTTTCTTTATGTGTACATATAGTTAAAACACATAATATATCTACTTTATTTAAAAAATTGATCTTTGTAAGGGTCTTCATCTCAATCCCCTTTCATTGAGTCATATTTTGTTTTATACACAACTTTCTTTTATACGGTGTATAAACCCCTTTGACTTTGACTTTTATTCAAAAGGAATCTTTTTTTACAAAAAAAATTTATAAACGAAAAAAGGAATGCTTTTGTCTTAGATATGCGGCGACTACGATTTCTCCGCCGTCGTGACCATTATTTGTGTTTCGGCTTCCTCTATAAGCCATAACATTTTTTAAATGAAAAATAAATACCAAATTTTAATTTTCTTTTATTTTCATATTGAAAATTGTTTTGATAAAGTTTTTATTAAATCAATGTGTTGTATTGATATCTTGTTATTGAAATGTGGAAATTTTATGTTTCTTTTATGCATGTTTTATGTGATACGATTATGTTATGGTTTATGATATGTTTAAACCTGTTCATATGAGGAATGCATTGGACTTAAAAAGTGACAGGTGGAGCCCGCTATAGCTCCTCGATGCGTCAGTATGTCTCATGAGACAAACTAGTGTCTTGGCATGAGGCCTTGACAAAATCTTATTTGTGGTCTTGGAACAAGGCCTTGGCTATGTGGTTATGATAGTATGGCATTATGCATTCCATCATTATGAAAGTGGTTATTGACATTGCATGTGATTATTCGACCAGTAGAATATCCATGTGAATAAGTAAATAGCATTATCTCATTTTACTTTTTCCATATTATGTTTAAGTTCATGTTTAAAAGGCTTTTGTTTTAGTTATACGTTGCCTTAAATGTTTATGTTTATTTATAAAAGCTTCCGCTATATTGTTATCCTTACTGAGCGTCTGAGATCACCCCTTCCAATGTTTTAATTTTTCCAGGATGTGAAGAAGTATATTATAAATGACCTGTAGGGATAGTATGAGGGGATAAGAAGAAAATATTTTGTTGTAGTTTTGTTTTACTTTATGATGTAATGTATGACTTATAAATGTATCTAGTATTTCCAAGGCTACAAATCTAATTGGTCTTTCGAGACATGATCATTTGTGATCATGACAATGTTACGCAATAATACACCGACTCTGGGTAGCTAGGGTCTGGGTGTTACAGTTGGTATCAGAGGCAGTTTAGTACTAACCTTGGAATCTAGATTTAGATAAACTCTGATTAGAGCACATTGCCCGAAGATAGACATTGAGTATTAGTATAGAATAAATTCCTAAAATTTTGGTATTATAGAGATTTTGTAAGTCTTATGAGAAATACATCCTTGTCTGGATACGAGCAGATAGAGGCGGCTCTGGCACAGATGTACCTAGGGTTAAAACCCAAAAACACCGCTTTGAGATAGACTCGAATGGGAACTGGTGCACGACAACAGGCCTTGCTGCACTCTTGGTTACGACACTCCCGGGGGATATGCTTAGGATAATTCTCATTTTCTTTAAAAACCATTATGAAGTGAATATGAGTATATAAATCCTAAAAGAAAACATTTCTTTTTTTTTTGATTATGGAATATATCCATAAATAGTTCAATTTTTTTAAGTGTTTTACACGTATGGAATTATGTATTTTAATTCATAAACTAATCTAGTTTATTCCATTGTTTAGAAATGGCGCCTATAGGGAGGAATGGAAACCGTATCAATACACGCACTCCATGTTGGGATTTCCCTCCTGCTCAAGATAATTATTTTGGAGATAGAGATACAACTGGTGCTGATCAACTTATTACCATACTGGGACAACTCACTCAGGTTATGAATAATAACCTTACTCGTATCGAGCACCCTGATGCGCAACATCGAGGATCAATGTTAGACCGATTCATGAGGAAAAAACCACCAACATTCAATTGAATTAAAAATCCCTTAGCAGCTAAGAAATGGATAAATTCATTAATGAAAATATTCCATGCCTTGGGGAGTAGTGAATGGGAAAAGGTTATCATGGCAGTTTACCGCCTCACTGGAGATGCTGATCAATGGTGGTCATTGATTCAAATTAAAAAGGAAGATGAATAAGTATCAAGTATGGAATGGAAAGAGTTCAAAGATCTTTTCTTAGAAAAATACATTCCTCGTGACCATCGAGCAGATATGGAAAGTCAATATTTGAGTCTGAGACAAAAGGAGGATGAGAATGTTGCAATGTCTGAGGCCAACTTTACAAGGTTAGCGAGGTATGCTGCAGATTATATACGTAACACAATAAGTAATATTGATCGTTTCTTTGATGGGTTAAAACCATTTCTCCATCATGATTTAGTATCATAATCCTTCTCATCGTACGAAGATATTGTCTCGTGTGCTTTCAAGAAAGAAAAAGAATTCTCTAATTCTTAGGACAGCAAAGTTAAGCAATAGAAGAAGAGAATGGGGGAACAAGAGATAGATAAAGGGAAAAAGGGAAAGAAGTATTTTCCATTATGTGATAATTGTGGGAAGAATCACCCCAGTGCATTCCTAAAAGGAATGGGAGTTTGTTATAAATGTGGAGAAAAAGGTCACCAGGCTCGTGATTTCAAGGGAAAGAAAGAGGCTATCAATTTTGAATGCTACAATTGAAAGGAGATGGGGAATTTTGAAAATGAATGTCCTAAGCATCAGGGAAACTTACCTCAGAAAAGGCCAAGGGATCAAGGAAAATCATATATTGTTACTACAGTTGAAGTTGAATAATTAATGTATTGGTGCTTTTGGACATAAAGATTATATTCGGGTTATAAGAATAATGTGATATATATAAGGATTGTACTGTAGTACTTGTTGTTTCATTTAGGTTTTAATATGATGAAGGTAATCATATTTTTAGTATGTGACAATAAGAGAAACTTTACTTTGTTTGGGGAATCTGATGTTACAATTGATTTTGGAATTTAGAGACCTTTTAGAGAATGTCTGGATAGAGGTATTTTGGATAACTATATAGGTTGGAATGGATTAAGTTGAACCTTGGATAGTATTTTTTAAGGTTAAAACATTTATGAATATTGTTTTTGGAATATTATAATACTATAGTTTTAGAAAAAGGACAACCTGTAGGTTGGGGGATAACCCGTCGCGTCGGACAAAGCTGTAGGAATCGAACCCACAACCATAGTGAGACGGGACTTTATTACCTACCACTAGCCTACAGGAAGTCCCTGGTTATTACAAAAAAAGTTTTCCTAGTCTAAATGGTATGTGTTGATATTTGGAACCTTATACAATTAGGATTAATTGAATATTTTTGAGTTCTATTACCTTTTGGAGTGAATGATGTGTTTTTGGTAAAAATTTATTAAAGAATGAAAGTCTACATTACAAGTAAGTATATTTCCTTACGTTCTTAAAAAATCTCTTAAATAAATTCCTCAACTTTATAAAAGGTAACTTAAAACAAAAACATTGTCGGTTAACTTTTCCAACTGGGGATTCAATGACCGTTTAACCAATCACAGGTTTGTGATTTTCTTGTGGTTAACTTTCTCCTAATCCTATTTTCTACAACTCTCCATCAGACCTTGATGGTTTTTTTCTCCTCCATATCCATATTTTCATATAATCCTAGTATGGGCTATCTTGGGTGACCGTTGTACTTCTATTTCTTTCTTTTAATGTTATATTTTTATTAACCTTATTTCCAATGTGGGTTTTCCACAAAGGTATTTTCTATTTTCAACATATTATTTTCAAAGAAAAATTTCAAATTGCGAGGATGAAATTTATTTAAGGAGGAAAGAATGTAACACCCCGAGAATTCAAGATACACTTCTCTTTCAATAATGAAATAGCTTACATTGTACGCAACTTCGAGTTCTAACGCACACCACAACCAATCAAAGTAGCCATTATGAATAGTTGTACATAATTTTTGAAATTTTTGAAATTTTATCTTTCCAAATGGACTTCGTTTCTGTATTCGGAATATAAAAATTATCCTAAGTTGATTTTTTAGTAATTTTCTGAGAACTTCCAATTTTTAATGAATAGTGAAAAATACTTAAAAACAACTTTTTTAATAAAAATAATTTATAGTGATAAATTATACTATTGAGTGGTTTTAAAGTATAATTAGAATATATTTTTACCATTCTATCCAACATTTTTCATTAGAATTAATTTCACTTTGAAATTATACATAAACAATTGTCAATCTTTTGATATATATTATTTCTTAAAAACACGCTATTTGTTGTGACATCGGGAATTAGTTATAAAAATAATTAATGCAACTTATATGTTTAAATTTTTTTAAAATAGACACCATTTTGGAATTCGGAATATCAATTATAGCTTATGGTGAAATTTTGGAATTGTTCTGAAAAACTTCAATTTTTGATGAATAGTGAAACCACTAAGTGGTAGTTAAAAAACTGATTTTTTGTTTAAATGAAAAATTACCACTTCTGTGATTTAATTTTCAAAAATACGACACACATGGTTCTCATTAGGATGTAAAATGTGGTTCAATGGGATTAAACTAATTTTATGGTGAATAGAAACTTTTAGGTATAATTAATCGCGATTAAAGGTAATTAGTGAAATTTAAGGTAAAAATGATATTATAAAAATATGAAAATACCATTACACTTGTCCTAACCCTATTTTATGAGAGATTTCCGACCATGAAAATCAATGGGTCAACTTGGGGACCCCATGGAGCCACATTGGTAGGAAAATGACATTAAAAACGTTTTATTTAATGTTAAAATAAAAATGGCACAAACATGATTTGTTTTAGTAAAACAATTTTTAAATCAGGTTATACAAGTCATATTTTTGACTATAAATATTCATTAGAAGTATAAAACGATTTCCTACATCATGATAATTTTTTTATAATTTTTAGACATTAAATAAATTAAATTTTTTATGACACCATAATGATGCAGCGATTACCTCATTAATTAACGATTTAAATAAAATGAAAAGATAATGTAAAATATAAGACTTACGCATGTCAAAAACCAATTGGATGAGTATATTTAGAACCCTTATCACATTAACTTCTATAAATATAATTTTGGGTCCTTTGAAATCCTAAAATCATCTCATAATAATATAACATTTCATGAGTTTCCAAGAGTACCCCTTCTCTCCTCTTATAAAAGGTCCTCACCACTACCACCTTATTCACACCTTACAAGCCATTTGGATCGGCCATCCTCTACCAAAATACTCTCCAAACGTCCATATCATACTCTTATATGCCTGAATTTGGGAATAATTCTTCCCAAGGAAGCCTTTGGATCAAATCAAAAAGAGTTACCCGATTTGAAGGTAATGTCTTCTTTTATGTTCTTTTGTTGTACTTTTCTTCTCCAACCCCATAAAATCTTTTTATTCCTTTCCTTTATAACAAAAACAGTATCTAAAATATACTAGGATGTTGTTATGATAAGGATTTTATTTACATTTACACACACCTTCATCTAATGGTTAATGAACATACTGTTTCTGTGGGTGGCGAAATACTGCCTCACAAAACAATGATTGTTAAATATTCTTTTAACACCTCTAATGGTGACCATTTTGATGACACTGTTTTCATATATGATATATATATTATTTTTATGTTTTACTTATGATTATTTATTTCTCATTTATGGCATACCTTTAATATTTCCATTATGGGTAAACACGATATTTTCATTTTAGTATGTGCAGACTACCGCCCCCTCAAAGTGATTTGAATCGTTAATGACATATGTGGAATGTATAAAGGATGCATTAAATGGTATTATACATTATAATATACTGGAATTATATTATACCATTGTATAATTATAACTTCATTCCATTAAATACGAAATAGAAATGAAAGTACCGTTCATGCGTACGTACGGCTTACCGTCTCCATGAACGGTGGATTTCATTTCTTACCTCTAAATGTTATGTAATATTATAAATGAATGTATATACTGGATATATATGATATCTAAATCATGAATATAGTTATAGATATAGTGGATATTTTACCACATGAACAAAGTGTAATTATAAGAAGTTTATTATTGACTCAATTACCTAAGATCGACAAAATGACCATTATTAACTTAAATAATTACACAATGTTCATAACATGGTAATAAGTGATATAAAAGGAATAATTAACTTGAAAAGGATCTTATGTAGGTACATATTAATTCTAGTTTATTATTAAGTAGGTTAAAGAGTGGTCGAGTCAAGTTGGGCATGAGGTAAGGGAACTTCTTAACCCAATTTCCATTCTTTGGGTTAATCTCCTACTTTCAAATTATTTCATGATATTATTATGTACTTTCTTGTATTTGTACTTTCTTTATGTGTACTTATAGTGAAAACACATAATATATCTACTTTATTTAAAAAAAGGATCTTTGTAAAGGTCTTCGTCTCAATCCCCTTTCATTGAGTCATATTTTGTTTTATACACAACTTTCTTTTATATGGTGTATAAACCCCTTTGACTTTTAATTTTATTCAAAAGTAATCTATTTTCAAAAACGTTTTACTAAAAAAAAGGAATGTTTTTGTCTTACGTATGCGGAAAAAACGACTTCTCCGCTGCCATGACCATTATTTGTGTTTCAGCTTCCTCTACAAGCCATAACTTTTTTTAAATGAAAAATAAATTCCAAATTTTAATTTAATTTTATTTTTGTATTGAAAATTGTATTGATACAGTTTTTATTATATCAATGTGTTGTATTGATATCTTGTGATTGAAATGTGGAAATTTTATGTTTCCTTTATGCATGTTTTATGTGATACGATTATGTTATGGTTTATGATATGTTTAAACCTGTTCATATGAGGAATGCATTGGACTTAATAAGTGATGGGTGGAGCCCGCTATAGCTCCTCGATTCATCGGTAGGTCTAATGAGAAAAACTAGTGTTTTGGAATGAGGCCTTGGAAAAATCTTATTTGTGGTCTTGGCACGAGGCCTTAGCTATTTGGTTATTATAGTGCATGTGATTATTTGACCAGTAGAATATCCATGTGAATAAGTAAATGGAATTATCTCATTTCACTTTTGCCATATTATGTTAAAGTTCATCTTTAAAAGGATTTTGTTTTAGTTATACATTGCCTTAAATTTTTATGTTTATTTATAAAAGCTTCCGCTATATTTTTATCCTTACTGAGCGTCTGAGCTCACCCCTTCCAATGTTTTAATTTTTCCAGGATGTGAAGAAGTATATTATGAATGACCTACAGGGATAGTATGAGGGGATGTGAAGACAAGATGTTGTTGTATTTTTGTTTTACTTTATGATGTAATGTATGACTTATGAATGGATCTAGTGTTTCCAAGTCTACTAAACTAATCGGTCTTTCAAGACTTGATCATTTGTGATCATGCCAATGTTACGCAATAATGCACCGACTCTAGGTAGCTAGGGTCGGGGCGTTACAGTTTTACCATAAATGACCATTAAAACTTTAAATTAATTAATTCATAAATTATTTAATCAAATTCCATTAAAAAATTCAATAAATAATTAATAAATTATCCATCACAATATTCAATAAATAATTAACCAATTAATTACACCTAATTAACAATTCAATAATTATTAAAAATTAATCAAACAATTAATTTATACAATTCATGATCTCTTAATTATTTAATTCCCCATATTAATTAACTCAATTAGGCAATCAAATTACAAAAATATCTATAAATTCCACAATTATATACACATAATTGAAAAAATGCCTATGGAATTTTAATAGTAGACCACCTTCCTCGATTCATTGATGAGCGATTAACAAACAAAAATCCCAAAACAATCAATGGAGTAATGACATAAAATGAGATCCAGAAATATAACATAAATGAATATTTAATGAAATAATATCTCTTATATCACGATCTAGATCTACAACCCTAGATATAGATTTACCAGATCATGATCTTGATTCAACCAAAATATAGTATAACATCCCATCAAAAAATTAGAGAAGGACATGGGATCATTTGGGAAAAAACCATGTACCTAAAGAGATGCAGATCTTCTAAATGGGATTCGAATCAATAATAAAAGACGTCATGTAGCTTTATAATACCTCTCAGAGGATTTTTAATTGAGATAAATCACATATGGGTTAAGCTAGGGCATTTGGTGGTATTAGACTAGGGTTGGGGGTATTTTTTATAAAATTTTCAGATGATTAAAATCATGTACGTGTAGTTATCTTCTTATGGATCACAATTTCCCCTATCTATAATCCTAAACCTCGTGACTATTTTTTAGAGGTTTTTGGTTACACCAAAGAGGTTGCATAGTTTGACTAACCATGTAGTAACCATGAATTATCCTTCAACCAGGGTTTCACAGTTTATTGGGCTAAGACATAGGTTTAGGGAAAACCACAGGCCAACCACGCAATTGAATATTACTTCTATTATCAACAAATTTCCACCCAAATACTTTAAAAATATTATCACAAACAAAAAATTATTTAAATAAGGAAAAACATTACCTAAAAATTTTCTTGAGTTAACTCCAGAAATGGTTGGGATCTTATAATATTCCCTCTTTATAACAACTCACCCCCAGACACACTCTGAAGAATATCTATGACATTAGTCAAAAATATTGGGCCACTAAGTCATCATATCTTCTTCCCTTTATCATGTTTCCTCCTTCACATGTCTATGTGACCAAACACATGAACTGTCAAAATTATATTTCCCCTAAACACTTTCTCATGGTGATCCAACACATGTATCATATGCTCTTTAATACATAGATCTATCTTGAGCCTAACACCATCCACCTTGATCACATGAGATAGGAAAGGGTGATACCACCAAAATTGTGACACATGGAAAACATCATGTATAAGACATTATTTTTGTAGAAAATCCTATTCATACACCACTAGTCTACACATCCTAAAACGGTCCAATGAAAATGGGATATAACATTCCCTTTCTCAGAATCGTGTGGTCACAAAACCTAGAAGACACATGAAGAAATAAAATATCATCCTTAGTAAACTCTAGATGTCATAAATGTTTATCAGTATATGACTACTATCAACTCTAATATATAGACATACATTTCCGAATCAGCTAAACCAATTCTGATGTCTCCTACATGATTCTTTGTCCCAACAATTCAGATTCATCAACCTCTATATAATATAAAGGGGATCTTCATGGTCTATCACAAAGTTCTTTAAATGTTTTTATATGTATATTTGATTGATAATATTGTTATTGGTGAAGTCCACTAGTTCCTGGTGTTCTCCAATGTCCCACTGATGTCTGGAACACATGCTCATATAATATTCTCTTACACCTGTATAGTATGATCAGACTGTATATCTGTTTGTGGGTGGAAATTCATAATGAAAAAAACTTCTATTCCGAGTACCTTTTACAATAACTGCTTGAATCCTGAAGTAAAAGGTGATTCATGGTCAGCAACTGGAGTCTTTGGAACTCCCTATAGAGAGACTATCTTTGGAAGATAAAAACACCTAGCTTATCCACTAATAAGGTATCTCATATTGTAAATAGACATAGTACTTTCATTAATATATCCACCAAATCCCTAATAAAATCATTTATATGATTATTATTCGAGAGGCTCAAAAAAAATTACCTAGTCATCCCATCCCATTTCAATTCTTGAATAGTGAATGGATATAGTAATCCACCATGTTAATGATGTCCGGTCTCTACCTGCAGAAAGTTGTAGCATTATTTCCTGAACCCTTCTACTTCCATTATCATGACCATCCACAAAAACAATCATTGTATGTTATATTAAATATTGGTCCCACCTTAATGTACGACCCACATCAAGGAAGGAAATTTTTGTATCAACTCATATCGCATGCTTGAAGGCAGAACCACCCGATTATTGAAATATATTATTTTATCCACATCTATGATCCAATATAAAGGTGTCTCCCCTGCTTCAATTATTTACCTCAAGGCCATAATTTTCTCATCCTCATATTTTTTTTCTCTTATATGGCCCAAATGGGTATACTCCAATGTAACTAATACCATAGTCATATTCTATGGACTCTCCAAAACAACCACATAGATTTCAGCTGGCAAATTCGCCATCTTCCACTCAGTTCTACACACTTGAACATCTTGATTATGTTTATTTATTATTATAGTTTCGACAACACCGTTCCCCCGTCTATGCATATATGATATCTCAAAATCTAATGACTGCATATACTCATCCCACCTTCTATATCAATTATTAAAATCTTTTTCTGAATACATATACGTCAAGATATTGTTATTTGTATATACAATAAATATTTAACAAAATAGATAATTCCTCAGACACATTAAATTATAAACCACTATAGAAAAATCAAGGGAGTACATATTGTAGTATCATTCATGTGGCCTCAATAGCCAATACCCAAACTCTATAACTCAGTATCCTTGCATCAACACTACTCTAATATCGATCTGTGTATCATCACAATACCTCGTATACTAATCACTTGGATAAGGTATGATCAAAATTTTTTATAATTCCCACTGATTCGTCAACTCCTAGAAATAATCCTCATAATCTTCTGACCAATAAAATTTTATCCACTTTTTGTTTAGGCTTGTAAGAGGCACTGCCAACTTGGTAAATTCTGGATGAATATATGATAATATCCAGAAAACACAAAAAATCTATTGTTATCGAAAATATATTAGGGATACTACAATGATAAAACCTCATGTATATTCTCTAAGTTCATCTAAATACCTTCCTCCATGAAGATGTAACCCAAGAAGTGTTCATAATCAATCCAAAAAATACACATCGATAGCTTGGTGTGTAGCCAATTCTCTCTAAGTGTACTCAAGAAAATTTCAAGATGTTGGGAATGATTTTCATGAGTCTTAGAATAAAACACGATGTCATATAGAGACACTACAACTAATTGATACAAGTATAGATAGAAGATTTATTTCATCAACTCAATAAAAATTGCAGATGCATTCATCAATCCAAACTGAATCATAAAGAACTAAAATAACCCATACCTTCTCTTGAAATTAGCCCTCATTATATCAGAAGTCCTAACTCTAAACTAATGATATCGTAATATTAATTCAGTATTTAAGAATACACAAGATCTTGTGAATTAATCAAATAGATCATTAATACACAAAATATGATACTGGTTCTTTAAATTTATCTAGTTCAACTACCATTAATCAATAAACAATCATAGATTACCATCAATCGTCTTTGAAAAACATAGAGGTGAACCACATAGATACATAGTCATGTGGATAAACCACTTATCCTTTATATCCTTCAGTTTAGTATTTTTCACTTGTTTCTCTATTAGTTCCATTCTATAGGGTGTAATACAAACCATCTCAAGACTCAACATGAGCTCAATTGTAAACACCATATCTCCCTCATGTGGTAGCACTGAGAGGTCATTGGGAAACACATCCTAAAACCGGTCCACTAAGGGTGGAAATAAATCATATTTCTTATCACAATAATCTGTTAATAGTCATGAATCCTGAGATTTTTTTTCACCAAGTTACTGAGTAATTTTTGCATGCTAGGTCGGCCTATATATCTCACTCTCGAGGGTGAATGTGATGGTTGCCCATCGGAGATTTAAAATAGTTATCCTTCAGTAAAAATAAATGTGGACTTGGTATGTGACTAGATAGTCCATGCCCAAAATTAGGTTTAATGCTGACATGTCATGGATATAAATATCCCATAGAAAATGATACTACCTAATCTCAAGATAACAACCCCGGAAAAAATTTATGTCTCTCGACCGTACTCCCAACGGGTTATCTATTATTATTTTCCCACTATCAAACTCCACCTCAAGGATGAACCAATGAACAATTTTTATATTTATAGGTGAATTATATGCACTAGTATCACATAACACACTAGTTAATGTTGAAGGTGAAAAAATAGTTCCCCTCACTGTCGACGATCCACCCACGTTATCCATAAGTTCATGCTCAATGGCATGTAACTATTCTGAACCACTTCCCTATGATGCATTTTCACTCCCATGATCTACTCCACTATAATGATATGTGAGTTTCTTCCAAGAATCACCATTTAAACATCCTCTAACACCTCGTCTAGTAGAACTCTAGCTTCCATACTGATAAGGTGTAGAAGACCCCCTTCCCAAACTGTGGGTTTTTCTAACTCCTATATGAATAACTAGCTCCCATAGGATACTGCATAATTGATGTAGATGTTTCATCTTATAAATGCCTTAACACTCCAATGCATTTTCTGTAATTTTTTTGGTATTGTCCTGTCTTTCCACACTACTAATAAATCATATGGGTACGGTCTTATGAGACTGACCCGTCCCCCGAGCTACTCGTCTGACTACTGATCATAATGAAATTTTTATAGTGGAATATCCTTAATTTAAAATTCATATACCTGAGCCTATCAAAGAAACCACCAGTCTGCCAATGTAAACTTCTTTCAGGTTTCTCTCACCAAATAGAGCCTGATTTACCACTTCTAAAAACTTTATTATCCAGAAGATGTTATCCTGGGACCAAATTTCACATTTAATATCATCCATGAATCTTTTATTGTTGTATCCTTATCACCTAAAAATTTATGAGAAGATTGATTCAAATATTTAAATCATCTAGACAATTTTAACACAGAGAAGTTTCCCTAACTCAATCTCATGAACTTAGCTACTCTCTCTTATCATAGTGTGTTTTAAATAAACTCCACCAAAAATTTTCTTGATCGTCCTTCCATTTCATAGCTTCCATTTTTCCATCCCAAGTTTGGATGTCTCTCCAATGCTTCTCTAATCAACGTAAGATATAGACATCCAATTTTACTCTCTTCTCATGAGTATTCTCCAAGTGGACAAGTACAGTCAAGATAGACTCAATCCAAAACTCAACTCCCTGGTATCTTTCAATGAATTTTAGGAAGAGAGTAAATTTCTCTTGAAACTACTCCACAACATTCTCAACCGGAACTATCGGTGCCTCGGGTTCCACTACTTGTGGAGCATCTCTAGGTATATTCTCATTTCATCCCCATAGCATGTTTTATCATGGAGTAATATCTCCATAATAATAAATATACATATTATTACTCATAACATTACATTATCACATCTATAAAGGAGGAAATTTCCAACATGTAAGGACAAGCCTTTCCCCAAACCTTGCCACATGGTTATAAATGATTCATTATCACTACCCATAACCATCCTACACATTGGTACTGGTTAACATGGGTAAACACATCTTCATTATTAAAATAAAAATATAAACCCATTTATTCACATTTTTAATCAATTTATGATTTTCAATTCCACAAGAAAGTTAAAATAGTTCATGATCAAAAACTTACCCAAAACATGTTTCCTCTTGCATGCCTAAAATGATGAATGTTAAAACAATCATGAGTGCCTACAATGATTTATGTAACTCAAATATCATGCCATAAAAGACCTCAATTCAATTATAAAAAATTAGAATCAATAATAACACCCCATAGATATTATATCATCCATTGTGTAAAAATATTCAACTATAACAACAAATTGCACTAACAACTTACCCACATTGGGTACTTGGGTTCCCCCCATACACAGGTTTTCATGTCCAATGAATAAGTTTATTACAATGGACCAAATATTTCTAGTCTCCTGTATAAAATTCCCAATGATTAATAAAATGGGAAAAGGAAATATAACCCCTATTATACCACTTTCTAGCTTCCTAGCCTAGGTGAGACACACCGGTGCCCCAAATTGGATTTCCACATGACCACACATGTGCCTCCCCATATTCTAGAGGTTCCCAAATATTGTCAACAGACTAATGTAAATTATGGGGAGACTATAACCTCTTTTATCAATGTAATACAGTATAAGAAAACAAGAAAAAGTAAATAGAATAACATATATCCATAAAAATATTAGTACAAGGATCACAAGATGAACAAAAATGGAAATACAATATTAAAACCGAATTGTAAATATATCGTGCCAATGTTTGTATTAAGTATCTAAAATGAAAACCCAAAATAAAATACATTAATGGCTCCCAAGAGGATCTATATCCATATCTAGTTCCTTCAACGATGCTCCATCCTGACCCAATATTCTAATTCCAGGCCCTTTCCCATATCCAGTCTTGTAAACCTGAAATATATTCGTGTACTGATTAGGTAGCCCAAGTATGGTGTGAGTATAAACCAGTATTCCACCACCAACAATTTCTAAAACACAATCCAGTAAATAATAGTATATACAATTTTACAATGAAATAATTACAATTCATATGTAATGAAATCTCACATTATTAATAATTCATTATTTTACCAGATAAACCCTTGATTCCTTGAGGACACCCAAACCTCAATACCTTATTCATCCTATATCTGAGTCTGATCCCTTTCACAATAACATTTCACAAATAATTAAAAAAATGGTCATGTATTATCCTTTAAATTTATTTTCATAAAACGAATAATTGGAACTACAATCAACTATTATATTTTTCAGTCTTGGTCATCATGCCTAGGATCCTATGGGTCTGGGAAACAACAGAGAATGTCCCACATATATTTATCACTACTAACTTCAAAAAAATAGCCCATGTCCCATAACCATGGGCTTTTAAAATACTAGACCATGTACAAAACATATTTAATAAAAAATTGACACTACGGGTATTAAAAACAATAGTCCATGTCCCACACAAGATTATCACATATTTCAATATCACTATATCACGTCAATCGATATTAATAAACAATAATCATTTTATCACAATTAATCATGAAAATAGTCCATTAATTAATTCATAAATTAATTAATCCAAGTCCATTAGTTGAATCAATAATTAATAAATCCCTAAACCATCTCAACATTCACAAGTAAATTCAGCAATTAATTATACCCACATCACAATTCAATAATTATCATAAACCAATTCAAAAATTAATTTATAAAATTCCAAATAACGTAATTAATTAATTCCATTTGGAAATTAAATTTCCAAAAAATTATAGAAATTATAAAATTAAGTAATCATAGTTGAAGAAATAATATGGGATTTGAATAATATACCACTTACCTCAATTCAAAAATGGGTGATCACCTAACAGAAATCACTAAAAAAATAATTATATTAATGGCATATATCTAGATCTGAATCTATAACCTAAAAAAAGATTGAATGAAACAAGATATCTTTGATATAGTTCTAGATCTAAAATCCATGATCTAGATTCATCAAATATAGATCTAGAACAGTCCAAAGAAGAGTTTAACATCACACCAAAATCACGGGAGAGGGATGGGAGATCATTTGGGATGAAACCACATACCTGAAAGGATTATGATCTTCCATCCAGGATAAGAATCCCCAAGAACTGAGGTTATAAGGCCATTGAATCCATTCAGTAGGCATTAGAATTGAGAGAAGTCATTTTTGGTTTGATCTATGGTCTTAGTGTGTATTATATAGGGGTTAGGGAGAGTTTTTTATAATTTTTTGTGGGATTAATAACCTATACACATGGTTTGCTACTCGAAGCACATTATTTTCCATAGCAGCATACCTAAGCTCTCCACCTCTTTTATAGGGGTTCACTGTTACACTAAAGAGGGAATATAGATTGACTAACCAAATTCCAACCATTCAATTTCCCTATGTCTATTTTTTATGGTTTTTTGGGCTGGGCGTATTGTTATGGAAAATGTTTCACCAAACTTACACTACCCTATTTTCTCTATTTTAATTAAATTTTTCCCAAAACAATTTACAAGTTTTAACAAAAGCAATACTAGAATATGGAAAATGTTTAATTAAAAATTTTCTCGAGATAACACCAGAAAGATTCAAAATCTTATAGATAGAGAACATGTTCAAAAGAATGTCTACCATCAGAAAGACATAAATAAATGATGGGTTAAAGAGGACACTAATTTCATAGAATAAAAATTAAAAAGTTAATGTTTTTATTAAAAAATTAATTTCCTACAGATAATGATTTCATTTAATTCCTAGATTATGAACTTAAGGAAACATACATTATAACTATAATTTTATCTGTTAATAAATTTCCACAACAAAACCATCTTTTTATAGAAGATTATGAGTATTTTGGATGAGATTTTTACATGTTTGAATAATTTAAATAATTTTATATGGATAAAAAAATCCAAAAAAAATATAACTATCTATTCCTACTATTTTTATTCATAAACTAATACCAAAATGGTTATGATAAAATAATATAATTCCATAAAATAATAATCATCTATATGATGAAAAAAATCCTTAAAATTAAATAGTAATACCCAAATTTCAGCTTATATCATTCAGAAAATTACTATACCTCCAACCAAATATTCTAGACTAAGATTGAATCCCATAAAACTGAAGTATTTGATTATATAGTCTTCCAAAAAAACAATAATCTCTCTAAATGTCTTATAAAAAAAATTATTTTCTAAAATCAAGTAATATCCAAGATATGATAAAGATTATCATAAATTATCTATGTCACCATCAGTACACTATAAAACCATATATTATTCCAAAATATAATTCATATTTCACTTCCCCAGAAAAATAAAACTTTATTCTATTTACCTTGACCATGTTGGGTTACCAATATAGTCAATATCTTCCGAAATAACGTTAATCAATTAATCACTAAATCATTTTCCAATCCCAAGGTAATCTATATGATAAATAAAATGTCTCTAAAATAATTATAACCATTAACTATTATATATTTTAGCTAAATAAATTTCATGCTAATCAGAAATTCATGTATAGTAGTGGAAGACACTGCACACTTGCCACCCTTTTGGTGTAGGTTCAAACCTAGATACCTTTTCAGAAGTGACTAGCTATCAACCAGAAGGAAGGTTGTAATTTTTCAAAAACCATACCAATATTATTCAAAAATGTGATAATTTTTATAAAAAATATCCAAAATATATTCATCATTAAAGAAATGCCTTAACCACAAAAGTAATATTATATGTTTCATTTTTTATTCCCAATAAAATAAATACACGTAATTAACTTCAATCCAATGGTTGTATAAACCTTAATGGTTATCCTTATTTATAATAATATTTCAATAAAATGCAAAGTCAATATTCAATAATGATTTTTTCAGACAATCTAATCTAATGGGTTGTTTTGTTTAATGTATGATTTCCAAAATCTAGTCCCATTGTTGCTACTAAACTTCACTTGATTCCAAATGTACGGACGTGACCCCCGAACCATGGGGCCATTATACTAATTTATTACATTGGAATTATTACAAGGAATCAAATCTCAAAGGACCGATCAGTAGAAGAGTTTCAGAAAAACAGATTACATACATAATACCCATTTTACATAGGGAGAAGAAAATAATACCAAACACAAAAAAAATAATATACATACTTGAAACTAATTAAATGGATTCCTATTCATAATATGGGGAAAGGAGACATTATCATGGTTAGATAAAATGCTCATAAAGGGTTATCCAAGAAGAATAATTAATTAATTGAAAAGAATAAATCAACATGGCAAGGTAAATAACTCTAATACATTTTATTTAATCAATAAACTAAAAATAAAATGAATCCATAGATATATTGAAGAAAAATATCATGGATAAATAAAAACCTAAATTTATGGGGTGATTAATTATTGGTTTTCATGTATCTGTCATATAAATAACTAACATAAAAACCTTTCAGTAAAGGATTTATTTTTGTAGGTAAAAACCAATTTATTTTGCATTGAAACAAACTCGAAGGGTTTCTCACCAACTGATTTAATCTCATGAGATAATTAATGCATTGAGGGTGTCTCATCAAACAATCCCTACCATACTATTCTTACAGTAAACATTCCCCAAATCATGTCATACCACACTAAAGCATTCCTCATATATCAAATAACCTATTTATTAATATATTTTAATATCAAAGTTTCAAATACCAATTTGAATTATTTATAGAAGAGGCCACACAAAAGTAAATATTTATATAATAAAACATAGATTACCATTTAAGAGATTCATTATGTGATATTTCAAATCGGTTAGTAGATACACCAAAAAATGATGTGAGTTATGACCATTACATTTATCTCACATATGTAAAAGTGATATAAAAATCTCTTATAACTTTGTAATCATTGATTTAAAAGGCTGAATGTTTATAAATGAGAATATATTATTTGAAAATAACCTTGTACAATTGTAATGGAAGCTTAAAAAATTATTTTATCATGATGGGGGTATATTTATTTCAATTCATATTAGATGAAAAAAACAGTCCTTTTACTTTTATATGAAATGCCATAAAGTATGTTTTTTGGAAAACGATAGGAAGGTTCCTTTAAAATAATTTTCCATAAGATAAAAAGGAATAAAAATGAAAATAAAAATTTTTGTAGAATTTTGCAATAATTTTTCAAAATATGTTTAGAAAATATTATCCTGGAAGATAAATATTCCACAGTGGAGGATTAAAAAACAATCCTGAATAACAATGAGATTGAGAAATAACCTCTTACCACATTATAATCATTCGAATCATACAAATATGAAAGAAAGGAAATTATTTGGGTATCAAAATACCATAATAATCAAAATAATACTCATAATAGAAATTAATGGGTGGTATATACACCAAAAAGAAGAAATAAGTAGTGTATAAGGTTTGAGTCCAACCGAAATAAAAGTGAGACAAATTGCTCTTACCTCACACTTCCTTTTTATTATTACATTTTATAAACTCCTGTATAATGTTTTAAAGTATGTAATTAATTTTTATAATAACATTATTCAAATTTAGGATATTATATTTTATCTTATTATATTAATTTATCACGTGTATGTTAATAATCTTTCATCATTTTCACTATTTCGGGTGTTAATTTCCTTATTTATCAAGTGTGTTTTGACTTGTTATTTGTTTTTCAAATTAATTAGATAATGATTTAATAATCTCAATAATATAAACCATGATTAAAATATAATAAATATTCAGTATAAAAATATTTATAATAATTCATAAAATTTGGAGATAGGAAATGAAATTCACTATTTATTAAGACGGTAGGTTGTATGTATGCATGAATACTTCTTTAATTTATATACCGTATTAAAAGTATGGAAATTAAATGACTTATTTGTATATTAAAAATATAATATCATGTTTATATAATATATATCACATATGTTTATTAAAACCACCATTTATACATTCCATGTAAAGTGTGAATCAATCACATCACTCTGAGGAGGCAGTAGTCTGCACTACCACAAACGATGTTATCATATATACCCCAAATGGAGGTCATTAACGTATGTGGAATATAAAAACTAAATAACTACTAATACTACATAAATATAAAAATTATAAAATTAAAAAATTGTTTCGATCATAATTACCAACCATGAGAGGTGGTAAAACAAAAAATGAATGACATCATTTTGTGACGAGGTAGTTCTATATACATAAAAAATAATTTCATTACCCATTTGAAGGAATTATTTTTATATGTGTAGGTCTAACACATAACATTAAATAATATTAGTATATTTAGGATATCTATGTTATTATATAATAAATTATTAATAATAAATAATGTAGTGGGAATGAAATTAAACTAATCTGATCGTTGAAGAACCTTGAAATATTTTCTACTAACATTTTTTTGGTTCATAAAAAAATACATTCATAGATGTATTTTATCCAAAGAGAGGATTTTATGATGAATTGAGGTATTTTTAGAGCTTATTTGGGACGAGTATGGCCAATATATAAGGTTGAATGTGGTGTGATAAACTGAGGGATGAGGTTCCCTTTTATAATTCTGGTGAGATGTAATTTTGGAAAATCCCAAAATATTAAATTAATATAAATTATTTTTCTATTTAAAATGGATATCAAAAGAGTTATTTCAAATATAGGATGAGTATGGGTCACAAAAATATCAAAAAAAAATTTTTTTGGAAATTATTATGTTATATTATTACATTTATAATTTTGATTTTACCCTTAGTAAAACCCTTTTTCTATTACTGTAAACACCTAGATTTTTAATTTTAAAGGGTTAATTTAGTTACTATAATATGAAATAAACTATAAATGAGTCATAGATAAATTTTAAACTTTATAACAGTAATATAATAAATTATAATACGTTTATAAATTTTATATAATTTAATAAAATATTTTTAAAAAAATATAATTCAGGTCAATTTTGGAACTATTCAATTATTAAATTTCTTATAACTATTAATTCAGAAGATAACTTTGAAATAAACCTTTAAAACATCTATAATTCTTATACTTCATCTCTCAAATTCATGGTTGAAGTTAATTATATTAAATTATAGTTATTTAACTATTTTTATTAACAGTTATTTGAAATGTACAAAAATTAAACAATTACTCCATCATCATTATAGTGGCCATTAATTTATTTATTTGTTCAATAAAAATTTAAAAAAAATTATCATGATTATGGTAAATATTTTATATTTCTTTTGAATATTTATAGTCAAATATATATTCGTAAAAATATTATATAAAAAATGTAATACTTATTAAAAACATCAATGTGACATATTGGAATTCCCATGGAATACAATACAAAAAAAATTAAAGTCATACAAGTAGTACAAAAACGTCATAAAACCCTCCCAAGTGCGATTTTGGTCAACATTAACTTATAAAATAAAATATTATAAATTTTAGGATAACTTTATAATACAAATAATATTTTTTTATATTTTATTATTTTATTTACCCTTAACGATGGTAATTTTAAAAAACAGTAATGTTATTATTAATATTTCCCAAAAATTAATGGAAACTAATTAAAAAAGTTGTAAAAACTATTTCAAAATATGGAATCGAATTTTTAAAATTCAAGACTCTTATGATTTTGCAATTAATTCAAAAATAATCTTGTTGACGGAATGAGAGAATAAGATTCTAATGAGAAAACATTCAAAATATTGAAACAATTTTATATCGAAATTCAAGGTGTTATTGATTAAAATGAACTATTTTACATTGAATAATTTAATATTGATATATATTTATACTTTAAATCCAATCCATACTATAATTTAACACTATAAATTATTTAGAATAAAATGTTGTTTTCAATTAAAATGCAATATTTTATCACTATTCATAATAACATGAAACTTATCTGAAACATACCAAAATATCCGCAGATGTAAATTTTACATTTTGATTTAAAAAAAGATTTTTATTTTGTAAAATATAATATATAAAATTTTCAAAATTAGATTTTTTATAGGTTATCCATTAAAATATTCTTAGACTTCTTTTATAGAAATATAGTTTTTTATGCATTTAATTTGGGTTGTTATTATATTATGCATATTAAATCTAATATATGAATGTAAAAAATATTTTATTGAACATATATTACATTAATATCATTTTATAATTACAATAAACTAAATGTATTAGGAGAAAATTTCTTTGTGAGAAAAAAAATAGTTCTTTATAAAAACATGTCTTATACATTTAGTTGGTTCTTTTATTCATTTCAAATAAATATGTAACCAATGAATTAAACAAAATATTTTTATAAGATAATTAATTTTATTAATAACTATCAACAATACTTCAATTTTATATATTATTATGTTAAAAAATATTATTTTTAAAAAATATTTTTTTGTTCGGTATGACGTGGTCGTTCATTTAAGGCATGATAACTAATTTTTGTCTATTACATAATCTTAACATATAGCATCTTATAAAGATAGCTAGCAATGAAAATAAATTTATTCAACAACGAATATATTCATAAGTCTAGGAGTTTTATAATATAAATGAATGAAAATATTTTCCAATTTTTATAAATCTCATTACACTATCTTTCTTATTGATTGGGATATTTCTTAGTGGCTGAATCATCGTCCAAGGTGGTCAGTAGTGGTGGACAAGTTTCATGATGTCCTCCATGAAGTTTTTCTGAGACTACAATTAAAAACAAATGTAGAGGTATCTATATATTTCAAACATCATAAAAATATTATTTATTTTACTTCTTATCCCTTTGAATGTACTAAATTATGATAACTGAATATACAACATGATGATTTAAAGATTGGTTTCTTTATTCAATAATGTGGTTTATCTTGGTTTATAATAATTATATGTTCTAAGAAATATTATTGTAGTATGTTCTTGTTTTTTGATTTCAAATTTTAAACGAGGTAACTCTAAAATTTATATACATATTAACTTATATTGATTACTGGTTCGATTAACTTAAGGGGTCTTTATGAATTTCAAATACCAATTTTTTTTACTCTTCACAATGAAAAAGGTAATATGATTTTATAAAAAATCTTCTAAAATTTTATATGACCATTATGAATTTTTTATAATTATATATTGGATTTATAATGATCCTTTGTGTTTTAGTGAACTGATGAATCTCATTTTCCATAATTATCACAACCCTTTAGTGGTAGTTTTTATTGACGACATCTTGCACAATTAAATATTATAATTTGATTGTGAAGGGTTTGTAAAAATAATTTTACAAACATTAAATACACAAAAGTAATATGAATTGTTTTCTAATTTTGTTTATTAAGTATGAAATGTTCATAGGGTATTCTATATCATACAAATATAAATTGGAAGACCATGAAAAATGTAGAGTAATGAAGACATCAAAATGAATGAAGGAATTTTTTTATATTTGATGTTCAGTAGGATTGTTATATTATTATTGGAACATTATTCATGTTTTTTTAATGTATCTTTACTTTGGGAATTTCTGAAATTTATCACCATTAATTTTTATTAGTTAGATTTGTTATAGAATGATTTTTACAATTTAATAGAATATGTACCTCAATACTAGTGTTTATATTTTATGAAAAAAGTGATAAATATTCAGTGTACCACACAATATTTGGGGAGAGAATTTGATGTTTTCTAATAAACATAAATAATGTAGTAACATATGGATCTAGAAAATTATCAAAAAATGATAAGAATCACTCTGTTAATGTTATTAAATTACATATGTTCAGGTAAACTTGGGTGAACCAAATACATTTACTCTTGGGTGAAAAGATTTTAGTATTTTTAAAATTTTTGATTTTGATTTATTTGATATTATAGGGAAAGTAGATATAATTTCACATTATAAATTAATGAAATGTAGAACATTATTGAGGAAAAAAGAGAAAATCCAATGAAATTTTATGTTTTTGTTGGATGATTTATATTTAGAAGTATAAAATGATTGAAATATAAAATTACCTGACCCATGAAACCCAGAGACGGTGCATTATTTTAATACGTTGACATAATTATAAAGAATCATTTCCCAAAGGTCTGATCATTTTATCAGTATTGGAAGATAGATTACTTGCATGAACGTTACATTACACATTCAAACATAAGACACACCATAAATAATCCATTGATAATTCCATTATTCCCCGATCTTATCCTTACATATCAAACATAATACACTTTTTGGAATCCTGGGAAAACAAAACATAAGAAAGGGGTGAGCTCAAATGCATAATAAGGGTAAATAATTTAGCAGAAGCTATAATCTTTTAAGGTAAGATGTGTAATAAAAACAACATCCTTTTAAACATAAACATGAACATAATATGGAGAAAATAAACAATACATTACCATATAAACATGCACATGGATATTCTACTAGTTGAATAATCACATTTAATAATTAATTTCATAATGAGGGAATGCCTAATGCCATACATCATTTCCACAATGTCAAGGCCTCGTGGCAAGACTGCAAATAAAAGTTTTTTCAAGGCCTTGTACAAAGAAACTAGTTTGTATCATGAGACCTACCAATGCATCTAGGGGAAATATCAGGCCCCACCTATAACTTACTAGGTCCACTACATTCCTCATATGAAAATTTTGAAACATAACAAAAACATCCGTATTAAAACTAGTATATGAAATGTAAATACTTAAACCATAAACCATGAAGCGTATAAATATATCACATTCACAGTCAAACATATCATAACTCATTCAATACAATATAGAATACTGTATTATAATAAATCAACAATAATCAATAATAATATTCAGTAAAGGATGTTGATATAGTTCAAAATAATCAGTAAAAAGCTTTGACTGAAATACCCCTTTTTCATGAATTCATTTAAAAGTCACACAATTTATAAAGTAAGAAAATAAAAGTTATTTTTGAATCTATGTCTCGCATAGGGCTTTGAAATTTTTTTAAAGAATTAACATTTTAAAACATTCATGTCTATATAAATAAATCCTTAAAACCATTTTGAAAACATGGACATTAATGAGAAATATTTAAAAGATTAAATATTTAAAACATTTAAAATGATGTTTTAGTTTAAGAGTAACTTAAATAGAATCCTTTTGGAAAATATTTTATGAAACATGGACATGTATAATAAATATTTCCTAGTAAAAACATACATATAAACAAACTTGGATAATAATGAGATTGAGGAATTAACCCTTACCTTGAAATTTCTATTGGACGAGGGTACGTTTCACCTCATGTATAATGACCATAATATGTTATTAAATTATACTATAACCATATTCATATTTATTATATTATACATGAATCATTTATAACATTATACTACCATTTTAATAATGATTTCCATGTTAAATCAACATTTTGGGTATTTATCATTTTCTTTATCATACGTGTTTTAACTTGTTATTCTTGTTCATATCATTTAGATCATGATATAAATACTTCCTGACATAAAAATATTATTTATTTATAATATATATTTTGAAAATAAAAACATTTAATAGATAGATATATGAAATATAAAACACCATTTAGGAAGATGGTAGGCCGTACGTACGCATAAACGCTGTTTCTGTTTTCTTATCATATGGAACAGAAGTAATTGAATAAGATATATGTAAGTACACACACACACACACACATACATATATATATATATCTCTTCAGTGGAATTATTATGACATGTTTTATGTAGCGACTCCGATCCCAGGGTGCCAATGAGAAATGATATACTAACATTTCATTACATCTTTTACAAATTAGATATCATGTCCCATTACTACAAAAGATCGCGAGGCTCAGGATTCTGGGAAACCATCTACTTCTGATAAAATTAATTAGTACAAACCATGCATGAAAATTTTAAAACAAAAACGTAGGTTGAGAAAATATGCCCAGTAAGGGGTTTTAAAAACGTTTTAAGAAAACTCTTACTCAAAGCAGTCCATTCTGAAGAGAATAAAACACTTCACTAAAAACAAAGCATTATCTTTCTTTCTAAACATGAAATACAAATTTTTTTAAAACCACTTACACAGGGAAGAAGTACGTACTTAAAATAAACTTTAAACTAAACATGATCAGAGAGCGCAACACATGAAGAATAGATAATTCATAATATTCAACCAAGATTACTTAGTTCTAAAAGTAATATGTGAGTAAGAAGGGAAAACATTCATAACATGATTCATGAGCACATACAGTTCTTATAACAACTTACCATGTGAAATACAGTTCTTATCACATAATTACATTTTCATAGTCATGGGAATTTTCAACTAGGGGTTGTCCTGTTAGTTGAACTAACCCCTGGTTGACCATTTATCATCACATGTAGAGGTAATGTATAATGCCGTACTTTTTCAAGACCTTGCATCAAGACTGTAAAACATATTTAACGGGTCAAGGCTAACTGCCAATCCCGTTTCTATGGTAGCACAATCCAAGGCAAACTTCCAATACCGTCGCACATAACATCTCATGAGACTCATAATTTACCCAATGCATTGGAGCGCTGTATAATTCCAGGCACACCCATCACATCATTCATATTGCGCTATATAATTCCAGGTGCACCCGTCACATTTAAGTTCAATACATTCCTCACATATCTTGACATGGTCTTTCATTCATAGGGTTTCATTCATACATTCTTAATCAAACCCCCTTTTCACATACATATTCATAACTTGAAGACAGTTCTATCATTAATAAAACTAAGACATGCATGATAAAAATCTATACACATAAGAAGTTATCTTAACAATTGAAAACATGGGTTTTAAGGAAATGAACATAAACACTTTAACATTCCAAAGAATCATAATACCAAGTTAAAACAAGGTCGTTCATAACTAAAACACATGATGATAAATGCGTATTGTGGGTGTTTAATTAAAACTGTGTGAATATACATATAGTTAGGGATATAAAGTGTGCAATTGGGTTCATATTGGGAAGTCATGTACATATGTATGCAAACTGCATTAATATATATATAGTTGTGTAAAAACTCATTTTCACTTTGAATAGCATGACCATTCCTTTGAAAATATTGCAAACATCATAGAATGAACTTGTATTTGAAGACAACATATTGATAAATGGTTATATATACCTATATACATATAAATTTAGGTGCGTATACACATGTCCATGTGTTTACCAAAATACTCAATAACATTTCATATGTTATATATTAAACAAAATTAATGTTTGGTAAAACTGAATGGGGTTCTATTATATAAAAAAAAGTCAACATAATTTTCATAAAAAATTTATTGGCATAAAATAATTATTGAATACGACATGGTCGATCCATATGTATGAGTACGTATATATATTAATACATATTTATACACTTATAAACATTTAAGGAATTTACACACTACCCATCTACACAAAACAAAATCATGATTTATCAAGAATGATGATAAATGAAAATTTTCAATTGAAAGAATTATTTTGATACCAAACTAACCCTTAAACTTTATCATACATATATACATATATAAAAATAGTTTTGGGTACTGTTCTTAAAGTATTAATCTTAATGGGTACATATAATTTTAATAAATCTTTATGTAATATTCTGGTAAATTTTAAAAGAAATTAATAAGCTTGTCCTCATATTCGCACATAGATGTACATGTAAATCATATATAATCACATGTACATATATATCTATGTGCTCTATATATTTTTATAATCTTACATGATGATAAAATCACCCGCAAACTCCATTTTTCATTGGCCAGAATGAAACCAGGGTTATAATCATGTGAAAGAAAGGTGTACATATGCATGTATCGTTATATATATATATATATATGAATACAAATATATATGTACACACATATGAAAGATGTGTATATACATATATAAAACCGTGTATATTCACTGTAGCAGATAAAAAAATTAAAACAAGGAGACCTCCCCTACTCAGGTTCAATCCTAGAAAGAGGTAAAATAGGTTCACATGGTCTTGTATATATCTATACTTATTTTTATAAAAAGTGTATATAAATATGTATAGCTTATTAAAACTAAAGGAAACAAATCAGAGGAGATTCCTTTACTCCTATTTGGTTCTCCAAGCTGAAAGGGAGATCCTCAAGGGCTGGATATGCACCGAGTGTATATACACAGAAAATATATATATAACATGTATATATATATCCCGAAGCTTAAACAAAAACGAATAGAACTTGTACCTTACATTTTCTCGGAGAGGAGGAGAGGAAGACGAAGTAGCGACGCTGGACCGGTGGTCAGAAAGATCAAAGAAGCCGGGAGCTAAAAGCTCTCCTCGCCTTCGGTGGAAAACTCCCCGGCCTTCGGTGCAAACCAGGGTAAAAAAAAATGAGGACTCAACTTGCATGGAGGGTATCCGAGGGAATTCAGTGTTGACTCTGTGGAAAGGAGGGAGTAAAGCCGGGTCTACTAGCCGACCTATGAGAAGAAGCTGTTGCCTATTCTACTGGTACAGCGGCCCGAGGAAGAATAAATCCACAAGGAAGAAGAAAAACGGAGAAACAATGGACGACCGAGATCTTACGAGAGTTGATTGTGCGGCTCAGACGTAGTGCAACATAAAAAAATCAGACGGCTGAGATCAAGGCACTGGATCGGACGGCTCTGGCAGCTACGGTGTAAAAAAATGCGGCTTCAGTTTAAATAATAAATAAACAAAGTTATTTTATTAATTTTTCAATTAACTTATTATAACATTGTTTTTATTAATAAAATTCAATTTTTGGTCTAATTTTTATTATTTTATGATAAGACATTGGTCAATGGTTTTTTTAATACAAAAATACATTAATTAATCAAAACATATTATTATATATATATATATATATTTGTCAATTTCCTTTATTAACTAATTATCTTAATTTCCTTAATTAAAGATTAATATTATTAATACAATTAAACATTTAACATTACTACATTTATAATTATTCTCAAAATCACACATAAGAGTGCGTTGGTATAAATATTATCATTATGAAACACATAAGTAAATGAAATCATAATTTGACATAGTTTTCAAAACTGTTAATTCAAATTATAAACATTCGCATTAATATTATTACTTATATTTAATTTAGAGATAAATATTGTCCATTTAATTTAATTTTTGATGAAACATATATATAACTCATGCTTTTGAGTACATGTTTTCTTAGACAAAGTGAAAACCCATCATATTCAATATAATTACAAAATAAAAGTTTAATTGCTCAAATTAAAAACATGTATAGTAAATAGTGGAAAAAAGATAATATTAATTCTCACCGTTTTGAAATACAAAATATAATTCGCATTTTGTGGAAACAAGACATAAATTAATTATATTATTATTGATGTCATTATTTAAATATTAAATCAAATTACGTAATTAACTTTTCGAACCTTTTGGGGGAAAACCATTATTATCTCCAACGGTCCAACATTAGTGGATAGGAGAATCATGAGGGAGCCAATGATTATATTTATAGATGTTAGGGCCTAACCGTCGAATTAGTGTTCTTATAAAAAGTCTGATCTCGCTGTATCCCTCACTCAAGGCGACTGAAGGAGAGAAGAGGAGATGTTTTGTGTGATTTCTTTGGTGCTCAGCACGGTTGCAGTGGCTTCGGCCATCCTCATGTTTATTCTGATGGATGCCAAAGTCCCTTACTGCCTTCTTGGGGTCCTGGTGGTTTTAAGCAGTCTCTCTATAATTTTAATCGGGTTTTTAATTGGGATTTTTGGTTAGCTTAACTTCTTGTTTGATTGCTCTGAGTTGTAGTCACCGAGATTTTACTCATTTGAATAAAAGGGCCTTTCATTCATTTGATGCATTTTTCTATTTTTTGTTATTATTGTCTTATAATATGATTGTTTGTTCACTTAATGGGTGGCATTGTAAAACAAACTTGTCACTACTCAAAACATGGTTTCTCGGGTCGTTACATTACTTCCCCCTTAAAAGAATTGTGCCCTCGCAATTCTATTCATAAAAAGAAAAAAAATTGAAACCCCACACATACAACATTACCGAAACAGTGGATCTGGCTTGGTTAATGGAATACCAATGTTTTCACATAGTTCTTCCGTTTACCTAACCCAGATGAACTTCGAACAATACGTCTTGAACTCCTGCTTGTGCGTACAGCACACGGGCTTCCAAAGGGTGGCTCGTGCGGTGAAAAGCTCGGAAACGTCCGAGTAGATGAACTCCCTGATAACTCCCCGGGCCACATCACGCTCAAGGTAGTCGAGGGGAATGATGCGATTGAGGATACTGAAATTCAAGACCTGGAACATATAGGTTGCACTAAGGTGGTCATCCTGAGAAGCTATGAGGAAGCACGCTCTGGAAGAGAAGTTATATGCCAGTTTAAAACACTGGAATAGGCCTTCATAGTACCTTACCCTTCACCTATAGCAGGGGAGTTGAGCAGTGGTGATGTGGTGAAAAAACACGATCATCCTCTTGACACAAAAGAAGAATCTTAGAACCATTTTCTAGATCGAGAAGACGCTGGCAGGACCCTTGCAGGTGGATAAAGGATGGATAATCCACCATTCTTGTCCTGATCATGATAACTTCTACTAACTCATTGGGTAGTGATGAGATGTTCATTTGACCAGGAATCTGAAAAAAAAAACAATATAAAGGAAAATCTTAACACCACTGATTAGGTAGAGGCAGGAAAGGAAACATGAAACTTTAATTTACACAAAAGTTTACATGACAAAGCCTGAGTTTACTAAACGTATACCACAAAGAGTGGAAAGACTCCCTAACTCTTCAAACCACACGCAGGCTGAACAGATAGGACAAAACTCATGGGAACATCTATGATGCCTCATGAGTTTAGCGTGAGGGGTATAGAGTTGGAAAACATCAGTATAGACCTCTTACCTAAGAGACAATCGGGTGGACTCATATTCCAACACTCCAAGGTCTATTAACTGGCCTCAGAATCCATAGTGCAAAATATGGCATAGGTAAGCCGCTCAAAGTTCTCCGGCAACAGCAGCTTCTTGAAAGGCGTTATCAAGAATCGTGCCAAATTCTTCGCCAGTTGTGAACAATCGGAAGAGTCCCTCGTGGTACTTTCCCCGACATGCATAAGAGGGAAATTGGGACATCATCATTAGGAGATAATCCATACCCATTCCCTGATGAAGACTAATCACCCTAGGTCAGTTTGACACATCATACAGGTGGTTACATGTCACACGAATTCGGGCGTAATTTAGAAAGTTCTCATGGCTGGCTAGATATACAATGTTCTCTAGAGCCTCAGTGGGAAGTGACAGTAGGTCGGTAGGTCCATTTTCATTAGCCATCTGAAAGTTATAACATTTTTACTTAGTTAATCATAGTAATACATTCATACCACCTAGTTTTCCAGAGTTTCCTGAACCCATCCTTTGATACCAACTGTTGTGACCCCGATCCCAGGGTGCCTATGAGACATGATATATTAACATTTCATTATATCATTTAAAAATTATATATCATGTCCCATTACTATAGAAGATCGCGAGGCTCAAGATTCTGGGAAACCAGCTTCTTCTGATAAACTTCATTAGTACAAACCATGCCTGAAAAATTTAAAACAAAAACATAGGGTGAGAAAATATGCCCAGTAACGGGTTTTAAAAACGTTTTAAGAAAACTATTTCTCAAAGCAGTCCTTTCTGAAGCGAATAAAACACTTCGCTAAAAACAAATCATTATCAATTTTTTTAAACCTGAAATCCAACATTTTTGTAAACCACTTGCACAAGGAAGAAGTACGTACTTAAAATAAACCTTAAAGTAAACATGATCAGAGAGTGTAACACATGAAGAATATATAATTCATAATATTCAACCAAGATTAATTTAGTTCTAAAAGAAATCCGTGAGTAAGTAGGGAAAACATTCATAACATGATTCATGAGCACATACAGTTCTTATAACAACATACCACATGAAATACAGTTCTTATCACGTAATTAAATTTTCATAGTCATGGTAATTTTCAACTAGGGGTTGTCCTGTAAGTTGAACTAACCCCTGGTTGACCATTTATCATCACATGCAGAGGGAATGTATAATGCCAGACATTGTCAAGACCTTGCATCAAGACCGTAAAACATACTTAACGGGTCAAGGCTAACCGCCAATCCCGTTTCCATGGTAGCATAAGCCAAGGCTAACTGCCAAGACCGCCGCACATAATGTCTCATGAGACTCATACTTTACGCAATGCATTGGAGCGCTATATAATTCCAGGCCCACCCATCACATCATTCATATTGCGCTATATAATTCCGGGTGCACCCATCACATTTAAGTCCAATACATCCCTCACATATCTTGAAATGGTCTTTCATTCATAGGGTTTCATTCATACATTCTTAATCAATCCCCCTTTTCACATACATATTCATAACTTGAAGACAGCTCAATCATTAATAAAACTAAGACATGCATGCTAAAAATCCATACACATAAGAATTTATCTTAACAATTGAAAACATGGGTTTTAAGGAAATGAACATAAACACTTTAGCATTCCAAAGCATCAAAATACCAAGTTAAAACAAGGTCGTTCATAACTAATACACATGCTGATAAAGGGGTATTGTGGGTGTTTAATTAAAACTGTGTGAATATACATACAGTTATGGATATAAAGTGTGCAATTAGGTTCATCTTGAGAAGTCATGTACATATGTATGCAAACTGCATGAATATATATATAGTTGTGTAAAAACTCATTTGCACTTTGAATAACATGACCTTTCCTTTGAAACGTTTGCAAACATCATAAGAAGAACTTGTAAATGAAGAAAAAATATTGATACATGGTTATCTATACCTATATACATATAAATTGAGGTGCATATACACATGTTCATGGGTTTACCAAAATACTCAATAACATTTATTATGTTATATATTAAAAAAAATTACTGTTTGGAAAAACCAAATGGGGTTATTTTACATAAAAATAAGTGAACATAATTTTCATTAAAACCTTATTGGCATAAAATCATTCTTGCATACCACATGGTCGATCCATAAGTATGAGTACGTATATATATGAATACATATATACACACTTGTAAACGTTTAAGGAATTCACACACAACCCATCCTCACAAAACAAAATCATGATTTATCAAAAATGATGATAAATGAAAATTTTCAATTGAAAGAATTATTTTGATATCAAACTAACCCTTAAAATTTATCATACATATAAACATGTATAAAAATAGTTTTGGGTATTGTTCTTAAAGTAATAATCTTAAGGGGTACATATAATTTGTAATAAATCTTTATGTGATATTGTGGTAAATTTTAAAAGAAATAAATAATCTTGTCCTTATATTCACACATAGATGTACATGTACATATCATATAATCACATATACATATATATATCTATGTGATCTTTATATTTGTATAATCCTACATGTTGATAAAATTACCTGCAAAGTGCATTTTTCGTAGGGCAGAATGAAACCAGGGTTATAATCATTTGAAAGAAAGGTGTACATATGCATGTATCATTATATATATATATGTATGAGTACAAATATATATATATGTACACACATATGCATGAAGTGTATATACATATATAAAACTGTGTATATTCACTATAGCAGATGAAAAAATTAAAACAAGGAGACCTCCCCTACTCAGGTTTGATCCTAGGAAGAGGAAAAATAGGTTCATATAGTTTTGTATATATCTATACATATTTATATAAAAAGTATATATAAATATGTATAGCTTATTGAATCTAAAGGAAATGAAGAAGAGGAGTTTCCTTTACTCCTATTTGGTTCTCCAAGCTGAAAGGGAGATCCTCAAGGCCTGGATATGCACTGGGTGTATATACACAGAAAATATATATATAACACGTATATATATATATACTGAAGCTTAAACAAAACCGAATAGAACTTGTCCCTTACCTTCGCTCGGATAGGAGGAGAGGAAGACGAAGTAGCGACGCTGGACCAGTGGTCGAAAAGATAAGAGAAGCTGGGTGTTAAAAGCTCTCCTCACCTTCGGTGCAAAACTCCCCGGCCTTTGGTGCAAACCAGAGTTTCAAAAAAAAGAAAATCGAGGACTCAACGTGCATGGAGGGTATCCGAGGGAAGTCGATGCCGACTCAATTGAAAAGGAGGGAGAAAAGCCGGGTCTACTAGCCAGCCTACGAGAAGAAGATGCTGCTTATTCTACTGGTACAATGGCGCGAGGAAGAAGAAAGCCATGGAGAAGAAGAAAAATAGAGAAACGATAGACGACCGAGATCTTACGGGAGTTGATCGTGTGGCTCAGACGCAGTGCGGCATAAAAAAATGGACGGTTGAGATCAAGGCACTGGATCAGATGGCTCCGGCTTCTGTGCTGTAAAAAAAATGCGGCTTCGGTTTAAATAATAAAAAAACAAAGTTGTTTCATTAATTTTTCTATTAACTTATTATAACATTGTTTTTATTAATAAAATTCAATTATTGGTCTAATTTTTATTATTTTATGATAAGTCATTGGGCAATGGTTTATTTAATACAAACTTACATTAAGTAATCAAAACATATTATTATATATATATATGTTTCAATTTCCATTATTAACTAATTATCTTAATTTCCTTAATTAAATATTAATATTATTAATAAAATTAAACATTAAACATATCTAAATTTATAATTATTTTCAAAATCACACATAAGAGTGCATTGATATAAATATGATCATTATGAAGCACATAAGTAAATGAAATCATAATTTGACATCGTTTTCAAAACTGTTAATTCAAATTATAAACATTCACATTAATATTATTACTTATATTTAATTTAGAGATAAATATTGTACATTTTCTTTAAGGTTTGATGCAACATATATATAACTCAAGAGTTTGAGTACATATTTTCTTAGACAAAGTGAAAACCCATCAGATTCAATATAATTACAAAATAAAAGTTTAACTGCTCAAATTAATAACATGTATAGTAAATAGTGGAAAAAAGATAATATTAATTCTCACCATTTTGAAATAAAAAATATAATTTTCATGTTGGGGAAACATTAAATAAATTAATTATATTATTATTGATGTCATTCTTTAAATATTAATTCAAATAATATAATTATCTTTTCGATGCTTTCAGGGGAAACCCATTCTTATCTCCAACGGTCCAACATTAGTGGATTGGAGAATCATGGGGGAGCCTATAGTTATATTTATAGTCATTAGGGTCCAACGGTCGAATTAGTGTTCTTATAAAAAGTCTAATCGTGCGGTATCCCTCACACAAGGTGACTGAAGGAGAGAAGAGGATATGGTTTGTGTGATTCCATTGGTGCTCAGTACGGTTGCAGTGGCTTCAGCCATCCTCATGTTTATTCTGATGGATGTCAAATACCCTTACTGCCTTCTTGGGGTCCTATTGGTTTTAAGTGGTCTCCCTATAATTTTAATCGGGATTTTAATTGGTATTTTTGGTTATCTTAACTTCTTGTTCGATTTTTGTGATTTGTAGCCACCGAGATGTTACTCATTTGAATAAAAGGGCCTTTCATTCATTTGATGTGTTTTTCTATTTTATTATTATTATTATCTTTTAAGATGATTGCTTGTTCACTTAACGAGTTGCGTTGTAAAAAAAACTTTTCATTACTCAAAACACGGTTTCATGGGTCGTTAAATTTTACATACTTATAAAGAAAATATATTTTTATAATCATCATTGAATGGTGAACTTGTAAATGAATCTCATTGACTCGTGGTGACGGTAAGTTGTATATACACACGAGCGACGATATCATTTCCTTAATGATTGAAAGGTGTTTAATTGAATGCTATATTAACTATACAGATAAATTAACATGTTATTTTCATTATTTATATACATATTACTCATCATTATATCCATCCAAATAACATAGTGTTGAATAAAAAATTATGCCACAACGTGGAGATGGTAAGTCGTACGTACGCACGCATGGTAACATTATAATTCATAGGATGGATAGAATTATGATTATAGTTGTAACATATTTATAATAACATCAGGGTATGTAGAAGGTTCTGAAGTTATTATTTTGGTATGGAAATAACAAATAAATATAAAGTGGAAGAAGAAAAGAACTTTGAAAGAGGTGATAAAATAATTAGGACTTCTTTGGGTGTTTTTTTATTTGAACAAAATATCTCTTTAGGATGGATTTATGCTCAAGGGAATTCCTCTAGGATGAATTGAGGGAAGTTGGGAGGAGATTGGGGAAGGTTTTGGCTGAGCCAAATGGCTTTGGAGTTGTGATTATGTGAGAAGGGTAAGTACCTTTTTATATGAGAGGTGAGGGTCACTTTAGTAAAAGTTTGAGATGTTATTTTATTATAAAATCATTTTCGGTTTTTAATGTCTCAAAATTGATTTATTTAAAATATAATTTGGGAATGGGTCTGAAGAATCTCAACCAATATGTTTAAACAACTTTTGATCACAATATTAACCCTGTCTTTAAGATTTAACTCTTAGAAAAATAGTTTTTATTTTACCATGTCCTCTTGTATTATTATAATAAATGGTTAACAAAATTACTAAAAAAAGAAAAGATAACCCACAAGAGGTTCATTATTAAAATATCTTACATTATTTAGGTTATTTGGCCAAACCTTAGCTTTTTATAATTATTATATCAATTAATAATATACTATTTGTTTTAAGAACTCATTTATGGCAATTTGGACACGATTTATTATTTTGTTTTAGTTAGTCATAAAAACATTATCACTTCAAAAAAAAGTTCATATAATCAACACTAAAACGTCATATTTTCCATGAAAATTCTTGGATGGAATATGAAACAACAATTTAAATTTATTTTTATATTTATAATATCAATTATTTTAATCTTTCATTGATAATGTAATTACAACATCATCATTCTGTCTTAAATAAATTTAATTATTTAATCACAAAAAATTATAAATAAAATATAATTATGTAGGAAATAATTTTATCTTTCTAATGAATATTTATAGTTGACTGTGTCTTCTGTATAATTCTATATTAAAAAAATTTTAGTTATTAATCATTGAATTTAACACTTTTAACTCTTCTTTAAATAAAATAATAATAAATTTCCAATTCAAATCCATGTGGACCAAAAGGATCATATATTATTCCTAAGGATTTTTTGGTTGAAAGAAACTTATCCAAAAGAAGTAGGACACATGTTAGGGTAATTATAATATAATATTTAACTTTAATTACCCTATTTACTTTTAACCGTGTTAAATAAAAGTCAAAAGATACTATTCACCAAAAATTTCTTTCATCTTATTTTACACAATTTTACTTATTAATGTCAATCGTGTCTCTCGGATTTTTGAAATTCAATTTACAGAAGTGGTAAAATTACCTTTTATGCAAATTCACAAATGTGCCGAAAAGGTGGGTAACAGACGTTAAAAAGTTCAATAAAATTTTATACGTCTAACTTTATTATAAAATAAATTCAGTGAATTAAATTGATATAATATGGGTATTATATATCTATTTGACTTAAAAAATAAATTTAAATAAAATAAATAATTATTTAAATAAAATATCGATTTTAAACAATAACGCAGTGTTTTCACTATTCATCAAAAATTTAATGTTTTTAGAAAAATACCAAATATTCACTATCAGATAAATTTGATATTCTCAATTCAAAAATGAATATTATTTTACCAAATTAAAAACAATAATGATGCATTAATTAATTTAAAATTATTTCCCGTTGTTAAAACCAAAAGGTGGGTTTTTAAAAAGTAAAAACTATCAGAAGACTGGCATGTGTTTATATCAAATTTAGAAGAAAAATTACTTATAATGACCTACATTGTATTAAATGATAAAAATATAATATAATTATACTTCAAAACTATTTAAATGAATAATTTAACACTATAAATTATTTCGATTAAAATAGTTGTTTTCAATTAAAATTTAGTAATTTTTTTATTCATCAAAATATGAAAGATATCAGAAATATAAAAAATATTTATCCAAAATAAATTTTTATTACCCAAATTTAAAGAATAATTTAATATTATTAAATTAAATATCATTAAATTTAATAAATAAATGTTTCAAATATTGGTTTTAAAATTGGTTTTCCATTAAAAGGTGAAAAAATTTCACTTTTTAAAAAATAATTATTTTATCTAAAAAAAGAATTTGTTCTTATATTATGTCTAAGAAACAAATAATATGGATTCTAAAATTATATGGAGTATATAAAATTTAATATTAATTTAATACTATTCATAACTGTTTTTTTTATGGATAGTTTGGAAAGTCGTGGTGCACTCGAAGTCGGTGTTGCGTGTAGCACAAGTTATTGAATTACATTGAAGTTATAACGTACTATGAAATCTTGGGGTGTTACCAAATATCTTCATATTTTAATTTATATATGTCACTTTAATACTTTAGAGTCAGGTGAAGCATGAATCATTATATGCTTATGAATGTAAAATTACATATAAACTATAGAAAATTTATATAGGAATGTTTTTATTTTTTTATTAGCCACATTTAAAAGTTTAGTTAATTTAATTACCAATAATTAAAAAAAATAAAGGGTTACTGTGGGTCTATAAATTATAGATTTTTATAAATTTCTTCAATAATATACATTTATAAACGTTTCAAAATATCCATTTTTATAATTATGGAACATTTATGGACACACGAATTAGTAATATTTTTCTGTGAATGATTTTAAATGGTTCATCAATTAGAAGTTTTCATTACAAATGTTTGTATTTTATTGAAATTTTATATATAATTTTGTTTTATAAAATCATATGATTTTTTTCTACACTAATCCCACCCATAGATAATTTTTAATTTCTTAATTTAATAGATCCAACACCCCTCCTGAAGCTTCTCTATAACCATCACATGAAGGCTAACCACAACTTTTTTTAACATTGGTAATTGATTCATTAATGAAAAGAATTTTCTATAAATATTTCATGACCCTAAGGGACCCCAAATGGAAATTTTCATCCTTTCTACATCAAATGTTTCGAAAACTAGACCTTTGAACTCAATGAAATCAACCAAACCAACTCATTAAACTTATTTTGAGTAATGATGTATTATGATATACGTATACATATATTATAAGAATTTTTTAATAATAATAATTAATATATATATATATATATATATTAATTTATATATATGAATATATATATATATATATATATATTATTTATTACCAGTAGAGGGTATTACGAAGCTGAATCAACCACTCGGATTAGGTGATACCATGACCATATCTGTTTTCTAATATAGGATGGTCATAATCCATGTTAATTAATAATTTATATATTTATATATACCTATATATATATATGAATATATATATATATATATATTAATATTTCTGTTTTTGTGTCATGAACTAGCCCGGGTACCCCGGTGACTAGATAACCGAGCTGGTCCTGACATAACCTGAAGGCCATTCCGGATCCCTATTAGTTAGCTACTAGAACTAGGCGTCATACAACATACAAGTGAGAACAATTTTTCTCACATGAACATGGAAGGAAATATAAAAGACAATATGCATATCAATAGGAAAACTCCAATGGGAGAATAATTACAAGGAAACAAAGTGGCATAATACCAAAGTATTAAAATAGGAAGGCATACCCAAAGTCCCTAAGGACACAACTCTATCCAATTACAAGGCTCAATAACTAGATCCATATCAAAGAGATCCCTTCCCTTTACTCTAACCTATAATGAGAGTTTGTACAAAACCCAAAATCAAATGTAGGGTGTGATCCTAAGGCCTGAATGTCTCCACCAAAGGTTGTTTAACAAATTCCAAATATAGATTATCCAAAGAAAATATTTTAATTTTTTAGAATAAATGTGTTTGGAAATTTAGCAGCTTATTTAAACAAAACATTCTAAAAATTTTCAAAATGAGGGAAAATAAATTCCCAGAACAAGATTTAATTTTTAAGAGATGTAATATTTCTATAACAATGTCTAAAGTAAAATATTAAAAAAATAGTTTATATAAATTCATCATGCATGTAAATCAGCTCAAAGAAACAATGGTATACATTGATATTGAAAATATAAATAAATAACCAAGGAACATGGTCATCCTCCAAAAGGTATGATAGTATTAACTAACTATAGGATTCTACACTCTCTGTGTAGACTCATAAAAATATTTATACACACATCTATATGAAACTATCCAATGGAGACTTGTTATTAAACCATCACTGATGTGACTCGCTGCATGTATGTTTGAGAACGTTTTCATAGTGTAGAGTGTATCCAAATAACTCAGTAACTACCCAGTGCGTACATGAACTCTTACATGATGGGGAAACTATTTTAATAATGATTAAAATTATGACCAATCACATTCATCCATTTCAAAAATTCACATTTCATTCCTTTCAAAACCAAAAAAATTTATATTCAAAAACATTCCTTTTCAAAAGATAAAACCAATCGGTTTATATAAAATGATTTTAAGCCATTCTCAAGATTGAAATTCATTAAAAAAAATTACATCTATTTGGAAAATAATTTTGAAATTTAAATTAAACAATTCCATTGAATATATTTCATTAAAATCCATAAGTTAAATTCAAAAATCTAAATCAGACACTTTTCCACAAACCCATCCAAATTCAACAGAATTAGGGGATTTCAAAATTTTTATGCCATAAACATTTCAACTATATGATGTAACCAAAATTGGGTTTCATAAAGGAAATTGAAATCAATATTGAGCATTTTAATTTAAATCATAAATTGAAATAAATAAATCAATATGATGGTAATCAAATTGGAAAATCCGGATAAAACCACCTATCGATGTCCAGAATAACGACACTCCCAACGACACCGGTCAATGAGAACAGTGGTGAAGGAAATCATGAAACTAAACCTATAAAAAATATCCAACACCACATGGAATATATCCTTCAATCCCTAGATGATATATTGAATAACTAATAGGAGGGATGGAGAGAAACTTGAAGAACACGGGAGAACTCATACTGGGGAATCACTTCACAGATGCAATGAAGATCCAAAGGTGATCAGATCAAATCGGAAGGTGGGGTGTCACTGAAAAAATTACAGGGAAGATCCTAGAGTTGAGAGACAAGAGTTATATGATGAATATAATGACTGTTACTGCTAAACAAATTACTTAAGGCTGGGTGTAGGCTGAGTCATGACCTGTAAGTAGGGATCATGATGTGTAGGCCTCACTAGATAAGTATGCAGAAAATACATTAATCTTGGGTCGAAAAACCACTATTTAATACCTACACGATGGGTATCTAAAGTACATGATGTTTACCAGCTCATGTTGTGTTCTCTCCATTCCCGACATGATCTACCAATCCACGACATGCAACCATCACCATGTACACAACATGTACTTCAGGTACACAGTGTGCACCTACTCTACAATTGATAATAAGCCCAGAAAAATCACATAAAAGGATTTTTAACCGAACAAGAACATAAAAAAGGTGGAAATTACCTTATCAAGGTTGTGAGATGTTATAACCTCACCACCATAAAAACTTTTCTCCCCAAGAAAGCCTATAAAGAAGCTTCTATACCAATGATATGGGGCCACCACTCTCTCATTTGAGCCTCAAATTCTCACGTCTAGTGACTATCAGCACCATACTTCCATAGAATAGAAATAAGTGGTATCATCCTCCCATGATGTACCTTGGTCCTAGAACCAAATATTCTAAATGGTTTTGTTAGGCAATGTCAAATGGGACTCGATCTCAAGATCACATCATCTCCAAACATGAGATGGATCAGATAGATACTTTCTCAGCTTATATACATGGAACACACTATATATCGACATTATCTACGGTGGAATTTCCAAATAGTAGGAAATATTAACCACCTGCTAAACTACCACAAAGGGTCCCATAACACATGGAGCAAGATTACCTTGTTTCCCATGTCATCGATGACCCATTCGAGGTGAAAACATTAAAAAAACCAATCATGAATAGAAAACTAAAAAGGTCTACATTGTCGATCAACATAATATTTATATCGGCATTGTGATGTCAATATCTTCTGAAGAATTATATGAATATTTTCTGTCATCTCATTCACCATGTGTGGTCCAACCAATGTACATTAAAAATTATCAAACCAACATAATGAATATTTACAAGGCTGACTATACAAGGACTCAAAAGGTTCCATTCTGATCATAGATTGGTAATTGTTGTTGTAAGAAAAATGAACCATCCCTATGTGATAATCCCATTCCCCAATAAAGTCGAGGACACGTGTGAGAAAAATATCCTCAAGAATATGCATAGATCTTTTTGTCTGGCCATCCGACTATGGATGGTATTATGTGCTCAATAAAACTTGAGATCTCAGTGCCTCTTGAAGGCCTCTCTAAAAGAAAGATGTGAAATAAGGATCCCAATCCGAGACTATTACAAATGGACATCCATGAAAATGGAAAAAATATTTCATGCGAATATTTCCAAACTCCACAAATTTAGTTGTATCTAGAATGGGTATAGTATTCGCCAACTTGATCAGCCCATTTATCACAACCCATATATCATTATTCATTCTCTGGGTATGAGGAAACCCAACGAAAAAGTCCATAGAGATCCCATCCCACATCCATATTGGAAATAGAAGAGGTTGAAGAAAAATTGAATGTTTTTATTGATCAATTTTCACTTTCTGGAATGTATAGCGATGAGAGACAAACTCATCAATGTCTCACCTCATTCCCCACCACCAGAACTATCAGCTCAAGTTTTAAAAAGGTTTTTTGTTTCCCATTTTTATAGCCCACTGAAATCTATGAAAACCTCCCATCATAGTTTTACCTACTGATAAAGGCCCAACGAATCAGTTCAGATAGCATAGAATACACTCTTTGGAAAATGACTAAAGGGTAACTGTATCCCTACCGTAATGGGATTCTCTAATACTATGGAATTCATCATAAATATTTTTGTCCAATAGAATCATCTTGAGAAGAGAAGATATCAATTGAACACTACATAAGGGAACCTCATCCCCATCCTCCTAAAATCTAATATTCACCTATGCAAAAAAGCGCCATCAAATTCTACTCTTCTGAAGATTCATTCACTGTCGGAGTTGGAATATTCCTGATCTAAGCATCAGCTACAACATTATCTTTCCCCTGGGTATTGGCGATGTAAAATTCGAAATAATTGAGTTACCCTATCCAAATCCACTTCTGAATATTCAAATAAATTTGGGATAATATATAAGTCGGTATTTTGTGGTCTGAATACACCATAAAAAATTCACCAAAAGGTAGTGATGCTAATTCTCAAAGAAGTGCATCACAATTGCAAGTTCCAGGCTATGGGTGGGATATTTCTTCTCATGTTTCCTAAGTTGATGAGATCCAAATGCTACTACATGATCACCCTGCATAAGAATTCATCCCAATCCCGAACCTGACGTATCAAAAAATTCCACAAAGCCGTACCAGGATTCCAAAAGAGTTAACATCAGTGCAGTCGTCACAAAATGCTTAATCTGAGCAAAAAACTCTCACACTTATCATCCCAAGAAAACTTCTCCCCCTTCAGAGTCAGAGCATCCATTAGAGAAGAAAACATTGAGAATTACATAACGAACATGCGATAATATACAGATATTCCCAAGATGCTCTAGATCTCTAAGACATTTTTTGCTTGATCCCACTTCATAACAGCCTTAAACTTTTCAGGATCAACTAATACAAACTATTAAGACACCACATGTTTTAAGAATATCAAATCCCAAATCCTGAAATCAAACATTGAAATCTTTTTATAAAGGAAATTATTTCTTAGGAGATTCAGAACTATTCTAAGATGTTGAACATGATCCTCCTCAGACATGGAGTAAATAAGAATGTAATCCAAAAAGACACCGACAAAGGTGTATATATACTAATGGAAAATATTGTTCATTAAATTCATGAAATATGCAGGTGCATCTGTCAGGATAAAGGGCATAACACGGTACTCAATGTGCATGTACCTACTTCGAATGGAGGATTTATAAATGTAGGATTTTTTTTATCCTAAATGATGGTAAACAGATCGAAGGTCGATCATTGAAAACCACTAATCCCCTTTTAGTTGATCAAACATATCTTCAATAGGTGGAAAATTATATTTTTTCTTTATTGTAACTCCATTGATCTTTTGATAATCATCACATAAGAGAAAGGAAGCACCATCCTTCTTAACAAATAGAATAATTAATACCCAAGGTGACACACTTGGATGAATAAACCATTCTTCAATAAGATCATCCAACTTGGACTTTATGTCTTTCATCCCAGCTGGTTCTATGAGATATAAGGGGAAAGAGACTGGTTGAGTATCATCCATTAAGTAAATAGGAAACTCATCCACTCTCTCACAAGTGGTAGACTAGAGAAATATGAAGGGAACATATAAGAAAACATAGTGGGAAATGGAAGAAGTTTATGCGTCATTGAATATCTATCTATGTGAAAAGAAAACACTGATATGACTTTCCCCAACTCTGCAAAAGAAGTTGTGGATCTGCTTGATCTTGAGTCCCATTTTCCTTGGCAAAAAAGAGGTAAACCTCTGGGTGTAGTAAACTAGACCCATCATAGATAACAATCAATATGGGCTTTGTTGGAAATGATCCAATCTATCCTGAATATGGAATAAAGAGATTTCAAATCAAAAACCAAAAACCTCCATGAAATACCAAGGTCATCATCCTAATCCCCACTGAAGATGAGGACACATGTGAAGGAATATCCACAAGAATCTTTATAGCTCCTTCTATCTGACCATTTGATATTGGAGGGAAGGTAGTGCTCAAATGAACCTAAGATCCTAGTGCCTCTTGAATGCCTCTCCATAATTAAGAATTCAACCTCCCATTGATACTAATTATTCTAAAACAAGACCGGGTACCCTGGTTACCAGATAACTAAGACAATCGAGATATAACCCGAAGTGTGATCCCGAAGGGTGATCCCGATCCCCACCGGTCAGTGACTAGCACTAGACATCATACAACAAACAAGTGGGAACAATTTCTTCTACAAGAACGTGGAAGAAAAGATACAATATAGTATGAGAATCAATAGGATAACACAATTGAGAAAAAATAACAAGGATACAAAGAGGTATAATGAAAAAGCACTAGAACCCAAGTACTAAAATAGTAAAACATCCCCAAGGTCCCTAAGGATACAACTCACCAAGTCCATGGCTCAACAGATGGATCCATCTCCAAGAGATCCATTCCCTTTACTCGAGTCTAGAAAGAGATATTATGAAAACACCCAAAGAAAAAAGTAGGGTGAAATCCAAAACCAAATAGGTTTCCACCCCATTTTCCATAACAAATGCAAAATATAGATTATCCAAATAAAATCTTTCAATTTTTCAGAACAAATGGGTTTGAAAATTTAAAATCATATTAAAAAAACATGATATAAATTTTCAAAGTGGTTGAAAATACATTCAAATCAAATTATTTACTTTACACATGTTGGAATATTTCAAAAACAATAGCTTGAATAAAATATTTATATAAAAAATTTATATAAATTCAGCAGGCAAGTAAAGCAATTCAAATAGAAATTATCATACATTTATATCTTAAAAATAAAAAAAGCAAGCAACATGGTCATCTTCCAAAAGGTACGATAGTATTATCCAACTATTGGATTCCTCAATATCTATGTGTACTCGACATAATGTGTATACACACGTCCCTATAACACTTTCCAATGGAGTCTCTTCACCAACCCATCAGGGATGTGACCTGATACATATATGTTTTAAAACGTTGTCATAGTGTAGAGTGTATCCAAATAACTCACTAACTACCTAAGAAATTAAATGTTCTCTTACATGAGGGTTGAACTATTTTATGTATTCTTCAAAATACTATAAATCCCATTCCTCCATTAGAAGACAGAAAATTTCTTTCCATTTAAAAAAAAAATTATTTTTTTAAAAAAACCTTCATTTTTCACAAGTTAAAACCACTAGGTTTCTATCAAATCATTTTATGAAATTTTCACGTTTGAAATTCATTAAAAACCAAATTCAAAATTTTCCAAAAAAAAATTTTACAATGAAATTAAAAAATTCATTTGAAAATATTTCCATAAAACAAAAAATTTGAATTCAACCAACTAAATATGATAATTTTCGACAAATCCGACCTAATTTAATAAATTAGGGGTTTTCCAAATTTCTATTCCAAAAACATTTCAAATCACCCAATTCACCAGAATAGGGTTTTATATAATAAATTGAAATAAATATTGAGTATTTAAATTTAAATAAGAAATTCAAACAAATCAATCAATACGATGATAATCAATTTGCAAAAACTAGGAAAATACAACTTTTATCTCTCTCGAATAACAACACTCACAACAACACCCATCAACAAGAAAAGAGGTGAAGGAGATATTATAACTCAACCTAGAATAATGATTCAACCCCAAATGGAATATATCCATCAATACCTAGATGATACATTGAAAACCCAAGAGGAGAGAATGAGAGAAACATGAAGAACAAGGGAAAATATTACAAAAGAATCACACTGCAAATGCAACAAAGATCCGAAGTCGATAAGATCAAATCAGAATGTTGGGAGCCTCTAAAAAAATTCCTAGGAAGAATATGGTGTTGAGATCCACGAGGTATAGGAATAATAGACTGAGTGGTACTACCACACTCATTACATAATGATGGGTGCGGGCCGAGTCACAACATGTACCTAGGGGTCACAACATATAGTCCACGCTGGATAAGTTTGCCAAAAAAACCCATCATCTTAGGTGTAAAAATGAATATTTAATCTTTAAACGATGTGTAACTATGATACATGATGTGTACCATATCACAGAATGATCTCACCATTCAAGACATGATCTCCCAATCCACGACATGTAACAAGTAGCAATTACACAACATGTACTTCAGGTACATGGCGTGTACCTATTCTGCAGTCTCTAGTAAACCCAAAAAATTAAATAAAAGTATTGTTAACAGAATGAGAACTTTTGAAAGGGGTATAATGACATGATCAAGGTAACATGATGTTATAACATCCCCATAATAAAAACATTCTGCCCTTAGAAAGCCTACGAAGAAGACTCCCTGCCAAATAGATGGGGTTATTACTCTCTCATCTGTGCCTCAGGTTCCGACATCTCATGACTATCAGCACCATGTTTCCATAGCACATGAACGAAAGGTATCATCCACGAACGAAGTAACTTGGAACCAAAATCAACTATTCAGACTTTTCGCTCATTCAAAGAAAATTTTAATTTGATCTCAAGATCACTCTGGCTCAAAATGTGAGATGGAACAAATAGATACTTTCTAAGATGTGATACATGGAACACATTTTTATCAACATCAGCTACGGTGGAAGTTCCAAATCATACAGAGCATTACCCATTTTATCAACTACCTCTAAAACTCCCACATAGTGAGGAGCAAGCTTCCCTTGCTTCCCATGTCACCAATTAACCAACTAGGGTGAAACCATTAAGAAAACCCTATCACTAACCGAAAACTACAAAGGTCTATAGAATCGATCAACATAAGACTTATATAGGGTTTGTGATATCAACATCCACTGAAAAATAAGATTAATATTTATTGTAGTCTCCTAAACCAAGATTGGTCCATCCAAATAACATTCACCAACCTCTAATGAACACAACCAAGATTTACAAGGCCGGCCATACAAGGTGTCAAAAGGTTCCATTTGATCACTGACAAGTAATTTTGTTGTATGAAAACTCAAACAACCCTATTTAATCATTGCAATCCCCATTGAAGTAGAATGCATAGGAACAAATCCTTTCCTCAAGAATCTTTAAATCTATTTTTTTTCTGGTTATCCGACTACGAATGGTAGGCTATGCTCAAATGAACATGAGATCATAGTGCCTTATGATGGCCTCTCCAAAATCGAGAAGTGAACCTCCCTTTAATACCAATTTTTCATGAATAGGACCGTGTACCCTGGTAACTAGATAACTGAGACAGTCCTAATATACCTAGAAGTGGATTCCCAATCCCCATGGGTCGAAAACTACCACCAGGTATCATACAATATAAAATTGGGAAGGATTTCTGCCACAACAACGTGGAAGCAAGGATAAAAAACAGTATTCCTATCAATAGGAAAACCCCACTATGAGAAAAATTACCAGGATAAAAAGAGGGAAAAATTCAAAGTACTGAAACCCAAGTACTAAAATATGAAAATATCTCTAAAGTCCTCAAGGACACAAATCACCAATCCTAGGGCTCAACAGTTGGATCCACCTCTAAGAGATCTCTTCCCTTTTCTCTTTCCTGGAAGGAGAATGTCTACAAACACCCAAAGGTAATAGTAGGGTGTGAGACTAAGCCTAATATGATTCCACCGATGATTCTATAAAAAATTTAAAATATTTATTATCCAAATAAAAGCATTCAATTTTTTAGAATGAATGGTTTTGGAAATTTAAAAGAATATTCAAAAACATGCTATACATTTTAAAAATGTTGGAAAATACATTCAAAGCACATGATTTACCTTACAAAAGATAAAATATTTATAAAATAATGAATTAAGTAAAATATTTATATAAAAGAGTCTATATAAATTTAGTAAGAATATAAAGCAATTAATACAAACAATGGAATATATTTATATATCAAATATAAGTGAATAAGTGAGCAACATGGTCATCATTCAAAAGGTTAGATAGTATTAACCAGCTATAGGATTCTGAAATCTCTATGTGAACTCAAAAAAATATGTATACACACATCCCTATGACACTGTACAATGGATATTCATCCCCAAACCATCAAAGATGTGTCCCATAGCTTCTATGTTTTATAATATTGTCGTAGTGTAGAGTGTGTCAAATAATTAACAAACTACTTAAGGCTTGCATGGACTCTTAAATAATGGGAGAACTATTTTAATACAACATAAAAGGATGATTAATCCCATTATTTTATTTAAAAAATTACAATTTCCTTCAACATAAAACCAAAATTCTATTTATTGAAAAAGACACCTTTTTCATAAGATAAAACCACTATGTTTCTATCAAATCATTTTATGCCATTCGCAAGATTGAAATTCATTCAAGACCAAATTCCATCCTTTTCAGAATTAATTTTTACAATTAAATTCAAAATTTGAAATGAAAATATTTCTATCAAATCCAATATTTATATTCAACAATATAAATCAATAAAATTTCACAAAACCACCATAATTCAAAGGAATTGGTGGTTTTCCAAATTTTTTTGCCAAAACAATTTCAAATATTCCTATTCACCAAAATTCGGGGTTTTCAAATTAATTGAAATAATGACTGAGAATTAGAATATAAATCAAAATTTGAATTAAATCAATAAATATGATGGTAATAAAATTTTCAAATCAGGACGAAATCACCTACCTCTTTCTCAAAGAACGACACTCACAATAGAACCCATCAATGAGAACAGAGGTGAAGGAGATCTTGAAACTCATCTTAGAAGTAAGATCCAACACCACATGGAATATATCTATCAATCCTAGGATGATAAATTGATAAAATAAGATGAGATATGGATATAATCATGATGAACGTTGGAGAACCCTTACTAGGGAATCGCCCCACAGATGAAACCGAGATCTGAAGTTGACCAGATCGATTTAGAAGGTGGGTAATCTCTTAAGAAATGCCTAGGGAGACTCTAGTGTTGATAGAGAAGAAGTATATGTATAATATACTGAGTGGTACTACAAAAATAATTACTTAAGGCTTGGTGTGGGCCGAGTCAAGACATGTAACTAGGGGTCCCGACGTTTAGGACACACTGGATAAATTTTCCAAAAACCCATCTTATCAGGTTTAAAACCACTATTGAATCCCAAAAAGACATGTACCTATGGTACATGTCATGTACCATCTCACAACATGATCTCCCCATTCAAGACATGATCTCCCAGTCCACGACATGAAACCAACACCAAGTACATGATGTGTACTTGAGGTACACTATGTGTACCTATTCTACAGTCTACAATAAACCTAGAAGAATCACATAAAATGGGTTTTAACTGAAATGGAACTTTGAAAAGGTGTAAAATTACCTGCTCAACGAAATGATATTTTACATTGTGTGTGTATATATGTATATATATATATGTTTATATTATATATGTGTTATATATATATATATATATGCAGTCGAGGCTCAACCCAGTTGGTGAGGTCTCACTATGTGCATCCAAAAGACACAGTTTCAAAACCAGGTGGAGGAATAATATTGGCATTGTAGCAGCACTATAGCAGCACTATATGGGTACTGTAGCAAGAATTGTTAGGTACTGTAGCAGCCAAAATAATTCACCTTCGGCCATCAGTTTGTGCATGGAGTCCTTAAGGCCTACGGGCCACCCAAGCCATCGGAAAACCTCAAGGCCTTAAGGCCACCTGATCATTGATGTTTCCCGAAAAAGACTATAAAAAAGTAATATCCCCAAATGAGGATTCAGATCAAGTGCACTCACTAGAGTAGAGCCAATGGATTTGGATGAATGAGAGGGTTTGGCTACACCATCAGGACTAGCCTGTGCTTTCACGAGAAACTTATCTTGATGGCCATGTGAAGGTGGAGAGCTATCATCATGATGCAGATGATGCGGAGGGGCAGTTCCTTGTAATTATAGTATGGTTGAATTCATTAAGACCTTTGGGTCATGTAATGTCTCGGAAGCCTATGGTCCATTTTATCTCTAAGACTATGGGTCTTATTAGGGTTCCCCTTCATCCCTTGAAATGGTGGTTATCAAAGATCAATAAAAATGAAGGCCTTCAGGCCATTTGAGGGGATATCTATTTTAGTGTCTGTATGTGTGTGTGTGTGTTTGTGTTTGTGTGTGTTTGTTTATGAATATAAATATAGCTATTTATCATTCTCCCTCTATGTGTGTGTGTGTTTGTCTTTACAGACATATATATATATATATATATTTATATATTTTTAGGTGTGTGTGTATATATATATTGTATGTGTGTATGATTATATATATGTCTTATATATATATATTATGATATTTAAATATATATATTAATGAATTTTTATATAATTCTAAATTTATAAATAATACATATATATATTTATAATTATAAATATATATTTTTGTATGTTTATAAATTAATAGAATTATAAATATATACATAATTATTCACATTATAAAACACTAGTAACAATGTCACTAAAATAGCCATGTTTTATTAAAAATGTGGCCAAATATAAAACATAAATTTTATTTATATATAAATATATTTATCTATATATATTATTATATTAAAGTGTATGTGTTTATGTATATATATATATATTTATATATTTATATATCCTCGTGTGTGATAATATATAAATATAAATATTTATTAATTTAAAAAAATTAATAAATATACGGTTATATGTGTGTGTTTCCCCCATAGTCAGCTGGGGTGGTATGGGAAGGTTGTGGTTTAGGGAATGTTTATATGGTTGAGTCTTCATCCTAGCTATTTGTTTACAATTTCTTCACAGTGTTTTATGACACACTTGCAGTTGTACTGAACCTATATATATATATATATATATATATATATGTCTCTGTGTGTGTGCTTATATATAAAAATATTATGTTGCTTAATTTTCTATTAATGTAGTTATATATAAATATAAATTTTTTTATATACATATTTATAAATAATCATAAAATTTTATTTATTTATATGTTAATTAATGGAATTATACTTATATAAATATATATATAATTATCCATGTTTTAAAATAGAGGTAAAATGTTATTAAATTATCCATGTATTCTAAAATAAATTTAAATTTTAAATTAAACATGTTTCTACAAAAACATGGAAATATTTAAAATTATCCATGTTTAAAAATGTGGATAAAAAACCATGATAAAATAGCCATGTTTTTAAAAATCATCTCTAAATTTGAAATTTTTCTAAAAAAACATGGCTAAAAAATAACTAATATTTTCCATATGTTTTTTAAAACATTGATAAAATGTCACTAAATTAGTGTTTTTTTGTTCTTGGAATTCCATATATTGTAGAAAACCCCTAAATTAATGAAATATATCAACCAATTTGAGTCTTTATTGTTGGTCGGAGTGGAATCCCAAGATGGGGGAGAATTGAGTTCCTACTTAAAATGTCTGTTAAAAGTCATTCTATTAATGATCCCCCAAATTTTAAAATGGCATAGCTAATTAAGGCAGTAGAGATGTATATGTATAATTGGTCAACATGTTTCTCAAAGGGTGATTATTCCTTAGTTGAATTAGTGTAAAACACTTCTCCAACTTTTGAAACAAGTATACTAAATTAAACACATACACACACTCACTAAAACTAACTATCAAACTGTATGAAAAATAGTTTTATGTTTTAGAAATTATAAGCAATAAAAAATAGATATAATAGAGTACAAAAAAAATGTAGAGCATAATGAGTTAAATGATAGGTTCAGTCTCAATATGAGACTTTATCCTCTCCACTTGGTGATGTCCTTCCACCTAGCAGTTTATATTAATAATAAACATGATACACATCATGCACCGGGATTTACAATAGTTTTTACAAACTGTCTAGGGTTCACACCCTCTACCACCATTCATCATAGAAAAAACCAATACAGAACACACAAGTTCTCTTCCACAATTATATGTGGGAAACAAGATGAAAGTGAAGTTTGATGTGGGGATATTCATTATCCTGTAGTTTAAGAACATGAAAAAGTTTGTGTAACAGAAAGATACACACTTCTCAAAAATTTAATATTATGGAACATAATAGATCTAAGATTATAAGCTTGAGTTTAGAATTCTCTTTGTGTATGTAGTTAGGATCTTGACTACATGGAGTGAAGAATTTACTATTTCAGTCTTTCTCTGGAAGTTGTCTCCAAAATAGAGGGTCTCTACTCCAGGTTCAATATTTTTGGAATTTAGTCCTCTTCTTCTTGTGTGGATTGAGAGTTGATGAGACCTAGAAGGAGGACTTGAAATTGTTCTCCCGGATTTTTCTTCTTGATGTTCTTGGGTTCATCGTGTAAGCGTTCAGTGGTTATTCTATGATCTAGCAAGTAATATCCTTCATATTCTACTTCTCTATTACTGATCTTCAATTTATTAGATTTTGGAATCAGGCACTCATGCATTCTTAACTTCTGGACTTGGACTTCTCAATACCCTCACTCTTTTCTTCCAGGTTCTTCTCTTTTATATTTGATGTCCGACAATAAAATAAGTACATCACGTGCGGTTATTCTCGTATGTCGTACTATCCCCAGATACGGTATCTTAATATGTCTATAATCAGTATTAATTAATGTCAGAAGAATTTAATTTATCAAATATGACTTTTAGGATATTCTTAAGAATTTGAAAAAGTGTGTAATAGAAGAGTATGATAGACTGGTAATATTAGCCTTCACAACGGTAGGCTTCAATAGTAAGTGCACATCAGCAGCTTTCATCGGTAACCTTTCAAATGGAAACCTTCCATCGATAACTCTCCATCGGTATCCTTCCATTGGTAGCCTTCATAATTGAACATGAAATGGTGACCTTGCAACTGTGACCTTGCAACGGTGACCTTTCATCGGTAACCTTGCAACAGTGACCTTATAATGATGAACTTGCATTGGTGACCTTTGCATCAGTGGCCTTTTTATCGGTGACCTTTGCATCAGTTACCTTTGCACATAGAGAAATTTTTCACCATGAGCTTAAACTAGAGAGCAATGAGATTAAAATTACAAATTTATTACTTTGATATAAACATGATTTTCCTATAATTGATTATACTGTAACAGAAACCAGGTGCCTTATATAAATGAAACTTGATTTGAAATTATCAAAACATGATTTGGGATTATCAAAATATGAGATTCCATCAATCTACCCTTTTTTGATAATCACAAATTATGTTAGTATTGTATAAATTATGGTTAAAAACATTTTCTAATATCTGCAGAACATTTTAACCACGTTTATATTGAATAAAATATAGATAGTATATATATATGCAAACCCAAATTAAAAACTTCTCCTCCATTTAGGCATCTTAAAACATAAACCTAACTTGTAACCTGACCTGTTTCTCCCCCTTTGGGTGACTTTGATAATAAAGCTTAAATATTTCTCTGCATTTGTGACAAACAAAAATACAAGAGGACAAAAATAAACAAAAAAGGATTTTCCACAAATGAATAAATAATATAATATATAAAAAAGGTAACAAATATCCCTATAAACTAAGACATCCCACACTCAATCCACATCAGAGATGTCCATGGGATCATTGCCTTTGGGATTTGAGGGGGAAGGTTCTGAATATGGAGGGATAGCTCATGGAATAATAGTTATCAGGGTAGGAGGAGCTGTAATAGAGGCATCAGTAGAACTGTAGTGAGTAGATCTATGAGGAATCATAGGGGTCACACATCTGATGGCCTCTTCTAGAGTAATCTTTAGTGCAGATTTGGTAGATCCTTAAGCAATTGAGGTAGAAGGAAAGGCAGTAGGAACAATTATGGGAGTCCATTCCACATAGAGGAAGGGTAAAATAAGATTTCTAAAATCCATAATAATACTTCCTCCTCTGTCCATAGATGATATAAAATCATCCTTATTCTCCATGAATTTCCCTAAGGAATTTGTCAACTCTCCAATATTGCTAACCTGATCCTTAAATTCCTGAGTGAAATGTGGAATTCTCATGTTCTCCAACAACAACTTGAAGTGACCATCCATCAGAAATTTTGTATATAGCCTTTTGTATTAGAAATAAACTTTCTCTTTGAGGGCCTTTTGATCTTGAGCAGCTTCTATTAAGTAATTTCCCACATGATTATGAATTTTTCTGGTAGTGGAAATAACCTGAGTAATAGACTGAGGATATGAGGTACTAGTACTAGAGAAAATCTCAACTTCTTCTCTAATAACGGACCTAAAGGCTTCAAGATCAACTGGAGGAGCAACTAAAGATGAAGTAGATGCACATAGAGGTACCATAGTGAAAGCCACTATCTTCTTAGAATATTTTTTCATCCCAATGATCATAAATTTCACATCATCACTTAAATTCCTCAAACACTGTGACAATTTTCTGAACCAGACTTTTAACAAATCGAAGATCTTTGTCCACCTGAGCCCTTGAAGCCATGTAGGAATCTAATCTGGCTATAGACTGTTTCACAGATTCCATAGAATCTTCCAAGGTAATTATCTGATTCCAACTATCTTTAACCTCCTCTAGCAGGATGTAATGAGGGGTAGAAACTAGTATTTCTGTTGTAGATGTTACAGCTTTTGGATTTTGAGTCATATCCCTTTCTAACCCAACAATCTCTCATCAAGGTGGCTCTTCAGATCTGATTTTATTAATTCCAAATATATTTTCTTCACATAGTCACGAGGCAAAACAACCACTAACTGCACAATAGTAGACTCTAAAATAATAGGAATTGGTGGACTTCTGATATGCTGGTTATCATCAGAGTCTCCATAATAAAAACCTTCGACCACAAATCGTGGGTATTCTGACGAATCTTTTATTCCATGAGCTACAACAACTGAACCTATAGCAATAGGTTCCATCCGCTCACATGGTCAATTCTCTTGATCAACCACATTCACCTCTAGCATAACTCCTTGAAAAAATGCATCAATAGAAGGGTCCACTATCACTTATTCCACTTAATCTTAAACAACATATATAAAATTTTACCTTCAACTAAATCAACAACCTCTTCATCTACACTTTCATGCATTTCTATATTCCATATCAAGGGACTATGTTTTCACTACTGTCTCTTAATACATTTTCATCCCCTTCTTCTTCACTGGACTCTTCATCCTCACTGTCCCTTAGAACTGTCTCCATTCTAGGACATATCTTTGGTGGACTTGGCTCACCAAGGATATAGTGTTAACACAAGGATTGGAAGGAAGATAAACATCACTCATGTCATCTATAAGATAATCTTCTCTTTCTAGTACAACAACAACTTCTCCTTCTTCATCTGAATATGCAGGCTCTACTTTAGAAGGCATTAAACCCAGATCTCTCATATCCTTATGCCAAGTAGGATGAGTGTTAGGGCTGAATTCCTCATATAGCTTAGACTCATCATGTACCCATCTTCTTTTCCAGGGGTTCCAATTTATCTTCATAAACTTGAAAATTAACTTTGTAATGCAGAAATTGTACCTTACAAAAAAAATTTCTTCCTTATCTCTAGCAACTCCTATCACCTTCAACATCATGGATATCAATCTAGCGTGAAATAAGGCATTGGATTTGGAACTGGGATTTTTCATCTCTTCTAATTGAATCATCTGTGGCCTAAAAAGGTATATGTTATTTCCATGATTCAATAGATATAAAAGAAATACATCCTAAAAAATAAATGTAGAAAAGTCACCTCTCCTAGGACTCAAGACATGTTAGACAAACATAAACAGTACCTTGTCTTCTCCTTCCATCTCAGCAGCAATGATTTACTAGGTACCCCACTCCCTGTCAGTTCAGCTAAGGCTTCTTGATAATTGAAGAACTCCATTAGGTGAGGAACCACTCATGAGTAGTAATCATAAATCCCTTCATGAGGTACTCTCAGACACTAAACCCATTCATCATAGGAAAAAACTATAGTATTCCATTCACTTTTGAAGACATTATGTTCTCATCCTCAGTCTGTTCAAATTTTAGAAACTCATAAAACTCCTTCACTAACTTCAGGTAATGGTGTCAATTGTTGTTTACAAAGCATTCAACGCAACATTAAGCTTCAAGTTCCTTCAACACTAAAGACATTCTTGTCAAAATCCATTTAGAACTGAGCACTTTTTCAACAACTAATTCCCTCTTCCACCTTTGAGGGTTGATTTGTTTTTCCCCAACCAGGCTTCCACTGCTCGACTCAGCTCGAGGACTCTTTGGATATGGATTATCCCCTCCATCACTAAACAATAGTCTCTTTACTCTTTCTATGTGGTCTAGAGCAGTTTGAGGGTTTTAGTATAAGGATACGTTCTGAGTTTAGGGAGAAAGAGCTTCGGAGGAAGTTTTAGGTGAATCAAAATGTGGATGGTAATTTTATTTTCTCACATTTGGATCAAAAAACAAATCAGATAAAGGAATTAATTAATGCAAAAAAGTTACAAATAAAATTAGAGAAAATTTTAAGTCCTGTAAACATTGACAATCAGTAAGGTAACAACGGTGATGTCTATTGGTGAGGTTCCTAACGGTGAGGTCAATCAGTGAGGTCTAAAGGTGAGGTTTCTAATGGTGAGGTCTCTAATGGTGAGGTTTCTAACAATGAGGTCTCTAATGGTGAGGTTTCTAACAGTGAGGTCCAACAGTGAGGTTCCTAACTATGAGGTTCAATTGTGAGGTTTCTAATGGTGAGGTCCAATGGTGAAGTTCCTAACAGTGAGGTCCAACGGTGAGGTTCCTAATAGTGAGGTCTATCGGTGAGGTTCTAATGGTGTGGTTTCTAAACCTTAACAGTTTATCATACATAACTCTGGTTTTATATAATTTTACCTCTCATTATTAAAATTATTTTTGAATATATCATCTAATTTTTGTTCAAAACCAATGAATTCAAGAGTGATATCACCACTTTGATAATGATCTCTCTATAAGTGATGTATCACATCAATGTGCTTTGTCCTAGCATGAGATACTAGATTGTTAGAGATGTTAATAGCACTTGTATTATCACACATTATAGAGACATGTTTGAATTGGTATCAATAGTCTAGTAAAGTGTGTTTCATCCACAAAATTTGAGCACATCAACTCCCAACAGCTATATATTCAGCTCCAATAGTAGATAATGCAACAAAATTTTGTTTTTTAATACACCATGATACTAGTGACTTGACCAAAATGTGACATGTTCCAGAGGTGCTCTTTCTATATAACTTACAACCAGCACAGTCAGCATCTGAATAACTTATTAAATCAACTAATTAACCTCTTCAAAAAGCAGTCTTATGTTTGTAGTATACTTGTGATATTTAAAAATACTTTTAATGATAGCTAAATGAGACTCTTTAGGATTGTATTGAAAGTGAGAACACATGCTTACATTGAACATAATATTAGATCTTCTGGAAGTAATATAGATCATATTTTCAGTCATACCACTGTAATTGGTTTGATCCATTGGTTTACCAGTTTCATCTGCATCCAACTTATAGGTGGTAGTCATAGGTGTATCACTGCCTTTATCAAAGCCGAAACCAAAACATATCAAAAGATCTTTAGTATATTTACTCTGATTTAGAATAATAGCATTTCTATTTTGAAAAACTTAAAATCCAAGGAAAAATTTATGTTCCCCCATTAATCACATTTCAATATACTCTTGCATAATTTTTAACAAATCGGTATATAATGAATTTTTAGAGGATCCATAAATAATGTCATCTACATAAATCTTTTTTGTTAAAACATCTTTGGAAATCCTTTTAATAAAAAGATTAGGATCCGTTATTCCTTTAGTAAAACCTTTTGAAATAAGGAATGAACAATGTCTATCATACCAAGCTCTTGGAGCATCTTTCAGACCATATAAGGATTTTTAATGTTTGAAGACATGATTAAAAAAATTGGGATTTCTAAAACCAGGTGGTTGTTCAAAAAATACATCCTCAACTATGTACCCATTTAAAAATTCACTTTTGACATCCATTTGATGAGGTTTAAAATCCAGATGAGCTGTATGAGCATGTAGTATCCTAATAGATTCTGGTCTAACAAAAGGTGAAATGGTTTTTCATAGTCAATTCCTTCTTCTTGACTATATCCTTGTGCAACAAGTCTAGACCTATTTCTAACTATATTTTGAGATTCATCAATTTATTTCTAAACACCCATTTAGTGTCTGGGGTCAAAGTGTCTTTAGGACATTCTACTAATTCCAAAACTTACATTCTTTCAAACTAATTTAATTATTCTTGCATTGGTATCACCCATAATTCATCATTTATTATATCATTAATATTTATATGTTTATGCTATGAATGAAAGGCTTGATGTTCAACCTGTTTTCTCAGAGAATATTTTGTTTGAGTTCCTCTTTTTAAATAACCTACTAAAACATCTAAAAGATGATTCTTGAGAGTTATAATACCTATAGAAAGAGTTGAACTCTACTCCTCGTGATTTTTTATTGGTTCAGATTGAACAGGCCCAGATTCTGAAAACTATCCAGAACTGGTTATTTTCACTAAGGTCTCATTTTCTTTATCATTATGGTCTAGAATATACATATCTTCCTCAGGATGTTCAACCGAGGTTTTGGGTTCATGTGGATCAGTATCATAAAATTTTACATGAACTGATTCATCCAAACATTTGGTTCTGTTATTAAATATTTATATAATCATTACTTGTAATTGAGTAACCTAGGAAAATACCTTCCTCACTTTTGGAAGAAAACATATCAATATTTTCCTTAGTGTTAAGGATACATACTTTGCAACCAAAAAATCAAATATAATTAACCTTAGTCTTTCTATTATTGTAAATGTCATAAGGGGTCATCATATAAATAGGTCTCATTAAGACTCTATTGACAATGTAATAAGCTGTGTTAACAGCCTCATCCCTAAAATAGATACGTAGATTATACTTATTAAGCATAGTCTGGGAAATCTAATGAAGTGTCATATTTCTTATTTCTACGACTCCTTTTTTTTAGGTGTTCTAGGAGAAGAGAAATTGTGAGTATAGCCATTTTAGGAGCAGAAAGATTCAAATTCCAAATTTTCAAACTCAGGGCCACGATCACTTCTCAAGGTCTTTATTCTAAGTTCAATATAATTTCCTATAGATTTGGAATATTTAATAAAGTAAGAGAATTCTTCACTATTGTGATATGGAAAGAATACCCATGTATATCTTAAAAAATCATCTACAAGAAAATAAACATAGTGCTTCCCATTTAAACTTGAAACTCTATATGGTCTAAACAAATCCATGTGAACCAAGTTAAGAGGATGAAAAGTAGAAAATTTGTTCTTTGGTTTGAAAAAACATTATGTTTTCCCCTTTTGACAAGGATTAGAAACTTTATTATGTGGGAATTCCAATTTAGGTATGTCTCTCACTATGCAAATCCATGTTAGTTTCCTAAGTGAGTGCACATTGCAGTGTCTTAATCATCTTTTCCATTACCAAGATTCCTTATGAAACACATTTGAACATGAAACATTTCTCATAGAAAAGAAATTTTAATCAACAACATATATATTTTCATTTCTAAGAGAAGTAAATATTATATCATTTTTAGAATTAAAAACATTTCATGCATACTTTTCAAGTTTAACATTAAAACTATCATCACTAAACTAAGAGATACATAGTAATTTGTACTTTAACCCATCAACAAAATTTACTTTGAAAATTTATACAATTTTAGGGTTACCAATTTGGCCTAAGCCGATGATCTTCCCTTTTGCATTATCAACAAACGTAACATGTCCACCATCAACATCAATTAGGCTTTTGAAGCATGAATAATCTCTTGTCATATGTAATGAACATCTATTTTCCATGTACCATAGATTTTTACATGAGATCTCTAAATAGTTTTCCTATAAAACAGATTGAGTGTAGGGTAAATTTGGTACCTAGATTTTCTTGGGTCTAGAGAGGATAGAAAGTAAATCTTTGGGAACACATACATGTATCATAGGGTTACTATAATCAACAGATATGTTTTGAGACATGAACACATTTTTAGGTCTTTTAGAATTTTTTTTTTCAATATATGGCCCATACCAAGAACTAACAATGAGCTTTTAAGATTTTGGAAGAAATTTAGATTTAATAATCTTTCTCTGTCCTAGTGGGTATCCTATATTAGTTTTGTATTTTGGAGAAGTTTAATTTCCTAGAAACTGAGTCATGGTATATCTTCCTACAGTAAAATTCTCAAGATCTATTTTCAATTTGTCATCAAGTAATTTATGTTTAGTATTTTCCTTTAACAACTGTGCACATTTTTCATTTTCAATATCCTAATCGAACTTGTAATTAGCATTTAAAGTATGTTGTCTTTTCAATAGTTTATATCTATCCTTGATTCCAATAAAGGTGTCCTCAAGCATTCCACAATATTAAAATATTTCATCCTTAGTCATATTCTCGTCATTATATGGTGCACTTTCATTCCAAGAATAATAAGCATTATGTATAAGATAATTGGGTGTTAACTCATATGTTTTTTTCATGAAACACTAGTATTCATGTTTGTTCTTTTCAGCATCAAAAGTTTTTGACCCACATGATATATCTTCTGAAACAGCCCAGGTATCTTTCATTGATTTTTTATATCCCTTTCCCTTGTATTCATATTTCTTCTTAAATTTCAGCTTGGGGAAATCAGCTTTCACATGACCTTTTCATTTACACTCATAACAGACTATCTCATTTTTTTATCACTAAATTTTATGTCCTTTTTTACATTGTCCATTATTATCATACCTTTCTTTATAGTTTTCAATTCTAAATAAATTTTTCTTGCAGTAGATTTTCTTGAATATCCTTGCATGATGAACAATCTCTTCATCACTGTCAGAATCTGAGTCTTCACTGGTGGAAGTGTCTGTAGGAGCATGAGATTTTTCTTTAACTTTGTTATTTTAGGAAACAGTCTTGAATGATACATATTTCTTTCTAGATTCATCATCAACATATTTATTTACCTTAATCTCTACTTCGTACATCATAAGCTTTCCAATTATTTCCTTTACTAGTATCATTCCTATATCACAAGTATCTTGGATAGAAATAGAAGATCATCTCTATCTATCAGGTAGGCATTGAAGAAATCTCATAATATGATCCTTGTTGTCAACTGGTTCCTCAAGCAGACTCATGGTATTCAATATTTCATTGAACTTGAGACAAAGTTCAGTGATATGTTAATCAGGCTTCATTTAAAATTATCATATTTAACAGTATAGGTATTTAATGTCATTTCTTTTACATTAGTTGTTCCTTAATGAGAAACAACTAATGTATCCCAATTTCATATGTAGTTTTACAAGATTATATTCTATTGAATTCGTCATCACTAAGAGATTAGTAAAAATAATTCATTGGTTTAAAATTATTGTTATAGGTTGCTTCAGTCAACTTAGACCTTGTGTCCCTAATAGTAGCAGGTAATACATCTTGTTCTTCAATTGTTTCCCACATTTCAGGTCCTATTCTCTCAAGATAAATTTTCATTTTTAATTTACACTAAGCATAGTTATTACCATTAAATAAATTTGAAATGTTAGTAGCAGTACCCTCAACTCTATTATCCATTGTTAACTAGAATTTTAAAGAACTAAAAATTTAGATATAAATAAAATTTTATGATATTTAATATACAACAATAACCATAGTTGAAATGAATTTGAAAACATTTAGAACAGTTTGTATAGTAGAAAAAAAAGATAAATTTTTAAATAAATCCTATAATACCAAATGTTTTTGGGAGTTGAATCTCAAGAGGGGGTGAATTAAGTTCCTACTAAAAATTTATGTTAAAAAAAATTCTATTAAAGTTCCCCTCAATTTTCGAAATGGCAGAGTTAATTATAGACTAAGAGATTTAGATGTCTAATTGGTCAATAGGTTTCTCAATGAGTGATTAGTCCTTACTTGAATTAGTGTAAAAAACTTCTCGAACTTTTGAAACAAGTTTACTGAATTAAACACATACCCAAAATCACCAAAACTAACTATCAAAGTGAATGATTTTTTTTATGTTTTAGCAATTAAAAGAAGATTAAAATAGATAAAAAAGAGTACAAAAAAATACAAAGCGCAGTGGAGTTAAACAAGAGGTTCAGTCTCATGCTAAGACTTAGTCTTCTCCACTTGGTGATCACCTGCCACTAAGTTGTTTATATCAACAACAAACTTGATACACAGCCTATACCGGGCATTATAATAGATTTCAAAAACATTCTGAGGTTCAACATCTCTACAACAGTTCTTTATGGAAAAAAACAATAAAGACCACACAATGTCTCTTCCATAGTTATACAAGGGAAACAATATGAAAGTGAAGATTGATTTGAGGATATTTAGTATCATCCTGTTCAAGTAGAGGAGACATTGTGTGTAACAGATAGACACACACTTCTAGAAAATTTAAAATGAAAGGAAAATAATAGAGATAAGATTATAATATTTATTTTAGAAAGATATATGTGTTTTCAGTTCATCTCTTGACTCGTTGGAGTGAATAATTTGCTATTCGATTCGTTCTCTGAATGTTTTCTCCAAAACAGAGTGTGGAAACTCTAGGTTCTAGAATTCAGGAATGGAGTGTTCTACTTCTTGTGTTGATCAAGAGTTAATGAGACACTGAAATAAGCCTTAAATGTTTTCTCTTGAAAATATTTTCTTGATGTTCTTTGGTTCATAATGTAAGTTTTGAATAGTCCTCTTTGATCTAGAATGTAAGATCTGTCATATGCTACTTCTTTGTTACTGATTTTCACATTCTTAGCTTGTCAACTCTGGTACTCATTCATTCCTCTTTCATATCTTCTGGACTTTCACTTCTCATTATCCACACTCTTTTCTTCCTCGGTCTTCCCTTTTATATTTGAGGTCTGACAAAATGAATAAGTACATCATGTACGATCATTCTCGTACATCATACTGCCCCCAGATATAGTACCTTGATATATCTACAATCAATATTAATTAATGTCTGATGCAATTTAATTTATCAAATATGACCATTAGAATACTCTTATGAATTTGAAAAAGTATGAAGAAGTAGACTATGGTAGACTGGAAACAGTAGCCTTCACTATGGTAGGCTTCAACAGTAAGTGCACATCGGTTGCATTCATCGGTAACCATTCTAATGGAAACCTTCCCTCGATTAATCTCCATCGGTAACCTTCCATTAGTATCCTTCAGCAGTGACATTACAACGGTGACCATGCAACAGTGACATTGCAACGGTGACCTTGCATCAGTGACCTTGCATCGATAACCTTATAATGGTGACCTTACATCGGTGACCTTTGCATCAGTGACCTTTACACTTAGAGAAATTTTTTGTTGTGAGCATAAACAAGAGTGCAGTGAGATTAAATCTACATAGATATTACTTTGATATAAACATGATTTCCCATAAAATATTATCCTGTAAGATAAATAAGGTGCATTATATAAATGATACATGGTTAGGGATTATCAAAACATGATTTGGGATTATCAAAACTTGTGAGTCCAAAATATATTTATAGAATATATTAGTGTTCCAACTATTTAGTGGGACACATTATAAGAAATATGCATTATTATTTTTGTCATCACATCAAATATAAATTATAATAGTTAATGAAATTAAGTGTTAATTTCTATGCATAATAGTTCTAAAAATTATAGGTAATTTTATTTTCCATTTTGGGAATTATAAATAAGGGAATGAAAACCATTAATGTATTCCATGATTTATAACAACCCCATCATGAATAACCAGGATCTGGGGTCTAATTAATGACATTGGAACAAGATAAAATCAATCGCATCCCAATGGGTTAAATAGTTTCATAGTTAGTACATTAGATACATACAGAAAAATCATAATACATTTGAAAAATAAAAAACAAAAAATTATATTTTCTTTGAGAAAATAATCATTCTCCATAATATATCCTTGAATATAATTCATAGTAATTAGAAAAGGATAATAAGATATTGTAAACATTATAAAAGTGAGAGATTAGATATTCTGTAATGGTTACGTAAAATGAAATTCAGTATGATTAAATAAGTCATGATCAATTTGGAATAAAATATAGTATGAAAACACATTCCATTTAATCAATAACATGACCATGAAAATACATCCATGTATAATATAAACACATCAGTATCATGGATTTTAATAAAATAATTTTTAATAATGGAAATAATTATAATTGGACTTCCAGATATCATACTTTTTTATATCTTTACAATCAAAGCCTCATACCAATAAAATGTAACTGGTGGGTAGGTATACGCAAAAAACTATTTATTACGGTTATCCAATTGCTTTGTATTATGAGAACAATTGATGTATCAACGGGACATTTATAATTGATCCCCACTCTTTACAACATATCAAATTACTTCATGATATATTTAATTATTAATTTAATTCATAAAAAATATCAATTTTTGACAAATAACTGTATTAAGTAATGAATATGTAATATCAATATTTACCAAGTTAATCAAATACCATAGAATGTAAAAATGAAAATTTTGAAATGGATTAAGGTATTAAAAAAATGAGTTCCATGAATAAATAAATCTAGATATTTATCTGGAATGTGATTTCTAAAAATCACCAGAATTTGAATGTTTCAAGAGAATGTTATGACCACAAAATTAATCAAAGATAAAATATAACCATAAATTCCTTTGAATTATAGTAATTTTAATATAATAATTCCCTTTAAAGATATAAAATAAAATGAATGATAAATGTTATAAAATGTATTCAATAAATTGGTTTCTTTTTACACCCACTAAAAACTGGTAGAATATGCTAATGATAAAAAATACTTACAACCTTGGGAAAGTCTTTTAAATTCGTTTATAATAGTAAAGAAGGATTCCTTTTATATTTTAATCAAGAAAGCTGAAAATATACTGTTTAAAAATTAATATAAATATTTTTTTAAAACCTCATTAATGTTTTAGGATATGATAAAATGTCTTTAATAAGTCATTTGAATGAATAAATTTGACTTCTGTAAAACCATTTTTCAAAAATATGTACATGGAAAAAAATATACCCAAATAAAAAGAGCAATAAGATCAACTATTATTTTAAATATTTATTTCATTAATTCAAGATAAATAGAGAGTAAAAGTTATAATAAATAAATGAAACTCCTTAAATATTTATATTATAAGAAAATAGTTGGATTTTAAGAAGGATAGTTTAAAGGATTCCTTCAATAAATAATATAAACAATACTAGGAAAATAATATTGTAAAATAAATTCTTACAACATCGGTAGCTTTTAAATTGTATCCTTATGAAAGAGTGAATTTGAATTTAATCAATAATAATCACTAATAAACATATATTAATTTTAGATTAATCAAATGTTTAGTATATACACAATAATTAAATAAGTAGGGTCACAATACCAACTATGTATCAATAGAGTGGTAATTGTGACAGAACACCTTACAAAGATGATATCATTCAAGTGAAAATTAATCAATGTAGTGATTAAGTATAAACAAATTAATATATGGGAAAACAATTGTAAATGAAATATAAATGAATAATATTTCATTACACATATATTTTTATCATATTAAATACAATAGAGAAGTAATGTATCTTAATGAAATGAGATTGAGTTATGAAACTCCATACCTCATGTTTGACTTTCCTCACAAGTAATTTTATCGTCATATTTAATAAATTTATATTGATTATCATTATATTCCTTAACCATAAATATATATATATATATATATATATATATATTCATATATTATCCATCTATAGAATCTTATAACTTTTTTCTAATAATATTTTATTATTATTTTTAGTTTATGTGTTAAATGCATTGTTTTCCATGTATGTTTTGATTCAAGAGTATCTACAAATGAATCTTAATCATAGTTAAATAATCTATTGAATTTTATTCAGAATATAAATTTAATAAATTTCCAATATATATATTTATAGTCATCTATAATTTATAGTGATAGAAAAATGAATTATACCATTCATGAAGATGATAGGGTGTGTGTATGCAAGAACATTGTTTTCACTTTTCAATGGATGGAAGATAAGAGCGCTAAATAGTAATTGACCTATATGGGGTCATTTTTATATCCAATATAGATTATATATTCTTTTAAATTATACTTATTATCATCCATTTAATCAATAAATGTAAAACAAATCACATTTCTTTTATAGAGGTGGGAGTCCACAAGCACACACGTGTAACGTTATCATTTTGAAATAGATAATATGGTAAGTAGGTAGATGTGATATTAAAATATCATAAGAAAAATTATTTCATAAATATAAAATATAATCATTTTACATATTTATAACCATCCATGTAATGTGGTGATGAAAAAATAATTACACCGGTCCATGGAGATGGTAAGTCATATACACACACAAGTGACATTTTCTCTTTTCATATGACGTAAAAGTGACGAAAATGGTATAACAATGAAAACAAAAATAAAAAAACTAGTATATTTTTTTATATTGGATATTTTATTTTAGGATAGTTAAAATATATTTATAGTATGTACATGATGAAATTACAATGAAAGAGTCTGCAATGTTGATTGCCTCTTCTTCAAAAGTCTTCCATTAGATACCATATTGAGGACAACTAAAATTTTCTTTCAAGAATACCAAAACCTTTTCCTCATGGATATATAAGATTATAATAGAATATCATAGGTTTTTGGTCCATATAGTTTCTCAATATTTTGTAAAAATGTGAGAAGTGTTGTACTTTTATAAGTAAGGGGGTGGCACACTAGTAATTCCTTGAAGTATTAAATTATAGTATATTTTCAAGAAAAAGTTGATAAAAATTTATATAATTTGAATATAATTCAACTACAAGTCAAACTAATTTCATCTAATGAAAATTTGATAACTTATGGTAATTATTTTAACATTATCTCCCAGTTTTATCCCCAATTGACCCTTTGCCAAAAATGTGATATTAATGTTTTATACTCTTTTAAGGTCAATACAATTACTATAAATTGAAAAATTTCCTATAAATGGACCATGTTTGGTAATTTTAAACATTATCATTTAGTTGGATGAAGATTTTATTTTTATTAATTTCAAATCATTTAATAATTTTTTTTAAAATTATCGTTAATGTAATTTTTGGAAATACATGAAATGTTATAATATAATATGTATCTAACTCATGTAAATTGGTTCAAAAAACGCAATTATTATTGTGTAATGATAATTTTGTATTTTATTATTATTTTCACCCAATTAAATTTTGATAGGTTTTTATATAATTTTATTCATTTTTATTTTTTTAACCCCTTTGTTAACATGTTTTAACCATAACCATGTGATGACTTCTTCCATATTAATGAAAGATAAGTTTACATATAAGATTAAAATTGGATGATAAATGGGAAATTGATGAAATTTTAGACAATTTATAAAAATAATTTTCCTTTTTAAATATTTTTTTTACATATAAATAATTTATCAAAATATTATTTAGTATAAAATATCGTTAATTTATTTTTTGAAATATGCCATTTAATTTGACGTTAATTCCATCAAAACAGTAATCTAAAATGATTAAAAACATTAATAAAATATTAATATCTAATTTTAATATATAAAATTCATGTGAAACTATATAACACCAGGAAAGTACTACTACAATTGTTTTTTTTATAATTGACTTTCTTATATTACTTCTTTTACAAGCACTTTTTTTGTATTGCATAAAAATTTATTGTAATTATTTCAACACTAAAAATTAAAAATAAATAACCCTGATAAAAAAAATCATTAATATTTGAGATAAATATTTATTTTTGAATATTTTCCTTTTTATTTGAGTCTAATTATATTAGAGATATTCATAAAATGAAATTGACATTTTTTACTTTATAAATAATTCAATTTTAACAATGATAAAATAAAATTTAAATAAAATAGTGTCATATTTTATAAATCTAAATTATTATAGACAAATTATAAAAATAAAATTAAATAAATTCTACTATTTGAATCAATTTGAATCGATATCCCTTTAGTTTTAATAATAATTAGCCAATCTTCCCCTTACAGAGTTGATGAATTTTACAATGATTATTATTCAAAATGACTAAAAATAAAAGGTAAAAATTTACCAAATTCTAATCACACAATTCCAAATATGAAATATTTTTTTAATGATTGAATATCTATATTTTTTTGGATTATATTCTAATAAAATCTTATAAAAAGTGACAGAAATTTATTTCTAAACAAAATGTTATCTAAATAAAAAAATGTTTTTATACCAAAATAGATGTAAAAGTAATTCCAATGATCATAATTGGATTATTAATAATATAAATGAAATAATTTTAAATTAAAATTAATTTTAAAATAAAAATTATCTTTTTTAAATTCATGAATCCAAAACACCATTATAATAAAATTCTGTATTTTTCAATATTTATTGAAAAATCAAACATTCCCAAAACATTTGAAAAATTTAGACTTTGTCAATTTTTAAAAGATTTTTTTTTTCAATTTTATATAATATTATTTTTAATATTTCTATATTCTAATTATAATATTATACCATAGAAATTATTAAAAACAATTTTTAGAGACAAATTATTTTTTATGAATAAAATATCTTTACTGATAATTCAGTGCTTATTTCTTAAGAATTAGTAGTTAAATTTTTGTTGAGTCACAAAATTATATGTATACACTTCATAATGTGGTTAATCTTATTCATAACTTCCAATTAAACTACTAGGTTATAGTTATCATATTTTAATAATAATATTTTTTTGTTTTTTACTCACATTGTTGATTGTCGTGTATGATATTGAACATAGTCTTATTTTAAAATTTTGAGATATCACCCCATTAAATAAATTTATACCTTCAAATTTTATATCATTAATCAAATGTTCAACCTTTTTTGAAAACTCGAATCATACTGAGTGGAAATAAAATATATTTTTTAGAGTGGCGTTGGGAAACCTAATGGTTACAAGAAAATTAATGTATTATGGTTCCCAAACAAGGGGAAAGGTGTTGTAATGTCAAAATATAGACATGAAAGAGAACACTATCTTCCATGGACTACCATAGAGTGATAAAGAAAATGATCCTAAAAAAATTTAACAACCAAAAAACCATAACTCAGATCGGGATTAAAAGTGCGTGAATTTATAAGACATAAACATAAAAGGATAACACTTTTACATCAATACCCTTTTACTAATTTCGAGATATTATTTTACTTTCACTAAGGAGAATAATAGTAATTATAAGTAATTTTTTTCATTTCATTTTATAGGTATAATTTCATTATTTGGATATGATTTAATTAATTTTAAATCATCTATCACTCTATAAATTGAATATAAATAATGAATTTTATCAAGCAAGAAATGGTGAAACTAACTTATAATGGATAATAACAAATGAAAATGCATTCCCTCTTGTAAACATGTTTACCAAAACCAAAATGGTTATAATATGTTACCCAATGAATATAAATATCATACATTAATCTCTAAAACCCCATTAATAACCCCAAATGGTAAAAATAATAATTTCCTCAAATATTTAAACTTAAGAATCCTCTAAAATTAATATGAAAATATTAAAAACCAAAAATTTTGAATGATATTTTCCCATAACTTTTAATATCAACAATAAAATTTATCCATAGAGAACATAATGTATCTCATAATACAAAAAACCGAAGATGTGAATACCTTGATTGAATATTAGTTTAAACATGAAAATAATGAGAATCACACAAACTAATCAATATAAAACCAAATGATTTACCAAATTAACATTATCCTTATTCCAAAAATAAAATAAAATAATATTAAAAAAATTAGAAATCAAAAAAAAATTATTTAGTCTCTATCATAATTTAAATTATCATCATATCACTAAAATAATATTAATAATTTCTTTATCCCAAATAATCATTATTATCCAAAAATTATACATATATTAAAGTCTATGTCACCCTTAATCATGGGTTCCCTAAAAATATCACCGTAATAATAAACATTATTTATTGGTTATTGGTTATTTTAAACATAACCATTCCAATCCTTACTGAAAAAATATTTTGGAAAAATTTGTCACGACGCGTCCTCGGGGACCGTGTTGTGAGTGCCCCAAGCCCGCCTCCCATAGTTCAGGGGCTGGCGACTAGAACCAAAGGCGTAAATCTCGATAATAGGGAAGGTGTTTCCATTATAATGTAAACAAACACCATAGAGTATGCAAGATGAAGTAAACACTAAGTAAAACTGAGTACAATAGTAAGTAGGGAAAAGTAAGTGGGCCAGAATACAAACCCAAACTGAATGTAAAGTACAACTGGAAAGAAAGTACAACAACTGAAAAGTAAGCATCAATGTTGAGCCGTCCACTGGAAATCCCACCTGAAGGGTGGGTACAGATAGTCTCCTCAGCTCCTGGGGTCCAGTCGTCCGCTCTATGTAAGTTCCGCCCAGGGGTGTACCTCCAGGTACCAACTTACTCCACAGCCTCAACCACGATCAGCGCTATCTGTCGTCTGTATCCAACACAAAGTAGTGCGGGTATAGCCCATGCAGTGCTGAGTATATGCTACTCAGTAGGTACCCCGAGACCCCCGAAGGTCTCCCAGAATCCATGAAGGATAAACCACAAAGAAAAGGTAAAATCATGAAAAAAACAACTCTACATAGGTATATTCCCATACATATACCTAAGTCATCAATTTCCATTTCAACTCCATCATCCAAGCCCAAGTTTGATCATGTCCACACAGGATAGTACAACCCAATCCACACAGGAAAGCACATCCCAATCCACATAGGAAAGCAAGTCAATCATATCAAAGATAATGATTGAAAGTCAAGACTCAGCTCATACAGGTATACTTCTTTGTAAGGTGATAGAGATGATCAGATGTAGCCACTGATTCATCTAAGCTGTCGGACCCATGTAGGAAACAAGACAAGCTAAGCTTTTCGACCGACAAAGGATACAAGACCAGCCACTCTATCAGACCCACCTAGGATACAAGTACAGAGTCAAATAATGTCTGACCCATGTAGGATAAAAGAACAGTAGTCACATACTACCAGACCCATATAGGATACAAGAACAGTAGACATCGCCCTCGAACCCACGCAAGATTTCAGTACTGTCGTCGCCACTACCGAACCCACGGTGGATCCCATTAGAGTAGTTATCATCGTCGCAGTCGTAGCTAGCTCTTGGGTTCCCGCACAAAGCATGATCGTTTCTGGGAGGGTCCGCTCCACGATCCAAGGGGCCAATACATTAACTGACACACAATCCAGAGTTGATGTACCCCAAAGTTCCGTCTCGACAAAAGGAAATCAACGTGATAGACATCGCGTCAATCGGACGCCCGGTCTGAGAGTTATTGGCCTTTTTATGGGACCATTTGGTTTTTAAGTCAAAAAAAACTTGACCATACTCTAACTCCATCAAACCTTGAGCGTAGTAAGCCAAAATGTCAGTCTCACTAATAGGAATCCAACAAAGTCGATGACACGTCAATCAGACGTCTGGAACTCAAGTTATAGGCGTTTCCGTTCCGAGGGCCCGGTTGGTTTCGTGTTCGAACCAACCCAGCCTTAACCAAAGTTATCCGAAACCTTGAGTGTAATATTCCAAAACAACCATCTCGATCCAAGGATCACATCGAAACTAACAGGGAATCAATCGGAGGCATGTTGCCCATGTTACGAGCGTTTGAATGAATCCATCTGATTATAGGGGGTTTTGGGCCCAGACTGACCCGGCCCAAGACACCCTGTGTCGGCCCAAACCAGGTTCCCCTGACCTGGGTCTGGGTCTGGCTCATTAAGGCGTTGCCAGAATCGGCCCTGCCGGCGCAGCCCTGTCCGGCCTGGTGCGGCCGGTCCGGCCTGGGCTGCTCGGCGCCGGCCGAGCGGGGCAGCTCGGCACGGGCAGAGCGGACGCGAAAGGGGGGGGGGTGCACTTCCCCCTTTTTTTGTAATGGCTACCCCCACGTGGGGGCCCGCCCCTTTGCCAGCCGCCGAGGGTTACAACCCACGGCCCTTCCCGATTCTGGCCGGCCGTGATGGTCGATCGGTGAGCTGCTGCGGGACCCCTCGTGGGTCCCGCCTTCTCTTGCGTCGGCGGCCGAATTCCCGGCCTCCCTTACCTGCACCGTTGCGGCCTTAGGCCGGGGCCTTTATCTGACCGGCGTGGCGTGACGGTGTGGCGCCCCTCGACCACGGCCTGACTCCAGCCGCGGCTTCTTGCGGCCTCAACGGCAAGGCGAGATGGCTTCGGGTTCCTCCTCGTTCACGCGCGGTGTCGTTGCACCGCACTACCTTCGTTCGAGCCGCAACGAGTTCAAAAACAAAGGGGGAGGAGGGTGGGCCGTATTCGTGTGGTCTGGACCCCTCCTATTAATTCGATATCAAGAAGCTAAAGAATTTATCGTTGGATAACAAAAGAATATTCACAAACACAAAACCTAACCCCTACCTCGAAAAAGGCATTTGTCGCTATCGTAGTAGACGACGTCGCGGTAGACGGGCGTCGTTCCATCAACGTCAGGAAGGATAAAGCCGAGGGTGGCGTTGGAGTTCTTCTTTATTCATTGGAGGAAGAGGAAAACTCTCCAAGTGCTGGGCATCGTGCTTTGCTGCTAGCGTTCCGCCGCTTGAAGAAGCCGTCCAGAACTCCTCCCCCTGGCCTCCTTTAAATAAGAGTGGTGGGTTCGTCGCTGGCATGCAAGTAATAAATGGGGGATTTATGACATATGGCCCCACTCAGTTAATCCGCTGCAGTGGAACATTAAAAAGGGAGGAAGTATCATAATTTATTAAACACGTTTGCATTTAATTAAAGAGAGGGAGGGACAGTTCCTCATAAACATGAGGGGTTGACATGAATTAAAGAGTCATACGGTATCTAATGGGGTTTTAGGAATTTTAAGGAGGTGGGGGCTCATGTATGCCCCACCCCACTCCCTCACAACTTCCTGACCCATAACTCATAAACCACTAGAGGCGTAATAAAAATATAATTTTAAAACAACTATATTTTTATTCCTCACATTTTTAACATCTCATCCTGAGAAAACACAACTCCAGAAAAAGACTTCCTAAGAAATTACTGGTGTTGCGGTTTCATCGGTGCCCTCAGATTTCAATTCCGAACACCGGATAAAAAGTTAGAAAACCCACTCGTTCATTCACTGAACGTACCCGAGATATACTTCTGAAATTTATTCCGAGCACACCGGGCCTTTGAATCATGCGCCGTTAGAAACTGCGTACTCATAGAATTCCAAAGAAAATTAAAAAAAAATTCTCTTGAAATTTATGGGTCTTTACATTACTTCCACATCAGGGCTTTACCTCCACATAAAGATACATTACATCAAGGGAAACAAATGAGGGTACTGAGGATGCATCTAATAATCCCGCTCCTAAGTGTTTTCCTATAGGTTCTCGTGCTGCCATATGATGTTCACTAGAGGAATCGACCGCCCACGTAGGACCTGCTCTTGTCGATCCTCAATATCCACTGGGACCTCCACAAAAGTCTCCCCATCATCAATGTCCAGCTCCCCATGGTCGATGATATGTTTCAGGTCGTGCACGTATCTCCTCAGTTGAGATACGTGGAAGACGTCATGCACCCGGTGCAACTGAGGTGGTAGAGCCAGGCGATAAGCCACCTCGCCTATCCTGCTGAGAACCTGGAATGGTATGATGAAGCGCAAAGATAACTTACCGCCCCGGCCAAATCTCTGTAATCAATGTCGAGGTGAGACCTGCAAGAAAAGGTGGTCGCCATCCTCAAACTCAAGAGGTCTCTGTCTCCTGTCAGCGTAAGACTTCTGTTGGCTCTGAGGTGACCTCATCTAATCCTGGATGACTTGGACCTTCTCTATCATGGCCTGGACCATCTCTGGTCCCACAAGTGCTGACTCCCCAGGGTCTATCTAGTATAGAGGTGATCTGTAAGTTCAGATATACAATTCCTCGTATGGTGCAATCCCGATGGTGGAGTGGTAGCTGTTGTTGTACGCAAAATGCAGCAAGGGTAGGTGATCCTCCCAACTGCGACCAAAGTCGAGGAAACTTGCACGGAGCATGTCCTCAAGAGTATGAATGATCCTCTCTGTATGACCATCCGTCTGATGGTGAAAGGTGGTGCTCAGACGTAGCTGCGTCCTGAATGCCTCCTCCAACCCCTTCCAAAGCCAGAAAGTAAAGCGATCATCTCGATCGGAGACGATTGATGATGGTAAACCATGAAGTCGTATGATATCCTAAACATAGAGTCATCCCAAGCTCTCCATTGAGCCCTGCTCTCTGATAGGTAAAAAGTGGGCCGACATGGTGAGTCGGTCGACAATCACCCAAATGGAGTCATGACCTATGGAAGTACGTGGAAGTCCAGTCAAGAAATCCATAGATATCCCATCCCACATCCACTCCAGGACCTACAAGGGTTATACCAAGCCTGCTGGAACCTGGTGCTCCGCCTTCACCTGCTGATAGGTAAGGCATTGAGAAATGAACTCTGCCACAACCTTGCTCATACCCGGCAACCAGTGCTATCGTCTGAGATCATGGTACATCTTCACCACTCCTGGATGTACCGCTAAAAGGGGAAGTGTGAAACTCTCACAGAACCTCCTACTGTAAAGAAACTAGTACCATGCTACATCCTCTAGAAAGGACGACATGCTCTCCTTGCATAGAAAAAACATCAGGTGCTTGTCCTATGGAAATATGTTCACATCGCGTCTCACAGTCAGCGTCCCCACACTCCACCTCTCTGACTCACGGTAGTAGTGGAAGAGTGACTGTGAGTGACTGAAGAAAGTCTACATCATCTATATCTACGAAGGATATCTACAATGCGTCTAGCTGCTCTGTCGCCTCCCCAAGTAACTGAATTCTCGTCCTCCTACTGAGAGAATCAGCTACTACGTTCCCCTTTCTAGGAGTATAGACTATCTCAAAGTCATAGTCCTGGAGGAAATTGAGCCATCACCGCTATCTCCGGTTCAGGTCCTTCTGCGATAAGATATACCTGAGACTCTGGTGATCAGAGTAGACTATAAAGAGCTCTCCCATCAGATAGTGTCTCCACAACATCAGAGTGAAGACCACTACTACTAACTCCAGGTCATGGGTAGAATAGTTCTGCTCATGATTCCTCAATTGTCATGATCCATAGGCGATCACTACCCACTCCTCCATAAGGACACATCCGAGTCTGGTCCCTGATGCATCACAGTAAACTTCGTACCCTACTCCCTTATCCAGTAGCCTTAAGATAGTTTCACTGGTCAATCTCTTTCTCAGCTCCTAGAAGCTATGCCGACATCTATCTGACTACACGAAGGGTTTTACCTTCTTCATCAAAGCTGCAAGTGGTGCCACAACTCTGGAGAAGTCTGGAACAAATCTCCGGTAGTACCCAGCTAAACCCAAGAAACATCGCACCTCTGTCACGCTCCTGGGTGGCTCCCAAGCTAGCACTGCCTCGATCATCGCCGGATCCACCGCAACTCACGCCTCAGAGATGATGTGTCCCAAGAAGTGGACCTCACGTATCCAAAACTGACTCTTCTAGAGCTTACCATAAAGCTGGTTCTCTCTTAGTGTGTCCAGTACAACTCGCAAGTGGTAGGCGTGCTCCTCCTCAGTAGTCGAGTATATCAATATTCCATCGATGAAGACCGTGGCAAATCGATCGAGGTAAGGCTGAAAGATCCGGTTCATGAAGCTCATGAAAACTACTGGAGCAATGGTTATGCCAAAAGGCATAACCAAGAACTCATAATGGCCATACCGACACCAGAAGGCCGTCTTCTACACATCCTCGTCCCGAACTCTGAGCTGATGATAGCCTCACCTGAGGTCTATCTTCGAGAACCACCATGCTCCCTTGAGCTGATCGAAGAGGTCGACAATCCTTGGTAGCGGCTACTTATTCCTCACTGTCACCTGGTTCAAGCGACGATAGTCGAAACACAGTCTCAAGCTCCTATACGCCATCATGGCGAACAAAATCAGGGAAGCCCAGGGTGAAACACTGGGTCGGATGAATCCCTTTCCATGCAAGTCCTCCAGTTGTACCCATAGCTCTCGAAGCTCAGTGGGATCCATCTGATTTTTTGGAGTGGATATTAGGGTTGTCCTGGGGTACAGGTCAATATAAAAGTCCACATCTCTGTGAGGAGGTAGTCCAGGAACGTTGTCTGGAAAAATGTCAGCATACTAATCCACCACTACAGGAAAACTCAGACTCTGCACGTCAACTGCTCCTAGGATGAGGCTAGACAGATGAAGAGTGATTGGTTTTCCTCTTCTCTGCGTGAGTCCATCCTGCGCTGCTAAGGCTCCCTTCTCACCAGAGAAGGTGATGCTACTCCCATCGGTGCAAACATACTGCACCTTGCGCCTAATACAGTCGATCTGAGAATGGACTGTTGATAACCAATCCATGACCAAGATGACGTCGTAAGGCCTTGATGCCGCTACAACAAGATCCTAGCCGAAGCTCTCACCTCCAAGAGTAATCTCACACTACCGGAACCAGTGCGTAATCATCGAGTCTGCACCCGTAGGAGTCTCTAGCCGTAAGGATCGAGCCAACGACTCCATCATAATCTTCGTGCTCTGAACAAGGCCAGCGGCAATAAAAAAATGACGTGCTCATGTGTCTATAAGAACTATAGATAGGGTGGAGTAAACACAGCTAATACCTCGAATAATCTCTGGTGTGCCGTGGTCGTAGGCCTCTACTGCATGAAGCTGAGCCTGCCTCAACCCGCCAGCTCCCTGTGGTCAAGGTGGACCTCCTGGTGGTGGTGGTGGTAAAGCCTCAAAGCGTTTCCCACCACCTGCTGCTCAGCTAGCTCCTCTACCTCATCCGCCTACTACCTACGGACCACCACGGTTGACCCTCTGCCATTTCTTGGATGGCCCCTCAGCCATCCGCTGCTCCTCTGCATGGTGGGTCGGGCTGTCACGAGCCATGTGGCCCTGCCTGGTGCATGCTTAACACTCTCTTCTCCTCATAAGGCTGGCTCTACGTCGTGTGTCTCACACCTCTGAGCCAGTGTCCTGAGGTCATCCTCCGGATGGTATGGTCCACCTCGACCCCTATGATATCCGTTGAATAGCGCAAGAGATCGGTAAATCTCTCTGAGTACTGGGCTACCATCATGCCTTCCTGCCACAGCAGTAGTTTCTCCTGAATGCGCACCGCACGGAGGGTGGCTGGGATGAACTCTAAGAGGAAGATTATCTAAAAGTCCATCAAAAAGAGAGATTCCTCATCATGCACTTGGAGCATCAGGTTCCACCATCTGTCTGCTGCCGCGTGCAGGAGAATTGCTGCAAGGATCACCATGAGGTCATCTGGTGTCCCTACTAACCTGAAAACTCGTACAACAGCCTCCAGCAAATCCTCAGCTGCCTGAGGGTCTGTCTCCCTGCGAAACCAGTGCGGTCACTAACACTGAAACTCGTGCAGTGCACTAAGGCGACGTGCAATCTCAGCCGCTCGGGCTTGTGGAATCGGTGGCTCGGCGGGTAGAGGTACCGTCGATGCCTCTGCTGTAAAAGGGCCTTGAACCGAGGCCTCGTCGCTCGGTGGGTTGTCGTCTCGTACAAAGCTATGAAACCTAGCTAGCTGCCATCATGGGGCCATCCTGAAAGGAAACAGGTGTGCCACGGTCAATACAGTATACCTGGTTAGCTGACACAATGTAATCACAAAGAAAGCTTTTGAAACACACATGCAATCAATGTTTTCGTGCACTGAGTTGGAAATCAGAAGTCAGGGTCCTGGTGTATGGATACGTCGACTGCCGCACCAACACTGGATTCCCTGGACTGATAACCACACTCAATATCCTTAACACTATTGCTTCACATAGAAGAAAGATCAGAGTCCTGAGTTCTGCGGTAGAACCAAACTCCTTTGATACTAATTGTCACGACCCGTCCTCGGGGACCATTCTGTGACTACCCCAAGCCAGCCTCCCATAGTCCAGGGGTTGGTGACTAGCACCAAAGGAGTAAATCCTGATAATAGGGAAGGGATTCCCTTTATAAAGTAAACAAACACCATAGAGAACATAAGATGAAGTAAACACTAATTAAAACTGGGTACAATAGTAAGTTCGGGAAAGTAAGTGTTCTAGAATACAAACCCAAACTGAAACTAAAGTACAACTGGAAAGAATGTATAGAAACTGAAAAGTAAGCAGCAATTTCAAGCCATCCACTAGAAATCCCACCTGAAGGGTGGGTACAGATTGTCTCCTCAGCTCCTCGAGTCCAGCCGTCTGCTTCGTGTACGTCCCGCCCAGTGGTCCACCTCCAGGTACCGACTTGCTCCACAAGCCTCAACCACGATCAGCGTTGTCAGTCATCTGCATCCAACACAACGTAGTGCAGGAATAGTCCATGGAAAGTTGAGTATACACAACTTAGTAGGGACGCTGAGACCCCCGAAGGTCTACCAGAATCCTCGAAGGATAAACCACAAAGGAAAGATAGAATCACGAAATAACAACCAAATCTACTTAGGTATATGCCCATAAATATACCTAAGTCATCAATACCAGTTCGGCTCCAACAACTGAGCCCAAGTTCGATCACGTCCACACAGGATAGTAAAACCTAATCCACACTGGAAAGCACATCCCAATCCACATAGGAAAGCAAGTCAATCATATAGAAGATAATGATTGAAAGTCAAGACTCAACTCACACAGGTATCCTTCTTCGTAAGGTGAAAGAGATGATCAGATGTAGCCCATGATTCATCTATGCTGTCGGATCCACGTAGGATACAAGACCAGCTAATCTGTCGGACCCACAAAGGATACAAGGCCAGCCACTCTGTCGGACCCATGTATGATACAGGCATAGAGTCAAATACTGCCAGACCCACGTAGGATACAAGAACAGTAGTCCCGTACTGTTGGACCAACATAGGATACAAGAACAGTAGTCATCTATGTCGAACCCACGGAGGATTTCAGTATGGTCGTTGCTGCTGCGGAACCCTCGGAGGATCTCAGTGCAGTCGTCATCATCGTCGCAGTCGCAACCAGCTCTAGGGTTCCCGCACACAACATGCTCGTTTTCGGGAGGGTCCGCTCCACGAGCCAAGGAGTGAATACAGAAACATAAACATAGTCCGGATTTGATGTACCCCAAAGTTCTGTCTCGACAAAAGAAACTCAATGTGACATACAACGCTTCAATCGGACGGCGGGTTTGAGAGTTATTGGCGTTTTCGCTCTAGGGGCCTGGTTGGTTTTTAAGTCAAAACCAACCCGACCGTACTCCAACTACGTCCAAACCTCGAGTGTAGAAATCCTAAAGGTTCGTCTCACTAAGAGAAATCCAACATAGTCGACAACACATCAATCAGACGTCCGAAGCCCATGTTATAGGCATTTCTGCTCGGAGGGCCCGGTTGGTTTCGTGTTAGAACCATCCCGGCATTAACCAAAGTTCTATGAAACCTTGAGTGTAATATTCCAAAATTACCGTCCTGATCCAAGGATCGAATCTCAACTGACGGTGCATCAATCAGAGGTCTATAGCCAAAGTTATGGGCATTTGAAAACAATCCGTCCGATTTTAGGGGGTTTTGGGCACGGACCGACCCAGCCCAAGACCCCCTGGGTCGGCCCAAACCGGGTCGACCCAACACGGGTCCGTGTCCAACCAATTATGGCGCGGCCTGGCCCAGCCAGCGCGGCATGTCCTGGCACGGGCGGCCCGACCCGACGCGTGCAGCCCAGCCCAGTGCGGCCGGTCCGGCCTGGGCTGCTCGGCGCTGGCCAAGGAGACGCGAAAACGGGCGGCACGCTACCCCCCTTGTATTGTAATGGCGGCCCCCCGCGTGGGGTCCTAACACTTTGCCATCCATCAGGGGTTACAACCCCTGAACCTTCCCGATTCCGCCCGGCCGTGACGGCCGGCCGGTGAGCCACCAAGCCCCCCCCCCCCCCCGCGGGTCCCGCCTTCCCTTGCACCGACATCCAGATTTCCGGCCGCCCTTCCCGGAACTGCCGCAGCCTTTGTCCTACCAGCACAGCGCGATGGCGCCATCCCCCTCCACCGTGGCCCACCCCGGCCAGGGCCCTCCATGGTTCTCCAGCACAGCGCGAAGGCGCCGCGCCTCTCTATTGCGGCTCGACTCCGGCTGCGGCTTCTTTTGGCCTCAAAGACGTAGCGTGACAGCACCGTGCTCCTTCGCCACATTCCTCCTCATTCCCACATGGTTCCGTTGCACCGCTCCGCCTTCGTTCAATCCCCAACGAGTACAACAACAAAGGGGAAGGAGTGTCGACCGTGTTCGTGCGGTCCACCCCCTCCCATTAATTCAATATCTAGCAGCTAAAGAATTTAACGTTGGATGGAAAAAGAATATTCACAAACACAAAACCAAAACCCTACCTCGAATAAGGTGTTCTTCAGTGTCACGGTAGACAGCGTCGTGGTAGACGGGCATCGTTCCGTCAACGTCGGGAAGGATGAAGCTGAGGGTGGCATTGGCGTTCTTCGCTCTTCATTGGAGGAAGAGGAAAATTCTCCATGTGATGGGTGCCATGCTTCACTGCTAGTGTTCCACCACTTGAAGAAGAAGTCCAGAACTCCTCCGCCTAGCCTCCTCTAAATAGGAGTGGTGGGTTCGTCACTGGCACGCAAGTCATAAATGGGGGATTTATGACATAGGGTCCCAATCACTTAATCTATTGCGGTGGAACATTACAAAGGGAGGAAGGATATTCATTTATTAAACACGTTGGAATTTAATTAAATAGAGGGAGGGAAGGTTCCACATAAAATTGAGGTGTTGAAATGAATTGAAGAGGGAGAGGGTGTTTAATGGAGTGTTAGAAATTTTAAGGTGGTCGGGGATCATGTGGGCCCCACACCACTTCCTCACAACTTTTTTACCCATAACTCATAAACCACTAGAGGCGTAATAAAAAAATAATTGTAAAACAACTATATTTTTATTCCACACATTTTTAACATCTCATCCTTAGCAAACGAAACTCCAGAAAAAGTCTTCCTAAGCAATTACTGGCGCTGCAGTTTCATCGGTGCCCTCAGATTTCAATTCCGAGCACCAGAGAAAAAGTTAGAAAACCCTCCCGTTCATTCACTGAACGTACCCAAGCTAAACTTCGGAAACTTATTCCAGGCACACTGGGCCTTGGAATCAGGCACCGTCAGAAAGTGCGTACTTGTAGAATTCCAAAGAAAATTAAGAAAAAAAATTCTCTTGAAATTTACAGGTCTTTAAAAAAATCCATATTTGTTTCCTGATTTTTATAGTTATAATATCATTCTCATAACACTTATACAATATAATTATTGATTAACAATATATAAACACTATAATAATTTCACATCAATTGTTGGCATATCACCAATATATCCATAGTTTAGAATTTGACACTTATATTAGGGAATCGAATTAGATAATTCCCAAGTTCCCCACACATATGACATTAAACAATTAATAGTAACCAAGGATTAACTTAATATATATCAAATGAACTCTTCATTTTTACATGGAAAATACTTTCTCTATGAACTTTATTTCTACAAAAAAACATCTTACCCTTTTTAGACCATATTCGAGGTTTTTATTCTCCCATTATTGAAAATATTGAAATTGAACTATATTTCCTCTATAGTCATTACAACATGAAAATACATAAAGGTCCATCATTATCTTATTTTATATATTATGAAACTAAAAAAAGTTTATGTACATAATAAAATATCCTGATAATTAATTATGAATAATCACAAGGTTTTATCTTATAAATCCCATCTCATTTAGTTTCTCATTAAAGAAATCATTTCATTTTCTGTCACATTTAGTATTAAAAATATTTCTACTCATTATAGAAATTGACTAAAATAAGAAAATCATAATTTGAGAACCAATTATGTAATCATATAATAATTAAAAAGAACTCCAAATTATGACATATTCCTTTCAATTTATGACATTTTAGGTTTATCCTTGGCTATCCTAGATAATAATTTATTCAAATAATTATTAATGATTCATAATGAAAATGTAAATTAAACTATGAATATCTCTAAGAAGTTTCAAACCAGTTGCGTGTTAATATATCATTCATTATGAAACTGAATGATTTTTGAGGTATAGTCCATCAAATGTTTTGGGTTACTTCTCTTTGATGTATATATTCCAACACGATTCCCCCATTTAGTATCTGTTGAATGATTTATTTCTAAGAAAACCACATAATCTCCCAATATTTTGATGTTATCGTATATATATACATATCCTAAAATTATTCCATAGATTTATGTTCCATAATCATTCTAAATTTCATTGAATCTATTAAAAATAATCTGATAAAAACTATACAAAACCATAACTATAGATATATAGAGTTGTTGTGTACTATATTTAATTATCACTAGATTCAAGTGATCACATCTAAAATGACGTAACAGTTTATTAAAATTGGTAAATTTGATTCATAAATGAATCTCACATTACATTTTAACAACATTAAATAAAAATAATAATTTATTTGATAAAATAATTATTCTATCTTATATATCCTTGTACATTAATCATTTTAAAAATATTAGCATCATAGGGAAAAGAAAACATAAGAAATGGGTGGGCTCATATGCTTATCAATGGTGACATAATGTTGAATCTATCATTACTAAATAGGTAATAATCAATATTGAATATTGAATATTATAAAAAATTATGTTAATTAATAAATAACGTGAACAAGAATTCATCGATAATATCAATGAAGTCATGTAATGGATATTAATAACATAATTCTCAAGGAAGGAAATTCCTAATATCAGACATCATAGTCTCATACACAATGGTATATTTATGGTGAAATCCTCATTCAAAGATAGTTTAATCTATAGGTGTTTATACACCCAAATACAATATAATATGTCGTTACAACAATTTTGTCTCAGGTGATAGGTGGATGAATTTAGGGACTATCAATTTCTGAGTCCCACCCATTACTACATTTCTAATTTCTACCTCATATATTGAATGATTAATTATATAGAAATAAAAAAATTCAAACATAGATATCCCATTTTAATTAATAAATATGTACTACATAATATAATGGTCCTTTCCTTAATCATATAGTTCTAGTTCCCTTAGATATGTGGATACATACCCTACTAAATTGTTTACCTATACCCACAGTTCTATGAACCATCAAGAACCAAGCTATCAGTATAGACCTATACAAACTATTTGGTCAAACTGTGGGTATAGGTGGCCTAATCCAATGGGTTTTACTGCCTTGGTATATAAATTTATCATGGGAATACATATAACCATGGTTTGTAAAACTGTGGGTATAGGTCAATTATTGAAAACAATACCCACTGGGATTTGATCCCATCACCTTCCCCATATAGTCCAGTGACTTCACCACTTCCCTATCGAACATTTTATGTTCTTATATACCATATATATATATATATATATATATCTATAAAAAAAATTCTCTTAAAATAATTATGATTACATTTATTTTTATGAAAAAATAATTGGTCAACCTATACCCATAGTTTGGTTAAACTATGGGTATAGGATGAATTTTTTTGTTTGAAAACTGTTTCCAAATTTTTAAAAAACTCTGGTTATATCCCAACCTATACCGAAAGTTTTTGAGAAACATTTATATAGGTATTCCTTGAAAAAAAATTTCCCTGGAAAAAATATACCCACATTTCTCTAAAAACCGTGTGTATAGGGTTAACATATACCCATAGTTTTAGGATAATAGAAAGTATATGTTTTTCCCATGAATTTTTTTTTAGTTATATCTCTAACCATGGTTTTTTTAAAACCATGGGCATAGATCCATTTTATATTAGTGATAAATAAAAGCATAATTGAAAAAATTAATCATCTTTAACAATATTATTCCTTACTAGATAATTTCTTAAACATATCAGACATAATACCTCTCTTCATAACCAAAGGAAATAAATCACAAGAAAGAATGAGATATATTTCCCAGTAATGGTAAAAAAGGATGGTATCAATGACTACTTAGGAATAATATGAGAATATGTGTATTAGATCATGAGCATAACATTTGAAAACTGTTAATTTTATATCATATATCATAATATTGATATTTGGAATAATTCTTGGAAGTATATAAGACATGAATCATAAATTAATCAAAAAACATGATGAATGAGATCATTACATTGAATAAGACATAAATTTGTGATAGATAGGTAAGCATAGAAAATCATTTCTATAGATGTACATGATTACAATAAATTTTATCTAAGTGTGTAGGTTTAACTCAAAAAACCTTAATAGTAGTAACTTTTCACTCCCAAGATTATTATATTATATAGAGTCTATTACTAAAGTAGGTTCACTCTCCATTCCACTAATGTTTATCTCATGAGATATCTATATATACTCAGTGCATTGGAGATATATATAATTCTCTTCACACCCATCAAATAATGAAAATCATATAGTTATTTTAAAAAATGTCATAAAACATAATAAAATCATAAACCACAAAATTAAAAAGCTTTAATAAGCATTTAATCATGGTATAAAAGGGTTTCATAATTTAATCATATCATAACCCAAGAAAATGGATGGAATTTCACAAACATATTATATTCTTAATTAAAATGATCTAGAGAATGAATAAGGACTTTATAATTGGATCATATCCCTATTAAACATTATTTAAAATAAAATTATTACACATTATATGATGAATTCCTTTAATATCTCACATGAAAATTTTATTGAGGAAAACAAAATTTTATTTTGGTAATAAATAATTTAAAAAATAAAAAATTACCAAATATTATGTATAATCATTTATTTGAAAATATACATGTAAACATGTTAAGTAAAATTATATCATTGAGTAATCATAATTGTGGGAAATTCTGTTCTTTCCATAATTTATAAAACTATGATTCGACTCACAGTTTTTGTCAAATGTCAAAAGTTCCTCATTTAAGAAAATAAAAAGAAGATTCATTTTGAAATATTTTGTAAAAATTCATAAATGGGAAAATTTTATTTAAAAAATCATAGTATAATATTAAAAAAATTCTTGTATGCTTTATTAGAATATATCGATATAGAAGAAAAATGATGTTTGACTAAGGTAAAAAATAAAGAATATTTTCATTAAAAATATTCTTTCTGTCACTAAGTTATCCAAGAGAAAAAAATGTAAAAAACATGTCATCTATAAAAGTAAAATTAGGTGAAGAAAATTAATTTGATATTTTATAGGTGAATCATGAAATTTCATCATCATAAATATAACCATAAAAAGTCTGGATAAACAATGGGCTTATAACATGAAACCCATACATTTGGTCTAACATCATTTTTACATAACTAAACATCCAATAGAATAAATATAATTTAACTTAAAATATATTAAATAAAAAAAATCAAATATATAATACCATATATTATTTATTTATAATACTTTTTGACCGACTTATTAACTATTTTTTGTTAAAATAATTGTTCCTATTAATAGCTGCTTCATTTTTCATGAATATTTTTGTTAATTACATTTGGTACTTATACATTGATCATGGTTATATAATCTCTATAATTTTAATCATGATTTAAATAACATATATTTTAATTATATTCATATTTTTGTCATCTTTAAAATTTAGTGATATAAAAATGAATTACACCATTTCTGGATATGGTAGATCATACTATGCATGAATGGTGATTTCATTTTTCAAAAGATAGATCAAAAGAAATATAAATAATAAATAAAATTTATAGGGTCATTATAATATAATATAAATAATATATATATATCTGTATCAAATCATTCAACATTATCATCCATTTAAAAATAAAATGAATGACAAATCCCATCACTTCGTGGATGTGAAAGTCTACTCGTACGCCCAAACGATGTTATCATTTTCAAATGGATTTGATGGATAGGATTTAGGTGGAAAATTATATTTCCAAAAGTGTAATTATTTCCTAATTATTATACATATATAATAAATACATCATCATATTCAACTGTGATGGGTGGTGATGGGAAACAAATTACATCGTTTCGCATGGCGGCAGTCCACCGTACAAACAATTGACAGTTTCATTTCACATTTTATTGGGGGAAGATTGATATAGAATATTGCATTAACATAATAGAATATTAGTATATGAATACTCTATTTTTATTATTTAATCATATTTTATGAATATTTGAATGTTCTAGAAGAATAAATAAATAAATAACACACAGTTAAGAATTATACATCTTCCTTGGAAAACATCATTATATTTATACCTAAATCAATCACATGATTGTTTTATGATAACAAATGGAATCCAAGTTATGTATATGGACGTAATTAAGATGTTTTCGAAGGTATTATCCCATCCAAATTGATCTTTTTGTGTGTAGAGGAGAGGATCTCAGGTGCCCATTTATAATTTAGGGAGAGGATCCTCATATAAATTTTTAAAATAATAAATATATTAATTCCTTATGATAATAATATTAATAAAAAGGATCATTAATGAATATAGAAAGATATATTGTGTATATATTACAACAAAAGTGAATTTAGACAAGTTTTTATGTTATTTATGTTGTCATACCTTTATTTTAATCCACCAATAATTCTTTTTAACCTTAAATGTGTAAGAGATTTTTATAGTTTTTTATTTTTGTAGTAAAAAAATTACGTTTAAAATAATAAATAATACTTATTATTATGATTATTAAAATTTAATCCATTTAGTGAAATTAAATTCCAAGAAGTGGCTGAATTTAATTTAAAATTTAACCCACAAACGCATTGAAAGAAGAATTTCCAAAGAAAACATTTTTCATGTATAAAACATTTTTTATCAGAATTATACATAAAATTTATTTAAATGACCAATATTAGAATAATAAAAATAGAATTAAACAAATTTTAATTTTAACACATTTTTAAAATAAAGTTCTATTTTTAAATTTATTAAATGAAAACACAATTTTTAATAAAAATTGGTATTTTTCACAATTTATCAAAATGATAATATTTGCATAAAATTTTCCAAATAAACTATAATATTATTTTGACATGATTATTTTAAAAATTAAAATTTTTTAAATAATATTTACAAAGATGCCAAATTTTTTTAAAATAAATGTGCAGAATGTGAAAAAACTGTTATTTAGATAAAATATTTTTTAAGCATAAAAATGAATTTAATATTATCTCATTTATAGAAAAAAAATATTAGATGAATAATAAACAATTTTATTGATTATATTATATATTAATTTCATTAAAAAAAATTCGAAAATTGCGATTAATTTAATATATTTAGATAAAAAAATATTTCACACATAATTTTTTTTTCATAAATAAATTTATTTTGATTTCTAATTATATTTATTTTTATTTTTAATTGATTGATAACTAATGAATTTACATTATATATTTTAAAAAACATGCATTTTAAATACTTTTTTTAGTATTATTTGCATCTATGAATTTAGTTGCAGGGCTATAATGGTATACTGTATTACAATTAATTTATACTCTAATTTGAATGTATCACAAACTATTAAAGATATTATATTTATTTTAAATGAAATATATCATAAATCACTAGAGTTTTATATTATAACTCATTTAAAATTAATTCATCCAATAAAATTATGTTACACTAATACAATAATTTATTATATCTCTATTTTACTACATCCTAAGGTTCCCAAGTAGATTCTTCCAATTTTTTAATCCTCCAATGAATTTTAACTAGGTGATTAGTCTTATTCTAATGCACATTATCTATATGATAAAATATTTATAAAGTTTTCTCTTCATAGGAAATATAATTCTCTATTATTACTACATTTAAGATCAATACATGTGAAGGATCAAGTATATACTTCCTGAGGAGAGGTACTTCGAACACATCGTGAACTTGAGAGGTGTTCCGTGGAATCACTGTACGATATTCTATCCTCCTTACTCGATAAATAATCTCATAATAAAAAATATACATAGAGCTAAAATTTTAGTTATTTATAAATCTCATATCCTTTTGACATGGGGAAACTAATAGAAAATTTTTCACACAAACCTCAAATTCTAGATCACACTAATAATTTTAAACAAAACCTTCTTGTCAAATTTAAGATAAAACATTGATGCTATGTTGAAAGAATATTTTTTTTATTATTTCCTCCTCTGGATTAGTTTCAAATATATTTTCTTATCCAAATTCATCTTTAAAAATTTGTGCTTTTCAATTATTTTCTATCTGTGGCTTCATAATAATCCCTCTAAATTCACATGTGAAGGCTATTGTTCTATGAAAACTCAAAAAAGATGACTATTTTGATCATATCAACCATTTCAAACAATTGACAATTATCTCATGATATCTTCTAGTTTTTAAATGGTAATCTCAAATTTAAAATCATTCAATGACCGGTAAGTGGTACTAAAACGTATCTTTGTATTCAGATCCTACTGAATATTTCTTTAGAAGATAGAGGTAAGCCTCTCATCCAAATTAGTTAAAATTGAATGTGGTACTCTATGAAACCTTAAAACTTATGTAACATAATATATTTCAAAATGATCAAGAGTTAATTATTATCTAATGGTATTTATGTGTGATGACATTATAAGAAAATCAGCTACACTCAAATGGATTTATTGACCATAAAAATTTTTGGGTGTCAAAAATAAATATCCTCAATGATTTTTTTTCATGTTAATTCTGGTATGAGTAATGGTTGTAAAATTCATTATAATTTTGTCTCTCATACTTAACTTTATGACATACCATGAACCATGATACACATTTATGAGTATCTAACTTTATACTTTCCCACTATAAATACACATTTCGATCTCTAGGTATCATTGAAATTATAGGATGAACAGATAATTAAAAACTATGAGCCTCATCCAATATATTCTTCATCAAATATCATATGTAAAACAGACATAAAAGGATTCTAAACCATAACATTCTATTAAAATCAAGATTAATCTTAGGTACACTTCTCACTTTCTTCTTTCGCTCTACATCTTCCATTTATATCAATTTAATATTCATTGGGATAGTTGGTTAAACACTCATTTTAGTATGATATGATTTATCCATTTTTACAAAACATTCAAGATTCATCCTATGACAATATATAAAAATTGGATCTTTTGTGATCCCCATCATAAAAGAATATAATTATCATTTTGACAAAATGAATCTCCCACTTTGTTCACTTTCCAAGTGTGGTAATTTTTTGGAAATTCATAATCTATAATCACCTCCGACCATCTACATTGGAACATATTCAACACATTACCTATGAAAATAAACATTAAACATTTATGATATATATATATATATCACATCCTTCTCTTAGGAGACAATTCTTTTATATATGAAATGAAAAATTTACCGAAGCTAAATCCATATAATTAGTTTGGTAATTTTTCTCATAAACCATCAATTATAATGTGGAAAAATCTATCACCATATCATTGTGTAAGAGAACACATAATAGTATATTTTTCAAGGAATTAAAATTGATCCAAAACCATTATTCAATGTTGTTTAAATTATGTATTGGTTCAGTAATTGTATTTCTTTTTAGTTCCTTTGAATTTTCCTCACATTCATCTGTCTAAAGGAACCTGGATCCCTTCCGAGTGATTAGATTATAATGTTATGAAAATTTATACAAAAAATAACTAATAATATATATACAAAAAATAAATCTATAGATATAAATCAAGGTGGCTCTTTTATATACCACCCTGATATTCTACGAAATATTTGTTTCAAATAAATTTAATCTTTTTTATACTCTTCATTTCACACAATACTGAATATAGATTTTTCAAAATGAAAAACACAAAATATGTATTGAATTATATGCTAAACTAAGATGATATTGTGTTATATGCAACACTTGGTTTCAATTACAATATAAAAAACACTGTTATTTTCTTGTCTTATATACAACATTGTGTTCTTTTGATAGCTTTCATTACATGCAAGACTGAGATTTATCAAACAACATTATATTATTATAATATTATTATTTCATATTATAAGATAAGAACAAGTCTTTAAATTAGAAGTTATGAATATTATAAACTATCTTACGAAATTATATGTTTTGTAATATTTATTCATTTGTTACCAATTTATTAGAAATGAAAATATATACCGACTGATTATAAGGGAAAAGGATTTATTTTTATTCTCCCAGTCATGTTGTCTTAATAAATTGAATTCATTATTAGTGAATGATATTAATGAAATATATATGATATATATATTCACTAATTTTTTATTGATATTCACCCAATATAAAAATTTAGCATAAGATAATAATAAACAAAATATTATTGATAAAACTCATTATTTTTCAAAAGGGTAATCTTAAAAACATTTAATAGAGAACCCATTTTACATATATTTTTGTTAAACTCTTACATTTTATATATGAAAATTTATAATTATTATATTAAATAAGGATATAAAAATTTATTTTGGTTGATATTTTTCATTTATCTAAACAATTTCATTTTATTATGAATTGTAAAATATCATTTTATTTTAGTTTAAAATTTCCTTTTTGTTTAAATAATTATTACAAATAAATTATATTTTCAATTGGTTTTTCAATTCAAAAGAATTCAATTGTATATATATTATTCCAATTTATGTCATTATAAATTTTTTTTATTGGATATAATAACTCAATGAACTGTTCAACGTCTATACTTCAAAAACATTCTTTCTCCCCACATATCCAAGAATAGTAATAAACATAATTTTTCTACTTCTGTGTATTTAATTTAAAAAGAATATAAATGGTTTAAATCATTATGATATTTACAATCTAATTGGATGAAAATAATTTTTGTACATTATATATGGTAACTTTAGTAATTGTTTTACTTATCATGGTTAAGAGTAAATCACTTAATTTGGAAAAAAATAATTTTATATAAATTTAAAATTACCAAAAAATGTATAACTAATTTTATTAAATTAGTGTGTATAGAAAAAAATAATCCTATGGTGGAAGTTAGAACCTTTTTACACCACTTGTATGAGAGTAAGACATTTATTTTATTTTATTTTATGAAAATTTACGGTTGTCATACTCATATTTTCAGTTACTATATAATTTTTAATCTAGGGTTTACATAATATAAATTTGATTATAAATTTTATTTTTAAGATAAAATGTTTTTATTTATCATGGTAATTTATTTTTAATTTTTTAGAAAATAAAAAATACATTAACGGATTATACGATGATGATCTAATAACTATTTAATTAATGAAAATATGAAACACATGATATTATAAATATTAATATATATCTTATATGACATAATTAATGTCATCCATGAATTTTTTGAAAGCATTTTATATGTTATTGATACATTAAATGATATGGTTAATTGATATCAGGTTGTTATGATATTTTTCGAATGTCTACTAATGAATAGTGCTAAAATTGAAATTATTGATATTTTCAAATAAGTAAATTTTTATTACATGATATAAAATTTATAAAATTATTATATTAGGATAAATAATTGGGATAAGTTAAAAATTCATAATACATTATTCATATATTGGTTTTTTCATGTTATTTTAATTATATTAACCCTCAAATATTAGATTACAAGATGTCACAGTAAGATTTGAAAAGATAAAATAAGGGTTAGAACAAAATGATAAGTATTAAAAATAATAAAAACCTATATAATTTTCATTTTATGTATGTATTTAGACACATAATCATCCAATATTTTAAATAACTCAATTTTGATCCAATTTGAATATAAAATTAATTTATATTAATTTAGTATTTTGAATAATTACAGGAGTTCCCCTCCCCTCTCTTATAATAGGAAACCCATTCTTCTATATTACACACACATAAAAACCTATTTTATGAATCCATGATATGACCAATAAACCATCCCAACATCCCAAATTTACTCTTTCAATCATTCCTTTTAGTTGAAATTCATCCAAGGAAGATCTTTGGTTGAAAACAAAAGTAGTTACCCAAAGAAGAGGTAACATCCTCCCTCAGACTCCATTTTTTTATTTTCTTTCTCCAACACCTAAATTCATCTTATTACATGTTCACATAAAAATAATATTATCCCTAATATACTGATACTTACATATATTAATGGATGTACCTTAACTTAAACACACTTCCATCAAATGAGTAATGAACTTACAGTTATTTTGTATGGAGAACTACCTCCTCCCGAAATGATGTTGTTTGTTCTACCATTACCATCAATTATGATCGGTAAATTTGATGGAAAATTTGATTTATTATGATATTTATTATGTATCTATAATTTGGTATTTATTTTTTAAATTCTACCTTCATTGTTTCCATTTTTTGAAAATACAGTAACTTCATTTTTGGAATTGTAGGATGCCCCCTCCTGAAAGCGAAGTGATTCATGCACCCATTACATAGAATATAGTAAGGATTTTTTTAGTAAACTTATATGATATATATATATATAACGTAATAATTATAATTTAATGTTATTATGTGCATATATGCATATATGTAATTAACTTTCTTTCTTTCAATACACCAATAGACTAGAAACAACATACATGCATAAGTACAACCTACCGTCTCCATGAATAGTGTATTCCATTTCATATATCTATATTTTACAAATTATTATAAGTATTTATGTAATGAATATATATGTTATATAAGTCATGTTTTACATTTTTTTAATATGAACATAATGAATTGTGGTAGAGGATCAAGAATGACATGTCAAAACGCATTTGATAAACAATGTAGTTATTACCATAAATGATGCATTAGAATAGATTTGTTAATTAACAGGTAATATAAATTCATAATTGAACCATATATGGTATTTTATATAAGAATATTTTTTTCCATTGATTTTGAAAAAAAATTATACTTATTGTACATGAGGATTATATGTGTACAATGAATGTCAAGTCATAATGTTAGAGGATTTCTAGTCTCACTTTTGTTTTTATGAGAGTTATGACATATTCACCACTTGTCTCCTCTATGTGGTGTATATAATTTCCATGATTTTATTTTATGAGACTTATATAGAATATTCATATATTTTAATATCCTTATTACTTTCTTTCTTAAATGGTTTCTTAGATTATTTATATTATAATGATATTTGAATTTATTTTACAATGTCATCAATATTATGAATTGTTTGATTTTAATCATATGTTGGGGAATATTTATTTTTCATGTCCATGTTTTCTAAAAATGTTTGTAAATTTATTTTACTATTTTTTTTATGGATTTTTAAAATAATTTTTACCAATTTTTAATTTTCACTACATGATTTAAAAGCAATATTTTATCATATTCTAAATGAGGTACTTTGTGACTTTTAAGAAAAAAGTATGAGCATAATGTTTTATTTTAATTTAAACAACATGAATTTATTTTTACATTTTAATTATTAATTATTTTATTAATCCCTTATAATACTAAAATTTTATTTTCAAACAAAATTATTTCATTTATAATTTCTTGGAATTTTATGAAAATATTTTCTTTTCAAGGAAAACATCATACTATACTGGAAAATTATTTTTGAAGTTGTCTCACAAAAATATATTCCATTCTAGGATAACATTCATTTGGGTCACATAATTTTTAAAAGGGATATTTTTAAAGTATATTATCCCTATTATTCCTATTTTTAGTTTATGCTTATGATGATATTTATGAAACCCATTTCATTTCCATTGGTTATGTTATAATTTAATGATGTTTAAGAAACCCATTTATTTTTACAGGTTATGTTATGTGAATGATTTTTGTTCTTATAGAAAAAATGGATGGTCTTATTTATGTGATTGGTGGGACCTATATCTCCCTCCAATACATTGGTTAAAGATTTATTTATCATGAGAGAGACATTAAATTCCTTTTCCACTAAGATAGTTATGGATGTGAACTATGACTTCCAAGATGGTATATGGAGTAAACACATACTACTAATATGTACATAGAAGTGATTCATTGAATACTATGGAAATGATTTTATATGTTTATCTGTGTTCCAAAAATTCTATGTCTTATTCTTATGTTATGATTCGATGGACTATATTATGTATTTCCTTATGACTCATGTCTTATGAACTGCTAATGATTATTCCATGATTCCTATTTTTGATCATTGATATGTAGGTTACGATCTCCTCTTTTCAAGATTAGGTTCCCATGGCCGAATTCTCATTATTATATTTACATGTACCCTTTTTACCCTTCAAGTTCTTCTCAACTCACCCTCTTCTTAATATTCCTCTTACCCAGGTTCTAATGGAATATTTTAGGTTGGTGTACTCAAGGGGAAAATAATTTTAAGAATAATTGAAATTATCTCACTATATTATATGTTAATATACCATGTTTCCAAAGGACTAAACTAAAACCATCATTGGGCATGTTTTTTTGTAGTGTATGACATGTTTTATTTATTTTTAAAGAGTAATGAAATATTAATTCATGTAATGTGTGGGTCATTATCATTTTCATCAGAGAAAGGTTTTGTTAATATTTAGAAGATATACTGTGAAGAACATATTGAGTACCCCATTATAATTTTTAAGGATAAGTTTAAGGATAAATAGAATTATAAGAAAATGTTCTGGAATCATGGTAAAGGATATAAGGAGTGGTTTCCTGGTAATATATACTTGTCTATATACTATAAATGGACATCTCTCTTCAATTGATGTACATAGGAGTAACAAATCTAAAAAGGTGCATCGGGCTTTCCCAGTGTAAGGAGGTACTTGACAATATGCCATGCATCACACCTAGTTTGAAACTCCCAGTGGATAGGATTGGGTAATTAAAAAACTCTTCATAAACCATCATGAAGTATTTAAATATATTTATGTAATGAATAACCTAGGATAATCCAATTATTTCATAGATTAGAGAAAGATTCATAATAATAGAATCCTGTAAGGTACTTTTCCTGATTCTATGCTTTCTCATTATGATAAATGTTTCTTAATCTATGATATTAGTTTTAGTCAATGAAAAGAACATGAAGGAACAACAGTAATGGTTATTGTGATGCACAATGAAATGATTTTCCTCCAGGAAATCTAAATTCTTTTGTTTTCAAAATAAAAAATCAGGTTATTATGTTCACATAGCTCTTCCAAGATATGAATCATAGTGGACTTAAAAATATGAAAAGGAGGGAACAATACTCTATTGAGTCTTTCACGAGTCAATGTCGACCTTCTTTTAGTGGGTATTCTGATCCACTTGTTACACATCAATGAATTTGTACTCCAGAAAAGATACACTCCATTCATCAGTTTTTAGATCATGAGAAATTAATTCTCGCAATTTATCGGTTAAAAGACAAAGTTGAATAGTGGTGGAATCTAATTAAAAATATGAGGTAGTAATATGAAAAGGAATTCATGGATTGGCACAAGACTATGAGATTGTGTTTTCAATAAGTAATTTCCTTGAATTATTTGTACCTTTATAGATAAAGAGTGCCTTAAATTGAAGAAAAGGGAGGGAAAATTTATTCGGACCAATGAGGCTAATTTCATATAACATGTGAAGTACGATTCATGTATTATCATCCAGCCCAAAATTAATGTTAATAAGTTCTTTAGTGGTTTAAAACCAAGGGAATTATCCATAATATATGGTATTATCTATGGACACATAGTGTGTTTTAAAATAAAGGATTAAATGGATGTTGGATTCACATAATAGTTTCATGGTTTTGACAAGATAATGAAGATGGTGTTTAATGGAAAATATAAAATCCTAAAAAATAAGAATATTTGATTTCCTTTATTCTTTATAGGTGGGATTAAACCTGGAGGTTCTAATGGGATGTAAAAACATTTTCAAGTGCGGAAGGGAAGGTTAGTAAGAACTTAATTTGTGATGTGATTGGACGATGTTAGCTAATAGTGTGAATAGAGAGAGACATTGATAGAATGCACATCACACACTTTAGTGCTACCTGTGTAAGTATAATGGGAATTTTTCTAACTAGTTCCTGACCCTCGGGGCTCGTGACGATGATCGACATCAGCAACCTCTCAATATAAGGGACTAAGTGAAATCTCATGTGATCATTATTGGAGATGTGGAGTATGAAAATAAGTTTTGGAATAATTAATTATTTAATGGAATAAAATAATAAAGTATTATAAGTACTTTTATAGTACCATGGAATAATTTAACATATATGTATTAGTCCATTTTAGTTTTTCTATTAGGATTTAATCTCATATGATGAATGGTACTGGTACACATTCAATGTGATTGAGGTAATAAGGTGATATTTTTAGAAACTGCATGATTATTGGAAGGATAACACATAATATATTAATTAGGTTGAGATTATTATATTTGGATAAAGATATAATAGACATGAAAAAATAAATTAGACCGTACTGATTTCCTTGGAACTGATTAGGGATTTGTTGGGAAGTTTTTTATAATGTCATGGATGGTGTTTACATATTTCTGTACATAAATAATATATCCAATAAACATTGGAATAATGAAACATTCATGTTTTCAATAAGCATGTTTAGTAATTCAGGTTATTACCATGATTAAATAGAATACATTGTTTAAGTAATCACATGTTTGGAATATAAAACCAAGAGCTACCCAATGATGTGTGAGAGTTAAATTTTAAGCTAATTTTGTTAGATTATTTATAAAGATTTGGATTTTTAGATTTTAGAAGGCTTGAACGGTTAGATATGATTGTGAGAATAAGTTATTATATCACCATATGTGGGTTTATGAATATTAGACAACTTTTTCAAACCTTTTGTTATCATAAACACTATTGGAAAAACCTATCATTCTACTTATGGATGTCATGATTTGTAAAATCCTAAAGAATAAAAAATTCACCTCGATTTCTTGGAATGAGAGTTAAAGTGAAATTTTATCAAGGAATAAAAAATGGTGAGGTTATCATGAAATAAAGTCAGTATTTCATACATTGAAAACCTATATACTCTAAGGATATGATCGTGAAACCAAAAATGTTATCTCAGTACCTTTGTTATGACAGAAATGACCCCTTAGTTCATCACAGATTTATGCCTTCTTTATTGTTACTTTCTCTTAACCATGTCCTCTGTCACACTATTTCTGAATATGATCATTATATTTATTTTTAATGTCTATTTTTTCATTACCCACCCATGCTCTCCTATGTGGAAACCTAGTTACAAGTTACTTTTGTTAACTGTTATGTTTTTAACTTTCCTATTTTAAGAGAGTTTTAATATTCTTTTTAACAAATGTGGGTTTCTATGAAGCTGTAATTCAAGTATTAAACCATTGACAAAGAAATGTAACTTGAAGTGTGATATTCAATTCATTGTGGATAGAATGTAACACATCATGATTTTGAGGAATATTGTTTTGTATTAATTTAATATTTTCAATATTTTTCAATTCACCCAATAAAGAAGATGGATTTTCTATACTAGAAACACTCTGTGAAGATGTCTTATAAGAAAAAACAATGAGATATTTAACTATGAACAACAATTGGTTTGTCTTTTTCATTTTCAAAACTACTCTTGGATTGTATTACACACAATGTCTAATTATTTTTATAGCATGCATGACATGAAATACCGAGTTTTACCAAACAACAATAAATCATTAAAATATTTTAATTTAATATAATAAGTGATAACATAGTCATTATATTATATGTTATGAATAATAATAACAAGCTTATGAAAATATAAGAATTATAATATTTGTTAATTGGTTAACAATTTATTTTAATTGAAAATATATACCAACTGATATAAAAGGAAATTGATTAATTTTTATGCTCCCAATGTAGTTGTTTCATAATAAATTGAATTAATAGTTAGAAAATAATATCAATGAAATATATATGATATATGTATTCAATAAATCAATTTTTATATTCATCCCATAGATTTTATAGGCATAAGATATGAACAAACTGAATTTTACACATAAAGCCTATATTTTATAAAAGGGTAATTTTACCATCTTTTAATGGGGAACCGATTTTAAATCTATTTTTAAAACTTTTATAAATTTTATATGAATATATAAAATTAATCTTGGGTGGTGGGATATAGAAAATTTCTTTGGTTTATTTTTTACATTTTTTTGAGAAGTTTCAGTTTTTGATAAATAGTGAAAAATATTGTATGTTATTTAAACATTCATTTTCCTTTAAATAACTATTATTGTTAAATAATATTTTTAACTATTTATTAAAGTATTAATAATTCAATTATAAATATGTTAATCCAATTTAGGTAATTATAATCATTTTCTTGATATACAATGTTATTTAACTTTTGAATGTTTTGACTTTAAAAACCCTCTTTCTCACTGTGTCTGTTGTATTAGAATTAACATTAATTATGTTGATTTTGTGGCATGAGTTTTGTTAAATGAAAATACATAGTTATAATCAGAATGATATTTAAAGTATAATATGATCGACATTTTTTTTTGGAAATTATGAAAAAAACATTAGTAACTGGTTTTTATATTCCATGATTAAAATTAAATCTGGTAATTATGGTAAAAATTAATATTATAAATACTATTAAGTCACACAAACATTTGTCCTAATTTTATTGGATGGGTGGTTTTTTATCAAAATCATTTTTGGGCCAAAATTTTTAAATGTTTAGGCCACTTGTATAAGAGAAATACATTTATTATTTTTAATTTAATTAAAAGAATACGATTCCATATGCATATTTTCAATAATTATATCATTATTAATATAGAGTATATAGATGATAAATTCGACTATAAATAGAATTTTCAATTATAAAATATTTTTCTTTATCATGGAAATTTAATTTTAGTTTTTACGAAATAAATAAACTTCTTGAAGGCTTATACAATGATGATGTTGTAAATATTTAATTAATAGAAATATGAAATAAATGATATCAAAATTGTAATATAAATATTATTTTATATAATTAATTCCATATAAGAATTTAATGGTTGAAAATTACATGTTTTTGAAAATTTTAAATAATTTTTTCAATGATATCCTGTTATTATGATATTTTTAAAAATTCTAGTAATGAATAGAGTCCAAATTAATGTTATTTATGTTTTACAATATATAATATTTTTTAAAATGATATAAAAATTATAAAAATCCAATATTTGGACAAATATTTTTTATATGGTCTAAAATATTAAAAATTAATCATTTATTGGTGGTTTTTAATGTTATATTAATTATATTAACCATAAAAATTTAAATTACATGATGTCACTTTAAGAGTTGCAAGGGTAAGATAAGGGTTTAAACAAATATATATGGATTAAAAATTAATAAAAATATGTATAATTATCATTGTATGAATTTATATATACCAATAATCATCCTATAATCTAAATAAATCACTTTTTTCCTATTTGGAATAGAAAATTAATTTATAATGATTTAATATTTTGAATAATTCCAAGAGTTCCCCTCCCCTCTATAATAAATGGGATCCCATCATTATCTATTCCTCATAGTTCAATACCTATTTTTTCTGGATAATATAAACCCAATAAATGTACAAACATCATTCCCTTACATAATCAAGAATCTATTTGGTCATAAATTAATTAAAATAAGTCTTTTGGTGCAACCCAAAAATAGTTACCCAATGAAGTGGTTACATCCTCCCACAAGATCCTTTATTATTTTTTCTTTCTCCACCACATCAATTCATTAGTTTTCATTCACAAATAAAAACCCAAAAATCCTCATTGTAACAAGATATATTTATGTAAATGTTTCAACCTTAACTTACACACAATTAAATCTAATATGTAATGAAATTATCATTCTTGTGTATGGTGAACTACCGCGTCATGCAATGATGTTGTTCATTTAACCGTTATCGCCTCTTTTTGTTGGGAATTATGATGTAAAATCAATTTTTATATGATATATTTAATATTTACGATGTATTTATTATTTATTATTTGTTATTTATATTTGACCTTCATGCCTTACATTTTTTGTAAGTATGATAACTTCGTTTGTGGAAGTGTGGACAACCGCCTCCTCAAACCAATGCGATTCATTAAAAATTTAGAGGTATTATATTATAGATGGGATTTGTAAAGTTATATGATATATATGTGACATAATAACTCTACTTTATTGATATTATATACATATATACTTATATTAAATTTACATTATTTCTTTCAATATGCTATGAAAATGGAAACAACATTCATTCGTATGTATGACCTACAGTCTCCATGAACGGTGTATTCTATTTCAGACTTATATCATTCATAGATTATTATATTTGTATATATAATGATCATATATTGTACATAAGTCATGGTTTAAATTTTTTAGATATGTAAATCATGGTTTATATAAGAGGATAAACTATGATAAGTCAAAAGACATATGATAATCAGAGTAGTTATTACCTGAAACATTATTTTAACATAGAATTACTAATAAATTGGTAATATAAAGTCATAAGTGAATCATATATGTTATTATATATAAGAATTTCTTCATTGATAGATATATAATATAGTTATAATTATTATACAGTAGGTTTGTTTGTGTTTTATGAAATTCAAGACACAAGGTAAGGTGTTTTATAGTCTCACAATTTCTTTCATGAGACTTACACAATATTCAACATTTGTTTCTTCTACATGGTTTATACACATTAATGATGAATTATTTCATTGAAGCATCCCTTACAATAATACATATTTAATTTCGACGAAATTTTTTTATTTTAAAATTTTGCTACATTTTAATAAAAGAAAATTATTTCAAAGAAGAAAGTATATTTTTCTTAATAATTTTTTTCATGTGATCTCTGAAAATCATTTTCTATTTATGATAAAAATCATTTATGTTACAGATTTTTTAATGGGGATATTTTTCAAGGATATTTACCATATTATTCATATGGTTGGTTTATGTTTATGATTATTTTTAAGAAATACATTTCTTTTCCATTAGTTATGTTATGAATAAATGATGTTTAAAAAACCAATTTATTTTCTATGGATATGATATAATGAATTATTTATGTTCATAAGGAGAAAATATCTATGGTTTTCATTATGTGATATGTTGTAACTATATCTCCATCCAACTCATTGGGTAATGATTTATATCTCATGAGATAGACATAAATTACCTTATTTACAAAGATAGTTTTGAGAGTGAACCATCAATACCAAGATATAATGGAGAGTTAACTCATAATACTAGGACGACATTCAAATCTATGCCTTTACTACTATATAAATAATTTTATATGTTTAGGAATCTGCCACAAATTCCATGTCTTAATCTTATGTTATGATTTTGTGCATTAGGTTATTTAATTTCTTAGATCCATGTATTATGAACATAATATATTTAATCAATGAGGCCTATTTATTATCATTGATACATTGGGTACGAATATAAATTATCATGATCTTGATTTCAGACCATTATTCTTCTGATTATGTTTATATGTATCCCTTGTTTTCTTTTTCTAAGTTTCCAAAGTCACTAAAAAAATAGGGTCACTGGGGCTATGTTTCTAAAATGTATGAAACGTATTAAGTGTTTTTAAAAATTTATGAAATGATAATGTATGTGAATAGAGTTTTGTTATAGTTTTTCTAAGGTTAAATAATATAAATTTTTAATGTGTCTAAAAATATACTGAATCTTTGTATTATATGACACAAAATGATAATTTTTTCCAACCTAAATTCAAACATTGAAAATATTTCATATATCTTCTTCATCATTAGGGTCTTCAATATAATCCTCAAGTGATGTTCATTATCTTCCTTAATCTTTAAAAATATAATACAATCATCTCTGTAGACTGAATAAAACTAATAAAGGTAACTTGTAAGGACTTTATTTATTAAATCAATGAATATAATGGGAGAATTAGTAGGAAAAAATGGAATGACTATAAATTCATAGTATCCAAACTATATACAGAATGATACCTTGGGTATATCCTCCTTCACTAACTTGAAAGGATGATATCCTGAATGAATATCGATCAGGGGAAAGTAATGAGAACCATGTAGTCGATAAAACACATCAAAAATATTGGGAAAAGGACACAAGTTCTTTATAATGATATTATTAAGTTCTCAGTAATAAATTTATAAGCTTATTGATCAATAATTTTTCTTACCAAAAATTAAAGGTGTTTTGTAATGTGGAACAATTTTACAAATGAATACCTCATCATGATTATCTTGGATTTTCTACTTTAATTTCTATATCTTAATCAAGGCCACTCTATATAGAATCATTGAAATAAGTATAGAAAAATGCATGAGTTTAATTTAGAAATCAAAATCAATACATGATATATGACTAGAAAATTATTCTAAAAATACCACAGAAAACTCCACACAATAGGCATACCATTAATGTTGAGTTTATCCCTAACCATAAAAGGTAAAAATTCTTTTTTAATAGGAATCAAGACCCATTAAATGTATGTGATTTCCATCAGAATATCATATTTATCATCACAATGATATATGATCATAGGTTGGCTTGTAATATTAAAAAAATACTGAAATTCCTCCATAATTGATGTAGGTTTCATATAGATACTTTCAATATGTGACTAGAATAACAAAAAAATAATCCATTAAGAGAATAATAAAGATTGCATAAACCACATTCCCACAAACATCAACCGAATATGACTCAAATACTTTAGTAGTGAACATCCTACCATTAAGAGTTTTCAATACTAACTCAACATCTAATCATTGAGGTGAATTTTTTATACCCTTTCCAAATACTTTATATTTTAATGATTGGGTATATATAGAATAAAATAATTCCTTCTTTATTCTATAGTAGAGGGTAAGTGTTCCATTCACCAAATTTGTTTCACCCCCCCCCCCCTCATCAGAAATAGTGATCACATGAGATTTCCTATTGTCTATTAGATAACAGGTTACTAAATTCAATGATAATCACTAACATTTGTATTTGATAAATGGTTTGAATAATTCACTTACTCCTTGAATTTAGAACTTTGGTGTGTGGGTGGTCTATTAAATAAGGATTTCATTATATTCACATCATTAGATAACATCATACTATCAATTCAAAATTATTTTCCCTGATGAAATTCCTTTCTATAAATAAAACATTTACATGCCCCGTTCAGAAAATTTCCTCCAAAATTAATTCCACAAATAAAGAATAAATGAAATATAATTTTCTTCTCTTTATAGTTTTTTGAGTTTCCCTTGAATTCCATCAATATTTTCTTAATAAAACCCAGATGTTATTGAGAATATTCAATATCGATTTCCTCCTCAATAACACATTGAAATATAACTTCATAACTAGTGTAGTATCTTTTGGAGAAAATACTTTAGAGAATTGTTATTAAGACAAAATATAAATGATCAACTATACTTTAAGGTAGGAGGTAATAACTTGAATGTACCTCACAAGTCTTATATAATTTACCTCATATATACTAACAGATTTATTATACATTTTTTTAGCTCATGGAACTCTTTATCTATTTTCCGATAAAAAATAAAAGTAATATACTATTGAAAAATAGTCTCTCAAACACATCCCACTATATGGAGTAATTTTTATCCTAAGGACTGTTAATGTAGATAAGAGTCCACTATTGATTTTCTCATCCTTACAAATTATAGACAACCAAAATATATGTTTCATGTTATTAACAATGGATATAATAAAATATCATTTTAGTGGTATTGATCCTTTACTCAGTGACTAGTGGATTAGTGGTCCCACTAAAAGAAGGAGGAATTTTCCACATAAACGACTCAATATAATATTGTTCCCTTATTTTTCACATTTTGAATCTCAAAACAATTTATATCTTGAGAAAGATCTATAAGAATAGAAATTAGAGTTTTCATTATGTCTCCTAAAGAATATAGTTGATTGGGTGGAAAAGCATTACATTACCCATCACATTTCTCATAAAAATTATTTAAGAACCCAGGTTTTGAGCCTGTAATACTTTGAAATTTTCTTGATGTTATTCCAGAGCAGGGTGTTCAGACGGCATGTGATTTGAAGCCCCAGTGTGGCCAGAATTAAATTATATGTGTGTTCACACTGGATATGCCAATTAAATAGAATAAATCCTAAACCGTTGTTTGGATGGGAAAACTACGCTCAACGTTGTGTCTGGAGCATGCGGTTTACCCTAGTAGGGGTGTGACTTTCGCGGGTGTGACCCTTCTATGGAAAACGACCCTAGGAGAATTTTCGTAATTTAGCGGCCTCGGGTGTTAACTTTATAACTTCTGAATGGAGTCTCGGATTAAAATTCCAAGAAAGTCGTTGCACTCAGAATGGGTATTTTACCCTACGGGTGGCTTAACCCCGACCCCGTCGAATGTTCGGGTACGAGCCTACTTGTGGGGGTTTAAAAAATTAATTAAATTTTTATTAATTCCCTAATTAAACAAAACCACCCCCTCCACCTTATTCCCTATTCATTACTTCTTTGGATAAATCTCTCTCAACAAGGGAGCAACCTCCTTCAAGAATCCCCCCACTTCTCTATCAAGGTGATGGCGGCTCTGGCTGACCGTTCGTGAAGCGACATGCGACGAACAGTGAGGTAGGTCCGTGTGTTTCATTTTTAAATTCCAAACATATATTCGAATAGAAATCTTAGTGTCTAATTGTTTCTTATTTTCTAAGAGAATTCCATAGATAAGTAGGGATTTATCTGAGCTTTCTAATGAGTCTCTCAAATCGAATTTTCAAGTCCCGAGATGTCCAGGGTGTCCCCGAGAAGTTTTCCGGCCAAAAATCCCCATTTCCAGCAGTTCCAGGGTGGTCCGGTAGGTGAAAAAGATGGAGGGGTGGGATCCCAGACGACGGTGCGGGGGGCTTCCCAGGAGGCTACGTGGCGGGCTTCCCAGGTAGTGTCAGCTGAGCGAGCGGTGACCCGGCAGTCCGAGCTGTGGGAGGTGCGCCGGCCAGCTTCGTCGATCGGCGTGCGGCGCACGAGACTGAGGTCGTCGTAACCCCAGGTGACAGTTGAGACCAGCGCTTTGCAGGTCTTGTGGAAAAGGGGTTGGACCGGCTCATGTCGGTTCGGGTCAATCCGTGTGGCCCGCACGATGAACCATGGGCAGTAGTGGACCAGCCGGCCGAGCTACGGACCGCCGGGCTGTGGGGGGGGGGGACAGGCCGAACCGGTCCGGCCAACCCCATATCTATCCGTTGGAATTTAAATGCCCCTAAATTGAAAACCAAATATCAGATTCGTGCGCTGTATTTGAGGACATGATTCTCGGCTCGAGAAAAATAATTTGAGATGGTTTGGGGGACTTTTAATTCCAGAGACATGATGTTAGGTGGCGCGACACGCCCATTAAGTATTGTTTAGCACCTCGCCAGGATCATTCTTTCGGATGGCGCGAACACATCTGAAGTCAATATTAGGTGCTCTCAATGGTATTGTAACCCTAGCATCGAGACGATGTAGTCTAGGGTGGTTTCAACCATTGAAGCTAGAGTTGAGGCATGGGCCCCATTGGCCGTCTTCTAAGATTTGAGCATCGTTTTGCGACTTTTTCTTCATACATCCGTTCGGGGAGAATGAGTAGTCATTTTTTTTTGTTTTTCCGAGAGAATTGTGATGGAACAGTTCGCCCGACCTCTTTCGGGATAGAGGTGTGGGTCCCATGAGACGTCTTATGGGTATAAAGCATTGTTGAATAACTTTTCATTAGGAGTCCTTTTGAAGCGAGTAAATAGTCTATCTCACATGTTTTTCTGCGAGGATTACAACTGTGTAATTGGTTTGGGTATGCGGAACCTCTTTAGAGATCTCATGAAATATTTAAAAATGAATGGTTTTTGGTTGGAGGTTCCTTTGACACACTCCGAACCAACGTACAGTAGCAATGATTAGTGACAGCCTGTGATGGAATGGGCAGTACGGAGTTATTGGACCAATTCCGAGTTTACCCTCCAGAAGGGATGGGAAGTGGGTTACCCACTGGCATATTAGGGTTTACCCTCCAACATGGATGGGCAGTGTGTTACCCATTTACCAGAGGGTTTACCCTCTAGCGGGGATGGTTAGTGGGTTATCCATTGACTTTAGGGTCTACCCTCTAGCAAGGCTTGGTAGTGGGTTACACGACGACCTCTTAGAGTCTACCCTCCAGCTAGGCTGGCCAGTGGATTACTTGATGTCTTCCTTTAGACTCAGAACTTTCTATGAGGCTAGCCAATGACTTTTCTCCATGATTTCCGGAGCGAGACCTTAGTTGTACGGTTTTTCGAAGAGACATCTCCTAGTGCAGGATTGTTGGGGCATTTGTGATGGATATCCTTAGAACTGTTGGAGACTTTTCATGGGCTCAGCTTGGAGATAGAGATCCCCTTACACACTTGTTCAGGTTTCTTTTTGAGTATATATACAGACACCCTACTTTTCTTCCCACTCCATCGGTTCAATTACTCTCCTTCTAGGAGGGTCGAAGACACACTGGGTATGCCACGTGATTTTCGTGTCTAGCTCCTCTTGGTTGGATGAGTCTACTTCCTTTATTTTGTTGGGTTGAGCTACACTCTATTTATTGTACTCTTTCGCTGTTACTTGTTCTGTCTACTGATCACTATTTTTCTACCTACTTTTTTGCTCCCTCGAGCTTACGAGGCATCCTACTGAGTATCTTTATACTCACCCCTACTTGGGCTTTGCCCACACTTGGTGTGACCTTGCAGACGGCAGACAGGTCATTCGAGACTACCAAGAAGAGTAGAGGGCACAGTAGCTTGGGATGCATTTAGTGGTCGTAGTAGGAATTTCAGGTGTGGGATTCACCAGCTATTTACTTTCGTTTACCTGTTGTCGGGTTGTGGCACTTTTTATGTTGGGCACGTGTTTTACCCTTTTTATGTCCAGTTATCTTCTTAGTACTTTTCATCACCTTACTTGTTCTATTTATAAGTTGATGTGTGACCGTGGTTGGGTTATAGTTGTTTGTCCATTGGTTTCTTTTTACTCTGCACTTCTGCATCGAGTGGGTAGTGTGGGTGTGTACTGGTACATAGGTGAAGGCCTCCCTGAGATCATTACACCTTTGGTGCTTGTCTCCATCCCCTGGCCTATGGAGTTGGGCTTGGGGTAGTTGCGGCTCGAGACTGGTAGGGTAGGGTCATCACAAGTTGCATTAGAGGTGGTTTGTTCCATGGGGCATTGTTCAGATGTTTCCAAAAAAGAAATTGGTTGGGATATAGGGAAATATTGTCGACATGTCTCGAGAGCGGCTCTCAGGCCAGGGAGTCCAGTGATGGTATGGGCAGCCGATGTATACATTCACCAGGACCCTGATAACATGCTTGTCGATTCGGCACGCTGAGACATTTGTTATTGGGAATGTTGGAACATGCATCCAGTAGGATTGAGTCATTTACTGTCCTTGTTGAGTCCGTTCCACTTTGTGATTATTGTTATATATATATATGCTCATCTGATTGCGGTAATCCTAAATAATTTTCAGGATGCCCCCATGATAGCAGCCAACTAGGTTACCTTCTCCAGTTCATGACAACTACCTGGCAAGCGATGCGGCGTCAGTTCAGGGAACCTTACGTTATCCGCTTCCACCCAGTGCTTTAGCAGTATCCCCTCCACTTGGAGAGAAGCAGTTAGTACCAGTAGCACAGGCCAAGGATCAGTGCAGGCAGAGTGTGCTCTGAGACTTCCAGTGTCTGCGGCCGCATGAAGTTCCGTGGGGACCCAAATCTCCAGGCAGCGGAAGACTGGATAGAGTCTGTGGACTGAATTTTCATAATGGTATGGACACTAACGGACCAGATGGTATCCCTAGCTACCGGCCTTTTCCTTAAGATGACTAGGCGTTGGTGGGGGGTTGGTTACGCCGACCCACGATGAGTCGTCTCTCACATGGTATAGCTTCCAGTAGCTCTTGTGGGAGGATTACTCCCCCTCTTGTTTACACTCTGTTCGGATTCAGGAGCTTCTGGAGATGAAGCAGGGGGGATGACTATGGCGCAGTACTCATCCCGGTTTATCGATCTGACATGCTACTCGTAAGATATGGTTCGAGAAAGTTACTTTTGGGCACATAAGTTTGAGCATGGTCTTCACAGAGAGATATGTGCTAGTGTCGTTCCCCTGTGCATCCCTACTTACATCAAGGTGCTATAGCGGGCACTCATGAGATAGAGCTTCTTGGATAAGGGACGTGAGGTGACAAGGCCTAGCAGTGGCCTCTTCAGAGCAGAGTCTTCGATACAAAGAAGGAGGCAAAGATTAGAGCCTCAGTCGAGGAGACCCTTCCGTGAGTAGACTCAGGGGCAGGGTCTTACACCGCAGTGGCACCTTATTTCACCAGGGAATCCAGGAGAGAGTTAGTGCTATGCTTGTGAGGGACGGGGTCACCTAGCACGGGACTACCCGACCAGAAGTACCGAGCAGCTGTGGTAGGTAGTGGGCACACTGTAGTGATAGAGGCAGCACCGTGACAAGAGATCCCCCAGGCGAGGACAGGGTGGTCCTCAAGGAGGGGGTGCAGGCAGAGCGGCAAGGCCAGGAGGTGGTGGATGGCGTTTCGAGGTCCTTCCACTGCCACCACCGGGTGGGCCACTCCGGGCATAGGGAGCTGGCGGTAGGGGCCGGAGGAAGCTTCAAGCTATGGGTTTTTGTGACCCCCCAACACATGAGATGGTCTGAGGTATGCTTTGTGTATACTCTACGCTTTCTTCAGTACTAGTAGACATAGGCTCCATCCACTCATTTATATCGCTGATTTTGGTACGGGAGTTGGAGGTTCTAGTAGAGGTGCTGACACCTGTGCTTGTCATTCAGGATCCTACGGGAAGCTCGTCGTTCGTGACCTTTACCTGAAGATAGTGCGAACTATCATTAAGAGGAGAGAGTTTCATGTGGGACCTACTCATCATTATTATGGAACTTTACGATGTTATCTTGGAAATTGATAAGATTTCCGTGGTTTATGCCCAGATGGATTTTCGGCACAGACTAGTCGGATGTGTCCACTCTGATGGGATGGGGTTCACCATCCTTGGTGAACGAGAGCTCATGGCAGAACAGAAGGGTACTCTGAGCAGGATACCAGTACCTTTTTCTCACCAGTTAGTGAGGACGACTCTCGGATTAGTAGACACTACAGGCACCTTGATCCCTACCATTTTAGAGGACTACATGGACGTCTTTCCCGAGGATGTCCCGGGATGAACACTAAGGCGAGAGATGGAGTTCTGCATTGACTTGCAGCTGGGGAACACCCTGATATCATGTGCAGCATATCAGATGGCACCCACAGAGCTTCGGGAGCTACAACTTTAGCTGGATGACCTTCGTGAGAAGAGATTCATCAGGCCCAATGTGTCCCCCTGGGTAGCTCTAGTTTTGTTTGTGGAAAAGGTAGATGGGAGACTACGAATTCGTGTGGTTTATCATCACCTGAATCAGGCCACGATAATGAACAAGTACCCTCTACCATGGATTGATGATATCTTCGACAAGTTGAGGGGTGAAAAGTGTTTCTCCAAGATTGAACTTTGATCCATCTAGCACTAGTTGCGGTTTTTTGAGGCGGACATCCCGAAGCTGGCTTTCCATTATCGTTATGGGAATTATGTGTTTCTGGTGATGCCCTTTGGCATGACGAATGCCCCAGCCATTTTCATGGCTTTGATGAAACATATCATCGAGTAGTACTTGGACCTATTTGTGGTTGTCTTTATTGATGATATACTCATCTACTCTGTGACGGAATAGGAGCATGCAGACCATTTGAGGATGGTCCTAGACTTACACTAGGAGATCCAGCTGTATGGGAAGCTCTCAAAGTGTCAGTTCTGGATTCATGAGGTTCACATTCTAGGTAATGTCATTTTGGAATATGGTTTGGTCATAGATCCCGCAACTATTGAGGTATTTATTGCTTGGGAGCCACCCAATAATGCATCAGAGGTGTGGAGCATACTTGGTTTGGCAGGTTACTCGAGGTGGTTCATTGAAGATTTCTCCAGGATTGCTGTCCCTTTGAACACATTGACGCAGAAGGGACAATCGTTCACCAGGACTGATCAGTGATAGAAGGCCTTCAAGGAGTTGAGAGAGAGGCAGAATAGTTCTCCAGTGATGAGGCTGCCAGAAGAGGTCATTGAGTTTGTGGTGTACTATGATGCTTCAAGATCTAGGCTCGGGTGCATGCTGATGTAGCAGTGGGCAGTGATTGGATATTGGTTGATGCAGTTGAGGACCCATGAGCAGAATTATACAGCTCATGATTAGGAGCTGGCAGCGGTGGTCTTTGTCTTGAGGTTATGGAGACACTACCTTCTGGGTGAGCATTTTGTGGTCTACATAGACCACAAGAGCCTCAAGTACATCTTCACTCAGAGGGATCTGAATCTGAGGCAGAGGAACTGGCTGGAGTTTCTACTAGACTATGATTTCTTGATAGTATACACTCTAGGGAAGGGCAACGTAGTAGCAGATACCCTTAGTAGGAAGTCACATGCTCGTCTACTGTAGGATGCTTTAGAGTAGCTGGCTTCCCTATGGCTGCCCTTGGTGGATGAGGAGGGTACGTCTTTCCTGCAATCAATGGTGTTTACTCCTTCACTCCTTGAGCGTGTGAGAGAGTTGTATCTAGGGGATGTTGGTAGCGAGGTACTACATGATTAGATATCCACAGGCGACGCGCCCGAAGGGTTTTTTGAAGGTGGGAATCATGAGATCCTATTCCAGGGGTGAGCGGGAGTACCAGTGGAGTTGCGGGAGGAGGTCATGCGAGAGTTACAAACTTCTCCCTTAGTTGTACATCCCGGTGTGGGTAAAATGTATAGAGACCTTTAGCGGCAGTTTTGGAGGTCTAGAATGAAGTAGAGAAAATCTGAGTTCGTTTCTCGGTGTCTTACCTATTAGAAGGTGAAGGCAAAGCATCATGTTCTGGCAGGGTTGTTACAACCCCTTGATATCCCAGATTGGAAGTGGGATGGCATATCTACGGACTTCATCACAGGGCTTCTGCACATAGCAAAGGTCCACGATTCCATTTTGGTGATAGTGTACCGACTCACGATGTTGGCATAGTGTATTTCCATCAGTGAGCAGAGTTTGGTGGATATTCTAGGGCAGTTGTACGTTCAAGAGATCATCCGCCTTCATGGAGTACCCTTGATGATCATCTCTGACCGTGAAACGCGGTTTACGTTGCGATTATGGTGAGGCTTGGAGGAGGCATTCGGGACTTAACTATGGATGAGTACAACTTTTCACCCCTAGACTGACGGGCAGACAGAGCGCACTATCCAGGTGTTAGAGGATATGCTCAGGGTGTGTGTGTTAGACTTTGGCCTAAGCTGGGAGGATCACCTACACTTTGTGGAGTTCGCATATAACAACATTTACCACTCTAGTATCAGCATGGAATTTTTTGAGGCTCTCTACGGGAGTACCTGTAGGTCACTGTTGTTCTGGACAGAGGCTGGGGAGACCTCCCTCGTGGTCCTAGAGTTTTTTCGGGATCAGTATCCGGAGTTATTTTGTAGTTTCGTTTTTAGGGGATGAAAAACATGGAGGGAATGATGTAAGAACCTGGGTTTTGAGGCTGTAAGAATTTGAAATTTTATTGATGTTGTTCCTGAGTAGGGAGTTCAGAGGACGTGTGATTCCGAGCCCTGGTGTGGCCGGAATAAAATTTTAAGTGTGTTCCCACAAAACATGCCAAATAAATAGAATAACTCCTAAACAGTCGCTCAGATTGGAAAACTGAGGGAACTGTTGAGTCTGAAACATGCAGTTTACCATAGGAGGGGTGTAACTTTCGCGGGCACAACCCTTCTATAGAAAACACCACCAGGGGTGCTTTCGTAATTTAGCGGCCTCAGGCGTGAACGTTATAACTTCTGAACGGAGGATCAGATTAAAATTATGAGACCTATGTTGCACTCAGATTGTCGATTTTACCCTAGGGGCAGCTTAACCCCGACCCTATCGAAAGTTCAGGTATGGGCCTACTGGTGGGTGTTTAAAAAATTAGTTAAATTTTGATTAATTCCCTACTTAAACACCACCACCTCCCCCCATTCATCCCCATTCATTCCTTTTCTGGATAAAGCTCACCCAATAAGGGATAAACATCCTTCATTCTTCCACCATACTCTTTGGCAAGCCGATGGAGGCCTCAACGGAACGTTCGTGAAGCGACGGGCTATGCTCAGCGAGGTAGGTTCGTGTGTTTCATTTTTAAATTCCATATATATATTCGAACCAAAATCATAGTGTAGAATTGTTTTTTATTTGTTGAGAGAATTCCTTATCTGTGTAGGGATAGATCCGAGCTTTCCAATGAGTCTTTTGGATCAAATATTTGTGTCCCGAGGTGACCGCGGGATGTTTTCCGGCCAAAAATCCCCATTTCCGGCAGTTTCAAGGCATTCTGGTGGGCAGCGGCGGTGGCACAGAGGGCTCCCAGGCGGCGGCATGACGGGCTTCCCACGCAGCAGTGTGGTGGGCTCTTAGGTAGCGGTGGGTGAGCGAGCAACAGCCCGGTGGTCCAGGCCTTGGGAGGCGCGCAGGTCGGCTTTTCCGGTCGGCATGCTGCACATGAGATCGGGGTCGTCGCAACATTGGGAGCCATCCGAGACCAGCTCTTTGTGGGTATCGTGTGAAAGGGGTTTTACCAGCTCATGTCGATCCGGGTAATGCCGCGCGGCTGATGTGGTGAACTGTGGGCTGTAGTGGACTGGAGGTCTAGGCAGCCGAGACGCAGACCGCCGGTCTGCAGGAGGGGTGGACCGAACGAACGGGTCCGGCCCACCCTGTCTCCGTCCATAGGCGTTTAAACACCCTAAATTAAAAAATGGATGTCGGATTCTTGCACCGTCTATGGAGATGCGATCCTTGGATCAAGATGGATATTTTGAGTTGGTATCGGGGATTTTTAATTCTTGAGATGGGGGGTTCAGTGGTGCGACACGCCGGTTAAGAATTGTTTAGCGCCTTGTTGGAATCCTTCTTTCAGATGGTGCGAACACATCCAAAGTTTTTTTAGGCACCTTCAGTAGCATTGTAACCCTAGCGTAAAGATGATATAGTCCAGGTTGGTTTCAGGCGTTGAATCTGGAGTTGTGGTGTAGGCCCCACGGGCCGTCTTTTAAGCTCTGAGAAGTGTTTTGCAACTTTTTAATCAGACATCCGTTCGGGGAAAATGAGTAGTTGTTTTGGTGTGTTTTTCCGAGAGAATCATGATGGAATAGTTCACCCAAATTCTTTCGGTACTAAGGTGTGGGACCCACGACATGCCGTATGGGAATTATGCGGTGTTGAATAACATTTTCGTCGAGAGTCCGTTTCGAGCGACTTAATAGTCTATCTCGCATTTTTTTCTATGTGGATTGAAATGGTGAAATCATTTTGGGTGTGCGGATCCTCTTTCAAGATCTAATTAAATGTGAAAACAAGAAAGGGCATTGTTAAGAGGTTCCTTTGAGGCATTCCGAATCAACACACGATTACAATGATTAGTGACACCACTGATGGCACGGGTAGTGCAGAGTTATCAGACCAGTTCTCGGTTTACCCTCTAGCGTGGCTGGGCAGTGGGTTACCCACCGGTGTATCAGGGTTTACCCTTCAGCGAGACTGGGTAGTGGGTTACCTGTTGACCATAGTGTTTAGTCTCAGGGGGGTTGAGCAGTGGGTTACCCATTGACTTTAGGATTTACCATCCAGTGGGACTGGATAGTGGGTTACCCGACGACCTCTTAGGGTTTACCCTCTAGCTGGGCTGAGCAGTGGGTTACCTGACAACTTCTTTTAGACTTAGTCCTTTCTATGAGACTATTCATTGACTTTTCTCTGGGATTACCGGAGCAGGACCTTGGTTGTATGGTTCTGTGATGATATATCTTCTAGAGTAGGATTGTTGGTGCATTACTGATGGATATCCTTAGAACTGTTTGAGACTTTTCCTGGGCTGATCTTTGAGATATATATCCCTTTATAAACTCGTTTGGGTTTCTGGTTTAGTATATATATATATATATTTACACCCTACTTTTTCCCCACTCATTGGGTTCATTTACTATTTTTCTAGAAAGGGGCGAAGACATACGGGGTATGCCACATTCTTTCCACATATAGCTTCTCTTGGTTGGACGAGTCTACAACCTTTTTTTGTTGGGTTGAGCTACACTCTATATATTTTACTCTTTCACTGTTCCTTGTTCTATCTACTAATCACCTTTTTGGTTCCTCCTTTGTCGCTCCCTCGAGATTTCGGGGAATTATATCATGTATCTTTATACTCAACCCTTATTGGGCTTTTACTGAACTTGGTGTGCCCATGAAGATGACAGACATGTCGATCGAGACGACGGATGAGCATAGAGGACACAAGATCTTGGGCTGCATTCAGTAGTCGTAGTGGGACTTTTAGTTGTCGGACTCACCAACTGTTTACTTTCGTTTACCAGTTTCCGGGTTATGGCACTTTTTAGGTTGGGTGCATGTTTTTTCCATTTTCTGTTCAGTTATCTTGTCATTACTTTTCAGCACTTTACATTTTCTATTTAGAAATTGACACATAACCATGTTTGGGTTATAGTAATTTTTCTTTGGTTTTATTTTTTACTCTTCACTTCTTCATCGAGTGGGTTGTGTGTGTGTGTGTGTGTGTCTAGGTACTTAGGTGAAGGCCTCCCTGATATCGTTACTCCTTCGGCGCTTGTCGCTAACCCCAGGCATATGGAGGCAGGCCTAGGGTAGTTGTGGCTTGAGACTGGTAGTGTCGTGTCATGACACATAACTCCTTTACGTCTAATTGTTTTTCTAAAAATCATAGTTTGGGAAACAATAACAATAGTGGTAGACCAAAAAATATTGAAAAAGAATTTTAAATAATTATAAATAATGAAAAATTATTTTCAATCTATGAATCCTTAATATTGACCTAGGAATCAATTGTACTAATCTATTAAAATACATAATGATGGTTTATAAATAAAATGTGAATTAACAAAGGCATATCCGCTTTGAGTGTTAAGCCTGGTTTGCAGTAAATGAACACTCAACATTAAATAGACTAACAAATTAGATATTAACAAATAAATATTTTTATTTATATTAACCCAATATGAAACTATGAAAAAACCATTTCTAGTAATAAAATCCAAGTTGGGATGTTTTTATAATAAAACCAAAATTCTTTACATACTATAAAAAAGGTTGTTCTCCAGTATTTTGGATTTTCCTAAGGGTACTCACTGATGTTTTTCATCAATGTTTCAAAAGGATAATTAAACTTTGATCTGATACAAAATTTATGGAACCATACTTTTCATACATTGATATCACATCCTTAAATATGAGTATTCAATAAATAAAATAATGATCCATGCCAAAATTGTATAGGTCTAGTTCTTTTGGAAGCATTTAAAGATAAACACCAGGTTCATATGTGAAATGCACAATCTCAGACTATATTATACAAAACTACCACGACTATTAAATATATCATAGAAAATACATTTCTTTATAACCAGGGGAAAAATCATTTTGATGTGTGAGATTTGTTTCTTAGTAAGTTTGAAAAAGGGTGATATCAATGATCAATTAAACATAATTTAAGAATAAGGGTATTAGAACACGAAAATAGCATCTGTATACTATACCAAGCATATCATATATCACCATCTTGAGTAAAAAATTAAATCTACTCTGTTCATAAGACATAAATCCTAAATCAATCAAATAACCTGATCTAAGAGAGAATAACATTAGAACAAGAAATATATTTTTGTCACACAAAAAGTTATATAAAATAATTTCCTTAAAAGATATAATTTCCTACATATACTTTCACAGTGTTTTGGATTTACTATGCAAAACATAATTGTAGTCAATGTTCTCTCCCAAGACTATCAAAGTTGTTTGAGTCCCTTGATGATCTAGGTCTGTTCCCCATTACAATCCTATTTATCTCATGAGATATCAATCATTACCTATTGCATCAGAGGTCTATATAATTTTGTACTCAACCATAAAATAATGAAAATAATGAAGATTAGTTTCAAAAGATCATAAAATATATATCATATCAAAACCCATTAGAAAAAAGTGGTTTCATTTTCATTTCAATATGTTATAAGTCAAAGAAAAGAAATGAGTTCCATAATAATTTCATCAATTCATCATATCTTAACCTATGGAAATGTAATTAGTTTCATAATCATATTGACATAATCATAACAAAAACCACAAATAAATAATAAATAATGTGTCACTGTATCGTATTCCTTGTAAATATTAGGTAAAATCAATTGATGTCCTCCCAGAAGAAAAATGACTTTAAAATATCAAATTGAACTATTATTAAGGAAAATAACATTTTCCATTTCAAATAAATTATTTAAAATATATAAACACACAAAATATTGAGGAAATATTTTCATTTAAAATAAAAGTAGAAACTCGTACCGTATTCTTTAAATAATTAAATAGTTAAGATTTCGGAAATTTTCATTCATGCTATATATGTTAAAAAATGGTTCCTCTCCCATTTTCGATAAAAAGATAAATGTACCACATTTTAGAAAATAAAAAATTTGATTAGTTTTAAACCACTATGTAAGAAATTAAACATGGGTAAAAATAAAATTAAAAATTGTAGTATAATATTGAAATAATTTTTAGAAATCATGGATATGGATGGAAAAGGATTTTAAATTGAATATAGACATAATGTAAATTTTCCATAAAAACATTCTTTCAATCACTTGAGTTATTAAAGATAATAGGATGAATGAAAACCGTTATATATATAAAAATGACCACAGGATAACAAAATACATGTGACTTTTTAGAGGCATATAATGAAATATCATTATCAGAAACACAATCATAAACAATCTTGATAAATAACGTGACTCAATCATAAAACCCTTACCTCAATTCTGAAATTTATTATACATCATAAAACAGTAACATCCGATATAAATACATCACAATTAAATAAAGAATAGTACATTTTCATATTTATTAATATTTTTGAATTAAATATTAATTTTACATTAAAGGGGATGTTATTTTCAATGGCATACCTGATATGCAACAATGAGTTTCTTTAAAATCGTAAATTGCACACAATGTTGAGTTATACTCAAAAATAATAATATAATATTATTATATTAAATGGTAGTTAACACCTAGCCGTTGTAATGGCGGGAATGAACAGAACTAAATACAATATTATTATACATGTTGGTTAAATGTTTTGACATTTATCTAATAAAAATTAGAGGCTTAAAATGTGAATGAATCTAATTTTAATCACAAACACACTAATATTCTTTAAAAGGTTGATTTATTGATTTTTAATAGAGAAACCTCATAAAATCTAGTTTCATTCACTTTTATATGTTCTATTTGACAAAATAAAAATACTCTTTAGAATCGGGACATAAAAATTTACTTTGGGTGAAATTTTGGTATTTTTCTAAAAAAATTCAATTTATAATGAATAGTTAAAAATACTATATTTTAATTCAAAATTAGCTTTTAATATTATTTAGTTATATGGATAGATTATATTTTTAATTTTTTTAATGATTAATTAGATTATATTTTTACCATTTAATTCAAAGTTGATCATTTGAAGAAATCTCACATTGAAATTGGACATAAACAAGTGTCAATCTTTTGATAGTTATTATTTTTTAAAAACGTGCTTGTTGTTTGGACAATGGGAATTACTTTTAAATTAAATAATCCAACTACTATGTAATGAATTTGGTAAAATATACATGATTTTTTAATTCAGAAAAAAAATATCACTGGCCAAATTTTTGGTATTTTATTGAGAACCTTCAATTTTTGACGAATAGTGAAAACACTGAGTATTGGTTAAAAACATGAATTTTTCATTTAAATGAAATTTTACAGCTTCTATGAATTAAATTTTGAAAATATGAAATACATGGTTGTCATTAGAATGTAAAATATGGTTCAATAAGATGAAATTGTTTTGGTGAATATGATCTTTTGACTTTTATTTACCGCTGTTAATAGTGGATTGGGTAATTCAAGATAAATACAATATTATAATAATATAAAATTACCTTAACAGTTTTCCTAACCTTATTTTATGAGTAATGTACGACTAATACAATCCTTGGGTTAGTCTTTTGGCATTTTAAATCAAATTGATTAAGAGAATGATATTAATAACTTTTAATTGAAAGTAAAAAATATATCATAAACATGTATTGTTTTGCAGAAAACAATTTAATGTGGGTTATATAATTGATATATTTAACTATAAATATTCATTAAAAAGCTAAAAATATTTCAAACATCATGGAATTTTTTATAATTTTTAGACATCATATATATATAACTATTTATGACACAACAATGATGCATTGTATAACTCATTAATGAATGATTTAAATAAATAAGATTAAAAAAATTATAAAAATATCCAAAACCTATCCAATTCTTATTGGATGATTTTATATAGAACAATATTTATCTTATATTTGACATTAATATGTTTTGGACCTTTATAAACTGAAAATCATTATTTAATAAATTAATATTTTCAAAATTTCATAAAGAGACCCTCCTCCCCCTTATAAATTCCCTCAACTCTAACCCATTAATCACACCTCTCAATCCCCTAGTATCATCCAAAATCTTCTCAAATAATCTCTAAATATTCATCTCTTCCAATTAGAATCCTTATCCTAGGAATAAGCACTTCAAAAAATCCTTTTGGTTCAAACCAAATGGAGTTACCCGATTTAAAGGTAATGTCTTCTTTTAAGTTCTTTTCTTTTCTTTTATTTCTCCGACACCCAAAACTCTTTTTATTCCTTTAATTTATAAAAACTAGTATTATTAGTATACTATGTTTTTTATTAGAAGTATTCCAACTACACTTACACACACATCTATCTAAAGGGGAAAGAAAATATTGTTTCTGTGGAGGGTGAACTACTTCCTCACGAAATGATGATTGTTCAATCATCACCTACGACCTATTATAATGGCCATTGTGATGGAACTGTATTTATATGTGAGATATATTATATATATATTATCTTTATGCTTCTGTATTTTTCATTTATAGCATCCCTTTATTGTTTCCATAATGGGTGAACACGATAATTTCATTTGAGGAAGTGCGGAATACCGCTCCCTCAAAGTGATATGAATCATTCATGCCAGATATGGAATGTATAAATGAAGGAATGATGAAATTATATAGGATATTATATTGGAATTAAAATATATATATTTATCATTATATTTTCATTCCATTAAAAATACGAAATAAAAATGAAAGTAGCGTCGTGTGTACATACGACTTATCGTCTCCATGAATGGTGCATTTCATTCCTTACCTCAAAATGTTATGTAGTATTATAAATACATATATATAATGGATGTAAATGATATATATGATATCTAAATCATGTATATAATTTTGGAGATAATTAAATTTGGACCACATGGACAACTTGTAAATAAAATAAGTTCATTTTTGACTCAAGTACCAAATATTGAAAAAATGTCCATTGTTAACTTAAATGATTACATAATGTTTATGGCATGTAAATAAGTGATATGAAAAAAATAATAAACATTAAAAAGGTTATTAAAAAATTAGAAATTAACTTTAATTTATTATTTAGGAGATTGAAGAATGAATTATTCAAGTCAGACGCAAGGTAAGGGACTCCATCTCAATCTCCTTTAATTGAGGCATATATTGTTTTATACATGACTTTATTTTATACGGTGTATAAAAAGAATTTAATTTTCATTTTATTCATATGGAATATTTTTCTATGAGTAATTTTATTAAACAACATAAAATGTTGTTTCTTTTAACGTAAGCGGTGACAACGACCTTTTCCGCTGTCACAAGTGTTATTAGATATATAGATTCCTTTGCAAGACATAATGTTTTTAAAATGATAATAAATACCATATAATCTCTTACGTATATTGGTATTGAAAACGATTTTTATAATGGATTTGTTATTTCAATATATTTAAATGATATATTGTGATTGAAATGTGGATATGTTATCTTTCATTTATGTTTGTTTTATGTGCTATGAATTTGTAATGGTTCATGGGCATTGTTTACATATACATGTGGTTCCATAAAAAACCTTGGGAAGGTGATCCTAATATAGATCTCTAATGCATTGGGTAACGTGAAGGAGGTAAATGTGAATTTTTCTCCATAGATATTTATGGAATATAAGTGATGGGTCTTCCAAATGTAACTCCCTTAGTGGTTTTGAAAGCTATAATGTAAGAATGTTAAGAATGCCATAGGTTACATTTTTTAATTGTGATTATTATATGTTATTCATCAGTCTTATGATTTCAAGAGGTAAGTAAAAGAGGTTATTTTTGGTATGTATTGATGGACTACTAATTTCTTTCTTTATTTTATAACCCTTAGTGAGATTTTTCTGCTCAGCCTATGTTTTGAAATTTTTTTCAATGGAAATAAAGATGATTGGGGTCATGGATGGGATCAATGAAAAGTCATGTTGTCTAAAACATGGAAGTATACATGGCTCTTTTTTTCAAGAGTTTTTATTTTATGAAAAAAATGGAAACCAAGTAGAAGTGTCTACTTTGAAATTTTTGATATATAATGTAATAATTATAGCCTAATTCTCTAAAAATATAATCCTTAAAATATCCTTAATGTGAATTATTCATTTAACTGAATATTATGTAATGTTTTAATGGTGGGTTCTTATAGTTTGTATTATAGGTCGGTTTAGATAACATTAGGATTTACGATATTGTAAAATTAATATACATAAATTACTTTCTTTTAATATTGAAATGATATAGAATTTAAATATTTCCATGTTGCTTCGCCTAAGATATTTCTATGTTCAGAATTGTTTTCCGCATAGGAAATAGGGAAGCTGTTATGGGAAGACATCAGGTGGAATACAACCATCCAAATCAATAACCTGAGACGGTCAGAATCGGAACTAGATAGTTTTTTGCAGTGATGTACCTATTGACTCATGCTATAAATGTTTGTGGTATACATGCACGAGATCAACCACAGAGGAACATGTCAATAGTGGACCATTTCATGATCCAACATCACTCATAATTGAAAGTATTTTCTGACCATGTTCTAGCTGAAAGGTGGTTTAATGCATTGGGGAATATTTTTTATGTCATTGGGTTTTTAGAACATAAAAAGGTTAGTCTACCTTTTTACCATTTTGAAGGTGAAGCTTTTCAATGGTGGTCAATAGTGAAAAATATCAGGGATAGTAAGGAGATTGATGATATTGATTGGGATGAATTAAAATTATGTTTCTTGAGAAATTTTTTTGTATTGTGGTTCAACATTGGATGGAAAAATAATTCATGGAATTAAGGAAGGAGGACGACTCAGTGCCTGTTTACAAAGAAATGTTCACTTGACTAGAAAAATATGTTCAAAATTTTATATGAGATTCATACTTTTCATGGGATTTTAGGTTATTAATGGAGGTTTGTTGAAATTTTTACACGGTTATCTAGTCCATTGACTATGTTAACTCAAAAAGGTGTTATGTTCATCTGGACAAAAGAATGTGATGATTGTTTTCATGAATTGAAAAGAAGATTGGCAAATGCTCTAGTTTTGGTACTGCCTTCCAGAAATGGTGAGTTTATAATCTATAGTGATACTTATTTGAAAGGTTTTGGTTGGGTCATAATGTAGAATGATTCGGTAATTTCTTATGATTTACATCAGTTGAAACCTCATGAGTTAAATTACCCTACACATGATTTGGAAATAGATGATGTTGTTTTTGCTTTAAAATTATCAAGTAATCATTAGTATAGAGTAAAATGTGATGTACATACTGACCAAAAACGTTTGATTTATATATTCACTCAGAAATAATTAAACATGACAGAGTGGAGATAACTGGAATTAATCAAGGATTATGATTTCATGATCCATTATCATTTGGAAGAAGAAAATAATGTGGCTGATGCATTGAGTCAAAAAATTAATGCTTCATTAACCATGATATGTTTGGAACAAGTGACTTTGGTTTTTGAGGTGATGATATTTGGCATATTTTTTGTTGGTGCATGAAATTCATTTGTTTTTGTTTTTGTTGTTAGTGAAATCATCACTATCAGACCGAATTAAGAAAGTGCGTAATGATGAAAGTGAGTTATAGAAATATGTAGAGTTGGTTCAGAAGTTTAAGTTGCCAAATTTTAACATTGATAATGATTTTGTTTTGGGGTTTGGGTAGAGATAATGTGTGTCGTGTGATTCAAAGTTGAAGAAAGAGTTATTATGTGAAGTTCATAGTTCTCCATTTTCAATTCATCATAGAAGTTATATGATGTAAAGAGATATTCAAGAGTGTTACTGGTGGGATTGAATGAAAAAGTTATTGTTGATTTTACTGTGATGTGTTTGAAATGTGTACTTGTTAAAATAGAGCGACAGTTACTGAAAGGGATGCTTCAGTCTTTACAGGTTATAGAGTGGAAATGGGAAAATATATCCATGGACTTCTTTGGGGGATTCTCAAATACATCTCAAGATAATAATACAATCTAGGTTATTGTTGACTGATTGACTAAATCTTCTCATTTCATTCCTAATCAAGATACCTTGTCTCTAGATCAACTTTCTCGGTTGTATGTTAAAGAAATAGTCCGGTTATATGGAGTTCCCCTCTCCATTGTATCTGATTATAATCCTAAATTAATTCTATAATTTGGGAAGGCCTTCAGAAGTCGTTGGGTACTGAATTAAATTTTAGTACATCTTTTCATCCTTAATCAGATGGGATGTCAGAATGAACAATTCAGACCATGGATGATATGCTACATGCTTATTAACGATATTAGTAGGGAAGTTGGGACCAACATATATTTTTTGTTTAATTTTCATATAACAATAGTTTTCATTCAAGTATACAGATGACCCTATTTGAGTCATTATATAGGAAGTGGTGTTGAACTCCAACTTTTTGGGATGAAGTAAGAGATGAAAAAAAAGGTTTAGTTTATTTAGAAGCACATGAGAATAGCTCAGAGGAGGTAGAAAAGTTATGCGTATAACTGAAGGAAGGATCATTATTTAGAGGTAGGTTATCATTTCTTTCTCAAATTTTCTTCATGGAAAAGCGTGATGTGTTTTGGTAAGAAGGGAAAGTAGAGTATGAGGGTTGTTAGGCATTATTAAATCCTAGGGAATGTTAGATAATTTTCCTACAGAGTGGCTTTACCTCCATGTTTATCCTAGGTACACAATGTTTTTCATGTTTCAATGTTGAGAATGTATATTCCGGATCCATCTCATGTTTTGATCCTAGAGGTAGTTAAGTTGGATGAGAATCACTCTTATGAGAAACAAATAGTCCATATTTTTTTAGCAAAGAGAGAAAGTGTTGTGGAATAGGGTAATTCACCAAGTAAAACTTTTGTGAAAACCCATATGGCTGAAGAGGCAACGTGGGAATTTGAAAATTCTTTGAGGGATAAATACCCCCACTTATTTAGAAGGTGAATAAAAATTGTGAGGATGAAATTTCCAAAAGGGGGGAAGGATGTAACATACCATGTAAATACATCCCAAGTAAACACTTACCATGTACATAAAGAATAATATATTTTTATAATTATTAATATTCTTGAAATAAATATTATTTTTACCTTAAAGGGGATGTTATGTTCGATGGAATACCTGATTTTTAAAAATGGATTTTCCTTGAAATATTACGTTTCACAATACGTTGAGTTATACTGAAAAATAATAATATAATTTTATTATTTTAGATGGTAGTTAATTCCTAGCCACTGTAATGGCGGTAATGAATAGAAATAACCACAATATTATTATACATTTTTGTTAAATGATTTAATATTTATCCAATAAAATTTAGAGTCTTAAAATGTGAATGAATCTAATTTTAAGAATAAAGACTCTAATATTCTTTAAAATGTCATTTTAACACCTTTTAATGGAGAAAATTTTTTAAATCTTGTTTTGGTCACTTTTTTATATTCTATTTTACAAAAGGAAATTCCTATTTAGAATCGAGACATCAAAATTTACTTTCGGTAAATTTTTTTGTATTTTTCTAATAAAATTAATTTTTTTAATAAAGTGTGAAAAATAATATATTTTAACTGAAATATCCTTTTAGTATAATTTATTTATATGGTTATATTACCTTTTTAAATGGTTTTAAAGTTTAATTAGATTATATTTTTACTATTTATTCCAATTATGGTCATTAGAAAAAAAATCACTTTGAAATTAAACATAAACAAGTGTCAATCTTTTGATAGTTATTATTTCTTAGAAACATGATTTTTATTTTAACAATAGGAATTAATTATAAATTAATTAATCCAATTTCAATGTTCTCAATTTTGTAAAATAGACATCATTTTTATGTTTGGAATATCAAATATATCTTAGGCTGAATTTTTGGTATTTTTCTAAAACCGTAAATTTTTGATGAATAATGAAAACACTTAGTAGTAGTTAAAAAGTAGAATTTTTCTTTTAAATGAAATTTTACCACTTATGTGAATTGAATTTGAAAAATCTGACATACATGTTTGTCATTAGTATTTTATATGTGGTTCAATAAGATGAAAATATTTTTTGATGAATAGTAACTTTTGACTTTTATTTACCACAGTTAAAGGTAGATAGTGTAATTCTAGGTAAAAACAATATTATAATAATATAAAATTACTTTAGCACATGTAATTACCTTATTGGATGAGTACTGGCTGACCAAAGAAATTCTTGGGTGAGACTTTTGGCCTTTGAAAGCCACTTGGGTAAGATAATGATATTAATAACTTTTTATTTAAAGAAAAAAAATATGTTAAAAATATATTGTTTTTCTAAAACAATTTTAATGTGGGGTTATATAATTGATATATTTGACTATAAATATTAATTTGAAAGAGAAAATTATTTCCTACATCATGAATTTTTTTATGAATTTTAGACATCATTTAAATAAAATTATTTATGACACAATAATGATGCAGTGTTTACCTCATCAATAAATGATTTAATGAAATAGATTATAAAAATTAAACAAATATCCCAAACCTGTCTAATTATTATTAGATGATTTTAGTTTTAACAATTGTCATCTTAGCTTCTACGTTAATATTTTTTGGACCTTTAGAAACTCTAATTAATCATATAATAAAACAATATTTCCGTAGTTTCCTAAAAAGCCCTTCCTCTCCCTTATAAAAAGCTCTCACCTCTAACCCATTACTCACACCACTCAAGCCCCTACACTCAACTAACCTCTAACTAATTAAAATCTATAGATCCCACTATTCAATGAATAATCCATACCTTAGGAAGAAGGTGTTGCACGAAATCCGTGTAGTTCAAAGAAAAGGGAGTTACCAGATTTAAAGGTAATGTCTTCTTTTAAGTTCATTTATTTTATTTTACGTATCAGACCCCCTAAACACTTTTTATTCCTTTATTGTAAAACAAAACCAGTATATTAAATATTCAAGGTTGTTTTTATGAGAATTATTTTAACTACACTTTCACACACCTCCATCTAATGAGTAATGAACATAGTGTTTCTGTGGACGGCGAACTACTACCTCACGAAATGATGATTGTTCAACATTCTCCTACCACAACTTATGGTGGCCATTGTGATGGAACTATATTTATATGGGATATATATTATATTTATAATGTCTCTATTCTTCTCTATTTTTCATTTATATCATACCTTTGTGGTTTCCATAATGGGTTAATGCGATAATTTAATTTGAGGAAGTGCAGACTACCACCCCCTCAAAGTGATATGACTCATTTATGCCATACGTGGAACATATAAAGAATGGAGTTAATGAAATTATATATGATATTATACTTAAATTAAAATATACCTATTTATCATTAAGTTTTCATTCCTTTAAAAATACAAAATATAAATGAAAGTAGAGTTCATATGAGCCAACGTCTTACCGTCTCCCTAAATGGTGCATTTCATTTCTTACGTCCAAATGTTATGTACTATTATAAATACATATATATACTAGATATATATGATTTATATGATATATATGATATCTAAATCATGAATTTTATTTTGGAGATAATGAACTTTTTACCACATGGACAACTTGTAAATATAAGAAATTCTTTTTTGACTCAAGTACCAAATATCGACAAAACAACCATTATTAAATTAAATGATTACATAATGTTTATAACATGAAAATTAGTCATATAAAAATAGTAATAAAAATTAAAAATGTTGTCAAGAAAGTCGAAATTAATGTTAGTTCATTATTCAGAAGATTAAAGAATGAATGGTTCAAGTCGGACACTGGGTAAGGGACTTCATCTCTTTCTCCTTTCATTGAGGAATATTTTGTTTTATACATGAATTTCATTTATACGGTGTATAAACACCTTCGAAATTATATTTCATTCAAATGGAATCTTTCTCTATGATGAGTTTTACAAAACAACAAAAATGAATGTTTCTTTTAACGTATGCGGTGACAACAACCTTTTCCACTTCCGTGAGTATTATTTGATCTATGGATTCCTTAAAAAGCCATAGTGTTTTTAAAAGGAATATAAATACAATATAGTATTTTAGATACTTTCGTATTGAAAATGGTTTTGATAATGGATTTTTTTTTCAATATATTTAAATGATATATTTTTATTGAAATTTGGAAATGTTATCTTTTTTTAAGTTTGTTATATGTGCTATGAAGATGTTATGGTTCTTGGGCATTGTTTACGTATACATGTGGTTCTATGATAAACCTAGGGCTGGGGAGCCCAGGATAGCTCTCAAATGCCTTGGGTAACGTGATGGAGGTAAAGGTGAATGTTTCTCCAAAGAGATTTTGAGAATATACTTTAATGGGTATTCCAAATGTAACACCCTATGTGGCTATGCAATCTACAACATAAGTACGTTAAGAATTACATAGGTTGCCTTAATGATTTTTGATTACAATATGTTATTCATAAATCTTATGATTTCATGAGTTAAGTAAGTGTGTTTATTTTTTGTATGTATTGACGGAGTAATGATTTCTTTCTTTACTTTATAACCCTTACTGGGATTTTTATGGTCATCACAAGTTTTGAAATGTTTTTCATAGGACTTAAAGATGAATAGGGTCAAGGATGGGATCATGGAAAATTCATGCTCTCTAAAACATTGAAGTAGCCATGACTCTTTTTTTCAAGAGTTTTTGATTTATGAAAAAATGGAAACTGAGTAGAAGTGTCTACTTTGTATTTTTTGAAATGTAATGTAATAGTTATGGCCTAATTCTCTAAAACTCTAAACCTGAAACGATCCTCAATGTGAATCATCCATTCAATTGAAGATTATGTATTGTTTTAAGGTTGTGTCCATATAGTTGGTATCAAAGGTCGGTTTAGATACATTTAAGAGTTAGGATATTATTAAATTAATATCCATAAATTAATTTATGTTAATATAGAAATGATATAGCATTTATAGATTTCCTTGTTTCTTCAACTAAGATATTTCTATGTTCAGAATGGTTTTTCACATATGAAACATGGAAGATATGATGGGACGACATCAAGAGGAAGACAACCATCCAAATTAGCAACCTGAGATGGTCAGAATCAGAACTGAAAAGTTTCTTGTAGTGATGGCACAGTTGAACAAGGCTATAAATGGTGGTGGAATCCATGTACAGGATCATCCAGATCAACCATAGAGCAACATTTCAGTAGTGGATCATTTTGTGTGGAAACATTCCCCATCATTTGGAGGATCATCTGACCCTATCCACGCTGAAGGGTGGATTAGTGCACTAGAGAAGATTTTTGATGTCATGGGGTGTTTAGAACATCAAAAGGTTAGTCTTTATCTTTACCTTTTTTAAGGAGAAGTCGATAAGTGGTGGTCGATGGAGAAAAATATCCAAGATAGTGAGAATATTGATAATCATGATTGGGAATAATTCAAAGGGTTGTTTCTTGAAAAATATTTTCACAAGGTGGTTAAACTTAGGATGGAAAAACAATTCTTAGAATTGAGGTAGGAGGATGAATCAGTGGCTGTTTATGAAGAAAATTTAAATCGATTGGCAACGCATGCTCCAAATTTCTACTGAGATCCATAGTTTTCTTGGTTTAGCAGGATATTACCAGAGGTTTTTTGAAAGTTGTGCATGTTTATCTAGTCCAATGACTATGTTAACTCAAAAAGGTGTTAAGTTCATTCGGACTAAACAATGTCATGATTGTTTTCCGGAATGGAAGAAAATATTGTTGAATGCTCCAATTGTGGCACTGCCATCTATAAATGGTGTGTTTTTTATTTACAATGATGCTTGGTTGGACGGAGTTGGTTGTTTCCTAATGCAGAATGATCAAGTAATTTCATATTCTTATCATCAGTTAAATCCCCATTAGTTCAATTACCCTACACATGATTTGGAATTAGTGATATTGTTTTTGTTTTAGAAATTTGGAGGCATCATTTGTATGGAGTAATATGTGAAATATATACTTACCAAAAAAATTTAATGTATATATTCACTCATAAAGAATTAAAAATGAGACAGAGGAGATGGCTAGAATTAATCAAGAATTATGATTGCATGATCCATTACCATCTAGGTAAAGAAAATAAAGTGGTTGATGCTTTGATTCAAAAAATTAATGATTCATTAATCATGCTATGTTTGGAATAAGATCCTTTGGTTTTTGATTTGATGAACTTTGGAATAGAAGTTTTTAGTGCATGAAATTCCTCTATTTTGATTCAAGTTTCACTAAAATCATCTCTATCCGATAGAATTAAGAAAGCGCAGAAAGAAGAAAATGAGTTGCAGAAAAAGATAGAGTTGTTTCAGAAGGGTATGATTCGAGATTTTAACATTGATAATGATTGTGTTTTAAGTTTTGTGAAGAGATTATGTGTGCCTTGTTATTTGAAGTTGGAGAAAGAGTTATTATGTGAAACTCATAGTTCTCCACTTTCATTTCTTCATAGTAGTAATAAGATGTACAAAGATCTTCAGAACTATTACTGGTGGGATGGAATGAAAAGTGATATTGATGATTTTATTGTGAAGAGTTTGACTTGTCAAACTGTGAAATCAGAGTGGAAATTACAAAAAGGGGTTCTTCTACCTTTACTGGTGCCCGAGTGGAAATGGGAAAATAAATCCATGTACTTTGTTTTGGTATTACCAAAGACATCTCGTGGTAACAATGCATTCTTGGTTATTGTTGATCGATTGATTAATCTATTCATTTCCTTCTTATTCAATGTACTTTGTATCTTGATCAACATTCTTGGTTGTATGTTAAAGAGATAGTTAGGTTGCATGGAGTTCCCCTCTCCATTGTATTTGATCATGAACCTATGATTACTTATACCTTTTGGACAGGCATTCAGAAGTCATTGGGTAATGAATTAAATTTTAGTATCGCTTTTCATCCTCAATTAGATAGGCATTTAGAATAAACATCAGAACATGGATGATACGCTACGTTCTTGTTCACTAGATTACCAGGGAATTTGGGACCAACATATTTCATTGGTTGAATTTTATTATAATAATAGTTTTCATTATTGTAAACAAATCGATCCATTTGAGGAATTATATGGGAAGATATTTTCAACTCAATATTTTTTGGATGAAGTAGGTGAAAGGAAACAGATGTAACCAGAATTGGTAGAAGAGATGGAAAAAAAGGTTCAGTGGATTCAGAATCACATGAGAATAGCTCAGAGTAGGCATAAAAGTAATGCAGATAACTAGATGTAGGATCTTTCAGTTGAGGTAGGTGATCATGTCTTTCTCAAAGGTTCTCAATAGAAAATTGTGATACGTTTTGGTTCGAATGGAAAGTTGAGTCTGAGGTTAATTGGACTTTATGAATTCCTGGAGAAAGTTGGATCAGTTTCCTACAAAGTGGATTTGCCTCCATGTTTATTCCATGTACACAATGTTTTTCATGTTTCAATGTTGATAAATTATATTCCTGATCCATCTGATGTTTTGATCCCATAGGTAGTTCAGTTGGAAGCGAATCTCTCTTATGAGTAACAACCAGTCCAGATTCTTGATCAAAGAAAGCTAGTGTTGTGGAATAGGTTAATTGAACAGGTAAAAGTTCTGAAGAAAAACAATATGGATTAAGATACAATGAGTGAATTTGAAAATGATTTGAAAGAAAAATAACCCACTTATTTGATAAGTGAATAAAAATTAGGAGGACACAATTTCAAAAAGGGGGGATGGATGATACATCCCAAGTAAATGCATCTGAATTAAATTATGAATAATACATTTTCATATTTATTAATATTTTTGAGTTAAATATTATTTTTTACTTTTAATGGGACTCTATGTTCGATTGCATACCTGATATGAAACAACGAGTTTCTTTGAAATCTTATTTTGCATACAATGTTGAGTTATACTGAAAAATAATAATATAATATTATTATTTTAAATAGTAGTTAATGCCTAGTAGTTGTAATGGAACTAGTGCAGAAAACGTTTTTTACGTCACCATTTTTTACGTCGGTTATATAAAACCGACATCATAATATGTAAAACGAGGTTTTTTACGTCGGTTATTTAATAACCGACGTAAAAACCTGTGTTCGGTTCACCTTTAACGTCAGTTATTTTTATAACCGACGTTATTAATCGCGCGGCTTCGTTTTTTACATCGTTTATACATTAACCGCCGTAAAAAACAGAAGCGGGGGGGTGTTTGTTACGTCGGTTATTCAATAACCGACGTAACAAATCGACATATGTACGAGTTATTACGTCGGTTATTCAATAACCGACGTAAAAAAAACGCGGTTTTTGAAGGGCTTTTTACGTCGGTTATAAAATAACCGACGTAAAAAAGAATCCGCAGATGTTTTTGACGTCGGTTATGGAATAACCGACGTAAAAAATGCGGATTTTGAGCCCTTTATAACGTCGGTTATAAAATAACCGACGTAAATAAAGAATCGGAGGAAGGTTTTTACGTCGGTTATTGAATAATCGACGTTATAAATGTTTTTAAAAAAATTATAACGTCGGTTATTGAATAACCGACGTGATAACTCATTTAAAATTTTACCCAGACCCATGGATTGTCATTCGCGAGTTTACCTTCGACAGTCGCGACTCGTCTCTCTCGCGCGTAAACCCGAATCGGCTCGTCCATTTCGTTGGTTTAGCTTCGTTTTGCGATCATCGTTTCTCATATTTAATCTCCTCGGATCAATCATCTAAACTCGCAGCACTCAGGTAATCCTCCCACTCGTTCGTTTTTTTTTTTCGCGGATAGTATATATATATGTGTTGTGATTTTTTGTTGAAACTAGCTAAGATTCTTCGATTGCGAACCCTTTTAACTCGTTTTGGCACCATAATCTTATTTATCATCCCTATATCTATTATTTCGACTTGCAATATTGACTAATTTTATGATTTCACTAATTTTTCATCGTTTTCTATAAATCCCCAAGAGGGTTGCGGCGTGTCCATTTGGATGGGTTGCCCTTTTACTGTTGTTACTACTTTATTCACACACAACCATGGCATAGGTGCATGGATTTGGGTCACATCACCATTTTCACCCCCTGTAAACAAAGTTTCACGAGGAGGACTCGCCAGATTTCCCCTCGGCATGTTAAAAATTTTAGATACCCTCTTTTCATCAAGTAAAAAATTAACTAGTTTTTTCTTCACTACTTATCCTAAACAAATAAAACCACCATTCTTTCTAGAACCTCTACTAGATCCATTGCATCCATCAACATACATATTTGGATCTGAAAGCATCCCTTAAGCCTTATATTCGATGCTAACATCCTTTACTGATCTATAGAAAATATGATGGTCTGCTAAGCTCTCCATTTAAAAGTCAAACCCCACCAATTATTCATCCTCATCATGAGAAAATGGTACAACATCTGAATTTCTGATTCAATCTCTTGGGTCACTGAACAAACATTAACTCCTTCAAATCCACACCTGGAATAGACAACCTAATGTCGAGTTCCTTCTCTATCTATTGAAACTCAGTTCTTCCTCCACACCTAAAAACATTCTTTGAATGGCCCAACTTCTTGTTATGGTAAATTTTCAGTGATTCTAGGGGGGTGGGAGGGCTATCAAGAGGGTCGGGGGTGTCCAGGGGGGTGTATAAGGGGGTAGGGTGTGGGGGGTGGTGTCCCAGGAGGGGTGGGGGGCTGTCCAGAGGGGTCGGGGGGTGTCCAGGGGGGTTTACAAGGGGGTGGGTGTGTGGGGGGGGGGGGGGGGGGGGGCTGTCCAAGGGTGTGGGTGGGTGTTGGGGGTGTCCAGGGGGGTGTCCAAGGGGGTAGGGGGGTGGGGGTGGTGTTTAGGAGGGGTGGGGGGGGGGGGCTGTCCAGAGGGTTGGGGGGTATCCAGGGGGTGTCCATGCAGGTCGGGGGTGGGGGGTTGTGTCCAGGAGGGGTGGGGGTGCTTTCTAGAGGGGTCGGGGGCTGTCCAGAGGGGTTGGGGGTGTCCAGGGTGGTGTCCAAGGGGATGGGTGGGTGTGGGGGGCTGTCCAAGGGGGGTGGCGGCCTGTCCAGAGGGGTCGGTGGGGTGTCCAAGGGGTGTCCAAGGGGTTGGATGGGTGTGGGGGGCTGTCCAAGTGGGTGGCGGCCTCTCCAGAGGGTATTTGGGGTTGTCCGGTGGGGGGGGGGGCTGTCCAGAGGGTTGGGGGATGTCCAGGGGGGTGTCCAAGGGGGTAGGGGGTGGGGGTGGTGTCTATGAGGGGCGGGGGTCTGTCCAGAGGGGTCGGGGGGGTGTCCAGGGGGGTTTACAAGGGGGTGGGTGGGTGTGGGGGGTTGTCCAAGGGTGTGGGTGGGTGTTGGGGGGGTGTCCAGGGGGGTGTCCAAGGGGGTAGGGGGTGGGGGTGGTGTTTAGGAGGCGTGGGGGGCTGTCCAGAGGGTTGGGGGGTGTCCAGGGGGGTGTCCAAGCAGGTCGGGGGTGGGGGGTTGTGTCCAGGAGGGGTGGGGGTGCTTTCTAGAGGGGTCGGGGGCTGTCCAGAGGGGTCGGGGGGTGTCCAGGGTGGTGGACAAGGGGATGGGTGGGTGTGGGGGGCTGTCCAAGGGGGTGGCGGCCTGTCTAGAGGGGTTGGTGGGGTGTCCAGGGGGGTGTCCAAGGGGGTGGATGGGTGTGGGGGGTTGTCCAAGTGGGTGGAGGCCTCTCCAGATGGTATTTGGAGTTGTCTGGGTGGGTGGGGGGGCTGCCCAGAGGGTTGGGGGATGTCCAGGGGGGTGTCCAAGGGGGTAGGGGGTGGGGGTGGTGTCCAGGAGGGGTGGGGGGCTGCCCAGAGGGGTCGAGGGGTGTCTAGGGGGGTTTACAAGGGGGTGGGTGGGTGTGGTGGGCTGTCCAAGGGTGTGGGTGGGTGTTGGGGGGTGTCCAGGGGGTGTCCAAGGGGGTAGGGGGTGGGGGTGGTGTTTAGGAGGGGTGGGGGCTGTCCAGAGGGTTGGGGGGTGTCCAGGGGGGTGTCCAAGCAGGTTGGGGGTGGGGGGTTGTGTCCAGGAGGGGTGGGGGTGCTTTCTAGAGGGGTTGGGGGCTATCCAGAGGGGTCGGGGGGTGTCCAGGGTGGTGTCCAAGGGGATGGGTGGGTGTGGGGGGCTGTCCAAGGGGGTGGCGGCCTGTCCAGAGGGGTCGGTGGGGTGTCTAGGGGGGTGTCCAAGGGGGTGGATGGGTGTGGGGTGCTGTCCAAGTGGGTGGCGGCCTCTCCAGAGGGTATTTGGGGTTGTCCGGGTGGGTGGGGGGGCTGTCCAGAGGGTTGGGGGATGTCCAGGGGGGTGTCCAAGGGGGTAGGGGGTGGGGGGTGGTGTCCAGGAGGGGCGGGGGGCTGTCCAGAGGGGTCGGGGGGTGTCTAGTGGGGGTGTTATATCTTACTATATTTTGTTTAAAAAATAATATTCAAGCATATTTTTTTAAATACCCATAGATTTGTTTTATATTTCAAAATTGTTTACATTCAAATTATGATTTTTTCATATAAACATATATTTGCCTTATCTAAAAAATATATATATTTTTGCTATTTTTTATAGGTAATAATGAGTCGAAGTTGGATTACGGAACATCGAATGAGCAATGAATATGAGGAAGGTGTTGATGCCTTTTTGGAATTTGCTAAAAGAAATGTTCCAAGTAGTGACATTTTTTTCTGTCCATGCCTGAAATGTCTCAATATGAAGAAGTTGAAAAGTAGAGAGATAAAAGATCATCTGATTTGTCATGGTTTCAATCCGAGTTACAACACTTGGATTTGGCATGGTGAAACTGGACAGAATGTCACTGATGATAATGAATCGCAAGATGGTAACTCTGATGGAATTGAAGAAATGATTCGCGATATTGTAGCAGAACAAATTGAGATAGAACTGACAGTTGCACGTCTATATGGTGATGCCGAAAAACCATTATATCCTGGTTGTACAGATTTTATGGTTTTTTCGGCGGTGTTAAGATTGATTAACCTGAAGGCGAAACATGGATGGAGTGACAGAAGTTTTACAGAGCTGCTACAATTGATGAAAGACATTCTTCCAAAAGATAACGATCTTCCAGATTCACATTATAAGGCCAAAAAAATATTATGCCCGATGGGATTGGGATACAGGAAAATACATGCCTGTCCGAATGACTGCATTATATATAGGAAGGAATATGAATTTCTGAAAGAGTGTCCTAAATGTGGGACATCACGGTATAAGGTGAAAGAAAAATCACAAGCTGATGTAGAGATTACAAAGCTCCCTTCAAAGGTATTTTGGTATCTTTCTATAATTCCTCATTTCAAACGTTTATTTGGTAATTCACATGATGCAAAAAGGTTAAGATGGCATGCTGATGAGCGGGTATGTGAGGGAAAAATATGTCATCCAGTTGATTGTCCACAATGGAAGAAAATTGATGCCCATTACCCTACATTTGGAAATGAAATTAGAAATCTGAGACTAGGCTTGTGCACAGATGGAATGAATCCATACCGAACCCTTAGTAGCACACATAGTTCATGGCCTGTTTTATTGGTAATTTACAACCTCTCTCCTGAAGTTTGTATGAAGCGCAAATATGTCATGTTGAGTATCATGATCTCTGGTCCAAAGCAACCCGGCAATGATATTGATGTATACTTGTCACCGCTGATTGATGATTTGAAACTGTTATGGGCTGATGGTATTAGGGTGTATGATTCTTATAAAATGGAATATTTTCAACTGCATACAGTGCTTCTATTCACTATAAATGACTTCCTAGCATATGGAAATTTGTCTGGATACAGTGTTAAAGGGCATAAAGCATGTCCAATTTGCGAACAACAGACGTCATATTGTCAATTGCATCATGGGAGGAAAACAGTGTACATGGGTCATCGAAAGTTTTTGCCCATGGATCACCCTTATAGAAGACTAAAAAAGGCATTCAATGGCTCACAAGAATTTGATACTGCTCCAAAACCGTTATCCCCATATTTGTATTTTGAGAGGGTGAAAAACCTTGATGTGACATTGGGAAAGATACAAAAATCTGGTAATGATAGACATATTTGGAAGAAAAGGTCAATATTTTTTGAGCTACCATATTGGAGGTATCATGAAGTCAAACATAATATTGATGTCATGCACGTGGAGAAGAATATCTGTGATTCTTTGATCGGAACATTGCTAGATATTAAAGCATTGCTAGATATTAAAGGAAAGACAAAAGATGGGTTGAATGCAAGGTTAGACCTACTATCAATGGGAATACGTTTGGAGTTAGCTCCCACTCCTAAAGGAAGACGAACATTTCTTCCCCCGGCTTGTCATACATTATCGAAGAGGGAGAAAATTAGATTCTGTCAGTGTCTTCATGATATCAAAGTGCCTCAAGGTTATTCTTCAAATGTAAAATTTTTTGTCTCATTGGAAGACTTGAAGTTGATAGGTATGAAATCACATGATTGTCACATCATGATGCAACAAATTCTACCAGTTGCACTACGTGGAATATTGCCCATCCGTGTCAGAAAGACTATAATGAGGTTGTGTTATTTTTTCAATTCAATTTGTAACAAGTCGATTGATGTGAATGCTTTGAACATTTTGGAAAAGGATGCAATTTTTATACTTTGTCATTTGGAAATGTATTTTCCTCCAACTTTTTTTGATATGATGGTGCATTTAATGATTCATCTGGTTCGAGAAATAAAGCTTTGTGGACCTGTATATCTTCGTTGGATGTATCCTTTTGAAAGGTATATGAAAATATTAAAGGGATATGTTAAAAATCCATATCGACCTGAAGCCTCCATTATTGAAAAGTATATTTCTGAGGAGGTAGCAGAGTTTTGAACGAGCTACTTGGCTATTGGCGCAACACATAGGTTTGCCTCCATCTCTCCATGAACGGGTTAATAATGAGGGAAAGGGGATTCATGGCTTGAAAGTCAAATCACTGTCAGCTGAACAGATGAAGAAGTTAGAATCATACATCTTGAATAACATAGCTGATGTTCAACCATATATCACATTGCATATTAATGAGTTAAAACAATGTCATCCAAAGAAGAAAGAAATGTGGATTTTGAATGAGCACAACAAAACTTTTTTTCCATGGTTTAAAAGACCTTGCTTGGTAGATCAGATGTATCAGAGACATTAAAATGGATAGTGGGTGGTCCATCTTTAAATGTGATAACATGGTCCACTTATGACATTAATGGCTATACAATTCATACGAAAGCTCAGGACAACAGAAGTGCAGTTCAGAATAGTGGTGTATTGGTGTTTGCAGAAGCAATGCATTTTTCGAGTGCTAAGGACAGAAACCCAATTTCGGCATCAAGTGCATATTATGGAGCGATTGAAGACATATGGGAGGCTGATTACTTTAAAATTAAAGTTCCTGTTTTTAACTGTAAATGGTTTATCGGTAACAACAGTGTCGGACACGATGAATTTGGAATGACACTTGTTAATCTGAATAGATTGGAAGACACATCTGATTCTTTTATAATGGAAACACATGCCAAACAAATTTTATATGTAGTAGATCAATCAGATATGCAGTCGGCTGTTGTTTTACAAGGGAAAAAACAATATGTTGGTGAGGATAAATTTGATGAAGATGCTGATTTATGTGAGATCCCTACTTCCATGGAAAGATTAACCGAACATAATGATGAGTATGTTGAAGACATGGTTTGTGCCATAAGGAACGATCACGACGAAGGAATTTGGGAAAACAATCCAACTGTACATTCCTAAAATTACAGGTAACACATGTTTATTTCTTGTTTACATTTAGTTTTTTCATATAATGTTAGATATCGTAAATTTTTTACTTATTATAACATGTATCAAACCAAAATGATAAATCAATAAAAACCGTAAAGAGGAGAAGTCCTGGGCGCACCGGCTGGCCGGTGGTGGATCACCGGTTGGACGGTGGTCCAGACAGCAAAGCTCTGTCTGGTCCACCGGCCGGCCGGTGATGAGCCAGCGGCCGGCCGGTGGTGATCCAGCGGTCGACCGGCCGGTGACACCAGGCAGTGGGCAAGTCTACTGCCTGGGTCCTCCGGCTGGCCAGTGAGCTCACACCGGCTGACCGGTGGACTCAGTGAGTCCACTTTTCAGCTTTCTTGGGCCAACTCCTTGGCAACCTTTTGCCTATCAACAAAAACACTTGAAAACAAGTTAGAACATAATAAGAGTGATTGTGATCATTAAAATCCAAGAGAGAGGGGTACAACAGACTGTGTTTACCATGTTTATCATTGTTTAACATGCTTACCATATTACCAATGTTTACTATTATGTAATTTAGTACACTTTTCTATTTTCTGATTAAGTAGTATTACAATATTTAAATTTTTATATTTTTGAACTAATGTTTGTTTTTTTGATTTGAAGGAAAATGATAGATCAATCAGTTGATCAGCCACATGATTCTGGAGATGAGAATATTGGTCATACATCTGGGGAGGAACATTCACATGCTCCTATTACGAAAAAGAGTTCAAAGGTTGGTAAGCGTGGGTGCACACGTTTACCAAAATTATCACTTGCTCGTACGAAGGAGGAGATGATAGTCGTGGAGTTTTATGATGATGATCTTCGTAGAGGTCCAAATGCTAAAGATTTTAAGGGTTTTGTAGCAACTCAGGCTAAGAGCAAAGTAAGCATTCTCTATGATGATTGGAGAAGTGTGGATAAGGAGATAATTTCTCAGCTGTGGGAGACCATTTTGGTAAGATCTTTTGCTATTGTTTGACTATTCTTTAAATGTTTCTAGTATATATAATATTTTTAACCTATTTTTTATCAGATGACATTTGATATTTCTGACACTGGAGGAGTCAGGAAGAAATGCTTATCGTTGGCTGCTAGGAGATAGAGGGATTTCAAATCAACCCTCTCATCTGATTTCATTTATGGTCATAGGAGTCGTGAGAATCCATGTCGTATATATCCATTTATAGATGAAGACACATGGAGACAATTTTTTGAAAGTAGAAGAAAAGAATCATTTTTGGTAAGGGAAATGTAAACTTTTATAAGCATTCTTATATAAATGATCTTATTATTGTTTTGTTAATGATTACTTATTCTTAATTTACAACAAACAAGGAAAGCTCATCAAGAGATCCAATCTAAAAATGTATACCCTCATAGTTTATCTCGGGGAGGGTATGCATTATTGGAAGAACAAATGATGGCAGAAAAATTTCAACAACTAAGAGTTGAGTCTTCAAGCTCTGGAGAGGTGGCCCCTCCATCCCCTCCATCTAGACATGAGAAATGGAAAAGAGCTCGGAAGGGAAAAAAAGGACAATATCTTTCAGAATAATCGAGACTCGTAGTTGAGAGGATTGTAAGATATCTATTTTATTTATTTAAGTTTACTATTTTCGTCATATATTTCCAATCATTATAGAAATGTTCAATTAATTATTACAGGACTCTCTTGAGGAGCAGAGTTCACAGGGGACATTTACACCATCTGGGAGGGAAGATATTTTATCTGTGGCATTGGGAAATCCCGAACATCCTGGCCGTGTAAGAGGATATCCGGCAGGTGTATCGGTAAGAAAAGTGTTTCCACGTTCCTCAACTTCTAACGTTGAGGGAGTTTATAAAAAAAATATAATCCTTGGAGGCTAAGTCCATAATATTAATGCGACAATGGAGGACAAGATTAGAGCATCGGTGCAGTTTATGTTTGCAGACATGCAAAGACAATTTCAGGGTGCAGCTCCCACTCCACCTCTCCCAGTAGCTCCCACTCCCCCACCTCAGGCTGCGGACCCCATTTTTGATCCTCCTCCTCCGCCGCAGCTACCTACTTATTGTGAGTTGTATGTTGATGATCCTCAACATCATATAGTTTCATATGGGATGGTATATTGTATAGGTGATACAGTTCATCATCAACAGTTAGAGGTAGAGAATCAGAGGGTCACTGTACAGGATATTATAAATAGATCAGCTCGGATTCCATTACCTACAGATGAGGTGACGACAGTTGGACATAGTATCGGCCATTTTTTACTTTGGCCATCCAGACTTCTTCGACTCATTAACATAGATGTATGGATGTTATATCTTTTATTTTATATTTTTATTAATGTTTTATCATTTGAAAACTAATATATTTTTCAATTTATTTTTACAGGAATACTTCAAAGGTAAAGAAATACTGTATAGACAACAACAAAGACAGATAGCTATGACATCAGATGCAGATACTAGCAGTCTTGACAAATTGTCAAGATATTCAAATTTGTTGGTGGATCATTATGACTTTACAATGGAAGCTCATGTCTGTGGACATGAACTAAGTGTGGGGATTATGAAAACTGATATCATGGAGTTTGTCACTGGAGATAAGTTGGGCATCAACGTGGTGCAAATTTTTATCATGTAAGTCTTAACACCTTTTCCTTGCGTTATATTTATTAAAAATGTATACTTATGTCTTCTTTGTATTAGGTATCTGTATAAAATTTGTGAGAGGAATGAGCTGACAGATGTATATGGATTCGTGGACCCACAATTGATTTCCCCTGAAGCATGTGCATTGGATGAGGAACAAAGAATGATTTATATTGCTGATAGATTTGAAAAGAATGTAATCACACAGTGTTGGATGATGCCTTTTTGTGATAGGTATGAAACACATCCCTCTCAAAGATTTAATTATCTTTTAACATAAAAAACCACTAAAGTTAAATTTCCTTTTATTAGGGATCATTGGATGTTGGGGGTTTTTTTCCCTAGGGAGAAAGCACTTTATTGGATATGCTCTCTCCATGATGATGTGCGAGAAAGTTTTAATAATATATTGGAAACGTAAGTTTCAATTTAACAATAGTTTTATATGTTATAATGAATTTTAAATTTACCCCATTCGTATTATTTTCTAACAGGGCATGGGTCCACTTTCGAAAAAGCGCAAAGATACGGAATTTCAAGATCAAATATGTACATGCGAAGGTAAATATCCATATATAATTTGTATATTTTGATTTATTACATAAAAATAATATATTGAATTTACACTCATTCAAACAGAAATGTCATGAGCAACAAGGCATCATCGAATGCGGATATTACATGTTAAGATTTATGTATGAAATAATAACAACTGGGACAGTTCTGAGTTTTGACCTGGTAATATTTCCTCTTTCTCATAATATTTCAATTTGATTTATTCATTATACACGTTGAATACTATCCTTTTCTTTTGTAGCTTTTTGATGACCCTCAACCCTTTACTGCTGAAGATATCAAACACTTACAAGTGGAGTGGTCAAATTATTTTACAGGTTTGATTGACTTTTAGTTGTTTGTAATGTAAAATGTAATTTTGAATATTGTCAATGTAATTGTGTATTTCGTAGTCGTTTAGGTTGGATTTAGTTTTTTTTGAAGTTGACAGTGTAAGTTTTGAATGTTATATAAGTGAATGTTTAATTTTTCTCTACTTCTTGTTTTGGTCTACTATTGATGGTTTTTCTGGTCTGGATTTTGGTATGGGGGGAGAGGTTCCAAGGGGGTGGGTGGGTGTTTGGGGGTGTCCAAGGGATATGGGAGGGGTGTCCAAGGTGTGTTTGGGGCTGTCCTAGGGGTCGGGGGGGTGTAAATGAGGGTGGGGGGTGTCCAAGGGGTGGGGGGTGTCCAAGGGATATGGGAGGGGTGTCCAAGGTGTGTTTGGGGCTGTCCAAGGGGTCGGTTGGGTGTAAATGAGGGTGGGGGGGGGGGCTGTCCAAGGGGTGGGGGGTGTCCAAGTGGTGGGGGTGTCCAAGGGATATAGGAGGGGTGTCCAAGGGGTGTTTGGGGCTGTCCAAGGGGATGGGGGGGTTTCCAAGGGGTCGGGGGGGTTCCAAGGGGTCGGGGGGTGTCTAGGGGGTGGGGGGGGGTGTCCAAGGGGTGGGGGGTGTCCAAGGCATATGGGAGGAGTGTCCAAGGGGTTTTTGGGGCTGTCCTAGTGTTCGGGGGGTGTAAATGAGGGTGGGGGGGGGGGCTGTCGAAGGGGTGGGGGGTGTCCAAGGGGTGGCGGGTATCCAAGGGATATGGGAGTGGTGTCCAAGGTGTCTGGGAGTTCTGTCCAAGGGGCCGGTTGGGTGTAAATGAGGGTGGGGGTGTCCAAGCGGTGGGGGGGTGTCCAAGGGATATGGGAGGGGTGTCCAAGGGGTGTTTGGGGCTGTCCAAGGGCTCGGGGGGGGGGGGGGTGTCCAGGGGTCAGGGGGGTGTCCAAGGGGTCTGGGAGGGCTGTCAAGGTGGGGGGGGGGTGTCCAATGGGTGTTTGAGGCTGTACTAGGGGTCTTGGGGGTGTAAATGAGGGTGGGGGCTGTCCAAGGGGTGGGGGTGTCGAAGGGGTGGGGGTGTCCAAGGGATATGGGAGGGGTGTCCAATGGGTGTTTGAGGCTGTACTAGGGGTCGTGGGGGTGTAAATGAGGGTGGAGGGCTGTCCAAGGGGTGGGGGTGTCCAAGGGTTGTGGTGGGGCTCCAATGTTGTGGGGGAGGGCTGGCCAGGTTGTTAGGTGGGTATAGATGAGGGTGGGGTTCAGTTGGGGCTTGAGGGAGGGCTGGCATGGTTATTTTTGTTGTTTGGTTTCTGGTTGCTTTTTGGTGAGAGCAGTGCAATTATTTAAAAAAAAATATATATCTCTTTCACGTCGGTTATAAAATAACCGACGTGGTAAATAAATCTGTAGGGGTTTATCACGTCGGTTTTTTCGAGAACCGACGTGATAAACCGTTCCCGGGCCTTTTATCACGTCGGTTCTTAATATAAACAACGTGCTAAAAGGCCTGGGAATCGATTTACCACGTCGGCTATTGGATAACCGACGTGCTAAAACGTTTCCCAGGCCTTTTTATCACGTCGGTTATTTAAGAAACTGACGTGATAATAGGCCCGGGGAAGGGTTAATCACGTCGGTTATGTCATAACCGACGTGATAAACGATATCCCAGGCGTTTTATCACGTCGGTTTAGAAATAACCGACGTGATAACCCCCCCCCCCCCCCCCCCCCCCCGTGCATATTTATCACGTCGGTTATTATATAACAGACGTGCTAAACCCCCCCCACCCGCGGTTTATCACGGTGGTTATATGATAACCACCGTTATAAATCCCCATCCCCCATCATTTTTCACGTCGGTTATTAAGGAACCGACGTGATAAACACCATGATGTTAGGGATGTTACGTCGAGTTTTAAATAACCGACGTAAAAAAAGTTATTTATAATGTCGTCCGTATTAACGTCGCCTAAAAACCGACGTAAATAATGAAAAATAACTGACGTAAAAAATGTTTTCTGAACTAGTGTGTCAAGAATGAAAATAACTAACTACAATATGATTATAAATGTTTGTTAAATGTTTTTACATTTATCCAATAAATTTTAGAGGCTTTGAATGTGAATGAGTTTAATTTTTAGCATAGACACTCTAATACTCCCTAAAAGATAGATTTAACATATTTTAATCGAGAACCCTCTTTTAATCTTGTTGTGGTCACTTTTATATATTCAATTTGACTAAATAAAATTCTTCTTTAGAATCGGGACATCAAAATTTACATTGGGTAAATTTTTGGTATTTTTCTAAAAAAAATCATTTTTAATGTATAGTGAAAAATACTATATTTTAATTCAAAACTAACTTTTAATATATTAATTTTATATCGTTATATTATCTTTTTAATTAGTTTTAAAATATAATTAGATTATATTTTAATTATTTAACCCAATTTTGGCCATTGAAATAAATTTCACTTTGAAATTGGACATAATCAAGAGTTAATCTTTTGATAGTTATTATTTCTCAAAAACCAGCTTTTTTGTTTTGACAATGAGAATTAAATTAAAATTAATTAATCCAACTTCTATGATTTGAATTTGTTAAAATATACATCATTTTTGAATTCATAATATCAAATATAGCCTACTCTGTATTTTTTTAATTTTTCTGCAGACCATCAATTGTTTATGAATAGTGAAAATTCTAAGTCGTAGTTAAAAAAACTTAATTTTTCATTTAACCAAAATTTTACCACTAATGTGAATTAAATTTTGAAAATCCTACATACATGGTAGTTATTAGTATGTAAAATATGGTTCACTAAGATGAAAATATTTTTTTGGTGAAAAGTAACTTTGGACATTTATTTTCTGTGGTTAAAGGTAGATAGGGTAATAATGGTAAAAACAATATTATAATAATATAAAATTACACTGACACTTGTCCTAAACTTATTGGATGAGAAATTACCGACCAATACAATCCTTCGGTGATATTTTTGGCCTCTGAAAGCCATTTCGGTAAGATAATGATATTAATAACTCTTTTAATTAAAGTAAAAAAATAAAAAAATCATAAACATGTATTGTTTTGAAAAAAAAAATTTAAGGTGTGGTTATATAATTGATATATTTGAAATTAAATATTCATTATAAATCAAAAAATATTTCCTACATCATGTTATTTTTTTAACAATTTTTAGACATCAAATAACCAAAATTATTTATGACACAATAATGATACAGTGTTTACCTCATTAATGAATGATTTAAATAAATAAGATTATAAAAATTAAAAAAAATATAATACTAGTCCAATTCATATTAAATGATTTTATTTCTAACAAAAATAATCATATATCTATCTTTAATATGTTTTGGACTTTAAGAAATGGAAATTAATTTTGTAATACAATATTATTTTCAAACATCCATAAAGAGCCCCTCCCCCCCTTATAAAAAGACCTCACCTCTAACCCATTACTCACACCTCTCAAGCCCCTATCTCATCCATACTCTACCCAAATAAGCTCTCAATATCCCTCTATTTCACATATAAGCCTTACCATAGACAGAAGGCACTTTATGAAATCCTTTTAGTTCAAACCAAACGGAGTTGCCTGATTTAAATGTAACATCTTCTTTTCAATTCTTTTATTTTATTTTACTTATCCAACCCCCCTATACTTTTTTTATTCCATAATTGTATAACAACTCAATTATCCTCAATATAATTTGTGTTTTTATTATAATTATTCTGACAACACTTACACACACCTCCAACTCATGGCTAAATAACGTATTGTTTCTGTTGACGACGAACTACTGCCTATTCAATTTTCACCTACCACCTTTTTCAGTGGAAATTGTCATGGAAATATATTTATATGTGATACATATTATATTTATATTGTTTCTATGTTTCTATATTATTCATTTACATCATACCTTTATGGTTTCCATAATGGGTAAACGTGATAATTTCATTTGAGGAAGTGCAGACTATCGTCCCTTGAAAGTGATATGACTCGTTCATTCCATATGTGTAATGTTTAAAGGATTGAGTTAATGAAATTATATATTATATTATGATGTATTTATAATATACATATTTTTCATTAATTTTTCATTCCATTAAAAAAATTAAATAGAAATGAAAGTAGCGTCAATGTGTACGTACAGCTTACTATCTCCATGAACCTTCCATTTCATTTCTAACTTCCAAATGTTATGTAATATTATAAATACATATATATACTTGATATATATAATATATATGATATCTAAATCCGGAATATCATTCTGGAGATAATAAAATTTTGACCACATGGACAACTAGTAAATATAAGAAGTTCATTTTTGACTCAAGTACCAAATATCGACAAAATGACCAATATTAAATTTAATGATTACATAATGGTTATAACAAGGAAATAAGTGATATAAAAATAGTAAAAATCTTGAAAAAGGTTCTTAAGAAAGTATAAATTAACATTAGTTTAATATTAAGGATATTAAATAACAAACAAAAAAACATGACTAAACTAGAAATTAATTTTAGTTTACTATTTTTCTACGACGCATTTTACTAAATGAAAAAAAAAGAATGTTTCTTTTAACATTAGAAGTTACATAGATCTGTTCCTACGATGCGAGTATTATTTGATCAATGACTTCCTTAACAAGTTTAAATATTTTTGAAAGGAAAATAAATACCATATACTCTTTTAAGTATTTTTCTTTTAAAAATTGTTTTGATAATGGATTTTTTATATCAATATATTTTAATGATATATTGTGATTGAAATGTGGAAATGTTATCATTCCTTTGTTTTTGTTTTATGTTATTTGAATATGTTATGGTTCTTGGTAATTGTTTACATATACGGGTGGTTCCATGATAAATCTAGGGAAGGTGAGCCTGAGATATCTCTCCAATGAATTGAGTTACGTGACACAGGTAAACATTAATGTTTCTCCTATGATATTAAGGGAATATATTGCGATGGATATTCCAAATGTAACTCCCAACATGGATGTGAAAGCTACAATGTTAGTATGATTTGGATTCCAAATGTTACCTTTAGGATTTGTTATTACTATATGTTATTCATAAATCTTATGATTTTATGAGGTAAGTAAAAGAGTTTATGTTTTCTATGTATTTATGGAATAATGATTTCTTTCCTTATTTTATAACCCTTATTGAGTATTTTATGCTCTTCCCATGTTTTGAAATTTTTTCACTTGACTTAAAGATGAATAGGGTTATGGATGGGATCATGGAGAAGTAATGCTGTCTAAAACATGGAACGAGAATTGACTTTTTTTTCAATAGTTTTTATTTTCGGAAAAAAATTGAAACTGTTAAGAAGTGTCTAAATTGTAATTTTTTAGATGTAATGTAATAGTTATTGTCTAATTATATAAAACTCAAAACCTGAAAAGATCTTCAATGTGAATTATCTATTGAATTCAAGATTATGTAATGTTTTAAGGCATGATCCTTATAAAAACATACCACATAATAAATATATATTTATTATAAACATATCTTCAAAACAAAATTATATGTATAATTCCATACATAATTCACTAAAAATATTTTATCACCAATTTATTTACTATTCTTTGTTAAAACCATTATTCATGTAATACCTATTTCATTTTTCATATATGTTTTGGTTTGGTAGTTTTGGACCTTTTATATTGATCATGGTTCCATAATATATGTAATTTTATTAAATATATAAAATTTTAATATATTTATTAAATACATATTTAGAGACATCCATAAAATATATAGATAGATATATTAATTACACTATTCTTGGAGGCAGTAGTCCAATTATACACACGAACGTCATTCTAATTTTATAGTGGATGGAATAAAATGAAGATAAATAATAATTAAACTGTAAAATATTCTTCTTATATAATATAAATGATATATATTCATCAAATTCTTCATTATTTCCATTTAGGTAAAATATAAAAAAATTAATCAAATGGCTTCCTAGTGGTGGTGGTCCACATGTATGCATGAGTGGCATTTTAATTTTTGAGAAGATCGGAACATAAGAATGTTGATGTGAAATTATAATTAAATAATTTTATTTATCTGAAAAATATAATATATATATATATATATATATATTAAATCTCTCATCATATCCACCTGTGATAGGTAATAAGGGAAAACGAATTACATCGGTTCACGAAGCAGTTGTCCGTCACACATATTATCGATGATTTTGTTTCTAATTGGATATAACATGGTATGGATATAGGTTATTATAGTAATAAAATAATATACCAGTATATGTAAAATACTTTTGTTATTATTTCAGAAAAGTATATGAATATTTTAAGGAGGTGGAATAAGAAATAAAACAAAAATTCAGGGTTATGAAATGCACATTTTCTTCAAAAACCTCCATAGTTTTATATATAAATCCTTACAAGGAAGCTTTTTTATCGATAAATGGACTCTAGGTCATAGGTATGGATGTAGGTAATTGTTTGGGGTATGTATTCTCTGAACTAAATAGATCTATAATAGTGGATATGCAATACAAGTGGGTGTCCTGGGGGAGATGATCCACTTCAAGTTTTGTAAAAAAAAATATATTAATGAATTATTAAAAATTAAAAAAAAATACATCATTAATAAATATAATATGACATAGGGTCTCAATATGTCCATAAAATATAATTTATTTATTTTATTATGTTATTTTCACCCTTCTCTATTTAGTTTAACACTTGATAGTCATGTTTTAACATTAAACAAGGTGAAATATTTTTACAGGTTTTACTATTCAGTATGAAAAAATTGAATAGAATTTATTAAAAAATATTAATTTTGATTATTCCAAAATGGAATAATTTTTTTCTAATTCATTTAATATAATTTTAATTATTGAATTTAAAATTAAACTCATGAAAGCATTGAAAAACAGTTTCCAATGAAATTGTTTTCTTAAGTAAAAACCTTTTTATATAAAAATTAAGCATATAATTGATTCCAAATAAATAAATATGATTATATATAATATAATTAAACTATTTTTTATTTTAAAATCAATTTAAAAAAATTAACATTGTAAATTTGTTTAAATTAATATAAAATTTTTTTTATACAAATCTGTATTTTCTACTCTTCATAAAAAAATCCTTTATGAAAATTCTGAACAAATAACTAAGATAATTTCAAAATATTTTTTAATTATTTATTTTTCTAAAATTAATTCTACAATTTTGGAAAAAAATCAATTTTAAAATATTTGAAAAAAACGGCGAACCCATTTTTTATAAACAAAATATACATTTTAAGCATAAAACTTGATTTACTCATATCTGATACCATGAAAAAGAATATTGGATGAATGATAAACATTGTATTTAACATATAATATATATTTAATTATAATTATTCACCAATAATTATTACTTTAATTTGTTAAGATAAAAACCCATTATATTCATAAAAAATATTTTAATAATTTTTTACATTCAAATGATTTTTATTTTCATTTCTAATCAATTGAAAATAAGTACTTTTTTTATTCATGTAATGTTTATTAAATTATTAAAATTTAGTTATTCCTATCCATACTCACAAATTTAATGACTTTTTTATAACAATATACTATATTATGGTTCATATGGACATGGAGTTGTGTGTAACAAAAGCATTCAAAAACTTAATATTTATATAAAGATAATTATATTCTAATATTTCTAGGAATTGAAAATTTAATTCATAAAAAATATTACTTATCAATAGATAACATTATCTATTAAATAATACGGAATATAAATAATTACATATTCAAACAAATGGCATTCAATATAAAATAATGTATGTATAAATGACATATAGTTTGGGAAATAATCATTTCCCTGATAAAAATAATATATATATATTTAAGAGAAACATAAGGTTTAACAATCACTATAAAATTATAGTTTCAAGATAATGTTAATAGCCATAAAATTAATATGGGAGAAAATATAACAACTAATTCATTAGGAATGTAGTGTTTTTAATAAAATCATGTCAATTGGGGTGAAAAAATGGAAGTGAAATATTAAAAGAAGATTTCATTAAACAGTCTTGTTTTTATAACTATGTAAATCCTATATAATAATTTTCATAAAATACAATGTTTATGTTGGTCGTAACATTTTTAAATTTCATATATGTGAAAAAGTTACATTCCTTTTCACTTTTTATAAATAATGTTAAAATTACATCTTAAAAAACATTATAAAGATTCATATAAATATATTTAAAAATAAATGGATAGAATAAAATTTCATGAAAATACATTTGTAGTGAATAAAGAAGATTTTTTTAATTTTTTTTTCAAATTTAAAGACATAGAAGACAAATATACCCGATCAAAAAGAGATATAAGATCAAATTTTATTTTAAAAATTATTTTACTTGATTAAAGCTACACAGAAAGAAAAATCTAGAATAAAAATTGGAAGATTATTAAATATTTAGAGGATAATAATATATATGTATTTTGTAAATGAATGATTAAATGATTACATTAATTTAAAATATATGCAATCCCAGGAAAATGATATAGTAATGAAATTACCTTTTTGGTGCCATTGAAATAATAACCCATTGAAAGAGTATAATTCAATTGAAAATTTAATCATAATTAATAGATATTTATTCATGATAAATAAATATACGAGTTATTATATACACCACATAAAAATAAACATGCGCATAATACTAAATGTTTCTCAAAGGACTAGAAGTTGAGATGAAATTACTTACAAATATCATGTCATTGAAGTGAAAATTAATCAATAAAATGATTATGGGTAACAAAATATACATCAATAGAAAATAGTTAGAAATAAAATATAATATAATTAAATATCTTTATTCAAAATAAATATTATAATATAAACAAAAATGAAGAATAAATATAACACAATAAATTGAAATTGAGCTATGAAATCCCTTAACTCAACTTTGACCTTACTCATATGTGATTTTGACCTCCCATATAATAAATTTATGTTTTTTATTATAACATAACAAAAAATAGAAATATCTATAATATCATATTTTATCCATTTATAACATTTTGTCACCCATTTGTTAATAATATTTTATAATCATTATTTCATGTATTAATTACATCATTTTCCATGTATGTTTTGATTTAGTAGTTTTGATCCTAGAATAATTATCATGGCACCAGGATCTAAAAAATTATTATTGAAATATAATATATTTCCAATATATTCATATAAAGTTTCTTCCATAAAATATATTTATAGAAAATAAATTACACTGTTTCTGGAGGTGGTAGGTATTATATACACATCAATACTTTTTACTCTTTCCAAAGGATGAAATGAAATCAAAATAAAAAATAATTCAAAATTACATGATAATTTTTATATCAGGTATATCTCATATATCCATTAAATCTATCCTTATTACAATCAATGAAAATCATAAATTGAAAATTTCTCGCATCACGTCATAGAGGTGGTAGTCCACATGTATGCATGAGAAACGTTATCATTTTTCAACAAATTGAAAGATAAAGAAGTTAGATATGATATTAGAATTTTAGAAGAAAATTTATAACATAAATATAATACTTATTGATTATTTTTATATTTATATAATTCAATGAAATTTATTGACTAAAATTAATTACACTGGTAAATGGATATAATAATCCGTATATATGCATGAGTGATGTTTTTGATGATTGTAGGATGGAAAAGTGAACAAAATTGTTCTATAATAATCATAATACCATACAGGTATATTTTTTTATTCTGTATTAATTATTTTATGATGGGTAAAATATATTTATTTTAATTGTAAGAAGATATAAACATGAAAGAGTCAGAAAATATGATAACCTCTTCTTTAGTGGGCTTCCTTTAGATATCTTTATAGGGACACCTGGAATAATATTTTACGATTCCTAAAATATATAATTCTGGATTATAGTTATTTCTAATATAATATGTCACAATTTTGTAAATATATTTTTTTCAATAGTTTTTATAAAAGAGATAGAAGGGGTATCCTTTTATAAGTGATGGGAGGGTCACTCTATTAATTACATAATGTTTTAAATTAATATAAATGATTTTCAAGGAAAAAAGGGTAAAAATTTATAAAATTTAAAGATAATTTGAGGATGATTATAAACAATATTTTTTAATAAAAAATTAATAAAATTTTTCATGGTTTTTATCATTATTTATTAGGTTTAGACCCCATTAACCCATTTAACAATTATGGTGATATAAATATTATTTAATCTATAAGGGTTAAGAATTTCACTAGAAAGGGAAAATAGACCTATAAATTGACCATGGATTATATTTTAATTAATATATCATTAATATTTTAAAAAATACTTTATTAATTTTAAATATTTTTATAAAATATATTTTATTATAAAAAAATTTTTATTGTCATTTTTAGAAATACATGAAATATTATAATATATTATTTGTCTAGATCATTTAAAATGGTTCCAAAATGGCATGGATGCAATGAAATTGTCTAAATTGTCTTATTACAATCACCCAAAAAAATATAGACATGTTTTGATATCATTTTTGTAATGTCCTAGTTTTGGGTGCTGCCAAAAGGTTCCCTGAACATAGTTGGTCACAAGACCTCAAGCGCATTTCCATAAATACCAGAGGCTTCTAACTAGGAACGAGAGGCACAATGTGATATTAGGGAAAATAATCCCTTATTGGAAAAGTGTACATAATAGATAGAAAATAATAAATACTTGTGGAAGCAGTAATACCATACAATAAAAAAAATTAGTGGAATAATGATAGTAATATAACAACTGGAGCATAAAAAATGATTCATGTCAAATGTGTCTAGGAAAAAAGAGAAACAAGTCACAATGGTTGAAATACAATATTGAAACCAAAGTAAAGAAAAATATTAAACTCCATGAGCTTTGCAAGCCTCAACTTGGTCCCATGCCCTCAAGCTTTAACAACAATCAAGTACCTGATGAAGAAGGGAACTTTCCCTTATCTATACCTATAACCATGTAATCAATTTGGGTCTAAAAACATGACCCAAACAGGGTGAAAGACAAATTCTAGTAGGCAACCACCCAACGATCTGTTCCTAAATATCAGTGAATATAAATATCAGGCAATATGTGGGAATTATGCAATAAATTAGGAATTACCCAAAAGTAAACAATCCTAATGTTTATAATCACTTTAATTTTCATTTATTATTTAATCTATTGAATCATATAAACCATGGGATATATCCTATTCTCTGTATCCTCAATTTAATAGTAACAAAACTTATGTCTCAAAAGACCTTCTAAACATCCATGTAAGAATGAGTCCAAGCATATGATTTGTCTTGGAAGATTATTCATAATAATTAAATTATTCGATAAAAAGGATTGATGATGGAAAAAATATGGGGTATCCTCTCAAGAGACTCGATGAATGCCTATCTTGGAAACCCTAGTTCTTGTGCTTTTGGGGTTGATATTTCCCTCACTGGATCGCATGATCCATGGCATCCTTCAACCCTAAATTGGAGTGTAATTTTGATTCTAGGCCTTCATAAATGAAGGAGTAAAATCCCCATAAGGAAGTTAATTCTATGCATGATTCGAGTGATAAATTCAAAGTAATTTCTTTCCTCAAGGCCCTCTAAGGTGAAGATCTTCCCAATTTAATATCCTCAAAACTGACTTTGTGAAAAAAATTGGATGAAAGAAGATTTTTAGTCGAGGATGATCCTAATGTGCTCTAGAAAAGAGCCCAAATATGTATGTTCTCAGTTTTGGGACGTATCTCTTACATAAATGGTGATAAAACCTGGACTTACTCTGATCTTAAAATTTGCTTTTCTTATTGTTGGGGTTTTTTGAACTAGGAGCTCATCCCCTTAGAGAAGGGTTATTTTCACATACTTATTACTTTCCAGGATGAATTTTATCGAGCCTATAGGGTAAGAAACATTCCACTCAAGCATGGTCTTCTTCGTATCTCTGATTGGGAATATAGTTTCAATCCACACAAGCATAGGAACAATACTGCTCAGATATGGGTTAGATTGCATGGTCTAAATTGCTATTTTTGGAATATATAAATTTTAAATGACATATCCTCTTCCATAGGCAGTCCCCTTAAGATAGATCAGCGTACATTTAATGTGTATCTAGGAATATTTTTTAGAATAATGATATATGTTAATTTGGAATCTAAACTCCCACAAAGTATCACCTTCAATGAAAATGAAAATAAAACAAAAATCAGAATTGAGTATGATCTCTAGCCCCAATTATGTGACCTTTGTAAGATCATAGGTCATTCTATTTTATGATGTACAATGAAGAAGAAGCAAGTCACCCAACCAATTGATTCTGAATGGACTAATGTTAGGAAAAAAAAGAAGGACAAAGGTACATCCATTGATAAACTAGAGCCCTCCATGAGGAAAACAGAAAAATGGGTCAAAAAGGAAAAGGCTTTGAATACCAATGGTAATAATGGAGGAAAATTTTGTGAAGAATTAGAAAAGGATGATTATCATGAAACTAGAGATCACTGCATTGTTGAGGAATTACAAGCGGTCAATATGGAGATCAGTAAAAAGTCACAATTTAGACCATAAATTGTGCTGACTAGGTTACACATGAAGTCTGCTACCTCCACCAACTAGTCCCACGCCTCCTCTTACACGCCTAATATTTTTTGGGAAAAAACATAGACTCATATTATCCCTTCTAGTTTTGGCGACCAGTGTGCTGTTATTGCACTGCACACAGTAAATGGGGGAGGAGTCCCGATTTCTTGTCAGAACTGTACAACTTTTCAAACCAGCGATAACACTATTTTTTTTACTAAATTGGAAATACAACCCCCAGCTAAACATGACAGTGTTCCTGCTTCTCCTAAGGTAACAAGCAGCCCTCTTATTTTGATTTCAGGATAAGATAGTGACACATAACCCACATCTCCCTATAAAGTCACTCACTACAGTTTAATTTCATAAATTCTTCATTGCAAAGAATATACACATGTTCAGCTTTTTACATATGATGAGGCTAATGAAAACTCAATTATCAATTCTCCTAAAAATTCATTTGTTGTTACTAGTATTAAGTAGGGAAATAGATCCCTCCTAAGATCGAAATAATCACTCAAAATATAACCCAGGAGGAAGGGTTCAGAAAATAAGAGAAACTGGGTTCCAACCCAAAAAATAGGTTCTAATTAATATTTTGCTTTAGAATTGTCAAGGAATTGTGAACCCTAATAATTTTACTATTTTAAAAATATTTATTAATACTCATCGTCCCAAAGTTTTTGCAATTTATGAACCTATGATTTGATTGTCCTCTTGTTTTACTCACAATTTTCAGTCTGGTTATCACATCTTAGGTGCTTGTAAAAACTATTCTTCCATTGAACACCATTGGATATTTACTCACTATACTCTCCAAAATATCAATACTATCCATATATCATAACAAGAGTACACTTGTTATTTTTCTATTTACCATGCACACATCCTTTTCTCTTTCATCTATGCTAAGAATAGATAATGAGAATAAAGACAACTTTAGAATGACCTCTCTTGTGTAGGAAATTTTCTTCATGAACCTTGGTTTATGGTGGGTGATTTTAATGTCATCCTCTCTCCAAGTGAAAAAATGGGACCAACATACTGAACTATATCTTCAAGGGAGTTTAAATATTCTATTCAGGATATCAACCTTGTTGAATTAATCTTAGCAGTGCCAATATTGTGGTACAAAACGAATTATAACAGGGTGGTGGCTAGAAAATTAGACAAATATTTTACAAATGAGATAGCTCGGGATTAGTGGAACACTATCTCCAGCACAAACCTCCCAAAACTAAACTCTGACCATCATCCAATCCTTATCAATATCTCTAATAATCAATAGAATCTTGTTTTTCCCTTCAAGTTCAACAATAATTGGTATGCTGAACCTGATTGTGCTAAAATTATTAATCATTCATGGGCTGCCATGCATCATTTCAAGGATCCTTTTTCATGTTCCACTAAATTAAAAAACCTCGAGAAGATCCTCAAATGCTGGTGTAGTTCCAAATCCAATGAAATTGATAATGACACTCTTCATTTGGAAGAAGAACATAACCATCTTCAAAAAATCACTACTGACCCCAATTTTTTCACTGATTGATAACATGAAATCAATATTACCACGAAGCTTGCTTACTTGATCACTTTTAAAGAAAACATGAGAAAAAATTTCAAAACCAAATGGCTCACTGATTTTGATCGAATCACTAAATTCTACAACACTCTTCAATGAATCAAGAAATCTAATAGACCTCTTTCCTTCCTAATATAGGGGATAACCTCTTTGATAATGACAATATCATTTCCAATAATGTAGTCTCTTATTTTTAAAATATCTTCAATGGTCCTACCTCAGTCAATGACCTTCTTCCTGATGTCATCCCGGTTGTGTTCAATGATTTGGATAACTATTTTCTTACTAGCATACCGCTTGATCATGACATCAGGGACACCATTTATAGCATAAATCTTAATATTTATCTGAGCCCTGATGGTTTTAATAATGGTTTTTATTCACAATTTCTGGATGTCATTCAATCTAACCTTTGTAGGCTTGTTAGGAATTTATTTTCTCATAGTCTGATCCCTCATGGGTTGAATGCCCAGTTCAAATCCTTGATTCGCAAAGTGGATAATGCCAATGAAATCCATCAATTCAGACCCATTTCTTTAATCAATACCATTTATAAAATTAACACCAAACTAATTTCCAATATAATATCCATGATTATTAACAAAATAATTTCATAGAATAAATTTAGAGATTTCAAGGGTAGGTCCATTCAAGATTGTATTTGTCTTTCCTATGGATGCACTAACCTATTAAATAAAACCAATAGGGGAGGTAATATTTCCATTAAACTTGATATCAGGAAAGAATTCGATTCCATGGATTGGGGATTTATTTTCATGGTTTTCGGAATATTGTGTTTAATGATATATTTTTTAGCAGAATTTAAACTCTTTTCAACTCGGCCAATATATTTGTCCTTGTTAATGGTTCTCCTAAGGGTTATTTTAAAGTGACAAAAGGTGTTAGACAAGGTGACCCACTCTTTGCCATGATTTTTTCAATCATTGAGGACTACATAAGTAGATTGATCACTCTCCTTGTTGAACAAAAATAAATTATGCCGATTATAGATTATAATAATTTGAATGTTCCAACACATCTTTTATATGTTGCTGATATTATTCATTTCATAGAATTGGATAAATGGAATATTCAAAATCTCAAATGTGCCCTCTCACACTACGAAGAGGTTTCTAGTCAAATAATTAATTGTAACAAATCCATTACCTACTATGGGAAAAGGCTTCATACTAATAGAAAATCCAATATTATTACTTATCTTGGTATTAAATAAGGATCCCTTCCTTTCACCTATATAGGTGTTCCCATATTCAGGGGAAGACCAAAAGTTGGTAACTTTTCTTCTACTATTGACCAAATCCTTCACCAACTGTCATATTGGAAACGAAAATACATATCTATGGCTGGTAGGATTTTTCTTGTCAAATCCATGATTTTTTCTAAAATGGTCTACTCATCGATGATTTATAAATGTACTTATAGTATTCTTAAAAAATTAACGTTTCCATCAAAAAAAATTTTTTGGAGTGGATGTACACTTTAAGAAAAATGGTTACTATTCTTTGGTCCACTTGCTAAAAATATCTGGAAAAGGTGGTCTCAGTATAAAAAACCTCAAATTCTTTAATGATGCCTTACTAACCAGTCTAACCTGGAATCTTTTTCATAACAAAATTGACTCCATTTCCTTCCGTAAAAATAGATTTATTGGCAAACTAAAGAAGGTAAATTTGAATTAAATGAGTTCTTCCATTTGGAATTCTATTATGAATGTTTTTTCTAACATCATGTATAACTCTAGGTGGATTGTGAGAAGAGAATCTTCTATGTATTTTTTTCTTGACAATTGGGCTAGTGATCTTCTCATCTCTATGGTTCCCCCTTACCAAACTCTAGATTTCACCCAAACTATCAAGGAGTTAGTTATCTCTCACAACCTTAATTTTCCTAACAGTATCAATCATGTAATTGACAACTACCCTTTTTCCAACACTGAGGAGTTTTTAGTTTGGGAACCTGCCCATAATGTCACTATCTACTCTAAAACATTCTACAATCATAGTATTATTAATTATGAAGACAATATTAGTTGGATAATTTTTTTTATAAATTATGGTTAATACTTTTTAGAATCACTTTGGTTTGCTGTATTTCTATCAAGAGGATTCCAACTGGCACTTGCCTTTAGTCTTTTAGGATTAAGATTTTCTCTAAATGTCATCTTTGAAACCAACATCATGAAGATATTAACCATATATTCTTATCTTGTGTTACTGCTACTGCTTTATGGAGTCATGTGCTTGAACTTTTTGAGAGTAGATGGATACTTAATGATTCAATCAATGCTCGGCTACAAAGTGGTGTGGATCTTGATGAATATCAGCAAATCAAGAACCTTTTTTTGATCTCCTACATGTACTATGGTATGATAGGAATGTTATTATTCATAACTATCACTCACATAGCTTTCATGCAGGTCGGATGAGAATCCTCATTGCTATTTGGGAAGCTTATTCTATACAAAAGGGATTTTTCTACAACACAGTGAGGGACATCAGGATTCTATGGCGTCTTGGGGAAAATGGTATTTATCCTCATCCTAGACAAACATTTGATGTGTTCTGGAAAGCTGCACTCCCAAGCTGGATCAAAGTTAATGTTGATGGTGCTTCTAAAGGCAACCTTGGTCTTTCGGATTATGGCACCATTTTGTGAAATCAATCCGGGTATATTGATGGATGTTTTTATAGTTCTTGTGGCATCGCCTTGGCTCTAGAGGATGAAATTATGAGTGTGGTATATGCTACGTCACTCACCAAGAAACATGGTAGAAATGACATTTGGATTGAAAGTGATTGAATTAATATCATTCAAGCCATTTGGATTGTTGTGATTCCCCTCCTGTAGCCTCTTAAAACTCACTATATGGAATGTATTCATTATCTCAAGGACTTATATTACATTTTCACACATACCTTTCATGAAGTGAACAAGGTGGTAGATGGTCTTGCAATCATGGGAGTAAACCATTATACCACATGGTTAGATGAATTTCCAGTTGAATTACTACCCCTTTATGATAGAGATTGTAAAATAATTGTGTCATTTAGACTCATGTAATTCCTTTTTTTATATTAGTTTTTGTTCTTCGGTGTTTGACTAAGGAACCTACCTTTAAAAAAAATAAAGACCCTATCGTAATTTTCTCACCGTGTAATCCCACTGGTCTAACATAACATCAATTAATTTAATAACAACCCTTTGGGTAGATCTCACAGTCCAAATCTGTTGATCAAACATAGCCCTAAACATTTACAAATGACCACCTGGGGAGTTCACAAAGTCAATACCCCTTGGTCAATATAACATCAATTCATTTAATAATGTCCCTCTTTGTAGCTCTCACGGTCTAACCACTATGTTCTATGACCACCTAGAATCTATCATAGTCAATACCTCTGGGTCAACATAGCAATATTTCATACATAATGAAACCTCCCTTGGTGTGCTCTCACAGTTAATTCCCCTTTGTGCAAACCTTTACATAGCATATAACATGCATTTTATATAATCAGTAACTCCATCCTAACAAAAAATGTCATGTAATCAAGGAAAGACTATATGTATACTAGAAAAAATGTCCATGAGCAATCAAATAATGGAATACACCATTGGGGGTCCAATAAACCAGAGAATAAAATCTTATTCAAAGGAAACAGACCTTAATTAATCAATAAATCCATAATAGGTAATAAACAGGGACTAATTCCAAACATGAAAAACCCCAATGTGGGTATACGGTGCATTTAGCATAAATAAACCAAATAAAATCAATGAAATAAAAAAACCACCTTCCATGATGTTATATGATCAATATACTTGAATGTCGACCCTTGAATTGTCCTTGAACGGTGTGGATCTAAAAAAGTGGTAAAAACAATCATCCCATGATAACTTATTAGAGAGGAAGAATCAAGAAGAAATGATCTAGGTGAATTGAGAACTCGCCGGCGGGATTCCAATCCACCCAATAGCCTCTCTATCCGAGGATGGAAATGGAATCGAGAGGGGTTCGATGTTTGTGGTCATTTTGTCTCTCTCCTATACAAACCGAGGGGAGAAGAAATATGTTCTAGACATTAGACTCCACCCCGCTTCGATTGCTAAATTAAAAAAGAATACTTCATGGCATGTTCATTAAATCTATATGTTGTGTGTTAGCCTCTACCGACCACCACTTTAGGCATTCATCAAGGTCACCAAAGAACCATATACTCATCCATTACACGGTCAGTACATGACTATACATGGTACCTGCGTACATGACAAGTACTCATAAGTACATGATGTGTATATAAAAAATTCTAATTCTATCATATTTTATAAAAAAACTACCCGATATAAAGATCCATACCTAAAAAACAAAATTCTCATTCTTACAAACATACCCCCTTAAATAAATTAGTCCCCGAATTTCCATTCGAAGGGTGGTGAAGAATAATCTTCAAACAACTCTAACCACTGTGATCCTACTTTGGCCTCCCTCTCCCATGTCTCGTCTTGTACTTTCCTATGTTTCCATAACACCTATACCAGAGGAACAGATATGCCTTATAGTACCTTCATGCTACGATCCAAAATCCAAATTGGGTGCTCTCTGAAGTATGTATCCACCACCATCTAAACTTCCTTGGTTTGAAAAAAGTGAGATGGATCTGAAAATTAACATTGTAGTTGAGAATAATGAATGATGTCATGCATATCCTGGTTCTTCTGAGGTATGTGTAACTGATAGGAAACTGGACCAACTCCCTCCAAAACCTCAAATAGCCTGACGTATCTCATTGAAATATTCTCCTATCTCATAATCCTCTTGTGTCCCAACATTGGTGTGAAATTCACGAAAACCTTATCTCTAAACTCAAACTCCATAGGTTGTCTCCATCGATCAGCATAAGATTTCTGTTGTGGTTGGGCAGTACCCATCCTCTTTAAATAAACATAACCTTCTTAGTGGTCTCCTAGAAAAGACGAGGTCCCAGCATAGCTGCCTCTTATACCTCCACCCAACAATGGGGTTATCAGCATGGCCTACCGCACAAAGCCTCATAAGGTTCGATCAGAATCATTTCCTAAAAATAGTTATTGTAGGAAAACATCACCAGGTTTATCTGTCTCTCCCTAGAACCCCCTAAATCCAGGTTTCAAGATCAAAGTATGTCCTCCAAAACCTTAATTGTGCACTTGGACAGGCCATCTATCTGGGGATGGTATGTTGTACTTAGAATTACATGGGTAACCATAGCCCCAGTAGGCCCTTCCAGACACAAGAAGTAAACTGGGGATACCTGTCTAAAATGATATATTGTGGAGCCTCGTGCAAACCTAACGTTTCTCGAATATAAATAAAAACAATCTCATAAACACTGAAGGATTCCTTGATTGGAAATAAATGTTCAATCATCATGAGTTTGTCAACATAAACCCAAAGGGCATGATTCCCTCGAGGAGATCTTGGTAAACCCACATGAAATTCATCACGGCATCATAACACTTCCACTCAGGAATGGGAAACTCCTGTAATATCACTACTGGTGTCTATTTATCCACCTTCACCAGCTAATAAGTTGGAAATCTCATAAAACAACTTGCTACATACCACTATTTACATTTCCACCAATACTAATGGTGTATATCTTGGTATATCATGGTAACACCAGGATTAACTTCCCATCTTGAGGCATGAAAATCTCACAAAACCTCCTAAAGTATGTCTGTTGACACCCATATGCATCCATGAAAATCCAAGACCTCATCATCATCTATGGTCTACCCTGGAGTAGGGTCATGTCATGACACACTCTCCCATAGGACTGGGCCTTTAGAATATGATAGATTCCTCATTCGCACTCGACCCTGTAGAGTAGAGGTGACAGTTATAGAAGAATGAAAGGTCTTCCCCTATTTTTCATTCACCTTAAAATGCATCTCAGATAGATGAGAAATAATAATCCACTCACTGTTGTCCTCCTAAACATCCTGTATCTGATTCCTCCTACTCAACGCATCATCCACTCCATTTCCTTTCCCATGCGTGTAGGAATGCTCAAAGTAAAATGACTAAAGGTACTCAACCAACCTTCACTGTCCAAATTCAAATCATGATCAGTAAAGATATAAATGAGAATTTTTTGTTCTGTGTATAAAACAAATATCTCTCCCAAAAGATAATTTATCCAACAATGTAAAGCATACACATCTATTACTAACTCGAGATCGTGCATTGGGTAATTCCACTACTGTGGGCATAATTTCTTAGAGCCGTACACAATGACTCCTTCCCCCTACATAAGCACTTCTCCCAACCTGATACCTAATGTATCACTGTAAATGATGTAACACTTAACTAAATTTGGTGAAATAAGTATCGGTTCTAATGTTAACCTCCCCATCATCTCCTAAAAGGTTGAATCGCAAGAATCTGTCCACAAATACATTTCACCCTTCTTAGTTAGTCTTGTCAGTGGGGCTGTTGAGTGCAAAAATCCCTGTATAAAATTTATATAGTAACTATCCATCCCCATAAAACTATGTACCTCAAAGTCGTTTTTCATATTCTCCTAGAAAACTACATCTGTCACTTTATTTGGGTCTACTAATACTCTTGTCTCTTAGATGACAAGTCCCATGAAGTGAATCTGGTCCATCAAAAAGTGGAACTTTGAGATATTGGCATATAACTAATGCTCTCTCAGTTTACTCAATATGATCTCAAGATGGGTGGCATGTTCATATCGAGTGTGATATTACACCAAGATAGCATCCACTAAGAATACCACAAAAGAATGGAAGTAAGGATGGAACACTCGTTTCATCAGTGAAATGACAACAAGTGGCGCATTTGTGAGACCGAACCACTTATGTAAATACTCATATAGAACATACCAACTATGAAAGTCTATAAGAGGTATATGTGATGGTGTAACATGAAACTAATGATAACATAATCTCAATTCAATATCTAATAACACCCAAGATCCTTGAAGCAGATCAAAGAGATCATCAATCCTAAACAAGCGATATCAGTTCTTGACCATAAAATTGTTTAGCTTCAGATAATCCAGTGAAATTATAAGGGTACCTTCCACCTTCTTCACAAAAAGAATAGATGAACCCCGAGAGGAAGTAATAGTTCTGATGAAACACTTCTTTTTCAACTCACCTAACAACATCTTGATCCCATGTAACTCTGGGGTAGATATCCTCTATACAGTAATATACATTAGTACCACTCCTAGCACAAGCTCAATAGAGAAATCTACCTCTATCATAGGAGGTAAATCAAAATAGTCATTTGGAAAGACCTCCCTGAAACTATCCAGTACTATAGGAATTTCCCTATGTGAATTACCCTAGTCATCCAGTTATAAAATAGAAATTTGGGTTGTAATTCCTCCAAACCCATGATGCTCGGGTCCAAATCTTCTTTCCTGGACATCCCATTTTCTCTTGTGTAGAAAAGACCCACCCTATGGTGATTAAAAACTCACCCTAAGGTGATAGTACACAAAAATGACCTGAAAAGATACAAACCACTTCATTCATAGAATGATAGAGAATCTTGTCATCTCTAACACATAGAGGTATCATAAGAAGTGAAACCCACCAACCAAAATAAGGCACTCCATTTACTGACCTACACTAGCGGTCCTAAGCCCAAACGGGGTCTCCAACATCACAACATCCTCAAAATAAAGATACAAGGCCCAAGGATCACTTCCATTTAAACAGATATAAAACTATGGGAATCCCCTATATCAAAAAGTACATAAGATAAAACTGAGTCAAATAGAATCGTACCTCTAACTATAGAGGTTCTGGGATTCAACTCCTAATGGTTCTGATCCACCATAGAAGTCAGACCAGTATAACAGCCCTGTGAACCTGCCTGACTGCCATAAGTTGATCCACCCTGATGTCGCTAAAAACCTATTGCCTATCTATGATGGCAATGACCACCTCCTTGAGCTGAATGAACTGAAGAATTATAGTTCCCTGACTGAGGAGAATCTGGTGGCACTACTCCTACACTTTGATTCATAGCAAAACCCCCATCACACACTTCTTGAGAGAACATACTGAAAAAAATGATGAATATGGCCCATCTTGCCCCAAGATCAACACTCGACTGGGTATTTCAAGCAATGTGGTCTTGTATTCCCACACTTCCCATACTAGTAGAATACCACTTGAATTCTTGAAGAACCACTATGTGAAAGCTCCATACAATGCTTCATACAATCTTTGAAAAGTGTACCATCCCTGGATGTTGAATGTCCCTGGATTGAAGCTCCCAACTCCCTCATAGTGCACTCAATAATCATCACCTTGTTCACTATACTAGTCACTGATGTCAACCTAAAAACATTCACCTATGATCAGATGTCACACCTGAGACCATCCTCAAAACGCATAGCCAAGGATAACTCATCACCTCAGAGAATAGGTGTGAGGCCCTAAAGCTATGTAAAATGTGAAGATTAATCAATCACTGAAATTGAACCCTACTACAAATGCATGAACTCTCAGTTTTGATCATCCCTCAATGTCTCAGGGTAGATGTAATCATAGAAGGTCCTCTAAAACTCTCCCTAAGTCATGCCATGATGACATCCTTCCTATGAGATAACATCCCACCTACACTTTAAGGAATCATGTAGCATTTACATCGCAAGATTAACCCTACTCTCTAGAGGCATTTCTAGGTTCTAAAAGATAGAAACCATGGCCTACAACCTGGACTCTAAATCCTATAGTCATCCATCCTCTAAAAAAGTGGGAGGATACTACTTATTGAGCACCCTTTTCAACTCATCCATAGTTGGAACAAGATGCAGTGCTCCATGAAAAGTCTATAACATCCTCAAAATCCTTCATAGAACTATGAATCATCACATGTATCTAGTATAAGAGTTGGTTCTAAGATGGGAATAATGGGAGATTGAGCTGGTAATCCATATTCTACAATCTTCGGTGTCTGATCATCATCATGTACCTAACATACAACTAAAGGATGTCTTGGTGGAAGGACTCTGCAAGGTCAAGCGCACACCTCAGTTCAAGATTTTCAAGGAAAATAACTTTAATGTTCCAGAAATGAACATGAGAATAAATAATTCATGTTTTAAAATATAGGGATACACAGTGTGTAGAACTACTACAAGGCGTATTCCCTAAATCCATAACATGGGCTTTTACATCACCCAACCTGGCCGTGTCACACCCCATACACATGGTGTGTTTATCCTAATACACTTCGTGTTCTTGAATTTCACCTCCTACCCAGGTTCTTCAACATATCTAGAACAACACAGTTCACTCTCGGTGTAACTCTACATGGAATGTTCACCCTTGATACAGTGTGTACTACCTATGTTCTATCCATCCGTGTTGTAATTCCCACTGCGAGATACACGATCGATCACCACATGACTTTACATGCTAGAAACGGCGTGTACCATCTGAATTTAATCCACCCATGTCATTAGACATATGGCTGGATACATGGTATCTAAAGAATGGTGTGTACTTACAGTACATGGTATGTTCTACCAAACATTTATTAACTCCGGTCTCTTCTCAAATAGTCAGTCACACGGTCAAATACTACACAACATGTACATATGGTACACGGAGTGTACTTAAGAAATGTTTTTTCTTCTAGAACAGAGAAACACATGGCGTGTGTTCATAACATCGCACCCCGTGTTGTCTGGGTTTCCAGACTGTACGCCTCTGAAACTTCTTCGGTACCCCTAAAAAACATTTCTAAGGAATTCTATATTCCAATTCATGAGACCCCATATTCCCCCACAAACCAATTTTGGACATCCTTATTCATGTAATAACATAACAAAATTCTATTAAAGTTTAAACATGATCCACCAAATTTTGATCCAAGAGGTCCCATAACACCTCAGGGACCATATATTTGCATCCATACAAATAAAAATTTACAATTACCAATACGCTATCAAAATAGTAGGTATTATATCACGATATATATCATAACAACATGATTATCTTGAACAACATCTGTCACAACATCATTAAATCAGAAATGCATCCTAAATGGCATAACCGAAATGCATGACATGTGTTCTATAAAAAGTGCATAAATGTTGAATGAGATGGAATACCCTCATATCATCAGTTTACAATAGAAATTGAACAAAAATTATATAAATCATAAAAACACAAAACCAGTAAATAAACCATTGGTGAAATCAAATCAACTGTAAGAAATGCAAAACCAGAAACATTGAAATATCCGAGGTAACATCGATTTTCTATGTACATGGGTTAGCTACTCTGAGGAGAATCTTATTAACAACTACTAATTACTTACTAGCCCAGTATATTGGCTTCAAATAGTAAGGAAAATAGGAAATGAAACATTGCTGATACCACTTTGTAATGTCTTGGTTCTGAGTTCCACCCAAAGGTTCCCTGAACCCGATTGGTCCCATGACCTCAATCGCATTTCCCCAAATTCTATTGGTTGCCGACTAGAAATGATGGACATAATGTGATAAAGGGGAAACTATGACCTCATTGGAAGATTTTATGCAACAGAAGAAAAATTAGAAATAGTAGTGAAAGCAGAAATACCGTACAAAAAAATTAAATAGAAGAAGACTGATAATAATATAACAACTAGAGAATATAAAAATGATATATCTCACATGTTCCTATGAAAAATATCAAAGAAATTCACAATTATAGAAATAAAATACTAAATCCAAGGTATCCAAAAACAGTAAACTCCAACAACATCGCAAGCCTCGGCTTGATCCCATGCTCTCCAGCTCCAACAAAAATAAAGTACCTGATGAAGAAGGGTGCTTGCCTTTATCTATACCTGCAACCATGAAATCTTCTTGTCTCAAAAAGCATGACCCAAACAAGGTGTGAAACGATTCCTAGTATGCATCCATGAAAAGATTTTTTCCTAACTATCAGTGAATATAAAAGCAATAAATATGCAACTATGAAGCAATACACTTGGAAGTATAGAAAATTAAACAATCCAACAATTTATAATTACATTCATTTTCACTTATTATTCAATCCATTGAATCTGGTAAACCTTATGATCTAGACTATGTTTTATATCTCCTATGTAATCTTTAAAAAATAGTTGTCTAAGAAGACCATCAAAACAATATAGTATGATTGAGTCCAGGCTTGTGATTTGGCTTGACAGAATCGTCACAATCATTAAATTATTCAATAATGACCCTATAAGAATGTTCTCACAGTCTAATCCCTATAGTCCAACAAAACATCGATTCATTTAATAATGACCCTATGGGTTTCTCTCACAGTCCTAGCCCTTTTTTTCTGACAAAGCACTAAAATTTACAAATGACCATCAGAGCAGTTGACAAGGTCAATACCCCTTGGTCAACATAGCGTCAATTAATTTAATAATGACCCTCTGGGTATCTATCACGGTCTAACTGCTCTCTTCTAAGACCACCTGGAAGCTATCATAGTCAATACCTCTAGGTCAACATAAAAAAATCATACATAACTGACACAACATCATGATGCTCCCACAGTCAATTCCCCTTTGGTCAAACATTCAAAATGCATATCACGTGCATTTCATATAATCAGCAACTCCTTCCTAACAAAACATGGCATGGAAACAAGGAAAGCCTACAAGCATCCTAGACCAAATAATCATGAATAGTCAACCAAGGGAACGCACCCATGGGTTGTTACATAAACAAGGGTATATTATATTATGCATATGCATCAACCCTTAATCATTCATCCAAATCATAACAGGTAATAAACATGGTCTAATTCAAAAAACCAAAACCCATGTGTGGTTATACAACACTATTAGAATATATAAACAATAGACAATCAACGAATGGCACATAATTCCTTCCTTGATGTCGTACGATCAATATACTTGAACGTCGGCCCTTAAATCGACGTTGAACTACGTAGATCTAAAAAAAGGGTAAAAAAGATCATCCCATGATAACATACTAGAAATGAATAATCGGAGAAAAATTCTCTAGTAGAAATTAGTACCCACCGGGGGTATTCCAATGCAACAAAACATGTTTCAATTGGAGGTGGGATGGAAAATTTGGAGGGTTTTGATGTTTGCGGTTGTTCTGTTGCTCTCTTGTACGAAGTGAGGGGGGAAGAAAGATGTTCTAGACATTAGACGCAACCCCAATCAGATTCATCAAATAAAAATAAAATTATATAATGTGTTCATTAAATGTACATGCCATGTATTAGCCTAAATTGTACCCTTCTTTCAGCTGTCTTCCAGGTCACCACATGGCCATGTACTAAGCCGTTACACAGCCAGTATGTGGCTATACATGGTACTCGTGTACAAGATGTGTACTCATAAGTACATTGTGTGTACATATAAAATTACAATTTCTTAATTTTTCCACAAAACAACGTGAAATGTATATCTACACATAAAAAGAAGATCCAGGTTCTTATAATTTTATACCATATATTTTGGTTTAACCACTTGTTTGACTAGTCATAACCTTAACTGTTCTAAGGAATTTTTTAATATTAATGGGTAATAATATTACTTTTGAATGAAAAATTGGATCATATATGGGATTGGGATAAAACTCTTACCATTTATCACTATAATTTTTATATTTAAAGTTGATTTTTTCATAATTATTTCAATCGATAAAATTTTTATTCACATTAAATATAATTAATTTCATTTTGGAAATTATTCATTAAATTTGAATTTTATTCCATAAAGAAAGAAATTGAAATAAAATATAAATCTCTAATAAATAAAAATATTATATATTGTTCTATTAATTTCACGGGACAATATAATTTACCTGAAAAATACTTCTCTTAAGGTTTTTGATAATAATTTACTTGATTTTTTACTACTTACACAAGAACCATGTCTTTGTTGTGTAATCATTTATGGTAAAAATTTCATCATAATTTTTATAAAATTTACCATGATAATAACAATTACACTTATATCAAATTGAAAATTTATAAAAATAAAAAAACAATTATTTGTCTCACCAAATATTACAAAAACTAAAATTCAAAAGGTGGAAATTTATACTATATCTTTTATTTAGATATTAAAAACCTAAAACTCGTGATTAAAGGGGGAAATGTAATAGTTTTTAATTTTTTGTTATTATATGTGAAGTAAACTCATAATATTAAACTTATACAAGTGTTTTAATTAACTTTTATCTAGATCAAATTAGTCCTAACCTTAATTAATTCATTTACCCTTTATCAATGTGATAAATTTTAACAGAGTTAATATTCAAAATGCGCAAAAATAAAAGGGAATAATTTATAAATTTGAACATCATGATTAAAATTATGGAATATATTTTTTAATATTAAATATATATAATAAAAAATATATTAAAAATAAATGCACAATATAGTTTGAGATAGATTTTTTGAGAAAAAAATCTTATCTTTAGTATAATAAGTTTTTATACCAAAGTACATATAATATTAAATCCAAGGACATTTATTGAATTATAAATTATATATATGAAAAAAATGTTACATTCAAACCCATTTTAAAAAAACTCCGTCTTTTAAAATTCTTGTAACAAAAATACAGTTTTCTATTAAAATCAATATTTTTCATTATTCCGTGAAAAATCGAACATCTCGGTAAATTATCAAAAACATGCTCTAAGATAATTATGAAATGATGATTTAAAAAATTTAATATTTTTTACAATATATATTTTTTAAATTTTTAATAATGTTATTCAAATATCCACTTAGAAAAATAAATAAATGTTATTTTTGAAGACAACATATTTTTTGAGGAATAAAGTGTCTTTAATAAAATTTGAGTACTTATTTAATAAGAATTATTAAATAAAATTTTATTGAGTTGGATATTTATTTATATTAAATAATTTGGTTCATCTAATTCATACTTTCCAATTCAGTGGCTATGTAATAAGGGTAATATTTTCATAATAATATTTCATGTTTCATTTAGTTTTAGTGTTTTAAATCACATACACTATCGAACATTGACTTCTTATAATTTTTTTGGATATTACATGATTAAACCTCAAATAGAAATACTAAATCATGATCCAATGTGGATGGTTGTGGATCAACTTACCAAGGTTTAAAATTTCATAGTTATTTTAGAAATATATTTAGCGGGGTATTTGTGTAAACTATTTTTGAATCAGTGGTGAGACTTCACAACATCTCAATATCTATAATTTTTTTAATCAAAATTCATGTTTTATTTATATTTTTAATATGTAATTAAAAATTCTGATCATCTATCTAAACCATTGGATGTTATAGTTTGAGATTAATTCATATTGTTAGTGAATATTTAGATATGAGATAAATGGATTTAGAATTTAGGGTGTTTAGCTACTCGATATATGTGACCCTTCAAAACCAAAAATTAGATTGCTGAAGTAGCCTTCCATTTAAAATTAGTAATAAAATCTTAAGTGGTTCGTGATGTATCTCTTGTTTTTTAATTGATAAAATACCACCTAGTCACTTATAATATTCTTCATATTATCATTTTAGACATGGAACAATTAATTGATTTTATTAAAAGAGCGATGTATACCATTGAATGTTAATAAGAGGGATCTTGTGTAAATAACTAGAACCATGGATGGGGAATTATGGAATCATGATGTATTTAAAGAGTAAATATGGGAGGGAGATTCTTATATATGATAATAATTAAAAATAAATTTCACAATAAATATCCTAGTTGTTTTTATGGGTGAGCAGTATATTTTTGTAGAGAATTAATACACTATAATTTATTAAGTATGTTGTTATTTACGTTTTAAATAATTTCAGGATGAAAATTAGAATTTATGTGGATTTTTAACTAATATATTGAATTTATTGAAGAAATTTTATAGTTTATTTCATTGGAAAATGGTTTATTCTTTTCTAATTATATTATGTTCATAATTTTTCTTGGAATGAAATATCATACAATGTTGTTCTGCAATGATTTAATTTTTGTTAATGATAATGATGACAAAAATAAAAAATTACTGCATTACCCAATTGGTGGGGAGGGTAAGAAGATATTGTGGAATGAAACATAGATATTTTGTCATAAAAAAATCATAACATTAAAATTATGTGATTTCACTATTAAATGATAGAAATTACAACTTTAATGATTAGAAATTATGATAATAATAAGTATTACTTTTCAATTGAAATATATTGTGTCATGACTTGAAGTGTTAGGGCTAGATAAATTTAATTTCATCGATGTGGATAAAATCAAATATAATTGAGTTAGGGTGTATTTGACGTAGCATAAGGAAACCTTCATGGTGGGATTTTTTAGAAGTAGATATGAAATTTTTTATGAAAACAAAATATGTTTGAGGTTGTGAAATGATATGTAGGAGATAAAAAATTCATAGCATGACACATCCCATTACGCCATGACTTGTGAGATTATAGAAAATTGAAGATTTTATATATACATTACATAAAAAATGTAAATTAATATTTTTGGGGAGATAATATGATATACCTCTTTTAAGGGAATTTGGAAGGATTTTAGATGAGAATAATTTGGAGAAGATATTAGAGTTATAAAAATATACACTGGTGGAATGTCAATAAAATAATTTTGTTTCTTAAATGATTGATAATTGAACCATTAGTGGATCACTTGATTGATTAATTTTAAGGAGGATATATGTCTAGGGGATCTTTAATAATTTTAATAATTACAATCATTTCTGAAATGGATCAATCCTTCAGTTTAAATGAAAATATTAGGGGGGTGGACATTATGTCTCTTGTTTTTTCATTAATGAAAGAATAATAGTTAATTTTTTGTCTTTAAAAGTGTTTCTTATGAGGCTGTTATGTTCATATATATTAATATTTTTTTCTCCTACCATATACATGACCAATATTTTTTGACTACTTTTTTTATGGTTTAATAAATGAACTATTATAATGAATTATTTTCAATTAGAGATTACGATTGATATTCCAGTTTCAAACATTATTAGAAATCAATTAATAACTAAATAAATTAATTCCCATGATCGTATGAAAATAAGATTTTAGTAATCAGAGATAAAATAATAACCCTAGGATTAAATTGATTAAATACCTAAAAAAACACGGCCATTAATAAAAAACATTAGAATTTGAATTTTCTCATTCACCTAAATTTATAAAAACCCCATGAAAAAATATTTCCAAAATATTATTAACTTATTTTATATTTTACTTTTTATTAAATTGATTTATTATCATGATTTTTGAACTAGGGATTTATGGTATGGATCCTTGTCTCTATAGGTCTGACCACAAACTTTCCATAAACTATGCCCTAGTAGTTCATCATTTAAATGGGATAAATAATTGTTTCTAATATTTATTTTAATATGGAAGTAATGATGCCTCATGTGTGGTCAATGTTTTTTCCATTGATGAGTATAAGTGACCATAGTATAATGTTTGGTTCTATAGATTAATAAATTTATTTCTTCACACTTTATTACTTTTTATAATTTTTATTTTTTGGTATGTTTGTTTTTATTGTATTTAGTTTTGGGTTACATATTTTAGATTCATTATTAAAAAACTCATGATAATGTTTTAGTATACTAATAATATTTATTATTTTAAGATCTTGAGTTAGGGAATGTCTTGACGAACAACATAAATGAAAAAAACATGGCCCGAGTATATAGATATCTTGAAGAAGATCTATATTTGAAATCAAGATAATTGAGACAATCGGCATTGATATATTATGGTTTACCAACATCTGTAGTTTTATATGAATGTATCATAGTGAAATTACTTAATATAAAAAATATTGAGATAAATTTTAAGATAATTTAAATTTTCTAAAATTTATTTGAATTTTGTAGGATAATATTTGATTTAATAAACATACACTTAATAAATTTTATTGAGCATTGTTTAACTTTTTAATTTAATGGTGTTCCCAATGAAATATTACGGTCTCATTTTTTTACATTTTCATTGTGTGACATATCCATATAATGAATTCCAATCCTAATAATAAATTGTTAATTAAAATGGGATGAAATTGAATAAATATTCTTAACTTTAAGTCCCAAAATTATTCAACTGTAAATATATTTTTCAATAAAATTGCTACTATAAAATACAAACAATTTTTTCCCATACAAGAACATAACAAAAAATAAGGAAAATTATATTCATTATAATTTCAAAATCAAGAGAAAAACATATATAATATAGTGAAAGACCATATTCATGAAATCACAAAGATTGAATTGTATAAAAAATATTAAAAATAAAACCTAAATTGATATTATAAAGAAAAAAAATTAAATTGAATGGAAATTTTAAAAAATAAGATAACAAATTAAATTATAATAGAAGTAATGATGATGTTCATTTATAATTATTATATATATTATATAAAAATTGGAATTGTTACTGACCATTAAAATTGAAACTAGCTATTGGAATAGTAATTTACCATTTAGAAAAGAAAAATACATATAAAAATATTTTCCATTATAAAAATAAGTAGATATTATTATTATGATATTATAAAATTAATTCAAAATTTATAAAATATAAAGTATGTACAAATTTAAATTTTCAATAAATTAATTTTTTAATATATTCCATGAAGAAATTATTTCTCATATTATAAATTTAAATATTATAAATAACTAATTGATAACATTATTCATTAAAACGAACCATGTTCTTGCGTCAAATAAAAATTTTGATCTTGTTGGGAGTTTTTCTAATTGAATAACATCATTGAAATGTTTAATAAATTCTCTTAAATTCATTGGTTTTTCAAAGTCTCATATATGATTATTGAACTCTTCTAATGTGGTTTTTTTCTTTTCTTCTGAGGATAATTATTATGGTCTTTGGGAAAGATGATTATTTAAATTTGGGGGTTGTTCATTGAATGTTCTTAAATAGACCCCAGATTTAATCCCCTATATTGGATCTCATATTATCTCAGTTTGGATCGGCTTCCCTAGAATACGCCTCCAAATTTTTAAATAATATTCCTTGATTCTGATTTCCATGTTAATTTGAAAGCCATTGAAGCTAGATTCGGTGTTATGTAACCTATTAAGACCCTATATTTGTAGAATGTATGTTGGAAGTGGTGTTTCTAGAACTCTTACTTACAAAATATGGATTTAGAATAGTGATTATGGATTCTTTCAGGATGTAGTTTATGAAAAACTACATGCCTATTATTAGTTTGTTCTTATGATTGGACATGTTTAGAAGGAATGTGACTGTAAAACTACACATCCCCATGCCAGAAATGTAACTTGGGTTGAAAAAGGCTAGAAGAAACATGTCATGGATGAGATTAATGTTAGTCACAGAGTTGATGATTGACTGTTTATTATAAGGGAGCATACTGGAAGGAAAAACATCAATGATAATAAGGATATTTTGGTTGATAATGGTCAAACTCTAGAACCCACACAACATTCTATTGAGTATAAGAGACTATCAGGTTTTTTATGCATTGATTACTAAAAAAGGGACATCATTATCCCACCCACCATAGTAGAGGATCAGAATAAGTTCATTGAAACAGATGTTACTTGAATGAAGGACCTAGATGACCACTATGACTATTGTAAATTTTTATAGGAGGATGATGATCAACCTAATAAAATTTAGTAATCCTATATTAAATAGGGTTAATGGAAGGTAAAAAAATATATGGATGATGTGTCATTCAGAACACCAAACCCTTGAAAAATTATAGAAGTGTAGAGACTACTCTCTCTAGAAAAGAAATTTTTTTACAATAACATTAGACGAATCCAGGAAGAAAATCATTGAACCCTCAAGACTACCAATTGAGGTTGATCACACGACTGAAATTCCTAGTCTAGATGAGGATGATAATGAAGGAAAAAAAATAAACCTCTCTAGTGATAAGATTATTTGAATGACGATCTGGTGGGGGAAACTATTGATGCATGGATGTCTGAACAAGATACAAACACACACAAGAAGGTTTATAGTTATTATATAACTAATAAGAAATACCTATAAATTAGAAAATGTATGTTAATTAGTATGTTCGAAGAATATAAAAAAACTAACTTTAACATTAAATACATAACATGTGAATGATTTTTTTCTTTCCTAGAAGATTTGATATCTTATTTCTTAGTTTTTTTATTCTCATTAATTTGTGTGATCCTTCTTGTTTCAGTGTTTTTGGGATTTATTTTCTTTATTTGAAAAATATTTCACACCAATGTCTATTGCTTTGATATTTGGGACCAATGTTTTTCTATATCATCTCTAGTTGATCTATCTAGGTTAAGAGCCTCCTCCTCCCATATATGGATTAGACAGCTAAAGGTTGAAGCCAAGTTTCTAGGTTTATCATTCACAGTTCAATTTTTTATATCATCTAGATATGATGGGTATCTGTAGGAATTCACTAAATTTTGTTCCTCCATTTTACTTCACTTGGTTTTATGTTAAAACCATAAGATATTTTCTAATTGTTTATTTTTATCCTTGTTTCAATTTTCTCTAATTTATGTTGAAGTATTTAGAGTGGAGGAAGATACATCTCTTTTAGTGACATGTTAGTTCTTTTATAACTTCTCCAGCATATGGGTGCTGTTATAATTAGTGTATTACATGTTTTTTCAAATGCTTTATAGAGACTTGGGAAAAGATGACACAACTTATTTTGAGCAGAGTTGCAGACTTATTATTTTTGGTATCATATATTCTAAAATTATGGATGTTTTTCCTTGGTTTCATGTTTTCTTGTAGTTCCCTAAATGGGTAGAGACTTCCATGCCACTATCCTTTATATATGAGGTTATTGACAAGTTTATGATGAGATGTTTTTGTCATGTTTTATAGAAATTGGGATTTTTCATTTCTTTCATGAAGATAACATAATGTATTATCCTTAATACCTTTTTGATGTAATCTCTTTACACCTTGTGATTATTTTGAATTTTTTTTACTAAACATCATTAGGGCATAAATTGGGTGACCAATTCACATCACAAATTTTATAAAAATAATTATTATTCTTTAATTTTAATTACATATAAAAATGATACCATTAATTTATTTGAGTTTTTTAAAACAAATAATATAAATAATTTATAATCAAAATTTACTATTAGTTATCAGAATCAAAACTACCCATAATCATGATCAAAAGTAATAAAAATAAATCAATAATTTAATTAAAAACGATGCTCTTATTTATATATAAATACACCCATCCTCATAATGTTCCCCTTCACATCTAGATATCATACACATGATATTTTCTAAAAACTAAATATCACTCCAAAATCCATCTCATGGTTTTTGAATGTTTTTTGAAATTATAATTCCATTTTATGAAGCTTTAAGAGGTGTTATAATAGAGGCATCCCATAGACAAGGTAATACCATTCCATCCATACACTATTATTTCCATATTTCTTGTACATATATATATATCAGTTTTAAAACTATAATAAAATTATGATATTGGTGTATTTTTAATAATAGATAAATATGAAATAGAAATATTGGATGAATTTTTATCCCCATTAACAGTTTAAGAATAATTATTCACATAATTATGGGTTCAAAGAACTTATGGGAACAATGATATTTTCTATTACCATATTTTTTAAATGGTTTTAATAGTGGAATAAAAGTAAAAATAGGATATTAATAGCCAATTTAAATATTGTGTAAGGATATTGTAAGAACCCAGCTTTACTTTTGAGGTACGAGTTTCTTCTTTTCTCTTTTCCTTAAGTGTTTTTGAGAAAATATGGAAAAAGGGGAAAATCCCAAATTTTGGAAAGTACATGCCATGTACTTTTCCACACACCGTGTACTTTTAGCCGTGTGGGATGAGTACACAGGGCGTGTAGCCATGTCAACAATTAAGGGTGTTGGAACTGAGTACACACCGTGTACTGGTCCCTTACATGTCGTGTAGTCGGTCCGCATGGAAATAGTAAGGCGGTGGCCAACTGTGCGATAGAACACACCATGTAGTCAAGAAGACACGCCGTGTAGTCATATTGGAAGATGAACAGTGCCATGCTGGCGGGAATCTTCCAGAGGAACAGTTTAAAAATGGGAAGTACGCGATGTGTACTCGTAAGTACACGCCGTGTACTTTGTGTTTTTCTCATAAAATGGGAAGTAGCCTCCCCTATTTACAGGGAAAGCTTAGAACGTGAAGAGAGATTGGGGGAGGAAGTTTGAATCTTCGAGGATCCACCGAGCGCACGTTCGGAATCCATTTCTACATCGGACAATCTCATTGGAACCGAAAGGGTGAGAGCTTCCTTCTCCTGGAGTGTCTTTTTTCCATTCTTCCTATAAGGAAAGTTATTTACGTTTGAATGGGTTTCCTTATAACCCAAATCTACATCGTCTTTGGGAGTTTCTAGAATCGACTTTCACGTATATCGTTCGTTGGTGTTAAAGGAAGGTGTCCTGGTGTTTATTTTCCAACTGTCATGTGTTCTTGTGTGTTTTTGAGCTGCGAACCCATATTTGGGGTGTCATCTGGCTGAGTCCGTGGCTATTTTAAATACATAGAACTGTATAGGTAATTAAATGTGATAGAAAAATGCGGTTTGGGATTTCTTCTTGGATCCAAGATCACCCCGGGGGTGCGTTCCTCTATTTAGCCGTTTGGCCAGGATACCCAAGGTTATGCCTTGTTTATTTATGCCATTAAAGTAATTTTTGCAGAATTCACTTGAGTGGAATTTATTTATTATTTCTTGTTTTCATGATGAACTTGGCCTGGTTACCTATTATCCTGAGGGCAGTGTTGTGATTATCCTGTGGGCATTGTATAGCTTAGCCGGTGGGAAACATCTTCTGTGCATGTGGGTAGCTGATTCTGTGCCTGTGGGAGACACTTCTTACGCCTGGGGGAAATATCTGTATGCTTGTGGGCAGATTCATGTGGTTGGTTTTCTCTTTACCTGAGTGTAGGAGTTTTTGTGTCTGAGGACATTGGCTGTTTACATAGAATATTCATTGTGGTGGTATTTTAAATTAAATGATTAAATAGATATTGAAATGGAAATATAATTGGTTAAGTTAGTTACTTTTAGTACTACTTACTTTATATCAATTTATAACTACACACTGTTGTTGCATGATTTCACATAGTTGGGTATGGGCCTTTGGTGGGTGCCTACTGAGATATGATTCTCACACCATGTTTGGGTCATGCTATTCGGCCCAAACAGATTACGTTTCTGCAAGTGTAGATAAGTGCAAGGGTCCTTATACATGTACTTGGTTGCTGCCGAGGAGTAGGGGAGCATGGGATTGGGATTAGGCTCGTGATGCTACTGGTTGTTTCATATTGTTTTGTTGTACTCTGTACTGTGTTGTACTATATTTTTGTGTAACTTGTTCTCGCTGTTTTATAGAATAGTGACATGCTGCATCATCATATATATATGAATTCTGGTTTCCCTTTTTGTTATCAGTTATCTATTGCAGTTATATATACTGTTATTGATTTCACTGCTATTGTATATTTAAATTATATTCCAATGCGGTACACTTTAAAAAATTAGGGTATAGTTTTACCACTATCAGACCTTGGCCCTCGCTTCTAGTCGGTAGCCTTTGGTGTTTGGGGAAATTCTCTTGAGGTCATGTGGTGAACCAGGTTCGGGGCACCCATTGAGTGGCACCCGGATCCGAGACGTTACACAGTGGTATCATAGGAGTTCTTTTCTTTGACTTATTTTTTGGAGCCTTAGTTAGGGATAGGATGGAAACGGTAGTCGGTAATAACCTATGCCTAGGCGTAGCTAACCCATGGATAGGGAAAAGCCAATTTACCTCGTATTTTAATTTTACTGATTTTGCAATTTACAGTTGATTTGATTTTCACCATTGGGTGACGCACTTGTGACTGTGCTATTTATATTTTATCCATGGGTTCTATTTAGTTGCAACCTAATGAGATGATGGTATGCCATCTCATGCATCATTTAGTCACATTCTAGAAATCACATTCCATGCATAGTACCATGCCATGTAGGTGCATTAGAAATTTCATGTTGTTGTGATAGTTATTGTGCTAGAAAATCATGTTGTTGGGAGAGCTTCTTTATTAAATACCTGTTATGTGATACGGTATAATTGTGTGAGACTGTTTATAGAATGGACGCTAAGATTTGGTTTTTGGGGAGTATGTTCCCTCATTTACCAGAATTTGGTGGATCATTGACTGTTTATAACACATATAAGATGTCAAACATTGATTCGTGGGGAGTATGGGACCTCATGGATCGGAATTTCACACTTAGGTTTTGTTTTGTGGTATTTTCTGGGTTCTGGAGAAGTTTATGAGGCATACTGTCTGGAAACCCAGTATACAAACCATGTATTTTCTTCAACACGCCATGTATGGCCTTCTGTTGGGGAAGAAAAATAAACTTTTTAAGTACACGCCGTGTACCCAGAGTACACGCCGTGTAGTCTCTTCCCGTGTCACAAACTGTGTGGGAATTGACACGGGAAAGGGAAAATATTGGGGAACACATGTCGTGTACCAGACGTACACGCCATGTAGTGTTGACTTGGAGTCCTCCCGTGTAACTAACAACACGGACGGAGGAGACCTTCAGACATACACACCCTTTCAATGAAGAACACGCTGTGTAGTGTGACCTGGGAACCCGGCCGTGTAACTAACAACACGGGCCGGGCTATTATTTTCGAGTACATGCCTTGTGTATATTGGACATGCCTTGTAGTCTGAGCCGTGTGCCCGACCATGTAACTAACAACACGGGTCAGGGAAGCTCATCAAGTACACACTGTGTACCTGTGGGACACGCTGTGTAGTCTTGAACGAGGACAGACCATGTGGACTTAGCTGTTTGACTGGGAAACGGGGTGGTGTACATGTCGTGTGTGCGTGTAACATACTGTGTAAGGTCAATACAAGTAGTCGGATGTGTCACAAGTGACACAGGTTGTTTGAAATAACATCATACATGCCGTGTAGTTTTTGTTCAATGGGAGTCGTGTGGCTCAGCCGTGCAGAAGGACCCGGGGAGGGGAGGGGAAGTCAAATACACCCCGTGTAGTCAGTATACACATCATGTAGTCTTGTTGTAAAAATTTTGAATGTCTTCTTCCTCCTATTTTATTTTGTGTTTCTTCGTTTTTGGTCTTTAATAAACTTGAATCTAAGGAATGTTTTGACCTTGTAGTTTCATGCCACCTAGACGACTGTGCATTGTTCGCCAGGAGAGCGGCGACGACTATACTCTAGAGATGGTGGGCCATGGGCTACCAGTGGATCCTACAACAGAGCCAGATGTGGTGCCAGTTTTTATACCGGACACAAGCGCAGAGATATAGTACCGTTTAGGCTTTATGCGGTTCATGCAGACCTTTTAGGGAGCACCGCAGGCTGCCACATCTACGGCCGAGCTGGCTCATATATTCTAGTAGCAGCATCCACCGACATTTCTAGGGGATGGAGGACTACAGGATGTGGAGTCTTAGCTAGGATCGATGCAGACTATTTTTGATCATCTTGAGAGGCCTCTAGGGTGGCAGGTCATGCTCACGACATACATGCTGCGTGATTCCGCCAAGAGGTGGTGGGATGTTACCACCCAGTCAGAGCATCACAGAGACATGGCGTGGGAAGATTTTCAGGTAGTCTTCTATGACTTCTTTTTTCAGGACATGCTGAGGGTAGACATAGCTCGAGAGTTCATGAATCTGTAGCACGGCTCTATGTCGGTGATGGACTATTCTGCTCGTTTTACCAAGATTTAGCACTTTTCACCCGTGCTGGTGGGTGATGAGGCATTGGGAGCCAGACGTTTTGAGGATGGTCTCCGATATGACATCCGAGCGCTGGTGAATGTTTTCAGGTTGCCTTCAGTAGATGCTATTGTGAACCAGGTACGGATTACAGAGAAGAACCTGCAGGAATCTAGTGGTGTGGGCCAGGGCGGTTCAACACCAGTTACTGGTACTATTTCTGCTGGTAAGTGGAAGAGACAGATGGACTTCTCTCAGGGTGGAAATACCAGTCAGACGAATTCTTCAGGTGGACAGGTCATGTGCTACTAGTGTGGTAGATAGGGGCACAAGAGGCCACGTTGTCCACGAGACCCAGTGGAGTGACGAGATTTCGGCAGGATGGGTCATCTGTAGCGCTTTTTCAGGGTGTTTCCACTGATGGCTAGTGAGAGGGGTTTTTTCCAGACTCCGCGAGCGGGAGCAGGACCTGCAGCTTCTTACCATTCATGGAACTGGAATATGTCAGGGCGTGCGGGCAGAGATGGGGGTCATGGCCGTGGTAGCCAGACACCAGGATCTCAGAGGCAATAGGGCGGGGCAGCTCAGGGTAGCCAGGCTGTGTCATAGGGCTACGGCACTGGACATGCATATGCAGTGCAACAGACCTAGCAGGAGCATGATCCCAGACTTTATATAGTCAGAGGTACTATTCTAGTAACATTTGTTTTATCTTCAGTACTTTACGATACTATTGTTACAAATAGTTTCATATTTGTGCCCATTGTGGAGAGGCTTGGGCTCTGTGTTTCTACTTCTTCGGATATCATGACGCTAGAAACTCCGTTGCGGACTAGAACGGATGGTGTGTGTCAGTGTAAGGAGTTCCCCTTGTGGTTGGTGTGTGTCACTTTCTTTGGGACCTCTATGTCTTAGAGATGACAGCTTATGACGTCATTATCAAGATGGACTAGTTGGTTCCCTTACGACCATTTGTAGACTGCTATCGTCGTAGGGTGTGTTTCATGTCACCAGAGGGCGGAGAGTTTCTATACAAAGGTAAATTGGGTGTTCAGGTGAGTCCTGTTGAACCAGAGCATCGTGGGCGAGGTGGAGTCACAACCCAGATTGCGATCTTATATATTGATGACCAGGGGACTTGTCAGACGGATTTCCATCTAGTGGTTGATCGTTTCAGGGATGTCTTCTCGGAAGACTTTTCAGGTCTTCCTCTGGATCGTGAGGTGGATTTCTCTATTGAGCTTGTGCCGGGAGCAGCACCGGTGTCCATTCCTCTTTATAGGATGGCTACGCCTGAGTTTCAGGAGCTCAAGAGGAAGTTAGAGGAGTTACAGGGAAAGAGTATTTTCTGACCCAGTACTTCTCCTTCGGGTTCTCTGGTCCTTTTTGCGAAGGAGGATTGTACTCTCAGACTCTGTGTGGATTATCGAAAGCTGAACCAGTTGACGGTTAATAAATGATATCCCTTTCCGAGGATTGATGATATTTTTTATCAAATTCGTAGAGCACGAGTGTTCTCGAAGATTTACAGAGATCAGGATATCATCAGCTGTGCGTGAGATCATAGGATATACCTCTTACATCTTTTCAGAGTAGATATGGTATGTACGAGTACTGGGTTATGCCGTTCGGACTCACGAACGCACTAGAAGTTTTCATGGATCTGATGAATCGTCTGTTCCATCCTTATCTGGACTCATTCACGGTAGTATTCATGGTCAACAACTTGGTTTACTCTCACACTCGACACGACCATGCCACCCATCATGAGATCATAATGAGTACACTGAGAGAGCATCAGCTATATGTTAAGCTCTCAAAGTGCCACATTTGGATGGACCATATTAACTTCTTGGGTCATATCATCTCAGAGGCCAGACTTGCCGTGGACCCAGAGAAGATGAGAGAAGTAGTTTCCTAGGAGCTGCCTAAGAAAGTGTTAGAGATACAGAGTTTATTAGGGCTGGATGTTTACTATAGGTGCTTCATACAAGACTTCTCCCACTTAGCAGCGCCATTGACTGGTTTGACTAAGAAGGGTGTGATGTTCGTTTGTTCGGAAGCTTGCGAGACAGCCTTTCAGGACCTCAAGGGAAGGTTGACATTAGTAATAGTCCAAATACTCATGGAGAAGTGGAAGAGCTATACAATTTACTGTGATGCATCAGGTATTGTTCTGGGAGTAGTGTTGATGCAAGGCGATTGAGTCGTTGCTTACGGGTCTCGACAGTTGAGGCCACATGAGAGTAATTACCTGACGCATGACCTTGAGTTGGTTGTAGTTGTTCATACGTTGTGTTGTTGGAGACATTACCTATTAGGAGAACATTTTGTGGTTTTCACCGAGTACAAAAGTCTCAAGTATATCTTTACTCAATGTGACTTGAATCTGAGATAGTGAAGGTGGGTTAAATACCTTCAGTCCTTTGATTTTGAGATTTCCAATACACTTGATAAAGGTAATGCAGTAGCTGATTCACTGAATAGAAAGACTCAGATACAGGCAGTGCAGGAGGACAGTGGTGAGTGTCAGCTCATGGATTTGTTCTCTAAGATGAATTTGGAGGTACATGATAGTCAGGGGTAGACCTATCTTTCCTTTTTAGCTGTGACTTCTACCCTCCTGGATAGAGTGAGGATGAGAAAACTATGTGATTCGAAAGGCCTAGTTCTATGGGAGTCGATGGAAAGTGAGGAACCTCCTCCTGGTTGGATGATAGGAAATGATGAGGTATTGCATTTCCATGGATGAGTTTGGGTTCCAGGGGATATACGCGAGGAGCTGATGCGAGAGTTTCATGCTTCAGCATGGGAAATCCATCGTGGGGTTACAAATATTTACCATGACTTGAGATGTTAGTACTGGTGGCTGGGTATGAAGAGAGTTGTAGTTGGTTTTCTTATAAGGTGTTCCACCTTCCAGTAGGTGAAGGTAGAGCATCAGAGGCCATCCAGACTGTTACAGCAGTTACCCATTCCGGAGTGGAAATGGGACGATGTCACGATGGACTTCGTGACTGGTTTGTCGAGGTCACCTCGAGGAAATGATGTCATGCGGGTTTTTGGGAACAGACTCACGAAGGTAGCTGAATTTTTTCCGATCAAGGATACCTTCAGTGTTGACAAACTTGGAAGGTTGTATATTCGAGAGATCGTACGTCTTCATGGGGTCCCTCGGTCTATCGTTTCCGATAAGGACTCATGTTTTACGACTCGTTTCTGGAAGAGTTTTCAGAGGGCACTGGTTACACAGGTGCTTCAGAGCACAACATACCACCCTCAGACCCATGGCTAGTCAGAGCGTATGATACAAGTTCTTGAAGACATGATGCAGGAATGCATTCTAGACAATGGGGGCTCTTGGGAGAATCATATACCCTTAGTCGAGTTTTGCTATAAGAATAGTTTTCAGGAAACTATTAAGATGGAACCATATGAGGCTTAATATGGTAGGTCGTTCCGATCACCTTTGTGATGGTTAGAGGCAGGTGAGGCATCTTTACTGGGACCACGTCTCATGCAGGAGACTTCTAAGCAGGTCTAGTTGATTCAGAAGCGGATGGCTACCGCAAAGTCTTGTCAAAAATCTTATGCTGGTCACCGCAGATGACCTTTAGAGTTCGTGGTCTGGGATTAGGTTTTCTTGCGTGTTTCGCGGAGGATGGGACACAGGCGGAATGGAGACAGGGTAAACTTTCACCAAGGTATGTGGGGCCATTTGAGATTCTGGAGAGAGTCGGGCCGGTTGCTTATCGGTTGCAGTTACCCCATAGGTATCGGGCCACGCACAACGTCTTCCATGTATCTCAGTTGTGCCACTATCATTCAAACCCATCTCATGTTTTTCAGCCCGAGGAGGATGATCTTAAGTTATATGCGTCCTTTGAGGATCATCTGATTCGTATCATTGACAGGAGCACGATGGTTCTCCGTGGCCGGTCAGTTCCTCTCGTACGGGTTCTTTGGTAGCATGGGCGAGTGCAGGACAAAACCTGGGAGCGGGAAACCGATATACATGCTCAGTGGCCGGAGTTGTTCACAAAATTATCTTCTCCACCCTTGGAAGGGCAATTCATGGAAGAATTGCTTTAAGGGGAGAAGTTTGTAAGAAATTTGTTCTTACTTTAAGGTATGAGTTTCTTCTTTTCTCTTTTCCTTAAGTGTTTTTGAGAAAATATGGAAAAAGGGGGAATATCCCTTATTTTGGAAAGTACACACCATGAACTTTTCCACACGTTGAGTACTTTTGGCCGTGTGGGATTAGTACACAGGGCGCGTAGCCATGTCAGCAATTAAGGGTGTAGGAACCGACTACACGCCGTGTAGTGGTCCCTTACACGCCGTGTAGTTAGTCGACATGAAAATAGTAAGGTGGTGGCCAGCTGTGTGACAAAACACGCCGTGTAGTCATGTTGGCAGATGAATAGTGCCACGCTGGTGGGAATCCTCTAGAGAAACAGTTTAAAAATGGGAAGTACATGCTGTGTACTCGGATGTACATCCACTGTACGTTGTTTTTTTCATTTAAAATGGGCAGTAGAATCCCCTATTTATAGGGAAGGCATAGAACGGTAAGAGAGATCAGAGGAGGAAGGCTAAATCTTCAAGGATCCGCCGAGCGCATGTTCGGAATCTGTTTCTGCATCGGGTGATCTCGTTGGAACCACATGGGTAAGAGCTTCCTTCTCCTGGAGTGTCTCTTTCTAGTTCTTCCTCTAAGTGATGTTATTTACATTTTAATGGGTTTCCTTCTAACCAAGATCTACACCGTCTTTAAGGGTTTTTGGAATCGATGTTCGCGTATATCGTTTGTTGGTGTTAATGGTAGGTGGCTTGGTGTTTATTTTCCAACTGTCGTGTGTTTTTGTGTGTTTTTTAGCTACTAACCCATATTTGGGGTGTAGTGTGGCTGAGGGTGTGGCTATTTAAAAACCTAGAACTATATAGGTAATTGAATGTGATATAAAAATGCGGTTTGGGATTGCTTCTTGGATCCATGACCACCCAGGGGTGCATTCCTCTGTTTAGCCATTTTTCCAGGATACCCAAGGGTATGACTTGGTTATTTATTCCTTTATAGTATTGATTATAGAATTTCCTTGAGAGGAATTGATTTTTTACTACTTGTTTACATATTGGGATTGGCCTGGTTACCTGTTAGCCTGAGGGCAGTGTTGTGATTAGCCTGTGGGCATTGTGCAACATAGCCTGTGGGAAACTTCTTCCGTGCCTGTGGGCAGCTGATTCTGTGCTTGTGGGTGACACTTCTTACGCCTGTGGGCAATATCCGTATGTCTGTGGGCAGATTCTTGTGGTTGGATTTCTCTTTTCCTGAGAGTATGAGTTTATGTGTCTGAGGACATTGGCTGTTTACTTAGAATATTCACTGTGGTGGTATTTTAAATTAAATAATTAAATGGATATTAAAAAGGAAATAAAACTAGTTAAGTTAGTTACTTTCAGTACTTCTTTATTTGTTGCATTTTATTATTGCACACTGTTGTTGCGTGATTTCACACAGTTGGGCATGGGCCTTTGGTGGGTGACTACTGAGATAAGTTTCTCACACCCTGTTTAGGTCACGCTTTTCAGCCCAAATAGATTACATTTCTACAGGTGTAGATAAGGAAAAGGGTCCTTATACAGGTACGTGATTGCTGGTGAGGAGTAGAAGAGCATGGGACCAGGCTTAGGCTCGCGATGCTACTTGCTGTTTCGTTTTTTTTACTTTGTACTGTGTTGTACTTTATTACTGTGTAACATGTTCTGCTTGTTTTATAGAATAGTGACATGCTGCATCTTCATATATATATGACTGCTGGTTTCCCTTTTTGTTATCACTTATCTATTTCAGTTATATATACTGTTACTGCTTCCATTTCTTTTGTATGTTTAAATTATATTCCACTACGCTACACATTGACAAATGAGGGCATAGTTTCCCCACTATCAGACCTGGGCCCTCGCTACTAGTCAACAACCTCTGGCGTTTGGGGAAATGCGCTTGAGGTTACGTGGCGAACAGGGTTCGGGGCACCCATTGAGTGGAACCCAGATCAGGGATGTTACAGTTATAGGATGATAAAGTATTATAGGAATATAATTATTACAAATAAATAATTATATGCATTTAAACCACTCCAAACGAGTGAACTGATACATAGTTCCAATTTTATGATAATTATTAAATATCTATTGAAAAATAAACCTACATAATAATATAATGAGATTAAAATAAATACATTGAAACACACACACACACACACACACACATATATATATCTATATATTCAAGCCATTTTTCAAATAGAACTAACCATTACCATCACTTTAAATTAATATAAAGACTATAGACAAAACAACTCTAAATGGCCAACATGGTTCAATTAATTGAATTATTAAATGAAATATTATAACAAATGTGTTATAATATTTTAAATAAAAATTAATTTGATTATTAATTAGGGAATTTTGAATGAAATATAACTATATAGAAGGTCACAAAACAATTCTTCTGATTCATAACTCATGTAATGGTTTCTCTACAAAATTTTAAATTTATCCATCTATTACCACCAATTTTTTTATTGTATTCCTTTATTTTTTCATATATTTAAGGATATTATTATCCAATTAAAAAACTTTTTTTGGGTGGGGGTCACTCCCACTCCTTTTTGCATTCTTTTGATTAAGTATTACAATACTCAATCCCTCTCTTAACATCATCTCTTTTTCCAATATTCATATTGTTTATCTCATGGATAAATTTTATATCTTTTTAGCCATTTTTATTATCTTTATATTTTTTTACTCTATACGGTGTGAACATATAATATTTAAAAATAATTTTAGAAGGGTGATTGTTGATAATGTTATTCCAATCATTTTATTAGACTTATCTTGATAATCTATTTACCATTATTTAAATAAGGGTCGTTATATATTATGTTTCCATGTTTATAAAAGAGTTCCATTGGGGTAAATTATGTATTGTATTGCTTACTATCATTTGTTGAATGCATTGGAAAATACATGATTAGTGAGCACAATAATTTTATACATTGGGGTGTCTTAAAAGAAAAACTAGAACGAGTACTAGGTTTATGGTTATCCATTTGAAAATTATTCCCTGATGAAGGCTATGATGGAATTTCCTTGATGTGAAACATTATTTAATCCATCAAGAAGAAATTATTTATTGTAACAAAATTATATATTTTTATTTTTATTTCTCCAATTGGTATATATTACTCATGATATCAATTATATGGAAGTATTTGATTATTTATTCCATCCATATTATCCATCGATTATTTATTTTATGATATAATCCATTATATGGTACCCCATACTAAGCATTTTATCAGTATTATTTTAATTATTTACCCTTTTTCCATTGATGGAATGAATTTTACAAAAAATGATCTCTGTATAAGTAAAAGGCGAATAAAAATATTTTATGGGTTATAATGATGTTTCCCATATAATATATTAAAGTTATATGCATCTAATCTGAAAATACAAATGAAAATTGGATCCAATGTACTGGGATATATTTATTTTTTACTATCTTTAAAAATAACCAATAAATCAGGGTAACTGGAGTCATGTTTTTAATACTTGGTGTTATTGAAATTTTAGTACAAACCTTATAAACATAATTTAGAATAACATAGCTATAAAACATAACTTTTTGAAAAACACTAGGAAATTATATAAAAATTTCTAGAATGGATTGAATATTCTCTAATCATTTATAATAAATATATTTTAATTATATTTTGTGATATATAATACTTTTTTTTATTGGTTAAGTAATTAATTTAATTAATTATATAGAAATAAAATTTATCGAAATACTAAAAACCACATCAACACCTATAACCAATGTAGCGATTTCCCTCCTAAACCCAAAAAGGATAGTGTGGGATTTGAGACTATTATCACTATATTATGTTAGTTTATGAAGGATATGAGAAATTACCTCTCTTATATGGTAGAATCTATTTCATCCCAGTATGGGGTATAAAATTTGGATAATTTTATTTTGAATAAGCCCATAAATTTAAATATAATCATAAATCCTTTAGTGAAAGGGAAATGGACAAAATAAATAAATAAGATATTCCATGTAATGATATATAGTGATAATAGAAGTTTATGGTATCATTATATAATTTACTAGTACATTTTGATCAATGGATATCATTTAGTTGAAACACTAATAAGGATTAATATATAGAAAAAAATAAATTTAATTACGTAATGGTTATAATCCTTGAAGAGATTTATTACAAGGAAAATATGTGATAGGAAACTATTTCATGAATTTATAAAAACTAGAAGAGGAAAATATTGAATATTATGTATAAAAAATTAAATCCTTATTATGATGTTCTATACACTCTATATAAATTATTTAGTCATTTATTTATCACTTATTTTATGAGTTATAGAAAAAAATCAATGAGTTTTATTTTACCAAACATTCTACTATTATTAGGATAGATGGATAGGTGTTGTTGGGAATGAGAATGATTCCACAAAATCTAATACTTCCAATGAAATATAAAAGAAAAATAGGACGATAGAGAACAATGTATAATTTTTTTTTCAAATGATAACAAATTAATCATATAATTTAAAACATATAAAATTTTGTAAGGAAATACCATGGCCTTCAATTAAGGGATTCATTGTTTGTGATACATGTAGAGATAATTTTCATCCCACTCATGAGTGAAATGTGACGAGGGGAGCTACTAATGATGAATTATTAAATTAAAATTAAATTATAATCTCTTTTGATCAATTTCACAATCATTAAAGGAACACAAAATAGAATATTATAAGAAATAATTATTAGCCATATAAAATTAATATAAAATATTTTGAGGTTCCAAATATGAAGTAGAAGTTAGATAGATCATAAAATAAAATTTAAGATAATAACTTTTGTATATTTTCCCCTATATACTATTATATATCTAGAAAAAGATATATGAAAATTTAATTTTCCCCTGATACATAAATGGAAGAGTTATAAGTTAATATTATTTGTGAAAAAATTATTATTGAAAATATTGGGTTGTTCAATTTATAATGCAAATATTTTATCTACAAGTAAACCATGTTTTCATTCCAATGGTTAACATTTATGTGATTCTTGGGATCAATTGGATCTTAAATTATAATTTATTGAATTTTATATGAGTAAAAGATGTTAAAATTTTAATAGCATGCACAAAATCATCTGTTTATAGAGGAGATAATTTATTTCATAATTCTAATTTCGAACCACCTATAGTGTCTCATAAAACAGAAATGTTTAGTAAACAACAAGAAAAAATTAATTAAAGATAAAAATATTCTATTAATGTAGAATTTATCTTTTATGAAAGATTAATTTATTTTATTTTTTTAGGGAATTATTAATACCTTTAATTTTTCAAGATGACTAATTCTACATTTTTCTTATAAATGATGTAAAACACATATCTAGAACTCTTGAGATAATATTTATAGATTAATTTTTATAATTAATGTAACATATAAATGAAGGTGGTTATAAAGGATTCATATACGTTGGTGTCCCACCATGGAGTGTATTTACTCTATTTATAAAAAATAGAGATGGATTTATGTGGTTGTGCATTGATTATAATGAAATTAATCTCATTGTTATTATAAAAAAATACCACTTTACAAGTACTGATGAAATATGTTTTCAACTTAAATCGGATAAATTATTATCAATGATTAATATTTTTTATAGTTAACTAAATTAAATTTTAATATGGGAGACACACTAAGAGATATTTTTAATACATGGTTGGAGAACTATGAGTTCATAATAATGTTTTCTGTATTGAAATATGTTCCATATTAAGATATGAATCTATGGAAAAGTGCATTGAAGGATTAACTGAATATATTTTGTATTTATTTATTTATGGTATCTTGATATACTCTAAAATAAAATATAGTGGGTGAATTATTTTTTAATTTTTCATAAAACCCATTATAAAAACATTTATATGAAAAGATCAATAAATGTGAATCTAGGTTTTAAAATTTTTCTTTTCCTAATAATTTTGCCTCAAAGGATTGACCACATTTTGACCCTTAAAATTTAAATTTTATTAAATAATGATCAACACAGAACAATAGTAATGAAATATAATGTTTCCTAGGCTTAGCTGGTTATGTTAGTGATTTGTTTAAAAAATCGTGATTATTAGACTAGTTAACCAAGTTGAAATGTCACGAGGTCAAATTAACATTTTTAATTGAGTGTAATTTTATTATAATGAAAAAAAATATTAAATCACCAATGTTTAACTTATCTCTTTGTAATTATATATTTGTGATATGCAGTGATGCATTGAAGATTGTATCGGGGTTCAACCTTGAAAAAAATTATATTATTGATGATTACGAATAAAATAAATATAAAAAAATTGATAAAATTATCCAACTCATGACATAGAGTTGGAAGTGGTATTGTGTTCTTTTATTATAATATATAAATATATATACTATGAAATATATGTTATATATATATAAGGGTATAAATATGTTTACATATATATTTACATATAAATAACTCAACTTGAAACAAAGAGGATGGTTGGATGTATTACCCCTACACTAGTAGCCCAAATATGGTGTCTACCTTTTGAAATTGGTATAAAATACAATGAATCACATCTCGAAGGACCAATTAGATTAGAAGTATAGGTATAATAGATACATTGTATAAGTATTTACTAGAATTGAAAACATAAATTACACAATAAGTTTTCTTTGTGAATTCAATTATTCATCTTAGTGTATCTGTACATATCAATCACAAAACATGTCTTGGTATCTGGGGGAAAATAAGACATAAAAAATGGGTGAGATCAAAAGCTCAATAATGGTAAGCGTACAATAGATGCTGTTAATAAATAAGTAATAAAAATATGGAATGATAAATAACTAAAACACATGAAATTTAATGAATTTCAGGATAATAATATGGCAGGAATAAATGATGATAAAAAAATGGAACAAAAATAATTAAATTATTGTGAATCATAACCGCAACTATTCTAACTAATTGAATAATCACATGGGATATTAATAAATGAATTCATGACGATGGAATGCATAATACTGGACATTTAAATATACCCTCTACAGATTGTTCCAAGACATATAAATAATATTCATTCCTGGTTCCAATAGTACTATATAAATGGGTAAGGAATCGATCCAAACCCCGTCTACTTTGTCTCATTAGACCTACCATTACATTGAGTAGCTATAACAAGCCCTTCCCATCACTTACTAAGTCCAATGTATTCCTCATATGATAGGAGAGAAACCTAATACAAAAAATATTCATCCTTAAACTTGTATAAAAATTTAAATATATTTCCCAATCAATAAACATAATCAAAAACCCTCCAAAGTAAAATTAATTCTATCAACATAGTACATCTCATGTTAATTTGATCATAAAACATATAAAGAAATAATAAGGATTATATCAATAGAGTATATCTCCATTGAAGTATAAGTATCATAAAATAATGTCTTATTATAGTGAAATTTTTTTCAATGATCACCTGGAATATTTCATGAGAAAAATAACCTTTCTATTAAAATAAACCTTTTTTAATTTTAAAATAGAAAATTCTTAAAATATTTTCAATAATTTTTTTTGAAAATCAATAGTTTCAACTATGAATTTCTATAATATTAGGTTTAAATTTTCATTATAAATTACCTTGTAAACATGTAATGTAGTATCAATGAAATGACATTAATAATGGAAGCTATTTCTATACATTCCACACAAGTTAAAAAGAACATTGCTTTTTCACCATAGAAATGTTACAAAAGTTCCATGTCCAAAAAATAGAAAAGAATATTCAGTATAAAACATTATTTAAAAAGTCAAAACGGGAAAAAAGGGAACTATTACATGAAAAAGTTTAAGAATTACTATAGGGTAATTAGATACATTTATTTTATGATAAAAATAACAAATTAATACCCTAAGAGAGACTAACCAACCAATCACGAATAATGATGAGATTTTGAAATAAACCCTTAAAACATTGTTAACTCTTGAATAATAATCCCCATTAAAGAAAAAACATTAAATGAAACCTTAAATACAATTAATATATATTAATTAATGATATATCTTAAAAAATTGATTTATATACACCACAAAAAAATAGAAAATTGTTTCATATGACATATGTCTCAAGGATTTAAACATAAATGAGAAACTTTTGCCTTGAGTTTGAGTTATCAGTTTCATTCTATATCATCCATAATAATATAATAATTTTAATTATTTAATTTCTCAAAAATCAATATCATGTTTAATATTCCTTCTATTTCACTTTTTAACATGATATATAACATTACTTAGTAAATTAAGTTTACGTCTAATCTTTTGATGAAATTTGGATTATGTGCTAATAGTGACATAGATAGGTTGAATATGCTGAAAGAGGATAAAAATATCATGAATAATAATCATGATATATTTAAAATGATTATAAATCAATTATAATTGTAAACCAATTTTGAAATATATTTATGAAAAATTAATTATGTTGCAATCATGGTGATAGTATGTCATACACATGCATGAGTAACGTTTCCATATTCAATGATTATTATAGAAAGAAGATAAGAGATATGTTATAATTAAAAAATGATAATAATATAATATAAACTAAAAAATTTATTTAAATATACTTATATGTATCATCCATGTGGTATGGTGATGAAAATAGAGTACATCCTTTCATGAAGGTGATAATCCATACATACTCAAATGACTTTATCATCTTCTATTGAGTTAAAAGGTAAAAAATAAAATGATATAGTATATTTTCAGAATGATAAATATATAATTAATATTATTATTATTTCATGTACATAACATATATAAATTTACATTACCCGTATTACCTACCTTGTAATGTGATACTGAAAAAATAACATAACTTTGTGAGGCAGTATTCCACCGTACAAACGAGCGACATTATAAAATCCCATACGAAATAAAAATTTGATATTTATATATCATATAATTAATAAAAAATTATAATAATGTTATAAATATCAAAATTATACTTTTTATCCATCATCAAACACAATCATGTGTGGTTTTTATGGAAAACATGTCACATCGATTCATGAGGTGATAGTCCTCTGTGCCCACAAACAAGGATATCGTTTATGATTCAAGGGAAGAGGAATGGATATAGATATTGAAATTGTCATAATAAGATTTTATTTTATATTATAAAATGGATTTATTCATAAGAATAAATGAATAGTATTTTAAGGAGGTGTATGTATAAATAAAACAAAAACACATTTTTAGAATTTTTGTATCATGTCAGAGAACCTCTTTATAATTATACATAATGTAATAATAGAATAAAATTATAATAAAATAGGTTTCTAGGATGAAGTTTTGAATGTTCAGAAGTTTATTTTTAAGGTCTTGGATGATCAAAAATGGTTTTATGTTTTGAATGAGAGATAAGAGTGGGTGGACTTTTATAAATTAGGTGAGTGGATCACAAATACTATTTAAAAATGAAATGGTTTACCCTCATTTTTAAGACTCCAAAAGGTTCCTAAATGAATTAATATCTATAATTAGTCATTTTAAGTTTAAAATATATCTTTAAATTATGTTTTATACAAGTTTTAATGTCATTTTAACCCACATATTTTAAGTTTAACCCATTGTAAACTCATTTTTTACCTTTCCATTATAAATAATTTTCAATATTTTTACTATTTTACTATGGTAAAAAGTTAGTTTGACATTATTTGAAAATGGAAATTATTCTTATTCAAAATATGTAATCATTTTTTTCAAATTACATTCACAAATAAATAATATAAAATTAATCTCACGGACATGATGGGAAAGACCGATTTCAAAGGGAAAATGATCACAACTATAAATTGTTTTTATAAAAGTAATTAATATTAAAATTATAAAAAGAGGTAATTTGGATTTATATATATATAATTGAACCAATTTAAAATATATATTAACTTTGTAATTAAATGAAATGAAAATGCATTTTTAAATAAAAATTTAGTATTTTTCATTATTAATTAAAATATGAAACATTTGAGATTAATCAAAAAAAGTATCCCTATGATAATTTTGATATTATTATTTCAAAATTTAATTTAATTTTTTCAAATATATATTCTAATAGTGGTAAAAAATAATTTAAAATGATTTTCACACAACATGGCTAATCATCCTTGTAGAAAAAGAGATTTCTAGAAACAATTTCATTATCCATAAAATAATTATTATTTTATTTATAATTAGTATATGACCATTGAATTTAATATATATATGTTTAAAAAATAAAATTTACATAATTTATTATGTACTATTCAAACTGTCACAAGAAGGTTTTTGAATTCTCCCATTATTCTGGTTTGGGGCTGGTTCTTTGTTATTTTCGTGGGAACCATGTGTGACATGCATTGAATTTTTTGTGTATTTGTTCCATTTATCCTAGGTATAAATTTTCCCCTCATATTTCCTAAGTTTCATTGAGAAAAAATGTATGTTTTGGGTTAGAAGAGTGTGGCACACAGTTGGTTCATGATTAGTTGGAACTATGGGCCCTTTCCCTATAACCATGTGATAGGTTGTAGGTTGAGGCTATAGCTACCGCACGTCCGGCGCATGGTCATACACCTCAAACCTGGAATCGTGCAATAGGTAGGGGACTCAGCCAAAAGTAGTTTCACTATGTCTACATAATAGTTCAGACAGTGTGGATTAATCGTGCAGTAGGTTCCCTCTTTAGTAGACATGGATGCACGATCTCCACACAGTTTTCCTTGCCATGCGAACTAACCATGGGGTCTATCCAATTCATTAAAATTAAGGGCTTTTGTTTTATCTCTTTTCATTTTTAACCCCAATACTCCCTTCCAATTTACCCATCATCCCCTTCCCTAGGCACACCTTCGTCCATCTCCTCTCATTATGCTTCAATTTTGGTGTGTTTTTTGTGTAGATTTATGAAGGGAACTCCATTTAAGTTTCTCCTCTCTTGATTTCTTCTCCAATTAGAGTTTTTATCTCCCTACACTTTGGGGTTTCAGTTTTTTGATAGGATGGGTGTTCGATTTTCTAATCCATCTAGTTTGATAGGGTTTGATGTTGATGTTTTTGGTCAAATAATTCCGTCATAGGTTTGTCCCTTGTTGTAGTTGACGTTTAACATCATTTTAAAGAGGATTCTCCTTGTGAGGAAGGTGGTTAAATTTTATAAAATTGTTATTTGAATTTAATATGCTTGTTAAAATATATAAACAAGTTCTATGGTTTAGTTTTGTTGTGTGAAAGGTGTTTTTAGTGGTTTGGCATCCTCATGCGAGGGGAATGAATTATACAATGGAAAATGGGTATGTTTTTCTGCTTTCCACAAAGTGGTGTTTATGAGAATTTTTCAGGAGGTTTTTAATTGAGAAGAACGTATTTTTAGAGGCAGTTAATGTTTAAATGAGCATGGATTTAGGTTTTAATAGTAAAATGTAATACGTTGGCATGTTGTTCTTGTTATGAACTTTCAAATATTAATAGTATATTTTTTAGTGGATGAAAAGATTATTTTAAAAATGACAGTGGATTATATGTTGGTTTACTAATGGGATTGGTCCATGGAATTAAGATATCAATTGTATACTTTTTGTGTTTTTTAAGAGAATTTATGAATTTATTTATGTGATTTTCATTTTATTTGAATGCTTTTTCTGGTGTGAGTAAAATAAAAAGGGTTTGTTTTTTATAAAATTGTAATTCACTTGTATTTCTTAGAATTTATATAAGAGTGTGGTGATATGTATGACATGTGAACATGAACATAACCATAACAGAATCCCAAGTATCTACATGGACTGACTTGTTATAGTATTCTAGATGATTTGGAAGTGATTCATTCTGAATTCAGCTAGTAGGATTGATGATTAAAACACTAAATAAACATTGTGATGATTGGAGACAACTAGTCCCAAAGGGTTTTCTCCTCATAGTGAATCTTGTATGAGAAAGTTGTGAATGTGGATTATATACCACCCTTAACCAAGGTATGATGTTCTAGTGTTCCACTATAACTATATTAAACATATAGATATACCAACGATGCTCTACCTTATATTATGTGGTGCCATCTATCGACATACGATAGTCCTTATGTGTGTGTACTTATGAATTCCTTTTAAATAATGTTTTTTGGGAAATATTTTTTCCTTGAATGTATTTTAGAATGGGTTTCCAAAAAAGTCTTTGTAGAAATGTTTTAAAAGAATTTATATAAATTTCCATGTTATGTAATATTTTAAGGTTATTGCATGGAATCCATTTTTTGGGTGGCATCATACTAGGCATTAGCTTACACCATACATACACAATTGGTTTTATGTATACTTGTTCTGTTTTACCTAGGCATGTGAAAGATGTTTAGTGATTATGGTTTGGGATTCTACTGGTCTTTTCATGTGGGGTTTAGTTGCAGTGGGTTGAGGATGTTGATCCTCATGTTGAAACGTGTTTTGGGATGGTGCTTTAGTTTTATTTTATTTGTAGTCCCTTTGGGGTTTTTTCTCAATGTTATAAAAATTGAACCTGAATTTTGTTTATCCACATTTCAGTTACTTGTTTTCAATTATGGTTTATTTATTTTGTTCGGTTTTTATGGTTATAATGTATGGTGAATTAATTCCCAAAGAATATTATTGACACCCAAGAGCATGTTTCCAACCCTTGGGGATCTTTAATTTTCTTTGGGCCATGTCATAGACTGGGTTGGGAACTGAGTCTGATAAAGACCCAGATTTGTTCATGAAAAAATGGTATCTGGGATGCTATGCTTTTTGGGTCTTGTTCGTTGGGGAATAGTCTCGGTAGACAGAAGCTAGGGTGGTTGTTAAATTATTTTTTGGTTATGAGTATGGTTCTTGTTCAGCACGCCTTGAAATAGGACTCAAGATTCCATGGGAAGTAGGATTTCATTCAGGATTCATGGTTTCTATAGTTTTTCGGTGTTTCGGAAATGACAATGGAGTTGGGCCAATAGCCTCAATGAGGTCATAGGGCTTGGAAATCTATATTGAAATGGGGAAATGGTGCTATGAAACATTCCATGATGTGGGTTTGAGAGGTGTATGGACACCAACCATATGTCTGGGGCACCCATCGATACTAGATTCATCTTTATTTTCCTTTTGCCCCCATGGGTTCTGAAAAAATTATTTTGAGAAACCTCGATTCAAAATTAATGAAAACTAGATTTTAAAGTGGAGATAGATTTATTTTCAAAAAGTGGAAAATATGTTTTCAAAATTATTTAATTTATTTTTGGGAAAGGTGGATTTTTGTAAAATGGTTTTGAGTAATTGGGTATGGGTTTATTGAGATTGGATTTTCATACTATAAACATGTTATTTATCAAAAAACTTCCTATTTGGGAAATGGAAATTTATTTTCAAAAGTTGTTTTTGGAAACATTTTTTAAATGATATAATAGGGGTTTTAAATAAAATAGCTACTGAAGATGTACTGGTTTTTGTGCAGATGGGATTCCATTTGTGGCTGTGAAACCCAAATATCCTATTTTATTTCCAAATGATATTATAAGATGAAATGTGATGTTTTGGTAACCGATGATTATATGGTGTTTCCTCTTATATTCTGGGAATGTTGTTTGAAAAATTATTTTATTTTGATAGTCCTTCCAGTCTGAATGGTGTTTTCATTTTTTTTGTTTTTTTTAAATGAGTCAACTTTGAAATAATGGTTTGTGGTTTCTTTAAAAAAATGATTTAGGAAGCCTTTTCTTGATTTATAGCCTATAACCAACTACTTTTTACTTTATTCATTAAATAAAAACCTTATCAAATATTGATTGTTCTTCTATGTGATAATGAATGTGATAATGTACCATGAATAGATGTTGCATTAAAGGGTCATAGCGAATCCCTGCTTTGATGAGAACCCGAAAGTTCCAGGACATTGTTCTTGAATATTTGTTCAATGTTCGAATGATGTTATTTGAGGGACAGAAATAATACAGGCCATTAGGGATGAGGACTCATAAAACTTTGATGCACCTTATCATGGTGTGCTCCCATGGTAATATCCAGGAGAATATTATGAGAAGAAGACCCACTGGTAGGAAATCCACATTTCATAGTGTCATTGGATGTTCTTGTCTGCAGACATGTGTATTGGTCTTTGGAATTTAAGATTATTATTAATGGGTATTACAACTCTCACACTTAGATGTGTTGACGAAAACTGTGATGACACACTGTTCGCAGCGAGGTAGGATAGACTGGGTGCATCACGAGTAATACTACAATAATAGATAATGAGAGAAATGATTTGTCCCTTCTGTTCCATAACAGAAGTAGATATCTAAGGGCCATTGATTGAAATGATATGTCCTAAATAAATCCATGGTCATTGTATAGAATGGGAGAGTTCAATTTTGAAAATTCAAAGAATGAATAAAAGAGAACATTGGATGATGGCACTAGAATTAAACCTTCTTGATTCGAGATATCGTGACAAATGGATTATATTACACAGTAAGCCTTTGTTTGAGGTGAAACGTCATTGCAACGTTAACTTCTTTCTCTATGGGTTCCTTGGCGTGTTTCTATATGCTAACCTTGGACTTTAGGTACGATATGCCTAATGCCACTAAGAAAGAGGCCTAGAGGGTCACACACTACGTGTGTCCAGGTATCTTAGTTAAATATTAATTTAACAAGTTAAATAAATATTATTCCCCAATGTGGTTAAATAATTATATAAGGATGCCTGATCGCATTTATTTCGACACTAGTTTTTCGAGAGAATATATTGTGGGTGAAATAATATATATTTATTAACATGTAATGAAGTTACATTTATTTAATAAATAAATAGAAATTACTCAAGGTCTAATAAATGTGGTGGAGGAAATAAAGAAAAATGAAAAAAAGTTAAACATGTCATGTACATTGAATGTACACGCCCTGTAGTTTTCATGGAAAATGAGTAAACTCTATGTATTATTGATTACATGCTGTGTAGTTTTTCTAGTCTGGAATTTTAGGAAATAATATCATTTTATTAAATTATATCTATTATTATTAGTGTGCGCGCATGTCAAGGAATTAGTCATTCAACATGGGGTTTTCAATAAGATTTAATGAAATTAATAAAACATGTAACACAATTATTTATTTTCATAACTCTATAACCTCAGACCTGATTATTAATATCCTCACAACCAAAACACTTCAATAAATAATCATTATGCACAACAATTTTGGAGAATTCTCCCAAGACTGGAAGAACTCCTTCCTCCAAGAACATTCTCAAGACCGAGTGAGATCCTCCTCCATCGGATCATGTTAATTGAAGGAGGACATCGCAAGTGAAGGCTCATATGTGCTAGAACCCAATAATCTCTTCAGCGATGTCCATAGATATATGGAGAACATGTGGATCATCGCTAGAGGAATCCTACAATTGGATTCTATGATGCAATTATGGATCACATCGGATTGTGACTGGAGACATCAACGAAGAAATAATTACATCACGGTATTTATTTTCAATTAATTAAATTAATTATAACCAACATATGATGATCCTATATTTATGGTTCTGGGACTCCCTATTTATTTTTCGTTCTAAATTCTATTCCATAGATCCGGAACTTTATTATCATGAAAGATCATGGATTGATCTTTGATAACACTAAAATTAAAGTTATGTTAACCCACCAACGCGTTTCTGCTATTCCCGGAACCTACAAGTGGAATCAGAGTGGTCATCTCATGGATTATAATTGTTTAGTTTTTAGTTTGTGATTTACACATTTAATATTTTATTTGTTTCAGTTCAAGTAAACCATTCTTTAAAATATAAATCTCTAGATTTGTTCCTCCCCTCTCATTTCTCATTCACCTTACACAAACTAATTTTGTTTTTAATTTTGATTAAAATAAAGTAGAGGAACTCATCTAGAGGTTCCAAACTCTTTTGTCCATATAACACCAGAATAAATGGATTTTATTTGTAGGTACACGCCATGTAGTCTAAGTTTAATGCATTGACTGGTCCACCAAATCAGGCCCTGTATTGGATCCTATCTAAGTCATTTATGTCACCGTGTGTTGACCAGGAACATGTGGCACACAGTTTCCAGATTACATGTTGTGTGGTCCAGCTGAACACGACGTGTAGTTCTTTCAGGTTAGGGTTGGACCATGTACCATGTAGATGGATTGCCTACATGGAAACTGTGTAACATGGATACTACATGGCGTGTGTCCAATTGAACAGGTCGTGTTCTCCGAAAATTTCGGATTTACATCTACACGCCATGTCCCCTGGCGTTTACTTCGGATGGACGGTGAACAAAAATACACGCTGTGTAGTCGGAACTACACGTCGTGTACTCATCAAAATTATGCAAATTTATTAAAATTTATTATTATATTATTCAAAACCTTGAGGCATGTACCATATTGCAGGCGTAAAGCTGAGGCACAACACATGATATGTGTTTTATATATGTGTGTTTAATTTTACATCTGGGTAATGAATAGGAATTCACCGGGTGGCTTCCAAGGTACAATTTTTGTACAAAAATAATTTTAAATGAATTTATTTGTCTAAAATAATGATGGATGAGAATCTCATGGAAATTCAGAAAAAGGGTTAATGATAAAATGATTGATTAATTAATGATAATTAATTTATTCGAGCGTGATTTATCTTAAACAAGAATGATTAAAGAATTGAATGCTAGTTTTATTAATGTGTAATGTCATTGTATGTATGGATGATAATGATCTAGACCAATACCTTTGTATGTGAATGGTTTATTTTAATTTATTTATTTAACTTAAATTTGATGGCATGTGTGCGTTCTCCTCATTAATATATAGGGCCTTTGTGCCCAATTTTTCTTCTATGTAAAACTATTTTACCCCTACCTGCGTGTGAGATAAATTCATATGTAATGGATAGAGCTCCTTTGATTGTGGAAGTGGCTCAAATTAGGATCCAAGGCGAAACTAATTCAAGGAGATACAAAGGTGGATAGGTGGAAAGCTGTAAACACAAACCAGAGAGGTTCAAGGTGTTTTACACCTAGGTATTGGGTTAGTTTATCAACTGCTAGATAAACTAACCAATAAAAAATCTCATGATCATACCATTTATTTTATTTTTATCTGTTTCATGGTTTAAATTTATTGTGTATGTGTTGTCACAATCACAAAATTAATGAATTAAACAAGCATGCAAGATGGACCAAAAATAAATCCATCTTAGGCATAAATATTATATTACACATGGTTAATCACATATGTATATGCCTTTTAATATTAACTAGAATATAATCAATGATAATAAATAGGAAATTTATGTATAAGGATAAAATCCCTCAATGAAAAATTAAGTCGGTATAGCCTTCCATAATCATAGTTAGAATCGAACCATAGTTCAAAGTTCTTAACCAACCCCAGTTGGGGTAATTTCAATTATCGAGGAATTCTAATTCAATCTTTTGGGTTAACTTGACTTGGTTTTCCTCAAGGGTTGACTACCACAGCAGGACTAGGTGTGACCAAGAGGAAAAAGTTACAGAAATCCAAAATAAAAGGATTTTAGGATTGGGGAGTCCACTCAGTTTATTAAGAAACTGAGAGTTAATGCAGTTGGCATTTTGAATTCCTAACTAAAACCCTTCAATTTTCTTTACCAACCCTATTTGGGGAAACGCTAAGGGAAATATTTATCCTTTCAACAAGAATATTCAGAAAATAGAATATTCTGAAGCCAATGGTAAGGGCTATTGGATTTTGATAAAATATTCAGAGACTAATAAGTATTTATTTATTTATTTGTCTCATTTTATAGTAAAGTAAAAAACCTTTTATCATCATAATTTTTAGTAATGGAAAGAAAAATAATTCACGACATATCTTTACTAACAATACTCGAGAAAGAAAACCTTCTCTGGTATCAATTTTCAAGAGTGGCATAGGCGTTTACGTGTCATCCTTCACCATGGGAAAAAGTTGTATGTGATAGAAGAGCCTATTCCAATTTTTCCTAGAAAAGAGGCTAGTGGTGAGGAACTATCTCTCTATATGAAACAAATGGATGATGCCACATATGTCCAGTGTTTCATTCTATCAGCCATGCCTAATGAGCTTATAAAGTAATATGAAAACATAGTCATGTATAGCATGATGTATCACCCTAAGGATATCTACCAAGAGAAGGTGAGACATGAGAGATATGAGATCTCCAATGCTTTGTTTACAACTAATCCAAGAGATTCTATGCCTGCAGGGCCACATGAAGTCGAGCTCATTGGCTATATTTAACGCCTGGACATCTTAGGGATTATGTTCTCGGATGAGTTGCATATAGATATCATCCTATCATCACTTCCCAAGACCTTATCTAGCTTCATTGGAAATAATAACATGGGAAACAATGAGAAGAGTCTATCAGAAATTTTAACCATAATTATCCAGGTAGATAAGGACATGGGGTATGAAAAACCCACAGTCCTTATAGTGAATATGAAGGGTAAGGACAAGGAAAAGGGGCCAAATACTTATAAATAGTTTGGAGCCCCCGAGCATCGTCTCTCCAAGAAGGAGAAGATCCAGAGGTAGGGCAAGGAATGAGAGGTAGTATGTTTTGCATGTGGTAAGTAAGGCCAATAGAAGAGGAACTGCTCCCAGAAGTGTGGGGATTCTAAAGGTGTGTTTCTTATCGAGTTTAATCTTTCAATTTCTACACATTGGATATTAGATACAACTGGTGGGGCTCACATCTATTTTCAATTTCAAGAACCAAGAATATTTAGAAATATTTTACAAGGTGAGTTGGATCTTCCAGCTTCTAGTGGCACAAGGCTGCCTGCTTTGACTATTAGCGATTTCCACCTCTCATTGCCGACTAGGATAATTTTGGCATTACATAAATTTTATTATGTGCCTAGTGTTACCAAGACCCAAATTTATGTATCCTATTTGGATATAGTTGGATTTATTTTCACGTTTGGAAATAAGGGTTTTTTCTTTTATAAGAACAACATATGTTATGGTATGACACATTTAAATAATTGTTTTTAAATATTAAATTAAAAAATCCAATTGTTGGACATTGATAAAAAAACAAAATCACATGACTCATACATCACCCACTTGTGGCATCACCATATCAATCATGTAAATGAGAAACACTTGAAAATGCACTGCCAAGATGGATATTTAGACTCTAATAATCTAAAAACACTTGATAGATGTCACACTTGTTTACAAGGTAAAACGACCAAGCCGCCTTTTGGTGGACAAGGAGAAAGATCCATAGAGCTTCTTGGATTGGTGGACATCGATGTTTGTGGACCATTTCCCGTAGAAGCTAGAGGTTGATATTTTAACTTCGTTACTTTTACTAGTTATTTGAGTAGATATGTCTATGTCTACTTAATGGGGTATAATTCAGAAGCCTAAGAGAAATTTATGGAAGTCAAGAATGAAGTAAATAATCATCTTGGTAAGAAGATAAAAAAACATTGATCAGATCGTGGCGGATAATATCTGAACCATGAGTTCATCAATATTTTACGAGAGACTAGAATTCTATCTCATCTCACTCCTCCTTATACACCATAGTGGAATGGTGTTAGTGAATGGAGGGACCACACCTTATTGGACATGGTGAGATAATTTATTAGTCATATAGATCTTCCATTATCCTTTTGGGGATATGCATTAAAAACTGCAGCATACACATTAAATAGAGTACCATGTATAGCGGAAAATGGAATTCCATCTGAGTTATGGATTGGAAAGAAACCCATTTTTTCTCACACACGTTTATGGGGATGAAAGGATTTTGTTAAGGACTTCTCAGGAAACAAACTAGCACCCAAGGGCACAAGGTGTATCTTTATATAATATCCCAAGGAAACAAAAGGATATTACCTATATAACCCTTCAGAAAAGAAAGTGAATGTCACCAGACAAGTCGTCTTTCTTGAGAGGGAGCACATCCTCAAAACGGATAGTGGAAGAAATATGTGATTAGGAGCTCAAGAGAGGTAAAGTTACCAGAGAGATTCAGTTTCGTAGTCACCAAGGATGGTGAATCATTATTGTTGGAAAATGACGATCCTCTATCGTACAAGGAAGTAGTTGAAATCTTAGAGGCAACAAGATTTCTAGGAGCTTTGAATTATGAGATGGATTGCATATATCATAACCAAGTTTGGGTTCTAGTCGATGATCCAGTTTATGTAAAGCCTGTTGGATGAAAATGGGTATTCAAGAGAAAACTGAACATGGAAGGCCATGTTAGCACCTATAAAGAAAGGATAGTGGCTAAGGATTCAGACAACATCAAGGAATTGACTATGATGGAACCTTCCCTCTAGTTGACATGTTCAAATCCATAAGAATCATACTTTCCATAATAACTTACATGACTGTGATATTTGGAAGATGGATGTCAAAATGACATTCCTTAATGGGAACCTTCAAGAAGATGCTTATATGACAAAATGAGAATGGTTTGTGACACCAGGTGAATCTAAATGGGTTTTCAAGTTTTAGAAATCCATTTATGTATTAAATCAAGCATCCAGGTCATTGAAAATTCGATTTTATGAAGATATAAAGGAATTTGGTTTCATTAAGAATGAATGCGAGTGATGTGTTTATAAGATATTTAATGGGAATGTGATCGTTATCCTAGTAGTATATGATGTCAACATATTGCTTATTGGAAATGATGTACCAGTGTTAATGTCTGTTAAGGACTAGGTGAAGAAGTGTTTCTCCATGAAGTACTTGGGTGAGGAAGCCTACATTCTAGGGATCAAGATCACTCATGATAGTTCCAAGAGGCTTCTTCGACTATGTATGGGAACATACATTGACTAGATACAAAAGATATTTATTATGGAACAATCCAATAAGGGATTAGTTCCAGTGTCACATGTCCTACATCTTTCTAAGAAAATGTGTCCTCGGACCCAAGAGGAGAATGAATGAGTCATATCCCATACGCTTAATCTATAGGATCCATCATGTATTCCATGTTATATACAAGGATTGATGTTGCCTGTGCACTGATCATGGTAGGAAGATATCAATTAGATCTAGAAGAACATCATTAGACTACTTTTCAGACTGTCCTTAAGTATCTGAGAGGAACTAAGTATATGTTCCTAGTGTATGGAGGAGACGAGGAGATTTTTATTAGAGGGTATGCTGATGCTGGTTTTTAGATAGATCAGAGTAATCTGAAGTCGTAATCTGGATTTGTTTTCCATCTCAATAAAAGAGCTATGAGCTGGAAGAGTTTAAATCAGTCAGTTGTTGCCGATTTTACAATGTGGTCTGAATATATAGCGGCTTCTGATGCAGCCAAGGAAGCCGTCTGGATTCATAACATTGTCCAGCAGCTTGATGTGGTTCCTATAATTTATGATCATATCATGTTGTATTATGATAATACTACTTTTGTGGCTCTTGAAAAAGAACAAAGGTCACATCAACGGACAAAGCACATACTGCAGAAGTATCACATCATGAGGGACTTCTATAAAAGGGGTGAAGTTGTATTGAGAAGAGTGTCTATGGACGAGGACATGGTGGACCCCATGACTAAAGCCTTATGTCAGCAGAAGAATGAATATCATGTGAGATCTCGTGAGTTAAAAGCTGTTAGAAGATGGATCTAGATTAAGTGGGTGTCTGTTGGAGTTGGTGGCCTAGAACCAACTACGTTTTACATTATTCATTAAATAAACACCTTATCACATCTTGGCTATTCTTCCGCATGACAATGCATGTGATAATGTCCCAATTATAGCTTTTTCATTAACGGTTCATAACGGATCCCTTAAATGATGAGAACCTATAATTTCCATAACACTATTCTAGAATATTATTTCTATGGTCGGATGTTGTTATTTGAGGGACACAAGTAATACAGGTCATTACGGGTGAGGACTCATAAAACATTTAGGCACCTTATCATGGTGTGTTCCCTTGGTAATATCCAGGGGGATATTTTGAGAATAATACCCGCCCGTTGGAAATCCACATTTCATAGTTTCAATGGATGTTCCTATCTACGAATCTGTGTATTGGTCCTTATGCTTTAAGATTATTATTAATGGGTATTACAACTTGAACATTTAGATATATTTACGAAAACTATGAAGACACACTATTCGCAATGAGGTAGGATACATTGGGTGCGTCACGAGTAATAATTCACTTATAGATAATGTGAGAAAGGATCTCTCCCTTCTGTTCCATAACAAAAGTAGATATCTCAGGCCCTTTGATAGAATTGATATAGCCTAAATAAATACAAGGCCATGGTAAGGAATGGGAAATTTCAATTCCGGAAATTTAAAGAAAGAATGATCAAGCACATTGGTTGATGGAACTAGTATGAAACCCACTTGATTCGAGATATCACGGAAAATGGATTATTTTAAATGGTAAACGTTTATATGAGGTGACACATCATTGCAGCATTAACTTATTTCTCAATGGGTGCCTTGGCATTTTGCTAGACTCTAACCTTGGACTTTAGGTAGGCTCCACCAAATGCCACTAAGAAAGATGCCTAAATTGTCACACACTATGTGTGTCCATGTATGTTAGTTAAATATTAATTTAACATGTTAAATAAAGATTATTACTAACTGTGGTTTAATAATTATTTAGGGACGCATGATCACATTTATTTATACACAAGTTATTCGAGAAAATATATTGTGGGAGAAATAATATATATTTGTTAGCGAGTAATGAAGTTACATTTATTTAAGAAATAAATATCAATTACTCAAGGTCTAATAAATGTGGTGGAGGAAATAATGAAAAATGAAAACAAGATAAACATGTCATGTACATTTAATGCACACACCATGTAGTTTTCCTAGAAAACGAGTAAACACCATGTATTAATGATTACACGCCGTGTAGTTTTTCCAATTTGGATTTTGAGGAAATTAAATAATTTTATTAAATGGTATTTATTATAATCAGTAAGGTCACACATTAAGGAATTAATCATTCGACATTGGGTTTTCAATAAGAGTTAATGAAATAAATAAAATGCGTAACGCATTTACTTATTCTCATAACTTTATAACCTCAAACCTGATTATAAATATATTCACAACCCCAACACTTTTAAAGAGATATTCTTTGTGCACAACAATTATGGTGAATTCTATCATGACCAAAAGAACTCCTTCCTCTAAGAATGCTCCGAAGACTGAGAAATATCCTCCTCTATCAGATCAAGGTGATCGAAGGTAGACATTGCAAGTGAAGCCTCTTCTATGCTAGCACACATAAATCCCTTTGGTGACATCTAGAGATACGTGGAGCACGTGTGTATAACCTCTAGTGTAATCTTACACATGGATTCTATGACGCAATGATGGAGCACATTGGATCGTGACCAGAGAGATCAACGAAGAAAGAATTATATCGAGGTAATTCTTGTTAATTAATTAAATTAATTATAACAAACATATGATGATCCTTTCATTATGGTATTAAGAATCCCTATTTCTTTTTGGTTCTTCATTCTATTTTGAAGATCCAGTGTTTTATTATCGTGATAGATATCGCATTGATCATTGTTAACTGTAAAAATAAAGATGGGTTAACCCAACAATGCACTTCCGCTGCGCCCAGATCCTACAACCTTTTGGTTGGATCCATCTATGTGTTTGGAATTTTTTGTGGTAGAATTTGGATAATGCACCAATATTTTTCGATCCCTGGAGTCTCTTGTTAGAAAGTGTATTCCCCATAATAATTTAGTGCGTAATAGAAGTGCTACCTTGGTTGATTTCTCATCAGTAGACCCTCATGTGGATCTAAGTTTTTTACATTCTTTTTGAGCATAAGAAATTGAATCCACCTCTCTTATGCTTATGTGTATATTCTCATAGTGAAAGAGTTGATGCTAAAGAAAATTAATGAAACTTGAGTTTTTTTGGAGATGTTTGATTTTTCAAAGGTGAAGTTTTACTCATTCTTCATGAAGGTCCTTTTTAAAAGTGGTGATAGGAATTCTAGTGAGGAGAGACGAATGTGGTCTTGGTTTTTGGTGTTGGAAACTATCTTAAATGTTCTTTGTATATTTCATCTATTTCATCTATGAAAGGGTCTTTTCAGTGTTGTAGTCTCATTCAAATGAAATGGTGGATGTTGTGGGACCTTTTGTGTTGTTTATTTTTCGAGGTGAAAGGTATGATGTGTGCTTATATTCTATTTACTTTTCACAATGAAGTTCCATTTTGAGATAAATTAGGCCTCAGGGTGAGATGTATTTTGCTGGTTTTATCTAGGTAGTAGTATGGTTTATTGTGGCCCCCAAAGAAAAAGTTATGTTTAGTTGTTTTCAATGCCTGACTATGAGGAAATAGATGATTAAATAATCTGAACTCCTGCTATATGTCTCATAGTTAAGATGACACATTGTCAGAAACCCCTAGTGAAGTAAAATTCTTATGGTCTAGTGACTGTCTTCAGTGTGGAAATAGGTACACATTATGTATCCTCTGTAGCTATATTGTTTTGAATGGTATCGTTTGGTGGAAAGAGGAAATGGGACCAAATTTCGACATTATGACCACTTGGGTGAATTAGTTCCACATTGGTTATAATGGGATGTTGTCATCTCATTATCTTAAAGTGAAGTAGTTATATCTCACAAGGTGTAAGTCTTCTTATGATGACCGTTGTACGGCCAGTCTTGTGAATAGATATTGATTATGGTTTGGGCCTATCTAGGTATGATAGTGTGTGATGGGCGTAGTGGACCACATAGTGTTTCCGTTTGGTTAGGTATTCTTTCGTAGGACCCCTTGTAGTAGAGATTTTATTGGTTTCAGGTTTCTCATGTTGGTCTATTCATGTTTTCAAACATGGTTGGTTTTTATGGTGGGGAGGTCCACCATGCGTCTCATGTAAATTATTCTAGAGTGAATCATTTTTTTCAGGCCCCTTATGGTGGGGTGTCACGACCAGTCCCCCGGGGCCCATGCCGTGACTAACCCTAGCCCGCCTTCCATAGGCCAGGGGATGGCGACTAGCACCAATGGTGAAATTCCCTAAACCTATGAAGGCATTTCCTTTATAACCGGTAACACACACACAAGCAAGCACACAGCTGGACGAAACACCAAGTACACTATATAACAAAAGAGTGCTGAATGTAAAAGGGGCAAGGATACAAGACCAAATGGAAAGTAAAACTAAAACTAAAATGCAATACAACTGAAGAAAAATAAAATATAGCTACTGGATTGTCCTCCGAGGTTCCTACCTGAAGGGTAGGTATAGATCGTCTGCTCATCACTCCATGTCCATCTGTCTCCTCCGTGTACCAAAAAAGTCTTATGGTCCACCTATGGGTACCATCCAGTGATGGTAATCACAGCCTCAGTTAGTGATGTCCATCGTCTACATCCAACACAACAAGGTGCCGGCATATCCCTTGCAGGGGGGAGTATAATAATAGTCAGTAGGGACCCCCAGACCCTCAAGGTCTCAAAAAATCCAACAAGGATAAAAAAAGTATTTAATCAACCTATAACTCTACTTAGGTATATTCCAATACATATACCTAAGTTATTAAGTAATCTATGTCAATCATGAGGAAAACACAAAAGTACTGACTCATCTCAACCTAGATTTTATTTTAGGGGTAGTATCAAGTAACATCTGAGTCACATTATTGAAACCTTGGATACTAGAGAACTCATACTCAACTGAGTATAGTGGGCCAGCCACAACACCAAGAGAGCATCCCAATAACCTTGGACTACTGAGATACTCCTCCTGTTAAGCACCGTGGGTTTTCTGGGTCACATAGTGGTTCTCCCCACCATGGGTCTACCATGTCACCAAGCATGCTCCCCCTCGTAGCCTGCTGAGGTACTCCTCCTGTCAGGTACCCTGGGTCTGCCGCATCACCAAGTGTGGTCCTCCACCGTTGGTCTTCCATGACACCAATGCTCTCCCCCTTGGGTTAGTAGAGTCACTCTGAGTCAAACAGTCTGCAATCATCAGGTCTCAGCCAGCTACTAGGCCTTCGCACTACAATCACTCGTCTCTGAGAGGATATTTTCCACGAACTAATGGTTGATACTCAAACTATCACGAAGTCCAACGAATAGGTATCTCAATGGACCGACACATCATAGTGGTCTCAACGCACCAGACAGTGCGTCAATCGGATGATCGGCCTGTGAGTTATTAGCCTTTTAGTCTCAGGGGCCCAGTTGGATTCATGCTCAATCCTACCTAACCGTTTACCATCTAAAACCAAAACACCAATGGAGTATACTCAAAAGGAACATCATACTCCAAGATTACCAGTAGCACTGAAGCTTTGTCAAACAGACGCCTTGTGCCAATGATATGGTCAAAAGAAAGTAAAGGGTCATAGGGGGCCTGGGTCCAGTCCGACCCAGCCCGACCCAGTTCGGGTCAACCTGGCCTGACCTGTTAGGTCTGGCCCAGCCCGACCCGCAGGGCCCCACCCCGTTGGCTTCAAGGGGCTGAGGAGGGCCGAGAGGGCGTGGACTGGCCGCGAGGGCGCGAACCGTCCATGAGTCGACGCGAGGGCGGTTTGGCCCAGAGTGCGCCACCTGGGTGGCTCAACCCAGAGGGAGCCACGAGGGTAGCTCACCCAGGGGCAGATGGCTGGTTTGGCAGGGGGGCTGCGACGAGGTGGGCTTAGGGAGGCTCGGCCTGGAGACCGAGATGGCGCGACCGGGGCATGTTCGTCCTGCAGGTGGCACGACCGGGGCCGGTTCGTCCGGGAGGTCGGGCGGCTGGGGGGGCTCGGCCGACGGATGGCTCGGCCAGGGCAGCGCTACTGGGGGACCGGGGTGGCCAAGATCTGGTGCAGCTGGGAGGCCAGGGTGGCCAGGGCTGGTTCTCCTAGAAGACGGCACGACCAGGGCAGCACAACCAGAAGGGTGGAGACCGCAGGGGTGATTTTACCGGGGTACCATGAGGGGGAGCGGCTTGTTTGAATAGGGTACCATGAGAGGGCGTGAGACCGGTTCGGCCAACAGTGGTGCGGGACGCCACGGTGGAGGCGTGGGTTTTGGAGGCCACATGTGGCGGTGTCGTTTCCTTCATCACCTTCGTCACCTTGTTCCATTTCGAAGAACTTCGCAAATCATCAAAAGGGTTATATAGAAGACGAGCCATATTAGTTTGGCCCGCACTCTCCACATTATAGCCGTAGAAAGTGGTTTATCAAGAACATAAACAAAGAACAAGCATGGAAGATATTTTAAAACACCCATTCCCATAATCTCTCGATAATTTATATTCCCAACCCCGCATAGGAAAAAGAGGGGAGAACAGGGGAAGTGTTAATCAAATAATGAATAAACCCCTACAACTTCCCACCACAATTTATTCCCAACCCGCAAAGAAATCATCCATGGATCAACTAGATATTAAGTTGATCCGCGTTCTTTCTTTTTAGATGGAAATAATCAAGGGAATAAAATAATTCTTAATTAAAAAAACGCTACCTTGTTCGATGTTGGTTGACGTTGGTGTGAGAAGGTGGATGTTGATTCGTTGTAGACGAACATGTCCTACATCGAAGGATGTTCTGAGGAAGAAGGTCGAAGACATCGACGTTCTTCATGGAGGAAGCATTCTTCATTGGATATTCTTTCTCCCAAAATCTCCACCTCTAACCAATTCCTCCAAATTAAAGTGATAGCCAATAATAAAATGTGTTTCCCCAATTTAATCATAGGCCCAATTCAAATTGGATTAAATTCAATTGCCTTAATTAAGTGGTGTGTTGGTATGATTAATGTTATGTGCATTGGAACAATTAAGGTGGAGGAGGTCAAGAGGCTCTCCCTCATTGATTGTGGGAGTTGAGGGTTTCTCCCAATTATAGGGGGGTTTCAAGGGGGTTTAATACCGGGTGGTCCCCACCACCATAACCTCTTCTGGGAGGTTATGGTTCAGGTGTTTTCCACCACCTTATCCTCTCATGGGAGGTTAAGTTCTGGTGCTCCCCACTTCCAACTTCAACATGGAGGTTTAGTTCCGATGGACCCCACCTCCCAACACCCAAATGTGTGTTGCAAATAAAAACAAAAATGTCACACACTTTTATTTTTTTATTCTTACACAAAAAAACCGAAAACTGTCTTTCAATCTCAACCCACTACCATCGAGATGAAGGTCTCCTTAAGCAGATATTGACGCTGTTAGTTCAACGGTGCCCTCATATTTCAATTTTTTGCACTGGTTTAAAATTTAGGAAAACTCGATCGCACGTTTACTGAACGTACCCGAACAAAAGTTTAGAAATTCATTTCTGGAACTACGAGCCTCAGAATCACAAGCCGTTAATTTTCGCGGACTCGTAAAATTCCCTTATATATTTTTTAAAAAATTAAATGGAAATTACATGTTTTTACATTCTCCCCGCCTTTGGGATTTCTGTTCCTGTAAGATATAACTCAAACTAAGGGAACAAGTGGGGGTACTGGCCATACATCTAAGCCTCCCGCTCCCAAGTTCTCTCCTGGAGGTTCCCATACTGCCAATAAACACGGACCACATTTATCAACCATCCACGAAGGACCCACTCCTTTCAATCCTCAATATGTACTAGAACCTCACTAAAATTATCCCCATCTTCGACATCCATCTCACTATGGTCGATGATGTTAGAAGGGTCATGCACGTATCTCCTCATCTAGGATACATGGAAGAAGTCATTCACCCTGTGCCACTGAGGTGGAAGATCTATGTGGTATGCCACCTCGCTGACTCTATTACGGACCTGAAATGGTTTTATTAACCTCGGAGATAACTTTCTGCCTCAACCAAATCTCTGAAGACCTCATTGGGGTGAGACCCGTAGAAAGACGTGGTCGCCATACTCAAAATCCAGAGGTATCAGTCTCTTATCTATATATGACTTTTTCTGGTTCTATGAAGTCTTAATCCCCTCCTGGATGATTTGCACCTTCTCTAAGGTAGCCCATGCCATCTCTGGTCTGACTAGTTCTAACTCCCCTTGTTCAGTCGAGCATAAAGGAGATCTTCAAGGTCACCAGTACAACACCTTGAAAGGTTCCATCCCAATGATGAAGTGACATCTATTGTTGAATGAAAACTCCAACAATGGTATGTCATCCTCCCATATATGATTTAAGTTGAGGACACAAGCACCCAACATTTCCTCGAGGGTCTGAATGGTCCTATCAGTCTGGCCATCCATCTGAGGATGGAAGGAGGTGCTCAAACGAAGCTGCACCCCGAAAGCCTCCTGCAACACCTTCCATAGCCGGGAAGTAAAACTTGCTTCTTGATCATAGACAATCATCGAAGGTACTCTTTGTAGATGCACAATCTTCTGTGCATATAGTTGTTCCATGATCTATACTGAACCCTACTCTATAATCGGTAAGAAGTGGCCTGACTTGGGGATTCGGTCGACGATCACCCAAATCGAGTCATGAACCCTAGATGTACATGGAAGTCATGTCATGAAGTCCATGGAAATCCCATATCACATACAATATGGGACCTCTAAAGGAAAAACCAAGACTGTTGGTACCTGATGCTCGACCTTCATTTGCTGACAAGTGAGGTATCGAGAAACAAACTCTGCTACTATCTTCTTCATTCCCGACCACAAGTTCTATCATCGGAGGTCCTGGTACATTTTTTCCACTACTAGATATACCACTAGAGAGGATTTGTGGAACCACCTCAACACTTCCTCTTGATGTGAAACTGGTATCATGGTACGTCCCTCAATGAGGACAACATGCTCCCCACCTTCAAAAAATCCATCAGGTGCCTGTCCTGTGGATAACTGAGCACTTCGTGTCTCATAGTCAGTGTCCCCATGTTGCGCCTCCTAGATGTGCAAAAGAAGTGAATCAGTGACTATAAGAGACGAAAGAAAATCTAATCCACCTCTATCCACAAAGGATATTTGTAAATCAGCCAGCTGCTATGGCACCTCACCTAGCAGTTTTATACCAGACCTCTTGCTGAGTGCATCTACCACAACGTTTCCCTTTCCAATAGCTTAAACTATCTTGAAGTCATAGTCATGGAGGAACTCAAGACAACGACACTGTCTCTGGTTAAGGTCCTTATGAGAGAATATATACCTTAGACTCTTTTGATCAGAGTACATGGTAAAACACTCATCCATCAGATATTGTCACCACATCTTCAAGGAGAAGACCACTACCGCTAACTATAGGTCATGGGAAGTATAGTTTTACTCATGTTGTCTATACTGATGAGAACATTATGTGATCACTACTCACTCTTTCATTATGACACATCTTAGTCTCATCCCTGATGGGTCACAGTAGACTATGTACCCTACGCCTTCCTCCGGACACCTCAAGATGGGGACACTAGTTAGCCTCTACCTCATCCCTTGAAAGCTCTACCGGCATCTCTCCAACCACACAAAGTGTTTCCCCTTATTCATCAAGGATGATAGTGGTTCTACAACTCTAGAAAAGTTTTTTACAAACCTCTGTTAAAATCCAACAAAACCCAGAAAACTTCATACCGATGTCACACTCTAGGGTGGATGCAAAGAAAGTACCTCCTCAATCATTACAGGATCCACTGAAAATCCATCCTCCAAGATGACATGTACCAGAAAGTGAACCTATTGGATCTAGAACTGGAACTTCAAGAGCTTACCAGAATGATGGTTCTCTCAGAGTGTGTCCAGTACTACCAATAAATTATAGGCATTCTCCTCCTCAATGGTCGATTAAATCAGAATGTCGTCAATGAAGTCTATGACAAAGCAATCTAGGTATGGCTGAAAGATCTTGTTCATGAGCCCCATGAACACTGTTGGAGCATTTTTTACACCAAATTTCATAACCAAGAACTCATAGTGGCCATACCGACATCTGAAGGCTATCTTCTGTACATCCTCATCTCGCACTCTGAGCTGGTGATATCCTGATCTGAGGTATGTCTTCGAGAACCACCATGCTCCCTTCAACTGATCAAAGAGGTTGTTAATCCTCAGAAGTGGGTAATGTTTCATCACAGTTACTAGGTTTAGGCGACGGTAGTTGACACAAAGCCTCATGCTCCCATCCACCTTCTTGGCGAACAGAATCGGGGCTGCCAAAGGTGAAACACTGGGCCAGATGGACCCCATCCCTTGGAAGTCCTCTAGTTGTAACTGCATTTCGTGAAGCTCTGCATGAGCCATCCGATACACTGGTGTAGATATCAGTGTTTTCCTCAGGGTAGAAGTCAATTTAAAAGTCCACCTTTCTAAGAGGAGGTAGACCTGGGACATCATAAGGGAAAACATCAGTGTACTAGTCCACCACTACAGGATAACATAGAATTTTCACATCAACAGTTCTGAGTGTATGGCCAACCAAATGATGAGTGTTCGGCTGCACTCTCTTATAAGAAAGTCCATCCTATGCTACAAAGTCTCCCTTCTCGCCGATGAAGATAAACCTGGTCCCATCCATGCGGACGCACCGCACTTTGTGCCTAATACAGTCAATCTGATCTTGAACTATAGATAACCAGTCCATACCCAAGATGACGTCGTAAGGCCTCGACGCCACTACGAGAAGATCCTAGTCGAATCACTCGCCACCTAGAGTAATCTGACACTATCATCCCCAATTCATAATCATCTCATCTTCTCTCGTAGGAGTCTCTAGGCTTAAGGATCGAACCAACGGCTCTGTCGGAATCTCTGAGCTCTGAACGAGGGCAGTGGAAATAAAAGAATGATTGGAACCTATCTCTATAAGAACTGCAACAATGGTGTAGTAGACACAGATCATACCTCAAATCATCTCAGGAGATCCATGATCATAAGCCTCAACAGTCTGGAGATGAGCTCTCCCCTATCCACCTTCTCCCTGTGGTCGAGGTGGACCTCATGGTGGTGGTGGTGGTAAAATATCGAAATGGTTCCCACCGCTAGTTTCATGACCAGCTCCTCTGAAAGGTCTACCTGCTCCCTGTGAACCACCATGATCGAATATCTATCTCTTCCTTGGCAGTCCTTCGACTGTCTGTTGATCATCCGAATAGTGGGTCAGACAGTCACAAGCCATGTGACCCTGCCCGCCACATGTGAAATACTGCCCACTCCTGGTATTTGTCTCCACTTTGGGTGCCCCGCACAACAGATACTGATTCATTCGGTCATGCACCTATAGGTCTAGTCCTCTTGGACCTCTGTGATGTCTTTCTGCTGCCAGTTGTAGAAGACTTCACTACGTGATGATTGGTGGTGGATCCCGATTCTTGAGACTTCTCAACAAGGAAACTCTCCACTAGTAGTGCTCAATCCAAAACCCCTGCCTACATCGGAATGCTGATTGGGATCACCGAAGTCCAGATCTCCCTCCTGAGTCCCTTCTCGAAGGTTCAGGCCCTGAAGAATGGGTCATGCACCATATCGGTGGAGTAGCGTGAGAGGTCTGTGAACCTCGCTAAGTAATGAGCAATAGTCAGGCTGCCCTACTAGAGATGAAGTAGCTTCTAAATTCACGTTGTACGAAGAGTCACTGGAACAAAATCTACACAAAATAGGCTCTCAAAGTATTCCCAGAGAATAATCACCACATCATGGACCTCGAGCATCAAGCTCCACCATTTGCCCGCTGCTGCCTATAGAATGATGGAAGCAAAAATCACCATGAGGTCTGCTAGTGTCCCTACCAGTCAGAAAACTCTCGCCACAGCCTCCTTCCAATCCTCATCCACATGTGGGTCCATAAATCCCTTGAACCTAGGTGTCCTATGGTGCTAGAACTCATGTAATGCGCTCAAGCAGCGTGCACCATCTACTGCTTAGTCTAGTGACATCGGTGGCCCAATGGGTAATGGTACCGCTGGTGCCTCTACTGGAAGAGGCCCCTGCACCGAAGCCTCATCGCTCAGTGGGTTATCATTGAAAAAAACTCTCGAAACACTAGTCAGTTGTCTACATGGAGGAATCCTAAAAAGAAACAGGTGCGCTACTGTTAAAATTTATACCTGGTGAGCTGTCCAAGTTGAGCTGATATAAAGAATACTTTTTAAAACACACATGCAATCGGTGTTTTTGTGCACTGAGTCGGAAATCAGAAGTCTAGGTCTCGGTGTATGGATATGCTGGCTACTGCACCAACACTGGACTCCCTAAACTGAGATCCACACTTACTACCCTTAACACTAATACTTTATATAGAAAATAATGTTTAGAGTCTTATGATCTGCGGTAGAACCGACTTATCTGATACCAATTTGTCACAAACTATCCCATAGGGATCGTTTAGTTACCAACCCAAGTCCGCCTTCCATTGGACAGGGGCTGGAGACTAGCACAAAAGTCATAATTCCATATAACTGGAAAGGAATTGCCTTTATAACCTGTAACACACACAACCAAGACAACAGATAGACAAAAAATCAAGTAAACTGTATAACAAAAGAGTGCTGAATGTAAAAGGGGCTAGCAAAAAATTCCAAATGGAAAGTACAAGTACAACTGAAATGAAATACAACTGAAGAAAAATAAAATACACCTACTCGATCGTCCTCTGAGGTTCCTACCTGAAGGGTAGGTATAGATCATCTACTCAGCACTCCACATCCATCCGTCTCCTCTATGTCTTAACAAGCTGTATAGTCCACCTTTGGGTACCATCCAGTCCTTGTACTCTAAGTCTCAGTCAGTTTTGTCTGTCGTCTACATCCAATACAATATGGTGTGTGCATAGCCTATGCATGTTTGAGTATAACAACACTCAGTAGGGACCTCGAGACCCTTAAGGTCTCACAAAATCCAATAAGGATAAAACAAAAAGTATGAAATCAACAGATAACCCTACTTAGGTATACGCCCATACATATACCTAAGTTATTATGTAATCCATATCAATCATGAGGAAAACAGAAATGTATAAACTCAGCTCAACCAAGATTTTAAATTAGTGGTAGTATCAAGTAACATCCCCAGTCACATTATCAAAAACTCGACTGCTGTAGAACTCATACTCAATCGAGTATAGTGGGCCTGCAGTGACACCAAGCATGCTTCCCACTAACCTTGGACTGCTGAGGTACTCCTCCTGTCGAGTACCATGGGTCTGTTGTGTCACACATAGGTTATCCCTACCAGGGTTATGTCGCGTCACCAAGTGCGCTCCCCCTCTTAGCCTGCTGAGGTGCTCCTCCTATCGAGTACTGTGGGTCTACTACACCACCAAGCACGCTCCTCCACCGTGGGTCTACCGTGACACCGAGGCGCTCCTCACTGGGCAAGTTGAGTCTCTATGAGTCAAACGGTAAGCAGTCGTCAGGTCTCATCCAGCTACTTGGTCTCCACAATACACTCCCTCAACTCTGGGAGGATTCTCTCCACGAGCTACTAGTCAATACTCCAACTATCCTGAAGCCCCAAAAAGAAGTATCTCAATGGTCTTCCAAGTCATAGGGGTCTCAGCGTAATATATGGAACGTCAATCAGATGCTCGGTCTATGAGTTATTCGCCTTTTAGTTCTGGGGGCCTGGTTGGATTTGTGTTTGATCGAACCTGACCATTTCCCATCTCAAACCAAAACACTAGTGGATTATACTCAAAGAGACTTTCATGCTCCAAGATTACTAGCACCGCTGAGGGTTCATCAAACGGATGTCTGGTGCCAAAGATATGGCCAAAAAATGTAAAGAGTCTTAGTGGGTCCAGTTCTAGTCTGACCCAGTCGGACCGACCCCATTTGGCTTGAGCTGGCCTGACCTGTTAGGGTCTGGCCTGGCCCATTGGGCAGTCATTCCAGTTGGGTTCGAACCAACCTACTAGGCCTAGCCCAACATGTCGTGAAGGGCCATGGAGGGCCGTGAGGTCACAGACTGAACGTGAGGTCGCAAACTGGACATGGGTAAACGTGAAGGCGGTTCACCTTGGAGAGTGCTGCATGGGCGGCTCGGCCTGGAGGGCGCCCTGAGGGAAGCTTGGCCTAGGACACGGGGCCGGTTCCACCAGGGGGCCGCGGTGAGGGTGGCTTGGCCCGGAGGATGGGATGGCACAACCGAGTCTGGTTTGGCCTGCAGGTGGCGCCATTGGGGCCTGTTCGGCCGGGAGGCCGGGGTTGCTCATCCGGCCGATGGCCTACCGAGGGCGGCGCGACTGGGGTGGCTAGGAGCCATTTTGGCTGGGAGGCTCGGGCCGGTTCACCCGGCAGATGGTGCGGCCCGGCTCGGGGCGACTCGGGTAGAAAGACGGAGACCGTGGGGGCGGTTCGGTTGGGGCGCCGTGAGGGGGCATGGGGCCGGTTCAGCCACCAGCGGCATGGGACGCCATGGTGGTTACGCGAGTGGTGGAAGCCGTGGGTGGCAGTGTTGTTTCCTTTATCGCCTTCTTCACCTTCGTCACCTTACTCCATTTCGAAGAACTCCACAAATCAACACAAGGGTTATAGAGAGGATGTGCCATGTTAGTTTGGTCCAAACTCTATATATTAGAGCAGTAGCAAGCGGTTCATCAAGAACATTAACAAAGAACAAGCATGAAAGATATTTTAAAACATCAATTCCCATAATCCCTCAATAATTTCTATTCCCACACCCACAAAGGAAAAAGAGGGGAGAACAGGTGAAGTGTTAATCAAATAATGAATAAACCCCTACAACTTCCTATAATAATTTATTCCCAACCCACAAGGAAAACATCTACGAATCAAATTGATAATAATTTGATCTACATTCATTGTTTTTAAAGGGAATGAATCAAGGCAATGAAATCATACCTAATTAAAAAAACCCAACCTTTTTCGATGTTGGTTGCCATTAGTGTGAGAAGGAGGACATCGATTTGTTGTAGACGAACACGTCCTACGACGAAAAATGTTATGAGGAAGAAGGTTGAAGTTGTCGAAGTTCTTCATGGAGAAAGCATTCTTCGTTGGAGAAGCTTTATCCCAAGAGCACCTCCTCTCCCCAATTCCACCAAAAAAAAGAGATAGCCAAAAATAAAAAGTGTTTCCCTAATTAAATCATAAGAAAAATTCAAATTGAATTAAATTAAATCGGCTCAATTAAGAGGTTCGTTGGCAAGATTAAAGGTATGTGTATTGGCACAATTAAGGAGGAGGAGGTCAAGAGGCTCTCCCTCATTAATTGTAAGAGTTGAGGTTTTATCCCAACTAAAGGGGGGTTCCAAACGGGTGTAATCCTGAGTGGTCCCCATCACCATATCCTCTCAAGGGAGGTTATGGTTTGGGTGGCCCCACCACCTTAACCTCTCATGGGAGGTTAAGTTCTAGTGGTTCCCACTTATAACTTACACATGTAGGTTTAGTTCCAGTGGACCCCACCTCCCAACACCCACATGGGCGTTGCAAATAAAAATAAAAAAGTCATACACTTTTTTTTATTTTATTATTACACGAAAAAAACCCGAAAACTATCTTTCACTCTCAAACTACTGCCGTCGAGATGAAAGTCTCCTTAAACAAATACCGGTGTTGCGAGTTCAACGGTCCCCTCAGATTTCAATTACGAGCACCGGTTTAAAATTGAGGAAAACAGGCTTACATGTTTACCAAACGTACCAGGAAAAAAGTTCAGAAATTCATTCAGGGCACTTATGCCCTCAAAATCACACACCTTCAATTTTCACGAAATCATAAAATTCACATTTATTTTAAAAAAAATTACATGGAAATATCAGTTATTTACATGGGATGTCTGTTATGGCCACCCTGGGATGGTAACCTGGTTTAGTCTCTGATCTTGTTTTGGTAGTCGATGGTCTCATAGGGAGCCACCTAATCTTGAGTTCATCCTTTGTGTAAGTATTTGGGTGAGTGTACCAAGTAGTTTTGTGGAAGTTCAGTTATGAAGGTATTATTCGAGATGTGGGTTGAAATTCATTCACTTGTCTGATGTAGGTGATATAAATTTTACATGGTTATTTCTAAGATGTATTGGATCCAGAGGTTATGTTGTGCGTCGTGAGAATTCAATTATGTTGATCGACCAAATTGAGGTGTTTTTGAATTTCGAGTTAGGAGGAACATTGTGGGGATCCCATTCTAGCCTTCTGACCTCAATTTTTAAACCTATTTTCCATCCCATAGTTTTTTTTTCATATTCTCATCTAATTTTCATTAGGAATCCCTTTCTGCTACTAAGGAGTTTCGGTTTTTGTTTTTGGTCAAAACATTGAAAGGATTTCTAGAGGAGGAATGTGTTATGGTAGGGATAATTATCACACTGGGGTTTTTTAGATCACTCTTTATTCAGATTTAGGTTTGGTTCTAGAATATTTTCACGAGAATCTGGTGTGATGGGATTGAATTTCTGGGTTAATCATTCCTCTTATCCTTCGTCCATATTCCCACCTGGATTTTCCATTTATTTTTGGGGAGAAATATATGGTTTTGAGTGGGTAGAGTGTGGTGCATCATTGGAACATGATTAGTAGGAATACTACGTCCTATCTAAGTAATTTTGAGGTAGGTTGCATGTCGAAGCTGCAACCACCACATGTTCAAAACATGGGTACGCACCTTGGCCTAAGAACTATGCAGTAGGATGGGAACTCTTCCAGAGGCATTTGTATGGATTTCATATGGTAGGTCAGACCATACGGTGGGTTCCATCTTCATTAATGATGGATGTGCTATTTTTCATGCTTTTCAGACTAACCATGTGACATGTCAAAGTCCTTAAAATGAGGTGTTTACTTTTTCTCTCTTCTCTATTTGAACCCAAATACTTCCTTTCTCTCAACCTAGGTCCATCCTCATCCCTTGGAGTGACTGCATTAAGCTCCTCTTCTCCTTGGGCTTCAATATTTGGGATTTTATAGTGTGGATTATTTAAAGTAACTCCATGTATGTATCTTCTATCATGATTTCTACTTCCATTCTAGGGTTTCCCACCCTCCTCTTTAGGGATTATATTTTATAGTGAATAGGGTGTTAAATTTAGGGTTTGAACAATTTTTTTAGGTTTTGATCTTGATGTTTTTTTGGATATTCCTTTCATAGGTTTTTCTTGTGGTGTGGTTGATGTTTTGAATTAATTTACAGAATTTTCTACTTGTGAGGTAGATGTTTCCACACCATATAATTTTTAGATGAATTTAATATTAATGTTTAAATTTATAAACATGTTCTATGGTTAAATTTTGGGGAGATAAAAGTATTTTTAGGTGGTCTTGACATATCATACAATGTTAATTGATTTTATAAAGGAACATTTTCATGTTTTGTTTGTTTTATTTAGTGTGTTGTTTTTTGGAAATTTTTTAAGGGTTGTTTGAAATGTGAAAAACATATTTTCATGGTCACTTTGGGGGTGAATGATCTTTGAAGTAGTATTTCATTGGAAAATTTAATAAATTGTCATGTTGGGATTGTTGTTTAGTTTTAAATATGAATTTTAATTTTTTAGATGATTAAAATTATGTTTAAAAAAAATATTTTCTTATGTGTGGGTTGCCCATAGAATTATTTAATCAATTGGATGCATTCCTAGTGTTTTTTAAAATGGGAATTTATGAATTTTTTAAGGGATGGGGATGTTATTTGAATGAATTTTTAAGTGTGAGTAAAATGGAAAATGGTTTGTTCTATGTTAAATGGTGATTTTGTCGAAATGATTGTCTTTGATTTGTGAGAGTGGTGAAATGTTTGACATGTGATCATGAACTTGAGAATAAGGTAATCCCAGGTATCTAGTTGGGCTAACTAGCTCTATTATGCTAGATTATTTAGTAGTGGTTTGTTCCAAATTTTTCTGGTAGGATTGATGATTACAACACTAACAAAACATTGTGATGATTGTAAACCATAGGGCTCATGTGGTATCTTGTCATAATGGCTCGTGCATGAGAATGATTTGATTTTGGATTCTATGCCACCCTCCACTAAGGTACAATAACCTAGTGTCCCACATGATCTGGATTAACCGTAAGGATTTACCCATGGTTTTCTACCATATATTATTTGGTGCTAACTGTCGGCATGCGGTGGACCACATTTTTCTTTATTTACGAATTCATTTCAATGATTGTGTTTTGTGAAATAGTTTTTTCTTTTTGAAAATGTTTTCCGTAAAATATATTCATAGAGATGTTTTAAAGTCCATTACATAAATGTTAATATTTTTTTAAATATGATAGCACATAATCCTTAATTTTTGTGTTATCTTTCTGGGTTTTGGCTCACACACTACATAGACCATTGGGTGTATGTAGACTTTTTCATTTTTACCAAGGTAAAGGCAAGATTTTCAGTGATCATTGATATGTTTTCTAGTCTTATTATCATGTTGATTTTATTGGTAGTGTCTTGAGGATGTTTCTACTCATGTTTTGTGCAGCTTTTGTATGGAGTTTTTATTCCCCATTTATTGTATTACCATTTTGGGTTTTGTTCAATGTATTAAACATTAATATTATATTTTGGCTATCCCTTATTCGGTAGGGTGTTTTCAATTTTGGTTTATTTTTATTTTTATTTTCTATATTTATAAAGTAGGGTGAAATTATTCCCAAAGCATGTTATTAATATAGGGTCACTAGTTGCCTACCTATGGGGATTAGGAACGCCCTTAAATACACGCCACAGACTGGGTTGGGTGCCATGTCGGATGGAGACCTGGCATGGTTTTTGACACTCACATTCCATCTTAATGTATAGTTTACAGTGGTAATGTTTAAATAATAATATTTTGAACGAGTATTATGTTTTTTTCAAACTAGGTATAATGTGCGTTGTAATGACCCAATGTTTTTCAATGAAAATTACCTTCTGATAAGTATGTAATAAAATCACATGAAAACTCAAAATAATGAACTACTATGTTCTAAGTCACCTCTAAAGATATTTCTAACACTTCTGTGTTAGGAATTTCGAAAATCTGGCATACACGGTAGTAATTAGTAAGTTATTTGGAGTCCGATAAGGAAACATTAATTTTTGGTCAATAGTAACCTACCATAATGAATGATAACATACCCTTATGAATAGTGATATACCCTAATTAATAGTAACACCACCTATCATAGTATAAAAATATTATTCATGTTTGAAGTACAATATACTTGTATTTTGGAATAAGTTAATGAATGTTTAAAAACTGGTTTTCATACAAAATTATTATTTTAATTAAATATTAAAATAATCATATTTATGAAATTATTTTTGAAATATGTACTTAATTTTTGGAATATACACGTCAAAAAATGGTTAGGGTGAATTTTTGGGATTTTCCTGAAATACATGAATTTTTTATTAATAGTAAAATACGATAAATTACAATAAATGATAAATACTACATCATAGGTGATGTATGGATGATGTAAGATGATAATCTTGAATCATCCTGATTATTTTTGTAAATATGATGATAATTCTCAATTATTCATATTCTTGGCATTAAATAATAATCTAATACTTAAAATAATCAGAAAACCCTCCCCTCCCTCACTATAAATACCCCATCTCCTTACCTTTTTCCCTCACACCTTTCAAGCCTTGTGTGTGGCCCAAATTATGCTCAAGTATCCTCCCAATCTCCTTCTCCACGTCCTAGGCCTACTGGTCTTACCAAAAGGCTAAAATCAATGTCCTTGAGAGGGATCTCAAAGAGAGGGATCAAAGGGTAAGGATCTCCTTTCATTTTCAAGTGTTTTGTTTCCAATTCCCTTCTTCTCTTATACCCTCTTCCCCTTCCCTTATCAAGAAAGTTCCATAATCTCATATATTCTGGATGTTAATCATGTTTATGGAAAAAATTCAAGTATCATGCTTCTTATCCTCTCCCTCACATTCTAAAATTAAAACATCGTCCGTCAAGTGTCAAATTATCGACATCGTGGATAATGTATTTCCAATTTATTTTATCATATTTGTTTCTGGTCATGAAACCATTTATGTTATGGTTGAACCAGATTATTATAAATCATATATATCCTATTTATTGTTCTGTAATCCTTATACACTCATGATATCAAATAATAATACAAAACAAGTTAATTATCGGTAAAATCGCTAACATTAGTTCAAGCGTTTATCATTAATGTCTTATGTCGTGGTTCTCTTTCACTTCAATTAACCAAATGAATTTTGTAACCATGTAACCTTCTGGATGATCACTATTACTATATAACATAAATTCTGGATGACCACATTGATATTACATTTTATCCGAACCTAAATACAAGTGAACTAATCATTAAAAAAAGGAAGCAAACGAACCCAAACCCCGAAATTTAACCTTATAATCAATCAAAATGGGTATAAATGAACTTAAAAAGGTAATAATAACTATTTTACATGTATATAAGGTTCTTGAACTGTTTATTAATAAACCTAATTTGACTATTCAGATCATTAATATCAATTTGAGAACACCAACGAACTTAATGTAAGGGATCCTACCCTTTTTTACTCTTAATCCATATTGATCTCTATGCTATGAATTTTTATGTCATACCAAGTGATGGGGTACATTTATACACCTTACACATACTACCATAACTTTTTGTATGTGATGAGAAACCCCTTATCTCTCTCATCAATCCCTCTTAATTATATATGAAACCATGCCAATAAACCTTTAAGGATTCTAGCCAAACTTTCTTTATTCCTTCGGGTTGCTCTATCTTTATTTTTATTGTTGTCTATTCTTTAAGTAGAAATTCAATATTCTGTTTATATGATCCAGTATAATGTTCCAAGATCCACCTCTCACTCTCTTTCGTGGTTATACATGCTTATATGTGAATATCTCTTCGATACTTCTCAATAAGCACACTTGTTTTAAAGGAACTTCCTGAACTTATACCCAATTTCAAGTGCACTCTATCTTCTTCTTTAAGACACCATTATCTTTTTAAATTCTGTATTTTTATTATGAAAACCTTCTTGGTTCAATTCTGGTTTTATATAAATGAATTTCTTCTCAACTATTTTAAAAAGCTCTGTAGTATTTTCCATAAAACCGCACAAAAATGTTTTAATGCTAATATTTCTAAAATACATTTCTCATATGTTGTCACTTATGTTTGACACCATATACCATATTATATGCCTATTTTACCCTATTTACATCCATGTATTTCTAATTATTTCTTTATATGGACACTTTCATTATACGCCCATTGGTTATGATTGATGTCATGATTGTGGTACCCAATTCTTTTCATGGTTACCCTTATGTTTGTGTATGGTTGAATATGTACGATTGTATATGTGGTAAGAATATTTATGTGGAAAGGATATTCATGAATATATTGAGAAGGGTGTTCCCAGATAGCACTCCAATGCATTGGGATAGGTTAAGTCTCATGAGATGCGATGTGAAATGGGATTGGCGGTTAGCCTTGACCCGTACTGAAATGGGAAACAGGATTGGCGGTTAGCCTTGACCCATACCAAAGAAATGATTTATGATTCTTACCCATTTATATGATTCCATGTTTATATGATCCCATGGTTATATCAAATGATTTTATAAGTCTCAATCTTTGGATATCATCATGTCATCCCTTCTAACTCATGTGCTTGAGATGTATCCTTATGTTCTTTCCCTTATGGGGATTTTTAGCTAATCCCTTTGTTCATGTGTTCCCCAGGGTACCCTATGTAGGTTTAAGGGCTCAAAGGAAGTAGGATCTCATTATGGAGGTTAAACAAGTAGTGTTTTTTTAGCCCCATGTTTTGTGTTATATGTACCTAGTCTTCTAAGACACTAGACATAACAATCCTTGGCTTGTACTCTGATGATGAATTATGTCTAAAATCATGAAATGTTATATGTAAAAGGATCAGGTCACTATAGTTGGTATCAAGGGATGGTCTAGTTATTTTTGGAGATTGGGAATAGAGAACCTTAGTGAGAACCTTAAGGATGAGACTAATTTTAAGAAAATAGTCTTAAATTTTGGGGAGTATAGAGTAAGTGATTTATCAAGAAAATACATTCCAGTCTGGATACAACCAGATAGAGATGGCTCTAGCACTAATGTATCTAGGGATAAAAACTGAAAACACCGCTTTGAGCTAGACTCAAACAAGAACTGGTGAACTATAACGGGCCTTGCTACACTCTTAGTTACGACACTCCTGGGGGATATGCTTTGGTAGATTAATGAGCTCTGCACAAACCATTATTAACGGAAAAAATCTCATAAAAATATAAGTCAGTAAATAGATCGAGGATAACCTAGGTTTTAACCTAAGGAATCACAAGTTAGGATGTACTTATTCCTTATAAGTTTATCATTTTATGTTGAAAGTTTCCTTTTATACTCAATAAATATGTATTCAAGACACCTAATTATACGTTATTTTTCTTAGTTAATGGTGGGAAATAGAAAAACACGTTCCAACAACCAATGTGATTGGAAATGTGAAGATTTCCCTGAAGATGTGCCTAATATGACTGGTTCAGGTGCTCAAAACTTCCTAATAGTACTTTCTCAGCTGTCTTGAGTTATGAATAATAACGTGAATCAAGCGGAACTACCTACTCCTCCAAGGAAAGAGTAAGTTGTCGTAGAATCCTTCATGCGGCAAAGGCCTCCCATGTTTAGCGGGTCCTCTGATCCCCTCCATGCAGAACAATGGATTAACTCCATTGAAAAGATATTCTCTATTCTGTAGTGCATGGAAGAATAAAAGTTTCTTCTGGAAGTCTATCGTTTTGATGGGGAAGCTGATTAGTGGTGGAAAATGATCAATAATACAATGTCCCAAAATTAAATTGATTCCATGGATTGGGAGGAATTCAAGAAGATTTTTGCAACAAATATTTTCCTCGAACCCTTCATCTCAAGATGTAAAGAGAGTTCCTCAGACTCAGGTTGAAGGAAGATGAGTCAATCAGGGTGTATGAAGCAAACATTACAAGGCTTTCAAGGTATGACATGGGATTTTTCATGAACACCGAAAGCAAGGTGGGTCGCTTCTTTAGTGGGCTAAAACCGAGTCTACGAAAAGTGTTGGCAATTTGATACATTGACAGTTATGAGGATATTTTCCATTGTGACCTCAAGGTGGAAATGGAGATTGGATACTCGTAGTGGTCTCAGGGGCCATGTGAAAAGAAGTGGAAAATGGAGAACAACATGGGTGGTTCATCAAACAATTACCATGATGGAAAAAACCTCACTTTCCCCTTTGAAATAATTTTGGGAAGAAGAATACTAGTGATTATCTCAAGGGAACCAAGAATTTATTCAAATGTGGAATTTTTGTTCATCTGGACAAGAACTGCCGAAGGGATATGAAAAATCCCACTAATGTTGAAGAAGAAAGGAAGGTTCAGAACAACACTCATCCTACAGTGCAGTGTTTCAACTACAAGGTTCTTGGGCATTTTGCAAACAATTTCCCTAAGCCAAGGGTTTTCAGAGGAAATCGACAATAACCTCCAAGGCAACAAGGAAGGGATTATTATATCACTACTACTAAGGTGGATCTGGACAACAATGTAGTGATATGTACTCTAGTTATTCATTCAAGAATATTTGATGTACTGTTTGATTCTGGTTCTACGCATTCTTTCATATATTGCAAGTTTAGTAGAACTATTCAAACACCACCTCAAAATTTGGAGGGAAAGTTATCTGTGAAAACAGAAAATGGTGTGATCACTACATCCATGGTTTATAACACCTCAACGGTTAATGTTTTTAGACTGAACCTCACAGCAAATCGCATTATACTTCCTTTAGTGGAGTTTGACACATTCTTGGGCATGGATTGGCTATCTTTATACAAGGCCAACATCAATTTTTTGGAAAGGGATATGACTTTTTATATCCTGAAGCATCCTCCGATAATTTACAAATGTAAGGAGGAACATGATTCTCCTTTAGAATATTCATTGCATGTGTGGATATTCTTTCCTTATGAGCATGCATATCTATATCAAATGATCGAGACAATGGAGTGAATCATGGTTGAAGACATTCCCATCATGAGGGATTACACTGACGTATATCCTGAAGAGTTTCATGGTCTTCCTCTGGACCGAGAGGTTGAGTTCTCAATTGAACTTATCCCTCAATCTCTACCTATCTCAAAGATACCTTATAGAATGGACACCATAGAGCTGGAAGATATGAAGAAGCAGTTACAGGAGAATATGGAGAAAGATTTTATACACCTGAGTGCTTCCCTATGGGGTGATCCAGTCTTCTTCATCAAGAAGAAGGATAGATCAATGTTCCTTTTCATTGATTAACATGAGCTCAATAAAATCACGATAAAGAACAAGTATCCCCTTCCACGGATAGATGACTGGTTATATCAACTTCGTGGGGCCAGTTATTTTTCTAAGGTGGACCTTTAGTCAGGATATCACCAACTAAAGGTGAGGAAGAAAGATATACCCAAGTCTGCCTTTCGAACAAGGTATATACACTATGATTTCATAGTTATGCCCTTCGGACTCACTAATGATCCAGAAATTTTAATGGATTTAATGAATAGAGTCTTTAAGGATTACCTTGATAAATTTTTGGTAGTCTTTATTGATGATATTTTGATATATTCCAAGATCAAGGATGAACATGAGGAACATTTTAAAAACTGTGTCAAATACTTTGCGAAGGGAGAAGATATATGCAAATTATAGTAAATGTGAGTTATGGATGGACGAAGTATCATTCATGGGGCATGTTATCACTAGAAAATGGATATCTGTGGACCCTTCCAAGACAAAGGCAATTGAAGAGTGTCCCATTCCAACTTCTGTAATAGAGATCCATATATTTTTGGGTCTAGCAAAGAATTATCGACGATTTGTGATGAACTTTTCACGATTGTCAAACCCAATGACCAAGCTGACACATAAGGGGGTATGGTTTTTCTGGACTGAAGAATGTGAGGTAACTTCAAGGAGCTAAAGAGAAGGCTGATCACTGCACCTGTACTCACATTACCAAAAAGTGGAGAAATTTTTGTGATAAACAGTGATGCTTCCAAGAAATTCTTGGGTTGTTTACTTATGCATAATGATAATGTCATAGCCTATGCCTCATGGCAGTTGAAGATCCATGAGCAGAACTACCCAACGTAGGATCTAGATCTAGTGGCCGTGATTCTTTCCTTGAAAATCTGGTGGCACTACCTTTATGGCGAGTAGTGTGATATATACACTGACCACAAGAGCCTAAAGTATATATTAACAAAAAGGATCTCAACATGCATCAAAGGAGATGGTTAGATCTAATCAAGGATTATGATTTCTCTATTCACTACCATTCTGGAATGGTGAACAAGGTAGCTGATGATCTAAGTAGAAAAGAACCTATTACTCTATCCTTGTTACGGATTGAGAAAGACCTTATCTTTATGGATTTGAAAAGGATTCATTTAGAAATCGTAAGGGCAGGGGATACATCCTACCTTTCCCAAATTATTGCACAACCATCCATCTAAGATAAGATTAAGGAAGCACAAATGAATGATGTGGAGTTACAAAATACGGTCAATGTAGTAAAGGAAGGGAAGCATCAAGAGTTCCATATCAATGATGATGGTGTGATTTGGATTGGAATATAGCTTAGTGTGCCTTCATCATTTTAGATAAAGAAATTGCTATTGGAAAATGCACATAGTTCAACATTCTTTATCCATCCTGGAAGTAACAAGATGTATCGTGATCTCCGTGAACACTTCTGGTGGGACTACATGAAGAAGGAGATTACAGAATATATATCAAGGTGCTTGGTATGTCAGTAAGTTAAAGTAGAGCGACAAAAGTCTAAAGGGATGAATCAACCATTTCATATACCCATGTAGAAATGGGAGAATGTCACAATGGAAATTATCACGGGACTCCCTAAGACTTCAAAGGCAAATAATGCGATATGGGTTGTGGTTGACTGACTCACCAAGACCACCCATTTTATTGCTATTTGGGAAGACCATTCACCTTATCAACTTGTAAAAATGCATGTGAAGGATGTGGTTAGACTATATGGTGTTACACTCTCAATTGTCTCTGATCGTGATCCAAGGTTCACATATAAATTATAGAAGAGTCTTCAAGATGATTTGGGTAATGAATTAAATTTCAGCACAACCTATCACCCCCAAAATGATGGCCAAGTTGAAAGGACTATTCCGAAAGTTGATGATATGCTGAGAGCCTTCTCTCTAGAATTCAATGGTGGATGTGATCAGTATCTTCCGTTGGTTGAGTTATCATACAACAATAACTTCAACTCGAGTATTCAGATGGCTCCGTATGGTGTTCTATATGGAAAGCGATGTAGAACTCCAACCTATTGGGATGAAGTTGGAGAACGAAAGCTACTTGGACCCGATATTATGCAAGAGATGACATAGAAGGTCCAAGTCATCCCAAAAAACATCAATGATACTCAGAGTCAACAAAAGAGCTATGCTGAGAATTGTCGAAAGGACTTGGAGTTCAATGTTGGGGATAAATACTTCCTTCGAATATCTCCATGGAAGAGGGTCATGCGATTTAGGAAGAAAGGGAAGTTAATCCCAAGGTACATTGTCCACTTTGAGATCCCTAAACGCATAGGAGTGGTTGCCTACTGACTAGAACTCCGACCTAACCTATCTCAAGTACACAATGTATTCCCTCTATCCCGTTTGAGAAAGCACATACCATACCCCTCACATGTACTCAATCCAGAGGTGGTACCATTGGAGAATGATCATTCTTATTAGGAACAACTAGTAAAGATCTTAGATCATAGAGACAAAGTTCTACAAAATATGATAAGGCACATGGTCAAATTTTTATGGAGAAAACAAAAGTTTGAAGAAGCAACATGGGAACCGGAGGAGGCGATGATGCAAAGTTACCCTCATCTGTTCTAATGTGGGATGTGAAAATTTTGAGGGAGAAATTTCATAAGGGGGGAAGAATGTAACGACCCAATGTTTTTCAATGAAAATTACCTTCTCATAAGTATGTCATAAAATCACCTAAAAACTCAACATAATGAACTACTAAGACCCAAGTGACCTGTAAACATAAGTTTGACACTTCTATGTTTGGAATTTCGAAAATCTAGCATACACAGTTGTAATCATTACGTTATTTGGAGTCTGATAAATAAAACATAATTTTTGGTGAATAGTAACCTACCCTGATTAATAGTAACATAACATTATGAGTAGTGATATACCCTAATGAATAGTAACACACCCTATGATAGTATAAAAATAATATTCATGTTTGATGTACAATATACCTGTATTTTAGAATAAGATAAAGAATGTTTTAAAACTGGTTTTCATACAAAATTATTATTTTAGTTAAATATTAATATAATAATATTTAGGAAATTATTTTTGAAAAATGGACTTCATTTTTGGATTCTTCATATCGAAAAATGATTAGGGTGAATTTTGGGGATTTTTCTGAAATACTTGATTTTTTGCTGAATAGTAAAAAATGATAAATTACAATAAATGCTGAATACTGCATCATAGGTGATGTATGGCTAATTTAAGATGATAATATAGAATCATCCATGATTATTTTAGTATATTTTATGATAATTCTCAATTATTCAATGTCTTGGCCTTAAATAATAATCTAATACATAAAATAATGGGAAAAGACTCCCCTCCCTCACTATAAATACCCCCTCTCCTTACCTCATTCCCTCACACCTCTCATGCCTTGTGACTAGCCCAAATTCTTGTCAAGTATCTTCCCAAGATCCTTCCCCACGTCCAAGGCCTTTTGTTCTTACTAAAAGTCCAAAATCAAAGTCTTTCAGAGGGATCTCAAAGAGAGGAGATCAAAGGGTAAAGATCCCCTTTCATTTTCAAGTGTTTTGCTTTCAATTCCCTTGTTTTCGTATACCCTCTTCACCTTACAATATGATGAATGCTCCATAATATCATATATTCTGGATTTTAATCATGTTTATTGAAAAAATTCTAGTATCATGTTTATTCTCCTCTCCCTCACGTACTAAATTTAAAACATCATTCATGAAGTGTCCAATTATCGACAACGTGGATAATGTATTTTCAATTTCTTTTATCATCTTTGTTTCTGGTCATGAAACTATTTTTGTTATGGTTTAACCAGATCATTATAAATTTTATATATCCTCTTTATGGTTCTGGAATCCTTATACACTCATGATATCAAATAAAAATATAAAACAAGTTAATTATGGGTAAAATCACTTATATTAATTCAAGTGTTTATCATTAATGTCTTATGTCATGGTTCTCTTTCACTCCAATTAACCAAATGAAATTTGTAACCATGTAACACTATGGATGTTAAATAATGCTATATAACATAAATTCTGGACTACCACTTTCATCGTACATTTTATCTGAACCTAAATACAAGTGAACTAGTCCTTAAAACCGAGGAAGAAAACGGACCTGAACCTTCAAATTGAACCTTATAATCAATCATAATGGGTACACATGAACATAAAAAGGTTATAATAAATATTTTACATGTATATAATCTTGTGGACCTATTGATTAATAAACCAAATTTTACTATTCAGGTCATTAATATCAAGTGGAGAACACCAACGGACATAAGGTAATGGATCCTCCCCTTTTTACTCTTAATCTAGATTGATCTCTATGCTGTGAATTTTTGTGTGATACCAAGTTATAGGGTACATTTATACACATTCCCCATACTGACCTATTGTTTTATAAGTGATTTGAAACTCCTTATATCTCTCATCAATCCCTCTTAATTATACATGATGCCATGCCAATAAACCATGATGGATTCTACCCGAACTTCCTTTATTCCTTCGGGTTTCCCTCTCTTTATTTTTGTTGTTGTCTTTTCTTTTATGTGTAACATCATAATTCTATTTATATGCTCCAATATCATGTTCCAAGATCCTCCTCTCACTCTCTTTAGTGGTTATTCATGCTTATAAGTGAATCTCTCTTCGATACTTCCCAATAAGCACACTTGTTTTAAAGGAACTTCCCGAAATTTTACCCAATTTTAAGTGAACTCTATCTTCTTTTTTAAGACATCATTATCATTGTAAATTCGGAATTTTTATTATGAATACCTTCTTCGTTCAATTCTGGTTTTATATAAATGAATGTCTTCTCTACTATATTAAATATCTGTAACATCCCAATTTTTTTTAAAAAATAGAAATGCATGGAACATTTTTTTAAAAATAGATATTTTTAATTAGTCTTTAAAACATAAATTTTCTACTTCTATATTCTTAATTTCAAGAAACTATCATCTACAATTGTGTTCAGTATGTTATTTAGAGTCTGATAAAACAAACTCATTTTTTGTGAATAGTAACATACCCTTATGAATAGTAATATGACTTCATGAATAGTAAATAATAATATTATTTTATTTTCCCAAGGCAATTGGATATTGGGATCTTAATTAATTTTCCAATGTCACATAAAACTAATTGCACTTCAATATTGTTATTTTTCAAATTAACTGTGACCTTATTTAAAAATTAAATTAATAATATTTAGAAAATTATTTTTAAAAAATGGAGTTCATTTTAGAATTCTACAAGTCGAAAAATGGTTGGGGTAAATTTTTGGTATTTTTCTGAAACTCTTGAATTTTCGGTAAAGAGTGAAATACGATAAAATACCATATAATCAATTTATCAGTAAAAATGCACTATTTATGACATCATAAGTGATGCAAGGACAATTTCTTCTAACTCAAATGATATTATCACTATTTAGGGAAACTTGATTTTAGATTATTCATAGTCTTGATAAAAATATTATAATAATGATTAAAATAATCTAAAATACCTCCCCTCCTCCACTATAAATACCACCCTCACTCCCCTCTTCAACCCACACCTCTCAAGCCTTGATCATTGTCTAATTTCTGCCAAATTTCCTCCCCAATCTTCTTCCCCACATCCTAGAGCTTCTGGTCTCACCAAAAGACCAAAATCGAAGCCCTTAAGAAGGATATCAAGGCGAAGAGATCAAGAGGTAAACAACCTCTTTTATATTCTTTCTTTTCGTTCATTTTTTGTTATTCTCTTCCATTCCCTTTGTCTTGTGTTGGGATATTTCATTAAATATTCCCTCCTTACTGTCAATATCATGTATGAATGATGATATATTCCATTCCTCTCATCAATCTTGTTTTTATGAAATTTTAAGAGACGTCGTTAGGCTGCCGAATTTATGTGAGAAATTTATCAAGATTTTCTTTTATTTCTTGATTAGTTTTTATTCTTTCCTCACTCCCTCTAATCCAAGAGGCCTGAAATCTCCAGAATCATGTATATTCATTATGTTCTCATGATTATGGAAAATTCATCATCATTACTCTTCTCTTCTTACACTTATTTAAAGAATCAAAAAACATTGTGCATTTGTGTCGAATTACCGACATCATGGACGATGTATTTTCAATTTCCATTAATTCTTTCAAGTCTGGTCATGATGAAATTTAAATGGTTGAACCAGGTTATAATATATGTTTTATGACCCATATATGGTTCTATAATTCTTTTGTACTCATGTTTTTAATTTAAAAGACAAAATGATGTTGTTATTATCCAAGAGCCAATAAAATGATCTAAATGAACATCATTAATGTTTTAACTTATAAGTCATTATCATATAAAGAATAAAAGTGATAAATGGTATAAATTATGGTACTGGAAATATGTAATTACTACTCCATTCCAATTCTGGAGTTCCACTTCTAATCAACAAGAACGATTCATCATGAACCAATTGTGGAAATCACAAAAGAACTCACCCAAAATAATACAAGGAACAAAATACTAACAATTAAGGGGTAAAATGAGGTTACAGAAAGAACATATAAGATGTTATAAACATGAAAATTTTTCGGTAAAATAATAATAACACTCTTTTAACAATTATATAGAAGTTTTTAACATGTTTGAAGTAATACAAGCTTAAGGTAAGGGAATTCTTAACCCGATTTCCATTCTTTGGGTTAACCGTCTACTTTATTATTTATGTGCTATTTAAATTGTTTTTGTGATGGGTTCTGTTTATATTCTGTTTCATTATGTGTGTTTACATAGTATATACATATTACATCCAATCTATTAATTCTCACTTCAAGTATAAGATGTTTATAAGGGACTTTTCTTTTAAAATCCCCATTTAAAAATCTGTTTTACAAGATTCAAAAGAAATGTTTTTATGCTATTTATTTATATTGTATGATTATGTTTTGGTTATTGGTAATTATTTATGATGAAGGGTGGGACCTATATTTCCCTCCAATTAATTGGGTATGAGTATGTTTGAGGTCGGCCATATGGTTACTCTAAGTGTAACTGCGATGGTCCCGTGAGGGTTACAAATTTTAAGGTAGCCAAGATGGTTACAAGATTATGTAAGTAATGCCCCAAGATACCTCTATTATTATATTTATGTTTTTTTGGATCTTGTGTAAATATCATGTTACACGAAGCAAGTATTTATGGGTGGAAATCATGCCTTTTGAAAATGATTTCATACGTTATGAATATTCATGGACTAATGTGATTTTTCCTTCTTTTTCATACCTTGGTGAGATTTGTGCTCATCCCATGTTTTTAAATGATTTTTCATAGGTTAATGTATGAGTAATACAAGGAAGGAAGACATGTTAAATTTTGAAGAATTTTCAAGGAGTCTTGTTTTATGTTTTAATGTTTTATATTTTGAGAAATATGGAAACTGATTTTATGGTATCCACTATGTAAGAATGTGTAATGTTATGAATGTTTTTTCTTAATTCTCTAAATCTCTAAACTTGAAAAGATCCTAAATGTAAAAGAAAGTGTTTTCTTGAATAAATTCAAGATTATGTATGTAATAAGTGCGGGTCTTTACAATATCTCTATAGTATTTTCCTTCAAACCGCACAAAAATGTTTTAATGCTAATATTTATAAAATACATTTATCATAGGTTGTCACTAATGTTTGACACCACTTCCCATGTTATATGCCAATTTTACACTATGAAAATCTATATATTTCTAATTCTTTCCTTATATGAACACTTTCATAATACGCCCATTGGTTATGATTGATGTCATGATTGTGGTACCCAATTCTTTTCATGAGTACCCTTATGTTTGTGTATGGTTGAATATGTATGATTGTATATGTGGTAAGAATTTTTATGTGGAAAGGATATTCATGAATATGTTGAGATGGGTGAGCCTAGATAGAGCTCCAATGCATTGGTTAAGGTTAAGTCTCTTGAGATGCGATGTGAAACAGGAATGGAGGTTATCCTTGACCCGTACTGAAATGGGAAACAGGATTGGCAGTTAGCCTTGACCCGTACTAAAGAAATTCTTTATGATTCTGACACATTTATATGATTCCATTTTTATATTATTGCATGGTTATATCAAATGATATTATAAGTTTCATTCTTTGGATATCATCATGTCATGCCTCCTAACTGATGTGCTTGAGATGTATCCTTATGTTCTTTCCCTTAATGGGATTTTCCGCTCATCCCTTTGTTTATGTGTTTCCCAGGGTACCCTAGGCAGGTGTAAGGGATCAAAGGAAGTTAGGAGATCATTATGGAGATTAAATAAATAAGTGTTTTTAGCCCCATGTTTTGTGTTATATGTACCTAGTCATCCAAGACACTAGACTTAACGATCCTTGGATTGTACTCTAATGATGAGTTATGTTTAAAATCATGAAATGTTACATGTAAAAGGCTCGGGTCACTATATGCATTACAAGTTATCAAAGAGATTTAATTTATTTCAAAATAATTATATCATAAAATCATAGAGTGTTATATTATCTTCGAATATTGTTTTTGAGTGTCATAAATTCTATCAAACATGGTATTCCACTTTTAAAATCCCGAGGTGTTACATTCTCCCACATATAAGACCCATTTACCTAATAATTTATTGTTTTTATCACTAATAATATTTAGAAAATTTAATAATACATTTATTTAAATCCCACATCATGAGATTGGTTAATAAAACACCCACTTTATAAGAGAAAATGAGAAGTATGAAAGTTATATTGAATATCAGAAAACCATGTTTCTATGTAAAAGAACATTGGTGTCAAGTGAAGATATCGATATTAAAGATAAGTATATATAAATATTGAGAGTGATTAAGGTCATTGATGATAATAAATTAATTGATCAGTGGAAATTTAATGAATAAATAAGAATAATTCTATGATAGTTGAAAATATTATTAGTTCAATATAAATTAAGGTATTGGGATAAAATTTTATTTCAATATAATTTTCCTAGAGTTGAGTAATTCATATACCATATAAATTGATAATATATGAAAACACACTTTCCTCATATATTTCTATTTCATAGGAACAAATTCATCTTTTTGTTTTGTGCATTTATCATTTTACACATAATTTCTTGTTACAAGAAATGATTATCCCCGATGAATTGTTTCTATTCCTAAGGAACTTAAATTGATTTTTAATGGATCCTATGATCTATAAAATAGGACAAGTTTTTCCTTCTATTTTCAAATATTTCCCCAAACCAATATGGTTATCACAAGTAACCCAATATAGTACTCTCTAAACCTCAACTGTAATAGAACTCATTCAACATTAACATTTATCCATCAAATATTTTACGTAAAAATATTTACAAATTAACAAAGATACAATATAGGTCAGTGGTAGGTGTGATTCCTTTATCATCCTTCAACTATGGGTTCAATCCCCATGGACTTAATGAATAAAATGGGATTTTAACAATCATGTGGGTTGTCCTTTTCCTAAAAGAATATATATATATATAATTCCTCTAATGATACAAAATTGTAATATCCCATAATTACCTCAATGAATATTAGATAAACCATAATTTTTATTAATTATTTAATGAAAACTAGTTTATCATTATTATGAAAACATCATGCATGTGTTAAAAGGTTTACTCCATAAATTTCATGTTTTATACTAATTTCAACTATCCATTGTATAAAATTTCTTATTACCCTTCAACACATGCTTTAAAATCGAAAAATAAATACGACAACAATATATTCCTTATGGATTTTATAATTTATGCAACCAAAATATTATTGATTAAAATACACTTATAACATAAATCATGAATCCAAACACAAACATGTCAATAATTCCACATTATCTACTGTAATAGAATATGATTGACCTTGATCATTTTCCAAATTCTTTGATATATGTTCTTGATGCCGGGGGAATTCATTTTCATTGTGCCTCATCTCTTTACAGTGGAAGCATTTCACATTATACGATTCATTATTTATCTAGAAATCACGAGCATGGTTGAATTATTAACCACACATGAATCAAAATCCTTTTAATTTGAACAATGTACCATGGTGTTTCTTTTCACTAGTATTACATGTTAGAAAATAATTCATTACCTTATTCGGTTTTTCTATTTTGTTCCTCTTATTTCCACCAATTATATTTCCTCCCATTGCATCAATATGTTTGGGAGAATTATTTCCCATTCTTGATTCCAAATGATATTATATCCTCATATGATAAAAATGTTTGGGAGACTACTTCCCATCAAAAGTGTTATCTTAATCCCATAAAATAAAATTTCAATATTATACTTTTCATTACATATATAGTCTTTATGATACATGGAATCAAATCAAAAAGGGAAAAATAATTTAGTAGTCTTATTAAACGAGATATATAATTTAAATTATTATTACAATTGAAAAAATAAAATACAAAAAATATTTTGTTTCAAAATTACATTATTCACCATAGATTATTTCAATATATTAATTACCAAACCCTTCCTCGTATCTTGGGGAAAATAAATTATATGATATGGGTGACCTCAGATGCTCAGTAAGGGTAAGAGTATAGTGTACGAAATGAATTAATAATTAATAATTCATATCGCATGATAGATAACTGAAGCAATTTAAATTTAATAAATAAGTTGATCATAATATGGTAGTAATAAAATATGATACAATAATTTCATATGTGTAGTCACATGATCATGAAAATTAAGAATGTATGTTCTAAATAATAAAATAACCTCCTGGGATATTAGTATCTGAATTCATAATGATGGAATAAATAATTATGGACATATAAAAAATTCTTTTGAGGCCTTGTACCAATAAATCTAAATACTAATAAGGTATTCTTCCATGACATCTATATAAATGGGTATTCTGTAACACCTCATGTTTTTTTGAATTTTTTTGTTTGAAATAGTTAAATTCCATTGATGGATTGCATTTCATGCTGTATCATGTGAAGATTTATTTATATACAACACCATGATTATATTTCACTAAATGAAAATCCTTTATTAGATTTCAATACACAAAACACTATGTTTAGCCTGTTTTACAAATAATAACAGGTTTCTTGGATGTCTTCTGTAACACGCTAGACTGAGTTTTACGGAACTATAATTATATTATTATAATATTGTTAATGTTGTCACCTTGGAATTGGAATAGAATATATGAATCATAAAATCAATATTATGAAACTCTGGGTTAAACAAGTTTATAAAATTAATTCATTGGTAATCAATTAATTATAAATAAAAATAATAACCAATTGAGTATAAAGCTATGGTTTTTATAAATACATTTATTTGTATTCCCAAAAAATAATTTTGTCTTAATAAATTAAATTAATTTATTTTAGTGAGAGATATTATTGAAACCTGTGAATTTTAAAGTCAACCAAATGATTTTACATTAATCCACTCTGTTTGATAATTGTGAAATGGGAACAAATCTATTTTTAGTAATATGATGTTGTATTATTCTAGATGGGTGTTTTATCACGTTTTAATGGGAATCATGTATTAAAATATTTTTTTTAAACATTATCAATTTTTATTATATGAAATAAAATTCAATTTTTACATTATAATATAATAATTTACATTGGGTGAATTTTTGGTATTTTTCTATGTAGTTTCATTTTTTGATGAATCGTGAAAAACATAGAATTTTAATTGAAAACTACATTTTCATATAATTTATTTATATAAATAAATTATATTATAAATATAACAACCCTCATCATTTATTTCACACATAATCATAATTCATTACATAAAATCTTCACTTGATACAACACACAAGATCGAGATGTTTAGTGTCTTTGGGGATTTGGATCATCACACACTACGACATATATAGCCATTATCATCCCTCTAAATTTCTATGAACAAAACTAAAAAAATCATTGTCAATCAAGGAAAATATAGTGGGTTCCTTTTATCAGCCCTTAGAAAAGTTTGGATAAAGGCCCCTTTTATATTTATTCGTATATTAATTTATATCTATATTAATTTATATATTTTTTTTTTGTTTATAATTTTTTTCCCTTATATTTATTTGTATATTAATATATATATTTATAAGATTAGTTTTAAATAATTTTTTTAAAAAAAATTTTATATGGGTTTATAAATAAATAAATACATACATACATATATACAACTCAGACACACACACAAATATATATATATATATATATATATATATTTACGAAAAAATAAATAAATATATATATATATGCCTATTTAAAAAGCCATAGAATGTTAAAACTACCATAAATTCTAATCCAGAAGTTCTTTTCAACCCTAAAACTAGTCATATCTAATCAAATGACAAAATATTTGATATGATTTATTGTATATTCCTATCATAGATTTCAATCAGAAGCTATACCTATTTTAATATTACGAAAGCTGGGTATCACGACTAAAAACTCAGATTTGGAGGCCTTTTGGGCCATTTTAGGCCATGAAAAATATAACAAAATGTTTCCTCAATCACTAATGATTATATCTCATCGCAAGCTTCTATTTGAAATGTTGTAGTGTTCAAACGAAAACTCATATCAAAATTTATAGTCGTTCGATGTTTGAGTTACAATTTCAACTTATTTTAGAATTTTGATTGTTTTTTTGATTTTTTTGGGTCTTCAAATTGTTATTAAATGATTATTAATTGATAATAATTAGTAAATTATTAATTAGTAATATTTTTAAAAACATTTTAAAGGAATTTTCACTAAATTTCTTATATTCAATTTAATAGTCGATTTATAATTATCTAAAACATTTTTGAAAAATATATATTATATTTATATGAATATTAACATACTTATATAAAAATACATTATTTTTCATGATTTTTTTAATATAAAATTTATCAGTTCTAGGAAAAATCATTGATAAAGCCCCTCCACCCTTTATGTGTGCTACAAAAAAATTCTTGATAAAGGGGGCCCCTTTAACAGCGCTAAAAACGTTCTAATAAAGGGTCACTTTTAATAACACTTTTTTAACACTATTAAAAGTTCTCTTTATCAACGCTTTTTTTAGCACTGCTAAAAACCCCCTTAATCATCACCTTTTTAGCACTATTATAGGGTGGAACTGTGGAAACACAGTTTTGTGGTAGTGACATGACATCTTTAAACATGAACTGTACATCTTTATCAAAAACTTCTTTTACAAGACCACACACATTCTGTCGTAGTTAGAATTTGATGAGATAAACTAATTAAATTAATAAGAAAAGGGTTATCTATAAATAAAATTAAGTTATTAAAAAAGGAATAACATGAAGAATATAGTAAATGATAGGCAACAGGCATACCAGTGGAGCATAAGAGGAATGTGAATATAAAGGCATGATATAGCATTATTATCATAACATGGAAAAGTGGAAACAACATTTAACATGATATTAGCATGATTCAAGGATCATTGCACATAGATAATGAGTAAAAACACATTGAAATTTAATTATAATGAGTAAACCCTCATTGCACTTGTCGTATAATGATACTAATCATTACCCAATGTATTGGAGTGATATTAGGGAACTCCATCCTTAATAATTTCATTTCATGCATAAGTGTGCCACATGGATCATATAACATTAAATCATACAACATCACAAATTATTCCACAATAATGGAATGTGGAATATATACATGGAAATATATAATAAATATGTAAATGTGCATAAAGTTGAATACCCTTGATAGAGAAATGGGTATGGTATTCACTACACAATGACTTCGTCTTGGAAAATTTTGGTGCAATTTCGGCATCATAACGACATGACATAAAAATTCATAAAAATGGTTCATGAGAGAGAATGGGGTATCTTATCATATTTACATGAAATGAACAGTAACGGGGTCATATAGAAATAAGTTCCAACATAGGTAATGGAATTTAGATTCATAATATAAAATAATTTCTTGTATGAAAATGAGAAGAGAGAAATTTCTTACATAATTTTGACAAGGTAATGGGTGTACAAGGGAGGCATTACTAAGAGAGAATGAGTCATATCATTATTAAAACATAAGGAGATATTTATGGGGGAGGTGGAAAATCATACCCCAACATTTGTAATGGAAAATATAAGGGTATAACAACATAAATAAATTTGGACAAAATGAGAAAGGAAGAAATTCATTACTTCAAAGTGGAGTCCCAAAGGATTGGGAGAGGCTTGAGAGAGACTTATTGGGAGATTGAGGCACTATCGAAGGATTATAGAGAGATGCAGGAAAGGGATATGTCAGTATATAAATGATTTGAGTAAATATAAGTGGGATACTAGGTGGGTTTATATAATAAAAAGAGAGAGAATTATTTATTATTTAGGGTTTCTACATTATAGATTAAACTAATCAAAACCTCAAACCATCCCATGATTTTTTCCAATTGTTTTTACTAATGGGGTGTGGAAAAAATAATTTTATAATTACAATGTTCGAACTTTTTAAAATATTATGCTTTCTTATGTTGATGTGAGTCACACTCTCAAGGAAATCAATTTAGAAATTGAAAATGTATTATAAGTCATGGAGGGTCCACTAAGGCACTATAAAATTAATCGAAAAAATATAAATACCCATTATTTTAAAGATAAAACATATATTGTAAGAAAGAATAATTTATAATATTTTATTACATGACTATTGGGTGATTATGGAGTCATAAAACATATTATATAATTAAATGGTATTTAATTTTTACGCAAAACATTGATTATATCTAAAAATTATGAAAAATTCACAGTTGGATTATTTAGACATCATGATTCCAAAAATAATATTCATTTTATCTAAGTAATTTTCCAATATATGTGAATTTTTACTATTAAAATAAAAACTAACATTTATCAAAAAATCATGGGTTTTGACAAAATACAACATTCAAGCCTTAATAAAAAACATGGTTGTATTGTGAAAAATTATATGATCATTCATATTTTAAAAAATAAATTTATTAATAAAATTTCATTAAAATATTATTTTATTTAAAAATCCATTAATTCATCAAAATAGATTTCTTAATTGAATATTAACAAAATATACTATTTTTTTCATTAAAAACAATTAACAAAGTAACAATAAAAAATTAATGTATATTCTAGATACAAAAATAATATAGATAGCCATAGTGCTAGGGTCTTATTACATAAGCCCTGATAAAACTAGTATATGACCTAAGGGTATGGTGTGCAATGGTGAAAAACTCTTGGGGTGGCTCGGATAACATAGCTCGAGTAGTAATATCTATCAACTTCCACTTCTACCGTATGTGGTTTTGTTCGAGCATAACATGTTGAAGCTCATCTAGGACTTGGTCAAGAGAGAATCCCAGTGACGCCACCTCCTTTTTTAGTTCCAACAAATGGGCTTCATACAAAGAAATTCTACTAGATGAGGCCATCACTTCCTTGGTCTGAGTAAATTTGATTTGTTAAAGTCTTATATTTAAACTAATCATGTGATCACTATTCAACGAAAATATTAGAAAAGGTAAGAATTCCTAACAGTTTTTTAAAATCCGAAAACATAAAACCAAGGAAGTGCATATGTTTTATATATCCAATTTATATAATAAGACATTAAATATATCAATAGTAATTTTCATTAATAAAATTTTGGGTCATTACAATCATCCCCCCTTAAAAAATTTCCTCCTAATAATTTCTTTTTCCCACAGTAAAACTTGTGTGTGTAATGATGTTTCATCTCTTCCTCAGATTCCCACATGGCCTCTTCAAACAATTAGATTTTCCACAACATAGTGACGAGGGTAATTGTCTTATTTGTAGAACTTATTCCCTATGATATCATATCTTCACTGGATTCTCTTCATAAGAGAGTTCATTCTCTAATGGCACCACCTCAGGATTGAGTACAACTTATGGTTTAGGTATATACCTTCAAAATAGTGATACATGGAATACATCACGTACCTGAGATATGTTCAGTGGGAGTGAAATTCGATAGTCCACTGCTTCAATGTGATAAAGGTCCCTAAACGGGCCGATATACCTTGGACTAAGATTTACCTTCTTCCAAAAACTTACAACCCTCTTACATGGTTATATGAGTAGGAATACCATTTATCAAACACCAAACCCTATTCTCATCGACCATTAATAACATATCTATTTTGTAGAATCTATGATTCATTATTGTACTACTGGATGATCATAAACTTCTCCCCCATTTCTCTGACCTTTTCTATACCTATGATTTTTCTCTCCCCAACTTCAACCCAGCATGTGGGTGCTCTCCACCTCTTCCCATACAAGGAATCATAAGGGTCCATTTGGATTCTTGAGTGAAAACTGCTGTTGTAAGAGAAATCAACTAGAAAAAAAATGTTGATCCTAACCTCCTTTTTATAGCATTGAGAATGCTCTCAACATAACCTCAAGTGTATGGATTTTTCTCTCATATTGGACATTAATTTGGTGATGATATGTCATATTGAAGTCCAAATCATTATTTAGAGAATTTTGAAGAATCTTCTATAACATAATGGTTAATCATGGATCACAATTGGATACAATCAATCGTGGCAATCTATACAGCCTTACCACATCTCTGATGTATATATGTTCTAGTTGATCCAATGAGAGATGCTCATGAGTTTCAATGAATTGAGAAGTCTTTGTAAGATGATCCAAAAAACCTAGATAGAATTGCTTCATTTGGTTATCTTCTGATGTCTGGTGACAATGTCCATGGAGATGTTCTCACATTTCTATTCTAGTATGGGTAATGGTTTCATCATCCCCTTAGACTTTTGCCTCTCATCCATCACTTGCTGACAAACCAGGCACTTAAATGTATGCACAAAGATCACCTTCTTCATATTGTCCCACCAATAATGTTCTCATATATTGTGAAACATCTTTGTGTTTCTTGGGTGAATGGAGGAATTTGAACTATGTGAACCATCCAAAATTACATTCATTAACTCCAAATTTAATGGAAGACAAAGCCTTGTCCTAAATCTCGCCATTCATTCTACATTAACATTGAACTCTAATGATTTATCTTTGTGACAGTTTCCAATTTATATGGAATTATCACACCATCCTTTGGATAATTATTTAACCTTTTCAAAATAAATGGTTTAGAAATAGTTTTTTAAAGGATTGATGATGTTCACTTATTTATGATTCACATGTCCATCTTCATCAAATCCAAGCATATTGGATCCTTTTCAATTCTCCCCAATGATAGAATCTATAGGTCCTTTCATGTTAGAGTATCCACCAACATGTTTGCTTTCCTAAGGTGGCAATGGATCGAAAAATCATAGTCCTTGATCTTCTCTAACCATCTTCACTGGTGAAAATTCAACTCTTTTTGTGTGAGTATATACTTGAGGCTTTTATAGTCTGTGTATATTTCACACTTCTCCCCAAAAATGTAATCCGACCAATTTTTTATTGTGAAGATCAATGTATCTAACTCCTGATCATTAATTGGATAGTTTTTATCATGAACCATAAATTTCCTTGAATCATAGGCAATGAAATTTTCTTTTTTTCATCAACACACAACTCATTCCCTTCCTCTAAGCATCAGTAAATAATACAAAACATTCTCCACTTGTGGGTAGTGAGAGAAGATGATTAGTGATAAGCCTCCTTTTCAACTCCTTAATGTTATCTTCACATTCATCACTCCTTGAAAACTTGACTCCCTTCTGAGTTAGTTGGTAATTGGTTTTGACAATCATGGGAAATTTCTCACAAATTGGTGATAATGTCCAGCTAACCCCAGGAAGCTACAGATATCCATTACCACTGTTGGCCTTGGTCATCCTTCAATTGTAGCTATCTTGGAGGGATCCCTATATATCCCATTTCTTTTAATGATATTACCCAATAATGATACCTCCTTCAACCAAAACTCACACTTTATGTAATTTTTACTGAACTTATCCTTTCGCAAGGTTTCTAGTACAATGCTTAGATTCTCCTCGTGCTCCTCCTTGGTTTTGGAGTATATTAAAATATCATATATAAAGACTACCTAGAATTTGTTGAGTTAAGCTCTAAAGTCTCTATTCATCATTTCCATGTAGATTTATGGAGAATTATTGCATCCTAAAGGCATTACTGTGAATTCATAGTGCCCGTACCTTGTATGAAAAGAAGTCTTGGTCATATCCTCCTCTTTCACCCTAACTTGGTAATATCCCGACTAAAAATATACATTTGGAAGTATTATGCTCAATGTAGCTGATCAAAAAAGTCATCAATTTGATGAAAATGATACGTTTTCTTTATCGTGATTTTTTGGATCTCACGAAAATCAACGAAAAGGTGCATTGACCCATCCTTCTTCATGAAGAAGAGGATTTGTGCAACCCATGGTGAAGAATATGGGCATATAAACCTTTTATCCAGATTCTCCTGTAGCTATTTCTTTATCTCTTCAAGCTCCACAATATCCATTCTATATAGAGTCGTGGATATTAGTAATTCCCCAAGTATAAGATCAATTGAGAATTCAACATCTCTTCTAGGAGGATTACCAGTGAATTCCTTGGGAAACACTTCAGCGAATTCTCATGAAATATGCATGTCTTCAAGGATGGTTGCGTCCTTAAACTCAATTATTTGATCAAGATATGCATAATCATAGGGAATTAATATCCACACTTGATATGACGATGCTAATAAATATTCATCCTCATCCTTGCAACTGTATAGAATCAGGGGTCTATTTTCCAAACAAAGAGTGATTTCTCACTCATGTAAATTAATGTTGGATCTATATTATAAAATACAATCGTAGCCAAGAATTGCATCAAATTCCACTTGAGGGAGTATAAAGTGGTTTTTCTTGTAGTTAAATCCACAAATTTTGACTCGGGAGGGTTTATATTCAAGGGTTTCAATGATTTCCCTATTTTAATTTCTCATAAACATATTTACTTCCATTATTTGTGCTGGTGTTGGGATTGTTCTGTTGAACTTTTGAGATATAAAATAATGTGTAGAACAAGAAACCAGAAGTGTGTTTGATATTATTTAATGAATAACTAGCGTACCTATCACCACATCATTGTCGAGGTTCACTTCGGCTATAGTAATGGAAACATTTGTCCCTTGTTGCCTTGGAGGTTTTTGGTTGCCTCCAAAAACCCTTGGATTAGGGAAATGGTTTGAAAAGTACCATGGTTCCTTACAGTTGATGCAATGAACAACACATTGAGGGCCAAATGGATTGTTTCTCTCCTCTATCACAGTCGTGAGTTTTTCTTCTCGGCAGTTAATGGCCAGGTTCCCTTCTCTTCCACACCTAAATCATTTCATCATCCCCTTCATGAAACTTCTGGGGTACTTTTCTTCGCACATTTTCAAAGTGGGGTGTGAGATATTCTAATCATTGATGGATTTATCCATTGTACTACTAGAGTTAAATTGAACCTTACACTTATTATCCCCATGATACCCCTGAGATTATCTGATCTCCATTTATACATTGAGGGGACATCAAACAATTTCCTCGTAGCTTTCGAAATCACATATCACTAGGGCTTTCCGTAGGATAGGTTTCAGCCCACATAAGATGTAGTCAACCTTGCATTCAGGAGTAAAGAAAATGCCGGATGCGTATCGTGAAAGCCCTATGAAGTTTTCCTTATTCACTATGATAGATTCGTCGTCTTTTTTATTAAGGGTTTAAATGTCCATTTCCTTCTTAAGTCTGAGGGTGCGAGGATAATATTTATCATTAAATATTTTTCAGAAATCATTCTATTCCAACGCCTCAATATCCTTTGTAGGCTTCATATTTTTGATCAATGTCCACCATTTATCATATTCACCCTCCATATGATAATCATTTATAAATAAATTTTCTTGTTTAGAACATTGAATGATGGAGAAGATATTTTTAATGGAGTTGATCCATTATTCAACGATTGAGGGATCAGATGATCCATTAAAATTAGGATCCCATTATCTCATGATGCTCTTGATTGCGACTTATTCATTCATGGGGGGGGGGTTGACATTCCTCTTGAACAATGTTTCTATTAAAAAGGTGAGTTAACTTAGAGAGTATCGTTACAATGTTAATGATTCCCGCCCCCATCAGATGGGCATCTCATTAGAATAGTTATCACATTGTTCTTTACATAGATTGTCATCCCATGTTATATTATTACAGGCCATTGGATAGAATAAATGGATAGTTAGGGGTAACACATAATGGGTAAAAAAATACAAAAACAGATGACTTATAAATAAGTTTTATTTCTTTAACTTATGAATTTATAGATTCAATCTATGTTATCCATGATCTACTTACTAACATTTATTCTTAGTGGAATTTCTTTTATTACCTTAATAATGATTCTTACAAATCTTATGAATTAACAAAGAATATCTCCCGATAGTGTCATAACTAAGATTGTAGCAAGGCTCGTTGTCACGCACCAATTCTCGTTCAAGTACAACTCAAAGCAGTGTTTTCATATTTTACCCCTAGATACATCTGTGCTAGAGCCACCTCTACTTGCTCATATCTAGATAGGGAAGTATTTTATAGACAAACCACTTACTCAATACTCACTAAAAATTAGTTATGTTTTTATTATACTTAGTCTTATCCCTAAGGTATTTAATGGGGTTTTCTAATCTTTATCCCAAATACATCTAAATGTATCCTCCGATACCAACTATAACAACCTAGCTCTTTAATTTCACACCAAATCATAATTTATTACATAAAATATTCACTTGATATGACATATATGTTTGAGAGGTCTAGTGTCTTTGGATCTTTGGATCATTACATTACAACTTAAAATGTGAATTACACATATCTAATGAACACTTCTTTTACATGACCCCGCAAATTCTTTAATACTTATCATTTCATGGGATAACCTGAGGACATGCATAAGAAAATGGTGATCTATATAGATCATTAATGGAGTAAAAAGGAATAACATAAAGAATATAGTACATTTTAGGCAATTGGTATATCAATGGATCATAATAGAAATGTGAACATAAAGTTGTGATAGAGCATGATTATCATAACATGAAAACATGACAATAACATTTAACATGATATTAGAATAAGCCATGGATCATTGCACATGGAGAATGATTAAACCCTAATTTCACATAAATTGGCATGAGTAAACCCTCATTTCACTTAACATATCATGATACTAATCTTTACCCAATGCATTGGAGCGCTATCAAGGTGCACCCTCCTTAATCATTTCATTTCTTGCATAAGTGTGCCACATGGATCAAAAAATTTGGAATCATTCAAGATAGTCATTTATTCCGTGATAATGGAACGTGTAATAAATACATGACTCTATATAATCAATAAGTAAATGGGTATAATTGTGAATACCCTTGAGAGAGAAACATGCATGGTATTCACTACGCAATGACTTTGGCATTAAAAATTGTGGTGCAATTTCAGCAGCATAACGGCGTGACATAAGAATTAATTAAAATGATTGATGAGAGAGAAATGGGAATATCATCATATTTATATTAAATATACAGTAAGGGGGTCATATAGAAACATGTCCTTATATAGATAATGGAATTTAGATGTATAAAATAAAATAATTTCATGAATGCAATTGAGAAGAGAGAATTGTTTTATGGAATTTCGACATCATGATTGGTGTACATGAGAGGAATTAATGAGAGAGAGAGAGAGAGTAATATCATAATTAAAACATAATGATGTATTTAAGGGGGAGGTGAGAAATAATACCCCAACTAATTTTATTTAAAATAAAATTGTATAACAAATAAAAAAAATTGGACAAAATGAGAAAGGAACAAATCCCTTACTTGGAAGTGTGATCCCAAAGGCTAGGAGAGGATTGAGAGATACTAATTGTAAGATTAAGGTGCCTTTAGAGGATTCTAGAGAGATGAGGGAAGGGTTTTCTTGAGCTCCAAATGTTTTTAGTGATGATAAGTGGGAGTTTGGGTAGGTTTATATAGGAAAAGGGAGGGAATTCTTTATTATTTAGGTTTTGTACGCTATACATTAATCTAATCAAAACAACAAACCATCCCATGTTTTCTACCCATAGTTTTATCCAAAGGGGAGTAGAATAAATTATTTTATAAGTCCAATGGACGAACAACTTAAAATATTGGGCTTGCTAATGTGGAGGCAAGTCACACACTCAAGGAAATCAATTTAAAAAGTTTAAATGTTTTATATGTCTTAGAGGGTCCACTAAGGCAGCATTAAAATAATCAAAATAAATATAAAATTACATATTTTAAATATAAAAAATATATTGTCTAAAAAAATAATTTATAGTGTTTTATTACATCACTATTGGGTCATTATGATGTCATAAAACAAATAATATAATTAAATGATATTTAATTTGTACCCAAAAAATCGTTTGTCTCAGAAAATATTGAAAAAGTCATTGATGGATAATTTCAACATTCTAAATTCAAAAATAATATTCATTTTTCTAAATAATTTTATAAATATTTAAATTTTTAATTTTAAAATAAAAACCGGCATTTATAAAAAATTCATGGGATTTGACAAAAATAACTTTCGAACCATAATTAAACTTACAATTGTATTCCTAAAAATTATACGACCTTTTAAATTTAATAAAAAATAATTTAGTAATAAGATTTAATTAAAATATTATTTAATTCATAAATACATTAACTCATCAAAATCGATTTATTAATTGAATAATAACTAAAAATACTATTTTTTCTTTAAAAACTATTTCAAAAATGACAATAACAAATTGAATATATATTCCCTATAAAAAAATAACGTACATAGTCATAGTGATATGGTATTGTTACGTAACCCCTGATAACAGCCGCATATGACCTAAGTTTATATAGTTCAATTTTGACAAACTCCTGGGGGTGGCTTGGATAACATCGCTTGGGTGGAAATCTCTATCGACTTCAACTTCTCTAGTAGGATGTTCTATTTGAGATAAATGTGTTGAAGCTCAACTTTTGAATGGTCAAGAGCGAAGACTAGTGACACCATCTCCTTTCTGGGCTCTAACAAATGATCTTCATAAAGATCAATTCTATGGGATGAGTCCACCACTTATTTTTTTCTGAGTAAATTTGATATGTTAATGCCCATATTTATTCAAATCATGTGATCACTATTCAATGAATATATTAGAAATGGTAACAACTTTTAACGGTATTTTAATATCCAATAACATAATACCAAGGAAGTGCATATGTTTTATATAACAATTGTACATAATATGGAATTTAAATAGATCATGATAAATTTTCATTAATAAAGATTTGGGTCATTACATTAAATTGTTTATAATGTATATATAGAACAATTATACACATTTTTATATGATTTATGTAATTGGAATCAATTTCACATTTAAATTTTGGATTAAAACATTTTAATTTTTTGAAAATTTTCACTTCAAAAACACATTGTTTCAACCCGTTCGCAAGATTATTTAAAAATATTTTCTACAACATTTGTAAATAGAATTTGGAAACATGGATTTCACATTTTTAATCCAAATAATTTATAATTTTTAATAATGGGATCAATTTTTATTGAACAAAAATACTAGTGAAAATAGTTCAAATTAATTACAATTATTAATAGAAAAACGAGTTTACCAAGGGACTGAACTATAACTTAAGGGTAAAATGAAATAGAAACATGTAAAAAATCAATTGAATGGCCATAGATTTTCCATGTAACATATTTTCTGGACAATTGACCTTTATTGATTTAATAACCCGGTTCTTCAATTGAGGTATGGATCTTTCCTTTTGAGTTTATACTAAATAAAATGTGGGAAAAGAGTTCAAGGGTTGGCTACTAGCCTGTTACATGATGTGACTAGGATCTACATGCCATGTACTTATAGGTACATACTATGTATGTTTGGAAACATGCCTTGGAATCCCGGTGCACGACCATGTAATGGTTTAACTGGAAACTGTATAGACATGACGTGTAGTCTCAAGTACATGCTATGTACTATATTTATTTATTTTATCAGGAAATAGCATAATTTTTGTGAAAATGGGTAGGGGAACTCCTGAGTAAAAAAACTCACTACTCTTGATCTTCAATACCTTCCTGATTGATCATCTGAAGCCTTATTCCTTTGATGTCAATTGCATTTGAACCCGATCGGTATGCTCTCGATCCCTATTGAACTGTTCTTTATGATTTTTCCTCTCAAAAAATTTATTTAATGTTAATAATTTTTTTGTAGATCAACATTATTCTATCTTTAATGGGAGGTTAAGGTTAGATGAGAAGAGTTGTATTATAATGAGGTAGGTCATCTTGTTCTATTCCAGAATTTTTTTATTGTTTATATGTGCCAGAGTGCTACAGACCCATGTTTATGGTGTCCCCTTGAACATTAATTTCCCCTTATTATTTTATAATATTGATTCTGTAATTTATTAAGTGAATTAAATCATTTTTTAGGTTTCTTGATATGATTGAGGTCCACCCATTGGAGAGTTACCCTCATATGACCATTGCTTGTCAATTTGTCCTAGGATGACTATGTGCATGCCTATGTTTTCCATCATTGGGGTTTTTAAAAAATGTAATAGGTTAATTGAATGTTGCCTTTGTGAGATGAAAATTACTTAAGCCTTGTGACTATTTAATTCACATGTTTTATTAATATACATAAACTGCCCATCTTAGTTTATTTCATTGAGCCATGTAATTGTTTGATTACATATTAGTATTGTGATATGAACTTCTCATGTGGGTATAATTGTTTAGGCCTTTTAATTTGTTAATTCACTTATTTCTAGTTTTATATGATGCCTATGAGATATATTATTATGTTAACCATATAATAGTGTGATTTAGATGTGTTTCCTTTTATGGTGAAATACTGATATGCTAGCCTTGACACTATTGATTATTATGTATGCGGATGAGGATTTTGTATGCCTCTATGTGAGGATTTTTTTACATGTGAGTAATGATTTTTTGGGAATAGAGGGAAGGATTTGTAATACCTATAAGAAATAATGTAATTCCTATGAGTGGTGTTTTTCTACACCTCTTGGCATGATGTTGAATTGAAAAGTTAATGGAATGACCTATGATGTTTCAACTAAGTCAAAGCACAGTCTTGGATTCAGTCGTCACATTAATTATTTACCTATCCTTTTGAGCTATCTTTTGTCCATTATTTATGCAAGGAATTGATGGGTTTAATCCAGATCTTGAGAGGTATATAATTTACTTTAATATAATGGTTGGACGGAACATAATGAATAAAAATGGAAAACATGACTTTTAAGATTGTTTACTTTTGAGTACTTATGAGATTACAATTATTACTTTTTTGTACACTACCTATTGCCTATAATATCTGATAGATAGTCACATATATTTGGTGGTTTCCTACATGGATTTATTTCCAACACCCTTTTCGGGTCACACATTTAGGAAAAAATAAATTATATTGTTACAGGTGTCGATAAGGAGAAGATCCCTTCTACAGGTACTTGATATTCTATTTAGGAGAGAGAGAGAATGTGACCAAGCCAAGGATTGTGATGCTTCTTAGTTTCCATTGTTTCATTTTTCTATTTGGAATATATATTGTGGATTTTTTCCGTGTACCTATTTTGAATTTTTTCACAGAAAATAACATAATGCATCATCTATTGTATGAAATGATTCTTTGTTATTTATCTTATCCATCTTCCATTGTTTATTTCAGATGTATCCTTTTTACTACTGACACTATTGTATTAATATTTATCTTTCTGTGTTTCACTCTTCTAATAGGGGAATAGATTCCAAACTATCACACCCTAGGCCCTTGTTACTAGTTTAAATCCACTGGAATTTGGGGAAATGAGCTTGAGTTCATGCGACCAACAATGTATAAAGCACATGTTCAGTGGCATCTGGATCTAGGATGTTACAATGTGGTATTAAAAATTTTCTTTTATGTTTTTCTTTATTGTTGGTTGATGAAAAATAGACATTGAAATGCAAGGTATTTAGAACTAAACTGTACCCGGGAGTAGCTACCCCAAATAAATGGTAAAACCAAATTTCCTTTAATGAAAATTAATTTTTATATTTTGGGCTATTATATTTGATTAAATTTTACTGTTGGGTGACACACTTGTTTTGAAATGTTATTATTGATATCATTGTGGCTCTATTTTTTGAAACCTGGTGATATGGGCATATGCCATATCATGCATCATATACGCACTTTCTAGAAATGACACGCCATGTATTCTTTTCAAACCATTTAAAGAGCATTATTGATTCCATACAAATGTGATAGATGTCATTCCAGATATGCATAATGGTGTGATAGGTGTCATGAGAGATATTCCTACTATTGTTATAGGTGTATTGGTACGTGTAATGGTAAAATTGGATGGATACTAAACATTGATCCCTAAGCAGTATGATCCCTATTTTATAAGAATATTGTGGATCATGTTTCGTCCATGGGATATAGATTTTGGATTTATGTGCAATTTGTGGTTTCCAACCTCTCAATGGGGAGTATGGGCCCACACATATTATAATTTGGAACATCAGGATTTATTTTGAAAAAACAAGGGTTATAGGGATGTTTCTGAAGCATACGTTATGTAAACCTAGACAACACAAAATGTGGTCCTATAAAAAATGGCATGTGTTCTTCTGCTCAGGAAGAAAATGAAATTTTTATGTACACATTGTTTACTCTGAGTACAAGTTGTGTTGTAGATGAACATGTCACCAACCGTATAAGGGAGAGCATTGGTTGTTGGTTTTTTGTTAAAACACGTCGTGTAATGATTGAACAACCCATGTAGTTTTACATCTGTAGACTCGTGTGGCTCTGGACATGTAAAATTATATGGAAAAGAGGAAAGACTTGAGTGCACACCATCTGTCATCATGACACATAATGTACCAGGGATTTTGATATGCCAATTCTGGTAGAAGTACACACCCAAGTAGGATTATGAGTGTACACACTGTGTCTCATTTCTATATGTCATGTACTTATCATTTTTTTTAAATGAGTCTTTTCTTCCCCTATTTAGTTCTTGCACAATTTTACTACATAACTTGATAAATTAGCCCATAATATGGTGTATATTATGGACATTACAATGTAATTCCACCACAATGAACTCCAATAGTACACAATGACAGTTCCAGTGATCATACTCTAGAGGTGGTATGACATGGGATACAATTGGATCCACCAATCGTGCTAGTTGTCTCACCAGCTATTATAATGCATGCAGGCATTGATGCATTATAACTTGAAAAATTTATGAGGTTTATGCAGAAAATACAGAGAGTACCTCAGCCTTCCATGTGTATGGAAGAAATAAGATGATTATTTTGGAACCGTCATCCACCAACGTTTTTAGGGGATGGTGGACCACATGCAGTAGAGTCATGGATGGATTTCATGCTTACAATATTTGAGCACCTAGAGACGCCTCCTGAGAGGAGGGCCAAGAACGCAACTTATATGATGTGTTATTTGGACTAGAGGGGGGTGTTATCACTTAGAAAGAGCATCATTGGGACATGGAATGAGGATATTTTCAGACTGTTTTCTTTGAATACTATTTTCTTTATAAACTACGGGCCAACAGATCATGGGACATCATGAATTTGGAGAAACGTGCTATGTCATTGATGGACTACTCTTCTAGTTTCACTGATTATCAACGTTTTAGACATATTTTGATGATTGAAGAGACCTTGAGGTCTAGACTATTTTAGGATGGTCTTAAGCCTGAGATCTAGTACAGTCTTGACTGAGAGAAAGAAGATTCATATGTAGATTTCTCACTGTAATAAGAGTTGTAATAATGTTTCATATGGTATCTAGGTTAGGTGCTACCAATATGGAAGAGCTGGGAATATGAGATGGTAGTGTCCAATGTACAAGGTCGAGTGCTGAGCATGCTGCAGGATGAGCCATCTACAATGTTTCTGCAGGGAATTTCCACCAGTGACTATAGAGAAAGGTTTTTCACAGACTCCACATTCAGGATTATGGTCAATAGCTTCTCGTCAATTCGATTATTTGAATACGTCTCGATATTCTGGTTGAGGTGGTGGCTGTGGTTGTGGTAACCAGAACTCAAGATCTCAGTGATAGTAAGGTGGGCCAGTTCATGGTAACCAGGTAGTGTCTCAGGGTTGCAGTATAGTTTAGACTGATGCAATGCAACAGACCCACCAGAAGAAGGATCTTGGACCTTATACTATCATTGGAACTATTCTAGTCAATTCTATATTGTGTTCTTCACTTTTTGATATAGTGTCTTCACATAGTTTTATATATGTGCCAATTTTAAAGATCCTTGGGTTCGTTATTTTATCTTATAATGTTTTTATGATGTTGGAAACTGGATTAAGAATAATAACGGCATGTGTGAATTATTTTAAGGAGTTCCCCCTTGAGGTTGGTGGGTGTCACTTCATTTGGGATCTCTATGTATTAGAGATGAATGACTTTGATGTCACACTCAGAATGTACTGGTTAGTGTACATTCATGCCTTCATCAATTTCTATCACTACTGGGAAAGTTTTACATCACTAGAATGCACATTATTTCTATACAAGGGATAGTTGGATGTCCATGCAAGATGAGTTAGAACCGAGAAACATGGGTTGAGTGGGATGACAATGTAGATTTCTAGTTGATATCTGGATATCTAGGGAACATTTAAGATAGATTTTCCTCTAGTGGTTGATCAATTTAGAGACTTATTCTTGGACTACATTTTAGTCATACCATTGTTAATAGAGGTGGAGTTCTCTATCCAACTAGTACCAAGAGTTTCATCAGTATCTCATCCTCCTTAAAGGATGTCTACAATAGAGTTTCAAGAGCTTAAGAGCTAGCTATAGGATTTAGATTTGAAGTCATTTATTGGACCCTTTACTCATATGTGGGGTTCTTCGGTCCTTTTTGTGATGAAGAAGGACAATACCATCAAGCTATTCATGGACTATTGGAAACTAAACTAAATGATGGTTAAAAAATGATCTCCCTTGCCACTGATAAATAACATGTTTGATCCACTTTGAGGATCTAGTGTTTTCGAAAAGATTGAATTTATATTTGGATATCACCAGGTGCGTGTTCGGCCTACATACATACCTCATACAGACAATTATAAAATTTTTGAGATATATGAGTAACTGGGTAAACCATTCAGTCTCACGAACACGCTCGTAGTTTCAAGGTATTGATGAAACAAGTATTCCATCCTTACTTAGATTCATTTGTGGTGGTTTTCATGGATTGAATATTGTTGTATTATAAAAATAAACATATCCATTCCAACCATCTTGAGATCATTTTGAGTACACTGATATTCCATCCATTTTATACTATGCTCACTACATTCCACTTCTATATGGATCAAATTCACTTCCTAGGTCACATCATCGAAGAGACAAGAGTATTAGTGAACCCAAAGAAGTTGAGAGCAGTGGATACATGGAAACATCCAAAAAACATCTTTTATTTGTGATGTTTTCAAGGTTTGGGTGGTTACTATAAGAATTTCATACATGACTACTAGTTCTTAGTATCACCAATGATGGGATTGAAAAATAAGGGTGTGAAGTACGTATGGTTAGATTCTTCAAAGATGGCCTTTAAGGAGCTAAAAAGGAGATTAACATTAAACCATTTATGGTTTCTCTTGATCTAGGATGGAGTTACATTATGTACTATGAGAAATTAGGTATCAGGTAGGGATCAATGCTTATAAAGGGGGTTCGAGTCATTGCATTTAGGTCTTGGTAGTTAAGGCCATATGAGAACAACTATCTGATGCATGATCTTGAGTTATTCGTGGTTGTTCATGCCTTATACTATTGGAGACATTACTTATTAGGGGAGTTTTTTTGTGGTGTACACAGACCAAAAAATTATCAATTACATCACTACATAGTGTGATATGAATTTAAGGAAGTGAAGGTTGGTGGAATACATTCAATATTTTGAGTTTAAGATTTCTTACACACCTAGAAAATACAATAAAGTGGCTGAGGCACTGAGTAGGAGGACACAAATGAAGGTAGTGTAGTAGGCCTATAGCGAGTGAAATCTTATGGCGTTATTCTCTAAGATTCATCTGGAGGTACATGACAGGTAGGGGTATACTTTTAAAACATCCTTAGTTGTTACCTCTAACCTATTGGAGTGCGTGTGAGGATGATGGAGCTATCAGATTCTGAAGGTCTGGTTCTATGAAAGAGTATGGTAGGTGAGTACCCTCCTCCTGGTTGGAACATATGTGTGGATAAGGTTTTGCAGTTTAATGGTCATGTATGGGTGTCATCAGACATGCATGAGGATCTAATTCGGGATTTTTATCCAGCATTTTGGGAGGATCAAACTGTTGTCACCATGATGTATCAAGATTTACATCGTTAATATTAGTGGATAGGTATGAAGAGACTTGTATCTATTTTTTTATAAGATGTTCCACCTGTCAGTAGGTGAAGGTGGAATAATAAAGGTATGTTGGTTTTTTGTAGTAGCTACCCATTCTTGGGTGTAAATGGAATGACAACGTGATGGATTTCATGATGGGGTTACCGAAGTCGACCCAAGGAAAGGATATAGTTTGGGTAGTGGTTTATTGGCTTACTAAGGTTGCAAAATTCATGTCGATCATGGAAATCCTCAACGTTGTTGAGATTAAATGGTTATACATATAGGAGATTGGATGACTACAAAGGGTTCCACATTCAATCATTTAAGATAGGGATTCCAATTTTACTTCTAATTTCTTGCAAGGTCTATAGATGGAATTTGGTACATATGTGCTTTTGAGCACATCTTACCACACCTAGATAGATGGAAAATTAGTGTGCACAATTCAGGTGGTAGAGGACATGCTTCAGGAATGAATCCTAGATTTCTAGGGTTCCTGGGAAGCACACATACCACATTTTGAGTTTTCTTACAACAATAGATTTTAGTATACTATTCATATGGCGTCATATGTGGCTTTGTATGGTAGACTGTGTCGATCACCCATGTGTTGGATGGATGCATGAGAGGTAGTGATGTTGGGACTCATATTGTCTAGGAGACCATTGATAAGGTTCAGTTGATTTAGAAGTAGATGACTTCTATGAAGTCTCCTCCAAAATCATACATCGATCATCGCCGATGAGCATTGGAGTTAGAGGTCGTGGATCGAGTTTTATTGCCTGTCGCACTGAGGTTGGGACACAAAAGGATTAGAAGACAGGGTAATATTTCATCGATATGCATCAGTCTGTTTGAGATTTTGGATAGGGTCAGGCCTGTTGCCTATCGATATCAGTTACCTCAATGGAATAGGGTTATGAACAAGATTTTCCACATTTCTGAGTTTTGACAATATATTTAAGAACCATATCACATTTTTCATCCTGAGGAAGTGGAGTTTTATGAATACACATCCTTTAAGGTGAATCCCATTCGTATTGTGGATCATATCACGGATGTTCTCCATAGTTGGTTTATTCCATTGGTATGGGTACTATGGTCGCATGACCGAGTGAAGGATGAGACTTGGGAGAGGGAGGCCAATTATCAATCATAGTTGCTAGATCGCTTCTCAAATATTTCTTCATCACCCTTGGAAGGAAAATTCATGGATAAATTTCTTGAATGGGGGATGTTTATAAGAACTCGGTTCTTACAATGAGGTATGGATCTTTCCTTTTAAGTTTATACATAAAAAAATGGGGGAAATAGTTCACATTCTAGTTGTTGGCCTATTAAATGATGTGACTGGGAACTACACGTCATGTACATATAGGTACATGTTGTGTATGTTTGGCTACAAGACATGTAATCCCAGTACATGACCATATATTGGTCTAGAATAAACTATATGATCACAACGTATAGTCTCAAGTATAAACAATCTAGATTTATTATTAATTAAACCCGGAAGTAGCATCATTTTTTGTGAAAAGAGACAGGGGCTCTCCTGGGTGGATGAATATGCAACACCAGACCTTCAACCCATTACCTATTGATCACTTGACCCCATATTACATAGCTATCAGCTGTTTTTGGACCCGATCAGTAAAATATCAATTCATATTGAGCTATTTTTCATGATTTTTTCTCATGAAAAAGTTATTTGTGGTTTACCATTTATCATTATTTTGTAGATCTACATTGTTATATCATTAATTGGAGGATCAGTTTGACTATGAGAGTCGTACTACGATGAGGTTGGTGATCTAGTGCCTTTCATGAATTGTCTTGTTGTTTATATGTGTTGGAGTGCAACATGGCCATGTTTGTTGTGTTTCCTTGAACATGAAATGACTCATGTTATTTAATAATATTGATTTGGAAATTTATTAAGTGAATTGAAGCATGTTTGGGGTTATTTTATTTTATTGATAGACACCCATTAGTGAGTTTCCCTTGGATGACCATTGTATGGCCATTTGGCCCAGGATGCTTATGGGTACGCCTTTTCCCTTTTTGGGGATTTTTTTAAATGTAATTGGTTAATTCAATGTTTCCCACATGAGATAAAATTTATTAATACTTGTGATAGTTTAATTCACATGTTTAATTGTTATACATAAACTCCACATGGGAGTATATTTGTTTAAGCCTAGTAATTGTTGGATTACAAATTTGGCTTATGATATGAACTACCCATGGGAGTATAATTGGTTAAGCCTTTTGATAGTTTAAGTCACTTGATTCTTGTTTTGTATAATTCCGATGTGATTTGTTATTATGTAATCCATGTAATAGTGTGATTTACGTGTGTTGTATTTTATGCTCAAATGAGGATATATCGGGCTCGACATTGTTTATTATTATAAATGCGGGTGAGGATTTGTTATATTGGAGGGAAATGATTGTTTATTCATGTGGGATAGTATTTGTTATGCATGTGGGCGAGGACTTATTATTCATATGGATGCGGATTGGTATGTATGCGGGCATGGTTTTTCAATGCTTGTGGTTGCGATGTTTAATTGAAAGTTGAATGGAATGACTTATGATGGGTATTAAAAGATAAAGCACAAGCCTAGATTTTCTTTTCACATTAATTATTAAGATATCCTTCTAAGGTACCTATTGAGAATTATTATACAATGGATTAATAGGCTTAGGTCGTGTATCAAAACTTATATAATTTAATATAATTGAATTTTTGAACTTATCATAATGATTTAAAATGAAAAACATGACTTGTAGGATTATTTACTTTTGAGTACTTCCTAGTTTAATATTATTCCTTTTTGTACACTAACTATTACAGTACTCACTGAAATATATGAACAGATCTTGGGTGGTCTCCTATTGGGATTTATTTTTCACACCCTATTTGGTTCATGATTTTAGGCCTAAATAGATTATATTGTTCCTGGTGTCGATAAGGTCAAGTTCCCTTATAGAGGTATTTGAGATACTGTTTAGGAGGCATATAGCATAGGAATGAGCTGAGGCTTTTGATGCTTCTTAGTTTCCTTTTTTATTTTTTTTTCTTTTAGAACATATATTGTGAATTTCTTCACTATACCCATTTAAGATATTTTCACAGAAAATAACACGTTTCATAATATTTTGAGTGGAATGATGCTTGGTTATTTATCATACTAGTATTCATTTTTTATTTCAGATGTATGTTTTTTAACGCTTCTGCTATTGAATTATTATTTATTTTATTTTGATATAATGTTCCAATGAGGAAATAGATTCCCCACTATCACAACATAGGCCCTCGCTACTAGTCAGAAGCCTTTGGAGTTTGGGGAAATACGTTTGAGGCCATGTGAAAAAATCAGGTATAGAGTACCAATTTAATGGAATTCTGATCTACGATGTAACAATTGGATGTACATGATGTATTGGAGACCTCTAAATACGTTTTATTGTTTTGTATTTACCAGAATTCCACTCTTCCTCCACTATAAAATGGAACTCACCTCCCTCACTTCTTCACACATCTCATGAAACTTGGCTAATCCATATCATTAAACAACAATCTTAAATATTCCATCCTATATTCCTAGAAAACAAATACTAGTAATAAATAAAACCAACAATGTATTTTTCTGAAAACCATAAGGACATACCAAAAATAGAGGTAAGGTTATTCAATTAGCACATTTTTGTTTTCTTATCCACCCCTTCAATTATGTTTATGTAATTATTATATAATAAAATCAATATATTCATTATGATAAGATTTTTTATTTCTGGGGTACTACATAAACCTTCAAAAACATCCACAAAATGGGATACAGAATTATCTTTTGAGTTTATGATAGACTACCGCCTCCCGAATCTATATCATTTGTTCTTCCATTAAACCCTCTAAAGGTTGGTGATAATGATTGAATTACTATTTTTATATCATATATATGAAATTTATGATATAATTATGCATCACGAATAATTATATAACACATACCATTAGGATATCTATTTTTAGAATACAATAACATTGTTTGTGTACATGTGGGCTACCACCTCCATTAAGCGATGTGATTCATTCCCACGTCATAAAGAATGAAATAATGACGTGTTTAATAAATATTTGTTATATATATGAAATAATAATTATACTTGAATGATAATATATATTTATATGTACAGGTATTCCATTTACATACTTTCTTTCATTATGATCAGAAAATAGATACATTGTTCATGTGCACATACGACCTACCATATCAATGAATGATATATCCGATTTTATACCACCATATTTATTAGATTATTATAAATAAATAAATAAATAATTTACATAATATTTATATCATGGTATAAATTCTTTTTATAAGTAAATATTTACTAATGAAAAAGGACCTAAAATAACAGGTCATAACATATATGGAAAACTATAAAGATATTACCAAAAACGTAACTTTAACATGAAATGGTTAATAAATGGGTAATATAAAGTCATAATAAAATAATATATGGAATGATATATAAGAATATTGTTTTTTTATATTTATAATAAAAATATATTTTTATACATGAGGTTTGAGCATGTACGAAGAAAGTTGAGACTTAAGGTATGAGTTTTCTTCTCTCACTTTTATTTCTTTGAGATATATGCTACATTAAAAAATTATTCTTGTTCGGTGGTGTATATAATGACCAATGAAATGTTATGTCATGAATTAACTATATTTCATGTTATTATAGATTTCAATTGATGTATAGTTTATTAGATCTCATGATTCCAATGTTACTAATGTGGTAATGGGATTTCTAGTCTAACTTTTATTTCTATGAGAATTTGGAAATATTCTTCACATTGTCCTTTTTTGTAGAGTTTATAAAGACTATGACTATATTATTGGATTATTATCCTTAAATTTATTTGTATTTAAATATCAATCTTATGATATATAGTTCACAGGTTTTACAGTTCAAAAAAAACCAAATTGTCTAGGTAATTTTGTCTTAATTTTTCTTTCTATGAGGCACATTCTATGTTATGAACCATTATTATGATAAAATGTGTATATAATTCCCATAAATTTTTTTTATCAAGAATATTCTAAATTTAATTATATTTTATGATTCATGTAATGTTTTTATATTATGCAGATTATGATTCAATATTTCTCAAGTGGTACAAATTTACTGCCACAATCTCATCATTTATCATAATTATTCAAGATTATACATACATTAATGAAACATTATGGAGAATGTATCAATAAATTTCAAGAATTTCATAATTTTATGTTTATTTTTAATATACTCATCTTAGGGTTCCATTTTCCCTCTAATTAGTACAGAAGATAATTACTAAAAATACTAAAATCTTATAGTATTTCAGTTTTTTGTTAGAAATATTTTTTGATTCAAAAATAATGTTTTTATAAATGTTTAAAAAAAATTAAATTAAATTTTAAGAAAAATTTCACGGATAATGATTTTAATTTTTTTATATTTTATAAATTGTTTTAAATGATTTTAAATGAACCCTTTATATGTTTTAAGGGATACATTCAAAGGAAAAGGTTTTAAAAATGTTGAATGTTATAAAAAAAAATTTTAAAGAGGAAAGGATATTTTTTTCAATAAATTTTTAAAATGATTCATTAAAAATAATTTTCCATCTAATATTAAATCCTTTTAAAAGGTTTATGATTTATTAAGGATATGATCCAAGTGTACCATTAAAATTATTTATTTAATTGGTTTATGTTTATGATGACAAATTGATTATGAAAACCATTATTCTTCAAAGGGTTATACAGTGATAAAAATGCTATGAAACCCAATTCATTTCATGAGTTATTATATGATTAAATTATTGTGAAGCCTATATCTTTTCAATATGATCTAAGAGGATTAAGTGTTTATAATACTCATTTTATTTTATGGGTTACGAAATAAAGAATGATTACAATCATTTATAACACAAACACATGATTAAATTATGTGATGGGCGGGACAAATATCTCCCTCAATTGTACCAAGTAAATATTTATATATCATGAGATAATGATGGGAAACAACTAAACAGGATTGATCCCCTATAGGAAGAAGTTGTAACCTGATCCAGTATTAGTAAAGGGATACCACTAGGTATGGTGCTCGGTTTCATATAGGGGATGTAGCAGCATATGTGAGAATCTGATTACACGTTCAAAATTTTATTATTGAATCTGATTACGTGTTCAAAATGTGATGTGTAATGCATATAACATGTTCAAAAAGTTATTCTACAAGGTGATTAAACATTAACAATGTTATGTGTGAACCAAATTATATATTTATATTGTTATACAGGGAACTGGTTTCATGTCCTCATGTTTTTTATAGGTATTTATTTTACTTCCTTAACCAAAAGAGTGAACTTGGGATTATTTATAATTGAGAAAAATGTTATGATTTGTTGTGTACTCCTCAAGTCTATTTATTAGATAATTTTATGATCTCATGAATCGTGTTTTCTAATTTATTTATGATTAATGTCTTATAATATAACAATATTTATTAATTCACTCATATATGTGATCTTTGAGAAGTAAGGTAATATAACTAATTGTAATGCATATGTTCTCATACACTTATTTTCTTCTCATACATACATATCTTCTATTTTTACCTTAATAGAGAATCTAGTCACAGACATTATAATGTTTCCTTTCCCATGTTATGAAGAATCTTTTTATGTATGATTACTAACATGGAAGATAATTATGTGAGATTTTTTGGATCTTCCACTATGTAAGAATATTTTGATTCCAGGATTTCAAATATAGTAATATATTATGTTCCTTGGGAGTGTACATTTTTAATTTACTGAATATTTATCTAAAATTATTTAATATCCTTATATTTTAATACTAGATTTATATATTTTGTATCAAAGGAATGACATATTTAACCATTAGATACTAGAATGAATTTTTTTATGAGATCCCTAGGGATATTTCTAAGGATATGCCTCTTCGTGTCTCGTATCATAAGTCTAACGATATGTTAATTTTTATGAAAATATATTTTAATTTTGGTAAAGGATATATTTATTTGTTTCCTAGAAATACATCTCTATCTAAATACCACATGTAGATGTGGAAAATAAGGAATCAAAGAATGTAACCATAAATGAAAAAGATGAAATGTTCATTTTATATAATGGATGAGAATAATTTTCCCCTTAATAGGGTAATATCATGAAGAAAATCAGTAACGATTCATGTTTAATGGTCTTACTGATGATGATTAAGAGACCAAAAGCAACATATTAAAATAATCCTCTATTATAATAGTGTTTTTAGTAGGAATGATTAAATTGATTTTGATGAAGACTAAGACAGTACTCATAGTAAATAATTTAGGAAAAGGGTATTAATGAGTTAGATAATTTAGACTAGTTAATGGTTAGTGAAATAATATAGATGATTAAACAGTATATGTATTGTAATTCAAGAATGTACAGATATGGATCATTAAATCTATATTTTTCATTAATAATTTCCAAAAATATATTGAAGGATGATGATTAACTAGAAACATGATTTTGTGGGAAGGTGATATTATGATCAGGGTAAGGTGACCCATTAACGTGTATTTGATGTTATGAAACTTGTGTTTATCTTAGATAAATATATAATTGATATGTATAATTTAAATTGGATGTTATTGATGACCTCAAAACTGATAAGGGATTTCATGAAAAGTGGTTTATACTATCATGGATGGTGTTAAAGAAAATTTTTCAATTTAAGGAATATGTCCAATAATATATGTTTTATATAAGTAATAATGAAGCATGTTTGTTTTTAGTATGGTATAATGGTAATTCAAGTTATTACCAAGTTTCAATAGAATACATTATGAGGTGTACACATGTTTGGAATGGGAAAACAAATAAGTACTTTTTTATATATGGGGGATCAATGCTAAGATAATTTAGAGAAATTTTGTGACATTATTTCTAATGTTTTGAACTTTCATATTTCAGAATAGTTAAATAGATAACCATTTATGGAATGGTTTGAATAGAACATTGGATGTGGTTTTAGAGATTAACATATTACTTCACCATATGAATATTTATGAATATTGAATAACTTCTATGTACAATTTTTTATAATACCTGAAGATAAATGGAATGAGTTATCATTATATCTATCGGCCGTATGATCCATTAGTGCTTCATGGATAAAAACATCACCTTCATATCATGAAGGAAGATATGATGTGGAAATTGATTGAGGATAATCCAAAGGGTTAGATTGTGCTTATGAAATTGAATGAAATGGTGTAAATATATCTTCTAATAAAAATTATTCAATTTCAGGAAATTGGTATTGAAATAAACTTTTTTCCTATTATCATCATTTTTGATGAGGTGAAAGAACTTTTTCAATCCTTTTTTGTTTATTTCTTTATTATTGTTAACATTATCCTAACCAGGTTCTTTACCACTCTCCATTAGTACTTTATAGTTATATTTCTCTTCCATTTCCATGTTTTCACTTGCCACCTATGTTCTCCTATGTGAAAACCTTATTATGAGTTACTTTAGGTATCTATTATGTTTTTTAGATAAATATTTTAAATTAAGTTTAAGTATTCATTTTAACGATGTGGGATTATATGAAATGAAATTTATAGTACTCAAAGATTAATAATGTAGATTAATTTAAATGTATAAATTCATTTTAAGGGGGGTATAACATAATTCCCTTTATTTTTATGATTTATTTTTCTTAAATAAATTAAATAAATTGACAGCTTGAGTTACATCGTACACCATGTTAAGATTTATTTATAAACAAAAAACAATATTTTATTTCAATACACACAATAATGAAATTATCTCTTGATACATGAATAAATAGTATTGTCTTAGGTTACACACAATTTTGGGTTCCATCAATTGCTTACATTACATGCAATACTATATTTTACCAAACTAAAATATATTTTTTAAAAAATATATATAGTTATCACCTAGCCATCGGAATGGAAAATATTAATGATATCAACTAAATTATAAAACAATAGATTGCACATGTTTATAAAATAAATTATATAGTAATCAAATTAATGTTATTGAAAATAAAAAACCAATTTATTATAAATGATGTGTTTTTATGAAAATACAATTTTTATTCCCACAAAAGAAATTATCATAATGAAATAAATTACTCACTATTAGGGAGAAGTTTTAATTAAAATTATATTTTCTAAAGTAAACTAAAAACATTTAAATGAATCTAATAATTTTGATATGCATGAAAAAATTACAAATCTTTTTGTGGGAAAAAATGTTTTATTATTAGGAAAGGTAGTTTTACCGACATTTAATGAAAGTGTTATTTTAAATATAATTTTTGATACTTTTATAATTTTTATATGAAATAAAATACATTTTTTAAATCAAAATACCAAAATTTATATTGGGTGATTTTTAAGTATTTTTCGGAGAAGTTTCATTTTTGATGAATTGTGAAAACACTAAATTTTATTTGAAAATTTTCATTTTCTTTTAATTTATTTAAATTATAAAAATAAATTAAAAATTTGTTTTATTGTATGTTAAATGAGTTAAAATGTAATAAGATAATGATATATTATCATTTCAGAGTTAAAAATATTTCATTACTATCATAATTATTTAATTTATATTAGATATATTATTCAAACTTATCCTTATTAACTCCCATGTAAAGAATTAGTGAAAAAAAAATCACATCACTTCATAAACCGGTAGTCTATCGTACGGACGATTGATATTATCATATACCCTATAGAATAAAAATTAAATAACTATATATGATATAATTACTTTAGAGGTATAATTATGTTATAAATATCATACATGTACTTTATATCCATCTACATACCCAACCATGAGATCTTTCTATAGAAAATATGTCACATAAATTCATGAGGTGATAGTCCACCATACATAAGAGCGACATTATTATTTCACAATTAAAGGGAAGACAAGATTTATATAGGTAAATCCATTAACATAATAAAATATCATTATATATCAGATAATGGTGTTATTATATAATCAAGAATGTATAAAATTTAGTGGAGGTGAAAGAGGAAATAAAAACAAAAGTATTTATGAATTTTACCTCCTCTCAGACCATCTTTTTAGGATTATACTGAATGTATTTATTGAGCGGAATTATAAATAAAAAAATTATAGAATTATAGTATGTATGTTTTAAATTTATTTTGGTAGGGTTTGGAAAATCCCAAATTCATTAATGGTGTGAAGTAAATATAAGAGTTTTTGGCCTTATATTAGTGATGTGAGTTGTACACGTATAATTTTAAGAAAAAAAATGTGTACAGATTAATTCACATTAAAAATGTATCAAAAGTACAATATTATTGAGAATTATATGTTATATGGTCGAGATATTTCAATCCATTATATTTTATACATAGTTTTAGGTCATTTTAACCATTATTTGTTTAGTATAACCCAGGGTAAACCCAATTTACGTTTATCACGGTAAATATTATTTTTCTATTTTTAATATTAATATTAATAAAAAAATTAAGTTGAAATTATTTTTTAATACAATGTATAATAATTCCAAAAATTGAATCCATGTTTAAAAATTAGAATCAAATAAGTGTAAATTTTTAATTTAAAATTAATCCCACTAATGCAACAATAAAATAGGTTTTCCTGTGGAAAATGTTTACACGTTTAAAATTTTTTAAGGTAAAACGATTATATAAAAATGATTCAAAAGGTATTAATTGGATAAATAGTCATATAATTTTACTAATTTTAATTTAAAAACAAATTAAATTAAAATTTAACATTATAAATAATTTAACCGAAAATGCAGTTTTCAATTAAAATTCAATAATTATCAATATTCATCAAAAAATAAATATTTTCAGTGAAATAATAAAACTGAACCAAAATATAATTTTGAAATGATGAATTAAAAAATTATGTATCTATTTTTTAAATAAATATTCTAAAATAGGTATGAAAATTATTTTTATATTATTTCCAAAATGCACGACTAATCCACTTTTCAGAAAAATATAGCTTTTCATAAAACTATTCTTTCTCTTTGAAATCATTATTAATATTTTTATAATCAATATATTACAAATAAATTAATTTTAAAAGAAAATTTAAAAATTAAAATATTTCTAATTTAGTCATTAACATTGATACCCACCATCTTAACTACTAGGTTATAATAGTCATGTTTAAATTTTAATATTTTAGAAGAGTATCGTGTTTTGTTCAAGTCTAGTGTTTCATAAATTGCAAGGTATCATAGACATTGAATTTATTTACAAATAAATATATTGTAATAACTTGGGGTGTTATATTCTATTCTATGAATGGTTTATGAGTCATACATTCAATAGAAGAAGATATTACACTTTTAAAATCAATGTATGATACATTTGAACTACTCAAGGACAATGACTTTGTAAAACTCTATTTACCTGGGAAGGAAAGAATATGGTTGGTATATTGTGTGGGAAATTTTTTTAATAACTATAATATGGATTTAAAAAGTCTCAATACTGATGAATTTTTTAATTTTGGACATTTAAATTAACATATAAGGGGAAACATCACTTCATTTCTATGTAATTTTCAATGAACATTTTCTTATGATAATAAAAAAGTAAAAAATATATATGAAAGGTCTTCAAAAGAAAGATAAACCTATAGAATACGAGAGATATATGAACATCAAAAATTAATCTTAAGTATTAAAATTGGGATAGTGGTAGTTCATACTATAAGTACCATAGTTAATGAAGGGATTACTATATGATTCTCATAGCTTAAATTTCACTTAACCCCTTAGTAGCATAAATGTTTATAGAATATTAAGGGAATATTTTTTTGTGGCATACCATGAACTAGGAAATTAATAACCATGTTTATAGTGTCTTGGTTCTATAAAAATTATAATTATGGATAAAAATCTAAGGGGATATATAAAAACACTTTTTATACCAATGTGTAAGTGGAATAATTTAAAAATGGACTTTTTACTAAATTTCTTTGGAAATATAACATGAGTGATACAATTGGGTTATGATTTATTTTTATAGATAACAATCATTTCATTGTGACTTGGAAGTTTCTACCTATTTATCATGTTACATTTATTCAATTAAAGAATATGTGAGGCATTATGATACACCTTTATCAGTTCTTTTAGAGCTTAAACCTTATTTCATATAAAAATTCCATAAAAGCTTTTATACGACTCTAAATACTAATATAAATATACTCCCCACCCATCTTCTTCATAATAATGGGCTATCTGAAATGAATATCCAAACACTATATGATATATTGAGGTTATTCTCAGTTGGATTTTAATAAAACAGGGGACCAGTATCCATATATTGTTTAATTTTCATAAAAAATATGTTTTATTCAAGTATTCAAATTTAACAAAATTAATAGTTATACCTAAAATGAGATTATTCTCTATGAGGCTATGATGCAGATGGTTAATGGTGTCTTGTTGGTCATAAATATAGTTATTATACAATTGAGATTTTTATCCAACTATAATTAAATCGGGAAGGATCAATGAAGATAGAAATTCTATGATGAAAATTTGAGGAAGGAATATGAATTTTAACTCAAGGATAAAGTCTTCATGCAACAATCTCCATAGAAGATAGTTATAAGGATTATTAAAGAGGAAAAAAATTCCAATATACTTTGGGCCTTATGCAATTTTGTGATAAAATTGGAGATATGGAATATCATTTGGATAAACCACCCAACCTCTCTATAGTACATGAGGTCTTCTATTCCTCATAATTAATGATGTATTTAATATACCAATTTATCTTACTTAAAATAAAATATATTTAGACATATACTAATATTTATAATAATGAAAATCCCATCAAAATTCATTACAATATTGGTTATGTTTTGAAAAATCGAAAAAATAGTGAATTTAATTTTGGGGAATAAAATAAAGAGTGAAGAAACATGGGAGTCTGAAGAATATATTATAATGAATATAATTTTTTAATGATTTGGTGTATTTATATAACTTTAAGGATCAAATTATTTTATGTGACAACATGTAGTACTTGATAGTGTACTATCATAAAAAACAATTTCATTAAAATACACTCTTTAAAATACATATACATTTATTTCCTCATAATAGAAGTACATAAAGACAATAAAATTTCATTCACTATAATAGCTTCATCTAGTGATATAAAATATTTCGAAACACATGGAGACACTATAATAATAAACTATTGGGGATCGTATTCTAAAAACAATTGTACAAAAAATGACACATTTCTATTATGAATAATAAAATAATTAAAGGAATATATATTTTACGAACTATGATAATTAGGAGAATTATTTTAGAACCAATAATGAAGTGTATTTGTAGAAGGTATAAGTATTTTATGAGAATAAGAATATTTATTGACTGATAGAATAATAAATGATCCCTAATAACAATAAAATATCTAATACAAATATTTTCCAAGAATATAAAAATTTATATATAATTAATAGAATACTTTTTTTTTTGAAAATTGTATAACTCAAAGAATGTATAAGTGTAGATTTTTATTAATGTTTTTAACATATTTTGAAAAAAATACACCACTATATATTATAATTTAAATATTAAGATCACCCTATTTAGAATTTTTTATAAAAGGAATAAAATTTTTGAATGATAACATTGAAATTAACATAGAATTGATAATTGGAATTTTCTAAAAAATAATATTTATATGAATTCTAAAATTGATGTTTGTACAAATATGATTGTTTTTATGAAATCCTAATTATTTAAAATATAGTAAATAATTTATAAAATATTTTTCATGACATAAAAAATGAATGATGAGTTAAAATATTAATTTAACAATAATGATAAAAATATTTAAACATATAAATGACCTTAAAAAGTAATAAATAATATTTTTTATAATAGAAAAAAAATTTATGTCTTTACATTGAATTAAATATAAAAACGAAACTATTAAGTTTTTTAGATTTTAGAATTAATACAAATATATATTTTATATCAAAACACTATTATTATTTGTAATAATTAATCCTATTTGTATTCATGATTAAAAATAAAAAATTAATCGTTATTTTAATGAAAAACACTCCCACCCCTCATTCGTCCATAAAAATACCCATCATACTCTCATTCCTCTTCACTTAAAAATATATTCATGAGGCCAATATCTATAAATATATCTCTCCAAACATTCATCAAAATATTAATAATGACATGGTTTAACTAAAATCCCATTTAAATATTCCTTAATAGGTGTTGTAAAGGAGGAAACCTAAATACATGGTAACAACTTTCCGTCATTACTCTATTTTTTTCATCCCACTCATATCCCCATATAAATATTTTTTATACATATAATAAAATTAAATAATTATAAATTTATAATACTATATAATTAATAAGCCTAAATATTAAATATATTTTCATATATTTTAATATTATTTTAAAAAAACACCAAAAAACCATGGTGGTTTTGTTCTACCTATGGGAAAAAAGATTTTTCATATAACAATCATTCATAAATGTTTTAAAATTTTAATTTAATGTTTTATTAGAAAGATACAAACCAATTTAAGTCATTTTTGAGATTCTAGAGTGGTAATATATCTTGTGAATAAACATATTATATATAAAAAATTATGGGTATTTAAATTTCCCAAATGAAGTCTACCGGGAGACTTTATTATTTTAAAAAAATTAATAACTAATTTTGGAACATGGAATTTATATACAAGGTGAATGAAATGAATGTAAGTACCTTAAAACTTTTACTAACTATATGATAATTTTTCAAATACCAACGACCACTAATGTTATACCAATGTGATATGGGAATTATGGACCGAACAACTATAAATTACCTATGTGTGAAAACAATTTAATAAATGAATGAAGTATTATAATGAATGTGTTATAATATATGAAATGTGAATTAACATGGTTTATAATTATGATATTAACATATGAAACTAAAATATGTTTTAGGATAGATAAGTGTCTTGGTGAGTCCAGACTTGAGGTTTGTGTTTCCCTTCCAAATCATAAATCTATCCATTTGTTATTTAAATTTTTTCAATTTTCCCATAAATTTATTATCACTAAAGTATTAATGTATTTATTATTTTTTCATATATATATTTTTAATTATTATCATGTTACATGTTTTTTATTTAAGGGGTATCTTCCCCTCTTTTATTTTCTTCCTTATGTTTATATTCTCTATCACTCATGATTTATCTATCTTTACTCCATTCATTTATACTATTCACATGTTTAGTATGTTATAGAAGAATAATATATCTTGTTTCCAATTTTAATTTAATTGTTCATATATATTTTACTCTACAGGTTAAAACCCCCTATATTTCATAATTTAGTCAGAAATGTGTTTTCCTAGAAATTCATTCAAATATTTTCACTGGTAACATATTAATGATTCATATTATAATTATTTAACTATATTTAGTTAGTTATTATGAATCTACATCTATGAAATATTTTCCTTGATGAAAATAATATATACCACTATTTAGAATATTATTATTTTTATGTGGCGAATGAATTAAAATTAGTAAGTAACATGTGTGGACAAGAAATATATAGCCCCTCGATTCATAATTAGAATTCATGGGGAATAATAGACTTTTTTGGTGTATTATTATTATATATATACATAATATTTTAGAATAATACATAGTGGTATAATTTTTATTTTTGGAATATGCCTTTTTGCTCTACCAGATTACATGTTTTTCCAAGTGATTATTTGTTTACATTTTTTTCTCCCTTCAAAGGGGTATTCTCATGATATCAGTTATATTGTATAATTTGATTATTTATACCTAGAATAACATATATGTCTTATTAATCGTATGAAAGAATTTATTGCATTATACTCCTTAGTAATAATATGATCTCACTCTTTTCTATTATTTCCCCATCTTCAAAAAAACATGATGATTAAAATAAATGATCTTTGGATATAAAAATGTGTAATAATAATACTTCATGTGTTTTAATGATCTATCCAAATAAACTCATTAATGATTTAAATATCCTTTCTACTATAACATCTAATTTTTTTTATTTGATGAATTTATTATTCAACATTATAGTAAATAACCACAAGATCCTGGTTACTGGGTTCAGGGTTATTACAATAATAATTTTATTTTATCATTCGGAGAAAAGCAATATCTAGTAAAAAATTAACATTTTCAAACAACCTTAATCATAGAAACGTTATATTATGCATGATATATTTAATATATTAATATAATAGTTTACATATAGTTCTCATGTTCTTTTATTAATCATGCATAATTTTTGTAATTGTTTTACATAGGGTAATAGGTAAAATATTTATTTTTTATTGTAGGATAATTGATGAATAAAATTATAAAAGAGTGTTATAATATTAAAGGGGATATTTCTAGAAATAGTTTTTAGTTGAATTAAGAGGAAATGAAACAAAAACTATTTTATATGGTAGATATTTTTGGATGAGTTTCTCTATAATTGAAGTGGTAGTTTAAGAATGTGGATATCATGAGGTATATTAATAAAACCCAATTTATGTACAATAATCATCAGAATTATAATAATTAATATAATTAATATAATTTTTGGGATGTACGGTAGAGGGAAACTAATTATTAAAACCAATGATTGTATCATCAATGTTCTTACAACAACAACATCTTATATAACATCATAACATAGTAATATAATTAGTGAATACTTTGAATACATTAAAATTTAAAAATGGGGAATCCATTTATATATAAAAATTTGATTTTATGGAATAAGGATCTCTAATGAGGAATCATGAGTTTAAATTTTAAAATTATAAACACACTCAAGTCATTTTCACATTGTGTTTTTTAGGGTGGTACAGAGGTCAAACCATATATAGATTTGATCCTATCACCATTAGAAATGGTAAAATAAGAAGTTTGAGTTCTTAAAAATTGAAAATTGGCAGGGAAGGAAAGAGAATATAATAAGTAATGTATATAAGAAGATCCACTAGTGTACAACCCACCTATACCATTTTTTAAAATGATGAATAAAGTGATACTTAATGGATAAAGGACTATGTTTCAGTAAATATTAAAGAAACAAATATTAAAATTCCCATTATTGATGATTTTTATAAAATTTGAACATATTAAATGTTTATGTAGGACTTAATTTAAAATAAGAGAAATAATGTTAATATATAAACAATAACACTTATGAAATATTGTTTATTTATCGTTTCATGGTATCTATGAAGAATCAGTAAGACCTGAGAAGTTTTTTTATTCCCATTGATATTATATATTATGAATTTTGGAAATCCATTGAATGATACTATTGTAACTCTGAAAATTACATCATATTTAACCTTGAATAAAATGGGTTTATAGGATATTAGGCCCATGGTTTCTCAAAAATTGGATGATACAATGGGTATGTATACAAAAATATTCAGTAAATATATTTTAGTAAATATTGATAATGTATAATTATTTTTAAATTTTTGTTTGATTGATATTGAAGAAGATAAAAGAACATATTTTCTTAGAATTGAAATTTTTGAAATGATATAAGATATAATAAATGTTCATTGTGGGAAGTTATCTTCTAATGTTGTTGGTGAGAAATTCATGATCAAAATTCATTGGGAAATGAAAAATTTTGATTAAAAAATGATTTTTAATGAATAAAATGTGATGTAAATGAAGGATGACCACCATTTATTAATGTAAAGAAATATCTTCTTCATAGAACAAATATATATGGGAAATTTATGGAACAAATGACAAAAGATGTATTATTTCAAGGATAGATAATTTTTAAAAGTATTGTTTAGAAAAATAGATAAGAGTGATCCAAAATTATGTTTTCCATTAAATAATTCATTATTTTCAAGAATTGACTGAATATTGGGGGATCAGTATTATGAATTTGGTGTGGTTACTTAATCAAGGATGGGTGAATCTCATTTTAGATAAAATAACAAGGACCATCAATATGGTGGAGAAATAACTTATAAAATTTATTAGACAAAAAAAATAATATATTTATTTTTTTTATAATAAATGACATGGTGGGGTCATTTCCAGGAAAATTTATCTCAATAATAAACTTATAAGTGGAAAAACAATGAAATTTTTCCTTTGAAATTATATTTTTAAAATGGGTTTCTAAGAATATAGAATAGATTTTTTTGGAGAAAAAATTTCATTTCCCATATATTTTAATATTTAATAGAATATAATTAACTTTTATATTTTTCTTGTAGGTCTATGATGATTATAGAGGTAGGTAAAATGTAAAAGAATAGTGAAAAAGGAATATATTTTGTAACACCCCAGGTAAATAAGGAATATGACATTTTCATATTTATCCATATTTGTGAATAAAATATTAATATGACTATAAAGGGGATGCTATGCTCGATGGCGCACACAACACGCAACAACGAGTTTCTTGGGAATCTTACGTTGCACTCTAATAATAAAATAATATTATTTTAAATGGTAGTTAACATGTAGCCGTTGTAATGGCGGGAATGGATAGAAATAACTAAAATATGATTATATATGTTCTTAAATATTTTTACATTTATACAATAAAAGATAAAGGCTTAAAATACAGAAAGAATTCAATTTTAGGCGTATATGCCCTAGTTTTCACTAAAGGTTCACTTATCACCTTTTGATGGAGAACCGTCATTAAATATAGTTTTGTTTACTCTTAAACATTCTTTTGGACCAAATAAAACTCTTATTAAGAATCGGGACATCAAAATTTACTTTGTGTAAATTTTTGGTATCTTTCCGATAAAGTTCATTTTTTTAATGAATAGTGTAAAATGTTGTATTTTAATTCAAAACCACTTTTTAATATAATTTATTTATATTATTAGATTATATTTTTAATTTTTTTTAAATTTAAATTAGAAAATATTTTTACCATTAAATCCAATAGTGGTCGTTGGAATCAATTTCACTTTGAAATCAGACTTAAACTAGTGTCAATCTTTTGATACTTATTGTTTCATAAAACACGCTATTTGTCATGACAGCGGTAATTAATTATTAAATTAATTAATGTGACTTATATGTTTTGAATTTTGTAAAACAGACTTCATTTTTGAATTCAGAATATCAAATATAGCTTAGGGTGAATTTTTGGGATTTTTCTGAAAAACTTCAATTTTTTATGAATAGTGAAACCACTAAGTGGTACTTATAAAAACTGATTTTCCATTTAAATGAAATTATTCCATCATTGTGTTTTGATTTTCAAAAATCCGACATACATGGTTGTCATTAAGAAGTAAAATGTGGTTCAATGATATTAAAATAATTTTTTGGTGAATAGTAACTTATTAAGTTTTTAATCGCGATTAGAGGTAATTAGTGTAGTTTAAGGTAAAAATGATATTATAAGAATGTGAAAACACCATGACACTTGTCCTACACCTATTGGTTGTATCATGGCCGACCAAGACAAGCCATGGGTCAACTTGGGGACCCCATGGATCCACTTTGGTTGGGAAATGACATAAATAACATTTTATTTAATGTAAAAGTAAAATTGACACAAACATGATATGTTTTACTAAAACAATTTTTAAGTGGGGTTATACAAGTCATATTTTTGATTATAAATATTCATTGGAAAGATAAAAATATTTCCTACATCATAGTATTTTTTTTATAATTTTTAGACATTAAATAAATTAAATTATTTATGACATAATAATGATGCAGCGATGACATCATTATTTGTCGATTTAAATAAAATGGAAAGATAATGTAAAATCTATGAACTACACATGTCCAAAACTTATTGGATGAGTGGATTTAGAAGCCATATCACCTTATCCACGAATTATATCAATGTGGGACCTTTTGAAACCGAAACACATTTTCAAATAAAGAAATATTTCTTTACTTTCCAAAAGTACCCCTCCTCTCCTCTTATAAAAGGCCCCCACCTCTACCTCATTTAACACACTCCTCAAGCCTTTGGCTCGGCCAACACCTGCCCATTTACTCTCTCCACATCCCTCTCCTCATCCTAGATGATTCCCTTTGGGCATAATCCTTTCAAAGGAATCCTTTAGGCTCAAATCAAAAGGAGTTACACTTTTAAAGGTAATTCATTCTCTCATGTTCATTTGTTTTATTTTGCTTCTCCAACCCCCTAAAATCTTTTTATTTACTTCTTTTGTAACAAAACCAGTATCTTCAATATACTAGGATGTTGTTATAAGATTTATTCTAGCTACACTCTCACACAACTACATCAAATGGTTAAAGAACATACGGTTTCCGTGGATGGTGAAATTCTGCCTCCCGAAACGATGATCGTTCAATACTCATTTAACACCTTCAAAGGTGGACATTATGATTTCACTATTTTTATATATGATATATAATATGTTTATGTTTTATTTATTCTTCTGTATTTTTCATTTTTGTCTTACCTTAATGGCTTCCATTATGGGTATACGTGATATCTTCATTTAAGGAAGTGCGGACTACCGCCCCCTCAAAGTGATTTGATTCGTTAAATACCATTTGTGGGATGTATAAAGGATGGAAATATGATATTATATATGATATTATACTGGAATTATAATATACCTTTATATCATTATTATTCCATTCTATAAAATACGAAATAGAAATGGAAGTAGCGTTCATGCGTACGTACGGCTTACCGTCTCCATGAACGGTGCATTTCATGTCTTACATATAAATGATTATGTAATGTTATAAATGCATGAATGTACTGGATATATATGACATATATGATATCTACATAATTAATACAATTCTGGATATAATAAACATTTGGCCACACGAACAACATGTAATTGTAAGAAGTCCACTTTCAACTTAAGAACCAAATATCGGCAAAACAAATATTATTAACTTAAATGATTACATAATGTTTATGACATGGTAATAAGTGGTTTAAAAGTAATAATGAACTTGAAAAATGGTCTTAAGGAATTAGAAATTAACTCAAGTTTATTATTCAGGAGATTAAAGAACGATCGAGTCAAGTCGGACCCGAGGTAAGTGATCCTACAACTCTCTTTCTTTTTAAGTACACTCTTTTATGTCATTCCTTTTAAGCTAATCTTTATTATGATTGGGATGTTATTTTATATTACTCCTACTGTACTTATTATGTTCATGTTATGAGAGACCCTATTCTCTCTCATCAATCCATTTTGGATGTTTTGAGTGGCGTCGTTAGGCTGCCGAATTTTCGTAAGAGATCTAACCTCTCTCTTTCTTTTTAAGTACTCTCCTTTATGTCACTTCTTTTAATCTCCTCTTTGTAATGTTGGTGGATGTTCTTTTATATTCCCCTTCCTGTAAATTTTATTTTAGTGTGATGAGATACCATATTTGATCTTATCAATCCATATTCGGAAGTTTTATGTGGCGCTGTTAGGCTGCCAAGTTTTCGTAAGGGATTTTTCATCTCACTTTTATTCCCGTGAGATTTATGCTACATTTGCCACAATTTCCTTTGAGTGGTTTATGTACTGAACATTATTACACTAATTTTGTAAAATAATTCCATTTATGGGTATTTACATATTCATTGTATGACACTTCTTCGATGGGGTGTACTTTTCGAAAGTTACCCAAGTCGGTAAGGGAACCTTTCACCCTCCTCTTTTTTAAAAGACTTCTTTTATTGGGTCTTTTAATTTACATATTTTTATGTTGGGATATGTTCTCTTACATCCTTATTGATGTAAATTTTATGTCCAAGTGATGAGATACACTTTTTATCTCTCATCAACTCATTTTGATGTGATGCCGTTAGGCTGTCAAGGGAACTTTTTAACCCAATTTCGATTTCTTTGGGTTCAACTTGTAGTCATTGAATATGTCATCCATTGAATATGTGTGATTTAACTTTTATTGTTTTACACTTAATATCCACTTATATTGGGTGTATATATATTTGTCACACGTATTTTTGAGATTTATTTGTCCTTAATTTAAGGATACCTTCTTTATAAGGGATTTCATCACATTTGACATTTCTATTGAGGGTTCATTGTTGTTATGCACCAATTCACACTTATATGGTGTATATACTGTCCTTTGGAGTATTATATCATGAATCCTATTATTCTCATGATATTATAAAGTTCTGACTAAATTTTATTCCTCGATTATTGTATTCAAGTGTCTCTAATTTTGGTAAAACCCCTTTAACCAAAATATCGTTTTAAATGTTTTAATTATTTGTTCTTATTAATATCCATGTTTTCAAAATGGTTTTAAGGATTTATTTATATGGATATTAATGGTTTAAAATTTTAAAAGTTTCAAGGTGGTATGGGACACTTTGATTCAAAAATCTCTTTATTAAATGTTTTAAATGGTTTTGGAAATGCTTTCTTTTTGAATGGATTCATTATTTTAATATCCTAAAATGTTATATTGTGATTGAAATGTGGAAATGTTATGTTTCCTTTATTCATGTTTATGTGATACGATTATGTTATGGTTCTTGGGCATTGTTATGAAGAACAGGTGGTTCCGTGATAAACTAAGGGCGGGTGAGCCCGATATAGATCTCCAATGCATTGGGTAACGCGAAGGAGTGAAACGTTAAGGTTTCTCCGAAGAGATTTAGGGAAAATACTGTGATGGGTATTCCAAATGTAACCAAGAGGGTTACTCCCTACGTAAGAATGTTATGAATGCCTCAAGTTACCTTTATGTCTTATGTTTTCTATGATTTATTCATGGTTTGATGAGGTATGTAAAAGTGCCTATGTTTTATGGGTAAAGTATGATTTCATTCTCATGTATATATGAACTCATGTTTCCTTTCCATATTTTTTGTAACCCTTACTGAGCTTTTATGCTCATCCCAAGTTTTTGAAATGTTTTTCACAGGTCAAGGGAAAGGTACATGATGTGATGATAGTGTCAAGGATGTGTCAAGAAAGAATCCGTGTTATATTTTAAATATGTTTCCATTGATGGGAAGAATGAATATTGTCTTTTATGTAACCACTTTGTTTAAATGTGGAATGTAATGAAAGTTTCATGATCTAATTCTCTAAAACTCTAAACCTGAAAAGATCCTCAATGTGTAATCTTGTAATAACTCAAGATTAAGTAAGGTTTAAGGCTGGGGCCTTATAGTTGGTATCAAAGGTCGGTTTAGATAACTTTAGTGGTTAGGGTATTCTTTAAGCATAATTGACAATTACCATAATGGTTAGGATTTCAGAAAGAGTCTTAGTTTTAGATAATGTGAATGAGTAAGTATATCTTATTGTCTATCTTACTCATTAGTACATGATGGTTTTGTTGATATACTCACACTGAACTTTTTGGTTTTAGTAAATGGATGGATCTAGCTGGCACCAAAGTAACAGTGGATGTGAAGGAAACTGTGACAGTTTTTTGAGAAAGCAACTGAATGATATGGGAGCTGCAATGAGAACTCTTTTGATTATCCTCAACCAACTATCTGGAGTCATGATTGACCACCTAAACCTTGGAGATTTCTCTAAGGAATCATATATGCAAGAAAAAAATCCCTACGGAAGTACAGGTAATAATCATAAAGGTAAGTGTGTTCAAAAACCTATGTGTCAATGATGTGGAAAGAAACACCTAGGAAAATGTTTCAAATGGACAGAAATATGCTATAGATGTGGAAATAAAGGTCATAAAGCAAGAACCTTCCATGGAAAAAGGAAGCATTCAGTTGACTCGAGGAAAGGGAAAGAAGTTCTTTCTGAGGGATCAATTGAATGTTTTAAATGTGGTGTGCGTGGTCATTATTCAAACACATGTCTTATGAAGAAGTTTCGTGAATGGGGTCACCAAGAGCGTACCAATATTCATTTACCAATACCTAATTCCATTCCAATTGTGGATGAAGAAACTGACAATGACCAATCAAAGGTATGTACTATTTCATGACTATTGTTTTCTTATTTTGGAATCTTAGGATATGATTCATGATTTTGTTTGTAAGAAAGAGGTATTTCGGAATAAGTTGGAAAGGAATGGATAATGGATCATGAAGAATGTTGAATGAGTAATATGTCAACATATAAGGGCTTCAAGAGTTAGGGTGAAATTCTTAAGAGTATTATGTCTCTTTTGATGATGGGGTTACATCAGAAGACTTTTTATATTATGTGTAACCCTAATGTTTAATATAGGCAAATTTTATTCAAGTAATAGTTATCTTTTCTTTTGTGGACATAGTTATAAAAACCCATTTGGGTTTATATGATCCTTACTTTTGAGGTAATTATGGGTTACCACATGTTATGATTGAAGTGAAAGGCATGAGATAAAATTGAGGTTAAATTATGTTATTGTTATTTTTGATGATTTTATCCCTTTTTGGGTAATGATTTGAGAATTATATAGTTTTGGAAAAAGGACAACACGCAGACCGTGTGACAACCCGTCGCGTCGGACAATGCTGCGGGAATCGAACCCACAACCAAAGTGCGACTGGTATTTATCGCCTACCACTGGACTACGTGAAGTCCCTGGTTAGATTGACTGATTCTTTTTAGTTATATGATTTTATGAATTAAGAGTAAGTTGATTTTGGAGGATATGTGATTAGGATAATTACTTTTCAATGTGAGACTTTAGGAGCAACTGATGTTGTTTGGAGATAAATGTTACGATTTAACTTGGAAGACTATGTGACTAAATCCTTCAAATATTTGGGTTTCAATCTTATATTGGTTTACATTGAAGAATTTTATGGACAAATTGTTTATCGGATGGTCCTCGTTGAACTTTGGGTTTTGTTGGACAAATTTTGGAGATTAAGAATAGATTTTATTTTTATAAGGGGTTATCCTTTTCTGGATTATCTGATCTTGTAATAACCTTTTTGGTTTTGGATTTGGTTAAAGCCTAAATACATTGGATGTATATAGTTCTCTTTTGGGGATTAGGTGATTCTCTAGAAGTTGATTATAGTACTCTTAATGCGAAAAAGACTCCCTAAATACTCGTCTTTTGGAAAAAATATGAGTTTGACTAAGGAATCTAGTAAAAGTTGAAAGTCAACATGATAAGTGATTATGCTTCCTTATGAGTAAATTCCTCAATAAAAAGTAACTTAATACAAAAATGTTGTCTATTAACTTTTCCTACTGGGGAACCCAACACCGTTTAACCCATCAGAAGTTTGTGATTTTCATATTGTTAACTTTCTCCTAAACATGTTTTCTATCACTCTCCATCAGAACATGACCCTATGTTTTCTCCTCCATGTCCATATTTTCATACTTGGAATCCTAGTATGGGTTAACTCGGGTGACCTCTGTGCTTATCTTTCTTTATTTTAAAGAGATTGTTTTACCGACTCTTGTTCCGATGTGGGACGTTCAAGGATGTTTCCAAGCGCAATTTTAAAATTGCGAGGACGCAATTCCCAAAAGGGGGGAAGGATGTAACACCCCAGGTAAATAAGGAATATGAAATTTTCATATTTATCCATATTTGTGAATAAAATATTAATATGAATTTAAAGGGGACTCTATGCTCGATGGCGTACCCAACACGCAACAACGAGTTTCTTGGGAATCTTACGTTGCACTCTAATAATAAAATAATATTATTTTAAACGGTAGTTAACATGTAGCCGTTGTAATGGCGGGAATGGATAGAAATAACTAAAAAATGATTATATATGTTCTTAAATATTTTTACATTTATACAATAAAAGATAAAGGCTTAAAATACGGAAAGAATTCAACTTTAGGCGTATATGCCCTAGTTTTCACTAAAGGTTCACCTATCACCTTTTGATGGAGAACCGTCATTAAATATAGTTTTGTTCACTCTCAAACATTCTTTTGGACCAAATAAAACTCTTATTAAGAATCGGGACATCAAAATTTACTTTGTGAAAATTTTTGGTATCTTTCCGATAAAGTTCATTTTTCTAATGAATAGTGTAAAATGTTGTATTTTAATTCGAAACCACTTTTTTATCTAATTTATTTATATGATTAGATTATATTTTTAATTGGTTTTAAAGTGAAATTAGAAAATATTTTTACCATTAAATCCAATAGTGTTCGTTGGAATCAATTTCACTTTGAAATCAGACTTAAACTAGTGTCAATCTTTTGATACTTATTGTTTCATAAAACATGCTATTTGTCATGACAGCGGGAATTAATTATTAAATTAATTAATGTGACTTATATGTTTTGAATTTTGTAAAACGGACTTCATTTTTGAATTCAGAATATCAAATATAGCTTAGGGTGAATTTTTGGGATTTTTCTGAAAAACTTCAATTTTTGATGAATAGTGAAACCACTAAGTGGTACTTATAAAAACTGATTTTCCCTTTAAATGAAATTTTGCAATCATTGTGTTTTGATTTTCAAAAATCCGACATACATGGTTGTCATTAAGAAGTAAAATGTGGTTCAATGAGATTAAAATAATTTTTTGGTGAATAGTAACTTATTAAGTTTTTAATCACGATTAGAGGTAATTAGTGTAGTTTAAGGTAAAAATGATATTATAAGAATGTGAAAACACCATGACACTTGTCCTACACCTATTGGTTGTATCCTGGCCGACCAAGACAAGCCATGGGTCAACTTGGGGACCCCATGGATCCACTTTGGTTGGGAAATGGCATAAATAACATTTTATTTAATGTAAAAGTAAAATTGACACAAACATGATATGTTTTACTAAAACAATTTTTAAGTGGGGTTATAAAAGTAATATTTTTGATTATAAATATTCATTGGAAAGATAAAACGATTTCCTACATCATAGTAGTTTTTTTATAATTTTTAGACATCAAATAAATTAAATTATTTATGACATAATAATGATGCAGCGATGACATCATTATTTGTCGATTTAAATAAAATGTAAAGATAATGTAAAATCTATGAACTACACATGTCCAAAACTTATTGGATGAGTGGATTTCTAATCCTTATTACCTTATCCACGAATTATATCAATGTGGGACCTTTTGAAACCGAAACACATTTTCAAATAAAGAAATATTTCTTTACTTTCCAAAAGTAACCCTCCTCTCCTCTTATAAAAGGCCCCCACCTCTACCTCATTTAACACACTCCTCAAGCCTTTTGCTCGGCCAACCCCTGCCCATTTACTCTCTCCACATCCCTCTCCTAATCCTAGAGGATTCCCTTTGGGCAGAATCCTTTCAAAGGAAGCCTTTAGGCTCAAATCAAAAGGAGTTACACTTTTAAAGGTAATTCATTCTCTCATGTTCATTTGTTTTATTTTGCTTCTCCAACCCACTAAACTCTTTTTATTTACTTCTTTTGTAACAAAACCAGTATCTTAAATATACTAGGATGTTGTTCTAAGATTTATTCGAGCTACACTCTCACACAACTACATCAAATGGTTAAAGAACATACGGTTTCCGTGGATGGTGAAATTCTGCCTCCCGAAACGTTGATTGTTCAATACTCATTTAACACCTTCAAATGTGGCCATTATGATGTCACTATTTTTATATATGATATATAATATGTTTATGTTTTATTTATGCTTCTGTATTTTTCATTTTTGTCTTACCTTTATGGATTCCATTATGGGTATACGCGATATCTTCATTTAAGGAAGTGCGGACTACCGCCCCCTCAAAGTGATTTGATTTGTTAAATACCATATGTGGGATGTATAAAGGATGGAAATATGATATTATATATGATATTATACTGGAATTATAATATACCTGTATATCATTATTATTCCATTCTATAAAATACGAAATAGAAATGGAAGTAGCGTTCATGCGTACGTACGGCTTACCGTCTCCATGAACGGTGCATTTCATTTCTTACCTCTAAATGATTATGTAATGTCATAAATGCATGAATGTACTGGATATATATGACATATATGATATCAAAATAATTAATACAATTCTGGATATAATAAACATTTGGCCACACGAACAACATGTAATTGTAAGAAGTCCACTTTCGACTTAAGAACCAAATATCGGCAAAACAAATATTATTAACTTAAATGATTACATAATGTTTATGACATAGTAATAAGTGGTATAAAAGTAATAATGAACTTGAAAATTGTTCTTAAGGAATTAGAAATTAACTCAAGTTTATTATTCAGGAGATTAAAGAACAATCGAGTCAAGTCGGACCCGAGGTAAGGGATCCTACAACTCTCTTTCTTTTTAAGTACACTCTTTTATGTCATTCCTTTTAAGCTCATATTTATTATGATTGTGATGTTATTTTATATTACTCCTACTGTACTTATTATGTTCATGTTATTAGAGACCCTATTCTCTCTCATCAATCCATTTTGTATGTTTTGAGTGGCGCCGTTAGGCTGCCGAATTTTCGTAAGAGATCTAACCTCTCTCTTTCTTTTTAAGTACTCTCCTTTATGTCACTTCTTTTAAGATCCTCTTTGTAATGTTGGGGGATGTTATTTTATATTCCTCTTACTGTACATTTTATTTTAGTGTGATGAGATACCATATTTGATCTCATCAATCCATATTCGTAAGTTTTATGTGGCGCAGTTAGGCTGCCGAGTTTTCGTAAAGGATTTTTCATCTCACTTTTATTCCTGTGAGATTTATGCTACATTTGCCACAATTTCCTTTGAGTGGTTTATGTACTGAACATTATTACACTCCTTTTTTAATATAATTCCATTTATGGGTATTTACATATTCATTGTATGACACTTCTTCGATGGGGTGTACTTTTCGAAAGTTACCCAAGTCGGTAAGGGAACCTTTCACCATCCTCTTTTTTAAAAGACTTCTTTTATTGGGTCTTTTAATTTACATATTTTTATGTTGGGATATGTTCTCTTACATCCTTATTGATGTAAATTTTATGTCCAAGTGATGAGATACACTTTTTATCTCTCATCAACTCATTTTGATGTGATGCCGTTAGGCTGTCAAGGGAACTTTTTAACCCAATTTCGATTTCTTTGGGTTCAACTTGTAGTCATTGAATATGTCATCCATTGAATATTTGTGATTGCCCTTTTATTTTTTTACACTTAATATCCACTTATATTGGGTGTATATATATTTGTCACACATATTTTTGAGATTTATTTGTCCTTAATTTAAGGATACCTTCTTTATAAGGGATTTCATCACATTTGACATTTCTATTGAGGGTTCATTGTTGTTATGCACCAATTCACTCTTATATGGTGTATATACTGTCCTTTGGAGTATTATATCATGAATCCTTTTATTCTCATGATATTATAAAGTTCTGACTAAATTTTATTCCTCGATTATTGTATTCAAGTGTCTCTAATTTTGGTAAAACCCCTTTAACCAAAATATAGTTTTAAATGTTTTAATTATTTGTTCTTATTAATATCCATGTTTTCAAAATGGTTTTAAGGATTTATTTATATGGATATTAATGGTTTAAAATGTTAAAAGTTTCAAGGTGGTATGGGACACTTTGATTCAAAAATCTCTTTATTAAATGTTTTAAATGGTTTTGGAAATGGTTTCTTTTTGAATGGATTCATTATTTCAATATCCAAAAATGTTATATTGTGATTGAAATGTGGAAATGTTCTATTTCCTTTAGTCATGTTTATGTGATACGATTATGTTATGGTTCTTGGGCATTGTTATGAAGAACGGGTGGTTCCGTGATAAACTAAGGGCGGGTGAGCCCGATATAGCTCTCCAATGCATTGGGTAACGCGAAGGAGTGAAACGTTAAGGTTTCTCCGAAGAGATTTAGGGAATATACTGTGATGGGTATTCCAAACGTAACCAAGAGGGTCACTCCCTACGTAAGAATGTTATGAATGCCTCAAGTTACCTTTATGTCTTATGTTTTCTATGATTTATTCATGGTTTGATGAGGTATGTTAAAGTGCCTATGTTTTATGGGTAAAGTATGATTTCATTCTCATGTATATATGAACTCATGTTTCCTTTCCATATTTTTTGTAACCATTACTGAGCTTTTATGCTCATCCCATGTTTTTGAAATGTTTTTCACAGGTCAAGGGAAAGGTACATGATGTGATGATAGTGTCAAGGATGTGTCAAGAATGAATCTGTGTTATATTTTAAATATGTTTCCGTTGATGGGATGAATGAATACTGTCTTTTATGTAACCACTTTGTTTAAATGTGGAATGTAATGCAAGTTTCATGATCTAATTCTCTAAAACTCTAAACCTGATAATATCCTCAATGTGTAATCTTGTAATAACTCAAGATTAAGTAAGGTTTAAGACTGGGGCATTATATATTTAATAAATTTCAGAGTTATGATTTCAATTATTTTTATATCTTAACCATAACATTTTTAAAAAATAATATTATAAATTTCATGGAACACATAAATATTTTTAATCTATTACATAAATAATTAATATTTGTAAAACTATAATAGGTTTAAATATCCTTAATATTGAAACTAAATGAGTAAAATTACTGGTAGATGAGTAAAGATATAAATTAAAACATTTATTTTAAGAATCGTGATTTGTGTGTATTAGTTGATTTTTATAAATGAATTTTCTTAAACTATTTTATGATTTTATTTAGTAATTTTTACTCACATTAGAGATTATTATCCCACATAATATGAGTGATTGTGTAATGATTAAATTCCCAATCTGATGATTTATTTTAAACAAATTTGTATTATAATATATAATACCCTATTTTAAGTGATATTATCTAGATATACACCACTATCATAATTTTAATTTTAATAATTATAAAAAATAGGGTTTTTAAGAACCATAATATGATTGAGTTCATCAACTGGATATTAATTTTATCACCTATAACATTTATACCTACCCAACATTAGTTTATTTTTCAAAAAGATACTGTGCATGAATTTCTTTTTATAGAAGTAATATTAAAAACATATTTTTCATTCCATCCAAACAATTTTTATTTTGGGATTAATTAACATGAAACATGTGTGGGAAAATATTTTTTTGATGATGCTAATAGTGACAGAATATATTAAAATAACCAATAATTTTTTGTTTTTTCATAGGTTGTGTTGGAAAACGTATATTAAACACATTTTTTTTATTGATATACTATAAAAAAATGGAAAAAAAATTAAAAGTTGGGTAAATTAGTTACTATATTTATTTTGATGATTTTCTCACCTTGTAAAAGTGGAAAAAAATTTGATGCGAATAATCATTGAAGTAAAGAAGGAAGATCATTATTTGTTTTGTTTTCAATTATATATTAGACATTGTGATTAATATTTTTCCACCTATTAGTGCCTTTAATTATAATATTAACATCAATAACCTATTAAAACATAACCACGTTGAAATAAAAACCTAAATACAATATTATATATTATTGAGGTATTTCTTTTATGTGATGTTTTATATATCATTTATAACTCATGATAAAGTACATATATTAGATATATAGTATAACTTATAGACATATGATCATGAGTGATGACTAAAATAAAGTTCTGATAAATCACATAAACATATTATATGATTTTTTATAAGAAATAACCAGACATGAATGGTGGGGAAGAGAAGTATCATTAGTCAATAAATAAAATTAAAATTCATGATCCATTGGGTTCCTATGAAAAGTGAGGAGTTGAAAATTTGATTATATATGATTCATAAATTTTCATTCACCCTTGAGAATTGATAAATTTTTCGGACCATGTTTTATAATGATTTTATATGATGTATTTTTATTGTGATGATGTGGAGATCAATACATGGGAAAAATAAAAAGTTAGAGTTATTGATATATTTATTACATGAAATTATATAAGCCTTTGAAGGTTAATTTGACTAATAAAACATTTTTTCTTTCCCTGTGTTTTGGTGAGTTTAATGGATTATGGAATGAAGTAGATTAGTAATAATTATTGAAATATATGTAAGAATGTGAGGGATGATTACAATAACCATGAATAAACAGATTGTATTAGAAAATTAATGATGTGGGATGTATTCCATGGTGGTGTGACACATGGATATTATACCACATCCATTATGTAAAATTAAAAATATAAATGTTTCACCATTGAAATGTATAAATTGTGTTGTGAATGGATGATAATGAATTAATATTGGATGCATAATTTTACATGTGGAATTATAATTATTTTTGAAGTGAATTATTTCAACATGATCATTTTCATTGTTTCATAATTGGTATAAAATCAGAGAAAATAGAGTTTCACATAAATTTTATAGAATATAAGGAATCCACTACAACATGATTGTTCTAAAAATATACATGAATTTTGATGTCATAGATGAATGTTATAAATGTTTTGGAATGATATATAGGGTATTAAATATCTATGTTTTGACATTTATAATTCCACCATAATTATAAATTAAATAAAAAGTAATGATTTTTATAACTCTATCATTTTTGAAACATAATTCCATATTTTTAGGTAAATAATTAAGAAAACCATCATGGTTTTTAACGGTGATTTTGAAGGCATATGAATTGAAACCATAATTGGCATTATAGATGGATATAAATGTTTAAATTCATTATTAAAGAGGTTATATTCAAAACACATATCCATTCATCCCTTGGAGGATTATTTTCAATATTAAAAGTATACTGGATAAAATTATATAAGATCTAGTCATTTTATGACTTTATAAAAAACACTCATTATAATATGGATCCATCCAATTGTTCATGTAAAATTTTAAGTGGAGAATATTTTTTGCTATCTTTTGTAATTATGTTGAAGAATAGTTGATTTAATTTTTCAATGGTGGTAATTTTTTTGGTTATTTTTTTGATATATTTGTTATATATTTTTACCTTTTTGTTTGAATGATCAATATTTTTGGATTAATGAATTTATATTTAATGTATTAAATAATGGATTTAATTAATTCTTGATCATTGGTTGTGTTTTAGAATCTATGTTTTAACATGGACTTGTTTCACCTAATATCCAAATGAATCAAGGAACTTTTTTATTAAAAATTAGAAGTTTAATAATTAGAGAGTAAATAAAATACCATGGTTTTACATACATTATATTTCTATATAAATAGGACTATTAACTAAATACATTATAATTTACACTATATCATGACAATATAATTATAAAAACTCATTTTTCATTCACACCTTATACATATTTATTTAGTTTTCTATTTTATTTTAATTACATATAACAATAATATTGACATTATATCAATAATTTTATGCCCAAGAATATTGTATCTATAGGTTTTTTATCAGGTTATATATGTGTTCATCTAAGGAATAACTTACTTTTATTTCTTTTAAAATAACTATACAATTCAAGTGAAATTGTTTTAAATTAATTATTTTTTTAGTTTTTATTGGTGTGTCGAAAGAATTATATGTTACATTACATACCAAGGACATAATATGGATTGTGAAAATACAGTGAGCTAAAAATTCATGACAAATTATATTCATCAAAATTTTTATCATTAAAGTACTATTGTTAACTTCATCGATATATGCAGAATAACACCATGTTCATTACAATATGGTGAAGATGCTTCTAGGGCAGTTACAACTGACTCTAATTATTTCAGAAAACTATCATTTAGAGTTTGTTACACCGATATATATATATAAACAGACAAATATATATATATCTACTACATCAAGAACTCGAAATACAATAGTAATAGATCATTCAGAAAGTATCTAGTTATTTTGAAGTTGATAAATTGGTTTTTTAGAGCACTTATGATCCATGTATTATTTTTCATTATGAATTTTTTTCTCAAAAGATACATTTGGAATAGTTTCATTATATGATCAATGGAATTTATATTATAATTGTTTGGTTATTGACAATATGTGATGAATGAATTCTAATATAGGAAGATAGAGTGTTTATTGATAGTACATTACACCTACCGACACAATAGGTTGGGGGATTACAAGATAAGAAGATATAATACCATTCATTTGGATTTGTTGAGGTACTTCCTATATAAGAAGTAAAATATACCTTTTATCGGGTCAAAATATATACCATAATTTTTTTAAAATGTATGAACACAAAATTAAATAATATTTTAATAGAATATTTAAAAAATAACTCACTTTCTATAATTTCATGGACTATTTAAGGTTTATTGTATTTGAAAATTAATTCATAAATCATACATAATAATCACATATATAAGAAGTTGGAAACATCCACTTAGTGTCAACTTTTCGCAAATTAAAGAACATTTAGAATAATATATTTTTATTTATTAAAAAATATTTACAATTTACAACATGAAATCTTTATTTGTTTCTACCCATCCATAAACCCTATAAAAATTATTTTAATTTGTGGGATAAGAAAAAAAATATTAGACAACAACAAATTTTTTTGAAAGTTTTAATTCAAATTAAAAGAGGAATTTTAAATAAATGAATACAAAAAGTCATTTGGGTTATTCAGTCGGTCAGATAAAAATAATAGAACCCAAATTTTTTTTCCTTTATCAAAATATCTTTTGAGCATATGAAAGATATCATAACCACATGAGAAAAACATTCTTTCTCAAAGAAAATATTTAAAACCCATTGAAAGAAAATATTTTAAAAAATGAAGAAACATAGAGAATATTAATATTAGGGTATTCTATTCATATACCATGTTAAAAACATGTAGGAAATAATTTGAGGACATTTTATTCAATAACTGAAACCATAATGGTTAACTTCATCCTTCTTTCCTTTTAGGACAGTTTACATTACCCAATATCTTGGATAACCATAAAGGGCCTCTCCGATCATATAATTATTAGTAGCCTCACCCATTGTGTAAGATGTATCACTACCCCATGTCACAATCTATAATAATCACGAACAATATCATGAATTTAACCTTAATGGAATTTAATATTTCATCATAAAACAATTGGAAAGATGTTTTGATCCCATTTAAAAATCAATTTCATGTATTGAAATACCATTTACTCTTGAAAACCAATTTTCAAAACCAAAACCACCAAAAAATGGAATTTTTTTTATTTTATGAAAACATCGATGATTTAAAATCATATCAATCATAAAAAATAGTTATGTAAGTATGAAAACCATTGAAATAATATATGATAAAATTTAATATTCCTTTTTCAATTGTTTTCAAAATGTTCCATATAAAATATATAAACAAATTTATTTTTAAAATCATTGGAAAAAAATGGTAAAGAGATAAAAAATATTGTAGATACTTGGTTTTGGCCATGTCATACTTGGGAATATTTATTCTTATATTTCTAGATCTCAGTGCTGAGATGACATGCGATTATGTGGCTCGGTGTTCCCGAAATAAGTTTTATAAAAATATTAAGTATTTTATAGTATGCTTGGGGGGGAATAGGTTATTTCTTAATCGGTAGATTTGATTAGAAATATGAGGCCACAATTGTGTTCTGCGTGTTTCATTTAACTTAGAAGTGTATGTTTTTTTGGGCGTAGGCCTTTGGGAGAAAAATTATATCAATGGTGTTTCCATAAATAAAATAATCAATTTATTTTGAAATCAGGTTTCAAATATCTTTTGATTGTAGTCTCATATACTATTCATGATACTGTAGTTGCTTTCAAAACATCATGTTTACCTGAGGCACCACATAATTTTTTTCAGCTCGGGGTTTTGAGTCGGAGGTGAGACATTAGTGGGGTTTTAAATAGGCAATATTGACTTAATAAAAGTAAATCAATATCCTCTCCTTCCCCCTTCCCATTTTCTATCCAATCAGAGTAGAATCCCCCTCTCCATTCGATGGAGGAATGAACAAAGGAGGAGCTTCCAGGTTCCCTTTTTGATGTCGATCTTCATTAAATCAAGAATCAGTGCATTACAGCTATCGTTTATCACTTGAAGCATCAGTATTTCACTAGTGAGGTAGTTGGTTTGTGTTTTAATCATGATATCCTTGTTTATGCTTCATTTATTTTTGAATCTTCATATAGACTATGTAGATTGAATCTTATGGTATCAAAAACAGGACTCAAATTTCTTTTTGGATCACATGAGTCTTCCATGTTGTTCTCGGAAGGTGGTGGAACGTGGGTTCTATAAGGGAGGCTCTGGATGAAAGTGGTGGTGTAATGCATAGGCTTGGATAAGGCCAGTGGTCTGGGGTGGTGTAGGGTGCATGGGTTTGGTGGAGGCGGGTAGGCCGGGGCGGCCCCTGGTCCATAGGAAGGGGTGTGACCAGTAGCATGTGGCAAATGAAGAATGGCTCGGTGGGGCCAAAGGCCATCAACTGCGTTCCAAATAAGCATGTTTGATCTAGTCAAGGCAGTTTAGGATGGGTATGGCTGGGGTTTATATTTAAAACCATCTGGTAATCCATGGGTCTGATTTGTTTGTCATCTATGAAAACAATACCCTTACTTAGAGTATGACCTTTTGAGGAAACTTTATGGAACCTATTTCTATGATTGGTAATTGGTGGAGAGAAACGTCCATTAATAATAATAATAATAATAATATAAATTTAATTATTTAGAACTTCTTGAATCATATGTATCTTTTTCATTCGATGTCTTTTTGATGCACAGTAGGCAGTGTGAGGACCCTGGAATTAATGCAGAAATATTAAAACAGATTTTAGATGTTTAACCTGAGATCATTATGTGGGCCCCATGAGGCCATGTATGGGTGTTTGCGGTAAAATATGACTTTTTAACTGGGTGCCAATTTTGAACGAATGAGTAGTCGACCCTATCTATTTTTTCACGAGGATCGAAATGGAATGATCTATTTTATGTGTTTTGGGATCAAGGTGTGGTCCCTAAAATCACTTGTCGGGGCTTGTTATAGAGAAAAATTCTTCTTTTTTACATAGATATATGTTCTTTGATAGAAATTAGCCTATTGTACATGATTTTCCACATAGATCATGATGGGGGCCATGGTTTGGGACTAGGAGACGTGTTGTGTTGAAGATGTTGTGTGGGTTTCTTGGTTTTGTGTTTCCTTTACTAGTAGGGTTTAGTGGGTCCCCTGGTTATTGTTTCTAATGTTTCGATTAGCTAGGTTGATTGGGTCCCCCTATTTCTTTTTCTACATGGGTTTTTGATACCACGTCCCCTTCACTAGACGGTGAACCCTCTTAGGTTTCCGGAGTTTGTATATTATGCATCAATTCCCCTTTTTTGGAGTTATTTATCTCAATCGACATTGATAGAAGAGTTAGTGGATATGGATGATCTGTCATCCCAAGATTGCCAACGTGATCCTCCCACCCAATATTTTTTTCACTGTTAGGGTTTCTATTGTTTTCATGACCAATACTAACCCAAGCACTGATCCTGTACGTAGTATGTTCTAGTAGGGCACGAAGCCCCCGGCTAGCCATAGGCATAGACTCCCTTTCTATGTATCGACATGTGTTTCTTACTTCTACTATCTACCGTGACTTTTTCCTCAGTGATGCTCTGATAATTGGCGTGAACCACTCTACATGAGCATTGATCAAATTCTTGGTAATTTTTCTAGATTCGGGTTGTTTCTTGATAACCATTTTTGTGTTCTGTGATTCTGGATAGGGTTTTAGTGTCCTCAGTGGACCCTAGGTTCAATCCCCTACCCAAAGAGTTGGGTTAGTTTAGTCACTTGATGACTTCTGCCATGATTCTATCCATCGAGCGTTTTCTCATGGGTGGCTACCATGATGGTTGGTTAGCTAGTGACATTAGTTTTTTTCCTGATAGAGTGATATCTATTGGTTGAGTGAAACCTATGATGGGGAGTATGGATCATCGACTATGAGTCAACAATGCTTGTACCCTCTAATTCCATGTTCCATAAGGGGTGGATGTGTTCTTTGTTTGTTATCATAGGTAGGATTCGACCATCACCTAGAGTAGGGTCTTATGATGTCTATGAGGTCATAACCTCATGAGACCTTTGCGAGTGTTGTGTTGGAACATTGATTTGACTATTGTGGCCATTCCATGGTAGGTACCATGATACATAATAATGGATTTGAGTATATCTGGTTGTTTTTCTAATTGTCCTTAAGGTGTAGTAACTCCTCATCTAATGCACTATGTATTTGATATGAATATCCATGTTTAGCCAAGCATGGTCTCGAGATGGAGTTTTTATCACTTTTGGGTCCCCTCTCACAAGGATGAGTGACTAATTCCTTTTATTTGATCTTTTTCTTTTGTGGTTTTTGGGGAGTCTATTGAGTATATTTACACTCACCCCTGCATAGGCTTTTCCCACACATGTCTCATGTCCTGTATGTACAACTGGCTATTCGAAGAAGTCCTAAAATGATGCGGACTAGGCAGAGCATAGTGAGCCAGACTGACTGGGGTGTTCACTGGATCTGGGTTGGGGATATTATCAGAGATATTTTAACAGTGATCCCATACATATGACTAGTTTGTACGGATATGAAGTTTTTCCTTTGGTGGTCCCTGTATGTTCTATTTCATTACTTTTAATTTTCTATGGTTTGAGAATTTTATATGCATTCATTTATTTTTAGAATTTATATATCTCTACATTGTTTCATGGAAGATTATGTGTGTGTGTGTACAGATACCTTAGGTTAAGTCCTCCCATTTGTCTAACAACCTACTCTGTTCTAGTCACCTTCTCAGAGCCTATTGAAGGATGGTCTGGGGAGTCATGGATTGAGCCTTGTTGGTTCGAGTCATGATAGAGTGGTATCGTATTTGGTTAGACATTTGGGACATCATAGAATAGTTAGTCTAGCTGTGGGTTTGGTTTGGGTTTCATAGCAGCAATGTTAGTATGTTTCAAGGTTGAATTTCTGGCTAGGGACTGTAGTGTTTGCGCAGAGGAGGACGTATCCATTCACCATGACTCTAATAACCCAAATTTTTTACTTTGGACATCAAGAAAATAGTCATAGAAAAATAATGGTACGTGCATTATATATAACTGGGTTTTTGGTTTGTCTTGTCCATTTTGAGTCATCTCCCCAAATATACTCGTTCACTATGGTACATCATAGATTTTATACAAGATCTTCCCACAATGAAATTTTTTAAGGTTTCTATATATGGGTTTTGTGTATGACCCGATGAGTGGCGAGGTCACATTATAGGGGAATGGTGATGTGGTTGGTTCTTCATCTGTTGTATAGTTGGGTGAGCCACCACCCATCAAGTACCACGTTGACCTACAACCAAGGGTTTAGGTGGATATATCTTTTTAGAATCAAACATGGATGGATATTTTGGTGTTGAAAAACGATCCACTGGGGTCACGATCTCATATAATACTATAGAGATAGATTTTTCCCGAGGTCCTTGTCGATAAAGACCCATAGTTAGAACTCCTACATCATATGAGGAACTGTCGGTTTCATAGTTATACCCATGCCCAGACTCAGGCTCTACGATAGGGAATTGATCATCATCATGAGATTATCTTCTATGATTGGGACGATTTTGGAAAAAAATTTATATATATTTCTAACCCATAGTTCTAATAAGAATGAGATGGTCGGTGGATAGCCTCTCCAGAGGCAGATCATTAGGCATATAGTTCCACGGGGTGGAATACGTGGCGACGGAGTGGGTGCAACAGTAGGAGATGGTAGGCCATATGAGTTTACACCATCACCACCCCCAGGTGGTCAACACCTTGATCAGAGAGCTATAGGATTGTAGGACAACTATAGGCTATGGAGTTCTTAGACCCATGGGATCCACATATGGATAGAGGTACACTATTTTTCCATTATACTGACTGCTGTAGTTTAATAGACTCTGGCAGGAGGTTATCTTCCCATCATGTTTTTTTCTTGAATTTTTCTTAGGGCGTCGGTAAGACCATATATTAGTGTTGTTCGGTGTATATTTTAATGGATGAGAAGGTGGAATCCTCCCCCACTTTGACATATTTTTGTGATATATTCTAAATCTGTGCGGGAGAGTCAATGCCTCCCAAAGTGGATAATGTCGAGGTGTAGTGGATGAGTCCCTCTAATTTGTGTTTTTAGGGTTGGGTTTTGTGTTGGAAAGTTTGTGAAATGTTCCTTGAAAGATATAGGGTGTGTTCTTTTGTAGCCATATTTTTTTCATTTATAGCCTTATGTGTTCAGCATTAGCTTTGTAAGTGAGTCCCTATAGTATGGAATGTTGTGGTTTGACATGAATTAAGAATCACAATAATGAGGGATTCTTTCCCCACTATTAAACGTTCCTAAGACATGATGCAAATACATGTAGGTGTATTAGTGTCTCCCAATGAAGATATTATCAAGGTTTGGTGGATGATTTCTTTTGACATGTATTTTTGAAGTAGATTATTTGATCCCTACATAAGGTTAGAGATGTGGTGTTCCTCTAGACAATATGACTACTAGAGACAAGGCATTTAGTGTTTACCACCTATCACATCTATGGATTCATATTCTCTATTGCATGATGTAGACCTGGGATGAGATGGAATTGGGTGGGGTAGCCCATATGTTTCAACTGAGTGTGTTCTTGTATGTATCATATGATCCCTTGGTAGCCTTTGTGTTTGTCTTTAGGTGTAGTGGTTTCACTTTGTGTGTGTTTGCTAAAACACAAAAACCTCGGGCAAGAATGCGTGTATGTGAGCCCCAGTGGATATCTCATGATATTTACTATGTTACTAAGCTTTTATATTTTGGGGGATGAAAAGAGTTAAGGTGGGTGAGGATATAGTGACTTGGTTTGGCCTCATCAAACTTTGGAATATTTCTTTTTAATTTTCCAGAGCTCGGTGCTCAGACAGAGTGCAATTTCTAAGCCCAGTGTGCCAAGAATAATTTTTATTGAAATATTAAGTATTTTTATACTATGTACATGGAGTAAAAGGGTTATATCAGAAGTGGTAGCTCAAATTAGAAATAAGAGGTTGCGGCTTTATCTAAAGCATGTTGTTTACCTTAGGCGGGGTATATGTTTTGTGGCTGCAGGCCTTATGTGGAAAACGTTATGGATGGAATTCCATAAATAAATTAATCTATTTATTATCACAGAGGGTCTTAAATGCCTCATGGATAGAATCTCATATTGGATTTCTAAGACCGCGGTTGCATTTATAAGATCATATTTATCCTAGGCGCGATATAATTTTTCTAGTGCTGGGTTCTAGGTAGGAGGTGATATATTTTAAGCGTGTTAAATGGGTTATATTATTTTAATAAAGTTAAATAATTATCCCCTCACTCCCCTTACGCATTTATAAGCATGCAAAACTACAACACCATCTCCCTTTGATGGAAGAAAAAACCAAATATTATTGTCCTAGGGTCGTTTTCGATACAGATCGTCGCCCAATCGAGAATATGCACGTCGTAGGTGTCGTTATGCACCCGACACATCTCCATTTCAACCACGAGGTAGGAAAATTGAGTTTAAATTCTGATCCCCTTTTTTATGATTTTTTTCAATCATTGACAAGGATATTTATATCATGTCTCGAGGTTTTTAATTCATGTCTCAGATTCATTTTTGGTCCACCAGAGTGATCGTAGTGGTACGTGGAAGGTGGTGTCACATGTGTCCAGTGAGGGCGGCTATGGAGGAAGGTAATGGCACATCACATTGGAGTAGTGGAGGTAGATAGGCAGGGGTAGCAGGGGGAATTCTGGTGGAAATTCTACTAGAATCTAGCAGGGGTTAAAGGCAGAGAACCAGACTGGCTGGTCCGGGCTAGTCCAGGCAGTTTAGGTCCAGTCATGATGGTTTTTTTATTAAAAACCCAATATCTTGCAAAACAGAAGTCTCAATTTGTGTTCCATCTATATAAACATGAACCTTGCTTCGAGGCAGGCCTTTTGAGTCCATTTTGAGTACCTTTTGATTTGGTCTTGAGACATTTTGGCACCAAACACCCATTAACAACCATAATAGTATGATTATTATTCTTTGGAGCTTCTTGGAATAGGTGTATCTCTTATGTATGATGTCTATTTGACGTACTGTTAATGGAATGGAGACCCTAGAATTAATGAGAACATTCCAAAACTTATTTCAGGGGTTCAATTCAAGATTTGGTTGTGGTATCCAAGAGGCTTGGTCTGGGTGTTTGTGGTGAAATGTAACTTTTTTCCAGGTGTCAATTTTGATCGAATAAGTAGTCGACCCTGTGTGTCTTTCCTTTAGAATCACAATAAAGCTATCAATTTTATGGGCTCTAGGATCATGGTTTGGTCCCCATAAAGGCTTTTTTGAGCTTGTTGTAGAGAATAGTGCCCTTTTCTTGGTTATCTTTTTTGGGAATGTATGTAGACTATCATATCTATTTTTTTTGTAGAACGTGATGAAGAACACTTTCTAGGCCAAGGATATGGAATGTGTTGGATATGTTTTGTGGGTCACATGGGGTAAATATTCAATTACGTGTAGGGTTGAGTGGGTCCCAAGGGTTCCTATATCTAATGTTTCGATCAGCTGGAATGAGTGGGTCCCCCAGGACCTTTTGATGCATAGGTTTTTGGTACCACATCCCTTTCACTAGATTATTACCCATCATCAACTGCTTCCATATGTACAGTGGAGATGTGTTCCAGTTTCATAGAGTGAGTTGTCACTATCCTATTCGATAGAAGACTTAGAAGATTTGGATCATTTGTCTCCCTGAGAGGCCCGATGTGATTCCTGCACCCCTTAATGTTTTCCTTGGTTGGGTTTTTGGTGTTCACAAGACAAATATTTACCCAATCACTAATCCTCCTCCCAGGATGATCCCATAGGGTATGGATCCCCTATTAATACCTTGATATAGACTTCATATCTATGTATCAAGATTTATTTCTTCCTTCTGTGATCTATGATGATGTTCTGCACTATAGAGTTCTCAGAATCTATGTGGCCATATCTACATGGATGTTCATCCTCTGCTATGTGAGTAGTTCCGGATTCAGATTGTTGTGGGATACCCCTTTTTCAGAGTTTTTTTCTTGGGTTTTAGTTTCCCCTAGTTGAACCTAGGTTGGATCCCCTACATACGTTGTTGGGTTTGTTTAGTCACATTGTGACTTATTCCGAAATGATATCAGTCTATCTTTTCTCCATGGATGGTTACCACGAGGGTTGGTCGAGTTGTTCCTTTAATTCATTTCCCGATACAGTGACATATCTTAGTTTAGTACCATCTAGGATGGTGAGGTTGGATAATAAATTATGAGTTGTCGATTACCTTCCTCTCTCGTTATATGTTCTATAAGGTATGGTTGGGTTCTTGGTTTTTCCTATGAGATAGGTTTCAACCTTTTCCTCAAGTAGGATCTAGCTCATGTTTTTTGAGGCAGAACCTCATGAGACCATTGTGAGTATTATGTTGGAACCTCAATTTTCATGTAGTAGACACTCTATGTTCAGAACCATGTGGAAGAAAGATATAGGTGAGTGTAAGTATGTTTTCTGCTAGGATTACTTGTGGTGTTGTAACTTCGGGTTTGATGCACTATGTGGTTTATCCGAGTAGTCATTTTTATATGAGAATGGTTTTGAGATGGAGTTTCACTCCCATTTGGGTTACCTCTAACTAGGATAAGAATATTGATTCTGTTCAGTTACTCCTTTTTATTTTTGTTTTTTTTGGGGTGCATATTGAGTATCTTTATACTCACCCCTACACAGGCTTTCCCTACACCTGCCCTGTTTCTTGTGCAGACCATAAGCCTTTCGATGGAGTCTCAGGAGAAACCAGGGTAGTCAAAGCATAGTGAGGTAGACCAACCGAGGTGTTTACTGAAGCCTAGAAAAGGAGCTTATAAGAGAGAGGTTGAGAGTCCCCCCATTAAACTATGAAGGTTGGAAACTTATGTAGTTTTCATTTTGGTGGGCCCTGTATTTTCCCTTTTGAACATATATTGTACTCTTTTATGGGACAGTTGTATGCATGCATTTCTTTTCAGTTTTTTATATCTATACAATGTTTCATGGTGGTTTATGTGTGTGGGTGAATATATGTATCTTAGTCTAAGGGCTCCCATACCACTGGTATCATACTCAACGCTACTAACCAACTCCTGCCGTATTAGAGGCGGGCTTGGGGAGTCATGGATTGAACCCTGTTGGGTCGAGTCATGACCACTATTTTTATTATGATATAATTATATCAATATAAATACATTTACTAAATAATTTTTGGATTTTTTAAATGGAATAAAAATATTTATAAAATAAATCATTAAAAAAATGAAAATGATGTTTAAAGATAAAGTTTCACTAACCATGATTCAAACTCATCATGTATAATCTTTATATTAATGATTAATAAAAATATGTTTATTATTAAATTTCATAGGAAACTTTTTGAATTTTATTATTCATTTTAATTTATTTTTTACGATGTTTTATATAATTACATAATAAATAAAGATGACACTAAACTTGTTTACGATATTCATATCATATGTCCAAAATTAAATTGTTAAGTTGATTATGGTTGAAGTGGTCTTTATTCCATCATATTAAAAATAATAATAAATTGGTGATTTTAATTTTATATAAAAATTATTTTAAAAAAACCAAGAATGATGGTTTTTAAAAACGAATTATGTTAGAATCATGAAGACAATATGTCGTACATATGCATGGGTAAAATTTTCATTTCGAAACGGCCATGATGTAAAGAAGTTATGTTTTATTTTAGCTTTCCATAATGTTTTTTATATCATAAATATATTAGTAACTATTTAAATAATCTTATTTATTTCATCCTTATTATATGGGGATGAAAAAATTATCACACCTCTTCATGGAGGTGGTAGTCCACACGTATACACGAGAAACATTATCATTTTTCAATAAATAGAACTATAAGAAGTTATTTGATATATTGTATTTAGAAAAAGATATATATTTCATTAATATCATAAATATTCATTAAATTTATCATTATTACCAGCTGTGAGAGGTAGTGTTGGAAATTGAATTACATTGGTTCATGAAAAGGTAGTTCATCGTACACATGAATGACATATTCGTTTACCATTTGATGGAACATGATATAGATATAGATTATAGAATTAACAAAAAAATCTCATATTATATAATATACTATTTTTTACATAATCATGTTTTAATGATATTTTATTAGAGAATAATAATTAATTAAACTAAAACATTTATTCAAAATTTACAACCTCTTCATTGGAAACCAACCTTTTAATTTTGCCTTATACACTCTATGGTCAGTATTAATCCAAAAATAAGACCTTTATAATTATCTTAGAGATTATATTAAGGTATTGGGTTTGGTATTCGATTAAAAAAAGTCATATTAATTGTCAATAAAAGAGTAGAGGAGGTTCCCTTTTATATGTGAGGGTAGGGGCGCTATTGAAATTTATTAAAGTATTAAATTATTATAAATTATTTTCTCATTTTATAATAGATAGAAAATGATATTATAATAATATTATATTATATTTATTCATAGTGATAAGATAAAATAAAAAATTGGACATGCTTTGGAGGGGTTTCCTTCCTTATCTATTATTATTAATCCCTTCCTAACCATTTTCCCTATTAACATGGAATGATTTTTTTACAAGATGGGAGTCAAGAAAGTTACAAAAAACCTAAAGTGATCCATAAATGGATCATGGTTGATATTATATATGATATAAAATTCACTTGGATAATGATCTGATTTTAATAAATTATAAATCATATAATAAAATATTATTTATTGTAAAATTTCAGTAATTTCATTTTTGAACTATTGAGTTAATTTGACGGTGAAATTAACATGATAGAAAAAATTTTGAATATAAAATTTTAAAACTTATATAATATGATATATGTATCTTAAAAATTAATGTTACACTTTATCTCATCAAAAAATACTTATTTTCGTGTTTTTAAAATTATTTAAATGATTTTTCAACTTCTTACAAAAGCATTATGTTGACATTGCATAAGAATTTAAGGTAATTATTTCATCACTAAATATTAAAAAAAATTACCATCATAAAAATAATTTCCATATTCTAAAATATATCCTTTAATATTCATTAAAAATATTTCTTTGTCCCCATGCAAGCTTACGTGATAAATTCCAAAGCAATAGAGTGCCATTTTAGAAGTTTTTTTACCTAAAATAATATAAATATCATTATTAATGTAAATTGGAAAAATAAATACATATATTTGAATTCAGAATAGTTGTGGTCAATTTAATCCCATAAAATGTAATTAAATAATGTTTTGGTTTGATTTTTGGGCCATATTGTTTGGTTTTATGCAACATTTACCTATTTTACCACTACTAAGGTGACACATATTTACCATAGTTACTATTCATAGTGGTGGAAATTAAAAGATATCTATTTACTGAAATACGAACTCTATATTCAAAATATGAAATAATTTTTCCATAATTCAGGAAATATAAATAACATAACTAAATTTATGATTAAAACATAAAACATAATGAAAACAATTTTTTAAAAATTGTGTTTTTAAGAAAACAATTACTTATACCAATATATAGAATAATATTGACTCAAATTTCATAAATTAGATTATATAAAACTACCTAAACCTTATTTTATATTTTTACTAAATTAAATGAACACAATTTCTTTTAAATTGTATGATCTACTGAAAAGAAATCATAGTTTAACAAAAAAAATTAACTATTCCTAGAAAATTAAATATTTTTAGAAAAATAAAACAATTTCACTATAAAATAATTTTAAATTGATGATATAAAAAACTATTTCATTTATGTCATATAAATTTTAATATATTCAGTAACATATTTATAATATTCTCTAATAAAACCCACAAAAATTATTTTTTTGAAAACATATTTTTGAAGCATAAAATGGATTTACTAAAATTTGGTTATATATTACTTATGAATTAATCTATACATATGTATTAACTTAAGAAATAATATATAATTCATAATTTTGTTTATATAATCCATACCCTCTAATATAACGTGTACATTATTACAGTAAAATTTAAATAATTGTATTTGGTGTTTTGTTTCGGATCGATGTTGCATGTTTCATATGATATCAAATATAATGTTATTTTAAAATATCAGGGTATTAAATTAATATTGTAGTTTCTTTATGTAATTTTAATTATGTATTGATTTTTTAAATCATTAACCAATGTTTTTTAAAATATTATTTAATAAGTTTTTGAATTTCCACAATGTTAATACATTTATCTATTGTTCAGAAAAATCAAAATGTTTTATTTATACTTCTCTAACACTCATATCAGTAGTTTTAAGAAACTAATTGATTTATTTATAATCTATGAACAATTTTTTGGATTTATTAATGTAATACCATAAATTCACATTTTCTATATTTGTAATGCATGAAGAGGAAAAAATTTATCAATTGTTTTAAAACTACAATTCACCCTTTCATGTTATAATTTTTCATCCGTCTAGTAAGACACGTTTAGTGTCAATAAAATTCCCAAAAAATTTTAATTTTGAATATATTTCTTCTCTACTATTATAATATTATCTCAGTTTACTTATACTTACAATGTTTGTAGTGGAATTTTTTTTGTTATGGTAAATTTGTTTGGCAGAACTCTTGAAAATTATGATCTATGTATACAACCTCTTTTTTATGAATCATACTATTAGTATTAGTGTGTATGTTTTTTAAAATATTATCCTTTATATTGTATATGTTAATTATCTCACATTTATTGGATATTAAAATTTTCTAGAGAATGAATTATACAATTTTACTCATAAATAAAAGCTCAAGTTTATGGAAAATCCAAATGTTTATTATACATTAATTTATTCTATAAATACGAAAATTTATAGTCACATAACAAATTATGAAATAAATAATGATATTTGAAATATTCTTGATATTTCTCATTTTATAACATTAAAGGTTTTGGATACTCATAGATTGATGTTAAGATAAGAATACCAATCTCTTAGCTTTTAACATAAAAAAATAGTAACATAATTGAATATGTTTTTTTGAATATTGTGAATAGATTAAAATATTTGGAAAATAAAGACCTTTTTATATTTCAGGTTCTCAAAAAAGTATACAGATATTATACTATAGTAAACATAATGAAATATTAAAACATTCGACCATGCTAAAAATTTGACCATGTTAATTCTTAATGAATTAATTACTTTGTTAATGTAATATAAAACGATAAATAATAGACTTGTTTGGAAATAGATATGGTAGAATGGAGTATTATTTTCATCTATATCTACTAATCATACTTCATGTGATTTTTATTTTTGTACTAATGTTCTTAAATTTCATGTTTTTGTGAATAAATGTAATTGGTTAGATAGAAGTAGTTTATGTTATGGTAAGAATGAGATTTTATAAGTTGATAGAATAATGCATAAGGTTGTTTGTAATGGGAACATATGTAATGGGTCTCCTCGTGTAACGACCTGAATCCGGATCCACCAAACTATTGCCCCGTACTCGGGTCACCACATAACCTTAAGCACATTTCCCAAATGCCAGAGGCTACCGACTAGCAGTGAGGGCCTTGGTGAGTCATTGGGGAAACTATGCCTTCATTTGGTAAAGTATACAATGGAAAGGAAACAACAGTCAATAGCAGAAACAGTAAACAACATACAACAACTGAAACTAAACAGAGGACTAAATGAATACATAATAATGATAATAATGATGTAGCAAGTATAAGTATCTACGGAATGAAACAAACAAAACAACGTGATGAAATACATATGAGAATCAAAGTACTAAAAGTAAACAACAACTCCAGCAGCATCACAAGCCTAAGCTCGGTCTTATGCTCTCCATCTCCAACTAGAAATCATGTACCTGAAGTAGAAGGGACACAATCCATATCCAAACATGTAACCATATAAACTATTTGGGCTGAAAAGCAGGACCCAAATATGGTGTGAGACTAATCCTAGTAGGAAAATCCCACATGATCAGTGACCTACTGTCAGTGAGCAATATAGAAAAAGTAAAGGAAATAAATACAGCAGAGAAACAAGAGCACACTAAAGTAAAAAAATCCTACAAATCTCCATTTACATTTATTTATTAATTTAATTCAATCATTTAATTATCAACCAAGGAATATTTTAAACAGCTCTATATTCCCATGGCATAGCAAGTAACACAATAGGTATCTCAGCAGACTACCTAAACAAAAAGCAATAAAAAAACCCAAGCTTATTCTTTGGCTTGGTGGACTCGTCACAAGCAAGAAACAAAAAAAATATTCACAATGACTCTCTAGGTGGCCTATACTGGAAGACCCCTCTAGTCAAGTAATCATACAAGGAACAGACATTCTGGGAAGCTCTCACCGTCAATTCTACTGCAGTCTGGTAATGATAACTATAGACTCTCTGAGGAAGAACATACGTTTAATTCCACTTGTAGTCTTGATATGTAACTAAGGACACTTTGACGATGCACAAAGTAAAATTCACATTGGTCCTGCGAATGATACTAATTTATAACTGACTCTCTAGTAAACCCCTTAATCAACAATTCCCTATTTAGTCTACCGCACCAGGTTCACACTGCCCTGACCAGTCCAGTCGTGCGTAATCAACTATCAGAAGCCCTAAGTAAGTTCAAAAACTACTTGGATAATAGCTATAATTCATAAAAATCATATAAATAGTAGGAAATACATGCAATAAATTATATCAAGGAAGAAAATAATGCAACAAGGTCTTCCTCAGAGGAAACCTAAGCCAAACAGCGATAAATAGCCAAAACAAGGGAAACACCCTTTGGGTGATCCTCAAACATGCTAACAAGCAATCATTATTCATCTAAAATCCACAAGCATTCAAGAAGTCTAAGGCAGATAATAATGTAGGATCAAAACCCTAACCCGAGATACCAGTTATATGGGTATCCGACACTTTTGCACCAAAAACTCAAATACATTCAACGTAAGGAAACAAACCACCTACCTCGATCCTTGGAGATCTATATAGTTTAACCTCATCCCTTGAAACATCCTAAAATGGAGTAGCTCTGCGAAAACGTCTATAACATTCAACCTTAGATAACTCTCATGAGAGAAATAATCTGGAAACATGGCCAAAGAGGAACCAAGAACTCACCGCTGTGATTCTATTGTAACCGACGGCATTCGATTTAGATAACTGGTGACATATTGGAGGCTTGGAGAAGATCCATGGTTGTACTCTCGCTCTTGGTTGAATAATCTGGAGAAGAAGGTGTTTTGGGGGTTAAGACGCAGCCCCCGGTCCATTTAATGAATAATAAGAAAGTACACGACGTGTACTTTTAGAGTACACGATGTGTGCTAGGATTTTCCGTAATCCTCATTAAACTACCTCCACCTCACCCCTGTATGACCATGTTTGTGGCCATGACAGAGCCATCACACGGCCTTAAGAGGCATCAAAATACACGGTGTGTACTTATAAAGTACACGACGTGTATTTAGAAAATTTTCAGATTCTCATCTTTTTCCCAAAAATTACCAGAAAAGCAAAAACATACCTTAAAAGATGGTCCATGTTCTTACAAACTCCTCCCCCCCTTAAATAAAATTTTCCCCGAATTTCTCTAACAAGTTGGTGAAGAAGAAACCTCGAACAACTCTGGACACTATGATCACATATCGGCCTCCCTCTTCAAAATATCATCTTGTACATGGCCATCATGCCATAGCACCCGTACCAGAGGAAAAGACCGACCACATAGTACCTTTTCACTATGATCAACAATCCTAATTGGATGCTCTTCAAATGATTCATCCTACTTTAGATCAACCTCCTCGGGTTGAAAAACATGTCATGTGTCTGAGAAATAGCATCAAAGATGAGAAACATGAAAGACGTCATGCCTAGCATGATACCTCTAAGGTAGCTGAAACCTATAAGAAACCATCCTGACTCTCTCCAGAACCTCAAACGGCCCATCATATCTCAGTGAAAGCTTTCCCTTTCTCCTATTCCTCTTGTTTCCCAACCTCAGGGTAACACGTAGGTAATCCTAATCTCTAACCTTGAACTCCAAAGTTCAACTCCGCTGATCAGCATAAGATTTCTGCTGAGACTGTGCAGTAGACATCATTTTCTGAATCAACTCCACATGTTCAGTGGTCTCCTGAATAGGACGAGGTCCCATCATATCTGCATCTCCTGCCTCCCGCCAACACAAGGGTGATCAGCACGACCTACCGTACAAATCCTCATAGGGTGCCATCTGAATAGTTTCTTGAAAACAATTATTGTTGGAAAACTACACTAGAGGTATATGTCTCTCCAAAGAACCTTGAAAATCCAAAAAGCATTCTCATAGCATGTCCTCTAGCACCTGAATTGTGTGCTCTGACTGGCCATCTGTCTTGGGATGGTAAGTTGTACTCAGATGTACCTTTTTACCCAAAGCCCTCTATATCCCTTTCCAGAAATGTGACGTGAAGTGGGCATCCGTATATGAAATTATAGTACTCAAAAACCCATGAAAGTGTACAATCTCATGGATGTACAACTTCCAAAACTCAGCAACACTGAAAGTCTCCTTAATCGATAAGAAGTGAGCATCCTTTGTGAGATTGTTAATGAAAACCCATACTGCACCATTCCCTCGATGTGATCTCAGTGACCCTGTCACGAAGTCCATCGTGACATCATTCCATTTAAACTCAGGAATGGGTAGCTGCTATAAATTCCTTTCTAGTCGCTAGTGCTCTGGCTTCACCTGCTGACAGGTGGAACACCTCATGAAAAAACCAGGAACATCTCTCTTCATACCGGGCCACCAATACTGGCGGTGTAGATCACAATACATCTTGGTGATGCCAGGATGAACTGCTGAAACTAAGGAATGGAAGTCTCACATAAACTCCTCATGTATATCTTCTAGCATCCATACGTGTCCCATGAAATTCAAGATCTCCTCCTTTCCTACGATCCATCCGGGATGAGGGTCCTCTCTTGACACGCTTTCCAATAGGACTCATCCTTCAGAATCTGATAGGTACCTCATTCGAAATCGGTCAATAAAGGTAGAGGTAACAACTAGAAAAGAAATAATAGTTTGAACCTGTCTATCATGAACCTCCAAATTCATTTCAGAGAATAGAGCCATAAGCTGCCCCTCACTGCTGGCCTCCTGAATTGCCTGTAATTGTGTCCTCCTACTCAGTGCGTCTTCCACAGCATCGCCTTTCCCAAGCATGTAAGAAAGCACGAAATCAAAAGACTATAGGTACTCAACCCACATCTTCTCTCTCATATTCAAGTCACGCTGTGTGAAGATGTACTTGAGGCTCTTGTGGTCAGTATAAACCACAAAATTCTCTCCCATATGATAATGTCTCCAACAACGCAAAGCATGAACAACTGCAGCCAACTCCAGGTCATGCGTAGGATAGTTCCTCTCATGTGGCCTCAGCTGCCGATATCCATATGCAATGACACAATTTTTCTTTATAAGCACTACTCCAAGACCGATGCCAGATGCATCTCAAAAAACTATATCACTCTAGCCCAAATCTGGAAAAACTAGAATCGGTGTTGAAGTCAATCTCCCCTTCAGCTCCTAGAAGGATGAATCATAGGCTTCTGACCAAACATACTTCACCCCCATATAAGTCAAGCCAGTCAACGGCGCTGCTATGCGTGAGAAGTCTTGTATAAACCGCTTTTAGTAACCAGCCAGCCCTAATAAAGTTCATACCTCGAAGACATTCTTCGGCTGCTCCCAGGTAACTAGTAATCTCACCTTCTCTAGGTCTACTGAAACTCCTATCTCTAAGATGACATGACCTAGGAAGTGAATCTTGTCCATCCAAAAGTGGCACTTTGAGAGATTTGAATACAATTCATGCTCCCTTAGTGTACAAAAAATGATCTCATGATGGGTAGAATGGTCGTGTCGAGTGTGAGAGTACACCAAGATATTGTCCAGGAAAACCACCATAAAGGAATCCAGGTAAAGATAGAAAGATCTATTCATCACCTCCATGAATACTGCTAGCATTTTTGTGAGACCAAGAGGCATAAAAAAAATACTCATACAGACCATACCTACTCCAGAAGGCTGTAAGAGGTATATCAGATGGTCTGACATGCAACTGGTATATCAGATGGCCTGACACACAACTGGTGATAGCAGGATATCAAGTTAATCTTCGAGAACACTCTGGCTCCTTGAAGCTGATCAAAGAGATCATCTATCTGTGGAAATGGATATCAGTTCTTGACCGTCAACTGCCTCTGCTTTTGATAATCCACACAAAGCCTATGGGTGTTGTCTTCCTTCTTCGCAAACTCAACAAATGAACCCCAAGAAGAAGTACTTGGTTGGATAAAACCCTTTGCCTACAACTCCTCCAACTACTTCTTGAGCTCCTGTGACAGAGGTGTAGCCATCCTATAAGGAGTAATGGACACCGAGGATACTCTTGGCACTAGATCAATAGAGAATTCTACCTCATGCTCCATAAGAATACCTGAAAATTCCTCTATAAATACATCTCTAAAACGATCCACCACTAGAGGAAAGTCTATCTGTGAAGTCCCCTAGTCATCCAGATATAGACTAGTAATCTGAACTGTAACTCTACCTAGCCCATGATTCTATGGTCCATCTCAGCTCACCTGGACATTTCATTTTCCCTTATGATGAAAATATCCTCCCTCCAATGATGTGGAACTCACCCTGTGACGATAACATTCAACGACTGCCCGGAAGGGAACGAACCTATCCATTCTGAGAATGAAATCATAGCCTATCATCTCTTGGTTATAGAGGTCCCATAGAAGGTTATACCCAGCCACCTCTAGAGGGAACTCCTTACACTGATGCACACTAGTTGTTCAAGTCCCTAATGGTAAGTCTAATGTCAACATGTGCTCAAAAGTATACACATTAAGTCTAAGTATTTCCACAGTATACACAGAAATAAAGATATGAGAAGCTCCCCTATTGAGAAGTGTAGAGGATAAAACTTAGGCTACTAAAATCATACCTCGAACTGTAGAAGGTCCAAGATCCTGCTCCTGATGAATCTCCTCTACCGCAAAAGTCAGGCCTGCACCGCGGCCCTATGTAGCAGCCTGAGATCCCTGAGCTGACCCTCCATGAGCCTAACCACAGTGTCCATAGCCTTTACCATGTCCTGAACAACCTAAAGAACACCAACCCCCAGTCTGAAACTGGTAATCCTGCTCTTGTACGTGGAGTCGAAACTGATCCTCCTTCACTAGCTCCTATTATGAGAACCTTGCAGAAACGCTGTAGATGACCCATCTTGCCACTAGATCGGCACTCCACTGGGTCTCTCGGGCATTGTGTCCTCTTATGCCCGATTTTTCCACACTAATAGCACACCACTTTGTTTCCAGAAGGAATATCCCTTATACCTGAAGAAATTCCTTGCTTCCTTGGGTCATCTCGTGTAGACTCTCAGTGGCGCTTCCTTCTATCTATCTGAAAAAAATCATCCCTAGATGCTGAACTGCCCTGGTCCATAGATCTAGTATCCCTCATATTTCTCTTTGTGATTAGTGCCTGGTTGACTATCAGAGTAATAAAAGTAAACTGTAAGACATTCACCTGGGATCTGATGTCTGGTCTAAGGCCTTCCTCAAACTTCCTCGCTAAAAACAGCACGCCATTTCCCATAACGGGAGCGAAATGTCATAAATATATGAAGTGGGATGAATACTCCATAACTGAGAGATTACCCTACTACAGGTTCATGAACTCTATGGCTCTGTCATCCCTTAGTATCACCGGGTAGAAGTCGTTGTAGAACGTATGCTAAAACTCATCCCAAGCCATAACCTGTTGGCTGCCTTCCTGCGAAACCACATCCCACCATCTCTTGGTTGAATCTCGCAGCATGTATGTCGCGAGATTCACTATCCTCTTCGGAGGCATCTCTATGTGCTCTAAGATGGATATAATGGCTTCTAGCCATGACTCTGCAGCCTGTGGTCCTCCATCCCCTATGAACATGGGAGGATGCTGCTGCTGAAAAGCACGCGTCAGCTCTACCATAGACGGGGCAGGATGTTGAGCTCCCTGGAAGGTCTGCATGAATCTTATGAAACCCTCTTTGAACTGAGCGTCGGCACTAGTGTCTGGAATCACTACAGGTGCCATATCTGGAATGATAGGAAAAACTACAGGTAGTCCCTAATCTATCATATCAGGTGTACGATCACTGCCTAGTTCCTGATAGAAAACGATAGGACGTCTCAGTGCCATAGCCCTGAATGGTCAAAAACACACCTAAGATTCAGGATTAACCAAGACAAGAAAACTGAATGCACAAGAAGGAGCAGGGAAAAGAAGGCATTCAAGTTATGTAAAACATGACTACATGGAATGTTCTTTTACGACGCGGTGTGTTCCCTTATTTCATTTACATGGTCATGTACTCTTACCTAAACTGGTTGTGTGACATCCCAAATACACGATGTGTTGTTCCAATACACGGCGTGTACTTGAATCCTCTTCCCTGCCTGAGTCATTTGACACGGTTAAGCCATACAGCTCTCCTAAGAAAACACTAAATGATGTGTTCAAGGCATACACGGCGTGTACATAACGTGTTTCACCTGGACCGTGTTGTTAGCGACACGTACTATGTACCCAGATCACACTACACGGTGTGTTCCAAAAGGACATGGTTTGTACTAAGAAGTCCTAACATATCATGTTGGTTAGGTACACGGTTGACACTACACAGCATGTTTCAGGAGAACACGATGTGTAAGGGAAAGGATGACACCGACTCGTGTTGTTCGTGACACGGCTGGGTACCTAAATCAACCTACACGGTATTCTAAACTAGTATACAACGTGTTCCTATAATATTTTTTTACAACCCTCATTTCCTTTCTTACATGGTCAGTGAAATAGCTATAGACTACATAACATGTAGCCATAAAGTACACGCTGTGTATTCTGGGTTTTTTTGGACAGTAGCCTCAGAACTGCACCGGAGCTTAGAAAACATATAAAACCCAGTGTTATGGTGCCAAATGTCAATCTTTGGGGGCCCATAATCCTCGCGAATCAATACATGGCATCATAACAATGCATATAACAAGTAAACAGTATAAAAAATGCATGATCCACCAAATTATGATCCTTGAGGGCCAACAACACCTCTAAGACAAAACCTTGGCATCCCTGATAAGGAATCTCTAAACAAATGATATCCTATCAACATAGCACTTATTCTATCACAACATCTATCACAAAAGTATTCATAGTCTATCACCAATTCTATCACAGCAACATGAAAATCCTAATGCAATTTAGATGGAATGGAAAAATTCATGACATGTGATTTCCTAACAAGTGCCTATATGATGCATGAGATGTCATACCCTCATCTCATCGGTTTGTAATAAAATAGAAAAACAATCATATAAACAGTAACAACACAAAACAAGTACATCACCCAATATTAAAATCAATTAAACTGTAACGTTTGAAATGCTAAAAAATTTCTATATTCGAGGTAACCTGGTTTTTTCCCTATACACGGGTTCTAAAAATCTCGGGCAAAGCTATTTACCATTTAAAAATTCTGTCCTATCCCTGTCTAATGTCACTAAATAGTATGTCAATAGAAAAGAAAAGAAAAGGACCTCCTCTGATACCACTTTGTAACGACCCGAATCTGGATCCATCCAACTGGTGACCCATACCTGGTTCTCCACATTACCTCAAGCGCATTTCCCCAAATGCCAGAGGCTGACGACTAGCAGCGAGGGCCTTGGTGAGTCATTGGGGATACTATTCCCTCATATGGTAAGGTATACAAGGAAAAGTAAACAACTGTCAATAGTGGAAACAGTAAACAACATACAACAACATAAACAAAACAACAGAAGCAATGAATACATAATAATGATGATAATGATACAGAAGGTACAAGTGTCTATGGAATGCAGCAAACACAACAACGTGCTGAAATACAACTGAGAATCAATGAACTAAAAGTAAACAACAACTCTAGCAGAATCACAAGCCTAAGTTACGTCCTATGCTCTCCACCTCCAACCTGCAATAATATTCCATAAGTAGAAGGGAGAAAATCCCTATCCACACCTGCAACCATATAAACTGTTTGAGCCAAAAAAAAGGACCCAAATAGGGTGTGAAACTAATCCCAGTAGGCAACCACCACAAGATCTGTTCCCTACTGTCAGTGAGCAATATAGAAAAAAAGGAAATAAATGCAGAAGAGAAACAAGAGAACACTAAAGTATACAATACTAAACATCTCCATTTCAATTTATTTATTAATTTAATTTATTCTTTTAATTTTCAACCAAGGAATATAGCAAACAACTCTATGTTCCCAAGGCATTGAAAGTAACACAACAGGTATCTTAGTAGACTACCTAAATAAAAATCAATACAAAACCATAGCTTGTTATTTGGCTTGGTGAACTCATCACAACCAACCAAAAAAACAATATTCACACTGAATTAGTGGGTGGATCACACGTGTATACCCCTCTAGTCATGTAATCTTCCAAGGCACAGACACTCTAGAAATCTCTCACAGTCAATTCCAATGCAGTCTGGTAATGATAGCAATAGACTCTCCAAGGAAGAAATTACATCTAATTCCCCCTGTAGTATCAATACGTAACTAAGAACACTCTAATAATGCACAAAGTCCAATTCTCGTTGGTCTTACAAATGATACTAATTTATAACTGACTCTCATGGGAATCTCTTAATCGTTAATTCATTCTTTAGTCTACTGCACCAGGTTCACACTACCCGGAGCAGTCCAGTCGTGTGTAATTGACTATCAGTATCCCTAAGTAAGTTCAACAACTACTTGGATAATAGCTAAAATGCATCAAAATCATATAAAATATAGGCAATACATGCAATCAATTATATTAAGGTAGACAATAATGCAACAAGGTCTGCCTCACAGGCAACCTAAGCCAAACGGTGATAAACAGGAAAAAAAGGGAAGAACCCAAGGGGTGATCCTCAAACTTGAAAACAAGCAATAATTATTCATCTAACAGCCACAAGCATAAAATCAGTCTATGGACGATAATAATGAAGGATCAAACCCCAAACCCGAGATACCCGATACATGGGTATCCGACACTTTTGCACCAAAAACTCAAAGACATTAAACGTAAAGAAAAAAACACCTACCTCAATATTAAGAGATTGATATAGTTGAACCTAAGCCTGTAAAATGACCTAGAATGGATTATATCTACAAAAACATCTAAAACGTTCAACCTCAGATAACTCTCATAAGAGAAGGAATCAGGAAACGTGACCCAAGAAGAACTAAGAACTCACCGCTGCAATTCTATTGCAACTAACAGCATTCGATTCGGATAACTGGTGACGAATCGGTGGCTCAGAGAAGATCTGTAGTTGTACCCTCACTCTCGGTTGATGAAGCTCGAGAAGATGGTGTTTTGGGGTTATGATGCAACCCTCGTCCATTTAACAAAAAAATAAAAGACACGGCATGTACTTTTGGAGTACACGGCATGTGGTAGGATTTTCCAAACTCTGCATTAAGCGGCCTCTACCTCACCTATGCATGGCCATGTGTGTGGCCATGACACGGCCATCACACGACCTCAAGCATCATCAAAGCACATATTTTGTACTTATAAAGTGCACAACAAGTACTTAGAAAATTTCCAAATTCCCCTCTTCTCCAAAAAACGACCAGAAAAAGAAAAAGCTACCTGAAAAGAAAGTCTGAGTTCTTACACCTAGATGCATAAAAAATAGGTTCTTTCCTTTGATTCAATAATAAAGAGTTTTTGGCACCAAATGTTTTAAAAAAAAGTGAAAGATATATTCTATTAATAAACTGAAAACCTATTTGAAATCATTGTACACATGTAGTTTAAGTTAAGGTGACTCATAATATAATATTTCATTAAAAGAAACTAGAAGTGAAAGAAATAATGTCATTAGATTTTTTATTATATTTCTATAAAAAAAATTATTACATCACTAGAGAAACTGTTAAATCATTGAAAAATTTCACTAACGATTTTAAATTTACATTTATCCCTAACTATGAATATTCATCTTCATTAGAAGGTAAAAAATTAATTTTTCATCTAATAAATATGATATACTTACTTTTAAATAAGTGTCTATATGTTTATGTCTTATGGAAAAGTAGAGTATAATATTGAAATTTATCTACGATTATTCCATGGGAATATTTTTTATTTATTATAATAAAATTTCAACATTATCATCTGATACATCAAAATTTTAATGACAATTTTTTTTAATCAAGATCATGTTTGAAATAGAATAATCAAGAATTTCAATGATCAAAATGTTATTGTCAAATTTAAAAATAGTTTATGATGTTAAATAAAATGTGGAACATTAATACTGGTATAGAAACTTTTTGTAACATTTTAATAAAACAATACACTGTAAAACCGATAATTGAATAGGAGTACATTTTATGAACCGAATTTTTTAAATATTATTTTGTACCTAAAAGATAACACTTTTACACAAAATTAACAAGTGTATTATTGGTGTTTCTTATTTATATTATGTTCAATATTTGGTGTATAAATAATATTTTATTTTTGAATAACTAGAAAATATTCATAACTAGAGAGTGTGGAAGATGTGGGTTGATAAAATATTATTTTCCAACGTAACATACTCAATCATGTTTGGGAACCATGAAATTAATTTTCTATTTTTTTGAAAAGTGGCCAAGTGCTCACATCTGAAATTAATGGTGCATGGAAAACGGTTTATCCTGAAAACTTACAATAGTGAAGTTCATATTCTTGAATATGATAAATTACAATAGAGGAATAATCATTTTTCGAGACAACACACATGATGAATTCCTCAAAACCTGTGATTTTTATTTTCTTTGAAAAAGATTACTCTCAAATGTTTTAAATGTTTTAGGGCTGAAGCAAATCTTTATCAACATTATCCAACCACATAATGTGGGTTATTGTGTAAACTTAATGAATGAAAATTTTTATATTTAGTGTTCAAAAGTATATTCATTAAACCTACTAATAAGAATGATAATGTATACACAATTCAAATTAAATACTTAAGACACTGGAATCTACCCTTTTAATTGGAATTTGAGATTCATATTTTTTTGGAATGGTTGATTATGTCACCATAAATTTCAGAACTTAACTCAACAATACTCTGAATTGACATGTTAGAAAAAATTTAAAACATAATTTTAACTCAACAATAGTTATTTATCATTACCAATTTTTTAGGACATATAACCCTTGGTTTATATCTAAATATGAAGTCTAATCATTTGAAGAATTAACCTTATTTAGTTCTAGAAAAAACTATGAATTATTATATAGAAACAATATTTTTATATCATTATTTTTGAATACAATAGATTTACTAATGTTTATTTTCATTCAAGAAAATCCATATCTCTTACTCACTTTAAGGTTTTTCATGCTTTTGTTAAATGAAAAAAAACATCATTGGTTTCAGCCTAGAGTTATCATGGCTATTACTTTATGAAATTTGAATATAAATATTTGGGTAGATATAATGTTATTACTAGTAATTATTCATCACCATTAACACCACAAAAAATTGTATAGTTTAATGAAAAATATAATTCTTTTGGGAATTAATCGTATATTTCAATGTTGGTATCCAATTTCCGTTCATTTTTGGGAATATTTAATGCGTACTTCTTGATATACTATAATTTATCTCTAAATTATAATATTTCATAATCAATATTCTTGTTTTATTTTGACTGAAGTAAAACCAAAAAAATCTTATTTCTGAATTTATGGATGCAAAATATTCATTTTGAAAACTAATTAACTCATTTATATATTTTATCATAATACTAATGAATAAAAAATATATTTTGTAAATTTTTTTGAAACTGGTTATTTTGATTTTGTAAAACATCCATGACATCCTTTTCTCAGGGATGATTTTGAAATAGATTTTATTTATTTATCAGGAGCTGAATTACAATAACTAGTACTAAATCCTACAAATATAATACTGATTGATTTTCAAAATCTTGATGTTACTTAAATAGATAATTTAAAAGTATAAGATGATAATCAACTTATTTCCTTACCCAATAACTAGTTGATCTCATAGAGTCATATTATTGAAAATAATATTGGGGATGAAATTGAATCGATTAAATATAGATTTTACATATGATATCAATGTGTGCATCATTCATTGATATATTAATTTGGAGATAAATTGTAGATTATGACCGATTTGATTAACATTGGATAAGGGACATGAAATTAGATATAAATTAATTAAAAGGAAACCATGTTTTGAACATAGTTAGGTGATCTAAATATCATTTAGAAATTGAAATAAATTGGGGTTTTAGAATCAAATTTGATGAAAATAAAACAAATTTTATAAATAAAATAATACATGTTTCTATGGGTCATTCTCAACATTGAGGCATTTATTAAAGTGTGTATTTTTCATGAGTAACTAAACATGAATATATGTTAATATTATTGGACTTTATAGAGCATATCAATTTTTTATATTTTAAAATTGATGTTCATTATTCGTCCCTTAATATGTTTATTCTTGATGATGTTCATTTTGAATAACAGAATATTTTTATACTAAATAAGTATTTACATTGAAATATTTTTTAAAGGAATAAATTATCCAAATATTTTTAAATAGAGTGTTTTGATTTACTTAATTATTTTCCAAATTTGTGTTTATGGGATTATTTTATTATTTTCTTTTAAGATCAATCTCGGATAGTTTTTGTGAACATATGAAAAATCTATTTTAAATGAGAATTATGGGTGAACATAACTTATTTCATGGTTTTCAAATACCTCAAAAACAAGATACAAATATCTTACCCCAATTAAAATATATGATATACTTACTAAATATTTTTTGTTTTTTCAGTGACTTGAGTATAAGTACACAATTAGAAACATCAATTGAAAGTGATGTTGATGAATCTTGAAAATATATTGATTGAAAATTTTATAGAACAATATTCATAAATTCAATATATATTATTGAATGTCAACCAGAAATTATTTATAGTATTTTTATTTGTGATATTTTATAAAAATATTAAGGAATGATATTTAAAATAGGTAAAAAATTATATATCTTAAAATAAATTTTCAACTTGGTTTATTATATTTTTATATAATTTATTTTCTCTTATATTTTAAAATTATAATGACTATGTAGGTTGTATGTTAGATAGAAAATTTAATTCTTTACTATATCACTACTTTTTAAAATATTTATATTAATATTATCATAAGAAACAAAATGTAATAACACTTTCCACAGCTAAAGATAAATATATTAGATTAAATTAGTTATACTTTGTTTTGTTGAAGAAATTCAAACTCACAAATTTAGGTATTAAATTTCATCATACATAAATTCATAATGAAAATACTAGTATTATTTCTTTTTATAAAAACCCAACACATAATTCTAGATTAAAGGACATTGATTTTAGACACCATTTCTTAATCGATCACACACTAAAAATGGATGTTGTTCTTGAATTTATCGAAATATAAAATGAAATTTTTGAAATTTGAGCAATAAATTTAAATCTGTAAATAATTTAACACATTAAAAAATGATCATAATGATAAGGATAATTTAATTTCAAATTCCATTTTAATTTATCCTACCTATTAAAATTAAAAAATCTATTAAAAGGGGTGGATACTTGTTCAACTGTTCCTTTTCATCTCAATGTTTTTTTTTTAAATTTCAACTATTTTGTCATTTTAATTTCATTTGTTTTTCATTTTGATTTCATTTAATTTTCATTTTTATTTAGGGTGATTTTAATTTTTATTTAATAAGTTATTCATTTTTAATTCATTATTTTCTTATTTTTATGTTGAATAAAACTAATTAATCATTTTATATAATAAAATTTTGTTAATACTTGTATATTTATTACAAAACTAAGGGGGATATATTTTTTCAAGTAATGAGTATGTTGAATGAATACAATTTTTATCATATATATAAAATGTTTCTTTTACATTACTTATATTTTGAAAATTCCGCAGGGGGGACTATGAAAATTATTTAAGGGGTTTTGGTTTTCACAAAGAGGGGAAATTTTGATAATTTCCTATAGTACATAATGTTTTTAAAAAATGAAATTTTTCTATATACAGAGCACATTTTTATCTAAAGAGGTTATTTATGAAGGTTTTTAAACAAATGAATGAAACTAATTCTATCATAACATAAAAAGTGTTTTTATTAAAATATAAGTTATATTTTCATATTTTCTTGTCTGTTTTGTGATTTTCATAAAGGGGGAGATTATTGAGTTAATTATTCTCTTAATTAATTTTTCTTGACATAGACAATTCACATAATATAATTTCAATTTTCTTGAGAATTGTTTTAGTATTTATTGGTGTCAAGAACGAATTTTATATAATATAATACTAACAAAGTTTTTAATTATTGTCCAAATCAAGAGATCTCATCTTTCATACAAGATTACATTCATCAAATTTATGTGAATTATATCTATGACATTAACATCATCAGTATATATAGTAAGTTACCTAGTTTATCAAATTAAATAAAATTAAAAAATTATTAAGTTAAATATAATTCCTCATATTGTAGAAAGATAACTATTTGAGTTTTTACAACCTTTATAATAATAAGAACTTCCACTTAAAACATTGGGAATAGAACCGTAATTTACAATTCTGAAATTCTCTAGTTATTTTTTTTATTTTTTAATTAAATATGTCTTTGATAACATTTTATTAGTACATTAGTTTTCTTTATGATGATTTTTATCTATGATCTATGTTTTTATATTTTTTTGACAAAAATCAATTGATGTTTCCATTTTAATTATTGTATAATAAATCCTACTTGATCAATGACATATTGGGATATGATGATTTTTTTTGGGGATATAATATTATAATTACTAATATGTAGATCCAAGAAATCCCTGAGAAAGGAAGACATAGAACCTTGTAACATGTTATGTCAGGGGATACTAGGGATATGAATATAGAGATATCATGAATCTGAAAAAAAATTGACCTTACAAGTTGGATTAAAATTGTTATTTTTTTATATTGTTTTATAAGAGTATATTGTTTTTAAACCATTAATCATTATTTTGTTTCAAATCATTGACTAATTCATTTTTATAATTTCCAATGTGTAAATACATTTATTAGTTGTTGATAAAAATATGATTGTTTTATTTCTACTCCATTAATACTCTTATCGATATTTTTAAAAATATAAAATAGTTTATTTAAACTATGTGCATTATTTTTATATAGATGTATTAGTGGAATATTAGAAATTAGAATTTTTTATGATGTTAATGTTGTTTCAGGGAAAATTTATCCCTAATATTAAAATTATAATTCACCCATCCATTTAATATTTGTTTTATACATCTTTTGAGAAATAGAACAGACTTGGAAATATAAGTTATTGATTATAAAAAGAAAAATAAATGATTGTATACTTTATTCTAGAAAAAACTAACGAAAATTCATTTGTGCCCTTAAATAATTCATTATTTTCACAACTGATTTAGAAACAATGGTGGTTAGTTTTTAAGATTGAAACTTTTCATGGTTTTAATGACAGTTTTCTATACATGATTGATTTTTATTAATTTCCATTAAAAAGGTAATTTATTGAAATGGTTTTTGAAAATGATTTAAAAACCACTTGGGATAATCATGCATTACACTTAATTTGTGGCATATTTCTCACATTAAAGTTTCATGTTTATGAAAATCTGTAATATTGTAGTTCTAGTAGTTATAAAATACAAATATTTATTTTAAATGATCCTTCCTCATTTTCCCTCATTTAAATCCATGGATATATTTTAATATTCATTGGATTTTTCGTATGGTATAAATGGATCGTTTAATCAATCTGAAAATAATTCCCACCCACCATATAATTTAGTAGATTCTTTGTGTATGGTTAAGGATTAAGGACTACTTATATTCCCCAAAATATCTCTTTATTTATCCTTTAATCTTCTATAAACTCAATTATAATCATTTAGAACATAAATGATTTTTTGATTGAGAATAAATTAATTGTTATTTGATTGACTTAAGGTAAAAAAATTTATTTCAAAAAAACTTCTATGAAAAATGTGAGAAACCAAAATAGTTAAAGAACGGACATTATTAAGTATTAGATATCCAAATATAATTTAAAAAACATTAAGTCTATTGGAAACCTTTTACCAAAAAATTAAAAATATAGAGTAGTTACCTTTGCATCTGAATCCTATATAATGAAGTCTTCAAAATGGTGAGCCACCATATCCCAATTATGAATGAGCTTCTCTTTGTTTATATTTCCATAATTTAAACCTCTTGTTACAGTATGATAATGATTTTTTTCGTTCACATTATTCACAATTATTTTCCACAAGAATCACCCTCTCAGAAATCTTATGAACATTCACATGTAAGGAATTAATCAAGAATGCCTCTCACAACATTTCTTCCTTAAAATGCATAATCAGGTCTATTTTTTCCATATTTTGTGTCCTCTACCCCACCTCACATTTTTTTCACCCAAACCACCCTTATAAGTGTTTAACGTTACCAAAATGACCTCACTAGTGATATAATCCAACACATCAAATCCAACCTACATATGATTTTTAAGCATCCACTGAACCAATAATTTTACCATGATCTCTATAAACACTGTAGACAACCCGTTATTTTACATGATGAATGTTCATGCATTCATATTTCTCATGATCCTCCACATAGATGTCAAAATACACCTTCTTTATAATGAAATTTGAGGTAGACCTTGTTTCCATCATCTTTGGTTATTGGGAATAGTACATAAATCCTTTGGTCTTCTTCCCTTTCAGTAGAATACTTCTGTTTAAATCCGAATCATCTTTCCAAATCATCTTTCCAGACCATCTTCCTTCCTAGGAAGTGAAATCATCAATTAATTATTCCCATTGCACTATCATCTAAGAAGTGACTAGAAATCTTGGAACCTGAATTTACCTCAAATAATTCTCTCTTCTATGTGGAGTTCTCTATTAATGTCCAAACAAAATATTCTTGAATCAGCCCCTTAATTATTAAACCTTCAAAATGGTTACCAAGTTTAATAGTTTTCATATAAATTCTAGGAATTTATCTTTAAAATTAATTTACCCAACCCATTTATTCCATAAGAGATACCTCCCATAAATAATCCTAATTAATGAAACCCATTAGATATCTATTACCTGCCTCCATAAGCACAACCTCAGGATCAAGTTCGACTGCATATCACACATGATCGAAAAATAAGGTGGATTTCAGAAAAGAGTAGATTGGATCCAATGAATTAGATATAGGAATCCCCTAAGCCCCCTCCCCCCACTAAATTACATAGAGCATGCATTTTAGACAAGGGATCATCCAAATCACTCATCTAACCATTGAAGATGTCTGCCTTCATCAAATAACTATTAGGGTATCTTTCCCCTTTCTGAATATAATTATCCCCTTTACTAAATAGCTGAACAGCTACATGGTCGATGCTAGAATATGAATCCAATTCCGATCATGCTATCAGTTTACTCACCACATACCTTCCATAAGGAGGATATATAGTTCAAAAATGTCACATATGTCTACATGATGAGAAAAATACAATCAAGGACCTGAAGAACATTTATTTTTTCATGAATTTCTAAAAACATCCTTCATTGAATTATAAGGAGAATACATCATAATTTAAATGATTAAGTCATTTAAAATTTAATTTTTTAAAAATTATTATCATTAAATAAATTTTAAATTATAGAAATCATATATTTATATAATATAAATAAGAAATTTCATAAAAAATGGAAGAACTATTTTGGTGGAAGTACTATTAAAAATTGGGTATTAAAGTAAATATAAACTTACATAATGTGAAATAGAAACAATTTATAATATAACATAGATATAAGTAATTGATAATAAAATTCAAATATCCATGGACTGGATTGATGAATCAATGCTCATAGCTAAATCCATTATATATTTGAATTATTATCTTCCTTTAGTTTGATATTTTTTTATCACCACTTTATCTCCAAAAAATGAGATGTGGTGGTATTGTTATAACATATATCAATGGATTATATTGATATTGATATGAATATGAAATTAGTGAACTATGAATGATTATGTATTTTCTAACATTATACTCTTGAGCTTTATGGGTACTTTAATTGTTGGATAAAAAATAACAATTTTGTTATAATGAAACATTTTGATATGAAATAATGAATATATAAACTATTTATGTCTTCCAAAAATGTTATTGAATTATATGTATTTGTGTTGGCCTTATTTGTAAAATATTAGAATCATTTAGGAAAAAACTACTAGTTAATGTTTAATTAAACCCTAATATGAATACCTCAATGTTCATTTATTAATTTTATATCATGTTTAATGGAAATGAAAAAATATATTATAAATAACTAATAGATGATAAAAATATTTAGGCTTGTTGTGATAGTGTTTGACCATATACCAAGTAAAATATTTTTGATTTCCCAAGATTATATGAATTTTATATAATTGTTGAATTTTATATACTGAATTTAAAACTAATAGTTTATTATTTTTTAAAGAAAAATAAGATTGTTCTTTTTCATTATTAAATATTATATATAATTTATATTACGATTCTTCATTGGGGGGATATTTTCTTACATTGGAACTAATTTTTAGACTATTTTAATTAGTGACTACTGGAACAAAGATATCCTAGACACATCCTATGAAGGGGTTTGTGCGAAATAGGGTTTAAATTTCTTAAATTAAACAATTATATTTTTTCATCATGTTAAAAACAATTATATTAACATTTCATACTCAATAAAACATACAATGAATTCATGAAAAATATTATTTCAATAACATAAGAATTTTATTTTTCGCATTTATAAGAGAGACTCCATTCAGTATATAGAGAATATATTTTGATGTAAATGGGTAATTGTAACTCATTGTTGTGATTACAAGGAGTTATGTTTGGCTCAATTTCATAAACAATGTTGAATCCTTCCTTTTTTCCCTTACCTACACTATTGAAATATGAAATTATGAAAATTGATAACAAATATGATTCATAAAATAAATTCCAAAAATAATATCCAAAACCAAATCAATAAATATGTCTCTATTATTCTTAAAAAACCTAAAAATAATGTTTTTAATGATGTTCCTTAACAACTAATGATCCCAGAAATCCCATATTCATTAATCGAAATATATTTCTAATAAAGTTTCTCTTCAATGTTCCCTATTATCCCTATAATATATATAAATTGTTGTTATTAAATTATTTCTCAAAGAATTCTAGGTGTCAACAACTAATTTTCTAAAAAAACAATCCATCATAGAAAAAATAAAAAATAAAACATCATGTTTTCATTATTGGTTTTGAATATATTTTTTCCATTATATTAATTTTTAATTTTCCAAATAATGAAATGGCGTTCTATCATATCGAATATTATTTTTTCACTTCAACACATTGTAGTGGTGTATATAATATTATTTATAGAATATATAGTCACAAATGTAAAGTTATTTATTTCCTTACAACGTTATATGAAACACTATGAATCCCCACACCATGTTATGTGAACTTAAATATTATTTATCTATCCCTTACGATGTGATCATGACTTATTATAATCAAACCAATTATTATTTAAATGTCATTAGGATTCATTACAACAAAAATCTCAATTATATTAGAATAAAAAAAATCAAGGACAATGAATTAGGATACAATGCCACTATTCAAGGAAAAACACCTCAAATTTCAACATGGTTTATCCATCAGTGATAAAAAATATAAACATTACATGAAAAATAATTACCTTTACATTGATAGTATTATAGTTCTTTCAACCATGTTTTGGCGATACTTTTAGTCCCAACCTTTAATCACCTCCAAATAATTCAAGTCTTCCACACTCTTCTCCGCGATTTATACCATTCCACATACCAAATTAATAAATTGCATTATATTCTTGATTAAAAATAAACACAGTACCATTTCAAACCCAAAGGGTTAGGTTCTATCAATATATTTACTCAATAAATTTCATTAGAACATTTTCACCATATGGGTTTATTGGAAATCCAAAGTGAAATTCAAAACACATCTTATTCCAGAATAGAAAAATAATACTAGAACACATGAACCATCACTATATGTCTATGTAAAAAATAATCAGTATTGAAAATAAGACAGTGATAGAGATTTCAACACCACAATGCATACCTATGAACCTCAACTTTTGTTTTTAATGGAACTCCCCCTTTATTTAGTCAATCTTTGATGCTACACCACATAGATTTAATATCCACTTACCTCTTCTACAAATATCTCACACTCATGGTAGATTTCTCTATTTCATTACACTATTTAATATAATCAAACTATAAGGAAAATGGGATATATTACAGGGTCATTGGGTTAAGTAGATATTTAAACAATAAATGAATGATTCAAAGTGGTTTCAATAAATATTCACTGATTTCTATGTCAGGAATCATTCTGTAGCAGTTTTCATGTGGGGACTTTTTATTTCTCTTAGTTTTTTATTTAAATGATCAAAATATTTTTAATTTTTATTTAAAAATTCATTTTTTTATTACGATTTAATGTCTTAAATATTTTATAATTATATTTTATTTATTTATTTATTTATTTAGTATAGGGGATCATTCCATGGTGGTCTCTACTCGGGCCGGCCCATCCCATTCCCACCCCAACCTGCCCATTTTGTACCTACAAAAATAATCCCATATACAAGGGTTATGATTCGAAGCTCTCACCTCTTTATTTTTCTGGAACGCCATTACCAACCCCTCATGTCCTTCATATATTGATTTTAAAATATTTTATTTAGTAATATATTTATACGTATTGGTAAATGTAAATACATATATATATATACATATATATTTATATAATTATATTAATATTAATATATTAATTAATCCATAAATTTGAAATATTAAATAATATGTAATATTAAATATATATATATTTATATATTATTATATGTCAAAGAACATTAATTTATTGGTTTATAATTACATATCCATAAGTAGATATAAGTCCATTAAAATACATATATACATTCATACATATATGTCATTGTACAAATATATATATGTGTGCGATTAGTTATTTATATTCATAAATAAATATTTTCAAATTTATATAAATAGAAATAAATTTATGCATATATATATTTATATCACATAATATATATATATATTTTTAAAAGATTATATAATTATAAATATATATAATTTTAAATAAATATATACAAATCTACAAAAATAATTATAATTATATATAAATTCATATAATTATATATATATTTTTATAATTATATATAAATATATATTAATATTTAAGGTCGTATGGGTTTTAAGAAAAGAAAAAACACACATCCAATAGGATAGTAAGGCTCATACTTCATCCTCCACCAATGATATACCTAAATATATATATATGTATATATATATATATATATATCTGTGTGTGTGTGTGTGTGTAACAAAATATAGTGAAATATACTATGGTTGTGACCACTTTTTATAAAGGATAGTAAATCCTTTTTTTAACTACGCTAAGAGAAAACCCTGGTATGTAAATATAAATAAACACATGTAATTATTCCTGTAGTTATATAGATACAAAAACATATACATAAACATGTATACATACATACATACATACATACATACATATTTCAATATATCAATATATATTTGTAATTAATATGAATTAATTAATTATTTTTATTTTTATTTATTAATTATGGTTTAATTAATATTTAAAAACTATTATAAATTAATTATATGTGTATATGTTTATATTTTTATATTTATATGTTTGTATATAATTATATATATATATATTTAAAATTAGTAAATTTTAAACCAATTTTTTTTTATATTACTGATTAATTAATCTTAATAATTTATTATACGACACAAGTGACTAATTACTTATTCCTGATTATAAATATGAAATATTAAAGTAATAATTATTATTTATAAATTATAAAGTATTTATTAGCATAAAAAACCACAAACACAAGTAATATCTAATATATATATATATATATATAAGAATATACTTATAACCACATATTTACTCACACAAAAATAAATAAAAAAATGTTCACACACAAACATGGATATATATATATATATATATATCAACATAATTGTTACTGACAACTAGAAATAAACAATAATTACTTACTAATTACTAATTATTAAATATTTATAATTATCTGTAATTACAACTGAATAAGAAAAATAAATAGTTCATCATAACAAATAGCTAATTAGTAATTAATAACAATTATTTCAAACATATAAAAAATTATTTTCCATTGTAAAATATTAATTAGTATTAAAGTAATTATATTTTCAAAGATATATTTATAATTATAATTACCTAAAATTATAGAAATATATATTTTTATAAACACACCGATATATATATACACTATTAATATTACATAAAATTACATATATATAATTAAATTCAATTGATAATTACTATATTTCAATTATATATAATTCTTAGTTAATAAGATATAATCAATAGTTAATAATGAATTATTTTTAATTTAATATTAATAATAATGATTTCTATATTTATATATTTCTAATCATTATGAAATATAAGAAATATATTATTTTCTATTTTTATTTATAATATATAAAAAATTATAAATTATTATTTATAAAATTATTATTATGAATAATTATTATGAATTTTAATATACATCCTGGTGGTTTTTAAAAAATCATCTCTAAAAGTAAATAATAAATAATATTTTGTATATACAAATTGTTTAAACCACCACAAAAAAAATATTACAAAAAAATTGAACTTTTTCTAAATAACCACCATTAATTAAAAACTATTTTTAAAACCCACTCTTATAAAAAAAGAAGTAACATTATCTGTTGGTTTTCAAAACATTTTCCCAAATATTGTCACAAATAGTCATTTTCCAATAATGTCTTGATTTGTGGTGACCCTATTTGAGAAAATATATTTTTTCTAATTATACCACATTGAATACTAATCCAATGGGTATGACTTTCAAGGAATAAAACTTTCATCTTAAATATATATGTTTTCCTGGCACGACTCAATGGGTGCCAAATCATGACTAACCAAACCCACCTCTAATAGGTCACATAATGGTAACTAGTGTGAGGTAGGCAGATCATGAATATGGAAGGTGTTAGAATAATGTAACTATACACCCATAGACATCACTAAAACCAGAAAATATTGAAATGTAATTTAACTGATAACTATGCATGCATATATCTATAATCCAATAATGTATGTACAAAAACAAGGTACTAGAAATCAAGGTCCAAATACAATCCCATCCAAAGGAAAATGAAAACTTAACTCAATTGTAATGTATTATAGGATTGTTGTCCATGATCCATTAAAACATAACATGGATATCTAGCTCATTGAGATCCTCTTGGTCCTGGTCCCTCTAGGACTATGTCAAAAGGTCAATCTTTTGCGTAATGTAATAAACATATGGGAAAAAACAATGATTACTGTATAAGGACACTTCACCTCTATGAAGTCTTAACCAAACATCCAACCACATAATTTTGTTGGAATCTTCTCAGTAATGCTCATTATAAGGGAACCAACTTATATATCCATGCTATCATTGGATACACTCATCCATGTGGTCATGATCATTAATAAATACCTAAGAAAACATATTGGCCTCCAAATACCTCGTTACCCAGATCGGGCATCACAACCATAACTAATGGGGGACACCACAAACCCAATCTAGATGAATCCTCTATGTATGGTATCATACACCAAAATAATAGAAACCCTACTGAAATAACCTACATGATGGAGTAAAAATACCACAAATATAGAGGTCACACCATTTCTATAAACCCCACCAGTGGTTTAAGAAATAATTATAGGGAACCACCCTCCAGTGTCATGAAGGGGCACCACATACACTTTTTGAGACTCATCCTTTAGAGGGGATCCCTCTTAATATATGTGGATATAATACCAAATTGTACCACTCATTGGATAGACCAAGGGAACACAGTCAAGTAATTCAAGTCCAAACTAATGAAATGAAGGGCTCCAATCACACTCAAAGGTGGTACACAATTTGTATTAGAGGGTACACAACATATACTAGGGGGTACACAATGTGTACTAGGGAGTACACAACGATTCTATTCAACCCATGGTCAACCAATGTTGTGATTCCTCATGCAAAATCTAATCCTAAAATATGTGACATTTTTAACGGGTTGTATAGCTATTTTTTCAACCTACCAACTATGTCTAGTCATTCCCATGTACTTCTCATGGTGCCCATGTATCAACCTTTATGCACTTGGACATTAAAGAGAAAACATTTCTATGTTCGGGTATATAGATTTTTCCATGCACCTTATTCATGTTCATGTACACTAGTAAACACATTCCCATGTACCCTTTTAGGTACACATCAATGCACCAACATAGTTCACACCCCACATGATAAGTGTTTCATGGACAGTGGTATTTATCTGCATTGTAAAACACTATAAACAAATAGAGGGTTCCATAAAATGTGAAAGTCTATGTTACACACCATGTAACACAAGATTTTCTAGAACCAACGCGTTCTTCTACAAATTTCATCCTTAGCTATCCCCACAATAATTATCACCAAAAAATTGGGATTCGGGGTTAGCCGACTCTCATAGTTGTTGATCGTTGGGGTTTGGCCATCATAGCTACATTAGAATAATCTACAAGGGTCATCCACAGTCACACTGTAGAACTAGAATGAAAAGAACTTTTTAATCCATTTTTATCCACCTCTAATCATACACTATCTGCATTGATCACACTACAATTCATAGCTTTACATCCCCCTAACACCACATATTGAATTTATTTTTTTAAATTTAGTATATTATAACAAAGTTTACCTCATAATTGTTTTAACAATTTAATTTTTATCATTATTAGAATGGTATATTTAACCTCTTTTAATGTTTTCATTGTATTTGTGGTTATTTGGAGGGCCCAATATGAAGTAGAAGAAACTAGTAAAATTATGAAAGGTTCCATGAACACCAGTAGACTCAAACAAACATTTCTACTGATATATGATTTCAAATGGGATATACATTTGTGATATGATCCAAAATTAATTGTGATTCAAATATTATGAATAAACTGAATACCTATGAATCCATTAAGGGGACATAATAAACCGATCTATCCATGAAATTAAATCATCCCATAGTCAAATGTTTTGTTTTGAATTTTATCCATACCACAAGATTTAGAACTCCAATTTATTCCAAATTTTCAGTGTATATTTTCATTAGGTAGGTTAAGAAAATTATATTTTTCACCAAATAAATATAATAGAATCAAGATATGGAAAACCATGGGCCAATAGGTTCTAATGAATATGTGTACCAAAAACCCCTTCCACATTTCCTATAAAATGGATCCCTCAGAACCCCATTTTCATGTTAGAACTAGAAGAAATGATATAACATTTTTTAGACCAAAAGGGGTCCTCTTTCAATTCAATATGTTTTGGTGGCCCCTATCCTAATATGAAGTTCAAATCTAAAGGATACATTCGACATGAACCTCATACTCTTCTTTATGGAGATCGAAATGGTGGACGATCATTTCAAGAGAGATACACATCCTGTAAATGGGTTTACGACACATTTACCTCTAATGTTGTGGTTTAATTATTGTGTGAAAATTTTCATTTATGTTTCATATTAACATGATTATCCTTTAAATGAATTTAATTTGTATACATTTGTTTAACACATTTCATTTCAATACCGACTAGGTTGAGATTTAAAGTTGGAATTGTTGATTATTCTAATTATAAAACACAAGAATCCTATTTCACTCACATACACATATGATTTTATTATTCTTTTTTATCCCTTCTTCGTTTATTTAAATCCAATCATTTGAAACATGATTCTTGTGTTAGGGTTGGTACTTTATACATTGTTTTATGGGCCAAGAGGGGAATTGAGTTCTTTATAACCCTAAACTAAAGTATTCCATTAAACTATGTGTAATTATTTTAACAAAGAATAAAAAAGATATTTAGTTACTTTTAAATGACATCATTCCGTCATTATTTATAAAAATCACCTTTATTTATCAACAATAAAAATCCTTAATTACGTCATTTTATTTTTAAAACTATTTTCCAAACCACCACCACTTTTAGTAATATTTATTAAAAATACCCACATTAAACATCAAAGTATCCTTTAAAGATGATATAGGGTGGTCTCTTAACTATAAATTAAATTTGAAAATATTAATTCCAAGTATCTTGAAAACGTGTTAAAATTTGGTCACTGTTTCTAGGGGAGATCTTTGGTTTTTCATCCCAAATGGCCCGAAGGCCTTCTTTTTTTATTTTATTATAGATTATAACCATTTTAAGGGTTAAAGGGGAACCCATACATGATCCGTAGGCCCAAAGTATAAGGCCCGGCATGACCCATAATACATGACCCGAAGGCCCAGAGGCATACCATGACTAATACATGACCTGTAGGCCCAGCCCACTAGAACTTCCCCTCCCCAGCTTCTATATCATTGATTTCTTTCAGCTCCCCACCTACATTACTGACCAGCTAGCATTGCCCCGTACAAAGCTGCATGGTGCCTGGTCCCAATGGCGGTTGCCATACCCTCTCATTCTTCCAATCTGGTTAGCTCTACTTCTGGTGACTGCTAATGGTGATCTGATCCTCATATGGTCCCTACTCTGTGAGAACTGGGATACTTCATGGTCTTCAATGGCCCGAAGGCCCTATGGACCAAAGGCCTTTGATGGCCCGAAAGCCCTGAGACCTGTAGGCCCAAACCTGTGGCTCGAAAGCCCAAATCAAGGGAATAGTCTGACTGCTACAGTACCGAACATTTCCTACTACAGTGCCTGCTACATTGTCTACTAAGGTACTGCTACAGTACCCCATAAATTCACCTCCACCCGATTTTGAACCTGGGTCTCTTGGATGCCAAGCAGGAGCCCTTACCACATGGGTACGGTCTCGTTGGCGAGATTTTTGGTTTTTACTGTGTGTTTCTAATAAGTTTTTTTTGTAAATTTGGTGAATATTTATTTGTTTTATCTCCTAAATTTACATATATTTTTATACTATGATTTATTTATTATGTCTTTTATATGCATGATGCATTCTACTATGGTATATTTACCACCTTTTGAACCCAAACTAGTGAGGATCATACATCAGCAACACAAAGACACACAGTAAAACCCTTTTATGGTGGACAAAAAAAACAATGAAACTCTTCTCGATTGTTCTAATTCTTCCAGAACCCACTTTTAAACTGTAATAAAATTGTACAATATGCCTAAAATATCTAGATGTTAAAATAACTTACCTCACCAAATCTAGGGATCCATCACCCAAACATTCAATTTCAACTCAAATAACCTAACATGGAAATATAATCCATTTTAATTCACTTATTATGAATATTTTATGGACTTGAAAGAGAATATCTACATAATAATATAATATAATTTGACACTCTATGATCGAAATTACAACCTGCAAATGTGGGTAAGGAAAATATAATGTTTAGGTTGTTCCCTTCTTCATTAGAAGACACCTCAAAAGATAGTTTATATTATGTTATTTCCACAATAACTTGTTAGGAAGACATGAATTTCATTTTCATGAAAAATGATTCATATCCTATCGAACAACAACAACAAGGAATAATATTTGTCGAATAATGCAGTCATAAGAGGAAATACTTCATGAATACTATGAATGATTAAAAAGCATTAATTTAAAATTCCCACAACACAAAATATGTGATCATATCTTATTACAATATTTTTTGAAGGTTTAACTCCAATTGATAGATTCATCATTGATGTTTCTGTAGGTGGAGTTCTTGTTTAAAAAACCCCAATCATTATAAGTACCCTCATTGAGAACAAGTTTCAAAACACTCAAAAAATTGGTTCAAGGACTATTATAACCATTTGAGGTGTCCATTAGTTGAAAATTTTAGAATTTGAGAATAATGTGGAGAATAAAATTGAATAATTATGTACCATTATTTAAAGTCATTCTCTTTACCAAGGGAAATCCGAATATACTCCACCCATCCACTGTGGTATCTGTTCTACTGACACCTACTATTCTGACTAATTCCTTCAACAGAGAGAAGCTTATGTGTGTTTTGAAGCAATTTTTCTATGTCACTCCTATAACTAACCCATTAGGAAAGATCCAAACATTATATCAAAACATGGGTATATTGGAAACCAAAACCATAGGAAAGGGGGTATCCTATCCAACCTCATCAAACATGGAGTAAACCGGGGAAAACTAGTCATCCACCAACACCACCCCGAAATACTCAACTATTATAATGGGATTTCCCACAAACCCCTCAAAAACCTGAACAATGCATAGAATACATGATGAAAAAAAAAGTTTTAAATATTATCCAATTCCAAAAAACCACCCAAGAATCCCTAAAGACCAACAAACCCAATTAGGCCATCATTCCAACTCGATGGGGGAAAACCAAATTCTTGGGTTAGGAAAAATACCTTCTAAACTATTAGTCAACCATAGAGATAAGGTAAATGTTGGTTCCATCACCCATAGTAGTGGAATATAACATAAAATCCAAATATCCTCTCCATTAGAGTCATCCCCTCCTGAGGAAAACACCACCCCAACCAATGAGAATGGTCCATGAAAGGAAAAACCTTGTCTAGAGACAAATCCCACAAAAGGAAAGATTTTTTCTATTTATGATTCATCTAGAACAACAATTCCTATTTCATTTCACTAAAGGGCCCCCAAACTAATAAAGAAATTATCTTGAGAAATAAATCAATGAAACATTCAAAAAATTGAAGGATAACATCCCCATGAAAAATTATATAATAAAAATTACATGATATGCCATGTTTCTAAATGAAATGTGCATACACCTAAGGATACTTTGTGGTGATGATAATGAGTTCTTGGGTAGGAATGTCTCTCCATTGATAGATCCATAACTTTCCACCAAACTAAATGAATCGATAACATTCTCGATTACATGCACCATAAGGGATTATTAATTTTCCAATGCTATGATTGATTTGGGTGATTCTATAAATTTGAAGCCTCACTCCATTTTCTCTTATTTGAAAGTCATGTAACTGGAGATGACATGAATAGTCATTAATCTATATAACTAGAGTACTGTACACCCTATGGGTGCATTAGTGGTTGTTCTTGATAGGGTAATTTTTTTAATTTTTTTGATGATTTTTATATAAATAAAATGGAAGATTATATGACGAATGGGAATTACCCAATTATAACGAGGAGTAATTTTTTGTAAACCACCAAACCGTACTAATTTTCTACAATGGTAAATTATTTACGGAGGGTGGTGTGACATTTTACACTTTAACTTCCATGATTCCATGAATCACCCCTTATAAAAACATTGTTGAATTACATTTGTTTCTATGGATGTACTCCCTTCCCCTAAAAATACTTTTCTTTCCTATGATAACCTTTCTATGTTTTCATCATTATTAGAAATGATAATATTGTATCATGAATAAAATGTTGTACTAGTTTATAATGATTCCATTTATATATGGAAATGTATTATTTCTTGAATAATAAGGATCCCATGAACATCAGTGATACCGATAATCTTTTAAAATAACATTCCTCATTTGAGGAAGTTACCATTAAGCATTTAGATGAAATCGTTGAACACACACTTTCATATTCACTTCAAACAATCCAAAATCCCCCTGAATTGTAACATAAGGATATTTATCAAAATATGAAATATTCATGTCTTGAGAATGGAAAAATGTTTCCTTTCATCATTTCTATTTCACTCCATTTAGAGAATGAATTGTGTCTGTTTTACATTTTAAAAAATTATTAACAATAATTGAGATGGACACTTGATTAAAGTACTAGTTTTATCCCATGATTTTTCACACATCATGTATTGTTAAATGATGAGGGTAAAATAGTGTGGTAGGTACAATTACAACTAAACTCAAATATACAAGATGTTGTAAATAATGAGGTTAACAAATAATTTGATATTGGAAACATTTTCCCCAAATTTTTTTATCCAATGGGTCTGTCTAGTGCACGTAGATCCTAAAAAAATGGTCTTCCAAAAATTAAAAATGGAAATAATGAATTTGTTCCAACCCGTGTTCAAAATATATAGTTTTTCATTATAGACTATATTTTACTAAATTAACACATTTGGAAAGTCCATTTCTCATTTTAGTTCATATACAAGATGCTAGGGAGGCAGGCAGTGAAGTCCCACTACAATTTCCTTGATTAGTATCCTGGATACTTTCAAAACAAAATCTCACCCTATAATCAAGAAAATACAACCATCACTTACACCTCTTTAATATTTTTCTATTAGAGTATTTCATTTGTTTTTTTCTATGCTATAGTTACTACCCAATGATGCATGGTTAGTGTTTTTTCAGATTACCAAGTGAATTACATGGAATAATTCCAGGATGATTTCACTATATATGAATCTTATTTTGATCATTGTTTGATTAGTCTTGGTTCTTTCCTACATTTTTGTATCGAAAATATTCTCATATTGAATTATGATAAATTCCATATCATGTTGCGACAAGGTATTGTTCTTGGGAATGTTACTTTTGGGGATGATATACAAGATGATAAATCAAATGTGGAAGTCATTTATTTCATATAGTAAATATAAAATGTGCAAGGTGTGTAGTTATTCTTAAGGAATACTAGATTTAACATTTATTTCATTCTTTACATCAGTAATATTACTCTCCCACTTCCCAAATTACTTCAAAAAGAATAATGGTTTTTTTATAAATAATGTGAGGAAGATTTAGAAAAATTGAAATGGAGTCTCACAACACCCCCAATAATCCAACCACCTCGGTGGGATTTGTCATTTTATATCATGTTTAATACATCTATCTATGTATTTGGGGATGTCTTATCAAAATGGGTTAATTGATCTCCACATGTCACTGATTATGCCTCACGTAATCTATAACTAACCCATGAAAAGTACACCACAATAGAAAAATAATTCCTTAACATTTTTTCCTTAGATTAAATTAGGTCATGCTTTTTTTGGCCCAATTTCATTATGTGCTTAGACTATGTATCCCTCAGGCACCTCTTTATAAAGCTAGAGTCCAAACCATGTCTCATTCATTGGATGCTCTAACTATATGAATTGAAGCTATAAATTAGGGATACAAAAGGAGTAGAGAATGTAGTTATGGCCATATTAGTAGGATCCTCCCATACTTATACATTGAATCATCCGTATGTATTCCCACAAAAGACATGTTTCATGATGATAAATTTTACCAAGTGCGTGATATAATTCCATTGTATGATGAAATTATACATTATTTGGTAGAATATTGTATTCATAGTAATTTTAAAAAAACCAATATGTCATTATAAAACATGAGTCTCGTTGGGACCCTAAGGATGAACATAACTTTAGTGCACATTAAGTGATCAAGTCCTCATGTGTTGTGTTCACGATAGCATATTGTAGTCTGTCCACAGGTTCTTCCTCACTCTTTCTTGCAGGATCCACATTGTTCCCAAATACACAACTTCAAATTTTATCTATTTAGGTCTATTTTGGCCAATATTATTTTTGGATGATCATGATTTATGTAAATCCTATTCCCATAGTCATGGAATGGGAAATTTATCTAAAAGAAATGAAGTTGAAAATAAATCCTTTCCCTTTCATTATATCAGTGATGTTTTGGGAATGGACATTATTAGACCACAACCATACTCATTTTTGGGAACTTGAATATTTTTTTAGAAGTTGATTTTTTGTGAAAATGGGTACATGCACTATCCAAGAAGATAATTGATTCAATCAAATTTATGGAATTTTTGGGAACACAAATTTTATATTGGAATACATTACCTTGTATTATCATCTATGAACAATATTCTCATTTCTACAACCGAACAGTGAAATCACTTTTTCATTGGTATAGGGTCCAGCATCGAGTGTCCAGTATATATCACCCAAAAAATAATGGTCTAGCTGAGGTGTTGAATAGAGAGGGAAAATAATTTTTTTTTAAATAGTTCATCCAAATAGATAATATTTTAGTATTATACACAATGATTTATAATGGGATTACAATACTTCCTACAAAAAAACCCATCATCATGTCACCATATTTGCTAGTTCTGGGAATGGGTTGTCATCTCTCTATTGAGATACTGCACAAGGCCTACTAGGGCCTTGAACCATGAAATTATAATCCTTATGGTACTGGTGATCAAATAAATTAAAAAATTCAAGAGCTAGATGAAATGATAAGAGACTCTTATGAGAACTCCAAATTTTATAAGGTGAGAACCAATGCGATCCATGATCAGCTCATCCTTCATCATCAATTCTACATTGGGTAGAAGGTACTCCTTTATAATAAAAGGATAATTTTGCAAATAGTTAAGCTTTGTTCCCACTATTTGGTCCCATAAACTATTACTAATTTTTATATGTTTGTTGTTTTTCAGGTTCAAAATAAGAAATTATACAGACTGTCACTGTAAATGGGAAGCAGTTGAAGCACTTTTGTGAATCCATTCAGGAGTTCCAGATGGAGGAACACCAAGATGAAGAAGAAACCTACTAATAAAACCTACAAAATTTATCTTTATATCCCATATTATATATTATTACAATGAGGACACCGTATACTATAGGAATGGGGGGGGGGGTATTACCACATTCTCAGGTATGTTAGGAATTTTTATTATCTTTATTTTTTTTATCTTTTTGGATTGATGAATAGTATTGTTAATTACCCCCTTGTTTTACACCTCACATTAATGCTAATATATTCATATTTGATTCCCACATAATCATGGAAAATGATTTCCATGTAATCATGGGAAATTACTCCCACATAATCATGGATATTACTCTAAATGGATGATTAATTTCCTTATTTCACGTTGTTTTATCATTTTAAAAAATCAATTATAATTTTTTTTGTTTTATAATGAATTTTACAATTAGGTGTAAATTTCTCATGAAAATTTGTTTTTATGATATTCACGGTTTTTTAATTTTTAAACCATTTATAAGAATGGTACATTTTGTTTGAGTAGTTTATACGAAAACTGTGTCAATTAATTTCTCCACACTTTTTTCAGCCAACAAAGAAGTGTGAATTATTCATACTCAATTGATGGTGAATATAAGCTAGGATATTATTTACATCATTTAAATATTATTTATCCATACGTTCATTACTTATTCTATTTTTTTCATTACTGTATTGTATTTACCTATGTGTGTGTACCTATTATCCGACTATTATATGCCCTCAAAAAAAATTAACTATGAATTTTTAAAAATCCCAAACCAAAACCAAATCTCAAAAATATGGGTAGTCTATTTTCTAGATCAAAAACCTCTCTCCCTTAGTATTTTAAGTTTTTATATATATTTGAATTAGTTTTATTTGGAGATAAAACAAAGGTGGACTGATGAGTGTGGGATTTGTTCCAAGTTCATCTTTTGTAAACAAAATAATAAATGATGTGATTGATAAAATGTAAAAACTATAAGGATATCTAGGTTGGGAGCCTGTGTTTTTACTTTATTTAATGCTTATGTGAGTGAGCGTTGAAACTGATTAAAATGGATGTAGCAATGGTACGGTGGACATCATCATTAATGTGGAAAATTTTTAAAGAAACCTATATTTTCCAAATAGAAATTAGAATGAATATCTTGAAATGGTTGTCACAAATATATTTGAAGAGTTAGTGACATTTTTTAGTTTTGAATTTTTTTCACTAATTGGTATTGTTCAACCCCATCAATTTTTTTCTAATACAATTTATGTGACATCTTTTTCCACGATCACTGATAATAACTCCATTGTGTGATTTTTTCATTGATTACATTGCTACCAAGAATTTATTTTTCATTCAAAGATAAATCCTCATGATTTTGGGAAGATATACATGTATAATTTTATGAGATGTGACTTTTAACAGGATTAAAAATGTTTATGTGTGGGGGTATGAAAACACTATGATTCACTATTTTATTTCCCTCTTACACCATTGAATTAAACTGATTTTATTTTGAAAAATCAAAATATTTTAAAAAAATTAATATCTTTTTTATTTAATAATTTAATTTTGTTTCATTATAAAAATGGTTGATTTCAATTGTTTTTAAATTTCCCATGAACTTGAAGGTTATTCGGGGGACTTAGATAGAGTTGAGGAAAAATATGTCAAAACGTGCAATATTTTGAGAACACCATTGGAATCAAACGTATAGTTTAGATTATATTAGGAATACATTTGCTTAATATTTGGTGATATTGTTTATATTTCATTGGGATTCAACTATTATGAAGACACAAAATCTCAATTCATCCCTTAAGGGGACCATCCAAACTGATTTATCCTATTAACCAATTCCGCCCAAATGCAAATGATGTGTTCTGTATTACATTCATATCTCAAGATTTCAACATCCAAATTATGCCATATTTTCTATGGAGTTATTAAATAGGTTGGGTAAAAAATATTTAGTTTTATAAAAAGCGTGATAAGACATTATAGAATCCAAAAAACATATTCCATGTTATGTTAGGAAATATGTGTTCCCAAAACCACCTTCCAATTTTCCTATAAAATGGAACCTTGGTTCTGAAATTTTTAAGTTTGAACCATGGGGAAAGATTGTAAATTTTTTGGATCAAAAAGAGTAATCTCATAGTTTTAGAATATCTAGAGTCCCAAATAATCATAGTGGGTTCATGTATGTAGGAAATGTTCCACCCGAGCCTCCTCCTCCTCTCGGTGATGAGCTGAACAATATATTATCATTTCAAGAGATATAGAAATATTATAAATGGAATTTTGGAACTTTTTTTCTTATTTTTTTTTTAATTTTTTTTTGAAAAAATTCATTTATGTTTTATCTTAACTTTCACGCCCTTTTAATTCATATTTTTGGTACACTTTTGTGTAAAAATATTCATTTCAATACCGATTGGGTAGATATTTAAGTGGGAATATTGGTTTTTATCAATTGGAAAACACCAGAATTATAATTCTTTTACAAATAAATATGATTCAAGTATGATTTCGTTACCCCTGTTCTTTTCTTGAGATCCAAACATTGAAAAATAATTATTTGGATAAGGGTTTGTTCTTTGTGCATCATTTTAATGGGCCTACAGGGAATTGGGATCATCAATACCATAAAGTAGAGGAATCTTTTAAACAATGTGTAATTTTCATGACATTGAACTATAAAGGATTTGTGGTGAGTTTTAAATGACCTCCTCCTCCCATAATTCCCTAAAATACAACCTTTAGTTATCAACTATTAAAATATTTAATTAAGTCATTATTTTTTAAAAAAAATTTCCAACACCACCCCAGTATTTTAGTAATCGTTTCTAGGAATAGATATTTTAAACATCCAATGTTACTTGAGGGGTGTCCTATGGTATTCCATTTACAATAAATCAACTTTAAAATAATATTCAATTTGAAATTTAATGATAACACGTTCAGTCATTTAACCCTGATCACACCCTCGATCTTGAACCACAACCACATTATCAATCAATTGCACTCAATAACAATTAAACAATTATAGATTATTATGTATTCATTGAATTATAGACTAAAGGAATTTCTAATGATGAAATTTTAAAGAAATGGGAGAGAATATCATCTACCATAAAATTTGAGGAAATAACCTTAGACTTTGTTTATTTTCAAACATGATTCATTATTAAAGAGTTATATAAATATATGGGGAAATAATCAATGAATAATAATTAAACCATAAATAAAATCAACCATCAATGTGAGAATCAACCATTTTTCATATAATTGTTACACATTATAACAGGATAAAAAATGAAAAGAAAATAATACAAATAAAACATCCTACCTTGAGATTGGATTGATCAATGATGAAAATCAATCCTAATATTTCTTAATTGAAGAGACTCATAAACTAAGATGGCACAATGATTTTCGTTCTCAATCCAGCCTGATGTCAAATTCTAAGTAATCAGTCCTACAATGATTTTATATATTTTGGGTTAAAATCATATCCCTCAGATCTCATCATAACTATGTATTTATATGTAATCGATGTTATGAAAAATCAAGAAAACACATTATTTTTATTTAATTAAGATATTTAAAAATTTTCTTGGGATTATGCCCAACCTGAGAGTCTGACATCCTCCAAGGATATTTCATTAGTAGGGTAAAACCTATACTTCGTACTCAAAAAGGGCCTCTTATTTCCAATTAGAACCACCCTTTAAGAGTTATTCCGCATTTTTAGGAAACATCAATCACATGATATTAATATAATTAATATTTCTCAAATATAATTTCCTGGGACACCAGTTTATAGAATATCATATTGTCTCAGCCTCTGGATCTAAAAATAATCTATATAATATTATAAATTAATATATGTAAAAATTAGAGTTATTATAGTATCCCCACCTTCAGTATTTTTGTCCTAAAAAATAAAATACCTACTAAATACATGGAGGTAATAGGATCCCGTCTTCGTATGTCACTCCCATTTTATCTCCTAAAGATTCTTATAGTACCACTAAACACACGCTAAAAAAATTGTTTCCAAAATATGATCCTCTCTTATTAATCCTTGATATTCACCATGTACTTTAAAAATCTATCTCTATTCATGATTTCTAGCTCCCCCAATCGGTAACATATGACGGTTTGTCCACATACCTCCTCCCCTACAACATGTCAAAGATGTCTTGTACTGAGTCTAACTGTAGAGATATATCTAATTGGCATGTCACATCACCGAGTCTGTATAGTATTTGGATGGTTTTAATAAATCTTAGAGATAGCTTTCATTCCTGGACAAATCTTTATAATCCACATCAAGGTGGGACCCTCATGAATAGAAGGTATCCTTTCTCGATCTCATAAGGTGTTCATTGTCAGTCCACCTCGAAATTATCATGTATTTTTATAGTCCTTATATTTTCTTGGAGAATTTTGACCTTATTCATATTTTCAGACAAAAAATATAAACCCATGAGTTCGGAATCACCTAGATTAGTCCAATAAAATTCCGTCCTATAGGATCACAGATACAAGGCCTTGAATAGTGCCACATTGATGGTGGAATGGTAGTATCTGTTGAATGAAAACATCACCAATGGTAGTGATCCTACTAACTAGGTTAAAATATAAAATGAAAGAGAAAAACTTTTTTCCCATACCTAAACATCCCTCTCAGTCTTTCCATCAGTCTTGGGGAGAAATGTCTTGCTAATATGAAACAAATTTCCAAAAGCTTCCTAAAATCCACTTTATAATTTCAATGTGATGTGAGAATCATGGTGTTAAACAATATTCAAGGGAACTTCTTCAAAATAGACAATATCTAGAATGTATAGGTATCTCAATCTCTTATCTTAACTCTATTCTTGAATAAATTTGATGTGGAATGACTTGGTGAGTTATTCTATGATAACCTAGATGACATCATGTCCCCTTAGACTTATGTGGAAACCACAACAAAAAAACTATGATTATCCCATCCCATTTACAATCTGGAACCTCAATGGGATCATTTTATAACATTAGAACGTACTATTTATACTTAATTTTTTAAAGAAATGGTGCATTTAGAGAAAAACGTTGTGACAAATATCTTCATCTATTGTTTCCAAAACTCACACCATAGGACTTGGTACATCGTCCCCCCACCACGATGTACCTCTAAAGGGGATGTATAAAACTCCCTCATAACATCCTCCTACCACATCATTAGTACCATCATCATTCCTATGAAATGGATAATCTACTCTCCACCTTCTAAAAAAATTAATACGGCCCTTGTCCAATGGATATTTGAGTTTATACAGTCTCATATTTGATATCTCCATGTTTAAATTCCATTAAAAATTGTCGAATGGGTTTTCTAATAACCATAAATTACAGATATCAATCACCATCATTATCCACTAAGGAAATCTTAAATAGGGCTAACTACTCTAATTCCCTAACCAACAACTGAGAAAAATATATTCTACTGAGAGAATCTAGAATAATGTTGGAATTCAAAGGATTATATAAAATATTTAATTCATATTCAAGGAGAAAATCTATACCTATCGACTATCTCATGTTATGATCTATCAGAGAGAAGATATACTAGATAGTCCCTTCTTAATAGAATAGGATAAACCACTCACCCATTAGGTAGTTTCACCACATCTTTAAAGTCAATACAACTACTGATAGCTCATGACTATGTGTCACCTATTTGTGCTCAAAATGTCTCAACTACAAAGACACATAGAAAATCATTCACCTGGTCTATATTAGAAAACAACCTTGTCTAGTCCCTAACTCATCACCAAACACATTGCACTTGAAACAAACATTTAGAAATTTCATGATTATTGTTCTCATAAAACTCAAAATCAACTCTTGAAAATGCTACAAACACCTTTGCACACACTAAAATGGGTTACCATTTAAGGTCAATGATTTCAAGGGTGATACAACTATAGATAAATCTTGTAAAACCCTCTAATTATACCCATCAAACCTAAGTATTTTCCACAACATGGTTACAGTCTTTATGGCTCCCATGATAGAACTATCTCTATCTTCAGTCAGTCCATGAAAATCTTCATGTATAGTGGTGTTCCTCTTGAGATACTGAGTACACTAGGATATAATCAAGGAAGACCACCATAATCTGGACACAGAATGGCTAAAAAAATAGTTCATGATTCTCATGAACACTATTGGGGAGTTAATTAGACCGAATGAAATCACCATTTAATATCAATTACAATAGTGAAATTGGAAGGTATTCTTAAATATATAGTTATCCCATATGTTATGTTTGTTATAGCTGGATCTAAGATCAATATTTCAGACCCATCACCCCTCATTCAACTATTCAAAGTGGGTTTTGAACCTTGGAAGTGGATAATTATAATTCATAGCGACATGGTTTATGCATGGGTAATCCACATATAATTTAAAGATCCTATTAGCCTTCTTCGAGAATAACACTGGGGCTTCCCATGCGGAAACAATGGATCTCATGAATCCCTACTCCAACAAACCCTCCAATAGAACCATTAGCTCACAAGGCTATATGGAATCCATTTGATATGATGGTTCAAAGTTGTGGGTCATCCTAAAATGTTTTTCAGTGATGAATTCTATATCTCGGTAGAAGGTATTCCAAAAACATCCATATGAATAATGTTCTCAAACTACACCTCTACTTTAGGAAATTGGTAAGACACAACATCTAGTACTCCAAGATTTATGCTATACAAATTTTTGAGTTATCAGCAACAATATACTATTCTTGAGACCATTATGATTCCCCAAGATTTATTTTTCCCCCATAAATGAAAGACTCATCCCATCACCCTATCAACACTGTATCCGCCAAAAAAAACAATCAATCTAAGGATGAATTTTGTATAGAAATTCCATAACTAATATGAATATGTGAGGCCTCAACGCTATTAAACGATATACTAGAAAAATATCTCAACTCCATTAATAAAATATTACATTAGGAAGAAGTTTTAAATCATTGATTCTCTTCTTGTCGTAGTTTCCAAGTGGAATGGTCAAACCAATTGCTCCATCAAAATCTCTTTGAAATGAACCTGGGAAGTGAAATTAATAGAATGACTCACACATGTTTCTATCGATAATGAAGTTATGATTTAAAAGAAACAGACCATACCGTATTTTTCACTTATCAGCTTAGGTTCATACATATCTATATCTTTGATCATCCCTTATCCTTGACCAATAGCTCTATGAGCCTAGTGTAGTCCACCTAGGTGTTCCATTGGAAATTCTTTAAATCTCTGACTACCTCATGATTCTATATAGGACCCTATGCCACACCTACTTCCCTACGTACATCCATACTCATTCCTTTACCTGTGCCTCATTCTTCCTTGGTGGAACCTCTACTATATCTTACCAGTTTTATGATGTGTGAGGAAACCTCATGCAAGTCTTCCTTGACCTTCATAGATGAAACAAAAAGTCTCCTTAGGCTCACTGAAGTAATCCTAGGAGCCTTACAGAACCAATCCTTTGTCCTGGAATCATCTCCTATAGAATATAACACACCCAAATCTCTAAAAATTTCCTCGAGGTACATGTTGCTAAGGTTTCATCTCCTAGGTACCCACTATAATTTCTCAATATCAGTGCTAGTTCTTCCAAGAAGCGCTCTTCCACTAATTCCATCTCTGTCACACCCTCATAGGTGGGAGTGATACAGGATACCACTGAAGACCAGATATCTTAGTGTAATACCTATTTCCATGTTTGTATCTTGAATTATTGACCACATACCATGGTCATGGAGTACCACTGTTAATTTTTAATCCTCTCTGTAAATTCTTCCAAAGTTATACTACCCTATTTTTGATTAAATATCTCTTAATTTTCATTAATCACAACATGTAATTATAAAACTCCTCCATTGAAATAATATCAAATTATGACACAGAGAGAGATGTAACATCATGTGACTATGTCACTAAAATCATCCATCTCACAGTTGACCAATTTAGAATTCTAATTGTGAGGAATTATATCTTATCAATAGGTATCTACATAAGGAAGAAAAATAATTGGACTGGGTATAGCTATTCCTCAAGAACCTGGGGGTATAAAATACCATGAAACCTAGGTGTTTTCTATGTTTTGAAGTCTAGTAGTGAACTCACATTGTATGTATCCTCAATTGAAACTAGCAGCACTAAATACTTCTCAATGGGTGGTGTTATATTTGATAAACCACCTTGAAGAACCATTTCTGGTAAAAAACCTTGTACATGAACATTATCACTCAGTGGATCATCCTAATGATCATGCATTGGGATCTTGGATGGTTGTATTCATAGAATTGTCCTAAAATAAGAAAAATTACCATTATTAAAGAGTATATCTATCTAGATGACTAAATAAGGAAATTTAATCCGTAACCAATTCCTATATGATGAATGTACCATTTTTTTACCGAGAAAAAAATTCTACAAATAATGGGTTTAATGTGAGGTAGTTATATTCTTGGTGTATAGATATATCAGATGTTGTACTAACACTAGAATCCATATTCAGAGAGTTGAAATCAAAAAACTTAACACTATTTCAATAAAACCCTAACTAATATCATAAACATTGATACTAAGGTAGAACCAAACCCTTTGATACCTCTCTATCATGACCAAGCCTAATGGAACCCAAGCATTGACTAACCAAGTACGTCTCCAATAGGCTCGGAGATGGAGATTAGGGCTAAGTAAGAATATCACATGCATGGGAGGAATTAGAATAATTTACTTTTACACATAATCACATCCCTATGCCCATAAAATGTAGAAATATGGAACAACTTATAAACATGAATGCATAAATAGACAATCCCACAATCGAAGCATGAAAACAAGGTAATAGAAATCAAGGGAAAAATAAAACCCACAAAAAAATGTCCCACCTATAAATTAGTAGATTAATTCTTCCAATGAAACCACTATAACACAATTATTTCTTTCATTCCCTTTAAGCATTGTTTGGCCCTTGTCTCTTCATGAAATAGTCCAAAGGTTGGTCATCATCATAAGACATGACACATTTGGTAAAAGACCATGTTAGGTGAGTATAAAGAAAACTTTTAGGACCCCCTGATGTCACTAAACATAATCATCGAGAGTTTTATATCATAAAAGTAAGACTAAAGTAGAAGTATAAAAAAACCATAAAGTACTGGTGATTGAAATCATGCCTATAGGCAGTCTCATCAAAGCTACCCGCTACAAGATTATGCTAAAAACTTCATAGAAATATTTTTTCTTGGAAAATCCACTCCATGACCCATGATATTAATTTAAACACTAATACAAGAGGTCATGATCATAGGGACCCATAAAGAAAAAACTCATTGTTCTCTAAAACCATGATAATTAGATAGGGGATCAAACATAGGAACATTGGGAGACACCACAAACCCAATCTTGATCAAACAATTATATAGGGGATCTTATACAAATTATATCAAAAAATATTCTGAAATAACATCATAAGTGGTGGATCAATGTCCACCATATATAGGTCACACTAATTCCCTAAAACCCACCAAGGGTATAAGAAGGAACTATAGAGGATAACACTTTAGTATCACATAGAGACACCAAAAAATCTATCTGAGACACATCCACTTAGGGCATCAAAACATAGAGATGTGGATTAAATACAAAATTGTACTCTTGATGGGATAGACCAAGTGAATATAGTAATTTTTTATTGGTTCAAACTGAAAAAATGAATGGTACGTAATAACCTCAAAGGGGGTACACTGCATATACTAGGGATTACACAACATTTCCATCCAACTCCTAGTCTTCTCATGTTGTGTTTTCTTGCATGACATATATTCTATAAATAAACAATGTGTAAGTAAGTACACACAACATGTTGAGGTATTCCACCACCCTACCCGCACAATCTGGTTGTGGTTGTGCACTTCTTTAAATTTTAGTGTACCAACATGTGTACACATGTTCATGTCCATACACTTCTGTCCATCGGTAAGTACATAAATCTCCTAGTGTTATTAAGTCTTGTATTTGTATCCTGACCTACCCATGCCTATTTACCCTCTGTGGTATACACATAGCCTCCATTACTATTCACATGGCATGTGACTAGTGTCCCAGAACATGTGATATTTGTCTCTTTTTTAGAATACCAAGAACCATATAGAGGATCCCAACAGGTGTATAACTTCAAATTCCATTATGTGTATCCATGTATTTTCTAGAACATATGATTTATTCATGGAATTTTAATATTATCTATTTTGGAGTGTTGTTCCGAGGGTTTCATCTCCTTTATAACAGATTCGTTATTACAATATATCCCTACTATTTGTCACATTTCATCACTAATATCCACAATTTTTTCTTCATCATAATCAATTAGGTTCATTCCATCATAGTTAAAATTTATTCTATATAATTTATTTTAATATATATACATTTTCACTTCATTATCATTTATCTACAGATTTTTTTTTACAATGAATAAAAAACACTTCTAGTATTATATTAATAATGGGTCCATATCAGTTTATATCCAATTATAACAATAAATCATTACATTTCCCTACATCAAATATGAAAACATATTTTGTATAATCATAGACATATTTCATGATGGGTTTCACACTGATGATATTTTCTTCCATGATATTACTTTTCAATAAATCCACAGAAGAAGTTTCATAAATAATATCCAATATTATTTTAATAATGTAAAATAATCCATTATACATTCTTTGATAATGCTTAATATAATTCTCAATTTAATCCTCCTAAATATTAAATTTGGTTATAATAGATATTTGTTTTGAAACTAAATTTTCATCACAAATCTTGACCATATTAAATAATTCAATTGTATATATTATATGAGAAATGAAATGATATTCCTCTGACTATTTGAATTGAATACTAAGAAATTAATTATGCTAAAAATTTACTATGGTGACCTATCATTTTCATAGTTGTATGTTACATGATTTTTTTTGAATATTGATTTTGTCACAAAAAAATACATGAGGACCATAATAGTTTAGTGCCTTTGGAAACAAGGACGCATAATATTATAAATTTGTAAATGATCTTTAATGTCTCCCATAAATTTCATCCCATTTATTACACCTACATAATTCTATTCCCCATAACACGGGGAAAGTAAAAATAAGAATGGGTGAGGTCGAGTAATCCGTAAGGGTAAATAAAAGAGATATATAGTCATAATATGAACATGATGGCATGAGAACATGAGCATAACATCCGAAAAAATACCATATATGTTAAAGATCATATTCATGAGTCATAAAATAAATATTGGTAGTTTAGAGGACATGAATGATAATATAATCAAAGAACCTGCACAATAAGAGACTAAAATAGGCACAATACATATAATTTTGGAATATATATATTATTTTAATATCATTTCCTATAATTCATGGCTCAATTCCAAGAAAAATCATGCCACTTCATTTGGACTATAACTATAGGACATGACACACTAACATCCCTAGTGGTAACCCTTTTCTTATACTAGAGTATGTTCGCTCCAAAAATTTTCATTATTGACAACATCCCTTAATATACCATGTTCACCCCCTATTCCATCCATTCCTATGTCACGAGCCGTATAAATGATTACCTGGTTAACTAGGATGGGACATTAATGAATTATTTTGTTATAGTTTCAATATATAATGAAATTAATAATGAGTCAACATAATTAAATATTGCGGTTAATTTCTTAGATAAAAATTAACTTTAGTCAATATATAGACTTTCTTGAGGTTAGAATGATGGTTTTTTGTGTTTTCAAAGAAAAATATATATCATTTTCCCTATAAGAACCAAATTTTAAATGTAAGAATACTGTGTCATTGTTTTTTCCTCAAAAATGTAATTAAAAATTTGTAAATATAAAAAACCAACTATTTGAAGAATTATAGACTTTATTTTGGAGGGATATGGTTAGCCAAAGAAACAATATAATTTTTTTAGAAATAAGATAACTTATTTTGAAGATCATAGTTGATAATTTAAAATATAAATCTATTTTAATGTAATAAATATATTAAATTTGTCGATGAAATTTCAAATGGATTTTAAATTAATAGTTAGATTTTTTTAAGATTATGCATTTATAATTAAATATGTTATTTATTATCATGATATGGGATATATATTTAGGTAGGGAACTCGATTAAAGACTAAATAATATTTGGAGAGTTATTATAATAGGAAACATATTCTAGAAAAATTATATTTTTGATCTCATTATCATATTTTAACACAACAAGGAAAATATATATGTAGCTCATAAATATGTTGGAGATTGGGATTAATATTACACCAACAAAAATAGTGTATTTATTATATTATTTTTAATGAAACATTTAATTCTATTGTAACTGATACTAGGTAATGAATTCTTAATTATGATGTGGTCTTCTATTCAGGGTATTATACAATCCAAGAGGGATACTGCATCCTATGTAAACATTTTAACAAGTATATTGATTTATTCAATTTGGAACATCAAACTATCACTATTGATTTTTCAAAGGACATATATTATTGTAGTTAAAACATGTTTAATTGGTTTTCTCAAATTTACTATTTCCTTTTAATATGTATAGTATGAGTGGAGAGTCCCAACTGATCTATTGGATAAGATTGTGTAAATGGATGACTCTGAATTCTCATACCCTAATTCACACCCAATACTAGTGTATTATTTTTTCTTCATAAAACAAGTGGTATATAATCTAATGATTATTTAGCTGATGTTTTTTCTCTCATTAATTAATATTATACCAATCATCTATAATACGGGAGTTTCTGATTTTTTTTATGATAATATTTATTAAATATACAACAATAAGACATAATATTATTATTGATCCCTTATAAGGGATGTATAAATTAATATAATACAAAAAAGTATGGTTTTCATGGAATGTCGATCGCTTGAGAAACTAAATGACAAGAAACAATATATCATTATCAAAGAACTAAATTCCCTTAGAGATATTTTTTGAACAAACATTACTCAATGGTGATTCCATGTTTGTCTTCTAAGGGTTCTAGGGATAAATTAATCAACATTATTGAAGGGTATTTAATTAAGAAAGATTTTAATATACATATACTATTATTCATATATAAATGCATTATGGCATACCAAACATAACATTTTAATGTATCATTCATCATTTTTCGCATTCTAATTGTCTAAATGCATCGACATGGAGGGATGATTGGACATATAATTATTTTGTAGCACTAATGCAAAAGGTACCTCAATATTTCAGTCCTAATTAATTGGTGTTATATTATCAATATACAATGTTAGAATCCTTTAAAAATTATGAAGAATACTAAATAGAATTATATATTAGAATGAATGAAGATAATCCTATAACAAATTGGATATCTATTCCTGTAGGCAATAAGATGATGAAGAATCCTACATTAGTGAAAATTCTAGAAGGAAACATGGATGATGATTTAATGACATTTTACTTATAAAATATCAAATAAAATGATATAATTTTTTAAATTAATATTAATATAAAATTAATTTGTTATGGAACGATTTAAAAACTCATTAGATACTGTCAAATAGATTTGTTTCTTGTCATGGAAGCAAATACTCGAAAAAACAAAAAAAAAGATATGATGGTAATTTACTATGTAACGTATTATTTAATATGATTAAATTTATATCATAGAAAAATTATAGATTATAATAATCATTTCTTGATGAGATTAATAATTTCAAGGACACCAAAAATGTTTTTACATTGGATGTCATTAACAAATATTAATTTCATGTCAATAGTGAAGAAGTTGAAGTGAATATTAAGGGAGTTAAGTGTTGTAAAACACACTATTAGATTTTATTAAAAGATCAAAAAAATTACATTCGTGATTATAATATATTTTTTATGGCCTTCACCTATTATTTTTAATGTATTTTCCGTGGAGGTTTAAAACCCAAAATTCAGATCAAGAGGAGAGAAAAGCTAATTTTTGAAGCATTCCACTAGGATATGCTAGTACCTACCCAAGGGGTCCCATCAGATTATATGTGGCTCCCACCAGCTACCTAGTGGAACCTATAGAGAAAGAAAATTTTATTTATTTATGTGGGTCCAACATGTCTTAATTAAGCCTAAAAAAAGATTCGTGACCCCGACACCACCAGGACATTCTTTTATCTAGTGTATGCTACAAATTCACCCCTGAAATTTTTTAGAATATACCAGTTTCCTTGAATATCAATTCTAGTGCCAAATTTTGAAATTTTAATCTCTTTATTGATTATACTGAAAATTTTATCACATTCTATCATTCCTTTATCCTTGTATCTTTATAGATAAGTAATAGTGTGATCCGTTAGAATTAGGTATAGAATATAATTTCAATATTTTTCTCCTAGTTCTTAATTGGTCCTTAAATAAAGGGTATAATTGGTTCTTCTTTATTCATCAAATAAATAGAAAATTGTGTTTACATTTTTGGTCCCTATTTTAAGGGCATGGGACATCACTACCTTTAATGAGATGGAGTTAATGTATCTAGCCATTACAACTAAAAGGATCAATGTATATTTTGGTTTCTTGGTAAATACAATAAAAACCAAAGGATTTATTTATTATAATGGGTTTCTTTCTAAAAATTATCAAAATAATGGTTTGGGTTTTTTCTACAACAAATTAAAATCATGGTATAAAGGAAAACATATATATTATACTATAAGGGAGAATATGTTTCAATCCATTGTCGATTATTCCCTAAAAAATTTACCAATTTCTTATTTATTTTCAATTATTTATATTTATACTATGTTACCTTATTTATATATATTTTTCCAGTATTATTTCTTAATTTTTTACAAAACTATTTTAATTATAGTTATTAGTTTTATTTATTTTAATTTCATCTCAATTTTGTTTTTATTATAAATAATGGAATTCATCACCTCTTGGAATCTTTAATCCGACCAATAATTAGTATCAAAGATAAAATTGATTCCAAACCTCAAATAGTTATAAGAAGAAATAAATTTATGGTAGCATTGATAAGTTACACACATGTTTCTCCTAATGGAAACTTAATGGAAAAATAATATTTATTTGATGGAATAGATTATGTTTATTGAAAAATACACATTTTCACTTTTCATTGAAACATAGGTTGTCCCATTTGGAATATTATAATGAATGGATATATATTTTCTTTCCAACAAAATGATAACTAAACAAACATAGATATTAATTCTTTTTTAGGGATGGAAAATCCATTAATTATCATCATTGTTCATTTGAAACGAATGAATTTAATCACATTTAGAATTTTAAAATGGTAAAAAAATTTGTATGTTTCTTAAAGATACAATTATTGAAAATTTCAAGTAAAATTTCCCCAAAAAAATAGAAAAAAAAATATGTCACTAAAATTAATCAAAATAGAGTCCATGTGATGAATCCTTATCATTAATAAATTCCTGTATGAAATCGCCAAATGATGTATAGTTCAATCATCGGTCAGTATTGAGGAACTACCTTCGAGTTATTTATATTCTTCATATAATTTTTGTTATAAACAGGTAAAATGTTTTAGATATTAATTAAATGATATATTTTGTGAATAACAAAAAAATAAATGATCTTAAAAAATAAATACAATCATGTAGTGAGTAATAATGAATATTAATAAAAAAATGACAATTTAAAATATAAGAATTATGGGAATAATAAAATTATTTCTATGAATAATATACATGAAGGGAGCATTAATAATTTAGTTTTGTAATATATGTATAAGGATTATAATTAATATGAAATATTACAAAAGGAAATAAGGAATACAAAATTTTAATAGGAATGAATTCATGATCAAGCAATTTTTCTATTAGGGAACCTAAATCTGCCATAACGGATATAAAGGAATCTCATTCCATGATAAAACAATTTAAAAATATCAGAAAAGATAATGAATTCCCAAGGGAGTATACCGGTTAGTTATGGGATTTGTTATTCAAATTAAGAAATCACTTTTATGAATAAAAAATATAGAAATTTTTCCATTAAATTAATTTTTTAAATTAGTTTTAAAGATATGGGAACATGATTTATAACTACAATTTTAAAAATTGCACATATGGTTTAACAAATTTTTTCCAATTATCATAAAATAAATTATCTATGAAATAGCTTATTTCTGATGGAATCTCGTATTCCCAGAAAATAATAGTACAAAAATAATTATTTTCTATCATTTATGGACTCAATATTTGGGTACCAAAACATCTTGATTCAAAGATTTTTTTAGGTAGTATCTCTCAAGAATAATTCAAAAGAGATACATGGGGAATAATGGACACACATAAGTAGTAAAAAAAAAATTATTCATATTTCTAGTATAAAAATATTCCATTGATCAAAATATACCTTCATTTGTAATAATTTTCAATTTCAAAATTTCTAAAATTAATGTATTTTCAATTTAAACATTTACTCTTCTTGAACGTTTTGGCAGACCTTTTTTGTAGATATATTGGATAAAAAAAATCAATCCTTAATATTTGTTCTAATTATTTATTTGTTTACATTACTAATCACATGAATACTTGAGATAAAATTGTTTAACATTCATATTTTAATGTTTTAGTTGCCTTTGTGAATGTAGACTAATTGGTGGAACCTCAATGGATAACTAATGCTTCATTAAAAATTATGGGTTCTGTAATACTCTAATCACCCAGGCAGTGGACATCACTATCTCATAGATGGCGTCAATCTAGGTAGCTTAATCTTGGATGGGGGTGGGATTTAAAAATCCATCTTTATTCCACTTAGTTTATATATAAAAATTTATCATCTCTGGCTCTCTTAGACCCTACTATATCCTCTCCTTTATAACATGACTTATAATTATGTATATTCAAGGTTACAAGTATTTTTAATTAACCTTTTATTTTTGTTCTGTATCGTTAATTTTATAATTCACTTTTAAAAAACATAAATTAAATTTTGATCATTTCTCTCTATACCACACTAAGAACTTGAGGTTCTTATTCCAAAAGAAAAGGGTAGGGAATAAAATCATTAACACATCCACTAGTATAAAATCATGATCATAGTTGGTATGAAATAATAATTATGTGGGGAAATATTATTTATTCTCATTTGATAAAAAAAATTATCCATAATCTCAAAAGTGTTAATGACATTCCAGGGTGGCTCTCTTTCTGTCAAAAACCCTATTAAAATATCTTATATCCTTCTTCAGTCAACAAATTATACTTCCATATCTTTTTACAATATAATTAAGACATTGATTCCATCACTTCTATAGTAATTGGGAGACCCCTAAAAATAATATCTCCTGATGTATCCATTTTTATGGGAATTAGACACTTTGGTCCTTGCTCCATCACCCATTGAGAATTTCCATGATTTTTTGGATTTAATCATCATGATACACTAAAATTACTAAATTAAAAAAACTCAACTTCAATTTTAATTTTTTATATATTAATCAACATTATTAATCATTAAAATAACCATATAATCCCTGATTGTGATCCATCATGGATTCAGGGATAATTTTAAGTATATTTTAAATTATATTTTTTGTTTTATTTTATTGTACATTCATTTTAATCTCATTTTAATTTTAAACCATGTGTTTTATTTTTTCTCACCCATGATAGTCAAAATAATTACTTTTGTGATCTTTTATTACATATACCTTCTCATAGATTGGAATTAAGCTTAATGGAATCTATTTCATACATATTTCCAAGTAAATCATTTCAAAAAATTAATTGGTTCAGAAAATGTATATTAGTTGGCATCGATAGAGAAAATCCAATATTGATTAAAATCATGAATTATATAAGAATTATTCCCCTCAAATGAAGTACAAAATTCATGAAATTTCTATTGTTGATTTTTTCATCAAGGCATTTAATCATTATGAGTATGAGTGTGAATAATAATAACAATATGAATAATAATTTTATATGGAATGAGATAATGAGGACGATTGTGAAGGACACAATTATTTTGATTCTATGGTTATGGATAATCTTAATCGATATGATGATACTATCGAGGGAGACATAAAACTAGGATTTACATTTTTCACAGATGAGATGTGTAATAATCAGAGTTTTTCTATTTAAATATATACTTTTTTCTATGGTTTTCTATGCATGGAACACAAAAAAACAAACCAAAATGTGTAATTATAAGGTAGTTGTAGAATTTGTGGGTATAGATATTGTTAATTGAATTAGAAAATATGTATATATAATAACACAAAAAAACCACACCTTAAAATAGAAAATAATTAGTATATCTAAGAAACAAATAAAATAACTTTTTATTATTGAAATGTTTTTTTATAAAAGGGTTATTTTAGAAATTTAAAATATTTATGAGTAGAACTAGTTTAAAAATAAAATTTAATATATGTATAAAATGATTTTGCATAAAAATATATTTTCCAAGAATTTAAGATTTTATTTTTATATTATTTTTATAAAATTTAGAATGAAAAAATAGAAAAATTAGACGAATTAATTGATTTATAATAGAAATATTTTCCTATTATTAATATTCAAATTTTTTAAAATAATTCATTTCTATGTCAATAGTTCAAAATACCACAATAGAAAAAAATTTATCTTTTAATATATCACATGAATATGACCATAACATAAAATATGGGAAACATTTTTCTTGATAAAATCTTTTTCTTTTCATTAAAATTATATTTTTTGAAATATCATGATTGAATTAAAAAACAATAGATGATATTTTACAATATAATTGAAATTTTGTGAGAAATATTTTTAAACACATTTCACATTAATATATGGAAATTAATTTTTATCTATTGAATTAAATGAAATGGATTATAAATTTAAAATTATTAGTTATAAATTAAATAATAAGGGCCACTTTATTATTAAGCATAATAAATATGATACATTGTCTAAATATTAGTTTCCCTGATAAAGGAATTATTTTCAAGGAATAAATATTATCCCAAATATTTCGTATTATTAAATTTATATGAATAAATTTTTAATTAAAAAGTTTATATATATATATAAACTAATTAACACACATTTAATTTAAAAATAGTGTTAAATTTGATTAATAACACTTAATGAATAAAATGAATTTTTTCTAAAAACGTTTTTCAACACACTATTTTTTTTGATTTAAAAGTCATTTTTCACAAATTTATAATTTTATTTAACATAAATAGATCTTAAATACATATTTATCACATAAATGTTATTCTAAATAAGGGTGACCTTATATTTTTAGTAATAAAATAATTTACTATATTAAGATTTAATTTTGTCTAATATGTGTTTAAAGGACTAATATAAGGAGTCTTAAAATTTACTGTATTCAATCATCATTTATAACGTCAAGATACCCTTTTTATGTTTTAAATTAATACAAAACATTATCCTATAAACATACCAAAACTAATTCACCTATCTTTCATGCAAATCCATTCTCACTCATTGACATTATTTTCCCTAGAATGTGTCCTTTTTATTTCTTATAAATAGAGACCAAAACCACCACCTCGATAATTAACCTCCCATTATACTTCCTATAGAAACAATTACTTAATTAACTGTATTATAATACACTCACACTAACTTATTCCTTTGGTCAACAAAAGATATCCTAAATCATTCTTTTTTAAATATGACTTTCAATAGAATGTTCAATGTCTTGATAAAGGATCACATCTTTCATAACCATTCCTTCTTATTATTTATTTATTATACCATATATAATATATTATTTACATAATTTTATAATATCATAAATATTAATAATATTTTAGTATGTTATTATACAATTGTTATATCCCTTTTATTATATCATCGAAAAAAACATGAATTTTTTTTTGTCATTTATATGTGCGAACTACAACCTCTATGAAAGACATGTAAAATTTTTCAGCACATCCACTAATGGATAGTTAAAAAATTATTTTTTACTAATATAATATAATATTTATATCATTTTATCTATTATAAATTTTTTAGATATTTTATTTTCTTTTATAATTCCATTCTATAAAAATAGGACCATTGTCCATGTGTTCGTGTGGACTACAACCTCAATGAGATGACATTTTCTTTTATTTCCATATTCACAAACATTAATGGACATAAAATATTATTTAATGTATAAAATGAGTTATTTAAAAAATATTTAACATTTTAGAATAATGTTATAATAAATTATCAATTTAATATTACCAATAAATGTTTATATAAAATTTAACCATTAGAAAGGATGTATAAACGTAACTTTTCTAAATTGGGTACATTAATGGATAACCTATTTAGATATATGAATTATTTTATAATTAAAAAATAAAAAACAGAATAATATTAAATTCCAAGTAATAGGATATTATTTTATAACACCATTTACTATGTTAGACAAATATAATTTATTAGGAAAAATTTACCGAACAACCTCGAGTTACCAACATAAGTAGAAATTATATTAAAAATACGCACCAAAAGATAAAAAATGGAACTAATAATTTTTTTAGATGATTGACATTATTATTCCTATTTGTAACAAGTATAATTTTTTAATTCATGTATTTATGTTCAAGAGATGATTGTTTTCAGTAAAATGTATGGGTTTCAATCTCAATTTCCATTCATTGAGAAATGTTTCTGTTATACACCATGTTTACATTTTTATAATTTACCTACTATCCCATTTTATATATACCCATTAATTTCATGGATTAAAGTTCAATCTTAATATATGAATTTTCATTACATAACAATATGATCCATTCCAACAAAAATTAGTTTTATGGACTTTGGATACATGGAAACATAATAAAATGATTTGTTGGTGAACTATACTTTCTCTCTATAATTTTTGTCATATATACCACCATTATCGTAATTATGATGCCTAAAACCAATCTTCATAACTAGGGGATGAAAAAATAATAAAGGGTAAGCTCATATGATGAGTAAGTTTAAATAAGGGGGGGATTAATTATCATAATATGAATTACTTGAGCATAAGGGAATGAGAACATGATATTAACATTTGAAAACCATAACATGAATATCATAGATAATAAAAATGATCCATTTAATATATCGTGGTAGTTCATAAAACAAGAATAAAAAAGAATTGAAATTACATGTTCTATGATTGCATATAATTTTCATTAAACATGGATTTCTTGCCATAGAAAAAAGCATAGGAAATAATTTCCTTAGTTGTCAAGGATAATTTTCAAAACTATCATATTTGAATGTGTTCACCCCGCCCCCAAATAATTATAGTTGTCTAGGATCACTCCCTATAATATCATTGTGGATTATTTAACGTACTAAATAAGGTTAACCACCTGGTAAAGACTTATTTAATCATGAGATATCAATATTTAACCAATGAATGTTAGAGATATATAGGTCCTGGTACTTAAATAATGAAAATCATTAATATATAGTTCTAATTATCATGAAAGATTCATCATATCAGCACCCATGAAAAGAAAAAAGTATCAAAAACATTTTTATCATAGTATAACGTATGGAAAAGAAACATGATTTATAATCATTTTATCATTTCATTAAATAATAACCCAAAGAAGAAGAAGCGGGTTTTATAAGAATATTATCATGGTATAACATGTGGAGTTGAAACATGTTTCATAAATATATTTTCATCATACAGAAAAACCATTCAATATAATAATAATAATGTTATCCTTGGATGATATCCCTAGTTAACCATAAGTAACATCAAATGATTTCAACTTCTATGGAAAATGATTTTTGAAAGATCACAAGGAATAATTTTTTGGGTGAAATAGCTGTTACGCAATGAAAATCGTTTTTAAAAATTAAAAACTCACAAGACTTTTACCATGTAATAATCTTCGAAAACAAATTTATAAAATTATAATGGGATATTTAAATCCTTGATCATCGATGACATTAGAAAATTTAGTTCATGTTGTACTTGTTTAAAAACCAACATTCCTTTAAATTTTTTGGTAAATACAAAACCACCTCATTCATTAAATGAATAGAATATTATTTTTTAACAATTTTATAAAAAAAATATAAATATGGATAAAATTAATTTATGAAATCATAGATTAACCAAAAAATATTCATTAAAACAACTTTATAAAAAATAGATATATAAGAAAAATGATTCATAACCAAAGAGAGAAATAATGTCTATTTTTAATAAAAAAATTATTATAAAATCATGAGTACATAAATAGAGGAATCATAAATTCATTATAAATAATTAATAGTGGGATAATAAAATTAATGTTAATTTTGAGAAATTTATTATAATATTTCATCACCAAAATCATAATCACAAATATTATCAATAAACAATAAAGTCCTAAAATCAAACCCTAACCAATTTGGTATCTTTTGATTCATATTCCATGTTATATAATAACATAAAATGAAATAATAAAAAGTATTATTAGAACTAGAATCAATATATAACATTTCAAACAAAAAATATGTACACCACGTAAAAGAATATGGTTTCAAAACATAAAATATCTCTCAAATAAAGAAAACTGAAACAAAAATCCTTTACATTGAGTGCCAATTTCATTTACACATAATAAAAAATCATATTTAAGAAATAAAAAAGTATTTTCACTCTATTATAGAACCATAATTATACATATCATATAATATATTATTTACTTATGAACTTTTATTACCTATTTTTAAAAAATTCATTGTGAAACTCATGTTTTGAGTAATAAAATACTCATGTTTTTTGTATTTCTGGATTAGGTATTTTTTCATATTAATTTAATAATAGTTCCAAAATATGTAAACATTAAACCATTATACTGATATCATTTATATTCATTACTTTCGTATTTATTTTAATAAATTTATGTTTGAGATATAAAATGAATTAAATCATTCATGGAGATGATAGGCCATGAGTATGCATGAATGTGTTTCCATTTTCATGAAGGATGAAATGAAATAAAATTAAGTGTTATATTAAAATTTAAAAAAATTATGTCATAGATATGTTATTTATGTTTATAAAATCTTTCATCATTTATTTTAATGTAAAGGGTATGTGAAGAAAAAATCTCATGAGTTCTTGATACGGTAGTTCGTCATACATCGATGTGATGTTATTGTATTCCCACAGAATGGAAATCAAAGATATAATATATGAATATTAATTCCATTATCATATCCATCCATGAAAGGTGGTGTTGAAAAACAAATAACATCAAATTGCGATGAGGTAGTCTACCATACATATTGCCAAAAACTATTTTCCCAATTTATATAAGAATAGATAGATATATTTAATTAAATTAACACAATTAAATATTAATATAATTGAATAAATGTTGATATTTGGGAAGTAATAAATAAAACAAAACCAGGGTAATTAATTTTTCCTCCTTTTCAAACAACCTCTTTAGGTTATAACTAAATACTTCTTAAGAGGGTTTAATAAAAAAATACAGTCTCAATGATGTTTTGTGGAAGAAATTAATGTATTTTGTCAGTTATTGGCTGATCCAATGGTTTTTTAAAATTTTAATTAGAGAGGAGATAGGGTGTCCTGTTATAAGTGTGGGATAGTACATACTTGGAATTTTTGGAGAAAATAAAGTGTACCCATATTATTAACCTTCTAAAAGAATCCAAGCTGGGTAGTTATGAAACCATAAATGTTATAAGTTATTAATATTTTTTTAAAATGGGGTTATGATAAGTTTCTAGGTCATTTTACCCCTTATCCTATTAGTTTAACCACCGTGTAAACCCGTTTTATCCTTAATCGCATTAAATAATTTATACTATTTTTGCCATTAATTTTAGTGAAAAAATTCTTTCAAATGAATTATATAATTTTAGGTATTCTAATTAAAAAAATTGAATGAATTTTTTAAAATTCCATTCATATAAGTGTAAAAAATAAAAATAAAATTCAACCCACAACCATGAAGAAAATTTGGTTTTCCAAAGACAAAATTTTCAAATTATAGGAAGTTTTAATTAAAATATTCAATAAATAAATGATTTAAATTTACTATTTTGAAATAATAAATATATTATTTATCTAAATAAAATTTGAAAAAAAATAATACAATTTTTATCTTTCTAAATTCTTTCAATGTGAAGGAAGTTTTTTAATAAAATTAAGTATTTTTTACAAATTATAAATTAATCATCTCAAAAATCCTCAAAAACACAATAAACTATTATTTTAAAATGTTGGTTTTAAAAATTATATAAATTTTTTGAAACTAATGTTCTAATATTAGGAAAAAAATTTATTACAAAATGAAATGAAGCTATTTTTCAAAAATTATATTATTTTAAAGACAATTAAATATTTTACTAAAAATTATGTGCTATTTATCAATATGTATTATTTATATCATATAATTAAAAATAATATTCAAAAATTTAATATTCATTTTCGTACTTCCATTATTAATGTATATCTTCATGTAAACTTGATTAAATAATAAAATTAATAATCTACCTATGTTTGTTAAAAACATGGTGTTGTGTGTAACACAAGATATCAAAACATTATATTAATTCATGTAAATATATCTTAAAATATAATGGTGTTATATATTTCCCCCATTAAAATAAAATTCACCCCCAAAATTATATTACATTGGTTCAATAAACTGTGGATTTTTCTGCCTCATTACATCCCTAAGTTCCCATGTAGATTCTTCAAGCTGGTGGTTTCACCCCAAAAAATTACTCATGTGAGTGGAAATATTTCATAGTAAATTATCTATTTGATCTAGAATGTCCATAAATTATACCAAATAAGAAATATCATGCTCCAGTGGTAGAACAACAGTAATTAGTACAAGGGAAGGATTAGTTAATAATTTCGTCAAATGAGATAAATGATACAAATCATGGACTTGAGAGAGGTTCAGTGGAAGAAATAATTGATAATCTATAGTACCAAAATGATCAATATTTTTAAAGGGACTGATATACCTAGTTCATATATTCCCCTTCCTCCCTAATATCATAACATTATTCCATGTATAAATTCTTAGAAACCCATTTTCACCAACTTAAAATTACAGATCTCATGGGTGATTATTAGAAAAACTATTTTTCATACATTATGTCATCATTATGTATTATGGAATGAATCTGACCTTCTCTATCATTTCATTAACCAAATAAATTATTGAAAGATTTATTTCCCCAAAATCATCCCATAGAAATGGATTCTAAAACTTATTACCCTAGAGGTCATAATAATGACCCATATGAATGATCATCTAAGATATATTGTTGTATTAAAACCAAATCTAGGGGAACATGTTCATCTCAAACACCTCTAAAATCCCTAGATAAATATCTCATTATGTCCTCTATGGTTTTAATAATTAACAGAGACTAAACCTTACTTTTATATGATATCTAATTTTGAAATTTAATTCTATATTAAGAACTTATTAAAGACTCCTCTAGAGCATCGAGGTAAAGCTATGATCCATCCCAAATATGGTGGAATGTTGTACTACATAAAGAAATACTTATTCATTATTGTATATCAAAGAAAGATCAAAAAAATATATATATTCTATGATAGAAAAAAATGTGTTTTGAATTTTTAATCAGATCGACTACATACAATATAGTATATTCCCAATTAGATTTTTTCGGTAATCTGATGAAAAAATCCTTCGTGTTTTTCCCATTTTCATTTGGGTAATGATAATTGTTGTAACATCCCCAAAAAATTTCATCTCTCAATCATAAGTCATTGAAATACCTAGAAATGTGATATTAACTATTTGAAATTTCTCTTTATTCACTACCATTGAAGATACTACTTGAAATATCAATAAATTTTATTACCATTATGGAGAATAGAAAATAATGTACTATAAAACTCTTATAATAGATCCTTCTTAAAATCATTTATAAAAGGTACACGTACATGGTTCATAAACCTTATCATTACATCAAAATCTAGGGTAAACTAAGGAACATTTATCACCTCATTCTATAACGCCACATTATCCTTCAATTACTATTTAATATTAATATGTATTGATGGTTGAACACTCATTTGAAAAATATAATATGTATCCCATTCATTTAGGATATCAAGATACATCATTTTCAAATCCATACATATTTTATTTTTATTTTTGATCCTCATAATGGATATAATGTCATGATCTTTAAGACACAATTCCTCGACCTCCTTGCAAGCTTGTCATGGGTTGTAAAGTATTGAGATAACGTAATCTTTAATAATCTATGAATACCTTATATAGTGAATATTAAACTCATTCCATGGGGATATATACATTAATATTTTATGATTGGTATATATATCAAAATGTTCACTATTGTGATAATTCCTCTATATCTCGAATGCTAAAAATCTTTTAGGTGACCCCAAATAAAGAGTTGGGTATTTTTTCTCATGAACATTACATTTTTGTTAGGTTTATGTTATAAAAAAACAATTATATAAGAGATAACATGTTAATTCATTCTTAAATGCCTCAATATTGATTATAAACACATGTACACCACACTATAATGTAATCATTGGTAAACTATATAAAACTCTCTTCAGTTCCTTAAAATTTCCTACACATTCATCTATCTAAAAAAACGTCACTCTCTACCATGTTAACTGGATAAGTGGATTTGATAGTCACGAAAAGTTATCTACACACAATTAATAATATTAATCTAAATAATTAAATCTACGGATCTCGGTCATCGTGGATAGTATGGGCCAATGATCCATTCCATCTGACATTTATGTATCTAACAATATTCAATCTCTAGAGATTACATGACCTAAAATGAAATCTTTTGTATAAAAAATTCACACTTTTCATATTTTTATTACAGTTCACATTCCTTGGATTATTTAGTACCATTATCCAGTGATATTCATTCTTTTCCTTTCTCTTAGAATAAATAATAATATCGTATTTAACTATTACCAAAAATAGATAAAGAAAATCTATAATGACATATTCATTAAATCCATGAAGATAACAAGGTAATTAGTAAGGCAGAATGACATTATGATATACTCATAATGTCTATACATTATATATAATATTATCATTGTTATATCACACTTCATTAAACTCAATTGATAACATATATATTAATGGTCAATCATAGGAAAGTATTGAGATCCATGTTGTTGGTAAAGTAGTTCCTCAATACGAGGTAACAAATACTTTTTCTTCATCATGATCTTATTCAGCTCCTAATAATCAATGATGAGGCACATCGATCTATATTTATTAAAAAAAGAACATGTTCACCCCAATGTTAATGACATTGTTGAATTAATCCATTATATAGTTTATTTTTTAGATTCTTATTCCATTTATATAACTAAGTCTATTTCGCTATATTGAGAGTATTTGATGTAATTGTATTTCATGTTATAAGTTTTATTATAATTCAATATCATGTTTCAATAAAATACAAGGACTCTCTTCTAGGAATAAATCATCTAGCTCCCACACAATAAGAATATAATTGATGTTTAGATTGTTCCAACCCATATGAGATAAAAACCACTTTTTAATGGGATTTAATATGCATACAATGAATGTGATTTCCAATGGAAGTTTATATTTACAGTATCACTAATAGATGGCCATAGATTGGTCTAGACCATTAAAAATGTCATCCCTTTATTATAAATTGATATGGTCGTTATGTAGTGAAATTCAATCCATGCCAAATATAATATAAAATTAAAATAGAGGGAGAATATCAAGATCTTCACGAATCAAATTTCCAAAAACATCAACTAAAGAAGAATCATGTACATGTGATGCAACCATTATACCATAAAGGGTTTTAACTGCTAATTTTACTTGTCATCGATTTGGTGAAATTCTGATAGCCTTAATCAATTCATCTTATATAAAACATTATATAGTTCCAAATTCAAATAAGACATTAGTATTTTGATAGTGTATGGTAAGTGTATATTTCAACACATCGATGCCACACCCCTCATTTGAATTAGCGATCTCCTAATACTTTCCTTTTTCTCTAATATTAAGTGGTTACTAAAGCCAATAATTATTATTATCCATCATATTTTTTCACTGGTAAGCGTATGACCCATACACCATCCATTTTAATTACTAATGTGTGGGTGGTGTATTCTGTAGATGTTTGTCCCCATTAGAATCATTAGTTAAACTCTTTCCACCACTTCTACAATCAACTTCTTGATGACAATCATTCGCAAAATTAAGTAATTTATTAATCCCCTTAAGAATATTTCATCTATTTTACCTTCAAAAATTTGTTCATAAAATAAACATCTTATTCTTTTCGCCAAGGTTTTTAATGTATCCATTGAATTTCATATTTCAGTACCTATCAAAACCATGAAATTAATGGGTATCCAAAGTCTCCGTTTTTACTTTTATAGAAAAAGGAATGTTTTTCTCTTGTATAAGAATGTATCTTATGGAAAAAAACCATTGTAGAAATGGTTTTAAGCCATTAAAAATTGATAAACCATTAATTTAGGTCTGATGATAATACTTCAAGAGTACCTCGCAAGTCTTGTAAACTTTTTCTCACAAGTTCTGACAGATTCAACATTATTCAAATTTAATTAAAGGAGTTCATTATATTTTTTAATGTGAATAATATGAGGAAGGTAATTATTAAAAAAATATTTCTTAAAATTATCCCACTCTGTGGTGTAAATTCTATCATGGGTTGTAATATTGTTGATAATATTCCACCATTGATCCTATCTTTTTTCAATCGATATCCATCCATAATTAATTTTTCATTCTCTAAACATTGGACGCTGGAAAATATATTTTTCATGGTACTAGTCCATTTCTGTAAAACTAGTGGATCAGCTGGACCAATAAAATAAGGTCTAATTTTCATCATGAAGGACTCATTAGAACATTGTTACCTTATTTTATCATTTAGTAGCTTAACATGATTCATATAGTATAAATTCATGTTATTTATTGACACTCCCATAACATTTGGTTTTAAAAAATGAAAATAATGAAATTTTCCATCAAACTCGTCGTTAACATGGTTCCTCTAGGTTCCAACCATTTAATAAAAAAAATAACATAGTGTAAGCAATAGTAATCTTACTTAAGAACAACATAAACATGAAAAAAGACTTAAATGATATCTAAATCATGAATTTTTTTTTAATATGTGACATATTATGATCATAAGAGGAAAGTAATGGAAATTATTCACATCCTTCATGATGTTACATAAGATGAATGTGAATTAAAAAAACATATCCCCTGAGTGTGTCAACCCATGGTCATTGTATGTCTTATTTTTTTGTACTAGGTAAAGCTCAAGTAAACCCTGACACACCTTTTTCAGATTTATTACCCCAAGGTACATATTTTCAAGAACCATTTCAACATGTAGTATCTATAAAAGCATATATTTATTAGAAAACCTCAATCCATTATTTATAATAAAATAGGACATTATTTTATGGTTTATATTATCCTAAGTGTTATCACTAATGTTTTCTCATCCTATTTCTAAAGGATTACTAAACCATTATTTGATATCAACTATAGGGCCCCATAGTTTTCAAACATATATATTACATTTTAATATAAAAATATTTATTACACAATTTAATAATCCATGATATAATCATATAGGTATAGTGCATTTAGAAACATTGAAACATAAACTCCTAGTTTATTGGTGAACTGCTTCTTCTCCCTCAAATTTACTCATATATAGAACCCTTCTTAGAAATTTGATACATAAAACTTTTATTCACATCTTTGGAAATAATACATAATAATGGTTGAGCTAATATTCTTATTAAGGGTAAATACGTGATATATTAGTGATAATATAATAATAATATGAGTATTATGATATGGGAACAGGAGATTAACATTTTAAAACTGTACCCTTTATATCATAGATAAAAAAAATTGATGCATAGAATTTATATGGAATTTTATAGGAGATGAATTATAATATAATTGAGCTATATACTCCATAAGAGCATAAAATTGGAATAAGGCATTAATTTTTTGCAAACATATAAGCATGAAATATCATTTCATTAGTAGTTTAATCCCTTTACCAAAACTGTCATAATGTAATGGGTTTAAACTAACAACTATCGTAGTGGTAAAGGTTCACTCCTGATCACAGTCCAATTTATCTCATGGGATATGAATCTGTACACAATTCATTGGATGGAGACACATGTCCCACTCATCACATTTTGAATGTCATAAAAACTTCTTCGATATGATCATAAAAAGATTCTTCATTTTAAAACCCAAGAAATGAAATGGGTTTTATAAAAATAAATAAAAAATATAACTTATAGAATTGAAAAGAAATTTCACAACCATTTCATTAATTCATAAAAACCAAACCCATATAAAAATAAGTTGGTTTCATAATCATTTTATCAAGTTATATCCATGGAGGAGATACAATTTTCATAACAATATTGACATAAAAAACATAAACCATTCATATAATGTATAATAATTTTATCCTTTTAACACATCATGCATATTTCATAAGTATCATTAAATGAATTAATCTTATATTGAAAATTATATTGAAATATCACTTGTAATATTCATTAAGTAAAAAAACATTCTTTATTTAAAATCACATAAAAAAACTAAACTTTCATAAAAAAATGAAAACAAATTTAAATGGAAATAATTTATAAAAAATATAAAAAAACATTTAAATCATTGGTCACTAATGATGGTGGGAAATTATTTTCATGTCTTATATGTTTAAAAATAATGATTTCACTCCCATTTTTGGAAAACCTTCAAAAGAACCATCCTCATAAAAATGAAATGAATATTCATTTTAAACCATTTTATAAAAAAATAAAACAAAGGAAAAAAATAATTTATAAAATCATAGAGAAGCATTGAATTTTTTTTAAGACTTTTTTAGAAAACAAAGATATATTTGAAAAAATATTTTCAAACGAAGGTATATAAATATAATTTTATTATAAATCTATTATATACCTATACAGATATATATAATACCACATATATTATTTACTTTTGACCATTTATTATTTATTTATTATCAATTACTTGTAAAAAGATCATTTTGGGTATTAAATTCATTGTTTTTCATGTATGTTTGAGTTATTGTTTTCAATACTGTTACTCTAAGTTTAGTTCCATAATATCCAATATTAAAAAAATGATGTGAATATAACATGTATTCATTATATATGTGTTTTATGTAATCCTTTAAATTTCGATATAGAAATTGAACTGTAATTTTTGAGGAGATGGTGGGTTATACGTACACATGAATGTTGTTTACATTTTCTTGAAGGATGAAACAAAATTAAGTAATAGATTATATTAACATTAAATAATAGTTTTTTCATATCAATTTAACATATGGAAATTAAACCCATCCTTATTTCTTTTCATGTAAATTGAATGTGAATAATTAATCACATCTCTTTGTGAGGTGTTATTTCACCATACATACTTGCGACATTATCGTTTTTCCCAAGATTCGAAAGTAAGATGGTAAAAATGATATTATAATTAAATAATTAAAACAATATCACAAATAAAATATATAATCATTAAACCATTTTTTATACCCATCTAGAAAGGGTGGTGATGTAAAATTGATAATATTAATTCGTTAGGAGGTAGTCCCCAGTACACATGATCGACAGTTTTCTTTCCCATTTTATGGATGAGGATATGAATATATGTTATAAAAGTGTCTTAAAAAAATCAAAATATATTGGATTTAAACATGGATTTATATCATTATACATTAAGAAAATTTGAAGGTGTAGAATGAAATTAAACAAAATGAAAGGTTGAAAATTTCACCTCTTCTTTAGAGAACCTTTTTAGGTTTATATCTAAATACTTCATAAGATTGTTTAGTATTTAAAATACATAAAATAATATTTGTTGAGTACATTATGGAATAAATTTTGTTATTTATTGGATGAATCAATGTCTTTTTTAAGGGTAAATATTAGATGAAAAGGGTGTCCTTTTTTATTAGGGGAGAGGACATACTTGGAATTTTAGAAAAAAAATAAATTGTACCAATTTTATTCACAGTAAAAAAGACTCGAAAATGTGTCACTCGAGTTTTTTCTTTAGTGATGAATCATAAATATTTCCATATAAGTGGATCTTAGCTTATTTTTATTTCATTTTAATCTATATATATTTTTATATTAACACTAGGTGAAGTCTTTTGAACTATAACCTTAGTAATTAATTTTTACACTTTTGATTATCAATTTTCTCAAAAGATTTTGTTGAAACTATAATATAATATCAATTTTTATGATTCAAAATATTGAAACCATTTTTTAAAATTCCTTTCCTACAATTGTAAAATTGTTATTTAAAAATAAACCTATAAATGTGAATAAAAAGTAGTTTTTCATATGGAAAATTTCCATTTGTATATAAGTATTTAAAATAAAAATTAAATATGAATATCATAAAAATGACTCAATTTTAATTAATAAATATAAAATTGAACTACTATTAATTTCAAAATTTTATAAATAATATAGAACACTATAATTTCTTTAAAAAGTTAATTTTTAATAAAATTCAATATTATTTTACTATTAATCAAAAAATTGTCCAAAATTACCTAAAAGATAATTTTAAAATTTATATTTCAAAAATGATAATTATATTATAAAATTTATTCTCATATATTAAATATTAATAGTGTTTTTATTTTATAAAATTCAATAAATAATTTGTTTGAGAAAACATTATTGTCGAAACATATAATGGCATTGCTAAGGAGTAAGCAATTTGTTTGAATATAATTAATTTATAAAAATACATTGTATAAAATATTTTTAAACTTTTTTCTTCCAATTCGTAAGGAAGATTTTAGGGGATAACATCTTTTATTTTTTTTAAATAATAATACTAATATATTATAAATATTCATTAAAAAATAGGTGTTTTGAGTAATTAAAGCTGTATAAAATATATTAATTCAAAAAAATATTTCATAAAATATTAGGGTGTTACACATTATATGTTTTATTTTACTGTTTCCTTATATTTTATGATATTTAATTACCAATTTCGTAATATAATTCTCATAGTGTATTGGTTCAATTTTTCAACAACTATTCCGGTTTCATGTCAAAAATTATTTCTTTAAGACACATGTTCTTCATAAACATAATTTATTTTAAAGGATTTTATACATGCAATTCATTAATTAATATCTTATATTATCCTTATTCATTGTTTATGGACTTCATAATCATGCTATGTATCTTTCTTGCTGTTTTAATTAAAATGTTTTTATTTATTGAGGGATTTTTTCTAAAAATCCATCCATTAAGACACATTTTATATTATTCACAAATTTACTTATATATGGTGTATACGATTTCGAACAGTTATATTACGATGAAATAATTTTTATTACTTTTATTTGATGTTTATTTTTTATGTTATTTATTCACTAAGGTTTTCATTAAGGTTTTATGCATGTTGTATTACTTTTTGTTGATTCATTCCCTTTTTATAATGAGATATGAAGTCACTCCTTTATTTTGTGCTTCCAAGTCTATTTTCCAATTATTATCCTTTCAGATGGTATATTTCCTTTTAATATGGTTATATTACTTATATTAATTAATATCCTCCCATTCAATTATATTATTCCTAAAATAAAATCACAATTTTTATAATAATAAACACTATACTTTTGGATAAATATTTTTCTTTTATATTCATGTTGTACCTATGGAAAGTGTTATTTATAACACAAATTTTAATCATCTAAAATGACTGTTTGGTTTCCAATGACCAATTTTCAAATAAAATTTTTATCATAATTTTTTGAATGTGTGTTTCATAATTGTTTTTAATGGATATATAAAATTTTCCACATTGTAGTTTTCAAAAAGGGTTTTCATTAAAGTTAGGTTTTGAGTGTTTTAAAATACCATCCATAAAAATAATCTTAACTTTAATTTGAAATATATGTAAACATTCCTTTAAAAAATTAGTATACTTTTATAAATTTTCCACTAAGGTTGTTTTGAATGAAAGGAATATATTCTACATGTTTCCATGTGAATATAGTTTTCTACATCCCTTTTTATTTTCTATTTTAATTCCTCTATTTAGTTTCAAGTATTCGTATGTGATATTCTTATTCTCATGGTTTAATAAAATATCCCTTTTTTCAAATGGAAATTTAAATTCTAATTTTAAAATAATCTTCCCTAGTGGTTCAAAAAATATTTCTTATCTATGTTGTATGCTTAATCAAGGGTATTCTTCAAATGAAACAATACTCCTTCTTTATCATGATATCATATGAATTTTTATTTTACATCCATGGATTGACCATCACATTTTTTTTTCCTAATCATCCATTATTATAAGAGTTATTGACTTAAAATTGTTTTATTATGTGAATCAACAATTTTCCATTACATGATTTAAGGGTTTTAAAATAAGTTTCCAATACAAAAATTGATTTGGAAGTAATTTTCAATCAGAAATAGAAATTTTCTATACATTGTTATACCATATGATAATTATTCCCATTTAGATGTATTTCCCATGAATTATTCTTAGAGATATTGGATACCCATTTATTTTCCATGGTTTAGTCATGTCATGTTAATTAATTAAATCATGATTGCAACCTTAGTGAACCACTTAGAAAAGATATAAACCATTTTTATTTCCTTTTGTTTTTCAGATATGTGGATTGAAATGTTTTGGTACACATAGGCATGATTTTTCATTATAATGGGTGTGCCCATATATCTTTCTAATGTATTCGAGAATGTTTCTATCTCATGATATGTTATGGTTTATGGGTAGTGAGCCAAGACAATAGTGGGACTGGGTAATTAAGCTATATAACTATGTTTTGATAATGATGTTGGGATCCTTGAAATTTTTTTATGATTTCAAATTTATATTTTTCACACATTTCTATGAAACAATTCTCTTTTAATATAGTCATGTATACTCTATTATCTTATGTTATCATTTCCTAGTCCATCATTCCATTGTTATGATCATTCAATTTATATTATCATGTAATTCCTCAAATTTCATACACCATTATCATGTTTATTCTCTAACTAGTATTTCTATGTCACCCTTTTATTTATGAATTCCCCCAAGTTTTCCTATGAATTATTTATAGGACCTATGGGAGTTTAGATAACACTAAGATGATTAAATAAAATATAATTTGTTTTATAAAATTTTATTTATTTTGATAATACATTATTGAAACTGGACCATAGATCCATGCATTTCATATAGTAAACCATGTTATATTTAATGAAATAATATGTGTTTGAGAATTGGTTCATTAGAGATTCTATTGGACATAGGGTCTAGTTTTTTTATAGATTATGATAAAACAACATTAGTAAAATCCCTTATTATAATCCTAAGAATGAGAGAAAATTATAATTTTTTTATAGGGTAGTGATTAGGTGGTTTTATTTACAATGAACCCAAATAGTATATTAAAATATAATACAATTTAGTATTGAATAATCTAGCACTAATAACAATGAAAATAGTTGGTTGGGTATATTCAATCCTTTATTTAAGTGTATAGTGAATAAACCCTTACCATGAATCTAGTTAGACCCTCTTGGGAGATATGATTTGGTTGATCATATGCACTATAAAAACCACTATGAAGGATTTATTTCTTATTTACATTGATGTATGTGGTCGGGATGTATAAGATAAGTCAACATAATGTATCCTTGATCAAACTAATTTTGATGTATGTTAAACTATTGGAATAATGGGATTGTTTGAAAAAATAAAATAGCAATAAATTTTTAATGATGCATTTTTTTAATTGATGAAGCTAATACAAATGTATTGTAAATTTTTAGTAATGTATTGAACTAGAACAAAACACCAGATAGAGGGATAATGAATAGATTCACCTCAAAAAACCCATATAAATAGGAGATGGAATGATAACCCTTATGATTGGGACAAACAAGATTTCATTAAAATGTAATTAATAATGTGATATAGTTAAAATCCCATACCCACTAAAGAATAGATATATAGAGTATCATGAAATATCATGTTCCAAATTTGTTGAATAAGAAAAGGTTAAATTTTAAATGTTTCATATCTATTTTTATAATAGTAAATGGAATTGTTTCATAGGAGTAAAATATGTTTCATATGTTATAATGGTGTTCATAGAGAAATTGAAAATGTTTTAGGTAAAATGAGGATTTTAGTTAACATAGGGAAACATGATAGAACACATCCAATAACACCACTTACTATTCAAGGTCTTTTGTGTGGAGAATGTGGGAATAATCCAATTTAATTCCATTATCCATGTTTGGATGAGAATGGTCTGAATTCATAGGCTATCAAACCCATGGTAGAAGGAAGAACCTTTAGAATGAAAATCAATGGAGAGGATAGTGGTAATTCAGTTTTACATACCCTCCAGTTAAAATAATTGGATGTAATTTTGTTCAATAAAAACTATAATATCAATGGATTTTTATAATAATATAAAGTAACCACCATCATTGTTTTTTTAATTTAAGGAAATAATTTAGTCATATTTTTATAATTATTATTGAAAAAACATGGTATTGTTCATAGTATCCTCATCAAAAAAGAAATTATCAAAATTCTAGAAATAGAATGGATATCATCACTTTGATGTAACATTAATTTTACAATATGTGAAATAAAATTTTAAATCACCGATTACAATTTATTAGTGCATGTAAAATAATGAATTGTCAAAGAATAAATCAAAATCATTCAGGTGGGCCTTAATACACAATTGTGGGATAAATTTCCCTGCAATTATTATGAAAAATAAGTTTTTTATTGTCATTATTAGGATATTGAGGATGTCATCTCCTTCAAGATAATATCTTGAGGTATGTAAATATTTTCTCCACCTCTATCTATTTTTTCTAATGATATACAATTTTTTTGGAATTAATTCTTTTAAGGGTGTAGAATGTAACAACCAATGTTTTTTACATATATATATTGGGTTATATGATTTTTTCCACAAAAATCATCTAATACTAAAATATATAAGAAATAATGTTTTATATTTATAATTAAAAGATATAAATAGTTTTAATATAATAATAGAACACACACACACACACAAATATATATATATATTTATATATTAATAAAACAAAATAAAATTCAACATAAATATTATAATCAATTAGTTTATCTAAAAAATTTATAAAATATATTTTGTGCAGAAAATATAATTTATAAATGTATATTTTTCTATGCTTGAATATTTATGATTATCACTATATTTAGAGGAAATTTTAATGTATGAAAAATATTTTTTCTTATAGAAAACAACTTTTAGTATATTATAGTATTTTATTTTAATGATAAACTTCTAAACATTATGATGTGAATTTCAAAAATAGTATCATTTTTTACATATAATATTATTATTAGTTTATGATTAATTTATTTGAATTTTTAAAAATCATATTATTTTTCGGTGGAGAGAGAAAAATACAATTTTGGAAAATACCCATGATATTAATGCTGCATTTGGATCTAACATCCCAAAACATATGAAACCTATTTCTTCATTAAAAATATTCTTTAGGTAAAATTATATATTTTAGAATATCATGTTTGATTTATTATACCCATATTTGATACTTTAAAATGAAAATAATATTTTCAGAAATATTATTTTTTAAAAATTAATCATTTAAATATTAAAAATAATATTTATCTATTTAATCAAAATAAATTAGTATAAAAATAATAATTTATGGGTCCCAAATTTTAAATAATGGAAACATTATTTTTATAGAAAAAAAATTAGTTTTAACAATGATAAATACTAGTTACCATGATAAAACAATTATTTTTCAAGAAATAAAAAATTATCTATATATTTTTTATTTTAAAAATTAAATTTATTAATTTAAAATTTAAATATTCATATAATTTTTAATCATATATATATGAATATTAATTTAAACACAATTAATGGATAATACATGTTTTATATGATTAAGAATACATGAGAATTAAAATGATTTCTTTTAAATAATAGTAATCCAACATGCTATGTTTTGTATTAAAAGTTAATTTTCACATATATAGAATTTTATAAATATAAAATAATGCCAAAATTCATATTTAGTACATCCAAAATTGGTATGAATGGTTACCTTGAAATTTTTATAATAATATATGATACATGATTAACATTTAAATATGTGTACTAAGTTCCCAAATCAAAACTCTAAATTTGCTCAAAATTTCATCAATTTACATGGCCTTGTGACAGCCTGAAAATTATCATTCTATTAATTAGGAAAAAAAATATCAATCTATGACCCTACTAACTCATATAGGATGAAAATTTAAGAGCATGAGGGAATCACCCATGACAATGATCTCATATTCATTTTGTAAACACCTGAAACCTGTGTATAAAATATCCCACCATTGATTAGATCACACCTCACCACCATAATATCCATAACATGTAACTATAAGAGAATGATGGAACACCTTATCATTTTTCATTCCTTATTCTCAGACTCTAAAATGATTAAACACATAGAAAAAAAATCAACTTTAAAAACATTCATATCCACCCCTTACTGACCAGCTCTAGGGAATTAGGCCTCAATCACTTAATATATTGAATCCCCACACCCATGTATATTCGTACCATTCCCCACAAAATTTCATTTCCCCTACTACATATTTCCAATAATAAATAAGAACCATGTTGATTCCTGTTTTGGCATTACATAACAATGAAATATTGAAGCCAATAACACACCATCCTTTTACACATTCTCATCCATAGAAATTGATTGATTCCACATTATCAAAACTAAAAATTACATCATAACTACAAGCTATAGAAAAAAAAAATTTGATTCACTGTCATCCTCCATAATTCATTCATACACAATGTTCCTAAAATCATAACCATTGAATTTTATTATCATCAAACCCAAAAAAAATCAGCTATCTGGTTCATCAACCAAAAAATATTACAATAATTATTCATCTGATATTGATTATGAATGTCATTGATAAAATAAAGAATCATATTATTCTCCTTGAATGTGGTATTAAGAATTTGGTACCCAAAAAAATATTCCCCAGTCGATTTCACCTTCCAAATATGAAAAATCCTTTTAGTGAAAACCCCCAAAGTATTGTCTCTCATCTCCCCCATAATTATTTAAAATAAAACATATAAATTATGAAAATATCTTGGTTTGGAATATCCATTCCACCCATATTTTCCGATACCTATCTCTCATAAATTTCCACCATAAGGAATTAATTCCAATAATGTCAATTAAAATATCACCAACATGGAATGCAAGGTTTCCAATGCACTATGTAAACTGATTCCAACATCATAAATTGACATCTCATTTCTTTTCTAGGATTCACAATTGAATGATCCATCCTCGATCACCTAAAATAATAATGTAGTATTGATATTCTACATGTTTTTGATTTTTCCCTTTGATTTCATAATGATAATAATAACTTCCATTGGAATCAAAGAAAAATCACTATTAATCAATAAAACGTATATCCTTGAAATAATAGGAAACTATTTTTCTAATTGAAAATTATTTCATTGATCCGGTTGATGATACTGTTAAATAATGTCTTTTTAACTCTCCCATTTGAAATTTGGAATCTGAGATAATCCATTAGATGTTTCGGTCTAATCATTCCTAGTGTATCTTGGATTATACTACTATGAATTCATAAACATTTATTTGAGATAAACACACTAATCTTCTTATTATTGACACATTGGACACTAAATTGTTTATATGATGTCATTAATTTAATGAACCCATTATTTGATCTTCCCCTTTCATTATTCAAGAATAATATATCATCATAAAACATAATATGAGACTCAATTCCACTCCGAATCATTTTTCTAAATATAATAATTCTTCTGTATTCCAAGAATCATTTGATGTACCTAGTAAGATCATCCTGAGATATGATTACTTATTTGGGATAAAAGGGTCTCTTTTCCATACACCATATATAGTTTTTTAGATTCCAAAACCCCTTCTCATTAATGAGATATTAATCCAAAAGTATTCATAAATTCGAAAGAACAAAAAAACCATTCATGGATGTCGAAGTTCCTCATAAACCATATAATTAAGCTGCATTATAACCTATAATAGCCTTTTTCATGTCCATATTGATCCTAATAATGGATGAAATAATATTCTTTTTCAAATCCTCAACCATTTATTTTGTAATACTAACACCTCTTGGATACTTATCCACTTTAAAAAACAATATTTCTCCTATGATATCAATATCGGAATCACACAAGAAATTATTCGATTAATTATATTAGAAATGATTTTATTAGAAAATTTGAAAAGAATAAAATAGGCTATATTGATTTAGAGTGGTGGGATCATTCTACATTGGAATATGAACCACCTTGGGGGAAAACACATTACTATTTAGTGCTCCACCAATAAAGAAATCTAGCACCACATCCCCCACCTAGACTGTGACAATATCCCATGCTTCCATATAAAAGGTTCCTTAGAATCCATCTGGTCTATGTGTATATTTTATATTCATACAGAACGCATTATTCTTGTTCTCTTATTCCTCAATAGTAGCTTCTAACAAACTATTTTCAATATCCTCTTCTAGTCTTGAAATGAATATCATGAAAATATATTCTTCTTCAACACTAGTTTTCCATTAATTATTTTATTTATTTGGTCCAGCTATAAGGATATGAAAACTATCCTATTCCATCTTCTCTTTTACCTCAAGGTGTGAAATGAATGATAAAACCTCAGGTTGTATATTAATTATTTTGGTCACTTTTTTCACCTTCAGACATTCCTTAAAATACGTTGTTTTTTAATACCCATATTTGAGCTACATATCACTTGATTTCTCCATAAAAATCATATCTATCTCTAATAATTTCTATAAGAATATATTATTCATCAAAATCATCGAATAAATTATGTCATTCTCCCCAATAACCTAAAGGATCTCCTCTTTTCTATCAATTTTTTTCTCTATTTTCCTTCTGGATGAACTCCCCATTCATTATATTAAAAAACCACTCATGCACTTCCATTTTTAGTTGATTAATATGGTTCACAAGACCCACACATGTAGTACCCTAATTTAGATTCTTCCAATACCTCTTTATCATCTAAATTAAACCATACATTTTGATTATAGTTGGTAGAATAATAAAAATTAATCTATCCAAAACCCTCCTTTGTTAAAGTCACTATATGTGGATAGTGGTATGAATGTGATCTAGTGATATAAGTAACCATAAACCATATAAATGATTCAATCCTTTGAATATTAGAGTGACACTAGTCGATCCTACTATAGATTCTCTTAACCCATTTTCAATTATTACACTACGTGTATTTAATTTCAAATAATAACATATCCACATGGCCCTTATATTTAATTAACTCTTTGATGTCGTGAATTTGATTATAGATAAGGGTGATAATCCTCACTTCTACAAAGACACAACAATAGTAATAAAATAGGCTCTAATTAATCATGATAGGATTCTTGGATACATCACAGATAAGAGAAACAATAAATCTATTCTATCATAAGCATCACATTTCTCAAAGATAAAGGATAATAAAATACAATTACCCCATTCATTTATACATTTATTAATATTCTATGTCTAATTATCCCTGAATAAGACCTTATATAAATTATTTATTAGGTTTTTAAGTCATACCCACATGTCTCACCAACAATTACACACCTTACACACCTATACTTTATAAACATCTATTCTTACATCTTAATTATGGTTATTTTATATTGAAACATCCATTTTGTTCACTTATAAAAGGAATACACTAATACAAATTAAATGATTCACATTAATATAAAATTACTCTTGAAACTCATTAAAAATTTACTATTCTAAAATTACATGACATTACATTAATACAATAGTCATAATATAACAGTTTACCAAAACTATTTTCAAAAAGTCATGTAGGGATTGTTCAATGCATCGATAACGATATCATGTATTTATAAACCATTCTTTATTATAACTTATTTCTCATACATCCTGTAATAAATTCTATAAACGGGAGTATTATTATATAAGTATTAATGATATGATGGTATGTCACTACCAAAATGTAATATACATTTTATATCTTCCTAAAAAACCCCTTAAATAATAAAAAAATCGACATGCAATTGTGAAGACTACCACCTTCACTCACAACATGTACTACTTCTCATCATCACAATTAATAGTTGGATAAAATGTTATAGTTACTGAAATAATATAATATTCATAATATATTAGTTATTCTAAATTGTCTGGATATTTTGTTTTCTACTTTATTTCCATTCTACAATAATAAGAGTGTTGTCAGTGAATTTGTGGGCTACCCCTACATGGGATGACATTTCTCAGTAATTTTTCCTATCAACTAACATGAATGGGATTAAAAATTATAAAATGAAAAAATAGGTTATGTTTTAAACAATTAATATTCTTAAATTATAATATTTCAAAATCCAATAGTAATATTAAAAATAAATGTTTATACTAAATTCAACAGCTATAAAGGAAATATTAATGATTATTTTCTAAATTGAGACAATAATTGAAGATCATATTAATCACTATAAATTAGTTGATAATAATATAATAAATAATATAATAATAATAAATTTATGATTTTATGAATCTATTTTGATATTCCTTTTACAATTGTCAAAAAAGTAAAACTATTACGAAGTAATTTGTTGAACAACCTAGAGTGACCGATGCAAGAGAAAATTTTATTCAACAAAAAGTAAAAAATGATAATAAATAAAACTAATGGAATTAATTATACATGAATATGGATTTTATTATAGTATTTAATAAAATTTGTTTTATTATTTAAGAAGTAATGAATATGTCAAAAATTCATTCCAAAATAGGTAAGGGTTTCCGTTTCAATTTATATTTATTTAAACATGTTTATATTATATAGTATGATGACAATTATATATTTTACTTACTACCAATTTTTAATTTTTATATCATCGTTAAAATAAGATACATGATATTCAATTTTCAATTTCATGTTATCAATGTCATGTTTTATTGGTTTAAAATCATCAAAATCTGTAAGGGTTTCTTCCCAAAACACTTTTCATTGAGAAACAAGATATTTTATGCATGTAATTTATTTTAAATGGTGAGTATACATATAATTGGTTATTTAATATCATTTATTATCAATATTACAGGTAGTTTTACTTTAAATGTAAAATATTATTTATTTCAAGGGGTTTTTATTGGATTTTTCTTAATTCATGTTTGATTTTTATCGCACACTCCATTCATTCTAGAATGTTTTATTTTTTTACCAATTTATTTTTATATTCGGTATATATTACTCTATTGTATTTTATCATGGGATATATTTTATACCTATTACATTAAATTCATTTTAAATAACTTTATCTTGAAATGGGTTGATTAAAATTTTACTACCGTCATTTTTTTGTCTTTAGAAGGTCTGCTTCAGGTGAGTTGTGAAATGAATTCATGATTTTAATCTTCCTAGTATCTTTTCCAACTATTATATTTCCAAGGGAATAGTTAATTTTTGATTGAGAATATTACTTCTCATTATAAATATCATTTTATTTTTTGAAATTATCCACAAATAAATGTATAATTTCTGTTATAATAACTACAATACTTTTCAATGCATATTGTTCTTCCATGTCGATGTTTTACATATCAAAATTATGATCTATACCCCAAATATTATTCATCTAATGAATCCAAAATGGTTACCTTTACCTATTTTTAATTTAATATTATATCTTCCATTTATGATTTTCTTTTTTTATAAAAAGTTTTTAATGACTTTTTATTATTTTCCATGTGGGTGGTTTTAGAAAATATTTTTATCTAAAGTAATGTTACAAATGTGATAAAAATGGTTCCATGAAAATTTTCATAATGTTATTTTAAATTAAATTTAATATATTTAAAAAAATTCATGAAATTATTCTTTTAGAATTTTCCATATGGGTCATTTTTAAAGGATGGAATCTCATTTAAACATTTATGAATGAATGCATGTTTCTTTCTCCCTAGTTATTTTGAATGAAGCTTCCTCTATATGACTTCATTTTTTCAAAAATGAAATTATTATTCTCATGGTTTTATAAATTCTTCTTTTGAAAAAAAAGTATATGGAAAATGAATATAATTATTTTCAATGAAATTTCACCAATGCTTATAGAATTTTTATTTTCTTTGTCATAAGCATGATCATGTGTAATCATTATATGATACCATCTAACTTCATTATTGATATCGATTATCAAATTATCTTCAACATCCATGTTATTATCCATCACTACCTTTGTCTTTTTGAATCATATACATATATAGTACTTATTTAAAGTTAATACATTTATGATGTTAATTCAGAATGTTTCCTTACATGATTGAATTGTGTCTAGATAGATGCCAAAAAAGTTGATTGATTTTGAAATAATTTGACAAAACATGTTTCCATTTCTTCTATGGTTCTCAGAACATATATATAATCATATTTTCTGTGTTTTATATATCTAATATGATTTTTAATGTCATTGGATAACCATTTACATTTCATGTGATTATATTATCCTACTTACTGATTATATCATGATTTCTTCCTTTGGGAATTTTTTTAAAATTATATAAATTTCATTTTATTTATATGGGTTTTTATGATATGTTTATTTATTTCATGTCGAAAACTTGTGTATGATTTTAAAATTGAATTGGTGCACCGAGAAAGTGTTTCAATGAATTGGGTAATGTTTCTATCTCATGGGACATCATGGTCCATGGGAAGTGATCCCAACCAACTATGAGAGTGTTGATTTTCCTATAAAAACGTTCTTTGTTTAAAAGTTTGGGATTATTAACATATGTTTATGTGGTCATATTTTTTTATTTTGTCCAAATTATGACATTACCATACACTTATGAAATGATCATTTTTAATCTTTGACCATATTTAATCATTTTCATATTCTACAATTCCATGATTATGATCATTGTCTTTATGATATCATGTTTTGACTACATTGTAATACTCCATTATCATTTCTATTCACTTATTTTGATCTTTATCTCAATACTTTCATGTTTACTTACTTCACTTTATTATCTATAATATTAATATGACCAATTAGAGTTAGGAACACTCAAATGAGATTAAATATAGAAAATTATGGTTTAAATTAATATTTTTCATTAGATGTATAATCCTCCAAATAGAATGTACTCTATATTTGTACTATTTTTAATGCTACAAAATATAATTTTTTATATATTGGAACATTATAATAAGAGACATTTTCATGAGACATTTGACCAATCCATCACTTACATTAAGACAAATTTAGATAGTTATCTCACCAAATTATAGTGTAGCACCTCCTCACATAATGATTGGGTGGAGTGGATGAAAAAATATACTCGAGATCTACTCTACACCCTCTAGAATGAAACATCAAGATTGACTAATTACTCATACAGATATAGAGAGAATAAGAATTTATTTCATCTAGGTTTGTATTTTATTTGATATGATGTGATATTGTGTGACCTTATATGTCTAACTCTTTAGTAAAAAATTATTATTCATAGAATTTCATTTTATATTCCTTTATTTTATTTGTATATAACCTATTTGTATGATTTTTTTTATTTTGAAAATGGAAAAAAAACTATGAAAAGAAGGAATATGTCCATCTATCTCATGAATTTGATGATGTAATTATGTAATTCTTTTAGAAATCAGGAACTAATTATTAATTTTATCCCTTTTTATAACCCATATGATTTAAAATATATAACTATTTTAAATTAATTTTTCTGAACTATAACTTTTTTTTAAAAATTAAATCACTGAGGTTTTTTATCTATTTTAAAAAATACTATTTTGATCTATTATAGTGTATAATTTATTTCTATATTAAAAATAATTTAATTATGGGCCTCATCTAGAATATAATTCTTTATTTGAACTAGAATAGTATATCATTTTATTACAATTTTCAGATTGGTTTTTATTGAACTTTTATCTTATTTGAATTTTATTAAACATTAGTTTTTATTCATCATAATTTTTAATAAAATTGTAAGTATGATTTATTATCAACCATGAGATTCATTAAATTATATATAATATTGTTATATAATTAATATTTAATCATGACCTGTATGATAAAATACATTTATTTTCATACTATTGAATATATTAATATTCACATGATCCTATTGTTTTTTTATCCTATTTTAATTATTTCTTTAGTTTATATTTTTAATCAGGAAAAACATTATCTTTTTTTATCACTTAAAATCATTGATCTCATTAAAAAATTTATTTTCTATAGACCATGAGATCATTTATTTATTATTTTATTTTATTTTCATTTTAGAGTGATTGATATATTTTTCTTATTCTCTTAGTTATTATTATTCATTATTCATTTTACTCTTAACATACATTAGTTTAGAAGGCCCTTATCATATAAAACGAATACATCAATTGAGAAGAATCCAAACATATTTAATCTAAAATAATCCTCTTTATAATTTACCCTCAAACCACCTGGGTGTTTGGTTATTATTTAATAACTTGTTTTAGAATTATTGAAGCTTTTTAGAATTTAAAATTATTTTTTAAATATTCTTTTATAGAAGTATTAGGTTGTTTTAATGCTCTAAATAGGGGGGGTGCAAATCTATTTCTATTTCATTATACTCCTACACTGGAACTCCTTCCATACTTTTTTATTTTTAGTATTATTTATTTTTCTAAAACATTATCATATGATTATTCTCTCACAAATCATAATAATTGTTTCTTTTGTAGTTTTGAAAAGATGTATGTTTAGATTTTATATTTTTAATTTTATTCTGGAAGGTTGAGATTTTCATTTTTGTTTTTCCATTCTTTTACTTTGATATCATTATATTTTAACATGAATAAACATTATTTTAATAAACCTTTAGCATTATGACTGTAACATTTGTCTGATAATGTGATGAATAAAAATTTTAATCATTCTCAAAGGTACGGTTTAAATATTTAAATTTATTAAAATCAATTTCAAATTATTCCACGACCATACCTAGTTATGCTTTTACAATTTCAAAAAAGGAGAAGTATTTTAGGATTAAAATTGTATGATTTTATATTATTATTTAATTAAATCTTGTTTTTTCCGTATTACCTTGTATAAATCAATTTCAAATATATTATTATGGTCCATTTGTATTTTTATATAACCCCAAAGGGTGATAAATTATTAGGAATATCATCGATAGTACATTGGGTAAAAATATTCATATTGGGGATTCATTTAATAATTATCTGAACATAAATAAAGTTATGTTCAATAGTGAATATGGTATTTAAAATCATGGATAAATTTCATTTTCGAATATTGAAACTAAATTAGTCATATTCATTCCAAATTAGTCTTGACTATATTTATATTGTTAATTTCCTAAGTGTTTATGATCATCCAAAAAGGGGGAGAATTTTTTATCTTGCACTCTGTTGAGTTTTTTTGAATGATCATGCCATCACACTTTTTTATAATGGTTCCTTTTGATTATTCTCAGTGTTAATAATTTAGACACTTTTTTTGGAGGTTATAAACCAAACAAAGGGATCAAAACGAGTGCATATGAATTATTTAGAGACTTCCACTAATATGTTCCAATGGCTGGCTGGTGACACCCATGAACTACCTGCTAGAACCTAAGAAAATAGAAACATTTCTTTATTATAGTGGGTCATGTATACCAGTATTCAGCCTTTAACAGCTCTATAAGAACCACAACAACACTAGAATATTCGTAATGTTATTGGTGGCTATAATCCACCACCAAGAATTCATATAAAATATTGGTTACCTTGAAAATCAATTCAATAGCCAAATTGTTTCAAATTTCACTCTTTCTTATTATCTCTTACAATTTTCTCATCTTATCTCATTGTATCTTATTAGATAAGTGTGAGTATCCTTCATTGGTCTTATGTATAATAATTAAATTTTTTTCTTTATTCCATATCCTAAATTTTTTTATCGTTTATAATTTATTAGTCATCAAGGAATGGGTAAATTTGATTTACATTATTATTCCATAATGCAAGGGGATCTGTCACACAACCTTTAAAGGGAGGTAGATAGAGTTTTTATCCATAACCACTAAACGGTATATGGGTCTTCAATTTTACATATACTAACAATCATTTTACATACTTTTTGTAAAGATTTTTTAAATTTTTTTAAAAAAATTATGGTTCAGGTTTCCTGATAAAACAAAAACACAATTGGTTAAACAAAAAATTATAAATGGATACATTATAGTAGTATATGTATGGATCAGGTGTGTATTATTTTGGAAATACATTCCCAATATTTTTGTTATTTTTAGTTTATATATATTTCCACTAAACCAACTAATTAATTTCATTTCATTTTTTTAAAATAATAAATCCAAAGATTAACAGTTAAATTTTTATTCCATTGCATTAAATTTTATTATTTCAAATCAATTTAGTTATAATTTATAAAATGTTTTGAAAGGAAAATCACCAAACTCATTCGATCTATAATCATAAAAAAATTATGGGAGTCAATCTTTAGTTAGACAAAAAAAATATAAAATTATTATGTGTAGAGAATATGAAAATAATGATAACATAGTGGTATGTTACTATTAGAATTATATACAGAAATAACAAGTATAATAAGATAAGTTCAATAGTTAATGTTAAAATAAAAAAATGAAAATTTTATAGATTTAGAGAATATTTATAACATTATGATGAAATTATTGGAACAATAATACATCATTAATAGAGTGAATATCATATGTTGGGACTTGAAAACAAATTGTGACCAGAATAGAGATGTTATTGACCAGAGTCAGAAACATGATGGTTAATAAAGATCTTTGAATAATGGGATGACCTAAGGTATTTGAAATAACTTTGAAATTGATAAATAATAAATGAAGTATTTTGAATCATCCAATACTCTCAATCATTTTATAAAAAAAAATCATGGAAGAATTGTAGACTTCATGATTGATATTAATAAAAAATCCATTATAGATTATGGAAATACTCAAGACACCACCAAAACGATAAGGATAAAGTTGTGGGTGATCCAAACCCCCATTAAACCAATAATTACAACATCATCACATATGATTCAACAATATCCCCATTTTGAATTGTTTTTAATATCAATTATCACTATACCTTTTTTAAGATAATATCATAGATAGTCAATTTAATTGATCAACTTAAACATTTATTAGTAATATAATCATGGATCAACAATCTCTAAGTGTATATGAGAATGTTTATTATAGAAATAAATTATTAAATAAATATTCAACGGTGTACATAAAGATAACTCAACTCAACCATATCAGGTCATTATGAAAACTAAATATAGATTTCTTAGGTTTTTTTCTTTCAAAATTAAATTCCATATCAAAACAATTCATATAAAGGGGAAACATCTCTATCTCATAAAAAATAACATCTCATCAAGAGTAAGTGTAAGAAATAAAGGGAGAAAAAATAGTGTTAGTGAGTTATAATCACATTTATAGCATGATATTCTCTAAATACTCAGTTATGAGGGGTTCTGTAAGAATATCTACCAATAATTCATTAGAATGGATAGACACAAATTCCAATACATTTTCACCCATATTCTCCATTAAAAATAAAATTTATCCTCAATGTGTTTGGAACGGGAAATCTAAAGCTCTATCATCTTCCATGTCATTTTTTTCATAACCAATGATTTTTTCCCATACTCATATTTTATAGATATTCATTTAACAATGGTTTTATTTCATCAATTCACTTGGAAATCCGTTTTTCAATTAAAAATGCACTAATAGATTTTTTATTTTATTTTATTTACATCTTCTTCACAATCTGTATTTATAAATTCACCGAGAACTGTATGAAAAATAGTTTCCATATAAGGTATGGATCCATTCATTTTCAACTAAAATGCATAAATATGGCCATATTTTTTTCCCAACATGATTATGGGTATTTTGGATGTGTTTGGGGCTTGTTTGAAGCTCGGAACTTGGTTTTGGGATGAAAGTGGCTTGGCACACGGTTAGTACAAGCCCTATAGGGTATGTTTTACGGTTTAACTAGACTATATAAGGATTGAATGAAGAGGATTATATGATGCATAGTTTCAAGAAACCATGCTGGAGGAGGCGTACACCCTTGCAAGGAGGACTATAATTTTTAAAGAACCTGATAGAGTCTCATCGCACGGTTTACACAAGATTTGTAAACTGTGTAGGTGCCCCTTGGTCTACAGGAAATTGTGCAGGTAGACCACACAACCCCTATCATTTTTTAAATTTTTAATAATTCTACATTATAATTAAATCTTCAATAAAACCTAAAATATTTTTTCACTTCTATGAAAAACATAGGGATTGAGAAGCTCTTTATAGAGCCTAACCTCAGATTTGAGTTAAAATCTCCATCCAATATCAGATTTGACTATGGTTTGTCTCATCCGATCTTCATATGCAAGATCTCTATTCCATTTTATCCTTTCATGATTCTTATGGATATCATTTTTGAAATTTTATTTTAGGATCATATTTTTTTTTCTTTTTTTTTTCATTCGTTCCTCATATTTCTCCTAAATCAAGACGAATCATGACTTGATACCATATGAACACTTAACTACCAAGTGGAGGTATGTGGACTGTGCTTTTCTTTCTTCTCTTGGTTCTTTTTAGAGCTATAATCTTTTATGTTTCCGACCATACATTCCGGCACAACTCATATTTTGAGTTGGATACCTGTAATAGATGTAATAGGACCTATTAGGGATTCCACTTGGATCTGTTGTGATGTGTCGATACCTATTGTCGATATGAAGGTCACCCATGGGGTCCACCTCATATAAATACCTTAATTATTCCATGTTACACAACCTAAGGGGTTTGAAATGGGAGTTCCTTACTATAGGAATCCAATTAAGATTGGAATGAGTTGAGGGGGTTGGTTAGGAGATGTTTTTCCTCCTTTTCCTGGATATATATATAATATCTATCGAATTTCTATTGGTTAATGGTTGAGATGATCAAATATGATAGTTCACATAAATTGATTCAATTAAATGGGCAGGTATACCCATGGGGGATGATAAATTATTAATGTACGATTAATGGGTGGGTATACCCAGGTGATGTGTAAATTGGATAATGGTCATACGTGGGTGGGTATATCAATGTGACTTTATTTAATGGAAAAGATTATTTGAGTTGGTAGACTCATAAAGTTTTATATATTAAATAATATTAATGAATGATAGTTTAATAGATGTCATGGACGACACTCCCTCGATCTGGAATGTAGTAGTGGATGCCTTTGATAGAGTATGATCCTAGGGTCTTGATTCCTTGGGAGGCCTCGAGCCTTTCTACCCCATGGATCTAGCATTCTTGGAATAAAATAGGACATATTGATACACAATATCCAATGACTCCAAATATAGACTGTACCGATTTTCCATCGATATTATTCTAGGAATCGATGAGGATTCCTTGGTCATTGACACCTTTGATCTGAACTTTCCTTGTTTACACGTTACTCTATGAAGTGACCATGGGATATGTGACATTATTGGTTATACAGAATGTCCATGGGTTATATATGTTTTCTTTATGCATAAATCTCTGGTGGGTTGGATATGGATAGATCTATAGTGAGGTCATCTAACATGTTTAATTTTCATAAAGATTTATTTTTAGGATATACCACATGTTTTAGGGAGCCACGAGAGGCTTAATGGTTTTATTTATTATAGTAGACATATGCCATGGGCTTTTACATTTACATTACTTATAACTCGCACCTGTTCAGTATACTACATTGTGTTTCTTATAATAGTGTAGACTTATGGGTGCTAACCTATTGGAATGTTTATATCACACCCAATTAGGTTATCCTTGGGAAACAAAAAATATTATATGGTTTTAGGAGATTATAGAGGCATGAACCCTAACACTGTAAATTTATCATTTCTTTGTAACAGGAGAGCATGAGACCAAGATGAGGTTTGCGATGCTGTGAGTACTTTTTTGGTCTTTTTCACATTTTTCATACATGTATCATGTTTTATTTCCTGTACATATTCTATTTATATTCTATTTAAATGTATCATCTGCATCATTAAATATGGTTCATTTCTAGGATTGTTATATATATATTTTATTTCTTGTCTATTTTATCTGTTATCTACTTATTATATCTTCTTCCATTATTGAATGTATTTCACATCTACTATGATATATTTTGGTAATTAGGGAATATATTCCCCAATGAATCTCCTACTCCCTTGATTCTAGTGTGTAGCCTCTAGAAATTGGGAAAATTCACTAGAGTTCATGTAGCCAACCAGTCTCAGGGAAATGTTGAGTTGCATCTGATTGTTCGATGTTACAAAGTGTTATCCGATCATTTATTTTCTATATTGAGTTACTATTTTATGATAATATATGAAGATGTGATGGGAATAGATTTGGGTAATAAGAATTTCCTAAGAGTAGCTACCCTACGTATGGGGAAAAGACAAATTTCCTCATTCAACATTGTTATTTTCAAGATTTTGACCACTATTGTTGATTTGATTTCACCGTTGGGTGACACAATTGATTTAAGTCATTACTGTTGATATGATTATGGATATTTTTTTTTAAAACATGATGAGATCAGGGTATTACATATCATGCATCATATAAGAATCTGTTAGAAATCGAATTCAATGAATTATTCCATGAGTTATATCACGCCATCAAGGATGAATTACTCATTTGAAGTAATTGTAATAGGTTCTTTGCCAACTATGCAAGATTTGGTAATATAATTTATTTGGTGGATGGAAAAGTGACACCATCAGTTCTTGTATAAGTAGTATGGGCCCAGATGGATAGGAAAATGGTGAACCATTTAATTTTAATTTTCTAAGTAAATTATATATGTATGAATGATAAGGGAATAAACTTTTGTTTTACCATGTGTTATAAGACCTTATGGATTAGAACATGGTGTTCATTCGCAAAGTCATTTGAATAAATAAGTAATAAATGAAAATTTAATCAAATGGAAACCAGAGATATGAACTAGAACCAGATTTTTAGTGTGAAAGAGGCATAATTTCTAGTGGGTTTGGTGGTGGTTCTTTAGAAATTCAAAGATTTAGGATTACTTTTTGGGTTATGACATGGTTTTAGGACTGTTTTGACATGCCCTATTCTTTTGAGCTTTGAAATTGATATTGTTTTTTAGGTGTGTGTTGGTAATTATAGAGACATGCCATAGTCATGACCTCCAATAGTACACTGTGAGGGATGTGATGACCATACTCTATAGGTGGTAGAACATGGGCTATCGGTTGATCCTCCTTTAGTGCCAACTGTGGCACCAGAGACTCTTTTTGGAATTGGTGCTAAATCATTGTTTTGTGAGGGGACCATTCACTCTATGTAGACTTTTCAAGGGTGCTACATCCTACCTTGACTATGGATGAGCAGACCCGGGTGTTCTAATAGCAGCATCATGCATCATTTTTGAGGGATGGTGGTCCACAGGCTGATGAGATGTGGCTTGAGAATACTCTAAATATCTTTTAGAATATATAGATGCCACTTAAGAAGAATGTCAAGCATGCCACAGACATACTACGTATATTAGCAAAGTAATAGTGGGATGTTATGAACCAGGATGAAGGGATATGACATACGATTTGGATTGATTTCCAGACCCACTTCTAAGACTAATTTTACCCTGAGACTCTACAAGAAGAGTGAGATAGTGAGTTCCTGCACCAAGAGAAGGGAATGATAATGGTTATAGAGTACTCAACATCATTTACTAATTTATAGATTGTTTCACTAATTTACCTTATTGATGAGCTATCTAGAGTGAGATGATTTGAGGAAGGTTTCTTACATGCTATCAAATCTTAGGAAAACATGTTTAGGTAGGCCTCTATCTATGATATTGTGAATTACTTATTAATTAAAGAGTGTAACTTGAGGGAATCTAGGGGTATAGAGAAAGGAAGTGTTTCTTCCTGACACATTGGTTATACATATTCAGATAAAAACATCATTTTGAGGATTCCTACAAGATGAGTATATGTCATCATATGAGTGCTGGAATCATAGTGTTTTGTAACCTATATGGTAGTCGAGGCCATATAAAGAGCCAGTGTGACCGTGAACCAGTCAAATTGTGAGATTGTTTTAGGATGTTCCATTTGTAGAAGTTTCGAATGGCCTTCCCTCCAGCTGTGAGTTATATGTGGTTAGCTCCGACGTCAGGCTTAGGAGAAGGTTCCTTAACTATGCATCATGTAGGGAGTTGAAGTGGTGTGGGCCGATCAAGACAAGGTAGTAGTTGGACTTGTAGAGGAAACCAGACACTAGTTACATTGAGACATCAAACTGGGCCTATTATGGGTAGTGAGGTTGTGTCAAAGGGTCGTGGTATAGGTTATATATTTTATATATTGAAAAATCCCATAGAGTAGGTTTTTGGACCATCTACGGTAAGAGGTGCAATTTTAGTAGCCTCTATTATTACATATTATCTTTTTGATATATGTTCATCTCCTAAGATAATATCTAAAATTGGGGGGAAATCCCTATGCTTTTTTCATGTTCTTTTGAGGGAGTTTTGTTTCTAGACACACAGTTGGGGATTAGAATGGATGATGTTCTTCAGTAAAAGGAGTTGCCCCTTGAGGGTGGTGGGTGTCACTTCATCTAGGATCATTATATACTCGAGATGATTAGGATTGACATCATTCTCAGTATGCACAAGCTAGTAACATAATGATGATACATTGACTACTACTATAATAGAGAAAACATCACATCATCAATGGATTTGATGTTTACTCACAAGGGTGAATGTGATTCCCATGTGATTTGGGATGTAATAGAGCAACATGGGATGGGAAGGATGATAAAATAGATAACTAGTTTGTTTTTATATGATTAGGGACTGATTCGGGTGGACATTACTCTAGTGGTTTAGTGATTTAGGGATGGGTTTCCTGATGACTTTATAGGTTTACCTCCCAAATGAGTGTTTGACTTCTCTATCAAGATTGTTTCTGGATCTACACTTTTATCCATTCTTATTTACAACCTATCTATGATAGATTTGAATAATCTCAAGGGAATGATATAATATTTGGGAGTGAAGGGGATTATTCGACTTAGCACTTCCCTGTGGGCTTTTCAGTCCTTCTACGAAAAAGGCAGAAAAAAATTTAGGTTATCCATGGATTGTAAAAAATTGAACTAGATAATGGTTAAAACCTAATATCCATTTCCATAGATAGATGATTTTTTTATCATATTCGGGGAGCCTAAGAGTTTTTGAAAATTGATTAGATTTATCGATATCACTATATATTTTTTTGACTTGAATACATACCTTGTATACCAATTAATGGTATTTATGGACTATATGAGTATCAGGTTATGTCGTTTGGTGTCACGAACATTATAGTGGCTTTCACGGTGTTTCTGAAATTAGTGTTATATCCTTACCTAGACTCTTTTTGTTTGTTTTAATGGATGATATCATGATTTATTCTCATAATCGACACGACCATTCCATGTATCTTAAGAACATTTTTTATAAGATCAGAAAAAATCAGTAATATGTTATACTTACAAATTGGAACTTTTGGAAGGGCCAAATTCACTTTCTGGGTCACATCATCTTAGAGATAAGAGTGGTAGTTGGCCATGATATGGTTATAGTTGTAGTTTCCTTGAAAAAACCTAATAAAATTACATTCAATGTTTATTAGAGATATCTAGTTACTACATGACTTTTATACCAAACTTCACACACATAGAAGTTTCATTGACATGCTTAACTAAAAAGGGTGTGAAGCTTTTATGGTCATATTCTTGTGAGATAGCCTTTAAAGATATGAAAGAAAGGCTGACATCCGCACCAATCCTGATACTTCCAGAGCATGTCAAGAGCTAAATGTTGTATAGTGATGCATCAGGTATTTGGCTGGGAGTGGTGCAGATAAATAGAGATAGATTCATGGCATACAAGGCTTGATAGTTGAGGCCACATGAGAGGAATTTATCTACTCATGATATTTAGTTAAGTACGATTGTTATCCCTTTTTTCTATTGGAGGTACTATTAACGGGTAGAGTGATTTGTGTTGTAATCATATCCCAAAATCCTAATTTATAAATTTAGCCAGTGTGATTTGAATATGAGGACTCAATGGTGGGTGGGATCCCTACAGTCCTTTGACATTGAGCTTTCCTACAAATCTGGTAAAGAAAATGCATTGGATGATGTGTGAAGCAGGAGGGCTCAGTTACAAGTAGTGCATCAAGCCAACAGTGAGTATAAGCTTATGACATTATTCTCTGAGATTCATATGGTGGTTGAAAAGATATAGAGACATACATATCTATCATACTTAGTTGTGACCTATACCCTACTAGAGAGAGTTACGATGAGGAAACTATCAGATTCAAAGGGCCTAGTCCTATGGGAGAGTGTGGAAGTTGGGGACCCACCCCATAGTTGGACTATAGGTGAGGATGAGATCAAGAATATCCATGGAAAATTCTTGGATCTAGTAGATATACATGAGGAGATGATTTAAGATTTTCATGCTTTATCTGGGACAGTTCATCATTGAGTCACCAACATGTAACAAGACTTACGTCATCAGTACCAGTTGACGAGTATGAAAAGAGATGTAGTTTTTTTGTTTCGATGTGTTCCACCTGTCATTAGGTGAAGGCGGGACAACAGCAACTATATGGTATTTTACAGTAGTTAAATATTTCATAGTGGAAATGTGATGATGTCATGATTTATTTCATGACTGGTTTACCGAGGTTACCTCAAGCTAGGATGTTGTGTGGGTTATTGTTAATAGACACATGAAGATTTCACATGTCTTTCAAATCAAAGAGAACTTTTGTTTTGATGATCCTAGTGAGTTCTATGTCTATGTGATAGTACATCTCTATGGGGAATAACACATTATAATTTAGGATAGGGATGCTCTCATTCTATTTTTATAAAACATAGTTTTCATCGTGTTTCAGGTACAAAAGTGATTTTGAGAAGAACATACCACATTAAGACTGATGGATAGTCAGAGCGTATGATTCAGTTTCAAGGATAAATTTTGCAAGCATACTTACCTGATTTTGGGGGATAATGGGAGAGGAATATTCCCCTTATTGAGTTCATTTTCAGTCAAAGTTATCATATGAGGATAGAGATGGAACATTATGAGGATTTAAACAGTAGGCCATGTAGATAACCCCTAAGCTAGTTGGAGGAAGGTGATGTAGCTTTATTGGAACCACACCTCGTATAGAAGACATTTGAGTAGGTCCAGTTGATTCAAAAATACATGGATACAACATAGTATCGTAAAAAATAATATGTTTATTTCCATAGATGACCTTTAGAGTTTGAGGTTGGGGATCATTTTTCTTGTTTGTTTCACTAAGTTTGGTAGATAGAATAATAATGAGAAATAGTTAGCTTTCACCACAATATTTCCAGATGTTCAACATATTCAAGACAGTTGGGTATGTGGCATATTGTTTGTAGTTACTTCAGAGGTACCAATCCATGAAATATATATTCCATGTATCTAAGCTTCATAGCTATCATTCAGACCCATCTCACGCTTTTTTTCCTATGTAGTTTGAGTTGTACGATGATGCATCCTTTGAGGATTATCAAATTCATATCGTTGATATGGTCATAGAGGTTCTTCAAGGCGGGTCAATCCATCCTGTATGGGTATTATGGAAATAAGATCATTCACAAGATGTTACTTGGCAGCATGTGGATGAAATACATGTTTGATGGCTAGAGTTGTTCTCAAAAAAATCTTGACCACCCTTGACAGTGACATTTGGGGAAACATTTATGTAATGTGAACAAATGTGAGAACCTAGGTTTTCATATATGTTAAGGATCCCTTATTTTTCTATTTTAACGCATAAATATGTCCTAATGTGAGTACCGAGCTTGGTCATGAGTGTTTTAGGGGTCTATGAAGTTTTTTCCGAGTCTAGAACTTGGTTTTGGGATGAAAGTGTCCTCGTACATTGTTAGTACAAACTGTACAAGATAGGACACATAGTTTAACTAAACTGTACAAAGTAAATGGCTTAAAGGCTACATGGTTTGAGGAAACTATGCTGGAGGAGGTACATTCCCATACAACCAGGTCTACATTTATTTCAGAACATGATAAAGGTATTTTCTGTGATATTTCAATGGTTGGTAAACCATGTGGGTAAACCTTGTAGGGTACCCTTTTTCTATTATAAACCATGTTTTCAAACCGTGGAACTCCTCTATGATAGAATTTTTTTAATATTTTTAAGTTAAAATTAGATCTTCTGTAACGCCTCAACCCCGGTTACCCAGAGTTGATGAATTATTTTAATACATTATTATGACTACAAGGAATCAATTCCCAAAAGATTGATCTGTATAAGAGTCCTGGAAAATAGATTACACACATCAACATTACATTATAACATTAAAAAAAAAAACAACCACATGGTATTCATTGACAAAACTCATATCTCTTAGACTATCCCTATAGCTCAGTCATAATATACTTTTTCGCATTCTAGGAAAAATAAAACATAGAAAGGGGTGAGCTCAAATGCTTAGTAAGAATAACAATAAAGAGGAAACGTTCACAAATAAGTGTAAAAATTTAATGCAGTGTATAAAACTAAAACAAAACCCTTTTAAACATAAACATCAGCATAATATGGAAAAGAAAAATCCAATAATGCCATTTACTTATTCAAATTGATATTCTACTAGTCAAATAATCACATGAAATATCCATAGCTGATTTCATAATGATGGAATGTGTAATGCCAGACATTATAGCCACGTAGTCAAGGCCATGTGCCAAGACTACAAATAAGATTTTGTCAAGGAATTATGAAAAGACACTACTTTGTCTCATGATACCTACCGATGAATCAAAGAGATATTGTAGGCTCCACCCATCACAAATGAAGTCCAATGCATTCCTCATATGAAAAGGATTAAACATAACATAATCATTTGTATTTAAAATAGCGTATGAAATTTAAATACATTATCCATAAACCATGAATGGTATAAAAATAAAACATCCACAGTCAAACATATAACAAAACCTTAAATACAATATGGATGATTTGTATCATAATAAATCAACCTCAATCAAGAATAATATCTCGTAAAGGATGTTGACATAGTTGAAAATGATCAGTAAATTTTTTTGAGAGAAATAACCATTTTTTTATGAAATCATTTAAAAAATCAAATAATGTATATAGGAATTAAATTAAAATATTTTTTTAAATCAAAGTGTCTCATACCACTTTTAATCTTTTGAATAGAATTTACATTATAAAACATTAAAATATATAAAAATAAATCCTTAAAACCCATTTTGAAAACATAGACATTAATGAGAATGGTTTAGAAGAATAAATCATTATAACATTTAAATTGTTTTTTAAATAAAACGTCCCTTAAAAATAATCCATTTGAAAAATATTTTTTAAAACATGTACATGGATAATAAATATGTCCCAGTAGATACTTACTTAAAAACATCCTCGGATAATAAAGAGATTTTGAAATTAACCCTTACCTTGCACTTCATTTGGACTAGGGTACATTCAAACTCTGCTATAATGACCATAGTATGTTATAAAAGTATAATAGAACCATATTATTAATTATTATATCATTAATGATTCATTTATGATTTTATACTTCCCAATTAATAATGATTTCCATGTTAATTTATCATTTTGGGTAATAATCGCTTTATTTATCATACGTGTTTTAACTTGTTATTCTTGATTGTATCATTTAGATCATGATTTAATTACTTCCATAATATAAAACATGATTTATATATCATATATATTTATAATATAAATTTTTATAATAGATAGATATATTAAATGGAAGGAACTATTTATGGAGACGGTAGGTCGTACGTACACATAAATGATGTTTCTGTTTTCATATCATATTGAATAGAAGTAAGTGAATAAGATACATGAAAGGAAATACATCCATGAAAATATATCTCTAGTAGAATAATTCTTTCATATATTACATTCTTATTAAAAATATGTATTTTTATAATCATCATTGAATGGTGAACGTGGGAATGAATCTCATCACGTCGTGGAGACGGTAATCCGTACGTACACATGAGCGACAATATCATTATATTAATTGTGAAATGGTATGTAATTAGATGATGTATAATATATAAATAATCATTAATATTTTATATTTATTATTTACATCAGTTATACTCATTATTATACACATCCAAATAATGTAGTGTTTGAATAACAAACAACACCATGATGTGGAGATGGTAAGCCATACGTACGCACATATGGTGACTCTGTCAGTTATTGGAAGGATTGAATAATGAATATGGTTGTAACATATTAATAATAATATCGTATTTTTTAATAGGTACTGGAGTTATTAATTTTTTATGGACACAATAAAGAAAGAGGATGTAGAAGAAGAAATGAATAAGAAAGTGGTTGGTGAAATTATTACCTCTTCTTCGGGTGTTTCCTTTTGAGTTGATCAAAAGGGATCCATAGGTTGGATTTGTGATAAAATTAATGACAATAGGTTGATTTGAGGGAATTTGTGAGGATATTTGAGTAGGGTTTGGCCCATAAAAAAGGCTTTGGAGGTGTGAATTTGAGAGAAGGGGAAGTTCCCTTTTATAATTGAGGTGAGGGTCACTTTAGGAAAAGAATGAAATATTATTTTTTAATAAAATTATTTTCCGTTTTTTATGGCTCAAAAATAATTTATTTCTAGGATACGGTGGGGATGGGTCAAAAAACACTCAAACAATAGGTTTTAGATAGGTTTAGGTCACCATATTAACTTAATCTTTTAGATTTAACCTTTAGTTAAATAGTTTAACTTTTATGATGTATTCTATTATTATTATAATAAATGGTTAATCAACTTTCTATAAAAATCATGACAACCTCGAGTGGTTCATTAATAATATAACTATAATTATATAAGTTCTTTGGTAGATATGTAGATCTTTAGGACTATTATATAATTTAATAATATAATATTTGTTTTAAAAATATATTTATGTCAATTTTGACACTATTTCGTATTTGGTTTTTTTGAATGTTATCGGAACTTGATTACTTCAAACCAAATTCATTTAATCCACACTAACATGTCATATTCAACTATAAAATTCGTGGATGTCATAAAAACATTAAAATTATATTTATTTTAATATTTATAATACAATTTATCTGGTTCTTTCATTAATAAGTTAATTATTGCATCATCATTGTGTCATACATAAATTTAATTATTTAATTTATAAAAATTATAAATAAATAACCATGATGTAGGAAATATATTTATATTTCTAATTAATATTTATAGTTTAATTTATCTTATGAATAACCCTATATTAAAAATGTTTAAGTTATAAAACATTGAAGTTAAGACTTTTAACTCTTTTTAAAATAAAAAAATAATTAATGTCCTAATCTAATATATGTGAACCAATGTGGATAATATTTTATTACTTAGGTTTTTTGGGTCTAATTACACTTTTCCAATAGAATTAGGACATGTGTTAGGATAATTATAATACCATTTTTCCCTTACATTCCATATTTACTTTTAACCATGGTAAATAAAAGTCAAAAGATACTATTCACCAAAAATTATTTTCATCTTATTGAATAAAATTTTACATACTGATGTCAACCACGTCCCTCAGATTTTTTAAATTCTGATCATAGAAGCGGTAAAATTTAATTTTATGCAAATTTCTTAACGTTCTTAGAAGGTGGGAAAAAGAGGTTAGAAAATTAAATAAAATTTTATACATCTAATTTTATAATAAAATGACTCCAATGAATTACATTGAACTTTTAAAGGTATTATATATCTATTTTGAATTGAAATAAATTTAAATAAAATAATTAATTATTTAAATGAAATAAGTAATTATTTAAATAAAAAGTCGGTTTTAAATAATAACGCAGTGTTTTTAACTATTCATAAAAAATTGAAAGTTTTCAGAAAAATACCAAAAATTTACCCTAAAATAATTTTTATATTCCAATTTTAAAAAATGAAGTCTATTTTACAAAATTAAAAACATATAATTTTCGTTTTTAAATTGAAAATTAATTTCTATAGTCAAAATCAAAAAGCGTGTTTTTAAAAAGTAAAACATATCAAAAGATTGACATGTGTTTATGAAAAAATTAAATGTGAAATTACATATAATTACCTAAATTGTATTCAATGATAAAAATTAAATCTAATTATACTTTAAAACCATTCAAATTCATAATTAAACTATATAAAGTATTTTGATTAAAAAAGTTATTTCAATTAAAACATAGTATTTTTCACTATTCCTCTAAATATGAAAGTCATCAGAAAAGTACCAAAAATTTATCAAAAATAAATTTTTATGCCCCACTTCTAAAGAAGAATTTAATTTCATTAAATTCAATATATAAAAGTGTCAAATATTGGATTTAAAAGGGTTCTCCATTTAAAGGTAGTAAAATTGCATTTAAAAAAACATTATTTATATGAAAAAATTACATTTGTTCTTTTTTTATGTCTAAGAAACACATAATATGGATGTTAATATTATATAGAGTATATAAGATTCAAAATTCAGTTAATACTATTCATAGCCTATTTTTGAATGTCTAGTTTGGTATGTTTTGGTACACTCGAACTCGGTGTTGTGTGTTGTGCAAGCTATTAAATTACTTTAATGAGATAACGTACTATGAAATCATGGGGTGTTACATTCTCCCCTACTTCAATAAATTGTGTCCTCACAATTTGAAATTTATCTTCTAAAATAAAAAGTTAAAAATAGAAAAATACCATTGTGGAAAACCCACATCGGAAATTGGGATAATAAAATTTAGTCTTAATAAAATGGAAAGGGAATGAAAAAGTCATCACCAAATTATGATCTCGATTAGGAGAAAATTGGTGGAAATTAGAGACACATAATTGGAGAAAAACATAAATATTTATAGGGAGTGATTGAGGTCATCAATGACAAACAAGTGTAAAATTTCGGGCCTCAAAGCCATCAATCTATGATGATTTGAAATATCGTTAGTTAAACCAAACATAAGGTATTAGGATAACACATTTATTGTTTTAATATCCCTTCCCTAAAGTTTAATAATTAATTTATTCATATAATATGTGGAAGAAATATACTTGACAAGTATAGTTTCATCCTTCCACTAATTCCTACGACAAACTCATCTTTCACTCCAAAATATTATCGAAATAAAAAATATTCTATTGATCCAAATCATATAGTGTACCAAAAAAATAAATTTAAAACTCAGTTGTCATAATATTAAAAAAAATACTACATTATACAAACCATTACATCATGTATGCCAGTGGTAGGTGATCCACCCTTGTCACCCTTCGGTTGTGGGTTCTAGTCTCGCGGCCTTGCCCGATGCGACGTGTTGTCACCTGACCTCCGGGTTGTCCTTTTTATGACAATCCAAAAATAATCTCAAGAAGTGATTTAACCTTAAAAATAGAATCCAATATCAAACAAAATATATTCTAACCATTGGACATATCCACAGTATTCTATCCGAACTCACAGTCCATAATTTATAAGGAAGGTCACACAATATACCTGTGAATACTTTCATCATGTATTCTCTTAAAACATGGTAATAAAATGAATTTCCAGAAAACCATATTTGAATAGGTATTTAGTTTATTAATCCTTCTATAAATATTAGAATACTTTATATACTCATAAAATCTAAAAAAGTTGTAAACTCCAACAATGATAGAATATACAAATCATTAATCAGTTTCAAGGTAGTCAAGAATATCGAATATAATCTATCCAAATCAATCATATATTATTCCAAATTCCCTACCTCGGTATCAGAACCATATTATTTTTTATATTTCTCTCAACCATATATTTTCCAAAAAAATTAACCTCCTATTGAGTCACTTTTCTTGGCTCCACACAATCTCATGTCCATAATGAAATTTTACTGTAGTACAATCATTTTATTCTCTATAATTCTTATAGCACGTACATCATTAATAAAATACTAAAATGAAACAATACTTTGATAACAACAAAAGAAATAAAATCAGTTTTCTTCATCTTTGGTAGTATCATAACTTGATTATTGTCCAATAGTAGAATTTGGGGTATACTCTAATGATTTTGACAATGCTTCGCATAGTGTCCCAACTCATTACAGATAAAGCATTATACAATTGAAACATTTTTCTTACCCTTGCAATCACGTACTCAGTGTCCTTTTTCTCCACACTTATAACAGACTCTCATTCCCTTTTAAGCATTTAGAAAGGTGGTTATTTCAAAATTTATCACATATGGGAAAATCCTTCTTTACGTTATTCCATTTATACATCTTTCTCTCTATAGTCCTTTTATTCTCTTACTTCTCTTCAAAGTCATAGGACTAAATCAATTATTTAGTTAACTTATTAACACATGATACTATTTCTTCATATGATGAAAATACATGGTAGACTATTTCCATTTTAAATTTTGGGTTAATACCATGAATTATATGATCCTTCATTATCTTTTGATCAGGATTATTGCTGGAATTCTCATTCCATCTACTAGGCACCATTTATATACAATGGTAAACACTATGTTTGATTATGAATCGCAATGCATAATTTCAAACATGTAAAATATGTAACGGAAATTGAAAATATTATGTGTATAATATATAATCATAAACAATGTTTTCTTTGAGTAAGTATATACTCCTAAATCATTCATAATGACCTGTAATGAAAATGTGAATTATCCTAAGCATATCTCAGGGGAGTTTCTTAACCAATAGTGCAGGAAGGCCCATTTTCATGTACCGGGATACCCCAGGTCAAACCCAAAACTCCTTGTCGGTGTTTTCACAAGTAGGTACATCTGTACCAGAGCCGCCTCTACCAGCTCATATCTAGACAGGGATGTATTTTTGGAAACTACTCAAAATCCCTATATTACAAAAATTCTAGGATGTTCGTCTATACTAATCTTAAAAGTTTATCTTTGGGTGATTTTCTCTAATCAGTGTTTATCTAAATCTATTTCAAGGTTGTTAAAAAATTCCTTTGATATCAACTATAATTCCCCGACCCTAGTTACCCAGAGTCAGTGAATAATTTTAATACATTGGCATGATTACAAGGAATCAAGTCCTGAAGGACCGATCTGTTTAGTTGTCTTGGAAAATAAATTACATACCTTAACGTTAAATTATAAAAAGAAAAAAACAACAACAACAGTGACTTCTTCTTCTCCCTTAGACTACCCCTACAGGTTAGTCATAATATATTTTCCACCTTTTGGGAAAAATAAAACAAAAAAAGGGGTGAGCTCAAACACTTAGTAAGGATAACGATATAACAGAAACTTTCTCAAATAAGCATGAACATTTAAGGAAATGTATAAAACTAAAATAAAATAATTTTAAACTTAAACTTCAGCATAATATGGAAAAGATAAATAAAATAATCATTTTTACACATTCACGTGGATATTCTACTAGTCGAATAATCACATGCAATATCCAAAGCCAATTTCATAATGATATAATGCATAATGTCAGACTTCATAACCACATAGTCCAGGCCTTGTGCCAAGACTAAAAATAAAAAAAATTCAAGGCCTTGTTCCAAAAAGCTAGTTTATCTCATGAGACCTACCGATACATTGTGGAGCTATATCGGGCTCCACCCATCACTTACTAAGTTTTAATGCATTCCTCATGTAAAAATGATTAAATATAACATAAACAATCGTATTAAAACAAGCATAAGAAATGTCAATACATTATCCATAAACCATGAATGGTATAAAAATAACACATCCATAGTAAAAAATCTCAAAAATCCATCAATAAAATATGGAATATTAGTATCAAAATAAATCATCCTCGATTAATAATAATATCCCTTAGAGGATGTTGACATGGTTGAAAATTATCTGTATAAATCATTGAGAGAAATATAATTTTTCCATGAAATCATTTCAAAGTCACATAATTTATAAATGAACTAATTTAAACTATAGTTTTGAATCAATGTGTCCAATACCACTTTGAAACATTTTAAAGTAATTAACATTTTAAAACATTCAAGTCCACATAAATAAATCCTTAAAAACCATTTTGAAAAAAACATTGATCGAAAAGGTTTAGAAGAATAAATAATTAAAACATTTAAAATGATGTTTTAATAAAAAGTACCTAAAAAGGAATCCATTTGAAAACAATTTTATAAAACATGGACCTGTATAATAAATATGTCCCAATATATACAAACATAAAAATAACCTCGGATAATAAAGAGATTGTGAAATTAACCCTTACCTTGCACTTTCCTTTGGTCGATGGTACGTTTAACCTCCTATATGATGAACATAGTATGTTATTAAATTATAATATAACCATATTCATAATTATTATATCATACATGATTCATTTATGACATTATACTACCCATTTATTAATTATTTCCATGTTAAATTAACATTTTGGGTAATAATAGCTTTCTTTATCATACGTGCTTTCACTTGTTATTCTGGATCATATCATTTATATAATGATTTAAATACTCCCAGAATATAAAAATTTATTTATATATCATATGTATATAATATAAATATTTATAATATGTAGACATAGGAAATGGAAGGCACTGTTTATGGAGATGGCAGGCCCTACGTAAGCATAAACACTGTTTCCATTTTCATATCGTATTGAACAGAAGTAAGTGAATAAGATAGATTTATGTACATAAACGCATAAATATATATATAAAGTAGAATTATTATGTCATATATTATATAATTTTTAATAATATATATTTTTATAATCATCAATGAATGGTGAACATTGGAATGAATCTTATCGTGTCATGGAGACAGTAATCCGTATGTAAGAACAAGCGAAAATATCATTATATTGATGGTGAAATCGTATGTAATTGGATGGTATATTTTATATAAATAATATATAACATGTTATATTTTTTATTAACATATCTTATAATCATTATTATACTCATCCAAATAATGAAGTGTTTGAATAACAAACGACACCACGACGTGGAGACAGTAAGCCGTACGTATGCACATATGGTGACTTTGACATTTATAGGATGGATAGAATAATGAATATCGATGTACCATAATTACAATAACATCACTTTAGGTAGGAGGTACTAGAGTTTTTATTTTTTAATAGACACAACAATGAATGATGAAGTGGAAGAAGAAAAAAACTTGAAAGAGGGTGGGGAAATTATTACCTCTTTTTCAGGTGTTTCCTTTTGAGTTGATCAAAAGGGATCCTTAGGATGGCTTTCTGATCAATTTAAGGACTCTAGGTTGTTTTTTTTTGTGAGGATGGGAGGATATTTGGGCAGGTTTTGGCTGATCCAAATGCCTTTGGAGGTTTGATTTTGAGATAAGGGGAAGTATTCTTTTATAAGAGAGGTGAGGGTCACTTTAGGAAACGCTTGAAATATTATATTATAATAAAATAATTTTCGGTTTCTAATGGCTCAAAAATAATTTTTTTCTAAGATAAGGTATGTATGGGTAGAAAACCACTCGACCAATAGGTTTTATACAGTTTTAGGTCACCATATTAACCATATCGTTTAAATTTAACCCTTATATAAATAGTTTAACTTTTACCATGTTTTCTATTATTATTATAATAATTGGTTAATTAACCTGCTATAAAAATCCAAGAGAACATGAAGTGGTTCATTAATGATATATATATCATTATATAAGTTCTTTGGTAGAACCATAGATTTTTATGACTGTTATATAAATTAATAATATAATATGTGTTTAAAAAACTCATTTATGTCAATTTTGACACTATTTAGTATTTGGTTATTGTGAAAGTCATCAAAACATGAATACTTCGAACCAAATACATTTAACAAACCCTAACATTTCATATTCAACTATTAAATTTATTTGTGTCATAAAAACAATGAAATTATATTTATTTTAAAATTTATAATACCATTTATTTGATTCAATCATTAATAAGGTAATTACTACATCATCACTGTGTCATAAATAAATTTAATTATTTAAGTTATAAAAATTATAATTAAAATAAAATGATGTCTAAAATATTTTAAATTTCAAATGAATATTTTTTTCCTAATTTATCTAATGCAAACCTTTATCTTAAAAACGGTTTAGTTATAACACTTTGAATTTAACACTTTTAACTCTTCTTTAAATAGAATAATAATTAATATCCTAATATAATAAATGTGGACCAAAGTGGATCATATTTCATTAATTAGGTTGTTTTTGGTCTAATTACACTTATCCAATAGAATTAAGACATTTTTTTGGGAAATTACAATATCATTTTTACTCTTAATTACACTATTTACTTTTAACCGTGGACAATAAAAAGTCAAAAGTTATTATTGAACAAAAAAAATTTAATCTTATTGAATCACATTTTTCTTACTAATGTCAACCATGTCTCTTAGATTTTCGAAATTCAACTCACAGATGTAGTAAAATTACGTTTTATGAAAATTTGCTAATGTGCCTCGAAGGTGGGTAAAAATGCTTAAAAAGTTTAATAAAAGATTATACAACTAATTTTATAATATAATTACTCCAATTAATTATGTTGAACTTATATAGGTATTATATTGCTATTTTTACTTAAAATAAATATAAATAAAATAAATAATTATTTAAATAAAAACATTTAAGTTGCATTTACTAATTTTAAATTAATTCTTGTTGTCAAAACCAAAAAGCGGGGTTTTAAAAATTAAAAACTATCAAAAGATTGACAAGTTTTTATGTCAAATTTAAATGTGAAATTACTTATAATGACCTAAATTGTATTAAATGATAAAAATTAAAACTAATTATTCTTCAAAAAACATTCAAATTCATAATTTAATACTATAAATTATTTCGCTTAAAAAAGTTTTTTTCAAATGAAGCTTAGTATTTTTAACTATTCATCAAAATATGAAAGTTATCAGAAAAGTTCCAAAAATTTATACACACTTAATTTTTATGTCTCACTCCTAATAAATAATTTAGTTTCATTAAATTGAATATATATAATTGTCAAATATTGTTTTTAAAAAGGGTTCTCCATTAAAAGGTGGGAAAATTGCATTTAAAAAAATACTTATTTTATCTGAAAAAGATGAATTTGTTATTTTTTTTATCTAAGAAACACATAATATAGTTGTTAAAATTATATAGAGTATACAATATTCAGAATGAAGTTAATAATATTCATAACAACTTTTTGAACAACTATTTCAGTATGTTGTGGTGCACTCGAACTCGGTGTTTCATGTAGTGCAACCTATTAAATTACTTTAATGAGATAACGTATTATGAAATATTGGGGTGTTAAATATTATATAAAACCAAAATTAGGTTTTAAACTCTACCCATTTTATAGTGTTTGAAAAGCTCTTAAAGGATCCTATGATAGGGTTTGCGCTAAACTCTCTGCCTGAAATCCGATTCAATCACAGTTTTTCTCATCGAATCTGTATCAGTAATATATACATTACTTTTTAGAATTTATTTTATTCTTTAAAATATCTTCTTAGCTATTTTATTTTAGGATCATATTCCCTTTTTTCTATTCTACATCCATTATCATATTTCTCTGAAACTCAGATAAATCAGGACTTCATACTAGATGATCACCCCACTACCAAGTTGAGGAAGGTGGTCTATGATTTTCATTTGGATTTTGGGGATTTTTAGAGATATCTTTTTTTACGCCGATTAGACTCTCTAGTGTAACCAAAATTTTGAACGGGTTACTTGCAATAGAGGTTATCGAACCTATTAGGGATCCCCATAGGATATATTATGATGTGTTGGAACTCATTGCTCGAACCCTAGTAAACCATGGGGTCCACCTCATAGAAATACCTTTATCATTCAATGTTAAACAACCCTTTGGGGTGTGTTTTTAGATTTTCATGATATAAGTATCCAATTAAGAATGGAATGAGTAATTTGGGTTGGTTAAGATATGGTTTTCTTCATTTTCCCTAATATATATATTATATGATGAATTTGAATTGGTTAATGGTTGAGTTGATCAAATGTGATAATTGGAATAAATGTATTCAATTAGATGGGTAGGTATACCCATGGGATATGATAAATTGTGAATGTATGATTAATGGGTTGGTATTACCATGTGATTCGTTAAACATATAATGGTGATTCATTGGTTTTTATATCTATGTGGATTGATTTAATGTAATAGCCTATGTTAGTGTGTAGAATCATATAGAATTGATTAGTTAAATGGATGAAATTATAATAGTTTAAATAGATTCCATGGATGTCTCCCCATGAATTAAGAACATGGTATTGTATGATAGGGATAGCGTATAATCCATGGTTATTGATTCAATTGTATGGGTAGAGCCACAATATCCCATTGATCGGTCTTGCTTGTAATTGCACAAGACATGTTGATACACATCATTTGGGGATTCCAACTAGTTTCACTATATGGTACAATAATGGAATATGTTAAATTTTTGGTTATACAGTAATTCTATGGGTTTGATAGATTTTTTATATGGTAAGGTCATGTGGGTTGGATAGGGATGGATGTTGGTGAGTTCGTGTTACATGTTCACTTGTCTTATAACTTCCTAATTAATCGATACCACTTATTGTAGGGAGCCTTTTGAGACCGTCTGGTTTTAATTATTTCAATAGACAAATTTTGTGGGATTTCACACTTCTGTTATTACTTACTCCCACTTTTTTAGTATAATGCTTTGTGATTATTAGAACTGTATAGACTTCTGGGTTGTTACCTACTGGGATGTTTATCACAGACTCGGTTTGGGCCTCCTTGGAGACCCAAAAATATTATATAGTTGTAGGTCATAATAGTGGAATGTTCCCTAACACTGTTTTTTGATCATTTATTTTGAGTATGAGGGGATCATACCATGATAAGGCTTACTATGCTACAAGAACTTTTTTCACTTATGGTCATTTTGGATTCTAGTATTGTGATGTATTTCCATTTTCATGTACTAGCTATTTTATAGTTACATGTATCATCTTCATCATCAAGTTTGTTTCATTTATGTGCTTGTTATATATCCTTGTCTTTATGGTCTATTATATCTATTATATGTTAATTGTATCTTCTTTTCCAGTTGAATGTATTTGACTTCTATTGTGATATACTCTGGTAATTGGGGAATACTCTTCCAGATGACTCGCCACAGCCCTAACTACTAGTCGACAACCTCTAGTGTCTGGAGAAATGAGCTTGATGCCATGTAGACACCGGGCCCGGGCCACTATTGAGTGGAATCTGGGTCTGGGATGTTACATGATCCATCTAACTATTTTCCATATAAATCCACCTATAATTGAATTTATTTGAAATGTATCTTAGGATCCCCTTTATAGCTATCATATGCAATTCATTATAATTGGGTTGGAACGTGGAAAAAAGTGTGATAACATAAAAAATGTATGGCTTAGTGGTTTTCAATTACATGTGAACTCAAATAAATATCATGATCTGCATCTCATTAATTTTTATCCCATCATTATCGTTTCCCATATTTGTACCCACTTAAATGTGTGTTGACACCATATTTTCTTCATAAGTGTCTAACATTGTCAAGAGTTCATTAGAGTATCTCTCTTGTTAAAAAATTTAAATCTAATACTTGGGAATTTTGTAATCGTTATTATGAATTTAATTTCTCCTAGCACTGGTTTCCTAATCTTTCTATCCAATTTTTTGAAAACACCTCCCACCAGATTTATGTTTTTCCTGAAAAAATATATCATCAATATGCACAATCACAAAAAGTGACATAGTTTATGTCTATTTACATACATTTCTTTATAAACCATACCATTATAAAAAATCATGAGTTTAAAATATTTATCATGTATCACATATCATGACCTTGGTAAAATCTTCAATCCCTAAAATTATTTATTCATAATGTATGATATACTTCCATATGAGTCAAGAATAAATCCTTTGAGTTATTCTATGTACAATTCCCCGTTAATTTTACTATATAGGAATGATTATTTAGTATCCATTTGAAATTTCTTCAATAATATTTGAGATTATATAGAAAATAATATTCTATTTAACTCATGTATGGAAACTAGATAAAAATATTTGTGAAATTTACCCCATTAATTTTAATGTATCCCTTATTTTCAAGTTTGTATATGTTTCTTTCAATTTTACAATCTATATCAATCTAATTTTTGAAAAAAAATTAGGATCTCATAGATTCCCTTCGATGCTATTGGAAAAAAATCCAAATTTTAATTCATTTCAATATATTCTAGTTCTTCATTCATTGCTTAAATCAATTCCTTATGTTCAAAAAATCAATAACTTTCTTAAATGATACTTATGACAAAATACTAGTGTAACCTGATTCCATGATCATCTATCTTTCCTACACATCTTGATTCTACTCCGCAAAGATTTATTCATTATCCATATTTTTTATTAGCTTTCTATTTTCTATTTTAGACATTAATTCTCAATCTTCATCATTGAAAAATCCAAAATCGCGATCCTTTGTTTGAACTCTTGATTTTTTTGTATTATGTTCAACAGGTTCTGAACTAAAAAATTCATCCTCTTCATAATAAATTATTATCTTACTTTTTTATAAAATTCTAAAAAAAATTGACATTGTTATTATGAATTATTCTTGGAGACATGTTGATTTAACACCTAAAAGATTAACTATTTTCGATGAATCCCATAAAGATTCCATCTTTGACAATATCATCAAAAATTCCTCCACTTCTATCCATTTAAATGAAAAAAATTAATTTCAAAAACCATTAAATGTTTAATAATTCTCTTACATTTTAGCGGCATCTCATAATGAGTCATTTCTAATTTTAGCCTTTAAAAAAGTGTTATGAATTGTTCCATCAATTTTATTGGACTCTAACTAGAAATAGCTTAAGGTGTCATGTTATTTCAACATAGTTCTAGTATTATATATTATAATTATGTTCTTACTTTATGATATTCCATTTTTTGTCTATTATATAGAGAGTTTTATTAATGAATTATGCCATGTTTGGTAAGATACTCTATGAACTGTCTATTTTCATGCTCACTCCCATTTTCTGGTGTAAAACTATATATGTATAAGACTATATATTTCTCTAAAAATCTTCTACAACTATTGAATAATCAATGTGTTACAATTTTTCAGACAAGAACGTGATACATTTTATCATTATTAAATAATATATGAATATTATAAAATAATGTTCTCTATTTTTTGAATTATTAGATAATGGAATGCCTAAATTAGAATAAATCGATTTTAGAGGCTTCAATGTTTTAATTTCATCTCTCTTATTTTTCTATTTGACATATTTTTACTTTTAAAAATTTTCAAAAATTGTGATGGTGCAATATTTTTGTAATGGAATATTCCTCAGATATTATTCTATGATTGGTTCATTTTTACTTGTTTGGAAATAATGACAAACTATACTATTCCATAAATCATTTTCCACATGTTTTCCAATGTAACTGCATGAACCTTCTCCCCTAATTTGTATTAGAATTTATTAGGTTTTTATTGAAGGACCTCGCAACACCCTGAGAGAGGAGGGGTGAATCGGGGTGTTAAATTTCTCTTCTAAACTGATGGATCTTGTTCCCATGGTCTTTGAAACCTATTAAACTTATCTGAAGAGAAAGTGCAAAAAAATCTCATGCAAAGTGAAGATAAAATAATTTTACTTGGTTCACCACTAAGGGATACATCCTGGGATCATATGCCCATAGGTGGTTATTTGTACCAAATTCCACTACTATTAAATAGTTTTGGAGTATCAATGTTTAGTACAGTCACATTGTGCAAGTCTCACTACCTCTACATGGTTTTAGGGATAACACACTATGTCTCTCAGATTACTTCTGTTCACTCCCCCGTTCTCAGTTTGTTAGGAAGAATCTAACTTAGTTTTTCGACATGAAGGTTTATTCAATGAGTTTTAATTATATCATTCATCCTTAATTGTAGATGGATACTCTGTTGAAGTTCTATTTTTTTCATAGATAATGTTTATTTTTCCACATACTGATAGTCTGAGAATGGTAGCTTCTTCCTCTGCATACAGGAGGGCTCCACATACCACCTCCACATACCACCTCTATGTACCACCTCTGTGTACCTCTTATGTATACCACCTCTATAAACAGCCGCCATGTACCAACTCAATAAATCATTAATACGTACTGACATTGCATACAACATTTTCATATACCTTCACTCCTTCTAATGCATACTAATTCTTCATCATGGACAATCTTTCACACACGACCTTCATTACGGTGCATCCTTTCTTCCTAAACCACCTTATTCAGCAGACTACTTATTTCATGAGCTGGTCTTCTTCCTCTACGTACTATATTCCATGAACAATTTTGGAATACATCGAATACATTTCATATTTTTAATTAATGTTTTTTTAGGGTTCTCTTCTTATGAACTGCTTCAGGAATTATCCAAATTCCTCTCATATTAGTAATTTTAGAGCCATTCACTAAAGAAGGGATTGTCACATCTTATATAGGAAAGATAAATACAAAAAATATTCTAAACTAATATTTACTGATTCTTAGTGTAACATACCAAGTAAGTAATGAATAATATATATTTTTATCTATGTCTATTAATGAATTAGATAGTGTTTTAGAGGCTTAAAATGAAAAAAAAAATCCAATCTTAAGCATTGAATACACTAATATTCTTAAAATATTGTTTTACTTCCTTTTGATGGAAAACCCTTATTAAATCAAAATTTTTACAATTGATAATCTATATTTGTCAAAATAAACATATTCATTATGATTTGGACATTGAAATTTACATTGGATAAATTTTTGGTATTTTTCGGACAATGTTCATTTTTTTATGAATAGTGAAAAATACTGCATTTTATATCAAAACTGCTTTTTAATCTAATTTATTTATATGATTAGATTATTTTTTGAATTGGTCTTAAAGTTTAATCTGAATATATTTTTACCATTTAATCCAATGGTGGACATTGGAATCAATTTCACTTTGAAATTGGACTTAAACTGGTGTCAATCTTTTGATACTTATTGTTTCATAAAAACACGATATTTGCTCTGACAGCGGGAATTAATTATTAAATTAATTAATGTGACTTATATGTTTTGAATTTTGTAAAATAGACTTCATTTTTGAATTTGGAATGTCAAATATTTCTTAGGGTGAATTTTTGATATTTTTCTGAAAAACTTCAATTTTTGATGAATAGTGAAACCACTAAGTGGTACTTATAAAAACTGATTTTCCATTTAAATGAAAATTTTCCACCTTTGTATTTTGAATTTCAAAAATCCTACATACATGGTTTCCATTAAGAAGTAAAATGTGGTTCAATGAGATTAATTTTTTTTGGTGAATAGTAACTTATTAAGTTTTTAATTGCGATTAGTGGTAATTAGTGTAGTTTAAGGTAAAAATAATGCTTTAATAATATGAAATGACCTAGACACTTGTCTTAACCTTATTGGATGTGTCATGGACGACCAAGACAAGCCATGGGTCAACTTAGGGACCACATGGAGCCACTTTGGTTGGAAAATGACATAAATAACTTTTTATTTAATGTAAAAATAAAAATGACACAAACATAATATGATTTACGAAAAAAAAATTTAAATGGGGTTATACAAGTCAGATTTTTGACTATAAATATTCATTGGTAGGATAAAAATATTTCATACATCATAGTATTTTTTTTATAATTTTTTACATTAAATAAATAAATGTATTTATGACATCATAATGATGTAGCGATTACCTCATTAATAAAGGATTTAAATAAAATGAAAAGATAATGTAAAATCTATGACCTACACATGTCCAAAACCTAATAGATGGGTTGATTTCGAACCCTTATCACCTTATCCTCTAATTATATCAATTTGGGACTATTTAAATCCAAAACGCATTTTCAAATAAAGTAATATTTCTTTACTTTCCGAGAGTGCCCCTCCTCTACTCTTATAAAAGGCCCCCACCTCTACCTCCTTACCCACACTCCCAAAGCCTTTGGTTCGGCCAAACCCTGCCCATTTTGTCTCTCCACATCCCTCTATTACTCCTTGAAGCCTCACTTTGGGCAGAATACTTCCCAAGAAAGCCTTTGAGCTCAAATCTAAGAGAGTTACCCGATTTTAAGGTAATGTCTTCACTTGAGTCCTTTTGTTTTATTTTGCTTCTCCAACCCCCTAAACACTTTTTATTTATTTATTTTGTAACAACTCAAGTATATTAAATATACTAGGATGTTTTTATAAGAAGGATTCAAGCTAAACTTACACACACCTACATCTAATGGTTAATGAACATACGGTTTCTGTGGATGGTGAATTTATGCCTCCCAAAACGATGATTGTTAAACATTCCTTTAAAACCTTCAAAGGTGGACATTAAGATGAAACTATATTTATATATTATATATAATATGTTTATGTTTTCCTTAAGCTTCTGTATTTTTTTTTGTCATACCTTTATTATTTCCATTATTGGTAAACGCGATATCTTCATTTAAGGAAGTGCAGACTACCGCCCCCTCAAAGTGATTTGATTCGTTAAATACCATATGTGGGACGCATAAAATATGGAACTATGATATTATATATAATATTATACTGGAATTATAATATACCTTTATATCATTATGATTCCATTCTATACAATACGAAATAGAAATGAAAGTAGCGTTCATGCGTACGTACGGCTTATCGTCTCCATGAACGGTGCATTTCATTTCTTACCTTTAAATGATTATGTAATATTATAAATGCACATATATACTGGATATATATGATATATATGATATATACATCATTATTATAATCCTCGATATAATAGATGCATGAACAACTTGTAATTATAAAGGGTTTATTCTGACTCAAGTACCAATGATCGATAGAACGACCGTTATTAACTTAAATAATTACATAGTGTTCATCACATAGCAATAAGTGATATAAAGGAATAATGAACTTGGAAAAGGTTCTTAATAAAATAAAAATTAACTCAAGTTTATTATTCAGGAGATTAAAGAACGACCGAGTCAAGTCGGACCCGAGGTATGGGACTTCGTCTCAATCTCCTTTCATTGAGGAATATTTTGTTTTATACACAACTTTTTTTTATATGGTGTATAAACCCCTTTGACTTTAACATTTATTCAAAAGGAATCTTTTTTATACGAAGCGTTTACTAAATGTCAAAAGGGAATGTTTTTGTCGTACGTAAGCGGCGACAACGACTTCTCCATCGTCGTGACCATTATTTGAGTTTCTGCTTCCACTACAAGCCATACCTTCTTTTTAAAAGAAATATAAATACCATGTTTTACTTTTCTTTTATTTTGGTATTTAAAATGGTTTTCATAATGTTTTTATATCAATGTGTTGTATTTATATCTTGTGATTGAAAGGTGGAAATGTTATGTTTCCTATATGCATGTTTTATGTGATACGATTATGTTGAGGTTCTTGGGAATTATTATGAAGACGGGTGGTTTTGTGATAATCTAAGGGCGGGTGAGCCCGATACAGCTCTCCAATGCATTGGGTAACACGAAGGAGTGTAACATTAAGGTTTCTCCAAAGAGATTTAGGTAATATACTGTGATGGGTATTCCAAACATAACCAAGAGGGTTACTCCCTATGTAAGAATGTTATGAATGCATCAAGTTACCATTATGTCTTATGATTTCTATGATTTATTCATGATTTGATGAGGTATGTTAAATTGATTATGTTTTATGGGTAAATTATGATCTCATTATTATGTATATATGTACGCATGTTTCCTTTCCATATTTTTATATCCCTTACTGATCTTTTTATGCTCATCCCAAGTTTTTTAAAATGTTTTTCACAGGTCAAGGGAAAGGTACATGATATGATGATAGTGTCAAGGAAGTGTCAAGAAAGAATACATGTTTTATTTTAAATATGTTTCCATTGATGGGAATGAAGAATACTGTCTTTATATAACCACTTTTTTTATATGTGGAATGTAATGCAAGTTTTATGATCTAATTCTCTAACACTCTAAACCCGAAAAGATCCTCAATGTGTAATCTTGTAATAACTCAAGATTAAGTAAGGATTAAGGATGGGGCCTTATAGTTGGTATCAAAGGTCGGTTTAGATAACTTTAGGAGTTAGAATTTTTTTAAATGGTTATCCATAAATATATTTTTTGAAATGATATAGCATTTGAATATTACCATGTTGTTTCATATAAGACATGTTTGTTCAGAATGGTTTTTCGCAGAAAAAAACAGGGAAGCAGTGCTAGGAAGGCATACAGAAGGAAATAACCTTCCGAATCAGAATCCCGGGATGGTCGTAATTGGAACTACAAAGTTTGTTGCAGTGATGGCACAACTGAATCAGGCTATAAATGGTGGTGGTATTCATGCATGAGATCAGCCAGATCAACCGTAGAGGAACATGTCAGTGGTGGAACATTTCATGAGGCAACTTCCCCCATCATTCAGAGGATCATCTGACCCTGTGTTAGCTGAAGGGTGGATTAAAGCACTGGAGAATATTTTCAATGTCAGGGGGTGTTCAGACAATCAAAAGGTTAGTCTTGCTATTTACCGTTTGGAGGGTGAAGCAGATCAGTGGTGGTCGATGGTTAAAAATATCAGGGACGCTGATGAGATTGATGCTATCGACTGGGGGTGAATTCAAAGGTATGTTTCATGAGAAGTATTTTCCTAAGGCTATTCGACTTAGGATAGAAAAGAAATTCTTGGAATTGAGGCAAGAGGAAGACTCAGTGGCTACCTATGAAGAAAGGTTCACTCGATTGGCAAGGTAAGCTCCACATTTTATCCGAGACCTTGATAGTAAAATCAATCGTTTTTTCTCAGGATTAAATCCAAAATATCGAAGGGAATTAGCTTCTCGTGAGTTTAAAAGTTATGAAAAGCTTGTTTGATGTGCTGAGAAGGTGGAAATGGAGTTTTCCGATGACCAAGTGTTATATAACAACCAGCAGAAGAAGAGACTGAGGTGTCAAGAGAAAGGTAAGAATTCTTCAAAAAAGGCTGATGGTAAGAAAACTAAGTTTCTAGTTTGTGATAAATGTGGAAAAGGGAATGCAGTGGAATGTCTTCTGAATTCTGTAAAGTGCTACCGATGTGGTAAGATGGGACATAAGGCTAGTGATTGCACAGAAAAAGATCAGGGTGACGGTAAGACCAAATTTGATTTACAGTTAGTGAAATGTTATAAGTGAAATGAGATGGGTCACTATGCAAATGAGTGTCTAACAAAGAGCTTGAGTGATGGGAAGCAGTTAGACTACAAGAAGAAAGGGGTGGTGAAATCCTTTGCAACTACTTCAGCAGATGTCGGGCCATAAAATGAAGTTGTATCAGGTACTTTTTTTGTTTTTTCAGATTATGGCAGTGTGTTGTTTGATTCGGGGTCTACACATTCTTTCATCTCTGAAAACATTTCTAGTAAAATGGGAATACCATCTCAAGAAGTGACTCCTGAAGTTGTGGTAAAAACACCTGGGGGAAATGTTGAGGCAAAAAGAATTTATAAGAATCTTCCTATCCTTATCCGTGTAATGAACCTACTTGAGAACCTTATTGGTTTACCTCTAATAGAGTTTGATGTTATCCTAGGTATGGATTGGCTCTCTATTTACCATGCTAAGATTGACTGTAGAGCTAAAGAAGTTTTTTTTCAGAAATACTTTCAGTCTGTGTACAAGAATGAACCCTTACTATTGATAACTTATCAAGAGGCCAAGAAACTTGTAATAGATGGAAATTAATGTTACCTTGCACACATCGTTGAAAATAAAGGAACTGTTCAGATTAATGATGTGCCAGTGGTAAATGAGTATCCTGATGTTTTTCCTGATGAGTTTCCTGGAATAATACTAGATCGGGAAGTTGATTTTACTATTGACTTAGTTCCTAATGCTAAGCCAATTTCAAAACACCCTTATCGAATGGCTCAAATTTAACTTTTAGAGTTGAAGGAGAAATTTCATGATTTATTAGAGAAAGGTTTCATTCGACCTAGCACATCACCTTAGGGTGCTCTTATTTTATTTGTTAAAAAGAAATATGGTTCTATGATACTTTTCATTGATTATAGAGCATTGAATAACATCACTGTTAAGAACAAATATCCTTTTCCTCATATTGATGATTTGTTTGATCAGCTCCAGGGAGCTCAGTTTTTTTCAAAGATTGGCTTGAGATCGGGGTACCATCAGCTGAAGGTAAAGGAAGTAGATGTTCCGAAGACCACGTTCCGTACAGGATATGGCCATTATGAATTTGTAGTAATGCCTTTTGGGCTAACCAATGCACCTGCTGTATTCATGGACTTAATGAATAGCATTTTCCAGGAGTTCTTGGATAAGTTTGTGGTGGTTTTCATTGATGATATTTTGGTGTTTTCTAAAAGTAAAGAGGAGCATGAAATACATTTGAGGTTATTTTGAAAACCTTAAATGAAAAGAAACTGTATAGAAAATTCAGAAAGTGTGAGGTTTGGTTGCAACAAATTTCTTTCCATGGTCATATTGTTTCTAAATATGGAATAAATGTTGATCCTGCAAAAACAAAAGTTGTAGAAGAATGGCCAAGACCCACAAATGTAACCGAGATTCGTAGCTTCCTTGGTTTGGCAGGCTATTACCGAAGGTTTGTTAGAAATTTTTAACGGTTATCTAGTCCAATGACTAAGATAACTCGAAAGGGTGTTAAGTTTATCTGGACAAAAGAATGTGATGATTGTTTTCAGGAATTGAAAAAAAGATTGGTGAATCCTCCAGTTTTGGCACTACCTTCCCGGAATGGTGAGTTTGTTATATACAGTGATGCTTCATTGAAAGGACTTGGTTGCGTCCTAATGCAGAATGATCAGGTAATTGCTTATGCTTCATGACAGTTGAATACTCATGATGTAAATTACCCTACACATGATTTGGAATTAGCTGCTGTTGTTTTCGCTTTAAAAATTTGGAGGCATCATTTGTATGGAGTAAAGTGTGAAATATATACTAATCACAAAAGTTTAAAGTATATATTCACTCAGAAAGAGTTAAACATGAGAGAGAGGAGATGGCTGGAATTAATTAAGGATTATGATTGTACCATTCATTACCATCCGAGAAAAGCAAATAAAGTGGCCGATGCTTTGAGTCAAAAAGTAATGCTTCATTAGCAATGTTACGTTTGGAAGGTGATCCTTTGGTTAAGGATTTGATGAACTTTGGAATAGAAGTTGTTGGTGCAGGAAGTTATTCTGTTTTGTTTCAGGTATCATTGAGATCATCTCTATCAGATAGAATCAAGCAAGCATAGAAGCAAGACAGTGAGTTGCAGAAAAAGGTAGAGCTGGTTCAGAAAGGTAAGTTGCCTGAATTCAACATTGATAATGATTGTGTTTTGATATTTGGGAAGATATTGTGTGTGCCTTGTGATTCACAGTTGAAGAGAGAGTTGTTATGTGAAGCTCATAGTTCTCCGTTTTCAGTTCATCCTGGCAGTACTAAGATGTGCAGAGATCTGCAAGAGTATTACTGGTGGGATGGAATGAAAGAAGATATTGCTGACTTTACTGTGAAGTGTTTGACTTGTCAACAGGTTAAAGTAGAGTGGCAGTTGTCGAAAGGGATGCTTCAGCCTTTACCAGTGCCAGAGTGGAAATGGGAGAAAATATCAATGGACTTTGTTGTGGGATTACCGAAGACATCTCGAGGTAATAATGCAATATGGGTTATTGTCGATCGCTTGGCCAAGTCTTCTCATTTCCTTGCTATACGAGACACTTTTTCCATAGATCAACTTTCCCGTTTGTATCTTAAAGAGATATTCAGGTTACATGGAGTTCCCCTCTCCATTGTATCTGACCGTGATCCCAGGTTCACTTCTAATTTTTGGAAAGGCCTTCAGAAGTCGTTGGGTACTGAATTAAATTTTAGTACAGCTTTTCATCCTCAATCAGATGGGAAGTCAGAACGAACAATTCAGACCTTGGAGGATATGCTACGAGCCTGTTCGAAGGATTATCCGGTAATTTGGGACCAACATCTTTCTTTGGTTGAATTTTCATATAAAAACAGTTTTCATTCCAGTATACAGATGGCACCATTTGAGGCGTTATATGGGAAGCGGTGTCGAACTCCAGCTTTCTGGGATGAAGTGGGTGAAAGGAAGTTGATGGGACCAGAATTGGTAGAAGAGTTGGCAGAAAAAGTTCAGCTGATTCAGAAGCACATGAGAACAGCTCAGAGTAGGCAGAAGAGTTATGCAGACAACAGGAGGAAGGATCTATCTATTGAGATAGGTGATCATGTTTTTCTCAAAGTGTCACCATGGAAAAGTGTGATGCGATTTGGTAAGAAAGGAAAGCTGAGTCCAAGGTTAATTGGACCATATTGAAATTCCGGAGAGAGTTGGATCAGTTTCTTATCGAGTGGCTTATCCTCCGAGTTTATCTCAGGTACACAATGTTTTTCACGTTTTAATGTCAAGGAAGTATATGCCAGATCCATCTCATGTTTTGAGTCCAGAGGTAGTTCAGCTGGAAGAGAACCTATCTTATGAGGAACAACCAGTCTAGATTCTTGACCACATGGAGAAATTGTTACGGAATAAGGAGATTAACCAGGTAAATGTTTTGTGGAAAAACCACATGATTGAAGTGGCAACATGGGAATCTGAAAATGCAATGAGGGATAAGTACCCCCATTTATTTGATAAGTAAATAAATTGCGGGGACGAAATTTTCTAAAGGGGGGAAGGATGTAACACCCCAAGTAAGTAATGAATAATTGATATTTTTATCTATGTATATTAGTGAATTAGATAGTGTTTTAGAGGCTTAAAATGAAAATAAATCCATTCTTAAGCATGGAATACACTAATATTCTTAAAAGATTGTTTTACTGCCTTTTGATGGCAAACCCTTTTTAAATCAAACTGTTTACAATTGATCATCTATATTTTTCAAAATAAAAATATTCATTATGATTGGGACATTGAAATTTATATTGGATAAATTTTTGGTATTTTTCTGACAATGTTCATTTTTTATGAATAGTGAAAAATACTGCATTTTACATCAAAACTGCTTTTTAATCTAATTTATTTATATGATTATATTATCTTTTGAATTGGTATTAAAGAGTAATCTTAATATATTTTTACCATTCAATCCAATGGTGGACATTGGAATCAATTTCACTTTGAAATTGGACTTAAACTGGTGTCAATCTTTTGATACTTATTGTTTTATAAAAACACGCTATTTTCTCTGACAGCGGAAATTAATTATTAAATTAATTAATGTGACTTATATGTTTTGAATTTTTTAAAATAGACTTTATTTTTGAATTTGGGATGTCAGATATAGCTTAGGGTGAATTGTTGGTATTTTTCTGAAAAACTTCAATTTTTGATGAATAGTGAAACCACTAAGTGGTACTTATAAAAACTGATTTTCCATTTAAATGAAATTTTTCCACCTTTGTATTTTGAATTTCAAAAATCCGACATACATGGTTGTCATTAAGAAGTAAAATGTGGTTCAATGAGATTAAAATTATTTTTTGGTGAATAGTAACTTATTAAGTTTTTAATCGCGATTAGTGGTAATTAGTGTAGTTTAAGGTAAAAATAATGCTTTAATAATATGAAATTACCTATACACATGTACTAACCTTATTGGATGTGTCATGGCCGACCAAGAAAATCCATGGGTCAACTTGGGGACCCCATGAAGCCACTTTGTTGGGAAATGACATAAATAACTTTTTATTTAATGTAAAAGTAAAAATGACACAAACATAATATGTTTTACGAAAACAATTTTTAAATGGGGTTATAAAAGTCATATTTTTGACTATAAATATTCATTGGAAAGATAAAAATATTTTCTACATCATAGTAGCTTTTTTATAATTTTTTGACTTTACATAAATAAATGTATTCATGACATCATAATGATGTAGCGATTACCTCATTAATAAAGGATTTAAATAAAATGAAATTATAATGTAAACTCTATGACATTAACTTGTACAAAACCTATTGGATGGGTGGATTCCGAAACCTTATCACCTTATCCTAGAATTATATCAATGTGGGACCATTTAAATCCGAAACTCATTTTCAAATAAAGTAATATTTCTTTACATTCCAAGAGTGCCCCTCCTCTCCTCTTATAAAAGGCCCCCACCTCTACCTCCTTACTCACACTCCAAAAGCCTTTGTATCGGCCAAACCCAGACCATTTTGTCTCTACAAATCCCTCTCTTACTCCTTGAAGCCTCACATTTGGCAGAATACTTCCCAAGGAAGCCTTTGAGCTCAAATCTAAGAGAGTTACCCGATTTTAAGGTAATGTTTTCACTTGAGTCCTTTTGTTTTATTTTTCTCCTCCAACCCCCTAAACTCTTTTTATTTATTTATTTTGTAACAACTCCAGTATCTTCAATATACTAGGATATTGTTATAATAATTATTCAAGCTACACTTACACACACCAACATCTAATGGTAAAAGAACATACGGTTTCCGTGGATGGTGAATTTATGCCTTCCGAAACGATGATTGTTCAACATTCCATTAACACCTTCAAAGGTGGCCATTAAGATGACAATATATTTATATATAATATATAATATGTTTATGTTTTCCTTAAGCTTCTGTATTTTTCATTTTTGGCATACCATTATGGTTTCCATTATGAGTAAACGCGATATCTTCATTTAAGGAAGTGCGGACTATCGCCCCCTCAAATTGATTTGATTCGTTAAATACCATATGTGGGACGTATAAAGGATGGAACTATGATATTATATATGATATTATACTGGAATTATAATATACTTTTATATCATTTTGACTCCATTCTATAAAATACGAAATATAAATGAAAGTAGCATTAATGCGTACGTACGGCTTACCGTCTCCATGAACGGTGCATTTCATTTCTTACCTCTAAATGATTATGTAATATTATAAATGCACGTATATACTGGATATATACGATATATATGATATATAAATCATGATTATAATCCTGGATATAATGGATACATGAACAACATGTAATTATAAAGAGTTTATTCTGACTCATGTACCAATGATCGATAAAACGACCGTTATTAACTTAAATAATTACATAGTGTTGATGACATAGAAATAAGTGATATAAAGGAATAATGAACATGGAAAAGGTTCTTAAAAAAGTATAAATTAACTCAAGTTTATTATTCAGGAGATTAAAGAATGACCGAGTCAAGTCGGACCTGAGGTATGGGACTTCGTCTCAATCTCCTTTCATTGAGGAATATTTTGTTTTATACACAAATTTTTTTTATATGGTGTATAAACCCCATTGACTTTTACGTTTATTCAAAAGAAATCTTTTTTATATGAAGCGTTTACTAAATGACAAAAGGGAATGTTTTTTTCGTACGTATGCGACGACAATGACTTCTCCGCCGTCGTGACCATTATTTGAGTTCCGGCTTCCTCTACACGCCATACCTTCTTTTTAAAAGAAAAATAAATACCATGTTTTACTTTTCTTTTATTTTGGTATTTAAAATGGTTTTCATAATGTTTTTATATCAATGTGTTGTATTGATATCTTGTGATTGAAAGGTGGAAATGTTATGTTTCTTATATGCATGTTTTATGTGATACGATTATGTTGAGGTTCTTGGGCATTATTATGAAGACGGGTGGTTCTATGACAAACTAAGGGCGGGTGAGCCCGATATAGCTCTCCAATGTATTGGGTAATGTGGAGGAGTGTAACGTTAAGGTTTCTCCGAAGAGATTTAGGGAATATACTGTGATGGGTATTCCAAACGTAACCAAGAGGGTTACTCCCTACGTAATAATGTTATGAATGCCTCAAGTTACCTTTATGTCTTATGATTTCTATGATTTATTCATGATTTGATGAGTTATGTTAAAGTGCTTATGTTTTATGGGTAAAGTATGATATCATTCTTATGTATATATGTACCCATGTTTCCTTTCCATATTTTTATATCCCTTACTTAGCTTTTTATGCTCATCCCAGGTTTTTTAAAATGTTTTTCACAGGTCAAGGGAAAGGTACATGATATGATGACAGTGTCAAGGAAGTGTCATGAAAGAATACATGTTTTATTTTAAATATGTTTCCATTGATGGGAATGAAGAATACTGTCTTTATGTAACCACTTTTTTTTATATGTGGAATGTAATGCATGTTTTATGATCTAATTCTCTAAAACTCTAAACCCAGAAAGATCCTCAATGTTTAATCTTGTAATAACTCAAGATTAAGTAAGGTTTAAGGCTGGGGCCTTATACTTAGAAACCAAACCCCTTCTCCACAAACCATGCATCTCCTTCAAACCGTATCCACAAGGATGTCCATATACCGCCATTATCCTTACATAGAGGCACAAATCACTATCTCATTTCCTCAAGCTACACCCTTCTCGACTTCTCAAAACTCCACCTCATTTTTGTGAAAGACACATAATCCTGCGAACAATCATGCCTTCTACATACTTTTATACTTCCCATGAACATCATGTATTTCCATGAACCTCCTTCACTCTATGGATTGTTCCTCCAACACGGTCCTTATACCGTTCCCACATCGTGGTTCGTTGTTCCTTATTCGGTGTACCAAAATTCATTATCCATGAACATTTACAAGAATCTGGTACATGGTTCATGTACCGTGCTTTTTGGTTCCCTCTCTATGCCGATATACTTTTCCATTCCACATATCATTCACTTCTATATTGAAAAACATCTTTTTCCAAAAACAAACTTCCAATTTTGAGGACTAAAATTTTGGAAAACACTGGGAAACTGAAAATCCTTCAATACTACTTTTAGCCTCAATCATATGACCACATTTCTTACAAACTCCTTGATCAACCCAAAAATTATTGACAAAAACACATATCACACTCCATTTCCAACAAAAAATAGTCCTGGTTCCAAAAATCTCCCCCTTTGATTTTATTGGTAATCAACCAATAAATTCAATGAAGCACCTACAATAATGAAAACCAGATAGTTGAGAAACTAATCATCCAATACTATAAGTCTACATCAGTAAATCATAGTGTAGAAAGAAATAAGAGAATGAATTGGGTTCTCGTGTATTATAGCTCATCATTCTCCCTCATTGTAACATATTTGAATATCTCTATAATTAATCTATCTATAACAAACCAAATAAACATTGCACCATTACTGAATTTATCCATTATCCCCCATTGAAATAATCCCAAAGAATCAAATTTTTTCTTGTAGAGCTCAAGTCACACACCCCTAGGATCATCTCTCCCCCATTAAACTACTACACATTCATAAACATGATAAAATAGTCAAAACACCTAGGGAGAGGGGACAATTTTAAACCTCCACATGCACGGGGAGGTGGATGAACATTGAGGTTCAACTGATTCTTCTCAAACACATGTTCTTAAAATGGATTGGTCAGTATGTCATCCACTTGATCATCAGTTCCAACATGATCCATATTAATCATTCATTATTAAAACTTTTTATTTTAGGAAGTGATGTTGGAATTCAATGTGTTTTATACGAGAATGATAAAAATGATTCTTCCAAAGATCAATTTCAATTTTTTATCACTTTGAATCACCATTGGTTGTTTCATCTCATCACCAATATAACTTATTTTTTTATTCATCCAAATTAGTTGAGGGCAAGACTTTGTAGTGGAAATATACTTAGCTTTAGCTGTACTAAGAGATGTAATTTCATGTTTCTTACTCAACCAACACACACATTTTTGAAAAATAAATAATTCTCCACCACTTATGGACTTTCTATAAACAACATCTCTAGCCCAATTAGCATAAAAATGTTGATAGTTCATTATCTCATCTTGCAAAAAAGTATAGGCCATAATTGTGAGTTCCTTGAATGTACCTCATGATTCCTTTCACTAATTTCATTTGTTAATCTTCATATTAAATTAAAAGAAAGATGCTAAAAATGTTGCAAATAAAACATCTAGCTATGTTGCAGTCAAGTTCAACAATCTACTAGTTATCCTCATGTATATTGTGGAATCTACCAATGTACCATCTTAATGCTTTACCAGTTTTCTCCCAACCACAATCAGAGTTGACATTGGTTTGGATTCATGCATATTTAATTTCTTCATAAACTCTCTTGAATACATTTCTTGAGAAATGAATGTGTAGTCTTTCATCTAAATTACTTGTAACCCCAAGAAGTATGTGACTACAACAATCATAGTGATTTCATATTCTAATTACATGTGATAGGAAAATTCATCCACTGATCCACACCTACTTCCTCTATATATAACATTATATACGTACACCATAACCATGAACTATTATTTAATAGAATTCTTCATATAAATATTGTAATCTACTCATATTTTTTTTAAAACTGAGATTTTTCCAATAAAAATAATATAAAGTGTAACATGAATTTGGTGGTTAATTCAGTATATATAGAGCCTTCATCAATATAAAAATCATTGATTCATCATTACCAAGAAGAATGGATGCTGGTTGTTCAATATATACTTTTTCAAGGACACCATTTATGAATTTTGTCTGGACATCTATTTGATACACTTTGTATCCTATTAGAATTACAATGACAAGAAATAGTATGATTGGATTCAGTCTAGCTACAAGGTAAAATGTTTCATCAACATAAACACATTCAATCTATGGATAATATTTATACAGTTGTCATGCCCTACTTCTAATCACATTACCATATTATTAAAATATATTTTTGAAAATCCACATCGTACCCATCGCATTGTGGGATTCTTGTATCTTAACTATACCCCATGTTTTTGGTCTGATCATTCTGATCCAATTCCTCATTCGTGGCCTTAATCCATGATACATACATGGTAGCTTTATCAAATGAAGATGGTTCCGCAATTGAGAGGAATGATAATTGTGCAATATTCCTCATTCCCATTGTCTACATGGAAGATGTCCATTCCCCAATGATGTTTAATTGATCAATATCTACTTGTTGATTCATCCTTTGTGGTTGTGACGAATTTTCTTCAGCCATGTTTTCTTCAATTGATTCCTCTTCTATGTCAACATCATGGTGTGACACATGGATGTTTTTCATTCCTCCCTCTACTACTATATTAGGATCCATTCCATGTTGACATTCTTCCTCAACTTTTATCACACCAGCAGACAAAATCTGTCAGTAATTTGTGGTTTTATCTTCAATTATCTTCACATCACTGCTTTCCAAAAATATTTCAAATACATTTATTGAAACAATTATAGTATTTTACATTAATTTAATATCTATGGAATATTATTTCATCTACTGAATCACCATACTATCCTTGGTTTCCTTATTTATTTCGGATAAATAATTTACTATTGAAAACACATAAAAAAACATCAAGGAGGGATTCCTTCCATGCCATTTAAGATAGGGTGTCTTGGTTTCCACCATATAAAAACTGGTTTATTTTAGAATATACACTATAGCTAAAACCACCTCTTTCAAGTAATGGTGAGAGATACGACCATCAATCATCATAGTTCTGGAAATACTGTTCATCTATTGATTCTGGTGCTCACCAACTGCATTTTGATATGGAGACCTCATAGAATCCACCTCAGGTTGTAAGCCATGTTTCTCCATGTAGTTTTCAAAATCAATGGATGTATATGCTCTACCATTTTCAGACTATAGAACATTGATTGTCCATCTAGAATCATTTGCAGCAATTCTATGATAAGTTTTAATGAAGTAAATCACTTGTATTTTCCTATATATAACCATCACAAAATCTATTATACTACAATAATCAATAAAAAGAAAAAGTAACTTTATCCATGAGTTCCAACGACATTTATCATACCACATAGGTTTTTATAAATTAGATCAAGAAGATTTGATGCCCTTTTCTCTTTTTGATGATATGAAATATTGACCAACTTTCCTATAATTCAAGCATCACATGTCTCTTCCATTTTATGCTTTAAATTGGGGATATCCATGACTATCTACAGATTGGAAAAAAATTCCATGTATTGATAATTTATGTCACCCATCCACTAGTGCCACTGGTTGTTTTCTTCTTCAATAGTTATATAGAAAATATTTTTTTTATTATCTACATGATATTGGTTTTCATCTGTTATGAATCCATTCATGAGAGAATAATATGTTCTTCCTTTCATGGTGCATCTCTTTCGATTGAATTTCACTATGATTCCTGAGTCAAATAGTTGACCCACACTTACGATATTGTGACGCAACCCGTCTACATAATGAACTTCATTCTTCTTCAGCTCGCGATTAGCCAGTTTAGTACTTCTTCTACCTTTGATCTTCAAATCACCATAATTACCAAATCTCAATTTTATGTCAAACTTTTTCTAGAAATTTATTAATAGGTAATACTTTCCATTTATATTGGATGAGAATCCACTATCAATAATCGAAGTGTTTTTTTCATTGTAGCTTTGAGATCTACCTTTCCATGGTTTGGTTTTTCAATTTTCTTCTTTTCCTTCCATGAAAAATAAGATTTATTAAAGGATAATGATGTCATTTCAAAAATATTTTACATTTTCATAGGTTCTTCATACTCTTAGTTCCCTTCTTAAAGAGAAAAACTATTTTAAAGAACCACACTATTTGGACGACAGGTATTGAATTTTCTCTGAGTTATATAAGAATTTTTCCTGCCATTACTCTTACCTCAATCAATATATTTATGTCCAAAGTGATTAGGATATGAATTCATTGTCATTTTGGACTACTTAACTCTTCCCAATTCAAATAGTTCATTGCCTCTTAACATTTTTACTTGGTATGGCCTATATAACCACTTAATTGACATTTCATGACTGGAAATGTATTTTCAATTATATTACCATTTATGTAAACGTCCTTACAATGATAGTTTGATAGTCCATCATCTTATAAAAATTCGATATAATTTTCATTCCTCCTTTAAGTCTGATTTGAGACCATAATTGTTTGAACTTCATTTGTCTTTGTGATATGTCCAACATGCATCTTACCTTTATTTTGGCCATTTACTTCCATCATTTTATGTTTTGGAATTACAAAAAATTCTTATGTTTCCCATGCATAAGGTCCATTGTTCATTTAGAACCTTTTCAACTGCATTAGAACCATTCTTAACTCCCTCTAGTAGTTCAACATCTGAGAATTTTCTAAACTGAATTTTATTCTTAGTTTTCTTTGTACATGATTTACATTCATGTTCACTCTTAATAGTAATGACTTCTTCCTCGATCCCCTCACCATTTTTGTACTGCTCCTATAGTCTTGAGATAGGTTCCTTAATTATGTTATCATGTTCTTCAATTCAAAGATTTAGCTCCACAACATTTTTTTCATTCATGAATTGATGACTGTACTTTTAAAAATTCTTCTTGTTGATCAATTTCACCTTCAAGCTGATAAAAATATTCTGTTTATTCTTCCCTAATTGGTATCCACTTAGTATATCCCTTACATTGAGTTTGAATATTACATAAATTATTTTTGAGTTTCAACTTTGGATTCACATTAGTGGTTAACTGATTATCTCTAGCTTCATCTCCCTATGGTTCTAATTTTTCAACGATATCCATCATTGACACATGGGTTCTTGATTTAAATTCATTTTTTATTCCTCAATGAATTCACTATAATCTTCGTTTTCTTCAAAGGAAAACACCTTTCTACATATTTTCTTATTAAACATAAAGTTTCATTTTATAAAAAACCTTTTTTGAGACTTTCGCGGGTCTCCAACTTTGTTTTCATTGTCAATGGACTTTCTTGTGCATGGAGAGGCAATATTCCCTATAAGGCCCCAGCCTTAAACCTTATTTAATCTAGAGTTATTACAAGATTACACATTGAGGATCTTTTCAGGTTTAGAGTCTTAGAGAATAAGATCATGAAACTTGCTTTATATTCCACATTTAAACAAAGTGGTTACATAAAAGATAGTATTCATTCTTCCCATAAATGGAAACATATTTAAAATAAAACACAGATTCATTATTGACACATCCTTGACACTATCACAACATCATGTACCTTTCCCTTTACCTGTGAAAAACATTCCAAAAACTTGGGATGAGCATAAAAAGCTCAGTAAGGGTTATAAAAATATGGAAAGGAAACATGAGTTCATATATACATAAGAATGAAATCATACTTTACCCATAAAACATAGTCACTTTAACGTACCTCATCAAATCATGAATAAATCGTAGAAATCATAAGACATAAAATGTAACTTGAGTCATTCATAACTTTCTTACGTAGGGAGTAACCCTCTTGGTTACGTTTGGAATACCCATCATAGTATATTCCCTAAATCTTTTCAGAGAAACGTTAACGTTTCACTCCTTCGCGTTACCCAATGCATTGGAGAGCTATATCGGGCTCACCTGCCCTTAGTTTATCACGGAACCACCCGTCTTCATATAAATGCCCAAGAACCTCAACATAATCGTATCACATAAAACATGTATAAAGGAAACATAACATTTCCACCTTTAAATCACAAGATATCAATACAACACATTGATATAAAAACATTATGAAAACCATTTTCAATACCAAAATAAAAGAAAAGTAAAACATGGTATTTATTTTTGTTTTAAAAAGAAGGTATGGCTTGTAGAGGAATCCGAAACTCAAATAATGGTCACGGCGGCGGAGAAGTCATTGTCGCCGCATACATATGACAAAAAAACATTCCCTTTTGTCGTTTAGTAAAACGATTCGTATAAAGAAATATTCCTTTTGGATAAACATAAAAGTCAAAGGGGTTTATACACCGTATAAAATAAGGTTGTGTATAAAATAAAATATGCCTCAATGAAAGGATATTGAGACGAAGTCCATTACAAAGACGATATACTTGGTTTAAGGATAAATCAATTACATAATTTTGTGTGACAAACAAATACACCAAATATAAGTGGATATTAAGTGTAAAATAATCAAAGATCATTCACACATATTCAAAGGATGAAATATTCAATAACTACATGTTGAACCCAAAGAAATCGAAATTGGGTTAAGAAGTTCCCTTGACAGCCTAACGACATCACATCGAAATGAGTTGATGAGAGATAAAAAGTGTATCTCATCACATGGACATAAAATTTACATCAATATGGATATATGAGAACATATCCCAACATAACAATATGTAAATTAAAATACCCAACAAAATAAGACTTTTAAAAAGAGGAGGGTGAAAGGTTCCCTTACCGACTTGGGTATCTTTCAAAACATACACCCCATGAAAGAAGGACAATACATCATTGATGTAAACACTCATAAACGAAAGTATATTACACAAAGAGTAGAATAATTGGAAGTACATACACCACTCAATGGAAATTTTGGAAAATGTAGCATAAATATCAAGGGAATAAAAGTGAGATGAAAAATCCCTTACGAAAACTCGGCAGCCTAACAGCGCCACATAAAACTTACAAAAATGGATTGATGAGATCAAATAGGGTATCTCATCATATTAACATAATGTTTATAGAAAGGGTAATATAAAATAACATCCCCCATACATAACAAAGAGAATCTTAAAAGAAGTGACATAAAGGAGAGTACTTAAAGAGAAAGAGAGAGGTTAGATCTCTTACGAAAATTCAGCAGCCTAACGGTGCCACTCAAAACATCCAAAAATGTATTGATGAGAGAGAATAGGGTCTATCATCATATGAACATAAAAATTAAAGTAAGTTTAATATAAAAGAACATCCCAATAACAAGAAAGATGAGCTTTAAAAGGAATGACATAAAAGAGTGTACTTAAAAAGAAAGAGAGGAGTAGGATCCCTTACCTCAAGTCCAACTTGTCTTGTTCATTTCTTTATATTCCTGAATAATAAACTTTGGTCAATAAATAATTGCCTAAGTACCAACTTTATATATTATTATTCAATTAATATCACATATTATAATGTTATAATAATTGTTTAATAATGATAGTTCATATCAGACGTTTTTGCCGATGTTTGTTACATGAGTCAAAAATGAACTTGTTTGAAAAAAGATTCCCATGTAGTTATAAGTAAATAATATCCAGAATAGTATTAATGATTAAAATATAATATATATCCAGTAAATATTCATTTTATACTATTCCATATCATTTGGAGATAAATAACTAAAAGCACCGTTCATGGAGACGGTAGGTCGTATGTACGCATGAACGCTACTTTCATTTTTTGTTATATTAATGGAATTAAAACAAAATGAGATATATATATATATATATTATAATTCCAGATTTATATACATAATTTAGATATAATATTTTACATATATGTCCATTATATATATATATAAATATAATATTACATAACATTTTGAGGTAAGAAATGAAATGTACCGTTCATAAAGACGGTAAGCCGTACGTACGCATGAACGCTACTTCCATTTCTATTTCATATTTAATGGAATTAAAACATAATGATACATAATATTATTTTAAATCCAGTATGGTATCATATATTTTATCATTAAATATATCCTTTATACGTACCACATATGGTATTAACGAATCAAATCACTTTGAGGGGGCGGTAGTCCGCACTTCCTTAAATGACGATATCGCGTTTACCCATAATGGAAACCATAAAGGTATGCCATAAATGAAAAATACAGAAGCTTAAGTAAAACATAAACATATTAGATATTATATATAAATATAGTTTCATCTTAATATCCACCTTTTAAGGTGTTAGAATAAAGTTGAACAATCATCGTTTCGGGAGGCAGAAATTCACCATCCACAGATTCAGTATGTTCTTTAACTATTATATGTAGTTGTGTGTAAGTGTAGATAGAATCATTATTATAACAACATCCTAGTATATTGAAGATAATGGATTTGTCACAAAGTAAATGAATAAAAAGATTTTAGGGGGTTGGAGAGGCCAAATAAAACAAAAGGACTCAAGTGAAGACATTACCTTAAAATCGGGTAACTCCCTTTGGTTTGAGCTCAAAGGCTTCCTTGGGAAGAAGTATGGCCAAAGTGAGGCTTCAAGGAGTAATAGAGGAAAGTGGAGAGACAAAATGGGCAGATTTAGGCCGGGCCAAAGGCTTTGGGAGTGTGGGTAAGGAGGTAGAGTTGGGGGCCTTTTATAAGAGGAGAGGAGGGGCACTTTTGGAAAGTAAGCAAATGTTACTTTGTTTCAAAATGAGTTTCGGATTTAAAAGGTCCCAAATTGATATATTTCGTGGATAAGGTGATAAGGGTTCGAAATACACCCATAAAATAAGGTTTGGACATGTTTAGGTCTTAGATATTACATTATCTTTCCATTTTATTTATATCGCTAAATAATGAGGTCATCGCTCATCATCATGATGTCATAAATAATTTAATTTATTTAATGTATAAAAATTATAAAAAAATTACTATGATGTAGTAAATCTTTTTATCTTTCCATTGACTATTTATAGTCAAACATCTGACTTGTAAAACCCCATGTAAAAATTGTTTTTGTAAAACATCTCATGTTTGTGTCATTTTTACTTTAACATTAAATAAAAATATATTTATGTCAATTTCCAACCAAAGTGGCTCCATGGGGTCCCCAAGTTGACCCATGGATTGTCTTGGTCGGACATGACACATCCAATGAGTGTAGGACATGTTTCTAGGTCATTTCGTTTTATTAAAACATTATTCTTACCTTAAACTACACTAATTACCTCTAATCGCGATTAAAAACTTAATAAGTTACTATTCACCAAAAAATTATTTTAATCCCATTGAACCACAATTTACTTCCTAATGACAACCATGTATGTCAGATTTTTGAAATTCAAAACACAAAGATTGCAAAATTTCATTTAAACGGAAAATCAGTTTTTATAAGTACCACTTAGTGGTTTCACTATTCATCAAAAATTGAAGTTTTTCAGAAAATTATCAAATATTCACCCTAATATATATTTGATTTTCTGAATTAAAAAATGATGTATATTTTACAAAATTCAAAACATATAAGTTTAATTAATTAATTTAATAATTAATTCCCGCTGTCAGAGCAAATAGCGTGTTTTTATGAAACAATAAGTATCAAAAGATTGACACTAGTTTAAGTCTGATTTCAAAGTGAAATTAATTCCAATGCCCACTATTGGATTTAATGGTAAAAATATATTCTAATTTCACTTTAAAACCAATTCAAAAGATAATCTAATCATATAAAATAAATTATATTAAAAATAGGTTTTGAATTAAAATACAACATTTTACACTATTCATTAAAAAAATGAACTTTATCGGAAAGATACCAAAAATTTACACAAAGTAAATTTTTATGTCCCGATTCATAAGAAGAGTTTTATTTGGTCCAATAGAATATATAAGAGTGAAAAAAAACTATATTTTATGATGGTTCACCATCAAAAGGCGATAAGTGAACCTTTAGTGAAAACTAGGGCATTTACGCCTAAAATTGAATTCTTTCCGTATTTTAAGCCTTTATATTTTATTGGATAAATGTAAAAACATTTAAAAACATATATAATAATATTTTAGTTATTTATATCCATTCCTGCCAATACAACAGCTACATGTTAACAACCATTTAAAATAATAATATTTTATTATTAGAGTGCAACGTAAGATTCCAAAGAAACTCGTTGTTGCGTGTTGGGTACGCCATCGAGTATAGCATCCCCTTTAAAGTAATATTAATATTTTATTCACAAATATGGATAAATATGAAAATGTCATATTATTTATTTACATGGGGTGTTATATCCTTCCCCCCTTTTGGGAATTGCATCCTCGCAATTTTAAAATTGGGCTTGGAAACATCCTTGAAAGTCCCACATCGGAACAAGAGTCGGTAAAACAATCACTTTAAAATAAAAAAAGATAAGTACAAAGGTCACCCGAGTTAACCCATACTAGGATTCCAAGTATGAAAATATGGACATTGAGGAGAAAACATAGGGTCATGTTCTGATGGAGAGTGATAGAAAACAAGTTTAGGAGAAAGTTAACCACAAGAAAATCACAAACTTGTGATGGGTTAAACGGTATTCGATTCACCGGTAGGAAAAGTTAATAGAAAACATTTTTGTTTTAAGTTACTTTTTATTGAGGAATTTATTCATAAGGAAACCTAATCCCTTATCATGTTGAATTTCAACTTTTACTAGATTCCTTAATCAAACTCATATTTTCTCCAAAAGACGAGTATTTAGAAAAACTTGTTCGCATTAAGAGTACTATAATCAATTTCTAGAGAATCACCTAATCCAAAATAGAGAACTATATATTTCCCATATCTTTAGTCTCTAACCAAAACCAAAACCATAAAGGTTAGTACAAGATCAGATAATCCAGAAAAAGATAACCCTTTATAAAAAGAAAATCTATTCTTAATCTGCAAAATTTATCCAACAAAACCCAAAGTTCAATGAGGACCATTTAATAATCAATTTTTCCATAAACATTATTCAAAGTAAACCAAAATAACATTGAAACACTAATATTTGAAGGATTTAGTAACATGGTCTTCCAAGATAAATTGTAACATTTATCTCCAAACAACATCAGTTGCTCTTAATGTCTCGTATTGAAAAGTAATTAACCTAATCACATATCCTCCATGATAGGTTAATAAATTTCCATAGATAACCCAGAATCAACCTACTCTTAATTCATAAAATCATCTAACTAAAAAAGAATCAGTCAAACTAACCAGGCACTTCACGTAGTCTAGTGGTAGGCGATAAATACCAGTCGCACTTTGGTTGTGGGTTCGATTCCCGCAGTTTTGTCCGATGTGACGGGTTGTCACACGGTTTGCATATTGTCCTTTTTCCAAAACTATATAATTCTCAAATCATTCCCAAAAAGAGATAAAATCATCAAAAATAAACATAACATATTTTAACCTCAAGTTTGTCTCATGCCTTTCATCTTCCATCATAACATATAATAACCCATAATTACCTCAAAAGTAAGGATCATATAAACCCTAATGGTTACCTTTATAATTATTACCTGAAATTCCACATCGATTGTCATACATGATGCATTATAGAACATACCAAGGTTTAAGTGGTTGATCAAGACTCCTTGATAGTTGGTTTAGAACAACCATGAGTTTCCCCATTAAATACCCCATTTCATCCAGTCTCTTAATCAGAGAACCACCACAGTTTCCTTCAAACCCATTGTCACTTTGGTGCCTTCTAGATCCAGCCATTTAATAAAACCCAAAATGTCTGTGTGAGTATATCAACATAACCATAATGTACTAATGAGGAAGATAAACACTAATATATACTTACTCATTCACTTTATCTAAAACTAGGACTCTTTCTGAAATCCTAACCATTATGGTAATATCACTTATGCTTAAAGAATACCCTAACCTCTAAAGTTATCTAAACCGACCTTTGATACCAACTACAAGGACACTACCTTAAACCTTACTTAATCTTGAGTTATTACAAGATTACACATTGAGGATCTTTTCAGGTTTAGAGTTTTAGAGAATAAGATAATGAAACTTGCATTACATTCCACATTTAAACAAAGTGGTTACATAAAAGACAATATTCATTCTTCCCATCAACGGAAACATATTTAAAATAAAACACAGATTATTTCTTGACACATCCTTGACACTATCATCACATCATGTACCTTTCCCTTGACCTGTGAAAAACATTTCAAAAACTTGGGATGAGCATAAAAAGCTCAGTAAGGGTTATAAAAATATGGAAAGGAAACATGAGTTCATATATACATAAGAATGAAATCATACTTTACCCATAAAACATAGTCACTTTAACATACCTCATCAAATCATAAATAAATCGTAGAAATCATAAGACATAAAAGGTAACATGAGGCATTTATAACTTTCTTACGTAGGGAGTAACCCTCTTGGTTACGTTTGGAATACCCATCACAGTATATTCCCTAAATCTCTTCGGAGAAACCTTAACGTTTCACTCCTTCGCGTTAACCAATGGATTTGAGAGCTATATCGGGCGCACTCGCCCTTAGTTTATCACAGAACCACCCGTCTTCATAATAATGCCCAAGAACCTCAACATAATCGTATCACATAAAACATGCATAAAGGAAACATATCATTTACACCTTTAAATCAAAAGATATCAATACAACACATTGATATAAAAAAATTATGAAACCCATTTTCAATACCAATATAAAAGAAAAGTAAAACATGGTATTTATTTTTCTTTTAAAAAGAAGGTATGGCTTGTAGAGGAAGCCAAAACTCAAATAATGGTCACGGTAGTGGAGAAGTCGTAGTCGCCGCATACATATGACAAAAAACATTGCCTTTTCTCGTTTAGTAAAACGCTTCGTATAAAGAAATATTTCTTTTGGATAAATGTAAAAGTCAAAGGGTTTTATACACCGTATAAAATAAGGTTGTGTATAAAATAAAATATGCCTCAATGAAAGGATATTGAGACGAAGTCCATTACAAAGACGATATCCTTGGTTTAAGGATAAATCAATTTCATAATTATGTGTGACAAATAAAATACACCAAATATAAGTGGATATTAAGTGTAAAATAATCAAAGGTCATTCAAATATATTCAGAGGATGACATATTCAATTACTACATGGTGAACCCAAAGAAATCGAAATTGGGTTAAGAAGTTCCCCTGACAGCCTAACGGCATCACATCAAAATGAGTTGATGAGAGATAAAAAGTGTATCTCATCACTTGGACATAAAATTTACATCAATAAAGATATATGAGAAAATATCCCAACATAAAAATATGTAAATTAAAAGACCCAACAAAAGAAGTCTTTTAAAAAGAACAGGGTGAAAGGTTCCCTTACCGACTTGGGTATCTTTCAAAACATACACCCCATGAAAAAAGGACAATACATCATTGATGTAAACACTCATAAACGGAAGTATATTACACAATGATTATAATAATGGGCAGTACATACAACACTCAAAGGAAATTGTGGCAAATTTAGCACAAATCTCATGGGAATAAAAGTGAGATGAAAAATCCCTTACGAAAACTCGGCTGCCTAACAACGCCACATAAAACTTACAAAAATGGATTGATGAGATCAAATAGGGTATCTCATCATATTGACATAAAGTTTATAGAAAGAGGAATATAAATGAACATCCCCCATACATAACAAAGAGAAGATTAAAAGAAGTGACATAAAGGAGAGTACTTAAAGAGAAAGAGAGAGGTTAGATCTCTTACGAAAATTCAGCAGCCTAACGGCGCCACTCAAAACATCCAAAAATGGATTGATGAGAGAGAATAGGTTCTCTCGTCATATGAACATAAAAATTACAGTAATAATAATATAAAAGAACATCCCAATAACAAGAAATATGAGCTTTAAAAGGAATGACATAAAAGAGTGTACTTAAAAATAAAGAGAGGAGTAGGATCCCTTACCTCAAGTCCAACATGTCTTGTTCGTTTCTTTATATTCCTGAATAATAAACATTGGTCAATTAATAATTGCCTAAGTACCTCCTTTATAGATTATTATTCAATTCATATCACATATTATATTGTTATAATAATTGTTTAATAATGTTAGCTCATATCAGACGTTTTTGCTGATGTTTCTTACATGAGTCAAAAATGAACTTGTTTGAAAAAGGATTCCCATGTAGTTATAAGTAAATAATTTCCAGAATATTAGTAATGATTAAAATATAATATATATCCAGTAAATATTAATTTTATACTATTCCATATCATTTGGAGATAAAAAACGAAAAGCACCGTTCATGGAGACGGTAGGTCGTACGTACGCATGAATGCTACTTTCATTTTTTGTTATATTAATGGAATTAAAAAAATGAGATATATATATATATATATTATAATTACAGAATGATATCCATAATTCAGATATAATATTTTACATATATTTCCATTATATATATATACTTATAATATTACATAACATTTTGAGGTAAGAAATGAAATGTACCGTTCATGGAGACGGTAAGCCGTACGTACGCATTAATGCCACTTCCATTTCTATTTCATATTTAATGGAATTAAAACATAATGATACATAATATTATTTTAATTCCAGTATATTATCATATATAATATCATTAAATATATCCTTTATACGTACCACATATGGTATTAAAGAATCAAATCACTTTGAGGGGGCGGTAGTCTGCACTTCCTTAAATGAAGATATCGCGTTTACCCATAATGGAAACCATAAAGGTATTCCATAAATTAAAAACACAGAAGCTTAAGTAAAACATAAACATATTATATATCATATATAAATATAGTGTCATCTCAATGGCCACCTTTTAAGGTGTTAGAATAAGGTTGAACAATCATCGTTTCGGGAGGCAGAAATTCACCATCCACAGAAATAGTATGTTCTTTAACCATTAGATGTAGGTGTGTGTTAGTGTAGATCTGATCCTTCTTATAAAAACATACTAGTATATTTAAGATACTATATTTGTTACAAAAGAAATGAATAAAAAGAGTTTAGGGGGTTGGAGAGGCAAAATAAAACAAAAGGACTCAAGTGAAGACATTACCTTAAAATCGGGTAATTCCCTTGGGTTTGAGCTCAAAGGCTTCCTTGGAAATAATTATTCCCAAAGTGAGGCTTCAAGGAGTAAGAGAGGGAATTGGAGAGACAAAATGGACAGAGTTTGGCCGAGCCAAAGGCTTTGGGAGTGTGGGTAAGGTGGTAGAGGTGGGGGCCTTTTATAAGAGGAGAGGAGGGGCACTTTTGGAAACTAAGCAAATGTTACTTTATTTGATAATGAGTTTCGGATTTAAAAGGTCCCACATTGATATAATTCGTGTATAAGGTGCAAAGGGTTCGCAATACACCCATCCAATAGGTTTTGGACATGTGTAGGTCTTAGATATTACATTATCTTTCCATTTTATTTAAATCATTAAATAATGAGGTCATCGCTGTATCATCATGATGTCAAAAATAATTTAATTTATTTAAAGTCTAAAAATTATAAAAAAAATACTATGATGTATTTAATATTTTTATCTTTCCAATGACTATTTATAGGCAAACATATGACTTGTATAACCCCATGTAAAAATTGTTTTAGTAAAACATCTCATGTTTGTGTCATTTTTTACTTTAACATTAAATAAAAATATATTTATGTCATTTTCCAACCAAAGTGGCTCCATGGGGTCCCCAAGTTGACCCATGGATTGTATTGGTCGGCCATGACACATAAAATGGGGGTAGTACATGTTTCTAGCTCATTTCATTTTATTAAAACATTATTCTTACCTTAAACTACACTAATTATCTCTAATCGCGATTAAAAACTTAATAAGTAACTATTCACCAAAAAATTATTTTAATCCCATTGAACTACATTTGACTTCTTAATGACAACCATGTATGTTGGATTTTTTAAATTCAAAACACAAAGATGGCAAAATTTCATTTAAATGGAAAATCAGTTTTTATAAGTACCACTTAGTGGTTTCACTATTCATCAAAAATTGTAGTTTTTCAGAAAATTACCAAAAATTCACCCTAATCTATATTTGATATTACAAATTCAAAAATTATATCTATTTTAAAAAATTCAAAACATATAATTTGAATTAATTAATTTAAATATTAATTCCCGCTGTCAGAGCAAATAGCGTGTTTTTATGAAACAATAAGTATCAAAAGATTGACACTAGTTTAAGTCTGATTTCAAAGTGAAATTAATTCCAACAGCCACTATTGGATTTATTGGTAAAAATATATTCTAATTTCACTTTAAAACCAATTAAAAATGTAACACCCCAATATTTCATAGTGTGTTATTTCTTCAAAATAATTCAATAACTTGCACTACACGCAACACCGAGTTCAAGCTCACCATGACTTACCAAACAAGCCGTTCAAAAAAAGGTTATGAATAGTATTAAATAAATTTTAAACTTTATATAATCCTTATAATTTTAGAATCCATATTATGAGTTTCTTAGACATAATGTAAGAACAAATTCATCTTCAGTATTGTAGTTTTACCAACTTTTAATAGTGAACCATTTTTAAATAAAATATTTTAAACTTTTTGACTAAATGGGGACATCAAAAAATTTAAAATAAAACATCCCAAGCTTCCACGGTACGCTTTCCTTTGAATAAAACAGTAGCGTGTGTTGTACGCAACTTCGAGTTTTAACACACACCACAACCGATCAAACTAGCCGTTATAGTAATACTTAATTTTTTGAAATTATATATATTTTATATTTCAAAATGGACTTCATTTTTGGATTCGGAATATCAAATTTAGCCTAAGATGAAATTTTGGTACTTTTCGGATAACTTTCATATTTTGGTGAATAGTAAAAATTACTAAATTTTAATTAAAAACAACTTTTTTAATCAAAATAATTAATAGTGATAAATTATGAATTTGAGTGGTTTTAAAGTATATTTAGAATATATTTTTACCTTTTAATATAATTTTGGTCATTGGACATAATTTTACAATTAAACCGAACATAAACAAATTTCAATCTTTTGATAGTTATTATCTCTTAAAAACACGCTTTTTGTTTTGACAGCGGGAATTAATTTTAAATTAATTTCTGCCACTTCTGTGTTTTGAATTTAGAAAAATGGATTCCTTATTTGGAATCAGGATGTTCAAATTGTGTAAATAGGTAACTTTTATTTTTAGACATTTTGAATAATTACTGCGGTAAATATTTTATTTACCATGGTTAAGGGTAAATCCGGTAAATAAGGGTTAACAAATAATATTATAATAATACTAAATTACCCTAAAACGTGTCTTAACCCTATTGGTTGATACATGGTCGACCATGGGCATCTTTGGGTCAATTTCGGGACCCCATTGATCCACTTGTAAGTGATAATGACACTTTATTTTAATTAAGTTAAAATGAATACAAAAATGGCATAAGCTTACATCTTTTAAAAGAACAATTTTTAAATAGGGTTATACATGTTGGATTTTCGATTATAAATATTCATTAGAAAGCTAAAAAGATTTCCTACATAATTATATTTTATTTATAATTTTTAGACATCAAATAATTTAAATTATTAATGACACAATAATGATGAAATGTTTACCTCATTAATAAATCATTTAAATAAATAAGATTATAATGATTAAAATATTATCTAAAACCTGTCCAATTCTTATTGGTTGATGTTATTTAGAATATGAGTCATCTTATCGTCGACCTCAATTATTTTTGGACCATTATAAACCGAATATAATTATATTATAAAGTAATACGTTCACTCTTTCCTAAAGAGCCCCTCCTCTCCCTTATAGAAGGAGACCACTTCTACTCATTCCTCACACCTCTCAAGCCACTTGGCTCGTCCAAAATCTGCCCAACTAAGCTCCCGACATCCCTCTCCTCCTCCTTGAAGCTTTCCCTTAGGCAGAAAGCATTTCAAGAAGTCCTTTGGTTCCAACCAAAGTGAGTTACCTAAATTAAAGGTAACATTTTCTCTTAAATTATTTTCAATTATTTTGCTTCTCCAACCCCCAAACTCTTTTTATTTCCTTTCTTTTGTAACAACACCAGTATCCACAATATACTAGGATGTTGTTATAAGAAGGATTCAAACTACACATTCACACAACTCCATCTAATGGATGATGAACATAATGTTTCTGTGGATGGCAAACGAACGCCTCACGAAACGATGATTGTTTAAATACATCTTACCGCCTCTCATGGTGGCCATTAGGATGGAACTGTAATTAAATATGATATTAATGATATATATTTTATATATAACCTTCTGTAATTACATTTTATTTCATACAATTATTCGTTTCATGTTGTATATACATACGATAATTTCATTTGAGGAAGTGCGGACTACCGCCCCCTTAAAATGATATGACTCGTTCATACCACACATGGAACGTATAAAGGATGGTGTTAATGAACTTAAGTAACATATATAAAATATTATATTTTACTGGAATAGTAATATACCTATGTATTGATGGATCGGATCCCTCGGCCCAGCAATATTGTCCGCTCTGGCCCAGTTGCTATCCCAGGCCTCACGGCTTTAAAACGCGTTGCTAAGGGGAAGGTAGGAACGGGAATTTCAAGCACCCACCAAGCTCCCTCCACAACCGATGTGGGATTGGTTACCGGGGCACAGGCGCCAACAATCCTGGCGGGGGCCCAACAATCCTGGGCCCAGGACACAACATCCCCCCCCCCAAGCCCACACCGGTCCCGAGACCAACCACCCTCTGATACCAATTGATGGATCGGATCCCTCGGCCCAGCAATATTGTCCGCTCTGGCCCAGTTGCTATCCCAGGCCTCACGGCTTTAAAACGCGTTGCTAAGGGGAAGGTAGGCACGGGAATTTCAAGCACCCACCAATCTCCCTCCACAACCGATGTGGGATTGGTTACCGGGGCACAGGCGCCAACAATCCTGGCGGGGGCCCAACAATCCTGGGCCCAGGACACAACATGTATCATTTGGATTCGATTCTTTTAAAATAAAAATTAAATGGAAGTAGCATTCGTCCGTACGTACGGACTACCGTCTCCACGAACGCGATGAGATTCATTCTCCATCGTATCCATTCAAGTATAATTATCATTTGATGATTTAAAAATGATGTTTAAGGACTTGATACCATTCTGGATATGAATAATATACATCCCATTAATAACGAATATGGCTCACATAACAAAGAATGTAAAGTAAAATGAACCCGTTAACACCTGAAATGACGACAATTCTAAGATATTATTAACAAATCAATGTTAAAAGATCATATATGATATCATATTAAAGTAACTGATTCTTGTATTATTCAATAACAATTATTTCACCATTATACAGGAGGTAACCCTACCATCGACCAAGGAAAAAGTACAAAGTAAGGGATTCTCTTATCTCACTTTCAATTCCGTGAGATTTCCATTGTTCGCTACTAAATTATTGAAAGTGGTGTATTGTGTACTCCCATTTGATATATATTATCATGATTCACTTTATATTCATGTTATTCTGTAAATCATTTGGTGGTTCTTAACTTTTGTCCATGCAACTCAGTTGATTAACGTGGTAAGAGGTTTCTTGTCTCACTTTTAATTCCGTGAGAATTCCATTGATCACCACTTAATTATTTCATGTGGTGTATGTGTACTACCCATGATTGTATTCATTGTGTAATATACTTTATTTTATGGGTATTTACATCATCATGGTATGATCTTTCTTTCATGGGTGTTTGTTTCTTAAGTTACCTAATCAATAAGGGAATTTGAGATTTCAATTTCCACTCATTTGGCTTTACGCATATTTCATTGATTATATTACCCCAAGATTATGTGTGGAATCACTATTCATTTGATTATGTCATAATTTCCACTCCCCTTCCTGTGGATATACTTTTGATACACATAATCACTCCATTGAAAATTCTCAAGTCATTGATATGAATTTGATAAGAGTAATTTTAACTCTTTCGCCATTTGTTGAGTTAAACATCCAATTCGTTGGTGTTGTTTTTACAGGAATATGTGTGAATATACTTTGATTGTTTTACACTGAATATCCAATCATATTTAGTGTATTTATATTTTTCACACATAATTATGTTGTTGATTTATCCTTAACCTAAGGATATGGCGTTTATGAGAGATTTCATCTCAACTTACATTCCATTGAGACTTCTTTGTTGATATACACCAAATCACTTTTATGTGGTGTATATAATGTACTTTGACATAGTATATCATGAATTCCCTTTATTCTCATGATATTAAAAAGTTTTGATTACCTCAATTATTTTCATTCAAGTGTCTCTCTTTTGGTTAGAATCTCTAACTAAAATACCATTTTTAAATGTTTTAAAGACTTATTCATCTAAATCTTTCTCATTAATGTCCATCTTTTAAAAATGGTTTTAAGGATTTATTTATATGGACATTAAAGTTTAGAAATTAAAAATCCTTTTAAAAGGTTTCAAAGTGGTATGGGACACTTTGATTCAAAACTCTATTTTTAAATGGCTTCTTGACAAATAGTGTGACTTTTAAATGTTTTCAAGAAAAGGGGGATATTTCTCTCAAATAGTTTTGATGATTATTTTCATCTATGTCAACATCCTTCATTATTCATGATTGAGGTTAATGTGATACAATACAATCTTCCATATTGTATCAAATGAGTTATATTTGACTGAGGATGTTCTATTTTTATACCATTCATGGTTTGTGGTTAATGTATTGACATTTTGTATGCTAGTTTTAATACGAATGTTTATTTTATGCTTAAACCTATTCATATGAGGAATGAATTGGACTTAATAAGTGATGGGTGGAACCCGCTATAGCTCCTCGATGCATCGGTAGGTCTCATGAGACAAACTAGTGTCTTGGCACAAGGCCTTGGCAAAATCTTATTTGTAGTCTTGGCACGAGGCCTTGGCTATGTGGTTATTATAGTCTGGCATTATGCATTCCATCATTATGAAAGTGGTTATTGATATTGCATGTGATCATTCGACAAGTAGAATATCCATGTGAGTAAGTAAATGGAATTATTTCATTTTACCTTTGCCATTTTATGCTGATGTTCAAGTTTCAAAGGCTTTTGTTTTAGTTATAAATTGCCTTAAGTGTTTATGCTTATTTATGAAAGCTTCTGCTATAATGTTATCCTTACTGAGCATCCGGGCTCACCCCTTTCAATGTTTTATTTTTTTTCCAGGATTATGAATAAGTAATTTATGAATGACCTGCAGGGATAGTATGAGGGGATATGAAGACAAGATGTTTTTTTTATGATGTAATGTAAATATTTATGGATGTATCTAGTTATTCCAAGGCTACTAAACTAATCGGTCTTTCGAGACTTGATCTTTCTCATGATCATGCCAATGTTATGTAATAATGCACCGACTCTAGATAACTAGGGTCGGGGCATTACAGTTGGTATCAGAGGAAGTTTAGTACAAACCTTGGTAGCTATATTTAGATAAACTATGATTAGAGCACGTAGACCTAAGATGAACTTTGAGGATTAGTATAAAATAACTTCCTAGAATTTTGGTATTGTAGAGATTTTGTGAGTTTTCCGAGCAATACATCCCTGTCTGGATACGAGCAGGTAGAGGCGGCTCTGGCACAGATGTACCTAGGGGTAAAACCCGAAAACACCGCTTTGAGCTAGACTCGAACGGGAACTGGTGCACGACAACGGGCCTTGCTGCACTCTTGGTTACGACACTCCCGGGGGATATGCTTAGGATAATTTACATTTTCTTTACAAACCGATTTAATTAATATATACATAAGATGAGAGTAAATGACCTTGGTTAATCCTAATATGTTTCAAATTGAGAATATGGTGACATTTTAATCTCTAAATGATTTTACGACTACTATTACTCACACAATGCTTTCTGGTTTTAGTCAATGGCTGGATTCCAAGGAAGTCATAGTGACTTTGAGAATGATGTACAAGGTGGGAACGGTGGTGGAAATGAGCAACAAAATGGAATGTTGATAGGCGTAAAAGATATCGTCTTTATGCCAAATCAGTTTTCCAAAAATATGATCAACAACATATATATTAACCAACTCCCAGACTCAACAAGGGAGAGAAAGGTGATAAATGATAAGATCTCCAGCAATGGAGACCTTGGAGAAAAGAAACCTCAATTTTCATCATGCAGGAATTGTGGAAAGAGACACCCAGGAAAGTGTCTCAATGGGACAACGAAATGTTTTGCGTGCGGGAAGGAAGGACATAATGTGACGAATTGCCGAACAAAAATGAAGAGTACTATGGAAGAAGATAAAAATTGTCCCAAGAGTCCATTTACAGTCATTTGTCGTAAATGTAGGGGACCTGGCCATTACCCGAGTGAATGTCCTATTTTATAGGGTATTTTCATGCTCAAAGAAGAAGCTATGTGGAAATAAATGGTTGGAGAAAAATTTAAAAAGTATTAGCACTCCTTGTTGATGGGTTTACTTTGGAATAATTTTCTCTTGTATTTGTAACCCCTCAGTTTGCCATGTGAGAATGATATTTGAGGAATAATGGTCTCTTATCTTGTGGATATAGGTATAAATAACCATTTGGTTTTATATGATCATTGGGGTTTGAGAAAATGATAAGTTATTATAATTTGGGATGAAAATGCAAAGTATGATATAACATTTGTGGTTAAATTATGTTATTTTGAAAAATTTATCTCATTTTGGTAATATTATAAAATATAGTTTTTGAAAAAGGACAACACGTAGACCGTGTGACAACCCGTCGCGTCGGACAAAGCTGTGGGAATCGAACGCACAACCAAAGTGCGATTGGGATTTATCGCCTACCACTGGACTACGTGAAGTCCCTGGTTAATATGACTATTTTTTTGTTAAATGATTTTATTGATCAATAATAAGATGATTTGGGTTCTTATGTCTTATCAAATGAATACCCTTGGTATAGGAAAATGATTTGGTGATTAAGTGATAAATGTTATATTGGAAGATGTTCGTTTTTTTAGGAACACTATATGCCCAAGGAAAATAGAATACAATGAGGTTTCATTTGTAGAGTAATGGAGGTTTTTATCTACATTTTTATTGTTGATTTATAGTGATTTGGGTTATTTATGGAAATGATTAACCTATAACAGAGAATATGTGATGGTGTTAATTACTTTTAAGTATGTGACTTTAAGATTTTTTGATGTCATTTGGAGATACAATGTAACATGGGAGACTACATAATCAAATTCTTCTATGTTTTGGGTTTCAATATTAGTTTGGATTATATTAAAGGATTTTAAGGACAATTGGTTATTTAATGGTATCTATTTAACTTTGGGGTATTGTTGGTTTAATTTTAGAAATTAAGATTAGTGCATATTTATCTCAATGAATATCCTTTTGGGGGATCATTAGATCATTCACTAACCATTTTGGTTTTGATTAATCTTCAAAGACAATGTAAATATATGGTTTATCCTGCATGGATCATGTGATTCTATAGAAGTTTATTCTAACTCTTCCAGTGTGACCAAGTCTTCTTGAATACTCATCGTTTAAAAAAAATTGAGTTAGTGGTGGAAATTTATTAAAGAATGAAAATCTACTTAAAATTTAAGTATATCTCATAATGTTCTTAGTCAATATCATAAATGAATTCCTCTTCTTTATGTAATGTAACTTTAAAAAAAATGTTGTCCTAGATGGTACCTTAAATCATCACTAATTTATGGCTTTGGGATTGTTGGCCTTTTCATAGCCATGTTCTCTACCACTCTCCATCAGATAATTGATGGTTAGATTTCTCCTCCATATCCATATTTTTCTACATGGAACCCTAGTATGTGTTATTTTCGGTAATCTACATACTTTCCACTCTTTATTTTAAATAGAGGCCTCATTAATTCATTTTTCGATGTGGGATTTCAACTAAGATATTTTGAAATGTCAAAAATGTGTGATCCCAATACCCTATATTTTGTTGAACCGATGGTACTTCAAATCATCATAGATTGATGAGTTTAAGGACCTCAATTTTATACTTGTTTGTGATTGATGACCTCAACCACTACCTATAAATATTTACGTTTTTCCTCCAATTATATCTCTCTAATTGCCACCAATGTTCTCCTAATCGAGATCATAATTTGTTGGTGACACTTTAATTTCTCTTTTCCTCATATTAAGACTAAATTTCAGTAAACCAATTTCCGATGTGGGTTTTCCCACAAATATATTTTCTATTTTCAACCTTTTATTTTCGAAGAACAATTTCAAATTGCGAGGACGCAATTTATTGAAGGAGGGGAGAATGTAACACCCCAAGATTTCATAGTGTGTTATTTCTTCAAAATAATTCAATAACTTGCACTACACGCAACACCGAGTTCAAGCTCACCATGACTTACCAAACAAGCCGTTCAAAAAAAGGTTATGAATAGTATTAACTAAATTTTAAACTTTATATAATCCTTATAATTTTAGAATCCATATTATGAGTTTCTTAGACATAATGTAAGAACAAATTCATCTTCAGTATTGTAGTTTTACCAACTTTTAATAGTGAACCCTTTTTAAATAAAATATTTTAAACTTTTTGACTAAATGGGGACATCAAAAAATTTAAAATAAAACATCCCAAGCTTCCACGGTACGCTTTCCTTTGAATAAAACAGTAGCGTGTGTTGTACGCAACTTCGAGTTTTAACACACACCACAACCGATCAAACTAGCCGTTATAGTAATACTTAATTTTTTGAAATTATATATATTTTATATTTCAAAATGGACTTCATTTTTGGATTCGGAATATCAAATTTAGCCTAAGGTGAAATTTTGGTACTTTTCGGATAACTTTCATATTTTGATGAATAGTAAAAATTACTAAATTTTAATTAAAAACAACTTTTTTAATCAAAATAATTAATAGTGATAAATTATGAATTTGAGTGGTTTTAAAGTATATTTAGAATATATTTTTACCATTTAATATAATTTTGGTCATTGGACATAATTTTACAATTAAACCGAACATAAACAAATGTCAATCTTTTGATAGTTACTATCTCTTAAAAACACGCTTTTTGTTTTGACAGCGGGAATTAATTTTAAATTAATTTCTGCCACTTCTATGTTTTGAATTTAGAAAAATGGATTCCATATTTGGAATCAGGATGTTCAAATTGTGTAAATAGGTAACTTTTATTTTTAGACATTTTGAATAATTACTGCGGTAAATATTTTATTTACCATGGTTAAGGGTAAATCCGGTAAATAAGGGTTAAAAATAATATTATAATAATAGTAAATTACCCTAAAACGTGTCTTAACCCTATTGGTTGATACATGGTCGACCATGGGCATCTTTGGGTCAATTTTGGGACCCCATTGATCCACTTGTAAGTGATAATGACACTTTATTTTAATTAAGTTAAAATGAATACAAAAATGGCATAAGCTTACATCCTTTAAAAGAACAATTTTTACATAGGGTTATACATGTTGGATTTTCGATTATAAATATTCATTAGAAAGATAAAAAGATTTCCTACATAATTATATTTTATTTATAATTTTTAGACATCAAATAATTTAAATTATTAATGACACAATAATGATGCAATGTTTACCTCATTAATAAATCATTTAAATAAATAAGATTATAATGATTAAAATATTATCTAAAACCTGTCCAATTCTTATTAGTTGATGTTATTTAGAATATGAGTCATCTTATCTTCGACCTCAATGATTTTTGGACCATTATAAACCGAATATAATTATATTATAAAGTAATAATTTCACTCTTTCCTAAAGAGCCCCTCCTCTCCCTTATAAAAGGAGACCACTTCTACTCATTCCTCATACCTCTCAAGCCACTTGGCTCGTCCAAACTCTGCCCAACTAAGCTCCCCACATCCCTCTACTCCTTCTTGAAGCTTTCCCTTAGGCAGAAAGCATTTCAATAAGTCCTTTGGTTCCAACCAAAGTGAGTTACCTAAATTAAAGGTAACATTTTCTCTTAAATTATTTTCAATTATTTTGCTTCTCCAACCCCCAAACTCTTTTTATTTCCTTTCTTTTGTAACAACACAAGTATCCACAATATACTAGGATGTTGTTATAAGAAGGATTCAAACTACACATTCACACAACTCCATCTAATGGATGATGAACATAATGTTTCTGTGGATGGAAAACTAACGCCTCACGAAACGATGATTGTTCAAATACATCTTACCGCCTCTCATGGTGGCCATTAGGATGGAACTGTAATTAAATATGATATTAATGATATATATTTTATATATAACCTTCTGTAATTCCATTTTATTTCATACAATTATTCGTTTCATGTTGTATATACATACGATAATTTCATTCGAGGAAGTGCGGACTACCGCCCCCTTAAAATGATATGACTCGTTCATACCACACATGGAACGTATAAAGGATGGTGTTAATGAACTTAAGTAACATATATAAAATATTATATTTTACTGGAATAGTAATATACCTATGTATCATTTGGATTCGATTCTTTTAAAATAATAATTAAATGGAAGTAGCATTCGTGCGTACGTACGGACTACCGTCTCCACGAACGCGATGAGATTCATTCTCCATCGTATCCATTCAAGTATAATTATAATTTGATGATTTAAAAATGATGTTTAAGGACTTGATACCATTCTGGATATGAATAATATACATCCCATTAATAACGAATATGGCTCACATAACAAAGAATGTAAAGTAAAATGAACCCGTTAACACCTGAAATGACGATAATTCTAAGATATAATTAACAAATCAAGGTTAAAAGATCATATATGATATCATATTAAAGTAACTGATTCTTGTATTATTCAATAACAATTATTTCACCATTATACAGGAGGTAAACCTACCTGTTGTACCTCTCGAACCCCTCAAGGTTTTATTTTCATGATCACAATCACCCTCATATTTTTCTAATCCTCTTTCAAGTGTTTTTGGATGATAGGAATCAATTCAGATGGCCAAGGAATTGGGCCAAGAAAGAAAGGAGGCAAAGTGGACTGAAATTCAGTCCACCGGCCAACCGATAGAAGTGCACCGGCCAACCGATAGGAGCCTGGACAGAAGGCATCCTTCTGTCCAGACCACCGGCCAACCGGTGGCACACCAGCGGCCAGCCGGTGGCACCTGCACTCAAAGGGAGGCTACTGCCTCCCCACCGGCCAACCGGTGGCCTCAGCACCGGCCAGCCGGTGGTACCCTCTCCAAACAGTGCCAGCTACTGTCTTGCCACCGGCCCGCCGGTGGCTCTGGCACCGGTCAGCCGGTGGCCCCTGGACAGGAATCCTATGCCTTTTTGCACACACCGGCCAATCGGTGGTACTGTACCGGCCAGCCGGTGGAGCCAGTCAAACTAGCTGTTGCAGTTTGACCAGGCTGGCCCACTTGGCTCCCAACGGCTCTTTAAGCCTCTCCAATGGCTCCGAAGCCTCCCCAAGGGTTCCATGCCTATAAATAAAGGCCAAGGAAGCCCCGGACACCAACCGGAACTTATACAAAGCCACCGTACACATTTTGTATCATTTGGCCAACCTCCGGCAACTTCCTTCAAAGGAACCTCAAGTGCTCCAACAACTTCCACATCCAAGGAGCTCCACCCAAGAATCTTGGAAGCGGCCTTCAACATCTCCAATCAATCAAAGGCGCCCAAGGCTTCTCCCAAAATACGGTTTTTTATTGTATATTTATTTTGAGCTTTAAAATTGGGTTTGTGCCTACAAATCCCAAACCCTTTTCTCATCCCCCTTTCTTTTGGGTTTCACACCACCATTAAGGTGTGAAGAGGTTTCTTCAAGCCTTTCCTTTTAAAAGGCTTGTGTCACCGGTGAGCTAGCCTTCACCTGTAAAAAGGCTAGTGGGTTCTTACTTAACCATTAAAAGTAAGTGGGTTCTTGCTTAACCAATAAAAGCAAGCTGTAATAGGTCCTAGTGCTACCTCAAAGCCTAGTGGGTTTCTTGCTAAAACCATTGAAAAGCAAGCGGTAGGAATCTCTCAACGGTTGAGTTGGGAGCGGAGACGTAGGCCGGGTTTTGGCCGAACTCCGTTATCAATTTCTTGTGTGATTGCCTCTTTATTTCCGCTGCACTTTACTTTGATTTTTAATTTGTTAATAATTTTTTAAAAGGCAATTCACCCCCCCCCCCTCTTGCCATCTTTTCCTCGTTTTTTCCGACCCAACAATTGGTATCAGAGGAAAATTTGAATAATTCCCTAACCCGGTTTCAAATTTAAGATCCATTTAGATGGCATCAACCTCTTTCGCCCCCGAGGGCCTCTCATTGGGTCGGGCTCCATTTTTTGATGGGACCGACTATAATTATTGGAAAACCCGCATGACCACTTTTTTAAGAAGCATAGGATATCCTATTTACAAAATTGTCATTCAAGGTTATACTTTGACTTCCCCCGACGAATCCAAATGGACCCAAGCCGATATTAGAAATTTCGAGCTTGATGGCAAAGCCATGAACGCTCTACATTGCGGCCTTGACCGAAATGAGTTCAATCGAGTTTCCACATGCACCTCCGCACATGAAATCTGGAAACTTTTGGAGGTTACCCATGAGGGGACCAACAAAGTAAAGGATACTCGATTGGATATGTACCGTCAGGATTTTGAGTCTTTTTCTATGCATCCAAATGAATCTATTTCTGAAATGTTTACTAGATTTACTGACGTGTGCAATGGGAGAAAGTCCCTTGGTGATGATGTTTCAGCTGAGACGATGGTCAAGAAGATCTTATGGGTCCTTCCGAGCTCATGGGCACCAAAGGTGACGGCGATCCAAGAAGCTAAGGACGTCAAAAATATACCGGTAGAGGATCTCATCAGATCTCTCACGACTTATGAGATCACGATGAGGAGGCAAGCTCAAAAGGAGGGCACACCAATCAAGACACCAAAGAACATTTCCCTCAAGGTTCAAAAAGAAGTAAGCTCCTCCTCATCATCCTCATCTTCCTCATCTACTTCATCTTCAAGCGGCGACTCGGAAATGGAGAATCTCGCCCGCCAAATGTACAAATTTATGAAGAAGCACAAGAAGAAGAAGAAATCTCGCAAGGCGCGAAAGCAAGAACCCACCGAAAGATCCGAGCCCAAGGTGAAATGCTACGGGTGCGGCAAAAAGGGCCATTACAAGCCCGATTGCCCACTCAACAAAAAACGGGCCACGCCAAAGGAAAAAGGAAAGAAAAAGGTCCTCAAGGCCACATGGAGTGACACCTCATCATCCTCCTCCTCCTCCTCCTCGAGCGACCAAGGTAGAAAATGCCTAATGGCATTCCATGAGGTAACCTCTTCCGACTCCTCTTCCTCTTGTTCTTCAAATTCCAATTCTTTAAATCATCTATCCTATGAAGAACTCTCACATGCTAGAGACCAATTAGAAAATGGTTTTCATGAGCTTTCATCAAAATTTGTTTCTTTGAAAAAGAATTTCAAAAAACTCTCTTCCGAAAAAGAACAACTTCTCAAAGAGAAGGAAGAGTTGTCCCTTAAAATCCAAAATTTTCCAAATGTTGATTCCATGGAATCAACCATCAAAGACCTAAGGGAGTCCCTAGCTAAGTTCACCCAAGGGGAACAAAATTTGAACAATCTCCTAGGTTCCCAACGAATTTTTAGGACCACTCAAGGACTTGGCTATACCAACCAAGCTTCCTCCTCCCATGCACCCACTGTTTTTGTAAGGGGGAGTTCTTGTTTTAAATTTTGCAATTATTGTAAAAAACCCGGGCACCTTATTTATGAATGTAATTGTAAAAACGCCCGGTACGGCCAACCAAAGTCTATTTTCTTTTCCGACGAATTTTATAGGAGAAGACTCGCTATGAGACAAGTTTGGATTGAGAAATCCCTTCTTGCGAGTCTCTCCGGGCCAAAATTTATTTCCTCTCCCCGGTGATTTATTGTTTTTATTTAGGGGGAGTTAGGCTCTTTTAAGCCTTTTTGTGAATTAAAAATTTTTCATTCAAAATTCTCATTTCAAATTTTTTACTTTCGATTCAAACTTTTAATTTCAACTCTTGGTTTCAAATTTTTGATTCAAATCTTTCAAATCAACTTTTGATTCAAAACTTTCAATTCAAATTTCAAATTTCAATTGGTTTTTGATTCAAAACTTTCAATTCAAACTGTTATTCAAATTTTCATTTCAATTTCAAAAATCTCAATTGATTTTTCAATTCTCATATCAAGTTTTTCAAACCAATTCCCTCAATCAAGTTTTATGCCCCATTTTATTTTGATAATCACAAAGGGGGAGAAATTTCTTGATTGATTGGGGGAGAATCCTTTTCATCATGCTTAGCATTTCCTTTCAATTTCAGTATTTTACTTTGATTGTTTTGGTGATTGTGATCATCAAAATAGGGGGAGATTGTTGTACCTCTCGAACCCCTCAAGGTTTTATTTTCATGATCACAATCACCCTCATATTTTTCTAATCCTCTTTCAAGTGTTTTTGGATGATAGGAATCAATTCAGGTGGCCAAGGAATTGGGCCAAGAAAGAAAGGAGGCAAAGTGGACTGAAATTCAGTCCACCGGCCAACCGATGGAAGTGCACCGGCCAACCGATAGGAGCCTGGACAGAAGGCATCCTTCTGTCCAGACCACCGGCCAACCGGTGGCACACCAGCGGCCAGCCGGTGGCACCTGCACTCAAAGGGAAGCTACTGCCTCCCCACCGGCCAACCAGTGGCCTCAGCACCGGCCAGCCGGTGGTACCCTCTCCAAACAGTGCCAGCTACTGTCTTGCCACCGGCCAGCCGGTGGCTCTGGCACCGGTCAGCCGGTGGCCCCTGGACAGGAATCCTATGCCTTTTTGCACACACCGGCCAACCGGTGGTACTGTACCGGCCAGCCGGTGGAGCCAGTCAAACTAGCCGTTGCAGTTTGACCAGGCTGGCCCACTTGGCTCCCAACGGCTCTTTAAGCCTCTCCAACGGCTCCGAAGCCTCCCCAAGGGTTCCATGCCTATAAATAAAGGCCAAGGAAGCCCCGGACACCAACCGGAACTTATACAAAGCCACCGTACACATTTTGTATCATTTGGCCAACCTCCGGCAACTTCCTTCAAAGGAACCTCAAGTGCTCCAACAACTTCCACATCCAAGGAGCTCCACCCAAGAAGCTTGGAAGCGGCCTTCAACATCTCCAATCAATCAAAGGCGCCCAAGGCTTCTCCCAAAATACGGTTTTTTATTGTATATTTATTTTTAGCTTTAAAATTGGGTTTGTGCCTACAAATCCCAAACCCTTTTCTCATCCCCCTTTCTTTTGGGTTTCACACCACCATTAAGGTGTGAAGAGGTTTCTTCAAGCCTTTCCTTTTAAAAGGCTTGTGTCACCGGTGAGCTAGCCTTCACCTGTAAAAAGGCTAGTGGGTTCTTACTTAACCATTAAAAGTAAGTGGGTTCTTGCTTAACCAATAAAAGCAAGCTGTAATAGGTCCTAGTGCTACCTCAAAGCCTAGTGGGTTTCTTGCTAAAACCATTGAAAAGCAAGCGGTAGGAATCTCTCAACGGTTGAGTTGGGAGCGGAGACGTAGGCCGGGTTTTGGCCGAACTCCGTTATCAATTTCTTGTGTGATTGCCTCTTTATTTCCGCTGCACTTTACTTTGATTTTTAATTTGTTAATCATTTTTTAAAAGGCAATTCACCCCCCCCCCCTCTTTCCATCTTTTACTCGTTTTTTTCGACCCAACACTATCATCGACCAAGGAAAAAGTACAAAGTAAGGGATTCTCTTATCTCACTTTCAATTCCGTGAGATTTCCATTGTTCGCTACTAAATTATTGAAAGTGGTGTATTGTGTACTTCCATTTGATATATATTATCATTATTCACTTTATATTCATGTTATTCTGTAAATCATTTGGTGGTTATTAATTTTTGGCCATGCGACTCAGTTGATTAACATGGTAAGGGGTTTCTTGTCTCACTTTTAATTCCGTGAGAATTCCATTGATCACCACTTAATTATTTCATGTGGTGTATGTGTACTACCCATTATTGTATTCATTGTGTAATATACTTTATTTTATGGGTATTTACATCATCATGGTATGATCTTTCTTTCATGGGTGTTTGTTTCTTAAGTTACCTAATCAATAAGGGAATTTGAGATTTCAATTTCCACTCATTTGGCTTTACGCATATTTCATTGATTATATTACCCCAAGATTATGTGTGGAATCACTATTCATTTGATTATGTCATAATTTCCACTCCCCTTCCTATGGATATACTTTTGATACACATAATCACTCCATTGAAAATTCTCAAGTCATTGATATGAATTTGATAAGAGTAATTTTAACTCTTTCACCATTTGTTGAGTTAAACATCCAAATCGTTGGTGTTGTTTTTACAGGAATATGTGTGAATATACTTTGATTGTTTTACACTGAATATCCAATCATATTTAGTGTATTTATATTTTTCACACATAATTATGTTTTTGATTTATCCTTAACCTAAGGATATGGCCTTTATGAGAGATTTCATCTCAACTTACATTCCATTGAGACTTCTTTGTTGATATACACCAAATCACTTTTATGTGGTGTATGTAATGTACTTTAACATAGTATATCATGAATTCCCTTTATTCTCATGATATTACAAAGTTTTTATTACCTCAATTATTTTCATTCAAGTGTCTCTCTTTTGGTTAGAATCTCTAACTAAAATACCATTTTTAAATGTTTTAAAGACTTATTCATCTAAATCTTTCTCATTAATGTTTATCTTTTAAAAATGGTTTTAAGGATTTATTTATGTGGACATTAAAGTTTAGAAATTAAAAATCCTTTTAAAAGGTTTCAAAGTGGTATGGGACACTTTGATTCAAAAATCTATTTTTAAATGGCTTCTTGACAAATAGTGTGACTTTTAAATGTTTTCAAGAAAAGGGGGATATTTCTCTCAAATAGTTTTGATGATTATTTTCATCTATGTCAACATCCTTCATTATTCATGATTGAGGTTAATGTGATACAATACAATCTTCCATATTGTATCAAATGAGTTATATTTGACTGAGGATGTTCTATTTTTATACCATTCATGGTTTGTGGTTAAAGTATTGACATTTCGTATGCTAGTTTTAATACGAATGTTTATTTTATGCTTAAACCTATTCATATGAGGAATGAATTGGACTTAATAAGTGACGGGTGGAGCCCGCTATAGCTCCTTGATGCATCGGTAGGTCTCATGAGACAAACTAGTGTCTTGGCACAAGGCCTTGGCAAAATCTTATTTGTAGTCTTGGCACGAGGCCTTGGCTATGTGGTTATGATAGTCTGGCATTATGCATTCCATCATTATGAAAGTGGTTATTGATATTGCATGTGATCATTCGACTAGTAGAATATCCATGTGAGTAAGTAAATGGCATTATTTCATTTTACCTTTGCCATTTTATGTTGAAGTTCAAGTTTCAAAGGCTTTTGTTTTAGTTATAAATTGCCTTAAGTGTTTATGCTTATTTATGAAAGCTTCTGCTATAATGTTATCCTTACTGAGCATCCGAGCTCACCCCTTTCAATGATTTATTTTTTTTCCAGGATTATGAAGAAGTAGTATATGAATGACCTGCAGGGATAGTATGAGGGGATATGAAGACAAGATGTTTTTTTATGATGTAATGTAAAAATTTATGGATGTATCTAGTTATTCCAAGGCTACTAAACTAATCGGTATTTCGAGACTTGATCTTTCTCATTATCATGACAATGTTATGTAATAATGCACCGACTCTGGGTAACTAGGGTCGGGGCGTTACAAAAAAGATAATCTAATCATATAAATAAATTAGATTAAAAAGGGGTTTTGAATTAAAATACAACATTTTACACTATTCATTAAAAAATGAACTTTATCGGAAAGATAACAAAAATTTACACAAAGTAAATTTTGATGTTCCGATTTTTAAGAAGAGTTTTATTTGGTCCAATATAATGTATAAGAGTGAACAAAACTATATTTAATGACGGTTCACCATCAAAAGGCGATAAGTGAACCTTTAGTGAAAACTAGGGCATTTACGCCTACAATTGAATTCTTTCCGTATTTTAAGCCTTTATCTTTTATTGGATAAATGTAAAAACATTTAAAAACATATATAATCATATATTAGTTATTTCTATCCATTCCCGCCAATACAACGGCTACATGTTAACTACCATTTAAAATAATATTATTTTATTATTAGAGTGCAACGTAAGATTCCCAAAAAACTCGTTGTTGCGTGTTGGGTACGCCATCGAGCATAGCGTCCCCTTTAAAGTCATATTAATATTTTATTCATAAATATGGATAAATATGAAAATGTCATATTCTTTATTTACCTGGAGTGTTACATCCTTCCCCCCTTTTGGGAATTGCGTCCTCTCAATTTTAAAATTGGTCTTGGAAACATCCTTGAAAGTCCCACATCGGAACAAGAGTCGGTAAAACAATCACTTTAAAATAAAGAAAGATAAGTACAAAGGTCACCCGAGTTAACCCATACTAGGATTCCAAGTATGAAAATATGGACATGGAGGAGAAAACATAGGGTCATGTTCTGATGGAGAGTGATAGAAAACATGTTTAGGAGAAAGTTAACCACAAGAAAATCACAAACTTGTGATGGGTTTAACGGTATTCGATTCACCGGTAGGAAAAGTTAATAGACAACATTATTGTTTTAAGTTACTTTTTATTGAGGAATTTATTCATAAAGAAACATAATCACTTATCATGTTGACTTTCAACTTTTACTAGATTCCTTAATCAAACTCATATTTTCTCTAAAATACGAGTATTTAGGAAGACTTGTTCACATTAAGAGTACTATAATCAATTTCTAGAGAATCACCTAATCCACAATAGAGAACTATATACTTCCCATATCTTTAGACTCTAACCAAAACCAAAACCATAATGTTTAGTACAAGATCAGATAATCCAGAAAAAGAAAACTCTTTATAAAAAGAAAATCTATTCTCAATCTCCAAAATTTATCCAACAAAACCCAAAGTTCAACGAGGACCATTCGATAATCAATTTGTCCATAAAAATTCTTCAAAGTAAACAAAATAAGATTGAAACCCAAATATTTGAAGAATTTAGTCACATATTCTTCCAAGCTAAATCGTAACATTTATCTCCAAACAACATCAGTTGCTCTTAATGTCTCCCATTGAAAAGTAATTAACCTAATCACATATCCTCCATGATAGGTGAATAAATTTCCATAGATAACCCAGAATCAACTTAATCTTAATTCATAAAATAATCTAACTAAAAAGAATCAGTCAAAATAACCAGGGACTTCACGTAGTCCAGCGGTAGGCGATAAATACCAGTCGCACTTTGGTTGTGGGTTCAATTCCCGCAGTTTTGTCCGACGCGACGGGTTGTCACACGATCTGTGTGTTGTCCTTCTTCCAAAACTATATAATTCTAAAATCATTGCCAAAAATAGATAAAATCATCAAAAATAAACATAACATATTTTAAACTCAAGTTTGTCTCATGCCTTTTATTTTCCATCATAACATATAATAACCAATAATTACCTCAAAAGTAAGGATCATATAAACCCTAATGGTTACCTTTATAATTATTACCTGAACTTCCACATCGATTGTCATATATGATTCATTATAGAACATTCCAAGGTTCAAGTGGTTGATCATGAATCCTTGATAGTTGGTTTAGAACAACCACGAGTTTCCTCATTGAATACCCCATTTCATCCAGTCTCTTAATCAGAGAACCACCCCAGTTTCGTTCAAACCAATTGTCACTCTGGGGCCTGCTAGATCCAGCCATTTACTAAAACCGAAAAGGTCAGTGTGACTATATCAACATAACCATCATGTACTAATGAGGAATATAAACACTAATATATTCTTACTCATTCACTTTATCTAAAACTAGGACTCCTTATGAAATCCTAACCATTATGGTAATGTCACTTATTCTTAAAGAATACCCTAACCTCTAAAGTTATCTAAACCGACCTTTGATACCAACTATAAGGCCACAGCCTTAAACCTTACTTAATCTTTAGTTATTACAAGATTACACATTGAGGATCTTTTTAGGTTTAGAGTTTTAGTGAATAAGATCATAAAACTTGCATTACATTCCACATTTAAACAAAGTGGTTACATAAAAGACAGTATTCATTCTTCCCATCAATGGAAACATATTTAAAATAAAACACAGATTCTTTCTTGACACATACTTGACACTATCATCACATCATGTACCTTTCCCTTGACCTTTGAAAAACATTTCGAAAACTTGGGATGAGAATAAAAAGCTCAGTAAGGGTTATAAAAATATGGAAAGGAAACAAGAGTTCATATATACATAAGAATGAAATCATACTTTACCCATAAAACATAGTCACTTTAACATACCTCATCAAATCATGAATAAATCGTAGAAATCATAATACATAAAAGGTAACTTGAGGCATTCATAACATTCTTATGTAGGGAGTAACCCTCTTGGTTACGTTTGGAATACCCATCACAGTATATTCCCTAAATCTCTTCGGAGAAACCTTAACGTTTCACTCCTTCGCGTTACCCAATGCATTGGAGAGATATATTGGGCTCACCCACCTTTAGTTTATCACGGAACCACCCGTCTTCATAATAATCCCCAAGAACCTCAACATAATAGTATCACATAAAACATGCATAAAGGAAACATAACATTTCCACCTTTCAATCACAAGATATCAATAAAACACATTGATATAAAAACATTATGAAAAACATTTTTAGTACCAAAATAAAAGAAAATTAAAACATGGTATTTATTTTTCTTTTAAAAAGAAGGTATGGCTTGTAGAGGAAGCCAAAAATCAAATAATGGTCACGGCGGCGGAGAAGTCATTGTCACCGCATACGTATGACAAAAAACATTCCCTTTTGTCGTTTAGTAAAACGCTTCGTAAAAAGAAAGATTACTTTTGGATAAATGTAAAAGTCAAAGGGTTTTATACACTATATAAAAGAAGGTTCTGTATAAAAAAAATATGCCTCAATGAAAGGATATTGAGATGAAGTCCATTACAAAGACGGTATCCTTGGTTTAAGGATAAATCAATTACATAATTATGTGTGACAAACAAATAAACCAAATATAAGTGGATATTAAGTGTAAAATAATCAAAGGTCATTCACACATATTCGAAGGATGGCATATTCAATAACTACATGTTGAACCCAAAGAAATCGAAATTGGGTTAAGAAGTTCCCTTAATGGCCTAACGACATCACATCAAAATGAGTTGATGAGAGATAAAAAGTGTATCTCATAAATTGGACATAAAATTTACATCAATAAGGATATATGATAACATATCCCAACATAACAATATGTAAATTAAAAGACCCAACAAAAGAAGTCTTTTAAAAAGAGGAGGGTGAAAGGTTTCCTTACCGACATGGGTATCTTTCAAAACATACACCCCATGAAAGAAGGACAATACATCATTGATGTAAATACTCATAAACGAAAGTATATTACACAAAGAGTAGAATAACGGGCAGTAAATACACCACTCAAAGGAAATTGTGGAAAATTTAGCATAAATCTCACGGGAATAAAAGTGACATGAAAAATCCCTTACGAAAACTCGGCAGCCTAACAGTGCCACATAAAACATACAAAAATGGATTGATGAGATCAAATAGGGTATCTCATCATATTAAAATAATGTTTATAGAAAGAGGAATATAAAATAACATCCCCCATACATAATAAAGAGAAGCTTAAAAGAAGTGACATAATGGAGAGTACTTAAAGAGAAAGAGAGAGGTTAGATCTCTTACGAAAATTCGGCAGCCTAACGACACCACTCAAAACATCCAAAAATGGATTGATGAGAGAGAATAGTGTCTCTCATCATATGAACATAAAAATTATAGTAATAGTAATATAAAAGAACATCCCAATAACAAGAAATATGAGATTTAAAAGGAATGACATAAAAGAGTGTACTTTAAAAGAAAAAGAGGAGTAGGATCCCTTACCTCAAGTCCAACTTGTCTTATTCGTTTCTTTATATTCTTGAATAATAAACTTTGGTCAATTAATAATTTCCTAAGTACCTCCTTTATATATTATTATTCAATTCATATCACATATTATAATGTTATAATAATTTTTTAATAATGTTAGTTCATATCAGACGTTTTTGCCGATGTTTGTTACATGAGTCAAAAATAAACTTGTTTGAAAAAATATTCCCATGTAGTTATAAGTAAATAATTTCCAGAATATTATTAATGATTAAAATATAATATATATCCAGTAAATATTCATTTTATACTATTCCATATCATTTGGAGATAAAAAAATGAAAAGCACCGTTCATGGAGACGGTAGTCCGTACGTACGCATGAACGCTACTTTCATTTTTTGTTATATTAATGGAATTAAAAAAAATGAGAGATATATATATATTATAATTCCAGAATGATATCCATAATTTAGATATAATATTTTACATATATGTCCATTATATATATATACTTATAATATTACATAACATTTTGAGGTAAGAAATGAAATGTATCGTTCATGGAGACGGTAAGCCGTACGTATGCATGAACGCTACTTCCATTTATATTTCATATTTAATTGAATTAAAACATAATGATACATAATATTATTTTAATTCCAGTATGGTATCATATATAATATCATTAAATATATCCTTTATATGTACCACATATGGTATTAACGAATCAAATCACTTTGAGGGGGCGGTAGTCTGCACTTCCTTAAATGAAGATATCGCGTTTACCCATAATGGAAACCATAAAGGTATGCCATAAATTAAAAATACAGAAGATTAAGTAAAACATAAACATATTAGATATCATATATAAATATATTATCATATTAATGTCCACCTTTTAAGGTGTTATAATAAAGTTGAACAATCATCGTTTCGGGAGGCAGAAATTCACCATCCACGGAAACAGTATGTTCTTTAACCATTAGATGTAGGTGTGTGTATGTGTAGCTCGAATACATCCTATAAAAACATCCTAGTATATTGGAGAAACTGGATTTGTTACAAAAGAAATGAATAAAAAGAGTTTATGGGGTTTGAGAGGCAAAATAAAACAAAAGGACTCAAGTGAAGACATTACCTTAAAATCGGGTAACTCCCATTGGTTTGAGCTCAAAGGCTTCCATGAGAAGAATTATGCCCAAAGTGAGGCTTCAAGGAGTAATAGAGGGAAGTGGAGAGACAAAATGGGCAGAGTTTGGCCGAGCCAAAGGCTTTGGGAGTGTGGGTAAGGAGGTAGAGGTTGGTGCCTTTTATAAGAGGAGAGGAGGGGCACTTTTGGAAAGTAAGCAAATGTTACTTTATTTGAAAATGAGTTTCAGATTTAAAAGGCCCCACATTAATATAATTCGTGTATAATCTGTTAAGGGTTCGTAATCCACCAATACAATAGGTTTTGGACATGTTTAGGTATTAGATATTGCATTATCTTTCCATTTTATTTAAATCGTTAAATAATGAGGTCATCACTGCATCAACATGATGTCATAAATACTTTAATTTATTTAAGGTCTAAAAATAATAAAAAAAATACTATGATGTATTAAATCTTTTAAGATTTCCAATTACTTTTTATAGTCAAATATCTGACTTGTATAACCCCATGTAAAAATTGTTTTAGTAAAACATCTCATGTTTGTGTCATTTTTACTTTGACATTAAATAAAAAGATATTTATGTCATTTTCCAACCAAAGTGGCTTCATGGGGTCCCCAAGTTGACCCATGGATTGTCTTGGTCGGCCATGAGACATCCAAAGAGGGTAGGACATGTGTCTAGGTCATTTCAGTTTATTAAAACATTATTCTTACCTTAAACTACACTAATTACCTATAATCGCGATTAAAAACATAATAAGTTACTATTCACCAAAAAATTATTTTAATCCCATTGAACCACATTTGACTTCTTAATGACAACCATGTATTTCGGATTTTTGAAATTCAAAACACAAATATGGAAAATTTTCATTTAAACGAAAAATCAGTTTTTATAAGTACCACTTAGTGGTTTCACTATTCATCAAAAATTGAAGTTTTTCAGAAAATTATCAAAAATTCACCCTAAGCTATATTTGATATTCCGAATTCAAAAATGATGTCTATTTTAAAAAATTAAAAACATATAAGTTGAATTAATTAATTTAATAATTAATTCCTGCTGTCAGAGAAAATAGTGTGTTTTTATGAAATAATAATTATCAAAAGATTGACACTAGTTTAAGTCTGATTTCAAAGTGAAATTAATTCCAATGACCACTATTGGATTTAATGGTAAAAATATATTATAATTTCACTTTAAAACCAATTGAAAAGATTATATAATCATATAAATAAATTAAATTAAAAAGAGGTTTTGAATTAAAATACAACATTTTACACTATTCATTAAAAACAATGAACTTTATCGGAAAGATACCAAAAATTTACAAAACGTAAATTTTGATGTCCCGATTCTTAAGAAGAGTTTTATTTGGTCCAATAGAATGTACAAGAGTGAAAAAAACTATATTTAATGACGATTCACCATCAAAAGGTGATAAATGAACCTTTAGTGAAAACTAGGGCATTTACGCCTAAAATTGAATTCTTTCCATATTTTAAGCCTTTATATTTTATTGTATAAATGTAAAAACATTTAAAAAAATATATAATCAAATTTTAGTTATTTCTATCTGTTCCCTCCAATACAATGGCTACATGTTAACTACCATTTAAAATAATATTATTTTATTATTAGAGTGCAACGTAAGATTCCCAAGAAACTCGGTGTTGCGTGTTGGGTACGCCATCGAGCATAGCATCCCCTTTAAAGACATATTAATATTTTATTCACAAATATAGATAAATATGAAAATTTCATATTCTTTATTTACCTGGGGTGTTACATTCCCAACTCATCCACAACAAAAAAAAATCCAAAGGTAACAAACCTTCAAATTTTCAATTTCCCATATTCAATTTCCAATAAACGAGGTAAATAATTTATTTTTATTAGTTTTCATCATCAATAATATCTCCTAAAATTTCATGTTTTTCAATGCCTTTTTCTTCCATTTCCATGCATGCCCAAGATGTTGCATCTTCATGTTTGAAAATTATCTCATATGCCACTAGGCTCCACAGAAGTTCATCTAGAGAATTTTTAGAAATATCCATTTCTTCACGGGCTGAAACATTCACATTGTAATGTGGAGGATGTCTCCTCATTATTTTCTTTATCATATTAATGTCTTTGATTTCTTCAAAAATTCATCATATTTCTCCAAACAAAATTGTAATTCGATTGAAAAAGTTATCTCCATTTTCATTCGGATTCATTTCAAATCATCACACCTATTATAAAAAACATGTAGTTTTACCTCCCTCACTTTGTTTTCTCCTTCATATATGTTCTCTAGTTTTTTCCACATTAACATTTCTGATATAAAACACATCACTTTTAGATATATCTTATCAGAAAGAGTTTCAGTGAGGGAATTTTGTGCTTTTTCATCTACATCAAGTATTTTCCTGTATGTATATGTCACAAACACCCTAATTGGATTAGTGACTTTTATTTATTTTATAGTGGCAAGCCAGAATTCTATTCCACAATATCTTAGATGGAATAACGTCATATTCTTCCTGATATTAATGTCTCTTCTATCAAAGAGGGGAAATACACTGAAATTTTCTATATTCTTCATTTTGGAAAGGAATGGTATATATGACACCAGCAATATGGCTCTGATACCACTTGAAGGAACCTGAAACACTCTGAGAGGGTGGGGATGAATCAGGGATTCAAATGTTTCTTATAAACTAATGAATCTTGTTCCTATGTTAGTAGGAACCTATTAAACCCGGATAATGAAAAAGTGCAAAAAACAGATAATAACATGCAATGCAAAGAAACGTCAATTTTACTTGGTTCAACACTAAGGGATGTGTCCAAGGAGAATACAATAACATGTTTTTTTTAAACCAAATTACATTAATATTTACTATTTTTGGAGTAGAAAAGATTAGTAGAATCAATCTATGCTAGTCTCACTACTTTAACAATGTTTTAGGTAGAGCACATTGCATCCCTCAATTAAAATCCATTGACTCCCACTATCTCATTACGTCAAGAAGAATCTGGACTCATTTTATCATCTTAAGGTCCTCTTTAATGGGTTTTCATTAAATAATTTAACCTTAATTATAAATGGACGATCTATTAAAGTTCTATTTTTATCCAAAAATGTTGTTTATTTTTTCACATACTGATAGTTGGAAAACATCTCCTTCTTCCTATGCATATTGGATTTCTCTGCATACCACCTATATGTAATGCCTCTACATACCTTCTCCATGCACCACCTTCATAAACCACAACCATGTACCACCTCTACAAACTGTGACCATGTGCATACTTTTAAAACTAGGTTCACATACTACATTCACTCCTACTCTCGCAAAGTTCTTCTTCACCACATACCATCTTTCACAAACCACCTTCCATTGGGTACCTCTTTGCTCTACGTACAACCTCCTTCAGTGGACTGCTTGTTTCATGAACTATTATTCTACCTCTGTGTGATATATTCTATGATCTTTTTTGTAATTCAATGAATTAGTCCCAAATTTTTAATTACAGTTATTATGGGGTTCAATTCCAATGAACTACTTTAGGATTTCTCCAAATTTCTCTCAAATTTTTAATCTCAGAGTCCTGCTCTAATGAAGAGATCATCACTCCTTATATAGGCTAAGTAGATAAGAAAAATAAAATAAATTAGGATTTACCAAATCTTAGATAAGGGACATACTTCACCACATTCCGTTAATCTCCCACAAACCATATCCTCTTCATGGTCTGTGTTCCACCATTCTCCCTACCCAGAGACACAAATCACTGTCTCCTTTCTGAAAATGACACCCTTCACAACTTCTCAAAACTATTCCTTGTTTTAAAAAATTAAACACCATCCCACAAACTGTCAAGCCTTCCAAAAACTGCATGCCTTATCACAAACGTCATGTCTTAGAGAAAACATCCTTCGATCCATAAATCGTTACTCTTAAACGGTTTTCATAACACTCCCGCTTTGTGGTTTTCAGTTCACTATTTTCCATACTAAAATTAATGATCCTAGAAAAGTTCCCGAAACATGGTACATGGTTCTTATACCATGATACGTGGTTCCCCACCATTTCAAATTTTTTTCACCAGTCTACATCTCATTAACTTCTATGAAAAAAACTCACAATTTTGAGGCTCAAAAATTTTGAAAAATTCTTGGAAACTATGCCACCTTCAATACTACTTTCGGCCTGAATCATAAGACCACATTCCTTCCAAAAACCTTGATCAACATAATGAGGATTGACCAAAAACACAAACCACACTCCATTTCCCATAAATAATATCATTGGTTCCAATTGTTATGTATATTATAATCAAATATGGATCCATAATTATTTTGACCATTCAACCATTTTTCATGAATATGAAATCATTTCTAAAATCACTAAATAGTGATAAACTTAATAAGTTATTCTATAGTGCATCAACAAACAACATATTATCAAAATAAATTTAATTTTTACCAAGGTGTATTATCCAAATTAATTTGATCTAATGTGAATAATCATCACCAAATGGTATATCTCCTCACCCATATTTCTCAAATATTTTATGAATATTTATATAACCTATCATGTGTGAAAAACACTGAGTTTTAGAGATCAATATTTCATTAATAAAATAAAATTATTTAATTTTATATAAAATTACCATTAAATTAATGATTACAGGATTGAAAAAATTATGAATATGTACAGTTGAAATCATTGGTTACATATTAATTAGAAAAGAATATAGAAAAAAATAAAGGGACTATTTTTTAAAAGTCCATTTCTATATTAAAAAATTAATTACTAATATTAAATATTATTAACTAAATTTATATTTTATATACTTAAAAAAATATTTTTTATAATAATCCAACAAATTGTATTTATATAATATAATAAAAAACCGCAATTTTATGGTTAAACCCATATATTTGTATAAAGGTAGTTTTGCTGCATTTTAATGGCATATCCATTTGAAATCCTATTTTTGGAACTTTTATCGATTTAATATGTAAAAAATAAAATTAATATTTTATGGTGAAACATAAAAATTATTCTAGATTATATTTTTGGTATTTTTCTGTATGGTTTCATTTTTTATTGAATAGTTGAAAATGATAAATTTTAATTCAAATTTTTTTCCTTATAATACATTTATAAGAATAAATTATATTTTAAATTAGTATTAAAGGATAATTATATAATTATTTTTAAATTAATCCAATTTAGGTCATTGTAATCAATTTCACTTTGAAATTGTGTATAAATACTTCAAAACCGTTTGAAAGTTTTCATTTTTAAAACACATCATCCCATCAGCGGGATTATTTTTCAATTAATTTATTACAATTATATTATTACAATTTGGAAATTTGATGAATTATTGGTAATAATAATAATTTATACTTTCTAATTAGGTCAAAATAGGTTTTTAGAAAAAAAAATATATTATTTAATGTGATTAAAATCAATCTCAACGATTAAAGGAAAAATTAGGTTCACAAAGTACAAAATCATAAGTTTATAACTGAAAACAACATAGACACAATACAAAACCCATTTTATATAAATTATTCATATATGAACTTTCCATTCTTAAGTATGGCTAGTTTTTTATGAGTTTTGTCAGTAAAAACATGGGCACACCTAACTTGTTATAAAAAATTCCATGTGTGTCCTTTCCCTTCCCTATAAAAGGCCACCACCTCTCCCTCTTGTTCAACCCACCAAAACCACTTTAGATCAGAAAATATGTACCCAATAATCCCTTACAAATCCATCCCTTACTTCTAAAATACTCCCCTTCGTAATAATGAAATCCATGGAATCCTTTTAGCACATACCCACAGGACATACCAGATGAAGAGGGAATGTCTTCTCCTAGGCTCCTTTATTTTATTTTTCTCTCCACCCCCTAAAATATCCTTTGTCAATGAATTTATAAAAAAACCAATATAATCAATATAATATGATGTTTTTATTCAAATTTTTAAACTACTCTTACACATACATCCATCAAATGGGTAAACAACATATTTTTTTGTGTATGCTGAAATACCGCCTCACTAAACGATGGTTGTTTATTTTTCCTTTTCCTCCTCTCAATGTGAAAATTATGTTGGAAATTATTTTTATATATGTGATATATTATCATTATTAAGTCTTTAGGATTATATATTAATTTTACAACACATATTATTTTTCTCTCAATTTTGTGTAAATATGATAATTTCGTTTGAGGAAGTGTGGACTTCTACACCCTCAAAGTGATGTGATTAATTCACACAATACATAGAATTCATTAAAAATAGATTTAGTGAAATTATTTTTTTTATAAAATTATAATTATAAATTCATTATATTATATAAATATATACATATTTTTCATTTTCATTATTTCTTTCAATATGAGAATAAAAACGGGAACAACATTCAAGTGTACGTATGGATTACCATCTCCATAAATGATGTATTACATTTCATAATTATATATTATATAGATTATTATAATTAACATATACTTAATATAAATAATATTTATATCATGGTTTACATTCTTTAAATCATTATTTAGTTGTATAGACTAAATATATAACAAATTAATACACATGCGAAGAACAAAGAAAATATTACCTAAAACGAAACCTTAACATAGGATTATTAACAAATGGGTAATATAAAGTTATAATAAAAAAAATTGTATTAGATATATGAATATGTTTTTATAAAATATTTATATATAATTTATATATATTATATAGGTGGATTGAATTAGTACAATGAGATTCAAGACACAAGGTAAGTGAATTCCATCTCACCTTTTATATATAGGAGATACATTCCATGTTCACCATTATTTTCTTTTGTGTGGTGTGCATATATCACATGAATTGAAGATTCCCTTGGCCTATGGATCTCGAATCACGATGCTTAAGAACATTGCTTGAAAACCTTAACCATTGCAGACGCAACCGAACCTGCTGATGCATGCCAATTCGTGAGGTATGTCATCCTATAATCTCATTTCGGACCTACATGAAAAGGAAGCAGGGATTTCCTTGAAAGAGGAACCACTGAGCATTATTAACTGATGAGTGAAATCCGTTTGTTTTCTTGAAGCACTGACGGGTACAGACTCCCTCAAGACGTAGACCCAAAAGCCATCTAGGATCAAAAGATTGGAAGATGGAGGCTTCTGTGTAGAAGTAGACCCAGATGTAGTTCACTAAAGAGCTCAAATATGTAAATTTTCCATCATGGATCGCATCACATATACCAAAGGTAAGAAACCCTGGCCTTACCCTGATTTGAAACCGAGAATTTCTGCTTGCTGGGGTTTTTCATACAGGAAATTAGTCCCACTTGGTATGGGTAATATTCATATATTATTTACATCGCAAGAAGAACATGACAGGGCTTGGAAAACTAGAAATTTGAATATCAAATCGAGAATACTTCTCTTCTCTGAATGGGATGTTGCTTTCAACCCATTTTGCACAGGAATAACACAACACATGTTTTGGTTAGATTGTGTAACCTAAACTGTTTTTACTGGCATCCAAAAATTCTCAATGACCTAGAATCCTATATTGGATCACCACTTAAAGTGGACTAAATAACCTTAAATTGAGACCGTGACCCTTATTATAGAGTTCTAATAGAGGTAAATCTTTTGAACAAACTGCCCCCCTCAATCAATTTCAATGATACTGATTATAAAACTGATGTTAATTTAGTATATCAGAGGCTTCCACCCTACTTTGAGTTCTATAAATTATTTGGTCATACTGCCAATAACTGCAGGTTTGTGAAAAAACCTACCCCTACATAGAAACCCAATGAATTGACAATGTTTATGAGAAATAATAGAGGAAATGATAATGTACCAAAAAACTTGAATCCCCCAAAATAAAAAAAGGATAAATGGTTTGTCAAAAACATCCCATTTGAGCAACTGCTTACTGAAAACGGAGAAGCTAGGCCAATATGGTAGATGAACACGAGTCTAAAAACCTAGAACAGGTCCTTCGAAGTGACCTTGATATTAATATATTTAAAATTGTATCAGATCCACAAGCATCCCCTAGAAAATCTGAATCCCCTTCAGAGGATAGTGTCATTTTTTTAGGCACACATATGAAGGAAATAGACTTGGACGCCGCTGAACAGTCCACCCTACTGAACGTAATGCTCTCCATCACATTGGACACCCAAAACAATACTGAAACTAGTAAATCTGCACCAATTAAACAAGATTGCATGTCTGAAATGTTGATGGAGGTATGTAAAATGGATTTGTTGTCCTCTCCTAGTAAACTGGGATGGACAGATCCCCTCCTCTTGATGAACAAGACAGACTATAAGAGGATGAGAACAATACATCTACACCGGCTATAGCCACATACAAACAGATTGAGCTAGATATTGACAAGCAGGGTGAGACTAGGATGGAAAATGTTTCATTTTCTACTAACACCTCTTTGGCACCCCCCCCCCCCCTCCGACACAGGTAGAATATGGTAATAATCACAAGAACAAAACCATGAGAGTAGCAACCAGATCAAAGGAAACTATTTTCTATATCTGACTTGGATAATGTTCTGAAAAGATTTATTTTTACTCACACACAGAAACTATTTGCTATATCTGAGCCCAAAATTAATTTTTTACTAGATTTCAGCATGCTTGTCTCCCTGGTTACTCCTTATTAGGGGTTTGTACTAACCATCTCCCAATTTAAGCCTTATGGGTTTTTGCTCACTCTTCCCTTCAAAATGTAAATGTTTTTAGAACATAAAATAAATCTTTTTCTTGTAATTACATGTTTGAATAAACACAAATTTTCACTACTTTTTCCAATGCTTATAATAGATATCAGGATAGAAGGTCTCTTTGGAATGAAATTACCCAGCTTAGTATCTTGATTCAAAAACCCTGGTTTATTATTGGGGAATTCAATTCCATTCTAGATGCTAGTGAAAAATTGGGCCCACCGCATGCTTCAATATCTACTAGAGAATTCAAAGAATTCAATGAACATAATAACCTTATATGGGTTAATCTAAGAGGTGCTAAGTTTACTTATTACAGACACCATTATAACAAGACTGTGGCTAGCAAACTGGACAGAGCCATCACTAACGATATTGCTCTTGATAAATGGGACAATATTTATAGTATCACCCCAGTCAAGATGGATTCAGATCACCCCACAATTATAGATAGTTTCTCCTTCAAATGCATAAATCCTAGTTATCTTTTTAGATATCACATTGCCTGGTATTCTGAAATAGATTGTGATCACATTATTAAAACCTCTTGGACTAACATGAACACTAATAATGATTCTTTTTCATGTCATATGAAACTAAAAGGCTAAAACAAATCCCCAAAAACTGGTCTAAATCTAAATCAGATGAAATAGATAAAAATATTTCCACTCTAGTAAAAGATCTTAATCAACATCAAATTCATAACACATCATCTAATTTTGCCCAAAACTCCCAACATGAAATTAATATTTCTTCCAAATTGATAACTCTCCTTAACTTTAAAGTTAAACTAAAGAAGAAAATCTTTAAAACCAAATGGCTGAATGATGGGGATAAAAACATAAAATTCTACAATGCTCTCCAAAAAGATAAAAAATCATTTAAAATTCTCTCTTATATTAGGGAAGGGGGAAATTTTTTTACACTAATGAAAGAATTTACAACCATTTGGTCACTCACATTAACAATATCTTCAATGACCCTAATATTTATAAAGGCATTTGACTAAATGGTATTCCTCTTATGGTCATAGATGAGGATAATCTTTTACTTAATAATGTTTCACTGGATCAAGAGATTAAGGATGATGTCTTTAGTCTTAACTTAGATAGTGCCCTAGGTCTGGATGGATTTAACAATGGGTTCTACTAGCACCATTGGGATATCATTCAATATGATGTATGTCGAATGGTTAAAAATTTCTTCTCAAGAGGCATTCTTATCCATGTCTAGAAATCTCAATTCCTTTTCCTCATTCCTAAATCAAAAAATGATGACAAAATAAATCATTTTAGACCCATCTCCCTTATCAGTTCTCTATTTAAAATTATCACCAAATTGATTGCCAACTATATCTCTGATATGAGAAATGGAATTATATCATGGAATCAATTTGGATTCATTAAAGGAAGATCTATACAAGATAGTATCTATTTGGCCTCTGAATCCACTAACCTATTGAACAGAAAAACCAAAGGCAGGATTGTGGACATTTAACATAATATAACGAAGGCCTTTGATACTATGGACTAGAACTTTATTTTTGAAGTACTTAGAAATTTTGGATTCAATAAGACCTTTATCAATAGAATTAACAATATTTTTAAATCAGCTCGTATCTATATTATTCTAAATGGTATGCCTAGAGGTTAATTCAATCGTTCTAAAGGGTTCAGGCAAGGAGACCCCCTCTCAGATATCCTTTTTTCTTTTTCCGAAGAAAACCTTAGTAGACTCATATCCCAAGCTATTGAAAATGGTAATATTAAGCCTATCTCCGCCTTTAGAAAGTTGAATGCCCCCTCCCATTTGATTTATGTTGATGACATAATCATTTTTTTAAAAGGGGGAATAAGAAACTTAAGCAACATTAAAACCATCATCTCTCACTATGAAGAAGTCTCTGTTCAACATATCAACTAGCTGAAATAATTTATTTACTTTGGAAAAAACTATCCCATGGTCAGAAAAGTAGCATTACAAATATGTGTGGTATTAATGAGGGATATCTCCCCTTCAATTATCTTGGTGTTCCCATTTTCTATGGTAGACCTAAAGTTGTTCATTTCTCGACCATTGTTGATAAAACTCTTTGACACCTCTCCTCTTGGAAATTAAAAAATCTCTCAATGGCAGGGAGAATTTTCCTTGTTAAATCCACAATTGTTTCTAAACTATTCTACTCCATGATGATCTATAAATGGGCGACTATTCCCTTAAAACACATCAATGTTTCCATTAAAACCCTTTTTTGGATGGGAATCACTCTGGAAAAGAAATTAGTTACCATACCTAGGTCCACGTGCTATAAGCCTATTGAAAATAGAGGCATTGGAATAAAAAACCTCCCTAACTTTAACCAGGCCCTTCAGGAAAAGATCACAAGGAATCTAATTTGTAACAAATCGCCTTCCATGGACTTCCATTGGGCTCGTTTCCTTGAAAAACTCTGAAGCAACACACATATCTATTTCACATCCTCCCTATTGAAATCCATTAAAGGTACATCAACTCCATTATGTCCAATGCTATATGGATATCCAATAGAGGCTCGAATTTGAATTTTTGGATTGATAACTGGACTGGAACTCCCTTGATTTCCTTGATTTTTTCCTCAAAAATCCATGTGCACACTAGTGACACCATTAAAAACATCATGAAAATGAAAAATAATCCCTTTTTGAGGATATTAAAAGTATTGTTGATAATTACCATTTCTTTTCTAATGAGGATTTCCTGATCTGGGAACATTCACATAATGGGATTCTTGACTCAAATAGTTTCTACAATGATTTTTACATCAATGATATGAAAACAATTAGCCGGCTTAACAACCTCATTAAATCCTAGATTAAACCTTCATGATTCACTGTTGTTTGGGATATTTCTCAAGGCACAATTCCAACTGACTCCTATTTACAAACTTTTAGAATCAACCTTTTCATTAAATGTTATATGTGTACCAACCATCATGAAGATATTATCCATATTTTCCTTTCTTGTGATGTGTCTACTGCTCTTTGGCATTATATCTTTGACATATTTGATTTCAACTGGTTGTTTTTTATCTCGCTAATATCTCATGTTCAAAAATGTTTGTAGAAATACGACTCTCAACAAATCAAGAACCTCTTCGTGAAAGCAATTGTAGAGATTCGGCAAGTGATCTTGTATAGTAAGAATGAATATACCTTTCGCAATAGTTCATTCAATCATAATTCAGGAAAAATGAGAATTCTTATTGTTATCTGAGAGGAGGCCTCGATACAGAAGGATTAGTATAACAACTCGGTCAGATATCTGGTGATCCTACGACTTCTTGGGATTGTAGTTAGATATCCTCACCCTAAAATCATGATTTACATTTTTTGGTATCCCCCCCCCCTATAGAATAGATCAAAATCAACGTAGATAGCGCCTCTAAAGGCAACCCAGGCCCAACGGGTTGTGGAGAAATCTTTAGATTTCATCTGGATCAAGTTCTCGGTTGCTTCTATGGATCATGTGGTATTGATACCTCCCTAGAAGCCGAGATGATCAACGTCATACATGTGATCTATTTTTCCATGTTGTACTACTAGAACAACATATGGATTGAAAGAGACTCCTCCACTACCGTCCAGGAAATCTGGAAGGGTACCATCCACCTGGCTTGGAAGCTCACTTCCCGGTGGACTGACTATCTGCGCTCACTCTCCTCCCTCAACATCATTGTTACAAACGCTTACCGAGAAGTGAACATATTTTTTGATGCTCTTACCAAAATGGGTGTTGATAAGGACACTACCTAGAGTTATTATCTTCTCCTTAAGTTAATCCATCTTTATATGTGGGATATTAACAAAATGCCTTCCATTAGACTTGTGTAACCCCTTTCTTTTATATAATAAATTTTGTGTTTTAGTCTTTGACCAGAATAATACCTTTAAAAAAACATCACATGAATGTGTAACAATAATATTATTATTAATTTTATGGGTATTTATATATCCTATATGGGAAATTTTTATCATGGGGTTCATGTTTCAGGAGTTACTAAATTGGTAAGATAATTGTGTCCCAATTTTCCTTCTATGAGACACATGCCATGGTATGCACGAGTATTTTCCCATGAGGTGTATATAATTAATTTTAAATGTTATATCATGAATCTATTTATATTCATGACAATTTAAGATTCATTTAATATCATTTTATGAAAATGTAATTGTGGTTCAACGTTACCATGTTGTAAGAGTATTTTTAAACAATCTCATCATTTTTTGTGATTGTTTATGTTTATGATTCTTTTAAAGAAATATTTTGATAATTCTCTTAATAACAACAATGAATTTTATTATACATTTGTTATTATGATATATTCATGTATTGGTAACATTCTTAGAGTCTTTAGTACGTAATATAGTTAAGAAATTGGTTTTCAGAAAGACCAACTTTACCCTGTCTTCAGTTGGAGATTTGTGTTCATTAAAAACAATGTTTTCAAGAAAAAGTTACACAGAATATTCTATTATTCTCATTAAATATTTAAAATAAATTTTTATCCTTTTTTATATTACCAATTTTGTCAGTGTAATATTCCGGTATCTTTCTAAATGAGGATTTATTTTAACATTTTTTACCATGAAAAAGGAATGTTATTTTTACCTCGGACGATATGTATGGATTTACCGATAGTTAATTATTTGGAGATTTATTTTCCTTTTTAAAATTATAATTTTTTTAAGAATATTTTTCAATTATATTTTCAATGAAATTTTCTTAAAATGTTTTTGAGTTTACTTTTTATGTTTCTATGAAAATCGATTTTCAAAATATTCTATGTTGGAAAGAGCTTTTTTTCAAAAAAGAAGTGATATTAACCTTAGAAAATGTTTTTAAAATATCCTTCAAAGTTATTTTCTATATAAGATAACATCTATTGATGTTACTCATGGAATTACAGTAAATTATCCAATGTTATCATTCATATCCCTTCTTTAATGGTTTGTGTTTTTATGGAATGATGCTTAATACGTCCATTTCACTTCCACAGGTTTAATGCTTTTGAAACCCACTTTTTTCCACATGATATGCTTACCTATGGTTATTATGAAAGTTTTCTATTTTCATACATTATAATCTGATGAAATTTTAATGATACCAATTTCATTTCATGGGTTAAGATTTTATGTTTATATAAAAAATCTCTTTTTTGGGTCATGATAGGATGAAGGTTTTATTATCTTGTGGAAATAGTATGAATGATTTTATTATGATATGGGTGGGACTTATATATCTCTCCAATTAATAGGGTAATAATAAGTTTTATACCATTTCAAAGGGTACAAGGTGTGTATCCAAATCTCAAAAACAATAAGTTACATTGGTTGTAGCCCAATCCTAAAAACAATAAGGTACATGGTTTGTTTCCCAAGCCTAAAATTAAAAGGGTACATGAGATGTATCATAAGACTAAAGACAAAAGTTACACTGGTTGTATCCCATGCATGAAAATAATAAGATACATCGGTTGCAGACCAAACTTAAATGTCAAAGGGTACAAGGGTTGACAGTCCATGTTTGATGCATGTAAGCAGTTCTTATCCCAATACTAACATGTTATAGAGGTTTTGGTAGGTCTCCATGAAATAATATTTTATATTCTTAAATGCATGCCACAAATTATTTGTCTTATTCCTCATTTATTATTTCATGTCTTGTGATGATTATTTTCTTATGATTCATGTCTTATGAATTGAAAAAATGTATCCCATATCCCATGTTTATGATCTTTCATATGAATGGTATAATATTATAATGTTATGAGCATGTTATCATAACCATATGTTCATGTTTATGCTTTTAAATCTCCCAAGATTACCCTTAATAAGAATCAGATATCACCCCTTTTTATCTCCAAATAACTGGATTATGAATATTTTTTCATTTATGATTTGTCTATGAGGGGTCACAGTAATGGAGAACTTATAAGGTGAAAAAATATCTCGATTATTTACCAATTCTTGTGTTTCTATGGTTCTAAAGGCAATAAACTAATACGGTCATTGGGAATCCAATTTTAAGATGTTATTAAGTATTCCAAAAAAGTTGTGTTATGTCAATATAGGTAAAGATAGGGTCTCTATAGTTGGAATTATGGAAATATTTTAGTTATCCATTGGAATTTAGTATAGGAAAACCTTAGTGATAACCCCATGTACATGTACAGGCATAATTATAAGGATATGTAAAATTATAGTAAAGTGTCTTGGAATTCTGTCAAAAGATATAATGAGTGGTTTCCAAGAAATAAATATCCATCTAGATACTACAATTGGATGTGGCTCTAGAACAGATGTACACAGGGGTAACAGCTCTGACAATATATTCTAAACTTGACTGAGGGAAATCTTGTACATGACAATGGGCCTTTCTGCACATCAAGTTTGACATTTGTTGGAGATATAATTTGTAATTTCACAAACTCTAAATTAACCATCATGATGGATTTAAAATGAAATTGGCAGTGAATAACCTATGATGAACCTAGGGTGTGGAAGATTAAGGAATCAGTCAAGATTTATACATCCTATTAGAAATTATTTTCATGATTATGTGGTTATATTTAATAATATGTGTTTCTCGCACCATGATTTTTGATTTTAATCAATAGAGAGAACTAGAAAGAGAATGTTTAACATTTAATATTTTTTATGGGGAATGTATTTGAATAATTCCAAAAATTTCCAAAGTCGAAATCTCATAAACTGAATAATCAAGGTAGTATGAGTATTGGTTATAATTCTGAAGATAATGAGAATAAAAATGACATGTGAAAGGTATGTGATGTTATTATTGTATTTTTTAAATTAATCAAAAGAAGCATGATAATATTTAGGGTTATGAACCTTTAGACATGATTCATATTTTATTTTATAGGAAGTGGGTATTAAGGAATAAGTTGATCTGACCTTAGTAATGTTTTATGAATATATATGGATGAGTGAAATAATTATATCATAGAATTCAAAAAAAATGTTATATAAATGATGAAATATATAATTATTTTAATTATATGTTTTAATTAATTATTTAAAAGGTTATTTTTAAGGGAGATGATGGCTTAAATAATATATATTTCGATTAATGGAATGTAACCCTTAATGTGATCAAGATATTGAGAAAATTGTGTTTTTCTAGGATAAACAGATGATTTATTTAGAAAAATAAAATTGTATCGAACTAATTACCATGTATATAATTATTTATTGGTTGAAAATTGGTCTATGTCTTCATGGATGAGGGATATAACTTTATTGAATTATGCAAAATATCGAGTATCCTTTAGAATAAAGAAGAATTCTTGTTTTCCAAATGTATTTATGGTAATTCAGGTTATACCATGTTTCAAGATAATATATTATTTGGGTAATCTAATGTTTGGAATGTTACAACAAATAACTACTTTTTTATATATTAGGGATCAATGTTAACCATATATTGTGACATTATTTCTAATGTTTGGGATCGTTAACTTTCAGAAGGGTTATAATGTTATATATTTATTGAAGGTTTAAGTTAAAATTTATATGATGTTTCTGATATTCAGGTATTATATCACAAAATAAAGATTTAATCACATTTTATAACCTACCTTAACAATTTTTTGATGAAGCTAACTGAGGACAGATGGGATGAGTTATCATGGGTGTCATGATCTATTAGTGCTTCAAGAATGAAAAACTCAACTCCCTTTTGGGAGAATGAATTATAGTGGATTAAGTAACAACAAAAGGTGGGATTTTTATAAAATCATGCAATTGTATCATTTCATGAAAATTCTTCAATATTGGGAAAATGAACTATAAATTTAATGTTATCCTAGTAACTTGTTTTTTGATTAATCAAATGGTCCCTTCGATAATTTCAGATTTATGGATTTCTGATTATTATGTTTTTGTTGAATAAGTTATATTACAGTCTCCATTAGAACAAGATGGTTATATTTCTCTTCCATGTTCATTTTTTAACATCCAACCTATATTATCCTTTGTGAGAATCTAGTTATGATTCACGTTGGGTAACCGTAATTGTTCTAAAAAAACTTTTAATGGAATTTTTTGTTCTCATTTTTTAGATGCGGGTTTCTATAAAAGTAACTCCATATTATTATGACTTTGATAACCAAGATGAATTTCTTGATAGAAAGTCATTTTATGAGGAATGAATGTAACACCCCAAGATTTTGTGAAATATTTTTTTCAAATTAATTTACTATTGTTAATAATTTTCATTTTATGAAAAACTAATAATGGTTTTTTTATATTAAATAACTATGTATATCTTTCATTATCCCCAAAAAAAATTAACAATTAATTAAACTAAATATAAATTTCTTCATTATCTATAAGGAATAATGAGTTTATCTTACATTTTACCCAAGACTATCATTCCTCGATGGCTTGTGTAACATGCAAGACCGTGTGTTATAGAACAATAATTCGTAATTAAAATATATTTTTTTAATAGGAAATAACATGGAAATAAAATTGAATATTATAGGATTAAATGACATTTGAATATATATATATATATATATTTATATTTTAATTCATTGGTCACCTATTAATTAGAAAATAATGAAGAAACCAAATGAATATAAAGGGGATAATTTTATAAATGTTTTTTTATATCAAAAAGATTATTTATATTAATAAGTTCAGGTAATTACTAATAGTGATGGATATTAAATAAATTTTAATATTATATTTTCAATTAAAAATCGATTACAATAATCTAATATATTCTATAGATATAATGTAACAATAAACCCGAATTTACGTTTGAAACCATATATTTGTATAAAGGTAGTTTTATCGCCATTTAATGATGAACCCATATTAAATCCTATTTTTCTCACTTTTATAAATATAATAAGTTAAATTAAAATTTATATTTTTAAATATAATCTTAATAATTAGGCTAGTATATATATTTTTAATTTTTTTTATAAGCTTTTTTTTAACGACAATTAAAAATAATAAATTTTAATTTAAAAATTCTTGTTTATTTAATCCTTTTATTTGGAAAAACTATATTATAATTAAATGTAAATGTTTAATTATATAATAATTTTATAAATTAATCCAATTTAGGTCATTTAAATCGATTTCACTCTTAAATGGGGTATAAAAACATAAAAAATGTAAGGACATTTTTACTTCAAAACCATAGTGTCGTCCCGTCAGTGAGATTATTTTAAAATTAGTTTCTTCAAATTATTTGATTAGAAATTCAAAAAATTGATTCCATATTGGTAATAAGAAAAATTTCTAATTTATAATAACTTATACATGTTTGTTTATGAAAAATATTTTTGAATGTCATTAAAACTAGTAATAATTATTGAGTGAAAATTTAGGCTAATAAAGTACTACACCTTATATTTAATGAAAAACAAACAGCCTAAAAGGACACTACCTATCCCTCATCTTCAAACCTCTATAACCACTTTTTTCAGTAAATCTCTGAATAATAAACTTCCAAAAATAACTATATTCCTCCAATAATCCTCCCCTTGTGTAGAAAAAAATCCAAGGAATCCTTTTGGATCAAACCAAAATGCATAACCAGATTATGTGGTAACATCTTCTCAAAAGCTCCTTTCATTTATTTTCATTCTCCACCCACTCCACTCACATTTTTTCAATCTTATATAACTACCCCAATATAATAATATACTAGTATGCTGTTATTATAAGGATTCTACCTACACTTACACACACACATCCATCTAATGGGTAACATACGTATTGTTTATGTGTATGATAAGGAACCGCCTCACTAAATGATGATTGTTCCTTTTTCATTTACCACATCTCAATATGGAAATTATGATATAAACTATTCTTATATATGTATTATATTATATATATATTATTTATTAAAACTTATTTATTATTTATACAAAATTTATATTTTTACTCTTCATTTGGTTTAATGATGATAATTTCATTTGGGGAAGAGTGGACTATCTCCCCCACAAAGCGATGTGATTCGTTCACAAATGACATGAAATGTATCAAAGTTGAGTTTAATGAACTTTTATGATATATATAACATTATATTTCTAATGTAATTATATTATATATGTATATACATTTATTATATTTATTTCTTTTTTTAAATACGATAATAAAACGTAAACAACGTTCTTGTATACGTCTAGTTTACCGTCTCTGTGAATGATGTATTCCATTTCATACTTCAATATTTTATAGATTATAAAAAAATATAATGAATATAATTGATATTTATATAAAGGTGTATGTTTTGGAAATCATGAATTATGTACAAGGAATGAGGATATAAAAATTAAGACACATGCAAAGAAGAAATCAAGTATTACCCAAAGTGAAACCTCAACATAGGATTTTTAACAAATGAGTACTATAAGGTAATAATCAACCCAAAAATGTTATTAGAAATAAAAATATGGTTCTATAAAATATTTATAATAAATTTAAATTTATTATAATGTTTTTTGAATGATTATGATGAGAGTTAAGACATAAGGTGACGGAATTTCCACTCACTTTTAATATGTGTGAGATAAATTCCATGTTCACAAATATATTTTCTTCCATGGTGTATATAGTCCCCAAGAATGTAATTTTTTTATTTTTTTAAATTAATGTTTATTTAAAAATACACTCTATTATATTTATATCATGTGTTTTATGTTTCAAGAGTTACTAAATCGGTAAGATAGTTGTGTCTCAATTTTCCTTCTTTGCGACACATGTCATACTATGCTCCTATTTTTTACATGAATTTTATATACATACATGGAAATGATAAATAATAAATATAATTCTATTCATTATATTTTAAGATTCATGTTATTCCATTTTCATAAAAGGGATGTATGGTTCAAAGTTAATAATTTTTAAGAGTTTATTGAAACAATCTAATCTCTTTTGATGATTATTTATGATTATTCATCCTATGATGAAATATTAAAATCCATTTATTAATAAAAATCGATAATTTTATTATACTCTGGCCATTAATGATATATCCATGTTTCATAACCATTTTTACACTCTTTGTCACATAATATAGTTAAGAAAGTATTTTTAAGAATACTCGACTTTACCCTCTCTTCGGTTGAAAATGCATGTTACTTAAAAACAATGTTCTCAAAAAAGTTTTCCAAGAATATTCTAATATTATCCTAAAATAATTAAAATCAATTTTTTCAATTTTTTCTTTTACCATGGATTATAAATGAATATTCTTATTACTTTCGTAATGATGCATTTTAAAAATGTTTTTACTTTGTAATAGGAGTGTTCCTTTTACCTCGTACAACATGGATGGAATTACCCACCATCAATTATTTAAAATTTATTTTCATGTTTAAAAGATTTAATTTTTTGAAAATTTATTTAAAATTTATTTTATAGTAAATGGATTTTCAAAATCTTTTACAAATTCTTTTATGAGTTTTTACAAAACATAGTTTTCCAAAGGTTTTATGTTTTAAAGATCCTTTTTCAAAAAAGAAAGAATATTTACCAAATGTAATGTTTCCGAAATATCCTACCATGATATCATCCTTATAAGTTAACATACATTGATGTAAATCATTCCCATCTATGATATTATCCAAATGTTTCATTCATATTATTTCTATAATGGATAATGTTTTTGATGAAATGATTATTAAGTCACAAATTTCTTATCCAAGGGTTTTATGTTTTTTAAACATACTTATTTTAATAGGTTATGATTTCATGATGTGATTATGAAACCTATCACTTTTCATAGGTTATTATTTGATGAAATATAAATGATAAAAATTTCATTTCATGGGGTATGGTTTCATTTTTATAGAACCTATGGGTTTTTTATGTGTTATGATATGATGAATATTCTATTATCTTGTTCCACATTTATAAATGATTTAATTATGATATGGGAGGGACATATATCTCCCCTTAATTAATTGGGTAATGAAAAGTTATATATGAGATCCAAGGATAAATGGGTTGTAGCCCATTCCTGAAAACAAGAAGGTACATGGGTTGATCTCAAGCATAACACAATAAATTACATGGGTATAGAACAAGAAAAAAAGTAATACGGTACAAGCATTTTATCCCAAGATCAAATTTAAAAAGGTACCAAGATTTTAGTCCAAGATTAAAAATAATAAGGTACATGGTTTTTAGACCAAACCATAATGTAAAGGATACATAGGTTGTTACCCCATGCCTGAAGTAGTTACACTGGTCGTATCACAATCCTAACTTGCTATAAAATCTTTGGTAGGTAGCCTAGAAATATAATTTTATACTCTTATATGCATTCAAAATATCCAATGTATTATTCCTTAGTTTTTAATTCATGGTTCATGATGTTTATTTCCATATGATTCATTCCATATGAACTATTTATATTTATCTCATTACTCATGTTTTTGATATTTTCTTTGCAGGGTGTGATATTCTAATGTTGTGATCATGTTCTCATACCCCTATGTTCATGATTATTCTTACATTTACCCCTTGTTAACCCATACCATGCATTTTAGAACACCAATTATTATGTTTTTTACATGTTATGCAGATATATTTCATGTATGATAGGTCTAAGAGGGGTTCTAGTCCTAAAGAACCTATTAGGAGAAAATGTAGCTCTCTTATATATCAGTGATTACATTTCTATGATTCCAAAAACTAAACAAATATATTATTTGGGAGTTCATTTTTTAAATTTTTTTAAGTAACCTGAAAAATTATGTAACATTAATGTATGGGAAGAGAGATATTGATAGTTATAGTATAAGAAATAATTTAAGGATTTTTTCCTTCTTTATAATATCATGATTCAAGGTATCATGTTATTTTTTAATGATTTCTTTTTCATAATAAAGTTGACTTTTGTTATCTAATCCTCCCTTTAGTATAGTTTTTTCTTCTCTTATCCTTCCAATTTATTTTATATAGGACTATAAATCAAATATAATTAAATATTCCATAGCATTTTTTCAGTCATATAGGTAATTTTTAAAATTATATTCTTGTTCTAACAGAATTACATCTTCTTTCACTTTCTCGATATTCACTCTTTTAGTGAAATCTCTACAAACATCTTCATAACCACTTTATTCACTATCATATAAACCTTCATCAACATACATAATTTTTTTGAAGGAAATATGTGAAAAATTATCCATTACTTTTGGGTTAGAATAAGTTAGATCTTTTGTGGGGGTATTCTTATAAGTATCCTCATTTTAACATCCTAAGCCTGGAGGCCACTCAACAGTGATCCGAGCTCGGTTGGTCTCATGGTCTCAAGTGCACCTCCATGAATGCCAAAGTATGTCGACTAGTAGAAAGGGTCATGGTAGTGTCTATAGAGAGACTATTCCCTAATTACAAAAGTGTAACATAGTGAAATATCAATAAAATTCAATAGTGGATTCAGATACAACATGAAGAAAACTGATAAATAAAGAAAACACGAATAGATAACAAAGCTAGACGTGTCTCATATATAATAATTATTATACATTTATGTACATTGAATCCAACATTGGTACATATAAGTACATTATAATAAAAGTTCCAAAAATACCAAAAACCCAAAATTATTATCTCTGAATAACATCACGAGCCTTAGCTCAATCCTGTCATCCCCTAATCCAAAACATGGTAAAAATCAACCCTTGAACTATGGGCATTTTAACTTGTTTCTACTTACATAAAAATTCTCTATTCGAGTACCCAATGGTTTCTCGAACATGGTCTGATATAAAATCCTTTTAGGTAACCAAACAATGATCCATATAGGGCCATACAATGCAATATAATAAGATTTTTAGTGTGTGGGTAAATTTTTAAGGAATAAAAGAATGTAAAGAAGCACATTCCATATAAACTAATAAATAATAAATATTCAATATCCAATCAAGGGTCCCTTCAAAAGATGACCATGCTCTTATAAATTAAATCTACAAGTAAAAGGGATTAAGGAATATAGACTCACCATATAAAACATAGAACCATAAAAACCATGGCCTTGCTACATAACCAGAAGAAAAAGATTATCCATGAACAAGTTGTTCAACCAAGAATATCATATTTGTCTCAAACATGATATATAAAAACTGTTTCAGTCCACAAATGGTCGGATCCATGGTATAAAAGAAAATGTAATCCTCATAGAGTGCCACGATCATTATAGTGGATTCTCAGTTATAACCTCATTGGATTCTTAAGATCATGTCAACAGAACGTGTCTTACATGAGTCTGTGAAATCTTGATCCAAGGGGTATAAATTCATAGGGCCTTCCATAAAATCAAAACAGAAGGAGCATTCTCTATAAAAGGAAACCACTACCACAGTTAAGATACAATGATAATTGTCCAAGGAATCAATGGAATCAATCAACATTTCATACCATTTAACATTTCATACCATATAAATTTACCCACTCATTTGTGATTTCACAATCCATTACATGTCATGAGTATACCAATTCATATATAAAAATTTCCAAATAAACCAATTTTCAATGCAAGTTCAATATATACAATTTTATCAAGCATCACATGAAAGTGGAGGAAAAACAAATTCCAATAATCCATTCAATTTACTTAATTTATATATTGTCATCCCATTACTATGAAATCTCAAGAACACCCCCCTTGGGTGGTTTAAGAAAGGTAAAATACAATTTGAATACATGGAACAACATATGCTTGGATTTGGTTGGGTAAACCCCACCATTAAATCAAAATGGATCCTAAGGAAATCACTAACATGTACAATATCAATTAATTCAATTTATCATATCAATTTAAGGGATGTGTTGGAAATTCCATCAGCTGTAACAATGGTTTCTAAAGTTCCAAAACCAACATGAAAATTATAGAACACATACCATATCTCAGTATTTGAGTGATCGTTTATTATCAAATTTTTATTAAACTCAATTTGGGGTTAAAATAAAGAATAGATGAAGAACCTAAAAATAGGTAAAATTAGTTTTAACCTAAATAACATCATCAATTTATAGAATATTGATGAATGACTAAAAAGTAACTAGATACTCATGGATACATACCATTGAGATGTTTCTCACTTGAATCAAATATCGGACAGAGGATTTACCTCAAATATGACAGGATTTTCCAAGTGGAACTCTCCAAATAAAAGTTTTGATTTAGAGGAGAGTGAATGTGTGAGTTTAGATTTGAAAATAATTTAATTAATATAATATAAACAAATTTACACAAATTTTCTATGCCGCGTGAATTGAGCAAAAAGTTTGGAAAATCGTGCACCAACCGTGCATGGTTTGTTGTACGTGAAGGGCACCCACAAGGTTTTCCTGAAAACAATGCAATACCCCATGATCAATATTATAGATATTAACAAATAGCCAAGGATCCCAAATTAGACGTTTTAAACTAAAATTGTGGCCAGAAAGTCCCCACCATCTAGCCTCACACATTTTTATCTGAATGTGTGGACTACCTTTCTTGGTTTCGTCTAACTATGTTCCTTTCCATTTTCACCAGAAAACATGGGATTTCTGGATCTGAACAAGACTCAGGCACCACTGATACTTCCATAAACTCAAAGGGTATTCATATTAAACCATATTTAAAAATTAATATTGAAAATAAAGAGATCAATAACTCATATGAAAATTGGGTTCTTATAATTCTCCCCTTAAATAAATTCTTCCCTGAATTTTCCTATGAAGGTTGGTTAGATTTCGTTAAAGAAAAACTCTTGCCAATGAGAAAATACATCAGCCTCCCACTCCCATGTATCTTCTAATAAATGGTTGTGCTACCATTTCTCCCAAACTAGAGGAACTGTATAGCTTTGGATATCATTTTTCCACATTTCAATTATACGAATAGGAATCTCTTCCAATGATTAATCTTCCTAGAACTCAAACTCCTCAAGATGAAATGTATGAGATGATCCAGATTGTTAATGAATTATCTGAGATACAGGGATGATTTCATTCATGTTTCATTACCTATGAGGTGAAATAAACTGATTGGCTTCCCACTAGACTCCCTATAGAATCTTGAACAACCCAATATATCACAGTGAAAGCCCACCCTGTCTTTTGATCCATATGGGACACAGCCTCAGTGAAATTAGTAAAAGGATCTGATCCATAACCTCTAAATATAAAGGTCTTCAGTGATGATAATCATTTCATTTCTATTGACATTTTTTTACTATCCTCTTACTTCATAATCAACTGTACCAACTCATAATTCCCTTGTATGAGACAAGGTCCTAGAATTATTGCCTCACCTACCTCTAACTAGGAAAATGTTAATTAGAATATCATACTAGACAAATCCTCATTAGGATTCATCCCTACCATGTCATGCTAGTTGTTATTATACGATAAATAAAACTGGGCTATATTCCATTCCCAAGAGCCCTCAAAATCATGGATTCATGCTCGCAGCATGTCTTTAAACACCTATATCATATTCTTTGACTTTCTATCAGTCTCAAGGTGGTATGTTTTGCTTAGAATAACCTATGTACACAACAAAATCTGGAAACTATGCATGAAAAGAGATTTAAATAGGGAATACCTATCATAATTTACAGTTCATGGGACCCTGTGAAGTCATATTATCTAAAGGATATAAAACATCCTAAGATCATCCAAACTCACGGTCTCTTTGATCGAAAAAATATGAGAAACATTCATGAGCCTATCAAAAACTACCCATACAATGTAAATCACTTGCGGAGACTCTGGTAAAGCAGCAATGAAATCTATCATGACATCATCTCATTTTCACTCAAAAATACATTACTACTATAAAAATTTTTAGTTCACGGTTTTTTATAATTCATCTATTAAAAGGTGGAAGACGTCTTAAACAAACCAGCAACCTCATGATTACAAACCGACTAACAAAACTGATTGTGTAAGTTAGGGTACATCTTGTTGAATATAGGATTCACTAACCAAGTTCAGGTATGAAACTCCTATATCATCTCCTCAAATATGTCCACTAGAACCCAAACACGACCATGGATATACCATATCTCATCATCTCCTATGATCCAACCAGGAGGTGGATCCTCACCTACCGCACTCTTCCTTATGACTAGAACTTGTGAATCTGATATTTCCCTCATCCTCACTCTATGACGAAGGGTAATAGTCATAACTACAAAAGATAAATAATTCATTCCTTGACTATTCTGATCCTCAAAGTGCATCTCAGAGAATAAACCCATAATCCTCAACATACTATTTTCCTTCTAAGATGCCTATATCTAATTCCTCCTTCTCAGTGTGTTGGCCACTGAATTTTATTTATAAAAAATATAGGTAAGATAAATGTAAAAATATTGATCGTACTTTACCCACCATCACTTCCTCATATACATATCCCATTGTGTAAATATTTAATTTTTTCTATATTGGTTCTTGTACACCACATAATGATCTCGTAGTAAGTAATGTCTCCAATAGCGCAATTTGTGAACAAAAAATGCTAAAATGAGACAGTGAGTCAGGTGTTTCCTCTATTATGGCCTCAAATACCGAGGCCCCTATGCTACAACTATATTTCCTACATCATCACTACTCCAAGACAGATAATTGATGCACTACAATACACAGTGTATCTCCAACCCTTCTCTGGAAGCACAAATAGTGGTTCTAAAGTCAACCTATATTTTATCTCTTAAAGGGCTATCTCATAGGTATCAAACCATAAAAACATCACACTGTTCTTAGTTAGGCCCTTTTACAGAATTTCTAAGCATGAGAAGTCCTATATGAATTACATGTAGTTACTAGCTAGTCCCAAGGAACCTTTCATGTCGATGGAATTCTTGTTATTCTCATAGAAAACTATATCTCTCACCATATTTAGTTTAACTGATACTTCTATCTCTGAGTTAATGTGACCCATAAACTGAATGTAATCAATCAAAAAGTTTCACATTGTTATATTAACAAATAAATAATTATATCTATGTGTTTCCAAAATAATCTCGTGATATATTTAATAGTCATGTAGTGTGTGAGAATAAACCAAAATGTCATCCATGAAAAACACAACAAATATATCCAGATAAATATGGATGAATCAATTCATCGGATCCAATAAAACTGTTGGATCATTCGTAAGATAGACTGACATAACCAGATAATCGTATAGATAATACCTTCTAGGAAATGTTGTGAGAAGCATTTTTACATGTCGAACACATACTTTGTGATATAGAGATCTAAAATAAATTTTCTAGAACACCTGATCTCCTCAAAGATGATAAAATAAGACATCTATTGCTGGAATGCGATATCGGTTCTTAACCTTCAATTGGTTCAATTTTTTGTAATCCACACATAGACTAAGGTGACCATATTATTTTTTTCAAAAAAATACTAGAGAACCCCTTGGAGAAGTAATGGTCCGGATGAACCACTTTGCCTCAAAATCCATTAGCTTCCTCTTGAGTACCTGAAACTCAGTCATAGCCATCATATAAGGTGTAATGGACACCGATGCAGCTCTTGACACAAGTGTGATAGAGAATTCCACCTCTATTTCATATGGTCATCCAAAAAATTAGTTCAAGAGTACATCCCTAAAACGATCATCAACTATACGATATTTTATCTTTTGTAATCCTTGATCATCTAGATAATAACTAGAAATTTAGGTTATCATCTCAACAAGACCAAGATTCTATGGCATATATCGTCTCACCTCAACATCCCATTAACCTTGGTATGTATAATATTTAACTAATAGTGATGTGAATGTCACCCTATAGTGAAAATAATAAACATAATCTTGATAATATACAATTTAGTGCATCTTGTGTATAGAATCAAACCCTATCATATTGATGGCATAAAGATTACAAAAGAATTGACGCCCACAAACCTAAATGGGGAACTCCCTAAATAGGCATACACAATCCATTATGATATCCTCTAGATTGTATAACATCATAATTACCTCATAAAACTTATCCACAAGCCCAATGAATTATTTCATAGAGACATATGTGAAACAATGTGATGCACCTGTATCAAAAAGATAATATACACTAATAGAGGTTACTAAAATGGTACCTCCCACCATTAAAGCTACAACACCTTATTCCATGGAGTTATTGTAACACCCGAGATTTTTATGAGTAATATTTTGTTTTTATATCATCAAAGGAATCTTTCACTATACACTTGCTTGGCTAACATTAAATTCAATCACGATCTTCCTTGATAGCTTGTGTCGTACGCAATACCGAGTTTCACTAAACAACGATATGCTATTAAAATATTATTAAAACTAGCCATTATGAATAGTGTTAACTAAATTTTGAATTTTATAACATTATTATTCATCTTACACATTTCTAGAACATGTTATAAGAACAAAATAATTTTTTCGGGTAAAATAAGTATTTTTGCAAAAAATGCAGTTTTGCCGCCTTTTGATGGCGCACCCACATTAAATCTAGTTTTTGACATGTTTATATGTTCAATTTGACAAAATAAAATTCTTCATTTGAATCAGGATATAAAAATTTACATTAGATAAAGTTTTGATGTTTTTCTGATAACTTTCATATTTTAATGAATATTAAAAACACGCTATATTTTAATTAAAAACAACTTTTTTCATCATAATATATTATGTGGTTAAATTATAATATTGAATGGTTTTAAAGTATAAATAGAATATATTTTTACCATTTAATATAATGTATGTCATTAGCATTGATTTTACCTTGAATTCGTAGGTTTAATCAATTCAATCTTTTGATATGTTTTAAAGAAAAACCTGTTTTTTTTTCGACAACGGGATTAATTTTAATTTAATTTCTGCATATTTTGTGTATTGAATTTGGAAAAATGGATTACATATTTGGAATCAGTGGGTCCAAATTATGTTAATAAGCTTCTTTTTATTTTTGGGAATTATGAATAGTAATTATGGTAAATTTTATTTACCATAGTTAAAGGTAAATCGGGTAATTAAGGGTAAATATAATATTTTAAAATTACCCTAACAGATATAAAAATTATATTGGATGACTAAAAGTCGACCCATATCACCTAAGGGTCGGATTAGATTCATTTAATTAAATTTTTTCAATGAAAATAATTTAATTATTTTTAAAACCAAAGAATGTGACAACATGTCACTTTCTTAAATTATATAAGTATAATAATTTTAATCTAGTGATAAACTTCATGAAACTTCAAACATGAATAGTCTCCATAAATCTAATACAATTATCTGAATCATAGGAATTTTTAGAATTTTTAGGGATTAAATAAGTATCATTTATTATGATACAAAGATGATGCAGTAATTATCTTATTAATGAAATATTGACATAATTGATGTTATAAATACCCAAATAAATGTAATTTGAGACTTTTTATGAATTCCACTAATTTTCTAGGTTACTATGATATATTAGTGTTGCTTTAATCAACTTGGTTCGAACATATAATTCTGTTATGACTTTCAAAAAAATCATATATCAAATAGTGTCAAAATTGACACAAAATAGTTTTTAAATCAAATATTATATTACTAATTGTTATTTTATTCCTAAAAATCTAAGGTTCGGCCAACTAACTTAGATAAGGATATATATATTAATAATAAACAATTTGGGGTTCGTTTGGCATGTTATAGTAAGTGTATTAATCATATAGTGAAAGAAAACAAAAAGACACGGTAAAAGTTAAATTATTTAACTTAGAGTTAAATCTAATTGATAAGGTTAAAATAATACCCTAAACTTGTCTAAATCCTATTGGTTGATAGTATTTCGACCCATCCCCACTTTACCTTCGAAATAATACCCTTTGGAACCATTATAAACCTATTTTGACTTTAATATAAAATAATATTTTGAGGTATTCCTAAGGTGCCCCTCTCCTCCCTTATAAAAGGGCACCTCCTCCCCCTCCTCCTCACACCAATTTGAGCACTCAAGCTCGGCCAACCCCTGCCATTTTATCCTCTCCACTTCCCTAGAATAATCCTAGATGTCCTGGTCTTCTTCAAAGACCAATCTTAGTTCCCTAAGTGGAGGATTCAAAGAGGCGTTCCAAAGAAGAGGTAATATCCGTTACCGATCTTTTCAATTTCTTTCTTCTTCAACTTCTTCTTCTTTAGTTGTTTAATGATAAAGTAATAACATCAGTATTACTTACATACTGATATGTTATTATAAATATGAAACAACCCTAATTCACCTTCTATACATCCTACGGAAAAATGAAATCACCGCGCGTGCATACGTACGGAATACCGTCTCCACGCCGTGGTGTAATCTATTTTCCACCACCACCTTACAAGGATGGGTATAATGGTGTAATGAGTAACTATTTATGATTATTATAAAGTAATATTGATACTGAAATAATATATATATACTCCAATACAATTCCACGATCATAGGAACGATATCATCACTCGTGCGTACGTACGAAATACCGTCTCCACGATGTGATGCGACTCGTTCTACATGCTCATCATTACATAGTAATTATATAAATGAATTGAATGAATAAATATGATATATGTTACAATAATAACATTCTTGATATAAGGTATCTATAACCTTAAAAGAATAATAAGAATTTATTCGGAAAAACACGGATAAGAACAAAAGGCAATAAAGACCCGAGTAACAAGTAACAATGAAATATTACTAACAAGAAGCTAAGAATATGACCATATATGATATCATATCAATATGTATGATTCTGGAATAAGTCAATAACATTATTTAAACCATTATACAGTAGCTTCGGACACGTACAAAGAAAATCGGACCTAAGGTAAGGGAAATATCACAATCTCATTTTTATCTGAGATTGTTTATTTGTAAGTATTTACTGGGGTGTATTTTATCATCCACATCCATGTTTCATAAATATGTAATAGTATTTCCATCCAACTACAACTATTTAAATCCATTTTTACCCTTCGGTGAGTTTTTAGTAAAAGAAATGAAAGGAATCTTTTGTCATTTTTTCGTACGAGGTACTTTTTGACTTTTCCGACAAAAGTACGAAGAATGTTTTTTTTAACTTATATGGAATGAATGGATTTTTAAAACATTATTTCCATGAAACGTCCTTTACAAGTTTTCAAGTTTATTTTTAATCAACTTCTTTTATTTTAGAGTCGTATGACATGTTATGAAAGGAAAAATGTTTTTGAAGTAGAAAGAATATTTTCCTCAAGAATAGAGTTCAAGTATTTTATCAAAATTATTTTCCATCTAAAATAATAAAAGGGTTCTGTTTTTATCCCTATTATTACATTGGTTTGATTATGTTGTGATGGAAATATTTTTATGAATTCCTTCATCTTATATGAATTGTTTTAGGATGTCATGTTGTTTAAGAATCCCATTTTTATTACATGGGTTACGCTATGATGTATGGTTTATGATTATGTGGCACACATAAGAAAGGATTCATTATAAGATTGGTGGGACCTATATCTCCCTCCAATGCATTGGGTAAAGATTTTATATCTCATGAGATAGACATGGCTGGAACGGTAGGTTATACCGGTTCAGTGAAACAAGACTGGAACGAGGGTGACTCAGTTCAGAAAGAGACTTTGTCCACTAAGATAGTCTTGGCAATGAGTCATGACTAACAAGAAATGATTTTCCATGATTATGTGTGCATGCCCCAAAGTTTCAAGTTTCATGTTATGATTATTGTGATCTCATTTTCACTTCTATGATTTATTCCATGTTAAGATATTATGATCTCTTTTGGAGGTTATGATTTTCAAAAAGATATGATATGATTTTTAGTTCCTTTATTTTCCCTTGCTGAGCATTTGAGCTCACCCTTTTATGTTTTCTTTTCCCCAGGTCAGGAAGATGGATATTAAGTAGAATATTCTAAAAGGGACCCTAGATATGATGAAATAAATTGGAGACACTGTAGATGATTTATTAACCCGTTGTTTATGTTTCCCAGTTTCTAAAGACACTATACTTATACAGTCCTTTGTGGTTTTGTCATATGTTGTAATAAGTGTGCTTCAATTTTGATGTATTAACAATGTATGTAATGTATCGGTCGTTATAGTTGGTATCAAAGGAAAGGTATAGTCAACCTTTGGAAACTAGGATGTGAAAGCCTTAGTAAGAACCCTAAGGATAAGTCTAAGAATAGAACACAATCTTAGTGTTTTAGAAATGGCCATGAATACCCTGGGATAAGACCTTAAGTGTGAAATTTTATTCTTGATTATGTGGTTTTCCTATTATAATTAGTGTTGCTCACACTATTCTTCTTGGTTTTAGTCAATGGCTGGAACCCGAAGGAACCGTGTTAATGCGGAATGCGATGGGCAATGCAATGATTGTCCCCATGAGCAACCCAACGATATGGGAACTGGAATGCAAAATCTTGTAGCCATGCTCACACAACTTTCTCAAGCTATGAATCATGCAGGACTTCCAAACGAGCAAAGGAAGGAGCAACGTTCTGTTGAATCCTTCATGAGGCAGCGTCCACCTTCTTTCAGCGGGTCTACTGATCCATTAGTTGCTGAACAATGGATTAGTACTACTGAAAAGATATTTTCAGTTCTTCAATGTTCTGAACATGATAAAGTCATCCTAGCAGTGTATCGTTTGGAAGGAGATGCTGATCAATGGTGGAATCTTATTAAGAATACGAGGCAAAGGGATGAAATTGAGTCTATGGAATGGGACGAGTTCAAGAACTTATTTTTCAATAAGTACTTCCCTTGTATTCTCCGAACAAAGATGGAGAAAGAGTTTCTTGAACTGAAGCAGAGGGTTGATGAATCTGTTGGTACCTATGAAGCAAATTTTACAAGACTTTCATGGTACGCTTCTGGTATTATTATCCAACCTGAGAGTAAGATCGTTCGATTCTTTGGTGGCTTAAAACTAAGTCTTCGAAGGGCGTTATCCATAACGGACTTCAATAGCTACGAGGAAATCGTTCGATGTGCTCTCAAAGTCGAGATGGAGATTGGAGTAACCCATCAGTCACATGGGTTTGATAAGAAGAGGAATATGGAATTCAAAGGAAAATCTAAAGAGCACACTGAAAAGAAGATGATATTTCCCTTATGCTCAAAGTGTGGAAAGAAACATGGAGGGAGTTGTCTTAAAGGGACAAGTAAATGTTTCAAATGTGGAAAAGAAGGTCATCGGGCATTTGAATGCCGCGATAATGGGAAGAAGATGTCTAATGATGCAAACAAAGGAAGGGATACACAGAATGAACCTACTACACTTCAATGTTTCAAGTGCAAGGAGATGGGGCATTATGCCAATCAATGCCCAAAACCAAGGGTTGATGATGATGGTCGACATCAACAAAATCTTAAGGTTAAAGACAAAGGAAAGTCACATGCAATTTTTATCAACAATGTGGAGTACGATAACGAAGTGGTGAAAGGTACACTTACCATCCACTCTAAAGTAGCAAATGTTTTATTTGATTCTGGATCCACCCACTCTTTTATTTCTAAAGAATTTTCTAAGGGTATCACCGTATTACCTCAACAATTAGATGTTGAGTTAGCTGTGACAACACCTAATGGCACAACAGTCGCATCAAAAGTTTATAATTCTTCTCCGATCGAAGTTTGTGGGAAAGTGCTTCCTGCAAATCTTGTGATACTTTCTTTAGTGGAATTTGATGTGATTCTTGGCATGTATTGGCTTTCTCTACATGGAGCTCATGTCAATTTCCAAAGAAGGGAAGTCACATTTCATATTCCAGATCAATCTACGATCGTCTATCGATGCAAGGATGAATATAACCTTCCAGTGGAAATCACTTCCATCATATGGGTCTTGATTCCACTAAATGAAGGTTATTTATCTCAAATGGTTGGTGAGAAACTCACGATTAAGAATATTCCCATTGTACGGGAGTTTGATGATGTCTTTCCGGAGGAATTACCGGGTCTTCCACCAAATCGTGAAGTTGAGTTTTCAATAGAACTCGTACCGGGTGCTTTGCCTATTTCGAAGACACCTTATAGAATGGACCCAATTGAGTTGCAGGAATTGAAGAAGCAACTCCAAGATAATCTTGATAAGGGATTCATACGCCCTAGTGCATCACCTTGGGGAGCACCTGTTCTATTTGTTAAGAAGAAAGATGGATCAATGAGACTCTGCATTGCTTATCGAGAACTTAACAAGATCACTATCATGAACAAATATCCTCTCCCACATATTGATGACTTATTTGACCAACTACGCGGAGCTCAATACTTTTCCATGATTGATCTTTGTTCAGGGTATCATCAATTAAGGGTCAAAAGGGAGGATATACCAAAGACGGCTTTACGTACAAGGTATGGACACTATGAATTTATAGTGATGCCATTTGGTCTTACTAATGCCCCTGCTATCATCATGGATCTAATGAATAGAGTCTTTAGAGACTATCTTGATCAATTTGTGGTAGTCTTTATAGACGATATTCTTGTCTATTCAAAGAGCAAGGAAGAGCATGAAGATCACTTGAGAATTATATTGAAGACCCTGATAAAGGAGAAGCTTTATGCCAAATTTACCAAGTGTGAATTTTGGCTTCAAAAAGTTGCATTTTTGGGGCACATAATCTCAAAAGAGGGGATATCTGTGGATCCAGCAAAAACAGAGGTTATCGAAAGATGGTCAAGACCAACAACAGTAACTGAGATCCGAAGTTTTCTTGGTTTGGCTGGATATTATCGACGTTTTGTAAAAGATTTTTCACGATTATCTAATCCACTCACCAAGTTGACTCGGAAAGGAGTTAAGTTTGTTTGGACAGAGGAATGTGAAGAGAATTTCAAGGAGTTGAAAAGAAGGTTATCCAGTGCACCTGTGCTCACACTGCCTTGTAGTGGAGAAAGGTTTGTGATCTACAGTGATGCATCCAAGAAGGGATTGGGGTGTGTTCTTATGCAAAATGATATGGTGATAGCTTATTCCTCACGACAGTTGAAAATCCATGAGCAAAATTACCCAACACATGATTTGGAGTTGGCTGCGGTAATCTTTGCATTAAAGATTTGGAGGCATTACCTTTATGGTGAAAGGTGTGATATTTATACTGATCATAAAAGTTTAAAGTATATTTTCACACAAAAGGAGTTGAATATGCGTCAAAGAAGATGGTTGGAGCTGATTAAGGATTATGACTGCTCAATCCATTACCACCCTGGGAAAGCAAACAAGGTGGCAGATGCATTAAGTCGACAAGACCATGCTAGTTTATCCATGATGAGGATCACAAAGGATCCAATATTTATGGATTTACAATGGATGGATCTTGGAATTATAATTGAAGGGGAAAAATCTTATCTTTCTCAAATGAATGTCCAACCATCTATACATGTGAAGATTAAAGAGGCACAGAAAGAAGATGTCGAGTTACAAAAGAAGGTGAGAAATGTTCCTGAATTCAACCTTGATTGTGATGGGATAATAATGTTCAGGAATCAGGTTTGTGTTCCTCCCATCCCCGAATTAAAGAAGGAGCTGCTGGATGAGGCTCATAGTTCATCATTCTCTATTCATCCTGGAACCACGAAGATGTATAGGGACCTGAAAGAGTACTTCTGGTGGGATGGCATGAAAAGAGATGTTGATGAATATGTCTCTCGATGCTTGGTTTGTCAACATGTAAAAGCTGAGAGACAAAAGTATAAGGGGATGTTACAACAATTACCCATACCCGAATGGAAATGGGAAACATCACAATGGACTTTGTCACAGGACTTCCTAAAACATCCAAAGGCAATAATGCTATTTGGGTCATAGTTGATCGTCTTACAAAGTCTGCACACTTCATTGCTATTAGAGAGGATTTCTCTCTAGATCAGCTTGCCAGGATATATGTAAAGGAAGTGGTAAGATTTCATGGAGTACCACTTTCTATTATATCTGATCGGGATCCGAGATTTACCTCGAAGTTCTGGCGAAGTCTTCAGCATACTCTGGATACAGAGTTGAGTTTCAGCACTGCTTATCATCCCCAGACAGACGGTCAGTCTGAAATAACAATTCAAACCCTAGAAGATATGTTGAGAGCATGCTCTATGGATTTCAAAGGAGGTTGGGATCATCACCTACCTTTGGTGGAATTTTCTTATAATAATAGCTTTCACTCCAGTATTCAGATGGCTCCTTATGAAGCTCTCTATGGAAAGAAATGCAGGACTCCAACTTGGTGGGATGAAGTTGGGGAAAGAAAGATATTAGGACCTGATCTCATTGATGAAATGGAAGAAAAGGTCAGATCTATTCAACAACACATAAGAGCAGCTCAGAGTCGACAAAAAAGTTATGCCGACAACCGAAGAAAAGACCTAGAGTTTGAAGTAGGTGATAAAGTGTTCTTACGAATATCTCCCTGGAAGAGGGTTATGAGATTTGGAAAGAAGGGGAAGTTGAGGCCTAGATATATCGGTCCTTTCGAAATACTGGATCGTGTTGGAAAGGTAGCTTACCGATTGGCGCTTCCACCGAATCTCTCTCAAGTTCACGATGTGTTCCATGTATCTCTCCTGAGAAAGTACATACCTGATCCTTCACATGTACTCAGCTCAGAATTTGTACCGCTGGAGCAAGATCATTATTATAAAGAACAGCCAATAGAGATTCTCGATCGTAGCGAAAAAGTCCTACGAAACAAGACCACTCGCTTGGTGAAAGTTTTATGGAGGAACCACCAATTAGAAGAAGCTACATGGGAGCTTGAGGATATGATGAGGGAGAAGTATCCTCATCTGTTTGTTACAAAGTGAGGAATTTCGAGGGCGAAATTCTTTTTAAGGGGGGTAGAATGTAACACCCGAGATTTTTATGAGTAATATTTTGTTTTTATATCATCAAAGGAATCTTTCACTACACCCTTTCTTGGCTTACTTTACACGCAATCACGATCTTCCTCGATAGCTTGCGTCGTACGCAATACCGAGTTTCACTAAACAACGATATGCTATTAAAATATTATTAAAACTAGCTGTTATGAATAGTGTTAACTAAATATTGAATTTTATAACATTATTATTCATCTTACACATTTCTAGAACATGTTATAAGAACAAAATAATTTTTTCGGGTAAAATAAGTATTTTTGCAAAAAATGCAGTTTTACCGCCTTTTGATGGCGCACCCACATTAAATCTAGTTTTTGACATGTTTATATGTTCAATTTGACAAAATAAAATTCTTCATTTGAATCAGGATATAAAAATTTACATTAGATAATGTTTTGATGTTTTTCTGATAACTTTCATATTTTAATGAATAGTAAAAACACGCTATATTTTAATTAAAAACAACTTTTTTCATCATAATATCTTATGTTGTTAAATTATACTATTGAATGGTTTTAAAGTATAAATAGAATATTTTTTTACGATTTAATATAATGTATGTCATTAGCATTGATTTTACCTTGAATTTGTAGGTTAAATCAATTCAATCTTTTGATATGTTTTAAAGAAAAACCCGTTTTCTTTCGACAACGGGATTAATTTTAATTTAATTTCTGCATCTTTTGTGTATTGAATTTGGAAAAATGGATTACATATTTGGAATCAGTGGGTCCAAATTATGTTAATAAGCTACTTTTTATTTTTGGGAATTATGAATAGTAATTATGGTAAATTTTATTTACCATAGTTAAAGGTAAATCGGGTAATTAAGGGTAAATATAATATTTTAAAATTACCCTAACAAATATAAAAATCATATTGGATGACTAAAAGTCGACCCATATCACCTAAGGGTCGGATTAGATTCATTTAATTAAATTTTTTCAATGAAAATAATTTAATTATTATTAAAACCAATGAATGTGACAACATGTCACTTTCTTAAATTATATAAGTATAATAATTTTAATCTAGTGATAAACTTCATGAAACTTAGAACATGAATAGTCTCCAGAAATCTAATACAATTATCTAAATCATAGGAATTTTTAGAATTTTTAGGGATTAAATAATTATCATTTATTATGATACAGAGATGATGCAGTAATTATCTTATTAATGAAATATTGACATAATTGATGTTATAGATACCCAAATAAATGTAATTTGAGACTTTTTATGAATTAAACTAATTTTATAGGTTACTATGATATATTAGTGTTTCTTTAATCAACTTGGTTCTAACATATAATTCTGTTATGAGTTTCACAAAAATCATATATCAAATAGTGTCAAAATTGGCACAAAATAGTTTTTAAATCAAATATTATATTACTAATTGTTATTTTATTCCTAAAAATCTAAGGATCTGCCAAATGACATAGATAAGGATATATATATTAATAATAAACAATTTGGGGTTCGTTTGGCATTTTATAGTAAGTGTATTAACCATATAGTGAAAGAAAACAAAAAGACACGGTAAAAGTTAAATTATTTAACTTAGAGTTAAATCTAATTGATAAGGTTAAAATAATACCCTAAACATGTCTAAATCCTATTGGTTGATAGGATTTCGACCCATCCCCATTTTACCTTCGAAATAATACCCTTTGGAACCATTATAAACCTATTTTGACTTTAATATAAAATAATATTTTGAGGTATTCCTAAGGTGCCCCTCTCCTCCCTTATAAAATGGCACCTCCTCCCCCTCCTCCTCACACCAATTTGAGCACTCATGCTCGGCCAACCCCGGCCATTTTCTCCTCTCCACTTCCCTAGAATAATCCTAGATGTCCTGGTCTTCTTCAAAGACCAATCCTAGTTCCCTAAGTGGAGGATTCAAAGAGGCGTTCCAAAGAAGAGGTAATATCCATTACCGATCTTTTCAATTTCTTTCTTCTTCAACTTCTTCTTCTTTAGTTGTTTCATGATAAAGTAATAACATCAGTATTACTTACATACTTATATGTTATTATAAATATGAAACAACCCTAATTCACCTTCTATACATCCTACGGAAAAATGAAATCACCGCGCGTGCGTACGTACGGAATACCGTCTCCACGCCGTGGTGTAATCTATTTTCCACCACCACCTTACAAGGATGGGTATAATGGTGTAATGAGTAACTATTTATGATTATTATAAAGTAATATTTATACTGAAATAATATATATATACTCAAATACAATTCCACGATCATAGGAATGATATCATCACTCGTGCGTACGTACGAAATACCGTCTCCACGATGTGATGCGACTCGTTCTACATGATCATTATTACATAGTAATTATATAAATGAATTGAATGAATAAATATGATATATGTTACAATAATAACATTCTGTATATAAGGTATCTATAACCTTAAAATAATAATAAGAATTTATTCGGAAAAACACGGATAAGAACAAAAGGAAATAAAGACCCGAGTAACAAGTAACAATGAAATATTACTAACAAGAAGCTAAGAATATGACCATATATGATATCATATCAATATGTATGATTCTGGAATAAGTCAATAACATTATTTAAACCATTATAAAGTAGATTCGGACACGTACAAAGAAAATCGGACCTAAGGTAAGGGAAATATCACAATCTCATTTTTATCCGAGATTGTTTATTTGTAAGTATTTACTGGGGTGTATTTTATCATCCACATCCATGTTTCATAAATATGTAATAGTATTTCCATCCACCTACAACTGTTTAAATCCATTTTTACCCTTCTGTGAGTTTTTAGTAAAAGAAATGAAAGGAATCTTTTGTCGTTTTTTCATACGAGGTACTTTTTGACTTTTCCGACAAAAGTACGAAGAATGTTTTTTTAACTTATATGGCATGAATGGATTTTTAAAACATTATTTCCAAGAAACTTCCTTTACAAGTTTTCAAGTTTATTTTTAATCAACTTCTTTTATTTTAAAGTCGTATGACATGTTATGAAAGGAAAAATGTTTTTGAAGTAGAAAGGATATTTTCCTCAAGAATAGAGTTCAAGTATTTTATCAATATTATTTTCCATCTAAGATAATAAAAGGGTTCTGTTTTTATCCCTATTATTACATTGGTTTGATTATGTTGTGATGGAAATATTTTTATTAATTCCTTCATCTTATATGAATTGTTTTAGGATGTCAAGTTGTTTAAGAATCCCATTTTTATTACATGGGTTACGCTATGATGTATGGTTTATGATTATGTGGCACACATAAGAAATGATTCATTATAAGATGGGTGGGACCTATATCTCCCTCCAATGCATTGGGTAAAGATTTTATATCTCATGAGATAGACATGGCTGGAATGGTAGGTTATACCGGTTCAGTGAAACAAGACTGGAACGAGGGTGACTCGGTTCAGAAAGGGACATTGTCCACTAAGATAGTCTTGGCAATGAGTCATGACTAACAAGAAATGATTTTCCATGATTATGTGTGCATGCCCCAAAGTTTCAAGTTTCATGTTATGATTATGGTGATCTCATTTTCACTTCTATGATTTATTCCATGTTAAGATATTATGATCTCTTTTGCAGGTTATGATTTTCAAAAAAATATGATATGATTTTTAGTTCCTTTATTTTCCCTTGCTGAGCATTTGAGCTCACCCTTTTATGTTTTCTTTTCCCCAGGTCAAGAAGATGGATATTAAGTAGAATATTCTAAAAGGGACCCTAGATATGATGAAATAAATGGGAGACACTGTAGAAGATTTATGAACCAGTTGTTTATGTTTCCCAGTTTCTAAAGACACTATACCTATATGGCCCTTTGTGGTTTTGTCATATGTTGTAATAAGTGTGCTTCAATTTTGAAGTATTAACAATGTATGTAATGTATGGGTCGTTATAGTTATGATATATAGAAAATATCTAGCGAGAACCCAATCCCTATGACACAACATCATTACCTATATTCGGCCCACAATGATGTCATTTTGTAATTGGTGTCTTGTTGCCTTATTCATGACCACCACTACCTCAAACTGATCAATTGGAACTCCTGCAACCCCCTAATTGTCCTGGAGATTAAAATATAACTCCAAATCCTGGTGACAAATATGACCCCCAACCACTCACAACCGGAGGGAACTGACTATATAAATGTTTCATGTTTCCCATTCTTCCACAAGATCATCAATCAACGGGGCCATGATCGTACAGTTTATTCATGTGGACATGTCTACCACATGAATGAAACAACATGGAGAAACCAGTACTCACAGCCTGAATGTTACTCATACCACATGAATCCTCAAAATGGTTCTTCCTTCATGAATACATTGAACCACTAGGTTGAGAGACTCCACTACTCAGTTCTACAGACCAATAATCTCACGAGTTTCACTTTGTAATCATTTCATGATTCACAATTTTAGTAATTGAGATCAGTCTAAACTTGTTAACCTATGATCTTATAGCATGACATAAACCATCTTCATCACATCTATCACTTGATATCTCATCATTATGGTACATCAATGAAAAAATATTCAACTTTGTACTGCTAGATGAGTACTCCATAACCATCACATCACCCTTCTCAATATGTATGAATTCCTTGGCCCACTCGACCCATAGAATCTTGGGGTAGAAATAGGCATGGAACCAGGTTTGGAAATCATCTCAACCAATATATCATAGCCTATCAGTCGGGTTTAGATCATCCCACTTGTGATTTTTTGGTCTACAAAGAGTGTAAATCATGAGCATCACTCATCTATTATGAGGTGGCCCAAGGTTCTCGAATATTGAAACCATAGTCTCTAACCACATCTAAGTTTCATGTGGACCACAATCCCTTTAGAAAGTTAGAGTATGCTCCTTCTGGAACACACATGTCATCTCATCCATAGACAAGGAAAGATGTGGTTCTCCCTAAAAAATATTTAGGAATAAATATAATACCTAATGGAATTTTTCCTCAACACCTATGTTAGGAACAAAAGATGGTGTCAAAGTAGGAACTAAAGGACGATCCACTGGAATCTCATAACCCAAAGGCCACAAGATCCAAAACTGTCTTTGATGCAACTTTGTAACTTCCCAAATCTGTATGCCACCCAATAGTGCCTCGAGCTTATATTGTCACATGGACTCAAGTGCATCTCCTCGAATAACAGAGGCTACAAACTGTTAGAGAAGGCCTAGGGTATGTCTTTAGGGATACTATTCCCTCATTACCAGATTGTAACAGAGGGGAATGACAATAATAGTTAATAGTGAAAGCATATAAAATATACAGATAAGAAATAAATAAACATTATAAGAATACATAATAAATCCCAGAGAGTCTCATTTAAAATGATAATGATACATGTATATAAAAAGTAAGAAATTAGGTACATAGAAGTATAGTAAGATACAAGTATCCAAAATAGAAAAAATACCAAAATTGATCTCCCTAAATTGAATCGAAAGCCTCAACTAGATCCTATGCTCCACTACTCTAATGCATAGAACAAAATCAGCCATCGTATAGTGGGAACTTACCCATCTCTCTACATTCATCCAAATATTATTTACGAGTTCCCATCATTAGCCAAAAGAGAATGTGAGATAAAATACCATTTGGTAATCACAAAAATATCTATATAAGTACAGGATAAGTAATATAATAAGATAATTAGTGTGTGGGTAAATAGGTATGCAGTAAATGAAACAAAATATACCCATGGAATGTAAAATAATAAACTATATTTATTTAATAGTCTATCAAGGATCTCTGTAAAAGATGGTCAAGCTTCTATATGAGACAACATCAAGTGGAAGAGTGTACGAACAACGAAAACACTGTATATGCCCTAAAAATATTTTAATCATGGCCTTTCCATTTAAACATTAGAGTCAAAACATCCATGGAAAATCTGTTCAACAAAACATATAATATTTACCATGGTCATTGCATATAACTGTAGTGTCAGACCACGAAATACCAGATCCAAGGTATAGAGGACCATGGTATCCTCATCAAGTCCTAGGAGCATCTTTATGTAAACTCGATTTGGCACTCATTGGAGTCCTTGGATTGTGACAATTGAATATGTCCTACCTTAGCCCACGAAATCCAGATCTGATGCATTTGAAGGCCAGAGGCATCCCACAGGAGCCAGACCCATGGGGCATAATCTATCAATCGATACCACTACTGTGTTCAAGATATAAAGAACATAATCTATAGAATCTTTGGAATCAAACTGAATTTCTTACCATTTACCATTTCATTCCATACGATTCTACCCACTCATTATTCATTTCATATTCAATTACATCTCATGTTTATAACCACTCATATATCAAAATTCGAAAAAATCATTTTAGTAAATTTAAGTTCAATATAAAAAATTTAATCAACATTCGCAGGAAATGGAAGAAAAACCTCTCTTAACAATCCATTTGTTTCATTCAAATTAAATATAGGATTTTTTACTCAATGAATTCTCAAGAACATTCCCCTTGGGTTGTTCAACCTAGTTATAATACAATTTGAATACATTTCACACCACTTGGGTGGCCTTTTGCTGGGGAAACAACCACTATTACATCATTATAGAACCTGTGGGCACCCCTAACATGTCCAAAATAAAATAAATCAATATATCATTTAAATGTCGGTATCACACTGAAAAGTATGTTCACAATAACATTGGATTATTCATCTATAAATCAAAAAGAACTAAGAGAAAATTATAGACCACCCATCGTAGATCAAAAGTAGAGTCATCATCCACAATCGAATCCTAATTTGACTCAAATTGGGAAAAAATGAATATTAAATGAAGAACCTAAAAATTGTCAAAATCATCTTGCACATATATAGAACTGTCAATTTGAAAACGAATGATGAACTTCTAAAATGAATCAATTAATCACCAATTTAGATCCAACAAAATGTTTCATGCTTGAAATAGTGATCAGATGGAGGAGTTACATCAAATCCAAGAGTAGTCTCCAAGGGGATCTCACTAAATGATGGTTTCCTATGCAGGAGAGTAAAAGTGTGAATTGAGATCTAAAAAATAAAACTAATTTAAAATTATAAGATTTACTAACAAAATTTGTTTCACACGATTTGATTGTACAGTTGTTGAATTCTCACGTCAACTAGGAATGGTTAGCTATAGAAGAAGGGCACTCACATAGTTACCCTGCATGGTTTGACTAACCAATTAAAAATAATGAAAACCCCACAACCAAAATTACATACATGGACACATGGTTTTGTGGCCAAAATCACATAGTTTGTCCTAACCGTGTGCCATATAGCTCCCTAATATCCATCCTTAAATGGTCTTATCAAATCATGCAGCCAACCTTGCACTATTTTATCTAACCATTATCTAACCCAATTTCACCTGAAAACATAGGCTATAGACTGCCAAAATGCTACAAACACCCCAGATGCCTTGATGAACACACATGGAATTCACATTAGGGTATTTTTTAAATAGTAAAATTGAAAATAAAGGGATACATACCTCATAATAAAGATCTAGTTATTACACTCATGAAATCATTTTATATTCTGAATTTAATAGGGATGTGAGCTAAAAAATGTCAATCATTTAAAAATTAAATATTTTAAAATGTGCCTTACCACATTACTTATCTCTTCTATGTATTTTGATATTTAATCATTGGGAGAGAGATTTGGTGGAAAATATTCTATTTTTTATTCTTTATTTGATTCATCTTATTTTACACAAATATTAAAAATTTATAGTCCATTAAAAGAAATTCCGTTTTCTTACTCTTTATTTCTTTTAACAGTGGTCCAACTTCTCATTACATAGTTAATGAGTGTACTATAGAAATAATTAATTTTTAATTCATCAAGATCTATTTATTATACAGTTTATATATTTACATCAAATTTATCTAACATGATTATCATATAATTTTTCAAAATTGTAGAGTCTTAAAATGTTCCTTGAAATTACCTAATTGTGGTCATAGTCATTTTTAATCAAGTAAAGAAATAATAAATTGTTTAATCCTATTTTATTCTAACATCTTAAAACTATTTTAAACCGTTTTTTTATTTTTATTCTTTCACAATTTTATTTTCATTAAAATTATATGAATATTATTCTAGATAACATTATAAATTCTGTAGACCATATCCATAATTATTTTGTTTTTTATAGGGTTGATAATAAATAAATTCTATCATTCACATCATTTTTAAATTTCTTCATTCGATTTGGGACCATGATATATTCTCATCAAGAAATTTGAATCCAAATTTGATAGAGTAAATAAAATAAAATTCTAGATAAAGAATGCAAGGTATTATTATCCACTTCCTATTGTGAACTACTTTGTTAAAAAACATTGGGATGAAATTAAAACTACTAAATAATGTTAATCTATATCATTAACTTAAGATATAAGAGATTAAACCTCATGAAAATTCTAATTGATGGATCACATGAAGGGTTATATAAACTTGGGTTTAATTTTTTTGTATACCAAATATAATTCCATTCCTCTATAGATATGTTTCTCAAAAATCCCTCATATACACATGGTTATAAAAAATAGAGTGAAAAAATTAATTTCTAAATAATTTTTATTATTATAAATATTATTATTCCCCAAATGAAATGTGGTTGTTATCCGACAAGCACAGTTTCATAATTATTATCGAACAGAACTCAATATATGGTATGACCTTGAACTCATTAAATTTATTGGAACAAAAATTTTACACCCTAACATCAATATAGAGTAGGTTAATGATTATAAATTGTTATCACATATGAGCATATGAAAAACCCCATGGACTTCAGATGATTACTTCCCCTTCCATACACAAGAATCTTTGACTACCATTTTCAATTTTTATTTTATACCTTCAATATAGCAGTGTATCATCCTTACCTCTCAATATCATATCTCTTTTTAGTTTTTCATTATTTATATTAACTTTATCATTTATAATAATTAATTCATTTTTAGTTATAGAATTTTTTTTGGATTTCTAGAATCCTGGTTGGAATCATTAAAATTCATAATCTTTATGTAAAAGGATATTTCAAAAATTCTTAAGCATTTTGTCAAAGACTCAGACCTTTCTAGGGAATGAAATTCATATTATCAAAATAATTCTCTTAATTCAAATTATCCAAAAAAGTGACACCTATTAGTTTTAATTTTTATTTCTATATATTCATAATGATGTGTCACCTCATTATGCAACATGGAACTCAACTCAACACCCACAGATTCTTATCCGGTTATCAAACCTCTGGTTTTAAAAAAATAGTGATAATTTGTTCTACCATACTTTGTTTACATGAATACCATAATACATTCATCATTAGATTAAAATTTCCTTCTATCATAATAATCATGTATGAATATATCTCTTTTAATTCTATTCCCCACATGTCCCAATTATAATATATCAAAATTTCATTATGTAAATCATTGTATGAACTTTAAATAGATGAACTATCTTATGATGTATTCATGTAACACAATTTTCTTTTATACCCCTGAAGTATATTTACTACATAAGAGAAATTTTCAAATTCTATCCTTAAACAACATGTTATTTAGATAAATAAATTTATCAGTTTTTCTTCAAGAGTGATCCATATAGATAAATTATCGTACATCGATCAAAATAAAGTAATGAACTTATAAAGTATCATAAGAAGATACAAAAAGTCATGAATGAATTAATTTTTTAATTTTATTTTTATTAGGAAAATATTTTCTAAGAACAGTTGACTTATGTGGGCCTGCCCCTAAGATACATTACTTTCGAGGATTTGTTATCCATTATAATATATCTAGATTAAGATAAAATAAATTTTTATTATCTTAAATGGAATTTTTAGACTACTTAATTATTCAGAAACATTATTCAATATGTTATATCTACATATGTTCAGCTACTATAAAACTTGTTTAAAAAAAATAGAACCACCATTCCTTTTATGACATAACCAATATCTTTATATTATATGTAAATTCTTAATTCTATAATATTATGTATAAAGTACATAAAAAATTTCTAGTAATTTCCTTTAACAATAATATCATTTCATAAATAATTAGTGTAAAGCATGTATTGAAAGAGAAAAAATGGTCCATGATGTTTTAATAAATTTTTTGGTTTATCATGGTACAAGAGACCACAAATAGAGTTAATTTGATCATAATGTGTCTAATAATCTATCAGAGCTACTGTTACACATTTGATAACTTTAGTCAATAAGCCTTTGAGTTATCTATGGGTGATTAGACAGTCATATAAGAACTAACTTTCTTTTTCATTTCTTATTCAAGTAGGCGAGTAAGCATTAACCATTGTTCATATCACAATTTGAGAAACTGTAGTGGATCAATACATTATGAATCACATATTCCAAAAAATAATTAGAAAATTCATGATATAATTTAAATATCTTATTTTTAAAATTATTTTCAAACGAGGGATCAAAAAATTAATAGAAATGATATTGAGTTTTGGGTTAATGTATGTTTTAGGGAAACACCTTACATAATTATAATATAGGGAGAGAAGTTGTAGTAAGGTAAGACATAATATATTATTCACATAAAATTTCAACGAAAAAACATTTAGGAGAATTCATATATGTGTTATATAGTTGAATGATCCAAGAATCCTAGATTATTCTGTATTGTCCTGTAAAGATGCTTCTAGTGGATGAGAGTACCTTATGGTGATGTTTCAAATAGGACAAGAATTTCAAGTAAAATTTGGATATTGTTTTATAGCTTAAATTATTTTATATTTTCCCCCTATTTTTTGGAAATGTTTTGGGGTGTAAGTTCTTTCATATAGATTTGATTGTGGAATTACTATTGAGCTAAGGTAGGAAAGCGTATTGGGCACCCGATGACCTTTCCATTTCCTTTTAACCCAAATAGCCCCACCCGCTAGCTGATGGAGTTGTTTTGGGTGGTCAAAGATTCATTAGATACATGATATTGAAAAACAAGTTACTTGATGGTCTTCATTGGTGAAATCTGTTATTGGTGTTTTCATCATTCCAAATTAAATCAGTAGTAACCCTTTTTTCTACATCATCAACCATGTCAAGTTAGGATCCATCTTATGAATTCCTTACACTCTAATAGAGTATCTACCCTTATTTAATTCCAAAATTGACCCCCCACAATTATGATCTTCATTATTATTATCATTTAATATTATACAATCCATAATGTTGGTTCACTCTAATTATTTTATTATTCTGTTATCTCAAATAACTAAATATGTTAGTTATCATCATGATCTTCCGGACTAGTTGACTGGTGATGAACTAGGAAGTATCTCATTACATGATATCTCTAAATGGAATGAGTTTATAAATCCCTAAAATATTTTGACATCTATTTAGGATTAAACTGACTATTATTCATGTGGGTGATTATATATTATAGTATTATATCATCAAAAAGTATTCATGTGTTTTGGTAGCTTCTAAATTATAGGTTTGGCCCCATTAATAAGATTTATAGGTTTTCTATATTTAGTGTGATCAAGTGTTAATTTTTATGATAAAATATATTATGGTTTCCCTCTTAAATCATTTCATTGTAAAGTAAATTTTTGAATCATGTTATTAGTATTATAGGATGTATGTTTTGGTTTATCGGATAGTTTTATAACTTCCTTTAATTGAAAATAAGTTATGTATTGAAACTGGAGTGTTAGGTTAGATAAGATATGTTTATTTAAGGTTATATTTAATGAGATGATACATTATCAGTATTTGAATGTGATTATAACTCTTAACCATTTTTAAAGGCCACACATTAGATTTTTTGTTGATGTTGGGTAATCTACATTAAATAGTAAACTAATTTAATATGGATCATATCCATGTGACATTAATATATGTGACAATAATTTTTTATCTTGTACTATTAGTTATTTATCTTATTAATTCCTCATGGATCATTTTTGATGTGTAGATTAGTCGTAAGATTTTACATTATATGGAATGATTTAACTCACATTGGAGGTTTTCAATGTCACTCCATTTTCAGTTAAACATTCTACCAACAAGAGTTATAAATGGGACCATACACTTTATTGTGGTATTTTTAAATCCCATTAGTGGTTAGATATAGTATACCCTCATCAGTTCCCATATTTATTTATGAAACAAAACAATGTAATATTACATGGAATTATAGGATGATTTGGATGAGAAAAGAGGTTGGACATATTATACAATACTCAATTCCACTTTTTACATTGTTTATTATGTTTCAATTTATATGAGACTGATTTTTGCTCCAAGAATTCACCATAATATTTATGACTAGGATTCATGTTTTCCTGGTTATAATACGATGACCCAAAAAAGGCATGTTAATTTATAGTTTATTTTTCTAATAATAATTCATGTAGTCACATATATTGTTTCAGAAATGATAAAGTGGCATTGGTGGTATGCTATTGTATTTTTATAATCACACCAAGCACGATCACAGTAGTTTATGTGCATAATTTTTTATTAGGTATCTTTTAACGGCAATGACCACAAAAATGATAGTTTAGTGGGGGGATATTTTTTTGGGATGGATGTGATACTATGTTTGAAATAAGGTTACTTTATAGAATAAATCACATTATTCTTTTTTTATTTATATTGTATCATGTATTGTTGTACTGACCATGTGTATCATAGTTTAACAAATTTTTTATGATATAAATGGGTTCACTTATTACAATATGAGAAATTATTTATATGGTTATCCTATAACTATGATTAAAAATTTACATTCGATTAGTTTTAATGATATTCATATTGATTATGATTATATGGATATAACTCGAGGGTATAGTATCCAACATGTACGGTTCATGACATCCACACTTTTCATCTACTTCTTACATAGTTGAATGGGAATATTCATCCATCTAGTGCACTGTCCAGCACATCATGAACTGAATAAGGATGTTAAAAAATTACACAATACCTAGAGGATATTTAATGTAAAGATAATAGATAATTCAATCTATATATATGGAAAGATATTGAAGTGGACTCTATTCCTTATTATTTTATTAAGATTTTTTTTACACCACTAAAAAAATAATATTGTAGCTTAAATGTTATAGACACATATGGAATCATTGAAAGTTTATTTTGGAAGAAAATGAGTCCTTTCTCAAACAATATAGTTTCTTCTATGATCTAAAGTTTCTTCTATCCCCAACATCTTATTCCTCACCTTATTTAAAATTCTATTGGATCCCCTTTTGATTTTATATACGCCTTGTATTTTATATTGCATTATCCCTACATTGGTGTACTTTATTTTCTACATTCTGTATTTCTAACTCATTATTATTTGTGAGTTATCATTTGTTTTATGTATCATCATGGTGGTTAATCATCTCTAATTCTAGCCATTTTTTTCCAAAAAAACATGATAAACCACATATTGGTATGAAATGATGGTTCTCTATGAGTTTGGAAGAGTGTTAGGTGTGGTTCTTAGAACCTAATCCAATCTTTTCCTTGTGGTTTTATTTTTTTCTGTAATTTATTTATTTTATATTTTTATTTCATGCTTATTTTATTGGATAATTCACCATCTTATTCTCTTTCTAGGAAACACATTTGTTATAGACCCTATTGTTTGGTTTATTTTAATGGGGTTCATGGTATTTTGGGACTTTATGGGATACATTGGGATCAAGGATTCATCTTTCATTGGATTCATTTCACTCACAAATTTTTGGTTATTCTTCCTTAGTCTATTCAATTTAGTGTTCCAAGAATTCTCTAGTTTAATTTTTATTGTAGTTTTAATCCTCTAAGTAATTCCATATGCACTATGTGTGGGATGTTTATTGTATCAACACGATTTTTGATATAATAATGGTTCTATGTGGTTCACTATCATGTTTAGATACATTGTGATTTTCATGGTACTGTTTGAACCTTTAATTTTAAGTAATGTATTTAATGGTGAGCATAGTTTGTGTTTCACTATTGATGACATGTGATTATTTGAAAAATAATCTAGCTTAATTTTCCATTTTCCACACTTGATCATTATTTTTTGGTCATTTTCAAGGAAGTATTAGTATGTGAAGTTCAAAAAATTGTAATTATTCTATGTGGTGTGTACTCTCTTCCCCTGAGGCCTATTTCTTGTTTTGTGGCTCATTCCTAGAAATGGTTATCGATTGTGTTTATTTGGTTTAATTGGTTTAAATTTTTTTTGTATATTTTTATGTTTTAATATCTTTTTAGGGTTTTAAATTCATTCATTTTCATTTTTGTTTGAGCAGGTAAGGCAGACGTTGTTCCAGCAAAGATAATGGTCTTGTTTTCAACAATGGTTCTCTTAGTTGTAGTTCATGGTGATAATGAAAATCATGTTCATCAGGTTGAATTACTTGAGATAGATCATGGGTTCATGGACTCAATAAATAATATGCTTAAAATTTTAATTGGCTATCATCCTGAATATAGTGTTGGGAAGGGTTGTGGGAGCAGGACACCAGGTAACATTTATTTGTATTGTTTTCCTTTAATATATTTTTAAATCATTAATAGTTTATTTTCTAACCAACTTAAAATTAGTTCATTATAAAATAAAAATTCATTGAAATGATATATAGAAACTATAAATGGTACAATTTTTTATGATTAATGTTACTTTGTATATTCATATGCTTACAATTTAGAATTAGCATATGTGTGATATTTTATAAAAAAATCTATAATACATAAAAGATAAAGGAAAATAAATTTACAAATTTTTTATCTATTAGTTCTTATAGAGGATTATTTCCTAATAACTATAAATGTTATCATTTGAAATAGGTTCTATATACAAATTATTAATGAATATATGAGTATTAAATATCTACTTATGATCCCTTATAAATTCATGGTGTTTAATTTTATAATACATTACATAGATTATTTGAAAATAATCTAGAAAAAGAATCAATAATTTATAATAGGTAGAGGATCATAGTTAAATAATATAAATTTTGGATATTATCAATATAATTATAGAATATGGAATCAAATATTAGTGGTGAATACTTATATGGACAATGGGTTTCTAAATATGATAATATGATAGATAAAAACATGACTCATAAAATTATTATAAAAAATGTATCATTAATATTTTACATGTATGTTTTCATGATTACTATTTATATCAAAATTGGAGGCTTGTTTTTTAATAGGTAGTAAAATAACCAAGATTATATGTAGAATTAAAATAATCAAACATTAAAATATAGTCACGTATTTTGAAGTATATTTTTTTATCAATAATGAGAATATAAAAAAGAATTTAATCTTGAGGGGATGTATAAATATTTCCCTTCTAATCACCAAAAATAAAATAATATAAATGATACAAAAGTATAATGAAAGCCATTTAAATATATTAAATAATTGTTATTTATAATGAGTATATTGAATAACCAAACATTTATGGAACTCCAGAGGAAAGGGTTAGTGAATTAAGTAGTTTAGTGTGAGTACCAACCCGAGATCATGATTCATATGAAACAACAATTAAAATGATGTTAGTTTAGGTTCAATATCAATAAATAATATTATTTTAAACAAATAAATAAAAAATAATAATTAAATAAAATATATATCTAGTAAAACCCAGATGAATAAAATACCAATATGATGAAACTCTTCTATCTACCATGAGAATGATGATTTATGATGAGGATGATCAAGATAATAGTTGAGTAAAATCCATGTTTGAGGATATAGGATAAATTATTATAAATAATACTTTCCATATTTTTTAATGATAACAATCTAATAATATTATAATAACTAAAAAATTGATAAAATTTTAAAAAGAAGGAAATTTGTAATTGAAGAAAGAATAACTAGTTTTTCAGGGATACACGTAGATTAAAAAAATTCATATTATTATAAGATTTTATCTAATTGAAAGGTAATATAAAATCTTGTTATTTTTAGATATAAAAGTTAAAAGAAGATTTCTATAATTATAAATTATTTTTTTATTTTTTAAATATAACTTCATTAAGAAAAAGATAATATTTATTGAAAAGTACACTATATGACAAAAAGAAATTATCAAGTTTATGATATGAAATGTTTCATTAAATTTTGAAAAATCCCAAAATTACAAAATGTTAATCATATTCATTATATCAAAATTTTATTTGAACAATGGATGATTGTTATGATATATTTAGATGATATAATATTTAGATGATTCTATGAAGTATAATTTAAGGTGTTTATAATTTTATTGAAATGAGTTTGATATGTTTCTATTCTATAAATTAATGTTTTCATCAATTTAAATGTTAATAAAACAATGTATGACACTTTTATTTAACAATAGAATTATTAAAAGAAAAATAGTTAAAATGAATGGGATAGAATATATGAATCCACTGAACATAATAATTAAAATCATTATAAAGTATTCAAAAATAAATGTGGAATGATGATAAATAATATAATATAATATAATATAATTAGAATCCAATTATATTTTATATAAAAATAACTATATATTATAATTCCATGTGATAATATTTGAGATATCAATGATATCCCATAGAGTTCCACTGGATGGAAATGAAAATATTTCTTCTATACATTAATTTTGCAATGGATTTTTTAATTTTCTATAAAGGAACAGAGGATAATGACAAGTTTAGATATGTGAATATTGATTGTTAATGTTTGATGTATAACATAGAGTTTTATATAGTGTTGTATTCAATCTTATTGGATATTTATTTTATTAGTTAATAAATAATAAATAATATATTTTAATTAAAGTTATTGAATTTTATTATAGAGAATGTATTCTAGCATATACTAATCCTTTATGGATAAAACTATAGTTCTAAGTAAAATATAAATATAATTTTATATTATTATAAAATAAGTGTTATTAATACTAGAAAATATGTAGTGCATATTTTAGGATGATATATATTAATTTCTGGTATAAAATTAAATAGGTAGAAGAAGTGCATAGTGGTGTAAAACTAAAATATATTATTATTAAACATCTTGTCATAGATAATATGATGATGGGAATATGAAATGGGGTTGTCTAGAATAATTTTTTGACTATGGATGTTCGACCGTATCCATCCAATTAAAGGTGGGGCTGAAAAACCATAGTCTCATATATATTTTTACACATATATATTTGAAGATATAACATAGATCCATTTTTATTTTATAAAAGGTTTCAAATAAATAATATAACTCATTATATGTTATCATCCACTAACATGTGGTATATGGAAATAAGGTATCTAAACATGATAACATTAGGAATATTGGTCCCCTCAGAATCCATGAAGTTGTTTTTTAGACTGATGAAAATGTTGAAGAATTATTTAAATAGACATTAAGAAAGTGGGATATAAATATTTAAAAATAATATATGTATATGATGGGGAAATATTATATTGGTGTTATGATAAAATTTTTATTATTACTCAATGAGAACTAAGTGGGTTTATGGATATTGGAATAGAAGTTCAATGGATTCCATAAAAGTATAATTAGTTTGATAAAGTGGAAAAATAAGTGAATTTTCAGGAAACACATTGCTTTTAAGGTTCTCTCTCATAAATTGAATGAATCATGTGGTATTTGGGTGAATGAATTATAAATAATTTAAATCATAATGATGAAGATATTGAAGAATTCAGATATTTTTCCCAATGATATAAAATATTTTTTAATGGTTACAAAATAAATTTTTTAAAAACCAACAACAGAGCCATTTTTTGGGTCAATATATCATTACTTTCACCATAATGATTAAAAATTGGTTTAAATTATGATAGTTTGGTTATGATGTATGTTTAATTAATGCATTATAAACCATAACATGAAAAAAATTCACATTCTATCATATGAAAAAAATAAAATGTTGCATAATATTTTTTTGTATAATAAAGGGAATAAATCAGACCCATAGTCCAGATGTGGTTTTAAAGTAAGAAAAATTCTAGAATACTCATGAAACTATACTCTAGAATATTTACATTTCAATGAATTGCGTTGATATATTTTTTATATTCCCCATATTGAGGGAATCATGGTATGGGTTGTGGAAAAAGCTATCTTTCACATAATCTATATTGAAAGCATTGATTTTATTATAGTTACATTAATAAAGATGAACATCCTTATAGATAAAGTCATTGGGGGTTTTTATGAGGAAACCACAATATCAAAAAATTATTAACTTTTTTGGTACACTATATATATAAAATATTAAATATTAAATTTGGTAAAAACTATGAGATTAATTATTTTCTGACGAATGTTTTCAGATTAAATGGTTTAACAAAGAAAAAAATGTTATTTAAAAAACATGTAATTGTATAGAATGTATTTTTTAATAATTAAAATTTTATATATTATTGTAATTATAAAATATATAGAATTTATTCGGGGAATTGAACTTGGGGTTTAATGGATATTTTGATAGTTTTTACCATTAATCATTCAATTAATTAATATTTGATTGATTGGAATGATATGAGAAATCAATTTAAGTTGATTCCCTACTAGGTGAAAAATAGTATTCAAAGAGATTTTATAAAGGAAAAAATTCAATAGATAAGTAAATTTTAGTACATTCAAATACATTTCCAATAAAAAGAATGTAAGAGTTTATGTTCACCAGTATAATAAATATATAGATCAATTATACAATAATAGAGTTGGTATAATTTTTAACATTTGTTTGATGGGTATTTTTTTATCATATAATTAATAGTGCATAAAAAAATTTAAAAAAAGTTATATGGTATCATGTTTGTGTCGTTTCAATCGATGAAGGGACATTTATCCTCTATAAAATTAAAAATAGATGTGAAATTTATTGACATTTGAGGATAAACTCGTCACTATTCAATTTCTATAGACAATACCAAGTATCGGTAAACCATGTTAAATTATATGTATCATTTTATTTATTTCTTTGTTACATGATAAAAAGGAGATAAATGTTAAAATTAACCTTTGAAATTGGATTTTTTGAATGTAAATATTCTAAATTTTCATACCTTGATTCACCCCACTCTTATTGTAAAATACCTTATGGTTACAAAAAGTTGAATTCATAACCATCATATAGTTATTTTTTTGTGAATAATTTATAGATTTCCATTGTTTCTTTATTTTTAAATAAATGATGAATTCTAATTAATTGATGAAAAATTATAGATTTTTTTAAATATACATATTATTGAATTTAATATTTATGTATATTGGATTACATTGAAAATTGACATGTATAAAATGAATGATTATCATCAATAGTTTCTAAGCAACACATATATTTTTATGGGATAAAGTTCAATAAATGTGAGAAATTTTTAGAAATATGTGAAATGAATTAACATGGATTTTAATTTTCCTGAGATAGGGTAAAAAAGAAATTTTACACAACTATATTCTGTTAAACATATTTATTGAATATTTTTTTATTAAATTTCTTTTAGATAATTTATGGTTGTGTAAGATTGGATAATTTCTTTAATCACATGTTATTTTTTTTATTTAGTACAATATTTTACTAGAATTTTTTTAGTTACCGTATATGTTGATATAATAATGAGTTTCATAGTATTGGGGCAGAGTTACTCAATAAAATGACAATTCCTCTAATTTTATTTAATTTCATGAGAGATAAATATATGATTTTGGATCTACCTGTAATTAATGATAAAGGTCCTTAAATATTTAATTTAAAAAATTGAAGATTCGTAGAAGGAATTTATATCTTGAAATTAAGAATCTGATGCAAGAACCATATTTACTGTTTTACCTAATATAACCATTATAGCATTGAATGTGAAAAGTAAAAACATAAAAATATAAAAAATTGATGAATCCCAAGGATATTAAATGATGTATCATGATAAGAAATTTTCTCTTCCACAAAAAAATATTGAGTGAATGATAAAAAAGTTTGGAAAATAAATATAGGTTCGGAATGAAGTATTTTATACATTACAAAGAAAATATGGTGAGTTAATGAACTTTTAATACTTTTAAGAGGTGTTTATGGACACTGAGTAATGTGTTATGGGAGATGAATTATCTAATAGTGTTCCCAAATAATATTATAATATCAATTAATTACAAACATAGGATAATATCATTAATTTTGATTTAGATTCAATGGTTACATCATTATTTATCATTTTCTATCTTAGTGCATCATGTCAGAAAATAATGTTAGATGTGTATGTTGTATAAAGGTCATGGAAACATAGGATTTTATAATACACCATCCCAAAAAAGTTATAATATTAATATGTTATGATAATATTATTTTGAATTTAAGTTATAAAAATATAAAAAAGGAAGTATTTACTTGCATTGGAGGTGAAACTTTTAAATCTTGTATACCATTTTCTATGCATTATTTTCATATCTTTTATATAGTGACTAAGAAAAAAATAACATGTGAATAAAAATCTCTAAAAAATCTAGAGTCTAAAAGGAATTTAAAAATCATTGGTTACTGATCATTTTCCCATTTATTGGTTTATTTCATTCCATGGTCATATTAAGTGTCATCAGATCCAATATTTCTATAGTGTATATCTGAGAAAAGATTAAAATTATTAATATTTGTATTCTTTAATATTATTATTGTTTCAATATATTTCATACTGTAAAACATTATTCCTAGGGATTATAATTCCTTTTCATTAAATGATATCCATAATATTATGAATCAATGGATAAAATCCTCAAAAATGTTGCATATCTTCTACATGAATTTTTTGATTCTATCATAGTGATTTTTATTCATCATGATAAATAAATTACCATACATGTTTAGGAACGGAATAAATTGGAGTGTGAAACCTCTTGATTCATCGGTGTTTTTATTTTTTACATTAATGTATTTTTATTTTTTGATTTTTGGCTATTCTAGGTTCAATGGAATTAAATTTTTATTTGAATTTCTAGGTGAATGTTTCAAAAAAATTATTATTAGAATTATAATATTATTAAATTTTTTGTTTACCTATATCATATTTAAATCCATTTTTTCTTCCTCATTCCAACCTTAAAATTATAGATAATCCTTCAAATCATGGATCTCCTCCTAAATCACCATCGGTTATGCGCATTGAATTTTATGAGAAAACAGTGAGATAACACCTTATTTACATTTACACTTTTCTACACATTTTTTTAATATCTTATTTATCTATTTGACCCCTATATTCTTTCAATAGAATTCTATGGTATCCATGTCTATGAATTGGAAAGAATATAATTTTCAATCTATTAGATCTCGTGGTTTTTCTATATCACTTTATCTTTATTTTTTTAGATTTGAATATTGGGGGAAATGTTTCAATAGATATAAAGTCTGTGTAAACACATAATTATCTTTACCTTAGAATAATTTTGATGATTGTTATTTTAAAGTGTTTTTTCTACCATATTTTTGTGTAAATAAGTATTTTTTTTCACATATGTACTTCTATTGGTATTATATTGTATAAGTAAAATGTTTTCAATGACAATAATATGATTGTTCTTTCAAAAACAATAATAAATATAAGGTGGTTGGTTATGTTTTTGAAAGATGTGTTTTTATTAAAATTAATTTTTTAAGGAAATACTGAGTGTGAATTTATCTATATACTATAATGAATTGATTTTTAGGACTTTTTTCTGGTAACATGTTATTTTTATATGTATTTTTTTGATGTTGATGTTGTTTAATATTTTTTGACCATTCTCATATATTATTATGAAATGAATTTTGGGATTTATAGATATGACCTAAGATACTTTATGAAAAAATTGAGGTGTTTTAAAAAGAATTTCATGGATATATGTCTTGGTAATTTGGATGAATGATACCCTATCTTCCAATACTACACTGGATATAGCCCATATTGATGTTTATTCTCATACTAGGGGATTGATTACCTGTAAGTCTATGAGGGTAAGTCAATTTTGTTATTCGGTAACTTTTACATAGGCTAACCAGTGTCTTATAGGAAATTCCCTAGGTTATCCACATCTTTCAATTATATGGCCAAAATTTTAGAGTCCATGTTATTAATTTATAAGGTATGGTTTTTTTTATGTTTCCATTTTATGTTCCATGAAATTTCCTTGGCCTTGGTGAATATTATATTAGATTGATCATGGATATATTTTTCTATTTTACATGTTAAACATTACATCATTATATTTTTTACCATTATAAAACCAAAGAGATAAATATTGGTTTCAAAATTATTTTTTACCCAACAAAGTTGTATTTTTCCCTTAAAAATGTATATTTTAAACTAGTTCTAAATTATTTCATTGGGAAAGATATTTTTAGATTAATTATTGTATATTAATGTGAATATTCCTCCCACCAGACATATATCCATTTAGTTTATGAAAATTTATAATTATATAATATAGGTAATGGGGAAAGGGATATATCCTTTGGTGGTCGCCTATAAATCCTTCATTGAAAAAAGAATACATGGTGATTAGTGGTAATAGTTGGTTATGAAAAATTGGGTCTTGTGGATTATATTTGAATCACATTATGGATATTTTCCTTTTGGTTTACTTATATACTAGAAACTCCAACCATCATCTTAATTTGAGATTTAGGAATATATGATTGTTTGTATATAACATTATCTTTTGTTTGTAAAGTTGTGTTTAGTTATTTTTTAATTTGTATTACATGTTTTTTTTACTTGTATATATGAAATTTTGTATATAACATTGTATAATATAAGTACATATCATATCATATTTCTGGATGGGATCTATTATACATTTCATGTAGTTTTAATGGATTCCCAATGGTTGTATTTGATATCCTCAGCACCTGTCCTCTTATCATACATATTGAGAACACACTTAGAGCATTATGGAGAGTTGAATTGGGAGATGTTCTTGGTTTTTCCATGTTATTTAAATGTTAAAGAAAATTAGATTCCTCTTGATATTTTTGAAGGTATGGTAGAATAGATATAATCCCTTTTAGATAGTGAGAGGTGGGTTTGGGGTGTGTATTTTGACAACTGTGATTCATTACGAGTCATGATCTAATATTGGTGGGTGAGAATTATTTCATGATTCTGGTAGTTATTCTCTATTATTATGGTTGGTTTTTTTGTGATTAACTGAAATTATTTTTCAAGGGGAATTGTGTGATTGATTTTTGGAATTTAAAATTTTAGTGTTTAAAAGAGAAGGATGCTAGAGGTGCATGGTGAAGGAAAATGATATGGAAAATGATGAACAAATTTAGTTACCTTAACTAGATAGCTTCCACAAGGAAATTTCATAGATTATCAACATTCTTCAAAATCATAAAACTAAACCATGCTCAGTGATAAAATTAAAGAAATTATTATGTTTTCATAATGTGGGTATTTGATAATGTTATACTTATTATTACTTCTTGTTTATATGATATTTTATGGAAATTATATTTTATCACTGGTACATGATTTTGTGTTATGTGAGGATGATGATCTTTGTTTCATGTATTATAGATGACACCTCTTAGAAAAACTAAAATTAATATTAGATATGGAGAATTGAAAATTTCTCAACAGGATAACCATCTTGTATAACCAACTCAAATCATGATGTTCATTCAAACTATTCAATATTTGGGATGTGAATGTCAATGAGATTTTTCTAAATAGGTGGAGATGATAGAAAGTTTATATATTATAAAACATAATACATTCCTAGACATTGGGGGTATCATGAAGATACTATATTGATAAAGATAATAGAGTGAATCTATGCTTTCAGTCAAAAAACTAATACATTTAGTGTTAGTTTTTAACCTTATTTGTTATAGGTACAGATCTATGAATTGTGGAAATAAATCATTTCATCCAAGATGTATGAGTACCTCAAACTGTATCTTTTAAAAGGGATATTCAACTGTTATTTCTAATCAGAGTCTCAAAAGATACAAAATCCGAATAATTTTGTGGCTTTGGAGAAAGGGACTCATTCTGTGACGAAATATGGAACTCAATTTAGATATTTTGCTCAGTTTTCTCTACAACTCCATACAAATGATTAACTAAAATATTTATGATTTGATATGGGAAGGTTGGTTACAAATTGTGCTTATCTTATATATGACCTATATTGGGATATTTGATATCATACCATATGTTGAGGTAGATATAATAGGATTGAATAGATTTAGTGGTGAATCTACACTATTGGAGGTTATAATACTCTAAAATCTAGTCAAAAGGTGAATCATTTTGAATCTCAATGAGTCAGTACCTCGATTTCAACCCACCCACCCCCCTGATTCAATTCCATGGATGTATTTAGAATATATGCCACTAGTTTGATTCTAATGTTAAAAGTATGGTGGCTCTGATCCATATTTTTAGGAATCTCATAATTATTGATATTTATAAAGGTGACTAAGTTATATAACATTTCTTTCAAACTATTTAGAGGATAATTTCGGTCTTCATATACCACATGCTCTCATTTGTAGATAGATTCATGTAAGAGAGAATGGACTTATCCTCAAAGAGACATGGTTCTCATTATTCCGAGTAGACTTTACATGAGATCGAATATGGGAATTTATATATTGGTAAGAATGTCCATATAAAATATATGTTGGACCAAAAAATTTGAATTAATTTATTTTTTACTTCTTCTATTATTTTTTCTTTATTTTAAAAATGTTTATCACATTTCCTTAGGAAGCCGAAATTTATTTATGAATTTGACTATGATCTGAGTTGATTTCATATGTGATGAATCTATCTAATACTTTATTATGGAATAAAGAGAATAGATTTTACTTATTTTTGCGTTTTGTTATAGTTACCAATTTTTATATCTCGTCGGGGTATTTAGTTCTTTATTTTTATATCATTTATCTTATTAATAGGTTATATGGGAAAAAAGAATAGAATTTTTATAGATCCTATGAATATCTGTATAATGATATCAGTTGAAATAGTAATGAATGTGTTTTATATTTTAATCACTATAATTCATGCTATATATTATAATCTATTTTTATGTACATATAGAACATAGTATCTCAATTTATGACCATGAATTATAAGGGAGTGAAATTTTAATTTGAAGAGATATATCAAAGATATTTTTTATTTTTGATGCAAATTTTAAGATATTTCAATATTGTAATTATCTTTATGCCCATTAATGCATATTGTAAGTATTATAATACAAAATATATGAGGTTGAGATATTTATTGATGTAGTGTGACTTTGTCATGGAATATAGTTTTCTCTAGTTACACCCACATAATTGGAACCACCCATACCATTCCCTAAAATTAGTGGTGTTGATGAATATATTAATATAATTGTTTAACAATCTCTTTAAGGAGAGCTTCACCATATGTAACGATCATAAAATTTAGATCTTCATCTTCTCCAAGAACAATATGAGTCTATAAGAGAAATTATTTGATGAGTATATATAAAAATTATAACTTTGTTTAACATGTACTACAGTTAAAGGGAATGTGTTGGTTCATTCCTTGAGAAAAATGTTATTGTCTCAAAGAATGAAATAATCAAAGTTGGAATGGATTTGAACAATCTCTTTACTAAGATACATGATAGTGTGTAAGAGTTATATCATCATATTGTATTATATTGTGTGTAATTAAACCATTTTTATATTCCAAAAGGATCAAAAACCCTCTTAGGGGGGAGGAATTATGGTTTTCCATTATTTACCAAATTCTAATTACCTTTATAAATAATTAATCCAATACTTATTTTGGATTATGTTTCTAGTTATAAAAATTGTATTTCTTTTTTTTTCTATTATACAATACCATATGAATTGGAGTACATGAATAAAAGTGTATATCATGATATTTTTACAGGTTTTATCCCCATCCAGTAAAACCTACTCCTAATGGTGGTCACCTAATCTACTTCATCAAATATTCCTGACTAACTATTAATATTTTGATTTTGGTTTCCAAGAAATTTATTATCTTGAACCCAAAGGGCACCCAATAATTATACTATATTCCACAAATATTTCTATAACTCTAGAGCATTTACAACCTCCCCTGATGTAACACCCCACGATTTTGTGAAATATTTTTTTGAGAACAAATTTATCTTTTTGATATTATTCGGTTCACAAGATAATTGAAATAGCTATATTTATATATATATATATATATATATATATATTAAAACACTAATTCAATCATTACTTTTACCAGAAACGATGATGTGGCATACGATACACGCAATGTAGAGACCCGAAGCTTGACGTACATTGAAATTACATTACATTTGCAGAATACTTAGTACATAACAAAAACACACACACAAAGATCGTAATAGTTTAGTGTCTTTGGAAACTCGGAACATAATCTTCTAATCGCGGTGAAAGATCTTCAAAATCTCCCATAAAGATCTTCTTTTTTTATACCTGAAACCTTTCTTTATATCCTGGGGAAAAGAAAACATAAAAGGGTGAGCTCAAATTCTCAGTAAGGGTAAACCAAAGAAATGTCAATCACATCATATACATAAGAACATAACTTTTAGAAATCTTAACCTACAAAAGAGATCATAATTTCATAACATGGGGTAAATCAAGGCAGTGAAATGTAATCACAATAATCATAACTTAAAACATGAAACTTTGTGGCATTCACACATAATCATAGAGAATCATTTCTTGTTAGTCAAGACTCATTTCCAAGACTATCTTAGTGGACAAAGTCCCTTTTTGAACCGAGTCACCCTCGTTTCAGTCCTGTTTCACTGAACCGGTATAACCTACCGTTCCAGCCATGTCTATCTCATGAGATATAAAATCTTTATACAATGCATTGGAGGGAGATATAGTTCCCACCCATCTCATAATGATACCATTCTTATGTGTGCCACAAAATCATAAACCATACATCATAGCATAACCCATATAATAAAAATGGGAATCTTAAACATCGTGACATCATAAAACAATTCATATAAGATAAAGGAATTCATAAAAATATTTCCATCACAACATAATCAAATACATTTAATAATAAGTATATAAACAAAACCCTTTATTGTCTTAGATGGAAAATAATTTTGATAAAACACTTGAACTCCATTCTTGAGGAAAATATCCTTTCTACTTCAAAAACATATTCCTTTCTTAACATGTCATACAATTTTAAACTAAAAGAAGTTGATTAAAAATAAACATGAAAACTTGTAAAGGAATATTCTTGGAAATAATGTTTTAAAAATCCATTCATGTCATATAAGTTAAAAAAACATTCTTCTCGTACTTTTGTTGGAAAACTCAAAAAGTACCTCGTACGAAAAACGAAAAAAGATTCCTTTCATATCTTTTACTAAAAACTCACCGAATAGTAAAACTGGATTTAAAAAATTGTAGGTGGATTTAAATAATATTACATATTGAGGAAACATGGATTTGGATGATAAAATACACCCCAGTAAATTTCAAAGTATAAACAATCTCGGATAAAAATCAGATTGTGATATTTCCATTACCTTAGGTCCGATTTGCTTCGTAAGTGTCTGAACCTCCTGTATAATGATTTAAATAATGTCATTGACTTATTCCAGAATCATACTAATTGTTATGATATCATATATGGTTCACTTATGACTTTATTTTACCCGTTCTTTTGTAAATTCCACGTTAAAGAGCGTTTTGGGTAAAATTGTTTCATTTATCGTAGGTGTTTGGACTTGTTGTTCTTGACATTATTATTACTTATATCATGATTTACTTACATCCAGAATATAAAACATGATTTATATATCATATATATTCAGTATATATATATATATAATAGATAGATAAAGGAAATGAAACACACCGTTCATGGAGACGGTAGTCCGTACGTACGCATGAACTTTGTTTTCCTTTCCTTATTGTCTTGAATGGAAGTAAGTAGATGACATACATATATACGTAAATCCAGTAGCTTTATAATTTCATATATTTCAGTATTATTGCTTATATATACTTTATAATCATTTTTAAATGGTTATCATGGAGAATGAATCTCATCGCGTCGTGGAGACGGTAGTCCGTACGTACGTACGAGCGATGATATCGTTCTCATGATCATGAACATGTGTTGAAGTGTATGTATACTATTTCAGTATCAATATCACTTTATAATAATCATATGTAGTTACTCATTACACCATTATACCCATCAAATTAAGGTGGTGGAAGAAAATAGATTACACCACGGCGTTGAGACGGTATTCCGTACGTACGCACGCGCGGTGATTTCCTTTTTCCGTAGGATGGATAGAATGTTAATTAGAGTTGTTTCATATTTATAATAACATATCAGTATATAATAAATAGTGATGTTATTACTTTATCATGAAACAACTAAAGAAGAAGAAGTTTAAGAAGAAAGAAATTGAAAAAGATCGGTAATGGATATTACCTCTTTTTGACGCGCCTTCACTTAACCTCCACTTAATGAACTAAGGATGGTCTTTGAAGAATACCAGGACCTCTAGGATGATACTAGGAAAGTGAAGAAGAGATTTCGGAAGGGGTTGGCCGATCTGGAATGCTCAAATTGATGTGAGGAGGAGAGGGAGGAGGTGCCATTTTATAAGGGAGGAGAGGGGTACCTTTGGAATAACTAAAAATATTATTTTATTATAAAGTCAATTTCGGTTTTAAATAGCTCAAAATTGATATATTTCGAAGCTAAGGTGGGAATGGGTCAAAATTCTCTCATCCAATATAATTTAGACAAGTTTAGGTTCCTATTTTAACCTTATCATTTAGATTTAACATTTAGTTAAATAATTGTACTTTTACCGTGTCTTCTTGTGTTCTTACACTATAAGGTTAATAAAAATACTATAAGAAGCCAAACGAACCCCAAGTTGTTTATTATTAATATATATAACTTTATCTAAGTCATTTGGCCGAACCTTATATTTTTAGCAATAAAATAACAATTAATAATATAATATTTGTTTTAAAAACTATTTTATGTCAATTTTGACACTATTTAGTAATTTATTTTTGTGAAAATCATAACAGAATGATAAGTTCGAGAAAAGTTAATTAAATCAATACCAACATGTCATATTAACCTATAAAATTAGTGTAATTCATAAAAAGTCTCATATTATATTTATTTGGGTATTTATAACATCAATTATGTCAATATTTCATTAATAAGATAATTACTGCATCATCGTTGTGTCATAAATAAATTAAATTATTTAATGTCTAAAAATTAAAAATAAAATACCATTATGTAGGAAATCGTTTTATATTTCTAATTAATATTTATAGTGGAATTTATCTTATGTATAACCCCATATTAAAAATTTTTTAGTAAATAAACATTGATTTTAACTCTTTTAACCCTTCTTTAAATAAATTAATAATAAATGTCCTAATCTAATCTAAGTGGGCCTAAATGGTCATATTTTATTCTTATGTTTGTTCTAGGTCGAATTACACTTGTCCAATAGAATTGGGACATTTGTTAGGGTAATAATAATATCATTTCTACCCTTAATTACCCTATTTACTTTTTATCGTGGTTAAAAAAAGTAAAAAGTTACTATTCACCAAAAATTATTTTAATCTCATTGAACCACATTTTAGTCCTTGATATTAACCGTGTCTCTCAGAATTTCGAAATTCCACTCACAGAAGCGGTAAAATTAAGTTTTATGAAAAATTCAGTTTTTTTAACTACCACTTAGTGGTTTCACTATTCATCAAAAATTGAAAGTTTTCAGAAAAATACCAAAATTTCACCCTAGGCTAATTTCGATATTCCAAATCCAAAAATGATTTCCATTTTGAAAAATAAAATTTACAAAATTTCAAAAAGTGGTTATTACTATTCATAACGGCTAGTTTTAATAATATTTTAATAGCATATTGTTGTTTAGTGAAACTCGTTATTGCGTACTACACACGCTATCGAGGAAGGTCGTGATTGCGTGTAATGAAAGGCAAGTCAAGGATGTGTGTTGTGCAAGCTCCTTTTAATAATATTTTAAAAACGAATGTATGAAACGTAACGGTTACCCAAATAAACTAATCACTGGGTTTCCACATAGGTGAAAATAAGGATATGGAAAAAAATCATACCATCATGTTCTGATGGAGAGTGGTAGAGAACAAAGCTATGGAAAATCCAACAATCACAAATCCATAAATTTGTGACGATCCAAGGTACCATCTGTTTAATCAGATATAAGGGCACTAGGACAACATTTTTGGTTTTCAAGATCGTTTCCCTAAAGTTGAAGAGTTTGAATTAGAATAAATACTTACTTTATTTTGGTACAATCTCACTGTTGTTCGTGCCTTGAACAATTTCTACTTCATCTCTTAAATAAATGAAGTTGAATTTGTTATTCGTGAAGTGTTAGCATATCATGTGATAGAATGACGGGTCATTCCATCTGTCTTAAACAAAAGGTTAGAAAAAGTTATTAAATATACATAAGTCATTCTATATTGAGATTAATCATATATGGTTCCTAAAATGAACTTATACTTCATATATCATACTGCTTAATATAATAAAACTAGTTTCTACTAAACAGGGACTTCCTGTAGGCTAGTGGTAGGCGATAAAGGCCAGTCGCACTTCGGTTGTGGGTTCGATTCCCACAGCCTTGTCCAACGCGATGGTATGTCGCCCATCCTGCAGGTTGTCCTTTTTCTAAAGCTATATTACTATAACATCCCATCAATAATATAGAAAAACGTTTTATCCTAACTTATGTCCAACATAATCCATTCTAATCTTTAGGATTATCTAAAATACTTCGGTCCAAGCTCATAGTATAAAGAAAATGATTACTTGAAATGTCACAGAACAATCGCGTGAATGCCATCATTTATCCCCCATATATCATAAGATATATCTTGTTGGTCAAATGTGAATACCTTAATCATGTATTCTCTTGAAGAATGAATACCCATTGAACCTTAGTGAAAACATGAATGCAGTTAAAAGTTAACACTTTCCACATACCAAAATCCAAAAAATTTATATACTCAAATCATGATATAACCTTCTCCTTATATCAGTCATGAGTTCATGAATACTATCAAACATTTAATTTTATCCTTATCCCTTCATTATGCGCATATCATCTACATTCCAAAAATATCTGAATAACCTTTCATGGATACTGGCAACATTAATCATACACTTTCAAAACTCAAGGAAAGACAACAGTGTAACAATCCATAGATTTCTCTTTATTCCATAGTAGCATGAGATTACTTATACAACATTACACATGATAAACATGTAATCATTCCACTACATTCTTAAACCATTGACCGAGCTTCAACAATTCATTCATCTCACATATCATTTGTAGTCTCTTCATCATCATCCACATAAATACTACCCATACGACCATACTGATTCTCTTCATGGGACTTTCCCTTAGGGCATTGGTTTTCATAATTCCCGTACATTCCACATTTAAAACATTTAACCATGGTTGATGACATAGCAATACCATTATCCTCATCCCTGGTGTTAACTGAACGTTTTCCTTTGCACTTACTGGCTTTGTGTCCTTCTTTTCCACACCCAAAGCATCTTCCAGTTCCATTGAAACATTCTCATTGATGCCTCTTCCCACATGATTTACATATGGGAAATTGAACTTTCTTTCCTCTATGATCATCATAAAACTCAATCTTTCTCTTATTAGCCGAGTCAGGAAACTTACCAAATTTTACTTTATTGATCATATTATGAGATTTCTGATTCGGCAAAATAATGATGTTTGGACTTCCAAATCCCATTTTATTTGGTTGCTCATGAAAAATATCATTCCATTGTCCATCATATCCGCTATTATCGTGAATCACCTTGTTTCCATCCATTTTCTAAAACCCAAAAAGAATAGTGTTAGTGGAAAAAATCATAATAAAGGGGGAGTAACTTCAATATATAACATCTTCGGTTAAATTCTATGATCGTTACCATAGTTCTAGGACTATCCTATATGTATACATATCCTTAGGGACATCCCTAGACATACCTTAGAAATTTCTCTAGGGATCTCACTAACGTTCTCACATCATAGTTTCCAAAGGTTGACTAAACCTTTCCTCTAATACCAACTGTAGAGACCCGAAGCTTGACGTACATTGACATTACATTACATTTGCGGAATACTTAGTACAAAACAAAAACACACACACAAGGATCGTAATAGTTTAGTATCTTTGGAAACTCAGAACGTAATCTTCTAATCGTGGTGAAAGATCTTCAACATCTCCCATAAAGATCTTCTTTTTTTATACCTAAAACCTTTCTTTATATCCTGGGGAAAAGAAAACATAAAAGGGTGAGATCAAATTCTCAGTAAGGGTAAACAAAAGAAATATCAATCACATCATATAAATAAGCACATAACTTTTGGAAATCTTAACCTGCAAAAGAGATCATAATTTCATAACATGGGGTAAATCATGGAAGTGAAATGTAATCACAATAATCATAACTTAAAATATGAAACTTTGTTTCATTCACACATACTCATAGATAATCATTTCTTGTTAGTCAAGACTCATTTCCAAGACTATCTTAGTGGACAAAGTCCCTTTCTGAACCGAGTCACCCTCGTTTCAGTCCTGTTTCACTGAACCGGTATAACCTACCGTTCCAGCCATGTCTATCTCATGAGATATAAAATCTTTACCCAATGCATTGGAGGGAGATATAGGTCCCACCCATCTCATAATTATATCATTCTTATGTGTGCCACAAAATCATAAACCATACATCATAGCATAACCCATATAATAAAAATGGGAATCTTAAACATCATGACATCATAAAACAATTCATATAAGATAAAGAAATACATAATAATATTTCCATCACAACATAATCAAAATCCATGTAATAATAGGGATATAAACAGAACCCTTTATTATCTTAGATGGAAAATAATTTTGATAAAACACTTGAACTCCATTCTTGAGGAAAATATCCTTTCTACTTCAAAAACATTTTCCTTTATTAACATGTCATATAATTTTAAACTAAAATAATTTGATTAAAAATAAACTTGAAAACTTGTAAAGGAATCTTCTTGGAAATAAGGTTCTAAAAATCCATTCATTCCGTATAAGTTAAAAAAACATTCTTCTCGTACATTTGTCCGAAAACTCAAAAATTACCTCGTACGAAAAACGACAAAAGATTCCATTCATATCTTTTACTGAAAACTCACCGAAATGTAAAATTGGATTTAAAAAATTGTATGTGGATGGAAATAATATTACATATTGAGGAAACATGGATTTGAATGATAAAATACACCCCAGTTAATTTCAAAGTACAAACAATCTCAGATAAAAATGAGATTGTGATATTTCCCTTACCATAGGTCTGATTTGCTTCGTAAGTGTCCGATCCTCCTATATAATGATTTAAATAATGTCATTGACTTGTTCCATAATCATACTAATTGTTATGATATCATATATGGTTCACTTATGACTTTATTTTACCCGTTCTTTTGTAAATTTCATGTTAAATAGCGTTTTGCGTAAAATTGTTTCATTTATCGTAGGTGTTTGGACTTGTTGTTCTTGACATTATTATTACTTATATCATGATTTACTTACTTCCAGAATATAAAACATGATTTATATATCATATATATTCATTATATATATATATATAATAGATAGATAAAGGAAATGAAACACACCGTTCATGGAGACGGTAGTCCGTACGTACGCATGAACGTTGTTTTCCTTTCCTTATTGTCTTGAATGGAAGTATGTAGATGAAATACATATATACATAAATCCAGTAGCTTTATAATGTCATATATTTCATTATTATTGCTTATATATACTTTATAATCATTCTTAAATGGTTAACATGGAGAATGAATCTCATCGCGTCGTGGAGACGGTAGTCCGTACGTACGCACGAGTGATGATATCGTTCTCATGATCGTGAACTTGTGTTGAAGTGTATGTATACTATTTCAGTATCAATATCACTTTATAATAATCATATATAGTTACTCATTAAACCATTATACCGATCAAATTAAGGTGGTGGAAGAAAATAGATTACACCACGGCGTGGAGACGGTATTCCGTACGAACGCACGCGCGGTGATTTCCTTTTTCCGTAGGATGGATAGAAGGTTAATTAGAGTTGTTTCATATTTATAATAACATATAAGTATATAATAAATACTGATGTTATTACTTTATCATGAAACAACTAAATAAGAAGAAGTTTAAGAAGAAAGAAATTGAAAAAGATTGGTAATGGATATTACCTCTTTTTGAGGCGCCTTCACTTAACCTCCACTTAAAGAACTAAGGATGGTCTTTGAAGAAGACCAGGACCTCTAGGATGATACTAGGGAAGTGGAGAAGAGATTTGTTCAGGGGTTGGCCGAGCTTGAATGCTCAAATTGGTGTGAGGAGGAGAGGGAGGAGGTGCCCTTTTATAAGGGAGGAGAGGGGTACCTTTGGCATAACAAAAAATATTATTTTATTATAAAGTCAAGTTCGGTTTTAAATAGATCAAAATTGATATATTTCTAAGCTAAGGTGGGGATGGGTCGAAATACTCTCATCCAATAGAATTTAGACAAGTTTAGGTTCCTATTTTAACCTTATCATTTAGATTTAACATTAAGTTAAATAATTGTACTTTTACCGTGTCTTCTTGTGTTCTTACACTATAAGGTTAATAAACATACTATAAGAATCCAAAAGAACCCCAAGTTGTTTATTATTAACATATATAACCTTATCTAAGTCATTTTTCCGAACCTTAGATTTTTAAGAATAAAATAACAATTAATAATATAATATTTGTTTTAAAAACTATTTTATGTCAATTTTGACACTATTTAGTAATTTATTTTTGTGAAAATCATAACAGAATGATAAGTTCGAAAACAGTTAATTAAATCAATACTAACATGTCATATTAACCTATAAAATTAGTGGAATTCATAAAAAGTCTCAAATTATATTTATTTGGGTATTTATAACATCAATTATGTCAATATTTCATTAATAAGATAATTACTGCATCATCGTTGTGTCATAAATAAATTAACTTATTTAATGTCAAACAATTACAAATAAAATATCATTATGTAGTAAATCTCATTATCTTTCTAATGAATATTTATAGTCTAATTTATATTATGTATAACCCCATATTAAAAATTTTGTATTAAATAAACTTTGATTTTAACTCTTTTAACCCTTCTTTAAATAAATTAATAATAAATGTCCTAATCTAATCCAAGTGGGCCTAAATGGTCATATTTTATTCCTATGTTTGTTTTTGGTCGAATTAAACTTTTCCAATAGAATTAGGACATTTGTTAGGGTAATAATAATATCATTTCTACCCTTAATTACCCTATTTACTTTTTACCCTGGAAAAAAGTAAAAAGTTACTATTCACCAAAAATTATTTTCATCTCATTGAACAACATTTTAGTCCTTGATATTAACCGTGTCTCTCGAATTTTCGAAATTCCACTCACAGAAGCGGTAAAATTAAGTTTTATGAAAAATTCAGTTTTTTTATCTACCACTTAGTGGTTTCACTATTCATCAAAAATTGAAAGTTTTCAGAAAAATACCCAAATTTCACCCTAGGCTAATTTCGATATTCCGAATCCAAAAATGAATTCCATTTTGAAAAATAAAATTTACAAAATTTCAAGAAGTGGTTATTACTATTCATAACGGCTAGTTTTAATAATATTTTAATAGCATATTGTTATTTAGTGAAACTCGTTATTGCGTACTACGCACGCTATCGAGGAAGGTCATGATTGCGTGTAATGCAAGGCAAGTCAAGGATGCATGTTGTGCAAGCTCCTTTTGGTGTAGCGTACAACACAAGACATTAGTGAAATTAAAAAGAATATTTTTCATAAAATCTTGGGTTGTCACACGCAACACCAACTTGGCATATGTTACATGCTACACTGGCATGACGTACAATGCATGGAACACTGAGTTTCTATAATATATATATATATATATATATATAATTGTTTAAATGGGATAATTATAACCTAACTATTTAACATAGTTACTGGAATATTAATAACTACTTCTCAAATATTTTTTGTAATCAATTTAAATAAATAAAAAATATTGATAATGAAAGATAATATTTCTAGTAAAGTCCATTTATGTTACAAATACAGTTTTCTTGCATGGACCAAATTTAAAAATAAAATTAATTTTAGTAACATTTAGATATTGAATTTGATAAAATAAATTTTATTTTTAGAATCATAATGTAAAAATTATGATAAGGTGAATTTTGGGTATTTTCTGAGAAACTTCGTTTTGTTGATAAATATTGAAAAATGATGCTTTCAGTTAAAAACAACCGTCTCTCTAATTAATTATTAATTCTGAATGATATTATAATTTTTTAAGTTAACATTAAATAAATATTACATATATAAATAAAATTGAATACATTAGAATCAATTTCACTATGAAACTGAATATAAAATCTTAGCAAACTTTTAAACTTTTCCCTACTTTAGAACCCTATTATTTCATCTCATCTGTTATATTATCACTAATCAAATCATTTCTGCATATTTGAATTGAATTTTTAAAATATGACATATACCATTGGTTTGTGTCTAATATTTTGAGTTTAAAAACAATTATAATACAAATACTAGGGTGTTTTATGAAAATATTTCAACCTAAAGTTACACGCACCTCTATCTAATGGATATCGAACATATTGTTTTCCAAACATCCTAATTTTTTTCATGAACCCTCCACCCTCTTGAATGCCTAAAATTACATGAGCCATTATTATTGTGAGAAAACAATTATAATTCAAATACTAGGATTTTTATGAAAATATTTCTACATAAAATTACACAAACCTCCATATAATGGATATCGAACATATTTTTTTTGTATAGAGAACTACTGCCTCACGAATCGAAGATTTTTATTTTCTCATATACCACCAATAATGGAGGACATTAATATGGAAACACTATTTATCAATGTCATATATTTATTTTATTATTTATTCACTCTTTTTTATTCAATTTATAAGACACATATCATTACATTTCAGTTTGTGGTAATATGATAATCTCTTTTGAGGAAGTTTCAACTACCACCCTCTCAAAGCGAGGTGATTCGTTTGCACACCACATGGAATGTGTTATGGATGAGAATAATGAAATTATATCATATGTATGATATAGTAATGATTCTTTAATAATTATATATACACATATATATATACATATATATATATATACATATGACATTTACCTACTTTCTTTCAATATGATAATAAAAATGGAAACATCATTCATGCGTACGTACGGCTTATCGTCTTCATGAATAGTGTATTACATTTCATACTTCATTATGATATAAATTTATATAATATGAATATAATATATATAAATTATATTTACATCATTATTCAAATTATTTAATCATGATATATGTGTAAGGACCAATGATTTAACAAATTAAGACACATACGAAGAACAAAGTAAATATTACCAAAAGTGAAACCTTAACATAGGATCGTTATCAAGTAGGTAATATAAGGTCATAATAAACCCATATAGGGAATTTTATATAAGAATATTCTTATTTAAAATATTTATAATAAACTTATAATTATTTTATAGTAATATTATAAGAGTATAAAGAGAGTAAAGACACAAGGTAAGAGGATTTCATCTCACTTTTTATTTTTGTGAGATACTAGCTATGTTCGCCACTCTTTCGTTTTGTGTGGTTTATGTTCTGCCCATGAATGTATTCTTTCTATAACATATTTATATTTCTGGTTATTAACATATCTATTTTATGATCATACTTTCAGGGGGTATATGTTTCAAATGTTACCAAATCGGTAAAAGTGTTTTGTCTCAATTTTCCTTCTTTGAGACTCATGTTTTAGTATACATGTAAACTCATTTTCAAGGGTTGTATATTTCCAATTTATATTATATATCATAAATTTAAATCTTCCAGTGAAATTATATGATTCACATAATTTCCTTTTTTTACAGGTAGAGAATGATCACAAATTATCATGTTATAAAATATTGAGACAATATCATTGATTTTAAATATTGTTTATGATTATTCTTACATTGATGAAATATTATGTTACATCTATTGAGAATAATCATGTGTCATATTATCCTCCATTTTATGAAAAAAACCTCATGTTTTATTACCATTTTTACACTCTCCGTTACCTAATATAATGTTTTTATGTAACATTTGACCATCTCTCTCTTTGGTTGGAAATCTATTATTTCGAGAAACCATATTTTCAAAAAATAAAATAAAAAATGTCTTCAAAAGATCCTTGAAGAGTAATTTCAAGGAAAAAGGATTTTAAAAAGGTTTTATTATTCTCAAAACATTCTTTATATGTTTTCAATGACATTTGTAAAGAAAAACGTTTTCAAAACGTTTTATGATATAAAAATAACTTTTCAATGAATAAAGAATATTTTCCTCAATAAATGTTTTTGATAGATATTTCAAAATTATTTTCCATATAAGATGACATCATTTGATTTTAATTATTCCCATATACTAAATGATTTATATGTTCTGCTCATATCCATAATATGAAAGGGTTATGCATAATTTCATAGTCTTTAAAAATCTTGTTTCCCTTTCATAGGTTACATATTAATTAAACATGCTTCTTTCATGGGTTTTGATTTAATGAAATGGTTATGAATCTTATCTCTTTTTTGAAGGTTTTTATCTAATGAAAATTTAATGATAGCCATTTCATTTCATGTGTTATGATTTCATTTTTATAAAACCTATGTGTTTTTATGGTTCATGATTTGATGGATGGTTTATTATAATGTGAGAAATTTATAAATGATTTTCTTATGATATGGGTGGGACCTGTATCTCCCTCCAATTCATTTGTTAATAATGGATAATCATGAGAAAAAATGTTACACGATAACCTAATTACATGTTCACAATATTATTCATGTATATGGTTTCATTTCCACATGTTTAAGCATGAACCTGATTACATGTTCACAATGTTATATGTGAACTTGATTACATGTTCACAATGTTATTACTAGACCTGGTTTCTTGTCCATAAGTTTATTAATGAACCTGATAACATGTTCAAAATATTATGTGTGAACCTTGATACATGTCTACAATGCTATTCACGCACTTGGTTTCATGTCCAAAGGGTTTAATATGAATCTTATTACATATTTAGAATGTAGTTTATGGACCTTGATTCAGGTGCATAATTTAAAGTGTGAACCTGATTACATCCTCACAATGTTATGAGTGAACATGATTACAAGTTAACAATATTATTCATGCACTTGGTTTCACATCCTTAAGGTTATTTGTGATTCTAATTACATGATCACAATATTATGCATAGAGCAGGTTCCATGTCCATAGGTTTATGAATGAACCTAATAACATGTTCACAATGTTATGTGTAAACCGGATTACATGTTCCCAATGTTATACGTGTACACAATTTCATATTCAAAAGGTTATGTGTGAACCTGATTACATGTTCACAATGTTATGTATGGGTTTGGTTTCATGTCCATAAGTTGATGTTGGCGTCTGATTTCATGTCCTTAACATAATCAGTGAACTTGTTTATACTTATACACATTCAATACGTTTTCAACCAATGTGAATGACACAAATTCCATAACTTATTCTGATGTCATACCTTCATGTTTTCTTCTCTTAATTTTGTTATAATCTATGTATTATAATATTCCAATATTTATTATGACCTCTTAGATATAAGGTATTATCTTAAAATTTTATGATGAATTTGCATACCCTACATGTTCATTATTTTTGTAAACATTCCCTTTATTTACCCTTACTAAGAATTAGAGCTCACCCCTTTCTTATGTTTCCTTTATCTAGGATATGAAGAAAGGTTTTAGGTAGAAGTAATGAAGGTGTAAATAATTATGGGAGATGTGGAAGTTCTCTATCCCAGATATAAGATTTGGTTTACATGTTTCCAAATACCCTAAACTATTATGGTCCTTAGGAATGTAATTTCATAATGTACAAAATATTCACCTAAAATGATGTCATATCCATGTATGTCAAGCCTGGGTGTCTATAGCTGGTATCAGATGAAGTGGTTGGACATCCTTTGGAAAATACAATGAGAAAACCTTAGTGATATCCCTAGGTATATTTATAAGTATATCCCTACAGATGTATCTATGGATAAGTATAAGGATTAGTCAACATTTAAAAAAAATTCATGGAAATTGAGTAAAGGATAGAGTGAGTGGTTTCCTAGAAATACATCAGTTTCTGGATACTACAATTGGTTGTTGATCTGGAATAGATGTACCTAGTGGTAACAACTCCAACAAGATCTTCCAGGCTTGACTCATGGTAATATGGTACACGATAATGATCCATGCTACCCGCGTGATTTGACACTCCAGTAGGATACTCTTGGGGAATTAAAAAACTCTTCAATAAAAATCATGAATTATTTAATTAGGATTTTTATAAGTATAACATAGGATAATCCCATTGTTTCATAGTCTATGGTATGTTTCATGATTGAGACATCCAACTAAATTATTGTAATTAGGTTATTTTCCTCTATGATATGGGTATCTCACCCTATTCTTTCTGGTTTTAGTAAATGGAGAGAACTATAAAGAATGTGGTTAACATTGAATGTTTCATATGTCTAAAGTATATGCATAATGAAAACTTATTACCCAAGTGTAAATCTCATAATGAGAATTAGGATGGTGTTATGGGAATTTGTCATACTTATGAAGGTAATGAAATTAAAAATGGCATGAGAAAGTTAGGTGGTGTTCCCATAGTATTGTTTACATTAATCGTAACAATAAATATTGGATTGAGGTTGATAAACCTTAATACATGATTCATATTTCATGTACAAGTAAATAGGTATTAAAAAATATTTTTATGAATCCTGAGTAATGTTTTCAGAATAATGTTGGGTGAATTAAGTAATTATGTGTAGGAATTTAGAGATTATGTTATATGAATAAGCAAATATATAAATACTTTTAGTATTATATTTCATTAATGATTTAAAAATACATTGTGAATGGTTATTGAGACATAGATAACTAATTTCAGGGGATGGTGATATTTTGATTAAGGTAAGGTAACCCTTAATTAATACCTGATGTGAGATAATGATGGTTGGATAATGATATCCTAGATATGAATAAGTAAATTGGATATTAAGGATTACCCTTGAACTGATTATTAAAAAATTATTCTATTTTATCAAGGAAAAAATTTATAACTTCTTGGATTTAAAGAATACATCCAGTAATCGTTGGAATAATGAAGAGTACATTAATTCTAAAAGGCCTTATGGTAATTACCACATTTCAAGGGAATATATGATGAGGTTATACACATGTTTGTAATGTGAAAACCAAATAGTGCATGTTAATTTATGGGGGATCAACTTTAATCCAATTTCATGACATTATTTATAAATCACTGAATTTTGATGTTTGAGATGGTTATAAGGATAACCATTTATAGAAATTTTATGTTAAAATTCTGATGATGTCGGTAATATAAAAGTGTTATGTTTCTGTATATGGATTTATGCATGTTAGATAGCCTATTAAAAATACCTTATATTGATGGTAACTACAGAAAAATGGGATGGCGTATTGTGGGCCTCAGGATCTGTAGTACCTCGATAATGAAACTGTAACATTCCATTTTTGAGAAATACATGATGTAGATCAGTGAAATACAATGGTTAAAGTTTTTCTAAAATAATAAAATTATATCACTTCATTGGAATTCATTAACTTTAAGAGGAATAATCTACAAGAAAAAAAAATTCATAGTACTTTCATTTCTGAAGAATCAGAAGGTCCCTTAGGTTAATGTATATTTATGTATTTATAGTTGTAAAATTTCTCCTGACCTTTTTCTATATCACTCTCCATCAAAACATGATTGTATTATTTCTCTTCCATGTTCATGTTTTCACCTCCCACTTATGTTCACCTATCTAGGAATTTAGTTATGAGTTATGTTGGATAACTGTTATGGTTCCAAATTTTCCATTTTATAGGAATTTTTAGTATCCATTTATACGATGTGGGTTTCTATGAATTAATATTTCATGTATTAAACCATTTATAACATAGAATAATTTTGAGGGAGAAATTCATCTTATGGGGTAGAATATAACACCCTTAGATTTTTTGAAATATTTTTTTCTATTTAATTTTTCTTTCTAAAATTTTTATTTTAACATGAAACTAAAAATATAATATATATATATACACTAATTTAAACATTCATTTTACAAAAAACAGTTACTTGGAATACGTTATATGTAACACTAACTTCGCATATGTTACACACAACACCGACATTGAGTAAAATACACACAACAATGGGTTTCTATGGTAAATTATATTTAGATATATCATTATTTAAATGAGATAATTATAAACTAAAAATTAAAACTAGTTTTATTATTATTAATAACTAATTTTTAAATATTTTTTGTAATCTATTTATATAAATAAAGCATTTTGATAATGAATGATAACATTTTTGGTAGAGTTATTTTCTGTTAAAAACATAGTTTTTTTGAATTAACATATTTTAATAATATAATAAATTTTTTTAAAAAATATAAATTGAATTTGATAAAATAATATTCATTTTTTAATTCATAATTTAGATATAATCATATGGTTAATAAGTGGGATTTTTTTGAGAAACATCATTTTTTGATGAATAGTGAAAATACAGCTTTTAGTTTAAAACTGTCATTTATGTAATTAAATATTAATTATAATAGAAATTATAAATTTTAGTTAAGAAAGAATTAGATAAATATAAAATCTATTAATAAAATTCAATCCATTTAAATCATTTTCAATTCAAAACTGAATATAAAATCTTAGCAAGCTTTTGATCTTTTTAATACTTAAAAAACCAATCATTTCATCCCATATGTAGGATTAATACTAATATAAATTTTTCCATTTTTGTGAATTGAATTTAGAACATCTTAAACACACCAATTTATTTAGTATAATATTTTGAGTCTAGTAAGATAATGTTAATTCTTGGCCAAAATCGCTAGTAAAATTGATCAAAATTAATCATAGTAGTTAAGGACAAATTAAGCATAAATAAAGACTAAACCATATTATTAAGGGCCCAAATGAACTATAAAAATCTCCAAAACCAATTGAATATACGCATTTCACCAATAAAACTTCTATTATTATTTTTTGTTTTGTATTATTATTATATTGTATGTACATGTGAACACCTAAATTGTTTCTAAAAATTCTATGTGAGTTATTTTCCCTTCCCTATAAAAGGCCACCAATTATACCCATTACACAGACATCAAACCACTTATGTTTTTCCAATCCTAGACCAAAAACATTCATAAAATTCTTCTTTTAGACCTTTAATCCTCCCATTAGGAAAGAATACTCTCAATGATTCCTTTCTGCATAAACCAAAAGGAGTTACCTGATTTAGAGGTAATGACTTCTCTAATTATCCTTTACATTATTTTACCTCTTCACTCCCTCAACACTATTTATTCCATTATTGCGTGACAAAAAAATTATACAACATATAAAAGTATTTTTTGTTAAAATATTTATAACTTCAATTACACACACCTCTATCTAACGGATATCGAACATACTATTTGTTTGTACGATGAACTACTACCACATGAAATGATGATTGTTTATTTCTCATTTACCGCAAATCATGGATGCGATTATTATTGAAACTATATTTATATACGGAATACATTTTATTAATTATTTATTTAATATTTGGAATTTCTATTACCTCATACAACTCTTTTTTTCAATTTTGTGTTAATATGATACTCTTGTTTGAGGAAGTGTGGCCAACTTCCCTCTCTAAGCGTGGTGATTCATTCACACACCACATAGAATGTATTAAGGATGAGTATAATGAACATATAAGATACATAATGTCTATCAATTCTACATTAATAATGATATATACATACATACATACATATATATAAATATATATATATATATATATGTATGTTATTTACATACTTTATTTCAATACAATAATAAAAATGGAAACATCCTTCATACGTATGTACGACTTACTGTCTCCATGATCTGTGTATTCCATTTCATACTTATTTATGATATAGATTATTATAATATGCCTATAATGCATATACATGATATTTATATCATGATTTTAAATCTGGAGTCATGATATATATATATATATATATATATACGGACCAACGATATTACAAGTTACGACACATACGAAGAATAAAGTTAATATTGCCTGAAATGAATCCTTACCATATCATCATCAACAAGAGGGTAATATAAGGTCGTAATATAAAAATATTTGGTATTATAAATAAGAATATAATTATTTAAAATATTTATAATAAACTTATACTTATTATAAAATAATATTGTATGAGTACAAAGAGAGTCAAGACACAATGTAAGGTTATTTCATCTCACTTTTAATTTCTGTGAAATACAAACGACGTTCTCCACTCTATCATTTCGTATTGTGTATGTACTGCCTATAATTTTATGATATGTATATTTTTTTATATTATGGGTAATAACATATCCATTTTATTATCCTTCTTTAATGGGTTATAAGATTCAAAAGAATTCAAATTGGTAAAAATGGTTTGTCTCAATTTTCCTTCTTTGAGACACATGTATTGTTATGCGCCTAAACTTTTTTTGAGGTGTGTATACATCAATTTTATAGTATATTCCGTGAATATAAATATTTAAATAAAATTATAGGATTCATGTAATTTTCATTTCATACATGGAGAGTATCATCTCATGTTACCTTGTTATAATATTTTATTGAGACAATCAAATTGCATTTCGATATTGTTTATGTCCATGATATTCCTTTGACAAAATATTATGATCCATATATCAATAAAACACGTCCATTTTCATATACTTTTTTTCTTAATGATATAATCTTGTGTTAGTAACATTTTTCCACTCTTTGGTACCTAATATAATGTTTTTATATAAATTATGACAGTCTCACTCTTCAGTCAGAAATCTATTGTATTAAAAAACCATTTTTCAAAAATGTTTTCAAAAATAGTTAAAAAAACATTGAAGTTTTTTTTAAAGGAAAATGGCTTCTAAAAATGTTTTAATTTTTTCTAAACATCATTTATATTTTTTTCAAATATATTTAAAAAATGGTTTTCAAAATGTTTAAGGTTATAAATAGTTGTTTTCAAAGAATAAAGGATCTTTTCCTCAAGAAATTTTTTTGAACAATTTTTAAAATTTATATTCTATATATGATAGAATCTGTTGATGATACTCATTCCATTCATGGAAATTATTTAAATGTTCAATTCATATCCGTCTAATGAATCGATTATTCTTAATGTCATGGTTTTTATGAAGCCTGTTTCCCTTTCACGGGTTACATGTTTATGAAATCCTTTTTTCAGGGGTTATACATTTAAAAAATGGATATAAAACCTTTCTATTTTCCATATGTTTTTATTTTATGAAATTTTAATTATACCCATTTCATTTCAAGGGTTATTATTTGGTGTCTATAAGACCTATTTCTTTTTATCGGATAGGTTATGATGAATGTATTATTATCATGTGGAACATGTATGAATTATTTTATTATGATATGGTTGGTACCTATATATACCTTTAATGCATTGGGTAACAATTTATGATTCATTAGTATAAATTTTATGCATAAATATGATTAAATGGTCACAATGTTATGAATAGATATATTTGTGTGTCCATGAGTTTTTTCATGAACCGGATTAAATGGTCACAATGTTATGTGTCAACCTGATTACATGTTCACAATGTTATGCATAATCCTGGATTAATGTCCATAACTATTTGCATGAAACTCATTACATGTTTACAATTTTATGAGTGAGCCTTATTACATGCTTATAATTTTATGCATGGACTTGGTTTCATGTACAAAAGGTTATGTGTGAACCTAATTACATTTTTAAAATGTTTTGAATGGACCTGGTTTCATGTCCATATGTTTATGCATGAACCTGATTAAATGTTCACAATGTTACGAGTGAACATGATTTCATATTCACAATGTTATTCATGGAATTTGTTTCATGTCCAATGTTTATTTGTGAACCTTATTACATGTTAATAGTGTTATGTATGGACATGTTTTCATGTCCATAATTTATGCATGAACCAAATTAGATGTTCACAATGCCATGATTGAATATGATTACATGTTCACAATGTTATAAATGTATTCAGTTTCATTTCAAAATTGTTCTGTGTGAACCTGAATAAAATTTCAAAATGTTATCTATGTACCTCATGGTATGTCTATAAGTTGATATTAGGGATAGATTTATGTCCTTAACTTATTTAGTAAACATGCTTCTACTTATACATGTTCACAATGTTATAAAACAAAGTGCTTTCATCAAATTCTTTATCTTATTCCTATGTTACACATTAATGGATTATTATTTTTATTTTCTTATGATCTATGTCAAAATCATTATTATGATCTCAAATATGAAGGGTATGATCTTCAAATGATAAGATAATGTTCTATAACCTACATTTTCATGTTATTCTTACACATTTCCTTTATTTACACTTACTGCTCATCTGAGCTCACCCCTTTATTAGGTTTCTTTTCTATAGGTTATGAATAATCATTTAGGTAGGAATATTCAAAGTAACACAAGATGGGGTGAATTGTGTCTTTTCAAAAATCTTCTACAATTCTAGATTTTGACACCCACGGTGATTTATGCAGATATGAAGTGTTTTTATTTTATATGAAAATTTGAGATGGGTAAAATAAATAAATAAAACAGCATTTTATAGTGGTTTGGGACACAAGTATCCCCTAATCCAATATCCCAACCACCCTCTCTATGACCTTGGTAAATATCACTAGAATAGTGCTCTTATCACAAGACCAAGAATCCACAACTGAATATCGGTAGTTGACACCATTAAAAAATGAAAAAAAAAACAATTTCTTCTTTTTCAATAATATAGAACTGGTTACCCATAGCATATATTGAGATGCTGGTACTCCTCCACAATTTATTAAAATAAATTGAAACTCTAATAAATCAAAAAAAAATTAATTATTCAGAATGATCTTCATATTTGTAGTAGCAAGAAACTGACAATTGATGGATATTCTTATTTACAAAAGAATATCATCATGAATGAAATATTTTGAAGCCATTCCTGTTACAAAAATATCTTTTATAAGGTAGAAACATAAATAGGAGTAGTAATCATACAACTGTTAAAGATTCAACATATATTTTTCCAATGTGTAGATTATTTATAAATCAATCATTTTTGAAGTAGTACTATAAATTTAAATTTCAATAATATGTTGTATATGTAAATCTCTTATTAGACACATATTTTAGAATATAAACTCTGTAAAATATATATATAATAGAAAACATTCTTCAGTATTCCATATCCAAAATAATAACCTGATTGGTCAGGGTAATTCTAATTCTAATCGATCAGTAGTGTATTAACATCCCTTAGAAATAAGAGTTATTTCTTCCGATGGACACGGTTCTTTAAAACAATCAAAATGATCTTGAATCGGATTTTAGTTCTGACTTGACCATTACATTAATCTCTAATTGAAAATGCATATTGAAAGACTTCACTAATGAGAACACAACATAGGGTTGATATGAATAGCTTAGGGTTCCTTTACGTAGAGTAGGGTTCCATTTCAATGTGTAGGGTTTCATTGTGTAGTGTGGGTCTCCTTTACATAGCGTATAGTTCCTTTCCATAGTATAGGGTTCCTTTGCGTAGAGTAGGTTTATTTTTTGTAGTGTTGGGATGGTATTCCATACATTTACCTTTATTAGCAAAAAATTCCGAACGTAACATTGACTAACCATACGTTCAACTTTTCCACATGCAGGGTATGAACAGTAAATATAGACTCCAATGTTGGGTTTGTAATCCAAACGTTTTGATGATTATAAAAAATTAAGCATATTGATCCAATTGAAATCTATTTTATCGTAATGTAGGGTTGATGCCAATTGAAATCCTTTCACTTCTTATGGTAACGTAGGGTTGACGAACCATACATTTACATTCTGAACATATGGTTGCAAATAGTGCTTACAAATTCATTATTGTAATTCTAAATTCCTTAAAATAGTATATAAATTCATGTATAACTCACTCAATAAAACTTATTTAGAAAACATACATGGTTATTTGTGAACATAAATATCATCATAAATTATAGATTATTGTTGAGAAAATACATTACAAACAATCTCTTCCTTTTGACGATCATAAAACCCAAAACACAATCCATTGAAAAATTAATTTGAATGTAGGATTTTAAACATTAAAAAATAGATATAGTAAATATTTCGATATTTTTATTTCACATTATTATATCAATAAATAGAAAAATATAATTGTAAATTTTATATTTTATATAATGAAATATTTTTTATTAAAAATATTCACACTTCTCCCCTTATTCCCCTTATAAACATTCACTCCATTTTTGTGATATCAAAAAAAGGTGTTTTGATCTAATAAACAACATAAACCACATTTTTAATATATAAAATAACTATTATCAATATTTATAAATTCTGTAATGGGAAAAAAGGATTCACAGTTTAAACATTGAACTAAAATAAACCGCATCTAAATCTAAAAAAAATAAAAAAAGATAAATTTTAATTATAAAAAATTAAACTATTTGAAAAGTAAGAGTATTATCCCAAATTTGTAAAAGAGTATTAAAAATAAAGGGTTGTTATTAGAAAGGGTAAGGATGTAGGGTTCTTCAGGATGAATAAGAGCATGAACTACAATCCAAACATGAATAAGCTCCCAATGGAGGATCTGGAAATTGTCTTTGAATACTTCTAACCATTGATGATGTAGCTTCCTAGAATCATTTCCTACCAAAAAATTATCAACCATGTTAAATTTTACAATCTCATTCATATCCTCGTATGGCTGGATAAAAGATTTCAACTAATCCTTGACATTATAAAGCATTGGTTCCAATCGAGTTTCATTTTATGTGATTTGACTAATCATATGACTTTGATTGTCTAATAGATCATTTAAAGAAATTTTATCATAATTAAGAGTGTGTAGACTATCATTAGACTTAGCCAGTGCATAATTAATTTCTTCAAAATTTCTGATTAGTTCTGGTGATGTTTGTTTTGAAGAGGTGGATGCTCTATTTCTTTCCTTGAGAGACTGAAATTATCTCCTAATCATCAGCTTAAACACATCAAACTCTGTCCTCTTAAAAGAGTCATCCATTAAGAAAAAAAAATTCTATGGACATTTTTTCCATAATATCTTTATGATCTTCGACAGAAATGATATTTTATTTGAATTTTCTTAAATTAAGATTTTAATATTTAAACTCTATTCTAGGAACTAAATTAACTTGATATTATTCAATATTTTCCTCACATATTTTAACTGAACTCTAAGAGATGATTTCGAGCCTGCAAAAGATTTAATTTCATAACTAAGGCTTCATAAGTGGAATCATATGATTCATAATATGGAGATCCTGGGTCCAAAATAGTTTTCTTGTGATGAACTTCGATCATGGAAAAACATGGCTCTTCATCAGTAGTTTGTTTCTCTCTTAATTTAGAACATCCAGGTACTTCAAAATACGTAACAACAAGAATTTCATGATTAGTAAAATCATCTCTAATAAGTTCGTGACTTTGAGCTTCTTGCTCAACTTTCTTAACCACTAGATTCTCCCGCTCACTTTCAATAGCCCCTTCAACTACAGCCTCTGGAATATTTACTGAAATTGTGTTTTTTCTTCTAAAAATAGATTCTTCATTCCTTGTAGTTATTTCTTCTTCATGACTCTATATAATAGAGTGAACTAAAAAAATAATCCTTTTCTCCCACTTAGCATCTACCAATAACATCCGCTATTGTTTTTCACCAACTGATAGCAATTTTTTTGCATGAATTACACAAAAAAACTAAGATTCTTCACAGTTATAGCATTCAATGTGTTGTAATGGTGACAAGATATACCCAAAAACTTGTAGAAAATATTTCCATTACATTGTAACAAAAATATAATGATCCATTCATAATCAAAATATCACATCTTCACATCCTCATTGTAGAAATGGTTTACATATCTTATCATAAACTAACAGAAATTATTCTTAACATTGTTCGAATGAAAAAAAAACATGATATAAATGTCTGGGTAAAGAACATTATCAAGCTATATAGTTATTAGAAAAATCTAAGATTGAATAAAATTCAACAACACTTTGAAATTTGAAGAATGTTATTTTGACATTACCTTCTTGAAATTTCTTGTTCCAAACAATTAAAACATAATCTCTTTAGATTAATGTATAAAATTAAAAATTTTCATTAAAAAATAATTGAAACTCCCCCTCATGGGGACAACAAATCATCTCAACCATTTTCATAGAGGACATGGGAAACTTATAATCCTTAAACATATAGAAAATGGTGTCTTCTTATAATCCAAGACTAAATGAAGCATTTCTAATAAATTATTTTACTTTTATTTCATATAACATCTTCATGTTATCTTCTACTAAATTATAAACCAATCCTTGAAATCTCATAGCATTCTTAAGTGAATGATTTGTGGAGTCTAAATATCCAAAATCAATTACCTTTCCCTATAATACCTTGTGAGATTTCCTTAAAGCATATACATTTATTTCCAACATAGAATCCATAAATTGTCATGAGGTTTCCCTATATGAATATTTCGATACTGAAAGTATTTAAAGTTTAGGGTTAAATAACACATGAATCAAAATAGAGAGAGATACTCTATAAGCCGAGAGGGCGTGTAAGATTGGAGAAAGAGAGTAGTAGAAGGGAAAAAATCTTTTGTCGATTGTGTATTTACTCATTATGTTTTTAATTTTGAAAATAAAAAAAAAGTTAAATGAAATTATTTTCAAAAAAATTAAAATTTAATTGAATAAAAATATGTAAAAATAGATTAGATAAACCTTAAACAAATAAAAATAGAGATATTGGAATTAAATTAAAAAAATCCCTTAAAATCAAATATCCGTAACTCCCCATTAATAAAATCAAACCTAAAATTGGAATGTTGATAGGAAAAAATATTAGCTAATTGATATTCTAAAGTAATTTTTTTTAAAGATATGTCTTTTTTAATACATGATTTCTTATAAAATTATGTTGTATATCAATGTGTTTATTTCTATAATGAATTATCAGATTTTTTGATATATTTATAGAACTATTATAATCACATAAAATACGTACACTATTAATATTTAGTCCAATGTCCTGTATAGTGTTTTTCATCCCCAATACTTGTGTACAGTAACTGCTAGAAGACACATATTTTTCCTTTGCAGTTGCCAGTGCAATAAAGTGTTTTTCATAATAGACCATAAAAATAATGATTTTCGTAATAACATACAGCTTCTTGATGTACTTTTTCTATCCCATCTACAACCTATAATCTTTTCATCTGAATATGAAAACAAATTAAAATTAGAAATTTTATGGTAAATATGAGATTAAAAACTGTTCCTCTTAAATATATAAAAATGATTTTAATATAAATAAGATGGGACACCATTGGATTTGAATTAAATATAGTATGAATACATATAGAAAACATAATTTAGGGTCTACTAGTAGAAATATATAACAAACTACCAATCATACCACTATACATGTTGTTTTAAACTAGTTGTATAGCTTCATCCTAATCATGTTTTAAATTCGTACACATAGGATTTGTTTATGTATTGTTTTCATCAAGTCTAGACTTTTTTAATAAATCAATAATATTCTTAAATTAATTTAAAAAATTTACAAAATAATTTTGGTAAATCTGAAATCCTAAAAAGAAATTCAGCTCTCCCATAATACTCATTTCAAATTCTATTTTCATTAAATTTGAATAATCATGAAAAAGATTTTTATTAGTTGAACCAAAAATAACATTATCAACAAATTTTTTACTAATAATATATTAGAACAAATATTTTTCTTTAAAAATTGTGGGAGCTTCCATTCCAAAAATAAAATCATTTTCCAATAGAAAAGAACATAAAATTTCATACCAATATCTATGTTCTCATTTAAGGCCATAGAGAGCATTAGATTGTTTAAAAACTGACTTGGGTTTTTGAGAATTTTCAAAACTAGGGGGTGTTCAACATAAAATTACTCTATTAAATAACCATTTAAAATGAAAACTTAACATCCATCTAATATAATTTAATATTAATATGAAATGAATAATCAAAAAGGATTCTAATGATTCAAAATATAGCTATAGAGGAAACGATCTCTTCATTATTTATACCTTCTTATTTATTATATCATTTATCAACAAATCTAAATTTATTTCGGGTTATGATACTATAATGATACATTTTATTTATAAAGACCCACTGGGTTCCTATAACTAGTTAATTGGTTGGTCTTTCTTCATGTTCCCAATCATCATTCATTTTGAATTGGTTTTTCTCTTCTTTCATTGCTAATATCTAAATCCCACTTCATATGAATTCTCTGATATTTTTAGGTTCTAACTGATATAGAATGGTATAATGTTCAGGTTGTTTTCCTACATTTCTTCTAGTTCTAATTCCAAAATATAGGTCTCGTATCATAGTTTCAAAATGATTGTTTTTTGTAGTTGTCAACTATCTAGGAAAGACACTTTTCGGTTCTTCAGTATCAAGTTCTTATGAACTAGACTGAATTTTATGAATATCATTTTCAAATTTATTTTTAATGGTTTAATGTCTCATGTTATCACAAGTTTTATTAACTTCATCATTTTGATCATTCTTTATTATAAATAGGTTAGTTTCATCAAACATCACAGGAAATTATTCTCCAACAATCCTTCAATTTTTATTAGATACTCAATATGATTTAGAAGTAGCATAATATCCCAAAAATATTTTTTCATCATATTTTTTATCAAACTTACTAAGGTTGTACTTAGTATTCCTGATATACATCATTTCCTCCAAAAACATTAAAGTAATTTAATTTGGATTTTCTATTATTCCAAAGTTCAAAAGGTGTCTTCTTGAAAATATTCCTTATTAAAAATATATTCAAGATATAGCATTTTTTGACTACATATTATTCTCTATATAGGTATGAATATTGTATTCATTTAGCATAGTCATTTCCATTTCTTGAATATTCTTATTTATCCTTTCTAGAATTCCATTTTTTCAGTTGTTCTCGGCACAAAGAAGGTGTTTTTAAAACCCTTATTTGAAAAAAAAAAATTAATTCTTGATTCTCAAATTGTCCACAATGAGTAATTCTTAATTAAATTATTTTAAAACAATTTTCCTTTTGAAAAACTAAAAAGACACTAAAAAATAGTGAAAACATCACTTTTATGTTTTATAAAATCAACCTAATTAAATATAGAATAATAATATAATATAACATAAATATAATATTTACCATACAAACTTTCTACCCATGATCGTCCAAATAAATCAATATGGATATGTTCTAATGTTTTAGATGTAGAAATTTTGTTAGTATATTTTAAAAGCAGATTTTTGTTTCCTTCCAATTTAAAATACATCAAAAAATCATCCATTGTCAAACTTAAGATTATGAATATCAGAAACTAACACTTTTTTGGATAATGTATGTAATGAATATGTATTATAGTGTCTAATTCTTCTTTGAAAAATCCATGATTCATTTGTCATAGTAGTTAAACAATTCAATTTCTGCTTATATAATGAATTTAAATCCAAAGTATAAGCATTGTTAGTTCTATTTGATTTAAATTTAAGTACCATATCATTAAACGCATAACAATAATTATTAAAAAATAAATATAAAAAAACATTATGAAAAAGTTGGGAGTTACTTATCATATTGTTCTTTAACACTAGAAAATACAGTACTTTGTTGATTGAGATAGTTTTTAGATCCCCAATAGTTTCAACTCCAATTATTTTTCCTTTATCATTGTCACCAAATGTGACAATACCTCTATCCACTTTTGATAGTATTTGAATGTTTCTAGGATATCTACTCATGTTCCTAGAAAATCTACTGTCCATTTACCATAGACCATTCTTGTTCCTCAATATTGTTTCCTAAAAAGGTATTTAGGAATATGTTTGTTTTGATACCCATATTTGCATGGGTCCAACAGTGTTAGCTAGAAATGATCATAGAATCCAGACATTCTCTATATTTTTTACAAATTGCTTCAGAGTAAAATTTATAAATAATGTTTTTTTAAAACTACTAATTTTTGGAATTTTCAAATATAAATTATTAGTGTCATGAACATTATTTCATAAATAAAACAAGTTGTATTTTTAGAATGAGAAATAAAATAGTATTTATACAATTTTGATTTTTCACCTATACTTTTTATTCTAAATCATTCCCTTTAAATGAGGTTCTTTCTAAGAATTTCATTTAGAGTAATTTCTCTTTTAATAAAAACAAGATTCTCACTCTTATAGTATTCTACTTCATCCTGTAATATTTTTACCCTTTCTTCCTGATTAGTACCATTTGTAAAAGATGAGTTGATGTTTTTCAATCAACTCTTGATGTTTTTTTAATGGAGAGTCTCATTCACCAGAAACATAATTATGAATTTCTTTCAAGAATTTATGTTTCTTTAATAAGTAATCATAATTTGACACTAGGAAAGAACACTAGGCTTCAAATTTAACATTTGAGCAACTATTGGTATTATAGTTAGAAGAGTAATAAGTTAGTACCTTTTCCTCTTCATCCATAAAGCACATACTGGGTTTTAGATTTGTTTTCTTATTAAAAAATTATACTATTAAGGGATGACTAGGTATTTAGATACACTCCATATAGCTTTAATTTTCCTTTTTCATTTGTTCTCATAATCATTATTCTTCTGATATATCTATTCATTTATTTTTCTTTCTTCTTTTAGTTGGGGACAATCAGGTCTGATATGATTTAATTTCATGCAATTATAACATCTAACTTCCTTTGGTTCATTGTCATAATTTCTGAAGCATATTGTGAATCCTTATTTGTTCTTATAAAACTTCCTGAATTTTCTTACTTGTTGAGTCAATTCAATTTCAGAATCCGATAAATATGAATTCTTCTCTATTTTGACTTCTTTCTTTGATATTTTACTATGTTTCTCATATGTCACTTTTAGAGAAGTGTTTTATTTCTTCAATATAATATTATTATCTTTGGCTTCATTCTTCTTTTGTGCTTTATACCTTACCACTTTCCGAATTAGTTCTTTCATTGTATGATCTGTTATAGGAGATGATTGATGGATTGCAATAGATATTACACTCAATTTAAAAGGTAGTACTCTTAGAACATTAAAATCTTTATCGGATTAATTTATGGGTTCACATAAGGCTTTAATATTATTGATAATTTAAGTAAGCCTTACATTCATATGTATAATGATTTCACCATTAAACATTAAAAATTTCTTTAATTTATGCTTTGTTGAAGAATATATCATCTTTTTGAAAATATTTGTTCCTTCATAAGATACTATAATAGTTTTCTATATTTCATAGTCAATTAGATATTGTGATAAATGATTGAATTAATCAGGTGCATGAATAAATATAATATAATTCATCACCATTGAATCTATATCATATTAAGCTTTTATAGTTTCATGACATGTTTTTTAGGAATCTTATAAGGAGTAGTAATTTTTAATGAGACTTATAATCCTTGATTATTTACTTAGATAATAGTTTGGGATTTCCAGCATCCATAATTTTCACCAAAAAAATATGGAACACATACCATTGACATTCCATCTGTAAGATTATCTATTTCCATATTATTGTAGACCATCTACATTTCATCTTACTATATCTTTATCCAAAAGATATGCTCTGATACCAATTGTTAGGACGAAATATATTAATTTACACAAGAGGAGGGTGAATATATTCTTTTAAAAATCTCCAACAATTCATGATTCTGAAATCCACTTTGATTTATATGGATATTCAGTGTTTTTATTCAGTATGAAAATATTCAATGGATAAACAAAAATAAACAACATAGCTTTTTATAGTGGTTCAGGGCACAAAGATACTGTAGTCTACTCTACCTATCACTCGTTCTATGATCCTGGTAAATTTTACTATAATGTCCCTCTAACCAAAAGACCAAGAATCCAAAAATGAGTGCAGGTAGTTGAAACCATTACAAAAAGACTAAAAACAATGTTTTATGGTTATTTAACAAAGAACTACTTACCCAATACTTAAATAGAAAATCTAATACTCTTCTAAAACTGAGTAAAATCAATTGGAATACCAATTATAAAAAATAATTATATTTGAAATATTTTGGTTGATCCTCATAGTTTAAAAAACAAGCAACTAATAATTTATTAATATTCTTCTTCTGAAAAGAATATCTTCAAGTAATAAATATTATGATGTGATTTTTTGTAACACACCGAGATTTTATGAGAAATATTTTTTTTAATTTAATTGATTTCTTGTGTTGTACACTACACCAAAATTATCATGTGCTATATCCAACACCATATTCTCTTTTATTATATGCAATCACTATTCTTGGCTTGTGTTGCATGTAAGAGTGACCTTCCTCAATTGCGTGTGTTTTACGCAGTACCGAGTTTCACACAACAATGATATACTATTATGAACTAGATGTTATGAATAGTATTAACTAAATTTTTAATTTTATAACATTATAATTCATCTTAAGCATATTCTAGAACATGTAATGAGAAGAAAATAAATTTTCCGAGAAAAAATAAGTATTTTTCAAAAAATACAGTTTTGTCGGGTTTTGATGGGGCACCCGCATTAAATCTTGTTTTTGACATTTTTATAAGTTAAATTATACAAAATAAATTTATTCATTTCAATAAGGATATAAAAATTTACTTTGGAAAAAATTTTGACATTATTTTGATTACATACATATTTTGATGAATAGTAAAAATACGCTAAATTTTTATTAAAAACAAATTTTTTCATCAAGACAAATTATATGGTTAAATTATAATATTGAATGGTTTTAAATGATAAATAAAATTTATTTTAATCATTTAATATAATTTAAGTCATTAGAATTAATTTTACTCTGAATTCATAGGTAAAAACATTTCAATCTTTTGCAACGTTTTAACTTTTAAAACACGTTTTCTTACCAACAAAATTAATTTTAAATTAATTACTGTAACTTCTGTGTTTTGAATTTTGAAAATTGGATTTAATATTTGGAATAATTGGGTCTAAATTATTCTAATAGACAACTTTTTATTTTTAGAAATTATGAATAGTTACTACGGAAAATTTTATTTACTACAGTTAAAGTTAAACCAGGTAATTGAGGGTAAAAATAAGATTATAAAATTACCCAAACACATTCCAAAATTCTATCGGATGAATAAAAGTTTACCCATATCACTTAAGGATCAAAATAGATTCATTTCATGGAATTTTGACCATGAAAGTATGTAATTATTATTAAAACCAAAGAAAGTGATAACATGTCACTCTCTTATATCTTATAAGTGTAATAATTTTAATTTAGAGATAAACATCATAAAACATCAAAAATAAATAGTCACCAGAAATATAATAAAATTATCTAAATCTTGTGAATTTATTTAGAAATTTTATGGATTAAATAATTATCATTAATTGTGACACAATACTGATGTAGAAATTATTTATTTAGTTAAAAAATGAATAATATAGTATTTTATTAAACTAATAGTTACCCTAAAATGCAGAAACACCGGACCAAAACTTATTGGTCATGTAAATTTAATCCATAATCAACAAATTTTCTGATATTTTGCTATTTTAATCCTTTTAAAATAGATTATGACACTTATAATATTTTATTATAAATGATGTCAAAGTTGTCACCTTCAAAATTTAATAAATATAACAATTTAAATGTTGTGATTTTAAGATGATAAATTCAAGTAAAAGTATTTTTATGGAAGATATTATATTTTTCTTCATCATGTTATTTTATTTTTCAATTTTATGCAACAAATATGTATATAAAACAACTATAAAAAATTGTTGTAGTCATTATTTTATTAAGGTAAGTATCAAATAAATGGTTTCAAAAATGTTAAAATAAATGTTATATGAACAAATTAATGTACTCCATTAATTTTTTAGATGCATATGAAAAGTTATTAATCTATTAAATATTTTTTTGAATATATATAATGTATGGATTTAATTTAAATTCCAATAATTGAATAGTGTCAAAATTGACACAATAGATATTTTATAAAAAAACATATTTTAAATTGTTTAAAAATAAAAAAATATTCTAAAATTTCAAATTGAAAATTATATGGTCAAAAATATAATAATGTATCTAATTATGAAAAATTCACAACACATAATTAATTATTTAAAACAATTTAAAATTTAGAAAATTATTACCACAAATAAGATTAAATAGATAAAATGAGAATAAATCAAAATGATAAGGTGTAAACTAAAATAAAAACATGTCTATATTTGATTTTCTTATCATATTACAACCCTATATTATCTCATATTTTAATTTTAGACACATTTGAGGATTTTATGTAGGGTCTTATTCTTTTATAAAGTAATATTTTAGAGGTTTCCAAAAGTGCCCCTCTCCTCTCTTATAAAAGGGCACCTCCTCCCTTTCCTCCTTACACAATTTTGTGCCATCAACCACGGAAAAACCCTGACCATTTCTCTTCTCCACTTACCTATCAACATAATGGAGGTCCCTGTCTTCTTCAGAGACTAACATTAGTTCCCTAAGAGGAGGTTTAGAAGAGGCGCGTCAAATAAAAGGTAATATCCTTTACCGATTATTTCAATTTATTTCTTCTTATACTTCTTATTCTTTATTTGTTTAATTATAAAGTAATAAAATCATTATCACTCATATACTGATTTGTTATTATAAATATTAAACAACCCTATTTCACCTTCTATCCATCCTATGAAAAACAAAATCATCGCATGTGCGTACGTACGACTTACCGTCTCCACGCAGTGGTGTAATCTGTTTTTACGACACCACCATACATGGATGGGTATAATGGTAAAAATAATAACTATATATGATTAATTTGACATGATACTAATTCTGAGATATTATATCATCCAATACAATTCCAGTCTATAATTATGGGAATGATATCATCGCTCGTGCATACGTACGGATTATCGTCTACACGACGTGATGAGATTCAAATTCCATGTTAACCATTCAAGAATGATTATAAAGTATATATAATGAATAATAATGAAATATATGACATAATAATTCTAATTTATTTATGTATATATACATGTATGTCATCTACTTACTTCCATTCAATTTATTTAGGAAACAAAAATAATGTTAATGCATACGTATGGCCTACCGTCTCCATGAACGGTGTATTTCATTCCATTTATCGATCTATTATATATATTGATATTCTGAATAAATATTATATATAAATCATTTTTTACATTATAAGTAAGTAATCATGATCTATGTAATCTTATGAATAATTAGAAGTCAAAACATGGACGATAAATGATACGATTTTACCCAAAACGCTACTTTAACATGGAATTGACAAGTGAATAAGTAATATAAATTCATAAGTGAATCATATATGATATCATAAACATTATTATGGTTCAGTTAAAAGTTAATAATATGTTTAAAACCACTATATATGAGTCTTCTACACATAGAAGATATTGGACATAAGTTAAGGGATAATTATTCCAATCTCATTCTTATCTGGGTTGTTTATTCGTAGTATTTACTGGGGTTATGTTTATCATCCATTTCCATGTTTTCTATAAATTTTTCAATAAAATGTTTAATATTATTCCATTTATGTTTAAATTAATTTTTACCCTTTTTGACTTTTACCACATGGTATGGAAGGAATCTTTTGTTTGTTTACCATACGAGGTACTTTTTGACTTTTCCGGTAAAAGTACGAGAAGAATGTTTTTATTTTAACTTATACGGCATGAATGGATTTTTTTGGTTTCATAACACCTTATTTTCATGAAGGTTCCTCTACAAGATTTCATGATTATTTTCAACAAAAATCTCTTTTTTTTAAATTTTCATGGCATTTTGTGAAAAGAAAATGATTTTGAAGAAGAAATGATATTTTTCTCAAGAATTAATTTCAAGTGTTTTGTCATAACTATTTTCCATCTAAGATTATATTGGGTTATGTTTCTATCCCTATTATTAAATTGATTTTATTACATTGTGATGGAATTATTTTTATGAAGTCCTTTTATCTTATATATATTATGTTTTGATGACATGATGTCTTAGAATTCCATTTTTATTACATGGGTTATGCTATGATGTATGATTTATGATTTTGTGGCACACATAATAATGATTTAAATATGAGATGGGTGGGACCTATATCTCTCTAAAATTCATTGGGTAAAGATTTATATCTCATGAGATAAACATGGCTGGAAAGAAAGTAAATCTGGATTAGTAATACAGGGCTAGAAGAGCAAGTAAACCCGGTTCAGTAATGGACTTTGTCCACTATGATGGTCTTGGCAGCAATGTATTGTCTACTACAGAAATCATACCATGTTATTAATGTTTTTCCACAATTACATGTTTTATTCCCATGCTATTTTATCATGATTAATGTTCCATTATGATCTATGCCTTATGTACTGCCATGATTTAGGTCATTACTCATCATTCTGATGTTTTATGTTCATAGTTTTACGTTCAGATGTTTATGGGTTGTTTTATGTTTTCCATGTTTTCCCTTACTGAGCATTTGATCTCACCATTTGTATTTTTCCTTTCCCTGGGATTTAAAGAAATGTTTTTACATAAGAAATCAAAAGGGGAACATATTTAAGGGAGATGTTGAAGATCTCTCACCATGATTAGGATACTATGTTCCGAGTTTCCAAAGACTATAAACTAATACAGTCTTTGGGTGTCTATTTTTTTCATGTATTAATTATTCTGAAAATGTAATGTAATGTCCATGTACATCAATATTTGTGTCTCTACAACCTTATTGCAAAAAGATATTCAAAAAAGTAGATACGTAAATAGAAGTAGTATTTTTACACCATAAAAATATTTTAAATGTATATGTCTAAGTTGCATCTTCTTTTAGAATCGATCTTTTGTCGTAGCAGCACTATAAAATATAATTTCAATAATAAATTCATATATGTGAATTTTTTATCATAGACAAATTTTTTAATAGATACTATGAATGAATATATATATATATATAATAGAAAACATACTTTGGTATTTGAAATCCAAAGAAATATCCAGATTGATCACAGTAATTAAAATTTCAATCAACTAGGGGAGTCGTAACTTCCCTTAGAAATAAGAGTTTTTTTCTAATGAACATAGTTCTTTGAAAAAATAAAAACAATCCTTAAATCAATCTATAATTATGAATTGACTGTTTATGTAATATAGAATTGAAAACTCATCTTGAAAAACTTTTTCATTGAGAACACAATGTAGGGTTGATATGCGTATCGTATAGTTCTGTTGTGTAGTGTAGGATTCTTTTAAATATATTAGGGTTCTTTTGCATAGAGTAGGGTTACATTTTGTAGCATAGTGTTACTTTTCATAGCTTATAGATGATATTCCATACATTTATCATTTCTAGCATAAAATTTCGAATGTATAATTGATTAACCATACGTTCACTTTTCTATACGTAGGGTATGAACAGTAAATCTAGACTCCAACATAGGGTTTCTGATCCATACATTTTTATGATTCTCTGAACATATGAATGTGGATCAAAATGAAAATGGTTTTATCATAATGTATGGTTCATTCCCTATCCAATTGTTTCACTTCTCAGTGTAATGTAGGGTTGATGAACTGCATGTTACCTTTCTGAATGTAGGGTTGAAAACCGTGTTTCCATATTCTTTCCTGTAATGTGAAATTCCCTAAAACAAAATATAAATTCCTATAGAAATAACTCAAAAAAAAATCATCTAAAAACAAAAAAGTGTATATATGAATTTCAAAAACATCATTAACTATATAGTATTGTTAAGACAATAAATTCCCAAGAGAATGTTTTTATATAGAATTACAAAATGTGTAGATCATTATGGGAAGTGTTGAAGATATTTCACCATGAAAGAGGATTTTGTTTCAAAGATTCTGAACACACTAAACAATAAATGTACTCAAGAATGTATTATCTCAATGTTTTAAATATACATCTAAAATTATGTAATATCTATGTATGTCAATCATGGGTTGTTATACTTGAACTATAACACATCATCCCATCCCCTTGAAGTAGATATGTCGTGTGTGTTGAATTTCACTACATTAACATTATTTGACATAATTTTTCATGTATAGACTTTTAATTACTATAGAATATCGAGAAAAGTTTTCCCCCCTTACATAATGTAACACCCGAGACTTTTATGTTATATAAATCATCAAAGGGATCTTTTTCTACACAACACTTTCTTGGCTTGCTTTACACGCAATCGCGACCTTCCTCGATAGCTTGCGTCGTACGCAATACCGAGTTTCACTAAACAACAATATGCTATTAAAACTAGCCGTTATGAATAGTAATAACCACTTTTTGAAATTTTATAAATTTTATTTTTCAAAATGGACTTCATTTTTGGACTCAGAATATCGAAATTAGCCTAGGGTGAAATTTTGGTATTTTTCTGAAAACTTTCAATTTTTGATGAATAGTGAAACCACTAAGTGGTAGGTTAAAAACCGAATTTTGCATAAAACTTAATTTTACCGCTTCTGTGAATGGAAGTTCGAAAATCCGACAGACACGGTTGATATCAGTTAGTAAAATGTGGTTCAATGAGATAAAAATAATTTTTTGGTGAATAGTAACTTTTTACTTTTTTTACCGCGGTTAATAGTAAATAGGGTAACTAAGGGTAAATATGATATTACTATTACCCTAACACATGTCCTAATTCTATTGGACAAGTTTAATTCGACCAAAAACAAACTTAGGAATAAAATATGACCATTTAGGCCCACTTGTATTAGATTAGGACATTTATTATTAATTTATTTAAAGAAGGGTTAAAATAGTTAAAATCAATGTTTAATAAGTAAATCATTTATAATAAGGGGCTATACATAAGATAAATTCGATTGTAAAAATTCATTAGAAATCTAAAAAGATTTCCTACATGATGGTATTTTATTTTTAATTTTTAGACATCATATAAGTTAATTTATTTATGACACAAAGATGATGCAGTAATTATCTTATTAATGAAATATTGACATAATTAATAATATAAACACCAAAATAAATGTAATTTAATACTTTTTATGAATTACACTAATTTTCTAGGTTACTATGATATATTAATGTTGATTTAATCAACTTCGTTCGAACATATAATTATGTTATGACTTTCACAAAAATCATATATCAAATAGTGTCAAAATTGTCACAAAATACTTTTTAAATCAAATATTATATTATTAATTGTTATTTTATTCCTAAAAATCTAAGGTTCGGTCAAATGACTTAGATAAGGATATATATATTAATAATAAACAATTTGAGGTTCGTTTGGCATGTTATAGTAAGTTTATTAACCATATAGTGAAAGAAAACAAAAAGACATGGTAAAAGTTAAATTATTTAACTTAGAGTTAAATCTAATTGATAAGGTTAAAATAATACCCTAAACTTGTCTAAATCCTATTAGTTGATATTATTTCGGCCCATCCCCACCTTATCTTCGAAATAAGACCCTTTAGAGCCATTATAAACCGATTTTGACTTTAATATAAAATAATATTTTGAGATATTCCTAAGGTGCCCCTCTCCTCCCTTATAAAAGGGCACCTCCTCCCCCTCCTCCTCACATCAATTTGAGCACTCAAGCTCGGCCAACCCCTGCCATTTTTCCTTCTCCACTTCCCTAGAAACATCCTAGAGGTTCTGGTCTTCCTCAAAGACCAATTTTAGTGCCCTAAGAGGAGGTCTCAAAGAAGCGCTTCAAAGAAGAGGTAATTACCGTTACCAATTCTTTCATCTTTATTTCTTCTTCAACTTATTCTTCTTAGGTTGTTTCATTATGAAGTAATAACATCAGTATTACTCATATACTGATATGTTATTATAAGTATGAAACAACCCTATTTCACAATCTATCCATCCTACGGAAAAAGAAATCACCGCGCGTGCGTACGTACAGAATACCGTCTCCACGCCGTGGTGTAATCTATTTTCCACCATCACCTTACAAGGATGGGTATAATGGTGTAATGAGTAACTATATATGATTATTATGAAGTAATATTGATACTGAAATAATATATATATACTCCAATACAATTCCACGATCATAGGAACGATATCATCACTTGTGTGTACGTACGGAATACCGTCTCCACGATGTGATGCGACTAGTTCTACATGATATTCATTTCATAATGATTATATAAATGAATTTAATGAATGAATATGGTATATACTACACTAATACCATTCTTTAAATGAATTATCTATAACCTAAAGATAAGAATAAGAATTTATTCGACAAAACACGCATAAGAACAAAAAGTTATAAAGACCCGAGTAACAAGTAACAATGAAATATTACTAACAAGAAGCTAATAATATGACCATATATGATATCATATCAATATGTATAATTCTGGAATAAGTCAATAACATTATTTAAACCATTATACAGGAGCTTCGGACACGAACAAAGCAAATCGGACCTAAGGTAAGGGAAATATCACAATCTCATTTTTATCCGAGATTGTTTATTCGTAAGTAATTACTGGGGAGTATTTTATCATCCACATCCATATTCCCTCAATATGTAATATTGTTTCCATCCACTTACAATAGTTTAAATCCAATTTTACCCTTCGGTGTGTTTTTAGTAAAGAATATGAAAGGAATCTTTTATCGTTTTTTCGTACGAGGTACTTTTTGACTTTTCCGACAAAAGTATGAAGAATGTTTTTTTAACTTATACGGAATGAATGGATTCTTAAAACATTATTTCCAAGAAGCTTCCTTTAAAAGTTTTCAAGTTTATATTTAATAAACTTCTTTTAGTTTATAATTGCATGACATGTTAAGAAAAGAAAAGTGTTTTTGAAGAAGAAAGGATATTTTCCTCAAGAATGGAGTTCAAGTGTTTTATCAAAATTATTTTCCATCTAAGATAGTAAAGGGTTCTGTTTTTATCCCTATTATTACATTGATTTGATTATGTTGTGAGGGAATTATTATTATGAAGTCATTTACCTTATATGATTTGTTTTATGATGTCATGATGTTTCAAGAATCCCATTTTTGTTACATGTGTTATGCGATGATGTATGATTTATGATTATGTGGCACACATAAGAAAGGATTAATTATAAGATGGGTGGGACCTATATCTCCCTCCAATTCATTGGGTAAAGATTTTATATCTCATGAGATAGACATGGCCGGAATGGTAGGTTATACCGGTTCAGTGAAACAGGACTGGAACGAGGGTGACTCGGTTCAGAAAGGGACTTTGTCCACTAAGATAGTCTTGGCAATGAGTCATGACTAACAAGAAATGATTTTCCATGATTATGTGTGCATGCCACAAAGTTTCAAGTTTCATGTTATGATTATGGGGATCTCATTTTCACTTCTATGATTTGTTCCTTGTTAAGATATTATGATCTCTTTGGCAGGTTATGATTTTCAAAAAGATATGATATGATTTTAATTTCCTTTATTTGCCCTTGCTGAGCATTTGAGCTCACCCTTTTATGTTTTCTTTTCCCCAGGTCAGGAAGATGGATATTAAGTAGAATATGCTAAAAGGGACCCTAGATATGATGAAATAAATGGGAGACACTGTAGAAGATTTATGAACCAGTTGTTTATGTTTCCCAATTTCTAAAGACACTATACCTATACGGTCCTTTGTGGTTTTGTCATATATGTAATAAGTGTGCTTCAATTTTGAAGTATTAACAATGTATGTAAAGTATGTGTCGTTATAGTTGGTATCAGAGGGAGGTTATAGTCAACCTTTGGAAACTAGGATGTGAAAGCCTTAGTAAGAACCCTAAGGATAATTCTAAGCATAGAACACAATCTTAGTGTTTTAGAAATGGCCTTGAATAACCTAGGATAAGACCTTAAGCATGAAAATTTTATTCTTGAATTATGTGGTTTCCTATTATAATTAATGTTGCTCACACTATTCTTCTTGGTTTTAGTCAATGGCTGGAACCCGAAGGAACCGTGTTAATGCGGAATGCGATGGGCAATGCAATGATTGTCCCCCTGAGCAACCAAACGATATGGGAGCTGGAATGCAAAATCCTGTAGCCATGCTCACACAACTTTCTCAAGCTATGAATCATGCAGGATTTCCAAATGAGCAAAGGAGGGAGCAACATTCTGTTGAATCCTTCATGAGGCATCGTCCACCTTCTTTCAGCGGGTCTACTGGCCCATTAGTTGCTGAACAATGGATTAGTACTACTGAAAAGATATTTTCAGTTCTTCAATGTTCTGAACATGATAAAGTCATCATAGTAGTGTATCGTTTGGAAGGAGATGCTGATCAATGGTGGAATCTTGTTAAGAATACGAGGCAAAGGGATGAAATTGAGTCTATGGAATGGGACGAGTTCAAGAACTTATTTTTCAATAAGTACTTCCCTCGTATTCTCCAAACAAAGATGGAGAAAGAGTTTCTTGAACTGAAGCAAAGGGATGATGAATCTGTTGGTACCTATGAAGCAAATTTTACAAGACTTGCAAGGTACGCTTCTGGTATTATTATCCAACCTGAGAGTAAGATCGATCGATTCTTTAGTGGCTTAAAACCAAGTCTTCGAAGGGCGTTAGCCATAAGGGACTTCAATAGCTACGAGGAAATCGTTCGATGTGCTCTCAAAGTCGAGATGGAGATTGGAGTAACCCATCAGTCGCATGGGTTTGATAAGAAGAGGAAGATGGAATTCAAAGGAAACTCTAAAGAGCACACAGAAAAGAAGATGAACTTTCCCTTATGCTCAAAGTGTGGAAAGAAACATGGAGGGAGTTGTCCTAAAGGGACAAGTAAATGTTTTAAATGTGGAAAGGAAGGTCATCGGGCATTTGAATGCCGTGATAATGGGAAGAAGATGTCTAATGACGCAAACAAAGGAAGGGATACACAGAATGAACCTACTACACTTCAATGTTTCAAGTGCAAGGAGATGGGGCATTATGCCAATCAATGCCCAAATCCAAGGGTTGATGATGATGGTCGACGTCAACAAACTCTTAAGGCTAAAGACAAAGGAAAGTCACATGCAATTTCTATCAGCGATGTGGAGTACGATAACGATGTGGTGAAAGGTACAGTTACCATCCACTCTAAAGTAGCAAATGTTTTATTTGATTCTTGATACACCCACTCTTTTATTTCTGAAGACTTTTCTAAGGGTATAACTGTATTACCTCAACAATTAGATGTTGAGTTAGCTGTGACAACACCTAATGGCACATCAATCGCATAAAAAGTTTATAATTCTTCTCCGATCGAAGTTTGTGGGAAAGTGCTTCCTGCAAATATTGTGATCCTTCCTTTAGTGGAATTTGATGTGATTCTTGGCATGGATTGGCTTTCTCTACATGGAGCTCATATCGATTGCCAATGAAGAGAAGTCACATTTCATATTCCAGATCAATCTACGATCGTCTATCAATGCAAGGATGAACATAACCTTCCAGTGGAAATTTCTTCCATCTTATGGGTATTGATTCCACTAAATGAAGGTTATTTATCTCAAATGGTTGGTGAGAAACTCAAGATTAAGAATATTCCCATTGTACGGGAGTTTGATGATGTCTTTCCAGAGGAATTTCCGGGTCTTCCACTAAATCGTGAAGTTGAGTTTTCAATAGAACTCGTACCGGGTGCTTTGCCTATTTCAAAGACACCTTATAGAATGGCCCCAATTGAGTTGCAGGAATTGAAGAAGCAACTCCAAGAGAATCTTGATAAGGGATTCATACGCCCTAGTGTGTCACCTTGGGGAGCACCTGTTCTATTTGTTAAGAAGAAAGATGGATCAATGAGACTTTGCATTGATTATCGAGAACTTAACAAGATCACTATCAAGAACAAATATCCACTCCCACGCATTGATGACTTATTTGACCAACTACGCGGAGCTCAATAATTTTCCAAGATTGATCTTCGTTCAGGGTATCATCAATTAAGGGTCAAAAGGGAGGATATACCAAAGACGGCTTTCCGTACAAGGTATGGACACTATGAATTTATAGTGATGCCATTTGGTCTTACTAATGCCCCTGCTATCGTCATGGATCTAATGAATAGAGTCTTTAGAGACTATCTTGATCAATTTGTGGTAGTCTTTATAGACGATATTCTTGTCTATTCAAAGAGCAAGGAAGAGCATGAAGATCACTTGAGAATTATATTGAAGACCCTGAGAAAGGAGAAGCTTTATGCCAAATTTACCAAGTGTGAATTTTGGCTTCAAAAAGTTGCATTTTTGGGTCATATAATCTCAAAAGAGGGGATATCTATGGATCCAGCAAAAACAGAGGTTATCGAAAGATGGTCAAGACCAACAATAGTAACTGAGATCCGAAGTTTTCTTGGTTTGGCTGGATATTATCGACGTTTTGTAAAAGATTTTTCACGATTATCTAATCCAATCACCAAGTTGACTCGGAAGGGAGTTAAGTTTGTCTGGACAGAGGAATGTGAAGAGAATTTCAAGGAGTTGAAAAGAAGGTTATCCAGTGCACCTGTGCTCACACTTCCTTGTAGTGGAGAATGGTTTGTGATCTACAGTGATGCATCCAAGAAGGGATTGGGGTGTGTTCTTATGCAAAATGATATGGTGATAGCTTATGCCTCACGACAGTTGAAAATCCAAGAGCAAAATTACCCAACACATGATTTGGAGTTGGCTGCGGTAATCTTTGCATTAAAGATTTGGAGGCATTACCTTTATGGTGAAAGGTGTGATATTTATACTGATCATAAAAGTTTAAAGTATATTTTCCCACAAAAGGAGCTGAATATGCGTCAAAGAAGATGGTTGGAGATGATTAAGGATTATGACTGCTCAATCCATTACCACCCTGGGAAATCAAACAAGGTGGCGGATGCATTAAGTCGACAAGACCATGCTAGTTTATCCATGATGAGGATCACAAAGGATCCAATATTTATGGATTTACAAAGGATGGATCTTGGAATTATAATGGAAGGGGAAAAATCTTATCTTTCTCAAATGAATGTTCAACCCTGTATACATGTGAAGATTAAAGAGGCACAGAAAGAAGATGTCGAGTTACAAAAGAAGGTAAGAAATGATCCTGAATTCAACCTTGATTTTGATGGGATAATAAAGTTCAGGAATCGGGTTTGTGTTCCTTCCATCCCCGAATTAAAGAAGGAGCTGCTGGATGAGGCTCATAGTTCTTCATTCTCAATTCATCCTGGAAGCACGAAGATGTATAGGGACCTGAAAGAGTACTTCTGGTGGGATGGCATGAAAAGAGATGTTGGTGAATATGTCTCTGGATGCTTGGTTTGTCAACAAGTTAAAGCTGAGAGACAGAAGTCTAAGGGGATGTTACAACCATTACCCATACCCGAATGGAAATGGGAAAACATCACTATGGACTTTGTCACAGGACTTCCTAAAACATCCAAAGGCAATAATGCTATCTGGGTCATAGTTTATCGTCTTACAAAGTCTGCACACTTCATTGCTATTAGAGAGGATTTCTCTCTAGATCAGCTTGCCAGGATATATGTAAAAGAAGTGGTAAGATTGCATGGAGTACCACTTTCTATTATATCTGATCGAGATCCGAGATTTACCTCGATGTTCTGGCGAAGTCTTCAGCATACTCTGGATATAGAGTTGAGTTTCAGCACTGCTTATCATCCCCAGACAGACGGTCAGTCTGAGAGAACAATTCAAACCCTAGAAGATATGTTGAGAGCTTGCTCTATGGATTTCAAAGGAGGTCGGGATCAACACCTACCTTTGGTGGAATTTTCTTATAATAATAGCTTTCACTCCAGTATTCAGATGGCTCCTTATGAAGCTCTCTATGGAAAGAAATGCAGGACTCCAACTTGCTGGGATGAAGTTGGGGAAAGAAAGCTATTAGGACCTGATCTCATTGATGAAATGGCAGAAAAGGTCAGATCTATTCAACAACACATAAGAGCAGCTCAGAGTCGACAGAAAAGTTATGCCGACAACCGAAGAAAAGACCTAGAGTTTGAAGTGGGTGATAAAGTGTTCTTACGAATATCTCCCTGGAAGAGGGTTATGAGATTTGGAAAGAAGGGGAAGTTGAGCCCTAGATATATCGGTCCTTTCGAAATACTGGATCGTGTTGGGAAGGTAGCTTACCGATTGGCGCTTCCACCGAATCTCTCTCAAGTTCACGATGTGTTCCACGTATCTCTCCTGAGAAAGTACATACCAGATCCTTCACATGTACTCAGCTCAGAAGTGGTACCGCTGGAGCAAGATCTTTCTTATGAAGAACAGCCGATAGAGATTCTGGATCGTAGTGAAAAAGTCCTACGAAACAAGACCACTAGATTGGTGATAGTTTTATGGAGGAACCACCAACTTGAAGAAGCTACATGGGAGCTTGAGGATATGATGAGGGAGAAGTATCCTCATCTGTTTGTTACAAAGTGACGAATTTCGAGGGCGAAATTCTTTTTAAGGGGGGTAGAATGTAACACCCGAGACTTTTATGTTATATAAATCATCAAAGGGATCTTTTTCTACACAACACTTGCTTGGCTTGCTTTACACGCAATCGCGACCTTCCTCGATAGCTTGCGTCGTACGCAATACCGAGTTTCACTAAACAACAATATGCTATTAAAACTAGCCGTTATGAATAGTAATAACCACTTTTTGAAATTTTATAAATTTTATTTTTCAAAATGGACTTCATTTTTGGACTCAGAATATCGAAATTAGCCTAGGGTGAAATTTTGGTATTTTTCTGAAAACTTTCAATTTTTGATGAATAGTGAAACCACTAAGTGGTAGGTTAAAAACCGAATTTTGCATAAAACTTAATTTTACCGCTTCTGTGAATGGAATTTCGAAAATCCGACAGACACGGTTGATATCAGTAAGTAAAATGTGGTTCAATGAGATAAAAATAATTTTTTGGTGAATAGTAACTTTTTACTTTTTTTACCGCGGTTAATAGTAAATAGGGTAACTAAGGGTAAATATGATATTACTATTACCCTAACACATGTCCTAATTCTATTGGACAAGTGTAGTTCGACCAAAAACAAACTTAGGAATAAAATATGACCATTTAGGCCCACTTGGATTAGATTAGGACATTTATTATTAATTTATTTAAAGAAGGGTTAAAATAGTTAAAATCAATGTTTAATAAGTAAATCATTTATAATAAGGGGTTATACATAATATAAATTCGATTGTAAATATTCATTAGAAAGCTAAAAAGATTTCCTACATGATGGTATTTTATTTGTAATTTTTAGACATCAAATAAGTTAATTTATTTATGACACAAAGATGATGCAGTAATTATCTTATTAATGAAATATTGACATAATTGATAATATAAACACCAAAATAAATGTAATTTAATACTTTTTATGAATTCCACTAATTTTATAGGTTACTATGATATATTAATGTTGATTTAATCAACTTGGTTAGAACATATAATTCTGTTATGACTTTCACAAAAATCATATATCAAATAGTGTCAAAATTGACACAAAATAGTTTTTAAATCAAATATTATAATATTAATTGTTATTTTATTCCTAAAAATCTAAGGTTCGGCAAAATGACTTAGATAAGGATATATATATTAATAATAAACAATTTGGGGTTCTTTTGGCATGTTATAGTATGTTTATTAACCATATAGTGAAAGAAAACAAAAAGACATGGTAAAAGTTAAATTATTTAACTTAGAGTTAAATCTAATTGATAAGGTTAAAATAATACCCTAAACTTGTCTAAATCCTATTTGTTGATAGGATTTTGGCCCATCCCCACCTTATCTTCGAAATAAGACCCTTTGTAGCCATTATAAACCGATTTTGACTTTAATATAAAATAATATTTTGAGATATTCCTAAGGTGCCCCTCTCCTCCCTTATAAAAGGGCACCTCCTCCCCCTCCTCCTCACATCAATTTGAGCACTCAAGCTCGGCCAACCCCTGCCATTTTCCCTTCTCCACTTCCCTAGAAACATCCTAGAGGTTCTGTTCTTCCTCAAAGACCAATTTTAGTGCCCTAAGAGGAGGTCTCAAAGAGGCGCTTCAAAGAAGAGGTAATTACCGTTACCAATTCTTTCATCTTTATTTCTTCTTCCACTTCTTCTTATTAGGTTGTTTCATTATGAAGTAATAACATCAGTATTACTCATATACTGATATGTTATTATAAGTATGAAACAACCCTATTTCACAATCTATCCATCCTACGGAAAAAGAAATCACCGCGCGTGCGTACGTACAGAATACCGTCTCCACGCCGTGGTGTAATCTATTTTCCACCATCACCTTACAAGGATGGGTATAATGGTGTAATGAGTAACTATATATGATTATTATGAAGTAATATTGATACTTAAATAATATATATATACTCCAATACAATTCCACGATCATAGGAACGATATCATCACTTGTGTGTACGTACGGAATACCGTCTCCACGATGTGATGCGACTCGTTCTACATGATCTTCATTTCATAATGATTATATAAATGAATTGAATGAATGAATATGGTATATAATACACTAATACCATTCTGTAAATGAATTATCTATAACCTAAAGATAAGAAAAAGAATTTATTCGACAAAACACGCATAAGAACAAAAAGTTATAAAGACCCGAGTAACAAGTAACAATGAAATATTACTAACAAGAAGCTAATAATATGACCATATATGATATCATATCAATATGTATAATTCTGGAATAAGTCAATAACATTATTTAAACCATTATACAGGAGCTTCGTACATGAACAAAGCAAATCGGACCTAAGGTAAGGGAAATATCACAATCTCATTTTTATCCGAGATTGTTTATTCGTAAGTAATTACTGGGGTGTATTTTATCATCCACATCCATGTTCCCTCAATATGTAATATTGTTTCCATCCACTTACAATAGTTTAAATCCAATTTTACCTTCGGTGAGTTTTTAGTAAAGAATATGAATGGAATCTTTTATCGTTTTTTCGTACGAGGTACTTTTTGACTTTTCCGAAAAAAGTACGAAGAATGTTTTTTTAACTTATACGGCATGAATGGATTCTTAAAACATTATTTCCAAGAAGATTCCTTTAAAAGTTTTCAAGTTTATATTTAATAAACTTCTTTTAGTTTATAATTGCATGACATGTTAAGAAAAGAAAAGTGTTTTTGAAGAAGAAAGGATATTTTCCTCAAGAATGGAGTTCAAGTGTTTTATCAAAATTATTTTCCATCTAAGATAGTAAAGGGTTCTGTTTTTATCCCTATTATTACATTGATTTGATTATGTTGTGAGGGAATTATTATTATGAAGTCATTTACCTTTTATGATTTGTTTTATGATGTCATGATGTTTCAAGAATCCCATTTTTGTTACATGTGTTATGTGATGATGTATGATTTATGATTATGTGGCACACATAAGAAAGGATTCATTATAAGATGGGTGGGACCTATTTCTCCCTCCAATGCATTGGGTAAAGATTTTATATCTCATGAGATAGACATGGCTGTAATGGTAGGTTATACCGGTTCAGTGAAACAGGACTGGAACGAGGGTGACTCGGTTCAGAAAGGGACTTTGTCCACTAAGATAGTCTTGGCAATGAGTCATGACTAACAAGAAATGATTTTCCATGATTATGTGTGCATGCCACAATGTTTCAAGTTTCATGTTATGATTATGGGGATCTCATTTTCACTTCTATGATTTGTTCCATGTTAAGATATTATGATCTCTTTTGCAGGTTATGATTTTCAAAAAGATATGATATGATTTTTATTTCCTTTATTTTCCCTTGCTGAGCATTTGAGCTCACCCTTTTATGTTTTCTTTTCCCCAGGTCAGGAAGATGGATATTAAGTAGAATATGCTAAAAGGGACCCTAGATATGATGAAATAAATGGGAGACACTGTAGAAGATTTATGAACCAGTTGTTTATGTTTCCCAGTTTCTAAAGACACTATACCTATACGGTCCTTTGTGGTTTTGTCATATGTTGTAATAAGTGTGCTTCAATTTTGAAGTATTAACAATGTATGTAAAGTATGGGTCGTTATACATAAAGCACTCATAAGTGATTGTATTAAACTCATTTTGAGTAGGAATTGACCTAATTTACAAATGTAAGAACTCTCTTGTACTTTTATAGTGACATAATCAGATGTGAATTGATCGAGATGGTGGGATGACAGTCTCATAAAACATTTTTCAGTTGGGTTTTCCCAATAAAATACTATCATATATATTTGTGTCATTATCATGCACAATTTCAAAATACTAGAATGGGAATAGTTACATTTCCTCCAGTGTTTGGGCATTAACATGTATCAATTTCAACAAATTTATTCATAAAATGTACTCCATATTTCTTATAAAAATAGTGATTATTTGGAATTATGTAATAATTCAGGTGTTATGAGTTTATCACCATCTATTTTTTTGATACATGTTTATTTATTTTATATTCGGACCTTCAAAAAGGATTCCTACAAGTCTATATGAAAGAAGATAGAACCCATATACTGTAGTTATATATAACAATACACATCCTATATTTTATGGTCATGTATAAAGGAAAAATAAACGTATTTTAATGTTATTCATTTTGGAAGAGTTAGTTTATGTTTCATAGTTATGGGGGTGTGGGATAAATATAAGAGTATCATTTTTTGTTGATCTGAAATTGAGTATTTCCTAATGAGGATATGCTGGCATAAATAGGAATGTATCCTTGTATATTATGTGGTCAGTTTAGCTGGAAGGAAAATTTCCCATTTAGCATAATATGGTTTGATTAGTAATATGGACTATTGAATAAAATATGGAAATACCCATAGATCATATGGGCCTAGAGGTGGGAATTATTTCATCCGGACCATGTATCATAAATGGAATTCATCATAGGGAATATAGACATATTTCAATTAAATAGGGGTTTCAAATATAATATTACCTATGGAGTATGTGTGTCTAAGACTAAAAATGATATCACCTTATAAAGATGTGGTCATTAATGTGAGTAATATGACCCTTTGAGAATTAATGTGCATAGTTGGTGATATTTGGATTTATCCTTAGGGAGGAAACCTATATATCCCTCTTGGTAAGAATCAAATCCCTCCTAGTTTAAGATTCACATTTTATGTTTATGTTATAGGAATGTACCATGTAGTTTAATTCCATGCAGTAAAGATTATATTATGGAATTTTACATCATTTGAATAGTGTGTTTTCGTAGATTTTTATATATTTCATCTAGGATGTCATTATTGTGAATGTTGTATCTAAAATGACTTGATTAGGACATATGAACATGGTGATTCCCTTATGCCTAGACTAATTGGTGTCTTATGTGAATTAAGAGAGGGAATTATACTTACACCTAATTGGAGTCTCACGGTTCTGATTTGGAATTAGAATAGAATCATTAGGTATTACACATGAATGTGTGTTATCATTGTATTGCATAGGCTGAGTTTCCATGGATGTTTTTCAAAGCCTTTTTTCTCTCCCCACACTACATTATAATTCGTAGTGATAAAATAAAAAATACGAAAAGAAATTTGTTTTGTAACTGGGAAGTAATACCATGATTACATATCTCATTAATTAGAATAAATATCTATTATGTACATGTAGATCTAGGTGATTTATCATTACATTCTTTATAATTAGGGACCTCATTTATAAAAGGATTCATGATTGAAAATTTCCATGGGAATAAATTCGGGATTACACGAATTAGGTTCATTTAATCATGCTAATTTATGATCATAGGTGGGGAAATATGACATTCAAATGATGAAAATAATGTATTAATGGTTTATATTTATAATATCAGGACATTGCCTTTTTATGATTTTAATTGAAAAAATTACATATGTTGACAGAAAGTCGCACAAAGTAAACATCAGTAGGAAGAGGAGCTAATATACCCCCAAAATATGTCATCTTATGTATTAGACACATAAAGAAAACTATCCTACATGTTAGGAACATGGTGGGGAGTTGTTTATCACAGTATAACCATGTGGGGAGCAACCCAAGAGGTGTGTACATAGAGCATTATTCTATATGTGGTCCTTTCACTATAGGTGATATTTCTAGGTGCACTTGAAAAGGGGTTATTATATATGTTGGCATTTAAGGTGGATATTTCTATGATGGTTGAAATTATAGGGAGTGAATGGAGAGAATAATATCAATAGACAAGGCTCATGATTAAAACCTCATAGAATTGGAAACTTCATGTAACTTACTCTTATAATTAAAATATAAGATTTTATATAAATTTCGCTAATAAAACTCATTTCCCTCAATTTTTACTCTATGACTCTATGTGTCTTCACTAAATGAAGACCCATATATTTATAGTTTTGGATTGGGAAAGAAAATCTTCTGAAATAGACCAACTCATGGTAAGGATCGCCTGATCACATCCTGTGTTGGATAGGAATCCATTTTTTAGATATTTTTACCATAAATACAACATTGGGAAAGTAAAAATTAGGGAGTATTTGAAAATATATTTTTCCATATTATAATAAAATAATGGGTAATCATCACATGGGGATAAAGAAGTCCCAAGGTTCTGAATCAAGGACTTCTCCAATGGGAAAGTACCACACGGGGAGTGAGAGTCCACATGAATCTCTGTCATAGAGTTGTGCGGTCAGTAAATGGTTATATTATACATATATTATCATATGGGATCATAGTTAGTAGTTTCACATGATGGGCCTGATGTGGGTTTAGGTAATTACTACAGTGGTATCTATTTTAGAATCATTCATTCAGTTGTCATCCATGTGTTGGGGTTCATTAATTCATTATCCCATTAAGTGTGTAGGTATTCGAGTGTCATTTTCCCCTCACAGAGAAAACCATGTGTGTGGAGGTACGGTTTACATTTATTTCAATAATTTTAGAGGACTTTGGGAGACAAAAAATCCCCCCCTCGAAATATTGTATGAAAATCATAAAAGGGGATTTATTATAAGGTAGTAACAATATGTTCAAGTTGACTATCATGTGATTTGTAATGAAGATGTTTGATCCACACAAATAAGATAAAAAAAATTATAACATGTGTACAGGGTAGATGATCCATCATGTCCATTATATAAAAATAGAATAACCCACTAACATCATTCTGTCATCATATTTCATAGTGAAGTGGACTTACATTTGAATAAATATTCTCATGTCAGATTCTACATATCTGTGTCATGAAAAGATGGAAATTTTGATCTTGATAAATTGTTAACTAACATATAATTCTTATTACATTATTTTTTGTGTAATTCATAGAATTTACTCATTCATGTGGCCACTATTTAGGGTCAATAATTATAAGTGGTCGCTATGACATGTACATCATATACAAAGTATATGAATGACTTATATTTATTTAAGATTCTAGGAACCATGTTTTAATATTTTCTGGATTTTGATATATCACAATATTATTTCCCTTTTATATAAAATAATGCTAGTACAAAATGAACATGTTCAATCAATATTCATGAGATCGAACAAGATGGACAATAAAATCAAGTCTGATCATCACTAGGATATTCAATCCATGATTTATTTATTTTTAGAGCTCAATATAGATGGGATCCTAGATAATCTGATAAGGAATACGATACCCCTATATTGATTCTAATTTCTCAATGATTAATTTATTCTTTCTCCACATATGGAATCATTTCTATATCACTATATCAATGTAAACCTAGAGGTAGAAAGAGATAATATCTCATTGGTTAGTAATGACTTCATATAGATTGGCCACTATAATGTATATATATTTAGGTAAAACCCTTTAACCATGGTGGAGAATCTATATACTAATTTTTTGAGCATACCTAATCATGGACCAAATGTGTAGAATTCCTAATAATGAAATAAACTAGGTTGGTCATCAAAATTTTAACCTATGACTCAAGGGGTTTTTTATCAAAAATGAGGGATATAAATTTTTTTATGTGGTTTTATAATGATTTTGGGGAGGAACTCATGGCTATCATATTTTATAATGGAATCTCTGATTCATAAACATTTTTCAAATTCTAATAAATACATACAACCAAATATAATTAGTAGATGGGTCCTAGAAACCAACACAAATCATATAATATATGTAGTATTGCGAATTAACCTACAGGGAATACAGATGATATCCGGGGTTCTGGTCTAGGGGGATATGTATGATGAGACCCTTCCCATGTTCTTTGTTGGGTAATATGTATAAATGTCCATAAAACCTGTCTTAAAGGTGCTCAATTTCGAAAAAAAATGATGGGGGTAAAAAAACTATCATAAAAAATATCCCTTTCAAATAATAGATATATCAATTAATTAAATTTAACAGGAATGAACCAAAACCCAAGAGGGTTCATAAAATCATGGTCACAAAATGTTATGAAATCTTGGTGTTTATAGGCTATCTCTAGAAGAGGTCTATTTAAATAACTAGTGCTGGTAGAAAAAACAAGGAAAAATGATTGTTTATTAGTATCCTTCTTGTTATCCTATATTAGAGAAAAAATCCTCCCGATATGGGACTTAATTGTCGGTGTTTGGGATGAGACATCTATATTTTCATCTTATCTATCACATGATAATTGGATCAATTATTAGTTATAGTGTAGGGAAATCTATTACAAAATCTCTAACACATCGATAAAGTGAAATTACCATTCTGAATCTACAGTTATTTCATGTGTTGTGGGGATAGATAGAATATCACTTAACTGGATATAATTTAATTCACACACAATAAACATATGGTGATAAATTCATAACTTACATCCAATGTATAAGTGGGTTTTAACACTATATTGATAAATCATCAAGTGGATAAAAATTAAATGAATTAGAGAATATATAATGTTTTTGTTCTATATATTCTCCCATAGGTCCAATCATTGGATATAAAATTGTATCTCTCAAATCATGAAGCTATCTAAAATAACAATAATATGTAGTCATTCCCAACAAGATTGATTGATGAGTAATCAATAAGGGTAGATTCCACAGATGTTTGGGAGTAATTTTTTTCAATCGAGAAGAAATTTTCTACTCCTCCCTCTAGTGTATAAACCATGAAATATAAAAGTTTATAGATCCAAAATTTGTAAATTCCTATATGGAAATAGAAATGAAAAAATGCTTATTAACACTAATAACACTATATTGAGGTTGGTAATTTTTTCCAACACATAGATTCAATAATTCCTGAATGAACTTGTGGGTGAGTTAGTATCATAGTTTGAAGTCTCATTAGTGGAAAAAATAGAATAGTAATAAGAGTATAAAATAGTGATTACAGAACCTAGGAATATGTCTAATCAATAACTAGGAGGAGAAAAAAGTAAAATGAATAAGATCCTTAAAAGGGACCCTTATTTTTTCAGTTGATGAGAAAATATGTGTAGCATGTGGTCTCTACATTTACTTGGAGAAGATAAGATTACTGGACTCCAATTCCCACTAAAATTTGATAGCTAGATTCTATGTGGGAGAAGGATTCCAGGATATAATTATTACCCATTTAGGAGATCTGGAATTCACTCTAGGTGACAAAGTTTATTATCTTATGGTTTATCCATATCATCACTCTCGTTATTGTATTATTTAAATTAAAGTCTTAGTATGTCACTGAATACATCAGATATTTATATTCTAGCATTAATTTTCTATAGAATGTGACCCTTAATAATTTATAATATAAAAATTATGGGTTCATGAGGTAATGAAGAAAGATATCGAAAGTGGTAAAGATTCTTCTCTTGAAGATGTTGGTGTGAAACATCCACTTGAGAACTTCACAATGATATTAGTGTCATCATGTACTTAACCTAACCATGGAATTTATCATTATTATAAGGGGGGTTAAAATTTAAATATTTGGTTATACCTATTGTATCCTAGGTATACACTTCCATTGAAGTGATGAAAACCTCGAGGGTCTATTTAGATTCCAAGACTAATAGTGGATTCAAATATTAATTATTAGAAGAGAAAGCATGGGAAGTAATCTTTAACCTCCATGATTATTTAATGATACCACTATCAGTCACTCCTTCTTCGACCCCAATAGTCAAGGACATATTGAAATGGAAGGACTCAATTCCATTATAAATAAAACATTACCCTTTTATAGTAGGAAATTTTTTCATTTACACATTCACACTCATCATCAAGGCTATATCATAACAAAATAATTTAATTATACTAATAATGTACCAATATTTATAAACCGAATTGTATCAAAAATTTAGTGTCCTAATGTTATTTTACACCTTGAAAAGTGATCTATTAAAACATTGATTGGAGGGATTCATAAGGACCTTATATAAACCACTATATGATTACCTCAACAACTATTTCTCTAGATAAATGAGTTACTGATTAGGTACTATGACTAAACTTATCTACAATGTTAAGATACATCTACTAACCTTCATTCTTGCAATATGGTGTCTTGAATTTTATATAGCCATGTAAATGAAGGATGAATTATTTTCAAGTATCGATTCCCTTGACACCCAATTGAATTCAGGAACATTAATTGGAACAAGGAAAGGAATAAGCCTTCAACATTAATCATTAACTGGGAAATTTCTATTTATTGAAGGTTAATTTGAAATTCTAGCTCAAGAAAATTTATTTGTAGAAAATATTACCAATTTAAATTTAATGTGGGTGAACAGGATCCATCTTGCTCTTAGAGAAAAGGTGTCATCTACTTGAGATTAAAAATGTGTGGATGTACATAGGTCCCATAATCTCGAAATTGAGTGTACAAGGAAAGATCCAATTCACCAATATACTACCTACTCACCCACTAATTAGAATTTAAATGTGGTGTAAATTCTAATGTCACTAATTGATTATAGGTTAGAAAGGGACAGTAATTCTCTTATAAAGACCCAATACATTATAAATTCTGATTATTTTAATTCTAGTAAATTTTTCATTTAAAATTATAGGCACTAAAACCGTTTTTTATCAGTCTACATAGAAAATGCCACAATAGTGGTAATTCTGAAAGAAGTATATGTTACCATGGCACACCAACTGAGAATTATGTAGGTTGATATTTATTTGGGTCTTTATATCTCTATGAGTTAAATACATGTTTCCATTAGGAACAAATTAGTCCCTATTTATATTTTATCATCCAATAGTGACTTATAACCTTTCTTTGGAGAACTCAATAGGTTTCACATTGCTCAAAATATCATATGTGATGATATATAGTACATGATCATTCAGAACCCTTTGGAGAGACATTGTATGAAAAATCCAGAAGATCAGTCATATATTCATTATTATTTGGTACCATGTGTTTTATTAACACCTATTATATTGTATCATGAATAAAATTCTTCATCAACATGGGAAATATAAATCATTAAAACTGTTTCTTTTGATGGAAGGATTAATCTCAAAATATTTAAATCTATATGATGATACTTCACATTAAGAATCCAACTATATAGAGGTATAAATATAAGATTATTGATATCCTAACTATGTAACCTCTCATATTTTGTGTCTTTAGTGGAAACTGGCCACTACAAGAGGGAATGTATTATAGCATCATATGCTAATTGAAAAAAGATAAGATCATGGAAAATAATGATCCATCTAAGGTGGAAGGTCATTATTTAGATGAAGAATCTAAGGTCTTATAGTTTTCCAGCCATCTATATATCATCCTCGAGATTATAAAGTCAATCATTTTTTTATCGAACTAACATTGATGATATCAATAATGTGCTATTATCACTAATAGTTACATCAGTTTTGATATGGTCATCATCCTCTTTTTGCACAAAATAGAAAAATAATTATTCTAAATAATTATCCATTTGTTGGATTCTATTTCCCATCAATTATAAAATCTTCATAACCTCTAATATTATGGAAAATAACATTAATAGATATTTAATTCCTTTTGGAAATTAAATTTTTAAAGGTACATCTCAATCCTAATTCCAAAACACATGATCCCAAATATATCTTCATGGTTTTCTCTCAAAGAATTGTGCATTCGCTAATACCAACACAATAACACTATATTTGAACTAATTAGATGAGTTATTTTGTCCTCATCTAGGATCGTGTATGATTATTGGAACAAATCCCATCACCAAAACACTATATTAGGTCCATTACAATGAGTAATAGATGTTTTCATAAGGTAATGAGATTCAAGATCTAGGATGATTAGGGATTTTAAATTTAGTTCCCGATTTGAGTTCCCTAAAGTCATTATTTCATGTAATTTTTGGAAATATCTATGCCAATATTCATGTAATTCAAGAATGATATAACATTTTTCTGGGCCATAAAACCTGGGGTATAACACGAATTCAACTTGGATCAAATGGTGGATCCAACTAGATCAGTTTCTCTATATTTTCATCCCAACATTATATCAATATATTATAGAGAATTAGTGATCAATAAATCAAATTTTTATTAAGTCACTCTTTATGATTTTTCTACCTAACATGTTTCTTTATATTTCAATTTAAATGGTCAATTTTTCCAAGATGAAGCATGATTCCTACACAACGAGAAGAGACTCAATTTTTTTCTAGAATCCCAATTATGAGTATTCATCCAGCTGAGTTCTATAACTCCTACTGTATGTATTTTAATGTCATTTAATTAAAATAAAATTGTTAGTGTCATATGTTAAATATATTTTACCAAATAAAATTGAAGTTCTTGGTATAGAAACCTAGACAGAGTAAACTCATCATGAACTTGGATCCAAAATACCAAAAAATTAAATAACTGTATAGGAGAGTGCACACATTTTAGGGTCATAGTTCATAGAATTGATCTTAATAATACATTTGGTTAAATATTTATGACCACATATTGATTCATTTAATAGTATTATATATTTGAAGGAATATTTGTTTATTTTATATTCATATTATTTTGAAAACATTTTTTTATAGTTTCAAGCCATAAGGCAATGTTAAAATATTATTTTAGTTTATTATTACATTATTGTGAAATAATATTATTTCATTTCATTTTTATACAACATTTAAAAATTATTTTTTTAGTTTAAGGTAATGTATAGTTGAATTAGGATAAAATTGGTGGCCCATCGAGTAACATTGATGAGATAGACCTGTCAAGAATCAGAAACTCCCAATGCTACTGATATAAAAAACAACATGAATAGGAGAATATAATTTATAGACATGAAAATTAAACAAACAGTTTGTAAATTTTATGGATACATGAATTTGATCATATAGTAATATGGTTTTCACTATAATTGGGGTCAATTAACAAAATCAACATGATTAGAGTGACCATTGATGTTAGTGCTTCATGACTTTACCTCACTGAGGGTGTCTTGTATATTTATTTTGTGATCTCTGGAGCTGGATAAAATTTATATGTTATTAGTGGTAAATGAGATATATATAATTTTTCATTTTTAGTACATTTTATAATGGTTCCAAATATTTTATTTCAGAAACCATTATAGATAATTGTAAAGAAAAATACGTATAAATATTGTGGTAAACCCAAAGGTTAATGGGGGATTAATTTCATTATAGACAACCTTAAAAAGGAGTCATTTTCAATTTATGTTCTCAAAACTCATACCATTATGCCACATAGTTTATAGTCCAATGTAAAGAATCAATTAAAATCTATAGGGTTATATTTCAAACCACTATTATGAGGGTGAGCACAATACATAATTATACGATATTAAGTTTATTGAATCTATTAGAATAACTGGATAATAGATTTTTCAAATCATAAAATTGAAATTTGGATCATAAATAATGATATGGGACACATATAAAGGGGAATACCATAGACTATAATCGAATTACATGTTCTGATGAAATACTGTATAGGAATAAAGATATTATAGGACCCTTACATTACAACACATATTCCACCAGTTTAGATTACATATTATGGTACCATATAAAGACCCATATTTGGATTGTGTTTGTGCAGTCAGACAAAATTGTACTTTGTAGTTTGATATGATGATTTTAAGATTAATGATGAATGATATGAATTCAAAATATTCTGAATGAAATAGTTTTACTAAGGAATGGAATATTACATAAGGGTTCAGGTACCATAAAATATATTCCTCCATGTAAGGAACCACTACATAGGGTGGGGATATATCAAATGAAATTTATCAATTTTTTTATATGATGTCTTGGACCATTGAGCACAACCTAACTTTTGTTAGATTGATATAGTGGGAAACCTGATATTTATTACCTCTAATTTTTTTCTTTAATATTTTTTACCTAATCCCTCAAATTGGATAAATTTGAGGGAATATACATGACATTTTTTCTTGGTTTTTCTTTTTCTGTTTTCATCTCGAAAGGTTTTCTATTTCTTTGACTAGCAATTATGGGTCTTGAAGTCTGGACCAATGAGGGATAGATTTTGTGTTCATGCATCATTAACAAATTAAAAAAGTGTGGAAGAACCTATATACTGAGGTAGGTGATGAAAGTAATATTAATATAGAGATCAATACTAATGTAAACTATCTCATGGGGCAGTGAAAAAAGTTTAATTTCATAGTTCTTGGTTGGGAGGGGTGAAAATGAATGTCTGGAAGGGGAAAAAAGGATAAAAATATCACAAAACGTTTAAAATAGGTTGTGGTGACCTCTTAATTGAATATTGGTCTTCTTTGATCATATGATGTGATGTGGAACATATATTTAATGGGTGACCATTGACCATGTAAAAATAAATAGTTCCCCTATGATGTTTCTTGGGATTAAAATGATTTGAGAATGTTCCCCTTAGGATGTATATTCGTATGATTTATAGTCCATATTGTGGGGGTGGCTATACAAACCCATAATGAGGACTAGTATAAATATTCAAAAAAATCCATTGGAGTGGAATATGATATTTACCAATAGTCTTGAATTCTTTATGGATGTTTTTGAAACTAAAATAATGTAGTTTTAAATAAGAAAAAACTTGATTAGGAATGGTTATTGAGGTATTTCATACATGAACATTCAATGATTTTTTAATTATGATTCACAAGAATGTATTGGTGATTTTTGATGACTCATGGATGGGTCCAGAATATTTGATTAGGATTTCACTACATATCCTAAGATAACCATAAAAAAGTCACATATTGTTCTTATAAAAAATATTTAATGAATTGATCAGAATAGTATATATGATGGGGGAATATCCCTATTACGGTGAGAAGTTGGATCCAAAGTGGTTCCATGGACACAATTATGATAAAATCCTTATATGTAGTTTATGTAAGTGTCCCAATTTAAATATATCGGAATATCCTAATCACTTATGTAATTTTAAATTAGGATACTTTTATACTAGAATGAGTCTAAAAAATAAATATAATCCAAGATCACTTATGTGAATGTAGATATTATATAGAGAAATTTGGTATGCAGTTCCATCGAAATGCAAGGAACATATGAGTGGTCACAAACATTTGGAAGAAAACCCTATAAGAAGGGGATATTCATATCTTCACATATGCATATGGATATCTGAATCAAAACCATAAAATATGGGCCTAATGAAATGGAACACTCTAATATGTTTAATGTAAGTTTTATCATGTGTCATTCTATTTAGAATCATATAATGAAAAAAATTTCTTTTTCTTATGTTTTTACAAGGATGACCAATTATATAGGGTAATTTTCATATATTTGTCTCATGTTCTCAATGAAATAGATTCAATATATAGTGGGGTAACAGAAAGAAACCCATCTAGAATAACAGAATGATACTTGAACCAAGATGAAGTTGTTTTTTGACTATATTTCATGGTTTTTTTCCATAATTGGAAATCCAAGAATCACTATATATCTTTAAAAAATAGGAATCAAACCACCCCTTGTTTTTCTAGGTCCCCAAATCACTAATCTTGTATAAATACTAGGGAATTATCCTAGTCACAAATTTCATGATTGAATCTATTATGGAGTACCTTATATATATATGGTTAGTATTTTGGTTAAGGGAATTAATATAAATCTATGTATAGTTATCATAAGTCCTTTTCTATATTGATCATGTTCATTTGATGTAAATGAAAATTACTCTTCACTTTACTACCAATCCATCTAGAAAACTCAATATTGATGTAAAATCCCAAACATTAGGGAAAATTAAGGCAGTTTATTTATTTTAATTCAAGGATGATACATGGATAGGGGATATATGAAATAGTATGTATTATGTGTGAAAATGAATCTAGACACATGTATAATTGATTAATATAGTCACCCTTTCATGGAAGTAAGAAAAAAAAAGGGGACTCATCATAAATGGTTTAAGAATCTCAATACTAATAGTGATTAGGGGATATTTTAGAACAACATTAGGTAAGGATTGTTTTAAATCACTATGTATCATAAAAAACTGGAATTAACTAATACATAGTGCTTTAAATGTCTTTCCTGTACTGATCTACATTATTAGTAAGAGTAGAAAATTGGATTTCACATTATAAGAAGGAACAATGCAGGAAATTGATAGTGAATAGGGAGACCAGAATACTACGGTGAAAAGGGGGCATTTTTATTGATTTAATTCTTAATTAGGCATTGCATATCAGATCCCAGAATCAATACGTATCAAACAAAAAGGGAATCATTCAACACATAGTTCTCCCAAAGGTGATTTTATATGAATATTATTCCCACACATAAGAGTGAGTGAATATATATTCTTGTATACAAAAAGGCAGTGTTTTGGAAATCCTAATATAAATATGAATCATAAATAGTGGAACTATGATACTTAGAGTAAAAAAAATTAATTAGTATAGGGTCCTTAAAGATGGACCATATCATCTATTATAACTATAAAGAGTGAATCCCCATCACAATAATCTAAAAATTCAACCAGGACTCGTAATATCATGTCTGACTTACGAGTTGTGAGAAAAAATTGGGAAATTTGAGGTTATTTATACCACAAAGGACCACATGTTAGTGAATTTTTTGACACACACCACATGATTTAACATTTTTTGTCGGGATTATATCTTAGGGTTTAAGAATATATGAAAATGATGTAAGTTATATATAGTTTTACATAATAATAAAAATATTATGATTCTGTATAGTTTAGGTTCATGTGTTTCAGACCTTCATGGTATTGTTTAACATCATATGACAATAATGTTTTCATTCAATTTTCCAACATCTTGAAATGATGATATTGAACTGATGTGATATTATATATATCATTTCATGAAAAATTCTATGTTGGTGGTACGAATGATACATTATCAATACACTATGATCAAGGAATATTCTGAATTATAGTAATCATTGTGTTTGTTAAAATTTCCCCCCACATTACTTCAGTCATTGGATAAATATTTCCTAGTATTAATATATTTCTATGAACCTATACCATATCTCCTTAGAATAAAAAAACAAGAAAAAAATTATTATTGAATTTTCCTGAAACCGAGATTCAATATATTTATTTATTTTTAATGTTGGATACTCTTTTGTTATCTATCAACTCCAGCTCATCCAATTTCGTCTTATATTTTACATATTTTTAAATATTTTTATATATATTAATATTAAGTGAGGGAATTTACAACTTGATGGGTTGGACTACTTTTATTCCATATACAATAGATTATGGGGTCACCTGTATAGAAATAGAGGTTGTGGTGATATAATCATACAATGCATGTATACGTTTTTCTATCCCTCATCTTTTTTATCTCTATCCACTATTATTTAGATTATATTATATTGGTTATTATTGAATTCCTAAATAATTACTTATGTCTATGACTATCAAAATTGTTTATGGTTGGACAAAATTTTATATTTATGATATATCCCTTACAACTCATAAGAGAAAAAATCAGTTCCATTTTCCATCTATTTTTTATGAGGTACACAAAATCAATTAATGATGTTTGACATCAAACAGATGATGATTTCCTTAATGTTGACTTCTTTTAGTGGTATAGAATTTTTCCAATTGGATAATAATTTAGTTCAATTAATTATATTCTATAATTTTCTAGATTTTATTTGGGGATATAGTCCCATTACATCTATTCACTAGAAAAGAAATGGAAAAATAACATTAAGCAATGTTCCACTACTCGAGGTGTTATTGAATTAAATTGGAATAGAAATTTTAGATATGGAAGCTTTTTCTTAAATACTTGAAGTCATATGATTTTTTTGAAGAAATTAACAAATCCTACATATCCTGTGGGATTTATTGGTTCCAAAATGATGAGAATTGAATATTCCTCCATATAATAATTTTATGGCATTGTGGTTCTCTCCGTCAATGAATCTATGAATATCTTAAACAACGCCTCATTTATAGAGAAAAGTTTCGGTCTTTGTACCATCGTAAGGAATGAACTTTGTTTTCTACTATTAGATATTCTATTTGTTTACTCTATATACAAAATAATTCATCATGAAGGTATTCCAATATAGTGCAAATCCACCAAATAGTTGAATTAGTTGGTAATATTAATGACTTTCCTTGTTAAGGGTCAGTGTTAATCATATTTATATCCTCCATGATAAAATAAATGAATCGATAGACCACCTAGTTGTGTGTAATGCTAATGATTATTTCACCATATTTAAGATCTACCAAAATTATGGCTACATTAAACTATTCATTTACAGAGGCATTTTGTGATGATGAGGCCTGATATAGTGTTATCTTATAGGAAAACTCATCCATGAACCCTCATATATAATCAAGTATAGAAATCAGTTCCTCTATTTTATAGAGTAATCATTTTCAATAAACATTACCATTAAGTTTGAATCAAATATGATATTTAAGAGGACTACATGTATCTATGGTTCCAATTATAAACTTTCAATGACACCTTGGTATTCAACATTATTTTTTTTATCATTTTAATAATAATATGAAATATGGTTGGATTGTCTATGAATTTTAGATATGGAAAATCCCCATGGTGACTCTTCTGTGAATTTATTTTCCTATTTTTATTCCAATTGGACTACTCAATATACTATTATACTAAATCATCCTATTCTATAGAGTGTCGTGTATAGAGAAGATATCCTTATAAATTAATTATGTATCCACTAAAATACATTCTATGTGAGATGTTCTATAATAATGTCTAATAATTCATTCCTTCTCACTACCATTTTTAATATGAATTTAATAAAAAACTAATTTTGGATGAAAAACCATTATGACAGAAATCCCATCAAAATGGATGAATTAGGTTGTATTTTTGGGGTTGTTTTGAGAAACTAGTTAACTTTGTAATTGTATAGACAACGACTTGGTTTTTTAACTTTGGAGATAAACATAAGGAATTTATTCTCAATATTAGATTATCATTTCTTAGTAACTATTGTAGAAATACTGAGATTGTAGAGAACCCTATTTACCATAGCAATCATCTTTATGAAAAAGGCATCAAGTGATCACTCCAAGACATCCATATAAAAAATGAGTTGCTTTTTTATGATTGGTGATATTAAAATTGAATGTCTTTAAAGGAATTTATATATATTTTTTGGAAATATTATAGAAAATATTCTTACCATGGAAAGGTGATGACCTAAATCATCATCTAATTAAATGGTAAGAATGTTCCTATAAGTGTCACTACAATGCATCTAATGTATGTGAGTTACTCTTGATACTCTCTCTGATCATTGATATTTTGATGAAGTTGAATGTTATGGATAATATTTTCCTTCTATTGGTTGACCTCAATAACATGTTGGAATTCAAAGAATATGATAATTTATTTATATGTGATCATAAATGATTAACAATCTCATTAAACCATGTACTTTTCCATAAATTATCATCGTATTTGTAATATTATCACATCATTTCTATGATTAGATAACAAAATCATCCACTTAGATTTCCATGATATTTCTTAGAAATGGATTGATAATATAAAGGATGGAATATTAAAAATTTAAATATGGTTATTATGGGAAATTGGAATAAAAAAATATAAGTGCACACCATGGGGTGATCTAAAATAAATGAAATATTTATATTTTGGGAAGCTATCTGAAGAGGGTTGTAGCAACAATATCTATCCATAAAAGAGATGGCCTATAACCTAAAAATTTTATTTATAAAATTCATTATGATCAGGACTAATAAATTAACTCTAGTGAACTTATAATTGAGATTCATGAAGTTGATGAAAACTGCCTTCAGGTTATTAATCTTCTTAAAAATGATGATGATAGAAATCCATTTTGGGTATTGAACCACATGAGTGATGTTTTATTTGAGAGTAACCCTGGAAACATGAGTCAAATTCATTCTACATTCCATATTCATATTTTTTGGGGGTATTCAGGATTACCAGAATAATTGGTTGAAATATCATGATTGATTCTAATCATTTATGAATATTTCTAATCGAATTCGCCTTAGTTCATCTCTAAGAAATATATTTTTGTCCCTTATTCTTCGGGAGTTATGGTTTCATTCATTAACATAGGCTTTTTTTACTCTATAAATGGATTAAAATGTATGATTTTTCAATAGTGGTAAAGACACCATTTTGAAATACTAGATGGACATATCCAAGATCTTCTTCCTCTATTTTCACTTTCTCAATTTTAGATGAAGTGGAAGATAAAAGGGACATTTTGGATAGTAGAGTACAATTTATGGGAATTTATATATTATATGAATTATAATAAGGCCGCTCTTGAATCTAAGGGTCTCATATAATGATAAATATTAATTGTGACATTTTATATATGATCAAATTCCTCCCCACTTCTACTATGCTATGAAGGAGAACCAATATCCCAATATTTAGTGGATGAAAAAAATGTTATTTTTAATTTCTAAAAATGAAGGGGTGGTTTCTTCTTATATAAATGGGTTTTCAAGTATATCTTATGATATTATAGAAAAAATATGAATTATTCCATTGAGGGGAATTATCATTGAAAATAAGGTCACACTATACTTCTGTTCAAGTTAATTTCGTTTATGTGGTATATTACATGATGAAAAAGTAAAAGATTCCCAAACCACATGAATTCTATATTAAAATAGAATTCATATCAGCATGGTATAATATTATGGATTTCTTTTTCTAAGGATTAATATAAATAAGTCCAAAATTCATTGAAAGACCCTGAGAAAGACAATGATCCACAAGGATAATGTAAAAATCTTTCTCTCTTCTATATGTAGCTATTATGAGGGAACATTTTACTACCTATATTGTTACCAAAATGTGACCCAAAGATTAATTATATCATATATTTTTTATAAAACATGATATCTCCCTATGTGAAGAGGTATTTCCTTAATTCTGTTGATTGAAAATATATAAGGCTCACTAATTTCAAGGAATGGGTTTGAAGAAGCTACTTCCTAACCATTAGAGGATGTGGTTTTGTTAACACCACCTATAAAAGAGTGTTTTTTATCTCTTTAATAGAATCCCACATATATATTCTGATATTCATGGGAATAAAAATGGGAACTATAAAATTTATGTAATTTTTCATGTCCATAGAAAAATAACTTAAGAAAAAAGTGGTATGAAGAATGAAATGTTGCATGGGAATGCAAACAGAGTGTTCCAAAAACACATTGATAGATATTTATTGATCAGTTACCATAAACTCGAGATCGTATAAAATTTATCCAAATTGGGAACTGGTCCTGATATATCCCAAATGAATTTTCCTTCTCTTTCCATAACATTTGATTTTTTGGGTGGGTTGAGAGAAATCTAATTTATTGTAACCCAATAAATTGAGGGTCCAAACATTAATGATATTAATTATTTAATTGTTAGCCATGAGGTCTTTATGAATTTAAATATTATCCCAAATTATATATATATATATATTCAAGTGTCATATTTATCATTATAGATAAGTCTCTTTATTTCATTAATTGAATGAGATGACTACATGGCATGCAGTTGATAGACTTATAATAATATTTTTAAATAGTAATGAAATTAGATTAAAAATATAAAGGTATTAAAAGATACTCAATAATATATTCTTATAGATAAATTAGAAGTTTTGTGAAATTGTGAATATAAATCAAAAAGGAAATAATAGCCATATGTTATCATATTTTATTATTTTGAGAAATAGGCCTACGATTCAGCTTATGAGGTTGATACTTGATATGAGTCATGGAAGTTTGAATCATGTATGTTCCTGTATGAATAACTAAATTAGAATGTGATAAAATATTTTTCATATTTGTTTGAGTATAGATAACTTTTTGATAATTTTCTAATTGATGGGGAAGATCTTTATTTTCCAATCACTCCTCTAGTTTTATTGATCTTAAACAATACCTTCATGATTTAAAAGTAGATTAGTGCACATAATGATTCAACTAGAGTGGATGTATCTAATATATATATCACATATGATTTTACTAGGTATATTACCTGAATTTTGAGATCAACCCCAACCCCATATTCCTCAACCCCATCATCCTTATTGTAACAACCCGAAATTTAGAATAAATCTTGTTTCCTAATTTTTTGTGTTATTTAATTTTTTTTATACTCATCAAAAATGTTTTAGTTGATAAGATGAGTATAATTAAAATGATACCATTGGGTTTTTTACTGTTATATGACCATTGGTCAATATGACCACTGAAAACTAAATGTTTTGATTATTGTCTCTAAATACAAGTGATCCTAGTTTATTAATATAGAAAGAAGATTCGATGGCCTCACCCAGTAGTCTTGGACCAATCGAAACCCATCTAACAGAACATGGGAAGGAGGTAGCACCACTGGGCTTTGCTCTAGACCAAACCCAAGCCGAACATCATCGTTTGATGTTAGAACGGAATCACCTTCGCGAGAAGTTCAAACAAATAGAAATTATTACTCATGCGATGTTGGGCGAGCCTCCCTCGGATTCTCTCGCCTTAGCACACCTTACAATTATGTCCTATTCTGGTGTCATAAGGGGATATATAAGGAGACCGTAACTGCCTTGTGTAATGCTTTGTTTTAAATAAAAACTTCAATTTCTTCTTTTGATGAATTTTATGAATTTTCAAATGACATGATAAATATAGTATGCATATTTTTTATGAATTTTAGAAAAAGGATATTTTAAAAATCTTTATGTAAACCTTAAATAATTAAAAATGTTTAATGAATTTCAAAAAATGGTCTTCTACAATTATGTTCAGTATGAAATTTAGAGTCTAATAAGATCAACATAATTTTTGATGAATAGTAAATTATGAATAGTGATTTTATGCTTAGGATTAGTAATGTGACCAAATGGATTAGTAATATCACTTAAATAAAGTATTAATATAATCTAGGCACCGTAATTAAGTAATGTGGTTCAATAAAATGGTTAAATAATAGTTTTATATATTATTATTCAAGTATTAGTTTTTTCAGATGAATAGTGTTTTTTAATTAAAAAATTAATTAAAATTATTAAGAAAATTATTTTTATAAAATGGATTTCATTTTTGAACTCAGAGCGTCGATATTATGTTATGGTAGTTTTGGGGGATTTTTCTAAAAACATGAATTTTTAGTGAATAGTGTTTTTAATTAAAAATTAAATTAAAAATATTTAGAAAATTATTTTTATAAAATGGAGTTCATTTTTGTAATCAGAGCATCGATATTTGGTTAAGGTGAAATTTTGGGATTTTCTGAGAAAGATGAATTTTCAGTGAATAGTAAAAATACAGTTTTAGGGTTTCGGTATGATTAATGACATCATAACTGTGTCATGATGATGTCATGAGATATTTTATGGGTTGGCCGACAAAAGGTGATGAATTATTTTATTGGGGGCCCCATGTGTCCTAACTTCATTGGAAATATCTTTGGAGAGCACATGGTTTTGAGAAACCCACTTATGAGGTGTCCCTTGGCCATTAATGCCTTGTCCCCTCACATTCCCTATAAATACCAAGCCGTTCTCTCATACTTTGGACTCCAAAATCGTTCTCAACAAATTTCTGGTCTCCTTACCTTACAAGGAGTCCTCCCAAGGTTCTCCCAAGCCCTCCAGGTCCAAATATTTGAGTTATAAGAGTTACGTTTTAATGTAAGGGATCTGACCTCTCTCTTTCTTTTCTAGTAATCTCTTTTATGTCATTCCTTTTATGATACATGTTCTTATGTGGGAGGATGTTATTTTATATTCCTCTTACTTACCTTTTCATTGTCATGTGATGAGAGTCCCCCTATTAATATCATCATTTCGTTTTATGAATGTTTAAGTGGCTCTGTTAGGCTGCCGAAATTTATGTAACGGATTCTTTCACCCTTCCCATTTTAAAGTTCTATTTTTTTCAAGTCTTTCAAGTTCCTTTTTATTATTTTGGGGTATGATCTCTATATCTATCATACTGATCTTTTATGATCATATGATTGGAGACCCCATTTTATCTCTTCAATTCAGTATTTTTATGTTTTAAGTGGCGGCGTTAGGCTGCCGAATTTTTAAGTGGTTCTTTCACCTTTCTCCTTTTTCAAAGTTCTAATTCCATGTCAAGTCTTGAAAGTTCTTTTTTATTATGTTGAGGTATGATCTCTATATCTATCATACTGATCTTTTATGATCATATGATGATATACCCCATTTGATCTCTTCAATTCAGTATTTTGAAGTTTTAAGTGGCGCCGTTAGACTGACGAATTTTTAAGGGGATTCTTTCACCCTTCTCTTTCTTTTCAATGTTCTACTTTCATTTCAATTCTTTAAAGTTCCTTTTTAATTATGATGTGGTATGATATCTATATCTATCATACTGAACTCTTATGTTTACATGATGAGAGACCCTATTTGATCTTTTCATAACATTTTTGTTGAATTTTAAGTAACGTCGTTAGACTGCCGAACTTTCATAAGAGAAATCTAATTTTTGTCTTCCTTCCATGTTTTTCATTTCAAATGGTATGTCCTTCAAATTTCATTACCATGTTCATATATCCTTCTTATTATGTCCCCCTACTGTTTTACGGGTCATTTATGAATTTTTGACCCATGTCCCCTCTCTTTTCAATGTTTTCTAAAAACCCGAAACATAGCCGTTATGCTGCAGAATTTTCATCTCAAAATGCCCTTCTGTTTTCTCAAAATTATTTTATTTTATAAAGTGAATACTCAAAGCTCTAATTTCTACAGGGTTATTCACATATATATAAAAATGTTCTATTTTAAATTCTGGGATTTACATACATGAGACCCGCTCTCCCCTTCTGTGGGTTTAAAGTGACGTAAAGATCATATCTTTAAAGCAGTTTTTTTAAAACGTTATGATTATGAAATGAAACCCGTTTATATTATTCTATATGGGTTAATTATGAAATGTTTTATGATTATATATGTGGCTCACATAATAATAAAGGCAAATTTAAGGGTGTTCCCTAATAGAGCTCCAATGCATTGTTAATGATGTAACCACTAGAGATTACAATTTTCACGATATCTTGGTGAATAACCTTGGTAATTTTCAAATTACACCTTGGGGATGGACCTTGGTGATATGTTCATGATTTTCTATGTAAAATGATGTATCCACATCTTAAGGTTATGAAAAATGTTATTTTTATTATGATATGCCACGTGATTTTTTTCTCATTCCTTAAAGTTCTTTTTCATGACATAGTTGATGTATCTCAAGTTCACATGTTAAATGTTTCTCTTGTTCCCTTACTGGGCCTTCTGCTCACCCTTTCTTTTGATGTATGTCCCTAGGTTATGAGATGCAGTAATCAACACAGGATGAACTTAAGGAGAATCCTTTAACGTTTTTAAGAAGAATGTTTTATGTTGTTTTCATGTATTATGCTCCTGGTTTCCAAGACACTAAACCTTAAAGATCCTCAGTTTTGTGTAATGTAATGAAAGTATATGTTATAAAAATACGAGATTCTATAGTTGGTATCAAAGGATGGTTTAGTTATTTGTGGAAACTAGGATATTAAAACATTAGGAAGAAGCCTATAGAAATGTTTATATATAGTAAATCTTCCTGGTATTTTGGTGAGTATTGAGTAAGGGGTTGCCATGGAAATACATCCCTGCCTGGATACGAGCAGGTAGAGGTGGCTCTGGCACAGATGTACATAGTGGTAAACCCGAAAACACCGCTTTGAGCTAGACTCGAACGGGAACTGGTAGACGACAATGGGCCTTACTACACTCTTGGTTACGACACTCCTGGGGGATATGCTTTGGTAAATTCATAAGCTTAGTATGAAACGTTATTAAAGGAATAAAGATAAAGTAAAATTAAGATTCACATAAGGATATATGATCATGGATAACCTAGTTTTAAACCTAGGGGATCCCAAGTTAGGGTATACGTTTCTTCTACAAGTTATCCTTATATGATTTAAGTTCCTTTTCATGATTATTGGCTAAGTATTTAAGCCCCTAATTATACTTTCTTTTCTTAGTTAATGGTGGGAAATGGAAGAACATGTCCCAACTACCAATGTAATAGAAAATATGATGATTGTCGTATTAATATGACAGAGATGACTAGGGGATTAAAAGATGATTATTACATTGGAAGATGTTCCCTATTTTGGGAACCCTATTTGTTTGTGGTAAATAGATTACTATGGTATTTTCATTGAGGAGTAAAGGTTGAATTATATTTTGAAGAATCAACGAATTTAAGTTGAACTTATGGTATTATAGGTTACTTATGGAAATGATTGACCTATCTAGGGAAAATATGTTTAGGTAAGTTACTTTGGTTATAAGATGTTAGGAGTGGTTGATATTGTTTGGAGATGAACGATAAATTTTATCATGGAAGACTATGTTATCAAGTCCTTCTTGTATTTTGGTTTCAATCATAGTTTGGGTTATTTTGAGGAATTTTAAGGACAATTACTTACGGAATGGTCTATGATGAACTCTGGGTAGTACCGTGGAACTTTGAAGATTTAAAAGTAGTTTCCCTTCCTATGGGAATCATTCGTAATGAAGAGTTGTTTTATCTTACCCTTTCTATTATTGGGATAAATGTTTAAAGATATATAGTTTTTCTTTTGTGGAATACGTGATTCACTAGAAGATTATTCTTGTGTTTTGAGGAGACCAAGTAGTTTTGAATGCTCATCATTTAGAGAAAAGATTAGTTTTGGTATAAACTTATTAAAGGATGAAACTCTACATGAAAGTAGGTATATTTCCTTATATTTTTGTTCTATGTAGTAAATTAATTCCTCAAAATTATGAAAAGAAACGTAAAACAAAAAAGTTGTTGGTTTACGTTTCCTACTAGGTAATCAAAGACTGTTTACACACATCATAAGTTTGGGATTTTCTTATGGTTAACTTTCCCCTAATCATGTTCTCTATCACTCTCCCTCAGAACTTGACCCTTTGTTTTCTCCTCTATGTCCATGTTTTCCTACATGGAATCCTAGTGTGGGTTAACTCGGGTGACCTTTGTACTTCCCTTTCTTTCTTTTAAGGTAATAGTTTTACTGAATCCTTTTCCTATGTGGAACTTTCAATGAAATTTTAAAACCCAATTTTAAAAATTGCGAGGATGCAATTTCTTAAGGGGGGAATATTGTAACGACCCAAAATTTTGAATAAATCTTGTTTCCTAATTTTGAGTGTTATTATATTTTTTTATACTCAACAAAAATGTTTCATTTGATAACATGATTATAATTAAAATGAGACCATTGAGTTTTTTACTGTTATATGACCATTGGTCAATATGACCACTGGAAACTAAACGTTTTTATTATTGTCTCTAAATAAAAGTAATCTTGGTTTATTAATATAGAATGAATATTCGATGGCCTCACCCAGTAGTCTTGGACCAATCGAAGCCCATCTAACAGAACTTGGGAAGGATGTAGCACCACGGGGATTTTCTCTGGACAAAACCTGAGCCGAACATCATCGTGTGAAGTTAGAACGGAATCGCCTTCGCGAGAAGTTCAAACTGATAGAAATTACTACTCGTGCGATGTTGGCCGAGCCTCCCACGGATTCTCTCACCTTAGCACACCTTACACATATGTCCTATGCTGGTGTAATAAGAGGCTATGTAAGGAGACCGTAACTACCATGTGTAATCCTTTGTTTTAATTTTATTTTGATTTCTTCTTATGATGAAGTTTATTAATTTTCAAATGACTGGATAAATATAGTATGCATTTTTTTATGAATTTTAGGAAAAGGATATTTTAAAAATGTTTATGTAAACCTTAAATAATTAAAAATGTGTAATGATTTTCAAAAAATGGTCTTCTACAATTATGTTAGTATGAAATTTAGAGTCTAATAAGATCAACTTAATTTTTGATGAATAGTAAATTATGAATAGTGATATTATGCTTAGGATTAGTAATGTGACCAAATGGATTAGTAATCTCACTTAAAGAAAGTATTAATATAATCTAGGCACATTGATTAAGTATTTTGATTCAATAAAATGGTTAAATAACGGTTTCATATATTATTATTCAAGTATTAGTTTTTTTGAGTGAATAGTGTTTTTTAATTAAGAATTTAATTAAAAATATTTAAATTTTTTTTATAAAATGGATTTCATTTTTGAACTCAGAGCGTCGATATTATGTTATGGTAATTTTTGGGGATTTTTCTGAAAAAATGAATTTTCACTGAATAGTGTATTTATTTAAAAATTAAATTAAAAATATTTAGAAAACTTTTTTTTTATAATGGAGTTCATTTTTGTAGTCAGAGCATCGATATTTGGTTAAGGTGGAATTTTGGGATTTTCTGAGAAAGTTGAATTTTCAGTGAATAGAAAAAATACAGTTTTAGGATTTCAGTATATTTAATGACATCATAACTGTGTCATGATGATGTCATGAGATATTTTATGGGTTGGCGACCAAAGGTGATGAACTATCGTATTGGGGGCCCCATGTGGACTAACATCATGGGAAATATCTTTGGAGAGCACATGATTTTGAGAAACCCACTTATGAGGTGTCCCTTAGCCATTAATGCCTTGTCCCCTCACTTTCCCTATATATACCAAGACATTATCTCATCCTTGGGACTACAAAATCATTCTCAACGATGTTCCGGTCTCCTTACCTTCCAAAGATTCCTCCCAAGGTGCCCCCAAGCCCTCAAGGTCCAAACCTTTGAGTTATAAGAGTTACGTTTTAAGGTAAGGGATCTGACGTCTCTCTTTCTTTTCTAGTAATCTCTTTTATGTCATTCCTTTTATACTCCATGTTCTTATGTGGGAGGATGTTATTTTATATTCTTATTACTTCCATTTTCATGTTCATATGATGAGAGGCCCCCTATTACTCTCATCATTTCGTTTTATGAATGTTTAAGTGGCGTTGTTAGGCTGCCGAATGTTTTGTAACAGATTCTTTCACACTTCTCATTTTCAAGTTCTATTTTTTTGTCCAGTCATTCAAGTTCTTTTTTATTATGTTGGGGTATTATATCTATATCTATAATTCTGATAATTTATGATCATATGATTAGATACCCCATTTGATCTCTACAATTCAGTATTTTGAAGTTTTAAGGGGCGCCGTTAGGCTGTCGAATTTTTAAGTGGTTCTTTCACCTTTCTCCTTTTTCAAAGTTCTAATTCCATGTCAGTCTTGCAAGTTCATTTTTATCATGTTGGGGTATGATCTCTATATCTATCATACTGATATTTTATTATCATATTATGTGATAACCCAATTTATCTCTTCAATTAATTATTTTTAATTTTTAAGTGGCGCCGTTAGGCTGCCGAATTTGTAAGGGGATTCTTTCACCCTTCTCATTCTTTTCAAAGTTCTACTTTCATGTCAAGTCTTTCATGTTCCTTTTTAATTATGTTGGGGAATTATCTCTATATATATCATGCTGAACTCTTATTTTCACATGATGAGATACCCTATTTGATCTTTTCAAATCATTTTTGTTGAAGTTTAAGTAACGTCGTTAGGCTGCCGAACTTTCTTAAGAGAAATCTAATTTTTGTCTTCCTTCCATGTTTTTCATTTCAAATGGTATGTCCTTAAAACTTCATTAACTTTTTCATATATCCTTCTTATTATGTCCCCCTACTCTTTTACGGGTCATTTATGACTGTTTGACCCATGTCCCCTCTCTTTTCAATGTTTTCTAAAAACCCAAAACATAGTCGTTATGCGGCAGAATTTTCGTCTCAAAATGCCTCTCTCTTTTCTCAAAAATATTTTATGTTATAAGGTGAATAATCAAAGATATTATATCTACAGGGGTATTCACATATATATCAAAATGTCCTATTTTAAATTCTGGGATTTACATACATGAGACCCACTCTCCCCTTCCGTGGGTTTAAAGTGACGTAAAGATCATGTCTTTAAAGAAGTTTTTTTAAAACATTATGATTATGAAATGAAACCCATTTATTATATTCTATATGGGTTATTTATGAAATTTTTGATGATGATATATGTGGCTCACATGATAATAAAGGCAAATTTAAGGGTGCGCCCTGATATCGCACCAATGCATTGGGTAATGATGTAACCACAAGAGATTTCAATTTTCATGATATCTTGGTGAATAACCTTGGTAATTTTCAAATGACACCTTAGGGATGGACCTTGGTTATATGTTCATGATTTTATATGTTAAATGATGTAGCCACATATTAAAGTTATGAAAAATGTTATTTTTATTATGATATTCCACATGATTTTTTTCTCATTCCTTAATGTTCTTTCTCATGACATAGTTTATGTATCTCAAGTTCACATGTTAAATGTTTCTCTTGTTCCCATACTGGGCCTTCTTCTCACACTTTATTTTGATGTATGTCCCCAGGTTATGAGATGTAGTAAGGAACCTAGTATGAAATTAAGGAGATGCCTTCCAACTGTTTAAGAAGAATGTTTTATGTTTTTTTCATGTATTATGTTCCTGGTTTCCAAGACACTAAACCTTAAAGATCCTCAGTTTTGTGTAATGTAATGAAAGTTTATGTTATAAAAAGGTGGGATTCTATACTCATAGACCTATAAATCTATATAATCAATTGTGTAAGGGGAACCCTATTTTAAATTTGACCTTTCTAAAACATAAGGGATCCTTCTCATGAATCAAATTGAAAATTAATTGAAAGGATTATTTAGATGAAAATAATTCTCTATGATGGTGTGGTTGCAACATAATTTTATTGTTAAGTGATTCATATCCTATTAATTTTAATGGAATAAAATCTTGAATAGTCTAAAACATATTAGTAATTGGTATGTGTTAGTATTCTTATTCCTTCTTCTTGTTAAATCAATTTTTCTAATTTCTATAAAAACTAAGTATTTGAGTCTTGTGGAATTGGATAAGTTTTCACAATTGTTGTAGAGGGGGATAGGGTTAGAATATATTGTTTTATCTATTATATGAGGATGTAATGTTATTAATTTTTGGAATTTTTATATTTCCAATCCATAGTCATTTTCACTCCCTTGTTTAGAACTTTCTATTACTAACTTTATTCATCTAGTGGGATAGTTTAAAAATAAGACACATGTGATAGTTATTTTATTAATAATAATTTCATAGATTCAATCATTTTTTAAATGATTTATTTAAATATATTGTCTTCCTAGATTGTCTTCCCTATCATTCGATGAAAGATTAAATAAAATAATAGGTTATAGAGGCTAGTTTCTTTGGGATTTACCATCTCTAGAATGTTATTAAAAAATTTAACCACTACTTCAGTGAAGTTTTATGGAACCTACACTTTTTATTAATAATAAACATTATTTTGTTTGCTTTATAAGGTGTAAAAATCTACATTTTCACCCTTATTAACATGTATATTATTTGTGTTGATACTATTAAAGAGGATGTTCCACATGAGGTTTCATGGTTTAATGTACTAGATTTATTGTCATAGTTAACATAAGGTTCACAACTAGGGTTTATAATTTTCTAATCAACCTTCCCTAAGCATTCAATTTTGGAGATGATTCAGCCATCATACACCAAATAGTGCCTTCTATATTTAATGGAGCTATATAAAACTAACTTAATTTTATAGGGTATTTTAGAGGGATCAAAGAAATATTCAACTAAAAAAATAAAGATATATTTTTTTGGACTATATTATGAGAGTATAAAATTTAATGAGTAGGTAGGACCTTTCTATCATGATATTATGTCTGAGACCCGCTCATTCTCAAACTTTATGAACTTTAAGTGATCATGAAATATATTTTTCTTTAATATATCTGAATTTATATACAAATTATTAATAAATGTATTACCATCCAATGATAGAAACTTCCAATATGCTTCTATAATTTAAAAATGTTAGTAGTTACATAGTATACATAAATAATCTGAGATTTTCTTCCTCAATAAATTTTTGTGCTCCAATCATGGGACCCCATTGAGATGAAAAATTTCAAAGATATTTTTTTAGGTATCTAGTGTAATTAATAATCATAAAGTTATGTGTATATAAGTTGTATGGATGAGTATCAGCATCATCTATCTCATGGTATTGATTTATTTTTTCCATACTGGATCATGTCTGCCTTCTATAACCTCCAACTGAGGTGTATGGGATTTGATAGAAGAAATATTTTTTGGAGGGATTGTTGGATGAACTGTCACTTGAGTAGAGAAAATAATTAGATCTTAATATATTGTGGTTTTCATATTTATTATCAATAACCACTGTGGGAAATACCAATGTAACTCAGATGACATGGCTTTGGTTTTTGATCATATAGAGTAAAATCCTTACATTTCTCTACCAATATGTCTAGAAAGACTGGTTTCATTGGTACATGGTTAATTGGATATCCAAATTAATATCTCATTAATAGAAAAAAAATCTCTAGGTTAATGGATATTTTATAAAACAGAATCGTGACTCTCTAGTTATCCTTTATACCCACCATGAATATTTCTCCAAAGTAGTGTAGAATGTATTATTTTTAAATTCTTTAACTCTACTATATATTGAAGAAAATAGAATATATTTTGATTCTGAAAATATCCTTGAGGTGGGTGAGATATGACTAGACTCATCCTCATTTATTTATCTAAGGATCATCAAGGTAGAGAAAACTAAGTATTTTGGGGAAGCCTAATTTTTTTAATCTTCCTATAATTACATATATACCCACCTTGTAATAGTTTTTATGTTTATAGATTGTTTTAGATTGAAACTTAAGTATACTATTTTTTCACTAGCAGCTGTTCTTGTTCACTAATAAAGTTAATGCTATGAAAATAAATAATTTATAGTGTGCTATTATAATATTTTCCTCATTGAAATAATAAGGGTTTAGTTGTATTTAGAATAATTATTATGATATAGGTCATAAAACTCCATGGTTTTTCTCAATTTAGAGAATCATTTCACCTAAACCCCTTGGGTGTTTTTTCCTTATCATTTTAATGGTCCCATAGAAATGATGTATCATGGGTGATGCTGAGGAAGTCTCTAAAAACACTGACTTAACATCCCTCTATTGAGAGTTATGGTTCACACAATGGGAAAATATATAATGGACATTCCAATTATGTCTATTCCAATATATAGATGTATACTTATTATGGGGAAGTATCAAGTTGTGATATAAATTGAAACATCACTGTGGGATATTGTTGAATTTTTTTCCCACAATGAAATCATAGATCCACTAGGATTCTATGACCATTTGGGGGGATGTGGTGGTAAAAAATATTGTATCCCCATGGGATAACGGTTTACCCCTATTTTAATCATGAATTATATTACTATCAGCAAATAAATTTAGTATAATCCCATTTTAAGATCATTTATATGTAATTCATGTTCTTTGCATGAGATAATTATCATTAATGGTCGAATTGTAGTGAATAGATTTAAATTTCTCCTACGATAGGCATCCTCAACCTTTTATAGGCCTGATTTTATAGTCTATGGTTATAGAATTCTCACTTAGATCATAATTTTTTAGATTTTATCATGACATGTTTTTTTAAAGACATACCATCTAGAATGTGAAAAAATAAGCCTATGTTTTATATAGAAGCAATGATGTGTCATGATTTCATTCTCAAAAAAGTCTACTGACTGGGGAACAGAGTGAAGTGTATCTCTCAATTTTCACCCAATCCTATGAAATATACATTGGATGGATCATAAATAATAAATTGGTTTATATCATTTTAGTGATGAAATATTCTTATTGAAGATATCTGCATTTACTTTCATACTTTGTATATAATTCTTCTAATATTGAATACAAATTAATTTGGTAGTTGAACTTTAACATTATCTTACCATTGATGAAATTTTCCGTATAATACAGTTTCATAACCTTCATGTAATGTTGGTTGACCAAATGATTCATTAAATGATAATGTATACATTCCTCCATCAAAGTCCTATAAATTTTATGCTGGGAAGTGGTTGTAGTCATGAATATAATTTTTATGTTTTCCTATGTTAATTGTGTCTTTATAACCTCAACATTATCAGCGTATTCTCTAGGATATTTCTCTACATGTTTTGACCATGATTTTCATTTTTGGATAGCTGTATTGATGTGAGAAATATTTATTGGAATCTTCTAAACTATGTTTGAATGATCTAAATGTGATATCAATGATGAACACTACCTTATATAATCTTTTGGTTGAGAATAAATATTGCTCATTTTGGAAGAGGCCCAAAAATTATATGAGCTTAGTCTCTCAAGTGATTCCTAATATGAGGTACTTCTTAGAGTGTCTTTAAAAAGGGAAGGATTTTATTATCAAAATGTTGTTTTGAAATAGTTTGAAACATTTTTTATAATTCCACTATGGGGGTGACTACCATCATGGCTCAATATCCACCAACAGATAGGATTCATAAAACATGTGCCATGGAGATGAACTTCATGGTAGATAAAACATCATATGTGTGAAATTGAAGGACCTTTATAATGTTTTATATTATATAATTGAATATCATTTTCAAAACTATCAACATGAGAACACTTTTTAAGATTGATCATGATGTTTCCATGAGGTGGCCCTCGTTCCATGTACCTTGGGAAGGACCTTTAGATATGGTGGTGAAAATACCATGGGAATGACGTCTGCAACTACAACTAATTCATCTTAATAATTATGTTTGAAAATAAGCTTTTTAAAACCTTTTATATTTTGTTATAATTTATATTTAAATAAATATTATTTCATTTATATATTTCCTTACATAGAACAACGAGTTTTAAGAGAACTATGGTATATTACTGAAATATTATTATTTAATGTGGAAGTTATTTACTATCAGTTGAATTCTATATTATGAATAAGAATTAATAAATTATGAAAAAATATTGTTTAGATATTTATAAAGTTAATTCATTGGTTCTAATTTTTTAAAAATTTAAATTTAACCATTTGAAGTTAGACACCTTTTTATGCTTAAAAATACATTTCTCTAAAAAGAATTTTTTATGTTCTTCACGCTTATTTTAAAACTAATATCCATGAATTATATAAATTTAATATTTTAAAATGGATTCCATATTTTTAATATTTATATTTTAAACAATTCAGTTTTATCAACTAAATTATTTTATGTAATGAACATATATAAATATAAAAATGTGTTACCCTGGTTAGGGTCAAAAAAGTTTATTAGGGGTTAAACTAAGAGTGATGGGTAAATATAACACATTAACAAGATTAAATAATATTTTTTAAGATATATCAATATTATATTATCATAATGTTAATTTTCTATCCATTTTGTTCCACATTCACAAGATAGTTACCTTATATTATTTAAATCTTTTATCTAATTCCATGTGTTTGTCTCCCCTCAATAATAAAATAGAACCTTCTCTCCAAAATTATTCAAGAATAATTATCATTTTAGATGACACAATATCTATCATGAAACACTCTTAGATTATGTACCTTAATTCTTTATCTCATGGTTTTACATTTAAACTATCTAATGGTGGGTAAAGTTGTAAGCCAATGGAGTTATCTTAATGGAGATGTAATCATCATTCCTAACTCCTTCAAAGTTTATTTATTCTTATACATAATTTTAGTCAAATATATTAATTCTAATATAATTAATCTAGTAACATCAATATACTAAAATATATTTACGATTAGGGGAATGTCATTTTCTACCTCTTTTCAGTCAAATGGTAAAAGAAAGTATTTCAAGTGCATACCTGTGGACTACAACCACGACATAACGACATGATTTATTTTTCATTAAAATATTTAATATTTGGTTGTTATGATAGGTTTAATGTTTTTATATGATATATATGACATAATTTTTATTCTTTAATTAAATTATATTTTTTACCTTCCAACCCACCCATCTATTGGAAAATAATAGCATCACTTGTCTGTACTTGCAGACTACCAACTTCATGAAGTGATGGGATACATTTTTCATTTTATATTTACATAAATGGTCATAAACATAGATTTAATGAATATATAATTTTTATTTATATATATATATATATGTGCCTCTAAAGGTGAACTATTATACTCTTTTAATTCATTCGATGTATAAAAATTTGAAAACATCACTAGTGTGTACTTACGAAGTACTATATTCAGAATGTGATAAAATTAATTTTACATCATTTAATTGTAAAAATTGTTATAAAAGTTTATATAAAAAACATATGTGGTCATATTTTCATAATAAATATTTTTTTAGATGAAAAAACCTTGAACAAGGTTCATGTACCGAATCCATAATTCTAAAACCTACTTGAAAAAAGAACATTTTTTACACGAATTTTGATTTTAGTAATGAAATTATTATTAAAAGTAAAATAATAAATTATAATAGAATGATAAATAGTATTTTATCTATGAATAATGTAATATAATATATTTTTAATAAATGATTTTTTTACATATAATAATTTTTAACTCATAAAACATAAGAAGAGACTTGAGGTAAGAGATTTATGTGAAAATATCATTTCTTTTCTAGATTGTATCTATTTAATTTTCATTGAGAGAAATTTTGTATTCCTTTCCCTATAAAACAATTTTATTTTATTATCATTTTATTATTTTGTTTTTTTTAATTTCTTTCCATACATTCTCCTCTGATTTTATTATAAAATTATCAAGAATTTATTTTTATGTAAAGTCAACCTTATTTTTTATTTGGCACATAAACTTTTTATTCCAAGTACATGTTTATAAAATTGATTTCTAGAATATTATTTTTCATGTTCAAATCATTATTTAAAATTATTTTCCCACATATATTAATTTATTGTTAAAAATAAATGGAATCTTACGTTCATTTTTCATATGAGGTACTTTTTATGTTCTTACAAGAAATTTGAAATGAGTATTGGTTTTTACATTTATTACACAAATAGATTTTGTTTTTTATGAACAATATTTACTTATAATATTCCTTTACATTATTCCATAGTTATTTTCAACAAAAATTTATTCCCTAATATTCTATAAATTTTTATATTTTAAATAATTGATTTAAAAATGAGAATGGAACATTCTTCAAGAAATGTTCAATTGGAATTTTAAAAGAATTTTGATATATATATATATATATAAACATCCTTTGTTTCTATATATAATTTACTAGACAGGTGATTTGATGATACCAACCATATTTTTGTCTGTATGGTTACCGATTATGATACTAAAATATTTATGAAAGCAGTTTTTTTCACTTGTTAAGTTATGGTTGAATGATAAATGTTTTTATGATCTTATTAAATAAATTTGATTGAATAATGATTATATAGTGGTTGGAAAAATATATTCTTCCAATTAATTGGGTAGTATGATTTGGATCTCTCATGATAAGATTATGAAAAAAAAAATTAACAGCTACAATCACATTTTTATGTGATAGTATGATTACATCTAGATATGATAAAAATATTATATTTGGATATTTTTTTTGAATTTATAGGTTCATATTTTACTATTTTATTATAATAACATATTTAAATTCTCATAATATTATGAGTGGAAATGGATTCAAATAGATACGTTCACAAGGAATATTATTTCCTTTGACAATGATTCCACATGCCTATAATATGAATTTTTATTTATTATTACTTATTTAACACACATAATAATAATACATCTGGATATGAATTTATTATATTGTTTTTCATATATGTTTTTTTATGAGCCTTTTATATGGGGAATAAGAACATGATAATGTTATCTTTCCCTTAGGATAATATTTTGTTTTCTTATCAGTTATACCATATGTGTTTACCCTTATTGATCTTCTGATCTCAACCATTCTTATGAATTACATCCCCTAGTATGGATGGATGGTTCTAAGTATGATATGTATATAAGAGTATAACTATGAAGCTCATTATTTGATATTTTGAATATATTCTAACAAAAATTTGACTATGTATCTATATCGAAATAAATTAATCCATTATAGTTATTGACCATTTATTATTGTTATATTTAATAAATATTTATCTAAAATTATAATATATTTATATTTTTTATGCTCATACCACTTTAGTTCATATCAAAGGATGGTTTATTTATTTTTGGGTATTTGTTTTTGGTAAATATGAAAATATAACCTTATACAACCTATGATGAGATAAAATTGATATAGTGTGAACATAGAAGTGTCATAGGTTTATTAGAATGTTTTATAATTTAGTACATCATATAAAATATTTTCATGATTACTATAATTGTCATATCTTCATTCTTACACAATGTTTTACGGTTTTTGAAAATGGATTAAACTAGAAGAAAACATGAAAAAAATTAATTTGAAAGGTAACATTATGGATTTCCCCCCAAGAAAGAAAATGGATTTTGAGATAGGATGAAATATATTATAGTTATTCTTACTCATCTATATCAATCTATATATAATAACATAAACCATGATGATCTCTAAAATTCACCAAGGGGGGAGAAACATATGATTTAGTCTTTTATGTTATAATTTCCACTCTCATTTTTGGGGGTCGTCTAATCATATAGTTTCCTAGAAATTGATCATAGTGAGGGAAAATATATCTCTTATTTTTCAATGCTCAGACCATAAGAAATTTGTCTTCGTTATCTATCACAAGGAAGGTGAAGATGGTAAATTTTACACTATTATCAAGAACATGTGGAAAGTTGAATAAAAAAACCATGGAATGGGGGGGTTTAAAATGCTATTTAACTGTAAATACATTTTTTTTATCTATATACTAAGAATGAAATAATTTTTCTATAATTGAAATATTAGGATTATAAATTCACTAGTATATTTGAGAAACAATACTAGACATTCATGGTTTGATTCTAAAATTATAATCAACACTTTGAGAATAACTGATCACTTATTTAGCAGCCTCAAACCATGTGCATGAATGATGTTAGTATAAGAAACTTTGGAAACTAGTAAAATAACTTTAAAAATTCTCTTAAGGTATAATTATAGTGCAAGAACTCCAAATATTTTTTAAATATTAGTGATAAGAAATGAAAAATGGAGGTTCATGGAAACTCTAATGGTAAATAACATAGAGGAAAGAAAATAAAACCACATATACTCCCAAAAGTTTGGTGAAATAACTTAGGATATTATCTAAAAGTAACTGGAAAATTATTCAATTATGGGAAGGTTGCCCTTTGAGATGGTGGTTGTCAGTAGGGGAAGAAATGATTATAAAATTAAATAGTGGGGAAGAAGTATTCAACCAATGATGTTCAATGATTAATTTTCATGAAGATTAATCATTATGGGAATAAATTCACCAATATAAAATCAAATTTGAATGATAGGCCTCAATAAACCCATACAAATGAGATACAGAGAAGGAATTTGCAATCATTACAAAAGTATGTGAAGGGAAAGACATGATGAAATGTACACTTATCATAAACTCTACTAAAATAATTGTATTGTTTTATTCTCCATATATATACTCATTTATATATGATTAATATTATAATATTATTATATCACCACCTTAATTATTAGATATTGAGTTATCTGTAAAAAAATTCTAATGGTGTGATTATCACATCTTATGTTTATAACTCCTCTATAATTGAATAATATTCGTATGTAAATCCAAATTTTTTTTTGATTCAACCTCTAAGTTGAATTTGATTTTATTTAATGTGAGTAATTTAATTATTTATTTCAATACCATACTATTTCCAAATAAGATAAGTCACATTTAATATTTTGAATCAAATTTTCTTTACATTCGATGTGATTATGGAAATGAACATCCAATGGAAATTAGTTTAATTTAATGGGTCTTACTACTTATTCACGAGGGATATTTTTCTCAAATTTTATGAGAGTCATATGTGTATTTAATTCATGTATTTTAGGACGATTAAATATAGTGATTTATATAATTTAATTAATATTTATTCCAATTTTCGACAATTTGAAATGTTTCATGATCTTTGGAAGTATACAACCAATAATAGATAATGGAATAAAAATACGTGAATATGGTGAGAAAAATACGCCTCATGCCACAAAATTAAGTTCCATGACAGGAAACCGGAAAATAAAATGCCTCCCAGGATGATGGATTATAATGGAACACATTAGGGGAATGAAACAGAAGAACCAGGGTGAAAAGGATCTTTCAAAGTTGGAAGATGAACTTAAATGTTATATAATCATTACACATCATCTACTAGTATAGGACAAGAGTGAACATATACTGTGTTGTGAAAAATAAATCATTCATAGGAAGGCCTAAGAATTTCACTTCATGAAATAAATACATAATGTGAATGTTTACCGACTAACCAATTAATTAGATTTTGACAATATTTTCAATGATATAATTTTTCTATGTCCCCATGATCCACCAAGAGGATTAGTTTATTACATTATGGTATCATTTAATTTTACTTAATCCTTTAATGAAATTATTAAAAAATTTATGAGTTTCTAATTCTCTATTTTATGGATTCCAAATTTTCAGGAGCGAAGTTGTGCTACAACAGGGTCCTCCACCACATTCTCTCTGATTTTCATTATTATTTATTTTATATCATTAATTTTCCCTTAATACCAAATAATTATTATGACGGGGTATAACCTGACTTGTTCAGGGGATAGGTTTCGGAAGGGGAGGTTTTTTTGTATTTATTTATTTAATTAAATTTCTATAGTTTCTTTTCTATAATTTATATCTCCAATTCCAATAAATTTATTTTTGTTTGAACAAAACAAATGTTTAAATAATATTGATGAAACATTTTACTTGTGGTAATAGGTACTCTAATTGATTCATTCCCATTTCATTATTCATGGAAACCATGTTTAAATATGGTATCAAGACAAAATTGATTCAGTAATAACCTAAATTACAAGACTAATTTGGGATTTACACATTGATGATGGTATACCATAACCATTGGATCCACCTTGTCTCAAAGTTGACACAAAACATGGTATAATCCATTTATTTTTTTTTAAATCCAATTACACCAAATCCATGGAACAATAATCCCCAAAAAATCCTTTTAAATTGATTTCAAACCAAACCAATTTACATTTTTCTCTTTCTATATTTAAAAATAAATCAATATCCTTTATTTTCTTCAGAAAATTCGTCAAACAAAATTTAGTAACACAAATATTTCAATAAGCTAATCAACATAATATCATCGCCTCTGGGGTATCAATATCAAAATGTTATTGTATTAAATTTAATTATTTAATTATAATTTATATAATTTCTAAAAAATTGTATTTTGATTAGATTTGAGGGAAATAACTATCCTCTTTGGACTATCAAGGAGAAACTCAACTTTGATTATATTCAATTTATTCTTGAACATCCAGATGTATTTCACAATTAATTTTCTAGTCTACCCCTTAATCATGACTTTTTGTCTTTAATAAAACTCATATATAGTGATACACCTATTTTAATGTATTCTTATAGAATATCCCCAACTCAGTTTCAATAAATTTTTAAGTAACTCCAATATATTATAAAAAAAATTATACACCCAAGTGCATCACCATGGGTTAAATTTTTATTTTAGTTATGCAAATAGATGATAAATTGTTTTCTTTTTATTAATTATTTATAAATTAAGAAGATACATATCAGGAAATCTATCCTTTACACAATATTAATGAATTTTTGGTTAATATTTTTGAAGATAAGTACTTTTCCAAGATTAAAATTTGTTTTCAATATCTTAGATTTATATTCATGAAGGAGTATATACCCAAGATAGACTTCCATATGAGTTATGATCATTATAAATTTATAGCGATGTCATTTTCACTTACTAATTACCATATATCATTATGATTTTATTAAATATAATGTTTACATATTACTTCAATTAGTGTGACGTTGTTTTTATAGATGATGACATCATATGTTCCAAAACCAATTAAGAGTGTGAATATCACTTATGAATTGCATTGAAGATATTGAGGAAAGATTATTTGTATGCTAAATTATTGAAGTGTGAATTATATATATATATAAATTTTCGTTATTGGGTCATATAATCACTTGAAATTGTATAACGATGGATACATAAAATATTTAAATATATAAAAATGGAGTGGACTAACCATGGTGTCCTAGTTAAATTGTATTCATTGATTTTATGAATATTATTAATTATTTGTGAATAGTTTCTTAGGGCTATATAACACACCGAACATGTTGACAAGGAAGGGATTCATCTTTTTATGGATTGATTAATGTGATGAAAATTTCAAGGAGGTGAAAAGAAGGTTAGTCAACTCACCTCTCACACACTACCATACAGTGTATAAGTGTTAGATATCTATAGTGATTCGTTGAATAATGTATTGGGATGAATATCCTTATATAATTACATGACAATATCTTATGTCTCACGCAAATAGAAAAACCATTTGAAGAATTACTCGACTAAATATTTCAAGTTGGTAGAGTTATTTTTTCATCAAGAAATAGTAGAATTTTATTTATTGGGAAAGGTGTGATATATTTAAGGATCCAAAAAAATTGATGAATATATTCACTCTAAAATTGTTTAATATACACCAAAAGAGATTGTTGGAATTTATTAAGGATTATGACTGATCAATACACATTCAAATTCGAAAGGAAAATAATGTGTTAGATTCTCTGAGTAAGAAGGAGCATACTATTTTTTCAATGATTATGATTAAAAATCATATAATATTTACATATTTAAGAATGAAGGAACATGAAATTCTGAGAAAAGGGGAATAATTAGTTCTTTCTCCTTATAATATTCAACCATCCATCAATTTTAGGATTTAAGACATGAAAAAAAAGGATTTAGAACAAAAAAATATGATTACCAAATTTCCTATGTTTATCCTTTATTGTGATAGAATTATACAGTTTAGGAATTTAGTATGTGTTATGTCAAAAGAAGACATAAATAATGATTTTTTGGATGAATCGTATAGTTCATCATTTTCTATTCAATATAGAGGCATGGAGATGCATAAATCTCTAAAAAGTCTATTTTTTTAGAATATTAGTAAGCTATGGTTGATAGATATATATATATGTGATTTTTACAACCATTACCCAAAAAAATTAAAATGGTAAATCTTTTTCATTATTTTAATTGTCAGACTCTCCAAAAAAATATGAAGGGAAAATGTAATTTTGATTTTAATTCAATTGAGTTATGATTTAAGAAAATTTAATTTTTATAAGAAAACATTTCTCTATTTATCATATTTATAGATTATTAATTAAGGATGTGGAAAGGTTTCATGGAGTCCCACTTTCTATTATATCTTATCTGGATCTGAGTATTACCTTGATGTTTTATATAATTAGTCAATAATATTTTCTGATGGATTTTATGTTTATGACTGGATATCATTCTTAGAAATATGTTTTTTTGAATAGGACAATTAAAAACATAGAAGATATAATGAGATCATATTTTATTTATTTTTATGGTGGTTAAAATCAATAGCTACATTCGCTATAATTTTCATACAATAATAGGCTTCAACTAAGCAATTATATAGTTCCTTATAAAGTCATCTATGGTAGGATGTTAGGACCTCTAATGTGTTGGGATGAAGTTAATGAATAAAATATTTAGGGACCTGATATAGAATAGAAGATTATAGATAATTCTTCACCTAATCAATATCACATCAAGGCATCTAAATGTGAATAAAAAATATATACTAATTTGTTTAGCAAGATCTTGAATTGGATGCTAGTGATAATGTATTCTAATGAATATATCCCTGAAATAATGTCATTAGATTTGGAAATATGGGAAATATTATCACTAGATATATAAGAACCCTTTTAAATTCTTGATCATGTTAATATGAGTATTTATCAGTTTTCACTTCCACTGAATCACTCTGAAGTACATGATGTGTTCTATGTATCACTCCAATGGATGAATATAAATGAACATTAATATATACGGAACTCATGGGTCATAAAAATGAATCATGTTCCATCTTATGATTAATAATAGAATTACATATGTTATCATATTGATAATGTTTTCTGGAATAGGAACACAAGTCTGTTAAATGTTTTATGGGAAAAGTATAAGTTTAATGAAATTTCGTGGAAACCTGATGATGTCATGTGGACAAAGTATACTTGTTTTTTATATTATATTGAAAAACATTAGATGATGGAATTATTATAATATGGTTAGGATGGAACTTTATATGATTTTATCATATATTCCTATTCCATAAAATCTTATTTATTTGATAACATTATTTAAATAAAACACCCAGTTTAAATGAACTAGGATATACATTTGAAAAATTATTCAAGAATGGGGGAGTCATTGGCTAAATATTGGATTAGAGGACATGAAAAGGACTATATAAATGAATAATTTTATTTATATTTATGAAAATAATTCATTGGTATTTAAATATTTATCAATAAAAAAATTCATTTTAAGGTAAACTCAAATTATTCCTAGAAATGATTTTTCAAACTACTATTCTATTTAGTATTGTATTATTATTTAAAAATTAATTTATTTAATATATTGAAATTAAATCTCTTAATAAAGGATTAAATATTTTTAATCACAAAAATATCTATAATTTAATATATTCTACTTAATTATTCATCATAATGAAGAGTAAAACTATATAAAAAATTACAAATGTTATGGAAAAAACTTGTGTACCATGGGGATTTAACTATGTTATAATGGTATAAATGAATCCTAAATCTATATAAATTTTATTTTATAAGGATAATTACAACACAACTTATCATTCGTTATAATAGTTTTCCATTTGGTGAATCTTTCATAAGAATGTGACTTCATATTTTTGAAATAATTTAATAAATTCCATGTATGTCCCTCCCCTCCATAAAAAAAGAGAACACATTATCCTTCATTATTCACTCAATTTATGCCCTATAAATAAACCAATACCTAAAAAAATGTAACTAGATTATTTAAATTCATTTTTTATCTTCTGGTCTGGCCCTAAGATTATCCTATAAAGACTTAATTCTTGTTCAAAGATGTCTCTCAAAAAAGAGGTAATCATCATACCCAAATATTTAAAATTTTATTTATAATTAAAATTATTTTAAATATATTATATAAATCATAAAATTATTAACCAATATTCATAAATATACTGATATGTTATTAGGATTACTGGACTACCATTTTCTACATTCTTTCCATTAAAATGGAAATGAAACTATTTCTCATTAGTACATATAGACTATCAAAAACACTTAGCGATATGATTCATTTTCCATAATCATATTTCATGTATTGATATTATTATTGATTTAATATATATAAATATATATTATATTAATATCATAATTATTCTTCTAAAATTATAATATCCAATTTACCATCTTACTTTACCTTCTATTAGAAAACGAAAATGTCACTCGTATGTATGTGTGGACTATCACCTCCATGGAATGATATGATTAATTTTACATTAATTTTTAAGTGTATATTCACAATGAAATATTTAATTAATATATAAATTCTTCTTTACTTAATTTTATTTATATAATGGTAAACATTTATTTACATTTATCATATTTGGTCCATCAAAAAGTGATGTCACTCCTCAGTATGTACGGAGTAGCATCTCCACGATGTGATGCAATACATTTTTCATCAATGTAATATATTAATTGTTATAAAAATGAATATAATTAGTAAATATTATGATTTTTCCATTATCTTTATTCTAGAGATTATAGAACCCATAAAAAGGTGAAATTTCCCAAATGATTGAACCAAAACATGCATGGAAAATAAACCCATTTTCACCATAAATTTCATTTTAAAATTGGAATTTTCTATAAAAGGATAATTGAAAATTATAAAGGAATGGTACATAATAATTTATATATGCATATAATTATGTAATTGAATTATAGTATTTATATATTTATCATATTTGATGTTTGAACACATAAAATGAATGGTGGTAAATGTTGTATGGAATTTATGTAACAATAACATTTCTTTTCAAGCTATCTAATTAAATTTTTAATTGAGGGAAATTATATGATCCTTATATTATAAACCCATTCCATTTTCTTCTCTTTTAGTCAGTTGTTGGGTTTTTATGTTTTAATTCCACACTCCTCTATCTGTTATATAAAATGATTTAGAGAATATTTTTTAAGAAATGTAAAACATATTTCTTCTTTGGTCGATGAAATGTTTCTCCCATGTAAATGTTCTTAAAAAATATTCAAAGATATTATTTTCCAAGAACAATGTATTATTTAAATTAATTTTCAAAAATATTATAATTTAATTTTATTTTACTAATATGAATATTCTTTTCATATTCCAAATGAGGTACATTAAAAAAAATTCAAAAACATATTAATGATTCTTTTTATAACATAATGACATAACAATATCTTCTCCCACCATGTCTATTTATATTTGAATACTACTACAATAGGTTTAATTTATATTTTCAAAAAAGCTCTTAAAAAGTTTCTATTATTTTGTATATTTTAAATAGTTGATTGCAAAATGATAATGGTATCATCCTTAACAATTGTGCAGGTGTTATTTTAATGGTTTTTTATCTATTTAAAGATCTATTTATGGTACATATACTTCATTAGAACTAAAAATTAATTATATTTTTTAACATGGTTTTATCTATTAGAAAAAGTTTTTTTTCTATTGGAAAAGCTTTTTACCAATTAATTTTTTTTATCAATATAGTTATGGTAAATACTCTATCAATAAATGTTATTATAGTTGATAAAATAGTTCTCTTGTAATTAGAATGATGAAAAAGGTAATTTTAATTTTGGCTAAAACATTTAGCAAAATAGTCATATAATATAATTACCTATTGATAATATTGTTACCTATAATTATATATTCATCAATAATATTATTAACAATATTATATTAAATACCACTACTCAATATCTATTTTTAAATTATTTTATAAAATATATTATGTGTGGGAATTTCAATATTTGTTACAAAGATTTTATATTATTTGTATTTTTATTAATATATATATATATATATATAATATTTATTATATTATTTATCTAATAATTATAAAATTTTTGTACATGAAACTCTAAAATACTAACGATTTTTTTTAGAAAAAACTTGTTGAAAAACAATTTAAAAACATGTTCATCTTTAATCTATTTCTCTCATACATTGAGAGTATCTATAATGGTTTACACTAATAATGGGATTCACACATGTAGTTAGGTCCACGTTCATGCAGATTCCATTTCTTGCACAAATACTTTTTTATGGAAGTATCTATATTTGATATTGTAGTCACGGTAATGGCTCCCCAATATGGTCCCATTTTTTTAATTTCATTGGTGGTCCCATTTCTTGCACTTGTACTTTTTGATAGAAGCATAAATTTATGAGATGGTTGTCACTATCATGGTTCACCACACATTTAAGAATGTACCCTTTTAAAAACATTTAAATGGAATCATTTCATCCCCTATCTCACAATAAAATTAAAATAAGGATGTTTATAAAAATAATTAATAAAAAAATTTCAAACTTGTTCTATAAAAATAATACTGGGTCTGTTATGAATCACTAAAATCATAAAAATATCCCAAAAAAATTATTCATTATTCCGATATGGATTATTGGTTTAGGTATATTTCAATAAATTTTATATAATGTGATGAAAGATTATGTATTTGGGGAAGAAACAAATACATGAATTTTTTATTAAGTTGTTCGTGGGTCCTTGAATTTTTTTAGATGTGTCTAAAATAATCTAACATCTATGCCATCTGAATTCCTTTTTTTTTTATGAAATTGATTCACCATAAAACATGTGTTATGTGGACAATATTGATAATGACTTTATGAGAGTCCCAGACACCAACAATCATTTACGACCCTAGAATGCAATCTATATTCAACATCAAGTCCACCAAGGAACACCTAAAACAAAAAATACCCATTTTCAAACCTCATTAAATGATTATAAATAAGGCATTGTTTTTCATTGAAATTTTTTTAATAGGTAATCACATTGAAGAATCCATTAACTATGAAATGGGAATTCCTACACTTACCAAAAACTAGATCTTTAATGGGTGAATCGATTTTTGAAACAAGGATAAAGTAACAAGTACATGGATATGCTGATAATGGTTTACAACTAAAATCCTTGAACCTTTGAAAATGCATATTACATGATTTTTAGTTCATATATGAACCCACATATTTTATGCTAGAAACATGTTACCTATAACCCTAAAAATATAAAAACACTAATTAGAAAAATTATAATTCCATAAACAACTATACATGAAACTATAAAATTTATAAAACTAAAAAACACTATTCAGTAATATTATTACCTATAGACATAAATAATAATCATGGAACCTTCAAACCTCTAACATACAATCCTAAAAAACAATAACATACAAACATTACAAATTTTACTTCCTAACACACGAACCAGAAAACATATACTATAAATTATTAAATATAGGAATAATAATAAATAATTTTTACATTGATATTTTATTCACATTATTTATAATAAACATTTATATTAAATTCAAATTTAAATAAGAAATTGTACGTCGGGCCTTTCATATTGTACAAAAACAATGATAATTTGATTATAGAAAAAAATAGGATTTTGAATAATTTTTACACCTCGTGAAGTGGTAGGAATCACCAAAATGAATAGTATATGACACAAAATTAGGATCATTACCTTATAAATATTTATTTTTTATTTAAAACAAAAAAAATTATTTTACGAAATACATATCTATATTATAAAACCATCAAAAATATTTATAAATGTTGTTTATGTATTTGGATGAAATCCTTTCTAAGATGTTTCTAAAAATTAAGAAAAACTAAAATAAATATAGAAATGATAACACTATAAATTAATGAATGAAAATTTTATTAATATTAATTTAATTAAACATTTTATATCAAAAAATAAATTTGAATTTATAAATAATTTTATAAAATTTTCACAGAAAAAATAAGTATTAAGAGAAATAAGATATCAAAAACTATTTTAGTGTGCTATATTTATAACAAAACCTATAGAATTATACATTTCTATATAAATAATTATTAAAACAAATTAAAATTAGGAATATAAAAAATTGAATGAGAATATATATTTCAGGATACCTGGTTTTCAAAGTGCTACAATGGTAAAAATATCAGTTAATATTTAAAAAATCAATCATTCCACTATAAATCTAGGCCCTTCTAAAATAATGATCACTATTGAAAACTAAAAATAATATGGCTTCCAATAACCCTCTAAAGTAAGCTTCCTCCATTAAAAAATATAAGAAAAAACCTATACAATGTATCCCAAAATAATCAAATAGATATGAACAAATTAAAAATTCTTGAATTCAGACTGTGTCAAACCAACATAAAAATATTCCAAATTGTCAACAAAATATGAAATTCCCCCTTTAATACTGCTTTGTCAAAAAACAATTAACTTCATCTTTTAAAAAATAATTGATTACACCATTTTATGAGTTTATTGATTTATCATAATTAAGGGAATATGTTTTCCATACAATTTTCTATCATGATTTGTAATGAAATACTATATTTAAATGAAAAAAAAAGTATGTTTGATATCATTTAATTATTTTTCAATATAATGTAAAAATAAAGAAAATCCAAATAATTTTAAATACTTAATATTCCCACCAAAACCTTTAATGTGAGTCCAGTATACATCTCAAAAGGAAAAAAATTAATATTGTTCATCTAAAAACTTTTAATTGGTTATGAATACCTTGATAATTTATGAACACTATAAGAGATAAATAATATTAATTGGAAATAGACAGCAGTACGGACTGAAAAATGGATGTGTTTGATACACCTAATATTTTTTAATTCTAATATATCAATTTATAAACCCTAATACCTTATTTCTAGGATTAAACTAACACTATACCAACACATTCTATGAGTACATTCACTTGGGTATCTTTACATCTAGTGGAATCCTATTGAACCACATAATTCAATATGAAATGTGAGAAGAATTTTATATCCTCAATCATATTATAAATAATAATAATGTTAGGAACTATCTCCTAGGCCCATGCTGTGACTACCCCAAGCCCACCTTCCATTAAACAGGGGATAGAAACTAGCACCGGAAATGTTTTTCCCCAAAACATGAAGGCAGTGCCTTTAAATATGTACGAACGCAGAGACAAAAATGCAATAAGATGTAAACACGAAGTAAAACTAATGTAGAATAAGTGTGTATTGAAAGTAAGTGGTCGGTATACAAGCCCAACTAAATAGATAAAACTACAACTGAATACAGAAAGCAGCACCTAAGATCATCCACCAGGGATCCTTCCTGAAGGGTAGGTACAACTCTTCTTCACATCTCTCCATGTTAACTGTCACCTCCGTCCACTGTCAGGTCCTATCTCCCTGTGTCTCAGTAAAGGCTACATGTCATGTTTACAAGACACAACAAGGTGCAGGTGAAGCCCATGTAGGGGTGAGTATAACAATACCCATTGGGGACCCCAAGAACCACGATGGTCTTTCAGAATTGCAGTATGGAAAATCACAAAGCACAATTTCTATCACAAAGCACAAATCGTAAGACTCTCCTTAAACAACGTATAAGTAAAGCACATAAGTACAGATGATTAATCGAAAAGCTTGATCATCTTATTCTATCAAGAGGTACTGCTACTGACATATAGAGTCTGACTCACACTGGATCGATAGATATTAACCCCCGCATGACCCATAAAGGATCTTACCCACCCGGAGTGAATAAGTACTAACCCCCACAAGACCCACACAAGATCCATCCCACAAAATATCGGTATGGGTTGACCCACATAATATCACAGAGTGCTGACCCGCATAGGATCTAACCAACACAATATCAGTATGTGTTGAACAACACAGTATCGTTGAGCGTTGGCCCACACAGGATCTGACCCACATAGGATCGCTCGGTACTATCCTCTGTATGTTCGGTCTTCAAACTCCGCATCACTACCAGAAACTGACTTCCCTCTCATAATACGCATGATTCTGGGAGAACCGGCCCTCAAGAAATCAGTTGTATTTCAACGAGAATGATGTTCCATGAAGAACTTCCCCAATGATCCATCGGGTCATAAGGGTTCCAATGCAACTGACGGCGTGTCAACCGGACACTCGGTATGTAAGTTATTTTCATTTTAATTCCAAGGGCCCGGTTGGTTTCGGGGTTGGTCAAACCCATCCATACTGAAGCATTTTCTCAAACACTCATGGAGTATTTGAAATGGACTGTGTCGCTCCAAGGATCTAATCAGCACAAACTGTTCGTCAAATGGATGTCTGATTCACAAGTTAGTCATTTTAGCGTATTTAGGCCCTCGAGGGGTCTGGGTCTGGTCCGACCTGATCCACACTGTCCCGAACAAGCCAAGGCCAGCCTGGTTGGGTTGGGCCGTGGTGGGCTCAACCCGCTAATTTGCAATCCGAGTTGCCCCGCAGCACAGTTCGGCCCGTTGGCATGCGCGACCTACCAGGTGACACGGCCCGGGGTGCTGGCGTGGCTCGCTAGCCGGGTGGCCTCTATCTTCTTGAATATATCAAGAAGATCCGTTTAAATATTCAATTAGTGGCACCTCGTGGTACTGTCACATGGTCTGCACGATCCACGAGATGAGGGTCCCCTCCTGCCACGGCTTCCATATCGCATCTCCTTCACCATGGTGTGCGACAGCACGCCGCCTCGCCAATGCGGTAGGCCGGTTGTCGTCCGCCCCCATCGCATCCACTATGGCACCAAGCGGTGTATCCCTCCTCTAAGGGATGGTGAGCGTTGGTCTTCTCCTCCATCGCTGGCAGTAGTCTCTTGTGCCATCGTGCCGATGGAGCATCTACGGGCCACATGGTGACCTTCATGGGTCTGTTCTTTCTTCTGAAGGCGCTTTCGGCCCTCTTGGGTAGTCACCATCACTACGCGCCTCCCGGTTTCCTCATTTCAATGATTTAAAAATCATTCCATGAAGAAATAATCAAGAAATGAAGTAGAAAAGGGTCCGAGCATTGTTCGTTGATCCCACACCCTCTGTGTTGGAATTATAACAAGCGGGAGATAATTTATATAGCGTTAAAAAATAATAAACCCCATTAAAATCCCCCGCAATGACAACCAGCAATTTCAAGAACGAGGATAAGAGCCATGGTAATTTATTGAATTAAAAGATAACACCTACCTAAAGAAATATTGGAGTCATCACGATGGTGAAATGAGAATCCTTTCTTTGATGAATCCATCGACATTCATCCCTCCTAGTTTGTTGATGCTCGCTCTTCCGTCTCCATCAGTGAAAAGTGTCACATCACTTTGACAGAGGCTCCTCGCTTGAAGAAGTCATGTCAAAAACTCTTCCCCATGCCCCGTTTAAATATAAGGGGGTAATTGTGGGTAAACAAATGAGGAATTAATGAGACTCATTAATTGACGTAATTTTTGTGATACATTAATTGATTTAATTAATGTGCCACATTAATTATGTGAGGGGTGGTTACCCAACCGAAGAGTAAAAAGGCATGTAATATCCCATATTTAAAGTTATGACCACCTCTGTGGTCCCTGCCACCACGGCATAATAGGTGTTAGGAAAAAAAAGAAATAAAATTACAATTCCCATGTTATTTTATTATTTCCTTAAAAGGTGTAAAAACTAAATTTTTTCACCCGAAAAACTATTGTCAAAGTTAAGTGACTCTTAAGCGATTCATGTCACTCCAGATTCAATGGTATCCTTAGATTTTTAATCTGAGCAACAGTTCATAAGTTGGAAAATGCCGCTTGCGTTTTTACTGGAGGTACATTTAAAAGAAGTTCCGAAATTCATTCCAAGGACACTGGGCCTCAGAATCTTGAACCATAAAAATTCACAGACTTATAATAATCCCAAATTATTTAAACAAATTTAAATTAAATTTTCCATGTCATTACATTTTTCCAACCTTTGGGATTTTCATTCCCAAAAGCTAAAAAAATTATGGGAACAAATGGGGGTATTGGACACATATCTAGGCCTCCCACCGTAGTGTGATATCCTGGAGATTCATGTTCTAAAAAAGAACTCACACTAGATGTATCGACTACCCATAAAGGACCCGCTCATGTCGATCTTATATCTCCACCAGGAACTCCGCAAAAGTCACCTTGTCATCGACGTCATGCTCACCCCAGTCAATAATGTGCGATAGATCAGGCACATACTTCCTTACCAATGACTTGTGGAAAACATTATGAACTTGGTGCATCTATGGGGGAAGATTTAGATGGAACACCACCTCGCCTACTCTGTTAGAGATCTGAAAGGGTCTAATGAACTATGGATATATCCTATTGCCCCAGCCAAACCTCTGTAATCATCGTCGGGGTGAGACCCGTAGAAAGACATGGTATCCCTCCTAAAACACCAAGGGTCACTGCCTCTTGTAGGAATAAGACTTATGATGACTCTATGTAGTCCTCATCTGCTCTTGGATGATCTACACCTTACCTATTGTAGCATGTACCAACTCTTCACCCAAAAGTGTTGACTCCTCTAGGTTTGTCCAGCAAAAAGGTGATATGCATTTTCGCCTATACAAATCGTAAAATGGATCCATTCTGATGGTGGAGTGATAACTATTATTGTATGAAAACTCCACCAAGGGTAGGTGGTCCTCCCAATAGCAGTAGAAATCGAGGACACAAGCACGAAGCATTTCCTCGAATGTAAGTATGGTCAGCTCTGTCTGACCATCTATCTGATGGTTAAAGGCGGTGCTCAAGCGTAGCTGAGTTCCGAACACCTCCTGTAATCCCTTCCACAAGAAAAATTTAAAACGTGCATCATGATCTTAGACAATCATCGATGGTACTCTGTGAAATCACACTATCTCCTGCTTGTAAAGGAAACCTAATCCTTTTTCTAATCCCTGTTCATGGATGGGTTGGAAGTAGGCTGACTCGGAAAGTCGGTCAATAATCACCCAAATAGAGTCATGGCCCCTGGACGTATGTGGTAGTCCTATCACTAAGTCAATGGAAATACCATCCCACTTACACTCTGGTACCTCATGTGGTTGTGCTAATCCCACCGGTACCTGATTCTCGGTCTTCACTTACTAACATGTGAGGCATCGGGATACAAACTATGCCACTACCTTATTCATCCCGGGCCACCAGTACTAACATTGGAGATCCTGGAATATCATTTCCACTCCAGGATGTACCGCAAAATGGGATGTGTGAAACTCCTTCAACAGCTCCTACCGTAGAATTACTGGTACTATGGTCTATCCTCTAAAGAAAACGATTTCATCCACACCTTCAGAAAATCTTCAGGTTGCTGTCCTAATGATATCAGAGCACACCGGGCCTCACAGTCAATGTCCCCAAGGTGTGCCTCCCAAAGCTCGCTGAAGAAGTGGGGGAGTTATATTCATATACTAGAGGTAAGTTTTTTCATCTCTATCCACAAATGATATTTGCAATGTGGCTAGCTTCTCTGTCACCTCATTCAGTAGTTGTAGACCATACCTCCTGCAATGAGCATATGCTACTACGTTTCCTTTCCCAGAATTACAAACTATGTCAAATACGTAGTACTAGAGGAACTATATCTATAATTGTTGTATCAGGTTTCATAAAATCTATGAGAAGATAAAGTTGAGGATATTGTGATCAAAGTATACTTTAAAATGTTATATAATAAAGTAGTGCTGCCATGTCTTCAGCACAAAGGCCACTACTGCAAACTCCAGCTCATGGAAATCATAATTATGCTAGTGTTGTATCAATTGTTGTGATTCGATGATTATCGCCATTCGATCCTGCATTAGGAAACAACCCAGTCTAGTCCCTGATGCGTCGCAGTAGACCACACACCCAATTCCCTCTTCTGGTAGCCTCACGATGGGGGCACTAGTTATTCTCAGGCTTAGCTTTTGAAAACTCTGTTGGAAATTCTCTGTCCACAAAAGGATGCCCCTTCTAATTCAAGACTAAAAAGGGTTCCACTACCAGGAGAAGCCAGTAACAAATCTCTTGTAGTACCCAGCCAATCCCAGTAAACATTGCACCTCAGTCACACTCTTGGGTGGCTCCTAGGTGAGCACTTCTTCTATCTTTGTTGGATCTACTACAACTCCAGCCTCCAAGATAACGTGCCTATGGAAGAGGAATTCCCATATCCAGAACTGGAACTTCAAGAGATTTCCATAAATCTAGTTCTCTCAGGGTGTATCTAGAACTGCTTGTAGTTGCGTGGCATTATCCTCCTCTGAAACCGAGTATATCCAGATGTCGTCGATGAAGCCAACCACATTGTGATCGTGGTATGGAAAAAAGATCATGTATGTGATACCCATGAACACTATCGGAGCATTGGTCATTCCAAAAGGCCTCACCAGGAACTCGTAATGGTCATACCAACAACTAAAGGTTGTCTTCGGTATATCCTCGTATCATAATCTAAGCTGATGATAGCCTGATCTGAGGTCTATCTTTCAAAACCAATGATCTCCCTTCAGCTAGTCGAAGAGATATTTGAACCTCGAGAGTTGATACTGATTCTTTCTGGTCACCAAGTTTAGGTGCTGATAGTCCACACAAAGCCTGAATCTCCCATATGGATCCTCGACTAACAAGATTGGGGATTCTAATGTAGAAATAGATGGCCTTATGATCCCCTTTCCCTGAAAGTCTTCCAGCTAAACCTGCCACTCCCGAAGCTCCACATGAGCCATCCGATATGCTGGTGTAGATATCGGTGTTTTCCTATGGTATAGGTAGATGTAAAAGTCTACATCTCTGCATTGAGGTAGTACTAGAACATTATCAGGAAAGCATCAGCATACTAATCCAACACTACAGGATAACTAGGACTCCTCACGCAAAATTTTTTGAGGGAGAGGCTAGCCAACTAGTGAGTGATCGGTTGAACCCTCCTCCGAGAAATCCCATCTTGTGTCGCAAAGGTTTTTTTCTCACTGGTGAATGAAAACCAGATCCCATGCTCTCGGAAACACCTCACTTTGTTCCTAAAATAGTTGATTTGAGCATGGACTGTGGATATCTATTCCAAACTCAAGATGACGTCATACGACCTCGATGATGCTACATTGAGATCTCAGCCGAAGCACTCACCTCATAGAGTAATGTCACACTACCTACACCAATTTGTAATCATCAAATCGTCTCTCATATGAGTCATTAATAGAAAGGATTGAGCTAAAAAACTCTATCAGAATCTCGGAGTTTCGAACAAGGGTCATTCCAATGAAAGAGTTACTGGAACCTTTGTCCATAAGTACTGTAGCTAGGGTGGAACAGGCACAGATCTTACCTTTGATAATATCTGGAGAGTTGTGGATGTAGGCCTCAGATGCGTAAAGTTTTTCTCACCCTTGTCCACCTGCTACCTATGGTCGGGGTGGACCTTCTGGTGGTGTTGGTGGAAGAACCTCAAATCTCCTCCCACTGTCTGTTGCATGACCTACTCCTCTGCCTCATCTTCCACTTTACGAACCTCCTCACATGAATCTCTACATGTGTCTCGGAATTCCCTCAATCATTTTAGGATCATCGGTATAGTGGTTCGGCCAGTCACGAGCCATGTGTCACTACCTACCACACGTGAAGAATGGTCTGCCTCCCATATGACCCTCTCTGCCTTGCGAGCTCTACACCTCCGACCCTACATCTTGGGGTCATCCACTGGTGGGTCTGGATCACTTGGACCTCTGCATCACTTCTCTAATGCCACCTGAAGATGAATCTACTAGCTATCATCCGGTGGTGGCTCTCACCGTCAGTGCATGTTCAGCTATGAATCTCTCCACCAACAAAGCACGCTCCAGCACTCCAGCCTGCATCAAGATATTAAGTGATATCATTGATGCTCTAATCTTTTGATGGTGACCCTAATCAAAGGTTTGATCCCTGATCAATGGATATTTTACCATTTCATTGGAGTAGAGAAAGAGGTCAATGAATCTCGCTGAGTAGTGGGCTACTATCAGGTTGCCCTGCTGTAATTGCAAGAGCTCATGAATATGAACTGAGCGTAGTTTTGCTGGAACAAACTCCACCCTATAGAAGCTATAAAAGTCCATCCAGGTGAGGGTCACCACATTATGTATCTAGAGCATCAGGATCCCCCTTCTCTCTTATGTTCCTTAGAAAAGGATATCAGCTAGGAAAACCATCTGCTCTACTAGTTTCTCAACCAAGAGAAAAAATATGGCCACAACCTTCAGCCAATCCTCAGCTGCCTGGGGATTTGTCTCTCCGGGAAACCTCAGAGGACTATGTCTCTAGAAATTGTACAATGAGCTTAGTTGGCATGCACTGTCTACTAGTGGGGCTGGTGTCATATGATTCCCAACAGTTGGTGGTGTTTCTTGTGCATAACCTGAAGGTGCCAACATAGTAAGAGGGCCCTTCACCATGTCCTCATTGCTTAGTGGGTCGTCATCTTGTACACACTCAGGAATCCAAGCTAGCTGTCTACGCGGTGACATCCTAAAAATAAATAGGTGTTCCATGGTCAAAAGTATTACCTAGTGCTCTGACTCAAAAGATATCAAAGTAAAAACATTTACAAAACTCACGCAATTGGTGTTTTCATGCACTGAGTCAAAAATAGGAATTCAGGGTCCTGGTGTATGGATACGTCAACCACCAAACCAACACTAGACACCCCAAACTGAAAGCCACACTCATAAAACATACCATTATTTCTTATAAAAATATTAGATTCCTGGTTGTTTGGTAGAACCAACTTCTCTGATACCACTTGGTCATGACCCATCCCCTGGGGCCTGTGATGTGACAACACCAAGCCCACCATATATAGGCTAGGGGTTGGTGACTAGAGCCGGAAAGGCATATCTAAATAAATGGGATGTAATTTCCTTTAAACCTGTAAAAAAATACCAACTAGAACACAATATGATGTAACCATGATAGAAAACTATTTTAGTATAAGTGTGTACTGAAAGTAAGGGGATGGAATACACTCCCATCTAAAAAGATACAACTATAACTAAAAATAGAAAACAGATCCTGAGATTGTACACCATGGATCCTACCTAAAGGCTAAATACAACTCGTCTCCATAGATCTCCATGTAAATTCTCACCACCATCAACCATCAGGTCCTAGCTCCCTGAGTCTCAGTCAAGGCTTCTAGACGTCTATACAAGACACAAAATTGTGCGGGAAAAGCCCATGCATGTGTGATTATAACAATACCTAGTAGGGACCCCGAGACCCCAAATGGTCTCTTAGAATCCCTCCAATGAAAACCACAAAGCATGATTTCAATCACAAAGCACAAAGCAAAAGACTCAACTCCAACCAAGTATAAGTAAAGCACATAAGTACAGATGATTAGTCGTAATGCTTGATCATCTTATTTTGTCAAGATGCACTACTGCTGACCATAAGGAGTATGACCCACATAGGATTGATAGGTACTAACCCATGAACGACCCAAACAGGATCCGACCCACCAGAAGTTGATAGCTACTAACCCCCATAAGACCCACATAGGATCTGACTCACACATGATCAGTATGTGCAAACTCACACAGGATCGTTGAGCACTGAACCACTTAGGATCTGAACCATAATGTATTAGTATGCACTAACCTACACAAGATTGTTGAGCATTGACCCACACAGGATCTGACCCACATAGGATTGCTCGGCACTCTCCTCCGTATGATCTGTCTCCAACCTCCACCTAACTGCCAGCCACTGGATTCCCACTCATAGTATGCTTGATTCTGGGAGAACCGATCCTCTAGACTTTGATAGTATTTTAACTAGAATGATGACACATGAAGATGTTTCACAATGATCTGTGATTTTATAGTGTTCCAACTCAATAGACGACATGTCAATCGGACGCTTGGTCGGTAAGTTATATGCATTTTAGTGTTGAGGAACGATTTGGTTTACGGGTCGATCCATCCCATCCATAATAAAAATTTTCCAAAACACTCATAGAGTATCTCAAAAGTATTTTCTCGATTCAATAATTCTAGCGATTTAGATGGTTCCTCAAATAGTCGTCTGGTTCGTATGTTACGGTCATTTAAGCATAATTGGGCCCGACAGAGGACCGACCTGGCTCTACCCGACCCGGTCTGGGCCGACCTGACCCGCCCCAGGTCCGACCTAGTTAGGCCCAAACTAGCAAGGGTTGGCCTAGTTGGGCTGAGCCTCGACAGGCTTGGCTCACTGGGCCACGGACCGGCTTTCCCACTAGGCGGTCCAGGCTGCTGGCTGGTGCGACGTGACCTCGTGCACTGGCACAACTCACCAGCTGGGTGGCCCCCAGATTTCCGAACAGCTCATGAAAATCTGTTTACATATTTAATTAGCGGTGCCACGTGGTGCCACCGCGTGGTCTACAGGATCCGCGGGGCACATTTCCCTTCTTTTCATGGCTTCGATGTCGCGACTCCTTCATCATGGTGTGTGACATTACACTGCCTTACCAAGTGGCTATCCGGTTACAGGTCTCCACCTTTAGTTTCGCTGCAATGCCTCCCTCCTCTGCGGCCAGTGAGCGGCATCCGCAGTCTCCACCATCGGTGCCGCCATGCCGGTGTCACACTGAAGAATCTTCTAGGGGCCATCATGAGAGCTCTGGTGTTCCGTTCATCCTTTCGGACGCACCTATGACCCTCTCGGGATGTCTCCATCACTACGCGCCTGCCGGTTTCCGCTTTCCGACGAGTTAAAAATTGTTCCACAAAGAACACGTCAAGAAATGAAGTGGTAGAAGGTCTGGGACTTGATTGTTTTTTCAGAACCCTTTGCGTTAGCATTATAATGATCGGGAGATAATTTGAAAAACATTAATAAAACAATAAAACTCGTTTAAATCCCCTGTAATGAGTACCCGTAATATCAAGAATAAGTAGAAGAGTATTGGGAATTTATTGGATTAAAATACAAACCCCACCTGGAGAAATGTTGGAGTCATCGTGGTGGTGGAAGGAGAATCGTCTCTTTGATGAAGTCACCAGCGTTTGTCGCCCCCAGTTCATTGTCGTCCGAGCTTTCGTCTCCATCGGCAGAAGGTGTCACCTCACATCTCCAGAGGTTCCTCGCTTGAAAAAACCATGTCAAAAACTCTACCTCAAGCTCCATTTAAATAGAGGGCGAAAGGTAGGGTAACACACTGATGAATTAGTGAGATTCATTAATTGGCGTAATTAATCTACCTCATTAATTGACGTAATTAATGTGCCACATTAATTATGTGAGGGGTAGTTATGCAACCAAATAGTAACTAGGCATTTAATATCCCATATTTAAAGGTGTGACCACCTCTGTGGTCCCTACCACTACTGCTTAATGGGTGGTAGGAAAATAAGAAATAAAATAAAAATTCTCATGTTATTTTATTATTTCCTTAAAAGGTGTAAAAACTAAATTTTTCACCAGACCAAGTGCGTTCAATGTTAAGTATCTCTTAAGAAAAACCTAGCAAAACGGACTCAATTTCAATCTCTTATTTTTAATCCCAGCATCAGTTCAAAAGATATAAAATATCACATTTGTGTTTATTGAATGTACCATTAAAAAGTGTCCAGAAATTCATTCTGGGCACACCAGGACATAGAATCATATGTGATAAAAAATCGTATATTTTTAATGATCCCAAATAATTAAAAAAAATACATTTAATTTTCCGACTCTTTGAAAGGAAAACACATTTTTTTAGAGTATACATTAAGATCATATTATAATATGACAATCTAGACATTTTTTCAATATTTCAATGTTTGGTAATTCAATAGAAAAATATTCAAAAAATGTGGGAATTAGATCGTAACATTAAATAAATTTTGAAGGATTCCTACCAAAATGAAAAATGAAATCTATATATACTATATTTAATCGTATTTTAGACAATATCTATGAATAATTATAAAGTTTACCTTATTATATATAGTTAATGTGAAAAATGAATAATTATGATCTACGAATGGGAAATTCTTGACAAAAATATAATCAATTAACATATATTATTGGGTGATGGTAGGTATTTGAACCACCATTTGTAAGATCGAATGGTAGAAGATCTAAAGGGGGTGAATAGAACAAATTAAAAAAATTAATCAAATAAATTTATTAGTTAAATTAATTGTTAATGATAATAATTATAATTAATTTCGAGTGTAAACAATAATGAAAGCCTATTTTTTATGATTTCTCTCTCCAAAGTGGACCTATAAAAGCCTTAATCCTTTCTTCACAAGGATAGATACATATTCACTATGCTGATTTTTAGGGGGAATTATAACCCAATAACAAAACCCTTTTCTAGTGGATGGATAACCACGAAACATTGAATTTTTATAAGGTGATTCACAACCTAATTACAACACAGAATATATATACCGAGAGCCACAACATGAATGGTATGGACTTTAGAATCCAATAGTCACAACCTGGGGAAAGTGCAGTGGAAGAATTATTTTTATGTGTAAAAGTATATAAAAAAAATATAAAGTGTGTGTGTCTTATTAGAAATAGTGTCACATATACATAGACTAGCTGAAGGAATAGATGAAAAATTAATGAATTGGAACTGTTTCTTCATAATTGTATTAGATTATCTCTTTAATGAAGTATAAGTTGAAGTAGATGTAATTTAGCACATTATATATAGTCGAGGTTGTTAAATAGAGTATCACACATGACATGGTTTTTATAATAGGTTGAAATTTCATTATATTATTCTTAAGAGAAAAAAGGGAATTGAAGAAGTTAAACTAATTGTTAAACAATGTTTCTTTGAACATGTAAATAAAATATATAAAATAAAATATTTGAATCAAATCTCCAAATAAAGTAACTAAAATTAAAAATAATTGAATTATTACGGATAGAAAAAAAAATCCTCTAGAATAATAGTGACAAATATCGTTTGAATTCAAAATATAAAGACCAATTAAAATATATTTTAATATCTAATTAAATGATAATTTAAATTCAAAGAAACACCATAAATATTTAAATTCTATTTAAAAAATATTAAATACTTATTAACTTGACATACTGTATAATTTTAAAAATTAATTATACTATTTTAAATACGAGAAAATTTATTCAAATTAAATTCTATATCATTAAAATTTAATTTAGAAAAGTGTATTACATATAAATTAACATAAAATATTATAATATAAATATTCCAAAAATATGTGTTGTAAGTGTACACATTAATAAATAACAAATTAATAAATATTATAAAACTGATTAGAATAAATTACTAAACAATCGTGGAATTAATACTAATTTAAATTCAATGTATAAATAAGTTTAAATGAGTCCATCATTCAAACGATCCCCATAGAACTTAGTAAAATAACACCATAAATATCACAAGATGATTGACTACACAAAAATATCTACTTTATAAACACATAAAATAAAAAAACAATATTAAGATGAATTTTGAACATTAAAACAATTTGAAATAATTTAACAATAGTAATAAATAACATAAAAGGAAAAAAACTAAAATATTGAATTCAACAATAGTAAATATTTTCAATAAATGTTAAATTTTAACTGTGAACAATAAAAATAAGTTGTAAAATTATAATAAAACACATTTGAAGCATTTTATAATTATTCACAAGGAATAAAAATGAATATTAAATAATTTTAAAACAAATAAAATTATAAAAACAATTATTATAAATATGAAATAAATAAAATATAGAAATATATGAAAAAAACATGAAAATTATTTTAGAATTGTAAAAATAAATTAGAATGAGGGTAAAATATAATTTAATTAATGGTAGAAAAATTATTTTATCGTTTTTGGTTTATGTATGTCAATCCAGAACATCATATGAATTTTAAACTAGAAAAATAGTTGAATTAAAAAAAATTCAACCAGACATAAAAAATAAAATTTTTGAGATCATTCTGAAAAATAAAAAATCCCTTTAATATGGAAGATATTGAGAATGATATCATAAAAAATAGTGAAAAACATAAATATAGAAACTCTAAAAATGATAAAAATATATCATTTTTAGGGGACCTAAATAAAATTTTAATTTTTTTATTATGATTATTGAAATTTTTAAAAAATTATTATCCTTATAACTCAAAAAATATAATGCAATTATAAATAAAATCCTAAGAAATATCTTCAAAATAAAAATGATTTCAAATTATGGAAATTCAAGATTTCCATATTTTATAAATAAATTTTGTCAATTTTTTCACGAGGATAAAAGTTTTAAGTATACTTTTAATATAATTAAATATATATTAATTTGTTTTCATTCCAATGGAATATGTTGTGTAATATTCCAATTAGTATAACTCATGTTTTAATAGAATAACTATAGAAAACATAACAAGTCAATAAGAAGAAAAATATTTTTCATACCCAAAGTACATATCATGTTTAGATAAAAATAAAAAATTGGTATAGAAATAATTTGAATTTGACCTAGGTGAATAAAATATTGATAAAATGTTTATCTTTAAAATAAAATAAGATTTATAAAAACTGGATCATTGTAACACTATATAAAGTTAATACACAGTGAGAATGTAAAATATTAATTTTCACATATAATGATAAGAGGGTTTTAAAATATAAAATACTGATTTTATTTGTATTCAAATAAAATATAAAATAAATTTAAATATCATCCTTTTAGTTTGATTACAAAACCGAACAGTTAATATATTCACTACAATTTATTAAATTAACAAAAAGATAACCATTAAAACAATTTAAAGAGATATTATCAAAAACTAATAAAATATCCTCATTTATAACATTAAGAATAAATATTAAAGATCAAAATAAATATAAGAATATAAAAGGACTCAAAATATAGTCCATATGATAAAATTTTAAATAATGTTTTGTAATTAAAAAATAAAAGATAAATCTCCCCAATAATTTATGATTTATTCACACAATAAAAACACATAAGTAAAAAATTATTTCAGCATATAAATATTTAAATACCCCTATAACATAGAAAAATAAAATATAATTAAGATATTTTCCACCATTTGATATAAAATTTAATCACAACCAATATAAATTCAAACTCAAATATTTATTTGTACTCCTTCTATTTTGGGTCTATTTGGATTAGTAACAAAAACATTTTGGGACCCTAATCAAATATAAACCTTTCTTAATGGTATATAAGAAGATAAATTCACAGATATAGAAACTCTTGTAATACTAAGTGATGGATGGAAGTATATATAACATTAATTAGAATAATATTCATGAAAATTAAATTTAAATACTGTAATTATATAATTACTAATATTCCTTTGAAAATCACATGACATAAAATTTAAAGGTCGATCATGGATTCATTTTAAAAACAACGTAAGTCTCATCATAAAATCCTCCTTTTCACTTTATCTAAGTCTTATTTTTCTTTTTTATTCAAATATATCATCTTAAGAAATTTTTCATTAACTAGAAGAAATGTATATAAACATTCTTTATGAAACTAGAATTCCATTTTAATTTTTCCTTCAAATCATATGCAGCTAACAAATTTTCATAAATGGTAGAATGAGAAGTAGAAGCTTTATTTATCAATTTATAATTCTCTTGAAAAATTATTTTATTTTCACTAAAAAATCTCATTATTTTCCATAACATTAGTTTAAAATTAGTTTCTCTAAAAATATTTTTTCATTATACTAAAATTTATCCACTTAATTCAAAAAAATTTGGATTCAGAATCATAGTTAGAATTAGAATTTCCATATTAAAAACAAAAATCACTAACCTTATTCAGTGATTTTGTGAAGCTAAAGTTAGAATTTTCTCTTCATTTCCAGAATATTCACTCGAATTGGATTTTTCTATACAACTCCAAATAGTGTTCAATGCTCTTTTATCATTTTTTTATTTATATTTATTTTTTAGTTTATGGAATTGAGTAATTTTATTCCATTTCTTTTTTAAACAATATAATTTTATATCTAAAAAATGTAATTAATCGCACCATTATTATTTACACAATGATTTCATTTTTGTGGGGTTCTTATTAACTGGTTCATGAATTCTTTTTTATCATATTATAAACCCTAGATAGAATATGAATCGTATAATTTTTTTTCACTACACTCTAGATCAAAATAATAAGTATCAGTACAAACAATATTAATATATTTCAAAGAAATAGATTTTCTTTTTTATTATCTCTTCACCAGCTATGTTATTGAGTTTTAGTTCATACTGAAGCAGTGATCTAAGAAATTCATCAAGAGTGTAGTTTTTGATGTTCTTGATTTTATAAATATTGACTTTCATTGTGTTTCATCTCATTGGTAATGCTAGAAGGAAGCATTCAACAAGTACTAAGTTTTAACAAGATTCTCCAATTGATTTCATTTCATTCACAATACTTTTGAATTTTTTGAACATTTTGTTTATAGTTTCATCATCACTAAATAATAGTGACCTTGTTTGTGTTTCATATTTTATGGGTCATCGTATATTAGAGTGTATGATTTTTTAATGATCAACCCACACTAAATTATTAACAATTTGATTTATTCCTCTGTTCTGTTCTAGAACATCCACAATCTTCTCCCTCAAAGTGTGGTAGCTTCCAAGGAATCCATGCATCATTTTTGATCAATAATACTATTTTTAAAGATATTTTAATAAGACTATGGGTCTATAATAATGTTAGACCTATTAAATATAAACAAAAGACTCAATATACTGGTTATATTATTCAAAAAGAACAACCTTTGATACCAATTGTTAGGTCAGATAGGGAAATTGGAGATACTCTAGACGGGGTTGAATAGACTAGATTTAAGAAGCTACAAAATTAAATTTATACATTAAATTATTTATCAAAGTTAATCATTGGAGTTAATTATAAGTGGAAATAGTAAAGAACAAAAATATTTTTACACTCATTTGATACAATGTTGACCCAGTCCAGTCTTATACCTCACTACTTACCGACAGTCACATGTGCACAATAATGGTTTTTTAGGGGGGGTCATAACAAAATTGAAGAATCTGTTTCTAGTGGAGGGATAAACATGAAACATTGAATTTTGGATGTGGAGTCACAACCCAAATATAATACTACCTTTAGATACCCGATGTCACTACCCAAACAGTTTATACATTAGAATCCAGAGTCACAATCTGAAAAAAGAGAACATGAATAATAATTTTGTGTGTTAAATCATAAATTATAAAAAAGTGATTTCTTGTGAGATAGGAAAAAGGGTTACATAATAAAAAACTAGATGAAGGAGAAGATGAAAAATAAAATATCAGGTTATAGTGATTGAGAATTGGAATGGCTTATCCTATAAAGAAAGAAAAAAATCAGATAATTTAAATTCATTACTTAATTTGGTCTAGGTGGTTAAATAGAGTATTTCACATGACATTTTTTGTACATCTGGTAGATATTTCATATCCTTATTTTTAAGAAAAATTAGACTATTGAATATGTTAACCCATATATTTGACGATGTTTCCAAAATCTTTTATATAGGATTTATAAAAATACATGTGAAACCAATATCCAATTAAAGCCATTCAAATTCAAAAATAATATATTCATTCAGTAGAGATAAAAAATATCCTCTAGAATAATAGTAAAAACTCATCTGAAATATAAAATAAATATCAATTCAATCATATTTGAATAACCCCTTAAATGATAACAACAATTCAATGAAATCCCAGAAAAATCATAACTCTTTAAAAAAATATTAAATGCATTTTTATTTAACAGAATTTGTGATTTAAAAATTAATTATACTTATTTAAAGACCACAAAATGTGTTTGAATATAATTAAATGTCATTAAATATTAGTTTATAAAAATACTAATTTAAAGAATTTAAATTAAAAAATAAAAAAATAAATATTCCATAAATATGTTTTATAGGTGTACGTGTGAAGAAATAGTAAATTAATTCATATTTTAAAAGTGATTAAAATAAATTATTGAAATTTCATTGTATTCAAACAAAATTAAATACAATGGGTGAATAAATTTAATTTATTCAATCATTAAAGTGATCTCCATAAAACCATTCCATTAATTCTACAAATATCATGAGCAGATTAACTATAAATGAATAACAGCTATATAAATTCATAAAATAAAAAAAATTATAATGAATTTAATACATTAAAATCACTTTGAAATCATTTAACCATATTAATAAATAACATTAACTAAAAAATAAGAACAATAATTTAATAACTAAAAAATAATTTTAATAAATGTTATATATTTTCTAAAACAAATGAAAACTATTTTTATGAAAATATTAAAACTTATTTATATAACATAAAAATAATTCATGTAGAAAAAACATGATTAAAAAATATTTTTACGACAAATAAAATAAAAAAATACTATTAATATGAACTATTTTATATATATAAATTTATAAAAAATTGAGTTGGAATGTATTTTTTAGTTGTAGAATATTTTTACAAATTACGGTGGAATAAAAGATAGGTGATGGAAGAAAAAAAAGTTATTTCATCATTTTTTATACAAGTATGTCAACAAAAGGCTCTAAAAATTTTATCCAATCTAAATGATGGAATTAGAAATCGTTATTGAAGAATTAAATGAATATAATCTTGGTATATTTTTAGAAAATTAAAAACCTCTTCAATCCAATATATATAGAGAAAGATATCATTAATCACTATAAAAGACTACCAAAAATTGAAATTAGTCCATTTTTATGGAACCTAAATGAAATTAGTATTTTTTTAATGTTTTTAATTAAATTTATAAAAATTTCATATATTTTTTACCCAATAGATGGATTAAAATTAATATTTATATTATGAGAGATATCATTTAAATAAAAAAGATTATGAATCGTGGAAATTTTATAATTGATGCTTTTTTTAGGAATATCATTTACTTTTTTCTTCTATAAAAAGTAATTTACAGTTCGGTTTATTATAATTAGATTTATAGAAATTTTTTATACACATAAAAGTATAATATTATTAATTATCCAATTAATATTACTTATGTTATAATATAATTACAAAGCATAACATAATAACATAATAAATAGAAAAATACTGATCAATTAATACAAAAAAATATGTCATGTTCAGATCCAAATTAAAACATGTTAGAGATAAAATTAAACTTCAACATAGTTGGATAAAAGTTATATTAAATTTTTATCTCTCATGTGAAATAATAAATTTAGAAATTAGATCCCTAGAACTATTGATATAGTTAAAACATGGTTACAAAGTAAAAATTTCATCTTCCCAAAAAAATGATAAGTGGGTTTTGAAATATAATATATTAATTGGTTTTTAATGTAAAAAATAATATACAATTAAACCATTCAAATTCATAAATAGGATTTTAATTTCCTAATAAAACTTCACAACTCTTGACCTAGTAGTCAAGTTATAATTAAAAATTGAATTTTTTATCCTAAACTAAAAAATGATTTTATTTAAATATATAATCATTTTTTCACTAGAAATATAAATGCCAAGTAAAACCACACAGTCAAGTATATAATAAAATAATGAAAAAAGTATCATTCAAAAATAAAGAGGTTGAAATTTATTAACAAACTAATAGTATATTTTTAATCATGGCATGAGAAATTATATTCAATAGTTTTAAAAAATTTACTATTTGGGGTTTTTTCACTGTTAAATGAGTATTTTATTCCAAACATTTAACATTGAAATCATGAAAAATAGTGGATTAAAATTCTACCAACCATCTAATTTTATAATAGTAATGATAAATAATAATAAAATAGTAAAATAAAAAAATAAACATAGTAGAATGAAGAATAATATATGCATAATGATTTTAAATGTGGTAAAACAATGACAAGAACCCATGGAATTATATTAAATGTGTAAAATATTATATATTAATATATAATGTCTGAATATAAATACACTTTTAACTCTTCTAAATAGATAAAAAAACCATTATAATTCATTATAAATCAATAATTGGAATAATATATCATGTCCCTGAGCCATTGATTTCATATTTACATAAATATACTCAGTGGTTTTTATCCTATCATATTCAAGAATAAAAAAATATAAATAATATATGACTGTAATAAAGTGGTCAATTATAAGATGTGTTGGTACCAACAAAAAAAATTACTTCAATATATCAATTTTTATTAAGATACCATTCAATAACATAGACAACAAGAATGATAATTTGAGTAATGTGGTATTAAACTTGCAAACCAGACTCAAAAATAAAAGTTGAACCTAGGATGTTTTTAATTAGTATCATAAAATATCCAAAAAATAATAAAAGGTAACAAATTTCATCTAAATTTAAAATAAACCCCAAATTAAATAAAATTCAAACAAGGAATAACCATGATTTCATGATCCTAAACCATGAATATGAGAATTAGATACTTGAGAAAAGTCGAAAAGGTGAAACAACTTAATGATAAAATTGTTTATGTTAATTATCCTCAAACCAAATCATGATTTTATTTAAAAGGGTAATAAAAAATCTAACATTATTAGATTTATTGAAATAATAAATGATGTACAATCTATGTAGTGGGTGGTAGCCATAGTGGTGAGGATATTTTGGGATATGGGAGAAAATTGAGAAGCAAAACCCACACTAGAAATAATGAGAAAAAATAATGATCAAACCCATATAGATAGCATGAATAGGGATGGTCAAAATATGTGGCAGTGAGTGATGCTTCATTGTGGGGAAGGAAGCAATTATGTACACAGAACATTGAAATAGGGGGGCTATAATCTCATATGGTGACAAAATATGGATAGCTGGGAGAGAAGATTAATTATGTCAAGCCACGGGTTACTTCTCTAGTGTGCTAGCCTAGGTTCAGAATGGAAGGATGAGGTGGATGGGAACAAGTAGGACGAATGCGTATAAGTTCACATGGCTAAACTAATGTGGGCCTTGCAGGTTGGTTTAGGCACTAATAATACAAAATCTAAGTGCCTTTAGACCATAGAAAATAGTTATTGGCACAGATCTAAAATATTATATATATATATATAGATATATATTCACACACACTTGGTGCATACTAATTGGCTATTTATATAATAATTATCATCATGAATTTTTTTAATTTTATTATTTTTCATGATAACAAAATATATTATGGGAAATGTTATTTTTACTAATAGATTAGTTTTTAGTAAAAAAATGTTGGTATTAGTTTGATTAACCAATATATTGGATTATTAGTAAAATATTTCTTAGTGTTATATTCTCAATAATAATAGGAATATATGTTTGTAAAAATGTGTTGGTATTTTATAAAAATTTAAATAAAACACAATATCTACTAGAATTCCTCATATTTAAAAACATATATATTATCTCTTAGAACATTTTTATGTGTATAAATATTTCATTATTGTAGGTAGAATCTCCAAATATTATACCTATATTTTTTATGGTTATTTATTATGATGATGAAAATTTAGAACATTATTTTTATTTTCTTTGGTTAATCTAAGATGAAATGGTAAATTTTATCAGGATAATATTCCATATATATTAATGAATTTTGATAAAGTGATTCTTTGTTCTATAATATCCCATTAGTAAATTGGTTAATGTCATATTGATATCACATGAGAAGATGATGTTATGTTTTTAAATGAATTTTAAATTTTAATATTAATATTTTTGATATTTGGGTATAATTGTATCTAGATAAGCTCACAATACATGGAATGGACATTATTTTTAACAACAAAGTTAACATTTTGATGTGTGTGTAAAACTATTCTAGAAATTCACCTAAGAATATGAATGGGAATGATTGTGAATAATTTTTTTTTTGAGATAATGATTTCTTATAACAATGATGACACGTCTATATATTTTTAATTTCAAATGATGACTACTACTTGGACACACTTTTTAATTATGCATGTAGATATGAAATGAATTTGGAGTTTCTGAACAATGTTTTTATGGTAATAATCAATTATGTTGAGAAATTGTACGCATTTTTTTATCATACACTTATGATCTTATTATATTAACTTATTATTGATATCTCTCGTTTTAACCTATACTACGTATCTGAGCTCACACTTTTTTATGGTCCCCTTCCCCAAATATTTTATGAAATAATTTGATTATATATATTCTATCAAAATAAACTAAAACACTATAGTACTTTGGTAAATCTAATTTTTCTATCTAATGTGTATTTATATAAAATGTTATATTATTTATATTTGTTATGTTGGGGTCACCTCACTTTATCTAATAGAGAGAGATGTTTTAGGGCCTTAAGAAAACCTCCATTAATATAGACAATGATATGATCCATCTCTTATGTATTTTATTACCCTATATTAGTGTTATTTGCATATTCTCTCTATTTGGTATCTATGGTAATGAAAAACATAAGATGTGGCTCATATCATATTTACTATATTTTGTGGATAGTGTCACGAACTGAGTAGAATAGACTTCACATCTGAGATCCCACAAAAGAAACTCCAATGTTTCTATTGGAATATAATAATGGGTCCCTTTTGAATGAGAAGTCATAAATCCTTTACTTATTATCAACATATAGATATATAGACAACCACACACAAAATAAGATAATGAATTGTTAGCTCCTGCTGGGTGATTGTTGGAATATTCGGGGGATTTCATATAGTGTATTCCATAATAGGAGCCTATAAAAAGTGTAAATTAAAATGGGTCAATGATCACAAATTATAAAGCAGATATAATACTGATCCATTTCTTTATCCTTAATTATAACATATTTATGATCCTTTTGAATTGGAGAAGGTATATTTTCATTCCCCTGAGTACATTCCACAATAACCTAATGATTTACTTTTGTGGTAGGCGTAAAATATGTTCATGTTCCTTGATTATTTTCTCGATATGTCTATGGTATCGTTCTACTACTACTACTATGAGAATATTATGACAATATCTCAATGTATGAGATGGTATATGATCCCTCCATAATATCTCCACTATGAAATATTGGTAGGAATATTTGATAAGAATGGTAATATTAGATTGTTCATTGATGGGAGTGAGAATATTATCCTACTCCATTTCTCTAGTTTCTATTGGGATAAGTCGATGGTCTTCTTATGTAATGATGGGAATATTTTCCTTTCCTTACTTATTATCAGGTATTTTCTTCACAATCCACCTAATGTTGAAACATTTAATGATATGGATTGATAACTGGGAATGGGTATATGGGAATAACTTCTCAAGGTTAATAGGATATGCTTACATGGTTCCTCCAATGTGCTGAGGGTAAAATACTAGAACTACTTAGTGTAAATTTGTATATATTCTTGATTATAAACTATCAAAAACATTTCAATAATATTTCAAAAATGGATGTCGGGATATTAGTTTACACCTTATAATTAGTTTTTCACTTCCCATTCAGATATCTCATAGGTTCTTGATTTTGGGTGACCAAAGTAGATTCCAGTTGGGTTGCATCCTCCATGTGTTAATATATAATTGACACTTCCTGTTTCTAGTGATGATAGTGGTATTAAGGAGACCTCCTTGGAATATCTGGAGTTATTTGTGGAAAAATTCATGCTCTAAATCCACCTCCATATTATAAATCATTCCCTTTTTGTAAATTAGGGAAATTTTATAGAAATAGTTAAAAATTAAAAAAATCGATGATTGTTTCTTTACCATGCATCACTAATAAGATCATTAGTGAGTCTCTATGTATATTAGGGATTCATGTAAAACATCTATGGTGGAAAAGTTGATTTTTTTTGTTGTACTCACCCAATAAATTGATAATCTGATACAATAGAAACTATTTTTGTGTCATCACCTTTAGGTTTAATATGGACTCATTTTTTGTAAGTACTAAGTCATATTTTGGTCATTGAGATGATTCCACCTATTTCTATTGATTTAGTATATTTTTATGAATGTCCCTATAACAATCATCATAATAAAACAATAATAAACACCAACTGTGTATCATAAATAATATCATGCTCAACCAATCTATTTCAGAGTTAAATGATTCATGTAGTGTTTACCATTTTTGTTTTTTAATAGAAAACTCAGACACAAAATTTTGTATTTCTTATTTTATTTATACATTGACATTATTTCCAAATATATTATATCATTTGGACATTTTTTATGGAACCATAAGATTTATTTTGTTGAGAGGGTGGAAGTTGAGTCTCATCACTAATATTTTAAGGAACTCTTTCCTACCCTGGGATTAACTTTTGGGTTTAAATCATATTTTTTAATCCTTCTAAATCCTAAAATGTTTCTATTTACACATTTTCTATAGGTTTTCCATTAACATGGATTTTCATTGAAAAATATATGTATTAAAATGTACCAATCATTATTTCACAAATTATGGACTCTTTAGTATTAATATATATAGTTGGGCACTCTGAAGCTAATCATCATCCATGAAAAATAAAGGTGTTTAATGAGTTATTATTGGGCACTTGAAATGGGCTTCATATGTGTCATATGAAGGTAATCAGATACTATTAAGTTTGGTTCCAAAAAATGTGACACGTGATACCATTTATGGTTGTGTGATAAGGAAAAGTCCATGCAGTATAACATCATGTTGTAAGAATGACTGAGATGAGTTTTCATTTGACTTATGAATGAGAATACATTTCTAAATGTCCTCAAATATACATTGGATATATGTGGATAGTATAGTTTCACAGGGAATATTAACTTAAGAGGTATGAGTTTTTTTTCATATTAAGAGTATGGGCCATAGAGAAAAACATGGGTTCATATGAAATATGGCTTAATGAATCAAATATGGTGACACATTTAGAGAATGTGAACCTAAAAATGAATATATGTTTCATTATGAGTATGTACTAATGAAATAATGGTTTTAAGGTAATATGGACCTATTATATGTATATTTTATTATCATAGGGAACATATACCAATGATTATGGACCTCTATACCTATGGATGATCTAAACAATTATGGAAGGATGTAGATAGTCACATGAAGAGTATAGCCCTATGATGATGGATTGGGATGGTTGGGGAGGTTGGGGTTTAACAGAAGCATGGTTTCATATGTACACTCCTTGGTGGGATTAAAATTCCAAATGGTTCAGGATTCGTAGATCATGGTTATGTGGGGGGGTTGTACAACGCAGTTTAACTTCATGCGCTAAAAAGTTATCATGCAGTTGTACACCATGAAACTAGAATGTTATTGTGAAATTTTATTTCGTTCGACTATGATATTATTTTAATAAAGAGTTCAGAAAATTAAAAATTGATATTCACATAAACAGATTATTTTTCCCTTATTCATAACTTTATTAGTAATATAGGTGATGGTAGTGAATGATTTAGGGATTATAGAGACTAGTGGGACTAACTTCCTTCTTCGTAATTAGGATTGCATGAGTGGGCCTTAAAAATAAATTAGTGTAGCCTCACCAATATTAGAGTTTATATGGCATGTATGTTTTCTAAATTTTTCTACTCTACCCAAGGACCTTGATTATTCATAGTGAATATTTAATCAATAAGAACTGTCTTGGTTCTTACACCATGGAAGGAAGTCTATGCTGACATGGCCCATTGATTTGAATCATGACCTCATATAGACATGCATATCTTGGAGATTTATCACTATCATATTTAGAAATTATGACCTAATTTTAAAGGTTTTACATGATTTATAATCTCGTGGGGGCCCTATAAATTACCAAAGAAATATGGGAGTTTATTTTTATCATGATAATTCATGATCAAAGGTGTGGAACTATGGAATTCCTAGAATCATGATCAAATATTTTTAGTCACATTATCTGATGTATAATCTTGTAAATATACTGGAATTATTGGAAAAAATTTGTCAAATGATGATTTAAAATCATGCACTAAAAACTATATTAGGATGAGGGGTTCATAAAACCTAATGGAGTTTGGCATGTGTGGTCTCTATGTAAATGGAACCAACCCATGGGGCATGAATGAATATGGGAGCTGTTTACAGCATTGGGAATGTGGAGGGTATACCCAATATGGTGTATACATAGAGAATTATTCTACAAGAGACTTTGGGGGTTCCTATATAGGATCAAAAATGGATTCGTTTCTGCAAAATAGAAATGTGCTGGAAGATACCTTTCTTGTTATCTTATCATGAGAGATATTACAAGACTAAGGCAACATAAAGGATAATTTTGCAATGGTTGAATGGAAAGGGGTGTATGGAAGGAAAATATCTACAAACTAAGATCACAATTAGGCTATTGTATAAGAGGATTCATTAAATAGACAACCTAACATGAGTAAATATTACATTTTTGAGATTGGATGTTATCTAGGTTTCTCTAAGAGATATTCTATAGTGGCTATGAATTTTCTTACATTACAATTACATCATTTTAAATATCAACAATTTAATAGTGTAAAAAAACCATGATCTATAGGTTTAGTGTCTGAGTAAAATTAATACCATACATAACTTTAAATAATAAAACATCAACATTAATTTTATTCCTTCTTCTCTAGATTTTTATTATCCCTCATGTTCTCCTTGGTATAAGTAGTCACCTAAGGATATACATCAAATAAAGGTTGATATAAAATCATAGTAAGAGGGTAGATAATAAAATGAATCAATATGATATGAGCTTAAGAAAATCATCATCATCATAATATAATCTTTCTATAATAATAATAATAATGAGAGGAATCATTATATAAACTCTTGGAATGTGGAAATTCATAAAAAATGAAACATCATGTCTTACTTTTCAACTATAACATATAGTTCTGAACAATGCTAACATTCTGTTCATGCATAAAATTTGTTCATAAGCATAATATAATCATTTTAATTAAATATTGAATCATTTTCAAGAATATTTCATATTTTCTCATCAGATACATTACATTATCCAATGCATCTTTGCACTATATAATTCTAGGTGCACCCTTCACATCATAACAATTAAATAATCATGCATGCCACAGAGAACATATATCATTCATAGACATAAAAAACCACGGAAAATTACGGTAGTATTTTAATAAAAAATACATTAATTGAAATTGTATTTCGAAAAATAAAAAGTGAATAAGAAGCATAGTATCGATCCAGATTAAAGAAGAAAAAATCTCCAGAGAAGTTAATGATGTATTTTTAGAATGAAGATTTCATTTAGAAAATCTAATTAATTTATCATAGAACATGATTGGAATCATATATATCTCAAAAAATAAAATGTAAGTAAAATGAAATTATATATATGGAACATTAAAATAACATCGATACTAAAAATGTAGTGAAATATGGAAAACCCAAAAGAAGAGAGTTGCATTCTAGAATCCTCTTACGTTATGTCTGAATGCTTTATTCATATTAATATATCAGATAATAAATTTATCTTTATTAATTAATAATTAGAGAACGTATTATACATGTAATTTATTCATTATAATTTTATTATGTTTGTTAACGACCATTTTTATGAGTTAAGTGTTTAATTTCATCATTCGAGAGTGTTTGTCTTCTTGGTTTTCATGGTCCGTTCACTTGTATACCAGTGTGGGAGTTCATGTTAAATAAGGATAATTTTACAAAATAGAAATTATATGTTAACAAGGAACATCCATAATATTATATGATCATATATATCATTTTTTATATGGAATGAGGATGAATCATTGGGTAAAACATTACTAATAATCATTTTGATTAATTTTTTAGTTTTTTCGATCATCACAAACTATTTCTATTTTATTTTTTAATATTTTTTATAAAAGTTCGTTCCAAAACATAAAAATGGTCACAAAATACTTTTTAAAATTTGTTACAATAATGATAATAATTTTATGACCATCCTTGAAGGCGGTATAACAAAAAAAATGCATCATCAATGATGGATGTAAATCGACACATCAAAAATAAAGTAAACATTTTTTGAAGAAAAAAAAGGACAAGGGTATTATAATCAATTATTATATTAACATAAAAATATTCCATTATATTTAAGATAATGGATTTATCATGCCTCATGGATAAGGGTAGAAAATGAGGTAATAAGAAAATAAAATAAATTATAATGATATTAATTGAAAAGAAAAAGGATTTTACCTCTTCAATTATTCTCCTTGAGAACCTCCTTAGGGAAATGTGTCTGGGTCTTTTGTTTTTTCTAAAGGCTCTTGAACATGGGGGATTGGATTAATGAAATTATTGAGAAGAAATTGGATGATATTAAAGTGTTGGATTATTTGATGTGATGAGGTGGTGAGGGTGGTAATTATTGGGGAGAAGAGGGGTCTTTTTAATTATTTTATAAATTATTTTATTATGTTGAGAAAATAATATGAATAATTAGAACCTAATCGATAAATATATTAAAATAATGATTTATAGTTTGAGATATTGGGCATAAATTATCCATACAACATCTATGACATAAAAATTCCTACATTTTTAAAATACCATAAATTTTCATATTTCACTATTCACAAAAAATTAATGTTTTCTCAAAAAATATAAAAAGATCTCCCTTATCAATTTTCAGTGTATAATTAAAAATGAAATAAATTTATGAAAATAACTTTCTAAATATGATAAATTTATTTTTTAATTAAAATCATTATTTAATTGAAAATGGTTCATAATATTATATTATAATCATAAAACAAAAAAATTAATCTATGAATGCATTATATGAAATGACGTTTTCTTTCAAATAATTAAATTAATTATAGAATTTTAAAGTAAATATTTATGACATAAGTAAATACCAAAACATAATTTTTCATTTCTAAAACATTTATTTACTTATACCATGATATAATTATATCTTTTTGTAATTTATAAGATACTTATATTTTATCTATGCTTCATAGTTATAATTATAATTCTAGAGTTCGAATTATAATTCCTAATGTTCATGTTACTATTCCAAGGGTCAATTAATATTTCATTAGTATTGGTTCCTTAACTTTTATAAATAAATCTTTTTTCATTCACTCACCATTTGTTAATTTTTTATTGTGTTCTATATGTTATATTATGTGATTTATACTACATTTAAAAATTATAATAAGGGCCTTTCCACTAATAAAATTATATGTAGTTATATTCTCCCCCTTATAAAATTTCACCCTTGAAATTTCATTTTGCATACTATAGTGAAATGAAGTGAGGTTAATTATCCTTTATCACTTCCCCTAGTTCACTGGATTAAAATTTGTACCTATAGTTCTTTTGTAGTACATTGACCATGTTAGTATTCTTGTTGTGTAGAACATTATATATATAGTCTAAGATCTTCACTAGCTACTCCTCTAAATGATTCATCATTTTAAAACTGTGGAAACACTTGATTCAGTATATGTGAGGTATCTGTTATGTAATTCATGAATAGGGGTACATAGATTACATTGCTTGCTTGATACATGTTACATTGAAGTTATAGTCTATATGCCACACCTTCAAAAAGATTAAGAATATAAAAGCGGTCGATGTACCTAGGTATCATCTTTCCGTTATTCCTAAATCTCATGATCATATTCCATAGAGATATGTGGAGGAATACTATGTCACGAAACTCAAACTCTAAAACCTATTAGTAATTTTTTTCATCTTTCCTTTATTCCAAAATCTCATGATCCTATTCCATAGATATAAGTTGAGGAACACCATGTCACCAACCATAAACTCTAGGACTTGTTAGTAATTTTTTGCATATCTCTTCATTCTACTTTGGGATTCCATGATCTTATTCAGAATTTTTTTCAGTTTATCTTCCATTTCATCCACTATTTAAGTTCCTAGAAGCATAATTTCACTAAAATCAACCCAGCATGATAGTGTTCCACATCTTTTCCCATAATGTAAATCATATGGTGTCATTTTGATTCTCGAGTGGAATTTATAATTTTAAAATAACTAAGACAAAGGAAGTTGTTGTTCTCATACACCTTTGAAGTCCATAGAACATGCTCTCAACATGTCTTTCAATTTTTGAATAATCCATTCAGATTGGACATCAGTTTGAGGATGATAATCATACTAGTGTTTATCTTAGTGGTTCAATCAAGTTTGAGGCTTTTCAAAAACATCGATGTGAATCTTACATCTCAATCGGATACAATCGATTGTGGTACTCCAAGAAATATTACCACTTTCCTGATGTATATCCATGCATGTTGATCTAGTGAGAAGTCCTCTTGAATTATGAATAAGTGATATGTCTTTGTATGGGGATCCACAACAACCAACATAGTAATGTATTTTATGGATTTATTTGGATTCCTAGTGAAAATTTCCATAGTGATGTTCTCCCATTTATATTTTTCTTTTGGGTAGTGCTTACATAATCCCATTAGAATTTTTATGTTCATCTTTCACATAATAACTTTCCATGCACATTGATGTATACTCAGTGATCTGCTTCTCTGTATTGTCACTCCAATAGACCTCTCAGAGATATCAATATATTCTTTTGCTCTATGGATGCATCGAGAAGGTTGAGTGTCATGTAACATTCAGAACCTATTTCATTATATATGCATTTTATGTTACACATAGTCATCACCCAAATCTAACGACTCCTTTCCCATCCATTTTTAACTCTTTTGAATTCCAAATTGTCATAGCTTCCACCTTTTTCTAAATTCCCACATCATTTATTTGATCATCCTTTATTTTCCCTATGAGGGATGGTTGATAAACCATTTGGAAAAATATTTACTATATTCCTTCCTTAATAATTCCAATTTCCATCATTTTCTGGTTTAATATGATTTGACCCTTCTCAAATATCATCATTGATAAATATGCAAGATCCTTTCAACATAGAGAATTATCCACCTTATTTCCTTTACCAGGATTGTTAATTGAGTAATTATAATCCTTGATGAGCTTTAATCATCATACCTGACACATATTAATCACTTTCTATATGAATATATATTTAATGGTTTTAATACCACTATATATATCACACTTCTCCCCATAGAGATAGTGCCTCCATATTTTCAACCAGAAGATCACAGATGCAAACTCTAGATCATGTGCATGATAGTTATACACAAAAAAATCATATTCCTTGAGTCATAGGCTATAAATTTATCATTTTTATTATTACGCAACCTAATAACTTCTTTGAATCATCGATGTATACCATAAAGAGTTTCCAACTGTTCAGAAGTGTGAGTATTTTCATGGTGATAAGCCAATTTTTACAATTTGAAGTAGTCTTCACATTCAATGGTCTTGAAAAACATATCTCCCTTTTTGAGCCATCTTAGTTAGTGGATTTGACAATCATGATATGTTCTTCATAAATCATTGTTAATACCTAGCTAGACCATGGAATCTATGGATCCTTATTATAGATGTTGGCATGGGACACACTTCGATTTCCATTATTTTAGAAGGGTCCAAAGATATTTCTTTTTTGGTGATAAAATGTCCCTGAATAGATACTTATTCCATCAAGAACACAAATTTTATATACTTGTATAAATTTTATGCATTTGTAAATTAATTTGAACAATATTCAAATTCTCCTAATTCCCCCTTGCTCTTGGAGTACATCACAATTTCATCAATAAATACTACCCCATATTTGATGAGATAATCTCTAAAATATATATTCATTATGATTATGTATATTTATGGAGAATTTGTTAGTCTGAGGGGCATCACTATGAACTTATAGTGTCCACACAGCATTTGAAAGGTAGTCTTGGGAATATATTCCTATATCACCATTAATTGGTGCATTCTGACTCAAGTTACACCTTATAAAAATACATTTCCCCACATAGTTTATCAAACAATCCATCTATCCTTGTAAGGGTATACTGGTTCTTTATATCGATTATTTTGAGCTCATGATAATCAATATAGAGGGGCATTGTTCTATCTTTATTCTTGGAATAGAGGACAAGTGCAACCCATGGTGAAGCACTCATACATAAAAAAAACCCTTTTCCAAATTCTCTTGTAACTACTTATTATGTTCCTCCAACTCAATGGTGGGAATTCTTCAAGGTTTATTTGATATAGGAAGAGATCCAATAATAACATCAATTATGAACTCAACCTATTGGTTAGGAGTAATACCCTGATATTCTTTGGGGAATACATCTGTGTAGTATCTTATAATGGGATTGTCTTTGATCATGATTCTCTCCATTGCATCAATCATTTCACCTAGATATGATTTCTCATAATGATATAATATACAGACTAGAAATGATTATTCGGAAATAGATTCATCATCCTCTTTACACTAGTACATAATTGGAGGATTCATTAATATGTGAATAGTGATCTCAATTTACTAACAATTGATATTGTCTTTGTATACAGATAGCCAATATATTCCCAATATATCAAAAAAATCCACCAATGCAAGGAAAAAATATTTTATGGGAGGTATATCCCAAAAAATATATCAGGGAGTTATATATATTGGATGAACTAATTTCCCAATTTTCTGTTATCATAGATCACTCATCCACGATATTTTGAGGTGGTTTTTGGACTATTCTACTAAACCTGCATGGTATGAATGAATTTATACAACAAGATTTGAATAACAAGTTAATAACACATGAATGAATAAATAGTGTACCAGTCACCACATTATTTTTGGGCTCCACCTCTACAGTAGGGATAGAATAAGAATTCCCTTTCTCATTTCGAATTGGTGGCTACTAACATTGATTACCCTATAGGACTCGATATATAGTGAAATGGCTTGGATAATAGTTTTTCTCTCACCATTTTAATCAGTGTAACATAAGTGTTCCTCCCATTTACTCCACAAAATTGTCCATATTACTCATGTATAATAATTATTCCAGAGCTTTGTGTTCTTATCTCCCACACCTGAAGTATTTCCATGTCCCTTTGAGACAATTCTCATGATTCTTCTTCCCAAATTTTTGACATGTGATTGGTTGCGTTTTCTTTTCTACATTTTAATTAGATAATGTATCCTAAAACACAATCCCCATATCCATGGGACCATTCTCAAAACACTATCCCCACATTGAGATCACATAAAACAAATTCTTCAAAACTCCAGAAATCTTTAACTTCTAGAGACTTTCGATGGTGTGTTTTTAAACCAATAAAGAATCTATTTATTTTCCTACCGTTATCAATAAAAAATGCATAGAGTAACATAAAATCCTTTTGAAATTTTTATTATAAGATTTGATAGATCCACCATTATTTTTCTTCAGCTAAATAAATTATTAACTTATATTTTTACATAGAGTTTTAAGGAAATACTTATTAAGAAATATTTTCATAAATTCTTATTACTCTATCTCTTCAATATCATAATTAATCTTGGTGTTCTTAATAAACACAAACCATTTATCAGCCTCTCCATGTTGATAATAAATTGCTAGAGTTTCCTTCTCCATCTCATAATAGTGAGCTATAGAAAAAATATTTTCCATTGAGTTGACCCCCTATCTTATGAAAGGGGGATTAGATGATCCACCAAACATCAGTTGTTGTTTCCACACAAAGTTCTCAATATTCTATTCCTCCCACTTTGGTGATGGTGTAAATTCATCATTATCTATGTTATTTTTCATATTCGCAGATAGGTAGGTAATAATCACAATGAAACATTGAACTCCACATCCAAAGGCATTGGGGATGTCATTCAAGAAATCAGTGTATTGTCCCACACACATGTTTTTAGCTTATTTTCCCCTGGTTCCACCCATTTTAAAAATTAGAAATTAGTTGTCCAATACATATGTCAACAATTCATGAATAAATAATTTATTCCTTAGTACAATTAACTCTAAATAAATATCTTATGGGATCCCTATGTTTTTCTTTATTCCAAAATAGGACGTCTTCAGTGATTACATATAGATAGAATCATACTAAGAGTTTTCACTAATGTTCCCTAATACCTATTACCAAATTAACTATATCGTTCTCTGATACCAACTATAGAGGCCTTTCTTTTTCTTTCATCACTATTACATTATTTTAATGATTAATAATATAATATTTTTACAAAACCAGGATCCATAGTTTTAGTGTCCTAGAAAAATTAGAACCATACAAAAATTCTACAAAAAACAAAATCAATATTGATTAAATTATATATTCTCTATATTCTTATTGTCCCACATTTTTTCCTTGGTATAATTATTCACCTGATGATATACATCAAATAAAGGGGTGACCTAAAATCCCAGTATGAGGATAGATACCGACATGAATAAATACAACACAGTTTGATCCTAATAATCATCCTAATAACATAATAATGGGATATTCATCATAATCATGATAGGAAGTATTAGATAACTGCTTATAATTTTTTAATGCATAAAAATTTAACATCAGGGATTAATGATCAACTACCACACTTAGTTATAATAGATCTCTCATCATGTTCACTCATAATATATATGCATCATCATAAAATAATAATTTTTGAAAAATATAGAATCATGTTCACACACATTTCACATTATATCATTAAATATATAATATTAACTAATACATTGGAGTGCTGTATAATTCCTAGTGAACCTATCACATCATAACATTTACAAAATCATACATGCAACATAGAACATATATCAATCATAGCTATAAAATAAACCCTGGAAAGGAATGGGTTTATTTTCATTATACATATATTCATAAAAAAAGGAGTTAAAAAAATAAAAAGGGAATTAGATGCTTTGTATCAATCTTTATTGAAGAAGAAACAATCCCACTAAAAGTAAAATTTGTTTTTTTTGAAAGAAGAGTTCTTTGGGAAAAATCTAAAAAAAATCATAAAAATGATTGGAATCATGTATATCACATTAAATATAAGGGAATGAAAAAAATTAATATTTAAGGATCATTAGAGGAACACCCATAAAAAATGAGTAAAATTGGGAAAACCAAAAGGGAGAGATTTGGGATTGACAATCCACTAAACTTATTTCTGAATTAATTAGTCACTTTAATATCCCATATTATCAAACCAGATTCATTAATTAATAAATTGATAACCACTTCAAAATTAATTTTTATTATAATTTTTTAAGATTGTTTATGGACATTTTGATGAGTTAAAGTGTTCAATTTCGTCATTTAAGAGTTTTTGTTTTCATATTTTTCATGGTCAGTTCACTAATATACATGTATAGAGGTTCATGTAAAATGAGAATAATTTTATGGAATTTAGAATATATTTTATAAATGAATATATAAAATATTAAATGATTTTACGTATCATTTTTCTATATGATATAATGATGAATCATTAGATAAAATTTTAATGATAACCATTAAATTAATTTGGCAGTTTTTTCGATCATCACAAACAACTTTCATTTTTGTTATTTATTATTATGTAAGAATGATAATTCCAGAACATAGAAAGGGTTCTAAAATTAATTTTAAAATATATTTTAGCAATTAGAATGGTTTTACAACAAGCCTTCAAAGCATTATAGGAAAAGTATAGTTCATCATCCACGATGGCTGTAAATCGACACATGATATACAATGTTTTCATTTTTAGAATAAAAGGATGAATAGAAGGGTTGTGATAATGGATTATTCCATTAACACAATAAAATTTCAGTATATTTAAGATACTAGAGTTGTAATGAAACTTTGAAAAGATTATATGAGGATTGAATAAGAAAATAAAACATATTGAAATTATATAAAATGAAAGGAAAGAATATTTTACTGACTAAATTCTTATCCTTGAGAACCTCCATAGGGAAATTGTTTATGGAATTGTGTTGAGAAAAAACAATCTTGGAAGATGGGTAGGGTATTAGGAAGATGATTGGGTATAAATTTTAAAATCCTATGGACTTGGGAGGTGTGAGGGGAATAGGTGGTAAGAGGTGGTGTTTATAGTGGAGGAGAGGGGATTTTTTATTATTTTATTCAATAGTTTATTATTTTCTCTAGAACTATGAATAGTTTAAACCTTATCAATATATATATTAAATTAATTAAGGAGAGTTTGATATTTTTGGGTTATATCATCCATATATCATCTATGACTTAATAATTTAGGAATTTTTTAAATAACATAAATTATCATATTTCATTATTAAGAAAAAATTTAACTATTTTAGAAAATCCCAAAAAAATGATCCTTCACAATTTTTTATGTGTAGAGTTTAAATATTGAATCCTATTTTCAAAAGTAATTTTTTAAATATGATAAATTTATATTTTATTTAAAATCATCAAAATTTTTAAAATTAAAAATTTTAAAATTATAACTAATTTTAAACACATTGAAGAAATAATTAAGGTCTCATAAAATATGATTATAAAAAGAGAAAAGAAAAAATTAATTTATGAATACATTTTCTAAAAATAAATTTTATTAAACATCATTATATTCTTTATAAAATTGTAATTCTGTATTTATGAATTTCAAAAATACCTAAAAATATATATCATTTATAAAACATTTATTTAATTACATGATAAAAAATTTATATCATATTATCAATTATAAGATAACCAAATTTTACTTATAATTTATTTGGTGACATAAATATTCTATTTTTTAGATTATTTTTCCTAATGGGCATGTTACTTTTCCAATGTTCACATTACTATTTCAATTGTATTGGTTCCTTGACTACTAAAAATACCTATAATTTCATTTATTCTTAATTTAAGAAGTTTTTATTGTGTTATTTATGTTATTTTATGTGATTTTAAATATATAGAACAGTTATAAGAAGGGTTTTTTCATTAATAAAATTCTCATTTGTTAAATCTTTTCAAAAAAAAAATTCTCATATATGTCTGTGTGGTTCATCAAGGAATTGAATTCCCAATTATTTATGAAAGGTTTTAGATAAACTACTTTTTGAAATGGAAATCTATGTTGTATGGAGTTAAATATTGTCTACTATTTTTTCTTGGCATATGTTCACAGGGTGATTTTTTCAATGAAACATATAGTGGGATCAGGTTGCATGGGTAGTGAGTTCCCATAGAGATCTATATATCAAACTAGCATGATGGGATAGCGTATCATGGAGAGTGAGTGGATACAATGATTTCATTATTAAAATCATGTAATGGGAATGCACAACATGGGGAGAAAGAAGTTGTAAGGTTATATGTCTTGGTGTCATGAATTTATAAATAGGTTAAATTGTTAATGGGTGTTCACAAGGGTTCAGGGTTTGAAGGTGCACATAAATATCTATTCATGTTGTTTGTGGTGATCACATGAGTGTTTTTCTTGGCATTGAGGGGTTGTTAGGTGGCCAAATGTTGTGTAAAGTCAAGTCATAATCTCATAAAGTGTATAGGTATTCAAGTAGTATCTTCATCCTTATATGTTAACGTATGTGGATGGATGAATGGTGTTTTTTCTCTTCAATACTTCTGATAAGTCTATGTCTATCAATAATTGTGTGTAACTCTATCTCTAGAAATATTCATACTCTAATATCGTTTACAGGATATTATCATTTTCCCCTTTCACACTTGATCAAATTGTGATTTTAAAATCTAGAATCTCCTCAATATTTTTCAATTGTTTTTAGAAATGGATTGAGAATAATATCAATAATGTTAACATTGATCTCAACTCCTATATTTTACAATATAGGGAATCCCATGTCTAATTATCTAAATCCACATAATTCAATAAAATTTATATGATCAATAGAAATTTGTAAGATTATTCTTCTTTATCAATTCTATGATGGTTATTCCATTATAACTTTTAATCAATTTATTTTAATGTCTAACAAAGTGGCTTAGGTTCTCTAGTTCAAGTTTCTAAAACATATTGCGAGAGATATAATTTTTCCTATATTTTTTCAATCTTTTATATTATTGGATTATAGAAAATATTTTATTTATATTGAAAATAGAAAATCTTATATATTCATGATGAAGTGATCCCCTCAAATTTTACTTAAAATCATCATTTGGGTCTTCCGCCATGATCTCTTATTTATTTAATGTATTCACATGGGTATAATACCACAACCATAAATATATAATTTACTAAATTTCTAATATCCCCTAAAAATAATAGAATACACTTTGTTAATTTCTTCTAATTTGATACTTAATAATTATGTCTCCACATTACTCATCCAATAGCAACAAGATGTTTCTTGTTAGATATATTAAATAAATTTCTCAGAAATAAATCAAACTAAATTATAATATCAAAATCAATAATGATGAACTCTTTTTGTGTAATGGATCATCTCATCACTATATTTCAAAATTAGTAAATTTTATAATTATAACCAACATGTATTGTAATCATAGATTTTAGGTAATATGTTATAACCTACTTTATGTAATTCTCTTCTCTAAGCATGTTTTCCTCTTTGATTGGGTGTGTATTTGGCCCCTTGAGGATTGGGAAATATTTCTGCGAGAAATGTACTAATGTTTAGTGATGAATATTTTTTTGAGTTTATTTATTTTGGGTATAAAATATTTAATTGATCTTCAGGGTTCTACTCCAGTTTGGACAATGTGTGATCTGGTTTTAAATTTTATACTATAAAATGATTTCTTTATATTTTACAAGAGAAATACAAATCATGTAATGGGAATAAATGATGTTTAATCTCTACAGGAATGATTTTTTGAACCATGTACACAATGTGAAGGGAGTACACCCTATTTAAAGGTGACAGGGTATTTAATGTTAAAATATTGATTTTTAATAAAAAGGAAATGGGGCTTTCAGAGTATATGAGTCCAAATTATTACATGTTCTTTAAAGGGATTACATGAAATGGTAATGTCACGATTAGGGATTTTAGGTTGTTTAATCATATGAATGTTATTTAATTATTCCATAATCTTCCTTGCTCTCAACCAAGGGAATTTCTCCGGTAATATTGGGGGCCTCCTTTTGGCCCCGATTGATTTGTTCTACGATTTATCCTCCTTATGGTTGGATTGCATCTCTCATGGTAGGAGATCCTTTCTTATTATTTGTCCTCTATGATCTCTATAGTTCCATTTCATTATATTATTAGATATTTTGAACTACGATGATCATTAAATTTATTATTGGTTAGTTCCTTCATGCGAGCACATTCTGGGGGTCATTTTCATTGTTGGTTATAGTTCAGTAGGTGTGCATTTTTGTGGAATGTATTGGATCATATTCTATACTTTCCATTTTGATAAATTGAATGAATTTATAGTTGTGAAGATTTGTTCTAGGGCCTATGTTTTCATTCTTGGTTTCTTTTTATTGGTGTATTCCATTGTAGTTGAGTTAAACTTGAGTTTTGAGGTAGGTGGTTTCTTCTCTAGAAAGTGTTCGTGAATGGTATTTCTCATGTTATTTTATAAATTATTTTTTAATTAAATGGAATGATTGGCTGATTAATTTTCTTTAGTGTGGAAATGGGTTGTTATAAAATATTTTTTCCCATCATTTTTGGTAAATTAAATAGTGTTTTCATCATATTTTGATATGGTTTTGGGAAATTGATTTCAGAGAATCGGTTTATGAAAATTGATTAATGAATTGATTTGAAAAATATATAACAAAGAAATAATTTAACACTTAGGTTTATGGTAATGTAATAGGTCTTTTCCAATGTTAAAGGGTCATCTCAAGGTTCTTTTCATTACTTCGTATGCTTATTTTTAAAAGGACTTAGTAGGCATATTCGGGGGTTCACTTTATGGGTTGTTCCTATACTCTCTAGACTCAATTCATATGTCTAGAGACTTGATTTCTTGATTTTTTATGTTAGGTAATAATTTCATAGCTTTCATAACCAAGTGTGATCCTTGGTGTGACATTACATGCGCATTTTATTACACTTTTTGTCTTATACATAAATGGATTTGATATGATATATGATTCATTATTTGATTAGATATGACATATCATTATTTAAAAAATAAATTGAAATAAATTTCAATTGTTTTACCTTATTTATTTAGAAATGTGAAAAACGGGGAAAGTAAATTAATTTAACATGATTTTGATATATAAACTATAAAACCTTTATTATGCCTTGTTTTATTTAATGTAAATCATGATGGGAGTATTGTACCAAGACATATTTTGGAACACCTAGGTGAGATCCTATAAATATTATTAGATCAAATCATGTGCACCCCTTCGATGGTGAATAGACCTTGTTATATGTTAGATTAATTACCATTTAGATTCTATCTTCATCCATCATATTTGATGTTAATGTCAAACTTATAGAGGTCTATGATGTAGCATTTCCTATGACAATTGAATGACTGGTTATTTTCTTTGGAATCCTTATGAATATACTCCATATGAATACATTATTTAATAACCCTCCTTTATTTCTACCCCAAGGATTGCTTGTATTATTTTCCAAAATTCGTCTTTATATATAGTGGTATTTTCTTCCCATTAGTGGTATAATTTTACTGAATTTTTGTGTACCAACACACTTCTAAATAGTTACATATTTTGTTGAAGGTCTCATAGACATTTTCAAGAGAGAAATATATATTCATCACAGCTAGATTTTAGTCTTTTAGTAAAATATGCTTTGAACCAACATGTACTATGTTGGTTTCAGTTTTTTTCACCTAGAATATATAAATTCTATTATTTCCATAAATTTACATTTTGTTCTAACATTTAATGTCCATATTCTGAAACCTAAGATACAACCAATAATAAATAATTATTCTTCTTATATTCATGTTTGTTGCAGTCTATAACAAATGAATAACATTTTATTTTTACATAGAAACCCCATTTTTTGGGCTCTATTCTCAGAGCTTCTACTCTTGGTCATTCGAATATCACTCTTCTTATATTGGTGGGTTTTATAGAATTTTTCTGAAAACATTTTCATAGGTTATTACTATAATCGTATTCTAGTAAGTAAAACAACATTAATATTGAAAGATTTTTCTAGGTAATATGATAACATTCTCGAGGTGATTTAATTTGATGGATCATCAGATAATTTCAATCTCAACATTCCTTAAAATTTAATCCAATTAGAAACTAGATACTTTTCAAAAATATTTTTGAAAAGACTTATTCTTTCACTAGATTATGAATATTCAAGAAGGGTATTAATTGACTTATCATGAACACATCAAAGTATAGTAATTTCATATTAAGAATATACTTTATATATTCAACTAATTTAAGCATCCCTTAAATTTTTTTAAAAGAAATTATTAATATAATATTCATGTATCTCAACTACATCAAGTAAATAATTTTCTATCACTTGTATTTTATTATCATTATCTTCCAGAAAAGTATCATGGATAATCATATGAACATTATATAGTATTTATAATGTATACATCACTTAAAATAAAAATCATTCTCAAATATATATTATTACAAATCACTAATTAAAATTATTCATCAATTAGAGAAAAAATTTGGTTAAAAATGAAATCGATTCGTCATTTATACTAGTATGTTTCTTGATAGTGTTAAAACTACTGACCTTTTTAACAAATTCATCTTCAATTCTATTATCTTCCAACTATATTTGTGTCTTTAAATCATGTGGCCCCTTTATAAATATTGATTTGTGTGTGAAAAAATCAATAAATATGATCTTCAAGTAATATTTGAAATAAGAATAAAAATGAACAATTATTTATTAAATACATCTTCATCACAACATGATGTTAATTCATCTGATTTATAATTTTTGTGATATTTATAAAAAAACTCTTACCAAAAAGAATAAATTTACCTAGTGGTTGATCTATCCTCCATATTTATATTCTCCTGTGTATAATTTTCTCACATTTTTTCCTTTATTTCATGATTTTTTTTGGAAAAATTCAGTTATAATTCAATATAGATAAACTTAATTTTATAATTAAGACTCTTTGAAACACAAAAAAAAAACACCTCGCATGATTTAGATAATTATTCATAGTACTCAAAATATATATAACAACATAAAACTGTGTTCTCGAATACCACTGGATACACCTAGTGGATTATAAAATCACATAGGAGGGGGAGTGAATCTCATGTAACAAACATTTTCTAAATTCATATTATTATCATAAATTTTTACCCCTTCTTTATTTAAATATCTTTTACAAGTTATTATTAATATATCTATTTATGTTTAACCTTTAATATAATACCATAAGAAATGAATAATATAAATATAAGAGTATCACATAGTGTTTTTACATTGTTTGTCCCCACCATGTGAAACCTACTCCATATTGTATTCGCTAATTCACCCAAATCATAGATTCTATAATATTATTCAAGAACTAATTATTAGTGGTGTGTATAAATTTTTTTAAATGCACAATCATTCCCATCCTTACTTTGCATCCCACAATTCTGTTGAGAATTTCAATGGTCTTTTGACCTCCCATTGTTTAGTAAAAATTCTTTTCAATAAGTAGATCCCCATTCTATAAAGGATGTAACGACAAAAACATGATCTAGTCTTTATCCTCAATAGGAGAGTTTTAATACATGTTTATTTTAATTAAAAACATCATCCATATCAGTCTCAATAAATATAAAATCATGACTCATCCCCCGGGGCCCGTGTCATTACTTCCCCAAGCCCATCTTCCATAGGCCAGGGGATGCTGTCAAGCACCGAAAGGTGTATTCCATAAAAAGGGAAGGTGTTGCATTTATGAACTGTAATATCACACAATCCAAGCACACAGTAGGATAAAAGCACAAAGTAAACTATATAGTAAACAGGGTGTGTACAGAAAGTAAAGGGGTAAGAATACAATACCAATTTGAAAGTACAAGTAAAACTGAATACACCTCCTGCGAACACCTGCCAGAGATCCTACCTGAAGGGTTGGTATATCTCATGGATGATCATCTATATGGATTACCTTGCCAAAGGTCCACCTCTAAGCAGTATCTAGTTCAGGGACCCTCATCCTCAGGAAGCATTGTATGTCATCTGCACTAGACACAACAAGGTGCGGGCTTAGCTCATGCAAGGGTGAGTATAACAATACTCAGTAGGGACCCCGAGACCCTTGATGGTCTCTGAAATCCACAAAGGATAAACCACAAAACATAGAAACACCAGTGAATCCTACATAGGTATATTCCCATACATATTCCAAAGTTATCAGAATATACCCACCTCACACATGAGGGAATAATACCACACAGGTAAGACCACGAAGGTATGAGTACTACACAGGTATCACCACATAGATAAAGTAACACACATGTAGACCATGAATATGTAAGACACAACTCAAACTAGGTATACAACTCTAATAAATTGGATTATGATGCTGACCCACACATGATCGTTATGAAAGCTGTTAGTCAGTCACAAGATTCCCTAGAGATAATAAAAAGTTACATCCCTAGTCACAACGTCGAACACCTCGACTACTAGAGATATACTCCTTTATCGAGTACAGTGGGCTTGTCGCGTCACACAAGGGAACTTCCCACTAACCTTGGGCTGCTAAGGTACTCCTCCTATCGAGTACCGTGGGTCTGTCATGTCACACATAGGCACTCCCCATCAAGTGTCTGATGAATCACATATATGTGATCCCCCTCTTGGCCTACTAAGGTACTCCTCCTGTTGAGTATCGTGAGTCTACCACTTCTCATAGAGGTGTTCCCCTCTGTGGGTCTATCGTGTCAAATAGTGGCACTTCCCACTGGGTCTGTCGGTCCACTCTAAGTCAAAATGGTCCATAGTCATCAAGTCTCAACCAGTCGTAGGGTATTGTATATAGAATGGCTGGAAGAAACGCTCCCCAAGCCATTGGTAAAACCTCAAATTCCCAGAAGATCCGTGAAGAAGTATTCCAATGGAGTATCACCTCATAAGGGACCCAACGCAAATGATGATGCATCAATCCAACTCTCGGTATGTAAGTTATTAGTGTTTCCACTCCGAGGGCCTGGTTGGATTTGGGGTCCAATCCAAGCAGGCTGAACTCCAACCTTATCAAAATCTCAAGTGGATTATACCAAAAGGAGATACTAAATCCAAGAATTTTTGTGCCATAGATAGTTCTTCAAACGAATTCATGGTTCTCATGTTATGGCCAATAAGGTGAAACTGGATCCGGATGGGTGCAGGTCTGGCCCGGATGGCCTGGGCCTTGGCGAGCCTGGCCCACTGGGTCGTGGTCCATCCCGGCCCTCATATGGGGTGGCCCGGCCTAGCCCACATGGAACGGCCCGCTAGGCAGCACGGTCTACCTGAGCTAGTGCCAAAGGGGAGCGGCCCCCTTCTCCTTGGAAGGCGAAACTACAGCACCATTAGGCGCTGCCTGGTTACCATAGGACACAAGAAGGTCCCAAAAAACCACAACCGTCGGCAGGTGCTCCGTACAGTCCTCCTCCCAGCGGCGCGGTCGGGGGTCACTACTCTTCTGCCACCAGCTGGGTGCCGAAAACCCTCTAGCCTCTATCGCTTCCAATCAGTCACGACCTACTACTTCTACATCACGGACGCGCACAGCCGATCCACCTTGTGGCTGGCCGACTACGCACGCCACCCTTTTTCACAGCTGGCTGGGTGCCGGCTGCTTCCTTCTTCTGTGAGCCATTGTAGCTTCGTTCAAAGCCCGAAAAATAAATCGATCACATATTCATGATCATTTGGTCTAGTCATCCTCATACATATGTCTCTCTAAACAAAATATTGTGTTTCTAGTGTCATTACATATTTGGAGTTGAAGAACTCATGAAGAACTCGCAGAGAATAAAAGATAAGGGTGGTAAGGTATATGTTCGGAATGATGGCCTCGTTTGTTTATCCATCATCATTGTGAATCCAGAACCAGGATAATCAACAAAAAATAGATTTAATAAAAAAAACCCTACCTTGATCACCTGTAAGAGATGTTGTGAATAGGAAGACGAAGTCATTGAAGATTGACGTCGAAGTTCTTCACTCCCACACGACGATCTGAGGTCGATTCCTCGTTCTTCGATTCTATAAGTTGTTCTTCATTGTATGATCTTATTTGTTGGAGAAATATATTTCCAACTCTCCAAATCTCTCCATTCCTTTTCCAATCCCTTTTCCCGCGAGAGGTGAGGTGCCAAATTAAATAAGCTTAAGCAATAATTTAAATAAATTTTGTAAATTAATTAAATTAAGTTATCACATTTAATTTGGAGAAAGCCAATAGTTTCCTCCCACTAAGAGAGGGGTTTGGATGGTCCCCACTGCTAAACATTCAAATGGGAGGTTTTAAAAATGAAATAAAAGTTGTTCTTTATTTTAATTTTTTTTATTCTTTTAACACTCCCACGAAATTATAGGAAACTAACTTTCACCCTCAATGTACTGCGGTCAAGGTGAAGGTATCCTTAAGAGAATATTGGCGCTAAAAGTTCAACGGTACCTTCTGATTCCAATTCTGAGAACCGATTCAAAAGTTACAAAATGTCGCTCGCTCGTTTTCTGAATGTACCCGAAAAAAAGTTCTGAAAATTATTAACAGTCACCCTCAACCCATGACGGTCAAGATTAGGCTCTACCAAAGAGAAACATTCTCTAATGAACCCAATGGTACTCTCAGATTTCCAATCCGAGGTACCTTTTAAAGGTTATATTTTATAATAAAATATTTGTAACTTAAATATTTTATTTATGGACAAAAACTAATTTTCACTAGCGGCACGCTCCGTCCAATGTTAGTATCTACCTAAAGAAAGCATAGAATTATAAGTTCAATGGTGGTATCATATTTTTATTCTAATTTAACATTTTTGAGCTATAATCATTAGAAAAATAAAATAACATTATTTAATTATTTTATTTATGGTTTTTTCAATTTCTGGTTTTCTCACTATAGGCTTGCAATGACTAAACTTAAGTCATGCGTAGGGTAAACCCTCCATCCTGAGCACAACAGTTCCTTCATATTTCTAATCCAGGAAACCGTTTAAGAGATATTCCACATTATTAGGAAAACTACATAAGCGTGTTAATGAATGCTTAAAAAAACTTCGACGGATCATTCCGGGCACTCTGAGCCTCAGAATCCTGCACTGTCAGATCTCGCGGTCTTGAAATAATTCAATATAATTAAAAAATTTACATGGAATTTGTTAGACATTAAATTCGCCACACCTTAGGTCTTTACATCACTAAACACAACAACAAAGGAAAACAACCAAAAGAGGGTACTGAGCATGAATCTGAGCCTCCTTCTCCAATGTGCTCTCTTGAAGGTTCTCGTGATGTCAGTGTACGCGCACCAGAGGTATAGACTACCAACGATGGGCCCGCTCTTGTCTATTCTCAATCCCCACTGGAACCTTCGTAAACGTCATCCCGTCCTCGAAGTCCAACTCTCCTTAGTCGATGATGAGGGATGGGTCATGAACATATCTCCTCAACTGGGATATGTGGAAGATGTCGTGCACCCTCTCCAACTGCGGTGGAAGATCCAAGCGGTATGCTACCTCTCCTATCCTCCAAAGTATCATAAATGGTCCAATAATCTTCGATGATAACTATCCGCCTCGGCCAAATCTCTACTGTCCCCATCGTGGAGAGACTTGTAAGAATTATTCATCCCCCTCGTGGAAATCCATGGGTCTCTGTATCCTATCAGAATAATACTTATGCCAACTCTATGCAGTCTTCACTTACTGACATGTGAGAGATCATGATACAAACCCAGCCACTAATTCCTTCATCACGGACCATTAGTTCTGCCGTCAGAGGTCCTGGTACATCGTTGCCACTCCCGGATGTACCTCCATAGGGGACGTATGGAACTCCCTCAACAGCACCTTATATAGCTCTATTGGTACCATGGTACACCCTTTGAAGAGGATGAAGTGCTCCCACCTTCATAAAATCCATCAGGTGCCATCCCTGAGGATATCTAAGTATGTCGAGCCTCGCAGTCAGTGTCCCCAAGTTGCGCCTACCTTAATCGCTAAAATAGTGGGGGTGTGACTGTCATAAACTGGAGGTATGTGACTCCATCTCTATCCACGATGGATATCTACAACATAGATAGCTGGTATGTCGCTTCACTCACCAACTATAGACCAAACATCCTATTGAGTGCATCTGCTACCATGTTTCCCATCCCTAGAGTATAGACTATCTCAAAGTCATAGTCCTAGAGGAACTCTAGCCATCAACATTGTCTCAGGTTCAGGTCCATGTGAGAGAAGATATACCTGAGATTTATGTGATTAGAGCAGACTATAAAATTTCCACCCATCAAATAGTGTCGCCACATCCTTAGCGCAAAGACCACTACTGTTAACTCCATTTCATGGGTAGCATGGTTCTACTTTTCAGTATTTGTCTCAGCTTCTGAAAGCTCTACTAAAACCAATCCATCAATAGGAAAGGTTCCCCCATTTTTTTGAAAGATGAAAAGAGTTCCGCTACCCAGGAGAAGTTACGTACAAATATTTGGTAATACCTAGAAAAACGGACCTCCCACTCCATTAGGGGAAGTAATCCTAGAAACATATTTTGAATAGATGTCTCCATGCTCTACCACTCATGTCTAGAACTAAAAACTAAAAACTCCTACTACCACGATGGTAAGACTAGTTGACTCGAGAGTGATCGGTTGCATCCTCTTATGCATGAGTTTATCCTATGCTGTCTGGGATTCCTTTTTCACCGACCAAGGAAAATTATTTTCCAACATTGTAGTTAAACCAAAAACATTATGCCTAATACGGTCAATCTGAGAATGAATTGTGGATGTCCAGTCCATACCCAAACTAACTCTGTAATGCCTCAATGATACCACCAATACGTTCCAACTAAAACTCTTGCCTCAAGTGTCAGATCACACCATCGGCGTAATTGTGATTATCAAGTCTCCTCCCAGTGGTATCTTGAGACATGAGGGGTGAGTCAACAGATTAACCGGAGACTCTTGGTCTTGGACAATATTTGTGGAATGAAGGAGTGTTTGGTACCAATTTCTATTAATATGGTAGCTAGTAGAAGACATAGAACATTCATCAAATCATTCGTAGAGCTCATTGGTTGCACTCCTTAACCATATGCAGCTACTACCTTCCCATGTCCTCCAATTCCATGAGCCTGGTGGGGACAATAATGGGGGTGGTTCTATCAGGTAGAAATGTACACCACCTCATGGTTCTCTTCTAACTCTTCTTCAACGTCTCCAGTCCTACAAATTCATCGATCCCTAACACTTCTTTTTTCCAAAACATTTTAACACGCCCGAGTCTCTGTGACTTGTGCATGTTTCCTACTTTCCCACAACTAAGATTCATTAGCTGTATCCACTCAGCCAATAGAAATTCAACCAAAATGGTTCTCTCTAGCACCCAAACATAGGTAGGAATTCATATAAGAATAGTGTTGGCTCAGATGTTCCTAAAGACACCTCACTCCGAAGTACCAGTCCTTAAGAACAGATCGTATCATATTCATCGAGTACTAGGAATGGTTGGTACACCTTGATGAATACTCATCTACTAATATGTCATCCTACCAAAGCTGTAGAATCTCTAGAGAACTCTTAGACAACTCCTCAAGACAGTCTGCAGCCACTTGTGAGTCGGGCTCACCTCGGAACATGAGGGGTGTCTGATGATGAAACTCGTGTAAGGAAAAAAGACTAAATGTATCCTCTACCTATACTGCCGATTGTAACTGATACCCAACAAGTAATGATAGAGGTGACACACTACCCAAAGGAACTATCTCGGGCAATTATCCATGTTCTAAAGCCACATCAATATGTGGACCATCTACACGGTCACTCACAGGAAAATACTAGATGCTAAGATAACCATCTGCTCTACCAGTGTCTCAACTAGGAGGAAAACTCTAACAACAGCCACCTTCCAATCCTTATATGCCATGGAATCTATCTCTCCTCGAAACCTTGGAGGTCTCTTCCACTGTAACTCATGAAATGCGCTCATTCATCATGTATCCTCTACTAGTGGAACTGGTGGTAACGACTTCACAACAGGTAGTGGTGCTGCTGGTACACTACACAAAGGTGCTAACACTGTAAGAAGACCCTACACCGAGGCCTCATTGCTCGGTGGTCCATCATCGTGTACTCTCTCGGGAATCCTAGCTAGATGTTTATGCGGTGGAATCTTGATAAGGAATTGGTGTGCCATGATCATTAATTTATACCTAGTGAGCTGACTCCAAATAAATCAAAAGAAAAACATTTCAAAATCACACACAATCATTGTTCTCTTGCACTGTGTTGGAAATCCGAATTCAGGGTCTTGTTGTATGGATACATCGGCCACCACAGCAACATTGGACTCCCCAAACTGAATACAACACTCATAACACTTAACATTATTACTTCACAGTAATGATCAGATTAATAGTTCATTGGTAGAATTGAAATCCTCTGATACCAATTTATCACGACCTGTCTACATGGGCATGTGTCGTGACTACCCCAAGCCCACCTTCAATAGGATAGGGGCTGGCGATAAGCACCGAAAGACGTATTCCCTAAAATAAGAAGGAATTTCCTTTACAATCTATAAACTCACACAAACCATGCACATAGCCAGATACAAGCACAAATAAACTATATAGTAAACAGGGTGTGTAAAAAAGTAAAGGGGACAGAATACAATCCCCACTAGAAAGTACAGAAAAACAAGAAAGTACAAGTAAAACTGAGCACAGCTCCTGTGAACACCCGCCAAGGACCCTACCTAAAGGGTAGGTACAGCTCTCAAAAAATCATCTCTATGGATTACTTCTTCAAGGTTCCACCTCTGAGTAGTCTATAGTCATGGTACCCTCATCCATAGTCAGCGATGTTTGTCGTTGGAACCAGACACAATAAGGTGCGGGTGTTTCTCGTGCTAGGGTGAGTATAACAATACTTAGTAGGGACAACGAGACCCCCGAAGGTCTCTCAAATCCACAAAGGATAAACCAAAAAACATATAAATAACCATCAAACCTACTTAGGTATACACCCATACATATACCAAAGTTATCAGAATATATCCACCCCACGTAGGAGGAAATAATACCACATATGTAACACCATGAAGGTATAATTACAACACCGGTACCACCACAAAGAAAAAGTACCACACAAGTACACCATTAAGATATAAGACTCAGATCAAACCTGGTGTACTACTCTAAGAAACATGAGTTTGATGTTGTCCCACACAAGATCACTATCAAAGCTGATATCCAGCCACATGATTCTCTAGGGATAATAACAAGTTACATCCCTAGTCACAACATCGAACACCTAGGTTGCTGGAGAACTCCTCCTCTTTTGAGTACAGGGGGAATGTTGCATCACACATAGGTGCTTACCACTAACCTTGGACTGCTAAGGAACTCATCTTATTGATTATCGTGGGTCTTCCGTGTCACATAGAGGTAGTCCCCACCCTGGGTCTATCATGTCACATAGAGGTGCTCCCCCACATGGCATGTTGAGGTACTCCTCCTGTTTAGTACCATGGGTCTGTCGCAACACATAGAGGCATTCCCCACTATGGTTCTATTGTGTTACACAGAAGTGATTCCCCCTGGGCCTATTGAGTCACTCCAAGTCGAAAGTTTCAGTAGTCGTCAAGTCTCAGCCAGTCACAGGGTTCTGTACATAGTGTGGTTGGGAGATCTTCTCCCAAGACAACGTTCATTACTCAACCACCCCTGAACCCCCACATAGATTTATTTCAAAGGTCCTTCATGTCATAATAGACCCAACTCAATAGATGACGCATCAATCGGACGCCCGGTCTGTAAGTTATTAGTGTTTCTACTCCGATTGCCCGATTAGATTAAGGGTCCAATCCAACCCGGCCATACTCCAACCATAACCCAAACTCGAGTGGAATATACCAAAAATACTGACTCGATCCAAGGATTTTGGTGATGTAGATGGTTTTTCAAATGGATGTTTGGTTCTCATGTTTCGGCCAAAAATGAAAAATTGGGTCCGGATGGGCCCGGGTCCTGTCCGACCTAGTCGGACCGACCCAGATAGCTTGGGCCTTCGCGGCCCCGGTAGGCTGGGATGTGGTCTAGCCCGACCAACATAGGGGACTACCCAACCCGGATCGCTAGATGTTTCCCGGCCCCTGTTGGGCATGGCCAGCTGGTGTGGTCCTGTGGCATGACCTGTGGGCGCGGCCCGGTGGCACGACTCACTAGGTAGTGTGGTCTGCCCAAGCTGGCGCCATAGGAGATTGTCCCCCTTTCGCTCAGAAGGCCAAACTACAGCACTATTAGGCACTTCTTAGTCATCGTAGGACATGAGCGGGTCTAGCCGAACCGCAATGTCCTACCGGTCCTCCTCTCAATGGCGCGGTCACGCGCTGCTGCTCCTCTGTGGCCTTAAGGGTGTCGGCCGCCCGCCATCGTGGCCCATCAACTGTGATCACCTACTCTGGCAGTGAAGATGCGCGCTGCCACTCCACCACATGGCTGGTCGGATTTCAGCCACCACCCAACGCCACCACGGCTGAAGGGCCGCAGCTTCCTCATTATCTGGTAGCGTGGACACGCGTCGCCCTTTCTTCCTTGCGGCCGACTGGGTGTCGGCCGCCACCTTTTTCCGCGAGCCATTTTTCCTTCATTCCAAGCCCAAAATAAATCAATACCATATTGGTGATCCTTGGGTCATGGGCTCTACATCTATATGTCGTGATCAACAAAATATTTTTTTCCCAGTGTCATTAAATATTTGGTGTTGATAAATGCACGAAGAATGTGTGGAGAACAAAAGATAAAAGAGCAAGGTATATGTACGAGATGATGGCCTCGTTTGTTTGGACATCATCGTTGTGAATCCATAATAATAATAATCAATAAAAAATAGATATAATCAAAGTCAAATTAAAACCCCTTTATTGTTCACCTATAATAGAATTCACGAGAAAGAAGTTGAGGTTGTTGAAGATTGACGTCATTTTTCGTCACTCACAAAAGACCCTCTAGGGTCAGTTCCCCATTCTTTGATTCCAGAAGTTGTTCTTCTTTGTAGGATCTCCATTGTGGTAGAAAGATCTTTATAACTCTTCAAATATCTCCACTCCTTTTCTAATCCCTTTTCCCACGAGAGGTGAGGTTCCAAATTAAATAAGCTTATGTAGTAATTTAATTAAAGTTTAAACATTAATTAAATTATGGTGGCCCATTTAATTTTAAGAATGCCAATAGTTTCCTCCCATTAAGATAGGTGTTTAGGTAGTCCCCACAACTAAAAATTAAAATGGGAGGTTTTGAAAATAAAACAAAAGTTTTTATTTATTTCATTTTTTTATTCTTTTAATACTCCCATGAAATTTCAAGAAACTATATTTCACCCTTGATCTATAGAGTTCCAGGTTATAGTCTCTTTAAGTGAATATCGACACTACGAGTTCAACGGTGTCCTCATATTTCAATTCCGAGCATAGGTTCAAATGTTACAAAACATCGCATGCGCGTTTACTAAAAGTACCCGAAAAAAAGATTAGAAAATTATTAACAGTCACCCTCAACCCGCACCAGTTGAGGTTAGGCTCTACCTATGTGAAACATGCCCCAATGAACCAAATGGAACTCTCTCATTTACAATCTGAGTTACCTTTTAAAGGTTATGGATTTTACAATAAAATAATTGTCCCTTAATTATTTTATTTACATCCAAAAAATAAAATTCATAGGTGGCCCGCACCAGCCATTGTTAGTATCTTTCTAAAGAAAGTATACCCTCACAATTTCAGTGGTGGTCTTGGATTTTTAATCTGAGTTACAGTTTGTGAGATATATGAATTTTAAAAATAAAATAACTTTATTTAAATATTTTATTTATGGTTATGCCATTTTCGAGTTTCCTCAACGTAGGATAGTGCTGACTAAAATTAAGTCACGCCTAGGGTAAACCCACCAATCTCAGCACAATGGTGATCTCAGATTTCTACTTTGGGCAACTATATAAGAGGTATTTCTCTTTTTCAGGAAAACTACTTTGGAACGTTAATGAAAGCTTAAAAAACATTGTTGGATCCTTCCGGGCACTCCGAGCCTCGAAATCGTACACCTTCTAATTTCACGGTCTCGAAATAATTCCATATAAAAAAATATATAGAATTTTTGGGACATTACATATACGACCTCAAATATCTTGTACAGAATCTGATTATTGACCAATGTCACACATGAGCCAAATATGATCCTAATACCTACATATATCTTCAATATTATTCAATCCCTTTGATACATAGATTAAGAAAAATTTTATTATAATCTTCTTACTCTCAAATCCTAACATCTATAATATAGGATATCCTGGTTCTTCTTAATATCTTCCATCTCATTGTACTAAATGGATCTGACCCAATGAAATATGTTGGGTTATTCTTCTTATTTTATAAAAAGAAAGTTCTTCCTATATATCTTTGTATTGGGTTCTCTTTAATTTTAATGGAGATCTCTCTATCTCACTACTTCATAATTATACGTTTTTCTAGGTGATAGATCCAATTATATATCTTTTTCTCAGTATTTATATTCTTAGATCATTGAATATATTCTCTCTATATTTAATATGGAAAATATTATATAATATTAATGTCATGATTCTCTAACATTTTCCTATACTTCATCATTTTGGTGTGTCCTCATGATCACATCTCATTTTATTTAACGTCTTCATGCTTGTGTTCTCCCACAATCATAACTATTGTATTTTCCTCAAATTTTTATCTCCAATTAAATTTTTAGAATACTCTTGGTTTATTTCTTTTCATTTTAAAACATCTAAATAAGATTCCACTATATATATGTAATAGGATCAAGATCATTATTCTCAAATATAATCAAAAAATTACCCATAAATATATTAGTCTCCATTTTATAATAAAGAACATACAAAAATACTCTCATTATAGAATTAATCAACCAATAATGGTTCTTATTATCTAAAAACTTTTTAATTATCATTAGTATTAATATTAGCCATTGACTTCATCTCAGTTTCAAATTCTTCCCCTAAAAAAATGATCGTCTCTCAGCCTCAATTTTGTGGATTCATAAGAATCAAATTATGTTTATATCATGGACATATACAGATTTCATAAACTAATTTTAGTTATAAAAATTTCATTTCTTTTTATCGGTAATATTTATTTTTGAATTTCTATATTTTCAAATTTTATATTAATGAAACACTGATTTAATCATGCACTTTTAATTTAATATACCTAAACTTAAATATTGAATAATGGATTGAAAAATAATCATTATATTAAAGTCCTAAATAATTGTTCATCATCGTCTCATATTATATTTCAATCATTACATAGTTTATTCGAAAAATAACATCCAACATAAAATATATAAATTTTTCAAAGGTCTAATTGTTAAGATGTTTGGGTTGTACATTTGTATTATAAAATTTATCTTATGAAATTTCCTTTAAAAATATCTCAAAAATTGATGACTTTAAAAATGTATCAGATTACCCTAATGAAGTGAAAGACTACTCTTATGATATTTTATGTTTCCCTTCCAAAGTAATGGGTTACACTTCAAATTCACTATGTTACCCCTCCAATATCTAGAAACTACAATTCATATATTTCCAAATAATATTATGAAGTTAGTACTTACAATTTTAAAGTGATCAAATTCACATTCGAGGTCTAGATTTAATCTTTTAATTTTATGCATATCCAAATATTCAACTTCATCCCAAAAATTTATGAATATATTTAAATCAATTTAAAGGTACATTAATATAACTTCAAGACTTATAAATCACTCCAAACTAGATAAAAAACCTTGAAGTTACTCAATAAATTAAAAAATATATAAATCACTTTAAAATGATTTTTTATTTTCTTGGATCATATTAAATACACAAGATATGACTATCATGTATCCTTACTATTTCATCAATTACTTGTTCACATATGATATTTCAAAAATTAATAAATGTTATTATCATTAATAAATATTGTAGGTATATTTCTACATTAGACTCTAGTGGTTTCTCTAAAATGTAAGCTTACTCAAACATTCATTCATTAATCATTGGATGACTTATAAATATAATTACTCAATTATTATAGAAAAAATATCCTCTGTAATGTCTTTAATAATCATTTCTTCAAAATATTATCCAGAGTTCGTTTAGTATCTAGTGTTTAAAACTCACTATTAACTTTTGCATATATTTCTTCTCACAAACATTAATTTCTTACATTTATGAACCATAAGACTAGCTCAACATTCGACATAAATATATAACTTCTACATGGAATCCATCCAAAAAGATACTCCCGTACAACTAGTTGTCAATAATATTTTCCCATAATGGTATGATGAAACTATTCATCTTCTAAAATGGTTGGATAATTCCTCCATAACCCAACACCTAGAAACAAATATATTTCTATGATCATTTATAAAAATGATCATTAACATAAAACAAAACCTACCAAAATCATTGGTATCTTCATATTATATGGATAATCAGATCCTTGTAAACCAACCCCGGAATCCTAAAACACATCATATAAGAATAATTATAAATGGGGATTAAATAATTGGTGATTGGTATTGATCATATTTTAGTTTCATTTTCTTTATAAGTTGATTACTTATACTGTTGACCAAGAATAAGGGGTATGGAAATATGGGCACCATTGTAGTCTGGAATTACACCCCACTCGTAAAAAAAATTATTACCTAAAATATTAGAATTTTAATCCTAGTATGATGATGGTGATTTTAGACTTATTCTCTCGATACATTTATTATCAACATATAGAATCTAAACATGAATCTTCTACAGGTTTATGGAAATTACATCCCCTTATATATTATATTTAGTATGATATCTCTCTAGATTTTTTATTGAATCTCCCCAGTCTCCTCAGGGGAGGAATTCTATTTTGGATAGTGTAACAAATTTAGGAAATTGGGTAATATTATTATTATAATGTTATTGACTAAATTCAATGGTTTTGGACACATATATATTGAATATGTCTTAAAATTTCATTGTATTCAATATACTAATGTATTTTGTTAAGGACCAAGATTTGCATCCGAATTATAGAGGGAATATCAAGAACCCATGTGTTTTCACTTGAGATTGAAGATAGGTTATCCCTTATAGCTATGTGGTGAAAAGGAAGGGAACATTAGTTTTATTGATGGAATTATTTTCCTTTCTGTGTTCCACATAAAAATATCATAGTAAAAACAAATATCATTTATTTAATATTCTTATAATTATAATTTTTAGGCCTCGATAAAATTTTCTCCCGTAAAAACTCTATATGGAAGAAAAATATTGTTCCATGTGTTCTAGCCTTAATTATATAATCATTACTTATTTGGTAAAATAATTATTCAATAGAATACTTGTAAGGTTTATCAAATTCAAAAAATATTGGGGATGGATAAATTTCTAAAAAAAATCAAATGTATGTATACATCTTCAATATTTTTGATTCTCAACAAAAGATCATGTATTACTACAAATATATCCATAAAATGGTCATTATAAATTTGGTTAATAGGTTAAGTTTATTCCATGATATTATTGGAAGGTTCATTAACATCCTAATTTTAGAAAATATATTTTTCCCCTGTAAATACTCATGAGTTTGAAATCTTTCTTCATGTGAAAAAAAATTATGGTTGTGATACATTATTTAATTTAAATAATCAACCATAAAAGATAATTATGATAATATATAATATACCTATATATTATATACAATATTAAAATTTCTTAAATTTAAAAATTTTAAGAAATAATATTCGAAACACTTAATGTTTATGAAGGTAATTTTTTAGTAAATGAATATCATTTTTATATTTTAAATTTATTTATTAAAATAAAACATATAATTTTTATAATATAATAAAATTAAATTAAAATTAATTTTAAATTTTTATTATCATAAATTATTTTTACTGTTTTATAATTCTTTGAAAATGTCACTTATTAGTCGAAAATGTTGTTTTTTTACAAAAAAATAAAGTTTCATAAATTAATAAATTTCTAAGAAAGAATGTAAAGGTTACAAAACCATTTCTGTTAACAAATTAGATTTTAAAGAAACAATATTATTCTTTTCAAAATATGACTTAGTCTTTGAAAACCCATGGCTAACATTTATAGAAATGGAGGATAGTTTAATAAAGAAAATTGTTTTACATATTTTCATTTAATTGAATAATAAATTAAAAAAATATGGATTAATTTTAATAACACATAAATTTCCTTTTATTTATAATAAATCCATATTTTCATAAAATTTATTTAAATATTTTATTTTAAAAAATGAATTAATTTTATTATTAAAACATGATTATCTTCAATACGGTTTTTATGCACTAAACATGATTATTTTAAAATTACATTTTTCAAAAATAGAAATTTTATTTTTAAAATTAAAATCCTATATAGTATTATAATACTTAAATTATGTGGTAATATCAATTTTAATTGTTAACATTTTAATTATTTATCATTGGTGAAAAAAAGAGACCAATGTAAATGTACACTTTGGTAAATGAGATGTAAAAGTAAATAGACTAAATAAATCACACTTATCTCCAAAATGAATGGATGGATGATTTTATACATTATTATATCCAAAACTCTATATTTTTTATATTTTCAAATCATTGATTAGGAAGTCGTATGAATACATAAGTTAAGAATTTAAGGTAATTAGAAAACTAAACATCCACTCACTTATAAAAGTAGCCACTTACACAAATTTTTACATAGACTCTACTCAAAATTACAATGTAAAACTGTTATATTGTTCTAATCCTATAACCATATAAATTATCATAATAATTTACCCATATTTATTAATCTTAATCCCATCTTTTCCAATGATAACTCCAAAGAAAGTATAAATTCATGACGTGTGTATTACTCAAGGATTAGTTTTTCTTTTTAATTTTTATCTTCCTAATATTACCTAAAAAATTATATAAATAAATATTTCTCATATATATACTTTAGTTTAATGATATTATTTTTTCATCAATTATTTATTCATTCTATAGAATAATCAAACAAAAAATTCATAGATTAATCATATGTACAGACTACCACCTCTACGACAAGAAGCAGTTCATTTCTACCACTACATATTAGTGATCATATAAATAATATCATTGTGGATAAATAAAATTTTTTTAGCTTAAAAAGTTATAAATTATTCAATTTATTTATTTACCTTCCAATCATTCATCAATTATGTAATGGGATCATTAATCTTGTCTATGTGCGGACAACCGCCTCCAAGAACGACATGGAACATTTATCATATATTCCAAACATGGATTGTCCTAAAAGTGTAGTTATTAGAATAATATGGTGTTTGAAACATTTTTATAATTCCAAAGTGATAAATTTTTATACACCTTCACTCTTTTTATTCATTGAAAATTGGTTTGTTAATCATTCATAAGTGTGAACTTCTATATCCATGAACAACAAAGTTCGTTTCCATCACCCAAAATAATTATAGTTTATTATGATGAATTTTTCATATATATATTACATTTATTATTTTTATAATAATAAATAAATATTACATAATGTAATATTAGTTTCTTACTCATTCGATCCTTACTACACACTTTTATTTTGGTCACTTTACCTCCTACATAAGTGACAGGGAATTGTTAATATAGTGAATTATAAAGGAATGATATATACTATTAATAATATATAATTAAATTTCATTAAATTTGTTTCAATGGTTAAATATTTATAATATTAATTTCTAAACATGTTAATAATATATCATCTTTTTTCCTTAAAAACTATATAAATAAGTTCCTATCCAGCTTCATATTCACGAGTAGTAATAAAAATAACATGGGATGAAAAAGAAAAATTGCAATTAATCATGTTATATATATTAAATTAACATATGTAAGTTATTATTGATCAATTAGTATAAAAGATCAAGGATCAATATTAACATTACGAATCATGTGCAATATACATAAATTTTTTAATACCGGAAGTTAAAATTACACTGTAATGAAACACTACATTCATATTAAATCATTATAAATAAAGTATATAAATGGTTTATAGAGATGAATATGGTTATTAAATAGATTATTATTAAATTCATTTATTTTTTACATTATTTTATAGTCTCTTCAGCTAAGTAGGGAAATAGGAATGGGATTTCTGGCGCAAACTACCTTTATTTAGACCCTTTTTACTATATGATCAAATTTACTTTTATATAGCTTACATGATTTCCAATTTTTATTATATCATTAAATATATTTTATTCATTTTTATTTTAATTTCAATTTAAGGCACATTATCCTTTAAGGGTTTTGATTAAAAAGTTACTTAGGTCTTGACTCAAGTTTTATTCAATGAGTAATGAAATTTATTCATGAAATATATTATACAAGTCTCCTTTAACCTTACTTTTCCTCATATATATGATTGATTTACTTTATATTTGAGTAAATTAATATCGTTCACTGATTTTTTTTCTTTTTGTATTCATTTTATCTTTAAAATTGTGTCATTGAAAGAAATTATACTCAACCTAAGTGCACAACTCTTTTTTTCCATATCTATGTTTCACCTATCCAAATTAATTCTTATAATGTTTCATGTGAACATCATAATTATATTAACACCTTATTAATGAAATTATTTAACATAATTTCTATTATTTTGGTTTCTCTAAGTGGATTTTATTAACATTAATAGATTTTTTCATGATTAGTTTTAAAAAATATCCCTAAAGTAATGTTTTAAAATGTTTTAAAATGAATTATTTCAAATTTTTTAAAATATAAAATATTACTTACCTAGAATATTCTTAAAAAAATTAATATAATTAATTAAAAGATTCATCATGGGTCATTTTAAACTGAAATTAATCTCTTTTAAATTTTTCCATGTGAACAAATATTTTATCTAGCTTTATCCTTCTCTAAAATAATTCGTCTCTACAATTTAAAGTTTTCAAGAAAAGAGAATTATTATTCTCATGGTTTCATAATTAATATTTTTCATTTTTTATTAATTGACAAAGGAAATTATTAATTTCAAATAAATTTACTAATGTTTCCAAGACTATTTTTTATCTATGTAATATTCTTGATCATGGGTATTTTTAAAATGATACCATACACATTCTATATCTTCATGGCTTGTGAAATTCTCTTTTAAATATATTGTATAATCTATAAATTATTTTTTATTCCATAATATTTTAATTTTATAGTCTTCATTTACTTCCAGTTATTTTCCTCTAACAATTCCATATGTTTAAATACTTGATTGGTGGGTTTTCACCTGGATTCAAAATTCATCAATTTATTGGGGAAATTATTTTCTATAGTATATATCCACTTCCAATATTGTGTAAATATTGTATTTGTAGTAATATTTGTTTAGTGTTACTTAACTAGAATAGTGATTGAGGTCAATGAATACCCCCCTCATATTACATGGGTTGATAATCTCATGTTTATTAATGAAATAATGAATTATTCCTTACAAACACACTTGAAAGGATACAACAACCATTTTACTTCAATTGGTTTTTATTATATGTTGATGGGAAACAATGTATCACACATATGAGTGATTTTCATTATGTTATGGGTGGGGATAGAATTATACATCCCTATATTGAATTAGGTTAAATTCCTATATCAAAGGATATTATGGTGTTTGGGTTGTAATACTAGTCAACTATGGTGTTTGGAATGTTTTCATAGCCAACTATGTTATTTTAACATACTTGGGAGGATTGAATTATACTTATAATGTCATGTTTATATTGGAACCACCTTTCTATGATTATCTACTGTAATATTATGATCATTTTTTAAATCATATTCATATGATATCATATCATATCATTATTCCATGGCTATATGACTATGATCATCCTCATTATGATATAATATTATGCCTCAAATTTTACAAGATATGATTTATTATTTTGTTTACACTGATTGAGTGATTTATCTTTCCCCTTTTAATCCTTCCATTTCCCCAATTTTTTAAGGAATCTATTAATTATTCTAATACTAGAATAGTTTCTTGAGTAAATAACTTATGGGAAAAATTAAATTCTAATCATGGATATATTATCTTGTTAAAGAGTTTAAAAAGTTTCAATTTCATTAGAATACATTATATTTATTAGTTCATGTTTTTTCATAATTTTCTAAAACTCTAAACTAAACGTTCCATGATTTTTAAATATTTATAATATATTGTTGTCCAATATTTATATAAAATCCATTCTTGTGTATTATTTTTTCAGCATTTTATCAATAATAATTGATATTGGGTTATTATAGCAGGTATCAGTGGAATTTTTAGATAAAATTAATGGTTCAGATGTTATTTCTTATTTTTGATTAAATAGTTAGGAAACAAATAAATGTTTGATGAGTAAGGAATTATCTGAGTTTATATCATATATATTATTATTTAGTATAGATGTTTTGAATATATAATCATGTTTGATGATTATTATAATAATTTCTTTTTAAAACTCAAAGAATAAGTCTATGTCTAGGATAACCACCTGGAATTTTAGTAATGTATAGATTGTGTGGCTTCCTAACAGTTAAATAAATGTATAAATATAGACATGTGGAGGTATTTTTGTAATAGATACATTTATGGGTATTAAACCTACAAATAGTTTCTCAAGTATTTATCAAGAATTATTATGGTGCACAATGAATGGTTCCTAAATTCTCACCTGGAGAGAAACAATTAGTGTATATAAACCGTTTAATTTTCATTATTTTTACAAACCATTATGATTTTATGAAACCTAAATGTATCATTAACTTGTATAACTTTTATTGAAGATAAATATTTATATGGTAGGGTATGCACATCATTACGATTTATTTTCTCTATGATCATAGTTTTCCCTTTCTACATTTATGGTTTTTAGTAGTTTCATATCTAATCTATTTTAATGTAATGGTTGTAGTAAGAAGGAACCATGTAAACAACAGATAGAATGAATAAATTCAGTGATTGTCTTAGACATAAATATATACAGATAAGAATACTAATTGGAATTTTTTTATTATTCCAAATTATCAATAATGAATTGTTATTAAAAGTGTAATCATATTTTAATTCCACATCATTAAAAATAAGATAAGGGTAGAGTCTTAGAAAAATTTATGGGATGAATATAATGAATGAAAAAAATATACAACATCTATCTTGTTAAAAATGAGGGAAGAAACACACTGGTGAATGTATCATGGGAACTATATAATTTTTTAATTGAGGAAAATAATGACATAAATCATATAGTTTTCAAAGGAAAATAAATCATTCATTTAATTTGATAGTTTAAGGAAATTTTCCTTCTCGTTTTACATATGATATTAATGTAGACTTTATATTTGAAATTATAACATAGGTCATGTATCTAATTTTTAAATCCATAATTATTTTATTGGTATAATATTTTTGAGTATTAAATTTACTTAAGGGGACAATGTGACATTATAATATTTCATTATAAATTTTCACCTGAAAAGAAAGGTGAGATTCAGATCATTCTTCACACACACTAAAATGAAGGATTTGATGCATTATAAAATTAAAATAATCATCTTTAAAATAAAATTATAATAACATATGATATTTTCATATAAGATATAAATTATTAAAATGACTTTTAATTAAAATATTTTTATAAAATAATATTGGAAACAATTAATGTTAAAGAATGTAATTTTTAAATAAAAGAAATTTATCTTTATATTTTCTAATTTTTATTATATTTTTTATATAAATTTATTTAAACATATAAATAGATAAATATAAATATATTTTTAATTTATAATATCAAAATTTGTTTTATTTTTTTATTACTATTTAAAATTATTGTTTTTCAATCGAAAATGTCATTTTTTACAAAAAAATTACAATTTTCATGAATTTATCAACACATAATAATGAAATGGAATGTCATAAACCCATTAATTTACTAAAATATTAAATTAACAAATATCATTAGAAATTTTAAAATATTATTTGAAAATTTAAAACACATTTCCATGATTTTTACAACTAATGTAAAAGAAAAATTTGAAAATTAAAGTTGGTGTATGCCTTTTCTTTTAGTTAGTAAACATTTTTGTAAAATTATTTTCAAGATTTATTTAAATTTCACATTAATATGATTTTTTTATAATAAATCAATTTTTGTTAAAAATGTTTTGGTTATTAATAGTTTTAACTCAAAAATAAATTTTATGCTTAAATGATTATAATCTTAAAAAATATTTTTAAGAAAAATGTGTTTTTATTTTAATCGTTATAATTTATTAATCATAGAAATTTTTATGTGATAAAATTAGAATAAAATATAGGATTATAAAAAAAAACTAGTGCATAATAATAATATTAATATACAAAATTTTAATTAATTGTCATGGGTGAAAATAAAAATGGATTATGTAAAAATACAGTCGGTTAAAGTGAAAAGTAAAATGAAAATTCCAAAAATATGTTTTTTTGTCCCCAAAATAAGTGTGTGGTAGTATTTTTGACCTTAATATGTAATTAAATCCATATCTTATAAATGTTTCAGTATTTGAAATTAAAATAGGACAAAAAATAATTTAATAAGTTAATGTAATCCCAAAACTACCTGTCCCTTCACTTATAAATGGGACACCATAAACCCATTGATTAAAAATACATTAAATATAATTACTAATTCAAAATATTCCCATTGATTCATAATAGAACTATTTATCACTATATTGGGCCTATTTGTTTCTTAATTTATCATAATCCATTTATTTCTAAGGATAAATCCAAGGGAAATCAATGTTTTTAACATTAGTGTTACACACATCTTTTTATTTCATTCTAATTTAATATTCATAATATTCAAAATAAAATTCAATTCAATAAAAAAGTTATTATATATGTATATAAATTTCATTATTTTAATTTAATAAAATTTCTTGTTTTATTCCATATCATCTGATAAGAAAAAAATGAATTGTTCATGATTACTTGTGGACTACCGTCTGCATGACATATCCTAGTTCATTTTTTATCTCCACATTATAAGAAGATATAATGGATTTTTATGAATTATAATAAGTTTTTAATTTCACTTGATACTTCATGAATAATAATATTTTTCATTAATATTTATTTCATCTATTCCCTAGGAAATGAGTTTATTAATCACAGGTATGTGATAACTTTCGCCTCCATGAATATCATGTCACATTTCTCTTAAATACCAAACCTAGATGGGCCTAAAAGTTTAATTAGTATGACAATATAAATTTTATTAAATTACACTACTTCTAAAATGGTTATTATCAATAAAAATTAACAGAACCCAATTATTAGGAAATAGGTTATTTAAAAATATATCATCTTCCATCTTTAAAAACTAATAAAACAAGTTTCTCAAGGAAATTTTTTTCATGATAGTTAATTTAAATTTTAATGCGATGAAATTGGAACATTCTAAATAATAATGGTATATATATTATATAACCACACTAAATCTCGGAATTATTAACATGGTATCAAAGATCATGTGATGATATTAACATTCCAATGCATTTTCTTGAAATTTAAATTTGTTAATACTCGATATTAAAAGTAATCTATAGTGAACCACTATATTCATAGTAAATATTTATTCATTAATTATATAAAAAAATTAGAGATGAAAAAGGTTATGAGATTATTTATTAAGATAGTCATGGTTTTTCATAAGAATTTATGTTGTGATCAACTATGTAGGGAAATAAAGTAAAGGATTATTTTCTCCAACATCCTTCATTCAAACACATTTTACTTTATACACCAATATACTTTTATATAGTGTATATGATACCTAATTTTTATTTGATCATTAAATATATTTTTCCTCGTATTGTAAGTTTATTTTTATGCTCTTTATCCTATAAAATATTTTATTAAAAAGTTACTTAGGACTCGACTCATGTACATTTTTATATTTTCAAGAATTTTCTTCTTGAAATTGATATTAAATGGCTAATTTGTATGAACATTTCCATTTATATATTATTGATTTCGTTTATATTTAAGGAATTTAATCCATTTAATTAATGTGTTTTTCTTTTGGGGATCACAATCTCCTTAAAATTAAATCCCAAAAAGTAATGATTCCAATCCTAGGTGCATAGCTCCTTTTATTTCATACCGATGATTTATAAATGATATGTATTTCCAATAATGTCACAACTGACCTTAAAAATTCTCTTTTGCACTTATAGATTAATTTTCTTAACATAAATAATAAGATATGGGCTTCATAAGTGGTTTCAATGGACGTTTAATATTCATTGTATGATTTTTGTCAAAAAAATATTGTCTTCAAAAGTAGAGTTCTAAAATATTCCAATATGTCATCATTCAGAACTGTTTTAAAAATTGAATTTTCAACAAAAATGATTTTTTTTAAATGAATTTAAATGAAAATATTTTGAATATTTTTATGGTTCATTTATTTTTTCTGAAGGAATATATTTTACATGTTTCTGTATGAACATATATTCCCACATCCTTTGTCACTCTATAATAGTATTTCTCTTTATACATTCATGTTTTAAAAATTATATAATTATTATTATCATGGTTTAATGAAATCATCCTCATAAATGTTTTTCTATGGGAATGGTAATTATTACTTTCAATAAAAAAAATTACTAATGAATCTAAGAGTGTTTTTAATCTACATTTTATAATTGATCAAGGGTATTATTCAAATGGTACCATCCACCTTACTTATCTTGATGGCTTCAAAAATTCTATTTTACCTTAATGGTTTTATCCATCACTGGATTTTAATTTCCTTATCATCCACTTCTATAATAATGATTTACTCCATATTACATTCCTCTATGAATTCACTATGTTTCATTAAATAATTTATGGGTGTTCACCTACATTCCCAATACATTGATTGATTAAGAATATTATTTTCTAACTATATATCCTTTTTCTATATGGTTTCAATTCCATATGCATAGATATATTTTCATTGTTGTATTTAAAAATAATGATGATTAAATTCATTTGATACCAATTTATTTTCCATGGGTTTATCATGTCATGGTTATTGATGAAATCATGATTTTTTTTCTTAGAGAACCACTTGATATAGATATGAATACTATTTTATTTCCTTGGGTTTTTATTGAATATTGGTTGACATCATGTGTAACACATATGTATGATTTTCCTTGTATAATGAGTCATAAAATAAATATACATCCCACCAATGTATTGAGTAATGATTCCATATAATGAGATATCATAGTGTATTAGCAATGAGCCTTGAAAACAATGGGGTGTGTGCTATGATTCTAGACAATAATGTTCTTTTAAGGGGCTATGGAGCCTTGAATTATGATTATTATTTAATTCATGTATTTTTTCAACACACTTATTAGTCCATGTTATTATTTTATGATCAATTTTTGGTCCATGTATATATGATATCAAATCTTTCCTCCATGCTTCCATAGTTTTGAGAATACTCATTATTATATCATGTTATGCCTCATGCATGTCAGTTTTTTCTTTATTATTAATTTTTCCAACATTAAAAATTTGAGGTCACCCTATCTTGTGTTTCCATTTCCCCCAATTACGAATAATTGTGAAAATATTCTTAGCATAAAAGAGTATATTTTTGGGATAATTTATGGGAAATGTTGAAGAATCATTATTGCAATATTATATTATTATCAAGTTTAAAAAATCACATTTCAGGATAAGAATTATGGTTTATTAGAAAACATTTTGTCCTTATTTTATAAATTCTAAAGTAAAATGTGTATGGATTGTAAATCTTTGAAATATATTGTAATCATATAGGTGTACTGGTATTAGTGTTTTATGTGATGTTTCTTTACACCAAATTTGGGAGCGTGGGTCTGAGGGTGCAACAAGTTGAGATATAGGAGTTCCTCAAGTAAGTGGAATACCGAGAATCCTTACCATACAAAATTAAATATACTCATGATGTGTTTCATATATCTAAATAGAAGAACTATCATCTACACCTATCTCAAGTGGTTGAATGGGAGGATTTTAATTCAGAACCTGACATCACAATGTATGAGAAAAATATTATTATTTTGGATCATGATTATAAAATAATGTTGAGTGAATATAATCCACTAATCAATGTGTGTTATAGATTCTTGGTAAATAAATATCTAATACATTCGAGTGTTGGGATTTCATGAGAGATCAATGGAATCTTTTATTATCCAATAGAAATCACTAGGAACTTTATAGAAGAATAATTTGGTATAGATATGAGAATTATGATTCCCCCTCGGTCACTAGAGTTAGTTTATCTATATTGTGTTAATTATTTATCATATTTTTGAGATTCTTATTTATTATAGGTTCAAAAAAATAAAAATTGTTGATGAATTACTACATACATTGTTAGTGTTAACTATGCATCAAATCCATGTCATGTTGGGAGGATATTTTAAATAGTGATTACATGGATGGTTTGTGAATTATTTATAACGAGAATACATTGAATTAGTGTGCACTTGGATCATGAATATATGTAATTATTTTGTTTCATTCTTATGTTTGGTGAGTTTCAAGCTACATTTGAAATAAGTTCATTTTGATGAACGTTTTAGTGAAAATTAAATAGTAACCATGTGTTAAACTCTTTGATGGGGTGGTTCCATTAATGTGACACTCACATATTTATTGCATTTTTTCTAAACTATATTTCTTAAGCATGAAAATTTATAGAATTATAAAATTAGGAAATTTATAATTTCACCCATAAAATATTATAAGAATTTTAACATTCCTAATTCTCATTTGAACACCCTAGAAACCCTTACCAAATGTGGACCTCTACCTCCATGATACCTTGGTAACGTTCTTTGAATTATATTGGAAAATATAAACATCACACATAACTTCCCTATACTTTATTTATCCATCCTCTTCTAATCCATTCATTTGATTTTTTCCCCATATCTTTGTGCCACAGTTGTCCATATTTTCGTAGTCTATTACTATATATGGTTTTAAATTTAAATATCTCATATATTATGGGTTTTTGGACCCCCTTCCCTCCAATATTTTTATATTTGGAGATGAATATAAGGGTTCAATGGATTTGAAAGAGATTACATAAATTATAATCCTTCCCTTAGAATTATTTTTTATTAGAGCATTATAAAGTTTTCTCCTACCATGTTATGGTCTAAATATGTAATAAAATTTATATTTATACTTATATTTTGGGATTCATAGTTTTATAATGGTTTATGTAAGGGTTTATTGTGACCTATATATATTTGTTAATTCCAAAAATATTTTTACACTAATAAGATGTTTAATTAAATTTTTTCAAATAGATATCTTCTTATAATGATATTTTAAGAAGACTTTTTGAATAAGGATTCGTTTATTTACTATAATTATTTTATTTTTATTAATTATTACATATAGTGGGTTACATACATAAGTAGTTGTCTAATGTTTAGGTTTTTAACACTGTTGATAAAAAATCAGTGTGAATTTGATATGCATCTTCCAATGTTTTTCATATGATTCTATCTATGTTATTAAAATTTTCTTTCTTGATGAGTATACATAAAAATACTTGGGTATATGTGTTAGTAATTGACATGAGTTTTAAACTATCTTCGATTATTATATTAGGTTCGACATATAGTAATGATCATACACTTACATGAGAACTTCACATTGGTGAGTCTAGAAGGTTAAGATAGTGTATTTTATTAGTTAGATTCATATAAATCTTCTAGTTTCTAACAAGCGAGGTCCTAGGTTACCCAATATTTTCATTTACATGACCCCAAGGTTAGAACCTTTGATATCAATAATTGATACCAGTATTCTTTTCATGTTTTATATTTTTTCCCCTCAACATTTATTTGGCCTTACTAATTCTTATATAGTATTTCTAAAGGTTTTATTTTACTCTTTACTTGTTCATCATACATTTTTATCCTTTAATAATTCAAGTAGGTGTGAATCCATTTCAATATTTTTAGTTTATAAAATAGATGTATTTTTTAAAAAATATTAATTTTCAAAATAATTAAAAAAAACTTTTTTGGTTTAGGATATTATATTGATTCATATTATTATCTATCCTCGATTTGACCTCACACCCTATATAAACCCATTGGGTGTATGAATATGTGCTATTATTTAAAATAATTTTAGGGAAACTGGTCATAACCTTCGATGGAACACCATTATTACTTTATTTCCATTAGTAGTGCATTGATTAATGGAGACCATATGTCATAACATGTTAGAACTTCTTGGTGATATTGGGATCCTAGAGCGTATATTAACCTTTCGTATTTATAAGTTATTGGCCACTCTACCCCTCGCTTTATTTATTGATTCTTCTATATATTATTTTTTTATATAAATATACTATTTAGTTTATAATTAATTACGTAAATTTTTAGATACTTTCATGTCCTTATAAATTTTTTGGATTATCTCTTATGAGTGAAACTGGTATTTCATTTGAATATCTATTCAATATATGAATACATGATGTCGAATTTATAGATATAATCTATTATATAATTCATTGAACATTGATAGTATAACCATTCCCAAATATGCATTTTAATAACTTTGTCACTTTTCCCTTTCTCATAATGATTGTGAACAAACTTTGGGCCTTATGGTGATCTGACACAAGATATGTTTTGGGTTGAACTGGTTTAATTATTTTCCTATAGAATAATGGAAGCTACAAAAATGTGTTTCACTCATCTTTATCTAAATAATTATTTTTACATGTTACATGTTATAAGGTTATAAAATTTTTCTGGTAACAATATTTCTATAAATATATTAATAATGTTAAAGAATATTTGTTGCACTAGCGGAGAGATAAAATAAATGATACATTGATGATAAGAAATGATACATTTAATGATTTTTCTATTAAATACAATGATATTATAATCCCTATGAGTAGGAACATAAAATATTTAAAAGACTCTATGATAGTTAAGAAAATAATGATTTCAGATCCAATTTTGTGTTTTGATAATGTACACAGGTGGTTAGCTTAACATATAATGAATGAGGGTTGAAGGTATCAAAAATTAGAATTCTCATTTCACTCAAATGGTGAGAGTTTAGGGTTTTTACAAGACTGTTAGAGAGAGGATTTCTTATTTTTGACAATGTTAACATTACTGTAATGGTTTTCATCTCAAAATATATTTGTTCTAAATCATAGGGAAACTCCAACAGCAATTTATAAATAGTTTCTTCTAAACAAATAATGTTCCTATGAAAAATCATATCTTAATTTAGTCACTATTTAAATGGTTTCACTATAATAAAAACTCTAAATTGATGGGGATTCAATAAACTCATAGTAGTAGTAAATGATCATTATACCCACTTTTATGTTTTTAATAAGAACATTGGGACCATTTTTTAATAACAATATCAATATTAAATTTTTATTAATGATACATGATTAATATATGTAAAAATTCTCTTTATAATTATGGAAAATAATAGGAATTTAAAATTTTATTTTGAAAAATCAATTGAAAAAAATTGGGAATCCTAAAGGGCTATTAGGATGTTATATGATACCAAGAAGAAGCTATATGGGAATATTGTATTCTAGAATCCTATTCTAAGTTGAATAAGGTCTTTCTTTATAAAAATTACTCTGGTAATACCCAAAGGAAGGTGGTACACAGTGTTACATACTAAATTATTATAAATATACATTTTCTAATATTAATAAAAAAGAACATAATTTTTGAAATGTATATTATAAAATGAATGGATACAGATCATAATATTAAAGGACACATGAAATACATCTACAAAAATTATCTATCCATGTATATCCAATAAATAAATATTTTTTACATAAACAACAATCTTTCTATTCTTTACTAGAATTATAAAATATATCAAATAAAATATTTAATGATTAATGTTCTTGTTATGGTGAATTTGTATATGAATAATTTATATTATAGTATAACATGTCATTTGAAATAATAAAAATAAGCCAAGAAGTTATCAATTATCTATAGAAAGTGATAATACCTAATATAACTATAAAAATAAATTTGTTATTTCTGAACTAAAATTAGTTTATTAAAAATTTAATCAATTTCATTGAACAATTTTGTACAATATGTGATAAATATTATAGTTAAATTATTGAGTGGTTGGTTTTTTTCATTTTAGTTAGGTAAATAATTAAATATAAATTAAAAAAGTTAAAATTAAAAGATATATCATAGAATTTTTTAAAAAAAAAAATTATAAATGAAAATCCAATAATACTTGAATCCAGTTGTTCTTAAACTACTATTATAGAATTAAAAATCTTGGTGAATATTGAGAATCATAATATAGTAAAAGAAAAATTTTAAAATATAATTTTTTATGGTAGAAAGTGTTCGAATAACTAAACATGATTCCTCAAAGATAATATTAAAGGATTTAATTTTTATTTAATGACTAAAACTTAAATAACTATGTTTTAATAAAATTCAAGATAAAAATTAACATAAATTTAAAAGGAATATCATTATTATTTGAAGATAAAAAATATTGAATCATTTTATGTAATGTGGTTATGACAACTAGAAATATATTTTATAATATAAATACTCATACCTAATTATATTTCAATGAAAATAAATAGAACGAGTAGCAGTATAGAATATTTGGAAATTTAGGTGAATAGTTGATGATAAAAATCACTATGGAATTAGAAATAAGAAGCCTATAAAATAAAAAAATAAAAAATAATTTCCCTATAAAACATGTAAAAATGGAATATTCATCTATGAATTTTATAAAAGAGTCAAAATTAAAACTAAGAGGTCACATAATTCAATTTGATATGTGTTATCCAATGATAATTCAATCATATAAGTGATACTATTACATCATCAAATGTTTTTCCTATAAAAATAAGTTAAATTAAGTTATGTTCAAGTATAATAAGTCAAAAAACTTTGAGAAATTTCAATAATTTAAAAGGTATATTGAAAATGAATTGTGATTGTAGGTAATGATGTTAAATAATGGAAATAAAAAAGAATATTTCTGAAATTACTATTAAAAATATTATAATTATTATAATTATTTATTAGCATGAACTCAATATACTCTATATACTAAAATAAAACTAAAGTGTGTTGATGGGAAAATACAAGTGTTGTTGTAATACTGGGGGTCCACATTAGTCGACTTGTATATTTTAACACACTTCATGATAGAGGTTACATAAATATATGTTCTTGTATAAAATTGATTCCTCAAGAAAATTAATAAAATATAAATTATTGATATTAGAAAAATACCATAATTTATGTTCTTTAATTGTTTATAAAAGTTACTAGTTGATCCAAGTAAATGATATAAGGTGGGGGTGTTGGATTTTATAACTAGTAAAATATTATTTATAGGAAATGTTTCATGTTATAATGGTTATAAATGCTAGAAAAAATGTCTATGAAGAATATTTGATGTATTTGATGTAAAATTATTTAATAATATATCTATTTTTTGAAAAATATATGACCTAAATGCTGAATATTAATAACACATATAAAGATAATTTTTATATATTTCCCATATTAATATTTTAAAAATGATTAGATTCATGCGGAACATGTTTTATCTTATAAGTTCAATGAATATGATAATGTAAAAGACACAAAAAATGAATTATGTGATGTTAAATAATCATCATGAATTTTTTAAAAAAAATTGGATTTTTATAGCAAATTTTATAAATAATTTTAATACTAATGAAAGCATAATGTACTTTCATTCTATAAAATATTGAGACAAATTCAGTCGATGATGATATTTAACTCAAGTAAAGGTTGAGTCACATGAATGAATATTTACATAAAATTAATAATATATTCACCTTCAATATTTTTTATCGAAATAAAGGTAAAACGAAACAAATTGGGTATTTAAAAATATAATACATTACTAAGGGGTGCTTTACATAAACATAGAAAATTTCGTATGTAATATATATTCCCAATCTTCTAGAAATGATTTTTATAAGACGATTACTCCTATTAAATGATTTTAGAAAATAAATTTTTTTCACTAGTGTCTAACAAATATATTACAACTCTATTAAATAGTTGTTTTTCTTATATTGTTTAATGTAAGACTAGTTGATTTTGTTCTAGTTAAACAAACTAATGGGTTTATACCTGATGGAGGTTGTATAGAAATGAGAAAATTTATTATGGGTTTTATATGAAGAAACATGCAACAATTATTAGTTTTTCTAACACATAAAACTACATTAAAGAAATTTAATTTAATGAAAGTAAGATTTGATAAAAATTAAAAGGTAATAGATATTCCCATATTTAATTTACTGCTAATTATTTTTTTAACTGATATAATATTTTTATTTAATAAAGAGAAATTTATTAATGAGTTCTTTGAACATATCAAGATCAATAAATTATATAGGTTTATATAATCATATGAGATAACTATACTCATAAACTATACCACAAGTTTCCCCTCACCTAAGGACCAATTTTTCACTCCATGAATTTGGTTTCAACCCATTCCCCTTTATTTAGGGTAGGGAAAATATCCTTCCTCTAAAACCCTTCTATGATTCTAGTGTCATCTTCTAAAATATCAACCACCTTAGTTGGTCTAAAATTTATAAGGATTGCATAGGATAAACTAATTATGGATATATCACCTTTTTAATTATTATATGTCTCAACATCACTAGTTTTTTTCTAATATATCGTTATATAATTATAGTCCCCTAGATCGAGATATCCTTAGTTATGTAAATATCATATTATCATTTTAGAACTAGTTTTTTCTTTTATTATTGATGTGAAGCATTTTTTATTCAATTTAAAGGGTATTAAAAACCATATTTATTCATGGTAAATATTTTAAAGTTTCATTAGGTCGTATTTTCTCCCTCTTCAAGTAGACATTCATTTTTTAATAGGTTTAATCCCCCCCATAGATACAGTTTGTGTATTATTCTTTGACCACCATTTACTATCCATTAATCCATCACTATTTATGATTTTAGGATTCCCTTGTCAACTCTACTAACCAATAGTTAGGGTATACCTTATTAAATTTGTATAATATATAATGGATCTCATCTCGAAGGATTGATCAGTTCATTAGTCTTAAAAAACCACATACATACATGATTCATATATTATATTGAAAATAAAATATACATACCAATGAAATATTATTTCATCCTTAATATTATTCATAATATGATTCTTCCATACATGATGAAATTAAATCAAATAATCGGTGGGCTCAAATACTCACTATGGGTAACTAGAGTAGAATCTATCATGAAAACATAAGTAACAACTAATTTGGGAGGGTAAATAACTAAAAAACATGACATTTAATCAAAAACATTAGCAAGAAATGTCTCCATAGATAATATTAGTGCATTCATCTCAGGGGTAATTATAATTGAATTATTAATTATTGAAATTATTAATATTAGACTTAATTATTTTAGACATTATGATATTCATACTGACAAAAACATATGCCAAGAAAATTTAATCAATAGGTTGGTTTACACCAAAAACTCATTCTTTTTTGTCAAAGAATCTCTATTTTTAGACCTCTTGATGCATCAAGGGGATATATAATACTGGGATCCGCACATCAATATATGTATAATGAATTATTTATGTGTTTAAAGATCATTTATATTAATAAAAAATATTCCATATCAACAAATCAATTTATTTTAGTAAAGAATAAATAATAACAATATTTTCCCAGATAATCAAATAACATTCAAAAATAATACTATATATAGAAATTTTATACAGATTAGAAAATAATAATACATATGATATAAATAATATGGATATTTAAGAAAAAAAATTATTTAATGAAAAATAATCACAAGAAAAAAATTCTCAAGATAAAGTTAACAAACATAAAAACAATTACTAATAAGAGATGATCAATCAATTCATCAAAAATATAACTTTTGTACTCAAATCATTTCTTTTAGAAAAATTTAACTAAAATAATAAAATAATCATAAATTAAATTATCTTCTTTATAAAATCATGGAAAAATTGTAGAATATTCTATGTAGTATTAAATTTGGTATCGTGATGGGAAAGTCATTCAATGTTGTATAAGTTAAATAAGAAATCCATATAAAATTTTGTATAAAAAATAAAAAATTGGACATTTAGGATGAAATTAGAAGTATTAAATTAAAAATTTTAAAAAATTCAGGTATAATATAAAATTTCATTTTTCTAATGATAAGTAATTTTGTAAAAAAAATGAAATAACATGGATTTGGATTAAAAATACACCCGATAAAAATGAGAAATAAGATATGATTTCCTTCAAAACATTCCTGATCAGAGAGTTATATGAATTGAATAATTAATAATAATAAATAAATTGATATTACTATTAAATTCCTAAATAGGTAGTTTGTACAACATATAAATTTAAATAGGTTCATAATACCATGTATGTCTCAAAGGAGTGGAAAATTAGATGAAATCCCTTACCTCATGTTCGATGTTCCTCTTGAGTCTGTTGAAACTCATGTAAAGTTAATTTATATTTATTATAAATACTTAATGTATCCACATACATATCTATAGTATAAAATATTCTACATTTAAAACAATTTATCACTCATTTTTTAATAATCTTTTATTATAATTCTAATTTTGGGTGTTAGCTACTTTATTTTTCATTTATGTTTCAATTCAGCAGTTATGATCAATGTACTTTGATTATGATTTCATCATCTAAAAAATTATATTCATGATTTAAATATCATATATATTAAATATATATATTTAAAATATTCTATAAAAATATATATAGGTATATTAATTACACCATTCATTGAGATGGTAGGTTATACAAAATAATGAACATTGTTTTCACTACTCGACAGATGGAATGAAAGAAAGATAAATAATAATTCTCCTTCATGTGATCATTTTAATGTCATAAATACATTATATATTAATTGAATCATTCTTTATTACCATACAGGTAATGTGGAAATGAAAAATAGATCATATCACTTCATGGAGTTGGTAGTCCACACATATGCATAAGGGATGTTATCTTCTTCTAATAGATTCGAAGGTAAGAAGGTAGATATGTTATTATAATTTCAGGAAAATAATTATGACAAATATATTATATGGATTCATTATTTTAATATTTATTACTATCCATGTAAATTGGTGATGAACGAAAAATTACACTGTTACAAAGAAATGGTGACTCATACGTATGCACGAGTGATGTTTTCACTTTAAAAGGGATAAAAAGGAGATAAAATACGATTGTACCAAAATAATAATAACATGTAATTTTATTTAAGATAGTTGATTTGTTATTTCAGTATTGTTACAATGTATTAAGAGGATGTATAATAGGAAATAAATGTGAAAGTGTATGTACAAACAATTACACCTCTTTTGGAAGACATCCATTAAATATCCCCTTAAGGGACTTAGGGGTTGTCTTTTGGAAAGAAATAAACCCATATTACAATTATAAAGATATTTATAAGACCAATGGTCTGGTATTGGTTTATCAAATGTTCTCAATGTTGGGTAATGAAATCAGAGAAGGGGTGACATTTTATAAGTTATGGGAGGAGCATTCATGGAATTTCATAAATTAATATATTAATAAAAATTATTTTTCATATCAAAATGGCTGCAAAATAACAAAATTACAAGATAATATTATCATGAGTTGAAAAAAATTCAAAAAATAAAATTTTAAAATTCTTAGATTGGGCTTTCAGACTTATCATTTATTTTTAATCCCTTGTTAACTATTTTGACAATTACCGTAAAATTAATGTTTTCTACCCTTTAAGTTTCAAGGATGATATCGCAAGTGTAAATAACCGCATAAATTGAAAATGGTTTAGATTTTCATATATTTCCCAATAACTTGGTTGAGGATATAATTTTAATAAATTTTAAATCATTTTGAAAAAATATTATTTATTATAAAATATTATTAATGTTGTTTTTAAACCTATTCATTTAATTTGACATTACATACATCAAGAAAACATCAGAATTATAATCTAATAATTTAAAACATCTATAAAAAGTTATATATATCTACTTAATTCTTGGAACACTATAATTAATCAAATTTATTTCTCTTTTATTTTTTCTAAAATCATTTATTTTATTTTTATTAATTAAATTAATATTTTTTTAATTTGTGTAAGCATTTAAGATAATAATTCAATCTATATATATTAAAAATGATAAAAAAACTAATTTATATATATTATGGTCATTTACAACCAATCATAACCTCTTTTCATCATTATTTAAAAAAATTAGAGATATGAAAAGTAAGAGATTGAAATTTTTTAATTTATCCAATACTAATAGATTATAAAGATAAATATCAATGATATGTAGAAAAAATGATATAATTTCAAATTATTGATTAATATGGATGAAATATACTCATATAATTAATGAATTATACATTTGGTATATATTTTTAATTTCTTATCACATTATTTATATCATTAACTACCCAATGTTCCCTTTATAAAGATGATAAGTTTTACCCGAGTTACTATTCATATTAAAATAGAAAATTTACCAAATTTAAACCACATGATTTGAAATATCTAATCCATTTTATATATTAATTTACAAAATTTGAAAAAATTAATTGAAGATAAAAGTGAAAAAAACAACCCATAATAAGTTTCTTCAAAAAATACATTTTTAAGTCAAAAAATGAACTTATATTGAAATGAATTTAAATAATATTTCAAATGTAACATATGATTTCATTTATAAATAAATGTGTTTTATGTTAATTTTAGGTTTAATTAAAATTATAATTGTGAAATTTAAATTGAAATAAATATAGTTTTGAAAAAATTTATATCATCAATATTCACTGAAAATCAATGTTTTCTGTAAAATATTAAAATTTCAACCGAAGATGATGTGAAATGATTAATTCAAAAAAGATATAAGTGTGAGATAATAATTTTTTAATAGATTTATGTGGTTCATTTAATCTATGTTTTTCATGAAAATTATTTTATCATACAATTTTTTTATGGGGGAATATATCATAAAATCATAGATTCTTAAATTATACAGCTATAAAAATTTCACATTTTAAATTATGTGACTTAGATAGAAACAATTGAGGACAATTATCCATTCTCATATCATAATTTTTCAACATAGATTCCTCATTTAGTGATTTTACACTAAACATTTACAAGATGAGTGGACCTATTTCATTGGGCTTTCTCTATTCAATCAAGAATCTTCTCTCATTGTTTCTCATAATATATATCTAGATCCAGTAGTATGACCTCTATGTTCAATATAAGTGAAGGATTAGGTATAGACTTACTTATAAGAGATGTGTGGATCACATTTTCAGCTTGAGATAGATTCAGTGGAAGCTTAAAGTGATAGGTTATTGTCCCGATATGATCATGAATTTCAATGTGAATGATATATCTACCGATAAAACAAATATATTTTTCCAAATAACATAAAAACATTACGAGGATGTATTCTTATGAATACACTATCACTAAATTGAAACTCATGACCTAATTGTTGACTTTCATCATGACTTTTTTATCATCTCTAATATTCTCTATGGTGTTATTGAGTGGTTCTCACATTCACTACCATTTTTTCTTCTAGATAAAGACCCAATTTACTTCCTTCTGAAACATCATCCCGAAATATTGGTTTTCTAAACATCCTATTAAAGATTTCATTATAAGGAGGCATCTAAACGCTTTATTGAAATCTATTGTTGCAATAAAATTACACCAAATTAATTTGTGGATCCTTGTTTCCTTTGAAATGTGACATCCCAACCCAGATGCCCCCTAACGGTTCAATGAGCTAGTAGACCACCTGACCTTAGAACATCTCCCAATATTCTAGATGTCACTGATAAGCATTGAGGTCCTTTGATGAGCCAATGGGCAGAAGTTTCCCACTTTTTATAGTGGCACACAAAAAAATCAATAGATAAATAGTTGAAATATATAAATAATGGAAAAGATATCAAAATAGGTACAAACATCCATGAACTAAATAATAATAAAATGTAGTAATATGAATCATATACAATAGATAATGATATCATGTCCTTATAAACCAAGTAAAACATGTATACATGGTAGAAGGCGGTAAATATATTACATGTTATATAATAGGGACAAAAAGGCCAGAATCGATAAAATCATCCCAAGCACTAGCATGGTAATAGACTGCTAGGATATTATCCTAATTAATGAAAACTTTCTTGCCTCCATAAGTGGATGTTTCAAATTATCTACACATTATGGAATTAATTCGTTTAGGTTACCATCGTTGGCCTAAATAGGGTGATAGATAAAATCAATAATCCACCACCAATAGTATCTATAAGTATCTACTATTTTTATATAATATAATAGTGTGAATATAATAATTGAAAGTAGTAAATAAACTACATAGGGTCAGCTCTGGTTCTTGAGTGACACTAGGATGAAATTACCTGCTTTGGCCCTAGCCAGATAGTTCGAACATGTAGCCATATGTGTGCACATATATGGATTGTATACATAGTAATGTCTAAAACCATATATCTAGTTGTTCCTAGTATCCTAGAAGTTATGTGTAACTGAGAGATCGAAAAACAGTAGTAAGAGTGTCACAAGTATTGATGAAATTCATGACTAGTATAACATGAATATGGGACTCAATTACGAATATCATAGTATTAAGGGTCACCATTCCCAGTATTATAACCATAGGTATTCCATGCCTATTATTACTATAAATAGTTCACCATTAACCTATATCATGAAAAGGGTGTTCATGTCCATGTATCATACCACTAGGGTCTTTATGCCTATATAACATTTATAATGGGTCACCAGGACTGTATCACATTTATAAAGGGTCACCTTTCCCATATCATATTTATTACATGTATAAGGGTTTCCATTAATAATTAACATAATTAAAAAGAGTATTCTTGCCCATACATTAATAGTAATAAGTAAACATTGTATTTAATATGATCCAATTGATAATTCAAAACCCATTAATATTGTATAATAACAAGGAAGTAACTATTGTCCCATTTAAGATGGTGACGTTTTCATACCACTCAAATTATTCAATTCAATATAAATTTATAAATATGTAAGTCTTACTATACAAAACAAATTACCTATTTCATTTATGATATCTCTATTTATGAGTAAAACCAAACACACTGTTATTTGTTTTTCATATATGAACTTGAAAGTGAATTAGGAATGAAAAAAGGATCACCCATATGGGTTCATTATACTTAGATGGATGATCTCAATATAAATTGGTTTCTCGAATTTCATTATGTTACAGGTATGAAAACCAATTAAATAATGAATAAATATAGATGCAATGTTTGGTGAAACCAATATTCAGCATAATGAAACATTTTATAAAACATCTCAGCTATAAGGGATAAGAACGAGTCCACCTACCAAATACCTATAGAGGAGAACATGTCCATTATCTAGCTATAGTTTCTTATAGATCAATTAAAAATAGAAAAATAAATGAATACCATGAAAATTGGGAATGTTATCTTGAACCAATATAAAGTCATAAATGTTATAAAAAATGATGACCTGAGCCTAATGATTGAATCACATACCATAATGAATCCAACATAATGATCAGATCTCAAATAAGATTCAAAAAGGTGAAGCTGGGTCTAGTCCTTGGAATAGGGGATGTTGAGATCAATATAGAATAGAAGATAGCTTCATGTCGACTAGAATAAAGAAAGGAGGAAGAGGGTAATGGGTATAGTTCATTAATATAATTTTGGTAAATTCACTCAAAAATTAAGGGATGCATAGTTTGGATCCATATTTGGCCAAACCATGTTTCAAATTATCACCATTATCTTCCCTCGTTGGGTACCCATTGGGTTCATTGGAACATTTTCCCAAATTGTGGACAAACTATTCTCTAAGGCTCTATTAAAAACTGCAGTTGTTCTGGATAGAGTGGTGGCCCTAGGTGCATAGTTATGGATATTCATGTGCCCTGCATGAACCTATGATATTTCTCTCACTATTTAGAAAAAATCATGTGGGTTTTGTCACATGGTTTCTAATAATCATGTGGCCAAGTGATTTTCTCCACCAACTAAGGTTTACAGTACCGAAAAACCACCAATCACCTTTTCCACCTATAGTCGCACTGGGAATCCGAAATAGGTCAAATATATTGAATTAGACCTAAATTTAAAGGGTTTTGACCCCATAGAGAATCAGAGTACTTATATAATTCCCCTTTAAAGGAACAAATCCTTGAGTTACCCTTTCAATGGTAATGAAATGTTGTTTGAGAAAAACTCTGGCCACTAATCACATACGTCAACCTCCATCTCCCAAATCTCAGGGATATGCTTCTAGAACACCGATAATAAAGGGGTAGAATGGACTCATAGAGAATTAATTTTCTAGTAAATTATGTGTATAGGATACTCTTTAAAAGAAGAATGAACATGTAGCTCAATTACCTTGGGATCAAAAGTATGTGTTAGGTTTCAATGATAACAATGAAGCATTGATATGTGGAAGACTTTATTAATGGATTGGTACCTCTAACGTCATAAAAACTAATAAGATAACAGTACGACTCTATACAAGATCTACAAAATCCTAAAAAATAGCGGCGATGTCTTTTCTTGCCTATGCATATGAAAATTCCCATGTCTAGGTGATAGACAGAAGAAAACTTGGGCCCTGACCTCAAACTCTAGAGGTAGTTTATGCCAGTAATCAATAAACATTTTTCAGAACTGAGAGGTATACGTCAAGTTATAGATAAGATAAAACTTCTATGAAGTAAACATAAGGATATGAGGACCCAATATCACTACCTCTCCCATCTCTAGCTATAAAATGGGTGAACAACATTGCCTTCCTTATTGAGCCTAAAAATGATTCATCATAATCATAACTTGATATATTTTATTATAAGAGATATCAATGGGAAGGATGTGATTCTCACAAGAGCCACTAAAACCAAGGACAGATTATTGGAGCATGATTTCTAAAACCAATTTCATCTTTTCCGACTAGCCACCGGTATGAAGGTAAAATTATGGGCTTGGAAGAATTTGAATACACATAGCTCTCTTTAAAACCTGATAAAAGATCGATGCGATTCGAGCATCCATATAAGTAATTTTATTATGAGATACCTAATTTATCCATATAATCAACTGATAAAGTCTCCTTGATTGAAAGGAAGGGGGATTCTTTTTTCATTTGATACATAACTTTCCAATATGGGATGCTACCTATTGGTGACATTGGTAAGATGGTGATAAAATCCATCATAACATCTTATCATTTAAATTATAGGTTTTATAAATACTATACCAATACAATAGGACACCAGTGCTCTCCCTTCACCTACTGAAAGATAGAACACCTAGTGATAAAATACACTATCTGACGCTTCATCTCTGGCCAACAATACTAAAATCACATATCACAATACATCTGGGAGATAAGTTGTAACATCCTAGGTAAATAAATTATATAACATAATCATATTTATAAATATTTTTGAATTACATATTAATTTTATTTTAATGGGGATTCTATGTTCGATGGCGTACACAATTATGGGTTTCTCTGAAATCTTATGTTGCACACAAGGCTGAGTCATATTGAAAGATAATAAAATAATGTTATATTAAATGGTAGCTAACACCAAGACGTTGTATTGGCAAGAATGAATTGAAATAAATACAATATTATTATATAAGTTTTTTAAATTTCATTACACGTATCCAATAAAAATTAGATGCTTAAAAGGAGAATTAATTAGATTTTAACCCTGAAAAACTCTAATATTTTTAATTGGTAATTTTACCACCTTTTGATTGAAAATCCCTTTTAAATATAGTTTTTGTCACTTTTATATATTCCATTTGACAGTATAAACTTCTTATTTTTAATTGGGACATCAAAATCTACTTTGTAAAATTTTTTGATATTCTTCTGAAAAAGTTCATTTTCTGGAATATTTAAAAATACCGCATTTTTAATTCAATACTGTCTTTTAATATAATTTATTTATATAGATAGATTATTCTTATTATTGGTTTTTAAGAGTAATTGAATTATATTTTTACCATTTAATCCAATTTTGTTCATTATAAGTAATTTCACTTTGTAATTGGATATATAAAAAATGTCAATCATTTGATAATTATTATTTCGTAAAAACACGCTTTTTTATTTTGACTACGAAATTAATTTTCAATTAATTTCTACAAATTTTTTGTTTTTTAATTTGTAAAAATATATTAAATATTTAAAATCAGTAGTTCCAAATTATGTTAATAGGTATCTCTTTTTTAGACATTATGAATAGTAACTTTAGTAAATATTTTATTTACCTTGGTTAGAAGGTAAATATAGTAAAATAGGGTAAATATTATATTATAAAAATATTAAATTACACTAACATGTGTTTTAACCCTATTTTCATAAACATATCTACCATGGGCATCCTTGGATCGATTTTGGGAGCCCATGGAGCCACTTGTACATTAAAATGAAAGTTTAAAGAAATTAATTTAATGTTAAGGAAAATGTAACATAAACATATATATTTTAGTAAAATAATTTTTATATAGGGATATATAAGTTCTATTTTCCACTATAAATAATAAATATAAATATAAAATGATTTCTAAATTCATGGTTTTTTATATATAATTTTTAGACATAACCTAAATTAATTTATTTGTGACACAATGTTGAAGTAGTGATTACCTTTTTAATGAATGATTTAAATTATTAAAATATAAATATTAAAATAAATTTATTTTGAAACTTTTTATGTCGTAAATGAATTTTAGAGATAATTATGACTTTTTATCATTATGTTAATTATTTTTTTGAATGAATCAAGTTGTTTTAAATTTTTTAAAATTCATGATATGAATAATATATAAATAGAAATAAATGATTTTTTAAAACAAGTATTATTTTATTAATTGATATTAAAATCCTTAAAAGATAAAATTAATTCAACATATATATATTATGATAAGAATTTAATTACTAATTTATTTTGGGTCACTTTTAATTTTATAGTAAATATATTAACGATATAGTAAGTATATACAAGAAGACAATGTAAAAGATAAATTAGTTAACAAGGGGTTTAACAAAAAAAGATAAGGATTAAAAAATATACAAAACCTGTAAAATTATTATTATATGATTTTATTTCAACTTATATGCATCTTATCATAGAATATAATGAGTTTTGGGACTTTTTAAAATGAAAATAATTTTAAAATAAAATAATACTTTCAAACATCCATAAAGAGCACCTCCTCGACCTTATCAAAGGCCATCACCTCTAACCCATTACTCACACTGCTCAATACACTTCTATCATCCAAAATATGCTCCAATAATCTCCCAAAATCCATATATTCCACATATAAGCCTTATTTTTGTTAGAAGGAAATTCAATAAAACCTTTTCGTTCAAACCAAAGGGAGATACCAGATTTAAAGGTAACATCTTATCTCAAGTTATTTTATTTTATTTTCCTTCTACAACACCCTAAACTCTATTTGTTACATTATTTTATAAAAACAACAGTATTTTAAATTTACTAGGATGTTTTTAGGAGAATTATTATAACTACACTTCCACACAACTTCATCTATTGAATACAAATATATTGTTTTTGTGGACAGATAATTACTGCCTCACGAAATGATGATTGTGCAATTATCTCCTACCACCTATCATGGTGTCCATTATGATAGAAATTTGTTTATATGTGATATATATTATACTTATATTTTCTCTATGCTTCCTTATTTTTTATTTATATCATACCTTTTGGTTTCTATAATGGGTAAATATGATGATTTCATTTGAGGAAGTGCGGACAACTTCCCCCTGAAAGTGATATGAGTTTTTCATGCCATATGTGGAACGTATAAATAATTGATATAATTAAATTATATATGATATTATACTAAAATTATAATATACCTATGTATTATTATGTTTTCATTACATTAAATATAAAATATAAATGAAAGTTGCATTCATGCATACATATGGCTTACCGTCTCCCTGAACGGTGCATTTCATCTCTTATCTCAAACTGTTATGTACTATTATAAATAAATATATATGTTGGATATAAAATATATATATGATATCTGAATCATTAATATCATTCTAGAGATAATGACTTTTGGACCACATGGTCAACTTGTAATTATAAGAAGTTCATTTTTTACTTAAGTACCAAATATCAACAAAATGACTGTTTTTAACTTAAATGATTATGTAGTGTTTATAATGTTGTAATTAGTGATATAAAAGAAATAATAAACAGGAAAAACGTTATGCTGAAAGTAGAAATTAAATTTAATTTATTATCCAGGATATTAAAGACCGAACGAGTCAAGTCTAACACGAGGTAAGGGAACTTCTTAATCCAATTTTTATTTTTTGGGTTGATCTTCTAGTTCTTGATTTTTCTGTTATATGATTATGTGAGAAATGAATTTTGATATCATATATTTTATTTATAAATTATTTGAGTGTACTTATAGAGAATACACTTTATTGATCTATTTTATTAACAAAATGATCTTTATAAGGGAACTTTTCACCCTCCTCTTTTAAGTTGAAGACTTATTCTTGTTATATATTTTAATTTCCATTTTCTTATATAAGGATATGTTCTTCAATATCATTATTATTGTAACTTTTATTTCCAAGTGATTAGATGCCCTTTTCTCTCCCATAAACTCTTTTTCTAAATTTTAAAGAGACACTCTTAGGCTGTCAAATTTTTGTAAGGGGCTTCATCTCAATCTCCTTTAATTGAGAAGTATTTTGATTTGTAATTGAATTTATTTTATATGTTGTATAAAAACCTTTAAATTTTAATATCATTGAAACGATATATTTTTTCCGCATATCATTTTACTAAATGACAATTTGAATGTTTCTTTTTAACGTACTTTTTGACAACAACCTTTCTACCGCCATGATCACTTTTTGATATTTGGCTTCCTTAAGAACCCGTAATGTTTTTAAAAGGAAAATAAATACCATATACTCTATTTATATATTTTGGTATTGAAAATGGTTTTAAGAGGACATATATAATTTCAATATCTTGAAATTATATATTTTGATTGAAAATTTTAAATTCTATATTTCCATTATAGATGTTTTATATGTTTTGAATATCTTATGGGTCTTGGGCATTGGTTACGTATACAGGTTGTTCCATGATATATCAAGGGTGGGTGAGCCGGAGATAGATGTCCAATTCTTTGGTTAACGTGATGGAGGTAAATGTTAATGTTTCCACTAATAGATTTATTAAACATACTATGATGGGTATTCCAAATGTAACTCTCTACATAGATATGACATATATAACCTAATTATGTTCTCGATGCCACAAGTTACCTTTATGATTTATGATTTCTATGTGTTATTCATAAATATTACGATTTTTTTGTGGTATGTTAAATATTGAAAATTATGATTTCATTGATTTGTATGTATTGATGGACTAATTATTTTTTCATTTTTTATAACCATTACTGATCTTTTTATGCTCATCCCATGTTTTTGAAATGGTTTTCACAGGGTATATGTAATGGTTAGAGAAAGGAATAATTCAAGAAGATTTATATCAAGAAAAGAAAACATGTTTTATTTAAGGTGTTTTATTATTGTGAAAATTTTGGATAGAGTAGAAGTGTCTAATTTGTTATTGTTGAGATGTAATGTAATAGTAACGACCAAATTATCTAAAACTCTAAACCTGAAAAGATCCTCAATGTGAATTATTAACATAATTCAAGATAATGTAATATTTAAAGATGAGGCCTTATAGTTTGTATCAGAGGTCATCTTAGAAGACTTTAGGGATTATGAGTTTTTGTTAGACACATGGTTAGTCACTTTTTATACTCATTAAGTTAAATCCTTATTTTAAAAAAAATTAGATCGAAGAATGTTTGTTACAAAATGAAAGAAGAGGATCTCAAACGACATTCATATCTCTTACTAATGACTTGCATGCAATAATTCATTCAAAGTCATGTCCAGACGATTCTGAAACATTTTCTAATATACAACTCACTTGCATGAAATTTTTTGAGATATCAAACACCTCTACAATACATCGATACCATCATGGATCCTCGGTTGTTTTTAATCAGAACATATTTTCTCAATATTCTCATATTTTCATGAAAGGTAAATATTATCCTGGAATTTTCAAATATTTTACCTTATCACATGATTTTGAATCATATTATGATTTTGCAGAAGGGGTTGAAGAAGGATACCCTTGCGCAACATATTTATAATTGATTTTAAATTATAGTCTTTCAACCCATAATTATGGTATTTTAAAAGGACCATTGATTGAATATTTCAACACAATATATGTCCTTATATTTAAAAAAAATTTATCTGATGTTTTGAAATTATATGTCATGCATGATTATTTTCCGAAACGATTTTTCTCCAAACACCAATATTACCCAAGTTGTATGAGGTGCATTTTGATAAACGAAAGAGATGATTTTGAAGGATCTCTAAATTATTGTTGCAATGCATTGACCATCTATCTATGTGGATAAGATGACGATGAAACCTGGTGGACCCCATGATCAAGGTATGATGTACATTCTTTGGGAATAGTGATATTTTATGTAGGTAAAAATGTCAATATATATAAGACTTCAAGAATTAGGATATTAAGGTCATTATGAGTAGGGATGAAAATTAGTGGTATAAGACTACCATTGAGGTTAAATCATGTTAGGGTCATTTTTTATTTTTATAAAAATTGAAAATGAGAAATATGGATGAAAACATGTGGCCTTCAGCAAGGATGTTGGAATCAAAACCCCAATTGATAGGTGACAAGGGTGCATCACCTACCATTGGCCTACATGAAGCCACTGGTTATTATGACATATTATTTTTAATTAAATAATTTTTTGGATCAAGAATAAGTTGATTTTGATAACATAAATGTTATTAAATAGATATCCTTATTATAATAAATTGATTTGGTGATTAATCGATAATGGTTATTTTGGAAGAAGTTCTCTCTCTTTTGAAAACACTATATGCCTAAGAAAAATAGAATACTATGGGATTTCATTTGTAGAGTAATTTTTGAAATTTAATATTGGAAGAATATATATTTTTATTGTGGATATATGGTGATTTGGGTTATTTATGAATTGATTGACCTATAATAGATAATATGTGATTATGTTAATTACTTTTCAATATGAGACTTTAAGAGTAGCTAGTGTTATTTGGAGATAAATGTTTAAATTTTTTTGGAATACTATGTGGTCAAATCCTTCTGAATTTTGGGTATCAACATAGTTTGGATTATTTTGTAGAATTTTATAGAAAATTATTTATTGAATAGTATTTTTTGAAATTTGGGTATTGTTTGTTCAATTTTTGAGATTAAGAGTAGTATTTATTTTTATAAAAGATCGTCCTTTTTGGGGGTTATCTAATCTTGAACTGGCGATTTTGGTTTTGGTTAATGTCTAAAGATAGGGAAAATATATAGTTCATATTTTTTGGATTATTTGATTCTCTAGATGTTCATTCTAGCGCTTTAGGTGTTACCAAGTCATCTTGAATACTCATCCTTTCGAAAAAATATGAGTTTTGGTATAAACTTATTAATGGATGAAACTCTACTTCAAACGTATGTATATTTCCTTATTTTCTTCTTCAATGTCAAAACTAATTTCTCCAACATTATGAAATGGAACCTAAAGCCAAAAAACATTGTATGTTTTCTTTTCTTATTGGGGATTCAAATACTATTTAACCGATCACATCTTTGTGCCTTTCTTGTTGTTAACTTTCTCCTTGTCATGTTTTCTATTACTCTTCATCAGAAATTAAATCTTAGTTTCTCCTCTAAATCCATGTTTTCATACATGGAATCCTATTATGTGTTATCTCAGGTAGCCTTTGTACTTCTCTTTATTTATTTTAAAGTGATAGTTATATTGACTCTTTTTCCAATGTTAGAATTTCAATGACGTTTCATAGCCCAATTTTAAAATTGTGAGAACATAATTCTCAAAAGGGGGAAGGATGTAACATCCCAAGTAAATAAATAATATGAACTTTTCATATTTATTAATATTTTTAAATTAAATTTTAAAATTATTTTAAATGGGATGCTATGTTCGATGGCATACTTGACACAGAATAATGGGTTTCTCTGAAATCTTATATTACACACAAGGTAGATTCATACTCAAAAATAATAATATAATGTTATTTTAAATGGTAGATAACGCCATGAAATTGTATTGGAGGGAATAAATTTAACTAAGTAAAATATGATTATACATGTTTTTTATATGTCGTTAAATTTATCCAAAAAAATTTACAGGCTTAAAATGAGAATGAACAGGATTTTAAGCATGAAAAACACTAATATTTTTAAAAGGTCAATTTACAACTTTTTGATGTTGAACCCATTTTAAATCTAGTTTATGTAACTTTTATATGTTCCATTTGACAAATTATACTTCTTAATTGGAAAATGGATGTAAAAATTTAATTTGGGTAAATTTTTGTTATTTTTTCGATACAGATCATTTTTTACTAATATTGAAAATACTGCATTTTTAATTCAAAACTGATTTTTCAACTAATTTATTTATATAGTTAGATTGATTTTTTATTTTTTAAAGTTTAATTTGATTATTGTTTTACCATTTAATCTGATTTTTGTCATTGGAAGTAATTTCACTTTAAAATTGGATATAAAAAATTTCAATCTTTTGATAATTATTATTTCTTAAAAATGCACTTTTTGGTTTTGACAATGGAAATTAATTTAAAATTAATTTATAAAACATCATTGTTTTGAACATGGGAAAATGGATTCCATATTTGGTATCTGGAGGTCCAAATTGTGTAAATTTGTAACTTTTTTTAAGACATTCTGTATAGTTACTTTAGTAAATATTTTATTTACCATGATTAAAAAGTAAATCCAGTAAATAAGTGTAAAGAATATTATTATAATAATATTAAATTACCCTAAAACGTGGTCTAAACATATTGGTGGATACATGTTCATCCTTGGGCATCCATGGATCGATTTTGGGACCCCATAGAGCCACTTGTAGTTGAGAATGACACTTTATAAAAATTAATTTAAAGTTAAGGAAAATGAAACAAAAACATATATGTTCTAGAAAAATTATTTTTATATAGGGATATATAATTGAGAAATTAATCTATAAATATTAATATGAAATATAAAAAGATTTCCTAAATCATTTAGTTTTATTTTTAATTTTTAGACATCAAATAAATAAATTTATTTATGAAACAATGATGATGTAGTGATTACCATTTTAATGAATATTTTAAATAAATGAGTTTATAAATACTAAAATAAATTTATTTTGAACATTTTTATGCCATAAAATAATTTTAGAGATAAATATGACATTTTATATTCAAATCAATGATGGTTTTTTGATTGAATAAAGTTGTTTTGGATTTATTAAAAAGTCTAGATATTAATAGTATATAAATTAACATAAATGTGTTTTTAATAAAAATATTGCTTTATTGATTGATATAATAATCATAAAAATATAAGATTTATCCAAATAACATATACTATGATAAAAATATAATTTATTATCCATTTTGTTTCTCTGGGAATTTTATTGTAAATATATTAACCATATAGTATGAATATACAATAAGAAATGTTAAAAGTTAAATAAGCTAACAAATGGTTAAATAAATTTGATAAGGATTAAAAAAATACAAAACCTGTCCAATTATTATTTGATGATTTTATTTAAACTTATATTCATCCTGGATTCAAATGTAATTACTTTTTTTTAAAGAGAAAATAATTTTATAATAAAGTAATAATTTCAAACATTCCTAATGATCCCCTCCTGTCCCTTATAAAAGGCCATCACCTCCCACCCATTACTCAAACGTCTCAAGACCCATGGCTCATCCAACCCTACACCAATAATACCCCAACATACTAATATTCGACCAATAATCCTTACTTTGGTCAGAAGGATATTCAATAAATTATTTTGTTTCAAACCAAAGGGAGTTACCCGATTTAAAGGTAATGTCTTCTCTCAAGTTCTTTTATTTCATTTTCCTTCTCGAACCCACTAAACTATCTTTATTTATTTATTTCATAACAAAACCAGTATCATAAACATACTAGTATTTTATTATTATATTTATTCTAACTACACTTCCACATACATCAATCTAAAGGATATGAACATATTATTTCTAAGGACGACAAACTACTGCCTCACAAAATGATGATTGTTCAATTATCTCCTACCACCTCTCATAGTGTCCATTATGATGGAAATATATTTATATGTTATATATATTATATTTATATTGTTTCTATTATTTTTTATTTCTCATTTATATCATATCTTTATGCTTTTCATAATGGGTAAATTCGATAATTTCATTTGAGGAAATACGGACAACCGCCCCCTCCATGTGATAGGACTTGTTCGTTCCATATGTGGAACGTATAAATGATGGAGTTAATGAAATTATATATGAAATTATTATTTAATTATTATATAATTATGTATCATTAAGTTTTCATTCCATTAAATATTAAATAGAAACAAAATTAACATTCATGCGTACGTATGGCTTACCGTCTCCATAAACGGTGCATTTCTCTCTTATCTCAAAATGTTTTTTACTATTATAAATGACCATTATTAACATAAATGTTTATATAATGTTTATAACATGTTAATAAGTTATATAAAAGGAATAATAAACTCAAAAAGGGTTATGAATAAATTAGAAAATAACTTTTTTTTATTATTCAGGACATTAAAGAATGAACGAGTCTAGTCAGACATGAGGTAAGAAAACGTTTTAACCAAATTTCTATTTTTTGGGTTCATCTTCTATTTTTTAATTCTGTAGTGCTATGATTATATGAGAAATTAATTTTGATATCATATCTTGTATTTATACTTCATTTATGTGTAATTTAAGTTAATACACATAATTGAACTATTTTATTAACAAAATGATCTTTATAAGGGAACCTTTAACACCCCCCTTTTAGTCAAAGACATCTTCTTGTTATGTTTTTTAATTTCCATTTTCTAATGTTAGGATATGTTCTTCTATATTCTTATCACATTAATTGTAATTCCAAGTGATTAAAGACCATTTTCTCTACCATCAACTCGTTTTAATAATTTTAATGTGACATCATTAGGTTGATGAATTTTCATTGGGGACATTGTCTTAATCTTCTTTCACTGAGGCGTATTTTGATTTATACATGATGTTATTTTATATGGAGTATAAACTCCTATGAAAACACATTTCATTCAAATGGAATCTTTTTTCTATGTAGCATTTTAATAAACTAAAAATAGAATGTTTCTTTTTAACGTACGTGGTGAGAATGACCTTCCGACCACCGCAAGCATTATTTGATATTTGGACTCCTTAACAAGAAGTAATGTTTTTAAAAGAAAAATAATTACCATATACTATTTTGTATGTATTTTGGTATTGAAAATGGTTTTGATAAGACAATATTTATTTAAATTTCTTGAAATTATATATTGTGATTGATATGTGGAAATGTTATCTACCCTTTATGCTTGTTTTATTAGTTATGAATATGTTATGGTTCATGGGAATTGGTTACATATATGGGTGGTTCCATGATGAACCAAGGGTAAGTGAGCCTGAGATAGCTCTCCAATTAATTGGGTAAAAGGATATAGGTAAACTTTATTGTCTCTCCTAATAGATTTAGGGAACGTACTTTGATGGGCATTCCAAATCAATCTCCGTACGTAGAAGTGAAATCTATAATGTAAGTATGTTATAGATTACACAAGTAACCTTTATGATTTATGATTTTTATATGTTATTCATAAATCTGCTTTTTTTGTAATGTTAAATATTTAAAAGTATGATTTCATTGATTCGTAGGTATTTATGGGCTAATGGTTTCACTCTTTGTTTTAGAACCCTTAATGATATTTTTATTCTCATACCATGTTTTTTGTAATGTTTCTCACAGGGTATAACAAAAGGTAAGAGAAATGAATAATTCCAGAAGAATTATATCTAGAAAAGAAGTCGTGTTTAATTTAAGTAATTTTATTATTGTGAAAAAATTGGATAGAGTATAATTTTCTACTTTGTTATTTTTGAGATGTAATGAAATAGTTACGTCCTTATTATCTAAAACTCTAAACCCAAAAATATCATCAATGGTAATTATTAACTTAATTCAAGATTATGTAATGTTTATGGCTGGGGCCTTATAGATGGTTTCATAGGTCAGTTTAGACAGCTTTAGGGATTATGAGCTTTTGAAAGACAGTTGGTTAGTCTCTATGTTTACTATTTATGTTAAATAACTATTTTGTTACTTTTTCAGATCAAGGAAAGTCTATTAAAAATGGATGGAGGAGGATCTCAAACGAAATTCCTATCTCTTTCTGATGACTTGAGAGAAATTATTTTTCAAAGTCATGTCCAAATGATTCTAAAACATTTTCTAACATACAACTTACTTGCATGAAATTTTTTGAGAAATAAAACACCTCCACTATACCTCAATACTATCGTGGATCAGGGGTTATATTTAATCAAATCATATTTTTCTAATATTCTAATATTTTCGTGGAAAGTAAATATTATCGATGAATTTTCAAATATTTTACCTTGTCACAATATTTTGAATTATATTATGATTTTGAAAAACGTGATCAAGAAGGAGACCCTTGCACAACCAATTTATATTTGATTTTAAATTATAGTCTTTTGGCATATACTTATGTAATTTTAAAATAACCACTGATTGTATGTGTCAACTCAAAATCAGTCGGTTTGTTTTATAAAAATAATGTTTTATCAGATGTTTGTAAATTATATGTCATAGATGATTTTTTTCTGTAACTATTTTTCTTCGAACACCCATATGACCCAAGTTGTATGAGGTGTATTTAGATAAAGGAATCAGATGATTTTGAAGGATCTCTAAATGATTTTTGCAATGCAGTGGACCATCTGTCTTTGTGAACAAGACAACCATGAAACGAGGTGGACACCATGATCAAGGTATGATGTTCTATCTTTGGTAATAGTTTTATTTTATGGTGGTAAAAAAAATTCAATATATATAAGACTACATGAATTAGGATATTGAGGTCAATATGACTTGGGATGAAAATTAGAGGTATACTACAACAATTAAGGATAAATCCTATTAGGGTTATTTTTTATTTTTATAAAAATGGAAAACACGTATGATGGGTGGATACCTATCACGTTCGGTAAGGACGTAGGAATCGAACCCACAACCGAATGGCAACAAAGACGCATTGCCTACCACTGTCTTACGTGAAGCTGATAGATAGTATGATTTATTCTTTTTAGTTAAATGGTATTATGGATCAATAATAAGTTGATTTTTGGAACTTATCTTTTTTCAAATTGATATACTTAGTATAGGAAAATCATTTGGTGATTAAGTGATAAAGTTTATTTTGGAATATGTTCTCTCTTTTGGGAACACTATATGCCTATGTAAAATAAAATACTATGGGATTTCATTTTTGTGGTAATGGTTGAAATTTTATTTTGGACGTACCTATGTTTTTATTGTGGAAATATGGATATTTGGGTTATTTAGGGAAATGATTAACCCATCATAGGAAATATCTGATTCGGTTAATTACTTTTTAGTATGAGAATTTAAGAGTAACTGATATTAAATGAAGATAAATGTTAAACTTTTTTGGATGACAATGTGGTCAAATCCTTCTAAATTTTAGTTTTCAAACCCAGTTTTTATTTTTTTGGATAATTTTAAGGGTAATTTTTTATTGAATGGTATTTTTTGAACATTGGGTATTGTTTGTTCAATTTTGGAGATTAAGATTAGTATTTATTTTTATAAAAGATTAAAATTTTGGGGGATTATCTGATCCTATACTAATTATTTTTGTTTTGGTTAATGTAGAAAGATAGGGGGAATATATAGTTCATCTTTTTTGAATTATTTGATTATCTATAAGTTCATTCTAGAACATCTGGTGTGACAAAATCATCTTGAATACTCATCGTTTGGAGGGAATATAAGTTTTTGGTAGAAACATATCATAGGATGAAACTCTACTTGAAAAATAAGTATATTTCCTTATGTTTTTAGTCAATCTCACAAATAAATTCTCTAACATTATGAAAGGGAACATAAAAAAACATTGTCTGTTAAATTTTCTTTCTAAGGATTCAAAGACCATTTAACATATCACATGTTTGTAGCTTTCTTGTGTTTACCTTTCTCCTAGTCATGTTTTCTATCACTCTCCATCAAAACTTGACACTTAGTTTTCCCTCCAAATCCATGTTTTCATACATGGAATCCTAGTTTGTGTTATCTCGGGTGAACTTTGTACTTATCTTTCTTTCTTTTAAAGTGATTGTTTTATTGACCCTTTTTCCAATGTGGGACTTTCAATGATGTTTCTATGCCAAATTTTAAAATTGTGACGATGCAATTCCCAAAAGGGGGAAGGATATAACATCCCAACTAAATAAAGGGTATTACATTTTCATATTTATTAATATTTTTCAATTAAATATTAATTTTACTTTAAAGGGGATTCTATGTTCGATGGTGTACCCGAAACGCAACAACGAGTTTCTCAGAAATCTTATATGACACACAAGGGTGAGTCACACAAAAATATAATAATATAATTTTATTTTAAACGGTAGTTAACACCTAGCTACTGTATTGATTGTAATGAACGTAAATAACTAAAATATGATTATAAAAGTTTTTTAAATGTCTAAAAATTAATCAAATAAAATTTAGATGCTTAAAATGAGAATGAATTTGAATTTAAGCATGAAAAAAACTAATATTTCTAAAATGTTTTTTTACCTCCTTTTGATGGTGAACCCCTTTTAAATCTACATTATGTCACTCTTATGTGTTCAATTTCACAAAATGATCTTCTTCTGTTAATGTGGGCCAAAAAAATTTGCTTTCCGTAATTTTTTGTTATCTTTCTGAAAAGGTTCATTTTTTAAGAATAGTGAAAAATATTGAATTTTTTAGTCAATACTACCTTTTAATCTAAATTTTTAATATAGTTAGATTTTTGTTTTTATTGGGTTTAAAGTGTAATTGTAGTATATTTTTACCATTTAATCCAATTTTGGTCATTATAAGTAATTTCACTTTGAAATTGGACATAAAAAATGTCAATCTTTTGATTATTATTATCTCATAAAAACATGCTTTTTTTGTGTCTACAAAAATTGATTTTAAATTAATTTCATCAACTTCTGTGTTTTAAATTTGGAAAAATAGATTCCATATTCGGAATTATGAGTTTAAAATTGTTTATATATTAACTTTTATTTTTAGACATTATGAATAGTGACTTCAATAAATATTTTATTTACAATAGTTAAAATGTCAATCTAGTTATAATGGTAAAAAATAATATTATAACAATATTAAATTACACTAACACATATCCTAACCCTATTGGATGATACATTTCCTACCATGGTCATCCTTGGGTCAATTTTCGAACCCCATTGAGTCACTTTTATGTGAAAATGCCACTTCATAAAAATTAATTTAATGTTAAGGAAATGTAACATAAACATTTATATTTTAGTAAAAAAATTATTATATAGGGATATATAAGTGGTATTTTAGACTTTAAATATTATATATAAAGATAAAAATATTTACTACATCAGGGAATTTTTTTATAATTTTTATACATAAAATAAATAAAGTTATTTATTACATAATGATGATGTAGTGATTACCTTTTTAATGAATGTTTTAAATAAATGATATTATAAATATTAAAATAATTTCTTCTGAAACATTTTATTCCATCCAAAAATTTAGAGATAATTATTAATTTTTATAAATATTTTAATTATAGTTTCTAAAATAATCATGTTTTTTGGATTTTTAAAAAAGTCCTGATATGAATAGTATATAAATTGACCAAAATGAGTTTTTTTAAAAAAATTATTTTATTAATTTATATAATAATCCAAAAATATAAGATTCATCCAACTGACATATATTATAATAAAACATTCATTAATTTTCCATTTTGGGTCCCTTTCCATTTTTTTGTAAATATATTAACCATATAGTATGAATATACACGAACACATCTTAAAAGTTAAATAAGCTAACAAAGGGTTAGAAAAAAAAGACAATTATTTGAAGTATCCAAAAACTATTCAATTCTTATTGGATGAATTTATTTCTACTTATATTCATCTTATCTTCTAATTTAATGATATTAGGTCCTTTTCAAGCCAAAAATAATTTTATAATAAAATAATACTTTCAAACATTCTTAAGAAGCACATACCCCCTTATAAAAGGCCATCACCTCTAAACAATTACTCACATATCTAAAGCCACTTGGATCATCCATAATCTACTCAAATAATCTAATAACATCCCTATATTCCACCTAGAATCCTTAATTTGGTCATAAAGAAATTAAATAAATAATTTCTGTTCAAACCAAAGGAAGTTACCTGATTTAAAGGTAACGTCTTCTCTCAAGTTTAATTATTTCATTTCCCTTCTACAACCCCCTGAAAAATATTTATTACATTATTTTATAAAAAAATTATTTTTAAAATACTAGGATTTTGTTATGATAATTATTCAAACTAAACATCCACAACCCTCCATCAAATGGATATGAACATATTATTTCTATGGACGATGAACTACTGCCTCATGAAATGATGAATATTCAATAATATTTTACTACCTCTCATGGTGGACATTATGATGGAACTATATTTATATGTTATATATATTATATTTATATTGTATCTATTCTTCTATATTATTCAATTATTAATACTTTTATGGTTTCCATAATGGGTAAATATGATAATTTCATTTGAGGAAGTGCGGACTACTGCCCCCTCAAAGTGATATGACTTGTTCATGCCATATATGGAATGTATAAAGGATGGGATTAATTAAATTATAAATGATATTATACTGGAATCATAATATACTTATGTATCATTATGTTTTCATTCCATTAAATGGTAAATATTATTGAAAGTATCCTTAATGTGTATGTACGGATTACCATCTCCATGAACGTTTCATTCCATCTCTTATATCCAAATATATTGTACTATTATAAATATATAAATATAGATGTTGGATATTTATGTTATATTTCATATCTAATTCATCAACATCATTCTGGACATAATTATATTTTGACCACAAGCACAACTTATAATTATAATAACTTCATTTTTTACACAAGTACCAAATATCGACAAAACAGCCATTATTAACATAAATGATTGTGTAATGTTTATAATGTGGTAATAAGTGATATAAAAGGAATAATAAACTCGAAAAAGGTTTCGAATCAACTAAAACTTAAATTTAGTTCATTATTCGATATATTAATGAACGAATGAGTCAAGTTGGACACGAGGTAAGGGAACTTTTTAACCCAATTTCTATTTTTTGGGTCGATCTTATATTTCATGATTTTTTTCGGAAATAATTATGTGAGAAATGAATTTTTATATCATATATTGTATTTATACTTTATTTATTTGTACATATAGTGAATACACATATTTGATCTATTTTATTAACAAATGATCTTTGTAAAGGAACATTTCACCCTCCTCTTTTAGTCAAAGATTTCTTCTTATTATATCTTTCAATTTCCATTTTCTTATGTTGGGATATATTCTTCTATATCCTTATAGCTAAAAATTTTATTTACAAGGGATGAGAGACTCTTTTCTCTATTATCAACTAATATTCTTAATTTTAAAGTGACGTTGTTTGGTTGTCAAATTATCGTTAGGGGCTTCATCTCAATATCATTTCATTGAGGCATATTTTGATTTGTACCCAAATTTCATTTATATGGTTTATAAACTCCTTTTATTTTTCATTTCATTCATAGAGAATCATTTTTCTATATAGTGTTTCTCTAAATGACAAAGGGAATGTTTCTCTTTAATGTAAACAGTGACAGCAACCATTCCACTACCATGAGAATTATTTGATATTTGGCTACTTAACAATCCGTAATGTTTTTAAAAGCAAAATAAATACCATATACAGTTTTTACATATTTTTCTATTGAAAATTGTTTTGATAAGACATTTATTATTTCAATATCTTCGAATGATATATTTTAATTTAAATGTGGAAATTTTATATTTTCTTTTATTCGTGTTTTATGTCTTATGAATATTTTATGGTTCTTAGGCATTGGTTACGTATATGAGTGGTTCTGTGATAAACCAATGGTGGGTGAGCCCGAGATAGCTCTCTAATACATTGGGTAATGTGACGGAAGTAAATTTTAAGGTTTCTTATAAGATATTTAAAGAACATAATGTGATGGGTATTCCAAATGTAACTCCCCAAGTAGCTGTGAAATCTACAATGTATGTATTCTATGGATAAAACAAGTTACCTTTACGATTTATGATTTCCAAGTGTTATTCATAAATCTTATGATTTTTTTTGGTTTGTTAAAGATTGAAAATTATGATTTCATTGATTTGTATATATTGATGGACCAATGTTTTCATTAATTATTTTATAACCCTTACTAAGCTTTTTATGATCATCCCATGTTTTTGAAATGTTTTTCATAGGGTATAAGGAAGGGTAAGAGAAAGTAAGAATTCAAGAAGATTTAAATCAAGAAAAGAACTCTTGTTATATTATAAGACTATTATTATTGTGAAAATTTTGGATGGAGTAGAAGTGTCTACATTGTTATTTTGAGATGTAATGTAATAGTTAGGGCCTAATTCTCAAAAATAATATACCTGAAAAGATCCTCAATGTGAATTATTAACTTAATTCAAGATTATGTAATGTTTAAGGAAAGGTCCTCATATAAATAGAATATCACATCAGATCTTCTATAATATCTATGGTAAACCTGATACACCAATGTATATCCAGGATATTGTTATCATTATAGAAAAATCCAGAATTCAATCCTTGCTAGATTTACATTCTTATAGTACTAAACCTTTAGGATATAAAAACTACCTCATATTCAATGTCTCTATAATAAATGTTGCACTAATAGTGATGCAAGTACCAAATGTCAATTACAGTCCTCTAATTTTTTTCTCCTCTTAAAAAATATAGAAATAAGATACGACTAGCAATATTCACCAATGGGAAAAAAATTTATGTCAGTTTTTAGGTTTCTAATGTCATTTTTATATATATATTATTGCATGCAACATAAAAATCTAATTTTTAATGTAGGTTAATATAACTGATGTAAAAAATTATTATTTCATTAGTATCATATGTTAGTTATTTAATTATCGAAATTAATGACTGTTCAGTTAATGTTTTCCATGTTAGTTACTAAATAACCGATATAAAAGACAATTTACCACATCATTATTTATCTAAATGACATGGAAAACCCAAATCCCACTGAATTTTTGTACGTCAGTTATTTAATAACAAGTATGAAAAACTCTTCAATATGAATTTTTCTCACATATGTTATTAAATAACTAATGTAAAAAATTATATATTTCATCAGTTATAAAAAAACCGACATGGAAAACCATTATCCAAATGATTTCTAACATCACTTATTAAATTACCTACATAAAAATCCCTCCTAAATATATTTTAAACTCCAGTTATAAAATAACTACAGTAAAAACTAATTTTTTTAAAAAAAATTTATGGAACATTCCTCCCCACTGCAGAACCAAACCTGAAACAACCCAAAGCGGATCAGAAACAAGGAAAAACAAACCAGAAATAGGAAAAACCAGGAGAAAAATTACACATTCACATTTACAACATTAAAAAATTAAAATATTAACTAAAATTAAATATAAATCCAACCAAAACATCTACAAAATAATCATATACAATAATAAAATTCAAAATTAAAATATTCCCTACAAACAAACTAAAATCAAATCTAACCTGTAAAATAATTTTACTATTCCGCTTGTATGTGTTTTAACTCTTGTTCACTATATGGTTTTGGGTCATCAAATAAAATTAAATTAAAATGAAATTAGTTAACATGTATAAAGAATAAAATAAATAAAATATAAAGAAATAATTTATTATGAAAGATAACGTGGTCAGGATTTTTTACTTTCTTAGATGTAATTATTTCATACATATGTCTTAACATATAATATACACATTTGATGACTCCATTTTTATTATGAAAATTTTGTTTAAATGATTTTTCCAATTTAAAATATCATTTCCATGTATTACATCTTAAATTTACTAATTATAAATTGACATTCACCTTTACTTTTACATATTTGATATTGGGACTCTTTTTTTGTGGATCTTCGAATGAAATCCCATCCCCCATTATAAAATAATATAAATACAATAAATTTAAAATACATTATAATATAAACATCTATTATGAAATTAAAACTTACTTTTATAACATGTTCTAAAAATTTCCACGCACATCGACATGGATAGAGCATACCTAATAAAGTGTTTTCTCCCTTCTACTAAAAACACCTAACATCCAATGGAAACTGATATAAATTATAATTTATTGTTAGTAATTATTATGTTAAAAGATTAATAAATTTTTTTGAGATATTTGTTTCATACCTCTGAACATTAGGAAACATCCAACATTGTGAAGCTATATTCTGTTGAAATCATTTAGCAATATAAACTACTTTTAGTTTCTCATCCAATTCATTCCTTTCATGTGGAATCAACTATATGTCCATAAACCCATACCCATCTATCTTTTCATTGGTCTCACACATTTTATACATATACCTTTTACAAAATAGACACAAGTATATATTCCCCAAAAATTTAATGCAGGGAAAGATTTGTGTTAAGACATTAATGGAAAAAAAATCCACCATGTTGATGCCAAACATACATTTAGTAAAAAGATCCATGATATCATTATTCACAATCCCTAAATATATTACCCATAAAAAAAAGAGAATTCTTTCGAAATGTATAATGACCCACCATAAAATTTGAATATCTTGAAAATCTGTTAAGACTACTAGCGTCTAAATCTAATATCATAGACCTTTATCTTTGTTTTTTCCTATATAGTATTTCCATACCTTTAAATTACTCATGTAAATAAATAGATAAATATATTAACATTCAAATGTTAAAACAAGTTTAATAAAAATAGAAAATATAATATTTAACATACACATACCTCTTGGTAATGGGTCACGGAAGTCTATATAACCAAACTAAAATGTGGACGATACATTGTCCAACTGTCGTCACCTCATCTATATGCAATGGTACTATAAGTGATATATCTATAATATCCTATATAGTTACCTTTTGTTAATAAAATTGAAACTGTTGATCAGGAATTGAATCTCATATATAGGATATAATCCCATATGAAACTATATGATAGTGAGGATCATCAACATACAAATAACAATAACTAAGAAGCTATAGAGTAGGTAGTGTAGGAGTAGGATAAAAATTCGGGTATGCAGGTGGATGTGGAGGGTAAAAAAGGGAGTTTATAGGTGGAGGTGGAGGATAAATAATGGGTTATATAGGCTGAGGAGGGGGAGCAGGAGTTGTAGGCGGGGCGGGAGCGGGAGCTGCATTTTGAAAATTTCTTTACATGTCTGCAAACATAGATTATACCGATGACATGGTCTATTCTTCCTTTTTCTCATTAATATTGTGAACTTCTACCTCCAAAGATTCTATAATTTTTATATAAACCCTCCATGGAAGAACTTGAAGTATGTGGTAACTCTTTTTTTATCAATACACCCGCCATGTATCCTCATAAAAGACCCGAGTGTTCATGATTTCCCAATGCAGGAGATAAAATATTGTGCCTACCATCAATATTAAATACCCCCTATATTCTTTGCTCTTTAAGAGAATCTGGTATGAATTATTTGTAAATTTATTTATTGAGTAAAATTATATAAATAATTTAATTGAATTAAATAAATAAAATAAAAAACATACTAACTTCTTAGTTAAGACCCTCGGTTCATCTATAAGATATTTTCCCTTTTTGATCATCGGATCCCTCTTTCATTTTTTATGTCTAGATGGATGTGATGAAGGGGAAGCCTCTACATAACATATAGAGTTGGATCGATGTTTTTTTAAATTTTTACCTATTATTTGATCGTCCAATAAAGTGTATTCTCTCTGAGATAAACTATAAGGGTATACATTTTGGACTGGATCCCCTAATCAGATCTCATTGATTCTTATAAATTAAGAATAATCTTTCACTCAGAAGTCATTAATAAGATCATTAATATAAGAAAACTTCAAAAGGATTACATTTCACTTAAAAACACTTATTTTGTTTTACATTCAACAGATTCTTTCAATGTCATCATCTATAAAAGGATATATATGACATAGATTATAATGTTTCTTATCACAAAAAATGAAATCATATGTGAGGGTTGATTTTAAATCCCTCCATTTCCTAGTAGCCATCGATAAACATTTCCACGTATCTCCTCTAGTGCCAGATATAAGAAATTTCATCAGATAAAGAAGATGGAAAACATATTATACTATAAACATTTCATGATTTGTCAAACAATAGTAAAATATCTTAACAAAATGGTCTCCCACAACTGATATAGTGTTGTTTTTTCAACACTTCTATAATTATTAAACAAAATTATGACTTTTCATTTACCCTAAGTTGATACAAGACTCTTGACCTGTTTAGCAATAGGACTTCTAGGAATATCATTATCATAAAAGTCTGCAACTATCCTCTGGCCCAGGATATGAGAATATTATAATTTTGATAACCTTTTGATGCCACATTTAACAACCCTAGAACTCTTATTTTCTATTTTGGGAGAACATGAAGAAGATTGAGGAACATTAATAGAACCATGTGGATGTTTCTCCCTTGAGGTATGATCGTGATGCTCATCTCCTGATTTTGTTGGTTGATCTATCATTATTCTTGAAATCAAATAAACAAACATTTATTACAAAAAATATAAAAATTCACATATTATAATACTAATGTAAAAAAATAAAAATTATGAAAAAAAATTAAACTACAACTTAACACATTATTATTAATATTTTTTATAATTAACTAAAATACTAAAAATAGAAATGATATATGAAATGTCATAAATAAATGAAAACAAATACAAAATTTGTATAGGAATATAAAAATGATCCAACCTAATAAATCATTTTTTACACAGAGTATAATATTTTTTAACATACAGATTTAAAATAATTTTCCTAAAAAAATAAATAAATATATAATTTACGTAACAGTAAACACGGTAAACTAATCGAAACTAAACTAAAATAAAAAACATTTATATTTATTAGTTTTAATACGTGTTTCTGCAAAGGAACAAAATAAAATATCTAACATTTTATGAAATTACTAAAAGTAAATGATAAATAAACATATGTTGGCATTAATATTAGGAATGTGGTAATGTATTTTTTCCCAAACACCATCTTCATGATCGTTTCTTATGGCACAAACCACATCCACAACATGCTCATCATTATTATCTTTTAATATTTCCATTGAATTAGGGTTCTAAAATAAATTAGAATCTTCATCAAGTTGATCATCACCAAAATATTGTTATTTTCATTGTAAAATAATAGAGCATTACATATTAGATTGATTAGGAACATAGAAATTTTTTTATTGGGTTTCTATTTTAAATGAATCAGTTGTGTCTTCCAATCTATGTATATTAACAATTTTAATTCCTAGTTCATTATGCTTGACACTGTTATTACCCATAAACAATTTACAGTTAAACACAAGAACTTTAATTTTAATGTAATCAAACTCACATATATCTTTAATGACTCCATAATATTAACTTGATGTAAAAATTGGGTGTTTTTTTAGAACATGAAAAATGCATTACTTCTATGAAAACCAATACACCACTATTTAGAACAGCACTTCTATTGTACTGATCTTTCATATGAAATTTATATCCATTAATCTCATACCCAGATCATGTAATCACCTTTAACCATTAACCACCCCCTGAACATCATAATTTCTCTGATGTATATGATCTACCAGGCATGGTCTTTTTAAACCATGGAAAAAAAATTGTTAATGTCATTCAATATCCACATTTATTTTTTCTTTGGATGACATTGTTTCAACTAATTAATTTTCCATTTTATATGTGGTTGAGCATAATAAGTGTTATTAAAGATGTATAAAGTTACATTATTCATCTATTCACCTAAAAATTATTTTACATTTAAGATATGAATGCCCTTTACTATATTATTAACTCATTCATAGATAGATCGAGGTAAACCAATGTGATCCTCCCTATAAAAGTAGCTCATAAAATACTCTGCAACCTCCTTATAAATATAATTTTACAAAATGGAGGCCTCAGGTTGATATGAATTCTTAACATACCCCTTCAATATCATCACATACCTTTAAAAAAGATATATCCAATGTAGAAATACAGGTCCACAAATCATTATTTCACAAACTAGATAAACCATTAAATGCACCATTATATCAAAAACTTATATTTCCAATTGATGGATTATAGAAACATCTTCACATTCCAAAATCTTAAAATAATCCCGATAAATCACCTTATTAAAAATTGAATTGAAAAAATAACACTAATTCATGATAGTATTTCTGAAACTGATTGGAAATACTACATGCAATGAAACTGGTAGAAGTTGATGAATCATGACATGAAAATCATGACATTTCATACCTGTCAACCTCAAATCCTTCAAAGGGACAAAATTTTTACATATAATGAATAACTCGATGGAACTTTGAAATCATGGAGTCACTAAAAAAGATAATTTTATCCTCCTATAAAATGTTTGAAAATTCAGGTGAAGAAATATTCACCTTCCATCAGGAGTTGGAGTTAACTCCAAAATTATTACCATTGATAGAAATTATAATCTTTCATTCAACCTGTCTTTATTATTTCCTTTAATATCTTACAATGTTCCAATTAAGATGTAAAATATATTCTTCTTTATGTGCATGACACCAATGTTCTCTTTAACTATATGATATCTCTAATATGGTAGCTCAAAAAATATTGAATGTTTCAACCCAATATGTCTATCATTTCTAGATTTATGTACCTTTCGCAATGTCACATCATTATTTTGAAACCTCTCAAAATACTCATCAATGGATAATGGCTTTATATTAATATCAAGTTATTGTGATTCATTGAATACCTTTTAAATATTTTCTAATAGTGATCAATAAGAAAATACATTCAATGACCCATGTTTATTATTTTCCTCCAATGATGAAAAAAATAATATGAAGTATGTTATTCGCAAATTGGACACGCATTATACCCCTTAACATTATGTCCAGAAAAAATTTTATATGATCAAAAGTCATTTATATTCAACATAATCATTGAATATTTTTTAAAATATTAAATTTTAAAAATATCTTACACCCTAAGACCATCCTCCCATAAGAGTTTCAAATAATCAATTAATGGTGACAAGAAAACATCAATATCATTTTCATGTTTATTTTTTCAAGATATCATTAAACTCAACATGAAATATTTATGCTTCATAAAAAATTCAAGAGATATTTTATAAATTATCAATAAAACAGGTCCTGAACTATGTGTTCTATTGATGATTAGATATAGATTCACTCCATCCGTGCACAACCCATGTCTAAGATTTCTAAATTCATTTATGAATTTTGGATACTGCTCAACAATTTTCATACACTATGGACAATCTGTTTAATAATGTATTTTTTCATCACTTATATGCTCATGATAATTCTATGTTAACCTTTTTTGCATCATATGAATTAGAAAATAAATGTTTAAAATGAGTAATTATAGGAAGATACAAAAAATATGTTGGCATGGATCTCTGTAATCTATACATCAGCCTGTGATTTTCCTTTCAACATATACCATGTTGTCCCACATATTGGACACTCTGACAGAAATCTATATTCTATCCCCAATATCACACAATCATAATGACATGCATGTATTTTCTTATATCCCAATCCAATCAAGAATAATATTTTATTTCCCTGATAATGTGAGTTTTTAATGTCTTTTTCTTTAGGAAGAATGTCTTTTAATAATTATAGCAACTCTGTAAAACACTTGTCACTACATCTAGGATTTTCCATCCAGTTAATCAATCTTAACATCGATGATAAAACCATAAAATTCGTATGACCTAGATATAGTAGTTTTCATCATCATCATATAGACAATCAATTTTCAGTTAATTCTTCATTTTTTTACTTCAATACCATGAATCATTTCATCAATTTCATCAGATTTACCATGTTCCAAAGAATCATCATCAGCAGATCTGAAATTATGTCAAGTTTCACCATGAAAAAAAAAGGGTTGTAACTCAGATTAAATCCATGAAAATTTTAAGGACCTTTTATCTCTCTATGATTAAAATTATTCATATTTAAACATTCAAATCATGGATAGAAAAAAGTGTCCTTGTTTGGAACATTTCATTTAGAAAATTCCAAAAAACATCAACACCTTTCTCATTTTCATCACTCATTTGATGTGTCGTTATCCAACTTTTACTCATTATTACCTATTAAACATATCAAAATTATACATCTTGTTAAGATAAGACAATTTTATATTAATAATAAATATGTCATAATTTGAATGTAACACAATTTTGAAATAATAAAATGTGCATAATTGAAAAATATAATTACAAATTTTATACAACAATTGAAGATAAGTTTAAATATAAATGATAAATCCTTAAAATATATGCATGGAAATAATTTTAAAAAGAAAATATAATTAGATAATTCAGTTTCTTATTTATATAAAATATACCATAATTTGAAAGTAACACAATTTTGAAATATAAAACAGATATATTCTCGTTTGAAAATTATAATGATATTGTTTTTGAGAAATAAGATTGGAAACCACTAAATTAAATTAATATTGACCATATTGGTTTGCATGTTATATTAAAACAAATATCATCTAAGTAATATAAAATCCTTGAATATGACATTCCAAAAAAATAAATGAATATTTAAGTATTTTTTTAGTGTTATATGTAATGAAATGTATCTATGTTGAATATAGATAGACTTATTAATAATTTATTTTTTATAAATTTATATGAAAATTCCCAAATAGTTAAACTTTTACCCTACTTTAAAATGATTTGCTATAATGATAGACACATTTACACCCAATATGGGTAAATTAGGTTCCCTAAACTACATGAATGTCTCTTTATATATATGAGAGGATTAAAAACCATAGTGACTGAAATTTTATAATGTTGTAAGAAAATACCCACATTGTTACAGATATCTATCAATTCTATCATAAATTCCATCGGTTTGTATGTAATGAAACATATAATTCAATAAAATGATTATAATAAATATGATATAGCCATATGTAAAAGATCAATACCACGTGGAAGAATTTCATATATATATATATATATATAACAAAAAAATAAGATCATCTACCAAAACGATTTCAAGAAAATTCTCAGTACCATATCCTATATTAAGTCAATATCCTCATCTAAACACTCCAATGTAGTTCTATTTCTCATAGAAGTTTTTATAATATTTTTGCAATATTAGATATTATGTTATTTAAGTAGGTTTTGAATATAACACACTAGGAAAAAAACTAATGGATCCCATAGAAAATTCCATTAAACACAAGTTCATACAGAGTATTACGTGATCATAATTAAATGACATAAAATGATTGAAATACATATATATAATACATAGCCCAGGTTTTACATAGGCTCCATAGTGAGAAAATTATTACTTCATTCTTGATATCACTAAAAAAATCACAAGAATACTTACATGAAATCATATGTTGATTTATAAGAATGAAAATAAGAAATAGTGTACTATATGATGAACAGAATGACCAAATGATATATAGGGAATCCACGAATGATAGAAATCAAAATGTGTGATGCTTACATGAGGGATTCAAGTCCATCAGATAGATGTGCCAATCAAAAATAAGATTAAAGAAGGTGTCAAATTAGTTTGGATGCAACGTGATTGAATAATATATTGTAGGGTTTTTGCATGAGAGAGACCGAATCACTGTCTCCTAAAAGAAAAATAGTAGAATAACTTGAAATGTGACATCGTAAAATTTTTTAATGATTTGTCACATGAGTTATTAATTAGCCAGCGTAATAAAAAAAATTTCTATAACATTTATCACATCAGTTATTTTATAACCATTATGATAAACACATTTTTTACAGCAGTAATATATAAACTAATGTGATAATGGAATGGATTTTACTTTATCATGTCAGTTATTATATAAGTGATGGAAAAAAATAGGATTTATCGCATCAGTTATTTAATAATTGACGTGAAAAAGAGAGAGAAATGATTTATCATGTCATTTATTATATAAGTAATGTGATAAATCCAGATAATGTATTTATTACATTGGTTATAAAATAATCAAAGTGATAAATCTATTTTTATGTCTTTACATGCAGTTTATTTCTAAATGAGGCGGTAAATAATTTTTGTGCAAGTGTGTCCCCCCAAAACTGCATGTGTCTGACTCCTCCTACTCAAATCATCGGCAATATTATTTACATTCCTAGACATATAGGCCAGATCAATGTTATAGGACTGTTTACATTTATCCAATATTCACTACATAATATTCTAATCATGCTACGTGAAAATATTCTCATTGCTTTTGTGGTCCATAAACAAAAAAAATCAATCTGGGTGGGTAATGCCTCCAACAACGCATTCTTGAACAAAACATCCAACTCGAGATCGTGAGTCAAGAAATTATTTTCATAAGTCCTCAAATACTTTGATCCATACACAATAACATGATCTTCCTATATCAAAACTACTCCTATCCTTATAATTGATGCATCAAAATATACTATTTATCTTCTAACCAATTCTGGATGAATCTAGAATACTGATGAATTCAATCTCTCTTTTAGATCCTAAAAGGAATTCATGTTTGATTCAGACTACAAAAATATCATACCATTCTTTTTCAAGCCTATAATACGATCTGATAAAAAGGATAAGTTAAGTGTGAAATTATTATAATAACAATATAGCTGAAAGAAAATATTTATATCCAAGAATATATTGGGTTTCTCCTAGGTAACGACAAATTCCACCTTCTCTATGTCAACAAAAATTATATACTCTAAGATAACATGGCCCATGATGTGTAAATTATTGATTCATATATGAAATTTACAGATCATATAATAATTTTCGTACTCTCTCATTTTATTCATAACGATATCAATATGTGTGACTTTGTTGAGTTGAGTATGAGAATACACCATGATGTCCTCTACAAAGACCTCCATAAAGAATCTGGATAGGGATAAAAGAACTTATTCATCAAATCCATTAAATCATTAGGTACATTCATAGGACATAATTTCATAATGAGATATTAAAATATGACATATAGACTATGAGAACATGTATGTAGAATATCAAAATTCTTAGATCAAACCTACTCATAACCTAATACTAGTTTGATCCTAAAAAACACTCTATATCCTCTGAGATGGTCAAATAGAACATCTAAATGATGTAAGGGATATTGGTTCTTCACTATAAGAGGATTCATTTTTTTCTAATCCACACAAATCATGATGGTTTGATATTTCTTTATTAAAGGAAAGGACTAGTGAAAACTATGGAGAAGTATTGTGTCATATTAAAACATTGTCTTTTAAACACCTTAGTGCCTCTTGAGATCATGTAAATCCATAGTAGCCATCCTTAAAGGAGGAATGGATGCTGATGCATCCCCCTGAACTAGATATATAGTATACTCTACCTCTCTATAAAGAGGTACTCAAGAAAAGTCATTGGGGAAAGCATTCCAGAATCAATCTACTATTGGTGGGAATTTAGTCAAATGTATCCCCTACTCATCCATGTAAAGGCTTGAAATAAAAGTAGTCACTCCACCTAGACCAAGATTCTCTTCTCCTACACTATTGTCCTAGACATCCCACTCTCCCTACTAAATATACATACCACCCTCTAGTGTAATAAATGATACCCCCCATAGATAATAATACACAAAGGCATGATAGGGAACAAACTAGTACACACCAATAAAGATATCTAATCTTTTCATCTCAAGTACAATGTGGTTCCAATGAAACTATTTCTTCTAAAATCAATAGTATTGTCCCTACACTGATGTACACTCCATTTTTTTTGAACCCAAAGGTGTTTTAAGTGTCATAATTCCATAGGAGTACTCAACCTAAAACTCAAGTATATCCACAAAGATAATTGACTGGGAATCACCTATATCGAATTAGGAAGATGAAGTATTATAGGTTACTATAATTGTACCTCATACAACAGATTTATGGGAGCCCCACTCCTCTAGTATAGGCTTCACTAAATAAATTAGGCATGATCCCCAACCATGTGTTGTAACCTGGCTTCCTGGGGTGGGTTCACACTACTAGCGTAGAATATTAGAAGCCTAGATACCACAAAATCAACCTCCTACTATTCTTGTATTGTTAGTTCTTCCCAATAAACATTAAATTAGAAGTGATATTGATCATTATTTTAAAGGTGGAGTTGTTTCCGATGCTTTCACCGGGGTCTGCGCATCTGTATATGGAGTACACACAGCTGTTTCCCCGCATTCCCTCATTCCAAAGGCGGGAAGCATCTATTCTTTGTTCAGGGAGGTTTGCTCCTTGATCGAAACTGGATGATGGGATGTCGGTTCTTCCTTCTATGGATTCCTCCTTGGAACTCGTTACCTAGTCTGGGTCTCCTCTAATGATTATGTCATGGTTTGTAAATCTCATTACTGGTGTCTTATCTTTGTAGATACCGATTAATTATACTACTTTTTGTAGTACATTCCATGGGGTCTTGACATTGTAGAAACCTTCTGTCAGAGTAGATGACAACATCAAGCATGTTGGGGAATCTCTGGTTGTGTGGCCATTGGTTAATTTTTATTCTTCCCCATAAATGGGATTATCAAGGGCACAAAACCCGAGGAATCCCTCATCAATCATGGGGTATATTATTCCATAGGCATGTCTCTGAGGTTTTCCTCAACTTCCCTTGTTTAAAACGGGGTATGACATGTGTTTAATAGGTAGCGGGGACGGATACGCTAAAGGCGTGTCTTCTACGGTTTTCCTCATTCATATCCTGTTTAACACGAGGTTTGTCACAAGTTTAACATCTTATAGAGACGGAATGCGGGTGATCAGAACGTCCCATGGAGATGGATCAGACTGGTACATCCTTAAGAGGGAGCTCCATGAGTGTTTACCTAGTAGATGGATCAGAACACTCAATAAGAGCAGACTCAAAATGGGATTTCCCATAAATGGAATGTGTCACACCGTGAATGATGACCTAGACAGATTTGAGGGTAGATCAGGGAGAGTGTACCCCACAATGGGGGAACACCATGGTTTACCATTGGCATGGATTGAACCAAATGGAGGTTTCCTATGTACCCTGTATAGACAACAGCGATCCAAAACCACGTAGATCGATGGGGTGATGAATCCGGGTGTACACAGAGGACAACAACCTGAATACATTTTGGGGATTACATGTGGATAGCGGCCCATGAACTACTAGGTGCATTGAGGAGGTGGATGACTTGATCCCACTAGGATGTGGTGGCCCTGGTGAGAATCAGGATGTATGATGGAGAGTTGAATTAAGTGGAGGGGGGGTGAGAGGGGACTATCTTGAAGGTGATAGTAGTGTTGGTATTGTGCCTCAAAAAACCTCCTATGTATCTCAGTGGCTGGGAATCAAAGTTTGTATAGTTCAAAGGGATGATGGGACACCTAAGAAGACGAACCATGAGAATGGACACATAGATGGGACCTGGATGAAATAAAACATCTGGGTTGGGTTATGGCCTTCTCGAAAAACATTGGTTCGAGGGAGAGATTAGTATGAGACGTGATTGATGGGCTTGAAGCATAGGGAGGCTTCCTACATATTCATGTGGTAGGGAATCAAAGTCCACATATTTCATCTGAAGATGGCTTACCGTCAAAATAGGGTGACAATAGCTTACTGCTGGATGGGGTCACAACAACATACCGTTGGATGAGGTCGAACCATAAGGAGGCTTCCTACGTACCTTATCTAGGAGAAAAAGATCAAACCCACGTAGTTCCTTTGAGATAGGGGTCGGTGAACTAATGTGGATGAGGACCGAGGGTCCAGTGGTTGTTGGGATTAATCCTCAGGGAGGTGTCCTACGTACTGTGCCTTGGCAAGGATCAAAGTCCTCATAGTTTGGATGGGTGCAATGGCTTACCGCTGACTGAGAGATCAATAGCTTACTATTTATTGAGGTTCACAGTTTAACATCATGCAGGACAAGAGTGAACCGAAGTGAAAGAGGTCCTAGGGCCTAGATAGATGCTGTGCCTGAACCTCATCGAGGCTTCCTACGTACCCTACCTTTGGTGGGATCAAATTCGACGTAGTTCATAAGGGTTTGAGCAAACCGACCTGAAGGGGGTCAGAGTAACTGGGTGTTGGGCTTGAACCTCAGGGAGTCTTCCTATGTACCTCACATTAGAAAGGATCAAAGAACTAATAGTTTAGAAGGGATGTTTGGTGAACCGATGTGATGATGGTCGGGACAAACGGATGGTGGGCTTGAACCTGAGGGAGGCTTCCTACGTACCCCGCCATGGAAAGGATCAAAGACCTTGTAGTTCAGGGTGGGATTGGGGCATACACTCTAGGCTGTCTGAAGAGGATTTCATGGTCGATGATTGTTCTAAGACTATGTGATTCATGCTCGGTATTAGAAAAAAGATACATCAACGACCTAATGATCACATCGTGAAAGGTGCATCCGGGGGATGTGGGATGTGGATTATACATGGTTGGCAGCCCAAAAAGGAAACAGGGGCTTACACGTGGTTAGCAGCCCAAGGTGATTGATATTGGGTCTTACTCCAGGAGGGAGGCCCAGGTGGTGAAAAATCCAAATAGGAGAGAGATGTGGAACCCAGGAAGAGAGGAGGAGTAGGGGTGCTGCCTCCTGTAAGGAAATCTATGGGTGGGGCTTACACTAGGGCAGTTCCCCTTTCCCTGCGGACGAACGCCGCTCAGATAAAGAGGATGTCATTCCATGTGAAAAATGATTTCACTCCTGTGGATACCAGTGGGCATGTAGAACATCCATGGTGGGGCACCCTACGTGCAAGGAATAGGGTGAGGACACTGTTTAATGTCAGGTGTTAATGATAATGGCACTTGGCAGTTTAACATCCTGAAGCTCGGATGAGATAGGTTCATTATACACCCCTAATACTTATATGAATGGTACGTCCTGCCACATGGGAAAGGGAAGGTGTCAGCAATTCCATGACTGGGGGGTGTCGAGAAATGATCCTATTGGGGGTCTAGATTAGTGTGGCTATGCAAAGAAGCAATATTCATTAGCGTGCCTGATTAGGGATTGTGCGGGGCTTACACAAGGAAGATACCCAGGTGCCGCTATAGAGCGGCATCGGTGAATGGGGACTATTCAATGAAGAATCTCAGGTTCCACTATAGAGTGAAAATAGTGGATAGGGAATATGCAAGGAAGCTGCCCGGGTTCCGCAATGGAGAGACAATGGAGCATGGGGCTTACGCAAGTATGTTTCTAGTAATGTCTTCCTCATGTCTGGACATGAGGGCATCCCAACTCACTGGTGGGTTGAGGTATATAATTGGGGCCACCACCTATGTGAAATTGCAGAAGTGGGATATCACCAAGGGGTGTTGGAATCAATTCGAACAAAGGGTGATGAAAAGTGTGAATTGCATGCCCGACATTCGGAAGGCAATGAGGGTGGGGTGGTGATAGAGGATAACAGTTGACCATGTTCAAAACACAGCATCCATATAGCGTTATCCTGGAATGGGGGAAAACAAAGGAGGGTCGACTTCTGAACATGTTTGAAACATTGTACTTGACTTAAAGTGTATTAAAAAGTCTTAGGAGGTGTTATCCCAGAACGGTAGGTGAGCCGATACAGCTTGGGGCGTAAGGAATCTCTTATTTTGGAGCAAGAGGCATCATATGTTTGGAACATAAGGTAAACTACAGTTTAGATTCACGTAGATAGGACTATTGTAATCTTATGCTTGGCGCACAGGGAATATCTTATATTGTGTAAGAGGCATACTATGTTTGGAAAAAAGGGTGCACTACAGTTTATAGTCATGTAGATAGGACTGTTGGATCTCATGTTTTGTGCTTAAGGCATCTCTCGTTTGGAGAAAGAGGCATCATGTGATTGTCACATAGAGAGTACTATAGTTTAAAGTCATGTAGAGAGGACTATTAGGAATAAGATGAAAATCAATGGGGTTTTTCAGACATACGCAAGGGTTGGCCCTTACTGATTTAACCTTTCATAGGAGTCAGGTGATGGGGTTCGGATGAGTTACTAGAGGAATGGTTCGACTCAAGGTACTTGTGGAATTGATGATGAGAATCTCAAATCACAACATGGGAAATAGAACTAGAGGAGAATATTGACTCAATATGTTTCATGGTTTTTGGAGGAGTATCTCAAATCATGGTATTCTGTAGGTGGAAGGTGGGTGACCATGAGGGAACAATGGAAAATGCCTACATCCCGGCCCGAAAATTTCATGGTGCAACTCTCCATTTTCCATGGGGGTCATTGATGGTAGAAAAGAGACCGGTGGAGCATGGGGTCTCATAGAGAAAAGGGGTTCTGGGAGCATGGGGTCTCACAGAGCATCTTTGTAAAGGAAATGTTCTAATGGAGCATGGACTCACGTAGCAGTTTGGTGAAGGAAATCTGCTCGCAGAGTATGGACTCGTGGAGCAGCTTAGAGAAGAAAGATACTTTCAGAGCATGGAATCAATGAGAAGTTTCATGAAGGAAAGATAATCATGGGGAAAGGACTCATGGAGAATCTTCATGAAGGAAGCTACTCGCGAAGCATGGATTCATGAAGTAGCCTCAAAAAGGAAGCTGCTTGCAACACATGGACTCGTGGAGCAACTTCACAATGGGAAGATGAGCTCTGAAAATAGGGAGATTATCCATTCATCAGGCGGAGTCACCCCCTGGCGAAGGGGGGTGAGCTGGGAATTTATAGTTGAGAGGCACCGAGAAGCATAACTCGCTCGGTGCGAATCCAGAGCTCATTACGTGAGTGATCATGAACGTCAATGGGGTTCACAGATATTTTCACCTCCTTGCTCCACGGAAGATTGCAAACATCATATGTGTTCATATTGCATCACACCTACTTGATCTGTGGTTTTTCATGAACATCAATGTGGTTTCTAGAGCATCTTTCCTCAATGCTCCGCAGCGGTGCTCCACAATCATAGAGGGAGCTTCACGAATGGGATTCGCAAACCAATTTTCCAAACCAACTTCAAATGACTATAACACCAGATCTATCACTCTGTTCGGATTGTACAACCAACCTAATCGAATCATATAAAATAGTCTACGATCTTTTATCATTTATGGGAGCATTTGGAAAATCTTTGGGATGTGTTTTCTGGTGTCAACAGGTGCTAATATAGATCATCTCCAACTAGGAATGGATGGGAAGGTCCCCCAGAAATGCTGAAGATGCACCAATATTCTACAACATCATCACTCGATGAGATCTCTGAGATACCATGTATTAAAATTAGTAGTCACCCAAAACTAGGGAAAAACTACATAACTATCATAGGGTGTCTCTTGGCTTTCACCACTCATGTGTGCAGTTTCAAAGATTTACTTCTGACCACCAGTCAAACAATTAACTTATCTCAGTTCTGAACTTCCCTATCTCACACCTTCTAATTTACCTAATATCTTATTTGTGATGAAGCCTCGATTCACTATATTAGACATGGTAGTCAACTAGAAAACATTTAACTAAGAAAAAATAGTATTCCAAAGTCCATCTTCAAATAATATCACTTTCACTAGCTCATCAACAATATGGATAGGCCAAAATTATTGAATCTCTATATAATGATATGATGAGTCTATAACTATCATAGAACCCTAATACAGGTTAATGATTTCGCTAGCATGATTCAGCATCAATGTCATAGGGATGAATTAGTTTTAGAACTAAGTCATCAAATCCTTCTAAGTCACTTCCCAAAACCATGATTCCTAGTTCACAATATCCCACAAGTGTTTGGAGTATCCATGAAACATATAAGTAGTGAGATTAAATCTCCTCTCAAGAGTTGTGTCTAGATTCACGAACATTGACATAACCATCTTAAGCCATAGCTATATAGGATGGGGCCCACCATCCTAGAAAAAAGTATGTGAATGTTATTGCTGAAACTACCTCATATAATCTCCCATAGATGGAGCATAATATCACGACGTGGCCCATGTGGGAGCTTATGCTGCAACTAACCCAAACCCACATCCATAGGCTAGGGGCTGGAGACCAGCACCAAAGGCATAAGAAACATGGGGTGAAATTTTATTATGTTGTTGTACACAAACACGACCCAACCTTGATTCATAAGTGTAGGGGCATAAATGAAAATTATGAAGAAAAAGGATGAAACCATGCATGTAAAACCTATAAATAGTACAACAACATGGAATTTTAAACCAAAATGTAAAGAAGAAACACACACACCCAACCCCAAATATTTCCCAAAATGACAAAACTGGAAAGTAAAATTCGATTAGATTCTAATACATGATCTCTATGCTACGACCAACATTCATGGTCCAAAGTACCTGGTTTCCCTATGATTCTATGTAGTCATCATCGACCAGTCTATCTTCTGAATAAGAAATGAAACATATTGGAAAATCCCATGTATGGGTGAGTACATTCATACGTAGTAGGATTCTCTAAATGATGAAGGGGTAGAAAATGGAGATACAATAGGAATATAATGACTATAGATAACAAATAGGATACATAAAATAGTGAAAGTGAAGTGATCAACCCAGACCAATAGAGAGAGTAACCTTGTCCAAAAATAGGGGTATCAACATGGTGTCTAGATAAAATACACATAGAGATTTTCCACCAATATTAGAAGTGTAGACTCATCCAACCATGAGAAGAAAAACATAGAAACCATGTGGCATACCCCACACATCTTCACATCCCATTGAAGAAGAGAAACAAAATCCATGGTTATGGATACCGATGTTTGTGTGTGTCAGTGTGTCTATATATATTCCCAGTCAAAATAATCCTAAAAGAGAAAAAATTATTATCTCTACCTCATAGATATGACTAACATAATGATTTTACAATAGTTCAAAAATTCCATCAATGATATAAAGTATCTCAGACGTCATCTTGGATGTAACCGTGTGAAGGGACATGCCTCACCCAAGTTCCACACAACTGAGGTGAAATATCCTCCTTGTAGAGGACCCTCAATGAAGCTATTTGGGGTTTCACTCAAGTGTCGTGAGTATCCCAACCTATTCGATATGGGGGTTCCACTCGGTAGGTAGAGGTCTCGCACACATGATGATAGGTGATTCCAATCTATATGTTGAGGACATATACACTTCTGTGATGGGGGGTTCTACTCTATTAATATTGGAATCATTCCATATATTATAGATGGTTCACATGGTATGTAATGGAACCACAGACAAAATTATGGGTGGTTCCACTCTATAGGTTGATGACATGTGCCCTGGAGTGACTAGGGGGTTAGAATCTAGTATATGAGGTCTCATGCCCAATTTGATTGGGGATTACACATGTAATGTAACTGTATCGGACCTACACCCATGCTAATGGGTGGTTCCACTCTATAGGAATCATCTATTGATCTCATGTGGTCATGGTCATTGTTGTGTTTCTCCCCAATGATAGTCGTGCCTAGAATATTACTCATAATTTCTAAAAATCAATAATTGATGGAATCATCACATTCTATGTGGAGAAGAAAACTAAATGGGCTAATTACAAGCCAAAATTACTGTCCAAACAAAAAAGAAATGAATGTTTGATGTTTCTCGAAAAGAATCACATGGGCATGTCCCGAGAGGTACATGAATTACTAAGCGTGTAATATTACACGACATGTATGGCATATAAACTACACTACTATGAAACTTGATGTCCCTATCATGTGCTTTTTAATGATTGTGTATCCAAGCAATGTTTCTGTACATTAGTACATGACATGCCTCTTCACATGGGGTGACTCTCGTATTCTCTGGTTGTGCCTGTGGACTCAGATAAAGGGTGTGTACCTAGCCAAGTGCTCTACCACACTGAAAATACACAATGTAAAGGGGGTACATGAGATATAGTAATCCTACATAGTGTTCCATCCATATGAAATATCAAAACCCTAATAGCTACAACCAATGGGTTATATGTCATTTGTTCATCATGATAAAAAAAGTGTTTTCAGGATTTTAACAATTTTAAAGATCAACATTCTACATCTCAAATTCAGCCGCTCCACTTTTATTATAACGATATCTTCATTTAAAAACCATGGTTAAAGAAATGGTTCATAGTTTTAGGTTATTTGGTGGCCATAAATTTGATTTTTTCAAACCCTGGTGGTTCTTTTATACAATAAATATTTCTCGCGCCATCCGTCACCACTGATTTAATCTCTGGTCATCCCAAAACACCCACCACTCTCACACATACAAGATCATAATTTCAACTATCTATCACCTTTATGTCAATATTTCATGATTCTGGGGGTCAGATCAGTCTCGGTACCACTCGACAACATCGAATAGGGACTGCAGTGTCTTACCGGTAAAGAATGGGAAGAAATTGAGGAAATAAAGAAGAAGGAAAAATGTTTTTCCATCATTATACAAGATTTATTGGTCAAAAATCATGAAAAGGGATACCTAGTGTTAGAAAACAAGAATAAAAGATTTAATTGGTACATAAGATAATGTTATATATCTGAAATTGTTTTAGATCAATTAAAATGATTGATCTTCTCAATCAATTTAATTAAAATGTGTGTAAACAACAAATTGACAAGTCCTACCTAGATATTGGGTCATTATACATCGAAGAATATGCCTAATAATGATTGAAGGAAGTTGTTAAATTATTTGTGTCTTGATATTATCTTATTAAGAGTATTTTCGTTGTCTGAGTTGATCCACCAATAGAAGGAGGAATGATAAGCTCTGGAAGGTCCCATGATTACAAGGCTAGCCCTAGGTGATTAAACCTTGTAGTATTCTTATGGGAATTTCATTATGTTAAAAAAAAAATAATTAATTTCATTAATTAATTTATCCATGGAACATTTGTCCAATGGGATAGATTTCTAAATTCCTTGTTTCGGATTAAAATAGGTTGTATATAGTGTAATCAACATGCTTCAGACTCAACTTTGGTCTCAAATTTGTGATCTAATTTTTTTTTTAATATTTATTCCTTTTTATTTAAGAAACACTGTGTTAAAAATTAAATATATATAATATATTTGAAAAATTAATTTTAATCACACCAGGCCTCAGAATTGATAATCGTCTCACCACATAGATCTGCAAATATATATAGAAATTTTACGAAGTATTAAAAAAATAAGGTCTCTACATAATAAAATCCTTCAATATTCTCATCCTATTAAATCAAAAAGACCAAAAATAACTCGAGATACTGAGCATGCACCTGGCTATTCCACTCCCCGGAGCTCTCTTATATGTTCTTGTGGTACCACAACACACAAAACAAGGGGATGACATGTCAACACAGGGTCCTGTCCCGTTGATCCTTGATCCCCAATGGTTTCTCCTCAAGGGTGGTTTAATAAACAATTACTTGGTCTCCAAATTTGATGACATGTGCGTGGTCAATCCTATATCTCCTGAACTATGATACATAAACAATTTTGGGAACCTTCTCTATCTTTGGGAGTCGGTTGAGGTGTAATGAAACCTCGTCAACCTTATGTATGATCTGGAATGGCCCAATGAACCTCTCAAGAATCTTCCCTCCCATGATGAATCTCTACAATCCACATTATGCAGAGACTCTCTAGAAAATGAAATCTCCCCATTTGAACAGCATGGCTCTATGATGGTGAACAACATAATATTTTTGTCTTCTCTAAGCCATCCTGGTCCACTCATGGATTACATGGAACTTCTTTTTCATCACCTGCACCAAATATGGACTCACAATAGATGTCTCAACAATCTCTTTCTTGTATAAGGGTGACATGGAGGGTCTCTCGTATTGGGCCTCAAATTGTTCCATGTAAATGGTAGAGTGGTATCATTTGTTGTACACAAACTCTACCAAGGGAATGTGGTCCTTTTATTTATTGTCAGTTTATAACATGAATTCCCTCATCATATCCTCAAACACGTAGACAATTATATAAATCTTTCAATCATTTATGTGGTAAAATGTATAATCTTCTTCTTCCATGTCTCAAATTCTTCTTTTAGGCCTCATTATAATCATGGTGTAAATAGATCATTACAATCAGAGACAATTGTTGAGGGAACCCCATAGAGTAGAATGATCTCCCATAAAAAAATTCCATAATGCCTCCCCATAAATCTACTTTAAGATTTAAAATAATTGTGATGAATTCATGATTCTATCTACTATCACACAAATAGTGTCATGCCCTTGAACTAACATACTATATTCTACCCCCCAAACCTAAATTCCATCTTTGAATTCTTATCTCCTGCCCAATAGAAAGTGTTTACAATTTTAGAATCAATTCAAAGTAAATTATGATAAAAAATATTATCATGGTAGGGAAAGCTTTTTAATATTTAAAAGTACATTTTTTTAAAATTCTGGTCATAAAAAGTGACAATAAAACATATTTTTTAAAAGAGGGGTAGAAAAATATGAATGTTACCATAAATAACACATTATCAAATTTCCAAATATGATACCATTGGTGGGGAATGAAAATATATATATATAGAGGAAAATATTAATGTCTACATATTTATATAGAGTGACAGATAACATTTATCAAAATAAATTTAAATGCCCTGAGACTTTTAAGGATTAATAAACCAAAAATAAATTAGTTACGGAAAAGACCATAAATTAGTCAAAAATTAATCTAATAATTTAATTTTTTATATCCTGGAAATTTTCCTAGAGTTGAGGAATTCATTTTCAATATTCACTACGAACATAAAAAATTATTATGGCTTGATTTTATTCAAATATATAAACACATTTTCATTATTTTCTTGCATGTTTCAATGAGTTTCCACATTGATCTCATGTCTTACTCTAAGAAATGAATATTCAATATTGAATTATTCATTACAAAATTACCAAAATAAACATATAATTGATCACATGGTCTATAAATTTATAATTTTTTATTTATCTTGTATTTAGACATTATGAAAACATAAATAATTATCACAGGGTAAGATAATATTGAATGCGAATATACCTTATTATAAATAAATTCAACATTAATCTTAAAAATCCGGAAAAATATTCCCAATGTTCAATATATATTATTCAATAAATAACTACCCTTAAAATTTTACATTATATTCCAACTAAGATTAGAACCAAAAGAGTAGAATAATCTGATCACATGTTATTCTAATATAAACTTAATATTTATCACAAAGTAATATCATTCACTCTTAAATTATTATTCTAATAATGTATATTCCTTTCTCATATATTCTCTATAATAAACTAATAATTTCACAAAGTAAATTCACAATGGAATCATATATTCGTTCAAAAGTTAAATCAACCGTTATTCCTCAAATAAAAAATCATCTTAGCTAAAAGTAATTTTATTTACATTAACGATATAATATATCAAAAATAGTCAAATTTATTAAAAATAACATTAGTCACATTTTCATCAAATGAATTTTCAATCCCATGGTAATCTATATGAGAAATCATACGATCCCCAAATTTAATAACCCTTTTATCCTAATTAACCATAATAAACTCAAAATAAAATATTATCTTAACACTGAATCTTAGTAGAAAATTTAAAATTATTTCCATAAAATTTAAAATCATTATTCCTAAAAAATCACTAAAACCCCTAATAAAAATAAGCATTGAATTACTATGAATATCTCCCAAAATATTTTTAATCATATTTAACTCTCATAAAAACCTTAAAATAATTATTTATGTTCTCAAACTTATGAGAAACCTTAAACATATAAAACCAATATAGTATTTATAACTCATAATTTAACCTCAAATGAAAACATCCTGGTATCAAATGTTATCTCAACCTGGATATGATACTAACTATAACACCCTTGAACCCATACTCACAATTCTGATGCTAAAAATAGATTCATTAAATTTATATCTTTTATAGTTCCAAAAGTGACCCAACATTAACCACCCAAATCCAATAGCATCAAAATGAAATATTGTATCACTAATATATCCAAGGACCTTATATGTATAGAGTTTTCATCAATTAATACAGACACATACATGAAAATATCCATGTCTTCGAGTGATTATTTTCCCAACTATACCATACTTTTCTTATTAGACGATAAAACTTCAAAATCATTGATAAAAATTTTAAACATTAAACCATTATACACCAAAATAATTTAACATCATTATTCATACCCAATGAAAAATATTACTAGTGTATGTTGATCTCAAAATCCATGTAAAGGTAAAAATTATAATTACTAATTAAAAGTCAATAGTGAGAATAAGATGAGAATGAGGTATTGATGAGACAATCACAGTGAATGAGAATAACATAATTCAATTAAATACTATAAAATCATGGGTTAAAATCCTAAACATTGTATAAATCATTAACATTAGAAATTATTTATATAGGTTAACCATCATGATCCATGTGAAAATAATCCTTTGAAAAAGGAAACATTAGAAAATCATAATATTCATAGAGAAATTGTTTATATAAATTGGAAAATAATTTTCATATCACTCTTAAAATAATTTGGATGAATGAAATAACATACATGATAAATTAAGAAAACCCTCTTAGTAGAAACTAATAATCTGTTAACTTCATCTCTTTACACAATGAATTGGGCGGTTATAAAAGCACCACATGTCCTGGGATAATAACGCAACAACCCAACTTTGGTTAATTACAGAACCACCCATTAATCATTCAAATATATTTATAATTTTCATGTAATAAGAAAAAAATAGAATATTTCTTTCTTCAACATAAAATTAATGATTGTTCATTCATAGCCTGATTTTCTCGGGGAATAGAAATAGATTCCCTAAAAATCTCTTTAAAATAATTACAATCCATCAAGAAAAATAATAAGGATGATTTAGTTAAAATATATCCTCAGTGGATTATAATTAAAACCAAGTGTTATTTTCATTTATGAATATACATACAATTAAAATATCATAAAAACCATTTTTTAAGAAAATAACATTTAAAATTTTTAAATAAAATTAAAAAAATAAAAATATCTTGAATATTAGGAAATATATTTTCATTGAATGTTAACTTGGAAACATTGAATTAATCTGGAAGGAAAAAATATTCATGGAGTCGTTCAAAAGGTGGTTATGATATATATTCTAAAAGAAAACATTTCTCTCACACTTCGGTAAAGAATATAAAAAATGTGTCATACAAACAATTTTAAAATGATTCATTTTAAAAAAAATAAATATATCGAAAGAAACATTATAATGACCATAATAAATTATTTAACATTTTAGGGTTTATTATATATGTTTTATAGAATATAATTGCTGCATAACATAAACATATGTACCAAATTGTGGAATGTTAAGATGAATAACCCCTTTGAAAAAAAATATATCATTTAATGGATAATTAATTAATCGACGGATAATGAGAAAAAAAATTAAATTAAAAAATAGGTCAAATAAAGAATAAATCCAAAAAATCAATTCTTTCATAATCTTGACATAATATTATCAATGAAGAAGTTATATAACCCAATGAATGGAAATTGAGTTAAGAAACCCCTACATCAGACACATATTTCCAGGTATGTCCCAATATAATAATATGTTATTAATTATATAGTTTTTATTAAAAATTTATAGGTTTATTTATTTATCATTAAACTATTTAGTTTATTTATTTTAATGAAATAGTCAATTACCTATCCATTTAATTCCATGCTGGGTGTTATTATGACGTTCAGTAATTAATTTAAAATGACTTCAGAATGTTGTCCATGGTAAAAGTGTTAATTGATCCATCAGATCAATAATAACAATAATTTTATAATTATAATTTTTATATATTATTTATACTTTTATAACCATATTTTTATATTGTTTATCAAAAATGAATTATGTTATAACATGGATATAGTAGTCCACAAGAATGCATGAGTAATGTTTCCATTTTTCAATGAACTTGAGGGGAGGAAGGTAAGTATCATTTTATTTTTAAATAATGATGAATATATAAAATGATATAAAATTTTATCTTCAAACTCACATATATTTTCAAGCCACATGACGTGGTGTTGAAAAATGAGTCACATCTCTTAGTGGATGTGGTAATCCACACAAAGGCATGAATGACGTTGTCATTTTTCAATGAATTGAAATAAAAGAAATAGATGATATATTATATTTATATGACGATAATCATTTCATTAATATCCTATATAAATACCTTCAATCCCTCAATATAACCATTTGTGAGAGGTGGTTATAGAAAATGAATTATATCCTTTCATGATGTGGTAGTCCACCATACACACGAATGATAGTTTTGTTTCTAAAAACAAAAATAAGAATCTATATTAAACTTCACTGTCAAAAATAATAAAATATTAGTTTATTATTGATAAATTTGTTATTTTATCACAATTATTAGATTATTTTTGTAACATCACATATTTTTTAATGTATTAATTTTATAAATTATATGGATTTATTTCAAGATTAGGCACGGAGACGGTGTGTGATTCTAAAGCTCAGTGTTCCCAAAACAATTGTTTGAAAAATATTAAACATTTAATAGCACGTGAATGTAATTTTCCTAAAAAAATCGTATAACTCTTAAATAGGTTCTCAGATCAGAAATATGATGGCACTGTTGAGCTAAGAATGGTGGCTTTACCCTAGGTGCGACCTAACATTGATCAGTATGGTTAATCTTTCAAAAAATTCACCAGGGCTCTAACCATAAATAAAATTATTAAATAAAATTATTTTATTTTTTTTAATCCTTATAAATCATTAATAGTGAATTGGAATGAAAATATAATACTATCATTGAGTTTGTAATGTGGTTTTTTACTAGTCACAAATTAACATTTTTTGGCAACATTCGTATATAAAAAAATATATTGTGGGACATAATAATCATTAAATAATTTTACAAAAAATATTTTTTTGATTCCAAAACATTCCCATTAAATGTATCCATATATAGAAATCATATTTTTAGCAGCATAACCCTAGGAAAATAGAATAATCGCTTGAGAGATATTGGGAAGAACCCTTTTGACCAAATGGTGGAAATGGTGGAGAAATGACCAATTCACATCTGATTAGAAAGATCCTTGCCAATAATAATGATACAACCATCATCCTTCATCAGTGACTGATTCATGTCGAGGTAGGGTGGTTTTTTCTTTATGTTTTTTCCCATTATTGATTTTCTGTGATGAATCTAAATCAATAAATGAACAGATTGATCTCTGGTTTGATCGTCTTGGGATGTGGTACTATTTTTGTGGGTTAATGAGATTTAACTAACCGAAATTCTCTACCATTGTTTTTCGACCATGAAATCTTGGTCAATAATGGTTAACTTTGGTTCTTGTTCATTTTTATCCCTTTATTCATTGTGTTCCTCAGCGTTGGATCCTCGTGGTCGTGAAACGACTTCTCGAGAGGCTCCAAATGTGATCAGACCTAGGATCAGAGTAAAACCGAAAAAATAGTCCATATCAGTGTAAATTGGGAAATGAAAATCCTTGATATAAAACTATTTTAAATTATATGAATCAGATCTGGCTTGTTAGTCCATAGACGGGACACCCAGTGTGAGTCTGTTGTGGCGGTCTGGCAAATTGAGGTGGTGGTCCGGTGAGGCGAGACGGTGGCAGTGCAGTGACCATAAAAAACAGAAGTTCCATAGAGCACAATGGGCAGTCCTACGGGATCCTACAGGTCATAGAATGCTATGGGAGGCCTTGTGTAGAGCTAGCGGTCGTAGCGGATGAATGCTTGGTGCAGACGATGTGGAAAGGTGTTCTACATGAAATAGCCTAGGCAGAACATGTGTGAGCAGGTTGGGCCATGGGAGAATGGTCGTTATATAGCCTAGTAACCAACTTCTTCTAAAAAATCAATCTTCTATAACATTCAAATGATATATCTATGGATTTGGGTCTCTAATGATGAGACAACCCTTTTGATATAATTTGGTGAGTTTTTAGCTTGGAATAGTATAGTCTCAAGGAATTTCCCACGGTCCTTTACTCGAGGGTTCAATAAGGTATTATGTCCAACTAACTGTACTATAATCCCCTATAGAGGTTGATTCCCATATAGAGTCAAGAATCCCTCCTTGGTACTGGAATTTGATCTTATATATCCCCTGGCGGAGTTTTGTAAAATCTCCACAACCTCTGAGAACAGGCTAGTGTTCCACCATCTAGTGGGCCTCATAAGTAGAGAGAGTGGTATTCCCTATGGTGTTGGGAAGGATCCCCTACGTTTCTAATTGATCTAGTTTGGGTAAGTGGTATTCCCTAGGGTATTGTGAAGTATCTACTCTATATGTATCATAATATATCCTTATAAATACATTCTCATTTGGGTAGGTACCAAATTAGATAGACCTCTTCATGTGTGTCTCTAATGATATCATGGATCGAGGAGTGATTTATCCAAGAATGAGCTTTATTTGAGTATAATTCTATTGTTGGGACATGATTTAGGATGCCTTATGGAATGGTGTTTCTAATTAGTATATCAGGATATTCTAGTTATATGTGGTGTTGAAATATAACTATGTATAGAAAACTAGTATTTCCTTTTTGATATTTCTTTTATAGTTTTGGGGTGTCTTTATGAGTATTGTTGTACCCACCCCTACATGGGCTTTTCCAACACGTGTCATGCCCTATGAAAATGATCAACCCTTTGAATGAGTCCTACGTGGATCAGGACTATGTTTTCCATAGCAAGGATTAATAGAAGATTTGTTCCTATAGTTCAGACTGCATTCCCGATACCTCTTTTATTACAGGTTGGACTTGTGGTCATAGACTCATTTTAGTGGGCCTGTATTTTGGCCTTGTTTACTTCACATAATTTACCTATTATACTCTTTTTGGGGGATATAGTGGTGTTCATGAATAGTTTACTTAGTGTTTTTAAATTTCAGAATTTATGGATTTGAGATGACTGGGTGCATACTCTTACTTTAGGAAACTTCCTCCCATTTGTGGGATATGCCTATTCAGTGCTAGTCATCAGCCCCTAGCCTATTGGAGGTGGGTTGGGGTAGTCCTAGAATGTTCCCCTATGGGATTCATTGTAACAGATTGGTATCAAAGGGGTCAGTTCTATATTAGGACTTAATGACATTGAGGTTGGTTGTGGGAAATATTGTTAAGTGTTTCGAGTTTGAATTTCAGGCGAAAGACTCTAATGCTGGTAAGGTGAAAAATATATCCATACACTAGGACTCTGATTACCTTATTTTTGACTTGGTACATGAAATCACTAGTTTTAAGGAAAAACACGAGTACATGAATCACATAGGAATGGTTATGTTTTACATGTCCTTCATGAGTCAGCTCTCTACATATACATAGTTGACCGTAGTACATCTTGTTTTATTTCAGGTTTTCTCCATCTAGACAGCCATCAAAGATTCCACCACATGATCATTAGGATTTTCTGAAGAGTAAGGACACAATGGTACATGTACTTGTACTATATATAGAACCTATGGGTGGTTCACCTTATATATAAATAGATTTAGAGTGGATCATAGTACCCACAATACCCGCAGAAGAAGTGTGTTCGTTGACCACATTTCATGAGTTCTAGCAGAAGATACCCCTCACGTTCTTTGGTGATCCCAACACACTGGTGGTTGAGTACTGTCTTGAGGAGTTGGGCTGAATTTTTTTTCTAGTCAAGATTTTAATAGATCATAATGGCGGTCTTGAAATTGATCATTCTACATGGCTTAGTAGGGATATAGTGGGGTGTACTTACTCAATTCTACAATGAGGTGACTCTCCAATAGACTGATTTTGAGAACATTTTCATAGAGGAGTTGTCACATTATAAACTAAGGGATATGCATATCCAAGAGCATCTACAACTCCAGGAAGACGACATGTTTGTATCTGAGTATGCATCAAGGCATAGCAACCTCTCCAGGTAATTGATGGATATGATACATGATCAATACATCAGGGATTGAACTTTTGAGAGAAGTCTTCTTAGGGGAATTAGATCATGTGTTATCCATCCATGAATTCTTACATATGATAGGGTTCATGCGAATGATTTTTTGGTAGAAATTTAATTGGATTAAAGATATATCTAGTGATTGTCATTAGTGGGAAAGTAGGAGTAGAGACCTTAAAACCTGGAATCTGACATCAGTCTCAGGGTCTTGGATGTTTAAGAAGTTTCAAGAGGTGGCCTCAAGATAGATTATTTAAAGTTAGGTTCTCACGGTGTGGGTTCGGTCATGCTAGAAAGAGGTAGTGATATTCATGTGGTGGTTGGGGACATCTCGCCCAAGATTTTCCAACCCATCATACTGATGACATGGAGACTATGGATAGACCACCAAGGAAGAGATAACAATAGCATCAGAAAAATCTGCATGGGTGGTGGATGTGTAAGAGAAGTTCAGAGAGTAGTCGGATATGGTTAATTTTTCCAAATGTTACCACCCCCACCCTGAGGAGGTCCAGGCCATCTATGGGAATTCGATGATAGGGGAGGAGACAGTTGGATTTCGATGAGGATTTAAAGAACCAATAATATCAGTGATTTTTTGTTAAATTCATTGAATTTTACAAGTCCGTAGTTTCTGACGGTGCCTGATTCTGAGGCCCAGTGTCCCCAGATTCATTTTCTGATGTTTTCTTTAGTATGTTCAGAAAACATACGTACAGGTTTCTATGACTTCCGAACCAGTGCTCAAAATTGAAATCTAAGGACACCGATGAACTCGCAGTGCTGGTATTCTATTAAGGATACCTTTACCACAGTTGTGTTTGGTCGAGAGTAGAAGCTAGAATTTGGGGATTCGTATGAAATTAAATAAAATTGTTGTGTTACACAATTTTATTTTTAAGTGGTGGATATTTCCTTAAAAGAGAAGTTGTAGGTGGGTCCCACACCCCACATAACCTCCCTTGGGAGGATAATGTGTGTTGGGGTCCACATGAGTATCTAACCACTCAACTCTCCCTTTAACTCCCATGAACCCCCCTTTTAATTTTTGAACTTCCACATAATGGTGGAGCCTTCTAACCTCCCACCCCTTAAATGTGCCAACTTAATTAATTAATTAATTGGCACCAATTTTTGAATAAATTTGAAATTCATGTTAAGGATAAAATAAAATCCTATGCTACTATTTTTGGGGTTGGCAAGTAACACCCCAAGATTTCATAGTACGTTATTTCTTCAATATAATTCAATAACATGCACTAAACGCAACACCAAGTTCTAGCGCACCATGACTTACCCGAAAAGCTGTTAAAAAGCGGTTATGAATATTATTAACTGAATTTTGACCTTTATATAATCCTTATAATTTAAAAATCTAAATTATGAGTTTCTTAGACATAATGTAAGAACAAATACATTTTTTCAGATTAAAGAAGTATTTTTCAAAAAATGCTATTTTACCACCTTTTATTGGAGAATCCCTTTTAAATCCAATTTTTGAAACATTTATATATTAAATTTGAAAAAATAGACTTCTTATTTAGAATCGGGACATATGAATTTAGTTTCAATAAATTTTTGGTGTTTTCCTGATAACATTCATATTTGGGTGAATACTGAAAAATACTATATTTTAACTGAAAACAAATTTTTAAATAAAAATAATTTATATTGTTAAATTATACATTTTAATGGTTTGGAAGTATAAATAGATTATATTTTTACCATTTAATATAATGATGGTGATTTTAAGTAATTTCACTTTGAAATTGGACGTAAACAAGTGTCAAAATTTTGGTAGTTATTATTTCTAAAAAATACTCCTTTTGGTTTTGACAGTGGGAATTAATTTTAAATTAATAAATGAAACTTATATATTTTTAATTTGGTAAAATATAATTTATTATTGAATTTGGAATATCAAAATTAGCTTAGGGTAATGTTTTGGTATTTTTCTGAAAACTTTTATTTTTTGCTGAATAGTTAAAAACACTGAGTTATAGTTTAAAACCGAATTTTTATTTAAATAATTATTTATTATATTTAAATTTATTTTATCGCAAAATAGATACATAATACCTATATAAGTTCAATTTAATTCATTGGATTCAGTTTATGATAAATTTAGATATATGAAAATTTTATTGAACTTTTCACCGTCTTTTACCCACCTCCTATTAGAATTTGCAAATTCACATAAAACATAATTTTACCGCTTCTGTGAGTGTAATTTTGAAAATACGAGAGAAGCAGTTAATATCAAGGAGTAAAATGTGGTTTAACAAGATAAAAATAATTTTTGGTGAATAATAACTTTTTACTTTTATTTACCACAGTAAAAAGTATATAGGGTAATTAAGGGTAAAACTGATATTATTATTACCCTAACACATGTTCTAATTCCTTTGACTAAGTATAATTCGACCAAAAACAACCTTAGGAATAAAATATGAACCTCTTTGGTCCACTTGGATTAGATTAGGACATTTATTATTATTTAATTCAAAGAAGAGTTAAAAGAGTTAAAATCAATGTTTAATAACTAAAAAATATTTAATATAGGGTTTTACATAAGATAAATTCGATTATAAATATTCAATATAAATATAAAAAGATTTCCTACATAATGGTATTTTATTTAAAAAATTTAGACCTAAAATAAGTTAATTTATTAATGAAACAATGGTGATGCAGTAATTACCTAATTAATGAAATATTAAAATAATTGATATTATAAATATCAAAATAAATGTAATCTGAGACATCATATGAATTCCAATAATTTTATAGTTTAGTATCAAATATAATTATTGGTTATATGAATTTTATTTGAAGTAATAATGCTTTTATGAATTTATCAAAAACAAATTACCCAATAGTGTCAAAATTGACATAAAAGAGTTTTTAAAACAAATATTCTATTATTAATTGATATTATAATAAATAAAATATAAGGTTCTGAAAAAGGACTTATATAATGATAGGTGTATGATTAATGGACCACTTGGGGGTCTCTTGGAATTATATAGTAAGTTTATTAACTATATAATATAAAAATACAATGAGACAAGGTAAAAGTCAAACTATTTAACTAAGAGTTAAATCTAAAAGATAAGGTTACTATAGTGACCCAAACCTGTCTAAAATCTAATGGTTGAGTGGTTTTATACCCATCACCACCTTATAATTTAAATAATCCACTTTGGAGCCATTAAAAACCGAATATTAATTTATTATAAATTAATACTTTAAGTTTTTCCTAAGGAGCCCCTCCTCCCCCTTATAAAAGGACACCACTTCTAACCAATTCCTCACACCTCTCAAGCCTTTTGGCTCGTCCAAACTCTACCCAAGTAATCCCCCTACATCTAGATCCTCCACGTAGAAGCCTTACCTTAGTTAGAAGGCACTTCAAGAGTCATTTTTGGTTCAAACAAAAGGGAGTTACCCAAATTAAAGGTAACGATATCTCTTAGATTCATTTTTTTTATTTTACTTGTCCATCCCCTAAAATATTCTTATTATTTTATTTTGTAACAAAACAAGTATCCTAAATAAAATAAGATATTTTTATGAGAATTATTCTAACTACACTTACACACACCTTCATCTAATGGGTGAAGAACATAATGTTTCTCTGGATAGAAACCAAACGCCTCACGAAATGATGATTGTTCAATTATCTCCTACCACCTCTCATGGTGGCCATTATGATGGAACTATAATTAAATATGATATTAATGATATTTTTTTAATATAATGTTCTGTAATACCATTTTATATCATACCATTATTCGTTTCATGTTGTATATATATACGATAATTTCATTTTAGGGTGTGCGGACTACCGCCCCCTCAAAGTGATATGACTCATTCATACCATACATGGAACGTATAAAGGATGGTGTTAATGAAAATAAGTAACACATATAAGATATTATATTATACTGAAATAATAATATACCTATGAATCATTTGGTTTTAATTCCATTTAAAATGAATAATTAAATGGAAGTAGCGTTCATGCGTATGTACGGATTACCGTTTCCACAAACGCGATGAGATTCATTTCCCCATCATATCCATTAAAGAATATTTATCATTTGATGATGAGAAGTAACGTTTAAGGAATTTATATAATTCTAGATATGAATATGATACAACCTACCCTTAACAAATATGTCTTACGTAACGAAGCATATAAAGGAAAACAAATCAGTTAACACCTGAAACGACGATAATACTAAAATATTATTAACAAGGCAATATTAAAAGAACATATATGATATCAGATTTATGCATATTATTCTTGTATAATTTAATAACAATGATTTAACTATTATTCAGGAGGTTAACCTACACTCTATCAAGGAAAAGTACAAGGTAATTGTTTATTTCACAATCTCTTCATTATCTGAGATTGTTTATACGTAATTATCTACTAGGACCTCTTTATCATCTACATCCATGTTTCTTAGAAATTAATTCCAAAACAATGTTACTATTTTACAGGATATGGGTTAAAGTGATTTATACCCCTTTTTGGGTTTTTTATAAAATATTTATAAAGGGATCTTTACATCATTTTCCAAAAAAGGACCTTTATAACCTTTTTGACAAATTAATGTAAGAATGTATTTTTTTAACTTATATGGAAGGTGCAGATATTTTCCACCTTTGTAAAATCTTAGAAGCTTCCCATACAAGCATATAAGAATATTTTCAAATTAAATGTTATAATTTATAATTATGTGACTTTTAAATGATTTCAAAAAAAGATATATTTCTCTAAAATAGTTTTGATTTGATCTATGTCCACATTCTTTGATGGATTTTCACATTATTTGAAGTTGATTTATTATTACACAAAACTTGCATATTTTATTGATGGTATTTTGACATGTTTGACTGTGAATGTGTTACTTTTATAACATTCAGGGATTATGGATAAATTATTTACATTTCGTATGCTATTTTTAGTACGAATGTTTATGTTATGCTTAAACCTGTTTATATGAGGAATGCATTGGACTTAGTAAGTGACGGGTGGAGCCCGCTATAGCTCCTAGATGCATCGTTAGGTATCATGAGACAAACTATTTTCTTGGAATGAGTCCTTAAAAAAATCTTATTTTTAGTCTTCACATGAGGCCTTGGCTACGTGGTTATGATAGTCTGGCATTATGAATTTCATCACTATGAAAGTGGTTATTGATATTGCATGTGATTATTTGACTAGTATAATATCCTTCTAAATAAGTAAATGAAATTATTTCATTTTATTTTTTCCATATTATTCTGAAGTTCATGTTTAAAAGGCTTTTGTTTTACTTATACACTATCTTAAATGTTTATGCTTATTTGTGAAAGTTTCCGCTATATTGTTATCCTTACTGAGCATCTGAGCTCACCCATTTCAATGTTTTATGTTTCCTAGGATGTGAAGAAGTATTTTATAATGACATGCACGGATAGTGTGAGGGGATATGAAGAAAATATGTTGTTGTAGTTTTTTACTTTACGATTTAATGTGAACATTATGAATGTATCTATGGTTTTCAAGGATACTAAACTAATCGGTCTTTCGAGACATGATCTTTTGTGGTCATGCCAATGATACGTAATAATGCACCAACATTGGGTAACTAGGGTTGGGGCGTTACAATTCGTATCAGAGGAGGTTTTGTACAGAAATTGGAAGCTAGATTTAGATAAACTCTGATTAGAGCACATCGACCATAGATGGACTTTGAGGATTAGTATAGAAGAACTTCCTAGAATTTTGGCATTGTAGAGATTTTGTGAGTTTTCCAAGAAATGCATCCCTATCTGGATACGAGCAGGTAGAGGCGGCTTTGTCATAGATGTACCTAGGAGTAAAACACAAAAACACCGATTTGAGCTTGACTCGAACGGGAGCTGGTGCATGACAATGGGCCTTGCTTCACTCTTGGTTACGACACTCCCGGGGCATATGCTTAGGATAATTATCATTTTCATTAAAAATCATTATAAAGGGTTTATGAGTATATAATTTCTTAATGAAAACATCTTTATGATAAGGGATTATATCCATAAATCATTCAATTTATGTTAGGTATTTTACAAGTTTGGAATTATTCATTGCAATTCATAAACTAACCTAGTTTATGCTATTGTATAGAAATGGTGCCCAGTAGAAGGAATGTGAACTCCAGCCATACGTATGATCCAAAGAGTACGAAGGATCGTATCAATCACTATATTAAGCCAAAATTTAGAAGGGAAATAGTCTCCCATGAATTCTTAACATATGAAGAAATAGTATCATGTTTTAATAAGATAAGTAAAGAATTATCCAAGTCTTAGGGCTCTGAATGGAAGCAAAAGAAAAAAATGATGGAAGATAGAAAGATGGATAAATGGAAGAGGGAAAAGAAGAATTTTCCCATATGTGATAATTGTGGGAAGAAACACCCTAGAACTTGACTGAAGGGAGTGGGTGTTTGTTATAAGTTTGGAGAAAAAGGACCCCAAGTACGTGAATTCATGGGTAAGAAAAACGTTTCAAATGAACAATGCTTCATCTGCAAGGAGTTGGGACGCTACGCGAACCGATGTCTAAATCATCAGAGTATTCCCCAAATGATGCTATTGGATAATAATCATGTTATGATACTACCATAGATGAGGAGGAATGATTAGAGTTCTTATGTAGTTATTAGAGAATTATGTCATTTGAGTGTTGTATCAACAATGTACTGGTTATAATAATTATGGAATATTTAAGGATTGTATTGTAGTACTATTTCATTAACGACTTGAGATTGTGTAGAACAATGAAAAGTGACTCAATAGCATGTCAAAATATTTGGAAAATATATGGTTGAGAGAAAGATGAACCATAATATGGTTTAGATACTAAGGTAGTTATTTTTGGAATAATACATGTTTGATTTGGATAAATTATATTTGATATTCTTGATTACCTTGAAATTGATTAATGATTTGTATATTCATTCATTGTTGGAGTTTAGAACATTTTTGGATAGAAGGAGTATATCCAGTATTCTATAAGGAATAAGGGATCATGAATGTAATCAATAAGGGTTTATGGTAATTCAGGATGTTGGAGTGTTTTAAAAGAATACATGATGAAGGTGTTCACATTCTATTACACGGAAAAATGGATCTTCATTGTGTTTACATTCCTTGTAAATTTTGGACTGTGAGTTTGGACATAAGTATTTTGGATAATTCTTGTTTGAGATTATTTTTGGATTGCCATAAAAGGACGTCCCGGAGGTCAGGTGGCAACCCATCATGTCCAGCAAGGCTATAAGACTTGAACCCAAAACTGAAGGGCGACAAGGGTGTATCACCTACCACTGGCCCACATGATGTCCTGGATTGAATAATGTAGTCTTTTTTTATAAATTCTAGAATATTAATTATAAATTCATTTTTTTGAACCCTATACGAATAATATATATAGAATATTATTTTTACATTCTGTTATCTTTTAGAGTGAAAGATGAGTTTGTGGTATAAATTAGTTAAAGGATGGTACTCTACTTGTCTAGTATATATTTTTCTTCTTCTCTTATTCTATGAAGAAATCAAATTCTTATACTTTAGTGAAGGGATCTTAAAACAAAAAATGTGTTATCCTAATACCATATGTTTTGTTGAACCAATGGTATTTTAAATCATCATAGATTGATGAATTTAAGGCCCACAATTTTACACATGTTTGTGATTGATGAACTCAATCACTACCTATAAATATTTATGTTTTCTCTCCAATTATATGTCTCTAATTTCCACCAATGTTCTCCTAATTGAGATTGTAATTTGGTGGTGACCCTTTTATTTCCCTTTAACTCTTATTAAGACTAAATTATATTAACCTAATTTCTGATGTGGGTTTTCCCAAAGGTATTTTCTATTTTGAAAATTTTATATTCGAAAAATAAATTCAAATTTCAATGACGCAATTTATTGAAGAAAGGAATAATGTAACACCCCAGGCTTTCATAGTACATTATTTCTTCAATGTAGTTCGATAACTTGCACTACATGCAACACTAAGTTTTAGCGCCCAATGACTCAACAAACAAGCTGTTCAAAAGTGGTTATGAATATTATTAACTGAATGTTGAACTTTATATAATCCTTATAATTTTAGAATCCATATTATGAGTTTCTTATACATAATGTAAGAACAAATACATTTTTTTAGATAAAAGAAGTATTTTTTAAAAAAATTCAATTTTACCACCTTTTAATGGAGAAGCCCTTTTAAATCCAATATTTGAAACTTTTATATATTCAATTTGACAAAATAAACTTCTTCTTTAGAATCAAGACATATGAATTTAGTGTCAATAAAGTTTTGGTGTTTTTATGATAACCTTTATATTTGGGTGAATAGTGAAAAATACTATATTTTAACTGAAAACAACTTTTTAAATAAAAATAATTTATATTGTTAAATTATACATTTTAATGGCTTGGAAGTATAAATAGATTATATTTTTACCATTTAATTCAATGATGGTTATTTTAAGTAATTTCACTTTGAAATTGGACATAAACAAGTGTCAAACTTTCGATAGTTATTATTTCTTAAAAATGCGCCTTTTGGTTTTGACTGCGGGAATAAATTTTAAATTAATAAATGCAAATTAAATGTTTTTAATTTGGTAAAATAGAATTAATTATTGAATTTTTAATATCAAAATTAGCTTAGGGTAAATTTTTGGTATTTTTCTGAAATTTTTTAATTTTTTATGAATAGTGAAAAACACTGAGTTATAGTTTAAAACCAAATTTTTATGTCAATAATTATTTATTATATTTAAATTTATTTTATGTCAAAATAGATACATAATACCTATATAATTTCAATGTAATTCCTTGGATTCAGTTTATAATAATTATAGATATATTAAAATTTTATTGAACTTTTCACCATCTTTTACCCACCTCCTAGGAGAATTCGAAAATTCACATTAAAATTAATATTACCACTTCTGTGAGTGTAATTTCGATATTCTGAGAGACACGGTTAATATTAAGGAGTAAAAGTAACTTTTTACTTTTATTTACCAGAGTAAAAATTAAATAGGGTAATTAAGGGTAAAAATGATATTATTATTACCCTAACACATGTCTTAATTCTATTATCTAAGTATAATTCGACAAAAAACAGCCTTAGGAATAAAATATGAACCTCTTTGGTCCACTTGGATTAGATTATGACATTTATTATTATTTAATTCAAAGAAGAGTTAAAAGAGTTAAAATCCAAGTTTAATAATTAAATCTTTTTTAATATAGGGTTATACATAATATAAATTCAATTATAAATTTTCATTAGAAATATAAAAAGATTTCCTAATAATGGAATTTTTTTAAAAAAAATTAGACTTTATATAATTTAATTTATTTATGACACAATGGTGATGTAGTATTTACCTAATTAATCAAAATATTAAAATAATTGATATTATAAATATCCAAAAAAATGTAATTTGAGACTTTTTATGAATTTAAATAATTTTTTAGGTTAATATGACATATTATTATTGGTTATATAAATTTTATTCGAATTTATAATCATGTAACGATTTTATCAAAAACAAAATCCCCAATGGTGTCAAAATTGACATAAAAGAGTTTTTTAAACAAATATTATATTATTAATTGATATTATATTCCTAGAAATCTAAAGATCTGCCAAAAAACTTATATAATGATAGGTGTATCATTAATGGACCACTTGGGGGTCTCCTGTAATTATATTGTATGTTTATTAACTATATAACATAAAAATACAAAGAGACAAGGTAAATGTCAAACTATTTAACTAAGAGTTTAATCTAAAAGATATGGTTACTATAGTGACCCAAACCGGTCTAAAACTTGTTGGTTTAGTAGTTTTCGACCCATCCCAACCTTATACTTTCAATAATACACTTTGGTGCCATTAGAAACTGAATATGAATTTATTTTAAATTAATACTCTATGTTTTTCCTAAAGAGTCCATCCTACCCCTTATAAAAGGACACCACTTATAGCCTATTTATCACACCTCTCAAGACATTTGGGTCATCCCACCTCTGCCAAATTAATCCCCCTATATCCCTCTACTCCTCCTAGAAAAATTGTGTTAGCCAAAAGTCACATCAAGTGTCCTATTTGGTTCAAACCAAAGGGAGTTACCCAAATTAAAGGTAACGATTTCTCTTAACTTCTTTTATTTTATTTTACTTCTCCAACCCCTAAACTCTTATTATTATTATGTTTTGTAATAAAAAAAGTATCGTAAATACACTAGGATATTTTTATGATAATTATTCTAACTACACTTACACATAACTTCTTCTAATTAGTGAAGAACATAATGTTTATGTGGATGGAAACCAAACGCCTCACGAAATGATGATTGTTCAATTATCTCCAACAACCTCTCATGGTGGCCATTATGATGGAACTATAACTAAATATGATATTAATGATATTTATTTTATATTGAATCTTCTTTAATTCCATTTTATTGCATACCATTATTCGTTTCATGTTGTATATATATACGATAATTTCATTTGAGGAAGGGCGGACTACCGCCCCCTCAAAGTGATATGACTCGTTTATATGATACATAGAATGTATAAAAGATGGTATTAATGAACTTAAGTAACACATATAATATATTATATTATACTGGAATAATAATATACCTATGAATCACTTGGTTTTTATTCATTTTAAAACAAAAAATGAAATGGAAGTAGCGTTCGTGAGTACGTATAGATTACCGTCTCCACAAACGCGATGAGATTCATTTCCCCTTCATATCCATTAAAGACTAATTCTTGTTTGATGATTAAAAGTAATTTTTAAGGACTTGATATAATTCTGGATATGAATAAGATACATCCTATCCATAAAAACCATGGATTATGTAACGAAGCATATAAAGGAAAATGAATCAGTTAACACCCGAAACGATGATAATACTAAAATATTATTTCCAAAGCAATATTAAAAGATCATATACGATATCAGATTTATGTATATGATTCTTTTATAATTTAATAACAATTATTTAACTATTATACAAGAGTTTAACCTACACTCTATCAAGGAAAAGTCCAAGGTAATGTTTTATTTCACAATCTCTTCATTATCTGAGGTTGTTTATACGTAATTAAATACTGGGACCTCTTTATCATCAAAATCCATGTTTCGTAAAAAAGTATTTCAAAACATTCTTACTATTTTACAGAATATGGGTTAAAGTCATTTGTACCCTTATTTGACTTTTTATAAGAGTTTTATGATGGAAAATTTACTTCATTTTCCAAACAATGAATTTTTTAACCTTTTTGAAAAATTAAGGTTAGAATGTCTTTTTTTAACTTATACTGCGGGTGCTTCTATTTTCCACCATTGTAAAATCTTATAAGATTCCCTTACAAGATTATAAAAATATTTTCAAAGTAAATTTTTAATTTTATAATTATGTGACTTTTAAATGATTTCAAAAAAAAGAGATATTTCTCTCAAATAGTTTTGATTTAATCTATGTCAACATCCTTTGATGGATTTTAAGCTTATTGGAAGTTTATTTATTATGATACAAAACATCCATATTGTATTGAAGGTTTTGTGACATGTTTCACTATGAATGTGTTATTTTTATACAATTCATTGTTTATAGAGAAAGTATTTACATTTCGTATGATAGTTTTAATATGAATCATTATGATATGTTTAAACCTATTCATATGAGGAATGCATTGTACATAGTAAGTGACGGGTGGAAGCCGCTATAGCTCCTCGATGCATCGGTAGGTCTCATGAGACAAACTAGTGTCTTGGAATGAGGCCTTTACAAAATCTTATTATTAGTCTTGGCATGAGGTCTTGGCTACGTGGTTATGATAGTCTTGCATTATGCATTCCATCATTATGAAAATGGTTATTGATATTGCATGTGATTATTCAACAAGTAGAATATCCATGTAAATAATTAAATGGAATTAATTCATTTTATTTTTTCCATATTATGCTGAAGTTCAAGTTTAAAAGGCTTTTTTATTAGTTATACATTGCCTTTAATTTTTATGTTTTTTATGAAATTTTATGCTATATTGTTATCCTTACTGAGCATCTGAGCTCACCACTTTCAATGTTTTATTTTTCCCTGGATGTGAAAAAGTATTTTATGAATGACATACAGGGATATTATGAGGGGATATGAAGACAATATTTTGTTGTAGTTTTTTACTTTATGATAACATATAAACATTATGAATGTATCTAGTGTTTCCAAGGCTACTAAACTAATCGGTCTTTCGAGACTTGATCTTTTGTGATCATTCTAATGATACATAATAATACACCGACTCTAGGTAACTGGGGTCAGGGAATTACATGGCACAAGTTGTGTTGGTGGAGCCTTGGAGAATAGAGAGGGCCTTCTTCACATGAAGAAAATTTTCCCTCTCTAACGAAGAACACAAGGCCCTTGATCGTCTTATTCTTCATTATTCTTCCTCTGCGTCAAGGGTGAAGACATCGCCCGGGAGGAACGTCACCAACGAGAGCTACTCTTCCTCCGACATTGACGGAATGAAACCATCTACTGCGACGCCGATTTCCACGACTACGATAATTTCCTTGAATCGAGGTAGGGGGTTGTTGTATAATTTTGTATATGTGAATTATACCCTTGTAAATGGGTGATTATTTGTGGGATAATTGTTTGAGCCTCTACTAAGGTGGGTACGGGCTAACTAACAAGTATAGACCCTCTGCCAATTTGTTCTTGATGCATGGTTTGTTGGGCGATGGGTGAACGGAAGGGAAACGATGTTTTGAGGTCGTCGTAGTGAAGGGTAGGACCTGAGGAGGCCATAAGCGCAGGCGGAAGGCAAAACGGACCCCCGAAATGACTCTGGTGGCCTGAGGAGAAGCGCGGATGTGCAGGTCATCGGTGTGGCAGCGTCGACAACCAGAGGTGGCGACCGGCACTGGCTGGCCGCCTGTGGGAAGCGGTGCCCCTTGCGCTATAGCTGTGGAAGACCGTCGCGGCACCGGCAATGGAGGCTGAGCAGAACCCGTTTTCATGGTTTCAGGGAGGCACGAGCGGCGCCAGTTGGAACCGCCTTTTCAAACCCCCACCCCTCCCCCCACTCTGCACTCGACCAGTTGGCCGAGCTGTGGCCTTGCACAGGGACGGGCTGCCCGCCGCGCGGGCAGCCTGCCGCGCGGGTCGGGACGCCCTCCATACATGCCGGTCCACCTGATGCATGGGCCAGGACATAACCTCCGGGTCGCACTGCTCCCTACCGAGCCAGACCTAGACCCGGTTTGGGCCGACCCAGCGCGGGTTGGGACGGGTCAGACCGGACCCAGACCCTCCTCTTTGGATTACTATTGGGTTTTCACCCATAACATGAGCTACAAACCTCAAATTGATGCACCCTTAGTTGTGATAGATTCCTTGGATCAAGATGGTTGTTTTATGATATCACACTCAAGGTTTTGAATAAGTTTTTGTACGGCCGGGTTGGTTTGATTCCGAAACCAATCAGGCCCAGAGAGCGGAAATTCTAATAACTCTCTGACCAAGTCTCTGATTGAGACGTTGTCTGTCGCATTGGGTTACTTTTTATGAGACATAACATTGGGATACATCAACTCTAGACTTTGTGATAGTTGATTCATTGACCCATTTTCTCGAGGAGCGGACCCCCCCGGAATTGAACGTGCTGTGTGCGGGAACCCTAGAGCTGGCTGCGACTGTGACGACTACTGTACTGGGATCCTACGTGGGTTTGGCTATGAAGACTATGTTACTGAGATCCTATGTGGGTTCGACAGTGAATAATACTGTATTGGGATCATACATGGGTTCAGTAGCGAAGACTACTATTCTGGGATCCTACGTGGGTTCGGCAACGGCGACTACTGTACTGGGATCCTCCGTGGGTTCGACAGTGATGACTACTGTTCTTGTATCCTGTGTGGGTCTGAAAGTTTTGACCTCTGTACTTGTATCCTGTGTGGATCCAATAGAGTAGCTGGTTTTGTATCCTATGTGGGTCCAACAACATAGCTGGTCTAGTATCATGTGTGGGTCTGATAGATTAGATGAATCATTGACTAGATCTGATCATCTCTATCGCTATATGAATGATTTATACCTGTGTGAACTAAGTCTTGGATTTCATTCATTATCATCGATGTGGTTGAATTTACTTCCTGTGTGGACTGGGTTGTTCTAGGGCTTGACAGTTGGAGCCGAACTGATATTGAAAACTTAGGTATATGTATGGGAATACACCTAAGTGGGGTTTGTTGATACTTCGTGTATGTATCTTTCTTATGTGGTTTATCCTTCGTAAATTCTGGGAGACCTTCAGGGGTCTCGGGGTCCCTATCGAGTATCGTTATACTCACCCCTTCATGGGTTATGCCCAAACTTCATTATGTTGGTTGCAGATGACGGACAACACTGATCCAGGTAGAGACTTGTGGAGCTGGATAGTACCCGGAGGTGGACCACTTGGTGAGACGTGCACGGAGCAGACGAATGGACCATGGGTGATGAGGGGGACATCTATACCCACCCTTCAGGTGGGATTCCTGTAGGATGACTTAGTAGTTTTTGTTTTACTTTACTGCAGTCGTACTAGCCTTTCAGTTGTAATGTACTTTTCTGTTGGGCTTGTATTTCCATCTGCTTTCCTTTCAGAACATTCTTTTGTGTACATTCTAACTTAGTGTTTACTTTCGGTTGCGTACTCTGTTGCTTTTTTTTTATTTCTAAAGGTAATGCCTTCCCTTTTTATCGGGAATTACACCTTTGGTGCTAGTCACCAGCCCATGGCCTATGGATGGTGGGCTTGGGGTTGTCAGGACACGGCCCCAAGGATGGGTCGTTATAGAGGCTTATCACCCACATGTTTCATGAACGATTCGAGGTATGATCTATTTCTTTTCCACCTTAGCTAAAATTTTGATAAACATAGTTTCAAGTCATTCCTTTCTAAACACGAATTTTTTTGGGACTTAGATATTTTGGTTGAACCACTAACTCAACCATTACGCTTAGAAACTTATACGAGATAAGATTTGATGACCAAACACTAGTGCCGACCATGTTCACTTGCTCTTGGAGGTGACTGTTTAGGTTTGGATCTCTTGGTAGCAACACTGAGGACGTACAATGTTATTCCTGGTATGGACTGGTTATCCATAGTACATACTGATATTGACTATTTTTGGAATAGAGTAAAATTTGATCATAGTGATGGAATCAGGCTTTCCATTATGGGAGAAAAGGAAACACATGCAACATATGATAGAATCACACATATGAGGGTGCAGTTGATTACACAATAGTTGGATACCATCACCCTTAGAGAAGTGGAAGATATGAGTCCTAAGTTTATTTTAGTGGTGGTTGAGTATGGGGACATCTTTCTTAAATATGCTTTATATTTACCCACCCACATAGATATTTAATTTTGCATTGATCTACACCATGGGATGACACTGATATCTTCACCTACATATCAGATGGCTCCCACAGTGCTTTATGAGATATGGGTGTATTTGGAGAACCTGTAGATAAAAGGATTTGTGATACCCAATGATTCCCCTTGTGCATCAACATTTTTTAAAATAAGGAATGTATAATCTTGAGGATATGTGTTGATTACTGGGGAATGAACCCGGGGACCTTGAAGAAAAAGTATCCACTATTGAGGATCAGTTACCTATTTGATTAATTGAAGGGGGTGTGATGGTTCTAGAAGTTAGAACCCAGATCACGTTATCACCAGTTGAATGTACGAGATGAGGATATACTGAAGACAGACTTCAGGTTTTGTTACTGTCACTATGAGTACATGGTGATGTTTTTTTGTGTGAAAATTTTTCCATAAGTTCTAATGGGACTCTTGAATAGGATATTTTAATCTTACATAGATTTGTTAGTGGTGGTATTCATCTTAGACATCCAAGTGTACTCAGTTTCCAAGGAGAAGCACATGTGACATTTGATGATGGTCCTAAACGCATTTTGAGATAATCAACATTATGGGAATCTCTTGATGTGGCAGTTCTTGATTCGATACTTCCATTTTCTATGACATTTCACCTAATATGTTGTAGTTTTTGTGGATATAGAGAAGGATGATGTAGTGCCTTCTTGGGATCCACTCAAGCGTGTTAATAAGGTCCAGAGTTTCTTAGGATTGGAGGGGTACTATTGGAGATTTATACTCGACTTCTCCAGAGTAGAAACACCATTGAATAATTTTAAATCATAGGGGAAGCCTTTTTCCTGGATAGAGAAGTAAGAGCAGTGATTTCTTGAGTAGAGGTAGAGATTCATGAGCACTCCAATCCTAATGTTACCACATGAAGGCATTGAGTATGTGATGTTCTATGGTGCATCGGGGATAGGTCTTGGTTGTTTCTTGATGTAGGGACAAGAATTGATTGTCTATTATTCATTCTAGTAGAAAACACATGAGTAGAATTATGTGTTCCAGGATCTTGTGTTAGTAGTGTTAGTATTTTCATTGAAGATGTGGAGACATTACCTGATGGGCGAGTGGTTTATTATCTACTTTGATCACAATAGTCTCAAGAATATATTCTCTCAGAAGGATTGGAACTTGAAATAGAGGTGATAGATAGAGTTCCTCTAAGACTATGACTTTGGTATTTTCTATACATCATGGAAAGAGAATGATGTATAAGATTCTCTAAGTAGTAGATTGAGTTCGTTGCTATTAAACGAGGCGTCAGAGCTATTGGCCCCGTTATAGATATCTTTTCTGGATGGAGATTGAAGAGATTACCTCTAGTTAGTGGTTCTCACCCCTCCACTCTAACAGTGATTCAGGTAAGAAAATCTTGGGGACATCGACTGTGAGACTGGGCATTCATATATATCAACATGACATGGTCTTGATGGATATTCAAATGGTTGGAAGAAATTTTTTATTTTCTGAGGAAGCATTGTAATACCGGTGGCATTGCGGGAGGAGGATCTGAGGGAGTTTCACACATCCCCGTTGATGGTAGATCCCGGTTTGTTGAATATGTATCATGAAATCTGATGATATTTTTAGTGCCTAGGGATGAATATGGGAGTTGTGGAGATTGTCTCTCAATGCCTAACTTGTCAGCAAGTGAAGCCTTAGAACCAGGTAATAACGAGTTTAGCTCATCCCATAGAAGTGTTGGAATGGAAGAGGGATGGGATATTGATGGACTTCATGATTTGTTTTACATTTATGTCTAGGGAACATGATTCTATCTTGGGTTTCATTTACCAAGAGACCAATTTGGTCCACTTCTAAACTTTCCCAGAGTAGTGTTCAGTAAACAGATTGAGATGCCTTTACCTACAAAAGATATTTCAAATCCATGAAGTTCCATTGATGGTAGTTTCATATCATGATGATCATTTTACATTACAGTTGTGGAATTAATTCAAAGAGGATTTTGGGACCCAGTTATGCTTGAGAACAACGTTTCACCCTCAAACAGATGGCCAGACTAATAGAACCATCTTTATATTGATGGAAATGCTACGATTTTTCATGTTGGATGTTTTCCTGAGTTGTGAGGATCCTTTATGGGAAATCAATTACCTTAGTGAACATTCAATGGTGGAATAAGAATCTATAGGAGAGAACATGGAAGTAAGAGGCACATATTGGTGCTTAGTACCCTCGTCTGTTGAAAGCTTATGTCTTGGCTTTTTCAGACATAAATCCCAAAGGTGGGGAGAATATAATGACTTGTATTTTTCCATGAATTAATTTTATAAATTATATGGATTTATTGGGAGAACAAATACTAAGATTGAATATGATTCTAAGCCCTGGTGTTCCTGGAACAATTAATGGATAATATAAAACTTTAAATAGCATGCACATGCGGTTTTCCTAAAAAATTTGAGTAACACTAAAATGGGTTCCCAGATCAAAAACGTGAGGGAATTGTTCAATTTAGAATGGTGGATTTACCATAATTGTGAAATATCCTTTGTCTATGGGGTTCATTTGTATAAGAAGTCACCATTGACGTAATCATAAATAAAATAATTAAATAAAAAATTTTATTTTTTAAAATTATATTACCTCAATAACGGTTACTCAAATTGGAAATATAAGACCACAATTGAGTTTATAATGTGGTGTTTTCCCTATGTGTAGCATAACATCAGTTGGCAGAGGTCGTTTGTGAAACATTTTTCATGGGATGTAATATTCATTATATAATTTAAATAAAAATAAATTGTTTTCCTCACCATCTATCGCTTTAAATGAATCCATATACAGAAACCCCAGGGTTAGAAACATAACCTTGGGAACTCCAGAGAAGCACGAGCGAGGGAGAAACTCTCTCAAACAAAATGAGATGGATATTGCATTGACGAACATCATGCATCCAATTCGAATGAACCTCCCAAATGACGAGGAAACAAAAATCATACTTAATCAGCAAATGGTCAAAATCAAGGGAGGGTGCATGTTTGTCTGTGATTTTCTATGTTTTTGATTTTTTATGATGAACATAAATCAATCAATGAACAGATTGATCTATTTTTTTATCATCATGTGGGATGGGACTATTTTTTATGAGATAATGAAATTTATTTAACCCAAATCACCTAATCTAGATCATTGGAAAAAAATCATTTCCAAACTATGATGAACAATCATTCTTAGGAATTATTTTCTCCATTATTCTGATTCTTTGTCCTTGGAACCTTGGGGTCATGGATTGACTGGCTGAGAGGCTCAGAACATGATCATACCACCATATTAGAGGTAAATAACAATAGAGACATGATTTTTGTAGAACGAAACCTGAGAATCCATGATATGCAACAATTAAAAATTCCTATCATTTAAGGCTACTCGGTTGTCCATGGAAGGAACCACCAGTGTGGTCGTCATGATTGTTGTAACACCCCGAGATTTTATGAAAAATATTATTTTTAATTTCATTAATGTCTTGTTTCGTACGCTACACCAAATGGAGCTTTCACAACACGCATCCTTGAATTTCCTTGCATTACACGCAATCACGACCTTCCTCGATGGCGCATGTAGTACGCAATACCGAGTTTCACTAAACAACGATATGCTATTAAAATATTATTAAAACTAGCCGTTATGAATAGTAATAACCACTTTTTTAATTTTAGTTTTCAAAATGGACTTCATTTTTGGATTCGGAATATTGAAATTATCTTAGGGAGAAATTTTGGTACTTTTCGGATAACTTTCATATTTTGATAAATAGTGAAAATTACTGAATTGTAATTAAAAACAACTTTTTCCATTGAAATAATTAATAGTTATAAATTATTAATTTGAGTGGTTTTAAAATATATTTATAATATATTTTTACAATTTAATACAATTTTGGTCACTGGATGTAATTTCACATTTAAACCAGCCATAAACAAGTGTCAATCTTTTGATAGTTATTATCTCTTACAAACACGCTATTTGTTTTGACGACGGGATTTAATTTTTAAATTAATTAATGCAACTGATATGTTTTGAATTTGGTAAAATAGAAATAATTTTTGAATTCATAATATCAAATATAGCTTAGGCCTAATTTTTGGTATTTTTTTGGAAACTTTCATTTTTTGATGAATAGTGAAACCACTAAGTGGTAGTTAAAAAAATGAATTTTTCATAAAACATAATTTAACCGCTTCTGTGAGTGGAATTTCAAAAATCCGAGAGACACGGTTGATGTCAGTAAGTAAAATGTGGTTCAATGAGATGAAAATAAATTTTGGTGAATAGTAACTTTTTACTTTTTTACCACGGCTAAAAGTAAATAGGGTAATTAATGTTAAAAATGATATTATTATTACCCTAAAACATGTCCTAATTCTATTGGATAAATGTAATTCGACCAAAAACAAACTTAGGAGTAAAATATGACCATTTAGGCCCACTTGGATTAGATTAGGACATTTATTATTATTTAATTCAAATAAGAGTTAAAAGAGTTAAAATCAAAGTTTATTTACTAAAACATTTTTCATATAGGGTTATACATAAGAAAAATTCGATTGTAAATATTCATTAGAAAGCTAATACGATTTCCTACATAATGAGATATTATTTATAATTTTTAGACATTGAATAATTTAATTTATTTATGACACAATGATGATGCAGTAATTACCATAATAGTGAAAAGTTAGAGTAATTGATATTATATATACCCAAATAAATATAATTTGAGACTTTTTATGAATTAAACTAATTTTCTAGGTTAATATGACATATTAGGATTGATTTAATTAACTTTGGTCGAAGTAATCATTCTGTTATGAGTTTCACAAAAAACAACTATTGAATAGTGTCAAAATTGACATAAAATAGTTTTTAAAACAAATATTATATTATTGATTGTTATTTTATTCCTAAAAAAACTAAGGATCTGCCAAAATGATTATATCATGATAGATGTATCATTAATGGACCACTTGGGGGTCTCTTGGATGTCTATGGTATGTTTATTAACTATATAATATAAAAATACAAAGTGACATGGTAAATGTCAATCTAATTAACTAAGAGTTCAAACTGAAAGATAAGCTTAATATAATGACCTAAACTTGTCTAAATTCTATTGGATTGGAAGATTTCGACCCATCCCCACCTTAACTTCGAAATAAATCAATTTGGAGCTATTTAAAACCGAATTTAGCTTTATAATAAAATAATATTTTTAGTTATTCCAAAGGTGCCCCTCCCCTCCCTTATAAAAGGGCACCTCCTCCCTCTCTTCCACACACCACTTTGAGCCTTCAAACTCAGCCAACCCCTTCCAAATTCTCTTCCCCACTTCCCTAGAAACATTCTTGAGGTCCTGGTCTTCTTCAAAGACCAATTTTAGTGCCCTAAGAGGAAGAATCAAAGAGGCACTTCAAAGAAGAGGAGGTTCGGACACTTACGAAGCAAATCAGAGCTAAGGTAAGGGATAATTTTTTAAATCTCATTTTTATACGATATTTCTTATTCGTAAGTATTTACTGGGGTTATTTATATCATCCATGTCCATGTTTTATAAATGTGTTTTCATAAATGTTTAATGTCTTTTTTACCCATTTTTGACTTTTTGACTTTTACTACATGGTATGTAAGGAATCTTTCATTTGTTTACGTTACAATGTACTTTTTTTACTTTTCCGGAAAAAGTACAAGATGAATGTTTTTTTAACTTATACGGCACAAACGGATTTTTACGGTTTTATAAAGCCATATTTTCATGAAGCTTCCTCAAAAATATTTCATGACTATTTTCAAGAAAATCATTTTCTTTTAAAAATTCATGACATTTTGTGAAAAGAAAATGATTTTAAAGAAAAAGGATATTTTCCTCAAGAATTCATTTCAAGTGTTTTATCAAAACCATTTCCCATCTAAAATTAAATTATTTCATATGGGTATGTTTTAAGTATAATTTCTCTTTTATTTACATGGTTTCACTTTTCTTATTATGAAATTATATCCATTTGATTTATATGTATTATGAAATGATGGGATGATGTTTATGAAACCCAATTTATCCTTTGGGTTATGATGAATTTTTTAAGTTTATTTTGTTGCACAAGTAAGAATAATTTCACTATGAGATGGGTGGGACCTATATCTCCCTCCAATGCACTGTGTAAAAATTTATATCTCAAGAGATAGACATGGCTGGAATGGCAAGTTAAACCGGTTCAGTAATACAGGACTGGAACAAGGAGTGAACTCGATTCAGAAAGGGACTTTGTCCACTAAGATGGTCATGGCAGCAATGCCTTGGATACTATGGAAATCATATCATGTGCTTAATGGTTTCCAAAATTACATGTTTTATTCCCATGCTATTTTATCATTCTTAATGTTTCTTTATGATCTATGCCTTACGTACTTCCATGTTTTGTGTCATTTCTCAAGCTTTTGATGTTTAAAAATTATGTTCATGTTTTTAAGTTCAAATGTATATGGTATGTTTTATTTTATCCATTCTTACCCTTACTGAGCATTTGATCTCACCCTTTTTAGGTTTTCTTTTCCCCGAGATATAAATAAAGGTTTTAGGTAAGAAAAAAAGGGAAGATATTTATGGGAGATGTTGAAGATCTTTCACCACGATTAGAAGATTACGTTCCAAGTTTCCAAAGACATTAAACTATTACGGTCCTTGTGTGTATATTTTTGTTATGTATTATGTATTCAGCTGAAGTAATGTAATTTCCATGTATGTCAATCTTCGGGTCTCTACAGTTGGTACCAGAGGAAAGGTTTAGTCAACCTTTGGAAATTAGGATGCGAAAACGTTAGTGAGATCCCTAGAGATATTTCTAAGGTATGTCTAGGGATGTACCTAAGGATAAGTATACGTATAGGATATTGTCCTAGAACTACGGTAACAATATTAGAATTTAACCTAAGATGTTAGATATTGAGGGTACTCCCCCTTTACTATGTTGCTTTCCCTAGCATGATTTTTTCCTTTCACACTATTCTTTTTGGGTTTTATAAAATGGATGGAAACAAGATGATTCACAATAATGGAGGATATGATGGACAATGGAATGATATTATTCATGAGAAACCAAATGAAATGGGATGTGGAAGTCCAAACATCATTATTATGCCGAATCAACAGTTTCATAATATGATCAATAAAGTAAAATTTGGTAAGTTTCCTGAATCGACTAATAAGAGAAAGATGGAGTTTCATGATGATCATAGAGGAAAGAAAGTTCAATTTCCCCTATGTAAATCATGTGGGAAGAGGCATCAATGAGAATGTTTCAAAGGAACTAGAAGATGCTTTGGGTTTGGAAAAGAAGGACACAAAGCCAGTAAGTGAAAAGGAAAAGGTTCAGTTAACACCATGGATGAGGATAATTTTATTGGCACGACATCAACAATGGTTAAATGTTTTAAATGTGAAATGTACGGGAATTATTCAAACCAATGCCCCAAGGGAAAGTCTCATGAAGAGAATCAGTATGGTCGTATGGGTAATATTTATGTTGATGATGATGAAGAGACTACAAATGATATGTGAGATTAAATAATTGTTGAAGCTCGGTCAATGGTTTAATAATGTAGTGGAATGATTACATGTTTATCATGTGTAATGTTGTATAAGTAATCTCATGGTACTATGGAATAAACAGACATCTAAGGATTGTTACACGGTTGTCTTTCCTTGTGTTTTGAAAGTGTATGATTAATTGTACCAGTATCCATGAAATGTTATTTAGATTTTTTTGGAATGTAGATGATATGCGCATAATGAAGGGATAAGGAGAAAATTAAATGTTTGATAGTATTCAAGAGCTCATGACTGATATAAGGAGAAGGTTATATCATGGTTTCAGTATATAGAATTTTTGGATTTTGGTATGTGGAAAGAGTTAACTTTTGACAGCATTCATGTTTTCACTAAGGTTCAACGGGTATTCATTTTTTCAAAAGAATACATGATTAAGGTATTCACATGATTGGAATGTGACCAACAATATATATGGGGGATAAATGATGGTATTCACATGCTTAGTTGAGACATTTCAAGTAATCGTTTTATTTATACTATGAGCTTGGACCGAAGTATTTTAGATAAGCCTAAAGATTGGAATGGATTACGTTGTACATATGCTAGTATTGTTTAAGGATAGAACGTTTTTCGATATTACTGATGGGATTTTATAGTTTTAGAAAAAGGACAACCTGCAGGACGGGAGACAACCCATCGCGTCAGACAAGGCTGTGGGAATTGAACCCACAACCGAAGTACGACTGGCCTTTATCTCCTACCACTGGCCTACAGGAAGTCCCTATTTAGTAGAAACTAGTTTTATTATATTAAGCAGTATGATATATGAAGTATAAGTCCATTTTTGGAACCATATGTGATTATTCTCACTATAGATGGACTTATGTATTTTTTGATAACTTTTCTAACCTTTTGTTTGAGACAAATGGAGTGACCCATCATTCTATCACATAATTTTCTAAGACATCGCGAATGACAAAGTCAAATTTATTTCATTAAGAGACGAAGTGGAAATTGTCGAAAGAACGACCAACAGTGAGACTATACCAAAATCATGAAAGTATTTCTTCAAATTCCAATTTCATCAACTTTAGAGAGATGATCTTGAAAACCAAAAATGTTGTCCTATTGCTCTTATATCTGATGAATCAGATGGTACCTTAGATCATCACAAATTTATGTCTTTGTGATTGCTGGCTTTTCCATAGCCATGTTCTCTACCACTCTCCATCAGAACATGATGGTTAGATTTCTCTTCCATATCCATATTTTCACCTATGTGGGAACCGAGTGATTAGTTTATTTGGGTAACCGTTACGTTTCATACTTTTGATTTTAAAGATTGGTTTTGGTATTCTATTTTTATGATGTGTGTTTCTATTAATGAAACTTTCAAGTAGTAAACCATTTATAACCCCGACAACTTTCGAGGGAGAAATTCATTTTAAGGGGGGTAGAATGTAACACCCCGAGATTTTATGAAAAATATTATTTTTAATTTCATTAATGTCTTGTACCGTACGCTACACCAAAATGAGCTTTCACAACATGCATCTTTGACTTGACTTTCATTACATGCAATCGCGACCTTCCTCTATGGCGTGTGTAGTACGCAATACCGAGTTTCACTAAACAACGAGATGCTATTAAAATATTATTAAAACTAGCCGTTATGAATAGTAATAACCACTTTTTTAAATTTTAGTTTTCAAAATGGAATTCATTTTTGGATTCGGAATATCTATATTATCTTAGGGGGAAATTTTGGTACTTTCGGATAACTTTCATATTTGGATGAATAGTGAAAATTACTAAATTGTAATTAAAAACAACTTTTTCAATTGAAATAATTAATAGTGATAAATTATTAATTTGAGTGGTTTTAAAATATATTTAGAATATATTTTTACAATTTAATACAATTTTGGTCATTGGATGTAATTTCACATTTAAACCAGACATAAACAAGTGTCAATCTTTTGATAGTTATTATATCTTAAAAACACGCTATTTGTTTTGACGATGGGATTTAATTTTTAAAATAATTAATGCAACTGATATGTTTTGAATTTGGTAAAATAGACATAATTTATTAATTCATAATATCAAATATATCTTAGGGCTGATTTTTGGTATTTTTGTGGAAACATTCATTTTTTGATGAATAGTGAAACCACTAAGTGGTAGTTAAAAAAAATGAATTTTTCATAAAATATAATTTTACCACTTCTTTGAGTGGAATTTCAAAAATCTGAGAGACACGGTTGATGTCAGTAAGTAAAATTTGGTTCAATGAGATGAAAATAATTTTTGGTGAATAGAAACTTTTTACTTTTTTTACCACGGTTAAAAGTAAATAGGGTAATTAAGGGTAAAAATGATATTATTATTACCCTAACACATGTCCTAATTCTATTGGATAAGTGTAATTAGACCGAAGACAACCTTAGGAATAAAATATGGCCATTTAGGCCCACTTTAATTAGATGAGGACATTTATTATTATTTAATTCAAAGAAGAGTTAAAAGAGTTAAAATCAATGTTTATTTACTAAAACATTTTTAATATAAGATTATACATAAGATAAATTCGATTGTAAATATTCATTAGAAAGATAACAATATTTCCTAAAAAATGAGATTTTATTTATGATTTTTAGACATTGAATAATTTAATTTATTTATGACACAATGATGATGTAGTAATTACCATAATAGTGAAAAGTTAGAATAATTGATATTATAAATACCCAAATAAATATAATCTGAGAATTTTTATGAATTAAACTAATTTTCTAGGTTAATATGACATGTTAGGATTGATTTAATTAACTTTTGTCGAAGTAATAATTCTGTTATGAGTTTCACAAAAATCAACTATTGAATAGTGTCAAAATTGACATAAAATTGTTATCAAAACAAATATTATATTATTGATTGTTATTTTATTCCTAAAAATCTAAGGTTCAGCCAAGATGCTTATATCATGATAGGTGTATCATTAATGGACCACTTGGGGGTCTCTTGGATGTATACGGTATGTTTATTAACTATATAATATAAAAATACAAAGTGATTTGGTAAATGTCAATCTAATTAACTGAGAGTTAAAACTAAAAGATAAGGTTAATGTAATGACCTAAACTTGTCTAAATTCTGTTGGATGAGAGTATTTCGACCAATCCCCACCTGAGCTTCGAAATAAATCAATTTGGATCTATTTAAAACCGAATTTGGCTTTATAATAAAATAATATTTTTAGTTATTCCAAAGGTGCCCCTCCCCTCCCTTATAAAAGGGCACCTCCTCCCTCTATTCCTCACACCACTTTGAGCCTTCATGCTCGGCCAACCCCTGCCAAATTATCTTCTACACTTCGCTAGAAACATCCTAGAGGTCCTGGTCTTCTTCAAAGGCCAATTTTAGTGCCCTAAGAGGAAGACTCAAAGAGGCGCTTCAAAGAAGAGGAGGTTCGGACACTTACGAAGCAAATCGGACCTAAGGTAAGGGATAATTTTGCAAATCTCATTTTTATCCAAGATTGCTTATTCGTAAGTATTTATTGGGGTTATTTATATCATCCATGTCCATGTTTTATAAAGCTGTTTCCATGAATGTTTAATGTCATTTTTCCCCATTTTTGACTTTTTGACTTTTACTACATGGTATGTAATGAATCTTTTATTTGTTTACGTTACAAGGTACTTTTTTGACATTTCCGGAAAAAGTAGGAGAAGAATGTTTTTTTTAACTTATACGGAACAAACGGATTTTTACGGTTTTATAAAGACATATTTTCATGAAGCTTCCTCAAAAACATTTCATGACTATTTTCAAGAAAATCCATTTCTTTTAAAAATGCATGACATTTAGTGAAAGGAAAATGATTTTAAAGAAGAAAGGATATTTTCCTCAAGAATTCATTTCAAGTGTTTTATCAAAACCATTTTCCATATAAAATGAAATTACATTATATGTTTATGTTTTAAGTATAATGTCTCTTTTATTTGCATGGTTTCACTTTTCTTATTATGAAATTATATCCATTTGTTTTTTGTGGATGATGAAATGATGGGATGAAGTTAATGAAACCCATTTTATTCTTTGGGTTATGATGAATGTTTTAAGTTTATTTTCTGGCACAAGTAAGAATGATTTCAATATAAGATGGGTGGGACCTATATCTCCCTCAAATGCATTGGGTAAAGATTTATATCTCATGAGATAGACATGGCTGGAATGGCAAGTTAAACCGGTTCAGTAATACAGGACTAGAACGAGGAGTGAACTCTATTCAGAAACGGACTTTGTCCACTAAGATGGTCTTGGAAGCAATGCCTTGGCTACTATGGAAATCATATCATGTTCTTAATGGTTTCCACAATTACATGTTTTATTCCCATGCTATTTTATCATTATTAATGTTTCTTTATGATCTATGGCTTACATACTTCCATTTTTTGTGTCATTTCTCAAGATTTTGATGTTTAAACATTATGTTCATGTTTTTATGTTCAAATGTATATGGTATGTTTTATTTTATCCATGCTTACCCTTACTGAGAATTTGAGCTCACCCTTTTTATGTTTTCTTTTCCCCAGGATATAAAGAAAGGTTTAAGTAATAAAAAAGGGAAGATCTTTATGGGAGATGTTGAAGATCATTCACCACGATTAGAATATTATGTTCCGTGTTTCCAAAGACACTAAACTATTACGTTCCTTGTGTGTCTGTTTTTGTTATGTATTAAGTATTCCGCTAAAGTAATGTAATGTCTCTGTACGTCAAGCTTCGGGTCTCTACAATCGTAGGGTAGTATCTATGATGGTGGCTGGGGAAGATGATAGTGGTGGGGAGGGCGGCGGGTAGCAGGAAGCCATGTGGGATAAGCCGGACCATGTAATGTGTTAAGAGGCTCCATATAGAGGTGGCCGTCATGGAAAACGATAACATGGAGTGTAGAACACGACATGGTGGTTCATGAACAATTGGCCAAATAGCCAGTGCATGAGTGGGTTGGGTGAGAAGATACAAGTTGGTCCAGTGGGTCTTGTTGGACAATGCAGAGCGGGTGCGATATGGGTTGGCCCTCAGGTTGACTAGGGGTCATCACACTATTGACCACCGCAGTTGGTGAACTGCCGAGTGACCCCCCATATTTTGAAACATCAAACTGCTATAACTTTAAAATTGTATGTCTGTTTGATGAGTCATCTGTGGTGTTGGGACCCTAATGATGATTTGGTCCTTTTAAAATAATTTGGGTAGTTTTTATATTGGACCAATAAAGATTGAGAGAGTTTCCTTTGATCCTTTACTCGATGGTTTAGTACGGTATTATGTCCACATCACTGCGCTTAATCCCCTATAGGTTCTGATTCTTAGATAGAGTTATGCATCCCTCCCTGGGACTTGAGTGTGATCCTATATCACACCTAGTGGAGTTTTTTGGAATTTAAGTAACCTATAAGATAGTTTCCTTGGTCCCCTATATAGAGGGACACATCTGTAGGTTTATTGGTATTCCCCAGGGTGTTGCGCAAGATCCCCAACATTGAAAATTGATTTATATTGGGCTAGTGTAATTCCCCAGGGTATTGTAAATGATCCCTTATCTATGTATCATAGTCATACATGACCAATATGTTCTCATTTGGGCACGTCCCAAATGAGATGGAGCTCTTTGTGGGTGTCTCTGATGATATCATGGATCGAGGAGTGAGTTCTCCCAGAATCATCGTGCTTCAAGTAAATTATTATGGATGGAACTTGGTTAAAACCGACCACTAAGTGTTTCTCATTAGTATATCAGGATAATATGGTTATTTGTTTTTTTGAAATATATATATGTGGAGATGAATAATATTTTCATTTTGGTATTTCCTTTTTGGTTTTGGTGGTTTTATACTGATTATTTTTCTACTCACACCTAAAGAGGATTTTCCCACACATGTTTTGTTTTGTGAAGAATTCATACCATTTAATAGACTCCTATGTGGACCAGGATAAGGAATATCTAAGCAAGGTTGAAAAAATTAGGTGTTCCTACAGTTCAAACAACAGTCTCAATACCTTTTTTCATACAATTTTGACATGGGGTTATAGAATATATTTTATGGGCTTGTATTATATCTCCCTTTACTTCTTATACTTTCACTATATTACTCTAGTTGTGGGATATAGTGGTTTTCATGCATATTTTACTTAGTGTTTTTACATTTCACCATTTTGGGCCCAGAGATGTGTGCGTGCATACAGGTACTTTAGGTTAATGCCTTCCATTTGTGGGATATACCAACTTGGATATAGTCACCAGCCCCTGGCCTATTAGATGTGGGCTTTGGGTACTCAGGGCACGGGCCCCTTTGATATGGTTCATTAAAATTTATTAATATTTTAAAAGAATAAATAAAACTAAGACATTTAATTAAGAGTTATACCACATATTCAAAAAACCTTCTTTTTATTACATGTTAATCCCTCAAAGGTTGGTATTCTATAAAAAAATATGACCTCTAGGATGTGTATAGGGATGTTACGAATGGATTTATGTTGGTCTTTTCTAAACCAAAAAGGATCATTATGTGTGGAGAGAATATTATACGGTGGTTTCCTTTTATATGTGTGGGAGATGAAAAATCTGGAAATTTTTAATACAACAAAATATATTTATGTCCTACTCAAACCAAATGGAACGAAAATGGATTTTGTATTTATATTATGTTAAATATTATTTCAATATTTTTATAAAATAATATTTATAAATGTTTTTAGGTCATATCCACAATCAGTTTTTTTAACCCTCAGTAAACATATTTTAACTGTAACAATGGTAGTTACTATTCAATATGAGAAAAAATTAATTTATTATTGATACCTAATATTAATTAATATGATACAAAATATGGAATTTTTTTATATAAATAAACTAACATATTATTAAGTATTTAATTTAAAAATTAACCCAGAATACATGATGAAAAGTGGTTTTCAAAAAAAAAGTTTTCTAAAGTATTAAATGTTTCTATACAAAAATCAAGAATAAAATTGACTCTAATGAAATTAATATTACTATTTAATATATAAAGAAAAAAATCTTTTAAAATTTATTGAAACTCAGTGGAGTTTTTTAAATTCTTAAAATGAAATGAAAGTATTCACTAAAAAATCAAACAAATTCACAATTCAATCGAAAAATAAAATTTTCAGATAAACATGAAAAATTATACATATGAAAAAAAATTATTATAAATGAAATATTCAGATCGATTTTTTAAAATATTATTTATATTTTTTAATAAAATTAATTATATTTTGGATGAAAAAAATTAATAACATCCATTTTTATGAATATTTAATTTTTAAATATAAAATAACTTCATTCACATTTCTTTCTTAAAACTATAATTAATTTCAATGATGTTCATTTTAGTATATTTTTTCGTATTTCACAAGATATCAATCATAACATTTATTTAATGTATAAATACATATCAAAATATCATAGGGATAAAATTTAGGTACAAACATATTTGGTAGGTGACTTAATGGGTGATTAATGTTTTTCAAAAATAAAGGATATGTATATTTTCTGAAGAATAGGTGATCAAATCATTATAATATTTCAGTTTCAAATTTTGTCTAGAATATTTCAAAAAAATAGGGTTTCTTACTTTTGGAATGATTTAAGTTTAAACAATGGGTGTTGATCTTTGGATTTGAAGAATAATGTATTGTTTCATTATATAAAGGTTTATTCATTTACCATTTGGGTGTTATCTTTACATGTGATGACCATTTTTTATTTTATTAAATGTATAAATATGGGAGGAATAACTTATCATTCTTTTGGGATATTATAATTTATTAATTTTTTTTTGTGATTTAGGAATGATTAATTCATCATGGTTATTTATCAATTATAATAAGAGATTATTAATGGATGGAGAATAGCTCAAAACCCAAGAAAATAATAAAATTAGGATTGTAACGTCCCTGTTCTGGGTGCCACGCAACGGGTGCCCTGAAACCGGTTCGTTACATGACCTCAAGAACATTTCCCCAAACGCCAGAGGCTACCGACTAGCAGCGAGGGCCTAGGTCTGATATTGGGGAAAATATGCCCTCATTTGTCAAAGTGTAACACACCAAAATACAAATAAAATATACAACAACATCAGAAGCAATAAACCATACACAACTGAAAATAAATAATTGCAGTAGATATAACCAACTGTATATAAATCATGATGACACATGTCTCATGTTCTTAGAAAATAGCCAGAACATGTTATACATCAATACAATACAACAACAAAAATAGAGTCCAGCAGAACAAGAAAAACAGATGGCAGTGGCATCGCGAGCCTAGGCTTGGTCCCATGCCCTCCTACTCCTCAGCAACAGTCAAGTACCTATATAGGGACTCTTGCCCCTATCCACACCTGCAGAAATGTAATCTGATTTGGCTGAAAAGCATGACCCAAACTGGGTGCAAGAAATATATCTCAGTAGGCACCCACCAAAGGCTTGGGCCAAACTTCGTGTAAGCATGCAACAAAAGTGTGCAATAGTAAAATGCAATAATGTAATAAGTACTGAAAAGTAACTAACTTAGCATTTAAATTTCCATTTTATTATTTATTTAATCCATTAAATATTAGAAATCACCATAGTGAATTTCTAAGTAAACAATCCACATCCTCAGACAAGAAAAACCTTACCCTCAGGTAAGCAGAATCCAACCTGCAGGTATTGCCCTCAGGTGTAACATATTTTTCCCTTGGGCGTAGGTAGTGTTTCCATCAGGCACATAGTCTATTGCCCTCAATCACGGAAGAAGTTTCCCTCAATCCGAAATAACTATTGCCCTTAGGAAAAACAGTGCAGTGCCCACATGCTAATCACTACAATTCCCTCTGGCTAACATGTAATCGGACCATGCCCAACAAGTAAAAAAGCAATAAACAATAAAATCCTCTCAAGGAAATTATACAATTACAAATTTAGAGGCATACCCTTGGGTATCCTGGCCAAATGGCTAAATAATGGAAGACACCCCTGGGGTGGTTCCGGATCCAAACAACGATCCCAAATACTAGTTTTACAATTTATTCAATTACCTATACAGTTCTAGGTCATTAAAAAATAGCCACGGCCTCAGCCACATGACACCCCAACATGGGTTCGTGGCACGAAAACGCAAAAAACACACGGCAGTTGGAAAACTAAACACCAAGACACCTACCTTATACGCCAACAAGCGCTATACCCGAATGCCGGTTCTAGAAACGCCCAAGAACGACGTAGATCTGACAAAGAAATAAACCCGCTCAAACATAAATAACATCTGTTAGGGAAAGATTTGGTATGATCCACAACAGAAGAAGATAAGACTTACCCGTTCGGTTCCAACGAGATCATCCGAAGTGGAATCGGATTCCAGATGTGCGCCCAGTGGATCTTCGAAGGTTCGGTTGTCCTCTCCTGAGCTCTCTTCCCGTTCTAAGTCTTCCCTGTGAACAAGGGAGGCTACTGCCCATTTTAAGCAAGAAAAACAAATTACACGGTGTGTACTTCCATGTACTCAGCGTGTATATCCTTCATTTAACTATTCCACTGGCGGCACCGCCTCACTGTTTATCCTTCGACATGAGTACATGGCAAGTATTCCCAACTACACGGCGTGTACTATCATCCAGCTGGCGGATGCTCCACCGCCTTACTGTTTTGGCCTGCCGACTGACTACACGGCATGTAAAGGACCACTACACGGTGTGTAGTTGGTTCCTACACCCTTCGTCGCTGACATGGATATGTGCCCCATGTACTCATCTAACACGGCCAGGAGTACACGGCGTGTTGAAGAAGTACACGGCGTGTACTTCCAAAATTTAGGACTTTTCCCCATCTTCTATATTTTTATAAAAAACACTTAAGGAAAAGAGAAAAGAAGAAGCATGTACCTCAAAATAAGAACCCAGTTCTTACAAACATCCTTCCTTATAGCAATTCATCCTCGAATTGCCCTTCCAAGGGTGGTGAAGATATATTCGTGAACAACTTTGGCCACAGAGCACGTACGTCTATCTCCCGCTCCCAGGTTTCGTCCTGCACTCGGCCATGTTGCCATAGCAACCGTATGAGTGGAACTGACCGGCCTCGGATAACCTTCGTGCTCCTGTCAACGACATGAATCAGATGCTCCTCAAAGGATGCATTCATCTAAAGATCAACCTCTCTAGGCTGAAAGATGTGAGACGAGTCCAAATGATAGTGGCACAACTGAGATACGTGGAAGACATCGTGCATGGATTGGTATCACAGCGGTAACCGCAACCGATAGGCAACCAGTCCGACTCTCTCCAGAATCTCAAATGGCCACACATACCGCTGTGAATGTTTACCCTGTCTCCTTATCCTCTTGTGTCCCAGCCTCTGTGAAACAAGCAAGAAAACATGATCCCCAACAACGAACTCTGAGGGTCATCTATGGTGATCGGCATATGACTTATGACGAAAATGCATGGTAGCCAACCACTTCTGAATCAACTGGACCTGCTCAGAAATCTCCTACATGGGACGTGGTCCCAGTTGAGCTGCCTCAACTGCCTCTAACCAGCACAAGGGTGATCGGCGTGGCCTACCATATAAAGCCTTGTATGGTTCCATCTCAATAGTCTTCTGAAATCTATTGTTATAGGAAAACTCTACTAAGGGTATATGCTTCTCCCAAGAGCCCTCATGGTCTAGGACGCATGCACGCAGCATATCCTCTAGCACTTGTATCGTATGCTCTGACTCTCCATCTTTCTGAGAGTGGTATGATGTGTCAGAAGCACCTGTGTACCCAGTGCCCTCTGAAAAATCTACTAGAAAAGAGACGTAAAGGAGTCCATATCTGAAACAATAGAACGAGGGTCCTCATAAAGTTGTACGATCTCTCAGATATACAGCCTTCTGAACACATCAACACCAAAGGTCTCCTTGATCGGAAAGAAGTGATCTACGTCAATGAGTCTGTCCACAACAACCCACATGGTGTCATTGCCATGAGGTGACCTTGGCAATCCAGTCAAGAAATCCATCGAGACATCATCTCATTTCAACTCTGGAATGGGTAACTGTTGTAACAGTTCAACTGGTCTCAGATGCTCTTTCTTCACCTACTGACAAGTGGAACATTTCGTAACATAACCAGCTACATCTCTCTTCATACCCGACCACTAGTACTGACGTCTCAAGTCTCTGAACATCTTGGCAACCCCGGGATGAACTGCCCAAGCTGAAGCATGAAACTCCCGCATCAGCTCCTCGCGTATATCCCCTGGAACCCATACGCGTCCATGGAAACGCAGAACTTCATCATCACCTATCGTCCAACCAGGAGGATGGTCCACACTTTCCACCAATTCCTATAGAACTAGGCCTTCTGAATCAGATAGTTGTCTCATCCTCACTCTGTCCAGGAGGATAGATGTCACAGCTAATGAGGAAAGATAAGTCTGCCCCTGACTGTTGTGCACTTCCAGATGCATCTTTGAGAACAAATCCATAAACTTCCACTCACCACTGGCCTCCTTCACAGCCTGTATATGAGTCTTCCAGCTCAGTGCATCAGCAACTGATTAACTTTACTAGGTGTATAGACAATCTCAAAATCGAAGGACTGTAGGTACTCGACCCACCTTCTCTTTCTCAGATTCAGGTCACACTGAGTAAAAATATTCTTGAGGCTTTTGTGGTCAGTGAAAACCAAAAAATTCTCTCCCAATAGACAATGTCTCCAATAGCGCAATGCATTTACAACTACAGCCAACTCAAGGTCATGCATCGGGTAATTCCTCTCATGTGGCCTCAACTGCCAAGACCTATACGCAACGACTCAATTGCCCTCCATAAACACTGCTCCCAGCCCAATACCTGATGCATCATAGTAACATGTGTAGATCTTCCCCTGCTCTGGGAGTATTAGGATCAGTGCTGATGTCAACCTTCCCTTTAGGTCCTGAAAGGCACAATCTTCAGTCCAAACAAACTTCACACCCTTCTTAGTCAAACCCGTCAATGGTGCTCCTAAGAGGGAGAAGTCCTGGATGAAACGTCTGTAGTAACCATACAGCCCTAAGAAACTCCGTATCTCAAACACCTTTATTGGCTGCTCCTAGGTAACTACTTCACTCACCTTATCTGGGTCAACTGCCTCTGAGATGATGTGACCCAGGAAATGAATCTGGTCCATCCAAAAGTGGCACTTTGAGAGCTTAGCATATAGTTGATGCTCTCTCAGTGTACTCAATACGATCTCAAGATAGATGGCATTGTCATGTCAAGTGTCAGAGTACACCAAAATGTCGTCCATGAATACTACCACAAAATAATCTAGATAAGTATGGAACACACGATTTATTAGAGCCATAAAAACCACGGGCACATTCATGAGTCCGAACGGTAAAACCAAGTACTCGTACAGACCATATCTGCTCTGAAAATCTATAAGTGGTATATCTGATGGTCTCACGCATAGTTGATGATATCTGGATCTCAAGTCAATCTTTGAGAACCCTCGATATCCTCAATGATGATCAAAAGGATCATCTATTCTCGGAAAAGGATATCGTTTCATGACCATCAACTGGTTCAACTTCCGATAATCCACACAATGTCTGAGGGTACCATCTGCCTTTTTTGAAAAAAGGACAGGCGAACCCCATAGAGAAGTATTGGGTTGGATAAAACCTTTCACCTGTAACTCCTCGAACTACGTCTTGAGCTCCTACAACTTAGGTGTAGCCATCCTATAAGGGGGAATGGACACCGGTGCTGCTCCTGGAACAGGCTCGATAGAGAAATCCACCTCTCTCTCTGGAGGTAGACCTCAAAAGTTGCCAGGGAAGACATCCCTAAAATGATCAACAACTGGAGGGAAATCTGTCTGAAAAGTCCCCTGATCTTCCACATACAATTTCACAATCTAGGTTGTGACCCCACCTCGCCCATGATGCTCTGGTCCATCTCGACTTGCCAGAACATCACACTCGCCCTTGTATAAAATCTATCCTCCCTCTGGTGACGTGAAATGCAACCTGCGACGATAGTAGTCTACAAAGGCTTGAATGGGAACCAACCAGTCCATTTAGAGAATGTCGTCATAGCTCATCATCTCAAAGACATAGGTATCCCAAAGAAGGTGACACCCACCAACCTCAAGGGGGAACTTCTTGCACTAACACACACCAGTCGTTCTAGTCCCCAATGGAGTGTCTAGAGTCATGATATCAGAAGAAGTAGAAACATAGAGCCCAAGGCTCTCCACAACGGGTAAAAATATGAAACTATGCGTAGCACCCATATCAAAATGTACTGAAGATAAAACAGATGCTTCTAGAATACTACCTATGACTGTAGAAGGTCCGGGATCCTACTCCTGTTGGGTTTTTTGCACTGCATAAGCCTGCCCAGTGTCGCAGCCCTGTGACACAGCCTGGCTACCCTAAGTTGTCCTGCCCTACTACCTCTAAGATCCTGGTGTCTGGCTTCCATGGCCATGACCCCCATCTCTACCTTCACGCCCTAACATATTCCAGTTCCCAGACTAGTAAGAAGCCATTGGTCCTACTCCCACACGCGAATTCTGTACAAAACCCCTATCACTAGCCACTGGTGGAAACACCCTACAAAAGCGTTGCAGATGACCCATATTTCTACAAGCTCGGAACGATACTGGGTCTCGTGGACACTACGGTCTCTTGTGCCCCTCTCTACTACACTAGTAGCACCTGACTGATCCACCTGAAGAAGCTTCTTGGCTGGTACTGCTGCCCTGAGAGAATTTCATCTGTCTCTTCCTCTTTCCAACAAAAATAGTACCAGTAACTGGTGCTGAACCGCCCTATCCCACACCACTAGATTCTCGTAGGTTCCTCTCTGTAATTAGCGCTTGGTTTACGATAGCATATATAGTAGGCAACTTGAAAACATTCACCGGCGCTCATATGTCATATTAAACACCATCCTGAAAACGTCTGGCTCTCAACATCTCATCACCCACTTGCACGGGTGAAAAACGCTGATGCTCAGTAAAACGAGTAGAATAGTCCATCACCGACATAATGCCCTACTGCATATTCATAAAATTTCAAGCTCTGTCTTCCCACAGCGTCTCGAGAAAGAAGAAGTCATACAAGACTACCTGAAAATCCTCACACACCATGTCTCTGTGATGCTCTGACTGGGTGGTGACATCCCACCAACTCTTGGTAAAATCACGCAGCATGTATGTCACGAGCTTGACCCTCCACCCAGGAGGCATCTTAAGATTCTCAAAAATAGTCTACATATATCCTAACCAAGACTCTGCAGCCTATGGTCTACCATCCCCTGAAAAAGTAGGGAGATGCTGCTACTGAAAGATACAAGTAAGCTCAACCATAGATGTGGTAGCTGGTGGTACTCCCTGAAAGGTCTGCATGAACCACACAAAGCCTTCACGGAACTACGCCTCTATGCCTGTGTCCGGTATAACAGCGGGCGCCACATCTGGCTCTGTTGGAGGATCAAATGGTAGCCCATGGCCCACCATTTCTAGAGTATAGTCGTCGCCGCTCTTCAGGCGGAAAACGCGTGGTCGTCTCAGCAGCATGACTCTACAAGGTCAAAGAACGCCTTAGATTCAAGATTTATCAAAGACTGAAATTGAAGGAACCACAAAGGGAAAAAGAGGAAGATGGAATTTTAAGATTTTCAAAACAAGACTACATGGCGTGTACAATGACTACAAAGTGTGTACTTGACTTCCCCTTCCCATGCCCGGGTCATTCTATACGGGTGAGCCACATGGATCCTATTGAACCAAACTACACAGCTTGTATGGTGAAATTTTCCAACTTCCCATGTCGTTTGTGACATGGCCGACTACTTGGCTTGACACTACACGGTGTGTTACACCCGCACACGGCGTGTACACCACCCTGTTTCCCAGCCACATGGCTAACACCACACGGTCTATCCTCGGGCAAGACTACACGACATGTCCCACAGGTGCACAATGTGTTCAAGGAGAGGTGACACTGACCTGTGTTGTTTGTTACATGGTCGAGTCCCCAAGTCACACTACACGGCGTTTTCATCATTGACAAGACGTGTTCTGTATATGAGTTCACCGACCTGTGTTGTTAGTCACATGACCGGACTCCATGTAAATACTACACGACGTGTACAAAAGCTACACGGTATGTTGACCCCAAGATCTTCCCTTCCCCGTGTCGCCACCAACATGGTTTGTGACACGGGAAGAGACTACACGGTGGGTATTCTGGGTACACGGCGTTTACTCAAAATGTTTATTTTTCTTCCTGAACAAAAGGCCATAGACGGCATGTTTAAAGTTCTACATGGTGTGTATACTGGGTTTCCAAACAGTATGCCTTAGAAACTTCTCCGGAACCCAGAAAATACTGAAAACAACACCTAAGTGTCAAATTCCAAACACTGAGGGCCCATACTCCGCACGAGTCAAAGTTTGACATCTTATATGTGTTATAACCAAAATAAACAGTCAATGATCCACCAAATTCCGGTCAATGAGGGACCATACTCCCCAAAAACCAATGTTTGGCGTCCATTCTTTAAGCAGGATCACACAATGATTCCTTATCAAACAATAGGGTATTTATCAAAGCAGTTATCCCAACAGCAAGATTTTATAGCACAACAACTATCACACCAACATGCAATTTCTAATGCGCCTACATGGCATGAAAACTATGCATGGCATGTGATTTCTAGCATGTTCCTAAATGATGCATGAGATGGAATACCCTCATCTCATCAGGTTGAAACTAAATAAAACCCACAAATAAATTATAATAGCACAATCTCAAGGGCACACCCAACGGTGAAAACATATCAACTGTAAAATTTGAAAAATCAGAAAAATTAAAAAATATGAGGTAGACTGGATTTTCCCTATACCTGGGTTAGCTAGGCTCGGGCACAGCTTATTACTAACTACCGGTCCGTCCTATTCCTGACTAAGGCTCCAAATAGTAAGTCAAAGAAAAGAAACACTCTAATACCACTTTGTAAAGTCTCAGTTCCGGGTGCCACGCAACAGGTGCCCGGAACCTGGTTCGCCACGTGACCTCAAGCGCATTTCCCCTAACACCAGAGGCTTCTGACTAGCAGTGAGTGCCAAGGTCTTATAGTGGTGAAACTATGACTTTATTTTTTAAAGTGTAGTGCAACACAATACAAATAAAATATACAACGACAGCGGAAGTAATAAACTATACACAACTGAAAATAAATAACTGCAGTATATATAACCAATTGTATATAAATCATGATGCTACATGTATCAAGTTCTAAGAAAACAGCCAGAACCTGTTATACATCAATACAATATAAAAAAATAAACAGATTCCAGCAAAACAAGCAAAACATATGGCAGAGGCATCGCGAGCCTAGGCTCGGTCCCATGCCCTCCTACTCCTCAACAACAGTCAAGTACCTATATAGGGACTCTTGCCCCTATCCACACCTGTAGAAACGTAATCTTCTTGGTCCGAAAAGCATGACATAAACAGGGTGTGACAAATATATCTCAGTACGCACCCACCAAAGGATCATGCCCAACTGCGTGTAGGCATGCAACAAAAGTGTGCAATAGTAAAATGCAATAAAGTAAGCAGTACTGAAAAGTAACTAACATAGAGGTTAAATTGCCATTTTATTATTTATTTAATCCATTAAATATTACAAATCACCACAGTGCATTTCTAAGTAAATAGTTCATGTCCTCACACAAGAAAAACCATACCTTAAGGTAAGTAGAATCCAACCCACATGTATTTCCCTAAGGCGTAACATATTTTTCCCTTAGGCATAGGTAGTTTCAACCTCAGGCATAGAGTATATTTCCCTCAGGCATGGAAGAAGTTTCCCTTAGGCCAAAATAACTATTTCCCTCAGGATAAATAGTGCAGTTCCCATAGGCTGATCACAACAACGCCTTCATGCTAACAGGTAATCGGGCCATTCCCAACATGTAAACAAGCAGTAAAAAATCAATTCCTCTCAAGGAAATTATAAAATTACTACATTAAATGCATACCCTCGGGTATCCTGGCCAAACAGCTAAACAGTGGAACAAACCCCTGGGGTGGTTCTGGATCCAAGCAACGATCCCAAATAGTAGTTTTAAAATTTATTCAATTACATATACAATTCTAGGTTGTTAAAAAATAGCCCCAACCTCAGCCACACGACACCCCAACATATGGTTCGTGGCACAAAAACACAAAAAACACACGACAGTTGGAAAAATAAACACCAAGCCACCTACCTTATATGCCAACGAGCACTATACCCGAATGTCGGTTCCAAAAACGCCCAAGAACAATGTAAATCTGACGAAGAAATAATCCCGCTCAAATTTAAATATCTTCTGTTAGGGAAAGAATTGGTATGAACCACACCAGGAGAAGAGAGGACTTACCCGTGTGGTTCTAACGAGATCGTCCGAAGAGGAATCAGATTCCAGACATGCGCCCGGTGGATCTCCGAAGGTTCGGTCATCCTCTCCTGATCTCGATTCCCGTTCTAATCCTTCTCTGTGGACAGGGGAGGCTACTACCCATTTAATGAAATAAAAACAAATTACACGGCGTGTACTTCTAATTACACGGTGTGTACTTACATCATTTAACTGTTCCTTTGGCGGCACCGCCTCAATTTTCATCCGTCGACATGAGTATACAACATTTACTCCTGACTACACGGCATGTACTGTCATCCAGCTGGTGGCTGCTCCACTGCCTTACTATTTTGGTCTGCCGACTAACTACCCGGCGTGTAAAGGACCACTACACGGTGTGTAGTCGGTTCCTACACCCTTCGTTGCTGACATGGCTACACGCCATGTGTACTCATCTTACACAACAAGGAGTACACGACGTGTGGAAAAAGTACACGGCGTGTACTTCCAAAGTTTATGATTTTTCCCCATTTTCCGTCTTTTTTGCAAAAACACATACGGAAAAGAGAAAAGAAGAAGCCCGTACCTCAAAATAAGAATTGGGTTCTTACAAGAATTATGGAATGGAAACAAATCAAGTATATAATTTTTCATTTTCTCTATCTAGTTGGTAAAGAAAATTTTTAGACTCAAGTAAGGGGATGATAAATCAATAAAATCTTATATGAAAAACATCTCTTAGATATCAATGTACACTTTTTTAAAACACATTTAGAGGTACGGTTCCCACAATTGTAAATTCATGGTTTAAGAAATATTTTGGAAATATTAAATTTACTAGTCATAATATAGATATTAAAGTTAATTTCAAAATGATATTTTAATGATGTGGTTTCCTTAAATCCTGGAAAAATACAAGAAGCTATTTCTTTCATATTATATATAGTTATCTTACACTCTAAATTTTTTATCATATTCTTTATATTAGGGTTCAAATGTTATGGGTCCTTTTAATTTTTGTTTTATGAAGTCATTTTCCACCAATTTTAAATTTATTTCGAAAATAACATAAACCCATATTCACCAGACATGGGATAAAATTATGAGGATTTAATTTCTTTAAGGGAAATTTAAATGAATAACTCTGGATGTTTGAATAAATTTCCATCTAAAATAAAACTGATTAAATTGATTTTTTATATTTCTGAAAAAAAAAGATAATAATGATTTACTAATTCAAAAATTGAAATAAAATATTATATATTTAAATTATATATATAAGTAAATGAAATTATAAAATAAAAGGGTCAAATTAACTTAAGAAACTACAATTGATTTAAAAGAGGAACTTTTGAACTATTTTATAGAAATATTAATCTTTGAATTTTTTTGTAATTTTTAGGAAAGATATAAAAAAATATTTATTGATAAAATTTAACAAATAGTTAATAAAAAATAACACCATCCTCAAAATTTTTCATTAAATAGATGGTTTACGAGTCTATTAATTCTTGTTTAAACCAAAATTAATGGGTTACAAATATTGTTTTATTATATATTCTGTATTTAAAAGTTATATTTTATTATTTGAGCTGGTAAATTTATAGAAAATTAATTTTTATACATTTATAAAAATTGAATAATCATTTTTCAATTGCTTATATATCAAATCATTAGAAATCAAGATAATTCCATTTGAGGGTGAAATGCGATATTTCGTATAAAACTATTTTTATTATTTGAAAGGTATTTGTGTATTAATAAGTTCAAATGACCACTTTAAAAGAGAATTATAAAAATATGTCATTTTAATTATGTGTACTAATATATTAATAATAAATTGTTTAAAAATTTATAAGAAAAAACATTAAAACCATATAAATATCAAGTGGTCATTTTTTTCTAAAAGAATGTTTTCTTTATTTTGTTTTGTTATTTATTTAAAAGGTACATTTTTTATTTTATAATTTTAATTTTATAAAATAAAATTAATTTTTGAAATATTTATGAAAAATATATATTTAATCAAATTATTTTTATTCTTATTAAATAGTTGAGTTTTTTTGTTAGTAGTGAAAAATACTAGTTTAGAAAATATTGACAATTTTGTAAAATTATGATATAAGTATGCTTTAACAATTGGTGAAACATTCTTCATTAAATATATATATATATATATATATTAATTAAATGTTATTTAAATTCTAATTTTCAACATATAAATCAAGTTTTGTCCTTTTCTAAATATATGTAATTTTTTCAAGTTAAAACTATTTTTGGGTATTCTATATTAATCATGTTCTTTTGATAAATTATCTTTTCGGTTTGTTTTAATGTGAAATAAGATCTAACAATTTAACATAATTCAAATAATTCCATTTTAATCAACATTGTATTCTATTTTTGTGTAGAATCCAGCATAATCTTAAAATGGAATTATTCTAAAAATAGTTTTTCATTGCCTTTTTTTTATCTTATATTAAAAGTGATTTTTACCAATTCTCAAAATGGAATCTTAGAAAATTAATTCCAAATTCAGATTCATAATTTAAATATTTGGTAATGAGTCCATTTTCATTTTTATTCATAATGAATGATTATCATGGTAAAAATATTTCACCATTGTAATGGTTAAAAAGGTTATATAGGGTGTCAAACTAATAGATAAAGCATAAAAAGTTTTAAATAGTATCTAATGTTTTTTAGATGAGTGTATTTATATATATAATATTATAACATTCAATTGTCACTAAATTGGATCAACTTTTCACTAGAAATAAATTTTTAATATTATAATGTTCTTAATATTGACCATGGTGCTACTAATACTACTTATAAAACAAAACACCCTCCTCTAATCAATTTTACACACACATTATGTAACCTTTATTGAAAATTATATGACAAAATACCTGCCAAAATTTCCATAATAGTTAATTCATATTCATTTATCACCAAGATAAATATCCTAAAATCCATAATGAGTCTTCCAAAAAATGCATCAAACGAGGAGGTACAAGTCTTAACAAATTTCATTCATGTTTATTTAATATATTGTCTTTTTAAAATCTATTATAAACAATATAAATTAACATAATAAGTCTATTTATTATACTTCAAATTTTTTTTGGAAAAACTTGTTTCTATAACGTTTACATCATATGGAAATTGAAAACATTACTCTTGCATATGTGTGCAATATAGCCTCCATATAGAGATTTATTTCATTTTTCTTCACCACCTCAAATGGATGATTATAAAGATGGAATTAGACGATATAAATAAGTTATATTAAATAACTATTATTCTATTGATATAAAATATAATTTACCTTCTAACCGTCAATTCTATTCGAAAATTGAAATGTTTCCTGTGTGTACTCATTGAATGTCACATCTACAAGGTGATTTTATTCATTTTTCATTACGAAAAACACATATAAAGTTATAAAGTTGGATTTATCGAGTTAATATTAGAGTTAAAATATTATTATTATTCCTTAATGTTAATATATTTTATTAATAATTTTCTCTTTACCTTATGGAAAAAATGAAACATCGTTCATGCGTACATGTAGAAAACCACCTCCTTAAATGATGTATCCCATTTTTTTATCACCATAAATTTATTATTTATAAAGTATAATTAATTTTAAAAAAATATAATTATAAAAAAAATATTTTTTTATAAATTTTCAACCGTGAACCCTAACACCACAATCAACACACTGAAGTGGATTTGCATTAAAAGACATCAGAACATCTGATATAAACATAACTAATTTAGTAGCAAAATTGTACAAGATAATAAATTCAATAATAATAATAATAATTGAATAAAAATGAAAAAATTTCTTAAGAAATTCATTAATTATTATAATATTATTATTCATGTGTTATAGAACATACAAAGAAGGGTGAGACTCAATGTATGATATTTTTCATCAAAAACATATATTAATGTTTTTCTTCCAACTCTTTGTTCTCCATATACATTTTATTTATAAATTATTCAATGATGTTATTATATATACTCAAATAATTTTTTAATTCATTTTAAACAACCCATGATTTTGGAAAAGTTTTTAGAAAGAAATATTTTTAACTTTTTCAATACATGTCACTTTTAACACATTTTATCAAAGTTTAAAAGAAACATTTTTTAACACTTACCTCATTCCAATTTTTAATTCTGTTATAATAATTAATAATTATTGAGATATATATATATATATATGTTCTTAGAGTTTCTATATATGTTCCAATGGTTTTAATATTTTTTTGAAAATTTTGATTTTTAATGTTAATTATAAATTATTTTATATGCTCAAAGGTTATTATGAAAAAGGTAAATATTTTTATAGGATTTATTTTTTTACAAGACATATTCAATTACTTTAATTTTTATATCCCATAATGATTTTTTTATATTGATCACATGTTTTAAAAAAATTACATGATATAAGGTTGGTTGAGTACTATAATAATTTAAATCATTATATAAAACTAACATATCTTAAATGAATAAAAAGTGTCTTGAATGAATCATTGGTGTAAATTTAAGAACCTATTTTTAAAGAAAATGTACATTGTGAGAAACCATCCACATTATTATGTAATTGAATTTCTAATTCTATAATCTAAAAAATTACAATATCATGGAAATTAGAACAGTTAAATCCTTTCTATTGAAATCGTAATTACGGAGGGTTGATGTTGTGGGGTGTTATAATTCAAACTCACTTTTACCCAGAAACTATTTTTTCACAAAAATAAAATTGAACAAAACACCAAATTTTTTCATTATAACTCCAAATTTAAAATTCATAGTAATACATTCAATTTCTAAAATATCTAGAAAATATTTTTAGAATAAAAATTTTGAGGCATAATTTTTTTAAAAAAACAATCCTATAAAATATTATATGTATTTATATTTAATTCTCACAGTAAAATAATTATTATATGAATGTTAATTAATTTATATATATATAAGTTTCATTCCAATAAATTTAATCTTTTATGTTATGTAATTTATTTTTTTGATATAAAAAATCAGGATACGTAATAAAACTAATTCATTTAAACTAATAACATAATAAAAATATATAAAACTCATAGAATAATAAAAAAATATATTACTAAAGCCCCATATGGTAAATTAATTATTGGATTAAGTATTTCATGTTGATATCACCAACAAAACTAATTAAAACCACTTAAAAACTTCTTCATGATCCTTAAGGTTTAAAAATTCAATGGTGTTCTTCATGGATTGTGATTTTTCATTCATAGAGTTCATCGTGTTTTTAGTGACTGAAAATCTCAAGTATTTGATTACACCCAAGTTTTACTTTTGGAAGTTCATTAAGAGATTTTTTAATTTTAAACCCCTAGTGATGATACCTTTGTCCCATGTTTGGATAAACTAAGCTAATACATAATACTTTTACTACTTGATTCCACAATGTCTCTCTTTTTACATAAAGTTAACAATTTGATTAGTTATATTTAATGTGAATATATCAACAAATATATTATAATTGTTATATCCTGTGCTTATTTTAACTGAGTACCAAAAATAATTTTAAATAACCATATTATAATACAATTTTTATCATTAATCACTCTTATATTAAATTAAGTCATTTTCCCAAACGTATTCTATTCCTCAAATTAATATAATACCTAGAGTAACATATACGTAACGACTATATAACAACCACATTTCCAACATTCCATTCTTATATATTTCATTAAAATCATTATTAAACCAATCATTTTATTTAATTATTTCTTTTCAATATGTTTATAATATTTTTAATTTTTTATAGTCATTCTATAGTAATTGTTGGCTATATTTTCTATAATGCGGAATAGGATGAGGAATATGTAGATTATATAGTATATTTACATAATTTGAAATTTCTTCCAACTTAAATATTCCTATTTATTTTTCACTTAAATATTTTAAATTTTATTTTATTTTTTACTTAAATATTCATTATTATAGAAAATTTAAATTATTTAATTTAGTTTTTTTATGTTTAAAAAAAATTCATCAAATACATATGGATTATTTAATAGAATTACATACCCAAAAAAGGGTTTTATATTTTACCATGTAATAAAATTTTACATTCAAATATTAATTACACATATGAAAAATATAAGGGTATATTTGTATCATTAAATTATTAGGCTCCCAGGTCACTTTATCAAATTTTTTATTTCTCCTTAAAGCGTTCACTTAGTGTATGGATATGTTTTATATTACTTTGTCTCTATGATCCATGTTCTCTATAGGATATTTTGTGTAATTGAGAACCTCTTCCAATTGTAAATAATCTATGTTTAGTACATGGGATGCAACTAGAATATGATTCACTAAAAGTGATGTATTGTACATGTTGTAAACATGTAAAAGCTTTGGTGAAATTTCTAGTTAATAAGATACAAAACCATGTGAATAAGAATATAAAATAAGTTAATGTTACTAGGTATTAACTTTCCATTTTTCTTGAATCTTATATGCACCATCTATATGGATATTTAAAATAATACATATTCAATAACCTTGAATTCTAGATATCATTGACGATTATAAGCATGGGTATTTTATTTATATTTCATGGTATTGATATTTTTTTAATTGTTTAAACCCTCTTGATTTGTTCTTAAGAAATATATAGTTATGATCACTTCCCCTCTCTAACTTCATTCTATCAAGTTCTTGTACATCTTATATTCCCTAAAACATTCTTATGTGGTTTTATTGTGATAATTGAGTGGAAAATATTATTATATGATAATTAAATAGGAGATATATGTATATCACATCCTCTTTTAAAATACACTAATAAATATATTAACATATATTTAATTATTTAAATGGTTCTTTCATAATTATCATAAGAATAGAGAAGAAAACCCATATTAATTTCTAGTTCAGTGTCTAATTAATGTAGACTACTTAACCAAAACTTTTTATGGGAACTATAGATCTTGATATGATATAATTGCAAGTTATACTCAAAACAACTATAAAACATCTCAATTTATATCATATAAAGTTTATAAATTTAAAAATATTACAAAGTAAAAAATGAATCTCACTGAATTTTTAAGATGAGCCACCATAACCAAAATGCATGTGGTTCTTTTAGTGTTCTTGGGAAGGCCTATAATGAAATCTATAGTGATATTATTCTATATGAATATGGGTTTGTGTAATTGTTACATCATCCCCCTACACTACAGAAATTCATCCTTGAGTTTATGGTAGACCTGGTTTCATGATATATACTCCATAATCTCTATACTCATATTACCATTTAGGAAGCGATCCATGAGATTTTAAAACATCATTATTTTTCCTTACTGAATAATGAATAATGAGAAGTGTTCATCATCAAAAATTTCCAGGTTTAATTTTAGAATTCATAGAACATATATCATAGTTTCAAATCTTATAACTCTATGATTTGGAATGGTAAATTCTATAATATTTCTAATCTTCTCCTATAACACCATATCAACATAATATGCCTTCAAGATCATCCCATAATGGGATAGATGATTTTTCCATTATGAAATGTTGGACTTTACCCCTACTTATACTACTTCCAATTCTAGACTTGAAAATCCCCTCATTATTGGGCCTCTTTGAATCCCCATCGTTCATAGATAAGATGATAATTTATGATTTAAACATTAGATACATTCCATTACTTCGAAGGATGAAAATTATTTTTGAAATCCTAATGTTTACTCAATTATAACCATCTCCTATATTGATTTTTGAACATATTCTATGTTAATTTATAAGTTAAAAACTTATGATCCTTATATATTTCACATCTCCTAAAATATAGTTCCCTCTGTATAATATTTAATTCAATAACTTAAATATCTAAATCTAGATCCAGCATTGGGTATTTTTTTTCAAAATATTTTTAATTTATGTGAAGCATAGTATATCACCTTATAATTTTTCATAAAGACACATCCCAAGATATTCGTTGATTCATAACTATATATTCGGAAAATTTCTCAAAAAATGGGTCACGTATGTATAGGTGTAGTGAAAACCCTATTCGTAAACATCTTATTGTAATCTTTATATTATTTTATCTAATGAAACTTTACTCCATTTCCTTTTAAAATGGTTAAAGGATTTGAAAATCATGAGGAATATCTCAAAATATCTCAATATTATTTATCCCCTAATAGAAAGCTATAAATTTATTTTAAGAATATTGGTGTTAGAAATTCATCAATTGACACTATAATTCATGGTTTCAAGGAGATACCCTCAAATTTGATAACATGACACAAGAAGGATATTTTTTTGAATAAAGAATTCACACCTGATTAATTTTCCATATAGCTTCTCCTTTATGAATAAATTTTTTAAATTCCTAAAATATACAAGTTTGTATTGGTTTCTAATATAATATAAGAGAATATGATAAATAATGACTAGAAAAAATTTATCTAAGAATTTTATAAAGACTTTATTTATAAAATTAGATAATATTTTAGAAAATTGTTCATGTATAAAAATAATCTATAAGAATTTTTTGTTTCCATAACTTGTACTGAATGATATCATGGGTATATCTTCCCTATTCACCTTTAGTTAATAAAAACTAGATAAATGATTACCCTTTAATATGTATTAATCCCCTTTGTTTTAATCGATAAATTCATCAATATCTAATATAGGATATTTTTTCTTGATTATGAGCATATTAAGCTCACATTAGTCAATGAGAACACATATTTCCCAACCCTTCTTCTTGAAAAAGTGTATAATATCACCCCAAGGAGAGTAAATTGGAAATTTGGAACACTTATCCAAATTCACAATACATTTTTATATCATTTCATCTAATTAAAAGAGGTTCATTCTCTAAGGACTCTTTAATACAAGAATAATATCATTTATATGATCAATTGAAAACCAAACTTCACATCAAGAGGGAATATTATGTAAATAACTAGAAAATACATCAATATATTATTCTAAAACTAGATGTTCATTAATATTTTGTTCTTTTAAATCCATTTAAGTCAAATATTATTCATTATTAGGTATCAAGATCCATATTTATTAATTACTTTCCAAGTAATTTTTTTAATCAACCACGCATTAAAACTTCATCATGGGATGATTTATGATTTGAAAAAAGATTTCCCAATCATGAAAATTTATATGATATAAATATAGTGAGATATAATCCATTATAAATATTATATTATACTCTTCTAGGGAAATAATAAGTATATTTACATGAAGTATCTTCCCACAACATTTAATTCGATATGATTATATTCTTGGGATGAAATAATCACAAAACTGGTTGTTTTCATTAATAACTCACTATCCAAATCAAAATTTAGTGAATCAATAATTTTATGAAATCTATAAGAGATTAATGAATATATGAATTTTAAATAAAATATAATGTTTTCATTTATTTATTGGATAATAAATGAGTCATTATCTATATTATTTTCATGATCCACTTTAGTAATAATGATTTCATAGTCTCTTCCTTTATTCCTTGGCTTTGGAGATTATTGATATCAATTGTCCTCATTAGCCTAGATATTATTTTATTGAATTTAATTATATAAAAACACCATAAATTTAGTTAATTAATGGGTGGGTGGTAAATTAGGTTTAACGTTTTTATCCACCTTTTTTAGTCATACACATGATATCTTATCAATATTTAAATGCTTATTGGCATCCCCTTCCACACTTGAAATTTTTTTATATTCCTTTAATGAATTTTATTGGATTCATATTTCCATAAATTTATAAAATAAGAATTTTAATCATCATCATAATGTAAGATTTATCATTTCAACTTCCTTGAAAATATATTTTCTTTTTATTATCCCCAAATCCATGATAATAATGATTTTCCCCAATTTTTATTTCCTCTATAAGAGTGTATTGATCAATTTCATTATAAAATTAAATTCATGTAAAGATAATTGTTTTTAGTGACTTGGTTTTAATAAAAATAATAAATAATATTTTTCTCATTCAATATAAAAAATGAAACTATATGTATAATATAGAACTCCATGTTTTTTAAAATTAAAATTTTATTTGATAGCTTATGTGACATGCCACAACAAGCCCAATCAAACCATTAAATATTATTAGTTGAATATGACCATTATAAACTAGATATTAAATTTTTGGGTATGAATATGTTTAAAAAAATTATGAAATATATATAAATGTATTACTAATTATTGATAACTTCTTTTTAAATAATCACATTATTTTTTGTAAAGTCATATTGTTCTTCAAAAATATATTTACATTAAAAATTATTTTATTGGTGTTTATGAGTGGATATGATAAATAATTTATATATCATTCATAAATTTTGTATTATAATAATAATACCATTCTTTAAATAAAAAAATCAAAATTATCTTAGTCTGAAATTTTGGTCTTTTTTTGAAAAGAATGATCTTTCATCGAATAGTGAAAATACTGCTTTTCTGAAAAACTATCATATCCTTTTAATATATTAAGTAACTTAAAAGTTAAATTATTATTTTAATTTTATTTCAATGTAAAATAATTTATATTTGGTTATATTAAATTCAATTAATTACGTTGGAATTATCTAGGTACCATATTTTGTTATAAGTTCATTTTTTGAATTGAAAATGCATTTTTCGAAAAACTCAGTTTTCATCAAAACTCACATGGCCATTTATAAATTAAATTATACCACTTATATAAATTAAATATATAAAAATATATTCTATATTGGAACTCATGAGGTAAAATTTTGGTAAATATTCCACTTTTATTTTTAGTCATTATAAATACTAATTATAGTAAATAATTATCATCATGGTAAGGGTATGTCGTGTAATTAAGGCTAAAAATAATGTCATGTAGACTAAAATTGGCTCTAAAACATAATATTATTGTATTTTATGAATATTTTTCTCCATTTATTTCATTTCATGTATATGTGTCCACATTGTGACATATTTTATTGTTTTTCAAATTGATAATATTTATATAAATTATAATCATAAAAATGCCACTATCATGCTTTTAATAACTATATTATATTTTGACATTAATAAAAAGAACTTATGTTTACATAAAATTTTTAATTGGAAAGGTAAATATTTATTTTATCATACTAATTAATTTTTAACTTTTAGTATTGAAATAATTACCTTAAATTATTATGAAACACTGAAAAGGTATTTATTCAATTAATATAACAAATTGATTTCTTATATATTAAAAGTAATATAAATTTAATTAATTATTGTGTCCCAAAATATTTTTAGATAAATATTATATTTTTATATGTGTTAAATTATTATATTCAAATTCAATTTTTTAATGTTTTTTTCAATGCAAATTAAATAAACATTTCCAAAATAGAGTTAATAATATTTTATAATAAACAATTATTTATTAAAGGATTAAAAATTCCTTAAAAACTAAATTTTACTAAGTTATTTTTATATAATTTTCTATATCCAACTTGTCCCATTTATAGTCAAATTTTTTATTTATATTAACTATATCTACACCTAGATTTTATAAAACTGTTTCATCATTATAATTCTAGAATAGGGTTAAGGCGGGTTAAAACAGAGAGATTAGGGTAAAAATAAAATCCAAAATTGTATACATATTATTTTATGAAATTATTTAGTACCATAATCATAATATATTTTAATTATATAATTTTATATCTATTTTCCAAGGAACATTAATTTAAATGAATTTAATATTTTATAAAATTCTCTGAGTTACCCTCCGCTTACTTATAAATGGGAACATCATATCCTATTTTATTCTCTCTTAAATAGCCATTCAGATTGGCCAATACATATCCCAATCCATTAAATACTTTACCTAAAAAGTTATATAGGACTCTTATTGATAATAAAACCCTCTTATGAATTATTTTTGTGTAAACCTATAGAGGTTGTACCAAAAATAAATATCTTACCTAATCGAGAGTTTTTTTATTTCTTCATTAAATTACTTCAAATATTATTCAATCATGGTCACATAATAAAATTATAATATCCCATATAATATTGTTTCTTTATGTTAATTTCAAAAGATATATTCATATCCTCTTCCATCAAATGGTAAAAACCATCATTTATGTGTACCTAGGACTATCAACTCGCAAACCGATGTAATTTCTTCATAATCACCTATCATGGGTAATTATTATGGTGGATTTTAGGTTTAAAAATATTTTCTATGAAATATTTAATATTTTTTAAAATTATTATATCAAATATTTTCATACATTTCCATTCATTGAAATATGATAACATCGTTCATGCATACTTGTGGATTATCACCTCCACGAGGTGATGTGACATTTTTTACATACCACATCACATGGATGGTATATAAAATTTCATTTTAATAAATAATATTTAATTTATGATATAATTATAATCCTATGAATATAAAACAAAACTCACTATATTTTAATTTGGATCCCTTAAAAATGGAATCATTACTATTGAATGTGTACGAAATACGCTCTCTGTGATTGTAACATAGTTCATTATTCATAACCATATTTCATGATTTGTTTTAAAATTATAATTGATGTATAAAAATTGTAATTATTTCATGATTCTTTTTCTATATATAATTACATCACATTCTCAATGAAATTATTCCACCTACAAATTTGATTTTATACACATGAATCGAATATTTTCAAAACATCTAACATGAACCTATATGATTATGTAATTGAATATAAAATGATAATAAATTTATTAAAATCAATAATAAACATGAAAAATTTTATTAGTAAAGTAAATATTTGACAAATATTTATTATTTTTTAAGATATATAATGTATGATATGAGTCAAACTCAAGGTAAGTGATCAGTCAAAACTATCCTTTTTCTTTTGGTTATGAAGTTTATCTCTCAAAATTGTTTAATATCTATATTTAATGATATTTAATTCTTCTAGATTCAATATATATTTCTCTCAAAAATATACCAATTTTTTTCTCACCTCCTGTCATGTGCTGAAAAATTCATTATGTTAATTTTAGAAATGATTAATTTATGAAATTTCATTTGATTTTGATATAGATAAAGATTATGGTATAATGAAAGATTATTCCACCTATTTATTTCCATATGTAATTATTATGATTATTTCTTATGAATGATTTCATTTTATCTCAAATGTAATCATGAACATTTTATGATATATGTTCCTAGTTAGTGCTCCAATTTATTTGGTAAATATTTTATCTCAAAATAAATTATATATGGGATTATGAAGTAAACCTAAACTATTATGGGACAATGTCCACAATGTGATGTTGTCTTGGTAGTTATCCTTGATTTATTTTGATGTCATGTTTTTTATTGTATCCATATTTCCTTGATTTCCATGATATTATTTTTGCATGTGATTTATGTGACGCTATTATTACTCATGATATTTGTCTTTTATTATATCATGTAATAACTTTTTCTTAATCATTAGGTCTCTTTATCAGGTTTATTACCATTTTAGGATTTTTAGATCACCCAATTTTTATTTGTACTTCCCATGTTATACCATATCGTTTTAGGATAATAAAGGGATTAAGGATCTTATTGAAGAGGTTAAAATAAAGATTTGTTATTTTCATGTTGATGGTTTAGATACCTAGTATTCCAATGACACAAGCCCTTTTTGATCCGTGATTTGTATTAATATATATTTATGTCAAAAATATTTTTATACAATTTAGAAAATGGATTGGGGCCCATAATAGATTTCATATTATATACTATTTAGTATTAGTGATTAGGATTAATATAAATTTATGAGAAACATATTTTTAAATATAAGTATAGAAAACTATCTTATAATTTATCTAAGTATTGAGAATGTAGTTTAAAAGGAATTACAACACTGATAAGATATTACAAGTGGATTCAGACTTGGCACGGTTGTTCTGAGGGGTAATAACCATTAAAACGTTACATTGTTAATTGAATCAATTGTCACCTAGTACGTGATATAAATTCCTATTGCACGCATACTTTAACAGTCACAGAGGATATTATTTGGAAATTAAAAGACTCTTTACAAACCATAATGAAGGACTTGAACAAATTATTATGTTAAAAATATAATAAAAAAATTACCATCAATAAACTACATTAAAACCATGAGAGTCATAAGTTAGGATATACATATCATTTATAAATCATTCCATCGTAGTTTATATGTTTTCAATTTTTATGTTTTTAAGTTGATGTATCCAAATCATATTTTTTTTTCTTTGTTATTTTATGGCATAAATTAGGGGAAACCTTCCTAACAAACAATATGACAAGAAAAATTATGATTTCCCTAATAATTTTCCTAACCATGTAAAAGGATATAATAACATCATATTATTACTAGATCAACGGCTCATGATATGAATAATAACATAAATTATGTTAAATTCCCTTCTCCTAAGAAAGTAAAAGTTATAGTCGATCCTTTTTTGATATAAAGGCCTCCTTCCTTTAGTGTATCCTATTATCCCATCACCAAGGAATATTGGATTAACTCCATTGATATGATATAATCTTTCCTCCATTTCATAGAAATATTAAATTTTGTGAAGTCCATTTATCACATGGAGGGAGATGCTGATATGTGGTAGACTCTAATCAAGAACATGAAGACCAAAAAAGAAATTGATTCTATATAATGGGAATAATTCAACGAAATATTTTTTAAAAAAAAATTTCCCCAAACTCTGCTTATTAAAATGGGTAGGGAGTTCCCTATACTAAATATATAGATGAGTGAGCTAATCAGGAGATATATGTAAAACATAATCTGGCATGCACGATACAACATAGGCTTAATCATCAAAACTGAATGTAAGGTAGACCATTTCATTAGTGGGTTAAGTTTAAGTATATAAAAATATTTAGTGATTATATAATTTGAAAACTATGAAGATATTTTTCATTATTCCATCAACATTGAGATGAAGAATTGTGACTCTTAGCGCTCTCATGGTACTAGATATAAATATCCTAAAATAGAAATTTATTTAGAAGTATCAATAGATAAATCTCATGGAGGAAAAAATTCCAACATCCCATGTCTCAAATGTTTGGAAATATGAATCCAAAAAACTGTCTGAATGGAATTGGAAGATTCTTCATGTTTTGGAAATGAAGGCATTAGGTAATGAAACAGTGAATGAATATAAATAATCTCAAAAATATGATGGAGGTCCATAATGTTTATATCAAAAGACAATCCTAAATTATATTGTCTCTACTATAAGTAACATGTTCATAATCAAATAAAATTCAATAAGATAAGGGTTTTCAGAGACTATCAATGACAAAACCCTTAAGGCCTTGATATTATAGAAGGTTTTATTCCATCACTACTACTGAGGTGAATATAAGAAATTATGTGGTGATAGGATCAATGGTAATTCATTCAATTATATAAGACAATATTTTTTAATATAGTTTAGTTTATACTTTCATATCTTACAATTTTAGTGTAAATATTTAACCCCCCCCCCCCCCTAATATTGAGTTGAGAAATCTATGAGAACAAAATATATAGAATTTGTTGCATCGCAAGTATAATAATCTATAATAGTAAATATTTTTGTACTAAATATTTAAAAAAATATCTTACTTCTGTTAGTGGATTTTAATGCTATATTCTTCATGGATTCGTTGTACTTATATAAATATAACTTCAACAATCAATAGTGAGGGATAACTCTTAACAAACAAAATCATCATACAATAATGTACATGTTTAAATATGAGGATGAATCTCTCCGATAATCTTCGGCTCAAGTTTGGATATTATACCCATATGAGAAAAAATATCATGCATAAATGAATTAAAAAAGGAGTGATTCATTCTTGAAGACATATCCTTTGTGAGGAATTGTACTATTGTATTACTAAAATAGTTTTATAGCCTTCCTCAGGAGTGATTGGTTGTCTACTCAATGAAAAATATACCTAGATCTCTTCCCATATCCAAGCCTCCATAAACAATTTTCTCTATTGACTAAGAGGAACTAAAAACATAAATTATAGTAGAATCTAAAAATGGTTGTATATAATCATGTTCTTCACCATGGGGTGAACCGGTGCTCTTATTCAAGAACTATTGGTTAATTTATCTATGTATATATTATTTTTAGCTCTATTTATTTGATAAAGAACAATTATCCCTTTAACTGGATAGATGACTTATTTGATCAACTATGTGGGACATAATATTTCTCTAAGGTGGACCTTTGGTTATGTTATCGCTAATTAAAGCTGATGAAGAATGATATTTCAAACACTTTTTTTAAAACGTATAGACGATATTAGTTCATAATGATTCACTAAAGGCGTACTAATTTTAAAAAAAATATTATAGACATAATTTATAATGTATTTAGAGATTATATGTTTTAGTATTTATAGATGATATTATGATATACTCCAAAATCAAGTAGTAGGAAAAGAATTTAAATACTATTATCAAGACATTGATTAATAAGAATATATATGCAGAGTTCAATAAATTTTAGTTTTGAATGAAGGAAACCTTCATGATGTTTATCTTCATGGTTTGTGAAATGTGGTATCTGGTAATGTGAGGTTCCCACTAATCCATTATTTGGTTTATTCAGAAAATCAAAAAAAATGGATTTGCGGTTAATGAAGTATGTATCATTATAGGGTCTTGTATTACAAGAAAAGAGGTATATGTGGACCATTATAAGATGATGGAAATTAATGATTGGATAAGACTAGAATCTACAATTGATATCTATATTTTCCATAGAAAATACAGGAAATGAAATAATTTGTGTGAAACTTTTAAAGGTTTTCAAACCCACTAACAAATCCAGATTGGAAGTGGTGATGATTTTCTGGACTACTAAATGTGAAGTGAGATTTAAGTAGTTGAACATATGTATTGACACTAATCCTATCTTCAAGTTTTCCTATAGTGGGGATCTTCTATGGTATATATTGATGCTGCAAAGAAGGGTATGGGGTGTGTATTAATACAAAATGACAAAGTTATAGATTATTCATCAAAGAATTTGAAATTTCATGTGTAGAACTATCCTAAAAATGATTTATAGTTTGATGTAGTAATTCTTTCATTGAAAATATATTGATGTTATCTCTATGGATATAAGTTGGAAATATATATAGATCCTAAGATCCTCAATTATATATTATCGTCAAAGGGTATTAATATGACCTAGGGAAGAAGGTTATAGCTAATCAAGGAATATCAATGCACAATCCATTACCATCTTGGGAAATAAAACAAAGTGGTAGATTATATTTGTAGAAAGGATCTGATAACATTATCGACGATGAGAACTGATAAGGATAAAATATTATTAAACATTAAAAGAATGTACATGGGAATCATTAATTATGGAGTATAATCATTAATATAAAATGTGGCTTCTCTAGAATCCCTTATAGAGATAATAATTGATGGTCATATATATAGTGTTTAAGTTTAAAAGACGGTGGAAGCTATTTGAAAAGGGAAACCCTTATTGTTCATATTTGATGAATAAGTAGTTGTCTGATTTTGAACGTGACTATATGTACCATAAAATCATGAGAAAAGGACTGACTGTTTGAATGATCCACATAGCTCAACCAACTATATCCACCTACGGAAAATGAACATGTAATTAGAACATAGAGAGCACTATAGGTGGGGAAATATGATGAAGGATATTGTGGAATACACATCAATTATTATAGTATGTCAGTAGGTGAATTCTAAAAGTAAAAATGTATAAGTGGATGATGCAACTACGACCCATAACTATATGAAAGTGGGAAAACATCTATATGCCCATTTTCACTAGTCTTCAAAATAAATCAAGAGGAAATAATTCTATATAGATTATAATGGATCATCTTTCAAATTCAACTCCCTTCATTGAAATATGAGAGGATCGCTCACTTAATAAAATTGCAAGGATATACATTAAAGGGTGGTGAGGCTACATGGAAGACCACTATTAGTGGTTTGTAAATAAGATCTAGAATTTACCTCTATGAACTGGAAGAGTCTCCAACATTCTCTAAATATCGAGATGACTTTAGTATGGATTATCACCCCAAAACTGATGTATAATCTATTTAGACTATTAAAACACTATAAAACATGTAGATAACTTTCATAGTGGACTTCAAAAGAGTGTGGGGTAAAAATCTCCCAGTAGTCAAGTTCTTGTACAACAATAGATTTCAGTCAAGTTTCAAAATGGATCCTTATAAATACCTTTATTGGAAGAGATGTAGAACACCTCTGTTTTAGGATGAATTATGTTAACGAAAGTTTTTGGAACTATAAATTGATGAGGAAATGATATAAAAGGTCAATACCACTCAGAAACACTTCATGGATACTCAGAGTCTATAGAAGATACATGCTGACAATTTTTGATGATTCCTAAATATTGAAGTTGGGGATAAATATTTTAGCATTATATATATTTGAAAAACAAACATTAAACTATGGAATATGGTAAATATAATCCCTATATACGTTGTATAATTTGATATTATTGATCGTATCAAATTTTTGACTTATCAAATACCACGCCCACCAACCCTTTCTCTAGTACATGATGTATTCCATATATCCCTTTTGAGAATGTACATACCAGATGCCTCACATGTACTAGATTAAGAGGGGGAATTTTTGGAAAATGATACCTATTATTAAGATAATTCAGTGGTGATATTTAACCATAGGAAAAAAGATCTGTAAAATATGAAAACTCACCAATCCAAAGTACTATGGTGGAATTGTAAAAAAGAAGAGGAAACCTATGGACTAGAGGAGATCGTGAAGTAGAAGTACCCACACCTATTTTCTTCTTATTTTTTAATATAACATTTTTTAGTGAAATTTCATAATGGCGGAAGAATGTTACACTTAGAGATAACAAAAATATATTTGATAGAATATATGACATACAACACCGAGCATAAATTAATGATAAAATATTATTATTCAAATATCTCTATTAGAACCTATCGTTTAAATTGCTGGGTATAAATAAGGTTAAATATGTTATATATATATATATATTACTTAGTATTTATAACTATTTAGTATATAACAAATTATTTTTTATTAATGTAATTTTATTCTTGAAAGTATGGTTTCTTCAAAAATGATTTTTATTTCATTTTGTTTTCAAATATTATAATTAATTTTTAGAAAATTTTGACATTTTATTATATAAAAAAATGATATCATTTTTTAATTCCTCATGTCCAAATTAGCATATAGTAAATTTTTTTGATTTTTTTAAAAATAGTAATTTTTCAGTGAATTCTGAAAAATACCACTGTTTGTAAAACAAACATTTATTTTTAGTAAATTAAGTAATTTAAAAATCTCATTATTGTTTGAGTTTTATTTCAATGTAACATATATTTTATTTACTTATATTTAATGTAATTAATTAAATTTAAATCATATTTATATCCTATTTTGGTTTAAGTTAATATTTGGACTTCAAAAGGCTTTTTTTAGCCCCGGTTTTTCGTCGCATCTTCTGCGTCTAATTTTTATTTAAATATTCTACTTATATAAATTAAATCTTGAAAATTATTTTATTTATTTGGAATTATATTTCTCAGTTATGGTAAATATTCTCCTTCTATATTTATCCATTATTAATAGTAACTATAGTAAATAATTATCACCATGGTAAGGGTAAATCATGTAATTAAGATTAAAATTAATATGATATGGATAAAATATTGAAAATAAAACATTATCTTATACAATTGTATTAGCATATTTGGTCTATTAAAATTAAATTCACTAATATATGGTAAATGTTTTCCATGTTTCCAATTTGTTAATTTTAAAATATCTAAGTAAAACATAAAGACAAAAAGTCAACTTTCTTGCCTTTAAAAACATTTATATTTTTTTACACAAAAAATAGCTTATATTAATTTATAAATAGTAATTTGAGATTTATATTATTTTTTTAATTTCTATTTATTTATAATTTTTATTAATTAAATAATTACCTTAAATTATCATGTAACATTAACACGTTATTTATTCAACTAATAGAAAATTAACACAAATGGTTTTAAAATTATTAAAAATAATATAAATTGAATATATAAATTTTTACGTGCATTTTTTACATAAATATAGATGGTTGGTGATTATTAAAAGGATTATATTGGAATTATATTTCAGTTATGTTTTTTTCAAATATGAATTACAGAAATTCCTCAAATAATGACATTAGTAATGGTTTATAATATATAATATTTATTTAAATAATTTAAATTTATTAAAAATTATATATTCATAAATATTATTAGTATATGATTGAAAATATCACCATGGATCATTTCTTGTACAATTTTTCTTTTAAAATTACTATCTTGACCCTTAATGTTTAAAAAACATTATTATGGTGATAATAATCAACAAGGGTTAAGGCGGGTTTAAACAAAGAGATAAGGGGAAAGCCTAATATAAAATTCTAAAAATTTTATTATGTGATAGTGTTTCATCCAAAACTCACTGTAAATAAAAATTATGTCAATTTTTATCCTTTATCCAGGAGAATGAAATTATATTATTTTAATATTTTGGGAAATTCTAAAAGATCAATTCCCCTCATTACCAAAACGGATCCTCCTCTACTATTTTATTAACAAATAAAAATCATTTTTATTTGAAACATACCTACCAAAATATAATCCTTTGTTACCTTTCCACATTCTAGAGTCCTTTAATTTTTATAAAACCCTCCTAAAATGGATTTTGGATTAAATATAAAGAGGTGTTTTGAATAAGTGGTGTCATTATTAACCAACCATTTTTTGTATTATTTATTATTCCCCCTATATAATATATTGTTAAAATATGATGATATAAATAAAACTAGCAGAAACATGATAATATTTTATTATTTATATCCCATGAATTACATCCATCCCTTCTTCCATCAAATTGGAAACAAAACCATCATTCATGTATTTGGTGGAGTACTACCTTACGAATTGATGCAATTTTTTTCCATCATAACCTCTCATAGATACTTATGATGAATTATTTAATATATATATTTGATATTAATAAAAAAATTAACATTTTTAAAGATTAATATTTCATATATATTTCGACAATTCCATTCATTGGAGATGATAATGTTTTTCTTGTGCACGTGTAGATTACCACAACTATGAAACGATGTGATTCATTTTTCAATGCTGCATCACTTGGATGGTATATATAAGAGTATTTATAGAAATAATATTATATTTATAATATAATTATTATTTTAAAAATATAAAATAACACTTACCTACTTTTCATCATAATTATTTAAAAGGATAAATGTTACTCCAGTGTTCTAATGTGATACTCTCTCTATGATTATAGCCTAGTTAATTATTCATAACCATATTTTTTAGTTGGTTTTAAAACTATAATTGATGTATAAAAATAATAATTGTTTCGTAATTAATTTTCTATTGAGGATTTAATTATAATATCATTGACTTTATTCAACTTACAAATGTGATTTTGGACACATCGCTCGAATATCATCAAAATGACTTAAATAAAACATAATCATTAAGTAAATGAATATAAAATGATTATAAATGAAATAAATGTAATGATAAACATAAAAAATGTTCTTATACAATTAAATAGTTATCAAAATTTGTAATTCATGAAGAAAAAAAGGTATGTGATGAGATGAACTCAAGGTAAGGGGTCTTTCTAACCCACCATTTTCTTTTGGGTTAGGAACTTTGTCTCTCTAAAACATTTTATCTATCACTTTAATGTTGTATAATGATTATAAAATAGGTATATATTTATCATACAGATATACTTGTCTTATTTCCCTATCATTTTATTTGGTAATATATTCCATAGTATCATTTCCTAAATTCCTTATTTACAAAATTTACTTTGATTTTCATATAAGGATATGTTATGGAACCAATTTATTTTAATGGGTATTTATTATTATTATTATATATGTTTCATTTACATTTTTGGCATAATTAATCTATAAAATATTATGATTTGTTTTTTCAGTTATCACTCCAATGCATTGGGTAAATCATTTGTTTCATTAGACATTATATATGGGATTTGTGAGTAATCCTATTCAATTTAGGGGACTCTATCTACCACAGAATGTTTTCTTGGAATTTATCATTGACATATTCTTATGTAATTTTTTTAATTTTTTCCACATTTCCTATCTTTAGATGATTTTTATATTCCATATAACATAAGTTATGATCTCATGTGATTACTCATGCTCCTATGCTTTTATAATACAACATTTAACTTTTCACTCACTCATTATTTTTCCTTATAATGTTAATTACATTACTAGGATTTTTAGCTCTCCCCTTTTTTCTATGTATTACCCAACTTATCTCATGATTTTTCAGAAGCTGAAATGGATTCAATATATAATGTAGGTGATTGAAATAAATAATCTTCATTTTCATGTTAATTTATTAAAAATCTTATCACCAAAAGTCACTAGGTCTTTTCGATCATTGTTTTGTTCTAATGGATGTTTATATTAAAAATATTATTATAATATGTTTAAAATCTCTTTGGTTAGAATATATACATTGAATTTACTTTGAATATTTCCATATTGGAACTAATTAAATATTCCTTATTTTTCTTATGATCTATAAATTACCTATCCATCTTGATATGAATCAATCATGGAATATATTTTTTTTAAAATATTTACTTAAACTGCTATCATTTAATGGATTCAATTTCATATTTTTTATTATTTCCATGATCAAATTACATAAAAATCCCACCTTTCCTTCCATGTAATAAACAACCAAAATTACATATTCATTATCTAAACATTTAAGAATAGAAAATATATTTTCTATTGTGTTGATACAGTTCTAAATAAGTATTTAAATAGAATATACATTAAAGGGTGGCGTTAATTGTCTCATTAAGGGATCAATTAAAATATTTTATTTCTTTGATGTTTTTTTGGATATTGATATGGATCATGTTATTATTCATAAACTGAGATTTCACAAAAAATAAGGGTCCCACCCAATCTATAATCTCATTTTATTTAACAATGTGATAATCACCACATTTCCTATCACAACCATTTTGTAATCAGTTCCAATAGTTTATATCCACTTACTAAAACCAAAATGGTTTATCTATGTAATAAAAAATAATATCTATGTAAAATCATATAATTCAATCATATGAATTGAAAAAATAAATCATATGATATCTTACATCCTAGCACTTTCAATTCAATATATTACACTCCTGGTTCAACCTAGGTTTCCTTACGTTTTTATCTCTAATACCACTTCACCTAATTCCAAAAAAAATTACTAATTGATAAAACCCAACCTGACATACATATATGTAATATCATTTATAATAATTATACATAACATATCAAAAATTGCAATATACCCTCAGAACCGAAATGTTTATTTTATATGGATACTAGCAACATTTCCATATAATTTCACAATAATGCTTCAAAAAGTTCTACAAAATTATCCACACATTACTCTCTATTTGAAATATTCATGAACTTATGTTCTTTTAGGTGTATAAAACATAATAATGTGGTTCCATGAAATCCCCGGTAAGTGAAAAATAAAATCAATGAGTTAGATATAATGAAGAAATAGATCCAAAATATGTGAGAAAATATGTACATAAGTGAAATAAATGATTAATGTAATCAGATCATGGATTCCTAAAAACTGATCATTAATCTTGATAACACGGTAATAGATCATAACATAGAAATGTTGAACCATAAAAGGATCAACATGAAATAATACACAATATTAGGGAATAAAAATATAAAATCATAATATATACCAAGATCTATATAGATAAAATATAATAATGTGGAATAATAATTAACATATTAAATACTATAAAATTTAAAGGCTCTGTACCAATATAAACATAACATTATGGAGAAATATAACCTCATCATGTCAATGTATGATACAGTGTACCAGAATAATCTCCCTTGTCCCTTAACATATTCATCTCTTGAGATGTAATCATTAACAAATGCCTTGGATGGATATATAATTCTAAGGCCTCTTGTCACCTAATTATAACCCATATGTATATGATCTATATGATATGAATCATACATCTTATCTTTATTAACCAGTAAAAATCAAATGGTTTACAAAATATTTCATATGTTTTCATATAATAAACAATCAATAATAATATCATATGACAGCCAATATTAAATAACCCAATAGAAACCTATCAAAAGATATTTCATAGGTTTATTGTAAATAAAATAGTCATTTTTAATAAATTTTTCATGAAAATAATATAAAATAAATGAGAAATCAATGAAAATGTCTTCCTTAAATTTTTGTTACATTGTTATAAAATAAAAATTTTAAGCCACTTTCATATAATTTTCAAAAAAAAAATTATTTTAAATAACAAATTATCAATAAAAGTCAATATATCCATTCCTAAAAATAAATAAAGGTAAAAAAGATTATTTATCTATTGAAATATTCAAAATTTATTGAAATGTTAAGAAGTACCTTTTGAAATATATTTACAGATTTAATAAAATCAAAATTAATTAAATAGATTAATTTTTTTAATATTTAGATATTTAAATAGAAAATAATATTTGTAAAATATATTACTCATTTGAATTTTAAAATTATAAGAAAAATTGGTAAGAAAGAAAAGTTATTTGAAAGTGAAATAAATATTTTAGAGAGTATACTTTTTTAATAAAAATTATGTATATTAAGTTGTAAAAATAAATCACAAAGAATCTTTTATTAAGGAATGTTGTTTCACCAATATGAAAGAAAAAAAAAATCCATATGGTATAGAAAATGTGTATAAAATTTCAATATTATAGAAACAAACTCGATAAGGAAATAGACTGACCCAATGAAAGAAGATTGAGACTATAAGAACCCTTACAAAGGTTTCTCATTTGGTGGGGGCATGATCTAGCCTTCTATACATTAAATTAAGGATTGTTATTAATCTATATAAAATATTTATTCAGATTTATTTTAACTAATATAATTTTTTATTTTTAGTTATTGTGAATTAATTAAACATTCCCAATGAGAATTAACCTTCAGATGTTTTATTTTTCATCTCTTCATTGCTTTATTAATTATAGAAGTTTTGGTCCTTGGTCTGTGTGCATGGGTATATCACCTCCATAATATTCACTAACATAATATTTATTCCAATGACTATAGTACACATTTTATGAGATTTTTAACCCTTTTTATGTCTTTCTTATGTATATAAGGTGGTTAGGTAATGTTAGGGATAATTTGTAAGGGTTTTTTGATAGGTTTCGAGTCTTTTATAGGGGTGAATAGTTTGATCACCGTTAGTGGAAATTAGGAAAATAACCCTGGTAACCATGCATGGTGAGGCAAAGGGTATGGGGATGGAAAACGCTTATGGCGCACCATTAATAAACCATGGGTCTAGCCCATGTAAAGAATAAAACTCAAGATAGTGGGATTTCACATAGTCAGTGCATAGTTTTCCTTACTATGCGGGGAAACTATGTGGGGCACCATTTGGGACAATATCAGTCACACAGTTAGTTCACATTTTGTCAAACCATGCAATTTAAATGTATGCGACATTAAAACTGGGGGTTTCCAAAATGAGGTCTCTCTAGATTTACACGAAAGTAACCATTTCTTCACACAATCAAACCCCACATGGGATTTTATTTTCTTAATGGTTAGGGAACCTCTTCTATTCAATTAGAAAGTAAATATAAGTGATTTATTGTTGTGGTGAAGGTTATTATCCCCTAATATTTCTCCTCTCTAGGTTGTTTTGTGGTTTTTATTAGATCTACATCTCCTTCTCTCTTGTTTTTCTATATCAACACCCATTAAATGTAGTTCTAGGGCTTTGGTTTCTCCAAATTATAATACTTGGGCATGTTGATGTTAATAAATGATATTTTAGGCAATTTTGTGATGTTTCCACCCGAATTTATTGTTAAGTTGTATGTTGGTAAATTTTTCTAGAACCTTAAGGTAGATGAATTCTCCCAAATCTCCATTTTTCTTGAACTAGAAGGATTAATTTCAAATTAGATGGTTTTTCTTGAAATTGATTGTGATTTTAATGTTTGAAGCTGTTTAAAACCCATTTTCTTATAACATAATGATTTTTTGAAAAATGGTGTATTATTTTGAATTGTGCCTTTTTGTTGGAATTTAAAATGGTTGTTTTAAAATCGATAGATTTGGTGACTTGAAACATCCCAAACATTGTTTAATGAAAATAAATCTTGATTTAATTAAATGTATTATTATGTGAAATGATAAATATAAAACATATTCACTTCTTTGGTTTTATGTTTTTGTATTTTAAAATCCCATTAAGAATTGTTAAAATTTATAATATAGTTTTTGAAGAGTGATCACATGATTAGTATAAATATTGGGCATTAATAAATAAAATTTACTCAAACATAGGAAGATATGGCCTCATCCAGTAGAACTGCTCTGTAGGAAGCCCATTTGTCAGAGCGTAGAAAAGAAGTGGTGTCACTGGGATTCAATCTTGACTATGTCCGAGTCTCGCACACCATACCCTTAGGTCGTATGCAAGTTTTATAAGGTTTTATTTAATAAGACCCTAGAACTATGATTATGGACATAATTTTTGTGGAGAATAAATAATGTACATTCATTTTATTGTGGTTACATTGTTAATAGGTCGATATCACAAATAGTATTTTTATTTAATATTCAATTAAGAAATATATTTTGATGAATTAACGGGTTATGAAATTAAATAATATTTTAGTTAAATATTATTAATAAATTATATTTTATTAAATATAATTTATCATATAATTTTAATGAATTAAATTTTAATTTTTGTTACGGTTTGAATGCTATTTTTATCAAAACCAATGAATTTTGATAAATGATAGATTTTTTTTAAAATTAAAAATTCTCATATTTAGAAAATTATTTTGGTAAAAAAATATTATTTTTGAAATCATGACATTGAAATTATCCCAAGGTGAATTTTGTTTAATTTTCTGAGATATTTGAATTTTTGGGAGAAAATTAAAAATAATTTAAATAAATAATGTTTTCTGTGACATAATAATGACTCAATAGTAATGTAATAAAATAATACAAATTTAATGTTCTTCCAATGTATGTTTTACCTTAAAATAATGTGATTTTATGTTTATTTAATTTAATTTACAAAGCCTTATTAAACCCTCTAAGACTTATAAAACATTTTAACATTTTAAAATAATTTCCTTGAGAGTGTGACTCACTTCCAGAAAAGGAAGCCTAATATTTTAATAGGTTCGCCAATTTCCCTTATAAAATAAATTTTTCCACTCCACGTTTGAAAAAACCGTGGTAAAAAACTATGGTCTGGTTTGTTTTTTTGATTAGTTTAATGTGGGGTTTCCAAAACCTAAATAATAAATAATTCTCTCTCTTTTACTATATAAACCCACTCAATATCTCATTACTCTTCACTCAAAACATTTTGAGTTCAACCAACCCATAATCCTCTCTCTATACAATCTTCACAAGGTTCCTAAATCTCTCAATAATCACCTATCAATCCTCTCCTAATCCATTGGAATCACACATCGAAGAAATGGATTTGTTCCTTTCTCATTTTTGTCCAAATTTTGTTATATTTTCATACACTTTTATTTTGAATTATAAGTGTTGGGGTATGATTTCTCACCCCCCCCCCATACATCCCTACTTATGTTTAAATTATTAAAAATACTTCTTTCTCTTTCATTAATGCCTCCCATGTACACCTATAACCATGTGGAAATTTGGTAGGGAATTTCTCTCTCTTCTAATTTACATTCAAGAAATTATTTTTTAATATTCATCTAAATTCCATTTTATATGTTCGAATATTATGTTCCAAGACCCCTTAATTTCCATTTATTGTATAAATTATGAGATACCCCATTCTCTCTCATCAACCCATTTTGCAATTTCCATTTTACTTCACCATGCTGCTGAAGTTACCCCAAAATTTCAATGCCAAAATCATCATGTAAGTGAATACCATACCAATTTTCCTATCAAGGGTATTCCTCTTTATTCATGTGTACTTTTTGATGGAGGACTGTCATTTATTTGTTCCACATCTCTTGTTCATGGAATAAATTTTTTTGTTTAATGAATCTATATTCTATGATCTATGTAGCACACTAATTCCTGAAATTAAATGTTTATAAACGGTGTGCCCTAATATCACTCCAATACATTGGGTAAGACTTAGTATCATGATACATCAAGTTACATGAGTGTTTACTCATGATAATTCAATTTTAATGAGCGTTTACTCATTCTCTAAGGGCAATAAGCCTTGTCTCATGCTAAAATCGTGTTAAATGTTTTTTCCACATTTCTGTGATATGATAATCATGCTATATAAAACCTTTATTTTCACATTTCTATTTCTCTCCATTGATATGTATATTGCCTAAAATATACTATATTCTTCATATTATTCCTTGTTTACTACCTTATTGGGCTTTAAAACTCACCCTTTTCTTATGCATGTCCTCAGGTTATCCCTTGCAATGCTAAGTACGAGGGAATGTTGTGGTCATATAAAAGAATTTTTCAATGAAGTTGTTGTTTTTTATGTTCTAAGTTATTATGTAATGTTCCTAATTTCCCAATACACTATACTTTTTTATCCCCAAAGTTGTCTTAAGTGCATGTTTATGTAATAAATTGTGTTTATGTGTGTGGTAAAAAGTAGGGTTTTTATATTTGGTATCAATGTATAGGTTTAGTTATTTTGGGGATTTGGATTAGAAAACACTGGTGAAAGCCTTAAGGATAAGACTATGTATAATAAAAACATCCCTAAATTTTGATGATTATTGATTAAGTGTTTTATCAATAAAATACATCCATGTCTAGATATGAGTTGGTATAGGTAGCTCTGGCATAGATGTGTCTAGGGGTAAATCCTGAAAACACCTTTTTGAGTTATACTCGAACCGGAACTGGTGCACGATAATGGGTATTTCCACACTCTTGGATAGGACTCTCCTTGGTGATATGATTTTGAAAATTCATAATCTTAGAATGAACCATTATTAAGGAAAAAAAATCGCCTAAGAATATATGTTGCGAAGTAGATCATGGTTAAGATAGATTGAAGCCTCAAATTTTATATGTTAATGAGAAAAATGTAATTTATAATCTCACTATTATTTTCCATGGATTCCCCTTTATGTGTCTATTATATTTTAAAAAATATAATCCCTCCGTAGTTTTTGATAAAGTAAATGAGTATAGCCATAATCAAAAAGTGAAATTTAGGGTTATCATCTATAGTTCTAAACATTCTTTTATATCTCGAAAGTTTAGTAGAATAATCCCAACACCACCACAAATCATGGAAGTAAAGATGTCAGTGATAATGTAAAATGGAAAAATCATTGCATCCCATGAATATAAATCCTCCCCTATCAAAACATGTGGTTTGAACTTCCCATAGAACCTTTCCATACTCCCTCTGGTAGAGTTTTACGTAGTTCTTGTCATGGATTTCCTTTCCCTATATAGAGCCAACATAATTTATCGTGATAGAGAAATCACACTACAAATGGAGAATCGACCCCCAATTATGTAAAAGTAAAAATTGGGGGATGGATCTTTCTTTGAACCATCATCTCAAGAATTATATTAATTCCCTATGAAAACACATATATTTATCATTTGATTGATTATAAGTAAGCAACCATCCTTGAATACATGCCTACTGTGAGGAAATTTTCTAAAGTGTTTCCCAAGGAATTTTCTGGTCTTCCTCCTAGAAGAGATGTTGAATTCTTAATTGATCTTATACCTAGGGTGTTTCCAATATCCAAGACTCCATATAGAATATCTATTGTGGAGATTAGGGAGCTCAAGAAACTACTACTAGGGAATCTGTATAAAGGGTTTATATACCCAAGTTCTTTACCATGGGGTGCACCAGTCCTCTTCATCAAGAGGAAGGATGGGTCAATGCGTCTTTGCATAGATTATCATGAGATAAACAAAATCATGATAAATAACAAGTATCCACTTCCCCGAATTTATTAATTGTTCAATTAGCTACGTGGAGCAGAATACATCTACAAGTTAGATTTACAGTCATGATATTACCAAGTAAGGGTGAAGAAGTACTATATCCCCAAGGCTAATTTTTGAACAAGGTACGGGAACAATGAATTAATTGTAATGACTTTCAGACTCACTATTGATCTTGAAAAATACATGGATTTGATGAATATTGTACTTATAGATTACCTCAAAAAATATTTTATAGTATTTATAGAAAATATTGTATTATACTCCAAAACCAAGGATAAGCCTGAGGAGCATCTAAGAACTGTACTAGAGACCGTACAAAAGGAGAAGCTCTATGAAAAGAACATAAAGTGTGATTTCTGATTGAAGTAAGTCTCATTCATGGGTCATATAATCCTAAGAAATGGGATATCTATGGACCCCTCTAATACAGCTGTAATAAATGGATGTATGAGGCCAACATCGGGGATAGATATTTTTAGAGTCTTGCGGTTAGCTGTTTATTATCACTAATTTGTGAGAAATATCTCATTATTGGAAAACCCTATTTCTAAGATAACTCAGAAGGTAGTAAAGTTTTCTTGGAGTGATGAATGCTAAGATAGCTTCATGGAGTTTAAAAATATTCTTATCACGATGCCCATGCTCACACAACCCACAAGTGAAGAACGTTTTGTGGTATTTAGTGATTCTTTGAAAACATTCATGTGTTGTTTGTGGGTGAAAAATTATAATGTAATTTCCTATGCTTCAAGGAAATTTAAATTTCATGATAAAAACTCCCCGACACATGATTTGGAGTTGGCTACAGTAATATTCTCTTTGAAAATATGATGACATTACCTCTTTGGGGAGTAGTGTGAAATATACACTGATCACAAAAGCCTCATGTATATATTCACTCTGAAAGTGTTTAACATGCAGCCATGAAGATGGTTAGATCTGATCAAATTCTATGACTGCTCAATTGATTACCACCCTGGTTAAGCGAACAAGGTGGTGGATTCTCTAAGTAGAAAGGTCCCAGTGATTCTATCATTAATGAGAATTGAAAATGATCCAAACTCCTTATATTTGATGAATATGGACATGAGAATCATACAGAAAGGAACATCATCAATCCTTTCACAAATGATTGTTCATTAATCTCTTTTGGGAAGGTTAATGGATTCTCAATAGGATGATGCGTGAATTATGAAAGAAGTGTAAACTATAATAATAAGGAAATCCTTGGTGTTCAATGTTAATGAATATGGAATTGTTTTATTTGGTTCACAACTATCTGTTCCATAAAATCTAGAGTTAAAGAATGAACTTTTAGACGATGCAAATAGTTCTAATTTCTCCACTTATCCCGGAAACACGAAGATGTGTTGACATCTAGGAGAGTATTATTTGTGAGATAATGTGAAGAAGGATATTAATGATTTTAGATCAAAGTGTCTGGTATATCAAAAAAGAAGGCTTGGAGAAATAAATATAAGGGTATGATGAAACCATTACCCATACCAATATGGAAATGGGAGAACATCATGAGGGAATTTGTCACTAGAATTACAAAGACATCCAAAGGAAACAATGCTATCTAGGTTACTGTGGATCCTCTTACAAAGTCTACACAATAAATTTTAATTTGAGTGGATTTATCATTGGATCAACAGACAAAAATATATATCAGTGATGTGGTATGGTTTCATGGTGTATCACTATCTGTTCTATCTACTTGAGATTCATGTTTCACCACTATGTTGTGGAAGATTCTTCAACATGATCTGAAGAGTGATCTAAACATTAGTACAACTTATCAATCTCAAACTAATGGCCAAACATAGCGGACTATCAAAACACTTGAGGACATGTTGAGAGCATGCTCAATGGCCTTCAAAGGATGATGGGATCAACATATTCCATTGGATTAATTCTCTTACAATAACAGTTTCCACTGAAGCATTGAAATGGATCCTTATGAATCCATTTATGATAACAGATGAGTAATATTAGAATGTTGGGATGAAGTTAGGGAGGGAAAACTCCTTGGTCTAGAAATGGTCGAAGAAATGGGGGATAAGGTTAAGACCATTCAGTAGCACATTAAATCTGCATAGAGTCGAAAAAATTGATATGATGCTAATTCTCGACGAGACCTAGATTTTGATATTGGATACGTGGTATTCCTTTTCATATTGTTGTGGAAGAGAGTTATAAGATTTGGTAATAAAGGGGGATCTTATTCTAAGGTACATCGAACCTTTTGATATCTGTGATCGCATTGGAGCATTAGTCTATCAACTAGTACTCCCACAGAACCTATCTCAAGTATATGATGTATTCCATGTATTACTCTTGAGAAAGTACATACCCGACCCATTTCATGGACTCTATACAGAGGTGAAACCATGGAATAATGACCTCCCCTATGATGAGAATCCAATGAAGATCATAGATCATAGAGAAAATATTCTAAAAAAATAAGACAATTCCCCTCGTCAAGGTATTGTGGCGAAACAACATGTTAGAAGAAGATATGTGGGAATCAGAGGAAGTGAAGAATCAGAGTTACTAACATCTATTTTAGTGTAGGAAAAGGAAATTTCAAGGGAGAAATTTTTTATGCGGGGAAGAATGTAACGACTCAAAATGTTATTAATGAAAATTCATCTTGATCTGATTAAATGTATTATTATATAAAATAGTTATATAAAACATATGAATTTCATTCATTTTATGTTTTTTTATTTTAAAATACTATTAAGAATTGTTACCATTGCTAATATAAATGTTGAAAAGTAATCACATGATTAGTAAAGATAATGTTCTTTATGAAATCCAGTTTACTTAGATATAGTAATTGAAGGCCTCATCTAGTAGAATTTCTCCTTATGAAGCCCATCTTTCAGAGCTTGAAAAAAAAGGTGGCATCACTGGGCTTTGTTACTGACCAATCCCAAGCTGAGCTTCATCATGTTAAGCATGAACAGATCCGCCTCTGAGAGAAGTGAAAGTTGATAGAGATTATCACCAAAGTAATGTTATCTTAGCCAACCCGAGAGTATGTCACCATCGCACACCTTACCCTTAGTTCAGATTAAGGTGTTATAAGGGGTTGTGTAATAAGACCCTAGAACTGTGAATATGTTCATTATTTATATAGAGAACAAATAATATACATTCATTTCATTATTTTTTCATTACAAATAGTTTTTAAATTACAAATAGTATTTTGAGTTAATATTAAATTAAAAAATCTATTTTGATGGAATAATGGTTTTTTAAATTAAATAATATTTTTATAACATATTATTACTAAATTAATTTTTATTAAAAATAAATAATCATATAATTTTTATGAATAAAATTATAATTTTTTTTGTGGTTTCAACTCTGTTTTTGGTCAAAACCCATCAATTTTTGAAATATATAAGTTATTATTTTAAAAGTAAAAATTCACATGTTTAGAAAATATTTATATAAAATGAATAATATTTTGGAATTAGGATGTCGAAATTATCCATTGGGTAATTTTTCATAATTTTTTTAGACAGTTAAATTTTTGTGTAAAAATTAAATACTATTTAAATATATAATGTGTTTATATTATCATAATGACCCAATATTGATGTAATTAAATACTATGAATGGGATTTTTGACCAATATATTTTTTACCTTTAAAATCATGTGATTTATGATTGGTTTTATTTATTTTACAAAGCCTCAATAGACACTCCAAGACATATAAAACATTTTATAATTTTAAAATGATTTCCTTGAGAGTGTGACTCACCTCCGTATATGAAATCCTTATATTTTAATAATTTAGGACATTGGACTAATAAGATAATGTTTTCCACTCCACTTTGGAAAAAACCATGGTCAAAAACCATGGTATGGATTGCGGTTTTGATTAGATTAATGTGTGGTGTCCAAAACCTAAATAATAGATAATTTCCTCTCCTTTCTTATATAAAACCACTAAATCTCTCATTCCTCTTCAATAAAACAATTTTGAGCTCTAATAACCCATGAAATAATCTCTCTATAATCCTCCCAAGGTTCACAAATATCCTAAGAATCCTTTCTCAAGCCTCTCCCAATACTTTGGGATCACACTTCCAAGTAAGGGATTTATTTTTTTCTCATTTTTGTCCAAATTTTCATTGTATTGTTATATCCTTGTATTTTCAATTATAAATTTTTTGGTATAATTTAAAACCTACCCCATACTACCCTCATTATTTTTGAATGATTAATGACTACTTTCTCTCTCATTATTTCCTCTCATGTACACTTGTAACCATACTGAAATTCTATAAGGAATTTCTTTCTCCTCATTTACATTCATGAAATGATTTTATATTATGCATCTAAATTCCATTATATAAGTTGGGATATTATGTTACATTACCCCCTTACTGTACAGTTAACGTATAAATGATGAGCGACCCCTTTCTCTCTCATCAACCCATTTTACAATTTCTATTTGACGTCATTATGCTGTCGAAGTTACACTAAAATTTCCATATCAAAATCATTGTGTAAGTGAATACCATACCAGTCAATCTGATTCAAGGGGATTCCCTTGGACTCCACTAATTTCGTCCACCTTAGGTTCCTCATCTGGGGGCTTTGGGCCTATCCTCTCTTGTCTCCCTTTTCTTTATTTTCCTAAATAAAAATCTACATGATGATGATAAAGTCAATACCATCCCCATTTCCCTATAAAGGGTATTACCATTTATTCACATGTAATTATTGATTTAGGAATTACATTTATTTATTCTACATCTCTTGTTTATGGAATAATTTATGAATATTAATGAATCCAAGTTGTATTATCTATTTGGAACACTTATGCAAGAAATTAAATGTTTGTAAAGGGTGTGCACTGATAGTGCTCCAATGCATTGGGTAAAGATTAGTATCATGATACCTCATGTGCAGTGAAGGTTTTTTCATTCTAATTCAAGTGAAATGTAATTTTACTCATGCTCCATGTGCAATGATCCTTGCCTCATGCCAAAATCATGTTAATTGTCATTGACACATTTCCATGTTATGATAATCATGCTATATCATGCATTTCTGTTCATGTTTCCCTTTATCTCCAGTGATATTCCTATTTCCTAATATATACTATATTCTTTATATTATTCATTTCGTAATTAATTACTAGGGTTTACAGCTAACCCTTTTCTTATGCATGTCCTCAGGTTATCACATGCAATGCTAAGAACAAAGGAATGTTGTGGTCTTGTAAAAGAAGTTTTCAATAAATTTGTTCTATTTTATGTTCTAGGATGTTATATAATGCTCATATTTTCCCGACACACTTGACCTCTCGATCCAAAGAGTTGTCCTAAGTGAAATATATTTATAATAAATAGCTTTTGTTTGTGTAATAAAGAGAGGGTTTATTATATGACTTATGGAAAATGTTTTGTGAAAATTTGGTTTCACGAAAAATGTTGTTTTGTTGAAGTATGTTTTGGAATTAATAAGGTATTGATGGTTTTCTAAATAAATTGGTGATTTATTGAATTGGTGGGGCATGTTATGTAGAAATGGGTCTAGGGAAAATTGGTGAATTTTTTTTTTTGGAAATTTGGTGTTGATATGATTTTAGTCGATATTTATTTTTATGATTGTTGGATTATATGGAATAAGAATGGTTTGGATGGAATTGATAGTGGGAATGAAGGACCACCATTGAAGGATTAAAATGTGGTCATGAATTACCACTATAAAAATGGATGGTGTTGGATGTGAAGTTACCCCATCAGTGGTAACATTAATTTTGGGTGTGTGTGTAACATGGGAAAATGGTTGGGATATGAGTGCTACCACACTAGTTGAATTGAGATTCACATCTTGAAAGTATATATGGGTTAAGGACATGTTTGGTTTCAGTGGCTGGTTTCCTTCCTTGGGATTGCGTTGATTTGGGTGTCTTTATTTGGGTAAGGATGTGTTTGGATTTTTGTTAACTATTTAACTATTTTAATAGACTAATATTTTTATATAACTATGATAACATGTTATATCATAGTGGTGTGTGTATGGAATTCATTGGGGAAAAGATTCTAAGTATTATTACTCACCCCTTATTTTTGAGTTTGGTTATTTTTAATATTTTTTATTATGGGAAATTGGTAAATATAAAGCATCTCATTTCTTTGGTGGTTCATCATGATGCTTAGGTATTATTATGGGACATTGAGTATGGAGACTGCTATGAGGCTGTGGAGTTGTATCATAACATCCATTGGATTTTATTGTTAAGTATTCCACCAGGTACATTGATTATGGATTATTATGGTTTCTTTTTATTGGGGTTTTGGTTTTTATTTTTAGTTGTAAAACATTGTTGAAATGAATCATGTTGTTATTTTGGTATTGTAATGTTTGGATGGGTATTTTATTTGAAAGGGAAAATCGTCCCACATCATTCCTGAAGCCTTTGGCATTTATTTCCAGCATTGTGTGCCTTGGGGATATTTCATAACGCCAAGTGGCACCTTCACCTCAACTTCGACCAATGAGGAGGGGTGGGATGTTACAAGTGATATCATCTTATTCAGTCCCTCGTATACAAGAAAATTTATTCTTGTTTGTGTCTTGTCATTGGTTTCCAGTCTTAGAGTTGACATTCATTCTTGGTGTATTACTTGAGTTGGGATTGTATCTAGCCATATTATTTTCATCACTTGAAATGTATCACATAAAAGGACATATTTAACACTTTTTATGCTAAACTTCAAGTAACTAGGGAGTTAGGTATAAAATTATTTTGGAGACACAAATAAGAGTTTGATCTAATTATCATGTGTGTAACCAATGAGATGATCATGAAATGTATTGTAGGAATGAATTCCCCCCTAAGATTTCATATTTCATTTTGAATAATGATTTATGTTTCTATAAGAATTTTTTAATTTACAAAAAACTAAAAATTGTATTCAATTGTGCGGATTGAAAAGTGAACAGTTTTGGTTTTTTGAAAATGAGTCGATTTTCCAAACACAGTTTTTTTTTCAAAAAATTTTGAACATGGAAAACATGGTTGTGATATATATAATGTGATATATTTTGAATTTTAATTCCTTCGGTTTCTTGGGAGTGAACTTTATGGAGATTCTTGTGTGGATATAAATCGTTCCGGGTAGATTTCTTAGAGACCAATAGGAGATGCTACGGAAAATGCGATTGCACCTAAGCCTCAGGTGAACCATCTACTAGTTCAGTGCAGAGTGAATAATTTTCATGATGTGTAAGGTAGGAATATATGTAATGAGATAAGTCATGTGGATCACTTGGTTCAGTTTCAAAAGAAGAATCCACAAATTTCTTTGGATGATTTGAATCCAAAAAGGGGACAAGCATGGATGAATAGGTTGAAATTGATATGAAATTTCCTAAGAAAACCGGTGGAGTAAAAATTGAACTCATAAATTTACATGTTGGAAGATCATGTATGTTAGTTGTGGTAGTTGGAAATCTAGGGTGGAACGGTCCATGGTATAACATGGGAGGGTATTTAGGCATTTTTATCAAAGAATTCTACCCTCATATATTCAAAATCCAGAACACAATGGATTCCTTCATTGTGAAGCAGGAGAACAATTTGATGATGGAATATGAAGCTATGTTTATGAACTTAGTGTGGTTTTCACCTGAGGTGGAAGCTACTGAATCCTTGAAGAAGAGGATATTTGAGTAGGGATTAAGGAAAAAAATTCATTCTAGATTTATTGTTCTATGTATAACTGATTATACAAAAATGGTGAATAGACTATAAATGGATTAAATGGATATCATGGGGGTTACAGGTGGGGGAATCATGTTGGTACCCATGTGGAAGAGTGGGAACTCTAACATGGGTATCAAGGGGAAAAGGGACACTTGTTTCTAGGGTGGGGGTATGGATCAGAATCTGATGAGAGGATTGATGATTCATCCTCTAAATCCCCAGAGTAAGACAATATGTATTTAGTGTTGTTCTATAGCTATGTGAATCTGGATTATATAGCACATCCTTGATCAAGTCATAACTACCGAATGATGGAAAATCTTCAGCGCTATTGTCCTAATGCTATGAGGTCGGTTGTTCAAGAAACTTATGAAGGGTCACAACAATCCTATTCCCCGATGAGATAGGGGAAAAAACATACTCCACATCAGCATATCTGAGTTATCCCTACAGATTCAAGAAATACAACAACTCCTAGGGCGGAAATGTTTTAGTGGTGTAATATTAATAATAGTGTGGTAGGAAAGAAACTATTTGGAGCTGAGCTGGTAATAGTGGATGATCATTTGGGACTATCCATAGTGTGGTGAATTATTCCTTTGAATACTACATTTGTCAATCGTTTTTTTATATAGGTGCATCTAAATCTATCATTGTATCTGATGAGGTTTATTTTCTAGGGTTAACTGTGGAAATGATACCTTCTATTTTGAAGCTTCATGTTCTTCTAGGTCAGATATAGATTCTATCCATCCTATGTAAAGAATGTTGTTTAGTTTTGGATGATATTAATTGGATGTGGGAATTATTAGGGCTTGAGAAGGATTTGTATGTTATAATATTGGGTATGGATTGGATAACGATGTTTAATTCCCACATTGACTATTATTTGTGAATGGTTAGTTTTATGAGAGGTAATGGTATCGATCATCTCTTTAGAGGATATAAGAATGTGAATATGGGTGAAATAGGCTAATTGGTAACAGTTATTGTGAAAATCTCATATTAGTTGGTGGCATGGTCTTGGTCCTCAATAGAAGAGGTTCAGAGAATCTTTTTTCTGGTAGAGGATGATTAGTCTATAGATGTCTTTCCGGATGAATTCTTTTGGTTTCCACTAATTAAAGAAATAGAGTTCAGGATTGATCTCCTCCAATGTACCAATCTAATATCAGTTACGTCTTACCGAAAGGAACCAGAAATTTTTTGGGAATTGAATGTGCATTTGGGGGAGCTATAAAATGAAGGGTTCATCCAACGTAGCATGTCTCTTTGGAAAGAATTGTTTTTTGTCCAAAAGTATGATGTTAATCATTCTTAGTATATTTATTATCATAATATTAACCAAGTTATAATAAATAATTGATATCCACTTCCTCGCATTGATGACATCTTTGATCAATTTAAGGGAGCACATTGGGTCTCCCAGATTGACCTACCATAAGGATATCATCAGTTGTGGGGGATAAAGGTGGATATTCCAAAAACATCCTTCAAAATTAGATTTGAAAATTATGAGTATGTGGTTATTCCCCTTGGTCTAATGAATTCACCACCAGTATTTATGGAATTGATGAATTGGATATTTCAGAGATATTAGGATTATTTTAGCGTGGTATTCATGGATGATATATTATTTTATTCAAGGATAAAGGTAGAGAATTATAAACACTTGGAAATAGTTATAAGAATCATGAGATCACATTGGTTGTATTGAAAATTATCATAGTCTAATTTTGGGATATAATATGTTCATTTCTTTTACCTTATTATTTATTATCAGGGTGTTTTAATGGATGCAGATATGTTATAAGTGGTTATTTCTTGGCTAACAGCAAATAATATCATTGGAATACAGTTCTTCCTTAGTCTAGATGAATATTATAAATTCTTTTTTTAGGACTTATCATGATTATATTCAACTAATATATCTTCAAAAAGAAATAACATTCCATTTCAATAGAATGAGAAGCATCAAAAATATTTTGATGAGTTTATTTTTTTCATTATATGAGCACCAATTTTAGTTTTTCATGAACTATGGAAAGGGTACTTGGTGCATTATGATGTATCAAGATTAGGTTGGGGTTTTTTATCATGAAAAATGATCATGTGGTTTTGTATGTATCATGGTAGTTGATGTTTCATGAGAATGACTACCAAAAATATGATTTAGAGTTCATAACTGTGGTGCATGTTTTGAAAACATGACATCTCTATCTCTTCACTGAAAAATTTATAGTGTATACCGGTCATAAGATCTTGAAGAATATTTTCTAATAGAGATATTTGAGTTTGAGGAAAATTATATTGATGGATTATCTTCATATATTTGAATTTTTCTTAATGTACACATTGGGTAAGGGAAATTCGGTGATGGGTTTATTAAAGAGGAATTCAAGTGTTCCGGTTGAAAAAGATGCTTCAGATCAATGGTAGTTGATGTTGATTATAGCTAATATGAGGTTGGAATGTGAATATCGAGTGATATACCAATTTTCTTTCCATTCTCATTGGTTCCTGACTTTGTTGGTTTGGATAAAAAGGATTAGATGTCTGATTCATAATGTCTGTCTATGAGGTCAAAACATAATAGTGGAGAGACCATTGAGGGCATGAAACTGGATATAAATTCTGTGTTTTTATTTTGGAATCACATGTTTGTACCATTGTATTTTTAAGAGAAACTTCTTTGTGCTTATCATTATTTCATATGGATCTTCCATCTTGGAATTTAAAAATTTTATAAAGCATTAATTTCATAGTTTTGGTGGTCCGGTATTAAAAGAAACATGGATGAGTTTCTATCGATATGTTTGACTTGTCAGAAAGCTGAGGTAGAGAATCATTAGTTAGAAGGTATGTTGTAGTCTTTACTTATCCCAGTGTGTAATTGGGATTAGATAACAATGGATTTTGTTTCAGGTCTCCCATGACTGGTTAGGAAGCATGATACCATACTGGTGATAGTGGATCAGCTCACAAAGTCAACCCATTTCATCCCTATTACTTAATATTATATATTGTTGGATCATTCCAAGATCAGTATCCATAGGTTGGAAAAGAGGGATGATGTACGAGTGTCAATTATATTAGATAGAGATCTGAGGATAACATCTCATTTGTGGAAACCTCTACAACATGCCCTAGGGAATCTGTTGATGATGAGCACAACATTTCATACTTAGACAGGTGGGGAATCCTAGATAACAATGAAACTGTTAGAAGACATTTTACAGGCTTGTTTGACGTATTTTGGTGTATCATGGAAGGATCACTTATTGTTGGTGGAGTTATCCTACAATAACATTTACCAGTCCTCTATACATATAGATCCATTTGAAGTGTTTTATAGATGATCGTGTCATTCTCAACTGTGTTGGGTGGAAATAGGTGAGACTTCGATGGTCGGGTCGATTCTTGTCCAAGATACATGAGAAAATAATAAATTGATCATAAAGATAATTGAGACAACTCAGAGTATTCAGTATAGTATGTGGAAAATCATTGATAAACAATGATGTTTTTGGTGGGTAATCATGTGTTCTTGATAATATTTTCAAGGTTGAGACATCGTCCATTTGGTAAGTAGGGAAAGTTATCTCTAAGGTTTATTGGGACTTTTGAGATACTTGAGAAGGTTAGAGTAGTGACTTCTTAGTTGGCTTTTCTACCATATTTCAGTGTAGTGCACAATGTGTATCATATGTCAGAATCGAAGAAGTATCTTCCAGATTGTGACCATATGATTTTTTGGGGTCATGTTGATCTAGATAAGGGTTCTTATTTGGTGCACGTGCTAGTGCAGATTATGGATAGGAAAGATAAAATAAACCCTGTAAAAATTATGGGTCGTGCTGAGTTTTTTTTGAAACATGGTCAGACTCAAGAGGAGACTTGGTGGCTAGAGAAATAGATTGGCAGGAATTGTCTCAAGCTCTTTTGAAAAATTGATGGTTCTCTACTTTTCAAGGATATAAATTCCAATGGTGGGGAGAATTTAGTACCCCCAGTTTGAGAAAAAGTAACAATTTTCTATGTCCTTTTATATATGTAAAGTGGTTGGGTAATGTTTGGGAAAGTTTAGAAGGGTTTTGGAAAGGTTTGGTGTCTTTTCTAAGGGTGCATAGTTTCATCCCGGTTAGTGGACACCACATAATAAACATAGGTAATGGTGAAAGAAGAAGCATAGGGATATGATATGGAACATGGAAAATGTTCATGGTTTACAAATCATTCCTGCAGCCCATGTAAATCATCTAACTCAGAATAGTGGGATTTCAAACAGTCAGCACACGGTTTGTTTTACTGTGTTGGGAACCCTTTTGGGATTGTGTCAGTCACACAGTTAACACATTTTTTTCTAACCATTCAATCTAACCATGAACTAATTTAAAAATGGGGTTTTTAAAAATGGTTTCACATGGGATATACCCTAAAGAACCCCTTTTCTCTCACACCCATGCCCAGCTTGGGATTTTTTCTTCACAAGGGTTAGGGAACCTCTTCTACTAATTTTGGAAGAAAATAAAAGGGTTTTCTTTGTACGATAAAGGTAACTATATTTCAATAAGTCTCCTCTATTGGTTTTTTCTGGTTTTTATAAGATATACATCTCCCAGTCTCTCAATTTTCTAGATCTACACTCTTCCTATGTAGATATATATTTCTCGTTTTCTAAAATGATGAGAGTTGGGGGTTTTGCTATTAAAAACAGATATCTAAGGTGATATTGTTATGTTTTCACCAGGATTTATGTTGTGGTTGTACATTGTTCAATTTCTTAGGAACCCTAAGGTGGGTGGATTCTCTATCATCTCTATTTTACTAGAACTAGATGAATTAATTTAAAATTTGATGTTTTTTCATGAAATTTATTTTGATGGTGTTGTGTGAAGCTTAGTTGAAACCCATTTTTTTGATCACGTAAGGATTTTTGGGAAAATGGGGTATTATTGAGATTTTTTTTTAATTTTTATTTTAAAATGGTCATTTAAAATTGGGAGAATTTTTTGATTTATGGAATATGGTTTGTGAAAATTTTCTTTCAAACAAAAAATTATTTTATTGATTTATGGTTTGGTATGAATAATGGACTTAGGGTGGTCTTAAAAAATGTAGGATTTATTGAAGAGGTTGGGGATGTAATGTTGAAATGTGGTTGGAAAAAATTATTTATTTTGCTTTCTGCAAATCGTGTGTTTTTATGATTTTGATAGATATTGATTGATGGTATTTTGGGATTATCTGACATAATAATGGGGTAGTTGAGAGGCATAGTGGTTGTGAATGACCACCATCAAAGGATTTGAATGTGGGTATAAAGTAACAATATTAAAATTGTATGCGGTTGTATGTGATGTTCCACTTTCAATGGTCACACCAAGCTTGGGTGTGCGTGAAACTTGGGCACATGGTTGGAATATGTGTGTTTCCATTCCATTTGGAAAGAATTTGACATTTTGAAAGGGGATTTGGGTAAAAGTCATATTTTGTTGCATTGGTTGGTTTCTTTCATTAGGGTTGTACTGATTTGGGTGACTTTATTTGTGGAATGATGTGTTTGGATTGTTCTTATTTATTGAACCATTTTAATGGCCTCATATAAATTGGTTTATATAACTATTTTAATGTGTTGTATCCTAGTGCTCTATGTAGGGAATTCATTGGGGGAAACCTACAAGGAATTTTTACCCACCCCCTACTTTCTCACTTTGGTGCTTTTTTAGATATTGTATTCTGGGTCATATGCAAAGTTAAGGAATCTCATTTCTTTAGTTGTTCATCGCGATTCTTGGGTTTTATTGTGTCACTTGAAGCATGAAGCTTGGTGAGGATTTATTGACTTGTATCTTTAGCTCTTTTGGGTTTTGTGGTTTAGTCTTCCACTTGGTACACTAATTATAGATTTTTTTTTGTTCATATTGTTCCTTTGGTTTTTTGAGTTGTGAAATATTTTTGACATGAATCATGTAGTTATTTTGGTATTGAAAGGTTTGGTTGGGTGTTTTCCATCAAAATGGTAAATCATCCCCCGCCATTCATGAAGCCCTCAAGATTTATTTCCAACCTTTGGTGCCTTGGGGATGTCACCTATGGCCAAGTAGAACCTCTTCATGATCTCAAGATAATGAGGAGGGGTGGGATGTTACGAAGATTTTTTATGGAGTACAATTATTGTTTCATAGATGGTACACTTATGGATCTTATTCGATAGTTAATAATTCTTCTTGTTACATAAATATTCATTAATTATAAGAATTAATTTTTATATGGATTATACATCTATATTACTATTACATAATTATAAAAACATCTTAAAATAATAATCACTTCCACCAGTTACTAGTATTTATGATTTACTATATATTTATGATAAAAATAGTGTATCATAGCTCATATAAAGGATAAAATAAACTCAAACAATAATGTATTATAATGAATTCCTAAGTAATAATATATTGTGATAACATTATAATATAAATTTTATAAAATAATGATGGTTTTTTTATATTCAATTAATGTGTAAAATAAGAGTCAAGAATAAGTTAATATAGATTCTAAAAGGAAAAATAGATAAGTGATGTTTTTATAATCCGAGAACTTGACCTCATTTGGATACATTCATTGATTTTGAGGGATCTGTTGATTATATGTCATAATTAAGGATTATATGTGTGGGACTGCATTTTGGGAAAGATAATTTGGGAATATATTGGAGGAATGACTAAGGAAAATGTGTATTTTTTTGTTGGTGGAGCAGGGAACCATTTATTAGTGTGTTAGAATGGGGTTTCCACAAATACCCAATATTTCTAGCGTAATAAAAAATTTAAAAAAAGTAGTCCAATATTAGAAAATGGTTGAAAAAATAAAATGAATTAACTCAAAAACACATTATTATAAAATATCTATAGATTAATTTTTTCATATTTTATCCATTCTACCCAATTTTACCTTTTCCATCATAACTCAGATTTATATTTATAACTTATTTTTTCTCAATAAAATTAAATTTAACATATTTCCTAATTTGGAATGATTTTTAAAAATATTAAATTGATTTCATTAAATTAAATTTCTAATAATAAATAAATTTAATTTTAAAATAAAAATTCTTAATTCATAAAAAATAGTTTTCTTAAAAAAACTTATAAGAAATTATATAAATTAAATATTATTTGTTATCGAATAAGAATTATTATATGAATTCAAGTTTAATTATATCTATTTATAAGGAACAAATTATTTTAAATTCTTATTTAAAGAAGAATAATTTAATTTATTATGCCATAAATAAAAAAATAGAATGAAAAAATTTCAATAAAAAATACCTCCTTAAACATTAAATGATTTTAATTATATTTACTTAAAATAAATTATCTACTAACCATTCATTGAATTCTATCAATCCATTAGAATGAAAATAAATATTTTTATTTATAATTATATTTATCTAATATCATTATTTATAGATAATATAATAATCATCAAAAAGTATAAAAAATGAATAATAATAATAATAGTTTGTTTAAAATATTTTTACTACATTATTAATAACATGTCGAAATTTTCCTGGAATCTACATAAAACAGCTTATGTTCCCTACATAATCCTTTAGGGTAAGATAATAAATACTTCCCATAGTGGGAACTGATTCAGCTAGCATAGATATCGTAGTGATATCTACGATATTGAATTTATCCTATAAATTATTTCACTCAAACTGTAAATTTAAAATCCCAACATAGTATTAGTAAAAGGAAAACCAAAGTGATGTTACCTTGTTCCCATTTTTTAATAAATGAGACTCATCTGGAATCTTTCTTCCACTTTATTCTAGAACTTATTTTTTAAAAATTATATTACACAATTTTATTAAATTAATTTAATCTACACATGTCACTGGCTATATTATAGTTATCATATCCCTAGATAATTTAAATTGGGTGTCAAATATTACTTCTAATAATTTTTTAAAAATATAATTTATCTGAGTAATCACTCTGATGTTTAGTGATTTTATATTCCTAACAGTTGTATATTTCCCACACTAATATATGCCCAATAGTCATATATTCTAGAAAACAATACGACTATAATCTATCTAATTTTACATTTATATATGTTATCTTATATATTTTATTTTAATAATTCATCATATTAAATTATTTCATTATTAAAATATTTACAATATTTTTAATATTTTTAATCTTTATATATTTGTCATTTTTTGTTTCATCTGCATGGGAGATCGTGGTGGTGAATATTTCAATCAGGTTGTATTTTTATTTATGTTTTGTTTTATTCCATTTTTCATTTTGGTAAATATATTTTAATTATAAATATTGTAGTTTATTTTGTTTTATATTATAATATACTACATTAATTAATTACGAAATCTTTATTTTTACTTAAGTGTTTCTTGTAAATTAATTTATCAAAACTATTGGGGTTATTAAAGGTAATTTATACTAAAATTATAAAATTATACATTTTTGTATAATTAAATTCAAATAAATGATTTATTATTATATATATATCCAGTTATAAAAGGTGTGTTACTTATTCACTGTCAATGTCAAAAATATAAAAAAATGTAATGAAAATAATTTTCTTGGACATATGGATTATATTAGATTACACTCCAAGATATACTAATGTATATTAATCACATATATCAGAAACATATACTTTGAGGGTTTTATATTTTTTTACTATTATAAAAATAGATTATTCTGTCATCCATACTTTTCATTCATTGATTCAAGAAATAGTTCAAAATAATATCAACACTTAAGTTGTAAAAAGATATTATTACTATAATTAATATTATAAAACCATTTATAGTGTATCCCATAATCTATATATCATCATGAATAAATTATTTAACTTCTCAACTATCCACATATTTATTTAGTTTCCAGTTTTAATGAAAATTATAAAATTATTAGAGTATTTCCTACATAAGAAATCATTTAGTAGCCCTATTTTTTATTTATTCTCTTCATTTTCTCCTAATAATCCCTATTATAGATATATTATTTTATTTTATTTTTTCAGACAAATAATTAATGAGTAGGTTCTGCCGATGTATCCCATATTTCATGATCTTTCTCAAAATATAATTACTCTTGTTATCAAAATAATAATTTCCATATATACTAAATGGAGTCCATCATTAAAATACATGAAAGATTATATATTATAAATGAAATAACTCCATAAACTATTATAAGATATATAAAACATAAAGATTCATAAATATGACATAACCTTATGTATTTGGTGAATAATATTATTCAAAAATCGTCATTCAAATAATGTTCAAATTCATAAAAGATTAATCTTTTCTCGGACATTAAAATTATTTACGTAAAAAATATATCTATTTCTCAATACATGTACCATTTTTTTAATTCTAGAAGTCTAGAAACATTAATTACAAAAAAATGTAAATAAATATTGTTAATCCCTCTATGCATGTTTGAAAAACATATACAGAATCTATAGTTACCACAACTACAGTACATATAATATTTTTTAAAATTCAATGGGGATAGGAAGATATAATTATATCACAAATTTGGTTAAAAATTTAAATTTGAAATAACATAATTATCATGATATATTTATTTAAGCTCCATATTATCATATTTTTATCTTTATATACCTTTATTTCATTCAATACAAAACTCTATTTTTTTCATTTTAACATAACTAATATATGGTTCATTTATGTTTTTTTCCTTTTTACCATGTTTTTCCATGATTCAATCACATGTATGTTTTTGACTATTGATATGATGAACTAAAGATTTAAAAATATGTAATATATATCTTAAAAAATTGGATGTATCAAAATTTTTGGGTATTGAACTATAACGAATGGGTTCACAAAGCTAGATCTTGTATGAGATTTACATGCAAGTGAATAAATCTTGAAAATGTATACTTTCAAATGTGAAATGAATTAGGGTGAGAAATTATGAAAAAAAACAAGATATAAGATATTTTAAGGCCCCAGAATCTATTGAGTCTCATAAGCCTCTTGGTTTTAAAGAAACATTTTCATTATTATTTATAAATTAATAATTATAAGTGTATACAAATTATTTTTAAAAATTACTATTAATTAAGATATTCTCAGTATTGTTGTCTGTTTGTAGGTTAATTTTTTTAAAATATAACAGTACCTCCCATGTCTAAAAATAACTCACATATATTAAAAAAGATAATCTTAACATTAGATAATTATAAATATTCACAACATTTTTTAATTATTATTTATTAATTGTCTTGTTTTTTATCACTGGTAAAATACTATATGTTTATTATATAAATTTAAATTTATTAATTTTAATTACTTATATTTTTTATAAAGGGGTTTAACAAGACAAGGATATGTTTTACCTTTATATAATATAACTTCTTTCTCCTTTACTAAGAATAAATCCATTAACATTATGTATTTTATGTTTTATATTTACATAGATTTTATATACCTTCCAAAATATGTCTATTAACTTTATATGAATTGATTATTTCCTTAATTTGAACTATATATTATCTTAACATAGCATAAAAACCCCATAATTGACCTTTTAATAAAATAAATGACAGTTTTGTATTACTAATTTACACAAATATGAATTTACCATTATATAAAATCTCCCTTATGTGATTAATTCTTATGGGACCGAACCTTACATGATTTTACCTTTACATAAAATAACCAATTTTGATTTTTGTTTATCATATTCAACATTATGTGAATTTTTATATAATACCTCTATATAAATATAATATTATAGATATTTATGTCGACATGTTTTGTAGGCTTACAAAAATTTTATTCTTAAAAATTTTAGTGATTATGAAATATTATATTTATGAGAAATTCAATTAAATGTTACATATATATAATTCATTCTTGTAAAGATGTATAAAAATGATGATTATGTTAGAATGATTTCTATGAAAATTTGTAATTATTTGTACACACAATCAATGTGATACATATGTTAAATCATATTTATATATTTACCTTCTAAAATGAATTATGATACTCACATTTCCTAACATTTTTATATTTAAGGTTATTTTAAGTTGTACTAAATTTTTTTTACCTATGTTATAAATTCATAACATATTGAAAATATCTAATGACGTTATATGAATTTATTTTTAATTTATTAAAGAATTATTAATGTGTGATATTTCAATATGAAGGTAGATAAAAGAATCTTCATGTTATTGTCTTCTATAACATTGTGAATATGTGACTAGTTCTCAAGAATCATCAAAATGGTCAAGAACATTTTAATACCATTGAATCGGGGACTACCATTTGTAATTTTATCATATAAATGTGAGTAAAATATAACATAGATCATTCAAATGATGTATATTCTATCATCTCATATGTTGAAGTTTTATTTGTTGGCAATAAATTATGGAGAGGAAATATCAATGTTTTATAATAAGATGAATATGATTTCATGGTAAATTATAAAAGAAATATAATCATGAAACATGAAAAAATCACTTTAATATATTCTTGAGAGTTAAAAGAATTTAATTTTTAATTTTATGATTAGAGATATGTTCCAAATGGAAAATACACATACTAGAGTTTGATATGTATTGTCTACAATAGTTTGGAATTAAAGGAGATTGATGTAAAAAGTTTTCTACTAAACATGGTTTTTAACAACTAGTGGAGATATATTTGATAGGACTGAAACCAGTTATACATTTTGATGAATCTAAAAGACTATTAATGAAATGATACATTTATAATATTACTTGATTGTATTTCAATTCATTGAGACATAATTATTGATTGAAAATTTATAAATTTTCAAATTAAATATGAGTGTTGAAGATAGAAGATGTCATGAAATACATTATATTTTAGGATTTAAATTCTTCAAAGTCTATTATAACATTATATACTATGTTTGGATTTATTTTAATAATTCTTGGAATTATTTTTAGATATTTTCACATTATTTTTGGTTGATTAAAAATATATGGAATTGATATCAATATGTTTACAACTGATTTGAAGAAATAATGGAATTATTATACATGAGTAAAAAAATAGACATGTTATTAATCCTGTAGATCCATAATAAAAAAATGTTGTGGGATATGGATAAGAATATTTTGATCCACTTTAAATATATATGGTTGTGTAAGTGAATTTTCAGGTTAATAAAAATAATTAGGTCATACATTAGATAGTTTACCAATGTATAAAAGAAATATCTTATGAGTGTTAAACTTTTGTAGCATATGAAATATTATATCAACATGCAAAGGAATTTTTCATATACAATAGGATTTAATTCTTAACATATTGAGCCCAAAATATATCTTTATTTATGATATTTTACTTTTAGTAATTTTGATAATTTTAAGAATTATATATTTTTTAAGATTATAAATAATATTTTACTGGTACTGTAAACTTCAGAGATTAAATATCATTATCAATTTTCAAGATCATGATTCAGGTCAAGAATATTTAATTCCAAGATAAGTTCAATGTCATATATTAATGATTCTATTTCATAGTTACATTCACTCATAGATAATTCAAATTATTTTAATATTTCATATTTCATGGTAATTTAATGATTTGATATTTTATATGATATATATAAGAATAAAATTGCCTAAGTCTTTTGTAAATTTAAAATATAAATCATATAAAGAATTCGAATGAGTTTTAATAAGAAAATAAAATCAGGTTTCCACTTTTACCAATTTTAAAGAGTTTATAATGATGATTTACCTTCAAAATTTATGCATTTTTAAAAAAATTAATATAGTATTAATTTTCACTAAGGAGTTCCAATAAAATATATTGATACCAACATGATAAGGTGTAAAATATTGATAAAGTTCAAAAAATCAATGTGAATGTTTCTATGAGGACTATATAAAAACCAATGTATCAAAGATATAATAAGTGGATTTCATTTAGGATTGTTTTAATAAGAATAACAATAACTTTTTTCTAGAGTTTTTTTAGAACCAAGGGGAACCGGTTCATCTAAATAAATGGATTACTAAATAAATTAGAATACCATGTTCTAATTATGTCAAAAATATAGAACACATGGAGAAATATATGCGAATAAATGTTAATTTATTATTTCTATAGTAGAAGATATATTTTCATGTGGTAAAAAAGTTATTTGGTGAATACCTTGATCCTTCATTGATTATAATAAAAATTGTAGCAATGAAATGTGACACTATAACTACCTCAAATGTGTCATACGATTAGTAATATAGTTGTAATCTGTAATGATTTTACTGGAAAGTTGTTTGGTTCTATCAAATTGTTTTCATATTGAAAGAATCCATGATTTGGGGGGATAACTAATAATGGAAAGGAGTGGTTTTTTTAGTTGAACATTGAAAATCATGGGTGATGTTTTGATTATTATTTTCAATATATATGAGGTGATGTAGTGGGATTCATTGAGTTTTTATGACCATAGAAATTCTAAGAGGTTTAAAAAATATGAATTCATAAAATTACAAACTTATTCATCACCCATTATGTGTTTAATCATTCATGGGGAATCACAAATGGTAGTATATAAAATCTTGTTCCCACATAATATAAAATAAGTTCTTATATATAAAGAATCAAAATTATAATAATAAAATATGTGTCTCTATGTTAGAAGGAACAAGCTTCCATAATCGGAGGAATATGATGTTTGTATATCATATATCACTCATTCAATAAGTTATGTATGTAGATATTGTATAATTTTTACAGATTATTATGGAAGTACATATGTCATTTTCCAATAATATAATCATGGAATTATATCGAAAAGAATGAAAATAAATTTTGATTTATCTATTGATAAATTTATTCACAAAGGTATGGGTCCTCAAACAACTGATAAAATATATAAAAGTTTATGAAGGAGAAATTAAAGAAATATCAAATTCATGGAATCCAAGCTATAATTCTAGAGGATAATAATATAATATTTTAAATCTAGCTAATGATGAGAGAAATAAATAATAATTTACAAGCTATAATATGATTATGAATAAAATTATAATTTTTGGGGATAGGTTAAATTATTTCTTAATGATGTATATTTTATATTGGTTTGATCAGAATGTGTTGAACCTTGAAGATAGTAAATATTTAAAATTATAAGATTTAAATAATATAATGTTTTATTATTAAATAGGAAAGTATCATTCTTTCAAGAATAAAGAAAATGATGTGATGAATTTTCAGTATATGAGAAAAGTAAATAACAAATAAAAGAAAGATGGAAAACCAAGTTTTTTAGAAAATAATGATGATGATGACATCAACAGCATTATTCTTTTCAACAAAAAATGATTCAATATTAAAAATTGAAAAAGAATGTGGAAGAAAATATCATAGTTCTATAATTATAATGACATTGGTAATGTTACAAATTAATTCCCAAGAAATAAAGTTAAATAATATGAATAACTTAAGAAGGAAGACATATCTCAGTAGTGAAAAAGGTAAAGCAAGAAATAATTTTAGAATAAATAATATTATTTTAATGGAAAATAAATAAAATGAGGAATCAATTAACTCATCACATTATAATGAATATTTCATTTCTCGTGCAGGGAACAGTTTTGAGAGATCTATAAATGATAATGAAGAAGAAAAGATAAAAATACAGTTGAAACAAATGTGAGTTGGAAGCTTTTCTTCATAATATTACATAGCTAATGATAGAAAATTTATAAATAGTAATATAAAATAAAACAATATATACTAATAATAGTTAATATGATACAAAATAAGTATATTGTATTGTTGAGAATAAAAATAATTAATTGAAGGTGGTCATAACTGAGAATATAACTAGTGATCTTGAAGATATATTTGATATAATGTTACAAAAACTTTCAGATAATAATCCAATATGATTTATAATCTCAAACTAATTTGAAAAGTATAAAAGAAAAATAATCAGAGGCTATTGAGGTCATAGGTTAATCCTCGCAATTTAGTTAATAGAATATATCCAACAGTTAGGTAAAATTCTATTCAAATATTTCTAAATACATACCTATTAAATCTTATAATGCAGGGATTAAAACCTGTAAACATGTGTCCACTAATAATATTAGAGAGATTTTTTCTTCTATAATAAAGTTAATGATTTATATTTTAAAGGAATCCACTTCCCTTAGCACAAATATGGATTATATTTTAGTAGGATTGTGGGAAAATCAATCTCGATGGATCTATAACCAATTTAGGGAACAAAAACTACAATTGTTATAATGGTGATATTCATGGTTTGGACATTTATTGTGTTCTTAAAGGTTTAATAATTCATTTACATTGAAGAACCAATGACTATTTTTAGTTATAATTTATGGATATATTCATAAAAGAATAATCATGTTTTCAGTAATTCAACAATGATTTCCTCCCAAAATATATTTGGGTGTTTGAATAAAAAATATGGATGATATGAGGATGAAGGTCATAATTATATATAGTGAATTAAAATTATATCTGATGAATTCTTATATATTTTAAGAGTTAATAAATTTTACAAGGACGTATAGGATAATTCATTCAAGATTTGATATTTCATAAATTCATGTGACCCTTCCAATAAGGATGGTCATGTCAAAGGAGAATTTCTAACAATTTATCTATACTAATTCAAGATATCCATGAAAATGGAAAAAATAAAAATATGTGATAATTATAAAGGAAATTGGGTGATATAAAGAGAATATCATGAAAATTACGGTAATATATCCATATATCATTATCAAATAATTAAAGGAATGATGTGTGAATGGTACAGAAAATCTATGTGTAGAACAAAATATTGTATAAGAATCCTTCCATAGTGATAATATTCTATGAGTAATTTGAAATAGTTAAAAGAAAATTAAGTGTAATTGAGCTATTAGGTGAATAATATTGTAACATATATGAGGAAATATCATGTTGATAATATGAGTAAAAAAACTATTAAGTTTACAGAAAAGATAACATACGTTATGTTTGGAAGAAAGAAGAAGTTTTGGTTGTGAAAAAACTCTTTGAATCAATGTTCATACTGAGAAAAAAAATAGTTCATCAATATTACTTTTTTTTTGTATTTTTGCATTGTACAAACATTAAAACAATTAGAGGATAAAATTTGGTGTTGTACAAACTAAAAGTAAATAAATGCTCAATTATAAAAAGGATAAAATAAATGCATACCTTGTGGGGGAGTGAAATTGTTGTGGATATTCCATATATTTAATCTAGAAATTATTTACATATATGAAAAAATTGAGGCTGAGATAGTTTAATCAAACTTATAACCATAATTTTTCTTTATTCCAAACATATTTAATAATGGGTAGTATTGGTCGATGTAAGGATAAGAAAACAGGGAAGTAAAATTAGATTACACATTAAATTTTTAATGTTTTATTGAATATGGGAATGGGATTTATATTTTTGTTAATTATATATTTATATACCCCTAAAATGAGTAATATAAAAAAATTTACACATGTATAATTGGTATATGAGGTTATTGAAAACTTACCTTATATATCTTCTCTATCTATAAATGTTTCACCTAGATAAACTTAGAGTTCACTAACTGAATTCACTTTTCAATGGAAAATCTTATTGTGTCAACCATCTCTCATTTTGTGGAACAATCTATGATTCTAATTTAAAGGAGGAAGAGAAACATTATTTATGGTTTGTAAAGTAGTTTTATTATATGATAAGACCTTGATAGTTCCTTTTTATTGTTAATAATGGGGTGATGAATTTATTTAACATTTGAGGAGATTAAAGGGGAATTGGTAAATATATATATTGTGGCACATGAAGTTATTATATTTTGAAGTATTATTTATTTCAAATAAAGGATTGAGATGAAAATTCAATATGCAATGAGAAGATGAGTTTTTTTCATTTCTCAATTGCATATGAAATCTGAGGATATAACTTGAGGAAAACACTTTGAATGGTTTAATAGAGTAAGATAAAATATTTATTTTTATTTTGATTGTTGTAGATATTTTCCTTATAGAATATAAAATATCTAGATTGAAGTATTAATTTCTAAAATATTTAAGAATTGAAATATATGGATGTGAAAAACATAATACTAAAACTGGTTCTATGTATCCAGAGGAGTTTCATTTTAGAATATTGACACTAGTTTCCTATCATGAAGAAGCTAATATAATATTACATAATTTATCATTGTGTTATATAGATTAAAGGATACTATAATTTGTGAGAAACAACTCCTGGATGAATATTTACTAAATATTAAAATAATTTTAATAGGATATCGCCAAATAGTTCATGAAATATTCTATCTTGAGTGGTTTATAAACTGATTTGTCTTTTGGAACAACTAATTTTTGGTTTAAATTTTTTTTTATTAATTATTGGATTTATTTAGAGTTTTTTAAATTATTGGAGTTGATTGGGAAATCTCAAAATCAATTTCCAAAAGTTCTGAACTAATTTGAATAAATTCTTGAAGTATCTTGTTGGAGTCTATAAAATAGACAAATAAAAAATCAAACACTTCCTATATAAAATAATTCAATGATCCATTTGTAAAAAAAATCTGAGCAAGAAATAAGATATTATTACTCATAAGTGAGTTATCAAAATTTTAGGAGAATTATGTCATGTGTTATATGGTTTACCTAGGTGTCAAAATATTCTGATAATAAATAGAATTGGGTTTGGTGTATGGTATTTTATTTACATGTAATAGAAATTTCTAAATGAAATAATATTGTTTTCATTTGATATTAGGCTTATTAGATATCTACACAAGATATATTTTACTTTGATAATAGTAGTGAACTTTTGGAATTATGTATTTAAAAGGAGAATAAATTGGATTATGATACTATTAAAAACATCATTGATTAAATAAAAAGATCAATAATATAGACTATGATTAAAATTAAGATTCATTTAAGATGTGATGAGGTACACACTATAAGAGAATGATTCCATGTAATTGTACCATATACTCTTGGAAAATTCAAATGAGTATGATTATACATATTTTTTGGTATTATGTGTTTTATTATTTTAAATCATATGATAAATAAATAAATATCCATTGTCTTTAAGAAATAAAAAAATATGATTTGATGTGGAATTAAAATGATCTTGAATAAGAGAATATTTCAGGATATCAATTTGATTCAATTAAACAAGTTTTAAATTATGATTTACAATAAATATTTTAGGAGTATTTATATTTTCAATATGGTAATAATATTCCTGACAATGAGATTATAATATGTGTTGTTATTAATGAAAAAAGGAGTAGAATATTGAAAGAGATAATGAAAATGATGCAAGAGTTTTTTCTGAGAGCTTGATAAACACCACTATATCAATGAGAGAAGAAGGATTTAACAGTTAGGATTCATTTATTAATAATAATAAAATAACTAATTTGATATATTATTTTATAAACTAAGGAGAACCAGCTCATATAAATAACTAGAGTATTGAGAAACTTTGATGGTTTTATTTTGAAGATAACCTAGATGTAAAAGACTTAGATTATTACATGAAAATACTTATTGGTCTTGTATATTTGTGGGGGAAGAACATTTTTCCATTTCTATATAGGAATCCAAGAGCATAATCTGTAATTTATTTGATTTGCTCATAAATTGTAGTGTAGAAGTGTAAATCTGTAAGTCTCTACATTTGGATGTGTGAGTGGAAACACAATGGGACTATGTATTGGTCATACTATGAAGGTCTGTGGTAGTAAGATCATGTTTTTTAGTGGAAGTATCAATTAACAATTGGACTAACCAATCATTTAAATGAATTTTTATTTATTTTCAATCCTTGTAAATCATTTGTATTATTCCCTTTATTATTTCAACAGTGCATGAGGTAAGCTTATGATAATTAATTAAGTGGACTATAACATTCAGTTGTGTAATATTTTTAGTTCAAAAGTTTAATTCATTTGATAATTCCATTACTTCACCACCACCTCCACTGCCTCAGTGATCATTTAGAATTGGGTAATCACAACATTGAGAGAGAACATTCATAAGAGAGATACGATTGGGAAAAATATTATCTAGTATGACTTCACGTATTTTTGTACTCACAAGATAGATTCAATAAATTATCCTTTTAAATTCATTTTATATAATGTAAATCAAGAATCTTATTCCATAACATTATACACTTCTTTTTATTTTTGATTTTATGGTTATATTTATTTATATTTTTTATTTTTTAGTAATAACTAATTTATGTTGTCCCCATTCTAGTAGAACATTTCTGTTTTTTTTTCATAAATCTTCTAAATACGGTAAATCTATAGGTTTTGACTTTCGAATTAAATTTAGGTGTTTTATTAATTATTCCATGGTTAGTAGAATGGAGAGTGTTTTGGGTTTTTCCTTATTCTAAAAAAATTTTGGTGTATATAAAAGGTTAGCACTCTATTCAAAAGTGAGTTACTGTTTTATTGATTAAACTTCTCCTTACAATGTTAGGTATGAGTAAAAATATATTTTGGATCAATTTATTAGATATAATAAAAAATTATATTATAATTTTTAATAGTTCCAATGCATATCTTTATTTCATAATTTATTAGACTATTATACTTGAATTTTAATGTGCGGAAACTTTTAAATTGAATCCTACTGCTTAAATATAAATAACTTCTAAGAACATATATTCACCCCTACCTATAGACTTATTTATATTTTCACACTAGGTCATTAATATATTTCATAGATTATTCCTCTTGGATATAAGTTTATTTTTTATTTTTTATTGTTCCAACCTGTATAGCCAAAATTTAGTAATCTCAGGAAAAGTATTCTTATTGTGATATCAGGAATGAATTCCAACAACGTATGAATAACCTAAAAACACTATATATATTTTGGAATAATTTTGGTTATTAGATATATAGTATGTATGTATACCTAAAACAATTATTCATTGAAAACTAGATTATAACTGTCAAACTATACAAGCTATCTATGTAGATCCACATACATTAACGAGTATTGATGTGTCAATTTATGCCTTAGAATACAAATTAATGAACATATTACACTAAGATAATAATGGGAACTTGTTTTTTCTATATATAATAATGTAATATAGTTCAATAATTTTAGGTAATACTAATAGTTACACATTACGACTCAGACATGATAAAAGAAAAAAGTAGTGAATTTTATGTTTGGAATACTATTATTTTGGAATTGGTATAGATTATTTTTTTAACTAGAAATTTCATATATTCATAAGCTTCATCAATTTTATTGATTCACCTGGATATTTAGTAACACACAAATATTTTTTGATAAATTTATGTATTAAAAAAATCATTTTTTTGATGGCTTTCTTTACACGCAACCTCAAGTACAAATGAACTGTGATATTATATATTGTAATAACAAAGCCGCTAATTTGATAAAATAAATAAGAGTAACCAAAGTATAGAAATAAAATTTAATTAGTTTTACATAACTCAAACATGTTTATTAATACAAAATACATATTTACTGAATTTCCAATAAAGTCGTTTGATGCTTCAAAAAAATATTTTCTTCAAAAAATGGTTTTTATTGCATTTTATGTATGAATATTACAATTAATTTCACCCACATTTAGTAATTTTATTTCATAAAAATGACATTATATATTAAATTATAACATCAAAATTATTTTAATGTGAAAATTTGGGATTGATTTGAAAACAATATTTTTTTAGTAAATAGTAAAAAAATACAGATTTTATATAAAATTAACTTTTCCATTCAATTATTTACCAAGTAAAAAGATTTTTCAAATTTATATTAAAATTTATTTATACCCATTTTAATAAAAAGTAGAATTAAATATATTTAATTAACATTATTCTAATTTTTTATTACAATATTTTTATACTTAATAATGTATTTTTCTAGAGAAATGTTTTCCATCATGTTTTGCGGTTTAGTTTTTAAATTAATTTATGCCACTTATAGAAATTGAGTTTGAAAAACCAAATCAATACATATAATGAATCATAGTTTATATATATGGTACTGAGGACACTTTATTTTTTCATTATGAATAGTAACATTTGTAAAATGATAGTTACCATGGTAAAAGTTAAAATATGTTGAAAGGATTAAAACTAAAATAATAATGGTGAATATGAATTAAAATATTTTCTAGATACTATTTTATTGTAATATATGTACCCTTTATTATATTATTTACAAATATATGTCTTTTATATCCATTTTTCATGATTAATATATTACTATATTTTAATCTTTTTAAAATTATCATGTGTTTCATCTACCTTTATTATAAAAGGACAAAACCTCTCCTCTCATACTTTCACATAAATATCCACTAATCTCTACAAATAATAGTGAAAATAAATTCCTATAATACCAAAAATGTATTATAGGTCCTGGTTTGATCATATTACCAGCCTTTCAAGTCTTATGGTTTATGCTAAATGAGGTTGTTCATCGAAAAAGTTATACCATCCAAGCGACCACATTCAATTGTATTTGTTCTTACAAATTATATAAACATATTATATCAATAATAACATGATGAAACCATTATCATAAATATACTAAAATTTTATCATATTGATGGTGTAACTTTTATTCAGCTCCTTCTCCATAAAATGTGAAAATAAAGCATCATATGTTCCTATGTGCAGATTACCATCTCACGAAGCGATGTATTTCAATTTTCATCACCAAAATTACTGGATGTTTATTAGGATGGATATAATTTTTTTATATAATATCATGTTAAATTTTATTCTTATGGTATTATAACATCTTATCTACTTTATTACCCATCTATCTTTTGAAAAATGATTTCGTGGTTCATTCATACTTGAGGACTACCACCACTACGTAGCAGTGTGATCAATTTTTCATCCCTGATTTATAAGAAGGATTATAAAAGTATATGTGATGAATAAATAATATTATTATTTTAATATTGATATTCTAAAGAGTATTAAATAGTGAAAAATGTGTAATAATTTAAACATGTGAATCGATACATGCATGGATAAAAGACTACCTTTCCACAAAATGATCATTTTAAGGAAGAATTATTAATAAATTGATCATTTAAATTTCTAAAGGAATTATAAAAGGGATTTTATGTATTAATATGGTTATAGAATATATTTATAATAAATATATATTTATTAAACATTAAATTTGAATGTGTATAAAGAAAGGTGTGACGTGAGGTAAGGGTTTATCTTATGTTTTCATTTTCTTTTAGTATTGTTTGTGATAAATTTCCATTGAGGAAAATCATATGGATATTATCCCTTAAAATACATATATTTTTATTGTCATATTTCTATTTCTATATTATTTATTTATTATATACATTACCCTATTTTTTACATAAAATGTTCAATAATTCTTTTATAAAAAAAATTCAAATTTATTTCCACTTTGGTCTTCCAAATTTTTTTACCATATACATGATCTTTAAAAAAAATTATGTATTTTTTTACCCATACATTAAATTCATTAATATTTTCATTTTCATTATATTTTAATTTTTTATCAATGGTTTAAAATTAATATTTTTAAATAAATATTTTCATAACATATTCATTTTGACTTTTTTAAAAAGTGTGAAAAGAATTTTTTTAGATGTATATGGTATAAACCAAATTTACAACTATAATGACTGTTATATACTTTTAAGTATTCACTACATATTTTTGTGTTTATTTTTAAGGAAAATTATTTCCTCATTATTCTTGGATTTTTAAAAAAAATTATATAAAAGGATTTTTTTAACATGTTTTCAAATAAAGGTTTGAATGTTATTTTAATGATATTTTTGTTATATATAAACATAATTTATGAATTGTTATTATTCAATGGGGATATAATGTTATGCTACCATATTTTTATTTCACTCAATAGAAAATAATTATGTGGATATAAGTTTTATTCTATGAATCATATTTCTTTAGCATGGGTTAATTAATTTATGAGGAAATATTTATGAAACCTATTTCTTTGAAAGGGTTATGTTATTATTAAAAGATTGAATGTTTATGAAATAATTTTATTTTCCATGATCTATATAGTAATTAAATTATAGTATGTTTCTAAAAACCATATTCATTTATAGATGTTTTGATATAATGTATTGATGAATGTTTATGATATTATGGTACACATATATATGGTTTTAATTATGTGATTTATGGGTATAAAATTATATGTTACTCTAATGATTTTGGAAAAGCTGGATATCTCATTATATAAAAAAGACTGGAATTTGTAGTGAACTTGTTTTACTAAGGGACTGTGTATAATAAGATAGCTTTTAGATTTAATCATCACTATGGAAATGATGGAATTGAGAGTGAATCTAATCCACAATGATAGAATTGAATGTGAACATTTAATAAAGAAATGGTTTTCTATACTTATGTGGATTCCAAAAACATATTTTTATTATTATGATATGTAATCATGGATCATGATTGATTATTGATGATTTCACACACTTAAGTCTTTTATATTTATTCATTACAAAGCCTTATTCAATGCTTTATGATTAATGATCATTGAATAACTAGGAATTATTATAGGAAGTTATGATCATGGTTCATGCCTAGGTACTTATAATATACTAAATTATGTTCATTGATTGATATCTATTATGTTTAACCTTACTGAGGCATTTGATATCAACCTTTATTTTTTTTACATTCCCCAAGTTGAGAAAAATTGTTTTAAGTAGGGAATTTCAAAGAGGTGTACAATGTGATAAGATCATTTTTTTAAATGTTAATGATATTTCATGAAATAATATGGTTATTTATCTAGTATCCAAATGGACTAATTCTATACATTAGTTGAGAATCTATTTTTTTGATATGTATTTAATATTCATTTTAATATTGTGTTGAAAACCACAAGGAATGAGAATCTATATTCCTAATTTTTCTTGAGTGAATTCTAGTTATTGAAAGCTTCATTTTTGGACCACATAATCTCAATCAATGGTATATTTGTGGATCTTTAAAAAGAATATGTTATTGGAAAATGGAAAAGACTAACCATGTTAACTTTGATTCATATTTTTATTAGGTTGAATAGAAAATAATGGGGAATTATCATCTACTTATTAGGGATATATAATAAAATTACCATGTTGACTTGTAATGGGGCCAATTTTTATTGGATTGATGAATATGTAAAAAAAAATCAAGTAGTTAACAAGATGATTGTTCATGAATACTAAGAGTACACTACCCTATAAAAAACAATTGTTTTTATTCTACATTAATGCATCAAGAAAAATATTGGTTTATATCCTATTGTATAATGACAAGGTGACATCATATTCCACACTCCAGCTGAGAATTCATGAAAAACAATACCTGAATCATTATTTTTGAGATGATAAGTGTAATTTTTACATTTAAAATATGGGGTTGATCTATTTATGATGTAAGATGAGATGTATAAACTGATCATAAAGGGTTGAAGTATATATTGACACTAAAATAGTTTAAAATCTTCTAATTCAGATTATTGTAATTAAATAATGATAATTAATTCTCAATAGTTTACCATAGTGTAATGTCAAACAAGGTAGATGATAATTTGATTTAGAATGATTGTTCTCATTTTACATAATGATATTGGAATGTAATCCAAAATTTATTGATTTATTTAAGGTAAAAATTGAATTATAACATTCTTGGACAAATACTCATCCATCAAACATTGTGAGGATTAGAGAGTTTCATATAGAAAATTTATAACTACAGAATAAGGTGAGAAATGATCCTGATTTCATCATGATTATTATGGAATAATATGGTTCAGATATATATTATGTGATTCTGTAATACCAGACATGAATAATGAGATTTTGGATGATGGTCATAATTGATCATTCTATATTCATCCTATATGTTTGAGAATATTAACAGATCTAAAAGAATATTTATAGTGTAATAAAATTAAAATTGTTTTTAAAGAGTATATATCATGATTCATAGTATGTGTAGAGACCCAAACTTGATGTACATGGACATTAAATTAATTTTTCATAAAACTTAATATATCACAAAAACTGACATCCAACGACTGTAATAGTTTAGTGTCTTTGGAAACTCAGAACATAATCTTCTAATCATGGTGAAATAACTTCAAAATTTCCCATAAAGATCTTCCCTTTTTTTACCAAAAATTTTTCTTTATATCCTAGGGAAAAAACATAAAAAAGGGTGGGCTCAAATACTTACTAAGGGTAATCATGGAGAAAATATAACTAACCATATACATTTGAACATTAAAATCATGAACATAATGTTTAAACATCAAGATATTGAATTGTGAAATAAACCATGGTAGTATGTAAGGCATATATCAAAAAGGAACATTAATCATGATAAAATAAAATGGGAATAAAATATTTAATTGTGGAAACTATTAAGCACATTTTATGATTTCCATGGTAGCCAAGTAATTGTTACCAAGACCATCACAGTGGACAAAGTCCATTACTGAACTGGGTTTACTTGTTGTTCCAGACATATATTACTAAACAGGATTCAATTGCCGTTCCAACTGTGTCTATATCATGAGATATAAATCTTTACCCAATGCATTGGAGGGAGATATAGGTCCCACCAATATCATTATGAATTCATTCTTATGTGTGCCACAAAAAAAACATAAATCATTCATCATAACCCAACGAATAATAAGGGTTTCATAAACATCATCCCATCATAACATAATCCATATAAAAAATGGATATCATTTCATCATAAGAAAATTAAAACCATGTAAATAATAGTGAAATTATATTTGAAACATTAACATACTAAATAATTTCATCTTATATTGAAAATATTTTTGATAAAACATTTGAAAATAATTCTTGATGAAAACATATTTTCTTCTTAAAATTTTTTTTTTCACAAAATGCCATGAAATTTTAAAAGAAAAGGATTTTTTGCAGAAAATAATCATGAAATATTTTAATTAAGATTCATAAAAATAAGGCGTTATGAAACCGTAAAAATCCATTCATCCCGTATAAGTTAAAAAAACATTCTTCTTGTACTTTTGTCGGAATAGTCAAAAAGTACCTTGTATGGTAAACAAAAGAATGATTGCTTCTATACTACATAGTAAAAGTAAAAGGGGGTAAACATGACTTTAAATATACATGGAAGAATAATAAACACTTTATGAAAATATTCTTATAAAACATGGACATGGATGATAACTTTAACCCCAGTAAATAATTTCATATAAGCAATCTCTAATAAAAATGAGATTGAAAAATTATTCCTTACCTTATGTCCAATTTCTTCTGTATGTGTCCGAGACTCTTGTATAGTGGGTTTAAACATATTATTAACTTATAAAATTACTATAATAATATTTATGATATCATATATGATTCACTTATGACTTTATATTACCAGTTCTGTTGTAAATTTCATGTTAAAATAGCGTTTTGGGTAAAATCGATTAATTTATCATACATGATTTGACTTGTTGTTCTAGATATTATTAATTATATCCTGATTTACATAATTCTAGAATGTAAAACATTATTTATATATAATATATATCTAGAATATAAATAAATATGATAGATCTATAAATGGAATGAAATACATCGTTCATGGATGTAAGAACCCGGATCATCGTTTCAGGTACGCCATTCCTTTTTCTGGAGTTTTTGAGAAAAATAAACTTTCTGGAAATTTTCGTAGTACAAGTCGTGTACTCTTCTCTGGCTCGAAGCCGTGTGCTGGCCATGCCCAGGCCACACACACGGTGTGTAGGGGTGACGTGGAGGCCGATTTTGTCGGAGTGCGGAAAAACCTAGTACACGCCATGTACTCTAAAAGTACACACAACATAATTTTCTTTTTTTACTAAACGCACTGGGGTCGCGCCTGATGGACCGAACACACCCCTTCTCCAATTTCTTCATCGGAGAGCGACCCATACGGCCGGATCTTCCTCGAGTCGCCGCCTCTCTATCTGTTCTCTGATTCGAGCACGGTCGATTGCGTTGGAAGCGCAGTAGTGAGTTCTTCCTTCTGCTTTATCCTTATTCCCTGGTTTCTCCTCTTTCTGAAGTTATTGTGGTTTATTTGTTTCAATTGTTTTCTCAGATCTGCGACATTCTAAGTAGAATCTTTCATCGTTGTTCATGTATATCGATCTCCTAGGATCGAGGTGGGGGGTTTGTTCTTTTTGAAGAATTTCAATCGGTATTTTGTGAAAATTCCACCAATACCCTTGAACAGGGTATTGCATGTTCCTTTTTTTCCGTTTTTGTATTTCCTACTTTTCTTGATTTCTAGAGTATTTGTTTTTACTATTATTATGGTAGTGTTTACTATACTCTGGATGTTTTCCATTCTTGTTTTTCTTGTTTGGCGTTTTGCCGGTATTCATGCCTAGTTTTAGGATAATGGAACTGTTTCTTTGTTATGATGTTGAGCCTTAGAATGATATCCAAGTATTTCTTGAGGTTTATTGGGACGATACATGCATGCTGAGCATGTTAGTTTCACATAGGGTTGTGAGAACCTAGTGTAGTAGACCACAGGGAGAATAGTTGTAAGGGCTTCTCCAGAGTGTCTTTTAATACGATGCGAGACCACAGGGGGAATTGATGATGAGTGCTTCCTTAGAGAGTTTGTAGTTCCTCGATGCGGGCCACATGGGGAATGAGACGTTGAGTTCTTCCCTAGAGATCCTTTAGCATGATACGAGACTATAGAGGGAATTGATGGGGAGTGCTTCCTCAGAAAGTCTATTCTTAGCTGAACCAGAGGGGTGAGATTGTGTGTTCCTCCTAGAGGGTTTCTAGTACATATTGGTTGAACCATAGGGGTTAGGATATGAGAGCTACTTAGAGGGTTACCAATTTTCTACTTGTTGTTGGTTGTATACTTGTGAACTTATATGCTAGTATTGTGGATTGTAGCTGCAGTGTGCTTTTCGGTTTACTGCTTTCCGCACTTTTACTTGCAATGTATTCATTGACTGTTAGGAACAAATATTTGGGTGATTTCCTACTAATATTGTATATCACACCCTATTTGGGCCATGTTTTTGGGGCCAAGCATACTATGTTGTTGCAGGTATAGAAAAGGGCAAGCGCCCTTCTACTTCAGGTTCTTGATTGCACTGGAGTTGGAGAGCATGGGACCAATCCGTGGCTTGAAATACTGAGGAGATTACTTTGTTTTCTTTTGAACTTTGTTTTTCAGTTGTACTTCAGCACGTCGATTTTTTTACTTCTTTCCATAGACATAAGTACAATGTTCCATCATTATTATTATTATACATTACTTCCGCTGTTCAGTTCAGTTGTTGTATGGTGTTTATTGTTTCTGTTATTGTGACTGGTTGTTCTTCCACTGTATACTTTACCGAATGAGGGCATATATTACCCACCGATTCACCATCTCCCTCGCTTCTAGTCAGTAGCCTCTTGCATTTGGATAAATGCTCTTGAGGTCATGTGGCGAACCAGGTATGGGGCACCAGTGGAGGGGCTCTGAATTCAGGTCGTTACAAAGTGGTATTAGAGGAGTTCTTTTCTCTTGCTTTACTGTTTGGATACTTTATACAGAGATAGGGAAGATACATTACTTGGTATTAAGTTGTGCTCGAGAGTAGGTAACCAGTGTACAGGGAAAATCCATACTACCTCGTTAAATTGTAGTTTGTTGGTTTTCAGATTTTACGGTTGATATGATTTCACGTAGAGTAATTCAAATGCTTTGTGTTGTTAATTCCTTGACGATTGCGGTTCTATTTCTGTCGCAACCCAATGAGATGAGGGTAATACATCTCATTAATCATATAGGCACGTGTAGAAATCACATTCCATGCATTCTTTCCATGCCATCTAGGGTGCATTAGTGGTTGCATGTTGTTGTGATAGACTTTGTGTAGATTATGCGTACTGTTGTGATAGATGCTTGATAAAATCTCTGCTTCCTTATTAGAGGATTGTTTGTTTCCTACCTTTCTTAAATGAATACCATGTTTTGATTTGCGGAGTGTATGGTCCCCCACGAATCGTAGTTTGGCACTTCCTTGAATTGTTTTCTATGTCTCTGGGATTCTGTGTAGTTTCTGAGCTACTACCCAGAAAAACCCAGAATACACGGCGTGTACTTTGGACTACATGCCTTGTAGTTGTCAGTCTGTGTCACTGACCGTGTGAGAAAAAACAGGGTGTCATGAGAACAACTTCAGGAACACACCATGTACGGTAGGTACACGCCATGTAGTTTGGAGCTGTGTACCCATCCGGGTCACAAACATCACGGGTCGGGGAAGCTCGAGTACAACACACCGTGTTATAAAGGAACATGTCGTGTAGTCCCGTTCAGGTACCCGGCCGTGTGACAAACAACATGGGACGGTGTCACCTTCAACTATACACACTGTGCTTGTTCGGAATATTCCTTTTATGGTTCATCCATGTAGACGGCCGTGTATTTAACAACACGGGCCGTCAAAGCCTTGTCTAGTAACGTCGTGTTTGTTCAGAACACACCGTGTAGTATTGGCTTAAGTCGGACCGTGTGAGTTAGCCGTGTAAGGAGACTCGGGTAGGGGAATAGTTTTCAAGTACAAGTTGTGTGTTGGGTCAATATGCCATGTAGTTTGAGGTATTACATGACCTGTAGGGTAGGGGTACACGCCCATGACAGTGGATTAAGAAGACACTCCTTGTAGTTTTTATACACACCGTGTAGTCCCGTTCAGGTACCCGGCCGTGTCACGAACAACACGGGATGGTGTCACCTTCACCTATACATACCGTGTTTGTTCAAAACACGTCGTGTAAGGTTCATCCAGGTAGACGACCGTGTATTTAACAACATGAGCCATCTAAGCCTTGTATAGTACACGTCGTGTTTGTTCAGAACACGTCGTGTAGTCTTGGGTTAAGTCGGACCGTGTGGGTTAGTCATGTAAGGAGACTCGAGCAGGGGAATAGATTTCAAGTACATGTTGTCTGTTGGGTCAACACACCGTGTAGTTTGAGGTGTTACACGACCTGTAGGGAAGGGGTATAGGCCCATGTCAATGGCTTAAGAAGACACGCCGTGTAGTTTTTAGACACGTCGTGTAGTCGTGTTTTGTAAACTTGTGTGGTTTCCTCCCCCTATTTCAATTTTTTACTCTTGTGTTTTCTGTATCTGTTAATTCTGATCTAAGGTGTACTTTTGATCTTTCAGATCCATGCCTCCGAGACGTCCTCCGGTTGTACGTCTGTCATCAGGCAGTGATCAGACGCCAGATATGGCTGATCAGGGACTTCCAATCGATCCTCCAGTCGGGCCAGCCTTGGCATCGTTTGTCATACTAGTTGGAGGCAATGATGCATAGTTCAGGAATGGTTTTCTGAGGATGATGCAGACCTTCTAGGGAGCACCGCATCCTGCCACGATTATGGTAGACTTGACACAAGTTTTTCAACAGTAGCATCTCACTACGTTCTGAGGGGAAGGAGGACCTCAGGCAGCAGAGTCATGGTTGGAAGCCATGTTGACTATCTTGAAGCATATGGAGACGCCTCCAGAGAGGCAGATCAATATCACTACCTACATGCTCCGAGACTCCGCTAAGAGGTGGTGGGACATGATCTCACTGGCGGGTCACCAGTATGTCATGGCTAGGGAAAAGTTTCAGCACGTCTTTTATGACTACTACTACCCGGAGACCTTGAGGGTCGATCGAGCCCAGGAGTTCATGAGCTTAGAGCAGGGTAATCTATTTTTCATGGAGTATTCCTCTCGTTTCACCGAGCTGCAGTGTTTCACACCCCTCTGGGATGGAAGTGGTGTATTTTTAGCAAGGAAGTTTCAGGATGGACTCAGGAGGGAGATCCGCTCATAGGTGAACATCTTCCAGTTGACGTCCATCACTTCCATCATCAATCTGGCACTGTTTGAGGAGCACAATCTGAGAGAATCTGGAGCTACGAGCCAAGGTGGTTCTTCTTTTAGAGCTAGTATTCCTCCAGATGACAGCAAGAAGATCCGTAGGAAGTCTACACGCGGTGATCTGAGGAAGCGGGATGCATCATCAGGTATCCAGGTGGTATGCTACCAGTGTGGCCATTCAGGGCACACGAGGCCGCAGTGCCAGAGAGACCCCGTGGAGTACTGATCTTGCAACAAGATGGGTCACCTTTAGCATTCTTCCAGGTTTCCTCACAAGTAACTGGTGACTGGGGTTCTTCTATGACTCCTCATTCAAGAGCAGCCCCACCAGTTTCTCACCAGTCAGGGAACTAGAGTTCTTCCGGTCGTTCGAGCCGAGGTGGAGGTCGAGGCTGTGGTAGTCAGCCACCAGTCCTTCAGCACCAGGATGGTGTATCAACTCAGAGTGTTCAGCCAGGGGTGTAGGGCCGCAGTGCAGGACAGTCTTTCGCTATAGAGAAGACCTATCAGTAGCAGGAACCCGGCCCTTCTACAGTTCAAGGTACGATTTTAGTATCCTCTGTTTTGTCTTCAGCTCTTTTCAATACTGGTGTTATGTATAGTTTTATCTCTGTTTCTGTTATGGAGAGAATTGGGCTCTGTGTCTTTTCTTCTTCTGACTTGTTGACACTAGACACACCTTTGGGGATGAGGACATTTATTGTACGCCAGTATAGAGAGTTCCCTCTCGAGGTTGCAGGGTATAGTTTCTCATGGGATATCTATGTCCTAGAGATGACAGTCTATGATGTCATCCTTGGGATGGACTGGTTGGTTCCCTTCCAGGTAGTCATCGACTATTATCGCTGCAGAGTGAGATTCATTTCACCAGAGAGTGAATATTTTCTTAATAAAGGTGAATGGGATGTTTAGGCGAGTCGAGCAGGACTCGAGCATCATGGGCTAGGAAGGGTGACATCCCAGATTTCTAGTCTTTATCTGGATGATCAGGGGACTTTGCATTTGGACTTTCCTCCAGTAGTGGATCATTTCAGGGATATCTTTCTAGATGACTTTTCGGGTTTTACTCCGGAGCGTGAGGTAGACTTTTCTAATGATCTCGTGCCCAGAGCAGCATCGGTGTCCATTCCTCATTATAGGATGGCTACACCTGAGTTGCAGGAGCTCAAGAAGTAGTTGGAGGAGTAACAGGGAAAGGTTTTAATCCAACCTAGTACTTCTCCTTGGAGTTCTCTTGTCCTATTTGCAAAGAAGGAATATGTTACCCTTCGGCTCTGTGTGGATTATCGAAAGTTGAACCAGTTGACGGTCAAGAATTGATAACCCTTTTCGAGAATCGACGACATATTTGTTCAGCTTAGAGGAGCCCGAGTGTTCTCAAAGATCGACTTGAGGTCCGGTTATCATCAGTTGCGTGTTAGACCATCAGATATACCTCCGACAGCATTCCGGAGCAGGTATGGTCTATATGAGTATACATTCATGTCGTTCAGTCACATGAATGTGCCTGCAATTTTCATGGAACTGATGAACTGAGTGTTCCATCCTTACTTGGAATCCTTCGTCATGGTCTTCGTAGATGATATCTTGGTGTACTCTCACACTCGACACGACCATACCACAAACCTTGAGATTTTTTTGTGTACACTGAGAGAGCATTGTCTTTATGCTAAACTCTCGAAGTGCCACTTCTGGATGGATCAAATTCACTTTTTGGGTCATGTCATCTCAGAGGTAGGAGTATCTGTGGACCCAGAGAATGTGAGATCTATAGTTTTCTGGGAGCATCTGATAAACGTTTTTGAGGTACAGAGTTTCCTAGGGATGGATAGACACTACAGACGCTTCATTCAAGACTTTTCATGCCTATAAGCACCTTTGACAGGTCTGACCAAGAAGGGGGCGAAGTTCTTATGGTCAGAATCTTTTGAGTCAGCCTTCCATGTGCTGAATGGAAGGATGACGTCAGCACCGATACTAGTCTTGCCAGATATAGGCAAGATCTATATTGTTTATTGTGATGCTTCAGGTATCAGGATAGGAGCTATACTTGTGTAGGGAGATGAAGTCGTTGCGTAAGGGTCTCGACAGTTGAGGCCATAAGAGAGGAACTACCCTACGCACGATCAATAGTTGGCAGCTATTGTTCATGCCTTACGCTATTAGAGAAACTATCTTTTGGGAGAGCATTTTGTGGTCTTTACTGACCATAAGAGTCTCAAGTATATCTTCACTTGGCATGATTTGAATCTGAGACAGTGTAGGTGGGTCGAGTACCTTTAGACTTTTGATTTCGAGATCGCCTATAAACCAGGAAAGGGCAACACAGTGGCAGATGCATTGAGCAAGAGAACTCAGATTCAGTCATTTCAGGAGGACAGCAGTGAGTGGAAGCTTATGGCTCTATTCTATAAGATCCATCTGGAGGTGCATGACAGATAGGGATAGACTTTCCTATCTTTTGTAGTTGTTACCTCTACACTACTTGATCGGGTACGGATGCGGAATCTATTAGACTTAGAAGTCTTAGTCGCACGAGAGAGTGTGTCTAGAGAGGACCCTCTTCCTGGATGTATAGTGTAAAAGAGTGAGATATTGCATTTCCAGGGATGCGTACGGGTGCCAACAGACATACGCGAGGAGCTAATTCGGGATTTTCATTCCTCAGTTTGGGCATTTCATCTGGGTGTCACCAAGATGTACCAGGATCTTCATCGCCAGTACTGGTGGCCAGGTGTAAAAAAGGATGTACATGGTTTTGTCATTAGATGATCTACTTTTTAGCAAGTGAAGGCAGAGCACCAGCGACCAGCATGCCTTTTACAGTAGTTTCCCATTCCAGAGTGGAAGTGGAATGATGTTACGATGGACTTTGTAACCGATTTTCCAAGGTCGCCTCGAGGTAACGATGTTGTTTGGGTTGTCATCAACAGTCTCATGATGTTTTCTCACTTCTTGCTGATCAAGGAGACCTTTAGTGTTGATGATATGGGACGACTTTACATCAGATAGATCGTTCGTCTTTATAGAGTTCCACACTCTATTGTTTATGACAGAGATGCGCGCTTTACCTCTTGGTTTTGGAATGGACTTCAGAAGGCCTAGGGTACACAGGTACTTTTGAGTACAACATACCATCCCCAGAATGATGGCCAGTCCGAGCACACGATCTAGGTGCTTGAGGATATGATTCGAGCTTGAATTCTAGACTTTGGTGGTTCTTAGAAGAAGCATATCCCTCTGGTGGAGTTTGCCTACAACAACAATTTTTAGGCGACTATTCAGATAGCACCATATGAGGCTCTGTATGGTAGGACATGCGGATAAACCCTTATGCCGGTTGGAGTCAGGAGAGGCAGCTTTGTTAGGACCTCATCTTTTTCAGGAGACATCATAGCAGATAGTGCTGATTCGGAAGAGGATGGCTACGACACTCTCTCGGTAGAAGTCTTATGCTGATCAGTGGAGATGACCTCTGGAGTTCGAGGTCAGGGATCAGGTTTTCCTACGTGTCACTCCGAGTTAGAGACACGAGAGGATTCAGAGGTAGGGTAATCTTTCACCGCAGTACGTCAGGCCGTTTGAGGTTTTGGATAGAGTTGGTCTGCTTGCCTATCGGTTGCAGCTACCCCAAAGGTACCGGGCCATGCACGACGACTTCCACGTCTCTCAACTCTAATGCTACTTTTCGGACCCGTCTCATGTCTTCCACCCCGAGGAGGTTGAGCTCAAAGTGGATGAATCGTTTAAGGAGCATCTGATCTGGATTTTTGATCGCAGTACGAAGGTTCTCCATGGGCAGTATGTCCCTCTTGTGTGGGTGCTATGGCAGCATGGGCGAGTACAGGACAAAACCTGGGAGAGGTAGGCCGATGTACGATCACAGTGGCTGGAGCTGTGCGAGATTTCTTCTTCTAAGCCTTTCTAGATAAATTCGGGGATGAATTTCTTTAGAGGGGGATGTTTGTAAGAACTTGGATCTTTGTTTCAGGTATGCCCTTCCCCTTTCTAGAGTTTTTGAGAAAAATAAACATTCTAGAAATTTTTGAAGTACACGCCGAGTACTTTCTGAGTACACACTGTGTACTCCCCTCCGACTCGAAGACCTGTGTTGGTCGTGCCCGAGCCACACACACGGTGCATAGGGGTGATGTGGAAGCAGATTTTGGTAGAGTATGGAAAAACCTAGTACACACCTTGTAATCTAAAAGTATAGGCCGTGTACTTTTCTTTTTTTCACTAAATGCACCTGGGTCACGCCTGATAGACATAACACACCGCTTCTCCAGGTTCTTCGTTCGAGAGTGACCTGTATGGACGGATCTTCCCCGAGCCCCCGCCTCTCTGTCCGTTCTCTGATTCGAGCATGGTCAATTACGTTGGAATCACAGCGGTGAGTTCTTCCTTCTGTTTTATCCTTATTCCATGGTTCCTCCTCTTTCTCATGTTATCATGGTTTATGTGTTTCAGATGTTTTCTCAGATCTATGACATTCTAAGGAGAATCTGGCATCACTATTCATGTATATCGATCTCCTAGGATCGAGGAAGGTGGTTTGTGACTTTCTGTAGAAAGTCGATGGGTATTTTGTGCAAATTCCACCAATACCCTTGAATTGGGTATTGCATGTTCCTGTTTTTTCCATGTTATATTGCTTGCTTTTCTTGATTGCTAGAGAAGATGTTTTGCCTATGATTTTGGTAGTTTTTACTGTACTCTAGATGTTTCCCATGCTTGTTTTTCTTGTTTGGAGTTTTACCGGTTTCCATGCCTGGTTGTAGGATAGTGGAATTGTTTCTTTGTTATGCTGTTGAGCCTTAGAATGATATCCAAGTAGTTCTTGAGGATTACATGGATGATACATGCACGCTGAGTATGTTATTTTCACACAGGATTGTGAGAACCTAGTGTTGTAGACCATAGGTAGAATAGACGTAAGGGATTCTCTAGAGTGTCTTTTAATACGATGTGAGACTATAGGGGGAATTGACGATGAGTTCTTACTCAGAGAGTCTGTAGTTCCTTGATGTGGGCCACAGGGGGAATGAGATGTTGAGTGCTTCCCCAGATAGCCTTAGCATGATACAAGACTATAGGGGTAATTGACGGTGAGTGCTTCCTCAGAGAGTCTATTCTTAGCTGAACCGAGGGGTGAGACTCTGTGTGCCTCCTAGAGTGTAACGACCCGAAATTTTAAATAAATATTGTTTCCTAATTTTATGTGTTATTTTATTTTATTTTTATACTCAACCAAAATGTTTCATTTGGTAACATGAGTATAATTAAAATGAGACTGTTGGGTTTTGACTGTTATTTGACCATTGGTCAATATGACCGCTGGAAACTAAACGTTTTGACTATTGTCTCTAAATACATGTAATATTGGTTAATTAATATAGAAAGAAGATTCGATGGCCTCACCCAGTAGTCTTGGACCGATCGAAGCTCATCTAACATAACTTGGGAAGGAGGGAGCACCACTAGGCTTTGCTCTGGACCAAACCCAAGCTGAACTTCATCGTATAAAGCTAGAACGGGATTGCATTCGCGAGAAGTTCAAACTGATAGAAATTACTACTCATGCGATGTTGGCCGAGCCTCCCTCGGATTCTCTCACCTTAGCACACCTTACACTTAGGTCCTATGCAGGTGTGATAAGGGGCTATGTAAGGAGACCATAACTGTCTTGTGTAATCCTTTGTTTTAAAAAAAATTCGATTTCTTTTTTGAATTTTCAAATGACCGGATAAATATAGTATGCATATTTTTGATGAATTTTAGAAAAATGATATTTTAAATATGTTTATGTAAACCCTAAATAATTAAAAATGTGAAATGATTTTCAAAAAATGGTCTTCTACAATTATGTTCAGTATGAAATTTAGAGTCTAATAAGATCAACTTGATTTTTGATGAATAGTAAATTATGAATAGTGATTTTATGATTAGGATTAATAGTGTGTCCAAATGGATTAGTAATCTCACTTAAAGAAAGTATTAAAATAAGCTAGGCACTTTGATTAAGTAATGTGATTCAATAAAATGGTTAAATAACAGTTTCATAGATTATTATTCAAGTATTAGTTTTTTCGGATGAATAGTGTTTTTTAATTAAAATTTTAATTAAAAATATTTAGAAAATTATTTTTATAAAATGGACTTCATTTTTGAACTCAGAGCATCAATATTATGTTAAGGTAATTTTTGGGAATTTTTCTGAAAAAAATAAATTTTCGATGAATAGTGTTTTTAATTAAAAAATTAATTAAAAATATTTAGAAAATTATTTTTATAAAATGGATTTCATTTTTGAAATCAGAGCATTGATATTTGGTTAAGGTGAAATTTTGGGATTATTCTGAGAAAGTTGAATTTTCGATGAATAGTGAAAATACAGTTTTTAAGTTACGGGTGTTTAATGACGACATTAAATGATGTATTAAGTATGTAATCAATATGGTCGACTTATGAATAGTAAGATAAGGTATGTGGTGTCCCAAGTGGCTAATACCATGGGAAAATACCAAGGGCAAGCCCATGGTATTGCCAAAACCACTAATGAGGTGTCCCTTGGCCATTAATGCCTTGTCCCCTCACTTTCCCTATAAATTCCAAGCCATCCTCTCATCCATTCGACTCCCCACTCTCCCCCAACGAAGTTTTGATCTTATTACCTCCCAAGGAGTCCTCCCAAGGTGCCCCCAAGCCCTCAGTCCAAACCATTGAGTTTTAAGAGTTACGTTTTAAGATAAGGGATCTGACCTCTCTCTTTCTTTTCAAGTAATCTCTTTTATGTAATTTCTTTTATGCTCCATGTTCTTATGTTAAAGGGTGTTTTTTTATACTTCTATTACTTCCCTTTTCATTTTCACATAATTAGATATCCCCTCTTACTCTCATTATTTCGTTTTATGAAGTTTTAAGTGGCGTCGTTAGGCTGCCGAAATATTTGTAACAGATTCTTTCTCCCTTCTCATTTTTCAAGATCTATTTTCATGTAAAGTATATCAAGTTCCTCTTTATTATGTTGGGGTATGATCTCTAAATTTATAATACTGATCTTTTATGTTCATATGATGAGAGACCCCATTTGATCTCTTCAATTCAGTATTTTGATGTTTTAAGTGGCATCGTTAGGCTGCCGAAATTTTAAGTGGTTCTTCACCCTTCTCATTTTGAAGTTCTACTTTCATGTCAATTATTTCAATTTCCTTTTTGTTATGTTGGGGTATGATCTCTATATATATCATACTGGACTCTTATGTTCATATGATGATATACCCCATTTGATCTCTTCAATTAAGTATTTTGAAGTTTTAAGTGGCGCCGTTAGGCTGCCAAATTTTTAAGTGGTTCTTCACCCTTCTCGTTTTGAAGTTCTACTTTCATGTCAATTCTTTCAAGTTCCTTTTTGTTATGTTGGGGTATGATATCTATATCTATCATACTGGACTCTTATGTTCATATGATGATAGACCTCATTTTATCTCTTCAATTCAGTATTTTGAAGTTTTAAGTGGCGTCGTTAGGCTGCCGAATATTTTAGGGGATTCTTTCACCCTTCTCATTCTTTTCAAAGTTTCACTTTCATGTCAAGTCTTTCAAGTTCCTTTTTAACTATTTTGGGGCATTATCTCTATATATATCATACTGAACTCTTATTTTCACATGATGAGAGACCCTATTTGATCTCTTCAAATCATTTTGTTTGAAGTTTAAGTAACGTTGTTAGGCTGCCGAACTTTCATAAGAGAAATCTAATTTTTATCTTCCTTACATGTTTTTCATTTCAAATGGTATGTCCTTGAAATTTCATTACCATGATCATGCATCCTTATTATTCTGTTGATATACTGTTTTATGGGTCATTTATGAATGTTTGACCCATTTTCCGTCTCTTTTTAATGTCTTCTAAAACCTCGTAACATAGCCATTATGCTGCAGGATTTCCGTCTCAAAATGTCTCTCTCTTTTTCTAACGTTCTTTTATATTATTAAGTGAATACTCAAAGCTCTTTCTTCTAAAGGGGTATTCACATATATACCAAAATGTTCTATTTTAATTTCTGGGATTTACATAAATGAGACCCACCTTCCTTTTCTGTGGGTTTTAAAGTGACGTAAAGATCATGTCTTTAAAGTAGTTTTTAAAACGTTATGATTATGAAATGAAACTCATTTATTTTTTATATATGGGTTATTTATGAAATTTTTTATGATGATATATGTGGCTCACATGATAATAAAGTCAAATTTAAGGGTGCGCCCTGATAGCGCTCCAATGCATTGGGTAATGATGTAACCACTAGAGATTACAATTTTCACAATACCTTGGTGAATAACCTTGGTAATTTTCAAATGACACCTTGGGGATGGACCTTGGTGATATGTTCATGATTTTCTATGTTAAATTATGTATCCACATCTTCAAGTTATGAAAAAATTTTATTTTTATTATGATATGCCTCATGATTTCATTTTCATGCCTTAAAGTTCTTTTCATGACTTTATTGATGTATCTCAAGTTCATATGTAAAATGTTTCACTTGTTTCCCTTGCTGGGCCTTCTGCTCACCCTTCCTTTTGATGTATGTCCCTAGGTTTTGAGATGAAGTAATGATCCTAGGGTGAACATGAGGATAAGCCTTTCATGTTTTTAAGAAGAATGTTTTTTTTGTTTCATGTTTTAAGTTCCTTGTTTCCAAGACACTAAACCTTAAAGATCCAAAGTTCCGTGTAATGGAATGAAAGTTATGTTATAAAAAGACAGGATACTATAGTTGGTATCAAAGGATGGTTTAGTTATTTGTGGAAATTAGGATATGAAAACTCTAGGAAGAACCCTATAGAAAAGTTTAAATATAGGAAATATTCCTGGTATTTTGGTGAGTATTGAGTAAGGGGTTGCCAAGAAAATACATCTCTGTCTGGATACGAGCAGGTAGAGGTGGCTCTGGCACAGATGTACATAGGGGTAAAACCTGAAAACGCCTCTTTGAGCTAGACTCGAACGGGAACTGGTACACGACAACAGGCCTTGCTGCACTCTTGGTTACGACACTCCCGGGGGATATTCTTTGGTAAATTCATAAGCTTGGTATGAACCATTGTTAAAGGAACAAAGATAAAATAAAATAAATATTCACATAAGAATATATTATCATGGATAACCTAGATGGGAACCTAGGGGATCACAAGTTAGGGTATACTTTTCTTCAACAATTTATCCTTATATGCTTTAAGTTCCTTTTCATGATTATTGGTTAAGTATTTAAGCCTCTAATTATACTTTATATTCTTAGTTAATGGTGGGAAATGGAATAACGTGTCCCAATAACCAATGTGATAGGAAATGCGACAATTTTCGTATTAATATGACAGAGATGATTAGGGGATTAAAAGATGATTATTATTTTGGAAGACGTTCACTATTTTGGGGACCCTATATGATCGAGGTAAATAGATTACTATAGTATTTTCATTGAGGAGTAAGGTTGACTTATATTTTGATGAATTGACGAATTTAAGGTGGACTTATAGTAATTTAGGTTACTTATGGGAATGATTAACCTATCTTGGGTAAAATATGTTTAGGTTAGCTACTTTTGTTATAAGATTTTAGGAGTGGTTGATGTTGTCTGGAGATGAACAATGAAGTTGTTTTGGAAGACTATGTTATCAAATCCTTCTTGTATTTGAGTTTCAATCATAGTTTGGTTTATTTTGAGGAATTTTAAGGACCGTTATTTATGGAATGGTCTATGATGAACTTTGGGTGGTACCATGGAACTTTGAAGTTTTAAAAGTAGTTTCCATTCCTATGGGATTCTTTCTTTTTGAAGAGTTGTTTTACCTTAACCTTTATGTTTTTGGGATAATGTTTAAAGATATAAGAAATAGATGGTTAATCTTTTGTAGATTATGTGATTCTCTAGAAGATGATTCTTGTGCTTTTATGAGACCAGGTGTTTTTGAATTCTCATCATTTGGAGAAAAGATTAGTGTTGGTAGGGACTTATAAAAGGATGAAACTCTACTTGAAGGTAGGTATATTTTCTTATGTTTTTGTTCTATGTAGTAAATGAATTCATCAAAATTATGAAAAGAAATGTAAAACAAAAATGTTGTTGGTTTACGTTTCCTACTAGGTAATCAAAGACCGTTTACACACATCATAAGTTTGGGATTTTCTTATGGTTAACTTTATCCTAATAATGTTCTCTATCACTCTCCCTCAGAACATGACCCTTTGTTTTCTCCTCCATGTCCATGTTTTCCTACATGTAATCCTAGTGTGGGTAAACTCGGGCGACCTTTATACTTCTCTTTCTTTCTTTCTTTTAAAGTAATAGTTTTACTGACTCCTTTTCTGATGTGGGACTTTCAATGAAATTTCAAAACCCAATTTTAAAAATTGTGAGGATGCAATTTCTTAAGGGGGGAAGATTGTAATGACCCGAAATTTTAAATAAATATTGTTTCCTAATTTTATGTGTTATTTTATTTTATTTTTATACTCAAAAAAAATGTTTCATTTGGTAACATGAGTATAATTAAAATGAGACTGTTGGGTTTTGACTGTTATTTGACCATTGGTCAATATGACCGCTAGAAACTAAACGTTTTGACTATTGTCTCTAAATACAAGCAATCTTGGTTAATTAATATAGAAAGAAGATTCGATGGCCTCACCCAGTAGTCTTGGACCGATCGAAGCCCATCTAACAGAACTTGGGAAGGAGGTAGCACCACTGGGCTTTGCTCTGGACCAAACCCAAGCTGAACTTCATCGTATAAAGCTAGAACGGGATTACATTCGCGAGAAGTTCAAACTGATATAAATTACTACTCGTGCGATGTTCGCCGAGCCTCCCTCGGATTCTCTCACCTTAGAACACCATACACTTAGGTCCTAAACTGGTGTGATAAGGGGTTATGTAAGGAGACCGTAACTGTCTTGTGTAATCCTTTGTTTTAAATAAAAATTTCGATTTCTTTTATGAATTTTCAAATAACCGGATAAATATAGTATGCATATTTTTGATGAATTTTAGAAAAAGGATATTTTAAATATGTTTTTGTAAACCCTATAATTAAAAATGTGTAATTATTTTCAAAAAATGGTCTTCTACAATTATGTTCAGTACGAAATTTAGAGTCTAATAAGATCAACTTGATTTTTGATGAATAGTAAATTATGAATAGTGATTTTATGATTAGGATTAATAATGTGTCCAAATGGATTAGTAATCTCACTTAAAGAAAGTATTAAAATAAGCTAGGCACTTTGATTAAGTAATGTGATTCAATAAAATGGTTAAATAACGGTTTCAAAGATTATTATTAAAGTATTAGTATTTTCAAATGAATAGTGTTTTTTAATTAAAATTTTATTTAAAAATATTTAGAAAATTATTTTTATAAAATGGACTTCATTTTTGAACTCAGAGCATCGATATTATGTTAAGGTAATTTTTGGGGATTTTTCTGAAAAAAATAAATTTTCGATGAATAGTGCTTTTAATTAAAAATTTAATTAAAAATATTTTGAAAATTATTATTATAAAATGGATTTCATTTTTGAAATCAGAGCATTGATATTTGGTTAAGTTGAAATTTTGGGATTATTCTGAGAAAGTTGAATTTTCAATGAATAGTGGAAATACAGTTTTTAAGTTACTGGTGTTTAATGACATCATTAAATGATGTATTAAGTATGTAATAAATATGGTCGAATTATGAATAGTAAGATAAGGTATGAGGTGTCCCAAGTGGCCAATACCATGGGAAAATACCATGGGCAAGCCCATGGTTTTGCCAAAACTACTAATGAGGTGTCCCTTGGCCATTAATGCCTTGTCCCCTCACTTTTCCTATAAATACCAAGTCATCCTCTCATCCATTCGACTCCCCACTCTCCCCCAACGATGTTCTGATCTCCTTACCTCCCAAGGAGTCCTCCCAAGGTTCCCCCAAGCCCTCAAGGTCCAAACCTTTGAGTTTTAAGAGTTATGTTTTAAGGTAAGGGATCCGACCTCTCTCTTTCTTTTCAAGTAATCTCTTTTATGTAATTTCTTTTATGATCCATGTTATTATGTTAAAGGGTGTTCTTTTATACTCCTCTTACTTCCCTTTTCATTTTAACATAATGAGAGATCCCCTCTTACTCTCATTATTTCGTTTTATGATGTTTTAAGTGGCGCCGTTAGGCTGCCGAAATTTTTGTAACAGATTCTTTCTCCCTTCTCATTTTTCAAGATCTATTTTCATGTAAAGTATTTCAAGTTCCTTTTATTATGTTGGGGTATGATATCTAAATTTATCATACTGATATTTTATATTCATATGATGAGAGACCCCATTTTATCTCTTCAATTCAGTATTTTGAAGTTTTAAGTGGCGCCGTTAGGCTGCCGAAATTTTAAGTAGTTCTCCACCCTTCTCGTTTTGAAGTTCTACTTTTATGTCAATTATTTCAAGTTTCTTTTTGTTATGTTGGGGTATGATCTATATATCTATCATACCGGACTCTTTTGTTCATATGATGAGAGACCCCATTTGATCTCTTCAATTCAGTATTTTGATGTTTTAAGTGGCGTCGTTAGGCTGCCGAATTTTTAAGTTGTTCTTCACCCTTCTCGTTTTGAAGTTCTACTTTCATGTCAATTCTTTCAAGTTCCTTTTTGTTATGTTGGGGTATGATCTCTATATCTATCATACTGGACTCTTATGTTCATATGATGAGAGACCTCATTTGATCTCTTCAATTCAGTATTTTTAAGTTTTAAGTAGCTCCGTTAGGCTGCCGAATTTTTTAGGGGATTCTTTCACCCTTCTCATTTTTTTCAAAGTTTCACTTTCATGTCAAGTCTTTCAAGTTACTTTTTAATTATTTTGGGGAATTATCTCTATATCTATCATAATGAACTCTTATGTTCACATGATGAGAGACCCTATTTGATCTTTTCAAATCATTTTGTTTGAAGTTTAAGTAACGTCGTTAGGATGCCGAACTTTCATAAGAGAAATCTAATTTTTGTCTTCCTTCCATGTTTTTCATTTCAAATGGTATGTCCTTGAAATTTAATTACCATGATCATGAATCCTTCTTATTCTGTCCATCTACTGTTTTATGGGTCATTTATGAATGTTTGACCCATTTTCCCTCTCTTTTTAATGTCTTCTAAAACCTCGTAACATAGCCATTATGCTGCAGGATTTCCGTCTCAAAATGTCTCTCTCTTTTTCTAACGCTCTTTTATATTATTAAGTGAATACTCAAAGCTCTTTCTTCTAAAGGGGTATTAACATATATACCAAAATGTTCTATTTTAATTTCTGGGATTTACATAAATGAGACCCACCTTCCTTTTCTGTGGGTTTTAAAGTGACGTAAAGATCATGTCTTTAAAGCAGTTTTTAAAACTTTATGATTATGAAATGAAACTCATTTATTTTTGATATATTGGTTATTTATGAAATTTTTGATGATGATATATGTGGCTCACATGATAATAAAGGCAAATTTAAGGGTGCGCCCTGATAGCGCTCCAATGCATTGGGTAATGATGTAACCACTAGAGATTACAATTTTCACGATACCTTGGTGAATAACGTTGGTAATTTTCAAATGACACATTGGGGATGGACCTTGGTGATATGTTCATGATTGTCTATGTTAAATGATGTAGCCACATCTTCAAGTTATGAAAAAGTTTTATTTTTATTATGATATTCCTCATGATTTCATTTTCATGCCTTAAAGTTCTTTTCATGACTTTATTGATATATCTCAAGTTCATATGTAAAATGTTTCACTTGTTTCCCTTGCTGGGCCTTCTGCTCACCCTTCCTTTTTATGTATGTCCCCAGGTTATGATATGCAGTAATGAGCCTAGGGTGAACATGAGGAGAAGCCTTTAAATTTTTTAAGAAGAATGTTTTTTTTGTTTCATGTTTTATGTTCCTTGTTTCCAAGACACTAAACCTTAAAAATCCTCAGTTCCGTGTAATGGAATGAAAGTTATGTTATAAAAAGACTGGATACTATATAGAGGGTTGCTAGTACTTGTAGGTTGAACCATTGGTGTTAGGCTATGAGAGCTACCCAGTGGGTTACCTGTTTTTGACTTTTTGTTGGTTTCTTACTTGTGTACTTATATTCTAGTATTGTAGATTGTAGCTGTTCTGGGATTTTCTATTTACTTCTTTCCACACTTTTACTTACCTTTTATTCATTGACTGTTTGGTATAAATCTTTGGGTGATTGCCTACTAGGATTTTATCTCACACCTTATTTGGTCTATGCTTTTGGGCCCAAGAAAACTATGTTGCTGCAGGAATAGATAAGGGAAAGCGCCCTTCTACTTCAGTTTCTTGATTGCACTAGAGTTCGAGAGCATGGGACCGAGCCGTGGCTTGCGATGTTGAGGATTTTACTTTGTTTTCTTTTGCACATTATTTTTCAGTTGTACATCAGCACCTTGGTTTTTGTACTGCTTTCCATAGACATATGTACCATGTTGCATCATTATTAATATTATACATTGTTTCCGCTGTTCAGTTCAGTTGTTGTATGATGTTTATTGTTTCCGTTATTGTGACCGGTTGTTCTTCCGATGTATACTTTACCGAATGAGGGCATAGTTTACCCACCGATTATTGTGATTGACTTTGTATAGATTATGCATGTTGTTGTGATATATGCTTGATAGAATCTCTGCTACCTTGTAAGAGGATTTTCTGTTTCCTACCTTGATTAAATAAATTCCATGTTTTGATTCGCGGGGAGTATGGGCCCCCACGAATCAGAGTTTGGAACTTCCTTGACTTGTTTTCTGTGTTTCTAGGCTTCTGTGTACTTTCTGAGCTGCTTCCCAGAAAAACCCAGAATACACGGCGTGAACTTTTGACTACAAGTTGTGTAGTTGTCAGGCCGTGTCACTGACCGTGTGAGCAGAAACACGGTGTTGTGAGAATAACTTCAGGAACACACCGTGTACGATAGGTACAAACCATTTAGTTTAGATCAGTGTACCCAGCCATGTCACTAATAACACGGGTTGTGGAAGCTCGAGTAGAACACACCGTGTTATAAAGGAACACATCGTGCAGTCCCATTCAGGTACCTGGCCATGTCACGAACAACCCGGGATGGTGTCACCTTCACCTATACATGTCGTGTTTTTTCAGAACATGCCGTGTAAGGTTCATCTATGTGGACGTCCATGTATTTAACAACACGGGCTGTCGAAGCCTTGTCTAGTACATGTCGTGTTTTTTCAGAACACGTCATTTAGTGTCGGGTTAAGTCGGACAGTGTGGGTTATCCATGTAAGGAGACTCAGGTAGGGGAATAGCTTTCAAGTACACACCATGTTTTGGGTCAACAAGCAATGTAGTTTGAGGTGTTACACGACCTTTAGGGTAGGGGTACACGCCCATTTCAGTGGCTTAAGAAGACATGCCGTGTAGTTTTTATACACGCTGTGTAATCCCGTTCAGGTACATGGTCGTGTCACGAACAACACAGGATGGTGTCACCTTCACCTATACACGTCGTGTTTGTTCGTAACACGCCTTGTATGTTTCATCCATGTAGACAGCCGTGTATTTAACAACACGGGCCGCCGAAGCCTTTTCTAGTACATGTTCTGTCTATTCATAACACGCCGTGTAGTCTTTGGTTAAGTTGGGTATTGTGGGTCAGCCATGTAAGGAGACTCGGGCAGGGGAATAGTTTTCAAGTACACACCGTGTGTTGGGTCAACACACCATGTAGTTTGAGGTGTTACACGACCTGTAGGGTAGGGGTACACGCCCATGTCAGTGGCTTAAGAAGTCATGCTGTGTAGTTTTTATACACACCATGTAGTCGTGTTTTGTAAACTTGTGTGTTTTCCTCCCCCTGTTCCCGTTTTTTACTCTTGTGTTTTCTGTCTCTAATAATTATGATCTAAGGTGTGCTTTTGATCTTTCAGATCCATGCCTCTGAGACATCCTTCGGTTGTACGTCTGTCATCAGGCAGTGATCAGACACCAGATATGGCTGATCAGGGACTTCCTGTCGATTCTCCAGTCAGGCCAGCCTTGGCACCGGTTGTCATACCCATTGTAGGAGATGATTCATAGTTCAGGGAAGGTTTTCTGAGGATGATGCAGACCTTACAGGGAGAAACTCCTCCTACCATGACAATGGAAGACAAGATGTGGGTTTTTTAGAAGCAACATCCTCCTACGTTCTCGAGGGAAGAAGAACCTTAGGCTGCAGAGTCATGGCTGAAAGCCATGTTGACTAACTTCGAGCATCTGGAGATGCCTCCAGAGATGTGGCTCAAGCTCGCTACCTACATGCTCTGAGGCTCCGCTAAGAGGTGGTGGGACGTGATCTCATAGGCGGGTCACCAGCAGGTCATGGCTTGGGAGGAGTTTCAGCATGTATTTTATGAATACTTCTACCTGGAGACCCTAAGGGTCGATCGAGCCCGGGAGTTCATTAGCTTAGAGCAGGGTACTCTATTTGTCCTGGAGTATTCCTCTCGTTTCACCGAGCTGCAGCATTTCACACCCCTCCAGGATGGAAGTGGGATGTTTTTAGCAAGGAAGAATGAGGATGGACTCAGGCAGGAGATCCGCTCGTAGGTGAACATCATCCAGTTGACTTCCATCACTTCCATCGTCAATCTGGCACTGATTACAGAGCACAATTTGAGAGACTTCGGAGCTGTGATCCCAGAAGGTTTTGCTTCCAGCGCTATTTTTCCTCCATATGACTGCAAGAAGCACCGTAGGGAGTCTACGCGCGGTGATCCGAGGAAGCGAGATGCATCATCAGGCAGCCATGTGGTATTATACCAGTGTGGTCGGTCAGGGCACACAAGGCCGCAGTGCCAGAGAGACCCCATGGAGTGCCGATCTTGTGGCAAGATTGGTCACCTATAACGTTTCTGGCAGGTTTTCTCACCAGAAGCTGGTGACCGGGGTTCTTCCATGACTCCTCGTTCAGGATCAGCACCACCAGTTTCTCACCAGTCAGGGAACTGGAGTTCGTCTGGCCGTTCGGGCTGAGGTGGAGGTCAATTCTGTGTCAGTCAGCCACCAATCCCTCAGCCCTAGCAATATAGATCATCTCATAGTGGTCATCTAGGGGCGCAGGGCCATGGTGCAGGCCAATCTTTCACCGTATAGCAAACCTATCAGGATCAGGATCCTGGCCCTTCTACAGTTCGAGGTACGATTTTAGTAGCCTCTGTTATATCTTCATCTCTTTTTTATAATGGTACTATGCGTAGTTTTATCTTTTTTTCTACTATGGAGAGCGTTGGGATTTGTGTCTTTTCTTATGCTAACTTGTTGACACTAGACACACCTTTGGGGACGAGGACATCTAGTGTACGCCAGTGTAGAGAGTGCCCTATCAAGGTTGCAAGGTATCGTTTCTCATGGGATATCTATGTCCTAGAGATGACAGGTTATGATTTCATCCTCGGGATGGACTGGTTGGTTGCCTTCCCGGAATTTGTCGACTGTTATCGTTTTAGAGTGAGTTTCATTTCACCAGAGGTTGAATCTTTTCTTTATAAAGGCAAATGGGATGTTCAGGAAAGTCAAGAAGGACTCGAACATCATGGGCTAGGAAGGGTGAAATCCTAGATTTCTAGTCTTTATCTAGATGACCAGGGGACTACGCAGTTGGACTTTCCTGCAGTGGTGGATCATTTCAGGGATGTCATTCCAAAGGAATTTTTGGGTTTTCCTCGGGATCGTGAGGTAGAATTTTCTATTGAGCTCGTTCCAGGAGCAGCACTGATGTCTATTCCTCCTTGTAGGATGGCTACACCTGAGTTGCAAGAGCTCAAGAAGCAGTTGGAGGAGTTGCAGGAAAAGGGTTTCATCCAACCCAGTACTTATCCGTGGGGTTCGCCTATCCTGTTTGCGAAGAAGGCAGGCGGTACCCTTCGGCTTTGTGTGGATTATCGGAAGCTGAACCAGTTGACGGTCAAGAACCGATATCCCTTTTCTATGGATCGATGACCTCTTTGATCAGCTTTGAAGATCCTGAGTGTTCTCGAATATCGACTTGAGGTCTGGTTATCATCAGTTGTGTGTTAGACCATCAAATATACCTCTGACAGCTTTCCAGAGCAGGTATGGTCTATATGAGTATACATTCATGCTGTTTGGTCTCATGAACGTGCCTACAGTTTTAATTACACCAATGAACTGAGTGTTCCATCCTTACATGGACTCATTCTTCATGGTCTTCGTAGACGATATCTTGGTGTACTCTCACACTCGACACGACCATGACACACACCTTGAGATCATTCTGAGTACACTGAGAGAGCATCAGATTTATGCTAAACTCTCAAATTTCCATTTCTGGATGGATCATATTCACTTATTGGGTCATGTCATCTCAGAGGAAGGAGTATCTGTGGACCTAGATAAAGTGAGAGATGTAGTTTTCTGGGAGCAGCCGAAGAACATTTTTGAGGTACAAAGTTTCCTAGGGTTGGCAGGATATTACAGATGCTTCATTAAGGACGTTTCACACCATGCAGCACCTTTGACAGGTATGACCAAGAAGAGGGCGAAGTACTTATGGTCAGATTCTTGTGAGTCAGCCTTCCAGAAGCTAAAGGGAAGGTTGATTTCGGCATCGATACTAGTCTTTCTAGATCCAATCAAGAGTTATAAAGTTTATTTTGATGCTTCAGGTATCGGGCTAGAAGCTGTGTTTATGCAGGGAGATGGAGTCGTTGTGTGCGGGTCTCGGCAGTTAAGGCCACATGAGAGGAACTACCCTATGCACGATCTGGAGATGGCAGCTGTTGTTCATTCCATATGCTGTTGGAGACACTATCCTCTATGAGATCATTTTTTGTCTTTACCAACCACAAAAGTCTCAAGTATATCTTCACTCAGCGTGATCTGAATCTGAGATAGCGCAGGTGGATCGAGTACCTTCAGTCTTTTTATTTCGAGATCGCATATATGCCAGGAAAGGGCAACGTAGTAGAAGATGCATTGAGTAGAAGAACTCAGATTCAGTCAGTTCAGGAGGCCAGCAGTGAGTGGAAGCTTTTGGCTATGTTCTATAAGATGCATCTAGAGGTGCACGACAGACAGGGTCAAACTTTCCTATCTTCTGTAGTTTCTACCTCTACACAACTTGGTCAGGTACGGATGAGGTAGCTATCAGACTCAGAAGGCATAGTCCTATGGGAGAGTGTGTTAGGAGATGACCCTCTTCCTGGATGGATAGTGGGAGAGGATGAGATCTTTCATTTCTAGGGATGTGTATGGGTCCCAGCAAACATACGAGAGGAGCTAATGCGGGATTTTCATTCCTCAGTTTGGGAAGTTCATCCTGGTGTCACCAAGATGTATTGGGATCTTCATCTCCAGTACTGGTGGCCAGGTATGAAGAAGGATATCACTGGTTTTTTCATTAGATTCTCTACTTGACAGTAGGTGAAGGCAGAGCACCAGCGACTAGCAGGCCTTTTACAGCAGTTACCCATTTCGGAGTGGAAGTGAAATGAGGTTGCGATGGACTTTGTAACCTAGTTGTCGAGGTTGTCTCGAGGGAACAATTTTTTTTGTGTTTTCGTCGACACGCTCACAAAGTTTGCTAACTTCTTTCCGATCAAGGAGACCTTCAGTGTTGATGATCTGGGACGAATTTACAACAGAGAGGTCATTCGTCTAGATGGAGTTCCACACTCTATTGTTTTAGTCATAGATGTGTGCTTTACCTCTCAGTTATTCTAGAGACTTCATAAGGCCTTGGTTACACAGGAACTTTTAAGTACAATATACCATCCTCAGACTGATGGCCAGTCTGAGCACATGATCCAGGTGCTTGATGATATGCTCTGAGCTTGCATTCTAGACATTGGAGGTTCTTGGGAGAAGCATATCCCTCTAGTGGAGTTCTCCAACTGCAACAATTTTCAGGAGACTATTCCGATGGCACCATGCGAGGCTCTGTATGGTAGGCCATGCTAATAAACCCTTATGCTGGCTAGAGTCAGGAGAGGTAGCTTTTCTAGGACCTCATCTTGTTCAGGAGACTTCAGAGCAGATAGAGCTGTTTCGGAAAAGGATGGCTACGGCACAGTCTCGGCAGAAGTCTTATGTTGATAAGTGGAGACGACCTCTGGAGTTCGAGGTCGAGGATCCGGTTTTCCTGTGTGTCACACCGAGGTTGGTAAAGAAGGGGATTCAGAGGTAGGGTAGGCTTTCACCCTGGTACGTTGGGCCGTTTGAGGTTTTGGAGAGAGGTGGGCCAGTTTCCTATCGATTGCAGCTACCCCAGAGGTACCGGGCCATGCACGACGTCTTCCACGTCTCTCAACTCTGACGCTACTTTTCAGACACATCTCATGTCTTTCAGCCTGAGGAGGTTGAGTTCAAAGCGGATGCATCATTTCAGGAGCTTCCTATCCGGATTGTCGATTGCAGTACGAAGGTTCATCGTGGGTGGTATGTCCCTCTTGTGCGGGTGTTGTGGCAGCATGGGCGAGTACAGGACGAGACCTGGGAGATGGAGGCCGATGTACGATCATAGTGGCCGGAGCTATTTGGGATTTATTCTTCTATGTGTTGCCAGTGAAATTTGGGGACGAATTTCTTTAAGGGGGGAAGTTTACAAGAACTCGGATCTTCGTTTCAGGTACACCCTTCCTTTTTCTGGTGTTCTTGAGAAAAATAAACTTTCTAGAAATTTTTTAAGTACACGCCGTGTACATTCTGAGTACACACTGTGTACTCTTCTTTGGCTCGAATCCGTGTGCTGGTCGTGCCCGGTCCACACACACGATGTGTAGGGGTGATGTGGAGGCCGATTTTGGAGGAGTACTGAGAAACCTAGTACACGCCTTGTACTCTAAAAGTACACATCGTGTAATTTTCTTTTTTTTCACTAAATGCACTGAGGTCACACCTGACAGACATAACACACCCCTTCTCTAGGTTCTTCGTCCGAGAGTGACCCGTACGACCGGATCTTCGCTGAGCCCCCACCTATCCGTCTGTTCTCCAATTCAAGCACGTTCGATTGCGTTGGAAGCACAGTAGTGATTTCTTCCTTCTTATTTCGTTTTGTTCCATGGTTCCTCTTCTTTCTCAAGTTATTTTGGTTTATGTATTTCAAAAAATTTCTCAGATCTACGACATTTTATGGAGAATCTATCATCATTGTTCACATATATCGATCTCCTAGGATCGAGGTAGGTGGTTTGTGCCTTTCTGTAGAAATTCGATGGGTATTCTGTGAAAATTCCACCAATACCCTTGAATGGGGTATTGTGTGTTCCTGTTTGTCCCTTGTTTTGTTGCCTACATTTCATGATTTCTAGAGTAGATGTTTTGCCTGTGATTGTGGTAGTTTTTACTATAATTTGGATGTTTTCCATGCTTGTTTTGCTTGTTTGGTGTTTTGCTGGTTGCAATGCCTAGTTGTAGGATAGTGGAACTATTGCTTTGTCATGTTGTTGAGCCTTTTAATGATAGATAAGTAGTTCTTTAGGTTTACTTGGATGATACACGCATGATGAGTATGTTATTTTCACACAGGACTGTGATAACCTAGTGTTGTAGACCACGTGGAGAATAGACATAAGGGTTTCTCTAGAGTGTATATTAATATGATGCGAGACCACAGGGGGAATTGACTATGAGTGCTTACTCAGAGAGTCTTTAGTTCCTCGACGCGGGCCACAGTGGGGATGAGACGTTGAGTGCTTCCCCAAAGAGCATTTAGCTTGATACGAGACTATAGGGGGAATTGACGGTGAGGGCTTCCTCAGAGAGTCTATTCTTAGCTGAACCAGAGGGGTGAGACTGTGTGTGCCTCCAAGAGGGTTGCTAGTACTTGTAGGTTGGACCATTGTGGTTAGGCTATGAGAGGCACCCAGAGGGTTACCTATTTTCTACTTGTTTTTGGTTGTTTACTTGTGTACTTATATGCTAGTATTGTGGATTGTAGTTGCTGTATGCTTTTCTGTTTAGTGCTTTCCACACTTTTACTTGCCTTATATTCATTGACTGTTAGGAACAAATCTTTGGGTGATTGCCTACTGGGATTGTATCTCACACCCTATTTAGGCCATGATTTTGGGCCCAAGCAGACTATGTTTCTACAGGTATAGATAATGGAAAGCTCCCTTCTAATTTAGGTTCTTGATTGCACTGAAGTTGGAGAGCATGGGACCGAGCCGTGGCTTGCGATGTTGAGGAGTTTACTTTGATTTCTTTTGAACTTTGTTTTTCAATTGTACATCAGCACATTGGTTTTTTACTACTTTCCATAGACATATGTAACATGTTGCATCATTCTTAATATTATACATTGCTTCCGCAATTCAGTTCAGTTGTTGTATGATGTTTATTGTTTCCGTTATTGTGATTGGTTGTTCTTCCACTGTATACTTTACCGAATGAGGGCATAGTTTCCCCACCGATTCACCAAATCTCTCATTTCTATTCAGCAGCCTTTAGAGTTTGGGGAAACACGCTTGAGGTAATGTTGTGAACCAGGTAATGGGCACCAGTGGAGGGGCTCCGGATTCGGGTCGTTACAATGGAGACGGTAGGCCGTACATACGCAAGAATGCTATTTTTGTTTCCTTATTTAATTGAATGGAATTAATTAAATGAAACATATATGTACATAAATCTCGTATCATTTTTATTTAATATATTTCATGATTATTTATTATATATACTTTATAGTCATAATGTAATGGTTAATCATGGAAAATGCATCTCATCGCGTTCGTGGAGACGGAAGTCCGTACGTACGCATGAGCGATAATATCATTCTTTTGATATTAAAATCGTATAAAATTGGATGGTATATCATATATATAGAACAATCATAATGATGTATTTATTATTTATATCATTTATACTCATTATTATACCCATCCAAATGATGAGATGTTTGAATAAAAAACTACACCACGACGTGGAGACCGTAAGCCATACATATGCACATGTGGTGAATTTTTCATTCATAGGATGGATAAATTAACTAATATGGTTGTACAATTTATATAATAACATCACAGTATATAGAAGATATTGGAGTAATTATTTTATAATGGAAACAAATAAATAAGGATGAAGTGGAAGAATAAAGGAACTTGAAATAAGTGGTGAGATATTTACCTCTTCTTCGGGTTCTTCATTTTGATTTGATCAAAAGGGCTCTTTAGGTTGGCTTTCTGACTAAAGTAAGGCCTCTAGGATAAAGGTAAGACAGTTGAGAGGTTATTTGGACAGGTTTTGGCTAATCCAAATGGCTTTGGAAGGGTTAATTAGAGAGAAGGTGGAGTTCCCTTTTATAAGAGGGGTGAGGGGCACCTTAGAGTTAATTTCGATATTCCAAATCCAAAAAATGAAGTCCATTTTGAAAGTTTAAATTTATAAAATTTAAAAAAGTGTGTATTATTATTTATAACATATAGTTTATACAATATTTAAATAACATATATTTGTTTAGTGAAACTCGGTATTGCGTACAATGCAAGCTATCGAGGAAGGTTTCTCTTGCATGTAACGCAAGCCAAGAATAGTGTTTCATATACTACAAGATAATACGGTGTTGTGTATAGCGCAAAATAATCATGTTGTAGCATACAACACAAGACATCAAAGAAATTAAAAATAATATTTCTCATAAAATCTCGGGGTGTTACAGAATGTCATTAGGTTAGTGCTATGAAATAGAAGTCTAAGAGGATGCTACAATTTTACCCATACCATAATTGGAATTGGTAAACATTAACATATATTTCATTATTTCAATCCCCAAAATTAATAAAGGTCACAAATATATTTCTATTACATAAGGTCTATTTATGTAATAAGAAAATTTCATTTCCATTAGATAATATTTTTCTCTGAATTAAATTTCTAGTATATACATCAAGTAATTGGTATGGTTACATAGAATTCCAAATTTTATTATCAAAAAATCAATATTCAAGGTTTACTTTAATGTTTTTGATTAATATTTAGATATAATTGATAATATAGTCAAATATTTTCACTACTTATCATTATAATTTAGATGGTTAGTCTAAGAGGACCATTCAAACCCTAGAGTATTTATAGAGATCATGTTATGTATATTTCAAAGGTGGTTGGGATCAACACCATCCTTTGGTATATTTATCTTAGAATAATATCTTTTAGTTGATCATTCAAATAGACCTTATGGAAAAATTTATGGTAAGAACTGATTACTCCAACTTTGTAGGATAGGGTTGGATAAAAAATTAATTATCACCTAATCTATCTGAGTAAATGGTATAAATGTTTAAATCCATTCAACATCACATAAGGTTAGCACATATATAATATAAAAGATATTCTAATAATAAAAAATAAAATTTGGAGTTTGATATTAGTGACAAGGTATTCCAAAAAATATCTCCATTGTAAACATTAATGATATTATGGATGAAGTGAAATTGTATCCCACTATATTTACACCCTTCTAAATTCTTGACAATATCAGGAAGGGTACTTATCACTCAGTGCTTCCACAAAACCACTCTCAAGTTCATGATAGGTTCCATGTATCTGGAAGGATGAAGTACATACATGAACATCACATCTACTAAAATAAAAAGGTTTTACTACTGTAGTATGATTTTTCAAATGAGGAAAACCCCAATGTGATACTAGATTGAGAGAGAATGTGTGGTGAAATAAAACCACTCACCAAGTCAAAGTTTTATGGTGAAACAATAATTTTTGAGGAAGCTAAATGGGAACCTGAGGAAGTGGTGAAGGGGAGAAATAATCGTTTTTTGTATAAATCTACAGTAATTTCATGTTTAAAATTAATTTTATTAGGATATTATGTACACCTAGATATTTTGAGATGTATTTCCCCTTAATTAAATTTAATTTCATTGATATCTTTCTTAGCACACAACCCCATGTCCAAATGAACCGTCATATTGTATACGGCTATAATAAAGTTGGTAATTTTTTTATGTGAATAGGAATAACTTAATTTTGAAAAAATATGTATATTATTTTTAGATAATGGAAATTTATTTATTAATTTTTAATAAATAATTATATAGTTTTTATTAAATTCATTTTTTGTTTTAAATTTTTTTTCTTAATAAAAATGGTTTTTATTGAATACTCTACATGAATGATATAATTAATTTATTATAATATAGAAATTTTATTTTATAAAGTGGATATAATTTTAAAAACATAATATCAAAATTTTATAGATATTCAATTACCATATTTTCTTGAAAAGGTAAATTTTTTAGATAAATGTGAAAAAATATCGATTTTATAGAAAACTGTGTTTTCCATTCAATAATTTACAATTTATTATTATTTTAATTTATATTAATGTTTTATTATATCTATTTAATCAAAAATAATTAAATTCATGTCGCTTTAATGGAAATTATTTATAATTTTGTAGTAAAATTATTTTTATACTTCAAAATATATTTTTTTTAAAACAATTTCTCATCAAATATTACGGGGTTGTTTTTAAATGAATTTCTAACATATATAAAAATTTAATTCTATAATATAAAATCCATATTTTTAATCCAATTTTCTAACAACCAAATGAGTCCACATTAACTTTTTTTCATTATAGATAGTATCTTTGGTAAAAATTAAGTTACTTTGGTAAGAGTAAATATATGTTAAAAGTAATAAAACTAAAATGATAAAAGTTAAAATGGAAACAAAAAAATTATAAATACTTGATTATAGTCATATATTTACACTATACCATCTCATATTCAAACAAGAGACTTTTTATGAGCCATTTTTCTTATATATCACATTAATATAATTTAATCTTTTGGAAAAAAATCAAGTGTATTCTCTCCCTCCAAAGTAAAAGGACTCCAACTCTTCTATCTTCCTCACATATAAAGATCCTATTATATTGACAATTAATTTCTCAAATAACTTCTACAAAACCCTCCACATTTCCTAGATTCCCTTTTTGATAAAAATGATATCTTTTCAAGTCTTAATGTAAAAACAAATTAGGATTGTCAATGAAGAGATATAACTATTAACCGATTATTTCAAAAAAAAAATCCAACTTCTCTAAACCTATTTTATCTATAATAATATTATTACAATAGTATAATAAATATACTGAAATTTTATCATATTTATATTGCATTATTTATTCAACTCTTTCCCTTTCCAATCGAACACGAATGCTTCATTTTTTAAGAGGTGTGGACTATCATTTCTCAATGATATGTATTTCACTTTTCATCCCCAAAATTAATAGTTCAATATTATAATCAAAAAAATGTTTATATATTTTATTTGTAATTTAATTTTTCTTCTTGAGTTATTATTTATTTTCAACCTTCTTATGTTTACGTAGTTTGAAAAAAAGATAACATCACTCGTGTGTATGTGTGAAATACCACCTCCAATCATTGATATGATTCATTGTTCCTAAAATATTTATATAAATGAATATAAAAAAATTTTGATGACTAAATATTATTCTTATTGTGTGATTATTATTCTATATTTGATTAAAAAATGACCATGTTTCAATAACTGGAACCATCGAATCAAGAAATTCGTGGAAAATAGACCAATTTTTACCTGAATGTCATTTTAAGAGATAATTGTTAATAAAATGAAAATTAAAAATTATAGAGCCATAATAAATTATATATAATGTATGAATATAGTTCTATAAAATTTTTTATAAAAAATAAATATTTATTATACATTCTATTTTAATGATTAAAAAGAAAGGCATGACTTGGGGTAAAGGGTTATGTTACAATCTCATTTCTTTTCAGGATTATCAATACTAAATTTTCATTGAGGGGAATTATATGGAAATTATAATTTGAAAACTATTTATTTTCTTCTATTATGTCTGTTAATTCAATTCATATACATTATAACCATTTTCCTATGTTTTTTACATAAAATTATCAAGAATATGTTTTAAAATAATTCTCCTTTATTTTCTCTTTGGTCATCAAACATTTTCTTTAATATTCATGCCCATAAAAAATATATTTTGGAAATTTTTACGTATAATTAAAATGTTTTAAAAAGTTAATTTCTATTTCCTTTTACATTATTTATAATGGTATAGATGGAATACTTTTAAAGAAATGTTTTCTGAATAATTCATTTTTAAATTTTTTTCAAAATTATGGAAGTAAGTTTCTCCATTGATGTATATAGTATGAATAGGTTTTACAAAAATCATGATCGTTATTTTATTCATATATACATTTTAAATTTTACATGATTATTTTCAAATAAAATAATTTTCTCAAAATTCAGATAAATTTTAGTTAAAATATTTTCAACAGAATTGGTTATTTTTCTCACATTTGAAAGAAAATGTTTTAATTCCCTTTTGAAGGTATTTTTCATCTCTGTAAACATATACTAAGGGTTATTAGGATTCACTAGGGATATGATATTTTTATACAATCCATTTTATTTCTTTCTGTATCCTTTTATGATGATGATTTAATTTTTATTCTAAGAAACCTGTTTATTTACAATGGGATAATTATTTTGTGATGAAATCTTTATGAAACCCATTTCATTCCATGAGTTATACTATGATGAAATAGTTTAATGTATTTATACCTATTTATTTTTCTTGGTTTAGGATATGATGAAATTTTTACATGATAATGTAACACATTCCCTTTCCTCGAGTTATGATATAATGAATTTAAGAATGCATTATAATCTTGAGGAACACATATGTATAGTTTTCATTATGTGATCACTGGGTCCAAAATTATATATTCCTATAATGAATTGGATAATTTTTTGTATCACGTTATATAATAAAGAATATAATAGATAGTGATCCTAGTTCAGTAAAGGGATCTATCAAATAATATTGTCTTTGGATTGAACCTTGACTAACGAAACAATATAATGCGGAGTGAACCCAATCCAATATGATAGTCTTAGCAGTGATTTTTCATTGAAAAAAAATTATTTTCTATGACTAAGTGTTTGAAAAAAACATATATCTTCATATTATTATATGATCTCATGGCTCATTGTTGATTATTGATTATTCTCATAGTTATGTCCTATGTCTTTTGATATAATAAATCCTTATTATAGGATTTACAATTAATAATATTTGAATAATTTGGTATGATTATCTTAGGTTATAACCATATTCTCATTCCCTTATGATTATCTTATTCTCACTCTTGATCATTTACTAATATATATTATGTCTTCCCTTACAGGGAATCTGATCTCACCATTTCTTTTGTTTAATTTCCCCAGGTTATAAATAATGTTGTTATGTAGAGTATGTCAAATAATTGTACTATCCGAGAAGATATTTTTGGTACATATTGAATATATTTCATTAAATAAGATAATTATGTATCTAATTTTAAAATAATCAAATCATTTATGGTCATCAGCCATGTATTGTTTTGATAAGTATTGAAAATTTATCCAAAAATGATGTAATATATGTGTATAAAATGTTATGGTTATACCAAAGGAATTGGATAATACCATATTGGTTCGATGAGTGTTGTAGAAAATAACAAAAAATTGGTGAGTAAAGAAGGTGTAAATTCAATAGAGTAAAAATTACAATGCGTATACTATATATGAATTCATATTTTTCAATTTTTTAAATATGAAGATAAATTAAAAAGGATTTTGTATGAGAAATAATTAAAGAAAAAAGGTATTGAATTTAAATATAATATGTTTTTTCTTATACCAATTATGATTTTTAATCATAGATAAGTGGAACTATGAGGTGTCTTACATGAATACTTTTATTTATAAATTAATAAAAGGAGAAAAATGTTTCAATAAGTGATTTAGAAGGAAATATAAAATGAAACTTAAGAAAGGTAATACTATTTGGTATTATATAGTTCAAAAATAACACATTATCTGGAAAAAAATATATTAAATTAGATTACCAAAAACTAAATATCCAATTAAAGGTTAATAATTAAATAAATAAGGATATTTAAGTAATAATTTATGGATGTATCTTATCTGAAGAACCAGAATCATGTAGTGGCTCAGAAAGTAGAAGAGAATCTGGTAACTTGTTCTAAATATCTTTAAACAAAAATTAGTTCAATCGTGATCATAATCCTAGTTCCATATATATTTTAGTTTCTAAAAGTTATACTATTAAATTGATATATAATGAAAATAAAAAAATCAAATAGATGGATGAAGTGTTTTAGCATAATAAAAATAATTATAATATAAAAATATAAAATTTATTAATAAAACAAATAATTTAATTAATGATAATGAGATTTCTAAAACCAAAGGTTCATGTTCTAGTAGAAATATTTATGATGTTTCTAAAAATTATAATCTAAAAGGATAAATTCATAATGTAAAATAAGATTATGTGAAACCAAATGATGAAAGGAACTGATTGTGGATTTCCTTTCTATTAATAATGAAATTGATGAATGTAAGTTTGATAATATGATTGATGATATGTCCCATGTAGAGATATAATGTAAAATGATTAATTAGGAAAATAAGAGATTAAAAATCTTACTTATTGTTCTAATTTAAAGGTCTATAATGACTAATATATTTCCCAAAATATGATGAATATTTATTGAAATAAACTATGAGCTTAAAATAAACATGTATAATTTTTTGTTTAAAGAAAGAGGAAATATAATAAGTTGAATGATATAAACAATCCTATAAATAAGTTATGTAGTATTAGTTATAATAAGATAACACATAAATATTTTAAAACATGGTTTCTTAAACGTTATACACATAATGTATATACATTAAAGAGTATTCATTGATGTATGAAATGAAATTATGAAAATTAATTCTATTTGAGATTTTATCAACCATTAGGTAATATTAAATATTTTTTAATAATATTTATCTTCTAGACTACCCATAAACAAATTTTTCCTACCTTTTTTGGTACCTAATAAGTCATATACTAAGAATATTAGACCGAAGATTACAAGGGTACCAAAATTTCATTCTATATGATTTATTTTAGGAAATATGACTTAAGAATGTCATGGAAAGATGTTATATAGAAAATGGTTTCTCATAAATGGTTATTTATGTACCATTAAAGATTCTATATTACAATAAATGTGATGGACTCTCTATGGAATTCAATGATAATGAAAAGGGAATTATTAATGGATTCAATAAGTTGGTAGTTTTGATACTATTTTAATTTCTAAAGTAATAGATTTTGAGGGATTAAAACTCAATTTAATAATTATCTCCCAAATTTCTAATGATGGAATGAATTTCTGGTTTCTAGATAATAAATTTTTTGTTTTTTAAAATGATACTATTTTATTTTTTACATAAATAAATGATAATATGTGTTATTTTAATATTTCATAATGTAATAAATAGAAAGTTATGTGTCCTAATATTATATAAAACTGTGATAGCTTTCAAAATAGGATTCTTGGACATTTAAACATTTAGATATTTCATAAACTTCCACAGAATGTATAGGTTCAATATATAATTGTGATGAAAAAAGAATTTATTTTTTTGGTTATTCATGAATAAAATATAAAGAAAATGAAATACACAAATCTATTAATGAAACTAATACTATAAAAATATTATCTTTTATATCATGATTTATTTTCTCTATTGAAAACTATTAGTTTTTGTGGTAAGTAGTATTTTTTTATTGTAATTGATTATAGAATATTTTCTAAGAATTATTTGTTAACTCAAAAAAGTGATCCATTAACTAAATTTAAAAGATTTTGTAAATTAATTCCAAAAAAAATTGGTTAAATGATTATTTCTTCTAGAATTGAAAAAGGCGGTGAATCTATTAATCATGATTTTGGAAAAGTTTATAATAATAATGGATATTTACTCTTTTATGATCTGGGAACATAATAAGAAAAATGTTGTTTTTTTAAACTCTATGGTTAACATGGAAAATTTTATTATAAAACTTGACATCCCATGTTGCATCATTAAATTCCTATGGGGATACACAAATTTAATAATTTACTAAAAATAGAAAAAACTAACTAAAAATTTAGTACTTGGTATGACCTAATATTAAACCCATAGGGATGGATTGTATGTTCAATATCAATTAAATAAAAATAAACTAAAATTGATTGTTTTGACTAAAGAAAAGAAAAATAAATTTAATGATTGGGTTTTAAAATCAAGAATGATAGATTCCATGTTCAGTTATTTCCAATTTCATGAACTGGAGATTCAATTTTTTATAATTTTATTTAGTTTTTGTGTCAGAATCGGGTCAGTAGGGATCTTTGGTTTTGGTAACCTATCCTAATAATGTTATTTTACCTTTTAAATGGTCACATACTTGGTTAAAACACAAAAATAAGTGACCTAAAACAATATTAAAACATAACCGGATCATATTTCATAATGTTCATACAAAAAAAAGTAGATTAAGGGATTAAATGAAATAATAATCCTCAGAATTTAGTAAGGGTCATAAAATATGAGAATAAGATGAATTGGAATTGATAAAATATGTTCTCAAAAATCTAAAACATGAACAATTAAATATAAATACACTATAGTAGAACATCACCTGCAATCATATCACCCGACATAAATAGAACTACTCACTCATGCTATGAATTTTGGGAATGAGAAACATGGGTACTCTTAGAATAAAGGTAGTAAAGAACAATGGCGAAGAGGGACCTCGGATCATCACTCTTTGTTCAATAAGAATCTGTTAGAATCAAAATTTATCCTCTATTCCCGGAGTATGTTCCAAGCGGGGCCAAAGGGATTTATTTTTAGGGAATCATGTCAAAGTCTCAACTGTATTGCATTTATTTTTCTTCTCTATGTTGAACTCATGACATGTAATTGGGTTACTAAACATGTAATCTCTCAATTTTTAGGCATTTTGAATCTCAGCATAATATTCTCTAGAAACTTGTCTCGAAAAAATACTTGTCGTGAAATTAGAATTCATGACATGTAATGATCTTTCATAGTGTTTAACGTATTCACAACTTTTCCTTCCTAGAAAATTCCTTTTGAAAAAGTCACGCTGTGAAATTGTATTACATTATGGGTAATCGATATTTTTCCAGTTTTCTATCTCTACTTATTTCTAAAAACTCTAGTGTTTTAGCATATAAATTCTCATATTTTCATTTCTTTTCCATAAATCTCGTATTCCTACCATAAAAACAAAAAAAATTAAAAACACTTCAAATTTGAATGATTATTAATTTAAATAAAAAAAATTCATAAAACACTCTAAAATATATGCATGATACAGATTTATCAAAACTTTAAAAGGAAGTTTTATATGATATTAAAATTACAATTATTATTATATAGTATATAATAAGGAATCAATGATAATTGAAGAAACTATGATTGAAAAAAAAAAATAAATCTAATATGAAAAATTGATATTCATATTTAGAAAGAAGTAAATAATAATTTATATAGATTAACATTGGTGAAGATAAAACTTAAAATGAAAATGTATCAATTGAGGGTGAGAAAATAACTTCTCAATCTGATCCAAAAATTTTAAAAATCTAAATGGTCATCATTTTGAAAAGTAATTTGAAATATTGAATCTATAATTCAAATAAGTAAATTGGTTTTGAGTTATAGTGTTAATTCAACATTTTTTGTTTATTTTTTAAATAATAATATTGGTGAATATTTTAAATATACTAATTTGATTCTTTCTGTGCATGATGATATTAATAATTTTTTAGGAAATAATTTATATACTTAAGTTGAACTTCAAAATGATAAATAGATTATATAAAGTAAATGAAAATTTATGAATAAATTAGATGAATCTGGTAACAAATTTAAAAATAAAATTATTTGGGTAGGTCGAGGATTCATTCAAGAGTAAGGAATTTCTATTGATGAACTTTTTTCTCTATCTTCTAGGATTAAATCTACTAGTATTTAATTAGCACTTTTTCTTTTCAATGGTTTTAAATTTTTCAAAAGGATGTTAAAATTTCATTTTAAAATAGTTCAATTTTTTAATAGGTATATGTTTATCATTACCCTTGATATGAACATAAAATTAATTCAAATTGAGTTTTTAAATTGTTAAAATCATTTTTAGGTCTTTAGAAATCTCCTAAATTAAGATATGATAGACAATCATTGTTTTTATTGATAATGTTTTTTATTAACGGAAAGTTGATACAATTTTTTTCATTAATACTTTTTAAAAATATGTTTTAACAGTTCAAATATGTATTGTTGATATTTTTTTGGTCCCTAAAGTGAATTATTATGTAATTATATTTTCAATCTAATGATAAATGATTTTTATATGAGATTAATGTAAAAACTAAAAATCCTTCTTGTGTTGAATGTTTCTGTGAAAAGTGATGGACTATTTTTTAAACAATATGATTATACTGAAGATGTAGGTAAAATAACTAATATTATTTATTTTAAAACATTTAACCATCTATGATTACTAATTCTATATCAAATTTAAAAGAATCTAAAAATATATAGTTAATACTCTTTTTAGAGGAATATTAGGAACCCTTCTTAATATAATAGTATATAGAACTATTATTATGAAAATAACCTATATATGTGTTAGGTTTCAATATAATCATAAATAAATTCATTTAAAGGATATTAGATGAATAATTTGATATGTTAAATGAGGTTTTATTACAAGTTTATTATATTATATTCATAAATATATTGATTTTGTATCTTATTTTAACTCTAATTTTGGATGTTTTAGGATTAATAGAAAGTGTTTTCTGTTATGTACCATTTACCTAGAACATGGTAACATTAATTGAGTTCAAAAAATAAATTTCAGTCTCCTTATACACATATATGGGTAAATATATTACCACATCTAATTATTTTTCTCAAATATTATGCATAAAATGAACATTACTTTTTTTAAATAGACTAAATGAAATCCCCCCCCCACTTAGTTAACCCAATGGAATACAACTCTATTCCAAGAATGAGGGAACCCACTAAATAGCCTTGATGACCAAATGAAATTGAATCCATATATAAGGTTCATAGGGTAAATAAATATTCATGAGGACTTATAACCCATAGGCCAAAGAAAATATTTCACAAAAGGCCCCTAGAAACATGCCTGAAGACCAAGGAATAAAATCACAATCTTCTACCTTCACACAAAATTGATATTTCAAACGAAAATATTGACAACCAAACAATGAGTCAAGCTACAACCTATCCACTCTCCCACTACGACCAGCACACCATATCAATCCCATGACCACCAACAACATGTTCTCTTATAGGCACCAATAAAGTTCTCTACCTATTCCCATGTTTTTTCCTCACACCGTTGTTGATGCCAATAAAAGATATCCACATCCATCCCTAGATCCATGAGGAAAAACCACAAGAAAAATTCCCCCAAATTGGGGGTCATCTGTGATTGTACCTCAAACCTCATGTTATCTAATAGAATTTCTACCAACTCATCCAACACCCTTGGATCATCAATAATTCATTTCAATGTTTATTTTTATAATATGACTATATTTTGAAAAAATATTTAAACTATTTTGGTATCATATAATCCAATATATCATTAAATTATAAGACATGTTGATGTTAGTTTTCATTATCATAAATAAAATATTAATAAATGATACATCATTATAAAAATTATTTTAAATGATAATCAACATGATAATATATTTAAAAGACAAAAATATATAGTGATTTTATTGAAAATAAAATTTTAAATTGGTGTGATGAAGTTCTAACTTGAAATATTATATTATTAAATATTAATTACTATTTTTAGTTGTTAGCATATTATATGTAAAAAATATTTTTCATCTATTTTTAATGAACAGATTTGATACGTAAAACTTTTTTTCTTTGTTTTATAGTAAAATTATAAGAAGGAATAGACGTTATACTTGTGTTTATTTATATTTTTTGATCAAAATATTAATTTTCTTTATTTATCACTATTTTATGTTTTAATGAAAACTTGATAAAAAGAATTTTTCGAACATCTATTTAGATAGTATTGGATTTATATATATATGTGTTTGTGTGTGAATTTTTTTAATATGAATTCAATATTGGGGATATTAAATTTATTTGTATTTTATCTAGACTACATTAATATTACACATGTTAACAATTTTCTGTTTTTATGTTTTTTATGTTATAATGAGTGATAGTTTTTTATAAATTATTGATATTTTATTAAAATTTTGATAATTTTTTAGACGGGTGATAAATTTTTTTAAAATCTGGTTTCGTTTTTTAATTTATGAATGTGATGATATTTAATGATAAGATTTATTAATGGATATATTGTTAGTATTAAGTGTTTTTTAATTTTTAATCTTTTTTGGTTTTGTATATTAAAATACTTAATATGTTTAGAAATATGTCACTTTTGTTTAATTATTCTTAATATAAACAATGGGTATGTGAAATTTCTCACATAATTATTTAATTTTTAATTATTTATTATCATGTTTGTTATAATAGGTTGAATATCTGATTTCTACTCTAAAATGATTATGTCTGTAATTTCTTATTTTATAGTTTTTTATAAAGGGTTTTACCTTAATGTATATGTATTTTACATTTATGTGGAAGAACTTTTTTTACATTTATAAAGAATAATTACATTTCCTTTAAGTAGTTTCTATTTTATCTATATGTAGTATCGATATACCTCCATGTTGATGTGTATTAGCTTTAATTAAACTATATATTACCTTTACATGAACTAATTATTATCTTTATAATACATGTAAAACCCTGAAATGACCTTTATTTCAATATAAATTCCCTTAATATAAAACTTATTTATCTTTATATGAGTTTACCTTTTTGTAAAGCCACCCTTACAATATCTCTACTTGTGGTATTGACCCATGTGTTAGTTTCCCTTCAAATAAAATCAATGTTTAGTAATTTTTTCTTATGAGACAATCCCATATATGAATCTATTTAAAATACATTTACATGAATTCATTCTTGTGAAAATTAAAGATAATGTGATTTTCTTAATTATGTAAAATTCATGCTTAGGGATTTTTATGCTTACCAAAAATGGTTTTAACACAAAATTCAATTGATGTTTACATAGAAATAATTGATTATTACATAGATGAATAAAAGTCATGTTTATTCATAAATGATCTTCATGAGAAAATTTAATGATGTTCACACACACTAAAAATGATATTTATTTTGATTCTTAATAAAGAACTTAATTTGATTATTGAATTTCACTTTAATGGATGGTTCTGAAAAAAAAATTGATATATTTTATGTTTTAGTAACTCATTTTCTCTATTTCATTAATTTTTAAAATAAATAAAAATTCTAATGATCTTATGTGGACTCAGGTTGAATTACATAATGACGGATTATCAATGTTTATTACCACAAATAAGACAATGAAAATATCTCCATGTTATAATTTTCACTAAATGATTATACTAGTGATTCATTCTCAAGAAACTATAATGTTATCAAGACGTTTTTGGAACTGATGTAGCTTGGATTATAAATTGAAAAAATGATTACAGGAGCATCATAAAAACATGAAACAGATCATTTGAACAGTATATTTTGGGAGAAGACGCTAAAATGAGAGATATGATTATGTTGAAATATTATTACCAAGAAATATATTCTTACTAGAAACACACAAAAGCTTCCTTATTTGATCATTTTCTACAAAGGTGGTCAAATATATATCGTGATTCATTGTCTTATTTGTTCTTCTAATCATTATATTATATTTTATATATATATTAATTGGTTATGTAGTGATGGTATATTTTTTCTTTTACCATTATCAAAGTAAATTTTTGTGGTAGGTTACACCTCTTAGAAAAAATGAATATCTTTTTCATGTGACTCCCAAAAAAAATTAGGTTGTTTTCTTCTTTGTTCTTTGGTCTTTAAAAACCTAATATTTTTTATGGTTCCTCAAGGTAAAAAAAGGAATGTTCATGTGAGTGGTTTCCACTCATTTAAAAAGTGTTCTATCATTTTAGAGAGTACCATTACTCTAAGTTGGGATGGAGTAAATAGTAAATTTATGTGGTTTTTATTTTGAACTACAATAAAATTTTATTGGTCTTATATTTATATTTTTCTTTATTACTTTTATTTTATCAATCATCAAACTTTTATATTTAACTTTTCATGTTGAGATAATTTTCTATTTAACACTATAATTTTAAGATAATTTAATTTAAAGAAGTTTTATTTTACACAACTCTATTGATTTATGGTATCTCACACTGATCCCAAAATAATACTATTGGGTGATTCCAACATTATTAAAAATTCATAACAAAAAACCCAATCTAATAGTATATTTTAGGGGAAGATTTTTTGAATTATTGAATATGTTTCTTAATCATGGGAAACCATTTTAATATAATAATTTAATTTAGTTTAATAGTATAAAACCAAGAAAATAAATAACACATTCAAATAATTATTTTATTTAAATTTAATCTTAGAGAATCCCTAATCCAAATTTTTTAAAATTTAGTAAAATAAAATGAATTTATTATTATAAAACCATTGGTAGATTGTTAAAATGTTTTTAATCCTAAGAAAAATCATTAGAATTATAAATAGTTTATTTATGTGGCTAAGATATAATAAATAATAGGTAAAATAAAATTTATATCCTTACTTCAATATTAAAAATTATTTATCATCAAGTCCTCCTCATTAATGATATTTTATCCTTATACATGGATGAATATATAGGGTCCTATGTTTCTAAATCCCTACCCTTTTCATTTTACTAGGTCTTAGAAATGTCATGAGTTATTTTATAGAGGTTTTTAATGTTGTAAAATATTTTTATCCATTTTAATGCTCAAGACGTCCATGATGGTGGATTTAGTCCTAGTTGTTTTGAAGTTTATTCGATGTTTTGGAATGTGGAAGGTCATTTTGGTCTTGGTTAATTTGATTTTGGCCAGGTAGTTGTCCGTTCTGTGATGTATTGCACCATGACATATAAAATGGATTAAAAATATGTGTTACAATGTATGTATCCATGTGGATACTCCTATGAGACATAAAGATAATAAGATAGATTAAGATTCTCTATTAATGAAGGTAACTTTTATGGGGCAGTCGATAATTCCCACTATCAGAAATTGGTAGTGTGGAATTTACCACATCATAGTGCTGGGAATGTTCAGGGTAAAATGGATGGGGTTTTGGTGCTGCACCATTATGGAGGTCGTGGTAGTGGTCAAAGTGGTTCAACTGTATTATAATGGTCTGAAATACAAGAGTTAAAATGACCTGAAACCCATATTACACTTTCAAAGATGGAACCACTATTTTGTTTGCAGTTCCCCATACTATGTTATAGGATTTGAATAAGATCTCACACTTTCTAGATAATCCCTCTTTTATTGTTTCTTTAAAATTTCATTCATTGGGTTTCCTTTGTATTAAAACCTTCGTAGATAAGTATTATTTGGAGATAAATTGCCTTATTGAAATATATATCCTAATGTTTAGAGATATTTGTTTATTTGAATTAATTAATTCTAGTTATAAACATTTTAAAATGTTTTCTGCGGGTTTTTCATGGTTCGAAAAGGTTGGGAGTTGTTGGATCTCTTAATCAAAAACTATTCTTGAACCACCTACTGGATGTTTTCACATATTGCACATATTACATGATGTGTAATTGAATAGGAAGATTTTATGAACTAGTATAAGTAATGAAACAATTATACATCATGTAATCCATTTATGTCGTGTACAATTCAATCAAGGAAAAATATTAAACTAAGGTGATTCCTTTTTTGATGTATCACATTAATTGATAAATACGCAATGTGAAGATGTTACACACCATGTAAGTCTCAACTCCAATTGTTTTAAGGATTTAAGCATTTTATTTTCCACATTATATCAGTGAAAATATCTCTCCTCTTGAAACCAAAGGTGCACCATGTGATTTTGGGTGCCTTCCCTCCATTTCAAACATTCTGTTTTCACATATGATCCATAGTGAGTTGATCCACTTAGGTTTTCCCCTCTCTTTTGTAATTAAAAATCATTACAGTTAAAATCCTTGTACCATATATAGTTTTGGTTAAACCTAGATGTCGTGTGACCAAGGTTATCTTCATTGATCTACCTCAATTTTGTTTCCCTTTTCATTACCCATTTTTTGTTTTGCTAAATCACCGGATAATGGTTGGGAGTCTAATACTAACCCTATTGTCTTTTTAATTGTAATATATGTGGAATATTTTTATTGCACTAATATAATGTGTTTTATAATAAATTTATTCAATGATTAATGGTAAATCGTGAAATAGATTATTGGTTGGATCCCCTGTGTTCAATTTTTGACTCTACCCAACTGATGGAAACCCTTTGGCTGAGTGAACACTCCCTTAATATGAATTTCATAATGTCTTAATGTGTGTTTTAAAAATATGAGACTTATGTGATTTCTTTATATATAATCACTCTAGTAATATCTTCTAGTCTATTGATATCTCTATTGATAAATTTAAATATAAAATAAATAGGGAAGTTAATGTTATATGTTAATTTTCGGAATTATTCGTTAAACCATATGATATGATATTATGATATCCTTGTTGTTATGATAAGTGTCTCGAATCATTCTTTAATGCTTGTATTGAGTATTCTTGGACTATTCCCATGTCTAAATTCTTATATTAATTGGGATCGGCCTAGTCCCTTCTTGTAATGCTTATATTAACTAGGCTCAACCTAGTCCAATCCTTCCATTCATATATTTGGCAGGATCAACCTAGTACAATACTGTAATGATTATATTGATTGGGATCTATCCAATCTTATTCTCTAATTCTTATATTGTATAGTCTTATCCCAGTCCCTTGTTTTAAATCTTATATTGAGAAGGATCTACCTAGTCCCATGCTCAAAATCTTTTTAAAAGGCTTGGAACAAATTTGTTTGATTTTTCTATGAATAGGTGGTTATAGTTTCCATAGTTTTGTTACATGCCCCAAGACATAAAATCATGGTACCAAATAGGGATATTTAGATATATGATCAGGGATATCATGGCTGTTATACATAATGAGAGATATTTTGGCGTGGTTCTGAATTATGATGTTTGACGTATTATATTAATGCTTTAATTAATCAATAATCATATTTATGGAATTATTTAATGCACTAATTATCAAAATGGTTTTGTTTATAAAAAGTGGTTTTGGACTAATGAATTATACTCACACCTTATTTGGGATGATATTTGGTACCTGAGAAGATTACATTGATGTAGGTTTGAAAATGGAAACATACATTTTTCTGATTTTTTTCTTACTAGAAGGGTGGTAGTTTGTAGAAGGGACAAAAATTAGGTTTAGAAATAGGTTCACTGAGTTTATTATTCTTAGATGATACTTTAATTTTTATTTCACCTAGTTTGAAATTGGGTAGATATCATATTTTAATTACTTAGTTAACTATTATTTGAATATTAAGTTCTTCCTTTTACTTTCCAATTGTATGGAATACAATTTCTTCTATATTCATTACATTGATATTTATTTATATTGATTATTTATAATGTATTATAACTCTATATGAGGACTTATGACTCCCCACTATACTAATATCGTACCCTCTGCTACTCAGTAGCCTCTGGTGTATTGGGAGGCATTCTTTTTTTTCTCATAACCAACCCTTTTTCAACATGAGAGAGTTCCAGATTCGGTGATATTACAATGTGGTATCAGAGTAAGGTTTTTCTTTTATATTGTTTTACTATTTCGGAAAATTAAAAAATAGAATATAATTTTTTTTGGACTTGGTAATGACATTTTGTATAGGAGTGAATAACCGATGTGGGGGATACTATTGCTCAAGTATTGGATATTTATTTATGTTGTTCACTTTTTATAGTGGATGTTATTTCAACTTGGGTGATTCACATGTTGGGTGATGTTATTGTTTCTTGATATTTATAATCATGGAGTCATATGGTGTGATGTGATTATGCATGTATCACGATAGGAATATAGGGATATATATTGACACACACTATTCCTGATATGGACATTTTAATTTCATTTGATATGTGTTTTCCTTGATAAGATATGATATGGGATACCTATTATATATGATAATTGGAATTAAAGAACTGGTATTTCATGTTAAATACAGTAAATCCATGTTTAGAGAGACTAGGGGAAATCGTTATCTATTATTGTTTTAAAACCCAAAGATTTGTTTTGAAATATATTTTTAAATGATATGATTTCATTAATAGCTTTCAAAAGATACTACACCATGTTGTGCTTATGCTACACACAACACCAGCCTAACATGTGTTACACACAACATTGAGTTTCTTTAAAACATCATTTTATTATTGTAATTATTTAAATAATAAAATTTTAACCTAAAATTTAAATTAAATGGAATATGTTTAAAAAACTAATTGTTGAAATAAATATAATGGCCCAACTAAATAAAAAGGTATTGGTGCTAAAATTCATTTATTCTTCAACAATATATTTTATTTAAAAATTAGATTATCTTTTTTTAAGAGTGAATATTAGTTTTTAGAAGTTTTTGAAAATGTATTTGACAGAGTGTATTTTATTTTTAATTCATTATCTCAAAATTATAAAACAATTATTTTTTTATAATTTTCTGAAAACTATTTTTTTGTGAAATAGTGAAAATAATTATTTTTATTCAAAATTGTACAGCTTTTAAAAGTCCTCAGAATGTAAAATTTTATTTTGTATTATTTTTAAATTTTAGTTAGTTAATTTTTATTTAAAATTATCCAATTATAATGTGTTAAATAGATTTTATAAATGAATATATTATAAAAACATTTTATTTTTTAAATGAGAATGTTTTGGAAAAATGTTTTTTCATGGTAGTTTACCAGTTTTATTTTAAATTATATTCTGAAAAAAAATTGTTTTTATGTTTTAAAATTTTCTCCCAAATTGGGATTCAAAGAAATCCAAATTTAGTGTATTTTCCCATTTTATTTTTGGCCAGTATGAATAACAATTTTGGTAAATTTGGTTACCATGGTAAATAGAAAATTGGGTAATTTTTTGATAAAAATAAAACAATAAAAACCGTAAAATTACTCTAACACAAGAAACAATTTTATTGGTGGAATATAATAAGGCCATTAATATATAAGGATAGAAATTAATTTCTTTATAGGGCACTTGTCCTTGAAAATCACTTATATAATATTTTAATCAAATGAAGACGTAAATTTTCACTTTATTTGTGTTAAATTTCTCTTATATTGCCACATGGGGAAAAGGTATTTTATGAACAAATATTAAGGAATATTTCAATATTTATAAATTAATTTTAATGAGATAAATTTACTTTCTATTCTTTGGACCACATAGATGATATTATGATATTTATAATATATTCTTTAATTAAAATTTAATGATGTCAAATTCAAGTTTTAAATACTATATCATTTTAAATATATGGTAAACCAAATGATATATCTAACTATAAATATTCTCCTCAAATATATAATATTTTTTTTTAAGGTATTTTATTTTTAAATTTTTAATCAAAAAATAGTATATTAAATAATTACACAACACTGATGTGGTAAATATTTTATTAATGTAAATACTAAATAAATATTAGTGAAAGTATTAAAAAATATATAATTTTAAATAATTAATGTGATAATTAAATTTTCTATATGAAATTGACTTATCATATATATAACAAAAAAAATTCTTAAAATTAACTAGTTATATTTATATTTTTTAAAATCCCAAATAAGGAATTGTTTCAAAATTGACACCAATGATATTTTATGAAAATAATGATTTAATAAATTGTTTAAAAATAATAATAAATATTTAAAAATATAAATTAATTATTATATTTTCTAAACTAATATAAATTTTTCAGTTATAGTCTAATTGAAATCATGTAAGAAAAATATTAGAACCTTTTAATTTTGAATTTTTTACCATATTTAAAATTAAAATAGCTTAACTAAGGAAGAATAAAAATTGAAAAGGCTTAAAATAATACCAAAAAATGTCTAAAATACATTAAATTAAGGTATTAAAAAAGTATCTCATATTATCTTTGAATCCATGTAATTTTGGGGTTACTTTTATTGATATTGAATTTATTATAAATTAACATTTTTTTAAATTTCAAAAGTTCCCTTAACCTCGATTATAAAAGGGAAACTCCACCCTCACTTCTTCACATCAAATTGAACATTATAACTTGGCCATAATATGAAAAATTATATTCCCCAATTCTTTATACACATTATGAAGGTTAAATTCTTCCAAAAAAACCTACTATAGCATCCCTTTGGGGAGATCTAAAGGAGTCGTTTTGAAGAAGTGGTAATCCCTTTAACTAATCATTCTCTTTTTATACTATTTTATAACTCCTATTAACCTATGATATATATCATAAAATAATAAATTCATAATCCTAAATATGATAAAATGTTATTATGGTTATGAACATACCTCTATATATCCCCTTTCCCATCATACAAGAAATAAATGTATCCTTTGTGCATACATACACCATACCGTCTCCACGTAGAGACACAATTAATTTTCCATCACCATATTTCTGAGTTTGAATTAGGTTGAATGTAATTATTATATATTATATTTATGAAATAATTATACTTTATTATTTTTAATATCATATAAACCTCTTACCTTCAAATCTATTGGGAAATGATAATGCTGCTCATGTGTACATATGTTTACCACCTCCATGATGTGATGTGATTTTTTATCTATATTTAACATGGACGGTAATAAAGATAAATTTTATGAATATATATGATATTTATAACATAAAAATTATTCTATAATGATAATATTCCATATAATTTTATATCATTCAATACAACAAGAAAATGAAAACAACATTCATGTGTACGTACGACCTACTGTCTCTATGAATGTTGTATTTTATTTTATATCTATAACTTTTATGAGTCACCAGGAATATAGATATAATGAATATATATTTGTGATAATAATATGAAGGATATTATTCTAAATAATATTAAATCATGATCTTTGTATTAGAACCAAGGATAACATGTAAAAAATATGAACGAAAAAAGCCACTATTACCCAAAACATAACATTAACATTGAATTGTTAATAATAAGGAAATAAAAATTCATAAGAAAATAATATATGATATTATATATATGATATTTCTTCTTTGGATGATGTATAATAGACTTATAATTATTATTCAAGAGGATTTAATGTACATGAAGTAAGTCAAGACATAAATTAATGGATTTTTGCCTCACTTTTATTTCTGTAAGACACATGCCTTATATGATACATGTTTAATTTTTGTAGTTTATATACTTCAAAAGAATATTTTTAAAATTATTATTCTGAATATTATGGTATTTACACTTCCAAATAATTTTCCTTTTTTCAAGAGGAATATGATTCAATAGATTATAATTTGATATGGATTAACTTCATAATATTTTTATTATAGAAGATTATATGTATGTATGTATCTGTTGGGAAATATGTTTATTACATTCCAATGTTTCATAAAAATGTTTTAAAATATTTGTTTATTATTTAATAAAAAGTTTAAAATCATTTTAAACCATTCATGAACTTTTAGTAAACTGTTTTAGTGGAAGCATTTGTTTCATTTTCTTAAAGAAGAAATTTGTTTCTTTTCTGAAAAAAGAATGAGAGGAATATTATTAACATATATGTAATTAATGGGTTATTATGATTTTATGATGACCTAATACCATTAATCTTTCATTTTAATATTACAATTTTATTTTCAAATGAAATATTTTCTTTTAAAATTATGTTCCCTTTATGAAAATAAATATTTTGCATAGTATAAAGGATATTTTCCACAGGAATTATTTTCATGTGATCTCTCAAAATAATTTTCCATCCACGAAAACGTTTTTTGAAGTTACTTATGCTTTATTGGGGATATTATCTAGGATATTATCCTTATTATTCTTATGGTTTGTTTATGTTTATAATGGAATGATATTTATGAAACCCATTTCATATCCATGGGTTACGCTTTGATTGAATTATGTTTATGAAAACCATTTCATTCCATGGGGTTTAAAATGATAAATTATTTATGTTCTGGAGGCACACATGTGTATGGTTTTCATTATGTGATGGAATGTATATATATCTCCCTTCAATGCATTGGGTAATGATTAATATCTCATGATATAAACATGATTGTAATGGGTAATAAACTCGGTTCATTAATATAGGGTTGGAATAAAGAGTGAACTCAGTTCCAATAAGGGATAGAAGGGAGCATCAAGATAGAGAATTTCCAAATTCTCAAGGGGAAAAAAATCAAGACCCTGTAAGGATTATCCAAACACCCGAAAGAAAATAGTCACCATATCTTTAGGGAAGGCAGCGTGTAAGAGTACAGGTGTTATACCGCAGGGTCATCGACAGAAGGTGTGGAACTGGCCTTCAGCATGAGTACGTATAATCCCTCAGAATCTTGTTCCACTATCATGGTATATTATTAAGTGATGGAGTGCCTAGTGATGAAATAAGGCCTAGATAGAGATGGGCGACAACTGGATGTAGAGTGGGAGGAAAACCTAGAACCATATCTAACTTATGAGGATGGAATGACAAGAGTGTTATGGAAGCATGATAAAATTGGTGGTGCTCCACTAGTGATTGTTACTGGGTTGTAGCACAAAGATGGTACAGAGGGCACAAACAAGACTGGGGACCTTCTTATGCATTCTGATGAAGAGATAGTGGATACAGCCTTAACTATTCATGATTCTTGAGAGGGTTTAGAAAGGATAAATAGACACCCAATGTAACATCCTAGGTAAATAAAGAATAATACATTTTCATATTTATTAATATTTAAGAATTGAATATTAATTTTACTTTAAAGTGGTTGCTATGTTCGATAGCGTACCCGATACGCAACAAAGAGTTTCTTTGAAATCTTACGTTGGACACTAGTAATAAAACATTATTATTTTAAATGGTAGCTAACACTTTGTTATTGTATTGGTGGGAATTAATATAAATAACTAAAATATGATTATATATGTTTTTTTTGTTTCAACATTTATCCAATAAAAGATAAAGGCTTAAAATACGAAAAGATTTCAATTTTAGGCATATATACTCTAACATTCACAAAAGGTCAACTTATCACCTTTTGATGGTGAACCGTCTATAAATATAGTTTTGGTCACTCTTATACATTCTATTGGACCAAATAAAATTCTTCTTTAGATTCGGGACATCAAAATTTACTTTGTGTAAATTTTTGGATTTTTTCCGAAAAAGATCATTTTTTAATGAATAGTGAAAATGTTGTCTTTTAATTCAAAACCTCTTTTTAATATAATTTATTTATATGATTAGATTATCTTTTTAATTGGTTTTAAAGTTAAATTAGAATTTATTTTTACCATTAAATCCAATAGTGGCCATTGGAATTAATTTCACTTTGAAATCGGACTTAAACTAGTGTCAATCTTTTGATACTTATTGTTTCATAAAAACATGCTATTTGCTCTGACAGCGGGAATTAATTATTAAATTAATTAATTCAACTTATATGTTTTAATTTTTTAAAATAGACATCATTTTTGATTTCGGAATATCAAATAGAGCTTAGGGTGACGTTTTGGTATTTTTCTAAAAAACTACAATTTTTGACGAATAGTGAAACCACTAAGTGGTACTTAAAAAACTGATTTTTCATTTAAATGAAATTTTACCACCTCTGTGCTTTGAATTTAAAAAATACGAAATTTATGGTTGTCATTAAGAAGTAAAATGTGCTTCAATGGGACTAAAATAATTTTTTTTGTGAATAGTAACTTTAAATTTTTAATCGTGATTAGAGGTAATTAGTGTGGTTTAAGGTAAAAAAATGTTTTAATATTATGAAATGACCTAGAAACATGTACTACCCTCACTGGATGTGGCATGGACTACTAAGAAAATCCATGGGTCAACTTGGGGACCCCATAGAACAACTTTTGTAGGAAAATGACATTAATACCTTTTTATTTAAAGTTAAAATTAAAATGTCACAAACATGTGTTGTTTTACTAAAACAATTTTTACATGGGGTTATACAAGTCCACTTTTTTACTATAAATATTAATTAAAAGCTAAAATGTTTTCCTAAATCATGGTTTTTTTTTAATTTTTAGACATTAAATAAATTAAATTATTTATGACACCATAATGATGCAGCGATTACCTCATTATTTAATGATTTATATAAAATGAAAATATAATGTAAAATATAAGGACTACACTTGTCAAATACCTGTTTTATGAGTTTATTTCTAACCCTTATCACCATATAATTGAATTATATCAATGTGGGGCCTTTTAAATCTAAAAAAAATTTAAAATAAAGTAACATTTTATACCTTTCCAAGAGTGCCCCTCCTCTCCTCTTATAAAAGTCCCCCACCTCTGCCTCCTTACCTACACCTCTCAAGACTTTGGTTCGGACACGATCTGCTCTTTTTGTGTCTCCACATCCCTCTCTTACTCCTAGAATCCTCACATTGGGAAGAAGTCTTCCCAAGGAAGCCTTTGAGCTCAAATCTAAGAGAGTTACCTGATTCTAAGGTAATGTCTTCACTTGTGTTCATTTGTTTTATTTTGCTTCTCCAACCCCGCAAACTCTTTTTATTAATTTATTTTATAACAAATATAGTGTCATCAATATACTAGGATTTTTTTATAAGAAGTATTAGAGCTACACTTACACGCACCTACATCTAATGGTTAAAGAACATATTGTTTCTGTGGTTGGCGAATTTTTGCCTCACGAAACGATGATTGTTCAATCTTCTTCTAACACCTTTAATGGTGGCCATTAAGATGTCACTATATTTATATATTATATATATTATTTTTATGTTTTCCTTATGATTCTGTATATTTCATTTGTGGTATACCATTATGGCTTCCATTATGGGTATACGCGATATCTTCATTTTAGGAAGTGCGGACTACCGCCCCCTCAATGTGATTTGATTCGTTAAGGCCATATGTGGGACGTATAAAGGATGGATTTAAAGTTATTATATATGATGTTATACTGTAATTATAATATACCTTTATATGATTATTATTTCATTCCATTAAAGTATGAGATAGAAATGAAAGTACCATTCATTCGTACCTACGGCTTACCGTCTCCATGAACGGTGCATTTCATTACTTATCCCCAAATGTAATGTACTATTATTAGTACATATACATAATGGATATATATGATGTATGTTACATCTAAATTATTAATATAATTCTGGAATTAAAATATACATATCTCTCATTTAGTTTTAATTCCATTAATATGACATAGAAATGAAAGTAGTGTTCATGCGTACGTACAGCTTACCGTCTCCATGAACGATGCATTTCATTTATTACCTATAAATGATTATGTAATATTATAAATACATGTATATGATGGATATATATGATATATATGATATCCAAATCAGGAATATCATTCTGGATATAATGAATATTTGACCACACGAACAACATGTAAGTGTAAGAATTCCACTTTCGACTTAAGAACCAAATATCGACAAAACAAACATTATTAACTGAAATGATTACATAATGTTTATAAGATGGTAATAAGTGATATAATAGTAATAATGAACTTTAAAAAGGTTCTTAAGCAAGTATAAATTAACTCAAGTTTATTATTCAGGACGTTAAAGAACGATTGAGTCAAGTCGGACCCGACGTAAGGGACTTCGTCTCAATCTCCTTTCATTGAGGAATATTTCATTATATACACAACATTATTTTATATGGTGTATAAACCCCTTTGACTTTTACTTTTTTACAAAAGGAATCTTTTTCTACGAAGCGTTTCACTAAACGAAAAAAAGGAATTTTTCTTTTAATGTACGCGGTGACGACGACCCTTTTCCCCTGCCGCGAGTATTATTTGGTCTTTGGTTTCCTCAACAAGCCGTAATGTTTTTTAAAATTAAATAAATACCATATACTGTTTTATGTATTTTTTTATTGAAAATGGTTTTTTATAATTGATTTGTTATGTCAATATATTTAAGTGATATAGTGTGATCAAAGTGTAGAATTGTTTTCTTTCCATTATATTTGTTTTATGTCTTATGATTTTATAATGGTACTTGGACATTTGACGGGTGGTTACGTGATAAACCATATAACGGGTGGTGCCATGAATACTAGGATAGGTGGTTACATTATAACCTCCAATGCATTGGGTTTGGAAGTCGGCCGTATGGCTATTCCATTAAGTGATCTATGTGGAAGTCGACCGTATGGTTATTCCATTAAAGTATGTTTATGTCCCAAGTTACCTTTATATGTTATGTGATCTTTATATGGGTTTTATATTTTGGTTACAAAATGGTAAGTAATGATCTTTTATTCAGTGAAGAGTTTTTACTACTTCATAAAGGTGAAAAGTATTACTTTGATAAAATATATATGGTTAACTTGTTGTTTTGATAAACTAACAGTTTTCATTCTTTGTGTATCCCTTACTGAGCTTTTTGTGCTCACCCCAAGTTTTTTTGAATTGTTTTTCACAGGACTTAATGTGGAATGGGGTTAAGGATGGGATCAAGGGAAAGTCATGCTGTATAAAACATGTAACTATACATGTTTCTTTTTAAGAGTTTTTATTCTATGGAAACTTAGTAAAAGTGTCTACTTTGTGATCTTTTGAGATGTAATAGTCATGTACTAATTCTATAAAACTCTAAACCGTAAAAACATCCTCAATGTGAATTATTAATTTAATTCAATATTAAGTAAGGTTTAAGGTCGGGGCCTTATAGTTGGTATCAGTGGTCGGTTTAGACAACTTTAGGAGTTAGAAAAGTGTTAAATTATAAGTTAATTTATGTTATGATTGAAATGATATAGCATTTAAATATTACCATGTTGCTTCTCTTAAGATATTTCTGTGTTAAGAATGGTTTTTCATAGGGGAAACACAAAAATTTTCTGGGAAGGCATATATAGGGAAATGACCTTTCAAATCAGTATCCTGAGATGGTCAGAATCAGAACTAAACAATTTGTTGTAGTGATGGCTCAATTGACTCAGGTGAAAAATATTGGTTGGTTTTATTGATGATATTTCTGTGTTTTCTAAATTTAAAGAGGAGAATGAAAGACATTTAAGGGTTATTTTGAAAACCTTAAAAGAAAATAAATTGTATGGGAAATTCAGCAAGTGTGAGTTTTTGTTGCAACAAATTTCTTTCCTTGGTCACATTGTTTTTAAATATGGGATAACTGTTGATCTTGCAAAAACAAAGGCTGTTGAAGAATGGCCAAGACCCACAAATGTAACAGAGATTCATAGTTTCCTTGGTTTGGCAGGCTATTACCGAAGGTTTGTTAGAAATTTTTCACGGTTATCTAGTCCAATGACCAAGCTAACTCGGAAGAGTGTTATGTTTATCTAGACAAAAGAATGTGATTATTGTTTCCCGCAGTTGAAAAGAATATTGGTGAATGCTACGGTTTTGGCACTTTCTTCCAGAAATGGTGATTTTATTATCTACAGTGATGATTCATTGAAAGGACTTGGTTGTTTCCTTATGCAGAATGATCAGGTAATTGCATATGCTTCACGTTAGTTAAAAAATCATGAGGTAAATTACCCTACACATGATTTGGAATTAGCTATTATTGTTTTTTCTCTAAAAATTTCGAGGCATCATTTGTATGGAGTAAAGTGTGAAATATATACTGATCACAAAAGTTTAAAGTATATATTCACTCATAAATAATTGAACATGAGATAGAGGAGATGGCAGGAATTAATCAAGGATTATGATTGTACAATTCATTACCATCCAGGAAAATAAAATAAAGTGGTTGATGCATTGAGTCGAAAAAGTAATGCTTCATTAACAATGTTGCATTTGGAATGAGATCCTTTGGTTTTTTATTTGATGAACTTTGGCATAGAAGTTGTTCGTGTAGGATGTTCTTCTGTTTTGTTTCAGGTATTAGTGAGATCATCCCTATCAGACAGAATTAAGCAAGCACAGAAAAAAGACAGTGAGTTGCAGAAAAAAGTAGAGCTGGTTCAGAAGGGTAAGTTGCCTGAATTTAACATTGATAATGATTGTGTTTTGAGTTTGGGGAAGAGATTGTTTATGCCTTGTGATTCATAGTTGAAGAGAGAGCTGTTATGTGAATCTCATAGTTCTCCGTTTTCAGTTCATCCTAGTAGTACTAAGATGTATAGAGATCTGCAGAAGTATTACTGGTGGGAAGGAATGAAAAGAGATATTGCTGATTTTACTATGAAGTGTTTGACTTTTCAGTAGGTTAAAGCAGAGCGGTAGTTACCGAAAGGGATGCTTCATCATTTACCAATGCCAGAGTGGCGATGGGAAAATATATCCATGGACTTTTTTGTGGGATTACTGAATACATCTAGAAGTAATAATGCAATCGGGGTTATTGTTGATCGATTGACTAAATCTTCTCATTTCCTTCCTATTTGAGATACTTTGTCTCTAGGTCAACTTTCTTGGTTTTATCTTAAAGAGATAGTCATGTTGCATGGAGATCCCCTCTCCATTATATCTGATCATGATCCCAGGTTTACTTCTAACTTTTGGAAAGGCCTTCAGAAGTCATTGGGTACTGAATTAAATTTTAGTACATCTTTTCATCCGCAATCAGATGGGCAGTCAGAACGAACAATTCAGACCTTGGAGGATATGCTACGAGCTTTCTCTATGGATTATCAGGGAAGTTTGGACCAACATCTTTCTTTGGTGGAGTTTTCATATAATAAAAGTTTTCATTCTAGTATACAGATGGCACCGTTTGAGGCATTATATGGGAAGCAGTGTCGAACTCCATCTTTTTGGGATGAAGTAGGTGAAAGGAAGCTGATGGGACCAGAATTGGATGAAGATATGGAAGAAAAAGTTCATTTAATTCAGAAACACATGAGAACTGCTCAGAGCAGGCAGAAGAGTTATGCAGATAACCGGAGGAAGGATCTCTCTTTCGAGGTTGGTGATCATGTTTTTCTCAAAGTTTCACCATCGAAAAGTGTGATGTGATTTGGTAAGAAAGGAAAGCTGAGTCCAAGGTTCATTGGACCATATGAAATTCTGGAGAGAGTTGGACCAGTTTCATACCGAGTGTATTTACCTCCGAGTTTATCTCAGGTACACAATGTTTTTCATGTTTTGATGTTGAGAAAGTATATGCCAGATTCATCTCATGTTTTGAGCCCAGAGGTAGTTCTGTTGGAAAATAATATCTCTTATGAAGAACAACTAGTCCAGATTCTTGACCGAAGAGAGCAAGTGTTTCGAAATATGGTAATTCACCAGGTAAAGGGTTTGTGGAAAAACCATATGGTTGAAGAGGCAACATGGGAATCTGAAAATGCTATGAGGGATAAATACCCCCACTTATTTTGATAAGTGAATAAAATTGTGAGGATGCAATTCCCAAAAGGGGGGAAGGATGTAACATCCAAGGTAAATAAAGAATAATACATTTTCATATTTATTAATATTTTAGAATTGAATATTAATTTTACTTTAAAGGGGGTGCTATGTTCGATAGCGTACCCAATACGCAACAAAGAGTTTCTTTGAAATCTTACGTTGCACACTAGTAATAAAACAATATTATTTTAAATGGTAGTTAACACATAGTCGTTGTATTAGAGGGAATGAATAGAGATAACTAAAATATGATTATATATGTTTTTTTTGTTTCTACATTTATCCAATAAAAGATAAAGGCTTAAAATACAAAAAGTTTTCAATTTTAGACATATAAACTCTAACATTCACAAAAGGTCGACTTATCACCATTTGATGGCGAACCGTCCATAAATATAGTATTGGTCACTCTAATACATTCTATTAGGCCAAATAAAATTCTTCTTTAGAATCGGGACATCAAAATTTACTTTGTGTAATTTTTTGGTATTTTCCGATAAAGATCTTTTTTTAATGAATCGTGAAAAATGTTGTATTTTAATTCAAAACCCCATTTTAATATAATTTATTTATATGAATAATTATCTTTTGAATTGGTTTTAAAGTAAAATTGGAATATATTTTTACCATTAAATCCAATAGTGGTCTTTGAAATCGGACTTAAACTAGTTTCAATCTTTTGATACTTATTGTTTCATAAAAACACGCTATTTGCTCTGACAGCGGGAATTAATTATTAAATTAATTAATTAAACTTATATGTTTTAAATTTTTTCAAAATAGACTTCATTTTTGAATTTGGAATATCAAATATATCTTAGGGTGAAGTTTTGGTATTTTTCTGAAAAACATCAATTTTTTATGAATAGTGAAACCACTAAGTGGTACTTAAAAAACTGATTTTTCATTTAAATCAAATTTTACAAACTCTGTGCTTTGAATTTAAAAAATCCAAAAAACATGGTTTTCATTAAGAAGTAAAATTTGGTTCAATGGGATTAAAATAATTTTTTGGTGAATAGTAACTTTTATGTTTTTTAATCGCGGTTAGAGGTAATTAGTGTGGTTTAAGGTAAAAATAATGTTTTAATAATATGAAATGACCTAGAAACATGTCCTACCCTCATTGGATGTGTCATGTCCGACCAAGAAAATCCATGGGTCAACTTGGGGACCCCATGGAGCCACTTTGGTAGGAAAATGGCATTAATACCTTTTTATTTAAAGTTAAAATTAAAATGTCAAAAACATGTGTTGTTTTACTAAAACAATTTTTACATGGGGTTATACAAGTCAGATTTTTTACTATAAATATTCATTAGAAATATAAAATGTTTTCCTACATCATGATATTTGTTTTTAAATTTTTAGACATTAAATAAATTAAATTATTTATGACACCATAATGATGCAGTGATTACCTCATTATTTAACGATTTAAATAAAATGAAAATATAATTTAAAATCTAAGAACTACAGTTGTCAAAGACCTATTGTATGAGTATATTTAGAACCCTTATCACCTTATCTTAGAATTATATCAATGTGGTACCTTTTAATTCCGAAACTAATTTTAAAATAATGTAACATTTTATACCTTTCCAAGAGTGCCCCTCCTCTCCTCTTATAAAAGGCCCCCACCTCTACCTCCTTACCCACACCTCTCAAGCCTTTGGTTCTTCCAATATCTTCTTGTTTTGTCTCTACACATCCCTCTCTTACTCCTAGAAGCCTCACTTTGGGCATAAGTCATCTCAAGGAAGCCTTTGAGCTCAAATCTAAGAGAGTTACCCGATTCTAAGGTAATGTCTTCACTTGTGTTATTTTGTTTTATTTTTCTTCTCCAACCCCCTAAACTCTTTTTATTCTTTTCTTTTGTAACAACTACAGTATAATAAATATACTAGGATGTTTTTATAAGAAGTATTAGAGCTACACTTTCACACACCTACATCTAATGGTTAAAGAACATACTGTTTCTGTGGTTGGCGAATTTCTACCTCACGAAACGATGATTGTTCAATCTTCTTTTAACACCTTTAATGGTGGCCATTAAGATGTCACTCTATTTAAATATGATATATATAATTTTTATTTTTTCATTATGCTTCTTTATTTTTCATTTGTGGTATACCTTTATGTCTTCCATTATGGGTATACGCGATATCTTCATTTTAGAAAGTACGGACTACCGCCCCCTCAAAGTGATTTGATTCGTTAATGCCATATGTGGGACGTATAAAGGATGGATTTAAAGTTATTATATATGATGTTATACTGGATTTATAATATACATTTATATCATTATTATTTCATTCCATTAAAGTATGAGATAGAAATGAAAGTAGCGTTCGTGGGTACGTACGGCTTACCGTCTCCATGAACGGTGCATTTCATTTCTTATCCCAAATGTAATGTACTATTATAAGTACATATAAATAATGGATATATATGATGTATGTTACATATAAATTATTAATATAATTCTGGAATTAAAATATACATATCTCACATTTAGTTTTAATTCCTTTAATATGACATAGAAATGAAAGTAGCGTTAATGCGTACCTATGGCTTACCGTCTCTATGAACGGTGCATTTCATTTCATACATCTAAATGATTATGTAATATTATAAATACATGTATATTCTAGATATATATGATATATATGATTTCCAAATCATGAATATCATTCTGGATATAATGAATATTTGACCACACGAACAACATGTAATTGTAAGAAGTCCACTTTCAACTTAAGAACCAAATATCGACAAAAAAAACATTATTAACTTAAATGATTACATAATGTTTATAACAAGGTAATAAGTGATATAAAAGTAATAATGAACTTGAAAAGGGTTCTTAATAAAGTTGAAATTAACTCAAGTTTATTATTCAGGACTTTAAAGAACGATCGAGTCAAGTCGGACCCGAGGTAAGGGACTTCGTCTCAATCTCCTTTCATTGAGAAATATTTAGTTTTATACACAACTTTCTTTTATACGGTGTATAAACCCCTTTTACTTTTACTTTTATACAAAAGGAATCTTTTTCTACGAAGCGTTTTACTAAATGATAAAAAGGAATGTTTCTTTTAACGTACGCGGTGACGACGACCCTTTTCCGCCGCCGCGAGTATTATTTGGTCTTTGGCTTCCTCAACAAGCCATAATGTTTTTTTTAAATTAAATAAATACCATATATTGTTTTATGTATTTTGGAATTGAAAAAGGTTTTTTATAATGGATTTGTTATGTCACTATATTTAAGTGATATATTGTGATCAAAGTGTGGAAATTTTTTCTTTCCATTATATTTGTTTTATGTATTATGATTTTATAATGGTAATTGGACATTTGGCGGGTGGTTATGTGATAAACCATATGATGGATGGTGACGTGAATACCAGGGCGGGTGGTTACATTATAACCTCCAATGCATTGGATTTGGAAGTCGGCCGTATAGCTATTACATTAAGTGATATGTGTGGAAGTCGACCGTATGGTTATTCTATTTATGTATGTTTATGTCCCATGTTACCTTTATATGTTATGTGATCTTTATATGGGTTTTACGGTAATATTTTGGTTAAAAAAGTTTATGTAATGATCTTTTATTCAGTGAAGAGTTTTTACTACTTCATAAAGGTGAAAAGTATTACTTTGATAAAGTATACATGGTTTACTTGTTGTTTTGATAAACTAACGGTTTTCATTCTTTGTGTATCCCTTACTGAGCTCTTTATGCTCACCCCATGTTTTTTTGAAATGTTTTTCACATGACTTAATGTGGAATAGGGTCAAGGATGGGATCAACGGAAAGTCATGCTATATAAAACATGGAACTAGACATGTTTCTTTTTAAGACTTTTTATTCTATGGAAACTTTGTAGAAGTGTCTACTTTGTAATATTATGAGATGTAATAGTTATGTCCTAATTATCTAAAACTCTAAACCGTGAAAAGATCCTAAATGTGAATTATTCATTTAATTCAATATTAAGGTTTAAGGTTAGGGCCTTATACCCAATTCAAGTGGATAGAAACATGGAACATAGCAGATGGATTGAGAAATAATTTCTAATTCTAACGAGAGGCTTTAATGAAAATACATTAACATTGGAGGAGTTCTTGAAAACAAGGGACAAACTGGCCTAGCATTTCGAAGATATTCACAAAGATGGTCAAAAGAAAGAGGTAATAGATCTTTCCTAGAAACTATATAGCGAGGTCGCCTATAATAAGTGTAAGTTACCATTTATGGTTTTTATTTCTGCTACTGCATTTAATTTTTTTAGTTGTAATTGAGGTTTTCACACTTTTTCCATGAAAGTGTTTTGATAAAAATTAACTTAGTAGTACTAGTAGGGACTTTTTTAGCTATGAATGTCTTGAAAGTGAGTCTTGAAAAATATATAAATGATTTTATATGCTTTTTTTATTCCAAAATTTCATGTATTATTTTATTCCTTCATAGAATATTTTCTTTGATTATTTAGAAACATCTATGATTTATTCCACAAAAAAATATAATGATATTTGATATGCAAGATATAATTTTGAAAATGTATTTTCTTGATCGTATGCCCTTATGCTTATATTATCTCCCTTAATATACACTTACTGAACATATAAACTCACCCTCTTCTAATGTTTCTTTTCCCCTGGTTATAAAGAAGAGTTTTAAGTTGGACACTAAAGGTGAAGATCTTTATCGGAGATTTTGAAGATATTTCACCAAATTAAAATAATGACTTCCAATTATCCAAATAACCGAAACTATTATGGTCCTCCTAAATTTTTTTTGTAATGTAAAGAATATTAATCTAAAAATATATAATATCTTTTTATATTAATCCTAGGTTTTTATATTTATTAGCATAGAAAAGTTTTAGTCTTCCTTTGAAAACTAGGATAAAAAAATATTAGTGAGATCCCTAGATATTTTTATAAGGATATGTCTAAATATGTCTCTAATGATAAGTCTATGTATAGGTTACAATCCTATAATTTTCATTATAATCATAAATAAACAAGGATTAAAACTAAGGTGTCAAAGATTGAAATATTATATGAAATTTCCCTTAATTATGTGCCTCAACTATTATGATTAGTGTTACTCAGACAATAATTTTTTTTAGTGAATGGATGGAACCTAAAGGAACCATGAAAATGATGAATGTGATGGGAAATGTAATGATTTTCCTCCTAAGAAACTGAATGATATAGGTGGAGGAATGGAAAAATTGTTGTTAATATGATAAAACTTTCTCAATATACGAATCATGTTGGACAACAAAATGAACAATAGAGGGAACGACATTCTATTGAGTTATTCATGAGGCCGCATACACCTCTTTTCAATGGGCCTTTTGGTCTACTAGTGACTGAGTAATGGATTAGAACCATTAAAATGGTATTTTCGGTTATCCTATATTCATAACATGATAAATTAAATTGGTTTGTCTAGAATTTCAAATATGAAGTGGATCAATGGGGAAATATTATCAACATTATGAGGCAACAAGATGAAACTGATTCCATGGTATTGGATGATTTGAAGAACTTATTTTTCAATAAGTACTTTCCTATTATTATTTATTTGAAAATTTACACATAATTCTTTAAGTTAAATAAAAAGAATGAAGAATCTCTTGGATCCTATAATGAAAATTTTACAATACTTCTGAGGTATTCCTCTAACATTATCATCCAACCTGAATGTGTGTTTGTTATAATTTTCAGTGGAATAAATCCAAGTCTTCTAAGGGACATGGCGATAAGGTACTTCAATATTTATGAATAAATTTTCTGGTGTAACATTAAATTGGAAATGGATGTTGGAGTTATGTATAAATCCCATGGTTTTGAGAAGAAAAGAAACATTGATTTTAATGAAAAATATAAAAAAAACGTGAAAAAAATAAGTTGATTTTCTCTTTATGTTCAATTTGTGGAATGAACCATTTTGGAGATTGTCTTAAGGGGACTGGTAAATGTTTCAAGTGTGTAAAGGTATATTATCTGGTAAAATAATACTGAGGTGATGAGAGGAACTTAGATAATGATGTGAATAGATAGAAGGATTCACATAATGAACCACCTCACACTTCAATGCTTCATGTGTATAGAAAATGTGCATTATTCTAATCGATGCTTAAATCCAATGGTTAACGATGAAGATCCACAACAACATCCTCTTAAATCCAAAGGCAAATTAAAATAACATGTGATGACTATTAGTGATGTAGAGTATGGAAATGATGTAGTGAAATTAATGAGTATCTATGAAATTGAATTTAATAAAAATGTTGTAGAATTACTATTATGGAATTTTGGAATAATGAAAAATCAATGTAATAGTCTATTGTTGTTTTTTCATAAGGATTTAAAGGAATAGGTTGAGTGGTTCTGGTATCCATGAAAAGTGGTTGAGGTGGTAATGTGATATTTTTGGAAAACACATTATTAAAGTAATTATAACCCTTAATATGTTCTTTATGTTGCGATAATGAAATAAAGATTTGTTTTATTATGATTGAAACAAATGGGATATTATTGAAGACCTTGGGGTGATAAAATGACATGGGGGATTATGATGTCATGGAATGAGTTTACAGAATATTTGTATTTATGGTATAAGGAGTAAATTTTTTAATGTATGAATATTTTCAATTTTTTGGAGAAATTTATGTTATTACCATGTTATAAGAATATACATTATAATATTATTTACATGTTTTGTGTGTAATAATTAAGAGCTACATCAAGTTTTATGGGGGATTAATGATAAGTTGATTCTCGAAATTTGGTGATCTTATTTCAAAAGTTTTATATTTTAATCATGTGGAAAGATCATAATGTTAACCATTTATGAAACTGTTTACATTGAAAACAATATGAGGTTTTATAGATTCAATTATTATCTCCCCATATGAGGATTTATGAATATTAGATAACATGTGTAAACATTTTTGATGAAATATTAACTAAAGAGAGATAAAATTACCTATTGTTCTATTTATGGATATCATGATCTTCTAATGGTTCATGAAGGATAAATTCACCATAATTTTTTTAATAGGATATGAAGGGGAAATTGATCAAGACATAACTAAAGGATGATATTGTGCTTATGAAATGTAATGAAATCAAGTAAAAATTTCCACTCATGAAAATGTATTCAACACTTGGAAAAAGATAATAAAACCATGAAGTTTATCTTAGTACCTTCCTTTTTGATGAACCAATTTGTCCCTTAGACCATCACAGATTTATATCATTATGATTATTAACTTTATCCTGACCATGTCCTCTACAACTCTCCATCAGAACTTGATTGTGAGAATCCAATTCCATGTCCATGTTTTCACTTTCAACATATGTTCTACTATGTAGAATATTTATTATGAGTTAAATTGGGAAATAATTATATTTCCATCGTTCCATTTTTAAATGGATTTTTAGTATTTATTTTTACAATGTGGGTTTCTATTAAAGTAATTTTTGAGTATAAAATTTTGGATGACCTCAATGAATTTCTGGGGAGAAATTAATTTTAAGGGGTGTAAAATATTACACACTGAGATTTTTAATTAATTATATATATAAATAATCTGATTTCTTCAATATCATGCATAGCACGATACACCATGTTAAGCTTGTGCAACATGCAATATTGGCTTATCTTAGGTTTCATGCAACACTGAGTTTCAACAAAATACCATTTTATTATTGAAATTTTTTTAAAAAGATAATTATAACCTTGATGTCAACTTTTTTGGAATAAATATAAAAAACTATCTTATAAAATAAATATAAATTTCCAACTCAATTTGAATGTATTGATAGTAAAACCACTATATTCTTCAAAAATAAGTTTTTTTTTAAATGGTTTTATCTTATTTTTATGTGTGTATATTAATGTTTATAATTTAGGGAAAATTTATTTGGAAAAAATTATTTAATTTTAGAATTTATCATATGGGAATTATCTTAAAATTAATTTTTTGTAGTTTTTGTAAAACATTTATTTTTTTAAGGAATAGTGAAAATACTGATTTTTATTTAAAATTATAATGTCTTTTAATGTCTTTACAAGTTAAAATTATGTTTTGGATTGGTTTATATGTTAAATTAGTAAATTTTTATTTAAAATAATCTAATTATTGTTTTTTTAAAATGATTTTAAACATGAATAAATTATATAAATATTTTATATTTTAAAAGGGAATTTTCATAAAAAATAGTTTTCCTTGAGATTTCATCAGTTATATTTTAAATTAAAATTTATAACTTCTTTGTTTTGAATTTTTAAATATAAATGATAATTTTTTATTCATAAGTTAAAAATTTATTGAATATGTTTTCTTTCAGCCAGTATGAATAATAACTTTGGTAAATCTTATTACCATGGTAAAGGGTAAATTATGTATTTTTTGTTAAAAATAAAATGATAATGATTATAATATTACTCTAAAAAAGAAAAAAAATTATTGGATGAATTTAATTCGACTATTAAAAAATTATTATAAAAAATATTATTTTTTAATGGACACTTGTTCATGAAAATGACTTATTTAATATTTAAAAATAAGAAAGACAAAAAAAGTCAATTTCATTGTCTTAATTATCACTTATGACTCTAGATGGGAAAAAATTATTTTATGAATGAATACTAATGTAAATTTTTAAATTAATAATTTTATTTTAATAATATAAAATTATTTTTTACTTTTAGGAAAACTTAGTTGATATTATTAAATTTATAATATATTATTTAATGAAAATATAAATATGTCACATTCATGTTTTAAATACTATATAGTTTTTAATATAGGACTACCCAAATGATATATTTGACTATAAATATTATATTACAATATAGAATATCTATCTTCATCATGGTATTTTATTTACTATATATTTTGTGAACAAATAAGAATATTAATTAATTACCCGACATTGATGCAGTAATTAATTTATTAGAGGAAATACCAAAAAGTGATACTAAAAATTAAAAAATGAAATATATTTTGAAATAATTAATGTGATCAATGAATGTTTCAGATTACCCATAACTATTTTACATATAATAAAATATTTGGTTCAAAGTTAATTGGTTATCTTGATATTTTTTAAGTCAAATTAATGAATCATGTCAAAATTGAGATTAAGGATATTTTATAAAAATAATATTTTATTAAATTATTTAAAAATAAAAAAAACATATTTAAAAATAAAAATTAATTATAATATGGTATAAAATACTAAAAATGATTCATTTATTGTCTAATTTATGTCACATAATTAAAAATTAAAACCTTTTAATATTGAAAATGTTTTTATGTTAGTTAAAATTAAAATACGTTAACTAAGGGTTAATAAAAAATGATAAGTTTTAAAATAATATGAAAATATCAATAAAATCTATTTTTTTATGAGATTAAAACTTTATCACAGTTTATATTTGAATAAAAGGCCTTTTGGAGGTTTTTTATTAAGATTTATTCTATTGTAAATTATATTTACTAAAAATTCCAACAGTGCCTTTCACCTCAATTCTTAAAGGGAACATCCCCCGGCACTAATTCAAATCACTTTGAGCCTTATATATTGAACCAAATATTACATATTATATTATCCTTCCATATACATGTTCTAGATGTTATATTATTTCTAAAAGACCAACTCTATAGTCCTTTAGAGGCGATCTAAAGGATCCATTTTGAAGAACAGGTAATCTCACTAACCATTAACTCTATTTTTTTACTCTTCTATACCTCCTCAGAATAAATTATATATGTCATAAAATATTAAATTCAAAATCTTAAAAAGGATGAAATTTTATTGTGATTATGAACACACCACTATACTTCCTTTTTCCCATCGACTAAGAGATGAAATTATCAAACTATGTACGTACAACTTACAGTCTCCACGTAGTGATACCATTAATTTTCCATCACAATAATTTATTAGTGGTAATTATGAAGATTTAATGTTTATATTTGGAATTTATGAAATAATTATACTTTTTTAAAGATAATTTCATATCTACCTTTTCACCATCTCATATTTTGGGAAATGATAATGTCTCTTGTGTGTATGTATTGGTTACCATCTCCATGATGTGATGAGATTCTTTTTTCATATATATTTCATATGGATGGTAATCATGATTAATTTTATGAATATATATGATATATATATATAACATAGAAAATATTTAATTATAATGTATCATATACATTTCATTCTTTTAATATGATAACAAAATGAAATCAATATTCATGTATACGTATAGCCTACCGTCTCTAGAAAGGGTGTAATTTATTTTCCATATCAAACTATTATGAATCACTATGAATACATATATAATGAATATATATATATACATATATATATATGATAATTATTTCATGGATATTATTTTGGAGATAATTAAATCCATATCTATTTAAGATAACAAAGGATAATCAGTCAAAACATGAATAGGAAAAAAGTCAATTGTTACCTAAAACAAACTTTATGATTGAAATGTTAATAATAGAGTAGTATAAAGTCATAAGTAAATCGTATATAAAATTATATATATTAATATAGTTATTTGGTATATTTATAATAAAATTATATTTAATATATATGTTTTGAATGTAAACAAATGAATTTAAGACATTGGGTAATGGATTTTTATCTCACTTTTATTTCTATGGGACACTTGACTTATAGGATACTTGTTTGTTTTGTGTAGTGTATATAATAACCATAAATGTTTTTATGATTCATATTTTGAACATTATGATATTTAAATATCTATATAATTCCATTTCAATCATGATTCATATTCTTTGACTGATTATAAAGTTATAGAGTTAATTTCACAATCTCATTATTATTCCGGATTGTTTATACATAAGTATCTCCTATGAAATATTTACCTTCCATGTATATGATTCTTAAAATATTTAGCCAAAATATTTTTACTATTCTTCTATAGTTTTTGAAGTCATTTTTTTCTTTTCTAAATTTTTAATAAACTTCTTGAATGGAATCTTTTATATTTTCCTAAAGAATATAATTTTTCAATTTTTTTAAAAAAGTATGAGAGGAATGTTTTTTTAACTTATACAGAATGAATATATGTTTTTCAATTTCATGTTGAATTTATACCTTGATTATTTTCTGAAAAACAAATAAAATTATTTTCAATGAATTTTTTAAAAGTAATTTTAAGTAAAAAAAATTGAAGCATAAAGTATATTTTCCTCAAGGTTTATTTTCATGTGATCACTCATAATTATTTTTCATCTACGATATCATTATTTGATGTTACATTTTATTTACATTGGATATTTTTCAAGGACACTATCTCTATTTTTCTTATGTTTTTTTATGTTTTTGATGGAATGATTTTTATCAACCCCATTTATTTCACATTGGTTATGTTATGAATAAATGATGTTTATGAAACCCATTTAATTTCATGGGTTCTTATATGATTAATGATTTATCTTCTTTTGAAACACATATGTATTATTTTCATTATGTTTTGTGTGAGACCAATGTCTCCTTCAAATACATTAGGTAAATACTTTTATATCTTGATATAGATAAGAGTATAATGGGTAGAAAGCTTGGTTAATAATATAGGGCCAGAATGAAGATTGAAATTAGTTCAGTAAGGGTCTTTTTCTTCTATGATGGTATTGGAATTCAGACTTGACTAATATAGAAATTATTTTATATTATTATGTGTATGACAAAATTTTAACTATTATTTTATTATCTCATGGAATATGTTCTTTTATTCTTCATAAACTTCTATGATTTATTCCATGAAATGATATCGTGGTCTTTGATTTGAAAGAAATAATTTTAAAATTTATTTAACTGTTATTTTGACCTTATTCATATGTCATATTCCTTAACATACCCTTAATGAGCATATGATCTCACCCTTTTCTTCTTTTTTCCTTTCCTCATGTTATAAATAAAGTTTTTAGATAATAGTACAAAAGGGAATGATCTTTATGGGAAATAGTGAAGCTCTTTTACCAAATTAGAAAAATGTGTCCCATGTTTCCAAAGTCACTAAACTATTATGGAACTCAATTATGTATTTATGTAATTAATTGAATATTCGTCTTAATAATTTAATATATATATATATATGTTAATCTTCAGTTATTACAGTTTTCACATGTTGAGGTTGACCTTGTTGTTATAGCCAATTTTATATAGATTGTGTTTATCTTGTAGTGAAATCCCCCCCCCCATTGTCTTAGAGTAGATTATCATGAGAGTGTTAATCAATATGCTATTAATATATTGAATCAAGAGATTCATGTTTCTTTTTCGGATCATGTAGATTTTTAGCTTTGTGACAGCTTTCTAAGGGTCCTGAGATCCATTAAAAGGTATATAGTTCACACTCTGCCTTCAATTTTCAATTATATGATAGAGTTACAGCTTCTTTATCCTACTAATTTCATTGGGGAGGGAGGAACCTAGGTAGCTGAGTTATAGATCAAGTTATTTAATGTGATCCTCAGCTATCTCAAATGCTCACATATAGCAGGGTGAAGCAAGCTATGTATATGTTTCATGGACCATCAAAGCATTGGTGGGACATTCTGAGCAAGCTAGGATGAAAGATAAGTAATCTCATAATTAATTTCAGATGAAGTTCTAAAGTCTCTTATATCTCTAAACATTGAGGAATGATAAGGTTCATGAGTTCATACGTCTGACTGAGGAGGGTATTTTAGTACAATACTATATTGAACATTTCACTGACCTGCAGCACTTTGCAGCAACTTTAGTAGATGATAATAGCCCAATAAAAATAAATTTTTAGGCTATAATTATCTATAATATTAGGTCATGATTGAACATATTTCAGCTGATTAGATTTGTAGATGTGATGAATCAAGCACTTGTCAAAGAAGGGATTCTAAGAGAGGCCCTGAGCAGTGGCTAGGATGTTTCATCCGGGAAAACCGGGGGCTCTTATTTTAGTGGAATAAAGTATATCTATGATAGTTATTTCCTAGTGAACATCATAAAAATAATTCAAGGTCATTGGTATCCATTTTAGGATCATATTCCATGGTTTTTCTTTTAGTGTGGCTTGTTGTTCCACAAGCATCCTTACTTTCAATAACCCACATTGGAATGTTGTTCTTATAGTGTGATGCGGAACCTTCAAAGTGTTTTTGGGGAATATAGAACAAAAAATTAGAATGGGATTAGGATAGGCACTAGAGTCTAGGAATTACTCAAATCATCCTTAGTATAAATGTAACAAGAGTTCCACTGTACTTTCTAGTTGAGGTTGGGGATATGGTACTCTAGTATAGCACTCATAGTTTCAGCAAGAGGGAATTACTTGTTGGAGTCAGAATAGAGACCAGGGTAGAAGGGATTGTTAGTTTCACATTTTTCATACTACATTAGCTAGTTTGGATGCAATATCTTCAACTATCAAATGTATAATTATTTTATCATCTAACCTTTCTTTATTTTGGTTTGATAGAGGAGCATCACGTTCCTTTCGATCTACTCTTTTTTAAAATGATTTGGGCTTGGATATTAAAATATTGGATGGAGTTTTAATCATAAACACACTATTGGGAGTGAGTTCAGAGGGTATCAAATGTTGCAAGGTGTGTTTTATTTATATTGGTCATAAATATTTCTTTAGGGAACTGTTTGTGTTGAAAATGATATGTTTCGATATGATTGTTGGTACGATTTGGTTAGTTCTCTACTAGGCACATATTGACTCTTATCGGATGAGATGTAACAGCTCATGTTTATATATACTTTTTTTGAATCGTTCATGTTTATTTTACGTTTTTAAATATACACTACACCATGTAAATATTTCACTGCACGTAGCCCTGGCTTAGTTTGTGTTACATGGAACACTGAGATTCTATGAAGCAAAATTTTATTATTATAATCATATAAACAAGATAGTTATAACATAGTATTTATACATAGTAATATAAATAGTATTAACTAATTGTTGGATATTATTTATAATTTCATATATAAACAAAACATATTGATAATGAAACCTATAATTTTTAGTAATGTCTTTATATGATTGAAAATACCATTTTATAAAAAGAACAGATTTTTATGTCCTTTTGTCAACAAAAATAAAATGAATTTTAGAAACATTTATAAATTTAATTTTATAAAATAAAATTAATATCTTAATTCATTTTTTCAATATTATCTTAGGGTGAATTTTATGGATTTTTCTTAAAAACATCACTTTTGGATGAATAGTGAAAAATACTATGTTTTAATTCAAAACTTCTTTTTCGTCTTATTTATTTATATTGAAAAAATATAATTTAATTTAGATTATAATATTATGACATAAATTATACCTCATCAAATCCAATTTAGTTTATTAGAACCAATTTGACATTGAAATTGGATATAAACATGTAAACCATTTGGAGTTTTTCACTTTAAAAACATGTCATCTCTTCTCGTCTGCAAGATTAATTTTAAATTACATTCTTCTAATTATTTAACTATAATATGTAAAATAGATTCAATATTTGGAATAAGTTTAATTTATAATTTATTAAATTTCTATCTTAGTTTTTTACCAAAAATATTAGTGAATGTAATTAAAATTAATTACAGTGATTAAGGTAAACACGAGCTTAATTAATGACTAAACATAAAATATAAGGTGTGATAATGACCCTAAGTTTTCATATAAAAATATTTGATGGAAATATTTTGACCATTACACCTCTAAGGAACTATACTGATACATTTATAACCCATGGAAGAGAATTAAAATGTTGGGAGCACTCAAATATTTTAAAGATACCCAATGTTTTATTTTCCCCACTTATAAAAGATCTCCTCTCCCCCCCCCCTCTTCACACATAATAATCAATTTGTATCATCCAAAAAATACCTAGATATACTGCATAATTTCTTGAATTCACAATATAATCCTCCCTTTGGGAATAAATTCAACTAAGGAATCCCCTTGGTTCAAACAAAAATCAGTTACCAAAAGAAAAGGTAAAATCCTTCAACAGGAACTTTTTTACCTATTTATTTCCCACCACCTCAATTATTCTTTTTCCTAGATTATGTAATAACCATAGTATCACAAATAAATTGATATTTTGTTATTATAAGGTTATTACCTATACTCACACACACTTCCATCAAATGCGATACGCAGTCAATGTTATTGTGTATGATAGACTACCACCTTGTGAATCAATATCATTTGTTCTTCCATTTCCACCTTCAATGGTATGAAATAATGAAGTAATTTATGTTTTTATAAGATATGTATAATATTTATGATGTATTTATGAATATATAATTATTATGTAAGGCATAACTTTGTGATTTATTTTTTTTAAATAATAACATCGTTTCTGGGCCTGTAGACAACCGCCTGCTCAAAGCAATATCATTCATTCACACATTACATGGAATATATTAAGGATTAATTTAGTGAGTTTATCAGATATTTAAGTCATAATAATTATATTATAATTATATTATATTTATATACATATATTTCATTTACTTTGTTTTTTCAATATGATAATAAAATGGAAACGTTGTTCATACGTACGTATAGGTAACCATCTCCATGAATGGTGTATTTCATATTCTATTTATATCATTATTATATTGTTATATATATATATACAGAATATATATTATATTTATATCATGGTTATAATTATTTATATTATAAAATAATTATATAATTAAAACTATTGAAAATATAACCACTCAAAACACATGCGAAAATAAAGCAGTTATTACCCAAAACATAAATTTAACATGAAATTATTAATAAATGTCAAATAAAATGTCATTATTAAATAATATATGGTATAATATGATTTATTATGTCTATAAAATAGATTTAAAATAAATTATATTTATTATATAGGTGTTTTGAATGAGTGCAACGTGAGTCAAGACATAAGGTAGGCATATTTTTTGTCTTACTTTTATTTTTTCGAGGATTATAACATATTATCCCCACATTTATTTTATGTGGGAAGTATAATATTCATTAATGTATTATATGAATCCTTTACATTAATTTATGGGTATTTAAAAATTAATTGTTTGATCTCTCTTTCATGGTGTTTATGTTTCAAAGGTTACCAAATCGGTGTGGTAATTTTGTCTCAATTTTCATTCCTTGAGACAGATGTTTTTCTAGGAACCTATATTACTATAAGAGGAATATATATATTTTATTTTATGTGTTATATCATGAATATTATTATTTTAATGATATTATAAAAAAAATTATGTTTATTCTCTCATGGGGATTACGATTCAATGCTACCGAAGTGCTAATAATTTATGGTTACAATACCATCGTTTATTGGGATTGTTTACAATTATGCTTCCATTCGATAAATCTTATGATCCACCTCTAAATAAATATCATTAATTTTAATATACTATGGTTATTCATGATATATTCATGTATTAGTACCATTTTTCCACTCTTTTTTACATAATATATTCAAGAAACTAATTTTAAGAAAATTTGAACTCCTTTGTCTCTTTGGTCAAAAATATGTTATATTAAAAAATGTTTTTTCCAAAATATTTTTAAAATGATATTTTTATATCATTTTCAAGTAAAAATGATTTTAAATTTTTTTATTGCTTCCAAATCATCCTTTATAATTTTTAAAATCTATTTTCAAAGAAACATGTTTTCAAAAACATTATGTTTTAAACATTGTTTTTCAAACAAGAAAGGATATTTTCCAAAAGAAATGTTCTGAAAAGATCTTTCAAATTATTTTCTATATAAGATGAAATCCTTTTGTGTAACCTATTCCTTTATAGTGATATAAATCATTAATACAATTCATAGTCATTTTTGAATCATTTATGTTTTGATGGAATGATATTTATGATACCTGTTTCTTATCAGTGGGTTATATGCTCTTGAAACCTTCATATTCTCATGGGTATTGATTTTATGAAATGGTTATAAAACCTATCTATATTTCTTAGATTATGATATGATTACATGTTTATTATACTCATTTTTTTTCATAGGTTATAATATGATTTTCCTAAAACCCATCTCTTTTTATGGGTCATAATATGATGATTTTTTATGATCTTGTGGAACACGTATGTATGATTTTGGTATATGATATGTGGGACCTTTATCTCTTTAAAATTCATTGTTCAAATATTTATAACACATTATATAATTATAGGAAACAGGTTTAATGGATTTATTTGCTATGGGAATACGGGGAAACCCATTACACTATGAGAAGAAGGGGAAACTTCATCCACCATGGGAAGATGGGAAACCTAATCAATTATAGGAAGATGTGGAAACCCAATCCATTATAAGGAAAACACTATAACTAGGTATGATAGTGTTTCCTTCTATGTAGGCTTAGTTCCCATGAAGTTCCAAGATACGTTTTTAGAAATTAACCTTGACTTATATTGAATGATATTACATGTTTATGTTTCTTCCACAATTCCATGTCTAATTCCTATGATATTCTTTCATGGATTATGGTCTTGATTCCCATATGATTCATTCCATATGAACTGCCAATATTTATCCCATGACTCATGTATATTATCTTTGACATTCTGGGTATGATTTTATAATGTTATGTTATTTCTTTCATACACTTATATTCATGATTATTCCTATGTATCACTTATGTTTACCCTTACTGAGCATATGAGAACACCCTTTCATATGTTTACCTTCCCCGAGTTATGAAGATATTTATTATGTATGATATATATAAGAAGGATTATATCCATGTAGAACCTTTTGGGAGATAATATAGGTCATTTATATACCAGTGTTTATGTTTCCTTGTTTGAAAATGAACTAAACTAATATAGTATTTGGGTGTCTGGTTGTGTAAGGTTTTAAGTACTCTGTAAAAAAGATGTAATGTTAATGTAGGTTCAGCGAGGTTATCTATAGTTGGTATCTAATAAAAAATATAGTTATCCTTTGGAAACTAGGATGAGAAAACCTTAGTGAGAACCCTAAGGTCGTTTATAAGGATAATTCTAAGGATGAAGAAAGGTATAGGAAAATGTAATGTACTATTTTTAAAGGATAGAGAGAGTGGTTTATTAGAAATACATCTTTTTATCAATACTAAAAGAGTAAATGGTGATAGTACTAATGTACATTGTGATGAAAACCCAAAAAAACTGTATTGAGCAAGGCTTGATTGGGAACTTGTGCACGACAACGGGCCATATTGCACACCTGGTATGACACTCCAAGGGGATATGCTTTGGCAATTGACTAACTCTTAAGGGACCATCATGATTGATTTAAATATAATTTTTCTACTAATAACCTCGGATAAAACTAAGATGTCAGATATTAAATAATGTTTTATAATTTAGACATCATATAAGTGGTTTTTCATGATTAGATGGTTCACAACTATGATTATAGTTTCTTACACTATGTTTTTTGGATTTAGTAAATTTCTAGAACCCAAAGTAATTGCTTAAATGATTACTGTGATAAGAAATTTAATGAATTTTCTTATGACCATAAAAATTATATGGTAGATGGAATAAAAAATCTAATTATTATTCTCACCCAACTTTATCGTGTTATGAATCACGTTGGATTTCCAAATTAGAAAATTAGGGAACAAAATTATGTTAAATACTTCATGAGGAAACTCCCACCTTATTTATAGAAACTACAATATTTTACATAAATAATTACATTATTTTATATATAATTAACAATCAAATTACAATCCAATGATCAAAAATTCTAGTGTCTTGGAAGACTTGGTACTTAAAACTGAAAACGTGGGAACAAAAAACACATCATTATTTATCTTCCATTATGAGATCCTAAATTAATTTGAGCTCACACATCTATATAGGATAACATAGGGATATCATAAACAAATGGATGATCTAAAAACCCTAGAAAAGGAATAGACATTAAATTAAATATTATCACATGGGTTAGAAGGCATAACATAATGATATTAAAATCATGAAACATGATCAAAAATAGGAAATCATAACATATAGTACATAGGATAATATAATAATGGATTCATATTAAGGTTAAAGAAACATAAAACATGACTTTATCATGATTCAAGGCTCATTTTATAGAGAGGTTCATGAGTCAAGTCCATCCATCAAGACTATTTCACATGTAGCACAGGTCAAGGCTAACCACCAAGACCGTTGTACATAATGTCTCATGAGACTAAAAATTACACAATTCATTAAAGCATTGACTCAAAATAATTATCATAACATGTTAATTAATATGATTTCTAAATAAATAATCATGTATAAGTAATCAAACAAAAACATAACAGTTACCCATGGAAAGAATTGGGTTTCATAATAGTGTCATAAAGAATAATAAATGTGTGTGTCAAAATATTTTACAGTAAATAAAGGAATAAAATCATACAAGTACATATATAATATAAAATAGGTGAAGGTCATGATTACTAATGAAAAATAGAAGTTATAACATGTAAAAAGAGTATTTAATAAACATTAAAATTAAAACATTTTAGTGTGGTTTAAGGGAAATATTAAAGAGAATTTAAATCAGAAAAGGAGATAATAATTTATATAAAACCAGAATTGAACTAAGATAGTTTTCATAATAAAATTATTTGTTTTATAAAATAAATGGTATCATAAAAAATACTATATATTGCACCAGAAATTGGGTAAGAATTCATGAGTCTCACTTAAATTAGGCTAGTTTATCAGGAAGAATCGATTATTTGACCTTTTAAAAATATTTATATCCCTAAAAAATAAGGATGAATGGATATTTATACTTAGGTTTGGAAAATATAAACATAATTTAGAATATTTTTATAAAATATAAAACAAAATCACATTTGGGTAAAAAGAGAAACAAAATCACCCGAAAAAAAATAAGGGAGGTTCGGGTAGAATCTTTTACCTTAAGTCTGAAGGTGCTCTTCACATAATCTTAATATCATGAATAATTAAATTAGAATCATTAATTAATATGTAAAAAATCATAAATATATGTATTATATTTATTATAAATTTATTATTTCCAATTATGGTCTTTTTTATGGGTTAATATGTTTAATTTCATCATTTAAGAGTTTTGGTTTCCTGGGATTTCATGATTGGTTTACTTGTATACATGAACAAAAGGTCATATAAAGTGGGTTAATTATCAAGAAAAAAACTTATATATTATTAATGATCATAAAGAGGATAAATTTTTCTTTCATATCATTTTATATAGCATGAGGATGAATCATTAGATAAATAGTTAATGATTATTTTTTGGGATTATTTTGGAATTTTTTTATCACAGCGAACTCATTTTGTTTTATAAATTAATATCATGTATAAAAAATGCTTCCATAACATTAAATATTATATAATAAAAATATTACAATATGTTTTCACTTTAAAAATGGTTTATTTCCATTCTTTAAGAAGTAATTGAGAAATTAAATCACGTCATCCACGAAGGTGGTAAATCGGCACCTCATGGATGATGTTTTCATTTTTAAAGTTAAAGAGAGAGAGAAGAATGGATTTGAAATATAATTATTCCAAAAACATGATTAAAATCCAGTAAATTTAAGATAATATATTTTTCATTCCATTGGGATGAGCGTAGTTGAGGATAGAAAAAGAATATAAGGGAACTTGAAAATCCATTAACATAAAAGGAAGATGATTTTACCTATGGATTCCTTCTTCTAGAGAACATCCTTAAGGGATTGGTTTGGTTATTTTGTTAAGAAAAAAATCTCATAGAAGTAGGTAAGGGGATTGGTAAGATATTTTAGTAGAATTTTTATAAGGATCAAGGTTTGAGAGGTGTGAGGATAAAGGTGGTGAGGGTTGTATTTATAGTGGAGGAGAGAGGTGTTTTCTCATTATTTAATTCATTTGTTTATTATTTTTCTTAGAAAAATAAATAGTTATGATTATTGGGAATAAATATAGTAATTAAATCATGTGGTTACTAAATAATGGTTCTTATGTTTTACATGACTTATGTAATAGAGTATTTAGCTAATAATGTATAAATATAGTAAATTACTATATATTACTATTCAAAAAAATTAATGTATTTTAGAAAAAAAAAATGTCACCCTTAACATTTTTTGTGTGTAGATTTAAAAAAAACTTAATTTTAAGAAAACTTTTTTCTAATTATGATACATTTAATTTTTAATTAAAATAATAATTTACTTGAAAAATAAAGATTTCAAAATTATAACTCATTTTTTAACTCTTTGAGAAATTAACTAAGCCCCATAAACTTAACTTATAATCGCAAGACATAAAAATACTAATTTATGAATACATTTTATGAAAGTAAATTTTCTTTTAAATTATAAAATTAGTCATAAAATTGTAATTAAATATTTATTACTTATAACAATACCAACACATAATTAATAATTTTTAAAAAGATTATTTACTAATACTATGATATAATTATACCATATTTTCACTTATAATATGGATAAAATTTAGTTATAATTTCATTGGTGTGGTTGATATTCAATCGTTTTTTACTATTCATAAGGGTCGTGTTAAAATTCCAAATCTCAACATACTATTCCTTTGTTATATGTTTCTTTACTTCTCGAACTGCCCTTCATTTCATTAATTCGTCATGTATAATGCTTTTATTGTGTTCTCTATGTGATTTTATGTTATTATACGATATGAAATAATTATAATAAGGGATGTTCCATTGATATAATTTTGTTCTGTTGCATTCTTCCACCTTATGAAATTTCACCCTCAAAATTTTGTTTTACATTCTAAGATGAAAATAGGTGTTGGTATTTTTCCTTCACTGCTTCCTCTGGTTCCTATGTTTCCTCTGTATACTTATGGTTTTTTCATAATAATTGGACTAGGTGAGTAGTATTATTATGTAGAACATTATTTGTACAATCTAATATCTCCACTGGCTCCTACTCATATGGATGATCACTCTTAAAATTTACTCCCTCTGAATTCAGTACATGTGTTTCTTACGTTATTACTTCCTCATGGGGGATATGTGCAATACATAGGGTATTTGAGACATTATAGGTGGAAGTTGTAGTTTATAGGACATGGTTCCAATATGATCAAGAATATCAAAGGGGCCGATGTTCCAAGAACATAGGTTCCCTTTCTTCCCAAATATAACCATTCTCTTCCATGGAAATATGAAAAGGAATACCATGTCTCTAACATTAAACTCAACATCTCATTGACAATTGTTTCCATAGCTCTTTTATTGAATTTGGTCTTTCTTGATGTTCTGTAGAATGGTTTTCACCTTCTTCACCATTTCCTCAACCATTTCAGGTCCTAGCAGCTTACGTTCACTGACATCATCCCAGTGTGTCAGTGCTCTGCACCTTTTCCTATAATGATTATCATATGAATCCATTCAGATTCTTGAGTAAAAACTATTGTTATAAGAGAACTAAACAAGAGTTAGATGTTGGTTCTACCCTCCTGTGAATCTCATATAACACACTCTCAACATTTCTTCTAGTTTTTAAATTTTTTCCTCAGATTGTTCATTATTTTGTTGAAGATAGGTCATACTAAAGTTCAGCAAAGTTCATAGAGCATGTTGGAGGATTTAACGTATCTTTGAGGTGAATCTCATATCTCAATTAGATACAGTAGATAGTATTACTCTGCCCAACCTTACTACCACTTTGATATATATCCTATAACATTAATCCAGTGAGAAGTCCTCTCGAATTTCAATAAAGGTAGATGACTTTGTAATATGATCCATAATAACCCATATAGTATTGTTTACTATGGATGTCTTTGGAAGAGTAGTGGAAAAGTCCACGGTGATTAGTTTTCACTTACATATTGGTATGGATAATAGTTTCATAATCCATTTATATTTTTTCCTTTAAAACTTAACTTTCTGAAATACTAGACACTTTGATGTGTATTTAATGATCTCCTTTTTCAAATTGTCTCATGAAATGTTCTCCCAGATATCTCGATGCATATTTATACTCTTTAGGTGAATAGAGAAGGATGAGCTATGTGCGTCATTTATAATCTCTTTATTTATCTTTGGATTTGATTGTACTTATAGTTGTGACCCAAGTATTTTGAATCTGTCCTGATCAATCATGAATTCGGAGGATTTTTTATTCTTGATAGCTTCCACATTTTTCGGAATTTCCACATCATTTAATTGATCATCCATTATTTTCTCCATAAGGGATGGTTGAGCAGTTATTTGAGAAATGATTTATTATGTTCCTACCATAATTATTACCACATCCATCCTTGGTATGTCTAAAAATATTTGATCCTTCTTAATTCTCATAATTGATATTGATGTAGGGTCTTTTCTACTTAGAGTATCTTCACCCTTATTTGTGTTAAAATGATAGTAGTGGATTAAGAATTCATAATCCATAATGATATCGGACAATATTATATGTAACATATTAAGCTCATTATATGAAAATATATATATTTTAGACTCTTGTGATCATCATATTTCTCACACATCTCCCCATAGTGATAATTATACCATATTTTCAACATGAAGATCACAATTGCCAACTCCAGATCATGAAACGGAAAGTATTTCTTATAGATTTTCAATTTCCTTGAGTTATTGGTTTTCACATAATAATATGTCATCATTACACATCCTATGAATTTATTTTAAGAATTTCTATATACCATAAATAGTTCTCCACTTGTTGGGAGTGTGAGTATTAGCGTAGAGAGAAGCTTTTTTTGATCTTCTTAATGATTTATTCACACTCTTGAGTCTAAAAAACATTACACCCTTCCATTTTATCTTGTTTGTTGGGTTTGAAAATCATAATAAGTTCTCAACAAATCATTAGTAATACCCATATAGGCTAAGAATACAATGGATATCTATTAAAAAAGTTGGCATGGGCCACTCATGGATTGCCCTTGTCTTTTAAGGGTGCACAGATATCCCTTCACTGGTAATAAAATTCCCCATGACTGATACTTCCACCATAAAAAACTCATATTTACTATACATGGAATAGATTTTATAACTTATTAATGTTTGTAACATAGTATTCATATTCTCCTCATGCTCCTCCTTTCTCTTAAAGTATATCAAAAAATCATCAATAAAGACTACCAAAAATTTGTCTAGGTAATCTATAAAGACTTTATTCATAAATCAATGAAAATTTATCGAGCATCTGTGAGTCCTAAGGTAATCACTATGAACTCAAAGTGTACATACCGTGTTTGAATGGTTGTATTGGGAATATCTTCATTCATCACCATTATTTGATGGTATCCCAATAGAAGTTCCACCATAGAGAAATAAATGGCCCCATACTGCTAGTCAAACAAGTCATCTATATGTTGCAAGAGATTATCATTCCTTATCTTGATTTTATTGATCACTAGATAACCAATATAGATACACATCAATCCATTTGTATTCTTAACAAATAGTACGGGTACACACCATAGTGGAGCACTGGGGAATCTAAAACCCGTATCCATATTATCATGTGACTTATTCGTCATTTATTCTAGATCAGTGGTGGCCATTCTATAATATGTCTTTGATATTGGAAATGATCTTCAAATAATTTCTATTGAGTACTAAACCTATTAGTTAGAAGGAAGGCCTGGAAATTATTCAGGGAATACATTAGTGTAATCCATCACGATGGGAATGTCTTTGATCATGATCTTATCTTTTGTCTCAATCATTAGAGTGAGACATACTTTAAAATAAGGTTTTAATATCCACACATGAGACAATGATTCTTAAGTATATTCATCTTTCAAAATATACTTGTAAATAGATAGAGAAATATTCAGGATGTGAAGAGTGATATCCTTTTCCTGAAAGTTTATGTTGGATTTGTATAAAGATATCCAATACTTTCCCAAAAAAGCATCTATCTCCACCAAAGTAAGTAAGACAATATTTTTAGGGAGGTTCAGTTAAAAAAACATTATCCAAAGAGGTGTTAGGTAATTTGGATGCAATAACTACCTAATTAGATATTCTCATAGATAACTCATCCTCCATATTTTGAGGTGGTGTTTGAATAGTTATACAAAACTTGAAAATTTTGAAAGATTGTGTAAAACCATAATCAAATATTATGTTTTATACTTTTCAATGAATTAATATCATAAATATCACCACATATTTATTTGGATCCAGATGAATAGTAGTGGTAGTATGAGACCTTCATTAATTCCTTGGAGGTTGTTTTTGATTGCCTCCAACAACCCTATTCTTAAGGCATTTGTTTTTGAAATTACCAAGTTTATTATAGTAGAAACAATACACTATAGGATGAGTGTTGATCAGAACCCTATTTTCATACTCCACATTTGTGGAATTATTCATATCACATCAGTACTTCTTATCCAAATTCCATATAATTCTACATTTTAAGCATTTCCTTGTTCCCTTTAGATAGATCCTGGGATGCTTCTTCCCACAATTTTGACACATGGGATATTCAATCATCTTTCCATCATGGAATTTATTTTTTGATCCACCCATTTTAGACTCCATTTTCTAATTTTTTTCACTAGGACAGTGAGACTATTAAGAATTTCTAATCTCCATTTCAACCTTGATTGCATGATGGACAGTCTCCTCATAACTGTCGAAGTCTCAAATTTCAAATTCTTTTCATTGACTTAACTTTATTTGGCTAATGAATCGATTCACCTTGATTTCGGTATTCATGACAAATCAAGAGGGGTATCCAGAAACCCTTGTAATGTTTTCTTCATGCACCCTGAGAGACTCATCTTCCTTCTACTTAAGTCTGAGGAACACTGTTTTCATCTTGAGAAAGAGGTTTTCGGGAAAATATTTATCAAAAATAATTTTCTTGAATTCCTTATAATAAATGGTATTAATTTTCTTCCTTGGAATTTTTATTTTTGATTAGTGTCCACCACTAATCATATCCCCTATCAAAACAATAGACCACTAAAACAAATTAATCTTCTTCTACGCACTAGAGGACAGAGAATATCTTTTCAATGTACTTAATCCACCATTCTATGATGAGGGTATTAGAAGATCCACTAAACATGGGAGACCATTCTAACATTAAGGATTCAATGACAACATGCCCTTTCCTTATATAAGGATGGTGTTAAACATGATTCATGTAATTATTTATAACTTGAGCAAGCTGAGAAAGTATTTTCATATTGTTTTGAGAACCCATTCCCATTATATTTAGAATATAATTAGGGAAATAATCACATTTTATATCGGATTGATTATTGAAACATTTTCTTATGTTTCCCACCATTAACTAAGAAAAGTGAAGGGAAATTAGGGACTTTGATACTTAGCATAATAAAAGGAAACATTAAACATAAAGGGATAAACTTGTATAGGAAAATTATATCCTAAATTGTGATTTACTAGATTTAAATATAGGTTATCCCATATCTATTTCAAAACATATATTCATTTGGTAATTTTATTTGTTCTCTTTATAATGGGTTGTAATACTCTTATGAATTAACCAAACCATATCCCTCAGGAGTGTTAGAATAGATTCACATTATGTCCCATTGTCAGGTACGAGGTTACCCCGAGTTATACCTATAACACCTTGTCATAGTTGTTACTCCTAGTTACATATGTTCCCGAGCCACACCCACATTTAGTATGCAGAATGAATTTATATTCATGATAAACCATTATCTCAACACTTACCAAAATTTAGGGATGTTTTCCTAGACTTATTTTTATCCCTAATATTATTACTAAAGTTCTCTATTCCTAATCTACAAAAATTAAAAAACTATCCTCTGATACCAACTATAGTGAATCATGCCTTTCACACATGTAATTACATGATTTTAAACATAATTATCTGTTAAATTAAATTCCAAGGATTGTAAATTATGGTTTTCATAAGACTTGGTACATAAAACTGAAAACATGGGAAAAAAACATTTATTTATTTATAATCAATTATCTTATCTTAACTTCATTTGATACCATACATCTGCATTGGAATCTATGTATAACATTAAAAAGAGAGGTTCTAAAATCCTAATAAGGGGATAAAAATTAAATTAATGCTTATCATGTGGGTTATAAGGCATAACATAATTATATAAAATGGTTTCGAACACGATCAAACATAAAGAATAATAACATATAAAACATGGGATCATATAATCATGGAATAATATTACTATGGAAGAAGCATAAAAAAATTATTTTATCACATTTCAAGGATAATTTAACATAGATGAGAATTATTCGAGCCTAACCACCAAGACCATTGTGTATGGAGCATGATTCAATAATAACCACCAAGATCATACCGCATAATGTCACATGAGAATAAACAATACCCAATGAATTAGAGTGCAATCTTGGAACCCCCACCATAATGGGTTCATGAATATTTTTTTCACATAAGTAATCATACATAATAAAATAAACATAAACATAAGTGTTACCCATGAAAATAATTGGGTTTCAAAATCATGTCATAAATCATAATAAATGGGTGTATCATAAAAGTGTCCAAAAAAAGAATATAATTAAATCATACAAAGAAATACATAAAGGAAAATTTTTATATATCATAATTAGATATGTCAAACTGAAGTGATAACATATCGTAAGAGTATTTAAGAAACGATAGAATTGAACCATTCTTGTCATGTTTAATGAAAATATTAAAGGTAATTTATAAAAGAAAATGGAATAATTATTTATATAAAACCATATGTTAACCATGAATGTTTTCATAATAAAATTATTGATTTTAGAAAAATAATCTTTTCTTAGAATATATTACATAGTGCACTTGAAATTGGGTAAGAATTTGGGAAGTTCCCTTAAATTGGGCTAGTTTATTGGAAAGAATTGAGTATGGGACCTTTAAAAAATATTTATATACCTGAAAAATAAGGATGAATGGATACTAAAACATGATTTTGGAACATGTATAAAAAAATTGGAAGATTTAAATAAAAAAAATCATAATTTAATTTGTGTAAAAATAGAAAAAGGACAAACTGATGGAATAATGGAGGTTCGGGTATAATACCTAACCTAAAGTCTAAATGTGTTCTTCACTTGATATTAATGTCAAGGAAAATTAAATTAGACTAATTAATTAATAATTATAAAAACCATTATATATTTATTTGATTTATTATAAGTTTATTAATTTCACTTATGGATTTTTTATGGGTTATGATGTTCTATTTCATAATTTAGGTGTGTTGGTTTCCAAGGTTTTCATGATCGGTTTACTTGTATACATGTATGAAAGGCCATAAAAACTGGGGTAATTATCTAGAATTGAACTTATGTTTCATTAATGATCAAAAATAGGATAAATTGGACTTACATATAATTTTATAATTTCATGAGGATGAATAATTAGATAAGTAATTAATTATAGTCATTTGGGTTTATTTTGGTGGTTTTCAATCACAATGAACTCATTTTGTTTTATAAGATCGTATCATGTGTAAAAATGATTCAAGAACATTTCATGAGATATAATAAATATATTATAATATTTTTCAACCATAAAAATTGTTTCTTTACTAGACTTGAATATTTAATTAAAAGATAAAATCACGTTATCCCCAAAGGTGGTAAGTCAGCACCTCATGAACGTTGTTTTCATTCTTAAAGTAAAAGAGAGAGGAGAAAATATTTCCTGAATAACAATTACACAAACATTATAAAATTATTTTTTATTTAAGATACTTGATTTTTTATTCCATTTGGAAGATGTTATTTTAAGAGACAAAAAGAAAAGAAGGGAACTTGAAAAAAAAAATTAAAATAAAAGGAAGAGGGTTTACCTCTTGATTCCTTCTTCTTGGGAACCCCATCAGGGGATTGGTTTTTGTATTTTCATAAGTCACAAATATCTTGGATGATGGGAATGATATTGGAATTATATGTGATCATAGTTTTTACAAGGATCAAGGCTTTATATGTGCGAGGAGAATAGGTGGGAAGGGGTGGTATTTATAGTGGGGGATAGGGGTGTTTTCTCATTATTTAATTCATTGGTTTATTATCTTTCTCTAGATAAGAAATAGTTATGATTATTGAGACTAAATAAATCAATTATATCATTTTAATTTTATCTAATGGTGGTTAAATCATAAATTAATCAAGGAATAGTGTTTTTTAATTCTAATTTATAAAATTATATTACAATATTTTCACTATTCACAAAAAATCAAGTATTTTAGAAAAAAACAACAAATTCACCATAACCGTTTTTTAAGGTTAATAATTTAAAAATTAATTTTATTTTATGAAAATAATTTTCTAAATATGGGAAATTTAATTTTTAATTAAAATAATAATTTACTTGAAAAATACAGATTTTAAAATTGTAGCTGATTTTATAACACTTTGAAAAATTAACCATGGTCCCAAAAAATTATATTATAATCATATGACATTAAAATAATAATTGATGAATATATTTATGAAGTTAAATTTTTTTAGTTATTAAATTTTTCATAAAATTGTACTAAAATATTTATGAATTACAAAAATTCTAACACTTAACAAATATTTTTTTAAATAGTTATTTTCAAATATTATGATATAATTGTATCATATTATCACTTATAAGATTTTTAAATTTTATTTATTCTTTCATTGGTGGAGTATCTATCCAATTTTTATGTTTATTATTCAAAAGGGTCATGTTACTATTCCAATAGTCAAGTTACTATTCAATTTTTATATGTTCTTTAAATTCTAGAAATTCTTTTTATTTCATTAATTCATCATTTATAAAGATTGTATTGTGTTATCTAAGTAATTTTATGTTATTATACCATAAAAATAATTATAACAAGTGAATTTATGTTGATAGAATTTAGGGTCGTTGCATTCTTTCAGCTGGTCCCCTTCTCCACTTATTGTTGAACAATGGATCTATACCTCTAAAAAGGTATTCTATATTTTTTCATGTTTGGAACATGTGAATCTCATTCTGTCCATTTATCAGCGAGAAGGAAAATTAGACCATTGGTGGACTCAAATCAATAATATAAGGTGGTAAATTTAAATTTAATCCATTGAATGTGATGAGTTCAAGAAATTATTTTTAAATATGTAATTTCTTTATATTATTCATACAAATATGGACAAATAGATCCTTTCGTTAAAGAAAATGAGTGATGAATATGTTGGTTCCAATGAGTAAAATTTTATAAGAAATGTAATGTATGCTTCTAGTATTATCATCGAACCCAAAAGCAATGTTGATAGGTTCATCTATGGATTAAAGAAAAAACTCATAAGGGAATAGGTAAAAAAAGGCTTTATAAGCTATGAAGGTATTCTGAATTATGAAATCAAGGTTGAAATTTAGGTTAGAGGTAAGAATCCATCTAATGGTTTTGTCAAGAAAAATAATATAGAGTTCAAAATAAAATCTAGAAACCATGGATAAAAGAAGAGTAGTTTCCCTTTAGGAACTATGTGTTGGAAGATGAATAGTTGAAATTGTCTTAAGGGGTCTAATGAATGTTTTAATTGTGTAAGGTATGGTAATTGGGCATTTTATTTCTAAATTTCTAGTGAAAAGTTAGTCAACAATGTGAATGGATAGAAATATGTATGAAATGCTCCTCCCCACATCAATGAAAAAAAGTGTAAGGAGAAAGGGAACAATTCTAACCAGTTCCCAAACTAGAAGGTTAATAATGATGATCAATGTCAGCAAGCTCTTAAGCCAAGGTAAAAGGTTAAATCTCAAGAAATAAATGTTTTTGACAAGTTGTGTTATAATGAAATGCTGAAAGTTACATTTATCATATACTATAGAACTAATAATGTTTTTTTATTATAGATCTCCCCACTCATTCATAACCAATATAATTTTCCAAGGGAATTAAAATTCCACTCAAATGATTAGATGTAGAATTAGCATTGTATACCCCCAATGTTATAATGGTTGCATCTCAAGTATATTATTCCTCTTTGTTTCACTTTGTTGGGAATGTGTTTCATGTAAAACTTTTCATTCATCCTTCGGTTGAATTTTATTTCATCTTTTTCATGTATTGTCTTTATCTACAAAAATCCCACTTCAGTTGTTGGGGAAGGGAGGTTACGTTTCGTATTTAAAACTAGCCTGTGATTTTTTATCAATGTGAAGATAAGTATGAAATTCCTATGTATATTATATCAATTATATGGGTATTAATACCCATTTATATGGAGTGTTTATCTGAAATGGTTGTGGAGAAACTTAAAATCAACCATATGCCTAGTTTTTATGAATTTATTGATGTGTTCTTGGAAGAGTTTCCAAGTCATCCTCCAAAATTTGAAGTTGAGTTCTCAATATATCTCATATATGGTTCCACCAAAATTTAAAATTCCACCTATATAATAGCCCCAATTGAGTTTAAGCAATTGAATAAGAAACTCCAAGAAAAACACGGTAAGGGATTTATTTGACCCAGAGTGTCACCTTGGGGTGCCCATATTCTTTTTTATGAAAAATTAATATGGATCAATGTGACTCCAAATTGTTTTTTGGAAGTTAAACAAGACCAAAATAAATAAAAAGTATCATCTTCCCTATTTTTATGACTTGTTTGATAAACTTCACGAATCTCAATACTTTTCAAATATTGACCTCTATTTTTTTATCATTATTTGAGTCTTTATATATTACCTTGATCGTTTTTTTAGGTGTTTGTGGATGATATTATAATTTATTCAAATGGAAAGGAAGAGAATGAAAAACATGAAAGAATTGTACTAAAGACCTTAAGGGAAGATAAATTTTATGGAAAATTTAAAAAGCGTGAATTTTTTCTGTAAAAGGTTTCATTTTGGGGTCACATAATTTCAATAGATGGTATAACAGAAGATTCATCAATGAAAAATGATATTGAATGATGGCCTAGACTAACCATAGTGACTGAGATCCATTAATTTATTATTTTATCAGGATATTATCGATGTATTAGAGAGCATTTCTTAGGACTATTTAATCCTCTAACCATGTTAAATCAAAATCATTCAAAGTTCTTATAGAAATATGGATGTGAGGAAACTTTCGAGGAACTTAAGTAAATTTTGGATAGTCCACCTATGAGTACATTACCCTATAATGGTGAAGGTTATATAATCTATAGTAATCTATCAAATAAAATATTTGGATGTTTTATTTTTTAGAATAACATGGTTATAAACTATTCCTCATGATAGTTGACAATCTACAAGAAAAATTACCCAACTAATTATTTGAAGTTAGCAGTCATATTTTTTGCATTAAATATAGTTAGGCATTATTTTTATAGAGACAGTTTGATATATATACCTATCATAAATGTTTTAAATGTATGTCCAAATGGAAGTATTTAAACATTAACTATAGAATAAGGTTAGATATGATTAAAGATTATGAATTATCAATACATTAACAGCCTGGGAAAGTGAACAAGGTGGTTGATGTTATGATTCAAAATCATCATGCAATCTTATACATGATGAGGATAAAAAAAGATCAAATATTTTTTTATTTTAAAAAGATGGATTTATAAATCCTAAGGGAGAGGAAAAAATAATATCTTTCTCAATTAAATGTAAGACTCTATATCTAGGTGAAGAAGAGGCATGAAAGGAAGATGTGGAGCTTTAAAATAAGGTTATATATTTTCCTAAGTTTAACCTTGATCATGAATGAATGATAAGGATTAGGAATAGTGTATGTGTTCTTCCCATACTATATTTGAAGAAGAATTTGTTAAATAAATCTCATAGTCATTCATTCTCTATTCATCCTAATAGTACAATGATGTATAGAGATTTTATGGAATACTTTTGGTAGGATGGAATCAAGTGAGATATCATAATGTTTATATCTGAATTGTTTATATTGCAGAAAGTTAATGTTGAAAGAAAAAATTGTAAGGGGATTTTGCATCCATTACCCACATCATAATTTAAATGGGAGAACATCCCTATGGATTTATTCATTTGAATCCCCGCACCCTCTAAAGGGTATAATGTTATATGGGTGGTATTCTATCACTATATAAATTTAGCACACATCATTGCTATCAGAGAAGACGTCTCTCTGTATCATCTTTCCATGATATAAAATAAAGAAGTAGTATAAGGATGCACGAGGTACCACATTCCATTATATCTGATCAAGATCTAGGAATTACATCATTATTTTGAAGAGTTCTTCAACAACCCCTTTATATGGAATTGAGTTTCATCACTTTTCATCATCCTTAAACGTTTGTTCAATATGAAAAAAAAAATCCAAAACATAAAGGATTTGTTGAGATCTTGTTAATTGGATTTAAAAGGTTGTTAATATGAACACTTTCCTATATTTGAGTTTCCATATGATAATATCTATCACTCCTGCATTCAGATGGACCTTTATGAATCCATATATGGAAATAAATGTAGATCTTAAATTGAAAGGAATGGAGTAGGAGAACAAAAGCTATTGGGACCTAATATTACTGTAGAAATGGAAGATAAGGTTTCAACATTCAGCAATATATCAATGAAATAAAAATTTGGTAGAAATTTTATTCTAATAAGTGACTGTGTGATCAATAATTTTACGTTTCTGAGAAGGTGTTTCGACAAATTTTTCCATGGATTAAGGTTATGAGATCCGTGAAGAAAAAACAGAAACTGAGACCTAGGTATATTAGTTCCTTTGGGATTCTTGATCATATCCAAATTTATTCCTATAAGTTGTAACGTCCAAAAATCTTCTCTCATGTCCATGATGTCTTCCATGTAACTCTCTTAAAAAAGTACATACCTCACCCTTCACATGTACTGAACTCATAAGTCATACCACTAAAGAAATATCTCTCTTATGAGGAACAACCATTAAAAATTCAGATTCATACTCATAAATTTTAATGAAACGAGGCCACCTAGCTGGTCAATATTATTTGTAGAATCTATTGATAATTTGAATCTATATTGAAAATTGGAGATATGATGTGGCATATATATCCTCATTTTTTTGTTTTAAAATAACAATTTTGGAGGGATAAATTCTTTTTAATGGGGGTACAATGTAACAACCTAATATTATATTAAACATTTTCAAATAAATTAAATTTTTTCAATGGATTAAATTATATGCTACAAAAATTAAACTTTCTTTACATGCAGCACCATCTTAGCTGGTGTTACACACAACACTGAGTTTCCACAAAATAGTATTTCATTATTATAATTATTTAAATGTTGTAGTAATGAAATAGCCAATAAAAATAGTAATATGAATATTAGTAAATAATTTTTAAATATATTTACAAATGTATAATATGAATTAAAAATATTGATAATAAAACAAATAATTTTTGGTAATGTCATTATATGTTTGAAAATACAATTTTCTTAAAAGAACTACTTTTTATGTACTTTTAGGAGCAATAATAATATAAATTTTAGAAACTTTTTGAACATAAATTTAATAAAATTAAAAAAATTGTATTCATAATTTAAAATATAACATATGTTTAATTTATAGATTTTTCTGAAAAACATCATTTTTGGATGATTTTTGAAAAATAATGAATTTTAAAACAAAGTTTTTTTCATCTAATTTATTTATAAATCTAACTTTTATTTAATTTTTTTTTAATTATTATTATAAAAATAATACATAATTAAATTCAATTTATTTCATAGGAATAGATTGCACATTGAAATTTGATATAATAAAATTTCATAATTTTGTACTTTTTCTCTTAACAAATATGTCATCTCATCCAATATGTGGGATTAATTTTAAATTAATTTATAACAAATTATGATTATAATATGTAAAAATGGTTCCATATATGGATTAACAATAATTTAAAATTTATAACTTGTTAAACTTCAATTTTCACAACAAATATTAGTCCATGTAATAAAAATTAATTACTGTGATTAAGGTACAAAATGATCTTAATTAAGGACTAAAATTTGAATATAAGGTTTAAAAATTACCCTACAGTTGGATAAAAAATATTTTATGTCCATATATATACTATTAAACCTATAATTATTTATTATAGTTCATTTTTAACCCATGAGGGATAAGTAAAATTTGGGGAGCACTCAAATCTTTTAAGGAATGCTTAATGTATATTTTTTCCAATGTATAAAATGATTCCTATCCTCCCCATTTCATCACACTTGTAAAGACATTTGTCTTGACAAAAACCCTTAAAAAATATCCTCCAAAATTTCATCACTTCATTATATAATCTTCCCTTTTTGAATAAATCAATCCTAAGAAACCCTTTAGTGCAATAGAAAAGGAGTTACCCAAAGAAGAGGTAATCTCCTTCAACAAGAACTCTATTTTTTATTTCATTCTCCATGCCCTTAAATATTTATATTACATGATTATATAATAAACTCGGTATCATAAATATAAATATATATTGTTATTATAAGGGTACGCACTATTATCACACACTTCAATCAAATTGGATATGCAATCTTCATTCATGTGTACGGTGAGATATCACATCACTAAACAGTCTCATTTGTTTATTATTTCCACATTTCAAGGTTGGTAATAATGATGGAATTTAGGTTTTTATATGATATATATAATATTCCGGATTTATTTATTCTTATTTAAATATTAAATAACAAATACCCTCATCTATACCATTTTCCTAAAATATGATAACTTTGTTTGTGGACGTGTGGACTACAGTCTCTTCAATGTGATGTGATTCATTCATATTTTATGTGTAATCTATAAATAATGGTTTTAGAATATTTATAGGATATATAAGAAATCATAATTCCACTAGAATAATATTATATATATACATCTACTTTATTTAATTTATTTCTATAAATAAGATAAGAAGATGGAAACATTGTTCAAGCGTACGTATGACCTACCGTCTCTATGAACAATGTATTTCATTTTCTATTTCTATGTTTTATAGATTATTATAAATTCTTATGATATAAATATATATGATATTTATATAATTTTTATCATTATATGTACTATAAAATCAATATTTATGTAAAAGGAACAAAAATATAAGAAATCAAAACACATGTGAAAAATGAAGTGGATATTACCCGAAACATAACTTTAATATTAACTTTTTAACAAAACAGTAATATAATGCAATGGTTAAATTAAATATGGTATGAAATTATTTAAGATGGTTCTTTAATATATTTATAATAAACATATATTTTTTATAAATGTCTTTTTATTGAGTACGAGAATAGTTAATACATAATGTAAGGGGATCTCTAGTGTTAGTTTTATTTATGTAAAAATAATATCATATTCACCAACCATTTATTTTTTATGGTGAATATACATCAAATAAATTTATTATTTTATTAATATAATTAAATTTATGGGTATTTAAATATCCATTTTAGGTTCACTATTTCATGGGGTTTACGTTTCAAGAGATACCAAATCGGTAAGGTAATCTTGTCTGAATTTTCCTTCTTTGAGACACATGTTTTCCTATGAACCTATATTATTTTACGAGGTCTATATACAATACCTTTGGAATATTATATAATTTAAATTCTTCTTTTCAAGATATTATAATATTTATTTAATTTTATTCTCTCATGGTGGTTATGATTCAATGTTACCAAAGTGGTAGAAGTTTATTACAACACTCTCATCATTTATCGGGATTGTTTATGATTGTGCTTCCATTGGTGAAATATTATGATCCACCTTTCAAGAATTAATATTATTTTTATTATCATGTTATTATTAATTATATATCCATGTATTAAAAAAAATCCACTCTTTGGTATTGATCATAATTAAAAAAAATGTTTCTATAAAAATCAGACATCATTTCTCTCATCAGTCGAATATCTATATTATTCAAAAAACCATGTTTTTAAAAAATTATTTCAAAAATATTTTTCAGATGAAATATTAATCTCTTTTTTAAGTGAAATTTATTTTCATTTTTTTATTGTTTTAAAATATTCTTCTAATATTTTCCAAATATATTTTCAAATAAAATGGTTTTTGAAAAAAAATTAAAAAAAATTCCAAGTAAAAAAGTATATTGTACTAAAGAAATGTTTTTTAGATATATTTAAAATTATTTTCCATGTAATATGACATTTTTTTAGGGTCCCCAATTCCTTAATATGGATATAATCCATGTTTTACATTCATATACTTCCTTGAATGGTTTTTGTTTTGATAAAATGATGTTTATGAAACATGTTTCTCTTCAATGGTTAACATTCTTTTGAAACAAACATCATTTCACGGGTTATGCTCGGTTGAAATGATATTTTATACACATATTGTGATATGAAAACATTTTTATGATTTCCATTTCTTTTCATGGGTTATGATAAGAGGTTTATGAAATCCATCTCATTTTTATGTTTCATGATATGGTGATTGTTAATGATCTTGTGTCACACATATGTATGCTTTTATTACATGATGGGTGGGACCTATAACTCCCTAAGATTCATTTAGTAAAGATTTATATCTCATGATATAATTATGGTAAAATATTTTTTGAGATTCATCGACTATTGTATAAATTGGAAACTTGATCCACTATAGAAAGAAGGGGATACTTGATTCACCATGGAAAGAAGGGGAAACCCAATCCACTACGGGAAGATGGGGAATCCCATTCCATTATAAAGAAATTATTATAACTAGGGAGAGTGGTGTGTCTTTCCCAATAGTTATATTCCCCATGAAGTACCCATAATTTTTTTTAATTATCCTTGACTTAGAGGTAATGTCATTACATTATTATGTGCCTTCCCTAAATCTATGTTTTATTCCATTATTATGATTTCATGGATTATTCACTTGATTCCAACATGATTCATGTCTTTTTAATTACCAATATTTTTTCCATGACTCATGTATATGATCATTGGTATTAGGGGATTGAACTTTTAACGTTATTCTCATGTTATCATACCCTCGTGTTAAGTATTATGCTTAAATATCTACCTTATTTACCCTAACTTAAAATATAATCTTCACATCTATTATGTTTTAATTGCCCATGTTATGAAGATATATCTTATGCATGATGTTTCTAATAATGGATATTGTAAGGAAGAACCTTATGAGAGAAAATATAGCTCACTTATTTTCATTTTTTTATGTTTCTATGTTTCTATAGGCACTTAACTAATATAGTTATTGGGCGTCTCTTTCTGTAATGGTTTACATATTCTACAAAAATTATGTAAACATAATGTATATTAAATTAGTTTCACTATAAAAGAGTTACCTTTTTATCTTTTGATAGAGGTAGGTATTCTCACCTAGGAGAGTGGGATCATTAGGATGGTCATGTATGAACAATTCAATGCTGAATAGATTCTCTCATGGATTTAATAGCTGGTATTTAACTATATGATAGTGGAATGTAGTAAGATTATTTTCCTCCAATGTTAGAACATTTTCAAGACATCTTTCTGGAAAATTTATATGCCTTACCACCTAAGCAGGAGATGAAGTTCATGATGGAGTTGGTGTTGATAGCATAACCAGTTTTTATCATGCCTTATAGAATAGAACCACTAGATATTCAGAATATGAAAGTTAAATTGGAAGATCTGGATGCTAAAGTTTTTAAATGACCGAGTACATTTCCATGTGGTTATTCAGTTATTTTTTCTAATAATTATAATGTTGTCTTTCACATGTGTGTGGATTATTGGATATTGAACTAGATGATGGTCAATAATTGGTATCATCTTCCACATATTGAGTATCTCTTCAATTTAATGATAGGTTTTAATATTTTCTCCAAGATTGAATTGAGATCATGGTTTCTCAAGTTGAGTGTTAGAACATTGGACATAACTTTACATAATATTAAGAGTCTGTATAGATTTTATGAGTTTATAGTAATGTTTTTTGGTTTGACCAACGCCTCGATTGTATTCATGGATTTTATGAATAAGATCTTTCATCTATTTCTAGATCAGTTTTTGGTGGTTTTTTTGGAAAAAAATATTAGTGTACTTCCAGTCAACAGAAGATCGTTCCCAAAACTGTGATATCATCTTGAGTACATTAAGAGAATAATGTATTTACTCCAAGCTAATTAAATTTTGTTTCTAGATTGATAAAGGGAACTTTTTGGGTCTTTTCATCTCATGGGTAGGAGTGTTAGGGGATCCAAATAAATTTTATGTTGTGATATCTTGGTAAAATCCAAATAATGTCATCCAGATTCATAGTTTTTTGGGATTAAATATTAATCATACGTGATTTATCCATGACATATACCATTTCAATACTCCAACATCAGGGCTGACAAAGAAATGGGTGATTTTTGTTTGGTTAGATACTTACATGAGGTATTTTCTAAAGGTGCTGATATGGATGACCCCAGAACCTATCCTCACTTTACATATTCCAGGTAAATCATATAACATGTATTATGATGCATCTATAGTTATACATAGAGTAGTTATGATGTAGGATGATCATGCTTTTTCATATGGCTCTAGATAGTTATCGCCTCATGAGAGGATATATGTTACTCATAATCTAGTGTAAGAAGTGGTTGAACATTACCAATGATTTTGGAGTCATTACCTTATGGGTGAGAGGTTTTTGGTGTACACACACAATAAAAACCATATTCACATATTATCTCAATAATACATGAACCTTCGGCTGACGAGGTGGGTTGATTATTTTAGTATTTTAAATTCGAGTTGTATTATACACTGGGAAAGGAAAAAATTATTATCGATTATTTTTTCAATAAGATTCAGGGAAATTTTTTCATGATTATTCTAATAGGCTTCAGATTTTGGGAATCATTGTAGATATTTATCTAGATGTTCAAGATTCTAAGGGTCAGGTAACTCTGTCTTTGAAATATATTATTCCCACTCTTTTACACCAAATCAAGAAAAAGAATTTATCTAATCTAGAGGGATTAGTTAATAGAGAAGGATTATATGGTGGGGATATGCCATCTGTATGATAACTTAGTAGTGATAATTATATTATTTTCCATGGATTATTGTGTGTTCTTATGGGCTTGTGTGAGGAGATAATGAGATAGTTTCATACTTCTATATGGGTGGTAAATCATGGTTTGAGAAATATGTATCATGATCTATGTAGACAATACTAGAGGTCAGAAATTAATAAGTAGATAGTGGGATTTGTGCCAAGATGTTTTACCTTGTAGTAGTTGAAATCTAATCATATGAGTCAAGCTAAGATTTTACATCCTTTTCCCATTATTGAGTGGAAATGGGATGTTGTCACTATAGATTTTGTGATAGGATTACCCAAAAAACTTGTAAAAATGATGTGGTATTGGTGATTATTGATCGACTAAAAAAGGTATCCCACTTATTATTTATTAGGGAGACCTTCACAGTTTATGATCTTGGAACTCTTTATGTGCCTAAGATTGTTCGATTACAATATGCCCTGAGGAGTGTCAATTCTGACGGGGATCCTTATTTTACTTATTTTATTTGGAAGGGTATTCAGAAGGCTCTGGTATCATAGGTTTTTTTGAGTATATCATATCATATTCATACTGATAGTCAATCTGAGAGTCCTATTTGGTTCTGAAGGATATGATAAGCGCCTATCTTTTAGATTTCTATGTTTTGTAGGAGGAAGATATGGAAGTCATGTATTTTTTAGATAGTAGAAGCTTCTAGAAATCTATATAAATGTTTCCTTTTGAGTAATTGTATTAAATGGAATTTCTTTTTTTGTTGGTAGTAGGTAGCAGAGTGAGAGCTTCTTAGATCTTCTCTCAAATAGGAGACATCTGAACAGGTTTAATAGATTAGGTGGTAGTTTTTAACTCTATATAGAAGTAAAAAAATCATATTTTGGACATCATAAATGACTAATAGAGTTCATGTTTGGTCACTATGTTTTCCTTCACGTGTCACCTAGGTTGTTCCAAAACCATATCAGGAAACAAGGAGATATAACACCTAGGTTTTTTAGGCTATTTGAGATAGTAGATAAGGTTGATCCCATTGCATATCGATTGTACCTTCCATAGTGCTACATTGAAATCCATGATGTGTTTCATGTTTCATGACTTCAAATATATTATCCTGGCCCTTCTCATACGGTAGATACAAAAAAATTGAGGTTTTTATCAATTCATCCTTTTAGGAGCATCTTATAAGGATTTTGGACCATAGTGGAGAATATCTATCATTGAGGAAAATAGCTCTGGTTTGAGTCTACTAGAAGCATGGGTGTGTTTAGGAGGTGATTGAGGACAAGGATTTTGATATGTGAGTACATTGTCCAGACCTGTTCATTGATACCATAAATTGATGCTTCAAGAAGCTTCAGGATAATCTATTATATGGTGGGGAGGGTATAAGATCTCATCTTTTCAAGGTACACCCCTATTTTAGTTATTAATTAAAAGGACTTTTGTTGGGTTTCCATTGTTTTTGAATCATGGTTGCTTTGTCTTGTTCGAAGATGGGCATCCCTATTAGGAAAAATGACCTATATTTCATGGATGTGTGTTTCTTTGAATTAATAGAGTCCATGTATAAATGTTTTAAATGGTTTTATGAGGGTTTTCCATGGTTTCAAAATATTCAGAGGTGTTGGATCTCTTGTGTATACAATTGTCTTAAACTACCCACTGGACATTTAAATGTCCCGCACATGTTACATGATGTGTAGATGAAAAGTCGGATGTCATGAACCAATGTAGGGCATGAAGTGATTACCATTCATGTAAACCAATTATATCATGTAAAAGTTAAGAACGGTTAAATATTAAACTGAGGGGACATGTTTTTTATTTTATCTTACAAATTAATAAATAAATGATGTTAAATGGTTACATAACATGTAATTCAGATCCCTATCATTTTTATGTCTATCATGAGTTTGATTCCCCTAATTCATTCAATGAATATCTCCCTCCTTTTGAAACCCAGGGTTCTCCAAGCGATTTTTTATCCTACCCTAAGTTATTTACATCCATTTTCAATCTCTAATCCCTAGGGAGTTCTTCTTCTTATGTTTCCCCCTTTCTTACTTTTCTCCCCTTCATTGTTGTGGAAAACCATAGACTACAGTTGGTTTGGTTTTAACCCATATGTAGTGTGATAAATGTTTCCTTTATTGATCTCTGTTTCTTTTGTTTCCATTGGCATTACCCATTTTGGTCTTGTTAAATCATAGAATAATGGTAGAGAGTCTGAACATAATCTTATGGTCTATTTTATTGCGATGTATATGAAATATGATTATTGCATCAATCTAACGTATACTTTAATAAATTTATTCATTGATTAATGGTAAATTATGGAATGTAATATTGGTTGGATCCCTTTAGTTCAATTATTGATTTAGCATAGCCAATGGATACAATTTTGTTAAGTGATTCAATGATTTATATGAATTGGATGATAGATTAACATAAATTTATCATGACATGAGACTTAGGAGAATACTTTATATAGAATCACTCTGGTAATATCCTCTAGGATATTGATATGTTTTTTGATAAATTGATATATAAATGAAATGTGGAATTGAAATTTAAATGCTAATTTTCAAAAATAACCATTAAACCATATGATGTGATACATTTATGTCATTTTTCACTCACATGTGTTGTGACTCATGCTATAATGATTATATTGAATGGGATTGGCCTAGTAAAAAAATTTAAAGCTTTTATTGAGTAGGATCAGCATGGTCACATGTTCCAATGCTTATATTAAGTGGTTTTAGCCAAGTCCCATGTTGTAATTCATATATTGAGTGGGCTCATCCCAGTTCAATGTTGTAATGCATATATTGAGCGGGCTCTAATTAGACCCGTGTTGTAATTCTTATATTGACTTGTCTATGCCCAATCCAATTTTTGAATTCCTATATTGAGTGGCTTCTACCCTGTGTCGTGATAAAATACTTATATAGAATGCTTGGACCATATTTTTATTTTATTTTTCCAGAGATATACAGTTATGGTAAGAAGGGTTGAGTTACATGTTAAGATCCATACCAGTGTGGTTCCAAAATGTGTGATTTTGAAATATGATCGTGGTTGGCATGGTTATGCTGTACGATCAAAGATATTTTGGCATAGGGATGAATCAGGTTGCTTGTGGTATTATATTAATTATTTAATTAATTAATACTCTTATTTATTAAATTTATAAATTCACTTATTATCATACTATTTTTTCAGACATGGAGGTGTCAACCTACAGAGTTTTACTCACACTCTATTTGGGCCCCTGTTTGGTATCCAAGAAGATTACATAGATGTAGGTTTGGGTAAGGCAAAGGGAAATTGTTTTTAATTTATTACTTTATAGATGGGATGGGGTTTGGATATGGGACTAACATGGGGTTCAAGACTAGCATATTTTTTTTATTTTGGTCTTTTTATTATTTTAATTTTATTTCACTCAGTTTCAAATTACATACATTTCAGTCTGTCATTACATGGTTCACTATTATTTGATTAATTTGTTCTTCATTTAACGTCCTAGGTATATGTTATATTGTTCCCTATATTTCCATTACTCTAATATTTTTTATATTTTTTATTTATACTATATAGTAACTCTAAACCAAGGCATATAGTTTCCCCATTATATGGATCACACCACCATTGCTAGTTGATAGGCTCTGGCATATGGGGAGGTGCATTTGAGGTTTCATAACCAACCCTTTTTACCACATCAGAGAGTTCTGGATTGGGGGACATTACACTTTCAGGATTCCTCTATAAATGGAAGGCCCAAGTATTCTTGGTTCATATTTTTTATCCTTGTATTCGTCTCTAGATTACCCTTAAACCTCACACAACCCTCCAATCATGATTTGGATTGTTTCAACCCCTTGGATCAATGGATCAATGTCTCAAATTAAGGTAACTTCCTCATTTTTGACTCATTATCATTCCACAAATATTATTTGCTTTCTTAAATCCATTTTTCTAGGATTTTTTGGTGTTTGGTTGAGTCTTTAAGATAGTGTTTATGTTTTTTGTAATGTTTAAGTTGTTCTGTAATTTCCATTTTAGGTTTTGTACTGTGTGCTTCAGTGGCAGTTCTACTTGTATTATACATTATTTCTTGGAAAAAATGGAGCTTCTAATAATGGTACGGGATCAATTATGTCTATTTTACTTTATAGGAAAATTTAAATTAATAATGTACTAACTCTATTTATATAAGGGTTTGATTGGCCATAACAAGATAAAAATCCATAAAAGGAATCTTATTTTGAATGTTTGATCAATGTTTGGATAATTGTAAGGGGAAGGACAATATTTTTATGCTTATGTTTACTATATTCATTAAAACTAATCACATTAAATGTAATTACATTTATTTCATTATTTTAATAAATGGTTTATAACTTTAATTTCATATCATAGATTAAAGGGATAAACTTCATTAAATCTTTAATGTAGTTATTACATTGTGTAGTGTTATACGCTTTTTACATTATAATGAGATTTTTTAATATATTGTAAGTTAAAAAATTGAAAATATAATTTTCATGTGTTAAAGATAATTATTGATAATTTCTCTAAATTAAATGAAAGATTGGGTATAAAGTTCTCTTGTGGTTTTTTTGCTGCCATGTGATGTTTATTGGCATAGTGTGATATATGTTTGGAAGTATTTTTATTTCTATTTGTTTAAAATGGTTAATTTCTTGAAACTACAAAAACATAAATATAAAATGATTTTAATTAATATAAGATTCATGAGTAGTTCAACTACTACTAGTCATGGATTATATTATTTGAAAAAATGGTTTTAAGAATGATTATGGTCATATATGGATTGATTATTCTTTAAGATTACCTTTTTTGGATAACGCAATCTTACATAACTATTTAATTTAAAAATAATTTAATATTTAATTTTGGTCAAGATAAAATATTTATGGATGAAGGATCTCATTATTTATTTCAAGAGTCTTGAAAGCCTAAATTCTAGGAATTTATTATACTCTCCTTTTTTACCATAATTCTTTTTAAAATTTATGTGTTCTTTATGTATTTAGACCATTGTTTTTTTATAGTGACATTTTTATAGTCATAAACCTTGAAGATCATTCAAATGGATTCTTATGGGGATATGTTGTTTAATGTATGATTTTATGATCAATGGAATGGTATCCCATATTGTAGAGATGGTCAATTCTAATGAAAACATAGATATTATAACATGTTCAAAGGTTGGGGAACCAAGTTGATCGGGATGATATCGGAGTGGATATTTCTTATTGATATTACTTTAATCTTGACAGATTATTTATTGATATTTTATTGATTCTTTATTGATTTACATATGTTCGTATGATGATTACATGATCAGTTTGAATATATGAGGCATAGTTGATTCTATACATTGTGAGTAAACCCTTTATGTGGTAGCATAGGTTGTGGCCTTGAGGAAAGTGATGATTATTAAATATTAAATAATCTAATAAATATATGGTGTTTTTTATGGTGAAAAAATATTTTAATGTCATAATTTAGAGTACAATAATGATAATTAATAGTTTCATTGATAGTTGGCTTAAGAAGATTAAAATATCATTCTTGGAAAATGTAAGTGTTAATTAATTAGTACATGGTGAACATGATGTTTGAATAATTATTTGATATGTTACTTAATAATGGTAGTTGGAGTTCTTGTATGATGATTGAGGTAGAATATTCGAAAGATATTTTTCCCCTAAGTGTGGTTCAGTGTGATATTATTCTATATTTTTATGATTTCAAATGCTACCCCACCCACATTGATAGAGAAACTGACACCCAAATGTTATTTGGAGTATTTTATACAACATATGGGATTAAAATGGAATTTATGGGAGACATATACCTATCATTTTCAATCCATACAGATATATATGACTAAGTATATCCTAGGATATGATAGTTTACTATAAAGGGTGTGTTTTTACTAGGGATTTAGTTTCTCAAAGTTAAATTTATATTTATGTGAAGTCTGTAACAGATTGATGTATAGAACATACTTATATCTGAAAAAGGTGGAATCGGTTTCCCATGGGTATGCTTGCATCGGTTTCACTAAATGAGTGAAAATTCATTTCCAAGGGATATAATGGCTTTCAGGCTTACACTTAGCTACTATTGGAAAGTGATTGTGGCGAGGTATTGGGATTCATAGGATTCAATAATAGAGGTGATACTATTGAATGGGGTACAACTGAGTAAAAACAATTAGATTAAAAGGAAATGATTCAGATAAGAATTTTATGTGAATAAAAAATATATATGATAATAAGACATCCAAGGTAATTGAATTCACCATTCAAAGGAAAAAAATGGTGTATAACTCAAACATGTCTCACGGAATTCATGTTGGTGATAAAGCACTATTACGGCTTGAGTAACATTTTAATCAATATCCCTTGAAAGATAGGTACTATAATTGAACATAAAATAAAATTATAAAAATATAAATCATTTTATGATATCCCATATAGGTATTATTTAGACCATATAAATTAAAATAGGTGCATAATAACAAACATGACTCAAACAGAGTAATTTGAGACAAAACCCCTTAACTTGGCCCTAATTAGTTTTAGACATTAACCAGAAATCCAAAATAATTATATTAAGTTCATTAAGTACATATCCTAGAACATTATTTATAACTATTAACATCTATACTCTTCATTGATAATAATTCTATAAAAATATGTATATATAGTATTTGGTTTTTACCTATTTTCGAAACTATGTGTAAGTAAAATTTAACTTTTTAAAATAACTTCATAAAATCAATGTTTATATATAAATTATTTCAATTTTACATAATTATTAGATCATATAAGGTACTATAATAGACCATCTAAATAGTTTATTAAGATATAATTTCATTTCATTCAATTTTTTGTTATCATCTCTGAGAGTGAAATCAGCAGTGAGTAAGTTTTGGTAAATCTTAATTAATGAAATGTTTTTTTAATTAATGAGTTAAATGTAAATAAAACATTGCCAGAGATATGAAAATATTATTTATATATTTATATGATGTTATACCATACAAATATGTTCTCATAGTCATCCAATATATATATTCATAGTATTGTTCTAGTAAGTTGTTAAACTAACACGGACAGGAATTTAGAATGATTAATGGATGATTATGGGGATGTTTAGTTCTCATATAATTTTACCAAAATGATAATGATCTTATTTAGTTCTCATTATTGTGATATAACTGAATTTTAAAAATTTATAAAAATAATATTTTTAAAATAAATTCATTACATTGAAATAAGATAACATTTTCATATTAGTTCTCTCATTTTAGATTATTAAATTAATGATAATTATTTTTAGATCAAAAGATTAATAGTTTCAGAGATATGTCCAAAAGTAAACTAAATATTATCATAAAAATTTTACTATCCCTTTAATCTCATCCTCATGTCCAGCCACGTTAGGTGGATGTGAAATGAAAAATGAAAATCCATCCTTCCATTGAGGTGGTGGATTGTGATTTTATTTTCCATTGAATAAGAGAAAGGGGTAATAAGGTTTATTATTTTATAGTAATAAGAATTATATGAATTTAATTATTATATTTATGAAATTTACATTTTATACCATCCTTGTAAGGAGGGGAAGGAAAACAAAACATGTTGTATCGTGGAGGTTGTAGTCCACATAATGCAAAAATTACAGTTTTGTTTTTCTCAATTTAAAAGGGAATTTTTTATTATTGGTTATTTAACTAGAATAATTAAATTCATTATATAACCAATAATGAATTCATTACATATTTATTTGAAAATTTTAATTAGAAAACAATATTAGAAAAAAAAAATATTAAAAAATGATTACTCACGTTAAGCACATTAAGATTTCCATGGAAAATCCCTTGTAAATGGAATTATTAAGATAATATATTAAGATCAAAATCACAAGATAGTAAAATAGGGATATTTTTAATGAATAAATTCTATGTTTTCTTGATAAAACATAATTTTTAGGTGTTACTTGAAGGGTTTGTGAGGGCCACCTTTTATAAGTGATGGGAATGGAAGTTGCTTAAATATTTCAACTCAATATAAAGAGAGAACATGTGAAACATGTCAAGTTACTCAAAATTTGAGAAATAATTTATTTAGGAAAAGATAAGGTCGATTAAAACTTCATACACTCATTTATATCCACGTTTTTTAACATTTTTAATGTTTTTTACACTCGGAATTATTACTTTTTCCATTTAAACATTTATTTTGATATATAGTTTCTAATTAAGGTAAAATAATATAAATGCATTAAAATATAGTGGTCCTTATTAGATAATTTAGACCCCATGATTTGGAAATTTATATTCATTTCATTTAATTCAATCTATAAAAGTGATAAAAATCAATATTAAAATCAAAATTTAGAATGTATTAAAAACAACATGTGGGAAAATATTACTTATATAAAAAAATATCAAATATCAGTTTGTAATGTAAAAAAACAATTAAAATTTTGAATTCACTTATAAAATACATATTTGGTCTTATAAAAATATATCAGAAATTTAAAATTCATACCTATATACTAATAACATCATAAAAGACATGTTGTTTATAAAAAGTGTATTTTTCATTATTATCAAAAAATTCTCCTTTTTAGAAACAATCCATAAAATTTTCCTTCATAAACTATGATGTCGATGAATAAAAAAATATTAATTTTTCAAATTAAAATTATTAAATTTTTAATTTTACTTTAAAATAGAATGTTGAGATATTATGAACAAATATTTTTATTGGAAAATGTCATCTTTTTTATATTAACAATCATTCTAATTCATATTTCCTATTATTGATTAATTAAATTACTAATAACATATTATTCAAATCAAATATATTTTAACTTCATTAATCATAATATTTTTTAAATATAAATATTTATAACATAAAAAATAAATTTTTAAGTATAAAATGACTGTATGAATAATTGTAGTTGTACTAATTGAATTCCATTCATATTGAAATTATTTATTATTTTTATTATATAAATATTTTATGAAGTGGTAATTCGTATTCAATTAAGAAAATTAAAAATCTATATTTTGATTTTCATATTTATTATTTTTATTTTATTTCTAAAATATATCTTGGATTATTCTTAGTTCATTACTGTGTTTATAGAAAAATATCAACCACATTGACTTATTTCTGAGTATTCATATATTAAAATTTTAGCAGTCAAATTCTACCTCACATAAACAAATTAAATCCTCAAAATTTTAATATTTAATTAAGAAAAATCTAAGTGTATTGATCGTGAATAAAATTTCTTGTGGTAACAACCTTACTAACTAATGAAGGGATATGAAACTTACCTATAAACATATCTCTATATTGAGTTTCTTCCCAAAAAGATGAGTAAAATACCCTTATGATTTGGTGTTTTTACCTTTTTTATTTTTCCTTGATTTTTTAGTCTAACATGTAGTGATAAATTATCAATGGTTGGCAAGAAATTAGATTACCTAATTTTGGTAGTTCACAATCATAAAAATATAGATAAATTTATATACCAAAAACATTTATCCCTAGTTTCCCATGCTTAATCAACATGGTGGTACTAGTGGGTGGTTGAGGTCAAATAATAATGATGATGAATAATGATCCTACTCCACAATATTATAATTATGATCCATAATGAGACTCCTTCAAAAACAACTATCATATTATCCATATCCACCACCAAGATATGGTCCCTTTCTAAAATATCCCTCTACTACATTACCGGCCTAAATAGAAAACTACATAAAACTTCACCTACCTATTGTACCGATCCTTACATTAAAATATCCCTGAAGAACACCTTGATAAAGGTTAATAGGGGATGTATTCTCTACCACATCCACTCTCAATGGTACATCATATACCAAAATTGGTCTTATCAAGTCTTGAAATGTTTCCTGCTCATGATGAATAGGCTCACGTGTTCTGTGGCATAAAAAATGATTCAGTAACTACTCCAAGCCTCAAGGTCACTTGGTGTCCTCCCCCATTTTCCCTCAAATTTTTTTCCAGTTTTCAAAGTGGTGGTTTTTAGGTTTTTTACTATACTTCAACCTTTATTATGGTGCTTTTTAGATTCTATAGATACATTAATATAGGTATGTAGCAGTGGTTCATTGATACCTGATTATGATGATGATTTGTTCTTATCTTATGTCACTATAGTTACATTAATATCCCTTCACATAGGCTACTAGTCATTGACCCTACCCTTATCCATTTTTCAACAATGAATATATTTTGGGCAATATGACCATTATTCAGGGAATATAGAGTCTATATTGGATTATTTCATCCATTACCATAATCAAATCAACTAAATATATTAAAATAAAAAACATTTATATTTTCTGAAAAATAAACATGGGATATAATATCCTTTCTACTATAAATTTACTTTGATTATAAAATCATTAATGTTGTGAATTAATACTCATTGAAAACATCATGGATACACTAGGGTTTAAACAAGTATCTAATAAGGCATATAAACTATTGAGTGGGGGATAAGTTTATTCTCTTCCCTTTTTTCATTGCTAACTCACAATATTAAAAGTAGTAGAGTCTTTCCCATGTGTCCTTTATCTTATATTACATTCATTTTTATCATCTTTTTTAGCCAACATTTCTTTTAGTTCAATATATTTCACTCACATATCAACATATTTCATTGATATCTTAACTTATACCATAGTAGAATCAACCTATGTTGTTTTTAGTAGAGTTATCTCATAATTATTAACATAATACCCTAAGGTAACTAAGAAATTAATCCTTTATAAGTACTTGTAAATATAATATTTGTATCCAAACAATATCCCTCAAGATTTCCAAACCAGGTTTTCAGATAGGCATCTTTTTCATCAACTAGGTGAAGATTTAGTTTTTACACAATCCATCCATTTTAGGGTTATTTTATCATGGTACATTAGTCTTAGAGACTAAATCCATTTATAATATATAGACATGAATATAATTTCATGGTTAATCACATACTAAAATTTTACAAAACAAATAAGATTTCATCATATTCATAGAATTATTCATAGGATTTTTGTGGAAGTTATCTTGTCATAATCTCCAAACAAAAGGTACATTATTATCTTATCATTAAATCATATACTAACCCAAAGTATTATCTATACCATTGAAATTATGATCAAACCAAACTTATCAACCCTTAAATTATCCACAACAAATATCTTAGTCTCTATATTTTGTAAAACATTACTCTAATACCAACAATGATTCCTTATACTTTCACTCACAATCTTGGTTCACAAAACACAGACTTCACATTCTATATTCAATAAAAACTTTATATTCCTAGACATAAATACCCATATTTACATGAATTAATGAAAAAATAATAATACATATATTCCAAAGACCTTTTAGGTTTATAAATTTAGAGAATTAGGAAAAAATATATAATAAAACAAACCCATTTCATTATAAACTAGTGGATATTTTTTCACCATACTAGAAGATACACAATCCATTAAGAGTCTTTAAAATCTCTGAAACATTATTCAAAAATTTATACCCTTATAATATAAGTATATATACAAATTTTATTCAAAACTTATGGAATAAAGGCTTGATAAAGGAGTGAGATCAAAATCTCCCGAAAGAGAAACATATAATTGAATATATAAAAAAACATAAACATGACCTGAATAAAATTGTGGAAGTAAATAATTTGACTAATTTCATAATCAACTGAAACTGAGATTTAAATATATAAATAAAAATAAATGAAAATATGCATATAAATAATATTGATATCATATAGATTTAATTCAAAAATGAAGACATAAAAAATATGACTTCAAGGCCTTATTTCAAGACACTATACTGATAAGGGGATTAGTATACATCAAAACCCATGTTTTTTTTTCTGATGAGACATATCTATATATCGAATTTTATATAATTCTAGGACCTACCTATCACTTGTTCAAGCCCAATGTGTCCAGTTTAAGAGTCAACAAGAAATTTCATACCATTTTTAAAAAATATCTAGCTTAATAAAAACATAGGTATCCATATAATGAAAAATACAGAAAGTCAGTTCATAATTAGCTTGTGTTAGTAGTAAATAATAAAAATTAATTTCAATACTTTTCCCTACGTCAATAAAAGGGATAACATGATTATAACCCATCAAGAAAAAGATAGTGGATAGGTAAAAAATAAATATTCAACCTTTCAATAATAACATATATTCAAATGGAAATGTACGGGAAACAAATAATGTTTCCTATATTAATATAAAAAACTATTTCTATTTTAATATAATTTAATCTAAATTCTATAATATTTGAGATTCATACAGTCTAGAACACTGAGTATACAACTAAGTTGACATTGATGTAACATGATCTTAATACTTATAATAAATTAAGGATTATAATTTCAAAATAAAATATTCATAGTGTAATAAATTAATCCTATAAGTATGTTTACATAGATTAAAAATGTCCCTGCAAAAGAATTCTGGAATGATACCACCCATGAACTGGCCAAAATTTGATTATTTGTTTCTATAAGTTAATTATATAAAATTATTAATGCATATTAATGTGTAAATAGTTAAATATAAACGCTATTAGGGTAAATACATTAGAAAATAAAAAGGTAAATAGAACTGAAAACATAAATTTTATTTCTCAAAAACATTATTAACATTGATGTAAAAGATGATGTTATGCGTCACATCAAAAAAAATCAAATTTTTAAGTGAAAAAGCATCCAAAACCCAATAATTTTAAAAATAATATAAAATAATAGGGTATTGAAAATACATAAGTTTTATCTTCTAGAAATGTCGAGAGGGATGCAAAATATATGAAAGTAGAAAAATCTTTTTTTATATCTTGAAAAATATCATGATTCAAAAATTGCATTGTAAAAAGATTTCAAAAATATTATTTGGTTTCAAAAAAAATATTCCCCATAGAGATATATAAATTAACATAAAATAAAATATTATGCTGGGATATCCAAGGTATGGAGGAAATATATTCATGATGAAATAATATAACTCAAGCGAAGAAGATTTGAGTTATTAATATCCCTTATGGGAACACACTCCTTGAAATAATAAATATATCTGAAAGGAGTTTTATTTTTTAGAAATATAAATTCATAGGAAAAAAATATAATGTCGCATAATATAATCAATTTTTATAATTTACCTAGATTTTGTGACCAAGAAGATGATCATAACTCAATGAATGGAAATTCGGTTACCAATAGACTGATACGTGGGGTAATAAGTGAGTGAAAAAATTAAAAAAAAAAGAATTCTATTAGATTATTATTTCCAATCAATAAGAAAATATAATAGGGATTCTTGCATGGGTATTGAATACACCATTCGAAGTACTACATGGTACATACCATAAACATGTCTTGTGCAATTGAAGTTTTAGATAGAGAACCTGTGTGGATTGAGTAAAATTTTAAAAAATCCATTGAAAGAGATGTCATATAATAGAACATTAGATACCATGATTAAAATATGAAAATTTATATGATTTATAAAATAGTTATTATATACACTCAATAAATTAAATTAGGTTTATAATTCCAAACATCTCTCAAAGAGAGAAATTTGAGTTTAAAATCCTTACCTTGGTATTGATTCGTTCATTACATGAACTAAATGTCATTAATAATTAGATTAAGTTAATATAATACATACATAATAATATTATTCATAAAAATTTATAATTATACATGTCATTTTAATCATTAAATACATATATAGGTATTTATTAGTTTTTATTTATTTTTAATTCTTAGGGTAATTAATTTCTATCACTTTAAACTTATTTTTTAAAAGTGGTGTCACTATATTATCTTTTTCAAATGTATATAAATATTAGATTATATAATTTAATGCAATGATGTTCTATAATATTTTATAAATATATAATATCATTTTATAGAAGTTTTAGGTATGATCACTGAGAATGAAATCAATGATGAGCATGTTTTGGTAATTCTTAATGAAAGAAAAGTGTTTTCTTAATTAATTATTTAAAGGATGATATAATATTACAAGAAAAAACATTATTTACATACTCAAATCACATTATAACAATAAATATTTTATAATAGTTATCCATGATATACATGAATAGTATTATTCTAGTAGATTGTTACACTAACGCGAACATGAATCTGGAAAGATTTTGGAATGATTATGGGGTTTTTTATTTGTAATATCATTTTATCATAATAATAATTATATTATTTAGTATTTAATAATATTATGTATTGTTATTTTTTATAATTAAAAACATAATATATGTATCCTAAATTTGTTTCCTTGAATTAATTTATCATCTTTTTCTTAGTTATCACATTTTAAATGGTTGAATTAACGATAATACTTTTTTTATCCTATCATTAAACTGTTCTCTAATTTTCCACACTATAAATATAAAAAAATCATAAAAATAATATTTATCACTTAATATACTCTTCATAAAAATCTATATAAGTCAGATATGTAAAGAAATATTGAAAATCAATCGTTCTATGGAAGTGGTGGTCCACATGTACGTATAGTTAAAGATTTAATTTTCCATAGAATGAGAGAGAGGTGTAATATGTTTAATTATTTTTTAATCATAAGAATGATATAAATATAATAATTATTTTTGAAATTACCATTTTATATTAACCTTTTATGGTGATGAAGGGAAAAATAAGAATATTTCATCGTAGAGGTGGTAGGCCACAATACATGAGAATTAAAATTAAATTATTCTTAATAAAAATAGAAAATTTGATTAATGATTATTACTATATAATTATATAATTAATTATATAACCAATACTGATTTTATTTCCTAGGTCTTTGAAAATAAGAGTTGAAAATGAAAAATTTAAAAGAAATAAGTTAAGTTAAAATGATTAGAAACGTTGAGCACTATGATATTTTCTTGGAAGATCCTTCAGAAATGGGTGGAATAGGATGATCCCATATTAGAAAATATCAATATAGTGAAATATTATTATAGGGGATGTAAAAATGGTATGTTTTTAGGATTAATATGAATTTCTAGTAGTTCCTCGAAGGGGTGGTGATAGGACACTTTCATAAGTGGGGAGAAAAACATTTTTACAAATATTTAATCCTAATATAATCAGAGTACATGTTAAACACGTTATTTGACACTAAAATTGAGAAATAATTGATATCCATTTGGGAATCATTAATTCCGACTAGGATTCTGAATTTAGAAATTTAAAAACAAGAAACTAATAGAGTGCTAAACTACTGGGTAGTATAAATATTGCAAGTCTGAGTTCAAACCCACCTAGATAGGGTTGTAGAAAATATTAATTAATAAAATAACCCTAAACTAATTTTGATTTGAAGAAAATTAATTAAAATTCTTGTGAATTGGATTGGGTGAAGAAGGTTGGAGAATAAAATATAAGAAAGGTGACGGGTAATAATGAATCTTGGTTCATGAGATGACGTAGATTAAGATATTTAATTAACAATCATGCAGTCATCATAAATATGTCTTAGTGATTATAATGGTCTTGAAAAAATCTCTCCATACTAAATTATCATTTTCTTATGGTTAGGTACTTCAGATTACAAACCATGGGAAACCCAAAACATTATTTAAACAAGGGGAAGAGATAAACCCAATCATCATGGACAAAATCTAAATCGTAGACTTCACATTAAATAATGAAATTATACCAACTCAGTTAATGGTCATTCTCAAATAAATAAAGAATATAAACCCATTCCCTAACCCTGCTCACAATGGTCATGTGGGAAGAAATTAGGAGATAAATTAAAATGAAGAACAGAGAAAAATACCAACATAAATTGAAATTAATTATAAAATACCATATACAAACAATCCTCTTTCATCACACATGCCTCGAAATAATTAAATTATCCTCTCATTATTACCATTAGTGGGCATAGAAAAATAATAAAATAAAATCCAAAATAAAATGGTGAATCAAAACTCTGCAGCAGGTGGGAATATCTCTGTCAGCATCTTTTGGTGGTCCTCCATCTAGAATGATACAAATGGTGCCGTTAAGGGGCTCTATTTATTGGTTTTTTCATCAAGCCTCAGTCATGTAGCATATCCACATATAGTTTTTTGTTTCCTAGTCCCGATATGGTGTGTAATTGTATTACAGTTCATGTAATCATGATCTGAGCTCTTCTACTTCTACATGAATATCGCATGAATCTCAAATGTATATTTGAATCTATGACTCACTTCACATCATGTAACTGGTACCCATGATGTGTAACATGATTTTATTGTGTGTAATCATGTCACAACATATTCTATTAGTGGTTTTTGGATGCACAAGTTACACTACATGTAATTTCATTACATGACGTGTAGTCGTGTTTCTCTAGATTTCCATCTCCTTCGCATCCTCAAAAATAAGGTGTTGTGCCGCTTTTCATCACTCGTGGCTCAAAGTGGGTTTTAGCTCCAAAATTCAGATCTTTTCATTCCTTTTTCAATTATTCGTTGTTTCTTGCCACAAGTAATAAAATAAGTCAATTCATCCCAACATTGGAAAGATTATTAATTTAAATATAGAAGCCAATATATTTAACACTATAAAATATATGCATGAAATACACTTATCAAATACCACAACACTTGAATTCAAACTTGTTCTCTGGGATGGAAACCCAATATACTAAAAAGTATGTTCACTATACCATGATTTAAATTTAATTTTAACAAAATAAATTGATCAAACGAAAAATTAAATCTTTGAGAATGAAATCGTAAAATTATTTAATGCCACATTTTTCAAAGAAAGAAGCTAACAATGTATTTTAATTTTTGTCTCTTGAAATATCCATTTTTATTCATTAATCCATGTTCCTTTATAAATTCATTATAAGTATGCATGCTACATGAAATTTCACTCCTTATGAATTTTTACACTCATTATTAGGGTAAAAATGAAAATAGAATTCATCGCATACCTCGAAAAAATAAACTTACCATAGACTTACAAGGAATCTAAAATCTCAGCCACATAAATACAGAGATCACAATTAATCACAAGGGATTCACCATTTAGGATAAAATGACTCTGAGGATTCAAGGTAGATATGTAAATGATGAGATCAATAACGGATCAAAAGTGGGTTTGACTCTAGAGTATTTTGCATGATATTTAAAAATAGACCAGTAAAGATATACCTTCACAAATTTCAACTCTCTCTTTCCCCAAAAATCTCAAAGTGGGCCCATGATATATGTAAGTGTAGTGAATTAATCTACCTATATTTCAAATTTTTTATTTTCATATATATATATATATATTCCTTTTTTGAAAGATATGCCCAAGGAAAATCTCACATCCATTCCTTAACCAAATACAATCCAAAAATCATCTGTCTAGAAACTGGTGATTTTTTATCCTCCCCAAACAAAACCCAATTGTTTTCATAATTCTTTTTTATCATGATATTTAAATAATAAAATACAATAAAAGATGTCATAAACTCTCATAGATCTCAATATAAAATCCAATATCATAATATTCCAAGTAATGTGTATGCTAAGAAACCCAATAAATTTCCTCCCCCACACTTATTATTTTAAATATCATTAAATATATTTAGAGGGAGGTAGGAATGGATTAAATATTTTTTTAATGTGAATAATTCTCTAAAAATGTTTTTTGTGGTTTCTATGGCCATAAAAATGGATTAATAAAAAGTAGGCCTTAGGATAAGGGATAACAATACTAATGACTAAATCATTTTAAAATTAATTCTATTCAATCATAGCATTGATAAGATAAAAAGAAATTTCTAGCAAAAAATATTTCCAATTTTCTCAAGAAATAAAATATAGAACTATTGGGAAATATTGGGCTTAAGGGATGTCTCAAGAATGAGAGAAATTTTTGGTTCAATTACTCGTGGAAATGCATATGAGTAATTAAATTAATTAAGGAAAATATCAAAAAATTAAAAAACACGCCAATTATATGAGAACTTTCATTTTAAATTATCAATATGCTCCTCTAAATCATGATTTTCTAATTCTTAATCCACATGATTATCTATACTAATTCTTTATTCCATTTTATCATTCAAGTTTATTGGAAAATAAATTTAAATATAGGGCACGGTAAATATCCAAAGTGGTTTGTGCCTCATAGTTCAGTTGAGTAGAGCATTAATCAAGTGAGGGAATGTAATTGGTACTTAAATCATAAAAATATCAACGTGGATAATACAATAGAAAAACAATATGAATTGAGATACTTACTCCCATTTTAAATTTAAGCATTAAATTTTGTAGTGCATGTACTACCTACACCATATTCATGATTTGTAAATGATTACACGATGTATATTTTTTCATTATGACGGTAATGTTGTTAATAATATGAAAGGGTCTTGTAGCACTTTTTCATTATTCCCACTTCTTGATGCTTGATTCCAATTCCATTGAAAGACAAGAAAATTAAATAGAAAAAAAGTGACAACACATGCCATTTCAATAATGCTAAGAAATAATAAGTGGTTAAAAATTAAATAATAATATAAAATTTCATTCTAAAAAGAAAATAAATATAAAATCCTAGAAAGAAATAAAAGCCTCAGGTTTTCTCCATGTAGATTCACTTTTTTAATGGTCGTTTGCCTCTATCATACAACAATAAACTACTAGAATGTGCTATAGGTCTAACCATCTCATGTTAACCCAAATTTGGCTTTCAATTCTCCCATGTCATCTTAACTTCTCCTCAATGGGATTGGCCTAGACTTTAGAGGTGATGACCAGAGTCTGAACCTCATTATTATAACCAAAAGAATATCATTATCGGTCTAAACTCGATAAAATTGTTCATTTATAATGGCTTGCAGTATTTTTTGAATTTTAATCAACGATCTCTTTTTTCAGCTTTCATATCTTTATCTTCTTCTTTTTTTGCCACATCAATTTTTTCCTCTGTGTAGTCAGTTTGGGGTGTAACTGGTTCCTCTTATTATAATTCATCTTGCATCACACTTAAATTTTATAAAAAAATTATAATAAATGTTTTCATCTTCATCTCTTCTTCCTCTTCTTCTTCTTTTATTTTTATGAATTCAGTGTCAAACCACTTAATTTTGAAAAAAAAAATCACCCTCGTAATCATCTTATAATACTATAAAATCAAGGGAATCATGATTATTATAGAAATCATTATTTGAAGTGGTACATAACTATACTTTAGTGACCATGATTTTCTCTTGATTCTCCTCATATAATTCTAGCTCCATGTTATGGGGTGTTGTGGATTTAGTACTTCGGTACAGTTGCAGGCAGTCATTCGATTGATTTCTCATTGTTTGAAAATAATCAAGTAGATGCACCATATCATTTAGTAGAAAGGTGAGCCTATATTTCATAGTCATTTCATTCTGTAGCCCTACCATCACAGCCAAAAATACCCAGTGTGGGAAAAAGTAATAAAACATAATAAAAATCCTATGATAAAATTAGGAAATATAAAAGATAAGAAAATACATTTTCTAAATTATTCAACTAATCAATTATCCCCCTAACCCTAGAAACGGTGCCAAAAATTTGATATCCATATGGGAATCCGTAATTTTCATCAGGTTACTGAATTTAGAAACTTAAAAACATGAAACAAGTAAAGCACTAAACTATATGGTTGTATAGGAATTGAAAGACTGAGGTCAAAACCACGACTATTGGGTTAGAGAAAATATTAATTAAAAAATATAAACCAATACTAATTTCGATTTGAAGAAATTTACTCTAAATTACTAAGGATTAGATTAGGTGAAGAAGGTGGGAGAAGAAAATATAATAAGGGTTCCAAGAAGTAATGAATCTGGGTTCATGAGATGTAAAGGATTCAAATATTTAATTAACAATCATGAAGTCCTTGAAATTAGGTCCTTTGGGGTACAATGGTCGTGAATAATGACCTCCATCTTAAATTATCCATTTCTCATCATAAGGTAATTCAGATTACAAATAATAGGCAACCCAAAAACTTATTTAAACATAAGGAAGAGATAAAGCCAATGGTCATGAAAGAAATATAAACCCAATACATAAAATTAAATAATGAAATTCTACCAACTCATGCAATGGTCATGCTCAAATAAAGAAAGAAATTAAACACATTACCCAACCCTTCTCACAATGTTCAAGCAAGAAGAAATTAAGAAAAATATTGAAATAAAGAATAGATGTGAATTTCAAACATTAATTGAAATTAAATATAAAATTAATTATAAAATCAATCCTCGTTCATCACACATTACAACACACAAATAAATTACCCGCACATGCTAACCATGAGTGGGCAGAGAAAAAGAATAAAATAAAATCCAAAATAAAATTGTGAAGCACGGCTCCCTGCCTGGAGGGTGTGACTCTACCAGTGTATATCGGTGTTCCTCTATCAAAAATAGACCAAAAGTTGTGGTTTAGGGGCTCTTTTATAGGAATTTTGTTCCATCCTTGACCTTGTAGTAGATCCGAGTATCTTTTTTTTGTTTCTTGATGCCATCAAAGTGTGTATTTAGTTTACACATTGTTTTATCATGATCTGAGTTTCCTCTACATCTGTGAGAATATCAAGAAAATCTCATAAGTACATATGAAACAATGAATCGCTTCACATCATGTAATCACTACTCATGATGTGTAACTAGATTTCATTGTGTGTAATCATGTCATGACTTATTTGGGTTGTGATTGTTTTATCTACACGTTACATGATTTGTAATGGTGTTTACCTAGTTTTCCAGCTCTTTCACATCCTTAAAAATAAGGTGTCATGCCACTTTTATTCTCTCATGGGTTGAAGTGTATTTTGATAAAAAATTCATCCCTTTTCATTAATCTTTCAATTATTCATTGTTTTCTATCAAAGATCATGAAACAATCAAATTCATTCCAAAATTGGAAAGATTATTCCATTAAATACAGAAGTCAATACATTAAATACTAAAAATTATATGCATGAAATACACTTGTCTATAATAGAGTGGGGAAAATATAAGTCCAATTCAAACATCATCTACTCAATTATATTAATTTTCAGTTTTCAAATTCTTTACCCCTTGATTTATTACTTTTATAATTTTTGATTTCACTAGGGTAGTTAGTTTTTTCCAAAGGTAGTTTATTCTTCCTTCCAAAAAACATTGGTCCTTATTTCATAATTTAGACCCACTTATTCTAAATTTGAAATCCATTTCATTTTACTCAAATTATTAAATAGTGAAATATTAATTTAAGAATAAAATATTAAATTTTTTAACAATAAATTTTTTAAAAAATATTACTTATGTACTAAATAAATAAAATATGAGGTTTAAAATTAAAAAAATAATCAAATTATAAAATCCATTATAAAATACATTTATGGTATTATAAATTTGTTTCATAACTTTCTAATTCATACTTATATACTAACAGTACCATAAATTGATTTTTTTATAAAAAGTGTAATTTCACTATTCAACTAAAAATCATTCTTTTTAGATAAAATATTATAACTTAATCTAAATATAATATTAATGTGAGAAATCCAAAAATAATTTCTGTTTTTTAAAATTCAAATTCAAAATTCAAAATTTATTTTTAAATAAAAAGGTGAGATACAGGGGAAAAGTATTTATCTTAAAAAATAGATTTTTAAAAATATTAAACATTATCATCTATATTTATAATTATTTACTACTTAAATATGTACTGACAAATTATTCATATAAAATATAGTTTATCATAATTCATCATATGTTTTTTTAAATAAATATTCATTTCACCTAAAAAAGGAAACTTTTAGTAAAATATATTCATAAGTATAGAATTATTCTTTTATTCACTTTAGCAATAACAATTTAATTTATTTGATATTAAAAGGTTCATTTAATTTATTTCAATAAATATTTCATAAAATGATTAATATTATTCAATTATTAGAAGTCAATATCTAGGTTTTAAAAGTTATAGTTAATATTAATATTTTTAAAAAATATATCATAGTTTCTTTATAGTTCATTGTTGAGTGTGGAGAAAATTATCAATCACATTGACTTATTTAAAGATAATAAAATATTAAATTGTTGGGTTGTTACATGTTATTTTGAGATATACCCTTGGTGAAGAGAGGAAACTAATATTTACTATTTAGGAGATAAGTTAGTTCCATTTTCTTATTTATCGATCTATATAATGATTCATTCATTTTTTCACATGAGGTTTCAGTGATTACCCTACTGACTACAGATGTTATTCCCACCGTATATTTTTAGAAATTATTTTTTAGATCAGAAATAATTGGTTGGAGATTATGATGAATGTTACTAGGTTATAGTTGTTTTTTGGAAGCTATCAGAAGTTGTTGGAGTTTATGGTTACTGTATAGTTTCAAATTTAGTACTTGTAGTTTTTTCATTTCAATTTGTATATGACATTAAATGTTATGGGATTTTCTATTAATCTTATTTATGTCATTATTTAGTGGGTTTTAAATTCTTATCTATTACTTTATAAACTTATCAAGAGTGGTATTTCTCATTTGTTTGAGTAACATACCCTTAGTGCCAGTCACTGACACATGACCTATATTGGGAAATCATAGAGGGTAACTATCTCCATTTCATTATTTCCATCCTAGTTGGGGTTCTTCTGGAGGGAGTAATGATTTTTATCTGAGGTGGTGTTCGAAGGATGGTATTCAGTTTGGACTTAAGAACATGTGAGGATGCATGGGTTAGTAGGTAATCAGTATCATATATTCTTAGTATGAACTATAAACAAGGTATATGATCTTAGAAACATGATTTTATAGAAACTTGTGATCTGATGAATGGACCATCAAGTTTAATGAATACGATATGTGAAGTTTTGTTTCATTCAAGGTAAGGACATAAATAAAGACCATGAATTGTAATTGTTTTGTGATGAACAGGTCATTTATGAATAAAATATTCTTTCATTTAATTTTTTGTGGATATAAAAAACACATGAACTATTTTTATTATTAATATTGGGTTTAAATGACTATTAAGTATCATTTTTGTTGATAATATAGTTGTTGAACAGTTACCACACGACTAATATAAATATAAGGTTTTTTAAAAAAAAAATCTAACAAAGAAAAAGGAGAGGATTACCTCATCAAGTAGACTCGTGTAATTCAAAGCTCATAGGTCAGAGCTCAGAAAGTATATATCATCACTGGGATTCTCTCTTGACCAATCCCAAGCCTAGATTCAAAACATTAAGCTTGAACGGAATCACCTATTGTAGAAGTTCAAGTTAATAGAGATCCCTACCCGGGCGATGTTATTTGAGCCACCCCAAGAGTCAGTCTCCATTACACACCTTACCAATAGGTCATATGCAGGTGTTATAAGGAGTTATGTAATAAGTTATTAGTTACTTATTTTATAAACCCTTTTTATAAATAAGAGTTTCATTCCATCAATTCCTTTATGGAAATAGTCCTTCTTAAAAAATTGATAATGTTGATTAATTGATGTTTCGAGTAAAAATGGTACTTTTTTGAAATATATTCATTATTATATTAAATAGTTATTTTTATTATAAAATAAATTCTTATAAATGTTGATTATATATGTTTTTTATCTGTAAATAATTAGGCAATCAGTTTGATAAGAGTTATATTTTTATACGATAAAATAGAAAGTGTAATTTTAAAGAATTTATTTTAAAGAATTTATGAATTTATGAAATAATTTATGTTTCAATAAAATATTATTATCAAATAATTTTTATTAATAATAAATGAGAAAATAATTTTTATGAATTCAAAATAAAATTTTATTAAGGTTTAAAAAACTATTTTTGTCAAAACCTGTCAATTTTTAATAAATGTGGGTTCTCATTTTAAAAGTAAAAAATCACATATTTTGGAAATTATATAGAAAAAAAATATTGTTTTTATTATCAGTTTGTCAAGATTATCCCATGGTGAATTTTTCATAAATTTCTGAGAGTCATATTTTTGGGTAAAAATTAAATAATATATTAATACATAGTGTGTTTTATAACATCATAATGACCCAATAGTGATATAATAAATACCACAAAAGGAATATTAGATAAAATATATGTTTTTACTTTAAAATAATGTGATTTTATATTTATTTGTTATATTTTACAATGCCTTAATGAATCCTCCAAAATGAATGATATATTTTATGACTTTAAATTCATTTCCTTGAGGATGTGGCTCATCTTCACATAAAGAAGGCCAAAAATTTAAGGACTTCGGTCCTTGGCTTTAAAAAATAATTTTTTTCACTCTCCTTGGATGGAAACCATTGGCAAAAACCGTGGGCTAGTTTGTGGTTTTGAATATTTTAGTGTGTAGGGTCCAAAACCTAAATAATAAATAATTCCCCCTTCTTTTCTATATAATCCCACCCAAGCACCAATTTATCTTCAGTAAATATTCTTTAAGATCATACTCAATCTTTTTCCACTCTCTAGAGTCCTCCCAATGTTCCCCCATCTCCCATGAAATCTCTCCCAAGCCTTTGGGATCACACATCTAAGTAAGGGATCCTCACTTTCCTTCCTTTCTAATTTTTGTAAATGTATCCTTATATTATTATACCCTATTATTTTTTTCATTAAAAATGTGGGGGTATGTTTTCGCACCTCCCTAGATACTTCCTTTATTATTTTTTAATGATTAGATATCCCTTTAATTCTCATTAATCCCTTTCTTGTACACCTGTTACCATGTCAAAATTCTCTAAGAGACGTCTCTCTCCTCATTTCCATTCAACAATTTATCTTATATTATGCATCTAAAATTACATTTAATATGTTTTGATATTATGTTCCATGATCCTCTTACTAACCATTTAATTTCTAAATGATTATAGAACACTTACTCTCTCATAAGCCCATTTTATGAATCCCCATGTGATGTCGTTATGCTGCCAAAATTTTAAAGCAATTTTCCATTCTAAAATCATCCTGTAGTGAATTCAATACCCAATTCTCTATCAAGGGTATTCACTTTATAAACATATAATAGTTGATTATATACTTTCATATATTTATTCCACATTCCTTTATCTTGGAATAAATTATTATGTTTAATGAATCCATGTTTTATGATCTATGTGGCACATTTAGGCATTAGATTAAAATGTTCATGAAGGGTGGGCCCTCATAGAGCTCCAATGCATTGGGTAATGTTTAGAATCAAGATACATCATGTTGGGATAGGGGTTTACCATAATCCTTTATATAACTTGTTTCCATCATGTTGTGAAAGGGGTTTACCTGATTCCTTTGTGTTAATGATGTTGTGTCTTAAGATGTTGACACATTTCCATGTTATGATAGTCATGTTATAACATCCTTTTATGTTCATATTTCATTTATGCTCAGTTGATATAACTATTACCTAAAATTTATTGTATTATTCATTTTATGTCTTCCATACTCCCTTAATGGGATTTATAGTTAACTCTTATCTTATATATGTCCTTAGGTTATCCCATGCAACCTTAAGTACGAATCAATGTTGTGGTCATGTAAAATACATTTTTAATAAAGATGTTGTATTTTATGTCTTAAATTTTCATGTAATTCACTGAATACCCAAATAAAATATACCACTCCATATTCTAGGTTTTATTAAGTACAAGTTTATGTTATAAAGATTTCTTAAATGTGTAACAAACACCAGGGTTGTTATAGTCGGTATTAGTGGATAGGTTTATTTATCTTTGGTGTTAGGATTAGAAAACCCTAGTGAAAGCCTTATGGATAAGACTAAGTATAATAAAAGAATCCATAAATTGTTATCAGTATGTATAAAATGGTTTATCAAGAAAATATAAACCTATATAGATACAAACGAGTATAGGTGGATCTGGCACAGATTTTTCTAGGGGTAAAACATGAAAACAACACTTTGATCTTGACACACCATTCAAATGACCATCACGGGTTCAGACACATTCATAATACTTCTACATACCATATACGAAATAGTAAATAAATAGTAAAGTAATACCTCAGATACCAATTTGTAATTTATAATCTCAGATGCCACTAAAATAGATCCCCAAACCAATTGGTCATAAGGACTCAAGAAAGCCTCCCCATACTCCTGACGCTACCAACTATCAGGGAGGGTCTAGAGATGTTACATTGGAGAGCCTATACCCTCCTATCATATTAACACTATTTAAATCCCCAAATATCACTCATAGTAGTAATAAAAAATGAATTAAGTAATAGATAAACTGAAATAAGGGCATATTGTCATAGTAAATGAAATATAGTAATATCCAGAACATCCATGTCATAAATAAAACATTGATCACCCACTTGGATGATCCCATATAGAGGAATTAAATAGATAAATAAAAGTATAAGGATCCACTACTATCTCTGATCAAAATCACAAACATGATCTCCGCATACATAACCTGTCTATACAATACGACCATCTTAGGCGGCATCCCAACTTGTGCCGACAATCAAGTGATCATCTAATCAAGTACCCCAGCAAAATGGTGGAATGAGTAGGGTGTGAGTTAAAAAATCAATAGGGAACCACCAACATAATCCCATATGTTGCCAATAAAATAAAATTTAATTATATGTGAACTACTTAAAAGAATAAAAATAATAACAATAGAATAAATAACTCTCAAAAATAAAAGGAAAAAGTCCACAACTAATCATTGGGTCCATTATTCTGATTTTATAGATATTATTCCATCTTATACAATTTTATATTTCAAATATATAGCCCCATATATATAAACATTTACTCACGCATACATTTGAATAAGCAACATAGTAAATCATAAATAACTAAAAAAACATCCAATCTCAGGATCTATAATTTGGAAGACAAGATATCCTATGAGAGGGAAATGATATGGATTTCATAACACTCAATCCATGTATAATTGAGTTTTTAATCATGTCCTTAATATCTAGTAACAAATATAGGCTTTGTCTAGTAATTAAAACACCTTTGAGAAAGCTATGAAACCACAATGGAATACATGTTCTAGCCTTGGGATCACCCATACTCACCTCCAATCACCATAGAGAATGATTCCAAATACTAACCGAAAATTATTTAATCATGGAACTACACAAACTATGGCCTATGTTAGATGTATCATAAATTAGATCTATGAGGGCTAAGAACCCGGTCTATTTTCCAAGAAATCTTATTTGAGTCCATGGAGCTCGTCTATAGAAAACTTGGTATAAATTGACCAACATGGGCCAGGACCTAAGTTTGTAACCTGGGAGACCTTTATCTAGAGATATGAATGTATAAGGAAATCTTAGGATCCGTACATTGATCTTTAACTTTGGTTCTATACCATAAAATATCATACCTGAGGGTCATAGGTTCCATACCTCAAATACCTAGTTAGTTACAAAATACAACAAAAAAAGTTCCATATATTCAAAAGAATATGGTGCCATACCTTAATAAAAATTTGGTGTCATTCCAATATAAAATTGGTTTCATGAATTAAAAAGAATTATATACCACACTGATATATAACATGTGTCATAATTTCATAATAAGTCGTTGCTATAGTGATATTTTCATATACATAAATAGGGATAAGAAGAAGGATAATTGGAAACACCTCTAGGGATCCCAATAAAAATAATAATAACAAAAGTATTGCATCAGGAACATCAGTCAAAAAATAGGAATCGCCTCTGGTTATCATCACAACATTAGAAATAAATATTTTAATACATAACTAAAAGAGTAAGGGTGGTTGAATGTATAAACCCCTAACTACTATCACATCCCCTTAGGATTACATGTTCCTAATGGGTTCTAAGGTGTCACCCCCTACCATCTCTACCCAACCCTATTGTACTATTTATGGGGAGGTCATGAACTAGGAACCCACTAGGTCCACAATATAAAAAATATGGAGATGCATCCTTCTTAGGATCCTCAAGGTCGAAGGTAAATAAAGGGATCCCTCTTGGGGTCCTCTAAGTGAATATATAACTAAGGAATGTATCTTGGGGTCATATAAAAGAATAAAAAGAGGCATCCCATAGGGGATACTCAATCAAGGTCACAACCTCAAGTCATAGGATAAAGTTAGCATACAAGGGTTTTTATAGACCCCAAGCATTCATCCAATACCATTTAACCATTTAATTTAACTAAATGATTTATTGGAATTAATTTTTATATTGGGAAATAACCATAAAGTATGAGACCGAGTGACCATATAATACCATGAACATGCATAAATACCACTGGATATGTACAAAATACCACCTATCTTTATGAATCATTTATCCTTTTAAGATATGCTCTTTGTATGTCTTTCCAAGATCAACACTATCTGATCTAAGACATATTGATTTGTATATCTAAGGATAAAATAGATTAGTTCAATGAAGTCCATAACATTAATTATGAAATTAAAAAATTCTATACAAAAATAAAACCATGAATGAATAATAGTAGATATCCCACTAGAATCCTACCACCCAATAAAAAATATATGAATCCACATTCATAAGATCTAATGGGTACCACTAAGGTGATTCCATAGAATATACCTAACCAATAGTATAAAGACAACACTCAACAATTTAATTAAAATATTTAAAGATTTAGAAGTTAACCATCGATACATACCTCAAAAAAAGGCATGTGGTGATTAAAAGAAAGTCTATTGGGATGGTCTCATTCCAAATAGAGTAAAATATCCAACTAAAATAGCCAATTTTTCGATAATGTAGTGGAACTAATAAATAAACATAACAAAAAACAACCAATATAAAAAAATTATGGGTGAAGAACATCGTAGAAGGAATGAGGATACATATATTACCATTTTATATTTCCAAAATGCAACCAAGATCACTAAGAACTATAAAGAATGGATGGAGCTGTGGTTGTCATATGTGAACATAAGTGTTTCCCTCCTATCACCCGGTGAGGAAAATAGGGGAGGAGCCCCTTCTTAATTTATTAAAAAATTCAAACCTACCCATTACATGGTGTGTAACTATTACACATCATGTTACAGTGTCACTACAAGTAATACATACATGATGTATATTCCTTTCCCCAAGCCCACCGAGCTTGTACATCCTGAAACCACTAGACTGCACCACATGAAAACAATACACATCATGTAATTAATACATGATGTGTAACACCCGCAATTAACTTTTTTTAGTATTGTGTCTACCTGTTCTTAATTTGGTGTTAGATTAAAATAGTAACACCCCAAGTATTTTGAAAAAAATTTAATATTGAAGGCATAAAATAATGAGTTTTTTCAAAAAAAATCTTGTTTATAACCTAACCAATGAACATAATTTTTTCACTTCTACATTTTGAATTTCAAAAATCTGTCATACAAGGTTGGAATCATAGTTATTTATGGACTCTTATGGAACAAAAATAGTTACTATAAACAGTAATGTACCCTTATAAATAGTAACTTGACCCTTATGAATAGTATTGTACCCTTAGGAATAGTAATTTGACCCTTATAAATAGTAATGCACCCTTATGAATAATAACTTAACCCATATGAATAGTAATGTAGATTTATGAATAGTAACCTCACCCATGAAAGTATAAATAAAATTTAGGCACCTCATAAAGGAGAGTAATAAATATAGAATTTCAATTTTATATAAATAAATTGATTTAAAATAAAATTCATTTTCATAAAATGTATTCCTCAATAAATATTTTTTTCCCCTATGAATTTAGGATATTTTCATGATACCACGATTAGTTTTTGAATGTATTATAAAATCTGTTTTAAATTAAAAATCTGTATTTACTAATTAAATAATTATTTTTCTAAAAATAAAATTTATCTTATTTAGAATTTTTTAACAAATTGGAGTTTGTTTTTTGAATTAAACATGTCGAAAAAAATTTAAGATTATGTTTTTTGATTTTTCTCAAATACTTGAATTTTTAGTGAATAGTTTAATTCAATAATTTACGAAATACGCTAAATAAAGGAATTTATGCATTATTTGTGAGTCATGGATGATGTAAATGGCCATTATTTCAAACTCACATGCACTTATTACTATTTTTCATCCCAAGAATTTAACACTATTTCATTTCTTGAGAAACATAATTAAATAATGAATTAAATAATCAAAATTCACTCCTCTCCTCCTCTTTAACCCCCCCCCCCCCCACTCCTTCTTCTCTCCACTCCTCACAAGGATATTTACTTGTAAAAATTATTCCAAAACCTCCTCCCAAGATCCTCCCCCACTTCCAGTATCCTTGGTGTTCTCAAAAGGCTAAATCCTCTCCCATAAAAAGGCTCTCAGGGAAGATTATTTCAAGAGGTAGATTCCTCTTTCCAGTTCTTTTTCTTTCTTATCAAGTTCCATTGTTTTCTTTTCTATCCTCACTTATACTCATCTAAATTCTATTAAAAATCTAGTACCTTACTAGTACTGTAAATTTTTTATTATGAAATAATTTATTATTATCTCTCCTTTACCCTTCTTTTATGATAGTAGTAAAAAAACACCATCCGAGATGTGCTAATTTACCACATTAAAGGATGGTGGGTTTTCAATTTATATTACCATAGTTAATTATAATCATGAAAACATTATTATGGTTTAAAATAATATAATATATCTACTATTCCTAATCTATGGTTCTGGAATATTTTTTTACACATGGTTATGATTTATAAACCAAAATGAGTTTGTTTTGTTCAAAAACCACCAATTAACCCAAAAGATTATCATTATATAATTTATATAATGATTAATATCCACTCCAAGTAACCAAATGAAATTTACAACCATATAACCTTCTAGATATTAAATAATAACATATAACTTCAATTCTGTACAACCATCCTCATTTCACATGATTATCCATTCATGTATATAAGTATACTGATCATGAAACAAGGAGACCCAAACAATGAAAATAAACCTCTTAACCCATAAAAAACCATAAATGAACTTAATAAGGTTATAATAAGTAAATTTAATTAAGATTAGGTTTTTTAATTATAAATTATTGAACCCAAATTTTATTATTCATGTCATAAAGATCTAGTGAAAAACACCTTCTGACATAATGTAAGGGTTTCCTCATCTCACATCTATTTTTGTGAGATATCCCTTATTCACTAATATTACTTGTGCATGGTGTATATATAATTCTCATTGATGTATTATATCATGAATATATTTATCTCAATGTTATTTAAGGTATCAATTTAAGATTATTAATTTTGGGTCATACTGATTGATTGATTACAAAGTTGTTAAGGGTTTCTACCTGAAACTCCATTTTCATTCTCGTTACTCTTACTCTATACATACGTCAATTAAATTATTATTTATTCTTTTTCACTACTCATAAGTTCTATTTTAATGTTATATATAACTTTACCAACAGAAATACTTCTTTATTTTATGGGTATTTACATGTTTTAAAATGATATTTAAAAAATTATTCTCGAAATACTAACACGATTCAAGGGAACTTCTAAAAGTATTACCTATTTTTAGTTTCACTATATAATATTATTTAAGACATATATCTCTCTCTAAAATCACACATTAACATGAAAAACTATTTTGGTTCATTTTTTGGTTTTTTGGAAGCAAATATGCCTTTGCGCTTTAAAATCTCTTTAATGAATTCCTTGAACTGCACTAAAATGTTTTAAATCTAAAGCTTCTTTTCAAACACATTTTAAATGGTATTAATTTAGTGGGATATCATTTATGACTCAGATGTAATCTCAGTGTCCTTTCATTTTATTTTTTGGGATATACATGTTTAAACTAGATTTATGAAAAATTAAAATGATTTTCCAAAAGAAATCTTCTTTTCGAAGTAAAATGGATTTTTCTCACCTCACCTTAACTTTTATGAGATATATGACTTGTTCACCAATTAGTCTTTTCATGTGGTTTATGTATTTCCCCTTGGTATATCATATCATGACTCTTCTTATTCTCATGATATTCTAAAGGATTATTATTTGAATGTTTCAAGGTGGTATGGGACACTTTTGACTGTTTAAGGAATATTTTCTCAATGGTTTTTCAATGATATCATTTAAAAGTGGATTTATGCCAACATCCATTGATGAATCGTGTATTTCATAGAATTTTATCTCTTATGACATCATCTAAAAAATATTTTGTTGAAGGGTTTTTGATTAGTTTGAATGTGGATGTTCTATCATGATATTATTTACCCTATTACCCTAAATGGTTAGTGTTAATGTTTAATGACTGGGGAAGGTTATTTGAATTTCATATGTTAGTTTCAATATGAATGTATTTGTTATTTTATGTTCATCATCATTCATAAGAGGAATTCATTAGACTTCTTAAGTGTCATTTGGGGCCCGATATAGCCTATCATTGCATTAGTTGGACTCATGAGATAAACTATGGTCTTATCACAATTCCTTGAAAAAATGGTTATTTATGGTCTTCGCATGAGGCCTTGATGGTATGATTATAATTCCCTCAATTATGAATTCCCTCATTATGAAGCTAGTAATTGATAGTTCATGTGGTTATTTGACTATTAGATTACCCATGATTATGTTTCATCATGGAATTATTTATTCAGAACGTATTCCTACCATGTTATACTAATGTTTATTATTAACATAAAGTGTTATTAGTTATTCAACGTGACTAATATTTATGTTTATTATATCTTCTATTGTAATTATTACCATTATTGAGCATCAGATATCACCCCTTTTCATATGTTTTATTTTTCCCCAAGATGTGAAGAAGTGTGTTATGAATGAATTATAAGGATAAACATAGATTTGTGGATGTTACCAACAAAACTTATATGTTCAATGTAATTTCAAGTTGTAATGTTTAACCTTTGTATGTATCTGGTTTTCCGAAACTACTAAAATATTTGGTCTTTATGATATGAATTTCTTGTAATCATGACAATGTAATGAAATAAGAAACCACCTCTAGGGAACTAGGTATGGGAGTTAAAAAACCCTGTAACATCCACCAAAACACAAACCAAGTCTAAAAATACTATTTATGGATGTTCAAAACCTTAGAACCTCATTTTCTTTCCTCATTCTCAAACAGAACCATCTAGCCATCAAAAATTCAACTTTCTTATGAATTTTATTATTCAAAACTCATGGGACCTTACAAGAAGTCTATACCATGAATTTGGATATCATTAATACATTATTGCTGCTTTCAAACGATAGAAATATGTTAAAATATATAAGACCATCATGAATATAAGGTAAATGTTTTGTTTAATATTTCTAGACTTTGGAAGTTTCTAGGTGTGGAACCAACCCTTAGTGGATTTTTCCTTAAAAAATTGTTCTCACTATACTATTGGAATAAAACCTTAAAATATAAATATGTATAGCCTTTTTTATCTCTCGTATACTGGTACAAGGTTGGAGATTCATCTATTCATAGAGTTGAATTGGTACAGATATCAAAAGAGAAGTCATAGGTGATCTAAGAGTAAATAATGCTTGTGAAAATTTTCCAACAACCCTATATTGATCATAAGATGTTTCCTCTATGGTTCACTAATAGAGATCATGTGTTTATGATAGAGTACGCTTATCATGATCTGTGATATATTTATCATGGGTGTTTGATTTTTCTTTGGTTTTTTGGGACTTTTGTAGTGTTAACTCAGGTTGGAGTTGTGGCATATCGGTTAGCACCACCACAACATATGATACGATTTCATGATTTCTTCTATGTATCAAATCTTCATTGATATCATAGTGAATATTTTCATATCATAAAATATGGAAATATAGATATTCAAGATGGTTTAAACTTTTAGGAGTGATCGGTCATGATTCAAGATTATCATGAGATGGTGTTGTGTGAATGTTCTATACCTTTGGATTATGTCCTGTGGTGACATGATGATTTGGAATAGAGTAATTGGGAGAAAGATTCATTGATTCATGCTCAGTACCTTGAGTTTCTATGGATCCTTATTATTTTTTCATATTGTTTAGAATATATTTTTGGACATTATATTGATATATAAGTATATTTATCTTTCTTGTTTAGTGATTTTTCATGTCTATATGCTCTCACATCATGTTGTGTGTGTTGTCTATGCTCTTATGGAAGTGATACCCTCGAATGGTGTCTCAGGGGGTAATTGTTAGGGCCACCTTTCTCTTTATTCCACATATTTTTAAAATTCACGTAGATGAGAATTTCCCATGAGGTATCTGATGTAAGTTCTTGGACTTCTGAAGTCCTTCCCTTTATATTTTCCTAGTTCTCAAAGGATTCATAATAAATTTTTGAGCATTTATAAAAGTTTCAAAATAGTTTCTTCATTTTTAAGTGTCACTACACCCATAGTGGGGTGGATGGTATAAGATATTTTGAATGTTATTTGAGTTATGAGCATGTGGTAGGCCATTTTGTCTTTGGGTGATTTGATTTTGGTAGTGTGGTTGGTTGTTTAGTGCTAGAGTGGACCATGGATTATGAAATGTATTGTGTGGACCTATTTCAAGGTGTGTATCCATGGGTTTTCTCTTGTGACACATGTGGATGGTAAAATAGATTGAGAGGACATGTTAAATAAGTCATGATAGGAATGTTACTAGATGAGTCCCACAATTAGTCACATATATCTCAGAGATCACAATGTTATAGTTCAAGGAGTGGTCAGTGTAAAACAGATTGGGCTTTAGTGATAAATTGTGGTGAAAATCAAGATGACCATAAAATATGATTTGATTAGTTCTAAATTATCATTATCTATAAAGTTAAAATTCCATGAAAACTATAATTTTATTTAACTAACAAAACCACAGGTTTGTTAGGAGCTCATCATTCTATGGGGGAGGCTTTAAGATTCGACTATAAATCTAATTCCATAGCAGCCCTGGTTTGTATTTATTCTATTTCTCTCAAACTCTAGCAGACCCCTAACCCTATCACCACATGTAACATTCACTTTGAAGATATTAAACCCCTTATATGAATAGATAAAACTCTCATATCAATATATCTTCCCATTTATTACATCAAACTCATTATCAATATATAAATTTCCGTTCAAAAATATATTTTGATAGGATTTCTATATTTTGGGATACAGTTTTGAGCTAGTATTAAGGTTTGTTCCTATTCTTTGGTTATAGTGGTGTTTCGATTCAGTTAGGGTAGTTTTTCTATCAGTGATGGTTGTTCCAAGATTGTTATTTATTTTTTAGAGAACACTGATCTTTAAATATAAAAATGGGATTTGTTACATATCTTATTATTTATCTTAATGTGAGAATTATTCATTCTTGAACTCCCATTATAATTTATCATGATTGAATATAAAAAAGTAATAATTTGAAAAGGTGTTCCCATATTGATAAATTGATCAAAATCAGGAAAATTTTAATGCATATAATAATTATTCTATGAATTTGTTCAAATTTTTTTCGGGAATTAATCACATTCCATGGAATAATTTTTTTTCACTAATTAAAATATTAGTTTATAACTTGAATGTCATGTTGTATTTTGAAGGGTTAAAATTATTTTTATCCGTAGATTTAAAATAACCCATGAAGTTTTCACATGTTTTTGTGTAATCATATTTTTTCTTTATAATGAGTTTGCTTTTAATCTAGTCAATTAATGAATCTAAAATAGAATTATCACATTTTCATCCTAATTAATTATTATTTTGAATAATTAAATTAAGGGTTGTATTTTTAGATCACTTGTTTTTTATGGATTTATGTTTACCATTAATATTTATAAAGATAGTGTAATACATGCATGGAAATATTTTTGCCTCTATTTTTTTAGAATGGTTAATTAATTTTACTCATAGTAAAATAAATAAAAAATCACAGTAATGAATAATGTGGCACTAATATTTTTTCTATTCTTCATCTTAGATTATAATAATTTAAATCATTCTTTAAATCATATTTATGGTAAACAAATTACATTTAGTTATCTTTTATTAATAACCAAAGTATAATGAAATTGTTAATTCAAAATGAATTTAAAATAGATGATAAATTAAGTATAAATATTTCGGGATAAATGAGACCATCCCTTATTGTGGGAGGCTTGAATGCCTCAATTACATGGCATTCATTCCCTCACCTATGTACAAAAATACCATTTGAAATGTATGAATTCTCTAAGTATTTTGAGCCTTTTTCTTTTTTTTAACTTTTTTATGGTTTGGAACCATGATTAGTGTTGAGTTGGAGGCCAAGGGGGATATTTTTGTTTATGTTCTATTTGATGAGAGATAGGTTGGATCCAAACTTGAAAATATGGTCAATGTTGATGATGGAGGTACTAGTTATACTATGTATGATTCTTGGGGGTAGTAAGGTGATCAAAACGTGTATAGAGCATGACATTATTGTCGATATATATTTAATCGTTCCTAACTCTTTCTTGATGCTTTCATGGTTCTAACTTTATGTCTAGACTATGGAATGACTTTTTCTTAATCAGTTTCCAACTATGGGTTACAATTGATGTTATGAACATTGATTGAATCATTTATGTGTATCTTATGTTGAGTCTTGGATTACTCTGATGATTAGGGAATAATAAATAAGTTAATTAATTAATAATTTTGGTTTATAGTGATCAAAGTAGATGATAAAATACATGAAAACATATGTAATAGAATTTATAGTGTCATTTCTACTAGGATAAATAAGATTAAATTGTCAATTTTAGAAAATGATATTAATAATAACTTTTTAGTTAATTTGTTAATAATGAACATGATTCTTTCCTGACTATTTAATATATTGTCATTACTAATGGTAATCATGGGTCTTGTTTGATGATTATAGCATAAGATAATAAATTTTGGTTTTTTCCCTTACTGTTGTTATGTGTGATATTATTATATATATTTTGATTTCACACACTTCCCCACATACATCAGTGGGGAAAGACACACCAAAATGTTTTTGGGGGTATTTTATTGAACATATAAGATAGTAAGGGAAGATATGGTTGAATTATCCCACTCTTCTACTTTATATATCTAGAAGTATATGAGTAGGTGTGTCACGAGCTATGATGAATTTGACATACTGACTTTTATTAAAGTATGGATAGTATTTTTTAGTTTCATTACATTAGTTTGGATCAAATAATGATTCCTAAGGGAGTTAAGAAGGTCTCAGGGGTGTATGGGGCTTGTTCGGGGCCTAAAGACCAGATTTTTGAAAAGGAAGACTAGGTCGTATGGTTAATAAAAACAGTGCCACATTTACCTCATGGTTTACCTAACCTTTCAGCTTAAGGTGGTGGGGTGTGGCAGTTCACACCATTTTTTCCGAAACCGTGTGTCCCTGGGTGCACAAACATGCAAAATTGTAGACCCCCTGGATAGTGGAGTCCTACATTGTTGGTTCATGGTTTGTAAAACCATGCAACCAAAACATGAACCCCTACATGTGTGGTTGTTTTTATTTTTTTACACTAAATAAATTTTTTACCGCACCTCCCTCTTTCTCCTCTATTTCCCAGTGGATGAAGCCTCCTTTCTTATCTTATAAGAGCTCCTCCCTCTAAATATAGGGATTTTTTTCTCCTATATCTAAGAACCAATTCGAGTGTAAACTGAAGTGTTGGATAGCTTGATGTAAGATCTTCAATCCTCTTCCATCTATTTCTCATTTATTCCATCCTCTGTTGTGATATTTTTATGTGACCTCTTTTCTCCTATTTTCAGGGTATTGGACAATTTCGTCAATTTCTCTCATTCTAGCTCAATTAAAGCCTCAAAAACATATTATTTTAGTGCTACTAAGTCAAGGTAGGTGGTCTAGGTTTTTTGTAGATTATATCATTACTTTTAGATGGGTGTGTCATTGTTCTACGTGTCAGAGCTTTCTAGTGATTCCACGGATACGTTAAATGAATTAATCCAATTGGTTTCTCATGTCTCTCATGACCTTATCCTATGGAGAAAATCATCCATAGGGTTTTTACTATATTGGGATCAACCCCTTGGGTGTTTCCTCCTTAGGGGCCTACTTTCCCATGGTTTGAGTTGTTATCCAGAATTTGTGATTGTTAATGTTTCACCTTTGTTACATTCCTTTATTAAATATTTTGAATTGAGATGAATTTTCAGCCATGAGTTTGGCCCCTTTATTGTAATTCATATACTCATACCACATTACTCTTGATATATTCCATGTAACTTATTCTTAGTGATTTGTAAATAATGTTATATTCCCTATGAAATTTTTATTCTATTATTCCTTAAGACATAATTGTATGTCTTTGATGAAATGGTTAGTATTGTTTCTTGTTTCAATATTACCTGATTATTTTATTGAATTAAATTAATTTCTCTAGCTTTCTAAACTTTTTCTATATTTTAGGCCTTATTGATATGTGATCTTGGTTGTTATTCCTTGACTTCTTCTGGGTTGAGAGAGAAAACGAGTCCTAAATTAAGTACATCATGGATGGACTCACTATTCTTATATTGGTTCTATATGACGCACCTAGAGAGACCCTTGGCTTGCCTTGGATGGGCTCTATGGGTGGTTTTACTTATACTCTTGAGTGACACCAGTTCCCTATGAGGGAAATCTTGGACAGTCACATTCTTAAGAGGACTAAACCATGCCTCAGGTGATACTAGGTCCCCTATGTGAGATACCTAATATTTTACCATTCCATGAGTGATGTGATAGATGTTGTTATGGTTCTTCTTAGAGGGACTTGATGTTATTTTTTATGTCAAAGGCTCCTTCAAGAACCTTTGAGATTCCATATGAATTAGCTTGGGCTAGCTTATGATACCACATTGGATTTGGCAGACTATTTTCTTGCTTATATGTGATTCCTCTAATTTTAAATTATATACATGCTTAATTGATATTCTAGAGATGTGATCGCATGGACAAGTCACAAGCTTGGTGTTGTTCCACACATGTCATGTAATTTATTTTTTCCCATAAATTCATCATTCCACTTGTATAGGTTTCTTTAGATCAGACATCTGGCCTAGGCTAGAGTAAGTGGAAACAGTCAAGTGATTTTTTAGGATCCCAAATATAATTATTTATTTATTTATTTATTTCCTTGAATTTACTATTTATTATAAAACACTTTTCCTTTATATTTCATTAAAAATATTTTCTAAGATATTGTTGTTGGTGGCCTATTGGGATTATATATCACACCCTTATTTGTCCTCCATTGGTACATAAGAAAACTACATTATTTGGGGTTTGTACAAGGGAAAGTAGCAATATTATAATGGTTTATTTATATAATTTATGTGGAGTGCAGTGGCTGACAACCAATCCTATTCTAAAGATTATTCTAGTAGCAACTTCTTCTTTTTTATATTTTATTAGTATGTAGTATATGCTTATATTCCCTATTCCTCATTTTCACTTTTGTATAGATACATAAAATATCATCATAAAATTATTGTATCTAATACTTTTTTATCTTCCTCTAGTTTTTTAATTATTATGGATTATTATTGTTTGTTTTGTTTCTATTGTTTATAATTTATGTTTTCTCTATAGTGGAATACTGGTCTGGTCATATTAGTCTGTAAATATATTATTTCCTATATTTATTATATATTGTTTCTTATTGTGCGGAACTCTATCCTATAAGTTTATTACTTCCCCATGGACTCACCCTAGGCCCTCTCTTCTAGAAGGAAACCTCTAGCTTCGGGGAGCCATGCTTTACGTCTTCTAGCCACTATCGTAAGGAAATGCTATGTGGCATCTGTGGTGGACACTACAATGTCTAATGTTATAGGGTTTCTTCCTTCTAGGTATATAATGTATTATGTTTTAATAAACATTAGTGCATGGGTTATTATGGATTGAGTTATAGAAAATAATTTTATTTGGAAATGGTGGTTTTTGAATCCCATGGGTGTGCTTGTATAGGATAAGATAGCTTGAGGTATAATGAATTTACCTAGGTTGTAGTAACTTCTAATAAAAAAATGGTTATTAATAGGAAATTATGATTATGATATGTTGTATTGAATAGGATTTATTAACTATAGTGATACTATTTCATAGGGTGTTGGGTGATTTATATGAGGGAATAGCACATGATTTAGCTAATGTGGTGTGAGAAAAATAAAAACATAGATATGTATAAGTGGGGTACCATCACATATGTGTGTGTGTGTGTGTGCATTTCTTATAGAATTATTACTTATGTTCATTATTTGGGGATTTGGGCTTGGTGGGGATGGGAAACTGGTATTTTCTGTTTAAGTAAAGAGTTAATTTCATTCTTTTAGAACTAGGATTTAGTATAATTCTTTTAATTTTTTTATGAGAGGTTATAAAGAGGATCCTAATTATTATACATTTTATTCTCAACATATATATATACAATTTTTCAATTTTTCATGAATATTTTGGAGATCAAGTTGAATTTTACTTTCTCAGAGGAGTTGTATAGTAGTTATCATAATTTACAAGAGTATGTGGTTGTTGCCTAGTTTTCTTTAGTGCCTTTAGTTTTAAATTTCAATTTTTATATAAAATTACATTTAGTGGGATTAAATATTTACATTATAAAAGGAATGGGATGGTGTTTTTTATTTCTTAACTCTTACCCTTAAACATTTAGTGGGTAATACTTACCATGTGTTTGACTAATATGCCCCTGATGCTAGTCACTAATCCATGGCCTATTATTGCTAGCCTTCATGGATCATTATCCCCCATTAATCATTTCCAACACATGTAGGGTACCTTAGGATGGAGTGGGTCCTAACAGACTGTAACATCCCAGATAAATGAAGAATAAGACATATTTCATATTTATTAATATTTTTGAGTTAAATATTAATTTTACTTTAAAATGGTTGCTATGTTCAATAGCATACCCGATACGCAACAACGGGTTTCTCTGGAATCTTACGTTGCACACTAATAATATAATATTATTATTTTAAATGATAGTTAACTCCTAGTCGTTGTAGTGGCGAGAATTAATGAAACTAACTAAAATATGATTATACATGTTTCTTAGATGTATTTACTTTTATCCAATAAAATTTAGAGGCTTAAAATGTGAATGAATCTAATTTTAAGCATAATTTACATTAAAAGGACGATTTAAGACCTTTTAATGGAGAACCCTCCTTAAATCAAATTTTGGTCATCTTTATATGATCTAATTGACCAAATATAATCCTTCTTTAGAATGGGGACATCGAATTTTACTTTGGGTATTATTATTTTTTGTATTTTTCTGATAAAGTTCATTTTTTAATGAATAGTGAAAAATATTGTATTTTAATTCAAATGTGCCTTTTAATATAATTTATTTATATTGTTAGATTATCTTTTTAATTGGTTTTAAAGTGAAATTAAAATATATTCTTACCATTTGATCCAATTTTGGTCATTTGAAGTAATTTCACTTTGAAATTGGACATAAACAAGTATCAATCTTTTGATAGTTATTGTTTCTTAAAAACATGCTATTTGTTTTAACAACGGGAATTAATTTTTTAATTAATTAGTGCCACTTCTATGTTTTGAATTTGAAAAAATAGACATCAATTTCGAATTTGGAATATAAAATAATTCTGAGGAAGAATTTTTGGTATTTTTCTAAAAAAATTCAATTTTTGATAAATAGTGACACCACTTAGTGGTAGATAAAAAACTGACTTTTCATTTAAATGAACTTTTACCACTTCTGTGAATTGAATTTTAAAAATATTACATACATGGTTGTTATAAATAAGTAAAATTTGGTTCATTAAGATGAAAATATTTTTTTGTGAATAGTAACTTTTCGCTTTTATTTACCGCGGTTAAAGGTAAATAAAGTAATTCAAGGATAAAAGAATATTATAAGAATTAAAAATTACCATAACACTTGTTCTAACCTTATTGGTTGATTCATTAAAGACCATGGTCATATTTGGGTCTATTTTGGGACCCCCTTTATACCCTTGGAAGTGATAATGACAATTTAGATTAATTAATTTAAAGTAAAGGCCAAAATGACGTAAACAAAAATCTTTTAGTAATTAATTTTTATATGGTGTTATATAAGTCTTATTTTTTATTGTAAATATTATTTGTAAAGATAAGAATATTTCCTATATCATGGTATTTTGTTTTATAATTTTTAAACATCAAATAAATTAAATTATTTATGACATAATAATGATGCCATATTTACCTCATTAATAAATGATTTAAATAAATAAGATTATAATGATTAAAATATTATCCAAAACTTGTAAAATTCTTATTGGATTATTTTATTTCGACCATTACTCATTTTATCTTCGAATATAATGTATTTTGGACCATTATAAACCGAATATCATTATATAATAAAATAATAGTTTCACACTTTCCTAAAGAGCACATCCTCCCCCTTATAAAAGGAGACCACTTATAACCAATTACTCACACATATCAAGCCATTTGGATCATCAAACCTCTTCCCAATTAATCTCTCAATATCCCTCTACTTCTCTTAGACGCCTTACCTTAGGTATAATGAACTTCAATAAGTCTTTTGGTTCAAACCAAAGGGAGTTTCCCAAATTAAAGGTAACAATTTCTCTTAAATTGTTTTCTTTTATTTTACTTCTCCAACCCCTAAAATCTTTTTATTCCTTTCTTTTGTAACAAAATAAGTATCCTAAATATACTAGGATGTTTTTATGAGAATTATTTGAGCTACACTTACACACACCTCCATCTAATGTATGAAGAACATAATGTTTCTGTGGATGGAAAACTAACGCCTCACGAAATGATGATTGTTCAAACATCTCCAACTGCATCTCATGGTGCCCATTATGATGGTACTATATTTATATATGATATATATTATGTTTATGTTTTTTATACTTCTTTATTTTCCATTTATTTCATGCCTTTATGATTTCCATAGTGGGTAAATACGATAATCTCATTTGAGGAAGTGCGGACTACCGCCCCCTTAAAGTGATTTGATTCGTTGGTGCCTTATGTGGGATGTATAACTGATGGAGTTAATGATATTATATATGATATTCTACTTGAATTATAATATACCTATGTATAATTATGTTTTATTGTCATTAAAATAAGAAATAGAAAGGAATGTATCATTCATGCGTACGTACGACTTACCTTCTCCATGAACGGTGCATTTCATTTCTTACCTCTAAATGTTATGTACTATTATAAATACATGTTTATACTGGATATATATGATATATATGATACTAAAATCATGAATATAATTCTGTATATAATGAACCATTGAACACATGAACAACATGTGATTATAAGAAGTCCATTTTTGACTCCAGTACCAAATATCGACAAAATGGACGTTATTAACATAAATTATTACATAATGTTTATAACATGGTAATAAGTTATATAAAAGGATTAATAATCTTGAAAAAGGTTCTTATGAAAGTAGAAATTATCTTTAGTTTATTATTCAGGATATTAAAGAATGATCGAGTCAAGTCAGACATGAGGTAAGGGATCCGACCTCTCTCTTTCTTTTCAAGTACTCTCTATTATGTCATTTCATTTATGCTCCATGTTATTATGTTGGAGCATGTTCTTTTATATTCACCATACTGTAATTTTTATTTTCATATGATGAGATACCCTCTCTTACTCTCATCAATTCATTTTAATAATTTGTAAGTGGTGTCGTTAGGCTGCCGAATTTTTGTAAGGGATTTTCTTATCTCACTTTGAATTCCTTGAGATTTCCATTGTTCGCCACTTATTCATTGCATGTGGTGTATTTTGTACTACCATTTGATATATGTATCATCATTATTCTCATTATATTCATTATATTTTGTGATTCATTTGGTGGTTATTAACTTTTGGTCATACGACTTAGTTGATTACAACGTGGTAAAGGGTTTCATCTCACTTTTTATCCCCATGAGATTCATGCTATATTTTCCAATACATTATTTTGTGTGGGGTATGTACTGCCCATTATTGTACTCTTTGTGTAATATACTTTAATTTATGAGTATACACATCTTCATTGTATGATCCTTCTTTCATGTGGCATATGTTTTGTAAGTTTCCAAATCGGTAAGGGAACCTTTCACCATACTCTTTTTAAAAGACTTCTTTTTGTTATGTCTTTTAATTCACATATTATTATGTTGGGATATGTTATTCAATATCCTTGTTGATGTAAATTTTATGTCTAAGTGATGAGATACCCTTTTCTCTCTCATCAACTTAGTTTCTGAATTTTAAAGTGACACTGTTAGGTTGTCGAATTTTTTCAAGGGAACTTCTTAACCCAATTTTGATTCTTTGGGTTAAACATGTACTTCATGAATATGTCATCCTATGAATATGTGTGATTGAAATCTGATTGTTTTAAACTGAATAACCAATCATATTTATTGTATTTATATTTGTAACACATAATTATTCAATTCATTTATCCTTAATTTAAGGATGCCATCTTTAAAATGGATTTCATCTCAATTTACATTTCCATTGAGACTTCATTGTTGTTATGAACCAATTCAATCTTATATGGTGTATATACTGTCCTTTGAAATATTATATCGTGAATCTATTCAATCTCATGATATTATAATTTTTTGATTAAATTATATCCTACAATTATTTGTATTCAATAGTCTCTTGTTTTGTTAAAAACTTGTTAAATAAAATATCGTTTAAAATGTTTTAAAGATTTATTATTCTAAATATTTCTCATTAATGTATAGGTTTTCAATATGGTAACATTGATTTATTTATATGGACATTAATGTTTTCAAATGATAATTCATTTTAAAGATTCAAATTGGTATGGGACACTTTGATTCAAAAAACTTTTTTAAATGGTTTTTGAAAATGGATTGATTATTTCAATATCTTAAAATTACTTCTTCTGATTGCATATGAAATGTTATTAGTGAAATGTTTATATTTGTAATATTTTATGTGTTATGATGGGACTTTGACATCTGATGGGTGTTTATGTGATAAACCAAATGACGGGTGGTGCCGTGAATACCAGGACGGGTGGTTACGTTATAACCTCCAATGCATTGGGTATGGAAGTCGGCCGTATGGCTATTCCATTTCGTGATATGTATGGAAGTCGGCCATATGGCTATTCCATTTAGTTATATGTGTGGAAGTTGACCGTATGGTTATTCCATTTAAGTATTTATATGTACCAATTTAAATTTATTAGTTATTTGTTGTTTATATGGGTTTTATGGAAATCTTTTGGATACAAAAGGGTATGTAATGATCTTTTATTCAGTGATGAGTATTTACTAATTCATAAAGGTGAAAATTATTACTTATGTTAAATATTCATGGTTTACTTGTTGTTTTGAAAAACTAGCAGTTTTACTTCTTTTTGTATCCCTTACTAAGATTTTTATGGTCATCCCATGGTTTTGAAATGTTTTTAACATGACATAATATGGAATAGGGTCAAGGATGCGATCAAGGAAAATTCAGGTTGTCTTAAACATGGAACTAGACATGACTCTTTTTTTTCAAGAGTCCATGTTTTGTAAAAAAATGGATACTGGGTGGAAGTGTCTACTTTGTAAATTTTTTTGAAATGTAATAGTTATGGCATAATTATCTAAAACTATAAACCTAAAAAGATTTTCAATGTGATTTATTCATTTAATTCAATATTATATAATGTTTAAGGTCGGGTCCTTATAGTTGGTATCAGAGGACGGTTTAGAAAACTTTAGGGATTAGGAATTTTCTTTAGACATACGGTTAGTCCCTATCTATTATTTCAGTTAAATCCTTCTTTTATAACTTTTCAGATCAAGGAAAGTTAGTTAGAAATGGAAGGAGGAGGATCTCAAACGACATTCCTATTTCTTCCTAATGACATGCTTGCAATAATTATTGCAAAGTCATGTTCGGATGATTGTGAAACTTTTTCTAGCAAAAAATCACTTTCAAGCAGTTTTTTGAGATATCAAACACCTCCACTATACCTTGTTATCATCGTGGGTCATGGGTTATATTTATAAAAATCTTATCTTCACAATATTCTCATATTTTGAAGAAAGTTAAACATTATCAAGGAATTTTCAAATATTTTACTGTATCACAAGATTTTGAAGTATATTAAGATTTTAAAAAAGGTGCTGAAGAAGGAGACCCTAGAGAAACCTATTTATATTTGATTTTAAAATATAGTCTCTCAGTACATACTTATGGTATTTAAAAAGGACCGTTAATTGAACATTTCAACTCAAATTCGGTTCAACTGTTTTATAGAAATCATGTTTTATCAGATGTTTTGAAATTATAAGTCATACAAGATTATTTTCCAAAACTGTTTTTCTGTGAACACACATATAACCCATGTTGTACAAGGTGTATTTGGATGGAGGAAGAAAATTATTTTGAAGGATCTCTAAATCATTGTTACAATGCATGGACCTTTTACCTACATGAACAAGATGACGATGAAACCAAATGGACACCATGATCAAGGTATGATGTTCTTCATTTTATGGATTGTTTTATTTTATCATATGGTGGTGAAATAAGACTTCATGAATTAAGATGTTGAGATCATAATGAATTTGGAGAAAGATGAGAGGAATAAGGAAACCTTTTAGATTAAAACACGTTAGGGTTATTTTTGAGTTTTATAAAAAGGACAACCTGTAGGATGGGTGACAACCTGTCGCATTCGGCAAGGGTGCAGGAATCGAACCCATAACCAAAGGGAGACAAGGGTGCATCACCTACCACTAGTCTAATTGATGTCCCTGGTTAGTATGACTTATAATTTTAGTAAAAAAAATTTATGGAACAATAATAAGTTTATTTTTGGAACTTATGTTTTATAAAATTGATATACTTAGTATTGAAAAATGATTTAGTGATTAAGTGATAAAGGTTTGTTGTGGAAGACGTTCTCTCTTTTGAGGAAACACTATACGCCTAAGGAAGATAAAATACTATGGGATTTCAATTGTTAAATAATGGTTGAAATTTTAATCCGGAAGAATCTATGTTTTTTATGGACACATGATGATTTGATTTATTTATGAAAATTATTAACTTATCATGGAGAATATGTGATTAGGTTAATTACTTTTCAATATGAGACTTTATGAGAAACTGGAGTTACTTGGAGATAAATTTTAAGATGTATCTTGGAAGTCTATGTAATTAAATCCTTATGAGATTTGGGTAACAATGAATGTTTGGATTACTTTTGAAGAATTTTAGGGAAATTTTTTTATTGAATGGTCTTTGTTGAACTCTGGGTTTTGTTAAGACAATTTTTTGAGATTAAGAGTAGTTTCTCTTTATGTAAAAGTTTATCGTTTTGGGGGATTATCTTATCTTCTACTAAACAGTTTGTTTTTAGTTAATATCTAAAGACAAGGGAAATATATAGTTCATTTTTTTGGATTATTTGATTCTCTCAAAGTTTATTATAGCACTTTTAATGTAAATAAGTCATCCTGAATACTCATCGTATGGAGGAAATATGATTTTGTGTTAGAAATATAGTGAAGGATAAAAGTCTAAATGAAAATTAATAGTGTTTCCATATGTTTTTAGTTAAGCTCAAAAATAAATTCCTCAATGAAAAGTAACATAAACCAAAAACCTTGTGTGTTAACTTTTCCTACTGGGAAATCATAGACTGTTTAACCCATCACATGTTTGTGATTTTCTGGTGGTTAACTTTCTCCTAAACATGTTTTCTATCACTCTCCATCAGAACATGATGGTTTGTTTTCTCCTCCATATACATGTTTTCATGGAATCCTAGTATCTGTTGTCTCGGGTAACCTTTTTACTTCTCTTCCTTTATTTTAAAGTGGAAGTTTTATCGACTCTTTTTCCGATGTGGGGATTTTAAGGAAGTTTCCAAGCCCAGTTTTAAAATTATGAAGACACAATTTCCAAAAGGGGGGAAGGATGTAACATCCCAGATAAATGAAGAATAATACATATTTCATATTTATTAATATTTGTGAGTTAAAATTTAATTTACTTTAAAAGGCTTTCTATGTTCAATAGCGTACCCGATACGCAACAACGGGTTTCTTTGGAATCTTACGTTGCACACTAATAATATAATATTATTATTTTAAATTGTAGTTAACTCCTAGCCGTTGTAGTGGTCGGAATGAACAACACTAACTATAGTATGATTATAAATGTTTTTTAGATGTATTTACTTTTATCCAATCAAAGTTAGTGGCATAAAATGTGAATTAATCTAATTTTAAGCATAATTTACATTAAAAGGCCGATTTACCAACTTTTAATGGAAAACCCTCATTAAATCAAGTTTTGGTCATATTTATATCTTCTAATTGACCAAATATAATCCTTCTTTAGAATGGGGACATCAAAATTTACTTTGGGTAATTTTACTTTGGTATTTTTCTAATAACGTTCATTTTTTAATGAATAGTGAAAATTATTGTATTTTAATTCGAAAGTGTCTTTTAATATAATTTATTTATATGGTTATATTATCTTTTTAGTTGGTTTTAAAATTAAATTAGAATATATTTTTACCATTTTATCCAATGTTGGTCATCGGAAGTAATTTCACAAAGAAATTGGACAAAAACAAGTATCACTCTTTGGATAGTTATTGTTTCTTAAAAACACGCTATTTGTTTTAACAACGGGAATTCATTTTTAAATTAATTAATGCCACTTATATGTTTTCAATTTGACAAAATATACATCAATTTTGAATTCACAATATCAGATAATTCTTAGGCTGAATTTTTGTTATTTTTCTAAAAAACTTCAATTTTTGATGAATAGTGACACCACTTAGTGGTTGTTAAAAAAACTGACTTTTTAATTTAAATTAAATTTTACCACTTCTATGAAATGAATTTCAAAAATCCAACATACATGATTATTATCAAAAAAAATTAAAATTTGGTTCATTAAGATGAAAATTTTTTTTGGTGAATAGTAACTTTTGACTTTTATTTACCGCGGTTAAATGTAAATAAGGTAATTCAAGGTTAAAAGAATATTATAATAATTCAAAATTACCTTAACACTTGTCTTGACCTTATTTGTTGAGTCATTAACGACCATGGTCATCTTTGGGTCTTTTTTGGGAAGCCTTTGATCCATTTCGAAGTGATGATGACAATTTAGATTAATTAATTTAAAGTAAAGGCCAAAATGACATAAACAAAAATCGTTTAGTAATTAATTTTTTTATGGTGTTTTACAAGTCCTATTTTAGACTATAAATGTTATTTGGAAATATAAAAATATTTCCTATAACATGATATTTGTTTAATAATTTTTAGACATCAAATAAAAAAATTATTTATGACACAATAATGATGCAGTATTTACCTCATTAATAAATAATTTAAATAAATAAGATTATAATGATTAAAATATAGTCCAAACCTTGTCAAATTCGGATTGGATTATTTTATTTCGACCATGAATCATCTTATATTTTAATATAATTATTTATGGATCAATAGGAATCGAATATCATTATATAATAAAATAATAGTTTCACACTTTCCTAAAGAGCCCCTCCTCCCCCTTATAAAAAGAGATCACTTCTAACCAATTCCTCACACTTATCAAGCCATTTGGCTCGTCAAACCTCTTCCCAATTAATCTCTCAACATCCCTCTCCTCCTCATATAATCCTTACCATATTCAGAAGCCACTTCATGAATTCCTTTGGTTCAAACCGAATGGAGTTACCCAAATTAAAGGTAACGGTTTCTCTTAAATTGTTTTCTTTTTTTTTACTTCTCCAACCCATAAACTCTTTTTATTCCTTTCTTTTGAAACAATATAAGTATCCTAAATATACTATGGTGTTGTTATGTGAATTATTCTAGCTACACATACACAAACCTCCATCTAATGGATGAATAACATAATTTTCTATGGATGGAAAACTAACGCATCACGAAACAATGATTGTTCAAACATCTACAACCGCCTCTCATGGTGGCCATTATGATGGAACTGTGTTTATATATGATATATATTATGATTATTTTTTTATGATTATTTATTTTCCATTTATAGCACGCATTTATGGTTTCCATAGTGGGTAAATACGATAATCTCATTTGAGGAAGTGCGGACTACCACCCCCTTAAAGTGATTTGATTCATTAATGCCTTATGTGGGATGTATACAGAATGGATTTAATGATATTAAATATGATATTATACTGGAATTATAATATACCTATGTATAATTATTTTTTATTTTCATTAAACTAAGAAATAGAAATGAAAGTAGCATTCATGCGTATGTACGGCTTACAGACTCCATGAATGGGGCATTTCATTTCTTACCTCTAAATGTTATGTACTATTATAAATAATTGTATATTATGGATATATATGATATATAAGATATAAAAATCATGAATATAATTCTGGATATAATTAAACATTGACCACATGAGCAACATGTGATTATAAGAAGTCCATTTTTGACTCCAGTACCAAATATCGACAAAATGGACGTTATTAACTTAAATGATTAAATAATGTTTATAACAAGGTAATAAGTGATATAAAAAGAATAATAAACATGAAAAGGTTCTTAATAAAGTATAAATTAACTTTATATTATTATTTAGGATATTAAAGAACGATCGAGTCAAGTCGGACACGAGGTAAGGGATCCGACCTCTATCTTTCTTTTCAAGTACTCTCTTTTATGTCATTTCATTTATGCTCCATGTTCTTAAGTTGTAGGATCTTATTTTATATTCACCATACTATAATTTTTATTTTAATATTATGAGATACCCTCTATTACTCTCATAAATTCACTTTAATAATTTTTTAAATGGCATCGTTAGGCTGCCGATTTTTTGTAAGGGATTTTCTTATCTCACATTCAATTCTGTGAGATTTCCATTGTTCACCACTTTTTCATTGCATGTGGTGTATTGTGTACTGAAATTTGATATATATATATATATATATATATATATATATATATATTATCATGATTCTCATTATATTCATCGTATTCTGTGATTCATTTGGTGGTTATTAACTTTTAGTCATAAGACTCAATTCATTACAACGTGGTAAAGGGTTTCATCTCACTTTTTATCCCCATGAGATTCATGCTATATTTGCCACTACTTTCTTTTTTGTGGTGTATGTACTGCCAATGATTGTACTATTTGTTTAATATACTTTAATTCATGAGTATATACATCTTCTTTGTATGATCCTTCTTTCATGTGGCAAATGTTTTGTAAGTTACCAAATCAGTAAGGGAACCTTTCACCCTCCTCTTTTTAAAAGACTTCTTTTTGTTATGTCTTTTAATTCACATCCTATTATGTTGGGATATTTTATTATATATCCTTATTGATGTAAATTTTATGTCTATGTGATGAGATACCCTTTTCCCTCTCATCTACTCAGTTTCTGAATTTTAATGTTATACCGTTAGGTTGTCGAATTTTTGCAAGGGAACTTGATAACCCAATTTCTATTCTTTAGGTTAAACATGTACTTCTTGAATATGTCATCCTATGAATATGTGTGAATGAACTCTGATTGTTTGACATTTAATAACCAATCATATTTAGTGTATTTATATTTTTCACGCATAATTATTCAATTGATTTATCCTTAATTTAAGGATACCATTTTTGTAATGGATTTCATCTCAATTTACATTTTCATTGAGACTTCATTGTTTCTATGCACCAATTCACTCTTATATGGTGTATATGCTTTCCACTGACATATTATATCATTAATCCCTTTAATATCATGATATTATAATTTTTTGATTAAATGATATCCTACAATTATTTTTATTCAAGAGTCTCTCATTTTGTTAAATACTCTTTAACTAAAATATTGTTTTAAATGTTTTAAAGATTTATTCTGCTAAATATTTCTCATTAATTTCCATGTTTTCAAAATGGTTTATAAGATTTATTTATATGGAAATTAATTTTTTCAAATAATAATTCATTTAAAAGCTTTAAAGTGGTATGGGACACTTTGATTGAAAAATCTTTTTTAAATGGTTTTTGAAAATGGATTGATTATTTCAATATCTTGAAATTACTTCTTGTGATTGCAAATGAAATTTTATTAGTGAAATGTTTATATTTTCAATATTTTATGTGTTATGATGGTACTTGGACATTTTACAGGTGGTTACGTGATAAACCAAATGACGGGTGGTTCCTTGAATACCAGGACGGGTGGTTACGTTATAACCTCCAATGCATTGGGTATAGAAGTTGGCCGTATGGATATTCCATTTAGTTATATGTATGGAAGTCGGTCATATGGCTATTCCATTTAGTTATATGTGTGGAAGTCGTCCATATGGTTATTCCATTTTAGTATGTTTATGTACTAATTTACCTTTATAAGTTATTTGTTCTTTATGTGGGGTTTATGGAAATTATTTGGTTTCAAAAGGGTAAGTAATGATATTTTATTCAGTGAAGAGTATTTACTACTTCATAAAGGTGAAAATTATTACTTATGTTAAAGTATTCATGGTTTACTTTTTGTTTTGAAAAACTAATAGTTCTACTTCTTTGTGTATCCCTTACTGAGCTTTTTATGCTCATCCCAAGTTTTTGAAATTTTTTCATAGGACATAATGTGGAATAGGGTCAAGGACGGGATCAAGGAAAATTCATGATGTCTTAAACAAGGATCTAGACATGACTCCTTTTTTTCAAGAGTCCATGTTTTGTAACAAAATGGATACTGGGTGGAAGTTTCTACTTTGTAAAAAAAAATTGAAATGTAATAGTTATGGATTAATTCTCTAAAACTCTAAACCTAAAAAGATCATGAATTTGAATTATTCATTTAATTCAATATTATGTAAATTTTAAGGTTGGTTCCTTATAGTTGGTATCATAGGTCGGTTTAGACAACTTTAGGGATTAAGAATTTTTGTTAGCCATATGGTTGGTCCCTATCTATTATTTCAGTTAAATCCCTGTTTTATAACATTTCAGATCAAGGAAAGTCAGTTAGAAATGGAAGGAGGAGGATCTCAAACAACATTCCTATCTCTTCCTGATGACATGCTTGTAATAATTATTGCAAAGTCATGTTCAGATGATTGTGAAACTTTTTATAGCATAAAAGTCACCTGAAAGCAATTATTTGAGATGTAAAACACCTCCACTATACCTCATTTTTATCGTGGGTCGTGGGTTGTATTTATAAAAATCCTATTTTCACAATATTCTCATATTTTCAAGAAAGATAGATATTATCAAGGAATTTTCAAATATTTCACCTTATCACAAGATTTTGAAGCATATTAAGATATAAAAAAAGGGGATGAAGAAGAATACCCTTGCGCAACCTATTTATATTTGATTTTAAAATATAGTCTCTCAGCACATACTAATGGTATTTTAAAAGGACCGTTAATTGAAAGTTTCAACTCAAATTCAGTTCGATTGTTTTATAGATATCATGCTTTATAAGATGTTTTGAAATTATTTTTCATACATGATTATTTTCCAAAACTGTTTTTTGGTGAACACCCATATGAACCATGTTATACAAGGTGTATTTGGATGGAGGATGCAAATGATTTTGAAGGATCTCTAAATCATTATTGCAATGCATGGACCTTTTACCTACGTGAACAAGATGACGATGAAACCAAATGGACACCATGATCAAGGTATGATGTTCTTCATTTTGGGGATTGTTTTATTTTATCATATGGTGGTGAAATAAGACTTCAATAATTAATATGTTGAGATCATAATGAATTTGGATGAATATGAGAGGAATAAGGAAACCTTTGAGGTTAAAACATGTTAGGGTTATTTTTGAGTTTTATAAAAAGGACAACCCGTAGGATGGGTGAAAACCTGTCGCATCTGGAATGTCTACAGGAATCGAACCCACAAGTGAAGGGAAACAAGGGTGCATCGCCTACCACTAGCCTACTTGAAGTCCCTGGTTAGTATGACTTATAATTTTGGTAAAATATTTTTTTGGAACAAGAATAAGTTGATTTTTGAAACTTCTGTTTTATAAAATGGATATACTTAGTATTGAAAAATGATTTAGTGATTAAGTGACAAAGGGTTGTTGTGGAAGATGTTCTCTCTTTTGAGGAAACACTATAATCCTAAGGAAGATAGAATACTATGGGATTTCAACTGTGGAATAATGGTTGAACTTTTAGTTTAGAAGAATCTATGTTTTTATTATGGACACATGATGATTTGATTTATTTATGAAAATGATTAACCTATCATGGAGAATATGTGATTGTGTTAATTACTTTTCAATATGAGACTTTATGGGAAGCTGGTGTTACTTGGAGATAAATGTTAAGAGGTATCTTGGAAGTCTATGTAATTAAGTCCTTATGAGATTTGGGTAATAATAAAAGTTCATATTACTTTTGAAGAATTATTGGTACAATTGTTTATTGAATGGTCTTTAATGAACTTTGTGTTTCTTTAAGACAAATTTTCGAGATTAAGAGTAGTTTCTCTTTGTGTAAAAGTTTATCCTTTTTGGGGATTATCTGATCTTGTACTAAACGTTTTGGTTTTAGTTAATATCTAAATACAAGGGAAATATATAGTTCATTTTTTGGATTATTTTATTCTCTCGAAGTTGATTATAGTACTTTTAATGTAAACAAGTCATCCCGAATACTCATCATATGGAGGAAATATGAGTTTCTGTTAGAAATCTAGTGAAGGATAAAAGTCTAAATGAAAATTAATTGTGTTTCCATATGTTTTTAGTTAAGATCAAAAATAAATTCCTCAATGAAAAGTAACTTAAAACAAAAACCTTATCTGTTAACTTTTCCTACTGGGAAATCCAAGACTGTTTAACCCATCACATGTTTGTGATTTTCTGGTGGTTAACTTTATCCTAAAGATGTTTTCTATCACTTTCCATCAGAACATGATGGTTTGTTTTCTCCTCCATATACATGTTTACATGGAATCCTAGTATCTGTTGTCTCGGGTAACCTTTGTACTTCTCTTCCTTTATTTTAAAGTGAATGTTTTATTGACTCTTTTTCCGATGTGGGGCTTTTAATTAAGTTTCCAAGCCCATTTTTAAAATTGCGAGGACGAAATTTCCAAAAGGGGGGAAGGATGTAACATCCCAGATAAATGAATAATAAGACATATTTCATATTTATTAATATTTGTGAGTTAAATTTCAATTTATTTTAAAAGGTTTTCTATGTTCAATAGCGTACCCGATACGCAACAACAGGTTTCTTTGGAATCTTGCGTTGCACACTAATAATATAATATTATTATTTTAAATGGTAGTTAATTCCTAGTCGTTGTAGTGGTGGGAATGGAAGAAACTAACTACAATATGATTATACATGTTTGTTTTATGTATTCACTTTTATCCAATAAAAGTTAGAGTCTTAAAATGTGAATGAATCTAATTTTAAGGATAATTTACATTAAAAGGTCGATTTACCGCCTTTTAATGGAGAACCCTCATTAAATCAAGTTTTGTTCATATTTATATGTTATAATTGACCAAATATAATCCTTATTTATAATGGGGACATAAAAGTTTACTTTGGGTAATTTTTTTGGTATTTTTCTGATAAAGTTCATTTTTTAATGAATAGTGAAAAATATTGTATTTTAATTCAAAACTGCCTATTAATCTAATTTATTTATATGGTTAGATTATCTTTTTAATTGGTTTTAAAGTAAAACTAAAATATATTTTTACCATTTGATCCAATTTTTTTCATTGGAAGTAATTTCACTTTAAAATTCGACATAAACAAGTATCAATCTTTTGATATTTATTGTTTCTTAAAAACATGCTATTTATTTTAACAACAGGGAAAATTTTTTAAATTAATTAATGCCACTTCTATGTTTTGAAATTGAAAAAATATACATCAGTTTTTAATTTTGAATATCAAATAATGCATAGGCTGAATGTTTGGTATTTTTCTAAAGAACTTCAATTTTTGATGAATAGTGACACCACTTAGTGGTAGTTAAAAAACTGACTTTTTCATTTAAATGAAATTTTACCACTTACGTGAATTGAATTTCAAAAATAAAACATACATGGTTGTTATCAAGAAGTAAAATGTGGTTCATTATGATGAAAATAATTTTTTGTGAATAGTTACTTTTGACTTTTATTTACCGTCGTTAAAGGTAAATAAGGTAATTCAAGGTTAAAAGATTATTATAATAATTCAGAATTACCTTAAAACATTCCATAACCTTATTGGTTGAGTCATTAACGACCATGTTCATATTTGGGTCTATTTTGGGACCCCTTTTATCCACTTGGAAGTGATAATGACAATTTAGATTAATTAATTTAAAGTAAAGGCCAAAATGACATAAACAAAAATATTTTAGTAATTAATTATTATATGATGTTATAAAAGTCCTATTTTCGACTATAAATATTATTTGGAAAGATAAAAATATTTCCTATATCATGGTATTTTTTTTATAATTTTTAGACATCATATAAATTAAATTATTTATGACACAATAATGATGCAGTATTTTCCTCATTAATATATTATTTGAATAAATAAGTTTATAATGATTAACCTATTCCAAAACATGTCAAATTATGATTGGATGATTTTATTTAGACCATGAATCATCTTATCTTTTAATATAATTATTTGTGGACCCTTAGAAACCGAATATAATTATATAATAAAATAATAGTTTCACACTTTCCTAAAGAGGCCCTCCTCCCCCTTATAAAAGGAGACCACTTCTAACCAATTCCTCACACATATAAAGCCATTTGGCTCAAAAAAACTCTACCCAATTAGGCTCTCAACATCCCTATAATCATTTTACAATCCTTACCTTAGGTATAATCTACTTCATAAAGTCCTTTGGTTCAAACCAAAGTGGGTTCCTCAAATTAAAGGTAATGGTTTCTCTTAAATTGTTTTCTTTTATTTTACTTCTCCAACCACTAAACTCTTTTTATTCCTTTATTTTGTAACAAAATAAGTATAATAAATATACTAGGATGTTGTTATGATAATTATTAGAACTAAACTTACACACACCTCCATCTAATGGATGAAGAACATAATGTTTCTGTGGATGGAAAACTAATGCCTCAAGAAACGATGATTGTTCAAATATCTCCAACCGCCTCTCATGGTGTCCATTATGATAGAACTGTATTTATATATGATTTATATTATGTTTATGTTTTTTATGCTTCTTTATTTTCCATTTATATCACGCCTTTATGGTTTCCATAGTGGGTAAATACGATAATCTCATTTGAGGAAGTGCGGAATACCACCCCCTTAAAGTGATTTGATTTGTTAATGCCTTATGTGGGATGTATAATGGATGAATTTAATGATATTATATAAGATATTATACTATAATTATAATATAACTATGTATAATTATGTTTTATTTTCATTAAAATAAGAAATATAAATGAAAGTAGCGTTCATGCGTACGTACGACTTACCCTCTCCATGACCGGTGCATTTCATTTCTTACCTCTAAATGTTATGTACTATTATAAATACATGTATATACTGGATATATATGATATATATGATATCTAAATCATGAATATCATTATGGATATAATTAACCATTTACTGCATGAACAACATGTGATTATAAGAAGTCCATTTTTTACTCCGGTACTAAATATCGACAAAATGGACGTTATTAACTTAAATGATTACATAATGTTTATAACATGGTAATAAGTGATATAAATGGAATAATAAACTTAAAAATGGTTCTTAGGAAAGTATAAATTAACTTTAGTTTATTATTCAAGATATTATAGAATGATCGTGTCAAGTCGGACACGAGGTAAGGGATCTGACCTCTCTCTTTCTTTTCAAGTACACTCTTTTATGTCATTCCATTTATGCTCCATGTTCTTATGTTGGGGGATGTTCTTTTATATTCACCATAATATAATTTGTATTTTTATGTGATTACATACCCTCTATTACTCTCATCAATTCATTTTAAGAATTTTTAATTGGCGTCGTAAGGCTGCCGAATTTTTGTAAGGGATTTTCTTATCTCGCTTTTAATTCAGTGAGATTTACATTGTTCACCACATATTCATTGCATGTGGTGTATTGTGTAATTCCATTTTATATATATATATATATATTATCATGATTCTCATTATATTCATGGTATTTTGTGATTCATTTGGTGGTTATTAACTTTTGGTCGTACGACTCTATTGATTACAACGTGGTAAAGGGTTTCGTCTCATTTTTTATCCCCATTAGATTCATGCTATATTTGCCACTACTTTATTTTGTGTGGTGTATGTACTGCCCATTATTGTACTCTTTGTGTAATATACCTTCATTTATGAGTATATACATCTTCATTGTATGATCCTTCTTTCATGTGGCGTATGTTTTGTAAGTTACCAAATCGATAAGGGAACCTTTCACCCTCCTCTTTTTAAAAGACTTCTTTTTGTTATGTCTATTAATTCACATCTTATTATGTTGGGATATGTTATTATATATCCTTATTGATGTAAATTTTATGTCTAGGTGATGAGATACCATTTTCTCTCTCATCAACTCAGTTTCTGAATTTTAATGTGACGTCGTTAGGTTGTCGAATTTTTGCAAGGGAACTTCATAACCCAATTTCGATTCTTTGGGTTAAACTTGTACTTCTTGAATATGTCATCCTATGAATATGTTTGAATGAAATATGATTGTTTTTCACTAAATAACCAATCATATTTAGTTTATTTATATTTTTCCCACATAATTATGCAATTGATTTATCCTTAATTTAAGGATACCATCTTTATAATGGATTTCATCTGAATTTACATTTCCAATGAGTATTCATTGTTGCTATGAACCAATTCACTATTATATGGTGTATATACTATCCATTGACATATTATATCATGAATCCCTTTAATATCATTATATGATAATATTTTGATCAAATTATATCCCGCAATTATTTGTATTTAAGAGTCTCTCATTTTGTTAAACTCTTTAACTAAAATATCGTTTTAAATGTTTTAAATTTTTATTATTCTAAATATTTATCATTAATATCCATTTTTTCAAAATGGGTTTTAATATTTATTTATATGGACATTAATGTTTTCGAATAATAATTCATTTAAAAGCTTCAAAGTGGTATGGGACACTTTGATTCAAAAATCTTTTTAAAATGGTTTTTGAAAATGGATTGATTATTTCAATATCTTGAAATTACTTCTTGTGATTGAAATTGAAATGTTATAAGTGAAATGTTTATATTTGAAATATTTTTTTTTTTATAATGGTACTTGGACATTTGAAGGGTGGTTACGTGATAAACCAAATGACCGGTGGTTTCGTGAATACCAGGACGGGTGGTTATGTTATAACCTCCAATGCATTGGGTATGAAAGTCGGTTGCATGGCTATTCCATTTAATGATATGTATGGAAGTCAGATGTATGGATATTTGATTTAGTTATATGTGTGGAAGTCAACTATATGGTTATTCCATTTATGTATGTTTATGTACCAATTTACCTTTATAAGTTATTTGGTCTTTATATGGGTTTTATGGAAATCTTTTGGTTACAAAGGGTAAGTAATGATCTTTTATTAAGTGAAGAGTATTTACTACTTCATAAAGGTGAAAAGTATTACTTATGTTAATGTATTCATGGTTTACTTAGTGTTTTGAAAAAATAATAGTTTTACTTCTTTGTGTATCCCTTACTGAGCTTTTCATACTCATCCCAAGTTTTTGTAATGTTTTTCACAGGACATAATATGGAATAGGGTCAAGGATGTGATCAAGGAAAATTCATGCTATCTTAAACATGGAACTATACATGACTCTTTTTTTTCAAGACTCCATGTTTTGTAAAAAAAATGGATACTCGGTGGAAGTGTCTACTTTGTAATTTTTTTTGAAATGTAATAGTTATGGCCTAATTCTCTAAAACTCTAAATATAAAAATATCCTCAATGTGAATTATTCATTTAATTCAATATTATGTAATGTTTAAGGTCGATTCCTTATACAGACCCCCCCCCCTGTTCAAAATGAGTCACCCCTATTCTATTTTTCAAAATCCTGTAAATTAATTGCCTTAATATACTAAATTTTTTCCATAGTGGGATACCAATGTGTCATAGAGAATAATTTGTTTTTTAAACTTTAGTAAAATATTTCTTTTTATTAATCCTGTATTAATGGATAGTTTAGGAAATTTTGAATGGCCTATGAAAATGTTAAACAGTACCCATGTTATATTCTACCATATTTAGCCAATACTCAACATTTTTAAGAGATAAATTTTAAAATCAAACCATGTAACTATAAATGACTTCCATATTTGTCACTTTTTTTGTTCCCATTTTTCTAAAGAATCTTTATAAAAACGTAACAAAATGAACTAACAACAAAAAAAATTTTGTTATAAAAAACCTAAAATAGATTACGAAATTACAAAAAAAAGTTTTTGATAAAACAATTTTCATCATATCTACCCTCACTTAAATTGATTCACCCTTACTAAAATATTACCTAAAACAAAACAAATATATTTTGATAAATCAAAATAGCAAAACTATTAGTATAAATAATATTTATATATTTTACCAAAAAAAGCATGATTCCCCTAAAATCATTTCATCAAAAATTAAATATCTTAAGTTTTAACTATTTCTAAAATAATTACCTTTATCTATGCATTAGTGAGACCTACCTCAAAAAAAATATTATTTCCCAAATAAATATATTTAAAATTTATTCTTCATTATTAGGAAAAATAATTCTTACCATAGGTTTGTAATTTATTTTAATTCCCAAATACTAAAAATTATAAGATTACATTAAATTATGAGTACTAATGATGATGATTAAAAAACTTAAGTTTGATAGGTATTAGAAAATATTTTAAAAATACAATTTGGTCAAAATGAGGGTATAATTTTCAAAAAAACTCTTGAAAAATCATCAATTACCTCAAATATCACTCCCTCACACTTAAATATTTTATTTTATAAAATATACCAATGTACAAGTACATATCATATTATTAATCATATCTACGTGGACATTAATATTCTTTATCCATCATAAGAAATCATGTTCATCAAAATAAAATAATATCACCATTATTATAAGGATATATTTATAGAATCTGCTAATGATTTTAAACATAAATAGTACATGAAAGGGAGTCACTCGGATATTTTTTATAGTGGGAATGAAAAATAATTATATAAATTTCTAACTTGAATTGCATTTTAAATTATAATCTTTTTATTTAGTTACAGTGGATGGAGAGTTGAGGAATAAGTGGGTAGTGAAGGGGAATGATCCCATTGTGTTTGAATAATTTATATCAATGTTGGAAGAAATGATTTTTTTCATTACTGTGATTTTCTTTAATGTGATTTGGTTAGAACCATTAGTTTTTATCCTAGTATAGAAAGGTGTGTACACTACTTACACATAATCAGAGAACTCCAATGGGCTTAAGAATAATGATAAGAAGAGGATAGAATATTACATGCCATAATTATTCAAGTTTGAGCATAATAAAATATATTATTGAAACACCTGAGAGAATTATCTTGGTAGTGATGAGGGAAAGGTCTCTTAGCCTAATTTGGTTTCTCTGATTGAAATGATCAATGCTAAACTAAAGGGGAATGTGACAGTAAATGGGGGTATCAATCAAGTTTTGTCCTGTAACTTTTTACAGTCTTCACTAACCAATGAACTATATAATAATAATTTCTTAAATACAATTAAAACATTTTATATTTTTAGTAAATGGAACATTATAAAGTAAAGTATTACATGATTGAAAGACACACCAAATTGTCTTATCTGTAAAGTTAAGAAATTAATATTTGGTGAATAAGGTATGAAAACAAATGAAAATATTTCATTCACACAAATCACTATCTATAACTCAAAATACTATTTTTACATGACCAAATAGTAATCCTTCACATGAATTGTCTATACACATTTATAACAGCAAAGAACAAAAAAAAATTCGATAGTGTGATTTTTATGGAATTAAAAATCGATACTGATTTGATCCCCTCTCATCAAGACTTCAAATCTAGATAAAATAAGTATCATTAGTAATAAGAATAAAATTATCATCTAATCATAGCCAAATTTTTGATTTTATCTAAGAGAGTAATTTTTAGACAAATTCATTTTCCATAGAAATAAAGATGATGAGACTACATGGATAAACCCAAATATGATATTGAGTTCATTTTTCAAATCCAAAAAAATGGATAATGAACCAATGAAAAATGATTCTTGAAGACTTCATATATATAATAATTAAATATAAACATCGACTATGTATCTTGTTTCATCAATTATAATCCTTTGAAACACATTTTATTATAAAATAATTATATCTCCTAATGGTTTTCACTAGGAGATAATTATAAATTCTATGGATAGGGAACATAAATTTTGATAGTAATCCTTTATGGATTTATTAATTTTATGGATTATATTACTAATATAGGGATCCTATGTTTATCTTTATTTTTTATTTTTTCTAAATAATGTGATGGGGAATTTGGTATTGGATATAATCTCTCTCATTTTTTAATAATAAAAATATAAAGTCGAGGCATTTTAAAATTATAGTGATAATCACAAAATATTATATAAAATAAATCTTTTCTAATTATAATCCAATTCACACATAATTAAAATAGAGAAAATATATGCAAGTAAAATCATATTATTTAAAATTTTAATGAAAATGACTATTAATATAGAAATTATATCATTAATTCCCTCAATCATTTAAATATAGTTCTTCAAATTCTAATAATTTGGACCAAAAATCAATTAAAATTTTGAATTGTATACCTTGTTTCTATATGATTAAAGGAAAGATATAGATATAACGTGATAAAATTTGGTCAATGAGCTATTAGGTTTGAAATTATATTTCCAGAGACCATTGATAAGGGGTTTCAAAAATTAATAAATTTCATAAATAAAATTTTAAAAATGTGAAAATTTGTTTACAATAATATAGTCATAGGAATAATAGATCATATAATTTCAATAATTTAATTAACTGCTCGATTGTTTTATATATTTGAGTTTATGTTTCATTACTCTACTAGAAAAGAATTTCAATCTTTTGTATGCATTCAATTGATTATAAAATGTGCTAATTTCTTTAAAAGTTTGATTAGAAAGAGAATTAAGTAAGAAGATAATTAAATGAAAAGAAATTCAATGAAATTAAAAAAATGAATCTTGTATTAGTGTTTATATTTTTACTACACTAGGAAGTGTTTTTATTATAGGGATGAAATTAATGATATGTTTAATATATAAGGGACACCATATTTTTAGTATGGAAATTTTGATCCCAATGCGGTTAAAAACTCGTTTGCACAGGTTTGGATTCGGATATGCAATCTGAACTGGTTCTATTGGCATCCACAAATCCTTTGGGATATTGCATCATCCGTTGGAAACCCCATCAGGCTGGATCGGCACACAGAGAACCCCTCATTTGGGCATTATGCCCGAATTCTTGTTGAAGTGGACATGGCCGCGACCTTGATTGAGGAGGTAGTGTTGACCACCCAGGACGACACCATCTCCTTAGGTATCTTATATGAAAGGAAACCGAAATTCTGCCTCAATTGTCATCTTTTTGGGCATATTATGTCTGATTGTAACAGGAATAAATCGTGCTCTTTCTGTAAGGCTAAGGGGCATGATGAGAAACACTGTATGCAAAGAAAGGGTAAGGAGAAGATTACCAGTGCTTCTGCATTTAGGAATTTGGGAGAGAAACCCATGGTTGAGCATGAGCTAGATGTTGAATCTGGTAAGGGAGTTGCAGCAGTAAATGTTCTAGTGGACACCTTGCAACCCTCTGCATTGCCCTCTGGTGGCGCTTCTATTGAACCTGCTTCTGTTTTAGACATTCCCACTACTGAATTTGCTATTGATGACGGTGTGAGGGAGGTGGCTGGGCATGATTTGGATGTAAATTCTGTTAAGGAGGCGGCAGCACACCCTACTTCTGATTCTGGCAGCCCCACTGCTGGAATTGCGGTCAGTGACAATCCTGGGGAGGAGGCTGTGGCCCCTGAGATTGAGGGCAATTTGGTTGCTATTTACCCTGTTGATTACTGTGATGCAGTGGAGGGAGGGCGTCCTGATCTGGGTGGGCGGTCTGGGAACCAGCCTGACCCCTCTGCGGAATTTCTGCATGTTCCAGCAAGCAGGGCAGCAAAAAGGGTGCTGCCTACTAGTCTTTCTGGCCCTGTTGACTCAGGTAATAGATTCTCTCTACTTGATGATGTGAGGGACGGTGATGAGGATGAAGACTCGGAGTCTGGTGAGAAGGGGACAGAACTTCCAGTAGGGCAAAAGTCCAATAATTCTCATATGGAAATGTCTCGAAAACATGAGGGGCCTAGTACTAGGCTCCGATCACATAAATGAAGATTTTTTTCTGGAACTGTCAAGGGATTGGGAATACTCCCACGGTCAGATCCCTTAGACATTTTCTTATGACCAACAGACCTTTGTTACTTGGAATTGCTGAACCAAGATTGAAATTTGAAAGATGGAATTCTTTCAAATGGGAGTCGATGGGTTATTCTTTTATTGCAAAAAACCTTTCTGAGGCCAGCACTGAATCTCTATGGGTTTTAAAGCATGCTAGTGTCAATGTTAGGTCTGTTATTGCTGATTTACAATCAGTTACAGCTGATTGCACTATTGATAATGATCCTCTTGTGGTGACTTTTGTTTATGCTTCTAACTTGTACATGAGGAGAAGGGATTTATGGATGACTCTTGCTAATTTTTCTGAGACTGTGATCGATAACTGGGTGGTCCTTGGTGACTTCAACACCGTTTTGCGACCAGAGGAGAAAACAGGTGAAAACTTTTGTCGTATTGCGGCCTCTGATTTGATCTGTTGCATCGATAGATGTCGACTCACTGAGGTAGCTATATCTGGGGCTGATTTCACCTGGAGCAGACATACTATTCATGGGAGGCAGTCGAGCAGGCTTGACAGATGTTTTGTTCATATTGATGAGAGGCATGGATTGATTGATATTTCTGGGAGAACTCTCCCGAGACTGCACTCTGATCATAATCCAATTATCATGGATGTTTGCTTCAACAAGGTAAGGTCAGCTCCTCTTCCTTTTAAATTTAATAATGGATGGCTGGTTATTCCAGGTTGTAGGGAAATTGTAACTAGTGCCTGGGAAGTCACTTACCCAGGCTGTCCCTCTCATATTCTCTCTTGTAAGTTAAAGGCTGTTAAAGAAAGACTGAAGCAATGGAGCAAGGTTTCGTTCTCCTCATTGGACAATGAAATAAGAGAGGCTGAGGTTTCTCTAACACTCTGCCAACAAAGTAATCTGGACCAGAATTTACCTCCTGGGGATGAAATTCAGGCTGCTGCTAATCTGGACAGATTGCTGGCTCTCAAAAGTAATTTAACTCAGAACCAATTTAATCTGAGATGGCTGAAGGAAGGAGACAAAAACTCTAAAATGTTCCACTGCATGAATAGAGAAAAAAGGATTAGGAAAAGTCTAAATGCTGTCACCATTGATGGAAACTTGTTTGAATCAGAGCATGATATTTCAGAGGCTGTGATCCTATATTTTGAGAATCTGTATTCAGATTCTGGGAATGATACTTCTGACAAGATTATAGGATGCTTTGAACCTTCGATTGGAGATGAGCAGAACAAGAAACTTGTTGATATTCCCAGTGTGAAAGAGATACATGATGCCTTGTTTTCTCTAAACATTGATAGTGTAGCAGGCCCTGATGGGTTTACCAACAAATTTTTCATGCTATATTGGGATATCATCAGTGTAGATGTTGTGAATACGGTGAGAGAGTTTTTCAGATTCTCATATCTTCCCTTTGGAATGAACTCTAATTTTGTGGCTTTGATTGCTAAGAAGGAGAATGCCCTTGACATCAGAGACTTTCGACCTGTTGCCATTGGCAATACAGTGCCAAAGTTAATTAGTAAGATTATTGCTAAAAGGCTTGGTGAGATTGCCAAGGATCTCATATCTTGTAACCAGTTTGGGTTTATTCCAGGGAGAAATATTCAAAACTGTCTTTATAATGCTTCTGAATGTGTTAATGTCATGAAGAGAAAAGTAAGGGATGGAAATATGGCAGTGAAGATAGACATTTCAAAGGCCTTTGACACCATTAGGTGGAGCTTCTTGTTCACTATTCTGAAAATGCATGGCTTTTCTCAGAAATTTATTGGGTTGCTTGGCTACATTCTGGGGAGTGCGAGGCTGTCAATTCTGATAAACGGGTCCCCCTGAGGTTTCTTTAAGTGCTCCAGAGGTGTACGGTAGGGTGACCCTCTTTCTGGTTTGCTTTTTGCCATTGCTGAAGATTATCTAAGTTGGTGCCTCACTGATTTGGCCAATTTTGGGTGGTACAAGAGGATGCGAGTGGGGAGGGATCTTTATGCCCCTTCCCACCTTTTCTATGCTGATGATATTTTGCTTTTTGGGAGAGCTGATAAAGGCACTATATCTTGTATTAAGGGCATATTTTCACACTATGAGGAGGTCGCAGGACAGGTGATTAGCTGGGGAAAATCCTCTGTAATCTTTGGTGAAGGGCTCTCAACTTCAAGGAAAATCAGAATCGCTCATGAGCTTGGGGTGAAAAGGGGCTCCCTGCCCTTTATTTATCTTGGGGTTCCACTCTTCTGGGGCAGAATAAAAAGATGTCATTTTGATGATATTGCTTTGAGAATCACCAATCAACTTGCAAGATGGAAGGGGAAATGCCTGTCTCAAGCTGGGAGAGTGTGTTTGGTCAACTCAGTAATTACGTCAATGTTTGTGTACTCCTTTTCGTTATATAGATGGCCCAGGGCTCTCATTAAGGATCTAAATAGTAGGATCAGAAATTTCATATGGACTGGATCAATGCATGAAAGGAAACTCGTTACTGTGGCCTGGAAGGATTGCGTCAAACCTATTAGTATGGGTGGTTTGGGTATTAAGGATATCAGATTATTCAATGACACTTTGATTATGAACTTCATGTGGAAGCTACTCTCTACTTCTGATCCCTCTCTTGATTTTCTAAGTTGCAGATTTGTGGATAAACTTCATGCAGGGCACTCCAGATACATCAGATCGTCTGTTTGGCCTGCTCTGAAAAAGGCGTATTTTGATATTATGGCCTGCTCTAAATGGATGGTCTCCAAGCAATCAAATCTGAATCTTTGGACTACACCTTGGCTTTCTCGGCCCATCGCCGTTGATGTTGATATTCCAGACTCCATGAAACTTGTTACTATCTCTGATCTCAATGAGAACCCCGAGATAAATGGTTTGCTACCCAGGGCTGTCCAGACTGAAATCTCAAGATATTCTTTCAATGACATTGATGTTTTGGTCTGGATGCCCAACTTGCTTGGACGATTTACCACAAGGGAGTTTTATAGAGGGCTGTGTGGTACTTCTGGAAATCCCCCACGATGGGTGACTGTTTTTTATACTGATTTTATTCCCCCTGCTCATTATGTTTTAATCTGGAAAATCTGGAAGCAAAGAATTCCACTGCAGTTCCATTTGCAGCGTATTGGGATGCACCTGGCTTCGGCCTGCATGTTTTGCCTTGAAGCGGATGAATCTATTACCCATATTTTTGTCTCTTGTAGGTTTTCTGGAAGATTCTGGACTTATTTACAGCAGATTTTTTGTTGCTCCTTGAACTGCTGTTCGGTTGATGGGTTGCTGAAATCTATATCTGATATTGATTGCAGCAAGCAGGTGTTTTCCCTGCTGCTTGCTGCTGCGGCCGGGGTGATTTCCTTCATTTGAAAGGCACGGAATGACTTAATTTTTCATAATGTTGAACCTTCCTTTCATGCTGGTGTTTTGTTTTTGCATCGGACTTTTTTGAATGCCTCTAAAGTGCAGACTGGTCCAATGAAAAATGATGTTTCAGACTTAATATTGTTGCGTTCTCTTGGTGTCACTGGTCGGATGAAAAAGCCACTGATGATGAGGCATATTAGATGGATACCACCCATCCCCCGCTGGTTGAAGGTTAATGTTGATGGAGCGGCCTCTGGAGCACCTGGACCTTCTGGATGTGGTGGGGTTTTTCGCACGTACCGTGGTTTTGTGAAGGGCTGTCTCTTCCACTATATTGGGAATGGATATGCCATTGAAGCGGAGCTGTGGGCGGTGATCAAGGCAGTCAGGTATGCTATCCGTTATGGGTGGACTGATTTATGGATTGAGTCAGACTCGTCTATTGCAGTTCAAATTATTAAAGATCGATCAAAGAATGTTCCGTGGAAGATGCTACCTGAATGGGGGGACTGTCTTCGGCTTATGGAAAGGATTTCTCTGGAAATCACTCATGTCTATCGGGAGGCTAACCAAGTTGCAGATGTCCTCTCAAAAAGAGCCATATTGGAGGTCAGTTCGAGTTGGTCTTTTGTCCTGCCTGATTACTGTAATTGTATTGCTCAAGCTGATCGGGATGGGGTGTCTTATACTCGCCTGTGGGAACTTAACGGTCCTTAAGGTGATTCTGAATCATGTTGCATGTTTCACACAAGGGAAGGCTACAGGCTATGTTGCGGTGGGTCTGGTCCCTTCTGTTTTTTGCCGTGGCCAGCATGCTGTCTTCTGTTTGGAAGTGGGTCTGCTGTTTTTCGCTGTGGCCAGTTTGCTGTCTTATGTGTGGAAGGCAAGAAATGCTGTTATCTTTAGCAGCACTTCTCCCTCCTTTCCTGCTGCTTTCATGCTGCTGTTCTGGAAACGTATTGTGACAATCTGACTGCTGCAAACACCCAATCCGGTCAAAGTTGCCAATGATGGTTGATGATGACGGGGTGGCTTCTGGAGTGTCAGGCTTCGCTGGATGTTTTGGTGTCTTCTGAACTTGCAGAGGGAATGTGCCATGGAGAATGATAACGACTTGGGTGGTTTTTTCTTCGGCTCGCAGACTCTCTCTCACCCATTGTCTTTCATGCTTGTTGTGAGGCCAACCTAGTGGCGGATGCTCTATCCAAGAATGCTTTTGAAGGGATGGATTCCAGTCGTTTCTTTATGTCATCAGAGTCTTGTAATGAATTTGTGTAGGCTGATTGTCGTGGCGAGATTTATACTCGCTTTTGTAGACTGCCCCTCTGACTCTATGTTGTTTGATTTACTTTTTCTTTAATAAATTTTATTGGGAGCAGGCGTGCCTGTCTCCTGAACTTCGGGGTATTTTAAATTATTTACATTAAATCACTAAAATTAAACCATGCTTTTACTATTGATAGGGTTTTTGTAACATCAACCACCACATTTGTTTTTCCTAAATATTTTAGTCATTTAAACATTTTTAGAGTTTTAGTAAAATTTATTTGTTATCCCATGACTCCAACTATTTTTTTCTATCCACTTTCTAAAATAAAAATAATTCTTCTTTAGTGAAATGGTTTTAATGGGTTCTGAACATTTCCCCTTACCTAGATACATTATTTTACCGAAAATTACTAAAAAAAATTATCATTCAGTAACTAAATTTTTAAAAATTTGAGAACCTAAAATTTATGATGTTTTAAATTAATTATTTTAATAATATTAGTATTTCCCAATAATTTATCCAAATATATTTTAAAAATTTATTTAAAACCACCAAGGTTTTTATCATTATAATTAATATACATTATTTCAATAATGACTCACTTCCATTATACAAGGAAATAAATTATTCATGATGATCAACTGTCATAAAGATGATGTCTAAAATTTCAATAAATGAATCCATTAATTATTGTATTAAAAATTATCTCATTCCTCTTACCGAAATCATTTTCAATTATTAATAAATATTAAATCTAGATTCAATAAATTTTACCCTATTAATAAATCCATTGATGGTTATGTTGGAGTAATATATTTATTATTTTTCCTATAATTAATATTGTTTTAAAACAAGGACATGATTTGAACACCTATTCTATACAATTCTAGAAAATTTCATAGAAAATTTCAAATTCTATCCCTATATCATTAGATACAATGATACAAATAACTTTTGTTGTAGGGAATGTGAAAATATTAAATATATATATATAAGGAACAAAGAGAAAAAAAATATAAATGAAAAATATATATATTATTTACCAATATCTGGTAATAAATCCTAATACAATTGTCAATAAATACTTTTTGAATGAAAAGACAACAAAAATTTAAGGAAACTAGCTTTTATAAATTAAAATATTTTTTATTGAAAAAATTCCTTATGAATTCATATCATTATAGAAAAAACATGCACAAATTTGGTTATTTTGGATCACTATAAAATATTTCATGTTAGATTTGATATGTCATTAGGAATATTAACCATTTAAAATTCAATTATTTTATAGTGACTATTATGTTTTGTATATATTAATGCTTATATTATGGTAAAATTAACACATAGTGAAGAATAAATGGCATCGACTAGTTTGATCATTCCAAATGAAGTCCATTTATCAAATCATCTGAGGGATATGGAATCACTGAGCTTTTACCCAAACCAATCTAAATCAAGTATACAACAATTAAATATATAGTGAAACCATTTATATGATAAGTTTAAACTTATCCAGATCATGGAACAAACAATTTTGGTCGAACCATCCTAATAAATCACTATCATTGCACACATTACCCTCAGGGTGTGCACTTGTGTAATAAGAATTTATGTATCCATAATATAGTACTATGAATTTTTATATTTTATTTTTAATGAAATAATCCCTTCTTTTTATAATTTTATAAATTATTATAAAATTAGTGTGAGAAAAATTATATTTTGAAATAAATAAATCAAAATTATATTTTTGGGAAATATATCATTTCAATTAAAAAACCCTTTTAAAAAATCAATTAATTTTTTAAATATATTAAATTTTAATAAACTAATTTATTTATAAAATACTAATATAAATATAAATGATAAAATAATTTAATGATTTCCAATTTATTTTTTAAAAGGATCTAAAAGTGGTAAATATCCTAAAAATTAATATTTTTTAATAAAATGGATTTTCATTTAAAAGTAAAAAATCTCATATTTAAAAAAATATTTTTATAAAACATATTATTTTAAAATCATCATGTCAAAATAATCCAATGGATAATTTCTTTAATTTTCTTTGACAATATAATTTTTTGGAATAAATTAAATGTGATATAAATATATGTTTTGTATTATAAAAAATAATAGTTTAAAAGTGATGTAATAATTGATATAATGGTAATAAATGTTGAAATATCAGTTTCCCATTTATAATAAAAAAAACTAAATTTTATTTAATAAATTTTATAATCATTTAATGAATCCTCTCAAAAATATATTCTATTTATGGTTTTTAAAAAAATCTTTATAAACATGACTCACTTCCACATCACTAATAGTATTATTTTGAGAAGTTCGGTTCATGTCTTTTTAAATATTTAAATCCAATTATATTTAGAATAAATCTATGGAATATAATGTGTGATGATTGGTAGTTTTCAATATTTTTTCATATAGAGTCCAAAACATAATATCAAAATTAATAAATAAATCATTTTTCTTTTTCTATAAATACCCACCCATCGTCCCACTCGAATTTAGTAAAAAAGAATTATAATTAATTTCCTCTCCATATAATTCTATTGTTTCCTCACAAGGTTTCACAAATCTCTTAATAATTACGTCTATAGTTATTATAGGTTCCCTCTCCAGGTAAGGGATCCTCTCCTCTTCATTTTGTTTGAGTACATTCTTTATATTAAGCATTTTTATTTCAAATTGTTCATTTTTAATGTGTTTTTATACTTTTATATTATTGTAATTATGATTCAGATGTAAATAGATAACCCCCTTTACTCCCATTAATAAAATACATTGAACTTTACATACACCTGTTATGTTTCGTAAATTCTCCTCTAATTCTCTATTACAAATTTTTATATTCTGAATACCCATTCATATTTCCTCTCAATAGTTTTCAACTATAAGAAAATATACTTTATTTATAAGGAAATTATATGTATGTAAGCCACACTCCTTAATCATGGGATTAAATGTGATGAAAAAATAAATATGTTTTATGATCTATGTGGATCACAAACGCATGTCCATGATATGAATGTGTTGGGTGGGACTGAAATTATATAGCTATCCAATGTGTAGGGTAATGTTTTTGTCTCATGATATTTCATGTATGGTGCATGGGAGGTCATCTTAAGCACACTATGTGATTATTTAGTTATGGTGATCCTCGACTTATGCTTATGATGTCATGTTTTTCACTCTTTCCACATGCCTTATGTTTACTTGATATTATCATCTTATACCATGACACAAATTTCCACATGAGGATTCTCACCTTTTTATGTCATCATGTGATTACTATTAACTCACTGATACTAATTTACATTATGTTATAATTTTGTTATTCACTTATAGGGCTTTATATCTCACCCCATTTTTGGGTACAAACCCAGGTTATTATGTCTAGTATTATAACATAGATGGATATTACAAACTTGTTATGGATTTAAAAATAATGCTTGTGTACCCCTATTTCTAGTAAATGTGTTATGTAACTAATTTCCCAAATAAACTTAGTCAATTTAACTTTTTAATTGTATTATGTTTGTCTCAATATAATAAACCATGAATTAAGCTCTATTTAATATATGGTTCACCTTAGTTGGTATTAGTGGCAGGGTCGAGATATTTTTTGGGATTAAGATTGGATAACTTTAGTAAAGGACTTAAGGATATTAATAAATATATTAAAACTTTAAAAAATTATGATATATTTATAGATTTAGTGTTTTATAAAACGAAAAATCATTCTTTGGATATTAAACGTCGATGTGTCTCTATAATAATAATATTTAGTGTTAATAAGATCAAAAAGAGAAAATTGTAAATTCAAACAGACATCACTAGGGGCACAAAAAAAGGCCTTGATACACATGTGATTTTATACTCTTGATAGATATTCTTTGGTAAAATCACATTGTATTTAATAATCATTATTAAGGGACTGAAAATTTATATAAACTTTTCAAATCAACAAATATATGGTAGATAATTGGGATTGAAACCATGAAATTCCAAGGTTAAGGAATATATGTCATTTAAGAGTTATCCCATAATTTTTTATAGTTTCTCTTTTATATTTTTAGTATTATTAAATCTATCATCCCTATTTTTACCTTTATTCTAGTAAATAGTTGGAAATAGGAGGAACTGATTTAATAAACAATGTGGGGGTAGTGTGATGACTACCCAAATGAGATTCCTAACACAATGGGAGAAAGAATCAGTAACTTCATGATGATACTTTCTCAATTAAATCATGGTTTGAATAGAATATTGAATCAATAGTAAAACCTACACCCACTTAATAAAGAGAATGTTTAAATTGAGACTTTCATGTGTCCAAGACCTTTGAATTTCAATGAATCTTCTCATCTCTTAATCACAAAGTAATGGACTAACTCCATTAAAATGATATTATATGTCCTTTCATGCTATAAGAAATAGAATGTCATGTTGGATGTTTATCATATAGAGGGATAATCTGATTAATGGTGTATTTTAATCATAAATATGAATCTAAAAGAGGGTATTGAATCATTGGAATGGATAGACTTCTATAAAATATTTTTCTATAAATATTTTCCTTACACTCTCTAGAATAAAATGGAGCTCTAATTCCATGTCTTTAAGAATAATTATGACGATTCAATCAGGATGTATGAGGTGATATTCACAATAATTTCATAATACAAGTCCATATTTTTCATTTACATATAATTTAATGTTAAACAATTCATTATTGGGATAGAATTAAATTAGTAAACTGATTTTCTGATTTTAGACTTTGATAGCTATATTGGAATTTTCGAATGATCCCTTAGAGATGAAATGGAGATCATTGAATATCATAGGTTTCATACTGAATGAATTCTCTAATAAGACCTTAACCAACTGTATAATGGTTCAACTACAATGGTAAATAGAACTATTTGAATCAATTAACAAAGCCAAGGGTTGTCTATGATAACTAACGTGAGAAACCTCTAAGTACTAGATAGAAAGGGAAATATTATTCCATCAAAAATGATATGGTCGATACTCAAAATGATGTAGTTATAGTTTAACTAGTTATTCATTAAATTTTAGTGAACAACTACTATATTATTGTTCTTTACATTCTTCTATATCATAAAAATTTATTTAAACTATTCAAACACCACCTCAAAATAGGGAAATTGAATTATTAGTGGAGATTGTAATTTGGTCAATTATTATATCGTAAACATATACCTCATCTTCTATCTATATTTAGTGGATTAATATCCTAGTGAACCTTATTATAATACCTTTAGTATAATTTGATGTAATTGTGGTTATGTATTGAATTTCCTTATGTATATAAAATATAAATTGATTGGAGAAGTGAATATCCCTCTATATTATGAATCACCCTTAGATTCTATACAAGTGAAGGAAGAGAATTAATCTCATATAGTATCATCATCTCAAGCCCCTCTATATCATGCATAACCCTAATGATTGTTCTTCCTCCAACTTATGGGATTGAGTGATGAAGTATACTTATACTGAGAGTGCTACCAATATGCAAGACCCCATATAGAATGGCCACTATTAAACATTAAGAGATAAATAAGAAACTATAGTAGATTGTTTGAAAATGGTTTATATGCCCAAGTGCTTAACCATGGTTTTTGCTTGTCCTCTTTATCAAGAAAAAGGATGGGTCAATGCACCAATTAATAAATTATTAAGACCTCAAGAAGATCAAAATTAATAATAAGTATCAAGTTCCACGGATTGATAAATTTTTCGATCATCTACATGTAGCCCAGGACTTCTCTAGGTGGATCTTCGGTTGAGATATTATCATGTAAGGTTGAAGAATGAGAATGTCCCTAAGACTTATTTTTATAAAAGGTATGGGAACTATCAGTTCATAGTGATGTAATTTGGACTCATTAATTCTACAACAATATTTATTGTGTAAATTAATATAGTATTTATGGATAACATTGATAAATTTTTAGTAGTATTTATATAAATTATTCCCTCCTACTCTATTAGAAAGGGGCATGAGGACCAAATGAATGATGTACTGAAGACATTGAAAGTAGAAAATTTTCATTAAAAGTATAATAAATGAGAGTTTTGGATATAGAAAGTAACATTAATAGGGTATTTCATCCCATTAAAATTGATTTATATTGATCCATAAAAAGTAGAGGTTATTAAAGGATGGACCATGCTAACTTTTGTGGTATATATTAAAATCTTCCTCAGTGTAGATGGGTACTGTTGTTGATTTTTAGGAACATATCATGATTTTAAATCCCACATACTAAGATAAATCATATGAGGGTGAATTTTATCTAGAATGGTGGATGTGAAGGGATATTTAAAGAGATAAATAAGTGGTTAATCATACCACCTAATACCACATCATCCACAATTGGGAAATTATTTTTGATCTATAAAGATGCATAAAAAATACAATGGGTTGTGTAATCATTCAAGATAAAGAAGTGATATCCTATGAGTCCCATAAATTAAAGATCCATTGTAGAACTACCCAATACATGATATATAATTATCTGTAGTTATATTCCTGTTAAAACATTCATTGAATTATCTCAATAGGGAGAAGTGTTACATATATCCAGATCATAAAATCCTCAATTATATATTCAAGAAAAAAAAAGCTGAATATGAACCAATGGTGGTGGTTAGAGATACGTAATGACTAATATTATTTAATCCAATACATTCCTAGTACGGAGAAAAGTGTAAGATGCTCTGAGTAGAAATGATCTTGTAACCATATCCATGATAAGGATTGAAAGGGTTCAAATGTTCTTGGATATGCACAAGATGGAAATGGGAATAATAAAAGGATTTCTATCTTAACTTCTTAAGGTAACTTATCAATGATCCACTTAGGAGATGATCTAGAAGATCTGAAAATATTATTAGGTTCTATATATTAGGGTAGATAATATTCCATAGTTCATCTTTTCTAAAGATAGAGTTTCAAGATTTGGATCCTAGATATGTATACCATTAAATCTAGAGTTGAAAAGGTATATTCTAGATGATGGGCATAGCTCAGTATTCTATATTAATCCATGAAGCACTAAGATGTATAGAGAACTGAACAAAACCTTCTTGTGGGATATCCTGAAGATGGATATTACATAATTTATATCTCGATTCATAGTACGAAAACAATTAAAGGCTCAACGGGAAAAGGCTAAGTGTATGATGAATGATTTTCCCATAAAAGTTTGTAATAAGAAAAAATAAAAAAGGATTTCATCACAGTTATCCCCATAGTATATAAATGAAACAACTTTATATGGGTGGTACTTGATCTCTTTAAGAAGTCAGTGAATTCCATTCCTATCAAGGAAGATTTCTCTCTTGAACAACCTTCCGAGCTATACATTAGGGAAGTTTTAAGACAACATAGAGTACCAAAATCTATTGTATCTAATAGATATCTATGATTTACCTTACGGTTTTCAAGATTTATTTAGAAATAATTATATATAGATTAGAATTTTATATCTACATTTACCTTCATACATAGTCCTAGTCTGAGAGAAATAGTAAAACTCTAGAGGATATGTTGAGATAATGTTCAATGGATTTCCAATGATGTAGTAATTAGTACCTTCCCCTATTGGAGTTCTCATATTACAGTACATATCATTATAGTATTTAGATAGTATTGTATGATGATGTGGTGTCATACTCCAACATGATGGGATAATATTGGTGAGAGAAAGATCATCAGACATAATTATATCTAATAGATTACATAGAATGTTCAAACCATTAAATGTCAGTTGAAATCTAAAAAAATCCTTCAAAAATATATATGGACTATCTTCAATGATACCTAGTGTTTGAGTTTGAAGACAAGGTGTTCCTTCAAATATCATTATAAAATAATTTAATGAGTTTTTGGAAGATGTTAAATCTTATTCCTAGATACATCAGCCCCATTAAGATCCTTGATCACATTAGTGTTGTAATCTATCAACTATAACTCTAACATAGCCTATCCCATGTACATGAAGTGTTCCATGTATCTCACTTGATAAATTACATATCAGACCCCTCACATGAACTGAATCCATATGTGGTTTCCTTGGATAATGATCTTCCATTCATGGAGCAGTCGATGATGATCTTATATCATAGAAACAAAATTCTACGATTTAATACAACTCACTAGGTCAAAGTGTAATGGAAGAACCACAAGTTTGAGGAAGAAATGTCGAAATTAGAAAAGTAAATAAAACAAAATTACCCATTTTTTATATCGTGTAAAAAAAAGTTATTTCAAGTGATAAATTTATGATAGGGGAATAATTTAATTTCCTTAAATTTTTAAATGAAATTCCCTATTTGAATAAATAAAATATTTATTAATTAATTTCATTATGGAAAACACATGAACTAATTTTGTTATTTTGGGATGTTATAAAAATTATAATATAATATTTAAAAGGTTTAAAAAAAATTTAACAATTGATAATATATACATTTTACAGAGACCATTAAGATTAGTATATGTTGAGGGTTGTTATAAAGCCTAATTGACATAGTTGGAAGAAGTGATGATTGTGACCAGTAAGATCATTCACTGTGAATCCCAAATATAAATGATTCTGGGGGATAAGGAATCATTATTATTTTACCTTAACTAATCCCAAGAAATGATTTGATAACTCAATCTAAATTGGAACTGTTGAACTCTCTGTGGAATGGTTATTTTCATAATCCCAAATCTTAGTTTTATTTATTTCCCTTCAGTATTTTGATCAACTTGTAATAAATTTGTTTAAATCATATCTACAAATGTTTATCATTGATCAATGTATTGTTATGGTTGACCTAGAAGTATTCTGGATTGAACAGACACTTTGTAAGAATTCCATGTCTTGACTCACCGATAGTCATTTTCCTGAGTCATCGACGATGAACGGTCACACCGACGATGAACAGTCGTATCGATGATGAACGGTCACACTGATGATGAATGGTCACACTGATGATGAACGGTTGCACCGATGATGAACGGTCACACTGACGATGAATGGTCGCACCGATGATGAACGGTCACACGAATGATGAACGGTTGCACCGATGATGAATGGTCGCACCGATAACTACCAGAGGTCCAAAGTGACACCGATGCTATGCTACTGATGCTGAGATACCGATGCTAAGACACCGATACTAAGACACTGATGCTAAGACATCGATACTAAGACACAGATGCTAAGACACCGATGCTAAGACACTGATGCTAAGACACCGATGATGTTTAGACACTGATGTTGATGCAACCGAAACTGATGCAGATTCAAAATGTCTCACCGATCTCACGACTCACCGATAGTCATGAAAACTGTTAGAACCTCTATAAATTCGTATTTAATTATAACATTCATAATTGATGTTTTTAATGAAATTAAACATATTTAATGTTAGTTTTTGGCATGTCAGGATATCGTACCTCATATCTGTGGAAAGGTAATCATTCCCATTGTTGTAGCTCGTGGAATGAAAAGGAAGATCAAGATGTAGTAAAAGCATGGATGCGTGAAAAGAAATAGAAAAAGAATTCTTCCTTGAATATACATGTGAGATTGAAGAACACAAGACGAAGTGGAAAAAGGGTCATTTTTAATAATCTAAATAAAACTCTTATGCACGCAATACAGCACTACTGAAGAACATACGAAGAACTCTTGAAATCAGATAACACACTTCCGTGTGAAGGACATCAAGCTGAATCACGATACTCTGTTTTTAAAAGCAAAGCCACTGAAGGACTCAGAATCATATCTGCTAAATTAAACGAGTCCAGAGCTGCACTACCAATCACTAGAGCTTTCTAAACTCTGATACATTCTCTCTTTGTGATTATTTTACTTACATTTTTGAGTAGTGTGTGTACTCTGTTCATCATACTCACACACTGACTCCTATGCTGAACTTGAGGATATCAAAATCCTCAAACCAAAATTGTTTACTTTTTTTTACCCATGACAACTGTGGAAGAGGTTATTGTGTGGCCTGGTCATTGTTTTTGTTTCCCACAAAGAACTGTGGTAGAGGTACCTGTGTGGCCTAGACAGTCGTTCACTGTTGTTGACCCCGATCCATGGTGTGGATCAATTTATATAAATTGTTGAGAGGACTAAGTCTCGGCTTGAGACTGAACCTCTTGGTTAACTCTGATTTCATTTTAATTTAAGTCAATAAGTGTACTATATATTTATTACACTGCAATTACATTGAAATTCAAAACTATTTTAAAGATTCTTTGATAGTTAAATTAGAAAATGTTTATACTTATTTTAAATCAGTAAGTCAGTTTCGAAAGTTAATTTAATCGTCAGATTAAGTTAACTGAGACCTAATCAATCTTTGAGAAACTGATTGAACCTTTACACTCTATATAGATTCACTACAGTTTAACTTTGTTTTTAAATTGGGGGATTTTAAAAGAAATATTTTTAATAGAAATTTTAACTGGAACTCAATTCACCCCCCCCCCCCTCTTGAGTATCCACTCCAACCAACATTTGGTATCAGATGTTGTGTTTTTGTTAAAGGATTTTTAAAATACTCTGTTTTTCAACTGTGATTTTAGTTTCATCTTTAAAGATCTAAAATTTCTGTTAGTTCTAAATTTTATCTCTTTAAATTTTATTTTCCAAAATATAGTTATGTAAAATAGACTAGAGTGTGCTACTACTAACAGGTCACCTTTATTTAATGGTACAAACTATGCTCAGTGGAAACTTAAAATGAAAATACATTTAGAGAGTATGGGGTTTGATATTTGTACTGCTATAGAGTCTCAATATAAAATTCCAGAAACAGAAAGAACAACATGGGATAAACCTACAAAAACTGCTTACAATAATAATTGTAAATATATGAATGCCTTGTACTGTGCTTTAGGAGATGAGGAATTTAACAGAATTTCTGGTTCCAAAACTTCTTATGAAATTTGGGATACTTTAGGTGTTTCTCATGAAGTAACAACTAATGTTAAAGAAATGCGATTGAATACTTATACTATTAAATATGATAATTTTAAAATGAAAACTGATGAACCCATTTCTGATATGTATCTCAAGTTCAATGAGATAGTCAGTACAATGAATTCACTTGGTAATGTTGTTCCGGCAAAGGAAGAAATCATGATAATCTTGAGATGTCTACCAGACCGATGGAGAGGCACATCTATTTCAATCAATGAATCATATGACATCAAAGCTCTCCCTGTCAAATAACTTATTAGAAAACTAATGATGTATGAGGAATAACTCAAGGTAAATAAAGAGGAAGATGATGAACCAAAAAGGAAATCAGTGGATTTCAAGACTACTGTTTCAAAGAGCAAGGACAGAGAAAAAGGTCAAATAAAAAATGACAGTCCAACAAGTGAAAGATCAGATTCTGATAGTGATGCTGAAATGGCTCAGATAGCCAGATGGTTTAAGAAATTTTATAGGAAGTAGAAATTTTTTAGAAAATAAAATTTCAAAGGAAAGTATGACAATAAGGGACATTGGAAGGATTGGAAAAAGCCAGATAGAAGTGATGAAGTTTTTTTCCACGAGTGCAAAAGAGAATGACATATTAAAGCAGACTGCCCAAAGTTAAAATTCAAGAAGAAATATGATCACAAAGACAGTAAGTACAAGAAAGATATGAAGGCTACCTGGAGTGCATATGAAGACAGTACAAGTGAATCTGAAATGACTGATTCTGAGAAGAATCATTCCACCATGTGTTTCATGACCAACACATCCGAGGTAACCTTAGATACTCCTATTTTAAATTCTTATTATTCTAGAGATGATGCAGAATCTTATTCTGATTCTAAAAACATGACTAGTAAGGAATTATTTGAATATTGTAATATTCTGGAAGAAACATGCAATGGACTTAAGGATAAATACAAATAATTGAAGAAACAACATGCTCTCACTACTAGTTGTAAAACCGAACTTACTATTGAAAAAGAGAAAAATGCTCAACTGTTAAAGGAAAACACTGAACTGAAAATGTATAATGAGAAACATATAAAAAGAATTAGAGAAGTTTACAAATGGAAAGGATACTTTAACTAAAATTGAAGGAAAGAAAGTGGCACCTAAATACACTACTGGAATAGGCTACAAACTTGGATAGAGACAGATTACTAAGAATAGATTTATTCCTAAATCTAGACAGAATACTGGTAGTTCTAGTTCTGGACATTCATATGCCTCTACTAGTGATTCACATAGTTATAGATCAAATAAAGTTTATCTTTCTGAATATTTTGATTATGTAATTTTTATGAAACCCATAAGACAAATGTGGGTACCAAAATCTTTGATTGCTAACCTATCTGGACCCAAGAAGATCTGGGTAACAAAGTCATTTTCCATCTAAATCTGTTTTGTAGGAAACCTGTTTGAAGAGTCCTCACAAGAAGGTATGGTACTAGGACAGTGGATGTTCGATACACATGTCTGGATATTACTCATGCTTTAAAAGCCTAATCATGATTGATGGAGGCCATGTCACCTTTGGTGATAATTCTAAAGGAAAAATCATTGGCATAGGCCAAATTGGTGATGTTAATTCATTTTTAATTTCCAATGTTTTATTTGTTGATGAAATGAAATATAATTTGTTAAGTATTCTCAATTGTGTGATGATTTTTTTAATTTCAAATTTGAAAATTATTTTTGTAATGTTTTTAACTCTAGAAATGTTTTAGTCTTTTTTGCCTAAAGAAATGAAAATGTTTATGCAGTTGATTTAAATTCTTAAGCTATGAAAAATGTCACTTGCCCAAATTCTTTTCATAAAGAGTCTTGGCTTTGGAACAGAAGATTAAGACACTTCAACATCCATTCACTTAGAAAAATAACTAAGAATAACTTGGTTGGAGACCTACCTAAACTTGTATTCCCAATTGACAATGTTATTAATCCCTTTCAAAAGGGAAAGCAACATAAAGTTTCTTTTAAATCAAAGAAATAATTTTCTACTTCTCAACCTATCGAGTTGGTTCACATGGACTTGTTTGGACCATCAAGAGTTTCTAGTTTAAATGGGCAGCAATATGTCTATGTTCTAGTAGATGACTTTTCTAGATATACTTGGGTATACTTCTTAACTCACAAAAGTGAAGCTTGTTCTTACTTTGTTAAATATTTCAAATCTGTAGAAAACCTTAGTTGACTTAAGATTAAGACTCTAAGGAGTGATCATGGTCTTGAGTTCAGAAATCAAGACTTTGAATCTTATTGCTCACCCAATGGCTACAGTCACAACTTTTCTTCTCCTAGAACAACTTAGAAGAATGGTGTAGTAGAAATAAGAAATAGAACCCTTTAAGAAATAGCTATAACCATGCTTAATGAGTATGACATGCCTATTAACTTTTGGGATGAAGTTGTAAATACAGCTTGTTATATCATTAATAGAGTCGTAATTAGACCAGTTCTTAAGAAAAGCCCATATGAGTTATGGAATAATAGAAAACCTAAAGTTAGTTACTTTAGAGTCTTTGGTTTCAATGTTTTTATTCTTAATACAAAGGATAATTTGGACAAGTTTTCTTCTAAAAGTGATGAGAGAATCCTTCTTGGTTATTCTTTAACTAGAAAATCCTATAGAGTCTTTAATAAGAGAACCAAATGTGTGGAAGAATCTGTTCACATCAAGTTTGATGAAACTGATCCACATGAGCTTAAAACCTCTCTTGAAAATCTTAAAGAAGATTTATATATTCTGGACCTTAATGACAAATCTAAAGAAACTGCTATAAAAACCTACAGTTCTGGACAAATTCTAGAATCTGATACTGTTGAACCCGAACCTATAAATGATCCTTAAATTTCTAGTCCTACCTTTACTAGATCAAAAAGGATTCTAAAGAATCATCCTTTGGATGCTGTTGTTGGTAATCTTGATAGAGGGACACAGACTAGAGATTCTATAAAAAACCAGGTTGAACATAAAGCCTTTATTTCACAACTAGAACCTAAAAATGTCAATGATTCTATCAATGATGAATTTTGGGTAATGGCTATGCAAGAAGAGTTAAATCAATTTGAACGAAACAATGTCTGGGAATTAGTTGACAAACCCAAGGACACTTTAACAATTGGCACAAAATGGGTTTTTAGAAACAAAGTTGTTGAGTTTGGAAACATAGTTAGAAACAAAGCTAGGATAGTTGCACAAGGATATAGTCAAGAAGAAGTTATAGACTATGAGGAAACTTTTTCACCTGTACCCAGATTAGAATCCATTGGGATATTACTTGCATATACTTCTCATTTGAATTTCAAGTTATATCAAATGGATGTCAAAAGTGCTTTTCTAAATGGTTTTATTGTTGAAGATATTTTTGTTGAACAACCACCTAGATTTATTAATACTCATTTTCCAAATCAAGTTTTTAAACTTTCTAAAGATTTATATGGCTTAATACAGGCTCCAAGAGCTTGGTATGATAGACTTAGTAATTTTCTTATTTCAAAAAGTTTTACTAAATGGATTTCTGATCCAAATATTTTTATTAAAAGAATTTCGAACAATGTTTTAGTAGTACAAATCTATGTTGATGATATTATTTTTTGATCTTATAAAATTTATTTATGTACCGAATTTTCAAAGAGTATGTAAATGAATTTAAAATTAGTTTAATGGGAGATCCAAAATATTTTCTTGGATTTCATGTTTTTCAAAATGAAAATGGTATTATTTGAATCACAGTAAATACAAAAAGGATCTTATAAAACGTTATGGTTTGGATAGTATTAAGGAAAGTGATACTCCTATGAGTATAGTCTATAAATTGGATCTAGATGGCACTGGGAAACCAGTGGATCAAACCAATTACAAAGGTATGATTAGAAGCTAACTTTACCTTACTACTAGTTGACCAGATATTATGTTTAGTGTGTTTATGTGTGCAAGATTTCAAGATAATCCAAAATAATCTCATTTACTTACTGTTAAAGGAATTTTTTAGTAGCTTAAACACACTGTAAACTTGGGCTTGTTTTATCCAAAAAGACAATATTTTGAGCTAATCAGTTATTCAGATGCTAAATTTGATGGTTTCATGTTAGATAGGAAGAGCACAAATGGAACATGTCATTTATTGGGAAAATCCTCAGTATCTTGGTGTAGTAAGAAAAAGAACTCTGTTTCATTATCTACTACTGAAGTAGAATACATTACTGCTGGTAGTTATTGTGCACAAATTCTGTGGATGAAACACACTATTTTGGACTATGGATATGTTTTTAAGCATATTTCAATTAACTGTGATAACACTAGTGCAATTAACATTTCAAATAACCCTGTGTCTCACTCTAGAACCAAACACATTGATGTCAGACATCACTTTTTTAGAGATCACTACCAAAAAGGTTATATTACTCTTGATTTTATAGGAACTGAAAATCAATTAGTTGATATTTTCACCAAGCCCTTAAATTGTGAAAGGTTAAACTCGATTAAACAAGAGTTAGGTATGATAGATCTGTGAAACCAATCTGTGAAACTAATCTATCAAACCAATCTGTCAAACTGATCTGTCAAACCGGTCTGTCTTATCGATTAGTGCTACTGATTGGGTAATACTATTTTTCAAAATTATTTTTGTATGTTTAAAATGGCGTTGTTTTACTTAATCGATATTTTATTATTTATAACCCTAAATGATAAAAATAATGACACGTGGCTATTCCATTCTCTAAAGACCGTTGACCTTCCATTTCTCGGCGAACTCTCTCCACTCTTATCTATAACCCGAGCCTTTTGAATCTTTCCAAGCCTCTCGATTGTCTCAAACCTCAAAATGGCAAGGCAAAAGAGACAGAGCAAGGAATCTGAAAGAACTTCATCTATCAAGCGTGCTTGAGGTGAGTCGAGCAGTATGACGCAGAGGTCCGTGAACCCGAAGCTAGAAAATTGAGAAGTTATAGCTGAAAAGAAAATTTGTTCGGAATGGTTTTTATCTAGCAAGTATGTTCTCTTGAAAGTGTTGGAAACCCAAGGCTAGAAGGAGTGGTTCTGTAATAATGATAGAGTATTTTACCCAAAGCAGGTGCACGAGTTCTATTTGAACCTGGATATAGATTTGTACGGAGTAGAGGCTGCGAGATTGTCTTCTATATTAAAAGGGAAAAAGATTACCTTTTCCTCAAAACAATGGGCTGAATGTCTAGGAGTACCTCACAATGGAAGATACGAGGACAATTCTGGTAATATTCATCCCACAAGTGATTACTTTTCTTATAAGCTATCCCTGGAGTTTTTGACTGGGAAGTCTGAATCGCGAAGGATAATTACTGCGGAGTTAGATGGTGAGAACCGAATCCTGTTCAAATTTATTCAACATCAAGTATGTCCGAGAAAATGTGATTTTGCTGTAGTAAATTATCAAGATGCTTTTCTTTTATTTCTTTTTCTTAATGGTGAAAATATCAATCTATGTAGATATTTTTTTGAACATATTGTTGATATGAAAAAAACATCAAAGAAAGTAACTACTCTATTTTATTCTCAAAAGATTTCTACCATGCTGAAATTCTTAGGCTGTGTGGATGATGGAGATGAGTGTATCTCATCGGTTAGCTTTTGTTTCAACAATGATATTTGTAATATAATGAAAACAAATTGGAACCCATGGAATAAATCTTGGGTTGCTGATGAAGAAAAAAGTTATGTGAGTCCTTCAATCCAACTGATCATCCAAGGAGACCAAGGGAAGTAAGAGATCCTAGCTTAAAACCTGGTGAGGATGTGATCTCTTCAAATGAAGAAGAGGAAGTGGTTGTTCCTAAATAAATTGGTGAATCCAGTAAGAAAGGAATAGAAGAAGAAGAATAAGATAATGAGAATCTAAATGCTGAAGAAGAGGCTGAATCATCTCCTGATGAAAGGAGTGATCCTGATACTGTTATCCAAAAGAGAAGAAGGATGGAATTTGGTTTAGCAAGTCCTCCTCTCAATTTACCATAAATTGAACCGCTTTTAGATGATGATGAATAAGGTTAGACTACTGAATCAACTTCTAAGGAGTATGAATATGAAAATACAGACAGTTCAAGTGAAAGATCAGTTAATGATGATGATGATGATGAAGGTGGTGATGGTGATAAGGTTGATGCTGATGGTGATGGTGGTAGTGGTGAGAGTGAAAGTAATGGTGATGATGCTGATGATGATGATGCTGATGCTCGACCTATTGAAGGTCAGAATGTGATTCTAGATGATCCTCAACCTCAACCTATTGATCAAGAAAATTTCCCTGAGGCTAAGAGGACAGAATAGTTGGAGAGTGATGAGAATGGATAAGTCCTTCCTGAAAATTTTGGACGATCTCAGTTTGTGAAACCTATACACCCTTCATGCAAAGCATCATGGGAAGAGTATCCAGATCTTCTTGTTCTAGGATTAGACTACCCAGAGGAAGGGGAAGTTTTATAAGTGTATCTTTCAGGAATAAGTGATTCTGTTAAGTCTCAATTCATTGCGGAGTTTTTTCAAAGAACATATGTCAGACCTAATCCTTCAGTATCTCAAGGTAGACCTGATCTGGCAGTTGCTCAGTCAGATTTTGATAATTTCAAGGTTGAATTGATTCAAGCTGTTAGGGAGACTGTGAAAAGTGAGTTATCTCATATTCCTTCTCCTATTCCTTTGACTTTATATAATGCTTCTATGAATGATTTGGCTCAATGTGTGGAATGCCTTATCAAACCAGACCTGTGCAATTATAGTGAATTGATTGGAAGGAATATTACCTCTTTGAATCAAACACTTACGGAGTTAGGCAGCAATCTTATTTCTCTTTCAGGTGAGTTCAGACAACCATCTCTCGTATGATGGATGTTTTAAGAAATTTGATAGAACATTTTAAGAAAGAAGATTTGAGGAAGATAAAAGCTGAGATTACTCATGTTATTACTTAGGCTGGAAATGCTAAGGTGACCAAGATCATTGGTCGTGACTTAGACACCTTAAGAGATGTTGTTAGAGAAGAGCTAGCAGCTCTTGGGAAGATTTTATATTTAGATTCTTTGAAGAAAATGAAATATCATAGTGATCATGTGTATAAAATGGTACAGTTGTATTCGACTGATGCTACAAAAGCTCAAAAGGAGATTAAGGAGAAAGTAGATCATTATTTCTCTAAGATCTACACAAATCATGAGTTGAATCATTATATTAAAGTACTGGATGATAATTTGAGACTCCCTCAAGTGACTTAAGCTTTTAAAGCTCAAGTTCAGTAGTTAAAATATTTTACCTCCACTTTAGAAAATTTCATGAAAAATAAGGATGATTTTGAAAAATCCATGATGTACGATGGAGAAGTCATTCAGAACTTCATCATCTTGTTAAAACCCTACCTTCATGTGAAATCAAAATCCATTGTTTTTCCTACAATTGAGACTCTGCAATCATCAGATGTTGCTCCCGGCCAGATGTCTGTTTCTCAATCTCTTTCTAGTATTAGACCAGTCTTTCAACAGCAACCCTCAGAATGACCTTCTTCGAAGCAAGTGACCTTGGAACCCACAGTTCGTCGAGTTCGGGTCATCCTACCTACTTTCTCTATAAGGCATGTTCCACCTCCTACCCAAAAACCTTCTAGACCTTCAATTCCTCCTACTGCTAAAGGGAAATCTCCCTTGCACCCCGAGAAATAGCTGTTACAGTCAAATTTTGATTGGTGTTTGTTTTCCTGAACTATTCCCTCTTGTCTATAATATGTGTACTCATTTTTGGTATGGAATCTTCTTGCTTATCTTCTTTATCTCTTCTTTTAGATAATCCCAAAGGGGGATAGAAATCACAAAGAGAAAATAGTGGAATCATGCATGCATATGCGAACTCATGGAGATCATGTATCTGGATGAATCATGTATCTGGATGGGTGAACTGAATGTCCATACGAGCCCATGCTGGCTATTTATCACATGCATGTATACATAGGGGGAGAAATGATGAAAGAGTATAATTCCTCAGTTATATATATGTTCTGGTTTCTATTATAACCATGTTTTATCTTTTGGCATATATTCTTTTTTATAGGGGGAGCATAATGAATGACATACTCTATTCTCTCTTCATTTATGCCATTGATTTTGTGTTTATCAAAAAGGGGGAGATTATTGAACTCTTTGTGGAATGGTTATTTTATAATTCACAAATCTTAGTTTTATTTATTTACTTTTAGTCTTTTGATCAACTTGTTCTAAATGTGTTTAAATCATATCTACAAATCTTTATCAATTCTCAATGTATGGTTATGGTTGACTTGGAAGTATTCTGGATTGAACAGACACTTTGTAAGAATTCGATGTCTTGACTCACAGATAGTCGTTTTCCTAAGTCACCGATGATGAATGGTCGCACCGATGATGAACGGTCGCACCGATGATGAATGGTCACACCGATGATGAACGGTCGCACCAATGATGAACGGTCGCACCGACGATGAACGGTCGCACCGATGATGAACGGTCGCACCGATGATGAATGGTCGCACTGATAACTATCAAAGGTCTAAAGTGACACTGATGCTAAGATACCGATGTTGAGATATCGATGCCAAGACACCGACGCTAAGACCCTGATGCTAAGACAGCGATGCTAAGACACCAATGCTAATACACGGATGCTAAGACACTGATTCTAAGACACCGATTCTAAGACACTGATGATGTTGAGACACCGATGCTGATGAAACTGAAACTGATGCAGATTCAAAATGTCTCACCAATCTCATGACTCACCGATAGTCATGAAAACTGTTTGAACATCTATAAATTTTTATTTAATTCTAACAGTCATAATTGATGTTTTTAATGCAATTAATGATATTTAATGTCAGTTGTTGGCATGTCAGGAGACCGTACCTTGTATCTATAGAAAGGTAATCATTCCCATTGCTGGAGCTTGTGGAATAAAAAGGAAGATCGAGCTGTAGTAAAAACATGGATGTGTGAAAAGGAATAGAAAAAGAATTCTTCCTTGAATATACATGTGTGACTGAAGAACACACGATGAAGTGGAAAAAGGGGAATTTTTCAAGATCTAAAGAAAACTATTATGCACGCAATCCAGCACTACTGAAGAACATATGAAGAACACTGGAAATCAGAGAACACACTCGCATGTGAAGGACATCAAGCTGAATCACAATACTCTGTTTTTAACAGAAAAACCACAGAATGACTCAGAAGCATCTCTGCTAAATCCAATGAGTCTAGAGCTACACTACCAATCACTAGAGATTTCTAAACTCCAATACATTCTCTCTTACTGATTATTTTACTTACATTTTTTAGCAGTGTGTGTACTCTGTTCATCATACTCGCACACTGACTCCTGTGCTAAACTGGAGGATATCAACATCTTCAAACCAAAATTTCTTACTCTTATTTACCCACGACAACTGTGGAAGAGTTCCTTGTATGGCCTAGTCATTTTTTTCCACAAAGAACCATGGTAGAGGTCCTTGTGTGGCCTGGATAGTCGTTCACCGTTGTTAACCCTGATCCAGGGTGTGGATAAATTTATATAAATTGTTGAGAGGACTAAGTCTCGGCTTGAGACTTAACCTCTTTGTTAACTCTACTGTGCATTTTAATTTAAGTCTATAAGTGTACTATATATTTATTCCGCTGCTATTACTTTGAAATACAAAACTGTTTTAAAGCTACTTTGATAGTTATATTAGCAAGTGTTTATACTTATTGTAAATCAGTAAGTTAGTTTAAAAAGTTAATTTAATCTTCAGATTAAGTTAACTGAGACCTAATCAATCTTTGAGAAACTGATTGAACCTTTACACTCTGTATATATTCACTACAGTATATCTTTGTTTTTAAATTGGGGGATTTTAAGATAAATATTTTTAAGAGAAATTTTAATTGGAACTCAATTCACCCCCTTGATTATCCACTCCAACCAAAAGGAACCATTTATGGGATAATATCAAGCTATTCAATATCACATCCCAAACAATTTTCATCAAACCAACCTAAGATAGCATCACTATCGCACATCTTATCATTATAGAATACACATGTGTAATAAAGGTTAATGTATCTAAACCCTAGTAATATGAATTTTTATATTTTCTTTATAATGAAATATTCTATTTTATTATACCTTTATACATGATTACAAATGGTTTTGATAAAATTAGTTTTTGACATGAAAAATTAAAAATGTATTTTTGAGAAATATAAAAATTAATTTTGAAAATCTTATGATAAATTAAAAAAAATTAAAAAAAATATATTTTAATATAATATTATTTTAAGATAATAAAAATTTAAATATAAATGATAATAAAATTTTGTATTGTCCAATGTAATTTTAATATGTTTCGGAATTATGTAAATATCATAAAAACTAGTGTTTTTTCAATAAATAGGGATTTTTATTTAATAGAGAAAATTCCCATATTTAGAAAATTATTTTGATAAAATATATATTATTTTTGAAATCCTAATTTTAAAATATCCATATGGTTAAATTTTCATAATGTTTTGAGACAATCACATTTTTGTGTAAAAATTAAATATAGTATAAATATACGGACTTTATTATAGAATCAAAATTGACAAAATTTGATGTAATATATTATATAAAGGGACTGTATGAAAAAATATATGTCTTCCATTTAAAATAAATTTTTAATGATATTATATTTATTTTATAACCCTCTAAAAATCCTCTAATTCTTTTATTATAATTGACTTTTTAAAATCAATTCTTTATGGGAATGACTCAGTTCCACAAAACAAATGGTATTATCTTGAGGATTTAAGTTTTATTCATTATAAAATATTTAAAACCAGTAATATTTATAAAAAATTATAGGAAATATACATGGAAGATTGGGGTTTTTTATTATTTTGTCATATAGATTACAAAAACCTATGTTCATAAATTAATAACTAAATCCCCTGTATAATTCTACATATACCAACCCATCTATCTACTGATCTCCACGAAAAACTCATTCATAAAAAATTTCCTATCTTTTTTCCCTTATAACACCCTCCTAGGGTGTTCCCGAGATCTTAATAAGCTCCTAACATGTTTTTAGAAGATCCCTCTTAAGGTAAGGGATCCTCTCCTCTTCCTTTTTATTTCAAGTACATTCATTATATTAAGCCTTTTGATAACCAAATTTTCATATTTTAATGTGTTTTTACACATTTATTTTACTATATTTATGATTAAAATGAAATAATATAACACCATTATCACTCATTAATCTCATCCATGAACCTTTATGTAAACATGTTATGCATTCAAAACAATCATTTTATTTTACATACAAAAATACTGTACTGTGAATACCCATCCCCATTTCCACTCAATATTATTCACCTTGATGGAACTATACTTCATTTATTAGGGAATTCCATTTATGTAACCCACACACCATAATCATGGGAATACAATTGATAAAATAAAATATTATATTGAATGGATGTTTTTAATTATGGGATTAAAAATGATGAAATCCATTATGGGTAACGTTTTTATCAGATAAGATTCCATGTATAGTGAATGGTAGGTTACCCTAATAACACTATATTGATATTTATTATTAGTTATCCTTGAATTATAATTAATATTTCATGATTTATGTTGTTTCCATCTTCCTTATACTTCCTTGTTGTTATCATCTTCTGTCGTGCTTAAAATTTCAAAAATAAGATTCTCACCTTTATATATCATTGTATCATTCCTCTTAACTCACTTATATTATTTTACCCTATTCTAGGTTATGATTAATCCATTTATGGTCAATATATTTCTCCCCTTTATTATGTACATCCCAATTTTATCTAATTTAGAATAAAAATAAGGATAGCTTTTATGAACAAGTTAAGAAGTTGTAAATAATGTTATTGTACCCTTGTTTCATGTTAATGTATTATGTATATAATTATCCAAAAAAATAGTCCACCTGATATTTTAGGATTTTATTAGGTGTTTATTTTTGTAATAAATCTTGTATTATGGTTTATTATAGATTTTTGTTGTCGGAAAAAATGTTGTCTATCCATCATGGGTTTGCATCAAAAGTTTAAAAATTTATAATCAATGAATCAATAATACTGGGAAGTCTCATGGCTGTTTAGGGTTAAAATGGATAATAAATATATGGAGAAAGTGTATTTCTAAAATTATGTAGAAATCATTTTAATTAAGAAAATATTGTAATTGAAATGATATAAAACATGTGAGTGATATTAAGAAAGACCACCAGGATGTACAAGATAAACCAGATTTAAAATCCACTCACTCTTACAACTCTAAATATTCTAGAATAATATATTGATTTTTATTTAAATGATACTAATTATATATATGTAAACGAACTAATGGGTCAATTCCCACTTTATTTAGTATTATAGATCACATAAAATCATTTTCATAATTTTTATTGAGTGGTTGAATCTGGAATAATTGACCTCGGTACTTAATTAGGTAAACACAATTTAATCCTTTAATTAAAAATTATTTTAAATTATTAACCAATTAGATAATTTTAGTAAATAATTCCTAAAATTATTATAATTAAATTTAAACATATTCAATCCTCAATAAAACATTGTAAAAAATGGTCTAAAAATAGCAATTTATTATCCATCATCCATTGAGAGATTACTCAATGTAGTTTCATCCTAGACTCAATATCAAACATCTTAAACAAGTATTTATATGGAAAAAATAAATTAAATATAAAATAAAATATATATACTCAATTAATTTATATTGATTATCAATTATTAAATCCTTCACTTTTATAGTTTTTTCTTCTTATTCATTCCTAAAACTATACTAAATTAGTGGATCTCATATTAAATTTATCATAATTAATTATAACTACTATCTTAATCTCTTTTTAATCATTTCGTAATTGAGTCATAATAATGTGGAATGACCTCATTCCAAATTCTATAATATTTATTCAAATACATATTATCATTAATTAAATATCAATGTCCAATTGACTACATGTTTCATTACTAATGTAAAAGTAGAATGGCCCCATGAAACATTCCTTAATTGCTAATATCCTGATTTTATATGTTAATTACATAAAATGAAATATTTTCTTTATAACATGATTCCATTTTTTATTAAATTTTTCATTTCGACTCCCATGTATGCTACTTAGGAAAAATGTTACAATAAAAACTAAAACACGCAATTAAGTTTTAGATAAACAAAAAAATAAAATAAAAAATATATAAGATTAGTAAAAAAACCCAATTTTATCAATGAAAATGAAATATTAAATCATTTAAACATTATAGTGATATATTTTTTAAATAACACAATGGTTGTGTTGGTTTTATTTTTTGGTAAAAAGAGTATAAATATGACATTTTCTCATAGGTGACTATGGAAAAACCAAAATTATATAGATAAGATGATTTTCATATATATGTGAAAAGGAATATAAGTTGAAATCATTATAAATGAATATAAAGGAAGAAAATATATCATTATTTCCTTAGAATACCCTATTGGATAGATTATATAGAGTAGTATTCACATGTTTTTTATATAATTTTTATCTTAATATGAATTAATTTTAAATTTTTGTGTTTTTTAGGGAACATTCTAAAATAAATTTTTTATATTATAAGAGTAAACAGATACTAAACATATTGAAGAACAATAATTAATAGAAAAAATATGGATATAATAAAGAGGTAATCAAGTTACTTGGAAATGAACAATGTAGAATAATTATTTGCTGTATTAATTTATAATTGAATCTAGAGAATTATAGAATTATATTGATAATTGTTAAAGTTAATTAAATCATATAAGTGAATATATAGTGGATAGATAAGTCTAAAGAATAATTAAATAGAGCCTAATGTGATTGTAAGTATTCATAGGGGATTATAAATTTTAGAGAATCTAGATAATTAATCTTTGCGTAATATTCATCAAGAGGTGAGGATAAGAAGATTGAAAAAGTACTCAAGAGTTTACCAAGGGGAATATAATCTACATTACAGTGGAAGATTTGAAATTTGGTTATGTATAGAACCATGTTTTAATTTATACGAGTTGTCAAGAATAGTTTAGCTGAAATTTGACAATGGAATTAACCATCATGAACCCCTAAAAGTTATCTGATGAATTTTTAAGAGTCATTTCAACAATGGAATATAATATTTAGAATTAAATAACAATTATTATAGATTCATTCGAATAGTAGAGTATAAAGTATTTAAAGTTAAGAGAAACATAATCATAAATAATAATTTTGTATGATTCATTAGTCATCCAAACTTTTGGAAAATCAATGAACTCACAGAGGAAGATAAATTCATTTACTGTTATATAAGAGTTGTCATCTAAAAATTGGACAATGGGTTGGAATATACCTAATATAATAATATTAGGAAGGTGGAAACATAATATTCAATTCAATCATCCATCCATTAAAATCCTTTTGGGACCCATGAAATATAAATACCCTTAGAGGTGGGTGAATCAATGTATATAAATCATTAAAAAATGAACCCTCACCAATAATCTTACTCCTTTATTATATAAAACTACCCTCTCTCTCAAAATTTATATGAAGACATAAATGAATTAAATAATGGGAATAATTAATTTACTTATTACTCCCAAACAATTCTAATCTAAATATCATGCAATGGAAATTTTTCAAGCACCTGAAATACCAATCCAATTATTTGTTGGTTACAATTCAATGAAACCTCATTGAACCTCTAGGTTTACAACCCTCGTACAAATAAAGAAATTAATACTCCCACACACTCGAATTTCTAAATACCCACATGATTTTTTCTATCTTCATCCCCATAACCAAAGAGTAATTTTACACTATAGTGTTGTATCATTTATTCACATCATTCAAACTCAAATGGTATCCATGATGGTCTAGTTAAAATAGATTTATAATCTCTTCCCATTGAATTTAAATCACAAGTATAGAACTACTCTCATGTCTTACCTAACACTATGATCATCGATGATCATTATTCCTACTTTTAAAAAATAAATATATTTCTCATATTTTTAGAGAACCACCATTCAACCTTCTAGATAGATCATTAATCAAACTTGAAAAGTGGGGAATATTATTCCAAACATTTTACAAAAACTACATCATAATCATTCCTTTAATTCCTTGAATTCATTCCTTAAATATAGAAAATATATATCTATTGTTCTTATAACTCCGAAATTTCAGGATGTTAGATTTAACACCATGGTGTGGCCTTTAGATATCTCTTAAACCTTGAACATGAGCTTTAGTTTCTCTAAAACACATAACATCCCACCATATAATTTAATAAGAATAATCTGAATAAAATTTCTTGCATCCGCAAAATATGAAAGGGCTAAAAATCCAATATTTTTCTATAACTCACACACTATTATGAAACTTATACCTTTTTGTTATGGTTACTAATACTCAAAATAAATGATCCATAAATACTGATTTTCCATGGCTTAGAACCCTTTAAAAAGGAATAACATCCAAAATATGATCTAACAGCTTTAGAACGTGGCTATATCCCTCATATCATGACTATTTAATAACCTATAATTGGGAAAGTAAATAATTTTATGTATCCAACCACCTAAATAAAAAAGAATCATATGTACTATGATAATTTTCTATATTTCCATCTAAAAATCCATTCATAGTGTAATGTAGACTCCCATGGTGTGACAACCAATATAGATAAAAGCCCAAAGGCCAACCATTATAACTATATCATCTTCCATAGAATGTTTATAGCATAACTAAAGGCATCTATGTGCGACGTTTATAATTCTTCTAATGATAAAAATTATTTCACATGTTTTCAATGAATCATACATTCTTTCCCAAACACTGTTACGCATACATGGAAGCCAATATCATTATTATTTCACTTAAGAACACCTTTTTTGGGTGAACCATGTTTTCCTGATGAAAAATATTTCCTTACATATAAAATTTTATTTTATCAATAAAATATCTTTCTAAAACACCTTATTCCTCTCACATCACCTTGTAATATCCTCTTAAAAATATATAAATACCTTTTCAAAAACTTCAATCCCAAATATACCCCAAAGGGATTTGATTTAGACACATCTCCATTAGGGTTTGTTGGAAACTCTTCCTAAAATAATTCAACACCTCTATATCTGATAACCTAATAACTAACAACATCCATGGTTTGAAATATCTATAATTTATATTTCATGTCAATAATTCACTAATCATCAACATTAATCCCATGTGAGTCGTGATCTTTATGAAAAAAATAATTAAATAAAAATTTATACATCAAAACACATCCCATTATTTCCATGGTCTTAAATGCTTCACCAAGATGTGTCTCCCATAGAATAAACATTATTGAACTCCCCCCATTCCAAAACTCTAATATAAGATTTATCCACCATTTCTATTACTAAAGAACACTCCCAGCCTCTATCTTCACAAAACATGGACAACTTATCCCATATAATAGCTTAGCCTAATAAAATCCAATACATCATATCCATATAAAGTCTTTGAAAAAATATACCCCATTATTAATGAACCTAAAGAAAGATTATCAAAAAATTCATAATTGAGGGTTTGAAATCCAAAAAATTAATTCAAGAGTATTACCAAAATTTTCTATAAACAATAAATTACAATTTGGAGAGGGTGTAACAAATCCAAACCATTTAGTTATTTAGATATGGTTGGACTCTAATATCCTATTGATTCATCTTAAACTGAGATTTGGGTAGTTTATTTCTCATGATATCTATATCTAGATTATTTTTTGACATATACTCGAATTTTGAAATCCTTTTTTCAACCTTATCCTTAAAGAATGATAATTTATCTCTATATAATTTTTCCTTTAATAATGGCTAAGATATTTTCAAAGATTAATAGCACTTGATTTATCACATTTAAAATAAATAAAATATTTCACATCAATTTTGAAATTTCAAAAGTTATTACATCATCTATAGTAGTTTAGAGTTGCATTTTTAGTCATTATGTATTCATCCTCTTTGATGTTATTTGAAATAAAGTTTTACTTATTTATTATCCATTAAATACACAAATATATAAGATATAATTCAACATGGAATGTTGAATTATAATAATCTACTATACCATCAAAACCCATGTCTGTTTATCCAAAAAAACTCATCTTGATATATTCTATGATAAAAAAATAGAAAAATTACATGCTTCTGAGGTGCTGAATAATTCATTTAATTTATAGATAGAATGATTCTTTAAGATAAAATTGATACTGTGTGGCTGGTTATGTGGAAATAAAAATGTCTGGTCATCTTTTTTTGAAAAAAAATAGTCTTCCAATCAATTTCCTTTATTCTATTATATTGATCATATTCCAATAATATTATCTTAATAACTATATATAGATAGCCATAAGTGTTATCATAGTTCTTTCATCATTCATTAAAAATATATTAGGACCTTATTTGGAATATTTCTATAGATAAATATGTTTAGTATCCCTTCCTTGAGTTATATACAAACCAAGTAAAAATAACAACTCCCCGAACATGGATATCCCAAATTCACAACACATATATTCTTAAAAATATTACATTATAAATCTTTTAATACAGCAGAAAATATTTTATCCACTTAAATGAGAATAAATATTGTTTAATCATTCTTACTTGTGATGTATATATTTTGATTAACTATAGTTCGCTGGAATCCTAATAATCTCAACTATTGATCAATCCAAGAATATCAAGATATTGGTGACTAATTAAACCCATAACCATCCTTATTAATGATGAAATAATTTCTCTAATTTTCCCTTATAGTAAATCAATCAGGTTTCTTTATGTGTGAATAATCATAAAGAAATCTATGGATTAATACTGATTCTAAAACCATTTAGTGCACCTCGAATCCTCTATGTAGTAAGGTTTATAACTAATGTATAATTGTTTCCACGAGGGAAATGTGTGAAAAGGTATTATAAATATCAATTATATCAATCTTGGAATTGATCCTAAAAAATAGACTTGATTTTAGAAGATCTAATTTTCTATATTCATTGAGTTTTTTCTGAAACACACAACAGGTTCTAGTGATATTTTTTCTACATGAATCAACAAAATTTCCCATGTTCCATTATTCTCGATATAGTCAAACTATTTATGCATCTCTTAGACCCAATTGTGATCATTACTCGAGTTTTAAAAATAATTATGATCTACATGATATAAAAAAAAGAATTTTTATAGTGCCTTTATCCTATATTCATACACTCAAACTACCACTACTACAAAATAAGCCTTTAACAGTGATAAAAATTTCCTTTAACAAAGCATGATAAGTGCTGACTTCCAGAGAAAATTTAAAATCCCTAGTCCTATCAGTGATTTTATTTAGCACCTTTAAAGGGGACCTTCATTGGTTCTTATAGAAGAACTAATAAAGTTTACCTTTACCATTGTTTTTAAAAGTAATGATGAAGGACCTATTTATTAGCGCTTTTAAAAGTGCTCATAAAAAGGAATACTGGAGTGTATTGTAACATCACATTGTAGCACCAATGTATTGTTCTAAAATAGCACACTACACCACTATAGAAACCACCAGATATCACTAAAATGAGGTACCAATAAATAATTTAATGGAAATAAAATTTAAAACACAAATATTAGAAAAAAAATACATTATAGATAGTCCAAACATTGGTTTACACAATTTTATAAGTAAAAAATTTATTACATACATTCAAATTCCACAATGTTCCTTTTTTATATTAATCTTGACCCCAAATCATTCTATTATATAATAAACTAGCCTTTCTTGAGAAAAATAACTCACATGTATAAGAAAACAATTCTTATGCTAGTAATAAAATAAATAAATAAATTAACATAATGTGTTAAAATTAAACTAAAATTTGAGTAATTCCGGGAACACTGTGTATCAGATTGAGTTGTGGTTAATTATTACAAATCACACCATTTCTTGTTCATATTCATGCATTATCAAATTTAAAATAAATTAAGTATAATAAAAATCTCCAAAGGTTTATCCTATTATTGTGTCTGGTGGTGGTGTCTGGGAGGTCTCGGTTTTGGTCCTCCTTGTGCACATTTAGATTGTTTTTTTATTCCCACTCCTATGAATAGTGTAATATAAATAAGTATAAGAAAAAAATATTAAGGAAATAAATTAACAAATATAACATAGAATTATGGCAAAACAATCCATGCTCTTTTTCTTGGTTTTGGCAATGTGATGAGCCTTTGAAAATAAAATTACACTTATATATTGAAAAGAAATAGTTGGAGTCACATCATTAACCCCATGCATCAGATTACGGTGTGGTAGATTCCTATATTAATTACATGAATGTTGTATCATTTTTCAAAAGTATCAATACAATCCAATTTTTTCTCGATTTTGAGTATTTTATTTTTATTTTTTTCATGCACATTATCTCATACCGGTAACATCGTGTATTAGTTTAATGTGATATTAATTCACAAAAATTACTAATTAAATTTGAATAATTTTCCTAAATTGTCAAAAAAAATCCAAGTGTTTATTCTTGGCTTTCTGTGAGTGACACTTTTTGCACTAAAATATACAGTTTAAGATCATAACGGACACTTTGAGTCATACTAGGAACATCATGTATCAGATTGAGGTGTGGAAGATTCTTACCTATCAAAAATGACTTATGGATTTTTTTTCTTAATATATCAAAAAAATACAGATATATTTTCTTAGTTTTGAGTATGTTAGTTGTCCTTTTTACTAAATTCAATGTCAATTTTAAATACAAAGATCACTTAGAGTCATACCAGTCACACCATGAGTTAGATTAAGGTGAGGTTAATTCCTACACATCCCAAATGAATTATGGATCATTTTACTAATGTATATAAACAATATGAATTTGTTTTTTCTGTTTTGAGTAAGTCACTTGCCTTTGTTAATAAAATGCCATTTTAAAGTGGATACATGTACATTGAATCATACAGATCAAATCATGCATCAGTTTGATGTGAAACTGATTCCTACATGCCAAAAATGACTTATGAATCATTTTATTAAATTATCATGAAAATATATTTAGTAAATTTAAAACATAAACTTTGAGTCCTATCAGGAACATTGTGTATTGGATTGAGGGGTTCCTGATTCCAAAACATCAAAAATGACATATTTATAATTTTTAAAACGTTTCGAAACAATATTAATGTTTTTTATCAGTATTTAGTAGATTATTTTTTCATTTTTATTAAATTTTTTGTCAATTTTAAATAATAATATGCACATTAGGTCATACCAATCAAACAATGTGTTGGGTTTTGGGGCAGCTAATTACTACATGTACCAAATCACAGATGGATCATTATCCAAAATTATAAAAACAATCGGAATGTGTTTGATTTATTTTGATTATGTCACTTTTAATTTTTACTAAAATTTCATTCTAAAATGAAAACATGCACTTTGTATCATTATAATCACATCATGTATCAGTTGTAAATGAGGCCATTACTACACATAACAAATGATTGATGAATTAATTTCCTAAATTATGAAGAAAAATAGTCCATTTTTCTTGGTTTTTGGTGACTAATCATTTTTGAACTAAAATATTGATTTTAAATTGATAACAGACACTTTGATTCATAGTGAATACATCGTGTATCGGATTTTGGTGAGACTAATACATTCTTGTCAAAAATGATGTATGGATCATTGTACTAACATATCAATACAATCTGAATGTTTTTATCAATTTTGAGAAGTTTAGTTGTCCTTTTTTCTAAAGTTGATGTGATAATTAAATAAAAAGAGGCACTTAGGGTTATACAAGTCACACTGTGTATCGATATGAGGTTTGGTTGATTCCAACATGTCTAAAATTACTATTTCATCATTTTACTAAATTATAATAATAATATGAAACTCTTTTCTTGGTTTTGAATATATCACTTGTCTTTTTTAATAAAATTTAATTTTAAACAATAAACATGCACGTTGACACATACTGATCACATCATATATCAGTTATATGTAAGACTAACTCGTACATATCAAAAATGATTTTTGAATAATTTTTTGAAATTATCAAGAAAATACAAGTATGATTGTTTGGTTTCCAATGAGTGACTCTTTTTAAAATAAAATGTTGATCTTAAATTAGAAATAGATACTTTGAGTTATATCGGGAATATTCTGTATCAGATTGAGGTGTGTCTTATTCTTACACATCAAAAATTACTTGTGAATGATTTTCTTATTGTATCAAAAAAATATGAATATGTTTTCTTATTTTTGAGTATTTCAATTTTCTTTTTTACTAAACATAATATCAGTTTTAAATATAAAGAATCGCTTCGATTCATACTGGTCACAACTTGTGTTGGATTGAGGTATGGCTAATTCCAAAAAATACAAAATTCTCAATGAAAAACATAACATCCAATGTTACCACAATCTCTATTTACTTTATTTGTCAAAATTCTAACAATACATGTTTACTCGATGTTCTTACCCAAAAACCCTTTCTCGTTGTTGAAATCTAGTAAAGAATTGGAAACTCATATGTCCATTACATCAAGATAAATAACCACAATGTTCACATTGTCTTCATATACTCTTATGGATTTAAAAAACAAGAATGGTTTTATAGCTAAAAACATCAACTCAATATTCACTTTTTATAGTTCAACAAATAAAGGAAATGAAATCGTTGTAACATTGGTAGAAAGTAAAATGTTATCGATTTTTTAGCATGTAGTTGATAGTTAAAATCAAAATATGACTTCCTGAAAGATCTATAAAAAAACTAAATAAGTATCAGATAAAAATAACAAGAAATTTAACTTAAAAATAGTATATAAAATAATAAAATTTTTAATTATATAAGTTTTTGGAATTCACCATTTCCTGATGGTTGTATCATGACCCATTTCTATGTTGTCCTTATCTTAGTTGTAGGCTCAATTTCAAATATCTCATGAGCATGAGAGGATTTGAAAAAACCACCCCAACATGAACAAAAGAATCCACTTGTATGAGAAAAAAATCATTATATGAGTAATAATAAAAATGAATAAATTAAACATAAATATAAAACAATAAATTAATTATATAGACAATGATTTTACTGTTAAAAAATAAAGATTACCTCTATGATTGAGTATTTAAGGGGACTTGTTGGAGAGTGATAAATTCCAATACTACAAGGGTGAGAAGTTTTTGGGGGGGAATAATTATTTGGAATTATTGGTGCAGAAAGGCATGAAACAATGACAAACCACCCCAATAGAAAAAATTAAGCCACCATTCTAAAAAAACCATTATTATGTGAATATTAATAAAAATAAAAAAATAAAACATAAACATAAAATAATAGATTAATTAAATGGAAATTTATTTTACTATGAAAACATCAATATTACATGTGTGATTGAGCATAGGAATCATCATTGTAGCACCTCGAGATTTTATGAAAAATATTCTTTTAATTTCATTGATGTCTTCTATTATACACCACAGCAATTTTATCTTGTACTATATGCAACATCGTATTAGCTTGCAGTATACGCAGCGCTATTCTTGGATCGTGTTACACACAATTTCAAGTTCATTTTATAATAGTCATTCTACGCAACATTGAGTGTGTTTATATATATATATATATATTAAATGTATAAATAAAATATGGTTGGATTCTGTTATATGAAATAACGAAGGATTCTTTCACAACACAGAACCCTGACCTGGCTTGCATTACACGCAATCACGACCTTCCTCGATAGCGTGTGTTGTACGCAATACCGAGTTTTACTAAACAACGATATATTATTATAATATTATTCTCAACTAGCCTTTATGAATAGTATAAACTAAAATTTGAATTTTATAACATTATTATTCATCTTATAAATTTTCTAGAACATTTTATGTGAAAAAAATAAATTTTTCGGGTAAAATAAGTATTTTTCAAAAAATGCAGTTTTGCCGCCTTTTGATGGCGCACCCACTTTAAATCTTGTTTTTGACAAGATTATAAGTTAAATTTTACAAAATAAAATTATTCTTTTAAATAAGGATATAAAATTTTACCTTGGATAAAATTTTCATGTTATTCTGATAACTTTTATATTTTAATGAATATTAAAAACACGTTATTTTTTAATTAAAAACAACTTTTTTCATCGTAATAATTTATGTGGTTAAATTATAATATTTAATGGTATTAAAGTATAAATAGAAAATATTTTTACCATTTAATATAATGTATGTCATTAGCATTGATTTTAGTTTGAATTCGTAGGTTAAATCAATTCAATCTTTTGTAATGTTTTAAAAAAAACCCCGTTTTCTTTCGACAACGGGATTAATTTTAATTTAATTTCTGAAACTTATGTGTACTGAATTTGGAAAAATGGATTCCATATTTGGAATCAGTGGGTCCAAATTATATTTATATACTACTTTTTATTTTGGGGCATTATGAATAGTAACTATGGTAAATTTTATTTACCATAGTTAAAGGTAAATCGGGTAATTAAGGGTAAATATAAGATTATAAAATTACCCTAACACCTAACAAAATCCTATTGGATGACTAAACGTTGACCCATATCACCTAATGGTCGAATTAGAATCATTTAATGGACTTTTTCCATGAAAATAACTTAATTATTATTAAAACCGAAGAAAGTGACAACATGTCACTCTCTTAAATCTTATAAGTATATTAATTCTAATTTAGTGATAATCTTCATGAAACTTCAAAAATGAATAGTCTCTAGAAATCTAATGAAATTATATAGATCATATGAATTTATTTATAATTTTTAGTGATTAAATAATTATCATTAATTGTAACACAATAGTGATGCAGAAATTGTTTATCTAGTGAAAAATCAAGAATATAGTTTTTATTAAACTAATAGAAAGCATAAAATGCCCAAAACCCTGACCAAAACTTATTTTTCATGTACATATAAACCATAATAATCCAATGGTCGAATATTTGACCATTTGGAGCCTTATAAAAGCGATTATGACACTTATATTATTTTATTTTAAATGATGCCAAAGTTGTCACCTTCATAATTTAACAAATATAAAAATTTAAATATTGTTATTTTAAGATGATAAATTCGAGTAAAAGTATTATTATAGACGGTAATAGATTTATATTTATCATAGGATTTTATTTTTAATTTTTATGCAACAAATAAGTATATTAAATAATTATACAAAAATGTTGTAGTAATTATTTTATTAAGAGATAAACCAAATAAATGGTTTTAAAAATTATAAAATAAATATTATATGAACTATTTAATGTGCTACACTAATTTTCTAGATACATATGACCTTTTATTATTCTATTAAAGCTTTTATTTCGAACATATATTCTGTATATATTTTATTTAAATTCAAATAAATGAATAGTGTCAAAATTGACACTATTGTTATATTATAAAAATAATATATTATAAAATTGTTTAAAAATCACAAATATATTTAAAAATTATAAATTTATATTTATATGGTATAAAATGTTATAAAGTACCCAATTATGGAAAATTAAAAACAAATAATTAATTATTTGTTATAATTTAAATTTTAGAATGTTATTACCACAAATAAAATTAAATTGATTAAATTAGGATAAATCAAGTTGATAATGTTTAAATTAAATTTCTAACATGTCTAAATTTAATTGGTTGATGGTATTACAACCCTATATCATATAAGCTTCGGATATGAGTCATTTTTGAAGGTTTTTATGTGGGGTTAGATTTATTATAAATTAATATATTTAAGAATTCCAAAGGTGCCCCTCTCCTCCCTTATAAAAGGGCACCTCCTCCCTCTCTTCCTCACACCACTTTGAGCCTTCAAGCTCGGACAACCCCTGCCAAATTCTCTTCTCCACTTCCCTAGAAACATCCTAGAGGTCCTGGTCTTCTTCAAAGACCAATTTTAGTTCCCTAAGAGGAGGTCTCAAAGAGGCGCTTCAAAGAAGAGGTAATGTCCATTACCGAATCTTTCAAGTTTATTTCTTCTTCCACTTCTTCTTTTTTAGTTGTTTTATTATGAGTTAATAACATCAGTATCAATAATATACTGATATGTTATTATAAGTATGAAACAACCATATTTCACCATCTATACATCCAACGGAAAACCAAATCACCGCGCGTGCGTACGTACGGAATACCGTCTCCACGTCGTGGTGTAATCTATTTTCCACCACCACCTTACTTGGATGGGTATAAGGGTGAAAGTAAATAATATATATGATTATTTTAAAGTGATATTTATTCTGTAATATTATACATAAACTTTAATACAATTCCACGATCTTGGAAATGATATCATCGATCATGCGTACGTACGGACTACCGTCTCCACGACGCGATGAAGGTCACTCTCCATGTTAACCATTCATGAATGATTATAAAGTATATAAAATGAATAATAATGACATATATGAAATAATAATGATACTAGATTTATATATATATATATATATATATATATATGTCATTTACTTAATTCCATTTAATTCAAAAGGGAAACGAAAACAACGTTCATGCGTACGTACGGCCTACCGTCTCCATGAACGGTGTATTTCATTCCTTTTATCGATCTATAATATATATATATATATGATGAATATATATTATATCTAAATCATGTTTTACATTCTGGAATTATGTAAATCAGGATATAAGTAATAATATCAAAAACGACAAGTCGAAACACATACGATAAATGAAATGATTTTACCCAAAACGCCGATTTAACATGGAATTTACAAAAGAACGGGTAATATAAAGTCATAAGTGAAACATATATGATATCATAACAATTAATATGATTCTGTAATAAGTCAATGACATTATTTAAATCATTATACAGGAGGTTTGGATACATAAGAAGCATATCGGACCTAAGGTAAGGGATAATTTTGCAAATCTCATTTTTATCTGAGATTTCTTATTCTTAAGTATTTACTGGGGTTATTGATATCATCCATGTCCATGTTTTATAAAAGTGTATTAATGTATGTTTAAAGTCCTTTTTACACATTTTGACTTTTACCCCATGGTATGGAAGGAATCTTTCTTTTATTTACCCAAAAAGGTACTTTTTGACTTTTCCGACAAACGTACGAGAAGAATGTTTTTTTAACGTATACGGCATGAAAGGATTTTTACGGTTTTATAAAGCCTTATTTTCATGAAGCTTACTCCAAAATATTTCTTGACTATTTTAAAAAAAATCCTTTTCTTTTAAAATTGCATGACATTTTGTGAAAAGAAAACTATTTTGAAGAAAAAAGGATATTTTCCTCAAGAATTCATTTCAAGTGTTTTATCCAAACCATATTCATCTAAGATGACATTATTTCACATGTGTATGTTTCAAGTATAATGTCTCTATGATTTACATGGTTTCACTTTTCTTATTATGAAATAATATCCATTTCGTTTATATGGATTATGTGATGACGGGATGATGTTTATGAAACCCATTTTATTTATTGGGTTTTTATGAATGATGTATGTTTATTTTGTGGCACAAGTAAGAATGGTTTAAATATGATATGGGTGGGACCTATATCTCCCTCCAATGCATTGGGTAAATATTTTATATAACATGAGATAGACATGGCTGGAATGGTAAGTTAATCTGGTTCAGTGTTACAGGACTGAAACGAGGAGTGAACTCGATTCAGAAAGGGACATTGTCCACTAAGATGGTCTTGGCAGCAATGCCTTGGCTACTATGGAAATCTTTACATGTGCTTAATGGTTGCCACAATTACATGTTTTATTCCCATGTTATTTTATCATGATTTATGTTCCAGTATGATCTATGCCTTATGTACTTCCATGTTTTATGTCGTTGCTCAAGATTTTGATGTTTAAACATTATGTTCATGTTTTTAAGTTCAAATGTATATGGTATGTTTTATTTTATCCATTCTTACCCTTAATGAGCATTTGAGCTCACCCTTTTTATGTTTTCTTTTCCCCCAGGATTAAAAGAAATGTTTTAGGTGGGGAAAAAAAGTGGAAGATCTTTATGGGAGATGTTGAAGATCTTTCACGACGATTAGAAGATTAGGTTCCAAGATTCCAAAGACACTAAACTATTACAGTCCTTGTGTGTCTGTTTTTGTTATGTATTAAGTATTCCATAAAAGTAATGTAATGTCCATGTACGTCAAGCTTTGGGTCTCTACAGTTGGTATTAGAGGAAAGGTTTAGTCAACCTTTGGAAACTGGGATGCAAAAACATTAGTGAGATCCCTAGAGATATTTCTAAGGTATGTCTAGGGATGTCCCTAAAGATAAGTATACGTATAGGATGTAGTTATAGAACTACGATAACGATCTTAGATTTTAACCTAAGATGTTAGATATTGAGGGTGCTCCCCCATTACTATGTTGTTTTCCCTATCATGATTTTTTTCCTCTCACACTATTCTTTTTGGGTTTTAGAAAATGGCTGGAAATAGGAAGATGCATGATAATGGAGGATATGATGGACAATTGAATGATATTCTTCATGAGAAACCAAATGAAACGGGATTTGGAAGTCCAAACATCGTTATTATGCCTAATCATCAATCTCATAATATGATCAATAATCTCAACTTTGGTATGTTTCCCGACTCAGATAATAAGAGAAAGATGGAGTTTCATAATGATCATAGAGGAAAGAAAGTTCAATTTCCCTCATGTAAATCATGTGGGAAGAGGCATCGAGGAGATTGTTTCAAAGGAACTGAAAGATGCTTTGGTTGTGGAAAATAAGGACACAAAGCCAGTAAGTGCAAATGAAAAGGTTCAGTTAACACCATGGATGAGGATAATGGTATTGCTATGACATCAACAATGGCTAAATGTTTTAAATGTGGAATGTACGGGCATTATGCAAACCAATGCCCTAAGGGAAGGTCTCATGAAGAGAATCAGTATGGTCGTATTGGTAGTATTTATGTTGATGATGATAAAGAGACTACAAATGATATGTGAGATGAAAGAGTTGTTGAAGCTCGGTCAATGTTTTAAGAAGGTAGTGGAATGATTACAAGTTTATCAAGTGTAATGTTGTATAAGTAATCTCATGGTACTATGGAATAAAGTGACATCTAAGGATTGATACAATGTTGTCTTTCCTTAAGTTTTGAAAGTGTATGATTAATGGTACCAGTAACCATGAAAGGTTATTCATATATTTTTGGAAAGCAAATGATATGCGCATAATGAAGGGATAAGAAGATAATGAGATGTTTGATTGTATTCATGAGCTCATGACTAATATAAGGACTGAGTGATATTATGGTTTGAGGAGAAAGAATTTTTGGGATTTTGGTACATGGAATGTGTTAAAATTTAACAAAATTCATGTTTTCCCTAAGGTTTAATGGGTATTCATTTTTCAAAAGAATACATGATTGGAGTGTGACCAACAAGATATATGGGGGATAAATGATGTTATTCACATGCTTGGTTGATAACAATTCAAGTAATCGTTTTCTTTATACTATGAGCTTGGACCGAAGTATTTTAGATAAGCCTAGAGATTAGAATGGATTATTTTGGACATAAGTTAGTATTGTTTAAGGATAGAAATTTTTTCAATATTATTGATGCGGTGTTATAGTAATGTAGTTTTAGAAAAAGAACAAACTGCAGGACGGGCGACAGCCCATCGCATCGGACAAGGCTGTAGGAATCGAACCCACAACCAAAGTGAGACTGGCCTTTATCGTCTACCACTGGCCTACAGGAAGTCCCTGGTTAGTAGAAACTAGTTTTATTTTATTAAGCTGTATGATATATGAAGTATAAGTTCATTTTTGGAATCGTATATGATTAACCTCACCATAGATGGACTCATGTATATTTGATAAATTTTCTTGAAACAGATGGAATGACCCATCATTCTATCACATGATCTGATAACTCTTCACGAATAACAAATTCAACTTCATTTCTTTTAGAGATGAAGTGGAAATTGTTCAAAGCACGAACAACAGTGAGATTGTACCAATATCAAGAAAATATTTCTTCTAATTCAAAATTTTCAACTTTAGGGAAATGATATTGAAAACCAAAAATGTTGTCTTATTGCTCTTATATCCGATGAATCAGATGGTACCTTAGATCATCACAAATATATGGATTTGTGATTGATGGCTTTTTCATAGCCTTGTTCTCTACCACTCTCCATACGAACATTATGGTTAGATTTCGCTTCCATATCCTTATTTTCACCTGTGTTCTCCTATGTGGAAACCCAGTGACTAGTTAATTTGGGTAACCGTTACATTTCATACATTAGTTTTTTAAGTCAACTTTTTGTATTCCTTTTTACGATGTGGGTTTCTATTAAATAAATTTTCAAGTAGCAAAACATTTATAACCCCGACGAATTTCAAGGGCGAAATTCATTTTAAGGGGGGTAGAATGTAACACCCCGAGATTTTATGAAAAATATTCTTTTAATTTCATTGATGTCTTCTATTATACACCACACCAAGTTTAGCTTGTACTATATGAAACATCGTATTATCTTGCAGTATACGCAATGCTATTCTTGGATCGTGTTACACACAATTTCAAATTTGTTTTATAATAGTCATTCTACGCAACATTGAGTGTGTTTATATATATATATATATATATTCAATGTATAAATAAAATATGGTTGGATTATGTTATATTAAACAACTAAAGATTCTTGCACAACATGGAACCCTGACTTGGCTTGCATTACACGCAATCACGACCTTCCTCGATAGCGTGTGTTGTACGCAATACTGAGTTTTACTAAACAACGATATATTATTATAATATTATTATGAACTAGTAATTATGAATAGTATTAACTAAATTTTGAATTTTATAACATTATTATTCATCTTATAAATTTTATAAAACATTTTATGTGAAAAAAATAAATTTTTCGGTTAAAATTAGTATTTTTCAAAAAACGCAGTTTTGCCGCCTTTTGATGGCGCACCCACGTTAAATATAGTTTTTGACAAGACTATAAGTTAAATTTTACAAAATAAAATTATTCTTTGGAATAAGGATATAAAATTTTACCTTGGATAAAATTTTCATGTTATTCTGATAATTTTCATATTTTAATGAATAGTAAAAACACGCTATATTTTAATTAAAAACAACTTTTTTCATTTTAATAATTTATGAGGTTAAATTATAATATTTAATGGTATTTAAGTATAAATAGAATATATTTTTACCAATTAATATAATGTATTTCATTAGCATTGATTTTACTTTGAATTCGTAGGTTAAATCAATTCAATCTTTTGTAATGTTTTAAACAAAAACCCGTTTTCTTTCGACAACGGGATTAATTTTAATTTAATTTCTGCAAATTCTGTGTATTGAATTTGGAAAAATGGATTCAATATTTGGAATCAGTGGGTCCAAATTATATTAATAGACTACTTTTTATTTTTGGGCATTATGAATAGTAACTACGGTAAATTTTATTTACCATAGTTAAAGGTAAATCGGGTAATTAAGGGTAAATATAAGATTATAAAATTACCCTAACACCAGCCAAAATCATATTGTATGACTAAAAGTTGACCCATATCATCTAAGGGTCGGATTATAATCATTTAATGGACTTTTTTTCATGAAAATAACTTAATTATTATTAAAACCAAAGAAAGTGACAACATGTCACTCTCTTAAATCTTATAAGTATATTAATTTTAATTTAGTGATAAATTTCATGAAACTTCGAACATTAATAGTCTCTAGAAATATAGTGAATTTATCTACATCATATGAATTTATTTATAATTTTTAGGGATTAAATAATTATCATTAATTGTAACACAATAGTGATGCAGAAATTGTTTATCTAGTGAAAAATCAAGAATATAGTTTTTATTAAACTAATAGTAAGTATAAAATGCCCAAAACCCTGGCCAAAAATTATTTTTCATGTAAATTTAAACCATAATCATCTAATGGTCGAATATTTGACCATATTGAGCCTTATAAAAGCGATTATGACACTTATATTATTTTATTTTAAATGATTCCAAAGTTGTCACCTTCATAATTTAATAAATATAACAATTTAAATATTGTTATTTTGAGATGATAAATTCGAGTAAAAGTATTATTATAAATTTTTATAGATTTATCTTTATCATAGGATTTTATTTTTAATTTTTATGCAACAAATAATTGTATTAAATAATTATACAAAAATGTTGTAGTAATTATTTTATTAAGAGATTAACCAAATAAATGATTTTAACAATTATAAAATAAATATTATATGAACTATTTAATGTGCTAAACTAATTTTCTAGATACATTTGACCTTTTATGATTATATTAAAGCTTTTATTTTGAACATATATTCTGTATATAATTTATTTAAATTCAAATAAATGAATAGTGTCAAAATTGACACTATTGTTATTTTATAGAAATAATATATTATAAAATTGTTTAAAAATCACAAATATATTTAAAAATTATAAATTTAAATTTATATGGTATAAAATTTTATAAAGTATCCAATTATTGACAATGCACAACAAATAATTAATTATTTGTTATAATTTAAATTTTAGAATGTTATTACCACAAATAAAATTAAATTGATTAAATTAGGATAAATCAATTTGATAATTTTAAATTAAATTCCTAACATGTCCAAATTTGTTTGTTTGATGATATTACAACCCTATATCATATAATCTTCGTATATGAGTCATTTTTGGAGGTTTTTAAGTGGGTTTAGATTTATTATAAATTAATATTTTTAAGAATTCCAAAGGTGCCCCTCTCCTCCCTTATAAAAGGGCACCTCATCCCTCTCTTCCTCACACCACTTTGAGCCTTCAAGCTCATCCAACCCCAGAAAAATTCTCTTCTAAACTTCCCTATAAACATCCTAGAGTTCTTGGTATTCTTCAAAGTCCAATTTTAGTGCCCTAAGAGGAGGTCTCAAAGAGGCGCTTCAAAGAAGAGGTAATGTCCATTACCGATTCTTTCAAATTTATTTCTTATTACACTTCTTATTTTTTAGTTTTTTAATTATGAGGTAATAACATAAGTATCAATAATATACTGATATGTTATTATAAGTATTAAACAACCATATTTTACCATCTATCCATCCAACGGAAAACGAAATCACCGCGCGTCCGTACGTACGGAATACTGTCTCCACGGCGTGGTGTAATCTATTTTCCACCACCACCTTACTCTGATGGGTATAAGGGTGAAAGTAATTAATATATATGATTATTTTACAGTGATATTGATTCTGTAATATTATACATAAACTTTAATACAATTCCACGATCTTGGGAATGATATCATCGCTCGTGCGTACGTACGGACTACTGTCTCCACGGCGCGATGAGATTCACTCTCCATGTTAACCATTCATGAATGATTATAAATTATATATAATGAATAATAATGAAATATATGACATAATAATAATACTTTATTTATGTATATATATATATATGTATTTCATTTACTTAATTCCATTCAATTTAAAAGGGAAATGAAAATAGCGTTCATGCGTACGTACGGCCTACTGTCTCCATGAACGGTGTATTTAATTCCTTTTATCGATATATAATATATATGTATATGATGAATATATATTATATATAAATCATGTTTTACATTATTTAATTATGTAAATCAGGATATAAGTAATAATATCAAGAACGACAAGTCGAAACACATACGATAAATGAAATGATTTTACCCAAAACGCTGCTTTAACATGGAATTTACAAAAGAACGGGTAATATAAAGTCATAAGTGAAACATATATGATATCATAAAAATTAATATGATTCTTTAATAAGTCAATGAAATTATTTAAATAATTATACAGGAGCTTCGGATACGTACGAAGAATATCGGACCTAAGGTAAGGGATAATTTTGCAAATCTCATTTTTATCCGAGATTGCTTATTCGTTTGTATTTACTGGATTTATTGATATCATCCATGTCCATGTTTTATAAAAGTGTATTCATGTATTCTTAAAGTCCTTTTTACCCTTTTTGACTTTTACCCCATGGTATGGAAGGAATCTTTCTTTTATTTACCCTAAAAGGTACTTTTTGACTTTTCTGACAAAAGTACGAGAATAATGTTTTTAACGTATATGGCATGAAAGGATTTTTACAGTTTTATAAATCCTTATTTTCATAAAGATTCATCCAAAAGATTTCCTGAATATTTTAAACAAAATCCTTTTCTTTTAAAATTGCATGACATTTTGTGAAAAGAAAACTATTTTGAAGAAAAAAGGATATTTTCCTCAAGAATTCATTTCAAGTGTTTTATCAAAACCATTTTCATCTAAGATGACATTTTTTCACATGTGTATGTTTCAAGTATAATGTATCTATGATTTACATGGTTTCACTTTTCTTATTATGAAATAATATCCATTTCGTTTATATGGATTATGTGATGATGGGATGATGTTTATGAAACCCATTTTATTTATTAGGTTTTTATGAATGATGTATGTTTATTTTGTGGCATCAGTAAGAATGATTTAAATATGAGATGGGTGGGACATATATCTCCCTCCAATGCATTGGATAATGATTTTATATCTCATGAAATAGACATGGCTGGAATGGTAAGTTAATTTGGTTCAGTGTTACAGGACTGAAACAAGGAGTGAACTCGATTCAGAAAGGGACTTTGTCCACTAAGATGGTCTTGGCAGCAATGCCTTGGCTACTATGGAAATCATGACATGTGTTGAATGGTTTCCACAATTACATGTTTTATTCCCATGTTATTTAATCATTATTTATGTTCCATTATGATCTATGCCTTATGTACTTCCATGTTTTATGTCGTTGCTCAAGATTTTGATGTTTAAACATTATGTTCATTTTTTACGTTCAAATGTATATGGTATTTTTATTTTATCCATGATTACCCTTACAGAGCATTTGAGCTCACCCTTGTTATGTTTTCTTTTCCCCCAGGATTAAAAGAAAGGTTTTAGGTAAGGAAACAAAAAGTGGAAGATCTTTATGGGAGATGTTGAAGATCTTTCACCACGATTAGAAGATTACGTTCCAAGTTTCCAAAGACACTAAACTATTACGGTCCTTGTGTGTCTGTTTTTTTTATTTATTAAGTATTCTGAAAAAGTAATGTAATGTCCATGTACGTCAAGCTTTGGGTCTCTACAATCATTTCTCTTCCAACAGTGGCAGTGGAGGGAACTTGAATAAAAGTGAAAAATGCTTCATGGGTTAAGATGTTTTGAGGGAGAATAAGTCTATGGATTATTTGGTGTATAATGTCCTAAAATATGGATATAAATCATCTATAATAATAAAAACTATTAAATTAATAACGAAAAATAAATGAACATTTCATTATATAATTTTTCAATAAAATATAAAATTATATCATAATATTACTTTTAATTCTTCTCAAAGGGTTTCCTTAATTATAGTTTATTCTTCTATGGGATTGGTAACACCATCATGTGGGAAAAACTTCCATATAATAATTCAATAATTTAATGTATATTATGTTCATAAAATATATAACATATAATATTATCATAAAAAACATAGTTTATAAAAAAACAATTGTACCTTCTCATTTAACTCCCTTTATTTTTTTTAATGTTTTTAGGGATTTTTTTACACTATAAAGAATAAAAATACCCGAATATTAGTCCCTTGTAATTTATAATACATTTTTTACATTACGACTAACATGAACTGACTGAGAACTCCCAATGAAAGGGTCTTCCTAGGATGAATTTTCATTACACCTCACATTTTTGTAGTCACCAGTATAATAATCAACCAATTATTGTTTTATATATATGATACATAAAACACTTGAACCTATTATGATTCAATTATGTATGGGTCATATTTTTTCCCTTTCATAGTAAAATTCACCTTTACGTAGACCATTTCATCAACTTTCACTGCCATCATATTTTCAAACCAATTGCAATGGAAAGTTAGAACATGAAATGTTCTATAATCCGACTAGTATATATATTCAATAATTAAAAAATATGATATATTTTCCAAAATTTTCTTTCAATCCTTGGAATAAAATTTGTACATCACTTCCACCACAAGTGTTACACCACTATTTTACAACATACTAAAGTCATCATGTTCTTTTTTATAGAATTTATAACCATTGATTGAAAAAATATTATAACATATAAAATTTTAATTTGGTCCCCTGATTATCCTTTGAAGTCATTCAGCAATTGAATTTTTATTTTTAGATAAGTCCTTATAAATTTAATAACATAACCATATAATAAACTATTGGAAATATGTATTTGATATCCATCGTTTATCCATTAATGGATTCATATCTCTCTCAATTTATTTTTGTAATCCAATATATGGATCAACATCTTCACTATTATATAAAATGTAAAGGTGTGAATTTTTCTGATCTGTTAAGCTAATTTAAACAACATCTCTTCCCAAAATCCATTCTCCAATAAGGTATAACCTGTGTTGTGACTTTGGGAGATTGATGTTTCCAACATATAATAGGTAATAAGAAAAAAATAAATATCTTCTTCAACAATTTATCATTCAAAAATACAACCTTCTATACGACTATGATTATTTACACACCCTATCAAATTAATTATATACCATTCAATGGGGTATATTCATCTATGATGGGCAGGACCACATATTTGAACCTCCCTAATCAAGTTAATCATCTAGTGGACCATTATATAAAATAATTATGGTGGGAATAACATATCTAATTAACATAATAGGACTACAACCTTTTTATTAATAATTGGAAACTTCTTTGGGTATATAACTTTACTGCATATGGCTTTAAAAAATAAACATACTCTAGTTAATATACATATTACATCATGAGGAAGGATGCATTGGAATGAAACATGCATAAAATTGTGAATTAAAACATTAAATAAAAATTACTTTATTCTTTCTAAATTCAAATTAGTTATATTTAAAACATTCTTGATATTTAAAAAATACCCTTATGGAAATTTTACACTATTGATGAAAAGAAAATTTTTAATCTTTTCCTGTTTAGAGAGAGTTTAAGATACTGGAGGAAAAAAAAGTATGCCCACTACCTTTCACGGGGGCCAACTCTTCCCTTATCCCCATGTAAATCATGTTGAACCTAGAATTTATTCCTTATTTTTTTTCTAGGAAGAATTAGTAACGTTCTGATTACACTATCAAATACAGTTTTTTATATATGCATGAAATCAAGAAAATGTTCGACATAAAAACAATTCTGGTATGGTAATTCAATGAAAATTGATCTCTTCTTCCAACCACATTTCTTACGGTTTTTGGAAAATGGTTTACAAAAAATAGTGTTAATGCCTTTTACTTAATCAAATAGTTTATCACCCATTAAGGAGCTGGGGTTGTACCTTGTTTTATATTCCCATCAAACACAGTCATCCAAGATTAGTATTTATATCATCATGGTAAAAAAATTGATTTCCTACAAACATGGTCTTTTGGGAATGTTTCAATCGAACTGAGTGTGTATGTTTTTTACAAATGGATAACCCAAACATTCCTTTAATGTTATTGATTGATAAATTTTCATAAGTGGGGAGTTCATTTATCATTATATAAAACATGTCCCTCGATGTGAATTCTTCCCTTCAATGAGCATCATAAATTGTAACACATGTATCCCACATAAATTTCAGATCTTCGATCAATAGATCAAAATAGAAATCAATATAGTTAATAGGTTTCTTTGGTAAAGATATAAGCATATAAAACATAATGTATTTGTGCTTTATGAATAACCATGGTCCTAATTTATAATTTACCAACATGATAGTCCAGGTATTGTGAGTACTACTATATACACCGAAAGGAATTATTCCATCTATAGATAATGTAATATGAAAGTTTCTCGGTTCATTCCCAAATTCAGGATACTCGTAATCAATTTTCTTCCACAAAAGAGAACCTAATTCATGACATATGTTTCCATATTTAATTATTGTAGATTAATTCCTTGTAAATTACCTCATGTTTTCCTAACATCCATATAGTATTCTAAACCATGTAATGATATAAAATTATTATACTTGTTTTTAAGGACTTTATTCATTTTTCTTATATCGATCTGTACGACACTTAGGTAATTTTATGAGTGATTCATGGTCCTTGTTAAACAAAATGAAATCATTTGGAAAATATTGTATTTATTTAGAGATCATTCCCATTTAATTTAGCATTAATTTAGTATTATATGTTCGACATGATAGTTCATTTTCTTCTTGTAGAATATCATTCCAGATACCAAGTAGTTCGGTAAAGTTGATGTCACTCCATCTGCTACCAGCTTTCAAATTATATAACTTCAATTATTTGGAAATTTTTGTGTAATTAGTAAAAAAATTATACAATGTTCTCTTCAAATATCTATTTAACTTCTTAAACCACATTGGAAAATCACCAATGTCATCTTCAATTTCCATTTTTATTTCTTCCCTGTGATCTCTATCATCATTTACACTTGTATTCATATCAAATGACCCATAAACCACAGTATCAACCCAATTGGTTTGCATATTTAGTTTTCCACAGTTTTAGTCCACCATATACAAATCTGATTTATTCCATGACAAATCAAATGTTATTTTGAATCTTCTGTACAAATATTTCTTGAATAAAAACTACATAAACATCAAAAAAGCATTTGGGAAGGGTTTCATGCATGATCTATTTCAAACTTGAAGAACTATTTAACTTCAACTTCATAATATTTTGTTAAATTTTCAGTGAGAATCAATTTTTTATTCATATTCATCCTATTGGGTTCATAAAATATAAATTTTGTATAAGTAATAAATAAATAAACATAATTGTTTTTTTATCAAAAGTAAATGGTATAGATAATCCTAATTTTGGAAACCCAAAATTTGATTGTTTCAAATAATTTCAGTATGATTTTAAAAAAATTGGTAATTTAATTTAATAAAAGAATTATTACACTATGTTAGGTGTTATCCTCTGAATTCATCGGAAGGTAAAAGTTATAAAAAGGTTTTATCCTCATCAACTCATCTCCCAAATAGTTATCATTACATTTTTGTATGTTTGAAACTCATCCTTCATCACTTGTGGACATAAACCTATGTATATTGAAATACTCATTGGAGTAGTCATCCATAGGATAACTACTTCTTATAGTAGAATAAAAAAATAATAGAGATGACTGTTAAGTTTCAAGAAACAAATTGTAATAATAACAGTTCTGGAAATGAAGCTGATATGGATCAAAGTTATACTCTATTGTGTTCTATAAAAGGGTTAATGTCTTAAATTTGAAATAATTACACCATTGTTACTACATATTAACCTTTTTCCAATTTATAGTAAGATTTGGCTGGCATACATGTTCTTGTATGTGATTCAAGGGGTCTCAGTTTGGACAAATTATGATAAATGAATCCTTGGGGCCTCTATTAATTCTATATTTATAAGATAATCCAGACTTTCAATAATTTAAATCCTCTATCATAGAATATTTATACCTCTATTAAAATTATCCGTCAAATCATTCTTAAGTCCCCTAAAAAATGAAAATATAATATTTGAAATTATGGAGTAATAATAAACTCAAATATGATAAACAATAAAAATAAACTTTCATTCCATCAACAGGAAGATATAAAAATTTATGGATGAAACATTTTAATAAATAAATATTTATTTCATATACATTGATGGTAACAATGATAAAGGTTTTAAAAATCTCAAAATTCTTAGTTGATAAATTGATTAAATAATTATGTCTAGAAAAGTTTCAAAAAGAATTATTTTCAAGAAGTCAAAGAGTAGGACTTATGAGAAAATTTTATTTTCATTCCAATTATGGGTTCTATGGTGATTTTGGCCACATTGTATAAAATTTTAGTCATAATAAAATAAAAAACATTAATTATGGAAGATAAAGAGGTTTCAAGTTTAATGGGAGATGGCCCATTATTACAAAAATAGTTTCAACGTGAGATAAATCATCAAAAATAGAATTGGATAATGAATTTCAACCATTGAATGAACTCTATTGAAATATATTTGTATATTATATAAATATAAAATATTTTGTAATATATTTTTAAAATATATTTGTATAGTATACTTTTGTAAAATATATGTGTATAATATATTGTAAAGACCCGGAGATTTCTAGGAAAAAAAAAATTTTCTTAATTTTCTTTGGAATTTTACAAAAACGTAGTTTTTGACGGCACCAGATTCTGAGGCCCGGTGTGCCCGGAATCATTTTCCAAAGTTTAGCTCGGGTACGTTCAGTGAACGAATGAGTAGGTTTTCCTAACTTTTGAATAGGTGCTCGGAATCGAAATCTGAGGGCACTGATGGAATCACAGCACCGGTAATTTCTTTGAAACATCTTTTCCAGAGTTGTGTTTGATCAGGTGTGGTTACTAAAATTTTGGGTTAAGTAAATGAATAAAATAAAATAGGGCAACCAATTTATTTTATTTAAAGTTATTTAACCTAATCTAAGTGGTTGAAGTGGGACCCACTATATCCAATTCCACTATGTAGGATATTTGTGGGGTGGGGCCCACATGATCCCCACCTTTTCAACTTCCACGAAACCCCCACCTTTGATTAAGGTAACACACCCACACCCCCCCCCTTTTAAATGTAAGTCAACTCTTGCGTTTAAACTTTTTAATAAACGCCTTTATTAATTGGGTGGTTTAAAATGTTGCAATTAATTGAGTAAATTGTTTGATTTGTTTTTGAATTTTAAAAGGTTTCGCGTGAGTAATAATATAAGGTAACCCTTATTTTATTGTTGTTGCCTTGGTTGTGCGGGAGTATTTTGGAGAGAACCGCTCAAGGTCTTGGAGTCCTTCTTCCTCAACGAAGAACGCAAAGAACGTCGGATCCTCGGAGATCAATGAGGCAACGCCGACAAATCTTTTCTCCGCGACGCGACGATCCTCCTTCCACGACGTCTCCTTCCGCAACGTCTTCTTCCGCGAAGTTCAATTCCGCGACGTCCCTTTCCGCAACAAACCTCGTTCGACGACTACACTCGAGGTAGGGAATTTATGTGTGATTGTTAGTGAACCCTTGTTTACTTCCTTCTAAATCTAAGAATGTGGATCAACTAAATATTAATTTGATCCGTGAAGATTATGTTTGCAGGTTGGGAATTCTTGATTTCGGGGAAAACTGTTTAGGTTGATTTCTTTATTAGTGAAAAATCCTTGTTGTTCTTCGTCTTTTGGGCCGCTTGTTACCAACTTAACGGGAGGAGGTCGGACCGCACGAACACGGGCGACTCTCCTCCCCCTTTGTTTTTTTGATTCGTTGCGGCATGAACAAAGTCGGCGCGGTGAAACGGCACCACACGGAAACAAGAAATAACGCGACGAAGAAGCGCGGCGCCGTTGAGGCCGAACGAACCGCGGACGGAGTCGGGGCCACAGAGGCGATTGAAGACTCTGCTGGTTGATCATTTTGCGCAGATTGATGAGTGACGAAGCAGTCCGCAAGGGAATTTTGAAACCTTCGCAGCAAACTGCGGATCCCCGGAGAACCGCCGGTGCAGACGGCGGGCAAAACGGACCACCGGAGCGCGTCTGCTGGTCCACGGAAGGTGCTGCCGGCACACCGTCACGGCTGCAGCCGCAGCGGTGGTGAGATGACCGGATCCTGCGGCAACGCGGGATCCGGGGAAGACGTGGCGGCTCAGGCTGCGTCTGGTGCAAAGGGTCAGAGGGTAGCACACCCCCGCGTCTGCTTAGCGCGCGCGGCACCCGAGGATCCGGACCGGCCACACCGGGCTGGGCCGCACCCTGATGGGCCGGACCCGGACCCGGGTCGGGTCGACCCTATTCGGGCCGACCCAGGGGGGGAGTTGGGCCGGGCCCAGACCCCCATTTCTGACTATTTTTAGTCTTTTAGGCATATCTTGGGCTACGGACCTCCGATCGACAAACCATTATTTGCGTAGAGATCTTTGGATCGAGGCGGTCGTTTCGGTATATTACACTCAAGGTTTTGGAGAATTTTGAGTACGGCTGGTTTGGTTCGAACACGAAACCAACCGGGCCCTCGGAGCGGAAATGCTTATATCTTGGGTTCTAGACGTCTGATTGATGTGACGTCGACTTCGTTGGATTCATCCTGATGAGAAGGAACTTTTGGCATACTTCTCCTAAGATTTGGATGCAGTTGGATAGTGGCCGGGTTTGATTGTACCCGAAATCCAACCGGGCCCCTGGAACGGAAAAGCTGATAACTTTCAGACAGGACGTCTGTTTGACGAACCGTTAGCGGCGTTGGTGATCATGTGGAGAAAAGGTCCCTATGATTATACCCTTTTAGTGTTCGGGGTATAGTTGAGATACATCCGGGTTGGATCGCACATGAAACCAACCGGGCCCCGGGGATGAAAAGGCTAATAACTCACAGACCGGGCGTCCGATTGACGCGCTGTCTGTTGTGTTGAGACCCCTATGATGAGGAGGTCCTTTGAGATACTTCTTCATGGGGGGTTGAGGTACATGGAGTATCGACCTATAGCTCGTGGAGCGGATGCTTCCGGAGACGAGCGTTCGGTGTACGGAGACCGTGTAGCCGGCTGAGACCTGACGACTGCTTGACTGACTCGACTTCGAGTGAGTTGACTAGCCCAGTGGACGGAGCACTACTTTGTTTGGGTGCAGACCCATGGAGGACGGAGCACTACTGTGTGATAGTGCAGACCTGCAGTACTCGTCCTGAGAGTACCTCTGCAGGATATTAGGGGGTGTGCACTACAGTGTTTAGGTGGCGTACCCCGGTGGGAAGCCTTACTGTGTTTGGGTGGCTGGCTCGTGGTACTCGACAGGAGGAGTACCTCAGCAGTATTAGGTTAGTGAGCAGTACCTCGAAGTCTTGACAAGACCAATGTACACTCCAGAGACGGGGCTCTTCAGCAGTTATGGTTTCGATAATGAAAATCCTGGTTTGAGCTGAGTCTATGATCTTTGTGTTTCCTCATGATTGATATGGGTTACTTGATAACTTAGGTGTTTGTATGGGAATATACCTAAGTATAGGTTATCTGTTGAGATCTTATTTGTGGTTATCCTTGTTGGTTTTAGAGAGACCTTGAGGGTCTCGGGGTCCCTACTGAGTATCGTTATACTCACCCCTGCACGGGCTATGCCTGCACCTCATTGTGTTGGTTGCAGAGGACGAGATGCGCTGACAGAGGCCGAGTGTTCGAGGACTGGATGGTACCCAGAGGTGGACCACACGACGAGTCAGTATCCAGAGGTGGACTTCACAGCGAGATGACACTCAGAGGATGTTGACGAGCGAGAGTGTTGTGGAGGCTATATGTACCTGCCCTTCAGGTAGGATCTGTGGTGGATCATCCAGGAGCTGCGCTATCTGTACCTACCCTTCAGGTAGGATCTGTGGTGGACGATCCCAAAGTTGCGCTATCTGTACCTACCCTTCAGGTAGGATCCGAGGAGGACGACCCAGGAGCTGCTTCCTTTCTTCCAACTGTTGTCTTTTTCTGTTGTACATTCGTTCAGTTGTAGTTGTACTTTCAGTTGGGTTTGTATTCTTTCCCATTTACTTTCCAGCACTTTCTTTTGTACTTAATGTTTTACTTCCGCTTGTACTATGTGGTGTTTTGTTAACTTTTATAAAGGCAATGCCTTCACAGTTATTGGGATTTACGCCTTTGGTGCTAGTCGCCAGCCCTTGGCCTATGGAAGGCGGGCTCGGGGTAGTCACGGAACGGTCCCCGAGGACGGGTCATGACAAATTGGTATCAGAGGAGTTCGGTTCTACCGCGGAACATATAACTCTGGTATTTTTTTCTATGAAGCGACAGTTTTAAGAGTACCGAGTGTGGTTTTCAGTTTAGGGAGTCCATTGTTAGTGAGGGTGGCCGACGTATCCATACACGAGGACCTTGACAACTGATTTCCAACTTTGTGAACGAAAACACTGATTGTGTGTGTGTTTTCAAAGCTTTTCCCTTAAAACAGCTCAAACCAGGTCATCTCACCAGGTATAAATCGTTTAACCATGTCACGTATGTTCCTTTCAGGATGCCTTTTCACGAACAACCATCTAGAGATCAGAGGGATGTGCGTACTGACAGCCTGCTGAGTGATGAGGCTTCGCTACAGGGCCCTCTTGTAGTAGAGGCACCAGCGGTACTACCATACGTCGGGCCACCGATGCCACGAGCCCCAGAAGTAGGCGATACACGCCACTTGAGCGTGCTGCATGAGTTCCAGCGCCAGAGGCCACCCACGTTCTGGGGAGAGAAGGACCCGCAGGCGGCTGAGCTTTGGCTGGAGGCTGTGGTGAGAGTCTTCAGGCTAGTGGGTACACCAGCAGACTTCATGATGATCTTTGCTGCCATCCTTCTTCAGGCAGCAGCAGGAAGGTGGTGGAGCCACTTCTTCCAGTTTTGCAACAGGATGACCTTCACATGGGAAGACTTCGAGACCTTCTTCAGGGAGGAGTTTGTGCCAGTAGCTCTACACCCCGAGCGTGTACAGGAGCTTCTGCCTTTGCCGCAGGATTTTCGATCAGCAGTTGACTCATCTATGGGCAGTAGACAGATGATGCAGAGGTCCAAGAGGACCAGAACTAGCCGTACGAGGAGCAGGAAGTGTTATGAATGCGGCAGGAAGGGTCACCTGGCACGTGACTGTACGACCCCCCCCCTCCCCCGCACAGTCGATCCGCATGCGTTGGAGGAGCCACTGAGGAAGAAGTAGCAGCGGGTGCTTGAGCAACAGCCAGATAGTGGACAAGGCTGTAGAGCTCCGGGAGCAGGTGGACCGGACCAGAACTAGTGGTTATGTCCCTTGTACTTCTAGTTCAATATTGTTTTTGTATTTGTGTCTTTGTACTATGAGCTGTAATAATAAAAGACACTTATCTTTGTGATGTTTGCTTTCCTGACATTTTGTTTGGTTGATACTGAGTGGTCCAGGTTAAGACTATTTACTTGACACTCACATTCTAGATTTCTACTGGAGGAGACCCAGTGACCTCACACTGATGCCGACAGTGTGACTCGACCCTTGGAGGTGAGAGTGACAGTTGGATCTCTTGGTAGTAATGTCTAGGCCTTAATACGTCATCCATGGCATGAATACATCATTCATGTCAAGATTGAATGTATTAGGAAATGGGTATGGTTCATCCAGGAGATGAGACTGAGTTTCTCTTTTCGGCAAAGGAGAAAATTTAGCAGTTCTTTCAGATCGTAGACAAAGAAGGTGCAGATCATCCAGGAGCAGATGAAGACTGCACAGTACAGTAAGAAACGGGAAACCGGTGCCAGTCTTAGAGACTCGGGTGTGTTAAATGTTTCAATAAGAGGAATCTTAAAGGAGATATGAGTCTGTGAAGCAGTAGACATCGATGCAGAGCATGGAGAGAAGCATGAGGTGGTGTATGTTTTAACATGCTACAACCACCCTCCATAGTTGTCCTCGCCAGGCTCAGGGAGCTAGAGGGCAGGGGAAGAGAGTAGCTGCATGCGGTCAGGGAGAGTGACCCAATGTCTCTAAGAATGATTCGAGGGATAGTCTGTGTCCCCTACTAGCTGTCGTAGTAACAGAAGTTGATACGAATCATTCTTTACTTCCATGAATCTTCTCCCAGACCTAGAGTTTTTGGTAAGTGGTAGACTTGACCCTCACGTCTAGAAATACCTTGGGAGAAGACTCGATAATCACACTTATGCCGACGGTGTGGTCAGACCCTTGAGGTGAGAGTTTTGGTTGGAATCTCTTGGTGGCAGCGTAGAGGCCTTACGACGTTGGTTTGAGTATGAACTAGGCAATCACAGTTCATACACAAATTAACGGTATTAGGAAAAAAGGTTGTGGTTTAACTACGACATTGGGATTGGTTTTACTTGGTCGGCGAAAAGGAAACCCCAGGCAGCACAGGATAAACTCATGCACAGGAGGGTGTGACCGATCACTCTTGAGTCGGTCAACCATACCCTGATGGCAGCAGTCATTTTGAGTTTCAGTTCTAACCGGAATTAGAGACCTCTAGAGTTCGAGGATGACGATCACATCCTTATACGGGTCTCACCTCGATGAGGTTTACGGAGATGTGTCTGAGGTGACAAGTTATCTCCGAGGTTCAATGGACCTTTCTAGGTCCTCAGCTGGGTAGGCAAGGTGGTTTACCACTTGAAACATCCACCTCAGTTGCACTAGGTGCACGACGACTTCCACGTATCTCAACTGAGGAGATACGTGCATGATCCTTCACACATCATCGACCTCAGGGAGTTGGACGTCGATGATAGGGAGACATACGCAGAGATTCCAGTGGGGATCGAGGATCGACAGGAGCGGATCCTACAAGGGTGGTCGATTCCTCGGGTACGCTTTCACTAGCAGTACGGGAACCTCCAGGTAAGCACATGGGAGAGGAAGGATCAGATGCGTGCTCAGTACCAATTTTTGTAACCCTGGTTTGTGTTAAAGCATTACGAGGACGTAAATCCCTGAGGTGAGAGTAATGTAAAGTCCCGGAAATTTCAAGGAAATTTTTTTTTTCTTAATTTTCTTTGGAATTTTACAAGAACGCAATTTCTGACGGCACCTGATTCTGAGGCCCGGTGTGCCCGGAATCATTTTCTAAAATTTAGATCGGGTACGTTCATTGAACGAACGAGTGGGTTTTCCTAACTTTTGAACCGGTGCTCGGAATCGAAATCCGAGGGCACCGATGGAATTGCAGCGCCGGTAATTGCTTAGAAACACCTTTTCCGAAGTTGCGTTTTCTCAGGTGTGGTTACGAAAATTTTGGGTTAAGTAAATGAATAAAATAAAATAGGGCAACCAATTTATTTTATTTAAAGTTATTTAACCTAAGCTAAGTGGTTGAAGTGGGACCCACTATATCCTACTCCACTGGGTAGGATATTTGTGGGGTAGGTCCCACACGATCCCCACCTTTTCAACTTCCACAAAAACCCCACCTTTGATTAAGGTAACGCACCCGCACCCCCCCCCCTTTTAAATGTAAGTCAACTCTTGCGTTTAAACATTTTAATAAACACCTCTATTAATTGGGTGGTTTAAAACGTTGCAATTAATTGAGTTAATTTTTTGATTTGTTTTTGAATTTTAAAACGTTTTGTGTGAGTAATAAAATAAGGTAACCCTTATTTTATTATTGTTGCCTTGGTTGTGCGAGAGGATTTTGGAGAGAACGGCTCAAGGTCCTGGAGTTCTTCTTCCTCGACGAAGAACGAAAAGAACGCCGGATCCTCGGAGATCGACGACACGATGCTGAAAAATATTTTCTCCATGATGTGATGATCCTTCTTCCGCGAAGTCTCCTTCCACAACATCTTCTTCCGCGACGTTCAATTCTGCAACGTCCCTTTCTGCGACAAACCTCGTTCGAAGACTACGCTCGAGGTAGGGAATTTATTTGTGATTGTTAGTGAACCCTTGTTTACTTCCTTCTAAATCTAAGAATGAGGATCAAATAAATATTAATTTGATCCATGAAGATTATGTTTGCGGGTTGGGAATTCTTGATTTCAGTGAAAACTGTTTGGGTTGATTTCTTTGTTCGTGAAAAATCCTTGTTGTTCTTCGTATTTTGTGCCGCTTGTTACCAACTTAACGGGAGGAGGTCGGACCGCACGAACCCGGGGAAGATGTTGCAGCTCAGGACGCGTCTGGTGCAAAGGGTCGGGGGCAGCGCACCCCCACGTCCGCTCAGCACGCGCGGCACCGGCTGAGCCGGATCGGCCGAACCGGACCGGGCCGCCCGCGCCGGGCCGGGCCGCGCCGGCTGGGCCGGGCCACAAGGGTGGGGTCAGGCCGCGCCAGCCAGGTCGGGCCGCTCCCTGATGGGTCGGACCCGGGTCGGGTTGACCCGGTTCGGGCCGACCCAGGTGGGGAGTCGGGCCGGGCTGGGCCCAAACCCCCATTTCTGACTATTTTCAGTCTTTTTCCCATATCTTGAGAAACGAACCTCCGATCAACACACCGTTAGTTTCCTAGAGATCCTTGGATCGAGGCGGTCATTTTGGTATATTACACTCAAGGTTTCGGAGAACATTGAGTATGGATGGGTTGGTTCGAACACAAAACCAATCGGGCCCTCGGAGTAGAAATGCTTATATCTTGGGTTCCAGACGTCTGATTGACGTTCCGTCGACTTTGTTGGATTTCTCTTGATGAGACGAAACTTTTGGAATAATTCTCCTGAGATTTGGATGCAGTTGGATAGTGGCTGGGTTGGATTGTACCTGAAATCCAACTGGGCCCCTGGAACGAAAAAGTTGATAACTTTCAGACTGGACGTCCGTTTGACGAACTGTCAGCGGAGTTGGTGATCACGTGGAGAATTGGTCCCTATGAGTATACCCTATGAGAGTTCGGGTATAGTTGAGATATGGCCGGGTTGGTTTGCACACGAAAAAAATTGGGCCCCGGGGACAAAAATTCTAATAACTCACAGACTGGGCGTCCCATTGACGTGTCGTCTATTGCGTTGAGACACCTATGACAAGGAGGTACTTTGAGATACTTCTTCATGGGGCTTTGAGATACTTAGAGTATCGACCTGTAGCTCATGGAGCGGACCCTCCCGGAGATGAGTGTTCGGTGTATGGAGACCGTGTAGCCGGCTGAGACCTGACGACTGCTTGACCGACTCGACTTGGAGTGAGTCGACTTTCCAAGTGGACGGAGCACTAATTTGTTTAGGTGCAGACCGATGGTGGACAGAGCACTTCTGTGTGATAGTGCAGACCAGCGGTACTCGTCCGGAGAGTACCTCTGCAGGCTATTAGGGGGTGTGCACTATTGTGTTTGGGTGGAGTACCCCGACGGGAAGCACTACTATGTTTGGGTGGCTGGCCCGCGGTACTCGACAGGAGGAGTACCTAAACAGTCTTAGGTTAGTGAGAAGTACCTCGAAGTCATGACAGGACCATTGTACACTCCAGAGACGGGGCTCTTCAGCAGTTACAGTTTCGATAATGAAAATCCTGGTTTGAGATGATCTATGATCTTTGTGTTTCCTCATGATTGAGATGGGTTACTTGATAACTTAGGTGTATGTATGGGCATATACGTAAGTAGAGGTTATCTATTGAGATCTTCTTTGTGGTTATCCTTGTTGGTTTTAGAGAGACCTTGAGGGTCTCGGGGTCACTACTGAGTATCGTTATACTCACCCCTGCACAGGCTATGCCTGCACCTCGTTGTATTGGTTGCAGACGACGGGCAGCGCTGATAGAGGCCGAGTGTGCGAGGACTCGACGGTACCCGGAGGTGGACCACATGATGATTTAGTATCCGAAGGTGGACTTCACGGCGATATGACACTCAGAGGAGGTTGACGGGAGAGAGCGTTGTGGAGGCTATATGTACCTACCCTTCAGGTAGGATCGATGGTGGACGATCCAGGAGCTGCGCTACTTGTACCTACCCTTCAGGTAGGATCTGTGGTGGACGATCCAGGAGCTGCGCTATCTGTACCTACCCTTCAGGTAGGATCCGAGGAGGACGACCCAAGAGCTTATTCCTTTCTTCCAGCTGTTGTATTTTTCTGTTGTACTTTCATTCAGTTGTAGTTGTACTTTCAGTTGGGTTTGTATTCTTGCCCATTTACTTTTCAGCACCTTCTTTTTTACTTAGTGTTTTACTTCTGCTTGTACTTTGTGGTGTTTTTTTTACTTTTATAAACGCAATGCCTTCCCAGTTATTGGGATTTACGTCTTTAGTGCTAGTAACTAGCCCCTGGCCCATGGAAGCCAGGCTTGGGGTAGTCACGGCACGGGCCCTGAGGACGGGTCGTGACATATATATTTCTGTAATGTATTTTATATATATATATATATATATATATATATATATATATATGCGTGTGTATTTTTATTTATGTAATATATTTATTTATTTGTATAATATATATTTTTATTTTATATATTTTTGTAATATAATATATATTTTTCTTTGTATAATATATATATATTTATATAAAATATTTGATTAATATATAAATATTTAATATTTAATATATAATTATATACATATAATCATAATATATATAAATATATAAAAGGTTTGTATTTTTTAATAGTATGCATATAAATTTGTTTAATATATTTGTAAAACATATTTGTATAGTATATATTTTTATACTATATTTGTATAATATATTTATATAGTATATTGTCATAATATATTCCTATAATATATCTATATAAATTATTTTTATAATATGTATTTGTATAGTATAATATTTATTTGTATTTGTATAAAATATATATTTTTGTAGTGTATTTGTGTAAAACTTATCAATATTATAAACATATATATATATTTGAATTTTTAAAATATACATGTGTGTGGGTCTATGAGTGTATGTAAATATAATTATATTATAAATTTACCAACATCTATATCATTGTATTGATACATTTTAGGTAAGGCGGGAATGCACCTAGATTTCATTCCATGGACCCTATGGTTGAGTCTAACTGGAAGAGAATTTCGTGTTTGGTGTTGTCTATGTGTAGAAGGGTGATAGTGGTCGCCTATGTTGGTAGAACCAAGCACTTAAAAAAGGTGGTGGTAATGTGTAGAAGGAGGAAATGGTGCAGATGAGATTTATTATATTTTAAATTATGATAAAAAATTAAGGGGATGGTGATCACATGAAGTAAGACTTAGTGGCATTGGGGTGGGCAATTTTCACCTAATCAGCAAGCTGTGAGGGCGAGGGAGTATGAGGAACGATATCCATATCTTATTTTAACAAAACATCCACAATAAATATTGTTGAACACATGGATATGCTGATCGTAAATAAAGAACAATTAGAAAATAAAAATGAAAATAATTGTCGCCAAACAGTGAGGAGGAGAAGAAGAAAATAGGATCACTTGGATAGAATCTTTGAATCATCTGAGAGAAACTAGAGATCCTGAAAACCTATAAAACATTTGGGACTTGGATTCGTTCACCCCTTGAATCTTTCAGTCCTGTGAATTGAGCCTTTAAATTGTTTGAGCCTTGATTCAAGTCTTGATTCAATCTTCAATTCATTGAGGCGGAGCGTTGGTAGATGTTGGCTTTAATGGAATGCTTCGGATATCATGAAGAATTCGTGACTGTTTAGGGTTACATAAATAGAATGGGACAATTTTATCAGCGCTAAAAAGTGCAGATAAAATCCATCTTTATCAGTTCTAACATTTTAGCACTGATAAAGATTGATGTTTTCAGTGCTTTTTTAGCACTACTAAATATTACTTTTTTCAATGCATATTTAATAAGCGCTAATAAAGGAATTATAATTATAATTATAAATAAAAAAATTTAAATATATTTATATAATTATATATATAATAAATATATATATACAGTAAATATATTCTTTATTTAAATATATATATTATAATATTATAATTATTTAAATATAAAATTACTTATTTAAAATAATTTAAACACTTTTAAAAAAATATTTATATCATTATATATTTATATAATTTTACATATAATTAATATATATAAATATAAATATTGTAAATATATTCATTTCTTAAGTAAATTAATTATAAATTTACAGTTATTCAAATATATAGAATTATTTATTTATAATTATATAAATACTTCTTTAAAAAATAATTTTTATTTATTTATAATTATAAATATATAAATGTATACAAATGGTTAATATAAATTTATAAATATTTTTATTTATAAATATTTTTTTACAAATATTTTTTTAACATTAATAATGAAAATTTAATATTTAGTGCATGCACGTTAAAATTGTGTGTAATTTAATATTTCAAAAAAAGTACACTTTAACATTATTGAAAAAATGAATAAGTTATATCAATTAAATACAAATTATAAAAAAATAGTGACATATATTTAAATAAATATGAATACATATTGAAAACATTAAAATATAGTAAATAAATATATATATATATATATAATAAATAATATAAATTGTTTAAATTCCCTAAAAAATATTTATGTGTGTGCGTTGTATATAAAAATGAATTAATTATATATGTGTGAAATAAATATATTAAATATTTGATTTATGTTAAATTGAAAAATCAAACAACATTCAATTATGTCCATTACTCGATGCAATTAGTCACTATTTGTAAATAATATTAATTTTCAATTATAAATCATTATTCACTAAATATATTACAATTTTATATAAAGAATAAATTTTTTTATTTTATAAATCATATTTATATAAATTCAAATATATAAATATATTTAATATATGATATTTGTTAACATTATCAATAATTATTTAATTTATACAAAATATAATATGTTTATCAATTTTCTTATTTTAAATTTTTATTTGTTTTATTTTCATTTTACATATATCTATATTTTTATTATACACTAATTATTGATATTTTTTATCTATATGTAGTATAATCAATTAATTCATTTTTATAAAAAATTATTTAATTAAGAATATTTTTAGTATTTTTTAATAAACTCAATTTTATTTTTTACTTATCTACATATTTAGTTTTATTCATCCCTTTATCAATGCTAAAAATGATGATAAAGGACCACTTTATGGTCGCTAAAAATAAGGCGCTGATAAAGGGTTCCCTTTATCAATGCTAAAAACAATGCGCTGATAAAGAGACCCTTTATCAGCTCTTTATACTAGCATTGAAAAGGACAATGTTGTTAATGGCCTTTTTGTAGTAGTGTATACAGAGACCAAAAATATTTCTTTCTTTGATTTTATCCATGATCCTTTACTTCTGTATATCTATTGGGCTTGTTGTGATTCGCTCATCATTGGTGTCTAATCTTTAGTCTTATTTTTCCTTTTGTACTCCCACTAAGTTGATCACTTCAGCATCACTCTCTTATGAGAGTTCACCATTTATTTTTTTTTAAAACATCCCACTCATCTTTCATAACCATTATATCGATGATTCCATTAGTTTAACAAATCCTCTTATTGTATCATTTTTATACATTTAATTTCGATGAAGTACAAAGGAAAATAACTTCATCCCTACAATTTCAATCATTTAGTTCTTTTACTTGTTGAGAATAAATCCTTTACATATAAAAAAAATTAATATAATTTATTATTGGTTTATTTTCATACCGCTTCTCATATGGTTTCTTCTCATCATTCAGATATAGAAAAAACATTGAGATAAATAAATATAAGAATTACTACCTTTCAATATGTCTCTATTAGATTATTCACTATGAGAATTTTTTTATCATTATTAGTAATAATCTGGTTTCTCATCTCAAAAACACTATTTTACTGAGGAGTCATCATTGCTAAAACATTTTCTATTTTTTTATGCTTCCTCAAATATTCTTTCTCTTAATGGGTAGTGAATTCCATATCATAATCAATATTTAACATATAAATTTTCAATAGATGAATCTTCTCTGGAAATATCATGTAATGTGTAATGAAATTGAATAACATATATATGTGATACATAACCATCACCCATTCCATAATATTGTAAAATTTAATAAAAAAATGTAATTAATATTTATTTCTATGTCCATGGGTCACGTTTTTCCACACACATCAAATTATACCAATGAAAATATGTTGACTTCACTTCCTTTAACTAGTATCTATTTAGAATGAATTTATTCCATTAACAGGTATCATGTGACACCCGCCATGTCACTGGTTTTCCATAGTTAGATTTATATTTCCCTTTACATTTAATCTTGGATATACTCTGTTTCAAGAGAAGAAGATATTTGGGGGGGGAAGACCCTACTGAATAGTTACCACATGAATTTTCTATAATTGTGGACAATTATGAAAGGGTCGAGTTTTAGGGAAAATGGAATTTTTCATGTTTTTTTTACCATGTGTGTTTTTACTAAAATATTATAGCTTTTTTGGGGAGATAGTGAATCTCGCACGATTGGTGCACAATTTTTCAAAGGGTATCGCCAAACTATGTTGTCCTCCCTAATAATTAATTATTTTTCCTATTTTTCACTCGTTACATTTTACTTCCCTTGGTCTCTTGTTCCCCCCCCCCCCTCCCATAACATACATAATTATCCTATGTCGTTGGATATCCCCACCCCCCACCATGAATTTTTAGGAGGATCCCCATTAATTTGATGGTGGGTTTTCTTGATTTAAGACAAGTGCTTTATGATTTATTCTTCCCTTTCTCATATTCTACCTATTTATTCCATTTTGGGGGAAGTTTGAAACCCTAGGATGTGTCATTTAAAAATATAGGGTTTTAAGGGGGTATTTTGGGGTTTAATTCTTGTTTTAGGTGTTTTTAGACCTCTCCTTTTGGAATCTATCTATTATTATTCAAGGTGCTAATTTTGGAATTTATTTTCAGGTTTGTATCTCTATTTGAGGTCATTTTCAATTGTTAACCTCTATTTTATTATCATTTTTGGTTTTTTATGATTTTTCTTCTAAATTGATTTATGATTTATTCTTACTATAGGTTTTTTATGATTTATTATTTATGTTGGTAGTTTAACGCTTTAAAGAGGTTTTCCAAAGGGGTTTCCTTTTAATGCACTTCATGTGTTTGTTTAAATGGTCCAAAGAGGTTTACTAATTACCAATAGGGTTTGCTAATGGGTTTTGGAAGAAGTAAATCATAATTTTGAATTATTTACACATAATAGTAATAAATATAATATGAAATTTGTTTTTACATACTCCTCTCAACGAAATTTTTTAAATATTTAAATGGATTTTAAGTGGGATTTCGAAAAGGATTTCTCCTTGAGGAAGGAATAATATTTTGAATTGAAATGTTTTAACTTGAGTAATGTATTGTTTTAAAAATGGTGATTTTTTTATTTAATTCAATTTTGAAATGGTTTTTGTGTGTTGGAATATAAGGATATTTTGAATGTTTATCATTGAGTGGCACATGGAAGACCATGGGTGTGTGTATGGTGACTTAGGTATTGGGACCTTAGAATATTTCATGGAATAACTACCATTTTTTATCCAAGGGACTAAGTGATTCTTTAGGAAGAATATTGAGGGATCATCCATAATTTTTCCAAGGTAGTAAGTGAGCATTTATTTTGAGTAAAATTGAGTGAGATTCAAAAACATTGGATTAGGTATTGAGAGAGCTCTTGGATATTTGGGCCCTTTGGATATTGATAGGTTATCTAACTTATTTTGAATTTTTAGAGATTTATTAAACCTTGATTTAGGCTCTGTCACAATTATAACTTATGGTTAGAGATCAATGGTTCACATTACTTATTCCATATTGGTTTTAACTGCTTTATTCACTATGTTAGTTCCCTGTTTGGTTATGTTATTACTTTTTCTCATTCACTATTTATCATAGTTTGATTACTTAATGATGTTATTCCTTAGAATTTCTGTTTAAAATTATTTTTATTATAATTGATATCTCTCATTAATATTCCCATTTTCTAATACATTCCTATGAAATTATGTTTTTTATGTGCTAATAATTATTCCATTTTTGGTTGTGTTGTGCATGTTTTTATGATATGGATTTATTTATTTATTTGATACTTTTCACCATGGTTTTGAAAAGATGGATTTTTTTTAGAAAAACCAAATGTATTTGAAAAGGGTATGCTTTTTCAAGTAAGATTATATTAAAAGTGAACTTGATTTTGAAAATGAGCTATAAATTATATATATTTGTTTTGATGGTTAAAATAAAAATATAGATTCATGGTTTTGAATTACTATAATTTTTACATCACACCATATATAAACCTTTCTGCATTTGTAGACATTATCATATAAGACACAGATAAGGTAAATGTGAAAATTCTATTTGGTGGTTCTTTCAAATTACCATTATTTAGGGGTTTTTTGTTAGGGGAGATTTGTTCTCATGGGTTTCATTGCATGAGAAGTTGTTTCTATTTTTAATATTTTGTGATATAATATATCATCATGTTTGGTATATTTTCCCCATTTGAATCTTTTTTATATTATGATTATTATATTTCTTGTATATGTGTTTTCATCAAATGGGTTATAGTTGTTTATGATATTTGTTTGGGTTTTTGGTGTGTTTACTCTATTATAAGTTTATATTTAATGATCCTATTTTTTTCATGTTCATCCAATTAATAGTTGTTTCATTTAGGTTATTTTTGGGAGAATCCAATCTCAAATTGTTATTGCGACTCCCTAGTGCTTTTTTAGAGGCCATGGTGATCCAGAATGCACTTAGGGGTATATGGAACCCTAGATTTGGTTAGGAGTCAGGTAGACTATTTTTAGTTCATTAAAAATGTTATAAATAAACACTATCTTGTCATTTGGGGTGTGTATAAGTAGTCAATAGACTATGATCTTTATCAGGACTCGAGTGGAGTGAGCAGAAATGGGATTGGCCAGCACTTCATCACACTAAACCTAGTGTTTCCAAGCATGTATGAAGATTGAGTCATGATATTGAGTTGGGATTCGGATATTTTTTATGTATTTCAATTTGTTTTGATAATTCTTGGATCCCCATTGAGTGTACCAGTGATTTTGAAGGATGGTTTTAGTTTTAGAGAAAAAAGTTGTGAATATACATGACTATATGGTAAGCACAAAAGTTCTGTTAGACCATGAGTTTCCCACATGGAATATATCTATAACCATGACAGTACATGTTTAAAGGTTTTTTCATGATTTATAAGCCTATGTATCCAAACCATGAAGAGTAACATTTCTTCTTCATAATTTATTTTATTTCATCTTTCCCCAAATTTCCCCCAGTAGAGTATTCCATTGATGTTGTATCAAATAATATATTTTTTTAAAGTTTGGGGTATATAAAAAGATGTGGTAGAATGTTATTTGACTTGATATGTGTGATGGTGTGCATAGTTTTTTCCCTTAGGGACCATGCATTATATCATGAAAAAATGGTTTTAAGAAAGTAATTGTGGAACTACATGATGTGATTTGTTTTTTATAATTCCATTGTTGTGTTTATAGAAAGTTTTTTGTTTTTGTTAATAAAAACCAAGTCATGTTTTTCTATAAAAATTAAATGTAAGGAAAAAAAATTGTGTGAAAAATTATTTTTAAATAATAAATTGATTTCAAAATGAATTTCTATGAAGGATTTCAATTCTCTAAAAGGATTAGCTAAGAATTGGTTAGTGAAAGTTTATTCTATTTAGTTATTTATTTTAAAATGGATTTTTTGAAATTATTTTCAGAAGGGAAAGGGGGATTAATGATTAAGGGATTTTGTTGTCCATTTTAATATCCAGGGACTATTTAATAGATTTCTGTTTTTGATAGAAATTTGAAATTATTATAAAAAGGGTGTGAGATTTCATTTTTTATAAAATTCAGGTATTTTTGGGAAAATAAGGGGTTGAAAATTGGTATAAATTTATTTTTACACCAGTTGGTCTTAGTAATATTTTAATGTTTTGATGAATAATTTTGTAGAAAACAGTCATGTTTTCAAATGAAATTTTTAAAAGTGGACTAAATTGTTTTCTAAAATATTCTTTCAAAATTTATATTTGATTTGTTCCCTAGTTTATGGGTCCAATTGTTTTATTTGATAAGAATAGAAATATTATATAATATCATGTGTTTTTTAATTAGAGTCTCTTGTATAATCCATTATGAAAGCTAAGATATTTTTTCTAGGATTTATCCTTTGATGGTTTCATCCATTTTCTAGATTTCAAACTTTTTTTCTTAACCCAACACAAATTCTAAATGTATTCAATGGATCCCTTGTGGGTTATTGCATCACTCCTGATTATAGGATACATATTCTAACCCATGTTATATTTAAATTATTAGTAGTTGTTTTCTGGAACCTATGAGTGCTTTTTAGATTTAAAAAGCCCAATTCATAAGTTTAATTCATGAATAGTGGGTTTTTTAAATTTTACATGTTCACAAGATAAATTTTCTCTTGGAAAATGGTTTTTACATTTAATTTTAAGTGAGAAAGGAAATCATTAGTAGTGATAAGTGGTAAAATTTTGTATAAATTGAATGTGGAATTTTAAAAGGGTTTTGACCTTCTTTGGGTCATGAAATAAAGTGGGTAGTGTAGTATTGAACTTTTAAAGTATTTTCTTAGTGATTAATGTGGTGATTTAAAATTTAAAGTTTTTTTTAGATTATTGTAAAAGGAATTTTAAAAAGTGTCTGATGCTTTAAAATTCAATGACGTCATTTGTGTATAGATGTGTATTTCAAAATGGGTGTTTTAATCCCATTGAGATTTTTAAATAAAAATATTTTCGTTCTCAAAATTGTCCAATAACTAGTTTTGTGAAGAATTGGTTGGGAAATATTTTACAAATGGGATTAAAGATATCATTTTCATTTGAATCATTTAGAGTATTACTTTAAAACATTGATAAGAGAATTGGAGCTTGTGGTATTTTGATAAATAGTTTTGCAATTTGGGTGATCTAAAAAATCTAGTTGGTGAGTGTGAGAACCTCTTGAGTCTTAGGAGGCTTACTATGACGATTTTATATAATTTTTAGGATGTTTTAGGGAATTATGGTTCTTATGATTTTCCTATATTCCAAGTTCTTATCTTGTTACGGTATCTTTTATCATTGGATATCTTTGTCTTGTTCAGTTTATTTTAAGTAATATGTTGTTTACCATTGTGTGGTTATTGTTTTTTCACTTTAAAATTGGTTTGTGGAATTAATATAGAGATTTTATTTCAATATCAAAGTGATGCACTTTGAAATAAATATTTTGGGAAATGTTTTAAAAGTAAGAAAACAAGGTTTTGGAATGTTATTTGGCTTTTAAAAAAAGGTCTTATTTCTATGTTTCTACCTGAACGCCTGAAGGATTTATATTTTTTTATTAATCTGATAATACCCATTTACAGGTTGAGGGTTAATCCTTAAAAATTAAATAGACGTAGAGGCGCCAAGAATTAATAAATTACCATTATAATCCAAATAACCAAACACCCAACATCTATCCCACCCAACTAATAGAAATTATTGACTCAAAGCTACTGATAAGAAAATATACTCAGAAAGAAATCCCAATGTAAGACTGCATGGGCCTAGTACCGATAGAAAATTCATACGCTCTCATTCATAAAAATCTTATTTTCACTAAAAGCGGTATCCTACTTTTGATAAACCTCATTTGGATTTTCCACTGGGAATCTGATCCTAGTTATTATTATTAATATACATATATATACACAAATATATTCCATAAAATCTCATTTAGATTCTTCCTAATGGAAAAATCATGTGAGATCTATAGCACCGCCTACCCTCCAACCAATGACATCATCTCCACCCCACCTCTGCCCAAACATCAATCTGTAAAATCCTTACAATGATCTTTTCTATCAACTTCAATCATCTTGTATGCATCCCACTGCCCAGTCAAGGCCTCAAAAAAGTGATTCTCAATTTCATTTTTATCATTCAACTCAAATAGAATAATTTTTTTGGAATTTTCATGTATGATTTGGGTTTTTTTGTTTGACTACTTATCTACTATAATGTGTAATGATTTTGGGTTTTTAATCTTGGGAGCGTGCCGCGTTGTCTTGGTTTTCTTCCTTTGGATATTTTTCTATTTTCTTATGTCATGACCATTTTAACTCCCACTATAGATTGATGTGGGAAATATTTTATATTTTTTTAGTTTTTAGGTGATTAGAATTGTTGTTTCCCCTAGGATATTGACCACTCTATAGTTATAACATTTTGGGGTTCAACATAGGACAGTGTTCTGAGTTGAATTCCACATTTACCAATTTAGTATGGTTACCATAGTAGAGAGTCCATGTTTTTCTTATTGTGGAATAACCATATGTTATCCCTTGTCAATGTGATGTGTTTTAAATTCATTTATGTCTCAAAAATGTGGTATATGAGTTTCTTGTGGACGGTTTTCTATCAAGAATTGGGAATTTGATTCTCAATGGTTCTTATGTTTTTCTTATAACTTCTTTGAGAGTTTTTTTCTCATGGTGGATCTCTTCAATCATTTGAGTCCTCCTTTTTGTATTCCATTTTTTTTTGTATTTCTAAATATTGGAGAGACTTGTACTTATTATTTGTTCTGTTTGGATCTCTTAATGGTTGTTGGGGTTTCATTTTTGTTTGATACATCTAGTGCTTGTGTGATTTTAATGGTTTAGTATATTTGAATTTTCCGTGTTTATGAGTTTATTCCTAAGGTAATCTCTATTAGTATTTCATCCAACTCATTCCTTCCTTGGATGTGTGTTTTGTAACTTTTTACTTTTACTTCCATAGTGACAAGTGAAATTTTAGAAGAATAAATTGACATGGTGGGGAAATTTTTTCCACTCTTCGAGACACTGGTATTCTTTAGACGGGGTTTTCTTCCCCTTTTTATTCATTGTTAGAGTTTTCGGGTATCGGGGGATAAAAATATATTTGTTTTAATAAATAGACCCAAGTGCACAGGTGGTGCATGATTTTTTTGACCATGTAGCTAACCATGCGAGGGTGATGTTTTAGGGATAGTGGTATGTTTCCTAGTTTGAGCATGGTTCTCCTAGTCATGCATGTTTTACCAGAAACTATATGGTCTATCTAGGTCATTAAAATTTGGGTTTTCCTTTATTTCCCTTAATGGATTAAATTCCCTTATCCCCTTATTCCTCCCCTTTCTCATACAACCCACACCATTGTATTGGTTTCTCTTCCTCTTAGATTTTTAGTGGATTCCCATTGTTTTTTAGTAGTTTGGCTTGAGTTAAGCCTACGTTTTCATGATTTATTTTTTCCATTCCCCTATTTTACCTTTTTCTTCTATTTTGGTGGTTTTTTAAAACCCTAACATGCATTATTGATGAATATTGGGGTACTAATGGTGGATTTAGTGTCTTTATTTTTGGTTTAGGTGTGTTAAAAACTTTCCTTCTCAAATATAATTGTTTTCCATGATGGTTCTAATTTTGGAATTGGTTTAAAGTTAAGTGTATCTATTTCAGATAAATTTCAATATCTAAACTCTAATTTAGTATCACCTTTGGTTTTTTATTTTCATGTTTCATATAAAATTATTTTGATTTATTATTTATCCATTTTTTGTTTGATTTACGGTTTATACTAGAAATTTGACATTTTATATTGGTTTTCCAAATGGATATATCATTAATGCACTCTATATTGAGCTAAAATTGATCATAGTGGTTTACTTCATTAAAATAGGGTTTTGAAATGGGTTTTAATATAATTAATTAAATTTTTTGAATTCATGACATATTATGGGAATAAATGGATTCTGAAATTAGAGTTTAAATGGAACATGTGATGGGACCTTTTTTTAGGTTTTAGTGGATTTTAATGTGGAGTTTTAGAAAAGTATTTTCCCTTGAGAAAGGAATTGTATTTTGAATAGGATATTTTTTCATGAGAAAGGTGTTGTTTTAAAAAGGTAGATTCGAGTTTTTGACATAGATTTTGAAATGATTTTTTTGTTGTAAAATTTGGATGTTTTGTGATTTTGGAATTGTATAGAACAATGAGGCCTTGGGTGTGTGTTTAATAACTTATAAATTAGTTCCTTAGATGATATCATGAACTATATATGGTATTTTTCTATTGTATGAGGAGAAACTTTGGGATGATGACCGGTGGAGCTTTCATGATATTGTTCATGAGGCTGAGAGAGCCTCTTGGAGGTGGAAAACCAAGAAAGATTCTAACATGTTGACCAGGGGACTGAGAGAGCTCTTAGATATTTGGTCATAAAGAATATGGAAAGATATTTCAACTTTTTATACTTTCATTTCCAGTTATCAATACATATTTTGGACTAAGTCACACTAATACCTTATTATTAGATCCCCAAGGTGAAGATTAGTTATTCCTAGAAATTTTTATATGATTAATTCATGATGTCAGCACCATGCTTATTTATGTAATTCCTTCTTCTAATTACCTTCTTATAATTATTTTGTTATGTAATGTTTTTATCCCCATGAATATATGTTTAAAACCCTTTATTTTATGTGATGTATCTCATGATAATAACCATTTTCCATTACTTTCATATTTAATGAGGTTTTCCTGATGATTATATGTATTCCTTGTTTGGGTGAATTGAGCATATTTATCATGGGTGGATTTACTTCTTTATTTGAGCCTTGTTCTTTATGCATTGGAAAATATTTCTTTTTTTCAAAAAAAACAAAAGGGATTTGAAAAGTGATTTTTTAAGTATGATTTTTTTAAAGTGAAATTGATTTTAGCAATGAGTTTCAAATTAGATTTATTGGTTTTTATAGTTAAAATGCTTGTATAGATTCATGGTGGTATCCCACTGGAATTTTTTCCCCACACCTTGTCTATGCCTTTTTCCCTATAAAGACCTTGTTTTATAAGACACCGATAAGGGAAAGGTAATGATGGAATTTGGGGGAAATTTTTATGAAAATTATCCAATAGTTTCTATATTGGAGGATACATGGTATCATAGGGTTTATCTCATGAGTAGCCATTTATGAGTTATATTTTATTGAGATATCATTTATTATCCTGTGTGGTCTCTCTTCCTGTGTTTAGGATTATTTATATTATGACCATTATAAGTCATTTATATGTATGTTTATGAATTTTGATGTGGTTTTTATGATATCAGTTTGGGTCATTGTTTTTTTAATCAGTTGTATATTTATATTTTTTGATCATGTGTATTTTTCTCAATGTTCATCCAATTTATGGTTTGGGAAAACCAGATATTCAAGGGTGAATCCATTCATAAATGGTTATTATGATACCCTAGTTCTTTTACTAGAATAAAATACATTTTATATAGCATTTTTTTTGTGTCAGTTATTTATTACCAACATGATAAACAATATTACTCATTGGTTATTTTTCAACCGACATGAAAAATATGATAAGTTTTTTTTGTGTCATATCATTTATTTTTCTCTCATGTAGTGAATCCTTACCCATCCTTATATGATCTGATAGACTAAACATTCATTCATTTGGAATACACCATTGCTATCCACCCTCATCCATCATCGATTACTAATTTCTCTATTTATATCTATCTATATAATCCATCTTTCCATTGGTATCACTATATCAATTTTCCCCATTCTGATAACAATTTGCAATATTTCTTATTGATTCTATTCAACATGCTTCATAGGTATTAGAATATATAGTTTCGGTTTTTATTTTCCATTCTATTTGTGGTTGTTGTTCATTCTATTAATTATTTGTGCTGGTACTTTCTGTGATTATTTTTTAATTATTGAATGACTTTTTTAGATTTAGTTTTTATTACATTATTATTTGGTTTATTTTTTTATAAATAGTGTCAATTTACTTATTAATGTGTGTCTAACGTATGTTTTCTTCTACATTTTAAATGGTAATTTTGAAGGTATAATTGATTATGAAGTTTTAATATGAATTATTTATAATATATATTCAGCTGATCATGCTGATCTTGTAATTAAATATAATTTTCTTGTACAAGAATCATAATTAAATAAGTTCGAATGATATTTTTTTAACAAATATGTTTTCTATATTTTATTTTGGAAATATTTTAGAATCATTTATATTTAAATTTACACAATTAAATTTAAAATTAAATTTAAAAATATAATAACATATTTTCAAATCATGGTATTTTTATAAGTAATAAAGAGTAACAGTAAGATTTCTACACTACAAGATAGTGATGAATTTGAGGAAGGTGTTGATACTTTTTGGAATTTTATAAAACAATTCTAAACAATAACATGTTTTTCTATCCGTGGTTGAAATTTTTAAATATGAAGAGGTTAAAAATCATAGAAATAAAAGATCATTTAATTTTTCATAGATTAAATACATGTTACTACCCTTTAGTATTCCATGGTGGAAATGGGCATAATTCCATATCTATTGATGATAATGACTTTCAACATGATATGTATAATCAAATTGAAGATATGATTTTTGATATTTAAGTACATGAAATTTGCAAAAAATGATAATTGAGCATCTATTTGGTGATACTGAAAATACATAGCATATAGATTGCATAAATTTTAAATTTTTATCAAAATTATTATGATTTATTGAAGGATAAAAATGGAGGGAGTGATAGTAGTTTTACAAATTTGTAATAGCCATTGAAATGCATAATTATTAAATACAACAATATTCCATATTTACATTATAATATAATAAAATATTATACCCAATAGGGTTGGGGAATAAGAATATAAATTATTTTATGAATTACTATATAATATATTAAAATAAATAAAAAGGTCCATCAGAGTGTCCAAAATGTGGGATATTATAGTGTTAGTTGAAATAAAAAACAAAGAATGATTTAGTAGCTACATAGAGTCCTATAAATTTACATTAGTATCTTCCAATTATTTTTCATTTGTAACATTTATTTTTGAGACAAAATGATACATTATAGTTACAATGGAATATAGGTAATTCAATATATATTGTAAAATTACATAGGTCAACTAATTTTCCATAGTAGTATAAATTTGATCAGTGGTTTTCCACAAAATTACTGGTCTATTTTATTGGTAAGTTACAACCTATCTTCTGATTTTTTATGAAGTGGAAATATAACATGTTGCGTTTAATAAATTCTATACAAAAATAACCTAGATATGATATTGATGTTTTCTTTTCACCATTAATTAATGATTTGAATATTTTTTGGGATAATATTATTAACCTATATGATACTCATAAAATGTTTCGTTTTCAACTTCATTAAATGATTATGTATACTATAAATGACCTCCTAACATATATAAATTTTACTAGATACATTGTTAATTAGTATAAATCTAGTCTAATTTTTTACCAATGGATTTTATATTATCTACTAAAATTTGGGGAAAAATTGTATACATTTGTCATCAGGGGTTTTTACTATGGATTACTCTTATCACCGATTAAAAAAAGAAATTTAACTGCTCAAAGAAATTTTATATTTCACCAAAACATTTTTCCCTAGATTATTATTTTAAGAGGGTGAAAACATTGATGTTACATTTGGAAAGTCACAAAAATTATGTTATTTTTGAAATATTTTGATGAAAAGATAAATATTTTTTGAGCTCCCATATTGGATATATCATGGGGTCAAACATAACATTTAAAAAATCTATATTGAGAATAATATCTATGATATCCTGATTGAAAAAAATTTAGATATTAAAGTAATTTATCAATATTATTTACATGAATGATCGAATACTCTAAATATGATAACTTTTGGATTTAGCAGCCACTTCTAATAGAATATAAACAAACCTTCCTTGGGATTTTCAGACATAAAGAGCAGAAGATTTTTCTTTTTTTAGTGCCTTCACGGTATCAAAGTGCCATAGGATTATTCTATGAATGTAAAAAAATTGTCACTAAAATATTTGAAGTTATCAGGTTTGAAATATCTTGATTATCACATCATGATTCAATAAAACTTTGTAGTTTCATCTCATAGAATATCACACATATATCTAAGAATGAATATCATGAAGGTGTATTCTTATTTCAATTAAATTTGTATCAAATTTATTAAGCTGAATTCATTAACCAATTTTTAGAATAATTAATTTTTTATACTTTTTCAATAGGAAATGTATTTTCCAATATATGTTTGTCATATCAAGGTGCATTTAATAGTTCATTTCTTGGGAAAATATAAATATATATGGACCTATATATATATGATATACATATCCTTTATAAATTTATATGAAGTTATATATGGGATATATTGTATATCCATACTAATATAAAGCCTCCATTATTGATAAGTATATTTCTGAGGAGGTTTTATTTTTTTAAAAGATAATTTTCTGCAATAGTTTACATCGGTTTGACTATATTTATTCATGAATAAGTCAATTGCAAGGGAAAGGGGGTCTATGGATTGATTAAAATCATTGATAGGTGAATAGATAAATAAGATACATTTATACATCTTCAATAAAATAGATGATTCTCATACATGTATAAAATTTCATATTAATGTGTTAAAGAAATTTTATCCAAAGTTGAAATATATGTGGATTTTCGATGAGGATAAAATGGTTAATTTACCTCAGTTTATAGAAACTATGCATGGTAAATCATATGAATCAATAAACTTGAGATTCCTAGCATATGTTCTATGTTTAACTATGATAACATATTCTGTGTATGACTTTGATTGGTATACATTTTATATGATAGATTAGGATAAACGATGTTTGGTTCCAAATAGTAGAGTCTTGGTTTTCATAGAAGAAATGTATTTTTAGTGTGTTAAAGATAAAAACCCAATATTTTAATCAAGTGTATATTACTGAGTCATTGAATAAATATGGTAGGTTGATTACATTAAATTTCAAGTTCTAATGTTTAACTGTGAATGGGTTATCGATAAAAAAAGTGTTAGAAATGATGAATTTGATATAACACTATTTAATCAGAATAGATTCAAACACAACGTCGAACCTTTTCTCATGGAAATACATGAACAAAAAAATTTCTATGTTATTGATCCATCAAATATGAATTTTTATATCATTTAATAATAGAAGAAAACAATATATTGGTGATCAAAAACATGATGAAGACACTGGTTTATGTGATATCCCTACTTCCTATTATATATTAACAGAGGGTATTTAATACCATATTATAGATATGTTTTGTTCCATGCGGAATGATCTTGACAATAGAATTTGGGAAAATAATTCATTATTAATTTCCTAATATTATAGTTAACATATATTTATTCCTCATATACATTTTAAATTTTCATAAAATGATATATATATTAGTTTTATTTTTCAATAAAACTCATATTATTACTTCTAAGTGAAATGGGTATTAAAATTATTTGATTTTTGTTTATGTTAAACTTGCCTAACTAATGTTTAACCCTATATAACTTTTTTATTTCTATAATTTATGGGAAAATAATTAATTTTTATTTAATATGTTAAATAAAAATAAAAAATGTATAACAAATTATATTCAAATAATAATATGTTTGGTTTAAAAAATTTTGTAATACATTGTATAATAATTACACTTCATGCACTATTTTTGGAGTAACTCTGCTTAAAAATGGTGTTTTACATTAGATATTTTCTAAGGAATATGATAAAGAGTGGGTTTCTCGATTTTTTTGTATAATTTTAAAAAAAATTATTTAAAATTTTTGGTATGAAAAATATTTGTTTTATGTATTTATTTCATTTCATTTTTTATTAGAATTGTTATTATTTTAATTAACTATAATAAAAAAAATTGAAAAAAATGTGTTTAGTTTAAATTAAATGTTGTCATATCATTATTATTTTAATTTTTAATTTCACATGTCATTGTTGGATTTTTTTTATTATTATATTATTAGATTATTACCTTGATTTAAAGGATAATAGTAGACCAAAAATTTGATTAACCACAAGCCTCTATAGAGGTCGGTACGCATACATATGATGAGGACTATAGAAATACTCCTACTAAAGAGACTCATCATCCATATTACTAGGATTCATCTACTTCCACAGGGGCATAGAAGGCATTGATGGTTGGTAAACACGGTAGAACATGCCCCCCAAAATATTCAGTTTACCATAGATTAGACTAGAGGATACAAGTTGAGTCTGATGATAATGATATTCTTAGAGGCCTAAATTTAAAAAAAAACTAACACCTTTATTATAGTAAAAGATTAAGGAATATTTGTTATTTTGATTTCTAATTGGAGAAGTGTGGACAATGTGGAAATATCTCAATTGTGGGAAACTATTTTTGTAAGATCAGTTTTTATTATTTTATATATCACAAAATGTGTTTACTAATATAGTTTTTTCCCTTATTATCAAATAACCTATTTTAGACTTAATGGTATAGGGGTCAGGAAGAAATGGTTATATATGTTTGTAAGTATATTGATAGATTTTAAATCTACCAATACATAACATTTTGTTTTTTGGGATATGAAAAAACAAATTCCATGTGATAAAATTCTCTTTCTAGACAGAGATAAAATAAAACACTTTGTCTAAATTAGATGACAAAAATTATTTTTGTAAGTGCAATGTCAGATTTTAGAGGTTTTCTTATATTAATGATATTATTGACAATTTTTTTATTCTTAATTTATAGAAAAATATTAGATATCATCAAAATATATAAACGAAAAATATATTCTTGTACTTTATCTCATGGAAGGTATACATTATTAGAAGAACAAATGATAGTGTCCAATTTCTAAAAAATGAGAGTGGTCTCCAGGGTTTATAGAAGTTGACCCTCCTTCCCCCCATCTAGACCTAAAAAATATTAGGGGCCCAAATAAAAATAAAATAGACAATGTCTTATAAAATAATTACGGTTTTATTTGAGAGGATTGTAATAATTTATTTAATTTCTTTATGTTACTTAAGTTAAATCAAATAATTATATATTATTATTCACTGCTGAATTTTTCAAATATTTATACAAGAATCCATTCAGAAGAATATGCCATAGTGGCCTTCATACTTGAGGGTGGGAAGGATCTTTTATCTACTATATTTAGAAATATTAAAAACCTAGGCCATGTATAATTATATGCTATAGGTGTAATTGAAAAAAAGTGTTTTGTAATTTTGAAGCTTCTTCAATAGAGGATGTATATAAAATAAAAATAGAGTCTTTAGAAACGAATGTCCATGATATTTGTGAGATAATATAGGGAATGATTAGAGAATAAATGTAATCAGTTTTTTAGAAATGGAAATATGGTTTTGGGATATATATCACACTCCTCCAACTCATCTGGCAAATCCTATTCCACCAACTTATCTTAAACCTAGGCCACCTCCTCCATATCTTCCCATTTATTATGATTTTAATGTTGTAAATATCTAGTATCATATCATTACATGTAGGATTATATATTATATTTGGGATACATATCATCACTAACAAATAGAGATAGAGTTTCTTAGGTTAATTGTATGTGATTTTATAGATAGATTGATAAGAATACTATTTCCTAGAGATGAGGTCATTATATCTGAACAATATATTGATAATTTTTTAGTTTTGCGGATGGACTTGCATTAAATATTTCATTGATGTTTGTGTATACTATATCCTACATTTTATATTGATGTTAAATATTTTTTAAAATTTTAAAATTTATCTATTTATCTATTTTTTATAGTAACACATTAATGTTAAAGGCATACTTTATAAACAACAAGAAGTATAGGAAGTAATTATTTCAGATAAAAATTCTTCTGAACTTGATAGATTATCAACATATTCCTCATTTTTTTTGGAATTTTATGACCTTCCAATGGATTATAACTTTTTTAGGTGTATAAAAAATGTGGTGAATTTAAAATAAAAATATCATGGAACTAGAAACTAGAGATTAGTTGGGTATAAAAATGCTATAAGTATTTCCCAGGTAAATTGATTATCATATATCTTTTAGTTATTTTAATCTATTAACACTTAATAACTATGTTTATTTTTATTCATTGTATTTATATGCATTTTATGCAACAAGATATGACAACAGCATATGTATTTATAAACCCATAATTTAATTCACCTATAGTGATGATAATGAGAGATACAGAAAGAGTTTTTTATAATTCATGAATATTTAAAAATAATGTAATTCACCATTATATTCTTACATAAATTCAAGAGTATGGAACATATATTTCATAAATTGTTATATATATTCAGTAGATAACAACTCAAATTATATATATTTTTATATTTGTATCATATATATATTATGTGTTTTTTCAAGAGATAAAACATCATATTGGTTATGCTCTATACAAGGTGATGTGTGAGATAATTTAATCAATGTATTGAACATGTATGTTATAGGATTGGAATACATTTATATATTATAATTAAATTTCATTTCATTTCATAAAATAATATCTTCAAATAAGGAATGAGATAAATTTAGAGATTAAATAGAAAATAAGAGCTCAAATATCAATTATATAATATAATTTTTGACATCTCATTTATAATTAAAACATTTTAATACAAGATTTCAAATGCTATATTGAATTGAAAAAAAGTAAAATAGAATTATTATCTTCAAGAAGTAAATGAAAAAAATAATGGGTCCCTGCCAGTTAAATCCATTAATGGTCCATAGGGAGTCAAATACATTAATTGAAAAATGGTCAAAAACCCAAATTTTGTTTTAGACTATGTCATACTATTCTTTTATTGTTAGAGAACCATGGTGAACATTTCTTATTCCTACTTGGATTTATATGATTTATACATGATTTTTTCACCATGTGTAGTTATGTTATGCCTTGTTATCATTCACTATTTATCATTATCTATTTATGTAATGTTTCTTGTGTGTTGTATTATAAGGAATAGAAAGTTTTTTCAGAGTTTCATAAATCTAGAATATCATAGCATAAGTTGAAAACAAATCACAGGCTGATTTACTAGTTACAATGACTACTGAAAAAGAAATTTGGTTTCTTCTTATAATTTCTCATTTGAGACATTTATTTCCAAATTCGAATGATTCTTGAAGGTTAATATGAAATGTAGGTGACTGTATATATGATGGGAAATTATATCATTCAGAAATATTTCCATAGTGGATAGATTTTGATCAAAAAATTTCTACATTCATAAATAATGTTAGAAATATTATACCTAGACTATGAAAAAATATAATGAATCCATAATGAATATTTATTTTAAAACATAGTTCATGGATAGATTTTTTGGTAATTTACAACTTATCTCTTGAATTTTGTATGAATTATAAATATATCTTATTGAGATTAATAATTTCTAGGTAAAACAACCAAGAATTGATATTGATGTTTTCTTATCAACATTAATTAATTATTTGAATATTTTATAGGAGGAAGGTATTATAGTGTATGATTCTTTTAAAATGGAACATTTTAACAATATGAAATTATTATGTATAATATAAATGAAATCATAGCCAATGGAAATTTGTATCATACATTGTTAAGGATAATAAATATTTTCTAATTTATGAACAAAATAATGAATGTTATCAACTGAAACAATGGATAAAAACAGTATAAATGGTTTATGAAAAGTTTTTTTATATGGATTAGTCTTATAAAATTTTTTAAAAGGAATTAAAAGTCTCACAAGAATTTGATCTTTATCCAAAAACATTTTCCATTGAATAATATTTTTAGAGGGTAAAAAACATTGATGTCATAATAAAAAAACATAATAATTATGTAATGATAAAAATATTTTTAATAAGTGAACTATATTTTTTGAACTTTCATGTAGGAGATATCTTGAGGGAAAATATAAATATAAGGATTTCTGTATTAAGATAGATATCTAGGTATAAGTTTGATTGATAACTCAACCTCTTGTTCAGGATGAATACTAGGAAAATCATCAGGAAATACATTAGTATAATCACTCACACTGGTCATTTCATCAAGAATTATTCTCTAAATTGTTTAAATTATTTGATCTAGATATTACTACTTATAAGTAAAAAATATTAATTAATTAATAAAATATTCTAGGAGAGATTTATCCTCCACGTTACACTTGTAAGGAATTAAACGAGGACTTGGGACATGAAGAGCTGTCTCCCTCTTTGGAAAGTTGATGTTATCTTTATATAAGGATTTTCAATCCATGCATGATATAAAATAAAACTCCAATAAAGGATATGTGATGATATTTTCTTTAATATTTAGTCCAAAAAAATTGAAGGGGTGTGGATTTATATATATGGGACATAACAATTTCCATATTTTATTTTCTCATAGAAATCTTGTCTCCCATGTCTTGTGGGGGGATTTTAATAGTTTCACAAAACTTAAATTATATGATAGAATATATGGAACAATAATCAAAAAATTTATTCACTATTCTTGAATGAATAACCGGTGTACACCTCACCGCATCATTGTCAAGATCCACCTCAGAAGTAGTGATAACATATGTAGTTTCTTTCTCTCTTGGACTTGAAGGTTTTTTTCAATTATTTCTTAAGAAAATACATAGATTAGGGAATTGGATTCCATAATTATCATGTTACTTACAGTGGTAACACTGAACTATAGGCTAGGTTTTTATAATAAAATTATTTTATTCTTCAAAATTAGGTGGATTATTCGTATCATTTTGGCATTGATTACCTTGATACCCCTATTTTCTACATTTGTCCAATTTTTAGGTTCTCTTGATATATTTTCCAGGGTGCTTTTTCCCACACCATTTTCAAGTGGAAAGTTGAGTTTTATTTCATACATGGTATTTAACTGTTGATACTCTTAAAGAAAAATCTATTTTATGAACTTTAAATCCAAACCTAAGAGACCAATGAGAGTCTCCAATCTTCATCTCGACTTTGAGGGAATAAAAAACAATCTCTTCATAACTATAAAAGTATTGAATTTCAAAATATGTTTATATACTTATATTTGATCTACTAAATAAGTGGTCCAACTTAATTTATATGTGGGTGATGAATTCGTTAGTGTACAAGGAAAACCTAGTAAAGTTTGTCCCATACATCCTGATAGAATCATCTTATTTTTACTTTGGTCTAAGAAACTCCCACTCTATTTTTTTATAGAGAATTCAGGGAAAATATTTGTTAAAAAATATTTTCGTGAAGTCTTCTCATTCTATGGAATAGATATCTTATTTAGTCTTTGTGGTGTTTCTCTGCATCCACTACTTATCAGCTTCCCCCTCTATGTGATGAATGGTTGTTATAACTTTCTCTTGTTCTAGGAATTGGTGGAATGAGAATATATTCTCAATGGAATTAATCCATTATTCAAAGATCATAGGATCAAAATATCCACTAAATATGTGATGCTATTTTACAAAAAGGATAATCTACTACATTATCATTCTTATAAGAGGTAGATCATTCCAAAATATTCAAATTATTATTCCTAACTTGATCTAGTTAATCGAGTAATTCCATTAGGTTCTCATATCCCACTTCTCTAAGGTTAGGAAAATCATTGGTGAAAACATCGCATTTATTATCACATTGGTTTCTTGTAAGGTTTCCTATATCTATATCCATTAAATAAAAAATAAAAAAAAATTATATTACATTTACTAAAAAACATAAAAAATGGAAAATTATAAACTCAGAAGGAATAAAGTATAAATTGTAAGAATTTACTAAGTAATGAGTTACTTGGTTTTTATATAGTTTATCTATGTTAATGTTTACTATTAGGTTTTTGAACCTAACAATTTTTTAAATCCCTTTATAATGTTATATAAAGAGTTTTTTAATTCATGAATCACATAACATGGGAGTGTCAAACCAAGTGTGTAGAAATTTTTATTTTTCATGAACTATATGAGAATTAAGAAAAAGTCCAATGAACCACTTTAAGAGATATTATCTTTAGTTAAAGTTGTTCCATTGTAACATCCACTTGTAGTATCCAGATATGGATGTAATTTATTCAAATCCACTTTCTTTATACTTCACCAAAATAACAGGATATTTTCTATACATCTAGGGTTCTCACTAAAGTATTATAGTCCCAATCCCCAGGAATAACTATAATTTTCTCTAATACCAACTATTGTGACCTAATACTTTTACTAATATTATTATAAAATTGTTAACAAAAAAGTCCAATAAGTATATCCTAAAGATCATGAGGCCTAGTGCCTTTTTAAGACTATGTTTATAATATATTTAAAGGAAAATAAAACATGACATCCTTATTTTATTTTCCATAAAGACTTACAAAATCTATTTGATATGCTTAATTTTCATAGGATAACGAGGGGAGATACTAAAAAGAAATGGGTAACCTAAATATATGAGTAATGGAATAATAATTAAAATGAATCATAATGTGTGAGTAAAGGGTATATCAAGATATCATAAAAGAGATAGATCATGAGTAATCACATAGAATCATAACAAAAAGAACATGGTATCATAAGATCATAAAAACATGGAAAATGTAGAAAAATTGAAACATATGTCATAAGAATAAGTTAGGGATAACTTCTAATACAATATCACAATGTGGATAGAGTCACATAATACAATTGGTTTACTCCCTATATCCCATACATAATGTGTCATGAAACAAAATCATTAGGCAATACATCAAAGATCTATCTAGGTCCATCCATCATAACATTATCATTATTATGTTTTATATAAAAATGAATAAAATCATAATTAATACATAGAATAATTACCAATGGAAATAAAATGGGTTTCATAATCTTTCCTCATATAATAATAAAAGGAAATTTAATAATGAAGCCATTTAGGAAATAAATGTAAGGCTTGCATTACCCTATAAAAGGAAGGAGAATAATATAGTTGTATACTTTATAAGAAAATATAAAGAATTTAGAAGCATTATATAATATTAAAGAGAGGTAGAAAGTTATTTTGAGAAAGAATGGGCATAACCTAAAGAAAATGGTGGTTTAGAGAGATCTCTTACCTCAAATTCTGACTCGTCATGTATGTTCTTTACCTTCCAGAATAATAAACTTATGTTAATTAGTTACTTTCTTAATAACCTTTTTCATGTTTATTATTATTTTTATTTTATTTTTTTCACTCTATATTCAATTACTCAATCATTTAGGTTCATGACTTATATATTGAGGATATTTGGCTAATATGAAAAAATCAATTTTGTATGTTCAATTAGGTTAAATTTATTATTTTTTCATCATCTCAAGAATAATAATAATTGAATATTTTTAATTTTTATACATCAATTATAATGTTAAATTATCCATGAAATTTGTCTAGGAAAAATCAACTATGTTCAATCATAGAGACGATAAGTTGTATGTACACTTGAGTAACATTTCCATTTTTGAATGATCATGAAGGAAGTATGATAAGTTTTATTTTATCATTCCACACTGATAATTATATCATTATATCATATTACTTATTTAAATATATATATATATATATATCTACTATATGATATAGTAATGAAAAACAATTAACATTTCTTTGTAGAGGTGGTAATCCATATGTGTGCACGAATGATGTTATCATATTTTAATGAATGGTAATGTTATAAAATATATATTATATTACTCTACTAGAAAGATAAATATGTCATCAATATCATATATATAAATTCAATCCATCATCATAAAAATCAAAGAGAGGTGATGATGTAAAATAAATTACATCAGTTTGTGAGGTGGTAGTCCACCGTACATAGAAACGATAATTGCATTTCCCATTTAATGGAAGAGGTGTTGGATTTATGTCATTCCATTAAATAATAAAATCTCATTATAAGGTATACAATGATGTTACTATATCATCATGGATGAATATTATTTTAAGAAGGTAAAATAATAATTAAAGAAATACTAGGTTAATAATGATACCTATTCTTTAGAATACCTCTTTAGGTTTTCACCAAAGGCCTTCCTAAGAGTATTTTTTAATCAAAACAATGTTGATTGAATATAGGATGTGAATTAAGGAAGTATTTTGGGCATTCCAAGTCTAAACAAAAATGATTTTTAAGTGTATAGAGTATAGGATCAGACATTCCCTTTTGAACCATAAGGATTTTTGAAATATTTCCATCCAATATAAATTAGAAAAGTTTTGGTTTCAGTTTAACCCATGTCACATTATTTTAACTCCTTCGTAAATCCATTTTAACCACAACCATGGAAATATATTTTTACTATTTTTATTATTCATCAAGATAAAACATTATATTAACATTATTACATTATATTAATAATATTGATTCCAAATATGGAATCCCTTTTATCAAATTCAATGAAAAAGTTTGAATAAATTAAATTAAAATTAAACACGTATAACGCAACAAATAGGGGTTATTCAGAAAAATTCATTTTCAAGCTATAGATGATTTTATATTAACATTATGAAAACAAAATAATTATATTAATTTCTATTAATATAAATAGATATATAATATATATTTTTCATTTAAATATTTCCTTATTATATATTATTATAATTATTGAAATTGGATAAACGTTATATACTTAAAACCAGTATTTTTAAAACCATGCTTTTAAGCATAAAAAACATATACCAAAATAATGAAACCAGGGGATTCAAATGAAATTATATAAATTATTCAAAATCAAATGGTTTTTTTTTCACCTTAATGAAAAATAAAAAATATAACGTTACTTTAAAATTACTAAATTTAATGAAAATAAATTATAGTATTTGAAAAAAAGATAATTTTCACTATTCATTAAAATACCAATCATTTGAGAAAAATCCAAAAATTTCAGAATAAGTTAATTTTAATATGATGATTTAAAAAATGAAGTTCGTTTTGAAAAATTTATTTTCTAAAAGTTCAATAAATTAATTATAATATTTTCTCACAAAAAGCAATAGAAACATTTTTGAAGAAAAACTATTTTTAAGAATAAAATGTCTTTATTAAAAATTATGTGTTTATCTCCTAATAATTTATCCAAAAATTTAAATTGACTCAAAGAAATTTATATATTTCATAAATTAATAAATCTTATTCATACCTACCAGTTTAACGGCTTAGTCCTAATGGTCATATTTAAATAATCATGTTCTGTTTAATCATGGTGTTATATGTTGTATACACTATCAAACACAATTTTATTTTTAAAATTTCAATGTTTTGTTATCTTATAATTAATATATGAGGTTTAATATTACCTCAACCTTAGTTCCTTAATCATCAATTTCCTTGAATTTTAGTTTTTCAATGACAACCACAAGTACTTCATTATAAAGTTCTTTTTAGGCCACAACTTATTTACATTTTATTTCTTCCAAGCTGACATCTTATTAGAAATGTAAGTTATCCTTTTAAAAAATTTATAAATATAAGTAAACATTCCTTTCATACCCTCATAATAATTTTTCATGGGTTCTGCATCTTCATCATTATTTCATAAGTTCATTAGGTACATTATGGTATGATTTTCAAATTTACCACATTGAAATAATGAAAGATGTAGTTTTCCTTTCACTCATAATTTTACTTGGGTGAGGATTGGGGAGAGGAAGGAAATCAATTTATTAATATCCCTTTCTCTGGGGTCATATTCCTCCATGATTTTCTTAATTTCATTGAATGCCACTTTTTGAGAATTCTCAATTTTCGATGACTCATTGTAATTATTCCTCATCTATTATACCATTTTAATGTTTTATAGAGTACATATATTCACCTGTATATGTTATTTTTCTTTGAGAATCAATAAATTCACATTGAAATGTTGTGTTAATCATCTCGGGCTTCTCTTCATGATCCTTATATCATCAAGGTTTTCTCCAAGTCTATGAATTTCCACTATAATAACATTCAACTAATCAAATAATGTATTAATAAACTAGTTTTGGAGAATCATTATATCCTTAAACATTTTATATAGAACTTATAATTTTTCATCATATAAAAATGATTCACCTTCATATAAAATTAGAAAATTTTCCCACATAGTTTATGGGGATTTATATGATATCAAGTTATTGTGTATTGTCTTTAACAAAGATCACGTTAATGCATTGACTGATTCGGTTTCTTCATAAAGATACCTTGGTTAAATCTATGATAAGGCTCTAATATCTATGATATCCAAAATCATGTGCATAATAGTCATATAATTATCTATTCTGAATGATCATAAAAATAATTGTATCAAATTCTTCCAAAATTTGAAATTATTATCATCAAACATAAAAATAGTAATAACTCAGAATCAAGAAAACTAGATCGAGAAGTTATATTAAATTTTTGGTATAGGATAAAATATTTTCCATTAGGACAAATAGATCAGAAATTTTTTGAATTCAAGATACATATATACATTATATTTGAAAACATAAGATACACTATTTACATTTTAGAAGAGATTTAGTATCACTTCCCATATATTTTTAAAAAAATCACATGGTACTCCTCTTGGTTTCCTTGGTAAAGGAAATAAAATAATTATGAGATCATATACCTTGTAATTGGAGGCATACAACAGATGAAATCACAACATCAACTTGGAATCAGTGATGTGGTAGAAATAAATAAACAACATGTAGTCATAATAAACTAAAAAATAAGAAAATAATTTATCCTTGGATAACAATGAAAATAAATAGATCATAAAGAAATAATATCTAATTACTTTCTGATGATATGAATAATTACATGTAGATAATTACGTACCATATACTAAGACATCTTGTTCATATAAATCAGGATTTAACTATCCAGGTAACATCTTATTCTAGGTAGGCATACACAAAAATACAATATCCTACTTTTCTTAAAAGACATGTCAATGCATTGAGAGATATATAATATAAGTCCCAATCCATCAAATTATTATGTCCAATGAATTAATTATAATAGAAAATTAATAAAAAATTCATAATAAACATTTCAAATAAACAACCATATTAAAATAAAAATTGGTGGGATTACAATACTTTTCCCCATGTCAATAAACGGGATAACATGATCATACCAAATCCAGAGAAAAAAAATTAAGGTTAAACAATATATAGCCCAAATTCTAATAGTCATCCATATTAGAATAACATTACTTAGAATAACAATACATTTCCCCAATTCAATAATAGATATAACATTATTATAATGCATCCATAGAGAGAATTTGGTTGTTTAAACAATACATAATCAACATATAATCTCTAGGTTATTCTCAATGCTAAATTAATTAAACTTATCAAATAAATAAAGATAAGGTTGTGTAAAAGGGTACTTTAAAAGTTTAGGTTATCAATAGAAGATTGTAATAGAGTTAAATACTCTACACCAGTATGATAAATACTTCAAAATGGTCCATAAAGAGAAAGTGAATAACACAAATCATATACCTATGTATTATCTATGCTAAATCCACATCCACATTCTAGTATCAATAAATTTATTTCTTTCAAAAAAACCATACACTCATTACTTTAAAAAAAATAGGATTTTTGGGAATTATATAGGGTTTGTTAAAGGTTTTAATTAGAGAAAATATCATTTTCAATATATAAAATGGTTGATAATTCAATATAATTTAAAGCAATATGACATTAAAATAAGAGTTTTTAATTTAAAATAGAAGGGGTGGAATTAGAAACCTTAGATCATCCTAATAATGGCATAGTAAAATGGTATTATGATAGGAGATTATTAGTCTCAAATTAACAAGATATCACATGGGAGGTAATACCATGAAATTAAAATAAGGTAAATATAAGGAAATTTAAATAAAAAAATACAATTTCAATTAAAAATGAAAAGGAATGATTAAAAACCCTTACAATATCCCCTTCCTTCCAAGAAGATACATTAACCTCTCGTATCACAAACATAGATAAATTAGTAACTTAATTCATAACCTTAAATATAAACATTTTCATTTAAATTATTTATAAATATTTATTTTCTATAGGAATTATACCTATTTTATACATCGGGTATTTATAGTATTCATTATTTGTTCTAGTTTCATAATTATAGTGTTTATATTCATTTTTTTCAAGTTTCATAATTACTAGGTCATTAAATTTATTATTAAGAATATTTTATAATAATTTATGATGTTTCAAATTCCATTCATTATTTATTTAGTTTTTATCCGTGAAGAGGAAATCGATAATAAGAATGTTTCAGTGATTCTTAACGATGGAAGGGTGTTTTCTTAATTGATGAATTAAATATTGATATAAAATCTCTAGAACAAAAAACAAGTAATTATTTTAAAAAAAAATATTTTATTCATCCATTAATAATGTTCCCAAATATATTCAGGATATAAATTCATCGTATTTTCAAATATGTTGTTAAACCGAAGAAAACATGAACATACCCTCATTTAATTAATGATTATGAGGGGTTTTCGTCTTTTAGAAAAACCAAAATGATAATATTTATTATTTAGTAGAGTGGTGTATCATATTTATAAAGTAATTATAATAATTATTCATGTATATGAATGTGTTACATAATTTGAAAAAAATATATTACTATATTGGTACTCTAATTTTCGATGACTGAATTAACTATTATTTCGTATTATTCATATCATTTATAGGTTCTTCCATTTTTCAAACCAGAACCTACAAAATATCATAAAATTCTTGTTTATACTTTAATAATATCCATATATCCAACCACATAAAGTGATAAAGGCAAATAAAACATGTTTTATCATGGAGTAGGTTATCCACACAACACATTAGAAGACTTTTCATTTTTATTAAGGAAAATTAAAAGGTGGTCAGTTCTTATTTACACAATATAAAACATTAAGTGTACTATAAATCTTGATATATTTATAGAAAATTGGTAAAATAAATTTGAAATTGAAACATAAAAAAGAAAATATTTTCTTTAAAATATTGATCTTACATTGAGAACACTGGGTTTCTCTAAGAGAATTAATTGGGAAATAAGTACATAGGATTATTTAGTGTAACCATATACTTATGAGAGTGATAGTGAATTATAGGGGAAGAAAATAGAGAAATTTTTAAGTAGAAAAATAAATTTTTATATTGGTATTTAAGGGTTCTTGAGATGATCCATTTATAAGTGTTTAGAATAGAGTTTTTGTAAATATTTCAAATTAATATAATAGGATCATATGTTGAACATGTAAAGTGGCACAAAAAAATGAACAATAATTGATTTTAGTGTGATATAGTGTTTATTATTTCTCAACCACTCAGTTCTAAAAAATTTTTTGTTTTGTTTCAAGACCTTTACCTCTTGAATTATTAGTTTAATTATTGTATCTTTAACTATAGTAACTAGTTTTTACCTAAAGTTATATAATATTTATACATATAAAATGTAGTCCTAAATAGATAATTTATACCTAATGATTATAAATTATATTTCCATTACTTATAATTCAATTTCTAAAAGTTTTAAAATAAAATTTTAATATAATAAATATAATATATTAAAATAATTTGTGAGAAAAATATTACGTGAGTTCTAAAATATCTATCATAGGTGTAAGATCCTCGATTTCTCTATAAGGTATGTTTTTATTACATTTTAGTCTAAGCCCTCTATTTAGTTCAATTATGTTTTTTTTCAAGTCCTTAAGAAGACTCGGGGGTGATCCCAAGATCCAGGACTAGAAAGAGGAAGAAAAGGGGGGGTTCTGGGAATGTTTCACAGCTTGCACATAGTTAGTGAAAACTATGTAGAATTTCTAGGAAACCAAGTGAAAGGGGGTTTTTTATACAGTATCCTATGCCCGGTTTGTGCACGTTTTATAAAACCATTTAGGTAAATTGTTTGAGGGGTCTATTTTGAGATAGAATCATCTACACGGTTTGCGTATTGTTTGGAAAACCTAGCAGCTAAACTGTGCGGTCCAGAAACTTTTAAAAAAATTCAAAAATTCCATTGTGGGATTTTTATAACCAACATGTTATTTCTCCCCCCTCTTCCTCATTAAGCCATAGTGATGATCCAAACATCCAAGATCTTCCAAGAGATGGATCTCCTTCATTCCTAAGTAGTTTGCAAGGTCGTCAGTTGCAGATTGAAGATCCGAGTAAGGCTAATCTCCCTCTTTCTTTTTTTTGGTTTAGGGTTTCTATTTCTTTCCCCTATCCATATAATGATCTGAAACCCTACTTTTTCAGTGAGTTTTATGTTACAGCTTCAAGGGTTGGTTGAATCGTGATCCAAGGCTTCAGTTGGGAGTGTGTTCTCCAATGGATTCAAGGTAGGTGGTCTACAAGTTATATCTATTTGATTTTGTGTAGATTTGTGCATGTAGGGTTTTTATTGTTTCCCTATTTGAAAGAGTACTTGGTGAATTTGACATGATGTAATTTATTGGGGTCTAAATGGTTAATTTAACCCCTATTTATTCCCAAGGGATGCAAGGAGTTTGACTTGACCAAATTAGGACCACCTGAGGAGCGTGCCGATATTCCCCAGGCCTAGAGTTAGCTTAGTAAGGGTAGGATATTGTGAGAGAACATAGAGATCATGATGAATTTTTTAATATTCTTGAATAATGTGTAATTGGTGTTTAGTAATACCCTTATTTAGTGTAATGGCATAAGGGGTTGTTTGGTTGGCATGAAAAATGGTTAAATAGATTAATGGAAAAATTCTCAGGGATTAGCTTATCACATGAATATGCTTAGTTAGATAGGCATGGGAAATGGTAAATGGGGAAAAGGGTTAAGTAATGTAAATGATGAATGTGTTAATCTATTCAGGCAATAATTTTATTTTCCAAATTACTGATACTATTGTGATGTTGTAAATGATGTGGTCTATGCTTGTTGGGATATGGTTAATAATGGTAAATGATAAATAAGAATTTCCACATGGCTTAAAAGAGTAGGGTATCTACTTGAGCTTCTATGCCCACAGGTTGAGTTAGACCAAGGTTCTAGCTCCATCCCTAAATCCCTAGGATTGGGAAGGGGACGGAGTTCTATTCCACTAACGGTTGTATTCCTCTCGGAATAAGGCTTTGAGGTGAGGATTATGGTTTTGTTATAAGGTGATGCCTAGTGAGATAGATATTTATTTTATTATCATATTTTAGAGAAAACTGAATATTCTTAATCCATTGAACATGAGAAAATTTTAGATTAAATCATGAAAGGCCTGAGTAGTGAACCTGGATTTAATGGTAGTACAAACTAAATGAACATAGTCTAGAATAACCCAATGAGCTGTTTATCCTTACTTGTCATGATTTATCACTTGTATGAAATATCTCCCTTTAATGGATATTTTGTAGACACCATTGGAGATAGCCTACTAAGTTATACTCACACCCTGCTCGGCTCGTCGTTGGGTTCCCAAGCAGATTTCATGCTTGTAGGTCAGGACAAGGGAAAGGTCCCTATGCTAGGGAGTTGAGTTGGAAATAGAATGTGTTGGGGTGAGGTTCCAGACTTGGAGTCCGAACCATTTTGGGGATTTTATAATTTTAATTATTTTGGGTTTTGTTCACTCATCACTGTAACATGACATGACTTATTTACTGTTGTATATGGTTGTGGCCACTCTTGGGATTTGGTTATTTATGCGTGTTATGGATTCTTCCCTTTTGTTTTCATTATTTCAATTATAATATTTTGTGTCTTACTCTGGTATTGAAGGTATAGTCTTCCCACATGACCTATTGTAGCCTTTCTACTAGTCAGAAACCTCTAGCATACATCGAGGTGTGCTTGAGGTTATGTAACTACCCAGATCGGAGCACCGGTTTATGTTGGAACCACTTTGTGTATTGGTTTGTATTTTTTGTCAATAGTTGTAAATGGAATATCAAAATGAAAGAGATCAAGAAGTACTCCAATAAAATGGAGGAATGGAAGCTCACAATGAAGGAGATCATGAATTACTCCGATGAAGTAGAGGAGTGGTGATTCAGACGATTGTTGTGATGATCGTAAGGTAAAAGAACATGTGTCAAAGGTGATATATTGTTTACAACAATGAAGAATGTGGGGTGCGATCCATCTGAGACCGATTAAATAAGAATGAGGTGTGATCCATGCAAGAGTCTTCCTGACGAATTGAATCGGTTTGCATGAAGTATATCATGACGGTTGATGAAGAAGACAATGTGCAATGATTGGAATTCTGAGATAGTCATGCACATCACATTTTCATAGAAGCTGATGATGCTAATGCTATACCTTCAAAGAATACATATCACAATAGAGGAGTTTGTGATACAAGAAGAAGAGTTTCCAAAGGATACAGATCACCAAGAAGAACTGTTGTTGAGATGATCGTGCTTGTCGACAAAGCAAACAAATGACATACAAATTTGTTGACAAAGGAGATTCCATGGTGACATGTCAAGTTCAAGAGTTGTGGTCAATGATCTATGTTTGATTCAACAACATCGATAGAGGAAAGGATGATCTGGAGGCTGTACAAAAAGAGCAGATACAAGGTGGCACCATTTTCCAGTGTTTGCCAAATTTTTGGGGTCCAAATTTTGGAGGTTGGTGAGCATCGCGAAAATAGGATTTCTATGAAGATCATGATTTAATATGGCAAAGGCATGAATTCCACGAATATGGGATGGATCGACTGGATTTTGCGAAGACCAGAAGAATGGAGGCAGTGAGCCTTTGCGATTACGTCAAGCTTCGCGAACGGCAGCGGGTGGAGAGCTTCGCGGCGATGAAGGGATTTGCGAGGGAGCTTTGTGGTGAAGGCACGAAGGAATGTTGGGCTTCGCGAAGGGAGCTTCGCGGCGCTATCGCGAAGGTGTGTTGACGATGATTCTTCGCGACTACGTCAAGCTCCGCGAACGGAAGATTGCCGTGGAGCTTCGCGGTTTGGACAGATTTCCGACAGAAACATTGGAGCTTTGCGATTTGAGATGACGTGGTGTTGAATTCTCATAGAAGGGATGAGGGTCGGTGGAATCGCCTATAAATAGAGGTCGACCCCTTCGAGCAAAGGAGAGAGAGCTCTCAACGAAAAACCATTTCACTCGGTTCGCAAAGGTCACTCGTGAAGGTAGTTTTGCTTCGCGAAAGTTGAGCTTCGCGGCGGCTATCCTAGCTCCGCGAAAAGGTTGCGCCCCGCGTTGGCTCATTGAGCTTCGCGAAGAGGCAGGAGCTTCGCGGGGACTGTACCAGCTCCGCAGAAAGAGTTCTCCCCGCGTTGGCTCAGTGAGCTTCGCGAAGTGGCAGGAGCTTCGCAATAGCCAAGCATTGCGAAGGCTGGAGCATCGCGAGAGTGCTTCGCGATTGAGCTTCGCGAAAAGGCAGTGGCTCTGCTCAAAATTGCTTGAGCTTTCTAAAATTAGGAGCCGTGCGAAGTAGGGTACTTTGTGAAGACCCTTTCCTAAGGTTGTTCACCCAGTGGACAGGGGCAAGAGGAGTATTAATCAGTGGATGAAATCTGGACTTTGACAGAGCATCAATTATTGAGCAATCACACAAGTGATTGTGATTCAGGAAAACAAGAACAGGGGATCTAGTGCATTCAGTCATTGCACTAAAGGAGGATTGAACAGATAAGTGCATCAACTCTGAACTATGATGCAAGCAAAGTATCATGCTGAACAGGAGACACATAACTTCATGTCTATCCATTGAAGAGACATTCACGTCTATAAACTGAGTGAGACTTCACCCAACGGCAGTGAGCCAGGGGGAGTCAACGGGAGTGACACGAGGGAAGCAGTGAGTTATCCTGAACCTTTGTAAAGGTAGTGATCCTGGGCCAGAGTGACTGTGCCCGAATAGTTGTATCCGCAGCTAGTGGAGCATAGTGGATTTAGGTACGACCGGCAACCTGTCGGCATATTCTCCTTGGATGTAGCCCTTAGTGGTGAATCAAGTAAAAATAGCTCTGTCATCTGTCTCTGCATGTGAATGTTTAATTGCTGATCATATCCATCATACAGGTTTAAGTAGTTCCTACCAACATGGGAACAAGATCCACAACTTAAAGAAGAAAAAGTTACCACCCTGATTCACCCCTCCCCTCTCAGGGTGCCCCGGGGTCCTATAAGTGGTATCAGAAGGAAAGGTTAACATATGTTGGATATTCTCAAGTAAGTCTATAGAGAAGAGGATTTGAGTTTCTTTCCTAAAGTCAACAATGAAGAGCAGTCTTGATAATGACGCAGTCATTTCTGGGCAGAAGTCTACATCTAGAAAGACCATGACAAATAGGAAAAATAAAGAGAAGAAGCAGTTGAAGAAGTCCCTCATATCCAAATAAGATACAGTGTCTTTTTCTCCATGCCATTCCAGTAATGAAGAAACATCAGGCTTGGAAAGTATCGAGCAGGTGGCTCTGGATTCTTCCAGAGGAAAGGATGACACCCCCTATTCAAGCTTTGAGGAAAAACTCAAAACATATCTGCATGATATTCCTGAAGAAAGGGTTACAATTATTTGTAGCCTATTCCAATCTATGCAGGTCGAGATCACTCGATTAGAAAGGGAAGCTGACAATATTGAAGTGGGGTTGGAAAGAAAAGTTATGGAAAGTATGAAGCTCACCAAACAGGTGAAAGTATTTAAAGAAAACGAGACAGTCAATAAGACTCTAAAAGAAAGGATCCATGCACTTGAAGTTGATCTAAAGAAGAGCAATGAAGTCAAGAATTTTTGTTTGGAAGAAACTTCCATTAAATTCAGGGAACTTGACTCTTTGTTACAAAACAAAGTTAAGATGCATGAAGATGAGGTTGAAAGGTTGAAGAAGACTTGTGAAGAGAATATGGTCACGATTGAAGATCAGAAGATCATCCTCAATATTGTTGTTCAAAGATTGGAAGCTCAGTTGACCAAGATTGAGAACACACATATTGAGACTTCACAAAAGAATGAAATGAGTGATGCTTGCACTCAATGTTCGTTGGAGGAGTCTAAAGCTGAAATGCCTCCAACATGTGATAAGAAGATTATGAAAACTCTTGATTATCCACATCAAGAATCATTTGCTGTCGGTACTCAATGCTCACTGGAGGACTCTATTGTCAAAAGACCTCCTACATGTGATAAGAAGATCATGACTTCACTCTTTGATCTATCACAAGAAATTGAGAAAGTGAAGGTATCATCCAAACCATCTTGTACTCATATTTATAAATACACTCCTACAATCAGTGCAGGTGGGAAGAAAAGTTCTAAACAAGTATGGATGAGGAAAGGTGAGAAGAAGAAACCTACCACCATGGATAGGGTGGATGGGAAGAAAAAAGAGGATGTGGGTTCCTCAAATAGATCACAAAAGATTAAGCAGATGGCCCAACAACTTAATACAGAAGACACAAAGAAGAAAAGATTTGTGGGTCAATGTTGGTGCTGCAACAGATTTGGGCATTGTGCACTGGATTGTCTTTATCATCCCTTACATGGAAAAGCACAGAGAATACCTATATCAAAGAGAAGGAATCCAGAGAAAAAGAAGCAACATCAGCAGGTCCAAAAGCATCTATTTACTACAAACAGATTTTGAATTCTTGATAACATCTGTGATGTATACAACGGCAGCGGTCACAATGAAGGCACATGTCTATATCAACATGCTTTCACTGTTGAACAGAAAATAAGACCTCTGATGCCGTCAAAGAATGAAGGAGCTACCTTGGGGAGAAATCTGAAGAATGTTGTGAACACACATTTCCCCAAGAAGATCTCAAGTAGGGGAGCTGAGAAGACCCAGGATTTTAGATCCATAAAATTCAAGGGTCATTCATCCAAAAGAAACACTAAGTGGGATGAATCTCGGATGAACCCATGTGGAAGACCTAAACCAGCTGCAAAAGTTCCAAATGACATATTGGTCATCTGGCCAGAAGATTTGAAAAGAATAAGGAAACTTGAAGATGAGAAGGCAAAGGCTGGTGATAAAGGAAAAGGAAAACATTCACGTGATGAAGACATAGTGCAGGAGAGATTGCAAACAAAGAGAAACACACGTGTCAAAGAAGTTATGTGTGAGAGATGCAAGAAGTCTTGTCACATTACAAAAGGTTGCCTAACCTTAATACCAGAGCAAGAACCAGTCCTTAAGAGGAGTAAGAATGTATCATTCATGATGGATTCTAAGCAGAAAAATTCTCCATACAAAGCAGAAGAGAATGTGAACAGAGCCATGCCACACAAATAGATGACAGAACATATGTTAAAATGTGCAGGCATGAAGACTGGAGTGAATAGAGGAACTTAGTTGAGAAAAGAACCTCAACCAAGAAAGTCTTCTTGATGAAGCAAGAAGGAACCACCTTATTCCTGTAATCATTTGTGTATTGTATTTGTGCTAATAATACTGGGAATTGAAGGTGAAGCAGGCTCTCAGGGGGAGAATTTGAGAAGTAGTGAATGTTGTCAACTCTAGATAGCGAAGATGAAGAAGTTTCCATCCTTAGTAGATTCATCAATTAATATTCAAATATTATGATGATGAAGGATCACTCTTGATGAAGATGATGAGGATTGTTTCCCTTGAGGGGGAGAAAAATGAAGAAGCTTCCATTATCACTGTTTCAATCAATATCAACTCCTGGTGGACTCAAAAGTAGTTATTCTGTGAATTTCTTGAAGAACACACCAATGGAGAAGGTATGAAATTTCTCAATCACTATCCCTTGGTTACTCAGATCAAAGATTATTCTACAAAGAGGGGGTAACTGAATTGATCAGTGATATAAAGAGAATGTAAGTGCCCCAAGGTCAGTTATCCTGCTGATTTCACTTGTTTTTTTTATCCATATGCTGATGTGAGTGCAGGAGTTTCAGGTTGGTTTTTCTCTATCATAGTGATTTTTCTTCTACCTGAAATTAAAGTGGTAAACCCTTGAAGACAAGATACATGAGTTATCATCTCATGTTGGTATCATGATTTGTGGATAATGGACAGCCTTGTTGACTTAATCAAATTCTCTTGTTTTCTACATCAAGCATTGCTCAAGTAGACTTAGAGTGAAATGATTAATGAAACATTGCTTAAGTATGGATTGATACTCTCCCTACCATGTGCTTTGTATTTCTTGTAAATAAGGGGGAGAGAAAGTGAAATGAATGTTTGAAAAGAAAAGTTGATTGAATAAGAAGATTCTCATTTTGACATTGACAAATTCATTTCAGAAGATGTATAAGGTATTGACAACAAAATACAAAGGGGGAGATTGTTGGAACCACTTTGTGTATTGGTTTGTATTTGTTGTCAATAGTTGTCAGTGGAATATCAAAATGAAATAGATCAAGAAGTACTCCAATAAAATGGAGGAATGGAAGCTCACAGTGAAGGAGATCATGAAGTACTCCAATAAAGTAGGTAGTAGTGATTCAGATGATTGTTGTGCTGATCGTAAGGTCAAAGAACATGTGTAAAGGTGATACATTGTTTACAAAAATGAAGAATGTGGGGTGCGATCCATCTGAGACCGATTAAATAAGAATGAGGTTTGAACCATGCAAGAGTCTTCTTGATGAATTGAATCGGTTTGCATGAAGTATATCATGACGGTTGATGAAGAAGACAATGTGCAATGATTGGAATTATGAGATAGTCATGCACATCACATTGTCATAGAAGCTGATGATGCTAATGCTATACCTTCAAAGAATACATATCACAATAGAGGAGTTTGTGATACAAGAAGAAGAGTTTCCAAAGGATACAGATCACCAAGAAGAAGTGTTATTGAGGTGATCGTGCTTGTCGACAAAGCAAACAAACGACATACAAATTTGTTGACAAAGGAGATTCCATGGTGACATGTCGAGTTCAAGAGTTGTGGTCAACGATCTATGTTTGATTCAAGAACATCGATAGAGGAATGGATGATCTGGAGGCTGTACAAAAAGAGCAGATACAAGGTGGCGCCGTTTTCCAGTGTTTGCCAAATTTTTGGGGTCCAAAATTTGGAGGTTGGTGACCATCGCGAAAATAGGATTTCCAAGAAGATCATGATTTAATATGGAAAAGGCATGAATTTCGCGAAGATGGGACGCATGGACTGGATTTCGTGAAGACCAGAAGAATGGAGGCGGTGAGCCATTGCGATTATGTCAAGCTTCGTGAACAGCAGCGGGTGGAGAGCTTCGCGGCGATGAAGGGCTTTGCGAGGGAGCTTCACGGCGAAGGCACAAAAGAATGTTGGGCTTCGCGAAGGGAGCTTCGCGGCGTTGTCGTGAAGGTATGTTGATGGTGATTCTTCGCGACTACGTCAAGCTCCGCGAACAGAAGATTGCCGTGGAGCTTCGCGGTTTGGACAGATTTCTGGCAGAAACTTTGGAGCTTCGCGATTTGAGATGACGTGGTGTTGACTTCACGTGGAAGGGACGAGGGTCGGTGGAATCGCCTATAAATAGAGGTCGACCCCTTCGAGCGAAGGAGAGAGAGATATCAACGAAAAACCATTGCTCTCGGTTCGCAAAGGTCACTCACGAAGGTAGTTTTGCTTCGCGAATGTTGATCTTCGCGGTGTCTATCCTAGCTCTGCGAAAAGGTTGCTCCCCGCGTTGGCTCATTGAGCTTCGCGAAGAGGCTGGAGCTTCGCGGCGACTTTACCAGCTCTGCAAAAAGAGTTCTCCCCGCGTTGGCTCAGTGAGCTTCACGAAGTGGAAGGAGCTTCGCGATAGCCAAGCATTGCAAAGGCTTGAGCATCGCGAGAGTGCTTCACGATTGAGCTTCGTGAAAAGGCAGTGGCTCTGCTCAGAATTGCGTGAGCTTTCCAAAATTGGGAGTCGTGCGAAGTAGGGTACTTTGTGAAGACGCTTTCCTAAGGTTGTTCGCCCAGTGGACAGGGGCAAGAAGAGTATTCATCAGTGGATGAAATCTGGACTTTGACAAAGCATCAATTATTGAGCAATCACACAAGTGATTGTGATTCAGGAAAACAAGAACAGGGGATCTAGTGCATTCAGACATTGCACTAAAGGAGGATTGAACAGATAAGTGCATCAACTCTGAACTATGATGCAAGCAAAGTCTCATGCTGAATAGGAGACACAGAACTTCATGTCTATCCATTGAAGAGACCTTCACGTCTATAAACTGAGTGAGACTTCACCCAACAGCAGTGATCCAGGGGGAGTCAACGGGAGTGACACGAGGGAAGCAGTGAGCTACCCTGAACCTTTGTAAAGGCAGTGAGCCTGGGCCAGAGTGACTGTGCATGAACATTTGTATCCGCAGCTAGTGAAGCATAGTGGATTTAGGTACGACCGGTAACCTGTCGGCGTATTCCCCTTGGACGTAGCCCTTAGTGGTGAACCATGTAAAAATAGCTGTGTCATCTGTCTCTGCATGTGAATGTTTAATTGCTGATCATATCCATCATACAGGTTTAAGTAGTTCCTACCAACGTGGGAACAAGATCCACAACTTAAAGAAGAAAACGTTGCCACCCTGATTCACCCCTCCCCTCTCAGGGTGTCCTGGGGTCCTATAGTTTAGTGGCTCCTGGGTCGGGGACATTACAATAGATTTTTAAATTACAATATATGTTTTAAAATATATAAATTAAATTATAAAAGATATTTTTTTCAATAAAAGTGTATCATAAATTACTATATCCAACTTATTTACTAATAATTTCATAAATTTCATTGTATTAGTAAAAATGATACATTACACTATTCAACTAAAAATCATTTTTTATAAAAAAACTCAAAAAATCATCCTAAGATAATATTTTTATAAGGAATTAAAAAAATAATTTTATTTTAAAAATAAAATTCAAAAAATTATATATTAAACTATTAAATATACTTATGAATGAAGGATATATAGAGTGTGTATTTCCCAATAATTTTGGATATGGTGTTAATCTACTACAGTAGGTTGCTAGGTATTACAATCTCACCCCCATCCACCTAAATAATTTCATCTTCAAATTTAGTGTATATGTCATCTATTGAACAAATGTGAATATTCCTTACTCATATATTCTTTAGGCTCCTAGTTTCCCCATCGATATTTCAATTTATTCAAATGAATTTTACCAATTGAGTTATGTAATTTCACAATAACTTCTCTCTGATAATAACAATCTAGAAAAACTTTTCATTATAATAAAAGTCATGAACCAACTTTGTACCATTATATATGAACATGTCCATTGGATTTGGCATGCATTTATTCAATAATGAAACATGAAAGATTCCATGTAATTAAATATGATTAGGCATTCTATCCAATTAGTAAGTTACACATATAATTATTTATACTATTTTAGAAGGCATAATTAACATAGGTCTTATCTTCCCCTTTTTACCAAATCTTAAAACTTCTTTCCATGGTGAATCCTTTAAAAATACATGATACCAAATTTTAAATTATAATTATTTACTTAGATTACCATCATATCTCTTTTGTCTTCCCAAGGCTATTTTAATATTATCATGGATATCTTATACATTAACAATCACCTACTCAACAATCTCTTGGCCATCTAACATTATTTCTCCAAATTCATCCCAACTATTTAGATAATGAAAACTCTTCCCCTGAAATGATTTTATAGTTCTATATGGATTCTAAAATGGTATCTATTATTTTATGAAAATTCTAACAGAGGTATATATTGATCCAAAATACATTGGAAGTCAAGATAACAGGGTATTAGTATGTCTTCTAAAGTCTATATAGTGCTTTAAAACTACCCATCAGTCTTTATAAAATAGGTGGTGATTAAGAATATCTCATTGTTGAGATCCCTTTGAATAATTTTATATAATTTCAATGTAAAATGTGCTTCATGATTAGATAAAATCAATAGATCTTCTCTATGAAGACTTACGATTTCAATTATTTAGAGCCTAGAAAGGAACTAAAGGGGAAGATCTTCTCTTATTGATAAGAAATGATAGGACATAGATTAAAAACCATCATGCAAATAACACCATCCTTCATTTTAGTCTTCATAATCCCTAAAAAATTACATTATAATATTTTCTACTTCTACATAGGTATAGGAAGAGGTTTCATAACTCCCATCGAATGTTTTATTTCATATTTTTTCAACAGGAATACAAAAAATTTGGACAATTATACCACAATTTATTTCTTCATACAATCCCAATAAAGATTTTCTATTAAATCCCTATACATATTTTTTGATACTAAGGTGTATTGATAAATTTTATCTACCATGCACACATAGGATCAATATCATAAATGTTTCTCCACTATAGATTATCAACAATTTTATAATAAGGTTTAATTGAAATAGTTTATCAGTTGAAAATTACAAATAAATAAATTATGTGTTTTAATTATAATTTTTAATTTAGTTGAGGAATCATAATAATATAAACGTGTATTATTGTAATTTAATTTTATATATCTAATAATATTATCCAAAATAGACAACAAAACAAATCATGGATATTAATTATGAGTTTTCCATGCCAACTTTTATGCATTAACACACACCCTCTTACCATTCTATCCAATAAAAAAATATCATAAATAATAAATTAAAAAACTCATGTGCATCACTCTAGGTGAAAATAGACCATCAATAAAAACTAAATGCATGAACATAAATCTCATCCTTAAAAACTAGTACTTTCCTCATATATAGGCAAGATACTCCTATGAAGATATCTTATACAAATCCTTAATAATTCCATTTACAGAATCTATTATCTTACATAAATATTCAAATAAAATAATGTTCTTGGATACAACTTTATAATGACCAATTGTGCATAACCACTAAATGATGTTCGACCTGGGTACTCTAAATAACCCTAGGTGTCCCTCCTTATATGGTAGAGACTGATGACTAGTATATAGGGTCTATTATGATTTGATGGAGATAATATACCCTCAATATTAGAGTATAATATCATTGGAAATATTAACAACCAAATATAACAACCCAAATAAACTAGTAAACCATATAACCAGGAAAGTTCCAATAAATAAATATTACCCAAACAATAACAAATGATGTATGCCTGTAAAGAATAAAACAAGGGTATTAAAAACCAAAAAGAGCCTAATGGAAAAAATAGAAAAAACTATTATAATCTAAATAAAATTTTCCAAAATCCACTGCTCTATCCTAGTAGCAAAAATCATACATCGGCCATAAGATAATTACCCTTATACTTCTTTTAGTCATGGAGTCTACTCGCGTACCAATGGAATCTTGAGTTGTGTTTGAGTACAACTCAATAATCCACTACCAACAGGGTCTATAAATATTTATAGTTTTAGAAACTACATGAATTATTTATTGTTGTATTTAAATAGAATAGATAAATAATAAATAATTAATTAGTATTTATTTTTCAATGGGTTTCATAATGACACACAAAACCAACCATACCTACCTTCACCAATACATGATATGTCAAGAAAAAGAAAATTTACCAATAAAATATACCCATCATGAATTATAAGTCACAATTAGAGAAATATAACCATTCTGGAATAATATTCATTCTCAAGGAAATATATATGTCCTAAAAAAATCACCTAGGAAAAAGTAACCATCCCGTAGAATGAATAAAACCCAAAAAAATATATACCTTTTTAGGAAAACTGAGAGTACATCTAGATAAAAATCATCCCCATAACTATTTAATAACTTCTTCATAAAAACTATCCATAGAACCACACAAACAAGATACTCATAATAGGACACCAAAATATCACATATCATAATATAACATCAATTAATTTAAATTCCATTTCAAGACAAACCATTCTAGATTTCACTTCTAAAAAAAGGTCATGAAATACCAATCACCTCTCAAACTCTACCAATCCATCAAAATATCATTAATAATTTATTTACTAATAATAAAAAACCATTTATATTTGGGATCATAAATAGTTCAACATTTTCCATCTTATACTTGGGTTAACCAATTCCAGTTTCATAACCTGAAGGAATTTTATTTTATCCAATTTCATGAACGGGGACATGTGATGTATTCCTATGTCAAATGTTTGGAAATATAGTGTCACTTAATAATTAATGATCTATGATAAATGGAAATATTTATGGGTAAAAATATATACCACTAACCTTAAATGTGTTTTAGATGAAGGATCGTCATAATACCTTTTGGTTTCAGGGTCTCCTTTATGTTCCTTTAATGAATACCAAAGATGATATATCAAACCATTACTCAACCCATATATATAGTAATGATAGACTTAGACCATGGTTCCTATAAAGATAAAATGATAACAGTAAGAGGAAATTAAAAAAAATACTCATACCATTGATCCCCTAGGTTTAACATGCTCAATTTGGTGAGATTGGACACCTTATAGTGAGGATTCACAAAAAAATTCCTAGAGGAGATATATAATTTGAAAGATTAAGATAAGGGAGTAAAATGATGATTTTTTTAGTGAGTTTTTAGTGAAACAAAAAAAATTCATATTTCATTATATCATTTCACGCAATTATGCCACACAATTTTTCAAACCATGAACCAGTCATGCGAACCCCATAGGAAAAGACATGGAGCAACACAATTTTTCTACATTGTTTTCCGAATTATGCAACAACCATGAAAAACACCTTTGGAACATGAATTTCATGTTTAGCATATTTATTATGGATTCCTACATGGTTTGAAAAACTATTCTCCAACCTTTAACTTACCACATATTTGGTTGCATGGTTAGTATTAACGGTGTGCTAACTGTTCATCCCTTACTACAAATCTAATTTTCTATATTTTTGTCCTTTGACCTCATGAATGCTCTCAAAGAATTTCTAAATAATATAACCACATCCATAAAATGTAAAATAATAAAATTAACAAAATAGGGATAAATTTAAAAATTAATTCACCTAAAAATAAATTGGCTTACATATATCACTGAATTCCACCATGGAGTGGATTCCATCAAAAAACAGAACAAATAAAATCAACTTTTTCCACTTCATAGTAGGCTTATAGAACCCCCCCCCCCCCTCTGACACGACTACATATTGTCCTTAAATTAGATAATTAACTAATTATATTTATTCACATCACCTTTATAAATAAAATATGACATATTGAAAGGATTATCTATATTTCCATCAAGATGGATATTAACGATGCTATGCGGACTCTAATGGTGTGACCAAAAAATTATTGAATCATATATTCCAACATTAAAAACTAGATCCCCTTACATAGTTGAGACAAAACATGACCAAATGTGTTATGGAATGACTATTATACTTCTCTTAGAGAAAACATAAAAAACCTCGAATATATTTTCAATGAATCATACATTCTTTCTGAATGACTTTTATGCATAAAATGAATCTAATGCCTTTTTCATTTCTCCTAACAAAAAAATTGTATAATGTGGATCCAATTTTCATTATTTGAAACTTATTATATAGATATAACTGTAGTAACTTCAACAATATCCAAACAAAACCCCTTTAGTAGTTCATATCACCTTTAATACTTTGTTTTAAAATATTCAATTATCTTTTCAATAATAAAAAGTAAAAAATAAACCACAAGAAGTTTTTCTAAAAAAACATAACTCAATAAAATATATCTTGTTAACTCAAAAATACCATTGTCACGGCCTACTCTAATGGGGATCATGTTGTGACTACCCCAATACCACATCCAACAGGTCGGGTGTGGGTGACTAGAACTGAGTAGGCATGTCACTGACATGGGAGGTCTTATCCTAATATACATGTACACATTAACACAACTCCAAACCCATTCAATGAATAAATTTAAAACAAATACTAAACTATGCATGAATACATCTAAATCCCATAACCATAGTATGACGACAAGTAATAGTAGAAAAAAATTTCTAAATATAATCCCACTATAAAAACTCTAAAAACAAGGCAAACCTAAAAATATAGATTGGAATGATATTAAAGGGACTACAAGAACACACCTATGTATATCTAACTCACTAATATCTACCTATTCTTAGTCCCTCTATGAATCCATCAAAAGTTCAATTGCTTATATAAGACAGGACACATGTGGGAAAATACCATGCAGGGATGGGTATAATAATACCGAGTAGGAAATTATGAAATCACTAATAATATGAAAATAGGAATAACCGTCATATCTAAACAATTATATGTCTAAAACACATAAAACAAAAATAAATAGATATACTCAAAAAAATACACATAGTCTCATTGTAAACTCACTGCCACAATTCTAGTATAGGGATCCTGCTTATATATTCCATATAACACTCATCCAGGAGAACAAAATCCATGAGTAAGATAGAAATAATGTTATACATATCATATGTACTACTCATTGGGTACTTTATAAGAAGTATACATTGGAAGTTTTAATATAATGATTCACTAATTTGGATCACACCAAATTCCATCGGGTATACCATGAAATTAATTTAGAGTAACCATCTTAGTGTAGGATCAGGGCCAACATAGTGTCAGTCATAGTGGTACCAATAACTCCACCTAGGTTAAGAAGATGTTGGAGGATCTCCCTCTTTTCCTTAAATAAGTATTCCATAAATCAATCCATGAAGTCCAACAAAAGAGATCACCATCCTCTGTTTAGGAAGTGATTCCATAATAACCCCTAGGAAATGGATATAGGGAATGAATACTGATTAAAATTTTCCCATATGAAGAGGATAAGGTATCTAAGCCTTCTCTATAGGATTGAACAGTGTGTACTAGGATTAAAAGGTGTATCCCATTAGTTTAGAGTCATACTCGTGTATCATAAAACATGCCCATGACTATGTAAAAGTACACTACACGTCTGGTCCTTTTTATTCTTCATAGTACCAAGTATATGTCTCTGACCATGTAATACTGGTTTGTTCATGTCTATGTTAGAGGAAAAAGTGTGTCCTTGCCTGTGTACTCTATTTAATGTTCACGTGCAACTTGGAAGTACACATTGAGCTTCTAGGTTGGGTCATATTACATGTGACTAGGTTCATGCGCCAGGTTGTGTTTAACTTCTCACAAAAACCCTAGCGCCACACCAGAGGTCCCACATGCTGTGTAATATCAGATTACACATTAAGTGTTATGATATTTTATATAATCCCATATATATTTCATTATTATCTTCTAACTTCTCCAACTATCGTTCCATCAATTCCTTATTCTAGAAACCAAGTAAGACCATCAGTAGATCCTTACCATCATCAAACACTAGGTTCTAATCTTCGAATCTATTCATAAAACACCCTCATAATTTATCCATCACAATTTCCTAAAAAACATGAAATAGGTTATCCCAAAATCCATTTGATCTGATTCTGCCTCAATAATATAATGATTCCTTCCTCGATCCATGCTTGGATCTGTGATTCCAAATTGTTTCACCAAGAAACAAGTGTGTAACATTCGATTTCTCGTGAATCTATCAATCCCCCAGTCAAACGAAATACTAGTTATGAATGCATATAGAACAATTGGAGAAAACAAAGAATCATGAAAATGAGTAATAAACCTTTGACATGGTCGGTTGTTCTTGATCTATTTCCATTATAATTATGATTGAAGAACCAAAATAACATAAACAATTATACCGAAAAATCCACATAGAATAACACATCCTCTAATATGACTGATCTGAAAATCTATTTTGGGTAAATTGATCCATTTTTATCATAGAAATAATAAAATGGGGATAAATCCAATCAAAATAGCATCATGCATCTATATTGATCGATATCCTCTATATAATGAATCTATTTCATTTTTTTGTGATATCCTTGAATTATGTTCTACACAGATCAATGAACTTTTATCTTGTTATTTTTTTCCCATTGAAACTCTCCAACAACGCTCCAACTCTCTTAGAAAATTATAGGGTTTGTGGATAACCCTAAAAAATTTTCATAGTATTATATTTAAAGGATAAGATAAGTTTATATTTATATGAACAAAATAATTTATTTTATTTTATTTATTTTATTCATTTTACACACATGATGACATTTTCACAAATTCCCCCCACACTAAAAATGGTTATGTTATGCCTAAGGTAAAACCTATATTCTGAACTCAACAGTTCTTTTGGATTTCTGATACTATCCTCTATTCGAGATTCATTCCACATTTTTAGAAAACTGCACATGTGTGATATTGATACGTTTAATATATTTCAAAAATTTATTTTGGGAACACCATACCTCATAATCACACACTATCTCAGTGCTTAGTATTATAAATATTTCATATAATATCCAAAAATAATACACAAAAAAATATGATTCATTACATTCTTCCGACATTGGGGATTTACGCCCCAAAAATCCAAACCAAAGGGATACACAAAGAGATGTGGCTACTGATAATGCATCTGAGCCTCCCACACCAAGGTTCTCTCTTATATATTCTCATGCCACAAGTGGACACAAACAAGGATAATCTATCACCCATAAAGGATCCTATCATGTTGATTCCAAATATCTACCAGGTACTCAGCTAAGGTAGCTCCATCATCGATTTCTTACTCTCCTTAGTCAATAACATTTGATAAATTATACACGTACTCCTCACCTGTGACATATTGTAGATTCAATGAACCAAAATAAACTTTAGTGGTAGATCTAAGTAGTACACCACCTCTCCAACTATAAAAAATATCAATAAAGCTACAATTCATCTCAGAGATATCTTATCACCCCATCCAAATATCTTTAATACACATTTAGGTGAAAACTATAAGAAGACATGTTCTCCCTCATTAAACTCCAATGGCATCCAATGTCAGTTAGTATAGGATTTATGGTGAAAATTTTTAATCCTCATCCACTCTTGGATAACCTACACCTTCTCTATAGTGGCTCACACTTACTCTGGCCAAAAAATACTCACTCGCTAAGGTTAGTCCAGCATAGGGGTGACCTAAAGTGTAACACCCCAAGATTTTATGAAAAATATTCTTTTAATTTCATTAATGTCTTGTGTTTTAAGCTACACCAAGATTACCTTGTGCTATATGCAACACCGTATTAGCTTGCAGTATACGCAACACTATTCTTGGATCGTGTTACACACAATTTTGATAATAGTTATTCTACGCAACATTGAGTATATATATATATATATATTCAATGTATAAATGAAATATGTTTGTATTTTGTTATACGAAACAATGAAGGATTCTTGCACAACACGCAACCCTAACTTGGCTTTCATTACACGCAATCGCGACCTTCCTCGATAGCGTGTGTTGTACGCAATATCGGGTTTTACTAAACAACGATATATTATTATAATATTATTATGAACTAGCCGTTATTAATAGTATCAACTAAATTTTAAATTTTATAACATTATTATTCATCTTACACATTTTCTAGAACATGGTATAAGAACAAAATAAATTTTTCAGGTAAAATAAGTATTTTTCAAAAAATGCAGTTTTGCCGCCTTTTGATGGCGCACCCACAATAAATCTAGTTTTTTGACATTTTTATAAGTTCAATTTGACAAAATAAATTTCTTCTTTGGAATCAAGAAATAAAAATTTACTTTGGATAAATTTTTCATATTATTCTGGTAACTTTCATATTTTGATGAATAGTAAAAACACGCTATATTTTAATTAAAAACAAATTTTTTCATCGAAATAATTTATATGGTTAAATTATAATATTGAATGGTTTTAAAGTATAAATAGAATATATTTTTACCATTTAATATAATTTATGTCATTATCATTGATTTTACATTAAATTCGTAGGTTAAATCAATTCAATCTTTTGCAATGTTTTAAAGAAAAACCTGTTTTCTTTCGACAACGGGATTAATTTTAATTTAATTTCTGAAACTTTTGTGTATTGAATTTGGAAAAATTTATTCCATATTTGGAATCAGTGAGTCCAAATTATGTTAATAAGCTACTTTTTATTTTTGGGAATTATAAATAGTAACTACGGTAAATTTTATTTACCATAGTTAAAGGTAAATCAGGTAATTGAGGTTAAATATAATATTATAAAATTACCCTAACATATGCCAAAATTCTATTGGATGGATAAAATTAGACCCATATAACCTAAGGGTCGGATTATATTCATTTTATGGACTTTTGACCATGAAAATAATTTAATTATTATTAAAACCAAAGAAAGTGACAACATGTCACTCTCTTAAATCTTATAAGTATAATAATTTTAATTTAGTGATAAACATAATAAAACTTAGAACATTAATAGTGTCCAGAAATATAATAAAATTATCTACATCATGATAATTAATTTAGAATTTTTAGGGATTAAATAATTGTCATTAATGGTGATACATTAATGATACAGAAATTATTTATTAAGTGGAAAATAAGTAATATAGTTTTTATTGAAATCATAATACCCATTAAAAGGCCCAAAAACCTGACCAAAACTTATTGTTAGTGTATATATACACCTTAATCATCCAATGACTTAACATATAACCGTTTGGATCCTTATAAAATTTATTAGGACACTTATATTATTTTATTTTAAATGATTCCAAAGTTGTCACCTTCATAATTTAATAAATATAACAATTTAAATATTGTGATTTTAAGATGATAAATTCGAGTAAAAGTATTATTGGGAAAGTTAATATATTTATATTCATCATATGATTTTATTCTTAATTTTATGCAAAAAATCAGTATATTAAATAATTATACATTAATGTTGTAGTAATTATTTTATTAAGAGATAAACCAAATAAATGGTTTTAAAAATAATAAAATAAATATTATATGAACTATTTAATGTGATCCACTAATTTTATAGATACATATGACCTTTTATGAATATATTAAAGCTTTTATTTCGAACATATCTTCTGTATATATTTTATTTAAATTCAAATAAAATAATAGTGTCAAAATTGACACTATAGTTATTTTATAAAAATAACATATTATAAAATTGTTTAAAAATCACAAAAAAAATTATAAATTATAAATTTAAATTTATATGGTCTATAATGTAATAAAGTAAACAATTATGGAAAATTCACAATAAATAAGTAATTATTTGTTATAATTTAAAATTTAGAATTTTATTACCACAAATAAACTTAAATAGATCAAATAAGGATAAATCAAAATGATAACGTTTAAAATAAGATCCAAACATGTCTAAATTTGGTTGGTTGATGAGATTACAGACGTATATCATCTAATTTTCGAATATGAGTCATTTTTGGAGGTTTTTAAGTGGGGTTATATTTATTATAAATTAATATTTTTATGAATTCCAAAGGTGCTCCTCTCCTCCCTTATAAAAGGGCACCTCCTCCCTCTCTTACACACACCACTTTGAGCCTTAAAGCTCGGCCAAACCCTGCCCAATTCTCTTCTCCACTTCCATAGAAACATCCTAGGGTTCCTGGTCTTCTTTAAAGACCAATTTTAGTTGCCTAAGATGAGGACTCAAAGAGGTGCTTCAAAGAAGAGGTAATTTCCGTTACCGATTCTTTCACCTTTATTTCTTCTTCCACTTCTTCTTCTTTGGTTGTTTCATTATGAAGTAATAACATCAGTATAAATAATATACTGATATGTTATTATAAGTATGAAACAACCCTATTTCACCATCTATCCATCCTACTAAAAACAAAATCACCGCGCATGCGTACGTACGGAATACCGTCTCCACGCCGTGGTGTAATATATTTTCCACCACCACCTTAATTGGATGGGTATAATGGTATAAATAATAACTATATATTATTATTTTAGTGTGGTATTGATTCTGTAATAGTATACATACACTCCAATAAAATTCCACGATCATGGGAATGATATCATCGCTCGTGCGTACGTACGGAATACCGTCTCCACGACACGATGAGATTCATTTTCAATGATTAACCATTCATAATTGATTATAAAGTATATATATTAAGTAATAATGAAATATATGACATAATAAAGATACTGGATTTATGTATATATATATATATGTATTTCATCCAATTAATTCCATTCAATTCAATGACGAAACGAAAACAACATTCATGCGTACGTACGGCCTACCATCTCCATGAACGGTGTATTTCTTTCCATTTATTGATCTATTATATATATGTATATTCTGAATATATATTATATATAAATCATGTTTTACATTCTGGATGTAAGTAATCAGGATCTAAGTAATCATATGAATAATTACAAGTCAAAACACTGACGACAAATGAAACGATTTTACCCAAAACGCTCTTTAACATGGAATTTACAAAAGAACGGGTAATATAAAGTCATAAGTGAACCATATATGATATCATAACAATTAATATGATTATTTAATAAGTCAATAACATTATTTAAATCATTATACAGTAGGTTCGGATACTTACAAAGCATATTGAACCTAAGGTAAGGGATAATTTTGCAAATCTCATTTTTATCCGAGATTGGTTATTTGTAAGTATTTACTGGGGTTATTTCTATCATCCATGTCCATGTTCTATAAAAAAGTTTTCATGTATTTTTAAAGTCCTTTTTACCCATTATTGAATTTTACTACATGGTATGTAAGGAATCTTTCTTTTGTTTACGTTACGAGGTACTTTTTGACTTTTCTAGTAAAAGTACGAGAAGAATGTTTTTTTAACTTATACGGCACAAACGGATTTTTTAGGGTTTTATAAAGCATTATTTTCATGAAGCTTCCTCCAAAAGATTTCATGACTATTTTCAACAAAATCCCTTTCTTTCAAAATTGAATGACGTTTTGTCAAAAGAAAATGATTTTGAAGAAGAAAGGATATTTTCCTCAAGAATTCATTTCAAATGTTTTATCAAAACCATTTTCCATCTAAGATGACATTATTTCATATGTGTATGTTTCAAGTATCATGTCTCTATGATTTACATGGCTTCACATTTCTTATTATGAAATGATATCCATTTCTTTTATATGGAATATGTGATGATGGGATGATGTTTATGAAACCCATTCTATTTATTGGGTTATTATGAATGATGTATGTTTATTTTGTGGCACAAGTAAGAATGATTTCATTTTGAGATTGGTGGGACCTATATCTCCCTCCAATGCATTGGGTAAAGATTTATTTCTCATGAGATAGACATGGCTGGAACGGCAAGTTAAACCGGTTCAGTAATACAGGACTAGAACGAGGAGTGACCTCGATTCAGAAAGGGACTTTGTCCACTAACATGGTGTTGGTAGCAATGCCATGGCTACTATGGAAATAGTTTCATGTGCTTAATGGTTTCCCCAATTACATGTTTTATTCCCATGCTATTTTATCATTATTAATGTTTCTTTATGATATATGACTTACGTACTTCCATGTTTTATGTCATTTTTCAAGCTTTTGATGTTTAAACATTATGTTCATGTTTTTAAGTTCAAATGTATATGGTATGTTTTATTTTATCCATGCTTACCCTTACTGAGCATTTGAGCTCACCCTTTTTATGTCTTCTATTCCCCAGGATATAAAGAAATGTTTTAGGTAAGAAAAAAAAGGGGAAGATCTTTATGGGAGATGTTGAAGATCTTTCACCATGATTAGAAGATTACGTTCCAAGTTTCCAAAGACACTAAACTATTACGGTCCTTGTGTGTCTGTTTTTGTTATGTATTAAGTATTCCGCTAAAGTAATGTAATGTCCATGTACGTCAAGCTTTGGGTCTCTACATAAAGTGTCACCTGTACAATGCCTCAAATAGTACCATACTACTGGTGGAATAGTATATGTTGTTGTATGAAAACTCCACTTGTGGTAGGTGATCCTACCAACTATAGATAGGGTCCAACATGCAAGCTTGCGGCATGTCCTGCAGTACCTGGATGGTCTTGTCACTCTGGTGATCTGTGTGAGGGTGAAAATCCAGGCTCAAATGGATATGATCCTAAAATATTCTAGCAATCCCTTCTAAAACCAATATCTGAAGTGAGCATCATGGTAAGAAATTATATTCAAGGTATCCTTATGGATTTGGATTATCGCCTTCACATAGAGGTGTCTCAATCTCTAAACTGAACTCTATTATCATATAGCTAGGAACTTTGCTTAATTGGTGAGTCAGTTAATGATCTAAAAAGATAGCATCTTGTTCTCTAGACATATGGGGTAAGCGTCACATTAATTCCATAGATACACTATCCAACTTCAACTTTGGAACCTCAAGGGTTTCAGAAAACCCCACTGAATCCCGGTGCTTAGACATTACCTACTGATAGGTAAGGCATCAAGGGATAGCTTCACAAATCACTTTTTCATCCCTAGCCACCAAAACTAACATCGGATGTCCTGGTACACCTTCTACAAAACTGGATATACCACCAATTTAAAATTTTGAAACTCTCTCAAAACCACCTCCTACAACCTCTCAGGTACCAACGTGAGTCCTCTAAAAAAATGACACACTCTCCACCATCATAAAATCCATCAGGAGAATTTCTAATGAATATCTTAGCATGTATGGTCTCAAATTCAGTATCCCCAATATGTTCCTCCATGACTCACTATAAAATCATAGGGGTAATAACCATAGAATCAAGTTAAGATGATCTATATTCATCAACAAAGGATAACTACAATGAATTCAACTGCTCTAATGACTTACTCAGAAACTATAAACAAGATCTCCTTTTGAGAGAATATTTTACCACATTCCTCATCCTAGGATTATAGAGAATCTCAAAGTCATAATTATAGAGGAACTCTATCCATCACATTTTTCTCAAGTTATGATAATTTTGAGAGAAGATGTAATTGAGACACTTATGATCATAATAGATAATAAAACTCTCTTTAATTAGTTTGTGTTTCTACAACATCAGTGCAAAGACAACCACTGCTAACTCAAGATCATGGATCATATTCAGAGGTGAACCATAGGCAATCACATCATATCTCTACATCGAGATACAACCAAGACTTGTTCCTAGTGCATTGTATAACACTATATACTCAAATCCCTCATGTGGAAATCTCAATATGGGAGGGCCCATCAATCTTGGTCAAACCTCCTGGAAATCTTGTTAGAACCTATTGATCTACAAGAAAGGACAACCCATTCAGTTAAAAACTATCATGAGTGATTATATCCTAGATAAATAATGTATAAATATCTGAAAGTAGAATGCCAACCCAAGGAAGCTTTATACCTCCACCACACTCTTGGTTGGTTTCCAAGAAATCACTTTCTTGGCCTTTGATAGTTCTATTACTACACCATCTACTAAGATAACTTTTCACAGAAAGTGGACCTCATGAATCTAGAAATGGAACTTTGAAATATTACTATAAATTTGGTGATCTCAGAGTATGTCTATAACTATACTCAAGCGTCTCATCTGCTACACCATAGACAAAGAGTGAACTAGGATATCATCATTGAAGATTAACACAAACTGGTCTAAGAATGGCTGGAAAATCTAGTTTAGGAGTCCCATGGACACTATTGGAGTTTTATTCATTCTAAAGGGAATCACTAAGTATTATATTGGTTGTAGAGACATTTTAATGTTGTCTTCAGTATATCCTTTCTTTGTGCTCGTAACCCTTGTTATCTTGATCTAAGGTCAATCTTGAAGAATCGTCCTACCCCTCTCAACTGATCAAATAGTTCATAGATCCTTATTAGTGGAAACTTGATCTTTATTATAACACCCCATTAATTTACAAATTGATTTATTATAAAATTTATGAAACACTGAGTCTCTAAAAAACACCACTTTGTTATTACCCAATCATCTAAACATAATTTTTTCACCTCTCTAATTTGAATTTCAAAATTCTGATATACACAGTTGCGATCAGTAAGTTATTTGGAATCCGATAAGAAAAACATAATTTTTGGTGAATAGTAACCTACCATTATGAATATTAACATACTCTTATGAACAGTGATAAAACATAATGAATAGTAACCTTGCCTATGATAGTATATAAATAATATTTTAGTGGATGTACAATATACCTATATTTTGGAATAAGTAAATAAATATTTTAAAACTGATTTTTATAATAAATTATTATTTTAATTAAATATTAAATTTTTCATATATAGAAAATTATTTTTGAAAAATAGACTATGTTTTTGGATTCTACACAAAAAAAATGTTTAGGTTACATTTTTGGTATTTCTCTGAAATACTTGAATTTTTGCTGAATAATGAAATACGGTAAAATATCATATATACAAATTATCATCTAAATACACTATTTATGACATAATAAGTGATGTAAACCCACTTGGTTCAAACATACATACATTTATTACTATTCTTGGTTGTCTAAGAATCATTATTTATGGTCTTGATGGAAATTGATAAACTAATGATTAAAAAATTATGAAAACCACTCCCCCATCCACTATAACCCCTCCCCCCCCCCCCACTCTCTCTTCTCTTCACTCCTCTAAGACTTGAATATCATCAAAGTTCTACCCAAATACACTTCTATAGTAACTTACCACATCCAAGAATCTCTGTTTATTTCCAAAGGACCAAAATCCCTTCCCTTAAGGAGGTTATCAAAGAGGTTATTTCAAGAGGTAAACACCGTTCTTCTGTATTTAGTTTTGTTCCAATTTATCTTCTTTTGTATCCTATCCTCACATTCTCTGTCCAAATGACCATGATAGATCCATTTTCATCTATATACTAGAATTATATAATGTTAATAGAAGAACCATAACCAATATCCTTACTCTCACTCTCTCTTTTATTTTATAAACCAAATCAATGTCTATGAGGTTTCAATTTATAAACTTTGTGGATGACAAAGTTTCATTATTCAATTTCTCCTTCATTACTAGTCATGAAACAATTTTCATGGTTGAACTAGAATAAAAAAATATATGTATTATAACTGAATTAATATTCATTAACTAGTATAAGTACATATTATTAAATCATATGACCAAACTAGTCCTTAATAATCAAATACCGCTAATATAATCTATGTGACTGACTGAATGGCCCGAAGGTTGAAATTTTTATTGATTTTGGATAATCCCCATTTTAAGGGTAAAGGGGGGAAAACCAAGACTTATGGATGTTCATAAATAATATTTAATTTCAATTATGGATATTTATATCCATTCCACATGAACTTCATTACATAAAAACAAGTGAACGGATTATGAAAATCAAGAAAACAAGCACCCCAGAAAGACCGAATTCAATACAATAAATTCTCAATAAGGACATAATTGAACTAAACAGAATTTTGATTAACTAAAAACATGTATATTGGGATATTAAATAAGATATTAATAAGTCTAATTTCATATTCAAGGACCTTAAGTTCAAGATCGGAACACATTCGGACTTAAGGTAAGGGTTTCTTCATCTCACTACCATTTTTGTGAGATTTTATGTATACCCTACTAATACTTGTGTATGGTGTATGTATACTTCCCATTAATGTAAAATATCATGAATATATTTATTTTAATTTTATTAAATGTATAATTTTAATATTATTTATTTTGGGACATACGAATCGACTGATTACATAGTGGTAAGGGATTTCTACCCAAACCTCCATTTTCATTCAGGTTACTCTGATTCTCAACTTACCACAAATAAATTGTTATTAATTCTTATTTACACCGCATAAATTATGTTTTAATATACTATATATTTTTACCATCAAGAATCCTTCTTTATTTTATGTTAATTTACATGTTTTAAAAGGATTCTTCAAAATCTTTATCCTGATAAACAAACCCAATTCAACAGATATTTTCAAATTATTGACTATTTTAAAGCGTACATAAAAATCTATTTTAAGCCATAATTATTTTTATAAAAACACTCCTTTTATCATTATAAATTATCTTTGATCATTTCTGGATTTAAGAGAACAAATGTTCCTTTCATCTTTAAAATCATCTTTAATACTTTATTTATATTGCTCTAAAATGTTTTATTTCTAAAGACTCTTAAGTACTCTTTTTACATGATTTCACTTTAGTAGAACATAATTTATTCAGAAAATATAATTTCAATGTTCTAGTATTTTATTTTATTGGAAATTATTACTTACAATCTTATTTCAGGGAAAATATAAATTATTTATCTAAAATAACTCTTCCCTCAAAAGTAAAAAGGATTTTTCTCATCTCACATTAACTTTTATGAGATATAAGCCTTGTTCACCACTTATTTCTATCTCATAGTGTATTTAATTCCCTTTGGTATATCATATTAAGAGTACCCTTAATTATCATGATATTATAAGGGATTATTATTTGAATGTTTCAAGGTGGTATGGGACACTTTGTAATGTTTTTGGACTATTTCCCTCAAGGATTTTTAAATGGTATCCTTTAAAAGTATCTTCATCTTTGTCAACAAACTTTGTGGAATATTTTACTTCATTGTGGTTTTCTATTATGATATTATCCACCATGATTTATTGAATTTTTTATGATTATTTTAACTATGTATGTGCTATCTTGATACCATTCACCATATTATTCTGAATGGTTAGTGTTTATGTTCAATGATTGGGGAAAGTTATTTAAATTTCATATGATTTTTTCAATATGAATGTAAATTTTATTTATTTTTATCCCCATTCATATGAGGAATAAATCAGACATATTATGTGACGGGTGTGGCCTGCTATATCCCCTCGATGCATCGATAGGTGTCATGAGACTAACTACAGTCTTAGCACAAGGCCTTGACAAAATGATTATTTATGGTTTTAGCACGAGGCATTGATGGTATATTAATGATGTCCCACATTATGCATTACCAAATTATGAAAATATTATTGATGGTTCATGTGGTCATTCGACAAGTAGAATACCCATGATTATGTTTTATTATGGAATTATTAACTCAACTCATATCCCTTCAATAATGTGTTCAAGTTTATTATTTGTAAAGGCATGTGTTAATATTTATTAACCATGGATTATGTTTATGTTTATGTTATATTCTGTTATATTTCTTACTCTTACTAGTCATTTTAGATCACCCCTTTCTTATGTTTCATTTTCCCATGATATGAATAAGTATGATTTGAGTGATTTGAAGGCATAATCTCAGAGGTGTGGATGTTTCTAATGGAATAAATTAGCATTTTTTTTATTTCAAGATGTAATGATGAACATATTTATGTATCTTGTTTCCAAAATCTACTAAACTACTTATCCCTTTGGGATTCATATTCCTTTTTTATATCCCAATGTAATCAAACAAGGCACTCACTCCAGGAAACTGGGGTCGGGTCCTTACTGTTGGTATCAAAGGAACTTTAGAAGCAAACTTAGAAACAAGATTAGAGAATATAGATTAGGGAACAAAGACCTAAGATAGTATTTTAGGACAAACATATAAGAATGTATTTTAATCTTGGTAAGAAATATATTGTTCAGGTCTTTCTTGAAAATAAATCCCTTTCTAGATAGAAACAGGAAGAGGTCCCTCTGGAACATATGTACATATGAGAGAAAAATCTGACAAGGAGTTTTGGGCTTGACCTGGGGTATCCTAGTACATGACAATGGGCCTTGATGCACACTTATTTTTGACACTCCTAGGGGATATTATTAGGATAATTAAAATTTTATTTACCCACCATTATAAAGGATTTATTCCCCCAAAGTAACCAAAGTATATGGTTCTAGTATTTACGATGCATAAATTTATGCTATGTTATATTCCATGTTTAGAGTCATAGAGAGTTCATAATGCTACCAGCTAATATATAATATAGAATTGATTAGAATTAGAACCTAGCATAAGAAACTAGAGCATCCCCAATGCGCTATATGTGAATAGTAATAAGGATCATATCTTTGATGGTCTTAAGCCATAATTTCAAAGCAATATTGTTTCCCAAGTATCCTCATCATATGAGGAAATAGTATCATGTGTTGATAAGGTATGTAAATACTTCTCTGAGTCCTATGGATTTGAAGGGAAGAAAAATAAGAAGAGTATGGCAGAGAAAAACATGGATAAATGGAAGAAGAGTAAGATGTATTTTCTTACATATGATAATTATGGAAGGAAACACCTTGGTATATTTTTGAGAGGAAAGAAGTCTGCTTCAAGTGTGGGAAAAAAGGCCACCATGCTCATAATTGCAATACATGGATAGAATTTCCTTATATTCAATGCTTCAACTATAAGGATATGGTACAATATGTGAATAAATGTCCCAAAAATCAAATTAATATACCCCAAATGATGATTTTTTATAATGATAAAGTTGTGATTCTACTACAGATGAAGTAGAATGATTAATATTCCTAGTCAAGAATCATTCAATTTGAATATTTTTCAGTAATGTACTGGTTGTAAGAATTATGATATATATAATGATTATACTACATTACTATTTCAATAAAGATTTTAGGTCATATGATGAATGGTAAAAAAGAAAAGTGATTTAGTATAAAGTTAAACTTTTTATAAAACACGTGATTGAGGGAAAAAAATCCCTTAATATATATCTCTGGATGAGATAATGAAGAAGAAATTATTGATTTAGATAAGTATTCACTACCTTGGAATTGATGAATGACTGGTCGAGAAGTGGTCTATGCTATCATCTATGGAGTTTACAGCACTTTTGGATTTAAGGAATATATCCAATAACATGTATCTTACTTAAGGAAAACAGGGGAATTCATGTTTCCAATATGGTTTTTATGGTAATTCATGTTATTACCATATTTCAAGAGGATACATGATGAAGTTATTCACATGATTGGAATATGAATTTTAGAGTTTCTTCTTGTTGGTTAAGGGTTAATGATAATTTCATCTGGGAAATTTAGAGGCCTTCAATACAATGTGTTGTATCTTTATATTTTTCAATTTTGAACCATTTACAAAATGGTTTAAGTTGATAATTTTATGGGTTTTAGAGTTTAATGTCACTAAATGATGGTTTGGTTAGTCTTCCTTAACAATGTTTTCCAATTATAATGTGTGGTTTGGTAGTAACTAACTTTTTCCCTTTCCTCTTATTAATAGAATATTTTAACTATATTCTTGATGTGGTTTTTCCACAAGGGAATTTTCAAGTATCAACCATCAACTCTCAAAGTTGAATTTCAAATTTCGAGGATGAAATTCTTGTAAGGAGGGGATAATGTAACACCCCAAGAATTTACAAATATATTTATTATAGAATTCATGAAACACTGAGTCTCTAAAAACACAACTTTATTAAAACCTAGTCACATAAACAAAATATTTCCACCTCTGTGGTTTAAATTTCAAAATTCTGACATACACTGTTGTGGTCAATAATTTATTTGAAATCCGATAAGAAAAACTTATTTTTTTAGTGAATAGTAACCTATGCTTATGAATAGTAACATTCACTTATGAATAGTGATATGCCCTAATGAATAGTAACCTTACCTATGATAGTATATAAATAATATTCAATTTGAAGTATGATATACCTATGTTTTGGAATAGGTAAATAAATATTTTAAAACTAGTTTTCTAGAATAAATTATGATTTTAATTAAATATTAAATTAATCATATTTAGAATTTTATTTTTGAAAAATGTACTTCATTTTTGGATTCCACATTTCAAAAAATGGTTTGGGTGAATTTTTTGTTTTTTCTGAAATACTCGAATTTTTTATGAATAGTGTAATATGGTAAAATACTATATATACAAAATATCAGCTAAATACTCTATTTATAAAAACATAAGTGATTTAATCCTAATTTTTTCAAACTCACATGCATTTATTACTATTCTTGGTCATGGAATCATCACTATTTTTGGTCTTGAGGGAAATTAATAAACTAATGATTAAAAAAATTGAAAAAACCTCCTACATCAACTATACCCCCCCCCCCCCCACTCCATCTTCTATTCACTCCTCTAAGACTTGAACCTCCCAAAATTTCTAGCCAAATACCATTCCATAGTCACTTACCACATCCAAGAAGCTCTTGGTATTTTTAAAAGACAAAAATCCCTTCCCTTAAGGAGGTTCTGAAAGAGGTTATTTCCAGAGGTAAAACACCTTTCTTTTTCATTTAGTTTTATTTCAATTTATCTTCTTTTGTTATCCTCTCCTCACCTCCTCTGTCCAAATTACCATGATAGATCCATTATAATCTATATATTCAAATTATATCATCATAATGTAAGAACCATCATCAAAATCCTTACTCTCTCTCTCTTTTATTTTATAAACGAAATCAATGTCAATGTGGTTCCAATTTATAACCTTCTTGGATGACGAAGTTCCGTTCTTCAATTTATCCATCATTACTGGTCATGAAACCATTTCAATGGTTAAACCAGACTATAAAATATATATTATAACATAATTAATAATCAGTAACCAGTATGCATACATATTATTAAATAATATGACCAAACTAGTTCCTAATAATCAAATATCGAAAAAATAATCTAACTGAATGTCATTAATATTTCATATAATGATTCATCATATTTCCATGTAAAAAATTATATAAATTACCATTAACACTTATTCATGTTCATAAATAATATTTAATTTCAATTCTAGACATTTACATCCATTCCACATGAACTCCATTACATAAAAACACGTGAACAGATTATGAAAATCAAGAAAACAAAAACTCCAGAATGATGGAATTCCATATTATAACATATCAATAAAAACATAAGTGAACTAAAAAGAATTATGATAAACTATATACATGTCTAATATGTTCTGAAATAATTTATTAACAAGTTTAATTTCATATTCCAGGACCACAAGTTCAAGATCGGGTCACATTCGAACATAAGGTAAGGGTTTCTTCATCCCACTCCCAATTTTGTTAGATTTTCCATATTCACTACTAATAATTGTGTATGGTGTATGTATAATTCCCATTGATTTAAAATATCATTAATATATTTATTTTCATGGTAATCAATGTATCATTTGAATATTATTTATTTTGGGGTATACAGATCGATTGATTACATAGTGGTAAGGGATTTCTACCCGAACCTCCATTTTCATTCGGGTTACTCTCATTCTCTACTTACCTCAAATAAATTCTTATTTATTTTTATTTACACCACATAAATTCTATTTTAATGTCCTCTATATTTTTTTCCTATAATAATCCTTCTTTATTTTATGGGGATTTACATGTTTTAAAAGGATCATTCAAAATTTTTATCTCGGTAAACAAACCCGATTCAAGGGATGTTTTCAAATTCTTACCCATTTTCATGTGTACACCAAATTTTTTTTAATCCAACCTTATTTGTTAATAAACAATATTTTGATCATGAAAAATTATCATGGATATTTCATGGATTTAAGAGAACAAATGTGCCTTTCCACTTAAAAATTCTCTTTAATTCTTTTATTAAATTCTCTAAAATGTATTATTTGTAAAGAATATTAAAGACTATTTTTACATGATTTATCTTTAGTGGGACATAATTTATTCCTAAAATATAATTTCAATGTTGTATTCTTATATTTTATTGGAAATTCATTCTTACAATCTTATTTCATAGAAAATATAAATGAATTTTCCAAAAGAACTCTTCCTTCAAAGGTAAAATGGATTTTTCTCATCTCACATTATCTTTTATGATATATATTCCTTGTTCGCCACATATTTAAATCTTCTGGTGTATTTACTTACCATTGGTATATCACATCAAGATTTACCTTATTTTTATTATATTCTAAGTTATTATGAATTGAATGTTTCATGGTGGTATGGGATAGTTTGGAATGTTTAAGAACTATTTCCCTCAAGGATTTTTCAATGGTATCATTTAAAAGTATCGTCATCTATTTAAAAAACATTGTTTAATAGTTTAATTCATTGAGGTTTATCTCCTATGATATTATACACCATGTTTTATTGAATTTTTTATGATTAGTTTGACTATGTATGTGTTATCTTGATACCATTTACCATATTATTCTGAATGGTTAGTGTTTTTGTTCAATGATTGGAGAAAGTTAATAACATTTCATATGATAGTTTCAATATGAATGTATATGTTATTTTTGATTATCTCCATTGATATGAGGAATTCATTGGACTTATTATGTGACGGGTGGGGCCCGCTATAGCCCCTCGATGCCTCAGTAGGTCTCATCAGACAAACTGCGGTCTTCGAACAAGGCCTTGAAAAAATAATTATCTGTGGTCTTGGCATGAGGTCGTGATAGTTTGGTGATGATGTCATGTATTATGTATTCCCTCATTATGAAAATATTATTGATGGTTCAAGGGTTATTCTACTAGTAGAATATCCATGATTATGTTTTACTATAGCATTATTTACTCATCTCATATTCGTACCATAATGTGTTCAAGTTTATTATTTGTAAAGGATTGTGTTTTAATTTATTAACCATGCCTAATGTTTATTTTTATGTTATATTCTATTGTATTTCATACTCTTACTAAGCATTTGAGCTCACCCATTTCTTGTGTTTAATTTTCCCAGGATATGAAGAATTATTTTATGAGTGATGCAGGCATAATCTAGGAGGCGTGGATGTTTCTATTGGAATAAATTAGTGTTCTTTTCCTTTCAAGATGTAATTCTAAACATATTTATGTAACTTGTTTCCAAATATACTAAAATACTTGGTCATTATAAATCCATATTCCTTGTTTATATGCATATGTAATCAAACAATGCACTGACTCTGGGAAACTGAGGTCAGGTCCTTACATTTATGGTAACCTAGTTTAGGTGATAGTAATCAACACATAACCTCAAGCTCGAGTTCTGCTTCTTGGTGAAAAATAATGCAGCTACCCATGGTGAAACATTAAGTCGAACAAATAACTTCCTCCACAATTCATCCAACTACACCCTCTTCTAGTGAAGCTCTATGTGAACTATCCAATATAATGACGTAGATAGAGGGGTCATCCAAATGTGTATATCAATGCAGAAGTCTATCTATCGGTAGGGAGATATGCCTAGAAAGTCCTTTGTAAAGACTTCCCCTAGATATTTCACCACTGTAGGGAACATAAAACTCATAACATCTATTATAAATAGGGTCACCATATCCAATTAATGATTATTCGACTAATTCCTCTTATTCATGAGTCCATACTATACTTCTTGGGTTTCCTTTTCTCCCACAATGGGAAATCTGATCTCATCGCTGGAGACACATTACATCCTCCACTTGAAATTTTATATCTAGGCATTAATGGTATATAAAATTTCCATACCTAAGATGAAATCAATGTTTCTCATTTCTACTATAAAAATAACTCAAAAGAAACTCTCACCACTAATAGTTAGGTCACACTGTTGGTATGAGTGTGTGATCGCTAAGCCATCTCTAGAATGAGTCTCTAAGAATAAGGGTTAATCCATGGGGTCAATGGGAATCTCTAAGTCTCAAAAAAGATTACTATAAAAAATGGAATGAATATAACCTATGTTTATAAATAATATATCTAAGCTATAAAAGACATAGATCGTATCTTGTACAAATCCTAGAGCCTATTGGTCATAATCCTTGACTGCCTGCAGCCACCCCCACCACTTTCCTCCAGCTCCCTGTGCCTGGAATGGACCACATGGGTGTGGTGGTGATAAAAATTCAAAACATATACCACATCTAGATAATATCCCTTACCCTCTACAATATCTTCTTCCCTATGAACATATCTTCTCCTATCGCTTCCTCTACCTAGGTATCCCATGAAATATCTCTCTATCAGTCATACGGCGAGTAGGATAATCTTGTGCAAGATGACCCATACTCTCATGTGGGTAGAGTCGTATCTCTCTAGGATAAATAGAATAATACTATGATACCTGAACCACAAAAGCATTGTTTTAGGACCTCCACTTGAAACATATTTCATGTCCATGTCCCAAAGACTGACATCAGTTCCATGCTTCCAAAATCTCTTCTCTTGTGTGCCCACTACAGCAACCATTGCATGTGTCATCTCATTCATGAAACTCTCAACCAAAAAAGAATGACCTAGAACCCTAGTATAAGTAGGAATACCTAGAGGTATAATGAAGTTTTGGATGTCTCTATAAATTCCTCACGCAAATGTCTGATCTCGAAAGAACTTATTATAATCAATTTCCATCAAGTACCAAGAGAGGTTAGTAAACCTCAATCAATACTCATCTACTATCATACTACCCTATTGAAGATATATAAGCACCTAAATATTTACATCCCTCAATATATCTAGAGATAACTCCCCTTTGAAAATTAAAGTGAACTTTGACCATGCTATATTCACCTCTTTATATGATTGGGTCACTAAACTCCATCATCGTAATGCATAGGTATTAGGAAGGATCACTACAATAATCACCATAGGGACTTATGATATTCTAATAAGATGGAAAAATCATGCCACCACCTCAATACAGTCATCATCGGCCTATGGGTTAGGCTCGCCTCGGAACTTGAGGGGTCTTTGTCAGAAAAACTTGTAAATTACACTCTGTCAATGCACCTCATCTTCTAGTACTATTATCACCATATGCTTCTCAGTGGGTAGTAGTATAAATGGTGAACCACTTGGAGGTAACACCTCTAGAACAGGCTCTCGTATAGATGCCTCATCATTTAGGGGATTATCCTTATGATCCTAATTCTAATTCCTTGTTGGCATACGTCTTAGAGGAATCATGAAATAGATAAGATATACCAAGGTTCATGAGTATATGTGAAGATATTACTCAAGAAACACATGGAACCCACAACTCATTTCTATATGATTAATGTACCATTTTTTCCTACAACTAGTTTCCACATGTATTGAGTAACAAATGAATGTAATCAGAGTCCTGGTGTATGGATATGTTGGCCTCCACATCAACACTAGAGTCCCTATCCAGAAAACCAAACTCAAAACACTTAACATTGTCGCCTCAAACTAATCTCACAAAATCATATCCTAATGTGGAACCAAATTCTATGATATCGCACCATCATGACTCTTCCTAATGGGGACCATGGTGCAACTACCCCAAAACCACCTCTAAAAGAATAGGGGTGGATACTAGTGCTAAGTAGGCACCTCACTCACATGGGGGACCTTATCCTAATGTACCTATACACACGTACACATATCCAATCCCATTAGATGATGAAATTTAAAATAACTGATAAACCATTCATGCATACATCTAAATACCACAACTAGAGTATTAAAACAATTACTGAAAGTAAAAAAGGATCCAAATACAAGTACATCACAAAGCGTCTAAAAAATTACAACCTAAAAATATAGTGGGTCTGATGTCAAAGTAATCACAGTAACACACCTAGATCTATCTGGATCACTGTGATCTTCCTAGTCCTCATCCCTCTAAGACTCCATCAAAATGTAGATCATATCAATATGACACGACACATGAGAAAAAATTATATAAATTTGAGAGTATAACATTACCCAGTAGGACACCCTGAAATCAATAAGAATATAACAATAGGAATAATAGTCATGTTGACATAGTTATATCTCTATACCACATATAACAATAATATCTAGATAGACTCAATAATTACACACAATCTCAAGGAGAAGTCTCCATCATAATTCCAATCTAGGGATCATGATCATAGATTCTGCTTATCACTCATCTAGGAGAACACACTCCAAGATTTAGATAGCACTGATGGAGTTCATATGAGATGTACTACTCATTGGGTCCCCCCATAATAAGTATACGATGGAATTATGAAGAGAACGATACATATATGGGGATTACACCTTGGTACATTGGTAATACCAACAAATCAATCTAGAATAAAAAGTTATGTAGAGAATCGGTGACCAAGTAGTGTTGGTCATGATGATACCAATAAATCAACCTTGGAAAATAAGATGATAGAAGATATCGCTCTAAGACTTATGGAATTATTTTATAACTCTATCCCAGAATTCCAACAAAAGGGATCACCATCCTATGTGTATGATTTGATTCCATACTAACCCTCAAATAAGGGATATAAGAAATTCACCCAAACAAAGCCTATCTCAACTAAACAGTATAATGGCTCATACACTTCTCTAAAGGAGTACATGGTGTGCACTACGAGTACACGGAATGTCCCTTTGTCCTCGATTCATGACTGTGTATCACAAACTATGCTGATTTCCATGTAAACGTACAAGGTGTATCAGATCCTTTGTATTCTTAATAGTTTCCAAGTGCGTGGATCTACTTGTGTTCACCCTGTCTGGTCGTGTCTATTCCAGATTACACAGCATGTTCATGATTTTGTACTCCTGGAAGTGTTCATGTACACCATTTAGGTACACACTTTGCTATCAGGCCAGGTCACAAGTTATGCAACTAGGGTCACATGCCATGTGATATTTATCTTATCTTAGAAAACCTAAAATTTCACTAGGGGTCTGAAACACCATGTAATCTTGTATTACACGTCATGTGTTATATTATTTTCCACATTCTTAGATTCATTTCATGCTTAGCCTCTAACTCCTATGGCCATCTATCCAGCCATTCCCCATGAAATAAACCAAGTAACACCATAGGTCGAGCCTTACCATCATGGAACACTAGGTTCTGGACTTATAATCCATTTAGAAAATTCCCTCGTGCATCGTTCATCATCCTACACCGAAGAACATGAAATTGAGTATCTCTAAATCCATCTGATCTCTAGATGCCGCAATTGTAGCTCGATCCTATCATTTATTCAATATGAGATCTGCAATATCCAATCATGATGAAAATAAATGGGTGTGCAACATTTGATTTCTAGTGAATCCATTAAAACACTAATCAAAAAAATATTGATGAAAAAACACATATAATAATGGGAGAAAAACAAGAAACAAAAAAAAGAGGAAGGAAACCTAACCATGTTTAGTTGGCCTTAATTTTATTCAATTAGAATAGTGAATGAATAATCATAGTCACATAAACAATTCTCTCAATAAATTATCATAGAATAACCCAACCTTCTATACGATCGATCCATGAATTAATCTATTGGTAGATTGATTTGCATTCATCATAGAAATAATAAAATGGGAATAAACCCAATAACAAAAACAACCTTCATGGATTTGAATCGATCGTTAATGATGAAAAAATATGAAATGATTTTGTTGGTGAGATCCTTGAATTTCATTGTGCACTGATGGTTGAACCTCGATCCTATTTTCATTCTTCTGAAGAAACCCCTCCAAAGGATCTCCAAAGATCTCTAAAAATTTTCGGGCTATATAGATAACCCTTAAATTTTGACATAATAATGTATTTAAAGGATAATATAGGTCATTGAATCAACGAACAAAACAAATTTATGTATTTAATTTATTTTATTCATTTTATAATTTTATGCTTGTGATGAATTCTTCACAAATGCCCTGAAATGACAAGGGTTATGCCACACCTAAGTTAAAAATAATGTTAAGAACTTAATGGTTCCATCATATTTCTTATATGGGCCCCTACTCAAGATTTATAATAATTTTTTAATGAAATTTCATTTTCATGATATTAATATATTTAATATGTTTCAATAATTTATTCCAGGCGCACTGGACTTTTGATTCACATATCATCTCAATGATTTTTATTACAAATATTACATATAACACTCAAATATAGTATATGGAAAATCTAAGTCATTAAAACCATGGTAAAACCCACTTTATCCTTGAAACAACTTGGAAAACAATATAAGTTCCACATGTAACTCTGTGATATTTCTATATAAAACTTTCATTACTTATATCTATCAAAAATAATTTTTTTACCTAAAACACCTATTTATAAAAAAACCTATCTATATAAAACACATTGAAAAACCTATCAACATAAAAATCTATGTTTTATAGCACAATGTTGGTTGGTTTATTTTTTCTAATAAACCCCATTTCATATTTGATCCCTCTCCATCCATCAACAAATCCATGTATATCTTATTTTCAAATATATATTTTTTAAACAAAATACATATAATTTCATATAAAATATCGTTTCTAATATTTTCCTAAATTCTTTTAATGGTTTAAAATTTAATGATCAAAAGTATTTCTTTTTGTTACATTATCCAAATGGTTAATTTTTTTATAAGGAAATTAAAGATTAATGTATTCTGATTATTATTATAATAAGACATACTTAATATTTAAATATGAATATTTTTAAATTTATAAAATGAGATATTAAAAAATCCCATTTAAAATAATTAAATCATACATATAGAATAAGATGCATGAATGATAATAGATGTTACCATGGTAGAGAAAATGAATAAGGGTATATAATTAAATTCTATGAATAATATCTTAATAAAACAAGATCAAAATAATAAAATGGATTGGATGATGTTTTTTTAAACTTTTAACTATGATATAAAAATGGTAAAATTTAAATTTAAACTTCCACTTACATAATTTTTAGGCGTAATGAATGGTTATCTAATTATTATTGACCAAAAAATCCAATATAAGGAATAAAATGAAGGCACCCCAAAGGTGGATTTTTAGATTATATGGAATTGGATAAGTTTTTTTCAGTAATTTTTAAAAAGATGGAGTTTTTTGTAAGGGATGTGAGTCCTTTAGGGAATTTAAAATTGAGGATATTTGATTATACTAGAGTAATACTCAAAGAAGTAATTTCTATTTTCTTTATTAATAAATATTAATCAAATTTTTTATAGAATGTGAAAATAATCAAAAAATTGTTTCGCAAATGAAAATAAAATTGGTTCCTACTTTGGAAAAAATGAATAAATAATTTGAATGTGTGGAGAAAGATAATATTTTTGTTCATTGTTTAAAGTGTTATATTAAATAAAAATAATATTGTATTCATGACCTGAAGAAATATATTTATGTTAAAATTGAAATAACTAAAATGCGGATAGTCTATGAATATTATTTTGTTTAGGGTTAATCAGAAAAAAATCATTATAAAAGTATACATCACAATTAAGAAGACGTAAATGTTGTTTTTAGAGTTATTCCATGTTAGTCTATATAGAAAAGTCAACCCAAAATATTAATAAGTAAAAGGTATAATATTATTTTACTTAATTAATAAAGAATTATGAACTTGTGAATTTGGATTTGTTATGCGTTAAAAGTGTTTGATTAGATAAAGAGATTCAAAAGAGTAGATAAAAGGATATGTTTTATTAAGATATTTGGATTTATAAATGATAAAAACATTTTCAAATAATACGTTAGAGGGGTATCATGAGAAATATATGATAATTCCTTAAGTCTCAATCTTAATAATAAAAAAATATTATGTTTTGAGAATAATTTGAACTATTATAATATTAGAATAGAGGATGTTACATGAAAATTTAATTTAAATAAAATTATAAAAATATATGGAAATTAGATAAGTATATATATATATAAGTGATATTTTTTCCATAAGAAGGAGAATACACCACATAAGATATAGTATAAAATAAAACCCAAACATCCAAAATTTCCATGTTTAATGTTGTAAATATTATATCCTTAACTAGGGAGAAAAACGATTTGTGTTTAGTAGAAAAAGTGTTGATGGAGACATCATTTTTTACTCATTACAAATAAAGTCTAAAATATGCTTTAATAAATTAAATATTAAAATGGTTTAAACACTTGATATCAATTTTGTTAAACATAAATAATTTAATGATTAAAATTTTCAAAAAAAACTAGAATAATATGATATAAAACATTATCATTTGAAGAATGAAAGGATAAATGATGATGGCATTGCGGATGATTCAAGTGTGGGTGCTAAATAAGATGTGTTTTTAATAACTAAATTTTTTATAGAAATAAAAGGATAGAAATTATTAATTCAATATTAGTTATATAAATTAGTATTTTCACAGACAAGGAGAGTAGATAATTTAAATTAAACAACTTAATTATCTCCCAAATAACCTAAAAGTATTTATTGAATAAGTGAAAGTGGGGAGTATCATTAAAATAATTTGTAAATGTCTTTACTAAATCAAGAAGAATTGTATATGGTATCTTGTTCAAAAGATAAAGTTCATTAATAACATCAAAACCTGGTGGGTTTTTAGGATCCCTTCAATCGTGAATGTGATCATTAATTTCCATTTTTGTTGATTTTTGGTTGAAGTGGAGGTCGAATGATATTTTTGAATAAATGTATTTTTAGGGAAGAGCAAGAAAACTATATATATTAAATTAAAATATCAAAAAATGGTTGAGAGTGGATAATTTGTGATTAGGTGCATATATAAATAAAAATATATTCTAAAAATTCATTTTTTAAAAACATCGATAGTAATACATTCATAGTTTATTAATGGTTTGAGAAACCATGTATCCTAATAGTGTATTTGGTGAAAGAAAAAATAATTTTCTTTAAAAATATAATTTTCTAATATTAATACCTATTAAAAATCTGAAATACAGCTAGTAAAATTTTAAATGTTCCTAGTGTGGTTTTGAGGGTATCATACCTAGAAAAACAATTCTCTATTTGTTTTCGTGTATATCAACACCTAATCCAAAGAATGAGATCAATGATCTCCATAATTTGTGGATATATCTATGTTATCTCTCTCTTACAAATCTCTTAAAATATCATATATTTACATTATATCATAATCATAAGGACAAAGAGATATATTTCATAGTGATATGAATTAAAAAATTATATCATTAGGGTAATCTCATGAAATAGATATGTAAATATTTTAAAATTTATATCTGTAGAAAGTGGACTTTACTATTTATTTTTCTAGTTTTAATCCTTTAGTATGTTTAATTATTTTAATTTATTTATTTAATGTTCTTTATATATATTCATAGAACATTTATCTAATATAAATTGATTTCATAAATCCTAAAAACAAGGATTGATAAAAATTAGGTTTAATTTAATGGAAAACATAGAGTTGTATTTAGTAAATCGTCATATTGTTTTGTAAAAAAATTATTATTAGAAGCAATGATATTGGGATAAATTGTATTTTTTTGGGAGAGTTCACAGTAATACAGAATTAGAAAAAACAATATCATGTTTGGATGTAAAAGTTATATTTTATTGGTTTGTTTTAGAAACAATATTTAGGAATAAAAATATTTTCGGTAAAATTGTTTGGAAAAGGCATATGAGAAAAGGAAAAATGTGATATAAAAATGGGATAGACGAATTTAGAAAATATAAATGGGAATAAATATTTTTTTTATTTCATGTATATTAATAATAAAGACACAAATGAGAAAAATAGTTTCTATAAACAACAGAGTGGATAAATATTTATTGAAGGTTTCACCATAATTTAAAGTATATATGAAATTATTTTAATTTTGTAATGATTACCTAGTAATTAAATAATAAAGTGATATTTATATTATTATTATATTATGATACTAATGTTAACAATATTTTTATGAATCTATAGATAAAACAAATTGGGATATCCTTGCTTTAGAAAATCTCAATTGTGTTGGTTTGGATATGATGCTTTATTTCATCTGAATTATTATTATGAAACATTGGTTTTTTTAAATTTATAGTTTTTTTAGAAATTTATATAGTTAATAAATTGTATATAGAACATTTATATTGATGAATCGGAGTTATTTTGAAAATTAAATCAGGTGTTTATTTTTTAGTGCTTATATTACTATCTCAGCATGTGTGATGATGGTGTGTGTAAAGAAATTGGAAATATAAGGCTTATTTATCAATTATTGATGTTACATATGGGATTTTATATAGTAGGGAAATAATATTTTTTTATTTCATGATTGATTAGGGATATTGTTAATCCATACTAGATCAAAGTCTATCTTTTAATTTTTTTATTATCCTAGCTACATTGTTTGTTTGGATTCTCCTTCGCATTTTTTCTATTAAATATTTCTTTCATGATTTGTTTTTATTTTTAATCAAAATTTTATATCATATATCATTTTTTTATTGTTAATTTAAATGAAAATCAATCCCTAATGGTTTATTTTTATCAGTTGGCACAAGTTTCTAACCTCTAGTTATTGAGGAGTATGATAAAGGTCGTATAGAGACCCGGACATGGGTATCATGGTGGTTATCTGAGGAAACTCATTATTGAAAGATATCAAAGAATAATTTTAATTTGAGTTTCAGAAGTCTTATTTTATGAATTGATTTAGAATTTTTAAAACCTGATGGGTGATTATATAAAGGAAAAGAAAACCTTTTTAAATGGAAACCTAAGTTTTTAAGGGGATTGAGTATATAAAGGGACTAGATAATTTCATATGGGATAAAATATTTGTAGTTTCAAATATTTATTTTCAAAAAAGTTTGGATGAGATGGTAATTTTGTTCATTAATCATTGTAATGTTGATAGAGATGATATCCATGTTCATAGATTTTGAAAATTAATTCATTAACAAGAATTGGTTTCAATTAACTCTAAATTTTTAAAGTGATTTGAAATTTTTTTATAAAGTATTTAGTTGAAATTATTTTGATTATGTTTCATGGAAAACTATAATTGAGAAAATAATTCTAGATAAATGTAAATAGGTCAACTTAATTATAAAAATTTTAGCGTCAAAGCATTAATGAGAAGTGATATCTGTTTTTAGAACTCTTCTAAATTGTGTGTAAGAAAATATTTTGGAAATTAGTTATCTTATGGTGATTTTATTTATTTGTGTATTGTTATCAATGTATAATTTCTTTTTTGAAGGGATTCTATTCATGTTTAATGATACCAGAATATGGGAGATGGTCTTGATCTTCAAAACTTGTTGGTTTATGACATCCAATGAATTTTAGGGGGAGATATCAGGACAAACCAATAGAAATAGAGTGTTCCTCTGTAAACTCCCCACCAAGGTACTCCCTCACCTGATTGACTTGGGTCACTACTAGACCTCATGTAAGAAATCCCATAGAACAAAATCTATTGATTAGTAGTGTGGTTGTAAGGAATATAGTGGGCAGCTAATACCCTCTGATATAGAGTTACAACAACATTAGAAAACAGATAACTATTACATCCTGAATCTCAATAAAGATAAATGATAAAACCTAAACTATCCAAATCATTTTAATAAATTATGTTATACCATAATGTATGATAATCTAAATGATGTGTTTAAATTATTACAATAAAACAAAAAAAACTCAAAATAAAGAATATGAAAACCAAGGTTCTGAACCCCCTAGTTGGTCCCATATCCATGCTTCAATCCCATCTAGTAAAGCAATCAAATCATCCTAAGGTCCCCTTGACCTTTTCTAAACATGCATTCATGAAATCTACATGGGAACTAAATAGAACCTGAACAGGGTGTGATTAAAACTCAATAGTACAACACCACCAAGTCTATTCTATCAAAACTAAATAAATAGTTTATGAAATAGTATGATAAGTTAGAGATTTAATTTATAAATTAATTTAGAACACAAAAAAACCATGTCAACCCTGGAGCTTTGAGTTCAAACTCTAGGTCAGCCAAACCATATTTCACATGATGTTGGAAGTCTTTTTCCTTAAAAAAAAGTATACAACTAGAAGGTATACCATGACCAAGTCATAATATCATCTAGGAAAGAACTCCATGTTCATCCGAATTTTCCATCCCAAAAGTAACTCTATGTCCATCCCAATATCACATCCCAGAAGGAATTCTATATCCAACCTGATATCTCATCCAAGAAGGAACAACTTGTCTGAACTATAGTTTTCAGCGGGGATGGAATTCCATTCCCAACCATTAATTTTAAAAAATAATGAATTCCATGCTCAACCAATAATTTCATCCCCTATCATTTTAGCCAGGAAATAATTCCATGTACAACTGATAATTTTTTCTATAGACATTTAGTGACCAAGGATTTATAATAAGAAATTCTAAGAAAGAAATTTATATTACCAAAAACCTAAATTCCAAACATGTTATGATATGATTTTCTAGTTAATTAATCAATTAGAAAATAATAATTCCATTTAATAGATTTACCAAATTTATGTCAATAACTAAATATAAGGAAATTGTCAATTTTAACTAAATCACCCATTATTTTAATAGTTATTAATTTTTGTATTTCAATTGAAATTTAAGAAAAATTATCATTAAAAATGTTTTTATATCAATATTTCATCATTCCCTTATTCTAATTCTAATTAATTTCCATGTTACCACTTTTAAACTGTGAAATTTTCTTCAAGTCAATCATCACAATTATCATGTTAAGAAAATCTCAATTCACATTCCAAACTGATTCAAATTGTTAAGCCAAAAAATAACCAATTTCAAATTAATCAAGGGTTCTAGGTTAATTCTATTCATTTTTAAACCATGTTTAAAGGGATTTTCACACAATTGATGTGGCCCCATGTCCCATTCTCAATGCCAAAGGACCCAACATGTTTTGATGGTGGTCTATGCATATGGTTCCATCTAGGTAGGATTTATCAATTTGGAAAGTACGTGCACTTGGAATGCCAGTGCAATCAGATTAATTGTATATAATATAAAAATGAAACAAATGTAAGTGATTTTTTCTAGACCACCCACCACAAATGTACAAAAAAATCCACACCAATGAATGAAGAACTGGGTTCCTCCTTCTTTACCATAAATATCTAGATTCATAAAACCATGATCCAATGGAATATTCGGATGGATCAAAGAGAAATCCTAATATATTTTAATGGAGATTTGTAATTTGAGAGAAGATGGATTGGTGGATATGATAAATTCATGCCTTCAGATTTGAAAAAAAACTACTGGACAATCCATATTCATGATGTGAATTCATGATTCAAGTTATGAATCTTCAGTTTTATACATACACCAAAAAAAAGATCACCTCATCTTTAAATCCATCCTAAAAAATATTCCACATCATAAATGATATATCACATCATGAGATGAAAATTCATAGGGTCTCCCCAAAACCATTCATGTCATGAATTTTAGGGGACAAAAACTAGTTCATGCAAACCATTCATTCCCTAAATGAATTTCATAGGGTCTTCTAAGAATAATTCACATCGCGAATTGACAATTCACAATGTGAATTAGTTGTTATATCTAGACTTAATCTCCCATATCTTTTTTCCTTATAAACACTTCTAAGAAAGAATCTCATCTAGGTATTAAGGCTTTATTTCTAGGGTTTAAATGATTTAAAAAAACAAAGATGTTTATCCAAAAACATAAAGAGTAACATACCTGAAAAATAGGTCATCTTACAACCTCCACGCCATATAACAGCTTAGCACAAATTTATGCTCTGAAGTATCATAATAGGATATGGAAAAAAAAGGTTTGTCAACTATGTTCACATATCTAACTCCCTATACAAGATCTTCTTTTCCACACTTCCATTCTACCACTACACTCACACTAGATAAACTATCTTCCCTTGTCATTTTTCTCACTGCACTCCATTATATAGATCAAATTATCCCCAAAGGTTGCATCAACATCTATATTGATGTCATCAACATCTATCATAAGAGAAGGGTTTGAATGATATCTATGATGCTATGATATGTGAAGCACATCATGAAAAGCACTATAGAACTTTGGGGTGTCCCAGAAGTATGACACTATACCAACCCTGTGTACTACCACAAACAACCTGATAAACATGTGCATTTCCTTCCATAATTCAAGATATTATGTTTCCTTAGACTAGCTAACACCCAAAGAAAAACTAGATGATTGACCTCTAACTCAAAGTTAATCTCCAATAGTGTATGTATGATTTCTTATAAATATTTTCAGTTATAAACTACGTCTTGATCAACTAAAATTTTCCATAAATATCATGAAAAAAACTAGGTCCAACAAACATTGACTAACTAGCCTTCAACTAATAAAAAGCTGAATGGAAAGGAATTCCAAAAAAAGTACTTAAAAATATCCATTTAGATTGATTCCTGGAATAAATTATTATAAGAAAACTCCATGCATACAAAATTATACTCCCAAGAACCACCAAAGTCTAAAACATATGTTTATAACATATCCTCTATAATCTGAATTATCTACATAGATTGGAGGTCTTTCTAATGATGATAGGTTTTATTCAGAACAACTTATGATCATAGATCCCACTAAAGGCCATACCATAACAATTATATGAAATAGGGATCTCTATTATAATTTATACTCCTTAGAACAACATGCATTTGAACTATCTCTTATCTGTAAATTTTATCTATATCAAAAACATTGAAGGTATCTCTAATAGTAAATAATTGGCTATATTTATCATTTGATCTTTTATCACCAAAACTACATAATTTTTTCAATTAGTCCTAGCTAATATTATCATGAAGTCCATAGTGATGTTATCACACATACATTCTATAATGGGAAAATAATTTACAAACCTAACATGCCCTTAATTTTTTGTCTGTATATACTGATAGGTGAAACAGCATGTCACAAAGATACTATATCCCTTTTCATCCTTGTCAAATAGTATTTCCTATGAAGATCACTATATTTTTTTCCTACCAAGATGTATTACCCATTTAGATGTATAAAATTCTCTCATCAACTCCTCACACAAGCTCATAAGGACTCATACTTGTCTGTCTATAAGAAGAACCATTATGCTACCAAAATACCATTCTAATGGTAGCTCGCCACAATATAAGTTTTTCCTTAGATCTAAGATATACAAATAAAATAACTAATATCTCTTTATATCATACAAATTAAGAGTTATGGAATATTTTTATGTCATATATCCTCATATTTGGGACTCCTAAACATATAGATACATAACTGCAAAAATCTCCATTTGTATTCATTTATCACAAGACTCGTGTATTTCTTCTTTCTTCATCTTCAAGATTAAGGAGTCAGCAATGACATTTCCCTTCCCAAGAGTGTATACTATATTTAAGTCAAAGACTAAAAATACATGACTCATATCCTTTAAATAAATTTAGGTCCCACTATGAAAATATGTACTTGTGTATCTAGTGATCCGTGTATACCAAAAACCACTCTCCCAAGAGATAGTTGTGCCAGCCTCTTAAAGAATATACCATCGTAGAAAACTCCAGAATGTGAGTGGGATAATTCTTCTTATGAGGCCTCAACTATTTATACTTGTAATAAAACACATGACCCTCTTACATTATAATAGCATGAGTCTGACCATAAATTCTTCATAATACATGGTATATTCCATACCTAGATCAGGTAAGTAAGGGATCAGTGTTGAGGTTAACCTACTCTTTAGCTCCTAGAAATAACTCTTTCATGTATCTAACAAAACAATCACCACTTTATTGGTTATCAAGACATCAGTACTACTATATGGGATAATTAATGGATAAAATTCTAGTAAAGTACTACTAGTCCTAGAATATTCCAAATCTCAAAGATATTTTTGGGTCATTCCCAAGATACCGGGGTTTCAACGTTACTTGGGGCCACTAATAGTCCAAATTCCAAGATAACATGACTCAATAAGTGCACTTTATCAATCTTAAAGTTTCATTTAGATAGCTTTTAATAAATATAATGCACAATTAGTTTACTCATTATTATATAAATATATTGGGTATGATCATATATATACTAGTAGTACACTACGATGTTATCGAAAAAACCAAAATATACTAATAAGGAATGGATGGAATATGTAATTTATCAAGGCCATGAATATTGCTACTTTTTTCATCAAACAAAATGGAATCACCAATTGTAAGAACTAGGTTCTTCTTTTAAGGTATAGATCTTTCATTTTCATATGATACTTATGAAATTTGGTGGAAATAGGTCGAGGGTCTAGATGCAGGCCTATTACACAATGTGACTGGGATGTAAATGTCATGTACTTATAGGTACACACTGTCAATACAAGGCTACACTCCATGTAATCATGGTACATGACCATGTAAAGTTCAGACAAGTAAATTGTACGAACACAGCATGTAATCTCAAGTACACGCCATATACTTTTTTTAATGATTAAATTGGGAAGAAGTTTCATTTTTTGTCAGATGGAAAAAAGGCTCATCTGGGTACATGAACAGTAGTGTCGAGAGCCGTTTTCCTTCTTGATTGATCATACGAACCCAGATTCCTTCTCTGTCGGTTGAGTTTGAACCTGATTGTTGACCTCTCGATTACCCTTAAGCCTTTATTCATTATTTATTCCCTTGATATAGTTATTTAAGGTTGATATTTTATACTTATTTTTTATATCTACTATGTTCTAGGTTGAATCAGTGCCCGACGTTGGATGAGGAGAGTCGTACTAGTACAAGGTAGGTGGTTTTATGCCTTTCTCTCAATTTCATGTTGTTTATATATACCATGTTGTTTTTCTCCCATGTTTAGGGTGTAAACTTTAATGTAAATTGACCATTTTTGTATCTTAATGATGATTAGGTCATGAATTAAATTAAATTAAGAATGTTTCATCTTGTTTGTTTGATTTAGGGCCACCTCGTGGGTGCGTTCCCTTAGAAGGACCATTTATGGTCGTTTGGTTGAGGTTGCCTATGAGGAATGTCTTACCTTCCCTTATTGGGTTGTTAAGTAAGAATTAAATTCATAATGTAATTGAAATTGTGGTAAATTGTGATTGATTTCGTTAAAGGGTTTGGTATTGGTTATTTCCCCTTTTTCCCCAAGATATTCCAATTATCGTATAATCCGTATGATAGTTTAATTCACTTTTTTCTTCATATATATTATGTCTATGTGAGTTGTCATATGTTAACTATGTAATAGATCAAATTACATGACTTTTTTATTATTCTAAAATGCTGATATACCGGGATAGACCCTGATTGATATGTTATGCATGTGGGGGAGGATTTTGTATTCCTATAGGCAAGGATTTGTTATGCCTATTAGTGAGAATTTGTTACGAATGTTGGAGAGGAGTTGTTATGCCTGTGGGAGAAGATTCTTTAGGCTTGGGGCAAGGATTTGGTTATGCCTGTGGGTAGGGTTTTTCTATGCCTTTGGGCAATATTTTGAATAGATTATTGAAATATAATGAATTATGAAGTGTCTGCCATGCCAAACCACAAGCCTGATTTCGGTCTTCACTTTATTTGTTTAGATAACCTTATGAGGTATCTATTCAGTATTATTTATATAGGGGATTGATGGGATGAGGCCGGATCTTGAGACTTATATAATTCAATTCAATTTAATGGTTTAACTTAACATAATGAATGAAAATGGAAAACATGACTTATAGGATTGTTTAATTTTGAGTAATTCCTAGTTTGTTATTTTTCATTTTTGTACGCTAGTAGTTGCATATACTCACTGACAGATTGAAACAGATATTTCATGGTTTCCTACTAGGATTTATTTCTCACACCCTATTTGGTTTATGATTTTAGACCCAAATATATTATGTTGATGAAGGTGTTGATAAGGGAAAATGGCCATTTACAGGTACATGAGATGTTGTTTAGGAGTTAGAGGGCATGGAACTGAGCCATGGATGGTGGTGCTTCCTAGTATATTTTTTTATCTTTTGTTATTTTGATAAATATATTGTTTATTAATATAGTTTACTTGTTTGGATTATTTTCTAGAACATATGACATGTTGCACCATCCTTAGATTGAATAATGCTTGGTTATTTATCTTATCTATCTTCAGATGTTTATTTCAGTTGTATGTTGTTTACTAATTCCATTATTATATGTTATTATTCCACTTTATTAAACTTTTTCAATGAGGTGATAGTTTCCTCACTATCAGAACCCAGTCCCTAACTCCTAGTCGGTATCCTCTGGAATATAGGTAAATGCAATTGAGGCAATGTGACCAACTGGGTACGGGGAACCAGTTGAGTGGCATCCAGATCTAGGATGTTACAAATTGGTATCAAAGGAGTTTTCCTTTCTAGTTTTCTTTACTATTTGGAGATGATATAAAGGAAATGGAATTTGGTAATAATTTGTTCCTAAGAGTAGTTACCCCATGTATAGGGAAAATCCAAATTACTATGAATGAAATTATAATTTTTTGATTCTGATCTATTAAAGTTGATTCTATTTCACTATTGGGCGACACACTTGTTTTGTGTTTTTATTATTGATATCAATGTGGTTCTATTTTGTTACAACCCAATGAGATAAGGTTATTCCATCTCATGAATTATATAGGTACTAGTTAGAAATTACATGCCATGCATTCTTCTCATGCCATTTATAGAGCATTTCTGATTGCATGTTATTTTGATAGATGTTGAGCTAGATGTGCAAGATATTGTGATAGATGTCGTGATAGATATGCCTTCTATTGTGATAGGTGTACTGGTATGTGCTATGGTTGAATTACATGGATTCCAAACTTTGATCCCTGAGGAGTATGGTCCTTCTTGGATAGGAATTTGGTGGATCACATTTCGGCAAAGGGATATAAATTTCCTTGTTATGTATTATATGTGGATGTCAAAATTTGATTTTCAGGAAGTATGGGCCCCCCATGGATCGAAATTTGGAAAACCAATGCTTTATTTTGAAAAAACACCAGTTCCTAGGATGTTTCTAAAGCATATTTTCCTGAAACCTAGACAACACTATGTGTGGTCCTGTGAACACATTCCATGTGTTGTTCTATTAAGAAATAAAAGAACTTTTCCATGTACACATCATGTACTCTGATTACATGTCGTGTGATAGATGACTCTATCACTAGTTGTGTGAGAGAAGACATGGGTTGTTGATTTTTGATCAGAACACATTGTGTACCTTATGTACACCCTGTGCAGTTTTACATAGGCAAAGAAGTGTAACTATGGCCATGAAAAGTACATGACCAAGAGGGATGACTTGAGTACAAGTCGTGTATCTAAGACATTTACATGACCAAGGTAGGTGGAGTTACATTCCCATGTGATAGATTATAGGTTCACGCCATGTATAATCCCAACACGTTGTGTACCTGGGGTGTTTACACACCCAGGATGGCAAGAGTACACACCCTTGTAAGGGATTAAGTGAACACGCCGTATATGGTTCCGACATGTAGTGTACTCATATTTTGTGAACTTTTGAAAATTTTCTTATCCTATTTAGTTCTTTAGTTCTTGAACTACGAACGATGATGAATATTTTTATCCTGAGGTGTATGTGCAGTAATTTACATAGAAACTCCACAACGACGACCTCTAGTTGTATGCCAGGAGAGTCGCAATGAGCATACCCCAGAGAAGGTAAGCCATGGGCTACCAGGTAATCCTCTAGATTCACCAATCGTGGAACCATCTATTATACCAGACACAGGTGCAGATGCATAGTTCTGTGAAGGATTCATGAGTTTTATAAAGACCTTCTAGGGAGTACATGAGCCTTCCACGTCTATGGAAGAACTAACATGATTATTCCAACAGTAGCATCCACCTACGTTCTTAGGGGATGGTGGACTGTAGGCTGGAGAGTCGTGGATAGAGTATATTCTTATGATCATCTAGCATTTGGAGATTCCTCTTGAGAGAGGTTCTAGATAGAAAATAATATGTTGCGTGATTTGGACAAGAGGTGGTGGGATGTTATCACACAGACAGAGCATCATCGGAACATGGCATGGGGAGATTTTTAAATGGTCTTCAATGAATACTATTTCCCTAATACTTTTACAGCTGATAGAGCTTTCGATTTCATGCATCTGATGTAGGGAACTTTGTCAGCGATTGACTAATCTACCTGTTTCACTGAGATTCAGAGATTCGAACCGATTCTGATTTGTGAAGAGACATCGAGGGATAGATGATTCTAGGTTTGTCTCAGGTACAACATCTGATCGTAGGTGAACATTTTCTTGTTGCCTTATGTATATGCCATAGTGAATCAGGTGCTGACTACAGAGTGTAATTTGGGATAAGTTGGTGGAGAGAACTATGGTGGTTCGACATAGAGATCTGGTACTATCTCGACCAAGAGAAAGAAGCATCATATGGAGATTTCTCAAGGTGACACGATAAGTAAAAATGCTTCTTATGATAGCTAGTTTAGGTTATATCAATGTGGAAGATCTAGGAATATAAGATCTCAGAGCCTGATGGATCCAGTAGTGTGTTGTTCTTGTGATAGGATGGGTCATCTACAACACTACTATAGTTATTTTTCACCACCATCTAGTGATTGTTGTTCTGCACTGACTCCATGTTCCGGAGTAGGGCCAGTGACTTCTCACCAGTCTGGGAATTAGAATACTTCAGGCCACTCAAGACGAGGTGGTGTTTGTGTCCATGGTAGCCCAAATCTAGTTTTTCAGAGACAACAGAGTGGGTCATCTCCTGGCAGCCAGGCAGTATCACCCGGTCATGGTATAGGCTAAACTTTTGCAGTGCAGCAGACCCAGCAAGAGAAAGATCCCAGACCTTCTATTATCAGAGGTACTATTCTAGTTGCCTCTATTTTATCAACTGTACTCTTCGATACAGGTGATTCAAATAGTATTATATATTTTACCATTTTAGACAGTCTAGGGCTCTGTGTCTTCTCTTATGATGATGTTATGATGCTAGAAAATCAATTTGGAATAAGTATGGCATGTGTGCATCAGTATAAGGAGTTCCCCCTTCAAGTTGGTCGGGGTCACATCTTTTGGGATCTCTATGTCTTATAGATGATAGGATTTGATGTCTAAATCAGAATTGATTGGTTAGTCTCCTTAGAATCCTTTTTCAATTGACATCACCGCATGGCGCTTTTTACGTCACTAGGAGGAAGATAGTTTCTATACAAGAGAGAGTGGGATATCCAGGCAAGACAAGATGGTCCCAAGCAACAGGGGTTGAGTGGGATGATAGCACAGATTTAAAATTTATATTTTGATGACTAGGGAACATGTGAGATAGATTTACCTCTAGTGGTAGATCGTTTCAGGTATGTTTTCCTGGATGACTTTTTATGCTTACCTTCGGTAAAAGTGGTATAGTTCTCTATAGAGTTAGTCCAAGAGAAACACAGTTATCCATAACTCATTATAGGATGGGTATGATGGAGTTTCAAGAGCTCAAGAGATAGATAAAGAATTTTTAGGCTAAGGGTTTCAACTGACCTAGTACATCTCCATGGGGTTCACTGGTCCTTTTTAAGAAAAAGACGGATGGTACCCTCAGGCTATACATGGATTATCATAAACTGAACCAGCTAGTAGTTAAAAACCTATATCCCTTACCACGGATATATGACTTGTTTGATCAGTTTCGAGGAGAACATGAGTTCTGGAAAATTTACTTAATTTCAGGATATCATAAGTTATGTGTTCAATCTTTATACATAACTCATACTGCATTTCGTAGTAGGTATGGACTATATGAGTATCTGGTTATATTGTTCAGTCTCATGAATGCACCAAAAAATTTCGTGGAACTTATGAACCAATAGTTCCATTCCTATCTTTATTATTCCGTTGTTGTTTCTTGGATGATATCTTGGTGTATTCTCATAATCGACAAGACCATGCCACACATCTTGAGTTTGTTTTGAGCACACTGAGAGACCATCAGTTATATGCTAATCTATCAAATTTCCACTTCTTGATGGATCATATTCCCTTTATGGTTCACTCCATCTAAAAGACAGTAGTATTAGTCTACCTAGAGAAGATGAGAGTAGTAGTTACCTAGGAGCAGCCCCAGAATTTCATTAAGGTGTAGAGTTAACTATAGATGACTGGTTATTACAGGCATTTCATACAGGACTTCTCACACATAGAAGAATTGATTATGGGATTGAAAAAGAAGAGTGTGAAGTACTTGTGGTCATATTCTTGTGGGATGGCCTTTCAGGAGCTAGAAGGGAGATTATCATCAGCATCGTTACTGAGTTTTCTAGAGTCGGGAAGGAGTTTCACTGTGTACATGCATCAGGTGTCGGGATGGGGAAAGTGTTTATGTAGGGGGTCAAGTCGTTGCGTTTAGGTCTCAATAGTTGAGTCCATGTGAGATGAACTATCTGACACGTGATCTCGAGTTATGTTCGTTTTTTCATGGTTTACAATGTTAGAGATATTACTGATTGGGGGAGAGTTTTATGCTCTATACAGACCACAAAAGTCTCAAATACATATTTACTCAGTGTGATCTAAATTTGAGGTAGAGAAGGTGGGTGGAGTACCACTAGTATTTCGACTTTGAGTTTCCCACATGCCTAGAAAATTCAATGCATTGGCTAATGCACTGATCTGGATGACTTAGGCAGTGAAGAAGTCCAGTAGTGAGTCGCAACATATGTCATTATTCTCTGAGATGCACTTGGAGGTTCACAATAGTCAAGTACAGAATTCACATTCTTCTTTAGCTATGACTTCAACACTACTGGACAAAGTGAGTATTAGAAATCTATCAGATTCCAATGGCCTAGTCCTATGGGAGAGTAAAGAATGTGAGGATCCACCACCAGGTTGGATGGTAGGTGATGGTGAGATCTTGAGTATCCATAGATGTTTATGGGTTCAAGTGGACATATGTGAGAAGTTTATGGGGTAGTTTCATGATTCAACTTGGGCAGTGCATCCAAGAGTTTTCAAAATGTACCATGGCTTTCGCTGTCAGTATCGATGTCTGGGTATGAAGATAGAGGTGGCTGGTTTTGTTATGAGTCGTTCCACATGTCACCAGGTGAAGGCAGAACATCAGCAGTCATTCGAGATCTTACAGTAGTTACCTATTATGGAGTAGAAATGGAATGATGGTGTAATGGATTTTGTGGCGGGTTTACCGAGGTATCTCTAAGGTAATGATGTAGTGTGGGTGGTGGTTGGAAGACTTACAAAGGTCTCTCACTTATTTCTGATCAAGGAGTCCTTTAGTGTTAATGAGCATGGGAAGATATAAATTTGTGGGGAGGTACGACTTCATGGGGTTCCTTGTTCTATCATTTTAGATAAGGATTCCAGCTTTATGTCTCATTTATTGTAGATTTTTTATAGTGCACTGGGTACACAGGTGCTTCTGAGAAAAATATACCACCCTCAGACTGATGGCTAGTTAGAGCGTATGATATTGGTACTAGAGGAAATGTTGTGATCATGCATCCTAGACTTTGGGGGATCTTGGTAGAAGCATATTACCCTAGTTTAATTTGCTTACAATAATAGTTTTCAAGTGACTATAGAGATTCCACCTTATAAGTATTTGTATAGTAGTCCATGTTGATCAACCCTATGCGGGCTGGAGGCGAGTTATGCTTCCTTACTAGGACCGCGTCTCATATAGGAGACTTCTAAGCAGATCCATTTGATTCATAAGAGAATGGATATTGTGAAATCTAATAAAAATATTATGTTGATCACTGCATATGACCTCAAGGGTTCAAGGTCAGGGATCTAGTTTTCTTGCGTGTTCCACCGATGTTGGGACACAAGAGAATTAGGAGACAGGGTAAGATTTTTCCAAGATACGTCGTTCCATTTGAGATTCTAGAGAGGGTCGGGCCGGTTGCCTATCAATTATAGTTACCTCTGAGGTATAGGTCTATGGATGATGTCTTCCACGTTTCCCAGTTATGATGTAACTTCTTTGACCCATCTCACACCATTGAGCTTTAGGAAGTGGAGTTGCAAGAACATGTGTCCTTTAAAGAGCATCCAATTCGTATTGTGAATCATAGCATGATGTTTCTATGTGGTCGGTATGTTCCTTTTGTATGGTTACTATTTGAGCATGGCCAAGTACAGGATGAGGCTTGGTAGAGGAAGGCTGATATACGATCACAGTGGTTAGAGTTGTTCTCAGATATTTTTCATCACCCTTGGAAGGGAAATTTGAGAATGAATTGCTTTAAGGGGGAGTTTTGTAAGAACCTGATTCTCCTTTTGAGGTATATATATTTTCTTTTCAGTTGATACTTAATAAATTGGGGGAAAAGAGGTCAAGGGGCTAGTTCTAGGCCTATTACATGACGTCACTGGGAACTACATGTTTTGTACTTATATGAATATGTCATGTATGGAAGGCTACACTCCATGTAATCTTGGTACACAGCCACATAAAGTTTGGGCCATAAAACTGTATGGACATGGTGTGTAATATCAAGTACATGAAGTGAAAAATTTTTTATTGATTAAATCAGGAAGTAGCATCATTTTTTGTCTGATGCGTAGAAGGCTCATCTAGGGTCACGAATAGTTGTGCCAAGAGATATTTTCCTTCCTGATTGATCATCAAAACCACGATTCCTTCATCATCAGTTTCTTTTGAACCCATTCAGTGAGATATCGATTCTATTTGATCCTTTCTTCCTAATTTCTTCTCTCTTCTTAGTTATTTAAGGTCAAGCGTTTATACTCTTTTTGTAGATCTACTCTATTCTAGGTTGAATCAAAGCTTGAAGATGGACGAGGAGAGTTGTACGAGTACGAGGTAGGTGGTCATGTGTCCTTCACTTAGTGTCGAGTTGTTTATATGTACCATATTTTTGTTATCTCATGTTTAGGGTGTAACTGTGAATGGGAATTGACCCTTTTTATTGCCTAAGATGATTAGTTCATGAATTAAATTAAGCATGTTTGGGCTTGTTGGTTTGATTTAGGTATACCATGTGGGTGTGTTCCCTTTTAATGGCTTTTTATGGCCATTTGGACGAGGTTGAATATGAGGCATTCCTTCATTTTCTTTATTGGGTTATTAAGTACGAGCTACATTCATAATGGAATTTCAATTTTGGCCATTTGTGATTGAATTGATTAAAGGGTTTGGGATTATTGATTTCCCCTTTGCCCAATGATATTCTAATCATCATTTAAGCCATGTGATAGTTTAATTAAATTGTTTCTTGATATGTATGATTCCCATGTTAGTTCATATATGCACTACAAGAAAATGACTTATACCAATAGAAATTTATTGTCAGATAATATATCTATTGGTATAAGTGAACAATTCCAACATATATTAAATTTTATTGGTATTATTTTTAATTACCAACACTTGTTTTAACCAACATATATATTTTTCGATATTTATCATTCAATACCAACAAATCTTTTATCAACAGAGAGATCTGTTGCTTCATCTTACTAATACCAACACTTTCTTTTTACTAACACATAAATTCGTTATCAATAATAACTATCGCAAACAAATATTCTTCCATCCAATAAAAATTGTTATAATTAACCAATAAATAACAAAAAAAAATTATTAATAACCCATAAAAAGAAATTGTTATTATTACTATTTTTCACCAAATTCAATATTCTTTTTTTGGGTTTTATTAAAAATATGTCATTAATTTATTTTAATTTCCAATTTTCTCTAAATATCAATATTGTATATTTTTCAATTTTTTTCATTTAACAAACATTTAAATATTTTTTGTACACTCTCTCTATACATGAAAATTTATTTGTTATATATAATTTAAAAAACATAATTAAATTTAATAAAATTAATTAATAAATTAATTATTTAATTATTTAATTTTAATTTGAGGGGTTCTCTCTTCAATGGATGAATCCCTAATCGGCAATGGATGCGTTGGGCCCCTCCTTCCTCTCCAAGGGGATGGTTGCATGGGAAAGGCTCGATTTATCTCCTGTCTCGGCGGATCTTCTAGAAATCAAATATTTTCTTCTTGAGTTATTTCAGTTCATGTTGTTTTGAGTCTGTGTTCAGATTTAGTAGCATTTATGGTGGTTTCAAGTTCTTATTGAGGTTGTTTTGGTGGATGATTTTCATAGCGGTGAATCCTGTAAACGCATCTTGGGGTCTTGTTGTTTCTCGATAGTGATTCTAGAACCTGGCAGCAATGGACCATGTAGCATTTAAGGGTTTGGTGTTAAGGATCAAGAAGATGTACTCTAGTGATCTTCAGTTCGTTTTATCATTGAATCATTTTAAAGTAAGCATGAGTTCTCACTCATGAAGTTGGTGTTTCTGTTGGTTTGATGTTCAGTCTGTCAAATTATAGTTCTTATCTATCAGATTGTTCAGAGTCGGTTAACTGCTGGTCTTGTTTCTATTTCTTATGTGGGAAAAAATTCACTAGATTGAATTAATTTTTTCTCAAGTGGTTGGTTGAACTAGAATCTAGTATTTTTTGTGCATTGATTTGTGATTTTGATAGCCTGAAATGTTGCTACAACAGTGGATATTTTTGGAAGCTGGTGATTAGGTGAATTGAAATGTGCAGTGTTGTTTGGTGTGGAACCTAGGTGAGTGGTTTTGTAAATTGGTTTCTAATTTGAGGAGGCACTGCAATTTCTTAGTCCAGCATCATATCAGCATAATTTTTTCTGTCATTAATAAATATTATGATGGTAATCCATGATATCCCCATGTCGTTATGGATATGTGAAATTTTTACCAAGCCATCTATAAGCAGATTTGATGAATTCGATGATTGTATGATTGATATGTTTTTAATTATTTACCAAAATTATATATTTTTTATGATATCCATGATTTCTTAGGATTCATACATTGTAAACAGCTGTGAAACACAATTAGGATCCCACCCATCGTAATGATTACTACTGCAATCGTGAAGTTCACTTTTTAGAAAGAACATATATTGATAACATATAATTGGATTCTAATAATTATTTCTCTAACATAAACTATAGAAAATATCCCTTATTTCTATAGGAAAATTGACATCTCAATGCCTTAAACACATTTTTTATTTTCATATTATTGTTGAATAACCTGAGTGTCACAAATATTCTTTACCTTTCACTAACTTTATTAAATGTCTTTATTAATTCATATTTAGATCTATTTATTCATGTTCATAGATATATTCTTTTCTCTACCTCACTTGGTTTAGTATTGAATACTAATTGGTTTATATATTTATTTCAGAGAAATTTACTCCTGGGTTTTGATGAAGAATATATAATACCTAAAATAAAGGAATAGAATATACCTAAAGATGTTACAGTCTATATCATACCTAAAGTGTATGACTTAAAAACTAACATGTCAATTAATTCAAATGAGAAAAATCTAACCATATTGAAAGCTAAAGAAGTTACAATTTATTATCGTGCACTTGATTTCATTGAAATACATTGATGTGTCTTGAGGAGAACTCTTCTATTTTTACAAGTAATATTTTTTTTCTACATTGTGCTCTCTCATGTATTTTGTCTGTGTGTGTTTTTGGTTATGTCCTTTGCAACATGATTATTTTTTTAAATGACACACTAGCTTTTACATAACTTTTATGAATTTGAAAATGGAAAATAAACCATTGTTTTGTTTATCATTTGTGAGTATACATTAGATTATATTGAAATATCTGTAGAGTATGTTCATGTTGTTTCACATGTTTTGTTAAATGAAAATGAAATTATGTGTGAAACCAGTAATGTTAGTTCCTTTGAAGCCACTTCTAAAAATGAGAAATTACATTGAGATGATATTAGAACTATTAAATGACTATTTATAATGAATTTAATTATAAAATTCATAAAAACAGTGGTTAAAAATTAATTCTAGATTTTTTTGTGATGAGTTTTCTGATGGAAATAAAAATGGAAATGAAGAAGAACATGTTGAACTAGACATAGAGGTGTCATTTCCCACTTTTTATTTACAATCAAAATGTGAAATAAATTATTTCAACTCAAAATATACATACTTCTTTAATGCTGAAAGTAAACCTTTGTTTGTTGAAGTTTCTTTTGACCATATTGAACATGACCACCCTGAAAAAAAAATTTAAACACATTATTTTGATACTAAAATCAATTCTTTCAATTAATTTAAATTGGAAAATCAATCTTTTGAACATAAATTAATTAATGAATTGGATAAAGATTTTGAAACTGAAATGGACCTTGAATATTTTTAATTACATGTTTAATTAGATTAAAGTTATTTCTTAGTGATGAAATTTATTTTCAAATGATTTGTTTTTATGGGATTAAAGAGATAGTGTACTGATTTGAAAACTTTTAAAAATATAAATGAGTGATTTGTTAGTATATAGAACATAATTTTTGAATTACCCATTTCCAAAAACATAATATTTCAACTTTTAGTAGATAAAGTGTAATTGGTTTTCAATGATGAAGTCAGTGTTGAATTTTTATTTGAAGAGAACTTGTGACTAACAATTTCACCAATATTTAATGGAGCTGGTTTTGTTGAGATAATAAATGAGAATATGACTCCCTTTTATGAAAACAATTTAAAAACATTCATTTTTGAAATAAAAGATTTATGTGTGACTTATTTCTTATCTAAAATTGGAATTTTTTTATTTTTTCTTACCTTTATCAAACATGAACTCTACCCATTTATTTAGTGTTTTTGCAAGGTTTTAGATGTTTTGTATAGGAGAAGAGAGATAGAAATTCAAACTTCATGGATGGATTGTAGTACCATTTGATCCCAGTGGATTACTGAAGAGGTTTCAAAAATAAAGATTAATTGTCCATGTACATACATTAGAGCATCTATTCACATTGAAATATAACACTCAGGTATATGTTTATTTTGTTTATTTTTAATTATATTAATGTTTTTCTTGTTTCTTTTGTAGAATAATAAATAGATAAATGAGGTCCACTATATTAAAGACAACTTCAAACAGCTACCCACTTTAACAATTGAGCATCTACGTTATATCCTAACACCCTATTATTTTTAAATGTCTAATTTCTTCTCACATGATAAAATATAAATATGGGGTGAAAGTTAAACTATATACATTCCTGCTTAATCTATTATTTTCCAAATTAATATCTACCATTATTTCCCACTAATTCCTATTGTTTCTACTTTTATGTTAGGTTTGAAACTATTTGTATACTAATTTTGTACTGTGCATACTGAATCAAGCTTGAAAATGTAACATGCACCAAAATTCTAAAATGTTACATTCTATTTTTTTGAAAAAAAAGGCCTGTAAAAGACTAGTTTTTCAATAGAGATATTTTAGTAGTCTTTTTATTTTATATCATGAATGGTGATTCCACTTTTAGGATCCATCATGTTCTTTGTAACACTTTGTTTCATCTTTCTTTTTCTTGTTAGTATAGGACATCAATGAAATTTATTTGGGGTGATGCATCGTCCAGTATAATGATGCCAGTACACTCACCACATTCACCCTTCCCACTATATCTGATAGATTTATGATGAGGTCTCATAACCTTCACCCTTGTCTCTAAATATTGAGGATTGTATGCTTGTAACTTATTAGTTTCATAATTCTTTTCATCTCTTTCTATTACATCATTCTAATCCTTTATAAACATCACCACCTATATTAAATATTAAACTAAATTGCACAAAAAACCATGATCAAGAACCATAATTCAATAAAAATATAAATGTGATCAATATAAATAATTGATCCCTAACATGTGGTGTTTTTTCGATCATATTATTTTTATGAAAATGATCTCTAACACAACTCTATATTCCTCAAATCATTAGGTCTATTATAGTAAACTGGAAATTATATGATCCATTGTTTCCTCTATAGAATAGGTTTTTAATAGGAGAAGATGAACTTTTCCCCCTTATTAAGAATAATAATGAAATAGAAGAAAGTAAAAACAAAATATCCTCAATAAGTTCCTAGTCTTTTAGGGTCATAAATTTAATATAAATGTATAATAATTTTAATTATTACTTAAAGAACATGCAAAAAATTTGTGTGAACATTTATTCTTAATTCGTAATTTACACGACAACCTCTATCTCAGAGTCGAACTTATCCAGCAGGGCAGTGTCAACATCTAGGTCCTATACCATCATGTGGTTGACACTCCCACATCATCTATGCTTGAATCAACTTACTTTCCACCAAACCGTCACCCATTTGTTCAATATACTATCTTACGCATTTTTCCTATACATAAACTTCATCAGGACAACACCTCGAGGATGATTCTAACAAACCTTGATGGAGTAAACTAGACCAAGCTTCAAACATTCCTATTTAATTTTTTCTTCTAATTATGAATGCAGATTCAAATTAGATCTCATTTTAGTAGTAGTAAAAATATAGAGAAGGATAAATATATCCAGAATTGACACATGGGAATCATCATATTCACCCCATCCAAGCATCTTCTGTTCAACCAATGTTTCTTTTTCTTTATCTTGTCTATTTGTTTTACAATGAATTTCTCCTATTTTTTCTCAAAGTTGGCTTTGGTCACTAACATGGGGGTATTGCACCCTAGTCAAACAGTTGTCTCATCCAAGATCTATATAGCCAAAGAAACTAAAGGTTCCTTCAAATATGTAACAAGTGCATCACCTTTTTTCCCCTGTTTACTTGTCAATATAGATCTTCACTTGAGATATTTTGGATTCAGGGTAATCCTTTATCATCCCTCACATGTAAACCACCTACACAACCTCATCAAAAGTAACATCTTCTAGTAATACATTAACATAAACATGTGTGTTTACTTTTAATTGAAACCTCCAGGAGTCAATAAGTTCTTAGTTATGTTCATACAATTTTAAAATTTCCTTCAAGGCCATCTTTGTAACTCTATCCTTAATGCTTAAGGTTTTTCATTTCACTAAACAGGGTTTCATCTATTGAATTAGGCATCATTCTCAATAAAAAATTAGTTTCATTCTCTATTGAAAGTAGCTTTAATAGATTATATAATTTCATGTAGTGTTACTAGATTATGGAATTTGATGTAGTGTTACTAGTTTATATATTTTGAGTTATGTGTCACTCTTAATTAAAATTAGTGTCATTGTAAATGGTTTTTGGTCATAGGATAGATAATATTCTTGTTATTTTTATATCATGCATTGTTATTTTTAGTTGTGTTCATTGGTTTTCTTTTGTTAATGCGTCCACTTGTATTTTTTTGTAGTCAATGGTTCTTCTAGTCATTTTTCTATTATTTTTCTCACTGGTTATTTTTTATCATGTATTATAAAATTTTTGTGCTCATTGGTTAGATATTTTTATTGTTTTCATTGGTTTCATATTCTTGTCATGATCACTGGATGGATAATCTTTTAGTAGTTGTGGTCTCTTGTTTGATCATATTATGGTTTTTGTTTCCACTGGTTAGATAATATTCTTATTATGGTCATTGGATGATATTTTTATATCATGTGTTTAAATAAAAACTATTTGTTATGTTGTGTTTGGATAGGTGATACATGTGATCAGAGCTGGAGATGGACAGGTACTGCTTTCTATCATAATGTTGCTTGTGATGGTTGCTTATAAGTGGACTAGTGTTGTTAGTGGACAGGTGATGCTTGTGAGTGGATGGGTTCTACTGGTGGACATGTGCTGCTTGTAAGTGAATTGGTGCATCTTGTGAATAGGTGCTTGTAAGTGGACAAGTGATTCTTATTATCTGAACACTGCTTGTGAACAAGTTTTATTTCTGAACATTGCTTGTAAGTGGACAGGTGCTACTTGTGATCATAATGTTTCTGGTTATGGTGATGTCTAAAGTAGATAGGTGTTTCTTTAAAAATAAAATGGTGGTCCTCAAAGGAAGGATAGTAAATTTGTGCATGTTCAAATCCATTAAAGGAGATAGTTGTTCATGTGAAGTGATGGGGATTCCAGGACAGTGACACCTAATGTTTGTGAGAAATATATCATAGAATAAGTTTCAATGAGTTCCATGTAATGTTTTTAGAGTTTGAACAGGCTTGTAATTTGTTTCTTGAAGCTTCTTGTCTTTTCATCAAGATTGAACATGTATTTAAATTAAATTTTAAAGTGTTTTTTAAAATGAAATCTCTTTTTTTTGTGTTTCATATAATCTAATTTAATAATTATTATATAATAAATATATTAATATTAATATATATTTGTGTTAATAAATATTATATAACATTTTAATAATAAATATTTGAATTCCTAAATTTAAAATATAATTTAAAAACAAATACTAATTGTTAGTATTGTTTATAAATGTTAATAATATTAGAAACAAATATATTAGTTGTATTAATCTGTTGATAAACATTTTTATTAACATATAAACTATTTGTCAGTATTATTATAATTGCAATAGAATCATTTTATCAGTCATAATAACATTTAGTGACAGAATTTTTACCAACAGTTTAGTGATAGGGACATAACTGTTGGTAAAACTTTTTTCCAAAAGAAAATGTGATTTTACCAACAGATATATCCCTATTGGAAAAGGTGAAATATTTTACAGTGACTTTAACTATGTAATAGTGTAAATTACATGAGTTTTTTATTATTCTGAAATGCTGATATACCATGCTTGAACCTGATTGATTTGTTATGCATGTGGGCGAGGATTTGTTATACTTGTGGGAAAAAATTTATTATGCTTGTGGGAGAGGATTTTTTACACCTATGGGTGAGGAGTTTTTATTCTTGTGGGTGAAGATTCATTAGGCCTGAGGGAAAGGATTTAGTTATGCTTGTGGGCATGGTTTTTCTATCCCTACTGGAAAGTTGTTGAATAGATTATCTAAATATAATGACTTATTCCGCGTCTTCCAAGATAAAGAACAATCATGGTTTTGATCTTCATTGTATTTGTATATATAACCTTCTGCGGTATCTATTGATTATTCTTTATATGAGTTATTTACGGTGTAAGGACATATCTGAAGACTTATATAATTCAATTTAATTGAATGGAAGAAATGAAAAAAATGAATGAAAATGGAAAACAAAACTTATAGGATTTTTTACTTTTGAGTAATTCCTATTTTAAAACATTTCCTTTTTGTACACTACTTGTTTCATATACTCACTAAAAGATCGGGCCAGATATTTGGTGATTTCCTATTGGGATTTATTTCTCACACCCTGTACAGGTCATGCTTTTGGACCGAAATAGATTATATTGTTGCAGGTGTCGATAAGGTGAAATGCCCTTCAATAGGTACTTGAGATTCTGTTTAGGATCCAGAGAGCATGGAACTGAGCTGAGGCTTGTGATACTTCCTAGTCTCTTTTTTTTCTTTAGTTATTTTGAGGTATATATTTTTTATTACTGTAGTATAATTGTTTGGATACATTCCTAGAACATGTGACATGTTGTGTCATCCTTGTTTTTAATGATGTTTGGTTATCTATCTTATCTGTATTCCATTGTTTATTTCAGTTGTATGTTGTTTAGTACTTCTGATATTGTATATTATTATTCTAATGTGTTACAATCTTCCAATGACGACATAGTTTCCCCACTATCACACCCTGGGACCACGTTGCTAGTCAACAGCCTATGGCATTTTTGAAAATGCGCTTGAGGCCATGTGGCCAACCGTGTACTGGGAAATAGTTGAGTGGAATCCAAACATGGTATGTTACAAAAAAAACTCATACAATCTATACCTACACCAAAAATCTATTCATGTGTGTATAATGGTCTCACCGTCAACTGATGTAACCCTAAACTCAAGTCAAACTCAGAGAAAATATGGGAACCTCATAGCTCATCAAAGAGATCATCATTTTGTGGAAATGGATATCATTTCTTTTCAACAATCTGGTTCAACCTCTAATAATTTTCACACAAGTTCTAATTCCCATTATCCTTTTGGAAAAAAAATAATTGGAGAACCTCATATTAAATTAATAGGCCATATGGATCCCTTTGATTAAAAATATTCCAATGGTACTTTTGTCACTCAAATATCCACTGTAATAATTTTTTAAGGTAGTTTATAAACTCATTAATCTCCTAGAACCAACTCAATAGTGAAATCGATCTCCCACTCTGGTAGAATTATGGAGAACTATTCAAGAAATACATCCCAAAAATGGTCCACTGGTAGACGGAAAGTGCTCTTCTCTAAATCACCAATATCAAGAATAAGGTCCTTTATTCGTTCCATTAGATAATATAATCTATAATAAATTAGTTATACATAACCATCTTGATGATCACTTTACCATGGTGAACATAGATTCCCCCTTCTAGAGATAGTAAGGTAACTATCCTTTAATAATACTCAATGTGATCTTGGTATAGAACTAGACAATCCATACGTAGAATCAAATTGAATCATGAAATATCTAGCATGAAAATATTCTAAAATAAATGTTTTTCACTAATTTTAAGAGAACACTCCTTACAAAATCTAAAACCCTCTGATCATACCCATAATGGTGTGTTGATGTTTAGAACACCATCAAATATCTCTGACACCAAACCCAAAACATTTGAAAATTGAGTAGTTAAAAAGAAAAGTGAAGCTTATGTAACATACAGAATTCCAAAATGGGTTGACAATAATAGAATAATCACTCTAGTGCTGAAATTTCTTCTATCCAATTATTAAGAGTAGACTATATAGAATTTAGTTAACTCACACCTCTACCCTAGGATTCATTCTAACTCCCTTTTTATACTCTCTGAGGATGGTATTACCGCTCTTACGATAGGATACCTCATCGCCATCCCCAACCAGAGCATCTAGTGGAACACTATATACTAGTATGTTGTGGGGTAGTAGAGTCCATCATATACTCCTATTCCTATCATGATATTCTTCACAACTTGACTGATGAGGGCTACCATGAAACCTTTGTATATGTAACACCCTACCAAAATCACGACACTCTTATGTAGTGTATGGACAATAAAGTTTCATGTTACCATACTTGCTACACTGATAGCACTACTCCTGGACACTTTCATAATATATTTATCCACCTCCATGTATTCTCTTCCCAAAAAAACCCAAGAGTTCACTATCAATTCATTTATTATTAATACCTAAAGAATGTCTCCCTGATCACCCTGGTAAGATTGCATGACCCCCACTCGAGTCCTCCTTCATGTTACCTTAGGTAATTAGAGTTTGATTCATCACTTATGTGAGTTTTTTCTGGTTATAGCTATTCACTTATGACATTATCTTATAATAAAACCCATCATGTAAATGCTTCACTCTAACAGTATCATCAGCTACCATCGTTGGGGAAAAATTTACAAGTCAGTGAAGTGTTTAGTATAGTCTTTCTAACATCCTAGGTAATGATTGAATAATTATTTTTAATATTTTTTAATATTTATTAATTAGATATTAATTTTAAATTAAAATTTATGTTTCATCCAATATCGTACTTGACACACAAAAATGTGTTCTTCGAAGTCTTGTGTTACAAGAGAGACTATGTTATATCAAACGATAATATTCTGTTAAAAATATTATTTCAAGTCGTAGATATCTCTTAAATATTATATTAGAGGTTGTGAATTTAAATAAATATATTTAGTTTAAACATGTTTATAAATATTTTTATATTCAACCAATAAATTCTATAGGCATAAGATAAGAAAAAATCTTGTTTTACGGTTGAAAACTCTATTCTTTCTAAAAAACAGTTTTACTGTCTTATAGTGGAACAACAATTTTAAAATTAAATTTTAACAATTTTATAATTTTTTGTGAAAAAATAAACATTATATTTTAAATTTTGATATCAAAATTTACATGGCGTTTATTTTTCAAATTTTTCAGAGTACTTACAAAATTTGTGGAATATTAAATAGTACTAAATTTTAATTGAAAATTATTTTTCATATAAATAATTTATATAGATAATTTATTTTTTTAACTCGTTTTAAAGTATAATTTGATCAAATTTTTATCCTTTAAACCAATTTATTTCATTGTAAACAATTTCACTTTGAATATAGATAAAAAATAGCAAACTATTGAACATTTTAACTTCAAACCCCTACTTCATCAACACGTCTGCGGAATTAATTTTAAATTAATTTCTACCATTTATATGATTTTAATTTGGAAAAACAGATTCAATATTTGGAATCAAAATAATTAATAATGTATAATAAGTTCATATTAGTTTTTAAAAAAAACAAATAGTGAAAGTAATTAAAATTAATTATAGTGATTAAGAAGAAACTAACTAAAAGAGTGACTAAACTTAGACAATTATGGGTAAAAATGACCCTACATTTGTATAAAAATTATTTTATGGTAATATTTCAACCAAAAAATCTATAAGGATCTATAATAGTCTATTTTTAACCCTTTTAGGACAAGTAAAACATCAGGATAACTCAAATTATTTCAAGAATACCCAACGTCTCATTTTCCCCACTTATAAAAGGCCTCCTCTCATCCTCATTTATACACACATCTCAATAACATTTTTCATCCAAAACCTTCCCAAATAATCTCCCAAAATTCATCCGTTAACCCTATAATCCCCAATTTGCAATGAAATCCTTTTGTTGCAAAGAAAATGGAGTTACAAGAAAACGAGGTAACATTCTTTAACATGCATTTATGTTTTATTTCCTTCTCCACCAATTAAATTATTCTTATAACATGATTATATAATAACATTAATATCATAAATATACTGATATTTTTTATATTATTTTTCTGATATAAACTAATACACACTTTAATAAAATGGGTAATGAAATTACCATTCATGTACTGAGAATTAACACCTCACAAAATGATGTAATTCATTTTTCCTTTACCTCCTATCATGGTTGAGAATTATGTTGGAAAATATTTTTATATTATATTTATTATATTTATGTTTCATTAATACTTATATATTTTTTATTAAATTCAAACATTCAGGCTTCATATTTTTTTAATATGATAACATCGTTTGTGGACGTGTGGACTACCACCTCCTCAAAGCGATGTGATACGTTCACACATTACATGGAATATGTTATAGATGTGATTAATTAAAAATATTTTATGTCCATAACATATATATGGTATTAATGAAATTATTAACTTTTTTTAAATGTAATATATCATTTCATTTATTACCCTTTAACACACTAAAAAAGTATTAACATCGTTCATGGATGTCTGAACAACTACCACCTCAGTGTGATTTAATTCCATTTACATCACAATAATTATATATATAAGTATATATGATTAAATAATATGGTATTTATGATATACTAATAATTATGTGAAGATAAATCTTACTTACCATCTAACCATAATTTATAGGTTTTTTCTCCTTAAAATTTCATTCCAAGGGTCTTCAAGAAAGTATCAAAAGAAGGTCTCCCGAAGAAGAGGTAACCATCTTACCCAGCCTCTGTCAATTTATTTCCTCTTCTATCTCTTCTAAATATTTTTTATACACCATATCAAAATAAATTTATAATTATAAATATAAATAAATTTATTGTGATAATGAAACCACCATTATCTTCCCCATTTTCCATCAAATGGGAAGTGAAAAATTTACTCATGCATATGTGTGGACTATCATTTCCACACAGTGATACAATTAATTTATCTTCCTCGTATTTTATGAATGGTTATTATATTGAGTTTAACAATTATAAATTATATTTATGAAATTATTATAATTCAATAATTATAGTTTAATTTCTACCTTATTACCTTGTAATTCACTAAAAAAATGAAAATCTCACTCAAGCATACCTGTGAACTACCTCCTCTACGAAGCATTGAGATTCATTTTTCTCTTTCACTTTATATATATGTTAATATAGATTTACTTAATGAATATGTATCATATATATGATATAATAATAATTTTTTAAAGGTGCATTATAATTTATCTTACTTTCAATATATCTTTAGAAAATAGAGAACAATGTTCATGCATACGTACGGCCTACTGTCTCCATGAATAGTGTAATTCTATTTTCTATATCTACTATTTAGGGAAGAATATAAATATCTATATAATTAATATATATATATATATGTAAATATATATATGATATTTATATAAAAAATTACATTATGTAAATGATGTAACCATGATCAAAGTACAAGTATCGAAACTACTAAACCAAAATTCTCATCAAAAACAAAATAGTTAACACCCAAAAATAATGATTTTAATAAATAATTTTTAATAAATGGGTGTTTAAATGTTATAAGTAGAATATATAATATTATAAGTATGTAAAAAACTATATTATATGATTATTAAAAATTTAAATTTATTTTTAATGAGGTTAGATAGCCTTCAAAGTTAGTAGAACTTGTGGAAAGGGATTTATGTTGTTATCTCATTCTAACAAGGATTTTTTATGATTAATTTTATGATAATGAAATTTATTTTTCTATATATCAATAATAAAATTATTTTTACTTTAATATGTTTATTTAATGAGAATAAATTTCTTCATTCCATTTTCCTTACTTTAAGTACTCAAGAGACCAAAAGAACACTTTTAAAGAAAACTAATTTTATTTCAGTATTTAATAAAAAAACTTTTTTATTATATATCGATGTTTTTTTAAAATGTTTTGAAGTATATTTTTACTTATAAACTTTTATTATTTAATGTAATTTGTATCCATGTATTACTTTTTACAATTTTTTTTAAACTTAATTTTCTTGTCGTTTTCCAAACGTGGTACTTTTGACTTATTACCAAAAATGTAAAAGGAATATATTTTTAATATAAAAACAATCAATGAAATTTACTACAATCTTTACTATTAAATGGTTTGTATCATCCCTTAAAAGAATCAATGTTTGTTTTTAAAGAAAATATTTCCCTTATTATATGATAAATTTTTAGATATTAATATGTTATTTAAAAATGAAAATATTATTTTCCTCAGGAAATATTCCAATGATTCTTTAAAGTAATTTTATATCTATAATAATATTCCTTGATGTTAATTAGGATTTAATGGGGACATTATCCAGTTATACTATCTTTATTTTTTAACTTGATGGTTTATCGTTATAATAATAAAATATTAGTGAAACCTATTTTCTTTTCCACAAGTTAATTTATGATGAATGTTTTTATGATCTTGTGTAATTTATATGAATGGGTTTATGTTTCTTAAATTGGTGTACCCAAAATTATATATACCACTAATGAATTGTGTAAATATTAATGTTCTATGAGAACAAGGGTACATAAGAGGTTATCCCAAGCCAAAAAAATAGAGGGTGCATGGGATGATATCCCACTACCAAAGTAAGTACATATGTTGTTATCCCAAGCCTAACTTGTTAGGAATTTCTTGGTTGGAACCATTTAGATAATATTTCTATGATTATGATTATGAAACAGTTTATTCTACTCTTTTATGACATGATATTATGCTAATGTTATGTTCTTATGTACCATGTTATTTGATCCCTTTATGATTCATGTCTTATAAACTATTAAGTTTTATGTCGTGAATAATGTTTAGGATCTATGAATTATTGGGTATGATTTAAAATTTTTAATTTAATGTTTTAATACTCATTCTTCTCATGTTATGTTTAAATAAACATTGATATCTCCCTTGTTTACGATTACTGAACATCTGATCTCACCCAGTATTATGTTTTCTTTTCCCTAGGATACGAATAAAAATTTTAAGTATCTAGTTTCTGATAAGGGTTATAGTTATAAAGAACTAAGTGGGAGATGATGTATAAAATTTCTAAAATATTTTTTTATATTTCTAATTTTACAAAGACACTAGAAATTTATGATTTAGGTGTGGATCATAATGTTACGTATTGAATATTTAATTAATAATATTTAATAATTTTGTATGAAATGAAAGGGATTTATACATGCAATCCCATGTAATATTTATTTGTAATTATGTATATTAGAGACTGAATTTGAGATCATGTGGTGATCATAGCCTATGAGTCAAGGTGTTTGGCTAAATTGACACATTAGAGATGAGAATGGGGTGTTTTGTTAAACTATGGAATGGTGTGGGGACAACTAGTAAGGAGTCAATGATGGGAGGGGTTTTTTGAAAAAAGTCTTTTTCTTATAAATTTAATTTTATATATTAAATATTTATATTTATTATGATTATATTTTATAAACAACTAAATGATAATTTTAATTATTTGTTACAAATTTTTTTCTATTCAATTTCTCATTTTTTTCCTTTAAACACTCTAATAATTTAGTAAAAATATTTTATCCTAAACTCAAATACAAAGAAATTAATTATTTATAATTATTTTATTTTAATTATTACTTGATAAAAAAATACAATATAAAGTTTTTTAATTTAGGAATGGATTGGGTTTCAATTAGATTTACAAATGACTAAAAAACTTTAAATTTAGAAAATAATAAGTGAAAATTTATGGATAATAAAACAAGTATTCTAAATGGTTTTAATATAAATTTAAGTTAATATATTTTAAAACTAATTGAATTTAATACTAGATTGTGTTGCTTAATTTTAGTTGGTATATAACCTAGTGAATATTTCAATGCTCACTTTCCATTTTCTAGTTTTTATATGAACAGAAAAATCAACATGTATTCATAATTGTTAATGTAAAAATAATTTGTGGCCCACTCATTGAAAAAGATGCAATTAATTTATTATGTAAAAATTTTAATTCAGGTAAATTATATATATTAAATTATTTTTAATAATTTTCAGTAATTAATAAATAAATAAATAACAAAAAAATTAAACAAAAAAATAAAATTTTTCTAATTAAATTAGTTATTTATATTAATAATGAAAAGGTTTATTATGACTTGATACAGGATATTGTCATAAAAATTGTAAAATATCAATTTATTTTAAAAAATATTTAATATTATTTAAAAATGATTTCATTTTAATCGATATTTTAATAACATTTGAGCTATGAAATTGTTTTTATGCATCCTCAATTTGATCCAATTAACATTTATTTAAAAATATATATATAATTAGATGGTTTGGGATTATATTGTCTTCAAATTTTAATCACACATTCAACTTATAATCTCTATATAGACATACACAGCCACATGAAAATATACTTCTTAAACAATTATTGTCTTTGTTTTTTTTAAATAATTTCCCTCATTGGTTGAAACTATATATTTCATTATAAGATCAACCATTTTCTATAAAAGTATTCATGTAATGATAATTGTTGATTTAAAAATAACTAGTTTCATTTTTTACATATAGGTGAATAAAATCCAATACATTATTTGAAGAATTCATATAATTCACACTAAGTGGACTACGAATTCTACTTTGAACTATTTGATGCATGACCATTTCTATTTTTCTATTAACATTTTTCTTATTTCATACCTCAAGAATATATATTCATATCTAAAGGATCTGGACGCAGCCAAAGCATGGCATTTGAGAAGGCCCAACTTTGATTTTTCTCTAATCAATGACAAATTTGGGTTCAATATGAGGTTAAATACTGGTATCCACAGATTAATATCAAAGATCTAGACAAAAGAAGAAAAGGGCACCAGATCCTAGATAGAGGATCTTGTACACCATTTTTATAATTAATTTAAATAATTTCAGCAGAAATTAAATACATGGATCTTCAATACATTCTTCATTGAAGATTTTGATCATCAGGAATGACCCTTCTGAATTGTCTTCTAGTGATTACAAGGATCCAAACCATAATCCCTCTAGTAGTGATCCGCACGTGCTCTAATGGCCTCTAATGGACACCACTCATTCTTTGAGTGCTAGCGTGAAAAAGTGAGTGTATTTCATTGGTCGTTCTTCATCGCATGTTCTTCGGTCTTGAATGACGTCTCTCATTCTTAAGATGGGAGAGGAGGGGATTCGAGAATAAAATTGTTCTGGCTCAAAAATTCTCTCACCATTAGTAATTAGGTTCACCAGGCATAATGGAACAATAGACATACATATCAATTTAATGACATGGGGTTTTAGTTACAATATTTAATTTCATAATTGTAATGAAATACATTTATAACCTTAGAAAAAAACCATGCGACATAATAAAAATTACACCACCTTTATTTGTGGTGTGCCAACTTGGATAAAATAGAATCATAACTTAAATATCGTGGCACATAATGATAATAGTGTTATTTTTATTTTGTTTTCTTCCAACTAGTTAAAAAAGTATTTACTACTTGAAAATAATTAATTTACTATTGGACTGACCATGGTCCACTCCAAATTCACTTCCATTTTTTAAACACCAGAATAAATAAATAATTTATTCTCTTAAATAAATATTTTATTTACACACTAGTAAATAAATATTTATTAAATTTTTAATAAAATAAATAAGTATACTTTATTTAATTTATGTGATCGTTTTAACTTCAATAAAATTATTCCATGGTCTTGAAAATAATATTTGTTCCTTTAATTAAATTCAAATAGATTTTAATTGAGATCGCAAGAAACACTTATTGTGTGACCCTTTAGGATTATTTCTCATTATCATTAAGTGGGCATGCCTAAAGTACAATATTACTATCTAAAAATGGGTCAAGGTACCCAAGAGAAATAACATAATGTCACAAAAATGACATTCACATACTAACACTCACTAGGTAATATAATCCCTTTTTCTCAATATCTCATCAAGTATGTTTCATGATAGTGTCATCAATTTATATACTTGATACATTGTTCATTGACTAATAGAAATAAATTTGTTGATACACCATGGCCATGGAATTTTGTGTTATGGTTTTATTTCAATAAAATGGTTGGGATATCAGATTCCATAAATAAAAGGGATAAATCCTTCCCTGACTTATCCATTAATAACATGCCACTCATAATGCACCTAACGTACCCTAATTATTGCCAATATATGGAATGAAGGTTTTCGTCAGTAAATAAATGGGATCATGTCATGACACATATTGATGATAATTTTATAGTCTAGTTACATTACACATGATCACATATAGAAATATCTGATGACACCGAAACATGTGGAATACTTACTGGTGGGTATGTTCTCATATTCTCTCGTCATAAAGATTACTAAGTGAGGACTTCATGAGAGGAATTCGCATCTTCTTATGAGTACTCACACCTAACAGTCTGTATACTATGTGTCCCATCATAGTATTTCATCCAACCGTAGAACTATATTTAATAATATTGTCATATCACTTCAAAATTCTCATCATAGTAGGGAATTTCAATGACCTTGTCAATGCGAAAAATACTTTAGGACATTATTACACCATATTCATGAAGAACAATGAAAAATATATAACAACATGTTTAATATTTAAATAAATTAAATATTCATGTAATTAAAGTACAAATAATTGGTTTTAGGACACCAACTCGAACAAACTCCCAATTGTACAAGATCCAACTTCCCAGGACTTTCTATCTGCTAGACCACACATGATGACCATGTTTTTGATGAGTCAAGGATTTAGTAATAGGGTCCACCATGTTGTCTTCTATGGAAATTATTCTCACTGCAACATCACCTCTCTGAAAAAATCCCTCAAGAGATGATACTTCTGAAGTATGTGCTTTGTCTGCTGATGTAACCTTGTCTCTTTTGAGAGATCCACCGCAATAGTATTATCACAATAGAGTGTGATGGAATATTTCTTACTAGGTACCACATCCAACTCTTGGACTAAGCTTCACATACAAAATGATTCTTTATCTACCTCATAAGTTGTGACATAATCAAACTCTACTGTAGAATATACAACCACACTCTGTTTTGAGCTCTTCCTGTTCACAACACCTCTATTCAAAGTGAAGATATATCCCGTTTGTGACTTCATGTCATCCAGATCAGTCTTAAAACTAGCATCATCATATCTGATGATGAATATTTACTCATCTCCTCCATAAACCAGAAACATATACTTAGTATGCCTCAGATACTTAAGGATAGTCTTAACTACCATTCAAAGGCGGTCACCAATTTCATCTTGATATCTTACTACTGCACTTAATACATAAGTGACATCTATCCTAGTAGATAGAATTGTATACATGAATGACCCAATCGCTGATGTGTATGGAGTCTTTTCCATTCTCTCTCTTTCCTCATATGTCTAATGACACATTTTCTTGGAATGATGAATTCCATGTGACACCGGCAACAATCCCATTTTAGATTGTTCCTTACTAAATATTTTTGGTATCTTGTCAATGTGTGTACTTTGACTTAGTCCCAATAATATCTTTGACCTATCACGATGGATTATGATCCCAAGAATATATACACCCATGCCAATGTCCTTCATGGAGAAGCATTTATTCAACCATTCCTTAACAGACTATAAGACTGTTATCTCATTTCTAATAAGTAATATGTCGTCAACAAATACTATCAATAAAATAACCGCACTCCCACTAAAATATTTGTAGACAAAAGGTACACATTCATTCCTTATAAAACCAAATTTCATTATGGCTTCATCAAAATAATCCAGGACCATGATTCTTTATTAAATCCATAAATGGATTTTTTTTCAACTTTCATATCTTATTGGAATCATTTTGGAGTCACAAACCCTTCAGGTTGTGTCATGTAAACATCTTCTTGAAGGTTCCCTTTAAGGAAGTTTATTTTTTACATCCATTTTACAAATCACATATTCATGGTAGGAATCAATGGACAGATTAATTATGATGGATTTCAACATTTTAACTAGTGAAAGTGTTTCATCATAGTCAATTCCTTGATGCTATTTAAACTCTTTTGCAACCAGTCATGCCCTATAGGCACTAACTTGTCCTTCCATCTCTAGTTTCTTCTTGAATACCATTTTTCAACCAACATACTTTAAATATACTAGGGGATATACCAAAATCCAAACTTTGTTTTGGTACATGGAATTCATTTTAGAATTCAAGGATTCTTTCCAGTTGGAAACATCTATTCCACTTACTTTTTCCTTTTAGGTTAGAGGATCATTATTATGAACTAATAATGAGTCGCCATCCTCTGTAACTATAAAACTAAACCATTGTTATTCTCTAACGTCTCTTGTACTCTAATAAAGTACTTATGTTTCTAGAACAGATCTTTCTTCCATGGTAATTTGTGGAATCTGTTCATATTCTAACTCTTTTTTTTCCTTAAGCCTCGACTTCATCAAAGTCTATCTCACTCTCACTATTTATTTTGGATATGTTCTCCCTCTAAATGAATATTTCATGTCTTTCAATTATAACCATTTTTATATGGGGTTATATAGGTAATATCCCTTTGTTTCCTTGAGGTATTTAATAAAGGTACACCTTGTGCCTCTAGGAGCATGTTTGTTACCTGAAGTGGCCTTAACAAACTCTTCACTACCCCACACATGTAAATTCAAAAACATGGATTTTCTTTCACTCCAAAGCATGTATAGAATACCATTTATTGATATAGTTGGTACTTTGTTTAGTATGTGTGCCACAATTTTTAATGCATATCCCTAAAAGAAAAATGGAAGACTTTTAGGAATCATAATTGATCTCACCAAGTCCAACAAGGTGTGGTTCCTCCTTTTGCATACCCCATTCCACTATGGCATGTAAAGAGGAGTGAGTTGGGATAGGATCCCAAACTATTATAATTACTCAATGAATTATTGATTAATATACTCTACACCTCAGTCTGAGTGGTGTTTCTTAATCTTCTTACTACGATGGTTCTCAACTTCATTCTTATATTCCTTGAACTTATCAAAAGAATATGAATTATACCTCATTAGGCATATATATCCATAAATACTAAAATCATAATTAAAAATTATGAAGTATGAGTAACCACCCCTTGAATCAACTAGAAATGAATCACATACATTGATATGAACCAATTCATGAAGCTATTTGGCCCTTTCACCTTTCCCATTAAATGGGAATTTGGTCATTTAGCCTTGTAAACACACACCAAGTGGTTTTAGTTCGAAAGAATCTAAATATCAATCTTGGTGTAACTTTGTCAAGCGTTTCTCATTTAAATGACCTAGATAGTGATGTCAAAGTTGGTTTGGTATGAGCCATGTTAAGTATCTTTGTTATCAATTTCCATTACTTGGTTTGTGTAATCAAACACGTAAACACCATTGTATAAATGTTCCCTACCAAAACAAATTCTATCTTTGTAAAAGAAGAGACATTCATTTCAAAACCTGAAAAAAAATCCATCTATATCTAGTCTAGATACAAAAATAATTTTTTTGGTCACAAAAGGAACATAATAACAACCATTTAACACCAAGATCTACCCTGTAGGAAACATGAGGTGGTAGTCTCCGAATGCTACAACATCAAGTGTATCTCCATTATCTTCTCGTAGATCTATCTCCACTGTGTCAATTTTTAGGAATCTACTTGGTTATGTATTTGAATATATATGTTAGCACCATAAGATATCATTAATACCCAATTTGTAGAAACAGATAAATTTCACTAGAAATCAAATGTACCTAAAGATTCTCGTTGCTTATTTGGCTAGGTGATGTTTTTCCTCCCATGGCCCTTCTTTCGACATGCGAAACAAAAATCTTCTTGTTCTCATACCTCCCTTTGATATTCCATTTCTTGGAAGGGTATAAAGAAGCATGGGGAATAAAACTCTTCACCTTACATTTCCTACTACTAACCATAAGGATAGAAGTATTTTCAAACTTCATATATTTTTCTACTTGGAAACTGAGGATAAGAAGATCCGATAGATACTTCTTAATGTTTTTCATATTGAAATTAACAACAAAACTAGAGAAGCTCTGAGAGAGTGATGCAAGAATGAGATCGGTACCTAGTTATTTGGGGAGTTCAAACCCAATAACCTCTAAGAGCTCAATGTAGCCAATGAGATTGATTATGTGAGGCCTAGTTGGGGTAACCAATCCAACTTTCTATGAAAGATTTCCTTGGATATATTAAACCTTTCATGTATTTATCACTACTGGTAAAGACCAAAAAGGTGCTCGAGCATGCTATACGCATCTATGTTTTCATGAGACTTCATGAGTTTACTAGACATTGAAGAAAGCATAAAACATTGAACATCTACTAAATTATACATATATTTCTCATAGATGAGTAAATCCTCATCACTCACTTATTTAGAAGGTAGATAAGGTAATGTTGAATCCATCATGTAAGACATTTGTTCATGGAGTAGAAAAACCTAAAGGCATTTAAACCATTCCTGGAAGATAATGTCGATGAGGTTGTTTTCATTATCCATAATTGGTCTTAGGGATATTGTGGTTGATGATATTTTCATTTTATTCTACAATTAAAAGAGTTTATTATTAGTAATTTATATATAAAATTTTATGATAAATAATAAAGTAATTTTATTAAGTCTCCCACTATTTTATCACGTCCCAATGGCCCTCACCAACGAACTCAGAACAGATAGTTTCTGAAACATTCCAGTGGAAAGGATTCATATTCCCCATCACATAACTCCAACAAGGGTTGGTCAATATATTTGAAGGTATTTAGGTAGGTAGGTCTCTTCCAACTGTGGGCTTGAAGATCCTTGATCCATTGAGTGGACTCCCCAATCCAGAAATCCTAACTTGGATTTTCTCAACACTTTCCTCCAATATTACACCAAGTCTAGAAAGGGCTACTCCAATTGATATAATATAGTTAATTTGACTTGAAACTTTCATAATTTCTTCTTGTATAAAATTAAGTGTCCCAACCAGGATTGGAAAAACACGTAGTTTCATTGAGTCTTTCCCTTAATCAAGTACTTTAAGTCTTAGGCTGACTTAATATTTAAATGATGGATCTTTATCTCTAATGAATAAATTGCTTATTATCTTTATCACATTATTATTAATATTAAGTGGAACATACTTAAGTGATTAACCATTTCTTGATAATATTTATTCATAAGCCTGGTTTGTTTTAGTTCCATCTTGCATGCTTGTTTAATTCATTAATTATGTGATCGCGACAACACATCCAAAATGGTAAACCATGGAACTGGATGAAATAAAGTAATGGACATGGTCATAAGATTTTATAATGGTTATTTTATCTAGTGGTTGATAAAATAACCCGAAACTATGAGAGAAACACCTTGAACCTTTTGAGTTTGTGTTTATAGCTTTCTACCTATCAACCTTTGTATCTCCTGGTATTGGTTTCATCTTAACTCCAAATTAAACTGCCTCCAATAGTTTGGGAGATCCATCCATTACATATGATTTTTAACTCCAAATTAGGTGAGGGGTAAAAAAGGGAGTTTACATAAAAGAATCCATGGGAATATAGTCCCTATATATAAATGAGGAGAAATAGCTCACAGGACAACAATTTAATTTAACAAATAAATTAAATGGGAAACCAATCGCATTCAAAGGTTTGGTCTAGAGCGTGATAATCCTCACACATGCAATGAATTACGCAATTAATAAAAATAGAATTCAATTATTTAATCATTATTTTTAAGATAAATCTGGCTCGAATTGATTAATTATTGTCTTTAATTAATCAATCATTTTATCTTAATTCATTTTCTGAATTTCCTTGATATTATCATCCTTGTACATAAATGTACTTTGGAGGTAACCTGGGGAATACATATTCAAATCAATCCAAAATGTATTATATTTGTATATTGTTTTACTCTTCTGACATATGGCATAAATGAAGCTTCAATTCATAGTGTAATAACTTGTAGTACAATTTATACATGATAAGTAGTTCTGAATACTACACAAACACTAATGTTTTAACTTTGTCTAATTTGGTAAAGTACACAGCGTGTAGTTCCAACTACACAGTGTGTACTACTTTTATCATATTTCCCAATGTACACACACAGGGACTCAGGGTAAATGGCGTAATTCAAATATTTCATATTACATGGCATGTATAGTGGGATACATGTCGTGTTGTCACCGCATTACATGATTACATATCTGCTCAATCCATGTATGAGATACAAGGATTGGCCCCTAACTTTAAGGGACTACATTTCATGTCCATTGGTCCACACATCATGTAATTTGGTATGTGTGTTCCTATTTTTCTTGGTCAAAATGTGGTGTAAAATTAATTAAACTATTTGTAAAAAATGTACAAAGCTTGAGTAATTATTTAATTACTCCGGATTCACTAAACACGACTACACAAAATATAGTCTGGATAACCTGGTGTGTATGGAAGATAACACGAAGCATAAGTCCGAAAACACGGAGAGTATATTTGTGTCACCTAGATAGAATCTCCAATGCCTCCAAAGAGTTCCTTGATTTAATTTTAATCAAATAATTATTTGTTTCAGTTAGATCAACAAGAAATGAAAGAGGTAGAATATATATCAAAATCTTGATTAAAAGAATAATTAACCTTGAATTGACAAACAAAACTACTAAATAATAAATCATCAAAAAATTATTTAAATAATTATAAACTATGATGAACCTCCCTCTTATACCATTTGAAGGATCCGAACGCAGTAGAAATGTGGCAGTTGGGGGATAACTTTTATTTTCCATAATTGATGACCAATCCGGGATCAATAAGATGATAAATGCGAATATCCATGAATTAAGATCAAAGATCTATACAAAAGAATAAAAGGTCATCTTATCCTAGAGAGATGATCTTGCACACCATGTTTATAATTAATTTAAATAATTTTATCAGAAAATTAAATTCCTGGATCTTCGGTACAATCTTCGTTGATGATGTTGATCATCTGGAATGACCCTTCGGGATTGTCTCAGTGCACTTTAGAGGATCCAATCCAGAATACCTCTAATGTTGATCCACACTTGCTCTGATGGCCTCCAATTGATGCCACTCATTCTCTAGGTGCTAGCGTGGCGAAGAGACTATCTTTCATCGGTCGTTCTGAATCTCCCATTCTTCAGTCTTGAAGAATGTATCTCATTAATGAGAGTTGAGATGAGAGTATTTGAGAAATAAATTTTTTTGGCTCCATAATTCTCTCACCACCGAAAATTCGGTTCATCAAGAGTAATATCACGATAGACATACCTATCAATTTAACAACATGGGGTTTCGTTTACAATATTTAATTGCATAGCATAAATTAAATACATTTATAACCATAGAGAAAACCCATGATACATGATAATAATAATAGAACCATTATTCTTGGTGCACCAACTTGTGGAAAAATGAATCATAAATTAAATATCATGCCACATAATGATAACATCGTTATTATCTATTTGTCTTGTGCCAACTAGTTAAATAGTTATTTACCATATTTAAAATAATTATTTTACTACAGGACCGGCCTTGGTCCACTCGAACTCCACTTCCATTTATTGAACACCCAAATAAAAAAATATTTTATTCTCTAAAATAAATATTTTATTTACAAACTAGTAAATAAATATTTATTAAATGTTCAATAAAATAAATAAAAAAAATTAATTCAATTTATGCAATAATTTTCACTTGAATAAAATGATTCCACAGTCCTAAGAATAATATTTATTTTGTTAATTAAATTCAAATAGAATTTAATTGAGACCATAAGAAACACTTAGTGTGTGACCCTCTAGGATTCTTTCTCATTAGCATTAGGCGGGCTCGCCTAAAGTCCAAGAGTACTATCTAGCAATGATTCAAGGTATCCAAGAGAAATAACTTAAAGTCACAACGACGACATCCATATACTAATTATCATTGTGTAATATAATCCCTTTATCTCAATATCTCACCAAGTAGTTTTCATGATGGTGACATCAACCTATATGCTTGATACATCATTCTTTTACTACGTGAAATAAACTCATAGATGCTACATGGACATGAAATTTAGGGTAATGGTTCTATTTCAATCAAATTTTTGATATATCAAATTCCATAAATGGAAGGGACAAATCCTTCCTCAACTTACCCATTAATAACATGCCACTCGTGACTCACCCAATGTACCATACTTCCCACAAACATATGGAATGAAAATTTTCATCAGTAAATAAAAGTGTGTGAGTCATGACATGTATTAATGATAATCTGAAATTCTAAGGACCATTACACATGCTTGTAGATAGAAATAAATGATGACACCAAAACATGCAGAATACATAAAGGTGGTTCTCTTCTCATAATCTCCCTTCATAGAGACTACTATGTCTTCACTTCATGAGAGTATCTCTCATCTTCTTACGAGTACTTTCACTTGATGGTCTATATACTATCGGTCCCATGATAGTATATCATCCAACCGTAGAACTATATTTAAGAATATTATCATAGCACTTCAAGGTTATCATCATAGAGAGGAACTTCTATGACCTTGTTAATTCTATAAATACTTTAGGACATTATTAAATCATATTCATGCACAATAATGAACAAAATGTAATAAGATATTTAATACTAAAATACATTATATATACATGTAGTCAAAGTATAAATAGTTAGTTCTATGACCCCAAGTCTAACTATATCTATATAGTCATATTTATGATATAACTTCTTTAAAGGAAATATTTCTTCAATAATTTGCATGCTTTTTCTTATGATTTATTATATTGTTGATTCAACCTTTTCATTCATGAGTATATTCTATTAAAATACATTTTTAAGACCCTAACACTATATATAAAAATTTACAGTGAATTATATTTAATATGAGGTCTCATAATTTTCAAATTTGATATAGTATAGTATTTTTCATAATTCAAATTGTATGTTTTCCTATGTGTTTATTTTTTATTAATAGAATTTTTTTGTTCTAAATAATTTCATATTAAATTTATTTTATATTTACTCAAAAATAACATGTTTTAATTAAAAACATGATTTTGGGGGTTTGTATTCCTTATTTTCTAAAAACTATTATTGGGGAATAAGTTAGTCATCTAATTTATTTTTAGGACTAAATTATGATATTGTTATTTTATATTGATCAATATCAATGATGTGAATTGTAACATAAACATATTCAAGTTTAATGACCTGTTATTTATGAAAAATAAATATTTTTAGTTATATTATAAATAAACTCCCAAAAATTACATACATGATTATCAAAACATTTTTATGATAAGTATACATAATATTACACATCAAAAAAATATATAATTTTAGTTTCTTTGAATGTAATTTTCATACACCATTAATACAGAAAAAAAAATTTAAAATTTATTTAAATCCTTCATTTTTGTTTTCTGATAATCCTTTATAATATTCTTAATATATGTGATCACTTGTAAAAATAAATAAAATAAAGGGTGAGAATAATCTCATTGAAGGGAGGAGAAATTAGAATGGAAATAGACACAAATAAACCTAATTATATGATTGATCAAGATATTTATTATCACATAATATGCAAAGGATTATAATCATAAAAATTATATGAAGAAGACATGGAATGTGGAACATGCGTAATAATGAAACAAAACAAGTCAAGTCTCATTGTCAATACATCATAAAATAATTTTCAAAGTTAATTGCATCATGTCCATACATAATATAGTAAACAATCTAGTAACATAATGTATATGTATAGTAGTATCCTAAGATATATTTTTTAAAACGATGAATTAAAAGGACATAGACTTCTACGACCACCTATAGAATAATAATATTTTATAAAATGGTGAATTATATATAAAAAGAAGAGATAATAATCATACATGAATCTAGATTCATAACATAGACAACCAACAAGGAAATAAAAACATGGTTCATTTAATTTATTATATCATGATATATTATCTTCATTGATTTAATTATTAGAGAAAATATATAATAAATTGAGAGAATACAAGTTATTTACTAATGAATTATTTAGGATAGATGCATATTTATTCACTTTTATATGGAGGGGTGATGTCATTAAGGGTTTAATGGAATCATTCTATGGAAATGAGAAGAAGTCAATAGAGGAATTGGGAATATTTTATCTTATATAATTCATAAAATATAATTGAATAATAAATAATATAAAGTTTTATAGATCCATAGACATTATAATTAAAGAAAATAACAAGAGAGAATATTTTATTACAAGATTCTAAAAGAATATTTAAGAAGAAAAATTGTTTTTAATGATATAAAAAATTATATTTTTAAACAAAGTTATAATAATAATATATTATATATTTAATAGAATAAAATCACAAAATAGAGAGAAAATATATTAATATCACTAATATTAAAGATCATATAGAATTAAAATGAAATATTAAAAAGAAATAAATCATACAAAAAAAGAGATAATCATGAGAAACACCATCACTGATTAGTCTTATTTGAATGCCAATGCTTGCAGCGGGTTCCAGAATTAAATCTTGGAACCCCCCTCCCCCCAGTTTATGCCTCCTCTTAGCCAGTGTAGTGGGTTTTATCTCACACATTCAATATTAGAGTATTTTTCAATTATAGTGACCCAAAATTATCATAAATAGATATAAAATCATTATAGATAAATATTAAATACATTATACACATACCTAAGGACCATAATAGTTTAGTTTCACTGGAGACTAGGTACACAATCTTCAAATTTTGTGAAAGTTATTTAACATCTCCCATAAAGATCTTCCCATTTATTACTACTCAAAAACAAACCCTACTTGAAACAATTCTTCAAGACCTAGGTAGAGTAAACATAAAAAAGGGTGAGTTCATGTGCTCATTAAGGGTAAAAAAAGGATATATGTAATCGTGAGATTAACATACATTTATGTGAACTAGATTATAACATTCGAAAACCATACCTTTTCTCTTAAGGATTATAATATTGAGTCATGGAATAAATATTATCATTTCATAAGACATCAATCATAAATAAATCATAGAACTTGTTCCATGAGAGTATAACATTGGCATAAGACATATAATTGTCACATAAGCATTATCTTATAATGTTGTGAACACGTATAAATATAAATTGGGTCACTCATTAAGTTAATGACATGAAATTAGGCCCTTGCATAAACTTATGGAAGTGAAATAAGTTCCATTGATAACATTATGGACAAGAAATACAAGTCAAATCCTAACATTATTAACAAGTAATCAGGTTTATGAAAAAAAATTGAATATGTAATTAGGTTCACAAATGACATTATGAACATTTAATCAGCCTCACACATAATATTGTGAACATATAATCAGGTTCACACATAACTTTGTTAACATGTAATTAGGTTCATGAATAACATATTTAATTATGATTTATCCATATTTACCAAATATATTTGAGGTATATGTAGGTCTCACCCATCACATAATGAAAATCATACGTATGTATGCCAAAAGTTTAGAAAACAATAATCATATCATAACCAAAGAAATGGAAAGGGTTTCATAAAAATTTCAGCACATCATAACCTATGGAAAAGTAATTGGTATCATTTTTATTTTATCATTTCATCAGACCATAATCAATGTAAAATAAGTAGTTGGCCTAAGAATTTTATCATTTTATATCCTATAGAAGAAAAACATGTTTCATAAAAATATTTTCATTATAAATCATTCAAAGAAAGAATAATAATGGTATCCTTGGATCATATCCCCATAAAATTATAAGATACATCAAAGTATGTCATATTAGATGATTAATTGTTTTTAAAGATCACGTGGAACATTTATTAATGAAAATAAATTATATTGAAAAACACTTTTTAGAAAAAAAATAATAAAACATTTAAACAAAATTCCTTTAAAACTAAACTTTAATAATTATAATTTAATATTAAAATAAAATAATTTTCATGACTGTATAAAATTCTATTCATGTAATTCGTGTTAAAATAAATATTCCTTTCACATTTTTGGTAAAAGAGAAATGGATAATATTTGGAAAATGAAATGAATATTCCTTTAAAAAATGTGTAATAAATTCTTTCATGTGTAAAATTTCTTTAATAAATCATCTAAGTAATTTTGAAAACATTTTTGAAAATACTTTAAGAAAACATGGTTTTTGAAGAAAAATTTTGTTTCTACCGAATAGATAAATTAATATGGTTTTTCTTTAAAACAATTCTCAATAATTTTAAGTATCAAAGAGTGGGAAAGTGGTAATATTACTTTAAAATACCATGAATGACCATAGTATAATAATATTAATTATAATTATTTATATTTATATCATAATATTTCAAAATTGGATACTTAATCATATACATTCCCGATAAACGATGAGATTGTAACTTAAATCCATTTAATCTTTGGTAACATTTGAAACATAAATACAATGAAATATAGAACCAAAAATGGATATGTAATAACCATAATTTTCAGTATATAAATTATAATACACATTCACGGTTAGAATATGAACCACATAAAATAAATAGGTGGTGAATATATCATGTGTCTCAGATAAGTAAAAAAGTGAGACAAAAGTCCCTTACCACTTTAGTAATCTTTTTAATAGTAACTACCAATAAATAATAACCTTAAATAAAACATTAAACATTATTATATTAATTATATTAATTATATAAAACATCAAAGGGTAATTATATACACCAAAATAAATAAATTAGTGTTGAATTCTCATATTTCTACAAAAAGTAAAAGAGAGACCAGAAATCCCTTACATTAAGCCTTGAAGTCCTTCATACATACTCGAAACTCCTGTATAATTAAAATAAGTTTATTATAAACCTATTATAAAACAATAATAATATATATAATACCATATATTATTTACTTATTGCCATTTAATACACATTTAAAAACAATTCCCTCTTAAAATCATGTTACTAGTAAAAATTGCATTGTTTTTCGTATATGTTTTGAGTTGTTATTTTTGGTGATATAAATTTGATCATGGTTCCATCATATAAAGAATAATTATAATGAGATAATTATAATATTTATATCTCAAATATACTGTTAATACCAATCATGAATGATGGTTTTGATAAATGAATTATGTTACAATCATGGAGATGGTAGGTTGTACGTACGCATGAGTAATATCCACATTTTTTCAAAGATCATTATAGAAATGATGTAAGTAATATATTACCCTTAAATAATGAAAATTATATCATAATTAACATATTATTTTATCAAATATAAATATACATATCATCCATTTGGGGTGGTGATGAAAATTGAATCTCATCACTTCGTGAAGGCAGTAGTCCACACGTACACAAACGATGTTATTATCTTTCAATGGGTGAAAAGGTTAGAAAGAAAATGATATATTATATTTTAAGAACGATAAATATGTCCAAATTATCATATTTATTTTATATAAATTACATATATTTATCCTTATTATATTACATTTAAATCTTTAGTGAAAAATAAATAATGTTGCTTTGTGAGGTGGTATACCAACATACACATAAGCAACATTATCATACCCTGACGGAATGGAATGTAAAAAAAGTATATATGATATTAAAAATACAGAGGAATAATTATTTTATAAATTTCATATATATATATAATTTATATCCATCAGCATACCCAATCGTGAGAGGTGGTGATTGAAAAACAAATGACATCACTTTGTAAGGTGGTAGTTCGTCGTACACATGAACATTGATTTTGTAACCAATTTGATAGAAGTGTCTATGGACATATGTAATTAACTTAGAATAAAAAATCTTAATATATGGAAGATAAAGATTTTATTATATCATCCTTTTTAATAATAATTTAAGGAATTGGAGGAAGAAATAAAATTAAATGCTTGATGAAAAACGTTACATCATCTTCAAGTAACCTCCAAGGGTTTGCATCAAAAGCCTTCCTATATTGGATTTATTACAAAAATAATGCTTAAAGGATGATATTATTGATCTTTTAAAGTTACTTTTTCAGGTATTATGGGATAAATATAGTTTTAAGTTGGGAATAATTGAAGGGTGGTGGTGTCCTTTTATGAGTGGCAGAAAAAAACTCACTTGGAAACTAATTATAAATTTCTCAAAAGAATCCAAAATAATAAAGTCATTAACACTAAAAAAGATTAAAAATGACACTATATTATAAATTTATAAGTAAAATATGGATATATGACTAGAAAAATATGAATTTTAGAATTTTTTTAGTCATTTTAACACTTATCTTCTTAGTTTAAACCCTTATTAAACAAATTTTTACCATAACCACGGTAATTAATTTTTACTGGTTTTACTATTGATTTTAGTGAAAAATTAAGTTTAACTTATTAAATAATATAAATTATTCTAATAAAAAAATATTTTATCCATTTTTCCAATTTTAATTTAAATAATTAAAATTTTTTAATTTAAAATTAATCTCAGAGACTCAACATTAAAACGTGTTTTCAAAGAGATAATGATCAAATGTTTATAATGTTTTTATATCCAAATTCTATATAGAAATGAATAAAATTTCCTAAATTGTATTAATGAATATATAATTGAACTAATATTAATTTAAAACCAATTTAAAATATAATTTACCATTATAAATAATTTAAACAAAAAGGCAGTTTTTATTTAAATTTCAGTATTTTTCACTATTTATAAAAAAATAATATTTTAAAAACATTCTCCACAATTAACATTGGTGGGAAGTGAATATATTTCTATATAATGAAAGAATAAATAATTTTTAGAGTGATAGAAATCAATTATCACAAGGAAGTGGGTGATCCATAGAAGGTTAACGACCAGAAAACCATAAACCAAAGAGGTGTGGAATAGTTCATTGCTATCGTCAAAAATTATGATAACATGAAAAAAAAATCAATAACCTTTTTCTAATATTATTTAATTTTTTTTTCATCTATATTGAGAACAAATGAAAATTTTCTTACTTGATAAGTTTTTATTTCATCGGTATAATTTCATCCAATGGTAGTTCCTTGATCAATTTTTACTTCATATATTACAATAAGAGATGAATTTTTTTCATGACCATAGCACGAAATAAATACATAATATAATGATAATACATTACTTATATTTATAGTTAAAAAAATATTAACTTTGGTTATCAAATATAGATAAATCATCATATGGAGAATTAATACATTAATCTATAAAACCTGTTCCAAAGTTAAACATAAACCATTTAATAAATGGTTGAGAGTATCATCCATAAAAAATTCAAAATTTATAAATAAAGTTACTAAATTTCCTAAACTCAACTTAATATTAATTCTGTAAATATCATTAAGTAGATATTAATGGTCACATTCCAAATATTTGAATACCTTTGTGATATATTCTTCTGAATATTTTTAATAAACATAATTACCATAAAACATCAATGAAAACATACATTCTTTTTCATTACTTCAATAAAATAATATATTATTAAACATATTCCGGAGATCTAATAATATTGTAAAATCCATAAATAATGACACATACTACTTTTTCAAAAAATCCTTTTTCAGTTATGAGGTTATAAATACAATCAAATTTACTTTATAAATATCAATTATATCATTACCCAAAACTAGATTCCATTTTCTCAACCTTATGAAAATAATAAGGGTTTTTTTAAATTAATCATGTTTTTTCTATAAAATATTACATTTACATTAAATTTATTTTCAAGGTTATTTGTACAATTCAATATATTTATGTGTATCCTTAATGAAAAAAATTATACTGAACAATCCTTATATATTTCATGATTTATCTAAAAATAATAATTCTAAAACATAAATAGTTCAATCATCCCACTTCCATCTAAACCCAATAACTAGGCTTCATCGTATTATTACTTAACCCTTCTTTCCTTTCATATTTCATTTTAAGTCTCCTCATCATCAAAAATATAACTACTACTCATGCAAACTTGTTGATTCTATTCAAGAGATTTCACTTTAGGACATATATTTTCAAAGTGCATATACTTTCCACATTCAAATCATTCAAAATTAAATGGTGCCTTAGGGAGAAAATTATTATCATCCTTTGATTTAACTAAAAATATCATTTTCTCTCTAAAATTACTTGGTTTTTGTCCTTATTTTCTACAGTAAAAATATATTCTCGTCCCTTCGATACATTACCTTGAGTATTAATTACCACGTTCTTGACATATAGGAAACTAAGTATTATTTCCCCCATGGTCTCCCCTACTCAAACACTTAGTGTCCTCTACCTTTATCTTATTTAGTGATTATGAGAGTTGGTATAGGTGTACATAGTTTACCATGTTCTGTGATAACTTATTATGCATAATCACAACATCATTTACTCTAACCATCATCCCATTTGGCTACTCGTTATCAAATTTTTTGTAACATTAAATGTTAATGTAGTTCCTTCTAGTATCCTCTATTAACTAAAACCAAAAGTAATATTATGAGAAATGCTAATCATATTGGAAAAAAACATGATCATGAAAAATAAATTTTAGGATGTTTAAATCATGACACCTTTTAAATTTGTGAATCCTTAGAATTAACCTAGGTCATCAATGATCATAATAAATTTAAATCTTTCATGATTGTTAATAAATATTATCGGGTTTTTAAATAATATTCCCTAAGAGGGTAAAAATATGTGTGCAGCAAGGCTTCTTTCTGTGCACCAAGTGATGATAGAGTCCATCTAAATGCTCCCTTTTTAGAGTTATTACCCCTAGTTGACTCTATTCCAGATCAACATCTATATATAATATTCAGATAGGGATGCAATTTATTAGAAACCAATTTCTCTATCCATTAATAAAATTCCAGGAAATTTTCCTACACATTGACTCATACCTAGGATTATCCATAGAGACATCCCAAGATATATTATTATAAATATATCTATGAAATAATTGTTTCTCATCCTAGTTCCCAAATGTTAACTAAAAATTTCATCTTATAGCAACTATAGAAACCCAGGCTTCCCACATATATATATTACAACTTTTTAGATGAATATTCAATAAATTACATAAAATAATACCTATTAACTATAATAGTTTATTTTATTTGGATAATAGGTACACAATATTTTAATGTGGTGAAATATGTTCAATATCTCATATAAATATTTCACCCTCTAGTACTCTTCAAAAACATACACTACTTAAAACCTTTCTTCATGGCCTTAGGAAATAAAACATAAGAAAGGGTGAGATCAGGTGATTAGTAAGGGTAATAAGGGGATATACATAATCATAACATAAACATAATTGTATGAGAACATGAGTATAATATTTGAAAAACATACCCTTCAAATCAAAGATCAAAATATGGAGTCATGGAATAAATATTGGTAGTTCATACGACATATATCATAAGTAAATCAAATAACTTAATCCATGAGATAATAAAAATGACATAATACATAAAATTGTGTCATAGACTTCAACTTATAACATTGTGAACATGTATAATTATAAACATGTTCAAACATTAAGTTAAGGAAATGAAATCAGACCCTCTAATAAACTTATGGATATGTAACCAGGTCCAAACATAACATTTTGGACATGAAATAAGAGTTCATGTATAATATTGTGAATATGTAATTTGGTTCTTACATAACATTAAAAAAAATTAATCAGGCTTATTCATATCATTGTGAACATTTAATCATGTTCACACGTAACATTGTGACCATATAATCAGGTTAATGCATAAAATTTAGAACATTTAATCAGTTTCACATGTAACACTATAAACATGTAATCATGATAACACATAAAATATTTACTCCTAATTTATCCATATTTATCCAATTCAATGGAGGGATATATAGGTCCCACCCATCACAAAATGAAAATCAGACATAGGTGTGCCACATGAAGATACGACATTCATAATATCATAACCTATAAAATGAAATGGGTTTCATAAATATTTCATCACATAATAACCTATATAGAAGGTATAGTTTTCATAATCATTTCATTATTTCATTATAGCATAACCGATGGAAAAATAAGTGGGTTTCCTGATAATTTTATTATAGTATATAATGTGGAAGGAAAATAGGTTTCAAAAACATCTTGTCCAAAAAAATCTTTAAAATAAAGAATAATAATGGTATTCTTGGTTTATATTCCAATAAAATCATTTTTTACAACAAAGGGTTTCATCTTATATGGAAAATTATTTTGGAAGATCACTTGGAACATTTCTTGAGGAAAATATATTTTCTATGAAAAAAAATTAGCTAAAAAATCATAAGACATTTTGAAAATTATTTTATTTTAAAAGTTAACTTGAAAAATTATAAAGTATCCTCCAAATATAATAATGGTCATGATAGATTAAAAGTCTATCCATTCCATACATGTTAAAATAAATATTCCTTTCACGTTTTCAGTAAAAACCAAGTGGGAATTACTTGGAAAATTACAAAAAGATTTAATTCAATAAAATTGTAATGAATTAAATCATGGGTAAAATTTTCATTAATAAATAATTGAATAATGTCAAAAATAATTTTGAAAACATTTTTAGAAAACATGGTTTTGGAATATATGGGGTTTTGACCAAAGAGAGAAAAAATATAATTTTTATTAGAAAACAATATATCAATTATTGTAAGTTCAAAAGAGTGTAAAAAATTTACTATTACTTAAAAATATCATGAATAATCATAGGAGAATAAAATTCATGAGAATTATTGGGAGGAATACCATAGTATTTCAACATTGTACACTAAATCCTAAATAATCCCTATAAATTGTGAGATTATAACATAAATACATTACCACTTTGGTGAAAGTTGAAACATAATCCGTATAAAATATATATCCTAAAATGGATATTGAATCCACATAATTTTCAGGATAATAATCATAAAATACATTCACGGGTATTATATATACCACATAAAATAAATAGGAGGTGAATATGGAATGTGTCTCACAAAAGTAAAAAGTGAGAGAGAAATCCCTTACCGCTTTAATAATATTTTGAATCATAAGACCCAATAAATCATAACATAAAATTAAAATTTCAATATCATAAAAATAATTAGATTCATTATATAAAATTAAGGGGTGGTATATACACCATATAAAATAAATTATTAGGGAATTTTCATATGTCTCCTAAAAATAAGTGTGACTACAAATCCCTTACCTTAAGTCATGACTTCCTTTGTATATGTTCAAAACATTTGTGTAATAAATATAACTTTATTATAGACATATTAAAGAACCATAATTATATATATCATACCATATATTATTTAATTATGATTATTTATTACCCATTTAAAAACAATTCCTTGTTAAAATTATTCTTCAAGAAATAACCGCTTTGTTTTTTGTACATGTTTTGATATGTTATTTTTGGTCCCATTACATTGATCATGGTTCCATAATCTATAGAATCATAATTATGATATAATTATCATATTTATACCTCAAAAATACTTTTAACTCTAATCATGAAATATTTTTTTAATAAATGAAGTATATTACAATCATTGAGACGGTAGGTCTTACGTGGGCATGAATAACATTTCCATTTTTCACCAATTATTGTAGAAAAGTGGTAAGTAATATAATATATTTATAAATTTATAATAATATATTAATTAACATATAATTTATTTAAATATAATTATATATATCATCTATGTGGCATGGTAATGAAAATAGAGTCACATCGCTTCATGGAGGTGGTAGTCCGCACATACATGTATGATGTTACCATATTATTGTAAGTAAAAAGTTAAGAATAGAATAATATATTCTATTTTAATAATGATAAATATTTCATTAATATAATAGTTATGTCATATATATCATATATCTTTATCCTTATTATATTTAATTTAAAGGGTTAGTGAAAAATGAATCGCATCACTTCGAAAGGCGGTAGTCCTTTGTACACACAAGTGACGTTATAGTATCCACTACGAAATGGAAATGAAAATCTAATATAATATATAATGAATAAAGAGGTATAAAAATGTTATAAATAACATATATATACTTTATATCAATCTTCAAACCCAATTGTGAGAGGTGGTTATGGAAAAACAAAAGACATCTCTTCACGAGGCAGTAGTCTACCATACAGGCAAACGAAGATTTCATCACCCACTGGATGGAAGTGGTGATGGTTGTAGGTTATTACCTTAAAAAATAAGTATATTTAATATACTAATTATATGATTACATCATATTTTAATAATAATTTAAGGAGGTGGGGGAAGATATAAAGAAAAAAATTCATGAAGAATGTTACCTCTTCTTCATTTAACCTCTTATGTTTTCCTAAAAATACTTCCTAATATAAATTTATACCAAATATAATTCCTATTGGATGAAAGGAGGTATTTTGGGAAGTCATTTGGGCAGGTATTGGAACAACCTAAAGGGTATTAAGGTGTGAATAAGTGAAGGTTGGCGGTGGCCTCTTATAAGTTGGGGAAAGGAACCCACTTGGAAACTACTTGAAAATTTCACAAAAGATTCCAAAATAATAAATTCATTCACATGAAAAAATATTCTAAATAAACCTAAATTATAAAATGGGATTGATAATATTAAAATTTTATAAATTATTGTAATTTTAAAATATTAGATTCATTTTAATCCTTATCTTCTTAGTTTAAGCCCGTAGTAAACACATTTTTACATTAAACATGGTAATTAATTTTCACTGTTTTAACTATTTATTTTGGTGAAAATATAAGTTAAAAATATTAGATAATATAAATTCTTTCTATTCCAAATATGGAATCCATTTTTTCTAATTCATTTCATATAATTGTAAACTTTTAATTTAAAATTAATCTCGTAGATGTGACGACAAAGCGGGTTATTAAAGAGAAAATGTCCCAATTTTTATAATTAATTTAGATCAAAATTCAATATGAAAATGATTCCAATTACCTCATTTGTATTAATATATATAATTTAGTTAGTTTTATATTAAAACTAATTTTAAATATAATTTAACTTTATAGTTAATTTAAACTAAAAGTTAGTTTCCAATTAAAATTTTGTATTTTTCACTATTCATCAAAAAATTAATATTTTTAGAAAATTATCAAATATTTTCCCTAATATAATTTTAATATAAATAATTAAAAAATTATATTTATTTTTTAATAAATTTTGTAGATTTTTTAAAATTAGTTTTTAAAAATAAGTGCGTATAAGAGAGAGAAAACTGTTTTTTATAAAAATACAATTTTTAAGAATAAAATTAGATTTATTCGTATAAATTCACTAGAAAACAAATTTTATAAATATTAAATAGTTTATTGAATATATAAGGTATAAATTTATTGAAAATAATTCACTAAAAGTGGTTTTTTTTATTTATTCAGGTAAAAAGTGTTTGATTTCATAAAAATTGTTTTTCAGAAAAATATTTCTGTTATTTTCATTTTTATTTAACTTTTCACCAAATAATTAATATTATATACATGTCTAAGTCAAATATTTTCACATATTTAATCCAATTCATACACACCATTGCAATAGCTAGATGATATATATCATATAATAACATTTTGATAATGTCACATTTTGTTTAAACACTATGTTGCGTGTATGCAACCAAAACTCAATGTTACATGTAATGAAAAATATCAAAAATATTAAATTCATTTGAAAAAATATATATATTTCATAAAATATATAGGTGTTATAACATTGGTTCTTGATTTTGACACATAAAAGATGGTGGTATTGTGATAGATGTTGGAATGTTGAAATTTGAGGATGGTGGTGGAATCCTAGGCTTGAAACAATGTTGGATTCCCTTATATGTGATAGATGTAGGAAATAGGTATTTTGATAGTGGTTATGTATTCCTAGGCTAGTATATGGTGTCACATCCATTTTTAATGCTATCATGGTGGTTGGTATGGTAATTTTGATGCTAGTGAGGTTATATAGTAATGGGTGATGGATCTTGTTTGTTGATTTTTCGTGGATCCCTATCTCCCCTAAAAAGTTGGTTGTGTCGAATGCATAGAGGTGGGACTTCACAGAATGGATATTTTTTTTCTCTCTCTCTCTCATTCATTTCTGGTTTGATATGTGACAAAAACTCCCCCCTCCAATATAGTGTTCAGTGCGGTCACTTGCATGGTAGTAGGGTTGCATGGGACAGGCGACAAGTCTATTTGACAATGTAAATTTGTTCCTTTGAGTATTATGTTTGGAATGTGTGTCCCTTGTAAGTTTTTTAAACCTCTTCTAAATTAGAAAAGGGTTTTATCTTCAAAAATAATAAAAATAGAAATATAATTAGAGGAAAAATAGATAATCAGTGTTGAATCACCTTACCTTAGATCTTGTATCACTTCATTATGCTTAAAATATATTATAACCAACTTTTATTTGTTAAAACTTTATTTAAAACTCATATTACAGTCATATAAGGTTTTATTTGTCATTATTAGTAAATATTTAAGAAACTTACAATAAATATAAAATTGTGTGATGAAATATTTGTCTAAATTATTCATTTTTTATATCAATATTTTGGTATTAATCATTGTTGTTTAACAATTAGTTTCATTACCTTTAGATTCTTAATAATACATAAAAACAAAAATACATATGCATATATAAACATGCATATATATATACACTATTGATTCATGAAGTTAGTAATATATAAAGAAATGAAATTATCCCCGAACATGTTAAAAACATCATCAATAGGACATGTATTAAGTGGAATAGAGATATTATGTATATATATATATCAAATATACAATTATAATAATACAATATATTAATAAAATTGATATAATGTATGTTCGCTAATTTATTTTCTTAGGGATGTTATGATTAATTTAAGGATAGAAGAATATGAGGAGAAAAATATGAAGTGAAGTGAAAGGGTATTTGACGCTTATTTGAAAATTACACTTTGGTAATGGAGTATTTCCTTGAAGGATTGGAGTTGGGTGACACAAGAACATCTCCAAGACACTTAGTAAGAATAATAAGAGGGTCCTATACACTAATTATTCAATGGGATGAATATTTAAAAATTATTTTACAATAGTGTGATTGGGGCATTTATGGATTGAGGGGAGAGTAATTATGTGTTAAAATAATGAATATAAAATGAATTAGTCACCAAGACTCCCAATAGTAGTTTATAAAACACAATAAATTGCATCCTATACCCTTTGGTATAAACTAAATCTATTATTATATGTTTGAAAAACTTTTGTATGATAATGTCTTTGATATGACATTATTATGTCATTTTTCCTCATTTATTTATTAATTTTATTAATTTTTATTATAAATTAAAAAATATAACCATAAGCTAATTTTTACACACCGATTAAAAATATGGTGTTTATTTTATGAACCCAAATTTCTAACTATTGGAGGATTTTAAAAATAAATCCTTTAATAATATAAAAATTTGATTTTTATTGTATAAAACATTTCCTAACTTCCCACAAATATTTATATGGGATTAATAAAGTTTTTTATATATTTCAGAAATATAATATAAAATTTCATTCAAGTTATTTAGTTAATAAATCACTTTTTGAGAAAAATATTATTGGATATATTACATAAAGTTTTTTACTATTTACCTTAAAAACAAATATTTTATAAAAATAATAAAAGTTACTCTTCACAAAAAATGTTTATTAGTTGAAAATTAGATATCAATTTTAAATTTTAAAATATAAACATTCTATATTTATTTTTATTTTAGAATACTATTTTTCTTTAACAAATATAAAACACATTACAGAAATAATTACAATTTATATATTAGAATAATTAAAAACATTGTATTTATTAATTTAAATACTCTATTATGATATTTTGATGATCATATATTAGTATTTTAATTAAATAAGTACTTTTTCTTTTATAATATTTAGGTTACTATTTTAATGGCCATTTTAATATTCTAATTGTTATATAAACCTTATACTTAATATAAATACCATTTATTATCTTAATTCATCACTCATATTGTATCTCTAAAGGTTCGTTATACTTTATTTACTATAAGCTTATCTTATCTATAATCATTTGATATCTTAATGGAGGGGAGTTTCATATTGTAGTATCGATAAGAGACCATGATATATAATATTTTAAAATTATAGTTATACAATTTACATGTTCTTATTATCCAAGTATATAATTTTAATTTTATGTAATGTGTTCTTACCTTATATACAATCATATATATTTATGAAAAAAATTTATTTTTTTCCTTATCATGTGACACGTAATTTATTTATATTATTCATTATACAATATTTTAAAATAAAATACATTTAATATATGAAAGATATAAGTTCTATGAAGGAAAATTTCATATTGAAAATGTCTCGGTCATTTCATTATATCTAAAAAATGGGGAAAAAATTATAAGATGAATTCATATTTTTCCATAAAACAATATATGGTTTTATTATTCAATAAGATGTGAACAATTTTGAAATGATTTACAATAAAACTAATTATATACTTGATATTTTGAATGTGTTTAAAGGTTTTATATCAATTATCTGATATGAGTGTAAAAGTAAATGTAAAAAATCTATGTATTTTCTTATCATATATTTTGATTAATTCACTAAAAATCATTAAATTAGTTTTACCTTTTTTCCCTAATAAATTTTAAAATTTTAAAACATAGAATATTATTTTTTTCAAATGATGAATTAAAAATATAAATATGAGGTACATAATATTCACAATTAATGATTTTGGAAATAGGAAATTAGATTGGAGCATAGAGATAAATAAAGGAAGTTGAAATAATAATAAAATTAAGTGTATATTGATTGCGATTCAACTACAATTTTTTAGATTGTTATCATTATTTCAATAAATTGAAAATTTAAAAACTAATATCTAAAATATAAATTAGTAATAATTCAAAACAAAATCTTAATAGTGGTTACAATGATAATTGTGCGGTTTCTACCATTAGAAATAGTCTTTTTATTATTTATGACAAAAAAAAGTTATTTAAATTTTTTCTACTCATTGTAGTTATGTTTTTAATAGAGGTTTCTGATTTCATCGGATATAAATGAAGAATTTATTTAAAATAGTATACTTTTTTTTATTTTTTTTATTTGAATTATGGGTAATAATAATTATTGAAAAGTTGTATGCATGATATATTTTTGTTCAAAAATCACTAATTGTAAAAATATTGTTTAAAATAATGGTATAAATTCTTCATATTTACATTTAAATCAAACTTTATCATTCTTTATAGATGAATATGGTAACATTAAAACATTTATAGATAGACTTTATAATTTCACTAAGGTACCATGATATTTTAACATGATATTAAATGACTTGATTTATAATGAAATAGACACTTTGTTTATGTCGTAAATGTTTTAAAAAGAAATGATAACTTAAAATTATCAAATTATTACATATTCATGATAAAAAAAATAAACATAAATATTTATAAAAATTATTTTTCATTGATATATTATATATTTTAGGATAAATAACATTTCTGAATATTTTTTGAAAGGATTTATTTTAATTTAGTAGTGATCCTCCCTTAGGGGAACCATAATTCCAAAGTTGGTTTATTCAAAAGTTTTTGGACCCAAGACTACAAATAGGTTTATTATTTTGAATTATTTTGGGACTTATATTTACAAAAAATAACTTAATATTTATTTATATATTTAAAAATAAAAAAAATGGGTGCATGGTAATTTGAAGTTATTTTCCAATTCTAGTTAAAGAGAAACATGATTTAATCACAAGTTTATTTTCAATAATGGTTCTAGTGATTATTATAGATTGTTTTAATATTATTTTAGGTGTAAGTTTATCACACACTAAAATATTTCTCCAAATTAAACTTTAGTGAAATGGTATTGAAACTAGGATGAATAGAGAAGTGATAGAAAGGATGAGGTGTTTAATTTATAAAGAAAATTTTACTTGTTGTTTTTTTAGTGAGGATTTATTTATTATTGTATATATTTTTAAATTATTATTAATTGTTGGTTATAATCTAAATAGATTCTATAATTGTATAGTTTTTTCCTATCACTATCAATGCATTTTTTTTATTGTAAATATTTCATGCATGTTTTCATAGTTGAGGGATCCATGTTAAAATGTATACCTAAAATAGTATCTTTAATGATTATAGTCATAATAATCTTGGTTATAGGTTTTTTTATATTATATAGAATATATTATTTAAAAATTGTTATGTAATATTTATTAAATAATAAACTATTTATTATACTAACATGGAATAGAATTGCAATGATTAAATTTTAACGGGTTTGTTAATATTTATCCAATTTTTAATTCACATGTGCTGTGTATTATTAAAATTAATTATCATGTTGATATGAATAATAAATTTTAGGATGAACATGTTTATAATGATGTTGATGATTCTAATAAATTGAATATTATTGTTAATAATGGGTTAATTAATGAACTTCTTATTATACTTAATTGATATTTGAGGAATTAAATTGTTTATGACCATAATTAATATATTGATTAAGTATTATTTATTGAAATGGAAATATTTGAATAAGGATATAGGATATAAATTTAGAGATAAATGGGTAGTTACTGTGAATAATGAGAAGAATTTGGGGAAAATCCACAACACTTTAGAAATAGGTAATCAGAAATATTTAAAATTTGTTCGGTTTATAAAATTCAAAAATGAGAATTCTATTTTTAATTTCTTATTAAAGAGAATATAAGTCCTAAAATCTTGAACATATAATTAAGGAATTTATTTTGAAGTTATTTTATTATATATTGTTAAAAAATATTCTATTTGGGCTATTATTTATTTAGAAAATATATTTATTTATTTTTTAACCAGAGTGTCCAAAAAAAAGATTCCCCAATAGTAACATATCAAGTGCCCAGTCGAACATGAAATAACACTAAGAGTGGGTGAATCAATGTTCCCCTATTATAATAAATTTCAATTTTTTTCTTATTATCCTATATTTATATCATAACATTTGTCCTAGTAAAGTGTTGAAAATCTATTAATATACTATCAACACTCACTGTGACATTAAATGTAATTATAAACAAAAAAAATCAGCAAACGTGGATTTATAAGTTTTGGTCCAAATGTGGGTTCCTTATACATGATATTTTTATGTCAAGATCTAAGACACAAGGTAATAACTCAAATGAGAGAATGATTTCAATATGAAGAGGTTAATATTTATCCTTGAATACTAAAAATTTGTACTTGGTATATTGCATTTGAAAATGAAATATATGAGACATTGTCTTCCTTGAGTATTGCAATGAAAACTATCACAAAATAGTTATCCAGCCTACTAACCTGATTGGTGGAATTATTTATAATAGAACCAATAGTCTCTAATGGTCCTTTAAAATACCCTTGAATCAGATCATACATATACTATAGAAGTTATAGTATCACTGTGATAAGATTCTAGTAGTCAATGAACAAGTCTTTAACTTCCTGCACATAATCAGGAACATTGAACCAAATATTTCCTTGTCATTTAACTCAATATCACTATGATATTATATCACAAAAAACACAATCTTTTGAGAGTCTGGAAATAGAATATGAAAATTATAAATAGCAACACCTATCAGTATCTCTACCAATCATCATATAAGATATTGAAATATCATAGAGCTTCCTCTTCTTCTTCTCTTTTATTCTTCTTTGTTTCATAGGTTCTCTTTCTTGATATATTGTCAACCTACTTCGATGCAATATAAAAAGTCTCACTATTGAAATGAATTATTAGGTTATCAATCATATAAAAATATTATTATTCTATTATATTTATCCTATATTTAATCATTCAAATATATATTACATGTTCAAATTAAATAGTTTTTCCTTGAATTGTAGTGCCATGATATCCTAATTCAATAAAGGGAAAAAATATATTCCAAATTCATTAATCTCAATTAATCTCTATAAAATATATCTCCAGTTAACAATATAAGTGACTCAATATATTTCTTTCTTAAAAATCCCCATAAAATCATCATATCATTTATTTCACATAGGAATATAGGTTTGTATGCACAAAATTTCATGGTGTTGCATCTCAAATCATGGCTCAACTCACTCTTATACTTCCTCCAAATTTAGCATCAAATATTACCATTTTTTACTAGAAACAAAATCTCATTCATTATAATGTTTGATGAATTTATTCATAACACAAGCATTGGTGGGTTTATTTTATTCCTTATAATTTTTCATTCTATAACTCCATGATATTTTTTCTATGTCATTGATTTTAAAAATGGCCATTTTTATTTAATACTTTTCGAAAATTCTAGACTATAATTATTTCATAATAGTAAATGACACATATAATTACATAATTATTTTATGTATTTTCTAATTTAAAAAATAAAATAGTGTTTCATAAGATTTAAATGAATCTTTTTAATTTATAAAATGACTCTCATGATTTCTACGATTCTCATGTATTTTTTATTTTATCATCCATCCAATAGAGGTACCCTTGTAAAAATATGGTATTGAATCTTCAAACTAATCAATTGTCATTACAGTTTTTCAAATGAATCTTAAAAAATATTCTGAATCTTTCAAATTTATCAAATAAATATTATGGTTTTCAATGGCTATCATCCCTAAAGAAAATTCTCCATCCATGTTACAAATTTACACTCAGAAATTTAATGAATACCCTTATGAAATCTTTAGTGTTTGTGTGGGATTATACTAAAAAAAATATTCATCACTTATGAATTATTTTATCTCCATTATAGAATTTCCATATTTATTTAATTAAGAAAATAACTTCATTTATTTATAAAATGGATCCTCCAATCACATGAAAGCATCTTAAGTGACACTAAAAAACTATGTAAAATATAAAAAAATTACTTAATCTATTAAACACATCTCAAAATTATTTAATAGTATTTAAATACCCAATTTATAGTACTTCAAGGGTATTGAATACACCTTTAATTCAAACTTCAAACTCATCCAACATTAGCATATCCAATCACAACACTTCAATGTGTATTAATAAACTATCCTTCTCCAATATTATAAAATTATAGTAGACAGTACTAGCTCCTTTTTTCAGTACTTTCCATTAGTTATTTACAATCCATCTCTACTATCATCATATGTATATGGATTCTTCAAAGACAATATATTAGTTTCCTTTTCCAATTTATGTATAAGGGCATTCTATTACCTTTATTAATGGATTTATACCTACATCACACAAACCTCAGTAGATACATTAGATTTAAACCAACTAAATATAATAAAAATAAATAAAACCTCATCATAATCTATTCAATTAGGGTATGCAATATCTCCCTTTATATTTTTATTTAATACCCATATCAATAATATAATTCAATATTTTTCTTCACCTTCTTATTTACAATAAATGTAAAAGTGGTAGTTTAAATAAATTCATTCTCATATCGGTTTGATACTTCTAGAGTGACTTGAAATTTAATCTTCTTCCCTTTATTCAAACTTAATGCCAGATCCAACACTTTGAGAGAAGAATGGAATTCTACCACTCTTATAAATAAGAAATTAATTAATCAAATTTTAAGACTTTGTGATAAATTCTCTATATAGAAAACAATAGTGATTAATTTACAAATAAAATACAATCGTTAATCAATTCAACATGTGATATCAGCACCATTTTCTATTACCATGGGTTGTTTAAAAATATTTCATGATAAATTTTCTCATCTACACTCAAATTGAAAAACATAAAAAAACATTCAAAATAACAAGTTACTAATCCCCTTTTTTAGGTTAATAATCAATCACTCTAAATTCATCAGATTTTATATAATTAAAAACATAATATGAATGTGGTTTTCATACCTCAGCCATCATTTCTCTTTATGTGATGTCCAAAAATTAAATATTATTAAATAATAGTGTCATAAAATATCATAAATTTTTATCTACAACACCTCAAGTGATTCACTTAAATTACCTTCATCATGGATATAATTATACAAAATAAACTCCAAACACGTTCTATATAAATTCAAGTGTTGAAAGGATTATTTAAGTATTAAATTATAGATGCAACTTATAAATGTGTAGTGACTATGGATTTTAATTATTTATCCTCCATGGTATATCAATTCAAGTTACCAATAAAATAATTTAAAACAGACATAAATGGGAATAAATAGAGTATTTATAAGCCTCTTAATTATAGAAGAAAGGTTGTGGTTTGACTCTCATCCCAAAAACCCTTATCTTTTTAGATCTTATTTTTGAGAACTCTCCTAATGAGAATCTTATTTTTTTTCCAAACAAAATTATTTTTGGGAACCATGTAATTTTTTTTATATTTGTTTATCAAATTTAATGGAAATAACTTTTTCATAGTGGCTAGTAAAGAAGAAGCATTATTTTCTACATGTCCAACTATTTCAAAAGACTTTAATAGTTTGACTTTATTTCTAAACATATATTTCTATTTTGGTAAAACTATCATATATTTTTAGGTAGTGTGACTAATTTTTTTAACCTTCCACACAACCAATCATGAGATCTTCAGTTATCAAATTTTGAAAACCACTAATGAAATTATATTTCTTCATGTGGGTCTACTTGTTTTCCTTTAGCACAAGAATTCACTAATTTGTTTTCATATGTTCTGCCATATCAAATTATGTTATAAAAATATTCCGGCACACATTCTTCACATGATTATCCTTATTGAATTTTACAAATGGATTTTAAACACCTTTTTCATTAACCATTTTAGGAAACACCTCTATCTCTTATTTCACGATGACTTCCACCAAACCAATACTATTATTTCTCTATTATATTGGTTACCTTATTTGTTCCATCATAATCTAGTTAATTATTATTTATGTGTCCTATTTAAAATGATCTATTTTGTATATTTTTCTCCTATTGTGGAAACACCACAACTTTTGTTGGAAATTCTTTTCAGTTTTCTTCAGAGGAGTGTCATGTATAATATTTGGCTATACTTTATTACAACCCAAGGTAGACTCACATACATGTTTTTAATTCACTATTTTAAATGGACTTCTCCTTTAATGAGAATATGAATTATTCCTTGTATTCTTTTACCAGTAATAATTATTATAATGACAAATTCTGTTGTAGTTGTTATAGAAATTATCATTATAATCAAACTTTTTCTTGGTGAACATATTTATTCTTTTCCATGAACTTTGATTCTATTGAGTCCTAATTATTTTCTTATACACCTCTTCTCCCACTTAACATTGGACTTAAATAAACTTAAAATATTGAAAAATTGTTCCAACATTCTATATCTCTATTCTCAAATACTAAACATCACCAAAAGTGATATAAAAATCATATTCTCTCCACTTTAGTTACCATCGATCCAATGTTTACTGGATATACACCTTGTTTTTTTAGTAGAAAATCTTGTATTCTATTCTCTTATTGGGAAAATACTACTCTTACATGTTACCACATCCACACATGAAATATTTATACGTTTCTCATAATTTTTATCCACTAATTTGTTTTTAGTTTTTGAATTTTTATCTTTATAAGTAGATAAAACTGTATTTTTCGATGAAAAAATTTCTAGGAAATAGATTAAATTTTTTAATGATATTACAGTATATTGATCATTTGATGATATAAAGATTTTATGAAATCTAATATGAAACTTTTTCAAGACAATTATATTTTACGAAACACTTGTGGTGGAATTTCTATTCTAATAATTTTTTTAATATTTATTTTTAGTGTTTTTATGATTTCTCAACTTAACATCCAACTCAAAAAATTTCATATTAATAGTGTTCTTATTTTATTTAAGATTTTTCACCTATATTCACATTCCTTTCTTATTATCTTCATTTGGTATTAATTTATTTTATTTTATTATAAAAAATATTTTTCCTGATCTTTAACCCTTTTAGATTTGATCACGGACTAAGAATATTTGACACCCATAGAAGATTTTTGTATTTAATCCAATGAAAGGATATTATATTCACTAACATTAAAAACCTAATACTTCTCATCAATTGATTTTTTCAATTCTTATTCATCTAATGGTTATTTTTCATGGAAAAATAACACCACTTGTTCCATGGATTCCATATTGTATTGATAATATTTCATTCTTGAAACTTATTTCTCAATGATTTTTATATATCTATTAAATCTGCTACAATATGTGTGTTTTCATATTCTAATTCATAAATAAATTAAATGATATAACTAAATACTTCACTGTGAACATTCTTCCGGTGATTTGAAACCTCTTAGTTTATATCCTCATTTAATATGGTAGATTCGGCACTTTCATTTTCTGAGCTTTATTCTTCAAGAGGATCATCCTCAATAGATTTAATAGGTGAACTTCCACTTTAATTTCTCTAAAATAATAGCGATTCCACTTTAATTTTGGAAGTTTTTCCCAATTTATTTCTATCATTTTTCTTGATATATTTCACTGATTTAGATAAAACCTTCTTATTTACATAAATAGTAATGTGGACCAAATTTTCAATTTAAGGATCTTCAAAACATTTTACAAATCTAGACATTATGTATATATGATGAAAGAAACTAGTAAAAATTATTAGACTAAAACTTATGGAACCAATATTATCTTTAATACCACGTCATGTTCCCAGTGGACGATATAGAAACAGTGAGAGGGGAATGAATTAATGTAACATCCCAGGTAATTATAGAATAATACTTTTTCAAATATATTAATATTTATGAATTAGATATTAATTTTAAATTTAATGGGTCTCTATGTCCAATAGAGTACTCGACACACAACAATGGGTTTCTCTAAAATCTTATATTCCACATAAGACTGAGTTATACAGAAAAATAATATATTATTAATATTATTATTTTAAATAGTGGTTATCGCTTAGTCATTGTATTGGAAGGAATGAATAGAACTAACTATAATATGTTTAAACATGTCTATTAAATATTTTTTACTTTCATCCAATAAATTATAGAGCCTTAAAATGAGAATAAATCCAATTTTAATATTAAAATACTCTAATATTGTTAAAAGGTAGTTTTAACACATTTTAATGGAGAACCCTTTTTAAATCTAGTTTTTTCACTTTTATATGTTATATTTTAAAAAATAATCTTCTTATTTAGAATCCGGACATCGGAATTTTCTTTGGTTGAATTTTTGTTATTTTTATGAATAAATCCATATTTTAATAAATAGTGAAAATACTGCATTTTAATTCAAAACTTCTTTTTCATATAATTTATTTATACAGTTATATTGTCCTTTTAATGGGTTTTAAAGTAAAATTAAATTAATTTCTTATCATTTAATCAAATTTAGTTCACTGGAATCAATTTTATATTGAAATTGAATAGAAAAACTATGTAAACTTTTGAACATTTTACATAAAAAACTCATTTTCTCATTCTGACGATGGGGTTAATTTTAAATTTTAGTTTTCCACTTCTATGATTTTAATTTTCAAAAACTAACATACATGGTTGTAATAAGTCTGAAAAATGTGGTCCAATAAGATCAAAATAAATTTTTCATAATAGTAACTTTAGTATTTTATTTACCATAGTTAAAGGTAAATATGGTAATTAATGGTAAAAATAATATTATAATAATATAAAATTACCGAAACATTTATCCTAATCTTATTGGATGAGTTATTTTCGATCAAGGCAATCCTTGTCTCGGAATAGTGGCTTTTGGAAGCCACTTGGGTGTGATTATAACATTTATAACATTTAGTTTAAAGGAAAATTTGCCATAATCATGTCTCTTATTAATAAAACAATTTTAATATGGGGTTATATAACTGATGTATTAAACTATAAAATAGTACTTTTAAATATAAAAACAATACATATATCATGGTAATTTATTTATAATTTCTAGTAATTAAAAAATAAAATTTAATTATGACACAAATATGATGTAGTAATAGATATATTAATTAAAAATAAAATGAATGATATTAATACCATTAAAATAAATATAATTTGAAATATTTGATGTTATACATGAATTTTATAGATTACTAAGACATCTTATTATTTACTTCAAAATGTTTTTTTGAGTGAATCAGGTTGTTATGATTTTTTAAAGAAGTCATGTAATGAATACTATCAAAATTCACATAATTCATAACTTAAATTATAAAATACCTAATTAAATGATATAAAATGAATAAAAATCAAATTTTTGACCAAAAATTATATATAACTCTAATAATGTCATTAATGACTCATTAACAATTCTTTTGGCATGATTTGGTAATTATTTAAACTCTCAAAGTGTAAATTACATGATAAAATAATAAGAGTTAAAAGGGGTTTAAAAAAAGTTGGACTCACCTATTTTGATAATCACAAATCATGTCTCATTTATGTAAAGAATATTCTTTATCTTATAGGATAATAATTTATGGGAAAATCATGTTTATATCAAAGTAATAACTATATATTTTTAACCTCACTGCTCTCTTGTTTAAGCTCACATTGCAAAATTTCTCTAAGTGCCAAGGTCACCGATGCAAGGCCACCGATGCAAGGTCACTATTGTGAGGTCACCACTGCAGGGTCACCGATACAAGGTCACCATTTCAAGGTCACCTATGCAGGGTCACCAATACAAGGTCACCGATGCAAGGTCATCAATGCAAGGTCACTGATGCAAGGTCACTATAGCAATTTCACCAATGCAAGGATATTGTTGGGAAGGTTACCACTGAAGGATACCAATGGAAGGTTACCGATGGGGAGTTATCGATGGAAGGTTACCATTGGAAAGGTTGCCGATGAATGCAGCTGATGTGAACTTACTGTTGAATCCTACCAGTATAAAGGCTACCATTACTAGTCTACCATACTCTTCTACTCCATACTTTGTAAAATTCTTAAGATTATTCTAACGGTCATATGGGATAAATTAAATGCTTCTCACATTAATTAATGCTTATTGTGGACATATCAAGTGACTATATTTTGGGATAGTATGAGGTATGAGAAAGATCACACGTGATGTACTTATTCCAATTATCAGACCTCAAATATAAAAGAGAAGATCGATGAAGAAAAGAGCGAGAGGAATGAGAAGCGCAAGTCCAGAATTTAAGAAAGAGGAATGCATGAGTGCCCGAGTCCAGAAGCAAAGAAATTGAAGAGTAATAACAGAGAAGTAGCATATGAAGGATCTTACTTTCTAGATTAAAGAAGAACCATTCAACGCTTACACTGTGAACCCAAGAACTTCAAGAAGACCATTTCGGGAGAACAATTTCAAGGTTGTCTTTTGTATCACATCAACTATCAATCAAAACAAGAAGCAAAACACTCAGTTCCTGAAATCTAGAACCTGGAGTTACGACACTCTGTTTTGGAGACAACTTCTAGATAAAGACTCAAACAACAAATTCTTCATTTCAAGGAGTCAAGATCTGAACTGCGAACAAATAGAGATTTCTAAACTTGAACTTATAATATTTGATCTATTGTGTTCCTTCATTTTACATTTCTGAGAAGTGTGGGTCTGTTTATTACACACACTGTCTTCTGTTCTTGAATATGAGGATACTAAAAATACTCACATAAAAAATCTCCTTCATCTTGTTTCCCACGTATAACTATGGAAGAGACCATGTGGGGTCTGTATTGTTTCTTTTTTTCCACGAAGAACTGTGGTAGAGGGTGTGAACCCGGGACAGTTTTTGAAAACTATTGCAAATCCTGATACAGAATGTGTATCAAGTTTATTGTTAATATATACTTTATTTTGGTAGGTGATCACCAAGTGGAAAGGATTAAGTCTCATCTTGATACTGAACCTCTTGTTTAACTCTATTGTTCACTATATTTTGTTTTACTCTATTTTATATATTTTCCACTGCTTATATTTTCTAAAACATAAAACTATTTTGCATTCACTTTGATAGATAGTTTTGGACAGTGTGTGTATGTGTTTAATTCAGTAAACCTTTTTCAAAAGTTGAATAAGTGTTTCAAACTGATTCACATAAGTAATAATCTCCCTTTGAGAAACCTATTGACCAATTAGACATCTATATGTCAACTACCAAAATTTACTATTCCGTTTAAAAATTTGGGGGATCTTTAATATAAAGTTTTTAATAGAAATTTTAAGTAGGAACTCAATTCACCCCCCTCTTGAGATTCCACTCCAACCTACATTTAGTATTAGAGGGTTTTAAATTTTTAATTTTTATTGCTACTATACAAATTGTTCTGCATGTTTTCAAATTCGTTTCAATTGTGATTTTAGTTGTATCTTAAAGATCTTAAAAAAAATCATATCTAAATTTTCAGTTCTTTAAAATTCTAGTTAACTATGGATAATATAGTTGAGTGTGTTGCTACTAACATGCCACCTTTATTTAATGGTAATAACTATACTCAGTGGAATTTAAAAATTAAAATGTATCTAGAGAGCATGGGACCTGAAATCTGGGACACAGTGGAAGAACAACATATATTTTCTACTACTGTTAGGGACACATGGTCTCAGTTGACTAAAGCCACCTATAAAAATAATTGTAAAGCAATGAATTCTTTGTACAATTATCTAGGTGATGAATAATTCAATAGAATGTCTACTTGTAAAACTGTATATGAAATTTGGGATACTTTAGCTATTTCTCATTAGGGAACAACCATTTTAAAAGAAATGAGATTAAATACTTATACTATTAAATATGATAATTTTAAAATGAAGCCCGGTTAACATATCTCTGAAATGTATCTCAGGTTCAATGAAATAGTGAATACCATGAGTCTTCTTGGAAAACCAGTGGACAACAAGGATCAGATTATAATATTACTTCGATGCCTACCTAATATATGGAGAGGAACTTTTGTTTCTATCCGAGAATCTTGTCACATATGAAAGATACCAGTAAAGGAACTAATTGGAAAGCTTATGGTGTACGAAGAAGAGATTAAGGTAAATCCAGGAGCAGATGAAGAACCAAGAAATAAATCTGTAGAATTCAAGACTGCTACCTCAAATAACAAAGATAAAGAAAAAGCTAAATCTTATATAGACACTTCCACTAGTGAAGACTCAGATTATGATAGTGATGATGAGATGGCTTATCTTACTAGGAGATTCAAGAATTTCTACCATAAGAAAAAGTTATTTAAAAAGTCAAACTATAAAGGAATGGGTGATAATTAAGGACAGTGGAAAAAAGGATAGAAAATGGAATAATAACACAAATGAGATAGTATGTTATGAGTGTAAATGAAAAGGTCATGTGAAAGATGATTTCCCCAAGCTTAAATTTATGAATAAGTATGAAGACGAGGAAAAGATATATAAAAAGGCTATGAAAGATACTTGGAGTTCCTCAGAAGACATCTTAATTGGATCTAACACTTATGATATTGAAAAGAACAAACAAGAAAACCTGTTTTTCATGACAGAAACATCTGAGGTAACACCCAATTCTCCTATACATAGTGCTTACTATTCTGGGAATGAAAGTGAATCAAACAATGATGAAAATATGAATAAGGATGAACTATTTGAATACTTTGTAATGCTTGAGGACACTTTTAATGAACTCAAGGATAAATATAAACTATTTAAAAGACAACAAGATTTAAATTCCAATTATAAGTCTGATCTGGATATTGAAAAAGAAAAATGCGCTCAACTATTAAAACAAAATACTGAACTTAAATAACCCAATGAGAAATTAAAAATATATATTGAGAAGTTTACTGCATTAAGAGATACCTTGACTAAGTTTCTAAGAAAACAAATTTCTCTAAAATACACTACAGATATAGGATATCAACCAGAACAGAGAAGGATTATTAAAACTAAATTTGTTCCAAATTCTGGACAGTTCACTACTAGTTCAAGTTCTAAACCTTATTTTGAAAAAAAAATTCTCTAAAGTACCTAAAAAAATTTCATATCTCAAAACATATCTTTTGATTATAGGAAACCTTTGATACAAGTATGGGTTCCTAAAGAATTACTTGTTAACCTCTCTAGACCCAAGAAAATCTGGGTTCCAAAGTTAGCCTGCACTTAATCTGTTTTGTTGGAAAACTATTTAAAGAGCTCCAATAAAACTCTATGGTACTTGGAAAGTGGATTTTCAAGACATATGCCAAGAGATTATTCGTGCTTCAAAAGCCTAATTAAATTTTATGGTGGACATGTTACGTTTAGTGATAATGAAAAAGGGAAGATAATCAACTCATGCCAAATTGGTATCCCTAATACTATATTAATTTCAAAAGTACTTTTTTATGGGTTAAAGTACAATTTATTAAGTATCTCTTAGTTATGTGATGATGGTTTTAATGTTAAATTTGAAAATGATCCATGTAATGTTTTTAATTCTAGAAATTATTTAATATTTACTACTCTTAGAAATGAAAATGTATATGTTGTTGATTTAAATTATTTATCTAAGAAAAATGTTTCATGTTTAAATGCAATTCATAAGGAATCCTGGTTATGGGACCGAAGATTAGGACACTGTAATGTACACTCAATTAGGAAACTAACTAGTAAAGGCTTAGTTAGAGGCTTACCTAAATTTTAATTCCCACATAACAAAATTTTTAATCCTTGTTAAAAGGGAAAACTACACAAAGTTTCCTTCAAACCAAATAAATAAGTTTCTACTTCTCAACTACTTGATTTGGTTCACATTGATTTTTTTGGACCATCTAGAGTTTCAAGTTTAAATGGGAAGCACTATGTTTATGTTCTTGTAGATTATTTTTCTAGATATACTTGGGTATACTTTCTCGCTCACAAAATTGAAGCATGCTCTTAATTCTTTAAATATTCCAAATCGATAGAAAATCTTAGTGGATCAGAATTAAGACCTTGATAAGTGGTCATGGCCGTGAGTTTGAAAATCAGGAATTTGAATCTTTTTTATCACAAAATGGATATACTCACAATTTCTATGCTCCTAAAACACCTCAACAAAATGGATTTGTAGAAAGAATAAATAGGACACTTCAAGAGATTGCTCGAACTATGTTAAATGATTATAATATCCCTATCTATTTTTGGACTAAAGCTATTAATACAGCTTGTTACATTATCAATAGAGTCTTAATTATACCTGTTCTTAAGAAGACCCCTTATGATATTTGGAATAATAGGAAACCTAAGGTTAATTATTTTAGAGTTTTTGGATGCAATGCCTTTATCCTTAACACTAAGGACAATCTTGACAAGTTTTCTTCCAAAAGTGATGAAGGAATTTTCCTAGGTTACTCAAACTCTTGTAAAGATTATAGAGTATTCAATTAGATAACCAAATATGTGGAATAATTAGTTCTTGTAAAATTTTATGAGACTGATCCACATAAACACAAAACCTCTATTGAACATATTGAGGAAGATATGTCAATTTTGGGCCTTAATGATAAATACATTGAGCCCATAGTGAAAACAACTAGTTCTGGAAATTTTAAAGAATCTATGCATGGTGAATATGAACCTATAGAACATCATGAGGAGTCTAGTTCAACTCTTTTTAAAGGTATTAGAACTCTCAAAAATCATCCATTATATGTTGTAGTAGGTGATTTAAATAGCGGAACATGAACTATTGCTTCTTTGAGCAAACAGATTGAAAATAAAACCTTTCTTTCACAGCTTGAACCTAAAAATATAAATGATGCAATCAATGATGAATTTTGGGTGATAGTTGTGCAAGAAAAATTAAATCATTTTGAAAGAAACATAGTTTGGGAATTAGTAGGATGGCCTAAAGACACATTGAACATAGGCACTAAATAGGTGTTTAGAAATAAATTTGATGAATCTAGAAACACAGTTAGAAACAAGGATAGACTAGTTGCACAAGTATATAGTCAAGAAGGAGGAATAGACTATGAAGAAACCTTTGCACATGTAGCTAGACTAAAAGACATTAGGATACTACTTGCTTATGAGGCTCATTTGAATTTAAAACTTTATCAGATAGACATTAAAAGTGAATTTTTAAATGGGTACATAGTTGAGTATTTATTTGTTGAACAACCCCCTGGTTTTAAAAATCCCCATTTTTCAAATCATGTCTCCAAACTTTAAAAATCCTTATATGGTTTGAAACAACCTCCAAGAGCTTGGTATGACAGACTTAGTTCTTTCCTTATTTCAAAATTTTTTACTAAAGGAATAACGGATCCTTCTCTTTTTATTAAAAGGATTTCTAAGGATGTTTTAATAGTACAGATTTATGTAGATGACATTATTTTTGGATCCTCTAAAAATTTTTTATGTATTTATTTCTCAAAAATGATGCATGATGAATTTGAAATGAGTTTAAAGGGGGAACTTAAATTTTCCCTTAGATTTCAAATTTTTCAAAATAAAAAATGGTGTTATTTTAAATCCGATTAAATATACTAAAGATCTTTTGAAACATTTTGGTTCAGACTGCTATAAAGGAAGTGATACACCTATGAGTACCACCTGTAAGTTGGATTCCCGATGAAACTAGTAAACCAGTAGATCAAATCAATTATAGAGGTATGATTGGAAGTCTACTCGATATTACTTCTAGAAGACCTGATATTATGTTCAGTGTATGCATGTGTGCCCGTTTTCAATCCAATCCTAAAGAGTAACATTTAACTGTCGTTAAAAGGATTTTTAAATATATAAAGTATACTAAAAACTTAATATTGTTTTACCTAAGAGGACAATCATTTGATTTAATAAGTTATTTGGATTCTAATTTTTCAGGTTGCAAGTTAGATATATAGAGCACCTCTGGAACATGTCACATTTTAGGCAAGTCACGAGTATCATGGAGTAGTAAGAAATAGAATTCTATTGTATTATCTACTATAGAATCTGAATATATAGCTATTAGGAATTGTTGTGCTCAAATTATATGGATGAAACACTTTACTAGACTATGTATATCAATTCAAACATGTCTTTATAAAGTGTGATAACACAAGTGCTATTAACATCTCGAAAAATATATCATCTCATGCTAGGACAAATCACATTGATGTGAGACATCACTTCATGAGAGATTATTATCAAAGAGGTGATATTACTCTTGAATTAATTGGTACTGAATAACAATTGGCTGATATATTCAAAAAGACTTCAAATTCTGAGAGGTTAAATCACATCAAACATGAGTTAGGTATGATAAACTATTAAAGTAGAAACCTCACCATTAGAAACCTCGCCATTAGAAACCTTGCCGTTAGGAACCTCACCATTGGACCTCATAGTTAAAAACCTCACCGTTAGAAACCTCACCATTAGAAACCTCACTATTAGGAACCTAACTGTTGGACCTCACCATTAGAAACCTCACCATTAGAAATGTCACTATTAGAAAGCTCACCATTCAGAACCTCACCATTGGATCTCACTGTTTGAAACCTCACTATTGGACCTCACCATTAAGAACCTTACCATTGGACCTCACTATTAGAAACTCGCCGTTAGAGACCTCACTATTAGGAACCTCACTGTTAGGAACCCCACCATTGGACCTCCCATTAGAAACCTCACTGATAGACCTCGCCATTATTACCTTACCGATAGTCTATGATTTCGAGAATTAGTATTTTCTCTACCAGAATCTAAAACATTTTTTTTGTATTACTTATTTCTTTTATCTTATTTTTTTCTGATCCCTAAGTGATAAAATTAAAATGCATACCACATTTCTATCTACCTCAAACTCTCTCCCAAATATCTTTCTCCCTCACCTCAAAACATAACCCTCTTCCAAAACCCTAGAACCACTCCAGACCACATGGAAAGAGTAAATAGATCATTGGTCAGTGATGAAGGGGATGCACCAAATCCAAAGAGATCTCAAGCTGAGTCAAGTAGTGGAAGCCAGGATGTGGTAAAACTGATCAACCCTCATCTGTCGAAGAGGGAAATCGTAGTTGAAAAGATCTTAGTTCTGAATGACTACTGACAAGCATATATTTAGTGCTGAAGTCACTTGAAGCTCAAGGTTTGGTTGAATGCTTTTTAAACAGCAATGTACCCTATTACCCGAAGTTAGTGAAAGAGTTTTATGAGTTTTTGAAATTCGAACAGACTGAGGATGAGAACATAATGTCTTAAAGGGTGAATGGAATGAACAAGAGTTTTCCCTATGTTGAATGGGATAAGTGTCTAACAGTTCCATATGAACGTATTTATGATTATAACTCATGAGTGGTTCCTCTCACTACTGAGTTCTTCTGTTATGAAGAAGCCTTAGCTGAAATAACAGGGAGTGAGATCCCTAGGAAATTCATTTTTGTGGAGATGGAAGAAGTATACAAGCTACTTTTTAAGTTTTCCTAGCTTGTCATGAGTCCTAAGAGATGGGACTTTGCTATATTGAAATTTCAGGAAGTATTTATTTTATGTCTATTGAATCATGGAAATAACATAAAATTAGGTAGGTTGTTGATGATTCAATTAGAGGATATGATAAAGCCCAGTTCCAAATAAAATGCCTTATTTATTGTTAGATTTATATCCTTGATGTTGAAGGTGGAAGAGTTTCTATAAATAAGGAGGAAACGGTTATAGTAAGGGAAAATTTCTGTATTACAAAGGTAATTTTCAAGTTTATGAAGATAGATTGGAACCCCTGAAAATAATATAGGTACATGATAAGGCTAATCTATATGATAAATTCAACCCTTTAACTCATCCAACTAGGCCTAAGGATAAAAGAGATCATGGTCTAAATCCTATTGAAGTAGAGCCTGTATATTCAGATGAAGAAGGAGAAGCTGTTGTTGTTCCAGAAAGAGAGGAATCTCCAATAGATGAAAGGAGTGATCCAAATCTTTATTCCAATACTCAGGCTAACACTATATCCTTTCTTGAGCCTATCCCAACAAATATATTTCCTAGAAGGGAGATAGTCCTAAGGGATAGTGATGATGAAGATACTAGTGAAGAAGAAGGGGATAAAAATGTATTAAGAGACATTAGAGAAACCTCATATGAGGATGAGAATATTGAATCTTGTCATGTTAACTTTGAGACTTCTTCTGATGTGAGTGAAGAAGAATGTATTATTATGAGTCCTCTGATAGGGAATACAGAAATGTTTTAAAGTGTATATGAAGAGGTTGCAGATTCATTTGAAGCTGAAATTGTTTTAGAAGTTGTTGAAGATTCTGTGGAGGAAGTGGCAGTGGACCCTTCTGTTGATGCAGTTGCTCAAGGGGTTATGGAAGAGCTAAATGTGGATGATTAGAATAAAGCTCCAAGTGAGGGGGAGGAACTTATTACTCTAGGTTCAGTTTTTGTTGCTCATGGAATAGTAGATTGGTCAGAAGACCCTGGATTTGTGGTCATAGGATTAGATTATGGAGACTCTGATGATGATCAGCCAATCAGAATTAATCTAATCCCTTCAGTTGCAGAGACTTCTATTGTGCATCTAGTGGTTATTTTGCCTCATGACTATGTGAAAAAGGAATATTCGGAATCAATAAAATCAAATATGAAGAGCCACCTTTATGAGATATTTGTTGTATTTGAAAGGGTTATGACTCAAAATCAAGAAGCTATAACATCTACAATGGAAAGACTAGTTTATACCTCTCACACGATCCTACTAGAGGAGGTAAAAGACCATTGGAATCAGATCAGAACCTTGGAAAATTGTGTGGAATCGATGAAGCAATCTATTTCTAGATTAGACACCTACATGGTTTCAAGGGTTCAGGTGGACAAAGATCTTCAATTTGTTAAAAGTGTGGTTCATAAAATGGTCATTGTGTCTAAGGACTTTACTAATTCTATGGAAACACATGTGAGTGGTTGAGACGATGATGTGAAAAGTCTAATCAGTTGGATGAAAAAATCTTTTAAGGAGAAAGTGGACTTCACTATGGCACCTCTGTGTGCCTCTACTTCATCTTCAGCTGCTTCTCCAGTTGATCTAGAATCCTTCAGGTCGGTTTTTAGAGAAGAAGTTGAGAATTTCTCTATTACCAGTACCTCATATCCTTAGTCTATGACTCAAGTTATTTCCACTACCAGAGAAATTCATAATCTTGTGGGAAATTATTTAAGGGAATCTTCTCAAGATTAGAAGTCCAAAAAAGGGAAAGTTGATTTCTACTACAAATAGGTTTATACTAAGCATTAGATGGATGGTCACTTCAAGTTATTTTTAGAGAACTTGAGGATTCCACCTAACACTCAAGAGTTTAAGAATCAGGTAAGTAGGCTCATAGATTGGACTCCTGCCATGGTGAAATTAAAGGAGAATAAAGATGATTTTATCTTAGCCATGGAGAGAGGAGGAAGTATTATTATGGATTTTAGAAATCCTCTTTTTCCCTTCCACCATGTGGACTGCACTCCCTTCATTGTTCCTATAACCTTCCCTTCTACCTCGGATACTTCATGATCTACCAGTGTTGAACCAATGATGACTTCTGCACAGGACATTCGAAATTTTACCCCTATGATTCCTAATAGATCTACGCACTATAGGTCTAATAATGCCTCTATTGCAGCTCCTCCAACACTGCTGACTATTATCCCTCAGCCTATTCCTCTATCTTCAGAACATGCCTCCTTAACTACCAAATACAAAGCTCCCTTGGACAACTCTGGTGTGGATTACATGTTTAATCTCTTAGTTGATAAAGATCTTTGTAACATGTTTCTATATTATACTTTTTCTTCATTACCGGCACATCCTCTTCTGTTTCTTTTTTTCCCTCATATATTTTTTTTAATCACAAAGGGGGAGAAATATTTAATCTTTAATCTCAAAGTTACCCAAAGGGAGAGAAACAATTCAAGTTACAAGTTAGGTTTAAGCTGCCTAAAATAAAAGGAGGATAAGTTTTTAAGTTAAATTTTCATATATATGCTATCAATATTTTTTCCATAATAGACACGGTTCAAATGTTCTGAAGATATTAAAAAAATTTCTTAACCCTAATTCATAAAATACTGACAGAATTTTTGATTATTAAAAAGGGGGAGATTGTTAGACTCACCTATTTCTGATACTTTTGACAGGTTCGTTTTCAGATTTTGGGATCTTCAAGAAAGAGAGATTGTCAGCTTTATCGACAGCCACTATAACAATATTCGGTTTCAATAGGAGGAGGATCTCATCAAGGCTTGGTTGAGGGATCCTCGTATCTTCAACGGATTCCATTTCATTCTGCTGCAGTGGTCTTTTGATTTTCACATGAAGCGTGATTCTCTTGCTACGGTGGTATGGGTTAGTTTTCTTAACCTTCCTCTTCCTTTCCAGAACCCTTCAGTGATTCGAATGATAGGAAACCTAGTCAGAAGGTATCTCTATTCTGATAGTCACACCAAGGTCGTGTGCCATCCGGTTAATCCTCGGGTATACATTGAAATGGATACTTCTCATTTTCCCTTAGAATATGTATGGATTACTATTAGAGAGGATTACAGGTGGAAGAAACAGGTGGTTTACAAAAATTAGACAGAGTACTGCCCATCATGCAAACATTTGGGTCATCATTTGGGGGGGTCTTCCATAGGAGAAGCTCTGCTCCTTCGTCGGAGGTTACCCATAGGGGGAAGTAGGTGGTTGCAAGTGAAGGGGATTCTTCTCTGGGTAAGGACATGGAGGTTGGTGTGGTGTCTGGTCTGGACAAGGAGGCTTCAGGGTCCAAATTTGGGGGATCTTCATCGAATCTTGTGGTGAAGGTCCTTCGCGATGATTCTCATAAGGTGAAAATTATGGATGTGCATGAGTCTGGAAATCCAAGTGCTATGACAAACCAGGCTAACCCGACGGTTGTGGAGGTTTTCAAAAGGTTGCGGCAGGATTTTGGGGACTTCTCTAACCATATTTCTCAGAAGGAGTCTGGTCTGGGTTATAAGGAGAGTTTTTTGGAGAAAAAAATGGCTGGGAAGAATAAGATGAAGGCACAGAGGATGGGGAGAAAGGGAGCTAATTCGGGAGTGGCCAGGCCCAACAGATCTGGGGGTTCAAGAGGTTTAGACCCTTCGGTCAGGCCCTTCCTCACGTTAACCAACAGGTTTGAAGGACTTTCGGAAGGCATATCTGAAGAGGTTTTATAGACTGTTATTGTAACTGGTGATGATGCAGATGGGGCCTATGTATAAGGGCACAGTGCTAAAAGGCTGGCATAAGAGGAAGTTCTTATGGCTGGGGAAGCGGCTGTTAATGTAGTGGGGTGTCTTTCCTTGATTGACAGCAACACACCGGAGCCCAGGAGGGGGAATGCTACTGGTTACAAGGATGATGCTTCGAAGGGGAGAAAGGTTTCCGGAGGGAATAATGAAAATATGTGTGGTACAGTCTACCTTTCATACAGTAACATTGTTCAAAACGGGAATGAAAGGATGACTGAGTGAGAAGAAACTGTATATGCTACACCAAGAAGACGAACAAGGAAAGACTACTCTTACCTTCCGCGACCGGTGTTTACCAGATCTTCCCTTAAATGGGACAAAGGTGATATTCTTGCCTTCAAAAAGGATAGCTTGAGTAAGAAAACTTTCACAGTTTAACCTTCACTGGACCAGATGAGGAAATTTGAGCAAAGTGATTATCTCTTGAGGCAGCAGAAGTCGGCCTCTGAGTGGGAATCGGTTACGGAAGAAGGGAACTCTTGTGTGGGATGTTGAGATGATTACGGGTATTATGACATGTGGTATTATGGGGGTATTTTAGGTTTGTGATTGTTCAGTTGATGTCTTTTTTGTGAATGTCTCACGTCGTGGTTGGGTTTGTGCTATGGGTTGTGCGATTTCTCACTTTTCCTAAAAGTTTTTGGAAATAAAAAATTAAATTTTCAGTCAACTATGTACTTTTAACCTCACTACTCTCTTGTTTAATATCACAACATAAAATTTCTCTAAGTGAAAAAGGTCACTGATGCAAGGTCACTATTGTAAGTTCACAGTTGTAAGTTCACTGATGCAAGGTCACTTATTCAAGGTCACCATTGCAATTTCACCGATTCAAGGTCACCGTTTCAAGGTCATTGATGTAAGGTCACTGATGCAAGGTCACTGATGCAAGGTAACAAATGGAAGATCACCGACTCAAGGTCACTGTATAAAGGTAATAGATGCAAGGCTTTTGGTGGGAAGGTTATTATTGAAGTCTACTAATGGAAGGTTGTCGATGGAGAGTTATCGATGGAAGGTTACCATTGGAAAGGTTACCGATGAATGCTACCGATGTGACCTTACTATTGAAGCCTACCATTGTAAAGGCTACTGTTACTAGTCTAACATACTCTTCTACTCCATACTTTTTCAAATTCTTAAGATTATTATAATGGTCATATTTGATAAATTAAATACTTTTGACCCTAATTAATGATGATTATAGACACATCAAGAGACCGTATCTGGGGACAGTATGAGGTACGAGAAAGATCGCACGTGATATACTTATTCCTATTGTCGGACCTCAAATATAAAAGAGAAGACTAAGGAAGAAAAGGGTGATAGGAATAACAAGTGCAAGTCCATAAGTTATTAAAGAGGAATTCATGAGTTCCTGAGTTCAGAAGCTAAGAAAGTGAAGTGCAGTAACAGAGAAGTAGCATATGAAGGATCTTACTTGCTAGATCAAGGAAGAACCATTAAATGTTTACATTGTGAACCAAAGAACTTCAAGAAGATCATTTCAGGAGAAAAATTTCAAGGAAGCATTCTGTGTCTCATCAACTCTCGATCAACACAAGAAGCAGAACACTCAATTCCTGAAATCTAGAACCTTGAGTTGCGACACTCTATTTTGGAGACAACTTCCAGAGAAAGACTCGAACAACAAATTCTTCACTCCAAGGAGTCAAGAGCTGAACTACGAACAAATAGAGATTTATAAACTCAAAATTATAATCTTAGCTATATTTTTTTCCTTCCTTTTACAATTCTGAGAAGTGTGTGTCCGTGTGTTACACACATTGTCTCTTGTGCCTGAACTAGAGGATACGGAAAATCCTTGCATAAAACTTCTCCTTTATCTTGTTTCTCATGTGTAACTATGGAAGAGACCAAGTGTGGTCTCTATTGTTTGTTTTTTCCATAAAGAATAGTGGTATAGGGTTTTAACCATGGAAAGTTTCTGAAAACTATTGTAAATCCCGATAGAGGCTATGTATCAAGTTTATTGTTAATATAAATTACTTGGTAGTAGGTGATCACTAAGTGGAGAGGATTAAGACTCAGCATGAGACTGAACCTCTTGTTTAACTCTAATGTGCACTATATTTTCTTACTCTTTTTTATCTATTTTCCAAAAATTATATTTGATAAAACATTAAATTGTTTTTCCTTAAATTTGAAATTTAGTTTTGGTTAGTGTGTGTATGTGTTTAATTCAGTAAACTTGTTTCAAAAGATGAAGAAGTGTTTAATAGTGATTCACCTAAGGACTAATCACCCTTTAAGAAACCTTTTGACCAATTAGAAATCTATATCTATACGACCTTAATTAATTAGGACATTTCAAAATGTGGGGGTCTTTAATATAATGTTTTTAACAGAAATTTTAAATAGGAACTCAATTCACCCCCCTCTTGAGATTCCACTCTGACCAACAAAAAAGATAAGGATTAAAAAATATCCATAACCTATGAAATTATTATTAGGTGATTATATTTCTACTTAAAATCATCTTTTATTCTAACCAAATCAACTTGGACCCCTTTTGAATCTAAATTGAATTTATATTAGTTTAACACTTTTAATAATTCCAAGGGTACCCCTCCCCTCTCCTATAAAATGACACTCATTACTCTCTATTACACACACTTCCAAAACCTTTTTGTTCAAACAATCTCTACCCAAAACCATTACTACAATCCCTCACCACATTCTTGAGGACTTAGTTGAGGCAAAACACCCTCCTTAGAGGTGTTAAGGTGTTATTCAAAGGGGTTCTACCAAAGAAGATGTATCGTTTTCTTTAGCTATTTCAATTTTATTTCTTCTTCCAATTCATTAAAATATTATTATTCGTAGTTGAAATAATTATTAAAGTATCCTAAATATACTAAGATTTTATTTTGATAATATCTTCACCTAAATCCATCTCCACTTCAATTAAATGGGAAAGGAATAAATCGTTTTTGCGTACGTGTGAACTATCACCTCCATGAACCAATCTAATTTGTTTTTCATAAAAATATCTCATGATTGGTTATAAAAAAGAATCAATGTAAATATGTGATATTCATGATATATTAATCACTATAATATAATAATATATCTATTATATTCTTACTTTCCTTCTGCATAAAAATTATATCATCATTCGTGCGTACGTGTGAATTATCACCTCTACGAAGTGATGTGATGCATTTTTATTCATTATATCAACTGTATGACATATATAAGTATATTTAAATTATTAATATGATATTAATGATTTTATGGCCATTATTTAAAGATAAATTAATACATAACTACTTTCCATAATGATCAATTAAAAATGTAAAATGTTACTCATTTGTATGTAGGGTTTACCATCTCAATGAATATGACATTGTTCATTTTTTATAACCACACTTAATGGTTTGATTTAAAGGTATAATTATATATAAAAATTATAATAATCTCATTAAATGGGATAGTGACATCAAAACATGTTCATTTTTGACTCAAGTACCGAATATCGACAAAACTTTCGATGTGAACTTAAATAATGATATAATTTTTAAAACATGGTAATAAGTGATATAAAAAATAAACTTGAAAAAGTTTCTCAAGAATGTATAAATTAACCTGATTTTATTTTTTGGGAATATAAATATTGTACATGACGAGTTGGACTCATAGTTAGGTACTCCATCTCAATCTCCTTTCATTAAGGAATATTTTGATGTTATACACCACCTTATTTTATAAGGTGTATAATCAACCCCTTTTAATTTTAATTCAATTAAAGGTTTTCAAAAGAAATATTTTTATATAAATAATTTTACTTTCTTTAGAAAATTAAAAATGGAATGTTTTTTTAATGTATGTGGTGAAAATAACTTCTCTTCTACCATGACCATTATTTGATATTTGATTTCCTTTACAATCCTTATGTTTTTTAAAAGTAAAATAAATACCTTATTCCCTTTTGGGTATTTTGGTATTGAAAATGTTTTTGAATGTGGATTGAAAATTTCAATATCTTTAAATGAATTCTAGTAATATAAAATGAAATTTTATGAGTGAAATGTTCATAATTGCAATCTTTTATGTCTTATGATTATATAATGATACTTAGACATTTGATAGGTGGTTACGTGATAAACCAAATATGGGATAAACCATGGATGGGTGGTTATTTTATAACCTCTAATTCATTGGCTATGAATGTCGGTAGAATGGCTATTCCATTTTTAAGAGTGATATGTGTGGAATCTGACCATATGTTTATTCCGTTTAAGTATGGTTATGTCCCAGGTTACCTTTATAAGTTATATGTATCTTTCTATGGGTTTTAAGGTAATATTTTGATTATAAAATATGTAAGAAATGAGCTTATATTTAGTGAATTATAATTACTACTTACTAAAGTTTAAAAGTATTACTCTATGATAAAGTATTCATAGTTTACTTGATTTTGCAAGACTAATATTTTTCCTTCTTTTTGTTTCCCTTACTGAGATTGTTATGCTTAACCCATGTTTTTAAATTTTTTTATTAGGATTTAAAGAAGAATATAGTCAAGTATGGGATCAAGTAAAAGTTATGAAGCTTAAACATGAAACAAAACCATGTTTCTTTTTAAAAGTTTCTTTTTGTTTTATGAAAAAAACAGATTGGGAGTAGACGTATTTACTTTGTAATATTTAAGTTGTTATGTATAATTTAGGGACTAATTCACTAAATCTCTAAACATGAAAATATACTTAATGTGAATGATATTTAAATTATTGATTTAACTCGATATTAAGTAATTTCTAAGAATGGGGGCTTATAGATGGTATCATAGTTCAGTCTAGATAACTTTATAAATTATAATATTATCTATATAATATCCATAAATGATTTTTACTTTATGTTAAAAATGAAATTATATACCATTTGATGATTTCTATGTTTCTTAACCTAAGAATTGTATGTTCGGACTGGTTTTCCATAGAGGAAATAGGGAAGTTGTGCTAGGAAGGCATACAGAGGAAAACAACCATCCAAATCAGTATCCTGAGATGGTCAGAATCAAAACTAAATAGTTTGTTGCAATGATGTCTCAGCTGACTCAGGTGATAAATGGTGGTGGTTTCCATCCACAAGATCAACTAGAACAACCATGGAGAAATGTGTTGATAGTGGAGCATTTCATGAGTTAACTCCCCCAATCATTCAGAGGATCATCTGATCCTGTGTAATATGAAGTGTGTATTAAAATAGTAGAAAATATTTTTTAACTAATGGGGTGTTCAGACAATCAAAAGGTTAGTATTTCTGTTTATTGTTTTGAAGGTGAAGTTGATCGGTGGTCAATCATTAAAAATATTAGAGCAGGTGAATAGATTGATGCCATATAATGAGATGAATTAAAGAATATATTCCTTGATAAATATTTTCCTAAGGTTATTTGACTAAGGATAAAAAAACAAATTATTGGAATTGAGAAAAAAAAAGAGGAAGATTCAATGGATGTATATGATGAAAATTTCACCTATTTTTCAAGTAACGTCCCAAAAATTACCTAGGATATTAATAGTAATAAAAATCTGTTTTACTCAGAATTTTAACCAAAATATCTAAGGTAATTAGCTTCTCATGAGTTTAAAATCTATGAGAAATATTTCTGATGTGATAAGAAGGTAGAAATGGAGGTTTCTGAAGTGATCCAGTTGGCCATCAATGGGAAAGCAGTCCTCAAATATGTTTGGAGGTAAGAAAAAAAATTCATCTTGTGAGAAGTATGTTAAAAAAATTCTAGAGAATGTCTCTCAAAGTCTTGGAATTTCTTCTAATGTGGTAATACTTGTCATATTTCTCGTGAAAACAAAGGAGATAATCAAGCAAGCTATGAAATGTCAGTGGTAAGATTTTTTCATTGCAATGAGATAGGTAATTATGTTAATGTGTGCCCAAAGTTGATTACACAAGGTGGAAACTAGTAAGGTAAATAAAATAAGGGCATTAAAAAATAATTTTCTACTAATACAGTTAATGTGGAACCATCAAATGAATTGGTTATAGGTATGTTACTGTTTTTTTTTAAATCTTTCAATACTCTATTTGACTCTAGATCTCCACATTCATTAATTTATTAGATATTTTCACTTAAATTGGAAATATCAGCTCATGAATGTGATATAGAAATTTTGGAAAAAAATATAATTAGAAGTATTAAAGAAACCATGATTTATGGGAATCATCATATTTTCATTTTTGGGATGGTTTTTCATAAAAATATTGTTGAACTTTCCATAATAGAATTTGATATAATTTTTTGTATGGATTGGCTTTTAGTTGACCATGATAAAATATATTAAAAATCAAAGAATGTTCTATTGAAGGATTTCAAAACTTTTATAACACACCAGGAAGTTGATAGATTAATTAAATATTGTAGTGAAATTTATCTATCTCATGTTTTTGAAAATAAAGAAAAAAAATAAGTGACATCCTAGGAGTGAATGAATTTTTAAATTTTTTTCCTGATGAATTTTATTTTATTGTTCCTGATTTGGAGGTTTAATTTACTATTTATTTAGTTAATGATACTAAGCCTATTTATAAACCAAATTATCTAATTGATCAAGTAGAATTGGTGGAATTGAAAAAATAGTTGCAATAATTTATTAATAAAGGTTTCATTCGACCTAGAACTTCACCATGGGGTGCTCCTATTTTATTTTTGAAAAATAAATATGGTTTATATGAGACTTTGTATTGATTACAGAGCCTTGAATAACATCACTATTAATAAAAAGCATTAGTTACCTCATATTGATGAATTTTTTATCAGATCTAGGGAGCTCATTATTTTTCAAAGATTGATTTGAGTCTGGATACCATTAGGTGAAGGTGAAAGAGGATGACATTCCAAATATAGCATTCTGAATGAGATAGGGGAGTTATGATTTTTTAGTAACTCCATTTTCTTTATCTAATAACCCAACTATATGTATGAATCACATGAATGGATTCTTTCATTATTTTTTGGATATGTTTGTCTTCATGTTTATAAATAATATTTTGTTATATTATAAATGTTAAGCGGAACATAAAAGTCCCTTGAGGATTGTTTTTAAAACCTTAAAAGAAAATAAACTATATAGAATGTTTAGTAAGAGTGAATTTTGGTTTGAATAAATTTCATCCTTTGTTCATATTGTTTCTAAATATTTCATTACAGTTGAACCTTCAAAAACAAAAGTTGTTAAAGAGTGGCCAAGAACTACCAATATCACAAAGATTCATAGTTTTCTAGGAATATTGGTTTATTACTGAAGTTTTGCTGAAAACTTTTCTCAGTTATCTAGGTCTCTAACTAAGTTAACACATAATGGAGTTAAGTTCATCTAGAAAAAATAATATGATATTTGTTTTCAGGAACTAAAAAGAATATTGGTAAATTCTACATTTTTGGGCCTACCTTACAGGAATGGTGAATTCATTATCTACACTGATGATTCATTAAAAGGATATGGTTGTGTACTAATACATAATGATTAGGTAATTGTTTATGCTTCACATCTGTTAAAACATAATGAGTTAAATTACCCTACACATGATTTGGAATTAGATTTTGTTATTTTTGAATTAAAAATTGGGAGGCATCATTTGAATGGTGTAAAGTGTGAAATATATCATGATTAAAAAAATTTGAAGTATATATTCACTCAAAAATAATTGAACATGATATAGAAGAGATGAATGGAATTAATCAAGGATTATTATTGAATAATTAATTACCACCCAAGAAAATAAAATAAATTGTTTGATGCCTTGAGTTTAAAAAGTATTACTAAATTAAACATGAAATGTTTTGAATGAGATGCTTTCGTTAATTATTTGATGAATTTTGTCTTGGAAGTTATTAGTGAAGAAAATTCCTCTATTTTATTTTAGGAAGAAGTTAAATCATCTCTATCTGATAGAATTAAGCAACCACAGAAGGAAGATAGTGAGGAGTAGAAAAATGTATAATTGGTCCATTAGGGTAAATGGCCTAAATTTAACACTGATAAATATTTTTCTTCGAGCTTTGTAAAGAGATTATGTGTGCCTTGTGATTCACAGTTGAAGAAAGACTTGTTATCTGTAGCTCACAGTTCTCTATTTTCAGTTCATCTAGGAATCACTGTGAAGTATAGAGACCCTCAGGAGTATTAATCGTGGGATGTAATGAAAAGTTATATTTCTGACTTTACCCTTAGATGTTTGATTTGTCAACATGTTAAAGCAGTTTGGTGGTTATTGAAAGGTATACTTTATAATTTTCCAATTCTATAGTAGAAATGTGAAAATATATCCATGGATTTCATAGTGGTATTACGAAAGACTTCTCGTGGTAGTAATGTGATCTAGGTTATAGTTGATCATTTGACTAAATATAGTCATTTTCTTCATATTCAAGATACTCTATCTCTAGATTAAATTTCTTGATTTTATATTAAAGATATTGTTAGGTTACATGGAGTTCCCATCTCCATTGTATTTTATTGTGATCCTAGATTCACTTCTAACTTCTGGAAAGGCCTTCAGAATTTTTTGGGTACTAAATTAAATTTCTGTATAGCTTTTCATCTTTAATCACTTGGTTGTTAAAATGAAAAATTTATACATTAGAAGATATTCTATGTTCATGTTAAATAGATTACCAAGGGAGTTGGGATCAACATCTTTCTTTGGATGAGTTGTCTTATAATAATAGTTTTCATTCCAGTATACAGATGGCACCATTTGATGTATTATATGAAAAGTAGTGTCGAACTCCAGCTTTTGGGATGAAGTGGGTGAAAGGAAGTTTATGGGACCATAATTGGTTGAGGAAATGGAAAATAAAGTTAAATTAATTCAAAGACACATGAGGATAGTAAATATAGGTTAGAAGAGTTACGGGGATAACCACAAGAAGGATATTTCATTTTAGGCAGGTGATCATGTCTCTAACAAATCTTCTCCATGAAAAGTGTGATGTGATTTGGTAAGAAGGGGAAGTTGAGCCCATGATTCATTGTCCCCTATAAAGTCCTGGAGAAAGTTGGATTAGTTTACTACTGAGTAGATTTACCTCTGATTCTATCTCAGATACTCAATTTTTTCATCTTTTAATTTTAAGAAAGTATATTTCGGATCTATATCAGGTTTTGAGTGCAGAATTAGTTCAATTAGAAAAGAATTTCTCTTATGAGGAACATCCAGTCCAGATTCTTGACTGTCGAGAGAAAGTGTTGTGAAATAAGGTGACTCATAAGTTTAAGGTTTTCTGGAAAAACCATATAGTTTAAGAGACAACATGGGAATCTGATAATTCTATGATGGAGAAATACCCCCACTTATTTTATAAGTAAATACATTATGAGGACACAATTTTCAAAAAGAGGAAGGATGTAACATCCCAGGTAATTATAGAATAAGAATTTTTCAAATCTATTAATATTTATGAATTAGATATTAATTTTAAATTAAAGTGGATGCTTTATCTAATAGTGTTCTTGACACGCAACAATGGGTTTCTCTAAAATCTTATGTTCCACACAAGACTGAGTTATACTAAAAAATAATATATTATTGATATTATTATTTTAAATGGTATTTATCACCTAGATATTGTATTGGATAGAATAAATAGAACTAACTATATTAGTTTTACACATGTTTATTAAATATTTTTACATTATTCCAATAAATTATAAAGGCTTAAAATGAGAATAAATCTAATTTTAAGCATAAAATACTCTATTATTTTTGAAAGGTTGTTTTACTTCCTTTTGATGGAGAACCCTTTTTAAATATATTTTTTTGGAACTTTTATATGTTATATTTGAAAAAATAAACTTCTTAATTTGAATTGTGACATAAAATGTTACTTTGGTTTAATTTTTGGTATTTTTCTTGTTAAATTCATATTTTAATTAATGGTGAAAAATACTGCATTCTAATTCAGAATTATTTTTTCATTAAATTTATTTTAATAGTTATATTGTCCTTTTAACTGTTTTTAAAGTGTAAAATAGTTATGTTTTTGTCATTTAATATAATTTAGTTCATTGGAAGAAAAATTATTTAAAAATTGAATAGAAAAACTATGTGAAATTTTGAACATTTTACTAAAAAATTGTTTTTCTCATTCCGAAGATGGAATTAATTTTAAATTTAATTTTTCCACTTCTATGATTTTAAATTTCAAAAAAAACATACATGATTATAATCATCATGAAAAATGTGTTCCAATCAGATCAAAATAAATTTTTATGGAATAGTAACTTTACTATTTTATTTACCACAGTTAAATGTAAATAGAATACTTAAAGGTAAAAAAATATTATAATAATATAAAACTACCCTATCACTTGTCCTTTTATTATTGGATGATTTATTGTCAACCAATACAATCCTTGGGAGAAATTTTGGCCATTGGAATCCACTTTTGTGTGATTATGACGTTTATAACATTTAGTTTAAAGTAAAGGCAAATATGTTATAATCATGTCTCTTATTAATAAAAAAATTATATGGGGATTTTCAAGTGATATCTTAGATTATAAATAGAATTTATAAAGATAAAAATATTTACTACATCATGTTAATTTGTTTATAATTTTCATTAATTAAATAATTGTGTTTAATTATGATACAAAGATGATGTAGTAATAGATATATTAAAAAAAGAATCAAATAATTGGTAATTTATTTATAATTTTCATAAATTAAATAATTAAATTTAATTATGACACAAAGATGATGTAGTAATAGATATATTAAAGAAATAATTAAATAAATGATATTAATACTATTAAAATAAATATAATTTGAAATATTGTATGTCATCCACAAATTTTCTGGATGACTGTGACATGTTATTAGTGAGTTAATATAGTTTTTTAAGGAATCAAGTGGTTTGGATTTTGTTAAAAAGTCAAATAATGAATGGTGTCCAAATTGACATAATTCATAATATAAATTATAAAATACCTAATTAAATGGTATCAAATTAATAAAAATACAATTTTCAACCAAAAATTTTAAATAACTCTAAAACTATCATTAATAACTCATTCACATGTCATTTGGCATGATTTGGTAATTATTTTAAATCTCAAAGTGTAAATTACATGATAAAATAGTAAGAGTTAAAGGGGGTTTAAACAAAAATACAAGGATTAAAAAAATATACATAACAATTCTAATTCTTATTGTATGATTATATTTTGACTTATCATTATCCTATATTTAAAAAAACTTTTACTCATTTGGAATGTAAATTCAATTTATATTAGTTTAATACTTTTAATAATTCCAAGGGTGCCTCTCCCTTCTCCCATAAAAAGACAGTCATTCCTCTCTATTACTCACACTTAAAAACCTTTTGGTTTAGAAAATCATGGCCCAAAACCCTTCCTAAAATCCCTCTAACGTTCTTGAGGCCAAATTTTAGGTATAACACCCTCTTTATAGGTGTTAAGGTGTTCTTCAAAGGGGATCAACTAAAGAAGAGGTATCATTTTCTTTAGCTACTTATATTTTATTTCTTTTTTCGATTCCTTAAAATATTCTTAATCTTAGATGAAATATTAACTACGCTATACTAAATATAATGAGATGTTATTATGATAAAATCCTCACCTAAATCCATCTCCACTTCCATTAAATGGTAAAGTAATTAATCGTTCGTGTGTACGTGTGAACTATCACCTCTTCGAACCAATCTAATTTATTTTCATAAAAATATGTCATTATTGTTTATAATAATGGAATTAATGTTAATATGTTATATTCATCACATATTAATCACTCCATGAAAATAATATATCAATTATGTTCTTACTTTCCATGCGCATAAAAATGATAATGTCGTTTGCGCGTACGTGTGAACTATCACCTCTACAAAGTGATGTGACTCATTTTTATTCATTATATCACTTGTATGATATATATATAAGTATATTTAAATTATTAACATAATATAAAATATTTTATGATCATTAAAAAAAGATAAAATAATATTTAACTACTTTCCATAACGATCAATGAAAAATAGAAAACATTACTCATGCATACGTATGTCTTACCATCTCAATTAATATAACATTGTTCATTTTTCATAACCACACTTCATGGTTTTATTTAAAGTTATAATTATGTATAAAATGATAATGATGTCATTAAATGGACTACTGACATCAAACCATGTTCATTTTCAACTCAAGTACTGAATATCGACAAAACGTCCAATATGAACATAAATAATTATATAATTTTTATAACATGGTAATAAGTGATATAAAAGAAATAATATACTTGAAATTGTTTCTCAAGGAAGTATAAATTAACCTAAGTTTATTATTCAGAAATATAAATATTTTACATGATGAGTCCGACTCACGGTAAGGGACTTCGCCTCAATCTCATTTCATTGAGGCATATTTTGATGTTATACACCGCCTTCTTTTATAAGGTGTATAATCAACCCCTTCGAATTTTAATTTATTCAATGGTTTTTGAAAAGGAATATTTTTATATGAATCAGTTTACTTTATTTACAAAAAGAAAAAAAAGGAAGGTTTTTTAATGTATGTGGTGACAATGACTTCCCCACCACCATGACCATTATTTGATATTTGGCTTCCTCTATAAGCCTTAATTTTCAAAAAAGGAAAAGATATTATTTATTCCCTTTTTGGTTATTTTGGTATTGAAAATGGTTTGGAATGTGGATTCACTATTTTAATATCTTGAAATGATTTTTTCTGACTGTAAATGAAATTTTAAAAGTGAAATGTTGATAATTGAATTCTTTTATGTGTTATGATTATATAATTGTACTTAGACATTTCACGGGTGGTTATGTGATAAACCAAATACAGGTGGTTATATGATAAACCAAATACATGTGGTTTTGTGATAAACCAAGTATGGGTGGTTACGTTATAACCCCTAATGAATTGGGAATGGAAGTCAGACGTATGACTATTCTACTTGTAAGAGTGATATGTGTGGAATTCAACCATTTGGTTATTCTATTTAAGTATGATTATTTCCCAAGTCTCCTTTATATGTTATATGTGGATTTATATATATTTTAAGGTAATATTTTGATTAAAAAAAGTTATTCAATAAAATTATATTTACTGAAGTGTAATTACTACTTTCTAAAGTTGAAAAGTATTATATTATGATAAAGCATTCATGGTTTACTTTTTTTGGAAGACTAACAGTTTTTATACTTTATGTATCCCTTACTTATATTTTTATGCTTACCCCAAGTTTTAAAATGTTTTTTGTAGGATTTAAATAGGAATAAAGTCAAGAAAGCGATCAAGGAAAAGTTATGAAGTTTAAAAATGAAACAAAATTATGTTTCTTTTTAAACGTTTTTTTGAACAAAAATGATTAAGAGTATAAGTATCTACTTTATAATATTTAAGTTTTTATTTATGAGTTATATCCTAATTCACTAAAGATCTAAACCTGAAAATATCCTCAATGTGAATGAAATTAAAATTATTGAATTTACTCAAGATTATATAATGTTTAATATTGGGCCTTATAGTTGGTATTAGAGGTCAGTTTAGTCAAATTTAAGAGTTAGAATATTGTTAATAGAATATATATGAATGGTATGTTTGTTCAGAATGGTTTTTCATAGGAATAAATACATAGTAAAACAACCTTACAAATCAACATCTTGAGATGGTTGGAATCATAAATGAATAGTTTGTTGAAATGATGGCTTAGTTGACTTGGTTGATAAATTGTGGTTGTTTCCATGAATGAGATCATCCATATCAGCTACATAAGAATATGTTGGTAGTGGATAATTTTATGAGGCAATACCCCACATCATTCAGAGCATCATCTGATCTTGTGCAAAATGAAGTGTGTATTAGAGCACTAGAAAATATTTTTTATCTACTAGGGTGTTCATACAATCAATTGTTTAGTATTTCTATTTATCATTTTAAAGGTGAATCTGATCAATGGTGGTCATTGATTAATAGTATTAGAGAAGACGAAGAGATTGACACCATGGAATGGAATGAATTTAAAAATATCTTTCTTGACAAATATTTTCCTAAGGCTATACACTTAGGATGAAAAATAAATTCATGGAATTGAGACAAAATAAGGAAGATATTTTGGCTATATATGAAGAAAATTTCACCCATTTTTCAAGGTACGTCCCAAATTTTACCTAGTATATTTATTGTAATGTAAATTAATTTTTACATAGTATTGAACCCAAAATATTGAAGCTCATTAACTTCTCATGAGTTAAAAACTATAAGAAATTTTCTCGATGTGCTAAGAAGGTAGAAATGGAGCTTTCTAATGATTATGTATTTTAAAAGAGCAAGAAAAATATGCGATCTACTTGGTCGGAAATGGAAAAGAATTCATCAAAAAAGTTTGGATGTAAGAAAACTAAACTTACATCTTTTGATAGGTGCAGTAAAAAATCCTTGAGAATGTATCCTAATGTCTGAAAAGTGCTTCTGATGTGGTAAGACTAGTCATATTGCTCATGACTACAAGGGAGATGATAAAAAAGGAAATTAAATGTTGGCAGTAAGATGTTTTATTTGAAATTAGTTAAGGAACTATGCCAATGTTTGTCCAAAGTTGATTACACAGGGTGGAAAACAATAAGATCAAAAGCATAAGAGATTGAGAAAATCATTTGATACTACTAAAATTGATGTGGGACTATAAAATGAATTGGCTACAGGTATGTTACAGTTTTTTCAAAATTTTCCAATACTCTATTTGACTCTGGATCTTCACATTCATTCATTTTCTAGATATTTTCAAGTAAATTAAAAATATCACCTCATGAATTTGATCTAGAACATTTGGTAAAAACACTAAATGGAATTATTAAAGAAACCAAGATTTATGGGAATCTTCCTATTATCATTAGGGGGATGGTTTTCCTTGAAATTCATGTTTAACTTCCTATAATTGAATCTGATATCATTTTGGATATGGAATGGCTTTCATTTTAACATGATAGAATAGATTTCAAATCTAATAAAGTTTTATTCAATGATTTAATACCTTTTTATAACATACTATGTAACTGAGATATTGATTAAATATTGTAGTGAAATTTATCTTGATCGTGTTGTTGAAAATAAAGAAACAACTTTTTCTGACATCCCAGTAGTGATTGAATTTTCAGCTGTTTTTTCGAATGAATTTTCTAGTTTTCCTCTTGATCAGGAGGTTGAATTTACTATTGATTTAGTTCCTGATGATAATCATATTTCTATAACCCATTTTTTAATGGATCAAATAGAATTGGTGAAATTGAAAAAATTATTTCAATAATTTATTAATAAATGTTTCATTCGACCTAGCACGTCAACATGGGGTGCTCCTGTTTTTTTTTTTGTGAAAAGGAAAGATGGTTCTATGAGAAATTGTATTGATTAAAGATCCTTGAATAGTATCACTATTAATAACAATTATCATTTAACTCATATCAATGATTGGTTTGATTAGCTCCACGGAGCTTAGTATTTTTCAAATATTGATATGAGGTCCGGGTACCATCAGTTGAAGGTGAAGGAGGTTTAAATTCCAAAGAAAATATTATGAATGTGATATGGGAATTAAGATTTTGCATTTATTCCTTTTTTTATCTAATTCCTCTAATGTATTCATGAATATCATGAATGGAGTATTTCATCAGTTTTTGGATCAGTTTGTGGTTGTGTTTATAGATGATATTTTGGTATATTCTAAAAGTTAGGAGGAACATGAAAGTAACTTAAGGATTATTTTTAAACCCTTAATAAAAAAGAAAATATATGGAAAGTTTATTAAAAGTGAATTTTGGTTTCCATAAATTTCATTCCTTGGTCATATTATTTCTAATGATTCCAAAAATATAGACCCTTCTAAAAAAATTTGTTGAAGAGTGGCCAAGACATACCAATATCATAAATATTTTTAGTTTTTTTGGATTATTGGTTTATTACCAAAGGTTTTTCAAAAAAAACTTCTCAGTTATATATCCCACTAACTAAGTTAATACATAAGGTATTTAAATTCACCTAGATAAAATAATGTTATGATTTTTTTCAAGAACTAAAAAGAATATCTGTTAATGCTTTTGTTTTGGACCGGCCTTCCAGGAATGGTGAATTCATTATCTACAGTGATGCTTCATTGAAAGTACTTGGTTGTGTATTAATGCTAATGATTAGTTAATTTCTTATATTTCATTTCAGTTGAAAATTCATGTGTTAAATTACCCTTCACAATATTTTTAATTAACTATTGTTGTTTTTTCATTAAAAAATTGGAGGCATCATTGGTATGGCATAAAGTTTGAAATTTATAATGACCACAAAATTTTGAAGTATATATCCACTAAAAAATAATTAAACATGAGATAGAGGATATGGATGGAATTAATCAAGGATTATTATTGAATGATTATTTATAATACAGGAAAATAAAATAAAGTGGTTGAAGCTTTGAGTTGAAAAATTAATGATACATTAACCATGTTATGTTTGTAATGAGATCTTTTGGTTAATTATTTGATGAATTTTGGATTGGAAGTTATTAGTGCAGGAAATTCCTCTATTTTGTTTAAGGAAGTATTAAAATCATCTCTATCAGATAGAGTTAAGAAATTGCAAAAGGAAGATAGTGATTTGTAGAAAAAGGTAGAATTGGTTCATAAGGGTAAGTGACCTGAATTTAACAATGATAAAGATTGTATTTTGAGGTTTGGAAAGAGATTATGTGTTCCTTTTGATTCACAGTTGAAGAAATATTTGATATGTGAAGCTTATAGTTCTTTGATTTTAGTTTGTCTAAGAATCTCTAAGACGTACATAGACCCTTGGGAGTATTACTGGTGAGATGGAATGAAAATATATATTGCTGACTTTACCCTATGGTGTTTGATTTTCCAATAGGTTAAAGAAGAGCGGTAGTTATCGAAAAGGATGCTTCTTCCTTTTCCAGTTTTAGAGTGGAAATGGGAAAATATATTCATGGATTTCATAGTGGTATTAAAAAATACTTCTCTAGGTAACATTGTTATTCGGGTTATTTTTTATCGATTTACTAAATGTACTCATTTTCTTCCTATTTGAGATACTTTTTCTCTAGATTAACTTTCTCAGTTGTATATTAAAGATATCATCATGTCACACAGAGTTTCCATCTTTATTGCATCTAATTGTGATACTAGGATCACTTATAAGTTTTGTAAAGGCCTTTAAAAGTCATTGGGTATGGAATTAAATTTTAGTACATCTTTTCATCTTCAATCAGATGGGAATTCAGAATAAACAATTTAGGCATTAGAGGATATGTTATGTGCATGTTCAATAGATTACTAGGGAATTTGGGATCAACATATTTTGTTGGTTGATTTGTCTTATTATAAAAGTTTTCATTCCAGTATACAGATGGCACCATTTTAGGAATTATATGGAAAGCAGTGTCGAACTCCATCTTTTTTAGATGAAGTGGGTGAATGGAAGTTGATGGGACCAAAATTGGTTGAGGAAATGACATAGAAAGTTAAATTGATTCAGAGACACATGATTATAGAACAGAGCTGGTAGAAGAGTTATGTAGATAACCGGAGGAAGGATCTTTCATTTGAGGTGGGTGACCATGTATTTATTAAAGTTTATCCACAGAAAAGTGTGATGTGTTTTGGTATGAATGAGAAGTTGAGTACATAATTAATTGGACCCTATGAAATCCAAGAGAAAGTTAGATTAGTTACCTACTGAGTGGATTTACCTTCGAGACTATCCCCAGTACACAATGTTTTTCATATTTTGATGTTAAGTATATTCCAAACCCATATCATGTTTTGAGTCCAGAATTAGTTCATTTGGAAGAGAATCTTTCTTATGAAGAACATCCAGTATAAATTCTTGACCATAGAGAGCAAGTGTTGTGAAATAAGGTGATTCATAATGTTATGGTTTTATGGAAAACCCATATGGTTGAATAGGAAACATGGTAATCTGATAATGCTATGAGGGATAAATAACCCCACTTATTTGATAAGTAAGTAAAATTATGAGGACATAATTTCTTAAAGGGGGGAAGGATGTAACATCCAAGGTAATTATATAATAATTCTTTTTCAAATATATTAATATTTATGAATTAGATATTAATTTTACTTTAAAGGGGATTCTATGTCCTATATCATACATGACACATAATAATGGGTTTCTCTGAAATCTTATGTTTCACGCAATACTAAGTTATAATGAAAAATAATATATAATTAATATTATTATTTTCAATGGTAGTTATCTCCTTGTCATTGTATTGGAGGGAATGAATATAACTAACTGTATTATATATACACATGTTAATTAAATATTTTTACTTTCTTCCAATAAATCCTAGAGGCTTTAAATGAGAATAAATTCAATTTTATGCATAAAATAATCTAATAATTTTAAAAGGTAGTTTACTACCTTTTGATGGTGAACCCTTTTTAAATCTTTCTTTTTTCTCTTTTATATGTTATGTTTGAAAAATAAACTTCTTATTTAAAATTGAGTCATCAAAATTTACTTTGATTGAATTTTTTGTATTTTTCTTGTAAAATTAATATTTTAACGAATAGTGAAAAATACTGCATTTTAATTCAAAACAGCTTTTTCATCTAATTTATTTTTATAGTTAAATTATCCTTTTACTTGATTTTAAAGTTTAAACTGATTAATTTTTTATAATTTAATTGAATTTATTTAATTAAAATCAAATTCATTTTAAATAGAATAGAAAAACTATGTGAACTCTTGAACGTTTTACTTAAAAAAAATTGTTTTCTCATTCCGAAGAGGGGATTAATTTTAATTTTAATTTTTCCACTTCTATGATTTAAATTTTCAAAAACAAAAATACATGATTGTAATCAGTATGAAATATTTTTTCTAATATGATCAAAATAATTTTTGTTTAATAGTAACTTTATTATTTTATTTACCGTGGTTAAATATAAAGAGGGTAATTAAAAGTAAAAAATATATTATAATAATATAAAACTACTCTAACACATGTATTAATATTATTAGATGAGTTATTATCAAACAATACAATCCTTGGGTTGAAATTTGGCCATTCGAAGCCACTTGGGTTTGATTATGACATTTATAACATTTAGTTTAAAGTAAAGGAAAATATGTCATAATCATGTCTCTTATTAGTAAAACAAATTTAATATGGGGTATTGTAAATCATAAAATAGACTATAAATAGTACCTAAAAGGATAAAAATATTAACTACATCATGGTAAATTATATTTAATTTTCAATAATTCTAAAATTTAATTTAATTATTACACAAAGATGATGTAGTAATAGATATATTAAAGAAAGAGTCAAATAAATGATATTAATACTGTTAAAATAAATATAATTTGAAATATTTAATGTCAATGCACAAATTTTATGGATTACTATGACATGTTAGTGTTGATTTAATATAGTTTTTTTGAAGGAATAAAGTTTTTTTGATTTTCTTAAAATGTCATGTAATGAATAGTGTCAAAATTGACATAATTTATAACTTAAATTATAAAAAACCTAATCAAATGAAATTTTATAAAAATCCAAGATTAGACGAAAAATTTTATATAACTCTAATAATTTCTTAAATATATAATTCACATGTCATTTGTCATGATTTGGTAATTATTTTAACTATCAAACTGTAAATTTTGATTAACTAAAAATTAAATTTTTATTTCCAAACAATTTTAGGAAAAGTGAGAAACCGCACAACCCTTAACACAAACCAGATCATGACTTGAAACATTCACAAAATAAATATATGCAAAAATATAAGTATTAAAAATATATCTAAGACTTGTCTAATTATTATTATATTATTATATTTCTACCCCTAATCATAATATATTTTAATTAAATCAACCTGGATCCATTTTTAATCAAAATTTAATTTATATTAATTTAATACTTTTAATAATTCCAAGGGTTCCCCTCCCCTCTCCTATAAAAACACACGCATTTTTCTCTATTACTCACACTTACATAACCTTATGGTTCAAAAACGATCTACCCAAAACTCTTCCTAGAATCCATTCTCACATTCTTGGGGCCATATTTTAGGTAGAACACCCATCTTATAGGTGTTAAGGTGTTATTAAAATGGTATCAACCAAATAAGAGGTATCATTTTCTTTACGTATTTCAATTTTATTTCTTCATCCACTTCCATAAAATATTATTATTCATAGATTAAATAATAAATATGGTATCTGAGATATAAATATAGTTTATTATGGTAATATCATCACCCAGAAAAAACTCTACATCCATTAAATGGGAAAGAAATTAATCATTTGTGAGTGCAAGTGAACTATCACCTCCACGAACAGATCTAATTAATTTTTCAAAGCTATCTATCATAACTCATTATAATAATAGAATAAGCTAAAATATGTGATATTATTAACATATTAATCATTATAAGATAATAATATATCAATTATATTCTTACTTTCCATGCGCATAAAATGATAAATTCATTCCTGCGTACGTGTGAACTATCACCTCTATGAAGTGATTTAACTTTTTTTATTAATTATATAACTTGTATGATATATATATTTATATTTAAATTATTCATATGATATTAATAATTATATTACCATTATTTATATATAAAATAATATTTATCTTATTTCCATAACAATCAATTAAAAATAGAATATGTTACTCATACATATGTACGACTTACCATCTCCATGAATATAACGTTGTTAATTTTTCATAACCACACTTCATGGTTTGATTTAAAGGTATAATTTATGTATAAAAATGATAATAATTTAATTAATATTATTATGGAGGTTATTTAATTATAACCACAAGGACTAGTGACATCAAACCATGTTCATTTTTGACTCAAGTACCTAATATCGACAAAGCGTTCAATATGAACTTAGAAAATTATGTAATTTTTATAACATGGTAATAAGTGATATAAGATAAATAATAAACTTGAAAAGGTATCTAAAGAACGTAAAAATTAACCTAATTTTATTATTCCAGAATATAAATATTGTACATGATGATTCAGACGCACGGTAAGGGACTTCGTCTCATTCTCCTTTCATGGAGGCATATTTTGATGTTATACACCACCTTCTTTTATATGGTGTATAATAGACACCTTTGAATTTTAATTCATTAAAAGTTTTTAAAAAATAGTATTTTTATATGAATCAGTTTAATTTCTTTAAAAAACAACAAAATGAATGTTTTTTAATGTATGCAGTAATAATGAATTCTCCGCCACCATGACCATTATTTGATAATTGGCTTCCTCTATAAGCCTTAATTTTTTAAAAAGTAAACAAATACCTTATTCCCTTTTTTGGATATTTTGGTTTTGAAAAAAGTTTCTAATGTGGATTGACTATTTCAATATCTTTAAATTATTTCTTATGATTTCAAATGTTATTTTATAAGTGAAATGATAATAATTTTAATATTGTATGTGTTATGATTATATAAAAGTACTAGGACATTTGACAAGTGGTTGCGTGATAAACAAAAGATGGGTGGTTACATGATAAACTAAAGATGGTTGGTTACCTTTATATGTTATGTGCTTATTTATATGGATTTTAAGGTAATATATTGATTAAAAAATTGAAAGCAATGAGATTATATTCTGTGAATTTTAATTACTACTCCTAAAATGGGAAAAGTATTAATTTATAATAAAGTATTCATGGTTTACTTTTTTACAAGACTGATAGTTTTCCTTGTTTTTTTATCCCTTACTAAGATTTTTATGCTCATACCAAGTTTTGAAATGTTTTTTACAGGATTTAAATAATAATAGAGTCAAGGATGGTTTCAAGTAAAGGTTATAAATTTTAAACAAGAAATGAAACCATGTTTCTTGTTAAACATTTTTTTATGAAAATAATGAATTAGGAGTAGAAGTGTATACATTTTACTATTTAAGATGTTATGTATGATTTATTTCCAAATTCACTAAATCTCTTAACCTAAAAAGATTCTTTATGTGAATTTAATTCAAATTATTCACTTAACTAAAGATTAATTAATATTTAAGGTCAGGGCTTTATGATTAGTGTTCCCCTATTTTACTAAATTATAATTTCTATTTTTATTTTCCACTCTATATATTTGAACCCATATCTCAATTAAGGGGAATCAATCAAGTAATTGTCTCTTAATACACTCCAAATATGAAATTTAGATAAGTAAACAGATGTTTTCATATTGGTATTTTCAACATTCACTCACAATGTGGGCACTTAATCACTCATATATTTAGTTTGAGTTCAAAGGCATAGGGTAATCACCAAAATAAGAGAGTGATTACAAAAATAAGATAATTATGTTAATCCTTGAATCGTTAAAATTTATCATCCCTTTATTACATAAGAAAATTAAAAAAAGTGTAAAATTCTTCCATTAGACTTGAAATAAAAATTATCTCTAGATACTTAAAAAACCTACCAGTTAGAATAGTAGTGTTATTTATACTAGAACTACCATTATCCAATGGACATTTGTAAAATCCTTTAATCAGATATCCCATATACTCTAGATGTGATAGTATCACTATAATAATATCTTATCCCTCAATGAACAGTCCTAAAAATTACATAATTTAATTAAAAACACTACATTCAATCCTTTGAGTGTGTTGACACGTGATTTGAGTAGAAACAGTGGTAACATATTTTTCTCTCTCTATAAACAATATTATATGATATCAAAATATTTTAATTCATTCTATTATTCTTCTATTTCCTTCTTCTTCAATACACAACCTCTCATTATTATATTTCTTCATTCTCCTTCTCTATAAATACATGGAAATTATTTCTCTTTTAAAATGCAATATCATATTCTAAATCATATGAAATATATTTTAATCTATGGTATTTAACCTACATAGAATATCATAAATATATTTTCTATATTAAAATTATATAATTTTTCTTTAAATCGAGGTATTATGATCTCTTTATTCAATATTGGTAAAAAAATATCCTCCAACTTCCTTAACCTCAAAAAATCCTAGTTAAATATATAACCATTTAAAAAATAATGATACTCGATAAATTTCCTTCTTCAAAACCTCCTAAAATTATATATTTTATTACATTTTGGAATGCATGTTTACATTAAAATAACTTCCCAACATGGTATCTCAGCTAATGACTCAACTAACTCTTGAATTATATCATAGTGTTACACTAAAACATCAAAATTAATTACCAGAATAAAAAACTTATTCATTAAAATGTTTGACACATTGAATCATAGCACCATTATTGACTGATTTATTTTATTCTTCAAATTTTAACATTGTATAAATCCTTATATTTTTGTGAATTCAAGGATTTTTAAAATGAACCCTCTAATTTAAGACTTCCAAATTTCCATACTATAATAATTTCACAAGATTCAATGAAACTTATGAATCTTATGCAATTTCATAGCCTGTATATTTTAAACTTTAAATGGTATTTTTTTAGCACCCCATGACTTTACCATATTTTACTTTTAGAATAAATTTAATTTTCATGGCAGCTTACAATGCACACAACATCAGGTTTAAACAAAACGCTATTTAGTCATTTTTTCACAGTAAATTAAATTTTAACACTTATAGATAATTTATAGAGCTATTTTATATGATGTATATCCAATAAAATATTTTAAAATTCATCAAATATATTTTATAGGCATAAAATAAAAATAAACCGAATATTACACATAAAAACCTACATTTTTTATAAAAACAATTTTAGTTCCTTTTAATGAAGAATCTATTTTATATCCAATTTATAAGACTCTTATGTATTCTATTTTGAAATAATAAAATAATTATCTTAATTAATAATATAAAATAATTTATTTGGTTAAATGTTTCATATTTTTATGATAAGTTTCAGGTTTTTATGAATAGTTAAAAATACTACATTTTAATTGAAAAACCTTTTTTCATCAAAATAATTGTCAGTGTTAAATTATAATATTGAATGGTTTTAAATTATAAATAGATTATTATTTTATAATTTAATCTAATTTAGGTCATTGGTATCAATTTGACGTTGAATTTAAATATAAAAACACTTCAATATTTTTATGTTTAAACAATAATAATTCATTTTCTCACATTGTCAGCGGGATTAATTTTAAATTAAGTATTGTAACTTCTTTGTTTTGAATTTTTTAAAATGGATTACATATTTGGAATCATTGATTGAAAATTATATAAATAGGTTTTTTTACTTTTGAGAATATGAATATTAAAATTTATTAATATTATAATTACCATACTTAAGGGTAAATCTTGTAATTATGGGGAAAAATAACATTATAAAGATAATAAAATTACACTAAAACTTGTCCTAATTTTATTGGATGGGATTATTATCCAAATTATATTTCTTTTGAAATTATAACCCTTTTTAAGCCACTTTTTTTAGAATAAGACATTTATTATATTTTATTTAAAGAAAAGGGAAATATTGCATACTCATATTTTAGTAAATATACTAATTTTAATATATGGTTATAAATAAGATAGATTAGACTATAAATAGTCATTTGAAATCTAAATTTTCTTTATTTATCATGGTAATTTATATATAATTTTTAGGAAATAAATAATTATCTTAATTTTTTACACAATTATGATGTAATAATTGTCTAATTAATGGAATATAAAATAAATGATATTCAAAATATTAAAATAAATGTAATTTCATATTTTTAATTTCATACAAAAATTTTATGGATTAATTTTACTTGTTAGGTAGGAATTAATAGATTTCATTCCAACATATCATGTTTATATGATATTTTTAAAAATACAAATAATGTATAGTGTCAAAATTGACACTAATGATATTTTATCAAAATAATATTTTATTAAATTTTTTAAAAATCATATAAAATATTTAAAAATAAAAAATAATTATTATATGGTATAAAATGTTATAAATTGTCCATTTATGGTCTAATTGACACCAAATAAGTAAAAAGTACAACATTTTAATATAGAAAAAATTGTTAGCTTATTTAAAATTAAAATAGGTTAACTAAGGGTGAATCAAAATGATAAGGTTTAAAATAGTACCAAAACTTCTATAAAATATATTATTTCTAAGATTAAAACCTTATATAATCATATCTTAAAATAAATTTCATTTTGGTTGTATTTTTAATGATATTCAATTTATTATAAATAAATATTTTTGGATGTTCCAAAAGAGACCCCTGCCTCAATTATAAAAAGACATGTCCTACATCATATCATATAAACACTTTGATCCTTATATCCCAACCAAAACCTGACCACTTATCTTATAAAATTTTCTAAAATTATCTTATATCTTCTGGTCTTCTCAAAATACCAACTCATGTGTCCCTAAGTAGAGGTTCATAGGAGGTTCTCTAAAGAAGAGGTAATCATCATTACCGGCTCCTTTAAGATTATTTCTTCTTCTAATTCATATTTTTGTGTTGTTTACATTATAAAATAATAAATATAGTATCATATATATTCTAATATTTTATTATTGTTATGGTACAACCATATCCCAACTTTTACCCATCCCATGAAAAATGAAATCATCGTGTGGGCATACAAACGGCTTTCCACCTCCACATTGTGGTGTAATTTTTTTCATCACCACTTTTCTTTAAGGGGTAGAATGATAGAAATAATGAATATATATATATATCAATTATAACCTGATATTATTTCTTTATAATTAACATACCATCCAATTCTTTACCTTTTTCACCATTAAGGGAATGATATTGTCGCTTGTGCGTACGTACTGCCTATTATCTCCACGATGCAATGAGATTCATTTTCCGCATTAACAATTTTATAATGATTGAAAAAATTTATATGATGAATATATATAATATATAATAAATTAATATCATTCTATAAATTAAATATATATATATATCCTATGCATAAGAAATTATACTTACATGACAAAACATGCATAGTAAAACAAAGAAGCTAACACCTGAAACAAGGGTAATAACAAAATATTATTTAAGAAACAATATAAGAAGATCATATATGATATCATAAATTTTTATATAATTATGGTTTGATTTTATATCATGATTTAAACGATTATACATGTGGTTAAATCATAGTCAACTTAAGTAAAGTACATGGTAAAGGTTATTTCACAATCTCATTATTATTTGGGATTATTTGTACGTAAATATCTACTTGGGAATATTTATCATCCATGTCTATGTTTCTTAAAAAATAGGAAATATCTTTACCATTATAAAAAAAAATTAATGTTTTTTACCCTAGTTATACTTTTTATAAAATGGTTTAAAAGGAATATTTTTTTCATTTTGAAAACAATGTGCTTTATGGCTTTTTCAAAAGAATGAATGATTATTAAATTATGTGATGTTTGTGGATTTTTTTCTACCATCGTGACGTCTTAACATTTTTAATATAAACTTACAAGATTATAAGATTATTTTCAAAGGAAATTTTTTCTTTTATAATTGAATAGCTTTTAAATAAATGATTTCAAAGTAAAAAAGAGTATTTCTCTCAAGATATTTTTAATGATTTTATTAGAGTATTTTCATCTATGTAAAAATACCTTGTTAGATTCTATTATTTATTGAGGTTGATCTCTTATGGTATCATTTACCATATTTCATTGAATGATTTATGATTTCTATTATCTGTAGATTTTATATTTTGAAACAATTTATGGTTTATGGTTTAAGTATTCACATTTTTTATGATGGTTTTAATATGAATGTTTTTATTGATTACATTCCATCACCCCTTTCATATGAGGATTTCATTGGAATTCATTAGGGATGAGTGGGGACCACTATTACCCCTCAATGCATTTTTAGGTCTCATAAGACAAACTAGTTTGGGAATTCACTAATGACTTACCCGTTTATGTATGGTGTCTTGGTCGAAACCTTGACGGTATGATTATGATGTTTGGAATTATACATTCCATTATTAAGAAATTATTTTTTGATATTACATGTGATTATTTGATTAGTAGAATATCCAAGTCATTATTTATATAGTATTATTAGATTTATTCTTTCTATGTTATGTTCAATATTATATTTAAATGGCTTGGGTTTCTGTTATATACCTTTCCATAGAGTTTATAATTATTTATTAATGATAGATTATATTGTGTTATTCCCCGTACTGAGCATATATCCTCACCCCTTTATTATGTTTTATTTTTTCTCAGGATGCCAAGAAGTGAATTATGGCTGATATGTAGGGTTAAGCGAGGAGAATAATGATGTTATCAAAGGATTTTATATGGTTTATTTTATGTTTTAAATTGTAATTTAAGGTTAATGTATGTAATTTAGCTTCTAATTATTCTAAACTGATCAGTCCTTTGGGATTTGAGTATTGTATCTATTTAAATATAATAAAGGAAGGCACTAACTCTAGACTACTAGGATCGCGGTCATTGCAATTGGTATTAGATAAATTTTAATAGAAACCATGTAAAATGGATTTATAAAAACAAAGATTTGGGAACATAACCCAAATATTGAATTTAAGGATAATTATAGAAGAACGTCCTAGAATTTTGGTAAGTTAGTGATTATGTGGGTCTTTCTCAAAATATATCCAAGTCTGGATACTACAATTGGACGTGGTTTTTGAGCAGATGTACCAAGGGGTAATTACTCTGAAAATTTGTGTCATACCTAACTCAATGCAGCCTGGTACAAGACAAAGAGACTTACTGTGCACCTGGTTTAAAACTCTTAGGGGATATGATTAGGTAAATTCATGTATTCTTTAAAAACCATTATAATGTATTTAAAGTTAAATATGTCCCCAAAGAAACGATGTTTATGATTATTATTTATTCATAAATTTTAAATTTATTTTAAGTGTTTTACTAGTTAAAAATTATGAATTATTATTTATAACCTAATCTAGTGTATAAAATTGTTTAGGAATATCACCTTGTATAAGGAATGGAAACTGTTTCAATGAACGTAATCCATGTAGGTATTTCCCTCATATGAAAGATAATGATGTTGGAGCTAGAGCTATAACTGGTGTTGACTGACTTATAACTATACTGGGATAGTTGACACAGGTTATCAATAATAACTTTACCCATAAAGATCGTCCTTATCCCCAACAAAAAGGAACAATGTTAAACTGCTTCATGAGACAACAACCTCCAACATTCAATGAGACTAAAAACCCATCTGTAGCCTAATTGTGGATAATTTCCTTAGAGAATATATTTCTTAATTTGGGAAGTAATGAAAGGGAGAAGGTTTTCATGGAATTTTATCATCTCTCAAGGGATGAATATCAATGTTATTCACTAATTATAAACACGATGGAGGAATAATAAATATCAAAAATGTAATAGAAGGATTTTAAATACATTTTCTTATAAAAATATTTCCCTCATGAACAGTGAGTAGATATAGAGACACAATTCTTGAATCCTAAGAAAAAACATGATGATAATGTTTCTAAATATAAATCTAACTTTAAAAGTTTATCAATGAATTCTATGGATTACATATGTAATCTAAAGAGAAATATTGATTGATTCATGGATGGGTTAAAACTATTCCTCTAAAGGGAACTAGTTTTCCAAAATTTCTCATCATATAAAGATATAGTCTCGTGTTCTATCAAGATAGAAAAATAATTCTATAATTATTATTAATTTAAAGGAAAACAAAAAAAGAATAGGTTTTTTAACACTTTGGAAAAATAAATTAATAAAATGGGAAAATGGGAGAGTTGAATTTCCATCCTGTGATAATTGTGGGGAAAACACCATGGTACATGCCTTGAGGGAATGAGAGTTTATTACAAGTGAGGATGGAAAGGACATCGGGCCCATTATTACAGGGGAAATAAATAATCTATTAATTGGTAGTGTTTCAACTTTAAAGATATGGGACATTATGTAAATTATTTTCCTAAGCAACAAGAAAACATTCCCCAAAAAAGTCCAAGGGAGCAAGGCAATGCTTATGAGATCACAAATGTTGAGGTTAAAGTTCCAAATAATTTGGTTGTATGTACTTTAATTATCTCATCAAACTTATCCAATGATTTTTTTGAGTTAGAAACATCACATTCATTTATATCATCCCATTGTTTTAAGAAAATTAGTCATTTACCTTTTTATTTAATAAAGTAGCTGTTAGTTAAAGCACCTAAAGGGAAGTCACATTGAAATAAAGATATGTCGGTCAGTCCCCTTTATGACACATAAACAAGGTTTACTTTTTAACCTTGTCATCATAAATATGGTTGATTTGGATATAATCCTTGGTATGGATTAGATTTCAAAATATGATGTGAAAATATATTTCAAGATGAAGGAAATTGCAATTTGTGGGGTGGAAGAAGAATACCTTATATTTAAAACAGAAACTTCATTATCTGATTCTTATCTAGATCCACCCCCAGTTTCTCTAATAAATTAAATTCTTAGGGAGGAAGAGAAAACAACATCTAGGGATAAAGAATGTAATATTCAAATTAATTATATACCTATTTTGTAGGAAAAAAATTATATATTTCCTAAGGAATTACCTGGACATCCCTTAGAGTGTGAAGTTTAATTTTCCATTGATTTAACCCCTAATGTAAGACTAGTATCAAAGACTCCATATAGAATGGATCCTGTGGAATTGGTGGGGTTGAAGAAACTACTAAGGTATTTGGGTGATAAGGGATTTATTCACCCATGTGTTTCATTATGGGTAGCCCATGTTCTATTCATTATGAAGAAACATAGATCCATGAGGTTATGAATTGATTATAGGAAAATAAATTCTATTACAATAAATAGAAAGTATCCTCAGAATAAAATTGATGAATTGTTTGATCAAATTTACGGTGCCTAATATTTCTCAAAGATTGATCTGCATTATGGGTATCACTAATTACAAGTAAAAAAGGAATACATTCTGAATACATCATTTCGGATGAGGTATATACATTACGATTTTACAGTAATTCAATTTGGATTGACTAATTCTCCCTTTTTATAGACATAATGAAAATAGTGTTCAAGGAATATATTGATGATTTTTTGGTGGTATTCATTGATGATATTATTGTGTATTATAAAAGTTATAAAGATCATGAGAATCATTATCAGATTATTCTTAAGACTTTTTGAAGGGAAGAGATATGTAGGAAATTTAGTTAGTGCGATTTATGGATTCAAGAAGTTACTTTGCTTGGCCATATTATCTCCAATTATAAAATTTTAGTTGACCCTGTAAAGATAAATGCTATCAGATAATGTCCTACAACAAAAAAATAATATAGGTGTGTAGTTTTATTGGTTTGAAAGGTTATTATCAGTGGTTTATTCAGGATTTTTCCTGATTTTCTAACCCATTAACCAATCTTACATATAAAAGGGTTACGTTTTTTGGACAAGGGAATATAAATAATGTTTTAATTATCTAAATATAATATTAGTCAATGCTCTAAGTTTTACTCTACCATCTATAAGTGATGGTTTTTTTATAAAAGTGATGCATCAAATAGGGTATTTGTTTGTGACCAAATGAAAAATAATAAAGTTATCTCATATTCATCAAGGCAATTGAAGACTCGTAAACAAAACAATCTAACCCATGATATGGAGATAGCGGTTGTAATACTTGACTTGAAAATATTGACACATTATCTATATGGTGAAATATGTGAGATATAATCATATCATAAAATCCTGAAATACATCTTCTCACATAAATAGATCAACATGAGATAGAGGTGATGGCCCAAACTACTCAAGGATAATCATTTCTCAATAAACTACAACCCAAGTAGAGAAAATAAGGGAGCACATGCATTGATTAGGAAGTATCATAGAGTTATAACCCAAATGAGTATTGAGAAGGATCCTATGTTCATGGACCTAGTAAATATGGATATGGGAATTTCAAAGGAATTTGATACATCAATCATCTTTAAAATGACTGAAAACCCATATTTATTTGAGAAGATAGGGAATTATCAATCTGATGATGAGGAATTCCAGAAGAAGGTTAAAATTATAAATGAAGGAAAATTAACTGAATTTGTTTGTGAATATGGTGTTATAATATTTGGAAATGTGTTCCATCTATACCTGGTCTAAAAAGATAATTATTGGATGATGCTCATAGATCAAATTTCTCTATACACCCACATAGCACAAAGATGTAAAGAGACTTCAAGTAATAGTTTTAGTGGGATAACATAAAGTGTGAAATTATTGATTATGTTTCTATATGTTTGGTTTGTTAACAAATAAAAGTTGTGAGGTATCATCCTAAAGGAGTCCAACAATCACTTAATATTCCTATGTTTAAATGGAATGAAATTTCAATGGAGTTTTTCCTAGGACTTCCAATAACTCCTAGGAAGAATGATGGAATATGAGTTATAATTGATTTCCTAAGACAAATCTACACATTTTATTTCTATAATAGAAGACCTACCTCTTGAGTACTGTACTATTGAAGTTGTATGACTTCATAGGGAACCTCTATCAATTGATTCTCATTGATATCCCCTCTTTACATAAAACAATCTGGAAAAGTCTTTTGAAGGCTATTTATATTGATCTTTAATTGAGCACTTCCTAACATACTCAAACTGATGGATAGTTTGAAAGAACATTTTAAAAAATTGAAGACAATTTGAGGTCATGCTCACTCAACTTTAAAGGTATGTGGTTTCAATACATACCTTTGGTAGAGCATTACTGCAACAACTGTTTCTATTCAAGTATTTAAATGGCATCATATAAATCATTTTATGGAAAAATATGTTGTACTCCAACTTGTTGGAATAATGTTGGTGAAATGAAACATATATGACCATAACTTTTTGAATAAACAATAACTAAGGTAAAGGCTATTTAGGATCACATTAAAGTAGCAAAAAGTAGGTATAAGAGTTATACTGATAATCAAAGGAAAGATTTAGAGTTCCATGTGGGAGATCATGTTTTCTTGAAATTATCTCCATGGAATGGGGTTATAAGGTTCAATAAGAAAGTTAAACTTAGTCATAGGTATATCTCACCCTTTTATATTTTTTAAAGGGTTGGAGTTTTTGTTTATCATTTGGAAATGTTGTCTAATCTCTCAAAAGTACATGATGTGTTTCATATATCTCTAATAAGTTTTTGCATGATTAACCCAACACATGTGCTCACTGCTGATGAAATAGATTTGGATCATGTCCTTTCTTATTTTGATTAACGCTTATAATTTCTTGTTACTAGATATCAAGTATTGAGGAATTGGATGACTCATCTGATAAAGGTACTTGGGAGAAATCACAAAATGGAAGAAACAACATGGGAACCAGATGATTCTATGAATAAGAACTACACACATATTTTTTAGAAGGTAACACCTCTAAAATTTCAAGGAATTTTTTTTGTAGGAGTTAAGAATGTATCACCCCAAGATTATACCCTATTTCTCTTTTAGAATAAATTTATTTTTTGTGACAACTTACATTGCAGGCAATGCCAAGTTTAAACAAAACACTATTTATTCATTCTTTCCACAGTCAATTAAATTCTAATATTTATGGAGAATTTATATATTTATTTTATATTTTATCTATCCAATAAAATATTTTTACATTCATCCAATATATTTTATAGGCAAAAATGATAACAACCCCAATATTACACATAAAAACCAATATTTTTTATAAAAAGAGTTTTATCACCTCTTAATGAAGAACCTATTTTAAATCCCGTTTTGACACTTTTATATATTATATTTGAAAACATAAAATTATTATTTTAAAGAGGAATATAAAAATTTACTTTGGTAAAAAAATATTTGTAGTTTTTTATAAGTTTTAATTTTTTATGAATAGTGAAAAATACTAAATTTTAATTGAAAACAACATTTTTCATAAAAATAATTTATAGTGTTAAAATATATTATTTAATGGTTTTAAAGTATAAATAGATTTTTATTTTATCATATAATCCAATTTTTTTCATTATTATAAATTTTTGATTTAATTTAGATATAAAAATGTTTCAATCTTTTTTATGATAAACTTTAATAACCCACTTTCTCACCTCGTCAACGGGATTAATTTTAAATTAATTACTGAAACTTATATATTTTTTATTTCAAAAAAATGTATTACATTTTTGGAATAAATGGTTTCAAATTATGTAAATAGGTTTATTTTATATTTGGATATATGAATAGTTGAATTTAGTAATATTTTAATTTCCACAGTTAATGGTAAATCAAGTAATTATGGGTAAAAATAAAATTATAAAAACTATAAAATTACCCTATAACTTGTCCTAATTTCATTTTATGTGTTTTTTATGACCAAAAGGGTCCTTTTTAAAAAAATATAACCCTTTTTAAAATCACTTTTTTCAAATAAGACATTTATTATATTTTATTTAAAGAATTGTTAAAGATGTCATACCCATATTTTAATAACTATACCAATTTTAAAATATATATTTATAAATAAGATAAATTCAAACTATAAATATTCATTTGAAATATATAATTTTTTTCTTTATCATGGTAATTTATCTTTAATTTTTAGGAAATAAATAATTACCTTAAAGGTTTATACAACTATGATGTAATAATTGACTAATCAATGGAAATATATAACAAATGATATTATAAATATTAAAAGAAATATAATTTGATATAATTAATGTCATCCAAGAATTTTATGGATATATTTTACATGTTAGGGATTACTTAATAGAGTTGGTTTAAAGATATCATGTTATTAATATTTTTTAAAAAAGACAAATAATGAATAGTGTCAAAATTGACATCAATGACATTTTATCAAAATTATATTATATTAAATTATTTATAAATCATAATACATAATTAAAAATACAAAATAATTATTATATGGTCTAAAATTTTATAAATGTTTCATTTGTGGTATAATTGAAATCAAATAAGTAAAAAATTAAACATTTTAATTTTGAAAATTTTGTTACCATAGTTAAAATTAAAATAGGTTAACTAAGGGTGAATATAAATGATAAGATTTAAAACAATACCAAACCTTGTAAAAAATATATTATTTTATAATATTACAACATTGTATCATCTAATATTTGAATAAATGTAATTTTGGTGGTATTTTGATTCATATTTAATTATTTTAAATTAATATTTTATATAAATTCCAATAGTGCCCCTCACCTAAATTATAAAAAGGCATCTCATAATGCATCTATTTTCATCAATTTTAGCATTCTATCTCTACCAAAACCTACCCATTTATCTTATAAACTTCCCTATATACATCCTAGAGGTTATGTTCTTCTCAAAAGACCAACCCTATTGTCCTTAAGAGGATATCCAAAGGAGATTCTCTAAAGAACAGGTAATCATCTTTACTAACTCCTATAGGATTTTTTCTTGTTCTACTTCATATTTATGTGTTATTTATAGTATAAAGTAATAAATCCAATATAATATGTGTGTTATGATGCTATTATTATTTTGGTATAACCATATCCCACATTTAAATGAGTTCAAGGATGCCAAACATTTACTTTGACATTGTTGTAATTTATGCTTTCAAATGTAATGTGAGACTCAAGTATGTATCTAGTTTACCAATACTAATAAACTATTTAGTCCTTTGGGATGTGATCACATGTATCTTATTCCAATGAAAAAATGTAATAACAAAGTCTAGGGTACTATCCTAAGGGCCTTTATAGTTGGTATCATAGAAAGTTTATTTAAAAATTTTGGAATTGGATTTAGGAAAACATATATTGGGTGATATATCCATATGATTGACTTTGAGGATAATTTTAAGTATAATATATCTTCATAATTTTTTGGTAATGTTGATATTACTTGGTTTTCCTAGAAAAAAATCCTTTTTGGAAACTAGAAGTGGATGTATATCTGGAATAGTTGTACCTACGGGTAATAACTCTGAAACGTTTTCATTGGGATTTGACTCAATCATCACCTAGTTCATGACAACGGGAATTAATTCACACCTAGTTTGACAATCCAAGAGGATATTCTTGGGTTAATTCAAATTTTCATTTTAAACCGTCATGAAAAATCTGAATAGATGATGACAATGAATAACCTAGGGTAAACCTAAGGTGTCTTATATTGAAAATAAGGTTTCGTGATTTATACATACTAAAACTGATTATATGGTTTTCCCATTATGATTATTATTTCTCACACTATGATTTTTGGTTTTAGATAATGGATAGAACCCAAAGGAATCATGTAAACATTGAATATAATGGATAGTGTGGTGATTATAAGAAACCAAATGGGATGATAACTAGAGTAAAAGATATTGTTATTTTTCCAAATCAGTTATCAAGTTATATGATTAACTACCTACACATTATCCAACTCTTGAACTCACCAAAAAAGAACATAATGGAGTCTATTAAGAGAATGAGTGATGGAGACCATGTAGGAAAGAAGGATCAATTTACTATATGTCATAAATCTAGAAATAGACATTGATAAGAATGTATCAAAGGAGAATAAAATAATATTATATGTGGAAGAGAAAATATTAGAGAAATTAATTATTGAGGAAGAGTGAGGATTTTAGCGGAGAAAAATAAATTTCATACTATAAATACATTTATAGTTCATTGTCTTGAATGTGGGGAACCTGGACATTATCTAATTCAATACCTTATTTTAATTGTAACATCCCAAGTAATTATAGAATAATAATTTTTCATATCTAATAATATTTATGAATTAGATGTTAATTTTACTTTAAATTTGTCTTTATATCTGATAGCATAACTAACATGCAACAGTGGGTTTCTCTAAAATATTATGTTGCACACAAGAATGAGTTATACCGAGAATTAATATATTATCAATATTATTATTTTAAATCGTAGTTATCACCTAATCGTTATATTTGTAGGAATGAAAATAATAAACTATATTATGTTTACACAACTTTATTATATATTTTTTATTTCTTATAATAAATTTTTAAGGCTTAAAATGGGAATGAATTCACTTTTAAGTATAAAATACTTAAATATTTCCAAAAGGTAGGTTTACCGCCTTTTGATGGAGAACCCTTTTTAAATCTAGTTTTTTTCACTTTTATTTGTCATATTTTATAAAATAAACTACTTGTTTGGAATTTGGATATCAAAATTTACTTTGGTTAAATTTTGGGTATTTTTCTGATAATATTCATTTTTTAATGAATAGTGAAAAATAATGTATTTTAATACAAAATTGTCTTTTCATATAATTTATTTATATTATTAGATTATCCTTTTACATGGTTTTAAATTATAATTAAATAAATTTTTATTCATTTAATACAATTTATTCACTAGATGTAATTTCAAATTAAAATTAAATAGAAAAACAATGTGAACTTTTGAACATTTTACTTAAAAACCCCATTTTCTCGATTCGTCAATGGGATTAGTGTAAAACCTAATTTAACAACTTCATTGAATTGAATTTTCAAAAAGTTATATGCATGGTTGTACTCAATATGAAAATTTTGGTATAATAGGATCAAAATAGTTTTCATGAATACTAACTTTAGTATTTTATTTACAACGATTATAGGTAAATAGGGTGATTAAAGGTAAAATTAATATTATAGAATTATAAAATTATCCTAACACATATCCTTATCTTATTTTATGATATATTATCAACCATGACCATTGTTTGGTCAAATTATGACTTTTGGAATCCACTTGGGTGTGATTATGACATTTATATCATTTAATTTAAGGTAAAGGAAAATATGTCATAAATATGTCTCTTCTTTCTAAAAAAATATTAATATGGGGTTATATAAGTGATATATTTGACTATTAATAGTCCTTATAAATATAAAAATATTACCTACATCATGGTAATTTATTTATAATTTTTAGTGATTAAATAATTAAATTTAATTATGACACAGTAATGATGCATTAATTGATTTATTTAAGAAAGAATCAAATAAATGATATTAATAATATTAAAATAAATAAAATATTAAATATTTGATGCCATACACGAATTTTTTCTATTACTATGACATGTTAGGATTCAGTTAATGTATTTTTTCCCTAACAATTCTATTTTTTATGATATTTTAAAAAACTCATGTAATGAATAGTGTCAGAATTAGCATAATTCATATTTTAAAATAAAAAATATTTAATTAAATGATATAAAATTTATAAAAAATATTTATTTGACCTATAAGTTTATATAACTCTTTAAATTTCATTAATGACTCTTTCAATGGTCTTTTGGCATGATTTGGTAATTATTTTAACTCTCAATGTGTAAATTACTTAATAAAAAGGTAAGTGTTAAAAAAGGTTAAATAAAAAAAGAGAAGGATTAGAAATTATTCAAAACATGTATAATTATCATTGTATGAGTATATTTAGACCAGTATCCATAATATATTACAACTAAATCAACTTGGACTCATTTGGAATCAAAATGTAATTTATATTAATTTAATACTTTTAATAATTCCAAGGGTGCCCCTCCATTCTCCTATAAAAAGACACACATTCCTCTCTTTTACTCACACTTCAAATAGCATTTGGTTCATCCAAGATCTTTCCAAACCCATTCTTATAATCCCTAAACACATTATTGAGGCCTTATTTCAGGAATAACACCCTTATTAGAGGTTTTAGGGTGTTAATAAAGGTGATCATCTAAAGGAAAAGTAATGTTTTTATTTAAGTGTTTCCATTTTATTTATTCTTCCAGTTACTTTAAATATCCTTCATCCATGAGTAACTAATAATTCTAGGATCCTAAATATAATGATATTTTATTATGTTAATATCATCACCTACATTCATCTCTACTTACATTAAATGGGAAAGTAATTAATTATTAGTGAATACGTGTGAACTATCACATCCACATACCGATCTAATTTATTTTTCATAATCATCTCTCACGACTGGTTATAATAATGAAATTAATGTTCATATTAGATATTAATTACAAATTAATCATTATATGATAATAATATATTAATTATGTTCTTACTTTCCATTCGAATAAAATTGATAATGTTATTCGTGCATATGTGTGAACTATCACCTCCATAAAGTAATGTGACTCTTTTTTATTCATTATATCACTTATATGATATATATACATATATTTAAATAATTATAATTATTTTAGTAATATTTTCATAATTATGGAAAGATAAAATAATAATTACCTTATTTCCATAATGATCAATGAAAAATGAAAATGTTACTCATGCATACGTACAACCTACCGTCTCCATGATTATAACATTTTTTCATTATTCATACCATAAATAAATTGTTTGATTTACATAGTATAATTTATGTATAAAATTTATTATTATTTCATAAATTTTATTCTGGATATTATGGAATTATGACCACATGGACTATTAAAATCAAGCCAAGTTCATTTTTATCTCAAGTATCGAATATCAACTAAACATTTGATATGAACATAAATAATTATGTAATTTTTATAAAAAGAAAATAATTAAATAAAAGGAATAACAACCTTGAAAATTGTTATTAATCAAGTAAAAATTAACCCAAGTTTATTATTTAGGAATATAATGATTTTACATGATGACTCAGAATCGCTATAAGGGACTTCGACTCAATATCCTTTCATTGAGGTATATTTCAATAATATACATGACCTTCTTTTATAGAGTTTATAGTTATCCCCTTTGAATTTTAATTTCATTAAATTTTTTTCAAATGTGATATTTTTCTATGAAGAGTTTTATTAAACAAAAAAAAGGAATGCGTTTTTTAACATACGCAGTAACAATAACTTTTTCGCCGCCATGGCCAATATTTGATATTTTGGATTCCTCTATAATAATTAATGTTTTTAAAAGAAAAATAAATACCATATTCCATTTTCATGTATTTTAGTATTGAAAGTTTTTTTGTATGGAGAGATAATATCAATTTTTTAAAATTATATATTGTGATTTCAATATAGAAATGTTATTTTTCCTTTATGATTGTTAATGTGTTGTTATTATGTTATGGTAATTGGGAAATTCTTATGTATATAGGTGGTTCCATGATAAAGTGAGGTTATTTTATCTCTTTATATCTCTCCAATTCATTTGGTAATAATTTCTAGTTAAATTATAAGTTTTATCCTAAGAAATTTAGGGAATATACTGTGATGGGTATTCCAAATTTAACCATGAAGATTACTCCCTATGTAGCTTTAAAAGCTATAATGTAAGTATGATAGGGATGCCACAAGTTACCTTTATGATTTATTGTTTCTAATAGTTTATTCATGAATCTTATTATTTCATGAGTTTTATTAAATATTTTATGTTTTATGGGTTAAATTATGATTTGTGGGAAAAAAATAATGAGTTTAAAGTATTCATGGACTAATGGTTTCATTCCTTATTTTATATATCTTACTAAGATTTTTGTGCTCATCTAATGTTTTTGAAATGTTTTTCAACATTTTATAATGATGGTTAAGAAAAATGAATAATTAAAGATGAATGTTATGAATATTATTATCAAGAAAAATAAATTCTTATTTATTTTTAAATGTTTTTTATTATGAAAAAATGGATATTGAGTAGACTTGTCCACATTGTAATATTTGAGTTGTTATGTAATAGCTATGGCCTAATTCTCTGAAACTCTAAATCTGAAACTATCCCAAATTTTAATTCTATATTTAACACAAGATTGTGTAATGTTTAAGGTTGAGGGCTTATAGTTAGTATTATAGGTTGGTTTAGAGAACATTAGGGGTTAGAATATTATTAACAGAATATCCAAAAATGATTTTTACTTTATGGTTAAATTGAAATATTATAGATATTGAATATTACCATGTTGTTTCATCTAAGATATATTTTTTTAGAATGGATTTCCATAGAGGAAACAGGAAATCTATACTGGGACAACATCTAGAGGAAAAAAACCTTCCAAATCCGCATATTAAGATAGTTAGAATCGAAACTGAATAGTTTGTTACAGTGATGCCTCAGTTGACTCTGGAAATAAATGGTGGTGGTGTCCATTCATGTGATCAACCATATCAATGAAAGAGTAATATATAGGTAGTGTAGTATTTCATGAGGAAACATCCCTCATCATTCATATGATCATCTGACCCTGTTCTAGATGAAGGGTGGATTAAAGCACTAGAAAATATTTTGATGTCATGGGGTGTACAGACAATCAAAAGGTTAGTCTTTCCATTTACAATTTTTTAGGTGAAGCCGATCAATAGTGTTATATAGTTAATAATATCTGATACACTGAGGATATTGATGCTCTTGAGTGGGAGGAATTTAAAAATATGTTTCTTGAGAAATATTTTCCTAAGGAATTTTGACTTTGGATGACAAAACAATTATTATAATTGTGGTAGGAGGATGACTCAATGACTACTTACGAAGCAATATTAACTCGATTAGAAAGGTTTTTTCCAAATTTCATTTGGGATCTTGATAGTAAAATAAATCTTTTTTACTAAGGATTAAATTCAATGTATCGAAGGGAGTTAGATTCTTGTGAGTTCAAAAGTTATGAAAAAATTGTTTGATGTTCAGAGAAAGTGGAAATGGGTTTTAATGATGATCATTTGTTCTTTGAAAAGTAGTAGAATAAGTAGTTGAGGTATATATTTAAAGGAAGAATTATTCAAAAAATCAACATGGTAATAAAATTAATTTTACAATTTGTGAAAATTGTAGTAAAAACACACTGGATAATGCCTTAGTAATTCTAGTAAGTTCTTCTATTATGGTAAAATGGGATATAAGGCTCAGAACTATACTGAAATATATCAAGTTAGTGGTTAGAAAAATTATGATTTGCAGTCAGTAAAATATTTTAAGTTCAATGAGATGGGTAATTATAAAAATGATTGTCTGATGAAGAACATGAATTATGGGAAGAAGTCGGAATATAAGTAGAAAGATTTTTTGAAATCATTTGAAACTACTTTAGGAGATGTTGGGCCATCAAATGAAGTGGTATTAGGTATAGTTTTTGTTTATTTAGATTATTACAATGTATTTTTTGATTCATGGCCTACACATTCTTTCATCTCTGAAACTTTTTATGGTAAATTAGAAATTTCACTTCAAGAAATGAACCAATAACTTATAGTAAAAACACCTAGGGGAAATGTTGAAGCAAATAGAAATTATGATAATATTTATATCTTTATATGTGGAAATAATTTACCTAGAAACCTTGTTGTTTTTTCCTCTAGTAGGGTTTGATGTTATTCTAGGTATGGATAGGGTTTTTGTTTACCATGCTAAGATTGATTGTAGAACTAAAAAGTTTTATTTTCAGAAATACTTTCAATTTGTGTACAATAGTGAACCCTTATCATTGGTAACATATTAGGAAGATGAGAAAATATTAAAAATGGAAATTAATTTTACTATGCACATATTTTTGAAAACAAAGGAACTGTTCAGATTAATGATGTTCCAGTGGTAAATGGGTATATTGATGTTTTTTTGATGATTTGTCTCGTATTATACCTAATTGAGAAGTTAAATTTAATATTGGCTTAGTTCCTGATACTATTATAATTTCAAAATCCTCTTATCAAATGGCTCAAATAGAACTTTTGGAGTTGAAAAAGCAATTGCAGTAGTTATTAGATAACAGTTTCGTTCATCCTACTACTTCACTATGGGGTGCTCCCATCATGTTTGTTAAAAATAAATATGGTTCAATCAGACATTGAATTGATTATAGATCCTTGAATAACATCAATATTAAATAAAAGTATCCATTACCTCATATCAATTATTTTTTGATCAGATCTTGGGAGAACAATATTTTTCGAAGGCTGAGTTGAGTTCGGGGTACCATTAGTTGAAAGTAAAGAAAGTAGACATTTTGAAAACTGAAATTCAAACTAGATATGGCCATTATGAATTTTTATTTATGTTGTTTATATTAACTAATTCACCATATATATTCATGGATCTTATGAATAGAATATTACATGAGTTATTGGATAAGTTTTTGGTTGTTTTTATTGATGACATTTTGGTATATTCTAAAAGTAAAGAGGAGTATGAAAGTCATCTAAGAGTTATTTTTCAAAACTTAAAAGAAAATAAGTTGTATGGTAAATTCATCAAGAGTGAATTTTGGTTGAAATAAACTTATTTCCTTGGTCGCATTATTTATAAATATGAAATAACCATTGATACTATGAAAATGAATGTTTTTGAAAAATGGCCAAGACCCACAAATATAACTGAGTTTTGTAGTTTTATGGGTTTAGTGGGATATTACCATAGGTTTATTGAAAATTTTAAATAGTTATCTACCTCACTGACTAATTTAACTTGAAAATATGTTAAGTTCATATTGAACAATAATGTTATGGCTATATTCAAGAATTCAAAAGAAGATTGGTGAATGCTTCAGTTCTGGACCTACCTTCTAGAAATAGTGAATTTGTTATTTATAGTGATGCTTCATTGAAAGAAAATGTTTGTGTCCTGATGAAGAGTGGTTAGGTAATTGCTTATGATTTATGTTATATTAATCCTCATGAGTTAAATTACCCTACACAATATCTGGAATTATCTACTATTGTTTTTGCTTTAAAAATTTGGAGGCATCATCTATATTGAGTAAAATGTGAAATATATACTGACCAAAAAAGTTTTTATTCTATATTTATTCATAAAGAATTGATCATGAGATATAAAAGATGGATGGAAGTAATCAAATATTATGATTACACCATTCATTACCATCCAGATAAATCAAATAAGGTAGTCGATGCTTCGAGTCAGAAAAGTAATGCTAAATTAACCATGTTAAATTAGAAACATGATCCTTTGGTTAATGATTTGACAAACATTGGCATGGAAGTTGTTACTGCTGTAAATTCCTCTATTTTGTTTCAAGTTTAAATGTAATCATCTCTATTATGCTAAATTAGGCAAGAACAAAAGGAAGATAGTCAATTGCATAAAAAGTAGAATTGGTTCAGAAGGTTACGTTTCCTAAATTTAACATTGATAAAGATTTTGTTTTAAGATTTGGGAATAGATTATGTGTGCCTTGTAATTAATAATTGAAAAAAGATGTATTATGTAAATATCATAATTCCCCATTTTCAGTTTATCTTGACAACACAAATAAGTATAGAGACCTTCGAGAGTATTAATAGTGGGATGGAATGAAAAGAAATATTATTGAATTTACTATGAAGTGTTTAACTTGTCATCAGGTTAAAGTAGAGTAGTAGTTTCTAAAGGGGGTACTTAATCCTATGTTAGTTCTATATTAGAAATGGGAAAATATATCCATGGATTTAATAGTGGGATTGTGAAATAATTCTTGAGTTAATAATGTTATCTCGGTTATTGTTGATCGATAAACTAAATATTCTCATTTTCTTCCCATTCTAGATACTCTATCTCTAGATAAAATTCCATACTTGTATATTAAAGAGATAGTCATGTTACAGGGAGTTACCCTATCAATTGTATCTAATCATGATCCAAAGTTCACTTATAACTTTTAGAAAGGCATTCAAAATTTATTGGTTACTCAATTAAATTTTGGTACATCTTTTCATCCACAATCAGATGGGCCAATAGAATGAATAATTAATACCATAGAAAATAATATATTTTCTTGTTCAATGGATTACCAGGGAAGTTGGGATCAACATCTCTCTTTGGTTGAGTTTTCTTATAATAATTTGTTTCATTCCACTCTACAGATTGAACCATGTAGGGGAATTATATGGAAAGCGATGTTGAACTCCAGATTTTAGGGGTGAAGTAGTTGAAAGGAATTTTATGTGACTAAAATTGGTAGAATATATGTCAAAAAAAGTTTATTTGATTCAGAAACACATGAGGACATCTCATAGTAGGGAGAAATATTTACAGATAAATGGAGGAAATATCTTTATTTTGAGGTAGGTTATCATGTCTTTCTCAAAGTTTCTCCATGGAAAAGTATGATGTGTTTTGGTAAGAAAGGGAAGTTTAGTCCATGGTTCATTGGACCCTATGAAATCCTAGAGAAAGTTTGATCAGTTTTCTACCAAGTTGTTTCACTTTTAATTTTATCCTAGGTACACAATTTTTTTCATGTTTTAATGTCAAGAATGTATATGATAGATAAATCTCATGTTTTGGGTCTATAAGTAGTTTAGTTGGAAGAGAATATTTCTTATGAGGAACATCCAGTATAGATTCTTGAACATAGAGAGAAAGTGTTTTGGAATAAGGGGATTCATCAAGTTAAGGTATTGTGTAAAAACCATATTTTTGATGAGAAAACATGGGAATATAAAGATTCTATGAGGGATAAATAACCCCCCCCCCCCAATTATTTTATAAGTAAATAAAATTGTGAGGATGCAATTTCTAAACGGGCGGAAGGATGTAACATCCCAAATAATTAAAGAATATTACCTTTTTATATCAATTAATATTTATGAATTACATATCATTTTTATTTTAAAGGGGATTCTAGGTTTGATAGTGTACCTTATATGCAACAACAGGTATCTCCGAAATCTTATGTTGCACACAAGACTGAGTTATACTGAAAGATAATATATTATTAATATTATTATTCTAAATGGTAGTTATCACATAATCATTGTATTGGTGGAAATGAAAAGAACTAAAAATATTATGTTTAAACATGTTTATTAAATATTTTTACATTTTCTAATAAATTGTGGTTGCTTAAATGAGAATAAATCCAATTTTAAACATAAAATATTCAAATATTGTTAAAATATAGTTTTACCACCTTTTGATGGAAAACAATTTTAAAATATAGTTTTTTAACTTTTATATGTTCTATTTGACAAAATAAACTTATTCTTTATAATCGATAAATAAAAATTTACTTTGGTTTAATTTTTGGTATTTTATGATAATATTAATTTTTTAATGAATAATAAAAAATACTGCATTTCAATTCAAAATTTTCATTTCATATAATTTATTTATATTGTTATATTATCCTTTTACATGGTTTTAAGGTATAATTAGATTAATATTTTATTATTTAATCCAATTTATTTCATTGAATTAAATTTCAAATAAAAATTAAATAGAAAAACAATGTGAACTTTTGAACGTTTCACTTAAAAAACACATTTTCTTGATCAGTCGACAGGATTAGTGTCATACCTAATTTAACCACTTACTTGAATTTAATTTTAAAATATGTAAATACATGTTTGTAATCATTATGAAAAATTCGGTCCAATATGATCAAAATAATTAGTGGTGAATAGTAATTTTTTAATTTTATTTACCACAGTTAAAGGTAAATAAGGTAATTAAAGGTAAAATTAATATTATAATATTAATAAATTACCCTTACACTTTTCCTAATCTTATTAGATGAGTTATTATCTACCATGACCATCCTTGGGTCAAAATTGTGACCTTTGGATGTCACTTGGGTGTGATTATGACATTTATAACATTTAATTTAAAGGAAAATATGTGATACATATGTCTCTTCTTACTAAAACAATTTTAATATGGAATTATATAAGTGATATCATCTACTATGAATAGTCCATAGAAATATAAAAATATTACCTACATCATTGTAATTTATTTATAATTTTTATTAATTAAATATTTAAATTTAATTATGACACAATGATGATGTAGTAATTTATTTAATAAAGAAAGGATCAAATAAATGATATTAATAATATTAAAATAAATATAATTTGAAATATGTGATGTCTTCCTTGAATTTTATGGATTACTATAACATTTTAGTATTGATTTAATGTATTTTTTTGAATAAATAAAGTTTTTAGGATATTCTAACAAAGTCATGTAATGAATAAAGTCAAAATTAACATAATTCATATTTTAAAATATAAAATATATAATAAAATGATATAAAATTTATAAAACTTATTTGACCAAAAATTTGATATAACTCTACAAATTTCATTAATTACTCATTAATTGGTCTTTTTTCATGATTTGGTAATTATTTTAACTGTTAAAGTATAAATTACTTCATAAAACAGTAAAAGTTAAAAAGGTTAAATCAAAAAGAAAAGGATTAAAAAAATTAAAGATTGTCTATTTCTGATTTGATAACTATATTTAGACCCCTAATAATCTTATATTAGAAAAAAATCAAGTTGTAGCCATTTTTAATATAAATTTTATTCATATTAATTTAATAATTTTAATAATTCTAAGGGTACCCCTCCCCTCTCCTATAAACAAGAATCCATTCCTCTCAATTACTCACACTTAAAAAACCATTTGTTTCGACTATTATTTGACCAAACCCCTTCTTGTAATCCCTACCCATTTTCTTGAGGACTTAGTTTATACAGAACACTATTATTATAGGTTTTAAGGTGTTAAGAAAGGTGATCATCCAAAGGAAAGGTAATGTTTTTATTAAAGTGTTTCTATTTTATTTCTTCTTCCACTTCCTTTAAATCTCCTTCATCCAGGAGAATCTAATAGATGAAGTATCATCAATATTCCGATGTTATTATGTTAATATCATCACATAAATCCATATTCACTTCCATTAAATTAGAATTGAATAAATCATTCATGCATACGTGTGAACTATCACCTCCCTGAACCAATCTAATTCACCTTTCATAACCGTCTATCATGACTGGATATAAAAATAGAATTAATGTTCATATTTGATATTAATGACATATTAATAATTCTATGATAATAATATATCAATTATTTTCTTTGAATGTTAATTATTCATTTAAATCAAGATTATGTAACATTTAAGGTTAGGGAATTATATTAATGGTTAACTTCTAGACCAAGGAATGGCCTATGTAGAAGTAAAATGGTTGAATTATTTATCCATTTAGATTCAAGAATTAAATTGTATAAGTATTTTTATCAATGGTATTTTAGTTATAAGAATCATGAAACATCTATAGATTGTGTATTTTTAAGATTATATGTATTCATCTAATATAAAATTAAGAATTATGGATACCATCATGGGTTCACGAGTTTACTGTTGATTATAATTTCAAAATCATAGACATCCATTTTGAGGGTTTAAGTTATGGTATTTTCATGTGATTAATGAAATTTTGATAGATGTTTCATTATTTAAAGTTATATGTAACCCAAAGGTTCAATTTTAGTATTATTTGAGGAAGAATTATCTCTTCATAAGTTTAAAGTTATTGATAACCTTTAGGCTTAATATGATCATTGATTTTAATGTAATCATTATCAATTAAGATTATTTTATTTTTTTGAAAAAATAAGTTTGATAGAAAACCCTTGTGGTTAAAAAGTGATTTTATGAATAATGTTATTTTTTAGGATTCTCAACATATTTTTGTGAAAATTATAGTAATTATATTAATATTGTTATAGAAAAAGAACAAAATGCATGTCATGTGACAACCCATCGCATTCGACATGGTCGTAGGACTTGAACGCATAATTGAAGTTACACAATGGTGAAACACCTACCACTGACATATGTGGTGTCTTGGTTAATGTAACATTGTTTTTACTCAGACAATTTTATTGATAAATACTTATAGAATATATTAGATATAATTTTGGGTCTTATTATTGAGGTTTTAGAGATTAATGTATTATATTCGAATACTTATTCAAACCATTTTGGTTTTGTAACATATTTAAAGACATATGGAAGTAATTATTACACTTTTTTGAATATTATGATTTTTTAAAAGTCAATTTTAGTGATTTAGTCATAAAAATTTAATATTGTGTTTTAATTCATTGAAGTAAGAGGTGATGTGGAAATTGATTAAAGAATAAATAAAGGAAAAAATTGGGAATATTAAATAAAAAGATATAAAATAATTATATTTCCTTATATTTATATTCTAGATTGTAAAAAAATACACAATGTTAGTAAAAGGATCTTGAAATAAAAATATTATCCTTTTACCTTCATTTATGATGAATTTATGGTCTCTTCATTCATAATATATTTATGGTCTTGTGATTGTTATATTTCGTCAAAAAAAAATTTCAATCACCCTCTATTTGTCCTTGGGATTCATTTTTCTTTTACATGACCATAATTTCATGTCCTGGTAAAAAAAATTCCTTTTTAAAAACCTATTTTTTTATGACATTCACATTTCTCTTTCCCCTTCTTTAAGAGGAAGTTTAATTAACCCTTTTACGATGTGGGTTTTCCTCAAAAGGAATTTTCAAATTTCAAACACTTTATTTTTTTGACATCGAGTTAAAATTTTGAAGAAACAATTTATTCAAGGTGGGGAGAATATAACACCCCTAGTTTTGTTTTAAAACAAAGACTATGTTTGATAGCGTATATGACGTACAACACAAAGCCAAAATGAACCTCAACATACTATTTAAATATGACCATTATGACCTAACCATTATAATTGGTGGTTGGAATATGAATACCCACTTTTTGAAAATTATTTATAAATATTTTAGATGAATCGAATATATTGGTAAATAAGGAATAAATTTTTATTAAAGTCTTTACCTTCTTCAAAAAATATATTTTTTTCATCAAAAATGTTTTATTACTTTATTCTAGAAAATAATATAATTAATTTCTTTAAATGTTAGAAATTGTATTTTTTAGAATGGAAATTATTTTGTAAATCATCATTTCAAAATTAGAATAGGGTAAAAGTCCAGGCTTTTATAAAAACAGTAATTTTTCAGTGAATAGTGAAAAAAAACTACTTTTATAAAACTGTCATTTATTTTCAATAAATTAATCATTTTAAAAGTCCCATCATGATTTGAATTTGATTTAAAATTAAAATATGTATTATTCAGTTATATTTAATCTAATTAATTAAATTTGAATCATATTTGTATGGGATTTTGGTATAAGCCTATTTTTAGTCTTAAAATAGCATTTTTTTTCTAAAAATTATTTTTAAATGTATAATGATTCTCTATTTTAATTAATTAAAATAACCAATAATGAGGAATAATTTAACATAAATTTATAGATTATATATATATAATTATAATTCAAAAAATGATTATTACTAGTCATAGAGTTAATATAAGATCATCTTATGCTTAAAAAATATATTTCTTATGGAACCATTTTTTGACATGTTTTGCTGGTTCATTTTTAAATTAAATTTTTTTAATTATATGAATTGATATTGAAAAAATGGACACCATATTTGAAACAAGAATAATTAATATTTGGTAATAAAGAAACCTTATTATTCTTCAGTAATGAATAGTAAAAACATTAAAAATAATTACTACGGTTAAGGATAAAATGGGGTTTTGAGAGTTACATGCACTTTTATTTTCCACACAAATGGAAATTTTATTTGATAAATTGATTTAATTTTAATAATAATTGGTTCCAAATTATAAATTAAATCTCATTTTATTTTAGTATTAATGGATAACTTACATAAGTTAAAAATAATAATTAAAGTGGTGAAAACCAAAAGCCAATGAGAATGTACCCAAGTGGTAGAGGCTCCTTATTGGCATAAAAGAGACCCAGGATCAAATCTTGGTGAGGGTGAATTTTGGGTTACTGTATTAGTATTGTAGTTGTTTCTGTAGTAGGTATTGTTTAGTACTGTAGCATCCAGTGCCATTCATCCAATTTGGGCCTTCGGGCCACCGGTTTGAACCTATAGGTCTTGGAACCTTAAGGATATAGAGCCTTCAAGTTTTAGTGCCTTCGGGCCACCAGTGGACTTTACACCACAGGGAATTCAAGTTATGGAAAATACCAAAGAAGGGAAGACCACACAGGAGCAGGCCTAGACGAGGATTCAGAACAAAAATAATAAACACCGGAGCAGAGCTAACTGGATTATAAGAGAGTGTGTGGTAACAACTGTCGGGACTAGGCACTATGTAGATCTACACAAGGAAATTTTATTTGATCATCCAAACGAGTTGGTGAGCTAGGTTCCTTCAAGATAAAAATGCTGGGGAGGGGTTGTTTCAAGTGTGTCAGGTCTTGGGCCTTTAACATAATATATTAGGTCATGTAAGGGAATTTATCTTTTTCTTACATGTCATGTAGGGGTTACCCTTCCATCCTTAAAAGTTGTATTATTCAAAAATCAAATAAAAAGAAGGCCTTTAGGCCATTTGGGGGTTAAATAAAGTAAACATAGAGGATAAGGGAATAACATGTTTAAAACATATTTATTTTTTGTGTAGAGGTGTAACATAAAATTTTCATCATTAAACTATATTTTTTATCAATTTTTTAGGCACTTGTGGTGAGAGTGACTTCCCATTATATAATAGTTTTGATATTTATAAAAATGCCACTCCTCTTCAATTATAAAATTGAATTCTCTTTTCTCACTTATTCACACCTCTAAAACCATTTAAATTCACCAAAAACTGCAAAAATATCTCATAAACATATTTAGACACATTATATATATGGTTTTCTTTCCAAAATACCAACCCTGGGTCCTTAATAATAAATCCAAATAAGGTTTTTCGAAGAAAAAGTAATCGTCCTCACTAATCTCTTCCTTTTTACTTCTTATTTTTCTACATTAATTTATTTATTAAGAATTAAAATATAATAAAACCATTATATCCCATATAAATATATGTTAATTTTTAACGTATAATTTTTATCAATCTTATTCTCTATAAAATGGAAAACAAATCCATCACTTGTGTGTACGGTGGACTATCGCCTCTTGAACCAGTGGTTTTTCATCACTGACTCACATGGATAGTCTTAATAATTGAAATAACTAATATATATGATAAATATGAAATTGTATTAATTATTAAATTTAAATACATCATCCACTTTTTTACCCTTTCACCCTTTAAGGGAATGATATTGTCACTCATGCATATGTGCGGCCTACCATCTCCATGAAGCGATGTGATTCATTTTCCTTGTAAAACGTTCAAGAATGGTTCTAAAAATACATAAAATGAATAAGAATGATATTAATAACATTAATATTATTTTGGATATGATGGATATATATTATATTAACAAGATATGGAAGTTCTATGATAAAAACATGCGTGATAAAACAAAGCAGTTAACACCCAAAAGAATGGTAACAAATAAATATTATTAACGAAAAGGTGATAAACTTTTATAATAATATCATATATGATATTATAAAAAAAATATGGTACTATTATAAATTAATTACATTCTTTAAACAATTATATCAGAGGTTAAAGCATGTTCAACTAAATGGAAATGTGAGGTAATGGATTTTGACACAATTTTCTTTCCTTGAGGCATATTTTGATGTTATGAAACTAATTTATTTTATATGATTTATATAATAAAATTTTACATTTGATATTATTAATAGTTCAATATTCATGGTATTTAAGGTCCTAATTTATTTTACTTCATCCAAGAGGATTCAATTTGAATGTTACCAAGTGGTAAGATGTTTCATAACTTAATTTCTTTTCATTTGGAAATATTACTTCTTCATTTTATTTGGTATTCCAAGATTATGTATTTAATTTATTTTAATTATTTTATAGTTTATTTTCACATATTTTATGTGGAATTAAATTTAATACACATATTCAATTGATTGATCAATTATAACTTCAACGGTATGATCTTTGTAAGGGATTTCATCTCAATTTACACTCCATTAAGACATATGTGTTATTATAAACCTATTAAATTTTATGTTGTTTATATACTACCCCTTTGATATATTTAAAATGAATACATATTTATTCTTTATTATTAAATTTTTAACTAAATTGTATTCCTTTAAGGGGTATCAATTTGAATGTTACCAAATAGTTAATAATCAATTTTACAATCTCTATTTCTTTTGGGAATGATTTTATTTTCATTAAAAGAATCTTATAATTTATCCTTCATAAGTTATAATAATTTTATTTTTCACTAGATATTTAATATTTTTCTATATTTTCTTCTAAATTTTCCCTTATTTGGTACTTTTATTAAGTATATAATTGTTTAAAATAAAAAATAGATTTTATTTATCTTTAAATCAGATATATTTTTCTTATATGTCCATGATTTTCAAAAATGTTTAAAATAGTACATTTATTTACCATAATGATTTATTAAGGAAATTTTATGTTATAAAAAAAATTTAAAAAGTTTTTTAAAGTAGTCTTTATACTATTTTTTGAATGGGACATTTTCAAATTTCTTTACAAAAAATCTAGAGGAATATTTCTTAACATATATGGTGATAAGATACTTCCCCACCACCATAACCATTTTGTAAAATTTATCTTATTGTACATGTTCTTAATGGTTTAAAAAATAAAACTATTTTATTAAATATTGTTTTAATATTTCCTTTCCATTAAATCTTTTCTTCCAAAGGACAAGATTTTATTTCAAAACCCATATTTCTGATGAAATGATGGTTACCTTTCATATCTTTGTTAATTTTGTTATTATTAACTTTATTATGATAGAATTAATTTATTATGATCATTTCTCATTGGATATTATATTTATCTTAAATATACATATTATTTTTATTTTGGATATTATTATTTCTTAAAATATATACCATTTTTATATATGGTGTTTTGTTATGGAAGTTGTTTGATTGACTGTAGAAAATATTTATAAATCTATATTCTTTACTAAATATAGATATTTATAGAAAGATCATATTTTTTATGAAATAATTAATTAATTAAATATATGAGTAATTCTTTGTACATATAGTGATGAGTGGGGCCTTGAATTATATATCCCTTTGGTGCGTCAACATGTCTCATGAGAAAAATCAGTTTACCAAATTAAATGGTTTTTTACCTATAGTATTAAATAGACTTGGTGCAATGTATTTATTGTGTAGATATCATCATATCTAATATCATGACACTCAATATTAAAAAATTCATTCATTGATAATTCATTTATTATTATCCATGATATCATATCATTGATATTATCTATGGAAGAAATTTAAGATCATATGATTATTTATATGGCATTATTTGATCATCATTTATTCCTTATATATTTTCTTCATACTCAAGATATTGATCAAATGTATTGTTATTTTAGTCATTTTTCTTTATATATTGATTATTCCTTATTTATTATTGATAGATTCCACTATATGTAACCCTTACTAACTATTTGAGATCACCCGTATTTTGTTTCTTTTCCCCATGATATAAAGAAGGAATATTTAAATGAGTTTAAGGATGAAAAATATTTAATTTCACTTTATTTTTATTTATGTTATCAAATGTAATGTGAGACAAAAGTATGTATCTATTTTAGCAGGGCTACTAAATTATTTGGACCTTTTGGATGTGATATCTTGTATATTTTTTAAATTTAATAATGTAACAATAGACTCTGGGTTACTGGGGTTTGGGTATTTACAATTAGAGTGTGGGTAATGCATTCAGTTAATCTCTCTCTATAATCATTTTAATTGATTAAATATTCACATCTATTTGTTATTAAATTTCTTCATTGCCTTATTTTCCTTAATTAAAAAAATTAACATTTCTATTAATACAACTTCCCCAAGATTTTTTCAACACTTATGGCATAAAAGAAGATTCATTTTCTTTCCTCTATGGATTTTATTATTAAAATTTCCACAAAAATATTTATTTATTTTCTTATTAGAACCACAAGAATGATTGGAATATATACTATCTATTTATACCTTGGGATAATATAAAAGAATTTCATCATATCTATTAATATCCCTTATTTCAAATTCCTTTTAGACAATTTGTTTTAAGCCACTGATGAACGAATCGATTTTTCTTTCAGTGACAATGATAAAACCAAAAACAAACCTCACAAGTCTTATAAAATTTACCTCATAAGTATCAATTTATTCATCATCCTTATAATTATTCTCAAGTAATTCTGGGTCTATTTTCATGTAAGGAGTTCAGAAAAGTACTTACTAAAAAATAACCTCTTAAACTCATATCAATCCATCGAGTCAATTTCTTTCTCTTTCTTTGTATTATTAATAATATTCTATCATTGATCCAATTTTAATACCAAAAGATACACCCCCAGGACAAATTTTTCTTTCTCCATGCCCTGAAGAATGAAAAATATCATCACTAGTATACATTCATTGCTTTTCCATGAGTATCTAAAAGGACCCACTGAAATAAGGTTTATGTTTATTTATAAAATACTCAATGATGCATTAGTCCCATCCTTTTTTATTTGTAATATCAATGTGATTTATGTATAAAAAGAGTTGTGTGGGTGTAGCAATAATATTTTTCATTCAATCTCTCAATCCATTTGGTTGGTCAATAGGAAAATCATTTCATTGTATACAACATACATTTTTAACATTATTCCTCCAATTTCTATCCATTAACTAAAAAAAGCATCATGTAGGAATCACGCAACAATAATAAGATTGAGAAATCCTATAATCATGAATATCATTCCTAATATGTCCTAAATCATGACACATTTCTATCAACATATGATACATTTAGATTCACCCTATATCATTTTTAGTTCATACTTTTTTTCAATATGTTCTATCCTCGTGTTCTTTATAACCTAATCTCAAAAAATAATTAAAGCCTACTCTAATACAAACTGAGGTGACCTGAGTATTATATAAAAAATATTTTATAATTTTAGATGAATATTCAACACATTTCAAAATAATACATGTCCCAAAATAGTAAAGTTTTAATTTATTTTAATACTGGATATATAATCAACATATTTCATGAAATATCTTTAACTTCTTATAAATATCTTCTCTCATAATATCCTTCATAAAAATTTCTTACATGATACCATTATTTATAACCAGGAGAAAATGAAAACATAAGAAAGGCTGAGATCAGATATGCAGTACGGGTAAACATGACATATTTAAATTTATGGTCATATAAAATCATAATATAAGAATAAGGATATGATAAAATGATAACAAATTATATATTTTATGCACAATTAGTCATAGATCATAAATCAGGAGTCGTGGAATAAAGTTTCATAATTTCAAATATCATGAGTCATAAGAGTGGGGATCATTTTTAATCAATGATAATCCATGGGAGAGTATCATATGTATAAGAACATTTCATGGGTATTATGGAATAATCCTAATAATATATAATTATTTCATTAGTGAAGTCTTGTGAAAACCCTGGTCTTTAATACACTTTATTTCATGATTTAATACATAAAGGGTGCATGAAAAAATCCCAAAAGATAGTGAATCCAATTTTATTTGGTAATTAGGTACAAATAATATCAACTTGATACATGGTTGCAAAAAAAATACTGAAAAATTCCTTAACATGCTTCAAATACTCCATTTTTTTTAAAACTATATGTGATAACCTAGAGAAATACATAAGAAAGGGGTGAGATATAATCCTAGTAAGGGAATAAAAAACATGATGAAATTATTCCATGTTAGTAAATAGGAATTTAAATTGGATATAAAACGGGTAAGAAACATAATATTGAATAATGGGGATTGATACAACATGATAGCAAAGGCAACATGGTAATCTGACAACAACATTAAACAATACATTATAAACAAAGGTCAACGCTAACTTCCAAGAAATCATAAAATGGTGGAAAAAGTATCATAATGAATTAGGTTTACACCCTAATCTCATAAATTATTTCTCATGAGACTAAAACATTACCTAATTCATTGTACTTCTATATAATCCTAGGCACACTTGTCGCTTTCTTATCATGTACATGCATAAGTGTTCTACATATATAATGCAATATTGAATCATATTTCATCACATTTAATCCCAATAATAATGAGTGAAGAATAAATACTTGTAATTTCCCAAAAAATAAGTATTTCTAAGTCTAGGTTAATACCCTTGAGTGTAAATGATAATGGTATTCAAAATACAAAGGTTTTTCATGAAAACAAATCGTAGGATAATTTCGGCAGCATAATAAGGGTACATAATGAATTATGGGAGGGATTAATGAGAGTGGAAGGGGTATATCATCACTATTAAATCATAATTTAAGTAATATGGATATGAAATAATATAATCCAACATGAAAAACTATGAATTAAAAGGCATAAGAAAAAAAGTGTTCTAGAATAAAATTTTGTCTTCAAAAATCACTGGATAATTTCTACAGCACAACGGGTGTATATAATGAATCATGCGAGGAATTAATGAGGGTAAAAGGGGTATATAATCACTTTTTTATAATAATTTATGTAATAGGTATTTTTAAAATAATATCCCATTAATATAAATTTGATGACAAAAGACATTACATAGAGAAGGTGCCTGAATAAAGAGGATAAGGATAGTATCCATTACTTCAACATAGTAACGACTTAGGTAAAGGTTATAACGAGAGGGGATAAATTTTATTTAATTATAAGAACATAAATAGTTCATTAAAGGAATATATATTATTGAATTTAAAAATAATAAATTGAGATTCAGAAGGCTAAATACAAAGAAGGTGCTTGAATGGAAAACAAGAGAGAGAGGCCCCTTACATTGAGATGGTGTTTCCTAAAGCTTGGGTGGAGATTCTTGAGAGATTAAGGGAACATTTTGAGGTATTTATAGATTAAATGGTAGATTATATCAATTAAAATTTATTTTTAGTGAAGATAAATGGGATTTTGTCTGGGTTTATATAGGAAAATATAAGGGAGTTATTTATTATTTTCCAAACATAGTTTTTGGAGTCTATACAATAAATTAATCAAAACCATGAACCTTCAAATGGTTTCTAAAAAGTAGTAGCGGTTTGAATTATTTTATAATTCCATGTACTGAACACAATAAAATAATTCCCATGTTGATGTTAAAGTGAGTCAGGTTTATAAAGAATATATTTTAAAATCAAAAAATATAATATAGGTTTTTCCGGATTCATAATGGGTTTATAAAATTAATAAACCAAATTCAAAAAACATTATTTTAAATGTTAAATATATATTTTAACTTGGATAAATTTTATGGTACATATTACATCACTTTTCAATCATTTTGATTTCATAATACACACCGTATATTTATACTGTATTTAATTTTTACCCAAAAATTTGACAATCTCAGAAAACTATGAAAAATTCATAGCTGGAAATTTTCAAAAGGATAATTTCAAAAATAATTATTATTTAATAAAAATATTTCTATAAATATGATAAATTAAATTTTTAAATTAAAACCCCCATTTATTGAAAAATACTGGTTTTTTAAAAAGTAACAGTTTTTTAACCCTTATAAAAATCACATTTTCACCTCCTAAAATTATATTATAATTTATATTTAAAATATAATATTTAATAATACTATTTTTTTAAATAAGATATATTTCAAAAATTCATTAATTCATCAAATAGATTCCCTAATTGAAATAGCATATTACATAGAAAGAAAATTCATGTTTTGTTGTATCGTAATATAATTTCTATCAAAATAATTAATTAATAATTTAAAAAGTTAACACAAGAAGGAATAAATATAGTAATTATTTTATTGAAAATAAAATATAAATATTTATATTGTTAGGGTTGAGATAAATATTCTTTTATTACACTAGTGAATGACATAAGGGTAGGGTGTGTGATGGTGATATTTTCTTAGGTTGGTTTGGAAAATATAGTTTGGGTAATGATCTCTATAAGCTTTAACTTTGACCGTAAAATATTTATCTCTTTTATTAGTCTCTAAATCTAGGATTATTCTTGGTTAAGGTTAAATTCTAGAGATAATATCACCCTTGTAAGCTCTGATAAATGGTCTTCATAGAGTATAATTCCATTGGTCGACATCGCCACTTCTTTTGTCTGAGTCAAAAGGACTTTATAATAACCATTAATATATATTAATAATATGATCACGGTTCAATGCCAATATTATCAATGGTTATGATGCATAATGGTATTTTGATTCCAATAGGATATAACATATAATGTTCCAATATAAACAAAGTAGTGCATGCATTTTTTATAACCACATTACGTAATAAGACACTTAATTCAATAACAAATAGAATTATATTTATAAACATTTGGGTCGCTACATTATCCCCACTTTATAAATTTCACCTTTAAATTTTTAATTTCAGAAACTAAAATAGATGAAGGTACTTTTTTCATCTCCCCTTATGGTTCCCAAATTGCTTCCTCAAACTTTTGGTTTTTTCATAACACTTTGACCAAGTGATTTGTTTTATTTTATACAACTTTGTCTCTATGATCTAATATATTCATCAGTTACTTCTCATATGAAAGATAATTTTCTAATAGTAACACCTTTGGATTTAGTATATGTGACGGGTTTGGTATTTACTTTTTCAAGAGGGGTTCATGGAACACATAATGTACTTGAGATAGGTTAGATGTGAGTTCTAGTCAATAGGTCACCACATCGATGCGATCAAGGATCTCAATGGGGATGATATATCTAGGACAAATATTCCCCTTTTTCTAAAACTCATGAATTTATTCATTAGGGATATATGAAGAAACACTTTATCACTGAATTAAAACTCCATGTTTCATCGACAATTATCTGTATTTCCTTTCTATCAAATTTGTGTGGATTTATTATGATGTTGAATGGTTGAACCTTTTCATTCATATCTTGGAAAATATTAGGTTTTATAATATTCCACTCTCCTAATTAATACAAGAATTTTAGATCCTGAAACCTATTCCCATAAAAATACTTATAAGGATCTATTTAAATACTAGAATGGAAGTTTTTGTTATATGAGAACTCCAATAGGGGAAAATGTTGATCAAAATATCCTTATAAATCCACTAAATATTATCTCAACATATCCCCCAAGGACTAATGTTTCCTTTAATGCAAACCATTTCTGAGTGTGATAAGCATTGATGAATCTCAATTTGGTATTCATTTCTTGTTGAAGGCTTCAACAAAACCTTGAGTTAAACCTTGGAAATCGATCAGATATAATTGAGATTAGTACTCCATGTAGTCTTATCAATTGTATTATATATATCATAGTGAGTTTTTTATGATATAAATCTTCTTTGACGGAAATGAAAAACACATACTTTATAATGTGATATCCTACCACCCAAATGTCATTATTGCCTTTATATTTTATAGGGAGTCCTATAATGAAATCCATGGTAATGTTTTTCCATTTCCATATTATTATATAAAATGGTTTCATCATACCATTAGACTTCTATAATTCAACTTAAAATTTCTAGAATACCAATAATTGAGATATTAATTCTTCAATATCTATTTCCATATTATCCTGTTAGAAATCTTTCTTCAACTCTCTATATATCTTAGTGGCTCCTGGATAAATATAAAAGGATGATATATGCACATAACCTATAAGTTTTATCATTAGTTATTGTTTTTATGGGAAAAAAAATCTAGGTTATAAACCCTATAAATCTATCTTTATCAATGTTGAACTCAAGGATATACACTACCTTCTTCTATAGTAGCTCATCATCAATCTAAGACACCTTGATTATCTCAGTAATTTATATTTGACAAGTTATTTGGTAAATGTATTATGATGATCCTTTTATTACTACCATATCCATCCTTTTTTGGTCTAATAATATAGGATCCCATGAAAACCAAATCATTGATAGAGTTTTGGGTCCTCTCTACTAAGAGAATTGGAGACATTTTTTTCTTTCTCAATATAGTAATAGATTGAAAAATCATAATCCTTAACCAGATCTAACCACATTTTTTGGTTCATATTAAGATCCTTTTGTGGGAATATATATTTGAGGATTTTATTGTATGTATATATATCAACTTCTCCCCATATAAATAATGTCGGTAAATCATTAACATGAAGATCACTTCAGCCGATTCCAGATCAGGAGTTGGTTAGTTCTTATCATGGATATTTAGTTACAGGAGGCATAGGATATCACTTTTTCATTTTTTTCATGAGTAGAAAACCTAATACCTTTTTATGTGCATCACTATAGATCACAAATCCTTCCCCAATGGAGGGTGATGTGAGTATAGGTGCAGTGATTAGCCTATTTTTAATCTATTTAAAACTTTCCACACATACATAGTTCCAAAAAAACTAGACTCCTTTCTGAGTAATATTGGTTATGGGTATTTAAAATCAAGGTAAATTTCTCAAAAATCAATGATAATTCCCAGATACTCCATGGAAACTATGGATTTACATCATGGAGGTTGTCCTAGAAAACCCTTTAATCATCTTTGTTTTTAAAGGATCCACGGATATCCCTTTAATGGTGATGAAATTCCATAGTAATGCTATTTCATCCAACCAAAAATCATATTTATTAAAATTTTCATACATATTTTATTTCTTCAAGGTACTCAGTACAGTATTCAAATTCTCCCCATTTTCATTATTTATTTTAGAGTGTATAATAATATCATCAATAAAGACTATCACAAATTCTTCATGGTAATCACTAAAGAATATATTCATCAAATCCATTAATATTTATGGATCATTAGTGAGATAAAATGAAACAACTAGGAACTTCTATTAATTTTTCATTATATGAGATGTAGTCTTGGTTATATCCTCCTTCTTTATCTTTATTTGATAATATCCCAACCAATGATCTAACATAGAGAAATATTGGGATCCACATGGACAATCGGAAAAATTAATCAATTTCTAGTAAAGGATACTTATTATTTATCATGGCCTTTTTGATCTCATCATAATAAATACATATAATCATTGACCCATCCTTTTTCTTAATTAAGAGGATTGGTGCACCCCACAGTGAAATTTTTTTTCATATAAACCATATATCCAAATTATCTCATAGTTGTTTCGTCAACTTCTAGAGTTCAGCAATGGGAATTCCATGTGGAGTCCTAAATTTTACAAAATCCCCAAGTATAATATCGATTGAAAATTCAATCTATTATCTAGGAAGAAAACTAGAAAATTCCTTCAGAAACACATCAACATATTCCCTCATAATGGGAATGTCTTAAAATATAATATTTTCCTTAGTCACAATCATTTGGGAATGATACCCTTTCTTATATGGAAATATCCACTAAATAGATGATGATATAAAACAATATCCATCCTTCTCCTTATAATTTTTTATAATTTTAGGGTAGTTTAGGATTTGGATGGTGATTTTATTCTCTCAAAAATTTATGTTATTTCTACATAAGTAAACCCAATGCATACCCAAAATAGCACGGAATTAATATAAAGGGAGCATTATAAGGATTTCTATGAAGTTTTGGCCAAAATTTTTGATAGGGTAAGAGTTATATATTATGGATGAAATAATTTACCCATATTCCATTTTCACCTATAGTTCTACTTCCATGATTCGTGATGGTGTTTGAATAGTTTTACTAAACTTGTGAGATATGAAAGAATGTGTATAACCATGGATGATAACCCTACCTTTCACTTTTTCATTATGGTCTAACCATTTGCTTCATCCAAAATAGAATTAGGGATGATAATTTTCATGCAATTAAACACACAAATAGGAAATTGCGATTATTTAAAGGATAAATCATAAATTAAATATATTCCATAACCTATGAATTTAAAGGCTTCAATATAAGTTATCCATGATCTATTTCTTGATATAAATTCTTATGGGAATTTTTTCCCTTAATAATTGTTAGTAATGATCTTGTGAATTTACTAAAGCATATCCCCGGAGAGTTTCAAAAAAGTTATAAAGCAAGACCCATTTTTGTACACTAGTTCTTGATCAAGTCTAGATCAATATGGTGTTTTGATGTTGCTACCCCTAGGTAAATATGTTCCAGAACCACTTCCACTTCTAGTATCCATACATGGTTGTATTTTCTTATAAATCACCTAGTCTATAATTTACCAAAAATTTGGGATGTCTTACTTTGTTTATTATTATATTTAAGGATTTCTCTAGAGTTCTCAAATCCAAATACCAAAAATAAATAATTTTTCCTTTGATAACAACTATGAAAACCCTTATATTTAATAAAATTTATTTCATAATTTAATTCATAAATGTATGCATAAAATAATCCTAGAATATCATGAGTCCTAGTGTCTTTAGTAATTAGGTACATAGCACATAAACTTGATACATGGTTTTAACCAAATTATTGAAAACTTTCTTAACATGCTTCTAATATTACATAGTTTTTAAAACTCTATGGGAAAATCTAGGGCCATAAAAAAGAAGCAGGTGAGATATAAAGCCAAGTAAGGGAATATACAAATAATAACATGAAAAAAGTATTAAATGTTAGTTAATAGGCATTTCAATGGGATATAAAATGTGCGAGAATCATAATATTCAATAATTAGGCATTATAAAACATGATATCATAAATTAAACAAGGGAATGTGATAACAATATTAAACATGAAATCATAAACATAGGTAAAGGATAACTTCAAAAATATTATAACATAGTGCAAAAATTATCATCATGGATTAGTTTTACTCCCAAATCCCATACACGTCATGTCATGATAATAAAACATTACCCAATTCATTGGAGTTCTATATAATTCTAGGTGCACCCATATCTTTCATATCATGTATAATCATAAGTGTTCCACATATATCATTAAAAATATGATTATATTTCATCATATTTAATCCCACTATTAAGGAGTGTGGAATAAATACCTGGAAGTCCCTAATAAAATAAGAATATGTAACTCTAGGTGTATACTCAGGAGTGTAAATAGTGAATGTATTCACAATACAATAGGTTTGGCATGGGAAATCATAGTATAATTTCAGTAGCATAACGGTGGTAGATGATGAATCATGTGAGGGATTAATGAAAGGGAAATGGGTTTTTGGTCAATCAAAAGTCATATTGGTAATTATAGGGATATTTAATAACACAATCCAACATGAAAAATTTGGAATTGAATTGAATAAGAAAAAAAGTTTCATGAAAAAAAAATTGTTGGAGGGACCTTATCCGTCCTATGGGGAGGCACTACCTCATTCCTTCACCACTTTATCCTATCCAAACTTCCTTCCCTCCTTCCCACCAATTAATAATGCACTAAACATCCAGATCTATTTGATGGATTTCCTCATCTCCAAATTCTGTCTTAATAATTCAATAAGGCCACACCCATTTTGAATCTAACATTGAATTCTCAATTCAAATACCACTGCCCTTCAGTGGACTCTTTTGACGGGCATATTTTAAAATTTTGAGGTTTATAGGATCGAAAAATGGTGGGATTATTAATATTAGGAATATCATGGTTCATTTCTATATTGATAATAACTTGGTAAGGTCTTGGTCTAGCTCCCCCCCCCCACCTACAACAGACTTTGATTATACTTATTCTGGTGGTCTTATGACTTCCACATGAAATGTGATACCACAATCATGGAGATATGGGTATGTTTACCTGAGATCCAATTTCCATTTCAAACTCCTTTAGTTTTTCATATGCTAGGAAATAATTTGGGTAAATTTTTGTGCTCTTATGGTATGACCAATTTAGTGTTTCACTCTGTCCTTCCCTAAATATTTATCAAGGTTGATGTGTCAAAAAGTCAAATCAATTTTGTTTGGATTATAGTTGTAGAAGACTTCCCCTATAAAAAACATGTGGTTTTAGAGTAGTGGATGGATTATTGCTTATCTTGTAAGAAATTAAGTAATTAAATGACTGTGTGTAGGCATGGTAGGAAGAACATCCCTCAACAGTTGGATGCTGATGTAGGAGGTAGCAGTCAAGGCTTGCTGCCTGATTCTGATGAAGGTCTGAAGAATCAGTTGGGTGTTCCTATGGAACAATGTTAGGTGGAACCTATTCACACTAAATCACATGTGAAGAACCAGATAGTGGAAGAAATATTTATCTTCTTTATGTCTAATTTGGATTATCCCAAGTTATTTGTGTAAGCTCATTTTGAATTTATGGGTACTGGGGAGGTAAATATCTTAAGTGATTTGTTGCCTAATCCATGCAATTATTTTCTAGGCTCCTATAAAAGGTTTGTGCGTCATGGTATTAGATTTATCCATGATGTGGGTGAATAGTTGAAAAGTGAAGGAGTCTCTAGGTGTCTTTTCATCTAGTAGAAATCTCTGGAAAGGTATTAGGATTGGGTGGAGGTCATTAAGGGATCCAACCAAATATAGACCATGTCTTTCTTGAATCTAAGCAATAGATTTTAAGGCCTGGGAGAAGAACTTCGGGCTGAGAACTCCAAATTATTAGTGGAATATTTAGGTAGATATATATGGACAAGTATTATATGGTTGTTCAAATAAAGGGCTAGGCATAGGTTTTCAGAACACAAGGAGTAAGAAGAGTCATAGAGGAATTCAAGATTCGGGGAATTTCATTGTAATCAAGAGTAAAAGATCCAAGGGGAATAAATATTATTCATACCTTCCTAAACCAAAGGAGACATGTTTGGCCAAGAAAATTGGGTCCAAGGCATTGGAATTTGATTATTCTAATAAGTATTAGGTGAAAAATAGAAACTTGGACCTAATGAATTATTTTAAAGTGGATAAAAGTGGTGCCTCTACAGAACATTCCACTAAACAAATAGGTGACATGATGGGAATTAGGTCCCATGGAGACTTTGACATGATAGTTCCCTAGGGTAAAACAAGAAATGAGGCTACAAAGGTTGGTTAATAAATGTAACTTATGAATGTAACATGGTGGGCCATAGTTGAGGAGGTAAGGGAAAGTGGAAACTTCTCCAAGACTCAGAGGTAGAGATATTGGAGGAGGCATTGATTATTTTTGCCTCTAATGAGGATACAGATAGGATAGAAAATAGAACAAATCAAGTGGAAACAAATAAGGAGAAGAGCGATTGGATAAACAAGTAATAGATATTTATGGCAATAGGCTTCAATGAAAATAAGATATTAGTAGAGGAATTCATCCAAGAATTGGACAATATGGATTATATCTTTTAATATATTATCAAAGATGAACTGAATAAAAAGGTAATTAATCTATCCTGGGAAATTTATAGGGAGATCTATTCTAATAGTTTTATTTCAATAATTTTGTAATCACCTATTCTGTTTTATGATTCTTGTGTCATAACTTTCATGGTTTCTCATTTTTTCAGCAAGAAGTGTTTTAATAATAAAAAATTAATTTTTATTCAGCCATTTTGGCAGCATGACAGTGGTAAATAATGAATCATAGTAGGAATTTATAACAGTGTAAGGGATCTATTATCACATTGAAATAACAATTGTTGTAATAGGGATATGTAAAATCATATAACATCAATAGAAATAGGAATAAAAATTATATTACACAATTAATGTTCTTGAATAAATAGCATAATGAGAGGATCTCTTGTTATGGCATAGTAATGTCTTAGGTAAATATTATAAAGATATGGGATAAATGATATATCATTATAAAAACTTTAATTTGACATTAAATGGATATATATATATATATATATAATTATTTCAACATAACCAATTGAGATTCGGAAGGCAAAATATAAAGAAGGTACTTGAATGGAAAATAATATAGAGAGAGGTTTCTTACATTGAGAGGTTTTTTCCAAAAGCTTTGGGTGATTTTATTAAGATATTGGGGGTATATTGAGGGAATATTGGGAGGTATATATAGAGGAAAGGTAAGCATATAATAATTATCCATGGATTTTTAATGATGATAAATGGGAGTTTTGGTGGATTTATATTGGAAAAGAGAGCGGAGTTTTTTATTTTTTTCTACACTTTGGTTTCGGACTCTGTAAAGTAATAAAAACCAAAAATCATCCCATGTTTTTTGAGAAAGAAAATTGGTTATCATTATTTTATTATTTCATAAACTAATTACTTTAAAAAAAAATACCCATAGTGATGTAGAAGTGAGTCATGTTTACAAATAATTTATTTTAAAATCCTAAAATATAATATATGTTTTGGAGGATTCATAAAGTGTTTGTAAAATTAATAAAATAACATAAAAACACATTATTTTTAAGGTTAAATATATATTTGATCTTTTATACCTTTTGGGACACATAATATATCACATTATGGTCATTATGATGTCATAATACACATCGTATATTAATACCATAGTTAATTTTCACCAAACAAATTGAATGTCTTAGAAATTATTAAAAATTAAATATTGGATAATTTTTATTTGTAGATTCCAAAAATAATATTTATTTTATCAAAATAACTCTCTAAATATTATAAATTAAAATTTTAAATTAAAATCCTAATTTATTGAAAAATACTAGCTTTTTTATAATAACTATTATCTGACCCTTATAAAAATCACATTTTCACATCATAAAATTATATTATCATTTGTATTTAAAATATAAAATTTAATATTACTATTTTGTTAAAATATAATTTATTTCAAAAATTCCCAAATTTATCAAAATGAATGTATTAATTGAAATTTTATATTTCCTAAAAATAAAATTTGAGTTTTTCATATTAAAATCTAATATTTATCATACTCGTCACTTAATTATTTATAAAGTAAAAACAATACATAATAAATACAATAATTATTTAATTAAAAATAAAATATAAATATTCATACTATTCGGGCCGATACACATATCCATTTATTACACCAATGAGAACCCTAAGGGTAAGTGATGATAGGGTGATATTTTATTAGGGTGGTTTAGTGAACATGGTTTGGAACTTGAACTCGATAAGATTATACTTCTCTCTTAAATAGTTTTTCTCATGCCTATGTTGTTTAATCATGCCTTGGGATTGGTTAGGTGCAATTCCGAGAGATTCTATCTCCTTTTTAAACTCTAATAAATGGGATTCATAGGATAATATCCTACTAGTCAAGGCCACCTCTTCTTTTTTCAGATTCAAAAGGACAATATAATATCCATTAATATATATTAAGCATATGATCACAATTCAATGGATATATTATCAACGGTCCGGATGCTTAATAAGATTTTCAATCTGATAGGATATAACTTAAAATGGTTCAATATAACCCATGTGTTTCATGTGTTCTCGATGACCACATTACAAAATAGTTCACATAATTCAATCATGAAGGGAAATTTATTTCTAAAAGCTCGGTTTTTTACAAGGCTCACTTCTAAGACCATCATCAAATAGTTTATAAATTTCCATAATGGATTGGGATTAATTTATAACTTATTTTCATCCCTTGAATGAGTTCAATCTCCATCATCTTCATATTTTATCATGATAAATTAATCATTACCAAATTTTTTGGATGGATTTAATGGAATAACCCATCACATAATAAAAATCATATATATGTTCCACAAGATCATAAAATAATTCATCATTCCATTATTACATTACATGTGGAAAATAAATGGTCTTCATAAATATTTCATCATCACATAATCATAATCCATCTAGAGAATTAATATGGATGGATTCATTATATCATATCCCTATTGAAGCATAATAAGAAGAAAAGGATGTTGACATATATTAAAATTACCTTTAAAATAATTTTGGATCCTTTCTTCAAAATCATAAGAAAAATATACTTTTATTTTGATAAAATTTTAAATAAAAAATCCTAGAATATTGATAAAACTATTTTATTTGAAAATAACCTAGTAAACCTGTAAATTAATGTTTAAAAAATGATTAGTTATGACGGTGGGAAAATAAATTCATATGGTATATGTTAAAAAACATTCCATTCAAGATTTTTTAAAAAATTCATAAATAACATGTTCAGAAAACATTGTAAAAATTAATTTTTTAAACATTTTGAGAGAAAATAAATATGGTTAAAATGAATTTAAATAAAAATGAGATTATATAAACTAAAATTATTGAAAATATTTTAAATGGAATGGGCTTGTAGGAAATATTTCTTTAGAAAAATAGGAAATAAATTCAACTTTTTTAAAAAATATTTTCTTTATCACTATAACTAATAAAGAGATAAAATTGCAAGGAAAACATGAAATCAGGAAAAATAACTTGAGAATAGGAAATTTAGTGGGATTTAAGATCTAAATTTAATATAATCCCCTAATGTATATTTAATCATAAACAATCTCAATTAAAAATAATTTTGCAACATAAAACCTTACCTGAAGTCCTCACTTCATAAAAGTTCTTAATCTCATATATAATAAATTTATATTTTTTATACATATATACCAAAACCATATTCATTATTATATTACAAAATAAAATTAGTTTTATAATTTCTAATTACTCATTTATTAATAATTCTTCATTAAAATCAATATTTGGGTGTTAAATATTTTGTTTCACATGCATGTTCTGGTTTGGAAGTTCTGGTCCTTTCACCATATTTATTGTTTCATCATATAAAAAATAATAATCATGTTATAATTATCATATTTATTTTTTATATACACTTTTATAACCATTTATATATAGTGGTGATGAAAAATGAATTACATTACTATATGGAGATGGTAGTTTGTATGTACGCTTGATTAATGTTTTCATTTTCCATTGAATGGAAATAAGGATAGGTAAATAATAATATTTGAAAAATATATATTATGTATTCATTAAATCCATGAATATTCTCATCTATGTATAGTGGACATGAAAAATTAATCTCATCTCTTCATGAATGTGGTAGTTCACATGTACAAGTGAACGACATTATCATTTCTCTTAGTATGAAAAATAGGTATAAAAAGGTAGTAAAATTAATATAAAATTTTTTCAAAATAGTTATGGTACTAATTATATAATTTTAATATGGTTATATAATATTTATAATAATTTAAGGAATAAATAAACTCCAAATAGGTTAGTAAATATAATTACCTCTTCCTTGGAAAACCTCATTTAGCTTCAACCTTAAGCCTTAAATAGTAGATATTTGGGAAGTAAAAAATCTCTAAGATGTGAGAATGGAATTTTGGAAGATATTAGGGAATTTATTGGTTGAACTATAGGTATTAAAGTGTATTAATAATTTAATATAGTTGGTTCCCATTTATAAGTAAGTTGGGTGGCACTCTAGTAAATACATAAAATATCAATACATAATAAAGTTATATTCAAGTGAAGGTGGGCCTAAGTGGCCAAAAGATAAAATATATGGTAATATAAGGTCTATATATCTTCAACCAATAAAATTTAGACAATTTTAGGTGATATTTTAACCCTTATTTTTAGTCTAATTCCCACATTGACCATTTTTAATCTTAAGTAAAGTAACAAATTTTTACCATAATTACTATTCATTGTGACCAAAAATGAAAGTGTCCTCATTGAAAAATTTGAAAATTATGATTAAAAATATGGAAATAATTTTATCAAATTCAATTTATATAAATTTTAGAAATTAATTTTAAAATATGCATGAAAAATCCATTGTAATTTTTTTTTAGAAAAATGAATTTTTAAGCATAAAACTTAATTTGACCTAATTTCTTACCTAGTAAAAGACACTTTATGAGTGTTAACATATTTTATTGAATACATTATCTATAAATTTATTTAAAATAATTAATAAAGAGTTATTAATTAAATTTATTACAATAAAATCACATTATTGACATAAAATTTGTATTCTATAAAATATCTCTTTTAACCTTCAAAATGTTTTTATTTTCATTTATAACCAATTGATTACTAGTGATTTCAATTAATCAATGTGTAAAAAAATTTAATAAGTTTAATAATATAAATTTACTTTTAAATAAAATATATAATGTAAAAACAATAATCATAAACAAAATATATCAAAATAATTCTTTAGGATCAATAGTTTTTCTGAAGTGAAATAGAAATTATATTCAATAATTATATTTTATATAAATACCATATAATATGATTAATTTTATAATTTATGAGAATTATATAAATAATTTAATGGTTTTTTCTTCACAAGCTATATAACACTTTTATTTATTAAAGATAAATGTAGTCTAAAATCAAATGGTATTATAATATACACCCTGATATATGATACCTAGAAAAAAAGATTAATAATAAGAGGTGGGGTTATTTTGGTGTAATTATAAGAGTTTAAACCTTATGATAATTGGTAGGATCCAAATATCATGGTATAATTAAAAATTGGAATGTAATAAATTTTATAACTAGGCTCAGGATAGAATATTTAGGCATCACTATAAATTTAGTAATAATAGGAATCAAACCACACATAATAATGGAAAGGGGATATTTTATCCTTGTATAGGATCAAGGTAAATAATCCCATTATTAAATGGAATACCTATACACAAGGAACTATTAAATAGTTCAATATGTCATTTAATGATACTTTCATGATCTTTGGTCACATGTAATGGACCACTCCAAACAATTTAAGGTTATATGGGATGGAGGAATCTATGTATTTTATGATTAGATAGGATAGACCATGTGTTATAAAGTTTAGGGTCATGTGAAGTGGACCATAAACCACAGATTTTTCATTCACTTTTTTGGGGCCTCGTTTCATTTAGTTTAGGGTCTTAGAATAAGGAAATCATAAATCCTATATGGGTTATTGGGCATGATACATTCTTGAATGAGTTGGTATGGTATACATAGTTGTTTCATGTATTTTTGGCCAAATAAATTCTATCATCCCATTTGTAGATTCATCTTGATCCAATCTTTAAATAAAAAATATTCCTGAATCATATGTCCCGGATGTTAGTGGTAGTGGAAATAATTTGGATAATATTTGAAAACTACCCCCTCATGCTATATTATCATCAAAGGCTTAAGAATATTATGGTTTAAGGAATATATAAATCACATAAAAACATTCTCAAGACTAAATTATTATACCATATTTATTATATTTATAATATATGTGTGACTATTAAACCTTTATACGCAATGTTTTTTTTATTAGGGTACTCATATATCTGATGTTGTAATTTGGGTGTCCCTAACTCCATTACCCCTTTATCTACTTAGGTATAATCATGATCCTCAACGATGAAGAACTAATGGATTTTATACCCTAAAAATTTACAGTATGATCAATAATTTACATGATCCTTCATGTTCACCACATTAGGTATCTTATTCCATAGAGGATCGATCAAATTACTATAAAAGGAATGGATTAATTACCAAGAACTAACCCTATAAAAAATAAATTAAACATTTTTATATACAATTATTAATTTCATATATTTATTTCCCATAAATTAATTATAATCTTCAGTCATAATGAGAGTGTGGGTTAATCAGATATCTATATAATTATGTATTAACCAATATTGGGGATTTGTTTTTGATAATTATGGTTTCCCACTACATGGAAAGCATCTGGTGATGGGATAAATGATATAAAAATTCCTCAACTCTGTACTCTTGGGTATTACATTTCTTGGAGAACCTTTTAATTAGAATATTTTCATTTCACCAGGGGGAAAACTTCTTTAATGATCCACTATGTTTATTTTTATTCAAATAATATAATTTTATATGGTGCTAACCATATCACTCCATTCCACCCAAAAACAATTCAATGGTTACATTGTATGGATATGGGCCATCTATTGAACATTAGGTGTTAGGCCAAAAATCATTATAATGAGGAATTATTTCCCATATAAACTCCGTATTGATTTTTTAGTGATTTTAATTTTCTCATTAAAAAGAATTAATATATTTTTTAATAATTATATCCCCAAATTATTTTTCTATACTATGGGATGAATACATGGAAATAACCATTTACCTCATCGTAGCTATTATCTCACTAAGTGGTTGGTATTGGATAGTTGGGAGGAGATTTTAGATCTTTTCTTTTCTCTTGATTTAAGGTACATATTCCTTCACATACTTCTCTGTGAGTGGTATTCTCTATAGAAACCTTTTATTTACCAAAATTATCATTTTAATCATGTTTCACATCATCAGTAGTGTCATTAGTGATAATTATTACTAATGAAAATAACATAGTATGATCCAATTCTTCATCTATATTTAAGAATTAGAGGGATATTTCAACCTCATAATATATGTCTATAGTATATTCATAATCAAACATATCTATTGGATAACTTTCATGATAATGTAAAAAAATAACTCATGACATGTAATTCTGTGTTAGCTTCATCTAGTTACAATTGATCATCATACCAACAAAGGATTTTTCTCATGCACAGTTTATGGGACTATTCCAATACTTGATAAAATTGAATTTCTTGGAAAAGTTGCATCACTAATCAAAATCTTGTTATTATTTATTATTGGTGCATAAGATGATTGTGATGGTAAAAATTCCCCAAGCCCTATAGGCAAGTGTTTCTCTTGTAATATCACTATTACAACTGCAACACTTATTTTCTATAAGTATCATATTCTAATGAGAGTTGGATATAGTTTAATTTTTACTTTTTATGGATGATAACTATAAAATAAAAAAAGGTGATCCCACCTCTTTATGTTTTTTCTACCTCAAATATGATGTGTGTTTTACTTTTTTTATAACCTAGTATTGTAGTCTAGATATTAGATCACCATATGTAGTACCTATACTATTCATATATTATTAATTATTTTCATGGGGTGTATTACTATTGTTTTATCCCTAAAAAATAATTATTAGTCTATTAGATCACCAATTCCTATCCTGAATAAACATTAGGCATCTTATTGAGGGTAACTTGGAATTCTCCTCAGTATTTATTTTGGATGTGACTACAAGATTTCCAGACAACAACTAAATTTCATTTATATGTATCAATGTGAAGTTATATTTATTTTCAATTTATTTTAAATATAAATTAATTTCAATTATTCATAATAAGACAAGTAATTGAATAGTTTTATTACATGGGACATATAAAATAGATCTTATCTTATGTTAGCAATGGAAGTTTCATGAAGAGGATACTTGGGGAGTATTTCATTCAAATATAATGATTTTTGACCTATTTTTTATTGAAATAAAATGTGCTGATGTTTAGGTAACTATATACACCATTTAAAAGATTCATAGAATTATAAAAGTGAGGAAGAAAATTTGAATGGTGAATCTATATAGAACAACTTGTAAAGTAATATTAAAAAGGGTTCAAATAGATTAAAAATATTGGAGGAATGTACCTTAAAGTAGGAATAACTTTAAAAGATAAATTTATCTTTAATGTTACTAAAATTCATGTTAAAAAACGTGGATAATAATTAAAAATAATGAAATGAAGTTGATAATGAGAGGGTAGTGAAGGACATGAGAAAACTAAAAGTTGAGTTGATGTATTAAATAAAGACCTTGGAACTTGGATAACGAAGTTAAGAATTATTTTAACAATTACTATAATTAATTAGATTCAATATTGAGGTTATATTAAGTTATTTATAAGTAAAAAAGTTAAATTGGAATAGCCTCAGATTCATTTAAGGAAACATTTAATTCGTGAGTTGGATGGGAAAATAAATAAATACTATAGTGTTATACTTTACCAGTGTCAGCGTATGAATTTATGAATATAGTGTAAGCCTTTATAATTAATTCATAAGACATTTTAATTCACAATGTATGACTTTGAGAAGATTCATGCGACTTATAGTGTAGTAATTAACCCAAGTAATACTTTAGAGACTTCCAACGTAAGAATTTGATGCAGCGCGTATAAATTTCTACATATTCATTATATTAGTACTTCGTATGAGATTCATGTCTTAGGAAATAGGATCCTAATTATGGTATGAATTTTGATACCCAGTGTATAAATTGGAGTTAAATCCAAGCATAACTTGTTGTCAATGTATGACTTCAATAGTTGCTTAGATTTAGAGAATTCGGGTAGGTGAAAAATAGAGTTTCCATAATTTTATGTTTTAAGAAGAAAGGCATTGGAAATGTTGAAATATTTGTTCTATCATGTTCAAAACATCATGAATATATGTTTAGTTATGATAAAAACGTTGAGATAAATAATAATGATGGATAATATCATTGTGGTATTTATTTGGGATTTTTAAATAAGAACATTTTAAAATATTTCTTATTGATCTAAAGATAAAATAAAATATTTCAATGAAAATTTAGTCCATAAAGTTATTAAATATAAAAAATTATTTTGATATTCAATCATGAGAAGATGAGGATGTTTTTTTCTAGAGTTTATGGATTCAATTTGAATCTGTATAGGTTAAAGGAGAATCTCTCTTATTGCATGTTGAGTTCCTTTCCACAGCTAAAAACTTATATACTGTTTTAACACTTTTTTGAAGAGTGAATCATATGTGTATGATTTTGTAAGTTTATTTAAAGAAGAATTTTCAATTTAATTCTACTGAATATATATAATACATATTTAACCAAGAATAAAATTTGGAGAAGTAGAGAAACAATCTTTCACTCCATGAGGAATCAGTGTTGATAAAAATCCAAAGGAGATCATGGGATAAAGAAAAGGTGTTGCGATTATTTATTTTACTTGAATGTAACATTTTTATATTTTAAATATGTAAAAATAAGACGACCCTATTAAAAATAATGATCCACCTCTAATAGAACATGATTATTTTCTACAGATAATTGATGTGATGTGGTGCACTAATAGAGGTGTGATATTTGGAATTGGATGAGGGAATTGTGTATATTGAAGTAGATGATCTTTTAGTCTGAGAGAAAAATCAAGATCAATTAAGGAATAATAGAAGTTGTGGATCATATGATAAATTAATAACTAGATATGATTCAAAAAAATATAGGTGGGGGAGGATGGGGTGAGGAGGATCTTAAATGGGATTAATTGAACAAATCCAATGTGTCAAAACAATTTTAAAAATATGAATTTATAATTTCCAAAAATTAGGTTCTTAATAAATGGGGATGTTGGGAATAAAAACAAAGACTAATTGTCATATTTCAATGGTGAAGATTTGTGGTCTGTTTAATACTATTCTGGAGGAAGTGAAATATTTTTGAGTGTGTAGAGACATCCCTAGATACAATTATTCATCTACATAAAAGATAAGTATGTTTCAAGACTAATTGATGTGATTCCATTTTAAAGACTATAGGATATAGTATAAATATCCAATAACTTGTGTATTATATTATAGGCTTTGTTCAAATGTGTAATATTGTGAACTCCCCAACTATGTAATATGGTGAGAGAATGGGTTAGGATAATAACATTTCACTTTCATTGTAATTGATAAATTTATTATAGTGTTAAATCCATGAGTTAGATTATAATGAAAATATTAAGGAGTTGGTTTCACACATTTGGGTAAAACCATGTAAAAATACTTTATGATTTACTTTCATATATGTGGTGTATGTGGGTTTGGTGAACAAAAGAAGATTATGTTGGGTCTTAACCAAATAAATTTTTTCAAAAGACTAAAGTGGGTTTAACTATTAAAATATAAAATTGAATTTGGTAAAAACTAAACCACAATTGACTCACCCATATCCCAAGTGTGTTTTCACAAGTCCATTAATAATTAAAAGTGTCATAAAAGAAAATTTTCTATTTTATTAGATATATAGTTATATCATAATTAAGGTCAAGGAAAACGTACAATATTTGATTGGTGATAAAAAAAATTTGGTGGTTTTATTGGAATAACATGAATTATTGATTTAATGATTTCTAAAAAAGAAAATTCAGAAGTCCCTCTAATGGAATAAGCCTCTTTTATTACTATCAAGATAGATTTGGAGTCCAAAAAAGGCCTTCATAAATCAGAAGAATAAAGAGGCTGAAATGTTATTAAAATGTTTAATAACAAAGGACAAAACACAATTAACATAAGGTAATCATCATCGTGAGTGTTTTTTAGTAAAATCATTTGAATATTTTCCTCTAGAGAAACTAGAAAAATCTATGATAAACCTGAATTAAATTAATCAATTAGTGAGTTTTATTTTAATATAAAAGATTGCATGAATAATGTTTCCATTTATATATTCAAATAAATAAATTCTCATATCAAGGGACTTTATAATGATATATCACTGTTATAGGAAGAATAGTGAAGAAGAACTAGATAGAGGTGGTTCATTTAAAAGGGCAAGAACATTCCCATTTTGTAGGTTTATTTATATAATAAATGATCATTAATGTGTGAGGAAATTTTTAAACACTATACATTGTTGATGTAGTCACCCATATTAGAAGATTAACACAAAAATATTTATTATCTATTTTCATTATTGATTTTGAATTTCACAAGGTACAAATGAGAAGTGTTAAAAAAGATATCCATTCACCCTAACAAGTACCAATGTTTAAATTATTAGTAGAAGTAGATGTAGTAAAAATATATCTATATTGGTTCACACATCCCTAGTATGGCTACAATAAATCTCTAGGAATAGTAATTGATATGAGGGTTGAGTAAATATCTTTGATTTGATGTATTTTTCTTCCAGTTGTTTTAACATTTTATAAATGAGGTGGAGATTTTAATAGATACATTAGTTCCCTTTTAAAAAAATATAGAGTTTATATCTTCCAAAAACATGATAAATGAGAACAAGATAGAAACAGTAAAGTTAAAGAATATATTATCTATAAGAAAATATATATAATATTTTTCTTTAATTTAAGTTAATCAATGTGTAAGAATTTTTGTTATAATTATCCTATCAAATAATCCATTTTAGGTTGTGTGTTATATGGACCTATTGAATCACTTTGTATTTTTTACTCTATAATAAAGAATTTAATTAAAATATTCCTATAAAATTTTTCATTTTTATATTTTAGTTTATTAAGGGTATAAATAATAACAAAATGAAACTATTGAAGGAGAAATATAAATTAAATAAATCATCCCTTGTTTGAAAAGAAACATAAAAAGGGTGGGCTAAAATTCTCATAAATGGAAAACATTATCATTTAAAATTAAATATCTTTGATGAGCACAACAGTAGTGCAAGGGTATGAAAGTTTATTCAAAGTCATGGGAATTATATAATAGAATTCATACACATAAAACAAGTATCATTAGAAATGTGACATGAAATAAATATTTAATTTTGTTAAAAATCATAAGAATCAATAATCATGAGTTGTGTGATGTCAATCTTGATAAAAGGAACCATTAAAAATTCATAGAAAGAAAAGAGAAAATGTGTTGGTATCCTGAAACATTATCTTCATCACATGTTTTTATTAAAGTAAAAAATAACTATAGCCTAATTAAATCTATATGATAAACCTCCTTTTTTAACTCTCTACTTATTTCCTTTAAAGAAATGGGACGTTACCCAATGCATTATAGATTTATATCAGGTTCACCCATCGCATATGTTGTATAGAGATCACATGTTGTATAAGCACTATTGGTCTCACTATTTATCATCTATAATCTCCAAGTACCATACATTAATATAACATAAGGAGCTTTAATTTACTTCATCAAACTTTTAAATACAACTTGTATTCCTTTATATCTGGATTTATATAAGGAAAATAAATTGGTTTCATGATAATCTCTTTAAAAGAATCATCATATGACATTTATAAAAAAAATATTGATGGTATCATAATATCACATTCCTAGTTAACTATAATAATCATTATAGAAGTTTTAAATTAATGAAAATACCATTAAAAACATTTAATACATTTCATTTAAAATGGGAGAAAATGCCCTTTTATTTTTGTACCTTTAAAAACTTCACTAGATATTAAGATTTTTTTTTAAAATAACCTTGTAAATTTTTAAAATTGTCTTCAAAAAAATATATTTATCATGGTGGGAAAATATATTCATGTCATAAATGAAAAAAATAAAAATACTTTTCAAAATTTTGTAGAGACGGTCAAAAGTTACCCAGGAGAAAAATAATAAGTAATTTCCTTTCAAAACATTTTAAAATATATTAAAATATCATGGAAGAAAATTTTAGGAAATTATTTATGTTTAGAAAATAACATTATTGAAATAAGATAAATAACACATAGTAAATATTTGGGAAAAACTATTTTAAAAACCATAAAATAATGTTTTAAAATAAAACCCTTTTTTAACCATTTAAAAAAAATTGAAATAAAGAACATAAAAATAAAAAAATATCATTAGTATAAAAATATTCATAATATTATATGTAAATATAAATTTTATACACCATATAAATGATTTAGTTTCATCAATCAAAACATGTCTTTAAGAATAGATTTTGAGATGAGAAAACCTTACAACTTGGGCAATGATTTGGACAAAAATCCATTGACTGAAGAAACCTAACATGTTTATGTAAAAACCATAATTTCATAAAAATAATTTTTTAAAGCACATTAATTGAGTAGTAGTTACACCATATAAAAAATCATTTTTCATAACATGAATTTTACTCAATGAATTGAAATTGAGACCATAAAAACCCTTGAAACTTTAATAACACTTGAATCAATATAACAAAAAAACTCTAGTATCCTGGACCCATTGTATTACTTTATTAAATTTTCCTAGATACAAGGAATCAAATACCAAAGGACCAATCAGTTTAATAGTTTTGGAAAAACAGATACATACATGAAACCCATTTTATATTGGGAATAGAAAATAAAACACAATAAATAACAAAACCAAATGAAGTGCATATTGAAAAATAATTAAAAGATTTATTACTCATATCTAATGGAAAATAAAAAAAATAATAGTGGACTCAAGTTCTCATTAGGATTATGTATAGTGGAATCTATCATGAATCAATAAATAATAATCAACATGGCATGATAAATAACTCAACACACATTCCATTTAATCAATAACATGGTTTTTATAATTAGATATGGAATAAAAAATATGATAAAGTAAAAAACAAACACACATTACATTTAAATATCTTGACTTCACAAATATATAAGTAATAATCAATATGGTAAGGTAAATAACTAAAAAAAGATGTAATTTAATCAACAAACTGTGAATGAAATGCACCGAGAGAAAATATCATTTTGAAAATACCGTGGATATTGATAACTAAATTCTTAATTAAGGAATTGATTAATTATTAGATTCCATTATCTCATGAATCATAAAACCTCTATAATCATGACCTTTCATAAGAGATATTAAACTAGAGGAAGAATCCAATTTAATTTGGCCAACTTAATTTGTCTCATGAGACCTACCGATGCATCGAGGGGATATATTATGCCAGGACCCACCCATCAATGTAGGATAAAATAATTATTCATATATCAAATAATTTATTTAATTTATAAATCAATACATATTATCATCAAATATCCGTATAGAGTAAATAATGCAAATTTATCAATATTTCCCCAATTAATAAAATAATTTTCAAAGTTGCACCATATGTACAAATATATAAGGTTTAGTAAATAAACATATAAATCATAAAATAATATGAATATTTAATAAAAATTTAATTAAAAATGAAAATTTATCACAATAAAGTGATTCTTTCAAGAGAATGTTAATAATTATAAAAGAAAGTGAGATTGTACAATAACTTTTACCACATGGTTATTTTTAAGTCAAATCCCCATGGATAAAATAATTAAAATAAATACTTAAAATAAGATTAATTATGAATTAATCATGATATTACATGTCATAGTTTCAATATATACACCACATAAAAGTGATTTGGTTCAGAATAACAAATATGTCTCAATGGAATGTGAATTAAGAAGAAATATCTTACCTCACACTTCCTTTTTGATTGGAAGTTACTTAAACTCCTTTATAATGGTTTTAAGCATGTTATTAACTTACACCATAACCATATTAATATTTATTATATCATATATTATCCTTTTATAACATCTTATCACTATTTCATTAATAATATCTTAATATTTTAATTGTCTCGGGTGTTAATTGTCTTGTTTTCTTATGTGTGTTTTGTCATTAAAGATCCGGATCTTGCACATATTACATAGTTTCATAATAACTAGAATAATAATCATAAAATAATTATCATTTTTATAAAATAATTATACTTTTTTTACCAATCATGAAATATGGTTATGAGAAATGAAGTACGTTACGATCATGGAGACGGTAGGTTGTACGTATGCATGAGTAATGTTTACATTTTCCAGTGATCATTTTGGAAAGAATGCATGTGATATATTATCTTCAAATAATGAAAATAATATCATATAACCCATATTATATCCTTAAATATACTTATATATATAATTCATGTGGTGTGGTGATGAAAATATATTCACATCGTTTCATGAATGCAGTAGTCCACACATACATGAATGATGTTATCATCTTTCATTGAGTGAAAATGTAAGAAAAAATGTTATATATTATCCTTATATAATGATAAATATGTCATGAATATCATAATTATGTCATTTAAATAACATAAAATCAGTAACTTTATCATTATCACCTTCCATGTAAAGCATTAATGAAAGACAAATCGCATCGCTTTGTGAGGCGGTAGTACGTTGTACACAATAGTGACGTTATCCTATCAACTACAGAATGAAAATTAAAAAATTTATATATGATATAATGAATACATAGGTATCATTATGTTATAAATATCATATATATATATATATATATACTTTTTATCCATCACAATACCCAATCATAAGAGTTGGTAACAGAAAAATGAATGACATCGGTTTGCAGGGAGGTAGTCGGTCGTACACATGAATGATGATTTTATAACCCATTTGATGTAAGTGGGGGTGGTTATTGGTCATGACCTTAAAATAACTATATATAATCATATTGAAGATATTTATGTTATTATATCATCATGGTTTAATAATAATTGATGTAGGTGGAGAAATAAATAAAATAAAAATGCTTGTTGAAGAACGTTACCTCTTCTTCGGGTATCCTCCTTAGGTTCACACAAAATCCTTCCTAGGTTGGATTTATAACCAAATTATGTATTATAAGAAAATATCAATGTATTTTTTATGTTATTTGGTTAAGTATTTTCTGAATTGAATAGGTTTTAATGTGTGAACAAGGAAGGAGATGGGGTGGCCTTTTACAAGCGAGGTGAGTGGAACACTTGTAATTTTTTGAAAATATTCAACCATACCCACATATTTATCATTCTAAAAGCCTATAAAATAATAAATTATCTAACATAGAATATATTATTTTAAAATAGGTTCATAAAATATGTTTTTAACAAGTTGGTAGGTCATTTTTAATCCTTATCCTCTTAGTTTAACCCCTCCCCCCTAGTAAATCAGTTTTTAACTTAACCGCAGTAATTAATTTTTAATGTTTTCATTTTTCATTTTTCTAAAAAAATTATGTTCACGTTATTATAAATTATAAATTATTATTATTAAATTTTTTAAATCTATTTTTATAAATTAAACTCACAGAATTAGAAATTTTTAATTTAAAATTAATCATATAGTTGCGATTAAAAAAAATTCAAAGAAAAAATGTTAAAAAGTTTACAAAGTTTTTATATTAAAATTAAATATAAAAATTATTCCAATGAAATTAATTGGATTAATTGATATAAAATTCAACTAATTTTACTTTTAAAAAATCAAAATATAATTTAACTTTATAAATTATTTAAACAAAAAGTCATTTTTCAATTAAAATTCAGTATCTTTGCTATTCATTAAAAAAGAACTTTTCAAAAAAATAATAAAAATTCACCCTAAGATAATTTTTATATGATGATTTAAAAAATTAATTTTATTTTTTAAAATAAATTTTATAAAAGTATTAAAATTTAAATTTAAATTAACTGCGCAAAGCATGACTAAATCTTATTTTTTGTAAACCTAGTGTTGCGTGATGCGATTAAATTTATTTTAAGAGAAATATATTGTAATGTATTTGGGTGTTACCTTCTTCCATCCTACATAAATTTTATCCCCAAAATTTCATTGATATTACCTTCTAAATAGATGATGTTAGTTCTTCTTCATAATATCCTCTGGTTCCCATGTTTCTTCTTCCATTTTGTGAATTTTCTAAAGAACCTTTACCAGTTGAGTCATCCAATTCCTCAATATTTACTCTCTAGTATCAATCATATATATAATATATTCATAGTAAGATATATTAGGTTCCAATTATATTTCATCATAGTAGAGAATGTTCCTTGGGTCAGGAATATACTTCCTTAACAATGATATGTGGAACACATCATGTACTTTTAAGATATTTGTCATAATTGTCAAATAATAATAAACAAATTCCATTATTTCAAGTATTTTAAAGGGTTTGATAATCTTGGGGATTAGTTTCCATTTCTTACATAAGATTATAACACCCTTCCAAGGATATAATTTCAAGAAAACATGATCTACCACTTGAAATTCCAAATCTTTCAGATAATTATCGACATAACACTTTTTCCTAATTTAAAATTATTTAATGTGAGCCTGAATATCCTTTACCTTTACTATAGTCTATTCAAAATGATCCGGTTCTATGGGTTTCCATTCACCAAAATTATCCAAACAAGTTGTAGTACGACATGTTTTATCATATAATGCTTCATACAGTGACATTTGAATACTTGAATGTAAACTATTGTTATTAGAAAACTCTACCAAAGGTAAATATTGATCCGAAATACCATGAAATTAAATTAATTATAACCTCAACATGTCTGCAATTTTTTTAATTGTCCCCTTGAACTATCAATCAGTTTGAGGATGAGAGGAAGTTCTCAAATGAAGATCAGTATCAAGAGCCTTCTAAATAATCTACTAGAGATTTTATATAAAGTGAAGATTTTGATCAAAAACAATTAAAATAGGTTCTCCATGAAGTCTTGAAACTTCATTAATATAGAACCTTATGAGGAACTCAAAAGGTAAATATTCTCTTATAGTGGGTAAATGTGAAGATTTAGTTATGTGATCAATGATAACCTATATTTCATCATTCTTTCTAGAGGACCTTTGTAGTCCTATAAAAAATTCCATAGTAATTTCATCCCATTTCAATATAGAAATTTAAAGAGGTTACATTACTCCTATAGGATGATACCTAACAACTTTAACTTTTTGAAAAACCAAACATCTATACACATAATCATAGATTTCCCGCTTCATGTTTCCCACCAAAAATGTTCCCTAAAATCTCTATAAATATTTATGCTTCCAGAGTGTATAGATAAATTTGAGCTATGAGAATCATCCAACAATTCACTTTTAATCCCAAGTATATATCGAACACAAAATCTCATTCCAAATTTCAGAATACCATCTTAAAATGAAGTCTTCTAATTTCCCACCATTCACAACTTTAATTTTCTTTTGAAATATCTCATCATCATATTGAGAACTTTTTGTCTTTTTTAATTAAGATAGTTCCACAATAATTTGAAATTTTTTTGATGTATAAAATTTAATAGAAATTCTCAAATTATTCATTACTATATCCATGAATATAGGATCTCTCTCATTCCTCATTTCATTCAGAACTCCATGATCATTCTTTTTCAATGCATATGCTACCTTATTTGGTTTCCCTGGGTGGTAGTGTATTAAGAAATAATAATCCTTGAGTAGCTTGAGTCACCACCTTTGTCTCGTATTAAGTTATTTCTATGAATAGATGCATTTTAGGATTTTATGATCAGTGTATCTCTTGCATATTTCACCATAGAGATAATGTATTCATATCTTAAAAGAAAATATTATAACTGCCAACTCAAGATCATGGGTTGGGAAGTTCTATCCATGAGTCTTCAATTTCCTTAATTCATATGAAATAACTTTATCATTTTTCATTAGGACACAAACAAGTCCATAATTTGATGCATCACTATATATCACAAACCCATCACTTCAAGATGGTAGATTCAAAATCAGAGCATTGACCAATCTTCTATTTAGTTCATCAAAACAATCTTCGCATTCCATTTTCCAAAAAAACTAAACCACTTTACATGTAATATTGGTTAATGAGTTATCTAATCAGTCATTATTGTGAATAAATTGTCAATAGTAACTTTCTAAAACAATGAAACTATGTACCTCAGTAATGTTCTTTGGTATAGGCCATTCTTTGACAGCCTTTGTCTTTTCAGGATCAAATGAGATTCCATATGTAGAGATAATATGGCCATTAAAAGAAACTTATTGAAGCCAGAAATCACTCTGACTTAATTTCCCACATAAATCTCTCCTTCTTGGTGTTTCAATAATGATCTATAATTGATTATCATATTCTATATAGACTTTTAAATACGCCAAAATGTCATCAATAAATACCACAAAAAAATCATCAAGACACTATATGAATAATATATTCATTATATCCATAAAAATAGAGGGTACATTTTTAAATCCAAATGGAATTACTATAAACTAATAATTTCCATACCTTATTCTAAAAGCTTTCTTTGGAATGTCTTCCTTCTTTACTTGCAATTGATGATACCCATAATGAAGGTCAATCTTTGAAAAATATTAGGCTCTGTGAAGTTGATCAAATAATTCATCAATTTGAGGTAAATAACAGTTGTTATTTATTATAATAACATTAATCTCTCTATATTCAATTCATAGCTACATGGATCCATCTTTCTTCGTAACAAAGAGAATAGGGGCCCCCATGGTGAAACACAAGGGAGAATAAATACCTTATCACCCAAATCCTCTTGCTATTTCTTCAACTCTACTAATTCCAGATTATCCATTCTATAGGGAGTCTTTTATATTGGTCTTCCATCAATTATTAAATTAATGAAAAACTCTACTTCATACTCTAGGGTGTGTCTCGGTAATTCCTTAAGAAATATATCAATTTATTCCTATAAAATAGGTACATCCTTAATTTTCAGATCACCTTCTTCATCCCTAGATTGTTTCTTCTATTATTCACCAAGAATATCATTTGGTTGATCTATTGTGGGTTGGATCTATATATAACTCAGATGGTGAATTCTATGTTCAAAAGATAGGAAATTTTAAATCTTTCTTACAAATCATAATTTCATTATAATTGCAATAATGTTTTCCATAATATTTTGAAAGCCAACCCATAACAAGAATTATATTGAAACCAACCCTAGGTATGATAATAAGTTCATAAAATAAAGCATGTTTATGTGTAATAATGGGGACTTTTTGACATGTCCTTAGTTGTAATGAGACTTCCCTTGGGAGTTTTGACTGACAAATCCCTTCCTAAATTAGAAGGGAAATGTCTAGTTTTTTTGAAAAATAGAGTAGATATAAAAGAGTAAAATGGTCCAGAATCAAATAAATGATTATCTAATTTTTAATAAAAATATTAAAGTACCAACCACTACATCATTGGGTAATTCCACCTCAGTTGTAGTGATCTCCTAAGCTTGGAATTCTCCATTTGGCCTCTTCTATGGTGGATTACCAAGACGCTTGGGGAATTGGTTTGAGTAATTTCCCATTTATTTACAACTGAAAGACTAAAAATTATTTATTTCTTTCTTCCCCTTGAATTCATGATCCAGAATCCCCTTATTTCTGGACTTGTAAAACACTCCCATTACCTTTAAGAATATACCATGATGTTTCCTTCCACAATTTTTACATGATAGAAATTGATCCATACTCCTCTTATTATTTTAATCATTCCCTTTCACTTGGTGTTCATATGACCACTTCTTATTCAAATTCACCTTAAATATATTTGATCTAGAAAATTCCTTCTCTATTTTGATGGCATGATGAAAATTTTTGACAGAATAGTGACCTTAGGATAATTGTCTTAATTATATCAAATAAATGGTCAAATTTGCACTCCATGTTGCATATATAATCTATATCATACCTATATAACCTTGTAATGGTATCCTCATATTCCATAGCACTTTTGTCTTTTGTTTTATTTAAGTTAAGGAACTTTCTAGTCATTTAAATATATTCCTCGTGAGGTAAATATTTATCATATAATTTCTCCTTAAATTATTTGCATTCTAAGAGTCCTATTTTCTATTACTCCCTATTATTATGGAATAATGGCCACTAATGATCAGCATTACCTTTGAGATATTACATTATAAGTGTAAGATTTTCCCTTTCCCCACATCCCAAGGCCAAGATTATCTTCCCCAAAGACATAATACATTGTTTAGTTATCACTAGATTAGTATTCCCACCAAATGATTAGAGCTTATATATCATAAAGCAATCCAACATAGTAGAATCTCACTGTGGAACAGGTCACTCCATTAGATAATGGTTATATGTCATAACCTGATTAATATTACATAATATTTATATAATTTTATTTGTTATAATACCAAATATATTGGATTACTCAGTAAGGAAATATCTACATTAGTCATGAGTATTGATATCATTCTTCCTTCCATGAACCATTTAAAAAAAATGAAATATATTAGATTATATCATAAAATTATAAAATTTAAATAATAATTTATGATTCTAAATATGGTGTAACACTTAACGAAAAATAAAATTTATACATTATTAATATCATAATTATAACCTTGGTTTCTTTAGGTATATCTTTATTTTTCAAATTCTTTATAATGATATGTAATAAAAATATGAATTATCCTTATCATATCCCTAGATAGTTTCAAACCAGGTGAACATTAAGGATTATTATTGTGCACCGGGTGGTGATCAGGTCTATCTCAATATACCCTTTTCTAATTTATTACCACTAAGTACTTATATTCTAGAACAATGTCCATACAAGGATGTATTATATGGAAAACTCACATAATATATTCCTTAATAAAACTTTATATTTTTCTTCTAAATTTATCCTCAAAGTCTATAATAGGTTTATGTTCCCTAATCTATATTTTTTTTGATCTAGTTCCCAAATTTTATACTAAAATTACTCTAAGACCAACTGTAACAACCCTAACTCCAGTATCCTAGATTCGGTGTTTGCTTAATTACATTTGTATAGATACAAAGATTTAAATCCCAAAAGACCAATCAGTTTAAAATTTTTAGATAACTAGATATATATAAATATATATATGAAATCCAATTTACATTGGGAATAGAAAATAAAACACAATACATAACAAAAAAATGACTTCTATCCATGAAAACTCATTCAATGTTTATTCTTTATATCCTGGGGAAAGGTAAAAAAAATAAGGGTGATCTCAAGTGATCAGTATGGATTAAGTAAAGTGGAATCTATCATAAATCAATAAAGAATAATCACCATGCAATAGTAAATAACTGAACACACATGAAGTTTTATCAAAAAATTATATTATATAGTTAGATAGGTCGTAATTGATATAGAAAGTTAAATAAATGAACACACATGAAATTTAAATAACTTTAATGCATGAATAGATAAGGAATAATCAATATTTCAAGGTAATTAACAAAAAACACATGTTATTTATTCAATGAACTAAGAATTAAATACATCCAGAGATAATATCAATATGAATATATCATGGATAATAATAATTGAATTTTTATTTAAGTATGTGATTAATTAGTATACAACATGATATTAGGAATCATAATAAATCTACTGTCAATACCTTTTACAAGATAGTTTAATATGCAGGTAGAAACCCATTTAATTTGGCAAGCTTAATTTTTCTCATAAGACCTACTAATGCATTAAAAGAATATATTATACTAGGACTTTCCCTTCACTAAAATTCCAAATCATTCTCTAGATATTGAATAATATATTTAATTCATGAATCAATAAGCCATATAAATATCTATATTGATAAAAGGATGCAGATTTTTAATATTACCCAAGTTAATCAAATAACATTCAAAGTAAACACAAAATGTAAAAATGTTATACAATTTAAGAAATAATAATAACAAACATAAAAGAATATTTATATTTAATATAAATGTAATGACTAATGAAAAATAATCACAATAAAGTTATTGTTTCAAGAGAAAGTTAACAATCACAAAAGAAAGTGAGATTGCACAATAACTTTTACCACTTAGTAATTTTAAAGTCAAATCCCCATGGATGAAATAATTCAAATAAAAAATTAAAATTACATGAATTATGAATGAATCATGACATTACACTTTAAATTGGAATTCTATATACCATATAAAAGTGAATTGGTGCATAATAACAAATAAGTCTCAATGGAATTTATATTGAGATGAAATCTTTTATCGCACACTAATTTTTTAATTGAATGTTCTTTCAATAACTGTATATTAGTTTTAAACAAGTTCTTAACTAAACACATAACTATATTAATATTTATAATATAATATACTAACCTTTTATAACATATTATTTCCTATTCATTAATAATCTATTATTATTTTTATTATTTTGGGTGTTAATTGTCTTGTTTTCTCAAGTTTGTTTTGTAATTAAAGATCTGATTCTTGAAAATATTAAATACTTTAATCATCTCTATAATAATAACCATGAAGTATTTATAATATTTATATATAAATAATACTTTTAAAACCAATCATGAAGGATGGTTTTGGGAAATCAAGTATGTTAAGATCATGGAGACAGTAGTTCGTACGTACACATAAGTAACATTCCCGTTTTCTAATGACCACTGTGTAAAGGAGTTAACTAATATATTATATTTACAAAATTATAATAAAATCATATATACCATATTATTTATTTAAATATACTTATATATATCATTCATGCGGTGTGGAAATAAAAATAGAGTCACATCGTTTCGTAAGGGCGTTAGTCCACACATACATGAACGACATTATCATCTTTCATTGAGTGAAAAGGTAATAAAGAAAATGATATATATTATCTTTTCAGAATGATAAATATTTAATTTAAATAAAATATAATAAATAACTTTATCATTGTCACCTTTCATGTAAAGAATTAGTGAAATATGAATAACATCGCTTCGTGAGGTGGTAGTCTTCCATACACATGAGTGATATTATTATATCTCTTATAGAATTGAATGTAAAAAATTATGTATGATATAATGACTCTATAGGTATAATTATTTTATATATATAATATATATACTTTATATCCAACATAATACCCATTTTTTTAGGTGATAATGGAAAATTGAATGACATCGGTTCATGAGGTGGTAGTCCACCATACACATGAATCATGATTTCATAACCCATTTGATAGAAGTGGGGGTTGTTATAGGTCATGAACTTTAGATGAAAACATATTAGTATATTTAATATACTGATTTTATTATATCATCATGGTTTAAGAATAATTTTAGGTAGTGGAGAATGAAATAAAATAAAAACACTCATTGAAGAATGTTACCTCCTCTTTGGGTATCCTCCTTAGGTTTGCACCAAATACTTCCTAGGTTGGATTTCATCCAAAACTAAGGGTTATAGAATGGTATTAAGGGATTTTTCAAGTGATTTGGGTAGGTATTGGGTTATAAAAATAGGTATTAATTTGTGAATAAGGGAGGAGAGTGGGTGGCCTTTTATAAGTGAGATGAGTGGCACACATGTAATTTTTTGAAAAGATTCAATCATATGTAACAAGCCATAAAATAGGAAATTATAAAAACTATAAGACAAAAGTTCAAAATATAGCCATAAAATGGGTTTATTATAGGTTTAAATTTCATTTTTAACTCTTTTCCTTTAATTTTAACCCCCAGGTAAATTAGTTTTTACCTTAACAGTGGTAATTAATTTTTACTCTTTTCACTATTCATTTTGGTAAAAAATAAATTTTACATTATTAGAGATTATAAATTATTATGAATCAAAATATTGATTACATTTTTTTAAATTAACTTAAAATAATTGATGAAATTTAATTTAAAATTAATCCCACATAAATGATGAGAAAATAGTTTTTTAAAGTGAAAGCATTTAAATGTTTACAAATTGTTTATATCAAAATTCAATATGAAAATTATTAAAATGAACAAAATTGGATTATATAATATAAAATTTAACTGATTTTAATTTAAAACCTACTAAAAATATAATTTAATGTTATAAAATATATAAACTAAAAGGCAGTTTTCAAGCAAAATTCGGTGTTCTTCACTATTCGTCAAAAAATGAAACTTTTCAGAAAAATACAAAAAATTAACCCTAAGTTAATTTTGATATAAATATTTAAGAAAAATTGTTTAATTTTTCAAATAATTGTTTGAAAATTTTTAAAAATTATTTTTATTTCAAGTGTGTAAAGTGTAACAAAACCATGTCTTGCTCTCGGTACTGTGTAACGAAATTAAATTTATTCTAAGAGAAATTTATTATAAAGTCTAAGGGTAATAAAATAAATGGATAATAAAATACAGAACTTAAAATTAACTTTAAATATCATTATAAAATATCCATTATTGATATATTATATCAATAGGTAGACTATAGACCTTATAGAAGGAAGTGGTACATAATTTAAGACATTCTTTATAAAAACAATATTGAGATTAATAATCCTTAAAATGATTATGTCATTGAAGTTAGAATTAATAAATGAAGTAATTATGTGTTAAAATTTTAAAATCACATAAAAAAATTATAAATATAACATAATAAAATCATATTTTATTTCGCACACAACCTTTCAATAACATACTCAATGAAGTAGTATTATAACCCAATGAAAGAAATTTGAGTAAATAAACCCCACACCTCACGTCCAAATTTGTTATGTATATATTTTAAATCCTATATAATAAACTTATATTAATTATTTTACTTGTTTAATAACCATTTAAAGTTTTATTAAATTATCATTAAACCATTTGGTTCATTTGTTCCAAAGAAATATTTAATTTCTTAATCTGTTGAGTCCACATTGGGTGTTTTGAGGACGTTCAGTTCATAATTGAAACATGACATTGGTAGGTTGATAATGGTAAATGGGGTGATTGTTCCATAATCTCCAGAATATTAATCATGCAATAATTATAATTTTTATTCATTAAATAAAATTTTTATAACCATGTATGAAATGCATGCATGAAAAATGAATCGCATCACTTCATGGAGTTGGTAATCCACACATATGGACGGATGATGATATCATTTTCCAATGGATTAAATGGTAAGAAAATAGATTATATATTATATTTAAATATTCATAATTATGTCATTAATATCATATATATATATTAAATTTATTATAATAAATATCCATGAAAAGTGGGGGTGGAAAACGAAACACATCGCTTTGTGGAGGTGGTAGCCCACATGTATGCACGAACAATGTTTTATATCCAAATTTGATGTAAAAGAGAGATGAATAAGGTTATTATAATAAAATAGTAACATATTATTATATATAATATTATGATTCTATTAAATTGAATTTTTTAGAATTGAATTGAAAGAGGTAGAATAAGAAGTCAAATAAAAACGCTATGTTAAGACGATTACCTCCTCTTAGAAGAATATCCTTTGGATCACTCCTTAAAAAACTATAAGGATGGTCTTTTAAGAATACCAAAACCTCTAAAATGTATCTAAGGAATTTAATAATAATTTTTGGTAAGATTTTTTCAAGTTAAGTGGCACATGAAGTGTGAGTAATAGAGGATAAGTGATTCTCTTTTGTAAGTGAGGGGAGGGGAGTTCTTGGAATTGCATAAGGCATTAAATAAATATAAGTTATTTTACTGGTTAAAGTGGATAAAAATTGATGTATTTTGAATATATTATTTTATAAGTATAAATAATCTCATAAAATAAAATTTACACAATTTTAGGTGATGTTTTAATCTTTACCTATTAGTTATAACCTCCCGTTAACCCTTTTAACAATTATCATGACAGCAATGTTTTTTAATCATTAGCGTTGAAAAAATTTAAAATAAAATAAAGTTCTAGATTAATATAAATTAGATTATATTACATACCATATCCATTTAATTTAAAAAAATACAATAATTTAATGAATTTTAATTCATTTAATAAAATTTCATTTAACATAAAATACCATTAAAATAATTTTTGAGACCATTAACATAATTTGAATTTAAAAATATCATAATAGTAATTTTTTAATATAAAATTTTAAAACATCACTAATATATTATAATTATATATAAAATTATTATAACATCATAAATTAGCCAAAAACTTTACTTTGAAAGTTTTTAAAATCATTTACCAGATTTGTTAACCGCTTGCACAGTCATTGTGTCGGCATTACCCAAGAATTTAAGGTAATTATTAGATCACTAAAAATTAAAAAGAAAATAACATCATAGAAAATAATATTAAAAAAATATAACCATTCATGACTTGTTTTTATCCTTATAAAAACAAATTAGAGATATTAAAATCAAGAAAGTGGCATTTTATAATTATTCTTTTCTTAAAATAATATAAAGGTCTTTATCAAAGAAAAATAGCACAAAAATGTCATATTTTATAATATATTAAGGTTTTGGTCAAAACCATAATACACAAGATTAAAATAATGTTTTTTGATAATATTAATTCCTTTTCACATAAGTTTTAACTTTAGTTAACACAATTTACCCATTACTTATGGCGATAAATTTTACCATGGTACTACTCATTGTGGACAAAAATAAAGATGACCTATTTAAAATAATAAAAAATAAATTTCCAAATTTTTATTAAATTTTATCAAATTATATTCTGATATTTTTTAAAAAATAAATATAAAATAAACCTGTAAACGTGACCAAAAACTATTTTCCAGAAAAAATAATTTTCAAATATAAAAATTTTTTATAAAAAAGTTTAACATAATATTGATTACCAAAGAAATAATTGGGTTATTTTAAATCAAAATGAACTAATTATATTTTAAAACCAATTTAAAACAAAATTTTACTTTGTTAATACTAGAAAAGAAAAAACAGTTTACTATAATATTAGTATTTTTTACAATTTTCTAGAAAATCAATCTTTTCAGAAAAATACCAAAGTTTCACCATATGATAATTTTGACATGCTGATTTAAAAAAATTAACCTTTTTATGAAATAAAATTTCTAAAATTTCCAGAAACTAGTTATAATATTCTCTCCCAAAAATAAATAATAACGGTTTTTGAAAAAAAACATATTTTTGAAGCATAAAATTGCTTTACTAAAAATTCACTGCATTTTTTCTAAAAACTTATAAATAATTTTTTATTGATTGGGACCTTTATATACATATTTTATAATGATACTACACTTATTCATATCAAACGATTCAATATAAGGGTTATAACAGTCATATTTAAATGATAATATTTTGCAGTTGTTAAAGCTCAATATTACATTTCATGTACACAAACGAATATAATGTTCTTTTAAAATATAAGGGTTGTTGGACCCTCTATGATAATTTAGTTTTCATAATCACAAATAATTTCAATATACAGATTCTACAATTTCATGCAATTTTAATATCTCTATGAGAATTAATTATGTCATATTGAACCATATACTTTAATAAGTCAATAGCTTGTATTCATGAATAAATATGTTTATAAATTTATTTATACATAAAATTTTGCATAACAATTAGCCTAGTAAGATAGACACTTTACAATCTTTCTAGATTCCTTGGCACTGATGGTAAGTTGATAGACTGAAGTTTGACAGACCGAAGTTCGATAGACCAAATTTTGACACACTGAAGTTCGACACACCAAAGTCGATATACCAATATTTGACACACTGAATTCGACACACAGAAGTTCGACAGACCAAAGTTTGACACACCGAAGTTGACACACTGAAGTTGACACACCGAAGTTTGACAGACCAAATTTTGACACACCGAAGTTCGACACACCGAAGTCGACCGACCGAAGTTTGACACACCGAAGTCGACACACCGAAGTTCGACAGACCGAAGTTTGACACACTGAAGATAACACACTGAAGTCGACACACCGAATTTCAACAGACCGGAGTTTGACTCACCGAATATAACACACCAAAGATGACTCACCGATAGTCATAAATAAATATTTCAATTTCATTAATTCAAATTTATTTCTAACAGTCATATTTATACAAATTAATGTTTCTAAAATTATTTAATGTTGTTTGTAGGACTATCCATAGACAGTACAAGGTACATGCACGTGTGGAGATCTTTATGCCTAGAGGATCCTGGAGTATAAAAGGACCTCATCTTTCACGTTAAAGATGGTTTAGTACACGATAAGTACACACTGAGACACGTTGATACACATATTGTGCGAAAAAGAAAAGAGAGGAACTAAGCGCTTGAGATTACAAGAAGATTGTAACAAGAAACTTTCTCCAAAAAGCTCAGTGTACATCGAGACATTAAAGTGCTGAACATTTTCACTCCTCGAATCTGGATTACAGAAACGATGATACATTGTTCTAAAGAAAACTTCCATAAGAAGACTCAAATACCATTTTCTCAACATCCATTGAGTTTAGATCATTACTTCACAACTCACAGAGAATTATTAACTCTATTATCTTTCTTAACTCTATTGTGTTTTATCTTCACTAATTGAGCAGTGTGTATATTTTTTTGTATCACACACACTGTATCCTGAGAATAACTGGAGGATATCAAACTATCCTCATACTCAATCACTTCTTACACTTGTATCCCATATAGAATTGTCGAAGAGAATCCTTATGATCTGTTTATTATTTATTTACCACGAATAACTGTGGTAGAGTTCAAGTGTGACATGGACAATTGGGTGTGTTGTTGTGAACCCCGATCTAGTGTGTGGATCATAAGTTTATTAATATAAACAGATTGGTGGTAGGTAATCACCAAGTGGAGAGGACTAAGTATCTTCTTGAGACAAAACCTCTTGTTTTATCCGCTGTGTTGATTATCTAATATTTATTTTTGTGATATGTATTTCCTCCATTAAGATAACCTGAACTTTGATAGTTAGTTTAGCAAGTGTTTACATCTGTTTTGAATCAGTAGGTTTGCTTGAAATGTTTTTTAATCGATAGGTTAGTAAAACTGAGAACTAATCAATCTTATGAGAATCAAATTGAACCTTCTAGACCATTATAAATTCACTAAAAACTAACTTTGTGTTTAATTTTATAGTGGGATATTATTTCGTAAAGAACCTCTTTAATAGAAATTTTTATAGAGAATCAATTCACCCCCCCCCCCCCTCTTGAGTTATCTACTCCGACCAACATTTGGTATCAGAAAAAATTTGTGAATGTTTTTTATCATGTCAATTGTGATTATAGTTTTATTTCAAATATCTTCAAATTTCTGTTATTTCTAAATTTTTGTCTCTTTGAAATTATTTTACAACCTTTATGAGGGAAAATAGATTTGAAGGGGCTGCTAAAAATAGATCACCTTTATTTAATGGAACTAACTATGCTCAGTGGAAACATAAAATGAAGATAAATCTAGAAAGTATGGGATTTGAAATCTGGACTTCTATTGAAAGTAAATATACAATACCTGAAACTGCTAGAAGCACTTGGGATGAATCTATCACATTTTCATATAACAATAATTGTAAAGCAATGAATGCTTTGTACTGTGCACTAGGAGATAAAGAGTTTAACTGTATCTCTACCTGTAAAACTACACATGAAATTTGGGATACTCTCTCTGTTTCACATGAAGGAATGTCTAATGTTAAGGAAATGAGATTAAACACTTATACTATTAAATATGAAAATTTTCGAATAAAGTATGATGATTCGATTTCTGATATGTGTCTCAGGTTCAATGAAATTGTGAATACCATGATTCTTTTAGAATGAGAAGTATCTACCAAAGAGAAGATCATGCTGATTCTGCAATGTGTACAAGAAATATGGTGTGGAACATCTTTGTCTATTAGATAATCATGCGACATTGATAAAATTTCAGTGAAATAGTTGATTGGAAAAATAATGATGTATGAAGAAGAATTCAAGGTAAATAAAGAGAAGGATGAACCAAAATGAAAGTCTATAGCCTTCAAGACAACTGCATCCAAAAGAAAAGATACAGATAAAGTTCAAGCTACTATCGAAATCTCAAGTAGTGATAAATTCACTTTAGATATTGATAAAGAAATGGACCAGTTGCCTACACGATTCAAGAAATTCTATAGGAAAAAAGAAGTTCTTTAAAAATCCCAGTTACAGTAGAAAGTATGATAACAAGGGAAATTGGAAAAATGAATGGAAGAAAAATGATGAATCAGAAGAGATAATCCGCTATGAATGTAAAAGGAAATGACATGTCAAGGATGACTTCACAAAGATGAAATACAAGAAAAAGTATGAAAATAAGGATATAAGATATAAGAAAGCAATGAAAAACAGTTGGAGTGCCTCCGAGGATAGCTCAAGTTAATCTATATCTTCTCAAAATGAGAAATATGATATGGCCGATATGTGTTTCCTGACAAACACAACTGAGGTAACCTTAAACTCTCTTGTACATGATTCTTATTATTCTAAAAGTGAGTCTGAAAATATTACAAATGATTAATTATTCGAATACTGCAACATGTTGGAGGAAACCTATAATGAGTTAATGGATAAGTATAAATCGTTGAAGAAACAGCATGATTTAAGTGTGACTGCTAAATCTGAACTTACAATTGAAAAAGAGAAAAATGTTCAATAGCCTAAAGAGAAAAATGAGCTAAAAATGTCGAATGAACAATTGAAGAAAGACTTAGAAATTTTTAATAATGGGAAGAATAATCTTACTCAAATTCTTGGTAAACAAATATCTCTTAAGTATACTTCTAGGATAGGATATCAACCACGTCAAAGGAATTTATCTAAATTAAATTTTGTATCCAAATATAGAAAGTCTACTACTATTTTAAAAATCCATAATTGTACTGCAAGTTCCAGCTCCTCAAATTCTTTTACAGTATCCAATTCCACAGGACCAAATAAAGTGTATTTTTCAAATACTCTATATTTTTCATATAGGAAACCCATAAGACAGTTGTGGGTTCCTAAAGCTTATATTACTAATGTTTGTGGACCTAGAAAAATATGGGTACCAAATTCATTTCATGGTTAAAATGTTTTGCATGTAAACTTCCTAAAGAGTTCCTGTAAAAATTCGTGGTACTTGGATAGTGGATGTTCAAGACATATGACTAGGGATTATTCAATCTTCAAAAGTCTTATCAAGATCTATGGAGGACATGTCACATTCGATGACAATGGTAAAGGAAAAATCATTGGCATAGGCTAGATTAGTAACCCTGACTCTATTTCAATTTCAAAAGTATTGTATGTTGATGGACTAAAGTATAACTTGCTCAGCATATCTCAACTGTGTGATGATGGATTTAATGTTAAATTCAAAAATGGTTCATGCCATGTTTCTTATGCCAAAAATAACTTAGTATTTACTACCTTTAGAAATGATAATGTATATGCTATAAATCTAGACACTCTGGCCTCACAGAATGTCTCTTGTCTAAATGCCTTTCATAAAGAGTCATGGCTCTGGCATAGAAGACTAGGACATTGTAATATACATTCTCTTAGGTTGTTAACCAGAAAAGGCTTAGTCAGAGACTTACCCAAATTAGAGTTTCCACAAAATAAAGTGTGTAATCCTTGTCAAAAAGGAAAGAAACATAAAATCTCTTTCAAACCAAAGAAATAAGTAACTACTTATCAACCTCTCAAGTTGGTTCACATGGACTTGTTTGGACCATCATGAGTTTCAAGTCTCAATGGAAAGAACAATGTTTATGTTCTTGTATATTATTTCTCTAGGTACACCTGGACCTTTTTCATAGCTCATAAAAGTGAGGATTGTTCTCACTTTACCAATTATGCTAGGACTATAGAAAATCTCAGTGGATTTAAGATTAAATCCTTAAGAAGTGATCATGTCCATGAGTTTGAGAATCAAGATTTTGAAACCTTCTGCTCACAAAATGGCTATAATCGTAACTTCTCTGCACCTAGAACACCTCAACAGAATGGTGTGGTAGAAATAAGGAATAGAACTTTACAAGAAATTTCCCGGACTATGCTCAATGAATATGATCTACCCATTTATTTTTGCGCTAAAGTTGTTAAAATAGATTGCTACATAATAAACAGAGTCTTAATTAGACCCATTCTTAAGAAAACTCTTTACTAGTTGTGGAATAATAGGAAACCCAAAGTAGGTTATTTTAAAGTGTTTGGATGTAATGTTTATATTCTAAAAACTAAAGTTAATTTAGATAAATTTTTGTCCAAAAGTGATGAAGGAATATTTCTTGGATATTGTACATCAATAATAGCCTATAGAGCCTTTAACAAGAAGACCAAATGTGTGGAGGAATCTGTACACATCAAGTTTGATGAAGCATATCCACCTGAGCCCAAGACCTCACCAGAAGTTATTGAAGAGGATATGTCCAATATGGACAATAATGATAAAATCGCAAATCATCATGTGAAGGAATATGTCAAAACATCCAGTTCTGAAATTACTCTTCACTTTAATCGTAGTGAACCAGATCAACCTGACCAACTTGAAATATTTAGTCCTACTTTCTCCAGGACAACTAAAACCCTTAAAAATCATCCCTTAGATGTTTTTGTTGGAGATTTAGATAGAGGAACACAAACCAGAGATAACTTTAGAAACCAGGCCGAACATCAAGCCTTCTTATCACAGCTTCAACCTAAAAATATCTATGATGCTATCAATGATGAATTTTGGGTAATATCCATGCAAGAAAAACTTAATTAGTTTAAAATAAATAATGTTTGGAAAATTATAGATATACCTAAGGATATTTTGACCATAGGAACCAAATGGGAGTTTAGAAATAAGGTATATGAAAGTGGAAATATGGTTAGAAACAAAGCTAGACTAGTTGCACAAGGATATAATCAAGAATAAGTAATTGATTATAAATAGAATTTTTCTCTTATAGCTAGACTTGAGGCAATTAGGATCTTACTTGCCTATGTAGCACACCTGGATTTTAAACATTATCTAATGGATGTCAAAAGTGAATTCCTAAATGGTTATATAGTTGAGGATATTTTTTTAACAACTCCTAGGTTTTACAAATCCAATTTTTCCAAATCATGTGTTCAAATTATCACAAGCTTTGTATGGCTTGAAACAAGCCCCAAGAGCTCGGTATGAAAGGTTAAGTAATTTTATTATTTCTAAAGGTTTTACAAAAGGACTTGCAGATCCAACTTTATTTATAAAAATAATTTCCAAAGAAATTTTAATAGTCCAAATATATGTAGATGATATTATTTTTGGATCTTCTAAAAATTCATTATGTAATGATTTTTCAAACATAATGCAAAGCGAGTTTGAAATGAGTTTAATGGGTGAACTTAAATATTTTCTTGGATTTAAAATATTTCAAAATAAATAAAGTATTATCATAAATCAAAGTAAGTATACAAATGAACTTTTTAAAAGATATGTCTTTAATAGCATTAAGAGTAGTGAAACTGCTATGAGTTCTACATGTAAGTTAGATCTTAATGAAAGTGGAAAATCAGTTGATCAAACTGCTTATAGAGGAATGATAGGGAGTTTGTTGTAGTTAACGGCTAGTAGGCTAGATATTATGTTCAGTGTGTGTATGTGTGTTAGATTTCAAGAAAACCTAAAGGATTCACATCTAAATAGTGTTAAAAGGATTTTCAAATACCTCAAGTATACAACTAATTTAGGATTGTTCTATCCAAAGGACAACTTTTTGATTTAGTTAGCTATTCAGATGCTGATTTTGGTGGATGTAAATTAGATAGAAAGAGTGCCTATGGAACATGTCACTTTTTGGGAAAGTCCTTGTTGAATCTCCTTTCCTTCACAGAGTCTAAAGGAATGTAAAGGGAAATACCTTGGACCCAAAGTGATTCATCCTTTGAAGAAACATCAAAAATTGACAATGGCATGAACAAAGATTAAAATGCACATGTGTCGCGCAAGTTCCACCAAGGTCGCACAAGTATACTTGTGAACTGCCCATTGGTCGCACAGGTGACTTGCGCGCCTTCTTTGAATTTCACCCAAGGTCTTCTCCAACCTATAAATACCCCCTGTGGGCCCCCAATTTCTAGGATGAAAAATTCCAGAAACTCATATTTGAGCTCCCAGCACCCTAGTCTCCTCTCAAAGCTTCCGAACACTTCTAAGTTAATTTCTTACCTAGAATGGAATATCTTAATAGGGGGTAAGGCCTAAGTGTTGAAACTCATCAACACTTGCGTGCCTAGGTGTCCAGACCTTAAGGGAAATGGCCACACTTGTGCACCGCCTTACCCCTTCAACATAACTTGCGCGCCTCTCTTATGGAAGTCTCTAGGGGTAGTATTAAAGGCTTGAGCCAAGTCATGCCCATGTTCTACCCTATGGATTGACCATCACGCAAGTACCCATGTGTCGCGCAGGTACACCTACGTGACCAGGACTTGCACGGCCACGCAACACTTGCGCGCCCGCACAGGACTTACATGCCACCTTTTTTCTCGGTGCCCCTCTTGCCTATTTCACCTCTCCTATGTCTATCCACATATCCTCTTCATGATTAAGCCTTCAGAACTCTCTCCAAATCCATCTATGGCATGATTTCCTTGTTGGCTTCCATATCTAAAAGGAATTCTGTGGAATATCTCTTAAAATCTAGTGATTTACATATATTTATGTCACTAAGGTCAGATATTTCATTCAGTCAACCTCATCCTTTAAGATGAGAGAATCCTTAATCTAGGGCTCCTTTTCAAGAGTAATACCCAGTCCAAGTTCTTTTGATTTGGGCCTCCTTTTCAGGAGTAATTCCCTATCCAAGTCCCCTAATCTGGGCATCCTTCTTATGAGTAATCCCCAGTCATAATTTCCTAAATTTGGGTATCCTCCTTAGGAGTAAGCCCAAACCTTAATTCCCTCAACCTGGGATTCCTTTTGAGGAGTAATCCCCAGTCTCAAATATAGGCATCCTCCTTAGGAGTAAGCCCCAAGTCCCTTAAATTTTCAAATCCCTTTCACCTGGGCCTCCTTCTCAGGAGTAATCCCCAGTCTTAATTTCTCTTAACCATTCTTAATTTACTTTTGATATGGGATTCCTTCTCAGGAGTAAAACCCAATCATAAGTCCCCTCTTAATTTGGGAATCTTTTTCAGGAGTAAGCCCCAAGCTAGTGTATCCAAAATCTCCATGAAGTACATATACCTTTATGGACCTTGTTTCCGGGTTTCTTCCCTAAAGTAAATCCTAATCTTCATCTATTTGGGCAGTCATACATACATAAGCCCCATATCATTTCTTATGATGGAAGAATTGTCTGGTTTTACCAATACCTCTTGTTTCTCACACCGAGCATGACACGCGTGAGCTTAGAGTGTAAAAGTAATTATGACATATTTCTTTGATCAATAAATCATACATAAACATAATACTCCCTTACTCGAACTACATGTGTTCTGATTCCTTTTCCAAAACAAAGGATACGTAGGTAGCCCATCTGTGGGTACGATCCCAACCCTAAAATAATCCATGTCCTTCTGAATGAAAATAAACATCAAGTGACCCATTGAGTGGCTTTAAAACCAGTATGGTTATCACAATGACCAAGATAATTTTATGTATTGAAGGATTCCATTGACTAAGAATCTCTAACAAATACAGATGATTCTATATCAATGAAGAACCTCAAATACAAATAAAAGATTCCCTAAATCTCCTATATATCAATCATTGATTGTTAGATCTAAAGGAAAGCTCATTTTATACTTGTTAATGTAATAAGGATTCATGAACATAACTTAAATATATAAAGAGAGTCCTGGAGTAGAAAATAATTCCCCTTAAAAAGGTGTGATGATTCCGACCTCCCATCCTCTCGGCCAATGAAAATTCCTAAGCATCATCAATCCACAACTAATTAGCGCTTACCTTTGGAAAGTAAGTACAAATGGATATGGAATCATTGGATGTTTCCGGTTCTACGAACAAACCTGTTAGAAACTGATTGGAATGTTTGAACTTTTAATCAAAGAGGTCATCCCCAATTCCAGAGGAAACAAAAAATGGTGAACCTGATGTGAATCCTTAACCAAGTTAAAGTGATGTTTTACCTATTTGTTAGGCCCCTATTTAAACTCAATGAGAGGTCCAACAAAGCAGTAAATAATATATGTTCTCATCCAAAAGATGTAGCAGCCGAACTTATCTTGATTATGTTTTTTATATCAAACAGACACTCTTTTCCAAGATCTTCTACATTACAAGAATGGATTCTCTTAAATTCACACCTATGAATACCTCTACTGTGAATGAATCCGCTGCTACTCTTGTTGGATCGTCGTTCGCTATGAGGGCGATATCACCTACTCAGCATCTTCAACGCTGGGTATCGAATGGGCTAGTTAAGGAGTACCGTCAACATGGTACCATTCCAACTCTGGAGGCTGCTTGACAAGCCCTCCAAGTGAACAATTCACCCTGGTCATCCAGACAGCGACGACCAGTGATCATGAAGCAGGCGGTCCTAACCACCGTCTCCAATTGTTTCGGGTCGTTATCCATGTAACGCAACAACCATTCCCTCCCATATTCTGAGGAGGTGAATGAGAAGGCTGATCAAGGCCTTAATTCAAGGAAACATAAGTACTTCCCGAGGGCTCCCATCAATAATCGACGCCAGACTCCTGTGGCAGTGCACCCTCAACATGATGAGGGTGTCGTCTCCATGCATTCGGCTCAGGTTCCTCGAACCCGAGTAGGCAAGAAGAACCACCAAAGGCGACAACCGGTTAACAGTGAGCAGTTTCTTATCTCTTTCATTTCCAGATAATTCCACCAACCTAACATGGTGCCAAAAAATGAGCGGGCACACACACCCGTCTGTTTTAATCCTGCTGTCCAGCAGACTCGTCTGGTAGCAGCACGCCAATCCCGCTAGGCAATTCCAGTGGAGTACTATAGATAGGAACATACACCTGTTTATAAATCATCGGCTAGTCAGCAGGCTTGTTTGACTACATGTGATGGAGCCCGCCAACCCAATGTATTGACAACTGGTAAACAGGTACATACACCTGCTTACACTCATCAATCCTGCCAGCAGCCTCATCTGTCAGCATTGAAGTAATCTCATCAACTACGTTTGGCGGAGTGAAATTAGCAGGCACATACACCTGCTAGTATTGATCAATCCTACCAACAGTCTCGTTTAGTAGCATTCGGAGAATTCAGTCAGAAAGCTCCAGTGACAAACAGGAGGCAGACTCAATTCTCTGCCCCCACACATGAGTACTATCAAAATTCACTGACAGGAAAAGGAGGACAGGAGCAAGCACATACACCTACTCCAAGAACGGAATGGACGTAAATCCCCGTTCTAGCTACTAAAGTCACCAAGAACATTATTTCAATGGTGAAAGAGTAGAAATAATTACCTGCTCATATTTTGGATGCCTGCCAGGATATTATAACAGCTTCATTAGCATCTCAGGGAAAGACACATAAATATATCCCTACAAGTGGAGTGACACATTAACAATTCACTCCGGAACAGACACACACATTTGTTCCAGTCCAAGAGGGTTGTGGGGCGTACTCCCCCATATCATACGGACAGCCAAGTCAGGCACATACACCTGATTTGAGTGGAGACAATCAGCCTAACCTGATCATTTCTCTTGAGCAGTCACATACACCTGCCCATGATGACCACTTTCGTCAAAAAGTGGTTCCTAAAGCGAGTAAGAAGGAATCTAAAAAGAAGACCATCCCAACACAGTCAAGAAATCAAGGGCCAATCTCTAATAAGGCCTTACTCGATGCTGGAGTTCTTGATGTACTCAGACAACTATCTGTTGAAACTCAAGATTCTAATCTCTCAGTTCCCAATAGTGGGAACATTAATTCGGAAGGTTTGCATCAGATACTTCCTCATGAAGACTTTCTTCATGATGATTCGGTCGATCTCAAGGTTTCATCTTCAGATGAGAGGCACAAGAACACTCTGTGTGGCCAGAAGACCAAGGAGAAAAATGTTTTTATCTTTTTCTATAACCCACCATGGTGGTCCTCCCCATGATGATGAATTTAGCTGAGAAAGTCCTCTCCGTAGTAGTGATTCACATTGCTTGGAAAATTCTCTAACATACAATGTAGTGATGAGAAAGACCTCTTATCTTGAGGCACTTGAAAATGTGAATCCAGACATGCCTGATGCTTTTACATTATCAAGTGAAACACTTTCTCAATCAGAAGATAGCCTGGGGTGTAGGTCATTCTCCGAACCACCCCTGGGTCATTCATCTTCTAGTTTAATCAGTGAATTATCTACCAATATTGTTGAATCCAATGAAGTAGCAAGGAATCACCAGCTCTGGTTTAATAAAGTAGAAAAATCTTCATTGAATGATAATGTGGAAGTACTGAATATGAGAAAACAACTGGCGAAAGGTGAAGTGCTAGTTATGTTTTGGCCTTTGGCTGATTCTCAGTATGACATTCCAAAAATGTTGATAGAAGATGGAATTCATGATATTTGTCTGAACATATGGAAAAAACTTTGTCAGTTGAAAAAGAAAATATTATCTTATGATGAATATGAAAATCATGTCAATATAATAGACAGACTACAATGCCAAATTGATTTGGCATCTCTCTCAGTTTCTCGATATCTGAAGGCTGAAAAACAGCAGAGAGCCCTTCAGCGTTCATGCTTTAGTGCACTAAGAAGATTGCACCAGTTAATTTCCAATGCCCCATCTGGTATTCATATCAGGGGATGGGGTGTTCATAGAGTGATACAATTCACTATACTCTCCAGTCATCAAAGCCTGCTGAAAATGGTCTCATACAATGTTATTTCCCTTGGCCGGCCACAGTCAATGGGTTTTATTTGTAATCAAAATCTTGTCCAAGAACAGGACTCAACTAGTTCCTCTCAAAATAAAGCATACAGAGAACAATTTGTTAAATTAATCCTGAATCAAGCAAATGAGAATATTGAATAGGCCTCTCATTTGGAGAAAGCACATCATCAAGTGACAGAAGTGTCAGAAATCATCCAACGGTCTTTTGATCCGGGTGATAAAAGTGGATGCAGGTTGATGAATCCGGCTAATTTCCGGACTAAAGTCCACAAGATCAGGAGATATTTCAAGAAAGTCTCAGATGTATCATGTCAAGAACCACCCCATCTTTCCAGACTGGGGACTCTTTTAACCCAACCCTCAGAATCAACAAATAGGATTCGAGGAGTTGAGCAGGAACAACCCCAGTCCACCGGACTGGGAAATTTTTCAAATCCTCAATCCCTCCCTCAGATAAATTCAGTCTTCTCTTGATTGGGGAAGAAGCCTCAAGAGGAACGAAGAGCCAAATTATCAGGGGATTCCCTCCAAATTACGGTTCGTCAAGAAGTTTCTGAGGAATAAAATCAACAAAAGGCAATGTCTCATCACAGACATGGAAGAAGACAATATCGCAGAAATGTCGATAGAAGGGATGCAATGCATTATGCATCAATCAATTTCATTAATGCCGTTATTTCTGATCCACTGAATGAGGCTCACTCTGAGGGATCAGATGAAGAGGTTCCGCTCAAGAAGTTATACACACAGACACAAATAAAGAAGGTGTGTGTATAAAAAATCAAAGGATTACATAGAACCTAGGTAATCCTTCAAGTAACCCACTTCCCCCTCTCCAAAAGGTGTCCAATAAGGGGAAAGGAAAGAATCAGGTTACATACCCTTCCTCTGGAGAAGGCCAATCTCTCTCACTAGAGCAAAGATTTTTACAACAAGAGGAAGAAATGAAGGAATTGAGGAGGTTGAACGCAGAACTACTTCAAGCTAGTCTTCCTCCTAAGAGTGATGGATTCAGTCAGACAAAGGAATTAGTTGTGGCTACTGAGATGGATCAAGAATATCCTCTTCTACCAGTACACTCTCACAGGTCTAATCCTATGAGTCAAGTGCAATAATAATCGGTAGTGCTACCATTAGTTGTAGTACCAACCACCACATCTGTACCAGCTCCAGTCATTGCACCTGTTCAGGACCAAGCTCCACCAGATGTTTATAAAAAGTTAATAACTGCTATTGAGTCATTAACAGCTCGGTTGGAAGCTATGGAGGGAAAGCGTGCTCAAATTCAACCAGAAAAGTGAGCTTACCCTGAGTGGGTTGATGTAATTCCTCCCCCATCAAATTTTTCAAGTACCACATTCCCAATATTTAATGGTTCGGGAGACCCAGAGCAACACTTAACACATTTTTTTTCTCATTGTGATCCTATGATGGGATCCCTTTAGCAACAAGAGGCAGTTATGATCAGGTGTTTTGTACAGTCATTACAAGGACCTACTTTTGTCTGGTACACAAGCTTGCAATCCCAGTCAATTACCGGATGGGTGGATCTCCGCCAAAGATTTCTTCTTCAATTCAGCTCAACTTTGCCAAAGACAACCGTTTTTTATCTTAAAAATTGTAAGAAAAGGGAGAAGGAAAGGTTTTCATATTTCATTGCTCACTGGAAGGGATTAACTTATTCCCTGAGCTTAGCACTACCTCAAGAGGAATTGTTGCTGATCTGTGTGAAAAATTTACGTGATGAGTTGTGCACACTACTGATCCTAGTGAAATACATAGGAGGGTTTCGATACCTTACTTCAATCTCTCAACAGATTGAATATTATCTTATAAAGACTAAGGATAAAGCTCGTGTAATTCCATCAGCTCTAGGAAGGAGAATGGGTAAAGCAGATACTTCTATAGTTATGCTTAAACAAGCACATGTACCAGCTTCTACTTCAAAGCCTTCATCTTCTCTAAGGGATCCACCTCCTGAGTGCCAAAAACCGAGGTCGTTTCATCAAGATGATCAAAGAGATCAAAGACAGAAACAATTTGTGGATCTAAAGAGAAAATTTTACTCTTTCTGAAATGAACAAGTTCTTGGTTACTTCATTTCGGATCTGGAAAATAATTTGGTTCAATTGCCAAGGCCCAAGAGTCCAAACAAGGAAGGAGATGAAGACCATCCCAACTATTTCCCATTTCATCAGATGTTGGGGCATCTCATTCAGGAGTGTTTTGTCTTCAAGGACCTCCTGCAAAAAAATGGTCGACTTGGGACAAGTCAAACTGAAAGGTTCTTCAGCTCAGGTAGCATGTGTTACTGCTACAGATCTAGAGGAGGAAGGTGAGTGGCAAGAAGTCAAGAACAAAAATGAACAAAAATATTATGATTAGATGGTTAGAAAAACGATCAACCAAACTCATGCTATTTTTTGAACACAATTGAAGAAACCAATTGTGTCTTTTTCCATGAATGCCGCAGAAAAACCCTCTTCATCAGAGGGAAAATCCTCAAAGAAATGGCATAATTCCAAGAAAGAGAAACAATCAGAAGAAGATAAAATCGTTTCAAAGCCCAAGTTTTCTTTGACTATGGTAGATTTTATTCCATCTACTTCGAAGAAATGGGCACCGACCCATCAAATGGCATAGCCTAAATTATCTAGTCAGGCAGAGTCTTCATCGGATGAAGAGTTGATATTCGGTTCTGCTAATATGATTCAATTAACAGATCCATATGCCAGTCGCAGTTTTGATTTTGATGAGCTCGAGTTCCCTGTATCAAACAGAGGAATCAGAGGAAGTTCCAGAGGCTCAGGATACAGGGGAAGACGTGGATCTTTCAGAGGCCACTATTCCAATTCTACCCCTACTAGAACTATGTATGCAGCAGAAACTCATGGTAGAGCCCTTCAACGAGCTCAACAAGAACAAGAAAGTTATTCCACACAAGGTATACTCAGTCCTGGCATAATTATTCTAGAAGATCAGTTTAAGGTTCCATCTTCTTCCTCTCAACAAGTAAATAGACCTAATCGGTCTAATAATCCAAATCCAGGAGTATTACAAACTCTTATCCCGGTACAAGATGTATCAACTTCCAAAGCATCAACTTCCAAGGCACCTGCTAAACCACATGTTCCTATTGGTAAACACAGACCTTTGAATCAAAATTATGATGTATTGAAACACTTTTCCCAAACAACGGCCAAGTTATCAATTCTGGATGCTTTGAATTTATCAAAGGATCTTCGGGAGGCACTCATCGAGGCTTTGTCAAGTCCTCAGGAGTTTGAAATTGAAATTGTTGTAGCTGAAGTCTACCATGTAGAGAATAATCATGCAGAATTCCATGTAGTGAAATTTTTTACTAACGAAGATGAAGATGATGTCGTGCATAGACATATTAGACCTTTTTACTTATCTGACAAGGTCAATGGTGTATACTTACAAGGAGTTTTCATTGATAATGGTTTAGGAGTCAACCTCATCCTCATTCGTACACTTCATCGATTGGGCCTCACAGAATCTGATTTATCTCCTTATACTTTGATGTTACAAGGATATAATAAAAATGAACAAGAACCACTAGGCGAGATTACACTCAGAACTCAGTTTGGAGATCTTGTATCCAATTCAGATTTCATGGTTGTTGATCAAGACTCAGCCTTCAACATCTTGCTTGGTAGACTCTGGCTACATCAACATGCGTCCATCCCTTCATCATACCATCAATGTCTCAAATATTGTTTCGATGGTCAAATTGGGACATTGTATGGTGATAAATATTTGTTCAAGACATGTGAATCTCAATACATTGAGGTGGAATTTTATCACATGAAGGGGAAGGATGAATCCACAACAAAAGAAGATTACCAAAGTTAATGCTCCATATGGTTTGGAAAAGATTCCAGTAAATCCATTTACACATGTGAGTATAGATTATGTGTTGCCTATCAGTCAAATTTACAGGATAGACTCAAATCAAAATACTCTTATGGAAACTTCCATAATGTCAATTATGGAAATCAAGCCAGACAGTATGGGAGAAAGTGGGGATCCACCAAGCAATGATGAAATCTCATATGGAGATATCTTCATTTCATCCGTTGAAATACAGCAAGTCTATACTTCACCAATCAGGCTAGAGTAAGTTATAGCAATGTCAGAAGTGAATGATGATGTTGATTCTCAATCCATCATTTTCTCTATATTACCCAAAGAAGACCCTTCATCATCAATCGGGTCAGAAATGGAAGCTTCTTCTTCAAGATGTGCAAATTTTTACGTCTCTTCTGATCATAAAAATTATGATTCATCATCTACTATGAAAGTAGTAATAGAAGAAATAACACATATTGAAGAAGAAGAGGAAGATCTCAGAGATGCTCCTCCAGCATTTGAATAGGGTATCTCTACCACCATGGATAAGCTCAGAGAAATAAATCTGGGTACAAAAGAAGATCCACACCCCACTTTAATTAGTGCGGCTATGACTCTTGAAGAGAAAGAGATGTATATTTCCTTTTAATGAAAAATAGAGATATATTTTCTTGGAACTATATAGAGATTCCAGGGCTTGATCCTGATGTTTCCACTCATCGTTTGGGTTTTCTAGAAGAACATCGAGGATTCAAACTAGCTGCTAGAAGAACACACCCAACCTATGCTTTCAAAATTTAAGCTGAAGTGGATAATATCATCAAATATAACTTCATCATAGAAGTTAAATATCCCAATTGGTTGGTTAATATTGTCCCAGTGAAAATAAAGCATGGGAAAATTAGAGTTTTCATTGATTTCAGAGATCTTAATAGGCATTGTCCTAAGGATGATTTTCCAGTACAAATTACAGAACTCTTAATTGATGCAACAACTGGCTATGAAGCACTTTCCTTCATGGATGGATATTCTGGATATAATTAAATCCAAATGGCTCCAGAAGATGAAGAATCTACAGCCTTCATAGCCCCTCAGGGTGTGTTTTTCTACTGGGTAATGCCCTTTGGCCTGAATAATGCAGGCACAACATATCAGCGTGCCATACATCATATCTTCAAACCCTTTTTAGGGAAGTTTGTTGAATGTTATGTGGAAGATTTGGGGGTTAAATCCAAACAATGTTTTAATCACTTGGATGATTTGAAAATCATATTCCACAAACTTTGGAAACATAATTTGAAGATGAACCCCTTAAAATGTGATTTTGGGGTAACCTCAGGAAAATTTATCATCTTTGTTATACGCCATCATGGTAGCGAAGGCGATCCTGAGAAGAAAAAGACAATCATTGGTATTTCACCTCCTCGAAATTTGAAATAATTTAGATGAATTCAACGACACTTAGCCTATATTCGGCGTTTCATTGCCAATTTGGCAGGCAAAAGTTTACCCTTCACCAAATTGATGAAGAAGGGAGTCACTTACAAGTGGAATTAATAATGTCAAGAGGCATTCGATATTCTCAAGAAGTATCTCTTGATTCCACTGGTTTTAATGCCACATGTTGAAGGAAGGCCACTTATCCTCTATGTGGCAGCTTTAGAGCGATCATTGGGTGCCTTTCTTGCCCAAAACAATGATGATGGGAATGAAAACATCCTCTATTATCTCAGTCGAACTATGCTTGAAGTAGAAACCTGATACTCAAGTTTTGAGAAGTTCTTCCTAGCATTAATCTTTGCAGTTAAAAATTTGAGACACTACCTGCACCATCACGAGGTCCAATTGGTATCTCACAATAACCTACTCAAATTCATCCTTAGTTGTCCAATTCTTATAGGACTTCTGGCAAGGTGGGCAGTTATTTTGCAGCAATTTGATATTCAATATGTGTCTCAAAAGGAAATAAAGGTCCAAGGTCTGGCTGATTTCCTTGTTGAACACCCTTCAGTAGAAGACACATCTTCAGATATTGAACTCCCTGATGAGGAAGTCTTCTCTATTCAAGAAAGTTTTCAAATATGGGAAATGTACATTGATTGTGCTTCTATAAGTCCAACAGGGAGGAAAATGAAAGATCCAAAGTTCAAAAAAATTGGGTTAGGAGTTTTAATCATTTCCCCAGAAAAGGTATTGCTACCTTATTCCTTCTCATTATTGGGAGGCGGTACAAATAATGAAGCAGAATACCAAGCTCTTATTGCAGGATTGCAGTTGGCGCTTCAAGCACAAGTGAGTCACTTAAAGGTGAAAGGTGATTCAGACCTGGTAATAAAACAAGTCAATTGGGATTATGCAATCATAAAATAAGAACTAATCCCATTTTATGATTACGTCAGAGAGTTAATGGAGGAGTTTCCTTTGGAACCGACATTTTCATATGTCCCAAAATCACAAAATGCCCAAGCTGATGCACTAGCTAATATAGCCACAGCTCTGGAAAATCCAAATCGGGATGAGACAACCATCAGTATTGCCCACCGTCATACAATTTCACCTTATGTTCAAATCAAAATAGAGGAAATCAATGAAATTAGTCCCATATCTGAACCATATGGTCATACTACAGGATGGATGACACCTATCATGGAATACCTTCAAAATGGAACACTTCCGCCTGATAGAGCCGGGAAATAACAAGTCTGGAGACATGTGTTCAATTTCACTCTTTTTGATACCCCAGGTCACTTAGATAAAATTCTCTACAAGCATGGTTTTTATGGAGTTCTCTTCAGATGTATTGATGGTGAAGAGATAATGGTTGTCATGAAAGAAGTGCATGCAGGAGTCTGTTGTGCCCACTAGTCTGGACATAGACTATCTGATCAAATTCGAAGTCTTGAATACTTTTGGCCTTCAATGATACAAGATTGTGTTGATTTCACAAAGAAGTTTCATTCTTTCCATGTACATGACAAATTCATTCATCAAACCCCAAAGTTGATTCATACAGCTAAATACTCATGGCCATTTTCCACATGAGGAATGGATGTAGTGGGACCTTATCCTTTGACTACATCTAAGCAGTTTAAGTACATTCTTACTACTACTGACTATTTTTTCAAATGGGCAGAGGAAATACACCTCAAAGAAGTCAGTTCTAAATGCATTGTTAGCTTCATCAAGTCTAACATCATTACCAGATTTGGTGTCCCTCATACTATATTGGGGGACAATGGCACCAACTTCTGTTCATCCGAAATGAGAAAGTTGTATCAAAAATACAACATTAAATCCAATCATTCCTCTCGGTATCATGTAGTGGACAATGGCCAGATAGAAGATTTCAATAAGACTCTGTCAAATATACTACAAAATATGGTGGATAAAGATAAAAAGTCATGGCCTGATAAAATCTTTCATGCTTTATGGGCTTATCGAACCACCACCCACAATGCAACGCGGTCAACTCCATATTCATTGGTATATGGAATGGAAGCAGTCTTTCCAATTGAGGTTCAACTACCCTCGCTCAGAGTATCCATTTGTGATCATCCATCTACAAATGAACAATCTCAAAAGCGATTTGATGAATTGGAACGGTTAGATGAGAAGAGATTGTGCACCTTGCACCACTTGGAAGTCTATCAAAACCGAATAGCATGATATTTCAACAAAAAAGTTTTTCTTCGTTCATTCGTTCAGGGAGAATTGGTATTAGTTATCAAAAATCCAATGATACCAGGAAAGAGACCTCCCAAGCTTGAGACAAAATGGGAAGGACCTTATTCAATACATAAGCTATACCCCAATAGAGCTTATTCTTTAATCTCAATGTACGGAGAACTCATCACTACTCCAACCAATGCCATATTTCTGAAGAAATATTTTGTATAAACACAAAATACATCTATAGTCCATGAATATGACCTTAAACTATTTGTATTACTTTTGTCTAGTAAGACATTAAACTACATAACCAACAGTCCATGCATACGACCTTAAACTATTGGAATTTCTCTCGTCCAGCAAGACGTTAAACTACATCATCATCCATGGTCCATGCATATGACCTTAATCTATTCTCACTTTCTTCCAACATGACGTTAAACTGTGTCCCTTTCATCGTCCTATAGGATGTTGAACTATACAGCAATGGTCCATGCATATGACCTTAAACTAGTCACATCATCATCCAACATGATGCTAAACGGTATCATCCCTTTTTTATCCAACATGATGTTAAACTATGAAAAACAATCCCTAATACGTCCAACATGACGTTAGACTGTGTCCTCTTTTGTCCTTACTGCATGACATTAAACTACATAGTCCCTTTTTTCATCCAACATGACGTTAAACTGTATCGTCCCCATCGTCCTAACTACATGACGCTAAACTGTACAGAAATCCCTTTTTTGTCCAACATGACATTAAATTGTATTTTTTCCCTGATACATGACACTAAACTTTGCAGCACCAATAGTCCTAACTGTAAGACTTTAAACTGCATAGTCCCTTCATATGTCTTACATTACATTAAATTGTGCATCGTTAAGGTTGTTGATACCTCTTGTTTCTCACACTAAGTATGAAGCATGTGAGATTATAGCAAACTTCAACCAAACACCCTCTCTGGGATACTAACCACGCGTAAGTCCCAACATCATTTTTAGGTCGTTGCCTCTAAGAACAACTTGATCACTAATTCATTCTTAAATTAAACTACGTGTACTTTGATCCTTGCCTTCTAGGCTGGGTACGTAGGCAGCCTCTCGAGGTTCAAGCCCAAAACCAATCTCTTCACATTGGTTCACCTTTGTCCTTACTACATGATGTTAAACTGTACATCACCTTTTGTCCAGTATGACAGTAAACTAAAACATTCTTTAATATCCTCACCTTAGAGGAAATCATTATTTACATTGATATCCAATCTTGTTATATTTCAAAGACTATGTGCATACATGGTAATGCCTGAACCTTTTATCTTGGGTCAAACCATATTTGCACTAAAATTCCCTTTCACCCTTCACATGTACGAACCAAATCTGTACAGAGGGTATTTCTATAACTACGTGGGCTTGATTCTCATCCTTATGGGATATGTAGGAACATTCGATTATCCCTTGAATCTAGCCCCAAGTCTTTGGGCCTATCCCCAAATTCCACTTTCAGTCTCCTGACTGAAAAGTCCCTATGAAAACACACATTGTGTATTCATTATTATGGTCTGAGATCTATGACCCTAAACTAAGATCTCTCATACTTTCGTCCCACACGGCGTTAAACTGTATTTCAAGAACTATGTATGGCTTTATTCTTATCCTTATGGTATATGTAGTGAAGTCAAATATTTCAATTCAGGACCCAGCCACAACATGATTATGGTTAGCATTGATCTGTATATCTCTACATACAGTGGACAATACCCATTATTATGTGTCATAATCCTAGTCTTAAATACTTCCAGATCTTCATAACCCTTTTCTTGACTTCTAGTCACAAAATGTCCAATTTCTGAGAGTTTTTTTACCTGACTATGGAGCACGTTCCCTTAGGCGGCCTTGCATAAATAGTCTACATAACAAACTTTTCATCCAAAAGATATTATTATTTGACTATGCAGCCAATTCCCTTAGGCGGCCCTGCGTAATTCAACCCCCTAATAGGTTTTTTAAATAATGGTAACTTCATTCTTAGGAAGAAAACCTATTTTTTCCTTATTGGTCTAATCAACAATATGTAAAGGATCCGCAAAAAAATAGCCATCCTTAACTTATTTTTCCCATGTTCTTTTTCATGATCTGAAAGTATTCAAGTCTATAGTTTATATTTCTATTCCTTAAGTTTGGGTCAGACATTCATTGGAGTAACATTCGTCCAGTTCTTAGACGATCTTGATTGGAAATATCTTCTCCATATTCAAGTACCTCTCTCCATACATCAAACTCTATGCTTTGGAAAATTTGAATCTCCATAAACTTCCAATGGCTTTTTAGCAGTAGAAAAAGTAAATTTCTGAGAGTTCTTTTGCTTGACTATGCAGTACGTGCCCTTAGGAGGCCTTGCATAAACAATCTACATGACAGACTTTTCAGCCAAAAGATATTATTATTTGGCTATGCAGTCAATTCCCTTAGGCGGCCCGACATAATTCAACCCCCTAACGGGTTTGTTAAATAATGGTAACTTCATTATTGGGAACTACTTCTTCTAATTCCTTTTAGCCCTTTTTCGTATCATTCCTCAGATTCAAAATTTATTAAGTCATAGTTTACATTTTTTTCCTTCATACATGAGTGTGGTAAAATGTTTTCAAATAAGTTGTCAAGGAATTGAGTCAATTTTAACCCATTAATTCAAATTTATTTCAACCTTAAACATTAGCCTTTTTATGTCCAATGATCATGACTTTAAACTTCCCACAATAGATAAGGGGACACTAAATAGAAGTCAAGTCTCAACTCACTAAACATACTTTTATTTTCTTCTTCTTTTCCTCAAAGTCACATCCTCATTTCTTTCAGATCCAACTCTGAGGGGGGGACTTTTGTTGACGCTCCTTTCCGTCACAGAGTCTAAAGGAATGTAAAGGGAAATTCCTTGGACCCAAAGTGATTCATCCTTTAAAGAAAGATAAAAAATTGACAAAGGCATGAACCAAGATTAAAATTCACATGTTTCGTGCATGTTCCACCAAGGTTGTGCAAGTATACTTGTGTGCCGTCCATTGGTCGCGCAGGTTACTTGCACGCCTTCTTTGAAATTTTCCCAGGGTCTTCTCCAAACTATAAATACCCCCTGTGGGCCTCCCATTTCCAGGACGAAAAATTCCAGAAACTCAGATTTGAGCTCTCGGCGCCCTAGTCTCTTCTCAAAGCTTCCAAAAACATCTATGGTAATTTCTTACCTATAACGGAAGATCTTAAGATGGGGTAAGGCCTAAGTGTTGAAACTCATCAACACTTGCACACCTAGGTGGCCATCCCTTAAGGTAAATGGCCACACTTGCGCGCTGCCTTACCCCTTCAACATAACTTGTGTGCCTCTCTTCTCGAAGTCTCTAGGGGTAGTATTAAAGGCTTGATCCAAGTCTTTCCCAAGTTCTACCCTAAGTATTGACCATCACGCAAGTACCCATGTGTCGTGCAGGTACACTTGTGCGACTAGAACTTGTGCGGCCACGCAGCACTTGCGCGCCCACACAGGACATGCGCACCACCTTATTTTTGGGTGCCCCTCCTGCCTATTTCACCTCTCCTATGTCTATCCACCTATCCTCTTCAAGATTAAGCCTTCATAACTCTCTCCAAAGCCATATAAGGCATGATTTTCTTTGTTGGATTCCTTATCTGAAAGGAATTCTGTGGAATATCTCTTAAAATCTAGTGATTTACATATCTTTATGTCACTAAGGTCAGAGATTTCATTCAGTCAACCTCATCCTTTAAGATGATAGAATCCTTAACCTGGGCCTCCTTTTCAGTAGTAAGCCCCAGTCCAATTTCTTTTTATTTGGGCCTCCTTTTCAGGAGTAAGTCCCAGTCCAAGTCCCCTAATCTGGGCATCTTCCTTAGGATTAAGCCCCAGTCATAATTTCCTAAATTTGGGCACCCTCCTTAGGATTAAGCCCCAACCATAATTCCCTTAACTTGGGCTTCCTTTTCAGAAGTAATCCCCAGTCTCAAATATGGGCATCCTCCTTAGGAGTAAGCCTCAAGTCCCTTAAATTTTCAAATCCCTTTCACTTGGGCCTCCTTCTCAGGAGTTAGTCCCAGTCTTAATTTCTCTTAACCAGTCATAATTTACTTTTTATCTGGGCTTCCTTCTTAGGAGTAAAACCCAATCATTAGTCCCCTTCTAATTTGGGAATCTTCCTCAAGAGTAATCCCAAAGTTAGAGTATCCAAAATCTCCATGAAGTACATATACCTTTATATACCTTGTTCCCGGGTTTCTTCCCTGAAGTAAATCCTAATCTTAATCTATTAGGGTAGTCATACATATATAAGCCCCATATCATTTCTTATGATGGAAAAATTGTCTGTTTTTACAAATACCTCTTGTTTCTCACACCAAGCATGACTCACATGAGCTTAGAGTGTAAAAGTAATTATGAAATCTTTATTTGAGCCATAAATCATACATAAACATCATACTCTCTTACTCAAAATACGTGGGTTCTGATTACTTTTCCAAAACAAAGGATACGTAGGTAGCCCATCTGCAGGTATGATCCGAACTCTGAAATAATCCATGTCCTTCTGATTGACAATAAACTTAAAGTGCCCCACTGAGTGGCTTTAAAACCAGTATGGTCATCACAATGACCAAGATACTTTTATGTATTGAAGGATACCATTGACTAAGAATCTCTAACAAATACAGATGATTCTCTATCAATGAAGAACCTCAAATACATATATAATATTCTCTGAATCTCCTACATATCCATCATTAATTGTCAGATATAAAGGAAATCCCATTTTATACTTGGTAATGTAATAAGGATTCACGAACATAACATAAATCTATAAAGAGAGTCCTAGAGTAGACAATAATTCCCCTCAAAAAGGTGTGATGAGTCCGACCTCCCATCCTCTCGACCAATACAAATTCCTAAGCCTCATTAGTCCACAACTAATGAGCACCTACCTTTGGAAAGTAGGTCCAAATGGATATGGAATCATTGGATGTTTCCGGTTATAATGAGGAAACAGCCATTAATATCACGGTGTAGTAAAAAAAATTCAGTTTCATTATCAACTACTGAAGCAGAATACATTGTCGTTAGTAGTTGTTGTGCACAAATTTTATGGATGAAACACACCTTATTAGACTATGGATTTTAATTCGAACATATCCCCATTAACTGTGAAAACACAAGTTCTATTAACATTTCTACAAATCCAATATCTCATTCTAGAACAAATCATATTGATGTAAGACACCACTTTTTGAGATATCATTATCAAAAAGGTTATATAACTCTTGAGTTTATTGGGACTGAACATCAGCTTGCTGATATATTCACTAAACCCTTAAATTCTAAGAGAATGAATTACATCATACATGAATTAGGAATGATAAATCATTATTAAATATTCTTAAAACTGATCATGTCAAACCAATCATCTTAAAAGTTATCCTGTCAAACCAATCTTCTTGAAACAAATCCTATCAAACTGATCTTCTTAAAACCGATCTTGTCTAACCGATCTTCTTGAAACCGATATTGTCAAACCGATCTTCTTGAAACCAATCCTCTCAAACCAATATTCTTGAAACTGATCCTCTCAAACTGATATTCTTAAAACTGATCCTGTCAAACTGATATTCTTGAAACCGATCCTATCAAACAGATCTTCTTGAAACCAATCCTGTCAAACTGATCTTCTTGAAACCGATCTTGCCAAACTAATCCTATCAAACTTCTCTTCTTTAAAACAATCCTATCAAACAGATCTTCTTGAAACCAATCTTGTCAAACCTATCTTCTTGAAACTGATCATGTTAAACTGATCTTCACGAAATCGATCCTCTCAAACTGATCTTCTTGAAACAGATACTGTCAAATCGATCTCCTGTGAAAATAATCTTCTTGAAGTAGATTCTTTGACATCGATATATTTAAGGGTTGTTTTTTAAATTCTTTCTGCTTTAAATAAAATGATGTTGTTTTTTATTCTTCCTTTTACCATGTTTAAATTATTATGTTTTACATTTTACAACCCCTAAATGATATATTAAGTCCAATCCATCCTGACCTTTCACCTTATCCACTGCCGAAAAGCCTTCTACCTTCTGTCACACTCTCTCTCAACTCTCGGCCTCTCAACACAATTATAATGGGAATCTTTGTCATGGATAGGACTAAGAACGCAATAGAAGAACCTAGAAAATCTCCTTTTTATAAGCATCAGAAAGGTGAGTCCAGTGGGACTGCAAAATCGAGCTTAGAAAGCCGAGTAGATATAGCTGAAGAGGAGGTGTCTGCTGAGTGGCTTCTATAAAGAAAATATTTTCTTTTAAAAATGTTGGAATCTTAAGGATGGCTCATTTGGTTTACCAAAAATTAAAGGCCTTATTATCCTCAGCTAGTGCATGAATTATATCATCATTTGAGTATATAACTGGATAAAGCTGAGGTGGCTAAGATGAAATCTATGTTAATGAGAATGGAAGTGGATTTTTCATCTAAGCAATAGGATGAATGCTTAGAGGTTCCTCATGAAGGTGTCTATGTTGACTATCCTAGTAATATTCTACCTTCTTCAAAAAAAATTCTTATGAAGATGCTCTAAAGGAGCTGACTGGAAATAAAGAATCCATGATAACTGTTGAAAATGAATTTTAAGAAGTAGTAAGACTTCGTTTTATGTTCATACAACATCAAATCTGCCCAAGGAAGGAAGATTTCTCTACCGTGAAATATCAGGATGTTTTCTTGATCTTTTTGATGAAACGTGGAATAAAAGTGAATCTGTGTAGATATCTTATGGTGCATATCTCTAATTTGATTAAGCCATCCAAGAAGCCAACCTGTTTATATTATCTGAGGATGATTTTTTCCATGTTCAAAAAATTAGATTGTGTAGAAGATGGAGAGGAAGTGATAAGTGCTTGTAGTGGATTTTGTCTTCAGAAAGACATTTGTAAGAGGATGAAAATCTTCTGGAACCCATGGAAGATATGTTGGGTAGGAGATGAGGAAAGGTTGTATGAGTATTTCAATCCAGTTGACCATCCTTCTAGACCAAAGGACCAAGTTGATCTAGGTCTCAAACCAAGAGAAGTTCCAGATTATTCTGATGAGGAAGTTGAGGCTGAAGTTCCTAGGGAAGAAGGATCTCCTTTTGACGATATAAGTGATCCTGGTATTGCTGAAAGTCCCAAGGATATAACTTATGGACCTTCTAGTCCACCTATGGAATTTCCCTCAAGATAATCATTATTAGGTGATTAAGATGATTAAGAAACTGAAGTTACTAGAATTGAAGGTTATGTTATAAAATCAGATGAAGAATTTTATGATGATGATGATGATGATGATGATGATGGTGATGATGGAAGAATTTTTGAGCATGTGAGTGACTCTCTAAAAGTGGGACAATAGGTGGTTGAAAAATCCAGTGAGTAATCAGTACATGGGGATGGTAATGGTGTTGAGAATGTTGATCAACAGGCTGATGTTCATAGATATGTTGAACATGAGGACAGACCACTCCATCCTAATGCTGAAAACCAAGAGATAATTAAAGAATTGAATGATCTTATGGCTTCTAGCTAGGAGGAAGAAGATGTAGTTACAGTGCCTCAAATTGAGGTAGTACTTGGTGAAGCTGAAGTAGCTGGATCTCAGGCAGAACTTGAAGTTCAGTTGGTTCTTGTTCCCAGACAAGTTGTTATGTCCAGAGACTAGGATGAAGTAGTTGATGATATTGATGTTATTCTTGAGCCTCAAGGAAGAAGGGTAAGAATTGATATTGTTGAGCCAAGAGACTGGACCTGTACTAGAGAGTGAAATAGTGATCTAAGATACATTCTTTTTGGTTTGGAGTATGTCTTGGATGAAGAATGGGTGTCTTCTCCTCTTACTCTACAAGTCCAAGCTGACCCATAACCTGCTGCATATATTCCACCTGTTGCATCTCCAGTAGTAGAACCAGTAGCTCAGGAAGTGCTGAGTAACTATGTCACTAAGTATTATTTGGAACAATTAAAAAGTGATATTTGTGAGTCTTTAATAGCCTTGGTTAGATCTAGGAGTGAAGCCTCCACCTCCATGAGTATCTCATATGATGATGCAGTAAAGGTTTCAAGAATTTTGATTCAGGAGATTTAGCCAAATATTATTATTATAGAAGAAACCATTATTTTACATAGCACCTTGCTGAGAGAAAAGAAAAAAAGATGATAAATGATTTGAATTCCTTAACCTCTGAATTCAAGACCTCCTTTAGTGGTGTTCTTGAAGTTCTTAGGAACTTGGTAACTCATCTACTCAGTGTATATTTGAAAAATTTGAAAGAATATCTTGGAAAAATGTTGACTGGCCCATCCAATTCTAGGAGTGGGACAAGTGTTGTTGCCGATTTGGAATCTCTCAAGGTTATGATGAGAGAGGAAATTCAAAAACTTCAGAGTGCTTCAGACAAAGAAAATCTTGAAAAATTTTATTGAAATACAGATCTTGTGTACAATATGGTCAGATAGTGCACAAATGAAGCCTCTATATCTCAGAAAGAGATTTGGGAAAAGGTGGATAAGTATTTCACTAAGATATACACCAAGCATGATCTCATCAATAGCTTCAAGTTTCTCGCAGAAAATATTAGAATTCTTCCATTCACATATTCTTTCAAAAATAAAGTTCTCCAATTGAAAGAGTTCACCCATTTTCTGAGTAAATTTATGGAAAATAAGGATGATGTTGAGAAAGCCATGAAATATGGTGGTGAAATCATTAATGACTTTATCAACTTTCTCAAACCTTATCTGCATGTTTAGGCCGAGGCTATTGTGGTCCCTCCAGCTACTTCGTTGGGCACTACCTCTCGACCTCTTTCTCAAATGACTGTCCCTCATTCTCTTACTCAGATTCGACTGATCCTTACATAGTAAACTCCAAGACGGGTGTTGTCATAAAGGCAGCCTACCCTTGCAACTATTGTTCCTATAGGTGTTTCCCTGCCTAGTGCTATCCTCAGACCACCTCTATCCTCTATCACTCCCAAACCCACTCCTTCTCCATTGGATCCTTCAGACAAAGGAAAAGCTCCTCAGCATCCAAACCCTTAATGATGGATTGTATCTTTTGAGAGGTATTTGATCTTTTTGTTTGCCTTGTACTCTTCTACCTTTTAATTTAAATCCTTATGGTGTTTTTCTTTTATTTTTTTCCTATATTCTCCTTTTTCTAAACCCAAAAGGGGGAGAAAAATAAGAGTCAAAATTTATATTTAATAATAGATTATTTATCCAAGGGGGGGGTTTTCTGGTTTAGGACACATGGCACATACTCACCTTAATCCATTTAGTGAGGGGGAGATTTCTTTTACAGTTTCAAACATGGAAAGGCTTTAGTCATATTGGACACTCTCACTTTCAGGTTCGTATGTTATGTTGAGATATATTTATTCTATATATTTTCATGTATTTCATAATTTGTGATTATCAAAAAGCGGGAGATTGTTGGGACCTCTATGATAATTTAGTTTTCATAATCACAAATAATTTCAATATATAGATTCTATTATTTTATGTAATTTTAATATCTCTATGAGAATCAATTATGTCATACAGAACCATATACTTTAATAAGTCAATAGCTTATATTCATGAATAAATATGTTTACAAATGTATTTATACATAAAATTTTGCATAACACCTATTCTGGTAAGATAGACACTTTGCAATCTTTCTAGATTCCCCCGCACTTATGGTAAGTCGACAGATCGAAGTTTGAAAGACCGAAGTTTGAAAGACCGAAGTTTGACAGACCAAAGTTTGATACACCGATGTTCAACACACCGAAGTCGACAGACCGAAGTTTGACACACTGATGTCGATACACTGAATTTCAACAGGCCGAAGGTTGACACACCAAAGTTGACACACCAAAGTCGACACACCGAAGTTTGAAAAACCAAAATTTTACACACCGAAGTTCGACACAGTGAAGTAGACAGACCAAAGTTTGACACACTGAAGTCAACACACAGAAGTTCAACAAACCGAAGTTTGACACACTGAAGATAACACAACGAAGTTTGACAGAATGAATTTTGACACACTGAAGATAACACACTGAAGATGACTCACTGATAGTCATGAATAACTGTTTCCATTTCATTAATTCAAATTTATTTCTAACGGTCATATTTAGACAAATTAATGTTTTTGACATTATTTAATGTTGTTTGTAGAACTATACATAGATAGTATGAGGTATATGCACGTGTGGAGATCTTTATTCCTAGAGGATCCTAGATTATAAAAGTACCTCATCTTTCACGTTAAAGACAGTGTAGTACATGAGAAGTACATGCTGAGACACGCTAAGACACAGACTGTGTGAATACGAAAATAGAAGAACTAAGTTCTTGAGATTTCAAGAAGATTGTAACAAGAAAATTTCTCCAAAAAGATCAGTGTACATCAAGACGTTAAAAAGATGAACCTTTTTACTCCTTGAAGATGGATTAAAAAACTATGATACTTTGTTCTGAAGACAACTTCCAGAAGAAGACTCAAATACCATTTTATCAACATCCATTGAGTCCAGAGCATTACTTCACAACACACAGATAATTCTTAACTCCATTCTCTTTCTTAACTCTGTTGTGATTTATCTTCACTAATTAATAAATGTGTATATTTTTTTGTATCGCACACACTGTCTCCTGAGCATAACTAGAGGATATCAAACTATCCTCATACTCAATCACTTCTTACACATATATCCCACGTAGAACTATGGAAGAGTTTCCTTGTGATATGTTTATTGTTTATTTCCCATGAATAACTGTGGTAAGGTCAAGTGTGACCTGGACAGCTAGGTGGGCTGTTGTGAACCCCAATACAAGGTGTGGATAAAAATTTTATTAATATAAACAGCTTGGTTGCAGGTGATCACTATGTGGAGAGGACTAAGTCTCTACTTGAGACTAAACCTCTTTTTTTATCCGTTGTGTTGATTATCTTATATTTATTTTGTGATATGTATTTCCTGCATTAAGATAACCTAAACTTTGATAGTTAGTTTATCAATTGTTTACATCTATTTTTAATCAGTAGGTTTTCTTCAAAAGTTTTGTTTATTGATAGGTTAGTAAAACTGAGAACTAATCAATCTTCTGAGAATCAAATTGAACCTTCAATACTTTTATAAATTCACTACAAACTGAATTTGTGTTTAATTTTATAGGGGGATATTATTTTGTAAAGAACCTATTTAAAATAAATTTTTATAGAGACTCAATTCACCCCCCCCCCCTCCTCTTGAGTTATCTACTCCAACCAACAAGGGTATTAAATTCTCCCCCACATTAATAAATTTTATTATAAACATTTTATATTGAACATGGTAATCCAACGTTTATCATTTGAAGATACCTTTGTTGAATACCCACATCGTAAAAACGGTTAATAAAAATTTCTTTTGAAAAGAGAGAAAGGGAAATATGAAGTTAATTTAGAAGAACACGGTTGGCGTTGAAATATGTTTCATAGGAATTATCAAGGAATACATGGCTATTTTATGGACAATATAAGACAAAAAGGCCCAAAATCCCCCTAAGGGTTTTGTTTTTTAAAGCTCATCTCCTTCACGAATGGTCAAAGCTCACGATGCTCCCTGGATGAGAGGATCCTTCATGAACATGTGAAGGCCTCATGGTACCTTCGTTCAATGACATTTAGATTCACATAGTGATTCATGAACATGATAAGGGTTGATGGTATCTCCACAAGAGAGACATTCAGACGTGTGTAGCCTCGTCCATTTTCTAAGCACATAAACCTTCATGAATGCCTCCAATATTCATGAAACCCATACCCTATAAAATACCCCCTTCTGTATGAAATTTTAGGGATGAGTGAGTGACCTTTTGAATTATAAAATCACACAATTTTCATGAACCTCAAAAGCATCATGAATGAAAAAAATCAACCACCCAAGGTATCCATGATTCATGAAACATCCTCCCATGTGTTATTGATATCCTCCACCTAAAGTGGTGATTCCTTTCATGGAGGCCTACACCCTTTATGAAATAAGAAGTTCCTCTGAGGCACTTGAGGCTTTGAAAAGTATTCAGACTTTAGGAAGCACTCCTCCTATGAATTGGGAGTTCACTTTAAGGCAGGGTCGCCTTATTTTTCGAATCATGTTCCTTAATAAATCCCCTAAACTCTATGAGGGCACTAAGCCTTCTAACACCTTCCTTCAAGGGCCTCCAATCTTCATGAATCACCTCTCCTGGGTCTCTCTATAATGTTTCAGTTATGATGACACCACTTTGTCAAGGTTGAGTTCCTATAACCACCATACCTATCCAGGACTGGTTCAATTTCACCTTGATTCCCCATTTGACTAGTGCTACCCACTCCTATGTCTTCCCACTTCATCCTGAGTGTGGCTCGAGCCGCCCACCTACCTATTTCTTCTATTCATAGGTATTGTAACCCCTTATTTCTAAGCATAGGGACTATAACATGGACATCATGATTGACCAATCCTCTATGTTAGTTTTATCACCATACCCACACCCAAAGGAACATGATTGATGGTCACATAAACCCAAGGGTTGAGGAGTGAGTTCCCCATGTCTGATCTTCATGACATAAAACTATATAGTTCCACGTCCTATCCATTCTATGTTAAACTATATGAAAACTTCCTCAGATTATGACATAAAATTGTTGTATTTCCATGTGTGATAAGAAAAACATAACCCATATACGATCATCATGGGATGAAACCTTCTCCCATTCATAGGATGTGATTCCCATACCATGAAGCTTCCATACATAATCCCCACACCATCTCCCCCATCAATGGGATGTGACTCTAATATCAGAAATCTTCCAAGAATAATCCACACTTCATTCCCCCAAGAACAACCCTCTTATAAAGGAAATATTCTATGAATAATCCCCAAACCATGCTCATTGATTCTTCCTTTATGAAAAGACTATCTTTATCACATGATGTTAAACTTTATGGATCTGTATTGTCAAATAACCTTAAATTCTGGCATCAAACAATATGGATTTTGGTCTCTATCTTCTAAACTAGGAATGTAGGGTGCCTTTCTGAGGTTCCATACCAATAATCGTAAACTCTATATGTGAAATATTCCCTCATAGGGAAGCACTTCCCGAATCTATCTCCATAGAGAATTTCATCCATTCATCCCAGATCTACCACCATGGGGTGTTCAATCCACATTGGTAAACTATCCATGTCTTCCAACCTATGGTTTTACATCTCAGATCCATCTCTATGGGGTGTTGATCCATTCATCCTAGATTCGCATTCATAGGGAATCTGATCCACATTGGTAAACTAATGAGGTCTTCCCTCCAAGGGACGCACATCCTAGATCTACCTCCACATGGTGTTCAGTCTATTCATATTGGATCTGCCTCCACATTGGTAAACTATCCAGGTGTGACATCTTCCCTCTTAGTGATTCACCTTCTGGATCTACCTCACAAGGTGTTAGATCCTAAAAAATAGTAAAATATTATGGTTTTTCCTCTTAGGGACTTAACTTTTGGATCTACCTAATGGGGAATCCAATCTATCTTTGTTAGATGCTAACTTTTACATTGATCTATCTTATCAAGAAATCCTAATCTATCTCCATATGACATAGAACATGCGATCTGATCCAAAATACCTACCCCACACATAAGTGTGGGATGTTTGATATAAAAATCCTTCGAATACTTGTTCCCATGGGGTCCTCACCCTATCATCAACATGGGATTCTTTGGGTTCCATTCCCAATATACATCATATTAGATTCCCTCCCAAGAGGAAGAATATAGGTGATCAATGAACCTAGTGTCTAGACATGCCCAGCGATGCCCAACATGACTACTCTTCTAACCCAAGTTTGATGTCCTATCAATATGAAAGAAGTATTTGAAGATAGGAGTTGTGTAATTAATCAGAGTCCACATAGATATGGCACTGGGAATGAGTTCCATGAACATGACTCTAATCTGTGAGGGATACTTAGGCTAACCAATGAGCTCTAAGGATGAATCCATAGAAGGGGGAACAGACATCTCATCATCCCATTTTGATCGAGGATCATACATCACCATTTAAAGTTATGAAAGACACCCACATTAGGAAAGTGTGAATATAGGGAAACAAAAATCAAACACGTGCATTTATATTGACACATAGGCGGTGCCCTAGTGAAAGCATCATAAATATAAAATGGTGAATCGAGGAAAAAATATTCACCTTGACATGAAGATAAGTAGTGCTCAAGACAAAAATGGATTACTATGTCATTGAATTCAGAAATCCGGTGCTAGTTACCACCAAGAAAATGGAGGGTCCAGCATGGAACTCGCCGGATAATTGGGAAGTTAGAATTAGGAATCCTTTCTATGTTACATTTTCAAAGCAGATCCCTATTTTTCTTTAAAAGATCGGACAAATTTGGGGCATTGGGAATCATTTTACTTGCACCCATACTAACAGATGAATCCACCTACCTTATAGGACCCCAACTATAAAAAATCAAAAACTCAGTTCCCATAGGCTCCAGGAAAGGAGAAATATTGATGCGTAAATCTTGCACAACCATCGTTCCACCATGACTTCCAACACAAATTCAATTACAAGGCACCCAGCCCCATCTTACCCTTTGAGATCACCCAATGAAGGCTGATATACACCCTCATATGCCAATAATATTAGAAGGGGTCATTCCCACAAGGTATATGGCTCACCAAGACCTAGAGGCATCAGTATCTTTCCGAAACTGCTACCTTTGAGGGTCTCACAAGGTCCAGCCACCCTCCCCCCCTCAAAAAAACCACTTCGTGAGTCTCTCCTAGAAGTGGTCCTATGACTTTATCCCCTATGCTGAGTAGGGGGTGTTCAAGACACATCAGCTATGACTACATACAAGGAGACATTAAGAAGGGCCCCCACTAGGCCATGCCAATGCCAAAAATGACTATTACCTTAGGCTAAAGAACATGTGGACTTCTCCCCTGCTCCACCGACCCTAATCTAAAGCACCTGATTCCAACATTAGGGGTAGGCTTAGGATGATTCCATACAAGGGGAATATTCCACAAATCCAATGGTCCCTTACACCACAGGATAATTCCTCCAAATCCATGTAGTATAAAATTAGGGATATTTCTTCACCTTATTGGGATCAAGACCCCATCCACATCATAAGCAGGTTTGTTTGAATATTTCAAATGTTGGCACCACATATAGTTGTTATAGGACAACTTGTGATGATGAGAATCCATTTGGAGGTCCTCCCTACACCATCATCAACACAAGAGGAGGTCATACCTACTTTTCCAATAACTAGTACGGAGGTCTTCCACATGTTTATAATTAACAAAGTCGAGGTCCTTCTCACTCCACCTCCAACCCAGGTGTAGGTCCTCCCCGCTCCTTTGACAACTAGTATAGAGGTCCTCCTTGTACTCCTACACATTAACATGGAGGCCCTACCCATGTCCTAACCAATTGAAGGGGAGGTCCTCCCTATGTGTAAGAGTACCCAACCTTGCAAAACCATCTCGGGGCAAAAGGACAAATGCTCACTGCTAATGAAAAAATCCTGGGAAACACCATTTTGTCATGGATCTCATGGACCTTTCAGATTCTTAGGGAGAGATGACTCGGTAATGTAACCCTCACCCCAATCATAAGATTCAGGGTAAATATTCTGACAGATGAGGTTCTCCATCCTAGAAGCATATATCTAAAGGATCCATAGATCCCTCTATAGTTACTTTCAGGTGGAGGCAATAATGTCTCCCTTACAGTGGTACACTGTGCAACCATCTCTATCAATTCCAATTTCTATCCCACTTAACACTACACAAGATGTGGCAGAGATATAGATATATGGATTAGATCTTTTAGATGATGATCACTCTGTTGATCCAAAGATGAACATCGTCTCCCTTACACATGAGGCAGTGGTGAACACCATATCCTACAAAAATGTGATGATGTGGTTGGTGCCACCCCCAAGAGAGTCCCCAAGATTCATAAAACAATTGAATCATATAGAAAGTCATCTATTGGTCAATCCAATACAGAACTAATCCATATTGGATCCACCACCTATCTCTTTTACAATGCTGATAGGAGCTTGTGATGACTAAGAATAGGTCTCTGAGAAAGAGGGCTCATGGGAGGTTATAACTACCAAACAGATATCATTGGTGTTCTGGCCACCTGAATCTCTAAAAATTGACATCCTAGAGTCCCTCAATAAGGTCCAAGAAATGTATTTCTTCTATACCATTTGGGTGATGCTTCACCACCTATACAATCATCAATTATCCTATCCAAGAAGCTAATAACACCAAGAGGCCATTGATCAGTAGTGTCGAAGGATTCAGAGAGCAGCACTCCTAGTGGATCAGTGCCCTGAGTCATAAATCTACCACTAAACCCTCCAAAAATGATTCATTAAGAGACTCTAAAATCTCTATCAAATTATGTAAGATATTTCTCTGTATGTATAGATCAGAGTTTGGGGACAGTACGTTTCTCTCCACTTCATTCCTATCTTGCAACATCCTAACCTCCCTTACAATAATGAAAGTTCCCCTATAGTTATTTTTAAGGTAAAAATGGCCATTCTAGATATTTCCAATAATAATTTCTATTATTTATGACTTGACAAGAAAAACTATCCCCTGAGGGAAACACAATACTCAACAAGTCCTCAGACAAGTGTCATTACTCACCAAAAGAGATAGTTGTGTGGCCTTCGGGATCCCTCTAATGAGACATTTCCTCCCCATTGAACTTATGACAAGGTTAACAAGAATGTTGGGAACTCCAATCCATCTGAGGTTGTGTCAAAAATAGAGTTATAGACCATGGTGGCTTCCTTTATTCAAAAACATGAAGATTATGAAAGGTTCATCACTGAGCTCATGGCTAATCAGTGCCCGGATTACAAAACTACATAAAAGGATCCCATTTATTCTCCAGAGGGGAAGAAAGTCCTTATTGTCCATACACACCCATTAGAGCTCAGAAATCTCATGCATCCATACAGAGAAGATGTGGGATTATGTGTAAATAAATCGAGGCATGAGTTTCCCAACCTGCTCGAGAAGCATAATTATCCTCCTAGGGAACCATGTCAAGCCACTCCACTGGTCAAAGAGCCTACTTACTGAGTTGATGATAATTTCAATTCATTGGTGGTCAAGAATTCTCATCAAGATATATATTCTTGATAAGATGTCTTGGAAGATCCTCTCACCACTTTCCTTGAGGCCTTGGAGACATGACAAGTAGAGATACCACCTGATGTAAAGCCATACCTAGTGTGGGTGTACGATGTCTGAGATCCACCTAGATTTTGGGAACCCTAGATTTTACCCTTTCAAAGGTATGGGAGACCTGCTGTAGCACTTGACCCACTTCATCTCAAGGTGTAGACATATGTTTGGAACCCTATAACAGTAGGAGGCTACCAAGACTTGGTGTTTTGTTCAGACACTTGAAGGACATACATTATTCTAGTACATCCATCTTCCTATAAGGTTCATTGCTAGTTGGGAAGACCACTGTAGATAGTTCATATGCTATTTTAGCTCCACCATGCATAAGAAAAGTATTTTCAACCTATTTAATTGAAATAAAATCACTTTTAAGTGAGACGTTGATTTTTTTTCCCAGTAGAAGGGACTCATATACCCACTCAACATGTCATTGACTTAGGATTAGCTATTAATGATGTGTGTGGGTAATTTCAAGACTGAACTGATCCCCAACCTTATTACCTAAAATTTTCTAGGTGGGTTTTTGATGTTTTCTTATAAGTACCAGTGTTTGGAGGAATCCTTGTAGCATTCCAAGAAATCGCACTCGTTGCCTCTTCCGGCTCATGTGAGAAGGAATACCAAATAGAGATTCTCATCGCTATGTGTGTAGAGGACCCATATCTAGTAGATTTATTAGACCCATTTCATAAAGAGACTCTCCAAGTGCATCATAATTATCAGGCACAACCTCACCTAGTGCTGAACTTCTAGGCACCACCTCACCAAGAACATAGACCTATATGAGAAATTGTGGCTTCGACCCCTCATCAAGGATAGGCTCCCAGAGCACCCTTTCTAGATAGAAGTAACCAAAACTATTCTTTCAAGGATACATGGGTATCTAGTTATTTCATATGTTCTGTAGAAATGGAATTCTAAAGCTTCCATAAAGCATATAGTCCCAAGAGGTGGGATTCAATGACTTCCCCAACCATTACCCCTACCACAGGATCCTTGGACATACCATCAAGGAATACTATGTGTTCAAAGAGTATCTCCAAGACCAAGTGGATCATAGACTAATCATGTTTTTTTAGGTTATAGTGGAAATGATGCAAATATCCACCAACCCCAACAGTGATAATGAAGTATTAGGTGAATGGAAACAGGATTCCAACCATGGGACCCAAACGTATGATGACTCGTTAGCTAACAAATAAATTTTTCATGCCTATGGAATCATCTTTTCCTGATTAGGTTGGCCAAAACATACCATGCTCACCTATTCTCTATCATCCTCCAAATAAAAAAAAATTTTGCAGCCTTCTAATTATTATAGGACAAGGCACTGATGGTGAAAGGGAGATCAGAGTCCCTTATCAGTACTAAATCTGTTTTTCATCCTCAGTGATTTCATACTACCTCAGTTGGTAACTACACCCTGGGTCTGCCCCGTATTAGAATACTCCTCTGATTACAAGATGAATTATGCCCTATAAATTCCATTCAGATAGTGAACCATTTCATGGTTCCCGACAACGATGAATACTAAGAAAACCCCTTGGTTTCTTCTAGATGACAACGTCGAAGAAAAGGCCAAGAAAAAGTGAGCCGCATAATGCTTATACTTGTGTCTCAGACCAAACCATACATGCTACCAAGACCAAACCATAGGTGTTTCATAGATCTCAGCAGGCACTTTCCTTTTAGCCTACTCTATTAGACATGCCTCAATAGTTGACAGTGTTGGTTGACTGGGAAGACTAGCTGTGATCGTATTGTGATCGGTCGCGTCCATCTAGAACATTATTTATCCAATCGATAGTCACCGCTAGTGGTTCAGAGTGGGTTAGCCGATTAGTATAAGGATATTTCCAGTACCAATGAGAACCCGATGGTATATCCAGTGGAATCAGTCATGCCTCTTACCTAGGAACACCCCCCCCCCCCATGATTAGAAAAATGCATTTGACATAGATGTACGATTTGTTAAAGAACCTTGTTAGTATACCCACAAGGATCTCAATTCTCAATGCCCTACTCTTTTAGAAATAAATGAATGAGACCTTGGATAATACTTGAGAATCCTTGAGAATCCCTCTCTAGTTTGAAGCTGATGTAGCTACCAAAGAGTTATAATATATGGAGCAGGTCAAGTGAGAGAAATTCTAAGACATTATCTCATTATCCAGAGAAGATGATAGCTCCCTAGTGCAGGGGAACATACACCCACTATAAATTACAGTCTAGTTAAATGGCATGGAGATCCATAGCATCATGGAATAAATAGTTTTTCGGATTAACCTCATCCCAACCCAGATTCTCCATTAGTTGGGGTTGAACGATGTAGACATGAATCCCTCTGACCAAAAAATTCAAGATTATGATAATATCGAGAAGAAAATGTGTTGTAGGATTCGGTTGAAGACCCAATTTGGTAGATTGATATCCAGTGTAGAATTCATGGTAGTATCACAATATACCGCATAAAATGCACCATTTTTTAGACCTTGGCTTCATTTTTATGTTGTGATACCCTCCTCATATCACCAATGTCTCAAGTACTCCTTCAATGGTCGAGTAGGGGTACTTTAGGGTGATGCATCTCAATTTGATTCTTATAAATCCCACTATCTGGATAACTTCTACTACAAGATGGATGGGAATCAGGTTTATACCTATATATTTGTGTGAATTGATCATTTGATGACCATCATGGCCAATTAGTGGGTAGACTTGGATAATTCTTTCATTCTCTCGACCCATCAGCTAGATCCCGCAACACCAAACTTGGGAGGTTTATTTTTCATCTCCAAGAAAAAGGGGTCTGGAATTCTTAAAAAGAAGGAATATCTATATATTACCTCATACTCTTATATGGGATAGGCCTAGGTGATACCAAAATCTACCACCCCTATGATGTATCGAGTGGTTCTCCCTATGGATATCATTTCAAGGAATTATCGCATGTTAGGCGAAGAATGATTGAATCGATTCAAAACAAATCACCAACAATGATTTGAAATTAATCATGGGAATCATAGTCAAATTCCATATGGGATTATATTGATAGATCCATGTCCATGGTTTCTATAGATTATGATCCCCTTAGTGTAGATTCCATGTCATCATAAGAAGGCACCAGTGTTCCCCTTGAGCCAGCTAGCCCAAAAGAGTTGCCTCCTCCTACTAATTATCCAAACACAGATTAGGAATAGGATTTGGAGGATTCCCCTCCTAAATTTGAATAGGTTGTCACCACCATCATTGATGAGATGATTCAGGTGAAACTTGGAACTGAGATAGATTTTAGGCCAATGTTGTTTAGCACAGTCATGCCTCCATAAGAGAACTAGATGTTGCTTTCCTAAAGTAGCACCATGATATTTTTTCTTGGAGCTATTAAGAGATGTTAGGACTAGACCCTCAGGTAACCATTAACTATATGGGAATCCCAGTGAGTAATAACAGGTTTAAGAAGCCTTTTAGAAATATAAAACCCTCTCATTGTTCCATGGTTGAGGCCATGGTTGATAAGATTATCAAATCCAAATTCACTGGAGAATTATAATACCCCAAATAGATATATAACATCATCCCAATAAAAAAGAATAATGGGAATATAATAGTCTATATAAACTTCTTGGACCCCAAATTCTATTTCCTGAAGAAAGGTTTTTCCCTTCTGGTGGCATATTTTTTGATTGATGCAACAATCGGATTCCAGGTCCTCTCTTTTATGGATGGACATACTGGGTACAATCAGATCTAGATGGCCCCTGAAGATGAGGATACAACCTTCTTTAGGGTATCATATGGGACATTTTTCTATCATGTAATTTTATTGGGTTTTAATAATAAATGTTTAAATTAAAAGTGGTTCATCCACCACATCCTCAAACCAATTCTTGAGAGGTTGGTAGAATTATATGTGGACAACTTAGTGGTCAAATACCACCAGTGTTAAGACCATCTCAGATAACTTAAGAAATTTTGCATCTTCCTTCACTCCTAATATTTAATGATGAACCCCTTGATGTGTGAATTTTGGGTGACCTCTAATAATTTTCTTGGATTCATCATTATATACAGAGGCATCAAGATTGACCTAGAGAAGATTAAGGCCTTTAGCCAAATGCATCCCCCAAGTAAACTTTGGGAGATATGAGGCCTCCAAGGCATCTTATCCTACATACACTAATTCATTACAAATATGGATGGAAATTGTAAGTCCTTTTTGAGGATTGTGAAGAAAGGAACCATCTACCAGTGGGATGAGGAGTTTCAAATCACATTTTAGGAAATCTTGTACTATCTGCTACAGCCTCTAGTTTTAATTCCACCCATCTCAGGGAAGCCTATGGTTATCTATGTCACCACCTTGTAATGATCCATCAGTTACCTTATCACCAGAGGAATAATTAGGGTATAGAGAATATTTTATACTATCTCAGTCACATGCTCCTCAATATAGAGACCAGGTACTCCCCTATTAACAAGATATGCCTCGCACTTGTCTTTATAGTGTAGAATTTATAGCATTATTTGTCACATTAAGAGATATATCTAGTGTACTGATTATACCTACTGAAATATATCCTTAATCTCCCTATGATGATGGGGTGGTTGGAATTCTGGGCATGATCCTCCAGTAGTTCGACATCAGGTTAATCCCATGGAATTTCGTCAAAGTCAAAGCACTGGAAGATTTCCTAGCTGCCAATCCGACCCCTGAACCAACTCCCCTAGATGTTTATTTCCCATATGAGGCTATCCTTTTAGTGGATTAGGATATACCCTATTGGAAGATTCATTTCCATAGTGCCTCCCAGAGCCCAATTGGTAAAAGCCACAATAATCCCAAACTCAATAGAAGAGGCCTAGGGATCATCATCATCACCCCAATATAGGTTTTTTTACCATATTAATTGATATTATTATAAGGATACGCAAACAATGAGGATAAGTATTAGGATCTCATTACTGGTCTCAAGATGACCCTTGAGATTGATGTCCCTTGTTTGTATGTGAATGGAAACTATGAGATAGTCATCAAACAGATTAATGGTAAATACATCATTAGAAAGCTAGAGCTTATGTCATTACTGTAGTGTACTCATCAGCTAATGGCCCAGTTCCCTTCTCATATTGAAGTGACTTGTGTCCCTCAGTCACATAATGGTCAAGTTGATACCATGGCTAGTTTATCTACACCTCTTGTAGATCCTGGTCGTGATGACCTATTCATTCATGTGGTGCATCTGATGATCATCGCTCATGTCATGTCAGATGATGATGATAGGAAATAGGTTAACCAACTATCTACCTGAGTTTCTCCCTCAGGGCCATTGATTTCCCCTAAAATATAGGGAATACCCTACTAGACAATTCCTTTCATCAATTATCTCTAGTGTATAAATCTCTCACTCGATCGAGCCAAGCGTGAGGGAATCCACCAGCACGTAGCACAGTTCACACTTCAAAGAGGTCCCACCCTTGAGAAAACTATCTAAAGACATGGTTTTGATGAAATTATACTCTATTGTATCTAAGTAGATTAAATTCCCTAGGTTATGCAGGAAGTCCATTTCAGGTCTTCTGGCACCCATCAAACAGGATTGAAACTCTCCCACTAGATTCCGAGACTAGGTTACATCTTGAAAACCATGGTCCACAACTTCATTGAGTGTACCAAGAGGTGTCATGCATTTCAGATCCCTACCAACTTTGTGCATTGATTTTCATATCTTATCCACTCTACACTGTATTCTTATGGGGCCATACCCACGAGTGACAACTTTCTGATGCAGGTTTATTCTGACTGAAAAGTATTTTCTCTCCAAGTGGGAAGAGGAGATTCCTCATAACAATTTCAAGTCCCAATATGTGGTTAAATTAATGAGCACCCATTTTATCCAATTATTCATAGTTTCTCATTCTATTATCATAGATAACGTCACCAACTTCCGAGATGTTGAGATAGATAAGTCGTACACCAAATAAAACATTTGGTTCAACCATACCTCATGCTACCATGTAGAGGAAAATGGATAGATTAAGGCATTAGAAAAGAACCTATATAATATTTTATAGAAAATGGTGGTCCGTAACAATAAGGGTTGTCCAAATAATCTATCCACTACCCTCTAGTCCTAATGGATGAAAAATCAAAATTCCACCCAGATGACCCCATATTCTATGTTGTTTGGAATAGAGGTAGTCCTAACCATTTAGATTCAATTTACATCACTCTGAATAGATATCCACAAATAGAATATGAAAGAAAAAATAGAATAAGTTTTTCTAGTTGAGCTATAATCCCTTAAAGAAAATAGGCTTTAGGCCTTGCACAATATGGAGAGGCACTAGAACCAGATAGCGGGAGTATTCAACAATAAGTTTTTCCTTAATTCCTTTCTCTGTTGTGATGTAGTATTGGCCCTCATAATGCTAATGATGCATGTAAAGAAGCCACCAATGTTGGAGCCCAAGTGGTAAGGTCCTTACATCATTCATAAGGTTCATTCCAATGGAGCACACTCTTTGATCACTATAGACAGAGAGCTTATCAGACCACCTACCAATTTCATGTTTCTCAAGAAGTACTTCGCATGAAGAGGCCTCCAAGTCCATATTATATGACCTTAAACCAAGATTCCAAGGTCCAAACTCTATTATATTATACTAGGATTCCAATTACAAGCATTACAGCTCTATATTGGGTGTGAAATTTCCCAGGAATTTTTTTTGTGGTGGTGGGCCTCCTTGGACCTCATTCATGTTGGTATTTTCAATCTGCCACACTACACATATTAATTCAGGATTCTGAACCCCTATAGTCTAAAATATATGACCTTAAAATAATATCCCATGGTATTTTCTTTAAGACCATAAACTAATAGACACCATATGGTCCTCACAACATGACCATAGATTTCTTGCAACTGGTCCAATTATTATGGCCTTAAGCTATTTGAAACACCTATATTATAAGTTATATAATGCTAAACTAAAAATCCTAACATCCACAATGAATGATGTAAAACTGAAATCTTACCCCATCTAAAATAGGGATGCCTCTTAATAAGGTATAATATTTACCCCATCTGAAATAGGGATTCCTCATATGATAAGTATGGGATGGTCCACAAGATTTACCCTACGTATAGAACATGGGATGCCCCATGAAAACAGTGGGATACCTTAATTCCCTCACTCGATAGGATGTCCCTACTGGAATTGGTCACCTACCATAATGTTCTTTAGAACTACGTGCAACTTTATTCCCATCCATTTGATATATGTAGAAATTCCCAGACTTCTCATCTTTGGGAATAGATGAAAATTTATCATCCATTCATCCCCTTGTCCCCAGTAATGGTCCAAGCATTATGAACTTTAAATTATGTTTCATTTTCTTCATAGAACTTACATAGTGCACAAGCCTCTTTGGATCCATTCACATTGAGTCTTTCTTCTTTCATTACACACATATACCCTTAGAGAAAACATACCCTCATAGTCTAGGAAACATGACTTTAATCTATTTTACATGGTCCAAACCATGCGACCTTAAACTGAGTATTTCAGTAATTTTAGAAATTATTCACATAGTGTAGGGCCTCCTTGACTCCAGTACCATCAAGACTTAGCTATTTCACCATGTTAACATCCTTGAATCCTCTTCATGGTCCAAGCATTATGACCCTAAACAATGTGTGTTCATCTTTCATTCGCATGTTTTTCTTCTTCCATGGTGAATATTATTCCTCCACACTATTCTCTAGAACTACATATAGATTGATTCCTATCCTAATAGGATATGTAGAAACATTTATACATTCCTTCTTTGAGCCCAACCGTAGATTCACTATGAAACTCTATGTTACCTGCAGTCTTATCACCCTAAAATGATCCCATGGGAATCCACATTAATTGTAAACCTCGTTCAACTAACTTGACCCATTAATGGGAAAATATTCCCTCTTATCTCAATATGAGTAAGATAAAATCATTTAGATTATTTCTTAATCCCCACTTCTATTTCCTTGGTGCATGACATTAAACAGTAATCCTACCCCATGTAAAATCGAGATGCCTCTTAATGAGAAATGATTTTACCCAAAATCAAATTGGGACGACCCATATAAAAACATGGGATTAATGAACACCAAATTCCTCAGTACACAATGTTAAACTACAACCATAACCCATATAAATTCAGGATTCCTCATATCTCCCTATGATAAGATTCAGTATCCTAATTTGAGAGGGTATCCCCCTTTTGGTGTTGGTCACTTGCCACACCATCTACATAAATACGTGTGGATTTATTTCTATCCTTATGGGATATTTTGTGATTCCCATATATTTTATCTTAGGTCCATCCCATTTATCAAATCTTTAAAGGGTCTCTCCTCTCCTTTCTTTTTAGGTCGAATCCATGTGACCTTAAACCAGTGATTACCCTGGTCTGAACTCTATAACCATAAACCAAAAACCCATGTACACATATCACAACATTAAACTATTTGTGGGTCTTCCCAAAAATATGTTGTATGGCATCAAGTCCCCTTTGGCTCATTCACATTGGGATTTTTTACTAACCACACCACACACATCAATTTAAAGCACCCTATAGTCCAAACACTATGACCTTAAACTAGGAGACTATTTTCAAGAATCTATGACCTTAAAATGGGAATCCAAGTCCAATAATCAAGACTTTAACTATGTGAATGCCTCTCTGGAAATGAATTGTGTAGCCTCAAGACCTTCTTGGCTCCATTCACATAGGTTTGTCATTCTTCCATGCCAAACATACCCCATTTGGGATGCTCACCTTGTGGTCCAAACTCTATCAACAAAAAATAAAATTCATGTTTCAAGTATCTCAGCATTAAAACTATGTGAATTCAAGGTGGAATTGAGAAATTTAGTATGGAAATTCTACCTAGTCTCCACATGCATTTTAGTTCATGCATCACTTAAAATAGAGTTAAACCGTAACCCTACCCCATGTAATGGACATATGATTCCCTCTTTGTAGGTTTCGGGCGTAGTGGAAGCGCGTGGATAGGTGTATCCAACTTTAATTTTTCTATAAATGAGGATCAATCCAAGATCTTTCACGCTGATAAAACATCGGATCTTCAAAATAGAATAAAGAACAAAATAAAATAGGGGAGTCTCAGAACCATAGAGAGGATCATCATATGTTGGTTATAATTAATTTAATTAAAATACAAGAATTACCTTGATTAAATTATCTCTTCTTTGATGCTTCCGGTCATGATAAAATGTTATTAAAAATTTCATCATAGAAATCAACTGTAGGATTCCTCTTGTGGTGATTCACATGTGCTCCACGTATCTTTATATGTCACCGAATGGATCTCTGGGTTCTAGCACGGATGAGCCTCCTCTTGCGATGTCTAACTTTGATTTCCTTGAGAGCCGCTTCCAAAGCACTCTCCTTAATATAGTGTATGAGGATATCTCACGTAACTTGAGAATGTTATTGGAGGAAAGGAATTATCTCTTGTATTGAGATCTTTCTCTAGATCTATTATGCACAACCACAGAAAATGGATAGTTATCATGAGAATAATGTAATTGGGATTTCATTACTTATAATAATAAAATTAATTAACTACATGAAATAATTTATTCATATCATTTAATTATAATCAAGAACCCATATCTAATAATAATAGTTGACTATTATTATCACTTGACATGCACCCAGCGAATTACACCAAATATTATTTAATTAAATAAATATTATTATTTCTCACAAATCCCCAAAAAAACTACATGATGTGTACTTTTTTCAATTTTACTTAAATAGACCCAAGATTGACATACATGGAAATTACATTACTTTTGTAGAATAGTTAATACATAACAAAAACAGACACCCAGGGACCATATTAGTTTAGTGTCTTTGGAAACTTGGAACATAATCTTCGGATCATGGTGAAAGATCTTCAACATCTCCCATAAAGATATCCCCATTTTGTTTTCTTACCTAAAACCTTTCTTTATATCCTAGGGAAAAAAACATATAAAGGGTGAGCTCAAACTCTTTGTATAGGTAAGCATGGAAAAAATAAAACAAACCATATACATTTGAACTTAAAAAACATAAAGTTTAAACATCAAAATATTGAGTTCTGAAATAAATCTTGGCAGTATGTAAGGAATAGATCATAAAGGAACATCAATCATGATAAAATATCATGGGAATAAAACATGTAATTTTGGAAAACAATTAAGCACAAGATATAATTTCCATAGTAGGCAAGGCATTTCTTCCAATACCATCATAGTGGACAAATTCCATTACTGAACCAGGTTTACTTGTCGTTCCAGCCCTATATTACTGAAGAGGATTTTACTTGTCGTTCCAACCATGTCTATCTCATGAGATATAAATATTTACCCAATTAATTTGAGGGAGATATAGGTCCCACCCATCTCATAATGAAATCATTATTTCCTTTTCCACAAAACAATCATGAATCATTCATCATAACCCAAAGAATAAAATGGGTTTCATAAACATCATCCCATATTAACATAATCCATATAAAAAATGGATATCATTTCATCATAAGAAAAATCAAACCATGTAAATGATAGATACATTATACTTTAAACATAATCATAATAAATAATTTCATCTTATATGGGAAATAGTTTTGATAAAACAATTGAAATGAGTTCTTGAGTAAAATATCCTTTCTTCTTCAAGATCATTTTATTTTCACAAAATGCCATGTAATTTTAAAAGAAAAGGATTTTACTGAAAATAATAATGAAATCATGTTGAGGAATCTTCATGTAAATAAGGTGTTATGAAATCATAAGAATCCGTTCATTTCGTATAAGTTAAAAAAACATTCTTCTCATAATTTTTCCAGAAAAGTCAAAAAGTACCTCGTACGGTAAACAAAAGAAAGATTCCTTCCATACCATGTGGTAAAAGTCAAAAAAGGGTAAAAATGACTTTATAAATATGTTGAATAATAGTAAAAATTTTATGAAAACATTTTGAGAAAACATGGACATGGATGATAAACATAACCTCAGTTAGTACTTACGAATAAGCAATCTCGGATAAAAATGAGATTAGAATAATTTTCCCTTACCTTATGTCCAATTTCTTCTATATGGGTCTGAGACTCCTGTATAGTGGGTTTAAACATATTATTAACTAATAAGAGAACCATAATAATGTTTATGATATCATATATGATTCACTTACGTCTTTATATTACCCGTTAATTTGTCAATTCCATGTTAAAGTCGTGTTTTGGGTAAAATCGTTTCATTTATTGTATGTGTTTGGACTTGTTGTTCTTGATATTATTATTACTTATAAAATTATTTACTTACTTCCATAATTTAAAAAATGATTTATATATCATATATATTTAGTATATATATATAATATATAGATAAATGAAATGAAATACACCTTTCATGGAGACAGTAGACCGTACGTACGTATGAACACTGTTTTCATTTCCTTATTGAATTGAATGGAAGTAAGTAGATGAAATATATATATATAAATAAATCCAGTAGCATTATTATTTAATATATTTCATAATTATGTATTATATATATACTTTATAATCTTTCTTGAATGGTTAACATCGAGAATGAATCTCATCGCGTCGTGGAGACGGTAATCCGTACGTACGCACGAGCGATGATATCATTCCCATAATTATTGAATGGTATAGGAGTGGATGATAGAATATCTCAGAATTATTATAATGTTATAATAATCATATATAGTTATTCTTTACCCCATTATACTCATCCAAGTAAGGTGGTGGTGGAAAATAGATTACACCACGGCGTGGAGATGATATTCCGTACGTACGCACGCGCGGTGATTTTGTTTTCCATAGGATGGATTGAAGGTGAAATAGGGTTTTCTAATATTTATAATAATATATAATTATATGAGTCATACTGATGTTATTACTTTATTATGAAACAACAAAATAAGATGAATAATAAGAAGAAATGAATTTGAAAGAATCAGTGAAGGATATTACCTCTTCTTCGACGTGCCTCTTCTAAACCTCCTCTTAGGGCACTAAAGTTGGTCTTTGAAGAAGACCAGGACCTCTAGTATGTTTATATGGAAGTGGAGAAGATAAATGGTCAGGTTTTGGATAAGCTTGAAGGCTCAAAATTGTGTGAGTATGAGAGGGAGGAGGTGCCCTTTTATAAGAGAGGAGAGGGGCACTTTTGGAAACTTCTAAAATATTACTTTATAATAAACTCAAACCCAACATAAAAACCTCCAAAGTGACTCAGATTTGGATATTAGATAAGATAGGTTTGTAATATAATCAAAAAATTAAATTTAGACAAGTTTTTATTTTATTTTAAACCTTATCATTTTGATTTATTCTTATTTAATCTATTTAATCTTATTTGTGGTAATAATTTTCTAAATTTTAAATTGTTTTAAATACTTACTTATGTGATCTTAATTGTCCATAATTAGATACATTATTAAATTTTAGACCATATAATTTTCAATTTGTAATTTTTTAAAAAAAATTGATTTTTAAACAATTTAATAACATGTTATTTTTATAAAATATCAATAGTGTCAATTTTGACACTATTAAATTATTGGAATTTAACTTAAATCCATAGAGAATATATATTCGAACCAAAATATTTAATAGATTACTAACTTTTCATATTCATCTAAAAAATTCATGTATCACATTAATTTGTTCATATAAATTTTATTTTAATATTTTTAAAACCATTTATTTGATATTTCCCTTAATAAAATAATTACTACAACATTTTTGTATAATTATTTAATATACTTATTTTTTAAATAAAAATTAAAAATAAAATAATATGATGCAGATAAATCTAATATATTCCATAATAATACTTTTACTCGAATTTATCATCTTAAAATCACAACAGTTAAATTCTTATATTTATTAAATTTTGAAGGTGAAAACTTTGACATTATTTAAAATAAAATATTATAAGTGTCATAATAGATTTTATAAGGCTTAAAATGGTCAAATATTTTACCATTGGATTATTATGGATTACATGTACATGACCAATAAGTTTTGGTTAGGTGTTTGTGCCTTTAATGGTCACTATTAGTTTAATAAAAAACTGTATTATTGTTTTTCACTAAATAAACAATTTATGCATCACTATTGTTTCACCGTTAATGATAATTATTTAATCCCTAAAAATTTTAAATAAACTAACACTATGTAGAAAATTTTATTATCTTTCTAGTTACTAATTATGTTTTAAGTTTTATTAATTTTATCTCTAAATTAAAATTATTACACTTATAAGATATAAGAGAGTGACATGTTGTCACTTTCTTTGGTTTTTATAATAATTACACCTTTTCCATGGTCAAAAGTCCATCAAATGAATATATTCAGACACTTAGGTGATATGGGTCGACTTTTATTCATCCAATATAATTTTGGAAGGTGTTAGGATAATTTTATAATCTTATTTTTACCCTTAATTACCTGATATACCTTTACCTGTAGTAAACAAAATTTACCATAGTTATTATTCATAATTTCTAAAAATAAAAATTATCCTATTAGCATAATTTGGACCTAATTATTCCAAATATGAAATCCATTTTTAAAAATTCAAAACACAGAAGTTTCGGTAATTAATTTAAAATTAATCCTGTTGTTAAGAAAATGGGTTTTAAAAGTTAAAACGTTGCAAAAGATTAAAGTGTTTTTACCTATGAATTCAGTGTAAAATTAATGATAATGACTTAAATTATATTAAATGGTAAAAATATATTCTATTTATACTTTAAAACCATTAAATTTTATAATTTAACCATATAATTTATCTCGATGAAAAAAGTTGTTTTTAATTTAAATTTAGCGTATTTTTACTATTCATCAAAATATGAAGGTTATCAGAATAATGTCAAAATTTTATACAAAGTAAATTTTTATATCCTTATTGCAATGAATAAATTTATTTTGTCTAATTGAACTTATAAATGTGTCAAAACAAGATTTAAATTGGGTGCGCCATCAAAAGGCGGCAAAACTATATTTTTTTAAAAATACTTATTTTACCCAAAAAAATTATTTTGTTCTCATACCATGTTCTAGAATTTGTGTAAGTTGAATGATAATGTTATAAAATTAAAAATGTAGTTAATAATATTCATAAAACCTAGTTCATAATAATATATTGTTGTTTTGTGAAACTCGGTATTGCGTAAAACACACGCTATCGAGGAAGGTCACTCTTGCGTGCAACACAATCCAAGAATATTGTTTGCGTATAATACAAGCTAATACAGTGTTGCGTATAGAGAAAGCTAATTTTGGTGTAGCGTACAACCCAAGACATCAATTAAATTAAAAATAATATTTCTCATAAAATCTCGGGGTGTTACATTCTACCCTCCCCCCCATAAAATGAATTTCACCCTCGAAATTCGTCGGGGTTATAAATGGTTTACTACATGTAAGTTTCATTCATAGAAAACCACATTGTAAAAAGGAATACTAAAACTTAATGTTAAAAATTAAAGTAAGAAATGTAACGGTTACCCAAATTAACTCATCATTGGGTTTCCACATAGGAGAACATAGGTAAAAATATGGATAAAGAAGAGAAATCTAACCATCATGTTCTGATGAAGAGTGGTAGAGATCATAGCTATGAAAAATACAACAATCACAAAGCTATAAATTTGTGATGATCTAAGGTACCATCTGATTCATCGAATATGAGAGTACTAGGACAACATTTTTGGTTTTCAAGATCATTTCCCTAAAGTTGATGAATTTTTACATATGGAGAAATACTTAATTGATTTCACTATAATATCATCGTTGGTCATTCCATGAACAATTTACACTTTATCTCTTATTTAAATAAATGAAGTTGAATTTGTCATTCTAGAAGTATTAGAAGATCATGCGATATAATGATAGTTCATTCCATCTGTCTCTATCACAAAAAAGGTTAACATAAGATATTAAATATACATAAGTCCATCTATGGTGAGGTTAATCGTATATGGTTCCAAAAATGGACTTATACTTCATCTATCATACCACGTAATAAAATAAAACTAATTTCTAAAAACAAAGGACTTCTTGTATCCCAGTGGTAGGTGATAAAGGCATGTCGCACTTCAGTTGTGGGTTCGATTCCCACATCCTTGTCTGACGTGACGGGTTGTCACCCGTCCTACGGGTTGTCCTTTTTCTAAAAATATACTATTATAACATTTCAGAAATAATATCAAAAAGTTCTAGCCTTAAACAATACTATCTGATGTCTAACTTAATCCATTCCAATATTTAGGCTTATCCAAAATACTTTTGTCCAATCACATAGTATAATGAAAAATATTACTAGAGAGGTCATCTACCAAGCATGTGAATACCATCATTTATCCTGCATATATCATAAGATATATCTTGTTGGTCACATTCCAAACAAGTGAATACCTTAATCATGAATTCTCTTGAAACATGAATTACCATAGAACCTTAGCGAAAACAGGAATGTTGTCAAAAGTTAACTCTTTACACATACCAAAATCACATAAATTATATATACTCAAATCATGATATCACTTTGTCCTTATATCAGTCATGAGCTCATTAATACTATTATTTTCTCTATATCACTTCATTATGTGAATATTATCTGCTTTCCAAAAATATTTCAATCACTTTTCCTGGTTACCGGTAGCATAAAATTATTGAAAACCACAATAAACCAATACATAGATATTCCAATATTCCACGATACTATAAATGAGATTCCACAATATTGTTTTGGAATCATGTTACATAAACACTTAATCATTCCACCACTTCATTGTTATACTCAACATCACCAATAGTGATCTCATGTGACTTCCCTTTCTCCTTTGCCTTAAGAGGTTGTTGATGTCGATCATCATTAACCCTTGGATTAGGGAATTGGTTAGCATAATGCCCCATTTCCTTGCACTTGTAGCATTAAAGTGTTGGTGGTGTGTTCTCTATAGTCTTTTATCTATTCACATAATTAGCTACCTTTTCCCATTACTTCAGCACTCAACTTCTCTATGACCTTATTTTCCACACTTAAAACATTTTCTAGTCCCTTTAATACAATATCCACTATGCTTCTTTCCACACTTTGAGTATAAAGAAACATTCGTCTTCTTTTCACCATTGTTTTGAGATCTTTCCTTGAACTCCATATTTCGTTTCTTGTCAAAACCATGAGATAGATATGTAAGACCAACTTCCAGTTCTACCTTGATAGCACAACACACAATTTCTTCATAGATACAGAAGTCTCTTATCGCTAATGGCCTTAAAAGAATTGGTTTTAAGCCACTTTACTTTCAGGTTGGATGAAAAAGCCAGATGCATACCTTGAAAGCCTTGTAAAATTCACTTTGTATATACCAACAGATTCATCATCTTTTTTCTTAAGCTCAAGGAACTCCTTTTCCATCTTTGTTCGATGAATACGAGGGAAGTACTTTTTGAAAAAAAAGTTCTTGAACTCATCCCATTCCATGGATTCAATTTCATCTTGGGGTCGTGTATTCTTAATTAGAGTCCACCACTGCTCTTCTTCACCTTATAAAGGGTAAACATCCAAAATGACTTTTTCATGTTTTGAATAGTGAAGTATGGAAAATATCTTTTCAATGGTACCAATCCATTGTTCAGAAACAAGTGGATCAGAAGACCCACTGAAAGAAGGTGGACGTTGCCTCATGAAGGAATCAATAGAATATTGTTCCTTTCTCTGTTCATTTGGAAGTCCAGAATGATTCATAGCTTGTGTAAGTAAAGCAATAAAATTTCGCACTCCATTTCCCATAACATTTGGTTGCTTAGGAGGAAAATAATTGCATTTCCCAGTGCATTGATCATTAACACGGTTCCTTCGGGTTCCAACCATTATCTAAAACCCAAAATGAATAGTGTGAGAGGCAAAAATCATACTAGGAAAACAATATAATCAAGGGGAGTATTTTCAATCTCTAACATCCTAGGTTTAATCAAAGGTTATTCATGATCATTATCAAAATTCTAGGACTGTTACCTATACTTATACTTAGCCTTGGGAACATCCCTAGACATACCTTATAAATATCTCTAGGGATCTCACTAAAGTTTTCGCATCCTAGTTTACAAAGGTTAACTAAACCTTTACTTTGATACCAACTGTAGAGACCCAAGCTTAACGTACATGGACATTACATAACTTTTGCAGAATAGTTAATACATAACAAAAGCATACACCCAAGGACCGTAATAGTTTAGTGTCTTTGGAAACTTGGAACAAAATCTTTTGATCATGGTGAAAGATCTTCAACATCTCCCATAAAGATATTCCCCTTTTGTTTTCTTACCTAAAACCTTTCTTTATATCCTGGGGAAAAGAAAACATATAAAAAGTGATCTCAAATTCTCATTAAGGGTAAGAATGGATAAAATAAAAGAAACCATATACATTTGAACTTAAAAAAACATGAACATAAAGTTTAAACATCAAAATCTTGAGTTCTGAAATAAATTTTGGCAGTACTTAAGGCATAGATCATAAAGAAAAATAAATCATGATAAAATAGCATGGGAATAAAACATGTAATTGTGGGAAATAATTAAGAACATGATATTATTTCCATAGTATCCAAGCCATTGCTACCAAGACCATCATAGTGGAAAAAGTCCATTACTGAACGGGGTTTACTTGTCATTCCAGCCCTGTATTACTGAACCAGATTTTATTTGTCGTTCTAGCCATGTCTATCTCATGATATATAAATATTTACCCAATTAATTGGAGGTAGATATAGGTCCCACTCATCTCATAAGTAATTCATTCTTTTGTGTGCCACAAAACAATCATTAATCATTAATCATAACCCAAAAAATAAAATGGGTTTCATAAACATCATCCCATCTTAACACAATCCATATAAAACAAATGGATATCATTTCATCATAATAAAAATCAAACCATGTAAATAATAGAGACATTATACTTCAAAAATAATCATACTAAATAATTTCATCTTATATGGGAAATAGTTTTGATAAAACATTTGAAATGAGTTCTTGAGGAAAATATCCTTTCTTCTTCAAAATAATTTCCTTTTCACAAAATGCCATGTAATTTTAAAAGAAAATTATTTTATTAAAAATAATCATGAAATAATATTTAGGAAGCTTCATGGAAATAAGGTGTTACTAAAACTGTAAGAATCCGTTCATTCTATATAAGTTAAAAAAAATTCTTCTCGTACTTTGACCGGAAAAGTCAAAAAGTAACTAGTATGGTAAACTAAAGAAAGATTCATTCCATACTATGTGGTAAAAGTAAAAAAAGGGAAAAATGACTTTATACATACCTGGAATAATAGTAAACATTTTATGAAAACATTTTGAGAAAACATGGACATGGATGATAAACATAACCCCAGTTAATACTGACGAATAAGAAATCTCTCATAAAAATGAGATTGGAATAATTGTACCTTACCTTATGTCCAATTTCATACATATGTGTCTGAGACTCCTATATAGTGGGTTTAAACATATTATTAACTTATATTAGAACCATAATAATACTTATGATATCATATATGATTCACTTACGACTTTATATTACCCATTAATTTGTCAATTCCATGTTAAAGCCGTGTTTTGGGTAAAATTGTTTCATTTATCGTATGTGTTTGGACTTGTTTTTCTTGATATTATTATTAATTATATCATTATTTACTTACTTTCATAATGTATAAAATTATTTATATATCTTATATATTCATTATATATATATACTAGATAGATAAATGAAATGAAATACACCGTTCATGGAGACGGTAGACCGTACGTACGCATGAACGATGTTTTCATTTCCTTATTGAATTGAATAGAAGTAAGTAGATGACATATATATATATAAATAAATTCAATAAAATTATTATGTCATATATTTCATGATTATTTATTATATATATACTTTATAATCTTTCTTGAATGGTTAACATGGAAATGAATCTCATCGCGTTGTGGAGATGGTAATCCATACATACGCACGAGCGATGATATCGTTCCCAAAATTATTGAATGGTATAGGAGTGGATGATAGAATATCTAAAAATTAGTGTCATGTTATAATAATCATATATATTTATTCTTTACCCCATTATACCCATCCAAGTAAGGTGGTGGTGGAAAAGAGATCACACCACGGCGTGGAGACGGTATTCCGTATGTACGCACGCACGGTGATTTCATTTTCCATAGGATGGATAGAAGGTGAAGTAGGTTTGTTTAATATTTATAATAACATATAAGTATTTGAGTGATTCTGGTGTTATTACTTTATTATGAAACAAAAAAAAAGAATACGAATAATAAGAAGAAATGAATTTGAAATAATCAGTGAAGGATATTACCTCTTCTTCGACACACCTCTTCTAAACCTCCTCTTAGGGAACTAAAGTTGGTCTTTGAAGAAGACCAGGACCTATAGTATGTTTCTAGGTAAGTGTAGAAGATAAATGGGCAGGGTTTTTCCAATCTTGAAGGTGAAAAATTGTGTGAGGAGGAGAGGTAGGAGGTTCCCTTTTATAAGAGAGGAGAGGGGTACTTTTAGAGATCGCTAAAATATTACTTTATAATAAACTCAAACCCCACATAAAAACCTCCAAAGTAACTAAAATTCAGATATGAGATAATATAGGGTTGTAATATCATCAACCAATCAAATTTAGACATGTTTTTATTTTATTTTAAACCTTATCATTTTGATTTATTCTTACTTAATCTATTTAATCTTATTTGTGGTAATAATTTTCTAAATTTTAAATTGTTTTAAATACTTAATTATGTGTTGTGAATTGTCCATAATTAGATATATTATTACATTTTCGACCAGGTAATTTTTAATTTTTAATTTTTAAATATTTTTTTGAATTTTAAACAATTTAATAATATGTTATTTTTATAAAATATCAATAGTGTCAATTTTGACACTATTCAATTATTGGAATTTAAATTAAATCCATACAGAAGATATATTCAAAAAAAAATATTTAATAGATTACTAACTTGTCATATTCATCTAAAAAATTCATGGAGAATATTAATTTGTTCATATAAAATTTATTTTAATATTTTTAAAACCATTGATTTGATATTTCTCATAATAAAATAATTACTACAACATTTGTGTATAATTATTTAATATACTTATTTGATGAATAATAATTAAAATTAAAATACTATGATGAAGATAAATCTAATATCTTCCATAATAATACTTTTACTAGAATTTATCATCTTAAAATCACAACATTTAAATTGTTATATTTATTAAAATTTGAAGGTGACAACTTTGACATCATTTAAAATAAAATATTATAAGTGTCATAATCACTTTTATAAGGCTCCAAATGGTCAAATATTAGACCATTGTATTATTAATTGATTACATATATACGAAAAATAAGTTTTGGTCAGGTTTTTGTGCCTTTTATGGTCACTATTAGTTTAATAAAAACTGTATTATTGATTTTTCACTAAATAAACAATTTCTGCATCACTATTGTGTCACCATTAATGATAATTATTTAATCCCTAAAAATTCTAAATAAATTCACATGATGTATATAATTTTATTATATTTATGGTGACTATTTATTTTAGAAGTTTTATGAAGTTTATCTCTAAATTAAAATTTTTACACTTATAAGATATAAGAGAGTGACATGTTGTCACCTTCTTTGGTTTTAATAATAATTACTTATTTTTCATGGTCGAAAGTCCATAAAATGAATCTATTCCGTCCCTTAGCTGATATGGGTCTAATTTTATTTATCAAATAGAATTTCGGCAGGTGTTAGGGTAATTTTATAATCTTATTTTTACCCTTAATTACTCGATTTACCTTTAACTGTAGTAAATAAAATTTACCATAGTTAATATTCATAATTTCTAAAAATAAAAAGTAGCCTATTACCATAATTTGGATATAATGATTTAAAATATTAAATCCATTTTTCAAAATTCAAAACACATAAGATGCATTAATTAATTTAAAATTAATAACGTTGTTAAGAAACTGGGTTTTAAAAGTTAAAACGTTGCAAAAGATTGAAATGTTTTTACTTATGAATTCAATGTAAAATTAATGATATTGACTTACATTATATTAAATGTTAAAAATATATTCTATTTATACTTTAAAACCATTAAATATTATAATTTAACCATATAATTTATCTCAATGAAAAAAGTTGTTTTTAATTAAAATTTAGCGTTTTTTTACTATTCATCAAAATATGAAGGTTATCAGATTAATGTCAAAATTTTATCCAAAGTAAATTTTTATATCCTGATTAAAATGAATAAATTTATTTTGTATAATTGAACTTATAAACGTTTCAAAAACTAGATTTAAAGTGGGTGCACCATCAAAAGGCGGCAAAACTGCATTTTTTTAAAAATACTTATTTTACCCGAAAAATTTATTTTGTTCTCATAACATGTTCTAGAATATGTGTAAGATTAATGATAATGTTATAAAATTCAAAATTTATTTAATACTATTCATAACGGCTAGTTCATAATAATATATCATTCTTTTGTGAAACTCGGTATTCCGTAAAACACACGCTATCGAGGAAGGTCACTCTTGCGTGCAACACAAGCCAAGAATAGTGTTTGCATATAATACAAGCTAATACGGTGTTGCGTATAGCGCAAGATAATTTTGGTGTAGCGTGCCACACAATACATCAATTAAATTAAAAAAATATATTTCTCATAAAATCTCGGGGTGTTACATTCTTTATTTCCTCCACCTTATTTATTAGACCTTGAATAATGACTATTTCTTTCTTAAATAAATATCACTTCAGTACTCGCTAATAAATGTATTATTTAGCCCAAAATATATTCTCTCGAATAACGAGTGTCGAAAAAAATGCGATCAGGCATCCTTGAATAATTATTAAACCACAATCGGGAATAATCTTTATTTGACTTGTTAAATGAATATTTAAATGAGATACTTAGACACACTTAGTGTGTAACCCTCTAGGGATCTTTATCAATGGAATTAGGAGGATTCTACCTAAAACTCAAGGTTAGCATCTAGAAAAATGCCAAGTCACTCATAAAGAAATTTTTTAATGCCACAATGATGTGTCGCCTCCTACAAACCCTTACCGTGTAATGTAATCTATTTATCTCAATATCTCAAATTAAGCGGGTTTCATCCTAGTTCCATCAACCCATGTTCTCAATTATTCTTTCTTTGAATTTTAAAAGATGAAATATCCCATTCCTCACCATGGACATGGATTTATATAGGTTATATCAATTCCATCAATGGGACTGAGATATCCACTTCCATTATGGAACTGAAGGGAAAAATATTTTCTCACATTATCTATTAATGCAGTATTACTCATGACGCAACCAACATATCCTACCTCTCTACAAATAGTGTTTCTTTATATTTTTCATCAATACATCTAAGTTCATAATTTATAATACCCATTAATAATAATATTAAAGTCTAAGTACCAATACACACATCCACAGATAGAAATATCCAATGAAACTATGAAATGTGAATTTAATATTGGAAGGTCTCGTTCTCATAATATCCTCTGAGATATTACTAAGGGAACACAACCTGAGAAGGTTCCTCAAAGTTTTATGATTCCTCACCCCTAATGGCCTGTATTTTTTGTGTTCCTCAAATAAAGACATCCATACATAGAATATATATTCAATAATAGTGTTATGGCACTTCTGAGTTCTCATCATAGTAGGGATTCTCTATAACCCTTTAGTGTAAAAGTTATCCTTAAAAAATTATCACGTGCATTTTCACGCATAAGAAAAATCAATATGTTATAAAGTATTTATTAATATAATTTCATAATAAAGTATAAAGTAGTTGTTTCTATGCCACCAACTCCAATACTATTGACTTAACATGAGGAAGAAATGATGGGAAGCTCAGTGTGTAATCCCTGTAAACTATGTCTCAGTCTGAAGACATCAAACTGCATGATACAATTTCCAATCTGTATAACATTAAACTACATGTCCAACATTCTTACCACATGATGTTAAACTATTTGTTCACCATACCCTTTCATGATATAAAAAATATGAGGAATCTTAGGCCCCTTTTTGATAATCCCTTTCCTCCAGTGTTTGTCACCTGATGGATCATTAGTGTTCTTTGATCTTCATTCGATGACTGATACATTTTTCCCTTGAAAGGTGAGTTTGAACTTTGTTCAAACTGATATTCCCACACCAATGTTCTCTAAGATACATTGGCATAATTCCAGGAGTGCTAGATTCTATTCAAACATTTCATCACTTCATTTCCATGCTACAGGTATCCCTTATTTAGATCCTCATCCTCATCCACATATGAAGGGACCCCCTAATGGAAATGTTATTTGTCTGAAATAGATCACATATCTTCCTAATCCAAAACTATGGAGAACTTTGGATGACATTTTGAGACAGGTTTCATGTTTTGAACATGGTCGGTGGTGACCTTTTTCTATCCCCATTCCAATCTAAGTGGTATGGATGTTTTGTTTCAAAAATGGTCAATAGTTATCCTATATCATGACTCCACTACCCTTATGTTCAAGATTTTTGGCATCATGATTCATACTTCACAATCCCCTTTGTTCTGGTAGAATTTAACACCCCTACAATTTCCCTCTTCATGCACTAGATCACATTATAAAGGTAAGTTGGTTGTCTAGAGATACCCTTTATCCATCCTTATACCCTCTTAAACCAAGCACTCTGGGGGGTACAATCAACAATAGCATTCCCTGAGTATTCGATGAATTTCTGACACTCTCATATGAATGAGAAATCTCATGGTTGTCCCCTGTTTCTCACATTGATCGTGGTTTATGTGAGATTAGGGATGGTTCATTGGTTATCTCATGAATATGGTTGATGTGTGAAAAAAATAAATGTTCTCAAGAATGTAGGTGTTAAAATTAAACATTCCAAATTTTCAGAGGATCATCCACATATTCAAGCCTCTCCTTAGAAAAATATCTTCAAAGATAAACCCCAATGACTGACATTCGAGCTCAGACAACCTTTTTTCAGTAGAATCTGGGGTTTTTATCACACTATTCTATCTTCTTTATCCTCAACAACTTTATAATGAACTTATTCAGATTTGTTTCACTAAAAAATCTATTTATTCCAGCACTCAACCACTAAGTATTTCACCCCTCCCACCTTGGTAGTAGCCACCACCAACTGGGCCTTCAAATTGTTAATAATATTAGTTTGAGTAGAAGTGACCATTTCATGTTCCTATATCAGTCCCTCTAGGCATTGTTTTATACTTCATCCTAATCAAGTGACTTAGAGCCCTCGGCCTTGTGTTTCTTCTTGGTAGGGTCAACTGTATTCCATTTTACATGTGATCTATCTACAAGGAAGTCCCAATACAAAATATGAAGGATTATGGGGTCCACCACACCAGCCTCCAAGATGACTAGCCAGTAGTGGAGGGATTTGGTCTGGTTTGTAAGTTCAACTATCTAAGAGCAGGTGATGAAGTTCTTCACATACCTTTATGTCTTGTGATGAAAAATCTAGTTCTCCATGGTGATGTTTGAGTTGGAATCCTCAAACTCTTTAGGCATAGAAATCTCATAAGTAGGGAATATATATAATAAATAATCATATGGATCATTTGGTGGAAGTTTTCAGGCATAAGTAAATGAAGATCCATGGACTATAGCTTAAAATCATGATTTTCACATTACTTCAGGCTTCTGAAAGGGCCTACAGAAGGTGCTTGGTATATAGGTTTTTTTATGTACAACCTTCCACTCATAGATAGATGGGTAGTCGGAGCGTACCATACAAGTGTTGGAGGATATTTTGTGAGCATGTGTGCTTGACTTCGGTGGTTTTTGGGAGAAGAACTTGGCTTTAGTGGAGTTCTCCTATAATAATAGTTATTAGGAAACTATACAGATGGCACCATATTAGTAACTTTATGGTAGACCTTGTAGATCATCGCTATGTTTGTTAGAGGCGTGTGAGTCAGAGCTATTGGGACAAAGTCTCATTTACGAGACATTGGATCAGGTGTAATTGATTCAAAAACATATGGAAATGGCTCGGAGTAGACATAAGTCATATGCTGATAGACAGAGATGGCCCCTAGAGTTTACAGAGGGTGATCATCAATTCCTTTGGGTGTCTCCTGGACTGGGTCACCACAGGATACAGAGGTAGGGCAAGTTGGTGCCCAGGTTTGTGGGACCATTTGAGGTTCTGGAGATAATCAGGTTGGTGGCATACCGATTAGAAATTATATAGAAAATCAATTATGTGCATGATGTTTCACATGTGTCACAACTACAATGGTATCGCGCCAACCCTTCTCATGTGATTGACGTGGAAGAGGTTGACCTCAAGATAGATGCATCCTTTGAGGAGCATCTGATGTGCGTGTTGGGTCATAGTGAGAAAGTGTTACAGGGAAAGACTATGTCGTTAGTTTATGTGTTATGGAAACATGGAAGTGTTCAAGAGGATACTTGGTAATAGTAACCAAACATGAGGGCACAATGGACCAATCTTTTTGGCTGAAAATATTAGAGAATTTCAGGAGTGCGGCTCGAGGATGAGTTGTTATATGGTGGAAAGATTGTAAGATCTTGGCCTTTTCTAGAGCAATCTCGGGCATGTTTTCATGTACTTTTTGTTGTTATTTATGTACCTTTGGGTTATGGTATGACATGGTGTGTGTTTTGGTGAATATTTTAATAAATTATGGAAGACATGGGTAGTGCACGGTTTGCGCATGGTTTGGAAAAACCATGCCCAAGCTAACATTGTGGACAATGGAGGTCAACAAGTTTGGTGCATGGTTTTCTTAAAAATATTCCATCAATCCATGCGGGTAGTGGAAGATTGCATGGTTGGCGCAAGGTCTAGCCTAACCGTGCAGACTCCCAGGTGAAACTGTGAGTGCGAAGTAGTTTATTCCGAAAATTGGTTTTAAAACCTCTCAAAACCCTGAAACCTCTCTAATTAGAATTTGGATCAGTCTTGATAAATTATAGGTGTTCCCAAAGCCTTCCATTGGGATTAAAAGGCGATCCAAACACCATTCTTCGAGATCAAATTCCCATATTGTAGATTATTTTTCCTCCCGGTAAGTGGATTTCACCTGATGCTTCCCTCATTCTTTCTCTTATATTTTCAGGATCTTTTCATGGAAGATATCCCTCGTTTGCTTGGATCTAAATCTATGACTTTAGATTCAGATCTAGGATTGAGGATCTAGATCTATATTTTTAAGATCTTGATTGCATTTGATCTTAATTTTGGTTTAGGGATTTAGATCCAAAGCTTGATCGACGGCGTTGTGCTGCTCGGATTTTAAGGATTTATATTGGGGTAACTTCCATCAACAAATCGAGGTACGTGGTCTAAATCAAACTCCCATAATCATGATTTATGATATGTGGATGTGAGTTTTTGGTCTACTATATTCCCTTGATAAATGATTTCCTAAATCGGAGTAATTAGTAAAGTGGAATTGAATTGTGTTTTCCTTGGTGATTAATTGATAATTTAATCATGGAAAAAATGAAGGGGGATTACCCAATAGATATTGGGTGATTTTTTATGGGTTGAGATATTTAATTTTTGTGTCAAGATAATTAATTAGGGGAATCTAATTAAGAAATAATGATGTTGGTTATGTAAGACAATTAATTTATAGAATTGATTATGTGCCATGGTGTGATCAAAGATAATTAATTGCTAGGATTAATTATGACATGTTGAGATTTGATATGGATAATTAATTGTGAAGAATTAATTATGTAATGATAATTACGTTTATTGATTAATTAATTGATGAATTAATTAATGGGTTATGTTCTTAGTTAATTATTGAGTTAACTAATGGACTTTTCAATGTTTAACTAATCATTGCATTAGTAATGGAATTATGTGGAAAATTATTTTGAATTAATGAATGATTAAATGGATGAGATTTTTTTGGTGCTATACAGGGTGTTGTAGACCGATTAGAAGTCTGGACTTGGACATGGAATTCCTCCCTAATAGTTATCCAAGCTTGATATTATGAAGTTCTAGGCATGACGACCTACACCAACTGAGAAAAGTAATTCTAGGAATGATGACCTACACTAAACGAGATTGTGGAACTAGGAAGGATGACCTACACCAAATGAATGATAATAATGAATGATGATTAAACAAATATTTTGGGTTCTAGGAATGATGACCTACACCAAATGATTAATGATTTTGAATGATGATTCAAATGGGAAACATGAAATGAAACTAGGCCTAATGTGATGATTAAATATTAGATAACAATGTGATAACTATTTAAATTATGCATTGTATTTATTACTTCATAAAACTGCATGCACTATCTTTTTACTGGACTCATTTTAGACATTGTTGGTGGTGGCCTACTGAGTTGTACTCACACCCTATTTGGGCCACCTGATTGGCACCCAAGTAGAGATTTTTGTTGCAGAACATGATAAGGGTAAGGCCCAGGGATAGGTTATTATTTGGTATTGGATCATGGGAGAGGGAACCAGACATGGTTTGGGACCTTTTTGGGAGTCGTTGTGTCTTTGCTTTCAGTTTCATTGTAGATACTTGACATTTTCATTATCATAGAATTCTTTACCTTTAAGTTGATTATTGTATTTTTCATGTTTTGGTTATCATATGACCTAGATTTTTTCGGGTTATTTATACACTTCCACACTTATTTATTGTTATTTTATTATTCTAGTGTTCAATTCTGATAAGATAGGGTATAGTCTCCCCAATACTAAGTTACGAGACCCTCGTTGCTAATCATAACCCTCTGGCATATGGGGAGGCATTCTTGAGGTCATGTGGCCAACCGGCTCAGGGCACTATTTAGTGGCACCCAGATCGGGACATCATAAAGTGGTATCATAGGGGTTTTCAGTTCTTTATTCTTATTTGGTCTTACTATTTTTGGAAAGGTGGATAGGATACTAGGAAGAGTAGAGGTTTGGTAATGAGCTCGTGCATGGGAGTTGCAAACCCATGTACAGGGGGGAACCTGAGTACTTATGGTGGGATTATTTTGATTGTTGTTTGATGTTATAGTTGCATATTATTTCACCTTGGGTGATGAACTTGTCATGTGATGTGATATTTGTTTTGAAAATTGTTGAATTTTGATTCATTGCCAAAAGAGGAATGAAAGTTGGGTTTGTATGCATCATTCTAAGCACTCAAGGTTTTTGTGACATGCGTCATTCTAGGCACTCATAGGAATACTATTTATGGTTAAGTTGATGAACATGAACTATTTTCCTTATTGTGAGATTGAAATAATTTTTAAGATGAGAATAAATGGGTGTCTAATGAGAACCTTGATCAATGAATTAAGTATTAATAATTAATTAATTGTGGAATTAATTAATTTGAGTTAATGTGATTAATTAATGGTTGGATTAATTAATTAGAATGTTTGTACCCTTATTAACCAAGACCTAGGAGTAAGATGGTTAAGGGTAGTAATAAGGCCTCAGTATTGACCATGTGCCGAGAAAAAATGGAAAGGACATGTTGAAACATTTTGTGTTACTTTATCCCCTTACGTAAATGTTATAAGGTTTCATTATGAAACCTAAGAAGTGTGTTTTTATTTGTAGAGATATGCCTCCATGATGCTTGTTGAGGGAGAGACCGAGGGGTATGGCCCAGAATGAACTTCCAGACATGGAGTTTGAGGCACTATTGGTCCAAGCTAAGGACGAAGGGGGACACTTCTAAGATAACTTTTCTCCTTTCATGCAGTCAATGGAGAGAGACCCATGGCAGGTTCAGAAAACCATGTCTGAGTTTACAAAGGAGTTTCAGCTGCAGCACCATCCTACTTTTACTGGAGAGGTTGGACCTGAGGGAGATGAATTATAGATTGAATACATATAGACGATACTTGAACATTTAGAGACTCTGGCTGAGATGAGGGTCAATTTGGCTACTTATATGCTACGGGGTTCAGTAAAGTGTTGGTGGGACATTTTGGTATTATATAGATAGACTGATGAGATGTTATGGAAGGAATTTCTAGAGAAGTTATTGTAACACTTCTATCCAGACACACTAATGTAAGAGAAGGATTCCAAGTTTATGCATTTGACCCAAGGAAGCATATCTTTCTCCAACTTTGGTAGCAGATGAGGCTTCTTCAGGAAAACAATTTCAGGATGGGCTTAAGTGTGAAATTAAGTCCCAGGTGAATATCTTTAGACTGAATAAATTCTCTGTCACGACCCGTCCTCGGGGCCCGTGCCGTGACTACCCCAAGACCGCCTTCCATAGGCCAGGGGCTGGCAACTAGCACCAAAGGCGTAAATCCCGATAACTGGGAAGGCATTGACTTTATAAAAGTAAACAAAACACCACAGAGTACAAGAGGAAGTAAAACACTATGTAAAACTGAAACAAGCTGTGCTGAAAGTAAAGGGGCTGGAAATACAAGCACAACTGTAAAGTACAAGGAAAAAGATAAAACAGTCGGAAGGTGAAAAGCAGCTCCTAGATCATCCACCAAGGATCCTACCTAAAGGGTAGGTACAGATAGTGCAGCTCCTGGGTCGTCTACCAGAGATCCTACCTGAAGAGTAGGTACAGATAGCCTCCACAATGCTCTCTCCCATCAACCTCCTCCGAGTGTCGTCTTGTCGTGAAGTCCACCTCCAGATACCGTCTAGTCCTCGAACACTCGGCCTCTGTCTGCGATGCCCGTCGTATTCAACCAACACAACGAGGTGCGGGCATAGCCCGTGCAGGGGTGAGTATAACGATACTCAGTAGGGACCCCGAGACCCTCCAGTTCTCACTAAATACAACAAGGATAACCACAAAGAAGATCTCAACAGATAACCTCTACCTAGGTATATTCCCATACATATACCCAGTTTATCAAGTAACTCATCTCAATCATGAGGAAACTCAAAGATTATTAAATCAACGGATAACCACTACCCAGTAATATGCCCATACATATACCTAAGTTATCAAGTGACCCATCTCAATCATGAGGTAAACACAAAGGTCAAAGACTCGGCTCAAACCAGAATTTTCATTATCGAAACCGTAACTGCAGAAGAGCTCTGTCTCTAGGAGTACAGTGATCCTGTCACGTCTCCGAGGTACTTCTCACCAACCTATTACTATTGAGGTACTCCTCCTGTCGAGTATCGTGGGTCTTCCACCTCACACAGTAGTGCTCCTCCACCATGGGTCTGCCACCTCACACAGTAGTGCTCCCCCTCATAGCCTACAAAGGTACTCCTCCTGTCGAGTACTGCGGGTCTGCCACCTCAAACAGTAGTGATCCTCCTCCATGGGTCTACCACCTCACAAATTAGTTCTCCCCACTGGGCTATGCTAGTCACTCTGAATCGAATCGGACAAGCAGTCATCAGGTCACAGCCAGCTACACGGTCTCTGTACTTCGTACGCTCGTCTCCGGGAGGGTCCGCTCCACGAGCTACTATTAGATACTCCAAGTATCTCAAAGTCCCACGAAGAATTATCTCAAAGAACCGCCTCGTCATAGGGGTCTCAACGCGACAGACGGCGTGTCAATCGGACGTCCGGTCTGTGAGTTACTAGCTTTTTCGTCCCCGGGGCCCAGTTGGTTTCGTGTACGAACCAACACGGCCGTATCTCAAATGTACCCAGAACTCTCATAGGGTATACTCATAGGGACATTTTCTCAACGTGATCACCAACGCCGCTGACAGTTCGTCAAATGGACGTCCGGTCTGAAAGATATCAGCTTTTCCGTTCCAAGGGCCCGGTTGGATTTCGGGTGCAATCCAACCCGTCCACTATCAAACTGCATCCAAAACTCAAGAGAAGTATGCCAAAAGTTCCGTCTCATCAAGATGAATTCAACGAAGTCGACAGCACATCAATCGGACGTTTGGAGCTCAAGATATGAGCGTTTCCGTTCTGAGGGCCCGGTTGGTTTCGTGTACGAAGCAACCCGGCTGAACCCAAAGTATTCTGAAACCTTGAGTGCGATATACCGAAACGACCGTCTCGATCCAAGGATCACATCGCAACTGACAGTACATCGATCGGAGGCCCTTATCACAAGTTATGGGCGTCCGACCGGAAAAGATTCGGTATTAAGGGGTTTGGGCCCGGTCCGACCTGACCTCGCCGGCGCGACCCGGCCCGGCCGGCGCGGCCCGGCCCAGCCTGGGTGCAGCGCGCCCAGCACACTGGTCAGGCGCTCGGCCAAACAGCCGAGCTGTTTGGAGTGGGGGCGCATGCCCCCCCCCCCCCTGGTTTGTAACCGCGGCCCCGTTTAATGGGGGCCACTCAGCTGGTCGGTCGGGGGTTTAAACCCCCGGCTTTCCCCTCATCCGGTCGGCCCGCCCTAGCCGACCGGTTTCTGCTGCCACGGGACCAGCGACGACCGATCCCCTCCCTGCTCTGACACCGGCAGCCTGTTTCTGGCCGCCGGTTCCCACGCTCCGCCGCGGCCCGGTACCAACCGCGGCCTTCATTCGTCCGGTGCGGCGCGACAGTGCCGCACCCCTTCGCCGCGGCCCCACTCCGGCCACGGTGCTTTTGCGGTTCTCCGGCGCGGCGCAACGGTGCCGCGACTTGGTTCAATTTCACAGCGCGGCGCGACGGCGCCACGCATTACTTGCCGCACGATCCCGCGCGGTACGACAGCACCGCGCCATTCCCGTTCCAACCACATTAGAAACAATAACATGGATAAGGGAGGAGGGTCGGCCGTGTTTGTGCGGTCCGTCCCCCTCTCGTTAATCGATATCAATTGGTCATATTCTAAGAAGAACGTCAAAGTAGTAATCACGAACAAAATAAATAAATAAATCCCAACAGTTTTCCCGCAAACAATAATTCCCAACCCCCAACATATTCTTCGCGGATCAACTTGATGTTTAGTTGATCCGCATTCTTTGATTTAGAAGGAAGTAACATGGGATTCATTAATATTCACAAAACAATTGCCTACCTTGATAAAAGAGATGACGAACGTCGGCGTCGCGAAGCGAGGATTCGAAGACGTTGATGGAGATTTCGTCGTGGAAAACCGTCGTGAGAAGAGACGTCGTGGAAGAAAAACGTCATGGAAGAAGACGTCGTGTCGCAGGTCGGTGTCGCGGAAGACGGACTCTGAGTGCTTGGCGCTCCACGTTGGAGATCGTTCTTTCTTCGCGTTCTTCGTCAAAGAATAATATGTTCTTCCCAAAACCTCTCAACGACAAAATTCTAACAACAAAATAAAATAATCTCCTTTCTTATTTTATTAACAAAACAAGCCTTTTGAAATTCAAGGGTTTGAATTTCAAAAACTCACATTAAACTCACTACATTAATTCCATAAGTTTAATAAACTTATGTTATCAACATTAAAGGTGAGTTGATGGGGTTAAGGGATATGAAGGGGTGGGGTTCGTGTGGGCCCCACCACCCTCATAACCTCCCAAGGGAGGTTGGGTGGTTACCCAACTTCCATCAAGAATTTAAACACTTAGAGTAAAATAAAAATTGTAGAATAATTATAAATTAAACTTCCACAATTTTTATCATCAACTCTCGTGAAAACGCAACTCCAAAACAGGTGTTCCTAAGCAATTACCGGTGTTATGGTTCCATTGGTGCCCTCGGAATTCGATTCCGAGCACCGGTTCAAAAGTTAGAAAAACCTGCTCGTTCGTTCACTGAACGTACCCGAGCTAAACTTCGAAAAGAAATTCCGGGCACACCGGGGCTCAGAATCAAGTGCCGTCTGAAACTGGGTTCTTGTAAAATCCCAAAGAAAATTAAGAAAAAAAATTTCTTGAATTTTACGGGTCTTTACATTACTCCCACCTCAGGGCTTTACGTCCCCGTAAAGATACATCGAAAACTAGGGAAACAAAAGTGGGTACTGAGCACGCATCTGAGCCTCCCGCTCCCAAGTGCTCTCCTAGAGGTTCTCGTGCTGCCATCTGATGCACACTAGAGAAATCGATCATCCATGTAGGACCCACTCCTTTGGCGACTAGCACCAAAGGCGTAAATCCCGATAACTGGGAAGGCATTGCCTTTATAAAAGTAAACAAAACACCACAGAGTACAAGCGGAAGTAAAACACTAAGTAAAACTAAAACAATATGTGCTGATAGTAAAGGGGCCGGAAATACAAGCCCAACTGTAAAGTACAAGGAAAAGGATAAAACAGCCGGAAGGTGACAAGAAGCTCTTGGATCGTCCACCAAGGATCCTACCTGAAGGGTAGGTACAGATAGCGAAACTCCTGGGTCGTCCACCATGGATCCTACCTGAAGGGTAGGTACAGATAGCCTCCACAATTCTCTCACCCATCAACCTCCTCCGAGTGTCGTCTCGTCATGAAGTCCACCTCCAGGTACCGTCCAGTCCTCGAACACTCAGCCTCTGTCTGCACTGCCCGTCGTCTGCAGCCAACACAACGAGGTGCGGGCATAGACCGTGCAGGGGTGATTATAATGATACTCAGTAGGGACCCCGAGACCCTCAAGGTCTCACTAAATACAACAAGGATAACCACAAAGAAGATCTCAACAGATAACCTCTACCTAGGTATATGCCCATACATATACCCAATTTATCAAGTAACCCATCTCAATCATGTGAAAACTCAAATATTATGAAATCAACGGATAACCACTACCCAGGAATATGCCCATAAATATACCTAAGTTATCAAGTGACCTATCTCAATCATGAGGTAAACACAAAGGTCAAAGACTCAGCTCAAACCAGGATTTTCATTATCAAAACCGTAACTGCTGAAGAGATCCGTCTCTGGGAGTACAGTGATTCTGTCACATCTCCGAGGTACTGCTCACCAACCTATGACTATTGAGGTACTCCTCCTGTCGAGTACCGCGGGTCTGCCACCTCACACAGTAGTGCTCCTCCGCCATGGGTCTGCCACCTCACACAGTAGTGCTCCCCCTCATAGCCTACAAAGGTACTCCTCCTGTCGAGTACCGCAGGTCTGCCACCTCACACATTAGTGCTCCTCTACCATGGGTCTTCCACCTCACAAAGTAGTGCTCCCCATTGGGCTATGCTAGTCACTCCGAATTGAATCGGACAAGTAGTCATCAGGTCACAGCCAGCTACACGGTCTCCGTACTCCGTACACTCGTCTCCGGGAGGGTCCGCTCCATGAGATACTAGTAGATACTCCAAGTATCTCAATGTCCCACGAAGAAGTATCTCAAAGAACAGCCTCGTCATAGGGGTCTCAATGCGACAGACAGCGTGTCAATCGGACGCTCGGTCTGTGAGTTACTAGCTTTTTCATCCCCGGGGCCCGGTTGGTTTTGTGTACGAACCAACACGGCCGTATATAAACTGTACCCCGAACTCTCATAGGGTATACTCATAGGAACCGTTTCTCAACTTTATCACCAACGCCGTTGATAGTTCGTCAAACGGAGGTCCGGTATGAAAGATATCAGTTTTTCCGTTCCAAGGGCCAGGTTGGATTTCGGGTGCAATCCAACCCGGCCACTATCCAACTGCATCCAAAAATCAAGCGAAGTATGCCAAAAGTTCCGTTTCATCAAGAGGAATTCAACGAAGTCGACAGCATGTCAATCGGACGTCTGGAGCTCAAGATATGAGTGTTTCCGCTCCGAGGGCCCGGTTGGTTTCGTGTACGAACCAACCTGGCCGAACACAAAGTATTCCGAAACCTTGAGTGCGATATACCGAAACGACCTTCTCGATCCAAGGATCGCATCGCAACTGACGGTGTGTCGATCGGAGGCCCTTATCACAAGTTATGGGCTTCTGAATAGAAAAGATTTGGTATTAAGGGGTTTGGGCCCGGTCCGACCCGGCCCGGCCGGCGAGGCCCAGCCCGGCCTGGGCGTAGCGCACCCAGCACGCTGGTCAGGCTCTCGGCCAAACGGCTGAGCCATTTGGAGTGGGGGGCGCCTGCCCCCCCCCCCCTGGTTTGTAACCGCGGCCCCGTTTAATGGGGGCAGCTCAACTGGCCGGCCGGGGGTTTAAACCTCCGGCTTTCCCCTCGTCTGGTCGGCCCGCCCTGGCCGACCGATTTCTGCCTCCACGGGACTGGCGATGACCGATCCCCTCCCTGCTCCGACACCGGTGGCCCATTTCCGGCCGCCGGTTCCCACGCTCCGCCGCGACCCGGTACCGACCGCGACCTTCATTCGTCCGGTGCGGCGCGACGGCGCCGCACCCCTTCACCGCGGCCCCACTCCGGCCGTGGTACTTTTGCGGTTCTCCAGCATGGCGCAATGGCGCCATGACTTGGTTCAATTTCACGGCGCGGTGCGATGGCGTCGCGCATTACTTGCCGCACGATCCCACGCGGTGCGACGGCACCGCGCCATTCTCGTTTCAACCACATTAGAAACAATAACATGGATAAGGGAGGAGGGTCGGCCGTGTTTGTGCGGTCTGGCCCCCTCTTGTTAATCGATAGCAATTGGTCATATTCGATGAAGAACGTCAAAGTAGTAATCACGAACAAAATAAATAAATAAACCCCTACAGTTTTCCCGAAAATATAAATTCCCAACCCCCAACATATTCTTCGCAGATCAACTTGATGTTTAGTTGATCCGCGTTCTTTGATTTAGAAGTAACATGGGGTTCATTAATATTCACAAAACAATTCCCTACCTTGATAAAAGAGATGACGAACGTCGGCGTCGCAAAACGAGGATTCGAAGACGTTGACGGAGATTTCGTCGCGGAAAACCGTCGCGAGAAGAGACGTCGCGAAAGAAAAACGTCATGGAAGAAGACGTCGCGTCGCGGGTTGATGTCACGGAAGACGGTCTCCGAGGGCTCGGTGCTCCACGTCGGAGATCGTTTGTTCTTCGCGTTCTTCATCAAAGAAGAAGATGTTCTTCCCAAAACCTCTCAACGACAAAACTCTAACAACAAAATAAAATAAGCTCCTTTCTTATTTTATTAACACAACAAGCCTTTTGAAATTCAAGGGTTTGAATTTCAAAAACTCACATTAAACTCACTACATTAATTCCATAAGTTTAATAAACTTAAGTTATCAACATTAAAGGTGAGTTGAGGGGGTTAGAAGATATGAAGGGGTGGGGTTCGTGTGGGCCCCACCACCCTCATAACCTCCCAAGGGAGGTTGGGTGGTTACCCAACTTCCATCAAGAATTTAAACACTTAGAGTAAAATAAAAATTGTAGAATAATTATAAATTAAACTTCCACAATTTTTATCATCAACTCTTGTGAAAATGCAACTCTGAAACAGGTGTTCCTAAGAAATTATCGGTGCTACGGTTCCATCGGTGCCCTCAAAATTCGATTCTGAGCACCGGTTCAAAATTTAGAAGAACCCGCTCGTTCGTTCACTGAACGTACCCGAGCTAAACTTCGGAAAGAAATTCTGGGCACACCGGGCCTCGAAATCAAGTGTCGTCTGAAACTGCATTCTTGTAAAATCCCAAAGAAAATTAAGAAAAAAATTTCGTTGAATTTTACGGGTCTTTACATTCTCAGAAGTGGTTAATCAATCTCTAATTTAATATGGGAACCTGAAGGAGGCTTCCAATAATGGACAAGTAGTTGGACGATCAGGGAGTGTTCCTTTCGAGAGCAAGAAGCACCATCATGAAAATCTTAGTCAGGACAGAGGAAATAAAGGTGGATAGTCAGGAGGAATATTTACACCAGATATTTCTCATGTGATTTCCCACTAGTGAGGTAGGTAGGGACACTATCATACTCAATCTCCTTGACCACCAATGCAGTACCGGTTTTGTGGCAGGATGGGACACCAATAGAAGTTCTGAAAAAAACAGCGGCAGGTTGGTGCTGAACGAGAAGCTGCTCAAACTCAGAGTGTGGGGAGGGGGTATTCTACACCATATAGTTCTGGTAGCTGGTGTTCTACTAAAAGAGTTGGTAGAGTTAGTGTACATGGTACTTCAGGGTATGAGCACCCGTATCAACAGGGTGGTGCAACTCAGGGGAGTCAGAAGACACCACAGGGAAGAGGGGCGTGATAGTTACACGCAGTGCAGCCTACACTTGTGGAGAGCGAGGCTGGTCCATCGATAGTGAGAGGTACTATTCCTCTTGCATCTACTTTATCTAGAACCTTGTTTGATACTGGTGCCTCTCATTCCTTTTTATCTACAAACCTTGTTAATGGATTGAACTTGGAGGTAGATTTTGTATGCAGGATGATGAATATTGATACACTGTTGGGAATAAGGACTATGGATATCTGTTTATGCAAAGGATGTTTTCTAGAGATCAGAGAGTATTTTTTTCTTTGGGATATTTACTTCCTTATTATAATATGATTTAACCTAATTAAGGGTATGTACTGGCTAGTCACATACTAAGCCCACATATATTGTTACTGCAGGAGAGTGACCTTTGTATCTCCTAAGGGTGACCAGTTTGTTCTTCGTGGAGAATGGTATATCCATGCAGGATGAGATGGGCCAATTACTCAAAAACTAGGAGATCTCACAGCCCAAGTTTCTAGTCTTTTGTTGTATGTTGGGGTTAGTAGATAATACATCCTTCCACTAGTAGTACAACTGTTTCAGGATTTCTTTCTGGAAGACTTTTCAGGGTTTCCACCTGAGAGAGATGTGGAATTCACTATTGAACTCATGTCGAGGGATGAGAAGGTATCTATTCTACCTTATATAATGGAACCGACTGAGATTCAAGAGCTAAAAACATAGTTAGAGGAGTTGGAGGATAAAGTTTTTATCCATCCAAGTATGTCGCCTTAGGGATCACCTATTTTGTTTTCAAAGAAGGCCGGCGGGAGTCTACACTTGTGCATCGATTACTGAAAGTTGAATAAAATGACTGTAAATAACCAATATCCTCTTCTACATATCGATGATCTGTTTGACTAGCTAAGGGGGCATTTATGTTCTCAAAGATTGATCTGAGATCAGGGTATCATCAGGTGATAGGTCGGACTTCTAATATACTGAGAACTGCTTTCAAGAGAAGGTATGGACTTTATGAGTTTTTTGAAATGTCGTTTGGGTTGAAAAATTCTCCAATAGTGTTTATGGACTTACTGAATAGTATCTTTCATTTATACCTAGATCATTTTGTGGTGGTGTTTTTGGATGAAATATGGGTGTACTCTAAGTCTCATGACGATCATGCCCAACATCTTGACATCATTATGGGTACACTGAGATAGCATCGTCTATATGCCAAGCTATCTAAATGTTAGTTTTGGATTAACAAGTTACAATTTTTGGGGCACATCATCTCAGAAGAAGGTGTGGCAGTGGACCCATAAAAAGATCAGGCATTGATTTCTTGGGAGTATCCCAAGAATGTTTTAGAAATCCAAAGCTTTTTGGGTTTAGATTTTTATTATAGGAGTTTCATCCAAGAATTTTTCTGTTTGGTAGTACCGCTTATAGTTTTGAAAAATAAATGGATGAAATTTGATTGGACATGATCATGCGATAATTATTTCCAGGAGTTGAAGAAACTCTTGACATCAGTAGCAATTTGGATCTTACCTGAGTTGGGTGGGGAGTACATGGTTCATGGCCTCAGGTTAGATTTAGTGGTTTATGCTCTTAAGTTTTGGTGACACTATATTTTGGGTGAAAATTTTATTGTTTTTATGGATCACAAAAGATTGAAGTATATCTTTTCATAGCATGAATTGAATCTTCAGCAGCGAAGATGGGTGGAGTATATGTAGTCCTCTGATTTTGAACTGGCATATACACCTGGGAAGGGGAATAGTGTAGTTGATGGCTTGAGTAGGAAAACTGAGACTCGGTTGGTACATGATTTGAGTGCATAGTGGAAGATGATGACTTTTCTAGTGGAAATTAATATGTTAGTTTAGGAGAGTTAGGAGAGGATGACTTTGGTTTCTGTTGCAATGGAGTATACACTCTTGAGACGGATCAGGGATAGGCAGTATGAGGATATGGAGTGTTTAGTCGTAAGGGAAATCCTTGAAGGTGGGGAGAAACCTTCAGACAAGATAATAGATGAGGATGAGATCATCTATGTGAAAAATCAGGTTGTTGAGCCTAAGAGTATGAGAGAGGAACTCATGCGAGGATTTCATGCTTCAAGGTGGGTGGTACATCTTGGGGTGAAAAAAATGTACCATGGCCTATAATGACAGTTTTGGTGTCCAGGCATGAAAAATGAAATATCATGGTTCGTAACAAGATGTTTCACCTGTCGGTAGGTGAAGACAGGGCATCAAAGACGTAGAGTCCTATTGCAGCTGTTACCTATTCCGGAATGGAAGTGGGATAATGTGACTATGGATTTCAAGGTATTACTTCCAAATACTCTTGGTAAGAATGATGTTATTTGGTTTATTGTGGATAGACTAATGAAGGTAGCACACTTCTTACCTATCATGGAAACCTTTACAGTAGATTGGTTGGGAGAACTATACATGAGAGAGATATCTCATTTTCATGGGGTGCCATGAACTATAGTTTCAAATCACGATTCGTGCATTACTTCACGCTTTTGGTAGGGACTATAGAAGGTTCTTGGTATACAGGTTCTATTAAGTATGGCCTTCCACCCACAGGCAGATAGGGAGTCAGATCATACCATACATGTGTTAGAGGATATGCTACGAGCATGTGAGCTTGACTTTGGTGGTTCTTGGGAGAATCACATGGATTTATTATAGTTCTCTTATAACAATCTTTATCAGAAAAATATATAGATGGAACCATATGATTCACTTTATGGTATACCTTTTAGATCACCGCTATGTTGGTTAGAGGCGGGTGGTTCAGAGCTATTGGGACCGATTCTCTTTCAGGAAACATCAGAGCATGTGCAGTTGATTCGGAAACGTATGGTTATGGATCAGAGTAGGAAGAGTTTGTATGATGATAGATAGAGAAAACCCCTAGAATTTATAGAGGTTTATCGTGTATTTCTTTTTGTGTTTCCTAGATTGGGTCACCATAGGATACAGAGGCAGGGCAAGTTGGCACCCAAGTTTGTGGGACAGTTTGAGGTGTTGGAGAGAATCGGGCCGGTGGCATGATGATTAGCACTTCCACAAAAATTCATCACTATGCATGATGTTTTCCATGTTTCACAACTACAACGGTATCACTCCAACCCTTATCATGTTATTTATGTAGAAGAGGTTGACCTTGAGATAGATGCATCCTTTGAGGTGCATCTGATACGTGTGTTAGGTCACGGTGAGAGTGTTATGAGGAAAGATCGTGTCGTTAGTTAATGTGTTATGGAAACATGGAAGTGTTCAATAGAAAACCTGGGAATGGGAAAAATACATGAGGAATCAATGGCCTAATATTGTTGGCTCGGAATCATAGAAAAGTACAGGAGTGGAGCTCAAGGACGAGTTGTTATAAGGCGGGGATATTTTGAGATCCCAACCTTTTATGGAGCAATCTAGGGCACATTTTCAGGTAATTTTTGTTGTTATTTAAGTACCTTTGGGTCGGTGTATGACCTAGGGTGTGTTTGGGTGAAGTTTTTAAGAAACTATGGAAGACAGGGGTTGTGTACAGTTTGCGCACAGTTTGGACAAACCATGCACAATCTAACCCTGCAGACAGTGGAGGTCGGCACAGTTGGCGCATGGTTTTCCAAACTATTTTCCATCAATCTGTGCAGGCTGTGGAATACCGCATGGTTGGGGCAGGGTTTTTTCTAACCATGCAAACTCCCATTTCAAACCATTCGCGTAGAGCATTTTATTCCAAAAATTGGTTTTAAAACCACTTGAACCCCCAAAACCTCTCTAATTTGACCTTGTCATGGTCTTGAAAAATATTAGGTGTTCCCAAAGCCTTCCAAAGGGGTTCCAAGTTGATCTTAACACTTTAATTCGATATACAAAGCCCAAATTGAAGATCCTCTCTCCTCCCGATAAGTGGATTTCATCCTGATGCTTCCCCTGTTCTTTCTCTTATCTTTTCTACATCTTTTCATGGAAGATCTCCCCCATTTTCTTGGACCTAAACCTATGAGTTGAGATATAGATCTAGGATTGTAGATCTTGATCTTTATTTCCTTTGATCATAATTTTCATTCAGGGATTTATATCTAAAGCTTGATCGATGAAATTGTTTCGTTCAAATTATGGGGATTTACATTGGGCTAACTTCCATAAATAAACCGAGGCAGGTGGTCTAAGTCAAAATCCAATAGTCATGATTTTTGATATGTGAAAGTGAGTTTATGATTTGCTGGATTCCCCTGATAAATGATTTCCTAAATTGGAGTAATTAGGAAAGTGGAATTGAATTGAGTTTTCCTCGATGGTTAATTGATAATTGAATTGTGGAACAAATGAAGGGGGTTTATCAAATAGATATTTTGAAATTTTTTATGGGATAAGATATTGTAATTGAGATATTGAATTGTTGTGTTAAGATAATTAATTGGGGGAAATTAATTTTGAAATACTGATGTCAGCTATGTAAGATAATTAATTGTGAGAATTAATTATGTTCCATTGTGTGATCAAAGATAATTAATTGTGAGAATTAATTATGACATGTTGAGATTTGATATGTATAATTAATTGTGAAGAATTAATTATGGAATGAGAATTTTTTTGATTGATTGATTAATTGATGAATTAATTAATGGGTTATGTGCATAGTTAATTGATGAGTTAACTAATGGTATTTGCAATGTTTAACTAATGGTTGGATTAGTAATGGAATGATGTGGAAAATTCTTGTGAATTAATTAATGGTTAAATGGCTGAGATTTTTCTGGTGTTATACATGGTGTTTTAGACTGATTAGACGTTGGGACTTAGACACAGTGTTCCTCCCCAATAGTTATCCAAGCTTGAGATTATGGGGTGCTAGGCATGAAGACCTACACCGAATGAGAAAAGGAGTGCTAGGCATGATGGCCTACACTCAACGAGATTGTGGTGCTAGGTATGACGACCTACACCAAATGAATGATAATAATGGATGATGATTCAATTGAAATTTGGGGTTCTAGGAATAATGACCTACACAAAATTATTAATGATATTTAATGATGATTCAAATGGGAAACATGAATTGAAACTGAGCCTAATGTGATGATTAAAGATTATAAGACAATGTGATAACTATTTAAAATATACATTTTATTTATTTCTTCATAAAATTTCTTGCACTATCTTTTAATGGGACTCATTTTAGACAAATTTGGTGGTGTCCTACTATATTGTACTCACACCCTATTCGGGATGCCTGATCAGCACCCGAGTAGACTTTGTTTTTGTAGTACATGATAAGGTCAAGGCCCTAGGATAGGTTGATGTTTAGTATTAGAGCATGGGAGAGGGAATCAGGTGTGGTTTGGGACATTTTTGGGAGTCATTGTGTCTTTACTTTTAGTTTCATTATAGACACTTGACATTTTCATTGTCATAGCATGCTTTACCTTTTAGTTTAGTATTGTGTTTTTCATGTTTTGGTTATAATATGACCTGGATTATTTCTGGTTATTTATATGCTTCCACACTTGGTTATTTTTATTTTATTCCACTGGTGTTTTATTCTAATAAAAAGTTTATATTTCCCAAAACACTGACTTACTAGACCCTCACTACTAGTCATAACCATCTGGCGTATGGGGAGATTCTCTTGAGGGCATGTGGCCAACTAGCTCAGGGTACCATTCAGTGGAACTCGGGTCAAGACGTCACACCTACCCCTTGAACGAAGCACTTTAATCTCCTACTAGGTCCTATGTGAATCTCCTCCTACTTATCAAGACAAGACCTGCATGATACCCTTCTGATCCCTCTTCCAAGACACCAATATCAGGTCTCCTCTTCCTTTGGATATGTTATCAGATGGAGACCAAATTTAAACCTCCACTAAATCCTCCATATTTTCATGACCATGGTAGGAGTCACACCAATGTTTATTCCATTAAAATATGCTTTCCTTCGGTCAGGTGTGTCTCATGTTTGTCCTACCTAATGGATAGGGTCCTCGGGGTGCATGTGAGTATGCATCCCTTCATTCATGGGGACCCTGACCCTAGGGAAAGTGCCACAGATTTCCCTGTCTCGAATGAAAGGGATTGAACTATGTCCTTCACTCATCATCTCTATGACTAGGGACAACCTATTCCAAAGGGGAGGGAGAGGATCACATTTCTGTTTCCCTTTGAGGTGGGGTGAATTTTCCTCCTCTCTTCCCCAAGAACTAGTCACTTGGGAATTCCCCTAGAGTAATCCCCTAGGCTCTTTAGAAGGATCTCTCCTTCTTCATTCTTTTCTCCTTATCCATGCCCCTAGGTTGTATCAACATGGGTAGTCAGACATGACTATCCATGATACAATTATAGGAGGGGATGGGCATGCCAAATCCCTTTCTTCTTCTCTCATCAACCCGGCCACTTCCACCAGTAGAAGAAGGATCGGGTGGTTTCCCTAATCTTACACTTCTTCTTTTTTCTAACATTTGAGCATGACTCATGTGGGATTAGAGGTTAGAAAAAATCATGACATCCTCACAATCAAATGCATGTTTTGTAAGAGAATTTTTTATAGGATTTTCTTCTTAGATTTCCTTTGAGGGCCTCCATAGGCATGGGTCCTCAAAGACATGTATCCAACCTTATGGAATCCTCTTATAACGCATAATCCTTAACCAAACCTATCAATAGGTCATCCTCCTATAAGGTGTAATCCCAAAACATACCTCTCAACATGGAATCTTCCTATGATGCAAAATCCCCAACCAAATCTCTCAATAGGGAATCCTCTAATGAGGTGTAATCCCCAACCAAACCCATTAACAAGGTATCCTCCTATAAGCTGTAATCCCCAACCAAACTAGTCAATAGGGAATCCTCTTATAAGGTGTAAACCCCAACCAAACCTCTCAATAGGGAATCCTCTTATAATGTGTATGCCCCAACCAAACCTATCAACATTGAATCCTACTATAAGGTGTAAGACACAATTCATTCATCTCAAAAGGCTTCATTATCTCTGAGAAAAACCTTTATAGGGCCTCCATATGTGTGGTTCCTCATAAAAAACTACATGGGATTTGATTCCCGTCTAAATGAGATAAGTAGGAATACTTCATAAAGTATAAACCCAAACACTAAAAATTATCCCTATTCTCTCTGGTATACATTCCTATTAGGGTCATTTCCAACTTGGGATCCCATATCCCTTCCAGGTTCCTCTTTTATCTTTGGAATAAGACCCATATAAAAAATTGACTAGGAAACTTTCACCTAAACATCCTTTCCACATGACATTATTCTGCACAGTTTGGTCCTTATCACACGACCTTAAAAGGTATGATGTGTCCTCTTAAGTGGCGTCGAAATATGTGGGTTTTGATTACTTTAATAAGGATACTTAGTAATCCCATCTCATGGGTCTTAACCTAACATTAAAAAACTCTAATCTACCAGGATGATGATAAACTCTAGAGCACCCCACTTTGTGGTTTAAAACCAGCATCATGATAATAAACAACAAAAGAATCTATAATCCATTCAAAAATGGTACCATTAATGGATACCTCAAATACATATAGATATATCTATTTATGAAAAACCTCATATACATACAGATGATTCTAATTTCCATACATGTTAATAATAGATTTTTAATTCAAGGGTGGCCTACATTATATATGGGAATTAATGAAGTGTTCATGAGAATATCTTAAATATATAAGATTTCCCCATAAATAGACAATAATTTCCCCTAAAAGGGTATGATGAGCCCGACCACCCATCCTTTAGACCAATTTGAGTCTCTGAGCATCATTATACCATTATCCAACAACCGCCTACCTTTGAAAAGTAGGTTCGAAAAAGGGAATCATCAGGTATTTTTGGAACCATGAATAAAACCTTTTGGAAACTACCCGAAAAAACATGGGTATATGTTTCTAATGTAAAGGTAGTCCCAAAAACACCAAAAAAAACCATTCCAATATCATGTTGTATTCCAGAAATAAATAAGAATGCACCTCCCAAATCTGCCTCTATAGGGAATTCAATCCATTATTCTTAGATCCGCCTCTATAGGTAATTCAATACACATTGGTAAACATTCTAGGTCTTACCTCCTAGGGACACACCTCTGAGATCTACCACCATGGAGTGTTTGATCCATTCATTCCATATCTTCCTCCATAAAGAATTTGATCCCCAATGGAAAACTTGGCTGTGATATCTTCCCTCCTAGGGACGCACCTTCTGGATCTACCTCTTAGAGTGTTCAATGCCAACAGATGGTAAAATATTCAGGTGTTTTATCTTAGGGATGAAAATTTCAAATCTACCTCCTTGTGTGTTCGATATATCTCCATAAGATGTTAAAATAGTTCCCTGATCCATCATATCAATAATCTGATCCAACTCCACAAGATGTAGAACTTGTGATCTGACCCAAAATACCTACCCCATGCATAAGTGTGGGATACCTGAGGTAAAAATACATCGAATACTTATTCCCCTGGAATGGATACCTTGTTATTGACACATGATGCCTTGGGTTCTACACACAAGATACCTCATATGATATGTCCACTTAAGAGGAAGAATACAGGTGACCAACGTGCCCAATGTCTAGACATGCCCAATGATATCCAATGTGACTACTCTCCTAACGGGAGGTTGCTATCCTGTCAATAAAAAAGAAGTATTTCAAGACAAAAGTATTGTAATTAAATGACTTTCACATAGAGATGGAATCAGGAATGAGTTTCACAAACATTCTTCAAATATATGAGGTAAACTCAGACTAGGAAACGAGCTCCAAGAAGGAATACATGGAAGGATAAACTAATATCCCATCATCAAATTTTGATCAAGGACCATACATCACTGTTGAAAGTGATTAAAGGCACACAACTTTAGAAATTTTGAATGCAAGGCACATAAATCAAGGCGCAAATTCATATTGACATATAGGAGGTTCCTCGGTGAATGCGTCGGAAACAAACACATTACTAGTTTTCAAAATATAAAAACATTAGTGAGTAGTGAAAATATGGAAATGGAGGAGAAAATTAATTTCAAAATAAAATGGGGACTGATAGAGAACATTGATCATAAGAAATTTAATGATCATGAGAAATTCAATGACCAGAAAATGATGAATCAATAAGGGATTAATAAGACCATCAATTGATTAAAAATGAAGGTAATAGAATAAAATTTTTATTTCAAGATAATTTTACTATAGTTAATGATCTCCTTTACTATATAGACAAAGAACATAAAGAAATATGCATACTTCATTGTATTCAAATACGTAAACCTAATTTCATCCTCTGGTTACGTGATTCAATCATCCTCCACCTTTATCTCATATTTTACTCTAAATGATGAGTATAAATATTTAATACCTAAAAAACTATAATAAAATTATGATTGACCATTATCTATATAAGAGGATGAAATAATATTCTTCTGGTCTTTACTAAATATAAAATTTTCACATTCGATAAGATAATATCCAATACAAATAAATATAATATTAACCTTAAAAGCCTAAAAAATGACACCCATATTTAAACTTTAAACAATCCAAAAATAACTAAACTTAATAATAAAATATTGTATTCAAAGTTCATATTATAACATTTATCTTATATCCTAAAAATGTAATAGTATTCTTAATAAAAAATTATTTATGTTAAACCTAAGGGTTACATATACCTCAACTCAATAAAAAATATCCCAAAATATCATTAATCACCTCAAAATTCAAACACTTAAAACATAAAAAGGGTTTTATGTGACTTTGAACTAATAATAAACCATAAACATATTTACCCATTATTAATAAATCCTAAGGTAACGTCATATAAAAACATCTTATTCTCCAAACCTATCTAAACCATAATCTGATTCCAACTATAGCAGTTCTGAACCCACGCTCCCAAATATGACGCTAAAAACATAATATTCACATTTCTATCATTGTTATCGATAAATATGAACCAATTTTATTAATCCAAAACATAAAAAATAAAAAAAATCTTGGATCACTTACAAACCAAAGGAAAAATTAGTTTTATAGTTTTATAGAATTATGAAAAATACTTATATAATAATATCCATGTATTTAAGTGATCGTTTTTTCTAATATACCTATATTTTATTATTCCATGTTATGTTTTCACCATAACCCACATAAAACCATTATAAACATATATTATCTAACATATTTCTTTATAACCTATAGAAAAACCTAAGAAGGGTGAGCTTAAATGGTTAGTAAGCATAAACACTGGAATTGACAATTGAATATCTTTAGCGATCATAATATTAGTATAAGGGTATGAGAATATATTTATAGTTTATCTTCATTACATAAGATAATTAATACCTATAAAACATGGATCATTAAACATGTGACATGAAAAAAGTATTATTAAAGGCAAAAATCATCAGAATCAATAACCATGAGTAGTGTGATGTCAGTCTTGATCAAAGGAACCATTAAAAAATCATAGCAATCATAGAGAAAATGTGTCAGCATCTTGGAACATTATTTTTATCACCCATGTTCACTCATGTAAAAAATAACTAGATCCTATTTAAATTTATAGGAGAATCCTCAATGGTTATCTCCCTCCTTCTTTACATTAAATACAAGGAACATTACCCAATGCATTCAAGTGATATATTTGGCACACCCATCATATAAGCTATATCAGGCATACCCATCACGTAAGTTTTATTTGTTTTACCCATAATCATTTATAATTTCGAAGTATCTTACATGATTATAACACATGGAATCCTATATTTTTACCATCAAACTTTTAGAAAAATCTTTCATTCCTCTATATGTTGATTTACCCATGGAAAATAAATGGGTTTCATGATAAACTCTTTAAAACAATCATCATAATATATAAAAATAAATAATATTAGTGGTATTATAATGTCATATTCCTAGTGAAACAAAGGAATTGTTAATGTATTTTAACATAGATGAAAATACCATTAAAATAAAATTTAAAACATTTCTTTAAAAGCATGGGAAAATTCCCTTTTCTTTTGGTACCTTTAAAATCATAAATTTCACTAAATACTAAGAAAAATATTTTATTTTAAAATAACCATGGAATATTTTAAAGTAAGTTTCAAAAGAAAGAATAGTTATAATGGTGGGATAATCAATTTTTTTCATAAATGTTAAAAATAAACACTCTTTTCAGACTAATGTAAAGGGAGTCAAAACTGACCCATGCAAAAAATGTTAAGAAATATCATTATAATACATTTAGGTAAAATATAATGAAAAATAATCTTAATAAATCATTTATATTTAAAAAATTACATTGTTTAAATAAGATAATTAACATGGAGAAATATTTTGGTTAAAAGTCTTTTATAAACTTTAAAACAATATTTTTAAAGGAAATCCCTTAATGGGACTTTAAAACCAAAAAAAATGATATCAAAAAAATAAGAAGGAATATAAAATAACATTAGCATAATAATATTAGTTATATTATATTTTAGGAGTCATTGTATACAAAATATAAAGTATTATAATTTCATCAATCAAAACATGTCTCAAATAAGGAAGTTTTAGAAGAGAAACCCTTGCAACTTGGGTAATGCTTCAATCAAAGAGTCATTGAATGAAATAGAATAACATGATTCTATAAAAAAAATAATTTACATGGAATAATATTTTAAAACACATTCATGGGTAAGTAATTATACCATATAAAATAAATCATGGTTCATAACATGGATTATATCCCAAAGAATTGAAATTGAGACCATGAAAACCCTTGTAACTTTTATAACATTTGAATCAATATATGATTAAAGATATAAATTAAAAGGAACCTAAAATATATTGATAAAATATTCATTCATGATATAATATATAAATAGGTATTATATAAACCTTATAAAAGGATGTAGTTTCACAATACATGACAAGTCTTAAAGAAACAATATTGAGAAGAATAACCCTTACAAAGATCATATCATTGAAGTTAGAATTAATCAGTGAATTGATTATGTGAAACAATTAAAAAAAACATAAAACATGTGGAAATAAAAACATAATACAATAATAGGTCATTTCACACATAAATTTTGTCATAACATAGTCAATGGAGTAGATGTATAATGCAATCAATGGAAATTGAGTTAAGAAACCCCTTACCTCAAGTCAAAACATGCTATGTACAACCTTTATATCCTATATAATAAACTTATATTAATTATTTTAATTGATTATTAATTATATATAGGTTTATTACCTTTTTATTAAACCATTTATTTTAATTATTTCAATGAAATGTTTAATTACTTAATCAGTTTAGTCCACATCAGGTGTTTTGAGGAAATTTATTTCATAATTGCAAAATGGATTTGGTAGGTTGATCGTGGTCAAAGGGGTTATATTTTACATTATATATAGAATAGTAAAAATTAAATAATTAAAATTTATGTATATTAAAAATTATTTTCAGAACCATCCATGAAAGGTTTACATGAAAAAATAATCACATCACTTCATGGGGGTGGTAATCCACACATACGCTCGAACGATGTTATCATTTTCCAACAGATGGAAGGTTAAGAAAATAGATTATATATTACCTTTATATAATGATAGTTATTTCATTAATATAATATATATATATATATACATTAAATCTATCACTATAAACATCCCTAAGAGGTATTGATGGAAAACGAAACACATTGTTTCATGGAGGGAGGAAAGACGCCTCTGAGCGGCATCGTCTTTCCCCCTCCACGGCACTAGGGTTTTCAGTGCAATATCATTCCCTCCTCTCCTCTGCTACTCCGATGGATTGCAACCGGTCTCGGTTTCTTGTCTCGGTGCAATCGTGATTTTGTGTGCAGGGTTTCCGGCTTTTCCAGATCTAATGAAGTGTTGGGACCTGGTGCGTCTCGGTGGCCAATGGCGTTGGAGTCAGCGACGGCTTCGGCTTTGGATCTCGCAGGTGAAGGCATCAAGACAGGCGTGCAACGGAATTTTGGCTCTGGATCATGATCTGGTGTCGGCGGCGAAGATGTTGTGGCGAGCGACGGTCTGTGGCTTGGCGTCATCCCCAGTGTTACGCGGAGGGGAAGGGGTTTTCTGGCCTCTGATGGTCCTGTGTCTCTTCCAGCAGGTCTGCCTTGATGTTTATGCTTTTCTTGATCTGCGTTGATATGTGGCTCGGGTGTCATCCGCCGTTATATTGCTCCTTGTGCTTTCTTCCCCGGTGGTCTGCATGCTCCGGACTCCAGTGAGGGTGTGTCTGTGGTACTGTTCCGAGTGGATCCATGCCCAGAGCGGCGTTACCGGCTCAAAGCAGCCCAGATCCCTTCACCGGTGATGTACCCTTGGTGTGGTTTTGTGACATCCAGTCCTAGGTGACGATGGTCTGACATCACGTTCTTTGGATCATCTTCGGGTTGCTCCATTGACTGCAATGGTGGTTTAGAGTCAAGCGTGGTGGGGTGGAAGATGACTCATGGAGTGCTTTTTGTTGCTGCTGAATTTTGGTTTGTGTTGTTCATAGTTTGAGGATTTCACTTGTTCTTGGTTCGATTCTGAAGGTGAGTAGTCTATGGAACCAATCTTGACCACTTGGACATTCCCCAAAGGAGGATTCAGAGCTGACAGTTCATCTTTATAGTGCTTTTTGAATTTGGTTGTTGAGAGGGTATAGCATCATCCATCGGATCGGGCATGTACTTTGACATAGGACACTTGCTTGCTGGATAACCCTCCAATTGTGGAGACTTTTATCATGATCATATGCTTAGGAGGGGTGTTCCTTATTGTTAGTCTGGTTTTACACTTTTTGTCATTCGGATGTGATTTGTCTTAAGTCCATGGAGTCTGTTTGGGTTTCCCCCACTTCTTCCCTTAAAAGGGGGATTTTTCAAAATAATAAAAAAAATTAAGGCCTTCGGGCCATTGGATGGATGGAGGTGGTAGTCCACACGTACGCATAAATGATGTTTTCATTCCCCATTTGATGGAAAAATTAAAAGAATAATTTTATTTAATTAACATGATAATAAATCAGTATATTTTATATACTGATTTTATTATATTTAAATGGTTAGGATATAATTAATGGAGGTAGAAGAAGAATTGAAATAAAAATGATCTAGTTAATACAATTACCTCCTCTTAGAAGAAAATCCATTGGATCACTTATTAAGGACCCTAGAGATGGTCTTTTGAGAATAAAAAAAATATATAAAATGTATCTAAGGAATTTAATAATAGGTTTTCTTAGTGTTTTTTAGATACAAATGGGTATAGAAAAATGAGGGAGATAATAGAGGTGGTGTCCTTCTATAAGTGAGGGGAGGGGCACCCTTGTAATTACCTAAAGTATTAAATTTATATAAATTAATATTCATTTTCAATTGAATCCAAATTGATATATTTAAAATATCAGATTTTCATAAGTACAAATAATCTCATCCAATAAAATTTTGACAAGTTTAGTTGATGTTTTTACCCATATGTATTAGTTTTAACCTATAATTATTTCTTTTAACAATTACCATAATAACAATATTTTTTACACTTTATGTTCAAGAAAGTTACAATAAACGGATAAATTATGAATAATTTTAGAATGGAAGATATTATCAATAATATCCTATTTACTTGTGTAATGTCTCAGACTCGGGTGCCACTCAATAGTTCCCTAAGCTCGGTTGGTCACATGGCCTCAAGTGCATCTCTCCAAACACCAGAGGCTTTCGACTAGTAGTGAGGGCCTAGGGTGTGTCTGTATGGAGACAATTCCCTCTTACTAAAGTGTAACACAACATAATATCAATTGCAGTAAACAAAAAAAAGTAGTATAATAGTTAGACAATAGATAATAGAAGGAATAGATAACAATAATTCCAGAAGTGTCACATAAACAATGATGATGATACATGTCTCTATAAATTAACCAAAAAAAGTACATGTAATTATAGTATAATATGTCTCCCAAAATACCAAAATTACTATCTCTTGATAGTATCATGAGCCTCATCCTTTTACCATTCTCTCCTACTTCTAAACTTGGCACAATATCAATAATTGAACTATGGGCGCTTTCCCCAGTCCCTATCTGCATCTAAATAGTCTATTCAGGTACCCAACAGCAGCCCGAACAGGGTGTGAGATACAAACTCAGCAGGTAACCACCCAAATATATATACAGTCTAGATTGTGTAATATAATAATCTAAATAGTGTTCAAATGAGTAGGTTATCAATCTGAAAGTAAAGTGCTAATGGAAAAACTGTAACAAGAAAGTGGTACTACGTATCCATACATGGATCCCTGAAAAACAAGTGACAACTCCTATAACAAGGAAGCTATAACAAATATAAATAACCAACATGGCTTCACCGTATATCTATACATATCATTTCAACCATAATCGTTCTTTATAGTGAAGTGTTAGAGTAACCACGACCAAGCCATTCAACCAAGCATACCACATTTCCCACAGTCGTGCCATTTAATCAAAGCATCAGACCATGAAGGGTCGGATCCAAGGTGTAGAAGACCAAGGAATACTCATCAAGCCCCAGGAGCATATCAATGGAAACTTGGTAATGGAACGAGTTAGAGTCCTAGGAGTATGTCATTCAAACATATCCTATGAGAGTCCAAGAAAGTCAGATCCAAGGGGTAGCAAGGCCCAAGGCATCCCACATAATCAAGACTGAAGGAGAATAATCTATCTTGGGCGTCCACTACCATGATCAAGACCCATGGGATAAATTTTCATGTCATAGATATAATCATTCACCAATTCCATTAAAACATGAATTCATAACATTTGAGTTTATCAACTCAAAGAACCATCCACATTCAATTATAACAATGATTATACCTACCCATTTAACTATTTACATTCCAATTAAATATATCAATGATTATACCCACACATTCAACAAAACCAAATTTAACCATTTTATAAATTCAACAAATAAAAAATTTAAGAACTCATCATCATGTTTAACATGGAAAGGGGGTGGAACGTCTCCAAAGAAAGAAACCCAATTCCATTTAATTATAATTACGCTTCCTCTAACTATGAAATAATGAGAACAAACCCCTTGGGTGGTTCAACCATGGGTATATATTAGGGAGATTACATTTCACACCCCATGGGTGACCTTTGATTGGGAAAAAACCTATAACTCATTAAAAAGGAACCTAAGGGAATCTCTAACCATTAAATTTCCATTTAACTCAATTAATTATTTCAAATTTTGGGTCGTGCCGAGAAGTTCAGTAGGAGGCATAATGAAACATAGCCTAATAAATCATCAAACCCAATAAGAAAAATATAGACCACCTACCATATCTCAATAGTATATTTCTCATCAAGTATCAACCTCTTATTCCACTCATATTGGGAGAAAAATGAGGAATGGATGAGGAAACTGAAATTAGAGAATATTATCTTGCACCTAAATAGTGCAGCTGATACCAAGAAGAGTGGAGAATGGATAAAAATGAATTGAGATCTTACCAGCATGGATCCAATGATACTAATAGTTCTTGAATCAGACAATGGATAGAGGAGGAAGATCAAATACTAGAATAGAAACCAAAGGGAGATTCAAAAGGGAGGGGTTTACCAATGTGAGAAACGAGAGAATGATAGGTTGAAAATATAATTAATTAAGGTTAAAATTATATTTTTACCCAAAAATAAAGGTTTGAATGGTTTGACCACATGTTTTGGACAAAATTTGCACCAAACATTCACATATAGCAGCAGGGAAGGGCACATCACACGGTTTGTCTGCACGGTTTGACTAACCATGCACAAACTATGAAAAATTCCACTATCAAAATTAATAACATGACCGCATAGTTGTTCAACCCAAATCACATGGTATATTATAACTATGTGGCCTTCCCCTACTCATTTTCTAGCCTCGCATGGTTTTATCTAACCATGTATCTTTCCCCACACGATTTGAAATAACTATATATTTGGCCTTTTCCAACCCAAAGTTGGGTTCCAGGCTATGACCAAGCCCTGGACACCCCCAAAACACCCATGATCAAATTGGGTACTCACACTAGGTCGTAATTTAACATTTAAACCAAAAGATATAAGATATGTACCATTTTTGAAAACTTGAGTTCTTACAATCTTCCCCCCTTAAAGCAATCCATCCCCAAATTTCCCTCTCAAGGGTGGTCAAGATTCATTTGAGAAAAAATCCAGCCACTGATCACATATATCATCCTCCCACTCTAAATTCTCATCTTGTAAATGTTCTTGATACCATAAAACCAATACTAGAGGAACCGTCTGACCTTAGAGAACCTTTATGCTCTAATCAATGATACAAATAGAATTCTCCTAAAAGGATGCATCTTCCTTTAACTCAACCTCCATGGGATGAAAATCATGAGATGGGTCTAAGTGATAGTGGAATAGTTGAGATACATGGAATACATTATACATGGGTAGGTTCCTTTGAGGTAATTGTAACTAATATTCTATTGGCCCGACTCTACACAGAATCTTGAGAAACCCAACATATCACAGTGAAAGCTTACCTTGTCTCCTGATTCTCCTATGTCCCAGAATTGGTGAAACACGTAATAAAACCTTATCCCTAGCCTCAAACTCTAGAGTCCATCTATGGTTATCAGCGTATAATTTCTATCAAGACTACATAGTAGCCATCGCTTCTAAATCAATTGGACCTCCTCAGAAGTATCATGTCTAAGACGTACTTCCCATAATGCTACCTCGCCTACCTATAACTAGAAAATGGTTGATTGGAATGACCTTACATATAGTCTCATGATAGCTATTGTTGTAAGAGAACTCAACTTGGGTTATATTCCTCTCCCAAGAGCCCCCAAAATCTAAGACACATTTTCATAGCATGTCCTCAAGCACCTATACCATATGCTTTGACTGCTCATTAGTCTGAGGGTGTTATATTGTCCTCAGAATCACCTGTGTACCCAGTTCCCTCTAAAAACTCTAAGAGAAGAGTGATGTAAAGTGGGAATACCTATCTAAAGTGATAGTGTGTGGGACCCCATGATGTTGTAATATCTAATGGATATAAAACCTCCCAAGATCATCCACACTAAAGGTCTCCTTGGTTGGAAATAAATGAGTAAAATTCATGATCCTATCAACAAAAACCCACACGGCATAACTTCTTTGAGGTGACCTCAGTAAACTAGTTATGAAATTCATCGCAGTATCATCACATTTCCACTCTTTAATAGGTAACTATTGTTAAAGTTTGGTTGGCTACTGATGTTTTACCTTCACCTACTGATAGGTGGAACACCTTGTAAAAAAACCATCTACCTTACACTTCATACCTGGCCATCAATACTAACAGTGTAAGTCACAGTACATCTCAGTGACTATTGGATGCACTGCCCAAGATGAGGCATGAAAATTCTACAACAACTCTTCACGTATGTCCATAGAACCCTAATGATACCATAGATACACAAAATCTCATCTTTACCTATGGTTAAACTAGGAGGTGGTTCCTCACCTTCCATACTCTCCCACAGGACTACGCTCTTTGAATCTGATAGCTGCTTCATCCTCTCTCTATCCAATAGGGTAGAGGTCACATATAAAGATGATAGAAAATTCTTCCCTTGACTATCATGTACCTCCAAGTGCATATCATAGAACAAAGCCATAAGTTTTCACTCGCTATTGGCCTACTGAACTGCCAGTCTCTGAGTCCTCATGCTCAGTGAATCATCCAATGCATTACCTTTACCATGCATATAGGAAAGATTGAAGTCAAAAGAATGTATGTACTCTTCCCAAATTCACAACCTCATATTCGAATCATGGTGTGTCAATATGTAATTGAGGATTTTTTGGTCCATGTACACCATAAAAATCTCTCATAGTAAGTAATTTTTCCAATGGTGTGAAGCATGAAAAACTATAGCTAACTTGAGATCATGCATCAAGTAATTCCTCTGATGTGGCCTCAGCTGCCGAGACTCGTACACCACGACTCCATCCCACTGCATCAACACTGCTCCAAGACCAATACCTAATGCATCATAATATGTAGTGTAACTCCCTACACTAGCCATATCAGGATTAATTTTAAATTCAATCTCCCTTTTAGCTTCTAAAATGCTCTCTCATAGGAATCTTTCTAGAAAAACTTCACACCCATCTTAGTCAATCCCATAAACAATGACACTAAGTGTGATAAGTCTTGTATGAAATAATTTTAATACCCAACTATCCCCATGAAACTCTATATGTTAAAGACTATCTTGTGATGTTCCTAGGAAACTATAGCTCTTACCTTCTTTAAGTCAACTAATACTCTTGTCTTAGAGATAATGTTACCTGAGAAGTGAATTTGATCCATCAAGAAGTGGTACTTTGTGAGATTAGAATATAATTAATGCTCTCTCAGTGTATCCAAAATGATCTCAAGGTGTTTATCATGTTCAGGCCGATTACAATAATACACTAAGATATCATCCATGAAAACTACCATAAATAAATCCAGATAAGTATGGAATACCCAGTTAATTATAGCCTTGAAAACCATTGGCATTTTTGTGAGACCAAATGGAATTACCAGATACTCATATAGATCATACTTGCTTCGGAAAACTATAATAGTTATTTCTTCACGTAGAACATTCGCATGGTGATATCCAGACCTCAAATAAATTTTCAAGAACACTTGATCTCCTCGAAGCTGATCAAATAGATCATCTATCTGTGGTAAGGGGTATCAGTTCTTAACAGTCATCTCATTAAATTTCTGATAATCCAAACATAGCCTAAGGTTACCATACTCCTTTTACACAAAAAGGACTGAAGAACCCCATGGAGAAGTACTAGGTCGAATAAACCCCTATTCCTCCAAATACTTTAGTTTCCTCTTGAGCTTCTGCAACTCCATCATAGTCATCCTGTAATGAGCAATGGATACCAGTGCAACTCCTGGAACTAGCTTGATGGATAAATCAACCTTCTCTCAGGAGGTAAACTAGAAAATTATTCTGAGAACACATCCTTAAAATGATCAATCACTAGTGTAAATTCGTCCTGACACACTCCCTAAACATCCATATACAAACTAGTTATATAGTCTAACATTATACCCCAACCACGATGCTCTGGTATATATCAGCTTGCATGTACATACCATTCACCCTTGAGAGTTTAAAATTCACCCTATGGTGATGTGAAAGTCACCCTCTAGTGATATAAGACAATTTAATCTTGATAATTGACCAGATAGTCCATCTTGAATATGAATTCAAACCCTTTAACTACGAGTATAAAAAGATTCCATATGAAGTTAAACCCAGCAACCATAAGGGGGAACTCCCTACACTAGCATAAAATCTCTGTTCTGATTACCAATGGAGTGTCTAGCATTATAATTCTCTCAAAATGTAGTATAATGAGCCCAATTGTTTCACCACAAGTGTAGATATGAAACTATGTGATGCACCTGTATCAAAAAGAGAAGATGAAATTATATAGGATATTAAGATCGAACCTCTCACTGTAGATGGTCTGGAATAATAACCCTCAGGGGTAGGTTATACAGAATATATATGTCCTAAACCATGACCCTGTAACATAACCTCACTTCCTGAAGTAGTCCCACTTTGATGTCTCGGTGTAATTGGTGTCTGGATGCCTCAACCAATACTACCACTGCCTTGGCCTGATCGACCAAAACTGCTCTAGTTCCTTACCTGGCATAAAGCTGAGAAACCTTCTCCTGAACATAGTGTTGAATATAACCCCCTACCACTCTTATCTAGAGTTAAGGTCCTACAGAACCATTACACATGAATCATCCTACCATAAACTTGTCACTCGATTGGTTTGCAGTCACACTGATTCTTCATGTGGCCCCATCTACCACACTATTGACAGAAAAATGAGCTACCAGTACTCACAACCTGACTAGTAATCATATCTTGGGAATCCTAAAAACCTCACTTCCTACTACTAAAAGTAGAACTACTGGGTTGAGATATAGTACTTCCCTACTATATACCCCTAGATTCCCTTGGGTTCCACTCTATAATTAAAACCTAATTCAAAATTTCTGTGATAGTGGTCAATCTAAACATGTTGACCTAAGATATGATAGCATATTGGATACCTTCCTCGAAGTGTCCCTCCCTAGATATCTCATTAGAAAGGTATGTTAGCACAAAACACTGTAGCTTTGTAAAGCATGTAGAGTACTCCATAACCGCCATAGTGCCTTTCTCCAGACACATGAATTCACTTTCTTGCTCTATCCGTAGAGTCTCAGGGTAAATGTAGTCATAGAACCTAGTTTTTAAATCAACCCAAACCATGTCTCACAACCTATTAGCATGTTTTAAAACATCCCACCAACAATTTTCTTACCTAAAAATCATATATGTCATGATCTTCACACTCCTCTTAGGAGGTGTCTCTAGATGCTCGAAGATCTCAAGCGTAGTCTCAAGCCATAGCTCAGCAACCTGTAGACCACTATCCCCCAAAAATATGGAAGGATTTTGGTGATAAAACACACATTTAATCTCATATATAGAAAATATTGGTTGTATTTCTCCCTTAAAAGTCTACATGAAGTGAAATAATCCCTCACGGAACTGTGCCTCCGCATCTGTGTCTGGAACAACAGCTGATGTTGCAGTTGGTACTAAAGGAGGATACACTAGTATCCCATGGCCCAACACCTCCAGATCATGGTCATTTCCACCCTCTTGGGGTATGACTAGAGATCTTCATGGTTTAATGACTCTACAATTCCAAAAACATGCCTCGTAAAATAACAACATCAAAGTTCGTATCTCAAAAAGCGTGGACATGTCAAAATCCTCCTATAACAAGTTAAACCACACAGCCTACTCCCAAAGCTAGTAATATAAAAAATAATAACTTAAAAATTAACTAGAGATAGTTCCTCTTTCCCAATCAACATCTAGTTCTAGGTTGAGTCTTTATTCCAAGTTCAATTTCATTTAATATTCATTTCTCTTATATCAAAATTTAATTTAAAGGTTAAACCAAATGGTTTTCTAAATTACGATCCATGAGGGCCCATACTCCTCTTAAACCAAAACATTGGATCCACCTAATTTATATAATAACACATTCCATAAATTTTATTACCATAGAAGGTATAGTTATCATAGCACTTATCACAACAGCATGCAACAAGTAATGCATCCTAAATGGCATGGCATAATTCATGGAATGTGATTCCTATAAAGTGATGAAATGATGCATGAGATGGAATACCCACATCTCATCAGGTTGAAACATAAATATAACCCTCAATAGTACCAATATTAACATCATAATGCAAGTTCATCACCCAATAGTGGAATCAAATCAACTTTAATGGCCAAAATCTATAAATCAACAATTTCATCTAAGGCAATTTGGATTTTTCCTCTACGTAGGGTAGCTACTCTCTATCACAGCTCATTACCAAACTCACATTCATTCAAAAATATTTCTATTACCACCAAATTGTAAAGAAAATACAAAAAGAAGCTCTGATACCACTTTTTAACATCCTGAACCTGGATGCCACTCAATAGTGCCCCGAGCCCGATTGGCCGCATAGACTCAAGCTTATCTCCTTAAACGCCAGAGGCATCCGACTAGTAGTGAGGGCCTAGGGTGTGTCTATGGGGAGACTATGTCATCTTAACAGAGTGTAACACAGTGTAATATTAATAGAAATAAATATCATAAGTATTGTAATAGTTAGATAATAGATAACAACAGGAATACATAACAATAATGCTAGAAGTGTCACCTATACAATGATGATGATACATGCCTCTACAAATAATAAAAAATAAGTACACGTTAGTATAGTACAATACATGTCCTAAAATACCAAAAATACCAAAATTAATATATCCTGATAGCATCACAAGGCTCAACCTGGTCCCGTGCTCCCCTTCTCCTAAACATGGCACAATATCAAGCATCAAACTGTGGGCGCTTTAACTGGTACCTACCTTCATCCAAATAGTCTATTTGGGTACCCAACAGCAGCCAGAATTGGGTGTGTGATATAATCCTAGTAGGTAAACACCGAAATATCTATATAATATAGGTTTTGAAATATAATAAGATAAACAGTGTGCGAGTGATAAGGTAAGAAACATGAAAGTAAAGTTCACATGGCATAACTGTAATAAGCAAGTGTTACTACACATCGATACATGTATCCCTGCAAAAAAAAGTGTCAACTCCTATAGAAAGGCATCCATAAAAAATATAAATAACTAATATGGCCTTACTGTACATCCATACATATCATGTCAACTAGGACCTTGTTGTATAGTGAAGTATCATAGTGACCACGTCCGATTAGTTCAACCAAGAATTCCATATTTCTTGCATTTGTGCCGCATAATCAAAGTTTTAGAGAATGAATGGCCAGATCCAATGTATAGAAGACCAAGGAATCCTCTTCAATCCCTAGGATAATCTCAATGGAAACTCATTAATTGCATTATTTTGAGTCCTAAGAGCATGTCATCCAAAAATGTCCTACGTGAGTTCAAGCAAGCTGGATACAAGGGGTAGCAAGGCCCAAGGCATCCCACAGAATCAAGACATAAGGATCATACTCTATCCAAGGAATCCACTATCATGTTCAAGACATTTGGGAGAACTTTCCATGGCATCGATACAATCATTAATCAATTCCATTAAAACTCCAGTTCATACCATTTGATTTTACCCACTCAAACAACTATCCACATTCAAGTATAACTACTCATTTAACCATTTACATTCCAAGTTGATCCATTAATTAGTATACCCAATCATTCAAAAAAACCAAATTTAACCATTTGATTGATTCAAAAAATAAAAAATTTAATAACTCATCATTATGTTTAACTTGGAAAGGGACAGAACATCTCCTAATCATGAAACCCAATTCTATTTAATTATAATTATACTTCATTTAACTATTCAATCATGAGAACACACCCCTTCGGTGGTTTATCCATAGGAAAATTTCAAGTCGATTAAATAGAACACCTAGTGGGTGGCCTTTAGTTGGGGAAACAATCTCCAACTCATTAAAAAGGAACCAAAGCGCATCCCTAATAAGTCAATTTCTATTTGAATCAATTAATCATTTCAATTTCAGGACTGTTCCTGAAAGTTTGGCAGGTGGAACAATGGAATCTATCCTAATAAGGCACCAAAACCAATGGTAAAAATATAGACCACCTACCGTATCTTGGTAGTAGAGTGGTCATCCAGTATCAACTCCTAATTTGACTCAAAATGGGAGAAAAATGAAAAATGGATGAAGAACTTCAAATTAGGGCATACTACCTTGCACCTAAATAGCACAGTAGATACCTAGAAGAATGAATAATGGATAAAAAGGAATTGATATCTTATTGGTGTGGATCCAATGAGATGGATGGTTCTTGAATTGGATGGTAGACAGAGGAAGAGGATCAAATCCTAAAATAGCCACCAAAGGGATCTTAAAAAAGGAGGGGTTTTCTAACATGATAAATAGAAGAAGGATAGGTTAAAAGTAGAATTAATTAAGTGTAAAACTATAATATTACCCAAAAATAAAGGGTCATGCGGTTTCTCCATATGGTTTTGAAGAACTGTGTTCCAAACGTGCACACTAAGATATTAGGAAGGGAATGTCACATGGTTTTTTATGTGTGGTTTGACTAACCATATGAAAAATGTGCAAAACTCTACTGTCAAAATTATATACATGGCCACATGGCCGTACACACCAAATCGCATGGTTTTTTCTAACCATGAGGCCTTCCCCTGCTCACTGTCCACCCTCAAATGGTTCTATATAAATATACGACATGCCCCACATGGTTTTTTACTAACCATGTGGCAAGCCTTTTTCAACCCAAAAGATGGAAACTAGGCTTCGAACATACCCTAGACACCCCCTTAAACACCCATGATCAAATTGGGTACTCACACTATGTTGTAATTGAACATTTAAACTAAAAGAAAATGGATTCATACCTTGTACGAAAACCCGAGTTCTTACAAATTAGATAATGATAAAGATTTTATTAATTTTAAATCATTTAATAAAATATTATAGAAAATTAATTAACATTAAAGTAATTTTCAAGACTATTCACATAATTTGACATTGAAAAATACCAATCCAATAGTTTACTTTGAATATAAACCTTTAGCACAGTAAAAACATGTTCTATTTGTTAATAAAATCTTTGAGACATCATAAATCATCCAAAATAATATTAATTTATATGTTTTTAAAATCATTTACTTGATTCTTTTACCATTTTCACAAGCATTGTTCCAGTATTGTGTAAGAATTTAAGGTGATTATTCGATCACCAAAAATTAAAAAAAACCATAATAAAAAAAATATTCATATTAAAAATAACTATTTATAACTATTAGTGACTTTTTTTCCTCATTTTGAAAACATATTAGAGATATTAAAATCAAGAAACTGTCATTTTGGAATTATTCTTTACTTAGTTTATTAAAAAGATATTTTTTAAAGAAAAATGGTACCAAAATTTTATATTTTTGAAATTATGAATGTATTTGTCTATCTAATCTCAAAAAAAATATTAAAATAAATTGTTTTGGGGATTTTTATTCCCTTTCAAATTAGTTGTAACCCTATTTGTCATGATTTACCCTTTACTATTGTGATAAATTTTACCATGGTTACTTTTTATTATGACCAAAAAAGTTTTGACTATTTAAAAAATGTATAATTTATAATTAGAAATATAGAATATATTTTATCAAATTAAATTCCTATAATTTTTATGCATTACTTTTAAAATAAATCTACAAAACACAAAGAAAACAGTTTTTCGAAAAAAATGAATTTTTAAGTATAAATAGGATTTTATATCAAAATTAAGTATAATTTCGATTATAATGAATTAATTGAATTATGTTTAATAAAAATAAACTATTTAAATTTAAATATTAATTCAAACTAAAATGGGAATTCATTAATACTTGAAAATAAAAATAGTTTTCTATAAAATCAATATTTTTCACTATTTACTAAAAATCAATATTTTCAGAAAATATACCAAAATTTCAACCTAAGATGATTTTGATATGATGATTTCAAAAATGATATAAATTTTTTCAAATAAATTTTTTTAATGTTTCATAAATTAATTATAATATTCACTCAAAAAGATAAATAAATATCATTTTTAAAGAAAACATATTTTTGAAGCATAAAATGAATTTACTAAAAACAGACTGCTCATTTACTAAGAATTTGTCAAAAAAAATATTTTTTATTAAATTTATATATATATTTCATAATATGGTTACTCTAGTTAATACCTTCCAATTTATTAGCTAGGTTATAATGGTTATATTTAAATGATAATATTTTTTGGTTGTTAAAGCTCAGTGTTTCATGTCATGTACGCTATCAAACATAGTATTCTTTTAAAATATCAGGGTATTACATTCCACATGTTCAAATAGTATAGATAAAATATCTTTCTTAGATGATTAATACTGAGGGGGGAATCCACTAGTGATAAAATGAACAGAACTTCTACTCTTGAAGTTTCAATGTTTTTAAATGAAGGTAAAGATACTAATGTTTCTTGTTAAGGTTTTATAATGGATGAACTAATTATAAGTGTGAAATATCATGTTACTAAAGAATAAAATATTTATTAATATATTATTTTGAAAATAATCCTATATATTATTCTCAAATAAGTAGTTACTTTTATTTGTTACTCATTTAGAGACATACTGGAGGAGATCACCCAACGTCAAGGAGATAGTGGAAGTATACAGGAGTAATTGGAATAACGATATATAGAAATATCATAAAATAAATTATGGATTAAATTGATAGAAATTTATATCTCAAACAAATGTGCAATAAAATTTATAAGTAATCTCTTTAAAAAATCAAAATAAAGATGAATCCAAGAAAGAGCTTAAAGATTAGTTCCAAGAATTGGAAGAAATGAGAAAAGGTGTCATTGATATCTAGAATGATTAATTTTAAATCAATGAAAATATGATAAATGATCATGAAAATACTTTATAATAAAAGCATAAAAAGTATGTAGATCATGTTGAGATTATAAAAAAACAATTTGATGTAAGTGTAAAGAAAATTTAAGATGAGAAAAAATATCCTAAATCGCAACTATCTTGAACATGAAATAAAATTAAAAAACATTTAAGTGGTTTAATCCCAATATTCACATGAACCTAATTGAATATTTTATTATATTAAAATTTCAAATGGGTTTCTTAATTCATAATTATTATAGTCTATTAGAAATAAGTTCATGAGATTATCTACACATATATCCACTATATGATCAAATAAAAGTGTCTTAACATTTGTTCTAAAATATTTTTTTATAATAAATCTCTTTAAATTAATAATGTGAATTATAATAAAAATTACTCACAAATATAGGTTGATAAAATTAGTTAGAAAAAAATTACTACATCCAAATCATATATAATAAGTTTTAGGAGAGTTAGTTTACTAAAATATGCTCAAATGAAGATTTTATTACACAAAAATAATTAGATGTTAAAGTTATCCCAATTTTTTTCAAAATAGAAAATCGAGGTTTATTGCTTACTATTGGTCTTTTTAAAAGTTTGGGAATAGGGATACTATTTATTGGTGTAATATATAAATTACTAAAATAAAAAAGAAAACCTACAAGAAGGGGGTAGTGATGAGTTCGGGTAATGTGACGAGAATAAGAATGTAGATGATCTATCCACTTCATATAGATTTGATTTTCTGGAATAATTCTATGGAAATTATAAAAAAGGTGGTAAATTTGATTAGTAATGTTAGTTTAAATTCCAAAATCATATACTAAAATATTTCAAATAAAGAAACCCAAAAATTATTGGGAAAAATCAAAATAAAAAGGAACATAGGTTTTCTATGGGATAATAATTAGAAGAAAATTGAAAACAAAACACACAAAATAAGGCTAAGAGGGATTCTAAACCAAAAATAAAAGATAATTATATTCTGTAATAAATTTATACATCACAGATCATTAAAAAAATATATGAGTGTTATTGTTTTTGGAAGAAAACTGGAGAAAAAAAATAGTCCAATAATGAATAAAAAGGATTAATTTTGTGGAAGACATCTCAAAGAATGAAGAATAATTAGAAATTACTTATAAGTATAAAAAAATAGGTGACTCAAAGATTACTGACAATCTATGTGGAAGGTGAAAGTAAGATGAATATATTACAAGAGTATGCATGATCATATAACCATTACTTGAGGTGATGATGAAGAGAATGAGGCAATCACTATATAATTCATGAGTTGTGATAGAAATTATGGAAATGGTAATTCTACATAGGGATAAATCTAAAAGGATAATTGTTACCATACTTCTTAAGGGAATTAAAGTTTTGAAAACCAATTAAGAAATAATGAAGAGTTCTCATAAGACTAGAGATAAAATGAAAATAGAAACTTGATTGAGAAACAACTCTCAAACACGAATCTATTAATAATGAGAAAAGGATAAACTATCACAAACTCTTTTTTTATATGAATAGAATTTAAGGTATTGGAACACCTAATATATTTAAGAAACCATTTGATTGAGATATATATTTGAGTTTTTTTAATCATATAATCTTCTATGAAATAGTGAATGAGGATGTTTACACTATTCATATATAGAATATTATTTAAAATATAAGTTTATTGATGGGTTGTGGGTTTTGTGTATCTATTGATAAAAATTATTTTAATAATGTATATGATTTTCCTAGGAAATATTGAAGTTTTAGGTCATATATGTATCCAATGTGTTCTTGGACTGAACCACCCAAATCATAAAGATAATATGTTCAAAACTGGTGAGTTTAATAGAGTATGGATATTTCTAAATAGTTTTTATATATGAAGAGATAAGGATCTATTTTTGATGGAGATTAATCAAATAGTAAGTTATTGAATAAGAATGAAGACATGTTATAATTATGAGGTTCATCCTTATGTCTTTGAAATGAATACATATGTATGGGATGAATATCAATCTTGGAAAATGATTATTGATGAGATAAGTTTCTATCAATTTGATATGAGTGATAAATTTATTAATAATTAATTAAATATTACTAATCTAAAATAATATGACTATTTTTATGAGAAAGGGTTGAGGAATTGGAAGGTACATTGAAGTACTCAATGAATATTATTATATATTGGATATGATTTGAGAACTGGGATAATGAATGTTATGAATGTTTGATTTGAATTTAAGTATATGGAGATGTTTTTAAGTTGTTCTAAGTATATTTTAGATATTTAGAGTTCATACATAAGAGTAAATCTACTTTTAAATTGTATATGTATGATCTTATAGAGGAAGAAATTTTCAATGTTCTTACATAATAGTAATCTTATGATACATAAGAATAACTCTAAAGTTTCATAGCCTATATTGGATTAAATTTGTTAATATAGAAGAGTAACTTTGATATAATAAGTAATTAATAAGATTTATTAATCCAAAATATCATAATAAACATATTGTTTCCAAGAATATATAAGATCATTCTGAATTTCAATAAATAGTTGTTTTTCTCATGTGGAGTTAGATTTATTCAGATAATTATTTATTCATCCCTGTTGTTTAAATATCATAATGTTATACAATGAGTCAGGATTAAATATGTTGTTTTTTATGTTGTTATTATAAGGGTAATATCACACCATGGGCTGAAACTTTTAACCGTAATTATATTTTCATGTGAGAATCCATGCAGATATTGAAAAGAAGTTATGAGAATTGTTGAAGTTTGAGTAATAAAGATATTGAGAAGAATATGATATTTGTTGAAAATAAAATATTTTATTATTTGTTTAATTAAAAGTAAATGGAAAGATCTTGACCAAATTTAATGATATTTTAAGTCCAGAGACTATAGATATTTGAGAAGATCATTGTGATAGATTTCTAAAGAATCAATTATAATTTATTAATTTCTATATTTGATAATAAATGCTATAGATTTTCTATAATTTAATTTTTAACCACTTTCAAATGTAAAAATAATTTTTCTATTGTTTTTCATGGATTTTATATATTTTAATATGTGGAAAAATTATCAATGTGATTATGTTTAGTTTATAAAATGATAAAAATGAGTGAGATAAGTCAAAGTGGAGTGTTGTTGAATATTTTTTCTATAGAGGTTCTTGAAGAATATGTAGAAAAGTGTTAGTGAGAAGATTGTTGAAACTTTAAGGAAGAAGATGTATCTTAACCAGTATAGTGGATACTATAGCTTATCTTATTGATATTTCTTCAATAATACCCATATGATTCTTGTTATGATTATGTGTTTCAATAGGTATTTATTTATGTGAGCAAGTTACAGATCCTAAGTGAAAGGTAAAATCTCTCTATATTTTATTGGTTTGTTTCATGTGATTTAGAGTGAAGAAATTTCTCCATAATTTAGTGTTAATTTAAAACCTTTTATAGGTATGAGGAATTAGTTATGGAAGAAATAGTTAGTGTTAGTGCATTGAAAAGGGTTCAAGGTAATTCCCATGACCTTGGATGATTTTGATAATAAAAGATCATCTTTGTTTGTGTAGGATAATAACCACCATGCACTGAGGATATAGTCACTACCATTTGGTGATATACCAGTAACTATTTTTCTGTTGTGTTATTTACTATTTTTTTATTCCATGCATAATAAATTATAAGTGATATAAATGATATCTATTCACCCTAATAGGTTAAAAGGTTCAAACTATCAATAAAAATAAATACATTAAAAATCAATCATTATGGATTCACCCCCACCCCCTCATAGTATGGTTACACTCATTCTTTGGGAGTAATAATTGGTATCAGAGCTGAGGTTATACCTGTAATTGAATCTATTTTGTTTCTGGCAGTTTTTAAATTACCATATATGTAGTACAAGTTAAGAGAAGTTTTTGAATCCCATGTAAAATAAAATATAGAGGTTATATATATTAAAACATTTAAAAATATGAATAATGGATAATAAAGATATTATTTATGTTAAAAGTGTTGAGTAGATCCTTGTCACTTTGATTCAGATGTTTTGATAATTGCATATTCCCACTCACTTTGATTTATATGATTTGATAATTACCACTCTTTCTCATTATTTATTATTATTCATTGTTATTACTTTATCATATATTAAGTTAAATGAATATCCAAAGTAAAGGATATTAGGCATGAAGAAGTACCTCATACGTATTTTGTGATACTTTGGAAACATATTACATATTATTATTTTTTACAAGGAAGTTAACTTTACATATAAAGTGAATATTTTATATTTCCCTTATATTTTCTGTAATAATTGAAATAAAATATTATGTATTAGAATTTTCACAAAGGAATGAATCTTAGTTAGATGGTATGAACACTTATGTATTGAATTTTTACTCTTATGTGTGATAGAAGAGTTGAAAATTTGGAAAAGTATGGACTCTTGCATATTAAAGTTTTACTCCTACATATGATTCCATATTGAAAATTTACCTTTAGATATTTATAAAATATACTCTTGTATATTAAAATTTTGGAAAATTGTGAACTCTTTAATATGAAAATCTAATAACTCCTACATATTTATTTTTCAATGGCGATAAATCTTACATGTTACAATCAAGTTAGAATGATTCCTACATAATTATACTGACTGAAAATTAGTTTTGTATTAAAGCATAAACCCCCTTTTAAGGGATGAATGGGAACCCGACATGACATAAATGACTTAAAACAACCAAACCACCATGGTACAAGAGTTCAAGACAAAACAACACATTCAAGACTACACGAAAGAGCCCCTAACCAGTATCAAAAACATTAAGTACAGTTTTCTTCAACTCACCACTGCTTAGAAATCTATCCTAGTAATGAATGCATGATCCCGGTACAGATGAAAAAACCATACCCTCTCAAACATCCAAATCCAGATATCAATGAACCAAATAAAATTCCATGCATTGAACCCCATCTGGAGTAACCCTTTTTAAGAGAACAGTTGCAATTCCTTAAACGATAAACCATAGGGCCATAAGGAGATAACATGATGGAAAATAACAACATCATCACAAAGCACATCATGAGGCAGCCTCCACCAAGACAACAATCATGACGAACATCATAATGCTTCACAAGCCTCCCACCCACCACTGTAGTTGCCAAAGTAATCAAAAGATAAACCAAATAATGCAGTTCCATGCCATCATCACCTAGGATTGTATGTATTAGCACCACATCAAAAGGGCATCACCGATGAAAGGATTTGGGATGATCTGAACTAGAAACGCTGCTCTGGTCATGGATCCACTCATAACGGGGCTACATGAATACCCTCACCGGAATCCAGTGCAAGAAAACCACACGATATGGGAGAGAAAACACACGGAACAGAAGTAACAAAGAACGAGCCAGCCGCCGCACATCAACAGATCCACAAAATCAACACAATCAAACAAAATGTGGAAATCACCAGATTTAGACCTATAGGAAGAGCGTAGGACCACCAAAATCTAAAACCAAGAAGTCCCCCTCCCCTCTGTGTCACTCCAGGGCCGACGCCAAGCTATACCGAAATGGATCAGAACACCTTCGTCTGTCGACACCAAACCCGAATCTGACGTTGAGCAGTCTACGCCAATCGAGACACCTTCACCCACCAGATCTGATGTCATCGCCTGCCATGCTGAAGACTTTGGCCTCTGAGATGCGCTAAGAGCGTCGCTTGGTCAGACAAACCTAGAAGCACCGAAATGTGCTTGCGTCGAGTCGAGGGGAGCTGATGCTGAGTTGTGAGCACCAAAATACTCACACACCATCACGCCTACGCCGAGACAAGGGGCACCAACACCGAACCACATGGACGCTAGAGGAATGGATAAGAGAAGGGGAAAATCGAAGGCCGAAACCGTAGTGCCTCTAGGAGGGTGAAGCGATGCCGCTCCGAGGATTTCTCCAATTCGAGTTATACTATATATTTTATGGAAATGTACTATATTGAATGGTTATTCCTCTTCATATTTATAGTGACCCAATGATTTTACACATATTATTACATGATTTTTGACATACATATCAATTAATTATAACCCAAATATACTAAGGTTAGTGTATTTGTAAGACTAGGCCCATAATAAATCAAAGTGAGAATAAAATATAATGTCATTATTGTTTTCTCCATAATGAGCTCCTCAATACTTTAGATCTCTTGAAACTCCATGGGATAACCTAGGGAATACATAGACAAAAGGGGTGAGCTAAAATTCCCAGTAAGGGAATAAACATGATAAGGAAACATAACATATGAGTCAAAGGTATAACATGATATGATAAAAGAGAAGGCACATGAGTGATCACATGGGAGCACAACATAAATATCATGGTATCATATGAACATGGAATCATAGGAAATATGGAAGAAATATATAACATGACATAAACAGGAGTCAAAGCTAATTTCCTATACAATATCACATGGTTGACAAAGTTTAATAATGGATTAGGTTTACTCCTTGATCACATACATGAAACCTCATGAGATTAAATCTTTAAACAATTCATTTGAGTTCTATCTAGGCACACCCATCACAACATTTTCATGATTATGTATTACAAAAAATTGAAATCAATCATACTACTTAAACATAATAATTACCCATGGAAATAAAATGGGTTGCATAATCTTGTCTCATATCATAATCAAAGGAAACATTATAATTAAGAATTTTGAGAGATGAACATAAAGAATGTATTAACCCCATAAAATTATGGTAGAATAATCTAGGTATATATTTTAGAGACATATATACATAATTTAGAATCATTCCACAACATTAAAGGTTATTATTGTTGAGAAAAAATTCATTAAAATATTATAAGGAATTTTTCTTGATAAAAATACCATTTTCACATTGAAATCACTTCTTCAAAATATAAAAATTTTCAAAATATTAAAAAAAACATTTTCTTTAAAAATAACCATGTGAAATTATAAAGTAGGCAACAAAGAGTTGTGTGGTCATGACGATGGATAATTTCATACATGTAATAGATGTTAAAAGGAATATTTATACCACACTATTTTAAAAAGGTTAAAAAAATCCACATTCATAAAATGATAAAAAGATTACTTTAAAATAATTTTGTAAAAAGTAAAATATGGGTAAAAATTTCTTTAATAAATCTTTTGGGTAATGTTAAAAATATTCTTAAAAAATATTTTTTTTAAACATGGATATGGAAGAAAAAAGTATTTTTTAATGAAGAGAGGATTGAAAAAGAGAGGAAAATTATACTATTACTTGATAATTTAATGAATAAATATAGTATAATAAAATAAAATTTTTTTATTATAAAATTTTTATGTAATTTTCTATAATGTAAATTCAAGTATAAAACAATCCTGATTAAAATGAGATTGAAACATAAACCATTACACCTTTGGTAACTTCTATATCATTACGAATATTAAGGAAGTAGATGAATTGTAACTTAAAATATAATTATGTATAAATGATTAATGAAATAACATATAAATGGGAATTACAAAAACCATTTAAAATAAATTATTTCAAAAAAACATGCAACTCAAAGAAGGAAGTTTTGAGATGAAAACCATACATCGAGTGTCGACTTTATCATGTATATATTTTATCTCTTATATAGTAAAATTATTTAGATTACTTATTTTCCTAATAAAATTTTCAAGGTTTAATCCATTTATACTTAAAAAAATTACATAATTTATTTTAATTGCATATTTAATTAATTTTTAGTTATGTCCACTTTGGGTGTTTTAAGGATGCTTGGTTCATAATTTTAAAACATAATCAGTGTGTTAACCATGGTAAAAGGGTTAATTATTAAATAATCTACATAATAATAATCATGAAATAATTATAATTTTTATACAATAATTAAACATTAAAAAACCATGAAATATAATTATTAAAAATGAACTATCTTATAATCATGGATACGGTAGTTCATACATACGCATGAGTAACATTTCCATTTTTCCACGATCATGATAAAGAGAAGGTAAGTGTTATTTTATATTTCTAGAATTATAATTATAGAATAAATATAATATTATTTATTTAAATGAACTTAAATATACCTATGTGAGGAGGGAATAAAAAACAAATTGCATCACTTCACGAGGTGGTAGTCTACTGTACACACGAACGATGTTATCATTTTTCAATGGATGGTATGCTATGAATTTAAATGATATGATACATTTATAGAATTATAAATATGTCATGAATAATATATATATATATATAAACATTAATCAAATCATAATGAACATCCATAAGAGGTGATGATGAAAAACGATTTACATCAGTTCGTAAGGCAGTAGTCCACCATACACACGATCGATGGTTTTGTTTCCTATTTGATAGAAGTGGAGATGTATTTAGGATATTAAATTAAAATAATAACATATTATTTTATGGTATGTAATGATTTTATTTTAGGATAATTATTGGTTCATATTTTATAGAGGTGGAAGTAGAAATAAAACAAAGATGCTTGGTTAAGAACGATACTTATTCTTCGGACCACCTCTTTAGAATTATACCTAAATCCTCCCTAGATTGGATTTCTGATCAAAATAAGGCATTTATAACATGGTAAGAGAATTAAGGAAGGTATTTTGGTAGGTATTTTTTAAACTAATTGTTTTTGGAATCATGTAAAGGATAGGAGAAGGGGTTCCCTTTTATAAGGGAAGAATGACATTCTTGTAAATACCCAAAACTATTCAATAATGGGAAGTCACTCTTAGGAAAAGTTCATAAAAAATTAGAAAATAAAGGATAATAGAAGATATAAGGCTGATAAAAACTGATAAAATTAAAAATAAACATGTTTTAAACATGCTATTCTAGTTACCTCTTATATTTAACCCCTTGGTAAATCGGTTTTAACTTTAACCATGGTAACATAATTTTGATTTTTTTACTATTTATTATGACCAAATATTAAGTTGAACTTATTACATAATACTAATTATTATGATTTAAAATATGAATCAAAATTTATAAAATTAAACTCCTAGAAGTGGGATAATTTAATTTAAAATTAAACCCATAAACATGTCAGAAAAAATGGTTTTTCAAGAAATGCATTTTCCAAGCGTTAATGATCTTATAAAAAAAATATGACAAGTAATAATAATTAAATTAATTTTAATTAAATTATATATATATATATAATATATAAATTCAATTTAAATCATTCCACATTAGGGGTTATTTTTATTAGTTAAAATGGAGAAACATTATGTACTTTAAAATAGTTTTCAAAAAAATGTGGTTTAATGCGTAAAAATAAACTTATATGAGAATATAGTATAAAGATTATTTAAATGTAATTTATTGGATGAAATATAAATAATAATACTTTTGTTAATTTAAAATAAAATTAAAAGAATAATGTTATTTTTAAATTACTTAATTCATTAAAAATAAATTACAGTTTCACAAAAAAAAATCTATATTTTTCACTGTTCACACAAAAATCAAATTTTTTCAAAAAATAACAAAATCTTACCTGAAGTTAATATATATGTGATAACTTAATATATTATTTTAATTTTATAAAATATAATTTCTAAAAATTTTAAAAATTAATTATAATATTTTCACACAAAAAGAAATAAAAATTATTTTTAAAAGAAACATATTTTTAAAATAAAATAACTTAATTAAAGTTGAGTGCTTATATTTTAAGAATTTTTATATAAATTTATATACAATATTATCTTTATATATATTTTATAATGTATTTAATACTATTCATACCTTCAATTTTGATGGCTAGTTTATATTGGTCATGTTTAAATAATAATATTTTAATATTTTATCATGGTTTGATTAAACTCATCGTTGTGTATTGAATATGAGAAGCTGAGCGCGCAGGACCTCCCCTCACAAAGAACACTAGTTATTATTTGTGACAAAACTAGCCTCTATTTTGGTCCCTCCCCCACCTATGGGGGAGGGACCATCGGCGTCCTTCAAAGGAGCGGCCTCATCTTTCATTCCCTTTTCATATCATGATCTTCTCTCTTCTTTCCCTCAAGTCTCGCTTAGACTGAAAGTCTTGGATTTGCTTAATGGTTTTCCTAACCTTTAGATTTCATCTGCAGAGTTCTCAAAATCATCTAATCTTTTGAAGCATACTTTAGTTACTATATTTTATCAATGGTGTCTTTTAGTCGATTTGTTTAATAGTCACATCTTTGGCACTTGGGACTTGCAGGACAGGGTGACTGTGGGTCTCCTGGATAATTGCCAAATTATGATCAGTTTTGCATCAGAGGTAGACCTCATCAAGACCTGGTCAATCACACCATGTAGTTTTAACAGTTTCAGATTCATCCTTTTTCTATGGTCCTTTGATCTACATATGAAGCAGGATCCTCCTTCAATGGTGACATGGGTTAGCTTCCCTAATCTCCCCCTTTTCTTGCAAAACCCTATTGTTATGCGCATGCTAAGAAACCTGATAGGTAGATATATGTGTTTGGATAGTAGAATCAAATCACTCTTCCACCCTATTAATCCCTACATATGTGTTGAAATAGATGTGTCAAGAGACCCATTTGAATATGTGTTGATTACTATTGGTGAGGAATACCACTACAAGCAACGGGTTATCTATGAAAACTAGATGAACTTATATTTGGGATGAAAGCATTTGGTTCATTCACTGGAATTCTATTTTAATGGGTATCCATCCTCTTTGAGGAGGAACAATGGTATAGGCAAGGAGCATGAGGCGAAGGATGAGGTAGAGAGTCTGGAGCAGAGGCCTTTTGCCTGTCCAGGATTTTGCGAAGCAGTTATTGGGGAAGAGTCTTCCCAGAAACTGTGATCTCAGTCACCTGTGCAGAAGGAATTGACGCCTCATGACATCCCAATGGTGGATTCTATTTTTATTAGGTTGAAAATGGACCTTTCTAACCCTCCCACTTCATTGTATCATAATGACAGTGTAAGGGAAGGAGATTCTCTTAAGCAGGATGTGGTGCGAGGGGTATCATAGGGGCTTGGGAGTAACTCTTTCATGGTGAAAATGGTGGACGGTGAGGAATACTCCCCTACTGATATGTTTGAACCAGGTATTTATCCTTTATAGAAGGAGATGAAGGGACCTGTTATGAAAGTTTCATATCAGGCCAGTACTGGGGAAGCAGGGGGATCGGGTTTAAGGTATCGGTTATCAATTCAGTTGAGAAACATATTTGAAGGGCTTATATAGGGAGGATTGAACTCTAAATATATTATCCCTACTAAGACAGACTGGGGACGTATGACAACCCTACTTTTATTACAAACTTAAACATGATTTATTACATAAAACTTCACTTGATACAATAAAGAATATTGAGAGGTTTAGTGTCTTTGGGACTTACGATCATTGCATAAAAACTTAAAAAATGAAATACAACATCTTTATTGAAAACTTTCTTTACATGACCACTACATTCCTTCGTACTTATCATTGCATGGGATAACCTGAGGACATGCATAAGAAAAGGGTGAGCTATAAAGCCCAGTAAGGGAATACACATGGAATAACATGAGGAGTACAATAAATGTTAGACAATAGGCATATCAATATAGAATAGGAGAAACATGAACATAAAGGCATGATAAAGTATGATAATCATAACATGGAAATGTGGCAACAACACTTAACATGGAATTAGCATGAGCCAAGGCTCATTGCAAATGGAGCATGAGTAAACCCTCATTGCACATGAAGAACGATTAAAACCTTGTTGCACTTAAATTATCATGATTCAAAACTCATTGCACATGATGTATCATGATACTATACTTTACCCAATGCATTGGAGCGCTATAATGGCGCACCCTTCTTAAACATTTCATTTCATGCATAAGTGTGCCACATGGATCATAAAACATGGATTCATAAAACATAATCATTTATTACATGATAAAGTAATGTATAATTAATACATGAAACTTTATAATCAACAAGTAAATGTGCATAAAGGTGAATACCCTTGAGGGAGAAATGGGCGTGGTATTCACTACACAATGGCATTGGCTTAGAAAATCGGTGCGATTTCAGCAGCGTAACGGCGTGACAAAAGAATTCATAAAAATAGTTGATGAGAGAGAAAGGGGTTCCTCATTATATTTACATGTAATGTACAGTAATTAGGTCATATATATACAAGTCCCAAAAATTGTAATGGAATTTATATTCATGATACAAAATTATTGCTTGAATGTAAATGAGGAGAGAGAAGTTTCTTTTGGAATTTCGGCATAGTAACGGGTGTACATGGGAGGCATTTAATGAGAGAGAAAGGGGTATCCGATCATTAAAACATAAAGAGGGCAGTATGAGGGAGGTGTGAAACCATATCCCAACATTCATAATTGAAATTAAAAGGGAAAAACAACTTAAATAAAAATGGACAAAAAAGAGAATGGAAAAAACCCTTACTTGGAAGTGTGCTTCCAAAGGCTAGAGAGAGGCTTGTGAGAGGATTCTTGGGAGCTTGGGGTCACCTTGGGGGGATTATAGAGAGATTAGGTCAGAGTTTGGATGAACTCAAAATGATTTGAGTGAGGAGGAAGTGGGATCATGGGTGGGTTTATATAGGAAAGGTGAGGGAATTCTTTATTATTTAGGTTTGGGACCCCTTATATTAAATTAATCCAAACAACAAACCATACCATGGTTTTTGCCCATGGTTTTTGGAAAAGGGAAGAGGAAAACAATATTTTATAATTCCAAAGTTAGAACTTCTTAAAATAATAGGGTTGCTTATGTGGATGTGAGTCACACTCCCATGGAAACAATTTAAAAAGACAAGGTGTTTAATAAGTCTTGAAGGGTCCATTAATGCTTTGAAAAGTAAGTCAAACAAACCCAAAATCACATTATTTTAATGTTAAAACATATATTGGGAGAACATAAAGATTATAGTATTTTATTACATCACTATTGGGTCATTATGATGTCATAAAACACATTATATATTTAAACGGTATTTAACTTTTACCCAAAACTTTGACTGTCTCAGAAAATTATGAAAAATTCACCGTTGGATAATTTCGATGTCCTGATTCCAAAAATAACATTTATTTTATCTAAATAATTTTATATATATGTTAATTTTCACTTTTAAAATAAAAACCGACATTTATCGAAAATTCACGGGTTTTGACAAAAATGGCTTTCAAACCTTAATAAAAATTACAATTACATTCATAAAATTATATGATCATTTATATATTATAAAAATTAATTTAATAATAATAATAATATTAATATTTTATTAAAATATTATTTAATTCAAAAATTCCTTAATTTAATAAAATATAATTCTTAATTAAATAATAACTAAAAACACTATTTGTACTTTAAAAACTATTTATAATGTATCAATGATGACAAGAACGTATATACATTATTATATACAAAAAAATAATGTACATGAACATAGTAATATTGATTTGTTACATAACCCCTTAAAACAGCCACATAAGACCTAAGGGTAAGGTGTGCGATGGTGACAGACTCTTGGGGTGGCTCGGATAACATTGCTCGAGTGGTAATCTCTATCAACTTTCACTTTTCCCGTAGACGGTCCCGTTTGAGCTTGACATGATGAAGCTCAGCTTGGGATTGGTAAAGAGCGAAGCCCAAGGACTCCACCTCTTTTCCAAGCTCCAACAAATGGGCTTTGTATGGAGCAATTCTAATGGATGAGGTCATTGCTTCCTTTGTCTGAGTAAATTTGGATTTGTTAAAGCCCTATATTTATACTAATAATGTGATCACTGTTCAATGGCTATATTATCAACGGTCAAAATTCTTAACATAAAACCAAATAAGTTGACATTTTACATAAACATAAAGAGAAATTTAATTAGATCAAGAGGGATTTCTATTAATGAAACTTTGGGTCGTTACAATATTCCCCCTTTAAGAAATTTCACCATCGAAATTTTCCTTTTCCCACACTAAAACAGATGTGGGTGACTCAGCTTCATCATTTACTCTAATTCCCAAGTCACTTCTTCAAACTTTTGGTTTTTCCACAACACCTTGACTAGGGGCATTGTCTTATTTTTTAGAACTTTTTCTCTACGATCTAAGATCTTCACTGGTTTCTCCTCATAAGAAAGATCAGCTTCCAATTGTACCACCTCAGAAGAGAGTACATGTGAAGGGTCCAGTATGAACTTCCTTAAGAGGGATACATGAAAGACATCATGTACTTTGGCCATGGTAGGTGGAAGTTCTAGTCGATTGGCCACAGCCCCGACACGATCAAGAATCTCGAAGGGGCCGATGTACCTTGGACTTAACTTCCATTTCTTTCCAAACCTCATGACCTTCTTCCACGGAGATATGCATAGAAACACCATGTATCCAACTTTAAACTCAAGGTCTCGTCGATGATTATCTGCATAACTCTTCTATCGACTCTGGGCTGCCTTGATATGCTGTTGAATGGTTTTCACCCTCTCCACCATTTCCTCGACCATTTCTGGTCCAAGCAGCTTACGTTCACAGAACTCATCCCAACATGCCGGTGTTCTGCACCTTTTCCCATACAAGGATTCATATGGTTCCATTTGGATGATCGAGTGGAAACTGTTATTATAAGAGAACTCAACCAGAGTAAGATGTTGATCCCATACTCCTTTAAAGTCTATTGAGCATGATCTCAACATGTCCTTAAGTTTTTGGATAGTCCGATCAGATTGGCCATCAGTTTGAGGATGATAGGTCGTACTGAAGTTCAGTTCAGTATTCAGAGCATGTTGAAGACTCTTCCAAAACTTAGAGGGGAATCTTGGATCTCGGTTAGACACAATAGATAGTGTAACTCCATTCAACCTTACCACTTCCCTGATTTATATCTGTGCCAGTTGATCCAATGAGAAATCCTCATGAATAGAAATGAAGTGTGCAGTCTTTGTAAGCAATCCACAACAACACAGATTGCATTGTTGCCTTTGGATGTCCTCAGAAGTCCAGTGACAAAGTCTATGGTGATGTTCTCCCATTTCCATTCTGGTATGGGCAATGGTTGCATCATCCCCTTAGACTTCTGCCTCTCTGCCTTCACTTGCTGGAACACCAGGAACTTTGATGTATATTCAGCGATCTCTTTTTTCATATTATCCCACCAAAAGTTTTCTCGGAGATCTTGATACATCTTTGTGCTCCCTGGGTGAATAGAGAAATTTGAATTATGTGCATTATCCAAAAGTTCCTTCTTCAGCTCCGGACTTGATGGAACACATAGTCTTTTTCCAAATCGCACAATTCCTTCTTCATTAACATTAAACTCCGAGGATCTCCCTTTTTTGATAGCTTCCACTTTTTCTTGAATTACCACATCATCCTTTTGATCATCCTTTAACCTTTCCAAAAGAGACGGTTGAGCAATAATTTGTGAAAGTATTGATGATTTTCCATTCTTTATGATTCCCATGTTCATCTTCATCAAGTCTAAGAAGATTGGATCCTTCTCAATTCTCATCATTGATAGAATCGATGGGTCCTTTCTACTTAGGGAATCTGCCACCTTTTTCCCTTTCCTAGGGTGGTAATGTATTGAAAAGTCATAATCCTTGATGAACTCTATCCATATTCTCTGGTTCATATTAAGTTATTTCTGTGTGAATATATATTTAAGACTCTTGTGGTCAGTATATATCTCACATTTCTCCCCATGGAGATAATGCCTCCAGATTTTCAAGGCAAAGATCACCTCTGCCAACTCCAGATCATGCGTTGGATAGTTTTGCTCATGGATTTTCAACTACCTTGAGGTATAGGATATCACTTTATCATTATGCATCATCACACAGCCTAATCCCTCCTTTGAAGCATCACTGAATACCACAAAAAGTTCCCCACTTGTGGGTAAAGTGAGAACGGGTGCACTGATAAGCCTCCTTTTCAACTCCTTGAAGCTTTCTTCGCATACATCACTCCAAGAAAACTTTACTCCCTCTAGAGTTAGCTCGTTAAGAGGGTTGGAAAATCGTGAGAAATTTCTCACAAATCGTCGATAATATCCAGCTAACCCCAAGAAGCTATGGATATATGCAACCGATGTTGGCCTCATACATCCCCCAATTTCATCTGTTTTGGAGGGGTCCAAAGATATCCCATTTCTTTTGATGATATGGCCCAATAATGAGACCTCCTTCAACCAGAACTCACGCTTGATGTACTTTGCATAGATCTTCTCCTTGCGCAAAGTATCCAGTACAGTTCTTAAATGCTCCTCATGATCCTCCTTGGTTTTGGAGTATATTAGAATATCATCTATAAATACTACCACAAATTTGTCGAGGTAATCTCTAAAGACTCTATTCATTAAGTCCTTGAATATTTCTAGAGAATTAGTGAGTCTGAAAGGCATTACTATGAATTCATAGTGCTTGTATCTTGTGCGAAAAGCAGTCTTGGGGATATCTTCCTTCTTCACTCTAACTTGATAATATCCTGACCGCAAGTCCACCTTGGAGAAGTATTGTGCTCCACGCAACTGATAGAACAAGTCATCAATTCATGGGAGATGATACTTGTTCTTTATCATGATTTTGTTAAGTTCATGATAATCGATGCAAAGCTGCATTAACCCATCCTTCTTTTTGATGAAGAGGACTGGTGCACCCCATGGTGAAGCACTTGGGCGTATAAACCCCTTATCCAGATTCTCCTGTAGTTTTTTCTTCCTCTCTTCAAGTTCCATGACAGTCATTCTATATGGAGTCTTGGATATTGGTAGCGCATCTGGTATAAGTTCAATTGAGAATTCAAGATCTCTTCTAGGAGTAAGACCAGGAAATTCCTCAGGAAACACTTCAGAGAATTCCCTCACAATAGGCATTTATTCAAGGATGGTTTCTTCCTTGGACTCAATCATCTGTGCCAGATACACATTCTCATAGGGCAGTAATATCCATTCTTGAGATGATGGAGCTAATAGAGATTCATATTCCTCCTTACACTTGTAAAGAATTGGGGGTCGATTATCCATATAGAGTGTGATTTCCCTCTCCCGACAATTTATGTTGGCTCTATATAAGGAAATCCAATCCATGCCAAGAATTATATCAAATTCTACCAGAGGGAGTATGACGAGGCTCGTTGGGAAATTCAATCCACAGATTATAACAGGGGTGGACTTATACTCATGGGATGCAATGATTTCCCTATTTTCCGTACTCACAGACATCTTCACTTCCATGATTTGTGGTGGTGTTGGGATTGTTCTACTAAACTTTTGAGATATAAAAGAATGCATATAACTTGAATCAAAAAGTATGTTCACTATTATTGAATGAATAACTAGCGTACCTATCACCACTTTGTTGTCGGGGTTCACTTCGGCAGAAGTGATGGCAAAATCTCTTCCTTGCGGCCTTGGAGGTTGTTGGTTGTCTCCAGAAACCCTTAAATTAGGGCACTGATTTGTAAAATGACCCAGTTCTTTGCATTTGTAGTATTGAACAACGTGTTTAGGTTCGAACGGAGCATTCCTCTCCTATGTCGTAGCCATGGGTCTTTCCTACTGATAGTTAACAGCTTGGTGCCCTTCTCTTCCACACCTGAAGCATTTCCTCATCCCCTTAAGGCAATTTCCAGGGTGCTTCTTTCCGCACTTTTGGCAAGTGGGGTGTTGGATCTTCTTAGCACCGTTGGATTTATCCATCGGACAACCAGCATTGAAGTCCACCTTATGCTTCTTATCCCCATGATACCCTTGTGATTCCCCAATCTCCATTTCGACCTTGAGGACACATCAGACAATTTCCTCAAAGCTTTCGAAGTCACGGATCGCCAATGCTATCCGAAGGCTAGGCTTCATCCCACCAAAGAAGCGGTCAACTTTGCATTCGTGGGTAACGAAAAAGCTGGAAGCATATCGTCCAAGCCTTGTGAATTTTGTCTCATATTCTCCAACAGATTCTTCAACTTTTTTCTTGAGGGAAAGGAATTCCCTTTACATCTTAATCCGGAGGGTGCGTCGAAAATATTTATCAAAAAACATCTTCCAGAAATCCTTCCATTCCAACACCTCGATCTCCTCCTCAGGCTTCATATTTTTGATCAACGTCAACCATTGATCAACTTCACCCTCCATACGATAAGCAGCTAGGAGAACCTTCTCTTGTTCAGAACATTGAAGGATGGAGAAGATCTTTTCAATGGAGTTGATCCATTGTTCAGCGATCATGGGATTGGATGATCCACTAAAAGTAGGAGGCCTTTGTCTCATGAAGCTCTCGATAGTGACTTGTTCTTTCTTAGGAGGGGTTGAACATTCCTCTTGACCCGTGTTTCTATTCAAAACTTGAGTTAGTTGAGAGAGAAGCATGAAAAAGTTCGTGATTCCTGCTCCCATTGGATTGGGCATCTCATTAGTACAGTCATTACACTGATCTTCACAACAGTTGTTAGACCAAGTCCTCATATTACCGGCCATTGGCTGGAATAAAAGTAAATTTAGGGGTAACACATAAAGGGTAATCCAAATACAAAATTTTATAAATTATAAATAAACTTTTATTTCCTTAACTTATGAATCTATAGGCTTCAATCTAGGATTTTCATGATCTACTTTCTAACATATATTCTTAGGGGCATTTTTTTTATTCCCTTAATAAGGGTTCATACTAATATTGTGAATTTACCAAAGCATATCCCCTAGTAGTGTCTCAACCAAGAGAGAATAAAGGCCCATTTTCATGCACCAGTTCCCATTCGATTCTATCTCAAAGCGGTGTTTTCGGGTTTTACCCTTAGGATACATCTGTGCCAGAGCCGCCTCTACGTGCTTGTATCTAGACAGGGATATATTTGCTTGATAACCCACTTAATAAATACTCACCAAAACTTAGGGACGTCTTTATTGTACTTATACTTATATCTAAGGCTTTACTAGGGTTTTCTAATCCTAATCCCAAAAAATAACTAAACCTATCCTCTGATAATAACTATGACAACCCAGCTTTTATTACAAACTTAAACATGATTTATTACATAAAACTTCACTTGATACAACAAATAAGATAGAGAGGTTTAGTGTCTTTGGGGATTAGGATCATTACATAAAAATTTAAAACATGAAATACAACATCTTTATTGAAAACTTTCTTTACATGACCACTACATTCCTTCGTACTTAGCATTGCATGGGATAACCTGAGGACATGCGTAAGAAAAGGGTGAGCTATAAAGCCCAGTAAGGGAATACACATGGAATAACATGAGGAGTAAAATACATGTTAGACATTTGGAATATCAATATATCATAAGAGAAACATGAACATAAAGGCATGATAAATCATGATAATCATAACATGGAAATGTGGCAACAACACTTAACATGGAATTAGCATGATCCAAGGCTCATTGCACATGGAGCATGAGTAAACCCTCATTGCACATGAAGCACGAGTAAACCCTCGTTGCACTTGAATTATCATGATTCAACACTCATTACACATGACGTATCATGATACTATACTTTAACCAATTCATTGGAGCGCTATAAGGGCGCACCCTTCTTAAACATTTCATTTCAGGCATAAGTGTACCACATGGATCATAAAACATGGATTCATAAAACATAATAATTTATTCCATGATAAAGGAATGTAGAATTCATACATGAAACTTTATAATCAACAAGTAAATGTCTATAATGGTGAATACCCTTGATGGAGAAATCGGCATGGTATTCACTACACAATGGCATTGGCTTAGAAAATCGGTGTGATTTCGGCAGCGTAACGGCGTGACCTAAGAAATCATAAAAAAAATTGATGAGAGAGAAAGGGGTTCCTCATCATATTTACATGTAATTTACAGTAATAAGTTCATATAGATACATGTCCCAACAATTTTAATGGAATTTAGATTCATGATACAAAATTATTTCTTGAATGTAAATGAGGAGAGAGAAGTTCCTTTCAGAATTTCGGCATAGTAACGGGTGTACATGGGAGGAATTTAATGAGAGATAACGGGGTATCCCATCATTAAAACATAAAGAGGGAAGTATGAGGGAGGTGTGAAACCATACCCCAACATTCAGAATTGAAATTAAAAGGGAAAAACAACTTAAAGAAAAATGGTCAAAAAAGAGAGAGGAAAAAACCCTTACTTGGAAGTGTGCTTCCAAAGGATAGAGAGAGGCTTGTGAGAGGCTTCTTGGGAGCTTGGGGGTACCTTGGGAGGATTCTAGAGAGAGTAGGGCAGAGATTGGATAAACTCCAAAGGCTTTTAGTGAAGAGGAAGTGGGAGCATGGGTGGGTTTATTACATCACTATTGGGTCATTATGATGTCATAAAACACATTATATATTTAAACGGTATTTAATTTTTACCCAAAAATTTGACTGTCTCAGAAAATTATGAAAAATTCACCGTTGGATAATTTTGACGTCCTGATTCCAGAAATAACATTTATTTTATCTAAATAATTTTTTTAATATGTTAATTTTCACTTTTAAAATAAAAACCGACATTTATCAAAAATTCACGGATTTTGACAAAAATGGATTTCAAACCTTAATAAAAATTACAATTGCATTCATAAAATTATATGATCATTTATATATAATAAAAATTAATTTAATAATAATAATAATAATATTTTATTAAAATATTATTTAATTCAAAAATCCCTTAATTTAATAAAATATAATTCTTCATTAAAAAATAAATAAAAAAACTATTTGTACTTTAAAAACTATTTACAATGTATCAATGATGACAAGAACGTATATACATTATTATATAAAAAAAAATTATGTACATGAACATAGTACTATCGATTTGTTACATAACCCTTTAAAATAGCTGCATAAGACCTTAGGGTAAGGTGTGCGATGGTGAAAGACTCTTGGGGTGGCTCGGATAACATGCTCGAGTTGTAATCTCTATCAACTTCCACTTTTCCCGTAGATGGTCCCATTCGAGCTTGACATGATGAAACTCATCTTGGGCTTGGTCAAGAGAGAAACCCAAGGACTCCACCTATTTTCTGAGCTCCGACAAATGGGCTTTGTATGGAGCAATTTTATTGGATGAGGCCATCGCTTCCTTTGTCTGAGTAAATTTGGATTTGTTAAAGCCCTATATTTATACTAATCATGTGATCACTGTTCAACGGCTATATTAGCAATGGTCAAAATTCTTAACATAAAACCAAATAAGTTGACATTTTATATAAACATAAATAGAAATTTAATTAGATCAAGTGGTATTTCCATTAATGAAACTTTAGGTCGTTACAGGACGCATGAACATGTTCAAATGTATCAGAAATCAGTCAATTCAGTAGGAAAAGCTTCAAGACCGAAGGAGAATAGGAGTAATAAGAGGAGAAAGGGTAGGACAGATTACTCCTCCTTACCACCTCATTTGGAGACTCATTCTGCTAACAAGAAAAACATCAAAAAGTTGACTCTGATGATGTGATCAATCAAAGATTAGGGGCCTAGGGTGATCAACCCATGGAATTACTATTAAGCTCTAAGGGAGAAGTGGTTGAGTAGGTCATGCTACTCAATGCTTTTGAGGAGGACGCTACTAAAATGATGGGGAGGCCTTTAAAAGAAACCCTTAATGAGGATCAATATTCTTAGATTGACAAACAAGACCTCATTATTATTGGGGGCTTCAACAAAGGGAAGATTAGTATTGAAGAGTACATATATCCTTGGGTTCAAATTGCCTCTGAATTTAAAATTCTGATGAGGGATGCACCTAACATTCAGTTTCCATCTATCTCATGGAAATTATTTATGGAAATGGATTCTGGTAAGCTAAATTTTTTTTTCCAAGACTCTAGTTAAACTGATGGAAGTCATTTCATGGTTTGGGAGGTTTTCTAGTTTAGTTTGAATTTTCTCTTGGGTTTGTCTTTGTGATTTTTAATGTGAAGTTTGGTGTCATTCATATTTTTTTTGGATCTACTTCAGATGGGGATCAGAGCAAGAATTCTTCACCTGCTCACGCCATTTGGATTTTGGGTATGAGATGGTATAGATTTTCCATCGGTTTTGTGCCCATACATCCCTGCATGGGACCGCTTTCCTAATGGTCATGAATTGGTGAAGGTTTTTCTACATGAGGTTGTTGTTGCGCTGAGGCATATCTTACTTTTATTTGGTCATTTTCCCTTCTTAGTTTTTCAGTTGTAATTCTGAACTTTATGGTTTCTTACTTTCTCCTTAAAAGTGTTTTGATAATAAAAAATCAATTTACAATATGATATTGAAAATAGTTTTCTTTTAAAATATCATGGTGTTACATTATACCTCCTTAAATAAATTACATCCTTGCAATTTTAACTTGTTCTCGGCAATCAAATGATTGACATTTAAAAATTCCTTTATGGAAAACCCACGTCACAAAAAGGGTTGATAAAAATTCATTTAAAAATGGGGAAATGGAATCATGAAGGTCATAAAATAACTAGGTTTCCACATAGAATAAAATTTGTGAGAATTGGAAAAATTGATTTTAAAGAAGATCTATTTAGGAGACAATGTTATACCATTTTTTAAGAGATAAAAGGACATTAATTTATCAAAAATGAATAAAATTTTTATTTCAAGATCCATTTCCTAAAGTTAAAATATCCTTTTACCATCTAGAATAAAGAAATAAGAAAATATACATACTTGAAAAGTATGATTTCACTCTTTAATCATTTTTCCCCAAAATATCATATATTGCTCCAAATTATGAGTATTCAAGATGAGTATTTTTTCTGAAGCACTTAAATTATCTTCTAATGGGTCACATGATTCCCCAAAATGATATCAAGATATTCCTTTGGTCTTTATACATTAACCAAATCCAAAAAAAAATTTAGCACAAGTAAATATAATTCCCAAAATGAAAAAAACCTTCATATTAATCACCAAATCCAAATATCAACTTAAACAATTCCATAACTAAATAACACTACATCGCAAAAAATCTCAACATTAAAGGATTTAATTGTGTTATTCCCAAATAATCATTCATGTTAAATTTAATTCCATACCTAAGGGTTACATATAACTCAACCAAATGAACCATTACCAAAAATAACATTAATCACCTAAAAAATATAAAATATCAAAATGATTTGATCCTAAAATGTATTTCCCAAGATCTAATTAATATTTATCCATAAAATCATTTAATTAAAAACTATTTCATACTAAACATTACATCTCATAGGCTAGTGGTAGGTTCTTTAAATTTATCTCCCTTTGGTTTTGTGTTTAAACTACACATCATTTCTAGATATGATGAGTTGTTTCCTGAAATATGGGTTGTTCCTTTTCTAAAACTATAATAATATAATTCCTATAAAATTACCAAAAATATGATGAACATCCTAATAAGTAACATTAATGATCAAATTAATTTTTTTAACCACTATGGTTTCTATCCAACTCATTATTTTCAATAAAATCAAATAAATTTAATTAACTATAATTACCAAAACATAAAGAACGTATCAAATATTATATTTTCCTCAATCATGTGTTTTTCCATAAAATATATCATTACCATTAAATCACTTATAAAGTTAATTATTACTATTCAATGTGTTTTTTAAAATACTTAAAGAAAAACTATTTTAGAATGGTCTTTAGATGTTTCATGATTCTTATTACCAATAAACCATTAATAAAAATACATCAACAACATGACTCTTGAATTCCAACACCGAAACACTTAAATAATTACACTTTAATGAATATCATAAAATAGTCCCTTAGGAATTAATCATTGGATTAGGGTATTGACTCTAATAATGAATAATTTTTCCACATCTAGGACATTGGACTGTTAGTGGATACTTAGGTTGAATATTCTTTCCCTGTATCTTTTTAAACATACCCTTTATTTTTATTTGGAAATTAGATGATTTTTTTCCTTCTTTTCTACACATAATTCAACCTATAGTTCCTTTAATGAATTTTTCATGGTTCCTATTCCCACATTTTTGACATGTAGGAAATTTAATCTTCTTTTCGTTATCAAATTTAACACTTAAACTTCTATGTTATTCTATTATTCTCTACTTCTATGTGTTTGGAAATTCAATTGTGTTTTAGTTTTTAATCGTAATTAGAGATAGATAATTTGGAATGATAACAACATGTAAAATTGTTGTTACCATTATATTAGGCATTTTATTAGGTAAATAATTAAATTTCACATCACATTGGTTATTGGAATACTTTCTCCAATTTCCCACTATTAACTAAAAATAATAAATGAAACAAGATGACTATGCATTAACATAAAAATGGGGAAACTTATAATCCTAGAAGGAATAACTTATAAATAAGTATATCCTTACTTATGAGTATCTAGGTTTAAATCTAGGTTATCCATGATAAATTTTCATATTATTTTTTCTATCCTAACAATTTTTTTAAGTCCTTAATAATGATTTTAAAAGGGTTTTTAAATTTCCAAAGCATATCCCCTAGGAGTGTTAAACCAAGTGTGTAGAAAGTCCTATTATCATGCACCAGGTGAAAATAAATTACATATCAATGTGACATTTTTGGATTTATTACCCTTAGGTATAACTATTATAGAGCCACATCCACTTGTAGTATCTGTACAGGGATTTAATTTCTTGGAACCCACTCACTCTACACTTAACCAAAATTCTAGGATATTTTTTTCTATAATTAGTATAATATTTATACATATATCTAGGGTTCTCACTAAATTATTTTTGTAATGATCTCCAAAAAATAAATAGATATTTATCTGATAAAAAATATAGATACCCAACCCTTTTACACATATTTTTACATGATTTTTAACATAAACATCCATTAATTACAACCCAAATATCATGATTTCTAATGTCTCTGGAATACTATGTTCATAATATATCAATGTGATACTATAATAAAACATCATTATTACTTTCTCTATAATGATCTCCTAAATCCTTTATAGCTTCTAAAATTTTATGGTATAACCTAGAGAATACATAGACAAAAGGGGTGATATACATTAAGGGAATAAACAAGATATAGAAACATAACATGTGATTCAAAGGTATAACATGATATCAAAAAATAAAAGGAACATTTGTAATCACATTGTAGAAAAACATACAGATCATGGTATCATAAGAACATGGAATCATAGGAAATGTGTAAGGGACATATAACATGACATAAAAATGATTAAAGTGTAACTACCTAGACAATATCATATGGTGAAAAAAGTCCCATAATGGATTAGGTTTACTCTCTAATATCAAACATGATGCCATATGAGACTAAAGATTTACCGAATGCATTGGAGTGCTATCTAGGCACACCCATCATAACTTGTCCATGATTATGTGTGCCAAAAAATAGAAATTAATTAAAAGGAATAAACATAATAATTACCCATGGAAATAAAATGGGTTGCATAATATTCTCTTATATCATAATCAAATAAAATTTTATAATAAAGGAATTTTAGAGATGAACATAAGGAATGTATTACCCAATCAAAGTAAGGGAGAATAATATAGGTATATATCTGAGAGACATATATACCTAATTTAAAATAAATCCATAACATCAAATGTTGTCTTTATTGATTAAATTTTCTTTAAAAGGTGATATGAAATATTTCTGGATAAAAATACCCTTTTCACTCTGAAATCACTTCTTCAAAATCTAAAAAAATCAAAATGTTATAGGAAAAAATTATTTAAAAATAATCATAAAAAATTATAAATTAATATTCAAATATTTGAGTGATCATGGATGTGGGTAATTCTATACATGTGGTATATTTTTAAAGAAACATTCCTTTCACACTATTTTAAAATGGTTAAAAAGGTGTCTTGTTTGGAAAATGAGAAGAAGATTCCTTCCAAAAGAAATTAAACATTCATTCATGGGTAAAAATTCCTTTAATAAATCTTTTTGGGAATGTAAAAAATGTTCTTAAAACTATTTTTATAAAACATGGATATGGAAGAAATGTGATTTTTGACCGAAGAGATAAATAAGGTTATATTTTATTAAAAAACATTCTCAATAATTTTAAGTACCAAATAGAGTAAAATTGTTATATTACATGAAAATTTCCTGAATAAACATATTATAAGAAAATTAAAATGTTTTATTATACAGTGATCAAATAATTTCCAATAACAGCAATTCAATCATAAATAATCCCAATTAAAATGAGATTGAAACACCAACCCTTATCACTTTGGTAATATTTAAATCATAACTCCCATGAATGAAGTAGATTAATTGTAACTTGAAATATCATAAAGTGTGAAGTATTAATGAAATAATATGTAAAGGTTAATTATATTCACCAATTAAAATAAATTATTTCATAAAAGAACATGTGTCTCAAAGAAGGAAGTTTTGAGACGAAACCCTTACCTCAAGTCCCAACTTTGTCGTGTATATATTTTATCTCATGTGTAAAAAAATTATATCAAATTACATTTTTTCTTAATAAAATTTTAAATATTAAATCCCTATAAACATAAACCATTAAATTCATTTATTTTAATGACATATTTAATTAATTATTCATTTATGTCCACGTTAAGTATTTTGAGGATTCATTGTTCATAATTTCAAAATGGAATCGGTGTGTTGACCATGGTCAAAGGGGTAATTGTTCCATCACCTCCAAAATAATAATCATTAAATAATAATAATGTTTATACATAAATTATACATTTAAAACCAACTGTGAAATATAGTTATAAAAAATGATCTACGTTACGATCATGGATATGGTAGGTCATTTGTACACATGTGTAAAATTTCCATTTTTAAAAATTAATGATGGAAAGAAGGTAAGTGTTATTTTATATTTATAAAATTATAATTATATGATGATTATAATATTATTAACTTAAATACACTGAAATATACCATCCATGTGATTTGTATTGACTCCATCCAAATGATCATTGGAAAAATCACAAAAAAATAGAAATATATAAATATAGATATTATTCCCACTGTAAAAACAAAGGAAGAAGAAGTTTTCTGACACCCATGGATCGTGATATCCTCCAAGGTATGTGAAATCGCATGATCATCATGAGTTCACACGAAGACTCCATGCGTAGTGGATAACTTGTGAAAAGTTCTTCAGAAATCCTTTTGATAATCAATCTTTTCTAGAAAAAGTGCTCTGGATAACCAGTGGTTATACGGTGGTAGCTAGATAGATTCCCCCAGGCCATGTGCTTTTTCAATAGGTAGGTTCCTGGAAACCCATCCAAAAATACCTAGAAAATAAGAGTAGATTTTCCAAAATGAGGAGGCATATTTCGGTCGTAAAGACCATGTGGTGCACCATCGATGGGAAGGATGATTATCCTTGAAAATATCCAAGAAAACTCGTGAGATCCATGAACTTTGTAGAATAAAACAAAGGAAATAAAATAGGAGGTGGTAGAATCCTCTCACGATTGTAAAAGTCATGTAAAACGTCCATGAAATTCCTCCTGATGTCACAGGACTCTAACAACATTTACACCTCATCTTGCAAAAGACCGTAGGCATGTCATACCCATCATGCGAAGAGCCTCAGGTATGTCTAGGAGACCTCACACTCCACCTCGGGCTCCTTAAGGATAAATTGGTGGAATTTTACGTGAAATGATCATGCATACTCATAGTACCTTTTTTTATCATGCAACACATCACCAAAAGATAGAGTATTTGTCTTCCAAATTTCTCATGTAATCTTACATGACTTTTGACCATTGTAAAATAAACAAAGGAAATAAAATAAAGAGGAGGATGGAGCCTCCCATGGTCATAACACTCATGCAACCCACTATGGATGTCTGTAATACAGTCCTACAAGATTACTAGAAAAGTCATCATGATCTTGTGAATACCCCTTGATATACTATCCTTATCTCAAAAAAATTCCCATACAAGTCACACAAGATCACATGAAGGCATTTCTACAGGAAACCTTGTAACGACCCAAACTTTTTGAATGATAATTGTTTCCTGAAAATGTGTTCTATGTTATACTAAACAAAATTATATCACTTGAATAATGATGTGAGTATAAATTAAAATGTGACCATATGGTTTCAACCATTATATGACCATTTTTCAATATGAATGTTGGAAAAAATACTCTTAATAATAATTTTAATGTTATAATTAGTGTTATAAATAGAAATGATAATGGTTAATTAATGCAGAAAGGAGAAACAATTGCCTCAACTAGTAGAGTTGTGTTGTATAAAGCCCATTTATTAGAGATTGGGAGGAAGGTAGAATCATTGGTATTTTCTCTTGACTAAGACCAAAATGATCTTTAGCATGTTAGTCTTGAACTAAATCTCTTATGGGAGAAGTTCAAGTTAGTGGAAATTATTACTCGGGTGATGTTAGTCGAGTTGCCCTAGGTGTCTATCACCATCGCACACCTCACCCTTAGGTCGTATGCGGGCGTTATAAGGGTTTATGAATCAAGTTCATAGTTAATTAATTTATAATACTTTTGTATAAATAAAAATATTATTCTATGAATTTTTTTAAGAATAGTATTTCTTAATTTAAAAAAAATGACAAATTTGATAAATTGGTTTTTCGGATAGAAATTGTACTTTTCAGAAAAGATATTATTATTATAATAAATTAATATATTATGAATAATTATTATTTTAATTAAATAGTATTATTTAAATACTCCTATTTAAATATAAATTATAAAATAATTTTATTTTTTTTAAGTGTTAGGAATTTCTCTATGCAATTTCACTATGCATTTTCTATCCTCAATTAATTTTAATAAATAAAGATTTTTACATTTAAGAGTTAAAATTATCATATTTAGATAATTATTATGATAAAAATATATAATTTTTGAAATTTTCATGTCTAAATTAAGTTAGGGTGAATTTATGACAATTTTCTAAAATGATTTTGTTTATCATGAATAGTAAAAATACAGTTTCGGTTTTTTAGTATGTTTAATAAAATAATAATGATGTAATGAGTAATATAAAATTATGGTAGACTCTTTTGGATTAAAATAACATAATATGTGTCCCAAGTGGCAAATATTATGTGCAAATATCATGTTCAAGCCCATGGTTTTTCATTTTCCATTACCAAGGTTTCCAAGGAAATTAATAAAAAAATCCTCCTCTATTACTATAAATACCCACCCATTTCTCCATTTACATTAGCTTATAATTCATCCTCCATAAATATATCATAGTTTTACCTCCCAACGAGTCCTCCCAATGTTTCATCAAGCCCCAAGGCCCTGATCCTCATGTTTTAGGAACACTCTTCAAAGTAAGGGAAATCTCAACTTCTCTTTTCCTTTCAAGTTTCCTTTTTATGTGGTATGTCTTTAAAATTTACATACTATGTTCTTATTTCCAATATATTATATCCCTTTACTATATTAATATTATTTTTTTAATGGGATACCCTTTCCCCTATCTTTTTAATATTTTCTAAAACCATGTTTCATACCCGTTATACTATAGGATTTTCTTCTAAAAATTTCTCTTTTTTTCTCAAGAAATTATCTTATTTTGTTTTTTGAATACCCAAACCTATTTATTTTATAGGGGTATTAAAAAATATTTAAAAATTATTTATTTTATTCTGGTATTAACATAAATGAAAATCACATTTCTTTTTCATAAGTTAATAATGACATAAAGATCTTGTCTTTAATATTTTTTTTGAAAATGTCATGATTTTGATATGAAACCCATTTATTTTATTCTCCATGGGTAATTTATGAAATTTTTTATTATGATATATGTGGATTACATTAATTAATACATATAAAGGGTGTTCCCTGATATTACTCCAATGCATTGGGTAAAGAATTTAATCTCTAGTGATGACATGTTTTATGATATCTTGGGGAATAACCTTGGTAATTTTTATGGAACCTCAGTGATAAATCTTGGTTATATTATTATAAATGACTCAATGAAATGTTGTAGAAACATTTACATGTTATTATTCATGTTATTTTTACTATTATATTTCTCCTTTTCCTTTTCTCATGCCTTTATGATATTCATCAAGTTCTTATCGATAATTCTCATGATCACTTGTAAACGGTTTCCCTTGCTTTCCCTTTCTGGGCGTTATGCTCACCCTTTCCTTTCATCAATGTAATTAGGTTATTAGATGAAGTAATTTTATATATTATTAACCAAATAATAATTCATTCAAGTGTATTAAATTAATGTTTTATATTTTCATGTATTATATACCTTTTTTCGAAGAAACTAAACTTTAAAAGATCCTCTATTTGTACAATGTAATATAAAGTTATATACTAAAAAGTTAGGATTCCATAGTTAGTATCAATAAACAGTTTAGTTATTTTTAGAAATTAGGATTTTTAAACATTAATAATAACCTTAGATAAAATTTTAAATATATAAAATATCCTGTAATTTTGGTGAAATATTAAGTAAGTGGTTTTCAAGAAAAGAAATACATGTCTGGATACAAACAAGTGGAAGCAGTTCTAGAATAGATGTACCTAGGGGTAACAACTCTGGAAAGATACATCATTATTGACTCAGTGTAACCTGGTACATGAAAACAAGACTTGTTGCGCACTTAGTTTGACACTCCTAAGCTATATGTTTTGTTAATCACAAGCTTTTTATGAACCATTATGAAGGATTTATAGAAAATGTAATTGTTGTTAAAAAATAACATATTTATGAATTATGTTTTAGGACATGAAATTACTTTATATTTATAATATTATTAAATGAAACATGTTTCTCACAATGGTTTTCTTCTTTTAGAAAATGGAATGAAATAATAGAAACCGCATAAATGGTGAGTGGAATGGACCAGGCGCTGAGGGCCTTATAATGGAATCCAGAATGGAATACTTTATGAGAATAGTGAATCAAATGACTCGAGTTATGAGAAATAACTTGAATGAAGCTAATATAATGGACTCACCTCTAATGGAACAACTTTCTGTTGATTTCTTTATGCGTTAATAACCACATTTTTTCAGTGGATCTACTGACCCATTGATTGTTGAACAGTGGATAAGATTTATAGTAAATATTTTTTCTATAATCCATTATTAAAAATAAGATAAATTCACCCTAAATGTGTACCTCTTAGAGGTATAAGATGGTTAATGGTGGAAAATAGTTAAAAAAATAATCCAAGAGGGAAGATTGATGCAATGGAGTGGGAAGAGTTTAGAGGAACATTTTTCAAAAATATATTTCCCATGTTCAATGTGAACGAAAATGGAGAATGAATTCCTAGAGCTGAAGTAGAAGGAAAATAAATATGTGTGAATCTATGAGAAGAAATTAACATGAATTTCCAATTACACCTCTATCTTTTTCATGTATCCTAATGGGATGGTTGATAGATTCTTCGGTGGACTAAGACCCTATCTATGAAATAATCTAGCTAATTAAGACTATAAAAACTTTGAGGAGATCATGAGGAGTTCTATGAAAGTTGAACTAGAGTTTATAGAGATGAATTGGTCCCATAAATCGAATGAAAAGAAGATATATTTAGATCTGAACTTGGAAAAGAGATTTTATCAAGGAAGATTATGAAAGAAAGTGAAAATTCCCACATGCAATAAATGTGGGAAGAAGAATTCTGGGAACATCTTGATCAAGAGTGGTAAATGTTACAAGTGTGGAATAGATAGACATATTTCTTATATCTATCATAGTGACATGAATCCTAAACTTTTAAAAACTAATGAAAAATGGAATATGGTGTAAGCTTATCCTGAAGTTCAGTGTTTTAAGTGTGGAAAACTTGGTAACTTTTCTAATCACTGTTCAAATCTGAATTTAATGGAGTGGAATCACCATCAACCTCAATATAGGCCAAGAGAGAAAGGTAATTCTTTTTCTATAATAATATCTGAAGTTGAATCTCCAAATGATTTGGTGGAAGGTACTCTCATTGTTCTCTCAATGCTAGCAAGTACTTTGTTTGATTCTCATTCAACACATTCATTTATTTCCCCAAAGTTTAAAAGAAATATAGAATAAATTCATGAGCTTATAGAAGTAGAAATACCAGTCAAGACTCTTGGAGGGATTATCCAAGAATCAAAAATATATAGAATCTCTAGAATTTACTTTGTTGAGCATAATCTCATTACAAATATAGGAGTCTTTCCTATACTAGAATTTGAAATTATACTATGTATGGACTAGATCTCAAAGTATAATGCTAATATCCACTAAATAAGTAAGTAAATCTCAGAATTCTTAAATGGATATCCTATATTTGTTTTCAAAAGGGAGATATCTCGACCGAAGATTTGTCTAGAATCACCTCTTGTAGCCTTCTTTATGAAAATGATCAGTGAAGATGAAGAAGTAAATAAAAGTATAAGAATAGAGAATGTCCCCATCATTAAAAAATACATTGATTTATTTCTTAAGGAGTTACCAAGACCTCCCCTAGAAAGAGAGGTAGAGTACTGCATTAATCTCACTCCTGGTTCCAAGCTTATTTCAAGACCCCGTATAGAATGGAAAATGTGGAGTTTGATGAATTAAAGAAGTAACTCCAAGATCTTTTAGAGAAGGGGTTTATCTAGAAAAGAATTTCTCCTTGGGGAGTACCTGTTTTTTTTTGAATAAGAAGGATGGATCAATGTGAATATCCATTGATAATAGAGAACTTAATGGGATCACAGTGAAGAATAAGTAGCCTCTTCCAAGAATTAATGATTTATTTGACCAGCTTTGTGGGGCACAATTCTTCTCTAAGATTGATCTTCGATCTGATTATCATAAATTGAGGGTGAATAAATAATTTATTCCAAATAATGCCTTATTATCAAGATATGGGAATTATTATTTTTTTATTCTATTAGGATTGACTAATTCTCTTTCTATTTTATTGATCTGATGAATAGAATCTTTAAGGACTGCCTTGATAAATTTGTGGTCATTTTTATTGATGATATTATTATATATTCCAAAATTCGTGAGGATCATGAGGATCATCAAAGTGTTATATTGAAAACTATGAGTAAGGAGTGGCTATTTGGAAAGTTCAGAAAATGTGAATTTTGGTTACAACAAGTTACTTTCTTGGGGAACATTGTAACCAATGAAGGAGTCTCGGTTGATCCTTCCAAGACAAAGATTGTGGAAGAGTGGCCTCATCCTATAATAGTAACTAAGATTTATATTTTCCTTAGATTAGAAAGATATTATAGGAGTTTTTTGAAAAAAAATTATGAATTTATAATCCTAAGAATGACCTGGAGCTGGTTGTGGTTGTTTTTTCTCTAAAGATATAGAGGCGCTATCTTTATAGGTAGAAATGTGATATATACATGGACCATCAAAGATTGAAGTATATTTTCATGAAAAAGTAATTGAACATGAAATAGAGGATATGGTTGGAACTTCTTAAAGGCTATAATTGTCTGATTCGTTATCATCCTGGAAGAGCAAACAAAGGCATTGATGCATTATATAGGAAAGACACTATTGTGTTGGAAATGATGAGGATTCTTTGAGATCATTTGATCAAAGACCTAGTAAAATTAGACATGTGAATATTAAGGGAAAGGAGATCATCAACCCTATTCCAAATTATTTATAAACCATCATTACTAGATAAGATCAACAAATCTCAAAGAGAATATCTTTGGTTACATAAGAAGTTAGAAGCCGTGAATAATGGGAACATTCCTGAGTTTAATATTGATCAAGAAGGTGTACTAAAAATTCATACAAGGTTGTTTTTTCTATCTATTCTATAAATAAAGAAGTATATTATGGATTAAGCTCAAAGATATACTTAATATATACATCCTGGAAGCATGAAAATGTATTCAGACCTTTGTGATCATTATTGGTGGGATAAAATGAAAAGAGATATTGTTGACTGTACTACAAGGTGCCTAGTGTGTCAAAAAGTTAAGAGTGAAAACTTTCTAAAGGGGTATTACAACCACTACCCATACCAGCATGGAAGTGGGACAATATCACTATGTACTTTCTCACTAGTCTCTCAAAAAAAATCCAAAGAAAACTATGTGATATGAGTTATAGTGGACCCTCTTACCAAGACTAACCATTTTATCTCTATTTGGAAATATTTCTCCCTTGGACAGATTTCCAAGATTTATGTAAAGGAAGTGGTGAGGTTTCATGGAGTTCCACTTTCTATCATTTCGGATCGTGATAGAAGGTTTACGTCAAAATTTTGGAGAAGTATTTAACATGCTCTAGGTACAGAATTAAATTTCAGTATGGCCTATCATTCCTAAACTGATGACCAATCTAAAAGTACTATTCAAACACTCGAGTACATTCTAATAACATAATCAATGGAATTTAAAGTTGGATGGGATCAACATCCCCCATTATTTGAGTACTTATAAAATAATAGCTTCCATTTGAGTATTCAAATGGAACCCTATGAAGCTCTATATGGGAAGCGATGTAGAAATCCTACTTGTTGGGAAAAAGATGGTGAGAGAAACCTTCTTGGGCATGATCTTGTGAAAGAGAAAACAGAAACTATTCATTCCATCCAACAACACATAAAGGCTGCTCAGAGTCATTATAAGATATATTCTAAAAAATGTCGAAGGGACTTGGATTTTGATGTGGGGGACAAAGACTTCCTTAAAATTTAACCTTGTAAGAGATTCATGTGGTTTGGTAAGAAAGGGAGGCTCATCCCTAGGTACATTGGCCCCAATGAAATCCTTGATCACATAAGAGAAGTGGCATATCATCTTTTGCTTCCTCTAAATCTAGCTCAAGCCCATGATGTATTACATGTATCTCTATTGAGGAAGTAAATACTTGACCCTTCGCTTGTACTAAATCCTGAGGTGGTATAATTGGAACATAACCTCTCTTACGAGGAGAATCTAGTGAAGATATTAGACCATAGAGATAAGTTTCTATGAAAGAAGACTACCCACCTTGTTAAAGTGTTGTGGAGGAACCAAAAATATGAAGAACCCATGTGGGAACTAGAGGAAATAATGAGAGAGAAGTACCCACACCTTTTCTCAACTAAGGGAACAAGATGAAATTTCAGGGATAAAATTTCTTAATGGGGGAAGAATGTAATGACCCAAAATTTTTGAATAATAATTGTTTCCTAAAAATTTGCGTTATATTATACACAACAAAATTATATCTCATTAATAGCGATATAAGTATAAATTGAAAGTTTTCCATCAGGTTTCAACCATTATATGACCATCGGTCAATATGATTGTTGGAAACAATAATTTTAATGTTATAATTAGTGTTATAAATAGAAATGAAAATGGTTAATTAATACAAAAAGGAGAAATGGTGGATTCAACCACTAGATTCATGTCCTATGAAGCCAATTTTTTAGAGCTTGGGAGGGAGGTAGCATCAATAGGATTCACTATTGACCAATACCAAGCCTAGATTTAGCATGTTAAGCTTGAATGAAATCACCTATGGGATAAGTTCAAGTTAGTGGAAATTACCACTCAGGTGATGTTAGCTGAGCCGCCATAGGAATCTATCACCATCACACACCTCACTCTTAGGTAGTATGCTGGTGTTATAAGGGGTTATTTATTGAGACCTTAGGTACTTAATATATAATCCCGTTGTATAAATAAAATGTTTATTCCAGGAATTCTATTTTAAGAATAGTATTTCTTAGTAAAAAAATATGAAAATTTTTATAAATTGATTTTTTGAAAAGAAATTTTACTTTCCAAAAAAAATATATAATTATTATAAATTAATATATTTGGAGTAATGATTATTTTAATTAAATATTATGATTAAAAAACTTCTTTTTAAATATAAATAATAAAATAAATTTATTTTTTTCAAGTGTCAAAAATTTTACTTTACAATTTCACCATGCATTTTCTATCCGCTGTTATTTTTAATAAATAAGGATTTTTATATCTAAAAGTTAAAATTATCATATTTATAAAATTATTATGATAAAATAAATATAATTTTTTAAATAATCATATAAAAATTAGGTTACGGTGAATTTAGTATAATTTTATAAAATACTTAGTTGTTCATTAATAGTAAAAATATAGTTTGGGTTTTTTGGTTTGTTTGACATCATAATGATGTAATAAGTAATATAAAATGATTTTATAATTTTTTTATTAAAATAACATAATAGGTGTTTTAAGTTTCCAATTACATGGTAAAATATCATGGGAAAGCCCAAGGTTTTTCATTTACTACTACGTAGGTGTCCAAGGAAATTAATAAACAAATCCTCCTCTTTTGCTATAAATACCCAAACATTTCTCCATTTCCTTTCACTTAAAATTCATCCTACAAGAAAATATGATAGTTTTACCTAACAAGGAGTCCTCATAAGGTTTCCTCAATCCCCCAAGGTTCTGATCCTTAATTTTTAGGAACACTCTTCAAGATAAGAGAAATCTCAACTTTTCTTTTCCTTTCAAGTTTCCTTTTTATGTGGTATGTCTTTCAAATTAACATAATATGTTATTCTTTCCATTTTATTCTATAAATTTACTATATTAAGAGTATTTTATTAATTTTAGACCCTTTTCCCCTATATTTTTAATGTTTTCTAAAACCATGTTTCATACTTGTTATGCTGCTTGATTTTCTTCTCAAAATTTGTCTCTTTATCTCAAGAAATTATCTTGTTTTCTTTTGTGGATACACAAACCTATTTATTTTATAGGTTTATTCACCTAGATTTTAAAATGATATATTTTATTCTAGTATTAATATAAATGAAACCATCCTTCCTTTTTCATTGGTTTATAATGACATAAAGATATTTTCTTTCAAAATATCGTGATTTTGATATGAAACCCATTTATTTTATTCTCCATGGGTTATTTCTGAAATGTTTTATTATGATATATTTGGATCACATTAATTTATACATATTGAAAGCACAACTGTTTGTCTCTTATTGACTATTCAAGGTTCTTGTTCTCTACTAATGTGTATAGCAGCACTCGGGTCGAATCCTCAGCGATGATACTTTTTAATAGTCGATTTTTTTTAGTTGATTATATTATGTTTGGGGGGTTTGTTTGCAGATATTATGAAATAATTTATGGATTATGTTTGATTAAGATTTATTTAACAATTTTATAAATATTGGGGTGATTTCATCAATAGGTAGTTAATATTGTGATATCCTTGAGCCTTGCTTTGTATTGCATTAAATTAACACCCATGTCACAAGTTGAAGTTGATTTGAATTCATAAGTGTTAAGGATTTAATCCAAGCCTTAACTTAACTAGTATTATAATCTCAATCGGTACATGATTTTGGTAGTGTATTTATGGTTCCAATAATCCATGGAATCACTACATTAAACAAAATATGTCATTAATCCATGACATGTTAAGTCCAACATACACAATGTTAATTCAAAGAATACTCATCGAGCAAAAGCTCTCAATCACTTAACATCCCTAAATTATAACTCACCCCAATTAGAGATTTACTCATCCATTTAAATGATTATTAATCTGGTTATAATTATTATTATGATAAATTATGAAGATAAGAAAAATAAATGGATAAGAAAAGAGTGGTGCGTCGAACACACACACAAACGATGATGATAATTAAAAATGTACTTTAGATTGAATGAGAAAGAAAAAATAGGAAAGAGATTAGACTTTATTTAAACTATTTGAAGAACATTAATATTAAACTATATAGGGTGGATGATAATAAAAATATACTTTAGAAGAAACTTTCATTAAATCAGAATTCCAAATACAAACACTTACGAAATTACACTTGAAAATGAACACAAAGAACATGAAATAAAAGAGAGTGGGAAGGGTCTCTCAAGTAAAAACTTGAGTTTGTAATGTCCTCCCAAGCCTTTTTAATATCCTTGGTCTTTCCAATTGATCCTTATCTATTCTTAATTTCCAACCCTTTTGAAATATATGAGGGGGATGTATTTATAGCCTAAGGAAGGGGACAATTTTCATTCCTAATCTATCCCTCCACTTTAATCACCATTTTGATAATACAGATATCTGAATCTCAAGAAATATCATTCTTAAAAGTTTTATATAATATTTTTGAACCACTACTCTCAAAATTTGGAGGCATTTGGACTTATGGATCCAAAGTTATGTATGTTTGATGAAACAATGTTGATCTGTCCATTTCAATCCAGACTTTTTAGAAAGCCAAAATGTGAATGGGTTTATCAATAGGAATATGCCTTCAAATCCAAATGCTTTATTCAACAAAGTTTGCCGAATATATCTCCTATTTCACACTCCAAAATATCAACTTGATTTGATTACTAGATCAGGAGACATGTCATAAATATTTTACTGATTTTAATTCATGTCTAGAATAGTGGGCTAAGTTTAAATGAATCAGTTGGGCCCCTTGCCTTTGAATTTGGGACTTGAAATTTTTATCCAAGACTCCTTAAATTGTCCCCTGAACATTGTAGAAAAATTAATGAATTTTCACTTTTGGATTGATCCTAGTAATTCAATCTTCAGGGATGGGTCATTTTCTTCACAGATTCTATGGGCCTTCTTGTGTAGTCCATATGACCATTCAAATGGAAGAATTTGCCAAGGATTCCTACTAATGATATGTGGTAAATTGAATAAGTAGTCCTAAAAAAATAACCACACAATTTTGATTATTAGGGTGATATTTATAAATAAAATAGTAAAATAACTCAATTGTACTACTTCTAAAAATGCTCAAAAATTAAACTTAGTATTAAAAAATTAATATTTCACACAAATTATGCACATTTCATATAAAATAAGTAAATGGAGTATATAATAAGTCATTAAAATATTAATAACATCAACTCCCCCACACTTAGTCTTGTTCATGTCCTCATGTGCAACAAATATAAAAACATGAAAAAATCATTTTCACTCACCAAGAAATATTAAAATTTTGTTTTCCCCAATAAGGGGAGTTTTATACAATATCACTAATCCATATTAAATTACAACATAAGTTGTTATAGAAAAAATGTTCAAAAATAGTTCATTTTTTCATGCTCAATTTTAGAAATGAAAAATGGCGGCAAAAAAAACTTACGCCTCTCAAGATGATAAAATTAATTTATGGAGCTTCACTCATTCACCAACCCAAAGTGAAAATATTAGAGTTTGTAAGAGCACTCAGCTTCCACTCTATATCCTAAAGAGCTCAAAAATCAAGAGGTATTTTTAGGGGTTTTTTGTGGCTATGGGACGGTAGGAAGATGGTATCCAAAAGATAGTAAAAGGGGGTAAAACACCAACATAGAAAAAGAAATGCACATATTTTTTATTTGAAATGAAACATGGAAGGAAATGAAAACACATATTTACAAGGGAATAATTGTGTGAATAAAGACACAAGATAGGAAGAAAATTTGAAGGGGATGATAAGATGAAATATTTACAAAACAAAAAACTTCTCCCAATGACATAAGTGTTCATAATTTCTCTTTTTTTCGAAAATTGAACTTGAAATAGATCTCACACTCATCTCTCAACCCATGATTGATCTCCTCATGAAACTAATTGTAATATTTATAACAAGATAAAAGGTTTAGGAAGAGTTATTTTTGACCTACCCAAGACACAACCCATTTTTTATTTTTTTTTATTTTTATATATTTTTTTATTTTTATTTTTTTGAACACTTTTTAATAACATTTACAAAATTACATAAATGAAAGTACATTACATTCTTCAAAACACACAGAATGGCAACCTATCCTCCACACTGAAATGGATGCTTGCCCTTAAGCATATGATAACATGGTGAAATCAACAAAGGGTAACCAAAATGAAATCCATTCCCCCCCACACCCTTAAATTTCAAAAAATTATGCAATGAAAATCTACGTTGATATTGGGTGGTAAAAGGTATTGGGCTTTTAATGTGGCTAACGAAGAAAAGTTTTTCATAAGCTCAAAGGGGCTTTCAAAATGAGGATTAATTTATGGTTAATGGGAGGCTATTTGGATATTATAATTTTCATAGGGTTCAGAAATGCCTCTATAATATTAATGCACACTAAAGTTGCAAATTCAGCTCGAAGGTCCACAAACTCAAGACTCAGAAATGGGGGTAAAAAACACACATTTTGAAAAGATGTACATAGTTAGCCTTGGCATGAAAGCAAATTTTATTCCTCATAGGTGGGAAAAAGCATTTTCCAAATCAATAACTGATCATTCAAAATTTATTATTCTTGACACAAAATTATTTATCCAAAGTCAAGATGAAAATACAAAAATTTTGAGATGAAAACATGTCTTTTTGACTCGCAAAAATGGGTGGACAAAATTGAAAATTTTGAAGGTGAGTAATCATGATTTTTATTTTCATGTTGTTGTTAAATTATTATTATTATTATTTTATTTTTTAGTTTTTTAAGTTTTTTTTAGTTTTTATAAAAAAACACCTACACAAAAAAGAAAGAGTAAATAAAAAAATGTGATGAGGAAAGTGGTAAATAAAATAAAATGATAATTAGGGAAGAAGAAGAAGAAAGAGATAGATAGAGACAGAGAGAAGATGAGTTAAAGGGAAAGAGGTTCCCCCTGGTTTGGATTTAGTGGGTTGCCATCTCCATCCAGTGGTGGGTCAACTACAGAAGTTGGGGATCTGATGGAAGCTGATTTGGTTCTAGGATTGTGTGTCCTCTCATGGTGATGCTTTAATCGATGACCATTAATTGTGAATGTCCTTTTTGAAAAGGGGTCTTGGACTTGCACTGCACCAAATGGGTAAACATTAGTAATAAAAAAATACCTTCCCAACGAGAATTAAGCTTACCTGGGTGAATTTGAAATCAAGAGTTTAAAAGCATTAACTTTTCACCTTCATGAAATACGTTTCTTAGGATGTGATTTTCATGGAGTGCCTTAGCCTTTTCTTTGTAAAGACTGGAATTCTCATAAGAATCAAGCCAAATCTCCTCCAATTTATTCAATTTCAATAGTCTTTCTTCACAAGATTTTTCAAAATCAAAATTACAAGTTTTCATAGCCCAAAATGAATTATGTTGGATTTCAACTGGAAGATAACATGCTTTACCAAAAACTAGCCTAAAAGGATACATCCCAATGGGTATTTTATAGGAAATTCGATAAGCCCAAAGTGCTTCACCAAGTCTTTCAGGCCCGTATTTTCTGGTGGGTTTTACAATTCTCTCAAGCACTCTTTTCACTTCTCTATAAGAAATTTCATCCATTCCATTTGTTTGGGGTTGATATGCAGTTGAAGTTTTATGTACAACACCATTTTTTTCAAAATAGATTCCATGGTTTTATTACAAAAATGGATTCCTAAGTCACTTATCAAGGCATGAGGTGCGCCAAATCGGTGGAAGATGTGTGTCTTTAGGAACTCACTAACAGTATGTGAGTCATCCTTTCTAGTGGGTTTAGCCTCGACCCACCTAGAAACATAATTAACTGCAAGAGGGATGTATGAGAATCCATTGGAAGTGGAAAATAGTCCCATGAATTCGATTCCCAAAACATCAAAGATCTCATAGAAAATTAAAGGATTTTGGGGCATTTCATTTCTCTTTGAAATTATGCCAAACTTTTGGCAAGTGGTACATGATTGAAAGAACTCATGTGAGTACTTGAAGAGTGAAGTCCAGAAGAATCCAGAGTCTAGGACTTTTTGGTAAGTCCTTTGTGGTCCAAAGTGTCCACCTCCGAAAATTTATAAGATAGAGGAATGTTCATCTTCATCAACACATCTCCTAATTACCATGTCTAACCTAGTTTTTCAAAGTTTATTATCTTCCCAAAAATAGAATTTTGAATCACTTTTCAACTTCATTTTTTGTTCTTTCAAAAAAAATCAGGAAAAACACCAGAAACCATGTAATTTGCAATTGGGTCATACCATGGTAACTTTGGAGTGAGAGATGAAAGGTTCTCGGTGGGGAATTTAGGATCAATGATTTCAGAATGAGAATAATTAGAAATTATACTCAAGTGAAAAGCCACAGGGTTTTCTTTTCCAGGTCTATCTTTGATTTCAAGGTCAAACTCTTGGCGCATTAGGATCCATCTTATTAGCCTCAGTTTGGAATCACTTGTCTTGAGTAATAAATTTATAGCAGAATGGTATATGAAGATGATTATTTTGGAACCTAAGATACAGGGTCGGAATTTATCTAAGGCAAAAACCACTTCTAAAAGTTCATTTTTAGTCACAGTGTAGTTAGATTGAGTTTTATCTAATGTTTTTGAGGCATAATAGATGACATGAGTAATTTTTTCTCTTCTTTGACCAAGAATATACCCAACAACTCTATTAGAAGCATCACATATCAACTCAAAGGGTAAGGACTAATCTAGGGGTTGGATTATCGGGGCAGATGTAAGAGTAGTTTTGAGTTCAATGAAGTCGCTTTTGCAAACCCCATCAAAATGGAAAGTGACATAATTTTGGAGCAACCGAGTGAGTGGGAGGGAAATAATACTAAAGTTATAGATGAATCTCTGATAGAAACCGGCATGACCGAGGAAGGAACGGATGTCTTGAACAAAAGTGGGTTCTGGAAGTGATTGGATCACTTCAATTTTGACAGGATCGACTTCAATACCATCTTTTGAAACTATGTAACCTAGAAAAATACCATTTTCAACCATGAAGTGACATTTTTCAAAATATAACACAAGTTTACACTTGACAAACATTTTAAGGACTAGAGAGAGTTAATTTAAGCAAGATTCAAATGAGTCACCATAAATGGTAAATTCATCTATGAAGACTTCTATGCAGTGTTCAATGAATTTAGAAAAGATACTCATCATACACCTATGGAATGTTGCAGGAGCATTGCAAAGGTAAAAAGACATTCTCTTATATGAATATGTTCCAAAGGTGCTTGTGAAAGTAGTATTTTCTTGGTCCTGAGGTGTGATTGGGATTTGGAAGTATCCGGTGTATCCATCAAGAAAGTAATAGTGTAAATTTTTTGCTAATCGTCCTAGCATTTGATCAAGGAATGGAAGAGGTTAGTTATCTTTTCGTTTTTCAACATTCAATTTCTATATTCGATGCACACACGCCATTTTTTCTTCACTTGAGTTGTGACTACCTCTCCATGTTCATTTGTGACAATAGTTATCCCACCCTTTTTAGGTGTAACTTGAATTGGACTAATCCATTCGCTATCAGAATTTGGGTAGATAATACCAGCTTGAAGAAGCTTCGTGATCTCTTCCCTAACTAACTCAAGGATGAGTGGATTGAGTCTTCTTTGTGGTTGTATAATTGGTTTGGATGATTCCTCAAGATGGATGTGATTCATGAAAAGTGCAGGTTTGATTCCTGGTATGTCATCTAGGGTCCACCCTAAGGAATTTTTGTTTTTCTCTAACACTTGAACAAGTTTGGACTCCTCAATTTCAGTAAGTTAAGCGGAAATAATGACAGGATAAGAGTGATAATGGAAAAGTAATTCATGTTTCAGGTGTTTAGGAAGAGGTTTCAGATTAGTCTCATCTTTCATTTGTGGGTTAGACAACTCAGGAATGGAGGAAGAGACTTTAGTTGATTCAAATTCACTTTTATTAATATTTTCCAAGGTAGATCAGTAGAGATCAGAGTTGATGTGGTATTCAAGAGAGTTTTCAAGATCCTCTAGATTTATGGAGTCTATTAATGAGAGGTCCATATCAACATCACCATTTATAACATGGTTAATCGTGGTACATATTTTAAAGGATCATCTCTCTTCAGAATGGGATAAACATGATGGAATGGGGTTCAATTGAATATTAGAATCTTCCTCGAAATCATGGATTGAGAATGCAGAGTGATCCTCAGATGGGTGTCGCATGGCTTGGAAAATGTTGAACTTGACCATTTGGTCACCAAATTCCATGGATAATATGCCTGAATGGACATAAATTTTGGTTCTCACTGTCATTAGGAATGGTCTTCCTAGAATTAAGGTAGATTTATAAGAGTTTGTCTCACCTTCCATGTCAAGGACATAGAAATCAGTTGGGAAGATTATATCATTAACACGAACAAGGACATCCTTAATTATTCCCTCAGGACTGGTTGTGCTTCGATTGGCTAACTGAATAAAAACACCCATTGGGTGCAAGGGACCTAGACCAAGGTTGGAGAAGATGGATTTAGGCATGACATTAATTGAGTCTCCTAGGTCTATGAGTGCATCATCAAAGTTTGAACATCCAATTTGGCATGGAACTATAAAGGTCCATGGATCTTTGCATTTTATGGGAATATGCTGATGGGTGGAAACATTTTCAAAGGTCCTAAGTTGCCTCTTGTGGGTATACAACTCCTTGAGAAACTTATCATACTTAAAAATTTGTTTAATGGAATCTAAGAGGGGAATGTTCACTTCAACATGTCTAAACATGTCATGCATCTCAGGATCAGGTTCAAAGGACTTTTTGGCTTAGAAAAGGCTTGAGGAAAAGGAATTGGGTTCCTAAGTGGAATGGAAGGAGGTGAGGGAATGGTTTCATGTTCCTTTTCATATTTCTTTTTCTTTTCATTTTCTAGGTCAACATTCAAATGAGGGTTGGAGTACTTATCTTGAGGAATATCAATTTTCTTTCCTGATCTAAGTGCAATTGCACTTACATTACCCTTGGGGTTGGGTAACAGTTGAGATAGTAATTTGGAAGAATTTGATTGTTGTTTCTAGCTTAGGTGGATTCAAATTGAACAATTTGGGTTTCAATGTTTTTGAGGTAAGAATGGATGAAGGAGGAAAGATATTCCTCTACACTTTCCCATGGTTTCTTGGAAGAAGAGGCTTGTCTCGGATTGTGATTATCTTGATTTTGGTTATTAGGAAAGCGATTTTATTAGTTTGGGAATTGGGAAGGCTCATTAGGATAGTGGAAGCCTGGAGGAGTGGGAGGATTATTTCTCCTTTGCTTTTGAGGAACAAAAGGATAAGGTTTTTATAAGTTACCAACACCTTGACCATATTAAAACTAGTTTTGGTTTTGAGGAGGGAATTGAGGGGGATGAGAGACAGGATTACCATACCTCAGGCCTTGGTTATAGGAAGAAGAGAATGGATCAGATTGAAGATGGTTTAAGTTTCTAACAAACTAACCTGATAGTTTAGGGTTGGTGTTCCGCTGAGCATATGCTGCATTGAGCTTCATTGGTCTGGATAAATCAGATGTTCATCTTGAATTTGTGGACAGGTGTCTGTTGGATGAGCTGCTGAGTTAAAGATTCCGTAGTTTTTGATAGGTCAAGGGAACAGAGATTGTGGAGAAGATGAGGTTGGGGATTTGGTAGCCACAGCTAGTTTTCGCACAAGACCTATATGTTCACTCATCCACTCTGTCATCTTTTTTGGCTCTATATATTGACTATCTTGGGCTTGTTTGACTTGAGCATGTGATCGAGTATGGAATTGTTGTATGTTCATAGACATGTTACTTATGATATCTCTTGAAGCTGCAGGAGTTTTATCAACAAGAGAACCACCACTTGTGGCATCAATGAGGTTCCTCTTCATAGCCAATAACCCCTCATAGAATTATTGGATCAATAGTTAGTCAGGAATTTGGTGGTGTGGGAAAGTTTAAACAATCTTTTTGAACCTATCCCAGTATTCATGAAGTGATTCATTGTGGAATTGATGGATACCACTTATTTCCTTTCAAATAGAAGCAGTACGAGAAGCATAAAAGAATTTATCTAAGAAGAGTCACTTCATTTCATTCAATATGGTTATGAAACCAGGAGAAAGGTAGTAAATACATGACTTAGCAGTGTTAGATAGGGAGAAAGGGAATGCTCAGAGTTTGATTTGTTCCTCAGAAACCCCTTAAGGCTTCATGGTAGAGCACACCACTTGGAACTCTTTAAGGTGGAGATGTGGATCCTCACCGACTAGCTCGTGGAAATGAGGGAGAAGATGAATCAAACCAGATTTGAGTTTGAAGTCATATTCTATGTTTGTATATAATACGAAGAGGTTAGTAATTCATATCATGGGTAGCAAGTTATTTAAGTGTTTGTTCCCTAGGATTGGCCATTTCTAATTCAACTGGTTGGACAAGGACTGGTTCTTGAATTATTTGATTATCTCTAATGTTTCTCCTAAGTTGGAGAAGTGTTCACTCAATTTTAGGGTCAAAAAAAACTGATGGATTTTTTGGGAGGCTACGGGGCATTTAGAAATATTTTAGAAGAAAGAGGAATATGGGTTTTTCTTTGTGTTTTTTGAAAAAAAAATTGTTTTTTTTTGTTTTTTTTTTACAATAACCAGAAACTAAACACTATTTAATTACACCATCCCCAGCAACGGTTCCATTAAAAAGTGCGGTTGATTGTCACCTATCGACCGATCAAGGTTCTGGGGCTCTGCTAATGTGTATAGAAGCACTCAGGTCAAATCCTCGGTGATGATAATTTTTAATAGTTGATTGTTTTTAGTTAATTGTATTCTGTTTGGGGGATTTGTTTTTAGATCTTATGAAATAATTTATGGATTATCTTTGATATCCTTGGGCCATGCTTTGTATTTAATTAAATTAACACTCATGTCACAAGTTGACGTTGATTAGAATTCCTAAGTGTTAAGGCTTTAATCCATGCCTTAACTTAACTAGGATTCTAATCTAAATTAGTACTTGATTGTGGTAGTGTATTTATGGTTCCAATAATCCATGGAATCAATAAGTTAAAAAAATATCATTAATCCATGACATGTTAAGTCCAACATACACAATGTTAATTCAAAGAATACTCATCGAGAAAAAGCTCTCAATCACTTAGCATCCCTAAATTATAACTCAACCCAATTATAGATTTACTTATCCATTTAAATGATTAGTAATCTAGTTATAATGATTATGATGATAAATTAAGAAGATAAGAAAAATAAATGGATAAGAAAAGAGTGGTGCGTCGAACACACACACAAACGATGATGATAATTAAAAATGAACTTTAGATTGAATGAGAAAGAAAAAGAAGAGAAAGGGATTCAACTGTATTTAAACTATTTGAATAAAGTTAATATTAAACTACATAAGGTGGATGATAATAAGAGATACTTCATAAGAAACTTTCGTTAAATTAGATTTACAAATACAAAAACTTACGAAATTACAATTGAAAATGAATGGAAAGAACATGAAATCAAAGAGATAAGGAAGGGTCTATCAAGTAAAAACTTAAGTTTGGCATGTCCTCTTAGGACTTTGGAAGATACTTGGTCATTCCAATTGATCCTCCTATATTCTGAATTTCCAACCCTTTTGAAAGAGAAGAGGGTGATGTATTTATAGCCCAAGGAAGTGGATTGTTTGCATTCCCAATCTATCCCTACACTTTCATCACCATTTTAATAATTCAGAAAGAAGAATATCAAGAAATATCCTTTTTAAAAGTTTTATAAAATAATGTTTTCCGACTACTCTCAAAATTTGGAGGAATTTGGACTTATGTATCCAAAGTTATGTCTTTTTGATTAAACAATGTTAATCTATCCATTTCAATCCAGGATTTTTAGAAGGCCAAAATGTGAATGGGTTTATCAATAGAAATATGCCTTAAAATCCAAATGATTTCTTAAACAAAGTCAGCCGAATATATCTCCTATTTTACACTACAAAATATCAACTTTATTTGATGACTATATCAGGAGACATGTCATAAATATTGTACTGATTTTAATTCCCATCCAGAATGGTGGGGTGAGTTTAAATGAATCAGTTGGGCCCCTTTTCTTTCGATTTGGGCCTTGAAATTTTTATCCACAACTCCATAAATTGTCCCTATAACATTTTAAAAGAATTAGTGAATTTTCACTTCTGGATTGATCTTAGTAATTCAATCTTCATGGATGCGCCAGTTTCATCACAGATTCTGTGGGTCTTCTTGTGTGGTTCATATGACCCTACAAATGGAAGAATTGGCCAAGGATTCCTTCTTATGATATGTGGGTAATCGAATAAGGAATCCTAAAAAAGAAGAACTACACAATTTTTATCAATAGGGTGAGAGGTATAAATAAAATAGTAAACTGAATCAATTGGACTACTTCTAAAAATGCTCAAAAATTATACTTAGTATTAAAACATTAATATTTCACACAAATTATGCACATTTCATATAAAATAAGTAAAGGGAGCATATAATAATTCATGAAAATATTAATAACATCACATATTAAGGGTGTTCCCTAATAGCAGTCTAATATATTGGGTAAAGAATTTAATTTCCAAAGACGACATATTTTACGATATCTTGGGGAATAACCTTGGTAATTTTTACGACACCTTGGTGATAAACCTTGGTGATATACTTATTAATGACTTAATTAAATGTTGTATCCAAATTTACTTATTATTATTCATGTAATTTTTAATATTATATGTATATTTTATCTTTTCTCATGCATTTATGACATTCTATTAGTACTTATCGATAATTTCCATGATCACTTGTAAATTGTTTCCCTTGCTTTCCTTTACCGGGCCTTATGCTCACCCTTTACTTTGATGTATGTCCCCAGGTTATGAGATGAAGTAATTTTACATAGGGTTAACCAAATAATGATCCATTCAAGTGGATTAAAATTATGTTTTATGTTTTCATGTATTATGAACCTTTTTTCCAAGAAACTAAACTTTAAAAGATCCTTTGTTTGTACAATGTAATGTAAATTTATGTAATAAAAAGGCAGTATGCCATATCCCTAATCTCGAAAAAGCCCTTGGACATGTTGATATAACAATATTAAGGTCCCTTGGAATATCTTCATAATTCAACAAGCCCTAATTAATTGGAAATAATTTGATAAAGGAGGAATTGATGAGAGGGACTCACAGTCGCTAAAAATCATGTGACGCCCTCGAAGCGATCCATGACAGAGACTCATGAAGACGTGTGATGATGAATCCCTTCACTGAATCCATCCTAGATTTTCACAAGATTTTCACAAGATAATCCATGAAAAGAGGCAAATAAATGGGTGGAAAGGCCTATAAATCCTCCTACCCATCATTAAAAATGAACCTATAGACTCTGGGATGCAAGATATTTTTCGCATTTAGATGCACTAGCACTAGAGCAGATTTCTCGGAGTGGATGGCCCTATGACAGACAAGTCATCTGTCAGGTAAGATATTGGAGAACCATTGGATAAATCATGAGACATGCATATAAACTTCATGTGATCACATATAGATCACATAAAAGACTTATGGAAGGACACACAAAGAACATCCCTCACATCTACTAGATCGCGCGAGACTTAAAATAAGATAACATCAAATAAATATAAGGTAATCATGATAAAAGGATGGAAGATAGACTAAGGAAATGGGATAATTATATGAAAGACATGTATGGTAATCCTCATGCACTTCATGTGAACCACCCAAGACATGTGACAGCACCAGGACATGTCACCCAGATCTCGCGACACTCTTATGGTATACTATTTGGGTCACGTGAAGTCCTATGGATGTGTAAAGACAAGTCACATGGCACCACCTGGGAATACCATCCAAGTCTTGTGAATCCATCCAAACATCATGGTTTTATTTAGATATGTCACCCAACTCATATAGTGACACTAGTGTATATTAGTAGAGTCTCTCAGTAGAACCCAGGCATGTTATCTAGCTCTTGGGATTCCCTATGGGCACACTAACTAGGTCTCACAATATCCTGCAGACATGTCATCCAGGACATGTTTCACCCTTTGATATAAGTCACAATGACCCATGTGATTCCCTCCAAGTGTTTTATCCATCTATCACAATGACACCATAGAAATTCAGTTGGGTCATGCGACACCCTCTAAACAAGCTAACTGGGGTCACACGATGGATTCTAGAGAAAACCATCTGGGTCTTGAGATGTCCTCCAGACAAGTCATCATTGATCATGATGAAATCCTCAAAAATTCCATCCAGGATATGTAGTGTACCTTAGACAGGTCAATTGGATCATGTGATTATCCTAGAACATGTCAAAAAGACATCCTTTGACATGTAAAACATAAAATCAAGGCATGTCAAGCAAATAATAAATGCATGTCAGGAATGCAATCAGGAAAATTCATTAGGGAATCCTAAGATTTTATAACCTTATCCATCCTTAGTGTGTAATACCTGATTATTAGGGTAATTTTAGTGTGTAATCCCCAACCAACTAAACTATGATGAATCTGATTCCTATTGTAACAAGGATACATAGGATGCCTTATTAAGTCTAGAACATGACATTAAAACACCCCCAAGGGTGGTCCTAGAACATAAGTCTCACATCCTCATGAAATGACATTGATTATTTCCCATCCCTTGTATCTCACACTAATCATAGCTCACATTGTATTAGGTATTTGCAATGATCATATCATTTTCATCATAAACCTCTATAAGGAAAATGGAAATCCAAGTGTTTAATCAATAATCCCATCGAACTATAAGGAATCTGATTCCTTCCATAACCATAATATGTAGTACACCTTCTTAAGTTTTGATCCCAATATCAAAAAAGAATCCACTTTGATGTAATCCCCACCATGTCTCTAATATTTCAACCATCAAGAACCCAATCATTCTCATGGTCTGATCAATACCTCATCCCCTAGTGAACTGAGAAACAACTAAACTATGACAACTCTGATTCCTGTTATAACTATGATTCATAGGATTCCTTACTAAGGCTCAAGCACCAAATTAAAGTACCCCAAGGTTCATCCCAGTACATAATCCCTGCTTTCAAATGTGATGACATTGATTACTTTCTATCCCTTGTTTCTCACATCGAGCATTTCTCACGTGGGCTTAGGGAGCTGCAGTTAACACCTCATTGGAATCATGAATCTTCACCATCTAGGGAAATCTTAGCACATAAGCCTCAGTGAGTGTCATGATATAAACCTCCCATATATAAGTACATCTACCTTGGGGACAATCCTAAGGGTTTGATCAAACTATGATAACTATAATTCTCACCATAACCGGGATACGTAGGGTATCACCTCAGGATGTGAGCCTGAATACTTGGTGCCTCATAGAACTCATATACATCATTTCCATATGATGATAAACTACATGGTTTTAACAAACTATGTAGGTTTTTATTCCTGTAATAATAAGGATATGTAGGATACCTCATAAAGGCTCAATCACCTCCTCAGAATATTAACCACCTCCCTACATGGCAGAAAATTCCAAAGTACCTGGTTATATGGCTTGAATATATAAGTAGTTATCAATTTCTAGGAAATAGATGAAGAACCTTGGATACATACATATAGATTCACTGACAACATAACCTAATTATTTTTTAAAAAAAGATATTAACCCATAGTTATATTTTTATGGTAATCAGTCCCATATCGGGATTAGGGAGATATTCTCAAACATGTCTTTAATATATAAGAGAGTCCTAGAATAGGCAATAATTCTCCTCCAAAGGGTTCAGTGAGACCAACCTACCATCCTCTTGAACAATGTGAGTCCCTAAGTTTCACTGGGTTTGAAACCACAATTGACCACCTGCCTTTGGAAAGCAAGTCTGTACTCAGTTATAGATGAGGGAACCATCATAAGTTTCCATTAAGAATGAAAATGATAAGATAATATCAATGATTGTGCAAGAAATGAATCCCCCAAAATCAACCATCAGACCAAACCAAATGTGCACTGCAATAACCTTCTTATTTGTCAAAACAAAAATTGTGAACCCAAAGTGAAACTCTCAAATAAAAAAATGAGTAGGTTATTGTATATCTGGCCATTTTTTTCCCACTATATGAAAAAAAATAGTGAACTTGACATGAATATCTTAAATAACAAAATTATTGTGTTATTGTCCATCAGTCCATTTCATTTTCTGACTATACACAAACAAAAATTGTGAACCCAACGTGAATCTCTTAAACAAAAAAACACTAGTTAAGCATTCGTCGTGACACTTTGTTTCGCATACCCTATGAAAACAAAGATAGTAAGACAAACATAATCTTACAACTAATCCTCTGTAATTGGGGTTCTCACAAAATAATTCCATCCTCACTTTGACAAGTCCAAGTGAGAAGAATGGCCAGATCAAGAATAACATGACAATTGTGTTAACTATGCATATCTGATTGAGAACATCATGCCAACTATATTTCACTAATCAGTAACCTTATTCCTTGTTTTCTACGTGACTGTAGATACTTCTCTCATCGATAGCATCTCGATATAATATAATTACTTCTTCATCTAGCAATCGCTCTTGTAAATCACTTACCGCAACAAGCCCCGCGGGTCGCAAAATGATCTCATCTACTTGATATCTCCAACATCAGGTGGAAAACATGATGGTTCGGGAGTACCATCGATGTGGTACAATCCTGGCAATGGAATCTTCCCATGAGTTTCTCCAAGAATGGAAACTAGTGAGTCTGCATCACCTAGGGAAAGCTGCAGCTAAGCCAGTGTCCCTCATCACCACAACCAACCACTTTGGGATCTTATCTCTAGAGTGCGACAATTGCCACCTTTATTATTTGATGAAGGTGGATCAGGGAGTCAAATATAGCTCCCTCCTGGTTCATGTGCTGTTGAGGAGGGCACCTATCAACCGTCGTCACCAGCATCATCCCACTAATACCCACCAGTCACCTAATGAGGATACAAACTGACACACTTCCACCTTCGATGCCCATGAACAAGAAATAAGGAAGTCTAATCGGATGATGAAGGTGATGGATATCTAGGGGTGGGGTCATACCCCAACTCCCACTAATGATGACTTCTATCATATTCTGACATTATACAATAAGAAAGAACATATCCCTACTCACCTAGAATAAGTCTGTGGGCATATTCTCATAGTAGTCATGGGGGAGGCACATATTCCTACCCCCACACACATGAACTCCATCAATATATTCTAATGGTTTGAGGAAAAAAGTGGTCTTATATCCCTACTTAAATCAAAGATATCTTCCAACACATAATGGAGATGGAAAATGAACAGGCTTATATCCATGCACACACTTTTCTAAAATGAAAATATATTTTGGAAACAATTGAAGAACTTTATTGGCATATTCTGACACTATTGTAGTTAAAGGGATAGGCGCATATTTCTAACCCTATAGCTAGGATATCTCAGCACTCTCATCATCATAAAAAGTGGTTATGCTATAGAAATCGCACATTCTTGACCTCATCTAGGAAGATTATCAGCATATTTAGATAGAGAATGGGTAATTAGACTGGGATAATACTCTTGTACCAACTAGAGATCACCAGGTGAGAGTTTCACGTGCCTCAGGATAAGGGAACATGCTTGTCCAAGAAGTTATACTGCATATTACAAAGGCTCGAGATCAATCTCATATCCCCGTTATGGTCGGGACTCACCAAGTGAGAGGGGAACATGCCTTGGGATAGGCTCATATTCCTGTCAAAGAAGTCTAGAGACATACTCAAAAGGCCCAGGATCAGGCATGTATCCCATTCTGGATAGGGCTAACCAAGTGAGACTGGAAAAAACCTTAGGATAGGCTCATATTTCTATCAATGAATTTGTCATGTATATTCCAACAGATAATAGAATCCAGGCACATATTCCTACTTCTGTCGACAAATGACTGCACCAACATCATTTCAAAGCAATATAGTAGGAGGCTCATATCCCTTATCCCAATCCATAGGTTCATTGACATATTTCATTGGGGAATTTATATTTAGACCAGGCAGAAATTCCTATTCCAACAAGGGCTCTCCAAGTGAGAGAGGCACATGCCTTGAGGAAAGCTAATACTCCTACCAAGAAAGACCATTGGATTTTTCCAAAGTCTTAGGATCAGGCTCATACTCCCGTCCTGACCAAGGATCACCAGGTGAGAATAGAAGATGCCTTGAGATAGGCTCATATTCCTATCAATAATGAGACAGATCACAACCATATTCCATTAGCTTCTTATCAATTATATGAAATACACTTCACTATGTGGAATTTTCCTTATGGAGAGTCATTTCACGAATTGCATTTTCCTATTGTGAAAACTTCCTTTGTGAACCACCTACTTCACAAACCACTAGTTCTGCAAACCACCTTGAACTGTATAATGTGAGTTCTTCATGATCTTCCTCTATTTCATAGATAGAATTAACTTCATGGATGTCCTTTTCTTTTTCGATCAACAGTGCCCTGAAAAACCCTTTAGTGAACTATCTTTGTGAACTACCACCTTCATAAAATTTCACCCTCACGAACCATTTCCTTCGTGGAATTGTTCTCTCATGAACCACTTACTTATTGAAATTGTTCCCTCACAAACCACTTCTAACTTCCAGAAATGATCTTCTCTAATGAATTCATCTCTACCTTAATGATCGGATTAGGGGTCTTTATATAGGCTAATAGATCCACAAAACCTATTAATCATAATTACTGAGAACGTTTTTACAGATCATACATCACTTCATACTACCTCTGTTATATGGTTCGCATGGCATGTCCACCTTCATCAACAAACAAAAATTCCTTCATAGTGCACCTTAAATCATCGCCTTCCAAAAACAACATGCCTCCTGTGAAATTATCCCACTATGTGGTTCACATAGCGCATAACCCTATGTAGCGGCTTCAAATCACAACCCTCATCTGCAAAACGTCAATCCCATTTTTGGTTCACATAGTGATCTATCTGGTCCATATAGCACTTCTATGTGGAAATATTTCCATTTTTCATTTTCCTTTTCTATTCCACATACTTGAAATGTGGTCTGCATACTTTGATATGCAGTCTATGTACTTTGCTATGCAGTTCACATAATTTTCTTTATGAAATCCATTTATTTTCTATAAAACAATTCCTGATTTTGAGGCCCAAAAATATACAAAACTCTAGAAAACTACATCACCTTAAACACATCTAATTCGGTAACACCAACCATATTGAAACATGGTCATCTGTATTTTCAACAAACACAATCACCCCAACAACACCCAGATGAAACCTTGAGGTATTTTTTTCCCAACATATAGAACCCTCAAATCTTCAAGGAATTTTCAATTGATTATGAAGAGTTTTAGACAAGAGGTTTTTTTTGGGTGTCATTTGAGTTGGGTAGGACTCTTAGTTTGTAGAATGACACCCGATTATGGTGGGTGGTTATGTGCTAGTTGATCCTTGTTGGAATTGTGAGCATTGTTCAATGCTCCAATTCAGCAGGTTATACATGCCTCAGACATGGTAATCCATTTTGTTGTTCATGTGACCTTTATTATTTTTTGATGATGCATGAATGAAGATTCTTCATCCTATTAATAGTCGTATGGATAACATGGATCTGATATGATCCTTGTATATGTTATTGTAGTCCATGAATGGATAGTTCCTATTATGTTTTTTAGATATCATAGTAAAATTAATTGTTATATGTGGTTCCCATTAAGTTATGAAGTGATGTGTTAAACTACATAAATTTTGAGAAACAAGATTTCTTAATACTCTAAACCATGGTGTTTCATTATTTCTTGGAATAGTTCAGGAGTACATGAAGGCTCCATTTACATGTCATCTCTGAAGTAAACTAACCTAGGAATTGAGAGCTCATTGTGAGTGTTGTATCATCAAGTAGATAATCAAAATTTGAATTCTCCTAGTAATTCAGGATGATGTTGAGAAAAGGTATCAGGTGAAATAACACTACTGATCAGTTTTAGATTTGTATTTTATGCCAGATAAGTGTATGAACAATACTATAGATGAACATCATGTATGATTCTAATATAAAACCTACTAAAGTGTGCTTATAAGTGGTCGGTTACCCTCTCCTTGTGTTATAACTTGGAATAATAATTTTTTACACATCTGTAACCCATGTTCAATGGTGGATGGAATGTATTCTATGGGAAAAGTTCCCGTTTTTAGTAAAATGATGAATAGGACACTCCTAAGGTGGGGAGAATCACCACTGACATATTTAAGCATATAATTCTAGGTAAAGGGAATATGACCATAAGGGACCTGTTGGAAATTGTTAGAATAACTTCTAGAGGTTGGTGATCTAGTAGTTTTAGTTTTAAAGTCTCGAATGTGATTATGGGTTTTAAAACTAATGTGTGAGTTTAAACCAAGTCTAGATGCTAGATTTAGGTTTGAGGAGAATAAGATATCTAGGATTTGATGGGTCGGTAATGATACTATGCATTTAAGGTAGTTCGGTGTTTAGGTGGTTAGTTATGTACCCAACTGTTAATGACCGCCAAGAGTTAGGAATAGAATTTAGTGGTTATATTGAATGATCATAGCTATATTGGAATTTAAGGTGAAGTGATCAATCCTTTAAATATTATCTCATATATTAAGCTAGATTCTTCTTAAATAGGTTAGTCTGGAGTAATCGACTAGTGATTTAGTGATATGATGAATATGTTCAGGGTGGTTGACCCATAGTTGGACTTGGTCACACACCATCGAGAGACATGGAGACAAGGTTTGATTCAAGGAAAATATACATGGAGTATAGATTTTGATATATATACATTTTTATCAATGGTAATCCTTTATGAAGTCTTGGAATTGTTCAGAGACAATCATGACCCCTATCTTGATATCATCCTGAGTATGCTAGGACATCGCCAGCCATATGCTGAGCTAAATGTTTAAAATTAAAGAAACTATTACTTTGACAGAAGGACCCTCATGTGAGAAGGGTCATAAAAACTTTAGGTTGGTCTTTTTATGGTTGTTTCAACACTTTTATGTCATTAATTAAATGAAAAAATGTACGACTGGAAACCTTTGTAAATTATAAATATTGGTTCGATTATGATTTTGGTGGAATCTAGATGTGGGTGTTAATCCTAAAGTACCTTACAATGATCCATGGATAATCGATTGAAATAATTTTAGTTATGGTGTTATAACATTATGCTTTTGATTAGGAGATGGTTCAATTAGGAGATGTCACTGGAAGTCGAGTATAGGCTTTGGTGAGTGTGCTTGGAACAATCTTGGTACTTCTTGGATAAGGATTTGGAATCTGGTTCTAGTGACGCATTGGTCATAAGAGATGATTGTTTTTAGATAGTTAACCAGAGGAATTTCAACTTGAGTTATCTCACATAAATGATGTAGTTTGTGAGGTATCACATCAGGCACACCATTAGGATGGGATGAGTACAAATTAAAGGGTCATTTGGGGATTTTCAAGGAAAATCTATTGTGATTAGGATAAGTTGGGTTGATTGGAATTCAACCACTCTTTTAAATTCATTAATGTGTTGGGAGTGTATCTAGGATGCTAAGGGAGTGATAAAATAGACAATTCCAATGGTGGAGGTATAATAACTCATAATTTTACATTCAAGTTAGAGCCTATGGTTAGGAGCACCATAATTTGAATGGTGAAAGTGATGAAATGTGATCATGTATTAGGTTATATGGGATCAAGTAAGCATCATCTCAATGTTTTAGTATTTAATATGACTATTGGATCGAGTTTTAATGGCTTATGCACCATACGATTTCAGCATAGGCTGAAGCAGGTATGGTCGGTTAGGTTTCCTTTGAGGAACTTGAGTTTGACTCATTTAGATATATCATTATTTCACTACTTTACTACTTATTTTGAAATAAATACACATGAATTTATCTTATATTAATAGAATTTATTTATTTAGATATCATTGGTGGTGTCCTTTTGAGTATATCTCACACCATGTTCAGGATGTTGTTTGGTACCCAAATAAACCTCTTGGTTGTAGGTTAAGTTCATTAGTTTTTTATTTCTTATTACTATCCTTCAGGAATATGATGGAGTATAGGATAATGGACTGATTTGGGGCTCATAATGCTATCAGGGATAGTTATCTCACACCATGTTCAGGATGTTGTTTGGTACCCAAATAAACCTATTGTTGTTTGGTACCCAAATAAACCTCTTATTTTTTTGTATTCTTGTTGCACTAACTTCTAGAATTTATGGCATAGCATTTTCATGTATGTTTATCCTTTCATTTACTAACAATTTTCATTTGTTCTTGTCTTATCCCGCTCATTTATTTACATTTTTTTTAATATATATTATACCATTTTGATACTCTAATCATGAGGGTATAGTCTACCCATTGTACCACTTTTAGGCCCTTGCTGCTAGTTAGAAACCTTTGGAATATAGGGAGTCATGTTTGAGTCCATGTGGCGACTGGCTTGGGGAACTGTTTCAGTGGCTTCTAGGGTGGGGTGTTACAGGCACTAGGTTTGATGAGTGGATTATCATGGGGCACTAGTAAAACAATTTTTAATCCCAAATAAATTTAGTAGTGGAATCAGGTTGTCTCTATAGAGGAAAGTGTTATGGATGTTTTCTACTATTTTTTGTGATTTCAGTGTAGGTAAATAGTTCATAAGATTAAATTGGATTGGTTTTAAATTAAATTTTAAAATAATTTCCCTAACCCTTGATATCTTATTACCTTTCCTATTAAATAATTATTATATTTTTTACTCTACTATTTTCTCTCTAATCAAGTGAAATCTCACCTGATTACCCTCTCCTAGATGTTTCATTTTAATCAGATGGATGAAATAACCATTGAAACCTCTAATCTCCCCTGGCCTAGTAACTGAAGATCTCCAATTTTTCTTAAGTCAGCTCCCTGCTCAAAATCTCATGTAATTTAGTTGAACTAAGTGGAATGATTCTGTGATCTAGTGAAGAAGGGAAGATGAATTCAAAATGTAAGAAATGAGTAAATATCTTAATATCTAAACATTTCGAATGACTCTAGATAGATTAACATAAGAAAATTAACTATTTAAGTATAGTGTGCATTAACAGGGTGTAAGGAGAATCTCCTCAACATAGCCATTAATGCCTTAGTGTTCCATCGCTAAGGTTATCACAATAAAAAGGAATGGATGAAATTAATAAACAGTGGTAGCTATAGATTTAATGATTGTTGAGAAGATAATTTGGTAGTAATGAATAGTTATTTATCTATAGATGGATGTTTGTAGATTCTTGGTGCTCTTCATAATTGACCACATGACTAGTGTGATTTTCTTCAATTCCTTTGGGTGACTCCAAAATTCAATAATTTTATTGGATTTTAGTTCCCAGCCTCAATGAATTCTTCTTCATTATATGATTGGTGTGTGTCCATTTCTAGGGTCGTGATATCTTCCCTAGGAATCCATAATTTTCAATAATTTATTTTTGATCCTTCTGCTATTGAGCTCCATACTCATTCATGAAGAGTGGAATTGTTTCAATGCTTCACAACTATAGTTGATGTCGGATGTACTTGAAATTCTCATGTGAGGAATATGATGCATGTGCCATTAGAGTGGGATTATTTGAATGGTGAGTGCCTTATTTTATGTTTTTGGGCATGGACAGCACTATATCTTCATAAAAAATTTTGTGTGTTTCTTAGACTAGGGGTTGTTGAGTTATGGACCTATCATGGATCCAGGTTTAGTAGACATGCATCTAACAATAAAATGTAGAGCATGAGAGCTTGGAAATCTAGTTTTGTCATGCTCTATGGTTTGTTATGACATGGAATGAGTGGATTTGGTTGGTCAAATGTATTTTATTGCTTGAACCCATGCCTATTCTTCAATCAGTGTAAGGCATGGGTGTTTTTTGGATGGATGGATCATAGACCTGGTGTCATGATCGGTTAACTCCCTTGGTGAGTATCCTCAGATTTTCATGGAGGAAGTATAAGCAGGAAAGTGAAAGATGAGATAGTACATGAAGGTGAATCACCGATCTTCAAGGTGGAACTCAAATGGGTGAACTCAAGTCTGGTCACACTTTAGTTGAAAGTAATAATTTCCACTGAATACATGCATCACTAGATCATGTCGGCAAGATACTCTCTACTTCATATTTTATTGAGGCATAACATTGAACACCATGGAAGCCTTGGTATTCAAACACATGTTTTATGAATTGGGGATGATCAGAGGCCTCATCGTATTCATCTTCACTAGGAACAATCATTAGAATCAAAACATCACTCCAAGACTATGTTTAAACTAATACTAATATTCATCCCAATTTGGGTGTATAGAGAACATTGGCACTGCATGAGTTCACAATTTTCCGTAGCTTATTCTCTGAACTACTCAGTCATCCTGATCAAATTCAGTCCCAAGATGGCCTCGATGTTTCTTCACTACTAAAGTTTGGCATCCTCTTAATTTTTCAGTCAAGATTAATATCTTCATCATTTCAATTTCAATTGATGCACCTCGGCTCTTTGCTCAGCATCCATGGAACATGATAATTCATACGAGCTTAGCGTTGGGCTGAATCTTCATTCTTTTCATGATACCCTTGAATTTCAATTCTTCGACTTTTATTCCTCCTTTACAACTTTTATACCCATTCAACCTCAATTTATCTCAATCATATCTCGAGTGAAACTTTCATTCATTCTTTAGTGTGAATGTAACACCCTGATATTTTAAAAGAGAAACATCATGTTTGATAGCGTGTATGACATGAAACACCAAGCTTAGAAAAGAATGTAACACACCTAGAACTAATAATATATTTCTTTAAATCACTATTATAGATTCTGATGCACACAAAATTAGGTTTAAACGAAGCACAATACTCTATTAAAATATTACTATTTAAACATAATCATTAAAACTTAGTCATTAAGTTGGTGAGTATGAATAATACTAACTAAATTATAAAAACTATATGGTTTTCACATATATAAAATTAACACATTGGTTATCATTTTATTATAAATTGAAATAAAAAATGTTCAAAATAAAAAAGAAATTTTTTTTGAAAAACTGTATTTTTCTAGAAGGTGGTTTCATCGCACTTTGCGCACAAGTTTTTTAAATTAAATTTTACCAATTTTAGAAAATTTATTTGTTAAAATAAAATTTATTTTTGAAATCTACATGTCAAAATTATCTGTGTATGAATTTTTGATAATTTTCTAAAAATATTAATTTTTTTATGAATAGTGAAAATGCTGATTTTTATTGAAAATTATCTTTTAATTTAAATTATTTACTAAGATAAATTATATTTTATATTGGTTTTAAAGTAACATTAGTTCAATTATATTATAATTTAATTAATTTATTTCATTAAAATCAATTTCATATTGGATTTTGATATTGAAATATTATATACTTATAAGAATTTTCTCTTTGGAAAACCGCTCTTTCATCATGTCTGTGGTTTATTTTTAAATTTAAATATTCCAATTCTATGAATTAAATTTATAAAAATAGATTTAATATTTTGAATCATTATAATTTATATTATCTAATAATTTTAAATTAATTTTTGACCATAATTAATAGTGAAAATAGTAAAAAATAATTACTACGGTTAAGGTAAAAATGGGTTTATCATGGGGTTAATCTAAAAGATAAGGGTTAAAATTATGGAATCCCACCTTTTTATTACAGAACTTTTCATAACATTTTACAAATAGTGTATCTTTAAAGTTTAGTGTCTTGTAAATCAGAAACAAAATACATGAAAATATAAAACATTATTCTAATACACTTATAAGGATTCATAATAGATTCATACTATGTTCAATTACTGCATCTCATAACCTTGGGACATACATCAAAGGAGAGGGTTATTATAAGGCCTAGTAAGGGAAAACAAGGGAAACAGTTTACTTGTGATATCAATAAGAACTTGATGAAATACATAAAGACGTGATCAATGGAAAAAGAGGTATATCATAATAAAAAGAACATGAATCATAACTTTAATATGTGGCTACAACATTTAATTTATACATTCATAAGCATATCACCAAGGTCCATCCCCAAGGTGTCATAAAAATTACCAAGGTTATTCACCAAGGTATCGTAAAACTTGTCATCTCTAGAGATTAATTTCTTTACCTAATGCATTGGAGCCCTATCAGGGCATACCCTTAATATGTATTTATTTTCTTGTGATCCACATAGATAATAATCATACATTTCATAAATAACTCAAATATAATAAAGGAAATGGGTTTCATGTCAAAATCATGATGTTTTAAAAAGTGATTAAAAACATGATCATTATGTCATTTATAACCCACGGAAAAGGAAGGAGGATTTTATGTATGTAAATTCCAGAATAAAATATATCATTTTTATGTATTTATGAATAACTCTATAAATTAAATAGTATTGGGTATTCACATAAAGAAAATAAAATAATTTCTTGAGAAAAAGAGGGAGATTTTGAGATGAAAATTCTGCATCATAACGGCTATACAATATGGTTTTAGAAAACATTAAAAAGAGAGGGGACATAAGTCACCCATTAATAAAAAAACTCATAATAAATTATAGGTACATAATAAAATAGAAATAATAAAATGTTATAGAAACTTGAAATACATACCACATAAAAGAGAACTTTAATGAAAAAGAGAAGTTGAGAATTCCCTTACCTTGAAGAGAAACTTCTAAAACTCTAAGATCAGGACCTTGGGGGATTGAGGGAACCTTGGGATGACTCCTTGAGATGTAGAACTAGAATAACTTCATGGAGAATGATTTTTAAATGAATGGAAATGAAGGAATGGGTGGGTATTTATAGAAAAAGTGAGGGAATATTTTATTTATTTCAAAGGACACCTTGTTAGTGATATTTGAAAAACCATGGTCTTTCCCATGGTTTTGGCCACTTGGGACACCTCATATTATATTTTAATTCATAAGATTTGACCAGTATCTTACCTTACTCATTACATCATTATGACATATTTATGATGTTATTAAACTTAACTAAAACTCAAAACTTTATTTTTACTATTCATTGAAAATTCAACTGTTTTAGAAAAATCTCAAAAATTCACCCTAACCATTTTTTGATGTGTAGATTTCAAAATTTAATTCCATTTTATAATAATTAATTTCATTTTAAATTAATTTAAATAAATATAATACTAATACTTAACTAATATTTTCTAAAATATTTATTTATTTATACTATGATATAATTATATCACATTACCACATAAGATTCCTAAAACATATTTATACTTCCTTAGGTGATGTTATTATTCCATTGGTCAAATTACCATTCACAAGGGTAAAATTACTATTCCAAAGGGTAAAGTTACTATTCACTAAAAAAATATTTTGATCTTATTGGACCATATTTTTCACCATGATTACAGCCATGTATGTCCAATTTTCAAAAACCATTTCATAGAAAAAGTTATTTAATAATAAAATATTTTTTACTATTCATTAAAAAACACTATTCATCCAATACTATTCATCAAATACTAAAAAATTTGAAACTTCTTAGAAAACTTCTAAAAATTCAGCAAAGATTAATTTTGACATTTGAAATTCAAAATTGATATTTATTTTACCATAATAAATCTCTATGTATGAGAAATCTCTGAAAAGTACAATTTTTACTTCTAAAATCAATTTATTAAATTTTTCTTAATTAAACATATATTTTATTAAGAAAATTTATTCTTAAAATTGAAATGATGAAATAGGAATTTCATTTATACCAAGGGATTACATAAAGTAACTAAGGCCTCATTACATAACCCCTTATTATGCCCACATAGGACCTAAGAGTAAGGTGTGAAATGGTGATAGAATCTTGGGGTGGCTCGGACAACAATGCCCGAGTGATGATTTCTATCAACTTAAACTTCTCCCGTAAGTGATTTTGTTCAAGATTAATGTTTTGATGTTTGGCTTGGGATTTGTCTAGAGAAAAACCCAGTGATGCCACCTTCTTCACAAGCTCTGACAAATGGGTTTCGTATGGCGTGAGTCTACTAGATGAGGTCATCAACTCTTCTTTCTACAAAAATAACCATTATCATTTCTATATATAATAACTAATATTAATGTTAAGAGTATAGTTTTCAATGGTCATATTGACTAACATTCATATAATAGTGGAAATCCAATAGTCTCATTTCAATTATACTCACTTAATTAATAAAAGTATATGGTTTTGTTGAGTAAAAAATAATATAACCTAGATTTTCAAGAAAAAATTATTATTCAAAAAGTTCAGGTCGTTACATTATCCCCCCCTTAAGAAATTTCATCCTCAAAATTTCAACTCTTACCCTTAAAAGTGAAAAGGTATGGGTACTTATACCTCATAGTCTCCTTTGGTTCCCATGTGGCTTATTTATATTTGTGGTTCCTACACAACACTTTAACAAGGTGGGTAGTCTTATTGCGTAGAACTTTGTCTCTACAATCCAAGATCTCCACCAGATGCTCCCTATAAGAGAGTTCATGTTCCAGTTTCATCGCCTTAGGATTTAGTACATGTGAAGGGTTAGGTATGTACTTTCTTAAGAGGGATTCTTAGAATACATCATGAACTTGATCTAGATTTGGAGGAAGTGAAATCTGATATGCCACTACTCTTATGCGATCAAGGATTTCATAGGGGCCAATGTACCTGGGGCTGGGCTTCTCTTTTTTCCCAAACCTCATGACTCTCTTCCATGGAGAAATTCAAAGGAAGACCTTATCACCAATATCAAACTCCAAGTCCATTTGATGGTTGTCGTCATAGCTCTTTTATCGACTCTAAGTAGCCTTAATGTGTTATTGGATGGAATGAACCTTTTTTGTCATCTCCTTCACAAGATCAGACCCAAGAAGCTTTCTATCACCATCTTTATCCCAATAAGTAGTAGTTCTACATCACTTCCCATATAGAGCTTCATAGGGTGCCATTTTAATGCTCTAGTGGAAGCTTTTATTGTAAGAGAACTCAACTAATGGGAGATGTTGATCTCATCCACCTTTAAATTCCATTGATCATGTTCCCAGCATGTCCTCGAGTGTTTGAATAATCCTTTCAGATTAGACATCAGTTTGGGGATGATATTTTGTACTGATATTCAATTCAGTACCCAAAACATGTTGAAGACTTCTCTAGAATTTTAATGTGAACCTTGGGTCATGATCAGATATTATGGAGAGTGGTACCCCATTCATCCTTACCACTTCCCTCACATAAATCCTGGAAAGTTTATCAAGAGAGAGAAATCTTCCCAAATAGAGATAAAATGGGCAATTTTGGTGAGACAATCCACTATAAACCATATTGCATTGTTTCCATTAGAAGTTATCGGGAGACTAGTGACAAATTCTATAGTGATATTTTCCCACTTCCATGCAGGTATGTGTAGTAATTGTAATACCCCTTTAGTAAGTTTTCACTCTTCCTTTACTTTCTGACACACAAGGAACCTTGTAGTGCAGTTGTCAATCTCCCTTTTTATGTTATCCCACCAATAATGATCACAAAGGTCCTTATAAATTTTTGTGCTTCTAGGACGTATAGAGAATGTAAATCTATGAGCTTCATCCATCATATCCTTATTTATTTCCAAAATAAATAGAACGCATATTCTTTTATGAAATTTTAGTGCACCTTCTTGATCAATATTTAACTCAGGATACTTCACATTATTCACATCCTCAAACTTATTCTGTAACAATGGATCTTCTTTTTGAGCTTTCTTTATCTTCTTTAGTAATGATGGTTGAGAAATCATTTATGATAGGGTTGATTATTTCCCTTCCCTTGTGATTCCCATGTCTAGTTTTACTAGGTCACTGATTAAAGGATCTCTTTGAATCCTCATCATTTCCATCACAATAGGGTATTTTATACTTAATGCATCAGTGAATTTTTTTGCTCTTTCGGGATGATAATGAATTGAAAAATCATAGTCTTTAAGAAGTTCCAACCATATCTAATGTATCATTTTTAATTCCTTTTGTGTGAAAATATACATCAAACTTTGATGGTTTGTGTATATATCACACTTCTCCCTATAAAGATAGTGCCTCAATATCTTCATAACAAAAATAACTGCAGCTAGCTTCAGATCATGTGTTTCATAGTTATTCTCAGGGATATTTAACTATTGAGATGCATAAGAAATCACCCTATCATTTTTCATGAGAACACACCCATTCCCTTTCAGATATGCATCACTAAAAATAAAGAATCCTTCTCTGCTTGAGAGTAGAGTTAACATGGGAGCAGTAACCAATCTATTCTTCAGCTCTTAGAAACTTTACTCACACTCCTTTGTCCAGATGAACTGAACCCCTTTTCAAGTTAACTAGGTTAGTGGATTATAATGTCATTAAATTTTTTTCACAAACCTCCTATAATATCCTGATAAACCAAGGAAACTACGAATCTCAGTTATTATTGTAGGCTGAGGACACTCCTCTATAAACTTTGTCTTTGCAGGTTCAACTATGATTCTTTCATTGGTTACAATGTGCTCCAAGAAAGAAACTTTTTGTAACCAAAATTCACATTTTCTGAACTTTCCAAAAATCCTCTCCTTCTATAGAGTTTTCAAAATAACCCTTAGATAATCCTCATTCTCCCCATGAGTTTTGGAATATATCAAAATATTTTCAATAAAAACTACCAAAAAGTTATCATAGTAGTCCCTAAAGACTCTATTCATCAAATCCATAAAAATACTTAGAGCATTAGTCAAACTTAAGGGCATAACAACAGACTCATAATTCTCATATCTTAATCGGAAGGAATTTTTTGGAATATCTTCTTTCTTTACCCTCGATTGATGATAACCAAATCAAAGAAAAATCTTAGAGAAGAACTAAGCCCCATGAAGATGGTCAAATAAATCATCAATTCTTGGAAGAGGGTACTTGTTCTTTATTGTGATCCCATTAAATTCTCTATAATCAATGCATAACTACATCGATTCATCCTTCTTCTTCAGAAAGAGAACAAGTTCTCCCAAAGGAGACACACTTGTATGGATAAACCCATTCTCCAAAAGATCTTGGAGTTTCTTCTTTAATTCCTCTAGCTTCACATTCTCCATTCAATATGGGGTTTTTGAAATTGGCTTGGAACCAGGAATGAGTTCAATAGATAACTCTACCTCTCTTTCTGGTGGTAGTCTAGGTAACTCCTCAGGAAATACGTCAATGTATTCCTGAACTATAGGAACATTCTATATCCTTATGCTCTCATTTCCTTCTTATTCTTCACTGATTAAATCTGTAAAGAGGATTATAGGAGGTTCTTCTAGGAAAAGATCAGGTTGAGATATCTCTCCTTGGAAGATAGTTGTAGGTTTTCCATTCAATACTATTAATATTTACTTGCTTCTGCATTTGATCTTAGATTTATACTTTGAGATCCAATCCATCCCTAGTATGATGTTGAATTCAAACATGGGAATGACTACTATATTTGTGATAAAAATGTTCTCGCTAAATTAAATACTATAGTTTCTAAACATTGTTGATGCTCGGATAATCCCTCCAGGAGTTTTGACTGATAACTCTACTTTTATAAGTTCAGGAATTGATACTATATTCTTTGTAAACTTAGAGTAAATAAAGGAGTGCATAGAACTAGAATCAAAAAAAGTATTTTCTAGATTTGAGAGAACAACAAGAGTACCTTACACCACATCATTTGGAGCTTCAACTTCAGTTGTCATGATAGAAAAAGCACGACCTTTCTCCCTTGGCCTTTACTGAGGCTGATGGTGATTCCCTTCCACTACCCTTAGGTTCATATAATGATTGTAAAAGTTCTCAAGTTGTCCACACTTGAAGAATTGGACTTCTGGTTGGGCCTGCACTCTCTTCCCTTTGTTGTTAGTGTTGGGAAGTTGAGTCTTCACCTCACTATGAAAATTCCAGGCGATATTATTATCTCGTACACACTTGTAACACGTCCCACTCCTGAGTAGGCAGTTCCCTGAATGCTTCTTCCTATATTTATTACACATGGGGAGTTTCAATTGATTTCCTTCTCTTCCTTGATCAAAGATCCTCCCCAAGATTGGCTCAATTGATCACTTCTTTTAATTGGATTTGTGAGACCACTTTGTCTCATCAAACTCCAGTTCAACTTTCATAGCACTCTGCATGATATCCTCATAGCTATCATAGTCTCAGTTGGATAGATTCTTCCGTAGATGAGGTATTAGTCCATCGAATAATCTATCGACCTTTACATTATGATCCATGACAAAGCTAGATCTGTAACGTGAAGGCCCTGTGAATTTCATCTCGTAGATTCCCACATATTCAGTCTCCTACTTCAGCTCAATAAATTCATTCTCCATTTTTTTCTCATCGAATGAGGGAAATACATATTGAAAAATATCCCCCTGAAATCTTCCCACTATATAGCTTCAATATCCCATATTCGTCTCATGTTTTTAATCAGTGCCCACCACTAATCATCTTCTCCCTATAAGCGGTAAACAACCAAGGTTACTTTTTATTATTCGGAACTATGAAGTACAGAAAAGATCTTCTTTATAGAGCTTATCCACTGTTCCATAATCAATGGGTCGGTAGATCCACTGAACTTTGGTGGTCATTGATGCATAAAGGACTCAACATAATGTTGTTCCCTTCTTGGTGAAATTGTTCTCTCATCTTGATTCAAGTTATTTCCCATAAATTGAGTCATTTGATTCATCATTCTCATGAAAGCTTCCATTCCAGCTTCCATCATAGGGCCATCAGTGCATGGTCCATTGCAGTCATCGTTTTCATGGTTCCTCTTATTTCCCTCCATTTTCTAAAAGAAGAAAACCTTAATGAGAAACTTGTTTCATTTAATAATCTTATAAATCAAAAAGATTTTTACTTCTTAAATCATTATGCTTAAACACATTATTCAATATCAATAACTACATTTCCTATAAATCCTTCATAATGATCCATAAAAATCTTATGATCAACCAAACATATCCCCCAGGAGTGTCAAACCAGGAGTGAAGAAAGGTTCATTGTTGTGCACTAGTTCCCATTTGAGTCTATCTCAAAGCGGTGTTTTCAGGTTTTACCCCTAGATACATATGTTCCAGAGCCTCATCCACTTGTTCATATCCAGACAGGGATTTATTTGTTTGAAAACCACTTACTTAATATTTCACCAAAATACCAAGTAGTTTTATTATATTTAAAATTTTCTATAGGGTTATTCCTAAAGTTTTCATATCCTAATTTCCATAAATAACTAATCTATACTTTGATATCAACTATTTCATATTTCCTTTTTATTATATAACTTTTTATAACATTTTAAAAATAAATGATCTTTAAAGTTTAGTGTCTTGGAAATCAGAAAAAAAAAATACATGAAAAAATAAAACATTCCTCAAATCCACTTTTAAGGATTCATAATAGGTTTATACTAAGTTCAATTATTGCATCTCATAACCTGGGGACATACATCAAAGGAGAGGGTGATTAGAAGGCCCAGTAAAAGAAAACAAGGGAAATATTTTACTTATGATATCAATAAGAACTTGATGAAATGCATAAAGACATGAGAAATAGAAAAATAGTCATATCATAATAAAAAACATGAATAATTACTTGAATATGTGGATACAATATTTAATTTATCCATTCATAAGAATATCACCAAGGTCCATCCCCAAGGTGTCATAAAAATTACCAAGATTATTCACCAAGGTATCGTAAAACATCTCATCTCTAGAGATTAATTTCTTTACCCAATGAATTAGAGAGATATCAGGGTGAACCCTTAATATGTATTTATTTTAATGTGATCCACATAGATCATAATCAAACATTTCATAAATAACCCAAATAGAATAAAATAAATGGGTTTCATATCAAAATTGTGATGTTTTAAAAAAGTGCTTAAAAACATGATAATTATGTCATTTATAACCCACTGAAAGGGAACGAGGGTTTTATTTATTTCAATTAAAGAATCAAATATATCACTTTTATGTATTTATGAATACCCCTATATATGAAATAGGTTTGGGTATTCACATAAATAATATAAAACAATTTCTTGAGAAAAAAGAGAGAGATTTTGAGATGAAAAATATGCAGCATAATAGCTATGCAGCATGGTTTTAGAAAACATTAAAAATAGAGGGGACATGGGTCACCCATTAATAAAAAACTCATAATATATTACAGGGATAGAATAAAATGTAAATAAGAACGTGTTATGAAAACTTGAAAGATATACCACATAAAAGAGAACTTGAATGAAAAAGAGAAGTTGAGAATTCTCTTACCTTGAAGAGTAACTTCTAAAACTCTAAGACCGGGACCTTGGGGGATTTAGGGAACCTTGGGATGACTCATTGGGAGGTAGAACTAGCATAAATTTTTGTATAATGATTTTGGAATGAATTTAAATGAAGGAATGGGTGGGTATTTATAGCAAAAGTGAGGGAATATTTTATTAATTTCAAAGGACACCTCATTAGTGGTATTTGAAAAACCATGGGCTTGCCCATGGTATTGGACACATGGGACACCTCATATTATATTTTAATTCATAATATTCTACCAACATCTTACCTTTCTCATTACATTATTATGATGTAGTTATGATGTCATTAAACTTACTGAAAACTCAAAACTGTATTTTTACTATTCACCAAAAATTCAACTGTCTTAGAAAAATACCAAAAATTTACCCTAAGAATTTTTTGACATGTAGATTTCAAAAGTGAATTCCATTTTATAATAATTAATTTAATTTTAAATTATATTAAATAAATAAAATACTGATACTAAACTAATATTTTCTAAAATATTTATTTACTTATACTATGATATAATTATATCACATTACCACTTAAGATGCCTAAAACATATTTATACTTCCATAGGTGAGGTTAATATTCCATTTGTCAAATTACCATTCATAAGGGTAAAATTACTATTCCAAAGGGTAAAGTAACTATTCACCCAAAAATTATTTTGATCTTATTGGACCACATTTTTCACCCTGATTACAATCATGTATGTCTGATTTTCAAAAATCATTTCACATAAAAAGTTATTTAATAATAAAATATTTTTTTACTATTCATCAAAAAACACTATTAATCATATACTATTCATCAAAAAACACTGTTAATCGAATACTATTCATCAAATACTAAAAAATTGAAACTTCTTAGAAAACTTCTAAAAATTAAGCCTAAGTTAATTTTGACATTTGAAATTCAAAGATGATGTTTATTTTACCATAATAATTCTCTATCTATGAGAAATCCCTGAAAAGTGCAATTTTTACTTCTAAAATAAATTTTTCAAATATGTCTTAATTAAACATATATTTTATTAATCAAAGTTATTCTTAAAACAAAAATAAGGAAATAAAAAAATTTATTTATGCCAAGGGATTACACAAAGTAACTAAGGCCTCATTATATAACCCCTTATAATGCCCACATAGGACCTAAGAGTAAGTTGTGCGATGGTGATAGAATCTTGGGGTGGCTCATACAACATTGTCCGAGTGGTGATTTATATCAACTTGAACTTCTCTCATAAGTGATTCTGTTCAAGCTTAATGTTTTGATGTTCGGCTTGGTCTTGGTCCAGAGAAAAGCCAAATGATGCCACCTCCTTCCCAAGCACTGAAAAATGGGCTTCGTATGGACCGAGTCTACTAGATGAGTTCATCGACTCTTCGTTCTGCAAAAATAACCATTATCATTTCTATTTATAATCAATAATCTTAATGTTAAGAGTATAGTTTTCAACGGTTATATTGACCAAAATTCATATAATAGTCAAAACCCAATGGTCTCATTTCAATTATACTCACTTCATTAATAAAGTGGAATAGTTTTGTTGAGTACAAAATAATATAACATACATTTTCAAGAAACAATTATGATTTAAAAAGTTTGGGTCGTTACAAAAATTATCTAAAACATGTCCAAAACTCATTTTATGTCCATATTTCAACCCTATAATATATAAGGTTTGATAATTACTCATTTTGGTGTCTTTTTTCATGAACAAAATGTGGGAAATACTTTATATTTTTAAAAATTCCATGTGTGTCCTCTCCCCCATGTATAAAAGGCCGCCCTCTCTCATCCCTTATTCACACTTCCAAAACCATTTATTTCATCCAATCCCTACCCAAATTCATTACTTACTTTACTCACCATGTCCTAGAGGCCTTATTTTGATTTGTAAGCTCGTTTAATAAGGCTTTAGGTATAAACCTAAAGAGGTTCTCCTAAGAAGAGGTAAAATTCTTAAACGTGTGTATTTGTTTTATTTATTCTTCCACCTACATCAAACCTTATTAGACTATGATAATATACTAACAATATTATGATTATATACTAAGATTTTATTATGTTAATTTAATAACTCATGTCCATTTCCACTTTCATCAAATGGGAAATGAAATCATCAATCGTGTGTATGGTGGACTACCACCTCACAAACCAATATAATTCATTTTCCATCACCACCTTTAAATTCTAGATATAATGATGGATTAAATATATTTTTATGGTATTTATTAAATTATTAAATTTATATAATTATGATATCACATATACCTTCTTACATTCCATTTCGTGGGGGATACAATAACATCACTCGTGTGTACGGCGGACTACCGTATTGCGAAGCGATATGATTCGTTTTTCTATTACACTTTAAATGAAAGGTAGTAAGGTTAAAATTAATGAATATATGTGATATTTATGATATAACCATACTTCAGGAATAATAATATCACATCTAACTTCTTACCTTACAATCAATTGGAAAACAATAACATCGCTCGTCTGTATGTGTGGACTATCGTCTTCGTGTAGCAATGTGAAATGTCTTTCATTTTATTTTTACATGGATGGTAATAAGGATATAATTGATTAATATAAATTCTATATATGAAATAATTATTATTATTTAAATATTAATTATTTTTTATTTTCCTTTCATTTCATCTGTCAATGAAAATGGAAACAATATTCATGCGTACATACGGTCTACTGTCTCCATGAACGGTGTAATCTATTTTTTATCTCTAAATTTAATAGATTACTATAAATAAATATATAATTAATATTTATTATATTTATATCATGTTTAACTTTCTATATATAATTTAACCATTATCAAAGTAAAATAACCAAAATTACCAAACTAAAACATACATGAAAAATGAAGCATTTATCACCTGAAATAATGATTTTAACAAAGAATTGTTTATAAACAGGTGATAAATACTATAAGTAAATAATATATGGTATGAGATATATGATTATGGTATATTAATAGATTTATAATAAACCTATATTTATTATACATGAGTTTCAGACACAAATGAAGGAAATCAAACCTAAGGTAAGAGTTTCTTGTCTCACTTTTACTTCTATGAGAGATATGTCATATTCGCCACTTATTTATTTTGTGTGGTGTAAATAATTCCACTTTGATATTTTATATCATGAATATATTTTTATTCATGGTATTTAAAATTTCATTTGATGTTATTTTTTTATGGTGCTTATGATTCAGAAGTTACCAAAGTGGTGAGGGTTTATTTCACAATCTCATCATTATTTAGGATTGTTTTTGTGTAAGTCTCCCTTGAGATAATTATTTAGTATTTATATCTTAAAATCAATATATATTCTTCTGTTATGGTTATTAATGAACTTTTTTCAAATAATAGAACCATTTTCCTACTCTTTGGTTGAAATGTCCTAGAATTCCATGCAAATCTTTTTAAATTATATTGGATTATTTCAAGGCTGGGCGCTCAGATGAAACCCGATTCTGTGGCCCGGTGAGCCTGAATCAATTGTTCGAACTTTTTTTTTAAGTTTATTTAAAATAGCGCATGTGAGAAATTTTTTCAACTTCTAAACGGGTGCCAATATTAAAAAATATGAGGGCACCATTGTGTTCAGAACGAATAAATTACCCACAAAAGGACCTAACCTCAACCGATGCGGGTTGAGGGAAAAAGTTTATTTTCAGACTTTTTAAGAGAATTTAATAAAAGAATTTTCTTAAGGAAAATAAAATAAAATAAACTTTTAGTTTATTTTATTTAAATTTTGAATTTCATTGCAGTGTAACAGAAATACTAAAATGTCTTTCCCCATTTAATGGGTTAATCGAATACGGGATCGTTGGCACAGTCGAGTAGCTCTGAACTTGGAGATCTGACATTAGCGAGCGACGATTGAATAATATTCTATGATAACGACCACCATTATCCCTACATTCTTCCATCCTTTGAATGATCACCAATAATAATATCGGGCTTCGAATCAAGAAACAATGAACAACAACGGTGCATTCTTCGCCAGCGAATGATCAAACCTCGAGGTAGGGGTTTGTTCTTTGTGAAGTTGTTTCCCGTTCTTTCTTTCTAAGACAAAGAATGTGGATAAACCCACTAACAGGTTGATTTGTGGGCCATTTGTTCTTGAGGGGTGGAATTGTTTATCACGGGCTCGAAAGGATAGAAAATTAGAGTTAATATTCTCTCTTTTATTCTGACACGGAGGAATCAGGCCGACGCAAACAAGGTCGGATACCTCCATTGTGGGAATTCTTATGTTCTTCATGACTGAACCCCCTGATCGATGACAAGGATACTTTAAAACTATAGCAAGGACAACGAAGACTTGAGGACCCCGAAATCATTCATGGATATGAGAACGGACCACTGGAGCAAGTACAGTGGCCTGCTGAAGGACCCGCTGGTGGTGGCCGTGTGCGGGAGGTGGCACTCCATGGTGATAGAGGTCCCCACGGCATCGGCCTCAAGGTGGTGGGAGAGGGCCACCGGAAATAGCCTGCGGCGGGGTCTCTGGTAGACGCGGCAGGAGGGACCCATGGCGACTCGGGGGGTGGTCAGGTGGCGAACCCGCTGGGTTAACCAGGAGCGGATGCGGTGATCGCCGCCGTGTTTGGACAAGACAAGTCGTCCTGCTCAAAATGGGTAGGGTGGGAGAAGGTGGGTCAGGCCACCCCATCGGGTCGGGCCGCCCCATCGGGTCAGGCCACCCTAGCGGGCCAGGCTGGACCCACAGCCAAACGGGTCAAACCTGCGACCCAGCCGGTACGGGCCAGACCCATCCGGTATGGGCTGGGCCCAGCAGATCGGGTTGGGTCAGTGGACCCTAGGTCGGGTCGGACCGAACCCATACCCCACTAGACCCTTTTTACTAAAACATCCATAACTTCCAAACCGTGCGTCGGATTGACGAACCATTTACAGCATTAGGACCCTCGCGATGAGGTAATCCTTTTAACATACTCCAAGTGAATTTCCATGAATATTGAGATATGATCGATGGATTGAGAAGTAGATTCTCCCAGAATCAAGTGCACTATGAGTGGAAATCCTACGGCTGGTTGTGATGAGAAGGAAGTGATGAGAGAACCTCAGTGGGTAGCCAAGAGGACCTCAGTGGTCCCGTAGACGAATATTCGAGTGAACCTCAATGGCCTAAAAGATGAGTTGTCGAGTTGACCTTAGTGGCCAGGTAGACGAGTAGTCGAGAAGACCTCAGTGGCCCAGCAGACAAGTAGCTGAGTGGACCTCAGTGGTCCGACAGACGAGTAGTCGAGCAGACCTCAGTGGCTCGGTAGATGATTAGTCGAGCGGACCTCATTGGCCCGGTAGACGAGTAGCTGAGCGGACCTCAGTAGTCCGGTAGACGAGCAGTAGTCGAGTGGACCTCAGTGGCCTGACATATGAGCAGAACTCAATGACTCATCGAGAATGAGTCCCTCAGCAGTACAAGATGATCCATCTTTATGACTAATAATCTTGCTTTCTATACTTTAGGTTATACCTGTGTGGGTTGTCCATTGCCTCATGTGCACTTTTATTTTGTGATCTTTCTTTGTGGTTTGAGGTCTGAGCTGAGTATTGTGTTACTCACCCATGCACAGGCTTCACCCACACGTGTTGTGCCTTGTGCAAACAATCGAAGCTTTGACAGAGACCTTGGTGGTCCAGGACTAGGCGGTGCCTAGTGAGATCAGATAGGATAGGCGCACTCCTACGGCTTCCAGCAGCTACTCTACACCTACCCTTCAAGTAGGATTTTCTATGGATGTATCTATAGGGACCTTTGTACCTTTTTTCATCTTTTCTTTGTTGGTCTTATATTTTGGCCCCTTTACTTTCATCTTGTATTGTTTTACACTCTGTGGTTGTCTTAATGGAATGCATGTTTCTTTTTCAACATTATGGGCTAGGTTTGTGAGTGTGTGTGTGTGTGTACAGGTACTCATCTAATGCCTCACACTTGTAGGATAATTCCTTTGGTGCTAGTCGTTATCCCCTGGCCTTTGGGAGACGGGCTTAGGGTAGTCACGGAACAGGCCCCAGGGGATGGGTCATGACATTGGTACTTAAAATGATTGAGAAAATGTTATTAAGAAAATATGACTTTTTCTCTCTTCGATTAAGAATGATTTTTCACCAAAATCATTATTTTATAAAAATATTTTCAAACTTTTTGAAATTATTTATTAAATACATTTTTACCAATTTTTAATTTTTAAAAAAAATTAAAGGAATCTTTATGTCGTTTTCAAAATTGTTTGAATTTTACCAAAAATGTGAAAGGATTATTTGTGTTGACGTTTACAACAAGAATGGAATTTTCCACCATCATGACCACTCAGTTTATTAAATCTTATTTTATAAGTTTTAAATGTTTTTTTTCAAAGAAAATTATTTTTAAAATTTTTTGTAAACTTTTTACTTTAAAAGGTGATTTTCAAAGCACAAAGGTTATTTTCCTCAAGAATGTTTTTAATGAAATTTTCATGGTATTTATATTCATCAATAACATCAACATTTTATTGTACTTATGATCCACTTGGGATATGTTTTATTGATATCATCCTTATTATTTCTTTGGAAGTTTTATGATCAGTTTGACTAAGGATGTATAATTTTATTATCATTCACCATATTACTATGTATGGTTTATGATTATGTTTATTTGATTAGGGTAAGTATTAATATTTCATATGTTAGTTTTTAAATATTAATGTTTATATTGATTATGATTCACCCCTTTCATGTGAGGAATGAATTGGACTTAGTAAGTGAATGGTTGGTCCCGATTATAGATAGACCATCGATGCATTGAGAGGTCTTATGAGACAAATCAGTTGGACAAATTAGATGGGTTTCTACCCACATATTTAAACTATCTCATGAAAGGTCTTGACACTAATTTCCATGTGATTATTCGATTATTTATAATATCCATGGATAAGTTTTCATCTCATGTGACTATTTATATGCCTTTATTTGATCATCATTTATTTATGCCAAATTATGCTTAGTTTATTGATTAAATGACACGTGTTTCAGTTATTTATCTTTCCATATTGATTATACTTATTTATTCATGACATGTTATAATATACATTGACCCTTACTGAGCATTTGAGATCACCACTTTCTTATGTTTTATTTTCCCAAGATACTAGGAAGTGCTTTTTGATTCATATGGAGCAATACGCTATGCGGAATAGTGGTGTTCTAAAAGAAAACACTTAGTGTATTTTATGTTTTCAATTATAATATTAATTTTAAGTATATATCTAATTTAACAATACTACTAAACTATTCATTACTTGGGTATGTTATTCCTTGTATCTTATGCCAATGTAATAAAGTAACTAACAACTCTAAGCTAATAGAGTTAGGGTTTTACAGTGAATCGAAAGTGGTCAGAGCTTCATCATAAGCTCTTATTTTTTTTTACAGATGGTCATAAATATTTCATGGATGGCATGTGGTCAATTAACTGGAGTAATGTCATGATCAGTTGAAGATGGGGGAGGTGTGGTCGGTTAACTGACAGTGATATGTGATAGGTCCAGCCCACATTTTTTTCAAAGAAGAGATAAAATCGGATAGAGGAGGTTGTTTTTTTTAGTGTTGGTATCATGTGGTGGGGGGAAATTTTATTATCCCATGTTTTTTTTAATATTTGAAAGGATATTGTGCACATGTTTTTAGGGCATTTGCAGGGTTATAAAAAGGGAGAAACATGTGTGCTGCATATAGTGAGGAAAGAAGGCGTGGAGGAAAGAAGATATGTGGGTGGTGGTTTTTTTGTGTGTGTGGGAAATAGAGATTAGCATAAATTTAGCTTGTGGAATGGCATAATAAAGGTGTCTCAATGAAATAGTTTGTTCATTTTTTATCTCTGAGATGTGATGTTTTGTCACAAGACAATTTTTAGAGAGAAGATGGAGGCATATTGGGGTATGGATTTTCTATGCTATATTTTCAATTTAAGTTTCGGGATTTTATTTTAATTTTTTACTTTTTGATTATTAATTTAATTTTTGGGGATTTGCTATGTTTTTTTAATCCTCCACATTTAAGGATTTTCTAATGTTAAAAATTTGAATCTCTTTTTATTTCTTACTATTATTTTTTCTATTCTGTTTTCATTATTGATTTTGTTAATTTTTTTCAAAACTAATTTTTTATCCTATAATCGATATATTTTCTCCCTTACAACTAATATCATTTGAGGTTATCTATTTTTATTAATAATTATATATTTTTGATTCGTGTGAAGGGGTTTTTTACCACATTGAACTGTTTAACAGGAAAAATTATTTTACTCTATGGAAGAAACGAGTAAAAAATATGTTGGTTTGTGAGAAGACAATGAAGGAGTTGAATAAAAAATCATAGAAGTTAGAGACCATGAGTTATGGTGACTATAAAGATATGAGAGACTTATCTAAAAACATAATCTAGATGTATTTTTCTGATAATACTCTATGGGAGGTGATGAATTTGGCAGATCCATAGGTGATCTGTGAAAATCTTGAAAGTAGGTATAAATCTAAATTCCTCACAAATCATTTATATCTGAAAAATGATTGTATCATTTATAACTTCTAGAGAATAGATATTTAGGTAACTATCTCGATGATTTCACCAAACTTTTGATCGATCTATCTTCGATGGTGGACAAGATCAATGATATAGGTAATGTGGTACTTGTTGAAGTGGAAGAAGAAGAAGACAATTCTCTGCTTATCTTGGGTTCATTACCAAATTCATATGATAATCATGTCACCAAATTATTTTTAGGGAAAGTCACTCTAAATTTGGCTGATTTTATTTCATCATTTTTTATGAATGAGACTCAATGAAAGACCAATGATGTTGATTATTTAGGTAATATTGGTATTTTGGTTGTGACAGATTAACATGGAAATCAGAGAGGTCAGTCAAAGACAAGAAGAAAATTCAAGTGCTTCTTTTGTGACAAGGAGGTCCATGTGTAGAGAAATTGTTACACATTAAAAAAATATTTAAAAAGAAAAGAAGATTCATGAAACTGGTTCTGAGGATACCAATGTAATTTTTATACCGGGTGAGGGAGATTTAATTTCAATCGGCATCGATTGTCATAGCTCATATCTATACACTAATTGAGTTGTTGATTCAACAGTGTCATACCATATTTCACCAAGGATGGAAAAAATCACTTCATATGAAGAAGGTGACTTTGATAGATTGAATATGGGAAACTAAGATTCTTCTGGTTTCATTGGTGTTGGTGGTATTTGTATCGCCATAAATGCAGGTTGTGCACTGATATTAAGGGATGTACGATATGTAATAGATATACGTCATAATTTTTATCATCTTGTACTCTTGATAATGAAGAGTTCTGGAGTTCATTTGATAATGGAATATGAAAATTATCTAGAGGATTGATGGTATATGAGTGGGACAGAATGGTTGAAACACTTTATAGGACCGATGTGAAGGTGAAAGGTGAAGTAAAGAATGTTGTTATGAAGAGAACTTCGTCAGTTTTGTAGCACGGATGATCGTCATGCATGATTCGAAGAACATCGACTAGGATGAAGAAAGTTTGAAAGCTGGAGAGGGTTAGGTCAAGTGTTTTCGGTCTTACACCTAATTCATTTTCTTCAAAGAATGTCACTAGTGAAGAAAGAATTAAAATCAATGATTGGGGAGATGTGCTGATAGGTACAGACTGATCAGAGGATGTTGATAAGAGGGGTCAATTAGTTTATGCAGGTACTCCTTATTATGTGGCGATTGTTGTTATGAGGAGCCAAGTGTTGTTGGTTCCAGTCTTTTTCCTTAGTGAAGTGTATGCATAGGTATGATGAAGACTCCAGCGTTCGGATTTATTTTGTAGGGGGGTATCAGGTTTATGTCAAAGGTGCAAAAGAGCATCGTCATATTTTCGGGACAGGTTGATTGTTGGTGTGAAATCAACTGGTTTTCTTTCCAACTAAGTTCATTGGAATTCATCTCCTTCTTTATTGGATTGAAGGAGGAGATTTATAAATTCATCCAATGTTTTTTTTCAAAGAAAATATAAAATTTGATAAAAGAGTTTTATTTTTTTCAGTGTTTTCATCACGTGGTGGGGGATACATTTTTTATCTCATGAATATATTTTTTGAATACTTGAAATTATGTTGCGCACATGTTTTTAGGGCTTATAGGGGCTTATAAAAATGGAGCAGTAGGGGTGCTGCATATGATGAATAAAAAATGGAAGAAATAAGATACATGGGTGATGGGTTTTTTAGCATGGGAAGCAAGGATCAGTAGAAATTCAACTTATGCAACGACTCAATGAAGGTGTTGCAATGATGCAATGTGTTTGATTTTGATCTCTGAGAGGTGATGTTTTTTCACAAGACAATTTTCAGAAAGAATGCGGAGTTGTATCAGGTTATAGATTTTTTCACATGTTTTCTAAGTTGTATTTGCAATTCATGTTTCAATCTTTTACTTGGATTTTGTACTCTCTGATTATTAGTGTAATTTTTCAGAGTTTCCCTATGGTTTTTTAATCCTTTGAATTGGAGGGTTTTTCCACATTAAAAATCTACATCTCATTTTATTTTTTGCTATTATTATTGCGATTCTGTTTTTATTGCCGATTCTCACAATATTTTGTCACAACTATGTTTTTAGACCATAACCAATCTATTTACTCCTCAACAATTGGTATCAGAGGAGGTTATTCATGTTTCTTGCTGATTAGATATGGATGATTCAAGCAAAGAAATTTATTTCCACACCAAACTGTTTAACAGGTAAAATGATTTTACTCTAGGTAGCAATAAGTAAAAAATACTTTGGTTTGTGACAAGACAGTAAAGGCATTGAAGAAAAAATCGGAGAATATGGAGACCACGAATGATGGTGACTGACAAGATATGATAGAGTTAGTGAGAAGCATAATCTAGATGTATTTGGATGATAATACTCTGCGGGAGGTGATGAATCTGACAAATAAAGAGGAGATCTACGTGAAGCTTAAAAGAAGGTATGAATTGAAATCCCTCATAAATCTTTTATATCTAATAAAACGATTGTATTGTTTGCAAATGACAAAGAATAGAGATTTGGGTAACCATCTTGATGAGTTCACTAAACTTATGACAGAGTTGTCTTCGATGGCACTCAAGATTGATGATAAAGGTTATTCAGTACCTGTTGAAATGGAAGAAGAATACAAAGTTTTGCTTATCTTGGGTTTGTTTTTGGATTCATATGATAATCTCGTCACCACATTGTTGTTTGGGAAAGACACTTTAAAGTTAGATGATGTGATTTCATCGTTTTTGATGAATGAGACTCGATAAAAGTCCAGTGATGGTAATTCTTCATGTAATAATGGTATTTTGGTTGTGATAGATGAATGCGGTAATTAGAGAGGTCAGTCGAAGACAAGAAGAAAAATCAAGTGCTTATTTTGTAACAAGGAGGACTATGTGAAGAAAAATAGTTACGCTTTAAAAAGGCTTAAGGAAGAAAAAGAGATGCATGACACCGATTCTGAGGATACTGACATACATGTTATATAGGGTGAGGGCGATTTACTTTCGATATGCGTTGATTGTCGCAAGTCAGATTTGTATACCGAATGGGTTGTTCATTCTGAAGCCTCATACCATATTTCACCAAAGTGAGAAATATTCACTTCATATGAAGAAGGTGACTTTGGTAGATTAGAGATGGGAAATGAAGATTATGTTGGTGTCATTGGTGTTGGTGATATTTATATCACTGCAAATGTTGGTTGTGTGCTGATCTTGAGGGTTGTGCAACATGTGCCAGGTATACACCATAAATTGTTATATGCTTGTACTCTTGATTATGATGGGCTCAGGAGTTCGTTTGGAAATGGAATATGGACATTATATAGGGGAATGGTGGTATATGCATGAGGCATAATGATTGACACACTTTACAAGACTGATGTGAAGGCTTGAGGTGAAGTGACAAATGTAGTTGCGAAGAGGACTTCATCGGTTCTGTGGCACAAACGATCGTCATGCATGAGTTGAAGACTGTCGACTAAGAAGAAGAAAATTTAGAAGCTGGAGGAGGTCAGGTCAAGTGTTTTAGGTCTTACACCTAATTCATTTTCTTCAGAGAGTGTCACTAGTGAAAAAAGAATTGAAATTAAAGATTGAGACGATGCGCTGAGAGGTACAAATAGCTCGGAGGAGGTTGAGAAGATGGAGCAATTAGTTTCTATAGGTACTCCTGATTATGTGATGATCGCTGTTATGGGAGTGCCAAGTGTTGTTGGTTTCAGTCTTATTTAGCAGGGCAGTGCAAACATAGGTATGATAAAGACTTTGGCGTTTGGATTTCTTTTGCAGGGGAGCTATCAAGTTTCTGTCATAGCTGCAAAAGAGCGCCGTCATATTTTCTGCAGAGGTTGATGGTTGGTGTAAAATCAACCAATTCACATTCCAACTGAGTTCATTGGAATCCATCTCTTTCTTTATCGGTCTGAAGGTGGAGATTGACAAGTCCAACCCATGTTTACTGTTTTTCAAAGATCTGATAAAATCAGATAAAGGAGTTTGATTTTTTTTAGCATTGGCATCACATGGTGGGGTGATATTTTTCTTATCCCGTGATTTTTTTAGTATTTGAAATGATGTTGTGCACATGTTTTTAGAGCTTTTGATCACTTCAGCGGTTGTTTCATGCGGCCGGTATATTGCGCGTGCCTCCTTCATGCGGTCAATACATCCCTTTGCCAAATTTTTTAACCTACAAAATTAAAAACGAAAACTCAGTACAAGCTTTTTCCAATTAGTTTCAAAAATAATAAAAGAATTAAAAGAATGTTGAAATTAGTCAGTAACACCTTAAATTCAATTATCCAATTAAAGTTGGGTTTCATTTAACAAATTAGTTCCAAATTAAATTCAAAAATCAATTTCCCAATTCAATCACATTACAAAATTACAATCATGGTTTTGTAACTCATAATAAATTCAAGTAAAGTCCAAAAATACAATAAAATTCCACATTGAAAATTCCTTGAAAAATCAAAGATAAAACATCAAATTTAATTTGTTAATCATGCATGAATTTCACAATTGAATAAAAAATTATATTTCAAAAATCAATGTATGACTTTTCCAAGTTGATTCAAAATTAATCAACATTACTTTAAAATGAAATGAAGAGACTTTAAAAGGATGGGCACTGTCAAATGACCGTTATAAATTTCATTTATTTATTTTAACGTCTGCTTTACATATATTTGTATAAATTTCTTAAAGGGGAATATTTCAAAGTACAATTACGGCTGGGCTCGTCTGGAAAAGATAAGGTTCTGAGGAAAAGCCACCCAAATACACAGAAATAAAGTAAAAATAAAACGAAATAAAGCATTAAAATACGCTGATTCGTTATTCCCGCGGTCAAACTTGGTCAAAAGTGACATCACGAATGTACCTAACGTTAACTCATAACTAAATATGTTTAACAACAGTAATAATAATAAAAATTATTTTTATTATTATAACAGAATTATCATCGATTTTGTAATAAATAAAAATCTTAACATCATCACATTGAGGTTATTGGTGTCTTGGTTTTTATGATTCTTGTCAAAATTGAACAAATTAAAAATAACTCCAACGCCCACCTGCTTTCGATTTCATTTAAAGGTATCAAATATAAATTAGATAATGTCTCGCCCTTTTTTTTTTTTTAATTTCAATTTTTTTTTGCAAGGCTATTTATTTTCATTTTAAAACACACTTACCTCTGTTTGATCAAACCATTCATGACTACTAAAACACACCGTTTTTTTACCCCAAAAAAAATGTAATTTAATTCACGCTGACATATTCCGTCCAAGATGATGCGTATTAACATTAAAATGTAGAATTTTAAATGTGGGGTTGAGTTTCCTAAAAAACATACTTTAAAAATATCTTATCCCATATATTTTTTAAATGAAAAGCCTCTTGGGTTCCATTTTAGGATACTACCACCATTTGGATTTATCAACCATCATCAATTATCAATGTTAAAAAAAACGTTGATAAATAAGATACTTTTATTAGTGGTGATAAAAGTTATATTTTATCGATATTTTTTTTAACGCTGATAAAAGTACCGTATTTACCGGCGTTTTTTAACACTGATAAAGGGCACTTTTATCGACGTTTTTCTTAGTTTGGATAAAAGTATGTCTTTTATTAGCATTAAAACAATTGTTTTTAGCATTGGTAGAAGGTATATTTCATAAAAAAAATTATATATCATTAAAAATCATATATAAATATATAACTATATTTATAATGATATAAATATAATATATTTTATAAAATATGATATCTGTAATACGAAATATGCAATCACACTTGATATATAAGATATTTAGTGGAAAATGATTTATAAAATAATTAGAAAAATAATATAAATTAAAAATTTGCTAATTATTGTTGAGTAATAGCCATTTAATAACAACTTGAAGATATAAAAAATCTATAAATCAATAAATGATCTAAAATAAGTTGAAAACATGACTCGAACTTCAAACAGTCACGACTTTTGATCCGGATGTCCGTTTAAACTCTACCACATATCAAATCGAAGCTTGCGAAAAGATTTACGCCGTGTTGATAATGAGAAACCTCAATCGTCATTTTTTTGGGTAAAAAAAGATCCAGAATGTCTCCAAAACTGTGTTTTTTCCTGGTACCTTCATTTTGTAACATTTGATGGGATTTCATCTTCGTTTAAGGAAGTTTTCTTATGTTTTTTATGGTGACTCAATTTATTTGCAAGGCTTACACTCATATAAAAATTATGACGGTCAAATTTTATCATTTTTCATGTTGTACTATTATTTATAATTAAATATATACACATGTATACATATTTGTATATATTTACACCTAAAATTTTAATTTTATAATTAAATAAAATATCTTTCTAAATATATAAACCATATCTAAATAAAAAATAATATTCATTTTATTTAAAATAAAAATGTATAAATATTTATATACCCATACAATGTATATTTAATGTTTATATATATATATATATAAATATATTTGTTTGTGTGTATTAACAAACAAATATATATTTATCTATGTATTCTAATATATGTACATAAATTTTAATGTATAATATATGTAAACAAATATAAATATTTATAATTATATTTACAGACACACACACACATCAATAAATAGATATATCAAAAAATAGAGAACAAAACAATATATAAGAGTGGTAAAAACGCATATCCATGAGGGGGAGGTCTCAGGTTTGAAACCAGGTGAAGGCAGGGGCGCGTGGGGGTGGGCAGCAGGTTCTCTAGCATTGATAAAAGGAGGTAAGGGTCTCCAATGATGTAGGGGAAGGGCTAGACAAGCACTAATTGGGGGGGGGGGCTACGAATTTACATAAAAATATTTTTTTACTTTTACCAACCCTAAAAAAATGATGATAAAAGTCACATTTTATCAGTGTTTTTTTAGCACCAATTGAAGACCCATTTTATCATCATTTTTTTAACACTAATAAAACATACCTTTATCATCTCTTTTGTTAGCGCTGATAACATGAACCCCTTTTTAACGAGGCTTAGAACAACATCATTTTTAGCGTTGATAAAGACTTTCTAACTCTTTTAAAATCCACTTATGTAGTAGTGGGAGACCCTTAAACAATATCTTTCTCGATAATAGTGAATACAATTGGTAAATCAACAATCAATCAATAATACTCAAAGTTTCCACTCTGAAGAATAATGATCATCATATTTGAACCACCATTATCCTTGTGAATCCTCACAAACTCTAATAACTTGAAATCCAAAACATTGTATATTTAGTGATACCAAACCTCATTGTATTTTTGATATACCATTACAAGTAATATTTTTACCTAGAAAAATATCACTTTGACTATCACAAAATGATACATATTTGTCTTGGTCAAAACCTAGTTCTTGAATTAAATTATTCTTCCAAAGAAACTATTTAGGAGTTTTAGTTATTAAAATGAAATCAACACCAATTGTAGAGAATGAAACACAAGATTAAAATATAGACTATTAATTCATACCTTTTGTTGGGGTGCGGAGCCCGACGCCGCAGCGGGAGTCATTGTAGAAAACACAGAAGAGAAGATTCACCCAAAAGCCTTTTATCACCCGAAGGAATTTTACACACCACCTGAAGGATTTTTAACAACGCACCCGAAGGATTTCTCTCTCAACACACCCAAATACATTTTTCACACCACACCCATGAACGTACCATTTTGATGTACCGCTGATCATCACAACTGGGACACACCACTTGATCTCCATAACCAAGAGGACTTTCAATACATGGCACCGTCATCATCTATGTGCACACACTTTCATTCACCGCCGTTGACATGCCATCATCGTCACCATCATCGTCTCTACTTCATTCGTCTTCATCATCTCTTCGCATGAGTTACCGCAAACGCGGCAACCCTTTCCCTATTCTCTCTTGGAGACTACATCTTTGCCAGCCCATATTCCAAAACATGCTACCACATCCACTTATATAGACATCATGTCCATATCTCCATTAATGCGATCAACATTCATTATTTCATTAATTAATATTGGGAATAACTATCCAATAATGTTGGGAGAAAATCCTCCATTAATGTTGAGAAAATCTCTATATTAATAATTTTCTCTCTCCTCAATATTTAAAATTTAAATCAAAACATCCCAACAATCTCCACCTTGATTTAAAATTCAAATACTTCACATTCATCTCCACCATCTGGGTCAATGTGATCGTCAACTCCACTAAGCTCCAAATGTCACCCAATGAACGGAACACACCGCATGACACCTACAACCAAGAATACTTTCGATATTCCAGCAACACTCCTGATACCACCATCATTTTCCAATTACATTCTTCCAAACGCCCGATAGACCACCTAACCAGAGAAAATTCAGCAGTCTTCCACAAAACTCTGAATGTCACCAACAACGAAACATGCATCATGACTCCAGCTAGTCAATCAGACATTCGATATCCCAGAAACACCTATGGTACTGCCGTTGTCTTCTGATAACATCTAACTCATTGAGAAGCTGCTCCACCAGATGCCTGCCACCATGTTCTGCAATCGGGCACTTCAACCAATCCATTTGATATCACTGTTGGGGTGCAGAGCCTAGCACCACAGCGAAAGTCATTATAGAAAACACATAAGAGAAGATTCACCCGAAGGCCTTTTATCACCTGAAGGAATTTTACACATCACCCGAAGGATTTTTAACAACGCATCTGAAGAATTTCTCTCTCAAAACACCCAAATACATTTTTCACACCACACCCATGAACGTACCATTTTGATGTACTACCGATCATCACAACTAGGACACACCGCTTGATCTCCGCAACCAAGAGGACTTTCGATACATGGCACCATCATCATCTACGCGCACACGCTTTCATTCGCCGTCATTGACACGCCATCATCGCCGTCGTCATCACCTCTGCTTCATTCGTCTTCATCATCTCTTCGCATGAGTTACTGCAAACACAACAACCCCTTACCGACTCTCTCTTGGCAGCTACATCTTTGCCAGCCCACATTCCAAAACATGTTACCACATTCTCTTATATAGATATCATGTCCATATCTCCATTATTACGTTCAACATTTATTATCCCATCAATTAATATTGGGAATAACTCTCCATTAATGTTGGGAGATAATCCTCCATTAAGGTTGAGAAAATCCCACCATTAATAATTTTCTCTCTCCTCAATATTTAAAATTTAAATAAAAAAATTCCAACACCTTCCCCTACAATGATAATCGAAGAATCACAAATAATCCTTCGAAAATCAATGTCCCCTTCCATATGTAAGTCTTCAAAATCATAAAGCATTATTTTTCCACTGCTAAAACAATGTTTCGTATTAGATATGCCATAATGAAATATAAAAATATATTTCATGACAATTCAAATTTCATTACCGAGAATAGAGTGGAAACAAATTAATATACTAACTACATAACCCATATCAAACCTATTATAAACCAATTCATATATAAAAAACTAAGTTGCATGTGCATGTAGAATACATTTCATTTCCCATTTATGTTCATCACTAGATGCAATTTTTTAGAGCTAGGTTTAAAGTACAGAGCATGATGTGTACTTATCTCATTATCTTTACCCATTCTATATATCTCGAGTACCTTATCAATATACCTCTCTTGATATAAACACAATCTCTTGAACTTTCTACCATGAGTGATCAATATAACAAGAATATATTATCATGACCCAACCCCACCATGACTCCTTCGGAGTTGGAAATAAGAAAAAGTATGACCCCCCAAGTTTTCCTCTAATATACTAGGGGTTGATGACGATTATCGAGGGAATAAGTGTCACGACTCCCTCCCTCCAAAGGTACATCTCTTGGGCTAGCAATGAATGAAGAGAGATAATGACCCCTAAGTCATGCCTCCAGTAGGCCCCAGGTTGACAACTAGCACCGAGGGTATACAAATATCATAAATGTGAGTCATTACCCAATATAATAATAGTACTGAGAGATATAATAAATCAACCGTAAGTAACTCCAAGACATAATATAAAAAGGAAACCAAAATCATCCCACAATGCTTATATGAGTAAAATAGATACAAATTAAAGTCTCCAAATAAATACCCAAAATAAAAGCTAAACCAACAACACAACAATAGCCCAAAGGTCCAAGCTAGTAATGTTTAGCACGGTCCATGTAGTTCTCCTGAAAACCTGATTTTTTTGTATATATGAAAGGTGATCATTCAAGTATACCTAGAAGGGTCATACCAAAGTCTCTAATGCACATAACAAGCCTGTGAGAAGACAGTAGAACCAACGACACCTAACACTACTACGAAATAGACCTTTAACATCACTAGAAATGTCCTTTATTAGTGATTGAGAAGCACTGACTACTAGAATGAGATTAAAAGCCCTAGTCTTTTATCAGCACTAAAAAAACACTGATAAATGAGCACTTTATCAGCGCTAAAAAAACAATGATAAAGGGGTCCTTTATCAATGATTTTATTTAGCACCGATAAAGAGGACCTTTATCAGTGCTTATAGAAGCACTGATAAATGACACATTTATTGGTACTAATAGAGGATCATACAACACCACACTACAGCTCCAATGCAATGTGTTGTAACAGCACACCACAACACCAGAAACACACCAGATATCAACAAAATCAATTACCAATACAAAATTTAAATGAAATTAAATTTACAACACAAATAAAAGAAAAAAACTATATTATAGACATTTTAAACATTGGTTCATGCAATTACATAAGTACAAAATTACATACATTAAAAAACATCAATGTTCCTTTGTCTTTTGATCTTGACCCCGACTCATTCTATTGCTGAAAAATCACCACTTTTCGAGCAAAAGAATTCACCTGTATATAAAAAAATACCATATTAGTAATAATATAAAGAAATAAATTAACAGAAAGTGTTAATTTTACTAAAATTAATGTCAATTTTAAATAAAAAGACACACTTGGAGTCATACTAATCACACCGTGAATTATATTGTGGTGATTATAATACCAAAATGTCTTAAATGACTTGTGGATCATTTTCCTAAAGTATCAAAACAATATTAATGTGTTTTCTTGGTTTTGAGTCTGTCGCTTGTCTTTTTTACTAAAATGTCATTTTAAAATAGAAACACGTACTTTGATTCATAATGGTCACATAATTTCTAAATTTTATGTGATATTGATTCTTACACATCATAAATGACTTCTGAATCATTTTCCTAAATTATCAAGACAATCCGAGTGTGTTTGCTTGGTTTTTGGTGAGTGATACTTTTTGAACTAAAATGTCGATTTTAAACTGACAACGAACACATTGAGTCATATCGAGCACACCGTGTATCATATTGAGGTATGACTAATTAATACATGTCAAAAATAACTTATGGATCATTTTTCTAAAGTATCAAAACAATATGAATTCATTTTCTTAGTTTTGAGTAGGTCAGTTTCCCTTTTTACAAAAATTGATGTCAATTTTAAATAAAAAGACACACTTGAAGTCATACCTATCACACCGTGAATCGGATTGAGGTATGACTAATTCTTAGATGTATAAAATACCTTATTTATTATTTTCCCAAATCATCAAAACAATCTAAATTCGTTTTCTAGATTTTGAGTACGTCAATTGTCTTTTCTACTAAAATGACATTTTAAATCGGAAACACAAATTTTTACTCATAATGATCACATCGCATGTAGGTTTGACATGAGACAAATTTCTATATGTCAAAAATGAATTATTAATCTTTTTTCTAACTTATCAAGAAAATATGAGCATGTTTGTTCAGTTTTTAGCAAGTGACACTTTTTGAACTAAAATGTAGATTTTAAACTTATAACAAACATTTTGAGTCACACTAGGCACACTGCGTATCAGATTGAGGTTTAGATAATTTTTACATGTCTTAAATGACTTATGGATCATTTTCCTAAAGTATCAAAACAATCTTAATGTGTTTTCTCAGTTTTGAGTAGGTCAATTTTCCTTTTTACTAAAATTGATGTTAATTTTAAATAAAGACGCACTTAGAGTCATACCTGTTACACCGTGCATCGGATTGAGGTGATGATTATTCCTAAATGTCCCAAATTACATATGGATTGTTTTCTTAAAGTTTCAAAATAATCATAATATTTTTTCTATGTTTTGTGTAGTCACTTTTCTTTTTTACTAAAATGAAATTTTAAACTTGAAACACATACTTTGACTCATACCGATCACATCGTGTATCGGTTTTATATGAGACCAATTCTTACATGTTATAAATGAATTATGAATTGATGTCCCAAATCATTAAGGAAATTTGAGTGCTTTTTCTCAATTTTCAATGAGTGACACTTTTTGAACTAAAATGCCAATTTTAAACTGATAATAGACACATTGAGTCATACCAGACATATCATGTATTATATTGAGGTAAAAATGATTCTTAAACATCAAAAATGACTTATGTATGATTTTTATGAAGTATCTAAACAATTTGAATGCATTTTTTTGGTTTTGAGTAGCTGAATTGTCCTTTTTACTAAAATTTATGTTAATTTTAAATAAAAAGATTCACTTGGAGTCATACCGGTCACACTATGCATCGTATTGAGGCGTGGATGATTGCTACATGTATCTAAGGACATATATATAATTTTTTAAAGTATAAAAATAGTTTTAATGCATTGTTTCAGTTTTGATTAGGTCGGTTGTCCTTTTTAATAAAATTGATTTCAATTTTAAATAAAGACACACTTAGAGTCATACTGGTCACACAATGTGTCAAATTGAGGTGAAGTTGATTCCTATATCTCCCAATTGACTTGTGGATCATTTTCTTAAAGTATCAAAATAATCTGAATGTGTTTTCTTGATTTTTAACACATCACTTTTCTTTTTTTTACAAAAATGTCATTTAAACTTGAAATACATACTTCGAATCATACCAATCACATAGTGTATCAATTTAATGTGACACTAATTCTTACATGTCATAAATGATTTTTGAATTTATTTCCTAAATTATTAAGAAAATAAAAGTGAATTTTCTTGGTTTTTAGTGTGTGAAAGTTTTTGAAGTAAAATATCAATTTTAAACTGATAACAGACACTTTGAGTCATATAGGGCACATCATGTATCAGATCGATGTGTGGTTGATTCCAAAATGCCAAAAATGAATTATGGATCATTTTATTAAGGTATTAAAACAATATAAATTTGTTTTATTAGTTTTGAGTATGTCAATTTTCTTTTTTACTAAAATTAATTTCAATTTTAAATATAAAGAAGTACTTGGAGTCATACCGGTCACATCGTGTGTCCGATTAAGGTGCAGTTGATTCCTACACGTCCCAAAGTCTTAATATACTCCTAATTATCAATGTTACTATGATTTGAATTGAATTTTATTGTCCAACTTCCAACACTATATACTAATTTGATGTTCTTAGCTAAAAAACCTTTCTCATAATTGAAATCTATAAGAGTAGAGGAAGCTAAAGTTCCCATTATATCATGAGAAGTCACCATAATGGGAACATGAGATTCCTCCACTCTTATGGATTTCAATGAGAAAAATTTTTCTGATAAGAACATAGTCTCAATATGCAGTGTTGGTAGGTCGACAAAGAAAGGTAATGAAAAATGTGATAACATTCGTATAAAGGAAAATTTCATCTCTTTTTTGTCTTGTTTTAGATAGTTGAAAGAAAAATACGACTTCTCAAAAGATCTATGAAAAATACTAAATAAGTATTAGATAAAAATGGTAAATAATTAACTTAAAATAGTAGATAAAAAGATGATAAAATTAATTAAATATGTATTAGGGATTCACCTTTTCATAATGGTTGTATGCATTTGTGACACATTTCATTATTTTCATCATCTTAATTGTAGGCTCAAAGTCCAATCTCTCTTGGACATGAGCTACTTCAAACAAACCACCCCAACTCGAACAAAACAATCCACCTGTATAATAAAAAAATTATTATATGAGTAATACTAAAAATAAATAAATTAAACATAAATATGAAATAATACATTATTTCTATGGAAGATATAAATGTTATCATAACTAAGATGGTTTTCTGTAATAAACTCACTGACTATGGAAAAGTTTCTCAAAATAAAGAATAGATAGTGTGTAAGGGGAATTCATAGATCAAAGGAATTTGTATTTATGATAAATTTACTCCCATAGATTGGTTGAAAACTATTTGAATTTTATTGGCTATTAAAGTGAAAATTTAGTTAAAAGTATACCAAATGGATGTCAAATCTATGTTCCTCAATGGCGTTCTTAAGGGGGAAGTATACATTGAGAAACTTGATGGGTTTATTATATATGAAAATGGGAGAAAGGTTTGACATTTAAAGAATTTTTTCTATAAGATAAAGAAATAACTGAGGACCTGGTATTTATGGTTAGATCAATACCTAATAAAGTTTTTTTTAGTGAGGTGGAGTTGATAATAGCCTCTACATCAAGAAGGATAATGATCAAAGGATTTTGGTACTCATATATGTTGAAGACATAATATTTTAGGAATGGACAAAGCACAATGAAATTTTTTTGTGGTTCATATGAGGTTAGATATTGAGATACTTATTATTGGTGAGTTAAACATTTTACTTGGTTTATAGGTGAATCAAGGAAATTATAGCACATTAATTTCTCAATCAAAATATAAAAAAGAGGTTCCCAAGTGATTTGTAATGGAATATTCCAAAATAATGACCACATTGACTGCTATATAGACGAATTTTTCAAAATTTGATGATTGAAAAGAGGTAGATGTCATTGAATATAGGTATTGGGAGCCTATTATACCTCACAACAACATGATCCAACATTGGGTTTGATATATTTCAAGTCGTACATTACTAATGTTGCCCTGTGGAGGTCCAAATGCTATTAGGGAAGACGATACTTCAATATATCTAAAAAATAGTGAATTTTGGGTTGTTTTATTATAGTATATTGAAAATTGAGTTGTTGGGATACACGAATATGGTCTAGGAAGTTTCGGTGGATAACTGAGGGAAAGTATAGATATCGGAAAACCTAGATTTCGTTCGAGCCTTGGTTTCGTTCGACCCTTGAATCATTCGAGCATTGGATTAGAGATTCAGAAGAGTTGGTATAACAAACCTAATATTTTACACATACCATTACATGATTTTAAGTATAATAAAACATCATATTATAACATAATGATCGTGAAGTCTAGTGTCTTGGAAGATTAGGTACATAAAACTAAAAACATAGGACTAAATAAAACATTTCTTTATTTAATCATCATAAAGAGATCCTAACTTATATTGTGCTCATATATATTCATATGGTAACCTAGGGATAACATGATCAATGGGATGAGCTAAAAGTCCAGTAAGTAGAAAAGCATAGTAATAAATATTTATCACATGAGTTATAAGGCATGCCATAATGATATAAAAATTCATGGAGCATGTGAAATCATAACATATAAACATGGGGCCATATAAATATGGAGTCATAATAATGTGGAAGCAACATAAAAATGACTTTATCATGAGTCAAGTATTGTTGCACATTGAGGATCACAAGTCAAGGTTAACCACCAAGACTGTTGCACATGGTAGCACAAGTCAAGACTAACCGCTAAGACTGCTGCACATAACGTCTCATGAGACTCAAAATTACTCAATGAATTGGAGCACTATTTGAGTGCACCCATCTTAACAAGTTCATGAATATTATTTCCACATTATTAATCATACATAATCAATCATACATAAACATAAGGGTACCCATGGAAAAAATGAGTATCATAATAATGTCATAAAGCATAATGAATGGGTGTATCATACACGTGTCCATGAAAAAATGGAGTTAGATCAATAATGGACATTAATAAGTCATAATAGGCATATATCATAATAATTTATGTCAAATATAAGTTACAAAATGTAAAAGGAGTATTTAATAATTTTTAGCATTAAAATAGTTTAGTGCGGTTTTAAGGAAAACACTAATAAGAATATAAAATAGAAAAAAGAATAATATTTTGTAAAAAACCAGAAGTTATACAAGAATGTTTTAATAATAAAAATTCTGGTTTTATAAAAAAAAATATGGATTAAAAAATATAGTATAATGAACTTGAAATTAGGTATGAATTCAGAAAGTTCCCTTAAAAAGGGTTTGCTTATCGAAAAATATTGAGGAGGGAATCATTTAAAAACATGTATATCCCCAAAAGATAATGAGGGATGAATCTTGAAACATGAGTTTTAAGAATATACATTGTATTTAGAATTTTTACAAGAAAATAAAATATAACTTCGTTTGGGTAACAAGAAAGATGTAGCAACTCGAAGGAATATAGGAGGTTCGACTAACATCCCTTATAGAATATCGACATGGTATCAGGTGTACTTTGGAGGGCTTAATGAGAAAGGGGTTTATCATATTTTAAACATAAATAGGTAATTATGTGAGAGGTGTGAAATCATACCCCATAATTAGGAACTACACATAAAAGGACATAAAATAGAGAAGATTCTTGAATAAATGTGAGAAAGAGAGGATCCCTTACCTTATGTCTGATGGTGTTCTCCACTTGTTATTAATGACTTGAATAGTCAGATTAAGTTCATTAATTAATAATTATAGAATATCTAATACAAGTTATTGATTTATTATAACCTTATTATGTTCATTCATGTTCTTTTTGATGAGTTAAGATGTTTAATTTCCTTGTTTGGGAGCGTTTGCTTCCTTGTTTTTAATGACCGGTTCACTTATATTCATGTTCAGATAAACATGCAGGATGAAAATGGTTGCCTAGAATTTAAGTTATATGACATTAGTAAACATACATAATATTAAATGGTTATAAAATTCATTTGGTTATTTATAGTGAAGGTGAATCATTATATAAAACATTAATGATAAACTCTTGGATTAATTTGGCGATTTTTCTCAATATTAACTTGTTTTGTATTATTATTTTACATCATGTGTGAAAAATGATTATAAAACATAAAATAAGATAAAATAAATTTTTAATAATCTATTTCAACCATAAAAATGGTTTACTGACTATAATTGAAGATGGTAATATAAATTGATAACCCGTCATCCTTGAATGTGATAAATTAACACATCTCAAATGATGTTTTCGTTTCTTTCATATAAAAGAAAGGGAAAGTAGATATGACAATGAATTATCCCATTATCACAACAAAATTAAAGTAAATTTATGGTACTAGAGTTTTCATACCATTTGGATGAAGAGAGTCTAGGAAAGAAAAGAGAACAAAGTAACATGAAAAGAAATTGAAAGAAAAGAAAAGAGGAATTTACCTCTTGATATAATCATCCTTGAGAGACTCTTAAGGGGAGAGAATTTGGTCTTTTGAGGAGACCAAAGGATGATGGACATGGGGGGGGGGGATCTTAGTGAGATATTTCGGAAGAATTTAGGGAAGTCAAAAGTTTTGAGAGGAGTGAAGAGAATAGGGGAGTGTGGGTGGTTTTTATAGTGGAGGGGAGGAGAGATTTCTTAATATTTTAATCATTAGTTTATCACTTTTTCATAATACACTCAATATTAATGATTTTTGTGACAAAAATAGTAATATGTGCATGTGAGTTCAAACCCAAGGTGATTACATCATCCATGACTCAATAAATAGTGTATTTAACATATAATTTATATATACGGTAAATTACTGTATTTTACTATTCATAAAAAAATTTAAGTACTTTAGAAAAATACCAAAAATTCACCCTAACCACTTTTAAATGTGTAGAATCCAAAAATGAGATCCATTTTTCAAAAATAATTTTCTAAATATGATTAATTTAATTTTTTTAATTAAAATCATAATTTTCTAAACTTTTGTTTCTTTAATTAATAAATGGTGCTTCGGTCTTTGACCGAGGCATTACCCAAAAAAAACTTATAAAAATACAAACACTTTTACTATGGTCATATTATCACTTATAAGGTTCCTAAATTTTATTTAAACATTCAAGGGTGATGCTACTATTATTTTGGTCTATTTACTATTCATAAGGTTAATATTACTATTCATAAGGGTAACATTACTATTCATAATGGGTAGTTACTATTCACAAAAAATTAAGTTTGTCTTATCAGACTCAAAACATCTTACTGATCGCAACCGTGTATGTCATATTTTCAAAATTCAAGACACATAAGTGGTAATATTAGGTTTAAAGGTCACATAGTACTTAGTAGTTCATTGTATTGTGGTTTCATGCGATTATATGACATAATTATAAGAAGAAAATTTCCATTGATAAAACATTGGGTCGTTACAGTTGGAGCCTTGATTCTAGCCTAGATTTGAGCTTAGATTTGACAACAAGGAGCATCAGTAGTAGGTGGATTCTGCGGAGAGTTTGAGATATTATGAACTGGTTTGTGATGGTTAGGGTTCTTAAAATAGATCGGGACACTTTTATCAATGCTTCCAAAAAAGTGCTGATAAAGATCCCTTTTATCATCTCTAAGTTAATAAGTGATGATAAAATGATTCCTTATTAATGCTTTTTTAGCATTGATAAATCTCTATCTCTATCAATGCTAAAAAAGAACTGACAAAGATTCCTTTTATCAATGCTTATTACTTAAGTGCTGATAAAGGATTCATAATTATAATTATAAATAAAGATTTTGTAAATATATTTATATAATTATATATATTTAATATATATATATAAATATAGTAAATATATTATTTATTTAAATATAATTATTATAATTTTATAATTATTTAAATATATAATTATTTATTTATAATTATATAAAATATTTTCAAAAAAATAATATTTATATAATTATATATATATAATTATATATATATATATTTAATAAATAAATAAAAATATAATTATAGTAAATATATTCATTATTTAAATAAATTTATTATAATTTTATAATTATTTAAATACATATAATTATTTATTTATATTTTTTTAAATTTATATAATTATTTATTTATAATTATATAAATACTTTTTTTAAAATAACATTATTTTATTTATAATTATAAATATATAAATATATAAATATATAAATATACATTTATAAATATATTTATTTATACTTTTTTACAAATATATTTTTAACATTATCAATGAATATTTAATCTTAAGTGCATGTGTGTTAAAAATGAGTGAAATTGAACAATTAAAAATGAGCACGCATTAACAATATTGAAAAAATGAATAAGTTTTATTAATTAAATGTAAATTATTAAAAAAAATATGGATATATATATTGAAATAAATATGAATCCATATTGAAAATATTAAAACATAGTAAATAAATAAATAGAAAATAAATAATAGAAATTTATTAAATTCCCCAAAAAATAAAAATAAAAATATTAAAAATGAATAAATAATACCTAACTTTAATAATATTAACAATAAATAAATAAAATTTACCAATTCAAAACATAATATATTAAACATGTCATGTTATAATTAAATTCTAAAATGAATACTAAAATTTGAATAAATAACATAAATATTAGGTGTATGTGTTTCTATATAACATTTCATTAATTGAATAAATACGTGTGTGTGAGCGTTGTATATAAAAATTCATTAATTACGTGTATATATGTGAAATCAATAAAACACACATCTGATCTATGTTAAATTGAAAAATCCAACAACATTCAACTATGTCCATTACTCAATGCAATTAATCAATATTTTTAATTAATATTAATTTTTAATTATAAACCATTATTCACTAAATATATTAACTAGTTAATGTAAAACATAAATATTTTGTATTATATAAATCTTATTTATATATATTCATATATATCTACATATTTAATATATACAATTTATTTACATTATCAATAATTATTTAATTAATAAAATGTTTAATATTTTTCTCAATTTACTTATAATTAATTTTTATTTGCTTAATTTTTATTTTACATATATCTATATATTTAATATATACTATCTATTAGTATTTATAATTTATATATAGTAAAATCAATCTATTCATTTTTATCAATAATTATTTAATTAATAAAAATTTTAATATTTTTTTAATAAAATCATTTTTTATTTAATTATTTCATTTTTTTCGGACCTTTATTAGCACTGAAAAAGGATCCCTTTATAGGTGCTAAAAATAAAGCACTAATAAAGGGTATCCTTTATCAATGCTAAAAGTAAAACACTGATAAAGTTAGTGTTTATCAGTGTTAAAAATAAAACACTTATAAAGGGTACCCTTTATCAACGCTAAAATAAAAGCGCTGATAAAGTTACTGTTTATCAGTGTTAAAAATAAAACACTTATAAAGGGTACCCTTTATCAATGCTAAAACAAAAGCGCTGATAAAAAGTACCGTTTATCAGTGCTAAAAAAAGTGCTGATAAAGACCAATGTTGTTAAAGACCTATTTTGTAGTAGCGTAAGATGATCAACTAACCAATCTCATCCTCTGTCACAACCCATACCCCAGGGCCCATGTCGTGACTCCCCTAAGCTCACCTCCCAAAGGCCAAGGGTTGGTGAATAGCGCCGAAGCCATCAACCTGCAAGTGGGAGACATTTTCTTGAGTACCTGTACACACACATACATAACCATGTTCCAAAAACTGGAAAAGAAAACATGCATGCCACTAAACAACCACTAAGTAAAGATACAAGCGGTAGGTCAAATGGGCCAGAATAAAAACCCAACAAAAGAAAAATTGAAAATAGAAAGGTAAAAAAGACCTATGGAAATCCATCCATTGAAAAAACCACCTGATGGGTAAGTATAGAGTAGCTGTTGGAAGTCGTAGAAGTACGCCCCGCCTGCCTAATCCCACTGGACACCACTAGGTCCTAGGCCACCAAGTCCTCTATCAAGGCATCGGTCGTATGCACCAAACACAACATGTGCGGGCGAATCCCATTCAGGGGTGAGTAAAAAAATACTTAGTAGGGTCCCCAAACCATAAATGAAAGACCACAAAGAAATCCACAAAGAAAACCATGGAGCATGATCATGAAGCCAGACAACTCACACATGTATAATCTAAAGTATAGAAAGGAAGAATATCAGTCATAATGCTAAACACCTTGGACTACTGAGGTACTCATCCCTAATGAGTATCATGGGTCAGCTGTGTCACACGAAGCCACATCCCACATAGTCCATAATAGCTGGTTCGCACAGGGCCACTTGTAGTTGATTTACAGAGGGTCGCTTGGAGCTGATCCACACAGGGTCGCTTGTAGCTAATCCACACATGGTCGCTTGGAGCTGATCCACATAGAGTCGCTTGTATCTGATCCACACAAGGTCACTTGGAGCCAATCCATACAAGATTTTTTGGATTTTATCAACATAGGTTCGCTTTTCTTCTAGGCCTACAGGGTCACTTGGGCCTACTCGTTAGCAGTCTCTATATCTCATCCATCGGTAGGATTCCCATATGTAGCACGCTTGATTCCAGGAGAATCCACTCCTCAATCCATTAATTATATTTTATCTTCCTTGAAAGGATCCTTAGAGAATTCCTAAAGAACCGGCTCATCGCAAGGGTTCCAACACCGCAAAAAAATCATCAAATGGACGCTCGATCTGAAAGATATTGACGTTTTAGTGATTAGGGGCCAGTTGTGCCCGGACCCGGTCTGACCCTGTTAGATCGACTCGACCAACCCGACCTGGGGGCCCCACATGCCCCGACCCAGTTTGACCGACCGAACCCGTCCCAGTTTGGGTTTGGTCCAGGCCCATTGGGCCTTACTGGACCCGGCCCGGTTCGACTGGGGGTCTAGCCCACCGGGTTACCCAGCAACCCAGTTCCATCTGGCTCGACCTACAACAGGCGGGCCAGTTTGTTCCCAGCATGTCTCGCTTAGTGTCCTGGTTTTATTCTTCTGGACCGGTCCACAAAAGCGGGCCAGATTAATTCCAAATTGGGCCGCTCAGTGGCCCGGTTCACACCCCCTGGTCCGGCCCACTTTGTGAGCCGGTCTCCTCTAACCCGGATGCCAAGTGGTGTCCGGTTCATGCGCACCACGACTGGCTATGCTGGCTGCCCCCTCATCCCACACACGATCCCTGTTAAACCGTGTGCCAGTGCACCACACCGTGACCCCAACTGTGGCCCGCTCCATCGTGCGGCAGGGTGGACACGTCCCTGTTTGCCAACAACCAGTCTGCTGCCGGCGGCTCCTGCCGCACCGCCGTGGCCCGCCTCAGTGAGCCATCGTGGCGCACCGTCACCCTCCCACGACCACCGGCGAGATGTTTTGTGGACCACCGGGTCTGCTCCAGTGGTTCATTATTCAGATCATCTATGCCCTTAGCCTCAATAGGGTACCATATTCTCTAATACGACCTCAAAAATTCCTCGCCGTCAATCTAGAGTTGCGGCCATAAAGAACACACATGAACGCACAAAGTCAGAGGGGCTCGAGCCTTGTTCGTTTTGGCCCACACCCTCTACATTAGAGTTTCTTTAAAACATGGGGGGATATGATTACAATTCTATCAAAAATTAATCCCGATGCAAAACCCTGAGAATCATCTCTCTCTTGCAAGAACAAGTGATCCACGGATTAACCTGTTCATGGGTTGATCCGCATTTCTTGTTTTAGAATGAATAATGGGGAATTAAAATTAAAAAAAAGTAACCCCTACCTGGGATAGATTCATTGGTTGGGGAAGAGCGGTGTCGCACGCCTTCATTCTCCATTCTTAATCCACTGCCCATGTTGCTAGCGATCATTCAAAGGGTAGAAGGAGAATGCGTTCATCGTTCGTTGGTCCTGTTCTTCAAGGTGCATCGTTGTCACTAATGATTCATTGATATTATTCATTGGAGAGAATTTTCTCACCGTCTGTTAGAGAAATTATAGCTCTGATTCTCAAAATTTTTATCTCATTAAAAGAGAAACACATCGTAGTGTTTCTGTTATGTTGCATCATCGCATCATTACACTGTTTCATTAATGAAACAATGTATTTTTTACGCTTAAATTAATGAGTTATTATACTCCACATTTAAGAGCCTCATTAATGGGATTAATTTTATGTCACTCGTCATTGCCTCATCACCGCTGTTGTAGTGCTGACATATCACCACTCAACGGTGAAGAGAAACAAATAAAATAACTTTTTAAGCTATTTTATTTTTCTTCTGAAAAATTCGAAAACTATCTTTTTCGGTTGACCCTTGCCGTTTGAAGTTAGGTTCTTTCTAGGTAAATCCCATCATTATGAGTTCAACGATGCCCTCATATTTTTTATCTAAATACCAGTTTAAAAGTTATAAAAACCCACTCACACGTTTTTTTAAATGAACTTAAAAAGTTTAAAATTATATTTCGAGCTCACCAGGACACAAAATCAGGTGCTGTTTGAGAATCTGGTCTTAAAATAATCCCATATAATTAAAAAAAATTCCATGGAATTTCTATTACATTAAATTACCCCCACCTTTAGGGATTCATGTCCCCGTAATCCAAAACAAAGGTTAAACAAACAAATAGGGGTACTAAGCACGAATCTGAGCCTCCTGCTCCAATGTTCTCTCCTAGATATTCTTGTACTGCCATCGAATATGCACTAGAGGAATAAACCACCCATAAAGAAACCACTTCTGTCGATCCTCTATCCCCACTGGAAACTCTGCAAATGTCTCCCCATCGTCAATGTCCAGCTCGCCCCAGTCGATGACATGTGATGGATCATGCACATACCCCCTCAGCTACGAAACATGGAAAACATCATGTACTTGGTACATCTGTGGGGGTAGGTCTTGGCGGTACACCACCTTGCCAAATCTGCTCAAAATATAGAAAGGGCCGATGAACCTCAGAGATAAATTTCCGCCCCAGCCAAATCTCCGAAATCCCCATCGGGGTGAGACCTGAAGAAAAACATGGTCTCCATCCTTGAAATCCAAGGGCCTCCATATCCTACCAGCATATGATTTCTGCCTACTATGTGTAGTCCTAATCCACTGCTGGATTATCTGCACCTTCTCAGTGGTATCCCATACCAACTCTGGACCCATGAGTGCTGACTCCCCTGGGTCTGTCTAGCATAGAGGTGATTTGCAAGGTCGCCCGTACAAATCCTCAAATAGTGCCATGCCAATGGTGGAGTGATAACTGTTGTTGTTTGAAAACTCCAGAAGTAAAAGGTGGTCCTCCAAAATACGACCAAAATCAAGAACGCAGAAAAAAAGCATTTCCTCCAAGGTTTTTATAGTCCACTGTATCTAAACATCAGAGTAGTGGGTGAAAGGTTGTGCTCAAGCACAGTCGAGTCATGAAAACCTCATGTAATCCCTTCCACATACAGAATGTGAAGTGACCTTCATGGTCTAATATTATCATTGAGGGAACCCCATGAATCTACACTATCTCCTGGAAATAGAGGCATCCCAATCCCTCTACTAATCCCTACTCCCAGATGGGTAGGAAGTGAGCCGACTTGGTGGGTCGGTCAACGATCACCCAGATAGAATCGTGGCCCTTGGATGTGTGTGGAAATCCCATCATGAAGTCCATAGAGATACCATCCCAGTTCCACTCTGGTACCTTAATTGGCTGTGCCAAGCTTACTGGAACCTAATTCTATGCTTTCACTTTCTGTAAATTGAGGCACCATGAAACAAACTCATCCACTTCTTTCTTCATCCCTAACCACCAATACTGATGTTAGAGATCCTGGTACATCTTCACCACACCTGAGTGTACCACCAAATGGGATGTTTGGAACTCCCTCAACACCTCCTACCACAACACCAATGGTAGTATGGTGCGCACTTTGAAATGAATGACATGCTCTCTACCTATCGAAAATCCATTAGGATCCTATCCTGAGGATAAATGAGCACATCGAGCCTCGCATTCAACATCCACCAACTATGCCTTCCTAAATTTCTATAAGAGAAAGAAAGTGATAGTCATTGACTAAAGGTAAGCTGCTCCATCATCATCCATAAAGGATATCTGCATCGCAACTAACTGCTTTGTCGCCTCACTTAGCAGCTGCAAACCGAACCTCCTACTGAGTGAGTCTGACACCATGTTCCACTTCCCATGAGTATAAACTATCTCGAAGTCATAGTCCTAAAAAAAATCTAGCCATCACCGCTGCCTCAAGTTTAGGTTTTTCTGGGATAAGATATACCTAAGACTCTTGAATTCAGAGTAGACTATAAACTAATCAACCATCAAGTAGTGCCGCCACATCTTTAAAGAAAATACAACTACTGCTAACTCTAGGCCATAGTCACATAGTTCTACTTATTCTTCCCTAACTTCTATGAGCCGTAGGTGATCACTGCTTACTCCTGCATAAGGACACAACCTAGTCTGGTCCTTGATGTGTCATAGAAAACTACATACCCAATGCCCTCCTCTAGTAGTCTCAAGATTGGGAAACTCATCAGTCTCTGCCTCAGCTCCTGGAAACTCTGTTGGCACTTATCCATCCCCATGAAGGGATGTCCCTTCTATGTTAAAACCTATAAGGGTGCTGCTAATTTGGAAAATTTAGGCACGAACCTCCGGTAGTATCTGACCAACTCCAAGAAACTCCGCACCTCAGTCACGCTCCTAGGTGGCTCCCAAGCAAGCACTGCCTCTATATTCACTGGATCCACTGCAACTTCAACCTATGAGATAACGTATCCTAGAAAGTGGACCTCCAAAATCCAAAACTAGAACTTTTAAAGCTTCCCATAAAGCTAGTTCTCTCGAAGTGTCTCTAGGACTATCTGCAAGTGTGTAGTGTGCTCCTCTTCTAACGCCGAGTACACCATGTCATAAATGAAGACCACCATGAAATGATTGAGGTAAGGCTAGAATATCCTATTCATGAGTCCCATGAACACTACTGGGGAATCAGTCACACCAAAGGGAACCACCAAGAACTCATAGTGGACATACCGACATCTGAAGGTTGTCGTCAGTACATCCTCATCTCGTACCTGAATCTGGTGATAACATCATCCAATGTCTATTTTTGAGAACCACCTTAATCCATTTAGTTGATCAAATAAGTCATTAATCCTTGGTAGTGGATACTATTTCTTCATAGTCACATCATTTAGGTGCCGGAAGTACACGCATAGCTTCAAGATTCTGTCTGACTTCTTGGAAAACAACATCGGGACTGCCCATAGTGAAACGCTAGGCCTCATGAAGGCCTTACCCTACAAGTCCTCCATCTATAACCTCAACTCACGAAGCTCTGCGAGAGCCATCCGATATGTCGGTGTAGATATCGGTGCCATCCTGGGGTACATGTTGATGCAGAAGTATACCTCCCTATGAGGAGGTATCCCCGAGACATCCTCAGGAAATATGTCTTCATACTCGTCCACCACTACAGAAATTTGAAGACTCCTCTCATCCACCGCATAGAGGGTGAGGATAGTCAACTGGGGAGTGATTGACTGCACCCTCCTCCAAGAAATTCCATCCTGCGCTGAAAGAGTTTCCTTCTCACTGGTGAAGGAAAACCTAGTTCTATCCACATAAACACAACACACTCTATGCCTAAGACAATTGATCTGATCATGAACCGTGGATAATCAGTCCATTCCCAAGATGAAATTGTAATGCCTCAACGCTACTACTAGGACATCCTAGCCGAATATCTCACCTATAAGAGTAAGCTCACACTTCCGAAACCCATGTGTAATCATTGAATCCCCTCTTTTAGGAGTCTATAATCGTAAGGATCGAGCCAACGACTCCACTAGAATCTCTATGCTTCAAATGAGGTCCATGGACAGAAAAGAGTGACTAGAAACTGTGTCTATAAGAACTGCAACTAAGGTGGAGAATACATATACCATATCTCTAATCATATCTAGAGAATTGTGGTCATAGGTCTCCACTACCTGAAGTTGAGCTCGACCCTATCCACCTGCTCCCTAAGGCCATAGTGACCACCTGAGGGTAGTGGTGGTAGTACCTCAAACCATCTCCCATTACCTATCGCTTGACCTGATCCTCTACCACATCTGTTGCCCTACGGATCTCCTCGCTTGAACCTCTACCTCTACCTCAGCGGTCCCTAGACCGTCTGCTGATCATCTATGTGGAAGGTTGGGCAGTCATGATTTATGTGTCCCTACCCACCACACGAGTAGCACACCCTGATCCTATACTAACCCCACTGCCCTAGTGGCCTCGCACCATCAATACTGTGTCCTGGGGTCACCCTTTAGATGGTCTGGACCGCATGGACCTCTGCATCATCTTCCAGCTGCCTGCCATGGATGACTCGACCACCTGTCGCCTGGTGGTAGCTCCCACCATTGGTGCCTGCTATGCGAGGAATATCTCTACTAGTAGAGCTCACTCTAGCACTCTATACTTAGTGAATATGCTGAGGGAAATAATTGACACCCTGATCTCCCGTTGGAGTCCTTGATCAAAGGTTCGAGACTTGAAGAAAGGGTCCCATACCATATCTGTAGAGTATCAGAAGAGGTCTGTAAACCTCACATAGTACTCAGCCACTGACATGCTACCATACTGTAGGTGAAGAAACTCTTATATGCACACTGAGCGCAAGGTTTTAGGGAAGAAATCCTCTTGGAAAAGCAGCTTGAAGTCAACCTAGGATAGGGTCGCCTCATCATGAGTCTGAATCGTCACGCTCCACCATCTCCCTACCGAACCCTAAAGAAGGCTTGTTTCTAAGATTTCTTTTTGGTAAAGTGGAATCCTCACTAAGCAGAAGACCCGCATCACCGCCTCTAGACAGTCCTCAGTGGCCTGAGGATATGTCTCTCCCCTGAACCTGGAAGCACTCTATATTTAAAACTCGTGCAAGGCACTGAGTCTGTGTGTGTCCTCCACCGGTATCAACAACAATAACTGCTGATCAACGAGTGGTGGTAACACTAGCGCACCACCCGGTGGGGCCATCTATAGCATTGGTACTTGAACCGATGCCTCATTTATAGGTGGGCTGTCCCAATGGCCATGTATCAGAATCCTTACTGGCTATCTGTGTGGAGGCATCCTGAAATAGAACATGATGTACCACAGTCAATAGATTATACCTAGTGAGATGAATCTGATTCAAGAACACGAGGAAACACTTAATTCCTATATGATTCATGCAACCAAATTTTTTATGTATAGAGCTGAAAAGCAGAATTCAAGGTCTTGGTGTATGGATACATAGCCACCACACCAACATTGGACACCCATAATCTGAAATCTGAACTCAAAACATTTAACACTATTTACAAAAAACAAAACAACAGACTCATGGTATTTGAGGTAGAACCGACCACCTATGATAACACTTTTTCACAACCCATCCCCCAGGGCCCATGCCATGACTCTCCCAATCCAGCCTCCCAAAGTCCAAGGGTTGGTGACTAGTGCTGAAGATGTCAACTTGTAAGTGGGAGAAATTTTCTTGAGTATATATACGTACACACACACAACCACGTCCCAAAAACTAGAAAGGAAAAAATGCATACCACTAAAAAAACACTGAGTAAAGGTACAAGTTTTAGGTAAAATGGGCCAAAATACAAACACAACAAAAGAAAAATTGAAAATAGGAAAGTAAAAAACATATTTGGAAAGCTGTCTACTGAAAACCCCACCTAATGGGTAAGTATAGAGTAGTTGCCGGAAGTCATATAAGTACACCCCACCTGCCTGATCTCACTGGGCACCACCGGGTCCTAGGCCACCAAGTCCTCTATCGATTCATCAGTCGTCTGCACCAAACACAACATGTGAGGGTGAAGACCGTGCAGGGGTGAGTAACAAAATACTCAGTAGGGACCCCAAAACATAAAGGAAAGACCACAAAGCAATCCAAAAAGCAAACCAAGAAGCATAATCACGTATAAAGATAGCTCACATAGGTATAATCTAAAGTATGGAAAGCAAGAATATCAGTCGTAACACTGAATACCTTAGACTGTTGAGGTACTCATCCCTGATGAGTATTGTGGGTCTGTTGGGTCACACGGAGCCACTCCCACTCAGGACATCAGAGCTGGTCCACATAGGTCCACTTGTAGCTGATCCAGATAGGGTTTCTTAGAGCTGATCCATAGAGGGTTTCTTGTAGCTGATCCACATAGGGTCCCTTGGAGATAATCCACATAGGGTTTCTTGGAGCTAATCCACATAGGGTCGCTTGGAGATGACCCACACAGGGTTTCTTGGAGCTGATCCACAAAGGGTCGCTTGTATCTGATCCACACAAGGTCTCCTATCTTCTAGGCCTATAGGGTCACTTGGTCCCACTCATTAGTAGTCTCCAGGTCTCATCCAGCTACAAAATTCCCACACGTAGCATGCTTGATTCTGAGAGAATCCACTCATCAAGCCATTAGATATATTTCATCTTCCATTAAATCCTCATTAGAGTATGCCAAAATATCTTACATGTCATGAGAGTTCCAACGCTGCAAACGGATCATCAAACAAATTACTTATTTGAATGATATTGATGTTTTAGTGAATATGGGCTGGTTGTGTCTGGGTCTGGTCCAACCTAGTCGGACCGACCCAACCAACCCGGCCCGGGGGCCCTGTATGCCCCAGACTAGTTCAATCAATCGAACTAGACCCAGTTCGGGTCTGGTCCGTCCTGCTCTGGTGATGTTATTCATAATTTCATTACTTATTAAATACTCCCTTCACTTATTTTATATAAAATGTGCATAATTTATGTGAAATATTAATGTTTTAATACTAAGTATAATTTTTGAGCATTTTTAGAAGTAGTCCAATTGAGTCAGTTTACTAGTTTATTTATAACTCTCACTATACTGATCCAAATTGTGTGGTTCTTGTTTTTTGGGATTCTCCTTTAAATATACAACATTTAATTAGAAGGTACCATGAGCCAATTATTCCATTTGAAGGGTCATATACTCCTCACAAACAAGACCAAAGAATCTGTGAAGAAACTGGACTATTCATGAAGATTGATTTACTGGGCCAATTAAAGAAGTCCAAATATCATTATTCTACACCATAGTTCTGGGGAAAATGTAAGGAGTCTTGGATAAAAATTTCAAGGCCCAAATCCAAACACAAGGGGCCCAACAAATGCTTTTAAATCCAGCCCATCATTCTATCCTAGAAATAAAATCAGTATAGTATTCATGACATATCTCATGATGTAAGAATCAAATCGAGCTGATATTTTTCAGTGTTAAATATGAGATATATTTGGCCGACTTTTTTGAAGAAATAATTCGTCTTTGAAGGAATATTACTATTCAAAAACCCTTTCACATTTTAGACTTCAAAAATACTATATTGAAATGGACAGATTAAAAATGTTTAATTAGACGACCATAACTTTGGCTACATAGGTCCAAATGTCTCCAAATTTTTAGAGGAGTCGGACACCATTATTATATACAACTTTTAAGAAGGATATGTCTCGATATTCGGCTGTATGAAAAGCCAAATTGGCGATGAAATTAGAGATACAAATTGGGAATGCAAACAGTCCACTCCTTGGGCTATAAATACTCTCCCCTTATCTCCTTGAGAGGGGTTAGAATTTTAGAAGAGAGAAGATCATATTGGAATTAACAAAGCCTTTAAAAAGGCTTTATAGGATATTTAATACTCATGTTTTCACTTGAGATACCTTCCCTCCTCTCTTTGTTTTCACTTACTTTCGTGTTCTTTGTTTTTGTAATTTTGTAAGTCCTTTCTTTTGTAATTCTATTTTAATGAAAGTTTATTATTAAATATCTCTTATTATCATCCAAATTATTTAGTTTAATTTTAATGTTCTTAAAATAGTTTAAATTCAGTTGAATCCCCTTCCCTTCTTTTTCTTCCTCATTCAATCGAAAATCCATTTTTAATTTTCTTCATCGTTTGTGTGTGTGTTCGGCGCACTACTCTTATCTTATCCCTTTCTTTTTCTTCTCTTTATAATTCATCACCATAAACATATATTACCAGATTAATAACCATATTAATGGCTGAGTAAATATCTCATTGGGGTGAGTTTTAATTTAGGTATGTTAAGCGATTGAGAGCTTTCGCTCGATGAGTATTCGTTGAATTAACATTGTGTATGTTGGACTTAGCATGTCATGGATTAATGACTTGTTTTGTTTAACGTGTAGTTTCCATGGATTATTGGAACCATAAATACACTACCATAAACAAGATATGATCAATATTAGAACCCTAAGTTAAGTTAAGGCTTGGATTAAAGCCTTAACACTTGGGAATTCAAATCAACGTCAACTTGTGACATGAGTGTTAATTTAAATGAAATATAAAGAAAAGCTCAAGGATATCACAAGATTAACAAACCTAATGATGAACTCACCCCAATCATTATAAATTTCTTAAATCAATCATAATAAATTAGTCATTTCAATTAACCTCTGAAAACAAACCCCCCCAATCAGAATACAATCAACTAAAAACAAACGACTATTTCAAAGTATCATTGCAGAGGATTCGACCCGAGTGCTGCTATAAACATTAGCAGAGCACTGGAAATTTGACCGGTCGATAGGCGACAATCGGCCATGCATTTCAAATGGTGCCTTTTCCAGGGATGGTTCTTTAACTAGTCATTAGTTTCTGTTTATTGTAAAAAAAACACAAAAAAAACAAATTTAAAAAAATTGAAAAAAAACATAAAGAAAAACCCATCTTCTCATAAAAATCATAAACTGAAAAAATACAAAGAAAAACCCATCTTCTTCTTTCTTCTAACATCTCTATGAATGCCCCGTAGCCTCCCAAACAATCCCTTAGATTTATTTGACCCTGAAATTGAGTGAACACTTCGCCAAATTATGAGGAACATAAGAGATAATCAACTCATTCGAGAACCAGTCCTCATCCAACCAGTTGAATTTGAAATGGCCAATCCCAGGGAACAAACCCCTAAAGAACTCGTTGACCCTGATATGAATTACCAACCTCTTGGTATTCAATATCCAAACATAGATGCTGACTTTGAACTCAAATCGGGTTTGATTTATCTTCTTCCTCATTTCCATGGGCTATCTGGCGAGGATCCACATCTCCACCTTAAAGAGTTCCAAGTGGTGTGCTCTACCATGAAGCCTCAAGGGGTTTCTGAGGAACAAATCAAACTATGAGAATTCCATTTCTCCCTAGATGACACTACTAAGTCATGGCTCTACTACCTACCTCCTGGTTCCATAACCACATGGAATGACATGATGCGACTTTTCATAGAAAAATTCTTTCCTGCTTCTCATACTGCTTCTATCCGAAAGGAAATAAGTGGTATCCATTAGTTCCCAAGTGAATCACTCCATGAGTACTGGGAGAGGTTCAAAAATCTTTTTTCAACCTTTACACACCATCAAATCCCTGAACAACTCTTGATCCAATACTTCTATGAGGGGTTATTGGCTATGGAGAGAACTCTCATAGATGCCGCAAGTGGCTGTGCTCTTGTTGATAAAACTCCTGCAACAACAAGAGATATCATAAGTAACATGGATGAAAACACACAACAATTCCCTACTCGAGAACATGATCAAGTCAAACAAGCCCAAGATAATCAATCAATTGAGATGAACAAGATGACCGAGTGGATGAGTGAACTTACAAGTCTTGTGCGACAACTAGATGTGGCTACCAAATCCCCAACCTCATCTTCTCCAAAAACAATGTTTCCTGGACCTGTCAAAAACTGTGGAATCTGTAACTCTCCATCTCATCCAACTGACACATGTCCACAAATTCAAGAGGATACCTCAGATTCATCTGGACCAATGGATCTCAATGAAGCATATGCTCAGCAGAACACCAATCCTCAACTATCAGGTCTGTTTGTTAGAAACTTCAAGCAACCTCACTCTAAGCCCTTATCTTCTTCCTTTAACCAAGGCCATATATGGTAATCCCATATCTCATCCTCCTAAATTACCTCCGCAAAACCCAAACCAGTTTCAATATGGTCATGGTGTTGGTAACTTCCAACAACCTTATCCTTTTATACCTCAACCTTAAAGGAACAATACTCCTTCTGGATTCCATTATCCTAGTGAGCCTTCCCAATTCCAAAACCAATACAATCACTTTCCCAAGAACCAAAATCCAGGTAATCCCAATACGGGACAAGCCTATTCTTCCAAGCAACCATGGGAAAGTTTAGTGGAAGATCTTTCCTCCTTCACCTGTTTAAGCCTCAAAAAAATTGAAACCCAAATTGGTCAACTTGCATCCCACCTTAGTCAGCAGCAACCATCTAATTCTTCCCAACTTCCAGCACAACTATTACCCAACCCCAAGGGTAATGTAAGTGCAATTTCACTTAGATCAGGAAAGAAAATTTCTATGCCTCAAGATAAGTCCTCCAACCCCCTTTAAATTTTGATCTAGAAAATGAAAATAAAAAGAAACTTGAAAAGGAACCTGAAAAAATTCCCTCATCTCCTTCAATTCCACTTAGGAACCCAATTCCTTTTCCTGAAGCTGTTTCTAAACCACGAAAGTCCTTTGAACCTGATCCTGAAATGCTTGACATGTTTAGACGTGTTGAAGTCAATATTCCCCTCTTAGATGCCATAAAACAAATTCCTAAGTATGACAAGTTTCTTAAGGATTTGTGCACCCACAAGAGGCAACTTAGTACCTTTGAAAATGTTTCCACCCGACAGTCTATTCCCATAAAGTGAAAATATCCAGGGACCTTTACAGTCCCATTCCAAATTTGAAGTTACAACTTTGATGATGCACTCATAGACCTAGGAGCCTCAATTAATGTCATGCCCAAATCCATCTTCTCCAACCTTGGTCTAGGTCCCTTATACCCAACTGGTGTTGTCATTCAGTTAGCCAATCGAAGCACAGCCAGTCTCGAGGGAATAATTGAGGATGTCCTTGTCCGAGTCAATGATCTTATCTTCCCTATTTATTTCTATGTACTTGACATGGAAAGTGAGACGGACTCTTCTCTATCTCTCCTAATTCTAGGAAGACCGTTCCTCATGACTGCAAGAACTAAGATTGATGTCTATTCAGGCATCTTATCCATGGAATTTGGTGACCAAATGGTCAAGTTCAATATTTTTCAATCCATGCGATACCCATTAGAGAATCAATCTGTATTCTCTATCCATGCTTCCGAAAGTCTCTCTGAGAGTGTGTTGAATCCCAATCCAACATGTTCTTCATGTTCTACTAATAGAGGAGTTTGTGAATATTGCATCATCATTAACCAAGTCATAAATGGAGAAATTAATGTTGACATTACAAATGCAAACTCCATTGATCTAAAGGATCTTGAAAACTTTTTGGAATCTCATCTCACCTATGACCTCCAATTCTTCAACATGGATGGTAATAAAGAAAATGAACTAGAATGCTCATTTGTTGATTTAAATATGATTATACCACATTCATCATTTCCTATCCATGATTATGAAAATTATGTTATATGTGAGGTGAACCCCAAACCAATTTGTTTATACTGTCCTGATGGGAGATAAGGTTGTGACATTTTTTCCCTAATTAATAAAGTGATCACTGGTGAGGTTGAAATTGACAATTCTTTGGCGAACAACATTGATATAAAGGATATTGAGAATTTTATTAAGTCTTATGACTACACTGATCCTCATTACTCTACATTGGTAAGTGATGAAATAAATGAGTAAAAAACAATTGGGATCTCATACTGTGGTTCTGTGTTATCTGATCCTTACAAAAATGAACCATCAGAATTGAGCCATCTTCCTGAATTTCCAAGCATAGAAAACTAGCACTTTCTGGATAACATCATTCCTCAGGTTGAAGACCAAAGCGAGGATAGAAATATTCTCTTTCCACCCCCATTGAATTGCAATCACACCAACAAGGATGGGAATAAATTATCCAATGAATCATCAGGCCTCCCAGAGGAGAAGTTTTTTTGTAAGCACACTAGAGTTGAGAAAATACGATGGCCACCATCAGACTATGGGTAGTCCACTGCAACTGTCTAGATATAAACAAATAAATGCAGTTCTTCTTGGGAGGCAACCCATGTTTTATTTTACTTTTATGAAATTTAAATTTCTTTTTAGTTTTTCATTAGATGAATAATGAATTTTATTTTTCAGGTAACTTCCCACAGTCCTGGAACCACCTCGACTTCCACCGGATCCCCAACTTCTGCAGTTGACCCACCACTGGATGGAGATGGCGACCCGCCAAATCCAAACCAGGGGGCACCTCTTTCCCTTTAACTCTCTCTCTCTCTCTCCCTCCCTCCCTCTACCTATTTCTTCTTCTTCCTCTCTCTTTCATTTTTTTACCACTTTCTTTATCAAAACCTTTATTTTTCACTTTCTCTTTTATTTCAGTGTATCTTTATTAAAAACTAAAAAAAACTAAACAAAAAAAAAACAAAAAAAAAGCATCATAACAAAAAAAATATATACAAAAAAATCAAGAGTCATGATTACTCACCTTCCAATTTTGAAATTTTGTCCAACCTTTTTGGGGAGTCAACAGGAATATTTTCATCTCAAAAATTTTGTATTATAATTATGACTTTGGATAAAGAATTTTGTGTCAAAACCAATACATTTTGAATGCACAATTTTTGATTTGGAAAATGATTTTCCCCAACTGTGATAACCAACATTAGCTTTCATGCCAAGGCCACCTATGACCATCTTTTCAAAATGTGTGTTTTTACCCCCATTTGCGAGTCTTGAGTTTGTGGACCTTTGAGCTGAATTTCCTACCTTAGTGTGTATTAATATGATAGGGGAATTTTCTGAACCACATGAGAATCACAATAGCCAAATAGCCTCCCATTTCCCTTACATTAATCCTCCTTTTGAAATCCCCTTCGAGCCTATGCAAACCTTTTCTTTGATATCCACATTACAAGCCCAATACCTTTTCCCACCCAATATCAACATGGATTTTCATTGCATAAGTTTTTGAAATTTAAGTGTGGGGGGAATGGATTTCATTGTTCGGGTACTCTTTTATTGATTTTAAACAAGTTATCATCTGCTTGAGGGAAAGCATCCATTTTAGTGTGGGGGAGAGGTTGTCATTCAGTGTGTTTTGGGGAATATAATGTACTTCCATTAATTTAATTTTGTAAATGTTATTGACAAGTGTTCAAAAAAAATGATGAAAAAAATCAAAAAAAAAAAAAAATGAAAAAATGGGTTGTGTCTTGGGTAGATCAAAAATCACTCTTCCTCAACCTTTGATCTTGTTATAACTATTACAATTAGTGTCATTAGGAGATCAAACATGGGTTGGGATATGAGTGTGAGATCTGTTTCAAGGTTAACTTTCGAAAAAACAATGAAAAAAAGGAAAAAAAGAACACTTGTATTATATTCTTATTGGGAGAAGTTTTGTGTTTTTTAAATATTCCATATTATAATTACCTTCATATTTTCTTCCTCTATTGTTTATTTCTTCACACAATCATTCCCTTGTAAATATGTGTTTTCATTTCCTTCCATGTTTTATTTCAAAAAAATGCGCATTGCTTTTTCTATGTTGGTTTTTTAACCCTCTTATTCTCTCTCTTGGACATTATAATCCTACCACCCCATAGCCACAAAAAAACCCCTTAAAAATACCTCTTGATTATTGTAAACTTTGGATAGGTATTTTAAGCTAATAGCTCTTTCAAACTCTAATATTTTCACTTTTGGTTGGTGAAAGAGTGAACCTCCACAAATGAATTTTATCATCTTGAGAGGTGTGAGTTTTGAGTGTCCACATTTTCCATTTCTAAATTTGAGCATGAAAAAATGAATTAGTTTTGGAAAATAGTTTTTGTAACAACTTGTGGTGTAATTCAAAATGGATGAGTGAAATAGTCTAAACCTCCCCTGATTGGAGAAAACAAAATTTTAATATTTGTTGGTGATTGAAAATGATTTTGTTATGTTTTTATATTTGTTGCACATGAAGACATGCACAAGACCAAGTGTGGGGGAGTTGATGTTATTCATATTTTTATTACTTATTAAATACTTCCTTCACTGATTTTATATAAAATGAGCATAATTTATGTGAAATATTAATGTTTTAATACTAAGTATAATTTTTGAGCATTTTTAGAAGTAGTCCAATTGAGTCAGTTTACTTGTTTATTTATAACTCTCACTATACTGATCCAAAATGTGTGGTTATTGTTTTTTAGGATTATAATTTAAATATAAAACATTTCATTAGAAGGTACCATGATCCAATTCTTCCATTTTAAGGGTCATATAGTCCTCACAAACAAGACCAAAAAATCTGTGAAGAAACTGGAATATTCATGAAGATTGATTTACTGGGCTAAATACAGAAGTCCAAATATCATTATTCTCCATCATAGTTCTGGGGACAATTTAAGGAATCTTGGATAAAAATTTCAAGGCCCAAATCCAAACACAAGGGGCCCAACATATGCTTTTAAGTCCATCCCATCATTCTGGCCGAGAAATAAAATCAGTATAGTATTCATGACATATCTCATGATGTAAGAATAAAATATAGCTGAGATTTTTCAGTGTGAAATAGGAGATATATGTGGCCGACTTTGTTGAAAAAATAATCTGTCTTTGAAGTCATATTCCTATTAAAAAACCCTTTCACATTTTGGACTTCAAAAATACTGGATTGAAATGGACAGATTAAAATTGTTTAATCATCCGGCCATAACTTTGGCTATATAGGTCCAAATGACTCCAAATTTTGAGAGGAGTCGTCGACCTTTATTATATAAAACGTTGTAGAAGGATATGTCTCTATATTCGGCTGTCTGAATATCCAACTTGGAAATTCAAGTAGAGGGATAGATTGGGAATGCAAGCAATCCACTCCTTGGGCTATAAATACTCTCCCCTTCTCTCCCTGAGAGGGGTTGGCATTTTAGAAGAGAGGAGATCATATTGGCATGACCAAATCCTTGAAAAAGTCTTGGAAGGATCTTCCATACTCAAGTTTTCACTTGAGAGACCTTTCCTCCTCTCTTTGTTTTCACTTACTTTCATGTTCTTCGTTTTTGTAATTTTTGTAAGTCCGTTCTTTTGTAATTATATTTTAATGCAAGTTTCTTCTTCAATATCTCTTATTCTCATCCACATTCTGTAGTTTAATTTTAATTTTCTTAAAATAGTTTAAATTTAGTTGAATTCCCTTCCCTTATTTTGCTTCCTCATTCAATCGAAAATCCGTTTTTAATTTTCTTCATCGTTTGTGTGTGTGTTCGGCGCACTACTCTTATCTTGTCCCTTTATTTTTCTTCTCTTTATAATTCATCACCATAAACATATATTACCATATTAATAACTATCTTAATGTCTGAGTAAATCTCTCATTAGGGTGAGTTTTAATTTAGGTATGTTAAGCGATTGAGAGCTTTCGCTCGATGAGTATTCGTTGAATTAACATTGTGTGTGTTGGACTTAGCATGTCATGGATTAATGACTTGTTTTGTTTAATGTGTGGTTTAAATGGATTATTGGAACCATAAATACACTACCATAAACAAGACATGATCAATATTAGAACCCTAAGTTAAGTTAAGGCTTGGATTAAATCCTTAACACTTGGGAATTCAAATCAACATCAACTTGTGACATGAGTGTTAATTTAAATGCAATATAAAGCAAAGCTCAAGGATATCACAAGCTTAACTAAACTAATGATGAAATCAACCCAATCATTATCAATTTGTTAAATCAATCATAATCAATTAGTCATTTCAATTAAGCTTTGCAAACAAACCCCCCCCCCAATCAGAATACAATCAACTAAAAACAAACGACTATTTCAAAGTATCATCGCTGAGGATTCGACCTGAGTGCTGCTATACACATTAGCAGAGCACCAGAAATTTGATGGATCGATAGGAGACAATAGGCCATGCGTTTCATCTGGCCTGGTCATTAGGCCAGGCCCATTGGGCCTTGCTGGACCCATCCCAGTTCGACCGGGGGTCCAGCCCACCGGGTTACCTAGTGACCTAGTTCCATCTGGCCTAACTCGTAATAGGTGGGCCGGTTTGTTCCCAGCACAGGACACCTAGAGGCCTGGTTTTATTCCATTGGCCTGGCCTGCAAAAGTGAGCCGACTTAATTCCATCCCAGGCTGCTCAGTGGCCCAATTTGCGCCCCCTGGCCCAACCCACTATGCGGGCCGGTCTCCTCCAGCCTAGACGCCAGGTAGCATCTGGTTTGTGCGCGCCATGACCAGCTATGCCAACCAACCCCTCATCCCATATGTGGTCCCCAATGGACCGCGTGCGAGTGCTCCACGCCGTGACCCACTCCATTTATGCGACCCACTCCACCGACGCTGCCCTCTCACCCGATGCGACCGAGTGGTCGTGTCCCTGTCCACCAGCCGCCAGCCCACTCCCGGAAACTCCCGCCGCACCACTACGGCCCAACTTGGTGTGCTGTTGTGGAATGACACCACCTGCCTGCTGTCGCTGGTAAGGGCCGTAGCCGGCGGGATGTTCCGCGGACCACCGAGTCTGCTCCAGTGGTCCGTTCTTCTAACCGTCGACGCCCCCACCTATATGGGGCACCATCTTACCTACTACAACCTCTAAAATTCCTTACCATCAATCCAAATTTGCAGTCATTAAGAACACACAAGAACACACAAAGGTGGAGGGGCTAGAGCATTGTTCATTTCATCCCACACCCTCTATGTTAGAGTTTCTTTAAAACATGTGGGATAGGATTATGATTCTATCAAAAATTAATTCTGATGAAAAACCCCAAGAATAAGCTCCCTCCTACAATAAAAAGCGATCTGTGGATCAACCTGTTTGTGGGTTGATCCGCATTCATTATTTTAAAATGAAGAATGGGGAATTCAAATTAAAAAAATTAACCCATACCTAGGATATATTCATCGGCTGAGGAAGATCGGGGTTGCATGCCTTTGTTCTCTATTCTTGATCTTCCTCCCACGTTTCTAGCGATCCTTTGAATGGTGTAAGGAGAATGCACTCATCATTCATCAGTCCCATTTTTCGAGGTTTGTCATTGTCACTTGATATTCACCGACATTCTTCATTGGTGATAATTTCATCATCGTCCATTAGAGAAATTCTAAATCTGATTATCCAACCCATTATCTCATTAAAATTGAAACGCGTCACAACGTTTCTGTTATGCTACTTTGTCGCATCATTATGTTGTTTCATTAATGAAACAATGAATCTATTAAGGTTAAATTAATGAGTTGTTACACTGAACATTTAAGAGCCTCATTAATGGGATTAATTTAATGTGAATCATCGTCGTCTCGTCGTCCCCACCTTAGTGTTGATGTGTCACAACTCAATGGTGAAGGGAAAAAAATAAAATAACTTTTTAAGTTATTTTATTTTTCTTCTGAAAAGTCTGAAAACTATCTTTTCCATTCGACCCTCATCAGTTGAAGTTAGGTCCTTTATATGAGAATCTCATCATTATGAGTTCAATGGTTCCATTGGATTTTTGATCCAAGCACCAGTTTAAAAGTTATAAAAACCCACTTGCACATTTATTTAAATGAACTTAAAAAGTTCAAAATTCTATTCTAGGATCACTAGGCCTCAGAATCAGGTTCCATCTGAGCATCTGGTCTCAAAATAATCCAATACAATTAAAAAAATTACATTGACTTTCTGAGACATTAAATCCTCACCATGACATGTTCACCAAGTAATACATCCAATTATAGAAACAAAATAAAAAACATATTGATGAAGGGTACCCCACACTGCTCTCCTACTGGTTTTCCACTTTCACAGCACAACATCATATACCCTGGTGCTTCCACCACTTCTATATAACAACCTTCCCGTAGACACCTAATCTATTACATCACATCATGTCACATCTTTACTAAAGACACCTAGGATATAACATCACATTACATCACATTTCTCCTGAAGACAGCTGAGCCATCACATCACATCACATCACATCCTACTCGAAGACACTTGGACCATGACATCACATCGTATCTCATAACCAAAGTAGCAGGGGTTCATGAACCCTAAGGACATCAACCTTGTTCCTTACTCCAACTATGCACAACTCCCACCATAAACAATCTAATCATCTCATTACACATAATTACAATGTAGTTTTTACTTATGGACATCACACCTCAAGCATGTTTCATCACATGAAAGAGGGAGAGGGGAAGAACAAGTATCCAACCATCCATCATCACCAATAGGATATTGGAACCCCCCGAAAATAAAAATTGGTTGTCGGAATGTGGTGCTTGACATGGGTGGGGTGTGTATATAAATCATAAGGAAATACAATGGTATATATAGTATCATAGCACACAATCACAACCTATGGTTTCATAATAAGAACTTCATCCCAAGTCAAAACATCACCTCATCACCTTAAAAACTCCTCCACATTCACTACCACAACTAAATTCATAACTCTACATAAGAAAACTTCACCAAAAACCACAACCAAATTTCTTTTCAAGTTAAGGAATTTTCCAAATTCCCCATTACCAACTAAATACCATTTAAATAGTCCATTAATTTTATATTTCCATCCTATTTTGTTTCACATTTAACATCAACAATTTTAACCACACTTCCTATTTTATTTCAAGCATTCATTAACTATTTCAAACCATTATCCAAACTACCCCATGCTATTTAAATTTAAAAATTTACAATTTATTCAATAACTACAAGTAAACTAGCACAACACACCACAACACAATATAAAACCATCCTCCTCATGACAACAAACCCTACATTGTCACCATTCCACAACTACAAACACTTTCCACATCACAACCAATTTCCACATCAAAACTGCTTTCCATATCACAACCGCCATGTACCATATCCACATATACCTCTCATCACATCCATCCCACACCACTAAATAGAACCAAAAATCACAATACTTTTCACACCACATTCACATAACATTTTTTCAGATTTATCAAGGGGGTTTCATCACATTCAACTTCTTTATTTCAAGGAAATTCTCACACAAGAAATAATTTCTATGTGAAACCAACTTATTAGATGAATATAAATGTCTATCCATTTATTCAAGGTGATTCTAATCAATCACACAAAAATGGTTCTACAACTCATCAACTATAGTGTAGAAAAAATCCCCTAATGGCCACAATTTTTAGCAGGGAATCAAGCATGAACAATTCAACATCAATAATAATATCTTAGTGGTAAAAGAATGTAAATTATTTCCCTCCCCCTTTAATTTGAAATTACCAATTCATTATCTTCATTAGGCCATTTAAAAATATCTTCCCAAATATAAACAAGAGAATAATCCCTCCTACATGATACACTAGTTGAGAAACCAAGGATTCTCTACCTCAAATGGAGATTTTTGATCCACCATGAAAGGTTGGAATAAGAGAAAGGACACCACCAAACACAAAAATGAATTAGAACACCCTCAACAACCTAGAATACAACAAACACACCATTCCATTAAAAAACATCAAAATCATAATTTTTATTTTTAAAAACCTCCCCTGACAAAAAATTAGGGGGAAAATAGAAAACGGGAAGAGAGGAACTCACATAAACCACCACAGATTGATCTCCCAAGACCATGGTTTAAGGATTATGATTTGGGGTTAAAATGAATATTTAATATTCACATGGGTAGCCTAAGAAATGAAATAAAGGTTTAAGGAATGGGGATTTATAGGGTCTTTTAGAATTTATAGGATGTCTGAAATTTATAAGACTATGATATAGCACTATCCACCATGCCACAAAATGGATGAAAATAGAAGGGACTATAATGCATAAGGGAAAAACACACCAAAAACCAACTAGTAAAATTGGCCTATGAAGAACATAGTGAGGACCACAACACGGATACTATATTTTTGGAAGAGTACTACACTGTAGATGAGGATACCAAACCATATCCATGCTCTTTCCAAGGAAAGAGCTACATCATTACCTACCTCCATGACATAGGGTGTATTGATTTGGAATAATTAAAAAAACAAACCTTAGAGAACCGTGGCACAACTTTTTTCTCTATGCCTCAAGAATCACCAACACCACACCAAAACCCATCACCACAACACATCCATGTTGAAAATAACACTAGCACTAAAATTTTCCTCTAGGATCCCTACACCACAACCATAACCTCTAATGGAATAAACACTATTCCTTATGGTATAACACACCCCTCCATGACACGTGAATCTTATTATTTTATTTTTTATTCATCTCCCCCTTTTCACCCTCTAAACCACTCAGAACCTCTTTCGAACAACTATATCACCAGAATTATTGCAAATTAATAATATGGAAGGTCCGAGAAATTCCATCATATAACTATCAAACTATTATCATCCTCAAGAATTAAAATAAACCTAAAAAGAAAAAGGTAAAATAGGTTTGAACAACCATATCATGAGATACCTCTCAAGGATTGTGTTATGACTGAAACACCACCACCAACCAAACACAACAAACCCATCTAAAAATGTTTACCAAACACCCCCCACAAACACATCACTAAAAAAAGTTACCATCTACCCCATCAGGCACAACACCATACTATTTTATACTAACCACAAACCACCTCCCTTATACATGACCACTTAAACAACCATCTCAACCATCACACTACCCAAACCAATGACCACCACAACCACCACACAAAAAATCCCCAAACATACAAATCAAGGTGCTCTATCTCCCATGTCAATATATTATCCTCTTTTGGAGACACTAAATCTCCCACACAGTTTTAATCGTGTCAATGTATAATAAATATCAACTAAGAATCATACTTACCCCTCTTATTATGTTAGAATATTTAATCACACATCACATAAATGAAAAAAATCTCATAAAAGATTAATATCCCAGAATCACATCATTATAGAAAAAAGATAAAGAAAAAACTCAAAACAACTCTAGGTACTGGGAAAAAATCTATGTCTCTTACTCCTAAGTACTCTCATCCAGGACACCATGCCCCCATAGCACATGAACAAAAGGAATTTTTTTCCATGTTTCACTATCTACCATTGATCCTGGATATCCACTATCCACTCCATGAATGTTGTGTCATACTTGATATCAAACTCTTCCCTATAAATGAAACAAGATTCATCATGAAGATATTGATAGAGTTGAGAGATTCAGAAGAAATCATGTATCCATTACAGCCATGGTGGAAGTGTAAACTGATAATTCACCTCACCAACAGGTTCTAACACCTTGAAATTCCCAACAAAATGGGGAGAAGGCTTACTCCCTTTCCAAGACTCTACTACCCATGTAGAGGGGTGAATCTCAAGAACACATGTTCTCTAACCTCAAATTCCAAGGGCCTCCTCTTGTGATAAGTATAATCCTTTTTTGGATCCTATGATTCCTCCATCCTATCATAAAGAACATGAACTTTCATTGTTGTGCTCTGTACCACATTAGGAATGAGATCTAAAAACTCCCAAACCTTGGCCCAACATAGTGGAGAATGACACAATATTCTAGAAAAATACTCAAATTGGGACCTTCTAATGGATGGATGATAGCTATTTTTATAAGAAAACTTAACCAAAGGAATGTGTTTTGTCTAATATCCACTGAAGTTTAAGATAAACACTAATGACATATCCTCCAGTGTCTGGATGGTCCTCCCTGTCTTCCCATCCTTTTAAGGGTGGAAAGTATTACTAAGGTGTAACTAAGTGGAAAAATCATCCTAGAATCACTTATAAAATTGCGAGTTAAACAAGAATCTCAATCTAAGACAATGTACCTCAAAAATCCATACAATTACAAAAACTCATACACATAGCTCCTCACAAAAACATCCATGATGCCCGAATCTCTGATCGCTAGGAAGTGATCCAATTTCATTAGTTGATCAATGATTAACCATATAACATCACAATATCCCTAAGCTCTAGGTAACCCTATGATTAATTCCATCCAGATGTTATCTTATTTCCACATGAGAACATCCAAGGCCTGCAACATGGTGTTCTTCCTTAACCTATTGGAAAACCATACACTCACCCACAAAATCCACCATCACCAATTTTATCCTAGGCCATGAAAACTACTTCCTAAATACATGATACATCTTGGACAACCCTTAGTGTACCACAAAAGGTCATCTTGAAACTCAGGAAGGAATCCCTCATGTATCGACACTATAATAAACAACATACAATTATGACCATCCTCTGAACATATAACTAGATAATCACCATGGACAACATGATCACATATCACCTCTGCTTTCGAGTATCCCCACTAAGAATCCTCCACTTGTTGCACCAAATACAACTACACTATCATCTGAAATAAGAAACCTCCTCCACCAACCACCCTTGCATCCAGGTGCAGGGCTTCTAACTCATTCATTTCCCTCTAAGTATATCTATAATCTAAAACAACATACCTTCATGACTTCCCACATAATGCATCATCTATTAAATTACCCTATATAGAGGTATAAGATATATCATAGTCATAATCCAGGCGAAACTCCATCCACCATTATTTCCATAGGTTCAGATCACACTGAGAAAATGTGTACCTAAATCTCTTATGATCAGTGAAAGACACAAAGTGCTCCCCAATGAGATAATGTCACCAAAACTTCAGTGAAAACACAACCACTTATATCTCTAAATCATAGGTGGAATAATTATTATCATGGGGGAATAACTAGCTTGACCCATAAGAGATCACCACTTTTTGGTTCACGAAGATGCACCCTAAGCCTAGATGGGAATCATCAGAAAACACCTCAAATATCAACCCATTTTTCAGAAACTAGAGCACTAGAGTGATGATAAATCCCCCCTTCAGGTAGTCAAATGATGAATGATATTGAACATTCTTGATAAATGACTAGTTATTCCTATTCATAGCTATCAATGGGACCAAAATCTACGAGAATTCAGATACGAACCTCTAATAATATCCTAAAAGACCAAGGAAGCTACAAAACTCTACCAAATTCTTGTGTGCTACCCAAAAATAACTACCCCATACTTCAACAGGTCCATGGAAACACCCTACTGAGACACCACATTACCACATAAGTGTACACCTCATGTATAGAACTTACACTTGGACAACTTTCCATAGAGACAGTGGCATTGAAGAACCTACAAAAAAGCTCTAAGATGATTGATATACTCCTCTAAATTCAAGTAGAAAAATATGTTTTCAATGAACACAAATATGAACTGGTCTGGGAATTAATAGAACATGGAGTTCTTGAGCACCATGAATATATCCAGTGTGTTTGTGACACTGAATGACATGAATACAAACTCAATGATCACATACCTCCACTGGAAGTAAGTCTTCAATATATCATTCTCCTTCACCCTCAACTGATGATACCCATACCACATATCGATATTAGAAAACCAACTCACTACTATTAACCATTAAAAATATCATCAATCCTTATAAGAGGGTAAAAATTCTTGATCATCACTTGATTAAACATCTAATAGTCTATACACAACCTCAAACTTCCATTTGACCTCTTGGTGAATAACACTAGATCACCCCATAGTGACACACTGGGATAAATGAATCCCTTGTGCATCATATAATATATCTGAACCATCAAATCCCACAACCCATAAGGTTCTATCTGATAAGGATCTATCAAAATTGAAGAATCATTGGGCTAAAAGTATATCCCAAAATCAACATCATGTCGAGGGGGTATCATTACAACCACCTCATAAAAATATCCAGAAACTCTATAAAAACCCTGGGAGAATCCTCTATCCCAACATAAACTGATTCTATGGAAAACTTTGACATAAAAATAAAGGATAGTCTCCAAATGTTTACTGCCTACATGATAACTCCACACACTAATAAAAACCACACACTGACCATATACATCCAATAATATGACTCTACTATGGAAGCAATTGATAATATCACACATGGAATACAACCAGTAAATGCCAAGAATGACATCATATGACTACAAATATAGAAATAAAATATCCTTGCATGATTGATGTGGAATCATCAACAATCTATACCCCTAACATACATCAAACAAGATGGTCTAGAATTTGACTAGTGTATTAAACACCAGGGGCATGGCTCCATATCTAGTCCTAGAGAACACAATAGATTGGGTGAAATAAAAGAGTGTGACTCTCTTAAATCAAAAAGAAAAAGAAAAAAAGGATACCTTATCCACTAAATACAATTGACCACACCCATATCCTCTACCTCTCTACTAAAGTCCACCTCCATGTCCATGATTAGGTAAATTTCCTTGAATATGAGGAACATCCTAAGGTTCCCCCTATATACACAATATCCTCTTGGTAGAGAATAAACCTGATACCCCTAATGCTGAATTGAACTCACTAGAAAATGCTTCTAAGGATGATGATAAACAAAAACACCTCCACCATGATGAGTCCCAAGAACCACTGAGCACTAATCTTGATTATGAAAATAATCCGACAAAGGAGAAACCCTTGAGCCCAAGGCCCATAGGAAAAGAAAAAAAACCACTATCCATTGAAGTTTGAAAGTGAATTTGTTGAGGTCAACTCCATGATGGTAAAATCCTTGAAGGAACTAACACTTGAAACCCACAACTGAAAACTCTTCTCCTTGAGGAACCTTGATGGTTCCCATTTTATGGTAAACCTCATTATGACTGAATATGCTCAATCACCTTTTCATTCTTATGAACCTCCATATATGTTAACAACATAAAGGGAGTAATTACATGCTGTATAGAATGAAGGAGTTCCTCCTCAAGATGAAAAACCTAGGAATATTAATTAATAAAATTATTGGGGAAGAAACACAAAATATCCTTAAATCTAAGCCCAAAATTTTACACAAACATACTCTCCTACTGAAGAAAGAGAAGCTCCTACCTCTTCAATAACTTCATGGTTGAAAAAAGGAAATCCTCCCAAAACTCTTTATAAAATTTTTCCTATGAAACATCTACCTCCTTCTGCTCACCATGGTACAACATCCACCACCGATGTGAAACTTCCCACATTGAACTAACTGCCAATGGGAACCAGTATTTTTCTAGGGATCAGATCAAACTGAAGGTGATATTGAGTTCCTCTAACTAGCTCTCTGTCTCTAGATCATAAACACCGCACTCATACATCCCCAAGAATACCACTAAAAAGTGATCAATGTTTTATATCACTAATCATCTTCCTGAACTAGATAAATACTATGGATATCAACTATATAAACCTTAGAAACCTCCAATTCTTGAACCACATGTGAATAGTGACCAGGATACATTATTGAATAGGAAAACAGATTTCCTAATCTATTTAGCATGAAAATATATTAATAATTTTCCAATTAATTCATTTTATTTTCCCATGATCTCTCAATTCAGATATAAACATAAGTAAATCAATGATGCATGTACCTTTCCTAGGTCTCTACTATGAATGTGATGCCACTTCACTTGGTCATTCAGTAGGATTAGATTCCTTACATCAGATCATGGGGCCCCTAAAATCTCATGTTCTAGTTGGTCTTATCTTGCCTATGTCACACACCAATATCAACTGACACTGTTTACCTACCAACCCATAAAATCCTCACCACAAATAACTCTTAAATCCACCCTATCCCTCAAGAATAATTTTTATAATACTCTTTCATGACCCCCTCATTCCAAAGGAATCCCTCTTGGTTTAGTAATAAAGTAAGAGAGATAATGACCCATGAGTACCTCCTCCAATAGGCCTTGAGTTAGTGACCAACATTGGGGGTATAAAAATCTCAAAAATGGGAGGAATTACCCTCTATAATAATATGATCGAGAGATAGGATAAATCAACCTAAAAAACTCAATAAAATAATATAAAAAATAAACCAAAACCATACCATAATGAAAGTAGATGTAAAACAGATATAGATAAAAGTCTCCAAATAAATACCCAAAAGAAAATCTAAGGAATCAACACAACAAAAACCTTAAGGTATGTGATAGTAATGTCCAAAAAAGTCCACATATTTCTCCTGGAAAACTAAAAAAAGTTTTTATATAGATAGGGTGAGCATAAAATTATACTCAATAGGGTCATACCAATATATCTTTTTCACATGTGAAAAATTTCATACTAATACACTTGGGAGTAAAAAACAGAACCAAGAGAACCTAAGTAGGTCAACTAACCAATACTATCCTCACCATGTCATTATAAACAATGAAAAAATCCAAGTATAATAATATAATAAGATTCATATTGATGAAGGGTTCCCTACAACTCTCTCCCACTAATTTTATGCTCTCACACCCCAACATCATACATCCTGAAGATACCACCTATTATATATAAAAACTTTCACATAGAAACCTGGGCTATCACATCACATCACATCACATATTTCTTGAAGACCCATAGGCTATCACATCACTTAACATCACATATCACCTGAATACAACTAGTCCATCGCATCACATCACATCCCATCCCACCTAAAGAGAGCTGGGCTATCACATCACATCCCATTACATAACCAGAGTAGTAGGGTATCATGAACATGAATTAAATCAACCTCATTACCTTCTCATACCATGGAACCCCCGAAATAATCCATCTAATAATTTCATTTCACACATCATCATAGTACACTTTTGACTTATGGAAATCATATCCTATGCGTGAGTCATTTTCTGGAAGATGGAGCAGGGAAGAGCGGGTAGCCAACCATCCATCCTCATTACTAGGATATTGAGAAAAACACCCCCAAAACATTTGGTTTTCTAAAAGATGTGCTTGACATGAGTGGGGTGAATATAGAAATTATAAAGAAATATGATGTTATATATAGTATCATAGAATAAAAGCCCAACCTATGGGTTCAAAATAAGAACTTCATCCTAACTCCAACATCACCACATCACCTCATGAACTCCACCACTTTTAATTCCACCACTAAATTCATAACACCACACAAGAAAACCATATCACAATCCACAAACACATTTATTTTCAAGTTAATCAATTTTATAGATTTATTATTATAAACTAAATCCCATTTAAATAGTCTATTCGTTTTATATTTCTATCCCGTTGTATTTCACATTTAACATGAACCATATTAACCACACTTCCCATTTTATCTCAATCATTCATTATCCATTTCAACTAATTAGCCAAAATATCCCATTTAATTTCAATCTCAACCTTTATAATTTATTCCATCACTACTGGGAAACTATCACAACACACCATAACACCACATCAAACCACCATCCTCATGCCATAAAACCCTACATTTCCACCATCCATCAACCACAGTGACATTACACATCACAAACACTTTCCAAATCACAACCTCCATGTAATATATACACCTCTCATTGCATATTCCCCACACCACACAACACAACTACACATCACAACATTTTTCACATCACATTAATATAACATTTTTTAGATTTATCAAGGGGATTTAATCTCATTCCACTTCTTATTTCACAGTAATTCTCACACAATCCATAATTTCCATGTGTAACCAATCTATAACCACATATTGGTGGATATACATTTATTCAAGGTGATTCCAAAAAATCACATGAAAAGGGTTTCATAAATCATCAAATACAAAACAAACAAAGCACCCAATGAACACAATTTTCAGTAGGGAATTAATCCCATACAATTCAACATCAATAACAATATCAAATTGGTAAAATCATGAAACTTCTTTACCTTACCCTTTAATTTAAAATTTTGAATTCATTATCTTTATCAGGATGGTGAAAAATATCTTCTCAAAGATATATAAGATCATAACCCCTCTCACATGATACACTAGTTGAGATATAAAGTATCCCCTACCTCAAATAGATATTTTCAACCCACTACACAAGATTGGAATAAGAGGAAGTCTACCGAAAAACACTACAATGAATGAGAACACCCTCACCAGCTTATAACACAATGACCAAACCATTACATTATAAAAACAAAATCAAAACCATGGGTTTCACTTAGTAGTAAACTCTTAAGAAAATAAAATAGAGGAAAAACAGAAAAGGGGAAGAAATTAACTCACATAAACCTCTACATAATGATATCCCAAGACTAGGGCTGAAAGTTGATGACTAGGGGTTGAAAATAATCTCTGGGATGCACTTATATATACCAAGAAATGAAAGAAAGGTCGAAGAAATGAGGTGTTTAAAGGGGATTTTATAATTTATAGGTATTCTAAAATTTATAAGATCACTACATTGCATTGGTCAACACAATGTAGAATAGCTTAAAATAGAAGGGACAATGGCGTAGAGGTGAAGAACATGCCGCAACCCAACCATTAAAACCATACTCCCAAGAACATGGAGAGGACCATAGTAAAAATCCTATATTTTTTGGAATAAGACTAAACCATAGTTGAGGATACCACACCAAAACCATACCTTTTCTAAGGTAAGAGCTATATTGTAGTTTACCTCCATGCCATAGGGGGTCTGATTTGGTATAACTGGCCAAACCACCCCTTAAATAACTATGATGTAGTCTATCACTCCATGTCATAAGACTCACTAACACCAACACCATGCCATAACCCAGCACTACAACATAACCATGTCGAATATGTAAGTGGAACCAAACTACTCCTATGGGCTCCCTATACTGTAGCCAACACCTCCTATGATGCATCCACTATTAGTTATGGATTAGTAAACCCCTCCACACTATAGGAATCATCCTGCTATATGTTCTAGATAGATCCCCCCTTTCACCCACTAACTCCCTCAAAACATCTTCTAGAAACCTCTACTACCACAATTCCCACAAATTAATGGGAAAGAAGGTCCGAGACATTATAATAAGACACATGAATGAGATATGTTTACCTCTAAATATAAAAATCCAACATTTGAAATATATAGTATGTCAAAAAGAGAAATTTATATCAAAATTCATTAAATGATGTACAATATAAAAATCCACATACATAAGTGGTAAAAAATCATAAATCACAACTCAAATATAATTAAAAGGAAGGGAAAATATTACCAAACTCAAAATCTTAAGATATTTCCATGTCTAAGATAAGGTCACCTAATAAATCTAGTAATGACCTTACCTAAGTAGCCAAATCTTTGGGAACAAGTCATACTACCACATGTTCCAAGGAACATTCCTAGATCATTAGAGGCTAACAACTTTTATACAAGGATACTATATAGTCATTGTAGAATTATTTTCCTTAAAAAATTAAATAACTATATAAAAATGTAAATAAAAATTTATTTTGAAACCAAACCCATTTTTTAAAAGTATTTAAGAAATGTAGTATTATAATGAAGTGGAAAACAAGTCAACAAACAAAGAAATTAAAAAAATGATAACGAATAATGTAAGATCCAATATTTTTCAGGTACGTCTCTCTTTATACTTTAGTAAACCTTCTTTCAGTCTAGTTGTGTTTTGTTTGAACCTTGGTGATAAAGTATTAAACCAGTTGGGCTAATTCTGGGATGTATTGAGAAATGTAGTAGGAGGAGATCTGGTCTTAGACTATATAATGAAATTATCCCATAAATTCCCAATTTACATTGTAAATTAATCAAGCTGACCCCATAAATATTAATAAGCTTTAAATGTATCAGGGAAAGTCATGAATCCTAGATTTATGATTTAAAACATGTATTTACATTGTAAAATTGTTTTTTCATGCAATTTCATTTCTAAGTGATAGATTTTTTGGCGTATATGTGTAAATAAGGAATTTATGACATAAGCACTCTATTTATACTATAGATATACCATGAACAACTTTTTAAACCCCATGTGTCCTATTTTTTGGTAACATAGATCCCTTATCTCTCATCATGTTGTGTTGGTTTTCTCTAATGAAAAACCCTCGTTGATAGTTTCTTTTTTTATGGAAAAAGGGATGGAAGTGAGATTATGGTTGTTATTAAAAACATGAGTATTTGTATGCGTCTACTTTTCTTGGAGGAAGGTGGTCAAGAAAAACTCCCTAAATTCCTTTTTTAATTCCTTTTAGTATGTGTAATACCTATTATCACACTAGATAACTGGGTACACAACCTAAATAATTGGTCAATACTTTTCTTCATGAATGCCTCATGCTTAGACCTTACATTGGTGCCTATTGGGTGCATTGGTGTTGAGACCAAACTTATGGCCACTCTATAAGTGAGCCTAACCATGAAATTAAACAATCTAGTAGATTTGTAACATGAAATTGGAATAACATGTAATTTAATGTTGGATCTTTAGTGATGGAAAATATGATTAGGGGGTGAAGAGTTTTTTTTTTAAATTTAAATAAAAAACAATCAGATTTTTTAAAATTAAGATCTGTAGTGAGTGGAGTGTTATTGGAAATAGTTGCAATAAAAATAAAAATTAAAACCACCAAGATTTATATTTATTCAGATAAAAAAGATCCTAGTCCACTCTTCAACCCTATGTACTCCTGGAGGATATTGGTACCCATTAAGAACCTCACTTTTAAAGGTGTGAGAACCTTATTATAAACACTAAATTTTAAAGAACCTGGAGGCACAACCTAGTTATTTATAGGAGACAAACCTAGTCTATATACTTGACATTTGATCAGGAGTCACATACTAGGATTCTTTTTAGGTGGTGGAATAACCAAAATAATACATGAATTTATTTTTATTAGGAAAATCATAAACTAGACTCAAAAAAATTACATACAGAAGGTACAAGATTACGTGAATAAAAAATAATATAGGGAAATTAACATATGATCATAAATGTCTAAGAAGATAAATCTTAAAGACCATTGATCAATTAGAAAGAACAAATTTCAAAGTTGAAGTCTTTCTGTGATCATAGCTTGAGTAAATAAGTTGTAGAAGTTTGTGGACAATTGAGAGCGATAAGAATGTATAATTTGTATCAAAAGTTTTATGTACAATTATCTTCACTAGTATATGTTTTTTACTTGAATATATCTCCTAGATTTTTTAAAAAAATTATCATATAGAATCATGTCCATGTCCAATATCTACATGAAACTTGTTAGATAATAACAATGAAATAATATAACTATTACCTTTGTTTGTTAATGTCGTGCTAAATAACATAGAAAAAATGTGATTTATAATTTTTCATGAACTATTAATATAAAATAATAATAATTTATGTATAATAATTTTAAATAATTTAAAATTATAAAATAATTGAAATTAAAAAGACTATATTTTAGAATTTATAGATAGAACAATGTTGTAAAATAGAGCATCACATGACATTTAAAATGTAAGTATATGTGTACATAAAATAATGCTATAATTAATTTTTACACACCTGAAAATATTTATTTCAACATAAAATAATAATACTTTTAACAAAGAAAATATTTTTAATAAAAACAACTAAAAAATTAATAAAAAATTTAGAATAAAATTTTTAACTAATGGTGGATAATTGATATATTGTTGAAATAGATAACAATGGATTATTTTTGCTACTATTGAAAATAGACAGAAGTGGCTTATTTTTTTCTACCATTGAAAATGGAGACTGGTTCTAGACCAATGGAGGAAAAAATAAAGTAGATGCTACCATTTTACTTAGAAGAAAAAATAATAAAAGACAACCAAAAATAAATTCCACTGAGAAACCAAAGATTTAGGAGAAGCAATAAAAAAGTTTCAATGATTGAAAGTACAATTGTGAATTGTGAAATAATATTATATATTTACAATATAAACTCCCTGAAACCATTTTAGAAGATAAGGAATAAAAAATAGATAAATAATCTTATGATAAAAAAAAGAAAACAACTTCAAACAGAAATAAAAATCTACTTCACCCAATTAAAGAAGGAAGAGATCTTGTTGAAGCTTGAAAAATCTTATTCCACAAATATGTTCAATGGAAAGAAATAACAACTGATGGATGAAAATGATCCACTATTGATGTCAAATGGTGAATAAAAAAATACTCACTGTTTTATATTAAATATTGAGTAAAAATAACTTACCATTGATGTCAAACAGTGACTCATGACTCACCATTGATGTCCAAAAGTGAGTAAAAATGACTCACTGTTCATGTCTAACCATTTCACCATTGAAAAACCATCAAAATATACTTAAAACTAGTTGAATATTTTAATGATGGAATACCTCAAATAATAATAATAATAATAAGAAGAAGAGGTTTCTGTTGAAACTCAAATAAATATGTGAGAAGTAGATATTGAGACCAAGTGAGACAAACCCATGAGCTCAAAATGATTAAAAATATTTTATATAAGTAATGTATTTTTTAGATAGACTCTAATGTAGTTGAAAATGAAGGGATAATCAATAATATGACTGAAATTTAAACACTGAGGCACATGAGTTGAAAAATGAGTGCCAGAGATCAGAATGAGATCAGAAGGTTTTAAAAGAAATAATCTGACGAACGATAATATATCTAATTTTTTGATGTTAGATGAGCAGTGAAAACATATCATCCTCCCACATCAGTTTGGTGATGCAGTGACTAAATGGTATATCATTAAATCAGTGTTAAACCTCAATTTGAGCTGGTTACTGGGGATTGAAACTAGTTTATACTTTTCATAAACATGGGTGTATGACCTAGTGAATGACTTAGCCCAACCCAAGCACCTATGGGAATGCTCTTCAAGCCTTATACATGGGCTCACACACATTGATCATGAAAAATAAAAATTGTCTACTCTGTAGTCTCCTTGTGGGATTCTTGTGGCAATCCTTCCCATGGGGTTGACCTAATGGGTGCACTAAGTGGTTGAGGGCTATCCAAGGTGCCTCACTTAGGATGTCCCAGATTTTTTACTTAATTTTTTTAACTTAAGTAAATAAAAAATATAATAACATTAAGTATAAATTTAAAACATTTACATAAACATTCCTAAAAAAATTACATAACTATTATTAGAATTTCAATAAAAAAATATTAAATAAATAACACACTTGAGAATTTAATAAACTTGATAATTTAATAAAATGATAATATAGAGTAATTTATCAAAACAAATAATTGTTATAAATTATTAAAAAACTTTAAAATACTAAAAAACTCCCCCTTTCTATAAATTACAAAACAAAATATTTATTAAATTTCCAAAAAAAATCTTCCCCTCTTTGAAATTTATCAAAAAGTATATTAGAAATAATATATAAAATAGGATCCCTTTTAATAAAAATTAATTACTTAAAAAAATTAGAATAAACAGATAAAAATAATATAAAAATAAAGTATAATTATGATAGTGTTATAGTTTAACAATGTTTTTTTAAATATTATGATCTATGTATCATTTATTTAGAGTAGAAAATAACATTCAATGAAAAAAAATGTAAAAACAAATTTAAGGATAGTGATTATACTAACAGTGATTTTAATCTTCTAACATACCCAATTCAAATTTTATCTTCTCAAATTTAATAGAATCTATGAATTTTGTGAAAATTTCATATAATTGTTTCTTAATAGGAAGACATTCTAAGAATATATCACCGGTATTTAAATGATCCCTAATAAAATGAAGCCTTACATCTATGTGTTTAGTTCCATAATGTTGAAGAGGGTTTTTAAAATTGAAATAGTACTTGAGTTATCAGAGTAAATAGGAATTTTATCAAAAATTATATCAAAATCATAAAATGTTTGTTTTATATAAATACTATATGAACTAAAACTAGCAACAACAACATATTTAGTCCCATCTATTGAAAATTCTACTAAAATTTGTTTCTTATATCTCTATGAAATTAATTTTTTTCCTAAAAAGTGACACATACCTGTAGTGATTTTTCATTCAATTTTGCAAATTCCAAAGTTAGAACCATAGTAAAATAGTAAATAAAAATAGTTCTCATTAGAATATAATTGTCTAGTACAAATATTATCCATGATATATCTAATTACTCTTTTAACAACTTTAAGGTGACCTTATTTGGGGTTTGAATGAAACCTAGCACATAAGAAAACTAATAACATGATGTCTGGTCTAGATGAACTGATATACAATAGGCTTCCTATCATTCCTTTATAAAATTTAATATCAAATAACTTACAATATCCATCAATGTACAATTTGGAATTTGTACTCATTGGTGTTTTCATAGTTTTTCTAAAATCAAGTCCAAACCTATTTCTAAATTTATTAACTTACTTGGATTGATTTAATAAAATACTATATTTCCTTTGATTAATTTTTAAACTAATAATTTTTTTTAGATATCTCATTAAGATCATGTCAAATTCACTTATCATTATCTTAGAAAAATTATTACACAGAGAATCATTTGTCGAACCAAATATTATATCATCAACATATATATGTATAATCAGTATATCATTTGAAACTCTTTTTATAAACAAAGTTGGATCGACCTTACCTTTTATAAAATCATTTTTTAATAAACACTATGTAAGTCTTTCATAACAAGATATTGGATATTTCTTAAGACCATATAAGGCTTTATTAAACTTAAAAACATGATTTGTAAAAATATAATTTTCAAATCCATGGGGTTTTTAACATAGAAATCCTCTAAAATAATTCCATTTAAAAAGGAACTTTTTACATCTATTTGAAATAATTTGATATTTTGAAAACTAGAAAAATATAATAGAATTATAATTGCTCCCATCCTAGAAACATGATCAACATAATCTTCAAATTCAATTACCACATATTATAAATAACTTTAATCCACTAGTCTTTCTTTATTTTTAACTATATTTCTAGCTTCATCAAGTTTATTATGAAAAATACATTTATTTACTATAATAGTTTTATATTTTAGAAAAGAAAATAAATACCCCACTTTATTCCTTTCAAATCGATTTAATTCATCATTCATATCATTAATCCATTTTGAATCAATTAAATTATTTTCACTATTGACAGGAACAAACATATTAACAAAAGAAGAATTATCACAATAAAGTAAAACATATTTTCTATTTTGAATTCTTGAGTCTACATTACCAATTTTTTTTTCAATAGGGTGATCTTTAAGAGTTTTAAATTTCTTTTGATCCTTTTTATAAGAGATATTCTCCCTTTAAACTAATGCATTATCATTATATTGGTCATTATCTTCACCAAAATTAAATTCTCTAAACTCATCATTTTCATTGAAAGATTCATAATCCTATGTTTTATAATTGTTTTTGACTGAAATTTGCATTTTTATTAAATAAAAAGAGGTTCTATAGTACAAGAAATAAATAAAAGGGGTTTAAGGGGCCCTAAAAAATCTAAAACAAGAGTATCGATAATAATAGTTCTCATACCCTCCACCGTTATAGAGACAGTGCTGGAGAAACGAATGAGTGAGGCATGTTAGGATACTCTAGATGCAAAGAAGTCAGCTACCATGTTTCCCTCATGGAATGTGTGAGAGATTATAACCTTGCCTCAGGTCATTCTTATGAACTTAAGAACATGATTAGATATACTCCAAGTAGTGTATATTCTCTTGACATTGCATTAAAAATAATTTAATAGTCTGTTTCAAAAATTTTAAGAGAATTTTTTTTGTACTTCACAATTGAAGTCCAGTGAGCATAGCATTGGCCTCCACCTGTAAAGAGTCTCTTATACCATATAGAGCTGAAAAAGAAAATATTATAGATCCTCTATGATCTTAAACAAGGCCTACACCCATCATTATTCCCATGCTACATGAACTGTCAATGTTAAGCTTAAATCCCAAGATGGAAGGAGAACAATTAATCCAATGGATAAGGAATTTATCGAGGGATGAGTAAGAAGGATTTCCTAAACAATTAAGGAATTTGAGTGAAGGAGCATCATGCCAATGGTTAAAAGATTTCACTAACTCCATAAGAGTAATTTTAGTTCTATAGATAATGTCCAATAGAGAGATTATAGAACCATCAAAGTGGGATTTGTTTCTAGCCTTCCATATACACTGAAAGCCCATTGCTAGGATGATAACTCTCTCTTTATGTTCAATGCTATTGCCTCTCGAACTATGAAATCACTTTTTCCAATAATATGTTTCCAATAATATCCTATGATTGGAATCCAATACATCCACCAAAGTATATCCACACATGATTGGTCCATTTTTTCTCAAAGAAAAGGTGGTGCGATGACTCTATGCAATGATCAGAGAAGAAACAACATTTGGACACTAGTTGTATTCCCAAGTGATTAATATTATGATTGGTGGGCACTAAATTATGCATGACTTTCCAGATGATAAATTTCAAATTTTAAGGTATCTTCTTTCCCATAGTATCTCCCCCAAGTAATACATATCATCTAAATAATTATGCAACTTGCAAGTATCTTTGACTGAAAATTTTCTAGATGCAGATCTTGAGAAAACACATTGATCTTGATCAGATGACAAATCAATGAGATCATAAATGGCACACTGTTCTGCATTAAGTGTACAATGAATTAATTCTATAAAAATTCTCACATTATTTATGGAAACATTAGGAATTGGATAACTAGGAAATCCAATTTTGGAACTAGCCCAATTATTGTGCCAGTAAGATATGTCACCGCAACCAACAATCCAACATAGCTGGTGATCCAAGGACATAATGATCTGAATAATCTCACTCAAAATTAGAGAAGGACTTCCCTATTTATTATCCATATTGATCCCATACTTGGAATTGGACATCTTTCCCCAAATAGTATGATGTTCTATTTATTCCCAAGTTAGTTTGGCATGCATGTCCTGCATAGTGCCAGTAATATCAACCACGTTGATTCAACCCTCATGAGTTATCCCATACAACCTCAACCACCCATCCCAATGGAATTTTCCCTCACCTTGAGCATTACAAAGTAATGTGTACATGGTTATTTCAAAGTGATAAATGAAATCTTTAGGTACCTTGATAGAAGAAAGTGTGTACATGGGGATTGAAGTGAGATCGTGGCTGATCAGCATAATTCAACCCCAAAAAGAGAGGTGTCATCTCTTCCAGTTGGTAATGTGACTTGTGATATTTTGACACACTTTTTCAAAATGATGAAGATGAACCCAAATACTCAATGGGGAATATTTTCTTAAGAATGCCCAAGGATGACTCAATGGAGGAGATCTTACTACTCGTACACCAATTGGATATGAATATGCTATGTTTTCCTTATTTATGATCTGACCACTCCACTTATAGTATTCATCAATAATGTGGTTAATCCCTAAATAGAATGTTTGTTTCCATTGATAAAAGTAATGGTGTCATCCACAAACATCAAGTGGGATAAACTGGGGGAATGAAGTCTACCCTAATACTCAGAAATACTACCTTCATTGATACATTTTTGAATAAGATTTATTAGGGTGTTATGCATGAGGATAAATAGGCTTAGAGAAAGTGTATTTCCTTGTCAAATACCATAATTTGACCTAAAGAAACCCCAGCTCTTGTTAGATTTGGTGTCCTGAGAACCAATTGTTTGTACTTTGATTACATGAATGTACACTTATTATATATTGTTCATTATTCTTCATGACTATAATATAATAATGTCCTGGAATATTTGTTGCATTAATAAGGTCATGGGAGATTCCTGTTATGATGAGAACCTTAAAATTATATAATAATATTCTTAAATAAAGTTCTACAGTTGGATGACATACTATGATATGACACATAGTATACAAATCGTCATGTGCGGGTACTCGTAAGAAGACGAGACTCTCTCTCATGGAGTTCTCACTTAGTAATATACAAGATGGGAGATTATGAGAACAGACCTACCAGTAGTAATTCCGCATGTCTTGGTGTCATCATAAATTAATATCTACGAGCATGTATAATGGTCCTTAGACTGGAAGATTATCATTAACTCATTTCATGACTCGCACACTTAGATTTGCTGATGAAAACCATCACGTAGACAGTTGGTGGGAAGTATTGTACGTTGTGTGAGTCACAGATGACATGTTGTTAATGTATAAGTAGAGGAAGGATTTTTCCCTTCCATATTTATGGAAGTAGATATCTCGGGCCCTTTGATTGAAATAGAATTGTCGCCCAAATTCCATGGTCATGGTGTAATGACGGGTTTATTTCTGGAAGTCAAAGAATGACAGATCAAGAATATAGGTTTATGACACTGCCATGAAACCTTCTTGATGAGATATTGAGACAAAGGGATTAAATTACACATTAAGCGTTCGTATTATGTGACACATAAATGCGGTGTCAACTTCTTTCTCTTGGGTGCCTTGAACCGTTTCTAGACAGTAATCTTGGACTTTAGGCAAGCCCTCCTAATGCCAATGAGAAAGAGGCCTAGAGGGTCACACACTAAGTTTATCCAAGTATCTCAAGTAGAATAAAGATTATTTCTATACATGGTTTAATAATTATTCAAGGAAGCCTAAATCATTTTAATGTTGGAGGAAGAATAAAATGAAAACAAGTACATACCATGTATTAATGATTACACGCTGTGTAGTTTTATGAAAAACAAGTACACACCATGTATTAATAAATACACGTCGTGTAGTTTTTATAGTCGGGATTTTGAGGATATAATATTGTTTTATTAAATGATATTTATTATAATCAGCATGGGTGCATTTCAAGTAATTAATAATTCAACATGGGGGTTTTCAATAAGAGTTAATGAAATAAATAAAATGCGTAATGCGTTTATTTATTATCATAACTATATATCCTCAAACCTGATTATAAATATCCTCACAACCCCAACACTTTTCCCCAATCATTGTGCACAAAAATTCTGGATAATTCTTTCAAGGACAAAAGAACCTCTTCCTCCAAGAATTCTCTCAAGACCGAGAGAGATCCTCTTCCATCGGATCAATATGATCTAAGGCAGACAATGCAAGAAAAGGTTTCTCCATGCTAGCACCTGGAGAATCCTTTGGTGAGGTCCAGATATACGAGGTTCACGTGTGGATCATTGCTAGAGGAAGTCTACATTTGGATTCTGTGACGCAACGACGAATCACATCGAAACGTGATCAAGAATATGAACGAAGAAAGAACACCCAAAAGGTAATTCTTGTAAATTAATTAAATTAATTATAATCAACCTGTGACGATCCACTTTTTTGGTTCCAGGACCTTTCTTCTTATTTGAATATTTCTGTGAATCGATCCTTGGAGACTAGAATTTATCGGCGTATTGATCCCGGATTGATCATTGCTAATGAAAGAAATCTAAGTGGGCACATCTACCCACAAGCTTCCGCTGCCCCCGGAACCTTTAGACCTTACCAAGAAACACAAATGAGCGCCAAAGAGAGATAAAACATATGATAGATCATTTCTTGAGCCACCCCTACCACCCCTATAGTAGAGAACCCTAATAATAAAGGATCATTCGATATGATCATATGATTCATCCATGCTAAATTTAATAACCAAATTTGATCCTTTAACTTTTTTGTTGATGTGATAGATCATTTCTTGAGCCACCCCTACCACTCCTTCAATTGATCTTACCATAACAAAACCATGTTTCTAAACTAAAATCCATTAATTTATGAGAGTGGACATATGCTTGTTGAGGTGGTGCAATCAGAATTTGTATAGAAAGTTACATAGGTTTATTTTCTAGTAATGTTTGATGGAGAATGGGCCCTTCATATTTGGAATGAGAACAAATGAAGTAATACTAGATACTCATGGAATGTTTCCTACAAAAAAACATCATGTACTATATCAACCAAATGACTTTTGATTATTTCACAAGAAGAGGAAAAGAAGATACTGGGGAAGCTATTCAGCCCTAAAGTGCTTGATGAGTCAAGAGCGTGAAAAACATTGTGAATTTTTTATTCCTCTAGGAGGGTTTCCATGAAGGAGTTATAAACATCCAAAACCAAATGAGAGATAGTGTTCCCAAAAGGATATACTTTTCACCTTATAGGATCAAAACCTACAAGAAGAGAGTGAAAAAATGTGACCGCCATACCTCCTACTCCACTTTGGTATGAGGTATATGAGTCATCCTCTTAAAGAATGTTTGGCCTGATGGTGTTGTGTTTCTACTTAATGAAAGTTTGTAAGTATGAAGTGTTCTTGTCACCTTATTTTATCCATTTAACTCAAGATATCTCCCATGCAATCCTTACCCAATCCAATAGATGATCCTCAAGATCATGTTTTGTTTTAGTGAGTTGGTTGAAAAGGATGGGGTCCCAAGAACTCTTCATGGAGACTTCTAAGCAATCCACATCCTTATCCAAGGCTTCTAAATCATTATTTATTGATGTTTGACTTTTGGACCAAGTATGAATATCACTTTTGAGATGCATCAATTTATTATGAAGGCCCAAAAATCAGCCTCCTAAAACTGACTTATTACAGGATGCTTCCATTACCTGGTGATAATTATGATCATCAATCCAACTTTGGAGAAAGAAAAAGTGATCATTATTATTATCTCTTAAGCACAAATCAACCTAAAGAGGATAATTATCAGAGAATTCTATGATGAGATGGGAGACTTTAAATTTGGAGAATGTTAAGATAGCCTAAATATTTTCAGGACACTAATCAAGACAATGCCATGTACAATTAGTTCCTCTTTGATTGTTGCACCACGAAAAATGGTCTCCTATGAAGCCTTAGTCAAGAAGACCCATTCATGATAAAAACACAAAAAATTCATGACCCACCTTTCTAGAAAAATTACATCTTCATTTATTTTCTGAAGGGTCCAGAATTACATTGAAGTCACCCCAAACTATCCACAAAAGCTCACATGGATCAAAGGCCTCTAGATCCCACCACATAGTTTCATGAGCTGCTACATCACACTTAGAATAAACATACATTATGACAATACTTTGGGATATTGCATGTACTTTTTAGGTAACAATATAATCATTGGTTTTTATGAGATAATCTAATATGTTGGCATGCCATAAAATCCTAATATTAATTTTTGATGGAAAAAATGCATGAAGTGCCACATATTCAGTTTTAAAGCAAAGTGAATTTTTTTTGAAGGATGATGTTTTTGTTAGAATAATTCCACCACAGATGCTATTATATTTTTAATATATTGAGACAAGAAATATGTTTTGACACATGCACCAAGACCATAGGCATTAAAAATAATAAAGGATATCATTTATGGGAGATTATATTGTTTTTGGAAACCACCTTATTGATAGAGGAAGGGGAAGAATGCATGAAAGCTAGGTGATAGAGTTGTGATCTAGTTTTCACTCTATTTGAAAGAGAATAAAGGGTTGAGGAATCCGGAGAAGGAGAAATAGGTTACTCTATAGGAGTAGAAAGATTAGTAACCTCCATGATTCTATCTGAGTATGGATTATTGAGATCTTGGGAAGGTACTGGAAGAGATAAAAGTAAGATAGGAGTAGTATTTTCCTTACCAGATCATAGAGAAAACTTAGAGAGGGAATTAGAGCGATTGAACACAAGGGAAACTAATGAAATATATAGGATCACAGAGGTGTTATCCAAAAATTAAAGCACTAGGAGAGATATGGGAACTAGAGGAATATAAGGTAGGGAAAGAATAAAGGGGCCAAGAAAAGATTGTTTGGGGGGTAATAAGTAGGTGGCCAGAGGGGGAAACTGGAGATCCCAAGAAAAGCTTCAGGAGGAGGGCCTTGAATGGAATCCTAAAAAAATGGTAGGGGAAGAGGAATAAGAAGGAGTGGGGGGATGAGGAAATAAGGAACTTGGTTTCTTCTGGACTGGGAGGGAATAAGGATGTAGAGAGTCAACACCCCTAGGCATATGGGAGTTGTGTGATGAAAATATTCTTCAAGACTGAAGATAATGGCCTTGAAGTTTGAGTTTAGTGTAGTAACAAGATGTAGAGGAGGGGAAAATACTTTTACACCAATTTAAGGAGCTTCCCACATTGAGATGAATGCGATCAAGAAGGGGGGAGGAAAAGTCAACCTCTACACTAATATTAGCTACTAAAGAAACTAGCATCTGAGCAGTGTTGTCATCAATACAAAGGAAGGAACCCAAAGCATATTCAATTGTGTGGAGGAATGAAATGTTTTTAAAAGGCAATGGAATCCTTGAAAGATCAAACCACATTGCTACAAAGGGGGAGTCTATACCATCATGTCATCTAACCAACAATCTAAATAGATGAAATTGGAAATTCAGGTAAAATCTATAACTTTGTGTCTAGGATCTGATAAATTTATCTCTCAAATCCAAGATAACACATAAATCCTTTTGGTTAAGAAAAAAAAATATATCCGGGGCATCCAAATTCTAGGAGGTGACATAGGCTTTAAAACGAGGTTATAGAGGATGATCTTATCCAAAACACATGACCAAAGTTCATTTATGAATAAGGAAGGCCTCCTAAAAAGAAGCCATTGTAAAATCCAAATAGATAAAGACATACTTAGAGGATTTATAAAAACTATCTAAGGAAACCTTTGTGAATGGGGAAAACCCCAAAGATGATTAAGGATCTAGATTCAATATAATGTCTTTCAAATAGGATCCATCTAGTGGTGTGGGGGAGGGGTACTTACTATGGAAATGCATCTAAAGGGATAAGGAATAGTGAATATGAAGTCCATGTATCATGAGGGAAAACCAAATAATATAGTGAAGTCCAATAATTATAGTAAGATGTATTAGGGTTGGTGGTGGAGTCTTTTTTGGTAGAGCCAGCTTGCAACAATGGGGCGAAATGGTCTGATGATTTTGAAATTGAAGTGGCATGTGCCATGTGTTCTCTATGTTAAAGGGATCCATAACCCTTTTGATCATTTTATAATTGTTTTCATTAAACTCAACATGCATAGATTATTTAACAACTAAAGTTTTACTATAGAAAACCATATAATATTTACTAGCATTGGGATATCTAAAAAATATCCCTTCATTTGTTTTAGAGTCAAATTTATCTAAATTATATTTTGTATTTAAGATAAACACTTTACAATTGAAGACCCTAAAATAATGTACTTTAGGTTTAAAACCATTGAAAAGTTCACAAGGGGTATTATTTAGGAATGATCTAATTGAAACTCTATTTAAAATATGGGAATTTTTATTTATATCTTCTTCCCAAAGTATTTAGGAACATTATATTCTATTAACATAGAACTATCTATTTATTAAATTTATATGTTCTTTCTTTCCACCACACCATTCTGCTGTGGTGTCCTAGGTGCTGAGAAATAATGTTTGTATCCATTTTATTCACAAAATTCATCAAATTCTAAATTCAAAAATTCCCTACATATACTAATTTTGATAGATACTATTGAATAATTTTTGAAAATTTGAATAAACATATAGAAACCATAAAATTTGATTAAAATTTTAATTTTATGGGATAATAAATAAATCCATAAGAACCTACTATAATCATTTATAATTAAAAATATATATTTTTTAACAATAAAAATAGCATGCTATATAGGTTCAAAAAAGTCAAGATGTAATAATACTAAACATCTAGTAGTGCTAACATCAGTTATATATTTTAAATATTTATTTTTGTTTTTTACCCTTTAAACAGAAATCACACATAAAGTACTTACTTGTATATAACTTGGGAAGTTTTAGAACTTGTTCATTCTTTGATAGTTTGTGAAACAATCTCAAAATTTCATTCCCAATATCTCTATTCTATATAATTTTATCTACTTCCACAAAATTTAGACACTTTAACTTTTGTTTGGTTAGATCATAAAAGTCAATAGTATATACATTTAATTTTCTATTTGAATTTTTTTTTCTTCAGAATAATACATTTATCATTTAAAAAAACATTTAATAAATCATCACATAACTATGACATACTTATAAGATTATTTTTTAAACCAAGTACATATAATTATTTTGAAATAATAACTATTTTAAAAAAAAACTGGATTTATTAATAACTTTAATATAACCATTAGATTTGTCTCCGAAAGTGACAGGTCATCATCACATGAATTAAATGATAGAAACTTTGAAATATCACCTGTCATGTTGCTAAAGAAACCATTATCTATGTTTCATGAGTCAAAGTGACTTATAAATAATATTTACCTAAATTAAACAATCAAACAAATTGTTTTTATACCCATTCCATCTTCGGTCCAGTTGGATTAGTAGTATAAAACTTAGGCAACCAAATTGATTTAAAGAATTTATTAGTGTGATTACTAAAAATTAAATCATTAGCAATGAATATTCTAGTATAACAAAAATATTGTGTATATATTAATGAACACTCATTGGAATAATTCTCTTTCATTATGCATTTAAAATAGGTCACACTGAAAATGCTTCCTTTTGATCTCTTAACAAAGATAATATTATTTAAATGAAATACCTTTTATTTTAGAAGAATCCTTATCAGTAATGTTTTTCATCTCTAACTCATACTATATCAGAGATCCTATTTGTTCATCTAAAGTATAATCCTTAAAATTATTACTCTCATCTATAGACACCATCTTTTTATGCAATTTTTTGGAAGAGATCTTAGTACTATTTTAACTTGAACTATGTTGTCCAAGACTTCTCCAAGATCACTCATACAATTGGTAATACTAGTGAATCGAGGGAATATCTGGTTTATATATTATTTATCTCCCATCTTGAAGTCTTGGTATTCTTCTCAGAGCATTCCAAACTTGGTTCTATTTAGATTTTCAGTCCCATAATGAGTCATTTTCAGTATCCTCCATATATCTTGGGATGTTTTAAATATTGATACATATCTATAGACACATCTACTAATATAATAGTAAAAAATATTTTTAACTTTTTAATTAAAATCATATTTTACCATTTTATTACCTACTATAGTATCTGGATCAACCTTTGGTTGTTCATATGGCTTATCCATGATGTTCTAGTGATCCCTGATCTGTTGTTTCAAGTAGTTTTCTTTTCTATATTTCTAATATCCATAGTAACTTTCATCAAATAATAGAGGTTTCTGTGGAATCCATTCATCATTCTTATTTATACCTACCATCTTAAAAAGAGTTTTTTCTTTTCTTCCATATACTATTATGTCTTGGATTCCAGGTTAGAATAAATTTAAAAATAAAAAATAGAAAGAATAACCTACCATAGAAAAGGTTTTTATATAAATTGTTTTATATCAGAACCACATAGCTATTGTACCAGTTTTGATACTAATTTTTGGATCATTTGTGATGGAAAATATGAAAATAGGGGGGGGGGTAAATAGCCATTTTAAAATTTAAATAAAAAACAATAAGAGTTTATAAAATTAAGATGGTTAGTGAGTGAAGTGTTCTTGGAAAGAGTTGCAGTGGAAAGAAAAAGTAAGAACACCATGATTTATATTAGTTTGGATAAAAAAGATCATAGTACACTACTCAACCTCCTCTACTCGTAGATAATATTGATACCACTAAGAAGATCACTTTTAAAGGCGTGAGAACCTTGTTATAGACACTACCTTTTAAATGACCTGGAGAAAGAACCTAGTTTGTTATAGGTGACCAACCTAGTTTTATTACCTAAATTTTGATCATGTGTCACAACCCAGGTTTCCTTTTAGGTGGTGGAATAACCATAATAATTAAAGAATTTATTTTTATTGGGAAAAGCATAAACCAAACTAAAATAAATTACAAAGAGAAGGTTCAATATTATGTGAATAAAAAATAATATAGTGAAATTAGAATATGATAAAAAATTTCAAATAAGTTGAATCTCAATGACTGTTGATCACTTGGATGGAAAAAATGTCGAAGTTAAAGTCCTTATGTGATCACATCTAGAGTGCAGAAGTCATAGAAGTTTGTGAACAATTGAGATTAGTATGAATATCGATGTTGTATCATAATTTTTCTATAGAATGATCTGTAATAGTATATGTTTTTTCCTTGAAGATATCTCTAGTATCATTAAAAAAATATCTTCTAGGAGTGTGTCTGTGTCCAATATCTGCATGAAATTGTTAGAGAATAACAATAAAATAATATGATTGTTACATTTCTTTGTTAATGCCATGATAAATAACATAGAACAAATGCACTTTATATTTCTTCATAAAATATTAATATAAAATAATTAATATGTTAAGTATAACAATTTTCAACAATTTTAAATTAGAAAATAATTTAAATAAGTATATAATCTTTTAGATTAAAGAAACATCAGAATTTTGTAAAATAGAGCATCACATGACATTTAAATTATAAGAACATGTGTACATAAAATAACACTAAAATTATTTTTTACAAACCTTAAAATTTTATTTCAATATAGAATAATAAAAATTTTAACATAGAAAACATTTTTAATACTAAAAATAAAAAAAATTAATAAAAATTTTAGAAATAAAGATTTAACTAACAGTGGATAATTGATCTACTGTTGAAATAGAGAATGGTGTCTTATTTTTACTACCACTAAAAATAGAGTTAGGTGGCTTATTTTTCATACTATTTAAAATTGATAGTGGTGGTAAAACAATGTTTGAAAAAAATAATAGCTGCTACCATTTTACTTAGAAGAAGAAAATAATAAAATACAACAAAAAATAAAACAAATCCCATGCCACTAAGAAACCAATGATTCAGGAGAAGTAATAAAAACATTTATACCCTTGGAAGTCCAAAGATGAATCATGAAATACTATTTAAGATGTCCAATGGTGACTCACTAAAAACAATAATATGATATGGAATAAACAATAGATAAATAATATTCTGATAAAAAAATTAATAAAATAAATTCAAAATAAATAAAAATATAATGCACCTGATTGAAGAAGGAAGAGATCCTATTAAATCTTAAAGAATCTTCTACCTATAATTTTTATAGAATAAATAAATACCATTCTATGGATGAAAAATATCCACCATTGATTTCTAATGGTGGGTAAAAAAAATCACTTTTTGAAGTCCAATGAAGAGTAAAAATGACTCACCGTTGATGTACAAGGGTGTATCATGAATAACTTTTGGTGTCTAAAGGTAACTCATGAATCACCATTGATGTCCAATATTTAGTAAAAATGACTCACTATTGATACCCAACAGTGAGTAAAAATGACTGCCCATTGATGTCCAATGGTATCACCATCGAGAAACCATAAAAGGAGACTTTAGATCAGTCAAAAAGTGAGATGATAGAAGACCCTAAAGATGAAGGTGAAGAAGAAGATATTACTATTGAAACCATAATAAAGATGTGATAATTAGATGTCAAGACCAAGTGAGACAAACCTGTGATGTTGATATGATTATAATTCTTTTATAGAAGCAATGAAGTTTTTGAGGCATATGTCAGCATAATGGAAAAAAATAGATAACCAAGAAGATAAATGAAATTCTAACATTGAGGCGTGGGATTTCAAAAATGATCATGGGAGATTAGAATGAAATCAGATGGTTTTAATAGAATCGATTTTATAGCCAAGAATGTATCTGATATTTTAAGGATGGATGAATAATGAAAATATTCCAGTATCCCACATCAGTTTAGAGATTCAATGAATAAACAATATATCATGTAATTAGTGTTGATACTTAGTTTGAGATAGATACTGGGGATCAACACTAGTTTAAACTTTGCACACAAATGGAACTACAACCCAGCAGGTGACCTTTCCCAACCCATGTTCCTACAGGTGCACTCTATGGGCCTTATACACAGGAATGCATGCATTGAGCATGAACTATGCACACTGACTACTCTATAGCCTCCTTATGAGATAACTCTAGAAATCATTCCCATATGTTTGAACCAATGGGTCTCCTAAGTGGTTGAGGTCTATCCAAGGTTCCTCACTAAGGATGGTCTAATTTTTTTACTTGAAAAAATTAAACTTAATTAAATAAAAAATATAATAACTTGAAGTATCAATTTAAAACATTTATATAAACATTATTAAAAAAATTAAATAACAATTATTTGAACTTTTAATAAAAAATTATTAAATAAATAATGCACTTGAGAATTTAATAAACATGATAATTTAATAAAATATTAATAGAGAGTAATTTAACAAAACAAATAATAGTGATAAAGTATTAATTTACTTTTAGATAATAAAAAAGGTAAATGGTTACTTGGAAAATTTTGATAGCGGTGATTCATCATGACTCAGGAGGTTTTACCAATAGAGAATAAATTCCTTGTCCCTTTGATAAATGGATGAATTTTACAATTCAAAATAAAAGGTGAATTGTGATAAATTATGTGTTTGTATTTATTTTCAGTAATATTGCTGGCATGACGCCTGGAGGTTTGATTATTGTCACTTGATACATGGTACTAGTGATTAATCTTGACAGAGGATAATCCAACATGGGATATGGAATAATATGAGATTATCCCCTTACGATATATGCATGTGAAGACATAAGAAACTCAGGTATGGGAATTTTCTTAGAGCCCAGTATGATAAGTGTTAATATTTTCCCCTTGCGATTTATGCATGGGAAGATGTAATATTTTCTAGAATGGGAATTCACAATGTATAGTGGGTTACTTGATACATAATATTTGTTATTCATCCTAACACTAGATAATTTACTATTAGTTTGGGTGACCCATTCTAACACATGAGGATCTACCTCTTGATAGAGATTTTAACATGGAGATGAATCTAGTTTGGCTTACCAGGGTGTCATCCTAGAGCCCAAGGGTTAGTGGGTTTATTTCATGTGTAGTATTAAATTATTAAATTAATACCCAATTTATCATTTTATTACATGTACTATATTACCTAGATTTCTTAGACACCATGGGTGTTGGCCTGCTGAGTTCTACTCACACCCTGTTCGGGCCATTGTTTGATACCCAAGAAGATTTCATGGATACAAGTTTGGATAAGGGTAAGAGGCTCAATGTTGATTGATGGATTACTGGGTGGGTTGGAGTTTGGAGATTAGACCAACAAGGGGATTAGGATAGGTTATTTTGGAGTCTTATCTTTTCTATTAGGATTTTATTTGTATGACATTAAACACATCAATTAGTTACATTCTATCCGTTAATTACATAATTATATTATTATTGGATTATCTAATTTCCCTTTATTTTTCTACGAATTCATGTTTGATTATTTATAATGTTTCCAATACTCTAATATTATTTCCTTATATTATTGAAACTCTTTACTAAAGGGTATAATATCCCCACTAAATTCTTTACACCCTCACTACTAGTTGGTTGAATCTAGAATATGAAGAGGCACACATGAAGTTATATAGAAAATCTAGCTCAGTTATGTGAGGAAGCACCAGGATGGGGATGTTATAATGTGGTATCAAAGGTCCATGTTTCTTTTTTGTTTCTTTACTATTTTGGGAAAGGTAGACATGATGCTAGGATTTCTTAAGGATTGGTAATTAGATCATGCATGAAAGTTAATAACCCATGTGTGGGGGAAAATCTGAGTGCCTTGGAATGGGATTTCTATTCCTGTTGTTTGCTGGTTATGGTTGATGTTATTTAACCTTGGGTGATTCACTTATTGTGTGATGTTATTTTTGTTGAAATTTTTAATTATGGATCATTATGGCATGATATGAGTTTTCATGCATCATGATAGGAATGTAGGGATATATATTGATAGAAATTGTTCATTATAGGGAAATAATTAATGCATGTGATCTATAAACCTATGTAAACTATAAAACAAAACCCCTTGTTATACTTAATAAATGAAATGGAAGAAACTGTTATGTTATGCCAATTCACTTATTATTCCAAGCATAGAGGAACATTGAGTTAGTGTTTCTATATTATAATCACCTGTTGTGGTTGATCTTATTGAGTTTATGTGTTCTAAGGTGTGTATTAAACCATTTTAAAAAATTCCTCCTTATTATCTTCAAATCGAGTGATAATAGAGTTTTAATCAACATAATCCCAAGACACATGAGCTGAAATTTCCTATAGCTCCATTTAATCAGATGGATGATCATCTTTGTGATATCTTCCTAGTATTCATATGATCCATCGAGAGGGAGACTCTTTACACCATACCATGAATGTTTTATATTAAAAGAGAGTTTCAGCTATAGTATCCACCTATATTCACTAGGTTGAGAGGTATCCAAGCAGATGAGTTCTATATTGAGTTAGCCTAGATAATATTCATTCACTTTGAGACACCTGCAGATAGAAGAGTGAATCTATCTACTTACATGTTGTGTGGACCATCTAAGCATTGGTGGGATATAGTGGAGTAATCCAGTGAGAAAGAAGAGTTATATTGGAAGGAATTTTAGGTGAAGTTACTAATCCAATTTTATATTGATACATTGATAGATGAGAGGGATCATGATTTCATGCTTCTAAAATAAAATGGAATTTTAGTGATATAATATTATAGATTCTTCACTGAACAAAAATAATTTATTCTATCTTTGGAAATGGATGAGGTCCATAAAGAAAAATATTTTTAGGATTGGATTAACTAACACATAAGGTCACATGTGAATGTATTTCACTTGAATATCTTTAAAAACAAGATGAACCATTCTATCATCAAGGAAATAAATTAGAGAAAGTCCCTAAGTAGTGTATAAACAGTTTCAGTAGGGAGATCTGGGAGCTCTTTTTCTAGAAACAGGAAGCATAGCTATGACAGTTACTTCTAGAGTAGTAGTGGGTAGAGAAACCATGTGAGTGGGTATCTATATAATTATCATATCTTGATAGAGTTATTCCAATGTGGAAAGGCTATCTATAATAGGCATCAATGTCCTTACCCTTCTAAGGATTTCCTATCTTGTGGTAGGTTAGGATATCTTCAAAGGTTTTGTAGGTCTCTACACTAGAAAAATAGTGGCATGGGATCCAAACATGTACTTGTGTTAGGGAGGGACTCAGCTACCCCTAAATAGATAGGTAGCTAGAATTCCACCAGACGTTTAGGCCAAGGTAGGGGGCATGGTACCCCAGTGAAATAGTGGCATTACCAACTGAAGGGAACATCATAGGGGATTCAGACTGAAAACCAGGTCAGAGGGTCAAGTCAGGTGCATGCTATGTAGTATACTTAGAAAAGCTTGGATACAAAATCTTGTACCACCAAAGGCATTATTCATGTATCATCAACCCTTTCATGCAAATTTTTAATACAATAACATCACATTCCTTATCATATGATCAATTTTCAAACAACCTAAGTTTGTATTTGGATATCTTTGAATGTATTATGACCATCGATACGCCATTGGGAGTAGGATTAGAGGATATCAAACATTTTAAGGAATGTTCTCTAGAAATTTTTATCTATAGTTTAATTTGGTATATGTTTTTGATAGAAATGATAGGATTCGATTTGATTCTTTGTATGGATTTGATAGTTCTACACCAAGATCATATCAACTATTATTGGAGGAGAGTTCCCTTTCTATCTCTAGAAGGGGGAAACTATTTTCATTAGTGTGAGTGGGATCTTAAGGATGGTCATGTAAGACCAATTTAGTACAGATTAGATTTTCTCATGGTTCATATAGTATTCCTCACTTTTTATAATGGTGGAATATAGAAGGATACTTTTACTCTAGTGGTGGATTATTTTTAAGACATCTTACATGAAGAGTTATTCATATTACCACCAGAGAGGGAGATTGAGTTCATGATTGAGTTGGTACTGGGAGATAATCCAGTTTATATTAAACTTTATAGGATGACCCCATCAGAACATTGTGATTTGAAATTTCAGGTAGAAGACATAGAAACAAAGAATTTCATATGACTTAGTACTTCTTTATGGGGTTGTCCCATGATTTTCACCAAGAAAGATGATGGGAATTTGTGTTTATGTGTGTATTATCAGAGATTAAACTAGATGAAGGTTAAGATTCAGTATACCCTTCCACACATTTATTATCTATTCAATCATATGAGAGGTTCTGAGCTCTTCTATAATATTTAATTGAGGTTAGGGTACCATCAATTAAGGGGGATACCATCAGACATACCCCAAACTGCTTTTAGGAGTAGATATGTCATGTATGAGTTCATGGTGATACTGCTCAATCCAATCAACACCCCAAAATTATTCATGGACTTGATGAATATGATCTTTTATCCTTTTATGGATCAATTTTTAGAGGGTTTTTTCAATGGAATATTAGTTTATTTCCAATATAAATATGATCATTCCCAACATCTTGACATCATCAGGAGTACATTGATAGGGCATCAACTTTATGGAAATCTATCTAAATGAAACATCTAGATTGTTAAAGTGACCTTCTTGGGCCATGTTACCTTAGAGGATAGACTATCAGTGGACCAAAAGAATGTTATAGCCATGGTATCTTGGGAACAACCTAATAATTTCCTCTAAATTCAGATATTTATAGGTTTGGTAGGATAATATCGATGTTTTATCTTAGAATTATCCCATTTTGTAGCACCAATATTCGAGATGACTAATAAAGGGGTGAAGTTTGTTTGATCAACTACTTGTGAGAGAGGTTTTTAGAAAATTAAGTAAAGGTTGACCTTAACACTAATACTCACCTTTTCTATGTTGTGAAAGTCATATAACATGTACTGTGACACGTATAGATTTAGACTCAGAGTAGTTCTGATGCAGGAGGATCGATTGGTTTCTTATAGGTCTAGAAAGATGAGACTGCAAGAGAGGAATTAACCTAATCATGATTTGGATTTATCTGTGGCAGTACACACCCTGATATTTTGGAGACAATATCTATTGGGTGAGTAATTTTTCATGTACACGAACCATATAATACTTAATTATATCTTTTTTCAGCGAGACATGAACCTTTGATAGAGGAGGTGGGTTGAGTATTTACAATGTTTCAACTTTGAGCTGGATTATACACCAGGAAATGGAAACTTAATTGCTTATTCCTTGATTTGAAATACATGGAAATAGGTAGTAAGGTATTATTGTGAAGAGTGGCGACTGATGAAACTCTTTTTATACATGCATCTAGATGTTCAGGAGTCCCAGGGATGAGTATCTCTAACTTCAAAAACTATTATGCTTGTACTCCTATATTGGATTAGGATAAATAATTTATCTGATCCTAAGGTTTTAGCTATGAGGTAAAACTTATATGATTTGGATCCACCATAAAAATGGTCTCTTGGAAGTAGTGAAGTTATTATTTTTCATGTATGTTTGTGGGTTTCTATGGGTTTGCGTAAAGAATTAAAGATAGAGTTTCATGATTCTAAATGGGTGATATATCATAGTTTGAAAAATATTTATCATGATCTATGTATACAATACTGTAGGGAAGTAATGAAAAAATAAATAGTATTATTTGTGGTGAGATTTTACACCTATCAACTGGTGAAGATTGAACATCAGAGGCCTTCTGGGTTGTTGTAGCTTTTACCCATTCCAGAATAGAAGTGAGTTGATTTCAATATGGATTTTGTGACTATATTACCCAAGAAACCTTACCATAATGATGATGTATGGGTTAATTTTGATCAAATCAATAAGGTATCCCACTTATTACCTATATGCGAGACCTTAAAATCAACAATCTAGGCAGTATCTACATGCGAGAGATAGTTTAACAACACAATATTTCAAGGAACATCATTTCTGAATGAGATGCTCATTTCATGTCTTGGTTCTAGCATGGTATTAAAAAGTATTTGGGATCACAGGTTCTTCTAAGAATAACCTATCATCCTTATACTGATGGATAATGTGAATAAATGATTCATATTTTGGAGGATATGTTATGAAACTATGTTTTGTATTTTAGTGGTTTTGGTATTAACATCTGGTGATCATGGAGTTCACATATAATAATATCATCCAAGCATTGATCCAAATGTTCACTTTCAAGGATTTTCATGGAAGGGCATGTTTTTCATCTCTTTTTTGGTTATAGGTAGGTGAGTCATCACTTGTTAGACCTAGTCTCATGTAGTTTACATCTGAGTAGGTTTAGTTGATCAGAAATAGGTTGGAGAACATGAAGATATAGTAGAAATCTTAAGTTGACCATCAAAGATAAAGTTTTTAATTTGAGGTTTCTCATCATGTTTTCCTTTGGGTGTCACTTAGGTTGGGGAAATAGTGTATCAAGAAACAAGGGGATATAGTGCCCAGTTTTGTTTTCCTGTTTGAGATTTTGGAAAGGGTTCACCACTTGGCCCTTAAAGATCACTAAAACACCATACATGATGTCTTTCATATATCACATCTTCATAGAATATAATTATTATCATAGACCACAGTGAGAAGAATCTCTAGGTGAAGACCACACCTCAAGTATGAGTCTAGTGGATCCATCATTGTGTGTAAGAGGAGTCCTAGGATATGGAATCTGATATGTAGACACAGTGGCCACAATTGTTCACCGATACCCCATAGTGATTCTTCAATCACCTCATGGATGAGATGTTATATGATGGGGAGGTTGTAAGATCATGTATTTTTTTCATATATATCTCTCTTTATGTTTTTTAAACCTAATTTGAGTCTATTTGTGTTCAATTTGAACCAAGGGGATCAATTCTTGAACTTTTTGGGATGATTCTAGGAAGTTTGGAGAAATACAGTAGGAGGAGAGTTATTCTTAGGCCACATAATGAATTTTTTTGTAAATTCCCAATTTTCAACATAATTTTTTTTGGCCAAACCTATAAAACCTAATAAGTCATAATTGTATTTAGGAAATACATGAATCATATATTTATGATGTAAACCATGTTTTTATATCATAAAATCAGTTTTTATGTGTTTTTGTTTCTAGGTGATTAATTTTTTATCATATGTGGGGAAATAAGTAATTTAAAGCTTTACATTTTAAATTTGCCGCGCCCATCATTTTTAACCCCCGTGTCATGTTTTAAAGAAACAAAAATCCATTATCTCTTAATTTCAACCTTACAATGATTAAATAGAAGTATTATATTAGATCCAGAAGCTTGTTCTTCTCATATCTTGTTACTTAGGATCATGATATTGAAGGTAATCCTTCAAACCTTCTTCCTCATTTTCTCTCTATTGGTTTTCTCTCACAAAAAACCTTGTTGACAGTTTCATTGTCTTTTAATAAGGGAAAGAAGTGAATGTCCAATTGATATCAAGGATGTGATTATTTTTCTGCATCCACTCTTCTTTGAGGTAGGTGGTTAAGAACAAATCCCTAAATTCCTATTTCAATTACTTATAGTATGTGTAATACATGATATGTAATCGACATTATGATTATGCAACCAAAATAATTGGGTAATACTTTTCTTAATGAAATCCTCATGCTTAGACCTCCCATTGGTACCCATCAAGTCTATTGGCATTGAGACAAAAATGATCTGACAAATTGGTAACATGAAATTAGTATAACATGTAATTCATAGAAAATGGTAACTTGTCATGTTTTGATAGTGGTGATCCATCCTAACTTATGATGGTATACCAATAGAGAATAAAACCTTGTTATTTTGATAATTAGATGAATTTTACAATTCATAATAAAAGGTAAATTGTGATAAATTATGTGTTTATCTTGGTTGTCATTGATATTTCTAACATGATGCCTGAGGTTTTGACTACTACCTCCTGAGATGTGGTACCATTTATTCATCATGAAAAAGGATAATCCGCCATAGGATATGGAATAAACTGATATTTTCTCCTCTTTAAGTTCACATAGTAAGATTTAAGAGACTCCAGTATGGGAATTTGCATGGTACCCAGTATGAGAAGAGATGAGATTCACCCCTTATGACGTGTGCATGGGAAGATTTAAGTGAATCAAACATGGGAATTAACATGGATCCCAGTGGGTTAATTGTGACATGATACTAGTGATTCATCATGACATAGGAGGATCAACTAGTATTTTGGGTGACCCTTCTTGACATAGGAGGATCCACCTCTTGTCAGTTATTATGGTAGGGAGCCAAAGTAAATTTGGATGACTTGGGTGTCATCCTAGAGCTCTAGGGTTGGTGTGTTTATTTTATGTTATGTATTAATTTTTTAAATTAATACCCTATTTATTGATTTATTTCATGTACTATATTATTAGGTAGGATTATCTTGGTCTTCTGAGTTGTTTTCATGACCTTTTTAGGCTGCAATTTAGTACCTAAGAAAATTTCCTAGATGTAGGTTTAGAGAAGGGTAAGAGGCCCTGTATTGATTGATGGCTTACTGGGTGGGTTGGAGTTTGGAGATAAGATCATCTTGGGGTTTGGGACTAGGTATTTTGGAGTCTCATATTTTATATTATTATTTGTTTTATATGACATTCAACACATAATTTAGTTACATTACATCCTATCATTACGTGATTTTATTTTTATTGGATTATTTTATTGCCCTCTATTCTACTATGGTTTCATTTTTGATTATTTATAATGTTTCCACTACTTTGATATTATTATCCATTGTTATTGAAACTATGTACTAGAGGTTATAGTATCACTACTATATTATTTACACCCTCACCACTAGTCAGAAGCCTCTGGAATATGGGGAGGCATGAAAAAGGTTACATATCCAACCTAACATGATCATGTGAGGAAGAACAGGGATGGGGACATGAAAAGTGACATGATCCATCTAGTATAATGAACTCCTATAATGAAGCCTGGCCCAAAATCATCACAACACACTTGGAATATAACTTGTATGATCTATCATTGATGAATAAGACAATATTTGATTTTCTTATAACCTGGAAAACAAAATATACATGCACACAAATTTGTGTGGGTATGGGTGAGTAACACTTTACTCATTAGGATTTTCACAAATCAATATCATGCTTTCTATTTTATGATCTATTATAAACCATGAAACCAAACCTATTTGGAAAACAAATAAATAATCTATTTATAAATTAATATTTAAAAAAAATCTTTTAAAAAACAATACTATAACTCATCATGCTTTCTAAATAACCAAATTTTCCAAATATATTAACCTCTTGGATATTTAACTAAGGAAACATCAATTCTAATATTTATGGAATCATAAAAATTATGTAAAAGTATGAAATCATGCAACCAAGCACAAAATAAACTGACTATGATCATAGTGAACCTCCACTGAATCATCACCTACCTAAATGTATCCTTATAGGTTTTCCACCTCACCCATTCTATTTCCAACCATGACACATGGTTATTTCCTACCATAGAGTCCCTGATGCTCACCACTTTAAACCAATTTCCAAAACAAACCATTTATTTCAATAATAATTTTCTATGCCAAATCTATAAAACCAATGTATCTCATATTCAAATCCAATTTAAGATGAAAAACCCATTTTCCACAAATTAAATCCCATGATGTTTAAAAATAAAATATTTAGGCTTTTCACTAAAAATCATCACTTATCATTTATCATAAATCAAAATAAAAAATAATTTTATCAATTTAATTCAATATAATTATTTGATAAAAATATCATTTTAAACTAATACATTGTAAGAAATCAATCAAAATACATGGAATCATAACCAGTCAAGGAATGAATTAGAGCCACTTATCATAGATACTCTCCTTTGAATTTAAAAAATGGATTTAATTTAATAAATTTAAGTAAAAAATATATTGATTCCTATAATCCAAATTATCCATAAACCATATCTATTAAAAAAACTAGAACCACCATTTTAAATAGGTTTAAGCAACCCATGCATATTCAACACATCCCTATGAATAATTAAAATGTCTCATTACATAATGGAATGACCCCTATGTGACCCTTGATTATAGAGTAAATAACTTATAGATAATGAAATGATCCTCATTCCATTTGAAACAACCTGATATAACTTAGTAATTCAAAGTTACTTAATATAAAGGGATAGAGTATAAAGTTTTTTCTAGATAATGAGTGAAACCACACTGAGAGTGGGGGTGAATTAGTGTGGATAGATTTTTACCTTATCTCATTCTCTTCATAATTTGAAGCTATAAACCTACTAGCGTTAATAGATCTAATTCATAAAACATTACATTCATATCATTTTCAAGGAAAAAACATTAAATTACATATCACACAAATATTTATGAGGTTATCACACAATGTGGATGACTACATACTCAGTGTAAGGTGGTTATAATCCCCCCACCTAATATTTTTATTATCAAAATCTACCAAGTGTAGGGAAATATCCCTAAAACATTTTCAATGCATTTTCACCAACCAATTATTCTCTACATGATTACTCATGCCTCTCAAAGGTGTTAATTAAACACCAGATGATTAAGATCTTCATTAATAAAAAATCACTTAGAATGAACCTACTGAATATAGAAAGATTATCTATCTCTCAAGATATGTAATATTCTCACATAAATAAATATCCTTAAATACTCATCACTTTAACTAAAATCAACAAGGTGTTTTTCAATAAATACATACATGATATGCTTGATTATTTACTGAATTAGATGAGTAAAATTTTCTTCCTTATAGTTATAGTAATTTTCACAAGACTTCCTATAACACCCCAACCACAGTAACCCAAAGTCGATTGTTATTTTATTATAATAGTACATAATTAACAAATCACTATATATAGGATTCAACAGTTTAGTAGTCTTAGGAAACTAGATACATAAATAAATATTACATAATATTTAAAAATTAAGTTACATCAACTAAATATATGAAAAATTATTATTTTTTCTTGAAAATACATAAGTAATATGAAATAATATTCTTCATTTCCTGGTGAAATGAGAGACAATATAAAGAGTTGATATTAGATTCTTAGTAAAGGGTAGAGTAAAATAGAATCTATAATATATAATTATAGAGTCAATAATATACCAGGAAAGAATAAATTCCATAAAAAGGAGTTCAAAATAATATATCCATGAATTACATAATAATAAATAAATTTTTATTTAAGAATAATCAATCTCATAGTGATGGAATGCATAATTTTGGACAACATAAACATACCATCAAGGCCGCATGACAAGATATCATGAATAATGTGTAAGGATTTTACAAAATACCCAACTTGTTTGTATCATGAAACATACCAATTCATCGGGGGGAAATATAATTCTAGGATCCACCCATCACATAACAAGAATAATGAATCCATCATATAATGAGAATGGTTAAACAATACATATCATAATGTTCTATAAGGAACCTAATATATAATCATAACTAAGTAATAAATAAGTATCTATACTGAAATAAAAGATTCTTTTAATTTTAATATTTCCCCATTCAATGGAATAATATATCTATATAGTTGAATATCCATCAATCAACTTAAAAACTATCATAAATTCATAATGTAACATAAAGTAACGTTATCAATGGAATGATAATGAAATAGTGGTGTAGATTTATTTCAAATATAAAGAATATAATTAATAATTTGTTTGTAACAATATATTCAAATCCATTATTATTGTTTGTAAAGTTATTATGAATCAACAAAACCATGTCCCCCATGAGTATCATACAAGGCGTACAATTATACCCTATTTTATTCACTGAGTGAAGATCAAGTTAATACCCAACCAACCTTTTTAAGTATTATTACCCCTATGTGAATCTAATCCAAAACCTATATCCACTTGTGGTATCTATATTTGGATTCCATTTCTAGGAATCCATACACTCTTTACTTTAATAAAATTTAGGATGATTTAGATTTCTTCATTGGGTTTCCACTAACGTTTGAGAATTATAATGGATTATGAAGGTAGAATAATGAGAAATAATGGTGATATATCATTGATAATATGATAAGGTATTCATAAAAATGAATCAAAATAATATTTTATATTCAAATGAAAATGAATTTTAGAGGATTACACTAATAAAGGATAAGAAGGGTTTAACAACCCTTATATCGACATACTAACAACTTAGGAAAAGGCTATAATGAGGGGGGGAAAGTAATCTCTCATTAATGATATATAAAATATAAAACAATAACATTAAATTAAAATAATTTAAATATATGAAAAATAATGTTAATGAAATTATAATAAAAGGATTTTAATTGAAAAGGAAAATAGGAGGATTGGGAACTCTTACCTTTAAAGGTTGATTATTAATGATTGATAAGATCATATTTAAACCCTAGAAATTACTTTGAGAGACTCTTGAGAGAGAAAATTATAGGAGAGTAACGCTCACTAATTTTTTAGTGAATAAAAATGAGATTTTGGGTGTCTTTTTATAGTGAATGAGGATGATTTGTTTGTTAATTTCAAAGCATGGGCCTTGGAAAGTCGGTTAATAAAAAAGAAAACCATTGGCCTTACTATGGTATTTAACATATAGGTCATGATTTTAAGTTTTAAATTATTTAAGATAAAAAATAATTATAATATATTATTTTTTAATTGGAAAATTTTCTTATTCATAAAGAATTTTTTTTTAAATAATTAAAATATACTTCATGTTTTAGAAGATTATTTATAGGTTTTGGAAATTAATTTTATTACTCTAAAATACAATAATTTAATTTATAAAATCATTTTTGGTCAATAAATCCTTTATATTACTCATTAACTAATGTTTAAGTCATTATTATTTCATAATACTTATTACATATTTATACCATATTTTACTTTTTACCAAAAAATTTGACTTTCTCAAAAAATTATGAAAAATTCACCATTGGATAATTTTGATGTGATGATTCAAAATTCAAAATATTTTTTTATTTAAAAAAGTATCTATCTATGTAAAATTTAATTATTTAATAAAAACACTTGTGCATTTCAAAATCACATATTTGGCACCCAGAATTCAAAAACTCTTTTAATTTTTTTTCTAATATGGACGTGTTTAATTATATAATTATTAATCAATAAATTTATATTATTAATTATTAATTATATTATCACTAAATTATTTTATGGTATAAATTTTATCATTAATTATAAATTTAATATCCTAGTTTTATGTTGTATTATAATGTGTTGTAATGTTATAATGAAAAAATAAAATTTTCTTTATGCCATAATTCTTGTAATGAAATGGTTACTTAATATAATAGAATATAAGGTATTACATTCTCCTATATTAAATAATTTCATCCTTGAAATTTTGGGTGTACATAAATACATGAAATAAGTAGAAAAACTCTACTTCATTGCTTCCTTAGACTCCTATGTTTATTTTTACAACTTGTGATTCCTTTAAATATATTACACCAGTTGGGTTATATGATTGCATATCACTTGATATATTATGAAAAAATATTAATAGAATATTTATTATCTAACAGGTTGGGTTTCAACTCTAATTCATTAGCGATGAGTACATGTGTAAGGTATTTCACGTACTTCCTTAACATTAATACATTAAAGACTCTATGCAATTTAGAGTGGTTGGTCGAAAAAACCAAAAGATAATACACAAATCATATTCTCAATAAAATTTCAATATACCTTAGATAATTATTTCCCTACTTACTTAACATCATAACTCCATCCATGGTGGTAATTTTAAGAATATATGATCTTCTATGTGGAATTATATGTCCATACACTAATTGTCAACAAGATTTTATATCTTCTTTGAGCTATATTGATATGATTCTGGATAGCTCCCACTTTCTTGGTTGTTTCCTCAATTAGTTCTAGAACAAATATCCTCATTTCCCTAGATTTATCCCAATAGTTTGAAGTATGATATATTTTTACACACAATTCCTTTTAAAATGGAATTTGAATGATTTAATGGAATCTATTATTGTACATGAATTCTACTTGTGTTTGGTTTTGGTCCCATGTTCCTTGAATGTCAAATGAGAACTACCACAACATGTCCTGTATGGTTTGGATGGTCCTCTTAAATTTCCCATTAGTTTGAGGATGATAGGTGATTATCAAATGTATCTCATTGCCCAAATCCTTTTGAAAACTTTTCAAAAATTATCTTTTGAAATAAGTGTCTTGATAAAATACAATTGATAAATGTGAAACATGATGTATTACAAAATTATTGATATAAAACAATTCTATACATTTAAGGGATAAATCCTCTCTTTGTAAGAACCTGATTTTTCTATGAGGTATGGATCCTTTATATTTTAGTCTAATTATTCATTTTTGACTAATTATGGATGCCTAATGAGGATAATGATGTTTTGGGGGGGGGGGGTGTCCAGGTCTTGTTTGAAATATAGAACCCCAACCAATGGGAGAAACCACTAGGCCACACGGTTAGTAGAAACCGTGCTTCCTAGATCGTACAGTTTGTAATAATCATGTGGGGTATTTCAGATGGTTAAGATGGGTTTACAACTTTCCCTAAACAGGAAACTAGGCCCAAATTCCTATAAATTTTATCTTTAGTTTTTAGTAGATCCATATAGCATGTTTATCACACAATTTCACAAACTTTGTAGACTAATCATGAGGGTCCCCTTTATTGGTAGTGTGGTGCACATGGTTGGTGCATGTTTTTTCCAATTGTGCGGCCAAACTATGTGACCCTATAATTTTTTTATAAAATTTACAGTTTTCCATTAAATTATATCCATCCTTACCCTCATATCTTTTTTCTATTCTAATTGATAGGAGGCCTCCCTTTCTTCAGATTGGGGCTCCCAAGCCCCCTATTTATAGTCTTTGATCATTTTTCATCACCCAGACTCTAATTTGAATTACTTTTTTCACATTGGATTCCTCTAGGAAAGTGCTTCACTCATTTGATTCATTTAATTATTTATCTTCCTCTCAACAATTCTATTTTGATATAGGTTCATATACCCTATTTTTAGGGCATTGATCCATTTTTTTATTATTTTGATACAAGACAAACTAAGGAATGATACTAGATGAGGAGAGTGATATAGGCTTGAGGTAGTTGGTCTATGAATTTTTCCTAAAAGTATCATAGTTTTATAAACTTCCATCACTGTGTGCACACAAATTTAATTGGTAATTACTTATTAAATTCACATTCCATGCTTATAATCATTGTGATCATATTATACACCCCTTTTTATATGTTTTCTTCATACCTTTGAAGGTTGAGACCTCAATTCTTTCCACCCCAAGTAGAGTGATCCCTTATTTATTCCTTTTGTGGATTGTTATGACTATTTTCACCACTATTCGTGTGTACTATAAATTGACGTTAATAATGTAAGTGTTCTTATATAATTAATGGATCCTTAATTATTAAATGAATAACATATGTAAAGATTTTAGTTTACCCTTATAAGGTAAGTGTTCCAATTAATTTATGAACCTGTAAAATGTTAAATGGAATGTATTTTTATAAATATCACTTGGACTAGTAATTATAATTGATTTGAATATGGTTTAATGTCTTTATAAAAACTTGTCGTGCTTATTAAAGGTAAAGGAATGATCCTAATATTTGAATATTGAATCAATTTAATAAATGGTTTCATGTCCTTGATAAACCTTTTCATATTAATAAAAGGTAATAGAATGAAGTAATTGACTTATTAAAAGGCAATATTATTACATGGCCTTAAATGAATAATTAATTATTTATGTGGTTCCTTTCATATTAAACTTTTTATCTTTATTAGAATGGCTAGACTTGAGCCAACCATGGATTCTTGAGGGAATTATTTGAGTAATCAGAGGATTCCATTCTGATTCACCGATCAAATTATCATGGAAGATACCCATCACATAATTTGGTATTTTTATTAGTATATAAATGCATCAACGTAGTACTGAACATTCACCAAATATATTTTCTAGATTATTAGGATCCCTTAGATTCACTCCTTGGTCCCATCTTGACCTCTCTGAACATGTGGAACCATAGATTCACCCCACTGGGCCCAATCATGCATAGCCCATTCCTATATTGTATGAGATCCTTAGACATGGTTGTAATCATTTATAGTGGAATTCCTTGGGAATTTACCCTTGGATTAAACTCAGACCCCTTTACTACAAGACTGATTGAGTTACTACTATGAGTTTCCTGACCCAGGAGGTCAAAAATTCCTTGGTTATACATCGAGTCCTCTTTTATTGTTATCATGTTACATTGTAATTACTATTTAAATATCACATGAATATTATATATAAACTGATATTAATTAACTAATTAAATGATCTCATTTTCAGAGACATTACTAACTGAGGCTGAAGCAGGTATGAGTTATTATTTTGGAAGTGATTTATATTAATTTATACCCACACACTCTCATTTTATATTCACAGACTAGATTTGTATAAACACTATTGGTGGCATCCTACTGAGATTTATCTCACACCCTATTCGGGCTACTGTTGATACCCAGGAAAATTATATGTAAGCAGATTTTGATAAGGGGAAGCATTCTGATTTGGACACTTGATCTTACTTACTTTCTTAGGGTAGATCTTGTTAGAAGATGGCCTGGAAAGTTCTTAGGTTTCTGGATAGTTTTTGGATTCTTTTTTATTCTTTTTTATTATTTTGTATAGTATATATTTTTTACTGCCATGTATATCCATTTTCTAGTTTTGTAGATACATGAAATTACATAATCATCTTTTATATATGTTATAGTTCATATTTTGAGTTGATTATTATTGATGGATGTTTATGATTATCTTTCGATGCCACTTTTTTATTCATTATACTACTTCCACTATTGTTATCCATCTATTATATTATATTCACTGTGCTATACTCTGAAATGAGGGAATAATATCATAATAAATACACCATAAACTCTCACTACTAGTTGGAATCCTCTAGTTTATGGAGAGGCATGCTTAAAACCACGTGTCCAACCATTGGGGCACCTGTTTAGTGGATTTCGGTTTGGGACAACACTCACTTATTATTAAAAAATGTTAAGACATGGTAAGTAAATATAGAATGATCTATATAACATCATTATTCTTAAATGTCATAGGTATTCTAATAGAAAATTCCACTTTGATGTTTTCCTTGGGAGAGGTTAAATGATACCCTTTATAAGTTTTCTCTCATCTATTACTTATTAGTATACCAAGAATATTTACACACATCCTATAATTTCCCAATTTATGTTTTCCCACTAGAAGTGCTCTTTTAAATCCCAATACATCTTGGTGTTATCGGGGTGTATAGAGAAGTTTGAGCTATGAGATTTATATAGAAATTCCCACTTTAGATTTGATATTGATGGTACACCTAATATATTTCCAAACATCAACACACAATATTTATAGATTAAGTATTTTTATCTCCCATATTTTAGGGATTTTATTTTATTTTTTGAACTCTTGTCATCTTATTTAGACCAATTTATTTTCTCTACTAAATATGGTTGGGAAATTACTTATAAAATGAATGATGGTTCCCTATACTTAATAATTTACTTATCCATATTTAATAAATCTATGAATATATGTTCCTTGTCTATTATCATCATGGATTGAAATCCAAGATCCTTCCTTCTCAATGCATCATCCACTTTTTTCATGTTCTTAGGGTGGTACTATATTGCACAGTCATATCCCTTAAGTAGTTTCATCCATCTCCTTTTTCTCATATTGAGCTCATTTTAAGTGAATATATATTTAAAATATTTTTTATTAGTATATATGTTACATATTTCTCTATAAATATATTTCCTCCACATTTTAAACAAAAATATTACATCTAATAACTCATGATCATGATTTGGATAATTTTTTTCACGATTCTTTCAATGCCTTGATTCATAAGCAATAACTCTATCATTTTTCATAAGTACACTCCCTGATATATTATTTGATGCGTCACTATATATAAAAAATCCTTACTTTCCTGATGGTAAAGTAAATATCAGTGAATTGATCAATATTTTATTTAATTCCTAAAATATTTCTTCACATTATTTAGACCATGTGAATTTAACCCATTTATATATCAACTTGGTTAACAGATTAGCTAATCAGACAAAATTTTCAATAAATCACCAATGATAACCAACTAAACCATGTAAACTATATATATTATTTATATTTTTCATGTGATCCATTCATCAAAAACTTTTTTCTTTATAGGGTAGACTAATATTCCATCTTTGGAGATAGTATGATTGGAAAAGAAACTCGCAGAAGCCAAAATTCACACTTATAAAATTTCAAATATAAATCATTATCCCACAGAGTCACAAGAAAAAGTTGTAAATAGTCATCATACACTTCATAAAACTAAAATCATATTATTATATCAGCAATAAAAACCATAAAAAATTATCAATATAATCCTTTAATACTTTATTCATTAAATCCATGAACACGGAGGGTGCGTTTTTAACCCAAAATGGATTACTATGAGCTTATAATTCCCATTACTTGTATAAAAACCAATTTTTGTATATCATCATTATTTAGTTTTAATTGATGATAAATAGAAGTGATATATTTCTTTGAGAATTATTGAGCCCCTTGAAGTTGACCAAATAGATCATCAATGAGGGTAAATGATACATTCTCTTTATATTAATAGCATTGATTTCTTTACAATCAATGGAAAAATCATTGACCAATATTTCCTTTTTATAAACATGTTATGTTATATACAATATTAAATACCATAGAATATGAATCCCTTTTCAAAAAACTCTTGTAGTAGTTTCTTTAATTCCACCGATTCCATTGGATTCATTCTATAAGGAGTCTTTGATATGGGTTCTGTTTTTTATGATAAGGTTAATAGGGAATTAAAATTCATGGTCAGGTGTATATATAGGTAGTTCCTTAATAAATAAATCAATATAATCCCACAAAAAATATACATCCACTATTATAAAGATATACTTCTAATTTATTGATTAAAATTCTCTAATAATTTTATTAATATGAGCCATTAGTGGTGGTTTCTAACATGGATTAGGCAATGAGGTCTCTCATAAAAAATAGGGGATTCTATTATAGCCTTATAGATCATAATATCCTTCTTAAAAAAACAAATACTTTCATTATAAATTGTGATTAAATCCATACCAATGATTATATCAAAGTTGACCATTAAAATTACCACCAATTTTGAAATAAAAGAACCTCAATGCATTTTAATAGAGGCAAACCAATATAATTTCATTGCTAAAATATTTCCAATGGGATTATTAACTGATAAATTGTTATTTAATTTATCATGGGGTGATTAAATATTCTTATAAAACTTTTAAGATATAAAATAGTGAATAGATCTAGAATAACAATGGGTTTATGGTCAATATACCCGCTCTATCATCATTTGGGTCCTCAACTTCTCTTATTTTGATTGCATAATCCTGATATTTCTCCCTTGTCCTCTTCTACGGTATATTCCCTTGATGCTTGGTGAACTAATTAGAATAGTGTCCCATATACTTAAAATTAAATCATTGGATATTATTGGAACCTTTCTTTCCCTTTCAATCATGATCTAAATGTAATTTATCTCTAAACTAGTAGAAAATACCCATTCCCTTCAGTAATTACCTTGGGTGTGTCATCCCACATTTATTGAATGTTTGGGATTCAATACTTTATTTTCCTTATCCAAATTTCTTTCACCATAGTAACCAAACACTATATTATTCACCTACTTTACTTTTAAAGTAAAAATCTTGGATAATTCCTTCCTGGTCTTGATGGTACTTGTCATTGTATCCTTATATGATAAAAAAGTTAAAGAGGATAATTACCTTTGAATTATTATATTAAAACCATCAAAGAAGTGAAAAATATTTCTTTCTGGATCATGTACATATTTTATATCATGTCTTGTTAATCTTATGAATTTAGAATCACACTCAAGAACAAATTTATCTTTATTTTTTATTAAATTAAAAAATTGCCTTTCCAGGTCTACTCATTTCTCACAAGGAAATTAATTTTTGATGTATTTCACCTTAAAATAAATCCATTCCATATCCTCTATATACTCTTACTTATTAGTGTTTTTAATCAAATACCACCAATGAATAATATATCCTCTTATATGATAAACAACAATGATAAACTTACCTCTTTTACTGAATACCAAGGCAAGGAATACCATCTCTAGGGACTTGATCTATTGTTATGATACTAAGGGATTCATGGTTCCATTGAAGGATGAATGTTAATACCTCATGAATTAGTCCAATATTGTTACACCATAATTTATAGCAATAGGTTGTTCCATATGAGAAAGGTTATTGGTCATAACCGAAGTCATATTCCCTAATATAGTTTTAAATTGCTCCACTCCAACACCAATATCATTGTCTTTATCTAGAGGGAAACAAATGTATTGATAATGAGTTTTGGAATGGTTTTTTTTACATTAAACACCATTTAAAAAAATTTACATATACTTAATTAGTTCTTGAATGAAACTATGAATTATAAATCATAGTATCTAATTCCTATTCATTTATTATAAATGCATGTCAAGCGATCTATAATTATTCTATAATATCCTAAGGGTTTTTAATAGAGTTATGTTATCTAAATATGATATTCTAAATCTTTTTCCTAATGTTTATATTAAACTTTATATAATAAAAAACATAACATCCCTCCTTTAGTAACTCAAATCTAGTAGTTATTTTAATATAATGGTACAAAATACATAGATCAAAATACATGAGATCCAATAATTTAAGAGTATTAATAAACTAAATAAATAAATAAATATTAAATTTAATTGAAAAATTAATATAGATCAACTGAATACTTGAAAATCTATTATTTATCATTACAAATCCATAAGTCACATGAATTAATCTTCATGGTTTCCTAGGAAAATGAGATACAATATAAAGGGTTGAGCTCAGATTCTCAGTAAGGGGTAGTATACAACTAAAGATATCATATGTAAACATAGAATCAATAAAATTATAGGAATAAATAAATTCTATAAAAATAGGTCTATGACAAAAACATATCCATAAATTACATAATAATAAATAAATTATTGGATAGGAATAACTTATTTCATAGTGATGTAATACATAATGCTAGACATCATAAACATACCTTCAAGGCCATGTTCCAAGAAATCATAAATAAATGTGTAAGGATTATACTAAATACCGAACTAGTTTGTCTCATAATACCCACCGATACATTGATATGACATATAATTTTAGGCCCCACTTGTCATGTAACAAGTCCAATATATCCATAATATGAATAGAATGGTTAAGTAATACATATCATAATGTTACCAAAGTGACATAATCATGGATAATTAATCAATAGGTATCTATACATTAATAAAGGATAAATATAATGTCAATATTTTCCCATTAAATGGAATAGTAAGACTATCAAGATGAATATCCAACAATCATCTTTTAAATTATTGGATATTAACAATGAAATGGAAAGTACCTTTATTAATGGAAGGATAATGACATAATGGTGTAGGTAAATTTTATGGTTCAAGTAAATAAATAACAATTTATATGTAAAAATATATTTAAATCATTTATTACGATTCATAAATATCTTGAAAATCATTCCAAGAATATCCTACAGGAGTGTCAAACTAGGTTTACAGTTAGAACCATTTGTTGTGCACGGAATAAAGATCAAGTTAATACCCAACCAACCTTTTTTCAGGTTATTAAATTGAGGAACATCCATTATAGATGCTATCTAATTTTTTATCAACTAGATAAATGTTTCTTTTCTAGCAAACCAAACATTCTTTACTTAACTAAAATTTAGGATGATTTAGATTCATCCCTTTGGTTTCCACTAATGTCGGAGAATTATAATGGATTATAAGGGTAGTAAAATGAGAGGAAATTATGATCACTCATTGATAATATGATAAGGATTGATAAAAATGAAGCATAATAACATTTCATTTTTAAATTAAAATTAATTTTATAGTATTACATAAATAATGGATAAAAAGGGACTAGGGGCCCTTATAATGGCATAATAATGACTAAGGAAAGGGATACAATGAGAGGGAATAAGTAATATGTCATTAATAATATATCAAATGGATGATAATAACATGGAATTTCAAGCATGGAAATATATGAAAAATAATTTTAAATGATATTATAACAAAAGGATTGCAATTTTAAAGGAAAAGACCAGGATTGGGAACCCTTACCATGAAAGGTAGCTTCATAAATATTGAGAAGAGAACCATAGAACCTTTGAAACTCCTTGGATATACTCTTGATATATAAAATTAGAGGAGAATCATGCTCACTAATTTTGGAGTGAATTATAATGGTACGATGGATGGTTATTTATAAAAAATGAGGTGTATTTTTTATTAATTTCAATGCACAGGCCTTTGAATCTTGGTTAATAAAAAATAAAATCATGGGGATTCCCATGGTTTTAGCCTATAGTACTTGATATGCAGGGAATGGTTTTCTAATTTCAATTGTTTAAGGTTTGTATTCCTTAAAAATATATTATTTTGGACATGGATTTGATTCTTATTCATAATTAATTATTTTTAAAATAATTAAAATATACTTTAGGGTTTTGAAGATTATTTATAGGTTTGGGAAATTAATTTTATTACATTAAATTACATTATTTTAATGAATATTTATGTTTTTATTTTTGAAAGCCTTTGTATTACTAATTACATCATTTTTAAGTCATTATGATGTCATAATTTTTACTGTATATTCATGTCATATTTTACTTTGTACCAAAAAATTATACTATCTCCGAAATTTATGAAAATTTCATCATTATATGATTTTTATATGATAATTAAAAATATAAATTTATTTTTATAAAAAAATTATCTATCTATTTTAAATTTTATTATTATATAAAAACAGTTATGAATTTAAAAAAAAATACATTTGTCACCTATAATTTTAAAACTCTTCTCAATTTTATTCTGAGATACATGTGTGTTATATTATTATCCACCTATCTATCAATATTATTAATTATTAATTATATATTTACCAAATGATTTTATGGTACTAGTTTTATATTTTATTATTAACATAATTTCATATTTTTTTATTATATTATAATATGTTCTACTATTGTGATGAAATAGTAGAATTTTCATTGAGTGATTTTTTTGATGGAGTTTTTATTTTTAATATCTTAACCTAATTTATTACACTACCTCCATCTCTATATTCTTCAAGAACCTAAATGTAGAAAATATTCACTAGCCCCTCACATCAGATTCTCTTACTTATTTGTACTTATCTTCTTTAATCATAACCTTTTATAAACTCAATATAACAACTTGGATATTATTTATATAGATTATAATATGGGAACTCAAAGAAAAATTATAGAAACATGATCTTAATATTTGAAACTAGTCAAATATCCCATAATATAAAATCTACACATTTTATCTTAAAATATAACATCAAAAAATTTATATTTGAATATGTAGAATTATTAAAAAAAATACATTCTCATAACTCTATAGTATTTGGTCTTCAATTATCATTCAATCAAATCAAGTTGTTTCCATTCATGTTTGATTAAAAAAATAATGAAATCTTTGACTCTCCACAAATATCAGTTTATTCTCAACATCATCCTTATTTGAACATCCAAAATTTGTATATATTTTTTTTCCATGTCTGCATGTATGCTCAAATGAAAAAATAATTATGGTGAAATGTGTCAGCCCATGGTGAATCATCCCCTTATAATAGTATAATCATAAATATAATCCAGAATAATGATATATCTTATAGCATTGTGATATTTAAATAATGAATATCAACAAATATCCATAAGAATAAATAAAACTCCACTTGAGAAAATCACTTTTTAATTATTGCGTGGCCTTTAGAAAGTTATTATGCATACTTTGAAACTTAAAGTTTATTCTTATGTATTAGATCAATTAATATTACATATAGCTCATAATATTAGATATACTCTTATATATCCTCAATTTTAATCGTACATAAGCTATAAAACTTTTAACTTATTCTTATATATCACCATAATCTCTTTTGTAAGTACTTTCCCTATTTCCACCTCTATAAGATATTATATATATAGTATAATAGGAAAATTACTATTATGTATAAGAATCAGATAAACTCAAATATCTTCTAAACATATCCTCCCACTTAAATTAATTTTGAAACTTTATAAAATTCTTCATACCAATTCTCAAATATTATACAACATATAATAACTTACATTGAGTACTTAAATGTAATTTTCACAGCCTCACTTCTTTATCAGCTAAATACCCATAAAATTCCTTTAGTTTAAGGTGATTACATTAATTATCATTAAATAAAACACTTATCTAAAATTATTTTATACTCAACTCTTCAATAATAATTTATACAATAGTGAAATTCAATACATATATATTTCATTATGCCAAAGACACAATGATGATCCTCAAAATTCTCATCCACATTAATTTTTTCCAATAACTCAGTAGCTCATCATTATCTCTCACTCACAACTCCTCATCTCATTATAAAGATAAAATATTTAGTAATATTTATAGTCTTTGAATCTCAATAGCTTTGAACTTATCATCTATATGATCCAAGTGTTTAAATATAAAAAAATACTTAAATATATAGAAAACTTGAAACTTTAGTATTTCATGGAAATCACATATAGATGTTGGACCTCCTTATTATTAATATCTCCTCAACTTCCTCAACCCACCAATCTTCCCATAATGTAAATATATTTATAGTTATGAACACTCTAGGAAACCTCATTCATTATTTCATAGAAGGTTATACGAGTCAATAAAAACTCAAATCTATATCTTAATCTAACATTTTTTCCAAGTTATTGGGTTTTATAATATTTATATTCATTGATACTTCAACACCATCCAACATTATCAACTCAACACATATTTACATCATTACTTATTGAAAAAATATAACATCATTTTCCATGGGACTAATAATCTACCCCTTTTGATTTTTATTAATACCAAAAAATGAAATATATGCCAATATGCTCTCAACTAACTTTTTCTTTTATCTCACACTTATTTTCAATAAATAAAATGGATGATACAACTTTTTAGTAACTAATTAATCAAATATAAGTTTACTTGAGTAATTATTAGTGTAGATAAATATAATGTTCTGTTAATATACCAACTTTATCATTAAAAACCATGTACTTCTCAACATATTCTCACTATTCATGTATTTTAATAATATAATTTATCCCCTTGAAATATGAATTTATTAAATCAATATAAGGATAGGGAAAATATAAAATATAACCCAATAATGAAATATTGAACACTTTCTATATTTTCCACATTTACTTAAGTCTTTTGGAATTTTCTCAACTATTTTACCCCTAAAAGGGTAAAATCAAGAAAATAATCACCAAATATTATCTAACATTCATATATAAGCTCCAATTATCATTTTTATAAATCATATTCAAGAAAAGATTCAATCCAGATCACTACAATATGGATAGATCCTCTTGATGGAATTATTTAAAAAAATTCATAAATATAGTTCTAATACTGAATACATCACCATCAATTCCCTACATAGAAAAATATTTAAGAAAATATAATAATAATATGCGTTTTTTTCTCATTTATGGGATAAAAAAGGATAAGAGTTGTGTTTATACATTGAAACTCTTTTCTTTTCTACTATCTCCTTGTGAAAACTCTTCATGTTTTCTTCTTTGATTTTATAAACACCAATTACCTAGGGAACTATGATATTCTTAATAATTTTATATTTATCCTTATATGTAATTAATTTAGTCACAAAAACTATATATTACATGAATTACATGGTTCTTGATTCCTTATCTTAAATATCACCTCATGTGCTGGTATTATGATCATGAACACTCTTGAAATATGTCAATATTTATTATTCCATCCATGTAGTTTCTCAAGAATCTTTGAGTCACCAATATTGGGAAAATTCATAAGATATTTTAATTCTTCTTCATTATCACATATTTCATCACCCAAACTAATTATTTTATTTCTTTATTCAATTTATTCTTATTTTTGGATAAAGTTTTTCTCTATAAAAATAATAGTCATGGATTTTTTGTAATGATCCAAGATAAATTATTTTCATCCATAGTTGATTTTTTTTATTTGATGTAAAATCATTCTCATCATTTTTAGGCAATTTTTTTCACTATTTTATTATAATAAATTTCCCAAGGAAAATTCACATTCCCTTTTCAATGGAATTTCCTTATCATTTTTGGATTAATTTATTCAAAATAATGTGTTTTATGCTTGGTTTATTTAAACCAAAATTATTTACCATAGTGAACACATATGTTTATATTTCTATATAATTTTTAAATACTTTAAAATCTATATGATTTAGATATATTCTTCACATTCTTATTATATGTACTTTTCCTCAAATCAACACTACTCCCCCTTGATGTAGTCCTTTATTTTTTAATGGAATTGTAATATTATAAAAACGAAAACAACCCAATGCCCAAAACTCTCACATCACCAATAATTGAAAAAGTACCTTTATTTTATCTTTTGAAACATATTCTATCTAGATTTAACATCTTTATTCTTTTTAGTTTCAACACCTTACTTTCGATTATCTTTTTGGGAACTTACACTATTATAACTTCTTACATCTATTTTTGATGATGTGGTGGGTTTCTCACCATTTTTATCAATCCATATTTTCAATAAGTTTCATTATATTATTTATTATTCCTATAAAAATATTTATTAAAAATAAAATCATCTAGAACAAATGGCACTTCACATTTCATTGATCTTAATTTAAATATACATAAAACCCCATAATTTGTGGTATTCCCTTATTTTATGTTGATTATTTTTTTACATATGAAATGTTTTGGTCAGATCATGGTAATTTTTTAGTGTATTAATTCAAGATAGAACTGGAATCTAGTTGAAAGAGGTATTTCAATATATGAGATCGTATTTATGTAATGAATTATGAAATAAATACTATTCATAGCATGATTAGGTTTTTGAATTTTATGAGAAATGTGCCTTAAAATTTGTGGGTGGGCCACCAAGATAATTCACGACATAAAATCTTATTTCACACTATAAATCATGTTAGTTATATAAAACCATTTTAATTTAGTCACCCCTTTGTTTCCCATTATCCTCTATTCATTCCCCTCAAACTGCAACCTTCCTCTAGGTGATTTTAGTGATGTTATTTCTCCGAGAGATCGATTTCATTGGATATTTAAGCTTTTTAACTAGGGAAAAATATAAGAATTATATTTATTCTCATCCTTTGTAATAATTATAGTTATTATTATCCTATTTAATCCTCTTTCTGGTTTATTTTGTTAATCATTCCATTTGGGGAAAACTGGACTGTACCCCCAAGTGATGACTTGGAACTAGAGGGATAGGGTTTTTATTCATGAGTTAGACTATTCAGAGGGACCTATTTGATGTGAGATGAATTTATTGGTGTGTTGAGTGAGTGAATTTTTTCATTTCATGGTTATACTTTTGGTGTGGGTTATTTTACTTCATTTTTTGTAATTAGTTTTAAAATATATTCCTATTTTATATAAATTATGATAACTTGTTTTGATCCTATTTTTGTGTGTGGGAAGTCATGGGGATTTCCTACTGAGTCGATATAGTCACCCCATACATATGAACCATGGTGTGTATATAGAAGGTGTTTATCATTATACATGTAAAGATAATATTTCATTCTTCTCTAGTAGAGATTTATGATGAATTGGTCATTATTTTATTAACTTTCGAGTTGGTCAAGGGATGAAGTCTATTGTGACTCTGATTATGATTCGGGTTTTATGACATTGGTTGACTCTTGGTTTTAAATCATGCATCATGATTATTTATGTTATATGACATATATTTTATGTTATAGTTTGTATATTTTTAAGGGTAAATAATACCCCAATGATTTCATATACCATTTTAATTTACTACTATCCTTTGGTGTCTATGTGATGTCACCTAAGGTTAGTGGAATATTAGTCCTTCAAAAGCTAATAAGTCAGGTTGGGATGCTTCAAATGGTATCGGTTTATTAGATTCCATCAGTTAGGATGGTAGGTTTAGAGATAGCATGTTTTGGGACTTTAAATGTATAGAATAAAATGATTTAACTGACCTCTTTATGCAGAAGTTTAAATTACAAGGGTGGTTTGGGTAAAAAAGTGTTGTTAAACACATGTTGGTGTGTTGTAAACTCATCATTGTGGTTTTAACCAATTATAATTTTGTATCAAGAATTATTAATGAGACATATCACTAGGATTTAAACAACCAATTGTAATTGATTTATCTGTGATTCTAGAAAATATACCTTGATTTTTCATGTTGATCTATGATATACTATACAAAATTTGTCAAGATAGATATGTGTTAATTGGTTGGTACTTGTTTATGTAGTTGTAGAAAAATGCCACAATCCTAAAGACCTTGAAACTATTAATTGGGTTTGGTTGAGAACATGGTTTAGTCTTAATGATAGATACACAAAAAAATTTCCATAATATTATGCATGAATTCTAGACCGTTAACAAGGAAAAACAAAAATGGGGAACCACATCATGCGGATTAATCATTTTAATTCTAAATAAAAAACTCATTGATATTTCATGGTGATTTAGGACATAAAAATGTAGAAGATTGGTTCGGTAGAATGAACAAAATATTTTATTTCCTTGGAACCCCAACTGAAAATAAGGTCAAGCTACTAGTATACATGCTCAAGGATATTATATGAAAATAGTGGGACTTAGATTCCCAAGATAAGAAATATCAATGCCTTAATTAGGAAGGATTTGAGGAATTGTTTAATAGAACATTATATCCACATAACTCCCATGTGTGGTGAATGAATATTTTCTTTGATCTATAGAAGGAAATATTTTTGTGACAGAATATACAGCTCGATTTACTTATCTAGTACCCTTCTCTCCATAGGTATCTATGAATTAATCTCTTAAGGCATACAAATTCAAGTTAGGTTTGTGAATAAATATTCACTCCAAGGTTATCATGTACTACATTTAGAACTACATATATATAATGAACAAGGTGCTAGTAACAAAAAAAGGCATTGTTATGGATTAAATGGGAATTTTTTTCCAACCAGATATAGGAGGGTACTCCAATGGTGGAAATAAGTGAAAAAGGTATAGAAAATCACAGGGAAGTAGGGAATTAGAAATCCAATCATTTAGATAAGCCTCTTTTCCTCCATTTTGTTGTTATAAATCAAGTTACTTACAATGTGGTTTATTAGAGCATAAGAAAAAGGAATTTATGACAATAACTCAGGAGTGACACAATTGTGAAAAACTTGAACATATTAAGTGTTATTTCTCTTATCCTAAAAAGTAAAACTATGGGAATGTCACTAATATATCTCAAAACTCTCCTAATCAATATGAATGATCTCATCAAAATAGTTATCACCCTCAAAGTTGATAAACATATGCTGATTTTTGGAACACCTTGGTAGTCTAGAAGTCACGACCTTAATAGGGGAATAAATACTACTTAGTGGGAGCTGAAAAATAACTATATGGAGTTGAGGATAAAATTATTGTCGAATAATTAGGTCCCCTGATGGTGTGAGGTACCATTATTCTCAAATTTACTTTAATGTCTGTCTTGTTTGACACTAGTTCATCCCACTCTCTTGTCGCCTCTTTTGTGTAAATCATTTGGGGTAACACATGGAAATTATGTCTCATGTTATAAGCCTCAAGAAAATATTTGGGTAACAGGAATATAGAGGATTTAAGTATAAAAATTGTTCTATTACTATTGATGCAATCTAATTTCAGTGGGAGTATACTATTTTAGAAATAAAAATCTTCAATTTAATCTTTGGAATGGACTAGTTGGTATAATTCAAAGATTATATTGACTGTTATAATTGAAATGTGACCCTCACATACCTAGATGGTTTTGTTTATTTGTTTGAAGGGTTTTGTGATATGAATTATTTTAGAGAAGGTACTTTTTTGATAGTATATGAAACCAAATCTTATCATTTGGAAGTGATGAACTTGGGAAAAATTGATAAAACTAGGAATAAGAGTCTTCCATATATATCAGATAGATATCCTGATGCCTTTCATCATGATTTCTCTATAATATCACCAGAATGAGAAATTAATTTTTCTATCAATATACTATTGAAAACGATTCATATTTCACTTCCATAATATAGAATCAAGACAATTGAATTATTAGAATTAATGGTCTAGTTAAAAGAATTGGAAATTAAAGGATTCATTAAACAAAGTATATTTTCTTGGTCTATTCTAGTTTTATTTCTAAATAAGGCATTTTTTTCACTTTAGTTATGTGTCAAATATCAAAAAATGTACCAAGTTATGATCAATAATTGATACACTCTTCTTAAAAATTGATGATATGTTTGATCAATTGAATGCATCCAAATGGTTCTCCAAATTGATTTAAGATTAGGGTGTCACTAACTTTGAGTGAGGAATAAATATGTTATAAAGATATATTTTTGAATCCATTATGGTCACTAAGAATACTTGGTCATTCCCTTTGGTCTTATGAAGGAACCTATAGTTTTCATCACCTTAATAAACCACATATTCCATAAGAACCATGACTTTTTTATTATGTAATTTGATGAAAATATGTTGGTGTAATCTTTATCTATAGATGATCATGTGAAGCACATGGATATTTTATTGTGTACATTAAATAAACACTAAATCTAAGATAAAATTTCTAGGTTTTAATTCTAGATATAATATGTTCATTTACTTAGACATTTTATTTCCACAAAAGAAATATCAATCAATCTTGATAAATTTGAAAAAACTATTTCTTGGAAGCCACATAAAAATTTTGTTGAGATACCCAAATTTCTAGGTTTCGTAGGCTATTATCATCATTTTTCTAGTATTTATCATACCTTTCTTCTCTTATCAAAACTTTTATGAGTAAATTCATTCCATTAAAATTAATGATGTTTGTTAGAAATACTTTTAGTATCTTAAATATAAGACCACTTTATCACCTATAATTATCTTTGTAGAACCAGGTGAGATATATAATAGGTTTTATGATGTATTTGGATTTGTTATGGGTTGTGTTATTATACAATGAGACTATTTCATAACTTATAGATTGAGGAAATTATAAAAACATGAAAATAATTACCCAATGCATGGTGTGAAATTATATATGGTGGTCCATGTATTAAAAACAGGACATAAATATCTCTTTGATAATAAATTCACCATGTTTACTGACCATTAAATCTTAAAATTCATCTTTTTACAAAGGGAACTGAACATGAGGAAGAAACAATGGATGAAATATCTCAAGGTGTTTGACTTTAACTTAGTCTAAATGCCAAGGTGTAGCAAATTATTTGATTCAGAAGTCATATAATGAATCGGTTATAGAGGAACATGACTAGTGTCACCTTATGGGTGTAATTTCTAACATGAATTTGGATTGCATGGAATAGAATCAGGATGCAGTTTTCTTTTTGATCACTCTTACTATTTATTTAGTTAATCAAGTCATGGAGATTTAAAAAATAGACCAAGGATACCTTAAGATTTGGTCAAACCAAAATGGTTGGGAGACATTTAAGGGTTGGACATAGGACAAAAACTCTATGTTTTTATTTTGGGATCAGATCATAGTTCCTTCGTCATGGAAAAAACAACTCCTTTATTCTTATCACTATTCAAAATGGTCTATCAAATCAGGTATTTAGAAAATTTACAACATAATGAAGACCAATTTTTGGTGGTTTAATATGAAATGAATGTTGTCCGATTATGTTATGAGATGTATCACATATTAATATATAAATTTTGAACATTAGAGATCATTATTCATGATACAATCAATGACTATTCCCATTTGGAAATGGTAATATATTTTAATGGAATTTTTCACCAGTCTACTATGGACACTTTAGAATAATAAATCTATTTGGGTGATTAGGGACCAAATCACCAATTTTACACACTTCTTTCCAATTTGAGAGACTAATAGAGTAGAATAATTAGGGAATATTTATATATGATAAACATTTATGTTTTATATCGTATCAGTCTCTATTTTATCTTACTAAGAACCTATATTCAAATCATGGGTTTGGAGATCCTTGTAATAATAAATTGGAACTCAGTTGACCATGAGCATGGTCTATCATCTAAAAATAGATTGGAAGTCAAAATTTACTATTCAGATGTTAGAAGATATGCTCAAAGTTTGTTGGATGGATTTTGGAAGTTATTGGGAAGATCATTTTTAGTTAGTAGAGTTTTTATTTAATAATAGTTATTAGGCTGTGATACATATGTATCAATTAAAGACATTGTATGTTCATCTATGTAGATTTCAACTTTTTTGGGTAAAAACTAGGGAAACTTCAATGATTTGACCATGTGTTGTCCATGAGACTGCTATAAAAATACAAACGATCAAGAAAGAGAAAGATATTGTATAGATAATTAAGAAATTGTATGAATATCATCACCAGTGAAAATTATCTTTTGACATACATGAACATGCATTCTTAAAGGTGTCACTAAGACTAGGTCGCCAACATTTTATAAAGAAATGAAAATTGGATCCTTGGTATATCAAAACTTTTGTGATTTTTGAATGCATTGGTACATTGAATATTAGATAGTATTACCACTAAGATTTAGTGATGTCGATAATATTTTCCATGTATCCTAGTTAAAGAATCACCAACCTAGACCTATAAAGTTGATTCATTGGGAAAATGTTAATCTTAAACCATATGAAACATTTATTCATGAGCTAATTCATATTATTTATAGATAATAAATGATCTTATGAGGAAGATATATCAATTTGTTATGAGTATTATGGTAGCATGGTCATATTCAAGAGGAATATTGGGTATGGGAAAATTTTATGGTAGAGAAATGTATTTAAATCTTCCAAGATACTACCAATTTTCAACTTTATGAGGATGGAAAACCCAATGGCAGAGAGAACTCAAAACCCCTAGTTTTAGTTGTTTCCCTATTTTATGTTGTTTTCATTTTTAAGTTTGAAATATTTTGGTAGGATCGTGAAAACTTTTTATAGGAGTAATGTGATCTAGTGTTATAATTTGGTTATAAGATGACATTCAAGGTGTGAATTGTGGCATGAATTATATTCAAATCATGATTGGGTTTTGTCATTTTAAGTAAAATTTTCCTTAAAATTTAGTTATTTGGATTCCTCTATAATTCATGACATAAAAAATTTATTTTATGAAATAAATTCTCTTAGTTCCAGCTAACCCTTTTAATTTCAAATCCCCTACAATTCTCATTATCCTCCCTCTATTCCTATCAAACTCCATGCTTCCTCTAGGTTATTTTGGTGATACTCTTCCTTCTAAAGACCGATATTAATGGATATATGAGATTTAGATATAGGTAATAAAAGGTAAGAAATTATATTCTTATTTTCCTTTATAATACCCATGTTTTATTTTTGGAGAAACCCTAGATCAAGGATATCATTATTGAATATAAATTATAGTGATCATTTTGATAGATATTCATTGGGATTCATTAAAGGAGAGAAAACGGGAGTTCAGATATACGAATTGAGGAATGATTCTTCATGTCAAATGTATTCAGGGCAGGTGGATTCTCTCATATTCCAATTATACTAATATCTTAAAATTGATTTCTCAAATTATTTTATGGAAAGATTTGATAAAAACCCTTTGTAAAATACCCCATGATTTGTTGGTTTTAAATTGATGGGTTGTGGGTTTCACTGATGACATGTTTGATAAAATAATTTAATGAGGATTTTTTCAATAAATAATGAATTGGTTTATAAGAACTTGTCATGGTCATGATTGTCATGAATTCATAATATAATAGAGGGTAACCTTTTTTGATTGGACTTGTTTAACCTTCCATCTAGGGAACACTAAATTGTACTACCAAGTGATGACTTTCGATTGGAGGAATGGAGTTTCTACTCATTATTTGGACTGTTTAGAGGGCCCTATTTGACATGTGATACATTGGGTTGGTGAGTTTCATGTGTGAATTTGTTAAAACCATATGAGTAATTTGGTGTGATTTATTTCATTAATTTTATATTATCTTTCTTGGTAACTTGTTTTATACCCTCTACCTATTTAATATAAACTATTATAACTTGTCCTGATCTTAGTGGAATGTGTGGTAATTCTTAAGGATTTCCTAAAAATTCAATATACTCACCCCCTAAATATGAACCTCAGTGCATATACAAATACTTTTTTTCAAGATACATATAAATAGAAGATGTCATACTTCTCTAGTGTGTCTTCATGATTTCATGGTCATTAGTGGATGAATCATAGAGTTTTTTGAGGGATAATTTCTGGTGTAGTGCCACCTTTTTACTTAGGTAATGTTGCCTTTTGATTTTTTAGACTTTTTCATTGTATTATTTTACTCCCGTGACTCTAATAATGATTTTAGTTTTATATCATTATTTGAATCTTGGTTTTATATCACAAATCATGTTTATTTATGTTATATAGTGTATATTTTCTATTATATGGTGTGTCTTATTAAGGGTAAATCATCCCCTAATGATTACGTATACCATTATAATTTATTACTAGAATTTAGTGTCTGGGGGATGTCAACTAAGGTTAGTGTCTTTTTTGTACTTCCCAAGACCATGGGTTAGGTCATGATGTAACAATATAACTTTATATAATCTTAATCTCTCCTTTCCAATAGACTTTTATCATTTTTAATTAAGCCTCAAATTAGAAATTTTCATGGAATAATCTCTTCTATTATTTTAATGTAAATATTAGGCTTAAAATAATTCTATGTTATTGTATTTTAATTCAATTTCAATAAAATTAAATTTAAAATTATTCTTTTTTATCTTTATTTGTTTCGAAACTTTCTTTGCATTCATCTCTTATCATCTTAACATGATCTTCTTTAATTTTACCCATTTATTTTGTATAATTCTCAATCCCCTTAATTATGTTTACTTTGATCTCAAAATGAGAATTATTGATAGTATTGAAACTCTTTTGTACTTCTTATATTACATAAACACTCTTTTCTTTCCATTTTTAGTTTATTATTCGTTTGAATTATTTGAAGTATTTTTTCTCACTAGAGTATTTTACCACTATATCTTCACCATCCATTCCAAATATTATTTATCTATGATAAAAATATATGGAAGTTGAAATTTATTCCTCTTTACATATGAGATATTCTATCTTTAATTTATCTATCTCTATATCCAATTATTTTCTTATAATATAGGCCTTTTTAAAATAAAATAAAATATGAAAGTGAAATATTCTACATGATTATTTTTTATAAAATACTTTATTTTAGATTAAAATCACCAAGTGATTCAATATAAATACCCTTCATAGCCTAAACTAGATTAATTTAGAGTATAGTTATCAATAAATATAACATAAATTTCTCCATATTCATTACCTTTAATTAGTGGGAAATCTGATTTATTTTTTGTCTTCCCAAATTTTTATCAGACTAAGGCTTAATGGGGGGGGGGGGATGAATGGATTCATTAGAGATTTACCCAAATTATAACTTTAATCTTAAAGTTTTTTTATATTCATCTTTTATATTTTAATTGGATTACATAAAAAAATAAATGTAAATAAAGAGTAGGAAACATGAGGTTTTCATAGTGGTATAAGGATATAAATAATTTCTTCTTATCTAATCCCCTAACACCCAATACATGTGTGATTATCTGTATAAATATTTTTTTTATTAGAGATCTCATAATATCATGGAATAAGGTTCCAAGATATTTTAATAGTCTCTCCTATACAAAAATTCTTTTACAAGGCCTTGTGATATTTTTCCTAGGGATCTCATAGACGAGTATACAAATATATCACTTATTCTCCCACACTTTGTACAAGAAATGTGCACTTACAATAGAAATAGAAAATATATAAAAAGTTGAATATAGTTTAGCACATAGTTATGACCTTTAATAACTAATATATGATGGGTCTTATTACAAATATTATATTAGTCTTGAAAATGTACCTATAAAAAAGAGTTTAATAGAATTTTTAATGTATCACTACTAAAATAATGTTATATTAATTTTATCCTTGATCTTGTAGCCATAATGTAATCCAGATTATAGAATGTTGATAATAAAAATTATATTTAGAATTTTCCACCATCTCATTTATTGTTGTTTCATCCATTAATATTCCTAATATATACTTATAAAAATTCAATTTTTTTGATAATTGTATATTCCCATATTTGAAAATCAATTCAGAATAATTAAGTCAATGTAATCCATGATTTTCTACACCTTAAAAAAAGAATATTCGTTGAGAGTGGTTTTAGTCATCCTTATAATGAATTACTAAATCATCTTACTAATTATTTTTTAAAATATATTTCACACTGATATCATTCAAAGACAAGTAATCATATGCTATAAATCATCATATTTAATTCCTTATGACAATTAGAGAATTTCATTCTTGAAATATCAGTCATAAATTCTATGTCAAATTCCAAAATTTATAAATTGAAATAACAACAATAATAAAACTTTGATTTTCTATAATTTTTTTAAATAATATCTATAATTAGAATAATTAGAAATATTTATTTAAATTTTCTCCAGGTTTTTTTTGAAGAAGAATACCCATTTTTCATATAACATTTCCAAAAAATATATAGTTTTATAGGAATAGTTAAAACTTCACTATAGTCATCAAGAGTTATCTTATTATAAAAAATCAATATGTAAGAGTTAATGTCCTATTCATACATCAGAGTATATAATTTTCCAAACTGCCAATATATAATAGTATCTTCTTAGAATACAAGAAAATAAATTCTAAATATTTCTTTATACATAATAGAAAAAAATGGATACATAAGAGTCTATACATTTTCAAATTTTCAACTCTACCATCATTTGTAAGAGTAAATCTTCAATATGTAAGAGTTTATAAAATCTATGTAAGATTCATTCCTATTTTAAAATTCCAATACATAAGAGTTAACTTCACTTCTTATAACAAATGTAATGGTAATATCCAATATTCACTTAATATGAAAAGGTACTTCCAAATCTTCAATTCACATGTAAAGGAATGTTCCTTGTATAAAAATAAATATGTAATGTATTTAAAAATTATCAAAAAATATATAAGAGATACTTATTCGTGATTATGATCAAGGAAATAGAAAGTTTATTTAACAAAAAATATGAAACAATAGAAATAATTGAAATAATAATAAATAATAAGAGGTAATAGTAATGATGAAAGAGTATAAATCAAATAGATAGTGAATAAGTAATCTTGGGGGTGTTCTAGGTGTTTGGGACATGAAATAAGGGATAACGGGACCATCCAATACATGTTTCATGGTTGGCACATGGTTAGTAGTAACCATGCACCCTAACCAAGCTTTCCTGGAGGTGTGGCGCATAGTTAATGAACCTTTTCAAGGGGGTGGTGAAATTATATGAACTTGGATAGATATAATTTTCACAGTTACCACATGGTTTCTTAAACTATGCAAGATTACTAGAAATTCACGTGACATGGCCCCCTATTGGACAGAGGGTGGTGCACTATTGGTGCATGGTTTGGCCAACCGTGTGACTAAACCATGCACCTCATTAAAGTGAGGGAAATTAACCATTTTATCCATAAGGATTTATGTTTATTCACCTTATTTTCCTCCCCATTTCTCCTCAAGTAACAAGAGTGACAAACCAAACTCTCATAAGCTTCCCAATGATCAATCTCGTTTATTTCTAAGCCATTTGAAGTATCATTAGGTGCGAATTGAAGCTCTGGGTGAGTCTAAAACTCCACTTTCCCCATTTTATATATTAGGGATTGTGTATTTGTTATTCTTATTCCAAATACCTAAAACCCATTTTTCTAGGGGATCTTAGGTTTGGGATTCAAAGGGAGTTCAAATATGAATAAAATGCTAAGGTTAAGCTGGATTTAATCTTTAGAATTGAGGTATATTGTCTAAAAGTTATATCCCATAGTCTTGTTTATTTTTTCATGTGTATTTGGTTGTGATTTAGTTCTGTTGTGATTTTACTTTGGTTTTACTTGGTATAATTGATTTTATAATTATTTAATTGATGGATTTAACCCCTCATGATCCCTGAGGGATGCATTGAGGTTGATTAGGTTGGGTTAAGGTCCACCCATGTGGCGAGACACCATATTTAACATGAAAATTGTAATGATAAGTGTAGAATATAATTGTTATAATTATATCCCATGATAAATATGTTGAATTTATAACATTAATTATGAAAATTCACTAATGGTAGATGTGTCTAGTCATTGACATGACATAAGGGGGTATTTGGAATAATGTGAATGGGTTAAATGAATTAAAGTGAATGACTTAAATGACTTATGGGTTGTAATGGAAATATGTAATTGAATTAAGTCATGTTAATTATTAATGTGTTAAATGTGTTAGGATATGAAAGGGAAAATGGGCTAATGGGTTTAGGTGAGAAGATGGAAAATGTGTTGAATTAGTTATGATTGTAAATGATAAATGTGATGAATGGTTATTCTTTGTGTTGATAAATGTGTTATGTTTAAAGAATCATGTACGCATGTATTGGTTGTATGTGGGGTATTTAATTGAGTTTATATTCCCACACGTTAGGTTAGTTTGAGGTTTTAAACCCCACCCCCATAATTCATGGGTTATGGAGCCAGATTGTGGCTCTATGCCCCTAATAGTTGCATTTGATGAGACTACTGGGAATGAGGCTCAAACAAAAGTGTGATGTAATTGTTTATAAATTTTTTTCCCCTAGTGAGATAGGGAAATTTATTTATCATCTTATTAATAGTAGTTGAATGACATAGGCCATCGTGTAAAAAATGAAATTCCTAACCCTTTGAACAAATGAGGAAATGGTCAATGTTAACTTGGTTAATTAATAACATCATGTTATATCCTTTTTATATTGTCATTCATTATATTCCTGTATACACCATATATATTTTAGATGCCATTGGTGGTTGCATACAGAGTTGTACTCACATCATGCTTAGGCCACCATTGGGCACCCAACCAGATTTTATGGTTGCAGGTCAGGATAAGGGAAAAGGTACTATGCAAGATAGTTTATTGGGGCATGGGATATGCATGGATGGGGGATCCAGACATAGAGTTAGGACTCATTTTTTGTAGTTCTTCAGTTATATTTATTTTGGTTTTTCTTACACTTTTCAGTGTATGACATGACATAACATATTTACTGTTTGGTTTTCAGTTTGTACCTAGTTTTGGGAATTTTTTTGGTAATGCATGTTTATTTTTTATTTTTTATTTCTTAATTTATTTCACACTTTATTTATTTTTATTACTCTTATAAAGATAGTATATTCTCTATACATGTTCTATTAGGCCTTATCTTCTATTCGACATCCTCTGGTGTATGGGGAGGTTCACCTGAGGTCATGCGGCAACCTAGCCTGAGGAACTAGTTTAGCAGCTTCCAGGTTGGGGACATTACAAACCGATATCAGAGGGGTTTTATTTTATATATCCTTACTATTTAAGGATGGAATTAGGAAGATTATGATGTATTAGGGATTTGGAAATGAGATCATTCATGGGATTATCTAACCCATGTTTGAGGGAAAAACCAAGTACCTCTTGGATGGGATTATTGTTATTGATTTGTTTTGTTACAGGTGAACAATATTTCACCATTGGGTGACTCACTTATTATGTGATGTGAATATTTTATGATATTTTTATTGTGGTCAAAATGTTACTAGGTTTTGCATTCATGAATTATTTTTGGAACCTTAGGATATAAGTGTTATGCATCATGGTAGGCACACACGAGGAAGAATCATGGTATATGATGGACAAAATGCATTTCAATTTATTTGAAATTGAAATAAATGGTGCCTAATAAATATAATGAAAATGGGTAAATGGGAGGAATGCGAAAGAATGGTTAAATAATTGTTCCTAATTAAGAGTTATAAATGGGTTAAAAATTATGTTTGAATAAGTTGGGAAGAGGGAAGGGTTACTAAAAGAGAAATATTTGTGTTCTAGAAGTGGAATTGGTTAAAAATGGTGTCTAATGAATGGTTGTGACTATGTGAGTTGGTTTACCCAAGTTGGCCATGGCCCATAGTAGGGACAAGTGTGGGTATTGATAGAGATGTGACTCTCTATCAAGATAATGGGTGCACAATGAGTTGTTTATGGATAGTAGAGAGATTTATTATTTGAAAACTATGAAATTTTTATATTATGTGTTCAAATATGTGTGTTTGGAATTATAGATAAATTACACCATGAAGATGTGTTATGGTTGGGTGACAAGAGGATATCACCAATAATGATCCTCTAGAAGCGGATAAAGAAACTTTGGTGATCCAGTGTAACATAAGAGAGGATAAGTTCCATGATAACATCACTCATTTTATATAGATGTTGGAATGGGACCTAGGGTGGGTTGTGTTGAGCAGGTTTGATCTGAATGGGGAGTTCCAATTGCAGTGCCCCCTGAAATTTTCTTGATAGGGTGTACTTGAGGTTGCCGTGTTTTGGATAGAGTCCATCTAGATGATTCTTTCCCACTTAGAAACTCCTCTTGAGAAGAGAGTCATGTTTGCAACTTATATATTGTGAGGACTGGAAAAGTGTTGGTGGGATATTGTAGTTCATACACATCATACTTATGATATGATATGGAAGGATTTCTAGGAAATACTTTTAGAACATTTATGTCAAGAGACCTTGATATAGGGAAAGGCTGCAGAGTTTATGAGGTTGAACTAGGGGACTATGTCAGTGATGGATTATGCTGGCCTCTTCACTGACCTATAACACTTTGTTCTCAAATTGGTAGGGTATGAGTAAGATATGGAGATATGTTTCTAGGATGGACTTATACATGATATTAAGTCCCAGGTGAATATATTCCATTTAATTTTTTTGAAGTGGTGGATCAAGCCCTTATTTAAGAAGGGAACTTAAGGGAATCTTATGGTTGTGGACATGTAGTTATAGTTGGGAGATCTAGTAGTGTGACTCACAGTGGTATGAATATTTTCTTTGAGAGTTTTCATTAGGGTAGTAGTGGATAGAGTAGTTAGAGAAGAGAACCAACCTCTTAGGGTAGTGATCTAGTTTTCTTCTCTTAGTACAGTAGGTCGAGAAAAATGGAAGTTCAATGTCCTTGATCTCTAGTTGAGTGCTGAGCATGTGGAAGTATGAGGCATGTGCAGAGTTTTTGTAGGAACCCTTGTAACATGGACAATGATAGAGGATCAAGGATGATATAGATCGCAGAAAGGGGGTCGGTTACCCCATATCAGGTAGAGAGTTGGAGCTCTAATAGTCATACCCATCAGGATAGTGGGCGTGGTTCCCTAGGGAAAGAGAATCCTTATACACAGGGTAGTGCAAAACTAGGAACTCAAATCAGAGCCCAGGGTATAGGGATAGGTTAACTTCATGCAGTTCAGCCTATATCTAGAGGTGGAAATACTAAACCATCGACAGTTTGAGGTATGATTCTTGTAGCTTCCATGATTGCTAGTGATTTATTTGATATATGATATTTACACTCTTTTATATCTACTTAGTTTGTGGATATGTTAGGCCTAGATAAGGAACACATGTATGGGGTTATATCAATTGATAAACCCTTAGGAGTTTAATAAGAGAATATTAGACAATTTAAGGAGTGTTCCCATGAGGTTGGTGAGTACTGTTTTCTATGAGACTTATTTGTGATAGAGAGATTGGTGTTTGACCTATTATTGTGGTTTTATTGGATAGTGTTATACTAGGACCATAATTAATTCTACCACCATAGGGTAACATTCACATCCCTAGAAGGGAATACTTATTTTCACCATGGGGAATTGGATATAAGAGTAGGATATGTAGGGCTAGTCTATTATCTATTGGGTGAACTCACAACCCAAGTGTCTTATCTTATTCTTGATGATGGGGGAGTAGAGAAACTTGTATTTTATCCTATGGTAGATCAAATTTATAACTTTTTTCATAAGGAATTATTAGGTATTCCACACGAGATAGATGTTGAGTTCACGATAGATTTTCTACTGGGGGGAGAACCTGTTTCTATTCTTCTATATTGAATGAAACCGATAATACTCAAGAAACTTAAAACTGAGTTGGAGGAACTGAAGAACTAGGGGTTTATTCATTAAAGTACATCACCTTGAAGATCTCCAATTTTTTTTTCCAATAAGGATAATGAGACATTGTGGTTGTGTGTCGATTATGAGAATTTGAATCAGATAACGATAAAGAATCGATATCCACTTCCTCAAATTAATGATATTTTTGACCTGTTGAGAGGTTATTCTATGTTCTACAAGATTGATTTGAGTTTGGGGTATCATTATTTGAGGGTGAGACCTTATGATATACCAAATAATGCTTTCAAAACTAGGTATGGTTTATATGAGTTTGTTGTGATGCCATTCTGGTTGACCAACAAACCATCAATATTTATGTTCCTAATGAACTAAATCTTTCACCCGTACCAAAATCAGTTTGTAGTTTTCTTTATGGATGAAATCTTGGTGTACTAAAAGACTCATAAATATCATGCAAAAAATATTGACATCTTCCTAAGTACACTAAGAGAGAATAGTTTATATTCCAAAATATCTAAATGTCATTTATGGATTGACAAGGTACATTTATTAGTTCACATAATATTTGATGAAGGTGTGTTTGTGGACCCATAGAAAGTGAAAGTAATTGTATCATGGGATCATCCTAATAATTTTTTTGATTTATGAGGTTTTCTGAGATTGGAGGGCTATTATTGAAGGTTCATTAAAGACTTTTCCCATTTGGAAACACCACTATCAATCTTGAACATGAGTGGAATCAAGTTTGAATGGTCTAAGTCATGTGATAATGCTTTCCAGGAGTTAAAGAAGAAGTTAAATACTTCACCAATTCTGATCCTACCTGATCCATTTATGGAGTATACCTTGTTTTATTATGTGTTTGGTATTGGGTTTGGGGAAGTGTTGATGTAGGATGATCGGGTTGTGGAATATTGTCCATGAAAATTGATTCCTCATGAACAAAATTACCTTGTGTATGATCTTGAGTTGGCCATAGTGGTTTATGATTTAAAGTGTCAGTGACATTACCTATTGGGAGAAATATTTACTATGTATATAGATTATAAGATCCTAAAGTATCTATTTTCCTAGAAAGATTTGAAACATTGAAATTGGAGGTGTGTTGAGTACATGAAGTCATTTGATTTTGAGATGGTTTACATACTGAGAAAAGAAAATAGTGTTGCAGATGACTTGATTTAGAAGACTCAAAATCATGTGGTTTAGGAATCCAATTATGAGTGGAGGATGATGGTGTTGTTTGTTGAGATACATTTAGAGGTGTAGGATGGGCAAGGGCAGATGAACCTTGCATCCTTGGAAGTTGAGTCCATGCATCTGAGCTAGACCAAGGATATGAAGTATGGGGATATGTAGTGTTTGGACCCAAGGGACAGTCTTGAATGCGGGGAGTTTCCTTTTGGTTGGAATTTTGGTGATTATGAAATCATTTATGTTTGTGGCCATGTTTTCATACCTACATGTATGTGGAAGTAGTTGATGCATGAGTTTCATGCTTTAAAGTGGGTGGTTTATCCTAGTTTTAAAAAAATAAATCCTGAACTTCATAGAAAGTATTGGTGGCCAAGGATGAAGAAAGAGGTTGTAGGTTTCATGACATGATGATATACCTATAACTAGGTGAAGTTCAAGCATTAGCGACTGAGTATTTTGTTATAAAATTTTCCTGTTCCAAAATAGAAATGGGATGATGTGATTTTTGATTTTGTGGTGGGTCTTTTGAGGATTCATTGGAAGAATGATGTGATATGAGTAGTTGTGGATAGTTTGACAAAGGTGGAACATTTCTTACTAATTAGACAGACCTTCACTATTGACTAATTGGGTGAGTTGTTTGTTCTGGAAATAGTATAATTGCTTAGGGTTCCACAAACTATAGTTTTAGATTATGATCTATGTTTTAATTTGTTCTTTCTTAAAGGGTTACATAAGGTGGTTTGTAAGTAGGTGTCATTGAGTACGGATTTCCAATCGTATATGGATGGGAAATTAGAGTGTACTATTCTAGTGCTAGTGGGCATGTTGAGGGAATGTGTCTTAGATTTTAGTGGATCATTGGAGAAGCAATTGGTACTTTTTGAGTTCTCCTATAACAACATTTACCAGGTGAAAATTGAAATGACACCTTATGAGGCAGTCTATGGGATTCTATGTAGATAACCATTATGTTGGATGGAGTCAAGTGAATCAAGGTGGTTGGGATCGAGTCTCATATAGGAGACATTGAAACAAGTTCATTTGATTCAGAAACATATGGATATAGATCAAAGTAGGAAGAATTCATATGTCGATTGACATTGATGAACTATTGAGTTTAAGGTGGGTGATTGTATGTTCATTTGGGTGTCACCAAGGTTGGGTTCTATCAGATTTTGGTATAGGGTAAGTTAGCACCTAAGTATGTGGAACCATTTGAGATTATTGAGAGGATCAGACCAATGGCATACTGTTTGGATCTTCCATAGTGGTATGGTGGCATGTATGAAAATTTTCATGTGTCAAAGATTCAGTAGTACCACCCCATCCCATCTTATGTGATTTTTGTTGATTATGTTGATCTTGAAGATGATGCATCCTACAAAGATCATATGATTAGTATTATGGATTACAATGAGAAAGTCTTGTAGGTAAAGACTGTGCCTTTGGCTTGAGTATTCTGGAAGCACGGTAATGTTTAGGAAGATACTTGTGATAGGGATACAAGCATGTGGTCCTAGTTTCATGATCTATTTACCTTGGTAACTCAATGATGCTTGGGAGAGCGACTCAATGATGAGACATTATAAGGTGAGGAGGTTGTAAGATACTGAACTTTGGGTGAGGTATAGTATTGTTTAAATTTTGGTTTAAATACCTTTAATATGGTGAATGTAATGTCTACCAGGTGTATAAAGAGGCTTGAGGGTGTTCTGGGGGTTTGGGACACAAAATAAGGGAGAACAGGTCCATCCAGAGCATGTTACATGGTTGGCGCATAGTTAGTAGTAACCATGCACCCTAACCATGCTTTCCTAGATATGTGCCCCATGGTGAATGAAACCATACAAGGGGGTAGGTGAAACCATGTGGACTTGGGGTGATCCAATACATACAGGTAAATCATGCGGTCTTCCCAGGAAGATGTGTGACCTGGACCCCTCTTGGAAAAAGGGTGGTGGAAAGTTTTCACATGATTTGGACAACAATGTGACTAAACTATATGCCTCATTAAAGTGGGGGAAATTGACCATTTACCCTTTTGGATTTAGGATTATTCACCCAATTTTCCTCCCCATTTATCCTACATCACCTAGATTAACAAATCAAACTTTCCCAAGATTCCCAAGGATTTATCTCCTTTATTTCTAAGCTATCTGGAGCATCGTTGGGTGTGGATCAAAGATCTAGGAGACTCTAACACTCTTCTTTACTACCTTTTCTATATTAGGGCTTATGTAGTTGTTATTATTCTTCTTAATCCCTAAAAATCTATTTTTCCAATAGATCATAGGTTGTGGATTTGAAGTGTGTTCAAATCCAAATCAGAGGATAAGGTTAAGAGAGAGTTCATCTTTAGAATCAAGGTAGTTATTCCAAAAGTTAAATCACATAGTATTGTTGATTTGTTCATGTGTATGTGATTGTGATTTGGTTCCGTTGTGCTGTATGTTTGATTTTTCATGGTATAATTGATGTTTTAATTAGTTAATTAATGGATTGAACCTCTCATGATCCCTATGGGATGCATTAAGGTTGATTAGACTGGGTTATGGGTCACTTATGGGGTGTGCCACCTTCTTGAACATGAAAATTTTAATGATAAGAATAAAATAAAATTGTTATGAATACATCCCATGATAAATATGTTGACATGATATCTTGAATTATGAAAAGGCACTAATGGTAGATGAAACTACTCATTGACATGACATAAGGGGGTGTTTGAAATAATGTGAATGGGTTAAATTAATTAATGTGAGTGTGTTAAATGAATTATGGTTTGTAATGGAAATGTGTAAAATAATTAGGGTATGTGAATGAGGAATGTATTAAATGGGTTAGGATATCAAAGGGAAAACATGATAATGGGTTAAGGTGTGAAGATAGAAAAAGTGTTGAATGATTTATGATTGTAAATGATAAATGTGATCAATTTTTATGGTTTGTGTTGGTAAATGTGTTATGGTTAAAGATGAATGTGCACATTGATTTATAGTATGCGGGTTATTTACTAGAGGTTATAAACCCACAAGTTTGGTTGGATTGAGGCTCTAAAACCCTCCCCTATAATGCATAGTCTAGGGAGTCAGACTGATTCTCTATTCCCTTAACTGTTTCATTTTTTGATACCACCTAGACTGAGGATCCATGGTAAGTGTAATTTAATTATTTGTGAAATGTTTTCCCATAGTGAGATAGGGAACTTGAATTATACACTTATGTATAGTTGTTGACTAGCTTAGGCCATCATGTAATAAATGAAATGCCTAACCTATGGAACAAATGATGAAATGGTGAAAGTGAAATTTGTTAATTAATTTAATCCTATTATATTTTATTTACATTATTATTCATTATTTACCTATATACACTATCTATTTTACTGGATATTATGTAGACACCACTAGCAGTGGCCTACTAATTTGTACTCATACCCTACTCGGGCTAGCATTGGGTACTTGGAGTAAATTTCATGGTTGTAGGATAGGACAAGGGTAAAGGTCCTATACTAGATGGTTTATCGGGGAATGATATGTACATGGATGGGGGATCCAGACTTGGAGTCAGGACCCGTTTTGGGGACTTCTTCAGTTTTCTTTATTTTGGGTTTTATTACACTTGTCACCTTTTAACATGACATAGTATATTTGCTATTTGGTTGTGGGATTTTACCTAGATTTGGAGAAATGGTTATTAATGCATGTTTATTGTTTATTGCTTATTACTTCCTTTATTTTTTAGTTTTCTATAATGGATTACTCTAATAAAGAAGGTATAGTCTCCCCACATATTCTATTAGACACCTACTACTAGTCAGTAGCCTTTGGTATATGGGGAGGCATGCCCGAGGTCATGTGGAAACCTAAATTAGGGCACTATTTTAGTAGTTTCTAGGTTGGGGAATTTACAACCACAATGAAAAAGTATCAATAAACATGTTTTTTATATTTTATCCAAGCACAAAATAGTTCATATAAAGCCTTGGTTTTTCACCATTACTTTCTATTCCATGGTTACCTTTATTTAATTTGATGTCACCCAAATTTTTATTAAGGTAATCACCCCATTTATTATACATACTAGTATCCAATTTTAAAAAATCAACTTTAGATGAAACATATTTAATTCTACAATCATACAAGGTGTAATCTGATTCATCTTTATTATTACTAGACTTAAATTCTAATTTTTTTTAGAAAATTATTATTTTTCAATAATAAAATAATCATAAGATTTTATAAGAATTTTTTTCTTTAATTAAATTATTACATTTATCTTCAAGCATGAAAAAATAATAATCATTCCCATTAAATGAACAATTGTTAGATTTAGAAATAAGATAGATTTATGATTGGGCCAATTCTATCTAAGATATAAATCAAATATTTTATTTTTTATTTTAATAATATAAATCAGAGTTAGATTTTAATTCATCACTAGAATACTCATAAGCACTCCAAGTAGCATTAAGAGAACCCTTTACTTTTTTTAATCATCTTTCTTTAATTTCCTTTCATATTTGAGTTGAGGGAAGTCAGGTTTGATATGAACACATTTCTTATAATCAGAGCATCTAAACTCATTTTTTCCATTATACTTCTTCATTTTTTTAAAGAATCCCTTTATAATATTATAGAAATTGTTCAATATTTAAAAAAATTTGTGCATGTTCATCATAATATTATGAACTACTAAATTCATTATCATCTGAGTTAGAAGTTTTTCTCTAATCCTTATTCTCATAATTTTATGTAAAAACCTTAAGGGAATAATTTTATCACTTTAACAACCTATGATCAAAATCTTCTACTTATATCTCAGTTTCATAGAACATGAATGTTCCAAAAAGATTATCTATTTTTTGGATCTTTAACATGTATAGGATTATGAATAACTATAGATATTCCACTCCACTTTGTAGGTATAAATCTTAAAACATTTAAAGAATGATCTACTTATGGAATAAAAAAAATCCCAAATAAGGAACATGATTCACCATATCAGTGTGCCTTCCATTCATTTGAGTAATACATTATCCATAAAACACCCTAAAATTATCCAATTTTATCATTACACTATTTTAATTTTTTTAAAATATTAATAACTTTATAGAAAACAATAATATATTCCCATATATCATGACTGTAACACATTAAGAATATCATTTGAACTCATAAATTCCCGATACATAAATGGTAAAATTCATAACCATTGAATTTAGATCATAATAAACATAATAGATAATAATTTCAGATTTTTAGGAACAATAATTATCATAATCAATGAAGGAAATATAATAACTGAAATAACATCTCTCAAATCATCCCTTAAAATTTGTCTTTTCCAGGTTATATCTTGGTATCCCTAGATTGTTAGGTCCAGAAAGATATACTATTTTTGAAGGGAAGGCTTGGTTACCATAATTTCTTCCTATATATATAGCATATAAGGGATTAAGTGTGTGTGTGTATGTGGGGGTGGGGATTGAGTACTTCAAAAAATTTCACCAAATTAAAACTTCCCTCTTTATATTCCTTTTGATTGTTCCTTTCCCTTTTAATATAATAATGAAGTATAAATTAAAGGTTAATAATGTCCCAGATAATGAGGTTTTTAAAGTGGTTCAGGGATATAAAGAACATACTCTAGTAAACTCAACCAACACCTAATATAGTCATAATTATTTATATTCATATACCTTTCCCAAGGATCTTATTATTGAGTGTATGCAATATACACTTAGTATAAAGCTCCAAGAGTTTTTATTAGGTTCTCCCTTATAATAAGGATTTTATAGGGCCATGAAATCCTTTTATTAGTATAAATAACCATACTTAAGTATCCCATAATTACCTATTTTGTAGAAAATATTTCATTATATATATTCCCATGACCTTTTAGGTTTGGATTTTTAGAGAATTATAAAATAAATTACATATAAAAAATGATAATTATTCTATATATAGTTATTTTTTCCACTAAAAACTCTTTAAATCATAAAATTAATTCATTAAATATAAAAATATCATATTCAATACAATAATTCACTATTTTCCAACTCATCCCTCTGTCTAATGATTTTTTTTTGAAAACATGGGATGAGCACAAAATCAGTAAGTAGTATAAAAGAAAGAGAAAATCCATTAGACCATCAAAATACTTGAAAAACCTTGAAATATTTTATACTTTAAAATAAAAAACATTATGATTATAAAATAAAACAACCTTAATTTTAAACCTAAAATAAAATTATTTATTCAAAGAGTTATTTAAAAAAATATTTCATTCAATCATAAAAGAAATATAGAAATCATGAAGGTTACTTGGTAAGTCATATTCATAATCACTATTATAATATCCCTTATAATGGAATAACCTATTAAGTTATCTATAAAAAAATTTATCCAAAGAATAAATTATTACCTAATTCATTATGTGTCTATATCACACACAAAAATCATCATTTTTATGGTCCAATAATGGTAACATGAATAAAATGTAAAGGGGATTTCATTTTAACATAAAAATAATAAAAAATTAATTTTCAACCCATAATCATAAAATTCTAAGTTTACCGATAAACAATATGATGATTTAAAATATGGTTTAATAAATTACTTTTTGAGATGAAAATTAATGAGATACCTAGAATATTATAAGATCATTATGAAATTTCTTTTTAAAACATGAATAAATAACATTTTCTTTTGATAACCTTAAAAATGAAAAATTTAGAAAGCATTAGTAATATAAATTTCTTTTTAAAACCAAGAATAAATGAAGAGTAATTTTAATTAATAATTTTTTTATAAATTCAAGAAAATGGATTCATGAATAAAATGTAAAAAATGAAATTCTATTTACACTTTTGTAAAGAATGAAAAAATGACCCATGTGGAAATGTTTAGAAGATTATTTTTAAATTTTTTAAAGGAACTCATATTAAATATAAAATTACCTTAATAAATAATAAAATTCATAAAACAATATAAATAATATGGTCTTGGAAGAGAAAAAGTTGAGGGGAAACCTTCAAAACATTTGAAGTAAAGTCTTAAAAGAAAATCCCCCTGACCTCGAGTCCTGAGTCCAATTGTACATCTTATACCCTCTCGAATAATAAAATTATAATATATTTTTTTAATTTTTTAAGAACTTTATTCATAATAATTCCATTAATATCATTCCACATAATTCAATTATTATCATGTTTTATTACTTTACTAAATTGTTATCATTCATGTCATTTGTTATGAGGTTATTTAGTTCGTAATATCCCAAATTGATTTAGTATTTTTGTAATGATTAAATTTTCTTCTATAAATATTCCATAATATCCATAAGTGTCATGGAATTAGGTATATGTAATTATCAAATCAAATGTGGTCAATATTTATTGAAACAGTCACTTTCCTAAGAATCGTCCTTGATAATGTTGTTTTTTACAGTTAAAAATAACAACGACTGTTTAATTTTAATTTCATTTTTGTGATGTATATTTCATCATTAAATATTAATAATAATAAAATTTATTGAATATTAATAATATATTAAATAACAAAATAAATTTTTAATAATATACATGATATATATAAGTTTTTGAAACCATTATCATTTATTCAGGGAGCGTAAAACAACAATGATGAGCAGTGTTTTTCAAAAGAGTTTAAAAAAGGGAAAACCAAATAAATATGTGAGTTTCATAAAAAAATTATATTATAAATAAGATAATATTTTAGGTTTACTTTTAAATATATCTTTTTTTAAATATTAAGGGATGTTTTGAAATAAAAAGTCATAGTTTTAGAAAAACCTAAATTTTGACGTAGTAACAACTTTGGAAAAGATCTTGGTGTAGGGTATTGGGTAACAATTCATCATTGATTAATAAAATTTATTCCAATACCATGGTAAAATAATCATTTATTAAAATAAGATATGTTTTAAAATATTTCTAAGAAAAAGAATCATAAATATGAAATGAGTGAGAGGCTCATAAACTATTTCCTTTCTATTTGAATCACCTCATTCGAATTAAGTCTAATTCATTTGGTGAAAGGATTTTTGGAAAGGAAAAAAACTTATTAATGTTGAAGGTGATTCTTATATTGGGACTTGGTTAGAATATAGTGAGAAAATATAACGTGATATGTGTTTTGAAAAGGTTCAAACGCGTCTCCTTTTACCGGAAAAATTCAATAGATTTTTCAGAAATATAAAGTATTTAAGGGTGAAAAATAATATTTTAAAATAGAAAGTGGTAAAAAATGGAAAATGGGTCATATTATAGACCATTAACCATACCAATTTAGTTATAAATAGATTTTTAATTTTTTTATTAATTTATATGTCATTTTTAAAAATAAATACACATTCAAATCCCTTTCAGGGTTATTTCCATAAATTTTCATTAAAAAATATCTAAATAATAGTGGAACTATAATTTAAACTTTTAAATCATTATCTATATTTCATATTAAACTCTAAAAATAATACAAGATCATATATTAACCTATCCTTATCTCTTTTAATATTTTTAAAACTTTTCAATTAACTTTTTCTCATGCTTACACAAGCTTTGTATCAATGCTATGTAAATGTTTTGACCAATTAACCTATTATTTTAAATTAAAAAGAAATTAATAATATAAATATAATTTATTATTATCAATATTATTATATATATCCATTAATAGTATATTTTTATTCCCATACTTATCATAAAAACATATTTAAGTTATTATTTTGACTTTTCTTACCCTACATAAGCTCTAGGTATGAATTTGGATAATTATCTTGTTTCATAACTATAAAATTCATATATATAAATATATAAATAGTTTATTATTTATCATATTTATCTTATAAATAGATACTATACTTATCGTCTTCATAATATTATCTTGAAGGCATCCATTTTTATTTTTACAATGCGGCGCACACACTACATCAGCACTAATATATGTTTTCATATTTATCTTAAAATAAAATTTAATTTCTATCAATTGGATGATATTTTGAGTATAATATCCTGATATTTATCTCTTAATTTTTAGATGTATGTTTCATAAACTTTTAATTCCTATTTATATCATGAATAAGTTATAAAAGTTATGGTATTTATAAAAATTGTATTATTTTAACTATTCACGCAAATATTAACTTGCTTAGAAAAAATCCAAAAAATTCACCCTTAGGTGTTTTAAAAATGTTGAAACCAAAAAATAATTCCATTTTTTAAAATTCAAATACTAAAATTTATAAATTTTACTTTCATATAAAATCATATAATACTTGGAGAGATAATTTATTTAGAATAAAAACGATTACTTTTTTTTCAAATGAAAAATCATATTCTTACCTCATACCTTTGTAGAATTATTTCTAAGAATATCATAATAATAAATTTAAAAATTAATTTTTATGATAAAAATAACTATCAATTTATAAAATATCCAATAATAAATCATTTTAATAAAATATATTTAACTTTTAAATAAAACAACTTTTCTATCACAAAGTAAACATAAAAATCATAAATGCATAATTTATGTCAGATTGATTATATAATAGCATTTAAAAATGTGTTATACATATATACATGTTTAAATCAAATATAAATTTACAATAATAAATATTAATAGACTATAAGAGTGATATATTTGTAAAATTATCTGGGTTGTCACATCCCCCCTAAATAAATTTCATCCTCATAATTTTTTTCTCAAGTCTAATGAGTAAGGGATTATGAAGTAGAAAAATAAAGTAAATTTTTTTGAAAAACCATTTTAATGGGTTAAAGGTAACTAAAAAAACCATTATTTTAAATTTAATCCCCAATAACGGTACCTTGAAAGCAAATAAAGGTATTAATAATAAATTTAGAGTAAAATATAAAATAAATATACAGAAGTGGAAATAAATACTTTTTAGGTTTTTTTGAATTAGTTTTATGGGAAATCACATAAAAAAATGAAATAAAAAATTTAATTATGGAGATAGATGATGTGAGATATTAATTATTTATAATATAATGCATATTTATCTTCCCAAATAATAAAATAAAACTTCTATGTTAAGGAAGAATAAAAAAATTGAGGAGAAATATAGTCAAAATAAAGTAGGTAAATTATTTTTAAAGACATCAAGCATTCTTGTCTCAGATTAAATCAAAGAATATAAATGATGCAGTCAATGATGAATTCCAGGTAATTGTAATTAAAGAAGAATTAAATCAATTTTAAAGAAATAAATTGTGTGAACTTGTTAATAAAACCAAGGACACCTTGACTATAATCACTAAATGGTTTTTTATAAAAAAGGTAGACGAATTAGACACTATTGTAAGAAACAAGGCTAGACTTGTTGCACAAGGTTATAGTCAAGAAGAAAGAATATATTATGATGATATCTTTTCAACATTAGATAGAATTGAATCCATCAGAATAATGCTAGCCTATGGAGCTCATTTAGTTTTAAAAATTTATCAAATGGATTTAAAGAGTGCATTATTAAATGAGTATATAGTTGAGGATGTTTTTATAAAACACCGCCTGGTTTTCAAAATCCCCATTTTTAACTCATGTTTTAAAATTAAAAATGCTTTATATGGTTTGAAACAAGCCCCTAGATCATGATATGATAGGATCAACTCTTTTATTATTTCAAAAGGATTTTCAGAAGGTATATATGATCCTAATATTTTTATAAAACGAATTTCAAAATATATTTTAGTTGTAAAAGTTTAGGTTGATGGTATTCTTTTTGGATCTTCTAAAAACTTTTTATGTACTGAGTTTTAAAAAATAATGAAAAATTAATTTTTAATGAGTATATGGGTGAACTCAAATTCTTTCTTGGTTTTCAAATTTTGAAAAATAAATAAGGAATTATTTTGAATCAAATCAAATATACTAAATATATTTTAAAACATTTTGGTCTGTATAACACTAAGAGGTGAAATACTTCTATGATTACTACCTATAAAATGGATCTTGATGAAGCTAGGAAACTAGTGGGTCGAACCAGTTATAGAGGTATGATTAGAATCTTCTCTACATGATTGCTAATCGACTTGATATAATGTCTAGTGTGTGTATGTGTACTTGTTTTAAAGAAAATCCAAAAGATCCACACTTAAATTTTGTAAAAATAATTTGCAAATACATAAAATATACTACCAATTTAGGACTGTTATACCCAAGAGGAAAATCATTTAATTTATTTAGTTATTCTGATACAGATTTTTGTGGATTTAAGTTAGAAAGAAAAATAATTTTTGGAACATGTAACCTTTTAGGCAAGTCTCTAGTTTAATGGTGTAGTAAGAATAAAAATTCTTTTGTACTATCAACTGCTAAAGCTGAATACATAGCTACAGGTAGCCACTATGAAAAAAGTTTGTGGATGAAACACACATTACTCGACTATGGAAATCAATTCCAACATTTCCCTATAAATTGTGACAATACAAGTTCTACAAATATTTCTAATAATCATGTATCACATTATAGAACAAAACATATTTATGTAAGACATCACCTTTTGGGAGATAATTTTCAAAAAGGTGATATCACTCTTGAATATATTGGTGCAGAACATTATATTTTTGATATATTTACTAAGAAATTTATTTACAAGAGAATGAATTACATCAAACATGAGTTATGTATGATAGATTTTTGTTAGGTTTCATTTTTTGGGACTCACCTTTGGGTATGTCTCACCACTAGGTATATCTCACTATTGATGATTTATCACAGTTTAACTTCTCACTATTGGAATATTTCACACTGTAACGCCCCGACCCCAGCTACCCAGAGTCGGTGCATTACTTCGTAACATTGGCATGATCACAAGAAAGATCAAATCTCGAAAGACCGATTGGTTTAGTAGCCTTGGAAACACTAGATATAATCATAAAGTTTTACATTACATTTCAAAGTGAAAAACTACTACAACAACAAAGTCTTCATATCCACACTATTAACCCCTCATAATATCCCTGCAAGTCATTCATAAATTACTTCTTCACTACCTGGGAAAAATAAAACATAGAAAAGGGGTGAGCTCAAATGCCCAGTAAGGATAACAATATAGCGGAACATTCAAAATAAGCATAAACATTTAAGGAAATGAATTACTAAAACAAAAGCCTTTTAAAATTGAACTTCAACATAGTATGGCAAAAGTAAAATGAAATAATGCCATTTACTTGTTCACATGGATATTCTACTAAATGAATAATCACATGCAAAAATCAATAACCACTTTCATAATGTTGGAATGCATAATGCCAGACTATCATAACCACATAGCCAAGGCCTCGTGCCAAGACTACAAATAAGATTTTGTCAAGGCCTTGTGCCAAGACACTAGTTTGTCTCATGAGACCTACCGATGCATCGAGGAGCTATAGCGGGCTCCAACCGTCACTTATTAAGTCCAATGCATTCCCATATGAAAAGGTTTAAACATAACATAAACATTCGTATTAAAACTAGCATACAAAATGTCAATACTTTCACAATAAACTATGAATGGTATAAAAATAGCACATCCCCAGTCAAACATATCACAAAACCTTCAATACAATATAGAAGTTTTGTATCATAATAAATCAACTTCAAATAATCTTAAAATCCATCAAAGGATGTTGACATAGATGAAATCAAAATTCTTTTTAAAGAAATATCTCCTTTTATTTTGAAATCATTTAAGATCCATATAAAATAAAACATTTTCTTTGAAAATATTCTTATAAGCTTGTAAGGAAAGCTTTGAAGATTTTATAACGGCGTAAAATAACCGCACCCGCCGTATAAGTTAAAAAAAAACATTCTTACCTCAATTCTGTCGAAAAGGTAAAAAAGGACCTTGTTTTGAAAACGACGGAAAGATTACTTTATAAACCTCTTATAAAAAGTCAAAAAAAGGTATAAATGACTTTAACCCATATTCTTGTAAATAGTAAAAATGTTTTGAAATACATTTTTAAGAAACATGGATGTGGATGATAAAGAGATCCCAGTAGATTATTACATATAAACAACCTCGGATAATGAAGAGATTGTGAAATAACCCTTACCTTGTACTTTTCCTTTGTTGGGGTAGGTTAACCTCCTGTATAATGGTGAAATAATTGTTATTAAATTATACAAGAATCATATACATTAATATGATATCATATATGATCTTCTAACATTGCTTTATTAATAATATCTTAGTATTATCGTCGTTTCGGGTGATAATCGATTCGTTCTTCTAAAATGTTTGGTTACGTAAGAAATGTTTGTAATGGATAGATTATATCTTATTCATAATCAGAATGATATTAACATTATTTTTAACCCTAAAATGAGAATAATACTTGAATGGATATGATGGAGAATGAATCTTATCGCGTTCGTGGAGACGGTAGTCCGTACGTACGCACGAACGCTACTTCCATTTAATTTTCATTTTAAAAGAATCAAATCCAAATGATACATAGGTATATTACTATTCCTGTATAATATAATATTTTATATATGTTACTTAAGTTCATTAACACCATCCTTTATACGTTCCATGTGTGGTATGAACGAGTCATATCATTTTAAGGGGGCGGTAGTCCGCACTTCCTCAAATGAAATTATCGTATGTATATACAACATGAAAAGAATAATGGTATGAAATAAAATGGAATTACAGAAGCTTATATATAAAATATATATCATTAATATCATATTTAATTACAGTGCCATCATAATGGCCACCATGAGAGGTGGTAAGATGTATTTGAACAATCATCGTTTCGTGAGGCGTTAGTTTTCCATCCACAGAAACATTATGTTCATCATCCATTAGATGGAGTTGTGTGTATGTGTAGTTTGAATCCTTCTTATAACAACATCCTAGTATATTTAGGATACTGGTGTTGTTACAAAAGAAAGGAAATAAAAAGATTTTGGGGGTTGGAGAAGCAAAATAAATGAAAATACTTTAAGAGAAAATGTTACCTTTAATTTAGGTAACTCACTTTGGTTGGAACCAAAGGACTTCTTGAAATGCTTTTTGCCTAAGGGGAAGCTTCAAGGAGGAGGAGAGGGATGTGGGGAGCTTAGTTGGGCAGAGTTTGGACGAGCCAAGTGGCTTGAGAGGTGTGAGGAAAAGAGAAGGAGGAGTGCCCTTTTATAAGAGGGGTGAGGGGCACCTTTGGAAAAGCTAGAAATATTAATTTATAATAAATTCATATTCGGTTTCAAAAGGCTCCAAAGTTGACTATTAAAAGGATGAGGTGGGGATAGGTCGAAAACAACTCATCCAATAGAATTTAGACAGGTTTGGGTACTTATATTAACCTTATCTTTAAGTATTAACTCTAAGTTAATTAGTTTCACTTTTACAATGTCTCTTTGTATTTTTATATAATATGGTTAATAAACTTACTATATACATCCAAGAGACCCCCAAGTGGTCCATTAATGATTAACCTATCATAATATAAGTCTCTTGGCCGAACCTTAGATTTTTAGGAATTTAATATCAATTAATAATATAATATTTGTTTTAAGAACTCTTTTATGTCAATTTTGACACTATTCAATAGTTGATTTTTGTAAAACTCATAACAGATTGATTACTTCGAACAAAGTCAATTAAATCAATCCTAATATATCATATTATCCTATAAAATTATTTTAATTCATTAAAAGTTTCATATTATATTTATTTGGGTATTTATAATATCAATTATTTTAATTTTTCACTATTATAGTAATTACTGCATCATCATTGTGTCATAAATAAAATAAATTATTTAATGTATAAAAATTATAAATAAAATATCATTATTTAGGAAATCGTTTTAGCTTTCTAATGAATATTTATAATCTAAAATCCAACATGTATAACCCTATGTAAAAATTGTTCTTCTAAAAGATGTAAGCTTATGCCATTTTTATTTTTCTTTTAACTTTATTAATATAATGTGTCGCTACCACATACAAGTGGCTCCAAGGGGTCCCCAAATTGACCCAAGGATGCTAATGGTCGGGTATGTGTCCACCAATAAGGTTAGGACACGTTTTAGGGTAATTTTGTATTATTATAATATTATTTTTTAACCCTTATTTACCGGATTTACCCTTTAACCATGGTAAATAAAATATTTACCGCAGTAATTATTCAAAATGTCTAAAAATAAAAGTTACCTATTTACACAATTTGAACATCCTGATTCCAAATATGGAATCCATTTTCCTAAATTCAAAACACAGAAGTGGCAGAAATTAATTTAAAATTAATTCCCGCTGTCAAAACAAAAAGCGTGTTTTTAAGAGATAATAACTATCAAAAGATTGACACTTGTTTATGTTCGGTTTAATTGTAAAATTATGTCCAATGACCAACATTATATTAAATGGTAAAAATATATTCTAAATATACTTTAAAACCACTCAAATTCATAATTTATCACTATTAATTATTTTGATTAACAAAGTTGTTTTTAATTAAAATTTAGTAATTTTCACTATTCATCAAAATATAAAAGTTATCCGAAAAGTACCAAAATTTCACCCTAGGATAATTTCGATATTCCGAATCCAAAAATGAAGTCCATTTTGAAATATAAAATATATATGATTTCAAAAAGTAGGTATTACTATTTACAACGGCTAGTTTAATTAGTTGTGGTGTGTGTTAGAACTCGAGGTTGCGTACAACACACGCTATCGCATTATTCGAAGGGAAACGTACCGTAGAAGCTTGGGGTGTTACACACACCGTTGGCATGTATCCCCGTTATAATATTTTCTTATGCCTTTTTAAAAATTTTACTTCTTATTTTTTGAACCGTCAGTTTTATTTTCTAAATGATTTATTTAAATTCTAATTCAATTCAAATGTTTTATATGTTTCTATTTTTAAGTATTATTTCAATTTTTATTATTCAAATACCTAAATCCCATATGATATAAAATTATATGATTGTCTAATTCCAATACACCTCTTTCCTCAAACCTTTTTCTCTCAAGCCCCATTGAACCCCTTTTTCTCTATTGACATTTGGCCTTAGACATTCCTTCTTCTTTGCCTAAACCCATTGAGCTGATATGCATGGTCAGAGTGAAGTGTTATTCTAAGTATTCTCTGGAAAAGTCACATTCCATAAATAAATATAAATGGGAATCCAGTTGTTCAACTGTAGTTGAGCTAATGAATCCTGATCTACCAAAGTGGGTTGTAGAGTTCAAAAAGAAGTTGAAGAAGAATGGTTGGTTTAGAGTAAGTATTTAGTGAATAAATATCTACAGAACCAATGATGGATAGAGTGGTTCACTTAAAATAAGATAAATTTTTAACCTATCTTAGTGTATGAGTTTTACTTGTATGTGGAGTTTTGTTTTGAAGAAGAAGAAGCAATCTGGGTAAGAAGTTGAGTTAAAGGTCATAAAATCACTTTTTCCTCAAAGCAGTGGGACGATTGTTTGAAAGTTCCACAAAAATGTGTTTATAATGATTATGAAGGGACTATCAATGTGTCCAATGAAGCCTTTGTATATGAATAATATCCATATGAGTTGATAGGATATTGAGTTTTGAGAATACGTATAGCTTCTGAGCTTGTTGGGGAATGAAAATTTCTTTTTAAATTCATCCAACACCTGATGTGTCTAAGGAAGGTTTATTTTGATACTCTAAGGTATAAATATTTCTATTTTATTTGTCTTATAAAAATAGGGTAGAATATAAAACATTGCATATATCTTATGCTTCACATGATGGAAATATGTAAGACAACTTCAAGGTCAAATTATTTAATCTACCCAAATTTGATTAATGATATACTAAATTCCAAAGGTCTTGTTGATAAAAATGAAGAGTCTATTGTTGACTATGGAGTCTTTTTAATCACAAGGATGATCTATAAGAGAATGAAAATTATTTGGAACCCATAAAAGAAGAAATGTGTGATTGATAGTGAAAATCTATATGATGAGTTTAATCTAGTGGACCATCCATCAAGACCTAAATACCTTTTTGACCCAGTTTTAGAACCTGATGAAGTGGTGGAATACTCTGACAAGGAAGAAGAGGCAGCTGCCTCTAGAGAGGATGAGGAAAAATAATTCTCTATTGATGAGGCTAGTGACCCCGATTTATGTCACGACTCACCTCACATCACTTTTGTATCTCCTATCCCTCTAGTACTCTCCTTACAAGAGAGAAGCTATTAAATAAATGAATTAAAGAAAATGAGATAGAAGTATCTAGAGAAGAAAAGTTCAAGAGTAGTTCAATGAGATTGAGAATGGTTTTGACAAGGATTAACAAGATTCAAAAGATGAGAAAGATGGTGATAATGATAATGGATATTTAATTGATTCTAATGGAGATTTTGACCCTGATGATCACAGTTTTAGAATTATAAAGAAGGATTTTTAAATACCACCACTCTTGTTTCTTCTCCACATGAATCTAGTTCTAAATCTGAGGAAAGTCCAAGTCTTGTGGAAAGATCTGCTAGATAAAGAAAAGAAGAATCTTTTGAGGGGAAGCACTCCACAAGTGTGTAAAGTCACCAAGTTGTTACTATTGATGGAGATGGTATATCTCTTATAGACGATTAGACAGTTTTAGAACCAGTTGTTGTTAAGTAGATGGATCTTGCTGATGCTTTTGAGAAATATGTTTCTTAATATATGGAAGAGAAGCCTACTAATGTTGAGTAGACTATTTCTGTACAAAGTTCATATGATTAGAGAACTATTCAGACTTCTGCTATTGTACCAGCTATAGTTATGTCTAAATATATAATGCTTATTTTTGTTGAGAATATTAGTAAGCATTCTGATGGTTAATTACTACAAAATAGGCCTTTAATAGTGCTAAAAATTTCTTTTATCAGCACTAGAGAAGCAATGAATACTGTAGTGAGATTAAAATCCCAAGTATTTTATCATCGCTAAAAAAGCACTGATGAAGGGTCATACTGCAGTGTACTGTAACATAACACTACAACACCAGAGTAGTGTACTATATAACAAAACTCCAAAACACTAAAAACACCACTAAATCATTAAAATCAATTATGAATATAGAATTCAAATGAAGAGAAAAAAATATAGGCTTGTTTTCTCGGTTTTGGTGATGTGATGCATGTTTTAAACTAAAATGATACATATATATTGAAAAAATGTACTTGGAGTCATACTGGTCACATTTTGTGTTATATTGAGGAGAAACTGATTTTACATGTCTCAAATGACTTATGGATTGTTTTCCTAAAGTATCAAAAAAATGAAAATGTGTTTTCTTGGTTTTGAGTATGTCACTTATCTTTTTTTACTAAAATATCATTTTAAACTAGAAACACAAACTTTAATTCATATCAGTTACATCGTGCGTCAGTTTGAAATGATACCAATTACTACACATCAAAAATGAATTAGGAATCATTTTCTTAAATTATAAAGATAATCATATTGCGTTTTCTCAGTTTTTAGTGGGTGACACTTTTTTAACTAAAATGTTGATTTCAACTGATAACATACACATTGAGTCATACTAGAAACATCATGTATTAGATTGAGCTTTTGATTATTCCTACAGATCAAAAATGACTTATGGATTATTTTCTTAAAGTATCAAAATAATCTAAATGCATTTTCTTGGTTTTGAGTAGGTGAGTTGTCCTTTTTACTAAAATTGATGATAATTTTAAATAAAAAGGAACAATTGGAGTAATATCGATCACAATGTGTGTTATATTGAGATACATATAATTATTACACATCACAAATGTCTTATGGATCATTTTCAAAAAGTATCAAAACAATATGAATATGTTTACTCAGTTTTGAGTACATCACTTTTCTTTTTTTACTGAAATGTCATTTTAAACTAGAAACACACACTTTGAATCATACTGATCACATAATGAAGTAATTTTATGTGATATTGAATCTTATATGTCACAAATGACTTATTAATCAATTTCTTAAATTATCTATAATGCCCCAACCTCAGAAGCCCAGAGTCGGTTCATTATTACGTATCATTGACATGATCACAAAAGATCAAGCCTCAAAAGACTGATTAGTTTAGTAGCCTTCGAAGTATCAGATACATTCATAAGGTTTAAATTTCATCATAAAATGGAAAAATACAACAACATTGTTTCCATAGACAACACTGAGATCCCATAGAATATCCCTGCAGGTCATTCATAATATACTTCTTCGCATCCTTAGAAAAATAGAACATATAAAGGGGTGAGCTCAGATTCTCAGTAAGGATAACAATATAGTGGAAACTTTCATAAATAATCATCAACATTTAAGGAAATGTATAAAAATAAAACAAAATCCTTTTTCAATATAAACTTCATCATAATATGGAAAATATAAATCAAAATAATTCCATTTAATTACTCACATGGATATTCTACTAGTCAAATAATCACATGAAATATCAATAGCCACATTCATAATGATGGAATGCATAATGCCGGACTTTATAACCACATAGTCAAGGCCTTGTTCCAAGACTACATATAAGATTTTCTCAAGGCCTTGTTCTAAGACACTAGTTTGTCACATGAGACCTACCGATGCATCTAGGAGCTATTACATGCTCCACCCGTCACTTACTAAGTCCAATGCATTACTCATATGAAAAGGTTTAAGCATAACATAAACATTTGTATTAAAACTAGTATATGAAATGTCAATACTATATCCATAAACCATGAATGGTATAAAAATAACACATCCATAGTCAAACATATCACAAAACCTTCAATACAATATGGAAGTTTTGTATCATAATAAATCAACTTCAAATAAACTTAAAATACATCAAAAGATGTTGACATAGATGAAATCAAAACCTTTTTTATAGAAATATATCTTTCTATTTTGAAATAATTTAAAAGGCATATAATTATAAAAGAAAAACTTTATTTTGAAAATATTCATATAAGCTTATAATGGAAGTTTCAACTATGTTATAACGACGGAAAATATCCACACCCACCGTATAAGTTAAAAAACATTCTTACCTTAATTTTTTCGAAAAGGTCAAAAGGTACCTTGTTTGAAAACTGATGGAAATATTCCTTTCAACCCATTTATAAAAAGTCAAAAAAGTGTATAAATAACTTTAACCCATATTCTAGTAAATATTACAAATGTTTTGGAATACTTTTTAAAGGAACATGGATGTGGATGATAATAAAGAGATTGTGAAATTAACCCTTACCTTGTACTTTTCCTTGGTCAAGGGTAGGTTAACCTCATGTATAATGGTGAAATAATTGTTATTAAATTATAAAATAACCATATACATTAATATTACATCATATATGATCTTCCAATATTAATTTGTTAATGATATTTTAGTAGTATCATTGTTTCAGTTGTTAACTGATTTGTTTTCCTTTATATGCTTAGTTACGTAAGACATGATTGTTATGGATAGAGTGTATTTGATTAATATCCAGAATGATATTAAGTTCATTAAATATTATTTTTAATCATCACATGAAAATTATTCTTGAATGATTAGGATGGGGAATGAATCTCATCGCGTTCGTGGAGAGGGTAATCCATACGTACGCACGAGCGAAAATATCATTATTTTTTAATTAAAATCATAAGTAAATGGATGGTATATCATATATACATAATCATTAACATATTATATCTATTATTTATATCAATTATACATCATTATTATACCCATCCAAATTATAATGTATTGAATAAAAACTACACCACGTCGTGGAGACGGTAAGCCGTATGTATGCACGAATGATGACATGTTATTCATAGGATGGATAACATAATGAATATGGTTGTACCATTTTTATAATAACATCTCAGTATATAGAAGATACTGGAGTTATTATTTTATAATGGAAACAACAAAGAAATAGGAAGTAGAAGAAGAAAATAACTTGAAAGAGGTGGTGAGATATTTACCTCTTCTTCGGGTTCGTCCTTTTGATTTGATCAAAAGGGATCCTTAGGTTGGTTTTACGATCAAAATAAAGCCTCCAAGATGAAGGTAGGATAGTGGAGAGGATATTTGGGATGGTTTTGGCTGAGCCAAATTGTAGAAACCTGGTTCTCATTCTTGAGGTACGAGCTTCTTCTTTTCCTATTTCCTTAAGTGTTTTTGAGAAAACAAGGAAAATGGGGAAAAATCCCAAATTTTGTGGGTACACATCATGTAATTTTCCACATGCCGTTTACTTTGGCCATGTGAGATGAGTACACAGGGCGTGTAGGCCTGTTGGTGATGAACTGAGTACAAACTGACTACACGCCATGTTCTTAGTAATTACACGCCGTCTAATTAGTCGACAGGTGAATAGTAAGGCGGTGGAAGCAGCCACCAGCTGAGAAACATTACACACCGTGTAATTAGTAATACATACCGTGTAGTCATGTTGATAGATGAATAGTGCTTTGGTGGAAAGTATCCACCAGAGGAACAATTAAATGATGAACAATACACACAATGTACTTGAAAGTACATGCCATGTACTTGAAAGTACAGTCCGTGTAGTCTGTTTTTTTTTCACTTAAGATGGGCAGTAGCCTCCTCATTCGACAAAGGAGGCTTTGAGTTTGTTTTGGAGTCGGGAGAGGAGGATGGAGCTTCAGAGATCTCCCAACTGCACACTAGGAATCTGAATCCTTCTCTGATAGTCTAGATTGTACCGCGTGGATCTACATCGTTCTTGGACGATTAGGGAGGCATCATTCACATATACCAATCAGAGATGACCGAGGTAGGTGGTATGATTCTTATTTGCAAATGTTGTGTGAAAATTGTGTACCATTTTGCTACGCTCCCATCGTTGGGGTGTCTTATGGCTGAGGCCTTTACTGAAAGGATATCTAAAATTGTATAGATAACCTAATGATAAGTTTAAACTGATGTTTTGGATCACTGCATAGATCCAGGACCACCCCAGGGGTGCATTCCTCTATTTAGACATTTGTCCAGGATACCCGAGGGTATGCCATGTTTATATTGTGCATTGAATTTTCTTGAGAGAAAGTTTATATAAATTGCTTGTTATTCTTTGGGCTTGGCCCAGTTCCTTTATCCTGAGGGCAGTGTTCTATTAGCCTGAGGGCAGTGTTCTATTAGCTTGAGGGCAGTGTTATATTAGCCTGAGGACATGGTGGTATTTAGCCTAATAGAATGACTAGATTATCTTGAGGGAATGGTTACACTTGACCTGAGGTCATGGTTATGATTAGCCTGCGGGCATGACTATATTAGCCTGAGGGAATTGTTAGATTTAGCCTGAGTGCATGGTTCTATTTAGCCTGAGTGAATGGTTACATTTAGCCTAAGGGAATGGTTCTGATTAGCCTAAGGGCATAGTCCTGATTAGCTCAGAAATTATGTTGAATTGTTAAAAGTATAATTAAAATGGAAATGGGACTGGTAGTGATATTTACTTTTGAGTACTTACTAGTTTACTGCATCTTACTTTTGGACACTGTTGTTGCATATTTTCACTGACAGTTGGGCATGGGCCTTTGGTGGGTGCCTAATGGGATTTATTTCTCACACCCTGTTTGAGTCATGTCTTCGGCCTAAACAGACTATATTGCTGCAGGTGTCGATAGGGGAAAGGGCCCCTATATAGGTACATGATTGTAGGATAGGAGTAGGAGAGCATGGGACCGAGATTAGGCTTGTGATGATGTTGCATTCTGTTTACTCTGTTTTGTTCTATTTGTTGTACCCTGTACTTTGAGTTGTGGTGTATCCGGTTCTGGCTGTGTACATAGAGTAACTGACATGATGAATCTTTATATAAATATGAATGATGGTTCCCTTTTACTTCAATTGTCCATTAAGTTGTATATTGTTTACTACTTCTGTTGTTGTATGTTATTTATCTTTTTCGCTGCGCTTGAGGTCATGTGACCAACCGGGTTCGGGGCACCCGTTGAGTGGTACCCGAATCCGGTACGTTACAAAGTGGTATCAGAGGAGGTTATTTTTCTTTGACTTAATGTTTTGAGCCTTAGTAAAGGATAGGATGGAAATGGTAATTGGTAATAATCTGTGCCTGGGAGTAGCTAACCCTTGTATAGGGAAAAGCCAGTCTACCCCGTTTATTGCAATTTTTCTGATTTTGCAAATTTGACAGTTGACTTGATTTTCACCATTGGGTTACACACTTGTGATTGTGCTATTTATATGTTATACATGGGTTCTATTTAGTTGCAACCCAATGAGATGAGGGTATTCCATCTCATGCATCATTTATGGACATGATATAAATCACATGTAATGCATTCTTCCATGACATGTAGGTGTTTTAGAAATTGCATGTTGTTGTGCTAGAAAAGTATGCTGTTGTGATAGATGCATTGATAAATACCTACTATTTGATAGGGTATTGTTGTGTGATGTTTTGATAGGATGAATTCCAAACTTTGGTTCTTGAGGAGTATGGTCCCTCAATGACCAGAATTTTGTGGATCATCGACGTGTTTATTTTGGTATAACATGTGTAAGATGCCAAGCTTTGATTCGTGGGGAGTATGGGTCCTCACGGATCAGAATTTGGAACTTAGGTGTTGTTTCAAAAATTTTCTAGGTTCCAAAGTAGTTTCTAAGGCTTACTGTATGGAAATCCCAAGATACACGTCGTGTAGTTCCTTGGACACACGCCGTGTGTTCTTCTGTTTGGGAAGAAATGAAAACTTTTTAAGTACATGCCATGAACCCTAAGTACATGCCGTGTAGCCTCTTCCCGTGTCATAGGCCGTGTGGTCAGGGACATGGGGTAGGGAAACTCTTGGGGGAACACGCCGTGTACCGGTTGTACACGCCGTGTATTTTTGACCTGCTGTCCGCCCATGTAACTAACAACACAGATGGAGGAAACCTTAAGACATACATGTCATGTCTACGTTGAACATGCCGTGTAGTCTGACCCAGGTGATCGAACGTGTCACGAACAACACAAGTCGGTGTTATCTTTCCTTGTACATGCCGTGTCCTCTTGGAACATGTCATGTAGTGTCAGTCAAGTAGCCGACCGTGTAGCGAGAAACACGGGTCGGTCTGGGGTTTCTTTTTACACGCTGTGTCTTTTTGGAATATGTCGTGTAGTGTGACTTGGGTATATAGTCTGTGTCACTAACAACACGGGTCAGTGTTATCTTCCAAGTACACTCCGTGTGCCTGTGGGGCACACTGTGTAGTTTTGTTTTAAGAGAGCTGTGTGGCTTAGCTGTGTAGAAGGACTCTAGTAGGGAAGGAGGATTCACGTACACACCGTGTATTCAGAAGACACGCCGTGTATTTGGGGTGTTATACAACTAGTTTAAGCTAGATTACATGCCCATGTGGATGGCCTGTGAGGACACGCCATATAGTAATTATACACGCTGTGTAGTCAAGTTTATTAAATCTTGAATGCTTTCTTTATCCTGTTCCCTTCTTGGTCTCTTAGTTGCAGTCTTGGATAAATTTTGATCTAAGGTGTGCCTTGACCTTGTAGATTCATTCCACCGAGAAGACCACTGGTTGTTCTCCAGGAGAGAGGTGAGGATTATACCCCTGATATGGTGGTCCATGGGCTACCAGTGGATCCTCCAAAATTTCCAGATGCGGCGCCAGCCATTATACCGGACATAGGAATAGATGCTCAATTCTGCGAAGGTTTGAAACTGTTCATGCAGGCTTTCCAGGGGGAAACGTAGGCCGCAACAACTATGGAAGAGCTGATGTGTATCTTACAACAGCCGCATCCACCTACATTTTTAGGGGATGGTGGACTGAAGGCTGCTGAGTCATGGCTGGATTCATTGCAGACTATTTTCGAGCATCTGGAGACGCCTCATAGAAGGAGGTTCAAGATCGCTACATATATGCTATGTGATTCCTCCAAGAGGTGGTGGGATGTTACCACCCAGAAAGAGCATCACAGATACAAGGCGTGGGAATATTTTTAGGTGGTCTTCTATAAATTTTTCTTTCAGGAGATGCTGAGGGCAGATCGAGCTAGATATTTCATGAATCTATAGTAGGGCGCCATATCAGTGATGGATTATTCTACTCGCTACACCGAGATACATCTCTTTGCACCTATTCTAGTGGGAGATGAGGCATTGAGGGCTAGACACTTTGAATATGGTCTTAGATATGACATCCAAGCACTTGTGAATGTTTTTAGGTTGCCTACCATGCATGCTATTGTGAACCAGGCACTGATTATAGAGCAGAACCTGCGAGAAGCTAGTGGTGTGGGAAAGGGTGGTTCAACACCAGTTTCTAGTACTATTTCTACTAGTAAGAGGAAGAGACAAATGGATTTCTCTCACGGTGGCAGTACTAGCGAGAATAATTCTACAGGTGGCCTGGTTATTTGATACTAGTGTGGTAGAGTGGGGAACAAGTGACCTTAGTGTCCCCGAGACCTAGTGGAGTGTAGAGCTTGAAGAAAGATGGGTCATCTGCAGTGATTTTGCAGTGCGTTTCTACCAGTGGCTAGTGAGGGGGGTTTTGTGCAGACTCCGCATGCGGGAGGAGGACCAATAGCTTCTTACCAATCGGGAAACTGGAATACTTCCGGGCATGCAGGCCGAGATGGTCGTCGTGGCCATGGTAGCCAGACACCAGGATCTCATAGGCAGCAGGGTAGGTCAGCTCATGGTATCTAGTCTGTGTTGTAGGGCCGCGGAACTGGGCATGCATATGTAGTGAAACAGTCCCAACAAAAGCAGGATCCCATACCTTCTACTGTTAGAGGTACTATTCTAGTAGCTTATGTGTTATCTTCAGTACTTTTCGATACATGTGCTACATATAGATTTATATCTATGCCTGTTGTGGAGAGCCTTGGGCTCTGTGTTTCTTCTTATTCTGATGTTATGATGCTATACACTCCATTGGGAACTAGGATGGCTGGTGTGCATCAGTGTAGAGAGTTCCCCTAGAGGTTGGTGGGTGTCACTTTATATAGGACCTCTATGTCTTGGAGATGACGAGATATGATGTCATTCTTAGGATGGACTAGTTGGTACCCTTCCAAGCCTTTGTGTATTTCTAATGTCTTAGGGTGAGTTTCGCGTCACTAGAGGGCGGAGAGTTTCTATACAAGGGTGAATGGGATGTCCAGGTGAGCCGAGCTGGACCTGAGCATCGTGGGTGAGGTAGAGAGATAGCCCATATTGCGAGTTTATATCTGGATGATCAGGGGACTTGTTAGAAAGATTTTCCTCCAGTGGTTGATTGTTTCAGGGATGTCTTCCTGGATGATTTTTCAGGTCTACCTCCAGAGTGTGAGGTGGATTTCTCTATTGATCTTGTGCCAGGAGCGACACCGATGTCTATTCCTCCTTATAGGATGGCTACACCTGAGTTTCAGGAGCTCAAGAGGCAGTTAGAGGAGTTGTAGGAAAATGGTTTTATCTAACCCAGTACTTATCCTTGGGGTTCGCCAGTCCTGTTTGTTAAGAAGGCGGATGGTACCCTCAGACTCTGCGTGGATTATCGGAAGATAAACCAGTTGATGGTTAAGAATCAATATCCCTTACCAAGGATTGATGACCTTTTTGATCAATTTAAGGGAGCATGAGTGTTCTCGAAGATTTAATTGAGATCTAGATATCATCAGTTATGCATTAGGCCATCGGACATACCACTTATAGCTTTTCGGAGAAGATATGGTCTATACGAGTACTTGGTTATGCCGTTCGGACTCACAAATGCACCATAAAATTTTATGGCCTTGATGAATCATGTGTTCTATCCTTATTTGTATTCTTTTGTGTTAGTCTTCATGTATGATATCTTGGTGTACTCTCACACTCGACACGACCATGCCACACATCTTGAGATCATATTGAGCACACTGAGAGATCATCGGTTATATGCTAAACTCTCAAAGTTCCACTTTTGAATGGACCAGATACACTTCCTAGGTCATATCATCTCAGAGGCAGGAGTTGCAGTAGACCCAGAGAAAGTGAGAGCAGTAGTTTCCTGGGAGCAGCTTAAGAACGTGTTTGAAATACGAAGTTTCATGGGGTTGGTTGGATACTATAGGTGTTTTATGTAGGAATTATCCTGCTTAGCAACACTATTTATGGGTTTTACTAAGAAGGGAATGGAGTTCCTTTGGTCAGAATCTTGAGAGACAACCTTTCAGGAGCTGAAGGGAAGGTCGAAATCATCTCCAGTCTTGATACTTCCAGAGCCGGAGAAGAGCTATACAGTTTACTATGATGCATCAAGTTTTGGGTTGGGAGCAGTGTTGATGCAGGGTGACCGAGTTGTTGCATACAAGTCTCAGCAGTTGAGGCCACATAATAGGAATTACACGACACATGACCTCGAGTTGGTTGTAGTCGTTCATGCATTGTGCTGTTGGAGACATTATCTATTGGGAGAGAAATTCATGGTTTTCACCGAACATAAGAGTCTCAAATACATCTTTACCCAATGTGACCTGAATTTTAGACATCGAAGGTGGGTTGAATAACTTCAGCCCTTCAATTTCGAACTTTCCTATACACCTGGTAAGGGTAACACAGTTGATGATGCACTGAGAAAGAAGACTTAGATACAAGCAGTTCATGAGGCTAGTGGTGAGTGGCTTCATATGGATTTGTTCTCTAAGATGCATTTAGAGGTGCATGATATTTAGGGGAAAACCTATCTTTCTTCCTTAACTATGACTTCTACCATCATGGATTGAGGGAGGATGAGACAACTATTAGATTCAGAAGGCCTAGATCTATGGGAGTCGGTGGAAAGTGAGGACCCTCCTCCTCGATGGACAATAGGCGATGACAAAGTACTGAATTTCCATGGATTAGTGTGGGTTCTAGGGGATATATGTGTGGAACTGATGTGGGAGTTTCATGCTTCAGCAAGGGAAGTGCATCCCGGAGTTACCAAAAAGTACCGTGACTTGATATGTTAGTATTGGTGACTGGGTATGAAATGGGAGGTAGCTGATTTTGTTGTGATATTTTACATTTGTCAGCAGGTGAAGGTGGAGCATTATAGGCCAGCCAGACTGTTATAGCAGTTACCCATTCTGGAATAGAAATGGGATGATGTCGTGATGGATTTTGTGATTGGGTTTCCAAGGTCACCTCGAGGCAATGATGTCGTGTGAGTTGTTGTGGGAAGACTTAAAAAGGTAGCTCACTTTTTTCCAATCAAGGAGACCTTTGGTGTTGACAAGCTCGAGAAGTTTTACATTTGATAGGTGGTGCGTCTTCATGGGGTTCCTTATTTTATTGTTTTAGATAGGGATTCCTTCATTACGTCTTGTTTCTCGTAGAGTTTTCAGAGGGAATTGGGTACATAGGTGCTTTTGAGCACAACTTACCACCCTCAGACCGATGGCCAGTCAGAGTGTACGATACAGGTGCTTGAGGACATGCTCCGTGCATGCGTCCTGGATTTGGGGGCTCTTGGGAGAAGCATATACCACTGGTCTAGTTTTACTATAATAATAGTTTTCAGGAAACTATTGAGATGACACCTTACAAGGATTTATATGGTAGGCCATGCCAATCACCTTTGTGTTGGATGAAGGCAGGTGAGACAACTTTATTGGGACTACATCATATAAAAGATACTTCTAAGCATGTCCAGTTGATTCAGAAGTGGATGGTTGCTGTAGAGTATCGTAATAAATCTTATGCTGATCGCCACAGATGACCCTTGGAGTTTGTGGTAGGGGATCTGGTGTTCTTGCGTGTTTCGCAGAGGTTGGGACACAGGCAGATCAGAAGACAGGGTAAACTTTAACCGAGGTATGTAGGGCTATTTGAGATTCTGGAAAGAGTTGGGCCAGTTTCCTATCGGTTGCAGTTACCACAGAGGTACTGAGCCATGCATAACGTCTTCCATGTATCTCAGCTGCACCGTTATCATTCAGACCTACCTCACGTCTTTCAGCCTGAGGAGGTTGATCTTCAGGTTGATGCATCCTTTGTGGAGAATTCGATTCATATTGTTGATAGGAGCACAAAGGTTATCCAAGAGCAGTCAGTTCCACTCATATGGGTGCTATGGAAGCATGAACGAGTGCAGGATGAAACCTGGGAGCGGGAGACCAACGTACGTACTCAGTGGCTAGAGTTGTTATGAGATTTATCTTCACCACCCTTGGAAGGGAAATTTGGGGACAAATTTATTTAAGGGGGGAAGTTTTTAAGTACCCGGTTCTTATTCTTGAGGTACAAGTTTCTTCTTTTACTCTTTCCTTAAGTGTTTTTTAGAAAACAAGGAAAATGGGGAAAAATCCAAAATTTTGTGGGTACACACTATGTACTTTTCCACACGCCATGTACTTTGGCCATGTGAGATGAGTACACAGGGCATGTAGGTCTATCATCAACGAAGGGAGTAAAAACTGACTACACGTCGTGTGCTTAGTAATTACACTCCATGTAATCTATCGGTTGGTTAATAGTAAGGTGGTGGAAGCAGCCACCGGCTGAGCGACATTACATTCCGTGTAATCCAGAATACACGCCGTGTACTCATGTCGACGGATGAACAATGCCGTGGTAAAAAGTAGCCACCGGAGGAATAGTTAAATGATGAAAAGTACACGCCATATACTAGAAATTACATGCAGTGTACTTGAAAGTACACACAGTGTAGTCTGTTTTTTCCAATTAAGATGGGCATTAGCCTCCTCATTCGGTGAAGGAGGCTTTGAGTTTGTTTTGAAGCTGGGAGAGGAGGCCGGAGATTCGGAGATCTCCCGACCACACACTAAGAATATGAATCATTCTCTAACAGTCTCAATTGAACCGCACATATCTACGTCATCCCTAGACGATTCGAGAGGCATCGTTCACATATACCAATCAGAGACGATCGAGGTAGGTGGTCTGATGCTTATTTGCAACTGTTGTGTGAAAATTGTGTACCATTGTGCTATGTGCCCATGGTTAGGGTGTTCTATGGATGATGCCTTTTCTAAAAGGAAATCTAGAATTGTATAGATAACCTAATGATAAGTTTAAACTGCTATTTGGGATCACTTCTTGGATCCAGAACCACCCCGGGGGTGCGTTCCTCTGTTTAGCCGTTTGGCCAGGATACCTGAGGGTATGCCATTATTTTATTGTGCATTGTATTTTCTTGAGATAAAGTTTATATAAATTTCTTGTTATGCTTTGGGCTTGGCCCAATTCCTTTATCCTGAGGACAGTGTTCTATTAGACTGAGGGAAGTGTTCTATTAGCCCGAGGGAAATGTTATTTTATCCTGAGGGCATGGTGATATTTAGCTTGAGGGCATGACTAGATTAGACTGAGGGAATGCTTACCCTTGTCCTGAGGGCATGGTTCTGATTAGCCAGAGGTCATGACTATATTAGCCTGAGGACATGGTTACATTTAGCCTGAGGGCATGGTTCTGATTAACCTGAGGGCATGGTTACATTTATCCCGATGGCATGGTTCTGATTAGCCTGAGGGCATGGTTCTGATTAGCTCAAAATTAAATTATGTTGAATTATTAAAATAATAATTAAAATGGAAATGAGACTAGTTGTGATAGTTATTTTTTGAGTACTTAATATTTTACTGCATTTTACTTTTGCACACTAGTGTTGCATATTTTCACTGACAGTTGGGCACATGCCTTTGGTGGGTTCCTACTGGGATTTATTTCTCACACCCTATTTGGGTGATGTCTTCAGCCCAAACAGACTATATTTCTACAGGTGTCGATAGAGGAAAGGCCCCCTATACAGGTACAGGATTGTAGCAGAGGAGTAGGAGATCATGGGATTGAGCTTAAGCTTGCGATGCTGCTATGTTCTATTTACTCTGTTTTGTTCTGTTTGTTCTACCCTATACTTTGAGTTGTGGTGTATCCTGTTCTGGCTGTTTACATAGAGTTAGTGACATGCTGCATCTTTATATATATATGAATGATCGTTCTCTTTTACTTCAGTTGTCCATTCAGTTGTTTATTGTTTACTACTTCCACTGTTGTATGTTATTTATCTTTTCCACTACGCTACACTTTGACAAATGAGTGCATAGTTTCCCCACTATCAGACCTGGGCCCTCGCTGCTAGTCGGTAGCCTATGGTGTTTGGGGAAATACACTTGAGGTTATGTGACAAACTGGGTTCGGGGCACCCATTGAGTGGCACCCAGATCCAGGATGTTACACAAATGGCTTTGAAGGTGTTAATTTTAAAGAAGGGGTAGTGCCCTTTTATAAGATGGGCGAGGGGCACCTTAGGAAAAGATTGAAATATTATTTTATAATAAAATCATGTTCATTTTAAAATGGATCAAAAATTAATTATTTAAAGGATAAGGTGGGTATGGGTCGAAACACACTCAACCAATATGTTTTCGATAGGTTTGGGTCACTATATTAACCATATCTTTTAGATTTAACTCTTAGTTAAATAGTTTGACATTTACCACGTCTATTTCTATTTTTATATTATATGGTTAATAAAATTACTATAAACTTCAAAGAGAACCCCAAGTGGTTTATTAATGACATATATAATAGTATTTAATCCCTTTGGCCGAACCTTAGATTTTTAGGAATATAATACCAATTAATAATATAATATTTTTTTAAAAACTCTTTTATGTCAATTTTGACACTATTTGGTATTTTGTTTTTTCTAAATTTATAAAAACATTATTACTTCGAAATAAATTCATTTAATAAACCCTAACATGTCATATTAACCTATAAAATTAGTGTAATTTATAAAAAGTCTCAAATTGCATTTATTTAAGTATTTATAATATCAATTATTTTAATATTTCATTAATAAGGTAATCACTACACCATCATTGTGTGATAAATAAATTAAATCATTTAATGTATAAAAATTATAAATAAAATACCATTATGTAGGAAATATTTTTATATTTTTAATGAATATTTATAGTTGAATTTATCTTATGTATAACCCTATATTAAAAATGGTTTAGTTATTAAAATTTGATTTTAACACTTTTAACTCTTCTTTGAATTAAATAATAATAAATGTCCTAATCTAATACAAGTGGACCTAAAAGATTATATCTTATTCCTAAGGTTGTTTTGTTCGAATAACACTTATCCAATAGAATTAGGATATGTGTTAGAGTAATTATAATATCATTTTTACCTTTTATTACCCTATTTACTTTTAACCACGGTAAATAAAAGTTAAAAGTTACTATTCAAAAAAAAATTATATTCATCTCATAGAACCACATTTTACTTACTAATATCTATGGTGTCTCTAGGATTTTAGAAATTCAACTCACAGAAGTGGTAAAATTAAGTTTTATGTGAATTTTAAAATACTCCTTGGAGGTGGGTAAAAGACGGTAAAAAGTTCAATTAAATTTTATATATATCTAAAATTATTATAAACTGAATCCAATGAATTACATTGAAATTTTATAGGTATTATGTATCTATTTTTACATTAAAAATTTAAATAAAATAAATAAATATTTAAATAAAAATTCGGTTTTAAACTATAACTTAGTGTTTTTCACTGTTCATCAAAAATTGAAAGTTTTCAGAAAAATACAAAAAATTATCCCTAAGCTAATTTCGATATTCAAAATCCAAAAATGAAGTCTGTTTTGAAAGATAAAATTTATAAAATTTCAAAAAGTGTGTATTACTATTCATAACGACTAGTTTGATTGGTTGTGGTGTGTTAGAACTCAAAGTTGCGTACAACACACACTATTGTATTATTCAAAGTGAAGCATACCGTGGAAGCTTGGGGTATTACATTCTCCCCTCCTTCAAATAATTTCATCCTGAAAATTTCTAGAATATTACTTCATAAAAAGACTCAGGTAGTTCTTCATCATAAGTTCCATGGGTTCCCACATTGCCTCTTCTATGTTATGGTTTCTCCATAGAACTTTTACTAGACGAGTCATCCGGTTTCTCAGCACTTGTTCTCTTGTATCAAGGACCTTGATAGGATCTTCACAATAAGACAAATCGGTTCCAGTTCTAATTCCTCATAGGTGAGTACATGCATTGGGTGAGGCATGTATTCTCTCAACAGTGATTCGTGGAACACATCATGACCTTTGGAGAGACTTGGCTGCATTTACAAATAGTAATCTATAACCCCAATTAGTTCTAGAATTTCGAAAGGTCCGATGTACATGGGACTTAGTTTTCCCTTCTTACCAAATCGTATAACTCCCTTCCATGGAGATACCTTCAAGAATACATGATCTCCTACCTGAAATTCCAAATCCTTCCTTCGGTTATCGGAATAGATCTTCTGCCTACTTTGTGCTTTTTTGATGTGGGTTTGGATAACCTTCATCTTTTCCATCGTTTCCTCAACAAATTCTGGGCCTACGAGTTTTCTTTCACCAACATCATCCCAAAAAGTTGGTGTGCGACATCTCTTGCCATATAACGCTTTATATGGTGCCATCTGAATAGTTTAAAGGAATATATTGTTATAAGAAAATTATACCAGAGGTAAATATTGACCTCACATACCTAGAAAGTCAAGTGAGAAAGATCTCAACATGTCTTCTAAGGTTTGAATAGTTCATTCTGATTGTCCATCGGTTTGAGGGTGGTAGGCAGTGCTCAAACGAAGTTCAGTATCCAAGGAATTCTAAATAATTTTCCATAATCTTGTTGTAAAAAGGGGATCATGATCATAAACAATCGATAGGGGTACACCATGGAGTCTTACAAATTCATTAATATATAGTATTTCTAAATTTTCATGTGGTAAATCTTCTCTTATAGCAAGAAAATGTTCTAACTTGGTAAGACGATAAACAATGACACATATTGCATCGTTCCTTGTAGGATTCTTTAGTAGTCCCATGACAAAGTCCATCGTAATATTATCCCATTTCCACTCAGGTATGAGAAGAGTTTTCATAACTCTTCCAGATTGTTTCCTTCCAGCTTTCACTTGTTGACAAACCATACATCTTGACACAAAATCAGAAATCTCCCTCTTCATGTTATCCCACCAAAAATATTCCTTCAAGTCTCTATACATCTTAGTGATACTAGAATGTATAGGGAAATCGAAGTTATGAGAATAATCCAATAATTACCTTTTTAGATAAGATATGTTAGGAACACAAATTCTCTCCCAAATTTCAAAATTCCATCTTCATACAAAAAGTCACTCAATCTCCCATCATTCACAGCTTTAATATTCTTTTGAAACTCTTCATCATCGGTCTAAGAACTCTTTATCCTTTCTAGTAAATATGGTTTGGTAACCATTTGAAAAAGTTTTGATGTTTCAAATTCCATGGTTATCCCCATGTCCAACTTTACTAGATCCTTATATATAGGATCGTTTTCAACTCTCATCTTGTTCAAAACTCCATGATCCTTTCTGCTCCAAGCATCTTCCACCTTATTTGCCTTTCCTGGGTGGTAGTGTATGGTGAAATCATAATCCTTGATTAGTTCAAGCCATCTCCTTTTTCTCTTGTTGAGTTATTTCTGTGAGAAAATATACTTCAAACTCTTGTGATTGGTATATATCTCACATTTTTCACCATAGATATAATGTATCCATATCTTCAAAGAAAAGATTATAGATGCTAACTCAAGATCATGAGTAGGATAGTTTTTTATCATGAATTTTTAGTTGTCATGATGCCTAGGCAATAGCCCTATCATTCTGTGTAAAGACACAACCAAGTCCTTTCTTTGATGCATCACTATAAATAAAAAACCCATCATTCCCTGATGGTAGATTCAAGATAGGAGCATTGACTAATATTATCTTCAATTCTTCAAAACATTCTTCACACTCTTTTATCCAAACAAATTTAACCCCTTTACGTGTGAGCTTCGTTAATGGGTTATCCAATTGGGCAAAATTCTGGATGAAATGCCGATAATAACCTGCTAAACCAATAAAACCGCATACCTCAGTTATACTTGTTGGTGATGGACATTCTTGGATTGCCTTGGTCTTAGAAGGATCAACCGAGATTCCATCCTTAGAGAAAATATGTCCAAGAAAAAAAATCTCCTGAAGCTAGAATTCACACTTTCTAAACTTCCCATATAATTCATGTGTTCAAAGAGTCTTTATAATAATGCGCAAGTGATTTTTATGATCTTCGTAGCTTTTGGAATATAACAAAATATAATCAATAAATACCACTACAAAGTCATAAAGATATTCCTTTAAAACTCTATTCATTAGATCCATGAGGATAGAGGGTGAATTAGTCAATCCAAAAGGCATTATTGTAAATTCATAATGCCTGTACCTGGTTTCAAATGCTGTTTTCAGAATTTCTTCATTCTTCACACACAACTAATGATATCCAGATCGAAGGTTAATCTTTGGAAAGTATTGATCTCCATGAAGTTGGTCAAATAAATCATCAATGTGAGGTAGGGGATACTTGTTCTTTATTGTTGTAGCATTGATCTCCTTATAGTCAATTCACAACCTCATAGATCCTTCTTTCTTCTTAACAAAAAGAACAGGGGATCCCCATGGAGAAACACTAGGGAGAATAAATACCTTATTACTCAATTCATATAGTTGTTTCTTTAGTTACACTAATTCCATAGTGGCCATTCTATAAGGGGTCATTGATATGGGCCTTGAAAGAGAAATTAAGTTTATGGAAAACTAAATTTCTCATTTTAGAGGATGTCCAGGTAAATATTTTGGAAACACATCAACATATTCTTGCACAATAGGTACATAATCTATTTTAACATTATTTTCCTCACCCATAGTTATTTCATTCTCTTCCTCCTCAATAATTGAATTTAGTTGAGCTACTAGGGGTGGATCTAGATAAAAATTAGGTGGTGACATTTCTGCTCTAAAGATAAGGCACTCATCATCATCATAGAGAATTGTAACCTCCTTCTTCTTACATTAAATTTTCGCATCATGGGATGAAAGCCAATCCATACCAAGGATTATATCAAATTCAATCATGGGTATGACGATGAGATTAGAAGATAAATAATATTTATATGCCCTAATGGGGACTGATTCACAAAACTTTGTTGCAATGATACTTCCCTTAAGAGTTTTTACTAAAAACTCCCTTGTTAAATAAAATTGGAAATATCTAATTTTCTTAGCGAACTGGGAGGATATGAAACAATGCAATTATCCAGAATCAAATAAAGCATTGGATAAACATGAATAAAACTTTAAATTACCCGCACTATGTCTTTCGGAGCATCAACCTCAGTAGTAGTGATAACATAATCTTGGCCTTGATCCCTTTGTCTTTTATAAGGTAAGTTACCCTGACGGTTAGGACATTCATTTTCATAATTTACCATTTCTCTACAATTGTAGCATTCAACATTAACAACCTCTTTCTTCCCCTTGCAATCATGAGCTTGGTGGCAGTTTTCACAACACTTGTAACAGACTCCCATTCCCTTCAGATAAGTACCTGGGTGTTTCTTCCCACATTTACTGTAGGATGGATATTCAAATTTTCCCTTCCTCCCCTTATTTCCATTTCCAGAGTTTTCAGCAGATCTCTTATTCTCTTTCTTTTCTTTAATTTCGTAGGACTTAGAGAATTTTTTTTTCTATCTTGATAGCACATGAGAAAATATCTTCATACGACGAGGAGGATTATGAGACTAATGCTCGATGGAGAAATGGTTTTAACCCATACAATAAATGATCAATCTTACTTCTTAGGTTACTTATATAATCTACAACATGCCTCACTAACCATGTAAAGATAGCTTAATACTTTGCGATATTCTCATCCTCCTTTTTCCTCAGAATCAGAAATTTTCTTTCCATATTCGCTCGATGGTTAGGCAGAAAGTATTTTTATAAGAAAATTTCTTAAACTCACTTCATTCCATATTTTATGCTTCATCATTTTTCTTTGTGTTTTGAATTAATGATAACCATCGATCAATATCTTCAGTGAGGCAGTAAACTACCATGAAAACTTTTTCTCTTTTGATACTCCCCAAGGCATATAATATTTTCTCTAAGAAATTTATCCATTGCTCGGCTACTAATGGATTTGTACCCCCATGGAATATAGGTAGTTGTTGCCTCAGGAAGTGATCTAACATTGATCCTAGACACTACGGATCAGGGTGCTCCATACGGGTAAGGTTATTATTCATAACCTGAGTGAGTTGTCCCAGTATAGTGATAAGCTGATCAGCGCCAGTTGTTCCACGAGCTCCACTATAATTGTCTTGAGTAGGAGGGAAATCCCTACATGGAGTGCATGCATTGATATGGTTTCCATTCCTTCCACTTGGCTCCATTTCTAAACAATGGAATACAGTAGATTAGTTTATGAATCTCAATACATAATTCCAATCTTATAACATACTTAACATAAATTGAAAATTTTATGGATATAATCCATAATCATAAAAAAATGTTTTCTTTAAGGAGGTATATACTCATAAATCCTTCATAATGGTTTGTAAAAAATATGTGGATTATCCTAAGCATATCCCCTGGGAGTGTCATAACCAATAGTCCAGCAAGGCCCGTTGTCGTGCCCCAGTTCCCATTTGAGTCTAGCTCAAAGCGGTGATTTTGGGCTTTACCCCTAGGTACATCTATACCAAAGCCTCATCTACCTGATCATATCTAGACATGGACGTATTTCTTAGGAAACTCATAAAATCTCTATAGTACAAAAATTCTAGGAAGTTCTTCTATACTAACACTCAAAGTCTATCTTAGGATAATGTGCCCTAATCAGAGTTTTTCTAAATCTAGCATCCAAGGTTTGTACTAAACTTCCTATGATACAAACTGTAATTCCCCAACCCCAAAATCCCAGAGTTGGTGCATTATTATGTATCATTGTAATGATCACAAAATATCAAGTCTCAAAAGACCGATTAGTTCAATAGCCTTGGAAGTACTAGATACATTTATAAGGTTTACATTACATCATAAAATAAAAAACTACAACAACATTGTTTCCATAGAAAACACTGAGATCCCATAGACTATCCCTGCAGGTTAGTAAGAAAATACTTCTTCTCATTTTGGTAAGAATAAAACATAGAAATGGGTGAGCTCAGATGCTCAGTAAGGATAACAATATAGCAGAAACTTTCATAAATAAGTATAAACATTTAAGGAAGTGTATAAAACTAAAACGAAAGATTTTTTAACATAAAATTCATCATAATATGGAAAATATAAATCAAAATAATTTCATTTACTTACTCACATGGATATTCTACTAGTCAAATAGTCACAGGCAATATCAATAGCCACTTTCATAATGATGGAATGCATAATGCAAGACTTCATAACCACATAGTAAAGGCCTTGTGCCAAGACTACAAATAAGATTTTGTCAAGGCCTTATGCCAAGACACTAGTTTGTCTCATGAGACCTACCAATGCATCGTGGAGCTATAGCAGAATCCACCCATCACTTACTAAGTCTAATGCATTCCTCATATGAAAAGGTTTAAACATAACATAAATATTCGTATTAAAAATAGCATACGAAATGTCAATAATTTATCCATAAACCGTGAATGGTATAAAAATAAAACATCTACATACAAACATATCACAAACCTTTAATATAATATGGAAGTTTTGTATCATAATAAATCAACTTCAAATAAACTTAAAATATATCAAAGGATGTTGAAAAAGATGAAATCAAAACCTTTTTTTAGAGAAATATCCCTTTTTATTTTGAAATCATTTAAAAGTAATATAATTATAAAATAAAAAATTTATTTTTAAAATATTTATATAAGCTTTTAAGGGAAGATTCGACGATATTATAATGATGGAAAATAGCTGCAACCACCGTATAAAATAAAAAAACATTTTTACCTTAATTTTGTCGAAAGGGTTATAATGTACCTTGTTTGGAAAACGACGGAAATATTCCTTTTGACCCATTTATAAAAAGTCAAACAAGGGTATAAATGAATTTAACCCACAGTCTAGTAAATAGTATAAATGTTTTGGAATACATTTTTAAGAAACATGGATGTGGATGATAAACAGGTCCTAGTAGATACTTACGTAAAAACAACCTCGGATAATAAAGAGATTGTGAAATTAACCCTTACCTTGTAATTTTCCTTGGTTGAGGGTAGGTTAACCTACTATCTAATGGTGAAATAACTGTTATTAAATTATACAAGAACCATAAACATTAATATGATATCATATATGATCTTCCAATATGGATTTTTTAATGATATTTTAATAGTATCATCGTTTCTATTGTTAACTGATTCGTTTTCCTTTATATGCTTATTTACGTAAGCAATGATTGTTATAGATAGAGTGTATTTAATTTATATCCATAATTATATTATGTTCTTTAAATATCATTTTTAATCATAACTTGAAAATTATTCTTGAATTATTATGATGGGGAATGAATCTCATCACGTTCATGGAGACGGTAATCCGTACGTACGCACGAGCAATAATATAATTCTTTTGTAATTAAAATAATAAGTAAATGGATGTTATATAATATATAAATAATAAATAAAATGTTATATCTATTATTTACATCAATTATACATCATTATTATACCCATCCAAATAATAATGTATTGATTAACAACTACACCATGACGTGGAGACGGTAAGCTATACGTACACACGTATGGTGACATGTTATTCATAGGATGGATAACATAATGAATATGGTTGTACCATTTTTATAATAAAATCACAGTATATATAATATACTGTATTTATTATTTTATAATGGAAACAAAAAAGAAATAGGAAGTGGAAGAATAAAATAACTTGAAAGAGGTGTTGAGATATTTACCTATTCTTTGGGTTCTTCCTTTTGATTTGATCAAAAGAGCTTATTAGGTTGTATTTATGATCAAAATAATGCCTCTAGGATGAAGGGAGAACAGTGGAGATGATATTTGGGTAGGGTTTGGCCGAGTAAAATGGATTTAAAGGTGTGAATTTGAGATAAGGGGAAGTGCCCTTTTATAAGAGGGGTGAGGGGCACCTTACAAAAAGATTGAAATATTATTTTATAATAAAATCATGTTCAGTTTAAAATGGCTCAAAAATGAATTATTTAAATTATAAGGTGGGTATGAGTCGATAAAAACTCAACTAATATGTTTTATAAAGGTTTGGGTCACTATATTAGCCTTATCTTTTAGATTTAACTCTTAGTTAAATAGTTTGACATTTACCAGGTCTCTTTGTATTTCTATATAATATGGTTAATAAACTTACTATAAACTACAAAGAGAACCCAAGTAGTTAATTAATGACATATATAATTGTATTTAATCCATTTGGCTGAACCTTATATTTTTAGGAATAGAATACCAATTAATAATATAATATTTGTTTTAAAAACTCTTTTATGTCAATTTTGACACTATTTAGTATTTTGTTTTTTCTAAATTCATAACAATAATTTTACTTCAAAGAAAATTCATTTTATCAATGATAACATGTCATATTAACCTATAAAATTAGTTTAATTCATAAAAAGTCTCAAATTACATTTATTTGGGTATTTATAATATCAATTATTTTAATATTTTACTAATTAGGTAATTACTGCATCATCATTGTGTCATAAATAAATTAAATTATTTAATGACTAAAAATTATAAATAAAATACCATTATGTTGGAAATATTTTTATTTTTCTAATTAATATTTATAGTCGAATTTTTCTTATGTATAAACCTATATTAAAAATTATTTATTTATTAAACTTTGATTTTAACACTTTTAACTCTTCTTTGAATTAAATAATAATAAATGTCCTAATATAATCCAAGTGGACCTAATGGAAAATATTTTATTCCTAAGGTTTTTTTGGTCAAATAAAACTTATAAAATAGATTTAGGACATGTGTTAGGGTAATTATAATATCATTTTTATCTTTTATTACCTTATTTACTTTTAACCGCAGTAAATAAAAGTCAAAAGTTACTATTCACAAAATTATTTTCATCTCATTGAACCACATTTTACTTACTAATATCAACCACATCTCTCGGATTTTCAAAATTCAACTCACAGAAGCGGTAAAATTAAGTTTTATGTAAATTTTCAAATGCTCCTAGGAGGTGGGTAAAAGACGGTAAAAAGTTCAATGAAATTTTTATATATATCTAAAATTCTTATAAACTGACTCCAATGAATTAAATTGAACTTATATAAGTATTATGTATCTATTTTGACCTAAAATAAATTTAAATAAAATAAACAATTATTTAAAAAAAGGTCAGTTTTAAACTATAACTTAGTGTTTTTCACTATTCATCAAAAATTGAATGTTTTCATAAAAATACCAAAAGATCACGCTAAGATAATTTCGATATTCCAAATCCAAAAATGAATTCCATTTTGAAAGATAAAATTTATAAAATTTCAAAAAGTGGGTATTACTATTTATAACGGTTAGTTTGATTGGTTGTGGTGTGTAAGAACTCAAAGTTTCTTACAACACATGCCATTGTATTATTTAAAGAGAAGCGTACCGTGGAAGCTTTGGGTGTTACATTTTCAATAAAATACAAGCATATTTTCTCTGGTTTTAATGAGTGACATTTTTTGAACTAAATTGTTGATTTTAAACCGATAACAGACACATTGAGTCATACTGGGAACATCATGTATAATATTGAGGTATGACTAATTATTACACATAAAAAATGACTTATTAATCATTTCTCCAAAGTATCAAAACAATATGAATGAATTTTATCAATTTTGAGTGGGCCAGTTATATTTTTTATTAAAATTGATGTAATTTTTATATAAAATGATGCACTTAGATTCATACCAATTAATCCATCCAAATGATTGAGGTAAACATGATTGATAAATATTCTAAAATAAATTATGGATCATTTTTCTAAAGTATCAAACAATATTAATGTGTTTTCTTAGTTTTGAGTAGGCAAGGTTTCTTTTTTATTGAAATTGATGTTATTTTCAAATAAAAAACGCACTTAGAGTCATACTGGTCACACCGTGTGTCAGATTGAGGTAAAAAAAATTCCTCTACATCTCAAATAACTTATGAATAATTTTCCTAAAGTATCAAAATAATCCGAATGCATTTTTTTTTGGTTTTGAGTACATCACTTGTTTTTTTACTAAAATGTCATTTTAAACTAGAAACACTCAAATTGACCTATATCGATCATGTCATGTATTATCTTGATGTGGAACTAATTTGTACATGTTATAAATGAATTATGAATCGATGTCCAAAATTATCATGAAATTCTGAGTCTGTTTACTTTTTTTTAGTGAGTGAATTTTTTTAACTAAACTATCACTTTTAAATTGATGACAGACACATTGAGTCATAACGATCACACCGTGCATCTAATTGAGGTTCCTTTGATTCCTAAACATCCCAAATGACTTATGGATCATTTCCATAAAGTATCAAAATAATAAAAATATGTTTTATCAGTTTTGGGTATGTCATTTTTCCTTTTTACTAAAATTCATGTCAATTTTAAATAAAAAAGAACTTCGAGTCATATCAATCAAACTATGTGTCAGATTGAGACATGGTTGATTCATACACATCCCAAAGTCTCAAAAAAGTCATAACTTTCAATGTAACCTTGTTTCCATTGTCTTTCTATGTCAATATTCCAACAATTCATATTGACTCGATGATCTTAGACAAAAAAATTTCTCATTGTTGAAAGTTAGAAGAACATAAGAGGATCATGTGCCCATTATATCATGAGTCAATACATATAGAACATGAGATTTATATACTCTCATGGATTTAAATAATGAGAAAGGTTTTTTGGATAACAACATTGAATCAATATTTAGTGTTTGTAGTTTGACAAAGAAAGGAAATGAATGTGAAAAGATGGTTACATTGGCCAAAAGAATTATATTATATATTTTGTGGCTTGTTGTATATAGTTTAAAAAAATATGAATTCCCAAAAGATCTGTGGAAAAAACTAAATAAATAATAGATAAAAATGATAGGGAAATTAACTTACAAATAGTAGATAAAATGATGACAAAATTAATTAAATAAGTAGATGCAATTCACATTTTTCTGATGGTTGTATGAATTCTTGATGCATTTACTTGTTGTCATTATCTTAATTATAGGCTCGAAGTCCAATACCTCATGAGCATGATCAGCTTCAAACAAACCACCTCAACTCGGACAGAAGAATCCACTTGTGCAAGAAAATAATTATTAAATGAGTAATACTGAAAGGAAATAAATTAACCATAAATTTGATACAATATATTCGTTCTATGGATAATTATTTTACTATGAAAACATTGTTGACCACAGGGATACACTGACAGTAAGGCATGAATTATGATAAAAAATGAAAATATATATCACCAAATAATCAATCAACGAGCGAGGAGGATGAGGATAGAAAAAGATACATTGGATTGAAGCTTTGAATCATTCAAGATAAAGTAAAGAGATCCTATTGGGTTCAAAAAATATTAATTTTATATAATAAATAAATAAAGACACATAAGATATTCATTAGCAAAGGTGAATGCCTCTCATTTGTGAGAATTTCATGGATGGTAATCATATATTCCTAAGGGTGGAACCAAAATGCAATGTTAATGAATGATCTATTTTTAGATGGATTAAAGTAAAACATATATAGTGTTTATTAGATGTGTGATGAAATAAATTAAGATATTCTTAATAAGTATTAATAAGTGGGTTATCATTTCAAATTTGTAAATATTTTTATCAACTGCATGAAATAAAATTAAGGATAAAATTAATGAATTAAATTCCATTGGTGATCAAAAAGTTTCAGTGAAAACTTGGAGTAAGACTCTAAAAAAAACCTCATTTTTCCCAAGTAGAGCCTAAATCATTTGGAGAGGTTGACATGGATGATAATTGGATCAAATCTATGGATGAGAAGCTTGATATGAATAAGAAAAATGTGACATGAGGATCTTGATCAAAATAATAACACTGAAGGCTTCTTCTGGATGAATTTGTTGCATATATTGTTTAAAAAATGTCCATTAGTTTAAAAATACATGAGTTTTTTAGTTAAGTTTTTGTCCTAATTTTTTAAAACTCTTAACTTATTATATTTTAATGAAACATTTTTTATGTCATGTAATTGAGATGGTCACATATGTGGGGAATCATATTACCACTATAAGGACATAAAAATTGGATTTATGTTTATGTTAGTAAACCATAAAATTCAATTAAATTAAGATTCTGCAGTGAACATTACATGTCATAAAATTATTATATACAAACTAATAAACATGACTTGAATATGGATTCTAAAGGTGTAATGATTTTATCCATGAAAAATTGTTTTTATTTTAACAAAATAGATTCTCTTAAAACTTATTTATTAAATTTACATCAATCACTATTAATATTTTATTTTATAAAAATTATTTAAATATAGTGGTATAAGATTTATTATTGAATGATTAAAAATATTCTAAAAATTTTAAAAAATAGAATAATTTTTGTTGTTAAATAAGTTAATTTTCAAAGAAAATATCAAATTTAGAAAAATTTTGTACAATCGTAAAGAATTTAGAATAGTAGATTCTATAAAAAATGTACTCTTCTTATGCACTACATAATGAAATAGTATTTTGTTTCTTAAAACACTATGATGATGAAGTTTTTCATAGAAAATGACTCAGTCCAAATTTTTGTTTTTTGACTATATTTCAACATCCAAAATTAAAATATCAATTAAATTTTATTTCAAAATTAATTTTTCCTATATAATATAATCCAAGGATTATAGAACCTTAAACATAATTGATTTTTGTTTTTATATCATTTAAGTTATATTATTTTAATTCAAATTGTAATATTTTAAAAATAAAAACTGAAAACATTATATTTTTTCAAGAATTAGTTAAATAAATAAGACAAAAAATCAAACATATATAATGTTTTTCTCATATGATTTTACAGGTTGATTAGAATAATTTTATTGTTAAATTTTATAAGTGACCCCTAAATCTATCACAAGGATCAAGAAATAGTTCACAGTCATCCTAAATAAATTCATTAATTTTACACCATATTTCCGTGCTAATTATCTTAGGAAACAATTTCCTGAAAAAATCATTTTATAGTTGTTCCCACATGTCAAATGTTTCATCATACATTTTTTGGAAACAACTACTAGAAATACATTTCAAATAGAAGGGGATAACCCTATATTTCAATCGCTCCTCTCACAACCCTCTCATTGAAAATTGTTGGAGGACATAATATAAGACCCTAATTATATCAGATATTTCATCATCCAAGTGATTTGCAATGTAATATTCCAAACCAAGGATAGCACCGACCACTATATGGATAGATTTTTCAAAAGTTAATGATTTAAGAGAGCTATATATCATATAATATAGGTATTGGGAGCCTATTATACCTCACAACAACATGAACCAACATTGAGTTTGATATATTTCAACTCGCATAGTACCAATGTTGTCCCAAGGAGACCCACATGATATCGAGGAAGAAGACACTTCAATATATCTAAAAAAAATTAATTTTGGGTTGTTTTATTATAGGATAGTGAAACTAGACTTGTTGGGATACATGGATGCATGATGAGAAGGTTCCATGGATAATTAAGGGAAATTGGAGATATAAAAAACCTATATTTTGTTTGAGTCGTGGTGGTGTTCAGCCTATGAATCACTTGATATTTGGATTCGAGCCTTGAAATAGTTGGACCCTGGATTCTTGCCTATATTCAAGCATAGATTTGATAACAAGGAGCGCCAATAGAAGGTCTCTTTTGTGGATATTTTCAGATATCGTGAACTGGTTCGTAATGGTTAGGGTTCTTAAAATAGATCGTGACACTTTAATCAGCACTTATAAAGGCACTGATAAAGATAACTTTTATCAGTGATAAGTTAATAAGCACAAATAAAATGAATCTTTCTTAGGGATTTTTTAGCGCTGATAAATACTTATAATTTTTTTTAAAGAGTACTTTTCAAAAAAAGTCTAATTATTATATATAATTATAATACTTATAATAATACTTTTTATAAAATAATAATTTATAATTATTGGAATATATAATTATTTATTTATAATTATATAAATAATTTTTTAAAAAATAATATTTATATCATTATATATATATATGTAATAACATAGTAAATATATTCATTATTTAAATAAATTTATTATAATTTAATAATTATTTATTTATAATTATATAAATATTTTTTAAACAAATATTATTTATTATTTATAATTATAAATGTATAAAAACAACGAATAAATATTTGTAAATATATTTACTTATAAATATTTTTTTACAAATGTATTTTTAACATTATTAATGAATATTTAATCTTAAGTTCATGCGTGTTAAAAATAATTAAAATTTATTAATTAAAAACGAACACAATATTGAAAATTTAGATAAGTTAGATTAATATAAATAATTAAAAATGGATATATATTGAAATATAGATGAATACATATTGAAAATATTAAAACAGATCAAATAAATATATATAAAATAAATAATATAAACTGATTAAATTTTAAAAAAATATTTGTGTGTGTGCGTATATATATAAATATGAATTAATTACATACATATGAAATAAATATAATATGTTTGATATATGTTATAAAATGAAAAATAAAATGACATTCAATTAGGTCTATTACTATAACACCCCTAGCTTCTACGGTATGTTTCTTTTTGAATAATGCAATAGCTTGCATTGTACACAACATCGAGATTCTATCACACTACGACCAATCAAACGAGCCATTATGAATAGTAATACCCACTTTTTGAAATTTTAGTTTTTTAAAATGGACTTCATGTTTGAATTATGAATATTAAAATTTTCTTCGGGTGAATTTTTGGTATTTTGTTGAAAACTTTCAATTTTTGATGAATAGTGAAAAACAATGCGTTATTGGTTAAAACCGACTTTTTTTTAAATAATTATTTATTTTATTTAAATTTATTATTGGTAAAAATAGATACATAATACCAATATATGTTCAATGTAATTCAATAGTTTCATTTTATAATAAGTTTAGATATATAAAAATTTTATTAATTTTTTTACCTTCTTTTATCCACCTCTTAGGAGCATTTGTAAATTTGCATAAAACATAATTTTAACTCTTCTGTGAGTTGAATTTCAAAAATAAGAGAGACATGGTTAATATCAGTATGTAAAATTTGGTTCAATAATATGAAAATATTTTTTTGGTGAATAGTAACTTTTAACTTTTATTTACCACGGTTAAAAGTAAATAGGGTAATTAAGTATAAAAATGATATAATAATTACCCTAACACATGTCCTAATTCTATTGGATTTGTATAATTCAACCAAAAAAACACTTTAGGAATAAAATATGATCCTATTTGGTTCACTTGGATTAGATTAGGACATTTATTATAATTTTATTTAAATAAGAGTTAAAAGAGTTAAATTCAAAGTTTAATAACTAAACCATTTTTAATACAGGGTTATACATAAGATAAATTAGACTTTAAATATTCATTATAAAGGTAAAAAATTTCCTACATAATGTTATTTTACTTATAATTTTTAGATGTAACGCCTCGACGCCAGTTACCCTGAGTCGATGCATTATTACATAACATTGGCATGATCACAAAAGATCAAGTCTTGAAAGAATGATTAGTTTAGTAGTCTTGGAAACACTAGATATATTCATAAGTCTTACATTACATCATAATGTAAAAAAAACTACAACAACATCTTGTCTTTATATCCCCTCATACTATCCCTGCAGTTCATTCATAAATTACTTCTTCACATCCTGGAAAAAATAAAACATTGAAAGGGGTGAGATCAGATGCTCATTAAGGATAACTATATAGCAGAAACTTTCATAAATAAGAGTAAACATTTAAGGAAATTTATAACTAAAACAAAATCCTTTTAAACTTGAACTTCATCATAATATGGCAAAGATAAAATGAAATAATTCCATTTAATTATTCACATGGATATTCTACTAGTTGAGTAACCACATGCAATATCAATAACCACTTTCATAATGATGGAATGCATAATTCCAGACTATCATAACCACATAGTCAAGGCCTCATGCCAAGAATACAAATAATATTTTGTCAAGGCCTTGTCCCAAGACACTAGTTTGTCTCATGAGACCTAACGATGCATCAAGGAGCTATAACAAGCTCCACCCATCACTTAATAAGTCCAATGCATTCCTCATATGAAAAGTTTGAAACATAACATAAACATTTATATTAAAAATAGCATATGATATGTCAATACTTTAACCACAAACCATGAATGGTATAAAAATAGCACATCCACTGTCAAACATAACTCATTCGATTCAATATGGAAGATTGTATTGTATTAGATGAACCTTAATCAAGAATAATGAATGATATTGACATAGATTAAAATAATCATCAAACTATTGAGAGAAATATCCCCCTTTTTCTTGAAAACATTTAAAAGTCACACTATTTGTCAAGAATCCATTTAAAATAGATTTTTGAATCAAAGTTTCCCATACCAATTAAATTTTTTTAAAAGTAATTTTTATTTTAAAACTTTAATGTCCATATAAATAAATCCTTAAAACCATTTTTAAAACATGGAAATTAATGAGAAAGATTTAAAATAATAAATCTTTAAAACATTTTAAAATGATATTTTAGTTATAGTTCCTAACAAAAATAGATACACTTGAATAAAAATAATTGAGGTAATAAAAACATTGTAATATCATGAGGATAAAGGTATTCATGATATACTATGTCAAAGTACATTATATACACCATATAAAAGTGATTTGGTGTATAAAAACAAAGAAGTCTCAATGGAATGTAAATTGAGATGAAATCCCTTATAAAGACCGTATACTTAGGTTAAGGATAAATCAACAACATAATTATGTGTGAAAAATATAAATACAATCAATATGATTAGATATTCAGTGTAAATCAATCAGAGTACATTCACACATATTCTTGTAAAAACAACACCAATGAATTGGATATTTAACTCAACAAATGGAGATTGAGTTAAAATTACTCTTATCAAGTTCATATCGATGAATTAAGAATTTATCAATGTAGTGATTATGTGTATCAAAATTATATCCATAGAAAGGGGAGTGGAAACTATGACATAAGAAAATGAATAGTGATTCCACACATAATATTGAAGTAAAATAATCAAGGAAGTATGTGTAAAGCCGAATGAGTGGAAATTGAAATTTGTAATTCCCTTAATAGTTTGGTAACTTACGAAACATACATCCCATAAAAGATGGATCATAAAATGATGATGTAAATATCCATAAATTAAAGTATATTACACAATGAATACAATCATGGGCAGTAAACACACCACATGAAATAAATAAGCGGTGAACAATAGAAATCTCACAGAATTAAAAGTGAGATAAGAAACCCCTTTGTAATTTTTCCTTGGTAGAGGGTAGGTTAGCCTCCTGTATAATGGTGAAATAATTGTTATTTAATTATACAAGAATCATATACATTTATATGATATCATATATGATCTTTTAACATTTCTTTGTTAATAATATCATAGTATTATCGTCGTTTCGGGTGTTAAATTACTCATTTTCTTTTATATGTTTTGTTACATAAGCTATGTTTGTTAAGGATAGGTTGTATCTTATTCATATACAGAATGATATCAAGTTCTTAAAAATTATTTTTAATCATAAAATGAGAATTAGACTTGAATGGATATGATGGGGAATGAATCTCATCGCGTTCGTGAAGACGGTAGTCCGTACGTATGCACGAGCGATAATATCATTATTTTGATATTAAAATCATATTTAATTGGATGGTATATCATATATACAGAATCATTATCATGTTATACTTATTATTTACATGAATTACACATAATTATTATAACCATCCATATAATAATGTATTGAATAACAATTACACCACGACGTGGAGACGGTAGGCCGTACGTACACACGTATGGTGACATGTCATTCAAAGGATGGATAGAATAATGAATATGGTTGTAAAATATTTATAATAACATCACAGTATATAAAATATACTGGAGTTATTATTTTAGAATGTAAATAATAAAGAATGAAGAAGTTGAAGAAGAAAGGAACTCGAAAGAGGGCTGTGAAAACATTACCTCTTCTTCGGGTTCTTCCTTTTGATTTGGTCAAAAGGGCTTCTTAGGTTAGATTTATGATCAAACTAAGGCCTCTAGGTTTAAGTGAGGGAAGTTGAGAGAAACTTTGGGTAGGGGTTGGCCGAGCCAAAAGGCTTTGAAGGTGTAAATTAGAGAGAAAGGGGAGTACCCTTTTATAAGAGGGGTGAGGGGCACATTTGGAAAAGCTAGAAATATTATTTTAAAATAAATTCATTTTCAGTTTCTAATGGCTCCAAAGTGAATTATTTAAAGGTTAAGGTGGGGATGGGTCTAATTAATTTCAACCAATAGATTTTAGACAGGTTTGGGTCACTATATTAACCTTATCATTTATACTAGCTATTTGTTAAATAGTTTGACATTTACCATGTCTCTTTGTATTTTTATATTATATAGTTAATAAACATTATATATGCCTCCAAGAGACCCCACAAGTGGTCCATTAATGATATAAATATCATTATATAAGTCATTTGTCCAAACCATATATTTTTAGGAATAGAATATCAATTAATAATATAATATTTATTTTAAAAACTCTTTTATGTCAATTTTAACACTATTGGGTATTTTGTTTTTGATAATTTCATAACAGCATTATTACATCAAAAAAATTTATATAAAAATCATAATATGTCATATTAACCTATAAAATTAGTGTAATTCATAAAAAGTCTCAAATTACATTTATTTATATATTTATAATATCAATTATTTTAATATTTCATTAATTAGGTAATTACTGCATCACCATTGTGTCATAAATAAATTAAATTATTTAATTTATAAAAATTATAAATAAAATACCATTATGTAGGAAATATTTTTATCTTTATTATGAATATTTATAATCGAATTTATATTATGTATAACCATATATTAAAAATGTTTTAGTTATTAAACTTTGATTTTATCTCTTTTAACTCTTCTTTGAATTAAATAATAATAAATGTCCTAATCTAATCCAAGTGGACCTAAATGATAATATTTTATTCCTAAGGTTGTTTTTGGTCGAGATAAACTTTTCCAACAGAATTAGGACATGTGTTAGGGTAATATTAATATCATTTTTACCCTTAATTATCCTATTTACTTTTAATTGTGGAAAATAAAAGTAAAAAGTTACTATTAACCAAAAATTATTTTCATCTCATTGAACCACATTTTACTCCTTGATATTAGCCGTGTCTCTCAGATTTTCGAAATTACACTCATAGAAGTGGTAAATATAAGTTTTATGCAAATTTATAAATTCTCCTAGGAGGTGGGTAAAAGACGTTGAAAAGTTCAATAAAATTTATATATATATAAAATTATTCTAAACTAACTCCAATGAATTAAATTGAACTTATATAGGTATTATGTATCTATTTTGACCTTAATTAAATTTAAATAAAATAAATAATTATTTAAATAAAAATTCAGTTTTAAACTATAACTCAGTGTTTTTCACTATTCATAAAAAATTGAACATTTTCAGAAAAATACCAAAATTTCACCATAGGCTAATTTTGATATTCAAAATCCAAAAATGTTGTCCATTTTGAAAGATAAAATTTATAAAATTTCAAAAAGTGGGTATTACTATTCATAACGGCTAGTTTGATTGGTTGTGGTGTGTGTTAGAACTCGAAATTGCGTACAACACACGCTACTGTATTATTCAAAGGAAAGTGTACCCTAGAAGCTTGGGGTGTTACATTAGACATTAAATAATTAAATTTATTTATCACACAATGATGATGCAGTTATTATCTTATTAATGAAAGATTAAAATAATTGATATTATAAATATCCAAATAAATGTAATTTGATACTTTTGATTAATTTCACTAATTTTTTATGTTAATATGAAATTTTAGTGTTGATTAAATAATTTTTCTTTGAAGAAATCATTCTGTTATGATTTTCACAAAAACCAAATACTAAATAGTGTCAGAATTGATATACTTGGGTTTTCAAAAAAAAATACAATATTTTTAATTGATATAATATTCCTAAAAATCTAAGGTTCGGCCAAAGGACTTAGATGAGGTTATATATATTAATAATTAAACACTTGGGGTTCTCTTGACTTGTTATAGTAAGTTTATTAACCATATAATATAAAAATACAATGAGACATGGTAAATGTCAAACTATTTAACTACGAGTTAAATCTAAAAGATAAGGTTAATATGGTGACCTAAACCTATATAAAACCTATTGGTTGAGAGGTTTTAGACACATACCCACCTTAGAGTCTAAATAAATCATTTTTAATCCATTATAATCCTAATATGATTTTATTATAAAATAATATTTCAAGATTTTCCTAAAGTGACCCTCACCTCTCTTATAAAAGGTTACTTCTGATTCTCTTAATTTTACACCTCCAAAGCCATTTTTCTTGGGAAAAACCCGCCCAAATATCCTCAAAACATTCCTCCCTTAATCCTATAGGAATTCATTTAGTTATAAATCCAACCTAAGGATCCATTTTGATCAAATCAAAAGGAAGAACTCGAAGAAGAGGTAAATATTTCACCACCTCTTTCAAGTTTTTTTCTTCTTCCGATTCCTCTTTCTTTGTTGTTTTAATTATAAAATAAAAGATCCAGTATATTATATATATTTTTATGTTATTATAAAAATGGTACAACCATATTCATTATTCTATCCATTATATGAATGAAAAAGTCACCATATTTGTGTACGTACGGCTTACCATCTCCACATCATGGTGTAGTTTGTTATTCAAACACTTCATTATTTGGATGGGTATAATAATGAGTATAACTAAGGTAAATAATAAATATATCTTGTTATTTATTCTTTATATATGATATACCATCCAATTACATACGATTTTACAATCAATATAATGATATTCTTGCTCGTGTGTACGTACGGATTACTGTCTCCACGAACGCGATGAGATTCATTCCCCATCATAATCATTCAAGAATAATTTTCATTTTATGATTAAAAAAATGTTTAAGAACATAATATCATTATGGATATGAATAAAATACATCCTACCCATAACAAACATGGCTTACGTAACAGATCATATAAAGGAAAACAGACCAGTTGACACTTGAATTTATGATATTTCTAAAATATTATTAACAAAGCAATATTAGGGGATCATATATGATATCATATTTATGTATATAATTTTTTTATAATTTAATAACAATGATTTAAATATTATATAGGAGTTTAATGTACCCTCGACCAAGAAAAAGTACAAGGTAAGGGTTAATTCCACAATCTCTTTGTTATCTGAGTTTGTTTTTACGTAAGTACCTACTGGGAACTCTTTATCATCCACATCTGTGTTTTCTTAAAAATGCATTGATTTTTTTTTTAATATTTACTATACAATGGTTTACATTCATTTATACCCTTATTTGACCTTATATGTTTTGAAAGGATTCTTTCTGTCATTTTCCAAACAAGGTACTTTATGACCTTTTTGACAAAAATTAAGGTATGAAAGTTTTTTAACTTATACGGAAAGTTTGGATATTTCCTACCATTATAACATCATTGAATCTTACCTTAAAAGATTATAAGAATAATTTCAAAATAAATTTTTTCTTTTAAAATTATATTACTTTTAAATGATTTCAAAATAGAATAAGATATTTCTCTAATTTTTTTTGATTTCATCTATGTCAACATCCTTTTGATGGATTTTAAGCTTGTTTGAAGTTGATTTATTATGATACAAATTTTATATATTGTATTGAAGGTTTTGTGATATATTTGAATATGGATGTGTTATTCTTATACAATTCATGTTTTATAGATAAAGTATTTACATTTTGTATGCTAGTTTTAATACAAATTTTTATGTTATGTTTAAACCTTTTCATATGAGGAATGCATTAGACTTAGTAAGTGACAGGTTGAGTCTATATATCTCATAAATTCATTTGTAGGTCTCATGAGACAAACAAGTGTCTTGGCTCAAGGCCTTGACAAAATTTTATTTGTAGTCTTGGCAAAAGGGCTTGACTATGAGGTTATAAAGTCTCACATTATGCATTCCATCATTATGAAATTAGCTATTTATATTACATGTGATTATTTGAATAGTTTAATATCCATGTGAATAAGTAAATGGAATTATTTGATCTTATATTTTCCATATTATGATGAATTTTATGTTTAAAAGGATTTTTTAGTCTTCTAAATTGCCTTAATTTTTTTTGCTTATTTATGAAAATTTACACTATATTGTTATCCTTACTGAGATTCTGAGATCACCCATTTCTATGTTTTATTTTTCCCAAGATGTGAAGAATTATTTTATGGTTGACCTATAGGTATTGGCTAAGGATATAAGTGTGTTCAAAAGGGGACAAAATTTTGTTGATGTTTTTATTTCATGATGTAATGTAAATCTTTTGAATGTATCTAGTACTTCCAAGGCTATTAAACTGATTAGTTTTTTGGGACATAATTCCTTGTATCATGACAATGTTATGTAATAATACACTGACTCTGGGTAACTGGGGTCGGGGTGTTACAATTGGTATCATAGGAAGTTTAGTAAAAACCTTGGAAAATAGATTTAGAAAAACTCAAATTATAGAACACTACCCTAGGATAAAATTTGAGGATTAGTATAGAATAACTTCCTAGAATTTTGGTACTATAGAGATTTTGTGAGTTTTCCAAGAAATACATCCTTGTCTGGATATGAGCTGGTAGAGGGGGCTCTGGAACTGATGTACCTAGTGGTAAAACTCGAAAATACCGCTTTGAGCTAGACTCGAATGAGAATTGGTGCACGATAGCAGGCCGTACTGCACTCTTGGTTACAACACTCCCAAGGGATATGCTTAGGATAATTCTCATTTTCTTTAAAATCCATTATAAAGGGTTTATGAGTATATACTTCCTCAAAGAAATCATTTTTATTATTATGAATTATATCCATAAACTGTTCAATTTATGTTATGTGTTTTACAAGTTCAGTATTATGTATTGTGATTCATAAACTAATCTAATGTATGCCATTGTTTAGAAATGGTTCCTAGAGGAAGTAATGGAAATAGTATCAATACAAATAATCCATGTAGGTATTTCTCTCCTACTCAAGATAATTATAGTGGAGTTGGTTATGCAACTGGTGCTGATCAGCTTATCACTATATTGGGACAACTCACTAAGGTTATGAATAATAACCTTACCTGTATGGAGCACCCTGATCCACAATGCAGAGGATCAATGTTAGACCACTTCATGAGGAAACAACCACCAACATTCAATTGGAGTACAAATCTGTTAGTATCTAAGCAATGGATAAGTTCCTTAGAGAAAATATTCCATGCTGTGGGGAGTAGAGAAAGGGAACAAGTTTTCTAGACAGTTTTTCGCCTCACAGGAGATACAGATCAAGGGTGGTCATTAATGAAAAACACTAGGGAAGATGAATAAATATAAAATATGGAATTGAGAGATTTTAAAGATATTTTAATTGAAAAATACTTTCCTCATGACCATCGAGCGGATATGGAAAGACAATTTTTGAGTCTAAGGGAAAAGGTGGTTGAGAATGTTTCAAAGTATGAGGATAACTTTATAATGTTAGAAAGGAATGAAATAGATTATATACGTAACCCAAGGAGTAAGATTGATCGATAATTTGATGGGTTAAAACCATTTCTCCATCGATCATTAGTCTCACAATCCTTCTCATCACACGAAGATATTGTCTCATGTGCTATCAAGATAGAAAAGAAATTCTCAAAGTCTTATAACTTTAAGAAAATGAAGAGAAAAAGAGATCTGCTAAATACTGTGGAAATGTAAATAAAGGGAATAATGGAAAGGTTGAATATCCAACCTATGGGAAATGTGGGAAGAAACACCCTGGTACTTTCCTGAAGGGAAGGAGATTCTGTTACAAGTGTGGTGAAAAAATCCACCAAGATCGTGATTGCAAGGGAAAGAAAAAGGTTGTCAATGTTTAATGCTACAATTGTAGAGAAAAGGGGCATTATGAAAATTAATTTCCTAAGACCCAAGGGAACTTATGTCAGAAAATTCCATGGGAGAAAGGCCAAGGTTATGTATTCACTATTGCTGAGGTTGAAGATCTGAAAGATGTGGTGGTAGGTAATTTAATGGTTTCCTCAAGTTTAGACAATGCTTTATTTGATCCTGGATCATCGCATTGCTTCATATATTCCCAGTTTTCTAAGAAAATTAGATATTTCCAATTTGATTTAACAAGGGAGTTGTTAGTAAAAACTCCTAAGAGAAGTATCTTTGCAACAATGTTTTGTGAATTAGTTCCCATTAGGGAATATAAATGTTCTTTATTTACTGATCAAATCATCATACCCATTATTGAATTTGATATAATCCTTGGTATATATCGGCTTTTGGACCATGATGTGAAAATTTATTGTAAGAAGAAGGAGGTTACAATTATCGATGATGATAAGAAGTACCTTATCTTTAGAGAAAAAGCATCACCATCTGATTCTTATCTAGATCTACCCTCAATAGCTATACTAAATTCAATTATTGGAGAAGAAGAGAATGAAATAACTATGGGTGAGGAAAATAATTTTCAAATAGAGGATGTACCTATTGTGGAAGAATATGTTTATGTGTTTCTTGAGGATTTACCTGGATATCCTCCAGAATGAGAAATTGAGTTTTCCATTGATTTAATTCCTGGTTCATGGCCCATATCGAAGACCCCTTATAGAATGGCCACTGTGGAATTAGTGTAACTAAAGAAACAATTAGAGGAATTGAGTAATAAGGGATTTATTCACCCGAGTGTTTATCCATGGGGAGCCCCTATCCTTTTTGTAAATAAGAAAGATGAATCTATGAGGTTGCGCATTGACTACAAAGAGATCAATTCTATAACAATAATGAACAAGTATCCCCCACCTCGCATTGATGATTTATTCAACCAACTTCATGGAGCTCAATATTTTTCAATGATTGACCTTCGATCTAGATATCATCAGTTGTGTGTGATGAAGTAAGACATTCTGAAAACAGCATTTCGAACTAGGTATGGGAATTACGAGTTTATAGTAATGCCTTTGGGATTGAATAATTCACCCTCTGTCTTCATGGATCTAGTGAATATAGTTTTCAAGGAATATCTTGAAGAAATTTTAGTGGTATTTATTAATGATATATTAGTATCATCTAATATCTATGAATACCATGAGAATCACTTGGGCATTATTATAAATACTCTTAGAATAAATGAATTATATGGGAAGTTTAGCAAGTGTGAATTTTGGCTCCCGGAGATTTCTTTTCTTGGACATATTGTTTCTAAGGATGGAATCTCTGTTGATCCTTCAAATACCAAGGCAATACAAGAATGGCTAGCACCGACGAGTATAATTGAGGAATACCGTTTTATTGATTTAGCAGGTTATTATCGACATTTCCTTCAGAAGTTTTCCCGATTGGCTAACCCATTAACCAAGCTCACACATAAAGGTGTTAAATTTGTTTGGAAAAAAGTGTGTGAAGAATGTTTTGAAGAACATAAGAGAAGATTAGTTAATTATCCTATCTTGAATCTACCATCGGGGAATGATTATTTTTTTATTTATAGTGATGATTCAAATAAAGTACTTTGTTGTGTCCTTATGAAGAATGATATAGTTATTGACTATGCATCACGATAGCTAAAAATTCATGAGCAAATCTATCTTACTCATGATTTTGAGTTAGCAGCTATAATCTTTGCTCTGAAAATATGGATACACTATCTCTCTAGTAAAAAATGTTATATTTATACTGATCACAAGAGTTTGAAGTATATTTTCTCTCAGAAATAACTCAACATGAGGCAAATATGATGGCTTGAACTACTCAATAATTATGATTTCACAATACACTACCACCTGGGGAAGGAAAATAAGGTGGAAGATGCTTTGGGCAGAAATGATCATGGAGTTTTGAACAAGATGGGAGTTGAAAGGGATCCTATTTTTATGGATCTAGTAAAGATGGATATGGGAATAACCATGGAAGGTGAACCATCAATACTTTTTCAAATGGTTTCAAAACCATCTTTACTATAAAGGATAAAGAGTTCTTAGATTGATGATGAGGAGTTTCAAAAGAAGATTAAAGTTTTGAATGATGGTAGATTGAGTGACTTTGTATATGAAGATGGAATTTTGAAATTTGGGAGGAGACTTCATGTTCCTAACATACCTGATCTAAAAAGGGAATTATTTTATGATGCTAATAGCTCAAATTTCTCTATACACCATAGGAGCACCAAGATATATAGGTATTTGAAGGAACATTTTTGGTGGGACAACATGAAGAGGGAGATTGATGATTTTGTGTCAAGATGTATGTTTTGTCAACAAGTGAAAGCTAGAAGACGCAACCTAGAGGATTCATGAAACCTCTTCCCATAACTGAGTGGAAATGGGATAATATTATGATGGACTTTGTCAGGGGGCTACCAAACACTCCTAGAAGGAATGATGCAATATGGGTCACTGTTGATCGTCTTACCAAGTCAGCACATTTTCTTGATATATAAGAAGATTTACCACTTTAATGTCTGTAAATACTATACATTATTGATGTTTTAAGACTCAATGGTGTACCCCTATTGATTGTTTCTGATCATGATCCCCATTTTATATCATGATTCTGAAAAATTCATCAGAAGGCCCTAGATACTGAACTTCATTTGAGCTCTGCCAACCGCCTTCAAACTGATGGACAATCAAAATGGACTACTGAAACCTTAGAAGACATTTTGAGATCTTGCTCACTTGACTTTCAAGGTATGTGGGATCAATATTTACCTCTAGTAGAATTTTCCTATAATAATATATTCCATTCAAGTATTCAGATGGCACCATATGAAGTGTTATATGGAAAGAGATGTCACACACCAACTTGTTGGGATAAATTTTGGTGAAAGAAAACTCGTAGGCCCAGAACTTATTGAGGAAACAATGGATAAAGTAAAGATTATCCAAAACCACATCAAAGCTGTCAAAAGTAGGCAAAAGAGCTATGCCGATAACCGAAGGAAGGATTTGGAATTTAAAGTAGGAGACCTTGTTTTCGTGAAGGTATCTCCATGGAAGGGTGTTATACGTTTTGGTAAGAAGGGTAAATTGAGTTCCAAGTACATCAGAACTTTGGAAATTCTATAATGAATTGGATTTGTAGCTTATTGTTTGGAAATTCCTCCAAGTCTCTCCAAAGTTCATGATGTGTTCCACGTATCACTTTTAAGAAAATACATGCCTGAACCAATGCATGTACTCACCTATGAGGAAATTGAACTGGAACATGATACGTCTTATTTTTAAGAGCCTATCAAAATTCTTGATACAAGATAACAAGTGCTGAGAAACCGAATGACTCATCTAGTAAAAGTTATTTGGAGAAACCATAAGATGGAAGAGGCAACATGAGAACCAGAGGAACTTATGATGAAGAACCACCCGAATCTTTTTGTGCTTTAGTATTATAGAAATTTCGAGGAAACAATTATTTGAAGGAGGTAAGAATTTAACACCCCAAGCTTCCACGATACGTTTCCCTTTTAATAATTCAATAGCTTGCATTGTACGCAACTTCAAGATTCTAACACCCCGCGACCAATCAAACTAGCTGTTATGAATAATAATACCCACATTTTTAAATTTTATAAATTTTATTTTTCAAAATGGACTTTATTTTTGAATTCGGAATATCTAAATTAGCTTAGGGTGATTTTTTGGCATTTTCTGAAAACTTTCATTTTTTGATGAATAGTGAAAAACACTACGTTATTGGTTAAAACCAACTTTTTATTTAAATAATTATTTATTTTATTTAAATTTACTTTAGGTAAAAAGAGTTACATAATACCTATATAATTTCAATGTAATTCATTGGAGTCATTTTATAATAAGTTTAGCTATATAAAAATTTTATTGTACTTTTTTTGTCTTTTACCCACCTCTTAGAAGCATTTACAAATTTGCATAAAACTTAATTTTACCACTTCTGTGAGTTTTATTTCAAAAATACAAGAGAAATGGTAAATATTAGCAAGTAAAATTTTCTTCAATAAGATGAAAATATTTTTTGGTGAATAGTAACTTTTGACTGTTATTTTCCACTCTTAAAAGCAAATAGGGTAATTAAGGGTAAAAATGATATCATAATTACCATAACACTTGTAATAATTCTATTGGATAAGTATAATTAGACCAAAAAAACCCTTGTAATAAAATATGATCCTCTTTTTTCCACTTGGATTAGATCAGGACATTTATTATTATTTTATTTAAAGAAGAGTTAAAAGAGTTAAATTCAATATTTAATAACTAAACTGTTATTAATATAGGGTTATACATAATATAAATTCAACAATAAATATTCATTATAACGATAAAAATATTTCCTACATAATTTTATTTTTTTATAATTTTTATACATTAAATAATTTAATTTATTTATGAAAAAATGATGATGCAATAATAACCTTATTAATGAATGATTAAAAGAATTGATATTATAAATATCCAAATAAATGAAATTTGATACTTTTGATGAATTCCAATAATTTATTATGTTAATATGACATGTTAGGGTTTATTAAATATGTTTTTTTCTAAGTAATAATGTTTTTATGATTTTTAAAAAAAGTAAATACTAAATAGTGTCAAAATTGACATAATTGAGTTTTTAAAACAAATACTATATTATTAATTGATATAATATTCATAAAAATATAAGTTTTGGAAAGATAACTTAGATAAGGCTATATATATTAATAATTAACCACTTGGGGTTCTCTTGTCATGTTATAGTAAGTTTATTAACCATATAATATAAAAATACAAAGAGACATGGTAAATGTCAAACTATTTAACTAAGAGTTAAATCTAAAATATAAGGTTAATATGGTGAGATAAACTTGTATAAAACCTTTTTGTGGAGTTTTTTTCGACCCATAAATACCTTATCCTCTAAATTAATCATTTTGGAGCCATTAGAAACCGAAAATGATTTTATTATAAAATAATATTTCAAGCTTTTTCTAAAGTGACCGTCACCTCTCTTCTAAAAGGGTACTTCCGATTCTCTTAATTTCACACCTCCAAATCCATTTGCCTCGGACAAAACCTACCCAAATATCCTCCCAACTTTTATTCCTTAATCCTAGAGGCCTTACTTTAGTCAGAAATCCAACCTAAGGAGCCATTTTCATCAAATCAAATGGAAGAACCCAAAGAAGATGTAAATATTTCATCACCTCTTTCAAGTTTTTTTCTTCTTCCGCTTCCTCTTTCTTTGTTGTTTCCATTATAAAATAATAAATCCATTATATTCTATATACTGTGATGTAATTATAAAAATGGTACAACCATATTCATTATTCTATCCATCATATGAATGACAAAGTCACCATATGTTCGTACGTATGGCTTACCGTCTCCACGTCTTAGTGTAGTTTGTTATTCAAACACTTCATTATTTTGATGGGTATAATAATGAGTATAACTTATTTAAATAATAACTATAACATTTTATTGATTTTTTATATATTATATACCATCCAATTACACACGATTTCACCATCAATATAATGATATTGTCGCTCGTGTGTATGTACAGATTACCGTCTCCACAAATGCGATGAGATTCATTCCCCATCATAATCATTCAAGAATAATTTTCATTTTATGATTAAAAAAATGTTTAATAACTTAATATCATTCTAGATATTAATAAAATACATCCTATCTGTAACAAACATGGCTTACGTACCTGAGCATATAAAGGAAAATAGATCAGTTAACACCCAAAATGATGATATTACAAAAATATTTTTAACAAAGCAATATTAGAGAATCATATATGATATCATATTTATGTGTATAGATTTTTTATAATTTAATATCAATTATTTAACAATTATACAGGAGGTTAATGTACCCTCGACCAAGGAAAAGTACAAGGTAAGGGTTAAATCCACAATCTCTTTACTATCTGAGGTTGTTTTTACATAAGTATCTACTGGAACCTCTTTATACTCCAAATTCGTGTTTTCTTAAAAATGTATTTCAATTTTTTTAATATTTACTGAACAATGGGTTAAATTCCTTTATACCGTTATTTGACCTTATATGTTTTGGAAGAAATCTTTCTGTTGTTTTCCAAACCAGGTACTTTATGACCTTTTCGACAAAATTAAGGTAAGAATGTTTTTTAACAAATATGGGGAGTGCATCTATTTTATGCATTTATAACATCGTCAAAGATTCTCTTACAATATTATAAGAATATTTTAAAAATAAACGTTTTCTTTTATAATTATATGACTTTTAAATGATTTCAAAATAGAAAGAGATATTTCCTTAAAAAAAGTTTTGATTTCATCTATGTCAACATCCATTTGATGGATTTTAAGTTTGTTTTAAGTTGATTTATTATGATACAAATCGTTCATATTGTATTGAAGGTTTTGTGATATTTTTGACCATGGATGTGTTATTCTTATACCATTTATGGTTTATGGACAAAGTATTAAAATTTCATATGCTAGTTTTAATACGAATGTTTATGTTATGCTTAAACCTTTTCATATGAGGAATGTATTGGACTTAGTAAGTGACGGGTGGAGCCCGATATAGCTCCTAGATGCATCGGTAGGTCTCAAGATACAAACTAGTGTCCTGTCACAAGGCCTTGAAAAAATATTATTTGTAGTCTTGGCACAAGGCCTTGACTATGTGGTTATGATGTCTGGAATTATGCATTCAATCATTATGAAAGTGGCTATTGATATTTCATGTGATTATTAGACTAGTAGAATATCCATGTGAATAAGTAAATGAAATTATTTGATTTTATATTTTCTATATTATGATGAAGTTTAAGTTTAAAAGGCTTTTGTTTTTTTCTTATATATTGCCTTAAATGTTTACGCTTATTTATGAAAGTCTCTGTTATATTGTTATCCTTACTGAGCATCTGAGATCACCTCTTTATATATTTTATTTTTCTCAGGGTGTGAAGAAGTATTTTATGGTTGAAATGTAGGGATAAGGCAAGGATATAAGTGTGTTCAAAAGGGGAAAATTTTTTGTTGATGTTTTTATTTTATGATGTAATGTAAAACTTATGAATGTATCTAGTACTTCTAAGGCTACTAAACTGATCGGACTTTTGGGACATGATTCCTTGTATCATGTAAATGTTATGTAATAATTCACCGAATCTGGGTAACTGGGGTCGGGGTGTTACAATTACTTGATGTAATTAATTAGTAATTTTAATTCATGTTAATTTTTAATTATAAACCATTATTCACTAAATATATTACTATTTAATGAAAAACATAAATAATATTTTTTATTATATAAATCATATTTATATACATTAATATATATCAATGTATATAATATATAATATTTATTTTCATTATCAATAATCATCTAATTAATAAAATGTTTAATATTTTTCTCAATTTACTTATTTTTAATATTAATTTGTTTAATTTTTATTTTTCATATATCTATATATTTAATACACACTATTTATTAGTATTTATAATTTATATATAGTAAAATAAATTTATTAATTCTTATCAATAATTATTTAATTAATAAAATTTGTAATGTTTTTTTAATAAACTCATTTTTTATTTTTTATTTAATTATTTCATTTTATTTATTCAGACCTTTATCAGCACTATGAAAGTAATGATAATGGATCCCTTTATGAGTGCTAATAATATAGCACTGATAAAGGGTACCCTTTATCAGTGCTAATAATAAAGCGTTGTCAAAGGTTACCATTTATGAGTGCTAAAACTAAAGCACTGATAAAGGGTTAAATTTATCAGTGATTTCTTTAGTGCTGATAAAGATTCCATTTATCAGTGCTTTTTTCTAGTGCTGATAAATACCAGTGCTATTTAGTAGTGGTTAGTCAGATATGATGTTTGAGGAATGAGGTTTGTTTCCTATAATCCCACCGAATAATTTTGGACCTACCATTCGATATGCAAAGGACCTTGAGAGATCCTTAGTTAGTAAAATTAATGCTACTGAACAGTTAGAGAGGCTAGATTCTAGAAGTGTGTTTACACCAATTTTTCCCCTTCACCTATTGTTCCTAATATTCAAGTGGATATATTCTTGAAAATATACTTGGAATATTATAATGAGAAGATATTATCTAGGTTAGGTAGGAAATTAAATAACCAACCTGCCTTAGTTACAAACCTTAGTAAAAAGGATGATAGAAATGTGTTGGATTTGGTTATTCAACATATTTAGCCTAAAATGTTACATCATATCCAAGAAGTTGAGATAGAAAACCACTGTTTTTACAGTGAGTTAGATTCTTTAAAATAAAATATTTATGAAATGAGATCATCTTTTTATGATTCCATGGAAGCCTTTATAGAGAGTGTGGAGATCCTTAATTTTTTGGATTTTGGTTCAAGTGCTCCTCATGGTCCTTTTTTTTGATTTTTAGGTGATCAGATATATTTTGAGGGAAGAAATTCATGCTACTTATACTTCTAGTGTTGTTCCAGACTAGACACATGAAAACTTTAGTAGGATGTGAAACAAAAATTTTTATGTACTCATGTTGATTACATAATATAACAAGAACATGAAAGATGATAGAGAGACTATAAAAAAGTCTATAAAATATCATATCTTGAGAATATACTCTAAGCATGAGTTAATTATTTATTTTATGTTTTGACTAAGAATTAGAGGATTCCCCCTTTGACCAAATCCTTCAAAGAGTAGGAAAACTAGTTAAAGATTCTTACTCCAGTGTTTCAGAGATTAATGGAAAATAAGCAATAAATTTCAGTGCTATGGAGAGAGGTGGTTCTATAATAATGGATTTTATAAATCTCATGAAGAAATTTCTACATGTCCATGGGACCACTTTAGTGGATTAGGAAGAAATTCCCATTACAGTAAATTTTACTCCTCCTAACACTAATCTAGAGTTTTTCTGTCCAGGATATAACATAGATCCTCATTCACCTTTTCCAGTAAGATTTCAGACTTTTTCTCTTACTCTTAGACAAGTAGTGAAATACCTTAGACCCATTATCCTTAAAGGAACTCATTCACTTACTAAAATTCCTACAACAGTTCCTACTATTTCCATAGTCTCTAATATTTATCCCTCTACATCAAACAAGGACAATGTCAAAACACCTCTTGACCCTTCATCCCAACCCAAATAATGTTGACATTTATACTTTTGTCTTTGATTGTTGTTTTGGCTATAATGTTTTGATGAAATTTTTTGGATATCATTCCACTAATTATAAATGGAAACTATCTTCTTTTTAATATTATTTTTCTATGTTTTTTATTTTCTTATTAATTTTTTTATAATCCCAAAGGTGGGAGAACTTTATTGGAATTTATTTCATTCCTTTTTAGTGATATTTCTTTGATGAAATGAATGTAATTTTTTCCTTTGATACCTTACTTATTTGTATTTCCTTTGACACTATTTGTTCTTTCAATAATCTTTGATCCAATTATATTTTAATTACTTTATTTGAAACAATATTCTTATTATCTTTTATACCATATGTATAAAATACTATTATTTTCCTTTGATGTTATGTTTTTAAAATTACATGATTTGTGATCATCCAAAAAGGGGTGATTTTTGACCTCCCTGTTTTAATGATCACCAAGTCATGTTTATTCTGATATTAATGAGAATTATGTTTTGAATTATAATTTTACATTATAAGGAATATTTGTAAATTTTTTGTAAAGTCTGAGAAAGTCTCAGTGCCAAGGATGAGACATTGTTAGAAAGTCTCACTACCAAGGATGAGTCACCTCTATGGATGACTCACTACCATGATATAAAATTGGATAATTATTGAAATGAATCACCATTATCATGAGTTACCCTTGGGATCCAAAATTGTAAAATTATTAGAAAGACTCACCGCTGGAGTGGAGTCAGCATTATCCTGACACACCACTAGCTAAAGTCATAGCCATAAGTTCTTTCGATTCAAAAGAGACCCCGCCAGAATGTGTCTGACTACTAGACTAAGTCACTACAAGACTTAGACACTGCTGGTGACTTGTCACCATCATAATGAATCACATCCAGTGTTTATGTTTATTTTAAATTAAAATTTTCTAATGGCTATTTTATCAAATTAAATACCAAAGTTCATTTCAATTCTTGTTAATTAAATGTTATATAGGTATTCATTAGAGAACGTGTCAGCCTTGAGTACAAGGATATATAATATCCATATGATTCTATTTGCTACTGAATTCTGGTGATAAAAGAATAAGAAAAATACCTCTGGTGAGAGATAAGTGAACAAGTTGCTAACATGTAGATACACAGAGAGAGTTGTACTTACGTAGTGAGTTGAGGGAATATTGTAAGTATTTGAAGAAAACCATCAGCTAATATCTTTGTAACCTACACTCAACTGAGGAATCTGGAGCACAAAATATATCCAGCACCTTCCTATAGTCAAGAACAAAGAGTTTATAACACTTGTTTTTGATAAAACTTCTAAAACATGACTTAAGCCTTAGTTCAAATCACATTCAGGGAGTCACGAGATATAGAGCAAAGAAGATCAAGCAACACTATCCCTTTACATCTTTTATTTACTCCATCCAGTTATTTTCATTTAAACAATGATCATTTTGTATTAATCTATATTTCTAAACACACACACTATCTCTTACTTTAAATTTAAAGATTCTAAAATATCTTCTCAAAACTATCATTACTTATATTTTTTCATGTATCGTTGTAGAGGTATGGTTGTGGTTTGTTTTATCTATACTCCCATGAAAACTGTGGAAGATGTCCCTATATATCCTTGACATTTTTCACACTATTATTACACCCATTCCAGGTTGTGGATCAAAAGTTTTTTTTATATAAAATGCTTGGTAGAAGTGATTTATAAGTGGTGAGGACTAAGTCTTATCTTTATATTGAACCTATTTTTTTTAAATTCTACTATTGGTTTTGTTTGATTTTTTTTCAAATATTTAAAATTGAATCTATTTTAAAATATAAAAAACCATTACTTTGATACTGAAACTTAATTAGTGTTTATATAATATTTTTAATTAGTAAATTTATTTCAAAGGTTAAAGGAATATTATATTTTCCTTTTACTGAGACCTAATTAATCTTTGAGAATTATTTTAAAAGGTCAATATTTATATATATCATATTTTTTGGTTAACTGGGACATATTTAGATTAGTTGGGTGATTTTATTTATACTTGATTTTAATAGATTTTTTTGGTACCCAATTCACCCCCTCTTGAGATACTCACCCCAAAAAACAAAAAAATATGGTTTCATATAGCCCTTTACATTTTCAGGTCAAAGGTGGAGAAAAAATACATCAGGGAGGAAATGGTGGAATCATAAATTCATAGCCATGAAATTTTAGAGTATTAGATAGAGGATGAATTTATAAAATTATTGATAATAAAATCCAAATGGTGGGAATATTGAACCCAAACCAATGTTTAGTGTTGGATATTTTTAAATTACAGATATTAAAAACATGAAGATACTGACTAGTCCAGTAGAATAAAGTGATTTCCATCACTTAATCCACAGTGAGTTATAATTTACAACTTAGGAAAAGATATAATGATCACCATTGTGATATCTGGATATTGAAGGATGAAAATGATATATTTATTCAAGTTTAGAATTATTATCACCCACAAGAAGTTTCACAATCTATTGTGTAAGATATCAAATTTCCTGGAGGTAACTTCTTGTTTAATTTTTTGTTTTAATCCCTTAATATTGGATAATTAAATGTTTACCAAGTGTATAAGGAATATCAGGGGGTGTTATAGGGGTTTGGGACATGAAATAAAGGGAAATAGGTCCATCCTGTTCATGTTTCACAGTTGACGCATGGTTATTGTAAACCGTGCAAGTGGGAGAGAAAAACCATGAAACCTTAGACATAGTCATTTTACCTGGATGATATATGTTTTTTCAAACAGTATGGGATACCAAGGTAACCATGTGAATTGTACCCCTCTTAGAGAGGTTGATTCATGTTTGGTGCATGGTTTGGAAAATATTTAGGCCAAACCATGTGCCCCATTAAAAGTGAGGATTTACCATTTCCCCCCTCAGGATTTTAAGGTCTCTCACTAAATTTATTCCCTCATTTTTCCTCCAGTAGCCCTAGTGAAGAACCATTTCAACTAATACTTCCCAAGGATCAATTTAGTTCTATTCTAGTCTATTTATAGTGTCATTGGGTATGAATCAAAGATCCAGTAAAGTCAAATGCTTATATTATTTCTCTTTTTTTTGGATTAGGTCTTGTGGTTTCATTCTTCTTATTTTTTTCCCTTAAATTTTTTTACAGTAGATCTTAGCTTGTATCTTTAGAGGGTGTTTGAATCTGATTCAAAGGCCGATGTTAAGAGAGAAGTCATCTATATATTATTGGTAGGTAGTCTATAGGTTATATCCCATAGTCTTGTTGTTGATTTTTTTATGTGTGGCTGTGATATTTCTTCCCTCTTAATGTGAATTTGATTCCTCTAGTAACATTTGATAAAATGGTTGGATAGACGATGATATAGACCCCTCATGATACCTGTGGTATTCATTGAGATTTATTAGTCTAGTTTAGGGCCATCCATGGGGTGCTCCAACATTCCTAAACATGGAAAATTGTAATGTTAAGAATAAAGTTACTTTGTGTTGAAATAGAGACCATGATAAATATGTTGAAATAGTAGTTTGAATTATAAAGAGTCACTAATGGTCTTCATGTCTAGTCATTAAAAATGGAATAAGGAATTGTTTGAACAAATATGAGAATGATTAAATGGAATAAAGTGAATGTGTCAAATGACTTATATATTTGTAATTGATTTGTGTAATTGGGATAATACATGTGAACTGTTGAATTATGTGAAATGGGTTAATGTATGGAAATTTTGGAATATGCTAAATGAACTATGGTATAAAAATGGAAATGGGTTAAATGGGATATGATAACTAAATGGTAAATGTTCTAATCAGTTAAGGCTTGATGATAATTCATGTGTTGAATAAAACATGAATTTTAAATATTATATGTAGTGATTTAGCATGGTTTGTGATATTTTATATGTAGTAAAAAAATAAGCATGTGAAAATGGATTATTAGTTGTCGTGGTATTGTACTAGAGGATCTATACCCATGGGTTGGGTTAGACTATGGATCTAAACCCCACCCCTATAATGTATGGTTTAGGGAAGGGACTGAGGATCTATGCCTCTAACAATTTCATTTGATGATACAACTTAAACCGAGGATCCAAGGTATGTGTGATGTACTTTTTTATGAAATATTTATCCCTAGTGAGATAGAGAACTTGACTTATTACCTTATTCATAGTTATTGACCAGATTAGGCCATTGTATAAATTATGGAAATGCCAAACCCAAGGAACATGTGATGGAAATGAAATTAGTAGTGAAGATGGTATAAGTGATGAAAATGAAAATAATGATGGAAATGGTTAAAGTGAATATTGTTAACAAATGACACCCAAGTTTTATTTTATTTACCTTGTAATTTATATATCATTTTCATGAAATATATATTTATATTTAATATTTTATCAACACCGTTAGTGGTGGCCTGTTGAGTTGTACTCACACCTTTCTCAGGATATCATTGGGTATGCGAGAAGATTTCATGGCTATAGGTCATGACCAGGGAAAAATTCCTATGATATATAATTTATTTGGTCTTGGGATGTTCATATATGAGGATCCAAAATTGGAGTTGGGACCCATTGTGGGGATTTCAAGGTTTGCCTTTATTTTGGGTTTTCTTCACTTTTGGCACTATGATCACGACATGTCATATTAACCGTTTGGTTGTGGTTTGTACCCTATTTGGGGAAATGGATGACAATGCATAGTTTTATTGTTTATTTTTCTTTTACTTCATATGTTATCTAATGTGTATTAATCTGTTAAATAGGGTATAGTCTCCCCATGTGACCTCTGAGATCCTTGATGCTAATCGAAAACCTCTAGGGTATGGGGAGGCGCACTTTAGGTCATGTGGAGACCCAACTCGAGGAACCAATTTTGTGGTATAAGAGGGGTTATTTTCCATTACTTACTATTTGAGAATTTAAGACAATATATTAGGAAGTGTTGAGACTTTAAAATGAGCTCATTCATAGGAGTATCTTACCCATGTACAAGGGAAAAACCAAGTACAAAGGGTTGGAATTATTGTTCTTAATATGTGTTGTTATAGTTGAATGATATTTCAACATTGGGTGATACCCTTATTGTGTGATGTGGACATTTTATGATGTTTTTATTATTTATATAATGGAACAAGGTTGTTCTTACATGCATAATTATAAGCATATAAGAATATAATGGCATACATCATGGTAGGTACACATGGGAGGGGTGTGTGGGACTTGAAGGGTAGGATGTATTTTAATTTCTTGAAAAATTGAAGAAAATGATGTCTAATAAAGATGATACACATGAGTAAATGGAAGTAAAATGAAAGAATGGTAAAATAATTGTTCTTAGTGAAAGGTTATAAATGATATAAAATGTTGGTTGTAACAAGTTGTGAAATGGGAAGGTTACTAAAAGAGAAAGATTTACATTGTGATAGTAGAAAGGGTTAAAAAATGGGTGTTAAATGAAAAGACATGTGGTTATGCGAGTTAGTTTACCCAACATTTACCAAGACCTTTGGTTGGAATGGTTGAGGGTAGATTTTAGGTGTTACAAAATCTTCTGTGATTGTGTATGCTAAATGGGTTGTTTATGGCTAGTGGAAATCATCCTCTGTGTAATATGTGTAAGTTTTTTGTTATGTTTTCTAGGAATTGTGTTTGGAATTATAGAGAAATGAATACATGATGACATGTACCAATGGGGAGGGAATAATATGTCATTGAGAATGCTCTACTAGTAATGGGGAAAGAAAATCCATCGGTCTAAGAAAATCAAGGAGAGGAGCAGTTCCATGAGAACTTTTCTTGTTTTATGCAGATGAGGGAAAGGGACCCAAGGCGGGTCATTCTAAGTTTATTTGATCTGACCAGAGAGTTTTAGTTATAGTACCCTATAATGTTTTTTGGGGAGAATGGAAATGATGTTATAGAGTACTGGATAGAGTCCATTTAGACAATTTTGGATCACTTGGAGACTCCTGTAGAGAAGAGAGTCAAGTTATAAGCATATATTTTGCGATGACTGGAAAAACACCGTTGGTATATCCTAGTTTAGACCCAGAAGAATTATGGTATGTTATGGAAAGACTTATGGTAAAAGTTTATAGATAATTTCTATCTAGATACCTTGAGGTAGGAGTGGGATGTAGAGTTTATGTGGTTAATCCAGGGAATCGTATTGGTGATGGAGTATGCAGACCATTTCATAGGATTTCAATGCTTTGTTCAAACATTGGAAGGGGATGAGGCCTCTACGGTTAGATGATTTCAGTATGGACTTATACATGAGATCAATTCCTAGCTGAATGTATTCTATTTAAATAGGTATTCAAAATTAGTGGATCAAGCCCTTATTTCAGAAAGTAACATAAATGAAGCTTCAGGTGGTGGGTTTGTGGTTCTAGTTGGATAGACCAGTGGTGTGACTTGTGAGGGTTGTAAGTGTTCTTACATAAATCTTCACTAGAGTGGTAGTGTAAAGAGTAGTTAAAAGATATGATCATACTCTTAGTGTGGAGACCAAGTGTTTTTTTATTAGTGTGTTAGGACTGGGAACATGCGTGGTCAATGCCCTTGACCACTAGTTGAGTGTAGAGCATGTGGTAGAATGGGTCATGTGTAGAGGTTTTGTAGAAACCATCAACCACTGGGAATTGATGGAGGAACAAGGCCAATTTAGAGTGTAGGTAGGGGTCAGTTACCCTATATCAAATAGGAAATTGGAGCTTTACTAGTTGTAGCTATGGATGTAGTGGATATGGTACTATAGGGTGAGAGCATCTATATCAGTAGGGTAGTTCCACACTAGGAACTTAAACCAGAGCCTAGAGTAGAGGGGTATGCCATATTCATGTAGTTAAGTATACACCAAGAGGTGGTAAGGCTATACCATTGATAGTTAAAGGTATTATTCTTGTAGCTTACACACTTTCTAGTTCTTTGTTTGATACTGGTACTTCATATTCTTTTATATCTACTCAGTTTGTGAGTGTGTTGGGCCTAGTGATTGAATATGTGTGCAGTGTCATATCGATTAATAAACCATTAGGAGTGTGAGTAGAAAATATTATATAATGTAATGGGTGTGCTCTTGAAATTGGTGGATACCATTTTCTTTGGGATTTTTTATGCTTGAGATGTTAGGTTTTGATCTAATTTTGGGTATAGACTGGTTAGTGTTATATCAAATCCATATTGACTATTATCATTATAGGGTAACTTTAATGTCTCTTGAGGGAGACATGTATTCCCATTGCGATGAATGCAATTCCTGGGAATGCCATGCAAGGCCAGTTTTTCAACAGGTGGGTGAACTCAATACCAAACTGGATTGACTTATTCTTGATTATGTGGGAGTAGAGCCACTTTTATTTCCTCCTATGGTGGACCAATTTTAGGATGTGTTTCATGAGGAATTCTCAGGGACACCACCCAAGAGGGATGTTGAGTTCACAATAGATTTTATTTCAGGAGGTGAACAAGTTTCTATTCCATCATATAGAATGGAAATATAATAAATATAGTAAATTAAAACTCAATTGGTGGAACTTGAGAGAAAGGGGTTCATTCACTCGAGTATGTCACCTAGGGGATCTTCTGTTTTTTTCCAAGAAGGCTGATGGGTTGTTGTGATTTTGTGTTGATTAGAGGAAGTTGGATCAGATGGAAGTTAAGAAATGGTACCCTCTTCCTATAATCATTGATCATTTTGACCAACTGAGAGGTTATTCTATATTATACAAGATTGATTTTTGATCAGTTAATCATCCACTAAGGGTGAGACCTTACGTTGTACCACATATTTCTTTTAGAAGTAGGTATGAGTTATACGAGTTTGTTATGATGTATTTTAGGTTAACCAATGCACTATAAGTATTTATGTTCGTTATGAATTGAATCTTACATCCTTACCTAGACCAGTTTGTAGTTATCTTTGTTGATGACATCTTGGTGTAATATAAAACTCGTGAAGATCATGCTAAACATCTTGACATCATCCAAAGTACACTAAGAGAGAAAATTATATACGCCAAGCTATCAAAATGTCATTTTTGGATCAATAGGTGGTATTTATTGGGTCAGATCATCTATGAGGAGGTGTGTCAGTGGACCCAAAGAAAGTGAAAGATGTTGTACATTGGGAGAATCCCAAGAATGTTTCTGATGTCTGATGTTTTCTGGGGATGACTGGATTTTACCGATGGTTGATTAAATAATTTTCTTATTTGGAATAAAAAATCTTAGTCTTGACCAAGAAGGGCATCAAGTTTTAATGGTCCTAGGTATGTGAGAATGATTTCAAGGAGTTAAATAAGTTGTTTAAAACCACACCAATTCTGATCTTACCTTATCCAGGAAAAGGTTATACCTTGTTTTATTATGCATCTGGTATTGGTATTGGGGTGGTGTCGATGTAGGATGACCAGGTTGTGTCATATGGGTCCTAAAAGTTGATGACTAATGAAATAAATTAACCTACACACGACCCTGAGTTGTCTTTGGTGGTTTATTATTTAAAGTGTTGGTGATACTACTTGTTAGGAGAATAGTTTATGGTGTATACCGATCATAAGAGCCTTAAGTACATTTTCTATCACTGTGAATTGAATATTCAAAAGTTAATATGGGTTGAGAACATGAATTATTTTGATTTTGAGATGATTTAAAAACTAGGAAAGGGAAATATTTATCCAAATTCTTTGATCTGGAAGACTCCAAATCAGACAACTCAGGAATCTAGTTTCGAGTAGAGGACGATGGCGTTGTTTACTGATCGGAATCTAATGGTGTAGGATGGAAAAGGGTATATAAACCTTGAATCCTTATTAGTGTATTCCAAACTTCTAATATGGATTAAGGATAGTTAGTATGATTATTTAGATCTTTTTGTCTTTGAATGAAGGTCTTAAAGGTGTCGAGTCACCTTCTCATTGGACCGTTGGAGATGATGGGATTGTTTAGGTTCATGTTCATGTTGTTGTGCCAACATGTATAAAAGATGAGTTGATTCATGAGTTTCAAGAATAAAAGTGGGAAGCACATCCTAGATTGAAAAAAATGTATCATGATCTTCATAGGTAGTATTGGTGGCTAGGGATGAAGAATGTGGTTGCAAGTTTCATGGCATGATGCCTTACCTGCCAGTTGGTGAAGGTTAATTATCAGCGGCCCAGTGGTTTGTTGCATCCATTGACCATTCTAAAAAGAAAATGTGATTATTTTATGATGTATTTCCTGGTAGGTTTTTTGGGGATGCCTCAAAAGAATGATGTAATCAGGGTAGTTTTGGACAGATTGACTAAGGTTGCTCATTTCTTGCCAATTCTAGAGACTTTCACTGTGGATCAGTTGGGTAAGATGTATATTCAAGAGGTAGTGAGGTTTCATGGGGTAATTCTAACCATAGATTCATACTGTAATCCACATTTCACTTCACAATTCTAGTAGGTATTACAAAGGTATCTTGGTACATATATATTTTCGATTTCATCATTTTATGCACATATGGATGGGAAATCAAAGTGAACTATTCAGGTTCTAGAGGATATGTTGAGGGCTTGTGTCCTGGAATTTAGTTGATCATGGGAAAATCATCAAGAACTAGATTTTTTCCTACAAAAATATTTACTAGGCTATGATTCATATGGAATCATTTGAGTCACTCTATTATAGAATATACAGATCTCTATTGTGTTTGATAGAGGTTGAGGAATAATAATTATTGGGACTGAGTTTCATGAAGGAGACATCAAAACAAGTTCAGTTGATTTGAAAACATATGAAAATGGATCAGAGTAGGAATAATTCATATGAGTATCGACATCATAGAACTCTTGATTTTACGGTTGCTGATTGTGTGTTTCTTTTGGTGTCACCATGGTTGGGTTGCCTTCGAATTCAGAAACAAGGGAAGTTGGTGCCCAGGTACACAAGGCCATTCAAAATTGTGGTGAGGATCAGATCAATGGAATATAGATTGGCTCTTCCAAAATGATATAGTGGTATTCATGATGTTTTTCGTGTTTCAAAACATCAATATCATCACCCTAACATGTCCCACATGATCAATGTTGGGGATTTTGAGCTTGAAGAAAATGAATCCTTTGAGGATCATCTTGTTCATATTGTGGATCGTAGTGATACAGTCTTGTGGGGTAAGAATGTTCCCTTATTTTGGGTTTTAAGGAATCATGGTAATTTTCTTAAAGAAAATTGGGAATGGGAGATGGATTTGTGGTCCCAATGTCCTAATATTTTTACCTTTTAATCTCATTGATGATTAGGAAGAGCGCCTCAAGGATGATCTGTTATAAGGTGGGGAGGTTGTAAGATCCCGAACATCGTGGAGGTATGTTATTGTTTAATTTTTGGTTTAAATACATTAAATTTGTATAATTAAATGTTTACCAGGAATATGAGTAATCTTGAGGGTGTTTTAGGGGTTTGGGACATGAAATAAAGAGACATCAGGTCATCATTTTCATGTTGCACAGTTGGCATATAGTTAGTGTAAATGGTTCATGAGGGAGAGACAAAACATAAAACCTTTGATAAAGGTATTTCATATAGTTGGTGCATGTTTTTTCAAAATTTATAGGATACCTAGGTAACCATTTGACTTGGACCCCTCTTGGACAGAGTCTGGTGCATAGTTTGGAAAACCGTGCAGCCATACCCTGTGCCCCATAAAAGTGGGGATTTACCATTCCCCCCTCACGAGTTTAATGTTTCTCACCCAATTTCCTCCCTAATTTATCCTCTAGAAGCCCTTTTGATGAACCATTTCATCCAGGACATCCCAAGGATTGATCACCTTTTATTTTAGGCTATTTTTAGTTCCTTTGGCTATAGATCGAAGGTCCAGGTGAGTCTAACACTTCTCTTTCTTCTCTTTTCGGATTTAGGAATTTTTGTCTCATTATTCTTATTCCAAATCCCTAAAAACATATTTTTCCAGTGAATCTTAGGTCATGAATTCAAAGAGTTTTTTGAATCTGAGTCAAACGCCAAAGTTAAGTGAGCATTATTCTATATATTTTAAGTAGTCAGTATACAAGTTATATCCTATAGTATTGTTGTTAATTTGTGCATGTGTGGTTGTGATATTTCTTCCCTCTTGATGTGTATTTGATTCCTTTATTAAGATTTGGTAAAATTATTTTCTAAATGATGATATATATCCCTCATGATCCCCGTTGGATTCATTAAGATTGATTAGACTAGTTTAGGGCTACCCACGAGGTTCTCAAACAAGGAAAATTGTAATGTTAAGCACATAGTTGATTTGTGTTGAAATAGATCCCATGAAAAATATGTTGAAATGTTTGTTTGAATTATAAAGAGGAAATAATGGTAGTTGTTTCTATTCATTGGAAATGGAATAAGGGATTGATTTTCAAAATGTGAAAAAGGATTAAATGGAATAAAGTGAATGTCTCAAATGACATATGAGTTTTTAATTGAATTGTGTAATTGGGATAATGCATTTGAGTTTTTGAATTATGTGAAATGGGTTAATGTATGGAAATTTTGGAATATACTAAATGGGTTAAATGGTCTATGCTAAGTAAATTGTAAAAATGCTAATGGGTTAATGTAGGTACCAGGCGTATTGGAAGTGTGGTTGCGATGGAACCAAAATTTGATTTTTACCAAGATCAATGATTATTTAGGGATCAATACGATGATGAACGCTAGTCTCCAGGGAATAGAATCAATGATTTAGATAAAGAAGGAAGAGGACTGAAACCTTTAGAGAGGACCTTGAACATTATGTTTATAATTAATTTAATTAATTTCTTAAAGAAAAATAATACATGGATCTTTGGTATTTTTATTCATTGATGATGTTGATCATCCAGAATGACCCTTTCGGATTATATAATTGCACTTGTAAGGATCCAAACTATAATCCCTCTAGCGGTGATCTACACATGCTATGATGGCCTCTGATCGATACCGGTCGTTCTCCAGGTGCAAGCACAGTGAAGTGAGTGTCTTTTGTCGGTCATTATTGATCTTTTGTTCTTTGGCCTTGAGGAACATCTCTCATTACTGAGAGTGGTGGGAAGAGGATTTAAGAGAGAAAATGTTTAGATCAACAATTATCAATTCACCGGGTGTAAGATTCGGTGTCATGTGGTGTCTGGAACAATAGGCGTACTTTTCTATTTATATGAACGAAACTTCAGTTACAGTATTTAATTTCATAACAGCAATTAAATACATTAATGAACTTAGAGAAAACCCATGATCACAATAATATTACATCATTATTTATGGTGCTCTAACTTGTGAAAAAAAAATTATAAATAATATTCCACATCACAAAATAATATTAGAATAATTATTATTTTAACTTATTACAACTAGTTAAATAATTATTTAACGTATTACAAATAGTTATTTTACCACCGGACCAGACAAGGTCTGCTTGAACTCTAATTCCATTTATTGAACAATCAAATAAATAAATAAATAATTTATTCTATTAAATAAATATTTTATTTAAAAACTATTAAATAAATATTTAGTAAATGTTCAATTAAATAAATAAATAAATTTTATTTTATTTATATGATCATTTTAACCTGAATAAAATTATTCCATGGTCTTGAGAATAATATTTATTTTATTAATTAAATTCAAATATAATTTAACTGAGACCACAAAAAACACTTAGTGTGTGACCCTATAGGATTCTTTCTCATTGGTATTAGGTGGGTTTGCCTAAATTCCAAGATTACTGTCTAGAAACGGGTCAAGGCACCCAAGAGAAAGAACGTAATGTTCAAAAATGACCTCCACATACGAATGCTCACTGTGTAATATAATACTTTTGTCACAATATCTCATCAAGCTGGTTTCATGATTGTGTCATCAACCTTTGTGCGTGATACATCATTCTTTTTGACTACCTAAAATAAACTCATCGTTACACCATGGCCATGAAATTTTGCACGATAGTTCTATTTCAATCAAATGGATGAGATATAAACTTCCATAAGTGGAAGGAAAAAATCATTCCTCGACTTATCCATTATTAACAAGCCACTCATGACACACCCAATGTACCCTAATTCCCGCCAAATGTCTGAATGATGGTTTTCGATAGTAAATCAAAGTGCACGAGTCATGACACATATGAATGATAATATTAAAGTCTAAGGATCATTACACATGCTCGCAGATATAAATATCCGATGACACCAAAACACGCAGAATTCCTAATGGTGGGTATATTCTCATAATCTCTTTTCTTGGAGATTACTAAGTGGAAACTTCATGAGAGGAAGTCTCATCTACTTATGAGTAATCACACCTGAAGTTATGCATGATATGTGTCCCATCATAGTATGTCATCCAACCGTAGAACTATATTTAAGAATACTATTATAGCATTTCAAGGTTCTCATCATAGCAGGGAACTGCTATGACCTTGTCAATGCAAAAAATACTCTAGGACATTATTAAACCATATTCATGCAGAACAATGAACACTATGTAATAAGATGTTTAATATTTAAATACATTAAATGTTCATGTAATAAAGTACAACTAGTTGGTTCTAGGACACCAACTCTTATAAACTCCCACTTGGACTAGAGTCAACTGCCTATGAATTTTAATTTTCTAGACCTCACATAGTGATTATGTTTCTTCTTAGTCAAGGATTTAGTCAAGGGGTCAACCACGTAGTCTTCCGTGGAAGTACTACTCACTAAAACTTCACCTCTCTGCAACAAATCACTCAAGAAATGATACTTCTGAAGTATGTGCTTCGTTTGCTGATGTGACCTTGGATCTTTTGAGATATCCACCACTACAGTATTATAACAATATAGTGTGATGGGATATTTACTGTTAGGTATCACATCCAGCTCCTAGATGAAGCTTTGTATCCAAAATAATTCTTTAGATACCTCAGAAGTTGTGATATACTCATACTCTACTATAGAATCTGTGACCACACTTTTTTTGAGCTCTTCCAACTCACTGTACCTCTATTTAGAGTGATGATGTATCCTATTTGAGACTTCATGTCATATTGATCTATTTTGAAACTAGCATCTGCATATCCTATGATGACTAGTTCCTCATCTCCTCCATAAACCAGGAACATATCCTTAGTAAGCCTCAAATACTTTAAGAGAGCATTAACTTCCATCCAATGACGGTCACCTGGGTCATCTTGATATCTACCTACCACACTCAATGCGTAGGCGACATCTAGGATAGTACATAGCATGTCATACCTGACTGACCCAATAGCTGATGCGTATGGATTACTTTCTATTATATTTATTTCCTTATGTGACTAAGGGAACATTTTCTTAGAAAGATGAATTCTATGTGATGCTGGATACAATACCCTCTTGGATTGTTTTATACAGAATCACTACAGTATCTTATCATTGTATGTACTTTGAATTAGGCCCAAAAATCTCTTAGATCTATCACAATGGATCTTGATCCCAAGAATGTATGCTACCTCACCCAAGTCCTTCCTAGAGAAGAATTTATTCAAACATGCCTTAACAGACTGTAAGAATGGTATCTCACTTCTAATAAGTAATATGTCATCAACATATACTATTAGGAAAATGACTTCACTCCCACTAAACCATTTGCAGACACAAGTCTCACATTCATTATTGATAAAACCAAATTTCATTATGGCTTCATCAAAATGAATGTTCCCTATCTTGGTTGCTTTCTTTAATCCATAAATGGATTTATCCAACTTTCATACCTTATTGTAATCCTTTGGAGTTATAAACCCTTCAGGTTGTGTCATGTAGTCATTTTCCTAATGATTCCCTTTAAGGAAGTATATTTTGACATCCATTCACCAAATCTCATAGTCATGGTAAACAAAAATGGCCAATATAATTCTGATGTATTTCAATTTTGAAACCGGTGAAAAGGTTTTGTCATAGTCAATTCCTTGACGATGTTGAAACCATTTGCAAGCATTCATTCCTTATAGGTACTTACTTGTCCTTCCATGTCAAATTTCTTCTTAAATACCCATTTGCAATCAACAGGCTTTACATAAACTGGAGGATCTACCAAAATCCAGACTTGGTTTTGGTATATGGAATCCATTTCAGAATTCATGGCTTCTTGCCACTTGGAAACATCTATGCCACTTACTGCTTCCTTGTAGTTTAGAGGATCATTATTATCAACTAATAATGAGTCACTATCCTCGGTAACTAGAAAATCGTATTGTTTTAGTTATCTAACCTCTCTTGTACTCCTACATATCTATTGTGTTTTTAGAATACTTCTTTATCCCATGGGGCCTTGTGGAATATGTTCCTGTACCATGTATTGTGTACCTTGAGTGTCAACATCATCTAATTCTATCTCGCTCTCACTATCTCTGTTAGAGATGTGATCCCTCTCAAGGAATATGATGTGTCTTTCCACTATAACCTTTTTTTCTGAGGGATTGTGTAGGTAATATCCCCTTGTTTCCTTGGGATATCCTATAAAGGTACACTTTGTTCTTTGGGGTGCAAGTTTGTTACCTGAAGAGGCCTTAACAAACACATCACTTCCCCACACATGTAAATTCAATAATATGGATTTGTTTTCACTCCAGAACTTGTATCAAATACCATTTATTGATTTAGTTGGTACTTGGTTTAGTATGTGCACTTCTATTTGTAACGCATATCACTAAAATTACAATGAAAGACTCACATGACTCATCATTGATCTCACCATGTCCAATAGGGTGCAGTTCCTCCTTTCTCTCACACCATTCCATTGAGGCATGTATGTAGGAGTGAGTTGGGATAAGATCCCAAAATCCTATAAGTAATCAATGAAGTCTTGATTAAGATATTATCTACCTTTTTCTGAGTGTATTTTCTTAATCTTCTTAGTAAGATGATTCTAAACTTCATTCTTGTATTATTTGAACTTATCAAAAGAATCTGACTTATACCTCATTAAGTAGATATATCCATATCTACTAAAAGCATCAGTAAAAGTTATGAAGTGTGAGTACCTTCCCCTTGCTTCAACTGGAAATGGTCCACACACATCAGTATGAACCAATTGAAGAATTTATTTAGCCCTTTCACCTTTCTCACTAAATGGGGTTTTAGTCATTTTTACCTTGTATACATTCATGACATACTCCAAGTTGTTTTAGTTCAAAAGAATCTAAATATACATCTTAATGTAATTTTTTCAAGAATTTCTCATTTACATAACCTAGCCGGTGATGCCAAAATTGGGTTTGGTATGATTCATGTGAAGTATATTTGTTATCGATTTCTATTACTTAGTTTGTGTAATCTAACAGGTAAAGACCATTGTATAAATATTCCCTACAAAAACAAATGTTATATTTGTAAAAGAAGCAACATTAATTTCCAAACTTGAAAATAAATCCATCTACATCTAATATAGATATAGAAATAATGTTTTTAGTAATTGAAAACACATTATAACAACCATTTAACACCAAGATCATCCTAGTTAGCAATGTGAGGTGACAGTCCCTGAAAACTACAACAACAATTCTGGATCCGTTGGCTACTCGTAAACCTACCTACCTTTGGTCAATCTTCCTTAATATACTTAGTTCTTGTATTTAGATATATATGTGATCACTAGAATCTATATCTAATACCCAATTTGTAGAAATAGATAGATTGGATTCGATAACAAATGCACATGAAGCATCCCCATGCTTCTTAGGCTGGGTGCAGTTCTTCTTCCAGTGGCCCTTCTTGCCACATGGAAAACAAAAAGCCTCTTATTCCCTTGAATCCCCTTTGATATTCCTTTTATTGGAAGGTCATAAAGAATATTTGGGATTAAAGCTCTTCGCCTTCCCTTTCTTCTTATTCACCATAAGGACCTAAGGCTTTTCATGCTTCATATCTTTGTCCACTTGGTGAATGAGGATAAGAATATCAGATAGAGATTTCTCAAAATTTTTCATATTGAAATTGACAACAAAGTTAGAAAATCTCTGAGGGAGTGATGTGATAATGAGATCAGTTCCCATTGCTTTGGGGAGTTTAAACCCTAGTACTTCCATGCGCTCAATGTAGCCAATGATATTGACTACATGAGGCCCTGTTGGGGAACCTTCTCCAAGATTACTCTGAAAGAGTGACTTAGGGATCTCAAACCTTTTATATCTTTCTATCTCCTAGTAAAGACCACAGTGGTGCTCGATCATGCCATAAGAATCCATGATTTCATGAGACTTCATGATCTCGATGATAACATCAAACATTTAATGTCGACAGTGTCGTTCATATGTTTCTCATAGACCAGGAAATCCTCATCACTCGCCTCTTTTGGCAGGAAGATCAGGTAATGCTAACTCCAGCGTGTAAGAATTCCGTTCAGGGTGTAGGATAACCTAAATATGTCTAAACCATTTTTGGAAGCTACTTCCATTGAGAATGTGGTATTTATCTAGAATTTATTGTAGGGATAGCGTGGTTGATGAGTTTGTAATTTTTATTCTACAATTAAAAGAGCATATCATTAGTACTTTCTTGATTACATTTTATAAGAAATAATAAATCTTATTAATTCTCCCATTATTTTATCAAGTCCCAATAGCCCTCACCATTGAACTTGGAATGTCCAGTTTCCATGACATTCTAGTGGAAAGGATCCATATTCCCCTTTGCATAACCCCAACAAGGGTTGGTCAAGATATTAGAAGGTATTTAGGTAGGAAGGTCTTTGCCAACTGCAGGCTTGCATCTCCTTGATATGTTGACTGGACTCCCCAATCCTGAAATCATGACTTTGGATTTCCTAAACTCTTTCCTCCAATATTACACTACGCCTAGAAAGGGATACTCCTCTTGATGTAATATGGTTATGATAACTCGAAACCTTTCATAATGGATTCTAGTATAAAAGTATGTGTCCCAACAAGGGTTGGTCAAACACATAGTTTTATTGAGTTTTTTCCTTAATCAAGTAACAAAAGTCTTGTTCTAACATAATATTTTATTTGAGGTATTTTTATCTCTTATGTGTGAATTTTTTATTATCATTATCATATTCTTGTTAATATTAAGAGTAACTTACTTAATTTATTAACCATGTCTTGATAATATTTACCCATAATTCTTTTTTATTTGAGTTCTATCTTTCATGCTTGTTTAATTAGTTAATTATGTGATTGTGAAAACACATCCATAAGGATATACCATGAAAATAATAGAAATAAAATAAAGAGAATGATCATGAGTTTTTCTAATGGTTAGTTTATCTAGAGGATGATTAACTAACCCTGACCTAGGGGAGAATCATCTTAAACCATTTTGGTTCATGTTTATAGCTTTCCACCTGTACATATCTGTATATTTTGGGATTGGTTTTGTCTCGGATCCACTTTAAACCACCTCCACTAGCTTGGGAGTTCCATCCATTACATATGCCTTTTTTAACTCACATGTAGGTGAGGGGTAAAAAGGGGTTTTACATAAAAGAAAATTTGGGCATGCATGCTCTACATATTAATGAAAATAGATGGCTCGTAGGCCAACAAATTTAATTTAAATAAATAAATTAAAAGGAACCATCCACATACAAAGGTCTTGGTCTAGCTCATGATCATCCATACATGCAAAAATGTTTATGTTTAAATAAAAATAGCATTCAGTTCTTTAATCATTATTTTTTAAGATAAATCATGATCGAATCAATTAATTATCATCTTTAATTAATCAATCCTTTTATCTTAAACCTTTTTTTTTGAATTTACTTGAGATTATCATCCATAATAATTTTAAACAAATAAATTCATTTAAAATTATATTTGTACATAACTTGTACCTTGGAGGAAACTTGGTGAATTCCAATTCATAACTACCCAATGAGTAGAAATTAACATTACACAGATGTTAGATTAAAAATATATATATAAAAAACCTATAATGTGTTGTGCCTCATCTTTAATCCCACATGATAGTACACGTCTCAGGGGTTTGTATAATATAATAATAAATTTTAAAAAATCTGTGTAATTTGGATGAGTACACAGTGTCTAGTTCCAACTATATGGAATGTACTATTTTCTCCGTCTATCTGAAGTACACGACTGGGGAAACGATGTGTGAGTGTACTTTTGAAATATTCAGAGTACATGGAGTGTTCAGTGGGCTACACGCCATGTAGTATCTACGTTAGACTGTTTTCAAATGGGCAGGCCATGTACGGGGTACATGGTCTAGCCTTAACCTGAAGGGACTACACTCTATGTTCTGTGGACTACACAACATGTAATTAAGAAACCATGTGCCACCTATTTTTGGTCAACACATAGAGTCATTTAAGTCTTAGAAATACTCAAACACACGACTTGGTTTGGAAGACTGGTCCGATGCATTTAATCTTGACAACACGGTGTATACTGCTGAATACACACCGTATATTGTGGTGTTGTACGACTAGGAATCTTTGGCCTTTCTAGATGAGATCCTCTATTTTATTTTAATCAAAATTAAATGAAAATATCGTTTATGTACGGTTAACAAGAAATGAAAGAGGAGGAATAGATCTTGAGATTCAGATTTGCATAACGATTAACTTGAATCAAAACAACTAAACTATTAAATGAGTAAGTCACCAATGAAATATTTAAATAATTATAAACTATGATGTAACCCCTCTAATAAAACTTTTAGGTTCTGAGCACAGTGAAAGCATGGTTAGGACAGAACCCAAATTTGATTTTTACCATGATCAATGATTATTCCGGGATCAATATGATGATGAATTCTAGTATCCACAGAATAGAAACAAAGATTTAGATAAAGAATTAAGAGGGCCAAAACCTTTAGAGGGGATCTTGCACATCATGTTTATAATTAATTTAATTAATATCATAAAGAAAAAAATCCTGGATATCTGGTATTTTTCTTTATTGATGATATTGATCATACAGAATGAACCTTTTGGATTATTTCATTGCGCATGTAAGGATCCAAACTAGAATCCCTATAGAGGTGATCCACATGTGCTCTGATGACCACCGATTGACACAACTCATTTTCCAAGTGTTAGCACGACGAAGCGAGTATCTTATGTCAATCGTTATTGATTGATTGTTCTTCAGCCTTGAAGAATGTCTCTTGTTCTTGAGAGGGGTGGGAAGATGATTTGAGAGAGAAATTGTTTAGCTCAACAATTCTCAATTCACTGGGTGTACGATTCGACGTTGTGTGGTGTCTGGTAAAATCAGTGTATTTGTCTATTTATATGCATGGAACTTTAGTTACAATATTTAATTGCATAACACCAATTAAATGCATTCATGAACATAGAGAAAACCCATGCTCCTAATAATACCGCATCATTATTTATGGTGTGCTAACTTTCACAAATAGGAATTATAAATAAAATTATGGCTCACAAAATAATAGCAACATCATTATTATTTTATATTATTAGAACTAGTTAATTAATTATTCACCATCTTGCAAATAATTTTACCACCAGACCAAACTTGGTCCACTCAAACTCCACTTCCATTAATTGAACACTTGAATAAATAAATAAATAATTTATTCTCTTAAATAAATATTTTATTTACAAACTAGAAAATAAATATTTATTAAATGTTCAATAAAATAAATAATTATATTTTATTTAATTTATGAGATCATTTTAACTTGAATAAAATTATTCCATGTTCTTAAGAGTAATATTTATTTTATTAATTAAGTTCAAATAGAATTTAGCTTAGACCACAAAAATACACTTAGTGTGTGACCGTCTAGGATTCTTTCTGGTTGACATTAGGCGGGCTTGCCTAAAGTCCAAGAGTACTTTCTAGCAATGGGTCATGGAACCCAAGAGAAAGAACATAATGTCACAATAATTAAATCCACATACAAGCGCTCACTATGTAATATAATCCATTTTTCTCAATATCTCATCAACCAGGTTTTATGATAGTGTCATCAACCATTGTTCTTGATACATTATTCTTTGACTAACTAAAATAAACTCATCATTACACCATGTCTATGGAATTTCACGTGACTGTTCTATTCCAAACAAAGGTTCGAGATATAAAATTCCATAAATGGATGGGATAAATCCTTCCTCGACTTATCCATTATTAACATGCTACTCATGACACACCCAACATACCCTATTTCCCCCCAATTGTCTGCGTTATAGTTTTCATCTGTAAATCAAAGTGCATGCGTCCTAACACATATCAATGATAATCTTTAAGTCGAAGGATCCTTACACACGCTTGTAGATAGAAATATCCGATGACAGAAAAAACATGTGGAATTCCTACAGGTGGGTATGTTCTCATAATCTCCTGTCTTGGAGATTACCAAGTGAAAACTTCATGATAGGAAGTCTCGTCTTCTTACCAGTACTCACACATGACGGTATTCAAGATATGTGTCCCATCATAGTATGTCATCAAATTGTAGAAGTATATTTAAGAATATTTTTATAGCATTTCAAGGTTCTCATCATAGAGGGGAACTTCCATGACCTTATCAATGCAACAGATACTCTATGAAATTACTACATCATAGTTAAGAAGAACAATTACCAATATGTAATAATATGTTAAATATTTAAATATATTAAATGCCCATGAAATCAAAGTACAACCAGTTGGTTCTAGGACACTAACTCCTACAGTTAAGAAATGATGATGATTCATGTATTGAATGAAGCTGAAATTTTAAAAGAAACATGTATTGATTGACCACGGTTTGTGATATGGAATATGCGGTAAATAGATAAATAATCATGTGAAAATGGATTGGTAGTTGTGGGGTATTATACTTGATTATATATTCCCATTGGTCTGGTTAGACTAAGTCTCTAAACCCTACCCCTATAATGTGTGGGATATGGAAGGGGACTGAGTCTCTATATCTCTAATGGTTTCATTTGGTGAGACCACACAGACCAAGTCTCCAAGGTATGTGTGATGTATTTTTTTATGAAATGTTTATCCCTAGTGTGATAGGGAACTTAACTTATTACATTATATATAGTAATTGAATGGATTAGGCCACTGTGTAAATCATGTAAATGCCTAACCCACAAAAAATGTGATGGAAATGAAATTTGTAATGAAGATGTTATAAGTGATGGAATTTTTACTAATGATGGAAATGGTTAAAGTGAATATTTTTAACTAATGAAACCTGAGTTTTATTTTTATTTCCTTATTATTTATTTAGAAATTTCATTAACTATTTATTTAGAGTGGATATTTAGTAGAAATAATTGGTGGTGGTTTATAGAGTTGTTCTTACACTCTTCTTGGGCCACTGTTGGGTACCCGAGTAGATTTTATGTTTGCAGGTCAGGGTAGTGGAAAAGGCCCAATGTTTGGAATTGAGTTGGGCTTTGGATATTTATGGATATGGATCTAGACTTGGATTCGGGACCAGTTGTGTGTATATAGAAGTTTGTCTTCATTTTAGGGTTTATTCACTTTTATCATTGTTAGCATAACATGACATATTTACCATTTGGTTGTGGTTATTACCCTATTTTTGGAAATGGTTGGTAATGCATGTTTCTAGTTTTAATTATTATTGTTACTTTACTTAATATGTTTTCTACTAGGGATTTATCTATTAAAGAGGGTATAGTATACCCACATGACCTATTAGACCCATGTTTCTAGTCAAAATGCCCAGACATATAGGGATGTGTCCTTGAGTTCATTTGGTGACCTAGATCGGGGCACCAGTTTAGTGGATTTTGGGTCAAGGATGTTACATGTTGTGTTTTGTGGAAGATATGGACTTAAAACTCATCTAAATTAGTTGGTCCTATTTAGTTTTATGAAATAAAGAAGAGAATATTCATATAGATAAGCATAGAGCACAAATAAACTGAACATTAATTCAAAATACTAGAACAAAAACTTAAATTTGAATCATTTCCCAGTGTGGGTCAAATTATTAGTTAAAAAATTCTGGATGGAGATCAAAGTATCATGAAATTCATGGTCTATAATATATATAATTATTTTTAATTAAAGGAATAATTTTCAAAAAATCTGGATGATTTAATAATTTCACATAAAAGTCAATAATTTTCATGAAATAGGAATGCATGAAGATGGAAGATGAAATATTGGTTAAGTCAAAATTCTCAAAAAGTATGAGTTCTATGAATTGGTATATACAAGTGAATCAAAGGAGATACATATTTTGGGTGTGGTAGAGTTTCACAAAAAGATAGAGTTCCAAAAATTGGTATATATCAGATAATCAAAGGTGTTGTCAAACATGAAATTTTGGTGAGGTAGAGTTTTATGAATGAAGAGTGATGGACATATTTTCTCAAATGGAAGTTATGTTAAGACTAAATTTCCAAATTATGTTAAGGGTTAATTTTTTACTATCAATACTTGATCTATAAAAGAGAAAGTAAGATAGGAAGAGATATACTTGAAAGAGGAAGATTCTTTAGAGAAAAATGATCTGAATTCCCCAAGGTTTAAAGTTATGAATATAATTATGAAAAACACCATGTTTTGTGAGAAATATTCTTTTAATCTATATGTTCTGTCAATATATTGTTTGCATGAACTCTTTTTTTGAATGAGGGTTAATCTTGTGTGAAAGAAAAATATTGAGAAATACTATTGCATTTGAACTTAAAGGAGAATAGTTTCATGAAGTAGGAGTTTTGTGAACGTATGAGTTTCAAGAAATTAGGGTTTTTCTAAATGGAGAAGTTATGTGAATACAGAACATTGAATATAAATTTCAAGTTAATAGTTCATTGAGAGATAATCAAATTATTACAATAATGAAAGCATAATATAGTGATAATTTTGAACAAAGCCTTATGTTTCCAATCCTTTAATGAGACCAATAAGTCTATAAACTGCAAAAGTTCCTTCACTGAAGTATTGTATTGATGTGAATAAGAGGTAGTGCTCCTTGGGTGAGGAGTGACCAAACCCTAAATCTTGTAAAGGTTGTGCATTAGGCATAGAGCGACAGTAGGAAACAAATTATAATCCACCAAACTTGTGAATCCTAGTGGATTTTGGTATAACTGACACAACTTCTGCATATTCTTCTTAGACTATCCCTTTGTGGTAAACCAAGTAAAAATATACATGTCCTATGGATTTTTTTTACTTTTCGGAATATTTTTTTATTAATTTGTGAGGTTGAGAGACATGGTTAATCATATAATAGGTTGGATATAGTTCAAACTAATGAAAGAACATGATCCTAAAGAAAGTTAACCAGATTAGGGAGAAAAGTTTAATTTTCACATCATCTTGATTCAATCACCCTCTTACCGTGTATCTGGTCTAAAAAATTTCACATACCTAATATTTATTCACCCTCATAATATATTATCCAAAAATATAATAATGTTTTCTCAAAATAACCTAAATCACTAAGAAATAAAAACATAACAAAATTATATATGATTACAAAAATTAACTTAATTGTTATCCCTTAAATAATATCAATAACTCTAACATAAAATGACATAATATCCAAAAATATTCCATAATAATTTAATTCTTTCAAAGTCATAGATAAAATTTCCAAAATATGACTTACTCATCTTTTCACTAAATTAATTTTAAATCCCCTAGGCTGTCTTTACTACTCAACTAATTTTACCAAAATCAAATATCCCCTTTTCTCAATTAACCCTAATTACCATCAAATTAATGAATATATTAACATTAAAGGTTATTTATAAATTTCTTCTTTTTTTTACAAAAATATAATAACATTCATCTAAAATAACCTTTACACCAAAAATATATATATATAGGGGTTATATATACCCCAATCATGTATTATTCCTAAAACTCAATGTATGTCTTCCAAAATATCCTTGATAAATATAAAATCCTATAAAATATTTCTTCAAAAGAGTATTTCTTACTTTTAACTTATAATCACCCATAAAATTATAAATCCACGATGATATCTAAAATCTTAAATTATCCTAAACTTATAACATCCTAATCTCTAATGTTGAAAAATCATTAATTTGATACCAAATGTAAATATACACACTTAAGAATCATATAACTAAATGATTTATAGAAAATATTACTCTAAATAAATTTTAATTAACATTTAGGTTTATATTTTTAGATAATTAATAAATCCATTACATAACAAAAAAATAATATTCATATATATGAATAATGTTTCCACTAAAACAAACTCTTTAAATGATACACATTCTCTATTCAAGACCAATATCTCATATTCTATGCTTTAACTCAAAATCATTACTAATAATAATTAATACCTATGATTTTTCTAAAACATGGTATGAGTATAAAACTCAGTAAGGGGTAGTAATAAAGAGAAAATCCATTAGGCTATAGAGATACTTGAAAATCCTTGTAAAAATAATTTCTCTTAAAACAGATATCATTGAGATTTTAAATGAATATAAACTTACTTTCAAACCATAGATCAAATTTTTTTCTCCAAGAGTTCAGTAAAAAATATTTTATGCAAGTATAAACATAAGATAGAAATCATGAAGGTTACTTTAGGCATCGTATTCATAATCACTCTTAAAATCGCCTTTAAAATAACCCTTATAACTGAATAACCTATTCATATATCTCCAAAATAATTTATCTAGAGAATAAATAAATACCTAATGAATTATAGGGATATATAAGACCCAACCATAATCATATATAATTTCCAATAACTGTGACATGAATGAAACACATAAGTTATTTCATTTCACAATAAAACTAAAAAAATACTTTTAAAACCATAATAAAAAACTCATAAGTTAACACATAAAAATAAAATGATTTCAAAAATTGGTTAAAAAATTATATTTAGGGGGGAATATTACAGTGATACCTATAATATTATAAGTTTATTATAAAATTTATTTTTTAAAAAAGAATAAACGACCTTTTCATTTGATAAACTTAAAAAACTGATAAAATAATGATAATTTAAAATAATTTGGAAAGCTATGAAAAATTGAATAAAAAACATCATTAATAAAAATATTTAAAGAATTAGGAAAATTATTAATTAATTTTTAAAATGTTATAAAAGATATTCCATTCACACTTTTGTAAAGAAAGTAAAAAAATGTCCCATATGAAAATTTTAATCCGATTCCTTTTAAACTTTTCTGAAGGAATAAAAGTATATAAAAATGAACATAATAAGTCATTGAATTATTATTATTAAAATTGATAAAAAAATATAAATAATATTGACATGGAAGAGAAAATTTTGAGTGGAAACCTTCAAAACATTTTGGGTAAAGGTTTAAAAGAAAAGTTCCCTTACCTTGAGTCCCAAATCCACTCATAAATCCACTAACCTCTTAATTTTTTTTATTAATTATATAATTTATTTATAAACTTATTAATGTTAATTTACTTATTATGTTATCACAAAATTAACTTACATCAAATTTTATTCTTTTATTAAATTGTTATTATTTACTTTGGTCATTCTGAGGCCATTCAATTTATAATCTCCAAAGCAGCTTTGAGATTTTTTTAATAGTAAAAAGTCCTTGTATAATGATTATATAAAATAAAAAAGTTTCAAGGTATTATTTCCATATCAATATAGTATAAAATGAGTTCAATATTTCATGAAATAGATACTTTTCCAATAATATTTCTTAATGAGCTTGTTTTTAGCAGTTAAAAATAACCCTGATTATTTACTTATAATTCCATTGTTATAATGGATATTTCATCATTGAAAAATATTTTTCATTATATTAATAGAATATTAATACAATAATGAATAATAAAATATATTTTTAACAATTTATATGAAATGAATAATCTTATTAAAACATCATTTTTCACTTAGGTAGAGTAAAACCACAAAATTGAGTGATCTTTTTAAAAAGAGTTTAAAAGAAGGTAATACCCAATAAATATTTGAGTTTTATAAAAAATATACAACATATAATATAATATTTTAGTGTTAATATTAAATATTAATATTATTTTTGAAAATGTTAGGTGAATTTTTGAAATGATAAGACATAGTTTTAGAAAAAACCCATATTTTGACATAGTAACAAATCATGAAAAGAGGTTGGTGAGGGGTAATGGATAATATTTTATCATTTATGGATAAAAATTATTCTAATATAATTGGAAAATAATAATATTAAGAGGATAATATATGTTTTAAATTATTATTAAGATAAATAATCATAAATAAACAATGAGAGAGAGAGACTCAAAAATTATTACCTTGCTCTTTGAATCCCCTCTTACAGATTGAGTACAAAGCCTTTGAATAAAGGAATTTTGTGTAGGAAATAGGCTTATGAATGTGTAAATGGATGTTTATATTATGAATTATTAACATACATAGATTTTATAATATATTTATATTTAATATATTCGATGTTCTTGATGTGTTATGATGCACTCAACACCAAGCTTAAATAAACTCAGATATATTATTATTTAATTATTACTGTTATAAACTAGATGTTGGATTATTGGGTATGAATAAGAGTAGTGAAATTATTAAATATATTTATAAAATTTTTCCTAATATAAATTTATAGATTAGTTCTTAGGAAATAATTAATAAATTTTTAATGATAAGAATGAAACTATATGAGTTTAAGAATAGTTAAAGGGCCACTTTACAATAAAAGTAATTTTTTGCATATATTTTCTATTTTAATTTTAAATGATAAAATAATAAATTTTTGAAAAAAATTATTTAATCTTTTAAATCACCATGTTAAATTTATCTTAGGGTAAAATTATGTGATTTTTATGAGAAGGTTTATTTTTGTGTGAGTTGTGAAAAATACCGATTTTTGGAAAGCTGTTAATTATTTTTGTTAAACCAGGTAATTAAAATGTCCGATTATATTTTTGGATTTTGTTTTAAAATAACATAATTTTTTTATTAAACATAATTCAAATAATACTTTGAGAATAAATATTATCTTTTATTTTGTTATAAAATCATTTTTATTTTTTAAAAATGTCTTTTTTATAAAAACTATTTTTTTGTTGCATTTTGTGAAAATATATTAAAATTAATTTATAAAACTTATAGAAATAGAATATTTAAAATTTATTCTATATTTGTGATTGTAATTTTAAAATTAGGTAATATTCACTTTTTATTTTTAGTCATGATGAATAATAACCATGATAAAAGTTTATCACTATGGTAAATGATAAAATGGGCGAAACATCATTTAAACTATGATATAAGTCCTCAAAACCTCATCAAAACATTCCTTTATTTCATCATATGAGTTTAGTTCTTACATAATAATACAATATTCAAAATTATTATAATTTTGTGTTATTTTCAATTGATAATGGCCTTTATAATATATTGAGTAAAAAATAATTACTTGATTTCTCACATTTTATTTTAATATCTATAATATATTATTTGATGGATGAAAATAATTTATTAATAGTTTTTAATAGTCTTTTTAAATATTAAAAAATTAATTTTTTCCTAGTATTTTATTTTTAATTTATAGTTATGTAATAATTACCTTGAACGCATACACAACGACAATGCAACGCTAGTGAAACCATGAGAAAAATTATGTAAATTATTTAAAAATCATTAAAAGTAATATATTTTGTCTGAATTATGGAGTTAAAAGCGTTTTATAAATAATTATAAGGTAATATTTATGGTTATAGTGCTTAAATGTTAATTCCTTTGTTTTATTGATAAGTTTAATGAAAACTTTTGTGGGTAGTGTTGAAACTGACTATATTTAAAGTTTAAAAATTATTGTTAAATCATTATAATGTCATAAAAATTCAATATTTACTCAAGTGGGTGGGAATGCTTTATCAATAATTCATTTTTAATATGTGTTCACTTTTCATTTTTTAAAATTACATTCATGACCTTTAAACATTGAAAAATTGTGAAAATGACATTGATTTTTTCCTATAAAATGTGAATTAATCCATGATTTTATAAGGCACATATGAGTTTGGTTTTATCTAAAAAATATTCCCCAATTACTCTTAAAAATTTACCTTAACACGTCCTTAATACTCTAGAGTGACTACAATCCTCTTCTCTGTAGATATTAAGTTCAATCGAAAGGTGGATATCAAAAGAGAAGGTATAAGTCTTAACCGATTTATTTTAAGTTTATTTTTTATTTTAACTCCATAAAATATGATATATCCATCCTAAAATAATGAACTAAGTTCCATGAATATAATTAAATGTTATTATTTCTATGGAAAAACTATTATCTACTTAATTTTCATCCAATGAGAAATGAAAGCATTGCTCGTGTGTACGTACGTACTACCGTCCCCAGGATGCGAAGTATTTAATTTTCCCTAACCTAATTTCATGGATGGTTATTGTGATATATTTAAGGTATATATATTATATTTATGACATAATTATTTTTTATTAAATATAATATATTATATACTTTCTTACCCTCCCATTTATTGAAAAACGACAACATTGATCACGTGTATGAGTGGACTTCCACATTTATAAAGAGATGTGATTAATTTTTGATTTTTGTATAAAATGTCTATTAATAAAGATATATTTAATGAATATATTTTATATTTATGATACTATTATTATTTTTAAGGATGTATTACTATTTACCTTACTCTCTTTCCATTCGTTGAAAAATGAAAATGCTACTCGTGCGTACGTACGAACTAACATCTCCAAAAAGTGATGTAATTCATTTTTCAGCACCATGTAACATGGATTGTTTAAAAAAAATAAAAAATGAATAAATATGATATTTATATAGTTATTATTATTCTATATATGATGAAAATATTACCCTGGAGAAAATACTAGAACCATCTAACTAAAACATGCATGAAAAATGGATCAGTTAATACCCCAAAAAAAGGTTTTAATAAAGAATATTTAATTAATGGTTGATAAGATGTTGTAAGTAAATATTATATGTTATGATAAGTATGAATATGTTTCTTGTAAATATTTATAATAAATATAAATTTATCATATAAGAATTTATGATAATGTATAAATCATTCCAGTACATGTGGTATGTTTTTTTCATCTCAATATTTTTTCATTTAGACATGTTTCCTGTTATGAACTTATTTGTGTTTATATGGTGTATAAAATTAAGTTTGATATATTTTATCATTAATTTTTTCAAATTAAAGGCATTTAAAGTGTTAATTTATGTTATTTTATCCAATGGGTCTATTATTCAAAAGTTACCAAAGTGGTAAGGGTAAATATTGCAATCTCATTTTTTCCTTGGACTTTCTATGTTGAATTTACAATGAGGGAAAATATATGATACATATATTTTGAAACCCATCCATTTTCTTCTCATTTTTCAATTTTTTATTTTTTCAAGTATTAGTACAATTTCTCCCACTTTGGTACTCTAAATGACTAAAATTATTTTTTTAATAAAATTTGACTTTATTTACTCTTTTTAGTCCGGAACCCTTATATTATATATCCATGTTCACAAAAATGTTTTATTAATGTTTTTTAAATATAATTAAAGGTTTTATGAATTATTATTCACTACCTTTTACTGTCATTAAAAATTATTAAAATAAATATTTTTAAAGGTTTTTCATACAAATCACTTGAATTTTTACAGTTGTGTAATTTTTTCCCTTTTAACATATATAACATGAAATAATTTTCCTAAAATTATATCATTCATACACAATGAATATTCCTTTAAAAATTTTATTGGTTTTAAAAAGAAAACTCAATTTCCATTATTCTATATTTTTTATATTTTTCTAAAAGTTACCAAAAGAAAAAGGATGGTTTCTTTATATTTTTAAAGAACATTTTAAATTCTTTTATAAAAGATACTTTTCATCAATATCAGTATTCTTTAAGGAATGTTATGATTTACATTGTATATGGTCTTATGATGATGATGTTTTAAGGATGAATTCATGAGACCCATTGTTTTCCATAGGTTAGTTAATTTCTAATGAAATAATGAATTGTTTACTATACCATGCCTTTTCTTTCTCTGGACGGATTATGGTTATGTGAGGATGAAATAATTATGAAATTTAATTATTTTATATATTGTCTGCTATAATAAAATGATGAATGTTTTTATGATTGTTTGGAACACATTTTTATGGTTTTCATTATGTGATGGGTGGGCCTATAATTATATAATCCTCTAATGCATTATTGACTATTTATGCTTCCACACACTTATTACTCGTGTCTTTTTTTGTGAAAAATCCTTATTTCCTGACTCATGATTAATGTTTTATGACATGTTTGGTATATTTTTTAAACCTACGATCATGATCTCATCCCCTTATGTTGTTCTTATGTTCACTTTTGATCATTGATTTATATCTATCATGTTTAACCATACTGAGTATCTGAGTACACCCTTTCTTATATTTCCTTTTACCCAAGTTATTAAGAAAGGTATTTTTTAGGGTCTGTCTAAGAAAGTTACTATGTGATAAGAAATTTCTTATAGATGTTCTAGATATTCCATGAAATAATTTGATTATATGTCTAGTATTGAAATAGACTAAAAATTTACAATTATTGGTTGTGTATCATTATGAAATTTATTGAATATTCATATAAAATGATGTAATATATATACAAGTAATTATTGGGTCACCTCTATTGGTACCAAAGTAGGTTTTAGTTTTTTTGGAAATTAGGTTATGATGAAAATGAGTATATAACCTAAGAAAAACTATACTAAAATGAAAGTGAGATAGGATGGACCTAAAATGTCATATATTTATAAGAAGGTGTCATAATTTTGGTAATCATAGTAATTTTTTCCATGATTATATGAATTCTTATTCTAATTATTATTTTATAAATCTCACATTGAGGCTTTTTGTTTTAGTATTTTTCTGAAACAATGAGGAAGAAAGTTAAAAATTGTTTTAAAGGAAAATGTGGTGGTTGTTACAATATGAAACCAATTGAAATAAAAGATGAAGTGAAAAATCTTATGGTTATACCTAAACAAATATCTTGATTTATTATTAACAAATGAAACCTAGGTATGTTTTCAGACACACCTAATTAGACAAAAATATAGTTTCAAAGAAGTTTATGTGATACATATCTTGAAGGTAAAAAGATTAACTTTATACATATCAAGAACTTGGGAAGAAACACCCAAATAAATGTCCAAAAGTAACATGAAGATGTTTTATATATGGTAAATCTGGGAATGAGGCAATAAGTTACCAATGAAAAATGAAGATTTTATCTAATACAATGCAAGGGAATGATATTCTTCATAAGGTATAAATTGAATGATTTAAATTTTTTGAGGGTGTTCATTATGAAAATTTTTGTCCTTTGAGAAAATGTAGATAAGGGGGTCATCAAGATTGTAAAAATAAAGGGTTATAAAAGTCATATGATATTATAGTGGAAGACAAGGAAACTGTGAATATGTTTAATGCAGGAAACATCATTTAACTAATAATAATGATTCTTAGGACATGAATTATATTTTTTTGTTGGAAAGAATTATTAAGGAATAAGATAAAAAATATTGGTTAAAGTTTTATTATGGAAGATGAATGATTGAAGTGTCTAGGTCTATAATTTAATGATATTTAAGGGTTGATTAGTTTAATAATGGTCAAAAATTTAAAGGCACTGATACCCCTTTGGATTTTTTTTTTTGTGATTGGACTTAATATGTCTAACTATATTTTTTGTAGATATCTTTTTCGTTTTATTAATTTTTTCAGATATTTTTACCCTTAGGTTTAACATGTGATTTGAAGAATAATGTTAATATATTTTGGGTATATAAGATAAAAGGTATAGATAAACTTTAGGATTAATATTTTCTTTGATATTGAGGCAATTAGGGTTAATTAGAATAAATATTTATCAATTTTTTTTAGAATTATTAAGATTAATTAAAAGTCCAGGTTAATATGTGAATTTATTTAGGGAATAAATATCGAGTAATATTATTGGAGTATATATAATTCTTTTTGGTTTTATGTCATAGTGATTCAGGGTATTTTTGGAATCTTTTATAATATTTTGAAGAATATATGATAAAGGAATGTACCTTTTTTGTATGTGACTTTATGAGTAATCAATGTTTTTTATAGATAAATTATAAGTTGATTTTGGAAGAATATGCGATCAATTCTTTCTGATTTTTGGATTTTGAATTTGGTATGAAATATTTTGAAGTAGTTTTACATTTATTATTTATGGAAAGATTTAACTTGAACTTTGGGTGTTATTATTGAGGTTTTGGAGATTAATGTATTATTTATCTATATGAAGGTTCTTGTATATTATCTCAACTGGTGATAACTATCCTTTTGTTGATTTTATGAACTATTAAAATTTATTTTTAGTGCCTCAAACATGAAAAATTCATCATGTTATTTATAACATGACATTAAAAATATGTGAAAGACCACAAAAAAGACAACTGAAGGATGGAATTTTGGAAAAAATAAAGTAAGTTTATTATCTTATATTCTATATCTCAATAGTAAATGAATTCATAAATCTCAAGTCATACAAAGATCAATCTATCAAGTCCTATATAAAAAATAGATTAACTATCAAAGTATCATTTTGGAAACCTATTCATGAGTATTGGTTCTATAATACATACATGGTTTAAGCAATATTTATAAAATGATAAGTTTTATAGTATGAGAATATGGATTAAAGTTATTTTCAAAAGGAAATGTAATTGATGAAGATTAAAATATATTACATATCAATTATGTATATTTATCTTCCAATCATTGGAATGTTTTTTTGGAAATGTTTTAAACCCATATCCATCAAGAAAAATATAAAAAAATTGAAAGGATGATATTTATTTAAGAGAGTAGAATGTAGTATACCAAATATTTTAGAATATGTTTCTAATTAATAAATTTTATTCTTTAGGTGGCTTGTGATTCATGAAACCCTAATATTAAACATACTGTGATATAATTTTATTTAAATATGACTATTATTACCAAGATATTGGATTGGCATGTATGAACACTACTACAAAAATGGGCTTTAACAGTGCTAAAAACGGGATTTAACAGTGGTAAAAAAGTGCTGTAAAGTTCAGTGCTCATAAAGGGGGGTACCCTTTTTCAACGCTTGCTGAGCACTGATAAAGGGGTACTTTATTAGTGATAAAAAAGCGCTGATAAAGGAAACCTTTATCATTGCTAAAAACACACTGATAAAGGTAGACTTTATCAGTGCTAAAATAGAGCTGATAAAACAAACCTTTATCAGTGCTAAAAGAGCGCTGATAAACTGATGCTTTATCAGCGCTTCTTTAGCGCTGATAAAGGTGTAGTTTATGAGTGCTTTTATGGGGCTGATAAAAGAACCATTTATCAGTGCTAAAAAAAGCGCTGATAAATGCCCTGTCTTCTGCTACGAAAAAATCTGCAGCAGCACACCCGAACACCTGCAAAAAAAATCAGCATCTCAATAAGCTAATTAAATCAAGTATACCTATACAAAATTAACACACAAATCATAATCTAATTATACCAAGTATACCCATATAATAAGTATACCCGTACACCATTAAAACATAATTCATAAGTTAATTAAGTACATAAAATTATCTATTTAACCCTTTTTTACTATAGAATCTCTAAAAGGTCACCATCCCGTACTAATCACTCATAATATACACCCATCTTATAAAGAATAAATAATTTAGTTTTGAGCGGTAGAATACATTATGAGAATAAAAAAGTACAACACATAAGATATCCACAAAAGAAAGAAGCTTATTCAACATCCAAGCCTTCTCCACATCTTCCACCATCAAAGTTATCATGTTGCCTTCCCCTTTGTATAGTAGCATTCCCCTCATCTTTATATATGTATTAATATATTATATCACCTTTCTCTTATTAATTCATTTTATCTCTGTTATACATTCCCATTCTTCTTTATATTTATTCGTATCACAATTTAGATTCTTTGGAAGGTTATAATTGGTTTTTGGAGTTCTCCATCATTATTATAGTAATATGAGGCCCTCATTCATAGGTTTCCATAATTTTCTCCAAGGAAATGGGATGTATATTTTATAAATCACATGTATATTGAGTATTTTATATTATATTGAAACAGATTTTACAAAATGGATAGAAACCAGGGGGAATACTCGTTTTGTAATCTGATTCCCATCATGAATGACTCTTCCTAGAGTTGGTAAATCCATATCCCCCTTGATAATAACTCTTTCATCCAAAAAAACACTCAAATTCTATATTTAAAACCTAACTAGGGTGGCTAGTATCTAAAATGAAGAAGAATTTATGTTATCATTCTTCATTTACCCCTGGCCCATCAGAAAGAATAATGTTGTGGACCCCTTATCCTTGAAAAACACAACACTACCACATTTGTAAACTCTATGGAATAATTTAAACAATATATCATAGATTCTTATCGTAAACTCTGTTTAAAATTATCCAAAATGTTTTATGTAATTTATATAGTGTATCCACAACCTTCAGTTCAAGCCCCATGATTGTGATGACACAATGGTCAAGCCCGCGATGTAGTTGGTGTTAATTATCCAATGCCACATATTCTTATCTAAAGATTCCATAGTGATACTATGACACATGAAAACCAGAAATGGTGTCACCATGGATATACCACTTTTTATTTATTTATTTGGACATCATAGTTGTCTAATTTAGTTCATGTTATCATTCATGTACTTTTCACAATATATGAAATTCATGGGGGTCATCCCAATCTCTAGATGTCATCCACAAAATCTCCTGACATTGATAATATAATTTTGGATAGATGATGAGCTATCTCATTAGAATCTATGTAAAACTAAACTGAGATACCCTGGTGGCATAGTGATTTTGAGGGTGGTAGGCTACGACAGTTGCATCAAGGGAATGTATGATTAAGGGAACATGAGTGGTGAGTGTTGAAAGGATTTTTTTGTAATTTACAATCCCCTAATATCACCTCATCCAACATATGATAATTACATGGGATCCCACTTCCATATACTTGTTCCCATGACTTTATATTTATAATCATGTCATATTATAGTTAGTGGAATCATACAAGATCACAATACGACCCACACAAGTGATGTCCCTCATCCATTAGTGAACATAATATCCTAATGTCCCAATATTCTCTTCTAATAATACACCTACCTCTACTTTAAAAATTAAATATCTTTTCTTCCACAATCCATCCATGTTGGATACCCTTTATGGAATTTAATTCCCCATAACCCTAATGTATTTTCTATGTGGATTGAACCCTTTTGGTTTGGGGATAAAATGGGTTGGAAAAATTATTTACCTAAAAATATATAAAACACTTAATTAAGATTCATTCACATCAAAAAGGACCCCTGTATCATTCTCATAAAATATCAAGGAAATCCGAATGCGTTTGGTCAGATTTTCATAGGTGAGTTGTTGTTTTCAATTAAAATTGTGTCCATTTGAAACAAAAGAGAGACCCTTTGAGTGATAGCAGCCACACCATGCCTCATATTGAGGTGGGTATGACTCATACACGTCACAAAATACCTGTTTATCGTTCTCCTAAAGGATCAACACAATCAGAATGCACTTGGTCAGAATTCTGTAGGTCAGTCGTTGTTTTCAATTAAAATCGTGTCCATTTTAAACAAAAGAGAGACCCTTTGAGTGGTACCAACCACAACGTGCCTCATATTGAGGCAGTGATTACTCTTAGACGTCAAAAAGTAACCCTTGGATCATTATCCTAAAGGATCATGGCAATTCGAATGCATTTGTTCCAATTTCTGTAGGTCAGTTGTTGTTTTCAATTAAAATCGTGTCCATTTTAAACAAAAGAGAGACCCTTTGAGTGCTAATGGTCACACCGTGACTCAAATTGAGGTGGGGATGACTTTTACATGTCACTAAGGACCCTTGTATCGTTCTCATAAAATATCAAGTCAATTCGAATGTGTTTGGTCAGATTTTCATAGGTTAGTTGTTGTTTTCAATTAAAAATTGTGTCTATTTCAAACAAAAGAGAGACCCGTTGAGTGCTAATAGCCACACCTTGCCTATAATTGAGGCAGGGTTGACTCATACATGTCACAAAGGATCCGTGGATCATTATCTTAAAGGATCAAGACAATCTGAATGCGTTTGGTCAGATTTTCATACGCCAGTTGTTGTTTTCACTTAAAATCGTTTCCATTTTAAACAAAATAGAGACCCTTTGAGTGGTACCAGTCAAACCATGCCTTGGATTGAGGTGGGGTTGACTCTTACATTTCAAAATGGACCTTTGGATCTTTCTCCTAAAGGATCAAGACAATCTTAATGCGTTTGATCAGATTTTCGTATGTCAGTTGTTGTTTTCAATTAAAATCATGTCCATTTAAAACAAAATAGAGACCCTTTGAGTGGTACCAGAAACACCGTGCCTCAGATTGAGGTGGGGATGACTCATACATGTCACCGAGGACCCTTGTATAATTATAATAAAATATCAAGGTAGTCCAGATGCGTTTGGTCAGAATTTCAAAGCTTAGTTGTTGTTTTCAATTAAAATTGTGTCCATTTTAAACAAAAGAGAGACCCTTTGAGTGCTAGTGGCCACACCGTGCCTCTAATTGAGGCGAGTATGACTCTTACATGTCACCAAGGACCCTTGGATGATTCTCATAAAATATAAAGGCAATGAAAATGTGTTTGGTTGTATTTTCATAGGTCAGTTGTTGTTTTCAATTAAAATTGTGTCCATTTTATACAAAAGAGAGACCCTTTGAGTGCTAGTGGCCACACTGTGCCTCAGATTGAGGCAGGGATGACTCATACACATCAAAAAGGACCCGTGGATCATTATACCAAAGTATCAACACAATATGAATGTGTTTGGTTGGATTTCCATAGGTTATTTGTTGTTTTCAATTAAAATCGTGTCCATTTTAAACAAAAGAGAGACCCTTTGAGTGGTACCGGACACAACATGCCTCAGATTGAGGTGGGGATGACTCGAAGATGTCACAAAGGACCCGTGAATCGGTTTACTAAAGGATCAAGGAAATCATAATGTGTTTGGTCAGATTTCCATAGGTCAGTTGTTATTATCAATTAAAATCGTGTCCATTTTTTCCAAAAGAGAGGCCCTCTGAGTCCTAGAGGCCACACCGTGCCTTGGATTGAGGCGGGGATGACTCTTACACGTCACCAAGGACCCTTTGATAGTTCTCATAAAAGATCAAGTCAATCCGAATGCATTTGGTCAGATTTTCATAGGTTAGTTTTTGTTTTCAATTAAAAATTGTGTCCATTTTAAACAAAAGAGAGACCCTTTGAGTGCTAGCGGCCACACCGTGCCTCTGATTGAGGTGGGTTTGACTCTTAAATGTCAAAAAGGACCCGTGTATCGTTTTAATAAAGGATCAAGACAATACAAATGCATTTGGTCAGATTTTCGTACGTCAGTTGTTGTTTTCACTTAAAATCGTGTCCATTTTAAACAAAATAGAGACCCTTTGAGTGGTACCAGCCACACCATGTTTCAGATTGAGGCGGGCATGACCCATACATTTCACCAAGGACCCTTGTATTGTTCTCATAAAATATCAAGGTAATACAAATGCATTGTTTTTGGATTTTCATAGGTCATTTGTTGTTTTTAATTAAAATTGCGTCTATTTTAAACAAAAGAGAAACCCTTTGAGTGATAGCGGCCACAATATGTCTTAGATTGAGGTGGGGATGACTCGTACACATTACCAAGGACCCTTGGATCATTCTCATAAAATATCAAGGCAATCCGAATGCGTTTGGTCATATTTTCATAAGTTAGTTGTTGTTTTCAATTAAAATTGTGTCCATTTTAAACAAAAGAGAGACCCTTTGAGTGCTAGTGGCCACAACGTGTGTCATATTGAGACAGGGATGACTCTTACACATCAAAAAGGACTCATGTATCATTCTCCTAAAGGATCAACACAATCCCAATGCATTTGTTTGGATTTCTGTAGGTTAGTTGTTGTTTTCACTTAAAATCGTGTCCATTTTAAACAAAATAGAGACCCTTTGAGTGGTTCATCATTCTTGCATGTTGCTGGTGCATATCATCTGTTAAAATGGGAAAATGACTCATTGGAGAAATGATGTTTTATTTAATAACAATTAAAAATTTCCTACGAACATTTACATACAACAATGTTTCATCTTTTGATCCCCTTAACCCCTATAAAAAATGAAAACCAATTGTACATGTCCCCAAGTCAGATCTTCATTGTATTTGTGTACAATATACCATTAGGTATGAGGCCCACTCGTTTCTGATCACATCTTTGTTGTCTTGTGAGTATGACGATTTTAGGTAGTCAGAGTAGTACTGCAAAATATAAAAATAAAGAATTAATAAATAACTTAAACGAACTAGTAGTTGTTTTTGAAAATAACTCTTTAGGGAAGCTATTTTGTTGATGAAAAATGATCTCTTTCATAAATTTACAAACATAATAACTGAAATCATTATCGTTTTCTTGTTTTGGAAACTGAAAAAAAAATTTATCATTAGGAGAATAAGTAACTTGTGTTGAGATGTGTTTGGATAGTGAAATTTTATTAAATATACCCTGATATTTTTCCAGACGTAGTACTTACTTGCCTCCTTATGCTTATCCCCTATCCTCATTACTTTTTTTAAATGATATTAATACACCACCCTATTATAACAGAATCCTCAGTAAAAGATAATATAAATTATATTACTTGATTTTTAGACCTAAAACGTAAGATGTAGTGTCTAACAGATTCACAAAATCCACCATGTGTGGTCGGTCTGATGGATATCCTTTCTTTGAATCCAGAAAATAAATCATTGGAGTATCCAAGTTCACCGCAATTAGCAACCAATGTTTCCTAAAAACACAAAAATGAATAAGTAATAAAAGAAGTGAAAATATAATTGATATTCTTTAATCGTAGAGTATTACCCCTGTATGGTTGGTATTAGGAAAAGTCTATCATTTTTAATCTTTCTTTCAAATGTTTTCAGCAAGCCGTTCAGTATTGCATCGCTTTTTTATGGCTCTATTTTTGTTAGGTGTGTTGATGTGATATGAGGACTAACGAGTCCAAATCTTGGATCATGGGAAAATTCCTTCAACTATTTTTCATAAATGCGTTTGTCAACAATATAAAATGCATTTAGTCATAATTTTCACATTAGATCAGATTTTAGAAAATCAATTCATGGAAACATACCTCATATATACATTTACATCTGTGATTCCTAGCCAACCGTTTTCAAGGATCTCATTTACATTTTCATCAGCAATGAAAACTTGACTTTCCTCTCCGTATATATTCTCTTCCAAAACCACTATATGACTATTACCATCTTTTAGCTTTGTATCCACATGAGTCTTCAATGCTAGTAAATGTGGATAGAGAACAGGTGGTGTTATTGTGCTTTCAGTAGCTCCTTGGGATAGGCTGGTCGATCCTTTAGATGGTTTTGAGCCGACGTTTGTCACCCCCTTCCCTTTCTCCATCTATAACAACAATCATTGATTCAGACCCTTTTTTCATTAATTATTAAGGGTTTAGATTTAAAAAAAGGAAATAAATACCTCTTTTTCCACATGTACTCTTACAAGTTGTGATGGCCATGCAATTAGTGTACCAATAGGCTTTTCGACCATAGGAATATCATCATTAATCAAGTGGAATAGGTAGCTCTACATTTGTCTCATGAGCTATAGTAATCTTCACTTTTAGATGATCTTTCAAAAGTGGTCTATTATGCAGTGTGGCATCTGGGATATTGAACACGGTAGCCCTCACTACAAGGTGATAGGTGGGTGTTGACATATATAATTCATAATCATTATCACCCTATAGAAGATCAGTACAGAAAAATTATCAGTGTTTGTCTGATTCAAATTTCATGGGAACAATTATTAGAATATTGATTACCACAGGTAGGATAGTTCTTTGAGGCGAATAGCTCGCCTCAAAGATGGTGGGGGGGTGGGGCGGGATGTTCACGCGCTAGTTGTTCCTGAGTGGTGTCTTCCCTTTTCTTCCCACCCATAAAAGTTTCTAGCAACTCTCCCTACCATTGAAATATTTCTTCAAGGGTTTCTATTTTTTCGCTCAGTTGTTCCAATTTTTCATTTGTATCATCCGTTTTTTTCTTCTTCTCAAAATATACTCGGGGTGTCACCCCAAACCCTGCACCTCTGACACGATCGTATTTTTCTGGCGGCTTCAAAGCCATCAATAATAGGTCTGTATCCGCTACATGAGTAACTGATTCCTGTGACTGTCGAATATAGGAAAATGACTAATTATTTTTATGTAATAGAAATTTAAAACAAATATTTTTATCGTCGTGTCATACTTACACATATTTCCCACACATTCTTCATGTTCTCATCTATTAACTTCCCTTCTTTATTCACCCGTGTCTCCTTCCATAGCACATGACGTGTGATAGAAGTGCATTTGGTTTTAGACTCATCAATATACATATAAACATGGAAAGATAATTATGATGTTGTTTATTGGCACCTAAAAATATTATTGTAAATTTAAAATATGTAGCATTTTCTTTTCTAATGAAGCATACCCCATCCTTGCTTTACGATAGGGGTATGTTGGTTTTGATGCACGTTCTTTATTTTTAGTACAAAGTTTCTATTTCATAAATGAAATATTTACAACCAAAGTGATTAATATAGGTATCCTCAGACAACGTATTATCACCCACAATGTACCTAAAACTTCTCATCCCCACGACGACCAATTAATGCATCCCATGATTCTTGGGATATCAGGTGAGTGTAAAAAATGGGTGGTTGAAAGTTTATTTTACCTTTGGAATTTTTCAAGTGACATCTTGTTAAAATAGTGCAAAAAACTGGATGAATCCTTCCTGCAAGCATTAGTACACAATCCTTGTGTGAATCGTCTACTATAAATGTACTCTGCAAGAGATTGAGAAGAGTAAGACATTGTTTCATTATTTTATTTTCTAGTGAATTAAAGAAATAAATTCATAATGTTACCATAATTTATTCCCAGATCACAGCCTTCAGCCCGGACACAACATGGTTCCATGAATCTATGTCAATCAGCACGCGTTGCCGAGTGAAAACTCCAATGTAGCTGATAAACATATCCTTGTTGGGATTCACATGTTGGCCTCGTGCATTCCATCCGACTTCAAATTTGATGCCTTTTCTTTTCACATTAAGAATTTTGGCTAACACCGTCAAACAACAACGCACCTGTGTTTTCTGCGACTTCGGTCCTTCATTCCAGACCATATCATCAATATTAACATCATCTATATGTTTATCTGAAATGGTATCAACGGCATGTGCTGATGGTTGTTGGACCTCAACACTAAGAGCAGCAGGAGCTGCTGCAGCAGAAGAAGCAGAAGCAGCAGAAGCTACAGCAGGAGCTGCAGGAGAAGCAGGAGCCGCAGTAGGAGGAGCAGTTGGAGCAATAGGAGCCGCAACAGGAGTAGCAGCAGGAGCAGCAAGAGCTACAGGAGCAGCAGGAGGAGGAGCAGCAGCAGCTTGAGAGACTTGTTCAGCCTCAAGGTTAGGAGAACCAGAATGTGCAGAAGTCATTATCTACAAAAGTGGTTGAATAGTTAATTTATATTACATAAATTCAATAATTATAAGATAATAACATGGGATAACAACATCTATATTACAAACAAAATATAACCTGTTTATTGAAATCTCTTTCTTTTTTTCAAAGGTTGAAGGGATTTGACACCTCTATCGACTATACAAATCCCTTCATTGTGGTATCCTCTAACATACAGAACATCATCTGCATTGGGACCGCCCAGAAATGATTGCGGCGTACCACTAAAAGGATCATCCTCAACTGAATTTTCATCGGAACCTTCAGTAGTTTTGGATGATAACAGAACAATCAGCCACTTTCAGTTTACGAGATCTGGAGTATAAAAAACTTGTACCGCTTGTGATGCCATTATAAACTGTTCGTATTTTTACCCTTCTTTACTAAAATCAACTTTCACAAATCCCCATTCATCCATTTTAACACCACTGTTGTGATCAACCCATTTTCATTGAAAAATCAGCAATTGTAATGTCGTATAATCCAACTCCAATATTTGTTTGATAATGCCAAAGTATGACATATTTACATAAATTGTATTTCTGTCCTTACTACTAGAAACATGCATCGCTTCTTCCACTAGTGTAACTCTACTATTTTGCATGGTACTATCTTTATCTTGTTTATTTTTATAGAATGTATAACCATTAATTACATAACCACTGTAAGATAATACATACACACTTGGTCTAGCGGCTATCCATCGAAGTCGTTCTGACATTGAATTCGGATTTTCATCCAACTTCTTAAAAATATGGTCCTAAAACCATCCTATAAACTGGTGATTATGTGTATCTGATAACCATTTTCAGCCCTTGATGGATTAAACTGCCTAAGAATTTCTTTGTGAGTTTCAATATATGGAGCAACCTCCCAACTGTTATAAAAAACATAAAGATGGGCCTGCTCCCGATCGGTAATACTAATTGTCACAACTTCTCTTCCAGAAATTCCCTCACCCTCAATGCATCCAGTGTGACGAGATTTTGAGAGACCAATTCTTTCCACATCAGATAGGTATTCAGTAAAAAATTCAATAGCTTCCTCAAAAATATATCGCTCCACTATACAACCCTCTGGCTGACTTCGATTTTTTACATACCCTTTCAAAATATTCATATACCGTTCAACAGTATACATCCATCTATAGTGCACAGGACCACAAAGTCGAATCTCTATCACCAATTGAATCATCAAATGAACCATCATATCAAAGAATGTTGGCAGGAAGAACATTTCTAATTCACATAATATGTTGACAATTTCTTTTTCCACAGATGGAAATTTCGCCGGGTCCAAAACTTTGCTACATATAGCTTTGAAAAATAAACAAATTTGGTTAACGTATGAAGAACATTCTTGGGAAAAATGAAACGTACTGTTATATGAATTAGATCTTGCATCAAAACATGGAAATCATGTGATATCAAACCTTTTAACTTCAAATCATTCATTGACACAATGTTCTTGATGTTTGATGAGTACCCATCTGGAACCTTTACATCATTGAAGAAGTTGAAAAACTGATATCTCTCCTCCCTAGAAAGAGTATAAGCAACTGGAGGAAGAAAAATTCGATTTTCACCCTTCACAAGAGCCAATTGTTCTCGTATTCCCATATCAACCATGTCCAACCTTTCCTTAATTCCATCTTTTGTTTTTCCAGGGGAATTTAGCAACGTTATGATAACATTGTAACATACATTTTTTTTTCACATGCATCACATCAAGAAAATGTTTGATGTACAAACAATTCCAGTATGGTAATTCAAAAAAAACTGGTCTCTTTTTCCAACCGATTTTTGTAAGGTTTTTCGAAAATGGTTTACCAAAAACAGTGTTCAAATCTTCTACTTTCTCAAATAGCTAATCACCTGTTAATGGAGACGGTGTTGCATGTTTTTCTGAACTTCCATTGAATGATGTCGTCCAAGATTAGTACTTATGCTGATGAGGTAGAAATCTACGATGTCCTAGAAACACAGATTTCGATGAATATTTCAACATAATTGATTCTGTATATTCTTCGCACACGGGACACCCTTGAGTTACTTTAATTCTATATCCTGACAAATTTACATAAGTAGGGAAATCATTTATTGTCCCATACAACATCACTCTCAACGTGAAGTATTCACTTTTATAAGAATCATACAACATTACACCTGAATCCCACAATAAATTCAAATCCTCGATCAAAGGATCTAGATAAACATCAATATCATTACCTAGTTGTTTTGGTCCTGATATAAGAATAAATAACATGATGAATTTCCAGTTCATGCATAACTAGGGTGGAAAGTTATAATTTACTAACATAATAGGACATGTACTATGAGTCCTAGTTTTAAAACCAAAATGATTCACTCCATCTGTTGATAACTCAAGACAAAGGTTTCCCGAATCTTTTCCAAATTCAGGATACTCATGATCAATTTTCTTCCATTGAGGAGAGTCAGCCAGATGATGTAATTTCCCATCTTTGTTTCTTTTATCTGCATTCGACGACAATTGTCTTGCAGTTTATTCACTTTCATATAAACGCCTAAACCTTGGAATGATTGGAAAGTACCATACAACTTTAGTAGGATTGGATTTATCTTTCTTGTATTGAGAAGCACCACACTTTGGTCATTCTGTAAGTGATTTGTTCTCCTTGTGAAACAATATGCAGTCTTTTGAGCAGGCATGTATTCTTTCATAAATCATACCCATCGAGCGTAGCATTCGTCTGACTTCAAATGTCCATCTTGGGAGCTCATTATCTTCCGGGAGCATGTCATTCAAGAGAGAAAGTAGTTATGTAAAACTCACATCACTCCATCAGTTTACTACTTTCAATTTATACAACTTCAGTACAGCTGAAAATGTTGTATACTTAGTGCAAGCATCATACAATGGCGTCTTTGCACAACTCTTTAACTTCTCAAACAATTTTGGGCAATCATGGAGTTTATATTCAATTGTCTTTGTCATTTCCTCAATACGATCTTCATCATCATTAACATCTGTAATCACATCCTCCATACTGTCTTATTCATTATCCATATTTGTATTCATATCTGATGATCCATAAAAAGCATTTTTATCCTATATAGTAGCTACATTTGCCTTTTCTCCGTGTTTATTCCAACATTTATAACTCCGATCTATTCTGTGAAATATCAAATGTTCTTCCAACTCCTCTGGATTAAGTAGTCTAGAATAACAACAACGTAAACACAGAAAAAGGATTTGAGATGGATCCTTTGCGTGATCCTTTACAAACTTGATGAACTCTTTCACTCCATTCTCATACTCTATTGTCAAATGATTAACATCCATCCAATCTTTATTCATCTTCATCATATTTGAATCTCAAATATTAGTATTTATGGTTTAGGTACACAAAATAAGAATTCCAAATACAGCAGAAGGGAACCACTTCCTTATAAAAATAGAGATGAATAGAGCCTAACCATTAGTATTTATTCATCTTCATTAAATATAATTACTTTAGATTAATTATAGTTTCTTCAAATCACCCCAGACCAAACACAAGAATAATCAAGAATGATACATCTACCTATCCTAGGTCTCTGCCCTACATTCAATATCATCATGCCTAAATACCCATATATCCACACATACACATGTCACAAACACATAAAAAACCATATCCACATCAGAACCAAAGTACCAATATTGATTTCAATCAGGTTACTCAACTCAAGTGGTGGTGTGTAAGAAATAATAAGAAAATATAATAAGTATATAGTCACACATAAATCTCAAACTCGTGTTAACAATCCAATAAACCAAAGGTATCATTCCATCTATCAAAATACTCTGAAGGATCCCATATGCGAAAGTTGTCCCAGGTGGTGAAGGTTCCTGAGGAGGAAGGGGTGAACACGCACCTATCGGGGTTCGAGGTCAGGCCACTGAGGTTGAAGGTGGCCTGATACTCTTACAAGGGTTCATTATATATTTCACAAGCCATGTCCTGGTACCCGAGGATGTTAACCCACTACTGGTGGAAGTGAAACCATTCCTGATGATCATGCCAAGAAGAAATGGAAACCAAGAGGGGGAGTGAATCAAAATACCTCAAGAAAGATGAAAAAACATGGTATTTGAGAATAGGTTAGTGGCTTTCATGTTGTCTAGACACCTATCCAATATACTCCACAAGCAGTGATGTCCCCTGTAGTTGTTGCACCAGGTGAAACTGTCACCTGAGAAGCTGAGATCAATGAATCCCTTCCCAGCCATGAACTACACAAACTCCAGGATGGCCTTCCACTGGAATGGGATTCTACCTTTACTTTCATTTGGGTTGGAAATGACATTAAAGTCACCCCCAAAAAACAATGGATGGTGGACAGGATCGAAGATATTTTGTTCAAAAGTACAATCAATCCCCCTCAATTTTTTAAAATACCAATACCATAAAACATTTAAAAAAAAGACATTTTAATTTATTTTGGAAATAATTCCCAAAAATATTCAATATAAAAACACATGCCAAACCATTTGGAATTTTATTTAAAGAATCAACTTATATTTATTTTAAAGCACGAGTTTCATTTATAATATCAAATCCACCAATGGTAGAAGGAAGCCTAATTTATTTCAATGAAAAAGGTTAATTCACAACAAGATACCATCCATTCCATATATTATTTTCATTAATAGGGTTATTTTGTGCTTCCAAATGATCAAAACATGTCTAACCAACTTCAAATGGATAAAATATGAATTCATGAAACACATGAATCCCAAAAAGAAGATATAGTATAGAAACACCCACTTGGAATATTTGGGATCAAAACACAATGAATCTGAATGAGTCTACTCAAATGAAGAACATTGAATCAAATAAAACGGATCTCAACAAAAGGTAAAAGAGATACTATAACCACAATTCCCCATAAAAATTATAGGTCTAGAAAATACCAAGGTTTTTATAGCCCCCAGGAACAAAGAATCAAGTGATGGAGAGAGATGGAAGTTTAATAAAAGTAATAAATACCAAAAGAGGATCACCATTTCGAATGAAACTTCAATCCACCAAGTGACGAGGATAGAAGATCCAAACTATCCAAAGGGGCTCCCAAGGCTTGAGTGGGTTGAGTTAAACATGAGGGAGAATATAAAATAAATAAATGGGGGTATGAGGTTTCAATTACCCTACCACCTCGATGATTCCTCATATAAAATGAAACCACTGGCTAGATAGTGGCCCTCACCATCTTGACAGTGGTTATAATATAAATGTTATAACCATAGGTTATCCCACTGGCTAGTCACTACAGACCCACTAGCTAGCTGATGGCTATATAATTTTTTTTGTATCCACTGTGAATCCCATTGCCTAGCCAATTACCCTCACCGGCCATTCGGGGGACCACATGAAGCTTTTGAACGTACATGTTCACATCCACACCTTCTATGACAGTCTGGGACATCCTATGACCCCTCAAGAAACCCAAATAAAACTCAATGAGAATTTCATTAATGAAAGAGATACTGAGATGTTACAATTCTCCCCATCGTTTTGCTTTTTATCTGAATAAATATTCTAGTACTAAAGATAGATAATGATGAGACAAAAATAAATTCCACACAATAATTATTGTGTGGACAATTCACAAAATATAGGAAGATTCACCGAATAGAGGACCACTACGAAAAAATTAAAATGAACAGATAACCAATATTCCCAAGAACCCTTAATGTATATCCTCCAAGAACATCATACATCTTCAAATGACACATCTACATCACTAAAAAGAGAGAAAATACCAATAATGTCCAGAGACCTAGCATAGGTCACCCAACCATTTAAAGTTTCACTAAAATGGTGGAAAATAAGATGGAAATATACTACGAACACATCCCTTCACCCAAATAAGAGACTACAATCATTAACCATGAAGAACCACTAAGAACATAATTAGAAACCCAAGGAAAGGTACACCCAAAACATACCAATGAATCCAAATGAAATAACACAATCAATATCCATCAATGATTCAACCAACAATAAGAAAGAAAAAAACTAAAAAGGATTTATTCCTCGATCAAGTACTCGATGGAAACCTTGAAATCCCACTATAGAGTGTCACCCATCAACGGTCTTATTGAAGTAGACACCAATACCTACTTGTGCCTGGTCCATCAAGAGACTTCATAATCCTTGTCATTTGAGTACACACCAAAAGCCTATCTATGTCCAACAATAAATAGATCATATAAAATGGTTTTTGCACAAAGATGGAAAACTAATCTCTTAAAAGATAGACCACCCAACACATCAATATTGAGATCTAACTAAGAAGTTGTGAATCAGAGGACAATAAGGAATAATAACCAACTTAATGGTCTCGAAAACCCACCCAAAGAAGACAACCATGGAAGGAAACATAAGGGATTTTAAATGGAAATAACCTAAAACATCCGTAGGTTTCCAGAAAAGGATGAATCATGTAGCCTACAACCATCACAATCTCAAATATCCATTAAATCTATCATGGAAAATCAACATATGGTTATGTGTGATGGGAGAGGAGAACAATATGAAAAAATTATTTGGAAAACATGCCTTAAAGGGAGGTCTGGAAAACCAAAGCTCCAGGGCGGAGGAGGTTCGGCAACGCGAACTCAGCGGGCAGTGGAGGTCTGGCATCGAGAAGCGAGGGCAGCGGAGGTCCGGCAATGCGAACTCAGTGGGCGACAGAGGGGTGTCGCAGGGTTCCAGTACCGCGATAGATTTAGGTTGCGATAAAACGAGGGCACTGTGCGACCAACTTTATAAAAAAATGGACTAAGGTTTTAACAGTGCTAGAAAAGCACTGATAAATCCTTCCTGTATCAGTGCTAAAATTTTAGCACTGATACATGGATTATTTATCAGTGCTTTTCTAGCATTGATAAAGGGTCGTTTTATCAGCGCTTGTTTAGCGCTGATAAAGGTTACCCTGTATCAGTGCTAAAATTTTAGCGCTGATAAAGGGATTCTTTATGAGTGATAAAATTTTAGCACTGATACAGGGTAACCTTTATCAGTGGTTTTGCTTAGCGTTGATATAAGGGGGCGCTTCCCTTGCCTTTTTTTGTAGTAGTGGAATAAGAGTACTAAAATTTGGAAATGAATATATAAGATATTGTAATATAAATTTATTTATTAGTTCTTATGAAATAAATATGAAATTTTAAATTATAATAAGTAAATCATGTATGGTTAAAAATTATTATAGGATCATTTCTCTATAAAAGCGATTTTACTGTATATTTGGTATTTTCATTAAAATAAAAAATTTATAAAATTAAAAAATTTAATTTTATAAGATGTTTTTTTGAAATAATAATGTAAAAATTATATTTGGGTGAATTTAGGTATTTTTTTGAAAAAATTTATTTTAGAGTGAATAGTGAAAAAAAACTGATTTTTACAAAACTGTTAATTCTTCTCTTTAAATAAGGAAAGTTAAAAGTAACATTATATTTTAGATTTAGATTTAAATTAAGTTATTACTATTTTTTAAAACATAATTTAAGTAATTATTTTTGAATAAAAAATATATTTTATTCTGTTGTAAAATCATTCTTATGCTTAAAATGATATTTTTTCTAAAAATGTTTTTTCTTTCATTTTGAAAACATATATTATAAGTAATTTTTTTGAAACTTATATAAATTGAATCTTAAAAAATATATTATATATATAGGACCATAATTTTAAAATTTATTAATTTGGTATATTTTATTTTTATTCATAATGAATATTTATTATAATAAAATTTTGTCGCCACTGTAAAGGGTAAATGGTTTATATGTTGTTTAAAATTTAGATATAGCCTAAACTTAAATAAAAAACTTAATTTAATTTAATTTCAATATTTTATTTCTACTATAATCATCCTATATTCTAAATAATGATTTTTTTGTTATTTACCTTTGATGACGACCTTTATATTATTATAAGTAAAGGACAATTACAAAATTTCACACTCTTTATTTTAATATATCTAACATGTTGACATAAGGATAAAAATAAGTTATTAATTATTATAAATTTTTATTTTAAACATGAATAATTTTTTATGACAGTAATTTATTTTTGTTTTCTAGTGGTGATATAATTACCTTGAACGCTTACGCAACACCGACACAACACTTATGGAAGCAGTAGAAAACTCTAGTAAATTATTTTAAAAACATTAAAAGTAATATATTTTGGATAAATTATGGTTTTATATGAATTTAATTGATAAATATAGAGTATTATTTATTTTTTGAGTGTTTATATTTAAATTTCTTTTTAATATATTTTTAATGTTAGTTTTTGGGAATAGTCTTGAAAATGGTCTTAAATGGTATTTAATGATTAAAAATTATTTTTAAATAATTATAAAATTAAAAAAATACTATATTTAAAAAATTATATAGTAAAATATCTATACTATTTTAAATTTTTCATATATGTGCTAGTTGGTATATTTAAAATTACTTTCATGACCCTTAAACATTAAAAAATTATGTAAATGCCACTGATTTTGTCCTATTAAAAGATACCGAATATATGATTTCCAAAGGAAAATAAAATTTAAGTTTTCTAAAAAAACTACCCGTATTACTCTTGAAATTTACACTAACATGCACTTGATCATATAGAATGACTTTAAACCTCTCATTCAAAGGCCTTAAGCTCAATCAAAAGGTGGATATCAAAAGAAGAGGTATAAGTCTTAATATATTTTCTTAAGTTTATTTATTATTATAAATCCTTAAAATATGTTCTATAAATACTAAAATTATTACTTAAGTATAACCAATATACTGATATTTTATTATGTATTTTTTCTACTGCATTTCCATCCAATGGGAAATGAAAGCATCACTCGTGCGTACGTATGGACTACCATATTCACTAAGTGATATATTTCATTTTCCATCACCACACATCATGGATAGTAATTATGATGGATTTAAGGTATATTTATTATATTTATGACATAATTATATTTCTAAAATGACAGTATGTTATCTACTTTCTTACACTCCCATCCTTTGAAAAATGATAATGTCACTCCTACGTATGTGTAGACTAACGCCTCCACAAAGTGATGTGATTTTTCTTTCACTTAACATGAATGGTCATAATGATATATTATTGAATATATATATATATATATATAATATTATATTATTTTTATTCTGGAAAGATATATTATTATATTTTTTTCATTCCATTCGTTGGAAAATGAAACCATCACTCATGTTTACATACGGGCTATCGTCTCCACAAAGTGGTGTAATTAATTTTTCAATGCCAACATACATTTATTGTTCAAAAAAATTATATAATGAATAATATAATATTTATATCATTATAAATATTATATATATGATGAAAATATGTTTATAAATCCAGAACTAGAACCATAAAATGAAAACATGCATGAAAAACAGAATAATTAACACCACAAACAATGATTTTGATGAAGAAATTCCAATAAATGGGTGATAATATGTCATAAGTGAGTCATTTATGGTATGATAATTATTAATATTTTTCTTTTATATATTTTTAATAAATAAAATTTTAATATATAAAAGGTTACGAGCATGCATGATTCAAATGAGGACTTGAAGTAAGTATTCTTCATCTCTATATTGTTTCATTGAGACATGTTTCATGTTTTTCACATATTTGTGTTTATATGGTGTATATACTAACTTATGATATATTTTATCAGGAATTTATTGACATTAATGGTATTTTAAGTTCAGTTTTATTTTATTTTATTTCAAATTTTCTATTATTTAAAAGTTACCAAAGTGCTAAGGGTTTATGTTACAATCACATTTTTTCTTGTGATTCTCTATATTAAATTACTAATAAGGTAAATTATATGATTCTTATATTTTAAAACACAACAATTTTATTATATTTTATTATATTTTTTTATGTTTTAAATTATTTTTTCCATTTTACCCTCTCTATTACTCAAAAATACCAAAATTACGTTTTTAATAAAATCTGACCTTTTTTGCCATTTTTGATCTGGAGTCATTATCTTCCATATCCTTGTTCATAAAATAGTTTTATGGAAGTTATTTTAGCTTTAATTAATTTTTATAAAAGTTCATTTTCAATACCTTTTTTTCATTACATATGATTAAAATTATTTTTCTCATTGGTTCTTCATATGACCCAGTTTTTCACGTTTTACAATAGTGTGAAAAGAATGTTCTCTTTTAACATATATCACATGAATAGTTTTTCACCCCGTTATGTATTTTATTTTTAACAAGTATTAATTTATATGTATCAAATGTTTTAAAAATAAAATTCTATTTCTAATATTCTATAAATTTTATATTTTTTAAATTTTACCAAAAGAAAATGGATTTTTATCTTGATTTTCAAAGTGCATCTTAATAGATTTTATAAAAGAGAATTTTCATTTATATAAATATAATTTAAGGAATGTTATAATTTACTAAAGATATTTTATTTTTTATAATGATTTTTTTAGAATGATTTCATAAAACCCAATGATTTTCCATGACTTATTTAAACTATTATGTAATAATGAATGTTTTTTTGATACCATCCAATTCCTTTATTAGGATTACTTGTGATTATATAATGATGAAATATTAATTAAACCTATTTATTTTACATGGTTTTTGAAATGATTAAATGATGAATGTTTTTATGATATTTTGGGATACATATTTATGGTTTTCATTATGTGATTAGTGGGCCTGAAATTATATATCCCTCTAATGCATTGGCTAAGGAATGATATCACATGTGATAATATGAACTCGAATAGGGAGTGAACCTAGTGTATTAATAGAATCTATCCACAATGATAGTATATGAAGTGATTATTAACTGAGGAAATTATGTTTATTGGGAGTGAATATAATACACTATGGTTCTTTATCCACTATAATAATGTTGGTTGTGATCTATGATTAAGAAAAATGATTTTATGTGCTTATGTGTATTTAAAAAAAAATGTTTTATACTTATGATATGATTATTTATGATTCAACACTCTTATGAATCAATTATTTTTTAATAGAAATAATTTTTCCATGAATCATGATTTATGTTATATAGAATTTTGGGAATATTTTCATAAGTTATGATCATGTTATATTACCTTATTCTTATATTATACTCACTTATTATTATTGATTGATATCTCTCATGATTATTATTACTGAGCATTAGAGATCTCCCTTTATCATGTTTACTTTTCCATAGGTTATGATGAAAGGTATTACGTAGGGTATTTATAATAAGGTTACTATGTGAAAAAATTTCTTATAGATGATGAAAATATTTCATTTAATAAGTTGATTATATATCATGTATTCAAAGACACCAAATATTTATAGTTATAGGGAATAACATATTGTGATATTGTTGAATATTCATCTAAAATGATGTAATAATTATGAATTTAATTCTTTGGTCACCCCATAATTTTCTTTAATTTCTAGAGAAACCTGAAAGTGAGATGTGTTTTGAAAAGGTTGGAATGAGTCCACTCTTATATGAAAACATCAATGGTGTTTTTAAATATATTTAGTTGTCAAGAGCCAAGAATGAAATTTTAAAATGAAAAATGCGTAAAAATGTAAAATATATTATATTACCAGAAATTGATCATCCCAATTTTTTCATGATAATATATTTAGGGTTTTTATCAACTTATAAATCAATTCTAATATTAAATACCATTTTATAGTCCTTTTCAGGATTATTTACATAATTTAACTTTAAAAATAAATAGATAATTATGGAATAAAAATTTAAACTTTTACATAAATTATTATCTACCATATTTATACCTATAAATTACTTAAGACTATAAATTATCCAAAAATATCACCATTAATATTTTTAAAATCATTAATTATACTTTTCTCTTACTTGAAAAAGCACTACATCATCGGTGCACAAACCTTTTTGATAATTACCCTATTATTTAAAATTGAAAAGAAAGTAATTAATTAATTAAATTTATTATTTATTAATAATATTATCTTAAACCGTTCATATTTTATTTTTATTCCCACGCTTATCATAAAAACATATTAATGTTATTATTTTTACTTTTCTTACCCTGCGCAAGCACTGGGCATGCATTTGGATAACTGTATTTTTTAATAACTATAAAATTAAAAAATATATATAAATATAATTTATTATTAATATCTTTTATTTTCAAATTTTATCCTTGAATTATAAAATTATAAATATTATCTTAAATACACCCATTTTTTCCTTTATAATGCTATAAATGCACCACGTCAATAGAAATAAGTGTTTTCATATTTTTCATGTCATAAAATTTAATATATATTACTAGGATGATATTTTTATTATAGAATATTTATATGTAATGTTGATTATTTTTTTCATAAACCTATAAGTAATTTTTATATCATGATGATGTCAGAGAGGTTATGGTGTTTATAAAAACTAGATTACTAAAATATTAATGAAAAAATAAATTTGTTAAGAAAAAATCCAAAAAATTCACCATATGATAATTTTAGCCTCATTAAACCAAAACTTAATTCCATTTTATCAAATTAAAATTATAAAATTTTTAAATTTTGCTCTTAAATGAAATCATATATTATACGGAGAAAAAAATTATCAAAAATGAAAAGTAAAATTTCTAATGAAAAATCATATTCTTTCCTCATACCATGATAAAATTATTTCTATGATTATCATAATAATAAATATCACTATTAATTTTTTGAATTAACCTAAATGTCTATTTATAAAATATCTTATAAGAAATCATTTTAAGATAATATATTTAACCTCTAAAGAAAACAACTTTTCTATTATAAAGTTAACATGTGTATTTTAATTTCATAATTGATATTTAATTGATTATATAATATTATTTAGAACATGTTTTAAATAAATATACAATTATAATACATATATAAATTCATAATCATGTAAATCAATAGACCATAAAAGTAAAAAAATATTAAAAATACTCGGCTTATCACACCTATTTGTCTCACAGCTGATTGAAAGTTGATGATACATAGTCTCCCTCATATAGTAGAATATGTTTTCACTAAATATATAAATATAAAAGATATATAAAGATGAATATAATTTAACACATAGTTGATATCTTAAACAACTAATAGATAACGATTCTTCATCTTGATAATATATAAGTATTCAAAATGTGACCCTGAAAAATAATTTAATAGAATCTATAATGTGTTACAACAGAATAAATATTATATTCATTTTTTCCTTGATATGTCAATCATAAATTAATATGAGATTATTTGACTTTTATATTAATCATGATATTTATAATTATTAAACTATCTCATTTCATATGAATTATTCTATTGATCTTCAAAGAATATATATAAAATAATTCAAAATTAATTCTGACCATTGAAGAATCCATTTTTTGATAATAAATTAATAATAATAACATAAAATTATCTACAATTTTTTTCTCCTTTAATATCAAATTGCTTTTGAGAGTAGCTTGAACCTTCATTCAAATCAGTAATTGAATCATCTCAACCATACCATCCTAAAACATCTTTGACTTTGAAAATATTCAAATATGATCAATAATATCTTATAAATTATAATTTTAAATTCATTAAAACCATTAGATAAATTCTTTCTTGAAATATCAGTTGTAAATAACCTATAAAATTATTAAATCCTTAGTTTGATAGAAGAGTCATGATAAAACATTTATTTTCTATATAAATATCTTTGAAATGAAATCATAAATTAAATCAATTGAAATATTAATTTAAATATTCTCTAGTTTCACTTATATAGCACCCCTATATTTTAAAATAACACTATGTTCGATAGCGTATTCCACACGCAACACTGAGTTTAAACGAACCTTGATATAATATTAAAATAATATTATTTAAAAAAGAATGATATAACCAAGAAGTTAAATTCAAGGGTATGAATAGTATTAAATAATCTATTATATATATATAAAGGTATTAATAAATTTATATTTATTTAAAATTTATTAATAAATAAGTTCTCACCTTTAATAAATATATTTTATTCTATAAAAAAATATTTTTCCTTCAAAAAATGTTTTTTATTGCTTTTGGTGAGAATATTTTTTTAAAAGAATGCAACAAGGATTAATATAACAAAAGAAAATAAACAAGGGTTACAAAAGTCTGAAGGAAGGAAGTTTACATTTATCTCTGTAAAGTATAGGGAGAAACTCACGAGGAGTGTTGGAATGATAGGTGAAAGTGTCACCAGCGGCTCCCATGTTTTCAAGGCACTCAACAAGTTGATTGGATTCCTAGTATACATGTGTAATGATATAATGCATTGAAGCAATTATGTCAAGGCACTTAATCCATCTCGATGTTAGTTTCCAAGCCAAGTGAATTTGACCCATTCTAACCGCTTGAACAACTATGGCGGAATCACTTTCAAACCAGATATTCATCCAATTCTTTCTCTGATCAAAATCAACTACTTTGATGAGAGCCATAATCTCTACTTCAAGAGCCATGTCCAGTCCACTCATGCCATAACCCCCATATAGAAAATCACCATCTTGATTTCTGAAGGAAAAACCATATCCAGAAGGACCTGGATTACCTCTTGAGGCTCTATCCGAGTTGCATTTAATCCATCCTACAAAAGGAGGTAACCATAAAACTTCCATGGTTCTAATATGCTGAGTTTAATTACCTTGCACATTAATATTTTTCAGAATAGTTAAATCCCTTACTGAGTTGTGATAATTTTCAGCATGAGAATTGTTTTCTTGTTGAACCACCAACATAATTTGAGAAATCAGAAACCTTTTATTGATGCTATCATTTTTGTGGAGGGATTTATTCCTGCACTTCCATAGGACATGAATGACTTAAGAACATGTATCAAGGAAGAGAATATGAACCTGCTTTGATAGTTAAATCACTGGGAGTAGCATCAGAAGGTCCGAAATGCTATTCACATGTGGCGGTTGAATCTAAAACCAGGTAAAAGTCGTGTTCTGGAGTGAGGATTCTATTTTACAAGAGATGAAAAATTGATTAACATCATCATGATGCTGATGACAGAGGTCGCATCTGGAATAGAGGAAGATCCCAACCCGCTGCAGATTAGTGTCAATTGGAAGTTTATTAAGTTGGAGGCACCATAGGAGAGTGGCTCGAGATGAAAGAAACCAATTTTTGTTGTAGATCACAGTTCCATTACCGCTACCTTGAAGAAGATTGTGGTAGAAGAATTTGAAGTTCAGAATTCCATTTGTGCTCGGTTTCCATATAAGAATGTCATCTGTGTCCCGAAAATCATAGGAGGAGACCATGTGCGCCATTTGAGGTGGAAGCTGATGATACTACTCAAGCTGATTTTTAATAGTGGCATTGTAGTTTGTAGGATGGTCCTGAATATCTAAACTATCAATCAAGGGGGTACCAGTCCAGTTGTCTCTCCAGAATTAGAGGGAGGAGTTCCTACTGACCAACCAGTGATACTGCATTTTAACCTTCTGGAATGTTTTTGTAAGACCTGGCTAAATTGAGGATTGTATGTAATTTATGTTGCCTGCAATCAGCTTTCTTAGAAGTTTAGTTCTGAGGAAACTTAGTGACTCAGAGTTATCATTTATGAGACACCAAATTAAATGTTCTTGAATAGATTGGTTTAAGAGATTAATGTTTTTTATTCTAAGGCCACCCATGTTCTGTGGCTAGCAGCAAATTTTCCATGGAGCTATGATAATTTTCCTTTCAAGTATACTTACACTCCACACAAAGTTACTCAGGAGTGTATTGATACTTTTAAGGGTGGAGGATGGCCAGGATTACACCATCAAGGAGTAAACCAGCTTTGAGACAATCACATGCTTAACTAGGCAGATTCTCCTTACCATTGGGAGTGCCTTACCCTTCCACGTGGAGAGAGTTCTTCTGCTTTGAGTGAGAATATATTACAATTTAATGTTTAAACTTATATAAATATAATTTTTTAAAATTAACTTAATATTTTAAATAATCATATCAAAAAATAACTTAGGGTTAATTTTTTTACTTTTTCAGAAAATATTGATTTTTTTAGTGAATAGTCAAAAATATTGTTTTTGGGTAGAAAATTCATTTTTTTAACATATTAAGTAATTTAAAATTAAAATTATTAATTTAATTTTATTTAAATGTAACTAAATTATTATTTTATTTTTTTATATATTAATAATTACATTTAAATCATCTTTATATTATATTTTAATATATGTTTATTTTTGGGATTTAAAACACATTTGTTTGAAAACTACTTTAAAGTGAAAAATGATTCTTCATTTTCACTAATTAAAATGACCCCAAATGAGGGATTATTTAAATTAAATTTATAGATTATATATATATATATAAATATTAATTTATTTTTATTTAATTATAATTACTTTTCATATAGCTATTATAACATAATCTTATGCTTAAAAAATGCATTTCTTAAAAAACCATTTTTTTAACATTCTGTAAGTTTAATTTTAAATTAAATTCTACTAATTATGTGAATTTAATTTCATAAAATTGATTCCTCATTTTTTATCATCGTAATTAATAATATATAATAGTTCAACTTAGTTTTTGTTCATAATGAGTTGTAAAAATAGAAAAAATCAGTTACCACATGTATTGTTTAAACTGGTTTATCAGTGGGTTAAACTAAAGAGGTAAGTAGAATAAAAAACTTAAAAAAATTTTATTTTGATTTTTATAGCTGTTTATAGGACTTATATCTCCTAAAATACTTTATTTTTCAATTTTTTTGGCAATAATTTTGAGAATGACTTCCCATTATTGAATAGTTTTTGGTATTTACAAGAATGAAACTCAACCTCCTGTATAAAAGGTCACCACCTATCATCTCATTTAAAAACTTCAAAAACCAATTGGTTAAGCCATTACACTACCAATATACCTTCATTACTTTCCTTTCCATGTCCTATAGACCTTATTTTTAACATAAATCTAATTTAGGGAGGCTTTATATATAATCTAAAAGAGGTAGTCCGAACAATATTTGACATTCTTTACCGAGAATATTTTTTTATTTCTTCCTAAACCTCCTTTAAATATTACTAAAACATGATCATATAATAAAATTAATATCTCTTACATACTAGGATATTATTATTTTAATGTAATACCCTAAATATATCTCCACTTCAATCAAATGTGAAACAAAACCATTGATAATATGTACGGAGGACTGCCGCCTCATGAATCTATGTAATTCATGTTCCATTATCACCTCTCATTTCTATTCATGATGATGGATTTAATTTATATATATTATATTCATGAACCATCGATAATTTTTGAAAATTAACATATCATATAACTTCTTACCTTACCATACATTGAAAAATGATAACATCATCCATGTGTACAATGGACTAATGCCTCACGAAGTGATGTGATTTGTTTTTTATTACCACATTGTTTCAACAGAGAATAAGGAAAATGTGGTGTGTGTTTGTTTTGTCCTGATGGTTGATTGTGAGTGTTTCATTTCTTTCACAATCATTGACATCAGGAAACAATTTTCATTCTTAATGAAAACTCCCAACAGTTCTGAGAACCAAAACTGAGTACAATCCTACTTTCCAAAGGAAGGTGGTCAATTGGGGTTTCAATCCTAGTGACACTTATGTAATCACATTGGTTGAGAGGATGTGAGTTCGGGATTATCTCTCCCTTTTTAGGAGAAATTTTTCCTACTATGGGACTCTCTTATATATTTAATACATTTTCGAGAATCTCTTCTTAATCCCAATATGAGATCGGTTACCCTTACAAAATAAATATGGGTTATGTCTCTTTTTTAAAAAAATAAGTGGGTTATGTTGTTGGTGAATCCATCAGTATGTATCTGAGTTTATTCATCTCTTTCCCAGAAATTTATATCTTTTTATATGATGAATTCGTATTACTAGACATCTCATAATTTACTACCACATAGGGAGGCAATTAATACACTAAGGAGGGGATTGTGATTTTATGAGGAATCCTGTACATTATCGTTATTTCCCAAATCAAAAACCACATAGTTCTTTAAACCCTTGCATTTTAATGTTATATATAAAGGCCATATATGAGTGATCTAAGGCACAAGGTATTCAAGATCGAGTCCTAAGGAGATGTACAGCGTATCTCGGTTACAGAGAGAATCAGAGTTATCGTAGTTTGATCACTCCCTTAGTAATAGACCCATGGTTGATTTCCTCATATGTGGGAGGTTTATATCATTCCACTCATCTGGTCTTACATGTTGATATTTCCTCAGATGGTGGACATTCATGATTTCAATGAGGTGTTCATTACAGATCCCTAAACCCAAGTGAGCTATGATTGGTGTGAGAAACAAATTACAAAAAATAATCAGAATTGTTGCATATGGATGTGAGGATTATGTATTGGGAAGACCCTTAGGGTAATTTAATTTGGTTATAAAGCCTTAGGAAGTCATGCTACATATCTTTGTTATAGTAGGAATCATATTTGTCATAGTTTAGTTATTTATCAGACTATTGGGGTGTGAGATATTTATCAATACATGAGAATGATTGGGTTCTAAATGGTTGAAATGTTGGAGACATGGTGGGGAATAAACCAAGGTGGATGACCATTTGATCTTGGGTTCAGACCTTAATAAGGTGTCCTATGTATCCTTGTTATGGTGTCAATCATAATCCTTATACTTCAATGGGATCATGGTTTACAAACTTGCATTTACCTTGTAATTATAGAGGTTTATGATGAAAATGATATGATAATTGAAACTCCCTAAGCTCACGTGAGTTATTCTTTGTGTAAGAAACAAGGGATGAAAAATAATCAATGTCATTTTTGAGGATGTGGGACTTATGTGTTGGGACTTCCCCTTGGGGTGTTTTAATGTGGTGCTTAAGCCTTAGGAAGGTTTCCTACATATCTTGATTATAACAAGAATTAGAGTCATCATAGTTCAATTGGTCAGGGATTACACACTTACTTTGCCCTAATAATTAGGGCTTACACACTGAGGAAAGATAAGTTTATCAAATCCTCTGATTCCCTAATGACCTAGCTTACTTTGCTGCATAACATGCATTGATTGTCTTCTCCACATGCCTTGATCTCCTACTTAACATGTTGGAGGATGTATGCCTAACATTTTCTAGGACAATAATATAATCTAATTGAATTGTCTAAGGGACATCACATATCTAGGATAGAATGTTTGAGGATTTTATCATGATCAAGGATGACTTTTTGGGAGGACATTGCAAGACTTGGATGGTTTTCTCTAGAAACCATCGTGTAACCCTGGATATCTTATCTAGAGGGTGTTTAATGATCTAGGTGAATTTTATGGGTGTCATTGTAATAGCTAGATAAAAAACATGGAGGGAATCATGCGAGTCAGTGTGACTTGTCTCAGAGGGTGCCTCATGTCCTAGTTGACATGTCTGGAGGACATCGTGAGATCAGGCTATCCTTTCTAAAAGGAATCTCAAGATCTAGTTGACATTCCCAAGTGCTACTGTGATACTCAACTGACATACACTAGTGTCTCCATATGATTTGGGAGATATATCTGAAAACTACGTGAGGTTTGGATGGTGATCCCATAGAGCTTCACGATACTTGTATTTTATAACCAAGGGGTGACATGAAACTTGTCTTAATATATATAAAGGACTTCATGTGACCAAAATATTATACTAAAGGAGTGTCACAAGATTTAGGTGACATGACCTGGTGTTGTCGCATGTCATGGGTGGTTCACGCGAAGCTCATGAGGATCAACATACATAAATTTCACATAAGTCTCCCATTTCTTTAGTCTTTTTTCCCACCTTTTACCGTGATTACCTTAGATTCATTTTATGTTAACTTGTTTTATGTATCACATGATCTGAAATATATGAGGGATGTTCTTCACATTTTTTTCTAGAAATCCTTCAGATGATATATTTGTGATCACACTAAGTTTTTATGCATGTCACATGATTGATCTAGTTATTCTCTAGTGTCATACCTAACATAAGACTTATCGATCGTGAGATCATCCACTCTGAGAAATCCTCTCTACCACTGGTGTGTCTAAATATGAAAGATACCTTGAGTCTAAGAGTCTAGAGGTGCATTTTTAATGATATTTTGGGGGATTTATAGGATTCTACACTATTTTTATTCATCGCTTTTCATACTATATCTTGTGAAAATCTATGCTAGAGTTAGTGATGGGATTCGACATCATGCTTCTTCGCGAGTCTCTTCTGTGGATCACTTTGAGGGAATCACCTTATTTTAAAATACCACGAGTCCCTCTCATCAACGCCTCATTTATTGGATTATTTACAATCAATAATTAATTTATTAATTATAAAAATATCCCAAGGGAATTTTATATTGTTATATTGACATGTCTAAGGGATTTTGTGAGATCAGGGTGCCAATTGAAAGACCTTCACGTGATCTTGGGTGAATTTTGTGAGACTTTCCTGGAGAAAATAATGGTTTGTAAAGGGAACTTTATAGTATCAGGATGACTTTTCCAAGAGTCTTGAGAGACTGTATCATAAACATCCATAGCAGGTTGCATGAGTTTTATGACCGAGAGAGGCTCCCACCTTCTATTTCTTTTATTTACTTTGTTTATTTTATAAAGGCTGGGAGTCATGTGAGATTTCATGAGTAATGTCTAAGAAAAATAATCTATCTTTTGATGATGCATATCATGAAAAACAAAGGTCCTATAAGGATGTGTGATAATTTCATGGAAAATTCCACCTGTTTATCCTTATGGAGCTAAATAAGGAGTGTGAGTTTTCCTGGATATACTTGAGGCTCTTCATGTGATGGGACTGACATTATGATAGTCTTTCATGAGATAAGGCAGACATGCCACTGGATTCTTGAGAAATTAGGTAGATTGTTAGGGGCATTTCATACGAGTATTATGATTGTGAGAGGTTTTTTCCTCCCCCTAATTTATTTCCTTTTTTATTCTAGAAAGGTCGGTCATCTTGCAAGTTTTATTAGATATTGTCAAGGGAAATCATCCTTCCCATCATTGATGTGTTTCATGATATTTATGACTACAAGGGGCCTCCTACATTTTTTATTTCCTCCTATTTTCTAATTATTTTTCGATGGGTTGTCAGGCACTCGCTGGTTGAAAAACCACATGGCCTGGGGGAGTCTATTTGGATACTTCCATATAACCACTAGTTGTCTAGATTTGTTTTATGATAACACAAGAATTTTCAAAAGGATTTGTGTGATACCTTTTTCAGTTTATTCTCTATTCATGGAGTCTTCGTGTGACCTCATGATGGTCACATGATCACACATCCCTTAGAGACACTTGTGACCCACGTATCACAACCACCTTCTTCTTCCTTTTATTTTGAGAGAGGAATAATACTTGTATTCATATATTTTTTTATTTTTGATTTTTTCGATGATCATTTAGTGGGATAAAAAAATTCATACCCTGAGGAATGACATGCACACGGACAAGGTCTCGATTTTGAGGAATGTAAATTCCATCCTAAGTCTTTTGGCATTGTCATGATTTAGTGTCTGAGTCAATGTTTGGTCTGATAAGTGATGCCGAGCATTCTATAAAATTGCCTATATATAGGATAATAAAGAGTGATTTGGTTCACTATATACTCATTCCCTATATCTCTCTCACCTTTCTTCCACCATATTCCTTTATTATATGACAGTTCCACAAGTCTTGATCGTGAGACCTCGATTTAATCCTTCATTGTGAGAACCATTCTGAAATACCGATTTTCCCATGTTCCTGCTTGAAATAACTTACAAACTAACCTTAGGTAATTTATTGAACTTTAGAAATGAAGATGTGTGATTTTATTGAAGGTTTCGTGAGATTTGTAGGCCTGATTGTATGATTTATTGACTATCATGCAGCTCATGTGACCATGTTTGGGTCACATGATCCTGATTCTTCTAGGGTTCATGCAATCACATTATTCCCTGAGGGGTTTATGTAACCTGAAAAACCTATAGGGGTTAGGTGATTTGTGATCCTTTCATAATTTTTGAGAATTCCCTTACAGGGTTTATGTGATGCGCCTAATGCTACTGGAATTTTGGTGTCTTTCCTTTGATAAGATTTTATTTTATCTATCTGACATATGCTACATACTTATTTTCAAATGGATTTTGATTCCCATCACAATTCTTCTCTCATTCCCTTTAGGTAGGATGAAAGTGTTGTAATAGACCACTACGATGATATTGTAGCATGTGTGGATGCTACCTGCTACCGTTTTGTTGGGTCGTATCAGGTGAAACTAGTAGAACTAATGGGGATAAATCTCTGAGACTATCCCTTATCAGATTTTCTAACACTTTATGGATTTGTAATTACTAATGAAACTCCCATTTCTTTACCAAATGCATCATTTTTACTCCCCTCTTAGGTTCATAGAACTTATAACACCTTCGGAGTGAACATATCTCAAGGGGGACATTTTTTCCCTGAAGGGGACCGCAAAGATGGTTATATACTGAATTAAATTCCCATATAATTTATAGAGGCTAACTATAAACCTACTGAGTATGTTTATATGTACCATTCGATCATGTGGAAGTCTACCTCCATCCACAGGTTTGGGTGGATTCACAATTAAAAATTCTATCTAGGAAGTGGCTATGGAATGGACTGGAGATGGCCATTCAGGATACAGTATATTGAATTTTAATTCTATGAGGAGATGAATAATATTGGAATGTATGAAACCATCTAGATCTCATTGAAATTTTCTTATTCCAATAAGGGGATCATGATGGAACTATTTAGTCATTGGATCTCGGGCATAAAAATATTCCACCTTATACATGGTGAGGTGGGTATCTTCTTTTTGGACATGGAGAATATATATGGTGCACCTATATTAGGTGTGATGTATGATGAATTATTTCTCCAAGTTCCAACTAGGATGACATAACAAGGACACCTCATCTTACTCATGAATTGATCAAGATAAATAAAAAGTCCCTTCCTAATGAGATTCTCCCCAGATTGGATATCTCGTTCAAGACATTAGCAGGATATTTCATCAATAAGACCTACTACAACCTAGAATCTAAGAATCCAAAGGCTTGGATTATGAAGAATATTCATAGTGTCTTAGGAACTTACTAGCCTAAAGTTGAGGAGGAGAATTTTAATGAATTGGGATGGGAAGTTATTCCTGACATTGATTATTATGTCTAACTTGATGGATTCTTCACTATATATCTAAGTGGGTACCTTCTCCCAACGAAGGAAAAAGGTGGAGTTTGAGTTTCCACTTTTTCAATGGAAACCTCCATGATGGGGGGGGGGGGGTGGAGGGAGAGTCTATTGGACTAGCCATCCATCTACTGAACAAACATTATCGTCTTCTGCACCATGTTTATAATTGTAAACACCCCTTTAGTATTGAGTGCCCCTTCCATGTTATATAGGGTTGGATATGGGAACATTTAAGAGGTTATGAATACCTAAACATCCATTATATCCCTAATACCTAATTCATACCATACTTGCAATTAATTATTGGGGTAATACCCATTCAGTTGAAAGAGAGGAATTTCAGGGATTATATAAGCCACTACGATATCTTATCTTTCAGAAACCATGGGACAATTCCAATAGGTAATGTTGTTGATACTGGTGATTCTATATTGAGGTACATTCTTATGTTATGGACCTTCATGAGGACATTATTTCTACCTGTATCGATGGGTACCTCATCTGTGCATGGTATGATCCGTGTCAGTTCATCTTCCAATTCCTATTTGTACAATCAAGATATCCTCACCCGATTTATGTTATAATAGAGGATCATATGATGCTATCTCTCTAATTATGGATGGAATTTACCAAGTAGGAGACTCATTCTAAGATAAACCTTTCTCTCCATGAAGTGGAAATCAGGCTATTCAGACATTATGGTGAGATTTGGATGTGATCAAATCCCATTGGGAAATTATCCAATTTGGTTAGTGATTCTTCCAAATTCATTATGCACAATCCTAAACCCAGAAAGTGATCAGTTTATAAAGGGCCAATAGGTTCAGAGTCACCTCGTAATGAGATATGAAATTTACCATCATATTTTTTAACAATAGAAGTGTATGATGATGCAGTTGTAGTGGATGTGATGCCAAAGGGTGAGGTTGTGCTAGAGTTATCATTTCCTATTGAATTCTAATAGTGGATGGATTGGATAATTTATAACTCATAGGATGAGATCTGGGGTATCATGTACTAATCAAAGTTACATTTAGAGGTTTTTTATCACGTTATTTCCCCTATAGGCATAAATTTTAAAGACTATCCTGTGGAGGTTTGGGAATTATTTAGATACCTTGATGAAATGATGGAAAGAATAAAGTCTCAGGTTCACTATTAACCATTATTTTGCTAAACAGTAGTGCAGGGAACACTGAAAATGGCTATGAATGAGTTTGTATGGCTCTTAGAGAAAGTGTTAAGACTGGGATTTCCACTATATTCAAAGGGATGAGGTTTCTATTGAAACTGTAATGAAATCCTTCATTTTTTTCAATATAGGGATATGATAGTTAATACTAGATAGTAATTCCATCCCCCCTAATACTCACCCCATGGTATAGTAGTGGGATAGGAATTTGACAGTGATTGGGGTACCAATGATGATAGATCCCATGGCTGGTTGGCCCAGATGAGGGAAACGATTTCCACTCCTAGAATAATGATTTTGGCTATAGTGACTTTTAGAGATCCTTCCCTATACAGAATGGGTAAAAGAAAGAAATATGCATCACTGGGGTCTTTTCCCTTATAATCCTTGAGTAAGTGTAGTATTTCACTCTTTTATCACTTTTCATTATTCTCACGACACATTATGACTCATACAATATGTGAACGTCTCTATTTATCTTGTTTAGAATAGAATGTATCCAATTATGGTGGTGTGGGAGAGTGTTTGGTTTCTTTGTAAGACCCTTCACTATCGGGGCTAACCCCTCTAGAAGTGAATGTGGTTTAGGTTCTTGATCGATCATCCCCATCACCTACTACAAATGTTTCAGCAATCATACCCTTTGATCTAGTGTGGTAGACACACTTATGAAGGATATCGACATAGGTTTCTGTTCTTATACTATGTTGACCTTTCTAGATGTTACTTTTAGAGAAGGTGAATACCTCTTCAAGAATAGATTCTTTTTCTGTTCGTGTCAAATTGGATGGTATTATCTTTTTCTCCTATAATCCTCATGAATGATGAGAAGAGAAAATTTTATGAAAAAGCAAAAAAAGTTCCACAAATCCATTCATCAAAATATAGAGTTTAATCTTCACCTGAGGATGGGGTTTGGGAAGTGGATGTTTCCGGTTCTGTGACTAATAAAGGTTAGTTTCTATCATATGTCATATCCATTTATTACCTAGTTATACCATATTGTTTAACCTGTGATTAATAAATCCTTATTCCCCTTACTATAGTGTCTCCAACTCAAAGTTTTGGGGCACTAGTATCTACTCCCTTGGGGGTTCTTCTAACCAAATCAACCATTGTAGAGGTTTTATCTCTCCCATATTCATCAAATATTGTGATCACAACTCTCTATCATGTAATTTTTTTATGAGAATATATTCTTGCCCCCAAAATAAATCTAGACCAAGGACCCTGGTAAGAATCACTTTATCAGTCGATGATATGAAAAATTTGGAGGTAAATATGGATTTTGGTAATATAAACCCTACTGGACAGACTGAAGGATAGATTGGGACACCTTCTATTTATGTTCCCCACCCTAGGTTATAAGGGTTTCAACTATTCTTCCCTATATTCCCTAGTTAAGTAAGTTTCCTCTCTAATAGAGAATAAGAAGGCTCTAGAATCAAGATTGTTGTAAATGAGGCTTCCTCTTCAGAAAATAAGAACTTGGATGAAGATGTAAATGAAGCGTCCCAATGTGCAGTGGAGGTGGATTCACATCGTGATGTAGTCAATGCTGGGAAACTTGAAAATGACCATCTCCAGTATGAGATCAGTCAAATTCATGTTGAACTATCACCATTTAAATTTACACTTAATCTTTCAGGGAATATCATATCAAAATAGAAGGGGATCCTTGACATAGTGGAGAAATCCAAAATTGAAGCTGTTGTTAGGGAAGAGTAGTTATAACGAGTTATAGAAGTGGAAACTGAGTCTTTCAATCAACTACACCAATCTATAACCTCCCAAGATAAAATAATTATATAACTCAAGGATTCATCCAATCATATGCTATGATGGATTCATAATTTTACATTATTTATTTAGATTTTATGTTCATTGGAAATACTTTGATATGTAGAGATTCTCCCTCTTTTCATTGTTTCTATGAATAGACCTATTGTAATTTTTTTCCAGTTTTTTTTCATCCATGATGTGCATGACTTTATCATTGATCCAATATTATGAGAATCACCAATGCTTCCCTTCCTTTGAATATCATTAAGAAAAACTGACTGTCTGGACCTTTATATGTAAACCAAAATAGGTTCTTCTCAATAAGTGATCATGAATGCCCACTAATACAAGATTATTTATTGATTTATCTGGTCCATCTTTCTTGAGATCCCATAACTTGTGGAAGGAAAATTTGTCTTGAATATTTTTCCTAGAGGGAGAGTGACTTTATTTTTCTAAGGCCGATAAGCTTTATAGAAATAGATTTATTTTTTACCAAGGCCATATAATGGGACTTGAATGATTTGTCATTATTTTATGTTAAATCGAAGGTGTGATATAGTTTAGGGTCTCCTATCTTGGATCTTATATTTCTTTAGTTTAAGGTCTTTTAGCTCAGATCTAATGTTGGTTTAGTTTAGAGTCTTTTACCTCAGAACTAATGTTTCTTTAGTTTAGGGTCTTTTAGCCCCAAAATGATGTTGCTTTCGTTTAGGTTCTTTTAAAATAGAATAGTTTTTTCTTTAGTTTAGGGTGTTCTAGATCAGGCCTAATATTTATTTAGTTTAGGGTCTTTTAGATCAGTCCTTATATTGCTTTAGTTTAGGTTTTTTAGATTGGACCTAATGTTGCTTTAGTTTAGTGTGTTTTACCTTAGACCTTTTATTGATTTAGTTTAAGGTCTTTTAGCTCAGTCCTAACATTCATTTAGTTTAAGGTATTTTATCTTGGATGTGACATTTCTTTAGTTTGAGGTTTTTTAGATCAGACCTTGTATTTCTTTATTTTTGGGACTTTTATTTCGAAACTTATATTTATTTTGTTTAAGGTCTTTTAGCTTGGACCTTGATTGATGATTAGTCAACATGGTGCAGAAATTATTGGAATGTACCAAAACACATTGGGGTGTTGGGTTCTTCCTTAGTGTTTTTGAGGCTCATAGGGATCAGAAATCCCTTTTTGAAGAGTGATGCATTCAGTTGATGACCTTACGCACATCTTCTTGATCTATATGCATACATGAATAGTCAAGAAAAGGGTATCCTGAAGTAGGGTATATTTTATAGTGGAAATGTAATATTTAGGGAGGTAAGATTGATTTAGGGACAAATACTATAGATTCAAGGACTTCCTGGATAGTTATAATATGGGTGTTTTAAGAAATAAACCAAAAGTTTGAGTTGTGAATATGATATGAGGTAGACATGATAGGTATGTCCCAAGATGTTAGGGGAAATGTAATATTTAGGGAGGTAATATTGATTTAGGGACAAATACTATAGATTCAAGGACTTCCTGGATAGTTATAATATGGGTGTTTTAATAAATAAACCAAAAGTTTGAGTTGTGAATATGATATGAGGTAGACATGATAGGTATGTCCCAAGATGTTATGAGATACCAGGTTCTATCGCGATGCTGCCAGGGCTCACAATGATTGAAGCTCTTTTCTAGAAAGGAATAGATGCCTTTATTTGGTGGGTCAAGGACCTTATGAATCGGTAGCATGGTCAAGAAAAATATTATCTCCACTTCTTTATGAGGGCCATTAAATATTTCTAAAGACTCAAAAATCTATATGATGAGGTTGGGTATGTGAGGGAATATATCCAAGAAGGGTTCCATCCCACTAGGATAGTTCAGCTCTTGATCATGAAGCTTGAGCCCTACTCCTTGAGGGTTTGAATCATGAGGTATGGGCCATAAAATATTTTGTAATGGATTGCTCCATTCCATCCTTGAGAAGGTGTGAAAAAACATAGTGACAAAACATTGAGGATGTCAAACCTTCTTGGATAGTTTGGTACGAAGGCTATAAATCTGGGTACAAAGTGTTCGTATTTGGAGGATGATATGGGATAGTCATACCAAGAGTAGTTTAGAAAAACTGAGGTGTTTAGTGCTGTTTTAGTGATTTTAGGGATCACAAGGATCAGAATTTATTTTTTTGCAGAGTGATTCATTTGGTTGATGACCATTGGCGCATATGTAGAAGCCATAGGAATACATGCATAGTAAATAAAAGGGTATATTGTATCCTGATATATTTTACAATGGCCATAGAAGCTTTATGGTGATCTACAACACCCAAATCAAGAAGTGTTATTTTTAGTAAGTGTAATATTCAATAATGGTTCGAGCACCCTAAAAATTATGTCACCACCAAGTGAATATATTCTCACAGTGAGGAGATGTGAAAAATTATTACACTAACTTTTCCCTATACTAGGGGGTCCAAAGATAATAGCTTGGATTTTAATTGGGATAAAATGTAGGACCTATGAGATTTGTGACTTATTTATTTTCACCCTAATTTTTTGTTAAACTCTTGAGATGAAGAGTTTAGTGAGTGGGGACTTGACTTTTACTTAGGCCTCCCTTTGCGGGTTTTCAACCTAAAATGTTTTATGTTTATTTCTCTATAAGTATAAAGATCTTATGATTTTGACCATTATAGGCTATAGTTTAAGGTTATATATATTTTACCAAAGTGAATTTAGTTTAAGATCATGAGACACATAAACCTAATATAGAGGTGGAAATTTGTAAATCATGGATCGAGGTTCTCAGGTCATGAGTAATGGTATGGGACAACCCTATTTAGAGTGGTTTAGATCACACTAAGGTGTTGATATTTTTACATGGTGATGTTAGGGCTCACAAAGATTGTAATTTCCTTTTCCAGAGTGACACATTTGATTTATGACCATAGACACATATGTAGGGGCCATAGACATGGATGCATAGTCAAGAATAGGGTTACTTAAAGCCAATTATCTTTTCTAAGAGCCATGGAATATTTATGGAAGCTTTAGGTTATTGAGACATGAAGCATGGTTTATGGATGGAGGTTCTTAAAATATTATAGAAGAACCACTTACTTGGGTTGACTGAGGTGGGGCTCTTGTTGTCCTTTGTTAAAGGATAAAGAATGGGATATGGTTTGTATAGTTCAACGTTGTGCAGTGGGGATGTATTCCGTGTAGTTTATTATTATGTGGTAAGTAAGTTTTCTATGTATTTAAACATCATGAGGTAAGGAAATGTTTTTTGATGTTTATTTTCATGTGGTTAGGACACTTTCAGTGCAGTTAAACATCATGTAGTAAGGATGTGTTCCATGTAGTTTATTGTCATATAGTAAAGACGTTTTCCATGAAGTTTAACATCATGGGTTTAGGATGTATTACAATTTGAAAATTTGTACAAGAAACATTATATTCATAAACAGAACACTCATAGATCCGATCTAATGTATAGGAAGTGGTCCTATACATTTCAACCCATATGAAGTTAGGTGCATTCCTTTTCCCAATTATTGTAGCTGGGCCCATGATTGGAGGTCCGAACATCACTACGTTTCCTTTAATGGTAGGAATCAATCCACACATTGTTCTTAAGAGTTCATGCAGTTTAACTTCATAGGGTAAGGACATGGGCTCCCTAACATGAAATGGTAATGTCGTCTAAGGTATATTATATGTGAAAGCAGGCCGTGCGAAGATCCGACTCATATGCAGGCATAAAGAGCCTGTATAATCTGATTCCCCATTAAAACTGAGACACATTTTTTATTAGTTATTTCATCTAGTACCATGATTGAGTATCTGGATGTCACTATGTATCATGTTATGATAGGAATCAATCAACATGTAGTTCCAGAACAGGAAACACTCTACGTAGGTTTGACCCATATGTTGTGGTGGGCATTGTTTCCATTGATTATTGTAGTTGGGCGTAGGATTGGAGTTTTAGGCATCACTACATATCCAATGATGATAATAATAAATACACAAGTATTTCTAGAGTAATCATACAATTTAATTTCATATATAAAAAACACTATCTTCCTGACATGAAAATGGGTATTGTGGCATGAACCAATGATAGAAATTTTGTTGTCACTATAAATCCTATGGTGAAAAGAATCAATCCATACATATTTTTGAATAAGGAAATTCCTAAAAAATGTTTTCTTATACATCATGTAATACCCCAAGCTTCCACAGTACGTTTCCCTTTGAATAATTCAATATCTTGCATTGTACGCAACTTCGAGATTCTAACATACCACGACCAATCAAACAAGCCATTAAGAATAGTAATACCCACTTTTTAAAATTTTATAAATTTTATTTTTCAAAATGGACTTCATTTTTGAATTCGGAATATTGAAATTATCTTAGGGTGAATTTTTGGTATTTTTTTGAAAACTTTCAATTTTTAATGAATAGTGAAAAACACTACGTTTTTTGTTAAACCAAATTTTTATTTAAATAATTATTTATTTTATTTAAATTTATTTTAGGTCAAAATAGATACATAATACCTATATAAGTTCAATGTAATTCATTTGAGTCATTTTATAATAATTTCAGATATATAAATTTTTTTTGAACTTTTTACCGTCTTTTACCCACCTCCTAGGAGCATTTGCATATTTGCATAAAACATAATTTTACCGCTTATGTGAGTCTAATTTCAAAAATCCATGATACAAGGTTAATATTAATAAGTAAAATGTGGTTCAATAAGATGAAAATAATTTTTGGTGAATAATAACTTTTGACTTTTATTTACCACAATTAAAAGTAAATAGGGTAATTAAGGGTATAAATGATATCATAATTACCCTAAAACATGTACTAATTATATTGGATAAGTATAATTCGAACAAAAAAAACTTTAGGAAAAAAATATAATCCTCTATGGTCCACTTGGATTAGATTAGGACATTTATTATTATTTTATTTAAAGAAGAGTTAAAAGAGTTAAATTCAAAGTTTAATAACTAAACCATTTTTAATATAAGTTTAAAAATAATATAAATTAGACTATAAATATTCATTATAAGTCTAATAATATTTAATACATAATGGTATTTTATTTATAATTTTTAGACATTAACTAATTTAATTTATTTATGACACAATGATGATGCAATAATTAACTTAATAATCAATGATTAAAATAATTGATATTATAAATATCCAAATAAATGTAATTTGGGAATTTTGATGAATTCCACTAATTTTATAGGTTAATATGACATGTTTGGGTTGATTAAATAATTTTTTTGAAGTAATAATTCTTTTATTATTTTCATAAAAACCAAATACTAAATAGTGTGAAAATTTTCATAATTGGGTTTTTAAAACAAGTACTAAATTATTAATTGATATAATATTCATAAAAATATAAGGTTCAGAAAAAATATGTATATAAGGTTATATACATTAATAATGAACCACATGGGGTTCCCTAGGCTTGTTATAGTAAGTTTATTAACCATATAATATAATAATACCAAGAGACATGGTAAATGTCAAACTATTTAACTAAGAGTTAAATCTAAACGATAAGGTTAATATGGTGACCTAAACCTTTATAAAACCTATTGGTTGAGTGGTTTTAGAACCATACCCACCTTATCCTAGAAATAAATTATTTTGGAAACATTAGAAACCAAAATTAATTTTATTATAAAATAATATTTCTAGCTTTTCGTAAAGTGACCCTCACCTCTCTTATAAACAGGCACTTCCCCTTCTCTTAATTTTACACCTCCAAAGCCAAATGGCTCAGCCAAAACCTACCCAAATATCCTCCCAACATTACTCCCTTAATCTTTGAGGCCTTCCTTGTCAATCCCTAGCTTCCGAGTACCTAGAGTCGGTTCCATACAGAGGATCGCATTCGGTTGAGGCTTTAGGAAACCAACTACTACTGAAATGTTTCATCTGCCAAAAATTGTTACTTGAAAAATTTTAAATGAAAATGAGGGGTGAGCATAATAATTCCCAGTAAGGGGTTTCAAAATAAACCAATATAAATTTTGAAATAATTATTTAAAACCATTTCATAAAACAATCTTCTTAAATGAAAGATGTAACACATGTACACATCTTAAGAGTGCTCAAACAAAAAATCTTATGGGAATTACAAGGATTCATGATTCAATTATAGAGATGCTCATAAGTAAAGGACATTTCATGCTACAAATCAGGTACAAAATTAATAACTAAGTGAAATACATGATCAGAGTTGTACTTAAAATAATAAATTCAATTTCATCATTTACTATTGTGAAACATACATGACCATAAAATCTCTGAATATTACATAAATAATATGATATAATTATACTTATTCTGATTCTTAGATAATCGTAAGCCCATTATCCAGGAATATTCTACTAATCGAATATTCCTCTGGTTAATTAATTTACATAGTCTTAATGAGGAAAATTCATATGTCGGACTCTGTCAAGGCCTCGACCTAGACCTAGGGGCTAACAATAACCGGACCCCAACCCGGAGAGCCTCTGTAACCGGACCCAACCCAGAGTGCCTCTAATTATTGGAAACCAACCTGGAGTGCCTCTATAACCGGACACCAACCTGGAGGGTCTGCTGCAACTGGACCCTAACCTAGAGGGCTTACTTTTCCCCATCCCCAACCCGGAACATAACGGGTCCAATACATTACTCATATCCCAAAATCAAAGTGCATGTACCACTTTGATATACTAAATAACTTATCACATATCAAACCAATTGTATAAATTACTTGGTTTTCTTATTTCACCTTAAATTTTATTCAAGGTGTCCCACTCCACCTTGAACAATCAAATCCATAAACTCAGGATATGAGATAAGTTTAATATTACAATCATCCACTTTTAAGAATATGTAATGAGTCTGGCACAAAACAATGAATTGTGTGGTTAAGCCATTAATTAGTACATAAATTAAGAGTACCTGTGATGTAAACTAACACACATGAAATACCATTTTGATCACTTAAAATGACAAAGTCCATAACCATATTAATCAAGAACATGCATGAATAAATAAAAAACATAAACTTAACATTATAAATAAAGAGGTAAACTTATCATTTCATGTGGTTTAATAAACTTTCATGCGGTTTAATGTCAAAACACAAATGTATATGACTCAACCTTTTAACATTATCATTTTCTATAAAGGTGAAGAGTAATGAGTTCCTATGAACATGAAGCCACAACTTCCAATATTTATATTCATTAACTAAGAATATAAAATGATAGAATTTTGAAAACCATAATTAGGGTTTCATATTGTTCAGATATTCATCCAGCAGGGCATGCATAAAAGTTGTGTTTGGTCAAGCCAAAATCATTTGAAACGTATGTTTAGTTCTTTCTACGCAAACCACATAAATTTATCAATAAAAATATGAATCAAAGTTAGAATACATACACACATACCCACATACCCGATTACATGCCACATATTTATGCAAGGTTCTCATTCGAAATTAGTTTGACACTTGTAATTAAATTAAAACATAGATTTAATTATTAGGGTGAAAATATTGGATTGTTTTAAAATCCTCAAATATTTTATGTGTGCTCATACATGATTAGGTGTAAAACTTTTCCTACACTAAGTGACTCCATATATTTTCAACCTTTGTCATCTCACAATTCAAATCTTAACAAAATCCTTAATTTGGGCTTATGAATTTCATGCGAATCAAAGAGTCGTGTATTGTATACTTATACATTTTCATATACATATTTGTATATATATATACTCGAAAAACTTAGTAAAACAAGTATGATTTGAAGAGATACAATAAGCCCTTCACAACAATAATATATTTGGAGAAATATCATTTAAATCAGGAATTCATATCATATATATAAATTGGATTAAGATGATATGGTTTTACACACACAAGCACATATATATAACTATGTTTATATATATATATGTTCATGACAAATTATAAAATCCCCTACAAACCTTATTTATACTATGTATATTCATAATTATAAGAAGATATATGATTAGATATAAAATATTTCTTTCACAACTTTATATTTATATATATATTTTTTACATAGCTTAAAACCGAAAGCAAGACAAGGCTGATCCCTTACCTTAACTCGAGGAGGAAGAGGGGGTGGATCTCGGGAAGGCGCTAGAAACTCTGGAGGACTCGCTGAGGTCTGCTGGAGACTTACCAAGAACCGAGAGGGTACTCCGGATGACTTAGTGTGATTTTTATTAACTATACCTATAATGGTTATTTAATGCAATAATGAAAGGGATTAGGGGACAACTTTGATTATAAAAAGACTATAGGGAGAGGTCATTGTGGAAACCGTGAGCGATGAGGGTCCAGTGGCTGAAAAGGTGAAGAAAAACAGTGAAAAATAGGGTGTATGGTTACTGTTTTAGGGCATTATGTGGGGAAGAATACATCGTCTCAAGAAGAAAACCGGGAGGGATTTCGACGGCCAGGATCAGATCTAGATTGAAATCAAGGGCCGAGATGCATCCGCGGTTTATAAAAGGGGTGGACGGCTTGGATTTATCCTTGGAAAGATCGGCGGCTCACGATCATCACAAAATTTTAAATACCCCAGACGACCATGATTAGATCGAGGGTTGATCGAATGATCCACCTAAACATGGTGATATTCCATAGACGCTGAAGGCTGACCTCGTGATCAAGATCAGTGGCCTAGATCGCGTGCGACGTGATCCGATAGCCAGGATCTCATTTCAACCGAAAAAATGCTTTCCACATCGAATTGGTGAGCCAATTTCTCCTTCCCTATAAGCCCGAGCCTTCCATAATCAGCTCAAAAAACACACAACACACATGAAGGGGGCCTTACACATGGGCTAAGACTCCCCCGTAGTCCACGACCTACCCCCACTGCTCACTGTGGCCTTGCGCCCGCTCTACGTGCACACATGTGTTCCTACGTTCCCACACTTCTGTGTGCCCCTCAGGAGACCTATTCCTAAGCTTAGGCTAGCCCAGGAATGGGATGAGGTATAGGCTCAGCCACCCTATGTGTGTTGCCTCCCTCGACCCATCCATAAAAGGGCTGGCCCAAGTGGGCCCAAATTTTTATATAACCTGACTTTTAAAAAAATTATATTTTAAGGGTTAATTATACCATATTTCAATTTTCCTTTGTATACATGGATTTATGTAAACATTATAAGGTTAAAATTTACAAATTAACCTTTCTCCTAAAAGTATTTTTCTAAGGTTGTCTATAAATACTAATCCTTTAATATAAAAAGTTATATATCAAATAATAATTATTATACTAGTGTTTTAGTGGTATATACTTAGTTTATTTAAAAATATAATTCAATTAACAAGAATTTAAACATAGTTTCAGACATTAAATGAAAATATTTACAACACATTTGAATTAATTACATCATGTTTTTTATTCCTTATTACATTACAAAAATACCAACGTATAATTTGAAAAATTCCTCTATGCCCTTTCTAGAGATCATGGTTAGGAGTAGTTTTATAATTTTTCAATTTATAACCTAGTTACATGGTGGACAAGAATATATTTATAAATTTTCATTTAACTGTCCAACGAGGCCAATGACTATATTTATAGACGTTAGAATTCCATGGTTTCCCAAGGCAATGGTCACATTAGTGTCTTATGAATCCAAGACTTAGGGTGTTCTAACACTCAATTTTATTGAAGAAGATGGTTCTCATCATACCTTTGGTACTTAGTGTGGCCGTGGTGACTTCAGCCATTATTATGTTCATTATGAAGAATTCTAAGGATCCATATTATTTCCTTGGGGTTCTCATTGTTGTAAGTTGTCTCCCTATAATTCTGATAGGGTTATTAATAGGTATTTTAGGTTAGCATGATTTCCCATTTGATCTCGGTGTATCATGAACACGATGGTGTTCTTCTTTGAATAAAACTCCTTGTGTCCTTTTCGTATGCTTATTCCATTGCATCATATTATTATTTTTCCATAAGATATAAGTTTTGTTTGTGTAATAGACAACATAAAAACATATAAATTACCATTACATTAAACACAAGTTCTTGGGGTGTCACATTTCTTTGGTCATAAAACCATCCTAAGGAGCCCTTTTGATCAAATCAAAAGGAAGAACCCAAAGAAGAGGTAAATATTTCATCACCTATTTCAAGTTCTTTTCTTCGTCCACTTACTCTTTCTTTGTTGTTTCCATTATAAAATAATAAATCCAATTTCTTCTATATACTTTGGTGTTATTAAAAAAATGGTACAACCATATTCATTATTATATCCATCATATGAATGACAAAGTCACCATACGTGCGTACGTACGGCTTATAGTCTCCACGTTATGGTGTAGTTTGTTATTTAAACACTTAATTATTTGGATGGGTATAATAATGAGTATAACTGATGTAAATAATAAATATAAAATGTTATTGATTCTATATATATGATATACAATCCAATTAAATACAATTTCACCATCAATATAATGATATTGTCGCATGTACGTACGTACAGATTACCGTCTCCACAAACACGATGAGATTCATTTATCCATCATAATCATTCAAGAATAATTTTAATTTTATGATTAAAAATAATGCTTATGAATATTATATCATACTGTACATGAATCAAATGCAACCTATCCATAACAAACATGTCTTATGTAACCAAGCATATAAAGGAAAATGAATCAATTAACACCTGGAACGATGATACTACTGAAATATTATTAACAAAGCAAAATTATAGGATCATATATGATATCATATTTATGTATATAGTTCTTTTATAATATAATAACAATTTTTTAACTATTATATAGGAGTTTAAAATACCATCAACTAAGGAAAAGTACAAGGTAAGGGTTAATTTCACAATCTCTTTATTATCTGAGGTTGTTTTTACGTAAGTATCTATTGGGACCTCTTTATCATCAACATCCATGTTTTCTTAAAAACGTATTTCAAAACATTTTTAATATTTACTTGAATATGGTTTAAATTAATTTATACCCTTATTTGACCTTATATGTTTTTAAATGAATCTTTTTGTTGTTTTCCAAACAAGGTACTTTATGACATTTTCGACAAAATGAAGGTAAGAATGTTTTTTTAACTTATATGGCGGGTGGTGCTGTTTCCCACCGTTACAACATCATCAAATCTTCCATTACAAGCTTATAAGAATATTTTCAAAATAAATGTTTTCTTTTATAATTATGTGACTCTTAAATGGTTTCAAAATAGAAAGAGGTATTTCTTTCAAATATTTTTCATTTCATCGATGTCAACATCCTTTGATGAATTTTAAATTTTTTTGAAGTTGATTTATTTTGATAAAAATATTCCTTATTCTATTGAAGGTTTTGTGATATGTTTGACTATGGATGTTTTATTTTTATACCATTCAGGGTTTGTGGTTAAAGTATTAACATTTCATATGCTTGTTTTAATATGAATGTTTATGTTATGATTTAACCTTTTCATATAAGGAATGTATTGGACTTAGTATGTGATGGTTGGAGCCCGCTATTTCTCCTTGGTGAATCGTTAGGGATCATGAGATAATTAGACATGGAATTGGTTGAGGCCTTCCCCAATATGATATATGGTTTTGTCCAAGGCCTTAATAATTTTTAGATGTCTTTGTCGAGGCCTTGACAAAATGTTTCAGAATGTACGAAATTATACATTACCTCATTATGAAAATAATAATAATGGTTCATGTGGTTATTCGACTAGTATAATACCCATGACTATATTTTATTATGGAATTATTTACTCAGCTCATATTCCTGCCATAAAGTGTTCATGTTTATTATTTTCAAAGGCATGTGTTTTGAATTATTCATCATGCCAAATGTTTATGTTATCTTTCTCTATATTGATTACCCTTACTAAGCATTTGAGCTCACCCCTTTCATTTGTTTTATTTTACCAAGATATTAAGAATTTTGTTATGAGTGACTTTCAGGCATAATCTAGGAGGCTTGGATGTTTCTAATGGAATAAATTAGTGTTGTATTTCTTTTCAAGTTGTAATGTTGAACTTATGTATGTATCTTGTTTCCAATAATACTAAACAGATCAGTCTTTTGGGACATGATTCCTTATATCATGCCAATGTTATGTAATAAAGCACTGAATCTAGATAACTAGGACCAGGGAATTTCAGTTGGTATCAGAGGAAGTTTAGTACAAACCATGGGATCTAGATTTAGAAAAACTCTGATTAGAGCACATTATCCTAAGATACACTTTGAAGATTGGTATAGAAAAACTTCCATGCATTTTGTACTGTATATATTTTGTGAGTTTTCCAATAAATACATTTGTGTCTAGATACAAGCAGGTAGAGGCGGCTCTGGAATAGATGTACCTAGGAGTAAAACCCAAAAACACCACTTTGAGGAAGACTCGAATGGGAACCGGTGCACAACAACGGGCCTTGCTGCACTCTTGGTTACGACAATCCCAGGGGATATTCTTGGGATAATTCTCATTTTTTTACAAGCCATTATGAAGTATTTAAAAGTATATACCTACTCAAAGAAAACATTTTTATGATTATGGATTATATCCATAAACTGTTCAATTTATGTTAAGTGTTTTACAAGTTCTGAATTATGTATGGTTGTTCATAAACTAATCTATTGTATTCCCTTGATTAGAAATGGCACCTAATGGAAGGAATGGAAACTGTATCAATGCACATAATCCATGTAGGGATTTTCCTCCTACTCAAGATAATTATAGCAGAGCTGGTGATTCAACTAGCGTTGATCATCTTATCACCATACTGGGACAAATCATATAGGTTATGAATAATAACCTTACCCGTATAGAGAATCCTGATCCACAATGCGGAGGATCAATGTTAGTTATATTCATGAGGCAACAACCACCAACATTCAATGGGTCTAAAAATATATTTTTACCTGAAAAATAGATAAGTTACTTCGGGAAAATATTTAATGCTTTGGGGAGTAACAAAAGGGAAAAAGTTTTCATGACAGTTTATCACCTCATCAGAGATGTAGATCAATGGTGGTCATTAATTAAAAACACAAAGGAGGATGATGAAGTATTATGTATGGAATAGAGGGAGTATAATGATCTTTTCATAGAAAAATACTTTCCACGTGACCATCTAGTGGATATGGAAAGATAATTTCTGAGTTTGAGAAAAGGAGGAATAGAATGTCGCAAAGTATGAAGCTAAATTTACAAGGATAACAAGGCATGATGAGGATCATATAAGTAACCCAAGAAGTAATATTGATCATTTATTTGATGGGTTAAAACCATTTATCTATCAAGCATTAGTCTGGAAATCCTTCTCATAGTATGAAGTTGTTGTCTCATCTGCTATCTAGACAGAAAATGAATTCTCTAAGTCCTATGAATTTATAAAAAACCAAGAGAAGAAGAGATCTGTTGAACACTCTAGGAAAGGAAATAAGGAAACAGAGAAGAAGGGAATAGTTGAATATCCACCCTATGATAATTGTTGAAGGAAGCACCCTAGTGCCTGTCTAAAATGAAAAGGAGTATGTTACAAATGTGGATAGAAATTCCATCTTGCTAGTGATTGTAAAGGGAAGAAAGAAGCTACCAATGTTAAATGCTATAATTTCATGGAGATGAGACATTATTCAAATGAATGTGCTAATCTTCAGGAAATCTTAACTCAGAAAAGGCCATGGGATCAAATCCAAGCTTATGCGATTACTACTGCTGAGGTTGAAGCTCTGAAAGATGTAGTGGTAGGTAATTTAATGGTTTACTCAAGTTTAGCCAATGCATTTTTTGATTATGGATCATCGCATTATTTCATATCTTCCCAGTTTTCCAAAAAAATTAGTTATTTCCAATATGATTTAACAAGGGAGTTGTTAGTTAAAACTCCTAAGGAAAGTGTCATTGCAACAATGTTTTGTTAATCAGTCCCCATTAAGGAATATAAACGATATTTATCTGCTGATCTAATCACCATAACCCTGATTGATTTTGATATAATCCATGATATGGATTTTATTTCAGACAATGATGAAAAAAATTATTGTAATAAGGAGTAGGTTACAATTCTTGATGATGATAAGGTGAACCTTATCTTTAGAGAAGAAACGTCCCCATATGATTTTTATCTAGATCCACCCCTAGTAGATATACTAAATTAAATTATTAGGGAGGATGAGAATGAAATAATTATGGGTTAGGAAAATAATGTTCAAATAGAGGATGTACCTATTGTACAAGAATATGTTTATGTGTTTCTATAGGATTTACCTGGACATCCTCTAGAATGAGAAATTGAGTTTTGCATTGATTTAATTCCTGGTTCATGTCCCATATCTAAAACCCCTTATAGAATGGACACTATGGAATTAGTGGAACTAAAGAAACAAATAGAGGAATTGATTAATAAGGGATTTATTTTCCCTAGTGTTTCTCCATGGGGAGACCCTGTCCTTTTTGTTATGAAGAAAGACAAATCTATGAGGTTATGCATTGACTATAGAGAGATCAATGCTATAAAAATAAAGAAAACGTATCCCCTACCTCGCGTTGATGATTTATTTGACCAACATCATGGAGCTCAATATTTTTCAAAGATTAAACTTTGATCTGGATAACATCAGTTTTGTGTGAAGAAGGAAGACATTACAAAAACAGCATTTCGAACCAGGTATGGGCATTACGATTTTACAATAATGCCTTTTGGATTGACTAATGAACCCTATGTCTTCATGGATCTAATGAAGAGAGTTTTCAATGAATATATTGATGACTTTTTAGTGGTATTTATTGATGATATCTTGGTATACTCCAAAATCTACGAATATCATGAAAACCACTTGCACATTATTCTAAAGACACTTAGAAGAAATGAATTATATGGGAAGTTTAGCGAGTGTGAATTCTGGATTCTAGAGATTTATTTTCTTGGCTATATTGTCTCTAAGTATGGAATATCTATTTATCCTTAAAAGACCATAGAAATCCAAGAATGGATAGCATTGATGAGTATAAATGAGGTATATAGTTTTCTTGGTTTAGCGGGTTATTATCGACGTTTCATCCAGAATTTTTCTCGGTTGGATAACCCATTAACAAAGCTCACACATAAAGGGGTTAAATTTTTTTGGGAAAAAGAGTGTGAAGAATGTTTTGAAGAACTAAAGAGAATATAAGTCAATGATTTTATCTTAACTCTACCATCAGGTAATGATGAGTTTGTTATTTATAGTGATCCTTCAAAGAAAGGACTTGGTTGTGTCCTAATGAAAAATTATAGAGTTATTACCTATGCATCATGATAGATAAAAATTCATGAGAAAAACTATCCCACTCATGATCTTGAGTTAGCAGTTATAATCTTAGCTCTGAAGGTATGGGGACACTATCTCTATAGTGAAAATGTGAGATTTATACTGATCATAAGAGTTTGAAGTATATTTTCTCACAAAAATAACTAAACATGAGGAAAAAGAGATTGATTGAACTACTAAAGGATTATGATTGCACAATACACTACCACTCAGGGAAGGAAAATAATGTGGTAGGTGATTTGAGCAGAAAGGATCATGGAGTTTTGAACAAGATGAGAGTTGAAAGGGATCCTATTTTCATGGATCTAGTAAATATTGATATTGGAATAACCATGGAAGGTGAAACATCAATACTCTTTCAAATGGTTTCCAAACCATCTTTACTAGAAAGGATAAAAAAATCTCAGACTGATGATGAGGAGTTTCAAAAGAAGATTAAAGCTGTAAATGATGGGAGATTGATTGACTTCGTATATGAAGATGGAATTTTGAAAATTGGGAAGAGACTTTGTGTTCCCGATATACCTGATCTAAAAAGAGATTTTTTTGGATGATGCTCATAGATCCAATTTATCTATACACCCGGGGAGCACCAAGATGTATAAATATTCAAAGGAACTTTTTCAATGGGACAACATGAAAAGGGAGATTGATGTTTTTGTGTCAATATGTATGGTTTCCCAATAAGTGAAAGCTGGAAGACAACATCCTAGAGGAGTTATACAACATATTCCCATACCTGAGTGGAAATGGGATGATATTACGATGGACTTTGTCATGGGGATACCAAAGTCTCCTAGAAGGAATGATGCAATATGGGTAATTGTTGATCCTCTTACCAATTCAGAACATTTTCATGCTATAAGAGAAGATTTACCACTTTAATGTTTAGCAAGACTCTATATTAATGAAGTTGTAAGACTTCATGGAGTACCCCTATCAATTGTTTTTAATCGTGATCCTCTTTTTACATCAAGATTCTAGAAAAGTCTTTAGAAATCCCTGGATAATAAACTTCGTTTGAGCACTGCCTACCACCCTCAAACTGATGGACAATTATAATGGACTATTCAAACCTTAGAATACATATTGAGATCTTTCCCATATGACTTTCAAGGTATGTGGGATCAATATTTACCTATGGTATAATTTTCCAATAATAATAGCTTTCATTCAAGTATTCAGATGGCACCATATGAAGCGTTATATCGAAAGATATGTCACACACCAACTTGTTGGGGTGATGTTGTTGAAAGAAAACTCATAGGCCCAGAACTTGTTGAGGAAACAATGGAAAAGGTTAAGGTTATCCAAACACTAATCAAAACATCCCAAAGTAGGCAGAAGAGCTATGACGATAACCGAAGGAAGGATTTGGAATTTCAGGTAGGAGAACATGTTTTCTTGAAGGTATATCTATGGAAGGGAGTTATACGATTTGTTAAGAAGGGTAAATTAAGTCCTAGGTACATCAAACCTTTCGAAATTCTAGAACGAATTGAGAATGTAGCTTACCATTTGGGAATTCCACCAAGTCTCTCCAAAGTTCAAGATGTGTTCCACGTATCACTGTTGAGAAAATATAATCCTGACCCAATGTATGTACTCACATATGAGGAAATTGAACTGGAACCTGATTTGTCTTATTGTGAAGATCCATTCAAGATTCTTGATACCAGAGAACAAGTGTTGAGAAACTAGATGAATCTTCTGGTAAAAGTTCTATGAAGAAACAATAAGATAGAAGAGGAAACGTCAGAACTAGAGGAACTTATGATCAAGAACCACTGAAATCTTTTTGTGTGGTAATATTCTAGAAATTTTTAGGATGAAATTATCTGAAGGAGGGAATAATGTAACACCCCAAGCTTCTATGGTACGTTTCCCTTTGAATAATGCTATAGCTTGCATTGTATGCAACTTCGAGATTCTAACACACCTCGACCAATCAAACTAGCCGTTATGAATAGTACTACCAACGTTTTGAAATTTTATATATTTTATTTTTCAAAATGGACTTCATTTATGAATTCTAAATATCGAAATTAGATTAGGGTGAATTTATTGTATTTTTCTGAAAACTTTTAATTTTTGATGAATAGTGAAAAACACTACGTTATTGGTTAAAACCAACTTTTTATTTAAATTATTATTTATTTTATTTAAATTTATTTTAGGTCAAAAAGGATACATAATACCTATATATGTTCAATGTAATTCATTTGAGTCATTTTATAATAAGTTTAGATATATAAAAATTTTATTTAAAATTTTACTCTCTTTTACCCAACTTTTAGGAGCATTTACAAATTTTCATAAAACATAATTTTACTGCTTCTGTGAGTTGAATTTCAAAATTCTGAGAGACATGTTTAATATCAGTAAGTAAAATGTGGTTCAATAAGTTCAAAAATATTTTTTGGTGAATAGTAACATTTGACTTTTATTTACCACGGTTAAAAGTAAATAGGGAAATTAAGGGTAAAAATGATATTGTAATTACCCTAAAACATGTCCTAATTTTATTGGATAAGTATAATTCAACAAAAAAACCTTAGGAATAAAATATGATCCTATTTGGTCAACTTGGATTAGATTGGATCATTTATTATTATTTTATTTAAAGAAGAGTTAAAAGAGTTAAATTCAAAGTTTAATAACTAATCCATTTTTAATATAGGGTTACACATACGATAAATTCGTCTATAAATATTCATTAGAAATATAAAAATATTTCCTACATAATGTTATTTTATTTATAATTTTTAAACATTAAGTAATTTAATTTATTTATGACACAATGATGATACAATAATTACATTATCAATGAAAGATTAAAGTAATTGATATTATAAATATCCAAATAAATGTAATTTGAGACTTTTGATGAATTAAACTAGTTTTATAGGTTAATATGGCATGTTTGGGTTGATTAAATATTTTTTTTCTAAGTAATCATTCTTTTATGATTTTCACAAAAACCAAATACTAAATAGTGTCAAAACTGACATAATTGAGTTTTTAAAACAAATACTATATTATTAATTGATATAATATTCATAAAAATCTAAGGTTCTGCCAAAGTACTTAGATAAGGTTATATATATTAATAATGAACTACTTGTGGTTCACATGGCTTATTATAGTATGTTTATTAACCACGTAATTTAAAAATACAAAGAGACATGGTAAATGTCAAACTATTTAACTAAGAGTTAAATCTAAAATATAAGTTTAATATGGTGACCTAAACCTATCTAAAACCAACTGGTTGGGAGGTTTTTGACCCATACATATCTTATCCTTTAAATAAATTATTTTGGGGCCATTAGAAACTGAAAATTATTTTATTATAAAATAATATTTCAAGATTTTCCTAATATGACCCTCACCACTCTTATAAAGGGGCACTTCCCCTTCTCTTAATTTCACTCCACCAAAGCCATTTTGATCGGCCATACCCTACCCAAATATCCTTCCAAACTTCATCCCTTCATACTGGATGCCTTCCTTTGGTCATAAAGATAACCTAAGGAGGCCTTTTTATCAAATCAAAAGGAAGAACCTGAAGAAGAGGTAAATATTTCATCACCTCTTTCAAGTTCTTTTCTTTTTCCACTTCCTCTTTCTTTGTTGTTTCCATTATAAAATAATTAATATAGTATCTTCTATATACTGTGATGTTATTATAAAAATATTACAACCATATTCATTATTCTATCCATCATATGAATGACAAAGTCACCATACGTGCGTACATACGGCTTACCATCTCCACGTCACGGTGTAGCTTTTTATTCAAACACTTCATTATTTGGATGGATATAATAATGAGTATAACTGATATAAATAATAAATATAAAATTTTATTTATTCTTTATATATGATATACCATCCAATTACATACAATTTCACCATCAATATAATGATATTTTCGCTCGTGCGTACGTACAGATCACCGCCTCCATGAACATGATGAGATTCATTTCCCCATCATAATAATTCAAAAATAATTTTCATTTTATGATTAAAAATAATGTTTAGAAACATAATATCATTATTTATATGAATCAAATACATCCTATTGATAAAAAACATGTCTTATATAACCAAGTATATAAAGGAAAATGAACCAGTTAACACCCGAAACGATGATACTACTGAAATATTATTAACAAAGCAATATTAGAGGATCATATATGATTTCATATTTATGTATATTGTTCTTTTATAATTTAATTACAATGTTTTAACTCTTATATAGGATGTTAAAATACCATCTACTAAGGAAAATTACAACTTAAGGGTTAATTTCACAATCTCTTTATTATCCGAGCTTGTTTTTACGTAAGTATCTACTAAGACCTCTTCATCATCAACATCCATGTTTTCTTAAAAATGTATTTCAAAACATTTTTACTATTTACTAGACCATGGGTTAAAGTCATTTATACACTTATTTGACCTTATATGTTTTAAAGGAATATTTCCTTCGTTTTTCAAAAAAGTTACTTTATGACCTTTTTGAGAAAATTAAGGTAAGAATGTTTTTTAACTTATAAGAAAGGTGAAACTATTTTCCACCCTTATAACATCATCAAAGATTCTATTACAATATTATAAGAATATTTTCAAAATAAATGTTTTATTTAATAATTATGTGACTCTTAAATGGTTTCAAAATAGAAAGAGGCATTTCTTTCAAATAGTTTTCATTTCATCCATGTCAACATCTTTTGATGGATTCTAATCTTGTTTGAAGTTGATTTATTATTATTCAAATATTCCATATTGTATTGAAGGTTTTGTGATATATTTTACTATGGATGTGTTATTTTTATACTATTCATTGTTTATAGTTAAATTATTGACATTTTGTATTCTAGTTTTAATACAAATGTATATGTTATGTTTCAACCTTTTCATATGAGAAATGTATTGGAATTAGTATGTGATGGGTGGAGCCTACTATAGCTCCTCAGTGCATCAGTAGGTCTCATGAGACAATTATATGTGGAATTGGCCGAGTCCTTTCAGAATTTGATATATGGTTTTGGCCGAGGGCTTAATCACACTACTGGAAAACTAACATATACCAACGGTTTGGAGAACCGTATCCAAGTAAGCCGTTGGGATAGGTCTATACCAACGGTTTTGTGAAAACCGTTGGTATAGACCTATACCAGCGGTTTTGGAAACCGTTGGTATAAGTAATATGAAAATATATACCAACGGTTATGGAACCATTGGTATATGTATTTCAAAAAAAAAACATCCGCTGGGATTTGATCCCAGGACCCCTAGTTTATCATTGAACAACTTAACCACTAACCTAACATGACTTTTGTAAATATAATTACATAAATATATATATGTATTGTCATAATTATTTTAAATTTTGATTTATATAATGTTCTCGGTAATAAGATATGATAAAAATTCTTAGGACCTATACCAAGGGTTGTCAAAACCGTTGGTATAGTTCTTGATTCTAGAATTTATTTTGGGCTGAAGGTTGATTTCCAGGGTACCTTTCCCAATGGTTTTGGAAAACCGTTGGGATAGGCATACCCTTTCCCAACGGTTTGGACAAAACATTGGGAAAGGTGTCCACAAAGTGGACTTTTCCCAACAGTTTTCCAAAACCGTTGGGAAAGGATATACCTATCCCAAAGGTTTTGGACAAACCGTTGGGAAAGGTGGCCACAAAGTGGAATTTTCCCAATGGTTTGGCCAAACTGTTGGGATAGGTATACCCTTTCCCAACAGTTTTGGGAAACCGTTGGGAAAAGTGGCCAAAAAGTTGGATTTCCCAACGGTTTGGCCAAACCGTTGGGAAAAAGGACCTATACCAACGGTTTTTACAAACCGTTGGTATAGAAGCGTTAGGAAAATTTAGGTTTCCAGTAGTGTCATTTTTAAATGACTTTGCTGAGGCCTTAAAAAACTATTTCAGAATGTCTGGCATTATACATTCCCTCATTATTTAAATAATAATGATGGTTCATGTGGTTATTCAACTAGTAGAATACCCATGACTATGTTTTTTATGGAATTATTTACTCATATCATATTCCTATTATAATGTGTTAATGTTTATTATTTGTAAAGGCATGTGTTTTGAATTATTCATCATTCCATATGTTTATGTTATATTCCTCTATATTTCTTACCCTTACTAAGCGTTTGAGCTCACCCCTTTCTTATGTTTCATTTTCCCAGGATATGAAGAAGTTAGTTATGAGTGACTTTTAGGCATAATATTGGAGGCTTGGATGTTTCTAATGGAATAAATTAGTGTCGTATTTCTTTTCAAGTAGTAATGTTGAACTTATGTATGTATCTAGTTTCCAATAATACTAAAATGACCAGTCTTTTGGGACATGATTCATTGTATCACGCCAATTTTATGTAATAAAGAACCGCCTCTGGGTAACTGGGGCCAGGGAGTTACTCACTGAGAGGGGTCATTTATATGTTGGTTGTGACTGGACCTAGAATTGAAGTTTTGGGCATCACTACATATCCTATGGTTTATATAATTAAGTTACACCTAGTTCTCAGATGGAGGTTTGGTGGGAGACCAGAACCAACTATGGTGATCCTCTTGGGTGACATCTAAAGGAATGGTTAGTTTTATGTGATGTAGGGTATATCAACCGTGTAGTTTAATATCATATGGTGAGGACTCATGGTATGCATTTTTTTAAATTCTTGTATCCAGGACCATCATAAAATTTTCATAAGCCATGATTCATTTTTTGTGTAGGGAATCCCTTACCGAAACTCCTAAAATCGTGTAATCTATGATCAGTGTGAGAAACAGGGTATGGAAAGGTTTCCTTTCACCATGTAGAGGAAATTATAGATATGATATGGGAATTTTTCATTATTCGATGGATAATACAAGATATTGGAATGAGGTGTCCCTATGTATCTCATTGAAAATGAGAATCAATCCATACATATTTCTTGAAAATCCATGTAGTGTAATTTCATAATGACAGGACATATACTATCTAGTTTAATATCTTGTGGTAGGGACATGGGTGAATCGACAAGAAAGAGGAATTGTTTTTTATCTGGACCCATGAATAGAGGTCTGGGTGTTACTATGTATCATGTGATGGAATGAATCAAGCCACATGTAGTTCTAGATAAAACCATGAAGTTTAATGTCATTCAGAAAGAACATTTACTATATAGTTTAATGTCTTGGGGAAAGGATGCAGTTTTACAGTTTAGTGCCATGTTACCATGATGTCTCTATATAGTTTAACATCAAGTCATAAAGATGATTTAGTGGGGTATATACTAATGTTGGTGGCATGGCTGGTGATAACCATGTAAAGTATTTCTTGAGAAATCTCACATTGGTGGGGGTGTACACTCACCCCATCCATTGTGTCCAATGAATAAGCTCCATTGTGTTAGAACTTATATATAATTTAAGGACTTTCCCATATGGGATCAAGCTTTGGAGGCTTCTTTCTAGGTATCATTTGGGTTCTCAGATCCAACACCAGCTCCCCTGGGAGGAATTAATGGAGTCAAAAAAATTTATTGAAGGCCCTCATGATATGATTTTAATGGAATTCAATGTTATTCAATGCACACAACCTGTTCTCATCGATCAATTCTAATTTTCCCATCCAATTCTGTAATTTCTCATCATCTGAGAGTTTTTTACAAATATCAATTCTGAGTGAATGTTGATGGACTTCTATGGGAAATACTTTCTTGGTACTATATACTAATGAGTATGGTGTTTCTTGTGTACTAGTATGTGTGATGGTATGGTTTGCCCATAAAGCATGGAGGAGCTTGTATGAACAATAATTGTTATCCTTTTTCACCATCTTCTAGAGTATATTAGATAGAGTGGTATTGTAGGCCCCTATTTGTCCATGTGTTGCTACATGATAGAGATAAGTTATTTCACTCAATATTGTACTCCTAGTACATTTTGAACTACCATATAGAATATAAGTTTGTTCCATTTTCCATAAATATCATGTGATGGATTCCGAAATGGGTGATGATATGGGAATTTAAAAAGTTGAAGATGTTATTCACCCCAAATTTCCTAATGGGTATTGCTTTATCCCATTTGAAAAATAAGTTAGTAGTAATAAGTATAAGGCCCCGACCTTAAACCTTACTTAATATTGAATTAAATGAATAATTCACATTGAGGATCCTTTCAGGTTTAGAGTTTTGGAGAATTAGAACATTACTATTACATCTCAAAATATTTACAAAGTAGACACTTCTACCAAGTTTCCACATAATAAAAAAAAACTCTTAAAAAGAAGCATGTCTAGTTCCACGTTTTATATATCATGACATTCCCTTGATCCCATCCTTGACCCTATTCCACATTAAGTCCTGTGAAAAATATTTCAAAAAAACTTGGGGTGAGCATAAAAAGCTCAGTAAGGTATACACAAAGAATGAAAACAGTTAGTTTATCAAAACAACAAGTAAACCATGTATACTTTAACAAAGTAATACTTTTCACCTTTATGAAGTAGTAAAAACTCTTCACTGAATAAAAGGTCATTACTTACCCTTTTGTAACCAAAAGATTACCATAAAACCCATTTAATATCACATAACATATAAAGGTAACTTGGGACATAAACATACTTAAGTGGAATAACCATACGGTCGACTTCCACACATATCTCTTAATGGAATAGCCATACATCCAACTTCCATACATACTTAATGGAATAGCCATACGGTCGACTTCCATACCCAATGCATTGGAGGTTATAACGTAACCACCCATCCTGGTATTCACGGCACCACCGGTCATATGGTTCATCACGTAACCACCCATCAAATGTCCAAGTACCATTATAAAACCATGAGACATAAAGCAAACATAAAGGAAAGAAAACATTTCCACACTTTGATCACAATATATCACTCAAATATATTGACATAACAAATCCATTATGAAAAACATTTTAAATACAAAAATACATAAAATAGTACATGGTATTTATTTCATTTTAAAAAACATTACGGCTTGTTGAGGAATCCAAAGACCAAATAATACTCGCGACAGTGGAAAAGGTCGTTGTCACCGCGTACGTTAGAAGAAACATTCCTTTTCGTCATTTTGTAAAACGCTTCGTAGGAAAATATTCCTTTTGTATAAAAGTAAAAGTAAAAGGAGTTTATACACCTTATAAAAGAAAGTTGTGTATAAAACGAAATATGCCTCAATGAAAGTAGATTGAGAAGAAGTCCCATACCTCGGGTCTGACTTGACTTGATCGTTCTTTAACGTCCTGAATAGTAAACTTGAGTTAATTTCTATTTTCTTAAGAACCTTTTTCAAGTTAATTATTACTTTTATATCACTTATTTCCATGTTATAAACATTATGTAACCATTTAAGTTAATAATGTTTGTTTTGTCGATATTTGGTTCTTAAGTCGAAAGTGGACTTCTTAAAATTACATGTTGTTCGTGTGGTCAAAGGTTCTTTATATCCAGAATGACATTCCTGATTTGGATAGCATATATATCATATATATCCAGCATATAAATGTATTTATAATATTACATAATCATTTAGAGGTAAGAAATGAAATGCACCATTCATGGAGACGGTAAGCCGTACGTACGCATGAACGCTACTTTCATTTCTTTGTCATATTAATGGAATTAAAAATAAATGAGAGGTATGTATATTTTAATTCCAGAATTATATTCATAATTTAGATGTATCATTGATCATATATATCCATTATATACATGTACTTTTAATAGTACATTACATTTGGGGATAAGAAATGAAATGCACTGTTCATGGAGACGGTAAGCCGTACGTACGCATGAACGCTACTTTCATTTCTATTTCATATTTTTATGGAATGGAATAATAATGATATAGAGGTATATTATAATTCTAGTATAACATCATATATAATAACTTTAAATCCATCCTTTACACGTCCCACATATGGCATTAACGAATCACATCACTTTGAGGGGGTGGTAGTCCGTATTTTCTTAAATGAAGATATCGCGTTTACCCATAATGGAAACCATAAAGGTATGCCCAAAATGAAAAATACAGAAGCTTAAGGAAAACATAAACATATTATATATCATATATAAATATAGTGTCATCTTAATGGCCACCTTTTAAGGTGTTAAAAGAATGTTGAACAATCGTCGTTTCGGGAGGCAGAAATTCTCCATCCACAGAAACAGTATGTTCTTTAACCATTAGATGTAGGTGTGTGTAAGTGTAGCTCGAATACTTCTTATAAAAACATCCTAGTATATTTATGATACTGTATTTGTTACAAAAGAAAAGAATAAAAATATTTTAGGGGGTTGGAGAAGCAAAATAATACAAAAGGACTCAAAAGAAGACATTACCTTAAAATCGGGTAACTCCCTTTGGTTTGAGCTCAAAGGCTTCCTTGGGAAGACTTCTGCCCAAAGTGAGGCTTCAAGTAGTAAGAGAGGGAATTGGAGAGACAAAATGGGCAGGGGTTGGCCGAGCCAAAGGCTTTGTAAGTGTGGGTAAGGTGGTAGAGGTGGGGGCTTTTATAAGAGGAGAGGAGGGGCACTCTTGGAAGGTAAAGAAAAGTCACTTTATTTTCAAATGGTATTCAGATTTAAGAGGTCCCACATTGATATAATTAGAGTATAAGGTGATAAGGGTTAGAAATACACTCATCCAATAGGTTTTGGACATGTGTAGGTCTTAGATTTTACATTATCTTTCCATTTTATTTAAATCGTTAAATAATGAGGTCATCGTTGCATCATCATGATGTCATAGATAATTTAATTTATTTAATGTCTAAAAATTATAAAAAAAATACTATGATGTATTAAATCTTTTTATATTTCCAATGACTATTTATAGTAAAAAATATGACTTGTATAACCCCATGTAAAAATTGTTTTAGTAAAACATTTCATGTTTGTGTCATTTTTTACTTTAACATTAAATAAAAGGTATTTATGTCATTTTCCAACCAAAGTGGCTCCATGGGGTCCCCAAGTTGACCCATGGATTTTATTGGTCGTCCATGACACATACAATGAGGTTAGGACATGTTTCAAGTTCATTTTATATTATTAAAACATTATTTTTACCTTAAACTACACTAATTACCTCTAATCGCGATTAAAAACATAATAAGTTACTATTCACAAAAAAATTATTTTAATCTTATTGAACCACATTTTACTTCTTTATGACAACCATGTATGTAGGATTTTTGAAATTCAAAACACAGAGGTGGTAAAATTTCATTTAAACGAAAAATCAGTTTTTTAAGTATCACTTAGTGGTTTCACTATTCATCAAAAATTGAAGTTTTTCAGAAAAATACCAAAACTTCACCCTAAGCTATATTTGATATTCCGAATTCAAAAATTAAGTCCATTTTACTAAATTAAAAACATATAAGTTGAATTAATTAATTTAATAATTAATTCCTGCTGTCAGAGCAAATAGCGTGTTTTTATGAAACAATAAGTATCCAAAGATTGACACTAGTTTAAGTCCAATTTCAAAGTGAAATTGATTCCAACGACCACTATTGGATTTAATGGTAAAAATATTTTCTAATTTCAGTTTAAAACCAATTCAAATGATAATCTAATCATATAAATAAATTAGATTAAAAAGAGGTTTTGAATTAAAATACAACATTTTACACTATTCATTAAAAAATGAACTTTATCGGAAAGATACCAAAAATTTACACAAAGTAAATTTTGATGTCCCGATTCTAAGGAAGAGTTTTATTTGGTCCAATAGAATGTAAAAGAGTGAACAAAACTATATTTAATGACATTTCTCCATCAAAAGGTGATAAGTGAACCTTTAGTGAAAATTAGGGTATAAATGCCTAAAATTGAATTCTTTCCATATTTTAAGCCTTTATCTTTTATTGGATAAATGTAAAAACATTTAAAAACATATATAATCATATTTTAGTTATTTTTATCCATTCCCTCCAATACAGCGGCTACATGTTAACTACCATTTAAAATAATATTATTATATTACTAGTGTGCAACGCAAGTTTTCAAAGGAACTCATCGTTGCATATCGGGTACGCTATCGAACATAGAAAACCCTTTTAAAGTAAAATTAATATTTAATTCGTAAATATTAATAAATATCAAAATTATTTATTCTTTATTTACCTAGGATGTTACATCCTTCCCCCCTTTTGGGAATTGCGTCCTCGTAATTGTATTCACTTATCAAAATAAGTGGGGGTATTTATCCCTCATAGCATTTTCAGATTCCCACATTGCCTCTTCAACCATATGGTTTTTCCACAAAACCTTTACCTGGTGAATTACCTTATTTCGCAACACTTGCTCTCTTCGGTCAAGAATCTGGACTGGTTTTTCTTCATAAGATAGGTTCTCTTCCAGCTGAACTACCTCTGGACTCAAAACATGAGATGGATCTGGCATATACTTCCTCAACATCGAAACATGAAAAACATTGTGTACATGAGATAAACTCGGAGGTAAAGCCACTCGGTAAGCAACTGATCCAACTCTCTCTAGAATTTCATATGGTCCAATGAACCTTGGACTCATCTTCCTTTCTTACCAAATCTCATCACACTTTTCCATGGAGAAACATTGAGAAAAACATGATCACCCACCTCGAAAGATAGATCCTTCCTCCGGTTATCCGCATAACTCTTCTGCCTGCTCTGAGCTGTTCTCATGTGTTTCTGAATCAACTGAACTTTTTCTGCCATCTCTTCTACCAATTCTGGTCCCATCAGCTTCCTTTCACCCACTTCATCCCAAAATCCTGGAGTTCGACACTGCTTCCCATATAATGCCTCAAATGGTGCCATCTGTATACTAGAATGAAAACTGTTATTATAAGAAAACTCAACCAAAGAAAGATGTTGGTCCCAACTTCCCTGATAATCCATCGAACAAGCCCGTAGCATATCCTCCAAGGTCTGAATTGTTCGTTCTAACTTCCCATCTGATTTCGGATGAAAAGTTGTACTAAAATTTAATTCAGTACCCAACAACTTCTAAAGGCCTTTCCAAAAGTTAGAAGTGAACCTGAGATCACGATCAGACACAATGGAGAGAGGAACTCCATGTAACCTGACTATCTCTTTATGATACAAACGGGAAAGTTGATCTAGAGAGAATGTATATCGAATAGGAAGGAAATGAGAAGATTTAGTCAATCGATCAACAATAACCCAGATTGCATTATTACCTCGAGGGGTCTTCGGCAATCCCACAACAAAGTCCATGGATATATTTTCCCATTTCCACTCTGGCACTGGTAAAGGCTGAAGCATCCCTTTCGGTAACTGCCGCTCTACTTTAACCTGTTGACAAGTCAAACACTTCACAGTAAATTCAGCAATATCTCTTTTCATTCCATCCCACCAGTAATACTCCCGCAGATCTCTGTACATCTTAGTACTACCAGGATGAACTGAAAACAGAGAACTATGAGCTTCACATAACAACTCTCCCTTCAACTGTGAATCACAAGGCACACACAATCTCTTCCCAAATTTGAAAACACAATCATTATCAATGTTGAATTCAGGAAACTTACCCTTCTGAACCAACTCTACCTTTTTCTGCAACTCACTGTCTTGCTTCTGTGCTTGCTTGATTCTGTCTGATAGAGAAGATTTCAATGATACCTGAAACAAAACAGAAGGACTTCCTGCACCAACAACTTCTATGCCAAAGTTCATCAAATAAAAAACCAAAGGATCTCGTTCCAAATGTAGCATCGTTAAGGAATCATTACTTTTTCAACTCAAAGCATCAACAACTTTATTGGCTTTTCCCGGATGGTAGTGAATTGTACAATCATAATCCTTGATTAATTATAGCCATCCCCTCTGTCTCATGTTCAATTCTTTCTGAGTGAATATATACTTTAAACATTTGTGATAAGTATATATTTCACACTTTACTCCATACAAATGATGCCTCCAAATTTTTAAAGCAAAAACAACAGCAGCTAATTCCAAATCATGTTTAGGGTAATTTACCTCATGAGTTTTCAACTAACATGAAGCATAAGCAATTACCTGATCATTCTGCATAAGGACACAACCAAGTCCCTTCAACGAAGCATCACTATATATAACAAACTAACCATTACTGGAAGGAAGTGCCAAAACTGGAGAATTCACCAATCTTCTTTTCAACTCCTGAAAACAATCATCACATTCTTTTGTCCAGATAAACTTAACACCCTTCCGAGTTAGCTTAGTCATTGGACTAGATAACCGTGAAAAAATTTCAACAAACCTTCGGTAGTAACCTTCCAAACCAAGAAAACTATGGATCTCAGTTACATTTGTGGGTCTTGGCCATTCTTCAACAACTTTTTTTTAGTAGGATCAACAGTTATGCCATATTTTGAAACAATGTGACCCAGGAAAGAAATTTGTTGTAACCAAAACTCACACTTGCTGAATTTTCCATATAGTTTCTTTTCTTTTAATGTTTGCAAGATAACCCTTAAATGAATTTCATGCTCCTATTTAATTTTATAAAACACCAAAATATCATCAATAAAAACAACCAACATTTTTCACCTGAGTCAACTGAGCCATCACTGCAACAAACTGTTTAGTTTTGATTCTGACCATCAAAGGATACTGATTTGAAGGGTCATTTCCCTCTGTATGCCTTCCCAGAAAAGCTGTTCTGTTTCCTCTATGAAAAACCATTCTTAACCCAGAAATATCTTAGGTGAAGCAACATGGTAATCTGTAAATGCTATATCATTTCAATCATACCGTAAATTAATTTTTAAATTTAACAATTTTCTAACTCCTAAAGTTGTCTAAACCTCCCTTCGATACCAACTATAAGGCCCCGGCCTTAAATCTTACTTAATATTGAATTAAATGAATAATTCACATTGAGGATCTTTTCAGGTTTAGAGTTTTAGAGAATCAGAACATAACTATTAAATCTCAAAATATTTACAAAGTAGACACTTCTACCAAGTTTCCATAGAATAAAAAAAACTCTTAAAAAGAAACATGTCTAGTTCCACGTTTTATATAGCATGACATTCCCTTGATCCCATCCTTGACCCTATTCCACATTAAGTCCTGTGAAAAACATTTCAAAAAAAAACATGGGGTGAGCATAAAAAGATCAGTAAGGGATACACAAAGAATGAAAATAGTTAGTTTATCAAAACAACAAGTAAACCATGTATACTTTAACAAAGTAATACTTTTCACCTTTATGAAGTAGTAAAAACTCTTCCCTGAATAAAAGGTCATTACTTACCCTTTTGTAACCAAAATATTTCCATAAAACCCATAAAAAGATCACATAACATATAAAGGTAACTTGGGACATAAACATACTTAAGTGGAATAACCATATGGTCGACTTTCACACACATCTCTTAATCGAATAGCCATACGGCCAACTTCCATACATACTTAGTGGAATAGCCATACGGCCAACTTCCATACCCAATTCATTGGAGGTTATAACGTAACCACCCATCCTGGTATTCACGGCACCACCCGTCATATGGTTCATCACGTAACCACCCGTCAAATGTCCAAGTACCATTATAAAATCATAAGACATAAAGCAAACATAAAGGAAAGAATACATTTCCACACTTTGATCACAATATATCACTCAAATATATTGACATAAAAAATCCATTATAAAAACCATTTTCAATACCAAAATACATAAAAGAGTACATGGTATTTATTTCATTTTAAAAAACATTATGGCTTGTTGAGGAAGCCAAAGACCAAATAATACTCGCGGTGGCAGAAACGGTCGTTGTCACCGCGTACGTTAGAAAAAACATTCCTTTTTGTCGTTTTGTAAAACGCTACGTAGAAAAAGATTACTTCTCTATAAAAGTAAAAGTCAAAGGGGTTTATACACCGTATAAAAGAAAGTTGTGTATAAAATGAAATATGCCTCAATGAAAGGAGATTGAGATGAAGTCCCTTACCTCAGGTCCGACTTGACTCGATCGTTCTTTAACGTCCTGAATAGTAAACTTGAGTTAATTTAAATTTTCTTAAGAACCCTTTTCAAGTTCATTATTCCTTTTATATCACTTATTTCCATGTTATAAACATTATGTAACCATTTAAGTTAATAATGTTTGTTTTTTCGATATTTGGTTCTTAAGTCGAAAGTGGACTTCTTACAATTACATGTTGTTCGTGTGGTCAAAGGTTCTTTATATCCAGAATGAAATTCCTGATTTGGATAGCATATATATCATATATATACAGCATATACATGTATTTATAATATTACATAATCATTTAGAGGTAAGAAATGAAATGCACCGTTCATGGAGACAGTAAGCCGTACGTATGCATGAACGCTACTTTAATTTCTTTGTCATATTAATGGAATTAAAACTAAATGAGAGGTATGTAATTTTTAATTCCAGAATTATATTCATCATTTAGATGTATCATTCATAATATATATCCATTATATACCTGTACTTTTAATAGTACATTACATTTGGGGATAATAAATGAAATGCACCGTTCATGGAGACAGTAAGCCGTACGTACGCATGAACGCTACTTTCATTTCTATTTCATATTTTTATGGAATGGAATAATAATGACATAGAGGTATATTATAATTCCAGTATAACTTCATATATAATAACTTTAAATCCATCCTTTACACGTCCCACATATGGCATTAACGAATCACATCACTTTGAGGGGGCGGTAGTCCGCACTTCCTTAAATGAAGATATCGCGTTTACCCATAATGGAAACCATAAAGGTATGCCCAAAATGAAAAATACAGAAGCTTAAGGAAAACATAAACATATTATATATCATATATAAATATAGTGTCATCTTAATGTCCACCTTTGAATGTGTTAAAATAATGTTGAACAATCATCGTTTCGGGAGGCAAAAATTCACCATCCACGGAAACAGTATGTTCTTTAACCATTAGATGTAGGTGTGTGTAAGTGTAGCTCGAATCCTTATTATAAAAACATCCTATTATATTGAGGATACTTTAGTTGTTACAAAATAAAAGAATAAAAAGAGTTTATGGGGTTGGAGAAGCAAAATAAAACAAAAGGACTCAAAAGAAGACATTACCTTAAAATCGGGTAACTCCCTTTGGTTTGAGCTCAAAGGCTTCCTTGGGAAGACTTCTGCCAAAAGTGAGGCTTCAAGGAGTAATATAGGGAAGTGGAGAGACAAAATGGGAAGGGGTTGGCCGAGCCAAAGGCTTTGGATGTGTGGGTAAGGTGGTAGAGGTGGGGGCCTTTTATAAGAGGAGAGGAGGGGCACTCTTGGAAGGTAAAGAAAAGTAACTTTATTTTAAAATGGTATTCGGATTTAAGAGGTCCCAAATTGATATAATTCTAGGATAAGGTGATAAGGGTTCTAAATAAACTCATCCAATAGGTTTTGGACATGTGTAGGTCTTAGATTTTACATTATCTTTCCATTTTATTTAAATCGTTAAATAATGAGGTCATCGCTACATCATCATGATGTCATAGATAATTTAATTTATTTAATGTCTAAAAATTATAAAAAAATACTACGATGTAGGAAATCTTTTTATCTTTCTAATGAATATTTATAGTAAAAAATATGGCTTTTATAACCCCATGTAAAAATTGTTTTAGTAAAACATTTCATGTTTTTGTCATTTTTTACTTTAACATTAAATAAAAGGTATTTATGTCATTTTCCAACCAAAGTGGCTCTATGGGGTCCCCAAGTTGACCCATGGATTTTCTGGGTCGTCCATGACACATCCAATGAGTTTAGGACATGTTTCAAGTTCATTTTATATTATTAAAACATTATTTTTACCTTAAACTACACTAATTACCTCTAATCGCGATTAAAAACTTAATAAGTTACTATTCACCAAAAAATTATTTTAATCTCATTGAACCACATTTTAATTCTTAATGACAACCAGGTATGTTGGATTTTTGAAATTCAAAACACAGAGGTGGTAAATTTTCATTTAAACGAAAAATCAGTTTTTTAAGTACCACTTAGTGGTTTCACTATTCATCAAAAATTGAAGTTTTTCAGAAAAATACCAAAACTTCACCCTAATATATATTTGATATTCTGAATTCAAAAATTAAGTATATTTTACAAAATTCAAAACATATAAGTTTCATTAATTAATTTAATAATTAATTCCCGCTGTCAGAGCAAATAGCGTGTTTTTATGAAACAATAAGTATCAAAAGATTGACACTAGTTTAAGTCCAATTTCAAAGTGAAAATTGATTCCAACGACCACTATTGGATTTAATGGTAAAAATATTTTCTAATTTCACTTTAAAACCAATTCAAATGATAATCTAATCATATAAATAAATTAGATTAAAAAGAGGTTTTGAATTAAAATACAACATTGTACACTATTCATTAAAAAATGAACTTTATTGGAAAGATACCAAAAAATTACACAAAATAAATTTTGATGTCCCGATTCTAAAGAAGAGTTTTATTTGCTCTAATATAATGTAAAAGAGTGAACAAAACTATATTTAATGATGGTTTTCCATCAAAAGGTGATAAGTGAACCTCTAGTGAAAATTAGGGTATAAATGCCTAAAATTGAATTCTTTCCATATTTTAAGACTTTATCTTTTATTGGACAAATGTAAAAACATTTAAAAACATATATAATCATATTTTAGTTATTTCTATCCATTCCCGCCAATACAATGGCTACATGTTAACTACCATTTAAAATAATATTATTATATTACTAGTGTTCAACGCAAGTTTTCAAAGGAACTCATCGTTGCGTGTCGGGTACGCTATCGAACATAGAAAACCCTTTTAAAGTAAAATTAATATTTAATTCGTAAATATTAATAAATATAAAAATTCTTTATTCTTTATTTACCTTGGATTTTACAATAAGGATTTACTTAAATAGCATATTTTTGGATAGGGGATATGGTTCCACAACATCCATTCCGCAAATGGAAAATGGCTAGAAATATTTTTTCCATATGTAGCAATTTTAGGGGTTGATGGATGGGGTTTCTATAGATCTGAAACACATGAAATTTCTTGGTGAATTCCACACAGTCCTATATTATGGTTTTCCAATAATATCCCAACCTCCTAATTTGGTTGGAGATCCTACTCACACATTTGTGGGCGCTACAAGTGCAAGGATGTACTTATTCCATGCTAGTGAAAATATCTCCTTATTCTATGCATCTAAGGAGGATTCCACCAATTCCAAGATTTTAGAGGGATTTTATCTCATTTGGACCATATTGTAGGGTGATATTTGTTTCCCAGTGCTGAATATTATCCCTTTTAGCTTGGTCTATTTAGAGAGTCCCTTTTTGGAGATAACCGATTATGGGCTCCATCCACCAAGGGGTGGTCATTGGTTCATGATACTATGAGTTGGTTTTTACCTGATTAATTTCTTCCATATCATAGATGATGAATGATGAAATCATTTTGTGGTGTGTGATATAGAATATTACATTCTATTGATTAGGGTTGTCTAGGACTATTGCTTCATTTGCTAAGTCATCACCACAAGCATTTTGTGATCAGGGAATATGACATAATTTCATTTCAAAAGGGAACTCTACCATCAATCCACTAACATATCCAGCGAGAGGGTACAATTATTACTTTTTGATGGCATATTATCTGTAAATATTCTTTATAACTAGCTCTGAGTCACCTTTTATATTTAGGTAGGTTATTTACAGTAGTATAGATAGTTCCAACCTAGTGATGAGGGATTATTATTCTTCCTCATTATTCATTCAACCTTCAGATAATGAGAAATAGTAGGGAAAAATAATTTTTATAGAAATAAAAATAAAATCCCTAATCTATACTGATTAAATCTCAGTATTTCTGTCCCTTTATTTACAGGACTTCAGGAGGTCAATGAAAATACATCTCCCATGTATGGGGAGTGTCATGGGTATAAAAGACCACATAAACTAGAAGTTTGGTGTCCAATGAAGTATTTTCTGGGGTAGTATGTGATGTAACAAAATAATCCAGGGATTTCCATTTCACTAATTCCTATGATATGAACTGAATGTTGTATTTTTAAATAATTAATTCCCATCATTCTAGATGCCCATTCAACATAGAATGACCATGTATGTACTTGAGAGGATTAATATGGGAGACCAAATGGACATTGTGTTGCTGCTTGTAATGCCTTAACTTTTTTAATATGAAGATGGGTGCAAGGAAGTTATTCTCAACTTCATATTATCATGTCTCTGTACCTAGAATTATTTGAATAAGGTATTATATACTTTTCTCTCTCCCTGCATCATTTTTCTGTGTGAGGAGGGAACCCAGTGGTCAATCCGTGGAGACCACATATAAGATGAGTTCCCTCCCTTCCACCGGAGGCATTAGAACTTGTTGGTGTTGTAGGTACCACTTGAAATTTATGAAGAATTCTTGGAAGTCATCATTCCATTGATAGGTGGTTCCTTTCTTCATTATCATAGTGAAGGGGACAAATTTTCCAGTCAAGTTTGATATGAAACACTGAATGTAGGCAAGGTACCCTTAGATCCCCCTCACTTATTTGAGATTTTTGGGTCATAAAATTCCTAGAATAAAACTAGTATTATCTGGGTCTACCTTGATTCCATGGTGGAGTACCACAAATACAAGGAACTTCCCTAATGTTACCCTGAATGCACATTTAAGTAGATTTATCTTTAGACTATCCTGTCACAAATTATTAAATACTATTTGGAGATCAGTGAAGTGATCACTTCACTTTTGAGATTTGACCACTGGGTCATTAATATAACATTAATACATCCTTCCCAAGAATGGTTTAAAGATATGATACATAATGAATTGATATGTGGCGCCAACATTCTTCAAACCAAATGGAATGACCTGATAGAAAAAGATCCACCGAGGTTCTCTGAACATAGTGGATTCTTCATCTTAATGGGCCTTCTTTAATTGATTATACCATAAATACCCATCCATGAAAGGTCTTGATATATATAAGTTTCATTGATAAATAGTTCTATGATCAGAAATGGGACGTTTTCCAATGGGAAATCCCAATTAAGGTCTCTAAAACCAATGTAGGCCCTAATATACTTGTTATTTTTTCTTGCTAGGGATGATTTTGGAAAGCCATCTTGGGTATTTAACTTATTTAATGAAGTTAGATTTTTTGAACTTGTAAACTTCCACCTCTACATTGGTGATATGAGAGGGTTTCATCCTCATGGCCACCTTTTTGATGCCTCAATGCTCATTAGGTCAACCAAGATAGTGTGTGGACACATTTATATTTAGTCTGAGCATTTCTTTATAGTTCATGGAAAACACATGTTAGTGTGGCGTCAGAAATTCAGTGTACATGTATTTGTCTTCGGGGGGCATGGAAGCACTAATCAGTGTAGGCCATGGGTCTACTTCCATTCTGATATTTATTTTTCTGAGTTCATCGATAGGGATTGAAGAATCTTCATCAAATGAGAGAGGGGCATTCCCAGTTTTATCCTCATCTTCTTCCACCTCTGAGTGTATAGAGACATTTCCAGATGATGAGGGTAATCTGGGGTCATCACTATCACGATTAGAGTGAGAGAGGCCATGATAATAGACATTATCATCTCCTACTACTTGAGTCATTGCAAAGAGATTTTAGAGATGATTGTATTTTATACTATCACTAGATACAAGAGGGTATTAGACGTCTGGGGTCTTGTCTATCACCTATAATAGATTTATGGGGTGAAAATAGTCACTATCTAGCATACTCTAGGGATTTTTGGGGGTTTTACCTAGGGTATTAGGGGATTCAATCTATATATAATCATCCTTATTGGTTATTTGGATCCCATTTTGTGGAAATATACTTTAGCATATGTGGATCTGAAAGTCTCAAAGGGTGCATTGTCGCCGTACAGTATGTAGACCTTTCCATTGATGGGGGTACTTTAGATATTGGTGGAATTTTGAAGGTATTGGAAAATGGATATGAATCTAGGAACATCCTACAAGGACATTTTATGTGGTGTCTTGCTAGATATCCATAAACTCTTCATCAGATGTGAGGTCCCCAAATTGAGCTTCAAGTTTGATCTTCCTGAGAGGTCTTCGCTCATGATTATCATACACCCGAATGGTCAACCTTCCAGGGGGAAGATTACCTTCACTATTTACCAAACTTTAGAGGGTTAAAATCGATATGAGTCTGATATTGGAACTATTTTAAATCATATACCTTCATAAATCAATGTTATTGAGTCTTACAGAAACATATAGGGGACCAATGTTCCCTTTCAGAACCTCTTCTTGATCTTGGACAGTGAAGAAGATGGCGACATGGCATTCTGTTGACATGGTCTCCACTCGATAAACCTCGACTACAATGACTTCTATCTCGAATTACCGTATCCCCCAAAGGGACTTAAAAAGTTCCTCATTGAGTTATTTTGAAATACAGAGTGCATCTAGGATTAAGATCTTTTCTAGGACAACCACTAGAAATTTCAGAATGTCTTACTTTTTTGATATAGTTCAATGCTTCCTGATATGGGGTTTCTCCTAGGAATGTGGCTCAGAAGCTAAGGTATTTTAGGTGGATGAGCCTAATTATTGTACATAGGTCAAGGTTTCATCTACTGCTAGTGGAATAGGTTGTTCTGAACTTCCCTGTTTCTTAGGTTGATCGGATAATTGAACCCCTGCTAGGCAGTCATGCAAGACAACTAGGTGTGGGTGACCACCAGAGGGTTCTGGGAGACCTCTTTGCATATTTTAGGCTTGCTGGAGCACTTATCAAAATTTTTAAGCTAAATATATGTTATACATGGGTACATTACTAGAATATTGGGTTTGACCACATCCATGTTGTCCGTTTTATCCTCAGTTATTATGCATGCAGTCTCCCATTCCTTATATATGTGTAAGAAACCCATATTCTTGGGAATAATCATCATCAGATAATGGGTTCACCAAGAAACACCTATTATGTGCTGAGGAACTTAAGAATATGAAAATGTAATATTAAATTATTCGGTTTTTAAACCAAGATATAGGATTGAGATGTCTCTACATATGTCATTGAAAATAAGAATCAATCCATATGTAGTTATAGAAATCATATTCACTTTAATATCATGAAGAAAGGACATCTTTCATGTAGTTTAGCGTCTTGTAGTAAAGACAAGGGTGAATCGATGTGAAATAGGAGAAATGTTTCATTTGGACCCAAGAATAGAGGTCTGGGCATCACTATGTATCCTGTGATGATAGGAATTAGGTCACATAAAGTTCTAGACAACCCGTGCAATTTAATGTCACATAGAAAGGCCATATTCCTTATTGTTTAACATCTTGAGATAAGGATGTGGTTATATATTTTAGTGTCATGTATCCAAGAAGTCTCTTTACCATTTAATGTAATGCGGTCAAGATGATTTAGTAGGGCTTATAATGATGTGTATTCCTTGGCTGATGATTGTTATGAAATGTACAAATATCACATTGGTGGGGGGGGGATGTAACATGATTCCTATGCATTATGGAAAATGAGTATGCTTCATTGTGGAATACATTATATATGATGTAAGAACCATCCCATTTAGGCTTTGGCTTTATAGGATTCTTGTCAGGTATCATTGGGGTCTTGAGAGACAACACTAGCCCCCTATTAGAGGAATGAATGGAGGAAAACAATTTATTAAAGGCACTTGCAATCCGATTATAATGGACTTCAAGGTTATGAAATGTACAAAACCTGTTATCATTGAGCCATTCCAATTCATCCAAATGCTTCTAAAATTTATCATCATCTGAGAGCTGTCCATAATTTCCTATTCGTGCTGAAGGAAGATAGAACTCAATGAGAAATATTACCTCAGTTGTATATACCAATGAGTATGGAGTTTCTGGTGTAGTAGTACACATGGTAGTATGGTGGGACTATAAATCACTTGGGATCTTATCTGGATAGGTTTTTATCCTTATTCACCATATTATGGATTATATTTGGCATAGAATTATTAAAGGCCCCTATCTATCCATTTTCCAATTCATGATAGCGAGATGAGTGATTGGACTCGATATTGTAATCTTGGTACACTTTCTTGAACTATATATAAGAGAATTTGGTTCCATTGTCCATCCATATCATGTGAGGGACTCCTAACTGGGTGATGATCTGAGACTTTATAAAGTTGATGATGTTCTTTATCCTGAATTCCTTGATTGGTATCACCTCAGTCCATTTGGAAAATAATTCAATAGCAGTAAAGATGCACTTGAACTACTTTGATATGCTTGGGGGATATGGCCCCACAACATCTATTCCCCAAACAGTAAACATTAAGGATTATTTTATCATTTTTAACAATTTTTGGGGTTGATGGATGAATTTTGAATAGATCTATCACTCATTAAATTTCTTGGTGAATTACACATAGTCCTGTATAATGGTTTGATAGTAATATCCCAACCTTCTAAATTGGTGGGAGAGACTCTCCTAGATTGATGGGTGCTGCAAGATCGTACATGCACTTATTCTATGATAGTGAAAATATCTCATTTTACTATGTACTTGAGGAGGATTCTATCAAATCCACACTTTTAGGAGGCTTTTTTCTCATTTGGACCATCCTATAGGGTGAAGTTCATTACACAATTACAATTATTCTCCCTTCTAACTTGGTATTTTGGGAGAGTCTCATTTTGGAGATAACTAATTATGAGTTCCGTCCACCCAAGGGTGGTCATTGGTTCATCACACCTTAAGGTGGTGTTAAATTGATTTATTTATTCCATATCATAGTGGATGATTGATAAGTCCATTATGAGGTGTGTGATAAGGAAGATTTATTCCTCCTGATCAGGGTCATCCAGGACTATTGGTACATTAGCCAAGGTATCAACACAAACATTATGTGATCGGGTAACATGATGCAATGTTGGTTCAAAAGGTAAATCTACCATCATGCCCCTGACTTATCTAATGAGAGTGGCTAGTTATTCCTTTTTGATGGTATATTCTCCATTGTTTTTTACCACTAGTTCTGAGTCACCTTTGATATTTAGGTAGTCTATTTGAAGTTTTAGGGACAATTACAACCTAGTGATTAGGGCTTGGTATTTTTTTCTCATTATTCATGCAGCCATTGGATAACTAGAAAGAGTAGGGAAAAACTTATATTTCTAGGAATACATATACTATCCCTAATCAAACTTGATTAAACCTTGGGTTTATCATCTTTTTATTGATAGGAATTTGGTAGGTTCCATCAAAATACATCTCCGATGTTCGAGGAGTGTCATGGGAAAGGAAGACCTCCTCATCGTGAAGTTTGGTGTCCACTGATGTATTTTTTGGGGTAGAATGTGCTGTAAGGAAATCAGTGAGGGATTTCAATTTCACAAATTTATGTGATATGAACTGAATTTTGTATTGCTATAGAATAAAAAACCATCGGGCTAGGTTCCCAATCAACATAGGAAAACCTAGGATGTGCTAGAGAGGATGAATATGATAGACCATATGGACTTTTTGGGGATACAAGTAATGCCTTATCATTTTCACTACAAAGATGAGTGCAAGGTAGTTATTCTGAACATTAGAGTATTGGGTCATGATACCTAGCATCATTTGACAAAGGTAGTATATAATATTATCACTCCCCTCATCATTTTTCTTTGTGAGGAGGGTACCCAATTAGCCTTCCTTGGTGGCCACATATAAGATGAGTGGCCTCCCTTCCACTGAAGGCATCAAAAATGCTTGGTGTAGGAGTTACTGCTTGTGATTTTTAAGGGATTCTTGGATTTAATCATCACATTTATAGGTGGTTCCCTTATTTATTAGCCTAGTGAAGGGGACATCTTTTTTGACCAATTTGGCTATGAAATGCTGAATGTAGGTGAGGTTCCCTTGGAGCCCCCTCACTTCTTTGATATTTATAGGGGTAAAATTTATAGAATAGAACAAACTTCTCTAGGATTACCTCGATGACATGGTGGAATAACACAATTCCAAATAACTTCTCTGATGTTACCCTAAATTCACATTTTAGGGGATTCATCTTCAGACAACGTTGTCCCTACTTTTCAAATATTGTTTGGAGATCTGTGAAGTGATCAATTCATTGTCAATATTTGACCACCTGGACATTGAAAAAAAAACTCAACTATCCTTCCCAAGAATGGTTTAGAGATATGATGCATGTCTCATTGATTTTTGGTTCCAACATTCTTAAAAACAATGGAAAAAACCTGATAGTAAAAGACCCCCAGAGGTGCTCTGAAGGAAGTGGCTTCTTCATTTTTAGGGGCCATAGTTATTTGATTGTAACCTGAATACCCATACATGAACAAAATATCTTGGAAGATAGAAGTTTTATTGATGAATAGTTATATGAATGATAATTATAAGTTTTCCTTTTGGAAATGTAGATTAAGGTCTCTAAAATCTATGCAGACCCTAATACAACCATTCTTTTTCTTGATAGGGATGATATTGGTATGACACCTTGGGTATTTAACTTCTTGAATAACGTTGGATTTAATCATTTTTTCAAATTACACCTCTAAATTGGTTGCATGAGAGGGTTTATCCTTTAGGATGCCTGATTGAAGCCTCGATGCTCATAGGGTAAACCAAAGTAGTGTGTGGCCATATCTGGACTCATTCTGGAAATTTTTGTATTGTTACATAAAAATACATATTAGTTATACTTTTGAAATTAATATTATATATCTCTCTCTTTGGGGGGGATGGAAATACTAATTAGTTTAGGCTATGGGCCTTCCTCCGTTCCCAAATTTATCTACCTTAGTTCATCGATTATGGTAGAGAAACCTTCCTCGAATGTGGGAGGGGAATTCCTGAGGTCCTCCTAATCTTCTTCCACCTCTGAGTATGGGATACCTCATTTATACTTTTTGGGTTTTCTTGAGAACTTTCCCATGAGTTTTAGCTGCAAATATGATCTATATGGAGACATTACTGGAATATTGAGTATGACTGGAATATTGAGTTTGTTCATGTCTGTGATGTCCCCTATCTCCTCAGTTCTTACACATGAGGCATCATGTTACTCAATTATGTGCAGGAAACCCATATTATGAGAAATAATCATCATTAGAGAAGGGGTTTACCAAGTTTATCACATTTATATAACCAAATACGATCTCTTAATTCAATGAGGATTCCATTTGGTGGGGCAGTTCCCATGGTGCAGATGTCATAGGAAAGAAATATGAAAGAGTTAGAGATTGCATTGGAGCAGAATATGACTCCTCCCTTTCTATTTCTTCCTGCTTCCGATGGGAATTCTCACCTTTGGGAAGCAAACATGATGTTGCCTCCTTAGGTGGTGGATCTATTTTGGGTATCTACAACTGTGCTCTCAGGGTTTCATGAGTTTGGTCAAATTTTTTCTAAGTCGTCAAGTTGTTGAACTTCTGCTCCCGCATGACTAGAAATTTCTTCCAACCATCCTCTTCTTCTGATAGGGAAATTATTATGTAAACTGACTTCTCTAAGGAGTTATCTAACACCACCTTTTTAGAACCTATCGTTCCTTGAATGATGTATTTGATGAAAAAAATGTTCTAGATATTATGACCTAGCCTTTTGTGGAAAGGGTAGTAATCGGGATGGTAGCGAGGTTGACCACCTCAAGATTCTTGGGTTGTGGTAGCATGATCATATTATTGTACATGACTATCAAGAAATAACTGGAAACTTTTTCATTTTAGAAGGAGTATGATTTATTCATACTTTCCTCAAATCCCAAACAACCCTGATTTCTATGTGCTTATTGCCAAGGGAGATTATGTAGTTTTTGTCGCTCAACATGAGGTGCTAGGAAGTTTGGGACCTACCTAGGTGCTTTAATAGTCAATGTTGTTGTCTTGAGAGTTTCAAATAGAACTTATAATTTTCCTAGAAATTTCCCCTATGTTGTGGGTGTGAGTGGAGTTTTAGATCGAGTTCACTGAATGGATTCCTCAAGACACTGTGCAATTTTTCTTAACTCACAGAACCCACCTAGATACTTCATTGGAATCATGGGTGTTTCTAAATTATCTTGAATATTTTCTGCATTGAGTTCCAATAGATATTCCTGTGAGAGTGGTATACTGAGTGAATAGGTTAAACCCTTCCAGTAGGCTAGAAAGTCAAATACCCTCTCATTTTCACATTTTTTACTCTTTAGTGGTGCTGGTGCCAAAATTCATGCCACTTGAGGTATGAACAAATTTCTGGCTGGTTAAAAGTAAATATGGACTCAAAATTTCCCTAAAATCCATCCAAACTATCCCAATGGTCCTGCTTCATGAAGACCATCATACGGTCGTCCCACCTCTGCGATTGCGAGTGTCCGTGATGAACCCTCCACAAGTCTGAAGGATCTCGACGCCTTTGTGGCGTCACCTTCAATCTGCATCCTGATTCGTGATGGCCACCTCAACAGTCCCCTGTGTGACTTGATGGAGCCCTACCTCTCCAAAACGTCATGTTTTTTCCATGTATAGCTATGTGATCATCCCATTGATAGACCCTCTTTGAGTCTAACCAATTCTGACACCGCCCCTTTGGCTCTGTGGAATCACCTCCTCTTCGTGGTGCCCATATTTACTCTACGGAAATCTCTTTGACCCTTACTATCCTTCATTGCCTATAAATAGAAGGTTTCCACCCTCTTTCATACCATTTTTACTCCACCCTTTTTCCTTCCAAACTCCCATTTTCCAAAGACCTTTGCAAAGTCAAAAAATGGATCGCCAAAGGTACATGGCCTCTATGAGCCATGCCTCCTTGTGCTCATCACACCCACCGTCTATGGTGGGGATGCCCTTTGTGAAGTCCTATTCCCTTCACAAAGGAGGTATCCCCTTCAAGGTTCTTGAGGCTTTGAGAATCATTAATCCCTCATGAAGTAATCTCAAAATTAAGAATCCTTTACCAAGGAGAATATTTTCTCTTTTGAAAACCTCCCTTCATGAAGCATCGGTCCTTTACGAATCCCCTTTCCTTCATAAAGGCCATCCTCTTCATGAAGCAGCAGAGCTTTGCGAAGCACCTAAGCTTCACAAATCCCCTCTTTTCGAGGTCTCATGCTTTGAAAACCCATTTCCCATGTAGCCCTCCAGGCCTATATGAAGTGATTTCAAGGTCCCCCAGTGGTGATTCATGTTTCTTTTCCCTGACTTGTGCTTATTCTAATAGGTATGCTAACAACTATTTCTTATTCACATAGTTAATCTAACATGGACCCCTCAATGGATCACTCCACAACCCCATTAATCCATGATGTTTCTTATGAATTCCCTCCCCCAAGTACGGGTCAGTACAAGTTATATAAGTCATAGGGTTGAGGAGTAAGACCTCATCATCTAAGTTGTAGGACGTTAAATTTACAAACACCTATGTCCTCAACACATGATGTTAAACCGTGATAACCGCATATGTGAAAAGTCCTGGGAGGACCATGAAGGGGATATGAACCATAACCCTCTCACTGCCCCTCCCTTTACGCTTTGTTTCCATTCACACCTTCGGAAGTCTCTGTGTAAGCCCCAAATCCCTCTAATCAAGTGTTCTAGGTATGATAGCTATATCGTCCTCATACATATGGACATCCTCCTTTCTCATTAGACCTACCTCATAGAGTAAGCCCTATTTTCCTCTTTGGTCTACTAACCATGCGTAAGCTCCCCTCCATTCCTCTCGGATGCACCTTTCACTACACCATCATCAGGTCTATTGTTGAGTCTTGCTTCCCACATTAAGTATGAATTATATGGGCTTAGAGTAAGCATCAACCATGAAATTCTTTTGGGTTTCCTTAGTGTGTAATCCCCATTCCCCTCTTCACTGAACTATATGGACTTTGATCCTTGAAATTTCAAGTAAGGTATGTTGGAAGCCTCCCTGAGGTTCAATCCCATAATCCCTCAGTCCCAACCACTTCACATCGATTCACCTTCATCCCACATGATGTTAAATTGTATTCCCCTTTCATCTCTCATGACATTAAACTGTATGTTTTTGAACTATGTGGGTTTTTATCCCCATCTCCTAGACATGGTACATAGGAAGCCTCTCTAAGGTTCGACTCCAAACATTAGTAAATTTTGGAATCCAATTTTTTTGGGACCAACATCCATGTTGCACCCCTTAGTGGTGTCAAATCAGTTCCCAATATGTCTCTGTGCTTAATCCCCACACTCAATCCATATTCCTCCAACCAAGAGTGCACCTCTTGCAATGGGATTCTAACCTCGTGTAAGCCCTATCCTGTCTTGGGGTTTCTTTCCTTTGTGTACACCCAGATTCACCACCCCAACTCTAAAACTATATGGACTTTAATTTCTAGCCATGATGATATGTAGGAAACCTCTTTGAGGTTCAAGACCAGTACCAGCACAGTCACACATGTTTTTGTTTCAATCCCCATTAATTCCACCCTTCAACACTTCACCCATATCCATCCTGATTTTACCTGGGATCCCACATCCCAGTGAAATCATACCATCAATGTGGGTTTCTAACCATGTGTAAGCCCCTTGAATTTCATTTCTCTTTGTAGAACCCTAGATGCTAACCACTAATAAGCCCCATCATGCTTCTGGGTGATTGTCCTTTGTCTACAACCCAATTTCATGCCTCACTCATTCTAATGGGATTTGATTCTTTTCTTATATAAAGGGTACGTAGAAAGCCTCTATGAGGTTTAACCTAATCGAATGGAAAACCTTGCTGTCCCCTTTGTGTGGAACCATCCTCATCTCCGATCTACCCTTTGTGGTGTCCAAATCAACCTTCACAGTGTGGAATCTTCCCATTTGGGGGACACATCATTCTGGATCCATCATAAATGGGTGGTCTGATCCATTCATATGGTAAACTTTCTAGGTGCTCCCTATTAGGGATGTAACCATCCGATCCACTCCCATTAGTGTCCTGATTAGTCTGATCCATCTCTTATAGACATTAAACCATGGCATAACCTATGTTAAACATGAGATTCTGAGGAAAACCTCGGAGACATGACTCCAACATATAATTCCTCGCATTCGATGTGGGATGACTCGGGATTCCATTCCCCCTGAGAAGACCAATCATAATGGAAAATCTAGGTGTACTAGTGTTCCAGCATTCATACACTCTAGTGATTCCTAACATAAGTAGTCCCCTAACTGAAGGTTGCTGTCCTGACTTGACCCCTTGGAATTTCCTGATAGAAGCAGTGTAATTAACTAGCATACACAAAGATATGGAACTAGGAAGAGTTTCATGAACAAAGTCTTAATATTTTAGGGAGACCCAGACTAGGAGAATTTTTTTAATGAGGAATCCACAGAAGGAGAGACCGACATGCCATCATCCCTTTTCAATCAAAGAGTAGAAATATCTAAATAAGTGATGAATGTTGCCTGAATTTGGAAAGAAAGATTTAGGGAACAAATCAGTGCATCCCCATAGATGGATACATACCCCAGTGAAAGCGTCAGAAATAGAAATGGTGAACCCAACATGAATCATTTCTTCTTAAACCATGGAGTTTATCCATGCACGACATTAGATCAAAGATAGTACTTGGACCCACACTCGGTCACCAATAGAAATGGTGAACCAGATGTGAAATTACTCTCCTGAATATGGGAATTAGTATCTTTAGGGGCATCAACCAATGAGTGTGTCACCAGATCCAGTTATCTAGTGCTAGATTCCACCAAGAAAATAGTGGTTCTGGCATCAAACTCACCAGGATTTGGGGTAGTTAATCATTGGGAATCCCATTCTTTGATGTTTTTAATGTGGATATTTATATCTATCCCTGGAAGACTGAACGATGCAAGGCACTGGGCATCATTTTCCTACTATTTTTAATAATGACTGAATCTTCCTTCCTTGTAGGATGAAATATATAGCTGCAGGAAATCGATCACCTTCTTCCCACATACATAGGGGCAGGGGAAATACAAATGTATAAATACTATAGGGATTCACCACTTTTTTGATGAATCCCACGACCATAGCTACTAGGAACCCACACCCCATCTAACCATTCAGACTTATTTAAATGAGGGTGATCGATACTCTTGTTCAATGATACAAACGAGGGGGGGACACCCTAACAAGGGATATGGCCCACCCAAAATTGGAGGCTTCTGTGCCCCACCAACTCCGATGCCCCAAGGGCTGTGTTGGGAGCCAATCCTCCCCACTCCAGTCTTCAACCATTTTAGAAGCCTCTATTTGGAACACTCTTATGAATCAATCCCTTACACCGATGAATTAAGGGGTGTCTGAGTCCTCTTGGCTACGACCTCAGCCAAGGAGTCGCCAAAGAGGGCTCCCACTAGCCCATGTTAGCACCGTTAACCAATACCACAAACTAAGGATCAGGTGGTCCATATCCCTACAAAACTGACCCTAGCTCAGCTGACCCTATATCAACATCAGGAACAAGCTCAGTAGGATTCCCTCTAGAGGGCATCATCCTCCACAACATCAGTGAACTGATCCACTACTAACGTGTGTTATCAGATCCATGTTACTACATGGAAGGGGCACCACTGTGCTTGATCGGGATTGAGATCCCAACCACCCCATGGGAAGACTAGGTTTACTTTCCAATCCTCAACACAAGTAGCAGCTATTGATGACTGACTCATGGTGGGACATTTAGTACGAAGTTCCTTCTCATAACATTTCCAACCAGAGTGGAGGTCCTACCCACTCACATGTTTAGTATGGAGGTTCTTCCCATGCTACCATAATTAGTCTGGGAAAAGGTCCTCCCCATCTTGTTGACCCTTGGAATAAAGGTCCTCCATGTTCCCATGGTCTTAGTTATGGAGTTTCTACCCATATTTCAGGTTGTCAATGTGAAGGTCCAACTTGTATCATCACCAACACAAGTGGAGACACTCTCCACTATATAATTACCAACCACTGGTGTCCTCACCATGTTTGATTTAACATATTCCCAGCTCATCTCTGTAGAGCATAGGTACTCCATAGGTAAAAGATCTACACTACCCTGAAGAACCATACTGGGGTAGGAGGGTGGGTCAGCACTCCTAGATGAAGAAACCTGAGAATCCTCAGATCACAATTAGGCCTGTCCACTTCCCAGACACTGAAGAGGAGTGCGATTCACTGATGGAGCCCCCACCCCGATCCTCTATGTCAGGGAAAGGGGCAGGAACTAGGCATATTAGCTTTTCCCTCCTAGAAAGCCAGATGCACTGGATCACTGAATCCCTTTGCAGATACATATATGAGGAGGAGTATATAGATCCTTTATAGGATATTGTTGTGAAACCTTCCTTTTCATCACCAGGATTATTATCTACTTTGATGAAATATCATAGAGAATTGTTCTGAGGATAATTTGATGGTGAGAACCAACCTTATTCACTACCAATGACTACCCCTCTTGTTCAATAAATAGTGGTTATCACCCCATACTACATGGATGTGGTGATTTAGTCATATCATTCTCCAGAAAATAGCCCAAGGTGCAACAGTTCATCATATCACACACCATACTCTCCCCCGACCAACCTATAAATGCAATAGTCTATATTATTTCCATTACCAGTCCCTAAACTACCCCCAGTTGATGAATGGGGAAACCACGTTCCAAATCCTGAGTCTGAGCTGAGAGTTTTGTGGGACATTCTCACATCGGACCATTTCCCCAAGTTGTTTTGGCCGATTGTAACTACAATCTTCAATATTATGGAGTCCCACATCGAGGAATAATTTATGTGATTCCATCAAACCTTAGAGATGACACATTTCCATCTCCATCATCGATGGTTAGCTTACCCTAAAAGCTGGAACACTTTTTTGAGATTCTCCAGTAGTTCCCCCTAGTTGAGTTGGCTACACTCCCTATTTCTTAGCACCCTATGTCGCCTTGTTATCATCAGGACCTCCAGCAATGATTCATTCATAGCTTTACAGTATGCGTAGAGTTATTAAAGAGGCTTCCTCACATGTCCAAATCTATGGCTAGGCGCAGTAGGCTTCCCTAATTTTCATTCCTATCTTGTTCCTACCTGGTTCACCTGGTTAAATCAAGGATATGCCTTTGGGATTCATCATAGAAAACATGGTCATTTCTGAGATATACTTGGAAGGGTGCATCAACATTGGGATTGGAGAAGATGAACAACCCGCTAAGGTAGAACAACACATGGAAGACCCTAGAGGTGTCCACACTCACCAACAAAGAACATTTCTTGGACTTCCTATACCTTCCGAGTCATTGCCTCTCGATCGAGACCCTAGAAAGGGTAAAGAGAATGTTGGGATAGTCTAGCTTTCTGATACATCTGGTTCATTCCATAAGACATAGGATGATCCTAAAAAATATGCTCTACGCCAGCAGCTCACTGAGCAGAAAAAGATTATTGATGAACACCTTGCTGAACGTGTGGTGGAGAAATGTTCATATTATGGTAATCCCCGATTGGGGTAGTAGGGACAGACATAGCTCCCCCTATCAAGGTGCCTCCTAGTGATCTAGAAAACCATTCCCATATAGATCAGGTAGAAACCAGAGTTTATGGAAACCGAGCACGATATGCATCACCGAGCCCACTTGAGCTACACGAAAACCTTCCTCAGGACCCGACATAGGTCCCACTGGTCACTATAAAGGTTCTACCTACCAATATATAGGTTATACCAGCTACTCAACAAGTTATTCCTCTGGACCCTCGGATTATTCCACCATCCTCTTCATGATCCGTTGGTCCTTCTTACCTTGTTAAAGAGCCTGTAAATAATCTCATAGTTAGGGACCCTCATCAAGATAGAAATCTTGATCATGATGATCTGATGGATACTATTATTGCTCACTTAGAGGCTCTTGAAACTTTAAAGGTGGAATCCTTCCGGATGAAATACAGTATCCGGCATGGGAGGATGATATTCTAAAACCCTGGGCTTCGAAAATCCTACCTTCTCCCCTTTTAATGGGACAAGTGATCCATTGTAGCATCTAGACCACTTTATTTCAAGGTGTGGACCCATGATGGGAACTTCTTCTATAGAAACCCTAGCCATCTACATATAACATTACATATTTTTAAGCATAATTATACATCAGAGTACAAGCTAAGGATCATTATGTCTAGTTTCTTGGAATACTAGGTACAAAAAACATAAAACATGGGGCTAAAAAACACTTCTTTATTTAATCTTCATAAAATCTCGTAACTTCATTTGAGACCTTGAATCATCATAGGGTACTTTGGAGAACACATGAACAAAGGGATGAGCTAAAAATTCCCAATAAGAGAAATAACATAAGTAAAAATCTTAATCACAAGAGTTAGGAGGCATGAAATAATTATATACAAAGAAAAGAACATATGAAATCATATCATAGAAGCATGGGATCATATAAAAATGGAATCATATAAATGTGGCAGAATCATAAAACAGGTATTTATTATGGTTCAAGGATAACCGCTAATCATGATTCCCATTTAAGTATAGGTCAAGTCTAACCTCTAATACTGATTCCCATTTTAGTACTGGTCAAGGCTAATTACCAATCCCATTTCAAATCGCATCTCATGAGACTTAACTTTACCCAATGAATTAGAGAACTATCTAGGAACACACATCTAAAATTTTTCAAGAATATTCTTTCCACATAAATAATCATACATAATCAACCATACATAAACATAAGGGTACCCATGGAAAGAATTTGGTACCACAATCATGACATAAAGCATAACAAATGGGCATATCATGAAAGTTTCCTTGAAAAAAAGGGATTAGAACATACATGGAAGTTAATAAGGTAAAATATTCATATAAAATATTAATTGATTTCAAAAATAATTGAAAACATATAATAAATGTCTCTTAGAAACATTATCATTAAAAAAATATTGTACAGCTTTATGAAAAATACTATAGAGCCTTGAAAATAGAAAAATGACTATATTTTATATAAGACCAGAATTAAACCAAGATGATTTTAATAATAATAAGAATAACTTTATAAATAAAATTGTGGATTAAAATAGAGGATATAGTGCACTTGAAATTGGGTAAAAATTCAGAAAGTTCCATTAAAACAAGTTTTCTTATCAGAAAGTTCTAAGGAGGGAATCTTTTAAAAAAATGTATATCCCCAAAAGAGAGTGATGAAAGGGTATTCATAAATTAATTTTGTACAAATAAATAGAATTTATAATATGTAAATAAAAATATAAGATAAATTCTTTTTGACATAAAGAAAGACAAGGCTACCCGAAAGAACAAAGAAGGTTCTGGTAGAATTCATTATGGTTTATCAGCATGGTGCTGGGTGTACCTAAGAGGGATTGATGAGAGAGAAAAATGTTTTATCATAACTTATAAATCCTGATGGAAATGTTGTGAAGGTGTGAAAAAATACCCCATCATTTGGGATTACACATAAAAAGGCATAGCGTAGAGGAAAATGTTGATTAAGAGTGAAATTGAGAGGATCCCTTACCTTAAATCTGGCGGTGTTCTCCACTTGTTATTAATGAATTGAATAAACAAATTAGGTTTATTAATTAATAAATCCAGAACATATTATATATGTAATTGATTTATTATAACCCTTTTGGTTCATTCAAGACCTTTTGGATTGGTTATAAGGTTCAATTTCACTGTTCGAGCTCATTTGCTTACATGGTTTTAATGGTCGATTTGCTTATATTCATGTATGGATAAACATGTAAGATGAAAGTGGTTGTTCAGAATTGAAGTTTCATGTTACTAGTAAAAAATAAGGAGATTAAATGGTTATAAAAATTAATTAGGTTAATTGGAGTGAATAAGAGTTATATTTAAAACTTTAATGACAACCATTTTGATTAATCAATGGTTTTGATTACAATGAACATGTTATGATTTTTAACAGAATACCATTAGTAAAAAAGGATTACAGAAACATAACAAGGATATATTACATATATAATAATCTAGTTCAACCATAACACAAATGGTTTCATTACTAAAATTAAATATGACAAAATAAATTGATAAGCTGTTGTCCTTGAATGTGTTAAATTTAAACATCTCAAATGGTGTTTTCATTTCTTTCAAATAAAAGATAGGGAAAGAAGATATGATAATGAAATATACCATTAGAATAAAAATATTCTAGTACATGTATGTTACTTGATTTACCATACTATTTTTTTAAAGGGAGGTGAGGAAAGAAATAGGAAAAGAAAAGAACTTAAATGAAATAAAAGAATTTGAAAGAGGAATTTACCTCTTGAGTTTATCTCCTATGAGAACCTATTAAAAGGAGTGGTTTTGGTATTTTGAAGAGGCTAGGGGATGTTGGGCATGGGTGAGGTGGTTGGGAAGAGATTTGGGAAGAATATTGGAAAGGAAAAATGCTTGAGATTAGAGAAGAGAAGAGGGAGTGTGGGGTTTTTTATAGTGGAGGAGAGGAGGAGTTTCTTAATTTTCAATCATTAGTTTATCAATTTACCTCAAGACCATCAATAGTGACGATTACTTGATCATGAATAGTAATAAATGCATGTGATTTCGAACTAATTGGGTTTAAATCATCATATAATCATCAATGACTCAACAACTCTATTATTTATCATTTATTTTAAATTGTCATATTTTACTATTCATAAAAAATTCAAGTATTTTAGAAAAAACCCAAAAAATCACCCTAACCATTTTTTGATGTGTATAATCCATGAATGGAATCAATTTTTCAAAAATAATTTTCTTAATATGATTATTTTAATATTTAATTAAATACGTAATTTATTATAAAAAAACCAGTTTTAAAACATTCATTTACTTATTCAAAAATATAGGTACATCCACTAGTGCAGAAAATGTTTTTTTACCTCGGTTATTTTTTATTTTTTTACGTTTTTTTTGGCTGATATTATTTTAGGAGACATTATAAATATTGTTTTTTTACATAGGTTATTTGAAAACCGATGTAAAAAACATAAATCTGAAGCGTTTTTCATGTCGGTTCGTAAAAACCAACATGGAAAACGCTTCGAAGTCATGATTTAATATGTCAGTTTTTAAATAAAAGACATGTTATATCGTTTATTACGTTGGTTATGTAATAACTGATGTAATAAAATGCGCTTCTAAAGCATTTTTCAAATTTTTTATTAAAAAACTAATGTGAAAAACATGTTTATCACATCGGTTATTTTCATAACAGATGTGATAAACCAGTCTATGAATAGGTTTTCACATAGGTTATTATTTAACTGATGTGAAAACATATATAATACATCATTTATCAAATAACCAACATAAAAAAACATTCCCCTAAATTTTTACATTGGTTATAAAGTAACCGACATAAAATTTTTTTCTGCAAAGTGTTATTCACGTCGGTTATTGTTTAAAAAACGTGAAAACCTATATACTACATCGGTTATTAAATAACCAATGTAAAAAACCATTCCCATGAATTTATTATGTCTGTTATAAATTTACTCACTTAAAAACCAATTTTATAATAAAATTGTTCAACCATTACTATACTCTGCAAAGAAGACCTGAAACAAGCTGAAAATAGACCAAAACCAGACCAGAATACATACAATAAAAACATCAAAACTAGACCAAACAAGAAGAACCAAAGAAAAATTAAACATTAACATATATAACATTCAGAACAAATAATGTCAACTAAAAAAAACCTAAAACCATAGGACATCCCCAACCCCAATGGACACCCCCACCCCCAGTACACCCTAACACCACCTGGATAGCCCTCCCTTGGATAGCCCCCACCTCTGGACACCCCCACCCCCTGGACACCCTCCTAACCCCTTGATAGCTCCCACCCCTAGAAACCCTCCCACCCACGGGACACCACCCACCCCATTGGACAACCTCCCCACCCCCTGGACACCCGCCCACCCCTGGAAACCCCCACCCCATGGACTGCCCCCACCCCCTGGACACCCCCACCCCCTGGACAACCCCCTGGACAACCCCACCCCTTAGACAACCCCCACCCCTTGGATATCCCCCACCCCCTAGACACCCCCACCCCCTAGACACCCCCTACCCCCCGGGATAGCCCCCAGCCCCTGGACACCCACCCACCCCCTGGACACCCACCCACCCATTGGACACCCCCACCCCCTGGACAGCCCCTCCACCCCAAGACACCCCCACCCCTGGACACCCACCCACCCCTGGACACCCCACCCCCTGGACAGCCCCAACCCCCTGGACACCCTCCCACCCACTCGACACCACCCCACCCCACTAGACAACCCCCTTGAACACCCACCCACCTGGATACTTGCCCACACCCTGGACACCCCACCCCCCTGGACAGCCCCCATCCCCTGGACACCCTCCCACCCCTAGACACCCCCACCCCTAGAAACGTGCCCACCCCTGGACAAACCCCACCACCCAGACAGGCCATACCCTAGTGGACACCCTCCCATCCCCCTAGACACCCCCACCCCCTAGACACCCCCACCACCTAGACAGGCCCCCACCCCCTAGACAACCCCCACACCTAGACAACCCCCCACATCCCCTAGACACCCTCCCATCCCCCTGAATAGGCCCCCACCCCTTGGACACCCTCCCACCCCCTGGACACCCCCACCCATAGACCAGCCGCCACCCCACTAGACATCCCCCTGGACACCCCCACCAACCCCCTAGACACCCCCACCCCATTGGACAACCCCCCTGGACACCCCACCGCCCGGGACACCGCCACCCCTAGACACCCTCCTGCCCCCTCAACACCCTCCCACTACTGGATATCCCCCACCCCCTGGACATTCCCCCACCCCTTGGACACCCCCACCCCCTGGACACCCTCCCACACCCTGGAGAGCCCCCACCCCCCTTTGATACCCTCCCACCCACCTGGACACCCCCACCCCATGGACACCCACCCACCCCCTGGACACCCCCACCCCCTGGAAAACCCCACCCCTGGACAACCCTCACACCCTGGACACCCTCCCACCAACTAGACACCACCCCACCCCACTGGACAGCCCCCCTGAACACATGCCCACTCCCTGGACACCCACATCCCCCTAGACAACCCCCAACCCTGGACACCCCCACCCCCTGGGCACCCCACCCCTGGACACCCTCCCACCCCTGGACATCCCCCCACCCCCTGGACAGGCCCCCAACCCCATGGACATCCTCCCACCCCTAGACTCCCCCACCCCCTGGACACCCCACCCCCTAGACAAGCCCCACCCCCTGGACACCCCCACCCCCTAGACACCCTCCCACCCCCTAGACACCCCACCCCTGGACACCATCCCACCCCCTACTCCCCTGGACACCCTCCCACCCCTAGAAACCCTCCCAACCCTACCCCCTTAGACACCCTCCCACCCCTAGACTCCACCCCACCCCCCATGGATAGACACCACCCCTTGGAAAACACCACCCCCTATACACCTCTTACCCCTTGGATAGGCCCCAACCCCTGGACAGCCCCCACCCCCTAGACACAACCCCACCCCACTGGACAACCCCCCCACCCCCTGGACACCCTCCCACCCCCTCCCACCTCCTAAACCCTTTGACACCATCCCACCACCTAGAAAACACCCCCACCCCATGGACAACCCCCACCCCTGGACACCCCCACCCCCATGAAACCATTACTATTCTCTACCAAAGTTTGAAAAAAGAAACAAACAGACCAAATGTAGAACAAAACTAGACTAGAATCCATACCATAAAAATATCAGAACTAGAGCAAAACAAGAATAACTAGAGAAAAATTAAACATTCACATATATAACATTCCAAACAAACAATGTCAACTAAAAAAAACTAAATCTAACAATAAAACTACCAAATAAAAAATTATAATTACAATATTTAGAATTAGATTTTACAATACAAAAAAACTAAAATCCAATCAAACCTGTAAAATAATTTGACCATTCCACTTGTAAGTGTTTTACCTCTTGAGAACTATAGGGTTAAGGGTTATTAAATAGATACAAATTAAAAGGATGGTAGTTAACAAGTATAATGAATAAATCAAATGAAATAATACAGAAAAGTTTATAAGGAAATATTACAAGGTCAAACTTCACAGTTGTTCCAGTTGTAATTATTTCAAACATAAATCTTAACATATAATATATGCACTCAATGATGCCTTATTTTTCAGGAAAATTCTGTCTAAATGTTTGTTAATTTAAAATATCATTTTTATGTAATACATTGAAAATTAAAAATTATAAAAATATTTTTACCTTTACTTTTACATATTTGATCTTGGAACTCTTTTTATTTGTGATTTTTTTAAATTAGATCCACCCCCTATTAGAAAATAATAAGAATGGAATAAATTTAAAATTAATTATAATATAAAAAACTATTAAGAAATTGAAACATAATTTTCCAACATATTCTTAAAACTTCCCCACATATCTCCATGAACAGAGCATATCCAATAAAGTGTTTTCTCCTATGGATAAAAAACACCTAACATCCAATGATCCTTGATATAAAAGAAAATTTAAGGTTAGTGGTTTTTTATCTTAAAATATAATGAACACTTTGCCAAATATATGTTTCATACCTCTCACAAAAAGGGATCATCTGACACTGTGTGATTATATTCTATTAAAATCATTCAGAAATATGAAGTGTTCTTTGTTCCTCATCCAATGCATGTGCTTCAGGGGAAATTAAATGCGGGTCAATGAATCCATATACATCTACCCATTAATTCTTGTCACACATGTTATAAAGATACCTAATTCAAAACAAAAATAATTATACATTTTTAATAAATATAAAATAGGGAATGATGTTAAGACTTACATGGAAAAAAACTGTACCACATTAATTCCCAACTTATATCCAATAACAAGATCCATGATATATTTTTTCACAATCCCCACATTTATTTCACATCCAACAACATGAGATTCCATTAGAAACTCATAATTATCCTCCAACAAATTTGAATATCTTGACAATATCTCAAGAGTACTAGAATATCTATATAATGTCATTATAAGGACCCAACCTTAAAACATTACTTAATCTTGAATTAAAATGAATAATTCATATTGAGGATATTTTTAGGTTTAGAGTTTTAGATAATTAGATCATAAATCATGCATTACATTCCAAATTTAAACAAAGTGGTTACATAAAAGATAGTATTCATTTTTTCCCATCAATGGAAAAATATTTAAAATAAAACATGGATACTTTCTTGACACTTCCTTGACACTATAATCATATCATGTACCTTTCCCTTGACCTGTGAAAAAAATTTCAAAAACTTGGGATGAGAATAAAAAGCTCAGTAAGGGATATAAAAATTTGGAAAGGAAACATTAGTACATGTATACATAAGAATCAATGAAATCATACTTTAATCATAAAATATAAGCACGTTAACATACCTCATGAAATCATAAGATTTATGAATTACTCATAGAAATCATAAGACATAAAGGTAACTTGAGGAATTCATAACATTCTTATGTAGGGAGTAACCCTCATGGTTACATTTGGAATACCCATGATAGTATATTACCTAAATCTCTTCAGAGAAACCATAACGTTTAACCCCTTCACATTACCCAATGCATTAGAGAGCTATATCGGGCTCACCCGCCCTTAGTTTATCACGGAACCACCCGTTTTCATAAACAATACTCAAGAAACATAACATAATAATAGCACATAACTTAATAATAAAGGAAAGATAACATTACCACATTGAAATAACAATATAACATTTTAAGATATTGAAATAATGAATCCATTAAAAAACCCATTTTCAAAACCATTTAAAACATTTAATAAAGAGATTCTTGAATCAAAGTGTCCCATACAACCTTGAAGCTTTTAACATTTTAAACCATTAATAACCATATAATTAAATCCTTAAAACCATTTTGAAAATATGGATATTAATGAGATATATTTATAAGAATAAATCATTAAAACATTTAAAATGATATTTTAGTTAAAGGGTTTTTAATAAAATGAGAGACACTTGAATACAATAATTGAGGAATAACATTTAATCAGAACTTTATAATATCATGAGAATAAATGGATTCATGATATAATATTCCAACGGACTGTATATAAACCATATAAGAGTGAATTGGTTCATAACAACAATTAAGTCTCAATAGAAATGTAAGATGAGATGAAATCCCTTATAAAGAAGGTATCCTTAAATTAAGGATAAATCAATATCATAATTATGTGTGAAAAATATAAATACACCCAATATAAGTGGATATTAATTGTAAAACAACCAGAGTTCATTCACACATATTCATAGGATGACATATTCAATAACTAAAAGTTTAACCCAAATAAATCGAAATTGGGTTAAGAAGTTCCCTTGGTAAAATTCGACAGCCTAACGGTGTCACTTTAAAATTCATAAAATTATTTGTTGAGAGAGAAAATGGTATCTCATCACTTGGACATAAAATTTACATCAATAAGGATATATTAGAACATATCCAAACATAAAAATATGTAAATTAAAATACATAACAAAATAAGTCTTTTAAAAAGAGGAGTGTGAAAGGTTCCCTTACTGATTTGGGAAAATTTCGAAACGTACACCCCATGAAAGAAGGTTCATACAATGAAGATGTAAATACCAATAAATGAGAGTATATTATAAAAATAGTAAAATAATGGGAAGTACATACACCACACAAAAGTAAATAGTGGCCAATTTATCATGAATCTCACGGGAATAAAAAGTAAGATGAAAATCCCCTTATGAAAATTCGGCAGCCTAACAGTGCCACATAAAACTTCCAATAAGGGATTGATGAGATCAAATAGGGTATCTCACCATATTAACATAAAATTTACAGTAAGAGGAAAATAAAATAACATCCCCCAACATAAGAAATAGGAGCTTAAAGTAAGTTACATAAAAAGGATTACTTAAAAAGAAAGAGAGAGGTATGATCCCTTACGAAAATTCGACAGCCTAATGGCGCCAATTAAAAATTCTAAAAATGAATTGATGAGAGTAAGAGGGGGTATCTCATAATATTAAAATAAAAATTACAGTATGGTTAATATAAAATAACATCCTCCAATATAAGAACATGGATCATAAATGAAATGACATAAAAGGGGGTACTTGAAAAGAAAAATAGAGGTCGGATCCCTTACCTCAAGTCGGACTTGTCTTGTTTGTTTCTTTATATTCCTGAATAATAAACTTTGGTCAATTTATAATTTCTTAAGGTCCTACTTTAAATATTATTATTCAGTTCATATAACATATTATAATGTTATAATAATTGGTTAATAATGTGAGTTCATATCAGATGTTTTTGTCGATGGTTGGTACATGAGTCAAAAATGAACTTGTTTGAAAATGATTGTCCATGTAGTTATAATTAAATCATTTCCAGAATAGTATTAATGATTTAAATATCATATATATCCAGTAAATATTCATTTTATACTATTCCATAACATTTGGAGATAAAAAGAAATGAAATTCACCGTTCATGGAGATGGTAGGCCGTACGTACGCATGAACGCTACTTTCATTTCTTTGTCATATTAATGGAATTAAAAATAATTTAGAGATATATATATTATAATTAAAGTATAATATATTTGTTTTATAGGTCACATAATTTCATTAATTTAATTTTTTATACATTCCATGTATTGCATGAACGATTCACATCACTTGATGGGGCGGTAGTCCACAATTCCTCGTATGAAATTATCGCAATTGCACAACATGCAAAGCATAAAGGTATGTTTTAAATATAAAATACAGAAGCATATGGGAAACAGAAATATCATATATATCATATATAAAATACAGTTACATCATAATGGCCACCATGAAAGGTTTTAAGAGAATATTGAACAATCATCGTTTTGTGAGGCAGTAATTCGCCATCCACAGAAACAATATGTTCTTTAACCATTAGACGAAGGTGTGTGTAAGTGTAGCTAGAATAATTCTCATAAAAAAATCCTAGTATATTTAAGATACTTGTGTCATTACAATAGAAAGGAAAAAAAGAGTTTATGGGGTTGGAGAATCAAAATAAAACAAAAGAACATAAGAGATGACATTACCTTTAAATCGGGTAACTCCCTTTTGTTTGAACCAAAAGGGTTTATTGAAGATATTTCTGCCTAAGGTGAGGATTCAATGATGAATATAGGGATGCGTAGATATGAAATTGGTAGGTTTTGGCCAATCCAAAGGCTTGAGAGGTGTGGGTAAGGAGGTAGAGGTGGGGGCCTTTTCTAAAAGGGAGGAGGGGCACTCTTAGAATGTCTTGAAAAGTTACTAATTATAAAATGAGTTTCGGATTTTAAAGGTACCAAATTGATATATTATGAGGAGAAGGTGATAAGGTTTAGAAATATACTCATCCAATAGGTTTTTCCAAGTGTAAGTCTTAGATTTTACATTATCTTTTCATTTTATTTAAATCGTTCATTAATGAGGTAATCACTGCATTATCATGGTGTCATAAATAAATTACTTTATTTAATGTCTAAAAATTATAAAAAAATACTACGATGTAGTAAATATTTTTATATTTCCAATGAATATTTATATTAAAAAATATGACTTGTATAACCCCTTGTAAAAATTGTTTTAGTAAAACAATACATGTTTGTGACATTTTAATTTTTACTTTAAATAAAAAGTTATTAATGTCATTTTCCTACCAAAGTGGATCCATGGGGTCCCCAAGTTTACCCATGGATTTTATTGGTCTGACATGACTCATCCAATAAGGTTAGGACATGTTTCAAGGTCATGTCATTTTGTTATAACATTATCTTTACCTTAAATTACACTAATTACCTTTAATCGCGATTAATAAAACTTAAAAGTTACTATTCTCCAAAAAATTATTTTAATCCCATTGAACCACATTTTACATCCTAATGAAAACCATGTATGTCAGATTTTTGAAAATAAAATCACAGAAGTGGTAAAGTTTCATTTAAACGAAAAATCGGTTTCTTTAACTACCACTTAGTGGTTTCACTATTCATCAAAAATTGATGTTTTTCAGAAAAATACCAAAAATTCACCCTAAGATATATTTGATATTCCGAATTAAAAAATGATGTATATTTTAAAAAATTCAAAATATATAAGTTGAATTAATTAATTTAATAATTCATTCTCGCTGTCAAAACAAATAGCGTGTTTTTAAGAAACAATATTTATTAAAAGATTGACACTAGTTTAAGTCCAATTTCAAAGTGAAATTAATTCCAATGACCACCATTGAATTAAATGGTAAAAATATATTTCAATTAAACTTTAAAACAAATTAAAAATATAATCTAACCATATATTTAAATTAGATGAAAAAGCAGTTTTGATGTAAAATGCAGTATTTTTTCACTATTCATTAAAAAAATGAACAATGTCAAAAACATACCAAAAATTTAACCAAAGTAAATTTCAATGTCCCAATCATAAAGAATAAGTTTATTTTGACAAATAGAGCTTATGAAATTGTCAAAATTTATATTTAAAAAAGGTTCGCGATCAAAAGGTGGTAAAATAATCTTTTAAAAATATTAGACTATTTATTCTTAAAATTGAATTCATTTGGATTTTAAGCCTCTAACATGTATTTGATAAATGTAAAAATATTTAACAAACATATGTAATCATTTTGTAGTTATTTCTGTTCATTCCGTCCATCACAACGACTAGGCGTTAACTATTATAATATTATTATATTATTAGTGTGCAACGTAAGATTTCAAAGAAACTCGTTGTTGCGTATTGGGTACGCCATCAAGCATAACTTTCCCTTTAAAGTAATATTAACATTTTATTCACAAATATTGATAAACATTAGAATGTAATATTATTTATTTACCTGGGATGTTACATCCTTCCCCCTTTTTGGGAATTGCATCCTCACAATTTCAAAATTGGGCTTGGAAACTTCATTGAAAGTCCCACATCGGAACAAGAGTCAGTAAAACTATCACTTTAAAAGAAAGGGAGAGAAGTAAAAAGGTCACCTGAGTTAACCCATACTAGGTTTCCAAGTATGAAAATATAGATATGGAGGAGAAAACAAAGGGTCATGTTCTGATGGAGAGTGATAGTAAACATGTCTAGGAGAAAGTTAACCACAAGAAAATCACAAACTTGTGATGGGTTAAACGGTATTTGATTCCCCAGTAAGAAAAGTTAACAGACAACATTTCTGTTTTAAGTTACACTTCATTGTGGAATTTATTTTTGAGCTTAACTAAATCATAATGAAACATACTTACTTGTCACGTAGAATTTCAACTTTTACTAGATTCCTTAATCAAACTCATATTTTCTCCAAAAGACGAGTATTTAGGAATACTTGTTCGCATTAAGAGTACTATAATCAACTTCTTGAGAATCACCTAATCCAAAAAAGAGAACTATATATTTCCCATGTATTTAGATCTTAACCAAAACCAAACCAAAAAGTTTAGTACGAGATCAGATAATACCCAAAAAGGATATTTGTTTTACAAAAAGAAAAACTACTCCTAATCTCCAAAATTTGTCAAAAAAAACCCAAAGTTCAACAAAGACCATTCAATAAACAATTTGTCCATAAAATTCTTCAAGGTAACCCCAACTATGATTGAAACCCAAATATTTGAAGGATTTAATCACATAGTCTCCCAAGGTACAAATTAACATTTATCTCCAAATAACATCAATTTCTCTTAAAGTCTCATATTGAAAAGTAATTAACTTAATCACATATACTCCATGATAGGTTAATAATTTCCATAGATAACTCAAAATAAAATTACCCTTGATTCATAAAATCATCTAACTAAAAAAATAATTAGTCAAACTAACCAGGGACTTCACGTAGTCCAGTGGTAGGTGATAAATACCAGTCGCACTTTGGTTGTGGGTTCGATTCCCGCAGCTTTGTTCGACGCGACGGGTTGTCACACGGTCTGCATGTTGTCCGTTTTCCAAAAATATATAATTCTTAAAACATTCCCCAAAATGAGACAAAATCTTCAAAAATAATCATAACATATTTTAACCTCAAGTTTATCTCATGCCTTTCATTTTCCATCATAACATATAGTAACCCATAATTACCTCAAAAGTAAGGATCATATAAACCCTAATGGTTACCTTTATAATTATCACATGAACTTCCACATCGGGTTGGTTCTCTCGTACAAGAGGCATTAGAGAACTCACAAAGTTTCAAGTTGTTGATCATGACTTCTGATATTTGGTTTAGAATAACCACGAGATTTCTCATTGAATCCCCCATTTCATCCAGTATCTTAATCAAAGAACCACCACAGTTTCCTTCAAACCCATTGTCACTTTGGTTCCTACTAGATCCATCCATTTACTAAAACCAAAAAGGTGCGTGTGAGTATATCAACAAAATCATCATGTAATAAAGAGGAAGATAAACACTAAGATATACTTATCCAAGTTATCTCAAACTCATTCCAACCTTCAAAAATAATAATGACTCTATCTAATATAATAACCATTGTGGTTATACACAACTTTTCAATTATGCTTAAATAACACTCTAACATCTAAAGTTATCTAAACCTCCCTTTTATACCAACTATAAGGACCCAACCTTAAAACATTACTTAATCTTGAATTAAAATGAATAATTCACATTGAGGATCTTTTCAGGTTTATATTTTTAGAGAATTAAATCATAAATCATGCATTACATTCCACATTTAAAAAAAGTGGTTACATAAAAGATAGTATTCATTTTTTCCCATCAATGGAAACATATTTAAAATAAAACATGGATTCTTTCTTGACACTTCCTTGACACTATCATCATATCATGTACCTTTCCCTTGACCTGTGAAATTTTTTTCAAAAACTTGGGATGTGCATAAAAATATCAGTAAGGGATATAAAAATTCGAAAAGGAAACATTAGTACATGTATACATAAGAATAAATGAAATCATACTTTACTCATCAAACATAAGCACGTTAACATACCTCATGAAATCATAAGATTTTGGAATAACTCATAGAAATCATAATACATAAAGGTAACTTGAGGCATTCATAACATTCTTATGTTGGGAGTCACCCTCATGGTTACGTTTGGAATACCCATCACAGTATATTCCCTAAATCTCTTCGGATAAACCATAACGTTTAACCCCTTCACGTTACCCAACACATTGGAGAGCTATATCGGGCTCACCTGCCCTTAGTTTATCACGGAACCACCCATTTTCATAAACAATGACCAAGAAACATAACATAATCATAAAACATAACTTAAGAATAAAGGAAAGATAACATTCCCATATTTCAATAACAATATAGCATTTTAAGATATTTAAATAATGAAACCATTAAAAAAAACCATTTTCAAAACCATTTAAAACATTTAATAAAGATTTTTTTTGAATCAAAGTGTCCCATACCACCTTGAATCTTTTAACATTTTAAACCATTAATATCCATATAATTAAATACTTAAAACCATTTTGAAAACATGGATATTAATGAGAGATATTTATAAGAATAAATCATTAAAACATTTAAAACGATATTTTAGTTAAAGGGTTTTTAACTAAATGAGAGACACTTGAATACAATAATTAAAGAATAATATTTAATCAGAACTTTATAATATCATGAGAATAAAGGGATTAATGATATAATATTCCAACGAACAGTATATACACCATATAAGAGTGAATTAGTGCATAACAACAATGCAGTCTCAATAGAAATGTAAGATGAGATGAAATCCCTTATAAAGAAGGTATCCTTAAATTAAGGATAAATCAATATCATAATTATGTGTGACAAATATAAATACACCCAATATATTTGGATATTAAGTGTAAAACAACCAGAGGTCATTCCCACATATTCATAGGATGACATATTCAATAACTATAAGTTGAACCAAAAGAAATCGAAATTGGGTTAAGAAGTTCCCTTGGTAAAATTGGACAACCTAACGACGTCGCTTTAAAATTCATAAAATTAGTTGATGGGATAGAAAATGGTATCTCATCACTTGGACATAAAATTTACATCAATAAGGATATATAAGGACATGTCCCAACATACAAATATTTAAATTAAAAGACATAACAAAATAATTCTTTTAAAAAGAGGAGTCTGAAAGGTTCCCTCACCGATTTGGGAAACATTCGAAACGTACACCCCATGAAAGAAGGGTCATAAAATGAAGAAGTAAATACCCAAAAAATATATTATATTATAAAAATAATAAAATAATTGGAGTACATACACCACACAAAAGTAAATAGTGTCCAATGTATCATGAATCTCACGGGAATAAAAAGTGAGATGAAAATCCCCTTATGAAAATTCGGCAGCCTAACAGCGCCACATAAAACTTCCAAAAATGGATTGATGAGATCAAATATGGCCTCTTATCATATTAACATAAACTTCAAATCAAGAGGAAAATAAAATAACATCCACCAACATATGAAATAGGAGATTAAAGTAAGTTACAAAAAAGGATTACTTAAAAAGAAAGAGAGAGGTATGATCCCTTACGAAAATTCGGCATCCTAACAGCGCCACTTAAAAATTATAAAAATGAATTTATGAGAGTAAGAGGGGGTATCTCATCATATTAAAATAAAAATTACAGTATGGTTAATATAAAATAACATCCTCCAAAATAATAACATGAATCATAAATGAAATGACATAAAAGAGGGTACTTGAAAAGAAAGAGAGAGGTCAGATCCCTTACCTCAAGTCCGACTTGTCTTGTTCATTTATTTATATTTCTGAATAATAAACTTTGGTAAATTTATAATTTATTAAGGTCCTCCTTTAAATATTATTATTCAGTTCATATAACATATTATAATGTTATAATAATTTGTTAATAATGTGAGTTCATATCAGACGTTTTTGTCGATGTTTGGAACATGAGTCAAAAATGAACTTGTTTAAAAATGATTGTCCATGTAGTTATAAGTAAATAATATCCATAATAGTATTAATTATTTAAATATCATATATATCCAGTAAATATTCATTTTATAATATTCCATAACATTTGGAGATAAAGATAAATGAAATGAATCGTTCATGGAGACGGTAGGCCGTACGTACGCATGAACGCTGCTTTCATTTCTTTGTCATATTAATGGAATTAAAAATAATTGAGAGATATATATATTATAATTCCAGTATAATATATATGTTTTATAGGTCACATAATTTCATTAATTTCATTCTTTATACATTCCATTTATTTCATGAACGAGTCACATCACTTGATGGGGCGGTAGTCCACACTTCCTCGTATGAAATTATCACAATTACACAACATGAAAAGAATAAAGGTATGTTTTAAATATAAAATACAGAAGCATATGGGAAACATAAATACCATATATATCATATATAAAATACAGTGACATCATAATGGTCACCATGAAATGTTTTAAGAGAAGATTGAACAATCATTGTTTCGTGAGGCAGTAATTCTCCATCCACAGAAACAATATGTTTTTAACCATTAGACGGAGGTGTGTGTAAGTGTAGCTAGAATACTTATCATAAAAACATCCTAGTATATTTAAGATACTGTTGTTGTTACAAAAGAAAGGAATAAAAAGAGTTTAGGGGGTTGGAGAAGTAAAATAAAACAAAATAACATAAGAGATGACATTACCTTTAAATCGGGTAACTCCCTTTGGTTTGAACCAAAAGGGTTTCGTGAAGAGATTTATGCCTAAGGTGAGGCTTCAATGATGAATATAGGGATGTGGAGAGATTAAATGGGTAGGGTTTGGCCGAGCCAAAGGCTTGAGAGGTGTGGGTAAGGAGGTAGAGGTGGGGGCCTTTTATAAAAGGGAGGATGGGCACTCTTGGAATGTCTTGAAATGTTACTTTATTATAAAATGATTTTCTGAGTTTAAAGGCCCCACATTGATATATTTCTAAGATAAGGTGATAAGGGTTCGAAATATACTTATACCATAGGTGTTTTCCAAGTTTAAGTCTTATGTTTTACATTATCTTTTCATTTTATTTAAATCGTTCATTAATGAGGTAATCACTGCGTCATCATGGTGTCATAAATAAATTAATTTATTTAATGTCTAAAAATTATAAAAAAATAATATTATGTAGGAAATCTTTTTATATTTCCAATTAATATTTATAGTAAAAAATATGACTTGTATAACCCCATGTAAAATTTGTTTTAGTAAAACAATACATGTTTGTGACATTTTAATTTTTACTTTAAATAAAAAGTTATTAATTTCATTTTTCTAACAAAGTGGCTCCATGGGGTCCCCAAGTTGACCCATGGATTGTATTGGTCGGACATGACTCATAAAATAAGGTTAGGACATGTTTCAAGGTCATTTCATTTTATTATAACATTATCTTTACCTTAAATTACACTAATTACCTTTAATCGCGATTAATAAAACTTAAAAGTTATTATTCAACAAAAATTTATTTTAATCCAATTGAACCAAATTTTACATCCTATTGACAACCATTTATGTAAGATTATTGAAAATCAAATCATAGAAGTGAAAAATTTTCATTTAAACGAAAATCAGTTTCTTTAACTACCACTTAGTGGTTTCAATATTCATAAAAAATTGAAGTTTTTCAGAAAAATACCAAAAATTCACCCTAAGCTATATTTGATATTCCAAATTCAAAAATGATGTCTATTTTAAAAAATTAAAAATATATAAGTTGCATTAATTAGTTTAATAATTCATTCCCGCTGTCAAAACAAATAGCGTGTTTTTAAGAAACAATATCTATTAAAAGATTGACATTGGTTTAAGTCCAATTTCAAAGTGAAATTAATTCCAATGACCACCATTAGATTAAATGGTAAAAATATATTCCAATTACACTTTAAAACCAATTAAAAATATAATGTAACCATATATTTAAATTAGATGAAAAGGCATTTTTGATGTAAAATTTAGTATTTTTTCACTATTCATTAAAAAAATAAACAATGTCAGAAACATACAAAAAATTTAACCAAAGTAAATTTCAATGTCCCAATCATAAATAATAAGTGTATTTTGACAAATTGATCTTATTAAATTGAAAAAAGTAATATTTAAAAATGGTTCGCCATCAAAAGGCGGTAAAACAATCTTTTAAAAATATTAGAGTATTTATTCTTAAAATTGGATTCATTTGAATTTTAAGCCTCTAACATTTATTGGATAAATGTAAAAATATTTAACAAACATATGTAATCATTTTTTAGTTATTTCTGTTCATTCCCACCATTACAACGGCTAGGCGTTAACTATTATAATATTATTATATTATTAGTGTGCAACGTAAGATTTCAAAGAAACTCGTTGTTGCGTATTGGGTACGTCATCGAGCATAGCATTCCCTTTAAAGTAATATTAACATTTTATTCACAAATATTGATAAAACTTAGAATGTAATATTATTTATTTACCTAGGATGTTACATCCTTCCCCCCTTTTGGGAATTGCGTCCTGACAATTTCAAAATTGGGCTTGGAAGCTTCATTGAAAGTCCCACATCGGAACAAGAGTCAGTAAAACTATCACTTTAAAAGAAAGGGAGAGAAGTACAAAGGTCACCCGAGTTAACCCATACTAGGATTACAAGTATGAAAATATGGATATGGAGGAGAAAAAAAAGGGTCATTTTCTGATGGAGAGTGATAGTAAACATGTCTAGGAGAAAGTTAACCACAAGAAAATCACAAACTTGTGATGGGTTAAATGGTATTTGATTCCCTAGTAGGAAAAGTTAACAGACAAAATTTTTGTTTTAAGTTACTCTTGATTCATAAAATCATATAACTAAAAAAAATAATTAGTCAAACTAACCAGGGACATCACGTAGTCCAGTGGTGGGCAATAAATACCAGTCGCACTTTGGTTGTGGGTTCGATTCCCGCAGCTTTGTCTGACGCGACGGGTTGTCACACAGTCTGCGTGTTGTACTTTTTCCAAAACTATATAATTCTTAAAACATTCCCCAAAACAAGATAAAATCTTTAAAAATAATCATAACATATTTTAACCTCGAGTTTATCTCATGCCTTTAATTTCCCATCATAACATATAGTAACCCATAATTACCTCAAAAGTAAGGATCATATAAACCCTAATGGTTACCTTTATAATTATCACATGAAATACCACATAGAGTTGGTTCTCTCGTACAAGAGGCATTAGAGAACTCACCAATGTTCAAGTGGTTGATCATGATTCCTCATAGTTGGTTTAGAATAACCATGAGATTTCTCATTGAATCCCCCATTTCAGCCAGTCTCTTAATCAGAGAACCACCACAGTTTCCTTCAAACCCATTGTCACTTTGGTTCATGCTAGATCCATCCATTTATGAAAACCAAAAAGGTCAGTGTGACTATATCAACAAAATCATCATATACTAAAGAGGAAGATAAAAACTAAGATATACTTATCCAAGTTATCTCAAACTCATTCCAACCTTCAAAAATAACAATGACTCTGTCTAATATAATAACCATTGTGGTTATACACAACTTGTCACTAATGATTAAACAACACTCTAACATGTAAAGTTATCTAAACCTCCCTTTGATACCAACTATAAGGAACCAAACTTAAAACATTACTTAATCTTGAATTAAAATGAATAATTCACATTGAGGATCTTTTCAGGTTTAGAGTTTTAGAGAATTAGATCATAAATCATGCACTACATTCCACATTTAAACAAAGTTTTTATATAAAAGATAATATTCATTTTTCCCATCAACGGAAACATATTTAAAATAAAACATGGATTATTTATTGACACTTCCTTGACACTATCATCATATCATGTACCTTTCCCTTGACCTATGAAAAACATTTCAAAAACTTGGGATGAGCATAAAATGCCCATGGGTACGGACTCCGGCCCACCAGCGACCGCCTCAAAATCAGCAGGCGCCTCCGCGTAACGCACCGCCATCACCTAAGTGAGATAATCAGGCTCCGCCTCCTCAGCATGCTCCTTCGGACCCTATACATGGACAACCTCCAAGATCCCCCTTTCCGGATAGAAGGAATCAGACTTACTCATTTGACAAGGCCCAGTTCCCCGGTTATTTCCATAGCACCTTGGAGCAGAGGATCGTGCGGATGCCTGAGTGCCGGAATCCAGAAGAGGCGCGTCTAACTGATCACCCTAACTACTTCCCTTATCACCAGATCCTGGGGCACACCATCCAGCGATGCTATGTGTTCAAGGACTGGCTTTAAGACCAGATTGACAACAACATAGTCAGGTTGGGCCCAGCCCCGACATAAGTGGCAGGTGTCTTCGTGAGATCAGATGGCAGCAGTGGAAACGAAGATGAGTGGCAACAGGTTTCCGACCGTGGGTCCCGGAAGTATGACGACTGGATGGCCCGCAGGATGGTCGCCCGTGCCCATGACATCATTTGTGCCCGCCTGAGTCAGCCAGAGCCCTCAGAATCTGCGAGCGCCGCTTTGGCATCGTCGTCCCGTCCTACCTCTTCCCAGAAGAGCAAGCGGTGGCGCAAGAAGAAAGAACACACCCTGCCAATGTCATCATCATCCTGCACGCTTGGCGATTTTATGCCCCCAAAAATGGGGATCCCTCCGAGACTCCGTTCGGTAGTGGATGGATCCTCGAGTGAAAGCTCGGGGTACGCTTCGGTTAACACCGTAGAGTTGGTAAATCCCTTTTTGACTCCCAAAGATGAGGAACGCCAGGTGGACCTTCCTAATGTCCCCAGCCATTGCCAACGTCGGTGGAGCCATGGCTACGTGAATCGCCGGGGCACGGAAGTCGTCACCAACAGTCAGACCGTGCACGCTACTGAGACCAGGCAGTAAGCCCGATACAGAGCTCAGCACACGCGGCCCCCTCACCCGGTGTCGACAGGCTCGCCTCCACCACCATTTGTATTTCTGGATCAGGCGGGACCACCTCGGCCATGCCGCGACCAGCCCTGTCCTGCCACCAGCCGACTACAGCCTTCCGGTCCTAACACAGCAGCCACCTCCCAGGCTTCGACTAGTGAACAATGAGACGTGCCTAGTACCAGTCGGGCACCGGTCCCGCCTGCAGGGCCCACTATGCCTCCAATCACAAATAGGCCTCCTGTAAGTAGAAACTCGCATTTGGATCTAAAGTATGATGTTTTGAAGCACCTGGACGGCATTCCGGCAAGGATTTATATCCTTGAGGCCCTTCTCCTGTCATCTGAAATGCGTGAGGCGCTCACCGAGGCTCTAAGGAGCCCCCTCCAATTTGAGACGGAGGTGGCGGCCGTAGAAGCCTTCCACACCAATGCGATTGAGAACGCCGAATGTTAGGTAGTTATCTCATTTTCCGGTAAAGATGACGACCTTCCCATACAGGGGAACATTCTCCCATTGTACATCTCCGGCCAGTTCAATGGCGTGGAAGTCTGTTGCTGTCTTGTTGACACGGGTTCCGGGATTAACCTAATCCCATCTCAGACGCTGTGGAAGTTGGGCCTGTCTGAGGATGATCTGGCTCCCTTCGACCTCGGGATCCAGGGGTATGATAGGACCGAGCAAACTCCACTCGGAAAGATTCGTTTGATGACCCAGTTCGGCGGCCTAATTGCCAACACCAAATTCATGGTTGTCTCTCAGGACACCGGCTACAACGCGTTGATGGGAAGGCCGTGGCTCCACCTTCACAAAGCTGTCCCCTCATCATATCACCAGTGCCTCAAATACTCCATTAAGGGTCGAGTGGGTGTGCTCCAAGGATATGTGTCTCCTTTTACCTCTTGTGAATCCCATTATCTGGACGCTGCCTATTACAAGAGAAAGGACAAGCAGATCCTGGCAGGTGAGGTTGAGCCTGCCACTATCACAAGTGATCCATGTGAAGGTTTGAATGATGTATATGTCTTCCCAATCCATCAGTTGGAGGCCATGACCCCTGACATGGGGCAGTGCTTTGTTGTTTCGGGTACCCGAGGAAGGCTTATTTTCAGGTCCAAGCGACGACAGAAAATCACCTCATACTGCTACACCAACCAGGATCAGGTGATCCCTGAGGCTCCTACCCCTGTACGATATCGGGACGTTAGGCTCATGGTAACAGCAGTACACCATACGTGTCTGTTTTGTCGGGCCGGAATCGACCTGCTCAAGCCAACACGCCGCTACTACTTTGATGTCATAAAGCGTGTCCCCTTGGGCCGAAGGCCAGATTGGATTGGATTAACCGCCTTTGTCGACATGGTCTCTACAGTGAATGAGTCTCCTGACGTGACGACCTCTGCCGCCCAAGCCGGCACCAGCTTCCCATCAGGGTCTAGCAGCCCCGAAACGGCTCCCCTCGTGGATGATCCCTCCACAAGTGGAGAGGAGGACATGGAAGATTCTCCTCCTGTGTAACACCCCAAGATTTTATGAAAAATATTCTTTTAATTTCATTAATGTCTTGTGTTGTATTCTACACCACGATTACCTTGCGCTATACGCAACACCGTATTAGCTTGCAGTATACGCAACACTATTCTTAGATCGTGTTACACACAATTTTGATAATAGTTATTCTACGCAACATTGAGTATATATATATATATTCAATGTATAAATGAAATATGGTTGGATTCTGTTATACGAAACAATGAAGGATTCTTTCACAACACTCAACCCTGACTTGGCTTGCATTACACGCAATCACGACCTTCCTCAATAGCATGTGTTGTATGCAATACAGGGTTTTAATAAACAACAATATATTATTATAATATTGTCATGAACTAGCCATTATGAATAGTATTAACTAAATTTTTAATTTTATAACATTATTATTCATCTTACACATTTTCTAGAACATGGTATAAGAACAAAATAAATTTTTCGGGTAAAATAAGTATTTTTCAAAAAATGCAGTTTTGCCGCCTTTTGATAGTGCACCCACTTTAAATCTAGTTTTTGACATATTTATAAGTTTAATTTGACAAAATAAAATTCTTCTTTTGAATCAGGATATAAAACTTTACATTAGATAAAGTTTTGATATTTTTCCAATAACTTTCATATTTTAATGAATAGTAAAAACACGCTATATTTTAATTAAAATCAACTTTTTTCATCGTAATATATTATGTGGTTAATTTATAATATTTAATGGTTTTAAAGTATAAATAGAATATATTTTTACCATATAATATAATGTATGTCATTAGCATTTATTTTACCTTGAATTCGTAAGTTAAATCAATTCAATCTTTTGCAATGTTTTAAAGAAAAACCCGTTTTCTTTCGACAACAGGATTACTTTTAATTTAATTTCTGCATCTATTGTGTATTGAATTTGGAATAATGGATTCCATATTTGGAATCAGTGGGTCCAAATTATGTTAATAAGCTACTTTTTATTTTTGGGCATTGTGAATAGTAACTACGGTAAATTTTATTTACTATAGTTAAAGGTAAATCGGGTAATTAAGGGTAAATATAAGATTATAAAATTACCCTAACACTTGGAAAAATCCTATTGGATGGCTAAAAGTAGACCCATATAACCTAAGGGTCTGATTAGATTCATTTTATGGATTTTGTTCCATGAAAATAATTTAATTATTATTAAACCCAAAGAATGTGACAACATGTCACTTTCTTAAATCTTATAAGTATAATAATTTTAATCTAGTGATAAACTTCATGAAACTTCGAACATGAATAGTCTCCAGAAATCTAATACAATTATCTACATCATAGGAATTTATTTATAATTTTTATAGATTAAATAATTATCATTTATTATGACACAAAGATGATGCAGTAATTGTCTTATTAATGAAATATTGACATAATTGATGTTATAAATGCCCAAATAAATGTAATTTGAGACTTTTTATGACTTACAATACTTTTATAGGTTAATATGACATGTTATTGTTGATTTAAGTAACTTGGTTTGAACTTATCATTCTGTTATGAATTTCATAAAAATCATGTACCAAATAGTGTCAAAATTGACATAAATTAGTTTTTAAAACAAATATTATATTATTAATTGTTATTTTATTTGTAAAAATCTAAGGTTCGGCCAAATGTCTTAGATAAGATTATATATATTAATAATAAACAACTTGGGTTTCTTTTGGCTTGATATAGTAAGTTTATTAACCATATAGTGTAAGGAAACAAAAAGACACGGTAAAAGTTAAATTATTTAACTTAGAGTTAAATATAATTGATAAGGTTAAAATAATAACCTAAACTTATCTAAATCATATTGGATGAGAGTATTTCGACCCATACCCACTTTATCTTCGATATAAGACCCTTTGGAACCATTATAAACCAAATTTTACCTTAATATAAAATAATATTTTGAGATTTTCCTAAGGTGCCCCTCTCCTCCCTTATAAAAGGGAACCTCCTCCCTCTCTTCCTCACACAACTTTGAGCCTTCAAGATCGGCCAAACCCTGCAAAATTATCTTCTCCACTTCCCTAGAAACATCCTAGAGGTTCTGGTCTTCCTCAAAGACCAATTTTAGTGCCCTAAGAGGAGGTCTCAAAGAGGCGCTTCAAAGAAGAGGTAATTTCTATTACCGATTCTTTCACCTTTATTTCTTCTGCCACTTCTTCTTCTTAGGTTGTTTAATTATGAAGTATTAACATCAGTATCACTCATATACTGATATGTTATTATAAGTATGAAACAATCCTATTTCACCATCTATCCATCCTACGGAAAATGAAATCACCGCGCGTGCGTACGTACGGAATACCGTCTCCACGCCGTGGTGTAATCTATTTTCCGCCACCACCTTAATTGGATGGGTATAATGGTGTAATGAGTAACTATATATGATTATTATAAATTGATATTGATACTGAAATAGTATACATACACTTCAACAAAAGTTCACGATCATGAGAACGATATCATCGCTCGTGCGTACGTACGGACTACCGTCTCCACGACGCGATGAGATTCATTCTCCACATTAACCATTCATGAATGATTATAAAGTATATATAATGAATAATAATGAAATATATGACATGTTAAATCTAATGGATTTATGTATATATATATGTATGTCATCTACTTACTTCCATTCAAGACAATAAGGAAATAAAAACAGCGTTCATGCGTACGTACGGACTACCGTCTCCATGAACGGTGTGTTTCATTTCATTTATCTATCTATTATATATATATACTGAATATATATGATATATAAATCATGTTTTATATTCTTTATGTAAGTAAATCACGATATAAGTAATAATAATGTCAAGAACAACAAGGCCAAACACCTACGATAAATGAAACGATTCACTAGTGCAGAAAACGTTTTTTACGTCACCATTTTTTACGTCGGTTATATAAAACCGACGTCAAAATATGTAAAACGAGGTTTTTTACGTCGGTTAATTCTTAACCGACGTAAAAACCTGTGTTCGGTACACATTTAACGTCGGTTATTTTTATAACCGACGTTATTAATCACGCGGCTTTGTTTTTTACGTCGGTTATTTTTATAACCGACGTACAAAACGCGGTTTTCGAAGGCCCTTTGACGTCGGTTATTGAATAACCGACGTAACAAACGCGGTTTTTGAAGGCTTTTTTACGTCGGTTATGAAATAACCGACGTAACAAAAGAATCCGCAGATGTTTTTGACGTCGGTTATTCCATAACCGACGTAAAAAAACGCGGATTTTGATCCCTTTATAACGTCGGTTATAAAATAACCGACGTCAAAAATGAATCGGAGGAAGGTTTTTACGTCGGTTATTGAAATAACCGACGTTATAAATGTTTTTAAAACAATTATCACGTCGGTTATTGAATAACCGACGTGATAACTCATTTAAAAATTTACCCAGACCCGTGGATTGTCATTCGCGAGTTTACCTTCGACAGTCGCGACTCGTCTCTCTCGCGCGTAAACCCGAATCGGCTCGTCCATTTCGTTGGTTTAGATTCGTTTTGCGATCATCGTTTCTCATATTTAATCTCCTCGGATCAATCATCTAAACTCGCAGCACTCAGGTAATCCTCCCACTCGTTCGTTTTTTTTCGCGGATAGTAAATATATATGTGTTGTGATTTTTTTGTTGAAACTAGCTAAGATTCTTCGATTGCGAACCCTTTTAACTCGTTTTGGCACCATAATCTTATTTATCATCCCTAGATCTATTTGTTCGACTTGAAATATTGAGTAATTTTATGATTTCACTAATTTTTCATCGTTTTCTATAAATCCCCGAGAGGGTTGGGGCGTGTCCATTTGGATGGGTTGCCCTTTTACAGTTGTTACTACTTTATTCACACACAACCATGGTATGGGTGCATGGATTTGGGGTCGGGGGGTGTCCAGGGGGGTTTACAAGGGGGTGGGTGGGTGTGGGGGGCTGTCCAAGGGTGTGGGTGGGTGTTGGGGGGTGTCTAGGGGGGTGTCCAAGGGGGTAGGGGGTGGGGGGTGGTGTTTAGGAGGGGTGGGGGGGCTGTCCAGAGGGTTGGGGGGTGTCCAGGGGGGTGTCCAAGCAGGTCGGGGGTGGGGGGTTGTGTCCAGGAGGGGTGGGGGTGCTTTCTAGAGGGGTCGGGGGCTGTCCAGAGGGGTCGGGGGGTGTCCAGGGTGGTGTCCAAGGGGATGGGTGGGTGTGGGGGGCTGTCCAAGGGGGTGGCGGCCTGTCCAGAGGGGTCGGTGGGGTGTCCAGGGGGGTGTCCAAGGGGGTGGATGGGTGTGGGGGGCTGTCCAAGTGGGTGGCGGCCTCTCCAGAGGGTATTTGGGGTTGTCCGGGTGGGTGGGGGGGCTGTCCAGAGGGTTGGGGGATGTCCAGGGGGGTGTCCAAGGGGGTAGGGGGTGGGGGGTGGTGTCCAGGAGGGACGGGGGGCTGTCCAGAGGGGTCGGGGGTGTCCAGGGGGGTTTACAAGGGGGTGGGTGGGTGTGGGGGGCTGTCCAAGGGTGTGGGTGGGTGTTGGGGGGTGTCCAGGGGGGTGTCCAAGGGGGTAAAGGGTGGGTGGTGGTGTTTAGGAGGGGTGGGGGGGCTGTCCAGAGGGTTGGGGGGTGTCCAGGGGGGTGTCCAAGCAGGTCGGGGGTGGGGGGTTGTGTCCAGGAGGGGTGGGGGTGCTTTCTAGAGGTGTCGGGGGCTGTCCAGAGGGGTCGGGGGGTGTCCAGGGTGGTGTCCAAGGGGATGGGTGGGTGTGGGGGGCTGTCCAAGGGGGTGGCGGCCTGTCCAGAGGGGTCGGTGGGGTGTCCAGGGGGGTGTCCAAGGGGGTGGATGGGTGTGGGGGGCTGTCCAGGTGGGTGGCGGCCTCTCCAGAGGGTATTTGGGGTTGTCCGGGTGGGTGGGGGGGCTGTACAGAGGGTTGGGGGATGTCCAGGGGGGTGTCCAAGGGGGTAGGGGGTGGGGGGTGGTGTCCAGGAGGGTCGGGGGGTGTCCAGGGGGGTGTCCAAGGGGGTAGGGGGTGGGGGTGGTATTTAGGAGGGGTGGGGGGGCTGTCCAGAGGGTTGGGGGGTGTCCAAGGGGGTAGGGGGTGGGGGTGGTGTTTTGGAGGGGTGGGGGGGCTGTCCAGAGGGTTGGGGGGTGTCCAAGGGGGTGTCCAAGCAGGTCGGGGGTGGGGGGTTGTGTCCAGGAGGGGTGGGGGTGCTTTCTAGAGGGGTCGGGGGCTGTCCAGAGGGGTCGGGGGGTGTCCAGGGTGGTGTCCAAGGGGATGGGTGGGTGTGGGGGGCTGTCCAAGGGGGTGGCGGCCTGTCCAGAGGGGTCGGTGGGGTGTCCAGGGGGGTGTCCAAGGGGGTGGATGGGTGTGGGGGGCTGTCCAGGTGGGTGGCGGCCTCTCCAGAGGGTATTTGGGGTTGTCCGGGTGGGTGGGGGGGCTGTCCAGAGGGTTGGGGGATGTCCAGGGGGTGTCCAAGGGGGTAGGGGGTGGGGGGTGGTGTCCAGGAGGGTCGGGGGGTGTCCAAGGGGGTAGGGGGTGGCGGTGGTGTTTAGGAGGGGTGGGGGGGCTGTCCAGAGGGTTGGGGGGTGTCCAGGGGGGTGTCCAAGCAGGTCGGGGGTGGGGGGTTGTGTCCAAGAGGGGTGGGGGGCTGTCCAGAGGGGTCGGGGGGTGTCCAGGGGGGTTTACACATCGATTTGTTTTATATTTCAAAATTGTTATATTCAAATTATGATTTTTTTCATATAAACATATATTTGTCTTATCTAAAAAATATATATATTTTTGCTATTTGTTATAGGTAATAATGAGTCGAGGTTGGATTACGGCACATCGAATGAGCAATGAATATGAGGAAGGTGTTGATGCCTTTTTGGAATTTGCTAAACGAAATGTTCCAAGTAGTGACATTTTTTTCTGTCCATGCCTGAAATGTCTGAATATGAAGAAGTTGAAAAGTAGAGAGATAAAAGATCATCTGATTTGTCATGGTTTCAATCCGAGTTACAACCCTTGGATTTGGAATGGCGAAACTGGACAGAATTTCACTGATGATAATGAATCGCAAGATGGTAACTCCGATGGAATTGAAGAAATGATTCGCGATATTGTAGCAGAACAAATTGAGATAGAACCGAGAGTTGCACGTCTATATGGTGATGCCGAAAAACCATTATATCCTGGTTGTACAGATTTTACGGTTTTGTCGGCGGTGTTAAGATTGATTAACCTGAAGGCGAAACATGGATGGAGTGACAGAAGTTTTACAGAGCTGCTACAATTGATGAAAGACATTCTTCCAAAAGATAACGATCTTCCAGATTCACATTATAAGGCCAAAAAAATATTATGCCCGATGGGATTGGGATACAGGAAAATACATGCCTGTCCAAATGACTGCATTATATATAGGAAGGAATATGAATTTCTGAAAGAGTGTCCTAAATGTGGGACATCACGGTATAAGGTGAAAGAAAAATCACAAGCTGATGTAGAGATTACAAAGCTCCCTTCAAAGGTATTTTGGTATCTTTCTATAATTCCTCGTTTCAAACGTTTATTTGCTAATTCACATGATGCAAAAAGGTTAAGATGGCATGCTGATGAGCGGGTATGTGATGGAAAAATACGTCATCCAGCTGATTGTCCACAATGGAAGAAAATTGATGCCCAGTACCCTACATTTGGAAATGAAAGCTCAGGACAACAGAAGTGCAGTTCAGAATAGTGGTGTAATGGTGTTTGCAGAAGCAATGCATTTTTCGAGTGCTAAGGACAGAAACCCAATTTCGGCATCAAGTGCATATTATGGAGTGATTGAAGACATATGGGAGGCTGATTACTTTAAAATTAAAGTTCCCATTTTTAACTGTAAATGGTTTATCGGTAACAATAGTGTCAGACACGATGAATTTGGAATGACACTTGTTAATCTGAATAGATTGGAAGACACAGCTGATTCTTTTATAATGGAAACACATGCCAAACAAATTTTCTATATAGTAGATCAATCAGATATGCAGTGGGCTGTTGTTTTACAAGGGAAAAACCAATATGTTGGTGAGGATGAATTTGATGAAGATGCTGATTTATGTGAGATCCCCACTTCCATGGAAAGATTAATAGAACATAATGATGAGTATGTTGAAGACATGGTTTGTGCCATAAGGAACGATCACGACGAAGGAATTTGGGAAAACAATCCAACTGTACATTCCTAAAATTACAGGTAACACAAGTTTATTTCTTGTTTACATTTAGTTTTTTCATATAATGTTAGATACTGTAGATTTTTTACTTATTAAAATATGTATCAAACCAAAACGATAAAACAATAAAAACCGTAAAGAGGAGAAGTCCTGGGCGCACCGGCTGGCCGGTGGTGGATCACCGGTTGGCCGGGGGTCCAGAACAAAGCTGTCTGGTCCACCGGCCGGCCGGTGCTGAGCCAGCGGCCGGCCGGTGGTCCAGACAGCTTTCCTCTGTCTGAACCACCGGCCGGACGGTGGCTCACCACCGGCCGGCCGGTGGACCAGACAAAGCCTTCCTCTCTGTCTGGATCACCAGCGGCCGGCCGGTGTTGAGCCAGCGGCCGGCCGGTGGTTCAGACAGAGAGGAAGGCTCTCTGTCTGGTCCACCGGCCGGCCGCTGGATCACCACCGGCCGCCCGATGGACCAGACAGAGCCTTCCTCTCTGTCTGGATCACCAGCGGCCGGCCGGTGAGGAGCCAGCGGCCGACCGGTGGTTTAGACAGAGGAAGGCTGTCTGGTCCACCGGCCGGCCGGTGGTGATCCAGCGGCCGGCCGGTGGTCCAGACAGAGGAAGGCTGTCTGGTCCACCGGCCGGCCGGTGGTGAGCCAGCGGCCGGCCGGTGGCATCAGTGAGTCCACTTTTCAGCTTTCTTGGGCCAACTCCTTGGCAACCTTTTGCCTGTGTTTACCATGTTTATCATTGTTTAACATGCTTACCATATTACCAATGTTTACTATTATGTAATTTAGTACACTTTTCTATTTGTGAACTAATGTTTGTTTTTTTGATTTGAAGGAAAATGACAGATCAATCAGTTGATCAGCCACATGATTCTGGAGATGAGCATATCGGTCATACATCTGGGGAGGAACATTCACATGCTCGGTTTTAAATAACTGACGTAAAAAACGTTATTTATAACGTCGTCCGTATTAACGTCGCCTAAAAACCGACGTAAATAATAAAAAATAACCGACGTAAAAAACGTTTTCTGCACTAGTGATTTTACCCAAAACGCTTCTTTAACATGGAATTTACAAAAGAACGGGTAATATAAAGTCATAAGTGAACCATATATGATATCATAACAATGAATATGATTCTGTAATAAGTTAATGACATTATTTAAATCATTATACAGGAGGTTCGGATACGTACAAAGCATATCGAACATAAGGTAAGGGAAATATCACAATCTCATTTTTATCCGAGATTGTTTATACTTTGAAATTTACTGGGGTGTATTTTATCATCCACATCCATTTTTCCTCAATATGTAATATTATTTCCATCCATCTACAATTGTTTAAATCCAATTTTACCATTCGGTGAGTTTTTAGTAAAAGATATGAAAGTAATCTTTTGTCGTTTTTCGTATGAGGTACTTTTTTGACTTTTTCGACAAAAGTATGAGAAGAATGTTTTTTTAACTTATACAACATGAATGGATTTTTAAAACATTATTTCCAAGAAGCATCCTTTACAAGTTTACAAGTTTATTTTTAATCAACTTCTTTTAGTTTAAAGTTGTATGACATGTTAAGAAAGGAAAAATGTTTTTGAAGAAGAAAGGATATTTTCCTCAAGAATGAAGTTCAAGTGTTTTATCAAAATTATTTTCCATCTAAGATAATAAAGGGTTCTGTTTTTATCCCTATTATTACATTGATTTGATTATGTTGTGATGGAATTATTTTTATGAATTCCTTTATCGTATATGAATTGTTTTATGATGTCATGATGTTTAAGATTCCCATTTTTATTACATGGGTTATGCAATGATGTATGGTTTATGATTTTGTGGCACACATAAAAATGGTATCATTATGAGATGGGTGGGACCTATATCTCCCTCCAATGCATTGGGTAAAGATTTTATATCTCATGAGATAGACATGGCTGGAATGGTAGGTTATACCGGTTCAGTGAAACAGGACTGAAACGAGGAATGAACTCGGTTCAGAAAGGGACTTTGTCCACTAAGATAGTCTTGACAATGAGTCTTGACTAACAAGAAATGAATCTCTATGATTATGTGTGTATTCCACAATGTTTCATGTTTTAAGTTATGATTATTGGGATTACATTTCACTACTAATATTTATCCCATGTTATGAAATTATGATCTCTTTCGCAGGTTAATATTTCCAAAAGATATGTTCTTATGAATATGACGTAATTGATATTTATTTTGTTTACCCTTACTGAGCATTTGAGCTCACCCTTTTATGTTTTCTTTTCCCCAGGACATAAAATAAAGGATTTAGGTTTAAAAAAAGAGGATCTTTATGGGAGATGTTGAAGATCTTTCACCACGATTAGAAGATTATATTCCGAGTTTCCAAAGACACTAAACTATTACGGTCCTTGTGTGTCTATTTTTATTATGTATTAAGTATTCCGCAAAAGTAATGTTATGTCCATGTACATCAAGCTTCAGGTCTCTACAGTTGGTATCATAGGGAGGTTTAGTCAACCTTTGGAAACTAGGATGTGAAAACGTTAGTGAGATCCCTAGAGATATTTCTAAGGTATGTCTAGGAATGTCCCTAAGGATAAGTATACGTATAGGATATAGTCCTAGAACTACGGTAACAATCATAGAATTTAACCGAAGATGTTAGATATTAAGGGTACTCCCCCTTTATTATGTTGTTTTCCCTAGCATGATTTTTTCCTCTCACACTATTCTTTTTGGGTTTTAGACGATAGCTGGAACCCGAAGGAACCGTGTTGATCACTTTAATGGACAATGAAATGATTGTCCTCCTGAACAAATAAATGTTATGGGAGATGGAGTGAAAAATCTTATTTCTATAATTACACAAGCTATGAATCATTCTGGACTTCCAAATGAGCAGAGAAGGGAACAATATTCTATTGAGTCCTTCATGAGGCAACGCCCACCTTCTTTCAGTGGGTCTTCCGATCCACTTGTTGCTGAACAATGGATCAGTACCACTGAAAAGATATTTTCAGTTCTTCAATGTTCTGAGCATGATAAAGTCATCTTAGCAGTATATCGTTTGGAAGGTGACGCTGATCAATGGTGGAATCTTATCAAGAATACGAGGCCAAGAGATGAAATTGAGTCCATGGAATGGGAAGAGTTCGAGAACTTGTTTTTCATGAAGTACTTCCCTCGTATTCTTCGAACAATGATGGAAAAGTAATTTCTTGAGCTAAAGCAGAAGGATGATGAATCTGTTGGTATATACGAAGCGAATTTTACAAGACTTGCAAGGTATGCATCTGGCATTATCATCCAACCTGAATGTAAAGTTGATCAATTTTTCAGTGGCTTAAAACCAAGTCTTCGAAGGGAATTAGCTATAAGAGACTTCATTAGCTATGAAGAAATTGTGCGTTGTGCTATCAAGGTAGAAATAGAAGTTGGTGTTACATATCCATCTCATAGTTTGACAAGAAACGAAAGATGGAGTTCAAGGAGAAATCTCAAAATAATGGTGAAAAGAAGATGAATGTTTCCTTATGCACAAAGTGTGGAAAGAAGCATGGTGGATATTGTCTTAAAGGGACTAGAAAATGTTTTAAGTGTGGAAAAGAAGGTCATCGAGCAGCTGAGTGTTGAAGTAATGGAAAAAGGGTTTCTAATGATGTGAATAAAGCAAACACTACAGAGAACGCACCACCAACACTTCAATGATTCAAGTGCAAGGAAATGGGGCATTATGCTAATAAATGCCCTAATCCAAGGGTTAGTGATGATCGAAATGAGAAACCACTTAAGGAAAAGGACAAAGGGAAATCACATGCGATCACTATTGGCGATGTTGAATATGACAACGATGTGGTGGAATGATTAATTTTTTATGTAATTGGATTTCAAAATAGTATCATGGAATATCATTTATGGTATTGTGGAATTTTGGAATATCTATGTATTGGTTTTCAATAATTATATGATACTGGTAACCAGGAAAAAAAAGTGATTGAAATATTTTTGGAAAGTAGATGATATGCACATAATTAAGGGACAAGAATATAATGAGATGTTTAATTGTATTCATGAGCTCATGATTGATATAAGGACTAAGTATATAAAATTTTGAGGATTTTGGTATGTGGAAAGAGTTATCTTTTGACAGCACTAATGTTTTCACTAAGATTCAATGGTATTAATTTTTCAAGAGATTACATGATTATGGTATTCACATGACTGGAATGTGACGAACAAGATATATGAGGGATAAATGATGGCATTCACGTGATCATTTTCTCTATACTATGAGCTTGGACCGAAGTATTTTAGATAAGCATAAAGATTGGAATGGATTATGTTGGACATAAGTTAGTATTGTTTAAGGATAAAACTTTTTTTGATATTGTTGATGGGATGTTATAATAATGTAGTTTTAGAAAAAGGACAACCTGCAGGATGTGCGACAACCCATCGCGTCGGCCAAGGATGTGGGAATCGAACCCACAACTAAAGTGCGACGGGCCTTTATCGCATACCACTGACCTACAGAAAGTCCCTATTTAGTAGAAAATAGTTTTATTATATTAATCAGTATGATATATGAAGTATAAGTCCATTTTAGGAACTATATAGGATTAATCTCACTATAGATGGACTTATGTATTTTTTGATAACTTTTCTAACCTTTTGTTTGAGACAGATGGAATGACCCATCATTCTATCACACGATCTGCTAACACATCACGAATGACAAATTCAACTTCATTTATTTAATAGATGAAGTGGAAATTGTCCAAAGAACGACAAACGGTGAGACTATACCAAAATCACAAACGTATTTCTTCTAATTCCAATTTCATAAACTTTAGGGAAATGATCTTAAAAACCAAAAATGTTGTCCTAGTGCTCTTATATCTGATGAATTAGATGGTACCCTAGATCATCACAAATTTATGGCTTTGTGATTACTGGTTTTTCCATAGCCATGTTCTCTACCACTCTCCATCAGAACTTGATGGTTAGATTTTTCTTCCATATCCATATTTTCACCTATTTTATCCTACGTGGAAACCCAATAATGAGTTATTTTGGGTAACCGTTACATTTCATACTTTAGTTTTTAAAGCCATGTTTTGGAATTCCTTTTTACGATGTGGGTTTCTATTAAACAAACTTTCGAGTAGTAAACTATTTATAACCCCGACGAATTTCGAGGACGAAATTCATTTTAAGGGGGGTAGAATGTAACACCCCAAGATTTTATGAAAAATATTCTTTTAATTTCATTAATGTCTTGTGTTGTATTCTACACCAAGATTACCTTGCGCTATACACAACACCGTATTAGCTTGCAGTATACACAACACTATTCTTGGATCGTGTTACACACAATTTTGATAATAGTTATTCTACGCAACATTGAGTATATATATATATATATATATTCAATGTATAAATGAAATATGGTTGGATTCTGTTATACGAAACAATGAAGGATTCTTTCACAACACGCAACCCTGACTTGGCTTGCATTACACGCAATCACGACCTTCCTCGATAGCGTGTGTTGTACGCAATACCGGGTTTTAATAAACAACGATATATTATTATAATATTGTCATGAACTAGCCGTTATGAATAGTATTAACTAAATTTTGAATTTTCTAACATTATTATTCATCTTACACATTTTCTAGAACATGTTATAAGAACAAAATAATTGTTTTGGGTAAAATAAGTATTTTTCAAAAAATGCAGTTTTGCCGCCTTTTGATGGCGCACCCACTTTAAATCTAGTTTTTGACATGTTTATAAGTTTAATTTGACAAAATAAAATTCTTCTTTTGAATCAGGATATAAAACTTTACATTAGATAAAGTTTTGATATTTTTCCGATAACTTTCATATTTTAATGAATAGTAAAAACACGCTATATTTTAATTAAAAACAACTTTTTTCATCGTAATATATTATGTGGTTAATTTATAATATTGAATGGTTTTAAAGTATTAATAGAATATATTTTTACCATTTAATATAATGTATGTCATTATCATTGATTTTACCTTGAATTCGTAGGTTAAATCAATTCAATCTTTTGCAATGTTTTAAAGAAAACCCATTTTCTTTCGACAACGGGATTAATTTTAATTTAATTTCTGCATATATTGTGTATTGAATTTGGAAAAATGGATTCCATATTTGGAATCAGTGGGTCCAAATTATGTTAATAAGCTACTTTTTATTTTTGGGCTTTGTGAATAGTAACTACGGTAAATTTTATTTACTATAGTTAAAAGTAAATCGGGTAATTAAGGGTAAATATAAGATTATAAAATTACCCTAACACTTGGAAAAATCCTATTGGATGTCTAAGAGTATACCCATATAACCTAAGGGTCGGATTAGATTCATTTTATGGACTTTTGTCCATGAAAATAATTTAATTATTATTAAACCCAAAGAATGTGACAACATGTCACTTTCTAAATCTTATAAGTATAATAATTTTAATCTAGTGATAAACTTCATGAAACTTCGAACATTAATAGTCTCCAGAAATATAATACAATTATCTACATCATAGTAATTTATTTAGTATTTTTAGGGATTAAATAATTATCATTTATTATGACACAAAGATGATGCAGTAATTATCTTATTAATGAAATATTGACATAATTGATGTTATAAATGCCCAAATAAATGTAATTTGAGACTTTTTATGACTTACAATACTTTTATAGGTTAATATGACATGTTATTGTTGATTTAAGTAACTTGGTTTGAAATTATCATTCTATTATAAATTTCATAAAAATCATGTACCAAATAGTGTCAAAATTGAGATAAATTAGTTTTTAAAACAAATATTATATTATTAATTGTTATTTTATTCCTAAAAATATAAGGTTCGGCCAAATGACTTATATATGATTATATATATTAATAATAAACAATTTGGGGTTCGTTTGGCTTGATATAGTAAGTTTGTTAACCATATTGTGTAAGAAAACAAAAAGACACGGTAAAAGTTAAATTATTTAACTTAGAGTTAAATCTAATTGATAAGGTTAAAATAATAACCTAAACATGTCTAAATCCTATTGGATGAGAGGCTTTCGACACATCCCCACTTTATCTTCGATATAATACCCTTTGGAACCATTATAAACCGAATTTTACCTTAATATAAAATAATATTTTGAGATTTTCCTAAGGTGCCCCTCTCCTCCCTTATAAAAGGGCACCTCCTCCCTCTCTTCCTCACACAACTTTGAGCCTTCAAGCTCGGACAAACCCTGCCAAATTCTCTTCTCCACTTCCCTAGAAAAATCCTATAGGTTCTGGTCTTCCTCAAAGACCAATTTTAGTGCCCTAAGAGGAGGTCTCAAAGAGGCGCTTCAAAGAAGAGGTAATTTCCGTTACCGATTCTTTCACCTTTATTTCTTCTTCCACTTCTTCTTCTTCGGTTGTTTCATTATGAAGTAATAACATCAGTATCACTCATATACTGATATGTTATTATAATTATGAAATAGTCCTATTTCACCATCTATCCATCCTACGGAAAACGAAATCACCGCGCGTGCGTACGTACGGAATACCGTCTCCACGCCGTGGTGTAATCTATTTTCTGCCACCACCTTAATTGTATGGGTATAATGGTGTAATGAGTAACTATATATGATTATTATAAATTTATATTGATACTGAAATAGTATACATACACTTCAACACAAGTTCACGATCATGAGAACGATATCATCGCTCGTGCGTATGTACGGACTACCGTCTCCACGACGCGATGAGATTCATTCTCCACATTAACCATTCATGAATGATTATAAAGTATATATAATGAATAATAATGAAATATATTACATGTTAAATCTACTGGATTTATGTATATATATATATATATATATTTATGTCATCTACTTACTTCCATTCAAGACAATAAGGAAATAAAAACAGCGTTCATGCGTACGTACGGACTACCGTCTCCATGAACGGTGTGTTTCATTTCATTTATCTATCTATTATATATATATACTGAATATATATGATATATAAATCATGTTTTATATTCTGTAAGTAAGTAAATCATGATATAAGTAATAATAATGTCAATAACAACAAGTCCAAACACCAACGATAAATGAAACGATTTTACCCAAAACGCTTCGTTAACATGGAATTTACAAAAGAACGGGTAATATAAAGTAATAAGTGAACCATATATGATATCATAACAACAAATATGATTCTGTAATAAGTTAATGACATTATTTAAATCATTATACAGGAGGTTCGGATACGTACAAAGCATATCGGACATAAGGTAAGGGAAATATCACAATCTCATTTTTATCCGAGATTGTTTATACTTTGAAATTTACTGGGGTGTATTTTATCATCCACATCCATGTTTCCTCAATATGTAATATTGTTTCCATCCATCTAAAATTGTTTAAATACAATTTTCCCATTCGGTGAGTTTTTAGTAAAAGATATGAAAGGAATCTTATGTCGTTTTTCGTACGAGGTACTTTTTGACTTTTTCGACAAAAGTACGAGAAGAATGTTTTTTTAACTTATACGACATGAATGGATTTTTAAAAAATTATTTACAAGAAGCATCCTTTACAAGTTTTCAAGTTTATTTTTAATCAACTTATTTTAGTTTAAAGTTGTATGACATGTTAATAAAGGAAAAATGTTTTTGAAGAAGAAATGATATTTTCCTCAAGAATGAAGTTCAAGTGTTTTATCAAAATTATTTTCCATCTAAGATAATAAAGGGTTCTGTTTTTATCCCTATTATTACATTGATTTGATTATGTTGTGATGGAATTATTTTTATGAATTCCTTTATCGTATGTGAATTGTTTTATGATGTCATGATGTTTAAGATTCCCATTTTTATTACATGGGTTATGAAATGATGTATGGTTTATGATTTTGTGGCACACATAAGAATGATATCATTATGAGATGGGTGGGACCTATATCTCCCTCCAATGCATTGGGTAAAGATTTTATATCTCATGATATAGACATGGCTGGAATGGTAGGTTATACCGGTTCAGTGAAACAGGACTGAAACGAGGAATGAACTCGGTTCAGAAAGGGACTTTGTCCACTAAGATAGTCTTGGAAATGAGTCTTGACTAACAAGAAATGATTCTCTATGATTATGTGTGTATGCCACAAAGTTTCATGTTTTAAGTTATTATTATTGGGATTACATTTCACTACTAAGATTTATCCCATGTTATGAAATTATGATCTCTTTCGCAGGTTAAGATTTCCAAAAGATATGTTCTTATGAATATGACGTAATTGATATTTCTTTTGTTAACCTTACTGAGAATTTGAGCTCACCCTTTTATGTTTTCTTTTCCCCAGGACATAAAAGAAAGGATTTAGGTTTAAAAAAAAGAAGATCTTTATGGGAGATGTTGAAGATCTTTCACCACGATTAGAAGATTATATTCCAAGTTTCCAAAGACACTAAACTATTATGGTCCTTGTGTGTCTATTTTTATTTTGTATTAAGTATTCCGAAAAAGTAATGTAATGTCCATGTACGTCAAGCTTCGGGTCTCTACATCCTGCCTTTGAGGAGGGTGTCCCCACCATGTTTGACAAGTTAGTGCACGTGAACCTCGGTAGCGAGGCAGACCCAAGACCCACATTGGTCATCGCCGCTATACCCCCCAAGGAATGACAATAGTACGTAGACTTCCTCAGACAGCACCGTGATGTGTTCGCTTGGAGTTATGACGAGATGACTGGACTAGATCCCCAGGTAGCCATCCACCGCCTTGGCCTTCCAGAAAACCATCGTGGGTTCAAGCAGCCTCCCAGAAAGATGCACCCTTCTCACGGTGCCATGGTTGAAGCCTAAGTTGATAAGCTCATCAAAGACAACTTCATCAAATAAGTCTATTACCCCAGGTGGATAGCCAACATTGTGTCGTTCAAGAAGAAGAACAGGCAGATCAGGGTCTGTATCGACTTCTGCGATCTAAATCGCCACTGTCTGAAGGATGATTTTCCCCTTCCCATGACAGATTTGTTGATCGATGCCACGACTGGGTTCCAAGACCTTTTCATCATGGATGGGTACTCCGGGTATAACCAGATCCAGATGGCCCCTGAGGATGAAGAGTTCACTACCTTCTGCCCCCCCCAGGGTACTTTCTGCTACCAGGTTATGCCATTCGTCCTGAAGAATGCAGGTTCCACCTATTAACGGGCTATGCATTGCATATTCAAGCTGATTATCGGGACACTGGTGGAATGCTATGTGGATGACCTAGTGGTCAAATCTTGTGAGTGCCAGGACCATCTCAAAGATCTTGAGAAAGTGTTCGGTTTCCTTCGTTCTCACCACTTGAAGATGATCCCGTTGAAGTGTGCCTTCGGGGTCACCTCTAGAAAGTTTCTTGGCTTCATTGTTAGATATCGAGGCATCGAGATCAACCTAGAGAAGATCAAGGCGATCTGTCAGATGCCTCCCCCGAATAATATTCGGAAGCTGAGAGGCCTTCAAGGCCACTTAGCCTATATACGCCGATTCATTGCGAATCTGGTCGGCAAGTGTAAGCCCTTTTCTCAGCTCATGAAGAAAGGCACCGCCTATAAATGGGACAAAGAGTGTCAAATCACCTTTGAGGAAATCAAGCAGTATCTGCTCCAACCTCCGGTCTTGATGCCACCCATTTCTGAAAAGCCGCTGGTCCTTTACGTGACCGCCCTGGAGCAATCCCTCGGTGCGCTTCTCACCTAGAAGAACAACTAGGAAATAGATAATAGACTCTACTACCTCAGCCTCATTCTCCTCGATGCGGAAATTAGATATTCTCCCATCGAGAAGAGCTGACTGGCGCTCGTATTTTCTGTGCAGAAATTACGGCAATACTTGTAGCACCACGAGGTCCAACTGGTCTCTCAAGTAGACCCGTTGAAATACATCCTGAACCAACCTATCTTGACTGGCTGGTTGGCGCACTGGGCGGTGATCCTCCAGCAGTTCAACATCAGGTTTTTACCTCAGAAGGCCATCAAAGGACAGGCGTTGGTAGACTTCTTAGCTGCCCACCAAGCTCTATGGACCAGCCACTGGATCTAGGCTTTCCTGATGAGGCAATCCTATCAGTCGATCACGCCATCCCATGTTGGTAGATGCACTTTGACAGTGCCTCCCGGATCCCCACCGGTAGAAGGCTCAATGATCCTAGGCTCAAAAGAGTGGGCCTAGTTATCGTCTTCATCACCCCGGAGTAAGAAGTTCTGCCGTATTCATTCCTATTTTCATAAGGCTGCACCAACAATGACACATAGTATCATGCCCTCATCACTGGACTCGAGTTGGCTCTTGAGATTGACGTACCCCATCTGTATGTAAAAGGGGACTCCGAGCTAGTCATCAAGCAGGTCAATGGTGACTATGCTGTCAGAAATCCAGAACTTGTGCCATTGCTGGAGTGCACCCTCCGTCTAATGGCTATGTTCCCCTCCCAGCCAGAGGACGTTCACATTCCCCGGTCGCAGAACAGTCGAGCATATGCTTTGGCTAGCCTAGCTGCATCACTTACGGAGCCCAAACAGGATGACCTAATTATCCATGTGGCACACCAGAGAGTCATTGCTCCTGTTATTCCGAAGGGCGATCGTGGACCACGAGTGAACCATCTCACTGCTGGTGCCCCTACGTTAGGATCCCCAGGGGCTTCAGGTGCGGTAATCGAGACAGTTCCTGACTAGAGGACGCCCTTGGTTGAATATCTCTAGCATGACAATCATCCGTCAGACCGAGCTGACCGCAAGCGAATCCGACGCCGCTCGCCGTAGTTCACCCTTCAGAGCGGTCCCAGCCTTGAGCAGATCCTTTACAGGCACAAATTTGATGGTGTTCTCTTCCGTTTCCATCAAGGAGTCAAGATCCCATAGGTCATGCAAGAAGTGCACGCTGGTTCTTGTGGCGCCCACCATGTCGGGTCGAAGTTGTCCCACCAGATTCGGAGGCTGGGATACTTCTGGCCCTCCATGATCTACGACTGCATCAAGTATTCCAAGAGGTGTCACGCGTTCCAAGTTCATGCTAACTTTGTGCATCGGCCACCGGAGCCTCTCCATACTACCAAGTATTCTTGGGCCTTTTTTGTTTGGGGGTTGGATGTCGTAGGACCTTACCCTCCGGCGACGGCCTGCCAGTGCCAGTTCATCCTGACCGCTAAGGATTTCTTCTCCAAGTGGATAAAGTCAATCCTGCTCAAGGAAGTCAAATCCTGTTCTATCACTGACTTCGTGAGCTCCAATATCATCTATCGATTTAGAGTACCTCATGATATCCTCACGGATAACAGAACCAACTTCCGTGCAACCGAGATGAAGAAATTGTACGCCAAGTACAACATTCGCTCTAACCACACCTCCCGCTATCATGTACAGACGAATGGATATATCGAGGAATTTAACAAAACCCTCTCTAACATTTTGCAAAAGATGGTTGGTCAGAACAAAAAAAGTTGGCCAGACAAGCTCCTAAACTCCCTCTAGGCTTATAGGGCGACGACTTGTAACTCCACCCAGGTGACTCCGTATTCCCTGGTGTACAGAGCTGAGGCCATCCTATCCATTGAAATACAGTTTCCCTCATTGCGCATGGCTGTATATGACCAGAAAGCACCATATAGAGTTTCCAAAATCCGTCTAGCTGAATTGGAAGCGCTGGACGAAAGTAGGCTTCGCGCTTTACATAACTTGGAAGGGCACCAGAGCAGGATGGCTCGAGCTTTCAATAAGAAGGTTCGCCTCTGCTCCTTCCTGCAAGGTGACCTGGTGCTGGCTCTCAGAGCGCCAATGATTCCCGACAGGAAACCACCCATGTTGGATCCCAAATGGGAGGGGTCTTTCATTGTCCATAAGGTCTATCCCAATAGCGCGTATTCCCTGGTGACTACGGATGGAGAGGGTGTCACTCCTCCCACCAACGCCAGGTTCCTCAAACGGTATTTTGCCTGAGCCCAAGGGTCTGAGTTCTAAGACCTAAAACAAAGATAATCCTGCTGTCCCGCATGACCTTAAATTGCACCCGGTCCGGCACGAACCCAAACTACATTTCGCCCTACATCTGGGCCCCAATGGTCCGAGTTCTATGACCTAAAACTAAGATCCTTTCCCCATCCCACACGATGTTAAACTGTATTTCATCCTACATGATGTTAAACTAGGCTTCAAGAACTATGTGTGGATTGATTCCCATCTTTATAGGATATGTAGGACTGCCTGAACACTTAGATTATAGGTCCAGCCCCATCTCTTAGTAGATCCCATGATCTCCCGGTTGCCTTGGTCTTTTGGCCTGCCCTTCCCTCAGAAATCCACCATCTTTTGGCCGCTCTTATAATGAGCCCTTCAACCCTTTCTAGTGGTCTGCTAATGTGTTTAGAGTACTCTGGTCTAGGACCTGGAGTGTCAGATTCGACTTAGGCATGTTTTCGTACGCTTGTCAAGCTTCGTGTTACCCTTCATTCGGGCCCCACCATCTTTCACACCCGGAGGGACCCCCATGAACGGCCTGGATACAACACCTAAGGGCTCTCCTACCATCACTGGCCAACTCCCCCAAGGGTTTCAGGCAACAAATTGATAAAATCCCGTGTTTCGAATGTGGTCAGCGGTTGATGCTCATTTTTTTTCCCTATCTCTAGGCTAACACGACAGGATGCTGTGTTGCGAACATGGTCAGCAGTAATCCTCAGTCATCACGCCGACTTATTCGGGCCCTGAATGTTGGTTGCATGATTCACATTATGTTCTGCCCCACCATGTCAAGGTGGAATCTCGACACTCCTTGTACTAACCCTCAGTGCACCCCCACACGTCAGGCGGACCAAGCTGCGTAGCAGTGTCTCTCGGGGCTCCCGCGATCTGAGTGCTAGAGTATGTGCCTGGGTTTCTTCTTTACAGGTTGCGTGCAGCTTGACCCTCATCCCCATGGGGAACGAGGAGTCACCCTAACATTGAGTTTCGGGCCCAGCATAGCTGGGAGCTAGCATCTCCTGCCCCCCATGATTGTTGAACCCTTGTAGGCCCCTTTGGCCCGAGGCTCCTCTCTTGGAATCGCGCGCGAGGATGGTATGGGATTATGCCCTCACCCACATTAGGTATGCTTTATCGCATCATGCGTGTTCTGCCAAGTCCAATCCATACGACCTTAAACTGTGCTACCAGTTCCAAGCCATACGACCTTAAACTGTGCTGCCAGGTCCAAGCCATACGACCTTAAACTCTACTACCAGGTCCAACCACATGACCATAAACTATGATGATATTGTCCCGGCTGTGCGCCGTTAAGATGCTACATCTCAAGAACTACGTATGGCTTGATTCTCATTCTTTTTAGATACGTAGAAGTTCCTGGGAACTTCCCCACAGGCCCAGCCTAACTTTTCATGTTCGGTCTCTCAGCCTAAACGCGTCCCTAGGAGCACATAGTAAGCAGTGATTTGCCCCATTCACGCTGGATTTTGCAACCACTTTACAGTGTGTCTCCCATTCCCCTTATCCTTTGGTCCAAGTTCTACGACCGGAAAATAAGACTCTGATGGTCCTGAATGACCTGAAACTGCATGCTCGTCCTCACTGCAAGACGTTAAATTGCAAGCTGGTCAGGCCTCCCTAGCCATGGCCCGGTCTCAGGCCCTTGTCTTTCCACGACTCGGTCTCTCTTGTGGGATTGTACAGTGTGGTACGAGATTATGTCTTCATTCACATCAGGTTACTCTCCGTACCGTGCCGATCCCCAGATGAGATGTGTCCCCCATCCCGCACGATGTTAAACTATATTTCATCCTACATGAAGTTGAACAGTGCTTCTAGAACTACGTGTGGCTTGATTCTCATCCTTATGGGATATGTAGGAACGCCCGAACATTTTGTCTTGGGTCCAGCCCTAGGGATTACCAAATCCCATCCCTCCTTATTGTCGGCTCCTCGTCCTGACTTCTTGGGAAGTGGTGTAATCATGGAATCTACCCCGAATAAGTCCGAGATTCCCCATAGTAATAATGGGAAGCGGCGGTTCTCTCTTCAGAGAGGTCCTTTCTGAAAATCGGGATGATCCATGATCAGGTTGGTACATCAGCCTAATGCGCCTCCTCCATGGTGGTGCAATTTCAAGAGTGTTGGACTCTGTTCGAACAAACCACCACTCCATTTTCCACGATTTACGTGCCCCTTTATTCGGATCCTCATTCTCTTTCATGTTCGATGGGACCCCCTAACAGTATGGATGATAGACCTACAGTCTGCCTACTGTCCTGGGCCAACATTCCGGAGGACTGGTCATGTTTTATGAGACCCCCTAATAGTATGGATGATATACTTTGGTCCGCCTACTGCCACAATATGGATGATAGAGCTTTGGTCTGCCTATTGTAGCAGTATGGATGATAGGCCTATAGTCTGCCTGCTGTCCTGGGCCAACGTTCCGGAAGACTGACCAGCGATATTTGAGTTAGGCCCCATGTTGCGAATATGGTCAGTGGTCAGCCCTCATTTATTGTCCCCATTCTAGGCCAACATGATATGGATGCTGCGTTTCAGCCACGGTTAACAGTTATCCTCCATCGTCGCTCCCCATAGTGTTCCGAATTAGGGTAGCGTGATTCACCTTTCCTTTCCATCTCCCTATGTTCGGATGGATTTCAATGCCCCTGAAATTTTCCCGCTCATGTGTTAGAGCACATTGAGAAGGTGATATATCAATCATTCTGAGGTCCTCTCCTCCGAAATCCAGGCCCGATGCCTGAAGCTTGGTTGATGCTCCCATGAAGTGATAGATTATGGCTGAGCTTGTTAAGCCAAAGGGACCCATTGCCCCTTTTTATAGGTGAGGCCAGGGTTCTGCGCCATGCGGAAAGCGAATTCAGCGCTGATCTATCATTTTTCGCGCCCCGTTGGTTTTTTTGCGCGCAAAGTGCCCAGGATATGCACTACTTCAGCATTTTGGCGTTTCCCTCGGAATCTGACCGTTGCGACCTCTCGCCGATCCAATTCCGAGGGTGGGAATTTGTAGACACCAAAAAAGGTCCATAACTCCTTGAGAAAGTTTCGAACTGACGAAGAAAAGTCATATTCGGAAATAGAGGCTCGGTTCGGAGGGCCCCGAAGTGGTGCACGGAAAATTGGGTGAAGTGTGCAGAAAAAATGTCCCGCGCGAAAGGTAACCCGGGATTCGTGAAAAGTCCCGACACCGGCGCGAAATAATTTCTCGCCCGCATCCCGCACGGTTGATATTTGGCGCCGCTTCCTCCCTCACGCAAATTTTGTGCGCAACCCTGGATTCCGCGCCACCGGGTGCCTATAAATAAAAGGCGACCCCTTTGGTTTCGGGGGAGGAATTCGAATCGGATCTCGTGCGCATAATTGTGCGTGCAATATGGCCTTGAGTTATGGTTCTTTTCCATGCCAAGTCACCCTAGGATCCGCCTTCGCACGAGATCCCCATGGATTAGACTAAACTCCAACCCCTTCGGGGTCTGCCCCTCGCGCGCAATTCCTTCTTTTGCACGCAGGCCGGCCAAGTTGCGCACAATCCTTCTTTTGCGCGCACACCCCTTCCATTGCACGCAATCCCTTATATGGCACGCAATCCCTTCCTTTTTCGCACTGACCTGGACTTTTTCGCGCGTATCCCTGAATTGCGCGCTGACCCAGTGTTTTCCGCGCAACAGACTCAATTGCGCGCATGGCTGCCCTATTGCACGCAGGCCTCCCTTATTGCATGTAGCCTATCCTGCATGTCACTCCTATTACGCGCAACAGTATACAGGCTTACACCCACTGGTCCATACCGCGGGGGCTGTGCCCCCGCACCCCTGGTCGGGGTCAGTGCTGGGCTACGGTCCCGTCCCACTGGTCCGGTCCCTTCGCTACCGTCATACACCCCCATGAAAAATGGAGAGTCGCACCGCGAACTTTTCGGGCCGGGATGTCGGGATTTTCCATTGCGCCCATATGCGCACCCACCTTCTACCTAGGGAGTACAATGATTTGAGATACTCCTCCGCACACCATGGTACACCTTGAGTTGACATATCCTCTTGGTTCATTTCCTGTGTCATGAGTTAAGATTCTTATCATCAATTCCCCTGAGTAGATTTCCCTATCATTCAGAAATAGGATGCCTCTTGTTCCAAATAAGAGATGGATTATGCTCCAAGCATGAGATGCCATAGTCCTATCTATATGGCTATAAACTGTAGTAAACCATGTGCTCCAAACATAGGATGAATCTTGTTCCAAATAAGGGATTCCTTGTGTGCCAAGCATAAGATGCCTAATGCCATGATTACAGTGGCATAGGTTCAAGAGCGTTGGAATCCATTCCAACATTCCATCACTCCACTTCACGCTTTACGTGTCCTTCATTTGGATCTGCATCCAATTCCATGTCTGAAGGGACCCCCTAACAGTATGGATGCTTGACCTGTGGTCCTCCTACTGTAACAAAACAGATGATAGAACTACGGTCCGCCTGTTGTTACAGTACAGATGATTGACCCATGGTCCGCCTGCTGTCCTGGGCCAACGCCCCGGAAGACTTTGGGTGACACTTTGAGTCAGGTCCTGTGTTTCGAACACGGTCACCAGTCAACCCCTAATTTGTTTTCCCCATTCTAGGCTAACACAATAGGATGTTGTGTTGCGAACATGGTCATCAGTTATCCTCTATCTCCATGCCACTCGCATTGCATTCCGAATGTCGGGCATGTGATTCACACATTCCCTATCCCTTTGTTCGGTCCAATTCCAACGCCCTTGGCATTATCCCGCTTGTGCTCTAGCGCATAGGTGTAGGCCTCAATCACATGCTTCAACCAACCAGTGATTTGGGATTCCCTCATGGCCAGACATGAGGAAGACATCATGGGTTGCTTCCATGCATAAGCCCCATCCACCATAGCCACACTAACATGGACCCCTCAATGGTTCGCCCTGCGACCCCCTTAACTACGACCTTGCCGATGCCTTCCCTCCCACAAGGGGTAGAGGGTGTTGGGCATGTAAGCCATAGGGGTGTGGAGCGAACCCACCTCATCCAAGCTGAAGGACGTTAAACTGCTAATCACGTCGTCCTTAACACATGACGTTAAACTGTGGTCTGACCCCGTGCCTCGCACACAGGGTCCCCCCATCTCGTACATTCTTTACGCCCACTCGTCTCCATGAGAATGGAATCTTCCTCACACGGAATGAGATCCTCCTTGTCGGAGTGGCGTTTTTCCATGAGGGAAGGGCTGCCTCAGAGCGTAAGCCCCTAGCCTCTCTAGTGGATGGTTGCACCCATGCACCTCCGTACTTCCCCACTACCAAGGCCAGTGGAGTCTCTTCCCCACAGTGCTTTGTCGCACCATGGGCCTCCATCCTGGAGTAATCCCCGGCACCAAGGGCCGCTAACCATGCATAATCCCCTGTTTCCTCTTTGGGCCACTCAATAGTAAGCCCCTTTCCGCTTCTCATGGATGCACCCTTTGCGACGTGATTGTCTGGTCCCTACTGCCTCTTGTTTCCCACACCGAGCATGACTCACGTGGGCTTAGAGCGTGCATTGACCATGACATCCTCCTATGGGCCGCCTCAGAGCGTAAATCCCATACCAGTGAAATGCATGGACTTTGATCCGTGATAACACATGATACGTAGGAAGCCTCCACGAGGTTCAAGCCCACCACCCGGTCGTTTCGACCTCTCCACGTCGGTTCCCTGACCACCATGGGCCGCCTCAGAGCGTAAGCCCCATATCTACCATGGGCCGCCTCAGAGCGTAATCCCCATATTCACCATGGGCCGCCTCAGAGCATAAGCCCCATATCCACCATGGTCCGCCTCAGACCATAAGCCCCAAATTCCCTCCTCCCGCATGACGCTAAACTGTATGCCCTCGTCCCGCATAATGTTAAATTGTATGCCCTCGTCCCGCATGATGTTAAACTGTATTCCTAGAACTACATGGAATTTGATCCGTGCTAACTCATGGTACGTATGAAGCCTCCACGAGGTTCAAGCCCGCCACTCAGTTGTTCCGACCCCTTCGTGTCGGTTCACCAGCACCATTATGGTCCGCCACCAAGCATAAGCCCCATATTCCCCATCTTGGGCCGTATCAGAGCGTAAGCCCCATGCCTCACACCCACATCTCATCCTGACCTCCCCCTCGAGCCCACATGGCTTGGGAAGCTCATTCCCTAGCCCAGAGATCTTACTTCCTCCAGGATCCAATCCATGCATTCATTCTCACGGATCGCCTCTTCAGGTGTCCCACCGTATCACCGAACTACGCAGACATTGATTCCCTACCATGGGGATACGTAGGAAGCCTCCATGAGTTTCAAGCCCGTCACCCCATCACTCATACTGATCCTTATCCGGGCCACCACATCCTGGTGAGATCATGACACCTCATTCCTCTCCACTGTATCCGGAAAGCCACCCACGTGCTGGCCCCAACATCAGGGTTCCCCCTAGGGCGTCCTTCAATCTGATCCACTCTCATTGTTACGATCAGTCCGATCCATCTCCGCAAGACGTTAAACTCGCGACATACCCCATGTTAAACATGGGAAGTTGAGGAAAACCACAGATGATACACAACCCCCACGTTCGATGTGGGATGCCTCGAGCTTCCTTGCCCTCGAGAATCCCTATGATAAGGGACAAAAGACAAACATGCCAATCCCCAACGTCAAGACGTGCCGGCGACACCCCAACGTGACCATTCTCCTCACCGAAGGTTGCTTCCCTGAAAAGACCCCTTGGAACATCTTGAAGGAAGTGGCATAATTAACAGGCATCCATGCTGATATGGCGCTGGGAAAGAGCTTCACGAACCCATTTTAAATCTATGTGGGAGACCCAGACGAGGTGACGAGCTCCGAGGGGGAATCCACAGAAGGAAGAACCGACATCCCATAATCCTGGTTTCGATCAAGGAGCAGATGTCCCTGAACAAGGAACGGATTCCGCCTGCCTTTGGAAAGCGGGAATGTGGGGAAACAAGCCGCGCGTCCTCCCATGCGTGACGGACATGTGCGCGCACGCCCCGAAGTAAAAGCGTCGGAAACACACCTGTTTTCATAAAAAATGCACAAGAAACATAACATAATCATAGCACATAACTTAAGCATAAAGGAAAGATAACATTCCCACATTTCAATAACAATATAACATTTTAAGATATTGAAATACTGAATCCATTGAAAAAAACCATTTTTAAAACCATTTAAAACATTTAATAAAGCGATTTTTGAATCAAAGTGTCCCATACCACCTTGAAGCTTTTAAAATTTTAAACAATTAATATCCATATAATTAAATCCTTAAAACCATTTTTAAAACATGGATATTAATGAGAGATATTTATAAAAATAAATCATTAAAACATTTAAAATGATATTTTAGTTAAAGGGTTTTTAACAAAATGAGAGACACTTGAATACAATAATTGAGGAATAAAATTTAATAAAAACTTTATAATATCATGAGAATAATGGGATTCATGATATAATATTCCAACAGATAGTATATATACCATATAAGAGTGAATTGGTGCATAACAACAATGAAGTCTCAATAGAAATGTAAGATGAGATGAAATCCCTTATAAAGATGGTATCCTTAAATTAAGGATAAATCAATATCATAATTATGTGTGAAAAATATAAATACACCCAATATAAGTGGATATTAAGTGTAAAACAACCATAGGTCATTCACACATATTCATAGGATCAGATATTCAATAACTACAAGTTGAACCCAAAGAAATCGAAATTGGGTTAAGAAGTTCCCTTGGTAAAATTCGACAGCCTAACGACGTCACTTTAAAATTCATAAAATTAGTTGATGAGAGAGAAAATGGTATCTCATCACTTGGAAATAAAATTTACATCAATATGGATATATTAGAACATATCCCAACATACAAAGATGTAAATTGAAAGACATAAAAAAATAAGTCTTTTAAAAAGAGGAGTGTGAAAGGTTCCCTTACCGATTTGGGCAACTTTCGAAACGTACACCCCATGAAAGAACGGTCATACAATGAAGATTTAAATAACCATAGATGAGAGTATATTATACAAATATTAAAATAATGGGCAGTACATACACCACAAAAAAGTAAATAGTGGCCAACGTAGCATGAATCTCATGGGAATAAAAAGTGAGATGAAAATCCCCTTATGAAAATTCGGCAGCCTAATGGTGCCACATAAAACTTCCAAAAATGGATTGATGAGATAAAATAGGGTCTCTAATAATATTAAAATAAAATTTACAGCAATAGGAAAATTAAATAATATCCCCTGACATAATAAATAGGAGCTTAAAGTAAGTTACATAAAAAGGAGTACTTAAAAATAAAGAGAGAGGTATGATCCCGTACGAAAATTCGGCAGCTTAACAGCACCTCTTAAAAATTATAAAAATGAATTGATGAGAGTAAGAGGGTTATCTCATCATATTAAAATAAAAATTACAGTATAGTTAATATAAAATAACATCCTCCTACATAAGAACATGGAGCATAAATTAAATGACATAAAAGAGGGTACTTGAAAAGAAAGAGAGAGGTCGGATCCCTTACTTCAAGTCCGACTTGTCTTGTTCGTTTCTTTATATTCCTGAATAATAAACTTTGGTCAATTTATAATTTCTTAAGTTACTCCTTTAAAGATTATTATTCAGTTCATATCATATATTATAATTTTATAATAATTGGTTAATAATGTGAGTTCATATCAGACGTTTTTGTTGATGTTTGGTACATGAGTCAAAAATGAACATGTTTGAAAATTATTGTCCATGTAGTTATAAGTAAATAATCTCCAGAATAGTATTAATAATTTAAATATCATATATATCAAGTACATATTCATTTTATACTATTCCATAACATTTGGAGATAAAAATAAATGAAATGAACCGTTCATGGAGACGTAGGCCGTACGTACGCATGAACGATACTTTCATTTCTTTGTCATATTAATGGAATTAAAAATAATTGAGAGATATATATTATAATTCCAGTATAATATATATGTTTTATAGGTCACATAAGTTCATTAATTTCATTCTTTATACATTCCATTTATTGCATGAACGAGTCACATCACTTGATGGGGCGGTAGTTCACATTTCCTCGTATGAAATTATCGCAATTGCACAACATGAAAAACATAAAGGTATGTTTTAAATATAAAATACAGAGGCATATGGGAAACATAAATACCATATATATCATATATAAAATACAGTGATATCATAATGGACACCATGAAAGTTATTAAGATAAGATTGAACAATCATCGTTTCGTGAGGCAGTAATTCTCCATCCACAGAAATAGTATGTTCTTTAACCATTAGACGGAGGTGTGTGTAAGTGTAGCTCGAATAATTCTCATAAAAACATCCTATTATATTGAAGATACTTTTTTTGTTACAAAATAAAGTAATAAAAAGAGTTTAGGGGGTTTGAGAATCAAAATAAAACTAAAAAACATAAGAGATGACATTACCTTTAAATCGGGTAACTCCCTTTGGTTTGAACCAAAAGGGTTTCTTGAAGAGATTTCTTCCTAATGTGAGGCTTCAATGATGAATATATGGATGTGGAGAGATGAAATGGGCAAGTTTTGGCCGAGACAAAGGCTTGAGAGGTGTGGGTAAGGAGGTAGAGGTGGGGGCCTTTTATAAAAGGGAGGAGGGGCACTCTTGGAATGTCTTGAAAAGTTACTTTATTATAAAATGAGTTTCGGATTTGAAAGGTCCCAAATTGATATATTTAGAAGATAAGGTGATAAGGGTTCTAAATATACTCATAAAATAGGTTTTTTCCAAGTGTAAGTCTTATATATTACATTATCTTTTCATTTTATTTAAATCGTTCATTAATGAGGTAATCGCTGCATCATCATGGTGTCATAAATAAATTAATTTATTTAATGTCTAAAAATTATAAAAAAATACTATGATTTTGGAAATCTTTTTATATTTCTAATTAATATTTATAGTAAAAAATATGACTTGTATAACCCCATGTAAAAATTGTTTTAGTAAAACAATACATGTTTGTGACATTTTAATTTTTACTTTAAATAAAAAGTTATAAATGTCATTTTCCAACCAAAGTGTCTCCATGGGGTCCCCAAGTTGACACATGGATTGTCTTGGTCGGACATGACTAATCCAATAAGTTTAGGACATGTTTCAAGGTCATTTCATTTTATTATAACATTATCTTTACCTTAAATTACACTAATTACCTTCAATCACAATTAATAAAACTTAAAATTTACTATTCACCAAAAAATTATTTTAATCCCATTGAACCACATTTTAAATCCTAATGAAAACCATGTATGTCGGATTTTTGAAAATCAAATCACAGAAGTGGTAAATTTCATTTAAATGAAAAATCAATTCCTTTAACTACCACTTAGTGGTTTCACTATTCATCAAAAATTGAAGTTTTTCAGAAAAATACCAAAAAATAACCCTAAGCTATATTTGATATTCCGAATTCAAAAATTATGTCTATTTTAAAAAATTCAAAATATATAAGTTGAATTAATTAATTTAATAATTCATTCCCGCTGTCAAAACAAATAGCGTGTTTTAAGAAATAATATCTATTAAAAGATTGACACTAGTTTAAGTCCAATTTCAAAGTGAAATTAATTCCAATGACCACCATTGGATTAAATGGTAAAAATATATTCCAATTACACTTTAAAACCATGTAAATATATAATCTAACCATATATTAAAATTTGATGAAAAATCAGTTTTGATGTAAAATGCAGTATTTTTTCACTATTCATTAAACAAATGAACAACGTAAGAAACATACTAAAAATTTAACCAAATTAAATTTCAATGTACCAATCATAAAGAATAAGTTTATTTTGACAAATAGAGCTTATAAAATTGTCAAAATTTAGATTTAAAAAAGTTCACCATCAAAAGGCAGTAAAACAATCTTTTAAAAATATTAGAATATTTATTCTTAAAATTGGATTCATTTGGATTTTAAGCCTCTAAAATTTATTGGATAAATGTAAAAATATTTAACAAACATATGTAATAATTTTGTAGTTATTTTTGTTCATTATCGCCATTACAACAGCTAGGCGTTAACTATTATAATATTATTATATTATTAGTGTGCAACGTAAGATTTCAAAGAAACTCGTTGTTGCGTATTGGGTACACCATCGAGCATAGCATTCCATTTAAAGTAATGTTAACATTTTATTCAAAAATATTGATAAACATTAGAATGTAATATTACTTATTTACCTGGGATGTTACATCCTTCCCCCCTTTTGGGAATTGCGTCCTCCCAATTTCAAAATTGGGCTTGGAAACTTCATTGAAAGTCCCACATCGGAATAAGAGTCAGTAAAACTATCACTTTAATAGAAAGGGAGAGAAGTACAAAGATCACCCGATTTAACCCATTCTGGGATTCCAAGTATGAAAATATGGATAAGGAGGAGAAAACAAAGGGTCATGTTCTGATGGAGAGTGATTGTAAATATGTCTAGGAAAAAGTTAACCACAAGAAAATCACAAACTTGTGATGGGTTAAACGGTATTCAATTCCCCAGTAGGAAAAGTTAACAGACAACATTTTTGTTTTAATTTAATCTTCATTGAGGAATTTATTTTTGAGCTTAACTAAATCATAATGAAACATACTTACTTATCATGTAGACTTTCAACTTTTACTATATTCTTTAATCAAACTCATATTTTCTCCAAAAGACGAGTATTTAGGAAGACTTTTTCGCATTAAGAGTACTATAATAAACTTCTTGAGAATCACCTAATCCACAAAATAAAACTATATATTTCCCATGTCTTTAGATATCAACCAAAACCAAACCAAAAAGTTTAGTACGAGATCAGATAATACCCAAAAGGATATTTTTTTACAAAAAGAAAAACTACTCCTAATCTCCAAAATTTGTCAAACAAAACCCAAAGTTCAAAGAAGACCATTCAATACACAATTTGTCCATAAAATCCATCAAGGTAAACCCAACTAAGATTGAAACCCAAAAATTTGAAGGATTTATTCACATTGTCTCCCAAGGTACAAATTAACATTTATCTCCAAATAACATCTGTTGCTCTTAAATTATCATATTGAAAAGTAATTAACCTAATCACATATCCACCATGATAGGTTAATAATTTCCATAGATAACCTAAAATAAATTTACTCTTGATTCATAAAATCATCTAAATACAAAAATAATTAGTCAAACTAACCAGGGACTTTATGTAGTCCAGTGGTAGGCAATAAATACCAGTCGTACTTTGGTTGTGGGTTCAATTCCCACAGCTTTGTCTGACGCGTTGGGTTGTCACACGGTCTGCGTGTTGTCCTTTTTCCAAAATGATATAATTCTTAAAATATTCCCCAAAACGAGATAAAATATTCAAAAATAATCATACCATATTTTAACCTCAAGTTTATCTCATGCCTTTCATTTTCCATAATAACATATAGTATCCCATAATTACCTCAAAAGTAAGGATCATATTAACCCTAATAGTTACCTTTATAATTATCACATGAACTTCTACATCGAGTTGGTTATCTCTTACAAGAGGCATTAGAGAACTCACCAAGGTTCAAGTGGTTGATCATGACTCCTGATAGTTGGTTTAGAATAACCACAAGATTTCTCATTGAATCCCCCATTTCATCTAGTCTCTTAATCAGAGAACCACCACAGTTTCCTTCAAACCCATTGTCACTTTGTTGCCTACTAGATCCATCCATTTACTAAAACCAAAAGGTCAGTGTGAGTATATCAAAAAAATCATCATGTACTAAAGAGTAAGATAAACACTAAGATATACTTATCCAAATTATCTCAAAAGCATTCCAACTCTGGAACTATTTTTTTTTATTATGGGTGTACATGATGAAGATTGGGGAACATCAAGAGGAGCATGTAAATGTTCCTCCCTATAGGTATGATCATGATTCTCATCTCCAAAATCATTTTGTTGATAAAATTATTGATATTTAATTATCCATCAAATAAAAAAGTCAAACATTAGTTCACAAATATAAAAATTCAAATATTACAATACTGATGTTAATAAAAAATTTAAAACTGAACTAAGTTATGTAATAGTTAACATGGTAAATATGGTAGGCATGTTAAATAATGGTAAATATATTGAACATGGTAAACATGTTAGTGTATTTTCCATTCAACAAAATCAATAAATATATACGTTACGTAAAGGTAAAATATAGTAAACTATGATAAACATGGTAAACATGGTAAATATGGTAAGCATGTTAAACAATGGTAAAGATGGTAAACCTGGTAAACATGGTAGAGTAATTTTCATTCAACAAAATCAATAAATATATAAGTTACGTAAAGGTAAAATATGGTAAACTATGGTAAACATTGTAAACAAGGTAAACATGGTAAACATGTTAAAGTAATTTTCATTCAAAATAAATAAATAGATATATAAGATACGTAATGGTAAACATGATAAAATAAACTAAACAAAATTAAAATATACAAAAATCTCTAAAATTTTATGAAAATAATAAATGTAAACAAGAAATAAACATATGTTACCTATAATATTAGGAATGTACAAATGGATTGATTTCCCAAATTCCTTCATCATGATTGTTCATTATGGTACAAACCATGTATTCAACATGCTCATCATTATTTTATGCTAATATTTCCAAGGAATTTGGGATATCAAATAAATCATCATCTTCATAAATTTGATACTCACCAAAATATTTTTTTCCATTGTAAAACAACAGACCACTTAATATATTTTTAATCAACAACATAGAAAATTTGTTTTTAATGTGTTTCCATTATAAAAGAATCTGTTGTGTCTTCCAATATATTCAGACTAACAACTATCATTCCAAATTCATCATGTCTGACACTGTTGTTACTGATAAAAATTTGAAGTTAAAAATAGGAACTTTAATTTTAAAGTATTAAACCTCTCGTATTTCTTCAATTAATCCATAATTTTCACTTGATTCATAAATTGTTTTTTTTTTTAGAACTCAAAAAATGCATTGCTTCTACAAACACCGATACACCACTATTCTGAACTGCACTTCTATTCTCCTGATCTTTCAAATGAGATTTATAGCCATTAATGTCATACTAAGACCATGTTATCACATTTAAACTTGGACCACCCACTAACTATCTTAATGTATCTGATACATCTGATCTACTAAGCAAGGCATTTTTAAACCATGTAAAAAATGTTTTTTTGTGCTCATTAAAAATTCACATTTCTTTCTTCTTTGGATGACATTGTTTCAACTCATTAATATGAAATGTGATATAAGGTTGAGCATCATCTATTTTATTCAAGATGTATAATTCTACCTTCTTCATCTGTTCATCTGACAATTATTTGACTTTTAAGCCACATTAAATGCACCATTATATTGAAAAAATATGGAGGAAAATACATTTACAATTGACAAAGTATATAAATTTAATCCTTTTCCAAAATGTTCAAAGAATTCACATTAATCACCTTATTATAAATTTAATTGAAAAAAATAACACAACTTCATTATAGTCTTTCTCACATAGATGGGCAATATTCCACTCAATGAAACTGGTAGAATTTGTTCAATCATGACTTGAAAATCATGAGATTTCATACCTATCAACTTCAAATCCTTCAAAGAGACAATTGTTTTATACATTTGAATAACAAACTTCAGGAAATTTGATATCATGAAGACACTAAAAAAAAATTTCTCCCTCTTGGATAATGTATGACAAGCTGGGGGAAGAAATGTTCGTCTTCCATTAAGATTGGGAGCTAACTCCAAACGTATTCCCATTGCTAGTATGTCTAATCTTGCATTCAAACCATCTTTAGTCTTTCATTTAATATCTAAAAACTTTCCAATAATAATGTGACAAATATTCTTCTCCACATGCATGACATCAATATTATGTTTCACATCATGATATCTTCAATATGGTAGCTCAAAAAATATTGACATTTTCTTCTAAATATGTCTATCATTACAAAATTTATGTGTCTTTCCCAATGTCACATCAAGGTTTTTCATCCTCTCAAAAACATGTTAGTGGATAAAGGTTTTGAAGCAATATCAAATTCTTGTGAGCATTTAATGCCTTTTTAGTCCTCTATAAGAGTGTTTCATAGGCAAAAACTTTCGACAAACCATGTATACAGTTTTCCTCCCATGATGAAATTGAAAATATGAAGTCTTTTGTTTGCAAATTGGACATGCTTTATACCCCGTAACACTATATCCATAAAAATTTTCATATGCTGGGAAGTAATTTATTGTGAACATAAGTGTTACATGCAGTTCAAAATATTGCATTTTATAAGAATCATACACCCTAATACCATCCTCCCATAAAAGTTTCAAATCATCAATCAATGGTGACAAGAAAACATCACTATCATTTCTGGGTTACTTTAGACCAAATATCATTATACTCAACATGACATATTTTCACTTTAAACAAACTTCAGGAGAGAGGTTCAAAATTACCAATAAAACAGGCCATGAGCTATGTGTGCTACTGAGGGTTCGGTATGGATTCATTCCATCTGTGCACAACCCAAGTATGAGATTTATAATTTCATTTACAAATGTTGGATACTACTTATCAATTTTTTTCCATTGTGTACAATCAGATGGATGATGTATTTTCCATCAAATATCCACTCATTAGTATTCCATATTAACATTTTTGCATCATGTGAGTTAGAAAATAAACATTTCAAACGATAAATTATCAGAAGATCAAAATACCTTGGAAGGGATCTCTGTAATCTCTAAATCAGCCTACAATTTTTCTTCAAACTTACACTATGATGTCCCACATATAGGTCACTCTAAAAAAATTCATATTCCTTACTATATATCATACAGTCATTTGGACATGGATGTATTTTCTTGTATCCCAATCCCATTGGGCATAATATTTTCTTGTCCATATAATGTGAATCTGGATGATCATTATCTTTTAGAAAAATTTCTTTGAACAATTATAGAAGCTCTATAAAATTTCTATCACTCCATCCATGTTTTGACTTTAGTTTAACCGGTCTTAACACTGCCCAAAAAACCATAAATTCCATACAACCAGGATACATTGGTTTTTCAGCATCACTATATAGATGCACAACTGTTGGTTCCATATCAATTTTTTCTTCTATAATATCACGAATCTTTTCATCAATTCCATTAGTGTTACCATCTTGAAAATCATCATTATTAGTAGATCTAACATTCTGTCTAGTTTCACCATGAAAAATCCAAGGTCTTTAACTCAGATTAAAACCATGAAAAATAAAATGATCTCTCTAATTTTAAACTTCTTCATATTCAAACATTTCAGGCATGGACAGAAAAAAAGGCTTCTGCTTGGAACATTTCATTTAGAAATTTCCAAAAAGGAATCAACACCTTTCTCATATTCATTACTCATTCGATGTTCCGTAATCCAAATTTGACTCATTATTACCTATAAAAAATATCAATATTATACGTCTTGTTAAGATAAGACAATTTTATATTTATATAAAAAATATCATAATTTGAATGTAAAACAATTTTGAAATTAAAAACAAATATATGAATATTTGAAAACATATGCTTGAAAATGATTTTAAAAAGAAAATATATTTAGATATAACAGTTTTAAATTCATCTTAGATCCTTTCTTCTTAAGGTACACATAGAATACATCCTGGTGCAACTAGTTACCAAATTCACCCTTCCATAAACAAGAAATATGAAGTATAAATATTAAAGTATGTATAAATTCATTAATAAAAATTATACCTATCCAAACGATTTGAAACCATTTGGATAGCCCTTGAAACTATTGGGATAGAATATCCCAATGGTTTAACACACCATTGTTATGATGGACGTTTCAATAACCCTATACCAATGGTTCAACAGGAACCGTTGGTATAGACTGCTTGAGGTTAATATATGCCAACAGTTTCAATGAATCCATTGGGATATATATATTTACCAACTATTCAAAAACCATTGGAATACATGTTTTACAACATTTAATTTATTCCAACAGTTTCATGGAAACCATTGGAAAACACTCTCTAGTATATAATCTATTGCAACGGGGGGTGGGGGCTATCTAGGGGGGCTGTCCATGGGGGTGGGGGTGTCTATAGGGGATGTCCAGGGGGGTTTCCATGGGGGTGGGGGTGTCCAGGGGGATTGGTGCGTCCCAGGGGTGGGGGTTGTCCATGGGGGTGGGGGTGTCCAGGGGGTGGGGAGTTGTCCAAGTGGGTGGGGGTGTCTAGGGGGTGTCCAAGGGGGTGGGGTGGTGTCCAGGGGGGGGGGGGGGGGTGAGGGGCTGTCCAAGGGGGTAGGGGGTGTCCAAGGGGGTGGGGTCCAGAGGGGGGGGGGGGGATGTCCATGGGGGTGGTGTGTCTAGGGGGGGTCCAAGGGGTGGGGTTTCTAGGGGTGAGGGAGCTGTACAAGGGGTAGGGGGTGTCCAGAGGGTGGGGGTGGTGTCTAGGGGGTGAGGGGGCTGTCCAACCCCCTACCCCCTTGGACAGCCGCACCCCTGGACACCCCCACCCCCTAGACACCACCACTACCACAGACAACCCCAACCCCCTGGACAACCCCCCACCCCCAGACACCCCACCCCATTTACACCTCCACCCCTATAAACAAACCCCAACCCCCTAGATAGCCCCCCCGGACACCCACACCCCTCAAACACCCCCTACCCCCCTTGAACATCCCCCTCACCCCCTTGGACACCACCCCCACCCCTAGACACGCCCACCCCCATGGACCGACCCCACCCCCATGGATCCCTATCCCCATGGAAACCCCCTGTACAACCCCACCCCCTTGGACAACCCCCACCCCTAGACACTTCCACCCCCTTGGACACCGCCACCCCCCTGGACACCCCCACCCCCATGGACACCCCCTACCCCCCTGAACACCACCCCCCTGAATACCCCCACTCCCTGGACACCCCTTACCCCCTTGGATATCCCTATCACCCCTTGGACACCACCCCCACCACCTGGACACCCCTGCCCCCTTTTAAAGCCCCTCACCCCTAGACACCACACCCACCCCCCTTAGACACCCCTTGGAAACCACCACCCCCTTGGACAACCCCCACCCCTGGACAACCCCCTCCCCATGGACACCCCCACCTCCTTGGACACCCCCACACCCCAGGACACCCCCACCCCCCACAGACATGAAAGTACATGCACACACACATGATAGAACACACAAAAATCATAAACTTGCATGATATAACTTCCATGTTTTATTTTACGAAAAGAATTCAACATGGTATAAAATAAAACTATGACACTTACCATGATAGAAAGAACAAATATAGAAAAATAACATCTCAAAACATAAGTTTAGGTCATCGTGAAAAAAAAAATAAAACCAAGGCATGTGAGGCTTACTTTAGTGTTATGAGTTGACCTAATAGATCTGGTGATAATAAAGATGATGAATGATTTTGGAAAAATGAGGTTTGAGGGCACAAATTCAAATAATCCTTTCTAGGTTTTTAGTGCGAGAGAGACGAGTCATAGGTCACCTGATCAAAGAAAATAGTATGTCCGAATATGGGGTGCGATTAATCATTGAAAAGCTTTATCTCATAGATTATTCAATAAACGACGTGATAAAATATTTTTTAGGTTCTTAACATCAGTTATTTAATAACCGATGTAGAAATTCCTTTATCATGTTGGTTATTTTATAACCGATATGATAAATCACCGATATTTGATTTATCACATCGGTTATAAAATAACCAACATGATAAAACACCCAGATTCGATCTTTCGCATCGTTTATAAAATAGTCAACATGATAAATCTAATATCAATGATTTATCTCATAGTATATTTTATAATCGATGTCAAAAATAAATTCTTGGGATTTACCATGTCTATTATAAAATAACCAATGTGATAAACCAATTTTTCTAGCTTTGCACATCTGTTATATAGATCTGACGTGAAAAATGCCGATGTGTTAAACGTTTTTTTTTCACTAGTGATCATACTTTCACTTTAATATTATCTTTATACTATCATAGTTAAGCTTAATATTCATTAGGGTATATCACTATTCATAAGGTTATCTTACTATTCATAAGGGTATGTTATTATTCACCAAAAATTATGTTTTTCTTATCGAACTCCAAATAACTTACTGATCACAACTGTGTATGTTAGATTTTCAAAATTCAAATCACAGAAGTGAAAAAATTATGTTTAATAGTCACATAACACATAGTAGTTCATTATGTTGTGCTTTCATGTGATTATGTTTTATAAGAGAGGAATTTCCATTTATAAAATATTGGGTCATTACATTCTCCCCCCTTATGAAATTTCTCCCTCAAAATTTTGTTTTACATTCTATGCCATAAATAGGTGTGAGTACGTTTCCTTAATTTCCACCTATAGTTCCCTTTTTTCCTCTTTGTACTTGTGGTTCTGTCACAATACATTTACTAGGTGAGTAGTCTTGTTACATAGAACTTTATCTCTATGATCCAAGATCTTCATTGGCTGCTCCTCTTAGAAAAGATCTTCCTCCAATTGTACAACCTTTGAATAGAGTACATGTGAAGGGTATGGTATGTACTTTCTTAAGAGGGATATAAAAAAGACATCATGTGCTTTCGACATGTTATGTGGAAGTTTCAGTTGATATGCCACAAATCCGACTCGATAAAGGATCTTGATGAGGCTGATGTACCTAGGAATTAACTTCCCTTTCCTACCAAATCTCATGACCTTCTTCCATGGAGATATGTGTAGAAATACCATGTATCCGACTTTAAACTCTAGGTCTTGTCGATGATTGAATGCATAACTATTCTATCAACTTTGGGATACCTTGATATGCTTCTGAATTGTTTTCACCTTCTCTACCATTTCTTCGACCATTTCAGGTCCTAGAAGATTACACTCACCGAATTAATAACTACACACCGGTGTTCTTCACCTTTTCCCATAAAGATCTTTATATGGTGCCATTCAGGTGCTCGAGTGGAAACTATTGTTTTAGGATAATTCAACCAGTGGAAGATGTTGGTCCCATCCTCCTTTAAATTCCATTAAATGTGCTCTCAACATGTCTTCCAGTGTCAGAATAGTTTGCTCAGATTGGCCATTAGTTTGAGGATGATAGGCCACACTAAAGTTTAGTTTAGTGTTTAGGGAATGTTGTAGACTTTTCCAATTTTTTTTGGTGAATCTTGGATCATGATTGGATACAATTTTTATTGGTAATCCATGAATTTTTACCACTTCTTTAATGTAAATCCGTGAATGTTGATCAAATGAGAATTCCAGTCAAATTGTGATAGAGTGAGCTGTCTTTTTAAGACGATTCACAACGACCCATATAGCATTGTTTCCTTTGGATTCCCTTTGATGTCCAATGGAAAAGTCCATGGTAATGTTCTCCCACTTCCACATTGATATGGGGAGTGTTCTCACCATCCCCATAGAGTTTTTTCTCTTAGTCATCACTTGTTGACATACTAGTCACTTTCATGTATATTCAGAAATCTCCCATTTCATATTTTCCCACAAAAATTTTTCTCGGAGATCTTGATACATCTTTGTGCTCCCTAGGTGGATAGAGAAATTCAAGCTATGTGAATCATTTAGAATATCCTTCTTTACCTCGGGATCAGATGGTACACATAATCATAACCCAAATCATACAACTTCTTCCTCATCCACCTTGAACTCTAAAGATTTCCCATTTTTAATAAAAAACACCAATTTCAAAATTTCTACATCCTTTCTTTGAGAATACTTTCTTTTCTCCACGAGAGATGGTTGAGGAATCACTTGAGTAAGGATTGATGATGTTACTCCCTTAATGATTCCCATGTCCAGCCTCTAAAAATCTAATAATATCGGGTCCTTTTCAATTCTCATCATTGATAAAGATGCATGACCCTTTCTACTTAGACCATCCGCCACCTTGTTTGTCATACCGGGATGGCAGTGAATTGAGAGTCATAATCCTTGATGAGATCTATCCATATTCTTTTGAGGATATTGAGCTCTTTTTGTGTGAATATATATCTGAGACTCTTGTGATCAGTATATATCTCAAAATTCTTCCCATAGAGATAATGCCATTATATTTTCAATTCAAAGATCATAGCCGGCAACTCAATATCATTTTTAGGATAGTTTTTCTCATGTATTTTCATATACCTTGAGGTATAGGCTATCACTTTATCATTTTTCATCATCAAATATCCTAATCCCTTCTTTGAAGCATAGTTGTACACCACAAAGATTTATCCACTCGTGCAGAGTGTGAGTACTGGCGCAATGACAAGACTCCTTTTCAACTTTGTGAAACAGTCTTCACATTCCTAAGTCTGGACAAACTTTACCCCTTTCTGTGTCAACTTGGTCATTGGGTTTGAAAATTGTGAAAATTTCTTCACCAATCGTCGATAATACCCAGCTATACCCAAAATGATTCGCATCTCTGTCACATATGTTGACTTGGGACACTCTTCAATTTCCTGTCATATCAGGCATATAATTAGATAAATCTTTACATTTTCTATCAAATTGATTTTTGGAATGAGTTCTTCTATTTCCTTCCATTAACTAAGAAAAAGAACATATAATTATAGGGCTTGAATACTTATCCATTGAGCATAAAAGGAAACTTTGAACATAAAGGGATAAACATGTAAAGGAGAAGTATATACTATCTTGTGATTCCTCGGGATTAAATATAGGTTATCCTTGATCAATTTAAAAACATATATTATTATGGTATTTTCCCTTTTAATAATGGTTTGTACTACGCTCATGAATATACCAAAGCATATCCCATGGGAGTGTCATAATAAAGAGTTAATAAAGGCTCGTTGTCATGCACCCATTCTCATTTGAGTCTCGATCAAAGAGGTGTTTTTGGGTTTTACCCATATATACATCTGTGCCATAACCACCTCTACCTAATCATATCTAGATAGGGATTTATTTAATTGATAAACCACTAACTCAATACTCACCAAAATTTAGGAATGTTTTCTTGTACTTAGTCTCATCCTTAAGGTTCTCAATAAGTTTCTCTATTACTAATCTCCAAGAAATTACTAGACCATCCTCTGATACCAACTGTAGTGACCCTATCCTTTTACATGTAACATTAAATGTTTTTAAGCATAATTATACATCAGAGTACAAGCCAAGGATCGTTAATTCTAGTGTCTTGGAAGACTAGGTACATAAAACATAAAACATGGGGCTAAAAAAAACACTTCTTTATTTAATATCCATAAACTGTTCCAAACTTCCATTGAGCCCATACATCAGTATAGGGTACCCTAGGGAACACATGAACAAAGGTATGATCTAAAAAATCCCACTAAGGGAAAGAACATAAGGATAAATCTTAAGCTCACGAGTTACGAGGCATGACATAATGATATCCAAAGCATGAAACATATGAAATCACAACATATATAAATGGGATCATATAAACATGGGATCATATAAATGTGGAAGAATCATAAAACATGTCTTTATTATGGGTCAATGATAACCACCATTCCTATTTCCCATTTTAGTATGGTTCAAAGCTAACTGCCAATCCCGATTCCCATTTTAGTATGGGTCAAGGCTAACCACTGATCCAGTTCACATCGCATCTCATGAGACTTAACATTACCCAATGTATTGGAGAGATATCTGGGAACACCCATCTCAACATTTTCATGAATATTATTTCCACATAAATAATCATACATAATCAACCATACATAAACATAAGGGTACCCATGGAAAGAATTGGGAACCACAATCTTGATTTAGAGAGAAATGGAGAGGATCACATACCTTAAATATGGCGGTGTTCTCTAATTGTTATTAATGACATAAATAAACATATTAGGTTTATTAATTAATAAATCCAGAACCTCTTCTATATGTAATTGATTTATTATAACCTTTTTTGGTTCATTCAATACCTTTTTGATTAGTTATGAGGTTCAATTTCATTGTTCAGGCTCATTTTCTTACATGGTTTTAATGATCGGTTTGCTTATATTCATGTTTGGATAAATGTATAAGATGATAGTAGTTGTCCAAAATTAAATTTTTATGTTATCATTGAACATACAGGAGATTACATGCTTATAAAAATTAATTTGGTTGTTGGGAGTGAAGACAAGTTATTATATAAAACCTTAGTGATAACCATTTTGGTTAATCAGTGGGTTTGATTACAATGAAAACGTATGGATTTATAACACAATACCATTAGTACAAAAGGATTACAGAACCATAACAAGGATATATTACATATATAATAATCTGGTTCAACCATAACACAAATGGTTTCATGACTACAATTAAATATGACAAAATAAATTGATAATTCGTTGTCCTTGAATGTGTTAAATTTAAACATCTCAAATGGTGTTTTCATTTCTTTCAAATAAAAGATAGGGAAAGGAGAGATGATAATGAAATATAACATTAGCATAAAATATTCTAGTACATGTATGTTAGTAGAGTTATCATACTATTTTTTTTGAAGTGAGGTGAGGAAAGAAACAAGAAAATAAAAGAACTTAAAAGAAATAACATTATTTGATAGTGGATTTTACCTCTTGAGTTTATCTCCTTTGAGAACCTATTAAAGGGAGAGTTTTTGGTATTTTGAATAGTTTAGGAGCTGTTGGACGTGGGGGAGGAGCCTAGGGAGATATTTGGGTAGAATATTGGCAAGGCACAAGGCTTGAGAGTAGTGAAGAAAAGAGGGAGTGGGGGTTTTTTATAGTGGAAGAGAGGAGGGTTTTCCTAATTTTTAATCATTAGTTTATTAATTTACCTCAAGAACAGAAATAGTGATGATTCTATGATCAATGATAGTAATAAATTCTTGTGATTTCAATCCAATTGGTCTTACATCATCATATCACCATCAATGACTCAATAAATCCATTATTTAGCATTTATCGTAAATTATCGTATTTTACTGTTCATAAAAATTCAAGTATTTTTAAAAAATCCCAAAAATTCACCCTAACCATTTTTTTGATGTGTAAAATCCAAAAATGAAATTCATTTTTCAAAAATAATTATCTAAATATGATTATTTTAATATTTAATTAAACTCATAATTTATTTTTAAAAAACAAGTTTTAAAACATTCATTTACTTATTCTAAAATATAGGTACATCATACTTTCACATTAATATCATCTTTATACTATCATAGGTAAGGTTAATATTCATTAGAGTATATCATTATTCATAAGGGTATGTCACTATTCATAAGGATAGGTTACTGTTCACCAAAAATTAAGTTTTTGTTGTTGGAATCTAAATAACTTACTGATCACAACCGTGTATTTTATATTTTCGAAATTCAAAACACAGAAGTGAAAACATTGTGTTTAAAGGTCACATATCACTTAATAGTTCATTATGTTGTGCTGTCATGTGATTGTATTTTATATGAGAGGAATTTCCATTTATAAAACTTTTGGTCGTTACACGTATACAACAAGAAGCTGTTAAGCTCCGGTGATTTTTAAAAACACTAGAAGGACCCATGTTTTTCTGGTACAACCAGTTACCCATTGGGTCCATAGCTATTTGGGAGGATCTTTATATGCAATTTCTATATCAGTTCAATTCCACCATCTAAAAGACAAGTATTTCCGAACTCTTCAAGTGAAAGCAATGACTGGATGAGCGAGTCACATACTTTTTTACCAAGTGGAAGGGCCTCACATATTTACTCAACATGCTGCAAACTTAGGAAAAAATACTAATGACGTGCACAAGGAATGTAAAGATAGAACTAATCCCTTATATCTTCACTCAGAACTTCCCAGGTTGATTTCAAGATTTATCTAACAAAGCTCAACTTCCAAAAGAAGCCTTGCATCAAGCTAAGTTGGCACATCCATTACCTCCCAGAAATCCTATAAGAAGAGTATCCAAGGCTGTGACCACTACTGTGAAATAGATAGAGGCCCATAGACAACTAGCATTGTTACTAACAAATCCACTTCCACCATCTCATCGAGGTCCACTGCCTCAGGCTCATCCTTTGGCTCATAATCACCTGCCTTAGAAGTAGCAGGTGCCAAAAAATAGCACAACACCACCGCTTAAGTGAGACAGGTGGTTCCCTCACCCCCATGATACATCCCCTCATTAGGTACATTCTTCTAGATCCCCTTTCCTAGATCGAAGAAATGGGACCTCCTAATTTAACGAGGATCAGGTCCCCAGTTACTTTTAGAGCACCTCGGATTAGGGAATCCTACGGTTTCCAGAATCCAAGAGGCTCAAAGAGGTGAATCTCACTGATCTTCCCAATTACTACCCCTATCACTAGTTTCTTGGACATACCCTCAAGCAGTGATATGTGTTCAAATATTGGCTCCAAGACCTGGTCAATAACAATATTTTCAGACTGGGTCTAGCCCTGACATAAGTGGTGTGTCTGTTTATAAATCCTAATAGTGGAAATGAGGGTGAATAGTAGCAAGTTTCTAGCTATGGGTCTCAAACGTATGATGACTTGATAGCTTGTAGGGTAGTCACTCATTCCCATAGTGTTATCCACAGACATTTAACCATCATGATCCATCTAAAGTCACCACACTACCTTCATATACTACCTTTTCATTGAAATATCATCCTTTTCCCTCTTAGGGGAGTAGGAACTGACGACGTAAGGGAGATTGAATCCCTCATCCTACACTAAATCCGTCTTGTACTCTTAGTGATTTTATACCCCCAAAGATGGGGATTTCCCCCAAAATTCACCCAGTAATGGAGGAATCCTCAAGTGATGATTAGGAGTATGCCTTGGTGAACCCCATCAAGCTAGTGGACCCATACATGGTCCCTAAAGACGAGGAATGTTAGAAAAAACCTCTTAATATCCCTAGTTGATTCTAGCATCGATGAATCCATGACTACATGAACAGTAAAAGTGGGCCGAATAGTGATTCTAACCAATCCGTGCATGGAACTATGACTAGATAACTGGCCCAACACAAAGCTCAGTATGCACAACCTTCTAATCCTATTTCTTCCTATTCACCCCTCCATCATTCGTATATCTTGATTAGAAAGAGTCTCCATGAATGCACCATGACCAACCATGTTTATTTGTGGATATACTTCAACCATCTGGCCATCATCCAGTGGTCACTTTATGCTATTTGACTAATGAGCAGCAGGAAATTCCTAGCACCAGTTAGAATCTTCCGGTTCGATCAGTAGTGCCTTTCATACCTCATGCTACTGAGTGATCTCCTATTAGTAGAAATGTGCATCTGTCATGGAAATATGATGTGCTCAAAAATATTTCTAGCATTCTTTCAAGGATATTGTTCCTTGCAACTCTCCACCTATCAACATACATGTGTAAATCCATCGTAGAGGCTTTAAGAAGCCACCTCCATTTTGAGACAGAGGTAGCAGCTGTAAAAGCATTCCATGATGAGGAACTTGAGCATGTAGAATTCCAAGCCACCATCTCATTCTATGAAAAATATGAAGGTTCCCCCATACAGGGGCACATCCACCCACTATATGTCAATAGCCAGTTCAATTGCATAGAAGTACTCTACTATCTTATTGACATGGGATCTAAGAACAATATTATCCCAACCCAGACACTCCGTAAGTTAGGACTCTCTAAAGAAGATCTGGATCCCTCTGACATGAATATTCAAGGTTATGACAGGATAAATAATATGCCTATTGGGAAAATCTTCTTGAATACCCAATTCGATTTCATGATTTCCAGCATAGAGTTCATGGTTATCTCACAGGACACCACCTACAATGTACTTATGGGAATAACCTAGCTCTATATTCCTGCAGAAATCCACTACTCATATCACCAATGCCTCAAGTACTCCCTTAATGGTCAAGTGGCCATTCTCCAAGGTGATACTTCTCCCTTTTCCTCTTGTGAATCATGCTACCTAGATGATAACTACTATAATAGAAATGATAAGAAAATTTAGGATAATTAGGTTGAGTATACTACTATTGTGGCTAACCCGTGGACATACTTGGATGGTGCCAACATTTTCCCAATTCACTGATTGGAGGCCTCAACCCTAAACATTGGACACTACCTTTTCATCTCTATGACAAAGGTAAACCTCATTCCACAATGCAGGGAGCACAAGAATATAACTTCATACTTCTATACGAATCAGGCTTGAGTGATACCAGAACCCTTTACCACTATAAGTTATTGGGATATTCACCCCAAGGAAACAACAATACGTCATAATTTTTAATTTCTTGGGTTGGATAAACCGTTTCAAGCTGATTCACTACTATTACTTTGATATTATTGAGAGTAGACTATTGATTCAAAGTCTTGATGGAATTGGATCAACAAATTTCTTCATCATGGTTCTAGTTATGCAAGAGTATCCTAGTGGGGATTCCATTGCTCCTCAAGTAATCAACAGTGTTTGTAAGTTCACGATTTTTGGAAAGGTATGTTTTCATTGTGTTTTGGTTGAATCCCTTGTTTCGGGCTTCAAGGGATGTTTCCTGAATGTGTGAGAGCCCTTGGGGATGTTCCGGGGGCTCGGGGCATAGAAGAAAGGAAATATGGGCAAGACAGGCCAGGGCACACAGCCTACGCACGGCTAGGCAAACCGTGCAGCCTACCTAGGATAAACCGTGTGACCCTTCCTCCTCCGGACAGAAGCATGCACATGGTTTGCACACGGTTTGCCAAACCGTGTGGCTAAATCGTGCGACCCCTCCTCCTCCAGACAGTGGCATGCGCACGGTTTGTGCACGGTTTGCCAAACCGTGCAGACAAACTGTGCGACCACTTAAAGTTGGGAAAAATTACAAGTTTGCCACTCCAGGCTTTAAAACCCCACTCAGGATTTACTCTCTTTTCCTCCCTCTCCAGCCTAGGCACGAACCAAAATTCCCAAAGGCTCCAAGAGACCGATCTACTTCGATTCTAAGGCATTTTTGGTGTTGTTAGTTGCGGATCGAAGCTCTGGGTAAGGCTAATCGCATCCTTGCTTCTCTTTTTGGTTTAGGGTTTGTATCTTCTCTCCCTCTCATATCAAATATCTAAAACTGTAACTTTTGGGTGAGTTTTAGGTTGAATCTCCAAAGGTTGGTTGGATCGAGGTCTAAGGACTCTATTGAGAGTGCGTTAAACTGCGGTTTCTAGGTAGGTGGTCTACAATTAATATCCCATAGTTATTTGGGTATTTGTGCATGTTTAGTTGTGTTCTTGCTTTCCTTTGGTTATGTTTTGGATAAACATGGAATGATTTGTAATAATGGTGTTTAAAATGGAAAATGGGAACCCTCATGATCCTCGTGGGATGTGTTGGGATAGACTTGACCTAATTGGGGCCATCCATGGGATGTGCCGACATTTCCCGGATTTAGGGATTGATATTAAACCAGTGGCATTGTTGTAATGAATTGTAGATCCCTTGATAAATGTATTGGCATGATTGGTTGAACTTGGAATAGAAGTTAGGTGATTCACCTAGACTTGGTAATAACCTATGGGTTAAAGTGGAATGGGTTAAATGATTGATTCATGGGAATGATGAACGTGTTAAATGGGTTAATGCGTAATTGGATTAAAGACCATAATGGGATAGATTATGGGTTTAATGTTGAATGCTTAGTGAGATAGGCATAAAACATGGGAATTGGGTGAATGGTTAAATGATGTGAAATGGTAATATGTTAATGGGTTAAGGCATGATGTGGTTTCCCATGTGGGTTGTGGTGAATAGTGTTTGTCGAAGGGCAATGGTTTGGATGGTTAGAGGTTACTTATATATAAGCATGTGAACATGGCTTCGTAGAGTGGGGTATGACTTGAGTATATACGCCCATGGGTCGAGTGAAGAGTGAGGTTCTAAACCCCACCCTAAATTCACGGGTTAGGAAAGGGGACTGAGGGTCTATTCTCTTAATGATTGGATCCACCTGGGCTGAGGCTTCGAGGTGAGGTTATGGTTGCTATGAGGGGTTAGTCCTTGTGAGATAGGATAATGATGTGTTTACCCTCTTTCATGTGATTTTTGGCCTTAGACCCATGTAACATAGTGTATGTGATTAACCCATTGAAATGTGATGAAATAGTAAATGGTGATAATGGGTGTGTCATGAATGGTAATGGAAGTGGCATTGGATTGGCTCTAAACTGGATAATGGTACCTTAGATAATTACTTGGCAATTATTATTTATATTCCCTTTCATTCACTATATGTTTAGACTAGATATTTTGTAGACACCGTTGGTGGTGGCCTACTGAGTTGTACTCACGCCCTACTTGGGTCATCGTTGGGTACCCGAGCAGACTTCATGTTTGTAGGCCAAGAGAAGGGTAAAGGTCCTTTATAGATAGTGAGTGGACATGGGTAGTGGTTGGTGGGGGATCAAGACTTGGTGTCGGGACCATTTCGGGGATTTCGGTCGTTGTCTTTGTTTTGGGGTTTTGTACACTTTTGTACTTGTAGTATGACATGGCATATTTATTGTTTGGAATTGGTTGTTATACAGGTTCCTTGTTTATTGATTATTGTTTCCGCTATTGGTATATTTCTGTTGTGTCATACTCTGATAAAAAAGGGGGTATAGTCTCCCCACTTGACTACATAGACCCCCGTTGCTAGTCGGAATCCTTTGGCGTATGGGGAGGCGCGCTTAAGGTTATGTAACCACCTGGTTCGGAGCACCGATTTAGTGGCTTCCAGGTCAGGGATGTTACAAAGTGGTATCAGAGGAGGTCTTTCTTATCCTTCTCTGAGGTCTTGTTTATTGGGATTGGTAGCCAAGGGTTAAGATTTGTCAGGCCTTGGTAATGAGCTCGTTCTTGGGAGTAGCTAACCCAGGTACAGGGGAAACCCAAGTCACCCTGGGTGGGAAATGATGTTCTTGGTTGTGTGATGTTACAGTTAATGATATTTCACCGTTGGGTGATGCACATGTGGTTTGATGTGATTGTTTTATAATGTTTGGGTCGTGGCCTTAATGGCACGAGGATTTTCATTCATGCATCACTATAGGAACCTAGGGAGATAGGTGACAAGCATTGTGTTATGCACATGCACGGGGTGGGTGTGTGAGGAAAGAAAGTAGGGTGCATCATGAATTTTATGAAACCAAGAAATAATGAGAAGAATGAAATAAAAAAAGTGGGTAAATGATGTCTAATGGAGTAATAGGGTTTGAAACAAGTTGTAAAATGTTGATGGGTTAGCATATGAAAAGTGGGTTGTTGTAGCTAGTAAATAGCTTTTGGTGGAGTCATGAATGTTTATGGTATGCGTGCTAAATCTCATGCTTGGTATTGTAGAGAAATGAAACCATGACATCAGTTACTAGTTGGTAAATGAGAGGGTGTTGCTAAGAACACTCCTCCAGTAGTGGAGCAAGAAAATGTGGCGATCAATGAAGGTAGAGAATACTAGTTCTGAGATAAGTTGACTCACCTTATGAAGATGATGGATCGGGACACAAGGTGGGTTACACCGAGTATGTTTGAGCTAACCAGGGAGTTCCAGCTACAACACCCTCCGACTATCACCGGAGAGGGTGGGCTAGAGGAAGCAGAGTTCTGGTTAGAGTCTGTGCAGATGATACTGGATAATCTAGAGACCCCCATTGAAAAGTGAGTAAATCTATCTGATTATATTTTGTAGGGCCAGGCTAGGCGTTGGTGGGACATTCATGCTCAAATTGAGCAGGCTGAGGGAATGTCGTGGAAGGTTTTTCAGGAAAAGTTTTTGGAGCATTTCTACCCAGAGACCTTGAGACAGGAGCAAGCTGCAAATTTTATGAGCCTGACTCAGGGATCACTATCGGTGATGGACTATGCTATTCGCTTCACTGATTTGAGACGCTTCGTCCCAATGTTAGTAGGGGATGAGGAAGCAGTAGCAAGGCGTTTCCAGGATGGGATGAGACATGAGAGAAAGTCTCAAGTAAACATATTCCACTTAAAGAGGTTTGTAGAGGTAGTAGATCAGGCACTGATCTCAGAAGGAAACTTGAAGGGAGCTTCGGGTAGTGGGCTTGTGGTGCCAGTGGGGAAGACGAGCGGTGCAGCTACTAAAGGTCGGAAGTGACGCCATGTGAGCTCACAACATGGAGGAAGTATGAAAAGTGGCAGGAAGAGAGGGTCAGCCTATTAGAGTGGAAATCAGGTGTTCTGCTATCAGTGTGGTAGGCTTGGGCATATGCGTGGTCAGTGTCCTCGACCTCTAGTCGAGTGCCGCTCGTGCAGACGGATGAGACATGTTAAGAAGTTCTGCAGGAAACCTCAGCAGGTGGGCGAGTATGATGGTGGAAGGCAGGTATCAGATATGGGAAGGGGATCAGTTGCCCTGTATCAGGCAGGAAGTTGGAGCTCCACGGGCCGTACTGGCAGAGGCAGTGGACGTGGAACTCCATGGCAGGATCGCACACGCCAGAAGGGTAGTGCAGCGCAGCGCGTTCAGGCTGGAGCCCGGGGTAGAGGGGTAAGTCAGTTTCAGGTAGTTCAGTTTGCACCTGGTGACGACGAGGCTAGACCGTCGACTGTTCGAGGTACGATCCTTGTAGATTCTACTTTTACTAGTGAATTGTTTGACACATGTGCCACACACTCTTTTATCTCTGCTCAATTTGTGGTAGCACTGGGTTTACCTGTGATGGGGGTGTGGTGGGTGATGTCAATTGACACTCCTTTGGGGGTGGGGGTTGAGGATATCAAGCAGTGCAAGGGATGTGCCTTGGAATTTGATGTGTATCATTTCTTGTGGGACTTGTTCATTCTCGAGATGTCTGGGTTTTAGATAATCTTGGGAATGGATTGGTTGGTGTTGTATCGGGTGCACATAGACTGTTATCATCACAGAGTATCATTCAGGTCACTTGAGGGTGACTCTTATGCCCACCGTGGCGAATGGGATATTTGAGCAGGGCATGTGGGGCCGTTTTTTCAACAGATGAGTGGAATCAAAGCTCAAGTGGCATGTCTATTGCTTGATGATGTTGAGGGATGGGAACAAACTAATTTCCCTCCTGTGATGGATCAGTTTCAGGACGTGTTTCCTGATGATTTCTTGGGGTTTACCCCTGAGAGTGATGTTGAGTTCACAATCGAGTTGCTGCTGGGAGCGAAGCCAGTTTCTATTCCGCCATACCGAATGACACCAGCAGAACTCCATGAACTGAAGGTTTAGCTTGATGAGTGGGAGCATAAGGGGTTTATCCGTCCTAGTACATCTCCTTGGTGATCTCCCGTTCTTTTTTCAAAGAAGGCCGATGGGTCGTTAAGGCTGTGTGTTGACTATCAAAAGTTGAATCAGATGATGGTGAAAAATCTATACCCTCTTCCTAGAATTGATGACTTGTTTGATTAGTTGAGGGGTGAATCAGTGTTTTCTAAGATTGATATGAGGTCGGGTTATCACCAGTTGAGGGTGAGGTCTTCCAACATACCGTAGACAACTTTCTAGAGTCAGTACGGGTTGTTTGAGTTTGTGGTAATGCATTTCGGCTTGACCAATGCATCGGCCATGTTTATGGATTTGATGAACCGGATATTTCATCCCTATATAGATCTATTTGTGGTTGTATTTGTAGATGATATCTTAGTGTATTAGAAAACTCATGATGATCATGTCCAGCATCTTTACATCATCTTGGGTACGCTAAAAGATCACCAGCTATATGCAAAGCTATCCAAGTGTCAATTCTGGATAGGTGAGGTACATTTTCTGGGTCACATCATCTCGGAGGCAGGTGTGTCAGTGGATCCAGAGAAAGTGCAGGCAGTTGTATCTTGGGAGCAGCCTAAGAGCGTTTATGGTGTTCGAAGTTTTATGGGTTTGGTCGGGTATTAACGAAGGTTCATTTAGGATTTCTCTCTCTTGGAAGCACCACTTTCGGGCTTGACCAAGAAGGGAATCTGGTTCAAATGGTCTGAGGCTTGTGAGAATGCCTTCCAAGAGTTGAATAAGCTGCTGACGACCACACCTATCTTGATCTTACCTAAGCTGGGTAAGAAGTACATCGTGTTCTATGATGTGTCCAGAATTAGAATTGGGGTTGTGTTGATGAAAGATGAGAAGGTGGTGGCCTACGGGTCAAGGAAGTTGAGACCCCATGAGTGGAATTATCCCACTCATGACCTTGAGTTGGATTCAGTAGTGTACGCCTTGATGTGCTGGAGATACTATCTATTGGGAGAACGGTTTACCGAGTTTACTGACCATAAGAGATTAAAGTACATCTTCTCACAACGGGATCTGAATCTTCGGTAGCAAATATGGGTTGAATACCTCCAGTATTTTGACTTTGAGTTAGTGTACACGCAGGGAAAGGGAAACAATGTTGCTGATTCTCTAAGCAGGAAGGTTCAGAATTAGGTTGTTCAAGAATCCAATACTAAGTGGAAGGCGATGGATTTGTTTGTAGAGATGCACCTGGAGGTGCAGGAGGAGAATGGTCAGGTCACTCTTGCTTTATTAAAGATGGAGTCGACACTTTTAAGTCGAGTTAAGGAAGGTCAGCTTGATGATATTGAGTATTTGATCATGAAGGAAAAACTTAAAGGTGGGGAGCTACCTTCTGGTTGGGTCGTCGGTGTGGATAGAGTTGTTTGTGTTCGTGATCGTTTGGTTTTTCCAGAGTGTATGTGGGAAGAATTTATGTGTGAGTTCCATGTATCAAAGTAGGCAGTGCATCCTGGTTTGACCAAGATGTACTGTGATCTCTGATGGCAGTTTTGGTGACCTGGGATGAAGAAGGAAGTTGCGGGCTTTGTGGCATGGTGCCTTACCTGTCAGCAGTTGAAAGCCGAGCATCAACACCCAGGTGATTTGTTACATCCATTTCCCATTACGGAATGGAAGTGGGATGATGTGATAATGGATTTTGTCGTGGGTCTTCCGAGGATTCCACATAAGAAGGATGCAATATCGGTGGTTGTGGATCAGTTAACAAAAGTGGCTCATTTTTTACCGATTCAGGAGACCCTTACAGTCAACCAGTTGGGTGAGCTGTATGTTCGAGAAATAGTGCGGTTGCATGGTGTGCCGCATACCAAAGTTTCGGACCGAGATCCACATTTCACATCGTGTTTCTAGCAAGGGTTGCAAAAGGCTCTTGGTACACAGGTGTTTTTGAGTATGGATTTCCACCCACAGACGGATGGGCAGTCAGAGCATATGATCCAAGTGTTGGAAGACATGTTAAGAGATTGTGTCTTGGACTTTGGTAGTTCTTGGGAGAGACACCTATCGTTAGTTGAGTTTCCTACAATAATAGTTTTCAGGTTACGATTCATATGGAATCGTTTGAGGCGCTTTATGGGAGACCATGTAGATCTTCGTTGTGTTGGCTAGAGGCCGGTGAATCCGAGTTGTTGGGGCCAAGTCTTGTGCAGGAGACTTCAGAGAGAGTTAAGTTGATCAGGAAGTGGATGGCTATGACTCAGAGTAGGCAGAAATTGTATACATATCAGAGGTGTAGAACTCTTGAGTTTGAGGTGGGTGATAAAGTGTTCCTTCGGGTGTCGCCAAGGTTGGGTCACCGATGGATTCGAAAGCAGGGTTAGTTGGCGCCTGGGTATGTGGGACCTTTTGAGATTATGGAGAGTATCAGACCAGTGGCATACTAATTGGATCCTCCACAGCGGTATGGTGGGAAGCATGATGTGTTTCATGTGTCGCAGCTTCGACGGTATCACCCTGACCCATCTCACAAGGTTGATATTGAGGATGTGGAGCTTGAGGCTGATGCATCCTTTGAGGATCATCCAGTTCGTGTGGTGGATCGTAGTGAAAAGGTATTGAGAGGCAAGGTTGTTCCATTAGTGTGAGTACTATGGCAGCATGAGAAAGTTCAAGAAGAAACTTGGGAGCAGGAATTGGATATGCGGGCTCAGTGGCCCGAACTCTTCTCTTTGGTGGATCAATGAGGCTTGGAAACTCAGCATGAGGACGCGCCGTTATAAGGTGGGGAGGTTATAAGATCCCAGTATTTGGAAAGGTATGTTTTCATTATGTTTTGGTTGAATCCCTTGTTTTGGGATTCAAGGTATGTTTCCGGAATGTGTGAGAGGCCTTGGGGATGTTCTGGGGGCTCGGGGCATAGAAGAAAAGAAATCTGGGCAAGACAGGCTAGGGCGCACAACCTACACACAGCCAGGAAAACCGTGTAGCCTGCCTTGATAAACCTTGCGACCCTTCCTCCTCCAGACAGAAGCATGCACACAGTTTGCACACGGTTTTCCAAACCATGCGGCTAAATCGTGCGAACCCTCCTCCTCCAGACGGTGGCATGCGCACAGTTTGCACACGGTTTTCCAAATCGTGCAGACAAACCATGCGGCCACTTAAAGTTGGGAAAAATTACAAGTTTTCTACTACCGGCTTTGAAACCCCACTCGGTATTTCCTCTCTTTTCCTCCCTCTCCACCCTAGGCACGAACCAAAATTCCCAAAGGCTCCAAGAGACCGATCTCCTTCAATTCTAAGGCGTTTTTGGTGCTGTTGGTTGCGGATCAAAGCTCAGAGTAAGGCTAATCCCATCCTTGCTTCTCTTTTTGGTTTAGAGTTTGTATCTTCTCTCCCTCTTGTTCCGAATCTCTAAAACCCTAACTTTTGGGTGAGTTTTAGGTTTAATCTCCAAAGGTTGGTCAGATCGAGGTCTAAGGACTCGATTGAGAGTGCGTTCAACCACGGTTTCGAGGTAGGTGGTCTACAAGTGATATCCCATAGTTATTTGGGTATTTGTGCATCTTTAGTTGTGTTCTTGCTTTCCTTTGGTTATGTTTTGGATAACCTTTGCATGATTGGTAATAATGGTGTTTAAAATGGAAAATGGGAACCCTCACAATTCCCGTGGGATGTGTTGGGATAGACTTGACCTAATTGGGTCCATCCATGGGATGTCCCGACATTTCTTGGATTTAGGGATTGATATTAAACAAGTGACCTTGTTGTAATGAATTGTAGAGCCCTTGATAAATGTGTTGGCATGATTGGTTGAACTTGGAATAGAAGTTAGGTGATCCACGTAGACTTAGTAATAACCTATGGGTTAAATTGGAATGGGTTAAATGATTGATTCATGGGAATGATGAACGGGTTAAATGGGTTAATGCATAAATGGATTAAAGACCATAATGGGATAGATTATGGGTTTAATGTTGAATACTTAGTGATATAGGCATAACACATGGGAATTGGGTGAATGGTTAAATGATTTGAAATGGTAATGTGTTAATGGGTTAAGGCATGATGTGGTTTCCCATGTGGGTTGTGGTGAATAGTGTTTGCCGAAGGGAAATGGTTTGGATGGTTGATGGTTACTTATATATAAGCATGTGCACATGGCTTCTTAGAGTGGGGTATGACTTGAGGATCTATGCCCACTGGTCGAGTAAAGACTGCGGTTCTAAACTCCACCCTAAAGGCATGGGTTAGGAAAGGAGACTGAGGGTCTGTTCTCCTAAAGGTTGCATCCACCCGGATTGAGGATTTGAGGTAAGGTTATGGTTGCTATGAGGGGTTAGTCCTAGTGAGATAGGATAACCGTGTTTTTACCCTCTTGCATGTGATTGTTGGCCTAAGATCCATGTAACATAGTGTATGTGATTAACCCATGGAAATGTGATGAAATAGTAAATGGTGATAATGGGTATGTAATGAATGGCAATGGAAGTGGCATTGGATTGGCTTTAAACTAGATAATGGTACCTTAGATAATTACTTGGAAATTATCATTCATGTTACCTTGCATGAACTATTTGTTTAGACCGGATATTTTGTAGACACCGTTGGTAGTGGCCTACTGAGTTGTAATCACACCCTGCTCGGGCTGCCGTTGGGTACCTGAGAAGACTTCATGTGCTTGCTAGATAGTGAGTGGACATGGGTAATAGTTGGTGGAGGATCTGGACTTGGATTCGGGACCATTTTGGGGATTTTGGCCGTTGTATTTATTTTGGGGTTTTGTCCACTTTTGCACTTGTAGTATGAAATGGAATATTTATTATTTGGAATTGGTTGTTATATAGGTTCCTTGTTTATTGATTATTGTTTTCGCTATTGGTATATTTCTATTGTGGAATACTCTAATAAAAAGGGGGTATAGTATCCCCACTTGACTACATATACCCCCGCTGCTAGTCGACAGCCTTTGGAGTATGGGGAGGTGCGCTTAAGGTCATGTAAACACCCCGCTCGGAGCACTGGTTTAGTGGCTTTGGGGTCGGGGATGTTATAGTGTTCCACCAGAATCTTCCAATTCATAAGATTTTCCTCCTACTAATGATCCTCTATCCATGGATGATGAAGAGGATTCAGAAGATGCTCCTCTCACATTCAAGGAGGGAGTCTCTACTACGGTTGACGAGTTGGTACAGATGAACCTTGACACTGAGACAGATCCAAGACCAACATTGATCAGCACAACTATGTCTATATAAGAGAAACAACAGTATGTGGATTTCTTAAAGTAGCATATACATGTATTCACTTGGAGCTATGGAGAGATGCCAAGAGTGGATCCTCAGGTCGCCATCCACTGCCTTGGTCTTCCGATGAACCATCATAGGTTCAAACATCCTCTCAAAAATATGCACCCTTCTCAAGGTTCCTTGGTTGATGCTGAAGCTGATAATCTTATTAAAGACAACTTCTTCATGGAATTCCTATACCAAAAGTGTCTATACAACATTGTTCCCATTTGAAAGAAGAATGGATAGATCAGAGTCTGCACTGACTTTTGGGATCTCAACCATCAGTGTCTGAAGGATGATTTTACCCCTATAGAAACAGAGCTATTGATCGATGCAACCACTAGATTCCAAGATCTCTCCTTCATGGATGGGTATTATGGATATAATCAAATCAAAATGTCTTTCGTGGACGGAGATTCTACCCCCTTTAGAGCACCGTAGGGTACCTTATGCTACCAAGTAATGCATTTTGGTATGGAGAATGTAGTTTCCACCTGTCAAAATTCCATGAACTACATATTCAAGCCAATACTATTGTTTTTAGTGTAATTTTATGTGGATGATTTGGTAGTAAAATCCCACCAGTTCCAGGACCATCACATAGATCTAGATAATGTTTATAGCTTCCTCTGCTCCCTCCATCTGAAGATGAACCCCTTGAAGTGCACCTTAGGTGTTACCTCTAAAATGTTACTTAGCATTGTCATCAGATATTGAGGTATTAAGATCAATCTAAAGAAGAACAAGGCTATCAGTCAGATGCATCCTCCAAGAAACCTCTGAGAGCTCCAAGGTTTTTAATTCCACTTAGCCTACATATGCTAATTCATCATGAATTTTACTAACAAGTTAAACCCCTTTTCCCGACTCATGAAGAAATGTGTTGACTCCTAGTGGGATGAAGAGTGCCAGGACTCCTTTGAGGATATCAAGCATTACCTATTGCACCCTCGGATTTTGATTCCAACCATCTTAGGAAAGCCGCTAGTCCTTTATGTGAATAATATGGAATGGTACCTCAGTGAAATTATTGATAAAAAGAATAATTATGTAATATAGAATAGTTTATACTATCTCAGTTGCATGTTTCTCGATATAGAGACCAGATATTCCTATATTAAGAAGAGCTACCTTGCATAAGTATTCACTGTACAAAATCTGGGACATTACATGCATCATCACGAGATACAACTAGTGTCTCACGTGGACCCACTGAAGTATATTTTTAACCACCCCATGTTGATAGACCTTATAGATATGTGGGCAGTGATTCTGAAAACTTTTTACATTAGGTTTATCCTGAATAAATCTTTCAAGGTTTAGGCATTGAAAATATTCCTTGATACCCATCTATCCCACATAGAATAGTTTCTAGATCATGATATCCCAGATTAGGCAATCCTTTTAGTGGATAAATTCATGCTGTGTTGGTAAATGCACTTAGATGGATCCTCCTGAAGTCTAAAAGACAAAAGACTTAATGACCCTAATCTTAACAGGGTGGGCCTAAGTATCATCTTCATCACACCTGCATGGGCTGTCATGCCCTATTTATTCTTATTGTCAGAAGGCTGCACTAATATGGAGTCTGACTATTAATCCCTCATCACTGGTCTTGAACTATACCTTGATATTGATGTTCCCCAACTGCATGTGAAAGGGGACACTGAAATTTTCATCGAGAAGATCAATGGTGACTATGTTGTTAGGAAACCAGATCACATTCCCTTGATAGAGTTCACTCTCCAACTGATGACCCAATTCCCATATTAGATAAAAGTTACTCATGTCCCTCGGTCACAGAATGGTTGAGACGATGCATTATAAATAATTACCATATCTCTTGCATAGTTTGACTACGATGATTTGATTATCCATGTAGCAGACTGAAGATTCATTACTACCATCACTCCAGATGATGAGGATAACTAGAAGGTAATCCACCTTACTACCAATTCCTCTACATCCGAACCTCCACCCCCTACCATAGTACCAGAAGATACCCCTGATTGGAAAACTAATTTCCTCTAGTATCTACAACATGACAATCCAATGATAAACAGAGTTGAATGTGTGTGAGTCCATTGGTAAGAAATATAGTTCACCCTCCAGAGTGGTCCTAGCCTTTATCAGATCCTCTATAGACATGGTTTTGATAGAGTTATCCTTTGTTAAATTCAAGGAGATGAGATTCCCCAAGTTATGTAGGAATTCCATACTAGTTCCTACAGAGATTATTAGGTAGGGCCCAAACTCTCCCACCAGACTCAAAGACTAGGCAACTTCTGGACCACTATGATCCATGACAATATCGAGTTTACCAAAAGTTGTCATTTGTGTCAGATCCGTGCTAATTTTTTGCATCATCCTCCATAGCCTCTCCATACCACCATATACTCTTGTCTATTTAATGTTTTGGGGCTCCAAGTCATGGGACTGTATCCACCAGTGACAGCTTGCTAGTGCTGGTTCATCCTGACTGCTTCAGATTTGTTTTCCAAGTAAGTAGAGGTAATTCCACTCAATGAATTCAAGGCCCACTCTATCATTTATTTCATGAGCTCCAATATCATCCTCAAATTCGGAGCCCCTCACACCATCCTCACTGATAATGGAACCAAATTCTGGTAAGCTGAGCCAAAGAAATTGTACACCAAGTATAATATATGTTCTAATCATAAATCTCACTATCACGTGCAAGAAAATGGTCTAATCAAAGTGTTCAACAAAACCCTCTCTAACATATTTGCAAGGATGGTTGGTCAGAACAAGAAGATTTGGACGAACAAGATTCTCTATGCTCTCTTGGGTTACAAGATGACAAATTGTAATTCGGTCTTGGTTACCCCATATTACCTAGTGTACGAAACATAGGTAGTCTTTTCCTTTGAGATTTAGTTTCCATCACCCTGCATAGCCATTTATGATCAGCAGAAGCTAGACAAGGTAGAATAAGTCTGTTTGGATGAATTGGAATCCCTCGATGATTATAGGCTTCGTGCCTGGCACAGTCTGAAGATGCTTTTGAACAAGATAACTAAATCATTCAACAAGAAAGTCCACCTCTATTTCTTTTCTTCAAGGTAACATGGTATTTTCCCTAAGGATGCCAATTATTCCTGGTCGGAAGCCACCAATATTGGATCCCAAATGGGAGGGACCTTATATCATACACAAGGTTTACCCCAACGGTGCATACTCCCTGGTCACTATGGACGATGAGAATATTACTCATCCCACCAATGCCAAATTCATCAAGAAGTACTTGACGTGAGAGATCCTCGATCCTAGTAGATGTTAAAATAATTATATTTGTCTTTCATGATGATAAAATACAAGTGGTAAACTTTCTACAATGGTCTGATCTCTAAGACCCTAAATTGAGATCCCTTTAATCCTGCATGATGATAAACTGCAAGCGATAAACTTTCCGCAATGGCCAGAACTCTAAAACCTTAAACTAAGACCCCTTTCATCCTGCATGATGATAAATAGCAAGCTGTAAAATTTCAACAATGTTCTTAGCTCTACTACATTAAAATAATATCCCTTTCATTTTACATGATGATAAACTTCAAGTAGTAAACATTTCGCAATGGTCTGAGTTCTATGACCTTACACTAAGAGCCATTTAATCCTTCATGATGATAAACTAAAAGTGGTAAAATTTGCACATTTTTTTGAGCTCTATGACCCTAAACTAAGATCTCTTTTATCCTGAATGATGATAAAATGCAAGAAGTAAGATTTATTTAATGGTTTGAGATATATGACCTTAAACTAATATCCCCATCATCCTACATGATGATAAATTTCAAGTGGTAAACATTCTGAAATGGTCCAAGATCTACGATCTCAAACTAATATTTATTTCATCATACTTGATTATAAAATGAAAGTGGTATACATACTTCATGGTCCGAGCTCTATGACATTAAACTAAGATCTCCCTCATCCTCACTGTATAACATTAAACAGCATGTAATATCTAGAACAATGTATGGATTGCTTCCCATCCTCATGTATATGTAGGAACGCCTAGAAATTTCATCTTTGGGTCTAGCCTAGGTCACTCAATCTTTTCTGGCCCCTTTTCCCGAGGTTCCCCCATGGGATTTTTCATGGCATGGTGTGGATTTTTCAGGTCCTCATTCACATCAGGTACACCTTATCACACAATGTGCATTCCCTTTAAAAGCTCATTCTACCCCTTGTGTCCTCACTGCATAAAGTTAAACTATATGTCATATTATGAACTATGCGTGGATTGATTCCTACACTCATAGGATATGCAGAAATAGACAAACATTTTGTCTTCGGGTCCAGCCCTAAATTCCCCATTTTCATCCTTATGGTCTGAAATTCATTTTTTTTTGAATCATGTGGTGTGATGTGGACTTTTTTTCCCATTCACGATAGGTTTACAATAGTCGTACCATGTGCCTCACTTTGGATCATCTCCCTTCTCTCTGCATACTTACCATACAATGTTAAACTACATAGAATTCTAGAACTATGTGTGGCTTGATTTATTCCCTTATAGGATACATGTTAATTTCCATGTGTTTTATCCTCGGGACTAGCCCAGGCTCCTCAAACTATCTCTTTAGTTTGGCACCTTGGCCATGATTCTTAAGGGATTACATGGTATGGCATGTGGAATTATTTTTTCTCATTCACATAAATTATATAATGGTCCTTCCATGTACTCCCCATATGGCATTTTCCCTTTCATCTTCATCTTTACTGCATAACATTAAACTACACGATATTTCTAGAACTATGTGTGGCTTGATTCCCATACTTATGGGATATGTAGGAATGCCTAAACATTTCATCCTGGTGTACATCACTAGGTTCTTTAACTTCTTTTTCCCTTTATTCCTTATCATATGGTATGATTTCTAAGACCTTAAACTAAGATCTCACCCATCCTACATGAAATTAAACTATTCTATCATGCTTTCAAGACATTAAAATGCAAACCATTCATGGTTCTTTCTGCATAACCTTAAAAGGTAAGTACCCCTTCATCCTTCTTGATGTTAAACATCATGACACATTTCCAAAATCCCCTTATTTCGTCCCCTTGGTTTAGTTCTCCACTTGGGAGTGTGTGGTGTGGTATGGGACTTCTTTGTCCTCATTCATGCCAGGCTATTTTTTTCAACACCTTACTCATTCCCCTTTGAGACATTTCTTTCATCTTTGTCCTTACCCCATGATGTTAAACTACATGACATATATAAAACTATGTAAGACTTCATTACCATTCTTATGGGATACGTTGGAATGCCCAAACATTTTTTCTAGGGTTTATCCTTGCGTTAGCTAACCCATTTTACCCATTTCCTCCACTCACCTTGTCAATTTGTCCACCCTTAACTGGCTACCCCTCAACCTCTATTATGCCTCATCAGTGTGCTCAGATGTGTTATGGTTTATGACCTAGAGTATTAGGTCTTACACGAACATAATTTCATTCCATATCCATGCTTCATGTTCCCCTTTATATGGGTCCACATAATTTCTCACATACGAAAGGACCCCCCAGTGGTACAAATGCTCAGCCTTAAGGCTTGCCTACCATTTTGGGAAAATGTCATAGAGAATCTTGGATGTCATTTTAAATAGGTTCCGGGTCATGAATATGGTCATTAGTCAACCCTCACTTCTTTGTTATCATCCTAGGTCATATGATATGGATATTAGGATTAAAATATATTCAATAGTTATCCTCCATCATTAAGCCAACCCCATTATGCTTGAATATTGGTTTCATGATTCACATCCCTTTCCATCTCACCATGTTCATAGAAAACTTTAACACCCTTGGTGTTATCCTTCTATTCATATTTTCTCATTGAGATGATTAACCGGTGTCATTGGATCATCATTGACTCCATACATTCATCTTCTAATACGTGCTTCCATGTGATGTAAAGATATTTTCCACCCTTGTTTCCCACATCAATCATGGATCATGTGGGCTTATGGATTTGGGTAGTGTTTGTGCATGTATAGAAGAGTCACACATCCTTTTGGTCTAGACTCTATGACCTTAAATGAAGAGATCTGATACCCTAGTCAAGGAATCATGACATTAAACTGTGTGCATTATCCTAGAAACTTTTGATGCGGTGTAGACTACTTTGTCCTCATTCACGACCAATTTATTTATGGCGTTGCATCAAATATTTTTTCTTCAAGATTCTTACCCTTTTGTTTTGAGCTCTATGACCATAAACTATGATCTCTTATGTCCTTATAATATGATGTTAAACTATGTTGTTTACATCTAGGATTTGTGATGACAACTTCCTACCCAAATAATATCTTCATTCGAGAAGTCATTTCCCCTTTGGCATTGGCCCTCTGCCATGCCACATTCAGAACTACACATGGCTTGATTCACACCCTTGTGAGGTACGTAGTGATGCCTGAGTACTTTACCTCCATCTCTAGCCATAGAGTCATGAATCTTTCCACATTTTTTTTTTGGGTTTTGGTTTTTCTCTTTGGAAGGGAACAATTTGATGTGGACTTATTTTGTCCTCATTCACATCAGTTTTATGTACTTCACTACAAATATCTCCCTTGGGGTTCCCTTTTCCTTCAATACATGACCTTAAACTATGTCCCCACCCTAGATAAGTTCATGATTCCCCATAAAATTTATGGGATGCTTTCGTTTCTTCACTAGAGAGGATTATCCCCACTAGTGTTTGTTTATAACCGCAATGTAATTCAATTATTATGTTCAACATGATTTTTCCCTTTTAGGATACATAGAGACACCCAAACACCTCTCTTCGGGCCCAGACATCAGTTCACTAACCCTTCCAGCACTTCTCCCCTCATTACGGTCCACATTATATGACCTTAAATTATGAATCCCTATTCTGTGTAACATGACTTTAAACTATTAACCAGGATCCAGTCAGTATAACCTTAAAATATTCACAACATCCTGGCCATATGACGTTAAACTATTCCATGTATCATTATCACTGTACCATGCTAAACTATGAATCTATCATCCTCATTGGCATGACGTAAAACTGAAATGAATTCTTAGACCTTGAAAAAGAGGTCATTTTTGGAGTAGATTTGATCTTTGTTTAAACTGATACACTCACCCAATACAATTTCATCACAGAGGCATAATTTCAAGAGTGTTGGACTTTATTAGAACATCCCATCATTCAATCAGCACGCTTTTCACACCATCTATTTCAAATCCTCATTTCCTTTCATGTTTGAAGGAACCCACTAATGGTTAGGATGCTTGGCCTTAAGGATCACTTACCATCCTGGGTCAATGTTCCGAAGGACATCAGACGACACTTCAAGTTTGGGAACATGTTTTTTAATTTGGTCAGTGGTCATCTGTTATTTTTTTGTTTCCATTTTAGGATAAATGACGCAAATGCTATGCTTTGAATTTTCTCAATATTTGTACTCCATTATCAATCCACCCACATTGTGTTTCTAACTTTGGGTATCGTAACTTACACCTACCATTACCATTAGTTTAGATGGATTCCAACACCCCTAGAATTATCCCACTCATGTAATAGATCATGTTGGGAAAGAGATCTTTGGTTTTTCTGAGAACTATATTCTCTAGTCATAACCCCCCTCTCTTCTCCTAGAAACTTCTAGTGGTCATTCAGACCTCAGGAGTTTGATAATTGGTTTTCAATCTCATGTTCATGGTGAATGATTACATGGTCATCCCTTGTTTCTAAAACTGGTCATAACCTGTGTGGGCTTAGGAATTGGTCATTGGATGTTTCACAGATACAATTAAGATGTAGTAATAAATGAAGATAAAAAAACTCATTCATAGAATCAAAATAAGTATGTGAGCATGAAATTATGTTTATTATTCCATGAAAATTATATCCCCCAGGATTGGACCCTACAATAAATGGGCTAACCTCTTTAATGGAAAATCTCATCCCCACTACTTTTTGGTGTGTGGCTTCTAGGAGTTATTGTCTTATTCTAAGGTCCCTCTCTTTATTGCTGGCCATGGGGCATAGTTCATTATCCCTAGTTAGTGCCCAATCCTTATAATCTTGGATTTTTTCCATTTCACAAGATTATTTCCTGTGATTCTCTTTCTATTATTCCAATCGAGCCTGTAATTGTGATATGATCTCTACTTGGGAGTCAATAAAGGAGGAGCGCTCATCTTGCCACATTCATAAGCACTAGATCTCTTATTTTCCCCCTGAATATTCTGGGGGTTGATTTCCTTCCTTTGCTACAAGCCAACATTGAGGCCATGCTTGTCCTCCCACACCTTCCTATTGAGGTAATCTCAAACGAGCACATGATGGAATCAGGCATCCACTCCTCCAGTGTATAGTTCATGCAGCTGGTGATGAAGTCTTACCATATAGATTATCCACCCCGATTATGGGGTGTTATCGATAAAGTCTTTGATTACCTTCTGTGACTGGTGGTGGATAAACATTACATCCTCATCATTATAAGTGGTCTTTTCCCACTCCTATGGTCTGGCCGACTCATATTAAAGAAATGCCTCAAAGAGCTCAACAATAGGATCTTCTTTAGGTTGGCCTTCATCGATTGACTCTAATTCAATGATGTCGACCTCACCAACTCTGGACTCTGTCATACTTGTGGTATCATTCATTTCCATTGGTATCCCATGAGGAACTATGACCAGGTCATCTTGGGCACTCGATTCTATATGGACCAGCATCCCTCTTTGGAGAGGAGCCTCAATTCCTCCAACCAATTTCACTAGAAGCATGTGTGCCATATTGAGAACTATTCAGATACAGGTCATGTTATTCAATTTGATTATGAAGACAACAGAGGCATCCATAAAGGGTTTTATACAATAGTCATGGACCTTTTAATATAAATTAATTAGGAGAATAAAAGTGTTTTATATTTTATTACTCAATGGAAATGATTTAAATACCCCTTAAACCTAATGCTTCCTCAAGAAGATTTGTTTACTTTATTTATAGAGAATCTTCACAATGAGTTTCACATTCCACTTATCAATATGAAATGCATTAGAGGGTTTCAGGACCTTGTGGTTATTTCTAAAATAGTGGAGGAATCCCTCACATAGAATAAAGATAAGTCCCAAGTAATTTTATCATCTCAAGGAAATAGAATAGGGAAAGTAGAGGCTGCCAATGTTAAACTTAAATAGGCCCCTGTACCTGCTACCGCTCAAAATCCTACACCATATCATTTGGTTCCACCTCATGAGTATCCACAACAAAAAATGCCTTATTAAGATGATAAAAGAGAGTATAGGTAAAAATAGTTTGAGGAGATAAATAATAGGGTCTATCATTTCTAAAATGACCATGTCCTTGACTGCTTTATCTCAAAATTGGAGAAAAACATTTTCATGTTTCCAAAGACCATGAAAACTAGCAAGAATAGTGATGAAGATGTCCTGAACAATTTCCACTTACATAATGTAATAGGGAACAACATCTAGGAGTGTTTTGTTTTTAAATATATCCTATAAAATATGGTTGAATTCGGGAAAGTTAATCTTGGAAGTCCACATGCATAAGTGGCATGTTTTTATATCACTAATCCAGTAGAGGAGTATGAATGGAATAAAGTTAACTTCAAGGGTATATAGATGTTAAATGAATTGATGTTTAGAACAATGATAAACCAAACCCATGCTATTCTCATAGAATAGTTGTAATAGCCAACCATACCCCTGTCTGACTCCGCTATAATACAGATGACTCCATCAGTAGCTCAGTCCTCAAAAATATAGTCTTCAAAAAAAAAAAGAGTACATAAGAGAAAGAATCATACATAGTAAGATGAAATGGTTCCAAGTCCAAAGATAAATTTTAATTTAGATGAATTAATTCCAATATTCCTAGGAGCATGAGCACCACCTCATCAAATGGTACAATAAGAGTAAACCTTCCAAACAATATCTCCATCAGATTATGAGTTTATCTTCAATTTCATTAATGTTGTCCACTTAATGGATAACTTCTAAGATGATGAGAATAATTATAAACCCAAATTACCTACACTTTATTATGGAACTGGTGAAAGAGGCTTTCAGAGTTGATGATACATGGAAATATGAATTCATTCCTAGATTCACTACTCTAAACAATTCCATACTTGAACCGTCTACGTGGACAAAAATAATGGGAGAGATCTCTAGAGAGCTTAGTAGGAGAAATTATGTTCCACCACACATGAAAGGGTCTTCTCGGACATGATTGTATTGGAATATCATCTATAGTATACGTCAGTGGATAATCAACTTTGGGGTATAGGTAGACCGAGTCGACTTAATCAACTAAGAGAAGAATCACCTTAAACTCCTATTCTATGGGCTGATCCATCCACATAAAATACTTAATCTCCTAAAGTACCCAAAAAATAGCATCCTTATGTAGAGAATCATAGACCTTTGGACTATAAGTATGATGTTTGGAAGTAATTATCCCAAATTCCAGACAAGTTATCAATCTTGTATGGTTTGAATATATCAAAATACCTCAAGGAATCACTCACTGAGGTTTTTTTTCAAGCCCTCAAGAATTTTATGTAGAGATTTCTTATGACTAGGTGTATTATGTTGAGAATGATCCTGAAAAATTATAGAAGGCCCTCTCTTTTATAGATTTTTATGAGGATTCCATCATATAGGGATGCATCTGAACCTTGTATATATCTAGAAGGATAAATGACATTGATTTCTGATGAGCTTTAATTAAAAATGAATCATACAATCCAAATGATTTATAAATTATATTTTAATGAATCTCACTTGTACCCATATAATTTAATTTTATAGGGTTATGATAAGAACAAGTAAATTCCTCTTGGAAAATTCAGACTTGGAGCTCAGTTCAGAATGTAGAACCCCCAATCACCCTCAGAGGGGAGGGGTGAATCAGGGTGTAAAATTTTTCTTCTAAAGTGAAGGATATTGTTTTCACATTGGTAGTAACTTGTTAAACCTACTCATTGGAGTAGTATAGTAATAAAATATTCACATGCAAAGAGAGAACAAAATGGTTTTACTTGGTTTAAAACTAAATTCTAGTCTAAGGAGAATACACTGATAGTGTTTCATTCGTACCTAAATCTACTAATATTCACTAGATGTGGAATAAATAAGTTTTGACCCAATAATTCTATTCTATACACACTACCTTTTCATGGTTTTAGGGATATCCCACTGTGTCCCTCAGAATACTTCTGTTAACTCCCTAAGATCACTTCTTTGAGAGAAGACTAACCCAGTTTATCAACTTGAAGTTCACTTCAATAGTTTGGAATTAAATTATTTATCACTGACTTATCACATGACTCTACTTGAACCATAGACCTAAGTTAATGCATTTTGAAAGCCCTATCCTCATAAACCTGATGTTCAATACTGCCTTTTTCAAATCTCCTTCGTGAATATCCTTACCTTCATGTAGATCTTTACCTTCACATAACAAACTATCTTCACAAGATAATTTCTTTTGTGGAACAAACTATCTTAGCAAAGCTCACAAATTCAACTTGGAATAACCCATCATCACAAAGAACTCATTAATAAAAATTGTTATCATCAATCAAGACTAAAGTAACCATTTCATGATACTCAAGCTTGCATGGAATGTAAGATTCATGAAGCTCCCTTTGCATTGTGAAATCAGAGAATTTCTGGATTTTCCTTGAAAAATTCATGATAATGAAGTAGAGGTAGCCTCATATTTATAGGCTTGACCATTCGCAATTCTCCACTACCCATTAGTAGATTTTATTGATCTTTCAAAAACATATTCCCAATGCTCCTCCTATTGAAATTATCTATGGAAATTTTCTATTTGTGATGCTCCTTGTAACCATATAACATTCCCTCAAACCCCCCACATGCCACAATGCTCCAATTTTCATAATCACAGAGATCATCATCACCATTCACGATGCTCTGATTTTTTATTGTTCATGATGCCCATCACTGTCATGTAGATCAACATCATCTTTCTTTCATCCTTCATGAAACAAAATTCATGAATACCATCTTCAAGAAACTCATTTATTTTCAATATTTTCTTATGGAATTTAATGAAATCCAATTTTCATGATAAAATCCAACCTCCAAATTTTGGACCTGAAAAATTTGGCAAACACTCAGAAAGGACACCACCTTCAATACTATTTTCAGATTGAACTATAAAATACCGTACTTTGAAAACTCTATGATCTTCCATATGAGGATTGAAAAAAAACACAAACCATACTCCATTTCCAGAAAAGGGAAGACATTGTTACAAACCCACCCCCATTGGGTTTGTTGGAAATCTGCAGATAAATTCAATGTAGCACTAGTTTCAAACAAAACCTGATACGTGAGAAACAAAACATCCAAAAATCTAAGTATACACGAGTAAAGATCAGTGTAGAAAACAAGAGGAGCATGAATCAGTTTCTCAATAATTGGAGTGCTTAAATATGTCCAAGTTAAGCTCTAATTCTATTTTAAAAGCATTTATGACTTGAATTGTTTCCTCATAACACCTGATTCTCATCGTGTCACAGAATAATTTTCTGTTTGGTTCAAAAAACCTACAACTACTTTCTCCATCCTCCATTTTACTGCAACCAGAAAACCATACATTTTTCATTCTCCCCTAACTTTGAACCAATTAAAATCATTGAATCTAATGTGACAGATCTTGTACCAATGTTGGTAGAACTTGTTAAGACTATTTATAAGAGTAATGTAGTAATAAAACATTCACATTAAAAGAGAGAACACAACAGTTTTACTTGGTTCACCATGAAGGGCTAGTCTAAGGAGAATACACCAATAGTGTGTCGGCCATACCTAAATCCGATAATCTTCACTAGATGTTGAATACAAAAGTTTTGACACAATCAATCTGTACTAAAAACACTACCTTTATAAGTTTATAGGGATAACACACTGCGTCCCTTAGAACACTTCTGTCAACTCCCCCTAGCTCACCACTTTGAGAGAATCCTAACTAAGTCTATCAACCTGATGGCCAATTAAATGGTTTTACATTAAAGACTTTTTCCCCAAACTCATAACAAGACTCTTCCTGCACCATAGAACTAAGTTGATGCACTTTTAAAACCATGTCCTGTTAAACCTAATGTTTAGTAATACCTTTTTAAAAGCTCGTTTGTGAAGCCCCTTACCTTCATGAAGATCTCTGCGTTCACAGAACAAACTATCTTTGCAAAGCTCACTTCCTTCATGGAACAAACTATCATCATAAAGATCACTAAGTCAATGTGGAATAATCCATCATCACTAAGTACTCATTAATCAAAAGTGTTTTCATCATTCAAGACTAATGTATTTTTTTCACGATGCTCAAGATCAAATGGAATGTCAGATTCGTGAATCTCCCTTAGATTCACAAAATTAGAGGGTTTTGGAATTTTACATGAAAAAACTTGTGAGAATGAAGTATGCATAGGATCATATTTATAGTCTTGTCCATTTGTGACGCTTCACCACCTATTAGTGGAATTTTTAGGTCTTTCAAAAACATCTTCATGGTGCTCCTACTATTGTGAAGATCCATGGAAATTTTTGGTCTATGATGATCATCGTGACCACAAATATTTACATTAAACAATCACACACCACAATGCTCTAATTCTTGTAATCCTAGAGATCACCATCACAATTTACAATGCTCCATTTTTCATCATTCATGATTCCTGTCACCGTCTTGTAGATCACCATAAACTTTATTTGATCCTTTGTAAAACTAAATTTGCAAATCACATCTTCAAGAAACTCATTCCTTTTCCATATTTTCATAATTCCTTCAAGGATATCCACTTTTCATGATGAAATTCATCCTTCAAATTTTGGACCCCCAAAATTTGGAAAACACTGGGAAATGACGCCACTGTCAATATTATTGTCAGCTTAAACTATAAAATCCATTACTTTGAAAACTCCCTGATATTCCATGTGACGATTGAAAAAAACACAAACCATACTCCATTTAAATAAAATAGTAGCCTTGTTTCTAATATGGGATCTCATGTTTGATTGAAAATTCATAGTTGTTAGGTAAGATACATCCTTCAACGTTCTACTTGGAATACCTTGGATACACTATCATGTAACTATCCCCTCATCATACATACAATGTATAAAATATTGTATCAATGAAAAAATTAGGGCATTTTATGATGATGAATCCCATTTTAAATCCTATGGATTACAAAAAAATTAATATATAATTCAACCATAAGGAAGTGAAGTAGTCCATGCCTGACAATGTCGCATGAGTTAATGCCCCAAATGGTCTGGAGATCATTCCAGCTAACCCTTTAAAATAGATTTGTGCAGAGTACATGTTCCCCATCAACCAATTCGAAGAAGTGGGTTCAAATTTGAGCACCCATCCAGTTAATTTTGTGATTTCAATTGTAAAAACTGATCTCAAAAACACTGGGGAGGTTATTAAATCTCCAATAAGTAATGAAATCTTGGATGGAAGTGTCTTCATTTTATCCCCCAATATTTAAAACATCCATATTAATTTATCTATGCTAGAAGAAATTATAATGAAAATGGGAGGAAAAAAATATGCTCATTCTCAATCCCTTATTTCCCCTTCACAGATCCAAAAAATCCCTACATCAGTAATCAATCCAGAAATGGTTACTTAATCTTTAGGATGTCCAAATTTCTAATCCTACCCTAGCCCTGAGAATATTTCTTCAACAACTAATTCTCAGGAAAAGTTATAAGAGTTAAAGCATGAGGAAGAGGAAGAGGAGGAAGACCTATGGAATTCCCCTCTAGAATCAGAGGGAGGTGTCTCCATCACTTTTTACGAACTCAGAGAGATAAATCTTGGCATAGATAAAGACCCATGACCCAATATGATCAGTTCATTCATGAATGATGAAGAATACGAGGTATATAATTCCTTCCTAAAGCAACATTGGGACTTTTTTCTTGGAATTACACAGAGATTCTAGGACTTGATCCCAAGGTGGCCACCCATCACTTGGGGTTTCCATAAGATCTTTGGGGATACAAATAGGGAGTTATAAGGACACACAAAATTCATACCTCCAAAATTTAGGTTGAATTGGAAAAGATCATAAAAGATGACTTCATATGATAGGTACAATTTCCAAAATGTCTATACAATATTGTCCAAGTAAATAATAAAAATGATAAGTTTAGAGTTTTCATCAAGTTCATAGATCTTAGCTGGAAGTGTCTGAAATATGACTTCATAGTTCCAATCATGGAACTCCTCATAGATTAAACAGATGATTATCAGGACCTCTCTTTAATGTATTGTTGTCTAGTGTACAACCAAATTTGAATGGACCTAGAAGATTAATAATACACTACCTTCAAGGGCCCCTAAAGGTATTCTGATATCGGTTAATTCCCTTTGGCCTAAACAACACCAGTGCCACATACCAACGTTCCATGCATCACATCATCAAAAACATCATGGGGAATTTTATCGAATTCTATGTTGATGATATAGTGGTTTATTCACGAATACTTTTTGACCACCTAACTATCTTGTATACTATCTTCAACAAGCTACAACAACATATCTTGACGATAAACCCCTTAAAATTTTATTTAGGGGTAACCTAGGCAATGTTTATAAGCATCATCATATGCCATTTTGTTATCAAATTTTACCTCAAGAAAACAAAATATATCCTTAGATTGTCACCTCCTTGAAAACTAAAATAATTGAGAGGAATTCATGGATACTTGGATTACATATACTGTTTCATCTCCAATCTCATAGTGAAGTATTTTACCTTTACTAAACTAATGAATAAGGGGGTCACATATCAATGGACCAGTGAATATCAAGAATAATTTGAAAACCTCAAGAAATACATCTTAATCCCACTGATATTAATGTCACTTATTAAGGTAAATTCACTAATTCTATATGTGATGACCCTAGAGTGATCACTGGGAACCTTCTTTGGGAAAAAAACAATGATAATAATGAAAACAACCTTTATTATCTCATTCAAACGATGCTCAACATTAATACTTGTTATTTATATACTGAGAAGATATTTCTGGTGTTAATATTCACATTTCAGAAACCGAGACACTACATATAGCACCATTGGGTCCAATTGGTCCATTGAAATATCCTGCTCAAATATATCTTCATCCTCCCTATGTTAATAGGATGTATGGCATGGTGAGTGGGTATTTTTCAGTATTTTGATATGCAATTTGTGCCACAGAAAGCAGTGAAAGTCCAGACCTTGGAATATTTTTTATGTAGAAAACCCATATGTAAAAACAATGTCATTTAATACTAAATTTCCATATGAGGATATATTCTCGGTTCAATGAAGCCCCTAAACACAAGAAATTTATTTTTGCAGTACATCTAGTATCCCAATAGGCAGGATAATGGAAGACCCTAATCACAATAAATTTAGGTTAGGGATTGTGCTTATCTCCCTAGTAAATCCAACTTTACCTTAGTCCTTCCTTTTATGAGAAGGTTGTTCTAACAAGGAGGTTGAATATGAATCCCTCATTAGAGTCCTAGAATAGACACTCCAAATACAAGTGGGACACATAGTAGTGAAAGGTTACTTAGAGTTGGTAATCAAACATATCAATGGGGATTAAACCATCAAAAAAGAAGAACTTATGCCCCTTATTGACTAATGATAAAGTTCCCCTAAAAGTCAATATTAAATCACATTGTATGATCATAGAATTACTAGGCAGATGAATTGGTGAATGCATCTATGGCTATGGAGGATCCAAACCAGGATAGAACTATCATCAACATCACCCCTCACCAAATGGTCTCACCTTTTCTTCAAGTCATAATAGAATAGATTAATGAATTCAGTCCTATACCTAAGCCATAAGGTCCTACCACATGGTGGATAATTCCCATTATGAACCACCTTCAAGATGGAGCGATACCATTGGATAGAGTTGGGGAAAAGAAAATTTGTTGGAAAATTGACAAATTCAATCTTCATGATGAACCAAATCACTAGAAAGTCCTATATAAATGAGGCTTTGATGGATTCATTATTAGATGTATTGATGGAAAAGAGAACATTGATATCATAAAAAAAGTGTGTACCGAAGCATGTGTCACCCACCAATCAGGGATCAAGATTTCCCATCAAATCTAAAGGCTTGGGTACTACCGGACAACTGTGAAATAAGATTGCACATAGTTCACCAAGAAATTACATTCCTTCTAAGTTCATGATATCTTCATCCATTAACTCCTAGAGTTTCTAAATTTATCCAAATACTCCTAGCCATTTTCTATATAGAGAATGGATGTAGTGGGACCATAACCTCTGGATATGGCCATACAATTCAAATACATCTTAAATTATACTGATTTATTCTCTACATGGGATATGTAAATACCCCTCAAATAAGTTGAGGCCAAAGCATTTTCAGCTTCGCAAAGGTCAATATCATTAACAGATTTGGTGTCCCTCATACAATAATAATGAAAAATGGAACCAACTTCTATTCATCTGAGGTGGAAAATCACTATTAGTAATATAATATCAAATCTAACAATTCATCTTACTATAAAATAGCGGCTAATGGATAAATAGAGGCCATAAACAAGTCCCTATCAAACATACTCTAGAAAATAGTGGATAAAGATAAAAAGCCTTGACCTAAAAATATTTTACATGCCCAATGGGAATACTAAAATACAACTCATATTTCCAAAAAAGTGACCCCATACTCTTTAGTTTACGAAACATAAGCAGTCTATTCTATTGAGGTTCAATTACCATCGCTCTGTATTTTCATTGGTGACTAGATATCCATTGATGAACAATCCAAGAAAAAACTAGATGAATTGAAGTATCTTAATGAGGAAATATTTCACACCTTACATCACTTGTAAGTCTATTAAAATCAGACGGCATAATCATTTTATAAGAAGGCCCACCTATATTCATTCCTCCAAGGAGAACTGGTAGTGGTATTTATAACTCCAATGATACCAAGAAATAAGCCTCAAAATATTGAACTAAATTGGGAGGGACCTTACTCCATACACAAGGTCCACTCTAATGGATCTTAATTATTAATCTCAATAGATGAATAAATCATTATGAACTAGACCAATGTATGGTTTCTAGAGAAATATTTCATGTAATCACCTGGAAATTATCTCATCTACAATACATTAAACTACATAGTTTTTCTTTTTTGTGTAACCTTAAAAGAAATAATCTAATGTATTAGATATAATACATTAAACTCTGTAGTTGGTATTATTCGAATGACCTTAAAATGAATGACATAACGTCCATGTGACATGATGTTAAATTCTATGGAATCGTTATACTCATTGATGATGATAAAATGCATGAAATATATTCCAAGTCATATGACTTAAAACTATAATACAACATATTCCTTAATCATGTGACATTAAAATTAATGGTTAAAGTATTTCTCATTTAAGGTTAAGAAACCTTTGGAATACCATGAGTTGAGATATTCCTCACGATCCCTTAAATATTTCCTTCCATCACAGGTGTAAGACCCAATCACATCCCTCTAACCCCTTAGTGGGTCGAGATTACCTCTTAGCTAAACAAGAGGAATAAAAGATGGTAAAATCCCATGTGAAATCCCCACTCACATCATTGTGACTACATAATTGAACTTAGGCCCCCATTATATGTAAAATCCCCAACATTATCATGATGTTTCTGAATATCATAAAACTACACAGCCAACATCTTCAATGAATGATGATGAACTGCATGATCTTTTAAATAACTATGTATGGATTTATTAACATTCCAATGATATACGTAGTAACACCCGTAACTCCCATATTAGGTCTAACTGTGATAAATAAAAAAAATATCCTTTTCCCCTGTGTATAAATTAGACCTGTATAGGAAATTTTCCTAGAACTATGAATGGATTGATTCTCATTACAATGAGATATGTAGTGATGCTTATACCTTATATCTTGGGCCCAACCATCATTCTCAAAAATATAAATCCCCCATTTCCCCACATCAAACCATGATTTATGTAGGGAACAATTTTCAAGAACTTTGAATGGATTGATTCTAATTCTATTGTGATGTGTAGTGATGCATGGGTCCTATACCTTGGTCAAGCCAAAATATTCATTTCCCCATTGGATGACCCATATACTTACCACTACATGTTAAACTAAAAGACCAACATCCTTGATGCATGATGATAAATTTCATGATCTTTCTAGAACTACCTGTGTTTTGATTCCCATTCCAACATGATATGTAGTGATGCTAAGATCTGTAATCTTAGGTCTAACCACAACAACAAAACACCCCACTACCCGTATATGAGTCATACCTATGTAGGGAACCTTCCAAGAACTACATGTTTCACAACCCATCCTAGAGGGGGCCATTTCATGACTACCCCAAGACCACCTCCAATAGTCTAGGGACTGGGGACTAGAACCGAATAGGAATATACCACAAGTGGTAGGCATTAGCCTAAGGTACCTTTATGAACTCACTCATCTCTAGGCCACAAATTATGAAATGAAAAAAAAGTAAATAATGCATACAAACCACTATATTCCACAACCAGTGTACAACAGTGAAAGTACTGGAATGTAAACAGGGACAGAATACAATCCCACCAAAGAGTCTATAAAAAAGACCAAAAAACATTGTAATGTATTTCCCACATCATCTCAGTCTAGGAATGTGAATACACAAATTCTTGAAACTCATCCACAAAAAACCCTACCTGATCCAACCTAAGGGAAATGGTATTGGGAATGATATCTGAAGTCATAAGATCACACCTTATCTATTTTTCCATGATAAGCACCACCTGGTCCTAGTCCTCCTAGGACTATATCAAATGGTTGATTGTATGCATAAGACACGACATATGCAAGAAATTCTCATGCATGGGTGAATAAAACAATACTCATTAGGATACCCTGAAACCAAAAATGAAATTCCATGACGGAAAGTACACCAAAATAAATACCATGAAGTAAAGTTCCACAAAGGAAATACCATAACAGAAATGCACAGTCATCTCCAAACAGGTGTATTTCCACCACACTTGTTGTAAAAACATATAGATATTCTCATTTCAATAATAAAAGTCTAGAGGTAATCCACAACCAATTACCAACAATAGGATTCTTCTTAAAGCATGCTCATTTTGGGGGAAATCACTCATCGATCCATAATATCATTAGAGACAATCACGAAGAGGTTTATATCATTTGGGACCTACCCAAAAGAGAATGCATTGGTCAAGGAATATTAGGATACCACAAAGAGGGGATCATGGCTAGATATGCTGAGGGATACCATGGAGTGTGCCCAGATATACTAGGGAATACCACTAACCCAATATAGATGAATTCACAATATATGGGATCACACTCAGACACCGTAAGGGATACCATGGATCATTCCCAGATACTCTGGGGGATACCATGTACCCTACTGATGTGACCCACTAGGTGGAGGATCAGTGCCCTACTAAAGAAGGTTACACGATTCCACAGACTCCATTATGGGTGATAGAGGATCATACTCCAGTTTGGGGGGGGGGGGATGTCTGACTCTATCTGGGAATTAACCTCTAGAGGAGATTATAGTTCTGTTATGTGGATGTAATATTTTATTGAACCCTCCAGGAAAGGACCAAAGGAAACACTATCAACCACTATTATTCGAAAATAAAAACTCACCACATAATCTCAAAAGGAAATTCTCAATTTCAGGGTCCCAAAAATTCATAAATATCATAAAATGGACATACCATTTGAAATTTATGGTGTTGTAAAGTTTTAGAAGGTGGTTACTAGGCCTGTGGACTAACCCGAGGTTGGTCCACAGAATGTCGCGGTCGAATGTGGTGGTCGACCACCCCCTGCTGCCACAGTCGACCTTAGAGGTTGACCACCTTGGGCTTCCATGGTCGACCATGGCATTTTACCTCCCCCCAACTATCGTGACTGTATGACAGTAGGAGCTACCGTGATTCATGATCGAACGATACAGTCGACCATGGCCTGACTCCATCCTGGTTTCCTCATTTCTAACATGTATCTAACCCAACCCATTGGGCCTGGACCTTTTTTTGGCCCTAACCACTATGTGTTGGCTTGGACCATATTCTCTCCACTCCAGCATGGATTTCTCCCCTGGTATGGCTTGCTTCGCTCCTGCCCATACCGCTGGCCCTCCACATCGCATCACCTCCATGTCCCTAGCCCTACTGCATCCCACGACCACTACGCATGGCCTCTTGAATAGTCTTCAGTTTCTAACCCTACTATCTCCCACATGACCCCTTTCATTTATGACTCCACCATCCAACTTGTCGACTACCTCATCGTCCCCTTAGACTGGCCCGCTAGACCCATGATGTTGCTCGCTAGGAACGATCTGAGCCGCAACCCCGAACACCACTGTGTTTCACCACATGCACCTCCACGCACCACTATCCTAGCCAAAAAATAATTCACTATCACCATCACACCTTTTTTGCATCATTACAAACTTGGATCCACAGTTTCCATTCGTTACGCCAAGAATCAAGGATGCAACGATCGATCATTAACATAGGGTTTTTAAAGTATGGGGAGAAGATAAAGAACATGTAAAGAATACAAAAAATCAGGGTAGAAAATCACATGAACATCCAATGAATTAAACTAGGACTTTGTTCATGTTAGCCTCAACATGATCTTGTTAGAATGAAGATCGAAGAAGAAAATAAAGGAAACTCTCAAAAATAATCCCACAAATATAATTCATCCCAAAATGATTTAACCGTGGGATAATATATTTTTGGATTAGTCTAGTTCATCGTAGAATTTAATAATGGGGAAAACAACTCAAAATATCTTGCCTTACCTCAAGTGGGATTGATCGTTGACAAAGAGAGAAGCTGCATAGTCATTGTTCATCAATCCTTGATCCGTAGAATTTGAGGCTTCATCGATTGATCAATATGTCATCATTCGCAAACATTTTTTCAAGAGGTTCTTCTACACATCTCTGAAGAATTATTGGTTTATGGTGATATCCTTTAATTCTTAAAAAATAATTAATTAAAAGAAATTATCTAATTTATTTATATTATTTAATTATGATTATGTCCTTTTTGAGATTTTCAACAGAAGACCTGTGCTGACCAAAGTTATGTCACACCTTGAGTAAAACAACTATTGATAGCTCAATAGTGTCCTTATATTTCTGATTTGAGCAACTATTTAAAAATTATTCTTCATTTTCAGGAAAACTGGGCGTGCATGCTATTAAAAGTTTAATATATTTAAAATAATTGTTTCTGGAACACTAGGACTTGGAATCACACGCCATCTTAGCACCTGGTCTTTAGATCAATCTATATAATTTCTAAGAATAGTTCATGAAAAATATAAGGTTTTACATTCTCATCACCTTGGGGATTTAAGTCTCCCAAATCCAGAACAAGGGATACTCAAAAAATGAGGGTACTGAGCATGAATCTGAGCCTTATTATCCCATGTGATCTCTTAGATATTCCCATGTTTCCAATAAACACACACCAAAGGAATATACTTCCCATGAAGGATATTCACCTTCCGATCCTCAAAATCCACTGGGTACACCAGAAAAGTTTCTCTATCCTCAATGTTTTGATCAACTGAGTCAATGACGTACGATGGTCCATATACGTAACTCCTCAAATATGAAATTTGGAATAAATAATATACCCAATACAACTGTGGTGGTAGATCTAAGTGGTACACCACCTCGTCAACTCTACATAGTATTTGGAAAGGGATGATGAATCTTAGAGATAACTTGTCGCCCCGACCAAATCTCATTAATCCGTGTTGAGGTGAGGCTTGAAGGAACATGTGGTCTTCTTACTCGAACTATGAAGACCTCAACTTCCTTTTAGCATAAGAATGATGTTAGATCTATGTAGTCTTAATCCACTCTTGGATGATCTTCCCTTTCTCTGTGGTAGCTCGCACTAACTTTGGCCCCATGTGTGCTGACTCTCCTAGGTTGGTCTAGCAAAGTGACGACCGAAAGGGTCACCTATACAAGGCCTCAACTGGTACCATAGAAATAATAGAGTGATAGCTATTGTTTTATGAAAACTACACTAGTGGTAGGTGATCCTTCCAACTACATCCAAAATCCAACATGCACACCCGCAACATGTCCAACAGAACCTAAATAGTCTTCTCAGTCTGACCATCCGTCTATGGGTGAAACACTGTGCTCAAGTGTAAATGAGTCCCAAAAGCCCCATAAAATACCTTCCATATCTGAGATGTAATGTGAGCCTCATTATTAGAAATAATCATCGATGGGACTCCATGGAGTCGAACTATCTCTTACATATAGTGGAGTTTTAGGATCCCTATTGAACTCTGCTCTTGGATAACTAGGAAGTGAGCCTACATGGTGAGTTAGTCAATGATAACCTAGATGGAATCATTTCCCCTATATGTACATGTTAAACCCATCAAAAATTAAATCAATATCTCATCCCACTTCCATTACAATACCTCAAGGGGTTGGGATGAACTCACTGGAACCTAGTGCATAACCTTCACATCTTGACAAGTGCGGAATTGAGAGACAACCTCTACCACTCTGTTCTTCATCCCTATCCCCCAAAACTAACTTCAAAGGTACTGTTACATCTTTTCCATACCTAGATGTACAAAAAATGGGGATGTATGAAACTACCTCAGAACCTCCTCCCGCAATATTACTGGTACCACTGTGCACTCTCTAAAATTAATGACGTGTTCCTGAACTTTCAAATATCCATTAGGAGCATGCCCTATGGAAAAATGAGTACATAGGTTCTCTTAGTCGATATCCCCAAGATGTGACTCCCTAAATCATTGTATGAGTGGAGGGGTGAAAAACATCAATTGGAGGTATGGTTCTCCATCTCCATCCATAAAGGATAACTTAATTCATTACCATGTAATCATAGTGACTATGATGATATCTGAAAGAATTCTTCAGTATATCCTCATATCATACTCTCAACTAGTGATAGCCTCAACCAAGGTCGATTCAAGAACCACTGTGCCCCTCTCAACTAATCGAAGAGGTCATCGATCCTTGGTAGTGGATACTGGTTCTTCACAGTCACCTAGTTTAGGTGATGGAAGTCAACACATAACATTAGGCTTCCCTATTCCTTCTTAGAAAACAATACTGGGTTTTCCCAGGGTGAAACACTGGGTCTCACAAATACATTCCTTTGAAATTCCTAGAACTATACCCTCATCTCACGAAGCTTTGTGGGATCCATCCGATATGCATGTATAGGTAATTGATTCCACTCTAGGTTATAGAACAATATATAATTCAACCTCTCTATAGGGAGGTAAACTTGGAACATCCTTTGGAAATATGACCTCATACTCCACCACCACTGTAGGAAAATGAGGAATCATATAATCCACTACACCAAGGGTGAGGCTAGCCAAATGATGAGTAATCAGATGCATACTTCTATGTGTGAGTCCATCCTATACTGCATGCATTTCCTTTTCCCCAAAAATGAAAAAACTAGTCCCATCACTACAGACACACCACACTCTATACCTAAAACAATCAATCTAAGCACGAATCATAGATAACCAATCCATACCAAGAATGACGTTGTAAGGCCTCAACGCCACTAAAAATAGATCCCAACAGAAAATCTCACCTCCAAGAGTCAGGTCACATTGTCATCTCAATATTTTTATCATAAAATCTTATCCCATATGATTCACTAAGCATAGGTCGATTCAACAGTTCAATCAGAGTCTCGGGGTCCCAAACAAGGTTCATGGAAAGAAAGTAGTGACTAGAAATTATGTCTATCAAAACTACAACTAAGGTGAAAAATACACATATCGTACCTAGAATCATCCCTAGATCCCATGGTACATAAGCCTCCATTGGATGCAGCTAGCCTCATCCCTATCCACCAGCTCCCTAAGCCTGATGTGGACCACGTGGGGGTGGTGGTGATAATGGGTCGATCCTCTAACCACCTCATACTACCATTACTGCTTCTCTTCCACATACAAAACCCTACATACCACCCTTATCCTAGCTCTGTCTCTTCCTCGGCAGTCCTTAGACCATCCCTCAATCAGCTTTATGACTGGTCATACAATCTCATTCCAGATGTCCCTGATCACCACATGTTTAACACATTCTGTGTCTAGGATGTCTCAAGCCTCCCCGGTATCCCTACACTAGTAAAAATTCATTATGGGAACATCCTCTAAAGTTCCTGAACCACCTAGATCCCCATGAATGATGTAAAATTCTAGCTGTTGAGGTCTCTGTTACCCGATTCCCACTGGTAGCTTCCACTACCAGTGTCCGCTTCACTAGAAAACTCTCTAAACGAAGGGATCACTCAAGTACCCAATCATAATAAGGAATTATGAGGGATACCAATGATTCCATGATGTACTAGTATAAACCCTTCTCAAAGGTCCAAGCCTTGAAGAACTGGTCACGTACCATTTCTATGGAGTAGGGATAAAGATCAGTAAAACTCACTGAATACTCTACCACAGTCATGCCTTCCTACTACAGATGTAGGATATCCTGTATGCGTAATGATCAAAACATGGAAAGATGGAATGAATCTCTAAATATATTCTCAAAGTATATCCTAGAGAGAGTTTCATCTTCTTGAGACTCTATCACCAAGCCCCACCATCTCCCCACAGAGCTCAGAGGAAAACACATAGCGAGGAATTCCATCTCATCGGTAGGCATCCTCACAAGAAAAAAACATGGGTGACCACCTCCAGCCAATCCTTCTCTAACTAGTGGTTTAACTCACCCTAAAACTGTGGATATTTCTACCTCTGGAATATGTGATACTCACTCAAACTCCATGCATCTTCAACTGGTAGTGTTGGTAGTAGTTGCTGCTCGATGGGTGGTAGTATAGCTGGTAAACCACCCATAGGTGCCATATATGGTACATTCCTCTGTATTGAAACCTCTTCACTAGGAGGATAATCCTCATGATCATGTATTTTAATCCTAGATGGCTGTCTATATAGATGCATCCTGAAATAAAATAAGATGTACCACGATCTATATAGTATGTCAGGAGATCTGACTCAAGAAGTACAAAGAAAACCAAACCATTCCTATATGATGTAAGTACCATTATTTTTACCACAACTAGTGATTTAATGAATCGAGAAAACTATTAGGTGCTCATAGTCCTAGTGTATTGATACATCGACCACCACACAAACACTGGATTCCCTGGCCTGAAATCCAAACTTGAAACACTTAACATTGTTGCCCCAAACAAAACCCATAGACTCCCGATCTAAACGTAGAACCAACCTCCAATGATACCACTCTATCACGACCCATCCTAGAGGGGCCCATGCCATTACAACCCAAATCTCACATCCAATAGGCCAGGGGATGGTGACTAGCATCGAGTAGGCATACCCCAAAAATTCAAGGCATTTTCTTAAGGAACCCATATTCACTCACCCATCTCCAAGATAAAAATGATGAAATGTAATAACACTAAGTAAAAAGTGCATGCAGAAAATTGTATCCCACAACCAAAGTACAAGAATAAAAGTAATGGAAACTAAATAAGGCCCAAATACAATCCCATGAAAAAGATTCTATAAATAAGTCTAAAAAAATATGGTAATTTGTTTCCCATGTCATCCCAGTCTAGGAAAGTCAATGAACAAGTTTCTAAAACTCATCCAAATAAAACCCTACCTGATACAACCTAAGGGAAATGATACTGGGAATTTTTTCTAATGTCATAGAAGCACACCCCATCTCTCTAGCCTCCCTAAGAACCATCTAGTCCTAGTCATCCTAGGACTCCGTTAAAGGGTCGATCATCTACACAAGACACGACACATGCAGGAAAATCCTCTGTTTGGGTGAGTAAAAAAATACTCAGTAGGAAACCCCAAAACCATAGTGGAAATACCAAAATGGAAATTAACACAATGTAAATACCATAAAGAAATGTATCAAAAAGGAAATACCAGGAATGAAATAAACAATCAGCTCCACAAAGGTGTATGTCTACCACACATGTAGCAAGAACATCCATATATACTCATTCCAAGATTCAATGTCTAGAGGTAATCCATAAAAAATTACCATCCATAAGATTCTTCTTGAAGAATGATCATTTTGGGAAAATTTACTCCTCAATCCATGATATCATCAGAGACACTCACAAAGAGTTCTATATCATTTGGGCCCTACCCAAATGAGAATGTATTGGTCAAGGAAGATTATGATACCACAAAGTGGGGATCACACCCAGATACACCGGGGGATTCCAAAGATCATGCCCATATATACAAGGGGATACCCTGTACCTAATTTGGATCAATTTTCAATGTAGGGGATCATGCCCACATATCGTGGCTAGATACACTAGGGGATACCACATACCCTACAGAAGCGACCTATTAGGTGGAGGATCAACGCCCTACTCATGGAGGTTATGTGATTCTAGATACTCCACTAGAGGTGATATAGGATCACACTCCTATCCCAAGGAGGGATGCCTGATTCAATCTAGGACTCGACCTTTATAGGGGATTATTGTCCAGTGATGTGAATGAAATATTGTACTAAAACCTCAAGGAAATGACTAAATGAAATTATCTCAGCCACTATTTTCCCAAGATAAAAACTCACCACATCATCTCAAAAGCACCGTCTCAATGTTAGGGTCCCAATGGAATAGATGAATCATCAAACAGACAAACTGTTTGAGAGTTATGGTGTTTTGAAGTTTCAGAAGGGGTTACTAGGCCTGTGGACCGAATTACGGTCTGTCCATCGACGACCGTGGTTGATAGTGGTGGTCAAATTCCCCTTTTTCCCTATTCCTTCCCTCTTCCTTGGTTTATCCTTCTCCCTTGGTATATCCTGCTCTGACCCGACCTACTTTTCTCTATCTCAACCCACTGGCCCTTCATGTCATTCGAACTCTGCATCCCTAGCCCTGCTTCATCCAATGGCCACCACTTGTGATCTCCAAACATGGTCCACACCTTCCTACCTCGCCATCTCCCATGTGATCTCCTGCTATATTCCACCTCAGTCGTCTACCTTTTCATCTCCCTCTTCTTCTACACCACATTTCACCTAGAACGACCCCTAGACCTGTGCCACTGCTCACCTGGACTGACCATAGTCGCCGCCCCAGCTAGTGTCGTGCGCCTCGATGAACCAACATACTGTCAAAAACGTGTTTTTTCATTTTTGTCTCACCTCTGTTGCATCATTCCAAACTCAGATCCCTAGTTTTGGATCGTTGCACCAAGATTTGAGGACAAAAAAAATCAATCATTCACATATGGTTTTACATAGTGTAGGGAGGATATAAAGAGAACATGAAGAATGCATGAAATTTCTGTATAAAAGAACAAGAACATAAAAATAATGAACCTCAACCTTTGTTTGTGTTGTCCTGAATCCACTCTTGTTAGATTGAAGAATGGAGAAGAAAATCAAGGAAACTCCCCAAAATAATCCTGCAAATACAATTAATCCCACAATGATAGAACCATGGGCTAATCTATCCGTTGATTATTCCACGTTCATCATAGAATTTAAGAATAGGGAACACAACTCAAATGATCATGCTCTACCTCGAGTAGGATCGATCATTGATGAAGAGTGAAGCTACTTTTTCATCGTTCATCAATCCTTGATTTGTCGAATCCAAGGTAAAGTCAATCGATCAATCCATCGTCGTTCACCAACATTTTATCGAAAGGTAATTCTACATGTATTGGAGTAATTATAGGTTTATTGTGATAATAATAAATTTTTGAAAAAACCTTAATAAAAAGAAATTCGATGTGACAAAAAATAATTTTTTTATTTAAATTATTTAATGAATATTACGTCCATTTCAGACATTTCCATTGAATACCCATGCCGACCAAAGTTAAGTCGCACCTAGGGTAAAGACACATATCTATTATCAATGGTATCCTTGTATTTCTGACCAAGGTACCCCTCTAAAATTTATCCTAATTTTTTAGGAAAACTATGCATGCATGCTATTAAATTGTTAATATTTTTCAAAAAATTCTTTCTACCACAACTGGCCTTAGAATCACACGCCTTCTCGGCACTTGGTCTCGAAATCAATCCATATAAGTTCTAAAAATAGTACATGGAAAATCCAAGATGTTATAACATATAGCTTCATTCCTCCTATCACATGGTGCATATTGATGCCCGGATTTCCATCCTTGGGTCCACCCGCTACATTTCCTCTCTCTCAATTCAGTTCATGTTCATCTTCCCCACATGACCTTAAAATACATGGGATTTCAAGAACTACATATGGATTGATTCTCTTCCCAATGAGATACATAGCTACAACTTGATCATACTTCCTATCCCAACAACTATAGAATCTAAATGACCCTATCATTCACTTATGTTTCCTTTTTTCCATGGAAGAATCTTTTACCACTCTTTGTTTCTCACATCGAGCATAGCTCATGTGGGATTATGAGTTTTCGTAAGTAAGTTACCTACATGATTAAGGCATATAAATTCACATCAAGGTTATCATGGTACTGACTATAAGACCTTAAAAGGCACACCAAATTTTCTCATTATATGATAATAAACATAAGTATTAACTCAAGAACTATGTGTGGATTGATTCTCATTATAATGAGATATGTAGTGATGTTTGAATCTTTAATCTTGGACCCAATGAAAACATAATACAAGAAATTACCCTACTATACTATATATGATTCAAATAGACATAATAGGATTTAATATGGTGTCTCACCCTCTGCGTGAACCTCTATTAAAAAATACCCCCTTTCCCCTACACATATGAATTTAATCAGCATGGGGGATATTTATTTTAAAACTACATGTGGATTGATACTTACTTCAAAATGATACACAATGATGCTCAGGTAATACCCCCTATTCCAACCATGATATTAGTTTTTGAGTTCAAGTTACCTTCATCCAAACTGCATGATGTTAAACTGCATAGCTGATGTCTCAACCACATGGATTTAAACTACATGGTACCTAAATAACTTCCTATGGTTTTTTTATCATCCAGTGAGATACATAGCGACACCTAAGCCTAATGTCCTAGTCCTATCCATAGGGTAATTAAAAATACCCCTATCCTATATACAAACAAATATCTACACAGTATATCTTAATTCAGGTCCCCTCATTCAAGGATCCACCAAGGAAATATATATCACCCCTTCTACATATGAGTGAGATCTATGAAAGGGACTCTATGATTCATGGATGAAATTGGACCAAACACATCCATTATACTAAGACACCCACCTTACACATTCCATACTCCTAATCATAGAAACTTTTGTATCTTCATAATCCTTCTCCATCTCACAGTGATAGAATCTCTATTACCGAGGACTCATTTTAATGACTATAAAGTAACAAACCCTAGTTTTCTTTGCATAAATTCACCCAAAAAATGGGGTTTTCATCCAAAGTATGACACCATTTGACTATGCAGAAACAAACCCCAATTTTCTTTTCATAAAGTATTCCAGAAAATAGGTTTGTCAACCATTGGTAACCTCACCCTCAGGAGAGGACTCTTATGTCCTAGTAAGATTTGATGACATTATGTTGGAACCTATAATTCAAATTATGTCTTCGATCATCCCTCAGATATTTATCACATATCATTTCTATAAACTTGAAAACCCTCAAAACCATGGTTTCCAATTTCCTCCCTCATGTCTGAAGTACGTAAGAGCGATATTGGTCATGAATTCCAAATATCACCTATTATTTTCATAATTATATGGTCCTAGTTGTATGAACCAAAACTACATGCACCATATTTCATGTTCTTGGGTTAAATGTGTTTAGGGAACCTATTCCCCTAATTCTTTTGTAATTTTGACTTTAATTTATTCTTCAATATTTATATAATTTCCTTCCAAAAAACCAAACTATGTATTGGGAAATACAAATCCCCATAAAATTTCTTCATCCATCAATAATAAAATATCAGAATTCTGAAGAACACCTTTACCTGACTATTCTATAACAAACCCTAGTTGGATTTGCATAAGTCAACCACAAAAAGGGATTTCAGCTAAAGGATGACACAATTTTAATATGAAGTAGCATTCCATAGTTGGATTTACTTAATGTTACCCACAAAATAGTTCTTTCAATCAGAGGTAAATTCGTTCTCAGGAGAGACCTTCTCTATTGACATGATCCCTTTCCTCCATACCACTATTCAGATCCAGATATCCAGAGATTACATCTTACAACATTTTCCTTCTCATACTTGAAAGTGATGGAACTTTCTCAGACATATTACTGTAAAAAAGGAGAATTATTAACATTTTTTTAGAAAGCTAAAGGCCCTAAATTATAGGCTCCATAATATCCATTCTATATGAAATTAAAATGTATAGTGCAATATCCTAGTCAAAATATGTTAAACTATACAACAATTTCCTTACCAGAACATGTTAAAATACATGGTCAATGTCCTAATTGCATGAAATTAAACTGCATGATGATTTAATCCTTGTCCGAAAGGTCCCTCCCCATAATATTGGTCATTTAACAAATTCACCCCCTTCACACAAGCTATATTATTGTAGGAACAATTTCCAATTCATGGCCTATGACAATACAGATTCTCTATTCATTATCATATATCTTTCCTAGTAAAAAACACCCAGCATGGTATTGAGAAATTTGAATCTACATAAAATTATTTTGGTCATTACTAATACAATCTCAAAATCCCTAAGAACTCATTTTCCTAACAATTCCATAATACTCCCTAGTTATATTTTCATAATTTTCTCAAAATTTTCAGGGGTTTTCAGCCAAAGGATTCCATTATTTGACTATACAGATACATGCCCCAGTTGGATTTGCATGAATTCACCCACAAAATGGATTTTTTCTACCAGTAGTAACTTATTCCCTAGGAGAGACCTCCTCTACTCCCTAATATAATGTTTTAGATTTAGGAACCACAAAATTGTGGTTCAAAATTCCCCATAAGATAATTGAATAACGTTAGAAAATTCCTAGACAAAAATCATGTTTTGGACCATCATCCAAAAATCATGTTTGATGTTGTTCGACCTAAAACATTAGTATCATAAATATGGATTTCATGACATTTAAATTCCCAAAAAAAGAGAAATAATACTTTCTATATTGAAAAACTACAAAGGTCGTTCTAGAAAAAAGTTAACCCTCTGCTCTCAAGACCTATAATCTATATGATTTTGTAAAAAATTGAGCAAATAAAAATAAAATGCACAAAACTTTTTAGGATGAAAACCAACAAATATAAGACTAAGAAAAAGACAAGTCTCACCGACTAAATCTCCTTATTAAACTTAGAAAAATATTATGGCGATGAAACAAAAGACACAATGATCATATGGTTTTTCATATGACCATAGAAATAGTAAAACTACACTTTCTATTCCCCTTATATTAGGAAAAAATTAGAGCATACTTAGTTAAGATATCTCAAAACACTACCTATTTATGTTGAAATATTTTAGAGAACCCTAAAATTTCCATAGAACCGGATTCTTTTCGTTTCAAATGAATCTAATTCTAGAGGGGATTTTTGTTGACACTGTAAAATTCATTTCATGAAATTTTATATAGAATTAATGTTACAGTGATCAATTTAGAAATTTTTTTTGAGTTGATGTAGATATCTATCTCCATTCCCGAAGAAGATGTTGGACAAATCTTTATTTTCCAAAAGACTTTTACAAAATGCTGGATAAGAGGAAAGAACCCATCTCCAGGAGTAGGGTCTGGATTTAAAAGACCAATAATAAAAATGTATAAAAATATTAAAATGAAATATCCATGTTTATTTTGAGAAATTCTCCTGAATTATGCATATTAAGAATCATACATCTCTTCAAAATCATTTATTTTACTAGTTTCAGATCCCAAACAGACTCAAAAATTAAAAGTTATGGCTCTCATAAGTCAAAACATTTTTGTAAAGGAATTTGAATCACCATATAGGCCATTTTTATGGGCAAATTCATTCATTCCCATTCACATAGGACCATTATTATAGTCCCACCAGCAGGTTTATAAATAGACCCCTCCACCTCAAATTTTAGTAGGTTAACTAAACTCCCAGATGATGAATCAAGGAGAGGGATTTGGTCACGCAACTCACTCACCCAAGTAGTGAATCCCTACTTGGGTGACATACTGTTGTCTACCCTTACAAGGGAGAGGCCCCCCATCCTAGAACTTGGGTGACTCACACTTGGGAAACCCGTACCTGTGGGAGACCCACTGGGGTGACCCACACTTGGGAAACTCATCCCAGGGTGAGACCCACCTTGTTGACCCACACTTGGGAGACCCATACCTAGACAAGAACCACATGGGTGACCCACACTTGGGTGACCCATACCTAGGTGACCCATACCTAGGTGAACCATGCCTGGGTGACCTATATATTTGTGTCCCAAACTTTGGAAACCCATACTAGTGTGATCCACTTGAGAGAACCCATTGGTCCATATCGCCAGGGCTACGCCCCCGCACCCTCGCTCATGACCACTTATGGGCTTCAGTACTAGCTGTGAAGGTCAGTCCCTTCACTATTATCACTGACCCCATCAGAAAAGGAGAGTTTCACTAGAAATGTTTTGGATAGAGACCAATACATTTTGGGTTGCAACACATCCTACCCCACCTCTCATTCCAAATCACCATGAGTTGATTCAAACCTCATATATCCTAAACAAGGGAATATCACTTAGGAATAATCCCCAACCAGTACTAAGAAATACACCTTAGGAATACTCCCCAACCAGTATAATGGAATCCTATTTAGGAATAATACCCAATTAGTATAGGGGAATCTCTTTTTGAGTAATCGCCTAGCCTTTCTTGCAGGACATCTCCCACTTCACTCTTTCCTCTATCCCCATATCCATGGGCCTTAGCTAAATAGATCACCAAATTTGACTATCTTGGATATCAAAACAAGATGATATATAGGCACTTCTAATCCATTTATCTCTCCCTTTGGGTCTAGGGTATAATGATGGGAGGGAAGTACCATACTGCTGGCCACTTCCACCAGAAAAAGAAGGATTGTGTGGTTTTACTGATCTTCCACTTCCTATTGTTTATTACTTTCAAGAATGACTCATCATGACTCATGTGTGATTATAGGATAGACATGATCAAAAAATTCACATAATCAGATGCACGTTTTGGTAGAGCATCTTATTTCAATTTTTTTTCTTGCCATCCTTCGGAGGGTATCCGTAGGTGTGGGTCCTCAAGGCCATGTATCCAACCTCAGGGAAAATAATATTGTGTGGTTTTAGAATATTCCATTTAATATTGTTTCTCACACTATGCATGAATAATGTGGGCATAAAGGTTTACTATGTTCATGAAATCAATATGATTCCAAACCTTAAGGGCATCATTTAAAGTGTAATTCCCAACTGAACCATTTGGGCATCCTATTTGGTATGATCCCAAAATCCAAACCTTTAGGCCTCCTACTTAGTATAATATCCAAAACCTTAATAAGGAATACTCCAAATGAATAAGCCTAGAATTCCAAACTATGGGCCTCATAATTGGAAAAATCCCCAAAATCCATCCCTATTGGACTACTTCTCGGTATAATTTCTAACACCTTACTAGGCAATCCTCCTTAGGAGTAAGCCTCAAAATCAAATCCATGGGACTCCTACTTGGTATAAGTCCCAATGATATCACCATACTCATACATGGTCCTCCACCTTAGGTATAACCCCTAAATGATCCTACAAATCACCATGAGTCAAGAAATACCTCATGGCCCCTTTCACAGGGAATCCTTTTTAGGACTAATCCCCAACCAAACCAAACCAAGGAATTCTTTTTTAGTAATAAGCCCCAACTTAATCCTCTCAAAGGGACATAATACCCTAAAAGACAAACCTTAAAAGGGAATCTATAGTTCTGAGTCCTCAAAACCTAAGCACATAGGCTTGGATTCTCATCCAAATGGGATACATAGGAAGCCTCCCAATAGTTCAAACCCATTACCCCAAATAAACCCTATTCTCTCTAGGCCATGTTCCTAGTAGAGTCTTATTCAACCTGGGAATCTATATCCCTTCCATGTTCATTGGTCAACTTCGGCATAAACACCACACAAAAATTTGAATAAACACCTTTTTCCTAGATGTCCTTCATAAAGGACACTAAACTACATGGTTTGGTTCTTATCACATGACCCTAAAAAATTTTATGTGCACCATTAAGTGGCACTGAATGGCCTGGATTCTGATTCCTTTCACAAGGATACATAGGAATTAAAATTTATGGGTCCTCTACCGACATAAAAAACTACCATATCCCTAGATGATGATATGATTCAGATCACCCACTTTGTGGATGAAAGGCAACATCATCATAATAATGACCAAAGAATCTCTAAATAGTACATAAGAGGGTTCCATCGATGGAGAACCTCAAATACATATAGATATATTTATTGATGAAGAACCTCAGGTACATATAGATAATTCTAAATTCTATACATGATAATAATTGATTTTTATTTCAAAGGTGACCCCTGTAATTATGGATAACTAATGAAGGATTCATGAACATATCTTAAATCTATAAGATAGTCCCAGAATAGGAAAAAATCCCCCCAAAAGGGTGTGATGAGCATGACCTCCCATCCTATTGAGAAATGTGAGTTCTTAAGCATCGTTGGCCAAATTCCCCAAATAGAACCTCCCTTTTAAAATCAAATCCCAATGAATATAGAACCATTGGGTGTTTCTGATTCCACAAATAAAACCATTGGAAACCATTTTTAAATAGTGAACCATAAGTGAAAGATTGAAAAAAAACTCAACCCCCTGGAATCGTTCTTCAGGAAAATCGATTTTCCAACAGAAACAATTATAAATATTAGTATAGTTCTATTATAAATTAATAACACAATTAAAAACATTATACATGAGTTTAAATAATTTTCAATAAAAAGGAAGTGTAAATAAATACACTTTATCTAAATTTCACTCATTGAGGCATATCGTAATATTATGTACGCAATTTCATTTTTATGATGTATATACTACTAATTTTTCATGTAATATAAAGAATAATTCATATTTAATGGTATTTTATGTTTTAATTTGAATTATTTCATCTAATGGGATTTGAATAAAAAATTACCAAGTGGTAAAGAATTTCATAACTCAATTTATTTTAATTAGGTTATATTACTTCTTCATTGTCTTGGACATTATAACATTATGCATATTAATAATTTTGAATATCTTATATTTTAATTCCAATTTTTATGTGGATTTAAATTTAATACAAATTATACATTTATTAATTAATTCTCACTTCAAAATTATGATCATTGTAAGGGTTTATTTCTCAATATTATTTTAATCGAGATTGTTTATACTTAATTTTCAATTAAAGGAAATTATTAGATCATTGTATAATAAACCCCTTTATTTATTTTCTCTTTTTTCTATTCATAATTTTTTCATGTAATAATACCATATTTCTATCTTTGGTAATTAAAATGATTGAGAATTTTATTTTCATAAAATAAAAAATCATTTCTCTCTTTGGTCGAAAATACTTTTTCTTAAAAAATTATGTTTTCTACATTTTTTTTCAAAAATATTTTAAAAATTCTATAAATGATTTATTAAATACATTTTTACACATGTTTTAATTTTTAATTTTTTTGAAAGGAATATTCATGTCGTTTTATAAATATGTCTCATTTGGATTTTATAAAAAATGTGAAAATAATATTCTTCTAACTTATATGGTATGTTTGAAACTTACTTCCATCATGACTATTCAATGTTTTAAAAATAATTTTATAAGTTTCCAATTTTATTTTCAATGAAATTTATTTTAAAGGGTTTGTGAAAATTTAGTTTTTAATGTTGATTTTCAAAATGGAAAGGATTTTTTCCTCAAGAATGTTTTTAAAGATATTTTTATGGTATTTATATCCATCAGCAAAAACCATTATTTTACATATAATCTACTAGGGATATGTTGTACTGATACCATAATTATTCTTTGTATGGATTTTTATGAAACTTTTTGTCAAGGAAATTTTGACATTCAATTTCTTAATTCATTTTTGTAGTCTTTAACTTTACATTGATATATTCACCTTTCTATGATCATTAGAGATTAAATTTACCCTAAATTTATATATAATTTATAATTGATATACCTATAAATTAAACTATATATTAATTATATATATGGTATTTTACTTTTAAATTTTTATGATTGACTGAGGAAATTATTTTTAATCTTTATTCCTTACTCGATATGGAAATTTGTTGATAAGGAATATTGTTGATGAATTAAATATATTATCCGATATATGAGGATTGATTTAGAAAAGATGATATAGGTGGGTAATACTTAGAGATATCCCCTAAATGTATTGGTAGTCTCAGGAGATGAATCAGCTATCCAACCTTAGTTAAATGGGTTTTTGGTGTATACTTACCCATCAGTTTTAAACTCTTTTGTGAAAGGTCTTGATAGTAGTGGAATCATGATTCCTGATATCATTTTTTCCAATTATAAATTATTTTATTCATCAAGAATTCATTTATTATTATCTAAGATATTTTTTTAATTTTATTATGTATGGATGCATTTTATTTTCAGTTTGTTGATTAAATGACGTATGTTTTCAGTTATTTAACTTTCCATATTTATTATGCCTTATCCAATTATGATAGTTGATTTGTTGATAAAATGGAATGTGTGTTATGTTATTTATCATAAAATTTGGATTATTTATTATCAAAATATGATATTCATGTTATTGATTAAATGGAATGTTTTCTAAGTTATTAACCTTGCCAAATTGATTATGCCTTATTGGTTATGATTTATTTATTCATGATAGATTCCACTTTATGTAACTCTTACTGAGCATTTTATCTCACCATTATTTTGATTCATTTCATTAGAATCCAAGAACTGTACTATGAATGATGTGAAATGATATCCTTGAGGTAACAATGATACTCTAAAAAAAATATTGAGATTTGTGTATTCAAATGTAATATGGGAATCATTTATGTATCTTGTTTAGCAAGACTACTAAAATACATGGTACTCTGGGATGGAATTACATGTATTTTATTCTAATGTAATAAATCATACACCATATTTGCGCAAATAGGGTCAGGTTCATTATAATTAAAAAAACACCTTAGGAAGCCAACTCAAAACAAATTGATGTAAGTACTTTGAAACTGGAGTGAAATAGAAAATTATGACCCCATAGTTATATATGAGACTTTTAGCACTATGTGTATGAGTAAAATCCATTTATGCATATCCATAATTTTCTTTTCACAATGATTTTAACAAACATGGATATGAATTTTTTTAAAAAAAATCAATAAAGTTCCTAAGAGCCAAAAATGAATTAATTTAGGAGGGGAATATTGAACCCTCATGAAGAAGGGGAAAATTGACTAATAATAAAATAATTTGAGTTGTATCAATAAAGTGGAAATTTTAATTTGGTTTAAAAAACATAGGAGAAATGGATAAATAAGAGTTATTCTTGTTAAAATTTATATTCCACTTATATCTAATTTGTTACACTATGAGACTTGTAAATTTGATTGAATTAAAGTGAAACAATGAATTAAAATCATGGAAGTCGCATGCTAATTCAATAAATATAGGAACCTACAATTACATTATTATATTTATTTTATATTATGTTCTAGGTTGGGAAATCATTTTTTAATAAATGTAATTGAATATTTTTCCCAGGAGTTCAATAGTTCAAGTGTAGGGGAGTTATTAGAGCCTAAAATTTCATTTTTTGTCTAAATTTGATGGAATTAAACCCTTTTGTTAATTAAAAACCTAGGTAATTGATATTATTTTGTAAATTATTGATATTTTTGGACTCACTGAAAATTGTATTTAATATTTATTTTTAGTGGATTATTCAATTTGTGATATTTTAGAAAAACCACACTTTATTTTTTCATACTTGAAATTTCACTATTTAAAGGCTATCAATTTCAGTTAAAAATAGTTTTGATTAATTTTGAATCAACATGGAAAATTCATACTATAATGTTTCAAATATAATTTGTGTAGTAAATTATGAAATTCATGTGTGATGAATAAATTGAATTTCATGTTTTAACACTCATTTTTTTCTTGGACGAATTTTCAATGTTAAATTTTAATGTGTTTTCTGAATTTACTTGAATTTATTCTATATTAGAAAACCATTATTTTAATTTTGTAATGTGATAAAATTGGGAAATTGATCATTTAATTTAATTTTTAAATAATCGGTTAGATGAAACCCAAAATTAATTGTAGAATTATTTTACTGTGTTATAGGATAATTTTAATATTCTTTTAATTGTTTTATTATTTCTGAAATTAATTGGAAAAATATTTCACTATGTTTTGGTTTTTAATTATATATTTTGAAAAATATAGAAAAATTTATACTTAACACATGAAAGAGGAACAATTAGTATACCAAAAACAATAAATAATCACTGAAGTGACCACATGTTGAGAATTCCGAGTGACCGTGCTTCCCTATTCACAATAGCTCAAGCTACTATAAATGGAAACTAAATCTATCATGCCTCCACTAAAGATATTACATTTCACACTTCTCATAGTCAGTATACCTACCATGCATGAAAAAATTTGGAAAAGGTTGAGGTGACTAGACTTCATCACTTGTATAAAGTCATGTGATGGTAACCCTCCATCAACCTTCCACTGTTTTTTCTCTCCCTACAAACTACTCTATCAACATAACATGCCACAAGATCAACATAAAGTCAATTAACCAACCACACAACAATTTTTTGTTGACCGTGATATCACTCTAGTTAATCAACTTTGTGCCATCCATGAACTATCCATGCTCAAATGTAAAACCAAAGATCTTCTGATGAATCTGTGACCACTATAGATTTACAATGAATAAATAATGGTATTTTTACTTGATATATGATTGAGATCAACTAATGCTAGATTAGTTTGAATTATATAGAGGGGTAATCAAATAACAATCATTGAAATTTGAGGGTATCATGGACCGATAAAATATCTCATTGAAAAACAACCTATATATGGGAAAAAAGAAAATAATTTTTGAGAATAGAGATTTTGGGAAAATAATTTCCAAAGTACTGAAGGAGGTGGGGGAATTTCAGTAGAAGCATGAGACCTCTACGAGAGAGTTCCCTCTATAAATGAATTGGGAAGAATTCACTCTCTTAAGAATTTCCTTCGTGATATGTTTTTATAGATGACTCTCATTCGTAGAGCTCCATTCCTTATAGGGTTTTTAGTTCTATTATTTTTTCATTAATTATATATTATTAATTATTATTAATTATATAATAAATTAATATTAATAACATTTTTAATAATAAATATATTCTCTATATTACTAATTTAGTTATTATTTATTTTTAATTATATTATTAACTAGCTTATTTTTTTAAAAGGCAGGGGTGGACTCAAGGAGATTATTAACTACTTTATTAGTTGCATTAATAATTATATTATTTAAATAATTATTCATAATTATTATTATAATAAATGTCAATATTTAATAATATATTTAATATATATTAATAATGTATTTCATCATATTTAATAATAATAATAACATAATTAATAATATTTCATAAGAATGTAATTGATAATATAATACTTAATAATAATTATGACCCTAATTTTTTTAAAGTGTAAATGTTATGTTTCTTAACAATATTGTTTTTTCATGTAAATTTGTTTATATTTATTATATTTATGATTTTTTTTATTTTCAATTTTTTAATATTTTTAGTCATCATGTCAAATTTCATTTATATTGTATTTATAATTTATAATTTATACACTTTAAAATTTACTTATTTAAAATTTTATAATGCTTTATGTAGGTAGCTTTGAAAGCCTATAAATTAAAATGTATAAATAAAATATAAATGAAATTTGAAGAATTTACTAAACATATATAGCATAATTGAAAGCAAAAATGATTTCATAAATATAATTAATGGAAAATAATTTCAATTGCAAGAAATATTATTGTTTTAATATATAACATTTTTATATGTAATTTATTTTTAAGAAAACATTTTTTGTGTAAATTTTATTTTTTTACCATTTTTTGAAATTTATTTTATTTTATTTTTTTTATTTTTCTAATCAGTGTTTTAAGTTTAATTTAGATAATATTTATTCCATAATTTATGCACATATATTTTTTAAAGTGTAAATGTTATGTTTTTAATCAATAATGTTTGAGTCATGTAAATTACTTTTGTTTTATTATTTTTATGTTTTTTTTATTTTAAACTATTTTTTATTTGTTTATTTTATGTTTTATTTTTTATTTAGATTTTACTTATATTTTATATTTTTTATTCTTTTAAATTTACCTACTTGAAACATGTAAGTTTTTTGTGTTTCAAGTGAGTAAATTTCAATGTTTATAAAAAATAAACTATAGGTATGGTTAAAATGAAATTTAAAACATAGAATAAAAAAATAATTAAAAATAAAAAAAATTCACCAACTTAATAAAAAAGGAAATAATATAGAGGATGAAAATTAATGTTGTTTTAATATATAATATTTAGACTTTAAAATTAGTTGGAAAGTCTAAAAGATTTTGAAATATAAATTATAATTATGTTATAATGAAATTTATGACATACAATTCAAACATATAAAATAACTGAAAATAAGAATAATTTCATAAAAATAATTAATAGAAAATATTAGTTAATATTACTAATATATGACTTAATAATAATAATATAATTAATTAAAAAATTAACAAAAATTATACTTTCTAATTGTTAATACCTGTAATTATAATTCTTATTAATTATAATATTAATATTAAATTCACGATTATTAATATTATATTAATAAATAATAATAATAAATAAAAAAATTTAATAATAAATTTTTTATTTAAAAATCAAAAGTTTTAATAAAATTTTACAATATGTTAATATTTTCATTATACTATATATTATTCTATATTTCATTATAATATATGTAAATATATATTAGTATAAATATGTTAATATACTATGTTAATATATTATGGTAATATTATATATATATATATTATATTCATAAATGTTAATGCACACACACACACACACACATTTTTGACGTGTGAGCAGACGACACATCAATCAAACATATGATTTTCTCAAACAGAACAAATAAAAAGTTCTTAGAAAATGAAGGTCTGTAAAAATATAGGCCAGAAAGTAAAAACTAGAAAAAAAGATTAAATTGATGTGTAATCATATGACACCAAGAATATATTGATTTTTGATATATAGGAACTAATGTTACATCAAACTGAGGCGTCGTTTTTCGGAGATGAAAAAAACCCTTTTTTTAGTAATTTAAAGCATTAAAACACATGTTTGATAGTTAAAACCATATAAGAAGATATCCAATATATGTTAAATCCTATGACAGTTTTATTATAATTATTTTGGACGTGTGAGAGTAGAAGATGTGTCAATCCGACATGTGATGTGCTCGAACATTCCAAATAATGAGTTCTTAAGAAATAATGGTCATAAAAAATGTGCACCACAGAATGAAAACTGCACAAATGAGCTCAAGTTGCTATGAAATCATAGGAAAAAAATAATATATTTATTTTTGAAATGAAATAATTAAATTTGTATAAAATCTAGGTGTTGTTTTCATGTGATGACCAAAAATGCATTTTGAGTAATTTAAAACATTAAATGTGTGTTTGATGGTTAAAACAATAGGAAATGATCTTTGATTGACATGAAATATTATTAAAGATGTCTTGAAATTATTTTCAACATGTTTGAGTAGATGGAACAACAATTTGAAATGAAATGTGCTTGAACTGACTAAATAATGATTTATTATAAAATAATGGTCTTTAAAAACATGCGCTATAGAGTGAAAATTTACAAATAAGTTTGAATTGATATAAAATTGTTGGGAAACAAGAAAATGATTATTTTTAAAATATAACAACTGAAATTGAATAAATCTAAGGCATCATTTTCCAAACATGACTGAAATCCCTTTTTCAATAATTTAAAACACTAAAATATCTATTTTTTAGTTATAATCAATGAAAATGTTATCAAATTGATATGAAATCTTATGAATGATATATTAGAATTATTTTTGATATGGGAGAGCAGAAAATGCATCAATCAGCCATACAATGTGCTCAAACTGAATAAATGAGGAGGTCTTAGAAAATGATAATCTTTAAAAACATGTTCCACATATTGAAAACTGAAAAATGATCTCATATTACTAATAAATCATAAGAAAAAAACCATATATTTATTTTTTAAATATAGTTATGGATGGTCTATTAACCAAGGTATATTTTCCCTGAGATGAAAAAAAACTTATTTTGAGTAATTTATAACACTAAAAAATGCGTTTTATGGTTATATATATATAAAATGATATCTAGTTGACATTAAATCTTAAGATAGTTATCTTAGAATTATTTTTGACTTATGATAGATGATGGTGTATTAATCAGACATGCGATGTGCTTGAAATAACTAAATAAGGAGTTTTTGGATAATGACGGTCTTTAAAAAAGTGTGCTATAGACTAAAAATTGGGAAAATGAGATCAGGTTGATATAAAATCACATAAAAACTATAATTTTATTTTTTAAATATTGGATCTAATAGAGTGTCAAAATGATGTGTTGTTTTCCTGAGATGACCAAAAACCCATTTTTAGTAATTTAAAACACTAAACAACACATTTTGACTCTTAAAACCATAGAAAAGAATATCCAATTAATGTGAAATATTATGAAAGTTGTATTAGAATTACTTTTGACATTTGAGAGTAGACGGTGCTTCAATCTGACATGTGATATGCTCGAACTGACTAAATAAAGAGTTCTTAATGAATGAAAACCAATAGATTTATTTTTTAAATAATAAATATCACCAAGGATTATTGAATAATATATATTATTATACATAATTATAATTTTAAATTCCATGAAATGTAAAATTAATACATCATAAATGTCTATGTGTACATAACTATCCTCTAGTCCCACACCTCGACTCTCTTATTGTACACCCATATCAACTAGTCCATTCAGTAGGTTCTTGAGTGTGCTCAACTAGAGGTCCAAGTGTGATGTCCTCATCTTCAGATCTAGGTGCGATATCATTAGAAGTGGGTCTAGTAGTAGAACTATAACCGTTATTCCATCCACTCAAGTGTTGTATAGAAAACTAAAAGATAGCTGGATTAGGGAATGGAAAATTGCTAAGTGGAAGCCCCAAACTGGTGCCCTAATCTGAGGAATGTAGAACTACATGAGTTGAATATGGAATAGAGGTCTCAATATCAAACATAGTTCTGTAAATGGTTCCCCACTCCAAATAAAGGTGTGTGATTAATGTCTCAAATGATCCCATGTATGATAAGGAAAGTCCATTTGGCAGATGTGTAATGGTGAACTACATTAAGGAAAGGTGTGTGGGGAATGTATCAAATGGAACCATGTTAATCATGGGTGTGTAGTGTGCCCCACTTGGAAAAAGGTTGTGTGGGGAATGTCTTGGATAGAGCCTTGTATGATGAGGATGGTTCAATCAGTGGCTATTAAATGATATATTAATCCATCAGAGAAGTGGAAGGACACTAATTATGTTCGCGAGAAGGTTAATCCTCATCGATGTCCAATGGATTGATAAAGACCTGGGGTGGAATGGGATGATGGTGAGGACCATGTTCTAACTACATTGAGATTATCCCAGCACTATGTAACACACTTTTCATTGACTAAAGAACCAAACCCAACTCATCAAAATTGAACGACTCTTGTGTCTCAATAGTGATCATATCACAAACCCGATTGATCCCATTACCCTGAAAAAAAATTATTAAATAATATATTAAAAAATTAATACTAAATAATCAATAAGTGAGACAAAATTAAATTACCAAGGTATAATATGACCCACCATGTCGAGTGATAAATCATTTGCTCACTCGTATATATAAAATCATGTACTCAATACGGGGTCCAAGATGAAGATGTCCTATAACATATCCAGTGACACAGTATCGCTCATTTGAATCCCACATGGATATGTATGTATTGTGTATAATATGCCAATATCAATCTTATTTTCCTTTAATTTGAATGTCTTCCACCTTTGAAACATGTCTTGGTGTCCCTGGAATGGGTTGTTGACATTCAAACTACCTCATAACCCTATCGGGTTGGTGCCACTCAACAATAAGAAAATAGATCTGTGGAACCACAATAGTATAATGATTCATCCCAACCATACAATAATCTGGAACATTTACTATAAGATCATTTGTATATTTCATCCAATAAATATACATAGATAGAAATAAAATTGTTCATTCATTATGAAATGAACACAAAATTATATCAATAGCGATTCATACATACCTCGTTAATGACAAGATGATCAAACAACATACATTAATATGAAATGGAATGTGTATGACTATATTAATATGTCTTCAAGTGGATCCACCTATGAACTGTAAGTACAAAAATTTAAAAAATTATATAATTATCATATGATATTGGAATAAAAGTGTGTATTTAAATTTTAAATTACATGTGAGAAAAATGACCCATGCCCAATGTGTCAAATGGAAATTTGGAGAAAAAAAGAGGTTCATGTTTAGGGAATCATATACAATTCTCACAACTATAATAAAACAACAACCACCTATCTCATTTTTCTCTATGCATGATGCCCTACACAACTCTCCATACAGATGTGAAAGACATTCCAAATCCCAACTCTGCCGCCCAATACATTCAAAATCTCTAAGTAGAGGTAGGTGCATCAGATGAGAATATGATTCAGAGTGATTTATAAATAAATTACCTCGAAAAAATTGTAATGTATATACTTGAGAATATATTTTCAATGTCACATCATCCACATCTAGATCAATGGGGCTGAAATGGGTGTCCATATATGGCATCTGTAACATAGAAACACTAAGGGTCCCTAAAACATCTGATAATAGTAAGATTAAACATCTTTATAAAATGTAATCCCAAGAGTAAATCAATAAACCTGTAATAGCATCCACATTGATAGGAAGATATAATATTACAGAGACATCATGTAATGTAATCATCAACTACCTTGAGGCATATGAGATGTGTGCATATTTTTTATCCATCTCTCAACCAAAGTGAAATGAGTAAAATACCAATAGGAATATAACTACACATGCTTAAATCATATAACCCAAAATGTTACAAATAAGGGGTGATAGGATATGGTGGTATCTTGAAGTGAAAGTGATGGTCCCTACAGACTTTTAGTATCCACTCTTCACTACTATCCCATAAATTTTGTGATATATGCTCACTCTGTGTGATAAGAATAGATAGATCATCGGGTCTAGATGTTGATGTGTGGATTCCACCAATGTAAATGGATAAAGAAATGGTAAACATATAAATATTTTCAATAATATATGTATTTATTGGAATAAAAATTACGACAATGAAATTCTTCAACCGATTAACCTTTATACATGGAATGAAAAAAAATTATAATAATCAATCCATAATAAAAGAATCAAGCACGAAATTATGATGAACCATCCATTTTATCATTTTGAGGACACTTTTTGTGATTATGTTCTTCTTCACTACACTCTCTAAATTATTGTTTCATCCCTTTATCTTAAGGACATTCAATTTATTTTCTCATACTTTTATATTTTAGATGTCCTTTTCCACACAACCATGATGGATTCGAAATGGAAATTGGAAGATTTATATGGTCCTTTAATTTTGATACATATTTAATTGGGAACCACTATAAACTTTACCAATTTGAAAATGTGTCGATTTTGTATGCTATATTAATATAACTCACCTGTGAAAGGTGAAGATGATAAAAAGATTAAAGTACATGTGAGAAAGACATCTTTTAAGCCGGGGTGTAACCGAATTTATATGTGTAGTTATCATGAAGAAATGTCATCAGCTAACCAAAAACACCACTCAATGGATCTTTACCATCTTCAAATTCAACTCAACTTACCATCATATGAAAACACTGCACCTTATATGATTTGGAACATGTTTGATTAACCCCAAGATCCTTTATAGAACATTTAGAGTATCAATGACCATGTATTAGTTATTTATCCATATACTTAGATCTACCAATAATGTATTTGATGCATCTATAAAATTTTTAAGAAACAATTACCATGATTAGTAATTATCTAACCCTGTTGAAGACACCAGTGATGCATTCTATAATGTTTGTAGTAATATTCCCATATCTATTACCTTTATTAAAATCCAATTACCTTTTTTTGGAAACACATAATGTACTTGTAGACATCCTCATTTATTCCTCTTATTTATTCCCTTCTTTGAGGAAAAACCTATTTTCTTGGTTTGTTTATTGTAAATTCATTTATGAAAAATTTTAACAAATTCCCATAGATATGACATAAGCCTAAGTTCCAAATGCCTTGAAAATTTAATCCAAAAACTAATTTGATGATTTCTTTTTTGCACGTCCTCATCATGATTTTTTTCATATAATACTAGAAATATGTCTTTCATAGTGATGATGATGTGAATAGAGGGTAGCCAACCAATGTCATCAATATTAAATTCTTCTTTGATAGTGTGATAATTATATTGAATAAGGAATATCTTATGCCTATAGGTGACATAAACATACATAATTGTTAGAAAGAAACTCAATGAGTCTATATTATCCTTTTATACTATTGAAAATTCTTGTGGAACATGATATCTATTTCCATCATGAGTGGCCGCAATCAGGATATCTCCATTATAATTTCCATATAGAAAAGTGTCATCCTCTTGTATGAATTATTATCAATGAGGATATGTTGTGATGCATGAAAGGAATTTCCATAAAATCTAATGAATTTTGACTTTTTTTGCATAACCCTTATTTTTCACCACGTGATCCACTATTTAAAAATGATAAATATCCCAACCAGTTTGAACCAATAACTCATGTAATGAACTGAATTTTAATGAAGGTACAAATCATTCATTTTTTAAAATTATTTTCTGAGTCCCTTATAATGTTACCTAATGGAGTCACAGAAGTCATTAGGGTGTTTGGTTATTGTTCAGAGCCCAAAACACCTATTTTTAGAGAAACAGACCAGGCCACATGGTTAGAAGAAACCATGCTGCCCAGCCCACACAATTTCCCCTAATTGTGGAGGGTGTTTCAAAGGGTATCACAGAACTACATGGTTATCTGCAACCATTCATACTAAGCCATGCATCCATGAGGGTTACATAAGATTTGGAATAGGGGCTTCACACACGCCTTGGGTATGGTTAGCCAAACCATGAACCTAGCCCTTGAAGGGTCCTTCCTTAGGTAGTGAGTGGAACAAGGTTGGTTCACGATTGTCCAAGAGTGCGAAACCTTTTTTGGTGGGTGAAATTACTATTTTTACCTTATTGATATTTGAAACCAATTCTGTTTCTTCCTCTTATCATTTCCAATAGATGAACCCCTTTTACTTTTATAATGATATCTCACTCAAGTATCTCCTATAGATCAAGGTAGATCCTATTTTTAGACTCCAAATTAACTATCATCAGTCACGTTGGATATGTATCGTTAAGATTTAAAATCATCTTTCTTCCTGTATCAGTTTCTCCACATATATCTAGTGTTATTTTGGTGTGATCTCATTTACCCTATTTTCAGGGCATTGAACTGTTATTCATTTTTCTATTGATATAATTTAACTCTAAAGATGATATTTTATGAGGAGTATTTTAGAGACCTAAGGTAGATGGTCTATAATTATTTCAAAAAAGGTTAGTGTTTCATATCCTTTTTAATTGTGTGGAAAGTCATAAATTTCCATGCATCACCTTAAATTATTCTTTTGACTTATAAATAAATATAAACATGATATTATACTCTTGTGGACCCTTTATAAATGGTTAGAGGATGTCTCCCTCAACTCTATCCATCCCATTGGGTGCACTAAGGGTAATTAAATATTTTATATAATTGTTTAAAGGATCTAACATCTTTTAAGTGTTCAACTTGGATTGTAAATGGTATTGACCTCTTTTGTAATTTTATATCTGGTTAAAAAACCTTATAAGTTCATGGTTTTATTTATATATGAGTTTACATGATTAATTAATGAAATGGATTATTTAATGTGAGTGATAATGGGTGGAAAGGCCACTCCAAGTGATGCATGACTTATTATATAAATGATATGAATAGTGAAACACATTTCTATATTGGGGTTTGATTTATATAATTCTTATGATGTGATACATAAATTATTATTATTATTATTATTATCCCATTGAAATTTGCTATGAAACAATGGTTAAGGGTTTTGTTGAGCATAATGTTTCACGTTGTCTTATATTGAGTGTTGATCAAGACATCTCTTACCGTCATACCTATATCGGGTCGATGGAAATGGCATTCAACATACCTTCATATTGAGTTTTGGGCCTGAAATCTCACCCCACCTAGATCAAGTGATGAGAATGACATCTCACATTCATCATGAGATTCAGGGAATGTACCCTTTTCTTGAACCTATAGCTCATTAGGCTGGTTATAGATGCTTGATTTATGTCTCAGGTCTCTCTAGCACTTAGTGTCCATGTAAATTTCTACTTATGTATTCATATACTTAGCACATATACATGTATATAGTGTATAACTATACATATATATATATATATTATTACTTATATAAACACATATATGGTATTCAGATCTAAAATATTATGACTTATGCCAAAGCAGGTAGATTTTTCCAGGTGTCATGATAGAACCTGTGTTGAATGGTACAAATTTATTCATCATTGGTTATATCTTATTACCAGAACCTAATATTTATATATTGACAAATGGATTATTTCTAGATACCATTGGTTGTGGCTGTAATGACCCACCAATTCTCATTGGCTCAAGAGGAAAATGAGTCATTACTATGTGTTAAGCGGCATTCCCAATATGAAAAAGCTAACAATAAATGCCAAAGGGTTTCAAATACAAGTGTGGAATGATTTAACCTTTAAGAATAAAACCATTAACTAAACATCTTACTCTATGATTCATGAACAAATGAAATACAACTAAACTAATTCATATATCTGAAAAACCATATCAAAGTGTGCAACAACAGAAGACAAAAAATGTATCAAATTAAACATCCGAAAAACAACAAAAGACTCTCAAGACACCCCAAGACTCCATTATACGCATTATCCAAGCTCCACAATCACCAAACATTCCATGTAGAACGAGTTAGTTCTAAAAACATGTGAAACGTTACATTTTCCCTTATCCCAGAAGATAGCATATGCAAAAGCACCAAAGTTCCAAAGAAGGGGTGAGTATAAAACTCAGTATGTTTTCCCCAATGACTTCCCTACTCACTCCACTAGGATAGAAAAGTTAACAACATTTATCTAAATCATTTTATACAAAATTTTTTACCAAAACTGTGTATAACCAAATACAATCAAGTTTTAAAAACCATTTACAACCAAGTGGAAACCAAATTAAAAAAAATTCCAATAATTTATTTTTCTAAAAAATAACTAATCAAATCTTAACCCCAATTCATATTAACATTTGGAATACCCATTCCATAGTTCACCACACACCCATACATGTATGCTTTGATTGACATTTCCAAACTCATGAGCGATCTCTCATCCAATTACCTTGTGTCCCAATGACACACACTCCCGATACAAGATCAATTCCTTTGTACCCCAATGGTACTCTTCCCTTACTAAGGGCCTATTAAGCATGAAATCACACCAACACCATTTATGCAAAATGTTACAATTACCATGATAAAATACTTCAAACCATTTTGATAAAAATGGACTTTTATTGAAAACCAAAGAGAAAACCAATTTCAAAAAACCATTGAATTTCAATAAAACATCCCCTTTTATTTAAAAAATCAAATAGAATTCATGTTACATCATTCCAAAAAATCCTTGTTTTCAAATCCATCATTTAAAACCAAGAACAAAAGCACTTTACTCAAACACCCAATTTTACAGATTTCACAAACCATCACTCAAGAGGGTTTCCAAAAAGTGTTCAATAAATCAGGTCACAATAAATTCAACCCAAAACATTCAATTTTAAATAATTCCAATCATTTATATTAAGTGGAGTCGAGAAAAAATCCTCCTACCTTAAAGGTTTTGACAAAAACCCCAACAAATGAAGAACACACAAGAAAACAGGGTTAATTCTCCAAGAACACACCTTAGATTTCATCTCCTAGAAAGATAAAGACCAAATATTATCAAATTTGGAATCCAAACACCCGTATCTACCCATAAAGGGTGTATGTCTGAGAAACCAAGAGAATAAGCGAAGTAGATCTAAGTAGATCTAAGAAACCAATTAGGAACGATGAAGAAAAATCACATACCTCAAGAATCCAGCTTCTATTCACTAAGGGAAGCCTTCAGATCACCTCTGGAATGATGGTAGAAAATTCATTAGCCTAAGTATTAGAAAAATTCAGATTTAGGGCTATTTTGGGGGAAATTGAGGGAGTAATGGAAAAAACGAGTGCGATCATATTTTTAAGGATCTCATTTTGACCCTGCGCACGGTTTGTTCGTACGGTTAGGAAAACCGTGCACTAACCATGTTGTAGCCACTACCCGTACGACTTCCCCTTGAATGGTCTCCCAAAATGTGATTCAAACATGCCAGATATACTGCCTCTAGAGGACCACTGTGCATGGTTAGGCAAATCATGTATCGCCCATGTGACATCCATTTAGGCCCAAAAACACATCCAAAGCTCTCTCGAATCTACCATACATCACCCTTACACTTTATAACCATTAAAAGCATCAAGTAAGGGTTAAATAAAAGAAACTAGGGGTAATACATTCTCCCCACCATTGGTCTTTCCATCCACAAAAAGTTGAAAACCCTCACCAATCTGAAAGAGTTCTGGCCATTTCTCTTTTATCTCTTTCTCACGTTCCCAAGTCTCTTCCTAAATTTGACAAAAATTCCATAAAACCCGCACTAGACCAATGATTTTTCCACACAAGACTTTACCTTTCCAATCTACAATCTATACCAGGATATATATCAATGAATCATCTGACTATAGGTCAACGTGATCCCATATGATCACATGGTTAGGATCAAGATGATACTTTTTCAACTGTGATACATGAAACACATTATGCACCAAACTGAACCGTGTTGGTAATTCCAACTGATATGCCACCTCTCCAACCCATTCCGATATCTGGAATGGGACCATGTAACTAGGGGGTACCTCTTCCTGCTTCCCAAAATAAATATGTCCATGTATTGGATAGATCCTAAAGAAAACATGTGCACTCACAACAAACAACAATGGCATTTGAAGGTGATATGCATAAGATTTCTGATGAATTTGAGCCATATCCATCCTCTTTCTGATCAATTAGATTTTATCTATTGTTTCTTGGAAAAGGCTCAGTCCAACTAGTGAAATATCACTCATTTCCACCCAGCATAGTAGAGAACGACAAGGACACCCATATAATGTTTCAAACAGAGCCATATGTATTAAGGACTGATAGATGTTATTATTTGAGAACTCCACCAATGATATGTGATCCTCCCATGAGTCACAAAAATCCATTACACAATCCCACAACATGTCTTCCAGTGTCTGTATCATCCGTTTGGATTTCCCATCCATATGAGGATGATACGATGTGATCATATAAAACTAAGTGCCATGGGATTTTTGTAAGTATTTACAAAAATGAGATGTAAAACTCAGATCTCTATTTGAGACTATTGACACTGGTACACTATTCCTCTTTACCACTTCTTGGATATAGATTTTTGAAAGATCCTCCACCGTATGATTTTCATGAATTGGGATGAAATACGCCAACTAGGTAAGTCAATCCACTATCACCCATATGGAATCATGTTTCCAAACCATTCTTGGAAGACCTATACAAAAATCCATCACTATATACTCCCATTTCCACACTGGGATAGGTAACAACATACCAATAGGTATCTAATGATCTACCTTAACTTGCTAACAAGTTAAGAACTTAGTGACAAACTCAACCACCTTCCTTTTCATGCCTCTCTACCAAAATTGTGCCTTCAAGGCCTTATACATCATCTAAGTACCTGAATGTATAGCCTATCTTGAATGGTGGTAAGCATGACGGAGTTGTTCTGGATAAGTCATATGTAGAAACATATGATCTTTATAGAAAAAAATTGAACTCCCATCAAGTTTCCATCCCTACATGGTCTCCCAAAAATTGAGGTTTAAACTCATAACTATACATTCAGCATCAGATGTTTGTGCCTCTTTTAACACATTTATCAAATTAGGAATAAGCATAACTGAAAAGAAAATTGCAACATCACCTCGGTCTTCACATTCCACATGCAAGTTGACTAGGACTGATATCAACTGCCACTCATCTAAAGATTATTTCATCAACTGAGTATATGACTTTCTACTCAATGTATCTTCCACGAAATTCCCTTTTATTGGTGAATAAATCAAGTAAAATTAAAACATTTGGAGATACTTTTTCCATATCCTTTTTCTCAGATTTAAATCTCGTTGTGGGAAAATGGGTTTAAAGATTTTATGATCTGTAAACACAGTGAATTTCTCACCAAAGAGATAATGTCTCCTTGTTTTCAAATCATGGATGACTACAACTAACTCTTAATCATGTGTTGGGTAATTATTATCATGCACCCTCAATTGCCTTGAACCATAAGAAACCACATGGTCTCCTTGCAAGAGAACACAACCCAACCCCAATCCCAAAGAATCATAGTACAAGACATTCCCCTGTCTCGATTCTGGAAAAATATAGATAGGTGCTGATGTAAGACAAACATTCAGTTCCTAGAAGGACTTATGGAATCCCTCTTTCCATTGGAATGGAGCATTCTTCTTTATTTGAGTTGTCATTGGCGAAGATAGTCATGATAAATCACGCACAAAGCATCTGTAATAAACAACTAGAACAAGAAAAATCTGTATATTAAAGACATTATTCAGTGGTTTATACAAGATAAAAGCTTCTATATTTTCATGATTAACAATGCCTTTCTTAGAAATGACATAGCCAAGGAACCATACATCCTGTATCCAAAAATCACACTTTGATCATTTAGAAAACAAATGGTGATCTCTCAAGATTTGTAACACTGTATCCAAGTGATCCTCATGGTCAGCCCTTGTATTTGAATAAACAAACATTTTATCCAAAAACACCACAATAAAAGAATCCAGATATCACTGAAATATCTGACTCATGAAATCCATGAAGACCACTGGTGCATTCGTTAGACCAAAAGGCATGACTACAAATTCATCATGGCTATATCTTCTTCTGAAAGATATCTTTGGAATATCCTCATTCTGAACTCGCAATTGTTGATATTTTTATCGCATGTCAATTTTAGAGAACCAATGATCTCTACTTACTTGGTTTAATAGATCATAAATACATGTAAGTTGATATCTATTCTTTATTGTAATTTGGTTAAGCTTACGATAATCAACACACAGTTGAAGAGTTCCACATTATTTATTCACAAACAAAATTGGGGCTTCCCACAAAGATGTAATTGGTCAAATGAAACCCTTTCTTTACAGTTCCTCCAACCGAAATTTCAATTCTTGTAACTCTGTTGGTTCCATACTATAAGATGGAAGTGAAATAGGATTGGTCCCCAGAAGGATATCAATCATAAACCCCACTTCCCTTAGAGGTGATAACCCTGAAAAGTTCTCAGTAAATAAATATGGAAATTGATCCAAAAATTCTAGAAAACTAATTTCCTTGATCTATTTCATTAATGCTAAAGTCAATGCTACCAATTGGTAAGTGATCGTTCCCACTATCAGTGACAACGTGCTCTTTTTAGCTTTCATTACCATTATCTCTCCTCTAAATAGACGCTCGATGTCATCCTATGTCCCAAAACTAACTGTTATCCTATAACAATAAATGTGATCCTTAAATGTTGTCAACCAATCCATACCTAAGATTATGTCATAGACAACCATGTTCAACACTGAGAAGTACCATTTCATCTATTCTTTATTGAAAATTATATAAAATTATATACACACAAAGGCTTGGCATTCTCTTTCCCTGCGAGGAGTTTAAAATTTTAAAATAGCAGGCATCATTTCTAACTTTAAACATATATAATAAATAACACAAGAAGTAATAAACCAATGAAATACACTAATATCAAAGAGAACTTGCACAAGGCTTGAATTCAAAATAATTGTACCTCTCACTGTTGATGGTCTACCCTGATCATAAAAATCATCTTCTTAGATCCATACAATTTCTTCTTTGTTTCACTATAATCCATGTTTCCTTACTAATATTACCCTGGTTAATGAGTTGTGGTATTTATAGAATCACCAAGGCTAGCTCTATTCTACTAAAAAAACTAATTCTGTTGTCCTTGCCCTGTCGAAGCATATGATGCTTGCGATGCTTGAGAAGTTTACTAAGTACCTGATCTTGGAGCACTACGATAATAGCACTGAAGATGTCCCATATTGTTACAATTATGAAATACTCTAGGTTGTTACGTGCACTATCTCTTTGTGTGGTCAAGAAAACCACATTTAAATTAACCTAATTTTCTCTAGGGTTATGGAGTAAGGTTCATTGATCTATCTATTTGATTCTGATTTCCGCTTCCACCTTGGAAATAGGTGTCCCTTTTCCACTTTTTCTCAGCGTTTTAGTTACCAACATTCCCTATAGGTATCATCAGACCTCCTACCATAGATCCTAATATTTCTCATTCAGCCATAGTCACTCTATTCACCATCTCTGTATAATCCATACTATAGATCACCACAATATTCGATCTAATCTCCTGCCGTATTCCCGATTGTAAGATGCATTCCTTCAAGGATGCACTTACCGATACTTCTGGTGAAAAGTGCACTAAATTCAAGAACATATATGCGTACTCTATGATAGAGAGACTCTCTTATTTCAAGCTAAAGAAATCTATCATTTTCTGGATCTTGAACGTGTGAGGATAGAATTGTTTGTTGAACAATTCCTCAAAATCCTCTATTGTTAGGCCTTCATCCAATTTATCCTGCACTGCTAAATCCCACAACTTCCATGAAAGATCCTCAAGCATATAAGTCACAATCTTAACTTTGAGCTTTGATGGTGTGCCTATGAAATCAAAGATATGATTCATCCTACTCATCCACACTTTTTCCTTTCCAGGTTCAGAATCACCCCGAAGGTTTGGTGTATTCTGCTTCATTAATTGGAGGGTATAATCTACATGTCGTGGATCATTCCTCTAGTTACAAGTATCCACAGCTTGAAAATACTACAAAATACTTTGAACCAGCTCTATGTTCACCCATGGTTAAAGTAAAACCACATTCTCCGTAGCTTCTTCGGGTTAGTTTTGATGATGCCTACCTGGTGCCATTTTCTAAACCAACAATAAACTCCGTCAATCTCACTCTCGAGAAACTGATGGCTTAGCATTTCAAATTCTATTACATCATTGATCACAACATTGTTTTCAAAAAACAACATTTCTAAATGTTCAACCATTTTTGAAACATTAATTCCTTCTTTTGAAAACTGAACCATTTTCGAAATACACCAAATATCCTCTTTTCAAAATCTTTCAATTGAATTTTTTTGCTGTTTTCAAAAATTTACACCTTGCACACAGTCATTAATTGTAACTCCAAATTAATTATGAAATCCTAGTGGGAATTCATTCTTCTAAAATGCATGTTATGATTGTCTCATTGGCTAAACCCGTGACAATGAGATTTCCAATATTCTATAAGTGTCTCCAAAACACTTATGTACCCAACACCCTGGTAACTTGAAGTTCAGCATAAAAGGGTTAGCTATGTAATTTTATGCTATACATTTCAAGTTCCAACAATCCTATTTCTGTCTTATATTTCAACCAAAAGAATAGAAAGAAGGAATTTCAACTTCTAGACCAAGAACATTGATAACTACTTGTTAGGAAAGGGCCCAACAAGCTAATAACATTTATTCCTCAAAGGAAGGAACACACTGATACCATTTGTAATGACCCGTCAATTCTCATTAGCTTGAGAGGACAACGAGTCATTACTGAGCCTTATATGACATCTTGAAGATTCCAAAGGCTAGAAATAAATACCAAAGGGTTTAAAATACAATTGGGGGACGATTTACCCTTTAAGAATAAACCCATTAACTAAACATCTCACTATATGATACATGAACAAATGAAAGACAACTGAACAAATTCATATATCTCAAAAACCACATCAAAGGGTAAAATAGAAGAAGACCAAACAAGTATCAAAGCAAATAGTATAAAAACAACTAAATACTCTGAAGAGACCACAAGACTCCATACTCCACATTCTCTAAGCATCACACTCACCAAACAACCCAAGTATCACGAGGTAGTGCTAAAAATGTGTGAAATGTTACCATTGCACCTCTCCCAGAAGATATAATTTTCAAAATCACCAAAGTGACAAAGAAGGGGTGAGTATAAAACTCATTAGGTTTTACATAATGAATTCCCTACTCACACCACTAGGATAGAAACGTTATCCACATTTATACAAAATAGTTTATATAAAACAATTTACCAAAATAGTTTGTAACCAAATATAAACAAGTTCCAAAAACCATTTACAATCAAGTGGAAACAAAACTAAATGAAACCAATTTCCAATAAGTTATTTTTCTAGAAAAAAATAACCAAAATTTAAACCCAATTCTTATTAACATTTGGCATACCCATTCCATAGTTCACCACACACCAACACATGCATGCTTCATTTGATATTTCCATACTCATGAGAAATATCTCATCCAATTACCCTGTATCCCAATGACACACACCCCCAATCCAGGGTCACATACCTTTTACTCTAGTGGTACTTGTCCCTTACTAAGTGACCATTGATTATGAACTCACACCAACATCATTTGTTCCAAATGTTTCCATTACCAAGATAAAACACTTCAAACCATTTCAATAAAACTGTACTTTTATTGAAAACTAAAGAGAAAAAAAAAATCAAAAAACCATTTCATTTCAATAAAACATACCCTTTTATTGAAAAAATCAAATCAAATTAATGTTCCACCATTCCAGAGATCCCCATTTTCAGATCCATCTTTTAATACAAATAATAAAATCACTTTACTCCAACACCTAATTTTACAGATTTCACAAACCATCACTCTAGAGGGTTTCCAAAAAGTGTTTAATCAACCAATTCACAATCAATTCAACACAAAAACTTCAATTTTAAATAATTCCAATAATTTCTACTATGTGGAGTGGAGAAAGAAACCTCCTACCTTGATGGTTTGGAGGAAAACCCCAACAAATGAAGAATACAAAAGAAAACCAAGTCGATTCTCCAAGAACTCTCCATATATCTCTTATCCTAGAAATATCAAGACCAAATCTTATCAAATTTGGAATCCACATACCTAGATCTACCTATAACTTGTGTATATCTAAGAAACTAAGTGAAGAGGATAAGTAGATCTAAGAAGCCAATCAAGAATGGTGAAGAACTATCACATACCTCAATAATCTGTCTTTTATTAACCAAAGGAAGCATTTGGATCACCTCTAGAACTATTGGAGAACCTTCTTCGGACTTAGGAGAAGAAAAATCCAGAGTTAGGGCTGGTTTGGGGCAAAAAAGATGGAGTTATGGAAAAAAATGGGTGCGATCATTTTTTTAAGGATACCATTTTAACCCTACACAAGGTTTGTCCAAAATGTCAGGAAAACTATGTGATAACCGTGTAGTAGACACTACCTGCATTGCTTCCACTTGAACAGTCTCCCAAACCATGCTCCAACCAAGCTGGTGCTACTACCTCAAGATGAATACAACACATGGTTTGACTAAACGGTTAGGCAAACCGTGTGCCACCTGTGCGACATCCATTTAGCCCCCCCAAAAACATATAAATCTCTCCCTAATCTCACATACATCACCCTTACAGTTTATAAAAACAAATATAATCACATAATTTTTACATACTAGAAACTGGGGGTACTACAGTAACCTAGTGAAATTTTATCTCACACCCTACTTGGGCCGCCTTTGGTACCCGAGTAGATTATATGTCTACAGGTATAGATAAGGGAAATCACCATGATACAAATGTATGATTTATTTCTCTTATTTCTTGAATAATGTGAGAAGAGGAAAAATCATATACTCATGAATCTAGTGAAATAATTTTTTGGCCTTTTTGTATTTTTTATAGAATGTTGTATATCCCTAGGGAATATGATGGAGGAGACGGTGAATTGCGAAGACCCGCAGCTTGGCAATGGAATTTTGCGGCGCTGAAACCCTAGATGAAGCTTAGAGATGACTTAACTCCCCTTCCAGGAGGTGGGAGGGAGGCGAAGGACCGAGTCTCATAGCCTCCAACACCGTGGAAGCCTTTCATTCCTTTCTCAAATCCTATTTATCTCCTGGATTTCCTGATGATTTCTTTATGCCCAAAAGTTCCTGATCTTCATCAGGGTGATCCTCAGCTACTGATCTCTTCATCGGAGTTCTTTGAAGCATCGAGTCACTTTGATTTAATGATGGTAGCATGTTTCGATCGGAGAAGGCCCTTAGTCGATGATTTCAACCGCTTCATCTTTGGAAAGTGGGATTTGCAGGAACGCGCTGTTGTTGGGATTCTCGATCGTCGCCAATTCATGATTCGATTTTCCTCATAGGATGATTTGATCTGATCCTAGTCTAGTGCCCCTCGTAGATGCAATGGATGTCGGTTCTTCCTCTTTCGTTGGTTGTTTGATTTATACATGAATCGTGATCCATCAACCACTAAGACATGGGTTAGTCTTCCACAGCTCCCTCTTCCTTTCCAAAATCCTACAATTATTTGCATGATTGGTAATATGGTGGGGCACTATCTCTGTTCTGATGTCTTCATGTCCCCCATAAGTCATCCAGTGAATCCTCGTCTCTGTGTGGAGGTGGATTTCACAAGGCCCGCAGTCAATTGGGTATGGATTACCGCTGGTGAGGAGTTCAGATAGAGGCAGACCGTGGTATTTGAATCTTATTTTGGTTATTGTAATACCTGCTATCGTCTAGGGAATTGGGCATTGAACTGCCACTCTGAAATGTTGAACAAAAAATCATCTATTCGGAGAGAGAGGGTAGGAGAGTCCTCCAGGCTGAGGTTGATGTCTGCTAGAGGTGCGACTTCTGGAACTATGGATGATGCGGTGAATCGTGCTCCAGCATCTGCGAGGAGCTATGTAGAGACCCCCTTATATCCATATGTGTCTACTGTGTTCATTAGGCTTTGACATGGCATGCAGTTGGGTGATGGGGTGCTTCAAGCTAATGCAAAGGAGGCTTATGGTTCTGGCGAATGGAGAAGTACCGTAGGTGCTAATACTATTGTGAGGGTGTTGCAGCATGAGGTGTGTGTGATTGTACCTACTGGAAAGGCTTGTAATTGGTTTAAGGAAGCAGTGAATGTGGGAAATGGAATTCTGGATGATGTTGGTTGTGTCAGTGGTAGTATAGAGGTTTCAGATGGTAGTAATGGGGTGCAAGGAAGGGATGCGATTGATGGGGATGTGGGATTCAAAGTTACTACTTACAATCAGTTCTAGGAGTTGGAGAAAGAGATTGTAGAGGAGGGAACTTCAATGGTTGAGTTGCAGATGAGACTCCTTTATAGGAGGGTGGTAATGGATCAAAATATGTGCAGCAGGGGACCTTGGTTAATCAGGAGTCCTCGAATCAGCCAAGGTGTCTTGCTGTGATTGACACCAATGGTCAATTCCAGAAGAGTAGTGGAGGGGATGAAAATTTGAAGTAGGTGTTTATCCATGGGAAGTGGGTGGATTTCTTTGAGAGTGAGAAAGAAAACTATGGTGGTATGATTAGACATTCTTTTAGTGATGTGGTCGATGGTGGGAAGGCAAAGGCAATTGGGGCTCAAGATATCTTGGCTGCTCCACCACGATGCAGGTCAAAGAAAGATTACTCCTATCTTCCAAGGCTTTTATCCACTAGGTCCTCTGGTGGCAACGAGGAGCTCTTATCCTTGGAGCGGATGAATCTGCGAAGGAAATATGCTAAGGTTCTGAAGCATTATGACAACTCGTAATGGAAAACAGCTACAGTGGAGGAGGATTATGGAGATGGGTATGGCTTGTGTGACATGTAATTTCCTTTCTTTTGGATTTTGATGTTTGACTGTTGTCTTTTTCCATTTCTTTAATAAATGGTCAGGGTGTTATCCCTTGGCTGAGCTTTTCTGGTATATCCCTATCCCATGTTTCCCCCTTTTGAATATCATCTTTCCATGAAATCATTGTATACGACACAATATTTTGAATTTTGATATTATTAATATTTCATAGCTATTTATGCTTTCACATTTTATCATATTTTCTTGCTTTTCCATTCAGTTATATCATGCTTTCGATATGGAAGATTACTTGTCCAATTATTAGTGTCTGTTTCCATTATTCTATTAGTAATTTATATGTTTCTACTATCTATTTTTTGTTTATTTATTTTATCTACTATTCCACTATGATATGAGGATACAGTCTCCCCATTATACCACATTAGACCCTTGGTTCTAGTTGTCAGCCTTTAGCATGTGGTCAGGCGTGTTTGAGGCCATGTGACCCACCCAATCGGGGCTCCAGTTAAGTGGATCCTTGGACAACATGTTAAAAAGAGGTATGGGAGGCTTTATTTTACATTTTTATTACTATTTGGGTTTTATATAGGATACTAGGATGGAAAGGGATTTGGTAATAAGTTTTTTTGGGAGTACCTAACCCACATACAGGGAAACCCAAATTACCTAGTATGGGTTATTTCTGTTCTGAATTTTTTTACCTATTACAGTTGATACAACTTCACCATTGAGTGAAATATATGTATTATGATTTAATTATTATTGGTGTTGTTGAAATGTTTTTTATTTTAACTTTGACAAATGAAATGAGGGTGTCTCACTCCAAGCATCATTATAGGTACAATAAGTATTGTATGGAATGAATTTTTACACACCATGTTTAATTTTAGCATGAACCTTCCCAAAACATATAGTTAGTGCCTAATTATTATATATAAAAATGTGATGATGTTTATTACATGACTAAGAAAAAATAATTCAATATTAATGTGTTTTCCTTAACCTAATAATACTTTCATACATAGGTTAAATCATACACCTTAAGTTTTCATTTATGGTATGTTGAGTCATGGACCATTGGTCTCATGAGATGGAACATGTTATGGTATTGATTAAGTGAAGACCATATTTCAGTTCATGTGGTGTATGGGACCATATGGATCACATGTAGTGAACCATTTGGTTGAACTATTTAATGATAATTGTGATTAAATTTTAATTTTAATGAAATTGAATTGTGAAATAGAGAACTTGACTAGGACCTGACCTTTGTAGTGGGTAGATGTGGTTTTCTCTTACAGTTCTTATAGCTTATTATGGTATTTCCTTATCACCTAGCACTAGATTCTAGAGTATCCCGAGATGCATGATCTGTTCATAGGAGGGTTATTTACCTATCCTAGTTTTCTATTTGTGATCTCTTGATTATTAGTTTCTTTCCTAAGGCGTGTGTTTGGTAATGTAGAATCATTCCACCATGATATACTGGAGTTATATATACTAAATGCGATGATGACTATGAATTAGAGGTGGTGGGAACTAATCCTCTTGTGATCCCTCTAGTAGTTCCACATATAGCATGACCTATTATTCTTGATATGGGAATTTACTCACAGTTTCAAGAAATATTTTTATATATGATTGAAAATATGCATGGTATCGCTCGACCTATACCAACAACGAAGGACTGAATTGGGAGTTTCAATAGAACCATCCTCCCATATTTTTAGGGGATGGTGTAACTCATGCTATAGAGTCATGGATTGAGTCCATACTTTATATTTTTGAGCATCTGGAGATGCCTCCTAAGCGGAGGTTCAAGATCGCAATGACAACCATGATCTATATTACACATTAGTACTTGATTTAATACATAAAATTACACTCAATACAACTGAAAAGATCGAGAAGTATAGTATATTTGGGAATTGGGTACATTACACAACAACTTATAACATGGGATACAAAAAATTATTGAACACCTCCTTGACATGATCATAATATTCCAAAGAACCTAAAACTACATGGGATAACCTAGATAAAAACAGAAAAAAGTGGTGCGATATAAATACTAGTAAGGGAATAAATAAGGAATAACATGAAGAAGATGATACATGTTTGGAAATAGGAATATTAATGGGGAATTAATAGATTATGAATCCTAAACATGAATAATGAGACATCATATAACATTTTAATAAAAATGGAAAAATGGGTAACATGGCAAGAAGATAAAATATTGCATCATAAACATAAGTCAAGGCTAAACTTTCATGAATTCATGGTGGAAAAATTCCTAGAAAGGGATTAGGTACATCCCTATCCCAACATCATGTATCATGATAATAAATAGTACCAAATTCATTGGAGCGTTATCTAGACGCACCCATCATATTCATTTCATTCTCATGCTTATGTGTGTCACATCGATCATAAAACATAGATTCATTTATCATTAAAATTTATTCCAAAATTGATGAGAGTTGAATATATATATATATATATGTGTGTGTGTGTGTAATTGAACAATAAAAAAGTATAAGTGCATAAATGTGAACATCCTTTATGGGAAATAGGTATGGTATTCACTGCATAATTATTTTGGCATGGAAGATCATGGTGAAATTCCAAGAGCATAACAACGTCACTTAAAGATTCATAAAAATGGGTTGATGAGAGAGAAAGGGGTATATCATAACATATACAAAAAATGGGAAGTAATATGGATATAGAAAATTATATCCTAACATTATAAATTTTGAAATAGAGGGAATAAGTTAATCAGGAAAATTGAATAGAGAAAATAATCCTAACAAAATTTAGGCATGGTAATGAGTGTACAAAAAGAATCATGGGAGTATTAATGAGAGTTAAAGGAAGATATAATTATTTATACATCAAAAGGAAATTAAGGTGAATATTTAATATCATATCCCATAATAAGAAAAGGAAAATTAAAACACATAAAATAAAAGGAGTCCTTGATAAAAGATGAGAGTGGAAGATCCCTTACTTGAGTGTGAGAATCCAAATACTTGGGAGGGGATTATCGAAATATTGGGTGATACTGGGAGTACTCTAGGGAGTGGGGGGAAGATTTTGGTCGTGATACATGGATATTTAGTGGATAGAAATGGGATCTTGGGTGGTTTTATATAGGAAAGGAGGGAGATTTCTTTATCACTTAGGTTTTGGACTCTACATAATAAAATATCCAAAACTACAAACAATCACATTATTTTTGTTCATGGTTTCTTCCAAAGGGGAGTAGTATACATTATTTTATAAGGACATGTGCTTAAATTATTAAAATTTTACCACTGGTGATGTGGAGGTGAGTCACACTCTTAAAGAAATGATTTTAAAATATTAAAATATATTATAAGTCTTGGAGGATTCATAATGGCTTTACAAAATAAATAAAATAAACTTAAAATCAGATTATTTTAAACAAAAAAATATATACTTGGGTTTGTATCCCATTTATATTACTTATTAAATAACTTTTGGTTAATTGTGATGTCGAAAAACATAAATTATATTTCTACGGTATTTAATTTTTACCTGAAAATATGATTGTCTCAAAAAATTATAAAAAATTAATTATTAGATAATTTAAACATCTAGATTAAAAAAATAATATTAATTTTATCTAAATAATTTTATAAATATGTGAATTTTTATTTTTAAAATAAAAACCATTATTTATTAAAAATGACGAGTTTTTGACAACTGCATTTTTTTGAACCCTTTTAAAAATCACATTTGAATTCATAAAAATTATATGATAATTTATATTTGATAAAAAAAATACAATAATAACATTCCATTAAGAATTTATTTATTTAAAAAATTCATTAATTACTAAATTCATTAATTAAATTTGAAAATTAACTAGAAAAACAATTTTTACTTTAAAAATAATTTACAAAGTAACAATAATAGGATAAAAATATATTTACTATTATATAAAAAATAATATATATATTCCAATTTCTAGGGTCTTGATACTTATCCCTTTAATAAACTAGAATATTCCTTAAGATTAATGTGTGCGATGGTGGGGATTTCATGGGGTAATTAGATGAACATGGTTTGGGCTGTGATCTCGATGAGCATGATCTTCTCCCATAAATGACTTATCTCATGATTTAGTTATAGATCTTGTCTTGGGATTGGTTTAGGAAAAATCCCAAAAATGATATCTCCCTCAGAAGCACCAATAAATTGGCTTCATATGATATTATCCTACTATTTGATGCCATCACCTCCTTTTTGTGTGTCAAATATATTTGTTAAAACCCTATATTTATACTATTCATTTGATTAATATTCAATGGATACATTATCAACTATAATGGTACTTAATGTTCATTTAAATCCAATTGGATATAATAAAAATAAATTAGTGAATGTGTGTTATAAATTATATAATAAGACATCAAATTATATAAAATGTGTAATTTTATTCATAATAGTTTGATTCATTACAATATTTTCAATTTATAAGTTTATCCCTTGAAATTTTCTTCTCCCACACTAAAACATAATTAGATAAGTCTTCTTCATTGCCTCCTATGGTTCCCATGTTGTTTCTTGAAACTTGTGGTTTCTCCACAAAACTTGGATGAGGGGCACTATCTTATTTCATAGAACTTTTTCTCTACGATATAAGATCATCACTGGTTACTCTTCATAAGAAATATCATTCTCAAATGGTAACACCAATGGATTGAGTACTTGTGATAGGTCTAGTATATACTTTCTCAAGAGGGATACATGGAATTCATCATGTACTTGACAAATGTTTAGTGGGAGTTCTAGTTGATAGGCCACATATCCAATGTTATAAAGGATCTCAAAAGGGCCAATGTACCTTAGACAAAGATTTAACTTCTTCCCAAATCTCACCACTTTATTCTATAGAGATATGTGGAAGAATACCATGTCTCTAATATCAAACTCTAGGCCTTGTTGATAATTTTCATTATAGATATTCCATCGACTACGAGTAGCCTTAATGTGATTTTGAATAGTCTTAACCTTCTAAAATATTTATTTTATCATTTCAATACATATAAGTTTTCATTTCCCAACTTGATCCCAACATGCTGGTGTTCTGCACCTCTTCCCATAAAGGGATTTATAGGGATCCATTTGGATGATCGAGTGGAATTTGTTGTTGTAAGAAAACTCGACCAAATAAATATGTAGGTATCATCATACTTTTTTGTCCATTGAAAAAGGTCTCAACATGTCCCCGTGTGTTTTGGTAGTCTGAATAGACTGGCCATCAGTTTGAGGGTGATATGCCATACTGAAGTTCAACTCAGTGTTTAGAGCATACTGGAGAATTTTCTAAAACATATAGACAAATATTGGATCTCAATAGGACAAAATAAATTGTGGTACTCCCTGTTTCCATACCACTTCTCTAATGTATATCCATTCAAGTTTATCTAGTAATAAATCCTCTCAAATTTCAATTAATTTTGATGTCTTTGTATGATAATACACAACAACCCAATTAGAATGTTTTTCCCTTTGATGTCTTTGGAAGTCCGATGAAAAAGTCCAAGGTGATTTTTCCCATTTCCATGTTAGTATGGGTAATGGTTTCATTGTCCCATTTGAATTATACCATCCATCCTTCACTTCATGACATACCAATCAATTTTATGTATATTCAAAGATCTCCTTCTTTATGTTGTCACACCAATTGTGTTCTTATAGATCTTGATACATCTTTGTATTTCCTGGGTGAATGAAGAAAGCTGAACTATGTACATCATCCAATAGTTACTTCTTTAACACAGGATTTGATGAAATGCATAATCTTGATCTAAATCTCACAATGCCTTCTTCATTAGCACTAAATTCTTTGTATTTATATATCCTTATAGTTTCCACTTTCTTTTTTAATTCCCACAAGATTTATTTGATCATCCTTTAAACCTTTCCAAAAGATACGGTTGAGCAATCATTTGTGAAAGGATTTATGATGTTCCTTTCTTTATGATTCCCATGTCCATCCTCTTCTAGTCCAAGAAGGCAGGGTCTTTCTCAATTATTATCCATGATAGAATTTATTGGCATTTTCTACTTAGATCATTCCCCACCTTATTTTCTTCAATAAGACGGTAGTGTATTGGGTATTCATAATCCTTGATAAGATCAGACCATCTTCACTGGTTCATATTAAGATCTTTCTGTGTGAATATATATTTGAGGCTCTTGTGATCATTATATATCTCACACCTCTCCCCATAGGGACAACACTGACATATTTTCAATGAAAATATAACATATTTCAACTACATATAATATGTGGGATAGTTTTTCAAATGAATTTTCAATTACCTTGAAGCATAGGCTATGAATTTTTCATTCTATATTAACACACAACCTAATATCTTCTTCGATGATTTGCTGAAAATCATGAAAAGTTCACTACTTATGGGTAGTGAGAGCATATGTTTAGTGATAATCCCCATTTTGAAATCCATTAATATTTATTAACATTGATCCTTCCAATAAAACATGACTCCCTTACGAGTTATCTTAGAAAAAGTGTATGAAAATCGTGATAAATTTCTAAAAAATCATAGATAATATCCAGGTAACCCAAGGAATCTACGAATATCTATCATCGATGTTGTCCTCAACCATTCTCTAATTTATTTTGTCTTGGAAGGATCTAAATATATCACATTACTTGTGATGATATTACCCAAGAATGAGACTTCCTTCAACCATAACTCACACTTGCTATAATTTTCATAGAGCTTATCCTTTCAAAAGTTCTTTAGCATAATGCTTAGATGCTCCTCATACTCCTTAGTTTTGCTGTATATTATAATGTCATATATAAATACTACCAAAAAAATTTCAAGTTAATCTCTAAATAATCTATTAATAAAGTCTATAATGATTATTGGAGCATTAGTGAGTCCAAATGGAATTACTATGAAATCATATTGCCCATACCTTGTATGAAAATCAGTCTTGGGGATGTACTCCTTCTTCACCCTAACATGGTAATATTATGATCATAGATCCACCTTGGAGATGTATTGTGATATACGTAGCTACTCGAACAAGTAATCAATCCATGTAAAATAATACTTGTTATTTATCGCGATATTTTTGTGATCACGATAATCAATGAAAAGACGTATCGACCCATCCTTATTTTTGATGAAGAGTACTCGTGCACCCTATTGTGAAGCACTTGGGTATATTAACCCTTTATCCAGATTCTTCTATAGTTGTTTATTTATCACTTTAAGTTCCACAGCAACCATTCTATTTGGATTCTTGGATATGGGAAATTCCCCAGGTATAAGCTCAATTTAAAATTCAACCTATTAATTAGGAGGAACACCATGAAATTCCTTAAGAAACACATCAGTATATTCCCTCATAATTGTCTTTTCTTCGATGATGGTTATTTTTTAAGACTCAATAATTTGGAATATATATGTTTTCTCATATGGAAATAATATCCATACTTGAGTTGTTAGTTCCAAATAAGATTCATCCTCCTCCTTTCTGTTGTATAAAATTGGGGATCGATTTACTATACAGAGATTCATTTCCTTCTAGAAACAATTTATGTTGGCTCAATATAGGGAAATTCAATCCATGACCAAAATTAAATAAAATTCCACCAAAGAGAGTATGACATGTTTTTCTGGGAAGTTCTGCTCACAAACATTTATAGGGGAGGAGTTATATACTTGGGATGCAATAATTGTCCCACTTTCCATTTTCACTGACATCTCTACTTCCATGATTTTTGGTGGTGATTGGATAGTTCTACTGAACCTTCATAATATAAAGGAATGTGTAGAATCAGAATCAAAAGTATGTTATAAATTATTGAATGAATAATTTGTGTACCTGTCACCACTTAGTTTCCAGGATTCACTTTGGCTATAATAATGGCAATAGTTAGGCCTTGCTGCCTTGGAGGTTGTTGGTTTTCATCAAAAACCATTTGCCCGGGGTGTTGGTTTGAAATGTTACATGGTTCCTTGTAGTTGTAGGAATGGAAAATACATTGTGGTTTGACTAAGGAATTCCTTTCCTCCACCGTATTTTTTGGGTTTCTACAGTGAGAAATTTGTAGCTAGGTTCCATTACTTCCTGCACATAAAGAATTTCCTTGTTCCTTTTAAGAAATTTTCTACCTGCTTCTTTGTAAGAACCCAGATCTTCCTTTCAGGTATGTTTTCCCTTTTTCTAGAGTTTTTGAGAAAAGAGGAGTTTCTGGAAATTTTTGAAGTACACACAGTGTACTTTATGAGTATATGCCATGTAATTCATTTCTGCAGAAGGCCGTGTGCTGGCCGTGTCATGGACACACACATGGTCATGTGAGGTGATGTAGAGGCCACCTAATGTGGAGTACGAAAAGGGCATGTCCACTTTGTGTACTTCAAAAGTACACGCCATGTATTTTCTCTTTTTTTCATTAAAGGGAATGGGGTTGCGTCTATTGGATAGGAGTGTCTTCTTCTTCGACCGAAACGTCCCAGACCACCCATACGATGTCGATACTTACTTGATCCCCTAATCGTACATTAATTATCTGAATCGAACACCTTTGATTGTGTTTGAATCGCAACGATAAGCTCTTCATTCTTCTAGGGCATCGTTTTCCAATTCCTCCTCTTTTCCAAGATATCGTGGGTTAAACATTTTATGTGATTTCATAGATCTACGACGTTATAAGAAGATTCAAGCTTCTAGGTTCAATTATATTTATCTCCAAACCCCAAGGTAGGTGGTTTGTGCCTTTCTGTAGAAATCCTTTGAGTATTATGTGCAAATTCCACCAATACCCTTGAATGGGGTATTGCATGATTAGTGTTTTTCCTTTATTGTTTTCCTGCTTTGCTTGTATGCATGATTAGAGGTTATTGTTTTTGAATAAGGTAATTAGATGTTCTTTGGATGTATTGTCCATGCATATTTTGCCTGTTTTTGACCTTTGGGTCTAGTTTTCCTGTTGGATCCTGGTTCCTTTTCCATGCCTAGTATTGTAGGATGGTATAACTGTAGTTCTAAAGTGCTGATATGCCTTATAATTCTAGACAAGTAGTTCTTGAGGTTTACTTTGGCCATTATGCACACTATACTTTCTTGGATTACACAGGGCCATGAGAACCTAGTGTATATTCCATAGAGAGAATTGACGTTGAGGGCTTCTCCAGAGTTTCTTTATAATTACAATGTGAGACCACAAGGGGAATTGATGTTGTGTGCCTCCCCACAGTGTCTGTAGTTCCTCAACATGGTCCACATGGGGAATTGATGTTGAGTGCTTCCCCAAAGCACCTTTAGTATGATACAAGACTATAGGGGGAATTGACGGTGAGTGCTTCCCCAGAGAGTCTATACTTTAGCTGAACTAGAGGGGTGAGACTGTGTGTGCTGCCTAGAGGGTTTCTTATGCATGATAGGTAGAACTAGAGGGGATAAGCTATGGGTACCACTCAGAGGGTTACCTGTTGTGTTATCGGTTATTCTGTTTCATGTTGTGTGGTGATTTGGATGCTTAAACTGTGGATTGTTTACTTCTTAGTGATTCCTTGTTTGCTGCTTTCTGTACTTTTACCTGCTATATACTTACTGACTGTTTGGAATAGATCTTCGGGTGGTTTCCTACTAGGATTTAGTCTCACACCTTGTTTGGGTGATGATTTTGGGCCCAAACAGATTATATTCCTCCAGGTATAGACAAGGTCGTGCACCATTTGACATCAAGTACTAGATTGCATTTGAGCTGGAGAGCATGGGACCAAGCTGAGGCTTGCGATGCTGAGGAGTTGCTCATCTGTTTTTATTTTGTACTTTGGTTTAGTATAGTGTTCTTCATTGTGACTTGTCTGGATTATTTCCTAGACATATATGTATCATGAATAATTTACATATATTTATGCTCCAGTTGTTTCTTTATCAGTCTTCCACTATTTACTGGTGTTGGATATTTACTTATTCCGCTATTGTGTGTTATTTACTTCTGTTGTATACTCTACCAATGAGGGAATAATTTACCCACTATCAAACCCATGTCCCTTGCTTCTAGTCAGTAGCCTTTGTCATTCGGGGATATACGCTTGAGGCCATGTGACCAACAGGGTATGGGGCACCTCTGGGTGGCTTCCAGAACCGGGATGTTACAAAGTGGTATCAGAGGCATTTTTTTCTCTTGACCGGCTATTTGGAGCCTATAGTACGGGATATGATAGAATAAGTATTTGGTAATAAGCTATGCCTGGGAGTAGCTAACCCGTGTATAGGGAAAATCCATACTACCTCGTTTATCACAATTTTACTGGTTTGTAATTTTACTGTTGATTTGATTTCAGTATTGGGTGATTCACATGTTTTTTGTTGTTACCGTTATTATTATTGAGGTTCTATTTCTGTCACAACCCAATGAGATGAGGGTGTGCCATCTCATGCATCATATGAGAACTTGTTAGAAATCACATTCCATGCATTCTTTCCATGCAATCTAGGATACATTTTCAATTGCTTTTTATTTTGATAGATGTTGTGTAGAATATGCATGCTGTTGTGATAGATTCATTGATAGAATACCTACTTTCAAAATGTATTGCTATATGTAAGTTCTTGTTTGAATGAACACCAAATTTTGGTTCCTGAGGTGTTATGGGCGCTCATGAATGGGAACTTGGTGGATCATTGACTTGTTTCCCTTTTATATGACATGTATAAGATTTCAAGCTTTGATTCGTGGGGAGTAGGGGACCTCCCAGATCAGAATTAGGCACCTTAAAGCTTGTTTTCTGGACTTGGAAGCAGTTTCTGAGGCTACTGTCTGGAAAAACCCAGAATACACAGTGTGTACTTTATGAATACACCCCGTGTAGTACATAACCATGTCACTGATTGTGTGGGAAGGGACATGGGGCTGTGAAAAATTTTGTAGGAACGCGCAATGTATAGTACGTACACACCGTGTTGTAGTGACCGTGTGTCTACATGTGTGACTAAAGACATGGATGGATGAAACTTAGGCTATACACACCATTTCCACCTTCAACACTCCATGTAGTATAATCCTAGGAACCCAGACGTGTAGCTAAAAACACAGGTCGGTGGAGTCTCTTCTTATATATGTTGTGTCCCATTGAAAATGCTGTGTAGTCGGAACTGGGTACCCGACCGTGTCACGAACAATATTGGTTAGTGTTATCCTTTCACGTACACGCCGTTTCTGTCAGGAACATGACGTGTAGATTGAGTAGTGTATCTGACCGTGTTACTAACAAAACGGTCCAGGTGAAGCTTTTCCAGTGCACGCTGTGTCTACCTTGAACACGCCATGTAGTCTTGTCTTAGGAGAGCCGTGTGTCTTACCCTTGTAGAAGGACCCAGGTAGGGGAAGAGGATTCATGTACACGCCCTCTTTTTGAGAACACTTCATGTTTTTGGGGTGTTACACGACCAGTTTAGGAAAAGGTACACACCCATGTGAATGACTTTAGGGGACACACCATGTAGGTAGTGTACACGCCGTGTAGTCATGTTTAGTAAAACTTGAATGTTTTCTTCCTCTTGTTCTCTTCTTACACTCCTAGTTTTTAGTCCTTGATAATTCTGATCTAAGGTGTGCACTTGACCTTGTAGATTCATGCCACTGAGATGCCTCCAGTTGTACACCAGTTTCCAGGCGGTGATGAGACACTGGACATGGATGATCAGGGACCACCTGCAGATCCTCTTGTTGTGCCAGTCTTGGCACCAGCAATTATACCTATTACTTGTACTAATGCATAGTTCAGGGAAGGATTTATGAGAATGATGCAGAATTTTTAGGGAGGGACACCTCTTGGCCTGTCGATGGATGATTTGACGTGGGTCTTCCAGTAGCAACAACCTCCCATATTCTCAGGGTAAGGAGGACCTTAGGCTGTAGAGTCATGGCTGGTAGCCATGATGACGATCTTTGAGAATCTAGATAAACCTCCAGATACGAGAGTCAAACTCTATACATATATGCTATGGGATTCCACCAAGAGATGGTGGGATGTGATCTCAAAGGCGGGTTATCAGCAGGTTATGGTTTGGGAGGAGTTATAGCGCATCTTCTATGACTACTTTTATTCGGATACCCTGAGGGCCGACCGAGCCTGGGAGTTTATGATCCTTGAGTAGGGTACCCTATCAGTTATGGAGTATTCTTATCATTTCATTTTATTTCAGCATTTCACACCCTTCCTAGGAGGAGATGGGTTATTCCTGGTAAGGAAGTTCTAGGATGGACTCAGACAAGACATCTGATCGCAGGTGAACATCTTTCGGTTGACTTCTATCACTTCCATCGTGAACTAGGAACAAATCATAGAGCAAAATCTGAGGGATTTTGGAGTTGTGAGCGAGGAAATCTCTACATATGGGGTTAGTATCCCACCTAATGATAGCAAGAATCACCACAGGGAGTCTTCGCGCGGTGATCCGAAGAGGCGAGACACTTCTTCTGGTAGTCATGTAGTGTGCTACCGTGCAGGAGAAGTGGTCATACGAGGTCGTAGTGCCAGAGAGACCCAGGGGAGTGCCGATCTTGTTGAAATATGGGTCACCTTCAGCATTTTTTTAGATCTTTTCACCAACAGATGGTGATAGGGGTTCATCTATGAATCCTCATACAGGAGCCGATCTTCCAGTTTCTCACCAGTCTGGGAACTGGAGTTCTTCTGGCCATTCAGGATGAGGTGGAGGTTGCGGTCGCAATGGTCAGTCACCAGGACACTAGTGACAATAGGTTGGATCATCTCAGAGTAGTCAGTTAGGGTCATAGGGCCATAGAGCTGGCCAGACTTTTGCAGTGGAGCAGTATCCCGACCCCTCTACAGTTTGAGGTATGATACTAGTTGTCTCAGTTTTATCTTCTTCTCATTTAGATATAGGGGCTTCCCATAGATTTATCTCTGTTGTGGTTGTGGAGATCCTTGGGCTCTATATCCTTTATTCTGCCGATGTTTTTACACTAGACACTTCATTGGGGACAAGAACATCTGGTGTACGTCAGTGCAAAGAGTTCCCTCTTGAGGTTGGTGGGTGTCACTTCCTTTGGTATCTTTATGTTTGAGAGATTATAGGAAATTATGTATCTATCAGAATGGACTAGCTAGTTCCCTTATAGGCATTCATCGACTATTATTTCTGCATGGTGAGTTTCATATCACTAGAGGGTAGATCTTTTCTTCATAAGGGTGAGTGGGATGTCCAGGCGAGCAGAGAGGGTCCAGAGCATCATGGGTAGGGAGTAGTTACTACCCAGATTTCTAGTCTTTATCTGGATGATCAGGGGACTTCACAGTTAGAATTTCTACTAGTGGTGGATTGTTTCAGAGATGCCTTTATAGAGGACTTTTCAGGTTTTCCTCCAGAGTGTTTGGTAGAAGTTTCTATTGAGCTTGTTCCAGGGGTGGCACCAGTGTCCATTACTCCTTATATGATGGCTACACCAGAGTTGCAGGAGCTCAAGAAGTAGTTGGGGGAGTTGCAAGTAAAGGGTTTCATTTGAACTAGTACATCTCCATGGGGTTAGCCTATCCTGTTTGCAAAGAATGCAGATTTTACCCTTAGGCTTTGTGTTGATTATCAGAAGTTAATATAGTTTATGGTCAAGAACTGATATCCCTTACCCAGGATTGATGATATATTTGATCAAATTCAAGGAGCCTGTGTGTTCTCAAAGATTGACCTGAGATCCGGTTATCATCAATTTCATGTTATACCATCTGATATACCTCTTACAACTTTCAAGAGTAGGTATTTTCTATTTGAGAACTTATTTATGCCGTTCTGTCTCACGAACGCACCTACAGTTTTCATGACACTGATGAACTGAGTGTTCCATCCACACATGTATTCTTTTGTGGTGGTCTTTGTGGAAAATATCTTGGTATACTATCAAACTCGACAACACCATGACACAAATCTTGAGATCATTTTGAGTACACTAAGAGAGAATCATTTATATGCTAAGCTCTCAAAATGCCACTTTTGGATGGACCAGATTCACTTCTTGGGTCATGTAATCTCATAGGAAAGAGTATCTGTCGACCCAGATAAAGTGAGAGATGTAGTTTCCTAGGAGTATCCATAGAACATATTTGTGGTACGGAGTTTTATAGGGAAATATGGATACTAAAATAATTTCATACATAACTTTTCACACTTAGAAGCACCAATGACACGTCTGACCGAGAAGGGTGAGAAGTTCTTATGGTCAGATTCTTGTGAGTATGTCTTTTAGGAGAAGAAAGGGAGGTTGACTTCAGCACCGATAATATTCTTTCCAGAGCTGGGAAAGAGCTATACCTTTTACTGAGATGCATCAGGTATTGGTCTGGGAGTTGTGCTTATGCAGAGAGATTGAGTCATTGCGTACAGGTCTCGGGAGTTGAGGCCACGTGAGAGGAATTAAACGACGCACAATCTCGAGTTGACAGATATTTTTCATGCCCTACACTACTAGAGACACTATCTCATGGGAGATAACTTTGTGGTTTTCACCGACCACAAGAGTCTCAAGTACATCTTCAATCGACATGATCTGAATTTAAGACAACGCAGGTGGGTCAAGTACCTATAATACTTTTATTTTGAGCTTGTATATACACCTTGAAAAGGAAATTCAGTGGCTAATGCGTTGTTCATAAGGACTTAGATACATGCAGTTCAGGAGGCCAGAAGTGAGTGGCAGCTGATGGCTCTATTCTCTGAGATGCATTTGGAGGTGCATGACAGTCAGGGACATATGTTTCTTTATTCTGTAGCTGTTACCTCTACTCTTCTGGATCGAGTTCGAATGAGGCAACTATCTGATTCTGAAGGCATAGTCCTAAGGGAGAGTGTGTCAGGAGAGGACCCTATTCTTGGATGGACCATAGGTGAGGATGAGATCTTGCGTTTCAAGGGACACATATGGGTGAAAATAGATATACACGAGGAGATGATGCAAGACTTTCATTCCCCAGTTTGGGCAGCTCATCCTGGTGTCACCAAGATGTATCATGATCTACATCATCAATACTGGTGGCCAGGTATGAAGAGGGATGTTTCTGGTTTCTTCAGGAGGTGTTCCACTTGTCAGCAGGTGAAGGCAGAGCATCAATGACCAGAAGGGATTTTACAATAGTTACCCATTCCCGAGTGGAAGTGGAATGATATTGAAATGGACTTAGTGACTGGTTTACCGAGGTCGCCTCGAGGGAATGACGTATTTTGGGTTGTCATTAACAGAATCATGAAGGGTTCTCACTTCTTTTCGATCAAGGAGACCTTTAGTGTTGCTGAGTTGGGATGGTTTCACATCTGGGAGATTGTACGTTTGCATGGAGTTCCACACTCCATTGTTTCAAAAAGGGATGCCCATTTTACTTCTTGAGTCTGGCAGGGGCTTCAAAAGGATTTGGGCACATAGGTACTTTTGAGTACAGATTACCATCCCCAGATAGATGTCCAGTCCAAGCATACAATTCAAGTGCTTGAGGATATGCTCTAAGCATGCATTCTGGATTTTGGAGGTTCTTGGGAGAAGAATATACCTCTTGTGGACTTTGCCTACAATAATAGTTTCAAGAGACTATTTAGATGGAACCTTATGAAACATTTTATGGTAGGAAATTCTGATCATCTTTATGTTGGATGGAGGTAGGAGAGGCAGCTTATTTGGGACCTCATCTTGTTTAGGAGACCACAACGCAGATAGAGTTGATTTGGAAGAGGATGGATACTGAATTGTCTCATCAGAAGTCTTATGATGATTAGCGGAGATGACCTCTGGTGTTCGAGGTCAGGGAACATTTTTTTCTACGTGTCACACCGAGGTTTGGACACAACTGGATTAGGAGAAATGGTAAGCTTTTTCCGAGGTACGTCGCTCCGTTTGAGGTGTTGTAGAGAGTTGGTCCATTTTCCTATTAGTTGTAGTTACCACAGAGATAACGGGATATGCACGCCTTCTTCCATGTTTCTCAGCTCCGACATTACGTTTCAGACCCATCGCATGCTTTCCAACTGGAGGAAGTTGAGTTAGAGGTGGATGCATCTTTCGAGGAGAATTCTATCCAAATTGTTGATCATAGTACAAAGGATATCCATGGGCAATATGTTCCTCTTGTATGGGTGCAATGGAAGAATGAGCAAGTACAAAACAAGACTTGAGAGAGGGGGGGCTGATGTACGATCGCAGTGGCCGAAGCTGTTCTGGGTTTCTTCTTCTATGCTGTGTTAGGGAAATTCGATGATGAATTTCTATAAGGGGGGAGTTTCTAAGAACTCAGATCTTCCTTTTAGGTATTTTTTTCCCTTTTTTGGAGTTTTTGAGAATAGATGAGTTTCTAGAAATTTTTGAAGTACACATCGTGTACTTTGTTGCCACTGGAGGCCATGTGCTGGCCGTGTGATGGCCACACAGACGGTCGTGTGGGGTGACGTGGAGGCTGCCTAAAGAGGAGTATGGAAAGGCCAAGTAGACACTGTGTATTTCAAAATTACACGCTGTGTATTTTCTTCTTTTTTCATTAAAGGGACCGAGGTCATGTCTAATGGATAGGGGTGTCTTCTTCTTCGGCCGAAATGTCCTGGAGAACCCATACGGCGCCGAGACTTCCCTAAGCCCCCGATCACGCATCCGTTCTCCAAATTGACCACCGTAGATTGAATTTGAATCATAGCCGTAAGATCTTCCTTCTTTAAGAGAATCTTTTTCCAATTCCTCCTCTTTTCCATGTTATCGTGGGTTGAACATTTTATTCTTTTTCATAGATCTACAACGTTCTAAGTACATTCAAGCTTTGAGGTTGAAGTATATTGATCTCCTAACCTCGAGGTAGGTGGTTTGTGACTTTCTGTAGAAATCCTTTGAGTATTTTGTGCAAATTCCACCAATACCCTTGAACGAGGTATTGCATGATTACTGTCTTTCCCATGTTGTTTGCCTACTTTGATTGTATGCCTGAGTAGAGGTTATTGTTTGTGAATAGGGTAATTAGCTGTGCTTTGGTTGTATTTCCCATGCATGTTTTTCCTATTTTTGAACTCTGGGTCTAGTTTTCATGTTGGATCCTGGTTCCTTTTCCATGCCTAGTATTTTAGGATGGTATGATAGTAGTTCTAAAGTGCTTATATACCATATAATTCTACCCAAGTAGTTCTTGAGATTTACTTTGGCTTTTACGCACGCTATACTTTCTTGACTTACACAGGGCCATGAGAACCTAGTCTATAGACCATAGAGAGAATTGACGTTGAGGACTTCTACAGAGTTTTTTTATAATTACAATGTGAGACCATAGGGGGAATTGATGTTGAGTGCCTCCCTAGAGTGTATATAGTTCCTCGACATGGGACATTGGGGGAATTGACATTGAGTGCTTCCCCAGAGCACCTTTAGTATGATACGAGACTATAGGGGGAACTGATGGTGAGTGCTTCCCCAGAGAGTATATACTTTAGCTGAACTAGAGGGGTGAGACTGTGTGTGCTGCACAGAGGGTTTCTTATGATGGATAGGTAGAACTAGAGGGGATAGGATGTGGGTACTTCCCAGAGGGTTACCTGTTGTGTTATCTATTCTACTATTGCATGTTGTGTGGTGATTTGAATACTTAAACTGTTGATTGTTTATTTCTTAGTGATTCCTTTATTAGTTCTTTCTGTAATTTTACCTTCCATATACTTACTAACTGTTAGGCACAGATCTTCAGGTGGTTCCCTACTTGGATTTATTCTCACACCCTTTTTGGGCCATGATTTTGGGCCTAAACAGATTATATTGCTGCAGGTATAGACTAGGGCAAGTGCCCTTCGACATCAGGTACTTGATTGCATTGGAGTTGGAGAGCATGAGACCAAGCTGAGGCTTGCGATGCTGAGGAGTTACTCATCTATTTTTCTTTTGTACTTTGGATTAGTACAGTGTTAATAATTCTTACTTGTTTGGATAAATTCCTAGACATATATGTATCATGCATCATTTTTATATATTTATGCTCTAGTTGTTTCTTTATCAGTCTTCTGTTGTTTACTACTGTTGGATATTTACTACTTTCACTATTGTGTGTTGTTTACTTCCGCTGTGTACTCTGCATATGAGGGAATAGTATCCCCACTATCACACCCAAGGCCCTCACTACTAGCCGATAACCTCTACCATTCGAGGAAATGCGATTGAGGCCATGTGATCAATAGGGTACAGGGTTCCTCTGGGTGGCTTTCGGCATCAGGACGTTACATTCTTCCCATACCCTTGACATGTGGGATGTTGAAATTTATTTGAACTATTATATCTCTCTATCAGACATCCATAATTAAACTCCACTTTCCACTTCTTATCCCCATGATACGCATGAGATTTTCTGATCTCCTTTTCGATATTGAGGGAATATAAAAAAATATCTTCATAGCTATCAAAGTCATGGATTTCCTGGGTTTTTCATAGACTAAGATTTATCCCACTGAAGAAGTAGTAAACCTTTCATTTGAAGGTAATGAAAAAGTCATAGGCATATCATTAAATTATTGTACAGTTTTCTTCATATTCCACAATATATTAATCCTATTTTTTCTTGAGGGAAATAAAATCTCTTTCCATTTTAAGTTAGAGGGTGTGAGGAAAAAATTTATCGATAGAATTTCACAAAATTCCTTCCACTAAATCACATAGATATATTACCCTAGATTTGTATTCTCTATTAGTTTCGACCACATATCATCTTCTTTTTCTATATTAATAACAACCAGAAGAACCATCTCTTGTTCATAACATTGAAGGATGGAGAAGATATTCTCAATGGAGTTGATTTATTGTTCCATGATTAAGGGATCACACGGTCTATAGAAATTATGAGTCATTTATCACATTAATATCTTAATTGCATCTTGTTCTCTCTTGGGGGGGGGGGGGTTGGACACTCCTCATGATCTAGGTTTCTATTCAGAACCTATTTCAGTTGAGGGAGTATCATTATGAAGTTCATGATTCCTACTCCCACTAGGTTTGGCATCTCATTGGGGCATTCATCAAATTTCCCTTCACATTAGTTATTAACCAGATTCTTCCTTTTTTAGACCATTTAATGGAATAAAAGGAAAAAATTAGGGATGAGTATCTTAAACTATTAAACACATAAAGTTTAATCTAATGACAATAAAGTGATAACTTATAAATTATATTTTTTTCTTTAACTTATGAATTTCTAGGCTTCAATCTATGTTATCCATAATCTATTTCTTAACATATATTCTTATGAGAATTTTTTTGTTCCCTCAATAATAGTTTGTAATGATCTTAAGAATTTACCAAAGAATATCCCATGAGAGTGTCAAATTAGGTTCATAGTAAGACCTATTGTCTTGTACCAGATTACCCTGAGTCAAGCCAAGAACATATTTTCGGAATTATTATTCCTAGGTACATCTGTTCCAAAACCCTGTCCACTTGTATTATCCATACATGGGTTTATTTTCTTAATTAACCAATAACTCTATACTAACAAATGTTTGGTATTTTTTCTTATACTTATTCTTATCCCTAATTATTTCTCTAGATTTTTCTTATTCTAATCCCAAAAATAAGATAACTCTTGATCTGATACCAATTATAAAAACTCTACCCTATATTACACATTAATATGTGATTTATTTCATGAAAGCACACTTAATACAACCCAAAAGATTCAGAGGTCTAGTTTCTTTGTGAATTAGTGACATTATAATAGGAAATTATAACGTGGGATGTAAAACATTATTGAAGACTTCCTTGACATGATCATAATATTCCAAAGAACTTAAAACCGCATGGGAAAACATGGGGACAAACATAATAAAGGGGTGAGATAGAAATCAAATTAAGGGAATAAATAAAGAATAACATTAAGATGATGATATAAGTTATACAATATTAATATCAATGGGGAATAAAAATTTTAGGAATTATAAACATGAATAATGAGATATTATATATCATGGTAATCATAAAGGCAACAGGGGAAATGTAGAAAAAACATAATACACCACACAATAAACATAAGTCAAGGATAAATAACTAATACTTCATGGTGTAAAAAGTCCCATAAAGGAATCTGGTACAAACTTATCCCAAAATTACTTATCATGATACTAAACATTATCCAATGCATTGAAGCGAAATCTAGGAACACCCATCATATTCATTTCATTCTCATGCTTGAGTGTGCCACATCGGATATAAAACATTGATTGATTCATCATAATTATTTATTCCAAAATTAATGAGTGTGGAAAAAATATAAATGACATAAATAGAAAATTATATGTTCATAAATGTGAACAACCATGATAGAAAATAGGTATGATATTCACTACACAATTGTTTTGGCATAGAAGATCATGGTGAAATTTTGACAACATAACGATGTCACTTAAAGATGAGTAAAAATTGGATGATGGGAGAGAAAAGGGTCTATCATCATATATAAATCAAATGGGAATTAATAGGGATATGTAAAAGCATATCCTAATATTAGAAATTTGTAAATAGAAGGCATAAGATAATGAAGAAAAATGAATAGAGAAAATAAGCCTTATGAAATTTTAGAATGGTAATAGGTGCACTTAAAGGATCATGGGACGATTAATGAGAGTAAAAGTAACATATAATTATTTATACATAAAATTTAAAGTAAGGGAATTTGAAATATCATTTCCCACCATAATAAAATTAAAAGTAAAAGATATAAAAAAAATGTAGTTCTTGAAAAAAGAGGAGAGTGGAAGATCCCTTACATGAGTGTGGGACTCCAAAGGCTTGGGAAAAGCTTATTGAAAGCTTGAGGACTCCATGGTAAAACTCTAGGGAGTAGAGGCAAGTGTGTGGTCATACTACAAGGAGTTTTAGTAAAGAGAAATGAAATCTTGGGTGGGTTTATATAAAAAAATAGGGGGATTTCTATATTATTTAGATTTTGAACTCTACATAATAAAATATCCAAAAACCACAAACCTTCCCAAGTTTTTTGTCAATGGTTTCTGAAAAATGGGAGTGGTTTAAATTATTTAATAAGTTCAAGGGCTGAAATTATTTAAAAATAACCATTGGTGACATAGAGGTGAGTCACACTCTTAAATAAATGATTTTAAAACTATAAAACATATTTTATGTTTTGGAGGATTCATAATGGATTTTAAAAATAAATAAAATAAACATAAAATAAAATTATTTTAAATTAAAGAATATATTTGGCCATGGATTACATTTTTATTACTTATTATATAAATTTTTGTTCATTTTGATGTCATAAAACAAAAATTATATTTATATGGTATTTATTTTTTATACAAAAATTCGAATATCTCAGAAAATTTTAAAAAATTCATAATTGGATAAATTAGAAATCCTGATTCAAAAAATAATATTAATTTTATATAAAGAATTTTCTAAATATGTTATCTTTCACTTTTAAAATAAAACTGACATTTATTGAAAATGATGGGTTTTTTACAATAAATTTTTTTGAAGCCTTATGAAAATCACATTTGACTTCAACAAAATTATACAATAATTTATATTTGATAAAAATTGTTTAATAATAAAATAAAATTAAAATATTATTTATTTTTAAAATCCATTAATTCCTAAATTCATTTATTGAATATGAATGTTAACTAGAAATACAATTTGTGCTGTAAAAATCATTTACAAAGTAACAATAATAGGAAGAAGAAATAATAATTATTTTATACAAAAGAATTTAGATATTAATATTGATAGGGTATGGATAAATATTCCACTAATACACCAATATAATCCCTAAGAGTAAGGTGCCCAATGGTGGGTCTTTCATGGGGTCATTCGGCGAACATGGTTTGGTTCATGATCTCAATGAGGTTGAACTTCACCTGTAAATGGTTTCACTCATGTTTAAGTTGTTGGATCTGGGATTGGGATTTGTCTAGGAAAATACCAGAAAAGATATCTCCTTGGGAATCTCTTATAAATGGTCTTCATAGGGTATGATCCTATTGATTGAGGCCATCACCTCCTTTGTCTGTGTCAAATGGGTTTTTTAAAAACCTTTATTAATACTAGTCATTTGATTACTGTTCACAGACTACATTATCAACGATAATGATACTAAATAGTAATTTAAATAAAACTGGATCTAATAAAACTGAATAAGTGAATGTGTTTTCAATATTATATAATAATTCATTAAATTAAATAAAATTGAAAATTTTATTTATAATAGTTTGGGTCATTACAATTACTGATTATATGTTATGCGATTCTTCCAAGAGATGGTGGGATGTTATTACCCATGATGAATGACTATCAGATTTATTTGGTTGGTATTTCATATGATATAATACTATTATATCATTCCACATACATTGGGGGATAACCTGGCTAGAGAATTTATAAATCTATAGAAGCGAGCCTTGTTTTAATGGAGTATTCTTCTCATTTCACTAGGATGTATTGTTTTGTAATAACTCTAGTAGGTGGTGATCTTATAACCACCAGGAGATTCGAGGATGGGATGGTATATGCCATTTGATCACCAGTCATTGTTTTTTATTGATGACTGTTTCAAAGCTCATCCACCAGTCCCCTATTACTGAGCAGAATTTGAGGGAAGTTGATAGTGGGAACTAAGGCAGTTCAATACCAAGATTTGGAAGTGTTCCTTTTGGTGGGATAGAGAAACATTTTGATGTTTCTCAGGGGGTTATGAGTGGTTAGGTAGTTTCAAGGATGGGTTATATCTCACTAGGTTAGTAGTTGTTGCAGCAGTAACAATAATTAAATATAGAGGATACAAAAGGATATGGCATATCCCACACTTCTACAAGACATTTCCATCACTTCCTATTAAGAGGGGATCTACTCCTACCCCAAATTTCAGAGTGGGTTTAGTAGTATCTCACCAGGTAGAAAACTGGAATACCCCTATTCGCTTATTTTGAGGTGGTGGTCGAGGTACGGGTAACCAAACTCAGGGTATGCAGCACCAACGGAGTGAGCTTACTTAGGGTATCTAGGATATGACTCAAGGTCATAGTATGGGCCATTTACATGTAGTATAGCCTATATCAGAGGAGCAGGGCACCATAAATTCTACTATTCAAGGTACTATTCTAGTATCCTCTAATTTAATGTTTTCTTTGATTGGTACAAGCACATCACATTACATTATATCTAAGATGATTATGAAGAGTCTATGACTTAATATAGAGTTTTATTATGGTATTATGACAATTAATACACCATTTGGTATCCCATCAGAGTGTCTTCATCATTTTAAGGATTTTACCCTTGAGATATATATATTTTTCTTCATATGGGATCTTTTCATCCTCAACATGACAAGGTTAGATATAATCATCAATATGGACTGGTTAGTTTTCTACCAATATCATTTTGACTCCTACTATTTAAGGATGATTTTTACATCACCATAAGGTTGTAGGTATGTTTATAAGTGAGAATGGGATTCTCTTTCGACTTAAGTGGGACATAAGAAGTAAAGGCCAGGTATAGTGACAACTCAGATTACCAACCTTTTCTTGGATGATTAGGGGTTATGAATTTTCATTTTTCCTCCCATAGTGGATCATTTCAGGTATGTATTCTCTGATACCATTTCTAGGCTACCTCTAGTGAGAGATGTAGAAGTCACTATTGATCAAGTTCCATGAATGACACTCATGTATATTCCTACTTATAGGATTGAAACTATAGAGCTTCCAGATATCAATAAATAATTTTTGGACCCATAGGATAAAATATTTATATGCCCCAAAACATCTCCATGGGGTTCATCAGTCCTTTTTGACAATTAGTAAGACGATACCCTCAGATTTTTCATGGATTAATTATGGTTAAATCAGACCATGGATAAGAACTGGTATCCACTACCTCAAATAAATGACCTTTTCAATCATCTTCACAGAAAAATGGTGTTTTCAAAGATTTATTTGAAGTCGGGATATCATCACATGCATGTTAGGCCTTCATAGACACATTTCACATATTTTGGGAGTTGGTATGGTCTTTATGAGTACCTAGTGATGTCATTAGTCTCATGAATGCACCAGGTATTTTTAGGGTTTTTATGAATTGGGTCTTCCACCCATATCTGTATTCATTTATAGTAGTCTTTTTGGATGAAATACTAGTGTATTCAGGTTCTCAACATGACCTTGCCAACCATATTGATATCATGATTAATAAACTAAGAGGGAAGCATATTTAAGCTAATATCAACAAATGGAACACTTGAATCGATAAAGTGCACTTACTGGGTCATATAATCTTGGAGACAAGAGTATCGGTAGAATTAGAGAAGGTTAGAGTAATTGTTTCCTAGGAGCATCCCAAGAACATCTTGGATGTACATTGTTTCTTTGGGATATATGGATATTATAGATGCTTCATACATGATTTCTTAGGCCTAGATATACCTCTTATGGTCTTGGCTATGAAGGGTGTGAAATTCATGTGGTCTGAATCTTATAGAGAATCATTTCCGGAGTTGAAGGGAAGATTGACTTTAGCGTCGATCTTGGTTCTTCCAGATCCCTACTGGAGTTATACAATCTACCATGACACATCATGTATTATGGTGGGAGATATCTTGATGTAGGAAGATCATGTTTTCATGTATGATACTCGTCAGTTGAGGCCTCATGGGTGGAATTACCCAACACTTGACCTTTATCTAGATATTATAGTTCATGATTTATGTTCTTAGAGACATTATTTAATTGGAGAGTGTTTTCTGGTTTTCAATGATCACAAAGTCTTCAAGTATATATTTGCAAAACATGATCTAAATCTTAGACAACACAGATTTGTCGAATATCGGAAATTGTTCTATTTTGAGCTTTCCTATATGCTTGGTAAAGGCAATGTTGTTGCCGATGATTTAAGTAGTAAGACTCAGAAATATACTATTCAAGGGGCTATCAGTGAGTGGAAGCTCATGGAATTGTTTTTAGAGATGCATGTTGTGGTTTAGGAAGTATCATGGACAAAAAATCCTCTCAGCCTTAGTAGTGACCTCTACCCTAATGGATCTTGTCAGGATGAAGCAACTATATTATCTCGAGGGCTTAGTCCTAAGGTAAAGTATATCAGATATTGATTTATATTTTGGTTGGACTATGGATGAGGATTATACCCTATGCTTTTGTTGGTGTGTTTGGTTCCCAAAAGACATAAGAGAGGAACTAATATGGGAATTTCATGACTTGTTTTCGATGGTACATCCCAGTGTCACCATGATGTATCAAGATTTACATCACCAGTATTGGTGGCCTGGTATGAAACTAGGGATAATTGATTTTATCAATAAGCGTTCCACCTATCAGTAGGTGAAATAGGAATATCTGTGAGTGGTAGAACTTTTACATCCATTTTACATTCCGGAGTGGAAATTGGATGATGTCTCCTTAGACTCCATAATAGGTTTTCCTAGATCAAATCATTAAAATGATAAAATTTGGGTAGTCATTGACCATTTAATGAAGGTCGCACACTTATTACCTATTTTAGAGACCTTCTTGATAGATTATTTGGGGAGACTATACATCATGGAGGTCTTACGTCTTCATGGAGATCCGTGATCTTTCATATCTGACAAGGATGATTGCCTCGTGTCATAGTTCTATAAGGGGTTGAAAAATTCCTTGGGTACACATGTTCTTCTTAGCACGACCTATCACTGTCAGACTAATGGACAGACATAGCATATGATTTTGGTGTTAGAAGACATGTTCCATGCATGTGTCCTTGACTTCGAGGGTTATTGGTAGAGACAAACACCCCTTGTTGACTTCTCTTATATTAAATTCTTTAAGGATACCATTGAGATGTATCCTTATGAAGACTTATATGATAAGACTCATTGTTCACCACTATGATGGATGAGTAGTCATCTACAGGTCTACAAGAGGTGGTATAGAATTATTGCCCAAAATTTTGGTGTTTCATAGCCTTCATCATTGTGTGGCATGCTGGAAATTTCCACACATCACCTTAAACTGGTATTTTCACTTCTAAATAAATATACACATGATATTATACTCTTGTATATGTTTTTTAAATGCTTAGAGGATTTAGAACACAACTGTAGACACCCACTTGGGTGCTCTAGGTAGAATTGAATCTTTAATATAATTTTTTAATGGACCTAACACCATCCAATAGCTTGGATTGAATTGTAATTGTAATTTCCATCTTGTGTAATCGCCTCATTGGTTAAATTGCCTTATAAGTGCTTTGTTTGAATTGAATATGGGTTTCCATTCTTAATTAATGAAATTTATTACTTAAAGTGAGTGATAATGGGTGGTAAGGACTCACCGTGTGATTCATTATTTATTATGGGAATGATATGAGCTTTGACACCCATTTTTATATTGGGTCTTGATTACTATGACGATTATGAGGTATTCCATGAGTTATTATTATTATTCCATTTATATTGGTTGTGGAATGATGAATAAGGATTCTATTGAGCATGATGTTTAATGCTCCCTTACATTGGATGTTGAGCATGACGTCTCTCACTGTTATACTTGTATCTAGGTGACGGGAATTAAATTCCACATATCTCCATATCAGTTGATGGTTATGATGTCTCACCCAACCTCTCTTGAGTGATTAGCATGATGTCTCACATTCATTTTGAGATTCGGGGCATATTAACGTTGCTTGATCCTATAGCTCATTGGACTAGTTATGGACACTTGAGTTACAACCCAGGTCTAGCCCATACCTAGTATCCATGCATATACCTAATTATGTCCATAGTTACTTAGCTCACATAAATTTTTACAACATATAACTATATATATATCATTACGTATATATATATGGAACTCGAATCAGACATATTTTGGCTTATGCCAAAGCAGGTAGAGTCTGCTAGGTGTCCTGATAGAACTAGATATGACTGGTAATTATTTATTAAACATTGTTAATGTTTTCTTTCCTACACATTGATACTTCTATCTTTATAGTATGAATTATTTCTTTACACATTTGGTAGTGGCCTATCATGATTTCATCTCACACTATACTCGGGATGCCTCTGGCACCCGAGTAGATCATATGTCTATAGGTATAGATAAGGGTGAGAACCCCACTATAGATGTTTTATTTTTTTTCACTTATATCTTGGAACATGGGAGTAGATGAATGATAATATGCTTGTTATGATAGTGGAGCAACATTTTGGCCTTTTTTTTATATTTGTATATCATTTTGTATATTCCTATCCTCTATTTCCCTTTTTTGTATATCATCATGACTTGACACCATTGTATATGACTCATCCTATTAAATTTTGATATTATTGCAGCTGCTTGTTTATTTACGCTTATGTAGTTTATCATTTTTTCTATTATGCCATTATGTTATTTCATGCTTTCATTATGGAATATTACTAGACTTGTTATTATAGTTTCTGTTTCCAATGTGATATTTTTTATTCATATGATTCCACTATCTATTGTCTGTTTATTTATTTTATCCTCTGTTCCACTATGATATGAGTGTATAGTCTCCCCACTATACCACCCCAGACCCTCACTATTAGTCAAAATCCTCTAGCATATGGAGAGGAACTCTTGAGGTAATATGACCCACCGGCTCGGGTCACCGGTTAAGTGGATCCTGGGTTTGGATGTTACAATTAAATCCTATAAGGAAACACCTAAAATGATGTTTCCCAATCTATATAAACCATCTCAATAGACTTTTTCTTTACAAACCATGCCTTTTTGTATGATATTTATATCGATACTCATTCTCTATACATTTCTGTATTAACTCGACAGAAAAATCCTAATTAATTTTGATCATACCAATAAAAAATATAAATCATATGAATGTTGAGTTGAGGTGTCTATGATCTTGAGTCATCCTTGGATTAAAAAAAGTGTGTGGTCCTGAGAATTTTGTAATTTTATAACCATTTTAATTTCTATCAAGGGTAGCCCATAACCACATCTTGAATGTGTCACCAAACTATTGAAATTCTATAGAACATTTTGTTCTCATAGACTCATCCATGAGATAACTATAATTCATATTCACATAGAAATTCTTTATAACTGCTTGTATTACCTTTTTGATCTCAAATTTTCTTCCAATAAACAATTCACCATCAATCATTCTGACACTACTTTTATGGAAAATATTTGAGAACATAGTTATTGGTGTCACTACATCCCAATCAAACTCAAAGACCATTTATGTAATGTCATGTGATGTTTTATTTAGTTGTGCATGTTGTCTTTCAGGATCATTTATTGACATCATCTCATATTATTTCTAATATAATTCCTCATCCTCTAAATGATCATCATTGGCATTAATGATCGAAACTGTATATGGATCAACTATAATTGAGGATGTTGTAGGAACATCTACATGTATAGACATATGAAATTCTTGATCTGCTCTACAATTATTATTTTCACTTATTCCACCTTGAACAACCGACTCATATGTAAACATATACGCCTTAGTAAATTCACCATTATCTGGTATGTTTTGTCTGATTTGGTTTGTATTATATATTGTACGAACATCAACATTCAATTCCAGCCGACTAAGCCTCACATGCTCTTGATATGTACCATAAGTATGCCTCAAATCTCTATCATCCACTAAATGATGGTGCATGTAATTTCTATTATCCCTATTCTGAGGAAATCTATAACCAAAAAATGATTCACACTGATTCCCTATAAGCTTCAATCAATCATGAATTTTATTATCAATTACATTCATCATGTCACATCATATAAGATTTACTAATCTTACAGGACCACAAATATATGATATCCCTTGCTAATCGTTTAATATTTCACCTTCACTATATAAAAATGCATGCAAGTGTTAGGAAATGTTTGTGGAACTATTAATCGAAATTAAATTAATCGTTAAATATATACACCGATGTTTCTTCAAATAAATCTGAAACCACCAAACTTTAAATATTATTATTGCAATTCTAATTCATCTAATCAAAATGAAATATGAATATATTAATTACAAATCAATAAAATTTTATTTACAATGTAATTAAATGTTAATATATATATATATGTTTATTTTATATAATGTAATAAAATATATATATACCCTATACAAAGAAATAATATATATTTTGATTATAATACAATGATATATTAATAATATAGTATTTGATTATTTTTTTCGATTCTTTTTCTCATTAAATTACAATGCAATGATATTTTACTTTATAATTTGTACACAACACAAATATATTAATTACCAAATCACAAATTAATTTATTAATATATTTCATAAAATTAAATAATATATATAAATACATTTAGCACATTAAAATTACATCCCAAAATATTAAAATTAAAATTTATTTTTAAAAATATTTAATTTATTTTCAACTGTAAAATTAAAATATTTGATCTAATGATTTTCTCAATTAAAATTAACTAGCATAAAATTAATTTTGGTAACTTAAATATTCACTTAATTTTAAGTTACAAATTAATAATTATTTTTTTACAATGAAATAATATATTATTTACAAAACAACTAATTAATTTAAAAATAATATATTTTATACAATGAAATAATATATAAAAATACCATAAAAAATGACAAACCAAACCATAAAAAATATTATTAACCATAGTAGTTATAAAAAATTAAATACCACAAATATAAACAAAAAAATAAGAACAACAATTCAAAAAAATATTAAACAATTTTAATCTAAACAATATAACTCATCAAAAAAAACTTTATGGAAAATAATATCCAAATTATATTAAATATTAACTCAAAAAATAAGTAAAAAAATAAATTAAATTGAAAATATATATTATTGGAATAATATTTTAATTTAAAATTTTCTAATAAATTGGAAAATAATAAATTTTATACAATGATATATATATATATATTAATAATATAATAATTACAATGTAATGATATATTAATAATATATACAGACATACATAAACACACAATGCAATAATTAAGTTACTTATAAATAACAAAATTACTAATTAATAATTTATAATTAATTTTAATTTTCTTTTTTAAAAAATATTTAATATAATATCAATTATCAAATTGAATTATTTGAACTATTTTTTTTATCAATTGAAATTGATTACAAAACCCTGAATTTAGCGAACTTAAAATCTAAAATTACTATTAACTGACTAATTAATATATATTTTTACCAAATCAATAATATATTTATTAAAAACATACAAATTAACTAAGAGATAATGTAGTTTCTAAAAATTGAATAATATATATTAATTATAATAAAATTATATGTTACTATTATATTATTCGATTATTTTTTTGATTATTTTTCTCATTAAATTACAACCACAAGTGAAACACACACATTACAAAGAATATTTGCAAATAAACCCAACCCATGGGCTTGATCCTGCGACCATGCCCCAAACCCCATCACACCCCCGCCACCCCAATAGACCATAGTGACTGATATACTGATGTATATTTATATTATACATTTAATAAATATATTACTAACAAAATAACTAATTAATTTAGCAATATATGTTATAAAATCAAAACATATACCAAAATACATACACATGATATTGTATGAAAAATATTTTGATGTAAAATACCATAACTACACTGTAATTTAATAAAATACTAGAACTGTATTTTAATTAATTAAATTAAGTGAACTTATCAAAATACCTTTCTTTGGAGTTTCACGAATGGGAGTTTTGATGATGAGAGTTCTGCGGATGGGGCTTCGTGAATTGGTTTAAGAACCTCTTAGCAAGAGGGGCCCAGGTAAGTTGAATATCAATTTGTGGAATGTGAAGCGACAGTCTGATTTTTGTGAGCAAATGGATGAAAGGAGAGGAAAAACGTGTTTGGAAAATGAAATATTAAAATTGAGCCGGTATTTTCAGCTGTGTCATGGAGTGGATGAGCGGACACTGATAGATGAAGTGGGAGAAGATGGGTGTAGTGAGTTTTAATATAGGAAAGGAGGAAGTCACTATTTACTAAAGCACCTTATTCCTGATTTTTTCAAGGAATTTTCTTTTCAATAAAGTGTGATCTTCAGTAACCTTCATTGTAAATAACTTTTCAGGATTGTGTCTTCCATATAAATTTTTCAAAGAAGGCACTTTATTATAGAGAGTCTTCTTTATTTTTTTTATAGAGTGTTCCCTCTCATAGAGCACATATCCTTCTATCAAAATTCCCCCACTACCAATGGTTGTTTTAGGATTAGTTTCCCTAAATACCTATTTTTTTTGTATATCAGAGGTTTTTCCAAGATATTACCCAATGATAAATGTGTATGAATTCTCATGAGCCTTGGATATCATCCAGAGATCCAAGGCATGTCGATTGAAATTGATATTATGTTGAATATATGCTTGACCAAAAAGTCGAGAGGACACTAAAACATATTAGTGGGTCACAAATTTAGTATGATCAATTCAAAAATGTTTATTAAAAGTAAAAAAATAAATTTATTATTCAAATGAACCACTAGAACTGAAAGAATATAAATAATAGGAAAAGAAAAAAAGACCTCAAATATAACATACTTCATATTTGCATGATCCTATGTGCATGGAAAAAAACCAACCAGGTAAGTCATTTTATTAGTATGAAAAAGAAGGAATAAAATTCATTCTCGAAGTATAAAGAATATGAATATAGAAAAAATCTAAGGAGGAAGACCTTGTTTAACTAGGTGGTGGTGATGAAACTCGTCATGTAGAGTCAACACCATCCACTACTAGATAGACTCAAGAACATACCCAATAAGGATACAATTCCAATCACGATTGAATGAAATTAGTAACATACAGAGTTTGGAATTGTAAATATAAACCCTATTATAATTAATAGAAACTAAGATCTGTAACCTCCTCTAGTGCGTAGGCATCCTATACTCAAGGTTGATTTGATCTCCAATGAATCTCCACCGAAGTGGTACTCTAGTTCGAGGAGGCAGCAAGAACATGATGGACGGGAGTTCAAGTTTCTAGGAAACTTATGTTCTCCCTATTATTCTTTATGATCCGATCTAGGAAACAATGGATCCCCACACATGGATCTCTCAAGAAAAACCATATGAAAACCCTAAGCCTGAAAGGAATGATTGAATCAAACCATGGCATGCATCAGAAAAATGATGGAATTCCCAGAGAGTGTTTGGTAGTGTGGCCATAACTAAGAGATGAAATTTGTGTGGATGGTTGAGATGAAATATATGGTTTTCATAACAGAAGGTGGTTTAACTAGTGGGATAGGTGGCAATGTGACATTGACATGAAGGGAGAACCCTAGATCAAGGATGAGGTAAGCATGCACAACCGGGAGTTCTATCCACTATTGGATTATCCAAAAATCAATGTTACAAAAACAAAATTCTACACAGGTAAGGAAATAATCTTTTTAGTCGAAATCAATAGCATAAATCCTTTTAAATCGGTAAATAGTGTCCATACAGGTACGCCCCCTACAAATGACCATCCATAATATCAAATATGAATAAATCATAAGGGAAAATCTTAAAGGAATTAAATTTAAATATACCTAGAGGGAATAACAAAACCTCCACCTTGAAATTAAATGAATTTAATAATGTTGTTATTATAAACTATGTTATAGAATGGGGACTGAGATCATTAATTTAAGATAATGAATGAACTTAGATAAGGTTCGGACCTTAGATAAAATATTGTCCTAATTGTCTCTAGTGAGTATCTTAGTGAAACTCACTATAACAGATTTTATAATATCCCTAAAAAATATTTCTCATTTCAATGTGCTTCTATCTACCATGGAATACACATTTCTTAGTAAGATTCAATGCAGATTGGCTATTATGGTGAACTACTACACTATCAGCAGATAAAGACAACTCAGAAAGAAAAACTTTCAACCATATAGCCTCCTTGATGTATTTTTTCAAATTTATACTCTACTTTGGGGGTGGAGAGAGAAAACACTGATTTTATGTTTCACTTAAGGAGACTGGTCCTCCATATGTAATAAATACAATACTAGTGATTGATTTTTGAGTGTCAATATTTACAACATAATTAGAGTAAAAACCCACAATTTCATTACTAAATTTTTCATTTAATCCATATCAAATGAAAAATTTATTATAAATATAGATGTACTTGAGGATCCACTTCAAATCATTATAGTGAGGATTACTAGGATTTCTTATAAGCTTTCTCAAATTAAAAACAAGAAATTCTATATCTTGTCTAAAAAATACCATAACATACATAAGACTTCCTACAACATTTGCATAAGGAATCTTATTCAAGAAGGCAACTAAAACATCATTTTAAAGTCATTGTTCCAAATAAAATTTAAAATTTTTTCATAATGGTATATTAATAGGTTTGTTATTCTCAAATAGATATCTTTTTAATACCTTCTAAACATAAGAAAACTAATATAAAATCCAAGTTTGATCATTTCTATCTCTAATTATATTCATGAATACGATTTTATTAGAGTTTCCTAAGTATTTAATTTCAAAATCAAATCATAATTGGTTCTGAAAGAATTTACATTCCTCCTATTTTTACAGATTGAAACCATGTCATAAATATATAATAATAGATAAACAGATTCATGTTTAACGATTTTATAGTATACACATATATGAAACATACTTTTAGAAAAATCATTTTCAATAATAATAGAGTCAAAAAATTTATAAAATTTCCTAGAAGACTATTTAATCTCATATAATGACTTTTTAATAAGAAAACTTTATTGGGTTTAAATAGATTTGAATATCCTTTGGGATGATTCATATAAATTGTTTCAACAAGAGTACCATTTAGAAAAGAAGTGTTTTTACATATAATTGTTCAACATGCGAATCTAACTTGGTAGTTAAAGAAATAAGAGTCCTAATAGATGAATTATTAAAAAATGGGGAGAATATATCACTATAATCAATACCTTCATGTTGAAGGAATCCATTAGCAACCATTCAGGACTTAAATTTGAATTTATTTTCTCAAAAAATTGTTTTTCTTTTTATTATATATACACTTTGAAACAATAATATTTTGGTTATTCGGTTTGTTAACAACCAACCAAGTGTTATTATTATGGAGTAAATATGTCCCTTATTTCATATATCCTAACCACTTAGTGTATTATTTACACTTAAGGGATTTTTATAAGATTGAGGTTCACCATTAAATAGATCATGAGAAGCAATAAATTCATAGGCCAAAATATCTGATGGATTGAAGTACATTGGAGGCCTAATTACTCTTCTCTATCTATATCAAGTAAGTTGATGATTTATCAGATTGTATGGTTCCTCTATTTCCAGTTTAGAATTTGAATTAGAATTGGATTCACCTTGATTCTAGGGAATGGAAGAAGCAGAGTTAGTCTAGGTTTAGGATTGGTATTTATATTCCAAATGAATTTTGAAACCTATAGGTATAAGATGTCCTGATGTTTCTCCATACCTATCATAAGAATCTACACATTCTCTTCCTTTATCAATGGAGAGACCAGACTCATGAAATAAAACATGTCAACTAACTAATCATGTTTGATAACCTGGTTTATCTATCAATAGAAGATACCCCTTAACACCCTGTGGATAAACCATGAATATAAAATTTATATCCCTAGAATCTAGACTATCTATATGGGTATGAGCCTAATTTATGGATATAAATATCCTAACATGTGCAAGTATTTGGGGAGAACCTATCTATTTATCTTCTTTTGCTAAGAAATTAAAAAAATATGGGCAATGGTTAACAATGTAGACTGTCGTAGAGACATCCTCAGACCAAAAAGGACCTGTGGAGTTTAGTGTGGGGTAGAATACACCTAAACCTCTCAAGATTTGTCCAATTTATCCTATTTTCTAAACCATTCTACTGTGGGGTTTCGAAAATATCCTGGTATCTTTTTATTCTCTCAGATTCAATTAATTCAATGAATTCCATTGAAAAATATTCTAATCTTTTATCAGTTATCAAGGCTTTGAGTTTCTTACTAGATTCAATTTCGACCCGAGATTTCCAGTTCCTGTATGGATGAAAAGTATCATACATATGTTTGAGTATATTAATCCATACTCTCTTAGAGTAGTCATCAATAATGGATACGATGTATAAACCTCAACCATGGGAGGGGACCCTAGACGGACCCCAAAGATCAAACTGGACAAACTCTAGGGGTTCTTTAGCCTTATACATTAACCTAATATAACTACCACTTCTTTATTTTCAATACAAACAATCCTTATAAAATGGAAGACTACTCGGAGTGACATTACTCAAAATCCTCAATTTTATATGTTCATCAAGATCTTTGACACTGACATAACCTAACCTTATATTCCAAATGATGGTTCTGTTAGGTTCTGTCATGTTTTGAATCACAAGAGGTGTCTAAATGATCTCTATAAACCTTACTGTCTAACAAATAAAGGACATTACAAAGTTTTCCTTTCATGATAGTGAGGGATCCACATGAAATTCTAAGACTCCCAGAGTCTGATTTAATGGTGTATCCCCTATGGTCAAGGACTCCTATGAATATGAGGTTTCTTTTTAGTTTGGGTTCCCACCTAATCTCGTCAATAGTTTTAACAGAACTATCATATATATATAATTAAACCAAGACTATTCACATAACATTAAAGCTCTTATTATTCCTTAGAAACACCACTCCATATTTAATTTTCCTCAAATCAGTGAAGAATTACCTTCTAAGACACATGTTGAATGAACTCCTGCAGTCAATGAACCATTCATCAGAGATGGAAATATCAAAAATATTTAACACACCAGAAGTTTTAAAATCCAATTCAACTATTAAATAATTATCATTACTATTGTATCTATAGTAACCTTTCTTATTATGAAGTTCTTTTTAATGTGACCAGGTTGTTTTCATCGAAAATACTTGATTAGTTTATTCTTAGACTAAAATATTTTCTTCTTGTTCTGACCCATTTCCTTCATCCTACCCTAGAATCACTTCTACACTTGAATTCACTTCTATCCTTAATGTTCAAACCCTCTTACTCATCCTCAACAATACCACTAATTTGAAGGTATTTGTAGATTAGAGAAGATTTAACTTCTTTAGGAGTAAAGATGTACTTTCCATAAATCATAGAATCTTTAACAGAATTAAAGGTATCATATAATGAACTTAAAAATATTATGGATTGATCTTAATAATATAATTTAATATCTATGTTAGCATTATTGGAAAAACATTGGTAAATTCATCAATTTGTGTCCTGAATACAATTAAAAGATAGAATTTAAATGTATATTATCTCATTTTTTTGTAATATACCAATAAAAGATTTAGTCATGTCAATAGATTCAAGTATAGACCATACAATAGTAGTATAAGACTCATATGAAACCTATCTAAGAACACTATCTCATAAATAAAAACGTATTAATCTACGATATTTTCTATGTGTTTTGTTTGGAACATCTATATAGGTGATAGTAGTATGAGGATCCATGGAAAGGTTAATTACTATCTTTTTAGTACCACAAAGGGAATCAATTAAATCATTAGGATCCAAAAGATAATTCATTTTAATCCTCCATAGATTAAATACATTTTCAATATAAAATTTATCAATATCAATTATTTAAAGGGCATAATCTACATCTCATTTGGCTCTGATAACAATTATTGGGCTAAGATGTTATCTATTATAACATCCCTAACCCACAAACTTATATAATCAGGTTAAAAATTCAGTCTGATATATTCAAAATGTTTATGATAGGAAAATGAAAAAAATTTCTTATTCCAATAATCCACTAGAATCACAATAAAATAAAGAAAATAAAAGAAAATAAATAATATCTAAGAACATTAGATATAATGTGCTTCAGATTAGTGTGATCTAATGTGCATGGCCAGAACCCCTCATAGGTCAATCGTTTTATTACTAAGAAAAAGAATGAAAGAAATATATACTTGAAGTATAATGAAGATGACCAAATAAAATATCTAAAGAGGTAAAACTTGTTGAAAAAGGTGGTGGTGATGAAACCCATCACATAGAGTCAACCCCATCCAATCCTAGACCGACTCATGACCACACCCTAGAAGGTAAAGTTATAGTCACGAGAGGAAGAAATTAATCATATACAATCCAAAAATCACAAAATGAATCCTGGTTATGATGAATAGAATCCAAGATGTAGAACCTCTTATTGTACATAGGAATTATAGACCCTATGTTGATTATATCTCCACTAAATCTCAATCAGAGCAGTATTATAGTTCCATGAGGTAGCACAAACATGATGGAGGGGAGTGCGGGTGGTTGAGAACTCATGTTCTCCCACTTCTTCTTTGATATCCTATCTGCACAGCAACAAAAGCTCACATAAAGAGATCTTATTATGATCCAGATGAAAATCCTAATCCAGAAAGAAAAGATTAAATCTAATCTAGGTTGATAATAGAGCAATGATAGAATTCCAGGAGAGTGTTAGGAACTGTGGTTAGAATCACAAGATGAAATATTCATGGTCCCCCGAGATTCAATAGATAGTGTGCCTAAAAAAGTGGGTTAGTTGAAGGGATAGATGGTGGCGTGCCATTGACACAAATTGAGAAACATGAATCAAATCTGAGGTAAAAAATCACAACCAAAAGTGATATCCAGCTTTGGATTGACCACACGAAATGGTTCAAAAACAAAACACTACACAGGTAAGGAAACGAGATCTCCAACAAAAATCAACATTATAAAAAAATGGAAATAGTTAAACAATGGACATTCAGGTACACCCCATGAAAATACATATCCATATGATCAAATATGAATAAATCATATGGGGAAATATTAACATAATTAAATTTTTAAATACAAAGAGTGCATAAAACAACAATCTCCAATGTTCTCTACACACCTAAATTAGGATGAAGATCAATATTGGTTTAAAGAAATGATTGGATTGATTTATTACAGCCTAGTTATCTCCCAATGCAGATGATGATGAAAAATCCTCTTCTCAACCCAATATACTAAATTTGGATTTAAAGACCAATGATCCCATGGTTCTTGATGTTGTTACGGAATAGAATACAATGTAGAGAGCCTCTTCCGACACAATCTTGTGATGCACACATTCAGTGGTAATTTTTCCTTTCTCCTACAATGTGAATATATTTTATCTCACCCATTCAAGTTCCACCTTGAAGTCAGTAATTCACCACTATACACTGTCTCATCTAGTAATTTCCTTCTAGGAAATCTCCCTTGAGAATATAAGGATTTCCATTAAGGGAGTTTACCAATCGTTCCACTAGTTCTATGATCCATCCATACACCAAGAAACCATGTATTGAGCTGATTAAATACTTGTCATGGGTTTATGAAAGAAAAAACACTAGACTAGCCAAGTAAACTCATTCCATGCCAGAACATTTCACACAACATTCCCAAACTAGCTCTCCAAGATCTATTTCCCCATGCTTCAGCACTACATGCATGTTCTCCATACCCAATTTTAAGACATTACCATAAATCAACAACATATTGTCAAAAAAATATACTAAATATTATTCAAGGAATATAAAAAATTTCCAAGCCTAAATACATTAAATTATAGAACTCTCCATTCAATAATCTCACTCCAAAGGCCCATGTATCATCTTCCCCCCACATGAATCTCGAGCACATTCAATATCCACTATATCCTTAAATCATTTAAATAATTTCATTATCTATGAATGAGTAAGAAACTCGATGGTATAATGAGAAAAAATTAGTTATGGAAAAGTCTAAATAACATGGAAAGACATCACAACCTAGAAATACATCACAACCCTAGAAAAGGAAATGAATTTATTATCCAATGAAGAATAATTCACTGAATCTGGACACTGAAATCGAGGAACATTCCCAAAGTTTGGGGTGACCAAATTTTTTTATGAAATTAGTGCTACTCATGTAGTCGATTATGAATTGAACCAAGAATCTACAAACATTGTTATATAAATGGAGTGTTTTCATTGCCATCAAAGGATATTCTTAGTAATCACCGAATATAGAGTTTCTAATATTTATTTTTCTTAAATTTTGATTTACTGTAATAACTACGGTTATAGAAGACTAAGTGATCTGTGACAGAGATGAGAAGATTCTCTTTATCCCTTGTTAATAAATTCCACTCTTAATTGTTCATTATTTTCTGTTAATCTCTCTGTATTCATTTGAACTAATTAGACATTATGATATTTCTTTATTTATTAAATTTTTAATTCATATTCCCTTCTTCACTATACCAAACACATAAGAAACTTATGTACTCTATATTTCTTGTGATCATGAGTAGTGGGTTGACTTAAGGATAATTAGAGGTATCTGATTACAAGGTTAGTGATATTGAAATATGTGGTGGTTATTTTATCCCTATAATTGAACCAAAACATCCTGAAAAGGGTAATAAAATTATTTTCACTTTATTAGAGATAAAACATGAGAGAAAATATTGAAATAATGATTTAGTAGGAAAGGTAGGGAGATATTTGAAGTTAGAACACTTCTTTTAAAATGGAAGTTAAAACCAATCTAGTTTAATATCATAAACTATTTTTGTAATGTCCCAATTCTGGAATCCACCCAGAGGTCCCCCATTCCCAGTTGGTTACATGGACTGAAGAGCATTCCCCAAATGCGAAAGGCTACTGACTTGTATCCAGGTCCTTGGATGTAATAGTGGGGAAAATAGACCTTCATTTGTAGAGTAACGCAGGGGAAATAAATTGATAACAATAGAAGAAGTAGTAATAACATGCAAGAAGTAAACAATGGAAGTAATAAACAACTGAAGCGTATATATATATATATATATATATATGATGCATGATTCATATGTATTGGAAAAGAACCAAACATGTCAAGATTCTAGAATAAAATACTAAGCCAAAGTAAAAAAGAAAAGAAAGTAAACAGCTCCCCAGCATCGCATGCCTCAGTTGGGTCCCATGCTCCCTAGCTTCGTAGTTGTCAAGTACCTAATATAGAAGGGCGCATACCCTTATCTAGACCTGCAACAATATAATCTATTTGGGACCAAAATTTTAAGAACCTAGATCTTCAATTCAGGTATGTTTTTATTTTTTCTGGTGTTTTTGAGAAAAAAGGAGTTTCTGAAAATTTTTGAAGTACATGCTGTGTACTTTATGAGTACACACCGTGTACTCAGTTACTATGGGTAGCTGTGTGCTGGCCATGTAGCGGCCTTGCACACGACCATGTGGGATGACCTATAGGCTACTTAAAGTGGAGTACAGAAAAGGAAATTACATGTCGTGTACTCCAAAAGTACAAGTTGTGTATTTTGTTTTTTTTTCATTAAATGCATCGGGGTCACATCTGATGGACAAAACACTCATCCTCTAGGTCTCGTTCGTTCGAGAGAGTTCATACGGCTGCAGATATTTGACGATACCCCCAGCCTCTATCTGTCCTCTATCTATCCTTTGAATTGAACACTGTTATTAAGAGAACACACTTGGTGTTTGGGGTGTTGCACGACCTGTTTAGGCAGGAGGACATGCCCATGTAAATGGATTAAGGGAACAAGTTGTGTAGGAAATGTACTCGTCGTGTAGCCATGTTTTGTAAAACTTGAATGCTTTATTTCTCTTGTTCCATTCTTACACTCCGTATTTTTATTCCTTTATGACCTTGATCTATGGTGTGTGGTTGACCTTGCATATTCATGCCACCGAGATGTACCCTGGTTGTGCACCAATTGCCAGACGGCAATCAGACACCAGACATCGCTGATCAAGGAAAACCTACAGATCCTCTAGTTATGCCTGCATTAGCACCAACTGTTGAACCTGACATAGGTGCGGTTTCACAATTCAGGGAGGGATTTCTGAGGATGATGCAAACCTTTTAGGTAGCACCGCCTCTTGACCCGTCGATGGATGATTTGACGCGGGTCTTCCAGTAGCAGCATCCTCCCACTTTCTCAGGGGATGAAGGGCTGTAGAGTAATGGCTAGAATCCATGATTACGATCTTTGAGAATCTAGATATGCCTCCATAGAGAAGGGTAAATCTCTCTACCTATATCCTTCGAGACACCTCTAAAAGGTGGTGGGATGTGATCTCACAGACGGGATTCCAATAGGTTAAGTCATGGGATGAGTTCCAGTGCATCTTCTATGACTAATTCTATACAGAGACCTTGAGGGATGATTGAGCATGAGAGTTTATGATTTTGGAGTAGGGTACTCTTTTTGTTATGTAGTATTCAACCTGCTTTACCGAGCCGCAGCACTTCACGCCTTTTTCAAGAGGTGATCAATTATTCATGGCAAGGAAGTTCAAGGATGGTCTGAGGTACGACATCCAATCATTGGTGAACATCTTCCGGTCAGCTTCTATCACTTCTATCATCAACTAGACGCTGATCACAGAACGAAATTTGAGGGATTCCGGAGTTGTGATCCAGGGTGGCTCAACATCTGGAGTTAGAATCCCTCCTACTAACAGTAGGAAGCACCGTAGGGAGTCTTCACATGGGGATTCAAGGAGGCGATATAGTTATTCTGGTATCCAGGTGGTGTGATACCAGTGTGGGAAGAGCGAGCATATGGGGCCACACTGCCTGAGAGACCCAGTGGAGTGCTGATCATGTGGAAAGTTGGGTCACTTTCAGTGCTTCTATCAGATCTTCTCACCAGCAGCTAGTGACAGGGGTTCTTTTATGACTCATCGTTCGGGAGCAGCACCACTAGTTTCTCACCTGTCGGGGAACTAGATTTCTTCTGGCCGTTCAGGCCGAGGTGGAGGTCGTGGTCATGGTGGTTAGTCACCGATAATTTAGTGACAACAGAGTGGATCGAATCAGAGTGGTCAGGCAGGGTCATAGGGCCGCAGTTCAGGACATACTTTTATAGTGGAGCAGACCCAACAGGAGTAGGATCTCGGACCATCTACAGTTTGAGGTACGATCTTAGTTTCCTTAGTTTTTTCTTCTGCTCTTTTCGATATAGGGTCCTCCCATAGCTTTATATTTGTTGCGGTTGTGGAGAACCCTGGGCTCTGCATCTTTTATTCTGCTGACATCTTGACACTAGACAATCCGTTGGGGACTATTACGGTGAGTGTACGTCAGTATAAGGAGTTCCCTCTTGAGGTTGGTGGGTGTCACTTCCTATGGGATCTCTATGTCCTAGAGATGACAGGCTACGATTTCATTATTGAAATGGACTGGCTAGTTCCCTTACAGGAAGTCGTCAACTGTTATCATCATAGGGAGAGTTTCACCTCATCATAGGGCATATTGTTTCTTCATAAGGGTGAGTGGGATGTCCAGGCGAGTAGAGCGGGTCCAGAGAATCATGGGTTAGGAGGAGTTACAGGACAGATTGCTATTTTATATCTGGATGATTAGGGGACTTCTCATATAGTCTTCCCTCTAGTGGTGGATCGTTTCAGGTATTTCTTTACAGAAGACTTTTCAGGTTTTCCTCTAGAGCAAGAGGTGGAATTTTCTATTGATCTCATGCCAGGGGCAGCCCCAGTGTCCATTCCTCCTTATAAGATGACTAAACCAGAGGTACAAGAGCTCAAGAAGTAGTTGGATGAGTTGCAAGAAAAGGGTTTCATCCGATCCAGTACTTCTCCTTAGGGTTCTCTTGTCTTGTTTGCAAATAAGGCAGATGGTACCCTCATGCCTTTTGTGGATTATCGGAAGTTGAACCAGTTGATGATCAAGAACCGATATCCTTTTCCAAGGATTGATGATATCTTTGATCACATTTGAGGAGCCTAGGTGTTCTCGAAGATTGACTTGAGATCCGGTTGTCATCAGTTTCACATTAAACCATCAGATATACCTCTCAAATCCTTCCAGAGTAGGTATGGTTTATAATAATATATGGTTATGCTGTTCGATCTCACGACGTACTTGCCGTTTTCATTGAACCGATGAACCAAGTGTTCCATCCATACTTGGACTCCTTTATCATAGTCATTGTGGACGATATCTTGGTGTACTCTCACACTCGACATGACCATGTGAACCACCTTGAGATCATTTTCAGTACACTCAGAGAGCATCGATTATATGCTAAGATCTAAAAGTTTCTTTTTTGGATAGATCAGATTCACTTTTTGGGTCATGTTTTCTCATAGATAGGAGTATCAGTAGACCTAGAGAAATTGAGATTAGTTGTTTCCGAGGAGAAACCAAAGAACGTCTTTGAGGTACAGAGTTTTCTCAGGCTGGATGGATACTAAAGATGTTTTATACATGACTTTTCACACTTAGAAGCACCACTGAAAGGTCTAACTAAGAAGATTGAAAAGTTATTATGGTCAGATTTTTGTGAGTCATCCTTTCAGGAGATGAAAGGGAGGTTGAATTCAGCACTGATACTAGTCTTTCCAGAGCTGGGAAAGAGATATAATGTTTACTGTGATGCATCAGGTATCGGGCTGGGAGCTGTGCTTATGCAGGGAGATGAAGTCGCTGTGTACGGGTCTCGACAGCTGAGGCCACATGAGAGGAATTACCCAATGCATGATCTGGAGTTGGCAGCTATTGTTCATGCCCTACTCTGTTGAAGACATTATCTTATGGGAGAGAATTTTGTGTTTTTCACCGACCACAAAAGTCTCAAGTACATCTTCACTCAGCGTGATCTGAATTTGAGACAGTGAATGTGGGTTGAGTAACTACAATCCTTTGACTTTGAGCTTGCCTATACATCTGGGAAAGGCAACACAGTAGCTGATGCGCTGAGCAAGAGAACTTAGATATAGGTAGTTCAAGAGGCCAACAGGGAGTGGCATCTTATGGATCTATTCTCTGAGATGCATTTGGAGGTGCACAATAGACATGGGAAAACTTTCCTTTCTTCCAAAGTTGTTACCTCTACTCTTCTTGATCGAGTGCGAATGTGGAAGCTATCAGATTCTGAAGGCTTATTCCTAAGGGAGAGCATGTTTGAAGAGGACCCTATTCCTAGATAGACCATAGGAGAGGATGAGATCTTGCATTTCCAGTGGTGTGTATGGGTGCCAGAAAACATATGTGAGGAGTTGATGTGGGACTTTCATTCCTCAGTTTGGGAAGTTCATCCTCATATCCCCAAGATGTATCGTGATCTACACTGTCAGTATTGGTGGCCAGGTATGAAGAGGGAAATTGCTAGTTTTGTCATGAGGTGTTCCCCCTGTCAGCCGGTGAAGGTAGAGCATCAGCAGCCAGTAGGGCATTTGTAGTAGTTACCCATTCCTTAGTGGAAGTGGAACAATGTCATGATGGATTTTGTAATTGGTTTGGTGAGGTCTCCCTGAGGGAATGATGTAGTATGGTTTGTCATTGACAGGCTTATGAAGGTTTCTCACTTATTTCTGATCAAGGAGACCTTCAGTGTTGATGAGCTGGGAAAATTGTACATTCGTGAGATTGTACGTCTACATGGGGTACCACAATACATCATTTGAGATAGGGATGCATTTTTTACTTCTTGGGTTTGGTAGGGGATTCATAAGGATTTAGGTACATAGGTAATTTTAAGTACAAATTACCACCCCCAGACAGATGGCCAGTCCGAGTGTACGATTTAGGTGCTTGAGGACATTCTATGAGCATGCATCCTAGATTTTGGAGGTTCCTAGAAGAATCATATACCTCTTGTGGAATTTTCCTACAATAATAGTTTTCAAGAAACTATACATATGTCACCTTATGAGGATTTTTACGTTAGGCCATGTCGATCACCCTTATGTTGGCTGGAGGAAAGAGAGGTAGCTTTGTTGGGACCTCATCTTGTTCAGGAGACCACATAGATGATAGAGATGATTCAGAAGAGGATGGATACTACACAGTCTCAACAGAAGTCTTATGCAGATCAGCAGAGACGACCTCTAGAGTTTGAGGTCAGGGATCGGGTTTTTCTACGTGTCACACCAAGCTTGGGGCACAGAAGGATCAAGAGACAGGGTAAGCTTTCAATGAGGTATGTTGGGTTTTTGAGGTGTTGGAGAGAGTTGGGCTAGTTTCTTATCGGTTGTAGTTACCTTAGAGGTACCGAGCTATGCACGATGTATTCCAGGTTTCTTAGAATTGACATTACTTCTCAGACCTGTCTAACATCTTTCAACCTGAGGAGGTTGAGTTAGAAGTTGACACAGCTTTCGAGGAGTATCCTATATGGATTTTCAATCATAGAAAAAAGGTTCTTTGTGGCTGGTTTGTTCCTCTAGTACGAGTTCTATGGCAGTATAGACGGGTACATGATGAGACTTGGGAGAAGGAGGCTGATGTACGATCCTAGTGGTTGGAGTTGTTTGGGATTCCTTCTTCTACTACGCCTTGCTAGGGAAATTCATGGATGAATTTCATTAAGGTGGAAAGTTTATAAGAGCATGGATTTTATTTTTAGGTATGTTTTACTTTTTTTTGGAGTTTTTGAGAAAAAAGGAGATTCTGGAAATTTTTGAAGTACACATCGTGTACTTTATGAGTACATGGAAGGTACTCGGTTACCGCAGGTAGCCGTGTGTTGGCCGTGTGGTGGCCATGCATAGGACCATGCGAGTTGACCTGGAGGCCGCTTAAAGTGGAGTATGAAAAAGGTGAGTACACGCCCTATACTTTAAAAGTACACACTGTGTATTTTGTTTTTTTTCATTAAACGCACCAGGGTCACGTTTGACAGATAGAACACCCATCATCTAGATCTCATTCGTCCGAGAGAGTCTGTAAGGATTCATATCTTCAACGAGCCCCCAAGCCTCCATCCGTCCTCCAAATTTAACACTGTTGGTTTCATTAGAATCACATCAGTGATTTCTCTCTTCTGCTTGAGCCTCATATTATGATTTATCCTTCATTGTGAGTTATAGTGGGTTGAATGTTTTATACGTTTTCATAGATCTACAACGTTCTAAGGTGATTCAAGCCTCGTGGTTTAAGTATCTTGATATCCCAACACTAATGTTGGTGGTTTGTGCCTTTTCTTAGTTAGTCCTTCAGTTTTATGTGCATAATTTCCCAATACCATGAACGGGGTATTGCGTGTTTACTGTTTTATCCCTTTTGTTTCTATGCTATGATGGTATTCCTGAGTAGATGATTATTGATTGTTAATATGGAGAATTTTAGCGCTTTGGATGTATTTCCCATTCTTGTTTTTTCTATTTGGACCTTTGGGTCTTGATTACCTATTAGGCTGCTGTTTACTTTCCCATTATTAGTATTTTTTGATGGTGTGACTGTTGTTCTGTTATGTTGTTGTGCTGTAGAATGCTAGACAAGTATTTCATGAGGTTTACCTTGTCTGTTACATGCTTCTACACTTGCTTTACTTACATAGGGCCGTGAGAACCTGGTGTATAGACCATAGGGAGAATGGATGATGCTGGCTTCTCCAGAGTGTCTTTATAATTTATGATGCGAGACCACATGGGGAATTGACGTTGAGTGATTACTTAGAGTTTCTGTAGTTCCCCGACACATGCCATAGAGGGAATGTGATGTAGGGGATTCCCTAGAAATCCTTTAGTTATGATACGAGACTATAGGGGGAATTGATGGTGAGTGCTTCCTCAGAGAGTCTATGCTTAAGCTGAACCAGAGGGGTTAGACTCTGTGCACTTCCCAGAGAGTCTATGCTTGAGGTCATGTGACCAACCAGGTACGGGGCACCTTTGGGTGGCTTTCGGAACCGGGACATTATAAAAAGCATGACCCAAACAGGGCGTGAGAAGAATCCCAGTAGGAAACCACCAAAGGATCTATTCCTAACAACCAATTAATATACATATTAGGTAATAAAAAAAAGAAGCAGTAGAAAAGTAAGTAATCAAAAGTATCCAATCCTAAAGTTTAAATGAATTCCATTTCATATATCAAGTAAGAAACTAATCAAAACCAAGTAACCCTTTGGGAAGTACTCACAACCTATCCTATATGGTTCATCCAAACAAACACAAGAAACCCTCTAGGAAGTACTCATAGTCTATCCCCTCTAGATCAACTTTAGTAAAGAGTATCCGAGGAAGCACTCACCATCAATTCCCCCTTTTTCCTTTTCTCGGTAAACTACAAACACTCTGGGGAAGCACTCAACGTCCAATTCCCCATATGATCTCACTACGAGGAACTACAAACACTCTAAGGGAGAACTTACATCCACCCCCCTATGGTCTTGCTATGTAAAGTAAACCAACACTCTAGAGATTCCCTTACCATCCATTCTCCCTATGGTCTATTACACTAGTTTCCCATAGCCCTGTGTAAACAATCATGCACATACGATATATGGAAGAAAAATTAAACCTCAAGAACTAATTGGCTAAATAGTCTAAAATATATTGCAGCATGTCAAAAAACTCACTCCATCCTAATAATACTAGTCATGGAAAACAAAATATCCTAATAGGAAATGCTAGACCAATTAGTCATAATCAAGAAAGCATGGGAAAACACATAAATAGCATGGAAATGAATCCTATTTATAATCATAAATCATCTACTCAGGCATGCAAGGCATAACATGAAAAACAGGTCTATTAACCATAAACACGCAATATCCCGAACAAGGGTATTAGGAACTTTTGATCATATAACTCAAAGAATAACTACAAAAAGTAACAAAACACCTACCTCGGTGTTGTATGATCTATATACGTGAACCTCAGGCCTTGAATTTCCCTAGAACACCATAGATCTAAAAAACTGCTAAAAATATTCAACTGAAGAGAAATAATGAAATAAGAGAAATCAAGGAACAAGGATCTAGAGGAAGTAATATATTACCTTGGTAATTCAAACGCAATCAATAGCAGTAGATATGGAGAACGGATGGAGAGTCGAGGGCTTAGAGGATAATCGCTAGCCACATACGCTCCGAGACGAGACTTACCTAGAAGAAGGGTGTTCTATTGATTAGATGAGACCCCTGTCCATTTCAAGAAAAAAAAATAAAGTACATGGAATTTATTTTAAAAGTACATGACGTGTACTTGACTTTATCGATCCCCACTTTAAGTGGTCTCTAGCTCACCCCACACGAACATGTGTTCAAATGTTACACAACCAGCACACAACAAACCATAGAAACCAAGTACACTTCCTGTACTTATAATTACACATTTTTTACACCTTAAATTTATATATTCTCCTCTTTTCCAAAAAAAACAGAAAATAATATTCATACCTGAAAAGAAGATCCGGTTTCTTACAAACTTCCCCCTTAAAGAAATTTGTCCCTAAATTTCACTAGCAAGGTAGCGTAGAAGAATAATCCTCAAACAGCTCTGGACACTATGATCGTATATTGACCTCCCTCTCCCAAGTCTCATCCTGTACTTTCCCACGCTTCCATAGCAATCGTTCCAAAGGAACATACCAACCATGGAGAACCTTTACACTGTGATCAAAAATCTGGATAGGATGCTCTTCAAATGATGTGTCCACCACTAGTTTCACCTCCTCGGGTTGGAAGACATGAGATAAGTCTGAGAATTAACACCATAGATGAGAAATGTGAAAGATGTCATACATATCCTAGTACCTCTAAAGTAACTGAAAATGGTAGGAAATAGACCTGAACCTTTCCAAAACCTCAAACGGTCCGACGTACCTCGGTGAAAGCTTACCCAGTCTTCTAATCCTCTTGTGTCCCCACATCGATGTGACATGTAGAAAGACCTGATCTCTAACCTCAAACTCTAGAGGTCATCTCCGTCAATATGCATAAGAGTTTTTCCATGACTATGCAGTATCCATCATATTCTGGATCAACTCTATCTGTTTTTTAGTCTCTTGGACCAGACGATGTCCCAACATAGCTGCCTCTCCTTCCTCCAACCATCATAAGGGTGATCAGAATGGCCTACCATACAAAGCCTCATAAGGTTCCATCTGAATATTTTCTTGAAATCTATTATTATAGGAAAACACTCCCAGAGGTAGATGCCTCTCCACAGAACCTCCAAAATCGAGGATGCATGTACTCCAGCACCTAAATCATTCGCTTGGACTTTCCATCTATCTGGGGATGGTATGATGTACTCAAAAGTACCTGTGTACCCAAAGCCTTCTGTAGTCCCTTCCAGACCCGAGAAGTAAAATGTGTATCCCTATCTGAAACAATGAAGTGTGGAACTCCATGTAAATGTACAATATCCTGGATGTACAACCTTACCAACTTATCACCACTGAAGGCCTTCTTGATCAATAAGAAATGAGCAATCTTCGTGAGTCTGCCAATGACAACCCAAAATGCATCATTCTCTCGAGGAGACATCAATAACCCTATCACAAATTCTATCGCAAAATTATTCCAATTCTACTCGGGAATGGGTAACTGCTGAAAAATCACTTCTAGTCGCTAATGCTTCACCTTCACTAGCTGACAGGAGGAACGCCTCATGAAAAACCTAGAAACATCTATTTTCATACCAAGCCACCAATAATTATGGTGTAGATCTCGATACATCTTGGCAATAGCAGGATGAACTACCCAAACTGAGGAATGAAAGTCCCGCATCAGCTCCTTACGTATGTCTCATGACACCAATAAACTTCCATGAAAGTGAAAGATATCATCCTCACCCAAGGTCCATCTAGGAATAAAGTCTTGTCCTGACACACTCTCTCATAGAACCATACATTCTTAATCTGATAGATTCCTCATTCGAACTTGATCAAGTAGAGTAGAGGTGACAACAATAGAAGAAAGGAATGTCTGTCCCTGTCTCTCATGCACCTCCAGATACATCTCATAGAATAGAGCCATAAGCTTCCACTCACTGATGTCCTCCCAAAATACATGTATTTGAGTCCTTCTACTCAAAGCATCAGCCACAACATTTAATTTCGCAGGTGTGTAAGAAAGCGCAAAGTCAAAGGACTGAAGGTACTCAACCTACCTTCACTGTCTCATATTTAGATCATGCTGAGTGAAGATATACTTTAGACATTTTGTGGCTGGTGAAAACCAAAAAATGCTCTCCCAGAAGATAATTTCTCCAATAGATTATGTCATGAACAACTGCAGCCAACTCAAGATCATGCATTAGGAAATTCCTCTCATGTGGCCTCAATTACCGAGACCCATACACAACAAGTCCATATCCTTGCATAAGAACTTCTCCCAGCCTGATACCTGATGCATCACATCCCATAGTATAAATGTTTCCCAAATATGAAAATACTAGTATCGATGCTAAATTCAACCTCCATTTCAGCTCTTTGAAGGCTGACTCGCAAAAATCTGACCACAAAAACATCACAACCTTCTTAGTCAGGCTTGTCAGTGGCGCTGCTAAGCATGGAAAGTCCTGTATGAAATTTCTGTAGTAACTAGCCATCCCTAGAAAACTCCACACCTCAAAGATTTTCTTCATCAACTCCTAGGAAACTACTTCCTTCACTTTCTATGGGTCTACTGATACTCTTGTCTCTGAGATAACATGACCCAAGAAGTGAATTTGGTCCATCCAGAAGTGGCATTTTGAGTGCATAGCATATAACTGAAGCTCTCTCAGTGTACTAAAAATGATTTCAAGATGGGTGGCATGGTCATGTTGAGTATGATAGTATACTACGATATCATCCATGAAAACAACCATAAAAGAATCCATGTACGGATGAAGCACTCGGTTTATCAGAGCCATGAAAACTGTAGGCAACTTCTTTAGACCGAATGGCATAACTATGTACTTGTACAGACCATACCTACCCAGAAAGGCTGTAAGAGAAATAACATATGGTCTAATGCGCCACTGATAATAACCAGATCTCAAGTCAATCTTTGAGTACAACCATAATCCTTGAAGATGATCAAAGAGATCATCAATCCTCAGCAAGGGATATCGGTTCTTGACTATCAACTGGTTCATCTTACGATAATCCACCCAAAGTCTAAGGGTACCATCCTCCTTCTTAATAAACAAGACAAGAGAACCCCAAGAAGAAGTACCGGTTTGGATGAAATCATTTTCCTGCAACTCCTCCAACTGTGTTTCGAGCTCCTGTAACTCAGGTGTAGCCATCCTATAAAGAGGAATGGACACCCATCCCACTCCTGGAATAATCTCAAAAGAATATTCCACCTATCGCTTCAGAGGAAAACCTGAAAATTACTCTAGAAATACATCTCAAAAATGATCCACCACTGGAGGAAAGTCCAACTATGATGTCCCCTAGTCATCCAAATATAGACTAGCAATCTGGGTTGTAACTCCTCCAAACCCATGATGCTCGGATCCTGCTCTTCTCACCTAGAAATACCATTTTCCCTTATGAAGAAACAATCTGCCCTCTGGTGATGTGAAACTCACCATAAGATGACAACAGTTGAAAATAACTTGGAAGGGAACTAACCAGTACATCCTAAGAATGACATCATAGTCTGTCGTCTCGAAGACATAGAGGTCCCATAAGAAGTTATATCCAACAAACTCTATAGGGAACTCCTTGCATTTTCATACACTATCCATTATTGTCCCCACTGGAGTATCCAACGTCAAGACATTAGAAGAGGTAAAGATATAGATCCCAAGGCTCTTCACAACAACAACATATATGAAACTAAGGAAATCCCTTATATACAAAAGTGAAGAAGCTAAAACCAGGGAAACTAGGATCATACCTCGCACTATAGAGGGTCTAGGATCTTTCTCCTACTGGGTCTTCTCCACTACAAATGTTTGTCTTGCACCATAGTGTTGTGACCCTACTTGTCCACCCTGATCTGATCTACCTTATTGTCACTGAAAGCTTGTAGGTTGGCTACTAAGGCCACGACCTCCACCATGGACCAAACGACCAGAAGAACTCTAGTTCCTAGACTTATAAGAATCTAGTGGTATTGATCCTAAATAAGGACTCATAGAAGAACCCCTTTCATGATATTCTGGTGAGAAAAACTTACAGAATCTATAAATATGACCCATCTTGACACAAGATCGGCACCCCTGGGTCTATCGGACAATATGTCTTTATATGCCAGCTCTTCCCACACTGGTCGCACACCACCTAACCCCCAGAAGAAGTATCCCACTTCCTCAGATCACCGCATGTAATCTATATATGACACTTCCTACTGTCATTAAGAGGGGTACCAACTCCGGATGCCAAGACATCCTGGCTCACAACTCCAGAGTCCCTCAGATTACACTCTGTGGTTAGTTCTTGGTTGACTATAGAGGTGATGGAAGTTAACCTAAAGATGTTCACCTGAGATTAGATGTCTTGTCTGAGACCATCTTCAAACCTTCTCACCAGAATTAACTCATCACCTCTTGGGATAGGCGTAATGCACTAAAACTATGTGAAGTGAGAAGAGTACACCATGACTAAGAGAGTACCCTTATCTAGACTCTTGAACTCCCGAGCGTGGTCAGCCCTCAAAGTCTCCAAGTAGAAGTAATCATTGAAGGAATGTTGAAACTCATCCCAAGCCATAACCTGCTGGCCTCCGACCTGTGACATCACATCCCACCATCTCTTGGCGGAATCCCAAATCATATATGTAGAGAGCTTCACCCTCCTCTTGGGAGGTGTCTCCAGATGATCATATATAGATAGAATGGATTCCAATCATGACTTTTCATCCTGATGTCCTCCGTCCCCTATGAAGGTGGGAGGATGCTTCTATTAGAAAATTCATGTTAGCTCTACCATAGAAGGGGTAGGAGGCGGTACTCCTCGAAAGGTCTGCATAAAACTCATGAAGCCCTCTCAGAACTGTCCCTCAATATCTCCATTATTAAGGATGGATGGTGCCAAGACTGGCACTACAAGAGGATCCACTAGTAGCCCCGGATCAGCCATATCCGGTGTCCAATCACTACCATGTATCTGGCATACAACCGGAGGACATCTTGCTGGCATGAATCTGCAAGGTCAAGCACACACCATAGGATTAATATTTATCAAGGGCTTAAACTTAGAAGTCCATGAAAGGAATAGGAAAAGGAAAGCATTCAATTTTTTCAAAACATGGATACATAGCGTGTATAAACCTTACACGACATGTTCCTTTAAGCATTTACATGGGCATGTACTTCTTGAAAAACTGGTCGTGTAACACCCCCTACACACGATGTGTTCTCCTAAGACAAGATGTGTACTTGATTCATTTCCCCTACCCGAGTTCTTCTATATGACTAACCACAATGGTTATCCTAGGATACGACTGCATGGCATGTTTGTGCTCGACACGGTGTGTAATTCTTAGGGTTCAACTATCCATGTTGTTAGTCACATGGCTAGAAACACGGCTGACTCTACACGGAATTTTTATACCAGACCCGGCTTGTACTAGAAGGATTCCACCACCCTGTGTTGTTTGTTACACGGCCGAATACATGGATTATACTACACAACATGTTCAAGCTTGACATAGTGTGTATAACCTACTTCTAATCCATCCATGTCATTAGTCACATGAGTAGACACATGGTCTACACAACACAACATGTACATCCGATAATGGCGTGTCCCACCAAAGATCTCACAACCCTATGTCTCTGCCCACACATCTAGTGACATGGTTAGAGACTACACGATGTGTATATAAAGTACAGAGCATGTACTTAAGAAAAACATTTCCTTCTCAAATATAAGGACAAATGGTATTTATTTAACATTACACACTGTGTATCCTGGGTTTTTCCAGATAGTAAGCCTTAGAAACTACTCCGAAACCCAGAAAACACTAAAATGAAAATTAAAGTGCCAAATTTCAATCTGTGAGGGCCCATACTCCCCGTGAATAAAATTTTGGTATCTTAAACATGTTATATACAATGAAGAACAAGGAAATAATCCACCAAATTCCAATCCATGAGGGCCCATAACACCTCAAGAACCAATGTTTGGTGTTCATTCCAGCAAAACCATTTACAAACAATACCCTATCAAAGAGGAGTTATTCTATCAAGGCATCTATCACCACAACATGCATATTTATGACAACATCTATCACAAAAACATGAAATCGGTAATCCACCCTAAATGTCATGGAAAGGATGCATGACATGTGATTTCTAACAAGTGCCTATATGATGCATGAGATTACATACCCTTGTCTCACCAGGTTTCAATAGAAATAGAACCTAAATAATATCAATAATAATAGAAAAAAACATGTGAATCACTCAATGGTGAAGTCAAATAAACTGTAAAATTTTCAAAACCAAAAAATTTCAATAATTTAGGTAAATTAAATTTTCCTTGTACTCGGGTTAGCTACTCCCAGGCATAGCTCATTACCAATTACCTATTTCGTCATATCCCTGGATATAGGTTATAAATAGTAAGTCAAGAAGAAAATAATTCCTTTTATACCACTTTGTAACATCTCGGTTTTGGAAGCCGCCCAGAGGTGCCCCGTACCATGTTAGTCACATGGCCTCAAGCGTATTTCCCCAAACACTAGCGGCTGCTGACTAGCAGTGAGGGCATTGAGTGTGATAGTGGGGAAAGTATTACCTCATTGGAAGAATAACGCAATGGAAATAAATAGATAACAATAGCAGAAGCAGTAATAACATGCAAAAAGTGAACACCGAAAGTAATAAACAACTTAAGAATATATTTATAAATGATGCATGATACATATGTCTAGAAAAAAAAATCCAATCAAGTCATAATGCTAGAATACTGTACTAAGTCAAAGTACAAAATAAAGGCAAGTAAACAACTCCACAACATTGAAAGCCTCAGCTTGGTCCCATTCTCCCTATCTCCACAACAATCAAGTACCTCAAGTTGAAGAGAACTTACCCTTCTCTAGACCAAAAACAATATAATCTGTTTAGGCCCAAAAGCATGACCCAAATAGGCTGTGAGATGAATCCTAGGAGGCAACTACCCATGAGAACCAAGTACATGGAATGTTCTTATAAGTACATGACATGTACTCCTAAAATTTACAGATTCTCCTCTTTTCCTAACAAACACAAGAAAACAAAATTTATACCAAAAAAGGAGATTCAGGTTCTTACAATTTTAACACACTAAACCCACCAAACAAAAACATAACACATACATAACACAATCCTCTACAGAGAAAACTAGAGTACACTACTAGTATATTTAGTTGGTTTCAAAAATTGTTTTTTTGAGGGCCTCGTAACATCCCACTCATTAAAAATTTTCAAAACTAATCAAACTATGAGAAACTCTTAAAGGAATAAATTCAGGTGCATCTTTGTTGATACAATTAGTCCACTCTCCACCATGAAGAGCCTAAATAATCCACATGAAGTGAATTGAAAATAGGGGGGGTGAGATTATCTTAATTATGAAATGGTCAATATAGTACTGATCTTTACACCAAGAATTAGAGAACTCTAAAAAAACCATTCAGTCTAATGGTGTGGTTCTTATATATATTCCAAACTGAAAGCATTTCATGAATTTTTTCTTAATAAAATTAATAAATGTAAACATGATCATCGATGGGTTGAAGACTGATTGGAGTAGAATTGATAAGAATAGAATGGATTTTTCAAAAGGGTGGAGAAACCAAGATGTTGAGTGATGTTATTGTGATACAATGGGATGAATCATACATAGAATTTTATTTGACATGAGAGTCGAACCATGATATATAGACATTGCATCATAATGATTTATTGTGGGATTAAAAGATTTACCTTAGGTCGGTATTATTTCGTAAGGAGGAAAATTGTGTCTTGATAGAATTGTAAGGTGATAGTCCACAAAACACATTCACATCACTAGTATTCAGCCTTAATCCATAGGTATTCTTGTCACATATCATTGTGGCTCTGAAATTTCAAGGAGATATGTGAAATGATAAAATTACACCATGATCTACTTTGATATGTCTTAATGAAGGATGATGTGATATTTAGGTATCTCAATAAATATTTTATGAGAGAGATAATCCAATAGTTTTGGATCATGAGTCAACTAAGGATCACACTGTAATGCATACTCATCACACCACAACGAGTTTGAGACCTTTAAAAAGAGGGGTTTCATACAAATAAAGGTATGATGAGACATTGAGATATCCGACCATACATTCTAGAGAGGAGCTTAGAGAATATTTTTCTAGATTATAGGGGAACAAATATTTACACTTAATCTAAACTTGGATACAATTGATATGGGAAAAATATTGATTGAATTGTTGAAGCTTGTTTTTATCATTAATGTACATCGATTTCATGATCATATTTCTAATCTATTCTATATAATTATTGATAATACGACAAGAACAAGGATAATGGGATCACCACCATTAGATTCCATGTATTATCCACTTGAATATGAGTTTATGAACCTGGTAAAAACTCTTATGTCATATGTGTTCTATCTCTTACTATCTCTCATCCTCACTTGGTATCATTCGTAGATCCTATCATTAACTAAAATATGAATAAGCACTTTGAGAGTTAGAGTTTTAGTAACCCCTGATTCACCCCTACTCTCAGTGGTTGTGAATCTCTCACTTGAGATAAAAAACTTGTATCAAATTATTTTTTTGTGAGGTTCATATTCACAGCCTGTCTGATCACCACACAATTGGTATATGATGAAGTCACTTCACATAATTTGATATCATAACATGATATTATTGTCGGATTTTATATTATAACATCTAGGTATTCCCAAGGATATGAGTTTGTTCTTTATTATTGACATCTAATGATCAAAGAGATTTTTTAAGAGCATTAATTTTAACAACAACGAGGGTGTTCCCATGTTTAAAGACAAAATATTTTAGCTATATAAACAAATTAAAGTTTTATATCTTATATATATTAGATTAGATGTTGTTGACAACTATTTATGATGGCATTCCATCCAGTGGGTGTTTTGTGTCAGTCATGGGCATGCTTTCCAAATCTCTGTGGTCTCTAGGACATACCAATGACACTTTAGATTATACGCTATTAACTATGAAAAAATGTGCTATATACAACACTGAACATTATCAGTGATAAAAAATTTCTGAAAAAGGACACCGTTTATCAGTGCTAAAAAAACATTGATAAAATGTACCTTTATCAACACCTTTTTAGCATTCATAAAGGGTTATCATTATTACCATTTTATTTTTAGCATTGATAAAGTCTAACCTTTATCAGCGCATTTTTTAGCACTGATAAAAGTCATGATCGTGCACGCCAGTATCACATTAGAATTAAGCAAGTTAGATTGATTAATTATAAATGATCCTGCCACATCAATAGCTCAGAAGTCTACTGCAGGGATGGGCTTTCATATACATTTTCCACACACTTCCATATGGGCTTCCTGATGACCCCACATAGGCTAAGGCCAACCCAATACTTCCTTTGGGCCTTGGACCACCCCCACACATAAGGCCTAGTCCTACACAACCGACCCACCTCTATTCCCCATTTTAAAAAATAAAAAAATATAATAATATAATAATAAAAAATTGAAAAAGTTAAGAAAAAGAAAATTTAAATGAATAAATTTAAAAAATATTTAAATTTTATTAACTAAATTATTATTAATAAATTTAATATATATATATATATTAGGAATATTAATAAATAGTATATATTAAATATAGATATATATAATTAATAAATTGAAATAATTAACCAAAAAATTTGTAAATTCAAAAAAATATTAAAAAATTTACTATAAAGTAATTATTAATAAAAATAAATAACTTTAATATACATATTTATAGTTTATAAATATTAATAAATAGAATATATAAAATATAGATTTATAAAATGAATAAATTTTAATAATTAAACAAAAAAATTAAAAATGAATAAATTACAAAATTATTAAAAAAATATTAATGAAGTAGAGTTGGCGTCTGTACTTGTTGATCATGTTTTCCTTGCAACCGAGGATGAAGAAATCAAACAAATAATTGAATATGAAAAATTACCATGATTCTACCTGAATTGTAAGACTATCGACCATGAGTTGCTGTGTTGTAGGAAGATGGGTGGGGATCATGGCCCCAGGGATAAGGTAGTGAATCCTGGTCCTACATATGCTGCTAGGGATGCTGATAGGACGCTGTATAAGGGTGGTTGTCCACTGGGTAGTGCAACTCCTGATGTACATGGCCAGAATAATCACTACGGAAAAACTGATTTTTGCGACGGGTTATTTTTGACAGGAATAAATCTCGTCTCAAATTGTCCCATGAAGAGGTTATTTGCGATGGGAGAATCAACCCGTCGCAAATAACTAATTATTTGTGACGAGGAGGCACCTCCCGTCACAAATACTGGGAGGCGGTAAATACTATTTGTGACAGAGAATTCCCCTTCGCAAATAGTGTGTCTGTCAAAGGGTATTTGCAACAGGATCCATCAACAATACCCGACGATGGTAAATACTATTTGCGATGGAATGTTGTCATGTCACAAATAGTGTGTTGGCATGTCAATTTTTGCAACAAGTCCTGTTATAAATAAAATTTTAATTGCAGATTGTAATTATTGCGGTCGAAGCTATTTGCGACGAGTTCTGTCACAAAAAGTACTATTTGGGATGGGAATCTCGTCGAAAATATTTTCATCGCAACTAGACTAACCTATATATACCCTATCCGTTATTTACTTCATTCCCCTCAATTCCTACGTTCTCTACTTCTCTAAACTCTAATTTTAGAGTGAAAAAATGTCATAGTTAGTGTTTTTTACGAAGAAGTTGTGAAGCCGTCTACAATTATAAGAAATCAAGTTTAAAGGTATTTATCTTTTATTTAATTTAGTATTTATTTCATTTTTTATATGAATTTTAATTATTGTTGATTATTTGTAATTAAGTTAGACTTAAATTGTTTTTTCATCAGTATTTATATGCAATAACAAATTGAAATTATTAGTACTAATTCTTAGTAATTATTAATAATTAATAATTATTAACGGTAATTAGTAATGTATATAAATAATTAGTTGTAATTAGTAATTAGTAGATGTAATTTTCAATAATTAATTGTAATTAACCCTAATTAGTAATAATTAAGAAAAAATAGTAATAATTAGGAAAAAATATTAATAAATATTTACAATTAGTAATAAATACTAATAATTAGTAATAAATACTAATACTTAGTAATAAATACTAATAATTAATAATAAATACTAATAATTAGTAATAAATACTAATAATTTGTAATAAATACTAATAATTAGTAATAATTAGTAATAAATAGTAATAAATAGTAAAAATTAGTAATAAATAATAATAAATAGAAATAAATAGTAATAAATATTAATAAATAGAAATAAATAATAATAAATAATAATGAATAATAATAAATAGTAATAAATAGTAATAATAAATAATAAATAGCAATAAGTAGTAATAAATCGTAATAATTAGTGATAAATAGTAATAATTAGTAATAAATAGTAATAAATAGTAATAAATAGTAATAGATAAAAATAGATAGTAGTAACAAATAGTAATAAATAATACTAAATACTAATAATTAGCAATAATTCGTAATAAGTAGCAATAATTAGTAATAATTAGCAATTATTAGAAATAATTAGCAATAATTAGCAATAATTAGAAATAATTAACAATAATTAGCAATAATTACCAATAATTAACAATATTTAAGAATAATTAGGAATAATTTGCAATAATTGGCAATAATTAGGAAAAATGAGCAATAATTATAAATAATTAAGAATAATTATGAATAATTAGAAACAATTAGGAATAACTAGAAATAATTAGAAATAATTAGGAATAATTAGGAATAATTAGGAACTATTAAGAAGAATTAAGAATAATTAGGAAAAATTATGGAAAATTAGGAATAATTAGGAATAATTAGGATGAATTAGGGAGAATTAGGAATAATTAAGAAGAATTAGGAAGAATTTGGAAGAATTAGGAATAATTAGAAATAATTAGCAATAATTAGAAATAATTAGAAATAATTAGCAATAATTAGGAATAATTAGGAATAATTAAGAATAATTAGAAATAATTTGGAATAATTTGGAATAATTAGGAATAATTAGTAATAATTAGTAATAATTAGGAATAATTAGGAATAATTAAGAATAATTAAGAAAAATTAGGAATAATTAAGAATAACTAGAAATAATTAGAATTAATTAGGAATAATTAGTAATAATTGTAATAATTAGTAATAATTAGTAATAATTAGTAATAGTTAGTAATAATTAGTAATAATTAGTAATAATTAGTAATAATTAGTAATAATTAGGAATAATTAGTAATAATTAGGAATAATTAGAAATAATTAGGAATAAAATCAATTGTAATAAATTGTAATAACTTATAATAATTTCTAGTGGATTGGAGGAACTCATTTTTCTTGATGACTCTTCTCTTTTCAACTCTCGCTGACTCAAAATATTATGAGAATTATTCTTCAACTTATGCATATTGATTGTACCACAATTCACTATTTTATTCCACCCTTACACCGCAGTTTTAAACTAGTTTTGTAATGAATATTCCAAACATAATAATAAATTGAAATTTATGTTTGAATCAATCAATTAATGTTAATAAATATTAAAATGGGCAATGTTACTTTTTTTATTGTTTCAATGTAGGTGGAGGTGATTTGGAGGGACCTTGATGAAGTGGAAGAAAAATGGGCCAATATTGCATCTATCCATGGACATCTATCCACTGTTTTGCATAGTACACGAAATCTGTGCATCCAAATGGGCTGAAAGTTTGTGGTCCGGTACAAAACTTAATAGGATATATTTCATATTAAAGAAACCCAATCCTGATTCGGCTTCTATGGGGCCCATCCTAACTGATCTGTACAAGCCACCGAATATGGACCAAGTCAAATGTGGTGTTATGTATTTTATCAATATCTTGAGCTGTAGTTGTCCAAAGGGTGCCAAACATTCGGTAGAGAAATTCAAGAGGTAGGGATAAAACTTTTCTATTTTCTCCAAAGCGAGATAAGACTGTCTGAAGGGAGAAACACGTGGTACAATTGGATTGATGAAATCTGCGTGCCAAAAACCACGTTCCAATTTTCCTATTAAATGACACCTTGGGATCCCCATTTGTATGTTCGGCCAAGAGGCAAGGTGTTGCCATTTTGGAGTTCCCAAGGAGTCTTCTACACATCCCTAGAAGTTCTGGAGGATATGGGAGGTGCTACTTCAACATCATCATCTTCTTCCCCTCCCATGGGTTTCTAAACCCCTTGTGATCACCCGAGGAGGGACGTGATGTAAATCCCAAGCTTCATGTTGTAATATTTGAATGATCTTTTGAATTCCAGGTTGTTGTGTTGTTTTTCATCATCCTCTATTCTTATTTTATTGAGTTATGTACTGGTATGTCATGCTCAACTCATATGATCATGTTTGGGGGTACCCTTTCATGTGATGTTTCACACACCGTTCACCACTTTCTTTTCCCCCTTTCAATTGCGGAGCTTGTGTGATTCATATTGGTCAATAGAACTCACACAAGCTCTATCAAGGCCATGTAAATTTATGTCATGGTATCAAAATTAAATAACATGCAAACATGTAGAGCACATCAAATTCTTCATGTGTTTCCTTGTTGAGTTTCGGTTATGATGTCGAACACAAATCACTGAATCATTGGCGGTGTCCGGTGAATCGTTATGTGTTTTCGACTAAACCCTAGGAGGTATACTAGTACAAAATCAGTAACATTCTGGTTTTAGGTGCTACAAACTAGGGATTAAAAGATCAAAACCCCATCCCTTTAAGTGATAAAGGATGAGCATAACAAGACTTCCCCGGGTTGATCACGTTTAATCAATATTGTTCATTTCTATTTTGTTTTATCGCTTTCATTTTCTATTTTCATAATTAATCACAAAACCACAAAGTTTTAAAAAACCTAATTCACCTTCTACTTTCATAATCAAAACCCTCTTTTTAAATTAATGATCTAAGGCTCCGTCGAGAGACGACCTTGGGTTGCTGCTAAACTGCAGAAATTCTAGTCAAAATTGAACAACTAATTTGACGCGCTCGACAATGCGATCACATATCCAATATCATATTCACGATTTTGAATATGAATTCATAGGACCACATTTCTTATAATGTTTTTAGGCTGTGATAGTTGTAAGAAGATGATTCATCGATGAAAAAGGGGCTCTTTTGTCTGATGACTCATTTACTTGCATCTTTCTCACACTGAAATCACAATGTAGAATCTACTCGGAGGTACACATATACTTCTTTTTTGCATAAGAATGGATATGCATTCCTCCAAGTAGATTATTTATTGAGATTTCAGTGTGAGAAAGTTGCGAGTAAATTTGCCGTCAGACAAAAGAGTAGCTGTCAATCGACTAAAAATTGTGTCATCCATAATTAACTGTAATTATTAAAAAGTAGTTGTAATTATTTATCTTCTTTTTTGGATAGTGCTTTTCTAATTTCCAATTATTCAAAAATAGTAATGATTTTATATTTTTTAGAAAGATATGGAACAAGGAAGCTGACAATAGTCATTATTAGACGATCAAACTTGGATAAATCAGTACATAAATCTGAACGGTTCTGGTTTAAATATTATATATGTTGAGGGTGTTGAATCTTTCTTATCAATTTCATCTTCAAAACCAGAATTTTTTTCAGAAGGAACAATTAAATGTCCTTGTAAAAAATGTTCTATGAGAACATTTGACAAATTCAACAAGGTTGGGGGACATCTCTTGCATTTTGGCTTTCAACCAGATTATGTTTTTTGGTATCAAAATGGTGAATGTAATTCTAGATAAGATACTAATAACTTGATTCTGGATCCATAAATGTTTCAAAATTTAGCACATGATGTTGCAGGTCAATCTGTTCGACAAACTGAAACTCAGGATGATATTGATTTAACTCTTGAGTTGGCACCATCCAAATTTTATGAGTTTTTGAGGTCTGCTGAGGATGCATTATATCTTGGTTGCAAGATAAGAAAAGAAGAAGCGGTTGCAAAATTTATGGCTATTAAATCATATAATAAAATTTCAAAAAACTACTTTAATTAGATATTTTCTTTTGTGAAAACACTATTACCAGAATGAAATGTGTTCGCTACAAATTACTATGAGATAAAGAGGATGGTTCATAATATGGGCCTTAATTATCAGAAGATTCATGCATGTGAAAATGATTGCGTCTTATATTCTATTAAAAATGATTCATTGGATAGTTTTCCCACATGTGGAAAATCGAGGTATAAAGAAGCTCAACTGAGGAAGTCTGAATTGATTCACATAAAATAGTTGAGATATTTCCCCCTTACACCAGGGTTCAACATTTATTTATGTCTCAAAACACCGCGTCAATGATGTCATGGCACAAAACCAATATTTCAACTGGTAAAATCTTGAATCATCCATCTGATGGTGATTCATGGAAACATTTTAACAAACTGCATCCTTCTTTTTCTTTAGAAGCCCAGAACATGCGATTGGGTCTTTTTACTAACAGTTTCTATCCCTTTGGTTCTTATGGTAGTCAATATTCATGTTGGTCTATCTTTATAATTTCGTACAATTTACCTCCATGGATGTTTATATAGGATCCATATATCTTTTTTACATTATTAATCTCAGGAAATATGAAAAAGAATATTGATTTTTATTTGAAACCATTGATTTATGAGTTAAATTCATTGTGGAGTAATGGTATTAGTACATATGAGGTTGCTGCCAAAAAAATTTCATATTAAAAGCTACATTAATTTGGATGATTAGTGACTTCCTGGCATATGACATGTTATCTGGCTAGAGTACACATGGTCCGAAATCATGTCCTTACTGTATGAAAGACAACAAATAATTTAGGCTCATCAATGAAAAAAAACCTTTCTATTTTGACTATCATCACATATTTCTTCCAACCATTATTCCTTTTTAGAGAAACAAATCTCATTTTATAAAAATTACAATTGGAAGGGATGAACCTAAAAAATGATCTTAGGTATAGAGTTAAAATCAGTTGTATTTTCATTTCCTCCCATCACATTTGAGCCAAAAGTAAACCAAAAAATAATTCATGGCTTTAGTAAAGAACATAATTTGATAAAATAGATCATTTTTTAGGATCTTCCGTATTGGTCTGATTTGTTAGTTCACCACATGTTGGATGTCAGGCATATTGAGAAGAACTATTTTGATAAATTTTCATATAGTTTTCGATACACCAGGTAAGACCAAAGATAATATAAAGGAATGATTATATATTTTACAAATTTGCAGACGATCAAAACTTAAACTCTTTCAAAATGTCATATCACAGAGGTTAATGAAGCCAAAAGAATCTTATACACTGTCAGAAGAGTGTCACTTATTATTTTGTCAGTGGATTGAAGATTTGAGACTTACAAATTGATATTCTTCCAATTTGGGAAATTGTGTTAAGAATTGTCATATTACTGGATTAAAAAGTCATGATTGTCATGTAATAATAGAAATAATTATGACGATTGGATTCATAGATTTTTTGAATTCTCTAATTTGGGATTTGATAACAGAAATATAAAATTTTTTCAACTCATTTTTACGATGAAAACAGACTATGATGCACTAAGAAAACTAGAATAAGATGTTATTGTAATTATTTGTAAACTAGAAAAAATCTTCCTTTCGACTTTATTTGACTCAATGTAATTTCAGATATTACATTTTCCACATGAAGCTAAATGTAGAGGTTCAGTACAATTTTGATGGATGTACCCATTCATGAGATGGATGCATAAATTGAAGAAAAAAGTGTGTAAATAATCATCAGTTGAAGGCTCAATAGCTGAAGCATATTTTCAAGAGGAAATTGCTTTTTTATTCTCTCATTATTTTGAATCTAAATATCCCTAAAAATAAAACTGCATGGTATGGAATGAGGAGAATGTTGATGTTGAAATTGATAATCAATTATCAGTTTTTAATCAGCCAAAGTTTGGCAAGCTTGGCTTTGGTGGAGTTCATGACTGATGGATTTCAGATGATGATCATCACAGAGATCATACATATGTTTTTCTCAACTGTGAAGAAATGACATTATTTTTAATGTGAGTGCTTCTATCACTTATAATATAATTTATGTTATAGTAAGTAAACTTATTTTATTTTTAGGTTATATGATAATCATATCAATAAATAGCTTTCACAAATTACTGTAGTTTCTTTTGAAGAACAACGACAAAAAAAATTTCTCAATGGTTTCATAAATAGGTAACATAAATTATTGATGGTTTTAAATATCAATCAAAGTTATCATTTATTATATTGATAATTGTTTTACAAATTTTCAGGTGTCTCAACACACTGATAAAATTGATAAGCGACTATGTATATTGAGTAACCCACTATCAAAAATGGTTAAATCTTATAATGCATATGTGGCGAATGGTTTTTGATTTCATACATGTGCATATAGGGAATCAAAAAAAAAACAATGAAAAATGGAGTTTTCTTTAGAGGATCACATCATAGAGAAACTGAAGTTGACTTTTTGGAATTCTGGATGAAATTATTGAACTGTGTTATCTTTGAAAAAATTACATAACGATGTTTAAATATCAGTGGTTGGATTCTAAGAGAGGCTTGATTGTTCATCCAATTCATGGAATCATCGATATTAAAGATAAAAGTCTTCTTGTAGCAAAAGAACCATTTTAAGGTCTCAACAAGCACATAAAATATATTATACAAAGTACTGTGCTACATCAAGAGACTTGAGTGATTGGTGGAGCATAATAAAAATTAAATTGTAGGAAAATCAGTTTACTTAAACTGAATGTCATTCTGCTGAAGTACAAGGAATTGAAATGTTTCAAGAGACTACTCAAAATCTATATTTTTTCACAAATAGACATGAATATTGATGATGACACTCCACAATTAAGGGTCTATGGTGACAATGATGTTAATTATGTTAAAAATGAATTTGAAATGGAAAGAGTTGATGAAACAAAAACTCATATAGATATTGATGATGATGAGGATGAATATGAAGACATTGACATCATCAGATATGAAGATGATGATGAAGGTGAACATTAAAACTGTTAAATGATGGTTATAATCATAACTATTATATATCTATATGTAATAGATATTTTCAACTATCTACCAAAACAATAATTTTGTATTTCATATGGACCCTGATTTACTTCAGGAGTTACAGGAGGTTGAGCTACCTTTGGATGTGGAGGATTTGGGATCATATGAACCTCATCCTACTGGTGGTTCAAGGGGTACGTGGAGTTGTCCTAGTCATGCCCGATTGGTGATTCCTGACCCTATCCCCGAGCAACATCCATGTCTTGTATTCAATCCATGCACACAGAGGTATGGTAACCTATGTATTTTAGTTAGATTTCATTAATTTATTTATATAATAATTGTTTGATTATTTATTATTTATTCATAGTTTTGTGCATGTTGCTATTGGACAGCGGAGCACTATCTTGTTCAATTATTTTTCTTTTCCATGGATCACATGGGGACAAATTACTATTGATGTGTAGCTCAGAATATTCAATCATCGGCTGGTATATAAATAAATAATATTTATTTTCAAATTTATTTCATTTATAACTTGATATTATAAATTATTTTTAAGGTTTATGGTATCCCATCAATGATAGCATGTGTGGCTCTATCCACGCGGCATGAGAGGTGTCTATGCGTGAGAGTTTCCATCAGTTTTTTTCACAAATTGAGGACAACCATTAAGAAATTAGGAGTGATAGTGTTTGAGAGTCATGTAGAGACCACCAAATATAGTATATTTAATCTCACGTTTGGGATGGATTATGTTCACATTGGTTTAGTGGTGGATTTCAGAGGATATCTTCATCGGGCTGGCATAACCGGGGGAGATAGGAGGTGACACATTGAGTTGGTAGCCATACATTCAGTATGCATAGAGAGAAACTAGTAAGTATATTTTTTAAATATTTTATATGTTATTAAATATAAACAGTTTTTTTTATTCTTATATGTATTCGAGCATCTCGATATTTTAGAGTATGATGTTTATCGGAGGATGTACAATGATCCAGCCACTAGAGAAATTAGAGGTGATCACCAACTTCAAATTGTGGTCAATATTATTTCTATTTTAGTTTGAAAATTAACTACATATTATATTTTCACTATTTTAATTTAAAATTGGAACTTAAGGAGTCATATGATCCCGTGAACTCTCAAAAACCGGCTGATAGTCAGACCGAGATAGCTGATCAGACTTGTGACAACCATTTCGATGAGGCGACATGGATGCAGGCGACCTAGTATGCCTTTGAGAAGGGCTGAGTAGTTGGTATTGACACCAATTTTACTCTTGAGACTTATTTTGGTACTTCTGTGATGTCAACGTCCAGATTGAGATGAGCTTTTGGAGAGGTATCATAGTTTGGCTTATAGTATCAGGAGTAGTTGCAAGCTCAGACTGTGCTTATAGATAGTTTTTAAAAGCAGAAGGAAGAGATGCGTCAGCAATAATAGCATTACGAGGAGAATAGGCATCGATGGAAGCAGCAATAGCAACACGAAGAAGAGATGCATCGATGGTAGTAGCAGCAACACGAGCTGATAGAGTACATGCATCGTCTGACTTGTAGTTTAGCGACGGAGTTTCCTCTACCATCTCCTCCAGCTCCTCCACCTCCTCAAGAAGACTACCCCCAGTGATTTTTTTGTTATGTTAAAAACATTTGAATTCATATTTTGTTGCAATATATACTATTTACAATTTTGTTTTTTATATTGGTGCAATAATTCTATAATTTAATTTAATTTATTTTTATTTTTAATATTTTAATATTTTATTATTTATTATTAGTATATATTTTTTAATGTTTTCTTATTTTACTAATAATAATAATAAAAATAATTGTTTAATTTTTTATATTTTTTGCGAATATTGAGAATTTTAATATTTTTTATTATTTTAATAATATTAATATTTTTTTCATCAATCATAATTTTATTAAATTTTTTATATTTTATTCAGTATTTGTGACGAGACCTTTTGTGAGGGGACCCCATCAAAAATAGTATATATATATATATATATTAAATCATATTTGCAATAGAAAAAGGATCCATCGAAAAATAAGTTTTTGTGATGGGCCCATCGCAAAAGGTTTAGGTATATATAACATATATAAATAGAGAAATATTTGCAATGGGACAATAGGCCCATCACAAATAATTTTTGAAATTGGCCCATCTCAACAAGTTTTTATATATATAATGTATTTAGTTGGAGATCTATTTGTGACAGGACGATTTCTGGTCACAAATATTATTATTTTTTGGAACGGGGTTGTCACAAAAAATACTAGTTGAGACGTCCTTTTCTATAACTAACTATTTGAAATGGGACCCTATCACAAAATATCTTTAACAATGGGATCCCATCGCAAATAGATCGTTGAAAATACCACTAATTCTAGTAGTGAGTGGCCCTTTTGAAATTGATACTTCTTCCTGAATTAGAGAAGAGGAAATGATTGTTAATGTTTCTAGTGGTAGTGGGTAGCATACTAGATCTTGGGTAGTGATCATGGAAGTTCAGGAGTATGATCACTCTACTGGTGTGCTCAATGCACCGACACTGGTACCTCCAAATGAATGTCAAAATATAATGCCTGGTGAGGTTAAGGATTTTGATGGCAGATTTTTCTGAGCTGGTGGAATTGAGGAAACATCAATGGAAAACTAGTCACATGATGAGGATGTTATTTAGAAATCTACTAATCATGACATAAATAAAGAGAACCAAGTTTTGGGGAAAACGTGTAAGTGAAAGATAACATCAATAGATGTAGATGGATTCTGTTTGGTATTTCTCCAAAAATCAAGTAATGGCTCTTAGGCCCTATTCTCACAAGAACATGATAATATTCTTAAGGACCCTATCTATAGGGTAGACAAATATGATGTGTATTGTTGTGCTAATGTTTAATTAGAGTGTACAATACCTAGTATGGGTGATCAAGTGGATGAATGGGGTCTAATTACTCAGAAGGACATGCCTTCTAAATTGGTTTAGGTGATTTCTACACTTGAGGAACATCCAAACATGAATGGGGATGCTTGTAAACATATGAAATGGAGTTATCCTCCATTTTTCTTTGATCTCATAAAAAATTCCAATGAATTTTTTCAAGGCCTCAAATAAGGATTGAATTAATGCATGAAGGAATAATTTGAATGCAACTTTCCCAAAAGGACAATAAGGTGAGCAGATCCTTTAAGGTATTGAGAAAGAATCAAAAAATTGGATCTTCTAAAAGTTAGAGGTCACATTTTCTATGAAGTATTGGGCTGTGTTTAGATGCAATGACCACTTAGCCACCCAAGTTCTTATTGGAATCAATTTTGAGGATGGATTTCGATTGAATTCAGAGATGAATTTCTGAGACCTATCATTGAAATTTGGAACCTAGAAAGATGTTTATGAGTCCTAATCAGAATCATCATCTGATGAATATGATTTGTCAAAGAAAATACATAGAGGCTAACACCCCAAGGAAAGGGGAAGATACCCTCAAAATATGGGATTTTGGGGTAGTCATAGGAAGTGACTTAGTGTTTTAATCTGAGCATGTGCCATGTTTGTTTCATTCCACTTTTAAACTTCTATATTTTCTTAATAATTTTCTAGTCATGGGCTTGGTTCCCAAACCCATGGTTGATCCATTTATGCATATATATAAATTAGAAAAAATAAAAAATAATATATATTATACTAATATAAAAAATTAAGAAAATGTAATAATTAAAAACACATTAATGACTTGTTCATTTCTAATGGTTTTTATACATAAATATTCATTAATACTTTTAATATACAAATATATTCATATATATGTATATATATCAATATTTATAATATTTTAAAAAATATGATTTATATAATAAAAAATATTTATGTTTTCATTAAATAATTTCTATATTTACTAAAGATTGGTCTACAATTAAAAATTAATACTAATTAAAAATATTGTCTAATTGTATCGATTAAGGGACATTAATTGGATGTTATTTAATTTTTCTATTTAACACATATCACACATGTGTTAAATTGATTTCACACATACATATACAAAATTAATGCATTTTTATATATAATAGACAAAGATAAATATTTACGTAATTAATGAAACCTTATATAGAAACATATACACCTAATATTTATATGTTTTTTTCAATTTTAATATTCATTTTATAATTTAATTTAGTAAAATTATAAATTTAATATATTATTTTTTAATAAATAAATTTAATTTGTTTATTTTTTATATTATTAGTGTTATATATTTTTTTAAATTTTTTATATTCTCTATTTGTTATTTTTTTTGGATTTTAATCATTTTATAATATTTAATTTTATATATTTATTTAATATGAGTTAGTATTTTCAATTTGCATTCACCTATATTTCAATATATATCCATATATAAAAAAATATATTTAATTAATAAAACTTTTCCATTTTCATTATTTTTATGTGTACTCATTTTTAATTATTCAATTTCACTCATTTTTAAAATGTATACTATAATTATTATATATTCATTAATAATGTAGAAAACATATTTGTAAATAAATAATTATAAATAAATATATTTATAAATGTCTATTTACCATATTTATAATTTATATATTTATAATTATAAAAAATATTAATTTTTTAAAAGTATTTATATAATTATAAATCAATAATAATATATTTAAATAATTATAAAATTATAAAAAATATATTTAAATAATGAATATATTTACTAAATTTTGCTTTTATATTTATTTATATATATATATTTATTAAATATATATATATATATATATGATGATATAAATATATAAATATTTTCTAATAGTATTTCTATAATTATTAATAAATAATTGTACATTTAAATAATTATAAAATTATAATAAATATACTTAAATAATGAATATATTTGTTACATTTATATTTATATATATTCATATATATTTATTAAATATATATAATTATATAAATATATATAATGATATAAATATATTTATAATTATAAAAGTATAATAAATATATTTTAGAAATGAATTTAATTACTATATTTATAAATAAATACAATTATATAAGCCTTTTTATAATTATAAATATATAATTATAGACATTTTTAAAATTATAAATAAATTTATAAATAAATAAATTTATAAATAAATTTATTTATAAATATATATTTACCATATTTATAAAATTATATATTTATAATTATAAATAAATAAATAAAATTGTTTAAAAGTATTTATCTAATTATAAGTAAATAATTATATATTTAAATATATATAAAATTACAAAAAATGTATTTAAATGATGAATATACTTAATATATTTATTTAACATATTTGTATATATAATTATGTAAATATATGTAATGATATAAATATATATAATGATATAAATAAATTTATAAATATTTACAAATATTTATAAATATATTTGAATATATATATATATATATATATATATATATATATTTATAATTATGATTATAAATACTTTATAAGTTCTAAAGTTTTAGCGCTGATAAAGATATTTTTTATTTGCAGTTATCATTCTTGTATTAAGAAAATGCATCTTTATCAATGATTTTTTGGAAGTGCTGAAAAAACCCACCCCAATATTTTTAAAATAACTCTAACCGGACAGATTCCAGTCGCTCCTCTCAAGCTTTTTTGGAAGTCCACTGTTGTTGGAGCTCCCTCAAAATTTTCTTCGATGAATCAAGCATCAAATCTAAGGTGTGTTATTTTTTTCTCCTCCTCTCTCATTGCTTGGTTTTTTAGGTTCTATGATGTGTGTTAGTGCGGCATTTTTTTGTCTTAGTGCTCTCATGGGTTCCGAGTTTATGGAATTTTCCCACCTTTGGTCTTGAACCTTCTCTTTTAATTCTGGATTATATTTGGATAGGCTAGATTCCTTCTTGTTATCCTTTTCCTTTTATTTGTTTTCCCTCTCAATTTCACCTCCTTCCTCATTGTGCACACACTAGGATGAACCCTTGGTGGTTCTAGATTTTTATTTTCATTATTACTTGGATTTATTGGACATTTGATCATCCCATTGGGTTCCTCCTCTCTCTATTCTCAATGGTTTTTTCATATTCTATTGGTCCAGGTTGTTTTCCCCCTTGCTTGAATATTTAATTTCAGAACCATTTAATATTTGATTCTTATATTTGTTTTTAAATAATTTTATAATAGTATTAATTATACTCATTGAGTATATGAGGATGAAATTGGATTTTGAATTGGATTTCATAGGTAAAAATGAGTTTTACTATCTTTAAAGAATGGTTTGAATATTCTTTCAAGTTAATAACTTGTCAAATTGACTGATTAGCCCATTAAAATGATATTTTAAATTTAAAATGATGTATTGGTCTTGAAAAGAATGTTTATAAATATTTTTATTGGTGTTTAAAATGATACTTGAAATTCCATGCATTGTGAAAATGTTTCAAGATAGGTTTGAAATAAAATTTGTGGTTAATAAAATTTTGGACCACATTTAGGTCAAGGGATAAATTAATGAATTATGTATAAAGCCTTTAAGGTTTTTCCAGATATGTATCCATGAGGATTGTCTAACACTTTTATGGATTATTCTTAAAATATGATGTTTTTGAATGAGTTATTTTAGGTGATGCTAAAAAGGGCTTGCTAAGAGAATCTTACTTGATTTCTTATTCTCAAAAAATGTTTTTAATTGTTTTAAAAAACACGACTCAAGATATTTTAGAAAATAGTTTTCAATGTCATGAATATTTTTAAATCCTTCTTGATGTTAATTCATGAATAAATTGTATAGCATGTGAAATCTTCAATTTATGGCTTCTTTTGTGATATTTTAGGGAAATAGTTTTTGATAGATGAATAGTACCTTGAATGAATTTTGAAATAAGCCCTTGGGAACCTTAGTATTTAGGAGGGTAGTCGAGGACAATCGTGTTAAGAAAGTTTATCTCAACATAACAATGGAATCTATAATTACAACAACAGCTAAACATTGGTGAGTTAGGGAGACACTTGCAGCGGTGGAATTCTACCCCTTGGTTCATTTACTTCGGGTAATGTGTACAACAGGTAGCCATGATCACTAAGAGTGCGAGGATCCTTGATCGTTGAAGAGACTTTCCCGAGGAATACTTTACCATGGTGCTAGGATTTAAATTGTTAATTTAATCTAGTATGTTGAGAATTGTTTTATTCATGCCATCTTTATAAAATGTTTATGAAATGTTTAATATTCTTTCATTACTTAAGAATTTTTATAATAAATATCATGAAGTGTTTTAATTAAAATGACCATATCTGGTTTATTTTATTAAAAAATATTATTATTTTTTTATTAATTTTAATAAAATAGTTAAAAAAATTATTTTATATTATTATAATTCAAACTATCTGGAAAAATTATCTTTGGTTAAAGTTTTGGCTTGTGTAAATGAGGGTGGCAACCTAATTATAATTTTTATGCTCATTCCTTTTTTAAATTTTGGTTTTGAAAATGGAAACTTGGTTTTAAAATTTAACGAGGATTGAAAATTTAGAAAATAATGTTTTCCATTAAAATGAACTAAAATTGATTTAGTGTATTGAAACTCATGAAGTGATTTAAAAGTGAACTTCTGATGTTTTAAATATTTTAAAGCTTACAAATTTCAATGGAAATAGCTTTAAAATTTTAATTTATTATTGATGGGATTTGAATATGATTTTATAATTTTTCACTATATGCAAATGGTTTTTGTAGAAAAGGGGGTTCATAACCCATTAAGTATTTTGACAACATTTGTCAAATTTTAATGTCAAATTAAAAAAAAAATTCAAGCAGGGTTTTAAAAATTCGAAAAGTAGCCTTTTGAATTTGAAAAGTGGTTTTGAGATGATATTTGGAATTTTAAATCTAGATGTTGTAATTCAAAATGATTTTTTCTCTTGAAAATTGTTTTTTAAAGTAGTTTTTTTAATATGGAATTTAGAAAACATTTTTAAAAAAAAATTGGTTTGTTGTTAAACAATGGATTAGTGATTTCATAAAGGGACCTAAAAATGTATTTAAAATAAGGTGGTTTAATGTTATGTGTTGATTTTTATGGACTATATTTTGGTTTAGGTTTTTGATTTTCAATAGTTTTGTGATATTGCTTGTGGGGTGAATTTTATTGGTTGGGTGTTTGATTATATGGCTATTGTTAAAACTGTTTTTATGAAATACTATCATGAAAACAAATGTACCCTTATCACAAATAAAGTCTCTTCTAGTTTTGGGGAATCCTATTGAGTCATTATCAAGTCTAATATAAACATATTTAGTCACTATTAAGTCTCTTATAATTGTGGAGAAATGTTCCGCTATGCATTCCATATCTACCAAAAAATTTCAAATTTTTATTTCATATTTTTTCATTGGTCTTAAGATATAATACTTACTAAACATCATATTTAAAAGATAATTTAATATTTGAATTCATAGTCATAAGATGATTAATTTCTTATTCATTAATATATTTCCCCAATTTTATTCTTTTGGAATTCATCCTCTTATTCTTTCATTCATTCTATGGAAGATGATTTATAAGATGAATGGCTTCCGGTTTAGATGGAAAACCATTAAGGTTTTGTTAAATTTTTAATCAAAACCCCTTAAGAGAAGTAACATGAAATATATCTTTAAATACAATGATTAAAGAGTAAATTAAGAATTAATATTTTAATTAGTAAGAATATTATTAATATAAAATAACATAGGTTTATAATATGTAAATATATGTTTATTATCATAAAATTGACGATATATTGGTAACATGATCCAAATTACAAATATTTGGATTATAAGATAGGGTAGGTATAAAAACAACTTATCCAATCAATTAGAGATACCTTTTTGATATATTTTTACCCTTGTCTCTTAGTTTAACAACTTGTTACCAATATAAACCTCTATATTAGTTATTTAATTTTAATATATTGAAACATAAAATTTTATGGGAATAACTTTTAAATAATATTTATTTAATTTTTATGATAATATACACACCACTTTATAATTTCTTTTTGAAAAAAATTCCATTTTAACATTGTTGATTTTAATAATATCATATTTATTACTCACCCTTATTAAATTTGATCAATTCCCTAGTATCAAAACAAATTAAATCATTATTTGAAATTAATATATATATATATATCAAATTATATTCATTGTTTTTATAAAATAGAATTTAAATATCTTATTAATTTCAAGAATTTTTATTCATATAGTAATTTTCATAATAATGGTTCACATTTTATACTAATAATGTATTAATGTTTAGTTTTATCTATATTATGTTACATTGTTGTTTTTTTTAGTTTATTGTTTTGTGTGATAAAATTTACCCAACAAATTATTTATTTAAAGGAATGTAAATTCTTAAATCTTAGGGTGTTATAAGGATACAATTACCACATTATATAGGGACATAAATCATGAATCACTTCTAATAAAATGATGTCTTATTCATTATATACCAACTAGGAGCCTCACTCTAGTGTTTGAAATAATAGGGACTTGGAAATTATGTATCTGTTTCCACTAGGATAGTGTATTATAGTCTGGGTGCAATAATTTTTCTATTCAAGGGATAATGGTTTATGTATACTCTATCCAAGGTGATCATGTACCTCAACCAATTGGGAATGGGAAAAAAGGTATTAAAGGGTATGTGCACCATGAACATGTATTGTATGATCATATCATTTGTCAAACAATTTTACTCCTAAGAAACGTTTTTATCCATAGGAAACAAACTAAGAAATGTTGTCCAATGCTTCTCCAAATCCCATCCCATGAGAATTTCTATTTAAGGAGACAACATCCAACCTCATTAACTCTGTCTCCGAAAAATTTATTATTGATTTTTTTCTTGATATTCACCCCCATATCATCTAGATGTATACATATATTTCTTCAACTACTATGAGGAGTATTCATCGCATACATGTTACTAGTGATCATTTTGGGTTCCCCTGATTATAATTATCTATAAATTTCACCTTTGATTATGATTACCATATGTGTATTTTTTTTACCAAATAAATTTTTTATGAACCTTATTGGATGGATATGAATTTAAAATAGATTAATTATAATCATATATTAAAGAGCATGGATATGGAGTTAAAGAGTTTATCAAGATTACTATAGTTCATGCATATGACCCTTCTCAAATCATTTTTTCATGTTTATGTTATTTTTATTAAAAAAATAGTCCAGAAGAGTTGGAAGAGAATTTGATTTGGTAAAGAATATATCATAGCTATAAATGTTAGACTAAATATGGGAAAATCTGAATATGCACACCGATTTATATGATACAATGATTTATGGATCATTTGATATGAATAATAGTGTAAATTATTATAGATATCATATGGCATAAATGAAAATGGAAATTGAATATGAACTCTGTTATTGAACCAAGTTATTTTATAAGTTAAATAGTTGTGTTAATATACCGTTATATACTGGTTGTACTAAATACACAATATTTTCAATTGTATTGAAGTTATATAATTTTGAAATCTATAAGTGGATAGCGTGAAACCTGATTTATAAAACTACTTAGTATCCTGAATGATATGCTATAAGAATTAAATGAACTTACTTTTTGAACATATAATACTAAATAAATTCTACATTCAATATACATGATCTCTAAAGAAATAAATTCTTTTCAAATTTAATTCATATTGTTTCATAGGGACCATGAATCACTCATAAAATACCATAAGTATGGTGTGAATCAATTTAAGAAACATGAATCTGGTCCTTAAAATGATATATAGTAATTCCCTATCATTCCAGGATTTATAAGACAATATGGATGTTATGAAAGAATGAGACAATTAACATGGTATGCATATATAAGAATTAAATTTGTGAAACTATGTTATCCAGTAGACTATCGTTATTGAAATAAAATTGATTTTGAGTTCCCCAAATTTATAAATGAGTTGAGAAACTTCTACCTTGAATTATCTACACATGGAATAAATTCGTTTTGTTTATAGATTAGTAGTTACAATACATGTACAATAATGTTGGTAAGTTATAACTTTACATCATGGTTATGAATAAAGAACAAATAAATTTTGTTGTTATTATTTATATCTGGATCAAAACAACCCCATAATTATATTTATGTTTATTTGGATCCATTGATTGAAGATCTGAAATTGACGTGGGAGAAAAATGTTAAAATATACGATGCTCATAGAATTGAAAAATCCACATTGAGTTCCATGTTGTACGAGATGATAAATAAACTTTTTTACTTATGGAAAATATTTAGACTATAGAATTAAAGGAATATTGGTGTGACCCATTTGTAAATAATGCACACACTCAGTCTGATTGAAACAATCCCCGAAGACTGTGTTTTTAGTACATCATAAATTTTCACCTCGATAACATAAATACTGATACTTAAGGAAAATATTTGATGTGAATTCTATACATGGTACTTCATCATCTCTACTAATGATTGATCAACTATTTGATAAAGTAAAAGATATTAAAACTATTTTTGGTAATAAAATTTCAAAATACCTTATAAAATCAATTTTGAGAAAGAGATTTTGAATTACTGTAATAGAATTGTCTGTACGTTAGAAATTATCTTGATGTCATGCATGCATAAAAAATTTATTTGATAGTGTTATTAACGCATTAGTAAATGTTATTGGAAAAATTATGTTTAAATTAAGGATAGGTTTGACATGATTAACATGGGTATAAGGGAAGAGTTAACACTAGTCAAGGGCAAAGGTTGTACTTTTCTTCCTCTAACATCTTTCACTCTATCCAGAAAAATATTACAATTTTTAATTTTATTTAATGGTGTAATGGTTCTAGTGGGGTATTCATATCATATCAAGAATGTCTCGTTAATGAATAATTTGAAGTGAAAGGGACTAAAATTACATGAATATCATGTTTTGATTCAACATTTGATCCCATTAAATTTATGTTTTATTCTTCCTGAAAATTTATGTCATAAATTAACAAGGATCCACTTATATTTAAATGACATATGTAGTAATTTTATAGACGTTATGAACTTTCAAATCACTAATAAGGTGGTTTTAGTTATATTATGTGAATTATAGATTTTCTTCCCACCATCATTGTTTGATATAATGGTCCTCTTAATGAATCACTTGGTTAGAGATGTTAATCTATGTTGTAAAATCCATTACAAATGGATGTACCCTATTGAAAGGTATTTGAGTATTTTGAAAGGGTATGTTAAGAATCAAAGTAATATAGAAGGTTGTATCGAAAAATGGTATATTGTAATAGAAGATATTGAATTCTGTTCTGATTAAATATCATTTATTGGTAGTATTGGACTTCTAAAGTCTTATCAAAACAGAGTCCTTATGTGTGAAGGTATTTTTAGAATAGATTCTCTTAAAATTACCATCATAGAGTGGGATAAATCACACCTTTACATTTTACAAAAAAGTGAAGATGTTGATCCATATGTTGAAAACGAAAAAGTAATTTTTAAATATTTGAATCCATCAAGGGCTAAAGGATGGATATCAAATACACACAATAAATTGTTTCTAGGATGGTTCCAAGATTATACATATAAGGATTTATCAAAAAATATGAATTTAATTGTCAAACGACTTTGAAGGGTAGCCATGGAAGCAAATTAAAATGTTATATCTTTCACTGGTTTTGTAATCTATGGTTATATGTTCAATAAAAAATAAGTTGATAACTATAGTATAATTAAAAAAAGTGGAGTGAGGATTATGGAAAAAGTGATGCACATATCTAGTTCCAAGGATAGAAATATAATTTATGTGAGTATGTCATATTTTGGAATTATCAAATAGATATACAATTTCGATTATATATGATTTCAAGTACAAATTTTCCCTTACAAGTGGCTTGAAAATAGAAATACAGTGAAATTTGTTGAAATGAGATTCATAAAGAAAAATATTATTATGGAATGGTAAAATGGAGATCCATTCCTAATGGAATCATAATAAGTACAAGTATTATATGTCACATGTCCAAAAAAATTGATGGTCGATTGTCCCACTCGTGACTAAAAAATGGTAGGGTTAGGTGAAAATTCAATCAAGGATAACAATTTCATTAGGAGAGGACAATTAGTTCATGGTGGTCCTAATGTAGAAAATGTCTTGTAAATTAGAGGGACCAAATATAGGGGATTTATATTCTCAATAGAGAATCGAAATACCCTCAAAATTTGAAAAAAATAAATATAGTTCAATGAGAAGTTTAAAGTTTTTCTTAATATACTATGAATTTACCTATAATATTATCAATGGTCTAGTGTATTAACATAATATAAATTAATTTTTTCACTACTCACGTAGATAATTTTTTTCTGCACATGATGATGTTACCAATCCCAAGGAAAAATAGGTGAATGAAGTTGAAACTAAAGAATTATTAGTGGATCAAGAACATGTTAATGAAAAAAACATGAATGATGTAGCACCACTATTTTAAATTAAATTATCAAGTAAATAAGTAAGGGTATAAAATTTGAGGTTGGTTGGAATCAATGTGACTAACCTATTGACCCTAATAATTCAATGTTCATAAGTTTTATTGGGGTCGTAATGAGGATGAATGTGCTGATTGATATAGATTCATGGAACCACATCCACCCTGTAATGAAGGAAACCCTTTGGGAAGATATAAAGGTAATGTAATGGTATATGTTATTTATTTTATTAAAAAACCATATAATGAACAATTCATTTAATTTTAATTATTCGTTTTAGAGTTCAGTTATTTTTTTGTAGAGTTCATTTATTTTAGATTATTTATATATGAAATATGTCTTAATGGCCATTGGAAAATTCCATGGATGCTCTCAGACTCTTCTTACCAAGTTACATATTAGGGATACCATGGGTAAATTAAATCCCCACGCACCAGTTAATTATAAAAAAATTATAAACTAGGAAACATGGAATGATTTCATTAGTCATCGCAAATAGAAACCATTATAAGTGCAGAATAGTTGACAATATATTATTTAAAATTATATATTTTATCATATTTTATTCAAAATTTTTAATTTATGAAATAAAAAAGTGTACTGAAAATAAATAATTTTCATAAAAACCAATGTACCCCTATCATAGAGTAAAGATGGGGTATAATTAACTCGAAAATAAATTGATATTTATTTTAAATAAATAATGAACTTTTTATGTGATATGAAATTACATATGTTCCATTTTTATATGTATATTGATGAATCAAATTATAAAGCCACTTCCTGGCACATTATCTGTTATGGAAGGAGGCTCGTGTATATAAGGAGGGTAAACTAGTTGATGAAAACACAAAAGAAGTATGGAAAAAATGTGTATGTATGACATAATAATAATTTTTAATTTTTAATAGCATTAAAAAAATTATATATTCACGTTTTTATGCTTTTATATGGTTTAAAAAAATAATAAATAGCAACCATACTAGAATAAATACTACTAGTAGTAGCTTTGAAGCAGCTAGAACAATATGGTTGCGTTAGAGGTGTAGGTTTTGGAATATCTCCTCAAAATTATTTAGACAATGAAAAACCAAAAGAAGATAAATATAATATGATTAATGTATTTTTTTAAATTATATATTATTTTCAATATATTATTTTTTGGTCTGGTTTGGAAAAACCATATATGAGAAAGGATCAAATCCATCTGGAGGGGGGACATATATATATACATGAATAACCAAATGAACTCACTGTCTTTGAGGCTATTAATTATCCTCAATTTCATACCTTAACCGAGGTAACACTTTCTCTCATTACACTTTCTTCTAAGTGTGCACCAAACAAATTCTAATAACATGATATTAATAAAATTATACATGGTGGAGTTTTATGTGATTTTTTATCTACCAACACCAACACACCAACTTGTTATGAAGGGTATGATTTATAATATCATGGAGAAAAGATAGATAATAAAGAACTCCAAAATTATGACATGATAGTGGGGATTGAGGTAGCTCAAGATATGAACACTAAGTTTCCCATTCCACTTGATGATCTACATATTACAATGGTCAATGATTCTATTGGAACATTTTTAGCATGTAAATATAATCATATAAATTTACATGAGGTATTTATTTAACCATTTTTTTCAAATGAAAAACCAATTAGAGTTTATGGAAAAAGGTATGAAGTGAGGTATGGTATTATAGACGGATAAAGTGATAGGGAAATAAAATGTTAGATCAAGAAAATCTAGTGACTCAATCAAGAAAAAAGGACTTCCTGGGAGTACATTCTCCCCTCTAGTTCAACAATAAAATTCATTATCATTATAAATTTATGTAGAGACTACATTTAAAGATGGATTTATATCATATATTCCATATGAAGAATAAATATCTGGATCTTTCTTTACTGTCATAGTTGATCATGAGAGTGTAAATGAGATTCTAATGTTTGAATGGATGAGAGTATTAGTTGTGAAAACATACATATGGTACATTTTCCTAATACTTCAATTAAAAAATGATATAATATTCTCATTAAATTTAATAACTATTCATATTTTCTACTAGAGTTTGTATTACTACTATATAAAGGGAAAAGATTGAGAAACATGATTTGGATTCATTAATATATGTATCATTTCTATAGAAGAAACTTTTTTACATAAGGAATCCATTTATAAGAAAAAATATGAGATAAAATATGTGGTTAGGAAAAATAAAATAAAATAGAGACTCTTTTTAATGCCTATAATTCAAGGGTAAACTATAAAATCTAATAAAAAAATGTACTTTTATTTTTTAAATACTTATTTGTTTTTTAGGAAACCCTGGATATAGATTGAAATAAATATAGATACCCCAAATAATTATTTTTTGGATCCAATGAATGGATATCTAATTAGACAACCACTCATGATGTGTATTGTGAATTTTTAATGCACTACAATCAATATTTTACTGATAATATTAGAATTATATGTTTCATTATGGGTTTTAACAATATTTTTTTTACAATATGTTGATCTCTAAATATATAAAAAAACATGGTATGAAGTTGGGGATTGAATATATGAAGCCAATGTATTAATTCTAATGGAAAAAAATTAAGGTATATATACAAATTTCTAACTATACAAACAGATTTCAAAACAATTTACTTACTTTGGTCAATGTTCAAATAGTGTTTAAAGAAAGATAATAACAACAATTTTGGATATTATGTTTCTAAATTTATAAGAGAGATCATAAACCATGAAAATACCTGCATCACCAAACATGTAATTTCCAAAGTTAAATACAATTCCATTTAAAAATATTTCTTAATCGTTTGTTTGCTTATACTTTCTTAGTGCTACCAAGATTTTGAACAACCTTGATACTCAAAAGAATATATAAATTTGTTTATACATTAGTGAGAAACGTAAAAGTGCCAAAATATTTTCTGACAACAAATTTAGATGATTCACTGTTATATTTATGATCTAGTATGGTCTGTAACCATTAAAATATATTTGGAGTGTAAAGCATTAGTATCAGAATTCTAATATATTATTTATGATCGGTTTATCAAGGATACATATAATGGAAGAAATCATATTTTTGGAAATGAATGAGTAGATTATATTGTGTCAGAATGTATAGAGGCATAATAAAGAGGTGAATTCATTCTACTTATTTTGTTAATTTTATCATCATTTTATCAAAAAATTTATTCATTTTCCTCATCATTTTTATTTGATTCATATTTTTTTAAATTTACAAATTAGATCAAAATACATGTCACTTGTTAAAAATTGATAAAATGAGCTCATATTGCTTTAAAACTTTATGAAAATGATCCATAATTCATTTTTCACGTGTGGTAATTTACCCCATTCTAATCTATCACATGATGTGGTCTGTATGACTCTAAGTAATCCTTTTCAGTACAAAAGTGCCATTTTAGATTAAAACATAAATCAAAAAGTTAAAATCTAGAAAATAATATTGGACTATTTTCAAACATATAGAAAATTATACATAATTAATTTTTCAAATATAGTAATTGATCTCACATAAATACAACACCCAATGTGGTCAGTATGACTCAAAGTACAATTTTTCAATATAAAAGTGTTATTTTAGTTTAAACCATACATAAAATATTCAAAACAAAGAAAATGATCATGGGTTGTTTTCAAAATCCAAGATAACGATCCGTAATTCATGTTTAACATATAAGAATTTATTGAACATTGATCCGAGACATGATGTGGTCGATATTACCCAAAGTGTGTGTTTTCAATTCAAATGTGATATTTTAGTTTAAATCACATTTTGTAATATCCAAAACCAAGAAAATGAGCTCATATTGTTTTAAAAATTTAGGAAAACAATCCATAACTCATTTTTGGCATATAGGAATTGACCTCACATCAATTTGATGTATTCTGTGATCAATATTACCTAAATTTTGCAAATTTAGTTTAAAATTGACATTTTAGTAAAAAATAAAAGTGAAATATAAAAAAAACACTTTCAAATTGTTTTGATACTTTAATAAAATGATCCATTAGTCATTTTGATATATAATAATCAACCATACCTTAATAATATACAAAGTGTACCTGATATGACTTAAATCGTACTGTTTCTGTTTAAAATCGACATTTTATTAATTTATTATTTCATATTTATGTGTAATTTATTTATTTATAGTATTACTAACATATGTATTGTTTTCATATGTAGGTGGATTATTTTTCACAAGTTGGGGTGGGTTTTTAAAGATACTCATAGACTTTGAGGTTGTAACATAGATAATTACAACAAGAAAATGGGTTAAGAATGTATACCTACATAATAAAAATGTGAATTCCTACGAATTATTTTGTTATTTTTGTCCTCATTTTATCTACTATTGGTAATATAATTTCTATATCATTTTTATTTAATAATTATTTAGTTTTTTTCATTGATATTTTTTGAAGTTATATTTTTATTTTAACTATCTACAAAAAACCAGAAAATATAGAACATGTTGTTTTTGGATGGGGTGTTTCCGGTAGCATGAGTTTTCTTCTTCCATCCAAATGGAACATATCTCTTTTCTAGATTATTTCAAATAGTCAAAAGTAAAATAAACATCACATACTCAATCTACCAAATGTAGATCTAATATATAGTGTTCTCTATATGACTTAAACTCTATTTTTTTAGTTTATAATTTACATTTTAGTTAAAAATACACATCAAATACTATAAACTATGAAAAAACATAAAAATTATTTTTATACTTTAGGAAAATAATCCAGAAGTCATTTTTGATGTTTTGGAATCATTATTATCTCAATCAGTCACACAGTTTGACCTTTATGACTCCAAGTGTGTATTTTTATTTAAAATTGACATAAATTTTAGTAAAAAAAATAAAAGTGACCGACTCAAAACTGATTAAAATCATTTACAGAGTTCTGATACTTTAATAAAATGATCTATAAGTCATTGTGACATATAGGAATTAGCCACACCTCATTCTAATTCACTATGTGACCAGTCTGTCTCCAAGTGTGTCTTTTTATTTAAAATTGAAATTAATTTTTATAAAAAAGACAAGTTACATAATCAAAACCAAGAAAATGAATTCATATTGTCTTGAAACTTTAATAAAAATATCCACGGTAATTTTTGACATTCAGGTATTACACTCATTTCAATATGATGCTACGTATGACCAGTATGTATCTAAGTGTGTCTTTTTATTAAAAATCAACAATAATTTTAGTAAAAAAGAAAAAAGAAAAACTAAAAATCAAGAAAATGCATTAATATTTTTTTGATACATTAATAAAATGATCTATAATTTATTTTCGATGTTTAGGAATTATCCACAACTCAATCTGATAAAAAATTTTCCAAATATAGCTCAAAGTGTCCCTTATCAATTTAAAATTGACATTTTAGTTAAAAAAGCGTGTCAATCATTTAAGACCAATAAAACACAATTTTATTATATTAATAATTTAGGAAAATGATTAATTTGAAATTTTTATTTGTGTAAGAATCTTTCTCATGTCAAACTGACACACGATGTGACCAGTATAACTCAAAGTGGGTGTTGACTATTTATAATAATGTTTTTGTAAAAAATACTTGTGACATAATCAAAATCATGAAAAAACATTTGTATTGTATTGAGGCATTTTTGAAATTATAAAAAAGTCATTTTTTATGGGTACGAATCAGCTTCACATCAATATGATGCATGGTGTGATTGGTATGACTCCAAGCATGCCTTTTTATTTAAAATTGACATTAATTTTAGTGAAAAAGAAAAGTGGAATACTCAAAATTAAGAAAACTCATTCACATTATTTTGATACTTTAGGAAAAGGAACCATAATTTATTTTTTGATGTGTAAGAATCCAACAAAACTCTGCCTGATACATGATGTGCCCAATATAATGCAAAGTGTTCATTATTAGTTTAAAACTGACATTTTTGTTCAAAAAGAGCGTCACTCACTGAACACTGAGAAACAGAAACTTGGGTTGTCTAAATAATTTTGGAATAAAAATTATAATTCAATTTTGACATATATGAATTAGTCTTATATCAAACCAACACATGACATGACTAGAATGACTCAAAGTGAAAGTTTCCAGTTTAAAATGAAATTTTAGTAAAAAATCCATGTGACATACTCGAAACTGAGAAAACAAATTCATACTGTTTTGATAATTTATTAAAATGACCAACAAGTCATTTTTGATATGTATAAATCCGCCGGACCACAATTCGATGCATGGTGTGACTGGTATGACTCAAAGTGTGCCTTTTTATTTAAAATTGACATTAGTTTTAGTAAAAAAGGATAACTGACTTACTCAAAAAATGAGAAAATACATTTTATTGCTTTTATACTTTATTAAAATGATCCATAAGTTATTTTTGATGTGTCAAAACTAGATTAACCTTAATCTGATACACAGTGCATTGGGTATGAATCCAAGTGTGTATTTTTATTTTAAATTAACATTAATTTTAGTTAAAATGACAGGTTACATACTCAAAATCAAGAAAACACATTCATATTACTTTTATTCCTTATAAAAATTATTTATAATTAATTTAATTTGTAGTAATCTATCAAACCGAAATTTGACATACATTGTGCCCGATATAACTCAAAGTGTTTATTATCTATTTAAAAATAAAATTTCTATTTAAAAATGTGCCCCTTACTAAAATAAAATAAAAAATTATTGTAATTTATAAAAACTATTCATAAGTTATTTTTTTGGTTTAGGAATCGGTGTCACATCAAAACAATACCTGATGTGACTGATATGACTCAAAGTGTGTATTTTCAGTTTAAAATGAAATTTTAGTAAAAAAGAAATGTGGCATACTAAAAACTGAGAAAAAAATCCAGATTATTTTGATACATTAGAAAAATTATCCATAAGTCATTTGGGGGATGCATAAATCATCTGCACCTCAATCCAATTCATGATGTGATCAGTATGACACCTTGTGTGTCTTTTTATTTAAAATGGACATTAATTTTAGTAAAAAATGAAAGTGAAATTACTCAAAACCTATAAAATGCATTTGGGTTGTTTTTATACTTTAATAAATTAATACATATGTTATTTTTGATTGATAGTAATCAGATTCTCCTCATTCTGATGCACGTTGTGCTCGTTATAGCTCAAAGTTCCTATTATCAGTTTAAAGTTGACATTTTAGTTCAATATGCATTTCACTCATGGAAAATTGAGAAAACATTCTTATATTGTCTTGATAAATTATTAAAACCAATCATATGTAATTTTTTATGTGTAGGAATTGGTATCATGTCAAAAAGACAAAGTATGTGACTGGTAACACTCAATGTGCTTGTTTCTAGCTAAAAATTGCATTTTAGTGAAACAGAAAAGTGACATAATCAAAAATTAAGAAACATCATTATATTATTTTGATATTTTAGGAAAATGATCTAAAATTTAGTTTTTATGTGTATGAATCAGCCGTACCTCAATCAGATGCACGGTGTGACCGGTATGCATTCATGGGTTTCTTTTTATTTAAAATTGACTTTAATTTTAGTAAGAAAGACAAGAGGCATACTCAAAATGGAAATAAAACATTCAAATTGTTTTGATACTTTAGGAAAACCTTCTGTGATTTGTTTTTTCTATTAATGAATCATCCACACCCCAATATGACACACAATGTACCTGATATAGATCAATGTGTCTGGTATCTATTTAAAATTTACATTTTAGTTCAGAAATTATACCACTCACTGAAAACTAAGAAGAAGTGCTTTGATTATCTTGATAATTTTATAAACTGATTCATAAGTCATTTTTGATGTTTAGGAATTAGTCACATTCCAAAACGACACACGATGTGACCAGTATGAATCAAAGTGTGTGTTTTATGTTTAAAATATATTTTTCTAAAAAATACAAGTTATATACAAAAAACTGTGGAAACATATTCAGATAATTTTGATACTTTAGGAAAAAACCATAAGTAATTTGTGACATATATAAATTTAACTCATTTCAATACAAAACATGATGTGTTCTGTATGATATGAAGTATTGATTTTCAATATATAAGTTTCATTTTAGTTTAAAACACTCATCACATCACCAAAACTGAGAAAAAAAATCTCAGATTGTTTTCCCATAATTTTTTTCTATTAATTATTTAATTTTCTTAATATTTTTTTCTTATAATTATTTTGTTAATTTTTATAGAGAAAATTCTTGTAGAAAAATAATAAATGGGGTGGTGTGCAAGAATAAACTGTAACTCAATTCGATACATGATGTTATTGGTACGAATCAAATTATATGTTTTTTATTTTAAATGTGACACTTTGTGTTTAATTTCTTTCATTATAGTATTACCAACATAATAATTTTTTTTATATATAGATGCATTGTTTTCTTGATATGGGGTGGTTTGTTCAGAAATGGCATGATAAGGGGTTGGGTGAAAAAGAAAATGTAACATTGATGTTTTTGAATGTCTTTGATAATTTGTAATTACTCATGAAATATTACAAAACAATGTTTGAAACTTCTATAATATAGTTATGTTTCTTGTATTTTTGTTGTATATTTTATTTCAATTAAATATTGTATTTATAACGCATTTTTAAATTGTTTTTTCCACTGCAGTGTGCTCTAAATTTAATAGCACACTATAGTATACCCCTTTATCAACAATTTCAAATATTTTTCATTATCAACACTAATAAATGCACCGATAAAGGTATAATTTATTATCACTAATATAGGTTCCCTTTAATAGTTCTTTTTTATCACTGATAAAGGACACCCTTTTTCAGCACTAATAAATATTACTTTTATCAGTGCTAAATAAAAGCACTGATAAAGGGGTTCCTTTATCAGTTATAAAAAATAGCTAATAAAGGGACACTTTATCATCTCCTTTTATAGAAATGATAAATTGTTCCTTTGTTAGTGATTTTATTGTGCTTATAAAATCATATGTATTTTTATAATGCTCTGGTAGTTATTGCTTGTATTTCACTAACAATGTCCAAATTTATCACTATTAAAGGATAAATTTTTTATAGTGGGTATACTGGATTAGACGTTAAAACCATATCACCATTTTATGGGGAATTATTTCCTACTTATACTCTATTATATATTTATGATATGTTCATGAATCCTTCAGAAATACCTATGTGGGATTTTTTTCTATCATGTCAATTATCAATCAAAACCATGTGTTTATGTGAAGATACAAGTATATTAGAGTTTATTTACCTTCTCTATGTTAGTTTATTACAATATTCTTTAAATCCACATAGTTGGACACTCTAAAATTTATTGTTATGAAGAGAGGAAATAGGTTTTTTGCAGTTAGGATTAGGCCCCTGAAAGGGGATTCTTATATAAATGGAATTAGAACCCATATAGTTTTTTTTTCAATTTAATGGGACATGTTTTACCATTTAAGGTCATGTGATAAGGTATATTGTGGTTCCTTTAAACACTGTCTAACAATGACCAAGATAATATCCTTGTATGTTTGTGCATATAAGACCTATGGGGGGTTGGTGTTAAACCTCAAAGAGAGATCCAACGTATCCTGGTTAGTAGGAATCAAATACCATGTTGTTCAGGTTTCATTTTTATGTTCATGTGCGAGGACCAATCCATGCAAATTAATATCAAATAATATGGATTTATTTTATATAGTTAAAAGTCACAAAACATGAGCTTCTAGTAAAATAGTTCCTTGAAATGGTGGATACAAAAATAACATATTAAAATATATCCTTATTTTAATTCATAGGGAATATGGATTTTTAGAGGGATGTTTTATAAGGAATATGTATCTTTTAATGAAAATTGGTTTTCATGGAATATGGACCTTTGCATAAGGTTTGATCATAAGGATTGTGTTCCATTGATGAATGTTTGCTCCTAGAGAATATAGACCATTATGAAAGGACTCACAAGTGATATAGCCTAGTGAGGATGATTTGGGTCTTATTTATGTTTATCCTGATTATTGATAACATGGAATATGACCCTTTTATAAATTATTTGGGGATTTGTATAGGTTTCTTAATGATTTCTCTTTGGGAATACGACCCTTTGAAAATTTTGTTGGGGGTTTACAAATATGATCCCCAATGATTGATTGCATGGAAAATCATATTATGATAAATGAGTTTGGGATTACACATGGTCTTCCCATGAATGGAATGGTTAGATCTTACCCCATGTAGGGGCTCTACTCTTTATTCTACTTCAAATAAAATATTGATTAGACAAGGAATAATGACTGGGTTCTTGGGGGATATGAACCCATGAGGAATATGTTTGGGACAATATATAGGATGCCCAAATTGGGATTAGGATAAATTATAATAGATGCTTCCCTAATATTTCTAACTCATTGGGTTACTTAGGTAAAATTGTGTATATGAGGCTTACACATTGTAGTATGCACTAAGTGTACGTCTCCAGCTCATTGAGTGGACCAAACTGATGAGATCATTAATGGGGGGGGGGGCTTGTTGGGGATTACTCATATGGTGGAGGCCCATGTATGAAAGAATAATTTAGTGTAATATGGATTCCAACTAAAGATTTGGGTAGCTAGGATGATCATACCAAGACCAAAGAAGCTTCAACAGTATCCTCACAACAGGGGCCTTCATTATCAAGGGAGTATATGATCATGACTACCTTGAGGGTCCAACCAGTTAGGGTGAAAAATTATATAAAGGAATATTATTATGGAAATACATGATATATAGAGGTGAACATTGATTTTCATGGAATAATAATGTATTTCAGGATGTTGTGGATGTGTCCTTGGAATGTAAGTACTCGGTTAGGAGACCCAGGTGAAGGTGGCTCCCAGGTAGGAAACTTGGTAAGTTGTGTATTAAATCATAAGACTATGGGAGTTTCACTCCCTAGAATATGGACTATGGAAAATGAATTATCTATTTTATGAAATGGGAAAATATTCTCCCAATTATAGGGTTTGGTGAGGGTTCACTATATAATAAGGAAGAGTGAATATGGGACCTTAGTATAGAGTAAGATGGATGGTGTCCTTAGTGACTTGTAGGGACAATTAGTCAGCCTCATATAGTGATTAGGGTGAACTATTTCCCTAGTCATAGGGTAGGGAAAATATGGCCCCCTAATTTGAGGTATGGATATGTGGTTACCCAAATGATGATTACTAGGTGAGGGTTCACCTTGTGTAACATAACATTAGGGTAAGTTAGTGTAAAGTGGTTTCCTTAATGTTGGGTAGGAAAAATTGGTATCCCTAAAGAGTAATCTTAGGATAGGGTTCTTCCATATATGTATGATTTGGTGAAATTAATATTTAGTGTATGGTAGGGAGAATAGGTTATCTTAATGTGGGGTAAGGGGAAGTGGTCTCCCTAATGAGAAGCATTGAGCATGGGTTCACGCTAGTATGGAGGCAGTTGCGTATGACTTGGGATCATGGTAAATTAATGTATCATTTTATATGGGTTACCTGTTCCTATCCTTGTATGAATATGTAATAACTGGTCTCTTATAAAGGTATTAATGTGTTTATACCTCAGGTAACAAAGTTACCCTCAATTTTTGGTTAATTTTGTTTTTTTGTCTTAATTAATCTACCTTAATGGGGGTTAGATACAAGGGGGCATGAATGTCCTCTCTCTCTAGGTCAATGTGTGTCTCTACATTTATGTTTTTATAATGGAATCCCATGAGGTCTATTTATAAAAAAACAAGGGATTAGGGCACATGAAGGATCAGTGTGGAGGTTGGTTCATGTAAGTGTCAAGTCATAAAAGCCAGGTGCATAGGTACACTCACACAATAAAGTTGAAATAATGTGGTGGGTGTACTAGTGCACTCATACAAGTGAGATGTACAAAGAAGGTATGTTCATTGGCACACTCACACTAGTGGGCTGAGGTTTAAAGGTAGACCTATGAGGATTACCTGAGGCGTATACCTAGGGTCTTGTCCGAAGTGACCATGGAACATACCAAGGGTAATTGGAGAAGTGATATCTCTCTTATTGTGAAGTTTTACTTCACTTTATTAAGTTTTTTTACCATTTTAAAAAAACGAGAACAAAAAAATATCCTCATAAAATTGGGTATTATTGGAAGAAGGAGGTTCTAATTCCATGGAAAATTTTACTCTGGCCTGAAAGTTTCTTAGAAGAGAGAATATTTTACCATAGTTCAGACTAATGCATGGAACACATATGGAGTTCCTAATTTCTACATAGTAGGTGATTAATGTTGGATAATCTAATCTAATGATTTATGATAAAACATAGAATAACTAAACATTTTGAGACCTAGTATAATTTCATATCTCCCATATAAATTATCCTCGTGCTTCTTCTCTCTCATCTGACCTGAAAAAACCTAGATTTTTTTTCAGTATCTATTCACTTTAGACTATCGTGCTAAAAAAGGTAAGCATGATAAACTTCCACATATATTTTTCCCTAGAATGTTGAGTTGGGAAAATAAAAAATTATTATTCAACTTCACCTATGTTAAATTACTTGAACAAAACATCCTAGGAAAACGTGACCTTGGAATAGGTGATTAAGTGAAACAACCCAAGAAAAATTCTATTTTTTTTTTGAATTTATGATTTATGTCCCCTGTACTTGGCTTATATTTTATCCTATGTATTTTAATAATAATTTTATCCCATTAAATTGATTATTGTTTAATTTTATCTTGAAGGAAAATGGTCAAACAATCAAATAGAGTCCTATGTGTTGAAAATATTACAAATATTAATTACACAGTCTAAGAAGTAGGTCAAGGTTACCCATGAAAGTGAAAGGACCACTAGTTGGCCCATATATGAATTCTACGTAAAAACCACTAATACAGCTCATTATCCAACTTCATTATATTATATGTGAAAAAATCCTAAAAATGTTGATTTCTCATAGACATACAAAAACTTTCCCAACTCCTGGTTATCTAAATATGGGAACCTAGGTAGAGATAACATCTCTTCAAAGGAAGATTGCATCAATGAAGGGGAAACTATCAATTTGTTCCTTAAATAATCTCCTAACAATAATATGTACACAAAATAACAAAAAATGCATCACCAAATCAATCATATATCACTAATCCATAGATCAATTACAAGGTTGGAATGAATACTAGGATCTATACCTCCAAGGTGGAGTCAAGAATGAATGGATATTGGAATTTTGGGTCTATTAAACATGTACTAGATTTGATGAACAATTTCAAGATGTTCCTATATATGAATCCATATGGATATCATAGACAAACATATAAAAAACTCTGACTTTATCCTAGAGAAACTGAGCTACTAAAAAATGTAAAAAATTACATTCCATTTGATGCTTAGATGAGTTTTCATCAATATATGGTGTGTCTAGAATGTCTTTGGGGAACCAATACATGAGGGATATTTATGAGGAGTTACCCCACCTAGAATTTCTTATGGGGATATATTTGGAGAACAGACTCACTTTCCCAGAAATCAATGAGGAATTCACCAATGGGATGGGGAAGGAACCCTGACCATGAACCAATGCTAGTATTGATATGTAAATGAAAGTCTTCTTCATGCCTCATAGGAATGGTCCAACCTTTAAAATCAAAATGATATGTCCACTAATGAATAATATGGTTATATTAGGTATATATTGGATAGATTTTGAGAGATTCTAATATGAATAAGTGGGGTATGATGGGAACCCATTATCCATCATCAGACTCTCTTAGTCGAATTTCTAGTGATGTGGCTGAGCAGATATATGATTTCTGTACTTTAATCCCATAATGGTATCTAACCAAGTATATTTATATTGAAAATTAATTTTTGAAAAGATGATACCATGGGTCTATAAGTACTGGTAATAGGGAGGATCCATCAATGCTTAATGCATGTTTACAATGGGAAGGATCCATTTACTATAGGGTTGGATGGAAACCAACTTCAATGTATGCATTCTCCAGGGAGAGGTCTAGATCCAAAAGTGAAGATTCTATACCATAATATCAACAGTATCTTGAATCATATCATTATCTCTAAAGAATTATGTGATATTGAATATTTTGACTCTATACTCAGAATTCAAATTATTCCCATATGGTGTTCCTCCCTCTAAGACAATCATAGATGATTCCTATGACAAGATGAAACACTATCATACATGATGGATATGAGATATTACATCATATAATCTCAAGTTTAATGTGATATCATATGTGATTCATATGATACTTATAGATTCTCACATCAATTCTAGTTCCTACAAAAACCATTAGTAGCACCACTAATTAATTTCATAAAAGAAATGCATCCCATAGTGTTGTGAAGGCTCTAGGTGATGATGGACCATAAGACCACTGAATGTATGATCCAAACACCTCCCCTAAGATCCATATTTAGGATAATTATTGGATATTAAAATTCATGGATGTATTCATACCCTTAAATAATTATATCATGCAGAGTTCCTAGGTTAACTGATGAATCAAACTCGACCAGTGGGAATAAGGCTACCATAATACCACATAAAATACATGTGACCAATGAGGTGCCTGAATTTTCAGAACATCACCAATAATAATCTATTTTGAAACCTAGGTATGGGGATCTGAAACATCCCAAATTTGGGCTTATACTGTCTAACCGATGATTACAAGGTGAGGCTCCATCTAAGGATCACATGACTAAGAAATATAAAAAATAAAATGATCTCATGTTTTACTTATTACTTGAAGAAGGGTTGGTTGATGCCTCATAATAAAATATATATATTTATGCTTTTGAAATCAAGGGTTCCCACCCTTTGGTTGCATACCTCCTAAGATTATAGAGCACCTTTCATAGTGTTTCTCATCTCCCTCAATTTGGAAACGAGAAGGCACCTCAAGAATTTAACCACAAGACCAAACCTATTGATATCCTAAAATGCATCAAATAATTGGAGATACAAGTTTTTCCAATTTAATATAGTGTCCCCATCCTATATCAGGCATGTGATATTGAATATTGGTGTACTACCGGGGTGTGTGTGTCATAATCCAGTCAATTGGGTATGAACATGATAAAGTCATCACACCCTAATCTATATGGGCATGGGTCACAATAAACAAAAAATTTCTCTAACTATCAATCAAAACCATAAAATATCCACTTTTACCATCTTATAGTGAAAATGTATGTAAAAATGTACCCATGGAATCTTTATAGTACACAATGGGTGGCACCCAAATAGGTGCTATAGGATCAACCACCCAGAGGGATGAGGAAATTTTATCTAGTGAACAGGTGATGTAGGAAGTAGAGTGAAAAAATCCATATATTATACTCATACCTCTAGGACCATCCCCCCTAGAGGATTGTTTTAAAACCCCAACACATAAGACCAGTCACCATAGTAATGCTGATATTCTGGCCAAACATATTTGTACTGGTGAAAGAGGTTAGTTTTTTGTGCTCATTATATGTTTTTTAATTGTGAATATATATAATGAAACTTAATTTGTGAGTCATGTATCATAATATCCCTTATTTGAAAGTTATCACTATATCATGAACCTAATTGAGTTTAGATACATCAATAATGGGTTGGATGTGTGCCATTCCTCTTTTCTTATCTAATTACTCCTTTACATGACATGATGAATCAAATTTCTTGATCATATAGCTTTGTATTAAAAAAATATAGCTAGATTGATTCATCAATTATAGATAAAAACTATCTCACCTCTATTTATAATGAAATTTACAACTCAAGATCTAGTAAAGGTAGATCCATTCAACCTGCCTGCAAAACACACAAGCATTCCCATAAAGGTTTTCCTCACCCAAACATCTTTTTTTCAACAAATTGATATGGCTGTCATCCTAGAAGGTGGTAAATATCCAATTGATGTCCATTTAATAAAATTATTTGAGAGTTTTCCCATGTATCAAAAGAGAAATAAAACATTGATGACTAAATATATTATCATGTAATATGTGGAAACACTCATTAGAGTAAAATATCACATGGATCAAGTAGAGGAAGTGGATATAATTGTAGATTCTAGTTCTGTAGTGGAAATGTTTTATAATCCATAACACCTTACCTTGAATTTTTTAGTCCATGATTATTATATCTATACATATTATATCACCTATAGCATCACCATCACAATAATAAGTACTGAACAAAAATGATTCCATCCCCACATTCCAACTTCTAGAGTGAACAAAAGTTGGAATTATCTTTATTTCAAAGAGAACATATTGGAATGATTAGAAATTATCTATGTGTGAATTAGTCCAAGAATATATTTTGTCTTTCACATTGTAACTTTTATTTAGACCGTGAGTCCCTTGGCTTCCAAGTTACCTCATGGAAATATATATGAAAGGATATATGGGAGTTAATTAAAATGAAACCCAATAAAATATGATCAATATTTTTCATAGGATTCACCATCTATTCATGTTCCTAGGATACATGGGATATAATTATTGAGGTATCCACATAGATTTAAAAAATATCACTGAGAATGGGAGTAAGGGGAAATTTCTCAATTATGATTTTATCAAGAATAATGGGAATCAAAGTCCATGTACCTCAGGGCTACAATAATTCAAAAACATTTCATCAATACGTGGTGAGATATTTGTGTAGCATCATTTGGTTGATAAAAAGACAACCCCAATTGATCACATTACACCAGAACTATGTGAAACTAAAGGAGTATTGATGGAGGAACAAATGCTACTTAATGATTCCAAGAGCATGGATGTAGATTCATATTATGGATTGGAAAATTTGCAACATGTTTACGAAGCTATGGACATAGATATATAATAACATCAATTATCTATTAATTATTTCATACTATTAATTGATGAATTTCACACTATGGTAAAATGTATCGTATAAGATGTTTCTATTTGTACAACTTACTTTTTTATGTTTTGATAACCCAAGGGAGATTCTATTTTTTGGACTTTCTCCTTAATTTTACTAAATTAAAATATCTCTTTTCAATAAAAATATTTCAAAACTTATATTCTATGTTGATCATTTACTAATAATAATTGGTGAAACTCACAAGGATAAATATCGGTAATAATTAAACCCACTTGAACATTGTTTGAAGATGTTTATATTCAATCACCACTTTTTTAGATAATATCAAAAGCAGATAGATATAGTTTAAGGAAATGGATCCCAAACGTCTATGTCGATTAGTTTATGGTCACAAGATAAGGACTTATGGGTATTCAAGAACAGGATTTCACATTTTTTCTCTAAAAATGGGTACAATACATGAATAAAAAACATTATGGTTATTGAAATGCACTTGAATAGTTGTATTATCAAATGTGTAAACTATAACTTGAAACATTTTAATCGTGAAATAACAGGATGGAAAAAATACCCTGAGGATGACTGTTGATCAATATTCAAATGGCGTATTCCACTGTGAGGTTTTAAGAGTTTTCAATGATTATAAAACCTTATATCTAAGATAGATATATTTATAATAGTTAATGATAAATATAGAGGCACGAAAATTGCCTATAAGTGGTTTCCATTAGAGATGAATTCACTCGTTAAAATAATTTATGAAAGGTTTGTGATGATTCAAAAACTCAAGAAATCTTGTAGAGAAATTGGAAATACAAGATGGGTTTAAGAACCCTAATTGAAATGTTTTCATGTATTGAACACATTCTCAGGAAAAATGATACATTATGATATTTTCCAAACATTCATATAGCGGTGGAAGAGGGTAGAAAGTCTACTCTAACATTTTCCTAGTCTAGTGGATCTAACAAGCATAGATTATTTTTATCTTGGTCTATATGGTGGATAAAAATAATCTTAATTCCTTTTTATATTTATTCTCTAACATGTTCTTAATCCATTATATGAATTTGTGAGTACTTATTTGGATTCTACTGAAGCCACCCATTGTGAGTTTTTATCCGAAAAATCAATTATTAATCTTTCTTTTAAAATTTAAGGTCTTGGAAACTGTACCATTTAAGGATGAATTTTACAACAATATAGTTTTTTCCAAGAGGTTCTATGATTTAATGTTATTCAAATTTTAGTGAATGGTGAGATATTTTATATTTAAGGTGACACACAAAACTTTACATGAATAAATGTATTGATTCTTGTATAGATTGACTCATGAGTATCTTTACATATTTTAAAGTTATGATTTTTGTACTAGAAAACATAAATTTTTTTATCAAGTGTAATGAAAGAAATAACCCGAATAGAAGAGTCTAGTGCAACTATATATCACCTTATAAGGGGAGAAACAATGTTTATAGTCATAGTGTTTGGACCAATAATTGTTGAAGTTTAAGTTAATGTATATTTTTTCAAAAGTTGAGACAACCTATATAGAAAAGGGAAATTAAAATTAGGAATTAATGAGAGCCCAATGAAAATATAATTCACCTCATATAGCGGTTCACACTATTGATGGTTTTAGTGCTTGTGACAATGGTAATGGGTGGGATATGACGACCTATTTGGGGTTCAAAGGTTAAAATCATCCCAACAAATTTGAATAGGGAGTGAATATGTTGTAAATCGTGACCTTAGGTATTTGAATTAGGATGATGAGATGGAAATTTTTTGTCAAGGATGACCTTAATCTATTATTATAATTTCAGTTTCCATGTAAATTTTATCATACATATAGAGATTAGAGGACCATCTCCTTTAAAAAGAGGTACTGTTGGTTGAGAATCTAGAATATTGAAGTATGATCATTATTGAGTTGAGGTGTCCTTATGATAATACTTAAATCATTAATGATATCCATAAAAATTTTATAGTGATCGAAAATTTTCAAGAAATGAAGTGTGGTATATGGAAGAAAACATTCATGGGGTGGTTGGAACATCCAAGTCCCAAAAGAACCATGGTTAAGTTTCTTAGGGATGATGAAGGGTAATGGAGGGGTATGGTGAACCATGAATGGGTCTAAAACATATGGTCTATATTTCTCTACATATCCATAAAAAATAGTAATTAAGAAATAAAGAGTTCTTATAAAAGATGCACCATACCATTATAGAGTCTGATGTGGAATGACCCAACATGAACAGGGAGAATATATATCAGGAGGGGTTCAATGATGATGGAATTTGAAGATGGTTCTAAAATATATAGTTCAAATGTTACTAAATATTTTGAAATGATATGAATAAAGACATGCATAGTTTTTTATCGAGATAATTGTTGTATTGATCTAGCTCAAATGCAGGGAAGGGGAATTTGTTATTCATGGATGATATTCGAACAAAGAAAATATTTGAGACTTATGATCTTAATAGGGAATCCCGGTATGCATCATGAGTGGATTAATTGATCTTAGTATTGATTTGGGTAAAGGAACCTCATCCCATACACCCATACATAGATTTGATGACTATATAAGGATGTTGGGTTATATGGGATGAATTAGTCTAAATAGTTTATGGTCATTTAGGATGAACCATTTTTCATGCAGTTTCACATTTTGTGATAAGGAATTAGGTACCACGTAGTTTATAGTCATATAATATAGACAATTACGTAAGGTTATTTGTGAAAGTTTGGCTTGTATGCAAAATAAGATGGTTTCATCCAAGTGTTGAACCTGTGGAGGAAGATAATACTTGAATGAGAGTAGTTTGAACATCAGGATGAGGTGAGGGTTTTAAGGGTAAAAGTACTAGGAATGGGATTAAGGTATAGGATTATGCAATCACTATGTATCCTATGATAATTGTAATCAAGCCACAAATTGTTCTCAAATATGGAATAACTTGGTAATGATCATGCTCATGTACAATAGTGGGAGGGTCTAATGTAAGGAAACCTTAGCAAGAGAAAGATGAAAACCCAACATGAATTGGGAAATGATTCATTACTAGAGAAGATCCCAATACATAAGTGGAATTTAATAATGGGCCTGGGATAGTAGATCCTAACGTCACTTCATATATTCTAATCATATGAATCTAACCACAAATAGTTATGATAGATGTGGGTAAATTTTTTTGGTCATAGGTTAGGTGAATCATTCAATCAGGTTAAAAATTATAACCATAAAAATAACATCCCCAATGAGAGTTAACTCCCTATTAGGGCGATATTTTTCATGAGGGGGAATTTTTGATAATGTAGATCATTCTCTTATGTAAAGAGATAGTTTATAAATTTATGTCACATGAGATATATCATTCAAAATCGTTTAAGGTCCCCTGGGGTATACCACATAAAATAGTTTAAATTCATATGAGATGAATTTCTTATCATGTAATTAAATTACACTGGAAAAGGATTCAATTCCATGAAATATATGTTTGAATAATGATGAACACTATGTGGGGATATTTTGCATAGTTTTTTATCATGAATAAAGTGAAATAAACTTTCCTTTTCACTGAGTGAATGAGTGATGTTTTAGAAACTAATAAAAAGAGGTTGTTTTATTGGAATTGATGGTAGGGTTTTGGATAGAAAATCCATAAATCACTAAATATCCCATGATAATTAGAATTAATACACACTAGTTATTATATTTTCATAGTGTAGGGTACATTTAAAAAAACTAATGTGAATGGATAGGACCAAAACACTCGTATAGGAATGTGTGTCTTTGGTCATAAGTAATTTGAATTATGAAATTAGGGTTGACTAGTGTACCTATAACCATTGAATTCATAAATAATGAGAACAAACCCCCATATATTGGTTTATAGACAAAGGAACATATTATAAGGATTCTTGCATAGATTTAACTTTTATTCTAGGGACGTTAAGTCACACAGAATGGACCACTCTAAATAGTTTAGAGTCTTACATGATAGACCACACATCATGAATTTTAATGTCATGCAATAAGAAATTATATTTCATGTACTTTAGGGTCGCATGATGAGGAACTATTATTTGATGTTTTAATTAATGTCCAGTGGATTTTTTTACATGAAATTTAATCTCATGTGACATGTATGTCATGTCATTCAGTTTAACATCACATGATAAGGACATGATGCTCCATAATTTAGTGTCATCTAGCTAGGAAATTTATTTGATACCAACTTGGTTTCATGAAAATTACTTATTGAGATGATTTGAAATTATGGTGTTCATGATACACTATCTATCCATTGTGATCTGGTAATAATTTCCCTATTAGTGGACCTTCTACATAGTGAATGGTCCATCTCATTTTAGTTAAAACATCTGTGTTTTCTTTCAATGTATCATTATATTTCTCAAATCCAACACTAATTCTATTTAGAATAATTAGTGGAATTAAAATTTATTATTTAACACTCTCACAACTTGCTTATGATGTACTTAAATGTTGTGTTGTGTTTGTAACCTTTTCTCAGTAAGCTACTAATCTCATAAAATATTATCTAGGACTATTCCTATTTGGAAAACTTATTATAGATGGTAATGAAAAGAGTTATAATATTTACCTTAATGGGATAAATTGAATTTACATTTATAAAAGAATTTATGTGGTCAATTTGTGGTAATGTTGGTTTTGTCACAATAAGTCCATAAAACATACAATATTTTACATGTAAAATACTTATTTTATTTTTCAAACAAGTTATGAAGGATATTAGAAAATGTTTTTTTGGGAAAATCTATCTGTTCATTTTCCATTTCACAAGACATGATGAGTGGATGGATTTTATATTTTTTTCCTAATAAAAGCCTTTTAAATTAGAATCATAGAAATTTGTGTCATTTTACTTTTATATTGTGTGAGGGATACCAAATTTTTTATTGATATTGTTTTTCAAAAAGATAAGTATAAACTTCATTTCCAATTATTTGAGGGTTATAGCCTCAGTCTAAATAGAGAAGAAATAAATCATACTAAGGATATAATTGAACTACCTATAATTAGTTGGGGGATATGAAACTATAAAATCAATATCAAATATGAAAAAAACAAGAGTATCTAGAAGTGTGAAACAACTTTGGGGGTTGATGAATGGAATTGGAATGTATCTGAAAATCACAAAACTTGTTCATGAACTTTATATAGTATTTCATTATCAATTGATAGAATTATTAAAGTATCTTTATTTTGTCGAAGAGTTCCAAATTGGTGATCATCATAGACACCGACATGGAATTATAGAATAACAGTGTGGGTATCTCCTATTTTAATGAATATGAGAAGGTATTTTTTAAATCCTAACTTTTAGAGGAACTTATGGGAATTAGGGTCATCATAAACAAAGATGTTAATTTCAAATTACCAGATATACACTTTCTTGGCTCAATCCAATGGGAGAATTCCACTTTAGATCTAATATAATATGGGAGACATCCATATACTTGTGGAATTAGTCGGTGAGGATATGGACCCACCTTAATCAAGGGTGATACTGTTTTCATTTATCTATATCATGTTTTTCATTATGAATGGGGTTCCCACTTGATAATGTTTAATGTTATTGAAAGTTTCATCCTACTCTAGATCTTGTAGGGTTTTGGATTAATTATCCAACACATCAGCTTTGACATTTTTTGAACTTGGGATATGAGACAATGTTGTCTCAGAGGATAAAAACACCATCAACCCTTATACATGATCGAAAAAGGTGATTAATTATTCCATATTAATGGAATATTCACCATTGATCTTCTTGATTATACACTATGAGTCAACCTTTATTATAAAGTGGGCCACTAGTATCTATAGGGATGGATCTATGAAATAAATAAGGGTTTTATATTAGTACTTATTTTTAGTGGATCCTTTTAATATAATGAATTATTAATAAATAACTTATTTAGATGGGGAGACAAGCACAATCCTTATGAAAACCCATTTTTCTTTGGGTTTTACATCCCCATCCTATTGGGCTCCCAGAGAAACCATAAAATCCCATTTACCAAATTTAGATAGTATCATGGAAAAAGAAAAAACCTTAATTAGTGTGATGTGTATTAATTAATTAATTCTCTAAAATAGGGAGTTTTGGAGAAAATCATCCAATGTTTATATTTTGGTCACCTTATTCAACATGAAATGGATGAAAAACTACAATAAGATAATTTCACAACATATCATATGACTGATTAATATCAGATTCCTTTAGATATGGTTGAGTGGGTCAATATGAGAGAGTAAGTTTACCTTATGATGAAACATGTAATGACACTACTTATTTATTATGAAGATATATTACAGGATGGTCTTTTCAATATCATAGTATATTGTATCACTACCAAAAACAGTTTTGTTGAGATAATAGATATGTTTTCCTTACCCTCATAATTATTCACATTAAGGATAGTTATATGTGATTGATCTAGGTTTTTCATATAAATGATGAGAGTATTTCCATAAATCCAATACTGAATCATATTTTTTCTATTAAATTTATTTAAAAGGATGATGTTCATGAAACAATTGGGTTTTGAATATTCTGATTGATATTGGAACTCATGATTTTTCAAGCTTCTTCTTATAACATGGTGGAATGGGTTAGAGTCTCTCTTCTAGCCGCCTGCTTATAGCCTTCATGGTCATCTAGAAAACCAAAATTATGGGTTTCCAAATTAGGATCAAAACAGATCATATTTTTTAATTTTTGAGGTAAATAAACATAGATTCTATTATAGAACGGAGATATATCTATCATTTTATCTAGGGGAATATGAGTACTAATCAATGTAAGATGTTGATTTTTTTATACCTAGATTTATCTACTAGAGTTTATCAATAGTGGTTGAGACACCTTCCTCAAATATAGAAGGGATATGTATGAGATATTATTTTTCCTCTCCACCAACCCCTCTTTTATTAAAATAAAAATATAAATGGTAATTCTAAATATAATAGATTATATTGGAGAATATTTATATACTATAGGTGATGAAAAGTCATATTTACTATTCTTGATCAAGTGAAACTCTTATTCCATATGGTTGAAATATTATGATTCCACAGATATAATGAAAACATGGGAAAATGATCCTAAAACTCATGTTTTTTTATTTTAATGGGATTAAAATCCACTTGGTTGAAGATAATTAGATAGGTTTTCTGATATTTATAATTAGGCAGACCTTCACGATGGTAAAGATACTTGGGAGCTGGTATGATACACATATAATACATAATGGTATTCTAATTATTTAGTGGTGGTTTCTCTGTGGGAATGTTGACATAACCAATATATAAATTTTTGGGGATTATATTCTTTTCCTTATCATAAAATAGGACCTATATGACCTGATAACTATAACATTGGGAATTGTTGCTACAACCTTATTGATGGAAAACACATAGTATTCACTGATCTCATTCCATTTTATAAGAGGGAAACCCTATAGGATATTGAGAAAATTTATCAAAATTTAAAATTCAATAATTGATCAATTTCAATCAATATTAAGAAACTTGAATCCAAATATTTGGAGTCGTAAGTATCAAAGGGGGCATTATCACCATATAGTACCCTGAATTGTCCATCAATTGAGTAATCGCATCATTGGTGGTATGATGATGGAATTGAGACATATACATGGAACTATGAACTTCTTTTAAGGATGTTTAAAGTTGTGTCTGGAAAAAACACCATTAATTCTAAGTCAAATATGATCTCATCAAATTGAGTTTTAAGCTTGATCTTCATAAGTAGCTTCTGCTCACTTTTTTCATACAATTGGATCATCAAGATAGAATGAGTCAGGTTGGACTCATTATAACCCAATAATCATAGGGTCTATATATGTGTGAGATTAATACTATAACTATTATCAATTAAATACCTATTTATATCAATATTATCAAACATTATAGATATATAAAAGGGACCCTTTTGCCTAGAAATAGATATTTCCTGACTTACTACATGATGGAAATGACAATGTGACATTCAATATAACTAATATAATAACAGTATGATGTAGATGTTGCTACTTTAGCCTCTAAATATTGAGGGATTAAATGGGCCTCAATGATGCCTTATCCATGTTTTTTGAGAGATGAAGATAATTTAAAATAGTTAGCTTGACTAGAGTGATGCTAAGCTATTTTAGGATTTCATATTTAAAAGATAAGGGTTGGTGATTCCAATATTGATAATGTTCCTTGATTTTGGGTTTAGAGGTTACTCCCAAGGGTTCAAGATACTCCCTATCTTGATTTTAATTGGGGTAATTTTTTCCATTTAAGGATTGGGATATGCTAGCCTTTCTATAGCTAAATAATGATCATGTATCTATAAGTTGGTCTTCCAAAATTATTGGATCTGAATGATCCCTAGATGATTTGGGATCAGATAAATCCTCTTGTTGAGTTTATTGGAATTATATCCTATGGGTTTCTATGGAGTATATAGCCTCAAGAGAAATGGTTCCTGAATATTGGGTTCTATATTGAAAATGTCCATCTTGACTTCTTCAGTATATTAGTCTCTTCCTAGATAATTGAGAGATAATTCAAATTAAGACATGTCTCATTCATTAGAGAAGAGGTATTTTTAGTGGATGAAATTGAGAAATATATATATTGATTCTTCATCTGATGAGGATTCCATTTTATGGGTAAGTACCCATGGAATTATATGGTGCGGCTATTACCATCCTCCTAGTGATGTCGGTTGGAATTGATGAAGGGTGTGATATAGATTAGGTACCTATAAGGATGCCTCCAGAATGACTTATTTCACTAAAAATGATGGAGAAAAATCTTTTTAGACTGATACGATGAATATTTTACATTAGTTAATGAAATAATATCGAGTTTCTAACTAATTAATTCACTTGTGGTATAAGAATATCAAGTTCCTAGGGGACCAAATGTTTGGTTGTAACACCCTGATATTTTAAAAGATGAATATCATGTTCCATAGTATGTATAGAACACAAAACCTAGATTAGAAGAAAACGTAACAACCAAAGAATTTACAATATATTAATTTTTATGTAAATTCAATATATTTGGTAGCTTGTGATGTATGAAACATCAGGTTTAAACAAAACATGATACTCTTTTAAAATATTATTATTTAAGCATGGGCATTATATCCTGGACATTAAGTTGGTGGGTATGAATATGAATACCTAATTTATGAATATTATATTCTATAAACATATATAAAATAAACTCAATTGATATATATTTATTTTAAATAAAATAATAACCATTTCAAATAAAACAAAAAATATTCAAAAAAACTGTATTTTTCATAAAGTCGGTTTGGTCATGATTTTCCTACAAAATTTAAAATAATTTTTTTTACCAATTTAAGAATTATTTTTTGAAAAAAAATTATTTTTGAAATCAAAATATCAATACTAACTTGAGATTTTTTTTTAAAATTTTAGAAAAAAATTACTTTTTTAGTGAATAGAGAAAATACAGATTATTATTAAATTATCATTTATTTTTAATAAATTAAGTCTCATTATTATTTTAATTTGATTTAAAATTAAAATAATTATTATTTAGTTGTTTTAATTAAAATTAGTTACATTTATACTACATTTATAATATATTTCGATATTAGTTCATTTTTAGTCTTTAAAATGCCTTTTCTCTCTAAATGATTTTAAAGTGTATAATGTTTTTCAATTTTAAATTTTTAAAATAACCCCTAATGAGGAATTATTTAAATTAAATTTATATATTATATATCTATACATATGAATTTAAATTAATATAATTATTATTACTTTTCATATAGTTAACATGAGATCATCTTTTCCTTAAAAATGAATTTCCTAAAAAATCCTTTTTTGGACTGGTCCGCAGGTTTAATTTTAAATTTAATTATTCCACTTATTTAAGTTTAATTTTAAAAATTGGTTTAAATATTTAGAATTATAATTGTTTTTACTATCTATTAATCTGAACTTGTTTTTTATCATTTAGAAAATTTAAAATTGTGAAATATTATTTGTCATTGTTAAGGTAAAAATAGGATTATCGGGAGTTAAAATCAAAATATAAGGATTAAAATGATAAAAAACATATATAATTAATATTTTATGGCCATATTTTTTCCTTTTATATTATAAGGTTCAAGAATGGTCCATCTTCGAGCCTTTTGGAATGAGAAAAAAGTGGGTGGAATTCTTTCTTTTCAAAAATTCCAAGTCTGTCCTTTGCCCCACTTATAAACGACCACCCCTCTCCTATAATTTATATTCATAAAAAAAAAATTTATTAGGACAATAAATACCCAAATAAATTTCATTATTCACTCCCCTAATCATATAATCAATATTTGTTTTCATAAATCCAACCTAAGAAGAATTTTGGTGCAGACTAATATAAGTTTTCTGAAGAAGAGGTAACGTTCTTAACTGAGAGATTTATTTTATTTCTTCTAATACCACCTTAAAATATTATGAAATCATGATTATATAATAAAATTATTATATTAAATATAATAATATTTTTTATGTTATTTGAATGATCTACAACCATATCACCCTTCCTCAAATGGGAAATATAATTGTTGATTGTGGGTAAGGCAGACTACCTCCTCGCGAACCGATGTAATTCGTTTTCAACCACCACATCTCATAAAAAATATAATGATATATATATGATATATATATATAATTATTATACTTTTTAAATAATAATATCAAATAAATCTTTTTTATTTCTTTTTTTATAGGGAATAAAATAACGGCACTCATGTGTAGGGAATACTACCACCTCACGAAGCGATGTGATTCGTTCATCACTTATGCATTATGTGAATGGTAATAAGTATTAACTTTATGTTGATATTTTATATTCATGAAATATTAATAATTATCTTAAATAAATATATCTTATAATTTTTTGACTTTACCATCTATTTAATAAATGGTAACGTCACTCGTGTGTATGTACAACCTACCATCTCACCAAGGGATGTGACTCATTCTCCAAGTTCAAAATTCAATATTTACTATAAAGATATATATATTGAAAAATATATATTCATAAAATTAATATAATTATTAAAAATATGGAACTATAACCTATGTTTAATATTTGGAACTTTCACGATGAAACGTACCAGAGAAGACAAGGCAACTAACACCCAAAACAATAGTGATAATGTAAGATTATTAAAAAACTGGTAATAAGATGTTATAAAAGGATTATATATAATATTATCAATAATGGTATGGAAATTTAATAAGTTAATAACATGTTTAAAACAACCATACATGAGGTTAAATAGACCACAACTAATGGTAAGCATGAGGTATGGGGTTTCTTGTCTCAATTTCTTTGCATTGGGTTATATGCCAACTTCATTGATTATATCAGGCCAAGATTACACATGAAATGATATGAAATTGACTTATTATAGTATTTAAACTTTTATTTTCATGTATTTATATTTTTTATAGATAATAAATTCATTTATTGACTATCATTTCAAATATACAATCTTTTTAAAGGTTTTATCTCAAAACATATTTCTTTGAGAAACATATTCTTTCATGCACATAATCTATTTTAAATAGAGTATATATAAAAACTATAAATACTATAGCATGAATAATTTATAATTAATGAAATTATAAGTTATAATTGATCTCTTTAATTTATGTGAAGTAATTATTTAAATGTTATCAATGTGGTAATAGTTTATTTTTCTATATCATTTTAATTAGGATCATTTATAATTTAATTTTCATTTTTGTAAATTATTTAATAATGCCTAATAAAATCATTCTATATTATTTTTCTCGGGATATTCATGAAGTTTTCAACTAATAGTACCACTATCCTCTCTTTGGTACTTAAAATTACTTATAGAAATGTTTTTAAGAAAACCCAACATCATTTCCCATTTCAGTCAAAAATCCCTTTTAATCAAAACCCATGTTTTCTAAAAACATTATCAAAAATTACTTACTTTTATTGTATAATGTCATTTCTAAAATTAACTTAACTTTTAAATTTTTTTTAAAAGGAATATTCACATCATTTTTCAAACAAGTTACTTTTTTAATTTTGTTACAAAACTGTGAATGGAATATTTATTTTTTAACGTATTGGGAATGAATGGAACTCTTACACCATCATGACCACTCAATGTTTCAAATATTCATTTTTAAGTACCAAAGGTTATTTTAATTTTTTTTTTATTTTTATAGATTTTTTATTTTAAATAAGTGTTTTCAAAATGGAAAGGATATTTTCAAAAATAAATGTTCAATGTGACCTTTAAATACCATTTCAATATATGATAGTATCCTCTAATTCTACTCAAAGCATAAAGGTCATTTCCCTCAATATTTTTTTATAATATTTTTGAAGTAATTTTCATTAATTTCAAATAAAATTATGTGATGGTTTTATTCTAAATTATGTGTATAGGTCTCTTATATATATATTGTTTATTCTCTTTTCCTTTCATGGGGTAATTCTGGCCTTCTAATCATTTATCAAAACCATTCATCTTGAAATTTCCTTTGAATATGATAAAGAGTAATTTTATAAAACCGATTTTATATACACGGTTAATTTTTAGGTTTCGCATTTTGATTAATTTCCTCTATTTGGGGTATATAGATCATGAACTTGTTATGATGGGTGTTCCCAGATCGTTATCCAATACATTTGGTAAAGCTTTAGTCTCATGAGAATTCATATATGGTATTAGGTAATAAACCTAATCCATTATGAGACTTTGTGCACTATTCAATATTGTCTAGGTATTTATCCTTAACTCATGTTTATGTCATGTTATATGTTTTTAAAATTTTCATTTGATTCCATGATTTTATGATACCATGTTCTTTATAATATGATTCTGTGAAATTACTCACGTGACTTCTCTTTGATGATATCATGTTATGCCTTTAGCCCGAATGGCCCGAAGGCCTTATTTATTTTATTTTATTATAGATAATCCCCCTTTTAAGGGTTGAATGGGAACCCATACATGACCCGTAGGCCAAAGGCACAAGGCCCGACATGACCCGTAATACATGACCTAAAGGCCCAGAGGCATACAATGCCCAATATATGACCCGTAGGTCTAGCCCACTAGAACTACCCCTCCCCAGCTTCGGAATCATTGATTTCCTTTAGCCCCCCACCTACATTGCTGATTGTTTAGAATTTCGCCATACAAAGTTGCACGGTGCCTGGTCCCGATGGCGGTTTCCATACCCTCTCATTCTTCCAATCCGGTTAGCTCTGCTTCTGGTGACTGCTACTAGTGCTCTGATCCCCATATGGGGCCTGCTCAGTGTGAACTGGGCTACTTCATGGTCTTCAATGGCCAGAAGGCCCTGTGGTCCGAAGGCCTTTGATGGACCGAAGGCCCTGAGACCCATAGTCCCAAACAGGTGGCCCTAAAGCCCAAATCAGGTGAATAGTCCGGCTGTTATAGTTCTCTTTTAGATGTAACTAGTGGCAATAACTACAAAAAAGGAACATTTGGATTGAATCGAGCATTACCTGGTACAAAAAATGGTTTTTTACTTCACAACTAATTTGACACTCTTGGGGGATATGTTTTTGAATCACATAAACTCTTTATGAACCATTAGGAAGGAATTGAAAAAAAATTATTTTAGAAAGACTAATTAGGAAATTACTAAATATAACCTAGGTTGAAACATAGAGACTCAGAATTCAATATGTAATTATCATTTATAAGTTATTTCTTCCAAGAATATAATTTCCCATTTTTTATGTTTATTAGTCAATTTAATCTCATTTTGTTTTTATTATAGTTAATTTCAGGAACTAGAAGGAATTTGTTTAACGTTTAATATGATAAACAAAGTATTGAGGAGAAACCAAATGGGATGATGGCTAGTGTAAAGGATATTGTGATTATTCATAATAATTTATCATGATATATGATTAACAACTTTACCCTAAACTAACTACCAGATACACCAAAGAATTGAAATATATAGTTTTCTAAGAGTTTAGGTAGTGGAGACCATAGAGGAAAGATGATCCAGAATCATATATGTCAAGAATGTGGGATTAATCACTCAATGGAATGTATCAATGGAATGATGATATTTTTTTATGTGTAGAGAATAAGAGAATAGTGAATGCATTTTCAAAGGAAAATGTCATGTCCAGTTAGTTGAATGGATGATAATAATGGTTTATAGAAGGCATCTTCAACGGTTGAATGTTTTAAATATGGAATGAATGAAAATTATACAAATCTATGTCCTAGGTGGAATTCTTAATAACATGATAAAAAATGTTGTATGAGTAAAGGATTTTCTCTTAAGGATGAAGAGACTACAAATAACATATGAAAGTAATAAGGTATTATTGAATAAGATGATATATCCCAACTAATGGTTTAATATTATAATGATTTAAATGTATATATATTGGAATTCATTAATTATGTGAATCATGAAATATATATAATGCTTTATCTATATATATATTTTTGTTAAGGATTTACAAGAATATGTTAAATGGTACTAATCAAATAGAAATGTGATTTAATGGTAATGTGATACTCTATAAAAAAAATGATGAAGAAAATTTTTCTAAGAGATGTGCTTTATATTTAAGAAATTATTTGATATTTTAGAAATAAATAGAATGAATAGAAGATATTGGTGGTCAAAAAAAGTGATTGTATGACTAATGTTATATTCAAAGTTCATTGTTATATTATTGAGAATGTTTTAGGTTATGGAAATTTTTTTAATATTATTATAAAATATGTTTTTATATAGTTATTTGGAAAAGGACAAACTATATGCCGGGTGATAACTTATCACATCCAACAAGGCCATTGGGATTGAACCCACTACTAAAGATCGATAAGGGTGAAATTCCTAACTTTGGACTACATGACATACTAGATAGTATAAATATTTTTACTTATATTGTTTAAAGGTTAAATATTTTGTTGATTTTAGGAAACATATTATGTGATAAATTCATTTTATTTTGTGGTCAAAATAATATTTTAGGATAATTTTTATTTGGTTGAAGTATATATAACATTCTGGTTTAATAATAAGGATTATTATGTTTTTTATATGTATGTTGAAAGGGTTTGATATAACCATTGAGGTTGAAAAATCTTTCATGTTGACATTATTATGGTAATTTTTGATATAGGGTCATTTTTTTAAGGAATGATCTATGTTAAACCTTTGGTTTTATTGCTGAATTTGGGATATTAATAGATTCAAATTAATTTTATATATTATCTTACATTCAAATAATCATTTTTTTATAAATCTAGGTGGAAAAGATTGTTACTCTTTTATAGATCTTAGGATCTATTAACTAGGAAACATAGTGCTTCAGATATAAAAAAAACCATTTTTGGATATTCATTTTTTGGAGTAGTAGATGTAGTATAAATTTATTAAAGCACAAGAAAAGGATGAAATTTTAATTAAGAAATAGAAAGATATGAAGTAATTATATATAATTATATTATTAGATAGTAAATGAAGTCCTTATCTTTAGGAAAATGATATTGAATCAAAATATTTATCGTATTACCTTCATATCTAACAAATAAAATGGTCTTTTAAATCATCATAGATTTATGGTTTTTAGGTTATCATCCTTCTATTAATAATTAAATTCCTTGTCACCAATGATCTCTATCACTCTTTATTAGTCCTTTGGTTTTAGTATTCTCTTTCATGTCTATGTTTTCATTTCCAACCAATGTTATCCTATATAAAAACCTAATAGTGTGTTATTCAAGAAGACCTTCATATAATACTATCTTTCTTATCAAGAGGATATTTTAATTAGTCCTTCTTATAATGTGGGTTTCCAAAAAAATTATTTAAAAATTTCAAAACCTTCAATACCGAGATAAATATTAAATTGTGAAGACATAATTCGTTTAAGGGGGCAAAATATAACTTCCTGAGATTTGAAAAGGAACATCATATTTAACAGAATATATGACATGTAACACCATGATTAGAAAAAAATTTAAAAACCTAAGTATTTATAAAATATTTATTTTAAAATAAATTCCATCTCTTTGATAGATTGTGATGCACACAACACCATGTTTAAACGAAACATGATACTCTATTAAAATATAATTATTTAAATACGACCATTATGACCTAGAAATTAAGTTGGGCGATATAAATATAACTAAATAAATTATGAAACTTATATACTTTAAATATATAAAAAACAAATTCAACGGTTATTGATTGATTATAAACAAAAAAACCCATTTGAATGAAAAAAATATATTTTTTCTAAAAAACATTATTTTTTTAAATGTCGGCTTAGTCTTACTTTAAACACAGAATTTAAAATTAATATTTTCTAGTTTTAGAAAAATTATTTAAAAAAACTTCATTACTGAAATCACAATGTCAATATTTTTCTATCGTAAAATTTTGGTATTTTTCATAAAATATTATTTTTTCAATGAAAAGTGAAAATATTGATTTTAATAAAATTGTATCTTCATTTTAAAATTAAGTCACAATATTATTTTAATTTTTTTTAAAATTAAAATAAGTATAATTTAGTTATTTTAAATCAAATTAATTATATTTAAATAATATTTATACTATATTTTACCATATGTTTATTTTTAAGATTTAAAACACTTTTTGTTCTGAAAAATGTTTTAAAGTGTATAATGTTTATCAATTTTAAATAATTAAAACAAACCATAATATATAATGATTGAAATTATATTTATATATTATATAAATATAAATATTAATTTAATTATTCTAATTATCATAACTTTTATTATAATTAATATGAGATCATCTTTTCCCAAAAATTTTATTTCTTGAAAAATGATTTTATCGACACATCTTCAAGTTTAATTTTAAATTAAATTCTACCTCCCATATTAGTCAAATTTGTAAAAATTGATTCCATATTTTTTATTAAAATAATTTATACTCTCTAATATGGTCAAAAGTTTTTTTTACAACATTTAATAGTGAAAAAAATTATTTTTTTACCACAGTTAAGGTAAAAACCGTTTTACCATTTGGTTAAACTGAAAAGATAAGGGTTAAAAATAACCCAAAACATGTATAATTCCTATTTTATGGTCATATTTAAAAAATGATTCACATAACCAAAACATAGAAAAAATCTCAAAATTTTTTCCCATAATTTTTTCCTATTAATTAATTAATTAATTTTCTTATCATTTTTATCTTATACTTATTTTGTTAATTTTTATAGAGAAAATTCTTGTAGAAAAATAATTAATGGGGTGATGTGCAAGAATCAACCATAACTCAATATGATACATGATGTTCTTCATATGACTCAAAATATATGTTTGTTATTTTAAATTTGACACTTTGTGTTTAATATATTTCATTATAGTTTTACTAATAGAAGAATTATTTTCATATATAGGTGCATTTTTTTTATATGGGGTGGTTTGTTCAGAAATGATATGACTGGGGTTCAGGGGAAAAGAAAAAGTGACATTGATGTTTTTTAATGTATGTGATAATTTTTAATTACTCATGCAATTGTAAAAAATAATATTTGAAATTTCTATAATATAGTGATGTTCCTTGTATTTTTATTTTATATTTTATTTCATTTAAATATTGAATTTACAACCCATTTTTCTATTTTTTTTTCTAATTTAGTGTGCTCTAAATTTAACAGCACACTATAGTATGCCCCATTCTCAATGCTTTTAAAAGTTTACCTTTATCAACACTAATAAATGCACCAATAAAGGTACAGTTTATTAGGACTAATATAGGTTCCCTTTACTAGTTATTTTTTTTATCACTGATAAAGGACCCCCTTTTCTCAGCACTGATAAAGGATACTTTTATAAGTTCTAAATAAAAGCACTGATAACGGAGGTCCTTTATTTGTTCTAAAAATAGCCAATAAAGGGACCATTTATCATCAATTTTTATAGAAATGATAAATTGTTCCTCTATTAGTGATTTTATATCACTTATAAAAGCCTAGGTATTTTAATCGTGCTCTGGTAGTCATCGCTTGTTTTTCACTAATAATTGCCAACTTTAGCACTATTAAAAGCCTGATATTTTTATAGCGGGTTTAGTGGATTGGAGGTTAAACTCATCTCACTATTTAGTGGGGAATTATTTCCTACTTTTGGACTCTCTTATATATTTATGATATTTTCATGAATCCTTCACAAATAACTGTGTGTTATTTTTTCCATCATGTCAATTATCAATCAAAATCATGTGTTGATGTAAATATCTGTGTACATTAGAGTTTATTTAGCTTCTTTATGTTAGTTTATTAAACTATAGGTTAAATCCACATTATTGGAAACTATAAAATTTATCATTTTCAAGGGAGGTAGTATGTGTTGTGGAGTTAGGATTAGGACCATGAATGGGGATTCCTATATAAATGGAATTAGAACCCAAATAGCTCGGTTCCATTTAATAGGACATGTTTTAAATTTTAAGGTCATGTGATAAGGTATATTTTGGTTCCTTTTAACACTGTGTAACCATGAACAAGTGAATCTCATTGTGGGGTTGTGCATCTAAAACCTATGGTGAGTTGGTATTAAAACTCAAAGAGGGATCCGATGTATCCTAGTTAGTAGGAATCAAGTACCATGTTGTTTAGGTTTCATATTTTATGTTCATGTGAAGGACCAATCTAGGCAAATTAATATCACACAGGATGGTTGTATTTTATATAGTTAAAATTCACACAACTTGAACTTCTAGTAAAATAGTTCCTCGAAATGGTTGATGAAAGAAATTACATATTAAAATATATCCTTATTTCAATTCATAGGGAATATAAATTTATGTTAGGATGGTTCATAGGGAATATGGAACATTTAAAAAAATTGGTTTTCATAGAATATGGACCTTTGGGGAAGGTTTGATCAGAAGGAACATGTTTCATTGATGAATTTTTATTCCTAGAGAATATGGAGCATTGTGAAAGGCCTCACGTGTGATATGGCCAAGTGAGGATGATTTGGGTCTTATTTTAGTTTATCCTGATTATCAATATCGGGGAATATGACCCTTTTATAAATTATTTGGGGATTTTTATAGGTTTACTACTGATTTCTCTTTGGGAATATGGCCCTTTCAAAGTTTTCTTGGGGGTTTACAAATATGATTCCCAATGATTGATTACATGGAAAATAGTATTATGAGTAATGATTTGGGGATTAGACATGGTCTTCCCACATTAGGAATGGTTATATCCTACCCCAAGTAGGGCGTCCACACTTAATTCTACTTCAAATCAATCATTGGTTGGACAAAGAATAATGATTGGGTTCTAGGGGGATATGAACCCATGAGGAAGATTTTTGGGACTATGCATAGGATTCCCAAATTGGGTTTAGGATAAATTTAAATGGATGCTTCCCAAATATTTCTGACTTGTTGTGTTTCCTAGGTAAAATTGTGTATATGAGATTTACACATTGCAGTATGCACTATGTGTACATCCCCAGCTCATTGAGTGGACCAAACTGATGAGATCATTAATGTGGGCCTGGTTGGGGCTTACAACTAAGTTGGAGGCCCAAGTATGAAGGAATAATTTAGTGTAATATGGTTTCTAACTAAAGATTTGTGTAGCTATGATTATCATACCAAGCCCCGAGAAGCTTCAACAATATCATCAAAATAGGGGCCTTTATTATCAAGGTAGTATATGATCGTGACTATCTTGAGGGTCCTACCAGTTAGTGTGGAAAATTCTAGAATGGAATATTATTATGGGAATACATGATATATGGGGGTGAAAATTGATTTCCATGGAATTCATGTATTTCAAGTGGTTGTGGATGTGGCCTTGGAAAGTAAGTACTCAGTTATGAGACTTAGGTGAATGTGGCTCCTAGGTAGGAAACTTGGTCAGTAGTGTATTTAATCAAAGGTCTAAGGGAGTTTCACTCCATAGAAAATGGACCAGGGAAAATAAATTATCTATTTTATGAAATGTGAAAATATTCTTCCCTGTATAGGGTTTGGTGAGGGTTCACCATAGAATAAGTAAGAGTGAATATGAAACCTTAGTATAGGGTAATATGTGTGGTCTCCTTAGTGAAGTGTAGGGAGAATTAGTCAGCCTCATATGGAGATGAGGTCTAACTATTTAACTAATCATATGTAAAGGAAAATATGACACCCTAATTTGAGGTAGGTATATGTGGTCACCCAAATGATGATGCCTAGGCGAGGGTTCACCCTGTGAAACTTCACATTAAGGTAAGGTAGTGTGAAGTGGTTTTCCTAATGTAAGGTAGGGAAAACTGGTCTCCCTAACGAGTAATCCTATGAGAGGTTTCTTCTAGATATACAGGATTTGGTGAAAATTATATTTATTGTATGATTTGGAGAATGGGTCGTCTTAATGTTGGGTAAGGGGAAGTGGTCTCCCTAATTAGAATCATTGCGCATGGGTTCATGGTAATATGGAGGTTGCTGAGCATGACTTAGGGGTAGGGTATATTATTGTATCATTTGATATGGGTTACCTCTTCCTATACTTGTATGAATATGTAATAATTGGTCTCTCATAAATGTATTAATGTTTTTATACCTTAGTTAACACAGTTACCCTCAATTTTTGGTTAATTCCCAATGTTTTTTGGTCTTAATTAATCTACCTAAATGGGGGTTGGGGACAAGGGGGAATGGATGTCTTATCTCTCAAGGTCAATGTGTGTCTCTTCATTTATGTGTGTATATTGGATACCCATGAGGACTATTTATAATAAAATATAAGGAATAGGGAACATTAAGGATTGGGGTGGAATGCGGTTCGTGTAAGTGTCAAGTCACAAAAGCCAGGTGCAGAGGTACGCTCACACAAGAAAGTTAGATGAACATGGTGGGTGTACTGGTGAACTCTTGGAAGTGAGATGTAAAAAGAAGGTAGGTTCATTGGCACACTCACACTAGTGGGATGAGGTATTATGGGAGACCTATGAGGATTACCGGAGGTGTATACCTAGGGTCTTGGCCGAAGTTACCTTGAAACATACCAAGGGTTATGGGTGAAGTGATACCTCTCTTCTTGATGCTTTTTACTCCACTATATTATGGTTTTTATAATTTTACAAAAAATGAGAAAAAAATATTTCCCCCCTAAAATTGGATATGATTTAACTAAGGAGGATCTAATTCCAAGGAAAATTTTACTCTGACATGAAAGTTTCTTAGAAGAGAGAATACTTGACCATAGTTCAGACTAATGCATGGCACACTTATGGAATTCCTTATTTCTGCATTGCAGGTAATGGATGTTGGGTGATGTACTCTATTGATTTAAGATAAAACATAGGAAAACAAAACATGTTGATACTTATGAGAATTTCATATCTCCCCTATAAATTATCCCCCAACTTCTTAGCTCTCATCTGACATGAAAAAACCTAGATTTTTTTCAGTAACTATTCATATAAGACTATCATGCCACACAAGGTAAGCATGATAACCTTCCACTTATTTTTTTAGCCATCATGTTGATTTGGGAACATAAAAAATTATTATTCACCTTCATATTGGTAAAATAACTTGAACAAAACATCCTAGGAAAATGTGACCTTGGAATAGGTGATTAAGTGAAACAACCCAAGAAAAATTCTACCTTTTTTTGAATTTATGATTTATGGTCCCCTGTACATGGCTCATCTTTTATCCTAGGTATTTTAATAATAATTTTATCCCATTAAATTGATACCTGTTTGATTTTCTCCTGAAATAAAATGGTGAAACATTCAAATAGAGTCCTATATGTTGAAAATATTACAAATATTAATTACATAGTCTAAGAAGTTGGTCAAGGTTACCCATGAAAGTGCAAGGACCACTGGTTGGACCACATATGAATTATATAGAAACACCACCAAGATAGATTTTTATCTAACTTCATTATATTATATGGGAATAAATCCTTGAAAATGTTGATTTCTTATAGCGATACAAAAACTTTCCCAACTCTTGCTAATCTGAATATAGGAGCCTTGGTAGGGATAACATCTCTTCAAAGGTAGAATGTATCAATGAAGGCGAAACTATAAAGTTGTTCTCTAAATACTCCCTTAACAACCATATGTACATAAAATAATCAAAAATAAATCTCTAAATCAATAATACATCACTCATCCATAGATCAATTATATTGTTGGAAGGAATACTAGGATCCATACTTCAGAGGTAGAGTCAAGAATGAATGGATATTGGCATGTTGGGTCCATTATACATGTACTATCTTTGATGAACAATTTCTAGATGTACCTATCTATGAAGCCATATGAATATCATAGACATACATATAAAAAACTTTAACTTGATCCTAGAGAAATTGTGCTTCTGGAAAATGTAGAAAATTACATTCTATTTGAGGCATAGATGAGCTGTCATCAATTTATGGTGTGTCCAGAATGTATTTGGGGAATCGATCCCTAGGGATTTGTATGAAAAGTTCCCCCACCAAGAAGTTTTTTTGGGGAGATATTTGGAGAACACACTAACTTTCCCAAACATCAGTAAGGAATTCAAAAATTCAATGGGGAAGGAACCTTGACCATGAACCAATGTTTGTATTGATATGTGGATGAAAGTCTTCTTGGTGCCTCATAGGAATGGGCCAACCTTTACAATCAAAATGAGATTTCTATTTATGAATAATATCAGAATAACAGGTATATATTGGATATATTTGGAGAGATTATAGTATGAATAAGTGGAGTATGATGTGAACCCATTATCCATCATCAGACTCTCTTATCAGATTTCTAGTGATGTGGTTGAGCAGATATATGATTTCAGTACTTTAATCCCATAATGGATTCTAACCAAGTATATTTATATTGAAAATTAATTTTAAAAAAGACTATACCATGGGTGTACAAGTGTAGGTGATTGGGAGGATCCATCACTGATTAATTCATGATTACAAGGGGATGGATCCATTTACTATATGGTTGGATGGAAACACACTTTAATGTATGCATTCTCCATAGAGAGGTATAGATCCTAATGTGAAGATTCTCTACCATAATATTGATAGTATCTTGTATCAGATCATTATCTCTAAATAATGACGTGGTAGTGAATATTTTGAGTCTATAATCAGAATTCAACTTCTTCCCATATGTTGTGCCTCCCTCTAAGACAATCATCTATGATTCTTATTATAAGATGAAACACTATCATACATGATGGATATGTGGTATTAAATCATCGAATCTCCAGTTGAATGTGATATCATATGTGATTCCTATGATAATTTTAGATTCTCACATCAATTATAGTTACTACAATAACTTGTAGTAGCACCATTAATTCATTTCAGAAAAGAGAAGCTTCCCATGGTGTTGTGGAGGCTCTAGGCTATAATAGACCAGGAGACCACGGAATGTTTGATCAAGACTATAGTACCCCGATATTTTATGAGAAATATTATTTTTAGTTACTTTTATGTCCTATGTTGTACGCTACACCAAGATTATCTTGCACTATATGTAACACTGTATTAGCTTGAATTATATGCAAACACTATTCTTGGCTTGTGCTGTATGCAAGAGCGACCTTCATCAATAGCGTGTATTGTACACAATACCGAGTTTCACTAAACAATGATATATTGTTATAATATTATTATGAAATATCCGTTATGAATATTATTAAACACATTTTGAATTTTATAACATTATCATTCATCTTACACATTTTCTAGATCATGGTATGAGAACAAAATAAATATTTTGGAAAAAATATGTGTTTTTCAAAAAATGCAATTTTACCGCATTTTGATGGCGCACCTATTTTAATTCTAATTTTTAAGAAGTTTATAAGTTCAATTTTACAAAATAAACTTCTTCTTGTGAATCAGGATATAAAAATTTATATTGGATAAAGTTTTCATATTTTTCTACTAACGTTCAAATTTGATGACTAGTAAATATAAGCTAAATTTTAATTTAAAAAAACTTTTTTCATAAAGATAATCTATATGGTTAAATTATAAAATTTAATGGTTTTAAAGTATAAATAGAATATATTTTTACCATTTAAAATAATTTATGTCATTATAATTAATTTTACATTGAATTTATAGGTAAAAACATTTCAATCTTTTGCAATGTTTTAAATAAAAACCCTTTTTTTCGACAACGAGATTAATTTTAAATTAATTACTACAAATTCTACGCTTTGAATTCAGAAAAATGGATTCCATATTTGTAATCTGTAGGTCTAAATTATGTTAATAGGATACTTTTTATTTTTGGGCATTATGATTCGTAACTACGGTAAATTTTATTTACCACAATTAAAGGTAAATTAGGTAATTAAAGGTAAAAATAATATTATAGAATTACCCTAAAACTTGTATTAATATAATTTGATGATTATATTTCGTCCTAAAACATACTTGGGTTGAAATTATATCTATTATAACCCACTTTTACGTGATTAATACCTTTAATTTATTTTATTTAAATGAAAGTGAAATATGTCACAGTCAAACTTTAATAATTAAATTGTTTTTAATATAAGGTTATACAGAATATAAATTCAGTTATAAAAAATCATTTGAAAGATAAAATGTTTTTATTTATCATGGTAATTTATTTTTAATTTTTAATAAATATATAATTACCTTAATAGCTTATACATTAATGATGCGAAAATTATTTATTTAGTGAAACATCAATAATATAGTTTTTATTAAACTAATAATACCAATAAAAGGCCCAAAAACCTGACCAAAACTTATTGGTCATGTACAGATAAACCATAAGCATTCAACGGTCCAATTTTTTACCATTTGAAGTTTAAAAAATTGATTATGACACTTATATTATTTTATTTTAATTGATGTCAAAGTTGTCACCTTCATAATTTACTAAACATAACATTTTAAAAGTTGGGTATTTTAGAAGATAAATTCTAGTAAAAGAATTATTATGAAATCTATTAGATTTTTATTCATCACGGTATTTTTTTTATTTTTTATGCAACAAATAAGTATATTAAATAATTATACATAAATTTTGTAGTAATTATTTTATTTAGAGAAATATCAAATAAATGGTTTAAAAAATATTAAAATAAATATTATATGAACTAATAAATATTCTCCATGTATTTTCTTGATGCATTTGAAATTTTAGGAACCTATTAAATATTTTGGTTTGAATATATTCTATGTGTTTATTTTATTTAAATTCAAATAAATGAATAGTGTCAAAATTTACACTATTGGTATTTTATAAAAATAACATATTATTAAATTATTTAAAAATCACAAAAAAAAATTAAAAATTAAAAATTGAAAATTATATTTTCTACAAGGTTATAAAGTATTAAATTATGTAAAATTGACAACATATAAGTATGTATTTATTACAATTTTAAATTTAGAATATTATTACCATAAATAAAATTAAATAGATTAAATAAGGATAAATCAAAATGATAAGGTTTAAAATAAACATAAAACATGTCTAAATTTTATTGGTTGATAATATTAAAACCCCATATCATATCATATTAAAATTGAGTAATTTTTGGAGGTTTTTAAGTGGGTTTTGAATTTATTATAAAATAATATTTTAGAGGTTTCTAAAAGTGCCCCTCTCCTCTCTTATAAAAGGGAACCTCCTCCCTCTCCTCCTCACAACGTTTTGAGCCTTAAAAGTTGGACAAAACCTATAAATTTCTCTTCTACACTTTCTTATAAACATACTAGAGGTCCTGTTCATCTTCTATGACCAAATTTTGTGCCCTAAGATGAGGTTAAGAGGAGGCGCATCGAAGAAGAGGTAATATCCTTTACCAATTCTTTCAAATTTATTTCTTCTTCTACATACTATTATTTATTTGTTTTATTATAAAGTAATAACATACGTGTCACTAATAGATTGATATGTTATTATAAATATGAAACAACCCTATTTCACCTTCTATCCATCCTACGGAAAATGAAATCACCGAGCGTGCGAACGTACGAAATACCGTCTCCACATCGTGGTGTAATCTGTTTTCCACCACCACCTTACATGGATGGGTATAATGGTGTAAAGAATAAATATATATGATTATTATAAAATTATACTAATTCTTAGATATTCTATCATCCTCTCCAATACCATTCAATAATTATGAAAACGATATCGTTGCTCGTGCGTACGTACATCTTACCGTCTCCAAGTTGCGATGTGATTCGTTCTACATGATCTTCATTAAATAATGATTATACAAATGAATTGAATGAAAAATCTTATATATATTACAGTAATACCATTCTTTATATTATTTATCTATAACCTAAAAAGAGGAAGAAGAATTTATTCTACAAAACACGTATAAGAACATAAAGCAATGAACACCAGAATAACAAGTAGCAATGAAGTATTACTAATAAGAAGATAAGAATATGACCAGATATGATATAATAACTATGAATATGATTCTGGAATAAGTCAATGAAATTATTTAAATCATTATACAAGAGGTTTAGATATGTACAAAGCATATCCGACCTATGGTTAGGGAAAATCTCACAATCTCATTTTTATCCGAAATTTTTTATACTTCAGAATTTACTGGGGAATATTTATCATCCACATAAATGTTTCCTCAATATGTAATATTATTTCTATCCTTATACAATTTTTTAAATCCAATATTACCAATTTGTGAATTTTTAGTAAAAGATATGAAAGGGATATTTTGTCATTTTCTGTACGAGATACTTTTTGACTTTTCTGGCCAAAGTACGAGAAGAATGTTTTTTAACTTATATGACATGAATGTATTTTTATGATTTCATAGAACATTATTTCCATGAAGCTTCCATTACATGTTTTCAAGTTTATTTTCAATTAAATTATTTTAGTTTAAAATTGTATGACATATTGAGAAAATAAAAATGTTTCTGAAGTTGAAAGGATATTTTCCTCAAGAATGAAGTTCAAGTGTTTTATCTAAATTATCTTCCATCTAAGACAATATTGGGTTATGTTTCTATCCCTATTATTACATTTATTTTATTATGTTATTATCGAATAATTTTTATTATGTTCTTTTATCTTATATGGATTATGTTTTAATGGCATGATGTTTAAGAATCCCATTTTTATAACATGGGTTATGCTATGATGTATGATTTAGGATTTTCTGGCACACATAAGAATGATTACATTATGAGATGGGTGGGACCTATATCTCCCTCCAATGCATTGGGTAAAGATTTATATCTCATGATATAAAATGGATGTAATGACAAGTAAATACGGTTCAGTAATATAGGGATGGAACGACAAGTGAACCCGGTTCAGTAATGAAATTTCTCCACTATGATAGTCTTGGTAGTAATTTCTTGGCAACTATTGAAATAATATCATGTGCTTAATGGTTTTCCACAATTACATGTTTTATTCATATGCTATTTTATCATGATTAATTTTTATTTTTAATTTTTTCCTTATGTAATGAAATGTTTTATGTCATTGATCATGATTTTGATGTTTAAATATTATGTTCATGTTTTCATGTTCAAATGTTTATGGATTGTTTTATGCTTTCTATTTTTACCCTTACTGAGAATTTGAGCTCATCCTTTATATGTTTTCTTTTCCCCAGGATATAAGGAATGGTTTTTGGTAAGAAAACAAAAGGGTAAGATCTTTATGGGAGATGTTGAAGATCTTTCACCATGATTAGAAGATTATGTTCCATGTTTCCAAAGACACTAAACTATTATGGTCCTTGGGTGTATATTTTTGTTATGTATTAAGTATTCCACAAAATTAATGTAATGTCCATGTACATCAAGCTTGGGTCTCTACAAAGACACCTCCCCTAAGATATTTATTCATGATAATTATTGGATATTAATATTAATGGACGTATTCAAACCCTCAAGGAATGATATCATGTAGTGTTCCCAGGTTAACTGATGAATCAAACTTGACCAGTGGGAATAAGGCTACCATAAATCCACATAAAATTCATGTGAACAATGAGGTTCCTGAATTTTCTGAACACCACCAATAATAAGCTATTTGGAAACCTAGATACATGGATATTACATGTACCAAAGTTGGGCTTATATATTCTAGCCGATGATAACAAGGTGAGGCTCCATATGAGGATCATAAGACCATGAAATAGAAAAAATAAAATGATCCCACGTTTTAATTTTGACTTGAAGAAGGGTTGGTTGATGCCTACTCATACAATATATATCTTTAGGCTTCTGAAATCAAGGGTGTACACCCTTTGGTGGAATTCCTCATAAGATTATAGAACACCCTTCAAAGTGTTTCTCATGACTGTAAACATGGAAATGGGAAGGCACATCAAGAATTTAACCTCAAGACCAAACCTGTTGATTGTCACAACCCGTCCTCGGGGCCCCTGCCGTGACATCCCCAAGCCCACCTTCCATAGGCCAGGGGCTGGTTATAAGCACCAAAGGAGAATACCTGATAAAAAGGGAAGGCATTTCCGTTTAACCTATAACACACACATAGTCTGAAAACAAGCAGTAGAGGAAACAAGTACTAAAATAGGAAATTAAGGTGTACTGAAATTAAGTGGGCTTGTATACAAACCCAACTGAAAAATAAGTACAAGTACAAGTAAAAAAGTAAAAACAGCTCCTGGACCATCCACTGGGGAATCCTACCTAAAGGGTAGGTACATAACTTGAAAAAATCGTCCCTGTGGTACGTCCTATCTAGTGCAGCTCTGAGAAACCTCTGTCTGTCACCCTCAACCATGATCACTTCTGTCCGTCGTCTGCATAGAACACAAAAATGTACAAGCGAAGCATGTGTAGGGGTTAGTATAACAATACTCAGTAGGGGACCCTGAGAGCCCCGAAGGTCTCCCAAAATCCACTAACGATAAACCACAGTAGTAAGATACAATCACAAAATATCAACCATCACTACTTAGTTATATGCCCATACATATACCTAAGTTACCAAACACAGTCTAGCTCCAACTCTCGGGCCCATGCACAACCCAGTACACACTGGAAGTAAAGTCAAACACCACGATGATAATGGTTGAAAGACATGACTCAGTTCACACAGGTAAAAATATTTCATATAGAGATAGAGACGATTAGATGTAGTCACTGATTCATCTAAGCTATCAGACCGACACAAGATACAGGTCAACTAAGCTGTTGGACCCACACAGGATATAGGAACAGATACTCTGTTGGACCCACACAGGATATAGGAAAAGAAGTCTGAACTGTCGGACCCACGGAGGATCCCAGTACAGTAGTCATCGCTGTCGAACCCACAGAGGATTCTGGTTCAGTAGTCATCATTGTCAAACCCACGTAGGATTACAGTACAATAGTCATAGTTGTCAAACCCACGTAGGATTCTAGTACAGTAGTCGTCACAGCCAGCTCTAGCGTTCCCACACACAGCACGCTCGATTCCGAAAGGTTCCGATCCTCGATCCAAGTGTTGATATATCAACTATCAATTAGTCTCAAGTTTTTGTATAACGTAGTTCCATCTCATCAAAATAAACCCAATCGATAGATGATGGGTCAATCAGATGCCCAGACTAAGAGTCATTGGCATTTCCATTCTATGATCCAGGTTGGATTTTTACGTTCGATCCAACCCAATTATTTTCCAAATTTGTCCAAAACACAATTAGAGCATAGAAAAAGGACTTCCTCATCACGAGGATCCCAGTTTCGCAGACGATGCATCAGTCGTACGTGCGGTCTAGGAGATATTCGCATTTAAGCGAAGACGGGACGGACCTGTCAAGCCAGATGGGCTGGCGGGTCGGTCCGACCCGACTCGGCGGGTCTGACCCAGCTGGGGGTCATCCCGGCCTGGTAAGCCATGGCCCACCCACAGACCCAGCCTGCACTACAGGCCGGTCCGGTTCGCCCGACGACGCCAAGAGTTTCCGCCCCTCGTCTGCTCGGCCTGCCGTAGCCGGCTGGTTCGGCCCGGCACACACGGCCCGCACAACGGGCTATGGTTCTTCCCACGTGGCGACTGTGGGCACCGCGATTCTCCAGCCCCACCGGTCATAGAGATTCAGTTCGCCCAGCCATGAAGCCCATAGTTTCGGGCTGTGGTCTCCCTCCACGTAGCGCCTACGGACGTCGCGGTCTTCCAGCGGGCCGACCGATCGGTCGGCTGGTCGTCCTATGGTCTGACTCCATGGTGGCCGGATCGGTCAGCCGCCTCCACACCTCCACCGCTGCACGATGGAACTGCGGACATGCTTCCCTCCGCGTGGCGTGACGGGGCCACGCCACCTCCATCGTGGCCTGACGTGCTCGCGACCTTTTGCTCCACCGTGTGGTGCGACGGTGTCGCGCTTCCTCATCCTCCATGTCCCTTCTATCCACGATTCCTCTTTCATCGCCACAATTATTTTCTAGCACGGTGCGACTTCACCACCCCATTTTGGCTCTGCCTTCGACGTTAAACAACAAGAACCAATGGATGGGCGTCAGACCGTGTTTGTTTAGCCTGCGCCCTTCGCATTGGGTGGAATCAATTGGCCAATGATGAATCAAAGCATTCCTCGAAGAACGAGGGTATAATTTTATTCATTTAAAAATAGACAAATCCCCATACCTTGTATTTCGTCATTGAACGTTGACGAGTCACAAAAGACGGATGTCGCGGAAGACAGACGCCATTCTGTCAATGTTAGAGGGAATGTCATTGTCATTGGCTAGGTTCTTCGCGGTCGATGTCTTCCCTTTCTTGCCCTAATTGGAATGGAAGGAGACACGTCTTTGTTCTTTAGTGGAAATGGAATTCTTCATCAAGAGAAAAAGTGTTCTTCCAAGAGTTCTCCCCAAGCTCTCCAATGATTATGCTAACCCAAAATAAAAGAATATCATCCTTATTTTAATGTTGGCATAATTAATTCAATAGAATTGAAACACTCCAAATCAATTAATTATGTTGGTTCACTAAATTAAATGCATGGATTTGACAAGAATTACAAGGGATTCAAATAATTAAATACAAGGGTGTGTTGGAACATTAACGGGAAGTCCAAGAGTTTAAAGGGGTTTCAAGGGTAGTTGAGGGGTTTGAGCTCAAGTGGGCCCCACCACATCATATCCTCCCATGGGAGGTTATGTGGGGGTGGGCCCCACCTTCAACTTCCCCTTGGTGGATAAAACCACCACTTAAATAAAATTATGTCACACATAATTTTTATTTAATTTATTAAGAATCCCCCCAAAAAATTAACTTCCACTGCCAATAAAACACAAGTGCGGTAAAGATGTCCTTTAGAGAATACCTGCACTGTGAGTTTATCGGTGTCCTCAGATTTCAATTTCAAGCAAAAGTTCAAAAGATATAAAAACCCTCATGTACGTTTACTGAACGTACCCGAAAAAAACTTTAGAAATTGATTCTGGGCACACCGGGCCTCAGAATCAAGCGTTGTTAGAAACTACAGACTCGTAAAATTACCATGTATTTAAAAAAAATTCCACAGGATTTCCAGGTCATTACATTATCCCCACCTCAGGGATTTAGGTACCCATAAGCTATAACACATACTAAGGGAACAAATGGGGGTACTGAGCACACATCTGAGCCTCCCGCTCCCATGTTCTCTTCTAGAGGTTCCCGTGCTGCTAGTGAACACGCACCCGAGGAATCAACCATCCACGCAGGACCCACTCTTTTCGATCCTCAATCTCCACTAGAACCTCTGTGAAATTCACCCCATAATTGATGTCTAGCTCCCCATGGTCGATAATGTGGGATGGGTCATGAACGTATCTCCTCAGGTGAGATACTTGGAAGACATCGTGCACCCGGTGCAACTGATGTGGAAGGGCCGGGTGGTAAGACACCTTTCCTACCCTGTTTAGGGGATGAAAAGGTCTGATGAATCACAGAGATAACATTCTGCCTTGGCCAAATATCGGTAGACCTCGTCGAGGTGAGATCCGTACCAAGATGTGGTCGCCATCCTCGAACTCCAGTGGTCTCTGTCTCTTATCAGCATAGGGCTTCTATCTACTTTGTGTAGTCTTCATCCTCTCTTGGATGATCCACACCTTCTCTGTCATAGCCTGCACCATCTCTGGTCCTACAAACGCTGACTCCCCTGGGTCAGTCCACCACAGAGGCAATCTGCAAGGTCGACCATAAAGTGCCTCATAAGGTGCCATCATGATGGTAGAGTGGTAGCTATTATACGTAAACTATACCAAGGGAAAGTGATCCTCCCAACTTTGACCAAAGTCAAGGATGCGCGCACGAAGCATTTCCTCGAGAGTCTGAATGGTCCTCTCAGTCTGGCCATCCGTCTGAGGATGGAAGGCGGTGCTCAAGCGAAGCTGCATCCTGAAAGCCTCTTGCGACCCCTTCCACAACCAGAAAGTGAAACGATCATCTCAATCTAAGATGATCATTGATGACACACCATGAAGACGTAAGATATTATGTACGTAGAGGTGTCCCAAGATCTCTAGTAAGCCCTACTCTCTGATTGTTAGGAAGTTGGCTGACTGGGTGAGTCGGTCGACAATCACCCAGATAGAGTCATGTTCTCTGAATGTACGTGGAAGTCCCGTCATAAAATCCATGGATATCCCATCCCACTTCCACTCTGGGACCTCTAAGGGATGAACCAAGCCTACTAAAACCTGGTGCTCCGCCTTCACTTGCTGACAAGTGAGGCATCACGAGACAAACTCTGCTACCACCTTCTTCATACTTGGACACCATTGTTGTCATCTAAGGTCCTAATACATCTTCACCACTCCTTCATGTACCGCTAGAGGGGAAGTGTGGAACTCCCTCAACACCTCCTCCTATAGTGAAACTTTTACCATGGTACGTCCTCTGAAGAGGATGATGTGCTCCCCAACTTTAAAAACCCATCAGGTGCCTACCCTAAGGATATCTAAGATCATCGCATCTCATAGTCAATATCCCCACACTGTGACTCTCTGAATCAATGAAGAAGTGGAGGAGTGACTATAAGAGACTGTATAAAGGCTTCTCCATTTCTATCCACAAAGGATAACTACAACGTGGACAACTGTTCTGTCACCTTTCCTAAAAGCTGAATGCCTGATCTCCTGCTGAGAGCATAAGCTAAAACGTTCGCCTTCCCAGGAGTATAGAATATCTCGAATTCATAGTCCTGGTGGAACTCGATCCACCATTACTGTCTCAAGTTCAGGTCCTTTTTAATAATATATACCTTAGACTCTGGTGGTTAGAGTAGAATATAAAACACTTTCCAATCAGATTGTGCCGCCACATTTTCAAGGCGAAGACCACTACAACTAACTCCAGGTCATGGGTAGTGTAGTTCTGCTCATGCTGTCTCAACTGCTGTGAACCATTCGCGATCACTACTCACTCCTACATCAGGACACACCCGATTATAGTCACTGATGCATCACAGTAAACTATATACCCTACACCCTCCCCCGATAGCCTCAATATGGGCGCACTGGTCAACCTCTACCTTAACTCTTGTAAGATCTGCTTGCATCTATCTGACAACACGAAGGGTTTACCATTCTTCATCAATGATGAAATTGGTGTTGCAAATTTGGAGAAGTCTAGAACAAATCTCCAATAGTACCAAGCCAGTACCATGAAACTCCACACCTTTGTCACACTCTTGGGTGAATCCCAAGAAAGTACTACCTCAATCTTTGATGGATCCACTGCAACTCCAGCCTCTAAGATGATGTGTCCCAAGAAGTTAACCTCTCAAATCCATAACTAGCACTTTGAGAGCTTACCATAAAACTGGTGCTCTTGGATTATGTTCAGTACTACCTACAAATGGTAGGCATGCTCCTCCTTAGTAGTTGAGTAAATTAGTATGTCATCGATGAAGACTATGATAAAGTGATCGAGGTAAGGTTGGAAGATCTTGTTCATGAGACTTATGAAAATTACTGGAGAATTGGTTACACCAAAGGGAATAACCAAGAACTTGTAGTGGCTATATCGACACCTGAAGGCCATATTATGCACATCCTAATCTTAAAAACTGAGCTGGTGATAGACTGACCTGAGTTCTATCTTCGGGAATCATCATGCTCCTTTGAGCTGATCAAAGAGGTCATAAATTATTAAGAGTGGGTACTTGTTCTTCAAGGTCACCTGATTTAGGAGATGGTAGTTGACACTTATTCGCAAGCTCTCATCTTCCTTCTTGGCGAACAAAATCAGAGATGCCCAGGGTGAAACACTCGTTCAGATAAATCCCTTCTCTTGCATGTCCTCAAGCTGTACCTGCAGCTCACGAAGCTCGGCGGGAGCCATCCGATTTGCTGGAGTAGATATCATTGTTGTCCTGAGGTACAAGTTAATATATAAGTATACCTATCTGCAAGGAGGTAGTCCTAGAACATCGTTAGGTAAAACATTCGCATACTGATCCACCACAACAGGAAAACTTGGACTCCGCACATCAAATGCTCCGAGGATGAGACTAGCCAACTGATGTGTGATCAGCTGCCCCATTCTCTGTGCAAGTCCATCCTGCACTACAAAGGCTCCCTTCTTGCTGGGGAAGGTGAACCTGGTCCCATCCATGCAGATACACCGCACTTTTTACCTAATACAAACAATATGAGCATGAACTGTGGATAACCATTCCATACCCAAGATGACGTTGTAAGTCAATGAAGTCGGTATAAGAAGATCTCAACTGAAGCTCTCACCTCCTAAATTTAGATCACACTGCTGGCACCGGTGTGTAATCGTCGAGTCTACTCCTATAGGAGTCTCTAGCCATAAGGATCGAGCCAACCACTCAGTCGAAATCTCCGTGCTCCAAACGAGGGCAGTGACAATAAAAGAATGACTCACACTTGTATCTATAAGTACTGCAACAAGGGTGGAGTAGACATAGATAGTACCTCGAATCATCTTAGGTGCACTATGGTCGTAGGCCTAGACTTCCTAGAGCTGACCCCGCCTCTGCCCGCCAGCTCCCAGTGGTCGGGGAGGACCTCCTGGTGGTGGTGGTGGCAGAGCCTTGAAATGTCATCCACCACCTACTGCTCGGCCAGCTCCTCGGCAACGTCCACCTGCTCCCGGCAATCCACCACGGTCGAAACTCTACCTCGTCCTGGGAGGTCCCTCTACTATCTATTGCTCATTTTCAAGGTGGTTCGGGTAGTAATGATCCATGTGGCCCTAACCGACACATGCATAGCACTTCCTCCTCCTCGTATAGCTGGATCTGTCTCGTGTGCCATGCACAACCGAACCTATATCCTAGGGCCGCCCACCTGATGGCCTAGTCCTCTTGGACCTCTGTGTCATCTATCTAATGTAGGTTGCAGAAGACTCTGCCACGTGTTTCCCTGTGGTGAGTCTTTCCACTGGTGACTGCTCAGTAAGAAAACTCTCCACTAGAAGGGCTCACTCCAGCACCCCCGCCTACCTCGGAATACTGAGGGGAATTTTCAAAGCCTTGATCTCATGCCTGAGCCCCTTCTTAAAGGTATGGGCCATGAAGAATGGGTCCTGCACCATATCCGTGGAGTAGCGCGAGAGTTCAGTGAACCTCATTGAGTACTAAGCTACTATCATGCTGCCCTTCTGTAGATGAAGTAACTTCTGAATCTGCACCGCACGAGTGGTGGCTGGAACAAAATCGGAGTGAAAGAGACTCTCGAAGTCTGTCCAGAGTAATGATGCCTCGTCATGAACTTGGAGCTTTAGGCTCCACCATCTTCCTATTGCTGCATGTAGGAGACTCGTGGAAAGGATCACCATGAGGTCAGCTGGTGTCCCTACCAATCTAAAAACTCTCATGATCTCCTCCAGCCAATCCTCAGCTTCATGTGGGTCCATCCCTCCCCAGAACCTAGGCGACCTCTGGCGCTGGAACTCATTCAATGCACTCAAGAGGCATTTACTCTTTGCTGCTAGAGACGGTGGTATCAGTGGCACAATGGGTAGTGGTACTGCTGGTACCTCCTCTGTTATGGGGCCCTGCACCGAGGCCTCATCGCTCGGTGGGCTACCATCTCATATGAAAATCGGAACCCTAGCTGGTTGCCTTCATGGGGCCATCCTAAAAAGAAACTGGTGCACCAGGGTTAGACAGTATACCTGGTGAGATGACATAAAGTAATCATGAAGAAAACTTTTTCTAAGGAAACACACATGAAATCAGTGATTTCTTTCACTGAGTCAGAGATCAGAATTTAGATTCCTAGTGTATGGATACATCGGCCACCGTACCAACACCAGTTTCCCTAAACTGATAACCACACCCTGAACACTTAACACCATTGCTGTTAAAAGAATTAGAGTCCATGTTCTGTGGTAGAACCGACTCCTCTGATACCAATTTGTCACAACCCATCCTCGGGGCCCCTGCTGTGACTTTCCCAAGCCCACCTTCCATAGGCTAGGGGCTGGCGATTAGCACCAAATGTGAATCCTTGATAAAATGGGAAGACATTGCCTTTTAACCAGTAACACACACAGAGTTTGAACACAAGCAGTAGAGGCAAAAAGTACTAAAATGGGAAAGTAAGGTGTAATGAATGTCTGTGGCCCAGTATACAAACCCGACTGAACAACAAGTACAAGTATAAGTAAAAAGGAAAAACAGCTCCTGGACCGTCCACCGGGGAATCCTACCTGAAGGGTAGGTACAGAGCTCGAAAAAATCATCCCTGTGGTAAGTCCTGTCTAGTCCAGCTCTGAGAAACCTCCATCCATCACCCTCAGCCTCGATCATTGCTGTCTGTCGTCTATACAGAACACAAAAAGTTACTGGTGAAGCCCATGTAGGGGTGAGTATAACAATACTTAGTAGGGGACGCCGAGACCCCTGAAGGTCTCCCAGAATCCACTAAGGATAAACTGTAGTAGTAAGATGCAATCAAGAAATATCAACCATCCCTACTTAGGTATATGACCATACATATACCTAAGTTACAAGTCACAGTCCGGCTCCAACTCTCGAGCCCAAAAACAACCCAATCCACAGAGGAAGTAAAGTCAAACCCCACGATGATAATGGTTGAAAGACATGAATCATCTCACATAGGTATACATCTTTCATATAGATATAGAAATGATTATATTTAGTCACTGATTCATCTAAGTTGTCAGACCTAAGCAGGATACAGGACCAGCTAAGCTGTCAGGCCCACACAGGATGCAGGACCAGCTACTCTGTCAGACCCACATAGGATACAAGAACAGAAGTCAGAACTATTGGATCCACAGAGGATCTAGTTATAGTATTCATTGTTGTCAAACCCACATAGGATTCCATCTCAGTAGTCATTTTTGTCAAACCCATGTCGGATTCTGGTACAGTAGTAGTCGTTGTCGAACCCACGTATGATTCCAGTACAGTAGTCATTGCAGCCAACTCTAGGGTTCCCGCACACAGCATGCTCGATTCTGGAATGGTCCGATCCTCGAGCAAAGTGTCAATACATCAAAAATCACAAATTCTTGAGTTGATGTATCCTGTAGTTCCGTCTTATCAAAAGAAACCCAATGCGACATACGGTGCGTCAATCGGATGCCCGGTATGAGAGTTATTGGCATTTCCGTTTCAGGGGCCCTGTTGGATTTTTATGTTTGATAAAACCAGGATATTTTCAAAATTTGTCCAAAACTAACTTAGAGTATCAATAATGGTCCTCCTTTATCGTGAGGGTCCCATTTCCGTAGACGACATGTCAATCAGATGTGTGGTCTAGGAGATATTCACATTTAAGCGAAGAGGGGCCCGACCCGTCAAGCCTAGTGGGATGGCGTGTCGGTCCGACCCGGCTCGGCGGGTCCGACCCAGCTAGGGGTCGGCTCGGCCTAGTGGGACATGGCCCACCCATGGACCCGGACCGCACTGCGGGTAGGTCTGGTTCACCCGGCGGCGCCAAGCGGCGCCGCCCCTCCTCTGCCCGGTCGGCCGTAGCCAGCCAGTTCAGCCCGGTGCCTGCGACCCACACACCAGGCTGCAGTTTTTCTCACACAACACCTGTGGGTACTGCTATTGTATAGCCCGGATGACCATAGATAGCTAGTTCGCCCAGCCAAATGGCCCGCGGTTGCGGGCCATAGTCTCCCTCCACACGACACCTGCAGGCGCCCCAGTCTTCGAGCGGGCCGGCCGGTCGTCCCGCAGTCCAGCTCCACGGCGGCCGGCTTGGCCAGCCGCCTCCACACCTCCACCGCGGCGTGATGACACTGCTGCCCTCTGCGCAGAACAACGACGCCACGCCACCTCCGCTACGGCCTGTCGTGGATGCGACCTTTGGCTCCACCGTGTGGTGCGACGACACCGTGCTTCTTAATCCTTCGCGACCCTTCCAGAAGATGTTACTCTTTCGTCTCCGCGGTTCTTTTCTAGCACAGTGCGACGACACCGCACCCTTTCGGATCCGCCTTCGACGTCAGACAACAAGAACCAACGGAGGGGTGTCAGGCTGTGTTTGTTCGGCCCACACCCTCCACATTAGGTGATATCAATTTGACAACAACGAACCAAAGAATTCATAGAAGACCGAGGGTATAATTTTATTCATTTAAAAACAGACAAATACCCTTACCTCGTATTTCATCATTGAAAATTGATGAGTTGCAAAATACGAACATCGCAAAAGAGGGGCGTTGTTCCGTCAACGTTGGAGGGAATGTCGTTGTCGTTGGTGATGTTCTTCACGGGTGATGTCTTCCCTTTCTTGCCCCGGTTGGAAAGGAAGGAGATGCATCGTCATTCTTCGGTGGAAATGGCATTCTTCATCAAGTGAAAAAGTGTTCTTCCAGGAGTTCTCCCCAAGATCTCCAACGATTATACCGACCCGAAATAAAAGAATATCATCCCTTATTTTAGTATTGTCATAATGAATTCATAAGAATTAAAACACTCCAAAACAATTAATTATGTTGGTTCACCTAATTAAATGCATGGAATTGGCAAGAATTCCGAGGGATTCAAATAATTAAATACAAGTTTGTGTTGGCACATTAATGGGAAGTCCAAGAGTTTAAAGGGGGTTCCAGGGGAGTTGAGGGGTTTGAGCTCATGTGGCCCCCACCACATAATATCCTCCCATTGGAGGTTATGTGGGGGTGGTCCTCAACTCCAACTTCCCCTTGGTAGATAAAACCACCACTTAAATAATATTATGTCACACATAATTTTTATTTAATTTATTATGAATCCCAAAAAAAATTAACTTCCACTCCCGATAAAACACAACTGCGGTAAAGGTCTTATTAAGCGAATACCGGCACTGCGAGTTCATCGGTTTCCTCAGTTTTCAATTCTGAGAATCATTTCAAAAGATATAAAAATGCACACGTACATTTACTAAACGTACCCGAACAAAACGTCAGAAATCAATTCTGGGCACACCGGGCCTCGGAATCAAGCGCCGTCTGAAACTGCGGACTCGTAAAATTCCCATGTATTTAAAAAAAATCCATGGGATTTCCGTGTCTTTACATTAATATCATAAATTCATTCAAATAATTGTAGATACTAGTTTTTACAATTGAATATGGTGTCCCCATCTTATATCAGGCAACTGATATTGAATATTGGTGTACTTCCAGGGTTTGTGTGTCATAATCCACTCAATTGGAAATGGACAGGATAACGTCATCACACACTAATATAAATGGGCATGGGTAACAATTAACAAAAAATTACCCTAACTGTCAATACACACAATAAAATATCCACTTTTACCCTCTTATATCGAAAATGTATGCAAAAATGTACCCATCAAATCATTGTAGTACACCATGGGTGGAACCCAAATAGGTGCTATAAGATCGACAATCCCAAGGGATAAGGAAATGTTATCTAGTGAATGGGTGATGTAGGAAGTAGAGGGAATAAATCCATATCCCATACTCATACATCTAGGACCATCTTCCATAGAGGAAATGTTTAACACCCCTCTATATAAGATCAGTCACCATAGGAATGCTGATATTTTGGCCAAACATATTTGTAATAGTGAAAGAGGTTAGTTTTTGCGCTCATTCTATGATTTTTTATTGTGAATGTATATAATGAAACTGAATTTGTGAGTCCTTTATCATAATATTACTTATCTAAGAGTTATCTCTCTATCGTGAACCTAATTGAGTTTAGATACATAAATAAAGGGTTGGATGGGTGTAATTCATATTTTCTTATCTAATTACTTCTTTACATGACACGATGAATCAAATTTCTAGATCATAAAGCTTTGTATTAAAAAAAAGCTAGATTGATTCATCAATTATAGATAAAAACAATCTCACCTCTATTTATAAGGAAATTTAATACTCAATATCTAGAAAAGGTAGACCCATTCAACCTTCCTAAAAAAGACAGAAGCGTTCACCTAAAGTTTTTCCTCACCCGAACATATGTTTTCAACAAACTAATAAGGATGTCATCATGGAAGGAGGTAAATATCCAATTGATGTCCATTTCATTAAATGATTTTAGATTTTTCCGATGGATGCAAATATAAATACAATATCGATGACTAAATATATTATCATGTAATATGAGGAAACACTCTTTGGAGTAGATTATCACATGGATAAGGTAGAGGAAGTGGAAATAATTATAGAGTCCAGTTATTTAGAGGAAATTTTTTAGAATCCATAACACCTTACCTTGAATTTTTTACTCACAGATTATTATATCTATACATATTATATCACCTATAGCATCGCCATCACAATAATAGGTACTGAACAAAAAGGATTCCATCCCCTCACTCCAACTTCTAGAGAGAACAATGGTTGGGACTATATTTATTTCAAAGACCACATATTGAAATGATCAGACATTTTCTATGAGTGAATTAGTCCTATAATTTATTTTGTTTTTCTCGTTGTAACTTTGATTTAGACTGTGCATCCCTTGTCTCCCAAATTACCTCATAAAAATATGTATGAAAGGATATATGTGATTTAATTCACATGAAACCCTAAGAAAATATGATCCATATTTTTCATAGGATTCACCATATATTCATGTTCCTAGGATACATGTGATTCAATTATTGAGTTATCCACATAGATTTAATTAATATCACCGAGAATGGGAGTAAGGGGAAATTTCTCATCTATAATTTTATTAGGAAGAATAGGAAACAGATTCCATGTACCTCAGGGATACAATACTTCAAAAAAGATTCATCAACATGAGGTGATATTTGTGTAGCATTATTTGGTTGATAAAAAGACAACCCTAGTTAATCACCTTCCACAAAAACTATGTGAAACCAAAGGAGGATTGATGGAGGAACAAAAGATAATGAATGATTCCAAGAGCATGGAGGTAGATAAAAATTCTATAGTGGAAAAGTTGCAACTTGTTGAGGAAGAAAAGGAAATAGATATATAATAACTTTTATTATCTATTAATTACTCCATGCTATCAGTTGATGAATTTCACACAATGGTAGAATGTATCATATAACATGTCTTTATTTGTAAAGCTTACTTTTTTATGTTTTGATAACCTAAGGGATATTATATTTTATGGACGTTCGCCTTCATTTTACTAAATAAAAATATCTATTTTCATTCAAAATATTTCTAATCTTATATTCTATCATGATAATTTACTCATAATAATTGGTGAAACTCACATGGATAAATATCAGTAATAATTGAACCCACTTGGACATTGTATGAAGATGGTTATATTCAATCACCACCAGTGTAGATAATATCATAAGTAGATAGATATAGTTTAAGGAAATGGATCCCAAACCTCTATGTCGGATAGTTTAGGGTCACACGATAAGGACTTGTGGGTATTCAAGACAAGGATGTCACATTTTTTCTCTAAAAGTGGGTATGATACCTGAATACAAAACATCACGGGTATTGAAATCCACTTGAATAGTTGGATTATAGAATGTGTAAACTATAACTTGAAACATTTTAATCGTGAAATAACTAGATGGAAAGAATACCTCGAGGATGACTGTTGATCAATATTCGAATGGTGTGTTCCACTATGATGTTTTAAGGCTTTACAAAGATTATAAACCCTTCTATCTAAGATAAATATCTTTCTAGTTGGAAATCATAAATATAAGTAAATGAAAATTTCCAATAAGTGGTTTCCATTGGAGCTTAATTCACTCATTAACAAAATTTATGAAAGGTTTGTGATGATTCAAAAACTCAAGAAATGAATTATGCCTGTAGAGAAATTGGAAATTAAATATGGGTTTTAGAACCCTAAAGGAAATGTTTTATTGTATTAAACACATTCTAAGGAAAGAAGGATGAAACATGATATTGTCCATACATTCATATAGGGGGTAGAAGAGGGTAGAAGGCCTACTCTAACGTTTTCCAAGACCAGTGGATCTAACAATCATAGATTGTTTTATCTATATCTATATGGTGGATAAAAAAACCTTTATTACTTTTTATATTTATTCTATAACATGTTCATAATCCATGATATGACTTTGTGAGCAGTGATTTGGATTCTACTGAAGCCACCCATTGTGAGGTTTTATCCTGAAAATCCATTATTAATCATTCTTTTAAAATTTAAGGTCTTGGAAAATGTACCATTGAATGATGAATTTTAAGTCCATATAGTTTTTTCCAATAGGTTTTAGGATTTAATATTACACAGTGTGTATAAAGAAAACACGACATGTACAACCTAAGTTTCATCCACCTATGTCATTGGTCACACAGTTGGAGATACAGTTGAATCTACACGGCGTGTTTATACCCGACACAATGTGTACTAGAAATATTTCACCAAAAAATGTCGTTTCTAACATAGTCAAAGACATGGTATCTCTAACATGGTGTATAAATCTGGTACATGGTGTGTTCTACCAAAAGATTCCCAACTTTATGTTTCTGTTCACATAGCTGGTCACACAGTTAAAGTTTACCCGTCGTGTACTCAAAGTACACGGAGTATACTTAAGAAAATTTGTTCCTTCTCGAATAGAAGGATACACATCGTGTATTCATCAATACACACTGTGTATTCTGAGTTTTTCCAAATATTAAGCCTTAGAAACTACTCTAGAATCCCATGAAAACACTGAAGCAGACATGAAAGTGCCAATTTCTGATCCATGGGGGCACATACTCCCCACGAATCAGAGCTAGACATCTTATTCATGTAGAACATAGTATAACAGTGCAATCAATCACATGACCCACAAAATTATGATCCATGATGGCCCGTAACACCTCAAGAAACAAAGTATGGAGTCCATTCAAATGATACTTTAAATGTTATCAATGACCTATCAAACAGTAGGTATTCTATCAGTTCATCTATCACAAAATCATTCATATCTAGCACAACATCTATCACAACAACATGAAATAGGTAATGCTCCCTAAATGGAATGACATGAATACATGACATATGATCTCTAGCAAGTTCCTGTATAATGCATGAGATGGCATACCCTCATCTCATTGAGTTGAAACAGAAATAGAACCTCAATAATATTAATGATAACAACACAAAAAATGTTAGTCACCCAATGGTGAAATAAAATCATCTATAATAATTGAAAAACTAGAAAATTGGATTTTCCCTGTACACAGGTTAGCTACTCTCAGGTATAACTTATTACCAACAACCTATTCTTTCCTATCCATGTCTATAGCCTCCAAAAAGTAAGTCAAATAAGAAAATAATTCCCTTTGATGCCACTTTGAAACGTTACAGTTTCAGATGCCACCTAGGAGTGCCCCATACCAGGTTGGTCACATGGACTCAAGTGCATTTCCCTAAACTCCAGAGGCTGCTGACTAGCAGTGAGGGCCTTGGTTGTGATAGGGGGAAACTATTCCCTCATTGGAAGAGTAATACAGTGGAAATAAATAGATAACAGTACATGAAGTAGTAATAATAACATGCCATAGTAAACAGTAGAAGACTGCGAGTAGATCAACAACTAGATCACATATATAAATTATGCATGTCACATATTTATAGGAAAGAAGGTAAACAAGTCACAATTTTGGAATACATTACTAAACCAAAGTACAATGTAAAAGAAATAAATAACCCCAGCTGCATCGCAATCCTCAACATGGTCCCATGCTCTCCATCTCCACACCAATCATGTACCTAAAGTATAAGGGAGCTTTCTATTATCTATACATAGAGTAATATAATCTATTTGGGCCCAAAAACATGACCCAGATAGGGTGTGAGATGAATCCCAGTAGGAAACCACCCAAAGATTTGTGCCTAACAATCAGGGGATATATATAACAGGAAACATGAAAAATAAAGAAACAAACAAGGGTGTACTCAAAACTAAACAATCCTTCTGTTTCATCATCATTAATTTACATTTATAAAAATAATCAACCAACCAACACAAAAAACCCTTTGGGAAGTACTCATAGTTTTACCCCTTGGGATAAGCTTAAACCAAGACTCTATGGGGAAGAACTCATTGTAAATTCCCCCAATGGTCGTTTATCAGTAAACTATAGACAATTTTGGAAAGTACTCAACTTCCAATTCCCCCTGTGGTCTTTTAGCATTTAACTACATACAATCTGAAGGAGCACACATGTCCTCCCCCCTATGGTCTCTCTACATAAAGATTAAAACAAACACTTTGGGTAAGCCCTCAACATCCATTCCCTCTATCTTCTAAATACACTAGGTCACACATCCCTTAGTCGACCGTGTAACTGACCGTGTGACTAATGACACGAGCTGGAAAAGTATTTTAAGAACATGCTATATCCAAGTAGAACATTCCATGTTTATGGGGTGTCACACGACCAATGTTTCCAGGAGAACACGCCCATGTAAAGTCTTAAGGGAACACACCGAGTAGGGGTTATACACGCCGTGTATTCATGCTTTGAAGAACTTGAAAGCCTTCCTTCTTTTGTTCTTTTCCTTCAATTCTATGTTTTCAATCTATGATATTCTTGAACAATGGTGTGCGCTTGACCTTATAGAGTCATTACACTGATACATCCTCCAGTTGTATGCTAGATGTAGGGTAGTGATCAGATACCAGACATGGTATAGTGGGGACTACTAGTAGATCCACCTGTCGTGCCTGTCTTGGCACCATCCATTATTCCAGATATTGGTGCCAATGCACAGTTCCGAGAAGGATTAATGAGGTTCATGAAGAACTTTAGGGGAGAACCGCATCTTGCCCCATTTATTGTAGAGTTTACACGGTTTTACAACAACATCATCCTCCCTTTTTATTAGGGGATGGAGGAACTTAGGCTATTGAGTCATAGTTAGAAGCCCTACTATAAATCTTCGAGCATCTAGACACACCTCCCGAGAGGAGGTTGAAGATCGCTACATACATGCTTTAGTATTCTTCCAAGTGATGGTGGGATGTTATCTCACAAGTGGGACTCTAGAAAGTTATGGATTGGGTTGAGTTCTAGTTTTCCGTCTTCAATTAATTATACACTGATACTTTGAGGGCCGATCTTGCCCAAGATTTATTGATTTTGGAGTAGGGTACTCTCTCAGTTATGGAGTATTCTTCTTGCTTCACAGAGCTGTAGTGCTTCAAATCCATTCTGAAAGGTGATGAGTTATTTCTAGAATGGATGTTTGAGGATGGTATCAGGCACAACATCCAATATTAGGTGAAAATATTTAGGTTGACTTCCATAAGTTCCATAGTAAACTAGGAATTGATCATAGAGCACAACCTGAGGGATTCTGGAGCCTTGATCTAGGGCTTCTCGATATCTATAGTTGGTACCATTTCGACTAAACGCAGGAAGCACCACAGGGAGTCTACTCATGGAGACCTGAGGAGATTGGATAATCCTTCAGACAGCCAAGTGGTATGCTAATAGCGTGGGAAGAGCAGGAATACAAGTACACATTTTTCAAGAGACCGAGTGGAGTGCTGATCTTGCAGAAAGATGGGTTATCTTCAACATTTCAATCAGTTTTTCTCACCAACAGCTAGTGATAGAGGTTCTTCAATGACTTCTTGTTCAGGATTAGGACCACCAATTTCTCATCATTTTAGGAACTGGAGTTCTTCTGGCCATTCAGACCGAGGTGGAGGTCTTGGATGTGGTAGCCATTTTCTAGGCTTTTAGTGACAACATGGTGGATTAGCTCAGGGTGGTCAGACAAGGTCACAAGGCTACAATACAGGTCAAATTTGTTTAGTGAAGCAGCCCCAGTTGGAGTAGGATCCAAGACCCTCTATAGTTAGGGGTACTATTCTAGTTGACTCAGTTTTATTATCTACACTTTTTGATACAAGAGCTTCTCATAGAATCATATCTGTTTCTATTGTGGAGAACCTTTGGATATGTATCATTAATTATAATGATATCAGGATTCTAGACACTCTGTTGGGGACTAGAGTGACTAGTGTATGTCAGTTCAAGGAGTTCCCCCAAGAGGTTGGTGGGTGTCACTTCTTATGGGACTTCTATGTCTTAGAGATGACAAGATATGATGTCATACTCAAAATAGACTGCTTAGTTCCCTTCCAAGCCGTGGTTGATTTTTATCACCATAAGTTGAGTTTCTCATCACTATATGTGGTTTTTTTTCTACACAAGGGTTATGGGATGTCTATATGAACAGAGCTGGATCTGAGCATCCTAGGTTGGGAGGAGTTACATCCCAGATTTCTAGTCTATATCTGGATGACTCGGGGACTTCAGAGATGGAATTTTCTCCAATGGTGGATCATTTTAGGGATGCCTTTCAAGAGGACATTTCAGGTTTTCCTATGGAGTGAGAGGTGGAATTTTTTATTGAGTTTGTGCTAAGACAGGAATTAGTGTCCATTATTCCTTATAGTATGGATAAACTTGAGTTATTGGTGCTCAAGAAGCAGTTAGAGGAGTTACAGGAAAATGGTTTCATCTGACCCATTACTTCTCCTTGGGGTTTGCCTATCCTTTTTTGCATAGAATATGGATGGTACCCTCATACATTGGGAGGATTATCAGAAGCTGAACTAGTTGACAGTCAATAACCAACATCCCTTGACAAGGATCAAAGATCTCTTTAATCAACTTCTAGGATCTTGGGTGTTCTGGAAGATCATATTGAGATCTATTTATCATCAGTTTAGATTTAGACCATCTGATATATCTATTATAGCATTTCAGAACAAGGTATGGTCTATAAGTTTATGTATTTATGTCCTTCGGTCTCACGAACACACCTGAAATTTCTATGGAACTGATGAACTTAGTGTTCTATCCATACTTGGATTCCTTCATGGTGGTTTTTTGTGGACGACATCTTGGTGTAATATCACACTCGACAAAACCATGCTACCCATCTTGTTATCATTTTGAGTACACTGAGAGAGCATCAATTATATGCTAATCTATCAAAATTCCACTTTTGGAAGGACTAGATTCACTTATTTGGTCATATTATCTCAGAGACAGTTGTATCGGTAGACCCAGAGAAAGTGAGATCCATATTTTCTTGGGAGATTTTGAAGAATTTATTTGAGGTATGGAGTTTTCTAGGTATAGATAGTTACTATAGACGTTTCATAAAATACTTTTCTAGCTTAGAAGTTCCACTGACAGGCCTAACTAAGAAGGGTGCGAAGTACCTATGGATATATTCCCATGATTCAACCTTTCAGGAACTGAAAGGGAGGCTGAGTTCTGCACCAATACGAGTTCTTATAGATCTAGGAATGAGATATACAATTTACTGCAATGCTTTAGGTATCAGACTGTGAGGAGTAATTATGCAAGGGTAAGGAGTCGTTGATACCAATCTCGGCTGTTGATCCCACATGAGAGGAATTACTCAACACTTGATCTTGAGTTGGAAGTGGTTGCTCATGATCAGTGTTATTGGAGAAATTATCTTCTGGGAGAGAATTTTGTGGTTTTCACGGATCACAAAAGTCTGAAGTACATATTTACTTATCACGATGTAAATCTGAGACAACGAAGGATGATTAAGTACCTTTAGTCCTTTTATTTTGAGCTTTCCTACATGCATGAGAAAGGTATCTCAGTGGATGATGCATTGAACATGAGGACTCAAATACAATTAGTTTTGGAGGCCAGTAGTGAGTGAAATATTATGGCTCCATTCATGGAGATGCATTTGGAGGTGCACGATAGCTAGGGGAAGACATTTCATTCTTATGTTGTTGTTGCCTCTACTATTCTAGATCAAGTGAGAATGAGACTGCTATAAGATTCCGAAGGCCTAGTCGTACGAGAGAGTGTGTCAGGAGAAGAACCTATTCCTAGATGGAACATAGTTGAGGATGAGATCTCTCACTTTTAAGGACTTGTATGGGTGTCAGCAGATATACACGATGAGATGATATGGGATTTTTACTCCTCAATTTGGCCAGTTCATCCTCGGGTCACCAGAATGTTTCGAGATATACACTGTCAGCATTTGTGGCTAGGTATGAATAGATATGTTGCAGGCTTTGTCATGAGGTGTTCCAACTATCTGTAGGTGAAGGAAAAGCATCATCGACCAGCAGGGCTTTTAAAGTAGTTACCCATTCCTGAGTGGAACTGAAGTGATGTTTTAATGGAAATCGTGACAGGATTACCTAGGTCTCCTAGAGGTAATGATGCAGTTTGGGTTGTCGTTTATAGACTCATAAAGGTTGAAAACATCTTACTGATCATGGAGACCTTCAGTGTTGATGAGCTGGGAAGGTTGTATATTCAAAAGATTGTACATTTACATGGGGTTACTCATTACATAATTTCAGAAAGGGATTCATGTTTTACTTCTTGGGTCTGAAAGGGACTATAGAGAGCTTTGGGTACACGGGTACTTCTGAGTACAACTTACCATCCCCTGAAATATTTTCAAACTGAGTGTATGATATAGGTGCTGGAGGACATGATACAAGCATGTGTCCTAGATTTTGGAGGTTCTTAAGAGAAGAACATACCCCTTGTGGAGTTTTCCTACAATAATATTTTTTAGGAAACTATTCAGATGGAACCTTATGAGGCATAGTACGGTAGGCCATGTCGATCACCCCTATGTTTTTTGAAGGTAAGAGAGGTATTTATGCTAGGACCTCGTCTTTTCTAAGAGACCAAAAAGTTGGTGGAGTTGATTTAAAAGAGGATAACTACTATACAATCCCGACATTAGTCATATGATGATCCACAGAGACAACCTCTAGAGGCCGAGGCCGGAGAACCTTCTTTCCTAAGTGTCACACCAAAGTTGGGACACAGGAGGATTAAGAGAAAAGGTAATCTTTCACCGAGATACATTGGGCTGTTTGTGGTTTTGGATAATGTCAGGATTGTTTCCTATCAGTTGTAGTTACCTCAGAGGTATCGGGATATGCACGATGTCTTCCTCGTTTCATAGTTGAAGCATTACTTCTCATACCTATCTCATGTTTTTAAACCCAAGGAGGTTGATTTGGAAGTGGATTAATCATTTTAGGAGCATACTATCTCAATTTTTATAAAAGCATGAGGGTTCTCTATGGCCGGTCTTCTCCTCTGGTACTGGTGCTATGGAAACACAGGTGTGTACGAGACGAGACTTAGGAGAGGGACACCGATGTACGATCGCTATGGTCAAGGCTATTCAAGGATTCTCCTTCGTCACCTTCTTTGGGAAATTTGGGGACTGATTTATTTAAGGGGGGGAGTTTATAAGAACCTATATCTTCTTTCAAGTATGTATATTGATTTCTAGTGTTTTTGAGAAAAAGTGGTGTTTCTTGAAATTTAAGGTGTACATGCCATGTACCCAGTTGCCACGGGTATCCGTGTACTAGTCTTTTAACGGTTGAGTACCTGGCCATGTGTGGTGACCTAGACACCTTTTAAATCGATGGACAATTAAGGCATGTACACAGTGTCTACACTAAAGGAAAACACCATGTACTTTTCTCTTTTATTTATTAAATCTAACAGGGATCACGTCTCGTTTATAGAACACCCTTCTTCTAGATTTGTCTTGTCCAAGAACCACCGAGAACAATTATTCTTCTCCAAGACCGCGACCCACCGTCCGTGCTCCGAATCAACTGTTGTCGATTGCATTGGAATTTCCACGACGAGTACATCCTTCTTCGGGAGAATCTTCTCTTATTTCCTCCTCTTTTTTTAGATATCTATGGTTGAGAATTTTTAACATTTTAGTAGATATATGGTGTTATAGATCAATTCAAAGGCCAAGGTTCAACTATATGAATTTTATAACATCAAGGAAGGTGGTTTGTGACTTTCTATAGTTTTTCTTTGAATTATATGTGCAAAATTTCTCAATACCCCAGTTTGGGGTGTTGTGTGTTTTGGGAATTTAACCCTGTTAATGAAAGCTTCTATTTTTTCATGAGTAGGGATGTTGGGATTTTGAATAGGTTTTATTTTCCATGTTATGGATTTGTTTACCCTTGTTTGAGTATTTTGGCCATTGGTTCCAGAACTGTTTGTTAGGGTGCTTGTTTTTCATGCCAGGTGTTGCTTGTATGGAGTGATATTATCTGATATGCCTGTGATATGAATTTTAGCTATTTATCCAAGTAGTATATTCATATTAACATTGGTTTCAGGATATTGTTTGTGTACTATTGACTTAAATATGGATTTGGGAACATGGTGTAGTTAGACTATAGGGGGAATGGATGTTGAGGGCTTCCCCAGAGTGTCTGTTTTACTTTTTACGTTGCGAGTCCATAGGGGCGATGGACCTGTGTGCTCCCTCAAAGTGTGTGTAGTTCAAAATTGTGAGAACACATGTGGAATTGGAGGTTGAGTGCTTCCCTGTAGTTTATTTTGTTTTCCGATAAAAGAACATAGGGGGAACTAATGGTGAGTGCTTCCTCATATAGTCTTTGTTTAAGCTAAACTAGAGGGGTTAGACTATGAGTACTTCCTAGAGGGTTTTATGTGTTGTTTGGTTGAATATTTGGATAAATGTAAATGAATGTAGCTGAAATAGTAGGATTGTTTACTTTTGAGTACATCCTTGTTTATTAATTTATTTTTCATATTTCCCACTATATATATTCACTGATTGATAGCCACAGATCATTGGGTGGTTTCCTTCTGGGATTCATCTCACAAAAAATATGGGTCATGTTTTTGGGCCGAAATAAATTATATTGCTACAACTATTGATAAGTTAAACCTATCTTCTACTTTATATTCATGATTTGAGTGGAGTTGGAGAGAATGGGACCTAGTAGAGGCTTGCGATGCTACTAGAGTTATTTATTTTTTTCCTTTTTTACTTTGGTTTAGTACTTAATTCCAGCATTGTGACTAGTTTGTATGATTTCCAAGACATATTTTACTTGAATAATTTATATATGTGCCCTAGTTGTTGATCTACTGGTAGTCTTCCACTGTTTACTATGGAATGTTATTATTACCGCTTCCTCAACTGTTATCTATTTATTTCCATTGTATTTCTCTTCCTATGAGGGAATAGTTTTCCCACTATCACACCCAAGTCCCTTGCTACTATTCGACAACCTCTAGTGTTTTGAGATATGTGCTAGAGGCCTTGTAACCAAACAGATACGGGGCACCTCTAGGAGGCACCTAAAACCAGGACGTTACACAACATAATTTATAATTCTAAATAAGGTCTACAAAGTTTTTGGAAAAAAATATTTGTGAAAGTAATTAACATTAATTACAATGATTAATGTGAAATTAATATTAATAAGGGACAAACATTTAATCTTAAGGTCCCTAATAGCCTAGAAAATTTTCCACGTGATACTTTTTGAAATATTTATACCATACATTCCCTTGGATTACAATTTTACTATTATGGGTCTAAGAACCTGATTTTTCACAAAGGAATGGATTCTTTAGATTTCAGTTTGATTATTTATATTGGACCTAATATAGATTTATAAGGAGTTATCGAAGGTCTTAGGGGCGTCCATGGATTTTTTAGTGCTCGAAACCCATATTTTTTTGAGAAATGGGACTTGTCCCATTGTTAGAGAAAACCATGGGGGTAGGTCACACTATTAGATATAAACGTAAATAAGGTCTATATTTTTATGAAGAGCGATTCTGTATGGTTGGTTCACAGTTTCCCTAACCATGAGTGTGATCCGTTTTCCTAGGAACCCATGCATGGCTTGCACAAAGTTTTTCAAACTATGTGGAAAAATTGCAAAAAAGATAAATTTTGGGTAATTTTACCATTTTCACCTTAATGATGTAATTAAGCTCCTCCTTCCTCCCTAATCCAAATTCCAGTGGGATTTGCCACCATTGCTCTCATTTTGGAGGTTTTTATAGAAATTTTCTTTGGATCTATATATATCATTCATTCGAGATATATTAGAGCTTCTGTTCACCATGTTAGTTTCGCAATGGTAAGTACTCAAATCCATTTGAGGCTTTCTTATTGTCTCTTGCTCTCGACTTAGTTATATATGTGTGAGAATTTTTTCCTTTATCTTAGATCTACTATATTATAAGACAAATTAGAGGCCAATATAGATGTATAAGAGTTTTATGATTCTAGGGTGGTTGTTCTATAACTCATCCCTTTAGTTTATTGATTTTGGAATTTTTTGTGGGGCACACTGATTTCATCAGGTTCTATTTATTGAATTTATATGTCATGATTATAATCATTAGAACTTTATGGTTTTGATCTATAAAAATATATGACTACATGATGGTGGTTATGTCCAAAATTCCAAACATCCCATGTTTGATGATATTCCATAGTTTAGTTTTAGTGTTTGGAACTTCTTATCCATCATTTGAATGTGCTCAAGGTTGACGTCACTAGTGGTATGACTCCTTATAAAAAATAAATGTTATATTAGGTAACGGTGAACGGAAAGTTCCATGTCATGTCCAATTGACCCGTCTAAGGTATGTGATTCAAATTACAATTAAATGTCAATGAGAAATTGGAATGTATACTATGTATATGACTTGAACTTATTTATATGTGAATGAATAATAAGTTTCATGTATGTGTCACCCCTTACCATGTTGGTGGAAGGTAGGGGAGTGATCCTTAATTATTTAATATTCCTTAAATGGATTTAATAAATGTTTCAAGAAACTTGGACTTGTCACAGTGATGAAAGGAAAGGATTGAACCAAATGGATTTATTGATAATTATGAATTGACTAAAGGGTTGTATGCTACATGGACTTATCACCCTAATGAAAGGAAATGCTTAAACCTAATGAAATATTATGTGACCAAATTATTAAATAGAAATGGCCTGACTCGAACTCACCTTGATTTCTTATCGAGGAATTCCTAGAGCACATGGGAACCCCATTCCTATTCAAGGATGATAATTTCTTAGGTTGAGACCTACCTAGATATCGATCCATGTCTATTCTTGGATTCCATATACGAAACCATTGGATCCCTCACATAGTATTCAAGGTTGCCTTGTACACACTCCTTGGATACAACATTTTAAATTATGTGCCATGGTTGAAGCCCATAGGGCCCAATCACTCATTTTACCCATCTTACCTTGGATGATCACCTGTTATTAGATAGGTAAATTATTGTGGAATGACTTGGAATATTCTCCTTGGATTACACTCTTACCCTTAGCTTGTCTATAGTTATTACTAACATGGAGACCCTTTGAGGTCTATGTTCCCATAGTTATTACCATGGAACTTAATTATTAAATATCATTATAGGTTGCCGCATTATAGTTTGTATCCTTCACTATTGTAACATGATACCTTTTTATAAACTAGTAATAGTAAATTAATGAGATGGTTACATGTTAAAATACTAACCAAGTGATGAAGAAGATACTTGGTTATTTAGTTACAGTATACTAAATTACTTTATATATGTATGATTTCACATTATTACATTTCTATTACAAGGGTTGGATGTTATAGAAACTACTGTTGGTGGACCACTGAGATTTATCTCACACCCTCTCTGGGCACCGTTTGGTACTCCAGGAAGATTACATGAATATAGGTGTTGATAAAGGGATTAATAAGCCATCAAAAACTTGATTGATTACTATTTTGGATGGATCTTAAGAACTAATGACTGAGCTGAAGCTCAGGATACTTGGGATAGACTTTTTATTTTCATTATACTTTTATGGAACATGTTATTCCTATTTTTCTGTTTGCATGTTTTCCAATTTTCTGGTGACATGACACATTGTCATTAGTATTCTATTGGATTAATTTATTGTTATCATTTTTGTAACACCCCGAGCTTCCACGATACGCTTCTCATTCAATAATGCAATAGCGTGTGTTGTACGCAACCTAGAGCTCTAGCACACACCACAACTAATTAAACTAGCCGTTGTGAATAGTAATACCTACTTTTTGAAATTTTATAAATTTTATATTTCAAAATGGACTTCACTTTTGTATTCCCAATATTGAAATTAGCCTATGTTGAATTTTTTGTAATTTTCCGAGAACTTCCAAATTTTTATGAATAGTGAAAAATACTTAAAACAACTTTTTTAATCAAAATAATTTATAGTGATAAGTTATACTATTTAGTGGTTTTAAGGTACAATTAGAATATATTTTTACCATTTTATCCAATGGTGGTCATTAAAGTTAATTTAACATTGAAATTGGACATAAACAATTGCCAATCTTTTGATATAAATTGTTTCTTAAAAACACGCTATTTGTTGTGACAGCGGGAATTAATTATAAAATTAATTAATGCAACTAATATGTTTGGAATTTTGTAAAATAGACATCATTTTTCAATTCGGAATATCAATTATAGCTTAGGGTGAAATTTTGGCCTTATTCTGAAAAACTTCAATTTTTGATGAATAGTGAAACCACTAAGTGGTTGTTAAATAACTGATTTTTCGTTTAAATGAAATATTACCACTTCTGTGATTTGATTTTCAAAAATCCGACATACATGGTTGTCATTAAGAAGTAAAATGTGGTTCAATGGGATAAAAATAATTTTTTGGTGAATAGTAACTTATTAAGTTCTTAATCGCGATTAGTGGTAATTAGGGTAGTTTAAGGTATAAATAATACTTTAATAATATTAAATGACCTAGACACATGTCCCAACCTCATTGGTTGTGTCATGGCCGACCAAGACAAGCCATGGCCTAACTTGGGGACCCCATGGATCCACTTTTGTTGGGAAATAACATAAATTACTTTTTATTTAATGTTAAAGTGAAAATGACACTAACATAAAGTGTTTTACTAAAACAATTTTTAAGTAGGGTTACACAAGTCCAAATTTTGATTATAAATAGTCATTTGAAAGCTAAAAGGATTTCCTATATCATAGTATTTTTTTTATAATTTTTAGACATTAAATAAATTTAATTATTTATGACATAATAATGATGCAGCGATGACATCATTATTTGACGATTTAAATAAAATGAGAAGATAATGCAAAATCCGAGGCTTACACTTGTCCAAAGCCTATTGGATGAAGATATTTCGAAACCTTATCACCTTAGCCTCGAATTATATAGATGTGGGACCTTTAGAATCCGAAAAGCATTTTGAAATAATGTAACATTTCATTACTTTCCAAAAGTGCCCCTCCTCTCCACTTATAAAAGGCCCCCACCTCTCCCACCTTATTCACACCATCAAGCCATTTGGCTCGGCCAACCTCTGCCCAAATACTCTCCCAACATTCCTTCCTTACTCCTAGAAACCTCACTTTGGGCAGAACTCTTCCCAAGGAAGCCTTTAGCTCAAATCAAAAAGAGTTACCCGATTTTGAGGTAATGTCTTTTCTAATGTTGTTTTGTTTTATTTTTCTTCTCCAACCCCCTAAACTCTTTTTATTCATTTCTTTTGTAACAACACCAGTATCCTCAATATACTAGGATGTTGTTATAAGAAGGATTCGAGCTACACTTACACACACCTACATCTTATGGTTAAAGAACATACGGTTTCTGTGGATGGCGAATTTCTGCCTCACGAAACGATGATTGTTCAACACTCATATAACACCTCCAAAGGTGGCCATTAAGATGTCACTATTTTTATATATGATATATAATATGTTTTTGTTTTACTTATGCTTCTGTATTTCTCATTTATGGCATACTTTATGATTTCCATTATGGGTAAAACGCGATAATTTCATTTTAGGAAGTGCGGACTACCGCCCCCTCAAAGTGATTTGAATCGTTAATGCCATGTGTGGGATGTATAAAGGATGGAGTAAATGGTATTATACACTATATTATACTGGAATTATATTATACATTTATATCATTATGATTTCATTCCATTAAATATGAAATTGAAATGAAAGTAGCGTTCATGCGTACGTACGGCTTACCGTCTCCATGAACGGTGCATTTCATTTCTTACCTCTAAATGTTACGTAATATTATAAATGAATGTATATACTGTATATATATGATATATATGATATCTACATCATTAATATAATTCTGGATATAATGGATATTTCACCACATGAACAACTTATAATTATAAGAAGTTTATTGTTGACTCATGTACCAAAGATCGACAAAACGACCGTTATTAACTTAAATAATTACATAATGTTCATAACATTGTAATAAGTGATATAAAAAGGATAATGAAATTGAAAATGGTTCTTAATAAGGTAGATATTAACTCTAGTTTATTATTCAGGAGGTTAAAGAACGGTTGAGTCAAGTCGGACACAAGGTAAGGGAACTTCTTAACCCAATTTTCGTTCTTTGGGTTAATATCCTACTTTCAAATTATGTCATGATATTATTATTTCATATCCTGTATTTGTACATTATTTATGTGTACTTGTAGTGAATACACATAATAGATCTATTTTATTTTAAAAATGCTCTTTGTAAGGGAACTTCTTAACCCAACTTCCATTCTTTGGGTTAATCTCCTACTTTCAAATTATGTCATGATATTATTATGTCCTATCTTGTATTTTTACATTATTTATGTGTACCTATAGTGAATACACATAATAGATATATTTTATTTAAAAATTATCTTTTAAAGTACTTCGTCTCAATCTCCTTTCATTGAGGCATATTTGGTTTTATACACAATTTTCATTTATACGGTGTATAAACCCCTTTGACTTTTACGTTTGTACAAAAGGAATCTTTTTATACGAAGCGTTTTGCTAAACGAAAAAAGGGAATGTTTTTCTTTCCGTACTTATGCGGCGACAATGACTTCTCCGCCGCCGTGACCATTATTTGAGTTTCTGCTTCCTTTACAATCCATCACTTTTTTTTAATGAAAAATAAATACAAAGTTCTAAAATTCTTTTATTTTGGTATTGAAAATGGTTTTGAAAGAATTTTTACTATATCAATGTGTTGTATTGATATCTTGTGATTGAAATGTGGAAATGTTATGTTTCCTTTATGCATGTTTTATGTGATATGATTATGTTATGGTTTATGATATGTTTAAACCTATTCATATGAGGAATGCATTGGACTTAATAAGTGACGGGTGGAGCCCGCTATAGCTCCTCGATGCATCGGCAGGTCTCATGAGACAAACTAGTGTCTTGGCACAAGGCCTTGACAAAATCTTATTTGTAGTCTTGGCACGAGGCCTTGGCTATGTGGTTATGATAGTCTGGCATTATGCATTCCATCATTATGAAAGTGGTTATTGATATTGCATGTGATTATTCGACCAGTAGAATATCCATGTGAAGAAGTAAATGGCATTATCTCATTTTACTTTTGCCATATTATGTTGAAGTTCATGTTTAAAAGGCTTTTGTTTTAGTTATACATTGCCTTAAATGTTAAGGTTTATTTATGAAAGCTTCCGCATTATTGTTATCCTTACTGAGCATCTGAGCTCACCCCTTTCAATGTTTTAATATTTTCCAGGATGTGAAGAAGTATTTTATGAATGACCTGCAGGGATAGTCGGAAGAGGATATGAGTGTGGACTATGGAGACTTTGTTATTGTAGTTTTTCACTTTTTGATGTAATGAAAGACTTATGAATGTATCTAGTGTTTCCAAGGCTACTAAACTAATCGGTCTTTCGAGACTTGATCCTTTGTGATCATGCCAATGTTACGAAGTAATGCACCGGCTCTGGGTAGCTGGGGTCGGGGCGTTACAGTTGGTATCAAAGGCAGTTTAGTACTAACCTTGGAATCTAGATTTAGATAAACTCTGATTAGAGCACATAGCCCGAAGATAGAATTTGAGGATTAGTATAGAAGAACTTCCTAGAATTTTGGTATTGTAGAGATTTTGTGAGTTTTCCGAGCAATACATCCCTGTCTGGATACGAGCAGGTAGAGGCGGCTCTGGCACAGATGTACCTAGGGGTAAAACCCGAAAACACTGCTTTGAGCTAGACTCGAACGGGAACTGGTGCACGACAACGGGCCTTGCTGCACTCTTGGTTATGACACTCCCGGGGGATATGCTTAGGATAATTCTCATTTTCTTTACAAACCATTATGTAAGGTTTATGAGTACATACTTCCTCAAAGGAAACATTTCTTTTTATGATTATGGATTATATCCATAAATAGTTCAATTTATGTTAAGTATTATACAAGTATGGAATTATGTATTTTGATTCATAAACTAATCTGGATTATGCCATTGTTTAGAAATGGCGCCTAGTAGAAGGAATGGAAACTGTATCAATGCACGAACTCCGTGTAGGGATTGCCCTCCTGCTCAAGATAATTATTGTGGACCTGGAGATACAACTGGTGCTGATCAACTTATTACCATACTGGGACAACTCACGCAGGTTATGAATAACAACCTTACTCGTATGGAGCACCCTGATCCGCAACGTGGAGGATCAATGCTAGACCGTTTCATGAGGCAACAACCGCCAACCTTCAATGGGAGTACAAATCCTACAATAGCTGAGCAATGGATAAATTCCTTAGAGAAAATATTCCATGCCTTGGGGAGTAGTGAAAGGGAGAAGGTTGTCATGGCAGTTTACCGCCTCACTGGAGATGCCGATCAGTGGTGGTCACTGATTCAAAACACAAAGGAAGATGATGACGTATCGAATATGGAATGGAGAGAGTTCAAAGAGTTGTTCTTAGAAAAATACTTTCCTCGTGACCATCGAGCAGATATGGAAAGGCAATTTCTGAGTTTGAGGCAGAAGGAGGATGAGAATGTCGCAAAGTATGAGGCTAACTTTACAAGGTTAGCGAGGCATGCTGCCGATTATATACGTAACCCAAGAAGTAAGATTGATCGTTTCTTTGATGGGTTAAAACCATTTCTCCGTCGAGCTCTAGTGTCACAATCTTTCTCAACATACGAAGATATAGTCTCATGTGCTATCAAGACAGAAAAGGAATTCTCTAAGTCTTATGACAACAAAGTAAAGCAAGAGAAGAAGAGAACGGTGGAACAAGAGGCAGATAAAGGGAAAAAGGGAAAGAAGGATTTTCCATTATGTGATAATTGTGGGAAGAATCACCCTGGTACTTGCTTAAAAGGAATGGGAGTCTGTTATAAATGTGGAGAAAAGGGTCACCAAGCTCGTGATTGCAATGGAAAGAAAGAGGCTGTCAAAGTTGAATGCTACAATTGTAGGGAAACAGGGCATTATGCAAATGAATGTCCTAAGCGTCAAGGAAACTTACCTCAGAAAAGGCCAAGGGATCAAGGCCAATCTTATGCTGTGACTACAGTTGAAGCGGAATAATTAATGTATTGGTGCTTTTGGACTCAAGGATTATATTCTGGTTATTAGAATAATGTGATATATATATAAGGATTGTACTGCAGTACTTGTTGGTTTCAGTAAGGTTTTAATATGATTAAGGTAATCATATTTTTAGTATGTGATAATAAGAGAAACTTTTCTTTGTTTGGGGAATCTGATGTTACAATTGAATTTGGAATTTAGAGACCTTTTAGAGAAAGTCTGGATGAAGGTATTTTGGATAACTATAAAGGTTGGAGTGGATTAAGTTGAAATTTGGATGGTATTGTTTAAGGTTAAAAAATTTATGAAGATTATTTTTGGAATAGTATAGTACTATATTTTTAGGAAAAGGACAACCTGCAGGGTGGGGAATAACCCGTCGCGTCGGACAAAGCTGCAGGAATCGAACCCACAATCATAGTGCGACAAGCCTTTATTTCCTACCACTAGCCTACAGGAAGTCCCTGGTTATTACAAAATCATTTTACTAATCTAAATGGTATGTGTTAACATTTGGAACCTTATACAATTAGGATAAATAGAATATTTTTGAGTTCCGTTACCATTTGGAGTAAAAGTTGGGTTTGTGGTAAAAATTTATTAACGAATGAAAGTATACATAACAAGTATGTATATTCCCTTACGTTCTTAGTAAATCTCCTAAATAAATTCCTCAACATTATAAAAGGTAACTTAAAACAAAAATGTTGTCGGTTAACTTTTCCAACTGGGGATTCAATGACCGTTTAACCAATCACAAGTTTGTGATTTTCTTATGGTTAAACTTTCTCCTAATCCTATTTTCTATAACTCTCCATCAGACCTTGATGGTTTGTTTTTCTTCCATATCCATATTTTCATAGAATCCTAGAATGGGCTATATCGGGTGACCTTTGTACTCATCCTGCTTTCTTTTAATGTTATATATTTATTAACCTTATTTCCGATGTGGGTTTTCCTAAAAGGTATTTTCTCTTTTCAACCTTTTTTTTTCAAAGAAAAATTTCAAATTGCGAGGACGCAATTTATTGAAGGAGGGTAGAATGTAACACCCCGAGCTTCCACGATACGCTTCTCATTCAATAATGCAATAGCGTGTGTTGTACGCAACCTCGAGCTCTAGCACACACCACAACTAATTAAACTAGCCGTTGTGAATAGTAATACCTACTTTTTGAAATTTTATAAATTTTATATTTCAAAATGGACTTCACTTTTGTATTCCCAATATTGAAATTAGCCTATGTTGAATTTTTTGTAATTTTCCGAGAACTTCCAAATTTTTATGAATAGTGAAAAATACTTAAAACAACTTTTTTAATCAAAATAATTTATAGTGATAAGTTATACTATTTAGTGGTTTTAAGGTACAATTAGAATATATTTTTACCATTTTATCCAATGGTGGTCATTAAAGTTAATTTAACATTGAAATTGGACATAAACAATTGCCAATCTTTTGATATAAATTGTTTCTTAAAAACACGCTATTTGTTGTGACAGCGGGAATTAATTATAAAATTAATTAATGCAACTAATATGTTTGGAATTTTGTAAAATAGACATCATTTTTCAATTCGGAATATCAATTATAGCTTAGGGTGAAATTTTGGCCTTATTCTGAAAAACTTCAATTTTTGATGAATAGTGAAACCACTAAGTGGTTGTTAAATAACTGATTTTTCGTTTAAATGAAATATTACCACTTCTGTGATTTGATTTTCAAAAATCCGACATACATGGTTGTCATTAAGAAGTAAAATGTGGTTCAATGGGATAAAAATAATTTTTTGGTGAATAGTAACTTATTAAGTTCTTAATCGCGATTAGTGGTAATTAGGGTAGTTTAAGGTATAAATAATATTTTAATAATATTAAATGACCTAGACACATGTCCCAACCTCATTGGTTGTGTCATGGCCGACCAAGACAAGCCATGGCCTAACTTGGGGACCCCATGGATCCACTTTTGTTGGGAAATAACATAAATTACTTTTTATTTAATGTTAAAGTGAAAATGACACTAACATAAAGTGTTTTACTAAAACAATTTTTAAGTAGGGTTACACAAGTCCAAATTTTGATTATAAATAGTCATTGGAAAGCTAAAAGGATTTCCTATATCATAGTATTTTTTTTATAATTTTTAGACATTAAATAAATTTAATTATTTATGACATAATAATGATGCAGCGATGACATCATTATTTGACGATTTAAATAAAATGAGAAGATAATGCAAAATCCGAGGCTTACACTTGTCCAAAGCCTATTGGATGAAGATATTTCGAAACCTTATCACCTTAGCCTCGAATTATATAGATGTGGGACCTTTAGAATCCGAAAAGCATTTTGAAATAATGTAACATTTCATTACTTTCCAAAAGTGCCCCTCCTCTCCACTTATAAAAGGCCCCCACCTCTCCCACCTTATTCACACCATCAAGCCATTTGGCTCGGCCAACCTCTGCCCAAATACTCTCCCAACATTCCTTCCTTACTCCTAGAAACCTCACTTTGGGCAGAACTCTTCCCAAGGAAGCCTTTAGCTCAAATCAAAAAGAGTTACCCGATTTTGAGGTAATGTCTTTTCTAATGTTGTTTTGTTTTATTTTTCTTCTCCAACCCCCTAAACTCTTTTTATTCATTTCTTTTGTAACAACACCAGTATCCTCAATATACTAGGATGTTGTTATAAGAAGGATTCGAGCTACACTTACACACACCTACATCTTATGGTTAAAGAACATACGGTTTCTGTGGATGGCGAATTTCTGCCTCACGAAACGATGATTGTTCAACACTCATATAACACCTCCAAAGGTGGCCATTAAGATGTCACTATTTTTATATATGATATATAATATGTTTTTGTTTTACTTATGCTTCTGTATTTCTCATTTATGGCATACTTTATGATTTCCATTATGGGTAAAACGCGATAATTTCATTTTAGGAAGTGCGGACTACCGCCCCCTCAAAGTGATTTGAATCGTTAATGCCATGTGTGGGATGTATAAAGGATGGAGTAAATGGTATTATACACTATATTATACTGGAATTATATTATACATTTATATCATTATGATTTCATTCCATTAAATATGAAATTGAAATGAAAGTAGTGTTCATGCGTACGTACGGCTTACCGTCTCCATGAACAGTGCATTTCATTTCTTACCTCTAAATGTTACGTAATATTATAAATGAATGTATATACTGTATATATATGATATATATGATATCTACATCATTAATATAATTCTGGATATAATGGATATTTCACCACATGAACAACTTATAATTATAAGAAGTTTATTGTTGACTCATGTACCAAAGATCGACAAAACGACCGTTATTAACTTAAATAATTACATAATGTTCATAACATTGTAATAAGTGATATAAAAAGGATAATGAAATTGAAAATGGTTCTTAATAAGGTAGATATTAACTCTAGTTTATTATTCAGGAGGTTAAAGAACGGTTGAGTCAAGTCGGACACAAGGTAAGGGAACTTCTTAACCCAATTTTCGTTCTTTGGGTTAATATCCTACTTTCAAATTATGTCATGATATTATTATTTCATATCCTGTATTTGTACATTATTTATGTGTACTTGTAGTGAATACACATAATAGATCTATTTTATTATAAAAATGCTCTTTGTAAGGGAACTTCTTAACCCAACTTCCATTCTTTGGGTTAATCTCCTACTTTCAAATTATGTCATGATATTATTATGTCCTATCTTGTATTTTTACATTATTTATGTGTACCTATAGTGAATACACATAATAGATATATTTTATTTAAAAATTATCTTTTAAAGTACTTCGTCTCAATCTCCTTTCATTGAGTCATATTTGGTTTTATACACAATTTTCATTTATACGGTGTATAAACCCCTTTGACTTTTACGTTTGTACAAAAGGAATCTTTTTATACGAAGCGTTTTGCTAAACGAAAAAAGGGAATGTTTTTCTTTCCGTACTTATGCGGCGACAATGACTTCTCCGCCGCCGTGACCATTATTTGAGTTTCTGCTTCCTTTACAATCCATCACTTTTTTTTAATGAAAAATAAATACAAAGTTCTAACATTCTTTTATTTTGGTATTGAAAATGGTTTTGAAAGAATTTTTACTATATCAATGTGTTGTATTGATATCTTGTGATTGAAATGTGGAAATGTTATGTTTCCTTTATGCATGTTTTATGTGATATGATTATGTTATGGTTTATGATATGTTTAAACCTATTCATATGAGGAATGCATTGGACTTAATAAGTGACGGGTGGAGCCCGCTATAGCTCCTCGATGCATCGGCAGGTCTCATGAGACAAACTAGTGTCTTGGCACAAGGCCTTGACAAAATCTTATTTGTAGTCTTGGCACGAGGCCTTGGCTATGTGGTTATGATAGTCTGGCATTATGCATTCCATCATTATGAAAGTGGTTATTGATATTGCATGTGATTATTCGACCAGTAGAATATCCATGTGAAGAAGTAAATGGCATTATCTCATTTTACTTTTGCCATATTATGTTGAAGTTCATGTTTAAAAGGCTTTTGTTTTAGTTATACATTGCCTTAAATGTTAATGTTTATTTATGAAAGCTTCCGCATTATTGTTATCCTTACTGAGCATCTGAGCTCACCCCTTTCAATGTTTTAATATTTTCCAGGATGTGAAGAAGTATTTTATGAATGACCTGCAGGGATAGTCGGAAGAGGATATGAGTGTGGACTATGGAGACTTTGTTATTGTAGTTTTTCACTTTTTGATGTAATGAAAGACTTATGAATGTATCTAGTGTTTCCAAGGCTACTAAACTAATCGGTCTTTCGAGACTTGATCCTTTGTGATCATGCCAATGTTACGAAGTAATGCACCGGCTCTGGGTAGCTGGGGTCGGGGCGTTACAATTTTGTATCTTTTATTCTGTCTGTTTCTGCTATTTACTAATATATATTTCTCTATTCACCACTATTTACATTTTTCCATTATGCTACAAACTAGTAATGAGGGAATAGTCTCACCATGGACACACCTTAAGCCCTTGTTTCTAGTCGATAGCCTCTGGCATTTGGGGAGATGCGCTTGAGGCCATGTGGACCATAGGGGAATTGTCACCTATTGAGTATAATCTGGGATTGGGACATAATTAAGTGGTATTAAGGTGGGTTTTTCCATATTTATTTAGTATTTGTAGAAAATATATTGGAGATGAGGAACGCATGGGAATTGGTCATATGAATTTATTAGGAATTGTGAATCTAGGTTACCTAAAAAATAATCTTATTAATGTTTTTGACTATTAAAGTTTACTTTATTTCACCATTGGATGGAACACATGATATGTGGAGTTGTGGATTATTACTCTAATTGGGGATTTATTTCATCCTTGGAATGATGATATGTGGACAAGGATAATTTTTATATGCATTATTATAGGCACATAGAATTCACATGTCATGAGTATTTCCATTCCATATAGGTGTATTTTAATACTCTTCTTTTCTTGACATGCCTGCAATTATTGAGTGATATTGTGATAGTTTTCCTATGCATATATTACTCATGGTTTTCTATTGAGTGATTGCCAATCTAAATTCATGATGTGTTGGGCTACCATGGGTTGGGATGTGTAATTTACTAATTTGATTCGTTAGGTTATAAATTAATGGGTGTCATTTACATTGATGAGTTATATGGGAACCGATTTAATGGGAATGTATATCCATTATAAAGTGAAACATAAATTATAATATAAAAATAAATTTGATAGTTGCTGATAAATTATGAGATAAGGTACTATTGAAACTTCCTCTATTGGATCCCCAAAAACATATACTTAAGAACTTACCAGTACCAGGCTTTCTAATAGGGTAGTTGGAGTAGTATACCTTGGGTAGTGATCCATTTCTTATATCTAGCTTTCGTTAGTGTTGGTATCTAAATGCTTAAAGCTGTCATGATATTGGATTTAAAGATGAAAAACTATCCTTGGTAGGTTAGTTGAAGCATTTTAATTTTGAGATAAATTGTTATGGTAGTTTATGACCTTGATAAATATACAAACTACTATATCGTTGCATTTATAATGAACCTAGGTTGACTTGACAATAAAATAATAGGTCACCTTATCTATTGAGAGGTATTTTTGTGCTAAATTTTATAATTATGATAGGATGTTAAAAAATGTATAGCATTTAAATAGATTTTTTATATGATTTTTCTATTATTCATTAGGAATCAGTTAAATCAGGAACCAAGTTATTATTTTTGAAATTGGTTCATGAGTTTTTTTTGAATCTTTAAAATTATTAATAGTGGAATGTGAATTAGTGTGATGACCTTAAAATGGAACCTATATGTGGTGACCTTGGTTAAAATGTCTTTTTGAGTTACCTTGGAATGTAAACATTATATTTTTATAGGCCTCCTCCTTAGTAATCACTTAAATAATAAGATTGTGAGCGTGATGACTTCTTTTTTGGCATGAACTGTTGATATGGTTGGCTCTTGTGCTTCATAAGGGGCTATCTGTGATAGGTAGTACCCTTGAAGATAAAAATTATTACTAAATGTTTTCATTTCGTGAAGTTTGGTGTCATTCGGTGACATTGTCCCTAGTAGGACTCTTACCTTCTAAATGAAACCCTTGTTTAGATGGGTGGTCATGGTATCTTTGACCATTATTATGTTCTTGAGAATCAGATATTTCTCTGTTTTAATAGGTTAGATATAATGAGGGAATGGTCAAGTGTTTCATAGTTCTTGTAACCCTTTCTTATTCCTCATTAGTGGCTGAATTGGTATATCATCTTCTAGGTTAATGGTCAAATGGGGTAGTATAACCCTGAGTAAACTCTCTTTTATAAACAACCTAATACTCAGACACATAGTAAGAATAACCTAGGTATTGTATTAAGGTGATGCCTTATTTCTAAAACCCTGGGGTAGTATGCGTTCACTTATTTGGTAAACATCGTGTTGAAAAATGATATAACAATATGGTTAGGTTTGGTAAAAATCATCGAGTCTTTTGTTGTTGAGTACATACAGGCGCCATCACTATAGTAGATTGACTTGGGAGATGATAAAAATAGGTATGTCCTAATATTTAGGATTACTTTCAACCAACTATGGTGTTTTAACATGCCTATCCATTTGTTTTTGGCCCCCTTGACAACTAATTTAACATATGTAAGTGTGAATTGAAGGATTATCATGTGTGCAGTTAATGTGAGTTTGATCTAGTGCATTTATTAGCGGCTAGACTATCTCCTCTTTCAATTACTAGGACACCCTTTATGTGGGAGTGTCACTTAAGTTTTGGTAAATATGTTCCCTTCCAAGAAAAAACAGAACTTCCTAAGAGGACCATTGGGAAATGGTTGGTTTTCTTGAATTCCATTGATGATTTAAAGTTGGAATCATGTTTGTTCTTTCTTAGAAACATGAATTAAAAATCATTGGAAATGTACACATCCTTTGAGAAACACCTCTAGTTTTGGATGGACTTCTTTGGTTTATCATGATCGATCACTTGATGCCTCGGGAAGTGTAGGCTTGTGATCGGGTTGTAAAGGTGTGCCAAAAGGTGAATATGATGTTCTATAATGGGGAATAGACTAGTGGTGGTTCTTCTAATATCCTTGAAAAAATTGAAATAACACTTCTTTGTGTCATCATCTTAAATAGATAAGCATGTCCCATATCTTGAAGTCACCCTCAATTCCCTAAGAGAGTGTTAGTCTTACATTGTACTAAAGATTAAAATTCATTGGTTTGGTTAGTTTCCTCTTTAAGGGTTGAGCATTGGATTGGTAGTTTTATTGAGGCTCAGTTTTTCATGAGTGATTTGTGGGTTCCTGAGTAGGAACACCTTGGACAAACTCTTGCACACCAGCTGCTTTCCTCTGATGTGACTTCCAGAAAAATGCTACTATCAGCTCAGTCAATGTTATCACATTGAAATTTTGGGTTTTATGAATGTCTCACTTATAACATGGAGTAAGTACTACAGATTAATAGTTCCTTAGACTCATTTTAAATAAATCATAGGTTAACATGACCTATTTTCAGGATCAAAATTGATGTCTAAAAGGGATAACATTTCCATTGGGTGGGATCTTTCTTACACCATTGTTTATGTGGAAGCACGATATTATAAATGGTCATATGATAGTTGAATGAAAAAAATCACTTATAGTATGTAATTTTTGTTCAGTTTGTGATATGTCATCCTTCTAATCTAGGAATCTTTGAGGATGGTCAGCAAGAGGTGGTTTGATTGTTATCCTTATTTTTTAAATTATACGGTAGGTGAAGGACCATTTTTGGGCAGATAATGAGGTATAAGTGAGTGTAGTTTGTTTCGAATAAGGATTTTTATAGATATTCAACTTGACTTGGCTAACGGTGTCAATGGGAAATCAATCATTTATTTATTGTAAAAATTTTGGGAGAATCATCATTAGAATGATTAGAGGCAAGCATTGTAAGACAATTCCAATGGTGGAGATACCACAGTTCAAAATTGTCCCCATAATGTGATAAAATTCTTAGTGGTAGAACCTTGAATGGATGTTTAATTAGATGGAGACACGATCATGTGCCTCTCTAAGAAGGCTCAGGTAATCCCTCTTTCAAGGTTTCAGTTTGAAGACTAGAATTGGATTAGTTTTTAATGGATTAAGAGAGGTATGATTATGATCAACTTGAAGGTACACTGGGAATTTGGAAATGCAACACAACCGTTTGAACGAAACTTCATGACCATTACAGGTCGGCTGATGTTGTCATTGTTTTTGAAGAATCTAAAGGATGGGAAGTGTATGAATACTACTCAGTCTAGACAGAGATCTAATATCGATCACTGATAAATATATTTGTATTTGGAGCTTGGAGATCTTGTTTTCCTTTAGGTATTTCCCAGGCTAGGGAATAAAATGTTAAAAAAATAGGGGAAGTTGTCACCTCATTACGTTGGGCCATTTGAGATTCTAGAGAGAGTCAGGATGAAAAAAATTAGTTTCTACTACCTTATAGGAAGCGTTCCATGAACTACCTATTCCATGTTTCACATCTTCACCAATATAATTATAACCCTTCTCATACCCTTGATCATGTGGATGTTTAGTTAGATGTTGATGTAAACTTTGAGGAGTATCAGGTACACATCATTGACTGGAGCATGAAGTCTCTCCATAGTCTGTTTGTGCCTCTAGTATAGGTGAAACAGTAGCACGACCATGTGTATGAAAAGACATAGGAGTCAGAGGCAAATGTATGTGCCCAATGGCCAGAGTTGTTCTCGGATAGTGTTTTCCCACCCTTAGAAGGTGAACACGAGGACATGTCCTTTTAAGTGGGAAGACTGTAAGAACCCAATTTTTCACTCAAGTATGTATCCATTAAATTGTAGTCTAATTATTTATAATGGACATAATATGAATTCTTAATGAGTTAGATAGGATCTCATAGGTATTCGAGGTCTGTTCAAGCCTAGAACCCATATTTTTAGAGACATAGTCACTCTATAATGGTTAGAGTAAACCATGTGGATAGGGTGCATGATTAGATCTAAATATGCAGCCTAACCATGTGGGAGAAACATTTTACGAGGTACCTATGCACGGTTTGTACATGGTATGTCAAACAATGTGGGAAAACCATGAACATGGTAAATTTTGGGTAAATTTACCTATTCCCCTTAATTATTTAATAAAGATCCTTCATCATCACTAATACTAATTCTAGTGGGATTAGCCACAATTGCTCTCATTTTGTAGATTTTTTAAGACCTAAGATTGGATTCAAGAGATATCCTTCATCCAAGATTTGTTTGAGGTTCCATTCATCACATTGGATGCACAAAGGTAAGTACTCAAGTCATTTTGAGCCTTTCTTCTTATCTCTTTCTCTCGACCTACTTATCAAGGTGTGAGTGTCTTCCCTTTTTTTCAAATATAATCCATTCAATGTTGAATGAGAGGATGATTTAAAAGGAGGATAACCACACAATCCAAAGGCAGGTGGTCTATAACTCATCCCTCAATATCATGGATTTTGGAAATCTCATGTGGACCCTGTGATTTGATCGAGTGTCATTTATTGAAATTATATGCCATAATAATACTCATTTGAACTATATGGTTATGATATTTACAAATATATGATCAAATATTGGTGGTTACACCCACAGTTCCCAATATCCCATGTAGGATGATATTCCATATTTGAGATTTAGCGTTTTTCCACTTTTGATCCATCGTACGGATGTGCTCGAGCTTTTCCACACCAATAGTAGGTCTCTATAATATAAGTTCTTATTATGTCATGTAATGGTGAGTGGAAAGTACCATGTCACTTAAACTTGAACAACATAAAGTAGGTGATTAAAATTAATAATTAAATGTAATAGAGAAATTGGAATGTACACTAATTATATCACTTGAAAAGATTTTGATGTGAATGAATAATATGTTTCATGTTTGTAGAACCCATTACTATCACAAACTGTAGTAGAGGGGACCATTCCATGACTAACCCATGCCTACATTCAATAGGCCAGGGGATGGAGACTATCTCCATGTTGACATATCCCACAAATGGGATGCATTATCCTAGGTACATGTACACAGGCACACATCACCAAGACACAAATAGTAAAATGTAAAAACACTACATAAACAAAGCAAGCATGACACTATGATACCATGTAGAGTACAACCAGGGAAATAAATTATAATAAATTAAACTCCAATAGAATAAAAACCCACTGAAAAAGAACTATAGAACAAGTCCGACATGTAAAGAAAAGTGGTTCTGGGACCATCGTCTTAGAATCCACCGAAACACACCTCAATCTCTCTGGCCCCAGCTACGTAACACCGAGTCCTAAGCCACCTTGGACTCCATCAAAAAGTCATTTATCTATAAAAAACATGACATTTGTGGGAATAACCCTTACAATGGTGAGGAAAATAACACTCAGTTGGACACCCCAAAAACCACAATGGAATAACACTAATAAAATACACAATGTATGCCAGAAAGAAAATATAAAAAGTACAATCATCTCCCCATATATACATGTCTAAAACACATATATCATGGAAAACCAAATATAATAATCTCATCACTTAGAATCATGAGGTTCCAACCTCATTGTCAGTAACATGATTCTCATCATTGGCTCGAATGGTAACACATAAAACTAAGGGAACACACTCCATGAGCTTAGCCATCCTATATGGAACCCGTCCGAGATATAGACATCATTGGGGAGAACCCCACTAATCTAAATGGTACGTCATAGAGAACATTCTCTATTAAAAACATCTTTTTTTAGCCCATCTCTAGTTCCCGACACCAGAGGTCCTATCATCATTACCATGGGCCCAACACAAGCTATGAAACACAAGTGAAGAGGCCCTCCCCTCACCATTGTAGATAGATGAGGGAGAACTAGTGCCTATATAGGTATAATTTACATAAAGTGGATGGCCCCAATCCCCATAATTATGTCCTACTACCTAGGGAGATCCAACTCTAATAGAGGACCTTCTCTACACTGCTACATGGAGATAGTGGAGTACTACTCCGTAAGTGAGGACCCACACCCATATCCTACATGGGAGTATGATAGGGGAGTAATAGTTCATAGATTTAAGCCCCACACCAAACCCGAGAGGGGATTACCACTCAATGACCAGAGGGCATGCACCCTGGTACGATCATGGAGTACCACTTCATAGATTGAGGAACTGCACCCTACCTGGAAGAGGAGTAACACTCAGTAACTAGAGGAACCACACCCGGGTATGACAGGGGAGTATTGCCTCTCCCAGTTCATTTACTATAGAATATCCTAACAATGGTACGATAAGGGAGTACAAACCCTAGGTTAGAGGACCCGCTCCCCAACATGATGGGGGAGTACCAACTCTTCCAAAATGTGTAGGGGAAAAATACCGAAAGGTATCAAGCCCGAACGAAAAATACAGGGAGTCCTACCTCTATATAATCATATAGGTAATAAACACACACACCCAAGTATATAATAATAGGAATTGTCCTATCATAAGTCTATAAAACCCACAATGATTCATCATGAAAAATTCTTGTACTAGGATGACCTATTCTTCAAGACATTATTCCATGAGACCACTTACACAAAAACTCACATAGAAATTTTTTAAAAGGATGTTCTCATCACAAGGGTACTAAATCCAAAGACGAATCATCAAACGGGCACTCCATTTGAAATATATGGATGTTTTTGGTAAAAAGGTCTACATTGGGTCCGGTCCAGGTCTGATCCGACCCATCAGACACGGCTTGACCCGTCAGCCAGCCTGACCCGGTCAGACTGACCTGACCCGACCCGGTTTGACTAAGAACAACCCAGCTCAACACACTGGGCTCATCCTATTGGGCGCCTCCCATAGGGCCTGATGGACCTAGCTTGCTGAGCCGCTGGGTCTAGCCCACTGAGCCGCTGGAGCAGCAGACTCCACTTGGTCCAGCCCGCATGCGCACATGCCGAACTCATTGCTGTATATGGACCACCCTAGACATATGCCCCAATGGTCGATGAAGAACCTCTTACTGTGTTTCCTGATAAGTGTTGAAACCTCCTTCTATGGCCCGTTCCCGCAGTCACGGGTCCATCAAGACCCACTATTTTCACATGACAATGGCTGGCATTCCGATGGCCCCTTCCACGGGGAACCATTTCACCTCCAGTCCTTCGTTTTTTGAAACAAAGGAACACCTGCAACCCTCGAGTCATGTTCTTCATTGCCCTATTCTTGGAGCAGAATCAAAATATATTCTAATGAAAACCACTTGAATCTATATATCTCCCAAATTGATTATATCTGTCAATCATTGTAATCTTCTCAACTTCACTAGGTTGTCCCAACATTGGATCATCGATTTCAGATCATTGCACCATGAATAAAATATTCAAAGACCTTATGTTCATATCCTATGAAGAACAAAGAATGCAAGAAATTGGAGGTGATATATTAATGAAAAATAATACCCAAATAACTTATCTTATCCTTGTTAGTGTTAGACTCGATGTATTCATATTATAATTAAGAACAAAGTGGAGACAATTTAAAACTCAAAAAAATCACCCTTATAATCATCCCATAATTAAAATCCCAAATCCTGTAATACACATAACAAATGAATCAATTAGGTCATCAATTGATTCATGTTTATCATAGGAAAATAAAGTAGGGGATGAAATTCAAATTAAAACAAACTCCCTACCTCAATTCATTTTGATCGCTGATGAAAAATGATTTCCACATCATAGTCATGGACGAGATCCTTTGCATCTAAGGTTCATGATTCTTGATTCATGAATCTATCTGTTTTCATTAGAGAGAGCTCCATGTACTTTTTTTAAAGGATTTTTTATGGTTATGTTGGAACTGGGGATTCATGATAGTAGGAAATATTAAAATAAAACCAATGTTGGGTCAAAAATAAATTTTATGGAATTATTTTAATGACGTTTACATATGAATTCTATCTTTCATAGTTAGCCCCCACCAACTGATGTTAGGCCTCTCCTAAGGAAAACACCCCCTTACAAACTCAACAATGGTCTCATATTTTCAATATGAGATACAATTTATAAGTTATTATGGATTGAAATAAAAATAATTTTATTTAATTATCTTATTTATTATTACGTCCCCAAAACTAATTTTCATAGTTGACCTGTGCCGACCAATGTCATTTTATACCTAGGGAAAACTCGCTAATCTTAACACAACATTTCCCTCATATTCTAATCGGGGAACCTATTTGGGATTTATTCCACTTTTTGTTGAAAATCACTCGCACACTCTATTAAAAGTTTGACATTTTTCAATGAATTTTTCTAGGCACATCGAGCCTTAGAACCACACACCGTCTCATCACCTGATCTCATAATTTTATCAGTTAATTTATTAAAATAAAATTAGGAAAATCTGAGCCATTACAGTTTCAATGTTGATGGAAGGTAGAAGATTGATCCTTAATTTTTGAATATTCCATAAATGGTTTTAATGAAGGTTTCATTCTACTTAGACTTGTCACAATAATTAAAGGAAAGGCCTGAAACAAATGGGAGTATTGAAAAATTATTTATTGAATAATGGTTTTCATGATACTTGGCCTTATGCCACTAATAAATGGAAATAATTGAAAATAAAGAAATATTATATGACTTAATTATAAAATAGAATTGGAATAACTCGATATCTCCTTGGATTCTTATGTGGGGATACCCTGAGCACTCAGGAACCCAATTACGGTTCAAGGATTCTTCTTTATTGTGTTGATACCCACCTAGTTACTGATTATTGTCTATTCCTAGATGCCCGATATGACACCATAGGATCCCTCACATAGTATTAATGAATTTCTTTGATACAATCCTTGGATCCATCATTAATAAGTGGGTTCTATGGTTAAATTCTATAGGGACCAGTCACTACATAGCCATGTCTTACCTTGGATGATCACCTTGGTTTCAGTAGGTATTTTATTGTGGAATTCCATGGAATATAATCCTTATATTTAACTCTTACTCTTATTAAGGATATATTTATTATTGATTTGGTAGACCTTAAGGTCTATGTTGACTTGTAAATTACCTTGTAATTTCATTATTAAATATCATTACAGTTTTCCTTGTTACAACTTGGAACCTTCACTATTGTTAACACTTATTTATAAGTGGGTAATAATCAATTAATGAAATGGTTACATGTTCAGACACCAGCTAAGGGCTAAAGATGGTACTTGGGAATTTAGTCACATTGTATTTCATTACTTTATGTATACATTCTTTCACACTGTTACATTTCAATTACATAGGCCAGATGTTATAGACACTACTGGTGACCGCATATTTAGATTTATCTCACACCCTCATCAATCACCGTTTGATACCCGAGGTAGATTATATTAATGCATGTGTTAAAAAAGGGAATAATATGTCTTAAAAATGTTTATTTATTAATATTTAAAATAGTTCTTTATATGATATGGAAAAGATGGAGCTCAAAATGATTGGGATAATATTTTTATTTTCTTTATACTTGTGTGGAACCTGTTATGATTGTTGTCTTGTATCCCAATTTTCAAGTTTTCAAGTTGCATGACACATCATCAATAGTTATCTATTTCATACCACAGAGGGCACCATAAGGATCCAACTTAATTACTGAGTGAAATATATTGTTTAAATAAAAATACATCAAATGAAATTGTTTGTTCCAACCACATTTAAAACATATATAGTAAGATTTCAATATGTCTTATAGAGTTTGAATATTTCTATTAGACTGACCATATATCTAATGAGTATACAAATTACTAAAACTCAACATTATATCCAGAGGCCAGGGAACAGTTGTCCATAAATTCAATGTAATCATTGGATCTATATCAGATATAATAAAATGTGGTAATCCATGAAATATTACCACTTATTTAATGTATAATATTTATGTTTGATCTAGAGAGAAATATTCTATGATGGAAATGAATCCTTCTGACTTCATAAGGTGACCAAATATAAAAAAATTACAGTGTTACCTTTAGATGTTTTGAGGATTCTGATGAAGAAATCCAGGGTAAATTTTTCCCATTTATAATTAGGTATGGGTAATAGTAGTGAAATCCTCTTAAACCCATGTCTCTCAGAATTAAATTTTTAACATACTAGGTATTGAGATACATATTCTAAAATATCCCCTTTAAATTTTTTCCCATCCTGAATTTTATTTCATATATATTTACATCTTTTTATTTGTTGCATGAATATAGAAGGGTGATGTTGGACCTGTGACGCTTCTGAAAACAGACCAAGACACTCTCTAGTCTATACACTTGGGTTATTTGGCTCTTAACTATGCCACTCAACTAGGCCGAGTATCATGGAACTGTAGCCACATGGGGATTTATTTTTCTTCGATAGAGATTATAATTTGGGGCTAAGTGGCATAATAACCACATGGGAGAATCTCTGGTACCACAACCCCATATGGTGTAGTGGTACTGGAGATTCTCCATGGTGGTTATTATGCTAGTCAGACCTGATTTATAATCTATAGGGATATGAAATAAAACCCTATATGGCTATGGGAGACATCAAGATACCTAACCCAGTTAGCACAGAGTTTACTAGACAGCGGAATATGGGGAATACATTTTATTGTAAGAGTGTCACAGGTCCAATATAAAATGACCCTTTTCAATATACATATGCAACTGACTGGGACATAGTTTTCCCACACCCCATGCCTGCCATTACTATGGACTAGGCCACTAGGGAGTTACACCTCCATGTGGAAGGAATTATCCCGAAGTCATACTATGATTTAATATGCCTCCCACGTGATTTGAAACTGGGAACTAAGGCTTAACAGACACCAAGGAGCATCACGAGTACCACTACATGGTTTAATGGTACTCGTGATTCTCCCTGGTGGCTGTTAAGAATGAGGTACCAAGTTTGAATCATTGTGGTGTCATATTACATCCTAGTAGGGCCTGAGGAAAATTAATTCTACATGGTGGTGTAACTCCCCAGTGGCTCGGTCTATAGTAATGGTGGGTGTGGGGGCATGGCTAGACTATGGACCACTTAGTGGCATAGGTGTGTTAAAAAGCAGAATTTTCTATTGGACCCATGATTCTCTGAAAAAAAGACCATATACCCCGCATCCCACCATCCTATGTACTTTGTGTTAACATGGACTCTAACTGGGATGGGTATCTAGATATGTCCCCTAGCGAGTTGAGGATGTATTTTTCCTCCTTAGGGATTCAAACCTAGATCTGAATGGAATAATAACCACTAGGGAGCATCTTGGGTACCACTACACCATATAGTTTAGTGGTAACATAGATGATCCCCAATGGTTGTATTTCCAGTCCACACCGGGTTTGAATCTCTAGGGAGGAGAAATAAATCCTCAGTTGGATAAGGGATATATCCAGATTCCCAGCCGAATTAAAATCCCAGTTAGTTTATAGTCCACCATATAGTGGCCTTTAGGGTATATGTTTTATTCTTCAGAGGATCACAAGTCCAATAGATAAACCCTGAACATAATTTAATAGTTCCTTCTTTGATTTTGGTAATTATGGGACACATAATCAGTTACAAAACCTTATTATCCCATCACAATCATGATTTAACATAGGAGTTTTCCTGACCTTCTTCTGTAGTTATACATGTTCTTTCTATGCCACTTTATTACTCACATGTAATGATTGTTTAACATTCATATGAGAAATATAGAATACCTCCCCTTTAATCAATATTTTAACATTCAAATTTTGTAAATCCATATGAATTTGATCTTTATCAATCCTAATTATATTCAAACTAGGATTATCCTTCTGACTCAAAGCACTAGACACCTTGTTTTCCATTTTTGGGAGGTAATGTATTGAGAATTCATAATCTTTAATCAATTCCAACCATCTGCTTTGGAACATATTAAACTCTTTCTATTCGAATATTTACTTATATGTTTTATGATCCATATATAAAACACATATTTCACCATAAATACATTGCCTCAATATCTTTAATGAAAATTTTCCATAGATAACTCTAAATCATGTGTTGGGGAATTTTTTTCATAAATATTTAATAAATGCGAGGCATAAGATTTCTTCATAGCATTTTTCCTGAGGAATCATCCTAGTCCTTTATTTGATGCATCAATATAGATAAAAAATTCATTTCCAATACATGGTAGTATGAATATAGGTTCACTAACCAACTTTATTTTTATTTCCTTCAAATTATCATAACATTCATATATCTATAGGAACACAACCCATTCTAATTCATCTTGGTGAGTAGATTATAAAATCTTCATAAATATCTCACCAATCATTGGTAATATCCAACTAACCTAATAAAATGATGGATTTTGGTTACCATGGTTTTTCAATAATATTGATCAATAACTTTAATCTTTGAAGTATAAAATGATATAGTAGCACTTGAGATCATATAACCAAAGAATGAAACATTATTAAGAAATAATTGAATTTTTTTAAATTTATAATTAAAATTATCCTTCATTGGTTCCATTATCACAATTCCCAAATTATATTCATGCTCTTCATTTCTATTTGAATATATAATAAAACCATTTATAAATAAAACCACACACTAATTAAGGTAATTTTTAAATATTCTATTCATTAATTACATGAAGATAGTGGTAAAATTTGTAAGACAACATAATATTACTATAAATTCATTGTGACTACACCTTGAATGGAATATTGTCTTGGTATATTCTATTTATTAACCCATAATTAACGATATCCATAATGATGTTCAATCTTGGAAAAGTATCCAACTCCATGGAGTTGATAAAATAATATATCTATATGGGGTAGAGGATACTATTTCTTCATAGGGATCTTGTTATGTTCCAAATAATCAATGAAAAGTCACATTGACTCATATTTCTTCATAAAGAAATGAATAGGTTTCACCGATAGTGATACACTAGGGGGAATGATTCCCTTGTCAATATTCTTAGGTATTTTCTTCTTTAACTCCTACATCTCAATTGGGAATGTAATATAAGGTGTTTTTAAAATAGGTTTGGGCCCAGGTATGAGTTTAATTGAAAAATAAACATAATGTTTTGGAGGAAGAATAAGAAACTATTCTGGAAAGACATTAAAAAAATAACATACAACAAGAATATCTTCAATTATGAGTTTCTCACCAACCATATGAGATAAATACGCTTTATAGATAGGAATTAAATCCCATAGGGTAGAATAAATTCCCATTACGAGTTTATATTCTTCCTCCCACCGATTAACAATCATAGGTTCCTTTTGAATATAAAATGTGACTTCCATTTCCATGGAAATTTACATAGAATTTATACAAAGAAATAATAAATATTCTTAGAACCACATAATATTAAACTAAAGGAAGAATCACAAGATTTATAGATAGCAATTTGTAGAAAAAATCAATCAAGAAGGAACTATAGGCTTGATGCACAATCATATTAACATTAATATTTTTCATCTCTAACAAAACATCTAATTATTGATGTGGTAATTAGATACACTTATAAAATTACATATATATAAAAGAGTGGGTAGAGAAAAAATCAAATAAGACATTAAATATTCTATACTATATGATAAGTGTACCTTTCAGCAAATTATTCCCATAACCGATATCAGTAGTTTATATCTCACGAGATTTACCTTTGTCTTTGGTCTAAAGAGGTTATTGATATTAATAATTAAATAAACCTTTATATTGGTGCACTGGTTGGATTAATTCACACATACATTTCATTTGAATAATTGGGGTGTGGTTGGTGTATTAGTTGGAATCATCTTTTCCTCCATTTTATCAACTAGTCTTTTCACCACCTCTTAACATTCATAAGCATTATGATAAACCATTACATATTTAAAGACTAATTAAAAATTAATTTTTTATCATCATAAACAACCTTCTAAGGGATAAGGGGGAACCCAAGGAGACATAAATGAATTAAGACATCAAATTATGCCACAATGGTCCAATATCCATAAAACTAGACAAAAAAATAAATGAAAAACCCTCCCTAGCATAAAAAACCATAAGTACAGCTTCAACCATCTCATCGCTGCTTGGATAACTATCCCATTCAGAGATTCAAGAGACTAGTACGTATGAAAAAATCCATCTTCTCTCAAACATCAAATTTTGGATTGGAATGAATGGGTGAAGAATCATTGCTCTAAACCTCATCTACACCATCCTTTGAAGAAGATATAGATGTATAAACCCTTGAACCACAGACCTCCATCCACACAAAAGATCACAACATCATAACTGATCCACACACCCTAAAGAATCCCATAGTAGGTTCACACAGCAGATTCAAAGGCAATAAGAAACCAAAACCAATTGTGATGTTAAGAAATAAAAATATATCACCACAATGTTGTCACCCCAAATGCCAGAACCCGAATCGTAGGAAGGTCACACCACAAACAGAACCTCAAAACTACAAACTGTCATTTCCATACACCCCTTTCATGTCGACGACATCACTCCCCCCAAAGCACACACACCAAATAGGAAAAATGGTGGAATCCCTCAGACCACATAAGGTTGGATCTTATATAGAACTCAAATCCTCAACGCCTTAGTGAATACCAAACACTCGATGCATGGAACACCTAACCACACTTCCATAGATACCCAATCCCACAAACCACGAACCCCTGAGTAGCCATAGAAAGGATAACTTCACACCATGAGCCACATAGAAGAATCACCGAGGAGAAGATCCACAGCCAACCTAAGACTGGAGAGTGGATGGAAGTTACGGGGGAATACCTACCACCACCATGTTTAATGAAATTTACATTTCCATTCAATATATCCACATCATGTTTCTTCCCGCATTTCTGGCATGTAGATGGATGAAATTTATTTTCACCAGGTATTTTATTCAAGTTTTTATTTTTCTCTAATTTTTTATATCAACCCTATGGGAATGGAGGGAATAACTAATTTCTATATCTACCTTGATCCAAATATATATATTTTTGTTTAAAAAATATGGGTACATGAAATATAAGGAAAAAGGAGGATCCAAGAATCAAGGAGGACAGAAGAAATATAGACCAAGTCTCTATGTACATAGAACATTAATCCTTACAGAGGATAATAACCAAGGATCAGAAAAAAACAACTTAGAATACCATGGAATTCCTTAGAAGCAAGAAAATCCGCAATTGTGTTCCCTTCTCTCTAGGTGTGACTAACCTCCAAACCACTACTCAAATAACTTTTTTATTTTAATATAGTGTATTCTAAAAACTAAGAGATTAGTCTAATGCCATAAAGGGAAATTCATAGCAGTAGAGAATAAGTTTCAACTACCTATATATCTACATTCATTTGGATTCACAATTGTAGCTTAGTGAACTTGGATTTTGTTTCATATTGCAGAAAATATCTACTATGAAGGAAGGTAGAAAAGACCATGACTACAAATCCCTTGGTATGTTGAATGACTTTTCCCCCCACATGAGTCCCATGATACATGATCCATTGGTGTTCATCTTAATCCTAGTGCAATGGCGGTAGATGCAAACCCACTTACCCTAAAACCCTCTGTGGATTATGTTGAGCAATGAGGCTCCTGTATGAATATCTTGAAGGGATGGTGGAGTATCTCATTCTCTACTAAGGCAAGCAAGATCAGATACGATATGCATGTTCTTGAAGATGAGATCGGTTCCAATACATGGGAACCTATTATGTCTGGCCTCATTCCTTTCTCTCTGAAGACACAAAAAACCATCCAAAAACATAATTGCTCTCGCCTTCCACTCTGGGATGTTTTCACCTACACCTTAGAACCCTCAGTTAAGGAACATTTCACTCAATGAACAATGAAATGTCCCGACAATGAAGCCATAAAAATCATGAAAAAACGTTTTAGCTCAAAATAATTCATAAAAAATATGATATGTGGATTCAATATGGCATTCCCAATAGTAATGAAATTTAGAATCCATACTAATGCCTAGATTTTTAATGCCTTCATTGGTTGGAAATGCTCTTTTCTTGATGTTCCAAGTGAATAAATTCAATTCTGATGAAATCTCATTTCACAAATGTATTATACCCCATATATCCCAAGTGATGGTCATCATTTGTGTTTTGAGGTAGTCTATAAATGAAATGGATCTTGCGGATGCACATAAAAAAAGACACTAATCTGGTTCTGATTTGAGATCAATGTTGTTAAAAATAACTTTACGATCTTCAGTAAGAATAGATAACATGAATATGGAATGAGCAGATATCTGCTTGAAGGTAATATCTGAGGTGGGGCATAAAGGGAAGCCCAACCATGTTCTTGTAAAATTGTGCGTCTATATATTGATCTCTCCTCTTACCAATATCCATTGGTTGTGTTGGAGAAGCTTCAGGATGTATGGATGAATCCCTATCCATATTAATGAAGGCCTCCATCTCTGCTTATCTATATCAACACCATACATCTCTTACATAAGAATCCACAAAAGGGTTTTCCCATCAATGACCTCCCTTGATAACATTTCATGAAAACCCTAAATTACATTTTAAATCCTTCTCATATTGATACCACCCTCAGATAAAGGTTTGGACATATCTGTCCAAGAATCATAGCAGTGTTTCCCTTACAACTATGTATACCATTAAAATAAGTCCATCATCTTCTCAATTATAGAAATAAACTATTTAGGAACATTGAGTATAGAAAAAATGAATTGAAATAAATGAGATCATACTATTAATCAATGTTATTCTTCCTCTAAATAATAGGAACCTATTTATCTAGTTCAAGATTCTCCCAATTATTTTCTTTGTCGAGTTGTCAAAATGGTAAATTAAATGCTTCTTGGTGAAATTAGGGAACCTATGTATTCCATGGAAAAGGATCCTTTATGAATCTCCAAGATAATATCTATATCATTGGACTACCTATTAGATCACATACTTGAAATATAAGTATTAATTTTTTCTTGGTTAATTAGTTGGCTGCTTCATTTCGAGTATTGAACTAATATTATGTTAATCACCCAGATAGATCAATTACTGCAATTTAAAAAAATAATAGTGTCATCAACAAACATAAGATGAGATATATAACCTGAGTAGTGTTTCTAATATAAAGATTTTATAATTCCCAACACCAAATTTTTTTTTGGATAATAGCTTACAGGGTCCAGATTGAGAATAAAAAGGGTGAGAGAGAGCAGGTCTCCCTACCTTAAGTCTAATACCACCTTGAAAAATCCATATTTCATTCCCATAAAATATTTCGAGATCCATTAGGATATAAATCATAAAAATATAAGATCAATAAACCATGTTAATAATCCCATGAATGATAATACCATAAGGATATAACTCTATTCAATTCTATCATATGCCTTATTCATGTCAAGATTGATTGCAACATTCAAGTAAACGTTTTTTGATTGATATCCCCCGTAACCTCTTAATCCAAGACAATTATGCCTTGATTTTTTCTTCCCATAATAAAACTGAGATGTTCAGTAAAAATATTGCTTGAAAGGTAAGTAGAAATTATTCGATTAGGGATGCATACCAACCATTTATAAAGGAATTAACACTTTAATATAGGGAGATATTGTAGAATAGAGATTGTATTTTTGAATTTTAGAACCATGAAAAGATTTGTTGAACAATACTCATGAGGGAAGTTACCCTAAAGGAAGAATTATTTAACAACATGTTCCATATCATTATTAACCAGGTTCCAAGAGGCACTATAGAAAGACCTTGGGAATATATCTAGGTTAGGAGAACTGTTACGATTGGGAGGCCAAACTACCTCTCTTATATCTGTCTCCTTAAGTGTGGCCTTCATGAAATCACTAACTAGCGCAGATTCCAACAAAGGTATGACATCATAGATATCCACATGACCCCTTGGTTAATCACCCTTCATGCGAGGGTTAGGACCCGCATGTAGAGAATGGATGAATGCATCATATATTACACCAACCGCATCATGATCATCCTAATAGGTTCCATCTATTATCAAGATATTGTGTATCTTCTAGCTTCTTTTTTCTTTGATTCATGCATGAAAGTACACCATATTTCATTCCCCTTCATACAACCATTTGATTCTTTATTGGTCAGGGGATAAATTTTCTTTTCGGAGGATAATGTCAGAAAGAATGCACTTTTTATTCAAAATCTTCTCAAATAAAGAGCCATCTGAATCACTCTATTTTCTGCACTCTAGTTGAACTATCTCAGGATTAACTACCTCCAGATCCTGCCCACAGGAAGGGGGGGGGTTTATTTCCCTTCTACATTTGGAGACCACCTTTTAGATTCTAGAGTTTTTAATGTAGTCTCATCCATACAAACACCTAAGATGTGTTGTTCCTTGAGTCTCTAACCATAGAAAAGAACTCAAGGTCCTCCATCTAGAGATTTGAGAATAGAATTAGATTACCATTTTCATTCATATAACTCACCAAGATATGCATTTTAGAGTGATTATACAAGATTATATCCATATAAGTTAAATTAATGTTGGGATAAGAAGAAACCACATTTTAGTTCTCCGTTTTGCGATCAATATGACACTATATATGAAAGCTTCCTCACTGATTATTACAACATGTATATCGATTTCTTCGATATCCCACATCAATTAACCCACTGATTTCCATAAAGGCTATGAATCCATGGGTGGATTGATGGGGTAATTCTCTTCTACCTTTATTTTTCTCAGGCTATGAAATAATGTTTAAATCACCACCCACTAGAAAAGGAAACACACTTAAGTTGATGGAACATACCTCATTCCATAGAGCCCTCCGCACCTGTGCATCACATTTTTCACACATGAAAGTAAAAAATAGGACCCTAAGAACCCATAGAGATTTTGGTAACTATATGTTGATTCAAGGATCTATATATTTCCACTGTTACATTGGATTTCCAAAATAATTAGATATTATGATCATGAGTATCTACATAAAGAATATTTGGATCATGAACTCTATGTAAAAAAATCCATGATCTTAGAATACCTTTTCTTTTGTTCCAAAATTGAAACCAAGGAGGTAGAATTGTTATGGAATTCATTAGGCATTGAATCTATTTTGACCCTACCCTCGAGACCATGGGTTTTATACAAGAGTAACAAAGTCGTTGAATGGAACATTATTTGATTTTTTCCCCTGACACATAGCCACTAAATGTTGGAGTCACTAATGGTTTAACCCTTAGATTAGATTCAGATCTCATACAAACTCAATCACATATCAAAGGGTAAGATAAAGCCAGAAATTCTGTTACATTATGGGGGTTTCATTAGGACATTTGTTACTAGTCGAATGAGAGGGATATTCTACTGGGCATGGTGGGATCTGATTCATTTCTAGAAAGGTTTCAACAGTATGTTCACTGGGTATAGATCATTGAACATATGATAATGCACTATTAAATAGGGGAGATGAAGATGGTGACAGCTTTGATGGCCCTGGATCCCAAGGACTAGAGAGATTGGTGAGGGGATAGATTAACATAAATGGGATTATATTAGTACCTGATGGACCCATCGTAAAATTATGATTTTCCTTTGAGTTGGTTATCCTCGACACCATCAAAGGAGATAAAGAATCAAGCATTGATTTATCCCTAGAGAAATATTTCATAATTGAATGAACTAGTTGGGAATCTAGATTTTTCAATGAGTCTAGATCAACATCATTACTCATGGGATTCTACCGAAACTAATCTTTAGAAACTTAAAGGCACCTATGATATATGAACAATGAGTTCTAATGAATGAAATTGTGAGAAAAAACTATGGTGGAGAGGGATACACCAGATCTTGTGATCATTCAACTAATACCTCCACTCTGATAAGTATGTTGGATGGAAGGGGCTGAGCTAAGTCAATTTCCAAGAATATCTGAGGCACCACCACATCTTTGAGCTGGAGAGTTTTGTCATCGATTTAGATGAAAGAACCCAGTGAGTACCCGATAACACAAAAGAAAGACGGGTTTTGAAACGGAAGAGGATTACCCGAGAGAAGAACCCAATATAACACTTGAGTGGGATATATTCTTTCCTAGACCTCCATCAAACATCAAAATAGATTGAACTCCAATTATAAATATATCTAATATTAGAGATCGAAGCCTTAGAGAGGACCTCATTGTAGGCTAGAAAAATTCAAAAACCCTTTTGATGCAGCGATGCGATCATTATAGGTAACCCCAAATCCCATGAGTTAACAATATCACATAACAAAGTTAGAAGATGTTTTTTAATTCCAAATCTGGAAACTAGTTTCCATTTGAGATAAGCCGACTCTTCTACAAAGGAGGAGGCTGGAAACGCTAATACCAGATAGACACCAGATGAAGAGGGAAATGGATCATGTGAAACTCTTTGAAATGGTAAGCCCATCTATGACTAAGGATCCTACAGACAAAGGATATCCCTGGCGGAAGGCTCATACTGGTAAAAGGAAGATGAAATGTGGTAACCAACCCCCATCCTCATATTATTAATAATATTCCAATAATATTCTTCACCTTCCAAATAATACATGGGCGGAATAACTTTTTCATGTTAAAAGCAACAGATAATAGAAAATATTTTATCAATGGTAATGATCCATCTCTCAACCCCTAGTGGATTAGAATACCCACTAAAATAAGGTTGTTTTTTCCTCGTGAAATAATCAACTATACATTGTCCCCTCCTTTTATTATTTGGAAGTTCTTCCTGATTCATGTCTTAAGAATGATGTGTGACCATAACAACGTGATTCTTAATTCTAGATCCAATACCATTTGGTTGTTCAGGTGGATAATCACACTATTAACTGTAACATTCACTGTTACAATAATTTCTTATGGTTCAATTCATTGAATAAAGCCAAAAAGAAAAGTGTAGTCCACTACAGGAAAAATAGGCTTTTGTGACGAGATATTTGGGATGGGTTTAAAACTCTTCACGAATAGTCTCGCCGCAACTTATCTAACCTATATATACCCCCTCCGTTTTCTTTCTCTTCCCCTCCATTCCAACTTCATATTTCTCTCTAAACTCTATTTTTAGAGTGAAAATTTCTCTGAGTTAGTTTTTTTACGGGGAAGTTGTGAGGCCACTTACATCAATAGGAAATCAAGTTTAAAGTTATTTACATTTTATTTAATTTAGTATTTTTTTTTATTTTTTTATGTTAATTTTAATTATTGTTGATTACTTTTAATTAAATTAGATTTAAATTGTTTCGTTATATGTATTTATTTGTAATAATAAATTGAAATTATTAATTCAAATTCTTAATAATGAGTAATAATTAATAATTTTTAAAGAAAATTAGTATTGTCTATAAATAATTACTTTTAATTAGTAATTAGTAGTTGTAAATTTTAGTTTTTAATATCAATTAACGCAAATTAATAATAGTTATGTTTAATTAGTAATAGTTACGGGTAATTAGAAATAATTATGGGCAATTAGTAATAAATAAGAATAATTAGTAATAAATAGGAATGATTAGTAATAAATATGAATAATTAGTAATAAATTGAATAATTAGTAATAAATATGAATAATTAGTAATAAATATGAATAATTAGTGATAAATATGTACAATTAGTAATAAATATTAATAATTAGTAATAAATAGGAATAATTAGTAATAAATATGAATAATTAGTAATAAATTGGATTAATCAGTAATAAAAAGGATTAATTAGTAATATATAGTAATAATTAGGAATAAATAAGAATAATTAGGAATAACTAGGAATAATTAGGAATAATTAGGAATACTTAGGAATAGTTAGTTATAATTAGTAATAATTAATAATAATTAGTAATAATTGGTAATAATTATGAATAATCAGTAATAATTAGTAATAATTAGGAATAATTAGTAATAATTAGTAATAATTAGTAATAATTACTAACAATTAGGAATAATTTGTAATAATTATTAATAATTAACAATAATTAGAAATAATTAATAATAATTAGGAATAATTAGGAATAATTAAGAATAATTAGTAATAATTAGTAATAATTAGTAATAATTAGTAATAATTAGGAATAATTAGGAATAATTAGTAATAATTAGTAATAATTAGGAATGAATAATAATAATTAGTAATAATAAGTAATAATTAGTAATAATTAGTAATAATTAGTAATAATTAGTAATACTTAATAATTATTAATAATTATTATTAATTAGTATTAATTAGTAATAATTAGTAATACTTAATAATTATTAATAATTATAATTAATTAGTATTAATTAGTAATAATTAGTAATAAATAGTAATAAATAGTAATAAATAGTAATAAATAGTAATAAAATGTAATAAAATGTAATAAATAGTAAACAATAGTAATAATTAGTAATAATTAGTAATAATTTTTAATAAATAGTAATAAATAGTAGTAAATTGTAATATATAGAAATAAATAATAATAAATAGTAATAAATAGTAACAAATAGTAATAAATAATAATTATTAGTATTAAATAGTAATAAATAGTAATAATTAGTAATAAATAGTAATAAAGAGTACTAATTAGTAATAAATAGTAATAAATAGTAATATTAAGAAATTATTAGTAATAAATAGTAATAAATAGTAATAAATAGTATTAATTTGTAATAATTAGTAATAATTAGTAATAATTAGTAATAATTTGTAATAATTTGTAATAATTAGTAATAATTAGTAATAATTACAAATAATTAGTAATAATTAGTAATAATTAGTAATAAATAGGAATAAATAGTAATAAATAGTAATAATTATTAATAAATAATAATAATTAGTAATAATTAGTAACAATTAGTAATAATTAGTAATAAATAGTAATAATTTGTAATAAATACTAATAAATACTAATAAATACTAGTAAATTGTAATACATAGTAATAAATAGTAATAAATAGTAATAAAAAGTAATAAATATTAATAACTTGTAAAAAATAATATAATATAGTATAAAATAGTAACAAATAGTATCAAATTGTAACAAATTGTAACAAATTGTAACAAATTGTATCAAATTGTAAAAAATTGTAAAAAATTGTAAAAAATTGTAACAAATTGTAAAAAATTGTAAAAAATTGTAAGAAATTGAAACAAATTATAATAATTAGTAATAATTAGTAACAATTAGTAATAATTCGTAACAATTTGTTATAATTAGTAACAAATTGTAACACTTAGTAATAATTATTAGTAATGAATAATAATCATTAAAAAATAGGAAAAATAGTAATAAATAGGAATAATTAGTAAAAACTAGTAATAAATAAGAACAATTAAGAAGAAAATAAATTGTAATAACTTGTAATAACTTGGCACAATTTCTATTGGATTGATGACACTCCTTTCGCTCGATCACTCTTCTCCTTTTAAATTTCACCAACTCAAAACTTTATGAAATGCATGCTTCTACTTATGAATATCCAATCTCATATGCATGAGTTTAAATATGCATTCATAGGACCACATTTTTCATAATGTGTTCAGGTGGCGATAGTTGCATGAAGATGATTCATTGACGAAAACGAGGCTCTTTTGTCCAATGGCTCATTTAATTGCAACTTTCTCACACAAAAATCACAATGAAGAATCTGCTTAGGGGTATGCATGAGAAAGAATATGCGTACCTTTGAGAAGATTATTTATCATGATTTCTATGTGGGAAAGTTCCAAGAAAATGAGCTATTAGACAAAAGAGTAGTCATCAATCCACTAGAAATTGTGTTGCCCGTAAGTAATGGTAAATATTAAAAAGTAGTTGTAATTATTTATCTTTTTTTTTTCAGATAGTTTTTTTATATTTCAAATTATTCTAAAACAGAAATGATTTTATATTTTTTAGAAAAATATGGAACAAGGATGTCGAAAATTGTCATTATTAGAAGATCGCGCTTGGATGAATCATCATAGAAATCCAAACGGTTCTGGTTTAAACCTGGAATATGTTGAGGGTGTTGATGCTATCTTATAATTTGCATCATCAAAACTAGAATATGTTTCAGAAGGCACAATAAAGTTTCCTTGTAAAAAACGTTCTCTGAGAACGTTTGACACATTTGACATGGATGGGGGATATCTTTTACAGTTTCATTTTCAACCATATTATGTTTTTTGGTATCAACACGATGAATGCAGTTCCGGAGAAAATACCAATAACTTGATTCTAGATCCATCAGAGTTACAAAATTTAGTACACGATGTTGCAAGTCCATTCATTCAACAAACTGAAACTCAAGATGATATTGATTTAACTCCTGAGTTGGCACCATCAAAATATTATGAGTTGTTGAGGTCTGTTGAGGATGCATTATATCTTGGTTGCAAGATAAGAAAATTAGAAGCAGTTGAAAAATTTATGGATATAAAATCTGATAATGTAATGTTAAACAACTGTTTTGATCAGATATTTTCTTTGGTTAAGAAACTGTTACCTGAAGAAAATGTGTTGCCTGAAAATTATTTTTAGAGAAAGAGGTAGGTTCGTAATCTGGTCCTTAGTTATCAAAATATTCATGCATGTCAAAATGATTGAATCTTATATTCTGGTGAAAATGGTTCGTTGGATAGTTATCCCACATGTGGAAAATTGAGGTATAAAGAATCTCAACAAGGGAAGTCTGAATGGATTCCAGTAAAATAGTTAAGATATTCCCCCCTAACACCTAGGTTTCTGTATTTATTTATGTCTCAGAAATTAACATCAATGATGTTATGGAAAAAAACCAATATTTAAACTGATAAAAGTTTGAATCATTCATCTGATGGTGATTCATGGAAACATATTGACCATCTGCATAGAATGGCCCTTACTCTATACGAGCTATGACTTATGATCCATGAATAAGAAGCTAACAGTCCTCTTTACATGATTATAAATTATAGTACTCTATATATTCCAAACATTTGATGCCTCTTGCTCTATATGAGAGATACCTTATACTCCAAGCATAAGTTTCCTATTTCCATTATTATAGTGGTGTAATTTCAAGAGCATTGAAATAAGTTCAAACATTCCATTACTCCACCTCATGCTTTTCCCATCCTTAATTCATATCATCCTTTAATTCCATGTCTACAGGGACCCTAACTAATATATATCTATATATAATAGTTATTTTCAACTATCTCTTAAAAATAATCATTTTTTTTCAGATAGATCCTGATCTATTTCACGAGTTGTAGGAGGTTGATCTACCTTTAGATGAGGGGGATTGTGGACCATATGACACTTAGCCTACTAACGGTTCTGGGGGTACACGGAGGGGGCATAGTCTTGTGCAACTGGTGATTCCGGACCCTATCCCTAGGAGATGTCCATGTCTTGGCATCGATCCATGCACATGGAGGTATGATAACCTGTATAATTCAGTTAAAATTCATTCATTTGTCTATATATATACAAATTGTTTGATTATTTATTCCTTTTTCAAAGTTTTGCTCATGTAGTGATTGGAAAGCGGAGCGCTATCTTGCACAATTTTTTTTCTCAGCCATGGATCACATGGGAATAGATTCCCATTGATGTGCGGTGTGACATGTTCAATAATTGGCTAGTATGAAAATAAATAATATTTATTATGAAATTTATTTTATTAATAACATGATTTTATAAATTCTTTTTAGGTTTTATGGTATCCCATCAATGATAGCATGTGTGACATTATCCACGTGGCATGACAGGTGTCTATGCATGATTATTTCTATCGATTTTTCACAATTTGAGAAGAAAAACCATTAAGAAAGTAGGAGTGACAGAATTTGATGAGTCGTGTATAGCCCACCGACCAAAGTATATTTCATCTCACATTTGGGATGGATTATGTTTACACTGGTTGGGTAGTGGATTTTAGAGGAGATCTTTAGTGGGATAGCAGAACTGAGGGAGACAGAAGGTGACACATTGAATTGGTAGTTGTTCATTTAGTATGCGTAAAGAGCATATTTTAAGTATATTTTTTAAATATTTTATATAACTTTAAGTATAAACAATTTATTTTATATTTTTGTTGGAATTCAAGCATCCCTATATTATGGATTTCGATGTTTATCAGAGGATGTACAATGATCCAGCCCCGGGAGAGATTAGAGGTGATCACCAACATCAGATTGTGGTTAGAATTATTATTTTTTAGTTTGAAAATTAATTACATATAATATTTTCACCATTTTAATTTCAAATTTGAATTAAAGGAGACATATGAGGCCTTGACCTCTCAGACACAAGCTGATAGTCATGATGAGATGACTGAGCAGACCAATGCCAACCATTTCGATGAGGCGGCATGGATGCATGAGACTCACTATGGCTTTAACAAGGGTCTATTAGTTTGTATCGACTCTCAATTGACTCCTGGTACTTATTATGGTACTACTCGAATTTCGATGTCTATATCGAGAGGTGCTCATGGAGAGGCATAATATTATGCCTCACAGTATGATGAGAAGTTACGAACTCAGTCTGTGCTTATAGAGAGTTTGCAGAAGAAACATGAAAAGATGCGTCAGCAGCCGCAGCAGCAGCAACACGAGGAGGAGATGCGTTGATAGCAGTAGCAACAGCAGCAGCAGCATCACAAGAAAATGGAGTACATGCGTTGTCTAACTTGTTGTTTAGGGATGAAGTTTCTCCACCATCTTCTACATCTCCTCCACCTCCTCCAGAAGATGACCCCCAGTGATTTTTTTTGTGTTAAAAACATTTGAATTGAATATTTATTGTAATATGAACTATATACAGTTTATATCTTTTATATTAGAGCAAATATTTCATAATTGTTTTAATATTTTTTTATTTATTATTAGTATTATATTTTTTTAATATTTTCTTTATTTTATTAGTATTAGTAACATTTTATGATTTTTTATATTTTCTTGTAAATATTGAGAATTGTAATAGTTTTTAATTTTTTATTATTTTAATAAAATTAATATTAATTTTTTAATAATCATAATTTTATTATATATATATTTGTAGTATTATATTTTTTAATGTTTGTTTATTTTATAAATAATAATATTTTTTATTTTTTTATTATTTTAATAATATTAATATAATTTTTTCATTAATCATAATTTTATTAAATATTTTTTTTATTATGTTTAGTATTTGCAGCGAGACCTTTTGCGATGGGATCCCATTGTAAATAATTTAAAAATAATTTTTTATTAATAGTATTAGCGATGATACGACAGGCCAGTCACAAATATTAATTGCAACGACCCAGTTACAAGAGATTTATATATATATATATAATGTATATAATCGAAGGCTTATTTGCAATGGAGAAGTTCCCATTCGCAAATAATTTATGTGAAAGACCCATCGCAGAAGGTTTATTTATATATAATGTATATAATAAGAGGTTTATTTGCGACGGGGACTTTTCCTGTCGTGAATACTATTTTTTGTGATGGGACCATCACTAAAAATAATATTTGCGACGTCGTTTTCTATAACGGGCTATTTGCTACGAGGCCTCGTTTCTAAAGCCTATTTGCAATGGGATCCCACCACAATTAGCCTGTCACAAGTACATCTAATTCCAGTTTTGAGTCCTTGAGTTATAATAATTAGAGTGACCTATCATATATTCATGAAATGTAATTCATAAAATATAAGAATCTAAACTCATTCTTCTCAATCTATAGAACATTTGGTTGAAGCTATGTTATTCATGGTCATTATTGAAACTTTAGTATGTCATCCTATATATATAAATATCCCTAGGGTTTTCACCATAGTTCTCATGTCCTAATCACAAAATATTAACTAAACATTTCTCTGATACCAACTATCGTAGTCTAGTCATTTCTTACAAAAATATCCTATCATTTTAGATTAATATTAAATATAAATTTGGATTAGTATCTTTGGAAACTAGATGCATAAACATCTTATTTATTTACATTTTTGAATATCCCATGTAATGTTATTCACACTTTGTACCCTACTTGACATTCCCTACATAAAACATTTCTTCATAACCTGGGGGAAGAAAATATGAGAAATGGTTAGCATAAATGATCATTAAGGGTAAACATATGAGATATCAATAAATGATAATATGAAATGATAAAATAATAATTAGGGTATGATATAATAAAATAAAATATTAAAGTTCATTCCCCATATCTCATAGTTCATATACATGATTCATGGTACAAAATTTTTTCATTTCAAAAGACTTGATTCATAAGAGTGATAAAAAATCATAAATCAGTCATGAACAATATGATCATATTATAATCATGTCATAAAAGTGTGTCAAAATCATAAGGACAGAAACCATTTCATTTTTCAAGTTAAACTACCAATAATATAAATTAATAGTAGAACAAGAAAAAAAGAATATTGCTAATATCACAATGGATATGAAATCATCACTTATTTCTTACATTGGATCAACCACATTGACTTGATTCCCATAGTGGATCTAGTATATATAATTATTTACCATAATTATATAATGGGATATAAAACATTAACCAATGCATTGGAGGGATATATAGTCTCAATACCACCATCAAATAATGAAAACCATATATATCTGTTCCATAAGACTAAAAAACATTCATCTTATCATCATATCATAAAATATGAAAATAAAGAAGGTTACATAATTATTTTGTAACTATTAAAATGTATAAAATATATAAAATTAATGGGTTTAGTAAACATATCATTATAAAAATTATAAACTAGAAAAGGAAAGAATAAGTATTGAATAATTAGATTATATCCAAAGTAAATAAAAATAACATCAAAGGATGTTATTATAGATTAAAATTCCTTTAAAATACTATTGTAATATTTTTGTGGGTAAAATACCATTTTCATTTTGAAATCACTCCTTTAAAATCAAAAATTTCAAAATATTATATTAAAAATTTACTTTGAAAATAGAATTTAAAAATGTTAAAAAAATCAATGATATTGGGAATTCATGATAGAGTGAAATTATATTTATGTCGTTTATGTTAAAACAAATATTCGTTTAAATTTTTTCATAAAAATTCAAAAGTACCTCATTTAGAAAATGACTAGAATATTACTTTGATTTTTTTTATAAAATTTTAAAATTAAGTGGAAATTAATTTAATAATTCATAGATGAATAATAATTTTTTTTAAAATAGCTAAAATAAAATAGGAACTTGGAAGAAAAATATTTAGGATAGAATAATAAAACATAATCAATTTTCCTTTAGGAGATTTCTTTGGGTCTCTTTAGTAATTAAATTGAGGAAAATGAAATAAAAACATATATTGACAATAAATAACCCTTTTTATTTGAATAATTATAGATATTTTTCAAATAAGGATAATATAATTTCATAAATGAAAATTCAATCATAAATTATCCTCAATATAATGGGATTTCAATGAAAATCCATTACCTCAAGTCTCATCTTGAATTGTACACATTAGAAACTCATAAGTATTTAATATATTTATTGTATAAGAATTTAAAAAACTTATATATATATATGACCATATATTTTTTACTTGTAATTTATTATCACTCTTTTATTAATAATTATTTATTAAAATCATTTTTCTGGGTGATAACTACTTCGTTTTTAATGCTTGTTTTGACTTGGCAATCCTAGTAATTATGCTATGATCTTGGTTCCATAATCCTTAGAGTGTTAAAAATGAAATAAACATAATATATATATATATATATATCAGCATTCATAAAATAAAAATATACAAAAATAAATTATACATTTCAAGGAGATAGTAGGTCATACATATTAATAAAATGTTTTTTTTTCAATTTTAGAAAAGTAAAACTTAAGAATGGTAAATAATAATTTCAATTTATTGAATAATTATTATATATTATATTATATATATATATATATATATTAATTTTATCATTATTATTATCCATTTAGAACAAAAAATGAAAAAAATTATATTTCTCCATGGAGGTGGTAGTCCACACGTACACACAATCAACATTATAATTCTTCAAATAATGGAAAGGTAATATAGTAGATATGATATTATAATTATAGACGTATGATTATATCAAAAATATAATATATAAACATTTAATCCTTGTTAACAACTATCAATGATGTATTGTGATGGAAAATTAATTTTATCGCTATGTAGTGGTGATAGTCCACACGTACGCACGAGAGATACATTCAATTAACATTTGAAGGAATAGAGGTTTGATATTGGTAGTCACATAATATGAATTAAATTTCAATATAGTTATGATATTTAATTTATTATTTCATGATGAAAAACATAGATTTATAGGAGGTAGAAGAATAAAAAAGTTGAAATAGGCTGGGTAAGACGATTACCTCTTCTTCAGTAAGACACCTTTAAACACCTTATTATGGACCCATAGAATGGTATTTTAAGAATAATATATCCTATAATTCTTGTATATTAAATTTTAAATGATAATTAGTTAGGTTTTGGTTGAGTTAGATGGGTCAAAGACGTGTAAAAAAAATAAGAAAGGTGTTTCATTTTATAACAGAGGGAATGGGAACACATGAAATCACTAAGAATATTAAAATATAATTAAGTAATTTAGTATAAAAATTCTTCAAAATGGACTTATATTAAATTAACAACAATCTACAGTCGAACTATCACCATTTTATATCATTTTAAACCTCATAATTTGGTCTAATAGTTTTAGTAAATGTTTTTATATTAATTGGGGAAATCATTCTTTAAAACTACATTGTTATAGTTTTACTTACAGGTTATAAATTAATTCATAAATGGATAGGGGATGAAATTTTAGACCATTTATTATATTAATTTTCCAGTTTCAATATTTTTATGATTTTTTAATAATTTAGTAAAACACTATTTAACATAAAATATCATTAATGATATTTTAGATACTATTAATTTAATTTGTCTTTAAAGACAACAAGACAAAATAATAATAATTTCAGTATAAAAAAAATTCATAATAAGATAAATTTTTATATAAAATTTATGTTACGCAATAACTAATTGAAAATTTATTTATTTTAATATTTATTAAAGCAATTATTTTATTCTCTTGTTAATTGAATAAATACTAAGGCAACACTCCCTTGTATTTAAGGTAATTATTAAAAAAGTAAAAAATTTAAATAAATTACCATGATAAAAAATTAATTAGTATTATAACTTAAAATTTATAACTAAAATTATATTCTTTTAATGCTTATAAAAAAATTTAGGGTTATTAATGTCAAGAGAGTGGCATTATCTATTTATTCTGTTCTTAAATTAATACAAAGGTTATAATCAAAGAAAAAATGGAACCAAGTGTCCATATATTAAATAATTTTATATAAATGGAAGAAATAAAATTATAAAATAAAAAAAATCTAAGTGACAGATCAATTTTAAAGCACTATCCCAAAGGTTTAACCCTCTTTTACCTGTTTTTCCTTTCCACAATGAGATATATTTATCAACATTACAGTTCAAAATGAATAAAAATTAAAGGTTCCTATTTAATTTATTTTAACCTCAATATTTAAAATACATAATCTATTTTTCCTGATTCAATTTCTATAAATGAATGAAATTAAATTAATAGGAATAAAAAAATGCACTGGAATTTTTTTTTTGAAAAATACGTTTTTAATTTTGAAAATGTTTTCATACCAAAATTAACCATAAAATTTATTACAATGAAATTAATTAGACTATAAAAAATATAAAATAAATAAGATTATTTTTAATCATTTAAAAAAATTGTAAATTCTTGACAAAAAATACATTTTTCAATAAAAATTAGTGTCTTTACTATTCATTTGAAAATACATATTTTTATAAAAATACAAAAAATTAACTCTATGATAATTTTGAAATTCGTATTTAAAAAATAAATTATATTTTTTTTGAAAAAAATTATAAATTTTAATGAAATTAATTATATTATTTGTAAAAGAAGAAATAAAACCCATTTTTGAGAGAAAATGTATCTTAAAGCTTATAAAAACATTACTAAAAATATATTTGATTTATTAAAAAAATGTGTACATATGCTTTTTTAAATACGATTATTATTATTCATTCAACCTTGTTATTATCTTGTGTAAAATTTTATACTATATTATAGTTCATTTAGAATCGGAGTTGCACGTAACAAAGGTACAAAATAAATAAAATTTAATAATATATCAAAAAATATGGTTGTGTTACGAAAAGGATGTCAATATAATATACATAAAGTATTATTATAATGTATATTACCTCATTTTATTAGCTAATTATAATTCTATGAATATGGGAAATAAATAAATGGGTTTATACCCATTAATAACATGTCTCTTAGAACATGAAAAGTTAAAGAAAAATCAGATTGTCACTACACTATAAATGTGTAAATTGAAATATGATACCTAATTAGCAATATTAAATTGAAAAATATAAAATACATTTATCATTTTGTGATGTTGGGATTATATATGGATTAAATGTTTCCATTAATATGGCACCGTCTTCCTTACTACCAAGATTCTATAAATTTGTAAAAAATCATTGGATAGGGAATACAGATAAGATTCTCCTTATTAATTGGAATATGATTCTATAAGATGAAATGTATTTTTGGGAACATTTATCCTCACTCATTATAGGAAATTATAACGAATAATATTTTGAAAATACATTAGAAATTTTAACTAAAATGATGCTTTTTAAAATTATTTCAAAGAGAAAAAATATTTTGCAAGAGGGAATTGAAGAAGTGTCTGTCTTATATAAATGTAGAAAGATTGGTCAACCAAAAGGGAACTAATATAAATTAAATAATAATCTAGTATAAAATCACTCCTTAAATTTACACATTATTTTATGTAATATATATATTTTACATCTTGGGTATTAAATATAATATGTTACTAACATATTTTCATCAAAATAAAAGAATAAAGGAAATTCATAAATATTTTAAGAAGTAAATATAATTCTATAAACAGCTAATGGAGGGTGATTTATGAGTTATTAAAGGTATGTTCATGACATCAAATTTGTAAGAGGATGGATTCTCAAAAACCTATTATTTTTTATTGGGTGTTACTAAAATATATCATAGTTTACAGTTTTCAATAATAAGTGACATCATTTCTTATTTTAAATGAATTTTTCTAGTAATTTATAAAAAATAGTTCATTAATACTTTATCCACGTATATCTAGTAAAAAAAAATTAATATTTAATATAGTATGTTAGACCCATACCTTGTTGCAGAAAGAGAATTCATGGCCAAGTAAAACTAAAAGTAATTTTCAACTATATACCTAGAATGGTTTTTGGAGTATTTAGAGAGAAGAATCATAGGTATTTGATATATTTTGTTATTAATATTTATAAAAATATTAATTTATAGATAAAGGTGTATTTACATAGATTATATATATATATATATAATATCCAGATATTCATAAACTATTCTAAAGAAAATCTTGATAAAATTTAATATAATTCATGATATTCCTTGCAGATATTTTAGGAATGAAAAATTCATGAAATATATACACCTAATAAAATATATAAGATAATCTATGTATGATAGTTGAAGAATATATTTAGGAAGTATTAACTGATCATTTAAAAATACATTGGGGTCAATCTTATACTGAAATTACCATATACACATCAAAGAGGTTATTTTATTAAAAGGAGGTTCTATATGATGTATTATATATATTTCATGTATTCCATAGATCCTTTTATAGAATGATTCAAAAATATTAACAACTATCCATATTCCAACTAAGCTAAATAATTGATATCTTATAAATTAAAATATTATGGGAAACCATAATCTCGTAGATTCTTGTGTTTTATGATAACTGTTGGTAAAGGTAATAATTGAAAAAACAATTTCATCAAAGAAAACACTATATTCATCATAATAAATTATTGGAAATATGATTAATATATTAACATCCATATAATTTAAAGGTATTATTTTAAATTGATTATATTTTATTAAGTGGAAATCATATAACGTTCTAGATAGTGGGAGTAATAGAAAATTTAAAATAGTCATGGATCCATATGAACATGTGTCAGAATTATGACATAAAATCTATTTTTTATAGAAAGAAGATGTTCTGAGAAAGATATATCTTAGTAAAGTTAAAACTAAAGAGTGGATTTTATATTTATTTATATAAGTGATATATTTTATGATAATTATTATGAATCTTATAAGGAAGAAATAAATGGAATCAAGTTATGCTTATAATGTTCTTAAAAATTTAAGGATATATTCCTTGTACCAAAAATCCATAACAATATTTTTGTATTTTATCTAGTTGATATATAGATATTATTGTGTATTCTAGAAGAAACTAGACATGGATGCTATAATATTGTACTAACAAAACTTGAATAGTTACAAAATTTTCAAGAAATGTATAGGTATAATCGATGAAAAAACCTTACAACAGTCATCAATGAAAAATATATTAGAATATTTATTTTTATTATTAACAATATATTGTGAATTTGATGTCAAATCTACCTTTAGTGAATGAAAACATGAGGAATATTTCCATGTGATGCCTCCACATGTGTTGGTGAAACCAAGACAATTATATAAGGAATTAAAGTTATAAATATCCATTTATAGATTAGAGAAAGAATTATGACCACATAATGTTACTTTTTATGAATACATTTGAGTATTATTTTTGAAGAATGAAACTATAATATTTTTCTATAGTAGGTTAGTGGGGGTGATTTAGTTTTCCAAGGAAAATATATTGACAAAAAATGGAACAAATATCACATCTTCAAGTTTTCTAAGACTACAGAAATGATATTTATCTAAGAATTCCTTAATTTAGTTGCATGCATTTTCACTAATATGATATATATAGATATATATGGTGTTTCATAGATCTAATAATTGGTTATGCATTGGTAAAGTATTTAAAAATAAAATATTGAAAAATTACAAATCCAATCTTTTCCTATGACATATATTATGAAATATATCCAAGATGGAGTATTAAATACCAATAAGTGATTAATTTTATGAATATAATTATATATTCGTAAAATTTTGGAATTTATCACATATTCCATTATATGAAATGTGGTTTAATATTACATCTCTTAAAATATTATGGAAGAATATATTGGGGTAGTAATAATAAATATATGAAAGTAGTTGAGAAAGTTTGTTGGAATAATTTCTTGTAATTGGTTAAATGGGAATTATGGTTGTCAATGGGTAAAAAAAGCCTTTGTTCATATCAATTTGATCTAGTTTCTCATTAACGACAATTTAATAATAAATATTGGCTTATTTGAAATAGTGGTTTCCAAATCATCCAAGGCTAAAAAAATTTTAGATTTCAATGTAGCTAAAGAAGTGGTTTAATAATAATTTTTTTGTGTATTGTAATTATTGCGAGATAGTAAAGTATTATTAAAAACATTGGACTATGGTATTAGCCACAATGACGTGTTTTGGACATAATAATAATGGTAAATACATAGTGATATCAATTCATAATGTATTTCTCAGTAAAATGAAGTGAAAATAAGAAAAATAGATATATTATGACAAGGAATTAAGTTATACATATCCCCAACATAGCAGAACCATATTAATCTTGTGAAATCTAAGAAGTCAGTTAGTGGTTGGCTCTAGTGAAATGTGTGTCTGTTAGAGTTTCTACCATAGAATGATCTAATTTTTACTTTTAATTACCTAAAAATTAAGGTTAATTAATATATTATCACATGGTTAGTGTTATTCTATATAAAATTAATGTGATATTTTAATTAGTGTATTTGTTTACAATGAAGGGTCATAACAGTTCCTAGCTATAAAAATAATTGGCATGAAGTGTTATGAAAATATTCTTAAATTAATGTACTATAGACAAGGTAAAATCTATTTAAAGGGAAAGAAATTATGTTTTATTAACATGTTTTTGAAAAAAAAAATGTTGTTTAGACTTATTCTCATCACATATTCACTTGGTAATCTACAAGAGGGGAGGTTATGAGGACGTACCCATAAATAGGAATTCTACGTGTTATATGCTTCATTGGATATTGTTATCTATAAATGTGTGTATTGGTCCTTATACAAGTGATTATTATTAATATGTATTGTGAATCATGTATATTAATGGAAACCATGATGATATATTCTCATATTGTGGTAGGTTATATTGGGTTTATCATAAGTGATATGAAATTAATTTAATAGGCCATGAAAGGATTTTCCCACTTGAGTTAATAGAAAATGACATCACTAGATATTTTATTGAAATTGAACCTTCTAATTAGATATATGGTCATGGTATGTTATTAAGGATATTAATTCATGAAGTCAAAGAAATATTTTTCTAAATAGAGGTTTATAAAAATCAATATGAATCCTTCCTAATGTGGTATGGAGACAAAGTGATTATGTATCACAAAAAGATTTCATGTGAGGTTATTTTTTGAAAAACATTAACTTTTTTCTAGATTAGTGCCATGAAGAATTAATATATGCTCATCTTGGACTTTAGGAAAGTTCACCTATTAACACTGAGAACGTTGTATAGAGGTTCATAGAGTAATTGTATTTATAATCTCATTTTAATTCTATTTTAATTTAATAAAAAGAATACATATTAGCTTAAATTGTTTTATGAGAGGATATTGTTTCACTGAGGGGTTGGAAATCAAGGTGAACTCTATAGATATTATATGGTGAATCCTAATATTATTCCTAAGAAGTGTGATCCTGATTTAATTTTTTTTGATTAAGTGCATTTTTTTTCCAATTTTTAATCTTTTATAGAAGGATTGTAATACTATAAATCTAGTAAGAGTAATTAGAGGAAAGAATCAATTTTACACTTCATTTATTTTATTGATAATTCAAACTAATGCGTTTTTGGAATATTAAATAGGGTTCTTCTAACTAGAGACATGAATGTAGACGATGAAAGGCTCGAGTTATTCAAGATTCAATTATTTTAAAAAACTCCTTACCAAAAAGTGAAAAACCAAAGAAACCAGATGAGCTCTTTAGGATAATCTAATTTTTTTATAGATTCTATCACTGAAATTTTATTTCATCTAGTCATGTATTTTTTATGTGATATTTTTATATGATTATATTATTCATTAGTCTTGTGGCTATGTTTCTTTCTCCCTTAAAAATAAAAGGAACTTAATTGAAGAGTGGTATCCTCACTTCAAACTTTTTTAATATAATTACTCCCTTAAAATGTTATGGGTGGTAGTTCTTGGTTTGAATTGGGTTTATTGGAACCCAAATATATATATATGTATATATATAAGGATATTTATTTTTAAATTGGAACTCCAATTTATATAGATAAAGAAACAAAGATATAAATATTTTGTTACATTTCTCATATTTTGGTAGAAGTTGATTTTTTTATTCCACTGATTGAGAATTTTATGATCACAAAAAATGAATATAATTTCAATTTAAAGGTTCAATATGATAATGTGTTGAGGTTTTTATCTATTTAAATTTTCACTGTTCATGATTCTAAGGATTTAATATGGTCTAATGAGTGTTTTACTTTTTATGAAATTTTTGAATGTGAACTCGTTCATTGAAAAAAGAAAAAGAATCTTGAAAATCACAAAAAATATTAAGGAACATATTTCTCCTTCACAAATTAATGATGGTGGTAAATATGGTGTATTTTATTATAGGTATAATAATAGGCATGGTGGTGATCTAATGTAAAAGGTCAATGACAAGACTTTTAAGAAAGATGTTTTCAATGATAATACCCTCCCCTTGAATAAGGATCATGAAAATTTAGTCATGGCCAATGATAATGGACTTATGTGTGTTGATATATTGAGGAAATATATGGATATAATTTAATGTGATCATGGAAAAAATATATAACTAATTGAGATGATTTATTCTTAGAAAAAGTTCTCAGAAGTGGGAAGAATTATGTTTTCATTTATTTTGGTGAAGGTGAAATGATACCAGTGAAGTATCAATTCTATAGGGATGGGAATGAATATTTAGATAAGGTTAATGAGCATATTTATGCCTCAGATGATGAAACATTTTTTGGATATAAATACGAATGTAGTGAAAAGGAATAATAATACTAATGGTTTAGTTCTAGTAAAGGTTAAAATCAGGTCCTAGACGAAATTAGATCCTACCCTTTCAAACCAAAGAAATCAATAATTTGGAAAGAGTACTCCCATTTATATATTTTTTTAAATTTCAAATAATTATGGATAAAAGATATTTCCAAATATTTATATTAATGAGAAAAATGAAAATATAGAATGAGCTATAGAGGTTTATGTTGATCTTAGCAATGAAATTTATGAATAGATTAAGGATAAATATATATACATCATTAGGAATTATAAGGATATCCAAATTTGTAATGATACTTTTCTAAATATTATAAATATATTTATTTTAGGAATTGATGATCATTATAAAATAAATCATAATCTCGGCTAAAAACTTTCACACGGGCATAACATATCTTATAGGTTTTCTATATTTGGTGGGTTGTCTCAATTGTATTTTGATTGAAATTCACTATGGAACTACTTTTTCCAAGGCATATAGAAATGAGATCAATTTTCTTGATTTTATAGTAAGAGTATTCTGAATAATTTTTATTTATGTGGAAACATTTTATTGCATAAATTTAATTTTTTTCATTTTGTAGATTGAAATTTTTCCCTGATATGGTTTTCAGGTATTTTTGGGTTTTTATCTATGGATGAGTATATTTTGAATTATATTAGTAACAATCATAATAAGAATGGGGAATAGAATGGAAATACTGATACTGGAGTAGGAATTTACATATCCTTTGAATTTTATTTTTGTATAGGGATAAAGACAAGGTGGATAGTGTGATGCAAGTATTTCCTCTATTGGGGCCAAAGAAGAATACATTTTTTTGTTGGTTACATGGATGTGTTATTAGATTATATGAGGTAGTGTTTCACTTAAATTCTAGTTTGGAATCAAGAAATTTTATGGTTGATCTAATGAAAAAAACGTAATGAATAACATAGTGATTGGAAATTGTATGTTGTTAAACAAGTAGTTCCAATAGTGTTCTTTACAATAGCTTAATATAGTCTTGTGGTTTCATAGGATACAGAAAAATTGATTTATGATGTTAATATATTTTTTTACGAAATTATTATTTTATGTTTATGGTATGTATTTTTTATTGGGTGGCTTATGTCTATAAATGTTCATTTTTTTTGGGTGTGCGTTATTTGGAAAAAAAATCATAGGACCATGGGTTTGGTTTTCCAGTCTCATGGATCATGTTGTTTCCAATTATTCTTAGTTTTGGAATAATAATTATTCATTTCAATTTGATATCATAAACTAAAAACCTAGTTATTCAAAATTATTATATATGTGAGTTTAATATTAAATAAATATTATTTGTTATCCAGTGAATATATTATATTTATTTTTCTCTGGATAACAATTCAAAAGGTAGTAAATAAAAAATGATTTATTAAAAAATTATTTTTTTGTTACATGAATACTAATAATAAATATATTCTTTTCACAATTTTAGTGAATATAAAAATTATATATTTGTATAATTAATAATATAATGATATTTATTTATTTAAAAAAATTTATTATTTATTGTTTAATAAATGTTGAGGATTGTCAGGTCGAGTTAAAAATTCATGATGAAAACTAATATATTAATTTATAATTTTAGATCATGTCAAAAGATTATAATAGTAAAATTATAATTTATCTTGGGGATATAATTAGAATAAAAATTAGAAAAAAGGACTCTAGGAAATGATCAATTGTTTAACAGTAATCACATAATCTGATTTTTTTCAATTTTGATAGTATAGTTGTTGTATAAAATGGATTCTCCCAAGATAATTCATTCAAATCCTTAGACTAAATTTCTCATAACTAATTTCAGTAAGTATATTTAATCCTCATAATCCACATAAATATTTAGATATCAAGATATAAATCCTCACATGAAAGAGATAATTATTGTTATAATCAATAGTGAGTGATGCAAGGTGATTGGTTCCTCTACACTAGAACTAAAAATACCAATACTGATATTTTTATAATCATAAAGGACATATTGACACACATAGAAGAATATTATTTTGGTTTGTCCACCATAATGAGGAGGTAATGAGTGTGGAATATATATTGAATAGAAAATAAGAATAATTGTTGAGTTTGGGTAATTCATGTTTTAAATTAATTATAAATTATAAATGATAAGGCCATTTCTCTAAAAAATTTCGTATTTATTCATCATGTTTTCAATAGAAAAAATTATTGGGAATTTCCTTGACCACATCAACTACATCTCGTACCACTAAATGTGACATGAAACTTAAAGAATGTTTGATAAATCTGGAAACATATCAAAAAAGAGTATAATTTTACAAACAATGTAGATGAAACAAAGAGATAACTCCAAATATATCTACAGATATAGATATTAAGTGCATGTTTTAGTAGTTGAGTTGGCTTACAAATCCATGAATGGCAGAAAAAATTTAGTACATGATGATAGTTTCTCATCACAAATTACAAGAAAAATACCATTAAATACATCCAAATGTATGACATAGGAGTCACATCATTAAGAATTAATGTATCATTAAATGTTAAAGGAGTAGGAAGAATGAAAATTGGTAAAAAGAAATGTTATTCCAATGATGTAGTCTTTATTGATGGGTTGAGGCATAATCTCTGGAGTGTCTATTAGATTTATGATGATGAGAATGAGGTGATATTATATAATAATAATTGTTTCATTAATAAGATAATGAATATTATAATCATTATAAATGAGAATTACAAAAGTTTCCATATCATATTTCCAATGGGAAAAAAATTATTGTTTATATATAAAGACAAAAAATTATATTTATCACAGAAGTCTTGATTATCTGGTTAAAAAAACATGGATAATATTTCTAAATATGAATTTTTAATAAATATAAAAAAGATAAATTATGAAATATATAATATTTGTAATCTGTGTCATAATGTTAAGATGGTGAACAAGTGTCATAAGAATTTAGAGATCAAAACAGATAAACCTATTGATCATATACACTAATATGTATGTGGTATGATGAATATGAAACAACCAAAAGGGATAAGTATTTATTTACATTTATTTATTACTATACTTGTATGAATTATATTTATTTTATAACGAGTAAATAAAAATATCTTCAGAGGTTTAATTACTTTTGAAAGTTTACTAAAAAAATGGACATGCTATCAAAATATTTTGATTTTTCAATGGATCCAAATATATTAATGAAGAGTTTGAGATATATATTCAGAATCCTGAGACTAGGTATGAATATAGTTCTCCATAAAAAACCCTATAAAATTTATTACAACTACTCATAGGGAGTGGATAAATCCAAATTACACAACACACACCCAAGGAGGTTCGATCCTATGACCACCCTCACAACCACAAGGGCATAACCACTAGGATAATCTAATTGGAACATAAAAATTTGATTATATGTATGGAATAACATGATATTTTTATAAATTGGGATAGCCGAAACATACAAACCTTAACCCATCACCTTGGATATGATCAAAATTCCAAAAATCTTAGGTGACTCCCCCAGAAAAAAAATGTTTCCATAAAATGAGTAAGGTTTCATGATATCATTGGAGAGTGATTTACATTTTCATATGAAGCAACCTTCAAAATAGGCAATCCAATGGAAAAATAAAAACATAATGAAAAAAATCACTAGAAAATATAGTAATATATCTTAATAATAATCAAATACACATAAACAAAAGATATATCCAAATACATCTGTATAGAAAAATAATCAAAATAAAAATATAGTTATAATGGAGAAACTGTAAAAATCTCTACACCATCAATATATCTTGGAACCCACCTCTATCTCAATTGAAAAAAAACATCTAGAATATCCACCAGATAAGTATGAGGTATTCCCCATATTAATTCAATAACATAAAATCTCAGTATACACATTGAGATGCATATACAGGGGGGGAGTGAGTCTGTAAAAACTATATGTAGTCCACTAAAGGCTTCCCACCCATTCTATTAGAACAAAAACAAGTTAAATCAAATTATATATAAAATAAGAGGGAAGTATAAAAAGAAATGAACAAGATATATATTGAAAGTGTAAATTACTCAAACCATAATACACACCTAGACCATAAATTACCATAGTTGTGAAATTCACCAAAATCTCCCATTTGAGAGAAATATAACTAACACACTATTCCCCAATATAAGAAAGAGTAGCTGAAAGAATCCAACATGTGAGTGGAAAAACTCCCAAATTTAACATGTATTCACTTGCTGGTACAGTCTATGTGCTCACCATAACAACCTTGGTCACCAAGTATGAACCAATAAGGATTCATCTATATGAATCATAAATGAACATCATCCCATTTAAAACCATGTATACCCACATAAAACATTCATTACTTTTTAAAACCAAAACAGAACTTATAAATTTTACCATACACATCAATGGTGTCACCAACAAACTATATTTCAAAAAACAAAAAAGAATATTAAAATAATACAAAATAGGATTTACAAAAGATTTTTCACAAATTAATACAAAAAATTAACTTTAAAAATCAAAATCTTTCAAATTATTGGTAGATGTAAAGTGAGATAGATTCCATATATCTCAAATAAGATACTCTAGATTAAATCACCTCACACCCTTGTATGTTTAAAATCTTTCAACCCTCCTTTTATGGCAATAACACCCCACTCTTCTATGGTATTCATCTTTTTGTATAAATACAATAGCTTGTGTTGTACGCAATTTCGAGTTCTAACACACCACGACCAATCAAACTAGCCGTTAGTAATAGTAATAGTTACTTTTTAAAATTTTATAGATTTTATTATTTTAAATGGACTTCATTTTTAGATTTCGAATATCAAACTTATCATAGGGTGAATTTTGGGTATTTTTCTAAAAACTTTCAATTTTTTGATAAATAATGAAAAACAATGCGTTATGATTTAAAAGATACATTTTATTTAAATAATTATTTACTTTATTTTAATTTATTTAATGAAAAAATAGATAAATAATTCTTATATATGTTCAATTTAATTCAGTGGATTTATTTTATAATAATATTAGATATATAAAATTTTGTTGAACTTTTTACCGTCTTTTATGCACCTTCTCGACACATTTTCAAATTTGAATAAAATGTAATTTTTCAAATTCTGGGAATTTAATTTTAAAAATTTTAGAGACACAGTTGACATCATTATGTAAAATGTGGTTCAATATGAATAAATATTTTTTTCTCAATAGTAAATTTTGACTTTTATTTACCATGGTTAAAAGTAAATAGGGTAATTAAAGATATAAAATGGTATTATAATTACCCTAACAGATGTCCTAATTCAATTGGATAAGTTTATTTCTATGAAAATCAACCTTATGAAGAAATTGTTATCCTTTTTCTCCACTTGGATTAGATTAGGACATTTATTATTATTTTATTTAAAGAAGAGTTAAAAGTGTTAAATTCATTGTTTAATAAATAAAACATTTTTAATATATGGTTATACATATGATAAATTAGACTATAAGTATTAAATAGAAAGATGAAAAGATTTCATAAATAATGATATTTTATTTATAATTTTTAGACATTAAATAATTAAATTTATTTATGACACAATGATGATGCAGTAATTACCCTATTATTGAAAGATGAAAAAATGATATTATAAATATCTGAGTAAATGTAAATTGAGAATTTTGATGAATTAAAAAAATTTTATAAGTTAATATGACATTTAAGGTTGATTATATATTTTTTTGATGTAGTAAACTTTTTATTACTTTCACAAAAACAAAATACCAAATAATTTCAAAATTGACATAATTGAGTTTTTAAAAAAAATTCTATATTATTAATTGGTATAATACTATTAAAAATATAAGGTTCAAAAAAAGGACATATATAAGGTTATATATATCAATTATTAAACAATTGGGGTTCTTCTGTATTTTTATAGTAATTTTATTAACAATTTATTATAATAATAGAAGAATACATGGTAAAAGTTAAACTATTTAACAAAGTGTTAAATCTAAAATATAAGGTTTATAAGGTGACCTAAAACTATATAAAACCTATTAGTTGAGAGGTTTTAGACCTATCACCAACTTAAACTTAAAATATATCCTTTTGGAGTCATTATAAACTGAATATGATTGTATAATAAAATAATATTTCAATCTTTTCCTAAAGTGGTCCTCACCTCTTTTATAAATTTGTACTTACCTTTCTATCAATATCACACCTACAAAGAAATTTTTATAGACAAATTCCTGCTCAAATATCCTCTCAAATACCCTCAATTCTTCCTAGAGTCCTTAATGTGATCATAAATCCAACATAAGTATCCCTTTTGATCAACTGAAAAGGAAACACCTGAAGATGAGGTAATAATTTCACCACATCTTTCATAGTTCTTTTCTTCTTCCACTTACTCATTCTTTTTTGTTTCAATATCTAAATAATAATTAAAGTACCATATACATACTATGATGTTATTATAATTTTTTACAACCATATTCATTATTCTATCCATCCTATGAATGAAAAGTCACCATATGTGCGTATATATGGTTTTCCGTTTCCACGTCATGGTGAAGTTTGTTATTAAAAAAAATCATTATTTGGATATGTATAATAATGCGTATAACTAATGTAAAAAATAAATATAACATGTTATGGATTATTTATATACTATATACCATTCAATGACATAATATTTCACCGTCAACAGAATGGTATTGTCGCCCATGCGTACGTACAGATTACCGTCTCCATGAACTCGATGAGATTCATTCCCCATTCTAAAAAATCAAGAATAATTTTCATTTTATGATTAAAAATAGTGTTTAAAAACATAATATAATTTTGGATATGAATCAAATACATAATATCTAGAAAAAAAACTTGACTTATGTAACAAAACATATAATTAAAAATGAATTAGTTAACGACCAGAACAATGATACTACTAAAATATTATTAACAAAGAAATGTTAAAAGATCATGTAAAATATCATATTAATGAATATGGTTCTTGTATAATTTAATAAAAATGATTTATCTATTATAAAGTAGGTTAAATTACCCTTGACCAAGAAAAAGTAAAAGGTAAGGGTTAATTCTACAATCTCTTCATTAACTAAGGTTGTTTATATGTGAGTATATACTGGGACCTGTTTATCATCCAAATCTGTGTTTCTTAAAAAAGTATTTAAATTTATTTTAATATTTCCTATAATATGGGTTAATGTAATTTATAAAATAGTTTTAATTTTTATATTATGTTTATAAATGAATCTTTTCTTCATTTTCCAATCAAGGCCCTTAATAGCCTTTTCGAAAAAATTATGGAAAAACTAACTTTTTTTACTTATACAGCAGGTGTGGCTTTTTTTCACTATTATAACACCTTTAAATATTCCCTTAAAATATTATAATAATATTTTAAAAATAAATTTTCTTTGTTAAAATTACATGACTTCTAAATTATTTCAAAATACAAAGAGATATTTCTCTCAAATAGTTTTGATTTCATCTATATCAACATTCTTTGTTGAATTTTATGATTGTTTGAAGTTGATATATTGTGATAAAATCTTCCATATTGTATTGAATATTTTTTATATGTTTGATTGTGGATGTGATATTTTTATACCATTCATTTTTTATTTTTAAACTATTGACATTTTGTATGCTAGTTTTAATACAAATGTTTATGTTATGTTTGAAACATTTAATATGATGAATTCATTGGACATAGTAAGTGATGGGTGGAGCCTTATATAGCTCCTCAATTCATTGGTAGGTCTGATGAGACAATCTAATGTCTTGGCACAAGGGCTTTACCAAATCATAATTGTAGTATTGGCACGTGGCCTTGACTATGTGATTATAATGTTTGATATTATGCATTCCATCATTATGAAATTGGATATTGAAATTACATGTGATTATTCTACTAGTAGAATATCCATGTGAATAAGTAAATGGAATTATTTGATTTATCATTTCAATATTATGCTGATGTTTATGTTTAAAAGGCTTTTTTTAGTCTTATAAATTTCCTAAAATGTTTATGCTTATTTATAAAAGTTTCCAGTACATTGTTATCCTTACTTAGCACCTAAGCTCACCCCTTTCTATGTTTTATTTTTCCCATAATGAATAGAAGTATATTATGACTAACCTGTAAGGATAGTCAAAGATAGATGGATGTGTTAAAAGGAGACACAATGTTGTTGTTTTTCATTTCATAATGTAATTTAGAACTTTTGTTTGTATCTAGTACTTCCCAGGCTACTAAACTGATCGTTATTTCGGGATTTGATCTCTTGTGATCATGCTAATGTTATGTAATAATGCACCTACTATGGGTAACTTGGGTTGGGGTGTTATAGTTGGTATCAGAGGAGGTTTAGTACAAACCTTGGAAATAAGATTTAGAAAAACTCTTATTAGATAACATTACCTTAAGATAGACTCTGAGGATTAGTATAGAAAAACATCCTATAATTCTGAAAATGTAGAGATTTTGGGAATTTTCCAAAAAATACAGCCCTGTTTGAATACAAGCAGGTAGAGGTGGCTCTAGAACATATGTACCTAGGAGTGAAAACTCTGACAAGGATTTTCGTGCATGAACCGACGTATCCCAGTACACAACAATGGGACTTGTTGAACTCTTGGATATGATAGTCCCATGGTATCTTACTCAAGATAATTATAGTGGAGCTGGTGATGCAACTAGTGTTGATCAGCTTATCACTATACTGGGACAACTCACATATGTTATGAATAATTGCCTTACCCGTATAGAGCACCCTGATCCACAATGTAGAGGATCAATGTTAGACCAAATCATTAGCCAACAACCTCCAACATTCAATGGGACTACAAATCCATTTTTAGCTGAGAAATTGATATGTTCCTCATAGAAAATATTTTATTCTTTCAGGAGTAGAAAAATGGAAATGGGTCTCATGGCAGTTTATCACCTCAAGGGAGATGCATATCAATGGCGGTCATTAATTCAAAACACAAAGGAATATGAAGAAGTATAAAATATGGAATGGAGGGAGTTGAATGATCTTCTATTAGAAAAATACTTTCCTTCTGACCGTCAAGTAGATATGGAAATAAAATTTCTGAGTCTAATGCAAAAGGAGGATGAGAATATCAAAAAGTATGAGGCAAACTTTAAAAGGTTATAATGGCACTTAGTGGATTATATACGTAACCCAAGGAGTAATATTGAGTGATTCTTATATGGGATAAAACCATTTCTTCGTCGAGAATTAGTCTCACTATTCTTCTCATCGTTCAAAGATATTGTCTCATGTCCTATCAAGACAAAAAAGTAATTCTCAATGTTTTACGACTTAAAAGAAAGGCAGGAAAAGAAGAGATCTGGTGAACATTCTAGAAATGGGAATAAGGGGAAAAAGGGAAAAGTTGAATTTCCATCCTGCAGTAAATGTGGAAAGAGACACCTTAGTACTTTCCTGAAGGGAATGAGAGGCCATTAAAAGTGTGGTGAAAATTTCCACCAAGATCTTGATTTCATGGGAATGAAATATGATATCAATGTTGAATGCTAATATTTTCGATAAATGGGTAATTATTAAAATGAATGTCCTAATTACCAAGGAAACTTACCTTAGAAAAGGCCAAGGGAGAAAGGATAAGCTTATGTGATCACTAGTTCTGATTTTGAAGCTCGGAATGACATGTTGGAAGGTAATTTAATGGTTTCCTCAAATTTATCCAATACTTTATTTGATTTTGGATCCTCGCATTATTTCATATCTTACCAGTTTACTAATAAATTTATATATTTCCAATTTGATTTAACAAGTGGGTTGTCAATCAAAAATCCGAAGGGAAGTATCATTGCAACAATGTTTTTTGAATTGGTTCCCATTAGGGCATATAAATGTTTTTTATCTATTGGTATCATCATCATACCCATTATTGAATTTGATATAATCCTCAGTATGGATTGTATTTTGGACCATGATGCAAAAATATATTGTAAGAAGAAAGAGGTTATAAATTTTGATAATGAAATGGAGTACATTATCTTAAGAGCAGAAACATCACCACCCTATTCTTATCATGATCCACCCCCAACAGCTCTACTAAATTCAATTATTGTGGAGGAAAAGAATTAAATATCTTTGGGTGATGAAAATAATGTTTAAATAGAGGACTTACCTATTGAGAAATAATATGTTTATGTGTTGCTTGAGGATTTACCTAGACATCCTTCAGAATGAGAAATTGAGTTTTCCATCGACTTAATTCTTGGTTCAAGGCCCAAATCAAAGACCCCTTATAGAATGGCCACTGTGGAATTAGTGGATGTAAAGAAACAACTATAGGAATTGAGTAATAAAGGATTTATTTTCCATAGTGTTTCTCCATGGGGATCCCAGGTTGTTTTTGTTATGAAAAAGGATGGATCTATGAGGCTGTGCATTGACTACAGGGAGATCAATGCTATAACAATAAAGAACAAGTATCCCCTACATCAAATTAATGACTTATTTGACCAACTTCATGGAGATAAATATTTTTCAAAGATTTACCTTCGATGTAGATATCATCAATTTTGTGTGAAGAGGGAAGATATTATGAAGACAACATTTCATACCGGGTATGGGCATTGCGATTTTATAGTAATGCCTTTTGGATTGACTAATGATCCCTCTATCTTCATGGATCCAATGAATAGAGTTTTCAGGAATATAATAATTACTTTGTAGTGGTATTTATTGATGATATCTTGGTATAATCTAAAATCTATGAAGATCATGAAAATTAGTTGCATACAATTCTAAAGACTCTTAGATGAAATTAATTATATTGGATGTTTGGAAAGAGCGAATTCTGGCTTCAGGAGATTTATTTTCCTGAACATATTGTCTCTATGGTTAAAATCTCTATTGATCCTTCTAAGACAAGAGAAATATAGGAATGGAAATCACCGATGAGTATAACTAAGATACATTATTTTATTGGATTAGAAGGTTATTATTGGCATTTTGTCCAAGAATTTTCCTGATTGGATAACCCATTAACCAAGCTCACACATAAAGGGGTTAAATTTGTTTGGAAAAAAGCACATGAATAATGTTTTGAAGAACTAATGAGAACATTATTCAATTATCCTATCTTGACTCAACCATCGGGGAATAATGGGTTTGTTATTTATAGTGATTCTTCAAAGAAAGGATTTGGTTGTGTCCTTTTGTATAATGATAGAGTTATTTTCTAAGCAACATGATGGCTGAAAATTCACGAAATAGACAATCCCATGCATTATCTTGAGTTGGTAACTGTAGTATTTTCTTTGAATATATGGAGACACTATCTCTATGGTAAAAAATATGAGCTAAATACTGATTAAAAGTGTTTGAATTTTATTTTCTTGCAAAAATAACTCAACACGAGGCAAAGATGATGGCTTAAACTACTCAACAATTATGATTGCACTATACACTACCACCTGGGGAAGGGGAATAAGGTGGAAGATGCTTTTAGTAGAAAGGATCAAGGAGTTTTGAAAAAAATGAGAGTTCAAAGGGATCCTATGTGCATGGATCTAGTAAAGATGGACATGGGAAAAATAATGGAAGGTGAAACATTAATAAGTTTTCAAATTCTTTCCAAAAAGTCTTTACCAGAAAGGAAAAAAAGTTCTCAGACTAATTATGAGAGGTTTAAAAAGAAAATTAAATATGTGAATGATGGTAAATTGATTTAATTCATACTTGTATATGGAATTTTAAAATTTGGGAAGGGACTTTGTGTTTCTTATATACCTGATCTTATAAAGTAATTTTTGGATGATTCTCATAGCTCCAAATTAAATATACACCCTAGTATCACTAAGATGTATAGAGATTTTAAGGAACTTTTTTGGTGGGAAAACACGAAGAGGGAGATTGCTGATTATGTGTCAATATGTATGGTTTGTCAACAGGTTAAGGCTGGAAGAAAAAATCATGGAGGATTCATCTAACCTCTTCGCATACCAGAGTGGAAATGGCATGATATTACGATGGACTTTGTCATGGGGCTAATAGAGAATCTTAGAAGGTATGATGAAATATGGGTCATTGTTGATTGTTTTACCAATTCTACACATTTTATTGATATTAGAGAATATTTTCTACTTGAATATTTAGAAAGGCTATATATTAATGAAGTTGTAAGACTTAATGGTGTAACCATATTGATTTTTTATGATCGTGATCTCCATTTTACATCATGATTCTTGGAAAGTCTATAAAAATCCTTGAATACTGAACTTTTTTTAAGGACTACCTTCCACCCTCAAACTGATGGAATGTTAGAATAGACTATTCAAACCGTAGAAGACATGTTGAGATATTTCTCACTTGATATTAAAGGTATGGGGGATCAATATTTACCTCCATTAAAAGTTTCCTATAACAATATCGTCCATTAAAGTATTCAGATGGCACCATATGAAGCGTTATATGGAAAAAGATGTTGTGCACCATCTTGTTGTGATGATGTTGGTGAAATAAAACTCGTAGTTCCAGAACTTGTTGAGGAAATAATGGAAAAGGTGAATATTATCCAAACCCACATAAAAGCGTCTCAAAGTAGGAAAAACATCCATTCCAATAAGTAAAGGAAGGATTTGTAATTTCAAGTATGAGATCATGTTCTCTTAAAGGTATCTCCATGTAAGGGGGTTATTCAATTTAGTGAGAAGTGTATATTAAGTCATAGGTACATCAGAAATTTCAAAATTCTATAATGAATTGGAGTTGTAGCTTATCATTTGGAAATTCCCCCATGTCTGTCCAAAAGTTTATGATGTGTTGCACATATCACTATTAAGAAAATACATGCCTGACCCAACACATATACTCAACTATGAAGAAATATAACTGGAACTCAATCTATCTTATTGTGAAGAGATTTCCAAGATTCTTGATACTAGAGAACATGTGCTAAGAAACCGGACGACTCGTCTAGTGAAAGATCTATGGAGAAACCATAAGATGGAAGAGGAAATGTGTGAACCCAAGGATCTTATGATGAAGAACCACCCAAATATTTTTATTCTAAAATATTTTAGAAATTTAAAGGATGAAATTATTTATAGGTGGGAAGAATGTAAAACCCCTTGCTTCCACGGTATGATTAATTTTGAATAAATACAATAGCTTGCGTTGTACGGAACTTTGAGTTCTATCACATAATGACCAATCAAACTAGCTATTATGAATAGTAATATCTAATTTTTAAAATTTAATAAATATTATTTTTTGAAATGGAATTCATTTTTTTATTCATAATATCAAAATTAGCTTAGGGTGATTTTTTGGTATTTTTATAAAAACTTATAATTTTTGATAAATTGTGAAAAACACTACATTATTGTTTAAAACTGAATTTTAAATTAAATAATTTTTTATTTTATTTAAATTTATTTAATGTAAAAATATATACATAATACCTATAATAGTATTTGTTTTTTATTTTTTATACTTTAAATAATTGAATTTATTTATGAAACAATGATGATGATGTAATTACCTTATTATTGAAATAAAAAATTGATATTATAAATATCCAAATAAATGTAAATTTAGACTTTTGAAGAATTACAAAAATTTTACAGGTTAATATGAAATTTTAGGTTTGATTAAATAAATATGGTTTAAAGTTATAATGTTGTTAGGAATTTCACAAAAACAAAATACCAAATAGTGACAAAATTTACAAAATTGCATTTTTAAAACAAATACTATATTATTAATTGATATAATATTCCTAAAAATATAATAATTGGAAAAAGTACGTAGATAAGGTTAGATATGTCAATGATGAACCACTTAGGTTTTTCTTGACTTTTTCATAGTGAATTTATTAACCATTTATTATAATAATACAAGAATACATGAAAAAAGTTAAACTATTTAACTAAGTGTTAAATCTAAAAGATAAGTTTAATATGGTGACCTAATCATATCTATAACCTATTGGTTGAGATGTTTTAGACCTATACTAACCTTATGATCAAAATAAATCTTTTTATAGATAATATAAACCCAATATTATTTTATAATAATATAATATTTCAATATTTTCCTACAGTGACCCTTAACTTTCTTATAAAATGGTACTTTCCCTTATCTCAAAATCACTCCTCCAAATCCATTTGTCTTGGACAAACCCTACTCAAATACCCTCTCAACAACCCCCAATTTTACCTATAGTCCTTACATTTTCATAACTCCAACCTAAGGAGCCCTTTTGATCAACTCAAAATGAAACACCCGAAGAAGAGGTAATAATTTCAACACCTCTTACAAAGTTCTTTTCTTCTTCCACTTCCTATTTCGTAGTTTTTTACATACCAAAATAATATCTCCAGTACATTATACATAATATTATTTTATTATATATATTTTACAATAATATTCATTATTCTATCCATCCTATAAATGACAAGTCACCATATGTGCGTACGTATAGCTTACCATCACCATGTCGTGGTGTTGTTTTTATTAAAAGACATCATTATTTGGATGGGAATAATAATGAGTATAACTGATATAAATAATAAATGTAACATATTAATGATTATTTATATATTATATTCCATCCAATTACATATTATTTCACTATCAATAGAATGGTACTATTACTTGTGCGTTCGTTCGGATTACCGTCTCCATGAACGCGATGAGATTCATTCCCCATCATAACCATTCAAGAATAATTTTCATTTTATGATTAAAAATAATATATAAGAACTTAATGTAATTATTTATATGAATCGAATACATCCTTTCAATTACAAAAATGACTTACATAACAAAACATATAAAGGAAAACATATTAGTTAACACCTGAAACAATGATACTAAAAAAATATAATTAACAAAACAGTATTAGAAGAACATATATAATATCATATTAATGTATATAGTTCATTTATTATTTAATAATAATGATATAACTGTTATACAGGAGGTTAACATATGTGCAACCAAGTAAAAGTACAATTTAAGGGTTAATTCTACAATCAATTCATTATCTGAGGTTGTTTGTACGTAAGTATCAACTATGACATCTTTATCATCCGCATCCTTGTTTCTAAAAATTGTATTTCATAAAATTTTTACTATTTACTATAATATGGGTTAATATCATTTATATACTTGTTTTAATTTTTATAAGATTTTTATAAAGTAATCTTTCCAATGTTTTCCATTCAAGGTCTTTTATGACCTTTTTGACAAAATTAAAGAAATAATGATTTTTTTAACTTATACGGTGGGTGAAACTATTTTCCACCATTATAACACCTTCAAAACATCCCTTAAAAGATTATAATAACATTTTTAAAATAAACATTTTATTTTGAAATTACATGACTTTTAAATTATTTCAAAATAAAAAAATATATTTCTCTCAAATATTTTTGATTTCATCTATGTAAACATTATTTGTTATATTTTATGCTTGTTTGAAGTTGATTTATTATGAAACAATCTTTTATATTGTATTGAATGTTTTTTGATTTTTTTGACTATGGATGTGATATTTTTATACCATTAATGGTTTATGATTAAAGTATTGACATTTCATATGCTATTTTTATTATAGATGTTTATGTTATGTTTCAAATATTTTATATGCGGAATGCATTGGACATAGTAAGTGATGAGTGGAGCCTGCTATATCTATTTAATGCATAAGTAGGTCTTATGAGTCAATGTAATGTCTTTGAACAAGGCCTTCACCAAATATTATTTTTAGTCTTGGCACATGGCCTTGGCTATGTGGTTATGATGTCCAATATTATACATTCCATCATTATGAAATTGGGTATTGAAATTACATGTGATTATTCATATAGTAGAATATCCATGTGAATAAGTAAATGGAATTATTTTATTTATATTTTCCCTATTATATTGATGTTTAAGTTTAAAAGGCTTATGTTTTATTCTTATAAATTTCCTTAAAATTTTTATGTTTGTTTATAAATGTTTCTTCTATATTTTTATCCTTACTAAGCACCTGAACTCACCCCATTATATGTTTTATTTTTCCCAGGATGCCAAAAAGTATATTACGACTGAACTATAGGGATAGTCTAAGAGATATCAATTTGTTAAAAGGAGACACGATGTTGTTTTTTTTCATTTCATAATGTAATGAAAAAATTATGTTTGTATCTAGTTCTTCCTAGGCTACCAAACTGATCGTTCTTTCAGGATTTGATCCCTTATGATCATGACAATGTTATGTAATAATGAAATGAATTTGGGTAACTAGGTTCATGGAATTATAGTTGGTATCAGAGGAGGCTTAGTACAAACCTTGGATACTAGATTTAGAAAAAAAATCTTATTAGATAACATTACCCTAAGATAGACTTTGAGGATTAGTATAGAAAGACATCCTATAATTTTGGAAATGTAGATATATTATGTATTTCCCAAAAAATATAGCCCCGTCTGGATACAATAAGGTAGAGGCGGCTCAAGAATAGATATACCTAGGAGTGAAAACTTCAAAAAGGAGTTTCGGGCTTGACCTGGGGTATCCTGGTACACGACAACGGGCCTTGCTGAACTCTTGGTTACGACACTCCCTAGGGATATGCTAAAGATAATTCACATTTTATTTACAAACCATTATGAAGGATTTATGAGTATATACCTTCTCAAAGAAAATATTTTTATGATTATGGATTATATCTATAAACTGTTCAATTTATGTTACGGGTTTTACATGATGGAAATTATTTATTGTGATTCATAAATTAATCTAGTGTAATCCATTGTTTAAAAATGTAAAATAGTGGAATAAATAGATATTGTATCAATGCACATAATCAATGTAGGGATTTACCTCATACTAAAGAAAATTATAGGGGAGATAGTGATACAACTTGGGTTAATCATCTTTTCACCATACTAGGACAACTCACTCAGTTTATGAATAATAACCTTACCCATATGGAGCACCCAGATCCACAATGTGGAAGATCAATGTTAGACCACATCATAAGGAAACAACCACCTACATTAAATGGGTCTACAAATCCATTTTTAGGTGAGAAATGGATTAGTTCCTAGTAGAAAATATTTTATTCTTTAAGAGTAGAAAAATAGAAAATGATCTCATGGCAGTTTATCTCCTCACGGGAGATGCATATCAATGGAGGTCATTAATTTAAAACACAAAGGAAGATGAATAAGTATAAAATATGGAATGTATGGAGTTTAAAGATCTTTTATTAGAAAAATACTTTCTTCATGACCATCAAGCAGATATAGAAAGACAATTTCTGAGGCTGATGAAAAATGAGGATGAGAATGTTGTAATGTATGAGGCTAACATTATAAGGTTTGCAAGGCACACAAGAGATTATATACATAACCCAAGGAGTAAGGTTGATTGATTATTATATGGGTTAAAACAATTTTTTCATCGAGAATTAGTCTTAGAATTATTATCATCATACAAAGATATTGTATTATGTGCTATTAACACCAAAAAGGAATTCTCTATGTCTTATGAATTATAATCAAAGAAAGAAAACATGATATCTATTGAACACTCTAGAAATAGATATAATGGGAAGGAGGGAAAAGTTGAATTTCTATCTTTCAATAAATGTGGAAAGAAACACCTCAGTAATTTCCTTAAGGGAATGTTGTCCATTACATGTGTGGTGAAAAAAATCCACCAAGCTCGTGATTTCATGGGAAAGAAAGAAGATTCCATGTTGAATACTATAATTATAGAGAAATGGGGAATTATGAAAATGAATATCCTATGTACCAAGGAAAATTACATCAGAAAAGGCCATAGAAGCAATGAAAAGATTATGTGATCACTACTGCTGAGGTTGAATCTCCGAATTATACAGTGGAAGGTAATTTAATGGTTTTTTCAAATTTATCCAAAGCTTTATTTGACTCTCCAACCTCACATTATTTCACATATAACTAGTTTACTAAGAAAATTAGATATTTCCAATTTGGTTTAACAAGGGAGTAGTCTGTCAAAACTCCAATGGGAAGTATCATTGAAACAATGTTTGGTAATTGGTTCCCATTAGGGAATATAAATGTTCTTTATCTACTAATCTCATCATCATACCCATGTTTTAATTTGATGTAATCTCAGTATGGATTATATTTTGGACCTTTATGCAAAAATATATTGTAAAAAGAAAGAGGTTACAATTTTAAATAATGATAAGGAGTACCTTATCTTAAGAGATGAAACATCACCACCTGATTCTTATCTAGATCCACCCCAAATTGCTATACTAAATTAAATTATTTGGTAGGAATAGAATGAAATAACTATGGGTGATGAAAATAATGTTCAAATATAGGGCATACCTACTGTACAAGAATATATTGATGTGTTTCTAGAGGATTTACCTGGACATCCTTCATAATGAGAAATTGAGTTTTCCATTGACTTATTTCCTAGTTCAAGGACCATATCTTAGACTCTTTATATAATGGACACTGTGTAATTAGTGGAAGTAAGGAAACCACTAGAATAATTGAGTAATAAATGATTTATTTTCCCTAGTCTTTCTTTATGGGGAGCCTGGGTTACTTTTGTTACGAAAACGGATAGATCTATGAGGTAGTGCATTGAATACATGTAGATAAATGCTATAAAAGAAAAGAAAAAGTATCCCCTACATCACATCAATGATTTATTTTAACAACATCATAGAGATCAATATTTTTCAAAGATTGAACTTCGATTTGGATATCATCAGTTGCATGTAAAGAAGAAATACATTACAAAAACAACATTTCATACCAGGTACAAGCATTATGTGTTTATAGTAATGCATTTTGGATTGACAAATGAACCCTCTATCTTCATGGATCCTATGAATAGAGTTTTCAAGGAATATCATTATGAATTTTTAGTGGTATTTATGGATGATATCGTGGTATAAAAAAAAGATATGAAGATCATTAAAATCAGTTGCATACTATTCTGAAGACTCTAAAAATAATTGAATTATACGAGAAGATTAATGAGTGTGAATTCTGGCTATGGGTGACTTAATTTCATGTCCATATAGTCTCTATGGATGGAATCTATTTTGATCCTTTTAATAGAAGATAAATACAATAATGGATAACATGTTTTGGTCGGGGAGGATACTCAAGAGGGGGGGGGGGGTGAATTGAGTTCCAATTAAAATTAATGTTAAAAATATTTCTCTTAAAATTCCCCAATTTAAAAACTAAGTTAAACTGTAGTGAATTTGTAATACAGTAAAGGGTCAATTAGGTTCTCAAGAGATTGATTAGTTCTCAGTCAATATAATCTGAAGATAAATTAACTTTTTAAGCTATCCTAATGACTTACAATAAATACAAACACCTGCTAGTTTAACTATCAGAGTTACTCTAAAATATGTTTATATATAAAATTACTTAGCAGTGGAAAAAATAAAATAACATAATCTAAGACATAGATGCACAACAGGTAAAAACAAGAGGTTCAGTCTCAAGCAGATACTTAGTCCTCTCAAACAGTTTATATAAACAATGGTCCACACCCTGGATCGAGGGTTTTACAACAGTGGTCAGAATTTCTAGGTCGTCATACCTCTACCAAAGTTCTTCGTGTGAAAATTAAACAACAACACACAGACAATACAGGTCACACTTGACCTCTTCCACAGTTCTCAGTGGGATACAATTAGATGTAAAGATTTTGGAGTGAGGATTTAGTATCCTACAGTTCAGCCTAGGAGTCAGCGTGTGAATACAACACACACACTGCTCAAAAAGTAAATTAATGAAACACAATAGAGATAAACAGATAGAGATGAGTTTAGAATTCTATATGTGTTGTGAGATAATCTTGGGACTCCTTGATTTGATGTAAATGAAGATCTTAGTCCTTCTCTGGTTATTGTTAAGGAAAAAAGAGTGTTGTGATTCTGTTCCATTACTTATAGTGTAAGAGTTCAGATTGATTATAAGAGTGTTCTTTGTATTACTTCAGCTTCTTCTTTTAACTTCTGTTCTTGATTAATATGAGTGTTCTTCTAGTTCCTTGTGTGTTATTCAATTCATGTATGAGTGTATCCTCTTGTATATGTCTCATGATTTTTTTCTATTGAAGTCTGAAAAGATATTTTTTTTCTTGCTGCAGCTTGATCTTCCTTATATTCCATGAGCTTCGGAAATATGAATGTTTAACTTTTCATAGGTACGAGGTACGGTTTCCTGAAATTCCAAAAAAATATCATTAAATAACATTTATTACATTAAAATCATCAAATATGACCATTGTAATTAAATAAGAGTTAATAGAAATTCAAACAGTTTTCAGGACTATCGGTGAGTCATGAGATCGGAAGGTCATGTGATTAGCATCGGTATCGGTAGCTCACGTGATCAACATCAGTATTGGTAGCTCGTGTGATCAGCATTGGTATCAGTAGATCATGTGATCAACATCAGTATTGGTAGCTCACGCAATCAGCATTGGTATCAGTTGGTCATCGGATCAGCATCGGTATCGGTAGCTCATGCGATCAGCATCAGTATCATTAGGTCCTTGGATCAGCATCGGTATTGGTAGGTCCTTGGATCAGCATCGGTACGACCGTTGCCATCGATGCGACCGTTCTCATCGATGCGACCGTTCTAATCGGTGCCACCGTTCTCATCGGTGCGAACGTTGTCATCAGTGCGACCATTGTTATCGGTGCGACCATTTTCATCGGTGCGACCATTTTCATTGGTGCGACTGTTTTCATTAGTGCAACCGTTGTCATCAGTGCTATCGTTTTCATCAGTGCGACCGTTGTCATCAGTGTGACCGTTGTCATCAGTGCGACCGTTGTCATCGGTGCGACCATTCTCATAGTGTCTGTTTAATCTAGACAGCTTCCAGGTCAACAGTAAAAAATAAATTAACATATATAAACATTATGTAGACAATATTTAAACATATATAAACACATTTAGAACAAATTGAACAAAAGACTAAATTTTCATAAATAAAACAATGATTTGTGATTATAAAAATAACAATCTCGCAGAGAGTTCAATAAATCTATCCCTTTTTGATAATCACAAATAAATGGCATAAATGAAGAGGAAAGATAGTATGTCATTTAGTATTCTCCCCCTATATAAAAAGAATATATATACAAAAAGATAAACAAGTTAATAGAGCACGACATCAGATCACAGACAAGGTTAGAATACAGAGCATATATTTACAGGTCTCTCCTTTAGACATATATATGAAGTATGATTCTATTCCCCCCTTGAGATATTATCCCCCATATAGTCTTCCCCATATAATATGACTCATTATCCCCCTTTGGGATTATCAAAAAGAAAGGATAAGGAAGATAATCAAGAAGAAGATTCGACTAAAAATAATATCGAAAAAAGTACAGTAATCAGATTCAACTTCCAAAGTACAAGAAATAGACACCATATCAAAAATGGTATACACAACTATTTCTTGTGGGGTAAAGGAGCTTTCCCTTTATCAAAGGGAGGAATGGATGGGCCAGAGGGTGCTTTGGTTGAAGGTTGATCTGGCCTGATGAAGAGAGGAGGTAGCACAGCTCGAGCTAGTAGCATAGTGGGTGCTAAGGTCCCTTGCTGAGGAGTAGAACATCTTTCTAAAGGTGGATGCTGAATGACTGGTCATATATTTGAAAGAGCTTGAGATACAGATATCTGACCAGGAGTGACATCTGATGGACTGAGAGGCTCTGCAGTAGGAAGAAAAATGGCCTTCGTTTGCACATTAAGATATGGTTTGAGCAGATTGATAAAATCTTGAATGACTTCACCACCATATTTCATAGCCTTTTCAAAGTCATCCTTGTTCTGCATGATACTCTCCAGAGTAAGAGTAAAATCCTTCAACTGTTGAACTTGAGCCTTAAAGGCTTGAGTGACAGGAGGAAGTCTCAATTTCTTAGCTAAGAATTTAAACGGATGGTTCAACTCATGCTTGGTATAAATTTTAGAATAGTAGTGATCCACTTTCTCTTTGATCTCTTTCTAAGCCTTAGTAGCATCTTCTGAATACAATTGCACCATTTTGTGAATATGAACACTATTTTCTTTCATCCTTTTCAAGGAGTCCAAATCTAGAATCTACCCAAGAGTTGCTAACTCTTCTTTTATAACATCCTTTATGGCATTGATTTCATGACCAGTGATTTTGGATATTTTGGAGGAGCTAGCCTGAGCAACAATCTATGTTATCTCAGCTTTCAACTTTCTCAAATCAGATTTCTTTAGATGTTCTATCAAATTTCATAACACTTCCATCATACGAGTGATGGTTGATCTAAACTCACTTGATAGAGAAACTGATCCACTGATTAAATCCTTGAGTGTTTGATTCAGAGAGGTAATAGGCCTACCAATCATCTCACTAGTATTGCACAGGTCTCGCATAATAATACTCCTTACTCTTTGAGTTAAAGCATCCATATCAGCCTCAGATAGATTCACAGAAGTAGGAGTAGGAGCATTATATAATTCCTCTTTTATTTTATCTCTAACTGAATGAGGAAACTCAGATTTAAATCTGTCAAGATAAGATTGTAAAACTAAAGGACCAGGTCTAGATTGTGAAACTGAAGGACCAGGTATGTCTATTGTCACTTGCATATACTCAGCAACTAATCGAGATTTAACTGAATCACTTACTCTTATAAGATCCACTTCTTCTTCCTCTTCCTCTGGATAATCTAAACCCAGAACTGCAAGACTAGGGTGTTCTTCCCATGCGGCTTTGCATGAAGGATACAAATGTTTCACAAAATTAGCTCTTCCAGAATTTTCATGAGAGACTTCCTCAACCACATCAATCTATGACTTTACTTTCCTTTCAGCCTCATGAATAGTTTCTCGCTCATTTAGTTGGGGTCGAGGATTAGGTTTGATCACATTTTGACCATCCAATGGTCTATTACTTGCATCATCATCATCATCACTACTATCATCACCACTATCATCATCATCACTATCATCGTCATCACTATCATTGTTAACTGATTTTTCATTTGAACTTTATTTACTACTAGACTCATATTGATCAGAATTTGATTCTTCAGTCTTAGCTTCTTCTTCATCGCCTAGGAGAGGTTTTGACTCTGGTAGCTTGAGAGGTGGACTTGCTGGTCCAGATTCTATTCTTATTTTATTCAGACTCACTGTATCAGGATCACTCCTATAACTAGGAGGTGACTCAGGTTCCTTTTCAGTTTCTACAACATCATCAGCTATAACTTCCCTTGCATTCTCCTTGGTAGACTCTCTAGTGTCCTTTGGAGATACTGTGTCTTCTTACTCATCAGAATAGACAACTTCTTCATCAGATTTTAAACTGGGATCTCTCATCCCCTTTGGTCTCTTTATATGATCAGTAGGATTGAAGGAGTTATACAACTTTTTTTCATCAGTAACCAAAGCCTTCTTCTATGGATTCCAGTTGATTTTCATCCTTTTATAGATATCCTTGTTAAAATAGAAACTACTACTGGATGAGATACACTCATCTCCATCTTCAACACAGCCCAAGAACTTTAGCATGACATATATTTGCTTAGAATAGAATAGGGTTGTAGCTTTTTGGGATGGCGTTACCATCTCATCAATGTGAACAAAACAATATCTACATAAGTTGATATTTCACATTCCAACAATAAAAATAACAAGAAAAAATCTTGATACTTTACGATTAAAAAATCACATTTTCTGGGATAGATTTGGTGCTGGATAAACTTAAACAGAATTATACTTTCTCCATCTAACTCAACAACTATTATTCTTTTGGATTCAAACTGTCCAGTCAGAATCTCCAGAGTAATATCATAAGAAAAATATTCAGTTGTATGAGGGATATTACCAGTATAATACTCATATCTTCCATTATGGGGTACTCATAAACATTCAACCCACTGCTTCGATGAAAAGTTTATCTTTTTCCTTTTTATTACAGAAGATAATCTCGAAGCTTCTACTCCATAAAATACAGTACTTATGTTTAGATAAAACCCATGCACCAGCTTCAGGTAGTAGTCTCAGTTATTATCACAGAACCAGTATTTCCATCCTTGCATCTCCAAAACTTTCAAAAGTGCAGACTTGTTGGATAACACCCATTCAGAACTCACATCCTTTTCTACAGTAACTAACAGAGTTTCCAACTCTGGGTTTACCAAAATTTGAGACATGCTGCTCAATTCTCCTCAAGCATGTCTCACAAGAGAGGAACCTTCAGATTTCTTGTCTTTTCGCTCTAGCTTTTCCATTAGGAGGTTCGAGAGGATTGAGAGGTTGGAAAGGTTTCAAAGGTTTGGGATTTAGGAAATAAAAGAGAGTTCAGTGGGTGATGGAAGGTCAACATTCTTTAGAAATATCCACAGGTCATTATTTTAATCATTTATTGTTACAATAATAATAATAAACAATAATAAGGATTTAGTAAAACAAAATCGTTTTGACACACACTAATGGTTTCATAAATTGTAATACTCAATCGGTAGCTTAGATCGGTTTCACAGATCGGTTTCATAGATCACTTTCATAGATCAGTTTCACAGATCACTTTCACTGATCAGTTTCATAGATCAGTTTCACAAATCGGTTTCACAGATCGGTTTCACAGATCGATTTCATAGATCAGTTTCACAGATCGGTTTCAAAGATCAGTTTCATAGATCAGTTTCCCATATCGGTTTCACAGATCAGTTTCACAGATCGCTTTCACAAACTGATTTCACAGATCGATCATACCCAACTCTTTTTTAATAAAATCCAACCTATCACAACTTAAAGGTTTGGTAAACATATTGGCTAACTGATGTGCAGAGTCATTAAATTCCATAGAAATATCACCCTATTGATAATGATATCTTAAAAAGTGATGTTTGACATCAATGTGCTTAGTTCTAGCGTGAGACATAATATTCCTAGAAATGTTTATTTCACTAGTGTTATCACAATTTATAGACACATGTCTAAATTGATATCCATAGTCCAGCAATGTGTGTTTCATCTACAGAATCTGTTCACAAAAACTACCAGATGAAATGTATTCTACTTCCACAGTAGATAATGCAACATAATTCTATTTCTTACTACACCAAGATACGAAAGACTTTCCCAAAAGATGACATGTTCCAGATGTGATTTTTCTATCTAATATGCAACCATCAATGTCAGCATCTAAATTACTCATTATGTCAATGGATTTTCCTTTAGGATAAAAAAACCCTAAATTAGTAGTATTTTTAAGATATTTGAAAATCCTTTTAACAACAGGAAAATGAGATTCTTTTGGATTGGATTGAAATATTGCAACATACATTCACTAAACATGATATAGGGTCGACTAGAAGTAAGGTAAAGTAATCTTCCAATCATACCTCTATAATCGGTATGATAAACTGGTTTCCCTGTTTCATCATTATCCAACTTATAGGTGGTACTCATAGGTGTGTCTATTCCCTTATTACTATCCAAACCAAATAATTTTAAAAGATACATTGTATATTTGATTTGATTTAAAATAATACCATCCATTTTTTTGAAAAATTTGAAATCCAAGAAAATACTTAAGTTCTCCCATTAAACTCATTTCAAATTCATTTTGCATAATCTTTGAAAAATCAGTACATAAATAATGTTTATAAGATCCAAATATAATATCATCAAAATAAATTTGTAAAATCAAAATATCGTTAGAAATTCTTTTAGTAAATAGAGTGGGATCTGCAATTCCATTAGTAAAACGTTTGGTAATAAGGAAATTTTTTATACTATCATACCAAGCTCTTGAAGCCTGTATTAAACCATATAAAGCTTTTGAAAGTTTAAAAACAGGATTTTGAAAATAGGGGTTTGTAAATCCAGGTGGTTGTTCAACAAAAACATCTTCAATTATAAAACCATTTAGAAATGAACTTTTGACATCCATTTGATATTACTTGAAATTCAGATGACCAACATAGGCAAGTAGAATCCTAATAGCTTCTAATCTAGCTACAGGTGAAAAGGTTTCCTCATAGTCTATTCCTTATTCTTCACTATAACCTTGTGCAACTAGTCTTGCTTTATTTCTAATGATATCTCCTGACTAATTAACTTTATTTCTAAAAACCCATTTAGTGCCTCTGGTCAAAGAGTCCTTAGGTCTGTCAACTAATTCCCAAAATTTTTCTTTCAAATTGATTCAGTTCTTCTTGCATATCCATTTCCCAAAAATCATCATTGATTGCATCATTGATATTTTTAGGTTCTAACTGGGAACGAAAGGCTTGATGTTCAACATGATTTCTTAGAGAAGCTCCAGTCTGTGTCCCTCTATCGAGATTACCAACAACAAAATCTAAAGGATGATTCTTTAGAATCATAGTAGATCTAGTAAATATAGGACTAGAAATTTCATGTTCTTTTCTAGGTTAGGGTTCATCAAGAGTAGATTCTAGAATATTTCCAGAACTGGTTGTCTTTATAGTAGGTTCAATGATTTTATCACTGAGGTTCAGAACAGACAAATCTTCTTCAAGATTTTCAAGAAGAGGTTTACGTTCATGTGGATCAGTTTCATCAAAAATGATGTTAACAGATTATTCCACACACTTGGTTCTCTTATTAAACACTCTATAGGCTTTGCTGGAAATTGAATATCCTAAAAATATTCCTTCATCACTCTTGGAAGAAATTTTTTATAGATTATCCTTAGTATTTAGAATAAATAATTTGCAACCAAATACTCTGATGTAACTAACCATAGGCTTTCTATTATTCAACAATTCATAAGGGGTATTTTTGAGAACAGGTCTGATAAAGACTCTATTGATAATACAACAAGCTATATTGACAGCTTCATCCCAAAAATAAATTGGCATGTCATACTCATTTAGCATTGTTCTCTCAATTTTCTGATGAGTTCTATTCCTTCTTTCTACTACACCATTCTGTTGAGGTTTCCTAGGGGCAGAGATATTGTGACTATAGCCATTGTGTGAGAAATAAGATTCAAACTCATGATTTTCAAACTCACGACTATGATCACTTCTTAGGGTCTTAATCTAAAGTCCACTAAGGTTTTCTACAGACTTGGAGTGTTTAAAAAAGTAAGAACAAGCTTCACTTTTGTGAGATAAGAAGTACACCCAATTGTATCTAGAAAAGTCATCTACTAAGACATAGACATAGTGCTTCCCATTTAAAGTAGAAACTCTAGAAGGTCTAAACAAGTCCATGTGAACAAACTCAAGAGGTTGAGAATTTGAAACTTATTTCTTTGATTTAAATGAAACTTTAGGTTCCTATTCATTTTGATAGGGATTACAAACTTTGTTAGATGGGAATTTTAGTTTGGGTAGGTCTCTAACTATGTTCTTCCTAGTTAGTTTTCTAAGTGAGTGTATATTGCAGTGTCCTAATATTCTATTCCATAACCGAGACTCTTAATAAAAATCATTTAAATAAGTAACTTTTTTTTGGCTATAGAATTTAAATCTACCGCATATAAATTTTTATTTCTCAAGGTAGAAAATACCAAAGGGTTTTTAGAATCAAATACATTGCAAGCATCATCTTCAAATTTAACATTGAAACCATCATCACACAACTGAGAAATACTTAACATATTGTATTTAAGTCCATCAACAAACAATACTTTAGAAATTAAAATCGAATTAGTGTTACCAATCTGGCCTAGGCTGATGATCTTTCCATTAGAATTATCACAAAAGGTGACATGGCCTCCATCATCTTTGATTAAGCTTTGGAATCCTGAAAAGTCTGTTTTCATGTGTCTTGAATATCCACTGTCCGGATACCATGTCTTCCTTTATGAACTTTTCAAGCAAGTTACCTACAAAACTAATTTATATGGAAAAGTATTTTGGTACCTAGATTCCCTTGGGTCCAGACAGGTAATCATGAAAAACTTTCAGTATCTAGTCTTGTATAATGGGTCTCATATTATTTATAGAATCAATAGACTTTGAAAGATAAACTCTATTTGATTTATAACTATGCGAGTAACTAGTTGAAGTATATGAATTTCCAGAACACGAACTAGCACCATTCTATCCATATTTAGGAATAAATCTGTTTTTATTAATCTATCTCTGTCTAGGATTATAGCCTATTCCAGTCATATATTTTGGTTCCACTTGCTTACCTAGAATTTGAGTAAGTGTATATTTTCCATTTGTGAATTTTTATATGTCCTTCCTTAATTTCTCAATATAAAATTTCATTTCAGTATTTTCCTTAAGTAATTGGGCATTATTTTCCTTTTCTATATCAAGTGTATATTTAACAGAGCTGGTCAAATCATGCTGTTCCTTCAAGGTCTTATACCTATCCATTAATTCATTACATGTTTCTTCTAGCATATTACAATTTTCCAACAGTTATTCACTAGAAATATTTATAGATTCAGAATCATATTCAACTCCCGAATAATATGAATTTAAATCAAGAGTTTCTAGTGTTACCTCAGATATGTTTTTCATAAAACACATGTTAGCACAATTCTTTTTAGAATCAAGAACTTCAGATTCACTTGTGCTGTCTTTTAAAGAACTCCATGTTGATTTCATAGATTTCTTTTACTTATTGTCCTTGTAGTCATGTTTCTTTTTAAACTTCAACTTTGGATAGTCTGATTTCAGATGTCCTTTCCTTTTTCACTCATAACAGACAATTTCATCACTCTTATCAGACTTTTTCCAATCCTTCATCCAATGACCATTATTGTCATATTTTACTTTGTAATTTGATTTTCTGAAGAATTTATTCTTTCTATAGAACTTCTTGAATCTCCTGGAAATCTAAGCCATTTCAGCATCACTGTCAGAATCTGAAATTTCACTTGTTGAGCTTTCAGTAGGTATGTGAATTTTCTCCTTATCCTCGATCTTTGAGGCAACAGACTTAAAAGCCACTAACTTCCTTTTTGGTTCATCATCATCTTCCTTATTTACCTTAAGTTCTTCTTCATACATTATAATCTTACCAATAATCTCCTTAATAGGCAAAGCACCAATATCACATGATTCTATAATTGAAACTGATGTGCCTCTCAACTTGTCTGGCAGACATCTTAGTATTCTCATAATTTTCTCCTTTATAGGAACAAATTTTCCAACTGAGCTCATTGTGTTGACAATCTCATTGAACGTGAGATACATATTAGAAATAGGTTCATTAGATTTTATTTTAAAATTATCATACTCAATAGTATAGGTATTCAGTCTCATTTCTTTAACATTGGTTGTTCCCTCATGGGAAATAGCTAAAGTCCCAAATTTCATAAGCAATTTTACAAGCAAACATGTGATTGAATTCTTCATCTCCTAAAGCACAATATAGGGCATTCATTGCTTTACAATTATTATTGTAAGAAGTTTTAGTAGGTTCATACCAAGTAGTTCTTTCAGTTTCTGGAATCTTATATTGAGTCTCTATAAAAATATAGATGTCAAATCCCATTCTTTCCAAATGAATTTTTATTTTCAGCTTCCACTGGGCATAATTTGTACCATTAAAGAAAGATGCCCTGGTGGGAGCAGCACCTTCAAATCTATTTTCCATAATTATATTTTAGAAAATATATTTAAAGATATGAAATTTAGAACTAACAGAAATTTAAGATTTTTAAGATACAACTAAAATCATAGTTGAGAAACAGAGTATTTTGAAAACCTTGATAAATAAAACAAACCTATGATACCAAATGTAGGTCGGAGTGGATACTCAAGTGGGGGGGGGGGGGGGGGTGAATTGAGTTCCAATTAAAATTTCTGTTAAAAATATTTCTCTTAATATCCACCAATTTAAAAACTAAGTTGAACTGTAGTGAATTTATAATACAACAAAGGGTCAGTTAGGTTCTCAAGAGATTGATTAGTTCTCAGTCAATCTAATCTGAAGACAAATTAACTTTCAAAGATAACCTAATTCCTTACAATAAATTAAAACACATTATTGTTTAACTATCAGAGTTACTCTAAAATATGTTTATATTTCAAAGTACTTAGTAGCGGAAAAAATAAAATAACTTAAACTAATACAAAGATGCACAGAAAGAAAAAGCAAGACGTTCAATATCAAGCCGAGACTTAGTCCTCTCAAATAGTTTATATAAACAATGATCCACACCCTATATAGAGGGTTTTACAGTAGTGTTCAGACTATCCAGGTCCTCAGACCTCTACCACAGTTCTTCGTGGGAAAATAAAACAACAGCACACAGGCTGTCTAGGTCACACTTGACATCTTCCTCAATTATCATAAGGATATAATTAGATGTAAAGAGTTTGGAGTGAGGATTTAGTATCCTCCAGTTCAGCCCAAGAGTCAGTGTGTGAATACAACACACACACTGCTCAAAAAGTAAATGAGTGAAACACAATAGAGATAAACAGATAGAGATGAGTTTAGAATGATCTATGTGTTCTGAGTGAAGCTCGAGACTCCTTGATTTGATGTAAATGAAACTCAGAGTCCATCTCTGGTTCTTGTTAAGGAAAACAAAGTGTCAGGATTCTGTTCCTTTACTTATAGTGTAAGAGTTTAGCTTGATTATAAGAGTGTTCTTTGTAACACTTCACTTTCTTCTTTTAACATTTGTTCTTGATTAGTATGAGTGTTCTTCATGTTCCTCGTGTGTTATTCACTTCATGTATGAGTGTATCATCTTGTATATGTGTTGTGTTTTTTTCTATTGAAGTCTAAAAAGAGATTTGTTTCTTGCTACAGCTCTATCTTCCTTATATTCCACGAGCTCTGGCAATAGGAATGATTACCTTTTCATATGTATAAGGTACGGTCCCTAACATGCCAACAGCTATCATTAAATAACATTTATTTCATTAAAAACATCAAATATAACCGTTAGAATTAAATAAGAGTTAATAGAAATTCAAACAGTTTTTATTACTATTACTAAGTCATGAAATCAGTAGGTCATGTGATCAGCATCGGTATCGGTAGCTCATGTGATCGGCATCAGTATTGGTAGCTCATGTGATCATCATTGGAATCGGTAGCTCATGGGATCAACATTGCTATCAGTAGCTCATGCTATCAGAATCAGTATCGGTAGGTCCTTGTATCAGCATTAGTAATGGCAGCATTGGTATCGGTATGTCCTTGGATAAGCATCGGTATCTGTAGGTCCTTGGATCAACATCGATACGACCACTGCCATCGATGCACCCGTTCTCAACGGTTCGACCGTTATCATCAGTGTATCCTTTCTCATCGGTGTGAACGTTGTCATAGGTGTGACCATTGTCATCGGTGCAACCGTTGTCATTGGTGTGACTGTTGTCCTCGGTGCGACCATTGTCATCGGTGTGACCTTTTTCATCGGTGCGACTGTTTTCATCGGTGCGACCGTTGTCATCGGTGCGACCCTTGTCATCGGTGTTACCGTTGTCATCGGTGCGACCGTTGTCATCGGTGCGACCATTCTCATAGTGTCTGTTTAATCCAAACCGCTTGTAGGACAATAGTAAGACATAAATTAACTTATATAAACATTATGTAGACAAGATTTAAAAATATATAAACACATTTAGAAAAAATTGAACAAAATACTAAATTGTTATAAATAAAACATTGATTTGTGATTATTAAAAAAACCATCTCAAAGAGAGTTCAATAGCACTAATGAGTATAACTGATGTACTCTAATTTATTGAATTAGATAGTTATTATCATAATTTATTCCATGATTTTTCACGATTGGATAACCCATTAACCAAGATCTCACGTAAATGGGTTAAATTTGATTGATAAAAAGCGCATGAAGAATTTTATGAAGAACTGAAGAGAATATTAGTCAACTCTCTGATCATGACTCTACCATCAGGGAATGAAGAGTTTTTTATTTATTGTGATGATTAAAAGAAAGGAATTGCTTGTGTCCATATGCAGAATGATAGAGTTATTACCTATGAAACATGATAGCTAATATTTAAAACAATCCCAGTCATGATCTTGAGTTGGAAGCTGTAATATTTTCTTTGAGGTTATGGAGATAATATCTCTATGGGAACAATGTGAGATATATACCGATCAAAAGAGTTTGAAGTATATTTTCTCACAAAAATAACTCAACATAATGCCAAAAATATGGCTTTAACTACTCAGCTATTATGATTTCTCTATAAAATACCACCCAGGGAATGAAAATAAGGTGGAAGATGCTTTGAGTAGAAAAGATTTAGGTGTTTTGAACAAGATGAGAGTTTAAAGGGATACTTTTTTCATGGATCAAGTAAATGTGGATATTGGAAAAATCATAGAGGGTGAGACATCAATACTTTTTCAAATTGTTGCCAAACCTTGTTTACTAGAAAGAAAAAAAAGTTCTTAGACTGGTGATGAGGTGTTTAAAAATAAAATTAAGTTTGTGAATGATGGGAAATTGATTGATTTCATATATGAATATGGAATTTTAAAATTTGTGAAGAGACTTTGTGTTCCTTATATACCTGATCTTAAAAGGGAATTATTGGATGATGCTCATAGCTCCTATTTCAATATACACCCTATTAGAACTGAGATGTATAGTGAATTGAAGGAATATTTTTGGTGGGACAACATGAAGAGGGATACTACTGATTATGTGTCAAGATGTATGGTTTGTCAATAGGTTAAGGTAGGAAGACAAAATCCTGGAGGAGTCATGAAAAATTTTACCATAGGTGAGTTTAAAAGGTATGATATTATGAGGGAATTCGTCATGGGGTTACCATATACTATTAAAAAGAATTATAAAATATGAGTCATTGATGATCTTAATACCAAGTCTGCAAATTTTCTTTCTATAAGAGAAGATTTTCTACTTCATCATTTAGAAATAATATATATTAATTAAGTTGTAAGACTTCATGGTGTCCCCATATCGATTGTTTCTAATCATGATCCCAATTTTACATCATGATTCTAGAAAATTCTTCAGAAATCCATGGATACTGAACTTAATTTGAGGACTACCTACCACCCTCAAACTTATGGAAAATCAGAACAGACTATTCCAACTATAGAAGACATGTTGATATCTTACTCACTTGACAATAAAGTTATGTGGGGTCAATATTTACCTCTACTAAAATTTTCCTATAACTATAGCTTCCATTAAAGTATTTAGATTGCACCTTATGAAGGATTATATGGAAAGAGATGTTCCACACCAACAGTTTGTGATGATGTTGGTTAAAGAAAAATCGTAGGCCCAAAAAATGTTGAGGAAATAATGGAAACAATGAATATTATCCAAACCCACATCAAAGCAGCTCAAAGTAGGAAGAAGATCCATGTTGATAACCAAATGAAATATTTTTAATTTCAAGTAGGAGATCATGTTCTTTTAAACGTATCTCCAGGGAAGGGTGTTATACATTTCGGTAACAAGGGAAAATTAAGTCCCCGATACATCAGAACATTCAAAATTCTAGAACGAATTGTAGGTGTATCTTATCATTTGGAAATCTCACCAAGTCTGTTGAAAGGTCATGATGTCTTCCGTGTATCAATATTAAGAAAATAAATGCATGAAACGACACATATACTCACCTATTAAGAAATATAATTGGAACCCAATCTGTATTGTTGTTAAGATCCTATCATGATTCTTGATACTAGAGAACATGTTCACAGAAATTGGACGACTCGTATGGTGAAAGTTCTATGGAGAAACAATAATATGGAAGAGGAAAAGTGGGAACCCGAGGAACTTATTATGAAGAACCAACTAAATCTTTTGATTATATAATATTTTAGAAATATGAAAGATGAAATTAATTTAAGGAGGAAATAATGTAACACCCTAAGCTTCTGTAGTACACTTCTTTTTGAATAAATACAATAGCTTGTGATGTACATAACTTTGAGTTCTATCACACCACGACCAATCAAACTAGCCAATGTGAATAGTAATACCCACTTTTTTGAAATTTTAGAAATTTGTATTTTTTTTAAAATGGACTTCATTTTTATTTGGACTATCGAAATTATCTTAGGGAGATTTTTTGGTATTTTTTGAAAACTTTGAATTTTTGATGAATAGTGAAAAACACTACGTCATTGTTTAAAACCTAATTTTTATTTAAATAGTTTTTTATTTTATTTCAATTTATTTTATTTCAAAATAGATACATAATAAATATAATGGTATTTTATTTATATATTTTAGTATTTAAATAATTATATTTATTTATGACATAATGATGATGGATTAATTACCTTATTATTGAAAGATAATAAAATTGATATTATAAATATCCAAATAAATATAAATTGAAACTTTTGATGACTTCCACTGTTTTTATAGGTTATTATGACATTATATGGTTGAATAAATAAATTTCTTTCGATGTGATAATGTTTTTATGATTTCAAAAAAAAAATACCAAATTGTCACAAAATTGACATAATTGAGTTTTCAAAACAAATACTATATTATTAATTGATATAATGTTTCAAAAAATATAAGGTTTGACAAAAGGACTTAGATAAGGTTAGATATATTAATTATTAATTAATTGGGGTTTTATTGTCTTTTTAATGTATGTTTAGTAACCATTTATTATAATAATACAAGAACACATGGTAAAAGATAAACTATTTAACTAATTGTTAAATCTGATAGATAAGTCTAATATGGTGGCTTAAACCGGTATATAACCTATTGGTTGAGAGTTTTTAGACCTATACTCACATTATCATTGAAATAAATACTTTTATATCCATTATAAACCGAATATGATTTTATAATAATATAATATTTGAAGCTTTTCCTAAAGTGACCCTCACCTCTCTTATAAAAGGGTACTTTCCCTTCTCTCAAAATCACTCATCCAAAGAAATTTGTCTTGGACAAACCCTAATCAAATATCCTATAAAAAACCCTCAATTATACCTATAGGGCTTAATTTGATCATAACTCCAACCTAAGGAGCCCTTTTGATCAACTCAAAATGAAACACCCTAAGAAGAGGTAATAATTTCACCACCTCTTCCAAAGTTCTTTTCTTCTTCAACTTCCTATTTGTTTTTTTTACATACCAAAATAATACCTCCAGTAAATTATACATAATTTTATTTTATTATAAATATTGTACAACCATATTCATTATTCTATCCATCCTATGAATGACAAGTCTCCATACATGCGTACATACTGCTTACCATTTCCACATCGTGGTGTAGTTTTTTATTCAAAGACTTCATTATTTGGATGAGTATAATAATTAGTATAACTAATAAAAATAACAAATATAACATTTTAATTATTCTGCATATATTATATACCATCCAATTACATATTATTTCACTATCAATAGAATGGTACTGTTGCTCGTTCATACGTACAGATTATTGTCTCCACGAACGCGATGATATTTATTCCCCATCATAACCATTAAAAAATTATTTTCCATTTATGATTAAAAATAATATTTAAGAAATTAATATCATTATAAATATGAATAAAATACACCCTATCCAAAACAAAAATAATTTAAGTAACAAGTCATATAAAAGAAAATGATTTAGTTAACACCCGAAACAATGATACTATAAATATATTATTATCAAATGAATATTGAAAGATCATATATAATATCATATTAATTTATATGGTTCTTGTATAATTTTATAAATATTATTTAACAGTTATTCAAGATGTTAATGTACCCCCAACCAAGGAAAAGTTCAAGGTAAGGGTTAATTCTACAATCTCATCATTATATGAGGTTATTTATATGTGACTATATACTGGGACCTCTTTATCATACACATAAGTGTTTCTAAAAAATATATTTCTAAACTTTTTTACTATTTCCTAGAATATTAGTTGAATTAATATATACAATTTTTTTTACTTTTTATGATATGTTTATAAAGGAATATTTCTGTCATTTTCTAATCAATGTCTTTTATTACCTTCTTGATAAAAGTAAGGAAAGAATGATTTTTTAACTTATATAGCGGTTGTGGTTATTTTCTGCCATTATAACTCCTTCAAAACATCCCTTGAAAGCATATAAGAATATTTAAAAAAACATTTTCTTATAAAATTACACGACTTTTTAATTATTTCAAAATAGAAAGAGATATTTCTCTCAAATAGTATTGGTTTCATCAATGTTAACATTCATTGTTGGATTTTATGCTATTTTGAAGTTGCTTTATTATGATACAGTATTCTATATTGTATTGAAGGTTTTATGATATTTTTGAATGTGGATGTGAAACTTTTATAGAATTCATGGTTTATGGTAAAATTATTTACATTTTGTATGCTAGTTTTAATACGAATGTTAATGTTATCTTTCAAACATTTCATATTAGGAATGCATTGGTGATAGTAAGTGATGGGTGGAGCCTACTATAGATTATCGATGCATTGATAGGTCTGATGAGACAATATAATGTCTTGGAACATGGCCTTGAAAAAATCTTATTTGCAGTCTTGGCTTGTGGCCTTGACTATGTGGTTATGAGGTTCGACATTATGCATTACATCATTTTGAAATTGGAAATTGAAATAACATGTCATAATTAGACTAGTAGAATATTCATTGGAATAAGTAAATGGAATTATTTGATTTATCTTTTCCATATTATTCTGAATTTTAGGTTTAAAAGGCTTTTGATGAAGTCTTATAAATTTCCTTAAATATTTATACTTATTTATGAAAGTTTCCCCTATATTGTTTCCTTACTGAGCACCTAATCTCACCCCTTTATATGCTTTATTTTTCCCTAGATTCAAAGAAGTATATTATGACATACCTAAAGGGATAGTATAAGAGAGATGAATGTGTTAAAAGGAGACAAAATGTTTTTGTTTTTCATTTTATAATGTAATTTAAATCTTATGTTTGTATCTAGTACTTCCAAGGAAACTAAACTGATCATTCTATCGGGATTTGATCGCTTGTGATCATTCCGATGTTATGTAATAATGCACCGACTCTAGGTAACATGGTTTAGGGGGCTACAGTTTGTATCAGATGTGGTTTAGTACAAACAATATAAACTAGATTTAGAAAAACTCTTATTTGAGAACATTACCCTGAGATCGACTTTGAGGATTAGAATAGAAAAACATCATATAATTTAGGTAATGAAGAGATTTTGTGTATTTTTCAAAAAATATAGCATTGTGTGGATATGAGCAGGTACAGGAGGCTCTAGCACAAATGTAACTAGGAGTGAAAACACTAACAAGGAGTTTTAGGCATGACCTGGGGTATCTTGATACACGACAAGGGGCCTCACTGAACTCTTGGTTAGGACACTCGCCGGGGATATGCTTAGAATAATTCAAATTTTCTCTACAAACCATTATAAAGGATTTATGATTATATTCCTTCTTAATTTTTTTATGGTTATGAATTATATCCATAAAATGTTAATTTTTTGTTTTGTATTTTGCAAATTTGGAATTATATATTGTTATTCGTAAATTAATCTAGTGTATGACATTATTTAGAAATAGAGACTAGTAGAATGAATGGAAACTGTATCTATGCACATAATCCAAATAAGGATTTCCCTCCTACTCAAGATAATTATTATGGAGCTTGTGATGCAACTATTACTGATCATATTTTCACCATAATGGGACAACTCACTCAGGTTATGAATAATAACCTTACCTGTATGGAGCACCCTTATCAACAACACAGAGGTTAAATGTTAGACCACATTATGGGGAAATAACCACCAACATTCTATGGGACTAAAAATCCATTTTTAGGTGAGCAATGGATAAGTTCCATATAGAAAATATTTTATTCTTTGAGCAGTAACAAAAGGGAAAATGTTTCCCTGAAAGTTTATCACCTAATGTGAGATGCATATCAATGGTGGTCATTAATTAAAAACACAAAGGAAGATGAAGAACAACAAATTATATATGTAACCCAAGGAGTAATATTTATTGATTCTTCAATTTTTTAAAACCATTAATTCATTGAGCATTAGTCTCACAGTCCTAGTCATCATATGAAGATAATATCACATGTTCTATGAAGATAGAAATGGAATTCTCTAAGTCTTACAAATTTAAAGAAAATCAAGAAAATAAGACATCTTATGAACACTCTGGAAATGGAAATAACGGGAAGAAGAGAAAAGTTTTATTTCCATCCTTTAGAAAATGTGGAAAGAAACACCTCAGTACTTGCCTATAGGGAATAAAAGGCCATTACAAGTGTGGTGAAAAAGTTTAACAAGCCTTTGATTGCATGGGAAAGAAATAGGCTGTTAGTGTTGAATACTAAAATTGTATAGACATGAGGTATTATGAAAATGAATGTCCAATGTACCAAGGAAACTTACCTCTGAAACGGCCAAGGTAGCAAGGGCAATCTTATGAGATCACTATTGCTCAGGATGGAGCTCCGAATGACGTGGTGGTAGGTAATTTAATGGTTTCCTCAAATTTATCAAATTATTTATTTGATTTTAGATCCTCACATTGTTTCATATATTTCCAGTTTACTAGAAAATCAGATATTTACAATTTGATTTAACAAGTGAGTTGTGAATCAAAACTCCGAAGGGAAGTCTCATTGCAAAAATGTTTTGTGAATTGGTTCCCATTAGGGCATATAAATGTTCTTTATCTACTAATATCATCGTCCTATCCCTGATTGAATTTGATATAATCCTCAGTATGGATTGGATTTTAGACCATGATGGAAAAATCTTTTGTAATAATAAAGAGGTTACAATTTTTGATAATGACAAGGATTACCTTATACTAAGAGCCAAAAAATCACCACCTGATTCTTATCTAGATACAACCCCAATTTCTCTACTAAATTAAATGATTGGGTAGGAATAAAATGAAATAACTATGGGTGATGAAAATAATGTTCAAATAGAGGACGTAACTATTGTGCAAGAATATGTTGATGTGTTTCCAGAGGATTTACCTGGACATTCTATAGAACGAGAAATTGAGTTTTCCATTGACTTAATTCATAGTTCAAGGCCCATATCAAAGAACCCTTATAAAATGGACAATGTGGAATTAGTGGATGTAATGAAACAAATAGAGGGACTAAGTAGTAAAGGATTTATTCTCCCTAGTGTTTCTCCATGGGGAGCCTAGGTTTTTTTGTTACTAAAAAGGATGGATCTATGTGGATGTGCATTGAATACCGGGAGATCAATGCTGTGACAATAAAGAACAAGTATCCCCTACATTGCATCGATGATTTATTTTAACAAATTTATGGAGATCAATATTTTTGAAAGATTTAACTTTGATTGGGATATCATCAGTTGTGTGTGAAGAAGGAAGACATTTTGAAGACAATATTTCTTACCAGGTATGGGCATTACGAGTTTACAGTAATGCCTTTTGGATTGACTAATGCTCCCTCTGACTTCATGGATCCAATGAATAGAGTTTTAAAAGAATATCATTATGAAATTTTAGTTGTATTTATTGATGATATCTTGGTATAATCCAAAAGCTATGAAGATCATGAAAATAAGTTGTGTACTATTCTAAAGACTCTTAGAATAATGAAATTATATGGGAAGTTTAACAAGCATGAATTCTGGCTTCATGATATTTCTTTTAATGGCCATATTATCTCTAATGATAGAATATTAGTTGATCTTTCTAAGACAGTAGAAATATAATAATGGCCAGCACTGACGAGTATAACCAAGGTATGCTCTTTTGTTGGATTAACAGGTTACTATCATCATTTTGTCCAAGATTTTTCCTGATTGGCATACCCATTAACCGAGCTCACACATAAAGGGGTTAAATTTTTTTGGATAAAAGAGCGTGAAGAATTTTTTGATGAACTGAAGAGAATACTATTCAATTATTCAATATTGACTCTACCATCATTGAATGATGGTTTTTCAATTTATAGTGATTCTTCAAAGAAATGACTTAGTTGTGTCCTTATGCAAAATGATAGAGTTATTTCCTATGAAACACAAAATATAAAAATTAATGAACCAAACAATCCCACTCATGATCTTGATTTGGAAGCTATAATATTTGCTTTGATGATATGGAGCCACTATCTCTATGTTGAAAAATGTGAGATATATGCTGATTAAAAGAGTTTGAAGTATATTTTCTTAGAAAAATAACTCAACATGAGGCAAAGAAGAGGGACTGAACTACTCAACAATTTTGATTTCACTATAAACTACCACCCAGGGAAGGAAAATAAGGTGGAATATGATTTGAGTCGAAAGGATCATGGAGTTTTGAACAAGATGATAGTTAAAAGGGATCCTATGTTCTTGGATCTAGTAAATATGGATTTGGGAATAATCATGGAAGGTGGTACATGAATAATTTTTCAAATGGTTTCCAAACCATCTTTATAAGAAATGAAAAATGTTATCAGACTGGTGATGAGGAGTTTACAAAGAAAATTAATGCTCTAAATGATGAGAAATTGATTGACTTCATATATGAATATGTAATTTTAAAATTTGTGAAGGGTATTTTTGTTGCATATATAATTTATCTTAAAAGGGAATTGTTCGATGATGCTCATAGATCCAATTTATATATACAGACTAGTAGCACTAAGATGCATATAGATGTGAAGGAAAATTTTTGGTGCGACAACATGAAGAGTGAAATTGATGATTATGTGTCAAGATTTATGGTTTTTCAATAGGTTAAGGCTGGAATACAACATCTTGTAGGAATCATGCAACCTCCTCCCATACCTGAGTGGAAATGGTATGATATTACGATGAACTTTTTCATGGGGATACCAAAGACACTTAGAAAAAATGATGAAATATGGTTCATTGTTGATCATCTTACCAAGTTTTCACATTTTCTTGCTATAAGAGAATATTTTCTACTTGAACATTTAGAAAGACTATATATTAATGAAGTTTTAATACATCATGGTGTACCCATATCGATTGTTTTTATCATGATCCCAATTTCACATCATGATTATGAGAGAGTCCTCAAAAAACCCTGGATACTAAACTTCATTTGAGGACTGCCTACTACCCTCAAATTGATGGAAAATGAGAACAGACTATTAAAATCATAGAATACATGTTGAGATCTAGCTCAATTGACATTCTAGGTATGTGGGATCAATATTTACCTCCGGTCAAATTTCCTATACCAATAGCTTCTATTCAAGTATTTATATGACACATATGATGCATTATATGGAAGGTGATGTTGCACACTAACTTGTTGTGATGATGTTGGTGAAAGAAAACTTGTAATCCCAGATATTTGTTGAGGAAATAATGTAAAAGGTGAATATTATCCGAACCCACATCAAAGCAGCTCAAAGTAGGCAAAGGAGCCATGCTGATAACCAAAGGAAGGATTTTTAATTTCATGTAGGAGATCGGGTTATATTAATGGTATCTCTATGGAAGGGAGTTATATATTTCCGTAAGAAGGGTAAATTATGTCCTTGGAACATTATAACTTTCAAATTTCTAGAATTAATATTAGTTGTAGCTTATCATTTGGTAATTCCGCCAAATCTTTCCAAAGTTCATTAGGTGTTCCATGTATCACTAGTAACAAAATACATTCCTGACCCAACAAATATAATCACCTATGATGAAATATAACCGGAACTCGATCTATCTAACTGTGATGAGCCTGTCAGGATTCTTGATACCAGAGAACATATCCTCAGAAACTGGACGACTCATCTGGTGAATGTTCTATGGAGAAACCATAAGATAGAAGAGGCAATTTGGGAACCTGAGTAACTTATGATGAAGAACCCCATTAATCATTTTATTCTTTAATATATTAGAAAGTTCAAGGATGAAATTATTTGAAGGAGAGAAGAATGTAGAACCACAAGCTTCCACAATACACTTCTTTTGGAACAAATACAATAGCTGGCATTGTACGAAACTTGAAGTTTTGTCACTCCACGACCAATCAAACTAACCGTTATGAATATTAATACCCACTTTTTGAAATTTTATAAATTTTATATTTTAAAATGGACTTCATTTTTTGATTCAGAATATCAAAATTAGGTTTGGGTGAATTTTATTATTTTTTCTGAAAACATTAAATTTTTGATGAATAGTGAAAGACACTATGTTATTATTTAAAACCTAATTTTTATTTAAATAAATTTTCATTTTATTTAAAAAATTTTATTTAAAAATTGATATATAATACCTATAGTTGTAGTTTATTTATATATTTTAGAAATTAAATAAATAAATTTATTAATGACACAATGACTATGAAGTAGTTACCTTATTATTGAAAGTTAAATAATTGATATTATAAATATCCAAATAAATGTAAATTTAGAATTTTGATGAATTTCACTAATTTTATTGGTTAATATGTCATTTAATTTTTATTAAATAATTTTTTTGAAGTGATAATGTTGTTATGACTTTCACATAAACAAAATACCAAATAGTGACAAAATTGACAAAATTGAGTTTTTAGAACAAAAGCTATATTATTAATTGATATAATATTCCTAAAAATATAAGAATTGGACAAACTACTTAGATAAGGTTATATATAAAAATTATTTACCAATTGGTGTTTAATTGTATTTTTATAGTAATTTTCTTAACCATTTATTATAATAATACAAGAATACATGGTAAAAGTTAAACAATTTAACTAAGAGTTAAATATAAAAGATAAGGTTAATATGGTGACCTAAACCTATCTAGAACCAATTTTTTGAGAGGTTTTATTCTTATACCCACCTTATCCTAAAAATTTGTCCTTTTATAGCGAATATAAACCGAATATTATTGTATAATAATATAATATTTTAATATTTTTCTAAAGTGACCCACACCTCTCTTATAAAAGGGTACTTTCTCCTCTCTAAAAATCACACCTCAAAAGCCATATGTCTTGGGTAAAACCTGCTCAAATATCCTCCCAAAAACCCTCAATTTTACCTAGTGTCCTTACATTGATCAGAACACCAACCTAAAGATCCCTTTTGATCAACTCTAAATTAAACACACGTATAAGAGGTAATAATTTCACCACCTCTTTCAAAGTTCTTTTCGTATTCCACTTCTTATTTTATTGTGGTTTCCATAACAAAATAGTAACTCCATTACATTATAAATAATGATATTTTATTATAAATATTTTACAACCACATTATTTATTATATCCATCTTATGAATGCTAAGTCACCATACATGCATACGTACGACTTTCTGTCTCCACGTCATGGTGTAGTTTTTTATTTAAAAACTTAATTATTTTTATGGGTATAATAATGTCTATAACTGATATAAATAATAAATATAACATGTTAATGATTATGTATATATGATATAATATCCAATTACATATGATTTCACCATCAATTGAATGGTATTGTTACTCGTGCGCACATACAGATTTCTGTCTCCACGAACGCGATGACATTCATTTCCCATCATAACCATTCATGAAAAATTTTAATTTTATGATTAAAAATAATTTTAAAGAACTTAATATCATTATAAATAGGAATTAAGTACATCCTATCTCTAAAATAATGACTTACATAACAAAAAATATAAAGGAAAACTAATTAGTTGTCACCTGAAAGAATGATACAACAAAAATATTATTAAGAAAACAATATTATAAGATCATATATAATATAATATTATTGTATATGGTTCTTGTTTAATTTAATAACAATTATTTAACTGTTATAAAGGAGATTAATGTACCCTCTACCAAATAAAAGAACAAGGTAAGGGGGAATTTGAAAATCTCTTCATTATCCGAGTATTTTTATATGTGAGTATCTACTGGGAACTCTTTATCATCCACAACCGTGTATCTAAAAAATGTCTTTCAAACAAATTTAACTATTTCCTAGAATATGGGTTAAAGTCTTTTATACCCTTGTTTTAATTTTTAAAAGATTTTTATAAAGTAATCTTTTCTTTGTTTTCCAATTAAGGTCATTTACGACATTTTCAACAAAATTATGGAACGAATGATTTTTTAACTTATGTTGTGGGTGTGGATGACTTCAGCCATTATAAAACCTTCAAAGATTCCCCTAAAATATTATAATAATATTTTTAAAATAAATGTTTTATTTTAATATTACATGACTTTTAAATTATTTTAAAATATAATCAAATATTTCTCTTAAATAGTTTTGATTTCATCTATGTCAACATTCTTTGTTTGATTTTATGCTTGTCTGAAGTTGATTTATTATGATATAATCTTTCTTATTATATTGATGTTTTTTTTGATATGTTTAACTATTGATGTGATATTCTTATACTATTCATGGTTTGTGGGTAAATTATTGACATTTTATATTCTAGTTTTAATACGAATGTGTATGTTATGTTTCAAAAATTTCATATGAGAAATTAATTGAACATAGTATGTGACAGGTTGAGACTGCTATAACACCTCGATGCATCAATAGGTTTGATGAGACAATCTAATGTCTTGGAACAAGTCTTTGAAAAAATCTTATTTGTGGTCTTGGCATGTGGCCTTGACTATGTGGTTATGATGTCTGACATTATGCATTCCATCATTATGAAATTGGATATTGAAATTACATGTGATTATTTGACATGTATAATATCTAGGTGAATAAGTAAATGGAATGATTTGATTTATATTTTCTATATTATACTGAAGTTTATGTTTAAAAGGCTTTTGTTTTAGTCTTAAAAATTTTCTTAAATGTTTATGCTTATTTATGAAAGTATCTGCTATATAGTTATCTTTACTGAGAACCTGCGCTCACCCCTTTTTAAGTTTTATTTTTTCCAGGATGTGAAGAATTATACTATGAATGAATAGTAGGGATATTCTAAGAGAGATGAATGTTTTGAAAGGAGACACAATGTTGTTGTTTTTCATTTCATAATGTAATATAAAACTCATGTTTGTATCTAGTACTTCTAATTCTACAAAACTAATCATTATTTCAAGATTTGATCCCTTATGATCTTGCCAATGTTATTTAATAATTCACTGACTCTGGGTAACTAGGGTAGGGGCGTTACAATTGGTATCAGAGGAGGTTTAGTAGAAACCATGGAAACTTGATTGTGAAAAACCCGGATTAGAAAACATTACCCTAAGATAGACTTTGAAGATTAGTATAGAAACTCATCCTATAATTTTGGTAATGTAGAGATTTTTTGTATATTCCCAAAAATAAAGTTCTCTCTGGATACAAGTAGGTAGAGACGACTCTAGCACAAATGTACCTTGGAGTGAAATCTCGGACAAGGAGTTTTGGGCTTCACTCGGGGTATCCTAGTACATGACAACGAGCCTTGCTGAACTACTGTTTACGACACTCCTTGGGGATATTCTTAAGATAATTCCTATATTCATTATAAACCATTATTAGGATTTATGAGTATATAATTTCTCAAAGAAAATATCTTTATGATTATGGATTATATCGACAAACTATTCAATTTATGTTAAGTGTTTTACTAGTTTGAAATCGTGTATTCAGATTCATAAATTAATCTAGTGTATGCCATTGTTTAGAAATGGTTTCTAGTGGAAGAAATGGAAACCATATCAATGCACGTAATCCAAGTAGGGATTTTCCTCATACTCAAGATAATTTTTGTGGAGCTGTTGATACAACTGGTGCTGATAACCTTATCAACATAATGGGACAACTCACTTAGGTTATGAATAATAAACATACCTGTATGGAGCACCATGATCCACAACATGTAGGATCAATGTTAGACCGCATCTTGAGAAAACAACCACCAAAATTTAATGGGACTACAAATCTATTTTTATTTGAGAAATGGATAAGTTCTGTATAGACAATATTTTATTCTTTGTGGAGTGGAAAAAGGGAAAAAGTTGTCATGGAAGTTTATCACCTCACGATAAATGAATATTAATGGCGGTCATTAATTAAAAACACAAAGGAAGATGAAGAAGTATAAAATATGGAATGGAGTGAGTTTATAGAGATTTTATTAGAAAAATAATTTACTCGTGACCATCGAGCAAATATGGAAAGACAATTTCTGAGTCTAAGGAGAAAATAGGATGAGAATGTCATAAAGTATAAGGATACCATTACTAGGTTATCAAGGCAAGAAACATATTATATACGTAACCCACTGAGTAATATTGATTGATTCCTTAATGGGATAAAATCATTTCTTCATCAAGAATTAGTCTCACAATCATTCTCATCATATGAAGATAGTGTCTCCTATGCTATCATGACTGAAAACAAATTCTCTAATTCTTACAACATTAAAGAAAATCAAGAAAAGAAAAGATCTACTAAAAAAATCTAGAAATGGAAATAAGGTGAAGAAGGAAAAGTTGAATTTCTAACATGTAGAAAATGTGGAAAGAAACACAACAGTTCTTGACTGAAGGGAACGAGAGGCCATTACAAGTGTGGTGAAAAATTCTACCAAGTTTCTGATCGCATTCAAAAGAAAGAGGCTGTCAATGTTGAGTGCTACAATTATAGATAAGTGGGGAATTATGAAAATTAATTCCCTATGTACCAAGTAAAATTACCTCAAAAAAGGGCATGGGAGAAAGGAAAAACTTATGTGATCACTATTGGTGAGGTTGAAGCTCTGAATGATGTGGTGACAGGTAATTTAATGGTTTACTAAAATTTATCCAATGCTTTATTTGATTCGGGATCCTTGCATTGTTTCATATCTTATCAATTTACTAAGTAAATTGGATATTTTCAAATTGATTTAACAAGGGATTTGTCAGTAAAAACTCGAAAGGGATGTGTCATTGAAATAAAGTTTTGTGAATTGGTTCCCATTGGGGCATATAAATGTTCTTTATCTACTGATCTTATCGTCACACCCATGGTTGAATTTGATATAATCCTCGATATGGATTGGGTTTTGGACCATGATGCAAAAATCTATTGTAAGAAAAAAGAGGTTACAATTTTTGATAATGATATGTTGTACCTTATCTTAAGAGAAGAAAAATCATCACCTGATTCTTATCTAGATCCTCCCCCAATAGCTCTACTAAATAAAATTATTATGTAGGAAGAGAATGAAATAAATATGGGTGATGAAAAGAATGTCAAAATAGAGGGAATACCTATTGTGCATGAATATAATGATGTGTTTCCAGAGGATTTACCTGGAGATCCTCTAGAATGAGAAATTGAGTATTCCATTAAGTTAATTACAGGTTCAATTCCCATTTCAAAGACCACTTATATAATGGCCACTATGGAATTAGTGTAAGTAAATAAACAACTATAGGAATTGAAAAATAAAGGATTTATATGCCCTAGTGTTTCTCCATGGGGAGCCCAGGTTCTATTTGTTAAGAAAAGGGAAGAATCTATGTGGTTGTGCATTGAATACATTGAGATCAATGCTATAATAATAAATAAAAAGTATCCCCTACATTGTATCGATTATTTATTTGAACAACTTCACGGAGCTCAATATTTTTCAAAAATTGACCTTTGATATGGATATCATTAGTCATGTGTGAAGAAGGAAGAAATTACAAAGAAAAAATTTCATGCTAGGTATGGGCATTATGAGTTTAGAGTAAAGCCTTTTGGATTGACTAATGCGCCCTCTGTCTTCATGGATCCAATGAATAATGTTTTCAATAAATATTTTTTTGAATTTTAGTGGAATTTATTATTGATATCTTGGTATACTCCAAACTCTATGAAGATCATGAAAATCAGTTGCGTACTATTATAAAGACTCTTAGAAGAAATGAATTATATGGGAAGTTTAGAAAATGTGAATTTTGGATTCAGGAGATTTCTTTTCATGTCCATATTGTCTCTAAGGATATAATATCTGTTGACCCTTCTAGGAAAATAACAATACAATAATGCATAGCACCAATGAGTATAACTGAGGTATACTATTTTATTGGATCAACAGATTATTATTAGCATTTTGTCCAAGATTTTTCATGATTGGCTTACCCATTAACCAAGACCACACGTTAAGTGGTTAATTTTTTTTTGAAAAAAGAGCATGGAGAATATTTCGAAAAACTAAAGAGAATATTATTCAATTATCCTATCTTGACTCTACCATCGAGGAATGATGAGTTTGTTATTTTATGTGATGCTTCAAAGAAATGAATTAGTTGTGTACTTATTTAGAATGGTAGAGTTATTCCCTATGCAACACAAGAGCTAAACATTCATGAACCAAACAATCCCTGTCATGATCTTGAGTTAGCAGCTGTAATATTTTCTTTGAAGATACAGAGACACTACCTCTATGGTGAAAAATGTGAGATATATACTGATCGAAATAGTTTGAAGTATATTTTCCGAGATAATAACTCAACATGAGGCAAAAAAGATGGCTTGAACTACTCAATGATTATGATTGCACTATACACTACCACCCGGGGAAGGAAAATAAGGTGGAAGATGCTTTGAGTAGAAAGGATCATGGAGTTTGAAACAATATGAGAGTTGAAAGGGATCCTATGGTCATGGATATAGTAAATATGGATATGGTAATAATCACGGAAGGTGAAACATAAATATTTTTTCAAATGGTTTCCAAAACTTCTTTACTAGAATGGAAAAAAAGTTATCAGACTAGTGATGAGGAGTTTAAAAATAATGTTAATGATTTAAATGATGGGAAATTGATTGACTTCTTATATGAATATAGAATTTTAAAATTTGGGAAGGGACATTGTGTTCCTTATATATCTGATCTTAAAATATAATTTTTGGATGATGCTCATAGCTGAAATTTCTATATACATCCTACTAGCACTAAGATATATACAGATTTGAAGGAAAATTTTTGGTGGGAAGAAGAGGGAGATTGCTGATCATGTGTCAAGATCTATGGTTTGTTAATAGGTTAAGGCTGGAAGACAACATCCTGGAGGAGTCATGCAATCTCTTCCCATACCTGAGTGGAAATAGTATGATATAACGATGGAATTTGTTATGGGGATGCCAAATACTCTTAGGAGGAATGATGCAATATGGGTCATTGTGGATTTTCTTACCAAGTCTGCACATTTTAATGCTATAAGAGAATATTTTCTACTTGAACATTTTGAAAGACTATATATTAACAATGTTGTAAGACTTCATGGTGTACCCATATCGATTGCTTCTGATCGTGATCCCCATTTTACATAATTATCCTAGAATAGTCTTTAGAAATCCCTGGATACTGAACTTCATTTATGGACTACCTAGAACCCTCAAAATGATGGACAATCAGAATAGACTATTCAAACCGTAGAAGTCATGTTGAGATCTTTCTCACTTGACATTCAAGGTATGTGGGATCAATATTTAACTCCAGTAAAATTTTACTATATCAATAGCTTCCATTCAAGTATTCAAATATCACCATATGAAGCGTTATATAGAAATATATGTTTCACACCAACTTTTTGTGATGATGTTGGTGAAAGAAAACTCGTAGGCCAAGAACATGTTGAGGAAATAATGAAAAAGGTGATAATTATCTAAACCCGCATCAAAGGAGCTCAAAGTAGCTAAATGAGACATGCCAATAACCATAAAAAAATATTTCTAATTTCAAGTACGAGAACATGATCTCTTAAAGTTATCTCCATGGAAGGGTGTTATACATTTATGTATGAAGGGTAAATTAAGTCCCATGTACATCAGACCTTTCAAAATTCTTGAATGAATTGGAGTTGTAGCATATCATCTGGAAATTCACCATGTCTGTCCAAAGTTCATGATGTGTTCCACGTATAACTATTAATAAAATACATGCCTGAACCAACACATATAATCACATACAATGAAATATAACTGGAACCCGATCTATCTTATTGTGAAGTGCCTATCACGATTATTGATACCAGAGACCCTGTGCTAAGAAATCGGATGACTCATCTGGTGAAAGCTCTATGGAGAAACCATAAGATGGAAGAGGCATTGTGAAAACCAAAGGAACTTTTGATGAAGAACCACTCAAATATATTTATGTTGTAATATTTTATAAATTTCAAGGATGAAAGTATTTGAAGGAGGGAAGAATGTAACACCCTAAGCTTCCATGATATTATTCATTTTGAATAAATACAATAGCTTGCACTATACAGAACATCGAGTTCTGTCACAACACGACCAATCAAGCTAGTTGTTATAAATAGTAATACCTACTTTTTGAAATTTTATAAATTTTATTTTTTGAAATTCACTTCATTTTTTGATTTAGAATATTAAAATTAGCTTAGGGTGATTTCTTGATATTTTTCTGAAAAATTTATATTTTTGATGAATAGTGAAAAACACTATGTTATTGTTTAAAACATAATTTTTATTTAAATAATTTTTTATATTATTTTAATTTATTTTAAGTGACAATAGATATGTATTACCTACCTATGTTCAATGTAATTCATTGGAGTTATTTTATAATAATATTTTTGGTATATAGAATTTTATTGAACTTTTTACCGTCTTTTACCCACCTTCTAGGCACATTTTCAAATTTACCTATAAGGTAATTATACTACTTCTGTGAATTGAATTTTAAAAATCTAATAGACATGGTTGACATAAGTAAGTATAATGTCCTTCAACAATACGAAAACAATTTTAGGTGAATATTAACTTTTCACTTTTATTTACGACAGTTAAAATTAAATAGGTTAATTAAAGGTAAAAAATGATATTATAATTACTCTAACACTTGTCCTAGTTCTATTAGATAAGTGTATTTTGATAAAAATCAATAATAAGAATAAAATATGATCCTTTTGATCCACATGGATTAGATTAGGACAATTATTATGATTTTATTTGAAGAAGACATAAAAGTGTTAAATTCAATGTTTAATAACAAAATCCATTATTAATATAGGTTTATAATAAAAATAAATTTTAATATAAATATTAATTAGAAAGTTAAAAAAATTTCTACATAATTTTATTTTATTTTAATTTTTATACATTAATTAATTACATTTATTTGTGACACAACGATGATGAAATAATTACCTTATTATTGAAAGATAAAAAAATGATATTATAAATATCCAAATAAATTTAAATTGAGAAATTTGATGAATTAAACTAATTTTATAGGATAATATGAAATTTTAGGGATTATTAAATAAATATGGTTTGAAGTGGTAATGTTTTTATGACCTCCACAAAAACAAAATTCCAAATAGTGACAAAATTGATATAATTCAGTTTTTAAAATAAATACTATATTATTAATTGATATAATATATCAAGAAATATAAGGATCGGAAAAATGACTTATATAAGGTTAGATATATAAATGATGAAGAAATTGGGTTTTTCATGGCTTTTTATTGTATTTTTATTAACCATTTATTATAATAATACAAGAATACATGGTAAAAGTTAAACTATTTAGATAAGAGTTAAATTTAAAAGATAAGGTTAATATGGTGACCTAAACCTATCTATAGCCTATTGGTTGAGAGGGTTTCTACCTATCCCCACCTTATCATCGAAATAAATCCTTTTAGATCCATTGTGAACTAAATATGATTGTATAATAATATAACATTTCAATCTTTTCCTAAAGTGACCCTCACCTCTCTTATAAAAGGGTACTTTCCCTTCTCTAAAAATTACACCTCCAAATCCATTTTTCTTGGCCAATACCTGCTCAAATATCCTCCCAACAACCCTCACTTTTACCTAAAGGAATTACATTGATCATAATTCCAACCTACGGAGCTATTTTGATCAACACAAAAGGAAACACCCGAAGAAGGGGTAATAATTTCACCACCTCTTTCAAAGTTCTTTTCTTCTTCCACTTCCTATTTATTTGTTGTTTATATACCAAAATAATACCTCCATTACATTATATATTATTTGATTTTATTATAAATATGGTACAACTATATTCATTATTCTATCCATCCTATGAATGACAAGTCTCCATACATGTGTACGTAAGGCTTACCGTCTCAATGACGTGGTGTAGTTTGTTATTCCAACACTTCATTATTTGGATGGTAATATTAATGAGTATAACTAATATAAATAATAAATATAACATTTTAATTATTCTTTATATATGGTATAAAATTCAATTACATACGATTTCACCATCAACAGAATGGTATTGTTGCTAGTGCGTATGTACATATTACTGTCTCCACGAACGGGATGAGATTCATTCCCCATCATAACCATTCAAGAATAATTTTCATTTTATGCTTAAAAATAATATTTAAGAACTTAATATAATTATATATATGAATTATATATATCCTATCCATAACCAAAATAACTTACATAACAATACAAATATAGGAAAACGAATTAGTTAACACCCAAAACAATGATAATACATAAATATTATTAACAATGTAATATTAAAAGATCGTATATAATATCATACTAATGTATAGGGTTATTGTATAATTTAATAACAAATATTTAACTTTTATATAGGAGGTTAATGTACCATTGACCATGGAAAAGTACAATGTAAGGGTTAATACTACAATCTCTTCATTATCTGAGGTGGTTTATACATGAGAATCTACTGGGACCTCTTTATCATACACATCGATGTTTCTAAAAAATGTATTTCAAATCATTTTCACTATTTACTTGAATATGGGTTAAATTAATTTAAACCCTTGTTTGAATTTTTATAATTTGTTTATAAAGGAATCATTCGGTCATTTTCTAAACAAGGTCCTTTATGACCTTTTTGACAAAATTAAGGAAAGAATGATTTTTTATCTTATACGGTGGGTGCGGCTATTTTTTTCCATTATAACACCTTCAAAGAATCCCTTAAAAGATTATAAGAATATTTTAGAAATAATTTTTTTCTTTTAAAATTACATGAATTTTAAATTATTTCATAATATAAAGATCTATTTCTCTCAAATAGTTTTTATTTCATATATGTCAACATCTTTTGTTGGATTTTACGCTTGTCTGAAGTGGATTTATTTTAAAAAACAATATTCAATATTTTATTGAAGGGTTTGTGATATGTTTGACTATGGATGTGATATTTTTATACCATTCATGGTTTATGGTTTAAGTATTAACATTTCAAATGCTATTTTTAATATGAATGTTTTTTTATGTTTCAAGCATTTTGATATGAGGAATGCATTGGACTTAGTAAGTGACGGGTGGAGCCCGCTATCACTCCTCAATGCATCTGTAGGTCTCATGAGAAAAACTACTGTCTTGGAACAAGGGCTTGACAAAATATTATTTGTATTCTTGGAACAAGGACTTGAAAATGTGGTTGTGATGTCTGGGATTATGCATTCATTCATTATGAAATTGGGTATTGATTTTATATGTGATTATTCGACTAGTAGAATATCCATATGAATAAGTAAATGGAATTATTTGATTTATCTTTGCAATATTATTATGATGTTTATGTTTAAAAGGCTTGTGTTTTAGTCTTATAAATTTCCATAAATGATTATTCTTATTTATGAAAGTTTCTTCTATATTGTTATCCTTACTGAGCACCTGCGCACACCCCTTCCTATGTTTTATTTTTCCCAGGATGCGAGAAGTGTATTATGACTGACCTATAGGGATATTATATGAGAGAGGAATGTGTTAAAATGTTACATAATGTTTTCCTTTCATTTCATAATGTAATGAAAAACTTATGTTTGTATCTAGTACTTGATAAGCTACTAAACTGATCGGTCTTTCAGGATAAGATCCATTGTGATCATACCAATGTTATGTAATAAGGCACCGACTCTAGGTAACAAGGGTTAGGGCATTACAATGGATCACAAAAAATTGACCATATAAAACACTAAATAAAATATTTAGGTATGGATAACTCAAAATTGGATTAATTCAAAATGAAAATGGGAATAGAAGATAGAATGAGTAAAAATAAAAATTCCTTTAAACATAAGGTCATAAAATCCAATATTTAAAGAGGGGGAGATTTATATTGAATAGGATCAACAAAATTTACCACTATTCCCCAATTGTTCATTAACCATAGAAAAGAAGAAAAAATTTAGTGTATTATAAATAATGTTTGGGGTAACATAAAATTTTCAATGATCTTTAAAATTTCATTTGGTTTGGGTGTATGGCATGAACAACCATGCACCAATAATGAATGTGTTACCCTAGATAACCAAAATTGTATTGTTTGTACACATGGTTTTGTATTTCAGGGTTTATCATCTATTTTAATGTATCCAAGGATCTATTATTTGAATATTTGGTATAACCAACCAATTTTCCAACATGCGAATGATGATAGTCTTTAATTTATAAATATATGATTACTTGGGAATTATGGATGGTTTCCCGTAAATACGTGCCTACCTTGAACACACAAAAAACAATAACAAAGTTTCAATAGCTCTCTAGAACTTCCCAAAACCATCAAAAATTTCATAATAACTTGAAAACACTTAGTAAAAAATGTACACAATTCAAATTAGTGGTGTTTAATTTCCCCCCAATTCGTCCTTCCATTCCTAAAAATCTAAAGGTCAGTTGTGTCTGGAAAAATATTGAGCCTTTTTTATTTTATATATTCCTCCAATTTTCTTTAATATTTATGCACCTTTCCATGATTCCATAAAGCCTACACCAATTAGATGCATTTTTCATTCAATATATTTCCTTGATTATCCATAATTCCAAACAGTGTGTGGATAAATGTAGTAAAATAAATGAGTGTAATGTGAACCTAACTAAATGCATGATTATGTTCTGGATGGTAATTCTTAAATGTAGATATATATAAAATATCATGAACTGTGATTAATATTATTAATAAAGATTATTAATAAAAAAAATTTCCAACATTTTTGAAATCAATAAATAGTTCAACATACCAAGGTACTAGTTTCACTTTCTCACCAAGATGAAAGTTCCCCAACCATAGCGATAATCATGAGAATATATGATAACCCAATTTAAATGATATATAATGAGTATTATGGTTTTATATAATTTATAATGGATTTGGACCATTTATATTTGTTTCTTAATTAATTGGATTTTATCAAAATTTACATGAAAAATAGTAGGTCTAATTAGTGAAGTTTACTAGACCTTTACCTAAAAAAGCAGAGATTGACATTGATGGTCCTAAAATTATTCAAATAGATACATACACAACATATAATAATAACTATTATTGTATGAAAACTATTCTAAAGGAAATTAATATTCCCATAAACCATTGAAGTTTATTACACATACTTTAAGATGGTTAATTAGTTTCCAGATTATATACTCTGATTTCCCATCTATTTGAGGATGGAATGTAATGATCACGGTTAATCAGGTTTTAACATATTATTAAAAAGGCTGTGAAAAATGTGAGGTAAATCTAAGTTCTTATTTAATGACAATAGAAAATGATACCACATTTGAACTTCATAGCTTTTCATATAAATAAATTTTCCAACTCTAGTAGATAATTTCCCTCTTTGATTAGAATAAAATATAAAATCTTGGTATGTTAATTAATTATCAACTATATAGAATAATTTTTTTGAATCAACCTCATCAAACCTATAAAATGTATAGGGAAGATTCCTTACATTTTCAAATAGGTATGTGTAATTATTGTAACATTTCATTAGTTTATTGATGTTTGGTCTTCACCAATTGACATGAAAAATGTTTTTCAACATATTATGTAACTTTTTTTCTTCATACCCAACCAAAAAAAAATTATCCTTAATTCATTTGTAAATTTTTTGAATACCTAGATAGAGAGAACCTATTTAATAATTATAATAATAGAAGAACTATTCCCAGTAGAAAGGAGGAACTATAACCTAATCAAAAAATAAAAATTTATAATTTTAATTTTGTGTCCATCCATTAACGGAATCTTTAACATTAAGGTTTTTCCTATTGGTAATAAAATCACAGTTTGATTGTTATCCCTATTTATCATGTTAAACCAAGTTAAGGATATTTTTTGTTGAAAAAAACCATTAATTCATTCTATTACATATAATAATAGTTTTTTTCAATGATTACATATTTTAGTTTACATAGATCATTGTATTCTTTAACAAATTGATCATAAGAAAAATACTGTAAGGAATGAGACACTAAATTCCTTTTCATTATCATGCAATTAAAGTAAAAAATAAACATTTAGAGGTACTCCATCCAATGTCTCTACCTAATGTTCAAGTATCTTTTTGAGAATATGTTCTTCAAACTTTAATAATCAATGAACATAACTAACTTATCAAAATGTAAATAATCATGCCATGTTTTTAACACATGGGATATCAAAATAATTCCAATTCATATGTTGGATATTTATTTTCACGTGCCTACAATTTTAATGATCTTTAAGCTATTGTATAATCTCATTCTATGAGAAAACAATCAAATCATGGTTAAAATTAATTTTAATAAACAACTCATACCTCACATAGTCTTATAATGATAAGGATTTTTATAGAAGTTATATGATCCTTAATATCCTTGATGGATTTTGAAGAATAATTTCTTTAATTGAATGGAGAACCCTTCTTGATAAATATAATAATTAAAAAAGTTAAAAGTGATAATTTGGAGGGAGAATAGTGACAATAACCTATTAATACCATAAAAAATCATACCTAAAAGGCATTTTTTGGTTAATCTTAATAAATAATTTCCTCAATCATTTTTGTGTTAAAAAATATAACTTTTTCAAAATTAAAAACACATGTAATCAATTTTTTTATATCTATAAGAAAAAATTAGTGATTTTTTCTAGTGGTTATGGTCCCACAATGTCTTTGACAAAATTTCAACATTCTATTCATGATAATCCATAGTGTATGAGTAATCTATGATATCATCAAGAAATTAAATAATAAAATATTAAAGGTACTTATGAATTCAATGGATCATTAATTCCATGAGGACTAATCGTGCATTTTTATGCCTTAAGGGAATGAAAAAGTACTCATAATGATTATAGTCTCATTTAAAGGATTTATTAGGGATATCCAATCATTAAATTATAATTTTTTTACTTTTAAATATTCTATAAAATTTATAAAACCTCTTGGATCACATTAACTAATCACAAAAATCATCAATTCCAGTAATAGGATATCATTTTTTTATCATGCCTTGATTTAGTTCATTATAGTCAATAAAAAGTACAAGAGTACCATCCACCTTAAACAAATGTAGAGTGAAAAAATGTGATGTACTTGGTCTAAAAAATATCGTTGTTTCCAACTCTTGTAACCAGACCTTTAGTTCATGTAATTATATTACTAGAATCCTATATTATTGAAGATAAATAAGATTAATTCCTAGGGGTTGGTTGACAGAAATCCCACGTATTATTTAGGTGGTGATCTAAATAAGTTATTTGGAAATACATAAGGGTATTAATATGGTATATTTGGAATATATCTACTTATGATTATGTAAATATACCAAAAATAATACTATTAACAATTAATAAGAGACAGTTCCCTCCACCAATTCTAAAGGACCTTATATTCATAAATTTATGTGCCATCACCTAGTGAAAATATGAACAGCTCACTATGAGTCGATATTAATGTAATCATTAAATGAAGAAAAAATTTATATCTCCAAATTTATATTAAATATATCCATTATCAAGACACCTAACCCCCATAAAAATGGGTTCTTATAATGGTAATTGAACATGTCAAACACTAAAATCCCCTAACACTCTTATTTCTAAAGAGGCATCTTGATTATGAAAGAACGAGAAATCATTCCCACAATTATCCCAATTTTATTTTCCTCACAAGAAGTAATAAAATAGTTGGATATGATAGTGTAAAAGAATACATTCATTAAGGACGAAGTGATATGAATAGTATATCACACTATTGAGGGACATGGTTCTTCATTTAACAATACCTTCTATGATGATTTTTTTAGTTAGCCCAACTAGGATTATTACTCCCCCCATTTTGAGATATAGTCTATTAGTAGCCAGTTTGGTCATAGAATCAACATGAAAAAATTGATTATAAGAATGAGAACTTCTCTGAAGAGATCAAGCCAGTTGAGCATGAGAGGATTGAGTCAAAAAAAAATCCAAACTTTTTGATTTTGGAAGATAAGTATAAAATCATTTGAGCGGTCCCATTCAACCACTGTTGTGATGTGCTCAAAGTGGTTATGTATATACCTTTTTTTAGTTAGTCGAAATATCAAAATTCAAAGAAAACTTTTAGATTATTACAACACATTAGAAACAAAACCAACCTTATAGATAGTTTATAAAATGATCATCTACCTAGGGATTAATTTTACCATCTATGATTATTTATACTTATAGTGTTTTCACCTATCCCATGTTTTATTAATGTGTTCCCTTTGATATGATTCAATGAGATGTCATTTTTTCCATCTTTTCCTTATTAAAAATCACATTCTAATTGTTTTTATTTAGCATAACAACCTTAGATAAAATTTTCGGTAATTTTAAAAAACTTAGGCCTAAATTATTTGAGAGATTCACATGAATATACTTATTTTTTAATGTTATAAAGTTAACTTAACTAAGCACCATATTCCATAATAGGGAGATCTTCTCACTTATGATATAAAAAATATATTATGCCAGTTAATTGAAATGTAATATGGTAGAAATTTTTATTAAAAAACACATCAAATACTTCCCAAGAAAAGCCTTAATTAAACTTTTATTGGATGAAAAAATTATATCACTTTCATTCCAGTCCTTTTATCATGTACAATGTGATATAAATTTTAATATCTACTAGAATTAAATGTAAATTAATAATTATATATATCTTTTTAATTTATTCCCCTACATCATCAGGTCCCAAGTCATCCTAAAATTCCTATTTTTCATTTTTAATTTCAATGAAAAATACATATAATGTTACTCCACAGTCTGGTTTCCCCTTTCCATAGCCAAAAAATCCTTGAATACTTATTTTACGAGATGAAAATTTACTTATTGTCTAGGTGGATCAATATTCATAGTTCCACCCTCCCATATATTTCTAGGTTTCTTGATTATTATCATATTCTCTACTTTATTGGAAGATGTTATCAAAATCATCACTCAGTCACGGAACACAATTTTATTTAGTGGTCTCAAAATATACATAATACACTAAGTAGTATCATAATAGATTAGTTTAAAAATAATTACCAGAAAAAATCATATGAATGTTGAAGTCTTAGTGGGAGGTATCTTTACTAATGTTTGATACCCGAATTTCATTAAAATTAATCGACAAGGATGAGGTGACAGCCACATAGAAGTGTTTAACAACCATGATTTTTCTGGAACACCCTTTTAACATGAATCTAGGTATAAAGGGGGTTAGATATGGCTTCTTATAACTTGAATTTTTAGTTTTGATAGTTCCTATGTCCACGCTTAATATCTTGATCGAGAGACTATACCAAACTGATATAGTTTATATCATCTTGAACCCAACCCATCACCTTGGGTAAGATCATAATTCCTGTAACACCCTTACCAAAGAAGCTCAGATCTGGACCATTATTTTAATACATTGGCATGATTACACTGAATCATGTACTGAAGAACCGATTAGTTTAGTAGCATTGTAAAATAGATTACACATATGAATGTTACATTACACATTCTAACCTAAAAAACAACATAAAAAATACATTTATGACTCCATTAATAACTTAGCTTAACACTACATATCAAACATAATACACCTCTTAGAATCTTGGGAAAACAAAACATAAGGAAGGGGTGATCTCAAATCCTCTCTATGTGAAGATAATTTAGCAGAAATGAAATCATTTTAAGGAAGGATATGTAATTAAAAAACCATCCTTTTAAACATAAATATGAACATATTATGGGGAAAAAAATCAAATATTACCATATAAAAATGAACATGGATGTTATACTAGTTGAATAATAACATGTAATAATTAATTTCATAATAAAGGAATGCCTGACATTTGACAACATTACCACATAGTCAAAGCCACGTGCCACGACTAAAAAGAAAATTTTTATCAAGGCCTTATGCCAAGACAATAATTTGTCTCATGATACCTACCGATGCATCAGGGTCCTATAGCGGGCCCCACCCATCACTTACTAAGTTCACATCATTCATCATATGAAAATTTTGAAACATAACATAATCATTCGTCTTAAAACTATCATAAGAAATGTCAATACTTCAACCATAAACCATGAAGGATATGAAAATATCAACTCCTCATTCAAACATATCACAAATCATTAAATATAATAAAATATTTTATACTAATAAATCATCCTTAATCAAGAATAATATCCATAAAAGGATGTTGACATTGTTGAAAAGGATCAGTAAAATGTTTTAGAGAAATATCCCTTTTTGTTTAATCATTTAAAAGTTATAAATTTAAAAAGGAAGTAATTTAAAATATATTTTTGAATCAAAGAGTCCCACAAAACTTTGAATATTTAGAAATGAATTAAAATTTTAAAATAATCATGTATATATAAATATATCCTGAAAACCATTTTGAAAACATGGATATTAATGAGAAAGAACTGGAAGAATAAATATTTAAAACATTTAAAAGGATGTTTTAGTTAAATAGTATGATAAAATAATCATTTTTAAATTTATTTTTATGAAACATTATCATGTATAAACAATATTTCCAAAAAAATACTTATAGGAAAAAAACATGGATTATAATGAGATTGTGGAATTAACCCTTACGAAGCACTTTCCTTTGGTCCAGGGTACGTTTAACCACCTGTATAACGACCATAGTATATTATTAAATTATAAGAGAACAATATTTCTATTTATTATATCATACATGATTAATTTGTTACTTTATGCTACCCATTTAATAATGATTTCCATGTTAAACTAACATTTCGGGTAATAATCGCTTTCTTTATCGTACGCGTTTTAACTTGTTATTATTTATCGTATCATTTAGATCATGATGAAAATAATTCCATAATATAAAACATGATTATATATAATATATATTTAAAATATTAATATTTATAATATATAGATATATGAAATGGAAAATTATTTTTAAGGACATGGTAGGCCGTTCGTACACATAAACGTTGTTTTTGCCTTCACATCATATTGAACTGATGTAAGTAAATAAGATATATGTAAGTAGATACATACATAAATACATACATATAAATAAATAAATAAATAAATATATATATCTTGTAGAATAATTATGTCCTATATTACATACTTATTAATAATATAAATATATATAATCATCGTTGAATAGTGAACCTAGAATTGAATCTCATCACATCATGGAGACGGTAAGTCGTACGTACACACGAGTGACAATACCATTTAATTAATTATTAAAAGTTAAGGAATTTTATGGTGTATATATTTTATAGAGAAATTTTTATTTTATATTATTTATATACATGTTACTCATCATTATTTCCAGCTAAACAACACAGTTTTGAATAACAAATTACACCACGGTGTGGAGACGGTAAGCCCTACGTACGCACGCATGGTGACATTATCATTCATAGGATAGATAGAATAAGAAGTATGGTTATACCATATTTATAATAACATAATATTATGTATAAGGCACAGTAGTTATTATTTTGGTATGGAAATAACAAATAAATAGAAAGTGGAAGAAGAAAATAACATTGAAAGAGGGGATAAAATAACTACCTCTTCTTTGAGTGTTTCTTTTTTATTTGACCAAAATCCCCCACAGGTTGGTTTTATGATGAAGAGAAGGCCTTTATTTTTAATTTATGGAATTTTGTAGGATAGTTTGGTGAGGTATTTCTATGAAAATGGCTTTGGAGGTGTGATTTTGAGAGAAGGGGAAGTACCCTTTTATAAAAGAGGTGAGGGTCACTTTAAGAAAAGTTTGAAATTTTATTTTATTATAAAATAATTTTCTATTTATAATGACTCTAAATAGATTAATTTTGAATCTTTGGTTGGTATGGGTCTCAATACTCTCAACCAATAGGTGTTTGAAAAGTTTAGGTCACCATATTAACCATATCTTTTAAGTTTATCTCTTAGTGAAATAGTTTAACTTTTACCATGTCCTCTTGTATTATTATAATGAATTGTTAATAAAAATACTATAAAAATAAAAGAGAACCCAATGTGGTTTATTATTGATATATCTAACCTTATATAAGTTTTTTTTCCAGACATTATATTTTTATAAATCTTATATCAATTAATAATGTAGTATTTGTTTTGCAAACTCATTTATCTCAATTTTGACACTATTTGGTATTTTGTTTTTTAATTCATATCCATTTTATAAACTCAACAAAAAATAATTTAATAAACCCAAATATGACATATTAACCTCGAAAATTTGTGGATGGCATCAAAAGCATCAATTTAAATTTATTTTTCTATTTATAATATCAATTATTTTAATCTTTCATTTATAAAGTAATTAATGCATCAGCATTGTATCATAAATAATTTTAATTATTCAATATCTAAAAACAATAAAAAAAATATTATTATGTAGGGAATATTTTTATCTTTGTAATTAATATTTATAGTCGAATTTATATTATGTATAACCTTGTAGTAAAAATGGTTATTTATTAAACATTGAATTTAACACTTTTAACTCTTAAGTAAAATAATAATAAATTTCCTAGTCTAATACATGTAAAAAAGGATCATATTCTATTAATAAGGTTGGTTTTGGTCATAAAACACTTATCCAATAGAGTTAGGACATGTGTTATGGTAATTATAATTGATTTTTTACCTTTAATTACCCTATTAACTTTTAACCGTGGTAAATAAAAGTCAAAAGTTACTATTCAAAAAAAATTATTTTCATCTTATTGAACAACATTTTACTTGCTGATATCAACAATGTATCTTATATTTTTTAAATTCAAGTCACATAAGTGGTAAAATTATGTTTTATGAAAATTGGTAAATGTGCCTAGAAAGTGGGTAAAAGATATTGAAATGTTCTATAAAATTTTATACATATACTTTTATTATAAACGGGCTCCAATGAATTAAATTGAAATTATGTAGTTATTATTTAATTTTTTTTGGATTAATATAAATTTAAATAAAATAAATAATTATTTAAATAGAATGTCAGTTTTAAACAATAATGTAGTGTTTTTCACTATTCATCAAAAAATGAAAGTTTCCAAAAAATACCAAAAATTCACCCTATGTTAATTTTGATGTTAAAAAATCAACAATTAATTCTATTTTACCAAATTAAAAACATATATGATGAATAAATTAATTTAAAATTAATTCATGTTGTCAAAATCAAAAAGCATATTTTTTAAAAGTAAAAACTATCAAAATATTGACACGTGTTTACGTCAAATTTAAATGTGAAATTACTTATAATAACCTAAATTGTATTAAATGATAAAAATACAATATTATTACACTTATAAACCATTCAAATGCATAATTTAACACTATAAATTATTTCGAATAAAAATATTGTTTTCAATGAAAATTTATTATTTTTAACTATTCATCAAAATATAAAAGTTATCAAAAAAGTACCAAAAATTTATCCAAACTCTATTTTTTATGTCCCTATTCAAAATAATAATTTAATTTGATAAAAATTATTATGTAAAAGTGTAAAATATTGGTTTTAAAAAAGGTTCTCCATTAAAAGGCGGTAAAATTGTATTTTTTGAAAAATATTTCTTTTATATGAATGAAATGAATTTGTTTTTATATTATGTCTAAGAAACGCATAATATGGATTCCAAAGTTATAAGGATTATATAAAATTAAAAATTTAGTTAATACTATTCATAATCGCTTTTTGAACGGCAATTTTGGTTAGTCTTGGTCCACTCGAACTCATAGTTGTGTGAAACACAAGTTATTGAATTACTTTCAAGAGATAACGTACTATGAAATCTTGGGGTGTTACATTCTACCCTCCTTAACTAAATTGTTTCCTCACAATTTAAAATTTTTCTTCTAAAATAAAAGATTAAAAATTGAAATATACATTTGTGGAAGTCCCACATCAGAAATTGGGTTAATAATCCTTTGTCTTAATAAGAAGGAAAGGGAAATGAAACATGTCACCACCAAATTATGATTTCTATTAAGAGAACATTGGTGGAGATTAGAGAAACATAATTGGAGAAAAAACATAAATATTTATATGTAGTTATTGAGGTCATAAATAAAAAATGAGTGTAAAATTTAGGGCCTCAAAGCTATTAATCTATGATGATTTAAAATATCATCAGTTCAACAAAACATAAGGTATTTGGAAAACACATTTTTGGTTTCAAGATCCCATTCCTAATGTTTAAGAATTAATTTATTCATAGAATAAGAAGAGAAAAATACACATGACAAGTAAAGTTTCATCCTTTAACTAATTCCTACCAAAAAATCATCTATCACAGAAAAAGATAACATAATTAAAAAAGATTCTATTTATACTAATTGTATAGGGTTCCAAAAATAATAAATTTATAATTCATTTTTCAGACTATTTAATAAAACTAAATTATAATAACTAGGACATCACGTAGGCTAGTGGTAGGTGATGAACCCTTGTCCCCCTTCAATTGTGGGTTCATGTCTCATGGCCTTACCTGGTGTAACAGTTTGTTTTCTCAACCTCCGAGTTTTCCTTTTTATAACAATCCAAAAATATTCTTATGAAATGATTTAATGTTAAAAATAGTATCCAACGTCAATCTTAATCCATGCCAAAATCTAGAATTATCCAAAATAATTCTTTCCAAACTCACAGTCCAAAATTTATAAAGAATATTAACACAATGAAGATATTTTTTTTTGCATGTAGTAACATGTGAATACCTTCATCATATATTCTTTTAAAACATGTTAACACCCTAAATTACCATAAAACCATATTTATTACATTCATGCTCCCTTATTACTTATAGAATACTGGATATACACTTTATATCAAAAAATGTTGTAAACTCCAAAAATAATGGAATAAGAAACAATTAATTAGTTTCAAAGCAGTCAAGAGTATCAAATATAATTTGACTAAATCAATCATATCTTATTCCAAAAACCACTACCTCTGTATAAGAACCATATTGAGGTTTATCATTCCTGGAACGAGGTATTTTCCAAAATGTTTAACTTTCTATTGAGTCACTTTTCTTAGAACCATATAATCTCAAATCCTCAATAAAATTATACAACAGTACAATCCTTATTTATTTCCATAATTAATATAACCAATACATCATTGATACAACACTCAAATGAAATAATTAATTAATAACAACATAAGAACACTTTTCATTCCTATTTTTCTATAGTAGTATCATAACTGGATGATTATCCAATAAAATCATTCAGGGCATTCTTTGATGATGTTGACATTGAATCACGTAGTGTCCCAACTACTTGTAGATGAAGCATTATACATTTGAAACCTTCTTCATACCCCTGTAATCACATAAATGGGGTCCATTTTCTCTATACATATAAAAAACTCCCATTCCCTTCAATAATTTACCAAGGGAATTCTTTCCATAGTAATCACATATAGGAAAATCCTACTTTCCCCTGTTCCCTTTATCCATCTTTCCCTCTATTATCCTTTTCTTCTCTTTCTTACCTTCAAAGCATTATGATTTAGAGAATTCTTTACTTATCTTATTAACACATGATACTATTTCTTCATATGAAGAGAATACGTGGGAGACTATTTCCATTTTAAATGATGCATTAATACTATGAAATACATGATCCTTCTTAATATTTGGATCATGCATGTTGCTGGAGTTCTCATTTCTTCTACTGGGCGCCATTTCTAAACAATTCCATACAATAGGAAAGTTTATAATTCATATTGCATAATTAAAAAATTTTAAAATACCTAACATAAATTGAAATGATTTTGTATATAATCTATAACCAAAAACATGTTTTTTATAGAAGTATTTACTCCAAAATCCTTCATAATATAATGTAATGAAAATGTGAATTATCCAAAGCCTATCCCCTGGGAGTGTCATAACCAAGAGTGTAGAAAGACTCATTGTTATGTACCAGGATACCACAGGTCAAGCCCGAAACTCTTCGTCAATGTATTCACTCTGAGGCACATCTATGCCAGAGCAGCCTCTACCTGGTCATATCCAGAATGGGATATATTGCTTGGAAAATACAAAAAATCTCTACATTATCAAAATTTTAAGAAGTTCTTCTATACTAATCCTAAAATTCTATCATAGGGTAATTTTCTCTAATCAATGTTTTTCTAAATATTTTTTACAAGGTTTTTACTAAACTTCCCTGGTACCAACTGTAATTCCCTGACCCCAGAAGCCAGAAGATGGTGCATTATTTTAATACATTGGCATGATTACAAGGAATCAATTCCCGAAGGAATGATCAATTTAGTAGTATTGGAGAATAGATCACATACATGAAAAATACATTACAAATTAAAACATAAAACACAACATAAATAATACTTTGAGAATACCATTATTCCCATAGATTAACCAAGAATATCAAACATAATACACTTCTTGGAATTGTGGGAAAACGATAAATAAGAAAGGGGTGAGCTAAAATGCTCAATATGGGTAAATAGTTTACCAGAAGCTATAAACTTATAAGTCAAGATGTGTAAAAAAAAGATTTTTTAACATAAAATTGAACATAATATGGAGAAAATAAATCAAACATTACCATATAAACATGCACATGGATTTTCTACCAGTCGAATATTCACATGCAATAATTAGTTTCTTAATGAGGGAATTCCTAATGGTAGATATCATTACCACATAGTCAAAGCCTCATCCCAAGAATACAAATAAATATTTTTTCAAGGCCTTATCGGAAGACACTAATTTGTCTCATGAGACCTAAAAATGCTTCTTGGGGATATTGAAGGGCACACCCATCACTTACTAAGTCCATTGCATTCGTAATATGAAAATGTTGAAATATAACATAATAATTCGTATTAAGACAAGAATACGAAATGTCAATAATTCAACCATAAAACATGAAGGGTATACAAATATCACATCCTCAGTCAAACATATCATAACTCATTCAATGAAATATGTAATTTTCTATTATAATAAATCAAGACTAATCAATAATATTATCTAGTAAAGAATGTTGAAATAGTTGAAAATGACCAGTAAAACTTTTTGAGAGAAATATCCTTTTAGTGAAATCATTTAAAGGTGAAACAATTATAAATGATGTTATTTAATAGATATTTTTTGAATCAAATTGTCCCATTCCACTTTGAAAATTTTGAAAGGAATTAACATTTTAAAACAATCATGTTCATATAAATAAATTCATAAAACCATTTTGAAATAATGGATATTAATGGGATGGATTTAGAAGAATAAATATTTAAAAAATTTAAATTGATATATTAGTTAAAGAGTACCTTAAAAGAATCATTTGTAAATGTATTTTATGATACATGGTCACAGATAATAAATATGTCCCATAAAATACTTACACATAAACAATCTCAGATAATAATTAGATTGAGGAATTAACCCTTACCTAGCACTTTTCTTTGGTCAAGGGTATGTTTAACCTCTTGTATAATGACCATAGTATGTTATTAAATTATACCAGCACCATATTAATATTTATTATATCATAAATGACTCATTTATTACTGTATACATCCCATTTAATAATGATGTCCATGTTAAATAAACGTTTTGGGTAATAATCTCTTTCTTTATCGTACATGTTTTAACTAGTTATTCTTAATGATATAATTTAGATACTGATTTAAATAGTTAAAGAAAATAAAACATGATTTATATATAATATATATTTAGAATATAAATATGTATAATAGATAAATATACAAAATGGAAAATGATTTTTATGGGGACAGTAGGTTATACGTACACATAAACACTGTTTCTGTTTTCCAATCGTATTGAACGGAAGTAAGTAAATAACATATATGTTAGTACATATATATATATATATATATTTTTTCCAGTAGAGTTTTTATTTAATATATTATATATACATATTAATAATATAAATTTTTATAATCACCATTGAATGGTGAACCTGTAAATGAATCACATCGCGTCGTGGAGACGGTAAGCCGTACGTACACACAAGAAGTGTAATCATTTAATTAATGATTAAAATGTGTTTAATTGGGAGTTATATTTATTTTAAAACGATTATGATGTTATTTTAATTATATATATTCATATTACTTATCATTATATCGATCCAAATAACATAGTGTTTAATAATAAATTACACCACGACATGGAGATGGTAAGTCGTACGTACACATGCATGGTGACATTATCATTCATAGGATGGATATAATAATGAGTATGGTTGTACCATATTTATAAAAAAATCATATATTTTTTAAGTTACTGGGGTTATTATTTTGGAATGTAAATAACAAAGAAAGAGAAAGTGTAAGAAGAAATGAACTTTGAAGGAGGTGATAAAATAATTACCACTTCTTTAGGTGTTTCCTTTTGATTTGAACAAAAGGGACCACTAGGTTGGTTTTATGCTCAAGGTATGGCATATATATTTAATTGAGGGAATATTTGAGGATATTTTGACATTTTTTGGCCGTGAAAAATGGCTCTGGAGGTGTTATTTTGATAGAAGGAGATGTACGCATTTATAAGAGAGGTGAGGGTCACTTTTTGAAATGTTTGAAATGTTATTTTATTATAATATAATTTTCGGTTTTTAATGGATCAAAATTGATTTATTTATAATCTAAGGATGGGATGTGTTTCAATACTCTCAACCAATAGGTTTTATACATGTTTATGCCACCATATTAACCATATCTTTTAGATTTAACTCTTCGTGAAATAGTTTAATTGTTACCGTGTCCTCTTGTATTATTATAATAAATGGTTAATGAACTTACAATAAATATTTAAGAGAACCCAAAGTGGTTTATTATTGATATATAAAACCTTATATAAGTCCTTAGGCCTAAACATAGTTTTTTATAAATTTTATATCAATTAATAATATAGTATTTGTTTTAAAAACTCTCTTATACCAATTTGGACACAATTGGGTATTTTGTTTCTCACAAAGTCATAAAAACATTATCACTTCAAAAAAAAAATATTTAATCAACATGAAAGTTTCATATTAAGATAGAAAATTCATGGATGGAATAAAAATCCTAAACTTACATTTATTTTTATATTTATAATATCAATTATTTTAATCATTCACTGATAATGTAATTACTACATCATCATTGTGTCATAAATAAATTTAATTATATAATCTCTAAAAATTATAAATAAAATACCACCATTTATGAAATATTTTTAGCTTCCTAAATAATATTTATAGTCGAATTTATTTTATGTATAACCCTATAGTAAAAATGGTTTAGTTATTACAATTTGAATTTAGCACTTTTAAATCTTCTTTAAATAAAAAAATAATAAATGTACTAATGTAATAAAAGTGAACAAAAAGGATCATATTTTATTCCTAAGGTTGGTTTTGGTCGAAATACACTTATCTAAGAGAGTTAGGACATGTTTTATGGTAATTATAATATCATTTCTACCTTTAATTACCCTATTTACTTTTAACCTTGGTAAATAAAAGTCCAAAGTTACTATTCACCAAAAATTATTTTCATCTTATTGAACCACATTTTTCTTACTGATGTGAATTGTGTATCTCAGATTTTTTAAATTCAATTCACAGTTATGGTAAAATTATGTTTTATACAAATTTGAAAGTGTGCCTAGAAGGTGGGTAAAAGTCGTTAAAAAGTTTAATAGAATTTCATACATTTTATTTAAAATGACTAAAATGAATTAAATTAGACTTATATAGGTATTATATTTATATTTTGAAATAAAATAAATTTTACTAAAATAAATAATTATTTAAATAAAAAGTCGGTTTTAAACAATAATGTAGTGTTTATCACTATTCATCATAAAATTGAATGTTTCTAGAAAAATACCAAAAATTCACCCAAATATAATTTTGATATTCAAAATTCAAAAAAAATAACTATTTTACCTAATTAAAAACATATAATTTTCATTAATTAATTTAAAATAATTTCTCGTTGTCAAAACCAAAAAGTGGGGTTTTTAAAAGTAAAAACTATTAAATGATTGACTTGTGTTTATGTCAAATATAATGTGAAATTACATATAATGACCTCAATGGTATTAAATTATAAAAATATAATCTAATTATACTTCCAAACCATTCAAATTCATAATTTAACACTATAAATTATTTTGATTAAAAGAGTTGTTTATAATTAAAATTTAGTATTTTTCTATTCATCAAAATATGAAAGTTATCAGAAATGTAACAAAAATTTATCCAAACTAAATTTTTATGTCACGCTCATAGAGAATAAATTAATTTCATTAAATTGAATATATAAAAATACAAAATATTGGTTTTAAGAAAATTTCTCCATTAAAAGGCAGAAAATCGAATTTTTTAAAAAATACTTCTTTTTATCTAAAAAATGAATTTGTTCTTATATTATGTCTAAGAAACAAATAATATGGATTCTAACATTATTTGGAGTATATAAAATAATAAATTAAGTTATTTTTATTTCTAATCGCATTTTGAACGACAATTTTGGTAAGACGTGGTGCACTAAAACTTAGCGTTGTGTGTAGCTCATGTTATTGAATTATTTTGAAGTTATAACTTACTATGAGCTATTGGGGTGTTTCAATTCCACTGAATGTAGGTTAATCTTCAAGAAATAAAAGTTTTTCAAATATTTCAATTATCTAGATAATATTATATGGGGATTATTTACACTTTCCTATAACATAACATATATGAGAATAAATATAGTGGATAAATATTAATATAAATCCTGATAAATATCAGACCAAATCATGTAAAATAATGTGAAAATAATCAGAGATGCATCAACCAAAAATATCTTCAAATAATTCAGTATTACCAAATAATCAAAAAGAGAATGATGGGTTCCAAAGGAGAGACTACACTAAGCTCCACATCATCAAGGATCCACACTATATAATTAATTGGTCTCTACCCTAAAAAAGTCACATCAAACAAAATAAATATATTTACCAAGACTCATATATTGGGTATGAGTATATAAACATATCATAAAATCCCCCATATACTTTCTAAAAACACAACAAATACAAAAACAAGTTAGAACACATATAATACAAAACAAAATTGAAACACAAAAACCAAGGAACAAGATATATATAACAAGTTTATGTATCATACACCATAACAAACACCCACACCTTGAAATCAAATCCCAATGAAATTTATCAATCCTCCCTTATAGACGCCATGTCACCAACACGATGGATCCTCTCTCCATGTTATACTATCAAAAAACTAAAAGTGATATGTATAAAATCACCCATAACCCAAGTTAACCATTGAAGGTATAATCTTTATGAACACCTAATAAATAGTAGTAGCTATGTCTAAACCAATAAGTTGATATCCATATTCATCTTTAATACACAACAACTGATTTAGAGACTAGTTTACCTGCACCAAAGATTATTCTTTTTTAAACTAAAACATAAGTTATGACTTTTACCAAATAAATTTTGGGTGTCACCCAAAATAATTAGTTTGAAAAAATACACAAGGAAAATATAATACTATAAATAAGATTTAAATAAAATATTACACTAATAAACACATGGAATTAAATTTTAAAACCAAAATCATTTATATCGTAGGAAGAAGTATAGTGAGAGAGAAGTCACCTACCTTAAGAAATATTGTGGAGAAGAAATCACCACATATCATCATTGATCTATTCTCCTTCAAAGAATTAATGAACATAGTAAAAAAATATGTGGGTATTGAATCCTTAAAATATGTCTCATCCCAAAGGAAAATGAGAATATAATAGAATCTAATGAGATACAAGAGAAATACCTTTGATACCTAGTCCAAACTATCTATGATTCAAGGAGGGAGAGATATAAAATGTTTAGAATAACCAAAATCATTCAAGTGTACCCTAATATTTTATAGACCTATTAGGGAGATATAAAGTTAACCTTTTTTGGGAAATCTATTAACTAATAATATATGTTTTACCTTACATAACCCATAGTATTTTATATGTATTTGTGGTATAGTAAACCGAGAAGCAACTATTTTAAAGTCACTGATTAAAAATATCTAGGGATATAAGGTTTTGATTCATAGTTTACTTAACACATGTTCAAATTGTTCACCATAAAAATTCTAACATTTTTACTTAGTTGATTACCATGGAACTTTAAATGGTTTCTCTTAACCATGAGCTAAATAGAATCCCATCAAAAACCCAAGAAATCTTTTGAAAATCATCTATAAATTCCAAAAAGAAACAAAAAACTATTCATAGTTTAAAACTACACAAAAGAATAATTAAATTACTCAATCCAAGGGTGTTAAAATAACCATGATATTAGAGAATATAACCTTAAAATACAAAAAATAAGAAAATATATCAATTTTTTGTCAATATTTTTAATAATTTTATACTTTAACCAAACTCATTCATCATGTATTATGTGAATTGGTTTAAGAAGATTCCCAATATGAAGAGATTAGGGGTTTTTAAAATCACATTTTATATTTATGTTAATGGAATATATTTATGGATGATTCATGAAAGAGTTTATGATGTGATGTCATATATATATATACTTAGTGAAATGAGTTATATGTATTATATTGTTTTTTGAAGAAGATCATAAAAAACATATATGCGGTTATCTTTTAAAATTCAATATAATCTCAAATATAATTTCCAAAATTTGATGATATTAAAAATATATACTAAATGGTATGAAAAAAATTAATGATTTATTTATAATATTATATTATCAAATTTTTCCTGATAATTTTTCCATTTTTAGTGACGAGGAAGGGATAGATGTAAAAAAATTTGAGACTAAAAATATTTTTTTATATAAGAACATGGGTGTTAAAATAAATAAATTTTTGAATAATTTCAAACACATCGGGTTAATTTCACAAGATTAACCCAAGAGTATTTATGAAAAATGAGAACATAATTATTGGAATATGGTAATTGACAAAGAGAGGAGCCATAATGAGAGGAATGAAATTTGGGAATTGGTGTAATATCCCATGGACAAGAATGTTATCAGGACAAATTTTTGTTTCAGAAAGAGACTCAATGAGAATGGAGAAGTAGTAAAAAATAATTATTATAACTTATATAAGGGATACCCTCAAATTTTGGGTATTGATTTTGATGAGACTTTATATCCAGTTTTATTTCTTGAGATAATTTATATTTATCTTGTGATGTGTGATCAATGGAACATAAAGTGTTGTAAATAGATGTAAAGTGTGAATTATTGAATGGCTAACTTGAAGAATAATTTTATATCAAAGCAAAAAAATGTTTTATACTCGATGCTAATGGTTTACATGTTTTTGAGGAGAATAATCAATTATATGTACTTAAAAAAGCTCCCTATGTATGGTATTCAAAACAATAGAATAGATTAATGAACATGAATTGAAAAAATGAAAGGTAAACAAAAATATATATTTTAAGGGAGATAATAAAACATTCTTAATATAATTTTTTATATCAAGGATTCAATTTTTACTCAAAATGATGACATAACATTTGAGGAATTTTCAACCCAAATGGAAAAACACAATTATATGTTAATGATTATAGATATTACATTATTTTTGGGTTTTTATATTATATAAACATCATGATTTATCTTTTTTATCATATGAAATATATTCAAATAATTTTTTAATGAAGTTTGGAAAGGAATAATTGAAAAAGGAATGTCCTCAAATGCACATTAGACCATGTTTTAGAGGAATTTAGAAGGATGATGTGTGGTTAAAATGGATTTGATGTCTTATTTGAATATTAATATACTTAATAACATCTTGAATAGAAATTATGTTTGCCATTATATTTTTTGCATGATTATAAAGAAACAAAAAGGTTTCAAATCTTGTGGTAGTAAAATCGATCTTTCATTATATCAAAGGGACTATTAATTGTGGCATGATTTATTAGAAAAGTTCATATTTAATTTCTTTTCTATGTGGATTGGGTATGTGTAATTTGATATAAAAATATAACTTATGGATTGGAATTATTTAATGGATGATGGTGCATTTCTTAGTCATTTTAGAACAAATCTATTTTACACTATACATAATTGAAGTTCAATATGATGTGATATCGCATGAAATAACTAAAATGATTAGGATTAAGTTGCATATTGAATACATGAGGGTTAATGCTATATTACCAACAATTATTTAATGAGATAAGAAAAGAGACATAATTTTGTTAAATAATATAATATAACATTTGAGGTTAAATTTTATTGAAATAAATCACCACATGATCAAGGAAAAGTTTGAACATGGGAATATTTTACTAAAATATGTTTGAATAAATGATATAGTTTCAGATATTATGAAAAATAAAATAATGATGGATTTTATCCCTTACATTATCATATTATTTAGAGTATATTTTCTATAAAATCTATATAAATTCACTAAATTATTTCCACCTTTTCATTCCGTATTGTTTTTCCAAAAAAGGAATATAATAGTATTTGAGCACATCCTATAAATGGGGAGAGAATATAATTATTTTTTTTCTTGTGAAAAAAGGGATTAAAAGATAAGAAGTTGTTTCTTATAATGGGTGATATAAAGTGATAGTAATAAAATATTGTATTAGTGTTAATATTTTCTTAAAATGTTTCAGAATAATATAAAGGGGGATATTGAAGAACCCTGATGAGAAGAATTGATAATGATAAAGCTATGAGATGTTCTCAAATAATACATGGCAAATATATAATTGATCTTTACACCAAGATTTGGAAAACTCATAAAAATCATCATATCCAATGATGTGTTGTTTAGATGACGTCAACATTGGATGAATTCTAAGAATGTTTTCTTTTGATAATTCATTCGTGATTTGTGATTATGGTTTCATTTTTTTCTTGTTTTCAATATTCACATTGTTTAGTTAGGGGATAATTTTACTTGATTTGGAAGAAAATAAATGATGTTTTATAAAAGATATATAAAACATGATATGTTATGATATTATTATGACATGTTGGGTTAAATTAAAATGAGAAATATATATGATGTGACATTCATATTATGATATATTAATATTACATTTTAATGGTATATTAAGGAATTACAGGGTTAACCTTATATGGGTATTAAAAAACTAAGTAAAAAATTGAGGAATAGTGGAACATTTCTTATTGAAAACGGGAAGGTTATATAACACTTGTGCATGAATGGTATGAGTTACACAATAATAATTCATAGGTCATTTTATTTTTTCTTCACAGATTTCAATGATAAGTGGGAACTGATAAAATTACACTGTTATGTATCTCATTTCATTGTTATGTTGTCATGTACAATTTAATATTTATGGATATGAATGAATATTTATAGATAGATATAATAAAATATTTTTGGATATTGATTCAATTGTAGATCATGTCATAACACGTAATCATTATTATATAATGTGTTTGAGATCTTTAGAAGAGGGGATTTATCCTGAGAAAGGTGTAATGAAACACTGAGATATATCACTATATATTCATGAGATCATTCTAGAGAGTATTTGGAAATATTAAAGGTGAATAAAAAATTCTCACATTTGATTTTTCCATAAATATACTTAATGAGGGATGTTAAATATTAATTGACTTGTTAAATATTTTATTGACTTTTATTTAACATAGTGTATAAGAAAAAATTATTTTTTAATTTCTTATACATTTTGGTAATAAAATAAGAACATGGATGTGAGGATAATATCCATTGGGAACCAAGTATTATCCTATCAACAAAAAGAGTTTATAAACCAGGTAATAACACTTGAATTATATAAATTATGTCTCTATCTATCTTTATTCATCACTAGGTTTTTTTGTGGATCCTAGATTTAACTAGAATGAAAATATTATCTTAATAAGTTATTCTGGTAGAAATAGATTCATCCCCCACTTAGGGGTTGTCCATATCTCACATGATCCTTATATCACCTATAATTCAGTTCCAAAACCTCAATCCCAACCCAAAATCTAGACTTATCCCTTTTTAGGTTCCTTAAAATACCTAATGGGCCACCATAGTCTACCAATATAGACTTAGATATCCCCTTTACATTTTTATAATTGTTCTTCTTCACACATATATTTAGTAATAAGTGAGAATCTAATTATGATGTAGGAGAAGGCTTATCAACCTATGAAATTATATTTTACCAAAAAATATTCATACCCCCATCTACTGGGTATATAACACATTTTACATCATATTCTATTACTCCTTCCTAATGAATATACCTTTAATTAATTAAACTATAATTTTACTCTAACAAGAAAAAGAACAATGATCCTATAATGTTATATTTGTGAGTGAGGACCTAACATTGAAATGTAACCCCAATAATATTAGAAAAACCTATATAACTAGATTAAAAAAATTAATTCTTATCACCTTTATAAGATAATAAAAAATATTAATATATTTATCAACCTCATTTTTACAAGATTGATTCATAAAATAGAATAATCCACTGAATTTAGTGTATCTATAAGAAGGGAAACACAATGACATTATTTAGGATGATATTTATTAATTAAGTAAATAAAATTGAATCTAGTAGAGTTATGGGCATTAATTAATCCTTGAATAGTTTCTTTAATATCATCTCTTAAAATATCAACCGTCTATCGAGAATATTGGGCGACCTAATTTAATGGACATGGATGATGATATATTTTCATATGATGACCCCATCACTTATAATGGAGGTATAAACTAACTCACGATTGATAGGTAAATAATTTCTAAATTAAAACTATCGAAAAATGTCAATTTATATGTATTATCGTATAAGATGAATCATATTTTTTGTCAATACATATGTATGAAAAAATATGATACATTAGTGGTTTGGTTTGAACATCAGAGAAAATAAATAATGCATAAGAGTTTCCCAAAAGTTTCAAAACATAAATATTATTGAAATTTATTGGAATAGAGAGGAAATAAACCCAATCTTATAATTAATGGTATCTTAGAATAAATGGATGTAAAATTTCCATCTTAAATTTAAAAATTAGATGGAACCAAATAAATAAGAATCCATATGCTATTCCTTCAAAAAATATTCCTACCTAGAAAATTGAATCAATATACACTAAAAATTGAGAAGAATGACAACCACATGACATTACAAAATCCATGTTTTTGTTAACATGACTACCACAATATGAATCTTGGGGATAAAATTAGTTTAGTCAAGAAACTAATGAAAATAAAAAATTATTTCATCCTCGAAGAACAATATATACGATATATCTTTAATTAGCCTTCCATTGTATTTCTATCTCACCTTAGCTCCACATTTAGAAATCTAGATACATTTTTTTTATAAAATAATGGATGATTATGTCTTGATATGTGTGGATATTGGTTTTTAGTCCGTTAATATTCCTTTTTATGTGTTTCTACCTATATTTCATTTGTATTATTTATTATTAATTATTAGGAAAAATTATTATAAATTTAGACATAATAAAAATATAAAAAAATTGATATAAAATTCCATGTTTTCAAGATGATATAAAGATAACAATATTTATTATGGGTTGACTTGTTTTATAGTTTTATAAATCTATCTATGTATTCTGATAAACATATTGTGGAGTGATACTACCCACTAATAAAGGATCTTCTAATTATTATTTTTTATTTACCTTTTAGTATGTCCTATTAGTGAAAAAAATCAATAATAATATTTGGAGGGTATATTTACTGATGAAATTAAAAAATTGATGTAATTTCGATGTTTTAAAACAATAATTTTAACCATTTATAGATAAATACAATTGGGTTGATTTTGAGTGGGGCATTATGTTTATTAGAAAATAATATAGTCAGGTGAATTTTTTATCAATGTCAAAATTTTGGTATGCTTCATATTGATAGTTTTTTTAAAATATATTTCTTGTATTTTTTTCCAGAAATAAATATACTGTATACAAAATTGGTTTAATGTTTCTCAAATTTAATCAATTTGAACTTTGGTTCTATTAAACAAATATCACTAGAAAATGAATCCCCCATAATTTTTTTAAGTGAATCTCCTATAGTTATTATTTCTGATGACATGATAAAAACAATTGATAAATTATTTCTAAAAAGTATATATTAATGTATTTTTAATTATTTATTATTTATCATTTGAAATTTAACAAACTTAAAGGATAATTTTCTTATGATAAGGATTTGAAATCAATTATTAAATGATTCTTGATTATGGTTTTCATTTAAATTTGTGAATATTTACTTATCTATTAAATATGTTGGTTATATATTATTTCAATGTATGATATAAGATCTTTCAAATCACTTTTTTAATAAGTCTATGTTTTTTTAGTTTATATTTTGATAATTTATTTTTATCCCTATTACCTTGAACAAGCCTAATTTATTTCTGATATTTCAATAAATCCCCCAACTCATAATCCCATATGGTTTTTCCATTCAGGTTTTTTGATATATCCCCAAAATTTGATTCATTGAGTTCATTTTTTTGGATAAATATCCCATTTATTCAAGTATATTTACTCTAGTATTGACCTCTTCTATGAGAGAGTGATAGACAGAAGGAGAGAGAGATAGAGTGTGCATGTGTGGGGGGGGGGGTTTAATTAATGCAGTTAACTTAATTTAATGGTAGATTTATTTTTATTTTATCATATTCAAGATTATTATTTTTTATATTAACGATGGTATGTGTTATAATTAATTTCCAATTTATTTTTTATAACTATTTAATTGGAAAATTAATGAAAAAAATTAATCATTTTTTTTTCAATCACGACCCTTTGATAGAAACAAAAAACTATCTTCTAAAATATTTTTTGATGTTGTATTGGAACCTTATAAACTATTAAATTTCATGGTTCATGTGTTGGAAGTGTTAGGAGAGGGTCGTAGGAAAAGTAGTGTTATTGGAGCTTAGATTTTAAATAGTTGAAGTAGGTCACACCATGGCCATTTGGGTCATAGAGTGAAGGAATGGCTGTAGTGGAGGTTGAATCTGAAGGGGATCAGTCATATCTCGATGAAAGGTTTCATTGTCTGAAGGATTTTATGGTTTTTTTTGAAATGGGATGAACCTTGTATATTTGAAATGAAAATTATTGATTTGATGATACAGACACATGAATCGTAACTTGAATATTTGGTTTTGTTGCATTGGTTCCATGGATAGTTTGTGAGGTTTACCTTGAAGGAACATTATGGCGAGTTTTTGGATTTTCATGAACCAATGTTCCTTGTTTTATTTTGAGTAGATATGTTATGTCATATCCAATGACAAGGTATGAGTGTCATGGTTCTAAAACATAGTGGTCGAGTACTAGTGGAATTTCTTTGACCAAAACTTTGTAGTGGAGACTATGGTCAGGAAACAACCTTCACATATCATATATTATTTGCATAGTTGATAGATTTTAGGAGAGGATATATACATGGTGGGTCCGTGGAATGTTTTTTAGAGGGATGATAGATATAACACCATCAGGAAATGATAATGACAAGTCATACTATGATACATTATTTTCCCACCAAAGAAAAAATTGGGAAAACCTTTAATTCTAGTCCTTTTACCAATATTTATCTTGTCCTTTGGGGAAATTAAGTTCATTTTATAGAGAACTTTTATTGGACTTTTTAGCCTTGATCCTTGGATTTTAAATAATTATTGATGGTGATTTGGTGTTAGTTCACTATCCCTTTTTCTTAGTTTTCTCTCTATTATTCCATCATTGGAAGGATGAGAAAAATATTGTTTGATGTTTTTTAGTAATTGATGATGATTTTTGTTCTCTTGGATTATTAAGATTTACCTTGTGCATCTTTATCATTGGGATCATATCCTCCCCACTTCTTATATCACAATTTCTATTAAATCTTGATTAAGGGAGGGAATTCAAGAAATTACTTTATTTATGTCTTAATTAGGATGTTTCATTATCTTTTATTATTTTTGTGACTATTGTTGATTTTAAAAATATTGAAAATAAAATTATTTAAATAAATTTATGGTAAGGGATGTTTAATATAGTATTACATGTTTATAAGAAATTCCTAAATGATAGTTGAATTAACAACAATATTGATGAAAATATTTTATTATTTAGATATGAAATGTGTCTTGCCTATGATATAAATGAACATATCACCATACATAAAAGTTCACCTGAAGATGATCATGAATTATTTGGCTGAAATATGGATTATTGTGTTAGCACCCATGAAATGTATGTTAAATAAATGTAATGTAATTTCATATAAATGGGTATTATGGAAGTTATTATTTATGAAATATTTTGGGTTATGTATTAATTCTATTAAAGAGTAACTATTGTAGTTATTGTGTAGTTTTGGTGGTTTATGTTTGAGGCTAGTTTTTGGATGGAGGTACAAGTAGTGAAATGGGGTAGAGGCTGTCTCACCATGGTTGGTAAGGGGGAATGTGGTTGTATTTATGGAATTTTGGAATAATTTTTCTTGTAGAATAGGATGTTACTTTTTGATATTAATATGGATATTAGAATGCAATTAATAGAGGTTTTACGATGACTGGTATGTGTATGTTTATCAATTTTATACTTTCTTAATATAAATGTAATGTGATTAGTAACAATGAAAATGTTAAATGTGTATTAATGTAATTGAATAACCTTGCATTGTAAATATAATTTCTAATATCTAAAATGAATTCATAATGGATGTATTAAACATGGGTATCAAATGAAAATCATTTTTCATAAAATAGAGAATTTAATATCCTATCATATGTAATGTGGTTAGTAAAATGGTAAGTATATAATTTTCAAAATGTTGAGTTTATAATGGGAAATAGTGAATGGTCGTGTTGCTATTTAGTATGGGAAATGGGGAAAGTTTTGGCATGGTAGCTGATAGAAATGGAAGTGAAAATAGTTTTACTATATCACGGATTGTTGGATATAACTGTATTGATTTGGTAGAAACCCATATAGTTTGTTTTCATGAATGGATGTGTTACACTTTTATAAACTTGATATTTCATTAAACAATTACGCAGGTTGGATAAAATCACCAATGCCCAAAGGATTTTAGTTTAATGGATTTACCCAAAATCCTGGTTTGGAAGGGAATGGGTGGATGACTAATCATTCTCCCCCACTCTCTATTATAAGTTGGGCCTGATCTATGATGGTTTTATATAAACTAGTTATGTGGATGCGATGAGGATATTTGTTGTGTGTCCTACATGGTATGTGGATGGAGTGTGGTTTATGGGATTCATGTTCATGAAATCTATGTGATATGGATATGTGAAGTGGTTGTGATGTGAACTAGAGATATGGTTATGCAATATAAGGTTTATATTGCACAAAATCCATTTGGATGTTTTTTTGTTGTGTTTGTTGATAAATAAATAAGGTTGTAAGAATTTGTGGTAAAGGGGCCATTCCATAGTCTATATGATATAGTGCATCCCTAGATTTTGTTCCACAAATATATTTTTGTCCACCAAATAGAAATCTAATCTAGCTTAATATTGCATATGTGGGAGAATGATCAGCCATGTTTGGGAACTAACTTAGTTATACAACCATCAGCAACACCATGGAGGTAGGTGAGGTAACATGTGTATAGGCATATGCATGAAGTAGTATTGATTTTTTAATCCAGGGATATAATAAATAGATAGTGGTCTGGGATATATGGTGGCACTATAGAGGAGGCTAAAAGGGAACTCCGTTACTCGTATCATCACTGTAAATAGATCTAGTTAACTTATATTTGGTGAAAAAACTGGAGGAGTTTTAAACAAGGGATAAAGTTTTTTTTATTCTAAATCACATCTAATATCACTACAACACAATGTATGAGTGATAATATTTTGGTACTATGGATATTTGAAGGTCTCCATTCTATAGAAACAATTCTACTCTACATCCCTTGATGCATGAGAAATATTCAATACCACAACCATGCCTTGGAATGTGGAGGGTCTGAAAATAGAACATATGAGGTTTTCAGAATTTCCAATCCTATTAAAGGATACACCACAATAATAATGTCTATGATGCAACTATTTTGGAGTGATACATTAATAAGGTGTGCAGACCATAGATCATTTGGAGTTAATAAGAATTTATTTCACCCCAAAAAGTAGATTTGGTCAAATTTAGGTGTTCACACTATAATGTATATGTAATTCCCCAAAAAGTGTAGAATCCAAGGTGTTAATACATAGTACCTCACACAACACCACATATAATTAGTTTTTTATCTACCAATAGTTCCAGTTATAGGGTTTTATGAGGGGAAAACCTCGATGGTCAATTCATGAATAATGAGGGATGATGACCCCATTAAATTAGGGGGTACACTAACATGATATTTTATTGAGGGAGGATCCATCTTCGACATTGTATTGATTTTAAAAGGGGAGTATGATGCCATTAAAAAAACATACACAAAGAAAAAAGGGGGATTAATAAATTAAATTTATAGGGAAATGGTTTTAGAGGTTTTATTCTATATTACATATGGTTGGTATATGTTCAAAGGAGTAATTTAGAGATTCTCATTATTACTAGGAATTGAAATTATCATGCTAAACAGAAACGTCATTGGAGGTGTACGCTCAGTTCAACCTCATGTGAAAATGGAAGACCTAAAAAATGATTAGTGTTTTCTGTGTTGAGGGAGATCAGTGAGTTTTCCATTTTTTCATGGTAGTGAACCAAGAGGGCATGTGAGACTGCTCCAAATTTTACTTTAAGAAGTGAACTTCTAGTGAATTTGGTGAACATGTGCATTACCATGAATTCTCCTATGACGTATCCCCTAGCAAGTTAACTAAGTAAAATAATACATGTAATACAATTATTTTAAAATTCTTTTAGATCGATATTTGAGATTTCCCCAAGATGATGTAACAATATCTTAGTTAAATAAAAATCTATCATACCTAGATTCATCCCCTCATATAGTGTTATCATCCATATGATTACGACATGTTGTATCAGAGAGAGGACTGATTTTTTCTCTTAAAATAATGGGAACCTTTTTCAACAATAAAAAAGTACACATATTTGAAGGTATTAATATTCCATTTTGGAAAACATGAATTAAAAGTTATTTTATATCCTTTCACATAAATTTTTATGTTGCATCCATATATGAGATCATTGCAGAAATTTAAATAATATCCATGATAGAAATGGATTGTTGTGAATTTGATGCAGATTCCAAAACTATAAATTCCTTTATTAATATTCTTTATAATCACATATTTACAAATTTAATGTCCTATATGACATTCCAAGTAACATTGAAAAATTTAATAAACATTTTTGATGGAGATTCAAAGGTCTGGGAAGCCAGGTAATAAGCCTTGCCAAGAAATTTTGAAGACTTGATGATGATCATAAGTGAAATGGTTAGTGTTATCTAAATATTCTTATTGAAGATATCTAAGGTCCTATTTAAGATATTAAGGATGAAAATATTATAACGAGTGTCATGAGAATAATCCATCCATGTTTTAATGAAATATTACTGGTTCAAAAAGATAAATATTTGAAATAAATTTATTTTGACACATTATATATAACCTTAGTTTCAAATGACATGTGAAATGAAGAAAATGATTCTTCAATAATGGAAATCACAAAGGATATGGATTTTAATTCCATAAAGAATCTCTCATTCTTGGAAAGATCACAATTCTATGAAGCTAATAGGTTCATTCCATTTTTGTCTTTTAATCTTAATAGAAAAAAGGATGCTTTATGGGTAATCTTACTCTAAAATGTTTCAATTTTGGAAAGGTGGGAAATATCACTGCCAAATTTCCCAAAAATGTCAATAATATGATAGTGAAAACAAACCTCACAAGAAAACAAAAATGGAAATTAAAATAATTCTAAATGATAGTCCTTCAAATAAAGAAATATTATTTCAAAATATTAAGGTTGTTTTAAATAAGATTATGTATAAGTAGATAAAAATAATAAAGATGATGGAATATTTATTACTATGAAAAATTATACAATAAATAATGACATTGATGATGATAATGAAAGAGTAGTTGTAAGGGTTAATCTATATTAAGAAATTTGGGAAACCCAAGAAGAACATGATGTGTGGAGAGAAAATAATAAGAAGGCCAATGTGTTGGTGCATTATTTTAAGCTTTACAAGAAATATCACGGGGAAAATATGTTAGTGTTGAAGTTAAAAATTAGAAAACTAAGATTTATAATTATGGAAATTTAGGGATGGAATTTTATTTGAAGCTTAAAATTGAAGAAAAATTCTAATAATTAATGGTTTGTATAAAAATATAAATTATTTTTGAAGGATATATTTGGAGCTCAAAGAGAACATTATGAATTGGTGATGGAAGTGTGATGATCAATAAGGGCCATTGGAACCTAAAATAATGTATTATACAAAATTCACTTCATCATATATAATTTCGAAATATATTCATAAGGATGAAGACATGATAATACATAAATTTCATAAATTTAAGAATAATGGTAAGTATTTTCTCATCTAAAAAACACAAGAACCAAAACCTCAGAAGAGGGTAGACCATTATAACATTTCAAAGAAAAAAAATCACATTGTAAAGGATCTATATTACTTATAAATTTAGATATTTTTTTATGGAAAGTTGGGATAAATTTTCCATTCATAATATATTTCTTGGAGGTCCATTCAGGATAAACATTATCCTAAACAGACAAGCACAATTTTTTATTATAGTTTTTATTTTCATGGATATTGTATTTGTTGTAAAGGTTATGGGTATAAGAAAATTTATTAGGAATAAATAATAAATAGAGGCCTTTTGTAGATTACCTCAAAATAGAATAAAGGATGGTAAGGAATTATCAAATTAATATGTTGGAACCTATAACTAATTTTCAGTTTTGTAAAGAGATGGATAAACAAAGGATCCAATTATTTTATCATCCCCAAAATGGGTAAAGAAAGGATGTTTGTAGAAGGCCAATGTTGTTGATAATTCATTAAAGGAAATGAATACATCATGTACATGGATTATGTATAGTATATTCACATTGTAGATAAATATAAATAAAGAACTCATTATGAAACTCAAGTATAACAAAGATGAAATAATATATTTCAAGAATGATTAGTGTCTTAAAATTATTTGTTACAAGAAATTCAATATTATAGGAAAATATCTCCAGTAAAAAAACATTGTTTTGGTTGATTGGATATGCCATAATCTACTCATAATTATCCAATTTTTTAACCATAGATATTCATTGATGTTTAGTCAAAATTCAGGTACCTTCAATGCCAAAGTTGGTTAAAAAATTTTATAAGGGAGAAGAAACAAGGGAAATATGTACATTTTTCAAGAATAAAAATCTGATATGTTGTCTAAAAAGTTGGAAAATAATCAATGGAATATTAAACTTTTCCATTGATCCAAACATCTCCAGGGAGGGTTGTTAAGAGAAATGGTGCTCAGACATTCCCAATTTAATATGTGATCTCAATTACACTTGTGATTCATGTAAAAAGTAGAAGGTCATTTAGAAGTTCTAAAAGTCAAAGAAGATGAAAGCATTATGCTTAATTAATCTCGTGTTTGTATATATATGTGGTCCAATTTATACCAAATAATAAAATGGAAGTAGGTATTATTTGTTTTTATTAATGAATATAGAGAAATGGCATAGATCATGCAGATCAGACTAAATATATAAGTTTAAATATGCATGATCATATACAAAATAATAATTTAGAAAATAATTAGTTTTAAAATATAGAAGTTTCATACTAAAGATTGAATTGAAATAACAATTCATAAAGTATAGTAGTATCTTTGAAAACATGGAATTCAACATTAAGTGTCTTCTGTTAGAACTCCCTGGAAAAACAGGGTTGTGGAAATAAAAAATCACATAGTCAAAATCATGACACAAACTATGTTTATTGGTAGGTCTCTTCTAAAAAGATATTATAAAAATGTATTTCTTATAGTAGTATACATCACAAATAGAGGATTTATTTCTATAAATAAATATATAAATCCATATAAAATTATGTATGAAAATAATACTACCCTGAAATATATTTATGAGTTTGGAATAAAATGCTTTGTTATCAATAAAGAAACATATATAAACTTTGATCTTTGATGAGATAAAATCATATTTTTTGGATATTAATAAAAGATAAAATCATACTTATGTTACAAAAATGTCTTTAAAAGATGATTTAGAGTAAGGATGTTATGTTGATTGAAGATTAATTGAACAGAATAGTATATGAGAATATTTTTCATGATAGACAATAAACATCAAAATTTAAAAGTGATGAATAAGTGAAGTGTTTAAGGGGAGTTCGAAGGAATTAATATAAAACTAATGTTGATTTATAAATTTATGAAATTAGATCAGTTTCGATATGCTTAATGTGAGAAAAATAAGTGATTAAATCGCCAACGGAATTATTATTGGTGACCATATAGATTCAGTGGAAACCAAAATAATGAAATCTTATCATTAAATATATTTGTTATACTTGGTAGAACAAAAATATTTTAAGGAATATATAAGTGATACTAGTTGGGTCAAGAGTATGAATGAGTATCTTGACCAAATAGTAAATAATGACACATTTTAAGTGGTTCCATTGTCTTGTGAAAAAAATTTCATTGGAACCATGTTGGTTTTATGGAATAAATTAAATAAAGTAAGAATTTTGATTTAGAATAAAGCATATATTTTGTGTACATTGTATTATAAAATAGAAGGCATTGATGTCAATGATACATATATACCAGCTGAATAAATAGAGACTATTTTGTTATTTCTACCCATTTAAATTAATAAGGGTTTTGAAATATATAAAATATTTGTTAAATATATCTTTTATAATGGTTTACTTGAATAGGAAGAGCATATTGAGAAAACAAATGGGTTTATCAGTAGTAAAGATGAAGAAAAATTTATCATCTAAATAATACCTCAAACGGTGTCAAGAAAAAATGAGAGCATTTTATTCCAAATTAGACAAATTCCTATATAATATTGGATTTCATAGAGGTGGATTTTATCATAATATCATTATTTATATGGAAAATTGTCAATAGTTGATTGTGATTATTTAATTGGATTAAATTATTTTGGAAGTTTCAAATGACAACCAATGCAATAAATTTTCAGAACTCATGAGGTGTGATTTTGAGATGTCTATTATTGGTGAAATGTCATTTTCCTTGGATTATAGGTCACTCAAATATTGTATGGGTTATTTATATCAAAATAAAAATATTCTAAATAATTATTAAATATATTTCAAATGCATTACTATAGCCCCATAGGAACTCCATCATAGAAAATGATGAAATTATCAAAATACGATTCAGGAAACAAGGTCAACGTAACCATGTACTAGAAGATTATTAAGAGTTTTATTTATTAGACTACATATCAACTGAATATATTTTTTACTACATGTAAAAATTATATTTTACAAAGTCATACCAAGGAAATTTATATCAAATATTTAATAATAATTCCCCATCATATTTATCATACTACAGACTATGTACTATTTTACTATAATGAATTGTAGTAAAATTTTATAGGTTTCACATAGGGTGATATGGATAGTTTGGTAAATAATTGAAAATAAAAATCTTGTATTTTTTTTTTCAGGTAGATCATGTATCTCATTGAAATGTAAACAAGTAGTATTATATATCTTTGATCACTATAGAGGCTATATATGTTTCATTACATCTAGCATTTACTAAATTTCATTGGATGAAGAAATTACTTGATGATGTGGGTATTGAGACTATACCATTACAATTATGTGTGAAAACTCAAGTATAATTACTTTCAGAAAAAAATCATATCCAAAATTCATGTACCAAGCACATTGAGATCAAATATAATTTCATAAAAAAGAATGTAGAGCATAAAGATATATCATTGGTTTACTTTTTAAAACAAGATCAAGTGGCCAATATCATGATAAAAAACATCCCAATGTGGTGTTTGAAAAAAATGGTTTGATCTTGGAGTAAAACTAATTCTGTCTAATTAAGTTGGGAAACAATAGAACCCCCTTCCAATGATTGCTTATACTATAAAGGTATTTATTCTCACCTAATTTTATTTGTTTTAAAATACCATATTCTGAAATTTTCAAAGTAGAAAACTCTTGGGGTTCATTTCTAAATGGGGTGAGAAATATCTAGGTGTGGGTTATAGGCTGAGAAATATAAATAGAAGGGTATACAATTTCAATGAGAAACCAAGGGGTGTTTTTAGTTAGTTGAAATGATTCAATGGAAACCATGACAAAATTTCCACTCAATTCTTGTCTCTCACGCAAATATTTTATCATGAGAGCATTAAATTTATGACTTGTGGAACATTGAATTGCTTCATGAAAAGGTATTGGTTGGAGTGTTAGGAGGATTTTCAATAATCCTAGAGGGGAATTTTGATGAAAAAACCATTATTTGGATTGGATGTTGTGTTTATTGATAAATGAAGATGGATGGAAGTGTTGGTGAATGGGTCATGTTATATTCCATAGGATATGTCACAACCTTGTTTGTTGATCCCTACAAAGGAGGAAAACTAGATTCCAAAAAACCATGCTATCCCAACCTGACATATTTGAAAGTACACTCAACCATATAGTGGTACCAGCCATACCATCTAGCCACTAATGACACCATGGATGTAAGAGAGGTTTCATATGGGTAGGAGTTCACATGTAGTAGTAGTGATTCACACCACAGTAGTGGTAACATAGTGATGGTGACCCATGGTGCAAGGAAACATCATGGATGAGTCCGAGAGAGGACCTTATTGCTTGTATCTTCCTAGTAAATAGATCTGGTTAGCTTATATTTCATGAGAGAACCCAAGTAGTTTTTGATGTCAGACAAATGAGTTATTGTTCTATGTCACAACCAAGACCATTATAATGTATCATGTAGGTGAGTAGATTTTGGTACTATAAAAAATTTGTAGGTTTTCGTACTATAACACAAATTCTATAACTCATACCGTAACAGATGATGAAGAGTTTTCACTACATCCAGACTACAAAATGTAGAGGTTTTAAATTTATAAGAGGAAATATTTTTTTAATTTCCTTTATAATAAGAGGCTAGGTCATAGTAGCAATGACCACAATGCTTCTAGTTTGGTGTGATGTAGTTATGAGGAGTCGACACAATAGATCATGTAGATTTCATGGGGATCTATTTACTTAGGAATTATTGATTCTGTCAAACAAAGTTCATTACATTATAGCGTGTTTGGTCACACTACAAATCATGTGGATTTAATGTGGAATTATTTCCTTCCGAATTGTGATTTTGGTCAAAAAATTGCTTTCAAACTATAGTGTGATTATCAACACTATAGATAATGTGTAATTAATGGTGATACACTATAGTACCATACGCCATGCCATAATTATCCATTTTTCTATCTTTTTACTATTCTAGTTAAAGGTTGTTATGAGGTGAACCCAGTGGCGGTTATTTTGTGATTAATTGTGAAAGATGACTGCATTAATTCTGTAGGAAATTTCAAATGATCTTGAAGAGTGTAATGATATATCCATGCCTTTGTATTGATTTGAAAATGGGAGTATGGTATAATAAAAACACACAAAACATACATAGGGGAAAAATTTCCGTATGAAAAGGTAGTTCTATAAACGGTTTTCAAAGGTATTATTCCATATTATTGATGTAAGTTATAAGGTCAAAAAAGGAATTTCCAATGTTAGATCCTCAATTGAAATCAAAATTATCCTTATGAATATAAAAAAATTGAAGGAGTTTGTTCAGATCATCTTTGTAGGAAGAAATAAGATCCAATAAATGGAGAATTGAATACTTTTTTAAGGGATAATAATTATTTTTTCATTTGATTAGGGTAGTGAACCCGGAGGGATAATGAGGCCTCTATGAATTGTACATTATACATCAAAAGTTTAGTGAATTTTGTGCATAGGTGCATCTTCATGCATGATCCTAGGACATAGCCCAATGTGGGAAAACCAAGTAAAATTTTCTATTTGATTCACATGGTTCATCATTAATTTATAGAGATATTAGAGAGTTCTCCAAGATGAGAGAAAAATATTATATTTAAATAAATAATATTCTATACCAAGAATCATCCCTTTATAAAGGTTTCAACATCTATTGGATATTATAATTGTGGTTATGGATATAGTATAACTGATACAGGTGAAAATGAGAGTATTGGGACCATCATGGGTTGAGGTAGGAGGGGCTATGTTCTAAACCACATTATATGTGACAAGATTGGTATAGTTTTCATAGGAATAAATACAAATGGTATTTGGAGAAAATGACATTTGATGTTGGATAGTTAAAGTGAAAAACCAATTGGGATGTGTTTTTACGCTATGCATTTCTATATTATTTCTATATTATGATATTATACATTGATTTGTTATTTTGTGAGTGTGATATCATGAGAATGGGTGATAGTTTCCTTGATATGTTATCAATAATTCTATAGATTATTCATTGAATAAATAGTATGATTCCTATACACATTCATAATATATCATGAGGAGGATCATACAGATTATACATGTATGCTAAAACCTATGTATAAAAATCTTTTTTAGGTTTAAAGGATGGATTTTGTGACTCATATGTATAGTAATTTATTATACATTATAGTTTTTATTTTTGTTTCTTCCTTGAAGATAAATTTTGGTACATTTTTTGGATACATTTAGTTTTATAACATATAATAAATTTTAATTTATTATGGGACTCTATTCATTATTATATATTTCATTGTTGATTGGTAGATTTTTTATTTTGTTCTTGGGTTAAAAAAGAGAAATTCCACCTATTTACAGGATTGCACTCTTAATGCTTGTTAGAATCCTAGGACCTGCTGGGGAAAGTCCTTGAGGGTCACTCTCATATTCACTATAGGTCCATGTGGGGTTAAAATTTAGGAAGGTAAAGAAAAGGTTGTTTCATAGCTGTTGATGAGTGTTGGGATGAAAACTATAGTTAGGCACCTAGGGTATTTCATGTTTTTGTTATAAAAATAATGTTATTCTATATTAGTTTGTGATATTGAAAGGGTGATAAGTAATGAAATAGAATATTAGTCCCCTTACTAATATAATATAATACATTAATCTTATTTAATACCTAAGATGAGAAGGTTTCAACTACAGTGTAGCGATCTTGGATAGGTACTTGTATCATACATGTTTGTGATTGTGTTTGAATTGAGATGTTTTTTGAGAAAAAAATAAAATAAATTAAAAAAATATATGAATAAATAAAATCCATGATATTACAATTAAGTGTATATATTATTATTTCCAAATATTCCTATTGGTCTTCATCCACTCATGGTTTATGTTAGTGGGGTTTACATGGATGATCTGGTTGACTATTGGGGGGTTGATCCATCTGAGGAGGATGCTGCTTGAAGGATGATTTATTTTGAGTTCTAACATTAGCGGTTAGTTAAGTATTTTGGGAGAGTATCTAATATAAATATATACAATTTACTGGAGGATCATGAGATCACATTTAGTTTTATATGATCTCGGTAAGAGTATCAATATCAATTAGACATTAGTCAGATATATGGGAGTAAATCTTAAATAATGACATATAGTCTTACTCCACCTAGACTGAATCCTAATCAGTCCCAATCTAAAAAATAAAAACATTTGACATACTAGGCTTGAGATGAGGCTTTGGTTGAGTAAGATTGTGACAATATATTTTGGCCGCATCCGACCAAAAATCATGACCGTAGGGTCATCCTGGTAGCCTACCCCATTAGCCAAGCCAATCCCATATAAACCAAAAATATTAAAAAAAAATATGGTAGGAGAGACTCAAACCCCATACTGTTATATTCCAAATATGAACATAGACCAAATTGACTAGGAATTACACCCATTATAGTTATATAAAATTTAAAATTATTGGTATATTTTTAAAAAATATATTATAATATTAATTTAAAAATACATTATCTCTTTTACCTTAAAATAAAAGGCCAGATAGGTTTGGACCATGGTCCAAACTGATAAATCCCGATCAATTTGGGAATCAGGATAGCCTGATTTCTAGTTTTGGATGAGATATGGTGCATTTTTTACTAGCCATCCATGAAAAAAATAGTGCCTTCTATCCCAATGTTTTCAGTGTGAATTATGCCCAACCTATTTTGAATAGTCCTTGGATGAGTTTGGTCCAACAAATTTTACACCCCTAGTCTAATAAAAGTTTTAGAATGTTGGTGGAGAATTAATTTTTATTGGGGATTTGTAGGAGGAATATGTTACATGGTATGATTTGTATAGGTATATTTATAGGGAGATTATTTCATTTACGAAAGTTAAATGAAGTGTCCATAGCTACTATTTCTTTAGTAGGGGATCTAGAGTTTGAGGGAGATCTGAATCATATTTTAGGACCTCCTTCACTTCACAATTGATATTTTAATAAATCAGAAGTCTAGATCACATAATGTTAGGGAGTCTTTATATTATCTTATTTGATATGTGATCACCCCATTTATGATACCCATGTATTTAGAGGTGTAGAAGAAGGTTGAAGTGATTGATATAATACATGTGTAGTTGATATCATCTTGAGTAAGGAGTTATTAGTCCTCTATGGGGAGTAGGAATATTGGTTGAAGATATCAAGTGTCCTGTCTATCAAGGTATTTATTAGTGGAGAGTCAAACCCAATAGTTTTCCTTCCATTGTTTTATGTTGGAAGTTACTATCAATTTACCAGGTGATCAACACTCGTGTGTTTTGTTTTTGGAGTCCATGATCATTGGAGATTCCAATTCTTTTCCATTCTCAATAATCTTCACGGTGTAGAATGTCTCATTACATTTCAGGATCACCTGTAATTCCCCTAAATTACCTATGAGTAACATGGAAAATAATATTTTTTTTCTATAGGGGAATATGGATTTGGTAGTTGTGATCATCCACATGATGTTCCCAATCCTCATGGACATCAGGCTAAGCATATCTATGGTGATTACCATCAAAATAGAGGAAATATTATTTTATGTGGGTATTTGTATTCCTTGTAGATTCCTATTTGTGATGTTCCAGAATTCATCTATGTTATCATCCATTTTCATTCATCCTAGTATTTATTTGATTCTATTGCATGAGAACATTTTATTTTAATCATAATGATCTATGATATAAGACAAAAGGTGGATAGGATTCTAGTTCCCTTGGTGTTAAAATCACCAATTAGAGGTTAGATGAGAATTATATGTATTTTCTAAGGTTTTGAGATTATTATGTGGAAGTATAAATCCTTATGGGATTCTTTTTAGCTTTAGAGACAATAAATGATGTTCTTATAATCATAAATATGTTTTATTCCATGCATTCTTTCAAATATTGTCTTTTTTGGGGAGTATTTTTCTCCAATGAAGAGGGCCAATAATTATTGTTTATTGGTGAGTGGGACTATTTGACGGGTGATTGGGGAGTATTTTATTCCATGAATTCTTTCAAATATTCATCTGAAACAACATATATCCTTGAGGTTTGCCTATATTATTTATCATCTAGGTGAATGGTGGTATGTGGTTGGATATAGAGTACTATTTGTTAAAATATTAAATATTCTAGAACTATTATCCCCTTTCAATGATAAATTAATTGTTTGATGATTTTATGGGAGATAGCTGTTTTCTAAGGATCAATCTATGACCATTATATCAATAGATAAGGGTGATATAGTAGGATATCCTGAAGGTTACTTTTAGTTTTCTCTATAGGTACGTTGATTTAATATATTTTTTATTCAATGTTATGAATTCACCAACCAATTTAATTAGACTCATAAAATCTAGGTTTTTTTTCTTTAATCTGTTCATGATAATGCTTAGCAATGAAAAACTCGTATAATAAAAGTCTGAGGAGGAGAATATTGAGAATCTTTGCTCTATTTTACAGATCCTTTAGTTCCATAATCTCTCTAGGAAGTAATCCAAGTTAATTATTGGGATATAAGATGTAAATTTTCTTAGAATTGGGTCATCCAAATATGTAGTATAAGTTTACCTTCACTGATAAATGTTGTTGTTTCTTAAGTAGCACCCAATAATGTTGGAGAGGTCTATACCTTCCCTATCCTCATTGGATATTATTGTAGGTTCATTCTAGATTTCTCTGTGATTTTTACCCGATTTATATACTTAACCAGTAAGGATAATGATTTATTATAGAATGATCTGTATCAGGTATATTTTAACTACCTAAAGATTTAATTTATTAGTGATCCTATACTTTCATTTCTACAGGAGGAAGTTTTCTTTGATGTCTAATTTGAAACTTATCATTCCAGTGTGTAATGTTTCATAATTTATTAGGGTAAGTGAAACTATATGGTTCTCGAAATTTACATCACCATGAAACTAAGTATAACACATATGATCATGAGTTACGAACCATGGAGTTTTCTCTTAATTTATGAATATAATAAATCATTGTTTAATTCCATTTAGTATTTACATATCAAAAGTGTCTCATGTATATTTTCTATTAGTGGGATCTGAATATACATCATCAGGGGTGGATGATGTTCTTATATGGGTAAGACATTGAGATCTACTACACCCCATAGAAGAGGAATGTGGTGGATGATTACATGAAAAAAATTCACAAGGATATGTTTTTAGGTGTTTACTGATGCATGAAGAGTAATAGAGGTGGTTTTAGTGATTCATCTTGATGAAGGATCCACTCGTGGAAGAGGTGTCCTATACTCGATGGAAATTTAGTTATCTTTGATATAATAAATGGAGGAGTCTTTGTGGGGATAGTTAAGGGAAGTGGTGAGGAATGTATATTTCTATCATGGGAATGATCTTGAGGGATGTTTGTAGGATTATCTACATCAGATATCTTACCAATGATGATTTTTATTTCCATAGATGATGTATAAATATGTTCTATATTAGCTTCAAATTTCAAATTGGATAGAATATTTGAGTACACCCTTGATGTACCATGCCCTGAGAGGATTGGTTTGGTGGTATGGTATGAAACATTAATATGTAGAGTTCATATTTTGATGTTTTTTCATCTAATATGTAAATGTAAAACATCACATTCCTAGTGGCCTTTTTATCTAGTGTGTGACTCCAAGTGGAACTTCGAGAATATTTTGAAGGATTTCATCATCGATTACCATGAACTAAGAAAGGGAATTATTCTATATTTGTGACCATGGATTGCCTAAAAATTCACCTCACATCATAGAATTTATGGATTTTGGTTCTATAGATATTCTATTAAGAAAATACAAGGATGAGATAGTGTAGTTTTATTGTATTTCAAGGGATCTACTATCTAATTATGACCATCATTTTACCTCATATGTTTGAGTAGGAAATAAATATTCTTTTTATTCTCAATTCCACTATATCACTTATTTGTATCTTTAAATGGATAGGTAGATGGAGTAGACCATTCAATCGTTGGGGAAGATGTTGTATGACAACCAGTAACACAATCCAACCATAATTACGGGATTTAAAAAAAGGGGCACACCGTCTCACATTTATAGGATATTTTGTGATTACAATTTTAGATATTTTGATAAAACAATACATAAGAAATTAGAAACTTTCACATAGTGTTCATTTTTTATATAAAAATAGATCCTCAAGTTTACAACTTAGATTCATCGAAGAAACATTTCCTTCATTTAAGAAGAGAAACCATAGTTGAAATATTTAACATCAAAAAATTTACACTCATACTTATATCCTGTGAAATGTATTTAGAATTTTTGCATGTGAGAAACAATTATTAGTAATGAATTTAAAAAATATATTAACCCTATTACTATAGTAAAGAAACATGAAAACCCATAAAGATGAATTCCATTTTCACAATAAACCCTTTTTGCATGTAAATAATGAACTTACGTATATGATAATAAACCTTTGATCAAATAAATATATTTATTAAAATTTTATTAAGAATAGTAAAACCATAATTGAATTATGAGGATCTTGATAACCTATTAAAACATTTCAAAATATTTCATTTTTAAAAGTCCAAACATATTTCTTACCTCATGAAATCAAACAACTTCCCTAAAAATTGATTTTTCAAGAATAATATGAGAATGTTAGAGAATAATATTCATTATTGATATTCAATAATTTTTATCCCTTTTCGAAAAAATAAATCCCAATTAATTAGATAGGACTAACCAACTCAGTTATCTCCCACATTTTTTCCCTTTGTAACTGCACCATTACTCTATGAATTGAAGCGCTATATCGGGATCACCCAATTACATGAGATATATTCATATAAAACATAAACATAAATAATTTTCAAGTATTTTATAATGAATATATTTTAAAATATACCACTTTTTATTATAAAACACTTGATAAAATCATTCGAATTGATAAAAAATATAGTTTTTATATTTAAATAAACATAAGGGGAAATATCCTTTTTATTTAAAAACTCTTAAAAAGGGAAAATTACTAGAAGAGTGGGAATATGACATTATTAGAAAAAATATATTAACTTGAATATACATGTTTAGAATGAATTATTTCTATTAAAATGGGAAAATTTGGTCAGGATATATACATTAAAGACACATTTTTCATATTGTTAACAAAGTCAAAATGACCCATACGGTGAATGTTTAAAAAATTAATTATTAAACTATTAAAAATTATTTCCAAATTTGGAAAAAATTACTTTAAATAGTATTTTATGAATATGTATGAACATTATTAAAATATTTAGAATAACATGTATATAGAGGAGGAAGTGTTTAATATATTAAAAATAACCTTTTAAAGTAAAATATCTTACATTGAGTCTCAAATCATTTCATATGTTTGACTACCATCATGAGTAATAAAATTATATTAGTTTTATAATATATTAATAACCTTATTCATTTTAATGAAATTATCTTTATTATATTTATTTCATTTGTTAACATGTTTTAATTAGTTACTAAAGTAGTTATGTTCATGTTTTAGGTTTTTAGGACATTCGATTTATAACCAAAAAACAATACATGTGTGTTGATTGTGGTCAAAGTGGTTATCATTATATTACCTCAAAAATTATAAATTTTTAATAATTATCATATTTATAAATTATATAGACTTTTATAACCATCCATTATAGGATGTTATAAAAAATAAACCACATCCTTTCATGAAGACAGTAGTCTGCACATATGAAAAAACAATGTTTTCATTTTTTTTATTGGATGGAAATGAAATAAATCAGATGATGCTTAATTTTTATTGAATCATAAAAATGTAATAAATTTCATATATTTATATTATTTTTACACTTATTATCATACATGTATTGTTTAAATAAAAATTTAACCACATCACTTTGTGGAAGAGGTATTCCACATATACACATGAGCAATATTATCATTTTACAACAAATTAATGAGTAAGAAGGTGAGTAATATATTATCTTTATAAAATCTTAATTAATGAATTTATTTAATATATATTTAATTTTTCCATAATTTGAATCATCTATATGATCTAATTATGAGAAATTAAACACATCACTTCATGGAGGTGGTAATCCATACGTACGTACGAGCGATGTTTTCATTTTTCCATAGTACACGAACAAAGATGAAAAAGAGATGAAATATTATCATAATAGAATTTAATTATATTTATTATATTCATGATATTATTTAATCAAGTTTAATAATATTTAAACTATTCATAAGAATAAATAATTTTGAAACACTTGGTTATGAATTATATATATTCTTCAGAAAACCTCCCTTGGATACCATATTAAGCATACATAAGTAAGTATCTTTTTGTGACAATGAAGTATAATATCTGTGGAGGTAATTTTTAGTGTTTATTTGGGTATGTATCTTTTCTAAATAAATTGACCAAAGTGTGTGAATAAGTGAAAAGTAGACGTTCTATTTTATAAGTGAGGTGAGTGGCATTCTTGTGAATTTAAAATGATTAAATATAATATAAAGTATTATTAATGGGGAATTTTATGTGAAATTATAAAATTTAGAATTCAATACGATAGGGGTATAAATTTCATTATCTAATAATAATTTATTTATAATTTTTCTACACTATCACTTATGGTTTTATATCAATTACCCTTTTGAACCATTTCCATTGTAGCTAATTTTACCATGGTAACAATTCATAATTACTAAATATAAAATTGAAATTATTAAAATATCCTGAACCTCCTAATTATAAATATAAAGGTAATTTTACATGATTAAATTTTTATATGTGGTAGAAATTAAATTTTTTATAAATACATAAACAATAATGAATTTAGTTTTTAAGAAAAATAACCCTTTTAAGAATAAAATGGGTTTTTACTAACTTCAAGGGTAATTATAATTAATAACTATTAATTGGACTACTTTTCTTGAAATTAGTCTAAATTGGAATTTAAAAATACAATATATAACAAATTTTTTAAATTCTTTAAAATTAATGATATTTTTTAAAATAGTTTTTATCACTATTAAAATAAAAATTAAACCTTTTAGAAATATAAGAAAATCTCTCTAAGATATATTTTATATTCTAAATCACAAAAATAATTCTGTTTGATCATTTTAAAACATTAAAATAAATAAATTTTACTTTTATTAAAAACCATATAATACATAGAAACACAAATTTGTTAAATAAAACTATTATCTTTTCAATTGAAAAATTATATTAAGTCATTTATAAGTTTATAATAAATATAAATATATAAAATAAATACATATACATCATAAGATTAATTTATTTACACAATTACCTTGGTTGTCACGTGATTCAACAACTTATGAATTTTAATCTTTATAATAACATTTATTACTTAAATAATTGTGGGTATTTCCACATCATAACATTTTTTTTATTCCCATATTTCTTATTCAATAATGTGGTTCTTCGCTAAAACTTCTACCTAGAGAGTCACATTATTTCATAGCACCTTCTCTTTTTACAAAATATATAAATCTGGTTTTCTTTATTAGAATGATTCTCTTTCAATTATACTACCTCTGGGCATAAAACATGAGATACATCAGGTATATACTTCATTAGAAAATAAAAATGAAACACATCATATACCAAACGTAAATTTAGGGTTTTGTATAGATATTAAGAAACACATCCATATTTTTCTAAAATTTATTATAGTTCAATATACCACCGACTTATCATTCCCTTTTTTTACCAAAGAATATAACACTTTTCCAAGGTGATAATTTTAGAGAATCATAGTCTCCTACCTCAAAAGAATGTTTTTTCATCCTATTATCTACATAAACCATCTTTCTTCCTTGAGCATACCTCAAATGGTGATTAATAATTTTTATCTTTATAACTATATCTTATTCTAATTCTAGTCCCAACAACTTCCTTTTAATGGCTTCATCCCAATATGAAGGAATTCGACTCTTCTTTCAATATAACACCACAAAATGTGCCATATGTGTACTATAAAAAATTTTATTATAGGAAAATTAACATTATGAAATATTTTGATCCCAACTTCTCTAATAAACTAAAGAGAAATCCAAAATCATATTTCTAATGTCTAATTTTTTTTACTATAACTATTTATTAGATTGATTATGAAAAGATTTACAAAAAGTTAATTATGTATCCAATGATTTCTAATGTACATTTAAAAAATTCATGTTAAATACTAGGTCATGATTGGATACTATATGGAGGTATTATCCATGTAATATAACTTCCTATTTAAGATAAATTCTATCAATTTTATCTAAATATATTGTATCTAAAATAGGAATAAAATGCATTGATTTTGTCACCTGATCAATTGTAACCTAAATCACATTTCTACATTGATATATATTTTTTAATCTTCCTTGAAATATATTGATATTTTCTACCATTTCAAATTGTTATTTGGAAAGGTTTGAAGCATCCCATTTTATATTTTTCACTTCTCTTTAACCTATTAACAATTCAAACATTTCATTGTAAAATCAGCAATATATTTTTTATTCCACCCCAGTAAAAATATTTTTAATTTTAACTGTACATATTAGCATTCATATGATGAATTAAATATATATATATATAATATTTATTAATTTTTTTATTCAAGTGGGAATAACTTAGCGTGGAAAGCCAATTTTCAAATAACAAATCACCTTCTATCATAGTGTTAAATTCATGAAACTTACACATCTTAAAAAATTAAATAATTTATTGTAGATAACTATATTCTTATTAAAATTGAATTTAATTCTTTTTATTTGTTTGGGACAACCCTTTACATAATCCCGATGATTATAGAGCACAAGGTATACTTGTATCTTACAGGTGTTGTACAATGAAAATGATAGAATAGAGAGATTACACACTGTGAATGATTAGTTCACCACTTGTAAAGGGAGGTTAATGGGGAGATAATTAATGTGTACATATTTAGGATTAATTTTTTTAAGTATATGTATTTTACAGTTAAAACTGACACCAAACATTTATATGATGTGTAAATGGTTTTCATATAGCGCCAATCTCTGGTGCATCATATTATGAAAGGTTCAGTGGCTCAGGTGTTTCTCAAACCCTACAAACAATATTTTATTCCATTTTCCAAAATGTCATATCATTAGTGTTTTGATATTCCTTCAATTAGGATCATTCTTTGGGATTCCGTCTTCTATCCATGCTAATACAACATTTTATCTTCCTTCATTTTTTTGTCGTTTCCCCCTATCTGATATCAATTCCTCTATTTTACTCATTACATGGGATGGGGGATCACATCCCATGTTCCTAGTTGGATTTCATGTTAGTTTTTTGTGTAGTTGTGCCACTGATTCCTCATATGGATGTAGTTCTTTTGGGAGTGGTGATCAGATATCTGTAATATGTTTTGTCATCATGTGAAGAGCATTGATTGGTTTTGAGGTAGGTAATTCATTAATTTTACAATTATTTATGTGAAATATTAAATATTTCATGATTTATCTATTTGTATGTAAATAAAATTGGCCAAATAATTTTTTTACTAGGATAACAAATTAAATAGTGATCATATGTTGTTGATGTTGCTTCATTATACCATGATAGTAGTTTTCCTCGTGATTTTTTAGATTGTATAATATCTATGCCTCTCTTTATTGGAATATTTTTTATGAAATGGATTCGAATATAGTTAATAGTTGAAATTTTTTAAAGAACATAAATCTTGAAATAATTGATAATTAATTATCTTAAGAGTAATTAAAAAATCAACATGTGGGTAATCCAGTGGTAGATGTAATTTGATGATAATAAAATTGATGTAATTACCATGTGTAATTAAAAATTATATTCCTTGTGATAAATTTAATTTATAGATAATGTGAACGCTTTTTATATTTGAACATAATAATTGAAAATTCATGTTAATTGATAATGGTAATTCATTAGTTTTTTTGAAACCTGAATAAATGCTATGAGAATATTTTTCCTTTAATATCTTCTTATATCATGATTCCTTAGGTTTCCTGTTGTTGGAACCTATTAATAAATGAATCAGTTAATTCAAGAAGGAATAAGAATATGTTGTGTGATAAATAAAATTTCATAGTTCTTGAGTTTCTTGTTTTGTTGAGATTGCCGAGTTCCTTATTTTGGAGCCATTAGAACTTGTTTTCCAGAGAGGGATGAATGCCTTATTTTGAGGGCCTTGTTTTCCAATTGATTTCTAATTTCCTTCCTTCTTCTTTTTGTTTTTTAGATACAATCCTTTTTATGATATCCTCATATGGCTGATCCTATAATGGATTATATGGGAGTGAATATTATATAAACCTAGTATGGAAGATCATGTGAGGACAGATGTGATGTTGATAGGGAGGACTAGATGATCTACAGAAGAAGATACCCATGAAAAAAAGATACATCAGTATATGCGTGTGGGTGTGGGGGATGACACCAATGGATACATAATAGGTTAAATTAAGGATTACCCATCGATGAGTTGTTGAGAGTTGGTATTCTCTCTTATCAATCAGTATTACGAAGAATGCATGGGTATTTTGTTTTATCTACTTTCCTTTCCCCACTGGTTGAGGTATTTGAATTATATTGGTTGCATGTTTTCTCCTAGTGGTAACATAGGATGGTTTTCTTAGAGAACCTAGATATGGAATAATTTTTATAATGAAATAAATTAATGTTTATCTTATGGGTTCGGTTGATGATGAAATGAAAATGATTTATAGATGTTAATATTGATAAACCATGGACTTGGTTTGGAATATTCTTAGAGGTAATGGACTTTACACGGTGGATTAATGAAATGAAATTCAATTTATAATAATTTTAATGGATAGTAAATGGATAATAAATTAATTAATAGAATAAAATTAAAAAAATTAATGGAATTAATTAATATACTAAATTTAAAATGATCACGTGCTTATAGGATATTTGGTCATGGAATTGGAATCCAGGAGCCTAACTAACATTAGCTATAGTTGAGTATAAGACTAGGTTATACCCATAGAGTGATTGCGAGATATATTATATCATATATATTATATGATTTCATATGCTTCACACGCATGTCAATAAGTAGAACTAACACCCAAGGAACTATGGGAGGGTGTTTTTCCCAATATCCCTAGGGGGAAGATGGATGACTAACACCATTGGCCCCACCCACTTCTATTTGTAGTTACATGTGCTGGTATGCACTATGGTTATATTCCCATATATGTTCTTAGTTGGCTGTGACATCTTATGGTTATTTTAAACACATGTATTAAATGATATAACATCAAAAGGATTATTATAGAAATAATGTGTATAGGCTATGATGGATTGATGTCTTAATTAGTGTATGAGCTATAATATATCAAGGTATAATACTATATGTTTGATATACATCATATAAGATATGGTGTCTCCCATAAACTACTTGGTTACTATATGAGGATATGTGTTATGGGATGATGTGGGTATTTGATGCATGCGGTTCATGTTGATACACCATTCCCAGTTGTCATCGGATCAGCATACTTTTGGAGAGAGATAGATTAGGACGTGCAACATTGGGGAAGAGAAAATAATCAAAGAGAAAGTTGGAGTAGGATACTCTTGGTGTTTTATTACAATGTTATTTTATCTCTTTTATGTGATACATGGTGAGAGTTATTGACAAAGAGGCTTGGAACATAATATACCTACTTAGGTGAAAATATTGTTTCATTGTTGTTCCCAATGAATTTTCCTGATTTATTAATATTTTGTATCTAAGAATATAAGGAGGATCCTATTGATCATACTATTAATCTCACCATATATATATATATATAATTTTTTTAGGTTAGTTGGAGTAGGTTAGAGATCGAGCTGTTTGTTACTAGCTTATGATTTTTCAAGATCTCTTTGGGATTCGTTGGCACTGCCGTATTTTTCTTTTTTATTAATTTTATTATTTAATTTCACTTGTTCAGTACTATATGAAATTGAATGGTTTCAACTAGGTTTTAGTTAATATATATATATTCTTGAGAAGGTGTTAGTTATTATATCCTTCTCCTCTCCCTATTCTACATGTTCTCTTTAAAGGTAATTCCTCTAATAAGCATATTTGTTATACCATTAGTGTTAGTTTCCTACCCTGGTCTTACTAGAGGTGGGACTCAGGCAGTCACAATATCTCTCTCCTCACCGTCACTTCTTTTTTGGAGGGGATCATGAAGTAGTGGTATCAAAGGTTCATGTTGGATGGATATGAGTATGTTTGGAGTTGGGAATAGGTGAGGTTTCATGGGATGGAAGGGAAATAGTGTTTTCTATGTTTACTAACTATGGTAAACACAAGATACATTTTGATAAATGAGTTTTAGGCTCCCCTGTGATCTGAGGCATAAACCTTTGAGTATACAAGATTTATTAAATAAAGCGATACTAGTTGCGATGTGGAGACTTAGAGAAGGATTGTATGTCATTCTTCGTTTAACTTGTGTTTGAAATGGGTGGACCTTATGATTGGTTAAAATACTATACAAGATAACTGAAATAAATAAATAATTAATGTTAATTATTCCATATTCTAGTTTTCGGATCACTAATAGTTTGTTCTTATTTTTTTATGGCTCTAGGTCAATATCATTATTAGGTTCATGCAGAATATGTTCAACTATAAATGCTAAAAGATTAATGTATAGTAGAGGTTGACGAAAAGAAACGTTAAGGGAGTAAACTCTAAGAATTTCAGTGACAGAGCCTATTAAAGTATGAGGAATCCATTTATGATGATGTTAGGGAATATTGGTTGAATGAGGTTGAGATATATTTATGTTTGATCAGTTCTGGATAGGATCACTAGGGTTTATTGGCTATGATGATGCTCTATTGAGTAGTGGGGCAATATTGGTTCTCGTTCCTTGGGGGTTTCAAGGAGTTATCAGTTTGTTGGGAGATGTTTTGAGACTAGTTTTGATGTCAGTTTCCCTATTTGACTTTGATGGTGGCTAGCCATCAAGAGCTGCTTAAACTTTGACTGGGGAGATTCTGTGTGTTTAAGTTTGAGATTCATTTCAAGACCATTCTACGATTTTCATTAGAAATTTTCTAGACGAGGACCCTAAAGAAGGGAATTTTTAGGAGGCTTTCCCTCCATAAATCCATCACCAGATCACCTCATTTTTGTTGAATACAAATCTTGTGATGCTTGTCAGAGAAGAGGTTATTGGTAGGACGTTGACCTGGACTGGTTTTTTATGAGAGGTGATTCATGAGGATTCCTCAGGAAGTAGATATATAGCTGAGGGTTCCCACTTGTTAGAACAAAATAGTTTTGGTCAGCTAGGGGTAGCTCCCAACCATCATTATCTACTTTATATGTTGTAGTAGCTCTTAGAATTATGAAAAGGGACCAACAACATGTTTTCTCATAGAGGATGAGGTCATCAGTATATATAGAGCACATCCTTTTTCATTAGTTAGCATATTCTATATGTTCCACTTCAGGTTCTTCTATTTAGGGAGTTTTAGTTGAGACAATAGTATTGGCGCGTTCCATTTTGGGATCACCAGAGAAAGGATAGTGAACACAAAGTACATCCATGAGACACACTTTATCCTTATAGTGTATATAAAAAATTTAAAGGTTGTTTTTAGTAAGGTCATAGTTGTCATTGAATAATCCATTTCTAGCTTCATTCTTTAGAGTTTTAAGTTCCTGGTGAGACAGATGTAATTTAAGTTACCCTTTGCTTGTTATGTACCTGGGTGCATCATTTAATTGATTAATGAGTGAATCAATCCTTTATATCATCTACCATGTGGTGGTATAGACATATTTTATGAATTATTTATATACTGTGAGTTAGTGTTGTGGAAAACCCACTCTAGGTGATATGTTCTATGTTTGTTGATATAGTTATATGACACTATAATCAACATGGATTTTTTATTTAGTGAAATATATCATTGATGACTTTAGAATTTAGGCTATTATTTATGGTGATTACATAGAACCAATAATGGTTGTTGGTGATTGAGACCATCAGATGGGTCATACAGGTGTTCTTCCTTTGTCATATTTGATGCTTGAGATGATTCTGATCTTTCGAGAAAATTTTTAGTTGGTGTTTTGTAGGGTTTTGTATTAGTACTAGGATATCATTACATATAGGTTAATTGAGTTACCCCCATGATGAGATATCAAGTATGGGATCAAGCAAAAACCAAGAATGTATCTTGTATTGATTTCTCCGTATAGGATAAAGCCTTATAATTTTTTAGAGCTGGGAGTACAACTTGATGATATATTGAAATAAGGTTTTGTTTTATTGATTGTTTCAACATGGGTTGCAGCAATTTTATCATGAATAAAGAGAATTATCGTTTCTGTATTTGTATAGATTATCAACGCTTAATCCAAGTTAAAGTGAATAACTACAATGACATTCTATGGATTTATGAATCATTCGATCAACTGAAGGGAGAAAGTTGGCTCTTCAATATTATGTATCTTCATGGTCATTATGTGTTATTTGTGATGTTGTTTAGTGTGATTAATTCTCCAATTGTCTTCATGGGGTTGAATGTAGGGTTCTAAGAGTTATTGGATAATATCTTCATGTTTTTCATTAATGAAATCCTTATGTTCTCAACATATTAGGAGGAACATGTAGAACATAGACATTCCATTTTGGGCATTCTTCATCAAGAGCATCTATTTGGGAAGTTGTCTAAGTGTTAGATTTGGGGATCATGAATGCTTTTTTGTGGGACATGTGGTATCCCAGTATGAAGTTTTCATGAATCCTTTGTTGATAAAGACGGTTGTGTCCTATGAATCCCCCAATACAGTGGAAGTGGGGAAGATTTTCTACAATATTTAGAGCTATTATCGGAGGTTCATAGCTGATTTTTTTGAGGTTGACACTCCTCTAATAGCCTTGATGCAAATATACCAGGCCTTCTTATAGAATTCATAGTGTTAGATATATTTTTAGTACCTAATGTAGAATATGGTTAGTTCTCTAGTCATTTTTTTCCAGTAGAGATAGTTTTGTTTGAGGTTTTATTTGATGCATCATGTATTAACATGGGATACATTATAATGTTGTAGAGATAATTTGTTTATTATGGGTCTTGAAAATTACATCCACATCACTCTAACTATTCCACCCATTATCTTTTGTTGGAATAATTGGTGTTTCATTTATATTTATGGTTTAATTATCTCATCAGTGATCATTTTGGGGTTTTTTCCAACCATAAAAACCTGTGGTATGTCTTCTTACTTCAATGAGATTTCATATAAATTAGGAAATGTAAATGTTGAAGTAGATTCAATGATCATGAAGTCATCTAGTGATTCCATGCATGAATTTGGGAACTCCTAAAGAGAGATTGAAGAGATCTCAAAAATACATCTTGATATGGGAGAGGTTGGCGAAGTGGTTGTATCTACTAGATGATAGTGCAGTAATATTTGGTGGAACAGGTGTGGGAGTCCCAACTATGGGATTCTGATAAAGAGGTTTAGAGTAACTGTTTTGTTTCCAGTGATACCCCTAATGATTGGTTTGAGGGTGGAAAATACATGGTGTTTTCCCACTAATGATGAGATGGTTCATTAGGAGTTCTATTGTTCACCTTTGGCATTATATCCCATTGTGACCGTGATGTATCGAGCATTGAGATTTTAGATTTATTGTCCTAGGTTGAAGCAAGTAGTTTCATATTTTTTTTATCAGTTTTTGGTATACTAAAGTTGATGTTGAAGGACTGTGTTCCTATTTGTTTTCACCAACCATTTTATTTTCCTCAATAAAGTGGGAGGAAATCTTGATGGACTTAATTATTAGTTAAACTTGAACATCGTGATGATATGATGCTATATTGGTGATATTTGATTATTTTAGGAAATAAACCCACTCTATAGAGATCAGGGAGTTGATCTTAGTGGTGGATTTGTTGAGGAAATATCTTGAGGATCTGGTGCTACTACACAGAGTCCCAAGGATGATATTTTCTGATTTGGATCCTCAATTTTCCTCAAGGGTGCAGAGAAGTCTTCAAAAATATTTTAATTATCTATTATTACTTATAAATAATTTTCATGTGTATGTGGATGGTAATACTGTGTGAACCATATAGATTTTATAGGACATGTTTCACTATTGTGTTCTAGAATTTGGAGGTTAATGGAAAAGGCACATTCCCTTGGTCGAGTTTTCTTACAATAATAGTTTCCACTAAACTATTGGTATGGTTCTATTAGAATATTTGTCTGAGAAACATTTCTATTATCCATTGTATTGGACTGGGGTTAGAGAATAATAAATTCTTAGGCCAGAACTGGTATATAATATGATATAGATGATTTGGAAAATTCAAGATAGGTTTAAGGCCACATAATATCGTCTAAAATATTATAAAAATCATAGGATAGGGCCTCTGTAGTTTTACATTGGAGATCACGTGTTCCTAAAGGCGACTCCTCATCTTGGGAAGGGTATGTTTGGTCATGGGAGTAAGATATCTCCTTGTTTTCTAGGCATTTTGAGGTGTTGGATGATTTTGGAGTTGTGGCATATCAGATAGAACATCCCCCACTTCTGAACAGGATAAATGATGTTTTTTATGATTTGAAACTCTATTTTTATCTTCAAGATGAATCTATTATCATCAATTGGGGAAATAACAATTTGTATGTTGATGTGAAAATTGAGGAGGGGCTTGTATAGATCCAAGACCACAAAGAGATGGTGTTTCATGGACATGATATTCCCTTAGATGGTGTCTTGTGATGGAAGAATGCCATGGAGGAGAGTACCTGTGAATGTTAGTCATTGATATGTGATATATACCCTGATATGTTTCTTTTCTAGGACCTCACTGGTAACATTATTTCCATATTTCTTTTATTATTTATACTTTTTTGAGTTTTTTTCATCACATTACATATTGTAACTTTAATCTCTCTTGGGCGGTACGTCCCCCAAGAGAGTGATCAAGAGTTGGTTGTTGTTGTTCCATGGTTTTGTAATGTTTCAATAGTGAGGTGGATGAGCTCCTATAGTGGTGAGATATTTGAGACATATCTCATGGGGAGGTGGTTCGTACAACTCCTTATCATTTTCACTATTGAAGGTTGTGGATTATTTTGGATGATAATTATATGAGAGGTATTTATTATAAGGGACCATATCATTGTAAACTCACCATTTGCATGTTCCTAGGTATCATGGAGTTCAGAGGAGTCTTGCAAGTATCCTAGAGGTGTTGGATACAAAATATTATGGAATAGGGTGATTACATACCATTTAATCATTACATGTCATGTAACTGTTGTTCATTACTTTTTAAGGGAAGTTCAAAGGGTCCTACACAATGTTTATTTACTCAGGATTAATTTTTTCAAGGTGACATGATTTTGTGTGAATACCGATGTCTGACATTTACATGATGTATAAATGGTTTACACACCATCTAAATATCCTATTAAAAATATAAATAAAAGGTATAGTTACTTAGGGGTTTCTAAAACTCTATGATCCCTCTAATTTTATAGATTCTAGTGGCTCGCACATTGCTGTATAAATATTCCTTCGATAGGGATCAATCCTTGAGATTCCATGTTCAATCCATGGGATCCAAGGTGCATTCTTCTTTCATTTTTTAACAATTTCTCCGTATTTTTTCTATTGTCCTCCTGTTTCTTCTTCCTAGGTGATGGTGGATAATCATAGATGTTTCAAATGTGGTTTTATTGGTTTTTGTTGGAGTGGTTGGGTTGTAGTGTCCTCAGATGGATACAGTTCATAAGGGAGATATGATTGAAGATTCGTAGCAAGCTCTATTCACATGAAAAATACATTGACAGATTTTGTGTTAGGGGATTCATAACTTCCATACTTATTTACATGAAATCATAAAACTATCTTGAATTGTCCCTATGTATGGGAATTGAATTGACTTAATAATTACTAAAATAGATTTATAAATTTGATAGAGATCAGATGTAACTGATGTTGATTCTTTATATCATGATCGAGGTTTACCTCATGATTTTCAATATCGTGTGATATATATGAATTTATTTGCTGTAATGTTGGTTTATGATATGTATTTAAAATTTTTTCATAATTTAAAATTGGTAAATAATGTAAATATGAAATTTATTGATAATTAATTAGCATAAAATTAATTACAAAAGAGGCATATTTTTAATTCAGTTGTTGATGTAATTTGATGATAATAATACTACTACAATGAAAATTTGTTATTAAAAATGATATTATATATGATTAATGGAATATATAGATAATTTTAATCATGTTATCAATCGATGATATTAATTAAAAATGCATGTTAATTTAGGACAATACTTCCCTAGGTATTTTGAAACTATAATAAATTCTAAGAGAATGTTTTTTCCATTTATAGCATGTTATTGCTTGATGCCATAGGTTACCTATTATTGGAACCTATTAAAAAATGAATTGGTTAACTATATATGGAATAATAATCAGTTAGGTGATAATGATTATTTGATATTTCTTTCATTTCCCATTTTCATTAGAAGGCAGGGTGTCTCGTATTGCAATCATGAGAGATGGTTTTCATGAGGGGGATTAATTCCTTGTTTTGAGGTCATAGTTTCCCTATTAGTTTATTGTTTATTTCCTGCTGATTTTTATGTTATTTAGATAAGAGAATGATGTGGAAAAGACTATGCATGACGATATAGGTTGAGGAGACCCAAATGTGATGTGATCATGGTATGGCCGAGGATGGGATGGTTGATGTGATGTTGACAGAGATCCCAAAATAATGTGGTAGCAGATAATGCTTGTGACAGAGAGATGCATCATTATTTTTATTCAGGTGTTAGGGATGATAGTATAATATATAGAATGTGTTAAATATAATCTTAACCATTTATGAGATGATGAGATCTGGATTTCTCACTTATGAATCCATTTACTGTTCAATATCATAATTAGGTTTTTTTATTTTTCATTCCTTTCCCCACTTCATGAGGTAGTTGGATGTGATTGGTTGCATGATTTCTGCAAGTGGTACTTTTCGATAGTTTTCCTAGATTACATACATATCGAATAATGATTATAATTAAATAAATAAATATTTATCCCATGGGGTTATTTGATGAAAGAATTTAAATGTTTTAAAGTTGTTAATATCGATAAACCATGGGCTCGATTTGGATTATAACTAGAGGTAAAATAATTTACACTAATGATTTTTGTTATGTAATGTAATGTAATGTAATATGAAATAATGTTAATTTTTAATTAATTTCTGTTGAATTAATTAACCAAATGAAATAATAAAATGGGAATGGAATTAATTAATGTATCTATTTTAAAATGATCTCATGATTATAGGATATTTGGTCCTAGTATTGAATGTTGGGAGCCTGATAGATTATTACTGTAGTTAATTACAAGACTAGGTTATACTCATAGTGTGGTTGTGAAATATATAATATCATGTATATTTTTTTGATTTCATATGCTATCCCACCCATGTTGGTAAGGGAAAATAACACCCAATGGACTATCAGATGGTGTTTTCCCCAATATGACAGTGGGAGGATGGATGGGTGACTTCCCCATCTGGCCCAACTATCTTCTCTTGGGTGTTAGCTATGTTGGTATACAAGGAATTTAGTTTCCCATATATGTGTTTAGAGGGCTGTGATGGATTTTGGTTATTTCATACGCAAGTATTACTATATATATTATCCTAAGGATTATTATAGGTGTGGCATGTATTTTCTATGATGGCTTGACGTACTTACTTAGTGTATGAGCTGCAATAACATGAGGTACAATACATGATGTTTAATATACACCATAAAATCTATGGTGTATTTTGGAAACTAATTGGTTACTATATATGGATATGTGATATGGGATGATGTGGGTATGTGATACATGAAGTGCATGATGTGAATCATTTCCTAGGTGTCTTTATACTAGATTATTTTTGAAGAGAGATGGATCAGTACATGCATTATAGGGGAAGAGTGGAAAACCGGTGGAGAAGGAGTGTGGTACCCTTGATTTTTTATTACTATATTATATGATCTCTAGTATGTGATACTTGGTTATATTTAGCCATAAGCTGGTTGTGAACATAGTATACATGTTTTGGTGTTGCGTTACTTTTACAATTTTCACGAGGATTTATCATGATTTCATAATAATTTGTAAAAGAGTCCCGAAGGTAGATCGTTCTGATTATACTATTATGATCACCCTAAGTATATATATTTTTAGGACAACCATATCTGTTTGGTGATTTTGCTAGATTTTAACAACTTTTGGATTTTAAGTGCTCGTTAGGCTTCATGGTCACCAACATCATTACCTTTTTGGTAATTATAGATATCCATTATGTTATTTAGCACTATATGACATGTCATGGTTTCACTTGGATTTTATTTTATATATCATTTACTAAGAATGTATTGGTTTTTTGTCATTCTCTTATCTCTCTTCCAACCATTATCTTAGAGGGTAATGCCTCCCATATGAATGTTTACTTGACCCTTGGTGGTAGCCTCCAACCTGGGTCCTAATTGTTGTAGGACTCAGGAAGTCACCATCTCTCTCCCCCCATTTTAGTGTCTTATTGTAGAGGGTCTTGGGATAATGATTAATTATATTTCACTAATATGAATGACTAACACCTGGACGAAAAGAGAGGTTATTCCGGTATGCAAAATTTATAATCCAAAATTATTCCTATAATTAACCAAATTATCTTGTCTCAAATGTAACTTGGTTAATGATACATAATCATTTAAGGTCAAGGGATCTTCTACCACATTTTCATTACCTTGCTGATACACTAGTGGAAATGGGATCTATCCTTATATACATATACCTATGATTTTTAAAAACTATTGGTATAATCTCCTCTATACCAATAGTTTTTTAAAATCATTTGGTAAGACTATTTATGAGTAATCTATAAATTTATTTTAAACCAATAGTGTAAAAATCATCTTATACCCCATTCTAATAAGAATATTCCTTCTCCCATTTGGATTGGACCTTTGACTTGTTCTCTTTATTAGCACATTCAATTCCTAAGCTTTCTTTTACTTTACATTAATTTCGGTATGATACATCATTTTTATAATGATTCTAAAGTTAAATCAAAACGGTATGTTGATTATATTCCAATTTTATCTTATATTATCCAGGTGTTTTTTCATTTAATTTACTAAATTATGAACAACCAAAATTTTATTTTCCTTACCATGTGATTGTTTTGGAATCAATAAAATATTTCAGATATTATGTTGTATAAGGAGGGGTTATGAATGTGGTATGATTTTATTTAAATGATATGTGTTATAAGTGATTTTTATTTTAATATTGGCATGTACTTTGTTATAATATATTTTTGGTTTTCATGGTTTATGAAAAAACCCATTTTGTAACTTTAATATAATTTTATTTGGGTTGTATTATTTAAAATTATTACTCATAAACATAAAAAAATTTCAATATAATGTGATATAATAATTTTTATTGTAACAAACCAAAATTTAATACTCTAGAGCCAATAGTTATAGTAATATATTGAAATATAATTCATAGAAGAAAATACATAATATCAAACATAATATTAGTCTCATAAACAATATAAATAAATGAGTTTTACATTTCATTGAAAAGAAAAAAATACATTCTTTGAACACATTAAAACAATATCATTATTATTGAAATCATTTTTTCATATATTGTAATCTTATTTATTTCCTAGTGAAATGGGAAGAAATATAAATGGTTGTATTAAATTCCTAGTAAAGGGTAGCATATAACATTGGCTATTATAACAAGAGCATGGAATAATCAATATAGTAAGAATAGATAACTTAAATAACTCCTTAAGGAAATAATACCGTAGGAATAACATATCCATGGATAAAAATTAAATTCATAAATAATAATAAATGATCATATTGTAATGAGAATATACAATGATGGACATATTAAAAATATCATCAAAGCATTGTGCTACAAAACCATACATTAAAGGTAAGTGTGCTCCTATTACCCCATCATAGTTGTCTCATGAGATGTACTAGTGAACTAAGGGGCTATATAATTCTAGTACCCGCTGGTTAAATAAAATTTCATTGAACTACACGAAAAAATAATTCGATTCATGGAATAATGTTCAGGGAATAAAAAAAATTACATAACATAAATACTAAATATGAAATTTATTATAATATTCTTTATATAAAATAATGAATTATATTGTTTGGAAATTGTTTACCAAAATAATGATTTAATAAATATATATTTTTTATATCCTTGAATATTAACTAGGGATTTACAATGTTCAAATAACCACACATAACAAATTTAGAATAAGATATTTAAGTTTTTGGGTGTTCAAAAATATTCATAGGATTTATTTGTATCGGAATATGAAATTTCTATATTTAAAAATGTAGGATACCAATTCCATGATATATAAATAGTTTATAATGATTTTAAATGTAAATGTAAATCATCCCAAGCATATCCCCCAATAGTCACAAACCTAGTTCATAGTAAGGGCCCATTCACCATGCACCAAAATGATGATTGATATATACCCAACGAAATATTATTAGGATTATTATCCTAAGATTCATTAATTAAAAATACAAATCCACTTGTTTGTATCCTAATAGAGATTTATTTTCTTGGAAAACTACACACACTTTAGTTCACCACAATTTTATGATGGCTTTCTGAAAAAATGATTGTTTATCATTATAATGTACTATGATTATGGTATAATGAGAGGGATTGATTATCACTCACTTATAAAATAAAAATTACTTTAAAACATTAGATCATAAAAACATTCCTTATATAAATGAAAATGAATTAAAAAGGATTTCAAAAATAGAGGATTCAGAAATATTCATAATAATTACTTAATTATAGTAACAACATAGAAAAGGGAAACAATGACTGGGAAAAAGTAATATCTCATTGAATTTTTTTAAAATCTATTACAATAACATTGAATTAAAATCATCTCTATATAATAAAAATAAGTTTAAAAGACAATATAATAAAGTAATTACAATTTAAAATGGAAGAATAAGATTGTGAACCCTTACATCGCCATAGTAATAGCTTAGAAAAAGGATATAATGAGTGGGGGTAAGTAGTATTTAATTAAAAATGTTTCAAATGGATGATAATAAAATGGAATTAGAATAATTGGGAACCCTGCTTTATGTGAGAGATTCTTAATGCTTTGGAAGTGAACCGTAGATTCTTATAAAATTCCTAGAGAGATTATAGAGAGATAAAATTAAAGGGTGGGATTTGATAAATAAAATTTTGTGGATAAGAATGAAAATATGTATTGGTATTTATAAAATTATTTAGGTAATTGTATAATAATTTAGTAACTTAGACCTAAGACATATTGGTTGTGAAAAAGTAAAGACCATTTGAATAAAAATGGTTTTTGAATAACACTTTTAATCATTATTGTGATATTAGAACAAATATAAATTATATTATATTATTTGGTCTATATAAATTGTATTTTTTGACAAGATATTATTTTTAAATATTTAATTTATATTTTAGTCTTCAGAAACATTATTATAGAATTAAAAAATGATTTTAATTAAATAAAGTTCCTATTTTTTATTAATAAAATATATTTGGTTGGGGATTAAATTATGTTAAATATTACATCATTTTTAAATAATGTGCATATGTATTAGAAATTAGTAATTTGGCTCTAAAAACTAAAACCACATTTTTTTTATTTATAAGTAAGATATATGTTTATAATTACCCTACTATTAATTGGACAATATAACATGTTTTTATATTTTATTTATATTATTTTAAAATGGTTTTACTAATTTAATCAATCACTTGTTTTAATCACTATAATTTTACTATCATAATGACCATATTTTCAATAGTCTAATTCCAATGGAATGGTCAAATTCCAATACCTATATTCCAATGTTCAGATTCCAAATGGACATATTAATCATTATATATACTTAATTATATATAAATCATTCATATAATTATATTTAGTTCTACACCATATCTATATCTATGTTTATTTAGTCATTATAATAAAAATGTATCCCATATACCTATATTTTTTTCTCATGTATGATACTCAAGAGTTCAATATTATGGTGCTGCAACATATTATTACTCATTTTTTGGAATTAATTTGTAATGTCAAGACCAGCTCACCTCTAAGATGGTGGCCGGACCGGTGGGTCACATAACCTCAAGCGCATCTCCCCGAATGCTAGAGGCTATCGACAAGTAGTGAGGGACCCTTTTTTGTGTCTTTGGGGGAGACTATGCCCTCATATATAATAGATAACATCACATCCTAAATACACAACAAAAAATAATAAATAGTGGAATCATGTGAATGAATAAACTGTAGTAGAAGTGATATAAATAATCCAATTGAATGATAATAACCATGTGTGGAAGCTCACAAAATAATTTCATGCCATGATATAGGTCTAAACTTAATGTACAGGAAATATAACTCAAACACACATTCAACTAAAAGAAATGACACAAAGCAGCAACTGCATCATGAGTAAGGCCTTATCCTCTGCCCCAATCACTATCCTATGCAGTAAAGAAAAATCAAGCATCAGAGGCATCATGCTTCAACTTGTCAATACCTACGAGCATGTAATTTACTTGGGTGTCAACGAGGCCTGAACCGGGTGTGAGATAAAATCCCAATAGGACGACACCCACGGTGTCTAAACCTCTCCATTTCATGCAAAAAATAAAAATTTAGTGTGCCATTACATAACCATTTCAAACAAATTAATTTAAGTGAAATGAAATAAATAATTCAGCCCAGGTCCCAAATGACACCCATGCTTGGTCACCTATTTCAGCCTAAGATGGTAGTCAGAAAGGGTACCTGTCTGCAGAATGCATGAACACACAGATATATATATATATATATATATATATAACTTAGAAAGCATGATAAAACAAGGAAATAATATACCCCATGATTGTGATTTAACTTGGGGTCTATGTCTAGTGTCAACCAAGTGCACTTCCACATATCATAGGAATATCTCAAATCTCAAGAGACTCAAATTGTAATAACATAAAAATTATGTGCATCATTATTTAATATTCAAGTTGAGAGTTGGAGTCCGAGCCCATCCCGAAGGTATCATTTCAGAACATCCTTCAATTTATCCAATACCACCGAGCCCATCCAAAGAGATCATTAAAAATAACAACTATAACCTAAGGTATGGATTTACCTTGAGTCCATATCAATCTTAAAAAAATAGTTCGGGTGTCATCTGCAGCTGGATTAGCCACATTGCTAACAGATCCGTCCCGATGGGTCCTTTTGGAACTAGTATCACTCAAGAGTAATAGAAAGAAAGGGGAAGTCACAATCTGAAAAATCCAATGAAATTTCCCCTGGCACATAGAGATAACCCATTAAGAATGGAGGATCTATATGTGACCATTAATATGGGACCAACCTTCTTTCCCCACCCTGAATTTAATTATGGTTTTCACAACAGAAGATATGAAACAATCAGCATATAAAATCATCGCTTGAAAACTTCCAGATACACCCTTGCATCACAAGGCATAAAATTGACATTTACAATATGGAAACATAACATGGAAATATACCATATCAACATTAGAAGAGAGTGCTCTTTTAAATAAATAAACAGTTCTAAAAACAAGTTCCTATGGTCCAACAATTTACGTTCATGTTCAAGAAACTTTTTATTTAATTTAATACCAATAAAAAGGGTTGTGATATTACTTTAGTTAATAAAATTATAAACCTAGATAATAGAAAAATACACCGACCATGTCAGCATACCCAAAGGGGTGTCCAACCATGTTGCAACAATTCGAACAACTATACATTTAATTTAAAAACAATATAAAGGGGTTGTGAAATTCCAACAATTGATTAATTTATAATCCTAGCTAACAGAGAAATACACCAACTATGTTGAAATGACCAAAGGGGTGTCTAACATTATTGAAACAATTCAAAAAATTTAATTTATAATTATTAAGGTTGCAACAACTAGGCAGAATAATTAAAATAATTAAATTGTGTAATATTTCACAAAGATGGTAGGCACCGACTAACACCACAATGATGCATTTTTATAAAAGGAAAAGAAACGGAGGGAAAGAATGTAGGAACCCTACCTTGTAGTCCTATATGACTATAAGATTCTCGGTATGCTTCGATTTGACCTAAAACGGATGAAAACAAAGGATTTTGGAAAACCCCAAAATAGGGTAAGAATCTTCTGTGATGAACTGCACATAGATTACTCAACAAAAACACACGATTCCAAATGCAGAATGTTAGTGTTTCCTTGTGGTTTACTACGCAGCTTACGATAAAGGAATCAAACCTCAGACGGATGAGCAGCGGCATTCCGAAGGGCCTGATGGTTGGTGAACCACCTAGGGAAGAGGAGGGGTTCAACATGAGTGAAGGTAGAGGGAGAGAGGAAAGGAGAAAAAAGAAAGAAAAGAAATAAAAACAAAAGAATTAAATATAAGATAAAAATAAAATATAAGGAAAAAAAGAAATAAAAGAAAAGGATAAAATAAAATAAAAATATGGAAGGTAAATAAAAGATAACAATAATTAAATAGAAATATTCCATTTTAATTATTCTTATTTTTCCTGTATCCCCCTTTTTATATTATTTCAAAAATTATTTTCATCATTTATTGCATTATTTTAAATCTTCTTTAAATATATTATTTATCTTTTTCAATATTTAATTAATTATTTAAACCAGAACATTGTGCTATGCCACAAAATTGCATTTTTCACTAAATGGCAGTAGTTAATTAAATTAATTTGAAAGTTGTTTGGGACCCACAACAAGGTGTGAATGTGTGCGCCCCAGTCACATAATTAATTATATTACAATAAATTAAAGACTATTCATACCAGATGAAGGTTATGACGTTACAACTTCCTCTCCTTAAGACAACTCATCCTAGAGATGCCCTTCCGAGGGTGGTGGAATGTCACCAGATAAAAGTTCCGACCACTACGCACGTACATCCGTCTCTTGCTCCCAAGACATGTCCTGAACGCGTTAGTGTTTCCAAAACACCCGGACCAATGGGGATCACTTTTCTCGGAAAAAATTCATGCTAATGTTGATGATACAGATCAGATGTGCCACAAAGGATGCATCATCATCATGTTCGATGCCGTTAGGGTCAAAAGAATGAGATGGGTCTGGATGATATTGTCTGAGTTGAGATACATGGAAAACATCATGCATGGCATGGTAACTCTATGGTAACAATAACCAATAAGCTACCATCCCAACTCTCTCCACTATCTCAAATGGCCCGACAAACATAGGTGATAACTTCCCCTTCCTCCTGATCTACCTATGACCCCACCTTGGAGAAACAAACCGAAAGACTCAATGTCCCACCTCGAACTCCATAGATCTATGATGACAATTGATATAAGACTTTTTTCTAGATGGAGCTGTAGTCATACACTTATGAATCAGATAAACATTCTCAGAAGTCTCTTGAACTAGATGAGGACCCAATAGAGCTACCTCAACAGCTTCGAGCTATCATAATGATAAACGACATGGTCTACCATAGAGAGCCTTGTACGAATCCATTTTAGTTGTCACATAGAAGTTTTTATTATAGGTAAACTCAAAAATAGGTAAATGATTCATTCAGGAACCTCCAAGATCAGGGATACAGGCCCGTAACATATCCCTTAACACTCGTATAGTTCTCTAGGAGTGCCCATCAGCCAGAGGGTGATATGTAGTACTCAGAAGTACTTGTGAGCCCAGTGCATTTTTAATCCCTTTCCAAAACTGTGATGTAATGTGTGCATCCCTGTATAAGAAAATATAATGAGGTACACCATGAAGTTGAAAAATCTCTCGGATATATAGCCTTACCAACTCATCAATTGTTATGGTCTATCAGATAAGAAATATGTGCACAACCTTGGTCAACCAATCAAAAACCACCCATACTCTATCACTACCTCAAAGGAGATCTTGGAAATACTGTAAAGAAATACATGGTGATGTCATTAAATTTCCATTCATTAATGAATAGTGTAAGTAGGAGTCCGGTAGGACACTGGTTATATGCCTTCACCTATTGGTAGGTGGAGCACCGAGTAATGAAACCTGCTATCTGCTTTTTCATACTAGGATACCAATACGATCGAAAAATGTCCCTATACATATTTTTTAGTCCGGGGTGAACTGCCCAAATGGAGGTGTGATATTCCTTCTTCAGGTCTTCTCATATGCCTTAAGGTACCTATACAGGACCACATTAAAGGAGTGTTTCACTGCTATCTACTACCCAACAATGAGTTGGGTTCCCTCTTATAACAATTTCCCTCCAAATGATCCCCTCAGGGTCAGTAAACTATTTAATTTGTAATTTATCGAAATGAGAGGACATCACTATGAGAGCTTCTAGAACTGGTTTTCCACTCTGCTCATGAACCTCCAGATGCATCTACAAAAACAAGGCAATCATATGTCACTCACTACTAGTTACCTGCATGACTTGAGTCTATGTCTTGCAGCTTAAAGAATCTGCTACAACATAACCCTTACTAGGGTAATAATAAAGATCAATGTCTAACTACTTCATGTATTTGATCCACCTTTTTTTCCTTAAGTTCAAGTCTCATTCAGTGGAGATATATTTTAAGATTTTATGATCTGTGTGAACAAAAAATCTCTCAACCTACAAATTGTTTCTCCAATTGAATAGTTCATGAACCACAGCTACCAAATCAAGTTCATTTGAAGGATAATTACACTCGTGAGGTCTCATCAGGTGGGATCCATATGCCACAACTCGATCACCCTGCATCAAAACTACGCCCAGTCCAAATCCTAAAGCATCACTGTAAACTGTTTACCTCTTACTAGGTTCAGGAAGAATCAGGATTTGGGCAGATGTTAGTCTTACTTTTAATTCTGAAAAATTCTTTTCACAAGCTTCTAGATATATGAACTATACACCTTTACTAGTTTGGACCATAAGAGGGACTACCAAGTGGGAGAAATCCTGGATAAATTGCCTGTAATAGCCAGTAATTCCTCAGAAACTGCGGTTGTAAAAGACCCTCTTGGGCTACTCCCATGAAACCACAGTGCTCACTTTTTCTAGGTCAACCTATACCCCTACATCAGATATAATATGACCCAAGAATTTTACGTTATCAATCTAGAAGTGATATTTATTGAGTTATAGTTTAGTTGGTGCTCTCCTAGTTTACTCAGCACAATCTCAGGACGAGTTTCATGGTCCTATCTAGAACTCTAATACAATAAAATGTCATCCATGAATACTACCACAAAGGAATAAATATATGGATAAAAAACCTAGTTCATCAGAGCCATGAATACTAATGGATAATTCGTGAGGCTGAATGGGACAACCAGATACTCGTATAAGTAGTACCTTCATTGGAACGTTGTATGTGGTATGTCAGATGATTGCACAATCACCTGATGAAATCCCAACCTTAGATCAATATTGTAGAAAAACGTTTCTCCCCAGAGTTGGTCAAAGAGATCATCTATACGAGGTAATGGATATCGATTCATTAACATGAGCTGGTTGAGTTGACGATAATCCATGTATAACCTTAGGCTACCGTCTGACTTCTTGGAAAAGTGGATAGGTGAACCCCATGATGATGTGCTAGGTCTTATGAAACCCTTAGCCTCACGGTCATCTAGCTACTTTCTAAGTTCTTGTAGCTCTATTGGTGTCATCCTATAAGAAAGAATAGACACTGGTGTCACACCTGGAACGTGCTCGATAGTGAACTCCACGTCTCCCATAGGAGGTATTCTAGAAAAATGCTTAGGAAATACGTTACTAAAAAGGTCCACCATTGAAGTAAATTCAAATAGGTTTGTTCTCTGATCACTCATGAAGAGACTAGACAATTGAGCTTTCACTCTGCCCTACCCTGCATATTTAGGCATAGCTCGGTCTTCCTGCATATCCCATTCTCCCTTGTGAAGATATGTATCACCCTCAGGGGATGTAAAGTACACCCGACGACCAGAACAATCAACTTGAGCATGATAAGGAGCGATCAAGTTCAGGAAAAGAATGAATTTGATGCCAAACATATCAAGAATATAGAAATTCCAAACAAAATGGTACCCACATATCTCAAGGTGGTACTCTTGGAACTGGCATATACCATCTGACCTGACCCCAAGAGGATTGTTTAAAGACATGGCACTGCAATGATACTCAATTGGAAGATCAAGACTCTCAACAACAACAGAGGATATAAAGGAGTGTGATACACCTGTACCAAAAAGAATAGAAACTAAAGTAGAGGCTAATAGAATAGTACCTCTCACTGTTGATGGCCCTACACTCTACTCCTCTGGTTCTTATTTCACTGCATACATGAGACCTGAGCCACAACCCGGATACACTGCCTGATTGGCCTGAGCAGGTCCACTCTACTAATGCTGAAAATCTAGAACTTGATATCCTTGACCACGACCTCCACCATTAACTCTGCGTAATTGAATAGTGGAAAAATAACTTCCAACCTATTGTGGAGTCACAGATCCCATACCTGACGAAGGTGTACGTGCGGATCCTTAACTACTAGATGCTAAAAATAAGGAATGTCAGAAACACTGAAGGTGAACCATCCTACCGCAAGCTCGACAATCCATATGATCCCTTGTGAACTGTGACTTCTTGTGACAATCCCTACCACACTGTTAACATGTGAAAGAGCTACCAGGACATGCAGTTTGGCTAAGATTTTCCCCATATGAATTTTCAAAATGGAATTTCCTGCTACCAGAAAACCCATCACCCTGTCTCAGAACTGAACAGCCCTGGCTCACCGGTATAGCTTTCCTGACATTTTGCTTTGAGATTAGAGTATAGTTCATGATCTGTATAATTGTGGTCAAAAAAAATATGTTCAACTATGAGGGGATAGTATACTCAATTCCATCCTCAAAATGCCCCGTAGTAGTCTGTGCATCACCAGTCAGAGATGGAGAAAAATGATGAAGTTAGATGAAATGAGTAGAATAATCTAACACAGTCATAGAGACTTGATAAATATGTAGGAACTCTCACACATGATCATATCTCAGAGTCTGTGAGAAAAAGTGATTGTAGAAGGCTTCTTGGAAATCGGCCCAAGCCATGCCACTGGTTTACTCAGCCTGAGAAACAACGTCCCACCAGTGTTTGGTGGAGTCATAGAGCATGTAGACTACAAGATTGAACCTTCAATCTGGAATCATCTCAATGTGGTCGAAGATTGACCTTATATCTTCTATCAATGACTCTACAACAAGAGGGACACCACTCCCCGATAAGTTTGGAGGGTGTCGCTACAGAATGTTCCATGTAAGGTTTGCCATATACAGGGCATGTATGGGGATATTTGAACTGACTTCATAAACATGATAAAAATATCACTGAACTGAGCATCAGGGTCCCTCATAAGATTGATAGTAGGTAGTTCCATAGGATTATCTATGATAGGAACCATTGGTGGTTCAGGACCCACCATCTCTGGAATACTCTCTTTTACACTCTCCTAAGGCACAAGACGAAGATGTCAAAGTGAAATTTTTCTAAAGCATCCAAAAAAACACATTTAGACAAGGAGTAAAGATGGTGAGAAAAACAAGTAAGGATAAAACAAGGTTATATACAAAGTCTGCCTCTAACCAATAAACAACAGACAACCCGCCTCAAGGGCAAAGTTTCAAATTGGAAGAGACAACTAAAAAGGATTACTAAATAATTTTATAGTGTATTATTAGGTTATGTCCGTATAACATCTAACAGACTATCACAACTTAATCTTTAACAAAAAGTATTTTAAACTTTTTCCACTAGGCACAACATCACTCACATGGAACAGGAAAATGCATGCTGAATGTAGATATGGCATGGAAATATTCATGGAAATTAAATCCCATAATGCCTATTATGATGAATGGGATTTTTTTCCCTCGTATCATTAGGATGCAATGGAAAAACCATTATTTCAATAATACGAGAACAATAACAACATAATACAAGTGAGTCACCCATGGTGAAATCATGTCAATAGAAATTGGTATAATCAATAAATATAATCCCATCCCAGGAATTTCAGTTTTCCCCTATACATGGGTTATCACATCCAAGCATAGAGTACATCCCAAATCTCTATAATCTAGTCTATTTTCTAACCCAAAAAGAAAGAAATAACGGAAAACCACCCTCTGATACCACTTTATAACGTCCCGACCTGGCTCACTTCTATGACGGTGGCCAGACCGGTGGGTCACATAACCTCAAGCTCATCTCCCCGAATGCCAGGGGATGCTGACCAGTAGTGAGGGACGTTTTTGTGTCTGCGAGGAAGACTATATCCTCATTGGTAATAGATTATATCATAGAAGAAGTAAAAAACAACAAATAATAAATAGTGGAAGCATGTGAATGAATAAACTAAAGAAGAAGCGATATAAATAATCTAACTAAATGATAGTAACCAAGTGTGGAAGCTCAAAAAAATATGTCATTCCATGATGTAAGTCTAAAATGAAAGTACCAAAAAGATAACTCGAACACACATTTAACTAAAAGAAAATACATAATGAAGTAGCTGCATCATGGGAAATGCCCGACCCTCAGCCCCATTCTCTATTCTAAGTAGTAAAGAACAATAAAGCATCATGGACAACATTATTCCCCTTGTCAATACCTGCAATCATGTAATCTACTCAGGAGTCAATGACACCTAAGCATGGTATGAGATAAAATCCATGTAGGTCGGAACCCACAATTTCTAAACCTTTCTATTTTGTTCAAAAATAAAAATGTAGTGTTCCCTTAAATAAACATTTCAAATAAATTAATTTAAGTGTAATGAAATAAATATGTAATCTCCGGTCCCAAACAGCACCCGTTCCTAGTCACCTGCTTCAGCTTAGGATGGTAGTATAAAATGGTACATGTCTACAGAGTGAACAAACATGCATATAAATATATAACCCAAAAAGAAAGGCAAAACATGGAAAAAATATACCCCAAGCTTGTGCATTAACTTAGGGACTAAGTCCAGTGTCAACCAGGTACACATCTATATATAACAGGAATATCTAAAATCTCAAGAGAATCAAATAGTAATAACATAAATGTTATGCGCATCATTATTTTAGGTTAATTTTGATATTTAGAGTGCGAGATCATCTCAAAGGTATCGCTACGGAACATCCTTCAATTTATCCAATACCACCGAACTCATCCAAGGAAATATTTCGAAAGACCAAGTATCGCCTGAGGCATGCTTTAGGGAGAGTCTGTCCTAATCCTACAAAAAGGGGTTGAGTGTCATTCGAGGCTGGCTTAGACACATTGCCAACAGATCCATCTCGATGGGCACTTTTGGAACTGGTATCACTCAAAAGTATTAGAAATCTAGGGGATGTCTCGGTCTAGAAAATCCAATGACACCACCCCCGACACATAGAGGTAACCTGTCAGGAATGGTGGATCTAATCATGTCCCATAATATAAGACCCAACTCCTTTCCCCACCATGAATTTAATTAAATCTTTCACAGCAGCAGATATTACAAAATAAGTATATAAAATCACAGCTTGAAAACCAACCCTATACAATCATGCATGACATGGAATAAATTTAACATTTACAACATGACAATATAATAAGGCAATATACTATATCAGCATCAGAAGATAGTGCACATTTAAATAAATAAACTATTCAGTAAACAAGTACCAATGGTCCATCAATTTAAGTTCATTTTCAAGAAAATATTTATTTAATTTAATATCATTAATGAGGGCTGCACTATACCCACAGTTAATTAAATTATAAACTCAAATAAAATAAATATTCAATGACCATGTTGGTATTCCCAAAGGGGTGTCTGACCTTGTTGAAAAAATTCAAACACTATTCATTTAATTTTAAAAACAATATAAAGGGGTTGTGAAATACCTGCAGTTGATTAATTTATAAACCTAACTAACAGAGAAATACACCGAACTTGTTGGCATGCCCAAAGGGGTTTTTGAAATTGTTGTAACAAATCAAAAAATTTAATTTAAAATTATTAAGGCTGTAACAACTAAGAAAAACAATTAAATGAATTAAATTGGGTAAGACTTCACAAAGCCTGTAGGCACCGACTAACGGCAAACTGGTGCATTTTTATAAACCACAATGAAACGAAGGGAAAGAGAGTGTGCATCCAACCTTGTAGACATAGATGAATCTATGATTTGTGGTAGGCTTTGATTTGACCTAAAACAGATGAAAACAAAGGATTTTAGAAAAACCTCAAAATAGAGTAAGAATATTCTACGATGAACTGTAAGAGAATTACTCAATGAAACCACACCTTTCCAAATGTCCAACGTTATCCTTTCCCAAAGGATTACTACACACTTGATATCAAAGGAATCAGATGTCAGATAGAGGGGGAGCTGCCTTCCAAAGGGCCTATTGGTTGGTGTGCCACCTAGGGGAGAGGTTGGGTGTGACATGAGTGAAGGGAGAGGGATAGATGAGAGAAGAAAAAAAGAAAGCAAAAAAATAAAAAGAAAATAAATAAAATTAATAGAAAAATATAATATAAGGAAAAAAGGAAATAAAAGAAAACAATAAAATAAAATAAAATGATGGAAGGGAAATAATAGATGAAAATAATTAAAAATAGAAATCCACCATTTTAATTATTTGTATTTTTCCCGTAGCCCCCTTTCTATTTTATTTCAAAATTTCTTTTCATCCTTTATTGCATTATTTTAAATCTTCTTTAAATATATCATTATTGTTTTTTAATCTTTTATTAATTATTTAAACCCGAACATCGTGCTAAGTTGTGACATTGCATTTTCATTAAATTGCTGCAGTAAATTAAATTAATTATAATGTTGTTCGAGACATGGAACGAGGTGCGCCGGCTCACTCCCCAGTCTCTTAATTTATTAGACTGCAACAAATTAAAAATGGTTTGTACCTGATTATGGTTGGTACGTTACATATTTTATTCATTCAGATAAATATAATTAGCTAGTTCTCTATTTTTTTATTATGAGGAAAAAATAAAATATACCTTGTCCAATTTTGTTGTCATGGAGTGTTTATATATAATAGTAAAATCATGAGAGTAAAATTACTCCCCATAAATAAGTTTATCCACCAAATTTGGGGTGTACATTAATATATGAAAAAATTGGAATGAATCTTCCTCATTACTTCTTTAAGCTCCCATGTTTCTACCTCCAACTTTTTATTTCTCCAAAGTACATTCAAAAGGCCTATTATTCAATTCTATAACACTTTCTATCTAGTATCAATAATTTTTAAAGGCTATTAATTATTGTAAAAAAATATATACAATATATATATCATTGGTGGATTGTATATTAAAGGGTCTATCCCAATAAACATTGAACATAACTTTACCTTCTTCCAAAACCATATAACTTCTTCCAAAGGCGATACTTTCAAGAAGTCTTGATCACCTACATAGAATTCAAAGTCATTATATTGATTATAATCATAAATTTAGTTTTGACTATAAGATATAATAACACGATTCATGATAGAGAACACCTTCTCAGTTGTCTTCTAAATGAATTCTAAACAATTTAGCTTCCTTTCTCACTACTAGAATTTTTGGATTTCGAGGCGGGTGACTTATAGGGGCTACCATTTGGCGGCTGCTAATACTATCAACAGCGGCCACCAAATGGCCACCACTGCACATTCATAACGAAAAAAAAACCTAATTTCCCCTCCCCCCATTATCCCATCCCCGACCCCCGCGACCCACCCTTCCCCGACCCCCGCGACCATGACCCCGACCCGTCGACCCGATGCCCCCGATCCTCGTGATCCTGACCCTCGATGACCCCTCCCCGACCCCCAGCGACCCCTCCCTAACCCTCAACAACCCTGACCCTTGACTGCCGACCTACCGACGACCTCGGTAACCACCGACGACCCCAACCCCCTGTGACCCCCACCCCCAGCATCCCCACCCCCCTTGCCTCCATGTTGCGCCACCCACATCCCGAGAGACTCACACCGCCTTGCCTCCTTGTTGTGCCCCCAGTGACCCCGACACCCCCGCGACCCGGAAACCCCTACCCCATGCCTCCATGATGCACCTTTGGATAGTCCTACCACCATCGTCCCCCCCTCGGCCCCATTGCATCCCTCTAGATAGTCCTCCTGCCTTCGTTGGAACCTCCCTGTCCATTGTGCCCCACCGTGTAGAACCCTCCCATGCTTCATCCAACGGTCCCGATCATTTATTTTAATGTAGGTATGTCATAGGGTGGTCACAGTGGTTCACCTGATTTTGTTCGCATGTATGTTTTCATTTTTCTAAATTAATTGATTGTAATTTTCTGTGTATATTTACCTAACTGTTTCTAATCATTATTTTATATTGTAATTGAATTATGAATTTGTGTTTATCAGGATCTAGTGCGTCTTCTAGAAGATGCTGGGGTCTAGGTGTAGGTGTTCGATCCTGGAACACTGGATCCTGATTGGATGTGTTATTTGACGACACATTTCATACAGTTAGAGAAGGTGATACTGTATTGAGTCATTAGTTTGGGCATATGATACGAGACTCACACAGATTCCCTCTAACAACTCATTAATGGAGTTATTTCCCCTGGTATACGATGGAGAGATTATGGATCGAGGTTTAGGTAAATTAATTGTCTATTTTTTCATTATATTTTTGTTATTATTATCCCATCTACTGACAATTTTTTTATCAGGATAATTTGAAATCCTATCCAGATGAGTTTGAGGATGTATGTATGTCCAAATACATAAAATTATGAAAGGATTACTAGTTAAGGGTGAAGAGAGATCACTGAACACCATTTTCAGGTGTGACTGACATTCTACAGTGAGTCCCTCCGGGCATTCTTCCTGCGCAGGGGCATGATATGGTTGTGTTTTGGTCAAGTGAGGCAACGATGGTAAGATTTATTAATTTTAATATATAAATGACTAATTTTTCAAATGTCTATTATGTAAATACATTTAATATAGACCGATTCTTCTCTTCATTCACATAATCAGGTGATGCAGGGCACACCTTCTAGTCTTGGCACTCAACATGCGTCACAGATCAGACATGGTGTAAGTTTAGAATTCACTATTTCATTCATATTTTAAAAATATTGAAGTATAACATGGTGAACCCCTTTATTATTGTTACACCAATGCGGTGAGCCAATCACTCGATGTCTATATGGGTGAGGACTCGTAGGGTGGGTGATCCTGATATTGCCGGTGTTATAATAAGAAAATTATTTACTAATAAATGTATTTTTATTTTATGAAAATTATTCATATTTGTTGATTGATTCATTATATTCTACAAGATCAGTTTTACGCTCAGTTATTAGAGTTTCCAGAGGAGAAACGTCGTATTATTGTGCATAGAGATGAAATATTTCACCCTGTTGTGGGGCTTGATGGTCATGGTTATTTTGTGACTTATGGCGGTGGTGTCCCACGATGTGCAGTTGTTACACCAGATGTGATGGGTGCATGCAGAGAGTCATGGATGTGCACATAGGCTGAGAGAGATGCTTCCATACAGGATATGTAGTGCAATTTTCATGCACAGTTTCAGCAGTTATGTGTAGAGCATGAGGAGAGGTTGTCACAGATGTCATCACATATCGATGAAATGATGATGCAACAAGTGGCGCAACAGGTAAACAGTAAAACAAACTATAATTAGATTTAATTTTATTGATATGTTTAAGATACATAATATTGATATATATTTTAGGCTCTGAATAAAACTGGTGGACATCGCCGTGATATTGGTGATCCAGATGAGAATGAACCACATGCATGAGGTAATTTCATTTGTGTTTATTAATTCTCTAGAAAATTTTATATCCTTGATGAATATAATCTTCCTTTTTTTACCTAGATTAGTTTGTTTTAGTATTTGGGGATGACATCTTTGTGCACTCCAAGACTAATGATGATCAAACCCATTATCTTGAAATCATACATATTACACTTATACAGCATCAACTATACGCCATGCTATATATATGTCATTTTTTTATTGATTAGGTACAGTTATTGGGTCAAATAATCTAAGAGAAAGGTGTGTTAGTGGATGGAGAGAATCTTCAGGCAGTTGTTTCTTGGGAGAATCCCAAGAACTCTTTCGATATCTGTAGCTTTCTAGGGTGAGTGAATTGTGATGTGTACGCACAGACAACATGTCAATCAGACGTGTGGTTTGCGCGGTACAACTGAATATGCATTTTTATGTGTTGGGAACTTTTCATAAACATGCATGGGGGGTCCAAATGGGCCGAAAAAAGTCGGAATGTACTGTACTGATATCAGACAACAGTAATGGGTGAGTGAATTGTGAAGTGGTCAAGTAGACATCATGTCAATCGGACGTTCCATCTGCCCGCGGTGACCGAGAGACACAGTTCTGGTGTCATTAATGACCAAAACGGGAATTTAATAGTCTAATTCACAGAGGATGACATCATATTGACCTGAAATCACCCAGACAATAATCTAATTATTATTAGTGGCATGTACGCGTAGACGACACATCAATCTGACATGCGGTTTGCGCGGTACGGCTTAATATGCATTGGTTAAGTGTTGGGCACGCTTCATAAATGAGTGTGGGGGGTCAAAATGGGACGAACGAAGTCGGAATAGCCTGAAATCAGACTAAAACAATGGGTGAGTGATTTTTGATGCGGTCGAGTAGAAAACACGTCAATCGGATGGGTCGTGCGCCCATAGTGATCGAGAACGCAATTCTGGTGTCATAAACAGCCAAAACGGGCGTTTAACGGTCAAATTCATAGAGGAAGACATATGATTGACCTGAAATCATAGTGAAACAATCTGATTATTATTTGTGATATGTACACGTAGAAACATGTCAATCAGATGTGCGGTTTGTGCGATACAGATCAATATGCATTTTTTAATTGTTGGGGGGCGCTTCATAAATACATGTGGGGGGGTCTAAACTGGCAGAAAAAATAGGAATGTCTTGAAATCAGATGACATCAACTAGTGAGGGAATTGTGAAGTGGTCGAGCAGACGAAACTTCAATCAGACGTGCCGTGAACCCGTGGTGACCGATAATGCAGTTCCTGTGTCAGAAACGACCAAAATGGGCATTTAACGATCAAATTCATAGCATAAAACATCGGATTGACCTGAAATCACAGGGAAACAATAGAATTATTATTCGTGACGTGTACGTGGAGAAGACACGTCAATAGGACGTGAGGTTTTCACGGTACGACTCAATATGCATTTATAAGTGTTGGGTGTGCTTCATAAACGCACGTGGGGGGTCCAAATGGGCCAAAAAAAGTCAGAATGGTCTGAAATCAGACGACAACAATGGTTGAGTGAATTTTTAAGTGTTCGGGTAGACGTCACATCAATCGAACGTGTCGTGTGCCCGTGGTGACCGAGAACGCAGTTTTGGTGTCAAAAAACAACCAAAACAGGCGTAAAACGGTCTAATTCATAGAGGACAAAATCAGATTGAACTAAAATAATAGGTCAATAATCAAATTATTGTTCTTGATGTGTACGCATAGATGGAATGTGAATCGGACATGCGATTTGTGAGGTACGACTCAATATGCATTTTTTAAGTGTTGGGTGCGCATCAAAAACACGCGTGGGGGGGGGGGAGGTCCAAATGGGCTGAATGAACTAGTAATGGCCTAAAATCAGACTAAAACAACATGTGAGGTAATTTTGAAGTGGTCGAATAGACGACACGTCAATCAGATGTATCGTGGCCCGCGGTGACTGAGAATGCAGTTGTGGTGTCATAAATGGCCAAAGGGTCGTTTAATGATCAAATTCATAGAGGACGACATCTTATTGACCTGAAAATATAGGGAAACATTTTAATTATTATTATTGATGTGTACACACAGATGGAATGTCAATCAGACATGCGGTTTGCGCGGTACGTCTCAATAAGCGCTTGTAAGTGTTGGGCGTGCTTCATAAACGCGTGTGGGGGTGTCCAAACAGGCCGAATGAAGTATAAGTGGCCTGAAATCATATGACAAAAATAGGTGAGTGATTTTTTATGTGGTATAGCAGACGACACGTCAATCGGACACGCCGTGTGCCCGCAGTGACCGTGAAAGCAGTTCTGGTGTCATAAATGGCCAAAATGGGCGTTTAATGATCAAATTCATAGCGAAAAACATCGGATTGACCTGAAATCACAGGTAAGAAATATAATTATTATTTGTGACATGTACGCACAAACGAAACATCAATCGGAAGTGTGGTTTGTGCGGTAAAGCTCAATATGCGTTTTTTAAGTGTTGGGCGCGCTCCACAAACGCGCGTGGGGGGTCCAAGTGGGCTGAACAAAGTCGGAATGGCCTGAAATCATACGAAATCAATGGTTAAGTTAATTGTTATGTGGTCGAGTAGATGAAATGTCAATTGGACGCGCTATGTGCCCGCGGTGACCGAGAACACAGTTCGGGTGTCATAAATGGCCAAAATGGGCGTTTAACGGTCAAATTCAGAGCGGATGACTTTGGATTGACTTGAAATCACAGGGAAATAATCTAATTATTATTCATGACATGTACGCATAGACATCACGTCAATAGGACATGTAGTTTGTGCGGTACGGCACAATATGAATTTTTAAGTGTTGGGCGCGCTTCATAAATGTGCGTGGGGGTGGGGGGGGGGGGGGGGGGTCCAAACGGGCCGAGCAAAGTTGAAATGGTGTGAAATTAAAATAAGGCAGTGGGTGAGTAAATTATGAATTGGTTGAGTAGACGACATGTCAATCAGACGTGTCATGTGCCTACGGTGACCGAGAACGCAGTTCTGATGTCATAAACGGCCAAAACGGGTGTTTAACGGTCAAATTCATAGCGGACGACATAGGATTGACCTGAAATCACAGTTCAATAATCTAATTATTATTCGTGATGTGTAAACATAGACGACACATCAATCGGATGTCCGGTTTCCACGGTACGGCTCAATATGTGTTTTTTTAGTGTTGGGCGCGCTTCATAAACGAGCGTTGGGGGATCCAAACGGGCCGAACAAAGTTGGAATGTCCTGAAATCAGATGACAGCAACAGGTGAGTGTATTGTGAAGTGTTTGAGTATACGGCATGTCAATTGGATGTGGCGTGTGCCCGTGGTGATCGAGAACGCAGTTCTGGTGTCATAAACGGCCAAAACTGGTGTTTAACGGTCAAATTCATAGTGGACGACATCAGATTGACCTGAAATCACAGGGAAATAGTCTACATATTATTCATGACTTGTATGCATAGACGGAATGTCAATCGGACATGCGGTTTTTGTGGTACTGATCAATATGCGTTTTTTAAGTGTTGGTCGTTCTTCATAAAAGTATGTGGGGGGGGGGGGTCCAAATGGGCTGAATGAGGTCGGAATGGCCTGAAATTAGATGACAGTAGTGATTGAGTGAATTGTGAAGTTTTTGAGTAGAGGACATGTCAATCGGACACGCTGTGTGCCCATGATGACTGAGAATGCAGTTCTGGTGTCACAAATGGCCAAAACGGGCGTTTGACGGTCAAATTCATAGCAGACGACATCAGAATGACCTGAAATCACTGGGAAACAATCTAATTATTATTTGTGATGTGTAGGTGTAGACAACACGTCAATTGGACATGCAGTGTATGCGGTACGACTCAATATGCATTTCTCATGTGTAGGTCATGCTTTATAAACGCGTGGGGGGGGGGTCCAAATGGGCCGAACTAAGTCAGAATGGAATTAAATCAGACAAAATCAACGGGTTACTGAATTGTGACGTAGTCGAGAAGATGACACGTCGATCAGGCGTGACGTGTGCCCGTGGTGACCGAGAACACAGTTCTGGTGTCATAAACGGCCAAAACGGGTGTTTAACGGTCAAATTCATAGCAGACGCCATTTGATTGACCTGAAATCATAGGGAAAAAATCTTAATTATTATTCGTGACGTGAACGCGTAGAAGGCATGTCAATCGGACTGGCGGTTTACGTCGTACGTCTCAATATGTGTTTTTTAGTGTTGGGCGCACTTCATAATGTGCATTGGGGGTCCAAATGGGCCGAACGATGTTGGAAAGGACTGAAATCAGAAGGAAAAAATGGGTGAGTGAATTTTGAAGTGTTCGAGTAGACGACACATCAATCGGATGTTCCGTGTGCCTACGGTGAACGAGAACGCAGTTCTAGTGTCATAAACGGCTAAAACAGGCGTTTAATGGACAAATTAATAGAGGACTACATTGGATTGAACTGAAATCACCTAGAAACAATATAATTATTATTCGTGACATGTACGCAGAGACAACACGTCCATCGGACGTGCAGTATGTGTGGTACGACTCAATATATGTTTTTTAAGTTTTGGGCGTGCTTCATAAATGCGCGTGTGGGGGGGGGGGGGTCCAAATGGGCCGAACGATGTTAGAATGGCCCGAAATGAGAAAATAGAAATGGGTGAGTGAATTTTTATGTGGTTTAGTAGACGACACGTTAATCAGATGTGTCGTGTGCCCGCGGGGACCGAGAACGTAGTTTTTGTGTCATAAACGGCCAAAATGGGCGTTTAACATTCAAATTCATAGTGGATGACATCAGATTGATCTTAAATCACAAAGAAACAGTATAATTATTATTCATGATGTGTATGCGTAGATGACACCTCAATCTGACGTGTGGTTTGCATGGTATAGCTCAATATGAGTTTCTTATGTGTTTATCACACTTTATAAACGCGCATGTAGGGTCCAAACAGGCCGAACGAAGTTGGAATGACCTGAAATCAGACGACAATAATGGTTGAGTGAATCGTAAAGTGGTCAAGTATATTGTATGTTAATCAAACGTGCTGTGTGCTCGCGGTGATCGATAACGCAGTTCTGGTGTCATAAACAGCCAAAAAAGGCGTTTAACAGTCAAATTCCTAGAGAACGACATCAGATTGACCTAAAATCATAGGGAAACAATCTAATTATTATTCATGACATGTAGGCATAGAAGGCACATCAATAAGACATGTGGTTTGTGTGGTATGGCTCAATATTCATTTTTATGTGTTGGGTGTGCTTCATAAACGCACGTATGGGGGGTCCAAACGGGCCGAACGAAGTCAGAATGGCCTGAAATTAGACAACATCAATGAGCGAAAGAATTTTGATGTGGTCGAATAGATGGAATGTCAATCAGACATTCCATTTGAGCAGTACAACTCAATGTTCATTTTTTTATGTGTTAGGCTCCCTTCATAAACGCCCGTGGGGGGGGGGGGGGTCCAAATGGGCCGAACAAAGTCCGAATGACCTAAAATAATACAAAAAAACCGAGTGAGTGAATTGTGAAGTGTTCACGCATACGACACATCAATCAGAGGTGACATGTGCCCGCGGTGACCGAGAGGACAGTTCTGGTGTCATAAGCGGCCAAAACGGGTGTTTAACGGTCAAATTTATAGAGGACGACATCAAATTGATCTAAAATAATAGGGAAACAATCTAATTAAAACCATATAATTAATGATTTTAAAATTTTAAAATGGTAATAAAAATTATGAATATATTTTGAAAATAAAATAATTTAGATCTTTTACAGTATGTTTGAATTGAAATATGTTGATTTGTTTCAATTATTTGTTTTCTATGTTTTATTCGGTATAAGTTTTGTTATTAAATTTTGTTATGTAGTTATATTTGATGATGGATACGGAGCTTGGAAGATGAATTATGATATTTATTTCGGTATATTTTATTGTGTGATTGAATTTTTTTTTAAAAAAAAATTAAAAACCTATAGCGACCTCCAAATGGCGGCCGCTATAGGTGTTTCTATCACCACCTAAAGAGGCTACTGAATGGCGAGCGCTCTAGGTCTGGGCTACAGCGGCCACCGATTGGAGGCCGCTAAAGCCTTTGCCGACTTGCCTACAGCGTCTGCCAAATGGCGGTCGCTGATAGAAACAACGACATGCCAAAGGAGGCCGCTGATTGGAAGACCCTAGGCGGCCGCTATAGACCTTTAGCGATGGCTTTTGGCGGCTGCTAAAGGTTATCATTGAACTAGTGTCTCCATATTTATTCCAATATTTTCGAGTATATAATATCTTCTTTTAGAAGTCCTTATTTGAATCCATTTAAATGATTAAGTGGAATCTATTGATATTTGAGAATGTCATTAGAGTTATGTAATGGTCCCATGTTTCTTTCAATTATAATAAATATTACCTCAACAAATCATTTAAGGTTTGGATGGTCATTTCAGACCATCTATATAATTGAGGATCAAATATGGTGCATTGAGGACCTATATGTTTAATTAATTTTGAAGAATCCACCAAAATATAGATGCGAATAAAGGTTCAGGATCAAGTATATTACACAATGGAACACCATGAAGTATCATAATTTCATTGATATATATCAGTGAAAGACATTCAAGGGCTGGACCCTCCCTTATATTTAAGAAATGGGCATTCTTGGTAAGGCAAACCATAATAATCCATATGGATGAATTTCTAATTGATGTAGTAGGTATCCCAATAAAAAATTCCATTATGATATTTCCCCACTTATACAAAGCCATAGAAAGAGGTTTTATAACACCCTTTAGATTCAACCTATCACAATTTACCTGTGGGCATACAAAGAATCTAGAAACATATTCATAAATTTCCCACTACCCATTATTTTACCAAAATTTATTTTTTATATCCCATTACATATTAGAAAAAATATGGTGTATATATAATTTTGAGCTATGTGATTGATCCTAGAACTACATATTCAACACAAGTACCGATGGTAAACTTATCATCTTTACCATTTTCAAAACACCATCTCAACAGATGAACTCTTCTAATTTCCCATCTTCCAAGATGTTGATTTTATTCCAAATACCTTTTTATCTTATAGATAATTCTATATATTCACTAGTAAAAAGGATGGGATATTATGTAAAAATTGAATGATGGTTACCCTTCCGTAATAATTTCCTTATCTAACTTCACCAAATCCTTGAATATAGGATTCTTTTCAATTATCATTATCGAAATGACCACATGAACCTTTCATTCCAATGTTTCTGTCACATTATTTCCATCCCAGGGTGGGAGAGAATTGGACCATCATAGTCTTTAAATAATTCAACCAATATTATTTTCCTCATGGGAATCTCTTTCCACGTGAATATATTTGTTAAAATTTTATGATAGGTGAATATGTCATAGAATTCATTGCAAATATAGTTCCATCATATTTTAAAATAAATGATTAAAAAATCAAGTTCAAGATCATGATTTTTATAATTCTTCTCAGGTTTATTCAATTACATTAATTCAGATGAAATATATCTATCATTCTTAACATGGACACACCCCAATAAATTTTGTGATGCATCACTATATATATTAAAAACATCCTTTCTAGATGCTATAGTAAACACTGGTGTATTGATTATTGTTAGTGTTGGTTCCCAAGAAAAAAATTATATGTAATTTATAATTTCATGTATTAATTGTTTTGAATATTAAAAAACACCATACAACATAATTATTTTTATCTACATAACATAATATTTGATAATTCCCTAATATTATTTGTTTCACTAAAAGGTTATAGTAGTTCCACGCTATGATGATAACCTAGAATATGACACAATATTATTATTAAATAAATATTATATATCCATCATAAATCATACGAGGGATACAAATGATTTAGGTTATCGGGGGTGGATATTTATATAACATTGAGTCACATTGTCATTTTGTACACCATTGGTTATATCCACTATGGATATTATGAGAATGAGACATGCCAGTAGGTATCCACATTTCTATGTGTCTTTGGATGTTTGTTTCTACGAATGTGTGCATTGATCCTTATACTTTATGAGTATTATTAATAAGTATTATAAGTCACATATTATAATATATTGATGAAAACCATGGTGGATTATGTTCAAGAAGTGGTAGGATATTTTGGTGTGTCACAAGTAATATTTCATTAATTAAAATTGAAAGAAATGATTTTCCTATTCTATTCTTTAAAAGAAGTTGACATCTTAGGTCATTTTATATAAATAATATAGCCTAAATAATCACATGACCAAGATGGTCTATTGGCATGTTTGATTTTAGAGAATTCCAATAAAGAGACATCAGGCATATAGGTTGATAGGAGTAGCATGCAACCAACTTTATTTGAGATATTATGATAAATGGATTATATTATATAGTAAGAATTCATATAAGGTATTATTTCATCGCAAAATTAATTTTATTTTATTTGGGTCCCTTATAATGTTTCAAGATTTTAATTTTATAGTTTCACCTCTTATTCGAGAGAGTATTATGTGAAAATAATATTTAATAAATATTTATATTCTCTTTAGTTAATGTAATATTCAATTTTTTATTATATAATAATGTAGTGATATTTCATTATTAAATAATATTAATTATATAAGTTCTGATAAATATTTCGGCGGAATAGAATACCGATTTACTGGTCAAGTGAGAAATAATGTATATGAAATTTTATTTTTATAAATAATATTTAATTTAATTTTAAAGATGTTTACATATTAGGAAATAATAATAATATAATTATTAGAGACATGGGGTTCCCCAATTATCAAAAAAATAATAATGGTTCATATACAATTAATATTTTCTAACCCTAGTGCTATATAAAACGAATTACATTACTTTTTATTGGGCTAGTTGATTTATGTTAGGCACAAATAGATTTAGGAATAATCCTCTAAAAGCCTAAATGAGATCCCCCACTAAGAACACTATCACGAATATAGAGAGATCGTCCCCCACCACAACTATCATGTCTATAGAGATAAAAAATAACCCTTACATGATGTGATTATCAGGGAGATCGAAGGTGACCAATGAAAGTGTTAGGATATGCTATTCTAGCACCCAAAGATACCTACAATGATGTTTGGATGTCCATGGAACACATGTGGATCACCATTGGAGGGAATATACTCTTGATTCCGATAATACAATGGTATTACAACATAGATACATTGGGAGATCCATCCAAAAAGAAATAATTTCTTTCTTGGTATATCTTTAAATACATAAATTATCTATATATAAAATCTATTAATTTTATAAATTAAATATATTCAAAGACACTATCATGAGGTGCCAAGGAGTTTGATCAGAAAACACAAGTGTAAACATTGTGTAACCTTGATGTACATGTCGTGTATTAGTGTTTAATTCACAAATTAATTTAAACTATCTATATTTACTATACATGGTAAATTTAATTACCCACAGCATATTAACCAAGCCAACCTAGCACTCGGTAATACAGAGTACCTATCATTTTTCTTTAAAACCCTACATGTAGTCCTTTAGACATAGATTATTCATGTATCATTTTATACGACCTACATGAATGGTGACCATGTAACTTAGAGAACAAATGTCGTATATCCCATTTACACACTCTGTAAAACACATATTTTTATGAAACGATTACATGAAGAGCCCCTAGGTGTGTGGCATAGATAACATGTGAGAATAATAAACACTATTTTTCTTCAATGTACATGACATGCAATCTTCCTAAGTTTCGAATAATTGAATGTTAATTTATTATTCTATTCAAACTTTATCAAAATGTGTTCAGTGGTGTCAATAAGATGATAGCACCTGAATTTTTTTTGGTTATATATATTTGTTTGTGTGTTTGTTTGTGTGTGTCTAATTAATTTTTTCATAATGTTCATATCTTCATATCATGTATTAGTCATATTACAGTTATACTTGTGCGTGTATTGTAGAATAACACAATACATAAATACCATATGTTTTGTGCGGTCATTTCATGATAGTAAATTCCATTAAAATACATACTAAGTCATGTATACAACATTTCACAAGAGTTAATGGTATAATAGTATAATACACATTGGGTAGTTTATCAAGGTACTGACTATGTTTCCTTAAGTGTATATTTTTTGTATACATTTAATTTTAAATTCTTTTATTTTTTTTAAATTATTATGGATGAGAATCTTAATAAAATTTATATCATAATTAATATAAAATAATTAATTAATTAAATATGATAAATAATTGATTCAAGGTTGATTTATATTAAATACGAATGATTATAATTGAATACTAATTTTTTAAAGGATTAATTAATTACATGCATGTTGATGATCATGAACCTAAACAAAAAAATTTATTTGATTAGTTTCTTTTATTTTATTATTATATTAAATTTGCGGTATTTGTGTCATATTTCATCTCATTATGTATGGTCTTGTGTGAATATGTTTCTCTTATGTAATCCCATTAACCAATTATTTAGTTCCATTCACTTTAATGTGAGTAAAAAAATATGTAATGGATGGAGATCCCAAGATAGTGGATCTGGTACATGTTATGAGTTTTGGAAAAACCAATCCAAGATAGATATGTAGGTGTATCAGTGGAAAGATGCAACATGAAACATAAATGGATCAAGGTGTTTTTCACTAGGTTGATGGTTATTTTATCAACCGCTATATAAAATTACTATTAGTAAAAGATAGCGGTCCTACAAATTTATAACATTATTTATAAAATGTTTTATTATAATTTAATTAAGGATTTTATTATTATCATCACAAGATTTATTGAAGTAACATGCATGCTATACAGAACTAAAATAAATTAGTTTATGAATAAACATTTTGTAAAACATAGTTAATCAAATAAGTAAATACACTTAATATTAATAAGTACGTAATAAATTTAAAAAATTAAACATAAACATGATGATAAAATACCTCAATTATATATATTATTTTGGTATAGCCTTCCACCACTTCTGCTAAAATTGAACCATGGTTCAAAATGATTGACCAACCAAAGTTGGGGTGCTTTGAATTATCGATGAATTATAACATAATGATTTTGGTTTACATAACTTATTTCACATCAAGGGTGGAATTCCAAATCAAGACCTAATGTCACTAAGAGGTAAAGGATGAAGAAATTAAATTCATGTATTTTAGGATTAAGGAGTACAATAAACTAATAAATGAACTATGAGTTATTATAGTTTTTCCTTACCTAATAATCATAAACTTTCATGGCTAAAAAATGAATGGGTGATGAGAAAGGTAATATGGATTCATTCTACTAGAATGTCTAATAAACATGATATTTCGATTATAATGATGTGGGATATTTGTTTTTTCTAAAATAGTGGGTGATTAATAAATACAATAATTTTTTATGTGTCAAAATATTATTAGATAATTTACTGAAACACTCACGATATTTTTTTAGATAATAATATAAAAATTGACTTAAAATATATCACTACATTTCATAGTAGAGAAATATAACCTTCTCACAAAAAAATCAAAGAGTGTAAAAGGGTTTTATGTGTTATCCTTCCAATAAAAATAAAATTATATGTCCTAGAAGAACCTATTATTGATGAAATAGGTAATGAGGCTAGTCATGAATAATTATCTCTCTATGATAAAAACATTAATGATTCCATAGATGTTGAATTTTTCATTACATCATCCATGGACGATCATCATTTGAAGCAGCATGCAGACATGGATGTGTGTATCTTGATGTATAGAAGAAAAGATGGTGTACCCAAGGGAAAAATCACATACATCAATAGTATCATGGTTGGTGGGATTTTTCGTAGAGGGGTGAATAGAAGAAAATATGGTGTACCCATTCAATAAAGTACCATGTCAAAATAACCATGAGTATCAAGTGACAGATATGGGACATGAGGATATTAGTGGTTTCCTCTAGTGAAAGTAGGAGTATGTAGAAGTTGGGGCCATAAAAAAAATATCTATGTACTTTATATTTACTTTTATTAATTTTATTTAATATTAATAAACTTTATAACACATCATGATTTTTCTAATATATAACATATTATGTGATAATGTCCTATGGGTAGAGGTCGCACTGAAATGTCATAGCAGTTCCCCACTATGATGAGAATCTAGAAGTTCCACGATAATATTCATAAATATATGTTTTATTGTTGGATGAAATAATTTGATAGACAAAAATTATAGAAGAATTCAGGTATAGAGACTCATAAGAATTTGAGGCACCTTTTCATGGATTATGTCCTTGTAAATATCCAATGAAGAATATTATTATAATGTGATCTGGAAGTAATAAATCAACATTTATATAGGTTAATGAATGTTCCTCTCCGTATACATTTGTATTTATCCTTATTATTTAATATTAATTTTATTTAGTAATATATGTTACAAAATATGATGTATTGACAAAAATTGTGACGACATATGTTCGCGGTGTGGTATGATACATTGGGTGCATCACGATTAATATTTTAGTAATGAATAATTCCTTAAAGGATATAAACCTCATGTTCTTTAATGGAAGTTGATATATATGGACCTTTGATGGAAATAGTATATCCAAATTAAATCCATGTTATGGTGTTCTGTAGAAATTTTAAATTTATATAAATTTAAATAATGAGACTTCGAGAACATATATTGATCGCACTAGCATGCATCTTGCTTGATTAGAGATATCATGATTAAGGGTTTATATTACATAGAAATCATCCTTATGAGGTATTATGGAAATGTGACATTAACTTCTTTCACTATAGGCTATTTGGAATGTTTCTAGATACTGAAAATGAATTTATTATTCTATTCCTAATGACACTAATAAAGAGGCCAAGAGGGTCACACAGTAAGTGTATCTAGGATCCTAGTTAAATAAAATTATTATATAACAAGTGGATTAAATGTTATTATTGAAAAAATTCTATTAATTATTCATGTCTTATTGATTTTATATATTCCAACACTAGTTATTCCAAAAAATATTATGACAGAATAATATTTAATAAATATATTTTTTTTATTTGGTGAATGTAATATTTATTTATTTAATGGTAAATAATGAAATGATATTTATTTATTAACTAAATAATCATTATTAAAGAAATGATAAATATTTTGGAGAAATTGAAGACCGGGTTAAATAGTCTAGTGAGAAATAATATATATTAAATATTAATTTTATAAATAATACTTTATTTAATTCATGATTTTAGTGCAGGTCAATAAATAGTAATAATATTATTATTAAAGAAACGAGGTTTCATAAGGAATATGAAAAAAGTAATGGTGAATGTGCAATTATTATTTTCTATCCCCTACAGTATATAATCCAAATTAGATTATTTTTCTATATATCAAATTTATTTGTGTCGTACATAATGAGACCTAGAGGGAATCCTCTAAAAACCATATAGATATCCCACTATAAAAATTCTCTAAAGAACACGGAGCTATCCTCCTCCAACACCACACTAAATTCTATAGGGATCAATGATAACCCTTCCTTTATATGATTCTTGGGGAGATCAAAGGGGAACAACAAAAACATTAGGGCCTATCATGATAACACTCAGATAAACTTATGGTGACATCTAGAGGTTCATGAAACATGTGTGAATCTCTAGTATAAATAATCTAAACTTGATTCTTATAACTAAATGATAGTATTACATAGATACATTGGAATATCCATCCAAAAAAAATAGTTTCTCAGAAGTTAGTTATATAATTTCATAAATTAATTATAAATAATATGTGATAATCTTATCATATGGTTTTAGGATTAATCTATTATTTATATTAATTGACTAAATTCCATTTATCTTGACATTTTCTAGCAAGTAAATATCATATTAATCATTGATTATGACCAAAAAGAAAGTTGGGAATTCCCCATACGATGCTTCCACTAATTCGAGCGTCTATAATTAGTCCATTATGTAGTTCACCAATTAATTTCTCATAATACTTATTCTAATTTAATTTAACCCCTCAACATGTCAACATGGTTAATTTATTATATAATACAGAAACATTTTATAAAAATTAACGATAATAAACACCTAATCTAGGTAAAATATGTATCTTATTAATATTCATTAAAATTTAATATTCATTAATAGCCATTGTATTTGCAGTCTAAACAAGTATTTCATCTTAATAAGAAATATGACTAAGAAAAGACACATTTAGAAGTCAAAATTCACACATAACTAATTTTCTATATTGTTGCTTCTCCCTTAAAGTCTAGAGTATTAGATGAAAATTATCTTTATTCTCTTTATAGAACTTAGATTATATCAAAAGGTTATCAATAAATACCACATTAAATTTATCAAGATAATCCCTTAATAATTTATTCATAAAATCTATAAACATAGTGGGATCATAAGTTAACCAAAATAGAAAAATAGAAAAATAATATTTCCCATTCCTTATACATAAATCCATATTTTTAATGTCACCATTCTTGAATTCTAATTGGTGATATGTAGAAAAGAGATGAATCTTGGAGATTTACTATGACACATTAATCTGATGAAATAAATAATGAATTTGAGTAAATGGATATTTTTTTCTTAACATTGACATCATTTATTTCCCTATAGTAGACACTTAATATCATAGATATATAATTTTTTTCATAAATAGAACATTTTCTCCTCAAGGTGAAACGCATGGGAGAATGTAACCCATATCAAAGAAATATTATTTTTGAATTTATAATTCTAAAAATTATATTGGAGATATTTGATAAGTGGTATTTGATATTGGATTTTCATCAATGATAACATCAATAGAGAGCTAAAATTAATGATCAGGCATATCTAGGTAGTTACTTTTATAAAACATCAACATTTACCATCATAATAAAAACATACCCAATTTTAAGATTATATTCATTTATTGATTATCTTTACTAATAATTTTTTAAAGGAGAGACACTATAGGTGGACTCAAACATGATTTAGATGATGTAGTATCCCCTATTGTGACACATGATTCCATATATCTATATAGAATCATAATATATTTCATTTAATTTTTTTTTGAATTTAAAATAGAAATGAAACACACAATAAGGAATATATCAAAGTAAACCATAATTACAATAATTAATTCTATAAATAGGGTAATTTTTTATATTATAATTGGGACTACCTAAAACATATTTTTTATGGTAAATTTTACACTATGAGTCTTGATTTAAAAGTAACTTATTCAGGTACTAGGGAAATACATAATTTTATTCCTAGTAATGGAGGATATAAAAGGGAGAAATGATCTAAAATGAATTAAATATTTAGCTAAATTAGAGCCTATGATTAAATTACCTACCACCATAACTTTAGAAACTTTATCCTTATTGTTAGTGATAACATAATCTTGTCCTTACACCCTTGGACTTTTATTGGGAGGATTCCCTTTATGTTGGGTGGGGGGGGGGTATTTATTTGAATAATTTCCCTTATCTTTTCAATTGGTTAATTGTAAATTGGAAGCTCAACTATTTCCATTTTATTCATGAGTTTAATGTTATTTTCTACCACACTTGTTTCAAACTCCAAAGCCTTTTAATAATGTTCCTGGGTGTGTCTTACCATCAATTTTGAAAATTTACCTTTCACTTATTTTACTCTATTGAATTAATTTAAAAAAAGTTCTAAAAAATAATATTATTTTCTTAATTCCATTTGAAAGAAATTTACTCTGATAAATTCTTTTTAGTCTTGAAATAACTAGTTATAATCTTCTCATATAATGAAAATATTTGAGTGACAATTGGCCATTGAAGACCTGAATTTAATCCATGAACATGAGGTCAATATTGACATCTTAGTAACATACAAAACCCCGACCATAACTTAGTAAACATTGTAATTATGGCCTCATAAAGAGGCACACTTTTCACCTCTATTTATCTTATGTTTATAAATTTCCTTTCCATGTTAGGTCATTACTCATGAATAAAATTATGACAACCCATATATTTAATAAATATTATTTTATGATTTATATCATAATGCTATACATTATACAAACTAATAAAGTCACGATTTCTATTGTAATATGGAAAAAGGTAAATGATAAAACAACTTGAAATATTAATATAAATATATTAACTAAAACACCAAAACATGACCTTAAATTTCCATAATCTTCTAAAACAATATGGGATAACCTGTGGATTTACATAATAAAGGGGCGAAATATAAATACCATTAAGGGAATAATAAAAGAATAACTTGAAGAAACTAATACGTGTTATTCAATATTCATATCATGGTTGCCTAGGAGGGGTGATAATCATAAACTTATAGCATCAAATCATGATATAAGATGATAACAAAAAGGCAACATAGGAATGTTGCAACAACATAAAACCCAAAATCATAAATATAAGACAAGGATAACCACTAATAGATAATAACATATTATGATTAAGAGATCCTATCATGCACCATACATGGTGTCTCATGAGATAAAATAATTAACCAAAGAATTTGAGAGCTCTATAATTCTGGTCCTACCCGTCATATTCATATCAGGTACATGTAGAACATTTCCACATAGATTATACAAAAACGAATATCATTAATCACATATAATTCCAAAATTAAATAGAATGGATTAAAAACATGGATTTACTTAATCAATGATGTATGGTTATATCTATTTGAATACCCTTGAGCAGAAAATAGGATGAGTAGTAACTACACAAAACTCTATCATTAAAAATTCAGGATAATTTCAGTCGCATAACAGGGGTACATGATGATAAAAACTGGTAAAATGATAGTGAATGGGGACTCTAATTACCTTCAAATCATAATTAAAATAATAGGGATGTTAATAAATATTTCCAAATATGATAAATTGGAAAAAGTCATAATATAAATAAGGTGCTTGAATAAATAATAAAAGGAGATAATCTCTTTCCTTGGTAGTAAACTTATAAATGATTAGGAAGAGTTTAATAATAGATTTAGGTATCATTTTGAGGGATATATAGTGGTAAATTAAGAGTAAATTCATGATAATAGGGTTTTGAGTGCAAAATAATTGCGAGTTAGGTGGATTTTTATTGAAAATTTTTGGAGAATTATTTATTAAAATCTAAAATTTTGTTTTGGGATTTATATGATAAAATAATACATACTGCTAACCATCCCATGGGTTTTCCCAAGTTTTCAACCAAATAATAATTGATTTTGTAATTTTATAACTGCATGAAATTAAATCATTAATATAAAACTTGTGGTGATTTTGAGGAGAGTCGTGTTTATAAAGAATTAATTTTAAAATCTTAAAATATAACATAGGTATTCGTGGATTCATTAAGGGTTTTTGAATTTAGTCAAATAACATCAAAAATCTATTTTTAAGCGGGAAGCAGAATTTTGGTCATGGATTCTATTTATATCTTTTATTTCTTCACTTTTTAGATATCATTATTCCATGATACGTATCATATAGTTTTACCATATATAATTTTTACCCAAATATTCAACTATATGAGAAAATTAAAAAAAATAATAGTTGAATAAAATAAAATTTATGATTTAAAAAATATTTATTTTATCAAAATAACTCTATAAATATAAGAATTTAATAATTTGATTCAAATGTTCCAATTTATTGAAAAAATAAACACTCTTTTGATAATAATAGTTTTCTTTCCCTTATTAAAATTATATTAGACATCATAAAATTTTATTATAAATAATAATTAGTAAATATTATTAAATAATAATACTTTATTTAGATGATTTTTATTTCAAAATTTCATTAATTCATCAAAAATAGTGCCTTTATAAAAACTATACAAATCCCAAAATTACATTTTGTGATTTATTGTATCAAATTCTTGTTTTATCAAAAATATTTTTTAATCATTATAATGTAACAATAGAATATAAATAAAATCATTTATTTATATAAAGGAAAATAAAATTCATATTTTTATTTTCAAATACAGAGACTTTTATTAAACTTGTGAGATTCTGAAGGGTATGGTGTACGATGGTAGAATTTCATCACACTTGTTCGAAAAAGATAGTTTTTTTCTGTGATCTAAATGAGAATTAAATTATATAATAAATGGTTCTGATTGCAATTCATTTTCTTAATCTTAATATGGATTTATTCATGGAAAAATAAAAGTGATAATATCTCTTTTATAAGCTCTGATAAATGGTCTTCATAGGGTACTATTTTACTGGTCTAGGACATCCCGTAATTTGTCTATATTAATTGGATTTATGATAACCATATATATATATATATATATATATATATTATAATCATATTTTCACTGTATAAATTTTAAATATAAATGGTTATGGTGACTAATGGTATTTTAAACTTAACATGATATAATTTATTATGGTCCAAAATAAAAATAAATTAGGGCATGCGTTTTTTATAATTTCATTTCTCAATTGAGAGTTTACTCATTAAAAAGGGAATTTTATTTATTAATGTTCATTTTGTTACAAAAATACTTCTGAAAGAATGGTAATTTAAAATTCCTAAATTCCATATCCATTAACACATCTTCCTTCTTAGTGGTTTTAATTAATGATCTCCACTGGTCACCACCTCCCTTTAACCAATATAAAAACTTGATATTATTCTTCCTTTCACTATATCCCTATAAAATAAATTTCTTCTGTAAAGGATTAACCCATTTCTATACCTCTAGTATATCAGGGGTTTCATTAAAATAATGATATTTTTTATACATAAATAAACAAAACGTTTTCACACCCTGATTATGCAAAACAACATGTTACACATGAGAAGGTTTATTTTTCATAACCTTGGTCTATAGCCATAATATATACATAATATTCTTATATAAAACTTAATCTCCATTAACTTTAATGGATTTATTTCTCCAAACTTATTAAAATGTTGTCATGGTTAGTATTTCTTACATTACGAACCAACAAAAGTTCGGGTGTATAATTATCTTATCAATGAATAATACTACGAATTAAAAATCATACAATAATTTATATTCATTGATTATAAATAAATTTATTATAATCTATGAATGTTTCTATAATATTGTATGGGGTTGAAAAAGGATTCTATTATCAAACTATATTCTTCTAAAACTAATTCCTAAGGTTTTTACTAAACATCCTCTGATACCAATGGTAATAACCCCAAATATCATTCCATGGTTCCAATGATTATTTTATTGCATTGGTATAGAATACACATATTCCAACACAAAGGATCCAAAATTTTAGTAGAATGAGGATAGGTATATATTTATGAGTTTTATAGAACATTTAATAGTAAAATAATATATCATATGAATATATAAAAACATTATTATTAATATTATAATAAAATTTTCAAATATAGAAATATTATTGGTTTTTAGGGGAAATTAGAAGCAATATAAAGGGTAAAATTATATTCTCATTAAGGGGTAGTCTACAACGAATGCTATTATAACATGATCATGTAACAATATATATAGAAGGAACAAATAATTAGAATAATTCCATAATGAAATGAATATATGAGCATAAAATATTCTTGGATAAAAAATAAATTCACAGATAATTGTAACTGATCACATAAGGAAGACAATACATAATTAAAGACATCTTAAACATACCACCAAGGACTTATTCCAAGACATCTTACATAAAAGGTATGGATACCTTCATTACCCTATAATAGTTTTCTCATGAGATAAACCATTTCACCAAGGTGATATATAATTCTATCCCAACCCATCACATAAAAATAAAAAAATATTAAATAGAATAATATTCATGGAATGAAAGACATAAATTCATAGAAATAATTCTCAATGGGACATATCATACACGATTTTCCCATATAAAATAAATAATTAAATTGTATGAAAACATTTTCCCCAATTAATTATTTAATAAAGATATTTTTATGAAATAAATAAACAACAACTAGATATTCACATTTTTCAAATAACATACCTTAATAAATAAATAATATAAAATTTTCGATATTGGGTGCTCATAAAGACTCATAAGATTCATGTAAATTATCCCAAGAATATCCCTCGTGAGTTTCAAACCAAGTGCATAGTTATGTTCCCTTCACTATGAAACTTAATGATGGTCGAGAGATACTGAATAACTATTTTATATTTTATTACACCTATATACATATGTTCCAAAAAATTTCCACTTGTATATATTCAAAAACATATTTATTTTATTTTTAAAACAAAAGAAAAATCACTAATATTTTTGGATGGTTTTATGGTTACGAGATAGATTTAGAATTATAAGGACATATAGATGTGGTATAATAAGAGAGAATACTGATCTATCATTGATAAAATAATCAATAATTTATTAAAATGCATTATAATAACAATACATATTGAAATTAAAAGGGATTTAAATATATTGAAAAAAATAAATGAAGTTGAATGATTAAGATTTCTTTCGTAGACATAGTAACAACATTGAAAAAGGCTATAATGAGAGGGGGTAAGTAATAACTCATTGGAAATATTTAAAATAATTTATAATAACCAAAAATTTAAAAAAAATTATATAATTAATGTAATTTTAAAACCCAATATAAAAATGGAATTATAATTGAAAATGAAATAGTAGGATTAAGAACACTTACATCTACATAGTCACAACATATAAAACTTATATACTAAGAGTGGTTAAGTCATATGTAATTGAAAATATATATAGTGGATGATTATAACCTATGGTGAAAATATTTTTTATAACTAAATATTGTTTAAAAGACATTATAATAATGGAGTTTAAATTAAAAATGAAAGAAGAGGATAGGGAAGCCTTAATTTTAAAGATAGACTCTTAATGTTGTAGAAAAAGACATTAGAATCTAAAAAAATCCTTAGAGTGATTCTAGAGAGATAAAATGAGATTATGGATATGGTAAAAAATTCATGAGTAGTAAAGAATGAAATAATGGGTGGGTATTTATATAAAATATGGGGGAATAATTAATTAATTTTTTAACATTGACCATAGAAATCTATGTAATAGAAAAAGAAAAAAACTGTCTTACAAATGGTTTAGATTGACGGTTTTAGGATAAAATTCATTTTTTAATATTATAATGAGTTTTTAACTAAAACAAACTATTTTATATTATTTTAGCAATGGAAGTGAATGTTATATATAATATAATATTTTAAATTTTAAATTTATATTTTAGAAATTGGAAAGTGGATTATAGGTTTAAAAAATGTTTTTAATTCATTAAAATAATTAATATTAATAAAATAACATATATTTGGTCTAGGATTTATTTATTTTAATTTTTTCCTTACTTTTAAATTACTATGATGTCATAATTATTGTCATATATTTTTACTGAACTTCATTATTTAGTTGAAAATATGATTGTGTTGAAAAATAATAAAAATTTCACCATTGGATAATTTTGATGTGATGATATTAAATTTAATGTACTTTATTTGAAACAAATATTCTATCTATGATATATTTAAGTACTAAATTAAATTATTACATATTAAATAAGTTATTTGGCTCTAAAAACTAAAAACCCCATTTGTTTCCTTTTTTTTTTATTTTTATCTATGATATATTTGAATAATTATATTACTATTAATTACTAAATATAACGTATTCATATTTTTATTTGTATTATTTTCAAATGAATCTATTCATTTAATCAAGAACGTGTTTTAATTACTATAATATTACCATTATAAAGGTCACATTTTCAATAATCATATTCCAATGTTTAGATTACCTACAGTCTAATTCTAATGAAATGATTCTAGCGGTCATATTAATCCTTATATATTGTTCATTGTGAATCTATAATTTATATACTTCTCTTATCTTCTAAACCATGATTTTTTTATATTTGTTTTTTTTATTATAAATGTGTCTCATATATGGATATTCTTTTTCAATTATGGTCATTAAGAGTTCAATATTATAGTGCTAAAATATATTTTTACCTATATTGTAGTGCATATTTTTTCATTATAATATATTTAATTTTCTAGTATTATATATTATTTCATTGTATTTTACTATTATGTGGAAATAATAAAATGTAACTTCTGCAAAAAAAAAGTTTTTTTATTTATAATCGTTAAATCTCAGGTGTTATAGGTATTGTGTAATCTCATGCGATAGAGTTATGGAATTAATGATATAGATGACAAATATAATGTTTTAATCATTTGAAAATAGCCTTCTCCCTTCTCAAATTGAAGGTTTTATGGTAATTTTTTTGTTTTATGTAAATATATATTCATGTATGTAGAATTATTTATTGATTCAGATATGTAGATAGAGATTTTAAATTAATTTTAATTTAATAATATTGTAATATTTTTTAGAGTGATTGAAGTCAACAGAACAAGTATCATTTTACTAAATATATTTTAGATTTGAATTTATTGTTATTTCAATGATTTTATTAAATGACATATAACATTGTAATATATTTTTAAAATAGTGGATAGAATTTGGATTTATGATATGGATGAGACCACATTCCATTTTCAAATCATGTTTTATTTTTTTAGACTTTTCGTTTTACAATGATTCAGAGATAGTTCATATATACTGCCCATGTTTTAACTATGTTTTAAAACCTTACCTAATTCCACAATAAGTTATCTAATATATATCAATTTTTTTCAAAAAAAATATAACTTCTGGTATCATAGTGGAGATAAAATACTATCTCAAATTATCTATTATTGAAATGAGATAATGCGATTTTATAATTTATTATACGATCAATTTAAATTTATATATCATCATGAGTAAAAAATGTCTAATGCAAGATGATAATGATATGATCATATATGATGTATGTAATGAAAATGATAATGTTGATATATTGAGAAAATTAAAGGATTCTATTACAGATCCAATATGTTGCTAATATGGTAAAATGAAAATGATTTAACTTTTAATATAAATTTTTAAGGAGAAAACCATATATGGAATTTCTTATGATTTCATCAATTATATTATTGACATTTTTAAGGACTGAATTCCTGATGATGCTGATATTCCCTTAAAAAATTATATATAATTTAATTCAATTAATATATATAGATTTTCAATAAATAAAATTCTTGCTTTCCCGAAATATTTTATCTTAGGCTAGGACTAATCCACTGACCTAAATGATTTTATATAATTTGAAAACTCTTAATTTAAGCGACTTCCTAATGGAAAATTATCTTTTGTTCCATATAATATAATGTGGCACTTTACGTTGATTTTTAGGATCCAAAGTTTTTTCATGTCTAATGTAATATCAATACATATATTATGGCATGATAATGAGATATATAATAATAATTATGAGTTCATTTATCAGGATGTTGGATTATCATGGATGACATTTGAGGCTCAATTGCCTGATTTTTGTAGCTAACAAGCATAAGTTTAGGTTTCTTGAATATTGTGACAATTTTAATCTATTTGGTTATATACATACTTTTCACAACTCATAACTAGTTATCATTCATATTTATAACCTTCCTTTTCGGATAAATATGAATCAACCATTCCCTTTATTGAGTATATTCATATATTGGGCATCTAATCTTTGAAATGATATAGATGTATACTTGAATCCATTAATAAAACAGATGAAGAATCATTGTAATGTGGGTATTCAAAGATAAAATTATGGTTCTAATGATATATTTTATATGTGTACAACTCATCTATGGGTGGTAAATTATTTTCCATATTATGGAATGATGATTGGTTAGAGCATGAAGGGAAAAATTTTCTATCCTATTTTTGTTGAATAATACTATATTGATAGGGCTTAAATATTTTCATAGTTTCAATTTCACAGTACAATGAGGATTCATTACAATGGATTACCTATATAGGAATAATCATTAATGTTTTTAAAATACCATTGATACTGAAAATCCAAATATATGCATGAATAAAAATTATGCGATTAATGAATTTAAATATATTAGTTTTTTATCTAGGATAGTTTAGATGAAATATAGATTGATGGAAAATGTTTTCTCAAAATCCAATTATAATTGAAAGAATAAAGGTATCTTATTTTATTTTTAATATTTACCAACCGATTTATTACATAATTTTTTAGACATGATGCACATTGGAAAATTTATATATAAATTTTTTCTTTCAATTATTCTAAATTTAAAAAATATGAAAAAAATGATTTATGACCTTAGTGTGACTTGGTGGATTGAAACATCAAATCCAAACTCCATATTATGTGTATTAGTAAAAATAATTGGAGAGTTTATTGTGGTTCTTATGTGATGAAATGTTTTGGAAAAATTAAAATTTATATGTATTAGAGACTATTTAGGTATATGATGGCTATTCAAGAAATATATCAAATGTTTCAATAGAATAGAGTTGAAGGTGAAATATTTAAAAACATATGATTATCAAATCTGTATTCATGATTTGATTAAATAATAAATCCATAATCTATAGTCCAATAATGTAATGGTTAAAGTGCTTCAATTGTATCATTTTTATAGAGATATTTGTGATAAAAACACAAAAACGTATTTTTTTCAAAAAATGTAGAAAGATGCACCATTAATTTTGTGTGAGTGAGATATACATTTAGTTTATAAATATTCACATGCATGCTAAATATAAATATCCATATTACATAAAAAATTAATTTTGGAGGACTTATTTATTTTTAGACTTATCCAATTGATATACAAATGTACACATTGATGTCATATATCCAGAACATGAAACATTCTTAAAGTTTCATTATGAAAGGTTAATTGAATCACACATTTATGGATTTATGTTCAATTTATTTGGATGATGTGAGAATGATATGTAAACAACCAATTATAAATGAAGATGATACATATATGAAAATTTAAGATAGTTTTCCATCAATTCCCTAAATAACTAGAATTCTATTATCATACACATTGGAAACATTATGCCTTAAAGAGTAGGAGATGGAACATCAAAAATTATTATTTATCTTTGATTTATTTGATGACTACATTATGTTTTTTAATTGGGTATTTGTATGTTATAAAATCACATATAATATTACGTATTGTTTAAACTATTTCTTCAGGTAATATAAAAATATTACATATAGAAATCATTGTTAATTACCTTTGATAAGATGAGATGATTTTATTATCAAATAATATCCTTTTTTGTTGAAATAAAAGGTATAATATTATTAAAACACAACAAAAAAACAATATTCTATTATATTTTATTTATTGAGTTTACCCATTGAATCTATATCTTAGTTAAAAATATATTTGGCTTTTAGATTTAATTTTGTGGTTTTTGAATGAAAATAAATTTCAATCAATGGTAATAAATTAATTATTACTGATAGAGAAGTGACCATGAGAGAAAAAAATAACAATGTTTTGGTAATTAAAATGATTAAATATTATTCAAGCGCATCGGATAGTAGGCCTCAATATGAAAATTTATATTGTCATAGAGTTATTGAGAAAATACTAATATCATAATATTAATCCCATATTTAATTCACCCCGATTTAATGAAAGTGGATTGATTCAATGATTATGCATGTAATATTTTTTAATGAATCCACATTTATAATTATTTATATGACTAACATCTTAACTAACAATGATCCACATACTTCAGTATCATAATAGAACAATGTTATTTATGTGAATGAACATCTATTACAATATTTTTTTATTATTATTATTATTAATGTAATATTAACAAATATTTTCAATTATGGTGCGGATGAAATTGATTGAATTTCTACCACCTTTGGATTCAATAAATTTAATACTTATGGTGAATCAAATAGTAAATTTTTTAGTGTTGTTTGTGTAGGATAGAATATGTAAAAATGAGATGCTCAAATACAAGAGGGGGGTGAATTGTATACATTGAAAATTCCTTTAGAACCTTTTATGTTAAGTTTAACAAGGTTAGAAAAACATTTACAAGACCTCTTAAAGAAACCCTTTCTAATTTCTTAAAAGAATGATTCTTACTTAAAGATTATAGAATCTGTAATATAATAAGAGTAATGGAATTTAAATGTATAAGGAATCTATACTTTCTAACATTAACGAAGTTACAAATACAGTGGAATTTAAACAACTTGAAATAGGGAACAAGTAACAATAGGATTCTTTTAAACCAAAGAGAAGGGTATCCAACAACCTTGGATAAAGGTTCCTTGATTTACACTTTCAAGAAAGTCTGTCTTACCCAAACCCAAGTAAGCCCTCAATCTAAAGATCAATATCTATCTTGTTATCCCTGTAAGACCTCGATTTAGAAGAAAATCAGAACCTCTGTCTTCCAAACCCGGAATCCCACGATTAGCACAATTGGAGTCTTCACTAAGCATGTCTAAACAAGTTGTTCATTCTTGAATAAGTAGTTCATAACATCCTCATGAATAACTGAGATTTATAAGATCCTCTCTCTCTATAAATCACATCACAAGATTGTTTTTTTCAAGTACTTTTCTCTTTCAAATGAGCTTGTATTTTTAAGAAAATTTTTGCAACGTTTGACTCCTCTCCAATGGTCACATTTTCCTTAAATTTCAAAGGGACCTAGACACGTGGCATACATACAATGGTTAGTTTATAATATATTTTACAACATCATTTCAAGTAACATAAAAGATGATAAGTATAAGAGAACTTAGAGCCTGACATCATTTGAATGATAAATTTAAATAACACTAACATTGTCAAGAAAACGTAATCCTAAGAAACTAGGAAACTGGATTCTTAGAAATAACATTATCAAGAAAACGAAATCATAAAATCGGATTGTGAAACAGGTATCTCATTTATTCCAGAATCAAAATCATAAAATCAGAATCACATATAGACTGGAATCAGAATCTAAAAAATGAATCACATATACACCGAAATCAGAATCATGAAACTGAATCACATATACACAGGAATCGGTATTGTAAATTTGCATCATATATACATTGGATTCGGTATTGAAAATCAGCATCATATACACACCGGATTTGGTATTGAAAATCGTCATCATATATACACCAAATTCGATATTGAAAATTGGAATCATATATACACTGGATTCGGTTTTGAAAACTAGAAAGACATATATGTAAGTATAACAGAATGGAAAAAACATAATGATATATCTGTAAGAATAATAGAATGAAAGTTCTGAATTTCAAAAAAAAAGAACTTAAAAAAATAAAACATAAGAAAAAATGTTTGTGAATTTCAAATCAGAAAACCATAAGGAATAGAGAAGTCATAATATATCCTTATTGACTCAACAATCGCCCCCCTATTGGAAAGATCAAACATCTTTTGAAAGGAATAATATATTTAATTAGATAAAAAAATATGAAAAACTTATCTCCCCTTTTGAATATGATTTTGGATGAATACCACTAACCCCCCCCCTATAAGGTTATGTTTCCCAAGGATCTTATTCATTATCTTTGAAGATAGGTTTTCTTAAGGGAATATCCCCCCTTAGAAAAACATTTCTCCTTAAAATAAAACTCTCCCTTAGTTAGACATTATCCTTTCTTTCCATACCCCCCCCCCCTTACTAGATTCTCCTTCTTAGAGATTAAATTCCTCCTTTAAATAAATTCTCCCCCTTTGTGATTTTCAAAAAGAGGGAAAAGAATGGAGAAGTATAAGATGTACCTATAAGGTAATGAAATAATACATTCAAAAATAAAAGAAATATATGAAAGAAACATTTTTAGAAGATTTTAGATATAAAGTCTATATTACTACAAAACATCGTAATGAAAAAAAGTCATCCACTCTTCTTCTACTCACACAATATCTTCATTATCAAGGCTTTAAGTTTATTTACTTCCTTATGATCTTATTCAAACTTCTTCAGTAATATCTCATGTTCCTGATTATTCTTCTCTAAATATAAGATCCTCTCTTCTTGAGCAGCCACCTTTCTTTCTAATTCATCTCTGACTTCCTTCTCACTACTAATAGATCGAGAAACAGAATTGAGTTGACTAGCTTTCTTAGATATTGATGGCTTGACTTTGTTAAACTCAGTTTCAAAAGTATTAAAATCTCCTTTTGTTGAATCCATGAAGTAACCAAAATGTATTATCTCTTCATTGAAAGCATCGGTACGATTAAATAAATTCTTGCAAGTCAACTTCTGAGCTTTGTAATCTATCAAAAGATTATTAAAGTTTGCTTCTTGATTGACAAACATGTACATAATCTTATTGGTAAATTCTGCCTTTTGATTTAGGGTCTCATGAATCATTTGACTCTAGGAATCTATGTTTGCAAGAACCAGAATAGTGCTGACCAAATTAATTAAAGATAACTTGACAAAACCATCTTAGACATATGAAGAGGACTCAGATGTCGAAAAATCTTTTCCTTTATCAACTCCTCTAGGAGGTAAGGAAGCTGGTCTCTCTATTATCTTAGAGGACTTCAGAGGCATTTTCTTATTAGATGGAGGAACAAAAACATTATTTCCTTTAAGAGGATCTTGGATATGAGTTTTTTCATGTGAAACTTGATAAACATTTATATCTCCCTGTTCATCATATTTATGAGACTCTTCCTCTTCTTCATATTGTTATTCAACATTTTCTTTCTCTGCTTCTTCTTCTAGTTTAAAATCAAATTCTTCTTTATCTTCAACTTCCACATATTTCTTGAATTCTATTTCTTCAACTTGTTCTTTGTATTTTTTACTGCAATAGATTTGGAACATGAACTCGAAGGAGTTCCAACATAATCTTCCACATCCTTTTAAGCACCATCATCATCATCTTGGATTATCTGGTCTTTCATCTCTTGAACTGGTTTTGAAAAAGCTAGGTCTTTCTTAGGTTTCTGGTTTTCTTGAGTGGAAACCTATTTTTTAAGAACATATTGAGATTCAAATACTTATTTAGATTTCTTTTATACATCTTTTTAACAAACATTATCTTCCAAATATTTATTCTTTAACTTCTTCTCCTTATTTTATTTCTCAGGATTTTTAGCTTGTATGATTTTTAGAGCCTTTTCCTTTGCAGGATTTAGACCAAAATAAGGATCCTCGTCCTTTCAAGTGGCTGCCATTTCACTTCACTTTGCAACTGTTGCATCTGAATATGATTTTGGTTACTTTTCAGGAGTAGGTGATGAAGTCGGAACAACAGGAGATGGAACTGGAAAGCTCAGTTCATCAAACATCCTTTTATTAGGAAAAGGCTTTGAAGATTCTAGAACATCACCCTTGTTCTTGACAACTATTTCGTTAAAAAATTTCGATTCTTGATTAAACTCTACATTCTTCCTCCTTAGAGTGTCGTCACTTAGCAACAATATCTTGAACGTCTTCAAGACTGATCAGCATGGAACTTCATTTCATGAAGACACAAAACAATTATCCTCAAAATAGTTGCAGGGTATATACAGATCTGAGATCTGATTGTTCCACCTTTTATTGCCTGAATGGTGAGAAATATGTACTTCACAAAGTTTATCATCCTTAATTTGACAAGAAAATATAAAATAAAGAAATCAAAAATCTTTAGAGAATCCTTTTCTCCATTTCATGGAATAAAAAATCCTTGCATCCAGAGAGCCACCATCTTGTGATTAATTGAAATATTTGTAATCTTTGGAATCTTAACATACTTAAGACCAAAAAAATCCAAAGCCTTGAATTTTTCAAAAGTTCCTTCTTTCTCAGGGAGTTTCGTGGAGAAAAGAATAGCCTTCCCTTAATATTATATGTTGAGAATATTTTCTACCTTCTTGTAGGGAACATTATAGAATTTATCATAGAACATAAACTTAAACAGATCCTTATCATATTTTTGGAAGAAAGAAACAGATCCAAAGAACTGAATAAAGAGGTCAGGATAAACCAGATCCTGAGATTTCTCCTTCTCCATAGAGACACTTTCCCATCCATTCAATCTTAACACCTTAGAAATAAGAGAGTCATATTTTTCAAAGAATATAGGGTATACTAACATTTCCCTAATGATTGACTATTCCATAATCTCTTTTCTAACCGATATATAATCTTCTGATGATTCTGGAGTCATTCAGGGTGATGGAGAACATCGGAATGATAGATTTGATGGAAACAGAACATTGGCACTGAGATCAGTAAATATGGTACAATATTTGAAAATGAGGCACCCCTTATATAGACAATGGTATGACTTTTCATCTTTTATATGATAATCAAATGGCTAACAATAACCTGATCTGATCTGATGATTGAGAATAGATAGAGAAAATATAAATTATGATATCTTGAAGTAATGTAAACAAGAATTTAAGAAATTCTGAAATATCAACAACTAAAAACATAAGATAAAGAGAATAAAGAGTAAGAAAGAATTCCTTTTGGAATAATATGAGAGATTTATTAGTTCTATAATAAATTTTCTTGGGAGTTTTCAAATCTGAAATTTTCAAATCCAAAATTTTCAAATCCAAAATTTTTAAATACAAAATATTCAAATAAAAGAAAAATATTTTAAAGAATGAAAATAAAGAAACATATGTAATCCCCCTGAAATAAGAAGTAATTTAATGCCAGGAAATTATTTAAACATGAAGTATATAAGAATGACTAACTTATAGAAATCATTCCTAGCTTTTGTTAAATATATTCAAATCTATCGGAAGGTAGAGGTTTAGTAAAAATATCAGCAAGTTGCTCTTGCGTTCCGATGAATTGAAAAATAATATCTCTTTTAAGTGTGTGATCCCTAAGAAAGTGATATCTAAAATCTATGTGCATTGAACGAGAGTGATGTGTAGAGTTTTTACTTACAATAATGGCACTTGTGTTATCAAAAATAATTTGAGTCTTAGTAAAAATCATACCATAGTCTGTGAGTGTGTGTTGCATGCACAACACTTGAGCACAACAACTTCCAACTGCTACTAATTCAGCTTCAGTAGCGAAAAGTGCTACAGAATGTTTTTTCTTGAATGACCAAGAAACTAAGCAGTCTCTTAAGAAATGACATGTTCCAGATGTAATTTTTCTATCCATTTTATAACCACCAAAGTTAGCATCCAAAAAACATTTAAGTTAAAAAACATTCATTGAGGAATAAAATAGACCCAAATCTAATGTTCCCTTTATATACTGGAAAATTCTGTTTACTACTTTTAAATGGGATTCTATCGGTTTTTCTTGAAATATTTTACATAAACATAATTAGAACATTAATTCATGTCAACTAGATGTTAAGTAAAGTAAGCTTCCCATCATACCTCTATAAGATGATTAATCTACATGTTTCTCTGAATCACCAATATCAAGAGTATTAGATGTTCCAATAGGAGTACTTATACTCTTAGTGTTGTCATACCCAAACTTCTTTTGAAGATATTTGATATACTTATATTGAGATATGTAAGTTCCCTCTCGTTTTTCTGAAATTTGAAAAACATGAAAAAATGATGACTCACCCATCAAACTCATCTCAAACATAGATTTCATAATATTCTCAAAGAAATCCGTTAAGGATTTCTGAGTTGATCTGAAGATGATGTTATCAAAATAAATTTGAATAATGAAAACATGTTTATCATTTTTCTTAATGAAAAGGGTTGGATCAGCAGTTCTTTAACATAGTTATTTTGAAGCAAAAAACCTGAATGTCTATCGTAACAAGCTCTCAGGGATTTTTTAAATCAATATCTTTCATAAGTTTATAAACATGATTAGGATATTTTGTATCTTCAAAGCCAGGGGGTTGATCTACATTGACTTCCTCCTGTAAATAACCATTAATAAAAGCACACTTAACATCCATTTGATAGTGTTTAAAATTGACGAATGCAACAAATGATAGAAGAATATGAATAGATTCAAATCTAGCTATAGGAGGATAGGTTTCTTCATTGTCTTTTCATTCTTGATGGTTATAGACTTTTGAAATTAGTCTTTATTTATTTATACCAATGACTCAATTTTTATCGCATTTGTTTCTAAAAAACCATTTTATTCCAATAACAGAAGTATTATTAGTTTTCTCAACCAAGGTCTAGAGATGATTTCTTATGAATTCATTGAGTTCATCATGCATAACCTTTTTCCAATCATCATCACCCAAGGCTTCTTCAAGAGACTTTGGTTCAAATTGAGAAAGAAATGCAATATGTTCAACTTCATTCCTTAAATAACTTCTAGTTCTTATTGGTTGATTAACATTTTCAATGATATTATCACTTGGATGATTCCTAAGTTAAAACTGACTTGGATTTTGAAAAACCTGTTCATCAACATAAGGTAGAAAATCTTCAAGAGTAAGCATTTCAGAAATATTTTCTTGAACATTATCCTTGTCTAAAAGATATTCTATCCAAGGTTGGTGAATAATTTTAGAAAATATATCAAAAAAGTATTTAGGTTGTTTGAAAACAAAAGAATTGGTTTTATCAAAATTAACATGTACTGTTTCTTCCATAGTAAAAGGGTTTTTATTGAAAACTCTATATGCCTTAGAGTTAGTAGAGTAACCTTAGAAAATTACTTCATCGGATTTGGGTGAAAATTTGCATAATTTATCCTTGGTATTCAAGATAAATACTTTCCAACCAAAAAATTTGAAGTTAGAAACTTTTGGTGTTCGACCAGTCCACAACTCAAAAGCTGTTTTATTAAGAAACAATCTTATGAAAACTCAATTTATAGTATAACAAGTAGTACATACAACTTTATCCCAAAATTTTTTTATGATTGAATATTCACTCAACATTTTTCTTGTCATATCTTGATGAATTTTATTAATTCTTTTGACAAAACCATTTTGTTGAGGAGTTCTTGGAGCTAAGAAGTTGTGAGTAATATATTTTTTTTCTACAAAAAGTTTCAAAATCATAATTTTCAAACTCTCCACCATGATCACTATGAATAGTTATCAATGGTTGGTTTTTCTCAGTTTTAACTTGAGCTCTAAAGATTTTGAAATAAGAAAAAGCTTAATATTTTTTTTCATGAAAATAGACCCATGTAAATCTAGTGTACTCATCAACTAAGAAATACACATAGTATTTGCCTCCAATACTTCCAGTTTGTGTTGGACCAAATAAATCCTTGTGCACTAAAATTAATGCATTAGAAGTTGTAACTTCACTTATAGATTTATAGCGAGATTTATGTTTCTTTCCATATTGAAAAGGATCACAGACTTTTGAAGAATCAATCATAAGATCTGGTAGATTTTGAACACGTTATTTCTTAGAAAGCATACTAAGATTTCATAAGTTACAGTGTCATAGTATTCTATTCCAAAGCCATGATTGATATTCAAATTCTCTAAGGAAAGGTAAATCTTGGCTTCTATGGTCTTCTAGGTTTAAGTTGTATACATTCTCATGCCGAAGGGGAGTGAAAATAAACTCATCCTTGAAATAGAGAACTAAACATTTATCATTTCTAAAATTCACGAGGTAACCTTCATCACATGACTGATTTATGCTTATGAGGTTGTGTATTTAGCCTTTTACAAAAATAACATTTGAAATAAAATCTTTACCAAGAAGAATCATGTTACCTATACCATCAATTTATCCTAGAGAGTTATCAGCAAAAGTTACCTTTCCGCCTTTATTTTTTAAAACCATCTTGAAATAGTCTTTGTTACCAGTCATGTGTCGGGAACATCCACTATTCATGTACCATAGGTTTTTGGTACATCCTTCATTTTCCAGAAAAAGAAATCATTATGTTTTCAGAATCCAAACATGCTTGGATACAGAATTATTTGATAATAAGAGCCTGGTTAACCAAATCTTGTTTATAAAAATAAGATTTATGAAACCCAATGGATTTTACTTTATTTAAAGAACAATTTTTCTTCCAATTCCCACCACTTTGGCATTTAGTATAAAAAGGGGCTCTATAAGGAATAAAATAATTAATTTTAAAAATAGGGTTTTCTTGAGAATAACCTAAACATAGATTATTACCATGAGGTCGGATATTAGAATACATCTTATCTAAATTTTCCTTACCAGAAGTGAAATTTGAAAGAAGTTTATTCAAGGAAAATATTTCATATTTTAGTATCAAGACTAAATTATTATACTTAGGGAAAATAGATTTAGAGTTAAGTTTATTCCCTAAAACACCTTTTTCTAAAAACAGATTTTTAAGATCCTCAGAAAGTTTATCCTTCTCAGAATTAACTTCCTCAATTATCTTAGGATGATTTTTTAAAACAACCTTTTTTTTGTCAAGAACTTTGGAAAGATCCAAAATTTCTTTTGTTAAAATATATTATCTAGAATTTACATTATCGAGTTTCTTACAAACTTTATAATTTCTCTTTTCAAGCAACTCAGAAAATCTAGAAACTTCCTCATAGGAAGGAAAATCATTATCATTATCTGATGAGGACGATTCTTCATCTGAAGAAAAACTTATATCAGGAAAATTTTCACTGATAGACATATTGGTTATGGATTCATCAGTTCGTACCTTAGCTATAAAATAATGATTTTGAAATGGAGCTCTGGTTATTAGACCAATATTAATTTTCCCCGAAGATTCATAATATGAAGAATTGTCAGTAGAATCTCCACCACTGGCACACCAAGTGTCATTGGATTTTAAGACTTTCCTATGATTTGATCTATAGAATGTATTATTGTTTCATTTAGAATTCCTATCTTTCTTGTATCTCTTCTTAATCAAGGGACAATCAGGTCTTCTACATTCATAACATGTCACTTATCCACCTTTCTTCTCTTTTCAATATTTCTTTTGGTATCTATATTGAATGTTCTTCTGTCCAAAAATCTTGTTCATCCTCCGAGAAAGATTGGATAATTCATTTTCTAATGTTTCACTTTCACAAGAGTCATATTTAACAATAACCTTCTTAGATTTAGATCTTGTAATTCTCTCTTGAGTCTTGTATTTTGTATGATTTGAAGTAGTTGTAAAATCATCACCTCCATTTCGATTCTTCTTCTTAATATTATCAATATCTCTCTTCATTCTAGTTTCATTTTGTAGAAGAGTTCCAAATAGTTCATCAAGAGAAATCTGAGTAACATTCCTATTCTCATCTATAGCAGTTCTCTTAGATTCACATTCGTTATGAATGATGTCTATAATCTTGTCTAAAAGAGCTTCATCATCTAATACTTTCTCAACCATGGATTGTAGGCTATTGATGATAGTCATAAATCTTTGTTTTATCTTACATACAAGTTGTTTATAAGGGAAGAAGAAACCCCAATACACAGCCCTGAGCATTACTCTTCTAGTTTCAATAAATTTGGAAGTTCCAAAATGAGTTATTTCAAGTTTCTTAAAAATACTATTTTCAGATTCACAAGAAGATATCTGGCTGTATATATTTCTAGTCGTGTAACATAGAAAAGTATTACATACCTTAATATTCAGTTGGTATTCCACCTTTTCTAGATTAGTAATGGTTCTATGTTCCTTATCAGGAATCTTATAATCTCCAGTTAATATAATGTAGTTGTCTACACCTATGTTTATCACAATGTTTTTCATTATATCTCTCCAGTACTCATAGTCATTTCAATCGAAGATCAATGGTCAAGTAGGATTGATATTTTCTAAATATCCAACATTAATGCCTACCATACTAAAAAGATATTTCTTTCCACAAAACTTTTCAGTAGTAAAACATTACAAAACAAATATGAAGAACTTAATAAAACAAAAGCTTTAATAAAAAAACTTATATGTGGATATAAGTTTTTTTGAAACTTCCTTTGAAACCAATTGTAGGATCGAGTATGTAAAAAAAAATGATGAAATACAAGAGGGGGGGGGGGTTAATGGTATACATTAAAAATTACTTTAGAACCTTTATAGTTATGTTTAACAAGGTTAATCAAACATTCACAAGACCTCTTAAACAAACCCTTTCTAATTTCTCAAAAGAAATATTCTACCATAAAACATATAGAATCCGTAATATAATCAGTGTAATGGAATTTCAAAGTATAAGGAATATATACTTTATATATTTAATAAATTTTCAAATACTTCAGAATTTAAACAACTTAAAATAGGGAACAAGTAACAATAGGATTCTTTTAACCCTAAGAGAAGGGTATCCAACAACCTTGGATAAAGTTTCCTTTATTTATACCTTCAAGAAAGTATGTCTTACCCAAACCCATGTAAGATTTCAATCCAATGATTGGTATCTGTCTTGTTATCCCCTAATACCTTGATTTAGAAGGAAATCAAAACCTCTGTCGTCCAAACCCCGAAGCCCATGATTAGCACGATCAGAGTCTTCACTAAGCAAGTCTGAACAAGTTGTTCATGCCTAAACAAGTTTTTCACAACATCCGCACGAAGCAATGAGAGTTTTAAGATCTTATCTCTCTAGAAATCACTTCACAAGCCTGTTTTTTGTCAAGTACTTTGATCATTCAATTGAGATTGTATTTATAAGAAAAATTTTCCAATAATCGGCTCCTCTCCAACAGTCATATTTTCATTAAATTTCAGAGGGACCTCGACACGTGGGAAACATAGAATGGTTTGTTAATAATAGATTGTATGAAATTATTCCATGTAACAGAAACGATGTCAAGTATAAGAGAACTTAGAGTCTAATATCATTGGAATGATACATTTAAACAAATATAACATTATCAAGAAATCATAATCTTACAAAATCCGGAAAATGGATTCTTAGAAATAACATTATCAGGAAAACAGAATCATAAAATCGGATTGTGAAACAGGTATCTCATTTATTCCAGAATCAGAATCATAAAATCGAAATCACATATACACCGGAATTAGAATCATAAAACTAAATTACATTTACATTGGAATCGGTATTGTAAATCGGAATCATATATACAACAGATTTGGTATTGAAAATCATCAACATATATACACTGGATTTAGTATTGAAAATCGGCATCATATATACACTAGATTTTGTATTGAAAATCGACATCTAATATAGTGGAAAAAACGTAATGATATATCAATAAGCATAACGGAATGACAATTACAGATAAATGAAAATAGAACATAAAAAATTAGAACTTAAAAAAAAGTGAATGTGATTTTCCAAATAGAAAAACATTTTGAATGGAGAAGTCATAATATATCCTTATTGACTCAAAATATTTAGTAACTAATGTTTTGTGGGTAATATATTGAATCAAACCTATGTATTAGTTCTTTTATTTTATGTTGACTGGGGTTTTCTATTTTAGTACTATCGAAATTTCATTAATTTTGGCTTATTTTTTTATCCGACTTGAATATCTTGTAAATTTCAATATAAGGTTGATGATGTCTTATTTATATGAAATTTTCAAATATTGAATTGATTTTATTAGAATGTAACAAAAAAATAAAATAGAAAGAATATAGTTCCATAAAATAAAAATGAATTGAAAAAATAATTATAAAATAATTATAATAAGAAAAGAAAAAAATCAAACCAAATTTTCTCTAACAAAAATGAATCAATTGAAAAAAATGAAATGAATGAACTCACTAAAAAATGAACCAAATAACCTAAATAAATGACAAAATTAACTAACTCAAAGACACATTAATGACCATAAAAAATATAAATCGAATGACCTAATAAAAATATAGCTAAATGATATAATCTAATAACCATAATGAAAAATATCATAATATAAATAGAATAAGATCAAATTGAATATAAAAAATAAATCTAGATCATACCCTTGTTTAATATTTCTACTTTTATTGTGTTTATTTTTCTATAACATGTATTTTTTATTTTTTATATTCATAACACTATATATAAGATGATTATATTGTGTGACTATTTATCCTTTTCTGGTTTTAATATTTGTATCCCTTAATTAAGACACATAATTTTTTCCTTTATAGGATCACACATTTATTAAAAATTTAAAATTATGTGGATATTAATTTTCCAATAGAAGAAATTAAAAAATTGAACATATATGAATGAAGATAATGTCTGATAATAATTTGTGCCTGTGATATATGTTCATTCATTGGTTGGTACCAATTGGGAGTATACTATTTCATATATATATATATATATAACTTATAATTAAATTTAATTAATCATTTTTTAAATTTCAACAAGGAACCACTTTTTAGAGGGAAACTATTATTTGAAAAGACTTCTAATAGTGGTGATCAACGTGTTGATTAGAGGAGCTGGGGGGGGGCTATAGTTATACATAATACTCATCATACATGATTATAGTCAAAACCATCATCATATAGACTGTGTAAGATAATTTCTTATCCAATAATTCCTTTAGAGACACATGAGATATTCCCACTGCTTATACTATGACCAAAATTTACATATCATTTTCAATATCTATATTTTTATTTTTTGATGATAGATCTCACTACCCATCTATATTATATTTCTTTCACAAACATATACTCTTTATCCATTTCCTACTACTTTTTTCTCTGTGATATTTACAGTTAATGCACATTTCACTTCTTCTAAGGAGAATTCTAAACCTCCCAAGTATAAAAATCATCATAAACAAACATTGGACTCAAAAATTACAATATAGTACATCAATACTTCTTATCCTAGGGATCTATCACTACCTACAGATCATCATGGATCAGTTATATGAACAAAACCCTAGTAAATTTGGTGATCACAGTTTATTTTCATTATATGTTGTTTTAATTTAATATTTCCTTTTATTTTTTCAAAGCTAGATCTATTACTATAAGGCTTCATGGATTTATATTCATGCGTGAAGTGAAGAACCACAACACATATGTGATGGTCAAGTAAAATGTGTAAAATTAAGTGATTTAAAAAATTTATAGATAATTTTGTAGTTTTAGGGAGATTCTTTCCAATTACTACGACATTATTACCATGAAGCCAATATTCTATAGAATCCATGAAAATTTAATAAATAATTATTGTTGGGAAAAAATATGGATATACAATTTTATTTATTTTAATGTTATATTATTATTGTATTTATTAATTAATATCTTGGTAGAATATTTATTATATTTTTACCTATCATGATGTTGTATGGACTGGATGAAATGGGGAATAAGTTGATCTATGAAACACATATAAAATGGGTTATATAATTGGATAACTTACAATATTTAGACTAGATTTATAGGATATTCATATCCTAAATTAGTTTCAAAAAACACAGTGTTGGAAAATAATTGATCATTATAAGAGTTCAAAGTTTAATATATTATTAAATATTGGGTTTTTTGAAAATGATAATGATTTTCATTTTTAATTTGTTTTGTGTTATTGAATATTCATCTTTCGAATCGTTAAAAATAAATAAAATAGGATTACTTTAAGTATCTCCACACTTTGGGGTAAATGATGATGCTAGAACATGAGAGGAAAAATGTACATTTCATGGAAAAATTTGTTTAATTAGATACCAATATAAATGAAAATCGATCATACCATAATAAATGGGTATGGTGTGACACATTTTGTGTTCCATTTAGACATAAAATGACTAAATCATATTTTAAATGGCAAAAAATATAGTTATTTTTGTTATATAACTAAAAAAATTTCAAAATATCTAACACAAAAACATTATCACAAAACATGGATAACACACTATAAATGACAACAAAACAAAAAGAACTCAACATTACAACAAATTATAACTAAAGCACAACAAAAACATTTAGAACACACATTTTTAAAACACTTCAAATACTTTATTTTTTAAAAATTTGTTCATATTAATTCAATGTCTTTTAATCCAAGATTTCACATAACCACCATGAATCCTTTTATAAATGATTTAACATTTATGAAATTTTATTTAATTATATCAAGGATATATTATATATTTTTAAAACAACATGAAAAATATTATTAAAATTTATTTTATTTTTTAATATTTTTTAAGAAATATTTATAACTTCTTTTCAATGGTGTTAAATAGTTATTGTAAAACTACATTAATTTTTTGTAAACAATTTTTAAATAGCTTTTAAAACTCATTTTGAACATGTATTTAAAACTTATTAAAAATTGTTTTAAAAAATTCTTTCAAACTAATTTTAAAACATATTTTATACAATTTTGAAAATATATATAAATAGTTAGACATAATGATAAAATATTTATGTTTATGTTATATAAACTGTCTAAATTAATATTAACATATAATTTTGAAAATATATTATCATAATATTAAAATATAAATAATTATAAGAATAAACTATATTTACATGATTGTTAAAAACTTTATTTACACATATATATTTCTAATTAATATTAACATATGAACATGTAAATTGATTCATATAATATGAACAAATATTCTATAAAAATATAAAAATTTAACTAAAGATGATAGAAAATAATTCAATAAATTTTAAATAAACTCTATTATATATAAATTCCTATCCCAAATAAAAAAAATTAAAAAAATAAACCAAAATGGTAAAATCATACCCTAATAGACTTGAACCAACCATTCATAATTAAAATTAAATTGAACCAAACTAAATAAAATCAAGACTTAAATAAAATAAAATTTAATAACTTGTTTAGAAGTAATAAAAATCATTTTTTTTTTGGAATATAACTAAAAAACTAGAACAAGAATTTAACAAAACCAAAATAACTGATATTTAAATAAACCAATCAATAATAAACCAATAAAAATTAATATGATCTTGTGTTTATCAATATAAGTTATACCAAATTAACCTATTCCAACTTTAATTAATAAGAATTATTAGTAATTATATAAAATGATTAATTTGATCTAAAATAGATAAATTAATATAAACAATTCTTTCCCAAATTTAATTCATCCAAACTTAGTTTAATTAGTAAGAAATGAACATGACCCAATAAAATAATAAAAAACTAATTTCAATGTAGCTTCACCAAAAAAAATAATTTTTTCATTTTAGTTTGATGTATCTGAGTTTCTCAAAATTAGGAATAGTAAAATACTCATCTATGAAATTTAATACAACTGGATATGGTTAATTTCAATTAAATATATGTTAATTTTAGTTAATTTTCTTTCAAAATATTTTATTATTGAATAAAGTTTTTATAAATTCTTTTTCATTATAGAGTATGGTTATAACACCTTATGATTTCATGAGAAGTACTATTTTTAATTTATTTTATGTCTTTTGTTTTATGCTATACCAATATTATCATGTGCTATACGCAACACCGTATTAGCTTGCAGTATACACAACACTATTCTTGGATCGTGTTACACAATATTTCTAGATTGTTTGATAGAAGTTATTCTATGCAACAGTGAGTGTATATATGTATATATATTCAATATATAAATGAAATATGGTTGGATTATATTATACAAAACCACAAATGAATCATTCACCACATGAAAACCTCACTTGGCTTACATTACATGCAATCGAAACCTTCCACGATAGTCTGTGTTGTACGCAATACCAAGTTTCACAAAACAAAGATATGTTATTAAAATATTATATAAACTAACTGTTATGAATAGTAATACCAACTTTTTGAAATTTTATAAATTTTATTTTTCAAAATGGACTTCATTTTATTATTCAGAATATCAATATTATCCTAGGGTAAATTTTTGGTATTTTTCTGAAAACGTTCAATTTTAGATGAATAGTGAAAAACACTAAGTTATTGGTTAAAACTGACTTTTTATTTAAATAATAATTTATTTTATTTAAATTTATTTTAGGTAAAAATAGATACATAATAACTATATAAGTTCAATTTAATTCATTGGAGTCATTTTATAATAGTTTTAGATATATGAAAATTTTACTGCATTTTTACCGTCTTTTACCCATCTCCTAGGAGCATTTGAAAATTTATAAATCTTAATTTTACCACTTCTGTGAGTGGAATTTAGATACTCCAAGAGACACGGTTAATATTCTGGAGTAAAATTTTCTTTAATAAGATAAAAATAATTTTTGGTGAATATTAACTTTTTACTTTTATTTACCACGGTTAAAAGTAAGTAGGGTAATTAAGGGTAAATATGATATTATTATTACCCTAACAAATGTTCTAATTCTATTAGATAAGTATAATTCAACCTAAAACAAACTTAGGAATATAATATTATCATTTAGGTCTACTTGGATTAGATTAGGACATTTATTATTATTTAATTCAAAGAATAGTTAAAAGTGTTTAAATCAAAGTTTAATATCTAAAACTTTTTTAATATAGGGTTATAAATAAGATAAATTTGACAATAAATATTAATTAGAAATAAAAAAATATTTCCTACCTAATGGTATTTTATTTATAATTTTTAGACATTAAATATTTTAATTTATTTATGACACAATGATGATGCAGTAATTACCTTATTAATGAAATATTAACATAATTGATGTTATAAATACCCAAATAAATGTAATTTGATACTTTTTATGAATTAAACTAATTTTATAGGTTAATATGACATGTTTTTATTGATTCAAATAACATTTTTCTAACTAATCATGCTGTTATGATTTTAAAAAAAATCAATTACCAAATAGTGTCAAAATTGATATAAAATAGTTTTTAAAACAAATATTATATTATTAATTGATATTCTATTCCTAAAAATCTAAGGTTCGTTCAAATGACTTATATAAGGTTATATATATTAATAATGAACCACTTGGGGTTCTTTTGGCTTGTTATTGTATGTTTATTAACCATATAATGTAATAAAACAAGAAGACACGGTAAAGGTTAAATTATATAACTTAGAGTTAAATATAAATGATAAGGTTAAAATAGTAACTTAAACTTGTCTAACACCAATTGGTTGAGAGGATTTAGACCCATCCCTGCTTTAGCATCAAAATAAATCAATTTGGAGCTATTATAAACCGAATATTACTTTATTATAAAATAATATTTTAGGTTTTTCCTAAGGTTCCCCTCTCCTCCCTTATAAAAGGGCACCTCCCCCTCTTCTCTTTACACAATTTTGAGCCTTTGAGCTTGGACAAACCCTAGCCATTTCCCTTATCAACTTCCCTATAAATATTATAGAAGTTCTATTCTCTTCAGAATACCAACTCTAGTGCCTTAAGAGGAATCATAAAAGTGGTTCGTCGAAGAAGACGAGGTTCAGATACGTACGAAGCATATTAGACCTAAGGTAAGGGATAAATTTTCCAATCTCATTTTTACCCGAGATTGTTTATTTGTAAGTATTTACTGGTGTAATATTTTTCATCCATGCCCATAAATTATTTTCATAAAGTGTTTAATATTATTCCGTGTATGTTTAATTTTATGTTTACCCCTATTTGACTTTTACTTTGTGTTATAGAATGAGTCTTTCTTTTGTTTATCATAAGAAGAACTTTTTGACTTTTCTGAAAAAAGTACGAGGAGAATGTTTTTTTACTTAAAGGGAATGAATAGATTTTTACAGTTTCATAATTCTTTATTTCCATGAAGCTTCATCTATAAGATTTCATGACTATTTTCAACAAAATCCTTTTATTTTAAAATTTGAATGCCATTTTGTGAAAAGAAAATGATTTTGAAGAAGAAAGGATATTTTTCTAAAGAATTAATTTCAAGTGTTTTATCCAAACCATTTTATATATAAGATGAAATTATTTCATATATTTATGTTTAAAGTATAATGCCTCTATGATTTACATTGTTCCACTTTTCTTATGATGAAATGATATCCATTTGTTTAATATGGATTATGTTATGATTGGATGATGTTTATGAAACCCATTTTATTCGTTGGGATATGATTCATGATTTATGATTGTGTTGTGTCACACATAAGAATAATTTCAATATGATATGGGTGGGACCTGTATCTCCCTCCAATGCATTGGGTAAAGATTTATATCTCATGAGATATACATGGCTGGAACGGTAAGTTAATCTAGTTCAGTGTTACATGACTGGAATGAGGAGTGAACTCGATTCAGAAAGGGACTATGTCCACTAAGTTGTTCTTGGAAGAAATGCCTTGGATACTATGGAAATAATATCATGTGATTAATGGTTTTCCACAATTAAATGTTTTATTCCCATCCAATTTTAGCATGATTGATGTTCCTTTATGATCTATTCCTTACGAACATCCATGATTTATTTCACAACTCATAACTTTGATGTTTAAACTTTATGTTCATGTTTTTAAGTTCAAATGTATTTGGTTTGTTTTATTTTCACCATGCTTACCCTTAATGATCATTTGAGAACACCCTTTATTAGTTTTCTTTTCCCCAGGATATAAAGAAATGTTTTTGGTAAGAAAAAAGAAGGGGAAGATCTTTATGGGAGCTGTTGAAGATCTTTAACCAAGATTAGAATATTATATTCCAAGTTTCCAAAGAAACTAAACTATTACAATCCTTTGGTGTATATTTTTGTTATGTATTAAGGATTCCAAAAAAGTAATGTAATGTCTATGTACGTCATGTTTTGGTCTCTACAGTTGGTATCATAGGAAAGGTTTAGTTAACCTTTTGAAACTAGGATCTGAAAAACATTAGTGAGATCCCTAGAGATATTTCTATGGTATGTTTAGTGATGTCCCTAAGGTTAAGTATACATATAGGTAATAGTCCTAGAATTATGGTAATGATATTAGAATTAAACATAAGATGTTTTATATTGAAGGTAATACCCCTTTATTTTGTTCTTTTCCCTATCATGATTTTTCCTCACACTATTCTTTTTGGGTTTTAGATGATGGTTGGAACCCGAAGGGACCATGTTGATCAATGTAATGTAAAATGCAATGATTGTCCTTTTTAACAAACCAATGTTGTTGGAGATGGAGTGGAAAATCTTATGACTATATTTACACAAGATATGAATCATTCTAGACTTCCAAATGTGCAGATAAGGGAACAATATTCTATTGAGTCCTTTATGAGGAAACGCCCACCTTCTTTCAGTGATTATCCTGATCCACTTGTTGTTGAACAATGGATTAGTACCATGGAAAAGATATTTTTGATACTTCTCTATTCATAACATTAAAAAGTTATTTTGGATATTTACCGGTTAGAAGGTGAAGCAGACCAGTGTTGGACACTAATTAAGAATACAAGTCCCCAAGATGAAATTGAATTCATGGAATGGGATGAGTTCAGGATCTTAGTTTTCAATAAGTACTTCCCTCATATTCTTCGAACAAAGATGGAAAAGGAGTTACTTGAGCTTAAGAAAAAGGATGATGAATCTGTTGGTATATACGATGTAAATTTTACAAGGCCTGCAAGGTATGCATCTGGCTTTATCATCCAACCTGAAATTAAAGTTGATCAATTCTTCAGTGGGTTAAAACCAAGTCTTCGAATGGAATTAGCTATAAGATACTTCAATACCTATGATGAAATTGTGTGTTGTTCTATCAAGGTAGAACCAGAATTTGGTATTACATATCCATCTCATGGTTTTGAAAAAAAAGAAAGATTGAGTTCAAGGAAAAATCGTAGAACAATGATGAAAAGAAGGTGAATGTTTCTTTATACTCAAAGAGTGGAAAGAAGCATGGTGGAGATTGTCTAAAAGGTACTAGAAAATGTTTCAAGTGTATAAAAGAAGGTCACCGAGTAACTGAATGCTGAATTAAAGGAAAAAAGGTTTCTGATGATGTGAATAGAGAAAAGACTACAGAGAACACTCCACCAACACTTCAATGCTTCAAGTTCAAGGGAATGGGGCATTATGCTAACCAATTCCCTAATAAAAGTTTTAATGATGATCGACCTCAGCAAAATCATAAGGTAAAGGACAAAGGTAAGTCACATGAGATCACTATTGACGATGCTGAGTATGACAATGATGTAGTGGAATGATTATGTGTTTATGTAATGGGATTCCGAAATAATGTTGTGGAATCTAATTTATATTATTATGGAATATTGGAATATCTATGTATTGGTTTATTATGGTTTTCAATAATAATATGGTACTGGTGACCATGATAAGTAATTAAAATATTTTGGAAAGAAGATGATATGTGCATAATGAAGGGATTAGGAGAAATTGAAATGTTTGATAGTATTCATGAGCTCAAGACTGATATAAGGACAAAGTGATATCATGGTTTGAGTATATAGAAATTTTGGGATTTTGGTATGTGGAAAGACTTAACTTTTGACAACATTAATGTTTTCGCAAAGGTTCTATGGTAATTCATGTTTCAAAAGAATACATGATTAAGGTATTCACATGTTTGGAATGTGACCAACAAGATATATCTTATGATATATGGGGGATAAATGATGGTATTGACTTGTTTGTTATGTGACATTTCAAGTAATAATTTTCTTTATACTATGAGATTGGACAAATGTATTTTGGATAAGCCTAAATATTGGAATGGATTATGTTGGAAATCAGATAGTATTGATTAAGTATAGAACTTTTTTCGATATTATTTATGGAATGTTATAATAATGTAGTTTTAGAAAAGGGGACAACCTGTAGGATGGGAAACAACCCGTCGCTTCAGACAATGTTGAGAGAATCGAACCCACATCCACAATGCGACATGCCTTTATTACCTACCACTGTCCTAAAAGAAGTCCCAGTTTGGTATAAATTAGTTTTAATTTATTAAGTGGTCTGATATATGAAGTATAAGTCCATTTTAGGAACCATATATGACTAATCTCACTATATATGGACTTATGTATATTTAATAACATTTGATTAACATTTGTTTGAGATAGATGGAATGACCTATGATTCTTTTTCATGATCTGCTAACACTTCATGATTGACAAATTCAACTTCATTTCATTAATAGATGAAGTGTAAACTGTTCAAGGAATGACCAACGGTGAGATTGTACCAAAATCAAGAAAGTATTTCTTCTAATTCCAATTTTTTCAAATTTAAGTAAATGATCTTAAAAACCAAAAATGTTGTCATATTTCCCTCATATCTGATTAATCAGATGGCACCTTAGATCATAACAAATTTATGGCTTTTTGATTATTGGATTTTTCATATCCATGTTCTCTACCACTCTCCATCAGAACTAGATGGTTAAATTTCTCTTCCATATACATATTTTCACTTATGTTCTCCTATGTGGAAACCCAGTGATTCGTTAATTTGGGTAACCATTATGTTTCATAATTTAGTTTTAAAATTTATGTTTTGGTAGTCCTTTTTACGATGTGGGTTTCTATTAAAGAAACCTTTAAGTAGTAAACCATTTATATCCCCGACGAAATTCGAGGGTGAAATTCATTTTAAGGGGGGTAGAATGTAACACACTGAGATTTCATGAGAAGTATTCTTTTTAATTTATTTTATGTCTTGTGTTTTATGCTACACCACGATTATATTGTGCTATAAAAAACACCGTATTAGCTTGTAGTATATGCAACACTAATCTTGGATCGTGTTACACAATATTTCAAGATCGTTTGATTAAAGTTACTCTACACAATATTGATTATATATATATATATTAAATGTATAAATGAAACATGGTTGGATTCTATTATATAAAACAACAAAGTAATCTTTCAACACACACAACCCTGAATTGGATTGCATTACACGCAATCGCGACCTTCCACGATAGTGTGTGTTGTACGCAATACCGAGTTTCACAAAACAAAGATATGTTATTAAAATATTATATAAACTGGCCGTTATGAATAGTAATTCCAACTTTTTGAAATTTTATAAATTTTATTATTCAAAATGGACTTCATTTTTGGATTCAGAATATCGAAATTAGCCTAGGGTGAATTTTTGGTATTTTTCTGAAAACTTTCAATTTTAGATGAAGAGTGAAAAACACTAAGTTATTGGTTAACCCCGAATTTTTTTAAATAATAATTTATTTTATTTAAATTTAATTTAGGTCGAAATATACACATAATAAATATATAATTACAATGTAATTCATTGGATTCATTTTACAATTGTTTTAGATATATAAAAATATTACTGAAATTTTACTGTCTTTTACCCACCTCCTAGGAGCATTTACAAATTTACATCAATCTTAATTTTACCGCTTCTATGAGTGGAATTTAGAAAATCCGAGAGGCACTGTTAATATCAAGGAGTAAAATGTGGTTCGATGAGATAAAAATATTTTTTTTTGAAAAGTAACTGTTTACTTTTTTTTACCACGGTTAAAAGTAAATAGGGTAATTAAGGGTAAATATGAAATTATTATTACCCTAAAACATGTACTAATTCTATTGGATAAGTATGATTCGACCAAAAACAACCTTATGAATATAATATTATCATTTAGGTCCACTTGGATTAGATTTGGACATTTATTATTATTTAATTCAGAGATGTGTTAAAAGAGTTAAAATCAAAGTTTAATAATTAAGAAAATTTTAATAAATAGTGATACATAAGATAAATTCAACTATAAATATTCATTATAAATATAAAATATTTCCTACATAATTGTATTTTATTATTAAATTTTAACATTAAATTATTTAATTTATTTATGACACAATGATGATGCAGTAATTACCTTATTAATGAAATATTAACATAATTGATTTTATAAATACCCAAATAAATCTAATTTGAGACTTTTTATGAATTCCACTAATTTTATAGGTTAATATGACAGGTTAGTATTTATTAAATTAACATTGTTCGAACTAATCATGCTGTTATGAGTTTCAAAAAATTAACTACCAAATAGTTTTAAAATTGGCATAAAATATTTTTTAAAACTGATATTATATTATTAATTGATATTCTATATTTAAAATCTAAGGGTTGGACAAATGAATTAGATAAGGTTATATATATTAATAATTAACCACTTGGGGTTCGTTTGGCTTGTTATAGTAAGTTTATGAACCATATAGTGTAAGAAAACAAGAAGACACGGTAAAGGTTAAATTATTTAACATAGAGTTAAATCTAAATGATAAGGCTAAAATAGTAACCTAAACTTGTCTAAGACCTATTGGTTGAGAGGATTTCGACCCATCCCCACTTTAGCTACAAAATAAATCAATTTGGAGATATTAGAAACCGAATATGACTTTATTATAAAATAATATTTTATGTTTTTCCCAAGGTGCCTCTCTCCTCTCTTATAAAAGGGCACCTCCTCCCTCTTCTCTTTACACAATTTTGAGATTTCATGCTTAGCCAACCCCTACCCATTTCCCTTATCAACTTCCCTAGAAACATTATAGAGGTTCTGGTCTCCTAAAAATAACAAATCTAGTGCCTTAAGAGGAAGCTTAAAAGAGTTGCGTCGAAGAAGAGGAGGTTCAGATACGTATGAAGCATATCAGACCTGAGGTACGAGATAACTTTTCCAATATCATTTTTATTTGAGATTGTTTATTCGTAAGTATTTACTAGGGTTATATTTTTCATCCATGCCCATAATGTTTTTTAATAAAGTGTTTAATATTATTCTATGTATGTTTAAATTTATGTGTACCCCTCTTTGACTTTTACTTTGTGTTATGGAAGGAATCTCTCTTTTGTTTACCATATGAGAAACTTTTTGACTTTTCTGAAAAATGTATGAGGAGAATGTTTTTTTAACTTAGACAGCATGAACATATTTTTACGGTTTCATAATTCCTTATTTCTAGGAAGCCTCCAATACCAAATTTCATGACTATTTTCAATAAAATCATTTTCTTTTAAAATTGAATGGCATTTTGTGAAAAGAAAATGATTTTGAAGAAGAAAGGATATTTTTCTCAAGAATTCATTTCTAGTGTTTTATCAAAACGATTTTCATCTAAGATGGAATTATTTCATATATGTATGATTCAAGTATAATGCCTCTATGATTTACATTTTTTCACTTTTCTTATGATAAAAAGATATCCATTTGTTTTACATGGATTATGTTAAAATGGGATGATGTTTATGAAACCCATTTTATTCTTTGGGTTATGATGCATGATTTATTATTGTGTTGTGGCACACATAAGAATGATTTCAATATGATATGGGTGGGACCTATATCTACCTCTAATGCATTGGGTAAAGATTTATATCTCATGAGATAGACATGGCTGTAATGGTAAGTTAATTCGGTTCAGTGTTATAAGACTGGAACGTGGAGTGAACTCGATTCAGAAAGGGACTCTATCCACTAAGATGGTCTTGGAAGCAATTCCTTTGCTACTATGGAAGTAATATCACGTTATTAATGGTTTTCCACAATTACATGTTTTATTAAAATGAAATTTTATCATGATTTATATTCCTTTATGATCAATGCATTACGTACTTCCAAGATTTATTTCACAACTCATGATTTTGATGTTTAAACTTTATGTTCATGTTTTGATGTTCAAATGTATATAGTTTTTTTATTTTCTCCATGATTTACGTTAATTAGAATTTTAGCTCACCCTTTATATGTTTTCTTTTCCCAAGGATATATAGAATGGTTTTAGGTAAGAAAAAAAGGGAAGATCTTTTTGGGAGATGTTGAAGATCTTTCACCATGATTAAAAGATTATGTTCAAAGTTTCCAAAGACACTAAACTATTACGATCCTTTGGTGTTTATTTTTTTCATGTATTAAGTATTCCATAAAATTAATTTAATGTCTATGTATGTAAAGTTTGGGTCTCTACAATGGTATTGAAAATTGAAGGTCTTTTACCTCTAGAAATTTTATTTGAAAAAAGTATAAAGAAGAAAAAAAGTGCTATATGAAAATAGAGACAAAAAACATTTCATGTTTTGTTTTTATAAATTAAAATTTGATTATCTATTTGTTATGAAAATATTTAATTTATATAGGAAGAAGTGTTATTTTGAGACCCATGATGATAATATAGAGGAAAAAATAATGCCAAAAAATCATTTTTACCACATATTAGGAGATAAGAACCTAGGGAGAGTATATTTTACCCGAAGGAAGAGTATTCTACCCATTTGGTATTGTCCCACATTAGATACCAGTAAATGTTCTGGTACTAATACTTTGTAAATGGATTGTGTAGAGGAATTGGGGGAAATTGTAGTGTAATTACCTAGCATTAAACATTACATATTCAGGTTTATTTGACTAGAATTCATTTTCATATATGCACAAATATATTTTAGGTTTTAATTTTTTGGGAATTTGGTCCTACATATTTTATAATAAACCCATAAATTACAGTGTGGTAACTTCTATTCACAATCCAATTTTCTACTACTTTTTTAAAATAGGATCATGTTTTCATTTAATAACACATCTTCACCATTTTCATCTTAAACTCATACTTGTCCCTACCTATCTTATGATTTTTTATATATTTGGGATGGATAATATAAGAGAATTATATGAAATAATGATAAATAAATACATTTTTTAGTGAAAAAACAAAAAACCCATAAAATAGTTACCTTTATCCCATTATTCTTTGATCTATTGAAAGAAATAATTTTAACATGGAAAAACATAATACTTACTCAATGGAAGATTTGAAGACTCATCACAATGATATATAAAACAAATAGAATAATGATGGAATCATTTTCATAACACTATTACATATGGAGTAACCCTCATGATTACAACAGAATGACAATCAGAGTTATAATTGGAGTAATCATCATAGTTACACTTGAATACCTGAAGTAACTATAATAGTTACACTTTAAATAACCATAATAGTTATATATGAAATAACCATTATATTATATTCTCATAATGTATTTGGGGAAACCTAATTAGTTTTATCTATCCCTTAACCAATACATTGGAGATCTATAGTGGGGGTCACACATCATATAATCTATATCAAGATCACTTTTGAGAAATAATTTGTATCAACCCATCATATATTCTATATCAATCTCACAAATTTCTCATATATAATTTCTGGGTACCAAATCATGAATAATTTTTTTTTATTCTTTCAGTTTTCATCCTAAAACCTTTTAAAATATCTATTAAAACCAAATGCAAAAAACTTATGAAAATAAATGTACAATTTCCTTATAAAATAAATTTTACAATTCCAAAATATAAGAAAAGGGATATAAGGTTTTTATTTGAATAAAAACAGATTTTTTTTATGTAATACTAACTTTAAATAATGGAAATGGTGGTGTGAATTGACCTTATGTCGTATATGTTAAAATAAAATAATATTTTTTATATCTTCTAATGAGAGTTAAAAAAATATACAAAATGAAAAATTCTTAAAAAAATTAATGAAATAAATAAGAAGAAAATATATACTATAAATTATTTTATTTATATATAAAAAATTTTATGAAAAAATATTTAAAAAATAATTATATAAAAGTAAAATAGAGTTTTTATGAAGTTGGTAAAAGTTGTTTTTAAAATAAATTCCATTACATTATGTCAAAATCATCAAGTTCATTATTTGTCTTCTTGAATAATAAATATAGTTTAATTAATAAATTTATTTACACCATTATTCATGTTTATTATTCCATTTATCTGAAATATTAATATTTTATGACAATAACTTAATTATTTTTGTCCATGTCGGATTTTTTGATGATATTCAGCTAACAATTCCCAAATGACTTTGGAAGGTTCAATATAGTAAATGAGGTTATTGATACATATTATATATAAAAATATTAATTAAATAATTATTATTGTTTAATATAAATTATAATTTTATGTTCAACTAGTGAATATTGTAATGAAAAATTATCTACGTAACATCCATTGAGACAGTAGGCTATACATAAGGATGAGTAACATTTCCATTTTCAATGATCATTATGGAAATAAGTTAAGATTTATTTATGTATTTAAAGTACGATCATATAATATTAAATTTAATATTAATTATATAAATAAAAATATATATATAATTCATGTGACATGGTAATGAAAAACAAATCATATCCCTTCATTGATGTGGTAGTCCACACTTACAAACAAACAACGTTATCATTTTTTAGTGACTAGAAATCTAAGAAGGTAAATTATATATTATAATAAAATAATGATAAATAATTAAATAATATTATATATAATCATTAGTTCCATCATTATAATCTAGTTCTAGTAGATGGTGATAGAAAAAAAGTTACATTAGTTCATTAGGAAGTAGTCTGTCATACACTCGAATAATGTTTTTGTTTAACATTTGATGGAATAGGAGATGGATATTGGTAAAGAAATTAAAATAATGACTTCTAGTTATATTTATTATACTGGTTTTATTATATTATTATGTTTCAATAATATTTTATGTATTTGGAAGAAGAAATAAAATTGAAATTTATAGTGTAAATTATACATCTTCTTTGGAAAATCACTATTACATAACACCTTAAGAGCTCTATGATTGGTATTATCACCAAAATAAAACATATTAGACATGTAAATATATATAGGGAAGTTATTTTATTACATATTTCCAAAACCATATGGGTTTTAAATTGTTTATAAATGAGAATAAGTTATGACCTCTTATAAGAGAGGGGAGGGGAACATTTTGAATTTTGTAAAATATTAAATCAATATAAATTAATTTTGATGTCAAAATGAATCCAAATTAATATGTTTTAACTATGATTATTATTCAAAACCCTTTGTGAGAATAATTTTCTTTATTTTTTTGATCACATTTTTATCCATATCTTTGGGTTTTAACCCCTCATTATCCCTTTTCACACATACCATGGTAGCAAGGTTTTTTACTCTTTAAGGGTTAAGATAGTTACCATAAATAGTAAAATGGACTATAAAAAGACCATGGTAGAAAATTATTACATATAATTGAAGATATTATCTAGTTCTAGGGTTTTTAAAAATATTATAGTTTTTGAAAAGAAGTGTGAAATTTTTCAATTTTATTGGAAAAAGATTACAAAGGTTATAATCACATACATATGAAGAAAGGCCATGTATTATAAATATTAATGGATATATGTGAAATATACCCATCAAATAAAATATTTTCAGGTTCCGTGGTCATTTTATAGTCTTGTTCATTTTATTTTTTACTTTAATTACCAAATTCACCCATAACCATGGTTATAACATTTACTATAGTTACTATTTATATTGAAAAAAATAAAAGGTAAATTTTTACAAAGTTATAAACTAATAATTCATATTATGGAATAATTTTTTCAAAATTCAGGATACGAATTTAAAAAATTTAAATTTAAAATTAAATTTTAAAAACATGATGGAAACCAATTTTTTAATTAAATACATTTCTTTTTAGTATTACATATTTGTATACCAAATTAATGTATAATATTCATTTTAAAAAATCCATTTGGATTATGTTAAATTAAATGGAACAAATTATATATTAAAACAAATCCAAAATAGATCATTGCATTACAAAAAATCAAAAATAATATAATATTTTCAATAAAAACATTATTTTTCAGTATTTGTTGAAAAAATGTTGTTTTTAAAATTCTTAAAATTTCATTGTATGATAATTTTAAGATTTTTAATTAAAATATTCATTTTTTATCAAATAAATTTTATAAATTTTCATTATATTAAATATAATATTTACTCACAATAATAATTAAAAATCATTTTTGAAGAAAACATATTTTTTAATCATAAAATGTCTTTTCTAAAAATTTAATTGTAATTTGTCAATTAATTAATAATTTTTCATTTATTAGGTACCTTAAATATATTTTACAATTTTCTAATTCTATTTATACCAACAAATTCAATGACTAGGCGTTAATAGTCACATTTTAATAATAATATTTCATGGTTCTATTATGCTTGATGTCACATATTTGGTTTTCTATTTAACAGATTGAATAGTTTAAAGTCATGAAATATTACATTATACTCACATTTAATAAATTAGTTAATTGAAATTTTAACACTCACTCAATAATCTAGGATTAATATTTGAAAATACCTTTATATATATATCAAACATTGTAAAACGAGTTAATAAAATTTCTTATTAAAATATGTAAATAGATGTAAGAACGTCATATGGAATAAAAAATAAATAGGTTTCCAAATAAGAGAAAATAAGTGAGAATTGAAATTATGGAAAATAAAAAAATATAAAGGATTAATAGTGATTGATATTGATTATGGTCATGAGAATTTTTAAAATCACAAAACCGTACATTTTTTATGGGCTAAAAGGATATTGGTTTCTCGATAAAAAAATAAAGATAGATTTTGTTTTTGAAAATCATTTCTGAGATTTGATATAATCATTTACCAAATATAATGATAATATAAGGAAATATACTTACTTGAGGAGTATAGTTTCATCCTTTAATAAATTTAAACCATAATCTCATCTGTTTATCCAAATGCTAAGTATGTAAGAAGAATTTTTCATGTTGGAAGCACTAGAATCCACTTATAATTTATCTTATAGTCCATAAATTTATTACAAGATATTTATAATATAATTATAAATCAACCAAAACAAAAATGGTTATGAAAAGATATTTAAATTCCAAAAAATGAATAAACCTTTATATGAAGAAATTCAACATTCATCTACATAATTCAATAGTAATAACAAAAGTTCAAATTAAACCATTCCATAAATAAGTAACCAATAAATTAATCAAAATATTCCCTAATCATATAATCTTCATGATATACTAATCATTTATATAAAAAATTTGGAGATATATAAAGACAAATAGAAATCACATATTCCTCAAAAATGAAATTCAACCTTCAATACTCAAATAAAAAACCACCTTTTTATGTTTCCTATAATCATATAAGCTTACCATGGTAGTGACCGTATTCTGAAATAACATTATTAACATATCAACTAAATAAATTTTTAATCCCATATTTATCTCTACAACAAAAATTTTGTTCCCTAAAAAACCAAACAGTTATTATTCAAATTATTTAAATAAATATTAAAAATTTCACACTAACCAGGATGTCATATATGTTTGTTTTTAGTGATGCACCCATATCACACTTTGGTTGGGGGTTTAAGTCCTACGTCATTGCTGGATGCAAAGAGTTGTCACACATCTTATGAATTATCCTTTTTTGAAAACTATATAATTCTAATAACATTACCATAAATAAAATTATCCTCTTAAAACATTTTAATAATACGAAAATCAATTTTTATCTTCTATGGTATTCTATATATCATATTTTCACAAGAAAAATTATATTAAATGAATATTATTTCCTTATCATCAATAAATTATTATTCCAAAGGTTTATTTTTCCATTTTTCATATTTCATTAAATTAATGCCTTTAAAATTTATCATGAGAAGGAAATTTTTGAATGTTGTTGATTATATCTAATATATATTTCCAAATTTTGGAAACAAAACCTATGATAAAAAATTCCTTAATTGTTTTATGATCTTAATGAACATTCTAAATCTATTAAGTTATCATCAATAAAAACAATCAAAAAATTATCTAAATGTTTTTGGAAGACTAAATTCATAGGATCCATAAATATAGTTGGTACATTTTTCAACCCAAAGGGAATAAGAAAAAACTCACAATTCTTATTTATATTATAAAATGTTATTTTCGTAAAGTTAACTTCCTTCACTTTAACTTGATGGTACCCACAACTTTGTCCAATATTTTAAAAAATAATCTTTCTAAAGTTATTTCTATATGATTTGATGTTGAAAAATATAAATAGGAAGTTGCAAACAATTTCACTACACCCTTTTTCATATATTATTATCGCTTCCAATTAGTTATATCCTTTGTCAGACAAATATATTAATAATGATCCATAAAAAACATTTAAAATACCATACCACTTTCTTATAAAACATGGCCTTACCAATACAATGATCTTTTTCCTTTTATTTTTAAGACACATTCCCTATATTATGAAATTGATAAAACATTTTATAACTAGTCCAATATTCAATGATATTTTTTACCAAACTCCAAACATTTTGAGGGATTACCTCTATACTTGTTATTTTGTTTAATTTATTTTTCTGACCACCTTTTTTGTTTGTTAATTTATTCAACTAAGAGCATAAATGTTCTATAATTTTCCATAAAAACTTTTTTATCACAACAAAATACGTTTTCATTGATTTTAAATAATTATATAGTCAGTTATTTTGCGAAACATGGTTTCAATCACAAAAAAATACATTAATTTCATTATTGGTTTCTAGAATAAGATCTAGCACATAACTTGAAAATATTGTGAATTTTTCTTCACAAAGAGCCCCAAATATTCATATTTTTTTCATCAATTCTATAAATTGCTTCTCCATCCTAAGATAAACAATATTGGGGATATTTTTATCTTGAAAAATATTCATATATAATTTCTATTCCATGTCAATAAGATCATATATCTTTTTCATATTGATAACCAAATACCACCATCAATCATATTCACCTTCAAAAGGAAAATCATAAAGAGTTACCATTTTTTAATCTCTAAAACCCAAGATATTGCATATATATTCTAGGGATTTAATATACAACTGATCTACTACTAGGTATGAAGAGCCACTAAATTCAAGAGGGTGTTGCCTCATAAAATGTTCCACTGTTTAAATGTTCCATAGTGGTATATCAGGCTACACTATATGATGGATACCACAACCATTTATAGCTTGTGTCAAATTAGTCTTCACCAAAAATAACTTCTCAGTTCTGATTCCAACCATTTTTGGTTACTGATTTTGAAGGGTATTTTCCTCTTAGTACCTTACTAATATAGGTTCAATATTTCCTCTATGGAAAACCATTATGAAGTAAAAATGTTTCAAAAAAGGAACATGGTAATCATATAATGTAGTAAAATTTCAACAAAAACATTAATTAAAATATTTAAGGGTATTCTATTAATATTACCATAACACGTAATGTTTTAAAATCCTTAATTTGATACCAACAATAAAGACCAAAACTTTTTTATCATATATTCTATTTATTTTGAATAGTATTTTCATACTTATATTCCCAAATATCTCTTGGTTTTTTTTGTTTTATAGAGTTGTGTTTTAAATATTATATAAGAAGAATATACATTAGAAAGGGTACACATCTGTTTAGTATACATTTTTACCATAAAAAATACCTTTAAAAAGAATTTTTTTATCATTATGACACATCTTCACCATTTTAATCTTGACCTTATCCCAGTCTCTAATCATTCCATGAAAAACATTTTAAAATGTGAGATGAGAACATAAATCTTTTTAATGGAAATTAAAATAAATAAATCCACAAGTCTAGTCAAAAAGGTAATACCCATAAATACGTAACTTTATCACATTATTATTTGATATTATGGAAAATTATTTTCCACAAGAAAAAGAAAGACATTTTTCTCAAAGGAAAACTTCAAAACCCATATAAAGCATAGATAAAACGTGTACGGAACATTTGGTATAATTTTAATATAAATCAAATATATGGATTAACCCTCACAATTACACATGGATTAACCACAATGATTGTACTTGAGTAACCATCTTAATTGAACTTGAATACTTGGTGTAACCATCAGAGTTAACTTTGAAATAAAATCTTGGTGATACTAAAAATAACTATCAAAATATATTCCGATAATCTCTTTGGAGAAACCTAATTGGCTAACTATACCACTTTACCCAATCCATTTGGGATATATAATTGGGTTCACAATTTTTATACGATATATAAGCCTCACCTATGATCTAGAATAGGGCTCAACCCATCTAATAAGTGGTATCAACATCAAATGGTTCTCATAAATAATCTGAAAGTACCATATCATGAATAATAAAAATTTATTCTTGAAATTTTCATCGTTAAACCATTAAAAAACGCTTTGAAATCTATATGAAAAACATATTCAAATTTCAAAAAACCATTTTTTCCCAATAAATATTTTCAATATCAAAATACTCAGAAAAAAGGAAATATGGTTTTTTTTCAATAAAACATGAAATATTTTAAAGTATTCCCAAGATAAATTAGTGGTTTCAATGGAAGAAAAGACCACAAAAACTATAAAAAGCGAGTAAAAACATTTTTTAGAATAATTTCATTGATGTTGTTTCATATATACTAGATTTTGTATTTTTTATGGAGAGTAAAAAAATTCCGTAAAAAGTTTCCTTTTGAAAACTGTTAAATGAAAATAAAAAGTGAAATATAGATTATTTTATCAATTATTTTACTTATATATAAAATAATAATTAATATATTTTTTAAAAAATAGGTACATGGATGAAAAATAAAATTTTAAGTAAAATATTAAAATATTATTTTTAAATAATTTCCCTATCCTTGAGTTCGAATCACCATGATCATTATTTTCCTTCTGTAATAATATTATATATTTAATTATTGAATTTATTTAGAAGAATTTTAATGTTTATTATTATTTTATCTAAATTATTTCCATTTTTAATAATTAGTTAATCGTTTTAGTTCACGTGAGATGTTTTGAAGACATTCGTTTCAAAAGTCCAAAATTAATTTTGGATTTTGACTAAGGTCAAATAGTTTATTATTAAATAATCTCACAAATATTAATAATCACATAATTATAATTTTATAAATCAATTTTATTTATAAATATATCAATTAAAAATGGTTATGAAAAATGAACTGTGTTACAAACCTGCAGACAATAGGACGTAAATATGTATGAGCAACATTTCTGTTTTTCATTGATAATTATGAAAATAAGATATTTTTCATTTTATCTATACATAAATATAATATTATCCTAAATATAATATTATGTAATTTAATATACTTATAAATATAATTATATATATCATTCATTTAACGTAGAGATGAAATACATTCCATATCACTTTGTAGAGGTGGTAGTCCCCACATATGTATGAACGACATTATCATTTTCCATTGGATTTAATGGTAAGATGTCAAATAATATATTATATATTAAAAATGAAAAATATATAAAAAATATAATATATAAAAATTAATTTTATCATTATTATCTAGTCATGAGACATGGTGATGGAAAATGAATTAATTTTTTTATGAGGTGGTAGTCCACCATACACACGAACAATAAATTAGTTTACTATTAAAGGGAATAAGACATAGATATAAGTTATTACATTAACATAATAACATATAATTATATTTAGGATACTTTTTACCTTATTTTATAATGGTTTAATAAGATTTTGTGGAGATGAAAGAAGAAATAAAACTAAAATATATGGCTAAAACCATACCTATTATTTTGAAAATATATTTTTCTTAAAACTCACAACCTTAAAGATTAGTATTCTAATGAAAATAAAGACTCTATAAAATTGTTAGGGATTTAGGAAATGTATTCTTGTATATATGTTCAAAACTAAATTGGTTTATGTTTTATTAAATGAGAAGAATTTGTTAACTTTTATATGTGAGGGGAAGGACACTTTTAGAATTTTTTAAAATATTATATTAATAAAAATTAATTGTCAGTAAAAATATTTAAATATGGATATTGTTTAGATAAATTAATATGATGATTTGTAAATATTATCATGAAACAAAATTAGGACATTTATGGATCAAAAGTTTACCATTTTCCTTCTGTTTTAATCCCCAACCATTTTCACAGTTACCACGATAATAGGGTTTTCTACTCTTTATGTGTCATGATAGTGACCATAATTGTAAAAAAGATGAATAAATAGAACATGGTTGAAATTTTCAATAATATATTGATCACATGGATTAATATAGTTTTCCTAGGAATTTTATATCATTTAATAAACTATTAATTTCAAAAAATGACAATAATGTTGATTTTATAACTCTTCATTTACATTGAGTTTTATACAACTAATAAAACTAGTTAAAATTAATTAAAATTAATCATTACTTATATAATATGAAATTATTATATAGAGAATATTTTAGTCAAATTAATAATTTCAAATTATTCAACTTTTAATATTTTTATTGTCAATAATTTAATTTTTCTTATATTTGAAATATTATTAAATCAACATTGTTTATTAATTTAAGTTAATTATTTCTTAATTAAAAATTTATAAATTAACATATCCTCTAGTTATAAAAATGTTAAAAATATTATCATTATTAAAACAATATGGTTACATTTTTGAATTCTGTTATAATAAAATATTATGAAGGTTATAATCAAATACAAATGGGAAAAAGGAAATATATTTGAACTTTGGATGAATATAGAAAAAATAAACCCACAAAATAAAATTTAGGAAATTTATATGATCATTTTATGTTCATAAGAATATTATTAGTAACTTTAATTAATTGGTTTATAATTTACAGTAGTGAAACAATTTACTAGGGTTACTATTTATATTTAACAATATTAATAAGGACCTATTTACCATATTGGGACCAATTTTTTTCTAATATAGAACCCATTTTAAAAATTTTAATAAATAGATCTGGAAGAATTTAATTTAAAATTAAACTGAAAAAATGCGATGAAAAATTGTTTTTTTATAAAAATATCTTCTTTTTAGTATAAAATATTTTTATACAAAATTCAAGTATAATTTTCATTAAAAATACTTTTATTGGAACATTTTAATTCCAAATTAACTAATTAAATTTTAAATCCAATCCCAAATAGAAATCAACTTTATAGATAATCAATATGTAAAAAAAGTCAATAAAATCTATTTTCTTCACTATTCATTGAAAAACTAAATTATTTAGAAAATTATAACAAATTTATCATAAGATACTTTTAAAATGGTGAAATAAAAAATTAAGTTCATTTTATAAATTAAATTTTGTTAATGTCGTAGATATTAAATATAATATTTTTTTTACAATGTGAAATAAAAATCAATTTTTAAGGAAACCTATTTTTAAAGCATTAAATCTGTTTTCTAAAAATTAGGCACATATTTATTAATAATTAATAATAAAAATTTAATTGATTATAAATATTTAATATATTTCAAAATTTAGTAAATAATATTCAAAACATTGAATTTAATAGTTTTTTGTAACGATCATATTTAAATAATATTTTTCATATTTTGTTTGTTCTCGGTGTCATATATTTTTCATGCTATCAAACATAGTCATTAGTTTAAAACCATGTGATATTACATGAAGATAAAAAAATGCCAAATAAATATCCATGAAGAAGTTTGAAAAAAGTCAAAATTATGATGAGATATTTATGAATTTTATAGTAAAATTATGTCTATCACTTATACTAGATACCACCATGGTTTTTGATGATCTTCTTGTTATCTGATGCATCAAGAGAAGTTTATGAAAGTCCTAGTGGTGGTCATAAAAACTAATTACACTATGATGGTGATATATATGGTGACGAAGATGAGGATAATGATGGTAATGTGATGAGGATAATGATGGGGAAGAGTATGTCAATGAAGACACCAAAGATAATGATGATAGTTGTGGAAAAGAGAGAGATACTGACCACCTAAATTTTTGAATGATATTTATGACATATAATGTTTTATGACTAAACATTATTACATATTTACATTATAATTTTTTGTAGTTATCAACTGGTAAAATGTAAAATAATATATATATATATATATATATGATATTTTAAATGTCTATTGTGACTAGTTCAATGCATTAATTTATTTATAGGTTTCTCTATATTGGTTGCAGGTTACTTAGGGTATCAGAGTTGGTGACTGGGGTTCTTAACAGTTTTGGACTCATATGGGAAGGGATGATGCTTTCAAAAGTAGTGTAAGGTTATACCAATTGTTTTTAATTAATTACAACATAATTTATACCAATGGTTTTATATAACCATTGGTTAGAGGGAAATAAGGGTGCTATATACCGAAGATTCCTTTGAAATTGTTAGTATAACGATATACCCATAGCCTTCCACCCAAATGTTGAGGGAACCAATGGTATAGTGGATTGTGTCTTCAGAATCCTTTATTCATTCAAACAAACATATTTACCTCATGTTTAACTCTTTTTGAGTGAATTTAAATTAAAAATTTATGGTCAATATATATTTTACATTTTATTCTCTTAAATATAATAATTTTTATTATATAACCCACCAAAACAATATCAATATCATTTATAAGATAATTTTTATTATTTAGTTTTGATATACATGATGCAATTTCAATTAACCGATCATACTTTATCACGACACAAACCAATTAACTTCAAAGATACATAAATGAAAATAATAAATTCACTATTAATTATTCTAGAGGATAACATAGGAGAATTAACCAATATTATTTTAATTCCAAAAAATATTCATCAAATTCCTTTTACAAAATGAATTTATTCTTATTTGAGTTAATTGTGGTATTGATTAATGAGACTAGTTTTCAAAAAACTGTCACTAAAAACCTAATTATCCTAGAAATCATGTAATTTTATTAAAATTTATTTGTATTGGACATATTTTTTAAACTTTATATTCCTCAAATTCAATAGATATTACATATTTTGAAGAAAAAACAACCAATGAATGATATATTTTATAACAAAAATTTATATTTATTTAACTTTACATACAACTTTGTTTCTTTTAAATCTTGAAAAAAATCCCCAGTAGTTTATATTAATTAATATTTATTATATAATAAACAAAAACTTCATTAATGAATTACACCATAGATTTATCCAAATACTCATAAAAATACTATTAATAATATCCATAAATATAGATGGGGCATTAATCAACTTTAAATGAATAAAAAAAATTCATAAGGACCATACTGTGTATGATACTATATCGTAACAACATATTCCTCATTTAAATTCAGTTGGTGATACTCATACTTGAGATCAGTTTTTGAAAAATTCAGGTCACACAAGAGTTGATTAAACAACTCATCAATGTCAGGTTATATATACTTAATCTTAACAGTGATTTTTTAGTTCATTATACTCAATTAAATATCTCATGGAACTACAGATCTTTTATAAGAAATAGAATAGGATCACCCAAGGTGTTGTGAAAGGGAATATATAACCCCTATTGAGAAATTATTATTACTCTTTTTTCAAATTACAAATGTTATATGTGATCCATTCAACATGGGGGTTTTGAAATCAAATCAGAATATGGAACTAAGTCAACAATAATTATACCCATCTGATCAGACTTAACACCTTGATCATTACTAGAATATATATATATAAATCAATTTACCAATGGTACACATTTTAAAGAATAAGTGTGACATGACTTTAACTTCCATATTTTATCAATTTTTTAGCGTTTTGATATGTTATCCAAGGTATGAATTCGATCTTATATAAAAACTGTAACTCATTCTAAAAAACAAAATTATTTCCTCTAAAATATATCCTAGCCTGATACAATGAACAAAAATGAATTCCAAGAATGACACCAATTTATATAATGATCTACAAAATGTTGTTTTTAGGAAAAATTATTACATATATGATAATAAGAATATTTCCTTAAATTCTTATTTCATGTATACCTATATAATGAGTTTTTTCCAAAATTTATTAATTAATTTCATGAAATGGTATTTCTATTTTACATAAAAATTTCCAATATATAAAATAATTCATGGATCCAAAATCAGTCATGTCATGGAATAATATAAATAAATAATTAATGTAGATGTATCCCCTAAAATTAAGGGATAGAAAATTAAAAAGTAGTCGAAAATATATTTACCTACCTTTTTTACATCCAATATTGACTTTTGTAACCTTGAGTAAATACAATTAGACATGAATTAGGGTAATTTCAAAACTCATTGTAATTAAAACATCTAACTAATTACTAAATATCTATTTTCCCACCAGTTTTCTAATTATAACTCTCTTCCATTCATTCATGATCCAAATTACTATGCTTACCACATCAATAACACTTTCATGATATTATAAAAAATTATTGAACAAATTTTAAACATTTTTCGGATTACCAATATATTTATTGGTTGATCTATTCCCCATTTTTTTGCACATCGACCACTTTATTCCCTTGTTATCATGTAGTTTGTAAGTGTCTGAAAACTCCATATCAACATTCTCAACCAAACCAACATCCTCTTAATAAATTTTAATTTAATGGGAGTCCAAATATCTTTCTATACATAGTTTTATACATATTAAAATTACATTAATTTTATTTTCTTAGTATATAATGAAATTTGAGGAATACCTGGAAAATGTAGTTACATATTCATTATAAGTGGCTACTGAGTCTACATCCTTTTACTTAAAATCCATAAAATTATTCTCCAATCTCAGTTAAACACTAAGGAAATAATTATCAAGAAGAATAAAAATAATTTCCATAATATCGGTGACATAGATCCCACCCTTTAACATATAATTCACATATAGATACCCCCATCATTTGAATTCAACATTGAAATGATAAATAAATTGAGTTACATTTTTATATTATGTAAATCTCAAAACATTAAATATCACCCTAATGAATTTATCCATAAATTATATTTATCATGGTTTTATGATCCACCAAAATTTGGAGGTTTATATTTCATGAAGTGATCCACTATATACGCACTACTTTTCATAAAATTCGTACAGTCTCATTCAAGGGTGTAACCATTAATATACCTCATTAACTGAGTTTAAAATTTCATAAGCTACTCCGTTCCAACCATTTTAGGATTTTTATTTGGAATATTATTATCCTATTTATGCATTCATACTTAATATTCCTTATTTCATCTACAAAAAACATTCTAAATAAATTTGTAATAGATTAAGACACATATAAATACTCAAAATATATCTCAGGATAATATAAAACAATATAATATCTTTAAAATCCCAAGATTTCATAGTATCTTATTTCATTAATGTAATTCAATAGCTTGCGATACATGCAACAACGAGTTTGAGTGCACCAAAACTTACTAAACTAACCATTCAAAAAGTGATTATGAATAGTATTAACTGAATTTTGAATCTCATATACTCTATATAATTTTAACATCCATATTATGTGTTTCAAAGAAATAATGTTATAAAAAATTCATTTTTTTTATAAAATAAGTATTTTTTAAAAAAATTCATCTTTACCACCTTTTAATGGAGAACCCTTTTTAAAACAAATATTTGACACTTTTATATATTTATTTTCATGAAATTAAATTATTCTTTATAAGCGGGGCATAAAACATTTAGTTTGGATATATTTTTTTACTTTTCTGATAACTTTCATTTTTTGATGAATACTGAAAAATACTATGTTTTAATTAAAAAAACTTTTTTAATTGAAAGAGTTTATAATGATAAATTATGAATTTGAATGGTTTGAAGTATAATTAGATAATATTTTCATCATTTAATAAAATGTAGGTCATTATAAATAATTTCACATTTAAATTTGACATAAACACATATCAATTTTTTGATAGTTTTTTCTTTTTAAAAAAACCCACATTTTGGTTTTCGACAACATGAATTAATTTTAAATTAATAAATGAAACTTATATGTATTTAATTTGTTAAAATATGCTTCATTTATTGAATTTGGAATATCAAAATTAACTTAGGTAAATTTTTTGGTATTTTTCTGATAAAGTTCAATTTTGATGAATACTGAATGAACACTACGTTATTGGTTAAAACTGACTATTTATTTAAATAATTAGATATTTTATATTAATTTATTTTAGGTAAAAATAGATACATAGTACCTATATATTTTCATCTCAATTAATTGGAGTCATTTTATAATATGTTTAGTTACATACAATTTTATCGAACATTTTTCGTCTTTTACCCACCTTCTAGGGGCATTTGAAATTTTGAATAAAATTTAAATTTACCGCTTCTGTGAGTTGAATTTAAAAAATCCAAGAGACATAGTTAATATAAGTAAGTAAAATGTGGTTCAATTAGATCAAAATAATTTTTGGTGTATAGTGACATGGTCTTTTATTTACCACTATTAAAAGTAAATAGGGCAATTAAGGGTAAAAATGATATCATAATTACCCTGAAAAATGTATAAATTTTATTGGATAAGTTTAATTATACCTAAGAAAACATTAGGAATAAAATATGACCCCATTTGGTCCACTTGGATAAGATTAATACAATTATTATTATTTTTTTTAAACTAGAGTTAAAAGAGTTAAATTCAATGTTTAATAACTAATCCATTTTTAATATAGGGATATACATAAGATAAATTAGAGTATAAATATTAATTCGAAATATAAAAAAATTTCTTATATAATGGTATTTCATTTTTAAATTTTATACATTAAATAATTTAATTTATTTATGACACAATGATGATACAATAATTATCTTATTAATGCAAGATTAAAATAATTGATTTTATAAATATCCAAATATATGTAAATTGAGGATTATGATGATTTAAAATAATTTAATAGGTTAATATGACATTTTACGGTTGATTAAATAAATGTTATTCAAATTGAAAAAGTATTTATGGCTTTCAAAAAAATCTAATACTAAAAATTGTCAAAATTGACATAATTGAGTTTTTAAAACAAATATTATATTATTAATTGATATAATAGTTTGAAAACTCTACGGTTAATAAAAAAGATGTAAATAATAATATATATGACATTAGTGAACCACTTTCTGTTCTATTTTATTTTTATAGTAAGTTTATTATCCATATAATACAAAAATTCAAAGAGACATGGTAAATGTCAAACTATTTATCTAAGAGTTAAATCTAAAAGATATGATTAATATGATGAGCTAAACCTATATAAAACCTATTAGTTAAGCGATTTTTGACCTAGAACCACCTTATACTTCTAATAATTCTTTTTTAGACATTAGAAATAGAAAATTATTTTATTATAAAATAATATTTCATGCTTTTCTTAAAGTGACCCTCACCTCTCTTATAAAAGGGTACTTCCCCTTATCTTAATTTCACACATCCAAAGCCTTTTGGATCGGCCAAAACCTACCCAAATATCCTTGAAAAATTCCTCCCTTCATCTTATAGGCCTTCAATTGGTCAGAAATCCATCCAAATGAGCCCTTTTGTTCAAATCCAAATGAAGAACCCGAATAGGAGGTAAATATTTCATAACCTCTTTCAAATTATTTTCTCCTTCCACTTCCTCTATCCTTGTCATTTCCATTAAAAAAATAATAAATCCAGTATCTTCTATAAACTGTGATGTTATTATAAAATTTCTTCAACTATAGTTATTATTCTATCTATCCTATAAATGGAAAAGTCACTATACGTGCGTACGTACGTATTACTGTCTCCACGTTGTGGGTAGTTTGTTATTCAAACACTTCATTATTTGGATGGGTATAATAATGAGTATAAATAAGGAAAATAATACATATAACATGTTAATGATTCTGTATATATGATACAACATCCAATTACATATGATTTCGACATCAATATAATGATATTGTTGCTCGTACGTACATACGGATTACCATCTCCACGATGCGATGAAATTCATTTCCTCATTCACCATTCAATGATGCTTATAAAATATATATCATTAATGATAATGTAATATATTACATAATAATTATATGAGATATATATATGTACTTACATATATCTTATTCACTTAGTTCCGTTCAATACAATATGATAATAGAAACAACGTTTATGGGTACGTATGGTCTACTGTCTCCATAAAATGTGTTTTTCATTTCATAAATATGTCTATTATAAATATTTATATTCTAAATATATATGATATATAAATCATTTTTTATATTCTGGAAGTATTTATATCATTATTTAAGAGATATAATCAAGAGTAACAAGTTAAAACACGTACGATAAATAAAGGGACTATTACCAGAAATGTTAATTTAACTTGGAAATTATTATTAAATGGGTAGTATAAAGTCATAAATTAATTATGTATGATATCATCAATATTAATATGGTTCTGGTATAATTTAATAAGATACCATGGTCTTTATACAAGAGGTTAAATGTACCCTCAACTAAAATAATGTGTAAGGTGATGGTTAATTTCACAATATCTTTATTATCTGAGGTTGTTTTTATGTAAGTATCCACTAGGACATATTTATTATCCATTTAAATGGTTCATAAAAGGGTTTTTAATGGGATAATTTTTAAGGGACTTTCTTTTACTAAAATATAATTTTAAATGTTTTAAATATTTATCCTTCTAAATCATTCTTACTAATGTCCATGTTTTCAAAATTGTTTTTAAGGATTTATTTATATGAACAGGAATGTTTTTAAAATTTTAATTCCTTTAAAAAGATCCAAAGTGGTATGGGACACTTTGATTCAAAATTGAAATTAAATTTATTCCTTTCTAAAATGTTTTATTTTAAATGTTTTCATGAAAAAGGGATATTTATCTCAATGCGTTTTACAAAAAATTTGCATCTATATAAACATCCTTTGATGGATTTCAACCTTGTTTGATGTTGATTTATTATGATACAAATAATCCATATTGTATTGAAGGTTTTTTGATATATTTTACAATGGATGTTTTATTTGTATACCATTCGTGGTTTATAGATAAAGTATTAACATTACATATGCTAGTTTTAATAAGAATTTTTATGTTATGTTTGAACATTTTCATATGAGGAATGCTTTGGACTTAGTATGTAACGAGTGGAACTCGCTATAGCTCATTGATGCATCTGTAGGTCTCATGAGACAAACTTCTGTCCTGGCAGAAGGCCTTGAAAAAAATATTATTTTTAGTCTTAGTACATGTCTTTGACTATGTGGTTTTGAAGTCCGGCATTATGAAATCCATCATTATGAAAGTGGCTATTGATATTACATGTGATTTTTCAACTAGTAGAATATCCATGCGAACAAGTAAATTGAATTATTTGATTTTATCATGGCCATATTATTCTGAATTTTAAGTTTAAAAGGATTTTGTTTTTGTCTAATACATTACATAAAATGTTTATACTTATTTATGAATGTTTCCACTATATTTTTATCCATACTGAGAAACTGATCTCACCCCTTTCTATGTTTTATTTTTCACAAGATGTGAAGAAGTATTTTATGATTGATAAGTTGGGTTAATCTAAGTGATTAATGGAATTCTCAAAGTATCATTTATGTTGTGTTTTATTATCTAATGTGTAATGTAATGTTCAGGTTTGTAATCTAATTTCCAAGGATACTAAACTGATTGTTCTTTTGGGACTTGATTCCTTATAATCATGCCATTGTATTAAAATAATGCACCAACTCCAATAACTTGGGTTGGAGAGTAATAATAACATTAAATTGTATTTTAAAATTCTATTAACCACTAAAGGTATTTAAAAAATTTATCTAATACCAAAAATAATGTACCATGACATAATTAACCCATAATTACTTTAATTATAAATAGGATTTTACTTTATTATATTTACATGAACTTTTGAGTTCAGAGTTTTAGAGACGATCACATAATGTACAATTTTTGTAATATAAATAGATATTATAGTTTACATCCTTGCTTCATTATAGAAACATTTACTTAATTTATGATGAGTCATCATATAGTAAACATTTATCATTATAATGTTTATACTCATCATTATATCCTATGAAAATTATTTTAAAATGTAGGATGAAAATAAAAAATCTAATTAAGAGATATAAGTATAATATAATCGTATTAGTTCATAGAAAACATTAAAACATTTGAAGACATCTACCTTTTTTATAATAAATTTCTGTGTACATAAATATAAAATTTCAACATATGAAAATCAATTTTCTCTCAATTTTTTATGAGAAAATATTATTATGTATTGAAAAACCGTGAAGGAATTTTTTGGATCATGAGAACTATTGAACACATTTTAAAACATTTAACATTAAAATGATCATAAAATTATTTACCTTATGAAATCAAACAACATACCTAATTTTTTTTGAAATAAAAATATAAGTATCTTGGAGAGTTATATTAATAACACATGTTCACCTCTGTTTAATTCATTTCCTAATAACTATATCCTAGCTAAATATATTGGAGTTTCAAACCTAGTTGTCTCCCATATTTTTCGATGAAATTATACATCATTACCCATTTCATTAGAAGGATACAATAGGATCATCTTTGATCATGAGTCATATTAGGATGAAATGAAAAAATAAAAAAATTTCATGTAGTTTATCAGGAAAAAATACATTTTTTTTCACTTTTCATTATATAAACCTTGTAAAACTCATTTTAACAAATAACTAAAACAAATTCAATTTTTACCTAATAATTGAGAGACATATATTTTTTATTTTAAAACAATTAAAAGGAAAAATTAATAGATGATTGAGAAGTGGATGATATTTTGAAAAACATGTTTCTATGTAGAATAATATTAATAACATATAATGTATATGATGGTATGAAAATGTGGCCAATCTATATATGTTAAAAAAATCAATTTTTATTTTAGTAAAAAAATATAAATAAACCATCTAGTTAATTTTTAAAAGATTCAATTTTAATAAATTAAAAATATTCTAAAAATTATTTTAAAATTAATTTCATAAATATTTTATTTATAAATAATATATTTTCTTAAACATTTAAAATAACATGGATATGTGGGATAAATATTTTAAAACATTTAATACCTTTCTAAATGTAAAATCTCTTAACTCGAGTACCAAATTATTTCTTCATTATGTATAACCTCCTAAGAAATTAACATTATATCAGTTTTATTAACTATTGAGACATGTTTTTCAAGTTAATTCCATTATTATTATTCTATTTATCACATTTTTTACCATATTTTATATAGTTACTAAAATGGTTAGGTTCTGGTTAGATGGTTTGTGGATTCTTGGTTTATAGCCTGATGTGTTAATCATGGTAAAATGTGTTTTTTCCATTTTCTATATAATCATAATTTTTTTTACAATTATAATATTATTTATATATACTTTTAAAACTAACCATGAAATGAAGTTATGAAAAAATAACCATGGAGGTATATGGTGATGGTAGTCTCTACCTACACACGAAGAATGTTTTAATTTTTCTATTTGGTGTAAATGAAATAAGGTACATAAAATATTAGTTATAAAAAATCATAAATAGGTTATATGTGTAATTTTAATTCATTAGTTCATCCTTATGGCCTATATTTCGTTGGGTAAATAGTGAACAAATCACATAGACTCGTAGATGTGGTAGTCCACATGTACACATGAGAGAATTCATCAATTTATAGTGCATGGAAGAAATAAATGGAAATTAATATATTATATTTTTATAATATTAATAATTTCATAAAAATCTTATATATTTTCTTGATACATCATTTTAACCATCTATATGTCCTTTTGATGGAAAATGAAACAAATCATTTTTTTGATGTATTAGTCCAGATGCAGCATAAGCGATGTTTTGATTTCCCATATGATATAAAAGAGAATGAAAAAATGTTTTAATAAAATAATTATTAAATTTATGTATATTTAATATAATAATTTTATTATTTCATCATATTTACAAAAATATTTTAAGGATGTAAAAGAATAAATAAACTTGAAACACATAATTAATAATTAGAAATCTTCTTCAAATATTATCCCTTAATATAAAATTTAAAAATTATTTTTACGGTATTTTGGTAAGAAAAGGACCTATAGAAAATTGAGAGGAGTGTTGTGAAGGTATTTGGTTAGGTATTTGTTGAGCTATATTGTTTAGTGTGTGGGAATAAGTGAGGAGAGGATGTGACATTTTATAAGTGAGGGGAGTGAAACAGTGGAAATATTTAAATGATTTAAAATTGTATAATTTATTATTCCTCGGAAAGTGAGTCTAAAACTAAAAAATTTATAAACTAATATTATAAGGACAAAAATAGTATAATAAAATAATGATTAAGATATCATTTTATGGTCTTATCACTTATTTTTTACCTTAATTAACAAAAATTACCCTTTACTATGGAAACTAATTATATATTATATATAGTAAAACTAAAAATGGTGTATCACACATAATAATAAAAATCCATTCTGGTGACTTGATCCCAAGAACTCTACCCTACACCCCATCTCTGTTCCCACTCCAGGCACCCAATGGGGAAATTTAAAATGGTAACAAATATTTACCCCAGTAACTATTTATAATGATCAGAAATAAAATAAACATCATAAATAATTTGAACATCAAATTTCATAATATTTAATATATTTTTATGATTCAACTTCTAGAGGTGGAAATTGTATATTTAAATATAAATATTCAAACTTCAATGAAATATGTTTAAAAAAATCCCCTTTTAAGAATATAAATGTTTTATACCAATATAAAATATAATTATGATTTCTATGAAATTAATTTAATTATTTCATTAATTTAAATTGTAATAATTTAAATTTAGTACCAATTTTTGATAGAAAAAACATTTAAATAAAAAAAATTATTGATATTTTATTTAAAATAATCAATTTTCACTATTCAAAAAAATTATTATTTTTAGGAAAATACCAATAATTAACCCTATTATATATTAGATATTCTCAATCAAAAAATGGATTCAATTTTATCAATTTAAAACAATAAAAAAATTAAATTAAACCTTTAAATAATACCTTGTATTTCATTGAAAACCATTTAGTTAAATAAAAAAAATTCTTTTTTCAATTAAATAATTATATGAAGTCCTCTTTAAAACTATGATGAACTTGAATCCAAAAAATGATTTCTTATAAATAATATGATCGATTTTATTCATAGATTACCTTGGATGTACCATGTCTAGGCATGTGATCGTGTATTATTAAGGGTTTACCATCATTATATACAGTGATGTTTTTGACATGACAGTATACATTATACATAATAGGTCATTATTTTTGAGTCATTGTAATGAGTAAAAATAGTGGTCGATTACATTTTCTTTCCTCGAAACTGGACTAGATCGACATTGCCATCCATGTGTCACAAATTCATTTATATCTAATTGAAATTTATTATGTCATATACTGGGTTGTGTAAATGTGTCTGAGGACATGATATACATAGAGCAACGAGTTGAGATTTAGGATCATTTGGAGGAGTTGTGTGGGATATTTATCCATTTTATTAACATTATATAGAATCGTGATGCCTTAGTGGAATAAATTTGGGAATGATATTCATGTATGCACACTCAATATCCCAAAATGCAATGATCCTTAATTTTTATGGATTATTAAAATTGTGATATATTGTTTTAATTTAATGGAATTATTTTCTATAGCTATTCTAATTATGGATATTTCATCTGCTAAATTTTTATGTTTTGGTGATAACATCATTTGATATTAGAGGTATCTTCTAGTGGAGGGATTGAGTTGGTATTTGTTGGTTTCTTTCAATGATTGGTTTCTATTATAGTATAAAATAATCATTTAATAAGTATATAATATAATTTACTTTATCTTTCTAGCCTTATATATTTTTTATTTTTTTGTTAGATGTAATGGGAGGGGGTCAGAGGAAGGGAGGTTTTCTTAGATCTAAAAATAAATATGGGAGAGGTACATAAAAACATGGTCATGTGGGTCACAATGTAAATGTATATCTATATTTGGCGGAGAATCTACATGTTATTGGTCATGATGTGATGGAAGGTGTTATGGTGGGAAGAGTTAGAATGTGATTTTGGAAATGCATTGAAACTAATAATGTTTAAATTAACCTTATGCAGTTTCCAATTCTGATCCTTGATTCACGAAGTGAATCTTTGATTCTAGAATGTTGGTACATTGGAAATTTTTAATGGTTTTATATAAGGGTAATTCATTTAATAGTTATTGTATGTCATGGTGTGAAGTCTAAATATTGATTTTCAATGGATCTATTAATATGCATTTTATTGAACTGTCTTAGTGTGATGTCATGGGGACATGAAGAATGACTATCAATGGCAATGAGTTGAGTGATATTGCAACATGATTAACTTGTTCATAACATGACCTTCATCGTTTATATTAGATATGTAAAGATGATTGGGATTAAGAGGAAATAGATATAGTTTATACATTATTTTATGTTCATAGGAAATTTTGAGATATCCTCGTCCAAGATTGATGATGAAATTTTATTCCACAACAAAGTATATTCCAATATAAGTATTAATTTTATATATACATTTAATTATATTATTTTTTACATTATTTCTTTCAACCTTAGTAGAACATAAGTGAATTTGTGGGTGACAGATGATTTCTTTTTATAAATCGTGATTCATGGATTTTAGAGACTAACCTATGAGTTCTATTTTTTTCTTGGTTCTCATTATATTGTTCCATAATGGAAAGGATGTCCTTAGGTTTTTTTATTGTTGGGTTTATTGATTGATTGGGATTTCTATACTCTATTTTGATTGCAGGTTCCTTATGTGGATATATAATTGCTATCCTATCCACCCTTATTCTTGTTGTGTAGTTGATGTTAATGATTTTATTGAGGTGGGGATTTAAGAAATATCTTTATTTATGTTTGAATTGTTGATGTCTCATAGGCATTATTTAATTATGTGTATGAGATGAATTCTCATAATTAATAATGGAAACATGAGTAATTTGTTTTTGGGAATCTGTGTTCTACATAGTTTCACATGTTTCTATGACTTTCATATGATATTTTTTGCATCCAGAATATGTTGCTAAAAATATTTTACTATTGAAATATTTAATATATTGTTACTGTTATTTTAATTATTATGTAAACATATAAAATATTTTAACTATATAAATAATATAAAGTACTTGTCGTGGGAAATTTTTCATCATTATGTTATTACCCTTGATTGAGATGATTAACAAATGTGTTAGATTTTCTTTGGAAAGGGGACTATGGATATGTGTATTAGTATAATGTTTTATTTCTAGCTTGATTCAATTTTCTTATTTTTATTACTGTGATTTTTTTTGTCGTAGTGGTTGATAATTGTAACTAGTTTAAGGATATTGGTATGTATTTTCTATAGGGTATGAGATTTCCTTTCCATTATTGGAAATAGTGGACATAGTAAAAGTTATAGAATGGGGGAATGCATGGCCTTGTTGAAGAGTAAGTGATGTGTGGATATTGATATGGCTACTGGAATGAGATGGGTAAAGTTTGAACAATGGTTGGATAGTTGACTGGGGTGTGTTTTTTTTATTTCTCAATATCCATGGAATGTGACTGGAAATAATTATAATATTAAATGGGTATTAATGGAATGAAATAATTATAATTATGTGTTTAAAATGGTAAATATAGAATCATTATATGGTTGTTTTGTATGGGAAATTGGCTGGTATTAGTGATGTTGTTGGCAGAAAAAAATAGTGTGTAATATTGGTAGTGTAGCAATGATTGTTTGCTCTATAATTTTTAGGCTTGTATAAACATGTTTATGGTGGGTTCATGTATGGATGTATTATATATATTTTTTAATTTTTTTACACACCACACCCAAGTCGGATGACCTTCATCCAATATTAAGAATTTATATTGAAAAAATATTGATGAGGGACATGAACCAAACCAGTCATGGTGGCCTTAAAAAGTTATGACCTTGGGGATCAAACTATAAAAGATTGAAACATTCAAGGGTAATGGATTTAGTGTTTTTAATGATGATACACGAGTTTTCAAGGGTAGTCCTAAAGGCCCCAAAGTTTTCAACTTTATTACCCTATCTCCATGTGTTGGTAATAATAGTACAAATATAAATGAGACCTTTGAATTTTTGAATGATATAATTGATTGTCTATAGAATTGTGATCAAAACTTGGGTTGAGCTGAGGATTATTGAGGATTCAGATTCCACCAAAACTAATTTTATAACTAAAAATTGATGCAAATAGAGTCCTTTGAGAGTGGTAATGGATTCTACCTTGAGGGATTCTCTTTGTATATAAAATAAATTGAATGAAAATACCATATATACATTATTATCACAAACATCCCCTCTTACCAACATTCATCCATTCATGAATGAGTAATCAAAAGTCATTTTTAAGTCACCTATCTTGATGAATCTAACGCACCCATCTCCCATGTAGAGATGGTATATGCACCATGATAAAAGGACCCACCCCCACAATAATACATCAAAAAGATAAAGATATCCCCCCAACTGTAGTAAAGAAACCATTTTCACCTCCAAGGATATAGTCCAAACTATCATTTCAGACATAAAACTGAAAACCGATTCATGTTTTTCCGTGAAATGTATATTCTATAAACTCCACCATCATACCTCCATGAACATATCCCTTTACTTACATTTTCTAACTCTATTCACCAAGTTGTGGATCCTAAAGTGAAGTAATGAGTCACTAAAAATAATTCAAACATCCATTCCAGTGAAAACAGTAATGTCTTTCCAGATAAAGAATTCCCAATCACCTTGAAAAAGGTTCTAGAATCACTGCTCATAGGGGTCATAATAGAAAGTACACTTGTAAAAAATAGATACCCCCTTGCGATGTACCCCCTCATTAGTGGGATGATCTGGATTATGAATGTACCAGTGAGAGAGTTGGGCCTTATGCTGGTTGTGGTAGGTATGGCTCGTAACAACATAAATTTTTTGGAATATATATATATATATCTAAATTAATATTATAATAGATAGCTTGTTTCAGACACAACACCAAAATAAAATAAAATGAGGTATATTAGAAGAATATTATTTTAAAAACCATAAGAACAATAAAGGAATCACAAAAATAAATGTATGTTAATAAATAAAAAATTGTTAAATTTAGGGGATAAAGAATAAAGGGTATTTAATATTTAAATGAATTATTATATATTAAATAAACATTCTTAAAAAAAATAAATTATATTTTATCAAAATAATTAAACAAAAAATTATTAAATGACAATATATTATATTTTAATATATAAATGAATATTTTAGTATTACTTAAATTAAAAATTAATGTAAAATCTTTTTAAGAACACTTAATGTGGGAAAATGTCATTTTTTAATAATATTAGTTTTTATATATTTTTCATTTTAATTTAATAACTAAATTTATTAATTTTGTAATATGTATTATATAAAATAACAAAGTTTTTTGTTTTATAGTGCCCAAACTATTTTATCATTATTTTTTGATATATTTGTAAAAAAATTGATTTTAGGTAAATTGTGAAATATACTGACTATGTGGGATTTATTCCATTAATAGTGTATAAGTATTAATTGGAAATTTTGAAATATTTTTTTTATGAAAAACAAATTTTATAATTGAATATATAAATTTTAAAAAAATTATTATAATTTAAAGAAATATATTTGAAATTTTAAAAAAAAAGTAATATTTTTATCAAAATTGTGTTAATAATAATTCTTAGCACTAGTAGAAATTGAATCATAAAAAATATATAAAATTTAAAATTTGTGGGTCTAAATTAACTAATATTTACCGCTTTATTTTCAGCAATAATTATTACGTAACTTTATGTAAAAACTAGTTACCATGGTAAAATCTTAAATAGAACAAAGTAATAATTTAAAGATTAAAGGGATTAAAATATATTAAAAACATGTTCCAAATTAAGTGGTAGGGAAATTTTCATCCTTATCATACTATCCAATCAATTATCTTCTATTTTTGAGATAATTTACATTTTTAACATTTCCTCCAATTATATCAAATTGAATTATTTACAAAAAGGTCATTTTCACCAATTATAAAAGGGCCCCTCACCACAACTTCTATACCACTCTAAAAATTATTTTTAATTCTAAATATGTTCCCTATTTTCAAATCCTATCACTCTATTTCACCCTCATACACATAGAGTCTCATGATATTATCCACAGTCCTTCCTCTATAAGGAATCCTCTAAGAGAAAGACAATGTTCTCAACATGTGTTCACTCTTTTCTCTAGAACATTTCTTTTTTAAATTTTATTTTAAAATTTAAATTTTACTATATTATTTCTTTTATTAATTATTTATATAATAAATAATGTTTTTATATTTTGGTAATAATTTTTAACCACCTGTCCCCTTCCCCATATGAAAAAATAGAAATCATTTTTATGTGAGGACTACCACCTTCACCAAATAACATGATTAATTTTCTATAAACACCTTAAAAAGGATTTTTCTAATATGGAATAGAACATATAAGAATGATATTTTTTTAACATAATAATAAATTTTACACCTTTCTCCATTTTAATGGAAATGAAATCATCATTCATGCATACATGCAGATCAACGTCTCTATAGAATGATATATTCTATCTTTCACTACCACCATCAAAAATGGTTATAAATTATAATTTTTATATATATTTGAAAAATATATTTAATAAACATCATTAATGCCATTATTTATGTATAAAATAATAATTGAATATTGTGGTTATGTAATACATCAATGACAATAAATAACATGAAACTAATTCATACCTTATTTTGGTTTCATAAAATGCTTCAAAACTCTCATATGATGGGATTAATATATTATATGTAATTAAGAATCAGTAAAATAAATAATATATTTCTAAAAAATGTAAAAATAAAGTATTTCAAAAATTAATTTGTTTGAATAATTCTTTAAAATATACTATTATGATATTTTTTGTTTTAATTTTGGTTAGATCACATTTTACAAAGAATGTATAAAGGATAAGGGTTTTACTAACATAATTTTTTTTTCTTGAGTAAGAATCTCTCCACATCAATTATGATCATTCATGATTGAAATATAAAAAATTATGATGATGTTATATTGTATATAATTTTTTTTTATTGTTAAATCAGGTTTCAAAGTAATGTCTTATTCCTTGTAAAATCTATTATTTATAATAAAATATAATTTTGTTAGAAAATATCATATCACTTTTAATAGATTTTTCATTCATGTAAATATGTTTAATTACAAGAAATTTTCAATATTCCCTTAAAAAAAATTATTTATCTCTAGTTGACTTTATTAATTTCAATATGTGGTTTTTTTATCATTTTAATTATATGGGTTTTCGATGAAGGAGTTTAAAAATATTTTAAAGGATTTTATTTACCTAGACCTTATATTCTTCCATTCAAATTAAAATTTTTAAATATGTTTTATTTATTATCAAGATCATTTTATTGGATTTTTTTTGTAATGTATTAAGAAGTATCAATACATATTAAAAAAATGTTTTTAATGTTACTTGAATGTCACATCTTTTAAGATGATATTAAGAAACATTTTTTAATGAAAAATACTATTCGTAATATCGCTTCCATTTTCAAAAGATTCTACTACAGTTAAGAAATGGTTCGTAAATCACCTTATATGCTCACTTCTTAAATATTAAATTTAGGAGATTATGGTTTTTGTGGAAAATTATCATGTTCATTTTGTGATACCATTTAGAAAAGTTATGAAACCTATTTTATTATCATCGACTATTTATGATTATATGATGATTTGATATTCAATATCACTCATATATATGGATGGTGTTGGGTAGAGTCCAATATCACTCAATACTCTTTTTTGTTAAGGTTTTATATATCATGAGATAAATATGGTAATTTATTTTGTAATACTCACTCCAAAATGGGAATCAATTAATGAATTATCACTCCACAATGATAATTATGTAGGGATTATTACTCTTCTTTATTATGGGAATTAGGTGGTGATGCCTGCACCAATATAATATGATTACCTAAGCTTAGGACAAGATCACTTATTTTTCCAATGTTATTCTTTTTTCAATGTACACTTAATGTTTATGATATTTAATATTCTAATGATATTATTCTTTTTCATGTTTTGATTTCATATTTTGTTTGATTTTTTTTATATACTTCTATGGTATGTTTTTTTGTTAACCTTTATTCATTCTTATGTTTCTAATCTGTGATCCATAATGATAAATCCTATTGTAATATTTTCACTTATGATCACTTAATTTTTTAAATGATATTTCTCTTATACTCATGATTTACCCCATATTTTTTATCTAATGGTTATTATTAGTTGATAAGTTTCACTTACGGAACATTTGAGCTCAACCATTTATTATGTTTTCATTCCCTAGGTTATGAAGATGATAAAAAAATATTATATATATATAGAAGAAGATTAAGGAAAAAGATTATTATAACACCAGGATAGTTTGCTAAATATTTTTTTAAATAAATTTAATCTCTCTAATATTTTTCATTTTATGAAATACAGAGCTTAACCTACATTTTACACAACCCTGAGATTGTCTTTCATTACACACAACATTAAGTGTAGAATCTATTATTCCCAACATCGAGTTAGAATTGTGTTACACATAACACTAATATTATATTGAGTTACGCATAACACTATGTTTTTCTTATATTACTTGATAAATCAGGTTAAGCTAGCATGACACACAACACTGGGATATCATGCATTATAGATGACATGAATTTTTAACCAAAAATCTTGATATATTGTTAACATAATTCAAAACTGACCATGATAACTTATATGTAAAAAATATCAATATGAATAATAATTAAGTCTTAAATATTTTGTATAATTATTTTATTTAAAAAATATTTTGATAAAAATCACTTAATTTTTAGTAAAGTCTTTATATGTTTTATATTACTATTTTCTCAATTTTGTAAAAAACAATTGTGAGATTTAATAAAATCAAATTTTAAAAATCTTAAAAAAGTTATTGTATAAATAAATATCATTTTTATACTCATAATTTCAATATTATAATATGGTGATTTTCTGGGATAAATCTAAAAGGTTTCATTTTCAAGATCAATAATGAAAAAATGTTAATTTTAATTGAAAACTATGTTTTTGTTTAAATTAATTATAAAGTTTAATTATATTTTAAATAGATTTAAAATTAAAATTAGATAAATTATATATCTGTTAATATAATTTAAGACATTTCAATCAATTTATTATATAAATCGGATATAAAAACATGGTAAACTTTTGATAATTTTCACTCACTTAATTTTTAAACCCCTATTTTTGTTGAGTATACAAGATTATTTTTAAATTAAAAATTTCCACTCAAGTTAATGGAATTTTTAAATATAGATTAAATATTTTTAATCAGAATTATTTATAATATATAGTAAGATAACGTTAATTTTGTACAAAAATGAATGGGGAAAATAATAAAAATTAATTATCGCCTATATTGTAAAAATGGGTTTATCACGGGATGTTAAACTAAAAAAAACAGGGTTAAAAATGACCCAAAAATTTTTATTTACTAATTTATGGCCATATGTACCTTTCAAAATTCTCAATTTAGATCTAAAATCATTTAGAATATTTTTTCTTGATAATTCCCTTTATTCGTTTGTGATATTTTCATGTAGTTTACTAGTGGGTTCTTTTCCCTTAGTTGTAAAAGGCACCCACTACCCTTTACTTATTGAAAACTCTCAAGATATTTTTATCTACCAAAACATACCCAAATCAGATCTCAATATCCATAATATCATCATATAATCCTTAATTTTTACATAAATCTGACCTAAGAATGATTTCGTTGGACACATTAGGAAGGTACCTGAAGAAGAAGTATCATTAATCGACAACTGTTTTTGTTTCATTTCATCCCCCACCTCCCCAATTTTATTATCATAACATTATAATATTATAAAATAATTATATATTATATGTCCTTAAATTATTTTAATAACCTAGAAACATTTCAACTACCATTAATTAGGTTATAAAATTTTCATTTGTATGTGTTGCAGACTACCACCTCGCGAACCGATGTCAGTCATTTTTCCAATACCCCACATCAAAGATGAAAATACTGATGGATTTTTTATTTTTATACAAAATTTATGATATTATTATATCAATTTAATTATTATATCACAAATAACTTCACAAACACCATTTTGTTAGAATAAAATAATTTTAATTGTAAGTGCGATGAACTAATCGATGTGATTCATTCATGATTTACATAGAAGTTAATAAGGAAGGTTTTAATTAAAATATTTTATATATAAGACATAAAATTATTATTTAATGATAAAATATTATTAAAATATATTTTAATATGAAAATAAAATATAAACAACATTTATGTGTATGTATGACCTACCATCTCCATGAATGATGAATTTGATTTTCTTTAACTAACTTTTAGGGATTACCCCAAATACATATATAATGAATTTATAATATTTTAATTTAATTTTTAAAATTATGGAGATTATGAAATCATGATCAATCTAATAGTACAAATAATAAAAAATCAAAATATATACAAAAAAACACAGTGGTTATTACCGAAAACATTACTCTAAAGTGGAATTATTAATAAATCGGAAATAAATTGTCATAATAAAGTCATAAATGATATGATTTATATAAATATTGTTAAGAATATATTTATAAGAAATTTATAATTATTAAATAAGAGTTTTATAAATATATGAAAGATTTCAATGCATAAGGTAGGGATTTCTAGTCTCTCTTTAATTTTTGGGAGACATATGAGAATTCACCACAAATTTCATTATTCTTGTGTATATACTCCCCATTTGAAATGTTACACCATGAATACCATTATTTTTATGAAATTCAATGATTCATTTTTTTTTGTTTTTAGGGATTACAATTCAAAATATTTCTAAAGTAGTATGATATTTCTGATTCACTATCTACTTTTATGAGACACATGAAATATTCACCAACTATATAAACTGTATAGTGTAAATACATCCCATAATTTTGTTTTATGATTCTAATAATAAATATTACTTTAATTTATATATCCTATTGAGTATCTCTCATTCATGGCTCTTACATTTTTATTTTTACGAAAGTTGTAATGATTTTATGATACAATATCATCATTTATCAGGATTGTTTATGATAATGTTTCTAATGTAAAAAAATTATTATCCATCTCTCAAAAAACTCATGAATTTTGTTATCCTATGGTCATTCCATTAGAATTTTTTGTCATTAATTTTTTTTTGTAATCAAGATCTCAAAAAATATTTTTTTACAAAAAAATATATTTTTGGTCAAAAAAGGTTTTTCATCCAAACCCATCATTTCAAATAATGATTCCAATTTTTTTTCTATATTATTAGAAAGATTTACTTAAGAAATTTTTTCAATTTTTGAATTTTTTTTATAATTTTATAAACCATAATCTTCATATATTTTTCAAAAACATTTATTTCTAGATTTTAGAAAAAAAATGAATTGAATTTTTGTTTTATCTTACATGACTATAATTTAATTTCCCACTGATATGAACATTATATTCTTTGAATATTTATTTATAAGCTTTAAATTATTTTTTAATGAGATGGATTTTTAAAATACCTTATCTTTTATTTTTTTCAAATTGGAAAGATTATTCTTCATAAGAAATGTTTTAAATTATTCTTTAAATATTCGTTTATAAATTTTCAGGAATATTTTCAATGAAAATTAATTCCAAAAGGTTCTATGTTTAAAAAGTGATTTAAAAAAATATTTTTCCTCAAGTAATTATTCCAAGTGATTTTTTATAATCATTTTCAATATAAGATAAAATCTTATGATGATATTTAATCTTCACTAGGGTTATAATCCATGAATACAATTCCTATTATTTCAATAAATAGTTTATTTTTATGATGAAATGATGTTTATCAAACCTGTTTCTATTCCACGAGTTATACCATGATAGAATTACTATAAAACCCACTACTTTTTACATTGGTTATACTATGATAAAATGATAAAACGATTGTGAAACATTTATCTTTTATATTGGTTATAATAAGATATAGTTTTTGTGAAAAACATTTAATTTCATGTGGTTATGACATTATGAATGTTTTATGACATTTTATAACAAATATGTATTATTTTCATTACGTGATGTGTGGGACCTATATCTCAATCCATTTCATTGGGTAATGATTGATAACTCATGATTAAATGTGTTATGCATGAACCTTATTAAATTTTCACAATGTTATTAACGAAATTGATTACACATTCAAAATATCATTCTTTAACCTGATTACATAACCAAAATGTTATGCGTGAACCGAATTATATGTTCAAAATTATATGTTTGTACTGGTATTCCACATCTATATGGTTATGTGGGGACTTTATTGAATATATATAAGTTTATAAGTTGGATTGATTTCATCTATTTAACTTAAAGAGTAACCCTTTTAATTTTTATACAAGTTCACAATGTTCTAACCAAATGTGTATTCCACAAATCCATGCCTTATAAAAATGTTATAACCTTATGGATCATTTTTTTTAATTCTATTATTATTTATATGTTATGAACTATCAATATTTATTCTATTACTCGTGATTCCAATCTTTGATATGTCGCGTATTCTTCTGATGCGTTATTCTCATTTTCTTATAAACTTATGTTCATCTTATGCTTACATATATCCATTTTTTACCATTAACAATTATCTATTCCCATAATTTTTTTTAATTTCCTTTACTAGTCTATTAAGGAAGGCTAAAGTATGGTATTTTCGTGAAGAGTACTAAAGGAAAAGTTATTTATGGGAGATATTGATGATATTTCACTAAATTTGGAATGTTGTGTTCCCTATTTCTAATGGAAATAAACTATTATGGTTAATATGTTTGTGTTTATTTAATGTATTGAATATTTATTGAAATATAAGTAATATCCATGTATGGGAAGTCGAGGTCTTTATGATCGGTATCAGAGGAAAGGTTTAGTTAACCTTTCAAAACATGGACAATAATGAATTAGTGAAACCCCTAGGGATATTTATAAAGATATAACTATGGATATTTCTATTGAAATATCAGTAATTCAGTTAATATAAGGCCCCATCCTTATACCCTACTTAATCTTGAGATATTTCAAGAATACACCTTGAGGATCTTTTCAGGTTTAGAGTTTTAGAGAATTAGTTCATAAAAAATTTATTACATTCCACATTTAAACAAAGTGGTTACATAAAAGATAGTACACATTTTTCCCATGAACGGAAACACATTTAAAATAAAACATGGATTCTTTATTGAAACTTCCTTGACATTATCATCACATCATGTACCTTTCCCTTAACCTGTGAAAAACATTTCAAAAATATGGGATGAGCATAAAAAGCTCAGTAAGGGATCTATAAATATGGAAAGGAAACATGAGTACATGTATACATAAGAATCAATAAAATCATACTCTACTCATAAACCATAAAAACTTTGAAATACCTCATAAAATCATGAATAAATCATAGAAATCATAAGACATAAAGGTAACTTGAGGCATTCATTACATTCTTACGTAGGGAGTAACCCTCTTGGTTACGTTTGGAATACCCATCACAGTATATTCCCTAAATATATTCGGAGAAACCTTAACGTTTAACTCCTTCGAATTAAACAATGCATAAGAGAGCTATATCGGGCTCACCCGCCCTTAGTTTATCAAGGAACCACCCGTCTTCATAATAATTCCCAAGAAGCACAACATAATCGTATCACATAAAACATGCATAATGGAAACATAACATTTCCAACTTTAAATCACAAGATATCAATACAACACATTGATATAAAAACATTATGAATACCATTTTCAATACCAAAATAAAAGAAAAGTAAAACATGGTATTTATTTTTCTTTTAAAAAGAAGGTGTGGCCTGTAGAGGAAGCCGAAACTCAAATAATCGTCACGGCGGCGGAGAAGTCATTGTCACCGCATACGTACGACAAAAACATTCCCTTTTGTCATTTAGTAAAATACTTCGTATAAAAAATATTCCTTTTGGATAAATGTAAAATTCAAAGGGTTTTATACACCGTATAGAAGAAGGTTGTGTATAAAACAAAATATGCCTCAATGAATGGAGATTGAGATGAAGTCCCTTACCTCGGATCCGACTTGACTCGATCATTCTTTAATCTCATGAATAATAAACTTGATTTAATTTCTACTTGCTTAAGAACCTTTTAAAGTTAATTATTCCTTTTATATCACTTTTTACCATGTTATGAACACTATGTTATTATTTAAGTTAATAACGGTTGTATTAACGATCATTGGTACTTGAGTCAAAAATAAACTCTTTATAATTACAAGTTGTTCATGTGGTAAAATATCCATTATATAAATAATTTTATTCATGGTGTAGATATCATGTATATCATATATATTCAGTATATGAATGCATTTATAATATTACAGAACATTTAGAGGTAAGAAATGAAATGCACCGTTCATGGAGACGGTAGGCCGTACGTATGCATGAATTCTACTTCCATTTCTATTTCATATTTAATGGAATTAAAACATAATGATACATAATATTATATTAATTCTAGTATGGTATCATATATAATACCATTAAATATATCCTTTATACGTACCACATATGGTATTGACGAATCAAATCACTTTGAGGGGGCTGTAGTCCGCACTTCCTAAAATGAAGATATCGCGTATACCCATGATAGAAGCAATAAAGGTATTCTATATATGAAAAATACAGAAGCTTAAGTAAAACATAAACATATTATATATCATATATAAATATAGTGACATCTTAATGGCCACCTTTGAAGGTGTAAGAAGAATATTGAACAATCATCGTTTTGTGAGCCAGAAATTCACCATCCACAGAAATAGTATGTTCTTTAACCATTAGATGTAAGTGTGTGTAAGTGTATCTCTAATAATTCTTATAAAAACATCCTAGTATATTTAAGATACTGAATTTGTATCAAAATAGATGAATAAAAAGAGTTTAGGGGGTTGTAGAAACAAAATAAAACAAAAGGACTCAAGTGAAGACGTTACCTTAAAATCGGGTAACTCCCTTTGGTTTGAGATCAAAGGCTTCCTTGGGAAGACTTATGACCAAAGTGAGGCTTCTAGGAGTAAAAGAGGGATGTTTAGAGACACAATGGTAAGGGGTTTTCTGAGCCAAAGTCTTGAGAGGTGTGTTTAAGGTGGTAGAGATGGGGGCCTTTTATAAGTGGAGAGGAGGGGCACTCTTGGAAAGTTACAAAATGTTACTTTATATTCAAATGACTTTAGGATTTTAAAGGTCCCAAATTGATGTATTTTTAGGATAAGGTGATAAGGGTTCTAAATATACTCATAAAATAGGTTTTTTACAAGTGTAAGTTATAGTTTTAACATTATCTTTTCATTTTATTTAAATCCTTTATTAATGAGGTAATCCCTCCATCATCATGATGTCATAAATAATTTAATTTATTTAATGTATAAAAATTATAAAAAAACTATCATGATGTAGGAAATATTTTTATATTTCTAATGAATATTTATAGTAAAAAATATCATCTATGTAGACAAAATTAAAAATGTTTTACTCAGCTGATACATTCTTTGTTATATTTACTTTCTTTAAAAATAAAAAGATAAAAAGCCACTTTTCCACAAAAGTGATTCCATGGGGTCCCCAAGATTGGAACAAGGCATCCCATGGTCGTCCATGAGACAAAAATTAGCATTAGGACACATTTTGGTGTCATTTTTTATTATTATGATATTATTTTATTATCCTTAACTACCCGATTATTCATTAATCAAGATAATTAAAGATAATTACCGTCGTTACTATTCAAAAGGTACAAAAACAAAAGAGTATTAATTACATAATTTTGACCTTCTGATTCCAAATATGGAATCCATTTTACCAAATTACAAACATATAAATTGCAATAATTACTTTAAAAATAATTATCGTTGTCAAAACAAATAGACGGTTTTTTTGAAACAATATCTATGAAAAGTTTGGCATTAGTTTATGCCCAATTCCAAAGTGAAATTAATCCCAATGACCACCATTGGATTACATGGTAAAAATATATTATATTTAAACTTTAAAAATAAATAAAAAGATAATCTATCCATATAATTAAATTAGATGAAAAAGCAATTTTGATGTAAAATGCAGTATTTATCACTATTCATTAAAAAATGAACATTGTCGGAAAAATACCAATAATTTATCCAATGTAAATTAAAATCTCACAATCATAAAGAATAAGTTTATTTTCAAAAATATAGATTATAAAATTGTAAAAAATTTGATTAAAAAATGTTTTTCCATCAAAAGGCAGTAAAACAATCTTTTAAAAATATTAGTGTATTCACTGCTTAAGATTGGATTTATTTTCATTTTAAGCCTCTAAAAACAATCTAATTCATAAATAGACATAGATAAAAATATCTATTATTAATTACTTTCTTGGGATGTTAAATCCTTCCTCCATTTAGAAAATTGTGTCCCTCCAATTTATTTACTTAACGAATAAGTAGGGGTATTTATCCCTCATAGTATTTTCAGATTCCCATGTTTCCTCTTAAACCATATGGTTTTTCCACAAAACCTTTACTAGGTGAATCACCTTATTCTGCAAAACTTTCTCCCTGTGGTCAAGAATCTGGACCGGTTGTTCCTCATAAGATATATTCTCTTCCAACTGAACTACCTCTGGACACAAAAAATGAGATGGATCTGGCATATACTTTCTCAACATCGATACATGAAAAACATTGTATACCTGAGATAAAATCGGAGGTAAATCCACTCAGTAAGAAACTGATCCACCTCTCTCCAGAATTTCATATGGTCCAATGAACCTTGGACTCAGCTTTCCTTTCTTACCAAATCGCATCACACTTTTCCATGGTGATACTTTGAGAAAAACATTATCTACTACCTCAAAAGATAGATCCTTCCTCCTATTGTCTGCATAACTCTTCTGCCTGCTCTGAGATGTTCTATTGTGTTTCTGTATCAGCTGAACTTCTTCTACTAACTCTTCTACCAATTCTGGCCCCATCAGCTTCCTTTCACCCACTTTATCCCAAAAAGCTGGAGTTCGGCACTGTTTACCATATAATGCCTAAAATGGTGCCATCTTTATACTTGAATGAAAACTGTTATTATATGAAAACTCAACCAAAGAAATATGTTGGTCCCAACTTCCCTGATAATCCATCGAACAAACACGTATCATATCCTCCAAAGTCTGAATTGTTTTCTCTAACTACCCATCTGATTGCGGATGAAAATCTGTACTAAAATTTAATTCAGTACCCAACGACTTATGAAGGCCTTTACAAAAGTTAGAAGTAAACCTTATATCACGATCAGATACAATGGAGAGAGGAACTCCATGTAACCCGACTATTTCTTTAAGATACAAACGAGAAATTTGATCTAGGGGAAAAATAGCTCGTATAGTAAGGAAATGAGCAGATTTAGTCAAGTGATCAACAATAACCCATATTTCATTATTACCTCAGGGTGTCTTCGGCAATCCCACAACGAAGTCCATGGATATATTTTCCCATTTATACTCTCGCATAGGTAAAAGCGGAAGCATCCCTTTCGGTAACTGCCACTCTACTTTAACCTGTTGACAAGTCAAACACTTCACTGTAAAATTAGCAATATCCCTTTTCATTTCGTCCCAACAGTAATACTCCCGAAGATCTCTATACATATTAGTACTTCCTAGATGAACTGAAAATGGAGAACTATGAGCTTCACATAACAACTTTCTCTTCAACTGTGAGTCACAAGGCACACACAATCTCATCCCAAATCTCAAAACACAATCATTATCAATGTTGAATTCATGCAACATACCCTTATGAACCAGCACTACCTTTTTCTACAACTCACTATATTTCTTATTTGCTTTCTTGATTCTGTCTAATAGAGAAGATTTCACTGATACTTGAAACAAAACAAAAGGACATCCTGCACCAGCAACTTTTATGCCAAATTTCATCAAATCCTTATCCAAGGGATCATGTTCCAAACGAAACATTATTAATGAAGCATTACTCTTTTGACTCAAAACATCGGCCGCTTTATTTTCTTTTCCCAGATGGTAATGAATTGTACAATCATAATCCTTGATTAATTCTAGCCATCTCCTTTGTCTCATGTTCAATTCTTTCTGAGTGAATATATACTTTAAACTTTTATGATCGGTATATATTTCACTCTTTACTCTATAGAAATGATGCCTCCAAATTTTTAAATAGAAAACAATAGAAGCTAATTCCAAATCATGTGTAGGGTAATTTACCTCATGTGATTTTAACTGTCGTGAAGCATAAACAATTACCTGATCATTTTGCATTAGGACACAACCAAGTCCTTTCAATGAAGCATCACTGTAGATAACAAACTCACTATTCCTGGAAGGTAGTTCCAAAACTGGAGCATTCACCAATCTTCTTTTTAGTTCCTTCGGTAATATCCTGCCAAACCAAGGAAACTATGAATCTCGGTTATATTTGTGGGTCTAGGCCATTATTCCATAACCTGAGTCAACCGAGCCATCACTGCAACAAACTATTTTTTTTATGATTCTGACCATCTCGGGATACTGATTTGAAAGGTCATTTCCCTCTGTATGCCTTCCCAGAAAAGCTGTTCTGTTTCCTCTATGAAAAACCATTCCTAACACAGAAATATCTTAGGTAAAGCAACATGGTAATCTTCAAATGCTATATCATTTATATTTGACCATAAAAAAATATTTTTGGATAATAATTTAATAAAATTCTAACTCCTAACCTTATCTAAAATGACCTCTGATACCAAACTATAAGGCCCTAGCCTTATACCAAACTTAATCCTGAGATATTTAAAGAATACACCTTGAGCATCTTTTCAGGTTTAGATTTTTAGATAATTAGATCATAAAACATGCATTACATTCCAAATTTAAACAAAGTGGTTACATAAAATATAGTACTCATTTTACCCATCAACAGAAACATATTTTAAATAAATCTTGGATTCCTTCTTGACACTTCCTTGACATTATCATCACATCATGTACCTTTCCCTTGACCTGTGAAAAACATTTCAAAAACATGGGATGAGCATAAAAAGCACAGTAAGGGATCTAAAAATATGGAAAGGAAACATGAGTACATGTATACATAAGAATTAATGAAATCATACTCTACTCATAAAACATAAGCACTTTATCATACCACATAAAATCATGAATAAATCATAGAAATCATAAGACATAAACGTAACTTGAGGCATTCATAACATTCTTACGTAGGGAGAAACCCTCTTGGTTACGTTTGGAATACCCATCACAGTATATTCCCTAAATCTCTTCAGAGAAAACTTAAAGTTTAACTCCTTCACGTTACCCAATGCATTGGAGAGCTATATCGGGCTCACCTACCCTTATTTTATCACAGAACCACCCGTCTTCATAATAATGCCCAAGAAACACAACATAATCGTATCACATATAACATGCATAAAGGAAACATAACATTTCCACCTTTCAATCAAACGATATCAATACAACACATTAATATAAATACATTATGAAAACCATTTTCAATACTAAAATAAAAGAAAAGTAAAACATGGTATTAATTTTTCTTTTAAAAAGAATGCATGTCTTGTAGAGGAAGCCAAAACTCAAATAATGGTCACGGTGGCGGAGAAGTCGTTGTCGCTGCATATGTACGACAAAAACATTCCCTTTTGTCGTTTAGTAAAACGCTTCGTATAAAAAATATTCCTTTTGGATAAACGTAAAAGTCAAAGTGGTTTATACATCGAATAAAATAAGGTCATGTAAAAAAGAAAATATGCCTCAATGAATGGAGATTGAGACGAAATCCCTTACCTCGGGTCCGACTTGACTCGATCGTTCTTTAATCTCCTAAATAATAAACTTGAGTTAATTTCTACTTTCTTAAGAACCTTTTTCAAGTTCATTATTCCATTTATATCACTAATTACCATGTCATGAACACTATGTTATTACTTATGTTAATAACGGTCGTTTTAACGATCATTGGTACTTGAGTCAAAAATAAACTCTTTACAATTACAAGTTGTTCATGTGGTAAAATATCCATTATATCCAGAATTTTATTCATGATGTCGATATCATATATATCATATATATCTAGTATATTTATTCATTTATAATATTATATAACATTTAGAGGTAAGAAATGAAATTCACCGTTCATGGAGACGGTAAGCCGTACGTACGCATGAACGCTACTTCAATTTCTATTTCATATTTAAGGGAATTAAAACATAATGATACATAATTTTATATTAATTACAGTATGGTATCATATATAATATCATTAAATATATCCTTTATATGTATCACATATGGTATTAACGAATCAAATCACTTTGAGGGGGCGGTAGTCCGCACTTCCTAAAATGAAGATATCGCGTATACCCATAATGGAATCCATAAAGGTATGCCATAAATGAAAAATACAGAATCATTAGGAATAAATAAACATATTATATGTCATATATAAATATAGTGACATCTTAATGTCCACCTTTGAAGGTGTTAGAAGAATATTGAACAATCATCATTTCATGAGGCAGAAATTTACCATCCACGGAAACAATATGTTCTTTAACCATTATATGTAGGTGTGTGTAAGTTTAGCTCGAATAATTCTTATAGAAACATCCTATTATATTTAATATACTGTAGTTGTTACAAAAGAAATGAATAAAAAGAGTTTAGGGGGTTGGAGAAGCAAAATAAAACAAAAGGACTCAAGTGAAGACGTTACCTTAAAATCAAGTAACTCCATTTGGATTGAGATCAAAGGCTTCCTTGGGAATACTTATACCCAATGTGAGGCTTCTGGGAGTAATATAGGGATCTGGAGAGACAAAATGGTCAGGGGTTGGCCGAGCCAAAGGCTTGAGATGTGTGGTTAAGGTGGTAGAGATGGGGACCTTTTATAAGAGGAGAGGAGGGACACTTTTGGAAAGTTACAAAATGTTACTTTATATTCAAATGAGTTTTGGATTTTAAAGGTCCCAAATTGATGTATTTTAAGGATAAGGTGATAAGGGTTCGAAATATACTCATCCAATAGGTTTTTGACAAGTGTAATTTATAGTTTTAACATTATCTTTTCATTTTATTTAAATCCTTTATTAATGAGGTAATCGTTGCATCATCATGATGTCATATATAATTTAATCTATTTAATGTCTAAAAATTATAAAAATAATATCATGATGTAGAAAATATTTTTCGATTTCTAATGAATATTTACAGTAAAAAATACCATCTATGTAGATAAAATTAAAAATGTTTTACTCAGGTGATACGTTCTTTGTTATATTTACTTTCTTTAAAAATAAAAAGATAAAAAGTCACTTTCCCACAAAAGTGATTCCATGGGGTGCCCAAGATTGGAAAAAGGCATCCCATGGTCGTCCATGAGACAAAAATTAGCATTAGGACACATGTTGGTGTAATGTTTTATTATTATGATATTATTTTATTATCCTTAACTACCCGATTACTCATTAATCAAGATAATTAAAGATAATTACCGGCGTTACTATTCATAATGTCCAAAAACAAAAGAGTCTTAATTACATAATTTGGAAATTCTGATTCCAAATATGGAATCCATTTTACTAAATTACAAACATATAAATTTCAATAATTACTTTAAATATAATTACCGTTGTCAAAACAAATAGCGGGTTTTTTTGAAACAATATCTATGGAATGTTTGGCATTAGTTTATGCCCAATTCCAAAGTGAAATTAATCCCAATAACCACTATTGTATTAAATGGTAAAAATATATTCTATTTAAATGTTAAAACCAACTAAAAAGATAATCTAACCATATAATTAAATTAGATGAAAAGGCAGTTTTGATGTAAAATGCAGTATTTTGCACTATTCATTAAAAAATGAACATTGTCAGAAAAATACCAACAATTTATCCAATGTAAATATAAATGTCCCAATCATAAAGAATAAGTTTATTTTTAAAAATAGAGCTTATAAAATTGTCAAAATTTTGATTTAAAAATGGTTTTCCATCAACAGGCAGTAAAAAAATCTTTTTAAAATATTAATGTATTCCGTGCTTAAGATTAGATTTATTATCATTTTAAGCCTCTAAACACTATCTAATTCATAAATAGACATAGATAAAAATATCTACTATTCATTACATACTTTGGATATTACATCCTTTCACCCTTTAGAAAATTGCATCCCCACAATTTATTTACTTAAAGAATAAGTGGGGGTATTTATACCTCATAGCATTTTCAGATTCCCATGTTGCCTCTTCAACCATATGATTTTTCCACAAAACCTTTACCTGGTGAATCACCTTATTACACAACACTTGCTCCCTGTGGTCAAAAATATGGACCGGTTGTTCCTCATAACATTGATTCTCTTCCAACTGAACTACCTCTAGACTCAAAACATGAGATGGATCTGACATATACTTTCTCAACATCGAAACATGAAAAACATTGTGTACCTGAGATAAACTCGGAGGTAAAGCCAATCGGTAAGCAACTGATCCAACTCTCTCTAGAATTTTATATGGTCCAATGAACCTTGGACTCAGCTTTCCTTTCTTACCAAATCACACCACACTTTTCCACGATGATACTTTGAGAAAAACATGATCACCTACCTCGAAAAATAGATCCTTCCTCCTTTTGTCCGCATAACTCTTCTGCCTGCTCTGAGCTGTTCTCATTTGTTTCTATATCAGATGAACTTTTTCTGCCAACTCTTCTACCAATTCTGGTCCCGTCGGCTTCCTTTCACCCACTTCATCCCAAAAAGCTGGAGTTCGACACTGTTTACCCTATAATTCCTCAAATGGTTGCATCTTTATACTGGAATGAAAACTGTTATTATAAGAAAAATCAACCAAAGAAAGATGTTGGTCCCAACATCCCTGATAATCCATCAAACATGCACATAGCATATCCTCCAAAGTCTGAATTGTTCATTCTGACTGCCCATCTGATTGCGGATGAAAATCTATACTAAAATTTAATTCAGTACCCAACGACCTCTGATGGCCTTTCCAAAAGATAGAAGTAAACCTGGGATCATGATCAGATACAATGGAGAGATGAACTCCATGTAACCTGACTATTTATTTAAGATACAAACGAGAAAGTTGATATATGGAAAAAGTATCTCGTATAGAAAGTAAATGAGAAGATCTATTCAAGCGATCAACAATAAGCCAGATTGCATTATTACCTCGGGGTGTCTTCGTTAATCCCACAATGAAGTCCATGGATATATTTTCCCATTTCCACTCTGGCACTGGTAAAGGCTGAACCATCCATTTCGGAAACTTCCACTCTGCTTTAACCTGTTGACAAGTCAAACACTTCACTGTAAAATCAGCAATATCCCTTTTTATTCTGTCCCACCAGTAATACTCCCGAAGATCACTATACATCTTAGTACTGCCTGGATGAACTGAAAACAGAGAACTACGAGCTTCACATACCAACTCTCTCTTCAACTGTGATTCAAATAGCACACACAATCTCTTCCCAAATCTAAAAACACAATCATTATCAATGTTGAATTCAGGAAACTTACCCATCTGAACCAGCTCTACCTTTTTCTGCAACTCACTGTCTTGCTTCTGTGGTTGCTTGATTCTGTCTGATAGAGAAGATTTAACTAATACTTGAAACAAAACAGAAGGGAATCCTGCACCAACAACTTTAATGCCAATGTTCATCAAATCCTTAACCAAGGGATCACGTTCCAAACGCAACATTGTTAATGAAGTATTACTCTTTCGACTCAAAGCATCAGCCACTTTATTTTCTTTTCCCGGATGGTAATGAATTGTACAATCATAATCTTTGATTAATTCAAGCCATCTCCTTTGTCTCATGTTCAATTATTTCTGAGTGAATATAAACTTTAAACTTTTATGATCAGTATATATTTCACACTTTACTCCATACAAATGATGCCTCCAAATTTTTAAAACGAAAACAATAATAGCTAATTCCAAATCATGTGTAGGGTAATTTACCTCATGAGTTTTCAACTGTCGTGAAGCATAAGCAATTACCTGATAATTCTGCATTAGGACACAACCAAGTCCTTTCAACGAAGCATCACTATAGATAACAAACTCACCATTCCTGGAAGGTAGTGCCAAAACTGGAGCATTCACCAATATTCTTTTCAGTTCCTTCAGTAATAGCCTGCCAAACCAAGGAAACTATGAATCTCAGTTACATTTGTGGGTCTTGACCATTCTTCCACAACCTGAGTCAACTGATCCATCACTGCAACAAACTATTTAGTGATGATTCTGACCATTTCAAGATACTGATTTGAAAGGTCCTTTCTCTCTATATGCCTTCCCTGAAAAGATGTTCTGTTTTCTCTAAGAAAAACCATTATTAACACAGAAATATCTTAGGAGAAGCAACATGGTAATCTTGAAATGCTATATCATTTATATTTGACCATAAAAAAATATTTTTGGATAATCATTTAATAAAATTCTAACTCCTAATGTTTTCTAAACCGACCTCTGATACCAAACTATAAGGCCCCAACCTTATACCCTACTTAATCTTGAGATATTTCAAGAATACACCTTGAAGATCTTTTCAGGTTTAGAGTTTTAGAGAATTAGATCATAAAACATGCATTACATTCCACATTTAAACAAAGTGGTCACATAAAGGATAGTACTCATTTTTCCATTCAACAGAAACATATTTAAAATAAAACATAGATTCTTTCTTGACACTTCCTTGACATTATCATCATATCATGTACCTTTCCCATGACCTGTGAAAAATATTTCAAAAACATGGGATGAGCATAAAAAGAACAGTAAGGGATCTAAAAATATGGAAAGGAAACATGAGTACATGTATACATAAGAATTAATGAAATCATACTCTACTCATAAAACATAATCACTTTAACATACCTCATCAAATCATGAATAAATCATAGAAATCATAAGACATAACGGTAACTTGAGGCATTCATAACATTCTTACGTAGGGAGTAACCCTCTTGGTTACGTTTGGAATACCCATCACAGTATATTCCCTAAATCTCTTTGGAGAAACCTTAATATTTAACTCCTTCGCATTACCCAATGCATTGGAGATCTATATCTGGCTCACCCGCCCTTAGTTTATCACGGAACCACCCGTCTTCATAATAATTCCCAAGAACCACAACGTAATCGTATCACATAAAACATGCATAAAGGAAACATTACATTTCCACCTTTCAATAACAAGATATCAATACAACAAATTTATATAAAAACATTATTAAAACCATTTTCAATACCAAAATAAAAGAAAAGTAAAACATGGTATTTATTTTTCTTTTAGAAAGAGGGTATGGCTTGTAGAGGAAGCCGAAACTCAAATAATGGTCACAACGGCGAAGAAGTTGTTGTCGCCGCATACGTACAACAAAAACATTCCCTTTTGTCGTTTAATAAAACTCTTCGTATAAAAAAAATTCTTTTTGCATAAACATAAAAGTCAAAGGGATTTATACACCATATAAAAGATGGTTGTGTATAAAACAAAATATGCCTCAATGAATGGAGATTTAGATGAAGTCCCTTACCTCAGGTCCGACTTGACTCGATCGTTCTTTAATCTCATGAATAATAAACTTGAGTTAACTTCTACTTTCTTAAGAACATTTTTCAAGTTCATTATTCATTTTATATCACTTATTACCATTTCATGAACACTATGTTATTATTTAAGTTAATAATGGTCATTTTAACGATCATTGGTACTTGAGTCAAAAATAAACTCTTTATAATTACATGTTGTTCATGTGGTAAAATATCCACTATATCCAAAATTGTGTTCATGTTTTAGATATCATATATATCATATATATCCAGTATATGCATTCATTTATAATATTATATAACATTTAGAGGTAAGAAATGAAATGCACCGTTCATGGAGACGGTAAGTCGTACGTATGCATAAACGCTACTTCCATTTCTATTTCATATTTAATGGAATTAAAACATAATGATACATAATAGTATATTAATTATAGTATGGTATCATATATAATATCATTAAATATATCCTTTATACATACCACATATGGTATTAACCAATCAAATCACTTTGAGGGGGCGGTAGTCCGCACTTCCTAAAATGAAGATATCGTGTATACCCATAATGGAAGTCATAAAGGTATGCCATAAATGAAAAAATAAAAAATCTTAAGGAAAAAATAAACATATTATATATCATATATAAATATAGTGACATCTTAATGGCCACCTTTGAAGGTGTTAGAACAATATTAAACAATCATCGTTTTGTTAGGCAGAAATTCACCATCTATGGAAACAGTAAGTTCTTTAACCATTATATGTAGGTGTGTGTTAGTGTAGTTGAATTCTTATTATAAAACATCCTATTATATTGAAGATACTGTCGTTGTTACAATATAAATGAATAAAAAGAGTTTATGTGGTTGGAGAAGCAAAATAAAACAAAAGGACTCAAGTGAAGACGTTACCTTAAAATCGGGTAACGCCCTTTGGATTGAGCTCAACGGCTTCCTTGAGAAGACATCTCCCAAAAGTGAGGCTTCTAGGAGTAATAGAGGGATGTGGAGAGACAAAATGGTCAGGGGTTGGCTTATAAAAAGGCTTGAGAGGTGTGGTTAAGGTGGTAGAGGTGGGGGCCTTTTATAAGAGGAGAGGAGGGGCACTCTTGGAATGTTACAAAATGTTACTTTATATTCAAACGAGTTTCGGACTTCAAAAGTACCAAATTGATGTATTTTGATTATAAGGTGATAAGGATTTGAAATATACTAATCCAATAGGTTTTTGAGATGTGTAAATTTTGGTTTTAACATTATCTTTTCATTTTATTTAAATCCTTTATTAATGAAGTAATCGATGCATCATCATGATGTCATAAATAAATTAATTTATCCAATGTCTAAAAATTACAAAGAAAATATCAAGATGTAGGAAATCTGTTTATCTTTCTAATGAATATTTATAGTCAAAAATATAATCTATGTATACAAAATTAAAAATGTTTTACTCAGGTGATACATTCTTTGTTATATTTTTTTTCTTTAAAAATAAAAAGATAAAAAGTCACTTTCCCACAAAAGTGATTCCATGGGGTCCCTAAGATTGGGACAAGGCATCCCATGTTCAGACATTATACAACAATTATAATTAGGATACATTTTGGTGTCATTTTGTATTATTATGATATTATTTTATTATCCTTAACTACCCGATTACTCATTAATCAAGATAATTAAAGATATTTACCGGCGTTACTATTCATAATGTCCAAAAACAAAAGAGTCTTGATTACATAATTAGGACCTTCTGGTTCCAAATATGGAATCCATTTTACCAAATTCAAAACAAATAATTTGCAATAATTACTTTAAAAATAATTCCCGTTGTCAAAACAAATAGCGGGTTTTTTTGGGACAATATATATGAAAAGTTTGGCATTTGTTTATGCCAAATTCCAAAGTGAAATTAATCCCAATTACCACCATTGGATTAAATGGTAAAAATATATTCTATTTACACTTTAAAATCATTTAAAAAGTTAATCTAACCATATAATTAAATTAGATGAAAAACCAGTTTTGATGTAAAATGCAGTATTTTTCACTATTCATTAAAAAATGAACATTGTCAGAAAAATACCAAAAATTTATCCAATGTAAATTTCAATGACCCAATAATAAAGAATAATTTTATTTTGACAAATAGTGCTTATAAAATTGTCAAAAGGTTGATTTGAAAATGGATTGCCATCAAAAGGCAGTAAAACAATCTTTAAAAATATTAGTGTATTCCTTGCTTAAGATTGGATATATTATCATTTTAAGCCTCTAAACACTATCTAATTCATAAATATACCTAGATAAAAATATCTATTATTCATTACTTACTTGGGATGCTATAGTTAAGTTGTAACAAAATCTCTTGAAATTTTGGTAGAGGTTATAGTGAGTAATTACTAAATAATTTAATCCCTATATGGATACTACAAGTGGATGTGTCTCTAGGATAGAATTACATATGGTTAATAATTATGAAAATGGATCATTGATCTTGGCTTGATTGTCAACTGATGTGTGACAATGGCCCTTGTTACACACCTGTCTTGACACTCCGTGGGGATATGATTTGGGAATTTCCGAACCATTTATGAACTATTGTGAAGGATTTCCAAATACAATGAAAATGAATAAAATAGTATAAACCCAATGAGTCATAGAATAAAAATAAGGTGTTGTGATTTATATATCTTACATGTAACTTTAATGACTATTTTTTTTACTATTATGACTATCATCACTCATAATATGTTTTTAGGATTTATTAAATTGAAGGAACTACAAGGAACTAGGTTAACATTGAATACAAAAAATATATGGATGATAATCCAAATGGGATGATAATTAGAGAGATGAATATTGTGATTATTACTAATCAGTTATCGGATCCTATGATTAACAATATTCACCTTAAAAAACTCTCAAACTCACCAAAGAAGAGAATGATAAAGTTTTATGGAAGTTTAGGTTATGGAAAAATAAGGGAATAAGATTTAGTTTTATATATAAAGAGAATTTTGTAATTATAACAGTAGTGGATATCTTAGATGAATTGGAATAAATATTTAGTGTGGAAAATAAGGAAAGAAAACCTGGAATTTTAGATGAAATATGAAATGTTTAGTTAATAAAATTGATGATAATAGTTGTCTCCCTAAAGTATAATCATTTATTAAAGGTTTTAAAAGTGTATTGTATGATAATTTTTCAAAAACAAAATTCAACAAAAGAAATATTTTTGGGCGAATTAGCAAGGATATATTAGTAATGGGTTTTCTATTGAAAATTAAGAGAGTACAACTGATATATAAAAGGAAGGAGGTATTAAATAAATTTATGAAAAATACAATTTAATTGTTTGAGAAGGAATGTAGATTATTAAAGGGTTTATGTATTTGAATTAAATAATTATGTTATGTGAATTTTGAAATATATTAGGATTGCTCATTATACTTTTTTCATTAAGGATTTTAAAAGATTATGTTGAAAAATGATGGCAACAAAGAAAATTGATTTAAGGGAAATGCAATATTCATTGATAACACGTGATTATGGTAAATATAACCCTTAATATATTACTAATATTGAAAGAATTATATTGGTATTAATATATGATTGATTTGGATAAATTAACTTGGGTAATAATTATTTCCTTAGAAATGAGTTGTGATTTATTGAAAAATTAGCTTACATTATCATTGATAGAGTTTGCAACACTATTGTATTTTTGGAATATATTAAATAAAATGTGGATTTATTCAATTAATAAAGAAGGATTCATGTTTTAATATGTTTTTATAATAATTTACCTTTTTACAAAGTATTGAGACAACACATGATGATGGTATTATTGTGTTTTGTATGTTAGAACTGAAAGGTACTTTTTTTTTTGTTTTAGGGATTAACATTAAGTTGATTTTGAAAAAATATTGTCACATTATTTATAATTTTTTAATTTTTGAAATTTTATAAGGTTGAATATGTATGGAATGGTTTAAGTAGAAAATTGGATGATGTTTTAGAGATTAATGTATTATTTCACCATAAAATGATTTATGAAGAACAAGTTCAAACCATTTTATTTCAAACATAACTACGGATAGATGGAATGACCTATCATTATATTTGTGGATCTTATTTTCCATTAGTTCCTAATGTATAAAAAATTCAATGTTAATTTCATGGAGTATGAGATTAAGTGGAAAATGATCAATTCATAACTAAAGGGTTATATTGTGCTTAAGAAATGTGATGATGTTAGGAAAATATATATTCTCCTAAAAATTCTCCAACTCTGGGAAAAGGATCTTGAAAATAATATTATAGTACAACATTAATTTATGATTAATAAAATTATCCCTTAACTCATCCTAGATTTATGGTTTTGAGGACTTTAACCTTCTTTACATAACCCATTTTTTATGATGAATGATCTTTATCACTCTTTGTTTTTTACACATTTCTTCCATATACAAATATTCATGTCAAATCAATGATTTAGTTTTTTAAAACCAAGTTATCAGTTACTTTAGGTATCATTTAGGTTTCGAAATTTCTTTTTTAAGGTATGTTTTATTATTCTATTTTACTATATGGTTTTCTATAAAATAATTTTTTAATGAGAAACCATTGATAAATGGGATGAATTTCAATAGAGAAATTCTTTTCATTGGGCGTACAATGTTACACCAAAATATAATTTGAAATAATTTTTTTAGATAAATTTAATTTCTTTTATATCTTCCATTATACAAAATAGTGATTTTAATTTGAGTTACATAAAAGGCTGATATTATATTTCATTATATGTTACACTAGTGTAGCTTGTGTTATATGAAACTATGATATTAACATGAATTATATGAAACATTTACATTATATTTAATTAAATGCAAAAAAGTGTAGCTTGTATTATAAAAAACATTGAGGTAAGATTACAATACATAAAACTCCGGGTTAGCTGGTGTTACACATGTACTGGATTTTGAACAAAGACTTTGATATATTATTAATATTATTTAAGCAATACGGTTATAACCTAGCTGTTAAACATAAAAATATTAATAGTAATAACTAATTTAAAAATATTCTATATAATGGATTTATATAAAGAATAAATATTGATAAAAAATAAATTGATTTTCATTATTGTCTTTATTGGTTTGGTAATGACTATTTTATCAAAACATGTTATTTATTTATTTATTGAAAAATAATAAAAATTAATATTTTAAAAACATAGAAATATTTTTTATAAAAAAATTATTTTTGGAATAATCATTTCAAAATTAGATAATGGTGAATTTTTGGGATTAATCTGAAAATATTTATTTTTATGTTGAAGGGTAAAATATAATGAATTTTAATTGAAAAGTTCCTTTTTGTTTAATTTTTTTTATTTATTTAAGATATTATTTAAATTTATTTCAAATTAAAATTAGTTCAATTATGTTTCTATTAGTACAATTTAGATCATTTTAATAACTTAAATTTTGAAATTTTATATAAAAACATTATAATTATTTGAACATTTTTATATCGATACCCCGATTTTTCATTATGTATGTGAGATTTTTTTAAATTAAAATTTTCCCATTATGTGAATGGAAATTGTAAAAATAGATTCCATATTTGTAATAATAATAATAATTTATCTTATATGATGAGGACAAATTAATTTTTGACCAGAATTAAAAGTGAAAACAATAAAAATTAATTACCATGGTGAAGGTAATTTGGGATTTAAACTAGAAAGATAAGGGCTAAAAATGACCCAACACATGTCTGAATTGTATTTTATGGAAATATTTTCTATATTATCTTTTCTAATTTAGAATATTGGTTAATTTTGAATATTTTGTTTATTAATAATGACTATTATTTGGAAGTCTTCTGGGAAATTTCCAAATAGATTCCAATTCGGTTCCTTTACCCCGCCTATAAAAGGCCACCACCAACCATCACTTATTCTCATCTATAAAGTCTTTTGATAAAAAAACCCACCCGAATAACATCCCAAATTCCATAATCTCAAATTATAAGGCCTATTTTGGATATATTTCCATCCTATGATTGTTTTGAGTGAAAACTTAAGAAGGATACTTGAAAAATGGGCACCATTAATCCAAAAGTGTTTTAGTTTTATTTATTACTTAACCTAATTAAATTATTATTATTAAATTATGATATAATAACCTTATTATATTAAATATTATAATATTTTATTTTGTTATGTTAATTCACCCCTTCCATCTCCAATTCCATCAAATTGGTCATGAAATCATCATTCATGGGTATGGAGAACTTTTACCTTGTGAACTGATGTTTTTAATTTTTACATTACCACATCTAAATCATGGAAAAAATGATGGTTTCATTATTAATATATTATATTTATGGAATTATTATATCATATAATCCTTCATAATCTCCATTTTGTGAGAATATATTAATGTCACTCGTGTGTATGATCAACTACCTCCTTGAGAAGTAATGTGGTTGGTTCACACATTAAATTGAAGTTAATAAGTATGTTTCTAATGAATATAATTAATATATATGGCATAATAATATTTTTTAGTTATAATATATTATTTAACATTATTTTTTTTTCAATCTGACTAGAAAATGGAAATAATAATTTTGCATGCATACAACCTATCGTCTCCATGAATTGTGTATTTAATTTTCTATCACTAAATTTTATGGGTTACTATAAATAAATATATACCGAATATATATGAAATTTATATCATCGATACAATTATTTATGTTATTTAATCATAATCATATTAATAATAACAAAAATAAAAAATCAAAACATATTTGAAAAAGAAAAGTAGTTTTTATAGAAAATGTTGCTTTATTGTGGAATTGTTAATAAACGTATAATAAAAGGTCATACGATATCTAAAGATTTTATGATATATGTAAATATAAATTTTTAATATATTTATTATAAAATGATATTTATTAAATAGAAGTATTTAATGTGTACAATAGAAGTCATGACTTAACATAATGGATTTATAGTCTCTCTTTTATTTCTTGGTGACATGAAAATTCACCAATCGTTTCTTTTTAAAAGTTTACATACTTTCAATTTGAAATATTATATCATTAAGACCAATATTTTTATGATATTTATAGTTGCAATTTATTTTATTATTTATTAGTGATTACGATTAGAAACATTAAAAAGTGGTATGATATTTTTGTCTCACTTTTTACTTTTATGCGACACATGCCATTTTCACAACTGATTTATTATAATCCATGTATATACTAAAAATTTATGCATTTTACGATTCATTTAAAAAAATAATATTTATTTACTTATAAATTTTAGGATATCCCTTTCATGTGTTTTAAGATTCAATGTTACCAAAGTGATAAATATTTAATGCTATAATTTTATTAATTATTAGGATTATTTATGATTATGTTTCTAACGACAAAATATTATAATACATATCTCAAGAGAATCTGTAATTTTATTATAATATATTCATTATATGAGAATAAATTTTTCCTTTCATTTTCTCTATTAATTTACCCAAGAGTTCAAAAAATAAATATTTTAATAAAAATCATCTTATTGGTTGAAAACACTTTTATTCCAAAACCTTTTTTTAAAAAATTTTTTTTTTTTAATTTTTTAGTTTATTTACTAAATATATTTTCCAATTTTTTGGTTTTTACCAAATTTTGTTAAAAATTAATCATCATTCATTTTTTAAAAACAATTTTTGTTTGGATTTTATTGAAAATGTGAAATGAATATTTTTTTAACACTTAGAAAATGAATATAATTTACCACCATCATAACCGTTATTTACATTGAAGAATCCATTATAAGTTTTCATGGTTATTTTAAAGAAAATGAAATAGTTTTTTTTATCTTTTTAAAATTATTTTTCAACGCAAAAATTATATTTTCCAGAAGAATTGTTTTTAATGATATTTAAGACATTATTTATAAATTTTCATGTTTATTTTCAAAGAAATGGATTTCCAAAAATGTGTTATGTATTAAAAAGTTATTTCAATGAAAATCTATTTTTACTCAAGAAAATTTTACAATTGATCACTAAAAATAATTTTCCATCCAATGTGACTTCATTTGATGTTAATTATGATTTAATGGAGTTTTAATCCAAGGCATCTATACTAATTCACTATTTTATGGGTTTATGATTATGATAAAATGATTTTTATGTATCCTATTTCCATTCCACAAGTTATACAAAAATTTGATTATTATGAATCTCAATTCATTTCCCTTGGGATATACTATAAAGAAATAATAAATTTATTATGAAACCTATCTCTTTTCCACTTGTTATAATAAGATAAAATGTTTTTGCATCCCATTTTATTTCATGGGTTATGATATGATGATTTCTTTATAATCGTTTTGCACAAATATGTATAATTTTAATTACAATATGTGTGGGACTTATATCTAAATCAAATTAATTATTTATATATGGATAATTCATGGGTAAATATGTTATGTGTGAACAACCAAAAATAAATATTTATTTCCTTAAGTAGAGTAAGGGAAATAAAAATCCAGGAACCTCAAGAAATGAAGACTGAGAGAATCACTAATAACATGGGCCACACCGCTTGGGAGAAGGATCCAAGGGTATACAAATTCTAAAGGGGGAATTCAGGGGTAACAAAAGGATTCATGAAATCCACCACCTGATTTCCCTCACACCACATATGGAGGATGTCCATTTCATCGGAGAAGAGGGAATTGCACTTTTGGATAAAGTAAGTGATTTTATAGGGATAGGAATAGGTATCGATGATAAATATTTATAGAAGTCTAGAATCCATCTCAAAAGTGGTAAAGGTAATGTTTTTGGATCTACATAGAGAGAGGTCACTAAGACACACCATCACCTTCACCTTAAGAGAATTCCATGGTCTATATAAAGAACTAAAATAAAAAATCACTAAGACAGATGTTTCACAGACCACATTCCTATCACACATGATGCCAAAAATGATGGAGCAATCGACATTGGGCTTTAGGCTTGAGGTGGGAGGAATCCTGCGAACCCAGTTCCCCCTCAGCTTAGGGCCATAATATTCCAAAGGAGTGTCTCTGGAGGGAAAACACCACATGGAAGGCACTATATACTAATAGGGAATGAGGTCAGCCACTTCTGAGGTGAGGCACCTTAATCTGACCATCAGGGAAAGAGCAGAGCATTGAGCCCCATGTCATGCCTAGTTGCGCTTCTTCTAGATGCACTAGTAGTCCACCCCCAAGAGGGTCGATTTGGCCAATGTATCATGGATGTTGTTCTGGAAGCAATTGAACAAGCTCGATAAGAAGTCATCAGGGGTGGCCACAACACTAGGAGGAAGAGAAAAATATTCAATATCATTCAGACCCATAGGAACCATTATCTTTGGAAGAATAGGTGCAACATGGATTCGTTAGAAGGGGACAGACAACAGACACACCTAGAGCCAAGCTGGACACCATTCACTTTAACTACTAGATCCATGGGGAGATCCTTGAGTCTGATTCTGCAAAGAATGAATAAGAATTTATTTTTGGTGTCCTTGCACCAAAGTCACCTCCCCCACTAATCACTCTCTGGATGGGAAAGATTACACTGGAGATATGCTTTGGCCGAGAACTTAGCAATAGAGGAGCTAGTGAAAAAGAAACTATTAGGGGATCTATCCATGCTGTTGCTATCATAGATATCCTTTTGTGAGGGATTTATTACCTCCTTGATAAAGGAGGGGTGTACATTGGCTTCCAAGAAAGATATATTAGGTGTAGATCAACCCGGAAAGTCTAGCAGGACACCACCCAATGGCACTTCCATAAATTGGGAGCCCCCCAACCCTATACCCACTATGAATGGCATAAGATCATAGGGAAATGAACTCGAAGAGATATGCAGAGGCTCGAGGGATATCTTCCATTCTCATAGATTCTGAAGCCATACATCCCTCGAATAAGTTATCTTCACAAGGATCATCCCTCAATAACCTCTAATGCGAGCCTAACCTGGATAAAGTATATAGCATGTCCAACATCTATAACCCAAATTACTCCCAACTCTATTGGCTTGGAAAGAATACTCCATGAGGGAAAATGAAATATCACCTCCCCCTGGATATCCCAAATGTAACCATTCAAGGTCTTCTCTATTTTAATAATGATTAGACTGTGGTCTTTAAATGTAGAAAGTACATGCATATGGATATATGAGAGGACACAATTAACAAGGGTGATCCTTCCTCCAAAATAAATGATCCTATTATTCCCATTGAGTATGTGATTGGTAATTCTTTTGAATAGGCTATAAAATAAATAGTCTTGAATTATTCTATGGGAATTAGGAGATCTAAGGTAAATCATAGGAATATTTGTTCTCTGGATGCCCAAAGTGGAGCAATGTTATCCTTACTCCTATCCGATTTGGAGGAGGGAAAGTAAACCCTGCTCTTATCCATATTTATAATTTTTCCACTCCATAAGTCACAATCATCCATGATTCTAATAAATCCAATGATGGAGGCTCTAACCCCATTGATGAAGAAGACTTTATCTTCCTCAATGAGGAGGTGAGGCACTCCCAGAACACGAACCCCACAATGATACGATAGGACACGTCCACATTGCATAGAGGACTCCACACACTTACTCAGGATGTGCTGCACCAAAATAAAGATAGTGGGAGAGATATGGTTACCTTTCTTGATCCCTCTGACTAGTTTTAAGAGGCAACATTGCCTCCGCAAAAAAATAATATTGAGTCTCAGTAAGCTGTAGAATTGAAATAGGTGGTCAATAACCCATTCAAAAACCCCATGCTTCTCTTGGCATGGATGATAATCCCCCAATTCAATCTATTGTAGGCCTTTTACATATGAACATTGATCATGATTTTGGACCCTCGAACCTTCCAGCTAATCTCTCCATTCATCTCATGTGCGATAGCCACTACCCCTAGATGGACCTCCCCTCAATGAAGGCATATTGTTCCTCCACATCCCAATAATGAATAAACTGAGAAATACTTCCATTGATGAGGTTTTCCAAAACCTTGTATGTGAAATTTCAAATACTTATTGTTTAATACAGCACAATGGATATAGGATCACTTACCATTGGTATGAGGACCAGGTTAGTAACAGCGGTAGCCCCCGAAAACCCTCCACCATAGAAAAAATCCCAAATCGCACTGATAATCTCCTCCTTGTTAATACTCCATGGAATAACAAAGTGATATCCTAGGAACCCATTTCTGCTGGGTGAAATCTCATTTTTTAGTGAGGTAATTGAATCCCACAACTCCTTCTCCTTCAAATCATGTTTTGGTGTGAACCAAATTATGTATTCATAATGTTATGTGAGGACATGATTATATGTTCAAACGTTTATGTGTGAACTTTCATACAAAATGACAATGTTATACATTAAAATAATGACATGTTCATAATTTTATGTATGAAATTGTATTTCATGTCTATAAGTTTATTCATTTCCTTAATTTCATGTCTATAAGTTTATGTAAGGGATAAATGTCTTGTCTTTAACATAATGAGTGAACCTGTTTCTATTTATACACTTACCAAATGTTTTAAGCATACATGTAATCCAAAAATCACTGCCTTATGGTAATATAATGATCTCATGGATTAATTTAATTTATTACCATTTCATTCATGCCTTATAAACTACCAGCCTTTCCATGACTCAATATTATGATATTTGATATGTTGGGTATGCTTTTTATATGTTATTCTCATGTTCTTATACCTCTAAGTTCATGTTACAATTAAATATATCCCTTATTTACCCTTATAAATCACATGATATCACCCTTTATTATGATTCCCTTTTTAGGTTATAAAGAAAGGTTTAAGTATGGTACTTTTGTGAAGATTACCAAAGGGGAAGATCACTATGGGGGACATTAAAGATTTTCCATGAATTAAGAAGGTTTTGTTCCATGATTTAAATGGTGAAAAAATATTATGGTCGATAGGTGTGTGTTTCTGTAATGTATTGAATATTAATTTAAAAAGATGTAACATCAATGTATGAGAAGTCGTGGTTTATATAATTATGGAATTTGTTTTATAATTATTGTAAACTAATATGCTTGTGTACCTAGTCTCCAAGACTCTAATTCTTTGGGTCCTTGGGTTAGGTAATATTTATAAGTTGTATTAATTTAACCATGGAATGAATGAATATTTATGTATTCTTATCTTGTGTCTCTATATTTGGTATGAGAGTGGCATTTATTTATTTTGTATATTTTCATAGATAAATTTTGTGAAAACACTTTGGAAAATACTAATGATTAGTCTATTTATAGGATAATATCAAAAGGTTATGATATTGTAGAGATTGTGTAGTAAACATAGAAATTATATCCTTTTATGGATTTTAAATGTAGACATAATATCTGTAACAAATGTACTTGGGGGTAATAACCTTGAAAATTGAGTATTGGGTATAAACTTGATCATCACTTGGTGCATGACAAAGAGTACAACTATACCGTTAGTTTGAAAATCCTATTGGAAATTAATTAGTTAATTACACAGTATTTATAATCTATAATGAAGTAGTTTGGTATGATATTAACTAATTAGGTTAGATAACCTAATAAAAAAATTACCATGGACACCCTAGAATGAAACCAAAATTCTTATAAGATATGTTATGATCTTCCTTATCGAGTTATTTATTCTAAGATCATATTTTTACCTTAATAAATTAACATGATTATGTCCCTAAACATTATATAATTTGATGTAGTGACTAGAGCAAGGATGAACTGAGCTTTTAATGAGGGTGATACAGAAAAAAATTATTTTCTAACTGAATAAGGAAATGGTAAGTAAATTGGTGTGTAATACATCATAACAATTCTCACCCAACTATCAAAACCTGTAAATAATAACATGAGTCTTGTTGAGTTCCCAATATCACTATCTAAGGATTTTATTTCTCTTGATTCCTTCAGGAGTAAATGTCCACCTTCATTTTTTGGGTATTCTGATCTACTTATTTATAAGAAATATGTCATTTTTATTGAAGTATTTTTTTTGTTCTTAAAATCCCAGTGCATAAGAATAATGTTTTGGCTATATTTCTTCTAAAATTAGAGTTCTAATAGTGGTGGAATATAATTAAGAATATTATGGGAAAAGAGTAAGATGATTGTTTTTATTGGTAATAGTTCAATAAAATATTCATCATCAAGAAAACTCTTTTTGATATTTTTATGTGTATATAATTAGAATTCCTATAGCTAAAATAAAATGAGGAGGATTCTATTGTAACTTAAAATGTTAAATTCACAAGGCACATGAGGTATTACATTTGTTATATCCCTAACTCTGAACAATTATCGACCATTTCTGTGTCATCTTATAACCATGTCTACAAAGGTAATTATACATAGGAGTATTTAGATTCTATGAAAATTTATTTTTTCAATTTTTGATAAAGGTGGTTATGAAAATTGTGAAATCCCATTATATAGAGGGAAAAAATAATAGTGGAGTATAATGGAATATAATATAATAATATATAATGTTGAAATAATTTCTAACTTCAAATATGTCAAAAATTTGGGAGGAAGTAACCATGAAATTATCTTAAAGGGACAAAAGGTATTTTATGTGTGGTAGGGAAGGACATATTTTTGGATGATTATGAAGAAATGTAAAGTGGATAGATAAAAAAACATATTAAAATAATTCTTGTACAAATGTGACACCCATACATAGATGCTTCAAGTAAAAAGAGTTTAGTAACATTGAAACTAACTAATCGGACCACAGATCTAACAAAGAAAATAGTTCTCAACAACATAATAAAATAACGGATCAATGAAGTGTTTATTCTATTAAAACTATTGAGGTGGAACATGATAATGATGCGAGGAAATGTGCACTCACTATCCAATAAATATATTTAAATGACTTATATGATTTTATATCTCCAATGACTTTTATATCACACAAGTTTTATAATAATAATGATTAACCACCACTATCCTTGGATAACAAACTCTCTATGAAAACCCCTTTTGGTGTGATGGTAAAATATAAGATATATAACTATTCTATAATCAGGATTCATGGGAATATATTTCCAATAAATCTTGTTTTTCTACACTTAGTTTAATTTGATGTAATTTTTGGTATGGATTGGTTATCCCTACATAGATAAGATATCAATTATTTGAATAAGGAGATATCATGAAATATCTCAGATCATATTCCGATAAAATATTTATTCAAGGATGATCATGAGACCCCTTTAGAAGAAAATTATAAAATATTGGCTATGATACCCGTCAATGAGAAACTCATGGTTAAAATGATCAAGGAAGAATTAAAAACTGATGACCTCCCTATTTAATGAGACAATATTGATATATTTCCAGATGAATTTTAGGCATTACCTCCAAGTGAGATGATTTATTTTCAATAAATATCATGCCATGGAATATGAATATGTCAAAGCATCATTATTAAATAAACCATATTATTTTTTGAGAATCAATGAAGTAACGTCAAGAAAACCCAGATTAGTGATTTTTATGCCTGACTGCATTATCTTGGGGTGAACTGACCCCTTTTGTTAAGATGATTGACGGATCAATGAGTTTTTGTATTTAATATCAGGAAAATGACATGATAATGATCATGAAAATATATTGTCTACTATATATTGATGATATGTTTGATCAACTATGTGGAGATCATTATTTCATGAAGATTACCTTGATACACATATCATCCATTAAGGGTAAAGAGAAAATATACACCCAATAAAACATTCCAAAAAAGGTATTGAGACAATGTATTTATAGTTAATCCATTGGGGATTATAAATTACTCTTTAGTAAGTGAAGATTTAATGAATATAGCCTTTTTAGATTTCCTTGAAACATTTGTAGGTGTCATTATTGTGGAATTTATAATATATTCTATAATGAAGAATTAACATTAAGAAAATTTTAGGTTTTTAGTATATATATTATAAAATATGATAATACATGAGAAGTTCAGAAATTGTATGTTTTGGTTGTAAAATATATCTTTATTATTTCATGTTTTTACCAGTGACAATATATTTTTGAATATATAAAAAATAAATTTTCCTAGAAAATAGTTATGATGAACTAATCTGATAAGGATATAATTTTTTTATTTCCTTGATACTACCATGGTTTTTTTGAGAAAATTACCCAGATTATCCAGTTGACAAAAAATATTTCCTGGAACAGAGTGACTTCTTAATTTATTGTGGAATATGATGAAAGATTCAAGGTGATTAGAAATTGATTGGTTATAATACCTATAATTACATTACCCTTCATTAGAGACAAGTTCTTAATATAAATGTTATCTTTATTGAAAAGTATGGGATGAATTATTATACGTAATTAAATGGTAATTAATTATGAATTATGTTAATTAAAATCTAATTAGTAGAATTATCCAAGTCATGTTATGAAGTTTGTAATAATAGTATTTGCATTTGATATTTGGTGGAATCATCTCTATGGTGATAAGTGTGATATTTAAACTGACCATAATAGATTAAAGTATACATTAACATAAAAAGTGTGGAATATGTGACAAATTAGATTGTTGGAGTTAATAAAAATTTAGATTTCTCAATACATTATCACCATTATAAGGAAAACTAGGATGCTAACCCACTTAGTATGAATGATTATTCTATCATATCAATGATGTGGGTGGAAAAGGACCCAATATTAATTTATTTTTAATGTATGAAAATTAAAATCATATGGTACTGATAGAAATATTATATGGGCCCATTTTTTGTTGAACCATCTATTCATGTGAATAAAAAAGAGGCCCATAATTATGAATCACAAATATAAGAAAAAATAATGATTTTATGGAGTTTATTTTTGATAAAGACGGAGTTATATGGTCTGAAAAGTTGATATGTTTCCCATAAAAACTAAAAAAACATTAATGTTTGGATGATTATCATATAATATCCTTATCTATTCATCCAAAAAACATGATTATGTCTATGATGTATAGAAATTTTTTGTTTGGATAACATAAAGATTGAAATTTCATAATACACATATTGATGAATGGTATGAAAGAATGTTGAGGATGAATTAATAAATTATTAGGTAATGTTGCAACCATTACCCATACAAGTATTGAGATGAAAACAAATTTCCTTTAATTTTGTTGGGGGACTCCCCCAACATCTGAAGGCCATAATTTAATTTAGGTTTTAGTAGAAATCATTACAATTAAAAGGAATTATATTACTGTTAAATAATTTTTTTTCTCTTGAAAAACACTAAAATATATACATAATAAAAGTGGTAATACTACATGGGGTTCCACACTCCATTGTTTCTAATTAATATTGGTGAATTACCTTGATTTTCTAGAGAAGTATTTAGAAGGAATTAGAGATAGAGTTATGTTTTAGAAATGCTTAAAAGCCTCAAGAACTTGGCTAGTAATATATGAACATCAAAGTCTATTGGATAGGTTGAGATCTTATTCAATTTTATTCAATGGATTCTAGGGTCAATACCTCCCCTTTGTAGAGTTCTCATATAATAAGATTTTCTAATCTATTATTTATATGGAAGAATTTAAGGATCTTTTGGGGGAATGATTTAGGACTCCAACAAGCTAAGATGAATTCAGATAGAGGAAGTTGATAAGCCCATAAATTTTTCAAGAGATGATAGAGAAAGTTAGAACCATTCAAAGTTATATTAATGTTGAAAAATTTAATAGAAGATCTATGTAAATAATTCCTGATAAGAACTAGATTTAGAATTTGGTGACAAATCATTTCTAAATATATCTCTAATGGAAAAGAGTAATGATATTCTGTATGTAAGGGAAGATGTTCCTTCTGTAAAATAGTCTCCTTGAGATACTTGGTCATATCTGGTTAGTATGACATCACTTAACACTCTTTCCTGATATCTCCCAAGTACATGATTTGTTCCATATATCCCTTTTGAGAACATACACACTAGACCCTTCAAAAGTAATTAACTCAGATTCTATGTAATTGGAATGTGATTTATCTATAAGGAACAACAAGTGTAAATTCAATATTGAAGAGATTAGGTGTCGCAAAAAAATACCCCTCCTCTAGTAAAAGGTATATGGAGGACTCATAAGGTTGGAGAATCTATTGGGGAGATTAAGGATTTAATGAGGAAAAACGACCCTCACATATTTTCTTTCGGGTAACAAAAATTTTGGGGATTAAATTATTTTTATGGGGGTATAATATAACGACCTAATATTTTGAAATCTATATATGTATATATATATATAATATCTAAATTAATTTTATATTTGATAGATGGTTTTACACACAACACTGAATAAAATTGATTCGAGGCATAATTGATGAATATTATTTTAGAAAATATAATAATATTAAAAAAACCATAGTAAATAAACTCTTACATCTATTAGATAATGAATAAATGATATTTTATATTAAAATGAATTATTATTTCTCAAATATTTTTTAAAGGAATTATTTATATTATTAAAATTATTAAATCATCCAATATTAAATAATAATATACACTATTTTTATATATAAACTAATATTTCAACATTACTTAAAATATAAATAGATATGGAATAGTACTAATAAAACATAATGATTAAAAAAATAATTATTTCAATAAAAGTTAATTGTATTTATTTTTTTATTTTCATTTTAAAAATAAATATTTAAAATTTGAAATCTAAATTAGATAAAAGTTATCAAATTTTATTAATTTAGAATGTATAAATTAGCTTGCCATTAATTTTTGATATTTTAAAAAAATATTTTAGGTTAATGCGAAAATATAAATAAAACATGACTATTATTCCATTACTAGTATATAGTTATGAATTTTAAATTTATAAAATATTTTTATTGTAAAAAAATTATTCTTTTAATTTAAATTATTAATTATTTATTTTTTATTATATTATATAAAGCTATATTTGACATTTTAATAATCAATTAATACTTTTTCTAAAATTTATGTAATGATAATTTGTAACATAATTATAAATTGTATGAAATGAAATGGATTTACAATTTATAAATATCTATTCCAAAATACCTTATAAAAACCACTATATATTTAGTCATAAAGGACATATTTTATTATGTAAAAACTAGTTAGTGTGATAAAATCATAAATTGAAAAATAAATAACTCAATCTATAAAGTTATTGGAACATGTTAAAAGCATTATTCTAGTTAAGTGCTTTAGAGATTAGTTAACATATATCACCATAAAATAAGTTATTTTTCTTTTATGGATCCACATTACATGTTTAGCTTCTCCCCCATTATACTAAATTAAAATATTTACAAACAAATGTCGTTCTCACCACTTAAAGAGAGGCCCCCACCACCCCTTAAATTCCACTCTAATTTTTCTGTAAACATGAACAAACTCCAAAATTAATTCATATATCATGATATTTCACTCTTATATGCTTTTTCAGAAGTAAATATTATAATTCCTTCATTTACAATGAATCATCCAATTGAAACATAAATTTCTCAGTATAAGTTCAATTTTTTTAATTTTTTTATTTTATCTTTCTATTTAAAATAAAATTTCCAAAATATTATATGATTAATTTTTTTTATAAGATACATTATTTTTTTATATTTTGAGATGAAATTTTAACCGCCTCCCCTTTCCCTATTTAAAAGTGAAAATGTTAATTTTAGGTATGTCTGGACTACCGCCTCCACGACATAACATGCTTCATTTTCAATCTCCAAGTTAAAAAAGATTTTTCTTAAAAGTAATTTATTATATATATATGATATTTATAACATTATTTAGGTTTAGAAAATAAGAAACCATATTAATCTGTTCTCTCATACTAGGTAAACTAAATCATCATCAATGCGCACATGTGGACTACCACGCTCAGGGAGAAATATATTCCATTTTTCACCACCACCTTCATGGATGGTTATAAATTATAATTGATGAGTATATATGATATAAATAAGTAATAAATATAATTTATATGTTTCTTTATAGATACAAATGGAGGATCATTGTTTGGTAATCCATTAATATTAATAAAAATAATGAAACTAACTAAACACAAATTAATTTTTTGAAAATCACAATAAAATATCATTTAATGGGACTATATAATTATAGATATCAAAAAAATCAATATAGTATATTATATGAAATGTTAATGATAAATATGGTATCAATAGTTGGGTACCAAAATTGATATTACGAAGTAAGCACGAAATAATTATTGTTAATAACAACAGATGTCTAAAAAATTAGAAATGAAATAATATATTCATAAAAAATGATAAAAAATGATGTATAAAATTGTCAATTTATAATAATATGATTATAATATAATGTATAAATACATTTATGGGTTTTTGATATGATGTTATATCCCTTTTGACTAGGAATGAATAAAGTTAAAGGATTTTCATGACTCAAATATTTTTCATGAGTGATATTGTCTCCAATTTGATTATGATCTTTTAATATTGATGTATTATTACCTATGATGAAGATATTTTTTATATAAATATTATTTTTTCATTGGATATCACGTTTTCAAGAGAAGTGTTCTTCAACGATGAATCTATTATTAATAAAAATTATTATTTTTTGGAATAATTCCATCATATATTAATAGATTTATATTTTATATATATTTTTGTACTTCTCACAAATGTTCTACTTTATCTAATGGAAACAAAATTTTCTATCACCAATTATCCTTACATTACACTTTATTTGTTCTTAAATATGGGTTCCTTAACATTTTACCAATATGTTTTTTTTAATAAAGTAATTTTAACAGTTAAATGGATTTTCAGTACTATGATATTGTATTCTTCTCCTATTATTCAATTTTTTTTTAAAAAAATATTTCTTATCAAGTTATATTTACTATAATTATTTCTAAATAAATGTACAAATATTTTTTTCTTAATTTTAATTTTTTTAAATGAAAATAAAATCATATCTTTTATGATGACTTTATGAAATAATTTCAAGACAATTATTTTTGTGATTTATATTCCATTTTAAAATTATAATTCTCCGATGAAGTAATGGTCAATAAATCACTCTATATGTTATCTTCCTAAATATTAATTTTTGGAGATTTTGTTTTTGGTATCATACAATCATGCTTTTTATGTGATGCTATTTGGAAAACTTCTGAAAACCATTTTCATATCATGGGTTATTTTTGTTAAGATGATTGAATTAATTTTAATTGGTGTTGATATGTTTGGATGATGATGGGTAGGGTCATATATCACCCTCCAAGGAATTGGTAAATATTTTATTTCTAATGAGATAATTATGGGAATCAATTAATGAGTGATCATTCGATTAAGGGAATCATGTAGGGATGTCTGCTCTGCTACATTATAGAAATATGATGGTGATTCCTACTCCAATATTGTACTATAATATTTATTTTTCTTGTGAAACTTATTTTCATTAATTTATTCTTTATTTATAAGATATACCAAATGTTTATGATATTCTAAGTTCAAATGATATTCTGTTTTCTTATGTTATGGTTTATGTTTTGTTCGAATGTTGTTATATGATTTTAAATTATTTTTTGTGAACATTCTTAGGTCTTATGTTTATATTTAAATATCCATAATGAAAAATCATGTTTTATGATTGTCACTTATGATCTATTGTTACTGTATTTTGGTATTTATCAGTTACTCTTGTTTCCCCCATGACTGTGATGTATTAATTATGGCTCATTGAAAAGTTTCCCTTACTAAGAATTCAAGCTCACCCATTTCTTATTTTTCTATTCCACAGGTAATTAAGATGATTATGTTATATAATAAATATAAAAAAGGTTATAGAAGAGTAATAATAGTAATAGATGTTCATAAGTGTTAAAAATAATTTATTTTCGTTGTTAGTCTCTAAGACATTATACCATTAAGTCTGTGGGTTATGAAAATATTTTATATTTGTATTAATTAAACCATATAATTACTGTAATTTTTATATATATTTATCTTGGTTCACCATAGGGATGTAGTTTGACCCACATCTTACGTGTAGAGATTTATATGATGTTCTATAGCATGACTATAGAATAGATTCATAGTACATCATGTTTGATGTTATGGTGTGATAGTGAAAAACTAGTAGAGAAGTTCTTGTAGGATTCATTTTTACTATATGGTCTCAATATTATTTCATTATACTTGGTTTCTCTTTTGGGTGTGTGATCCTTTTTGTGGATTTATGATAGTTACCTTGGTCATTGCCTATTGGTTATGTAATTTAATCACAGAATCATTACTATGATTGATCCTCATTTTCACAGAGGATCTTGAGGATAATCCTAATAAGTATATATTTATGCTCACCTATACATATATAAATATGTTTTTAGGATTCTAGGAGGGATTTTGTGACCGTTATGGATAGTACGGGCTTGGATCTTAGGGTTGTTTTGGTGGTTCATCATAAAAGTTTACTTTTGATACGTTACATTAGAGAATTTTATTTATACAATATATCTTGCCAAGTGTGTAATTTTTGGCTATTATATTCCACTTTATATTATGGTTTTATTAGGTGTATTACTTGTTATGTTCCTAATATATATATAATGTAAATGCCTCCCATTTTTATGATCATACCCCAAGGGATAGTTTCCTACTATGGGTGTATTGGGGAAAAGCCTTGGGGGTCATCCTCATCCTTACTATAAGAATTTTTTTTTCATCAGATACCACTAATAAAAAAAGACTGTATGTAACACTTTACTTTACAAGTGCTAGAAAAAAGCACTGATAATGGTTTCCATTATGACCCCTAAAAAGAGCATTGATAAATGGTACCTTTTATTAGTGATGAAAAGTTGCTGATAAAATGGAACCTTTACCCGAACTATTTTACATGATCACACATGCCAGTCCCACATGAATATTTCATAACATAGGCTGATCCTTTATAAATTATTCTACCATATCATAAGCTCAGAATCTTGATATACGGATGGGCATTGCATACACTTTCCAGACACTTCAACATAGGCCCCATCGTTAGACTCTGTCAGCTAAGGCCCACCCTATGCTATGCTCGAGCCTTGGCCCACCCTCAAACATAGGGTTGTGTCTTAAAATACTCGAAAAACCTAAAATTCCCATTTTCTTACTAATAAAAAATAAATATTTTGGATATTTATAAGAAAAAAAATTGAAATAATTAAACAAGTTAAAATCCAAATGAATAAATTAGAAAAATATATTAATTTTTGTTAATTAAATAATTATAAATGATTTTTTATTGATATATATATATATTTAAAATTTTAACAATTATTATATATTACACATATACATATAACAAATAAATTAAAATAATTAAACAACTAAAAATAAAAAGAGTAAATTTTAACAAATATCAAAATATTATAAATAAAATAATTATTAATAAAAATTAATAACATTATAATAAATATATATAATTTATAAACATTAATAAAAATTATATATTAAATATATATATAAAATTTATAAAATTGTAATAATTAAACAAAAAAACTTAAAATTTAATAAATTAAAAAAATATTAAAAAAATATTAATGATACAATAATTAATAAAAATGAAAAACTATAATATATATATATATATATATTAATTTTAACAAATAATATATATGTATAGAAAATGAATAAAACGTTATAATTATAATCATATTAAATTCTTATTCATTTTTATGGTTTTTATACATAATTATTCATTAATACATATAATATAGAAATATATTCACATATATATATATATATATATCAATATATGAAATATTTCTTAAAATATTATTTATATAATAAAAAATATTTATTCTTCCATTAAATAAATAACATATCTACAGAAGAATGGTTTATTATTAAAAATATATATTAATTAAAAATATTAGTTATTTTTTTGAGTAGTGAATAATAATTGAGTGACATTTGATTTTAAAAATTAACATATATAAAATGTTATAAATGAATTTTAATATATGACACACAAGGAAATAAATATATACGTTATTAATGAAATATTATATAGAAACAAATACGCCAAATATTTCTGTAATTTTTTCAAATATTAAAATTTATTTTATAATTTCTTTTAGTAACACGATACATTTAATATATAATGTGTTTAATCATAAAATTTTATTTATTTATTTTTAATATTATTAGATTTAAGTTCGATTTATTCATTTTTTATATTTCAGTATTTTCTATTTTTTGGAATTTAACCATTTTATATTATTTATGTATATATATATATATATTTATTTATTTACCACGTCTAAATATTTTAAATATATATTAATATTTATTTCAATATATATCCATATTTTTTTAATTATAAATATTTAATGAATTTAACTTATCTATTTTCTCAATATTTTTAAAGCGTACTCCTTTTTAATTATTCAATTTCATTTATTTTTAACATACATGTATTTCTGATAATATGTTCACTAATATTGTCAAAAATATATTCCTAAATAAATATTTTTAAATAGATATATTTATAAAAGTATATTCACTATTTTTATAAATTTATATATATTTTTAATATAAGTAAATAAATTACTTTTTTTTAATTTCATTTATATAATTATAAATAATTTATTAAATATTTAAATAATTAGAAAATTCCAATAAATATATTTCAACAATGAATATGTTTACTAAATTTGTATTTATAGTTATAATTATATTTATTAAATATATATATATATATATATATATAATGATATAAATATAAAAATGTTTTTAAAAAAATGCATTTATATAATTATAAATTCAATAAAACAATATTTATATAATTTATATATTTTCTATATTTATATTTATATTTATATTTTTATATTTATTAAATATATTTTAAATTATATAAATAGATATATTGATAAGAATATATTAAAAATTATAAAATTTTAATAAATATATTTAACTAATGAATATCTTTACTATATTTATATTTATTTTTAATTAAGAAAAATATATAATTATATAAATATCTATAATGATATAAATATATTTATAATTGTAAATTAATAATTATAAATATATTTTTAAAACATATTTATTTATTTATATCAGTATAAATGTATATTTATTGTATTTATAAAATTATTCTTATTAAATATAAATAAATAATAATTATTATTTTTAAAAAAATAATTATATAATTGTATATAAATAATTATATATTTAAATATTTAAATATTTATAAAAAATATATTTAAAAATGAATTAATTTAATATCTTTATTATATATATAAATATATTCCTTTATATTAAAATATATAATGATATAAATATATTTATAATCAGATAAAAATATTTATAAATATATTCAATAATATATTTCTTTATAATAATAATTATAAATCCATAATCAGTGCAAAAGTTTTAGCACTGGTAAAGATACATTTTATCAGTTCATATTATTTTAGCATTGGTCCAAGTTATCTTTATCGTTTATTTTTTGGAAGCACTAATAAAACACTACCTGATCTTTTTAAGAGGACCCTAACCAAACTAATTTTTAGTAGCGCCTCTCATGATTTCGTGGATGTACATTGTAGATGGTGGTCCACCTTCCAGTTCTCTTAGACGAATCAATCCTTAAATCTATGGAATGTTATTTTCCCCATCATCTCTCATTACCATTTTGTTTGGGTTCGATGGTGTGTGTTAGTGCAGTATTTTATTATCTCAGTGCTCTTTTGGGTTCTATGTTTTGGGTGTTTACTCATTCTCATTTTAGTCTTCACTATTTCACATTCCATGATAAAAAAACCTCATCATTTGAGTTCAACTATACTACATGAATAGGGTTGGCTTCTTTATGAATTTTAGGCATGAAATCCTATCTCCCCCCGCCTCAGATCTTCAATATTATATTCTGATTTGGGATAATATTTGGACATGTCAGATTCCTTTGTCAACTGAAATTACATTTATGTACTTTTCCCACTCATTTTCACCCTCTTCCTCATCACAAAGGTCCGACCCTTAGGGTTTCTAGATATTAATTTTTTGCTTCATATTTTATTTATAGGTCATGTGATCTTCCGTTAATGTCATCCTACCTCAGTTATGAAGGATTTCATCATCTACTCTTGGCCTAGGATGTTTTCCCCATGATATAATCTTTAATTTCTGGATCGTTGATTGTTTGATGCTAATATTGGTGTTTTAATTGTTTAATAATATTATTAATTGTACTAATTGAGAGTATAGAGAAGAAATCATAGTTTTTTACTTGGTTTTCTTTGATAGAAATGGGTTTTCCAGTCATTATATAATGGTTTTAATATGGTTTCAAGTTAATCACTTTTTAATTCTCTTATATTTTTTCTTTAAAATTGAATTTTCGATTTGAAATTATGTATTGGGCTTACAATGTTTTTTATTAATGGGTTTTTGTGGCATTTCATGTGATACCTGAAGTAACAAGAATTGTGAAAATTTTTTATGATGAGTTTAAAAAATATGTTTTTAATAATAGTTTTGACCCCATTTGGGACAAGGGATAAATTATAGAATGATGTATTAATCCTTTAGAGTTTTAATGTTTTGTAATAACCAGCAATTTTTGGATCTTTTAAGGATTATTCTTAAAATATTATGTTTTTCAATGAGTTATTCTACGTGATGTTTAAAAGTGATTTCTAAGAAAATATCTGATTATTTATTATTCTCAAACAATGTTTTGTATTATTTTAAAAACAATAACTCTTTTTGTTTTGGAAAATAGTTTTAATTTCATTTACATTTATAAAATTATCTCAATGTTGATCCTTGGATAAATTGATTGGAATGTCAAAGATTGGATTTGTGAATTCTTGTGTTATATTTGATGATATTTGTTTTTATTAAATGATTCATTTGTTTATAGAATTTTGAAATAATCCCATTGGAACCTCGTAATATTGGTGGGTTTTCCAGGAAAATAATGTTTAGAATGATTTTCTCTATATAAAAATGGACCCTATAATTAAAACAATCACTAAACATTACTGAGGTTGGGAGTCACTCGTAGTAGTGAAATCCATAACCCTAGTCTCAAAGATATAGGGTAACATGCACATAGGGTAGCCATTATCATTGAGAGTGTGATGATCCTTGAGTCCTGAATAAACATAGATGATTAATCATTAACCACGGTGTTAGGATTTAACATTTTAATTTACTTCTATTTTTTGAAATAAGTTTTTTTCATTCATGATTTGTTAAATAATTATGAAAATTTTAATAATCACACTTTTTTAGATTATGATGACTGATATTCTTGTCATGTTTTTCTTAAAATTATCACAGTTAGAATATTTTATAAAGAATATATTATAAAAGGGTTTTTTTAATTTTCCAAAAATATTTAAAAACCTTATTTTAAATTATTATAATTTAAACTCACTTGAAAATAGATCTGTGGTTAAAGGTTTGGCAAGTGGACTGGTGATTGTTGGCCCACATAGAATTATAATTCCAATTCATTTTTTAAATTTCTGTTTTGAAAAAGGAAAATGGTTTTTAAAATATGAAGTGGATTTTGAAATGAAAAAAATTGATGTTTCCAATTAAAATAAACTAAAATAGATTTAGAGTTTTGAAAAAAACAATGTGATTTTATTGTGATCTTTAAAGGTTTTAATCATTTCCAAGTAAACATATTTCCATTTATTTTCTTAAATTTTTATTTTTTTTTATGGTTTTTGAATATGATTTTAATGTTTTTCAATTAATGTTAATGGTCTTTATAGAAAAGGGGTTAGAATCCCATTATGTGTTTTGAAACAAATATGTGAATTTTTATATAGAATTTTTTAAAAAATTCATTTCATGTTTGGTTTTAAAATTTTGAAAATAAGAATTTTAATTTTAAAGTGATTTTGAGATGAGATTTGCAATTTTATGTTAATATTTTGTTGTTTTAGATTTTTTGATCTTTTGAAAACTATTTTGTAAAGTAGTTGATTTCAATATAGAATTTTTAAAATGTTCTAAAAAATGGGTTTAGTGTTAGAAAAATGAGTGAGTGATCTCATAAAGGGATCTTGAAAATGAATTTAAAAGAAGGTAAATTATTGTGTTGTGTTGATATAGATGGACCAAATTTTGGTTGAGTTTTGTGATATGCCATCATTTTTGGATTTTGTTTGTGGTGTGCCTTAGATTGGTGTCGTTTTTTTATTATATGGAATATGTGAAAACCAGTTTCATGAAAGTGATGAACTGTTTTATTATAAAATAATATTCATTGATTTAAATGGAGTCTTATGGATTGTTTGAAAGATACAAATAATATTTTATTGGATCTCTCACTTAACTTAATGCTATAATACAAAGTTCTTATAGAGGCATGGTTCCACTATAAATATTATTAATATTTTTTCTATCATTCTATTGTTTGATATATCTTTTTTATTGAGATTTTTACCCATATAAGCCTTTGGTTCTAGTGTTATTTATATGTTTTATAAGTAAATATACTTTTGGGATGTTTTTTTGGTGATTAATTCTCATATTCAATCAATTTTCTATTAATTACTAAATCTTCCTCTAGATAATGAGGTAATCTAATTAGTGAAATCTATTTTAAGACATTGTGTTATTTGTTGATTTTTTCTTGGTTAGTTCTTTAGAATATATTTTTTATTTTGATAAAAATTGATATTTTTTGAATATTTATATGATGGGGAGTCCACAATATTTAATATGACTTTGATTATCATGGTGGTCTAGTTTAAACAGGCTCTAGAACCATTTTTTAATGAGAGATATTATTCTTATCAATCATAGTATAATGGGTATTCTGGAGATTAAAATACATTAATGGTTTTTTCCGATCAATATTTATCTTTGAGTTCCTTATTTTTAAACTTGACCCTTATTTAATGAAGTTGAGTCTCATCCATTTCATTGATTCTCTTAGTGGTCTAGTTTAAAATTAAATAGTTATTATTACATATGTTTCATGAAACATATCCACCATCTCTTCTGGAATTAAACATATGTTTCTTGAACAAATCTAAGTAGTGTTCATCCTATACTTGGTAACTGTGATTATTTTGGTTGAATTCATATAGAAACACATTACAGTAGTGGATTAGTTACTACTTCTAAATCTAATTACCCATTTCCTTCAAAATGAACTAAAAATAGTTGAACTAATCAAATATTGGGTTCCCCTTATTAGAACTATCCATAACTTTCACCATTTATTATGAATATATTATCCTTATTTTTATATTTTTCGTACAAAATAAATATTTTAGGTACCTCATAGGATGAATACGAATCAAAAATATGTTTATGGCCATTGTATGAAAAAAGAGTATGAATATGGAGTCAATAAGTTTATCAATTTTGTAATTGATCATGTATAAGACCCTTGTCACATCCTTTTCCTATATTTATGTAGTTGTTATACCATAATTATTTTTCAATAATAGTTGTAAGAACATTTTATTTTTCACGAAATAGATCATAGATATAAATACTTTACTATAAATTTTAAAAAACATAACATGAACCAAAATTGGGATGATACATCAGTTTATGGATAATTTGATATGAATTCCAAAGTAAATGATTATCGATATTATATGGGATAAGTATAAAACTCAATTTAAGATGACCTTAATGGCTATAAAAATTTGTTTTAGATGTTAAATTGTTATGCCAAGAGTCAATTTTTTACCAGATATACTAAATACAAAACATTGTGAGCTTCATTGAAGCTACATAATTTGAAATCATGTATTGGTTAGAGAGACACCAGCTTCACATAACTAATTTTTCACTTGAATGATATTATAAAAAAAGAAAATTATATTCATTTTCGAACATATAATTCTAAATGAATTATATGTTCAATGGGCATGATATCTTAAAAATACTTGCTGGTACAAATGATTTCATATTTTTTCACGAGGTCTATGAATCAATAATATAATTCCCTCATTATGGCATGGATCGATATAAGAAATATGAACAATTCCTTTCAATAATGTATGGAACTTGCAGAAAACTCCATTTTTAAAAGACAATATGGATGTGAGGAAGCTGTTAGATAATTTTCATTGCATGTAGATACAATAATTAATGATGGGAAACTAAATCATCCAATAGACTATCCTTAGTGGATAAAAATTTATTATGACTGTCCTAAATATGGAAATGAGCTGAGAGACATCATTCATTCATTATCTACCTTTAGATTAATCCTTTTGGTGTATAGATTTGTACTCATAGTACATGGCTAGTTATGTTGGTAAATTATAACTTGCTACCATGTTTAATCATGATGTGAAAATATATTATTTTTTATCTTCTTATATATAGTCCAAAAAAATTTATTAATGATACTGATGCCTATTTGGGCCCATTTATCGATGATCTGACATTATTATGGGATATGAGTTTATAATGTATGATTCTCATAGAAGTGAAGAATTCACATTTAGGTCCATGTACGATGGGACAATAAATGAACATTCATATTATGGGAATGTTTTAGGATATAGCATTAGAGGAATATTGGAATGTGCCATTTTAAAGGAATACACACTCAACTAATTAGAAACATTCCTTGAAGATTATATTTTGCGTATATATGAAATTTCTACCCAAAATCCATAAATAATGATCATGGATGGAAATATTAAATGGTAATATAAAAAATGGTACAAAATCATCTCCAATAATAGGTGAAAAATTATTCAAAAAATTAAAATATATTGACACTGTTTTTCGTAAATAATTTTCTAAAAACATATGAAATCAGGATGAAAAAGTGATTAATTTTATTCAAATTTCCTTATTGGGATAGTTTACATGTAAAACATATTTTTTATGTCATGCATATTGAAAATAATTATTGGATAGTGTTATTTTAACATTACTAAATGTTACTAGAAAAAAATATTGATTAAGGATAGGTTGGAAATGATTAACATTAGAATAAGAGAAGATTTGGCATCGATGAAGGGTAAAGGGAATAATTATATTTTTTCAGTTGCTTACAAAATCTAGTTAAGAAAAATAAAACATTTAATTTTACATAATAGTGTAAATGTTCTATAGGTTATTTCCTAAAATATCAATAGTGTCATGTAAATGAATAATTTGATGTTATAGGGACTAAAATCACACATTTTTCATGTTTTGATGAAAGATTTCATGTTTATTTAATTACATTTCATTCTGACTAAATTTTTTTGACATACATTAAAAATAATATTCTTATTATTCAAATATACATGTAGTGATGTTAAGGACATAGAGAAGTTACTAACCCCGAATAAAGAGTTTCTAGCCATATTAATTGAAATAGAGATGTTCTTTCCACTATCATTCATTGATATAATGACTATCATAATGGTTTACATGGTTAAAAAGCTTTAAATATATGGTCATATGAATTTTTGATGGATGTACCCCATTGAATAAGAAGGCAATATTTTGAATGGTTTTGTCATGAATCAAATTCAGATATAAGAATGAATTCAAGAATGATGTTTCTTCGAAGAAGATATTTAATTCCATTTTTTACCTATGAGATGTTAAAAGAATAATTCTCCCAACACACTCATCCCTGTAGAAACCTTATGGGAAAAATGATTTCTAGAAGGGATGAGGTTATAATTAACATCATATATTAGGTTCAAGAAAAACATTACATTTTACAAAATAGAGAAGAAGAAAATCTATGTATTGGATCCCATAGATCAATTATTAGATATCAGAATCCATTAAGGGTTGAAGGATGGATATTGAAAACACGCAATCAACAGTTTATAAGTTATTTCTCATAGTATATTTTAAAATATTTATCTAGATAACATAATTCAATTTTTGATTAAAATTGATGGTTAGGTAAGGGACCAAATTAAAATGTCATATCATACACTTGTTTTTATAAAAAAGGGTTATACATTCTATATAAATGAACACAATTAACGATGTATGATGAAAAATAATAGGGTTTCACTTTTGGAAAAAGCAATTCAGATATATAGTTCCATGTATAGAAACTTATTTTATGATAATATTGAATATCTTGGAATTATCAAACTAATATATGAGTTTGATTATACAACATTTCTAGTGATAAATTTTTGTTGTAAATGGTTTTACTATTGGAGTGTAGTGAAATTAGATGAAATGATATTCACAAAGGTAAATTTTAGTTTAAAATGGGAAAATGATTATAAATTCAAAATAGAATTACTTGTAGTGTATGCATTTTATGTGTGAGATCTAGTAAACATGAATTGGTTGACTGAATTTCTAGAGACTAAAATAGTTTTAGGTTCAGATAAAGCATTAATCAAGGTTGAAACTTTCATTGTGGGATGAAATTCAACTCTTGGTGGTCCCAATTTAAACAATATCTTATTCATTAGATGGGACCACATTGAATGGATTTATATTCTTGATAATGGATCCAAATCCCATCAAATATAAAAAAATAGAGTGATTTAAATGAAAATGTTAATGGTTTTTGAATATATTATTATTTTCCTCACAATATTTTGTGTTCTCTACTATATTTAAATAATATAAATTAATTATTTTACTAATAATGTAGAAAATTTATACAACACATGATGATGTTTCAAATCCTGGGAAAGAACATGAAGTTGATGCTGAATCTATATAATTATTAGGCGATTAATTCTATGTTGGTATGAAAAGAACGATTCAACATCACAATTCTTATTAAAATTATATAGGCAAGATATAACGGTAGACAATTTTAGGTTGGATGGAATCAACATGGCCAACCCATTAACCCCAATAAGTCAATTTTTTTAGTTTTGTTTCGATCACAATGAGGATGAATTTACTGATTGATATGGAGCCATGGTAATATTTTTCACTTTTAAGGAATGAAACCCTTTGGGAAGATATAAAGTAAATATTACAATAACAATTCATTATTTTTCCAGAAATTATTTAATGAAACAATGATTTAATTTTCATTATTACTCAAAGAGTTTATTTATTTTAGATGATACTCATAATAAATATGTGTTTATGGATTCTATAATATCCCATCGAGGATTCTGAATTCTTCCTACGAAATTTAATCTGAGGGATGATGAGGTGATAGTAAATACCCACCAACCAGTTACTTGTGCACACATTATAAAATAGGAAACATGGAAAGATTAATCAGTCATAATGATGAGAAATCATTTAATGGTTATTATAGTTGAAAATAATTTATATGAAATTATTTATTTTATAGAATTTCATTTAATTTTTTTTATTTTATGAAACAAAAAACAAGTTCTAAAAATTAATAACATTCACCAAAACCATTATTCCTCTATCTCAATGTAATGATGGTGTATGTTTCACAAGAGAATTAACTGGTATGTATTTTAAATAGAAAAAAATGTATTATGTGATATGAAATAACATATGTTACTTTTATTATATGTAAATTGATGAATCAAAATCAGAATCCACTTTCATGCCACATTATGTGGTATAGAAGGATGTTTCCTTAAATAAGGGGGTAAACTAGTTTATGAAGACACAAATTTTGTTTCAGAAACGTGTACAATTATTACATAATAGTAATTTATATTTCTTTATAATAGGATTATATAAAAATAAATATTTTATGTTTATATGTTTTTTATACAGTTTGGACATAAGAATCATTTATGTCCTTATCAGATGAAAAAAATTATTTAGCAACATTGAATCAACTAGAACAGTATGGTTGTGTTATAGTAATAGGTTTTGGAGTGTCACATTGAACTTTTTTTGAGAAGAAATTCCAAAAGAAGATACAAATTATATAGTGAAAGTATTTCTATGAAATATATATGATTTTCAAGATACTATTTCCTAGTCTTGTTTAGAAGACAAATATATTATAAAAGATTAACCAAACTATTGGTGGAACAAAAATCTACACAAGAACAACCAAATGACCCCACTAGACTTGAGTATACACATTCCACTAAACCATATAACTTACCCCTGAAAATAAATTTTTTTCATTAATATTTCTTCTAAATGTGAAAGAAATGACTTTTGATAACATTATTTTACTATAATTCAGTATGTTAAAGTTGTAGGTGATTTCTATTTATCAACACCCGCACTCCAACTTCTTGTGAGGTGTAGGGTTTACAATATCATAGGAGAAGGGATAAACAATTAATAACTCCAAAAATATCACATGAGATTGGGGATTGAGGTAGCTCAAGAGTTAACTATAGAGTTTCATGTTCTACTTGAGGATTTAGATATGGCAAAGATTAATGATACTTTTGATAATTTTTTAATATGAATAAAAAATCATACAAAAAATCATGAGGTATGACTTTAATAAAATATTTTTCATATTAATAACCTATAATAGATTATAAAAATTGTATTAAGTGAGGTATTTTATTATATATGGACATAGTGGCATGTAATATGAGGTTAGAGAAATACAATATAACGATTTAATAAATAGATAAAAAGGACGTTTTAGGGGAACCTTCTACCCAGAAGTTCCAATGCTACATTAATTATCATTAAAACATAATGAAGTTAGAACATTTAAATATTTAAACCATAATTACAATATTTATAATGAATATATATTTGTGACAATCATACCCAATGCATTCGGTCTCGAGAGTATAAATGAGATTTTTATGTTTGAGTGGCTGGAAGCATCCATTGTGAATTGGTACATAAGGTACATTTACATTATATGTGTGTGTAAAAAATGAGGTAATATGTTATTAATGTTATTAAATCTAATTTTTTTTACAATAATTTATATTTCTAATACAAAAATTTAAAATTATTGAAATAATAATTTGAATTAATTAATCTCTGTATCATTTCATTGGAGGAAACTAAATTAAAAAAGATATAAATTGATATGAAAAGAGATAAGATAAATGATGTGTTTAAGAAGAAAATAATATATTGCATACTATTTTTGAATCTCTATTGTAGGGGTAAAAATATTCAATATAATCATATAAAATATAATTTTGTTTTTTCATTACATCTTTTTTCTAAGAAAGACTATATACAGATCACAATCAATATGGGTTCCGCAAATATATTTTTGGATCTAGTGCATGGATATCCATAATCTCAGACACCCATGATGTGTATTTTGAATTTTTAAAACCCTAAAATCAATATTTTCAGGGAAGACATTGATTATATGTTTTAGTATATGTTTTATCAATAATTTTGTTATAATAGGGGAGTCAATAAATATATGCAAAATCACAGAATGATGAAAAATAATAAATATAAGAATCATATGGATAAACTAAACTAGAAAATTATTTAGGTATATATAGAAATATTTAACATTCCAAAAATATTTCAAAATCGTTTACTTATTTTTCTTAATGCTTCTGTAGTCTTCAAATTAAGATAACAACAACGATTATAGATATCATGTTCGATTTTCTTAGAGATACCATAAACCAAAAAAAGTCATGCATCCCATAATTAGGTAATTTTGAAAGGTAATTAAAATTTAATTATTACAATATTATAATAATTTATTTTTATATATTTTATTTGTAAAAACAAGATTATAAGAAGCCTACGTACTTAAATGACAAAGTACATTTCATTAGATATGATTGGGTAGAATACATTGTGTTAAAATGTGTTTGAACCTCTAATGTAGATGATTACCTAATATGCTTGTGATCTAGTATAGTCTATAACCATAGAAAGATATTTGGTGTGTGAAGAATTAGTATTATACTATTTATTAGTTAATTTCATTCCCATTTATCTCAGATACTTATTTTTTAGAATTTACACATTAGTTCAAAACATATGTCACATTCAAAAAACCCAAAAAAAAGATTTTTTATCAATTTAAAACATTAGGAAAACAATGAATAATTAATTTGTGACATGTTGGAATTGACTGAACATCAATATGACGGACGATGTGATCAGTATAATTGTAATTATCTTTTTTAAGTAGAAACCTATTATTTAGTTTAGAACATACATAGAATAATGAAAACCGATCAAATGTGATTTAATCATTTTAAAACCTTAGTAAAAGGATATATAATTCATTTAACACTTGTATTTATTGATAAAACCTAAATTAAAGATCTAGTGTGACCGATATTACTCAAAATTTTCTGATTGAGTTAAAAAGTGTTAATTTAGTAAAAATGAAATGTGACACACTCAAAACTAATAAAACACATTAAATTGTTTTGATAATTTATGAAAATGATATCTCAGTCATTTATTAAATTTAGGAATCAAATATATCTTAATATTAAAGATATTGTTCCCAATATGACCCAAATATTATACTCTCAGTTTAAAAATAACAATTTATTAATGTATTTTTTAATATTTATGTTTAATTTTTTTATTATAGTTTTACTGAAGAACCTTTTTCATGTTTTTTGAATAATGTTATTTATTTTTTGAAAAATATCATTTATTTTTTATGAATGTATTTGATATATAAGAAGATTATACTATGGGTTTCTAGGATTTTTTATTTATCATAATTATAAAATGAAAGATGATGCTGAGTTTGGAAGATGTTACTGATTTCGAAAAAATTTACTAAGTTTGAAATATATTGGTGAATGAAGAATTAATTTTGTTGGCGATGGTTTTTGAAATAGGATTTCTATGAAGAGTAATAATTTAGAAGTAAAAAAATCATAATATTTTTAATCAATATCATATGATGAATTTCTGGATAAAAAGTTCCCCTATATTCTGAGAAATTTCTTAAAAAAAGATTTTGACGATATGGGGGGGGGGTAAAAAGAAATATGAACCACTAAGAATAATTATGCACAAATTAGATCCTGAATTCTACACAAACAAGAATATAAATTATATACAAATTGGAACCTGAATTGTTTACAAATTAGAACATTAATTCTAAAGAAATCAGAACCTGAATACAGAGCTATTCAAAACCTAAATGTTGAGAAAATTATAACCTGAATTCTGAGTAAATTAGAACCTAAATTTTGATAAATTAGAACCCAAATTTTGAGAAAATTAGAACCTAAATTCTACAAAAACCAGAGCATGGATTTTTTGAAAATAAAAATATAAATTCTATAAAAATTAAAATCTGAATTCTAATCAAATTAGATCATTTTTTCTAAGAATACTGGAACATGAATTCTGAGTAAATTGAAACATGAATTCTAAGAAAATTGGAACCTAAATTATGATCCATTAAGATCCTATTTTCTAAAGAAAACTATACCACTTTTATAAGCATGTTTCTGTGAATAACTAAACCACATTTCTATGCATGTTTCTGAGAAATCATTAACCTCATTTCTTAGCTTGTTTTTTGAAAAATCAGAACCATGATTCTACATTATCGTACTGAGTGAAGTGTTCATGAATTAAAACCTAAATTTCAATTATGAATAAATCTCGAAGAAATTTAAGGCGGTTTGAAGAAGTCAATTTGTGATGATTTAATATGTAAAGATCAAACATAACTGAATTGAACAGAGGATTTAGACTGGCCATTTGTGGAGTAGATTCATTAAATATTTTTTTGGCACAATTGTTCTATAAGAGAAAATTGAAAACAGAAAGAAGTTAGTATGATATTTCTTTTTGGGAGATAAAATGTGTCTAACCGGAATTGACCCTAGTTTTATTCATTTATTCATTATAGTGGATTTCCATAAACCCATGGGAGTGGCTATGGAAAGGATGTAGGTTCTCACATTGGGGGTGATCATTGTAAATATTGTGTGATTTATGTGATTTACATTTCATGCTTACATGATTACTTGATAAAAGTAGAATAGGAAATAAATATAAATATGTTGGAGGGGTTATGTTTCTTAATGTTTTGGATTGTATTAAAAGTTAACAACTAATTTAACCCCCCTCTCAGTTATTATTCAATCATTGGAACATCATTTAGTATTAGTGTAAGGTTCCCTTATTGAATATTTATCATGGATAATATCTTTTTTTTCAAAAGTAGAGGAGTCCCTATATTCAATGAAAATTTTTTTGATAGAAAAATATGACGATTCTATATCTCATATCTCTTAGTTTGGAAGTTTCTGATGCTGCTACTATTGGTTTTCCACCCATTAAGAAAGATGATCCAAAACAAATTTCTAATAATATGAATATATAAGTTGGGGGAAAGTCTTGTAAATCAATCCGTATGTCATTATCATAGAATGTTTATCAAAAGGTCATGGGTCTCAAAACATCAAAAAGTATGCATGAAATGGTCAAATGTGTTTTTGAAGTGAATACTAATGTCGAGGAAGAAAAGATACATATCTAGTGTAGTATGTAAGAAGAAATAAGAATGAGATGTGAATAAACAATTGACGAATACTTCACCAGATTTAATTAAATTGTGTGTAACATCAAAGGATTCAGAGAAGTCTTAGAATATTCTACAATTTAAATGAAACTTATAATAAACATTCTGAATAGGACTGGTTCTAATATTTCTACATTAAAAGATAAGGTTGATTTAGGTCCTAATTAATTACATAAATTAATTATTTCCTATGAAATTAATAATGTCCTGATCTTAAAGATGAAAATGAAATATGAAATAGATTTTGAATCCATGATAAAGATAAAAATTCACGAAGTTGATGAAGTTGATCCCAATGAGACATATGATAAGGAAGATGAATAATTGAATGATAAAATCATGTCACTCATATCCAAGAACTATTAAATATGAAGAGGTAAGTATAGAGGAATCCATAATCTCAAATGTTTTGAGTGTAATTCAATCAAATAGATTACATTGAATTTTCCCAAGAAGAAAGATAGAGAATATCAAGATGATTTTTATGAAAACCCATGATGAAAGAAGTCTAAAAAATGATAAAGAACACAAGTCATCAAACAAATTTAAGAAGATGTTTTTCTGGTAATAAATGATATATTTTGAATAAGTATGATGAATAAGATTCAACTAAAAATGATTCATATAGAGTTGAATTTTAATAAAACTTCAAAATCTTTATTAAAAAAGATGATAAAACAAAAGTCTTCTCAGAGAGTGAAGAACATGGTGAAGAATTTTATTGACAGTATCAGCTCAAAACCAAACCTCATTCTTTTCTTGAGAAAATAAATCACTCAAGAAATAAATTAGAGTAATAATGAAAGATACTAAATAATTTATGAATTGAAGAAATGATGTCATCAAGTAGGAGGATGAGTACATTCAGAATATTTTAAGTGAAAAATAGAGAAATGTTGAATAAGGAAAGGTGATTGGAGATCTCTGAATGAATATGGAAGCTAAAGAAGAAAAGATTAAAAAATTTCAATCAAATCTTCTTGTGTTTGAAAATACCCAAATAAATATGAAAGAAAAATTCAAAAAATCCACAAAAGTAAAAGACAATACTTATTAAATTGTTGAGAACACTCATTATGAGAATCATGTTAATTATTATCTTACCAAAAATAATGTTTCATCTAATTCTTCTAACATTTCATGTTCTGGAAAAAGTATTGGAAAATACTCCGTGGAGAAAGAATGTGAGAAACATATCAACTCTACTAAAGTACAAAAATCACTCATAAGAAATGATGGTCAAAATCCTAGATAATTAGAAAGGTTATTTATCAAGATGTTAGAACCCATACAATTAATAATCAGTTTCAATGATTAGAGGATTTTTGGGAAAGATGTGACCCATATAGTCATCATCATAAAAGTTATATGACAATCATTTTGGAACAAATATCTTATGATAGAAATGAAAAGGAACCTTAAAAGAATAAAGTTGATGAAGGAACTTTTGTTGTTGAGACAACTTTAAAATCAAGAAAATGGAAGAACCCTTGGATACTAGATGGTGGTTTTTCATCACATATGATTGGTGATATAAATTTTCTGAAGCATGTTGAAATTCATGACGGTGAGGCAGTTACTTTTGGTAATAATGAGTCCATAAAAATCATAGAAATAAGAATGGTTGATATTGAAGATCAAAAATTAAAATAGAAGGATTTTAAACTTGTTTATGGGTTAAAATATAACTTACATAGTGTAAGTCAACTCTATGATAATGAAAAAATAAGTAATATTCATAAATGATTCATGTATCATCAAATGTGGGAATGTTGTAAATGTTATTACAAAAGGATAAAGATCCAGTAGGAATATCTTCCAAATTTAAGACCTCAATAACTCATGTTACTTGAGTGTGGAAGTTGAAAAAAATTGTGGCACCAAATACTTGGGCACCATGGTCAGAAAAGTATGACCCAACTTTCTAATGTTTATTTCTTTCATAATTTTTCATAGCTAAAAATTAGAGATGATGTTGTTTACATTACTTTTTAGAAATGAAATATGACTAAAAAAATTCATATAAGAGTTGAGATTCAATCTTGAAGACCACGTGATCCTTATGAAATGTGGTATAAAAAACCATTATTGAAATAATTCAATATTTTTGGAAGATATTGTTTTCTCAATATTAGAAATTCGGATGTTGGAATGTTTGATGAGAAAAATGAGGAAGGAACTTTCATGAGTTATTCACCAAATAGAAGAAGTTATAGATACTAGAAAAACTTTTATAAAATCTAGAGTACTCCTTTGATTAACATGTAATTGAAAACCTAAGTTCCTATATAAAAGCTGTTAAGAATACTGAGGATGATAAATCAGAAGATCCCCACAAAAGTGAATGTTACTCAGTTGAGTCACATGGTGAAGAAAGTGATGACGGGAAAGAAACCATGATATTTCTTACCTTACAAAAGCTTATTGAATATGAAAACATTATTATGAAACAAAAGGATCTATGTCTAACAAGAAGAAAGTGGAGATTAGAAAATTATACATCACATATCTCAACAGATTATCCAGAATCAATTTCAGAGGCTATTCCACAAAAATAATGGGTGTGTGATATAAAATAAGAGTTTGATCAGATTGATAAGAATGAAACATGGGAACTTGTTCCCAGGATATAAAATAAAAATGTTTTCAGAACCAAGTGGGTTTTTAGAAACAAATTTATCTAGAAAGGAGATATTTCATGAAACAAAGCAAGGCTTTTTTGAAAAGGATATGCACATCAGAAAGGTGTGTGTTTTTATGAAACCTTTTCCCCCTTTTCAGGGTTAGAGACAATTTGAATGTTTCATGATGTGGTTTCTCATAAAAATTACAAATTTTGTCATATGGATGTAAATTCATCTTTCCTAAATGGTGAGAATGAGGATTAATTTTACATTGAACAAAATTGGGTGTTTTTACTTCATGAGGATGAAACAAATGTTTGAAAATTGAATAATACTTTGCATGTGCTAAAATAAGCTCCACATGATTGGTATTATAAGCGCAATTTTTTTTGAGAATGATGAATTTTTCTAAAGGAAAAGACGATAGAATATTTTATATGAAAAACATTGACTCCAAAACATTAACTGTAATTGTTTATGTGGATGATAAAATTATCACTGGGTATGAGAAAAATGTTTGTGAAGTGTTTTTTGTGGAGATAAAGAAGAACATTGAAATGTAAATGTTGGGGTAATTGACATTATTACATGGATTAATAGTTCAAAAAAAATAATAGTATATCATCTTATCTCAAGAAAAGTATGATCTAGAATTGTTAATGAAGTTTGGTATGGATGAATCCAAAGAATATTCAACTCCAATTTCATTGAGAGAAAAGTTGAGTAATGGTGAATCTGTAAAATAATTGAGTCAGAAAGTGTTTTAAAAGTTTATAGGAAGTCTTAATTACCATATATCTTCAAGTACATATAGTTTTTATGTTGTGTATTTTTGTTCAAGGTATCAATGTAATCTAAAAAATCACAGATGTTGGGAGAAAACATGATTTTGAGATATGTCAAAGAGCCAAATTCTCATGGTTTTCTATATAAAAGAAACAGAGTGGTGATGTTTCTAAGTTATACTAATACTGATTGGGATGGAGATTTTCATGCAAAAAAGTCAACATTAGGGGGAACATTTTTTCTTGGTGAATATTATGGGAGTTGGCATAGTAAGAAATAATGTTTATTAACATTGAGCACAATTGAATTGAAAAAAGCCTCAGTGTTTACAAAATAATTGGATACAGTTGTGCTCAATGTTTCTAAACATTGTTTCTTACCATGCTAACTCCCATAATATTCCCTTAAAATTTACAGATAAAATTGTGATAAAATTAAATAAATAAGTTGTAGGAATTAACTTTTTCATGATGTATTTATATATTGTTGACCCATTTCTTTGTCTCAATTATCTCATTTTTATCCTCAAAATCCAATCCCTCACATGCTGAAGAAGTTATGAAAAAGCCACCCCAAATTCAATCTAGTATTCGAACTGATCATTTTTGGAGTAGATTTGAAATTTTTTTAATCATTTGTTTAGCTCAATTGTTCTAAAATAAACATTGTAAACTGATGGGAGACAATATAATATTTTCTATCAGGAGATAGAAGGTTTCTAGTGATAATTTTCATAAAATTTTAAAACCAATATAAAGTGAACAATTGATTCAACCCCTCATTCTTAGTTGTTATTTGATCCTGGTAATTCTATTACTAACATACGAATTGTTTTCATATATAGGTGGATTCCTTTCTCGATTTAGGGTGGCTTTTTCACAACTTCTTGTGCATGTGAGGGATTGGACTTTGAGGATAAAAATGAGAAAATTGAGACAAGGAAATGGGTCAAAAATATTTTAATACATCATAAAATAGTTAATTCCTACAACATATTTATTTAATTTCTTCACAATTTTATCCACTATTTTTAAGTGAACTTCCTTGTCCTTTTTCTCTAATAATTAATAATATTTTTTCATAAATCTTTCCAGACATCATTTTTTTCCTTCAATGGTCTAGAACAGTCTAGAAAAGATAGAACATGTTTCTTTTATATGGGGTGTTTCATGTAGTATAGGGATTCCTCTTCCATCCAAATGGAACACATTCTCCCTTTTCTATCTTATTGTGGACATTTTAAAGTAAAAAATACACCACATAATCTATCTGTTGTACCTCAATCTGATACCATGTATGCTTGGAATGTATCAAAATATATAGTTGTTTAGTTTATAATTTAAATTTTATGTATAAAAACACATCACATACTAAAAATTGGGTAAAAACATTTGTATTTTTTTAATGGTTAAGAAAAATCATCCACTATTCATTTAAACTAATTCTGAATTATCCACAGACCAATCAGAAACAAGGTATAACTAATATGAAATCAATTGTATATTTTTATTTAAAATTGACATTAATTTATGTAAAATCCACAAGTGACATACTCAAAACTATGAAAAAAAATTAAAATTATTTTGATATGTTATAAAAATGGTCCATAAGTCATTTGTTACATAAAGGATGAATTCCAACCTCAATCTGATTTATGATGTGAATGGTATGACTCAAAGTGTCACGAACCGAATCGGTTCTACATCAAAACCGGCACCCTACATGGTCAATGATAAGGCCCTAAGTTCATTATCAATCCCCATGGGAAGGAACAAGTGCTCAGGTATCATAAAATGAAATTTGGGAATGTTTTACGAAGGATTATAAACTATAAAACAATGAACAAGCCCAATAGAACAAATCAAGGATTTTCAAAACAAACCACATATTACAATTTTTTTTAATTGAATTACAAAATTTAAAGCAATTCTAAAATACTATAAAAAATGGGGAAACCCAAAATGGAAAGAACAAGAACCTCTTTATGGAAAGAGGCATCTCCCTCAAATCATCTCCACAGAACTATATCATGAAGGACCGCTAAAAACCCAAACCATTAGCACAAAAGTTGTACTTGAACCTATGAAAAAAATAAAGAAAATTACATACACCCAAAGGTGTAAGTAGGATGCAAGCCAAATGTTGAGTCAATAAGGATTCCTTATGACTTTTCCATTTATTCATGTTTGGAGAGCTTGATTGAGTCAATACAGTTTCCTTATTACATTACAACTTCTTCAGGTTTTGAAAATCACAAACACCTTATCTTAAGGAAAATTTAATTTACCCTATGTTTTACATTCATAAGGAATATTTTCGTTCCCCAAGGAAATTTATCATTTCCATATTTCTCATTGTTCATTTTCACTAAGTATAAAATTCAGTTTCGTATCAAAAAACTCAGAATCATTTATATACTTAGATATAAAGCATTCTGTTTTCAAGAGCTGAATTCAGGATCTGAACACTCTGAATTCAGACTCTGAAATCTTATGAATTTAGACTCTTAACATTGTAAGTTCAGAATACGAAGTCTTATGAACTCAAACTCTGAACTTTGTAAGTTTAGACTCCGAAATCTTTTGAATTTAGAGTCCAAATTTTGTATGTTCATACTCCTAACACTCATGAATACAAACTCAAAATTCTAGTGAATTCAAGACACCAAATTTCATTGAAATTCATTCTCCGTAATTCTATAGAATTTTGGTTCCGAATTCTTCTAATAAATAGAATCTGAATATCTACACCGAATATGATTTTGGTTAGAATCCGAACTATTTTTTCTTACACTCCAAAAAATGATTTTGGTTTTGTAATCATGATTTTTCCCACACTTGTTTTGGTTATAAAATGATGTTGTGTATTCATTTACTAAGTAAACGTTGTTTGTGTGACATGTGTAAAGGTCCGACCAAAATTCAAGGAAATATATAACTGTTTGAGGAGAGAGCCGACCGTTGAAGTTATTCTTTCAAATAGGAGATCATTTGAAAGAGCTCACAATAAGTTGATCAATCTAGAGATTACATGCTGCTTAAGTGATTTCTAGAGAGAGAGATTTTATTACTTTGTGCGTACTGATCAACTTGTTTAGATTTTATTCATGTGGCTCCAAATGTTACTAAGTACATTAGAGGGCTTCTAGGGATAGGAAGACAGAGGTTCCGACTAATTTAAAGTTTGAGGAATTCCTAGCCGGGGAAGACAAAGGTGCCAAATACCTTGAATTTGAGGTCTTGCAGGGATAGCAAGACAGACTCCAATCTTTATATCGAGGGATTACCGAGGTGTGGGTAAGACATAATTTCTTGAATGTATAAATCTAGGGACCTTTATCTAATGTTGTTGGATACCCTACTCTTTGTGTTAAAAGACTTAATACTTGTTAATTTTTTGTTTCGTGTTTTCCACTGTATTTTGATTGTTAAGGAATGTATAACTATAAGGCCCTGGCCGTAAACCTTACTTAATATTGAATTAAATGAATAATTCACAATGGGGATCTTTTCAGGTTTAGAGTTTTAGAGAATTAGTACATAACTATTACATCTCAAAATATTACAAAGTAGAATATTCTACTAAGTTTCCATAAAATAAAATCTCTTAAAAAGAAACATGTCTAGTTCCATGTTTTAGATATCTTGACTTTCCCTTGATCCCATCCTTGACCCTATTCCACATTCAGTCCTGTGAAAAAAAAATAAAAAAAAACTTTGGGTGAGCATAAAAATCTTAGTAAGGGATACACAATGAATGAAAACTGTTAGTTTTTTAAAACAACAAGTAAACCATGTATACTTTATCAAAGTATTACTCTTAACCTTTATGAAGTAGTAAAAACTCTTCACTGAATAAAAGATCATTACTTACCCTTTTGTAACCAACAGATTACCATAAAACCCATATAAAGATCACATAAAATATAAAGGTAAGTTGGGACATAAACATACTTAAATGGAATAACCATACGGTCAACTTCCACACATATCACTTAATGAAATAGCCATACGGCCGACTTCCATACCTAATGCATTTTAGGTTATAACATAACCACCCGTCCTAGTATTCACGACACCACCCGTCATATGGTTTATCACGTAACAACCCGTCAAATGTCTAAGTACCATTATAAAATCATAAGACATAAAACAAATATAATGGAAATAAAATATTTCCACAATTTGATCTCAATATATAACTTAAATATATTGACATAAAAAATGCATTATAAAAACCATTTCAATACCAAAATACATAAATTATTATATGGTATTTATTTCATTTTAAAAACATTATGGCTTATTGAGGAAGCCAAAGACAAAATAATACTCACAGCGGCGGAAAAGGTCATTTTCACCGCATACGTTAAAAGAAAAATTCCTTTTTTTCGTTTAGTAAAACGCTTCGTAGAAAAAGATTCCTTTTGTATAAAAGTAAAATTCAAAGGGGGTTATACATGGTATAAAATAAAGTTGTGTATAAAACGAAATATTCTTCAATGAAAGGTGATTGAGATGAAGTCCCTTACCTCGTGCCCGACATGACTCGATTGCTCTTTAATCTCCTAAAAAATAAACTTGAGTTAATTTCTAATTTCTTAAGAACCTTTTTCATGTTAATTATTCCTTTTATATCACTTATTACCATGTTATGAACATTATGTAGTCATTTAAGTTAATAACAGTCATTTTTTCGATGTTTGGTACTTGAGTCAAAAGTGAACTTCTTATATTTACAAGTTATTCACGTAGTCAAATATAAATTATCTCAAGAATGATATTCATGATTTAGAATCCATATATATCATATATATACAGTATATACATGAATTTATAATATTATATAATCATTTAGAGGTAAGAAATGAAATGCACCGTTCATGGAGACGGTAAGCCGTACATACACATGAACGCTACTTTCACTCCTATGTAATATTAATGGAATTAAAACTAAATGAGAGATATGTATATTTTAATTCAAGAATTATATTAATCATTTATATGTAACATACATTATATATATTCATTATATATATGTACTTATAAAAGTACATTACATTTGAGGATAAGAAATGAAATGCACCGTTCATGGAGACGGTAAGCCGTACGTATGCATGAACGATACTTTCATTTCTATCTCATACTTTAATGGAAAGAAAAAATAATTATATAAAGGTATATAATAATTCAAGTATAATATAATATATAATATCATTAAATATATCCTTTATACATACCACATATGGTATTAACGAATCAAATCACTTTGAGGGGGCGGTAGTCCGCACTTCCTAAAATGAAATTATCGTGTTTACCCACAATAGAAACCATAAAGGTATGCCCAAAATGAAAAATAAATAAGTATAAGGAAAACATAAACATAATATATATCATATATAAATATAGTGACATCTTAATGGCCACCATTAAAGGTGTTAAAAGAAGATTGAACAATCATTGTTTTGTGAGGCAGAAATTCGACAACCACAGAAACAGTATGTTCTTTAACCATTAGACTAAGGTGTGTGTAGGTGTAGCTATAATAATTCTCATAAAAACATACTATTATATTGAAGATACTGTTTTTGTTACAAAATAAAGGAATAAAAAGTGTTTAGGGGGTTGGAGAAGTAAAATAAAACATAAGAACACAAGAGAAGACACTGCCATTAAATCAGGTAACTCTTTTTGATTTGAGATCAAAGGCTTCCTTGGAAAGACTTCTGCCCAAAGTGAGGCTTCTAAGAGTAATAAAGGGATGTGGAGAGACAAAATGAGCAGATCTTGGCCGATCAAAAGGCTTGAGAGGTGTGGTTACGGAGGTAGAGGTGGGGGCCTTTTATTAGAGGAGAGGAGGGGCCCTCTTGGAATGTTAAGAAACGATAATTTATTATAAAATTATTTTTAGATTACAATGGACCCAAAATTATGTATTTATAGGATAATCCGATTAGAGTTAGAAATCCACCCATAAAATAGGTTTTTTACATGTGTAGGTCTTAGATTTTACATTATCTGTTCATTTTATTTAAATCGTTAAATAATGAGGTAATCGCTACATCATCATGGTGTCATAATTAATTTAATTTATTTAATGTCTAAAAATTATAAAAAAAATATCATTATGTAGGAAATCTTTTTAGATTTCTAATGAATATTTATAGTCAAAAATATGACTTGTATAACCCCATTTAAATGTTTTTTAGTAAAACAACTCATGTTTGTGACATTTTAATTTAAACTTTAAATAAAATGTTTTTAATGTAATTTTCCTACCAATGTGGCTCCATGAGGTCCCCAAGTTGACCCATGGATTTTATTGGTCGGCCATGACACATCCAATAAGGGTAGGACATGTGTCTAGGTCATTTCATATTATTATAACATTTGTTTTACCTTAAATTAAACTAATTACCTCTAATCGCGATTAATAAACTTAAAAGGTACTATTCACCAAAAAATTATTTTAATCACATTGAAACACATTTTACTTCCTAATAAAAACAATTTATGTAGGATTTTTGAAATTCAAAACATAGAGGTGGTAAAATTTAATTTAAACAAAAAATCAGTTTTTTAAAGTACCACTTAGTGGTTCCACTATTCATCTAAAATTGATGTTTTTTAGAAAAATTCCAAAAATTCACCCTAAGCTATATTTGATATTCCGAATTAAAAAATGATGTCTATTTTAAAAAATTAAAAACACAAAAGTTTCATTAATTAATTTAATAATTAATTCCCGCTGTCAAAAAAGCGTGTTTTTATGAAACAAAATGTATCAAAAGATTGACAGTAGTTTAAGTCCGATTTCAAGGTGAAATTAATTCCAACGACCACTATTGGATTAAATGTTAAAAATATATTCTAATTTCACTTTATTACCATTTCAAAAGATAATCTAATCATATTAATAAATTATATTAAAAAGAGGTTTTTAATTAAAATACAACATTTTTCACTATTCATTAAAAAATTATCTTTATCGAAAAAATACCAAAAATTTACACAAAGTAAATTTTGATGTCCCAATTCTAAAGAATAATTTTATTTGGTCCAATAGAATTTATAAGAGTGACCAAAACTATATTTAATGACAGTTCGTCGACAAAAGGCGATAAGTGGACCTTTAGTGAAAATTAGAGTATATATGCCTAAAATTGAATTCTTTTCATATTTTAAGCCTTTATCCTTTTTTGGATAAATGTAAAAACATTTAAAAAACATATATAATCATATTTTAGTTATTTCTATCCATTCCCGCGAATACAACGGCTATGTGTTAACTACCATTTAAAACAATATTATTTTATTACTAGTGTGCAACGTAAGATTTCAAAGAAACTCTTTTTTGCGTATCAGGTACGCTATCGAACATAGAAACCCCTTTACAATAAAATTAATATTTAATTTTCAAATATTAATAATTATGAAAATTTTTTATTCATTATTTACCTGGGATGTTACATGCTTCCCCCCTTTTGGGAATTACGTCCTCGTAATTTTATTCACTTACCAAAAATAAGTGGGGGTATTTATCCCTCATAGCATTTTTAGATTCCCACATTTCCTCTTCAACCATATGGTTTTTTCACAAAACCTTTACCTGGTGAATTACCTTATTTTACAACACTTTCTCTCTTCGGTCAAGAATCTGGACTGGTTGTTCTTCATAAGAGAGATTCTCTTCCAACTGAACTACCTCTGGGCTCAAAACCTGAGATGGATCTGGCATATACTTTCTCAACATTGAAACATGAAAAACATTGTATAACTAAGATAAACTTGGAGGTAAAGCCACTGCATAAGCAACTGATCCAACTTTCTCCAGAATTTCATATGGTCCAATGATCCTTGGACTCAGCTTTCCTTTCTTACCGAATCAGATCACACTTTTCCATGGTGAAACTTTGAGAAAAACATGATCACCTACCTAGAAAGATAGATCCTTCCTCCGGTTATCCGCATAACTCTTCTACCTACTCTAAGATGTTATCATGTGTTTCTGAATCAACTGAACTTTTTCTGCTATCTCTTCTACCAATTCTAGTCTCATCAGCTTCCTTTCACCCACTTCATCCCAAAAAGCTAGAGTTCGACATCGTTTACCATATAATGCCTCAAACAGAGTCATTTGTATACTGGAATGAAAACTGTTATTATATGAAAATTCAACCAAAGAAAGATGTTGGTACCAACTTCCCTGATAATCCATCGAACAAGCACGTAGCATATCCTCCAAAGTCTGAATTTGTTCGTTCTGACTGCCCATCTGATTGAGGATGAAAAGCTGTATTAAAATTTAATTCAGCACCCAATGACTTTTGAAGGCCTTTCCAAAAGTTATAAGTAAACCTGCAATCAAGATCAGATAAAATGGATAGGGGAACTCCATGAAACATGAATATCACTTTATGATACAATCGAGAAAGTTGATCTATAGAGAATGTATCTCGAATAGAAAGGAAATGAGCAGATTTATTCAATCGATAAACAATAACCCATATTGAATTATTACCTTGAGATTTCCTCAGTAATCCCACAACAATGTCCATGGATATATTTTCCCATTTCCACTCTGGCACTGGTAATGGATGAAGCCTCCCTTTCATTAAATGCCGCACTGCTTTAACCTACTGACAAATAAAACACTTCAGAGTAAAATCAGCAATATCTCTTTTCATTCCATCCCACCAGTAATACTCCCGTAGATCTCTGTACATCTTAGTACTGCCAGGATGAACTGAAAATGGGGAACTATGAGCCTCACATAACAACTCATTCTTCAACTGTGAATCACAAGTCACACATAATCTCTTCCCAAACATCAAAACAAAATCATTATCAATGTTAAATTCAGGCAACATACCCTTCTGAACTAGCTCAACCTTTTTCTGCAACTCACTATCTTGCTTCTGTTCTTGCTTAATTCTTTCTGATAGAGAAGCATTCACTGATACCTGAAACAAAACATAAGGACATCCTGCACAAACAACTTCTATGCCAAATTTCATCAAATCCTTATCCAAAGGATCACGTTCCAAATGTAACATTGTTAATGAAGCATTACTTTTTTGACTCAAAGCATCAGCCACTTTATTTGCTTTTCCTGGTTGGTAATGAATTGTATATTCATAATCCTTGATTAATTCTAGCCATCTCCTCTACCTCATGTTAAATTATTTCTGAGTGAATATATACTTTAAACTATGGTGATCGGTATATATTTCACACTTTACTCCATACAAATGATGCCTCCAAATTTTTAGAGCAAAAACAACAGTAGCTAATTCTAAGTCATGTGTAGGGTAATTTACCTCATGAGTTTTCAACTGACGTGAAGCATAAGCAATTACATGATCATTATATATAAGGACACAACCAAGTCCTTTCAATGAAGCATCACTGTAGATAATAAACTCACCATTCCTGGAAGGAAGTACCAAAACTAGAGCATTCACCAATCTTCTTTTCAACTCTTGAAAACAATCATCACATTCTTTTTTCCAGATAAACTTAACACCCTTCCGAGTTAGCTTAGTCATTGGACTAGATAATCGTGAAAAATTTTCAACAAACCTTCGGTAGTAACCTGCCAAACCAGGGAAACTAAAGATCTCAGTTTCATTTGTTGGTCTTGGCCATTCTTCAACAACATTTGTTTTTGAAGGATCCACAGTTATGCCATTTTTTGAAACAATGTGACCAAGGAAAGAAATTTTTTGTAACCAAAACTCACACTTGATGAATTTTCCATACAGTTTCTTTTATTTTAAGGTTTTCAAGATAAACCTTAAATGACTTTCATGCTCCTCCTTAATTTTAGAAAACACCAAAATATCATCAATCTCATCACTATCCATGATATTTTTCACCATCGACCACCACTGATCAGCTTCACCTTCAAAAAGGTAAACATCAAGAAAAACCTTTTGATATTCTGAACACCCCATGACATCAAAAATATTCTCTAGTGCTTTAATCCACCATTCAGCTAGCACAGGGTCAGATGATCCTCTGAATGATGGGGGATGTTGCCTCATGAAATGTTCCACCACTGACATGTTACTCTGTGGTTGATCTGGCTGATCTCATGCATGGATACCACCACCATTTTTAGCCTGAGTCAACTGTGCCATCACTGCAACAAACTATTCAGTTCCAATTCTGACCATCTTAGGTGGTTGATTTGGATGGTTTTCTTCCTCCTGATATCATCCCAATATAGCTGCCTTTTTTCCTCCACGGAAAACCATTCTGAACACAGAAATATCTTAGGCGAAGAAACATGGTAAACTTTAAATGCTTTAATTTATAATTTAACAATTTTATAACTCCTAGAGTTGTCTAAACCGACCTCTAATACCAACTATAAGGCCCCGAACTTAAACCTTACTTAATATTGAATTAAATGAATAATTCAAATTGAGGATATTTTTAGGTTTAGAGTTTTAGAGAATTAGGACATAACTATTACATCTCAAAATATTACAAAGTAGAATCTTATACTAAGTTTCTATAAAATAAAAACTCCTAAAAAGAAACATGTATAGTTCCTTGTTTTAGATAGCATGAGTTTCCCTTGATCCCATCCTTGACCCTATTAAACATTATGTCCTGTGAAAAAAATGTCAAAAAAACTTGGGGTGAGAATAAAATGCTCAGAAAGGAATACAAAATGAATGAAAACTGTTAGTTTTTCAAAACAACAAGTAAACCATGTATACTTTATCAAAGTAATACTTTTCACCTTTATGAAGTAGTAAAAAAACTTCACTGAAAAAAATCATTACATACCCTTTTGTAACCAAAATATTACCATAAAACCCATATAAACATCACATAACATATAAAGGTATCTTGGGACATAAACATACTTAAATGGAATAACTATACGGTCGACTTCCACACATATGACTTAATGGAATAGTCATATGACCGAATTCCATACCCAATGTATTGGAGGTTATAACGTAACCACCTATCCTAGTATTCACAGCACCACCCTTCATATGGTTTATCACATAACCACCCGTCAAATGTCCAAGTACCAATATAAAATCATAAGACATAAAACAAACATAATGGAAAGAAAACATTTCCACACTTTGATCACAATATATAACTTAAATATATTGACATAAAAAAATACATTATAAAAACCAATTTCAATACCAAAAATACATAAAATTGTATATGGTATTTATTTCATTTTAAAAACATTACGACTTATTGAGGAAGCCAAAGACCAAATAATACTCAGGGCGGCAGAAAAGGTCGTTGTCACCGCGTACATTAAAAGAAACATTCCTTTTTGTCGTTTAGTAAAATGCTTCGTAGAAAAAGCTTCCTTTTTTATAAAAGTAAAAGTCAAAGGGATTTATACACCATATAAAATAAAGTTATGTATAAAACAAAATTTCCCTCAATGAAAGGTGAATGAGACGAAGTCCCTTACCTCGTGTCCGACGTGATTCGATTTCTCTTTAATCTCCTGAATAATAAACTTGAGTTAATTTATACTTGCTTAAGAACCTTTTTCAAGTTCATTATTCCTTTTATATCACTGATTACCATTTTATAAACATTATTTAGTCATTTAAGTTAATAACGGTAATTTTGCCGATGTTTGGTACTTGAGTCAAAAGTGAACTTCTTATATTTACAAGTTGTTCACGTAGTCAAATATCCACAATATCAAGAATTATATTCATGATGTAGATGCCATATATATCATATATATCCAGTATATACCTGCATTTATAATCTTACATAAATCTAAGAATATTATTATACAATCTGAATTAAGTGAATGTGAATTTTAATAAACTGAACTAGCCAATCTTGCTCGAAGGGTGATAAAGATTTATGGCTCGAGTACCTTTCAATATATATACAAGAATAAATAAAGGAAATATAAGAAATATTTAGAAGACACATTTTATGAATGAAAGAGAGCTGGACATATAAGACCTGACTGTCATATGATTAAGAGAAAGGAATGAAATGAAATGAATTCTGAGAGAAATAGAAAGAAGTAATACAAAGCTAAAGCTAAGAATGTTTTGAAAGATAATTACACCTGGAGTTCCAGTGGTGGTGAATCTTTAGATGAATCATCACATTATGAATCTTCTGGATAGAAGAATCTTGGTCCAATATCCAGACTACACATTTAAAAACATTGCTTAGTGGCAAAGGAACACAATGCTGAATCCATGACCAATGTATCCCTAAATTACAATTATAATGATAGTAAATATTATGAATCTTGGGATGAAGAATCCTCCTCTGATGGGGATAATACATTACCCACCTATGAAGATGTATCTAGGTTTGATAAGCTTCTTGAGAATAAAAATTCTAAAGTCAAGAAAAATATTTATAAGGAAAATTATAGGATTTATATACTTACTAAAAAAATATCTGATCATTCTAAAGATCTTGATAAAAAAATCTATGATTTTGAAAATGTTTTAAAAAATCTTGAGTAACTAAATTATAAAAAGGGAAAACATTCTAAGGACCATAAGAATTCTATTTTAAAAATAAATGTTTTCGAGGAAAAATAAAACTCTAAGGAATTAATTACTAAGTATAGGAATTTAGTAATAAGACTAAAATCTGAAATATATTCTCTTAAGAAAGTTCATGAAAACATTACTTATGTTAAATAAAATTTTGACATGATGAATTATCAAATCAATCCTCATGGAAATAATACTAGAGTAGGTTAAACTTACATAAAACCTGTTTTCAAAAATAAATATTTTTATTCCATTCATAGCCCCTATTTATACCAAATGTCAATGTGGTGGTCATTGGAATTAAAAATTTTCTTTGAATAATGTTCAATCTCTTGGGTTTTATAAAGCTTATTATTATAAAAAAATATGGATACCCAAAATTTTATTTTCTAACAATTCCAGATCCAAGAAAATTTGGATTCCGAATATCTAACATTCTTATTTTCAGGAGAATAAAGAGATTACATACATCAATAATTGGTACATTGATAGTGGATGTTCTTGACATATGTCTGGTAACAAAAACTTCTTTTTAAATATTATCAAGATGAAAGGAGGAAAAGTAACTTTTGAAGATAATGCTAAGGGAGGGATTATTGCTATAGGTAACATCGTTCTTCGTTCGAAAATATTTATTTCAAATGTTTTATTTCTTAAGGGTCTTAAGCACAACCTCATTATCATAAGTCAATTATGTGATGATGTGAATTTTAGGAATAAAAGGTGTTTATTTAGAAATTCCTAGGAAACATTTATTCTTTCTGCCAGTAGGCTAGAGAATGTTTACACTCTAAAGTTAGATGATCATTGGATCCAAGATCTACATTGCCTTAGTGAAATGGAAGATCATTCTTGGTAATGGAATAGAAGGTTAGGAAACTGTAATCTTACGAACCTATGAAAAATCTCTATGAAAAGATTAGTTAAGGATCTTCTGAAGCATAGATTTGATTCTTAAAAGGTTTGTGATTCTTGTCAATATGGAAAGAAACATAAATCATATTTAAAAATCAGTCAGTGAAGCCTCAACCACTGAGGCATTATAGTTAGTGAATATGGATATTTTTGGTCCCACACAAACTGGAAGAATTGGAGGAAAATATTATGTATTTATCTTAGTTGATTATTACACTAGATTTACATGGGACTATTTTCTTGCAAATAAATCTGATGATTTTTCTTATTTCAAAAGTTTTAGAGCCCTAGTTAAAAATGTGAAAAAACATCCTTTGATAAATATCCATAGTGATCATGGAGGATAATTTCAAAAATATGATTTTGAAAATTTTTGTAGTAGAAAAGGCATTACTCATTACATCACAACACCTAGAACACCTCAATATAATGTTGTTATTGAAAGAAGATATAGAATTCCTCAAGAGATAATAAGAACCATGTTGAGCGAGTATTCTATAGCCAAATATTTTTGGGATGAAGTTTTAAGTACTACTTGTTATACTACAAATCGTGTTTTGATTAGACCTTTTCATAATAAAACTTGTAATGAGTTATCAAATGTTAAAAAAACATAGGCTTTCTACTTCAAGGTTTTAGGTTGAAAGGTATTCACTCCGAATACTAAAGATAATCTACATAAATTCACACCAAAATCTGATGAAGGAATTTTATTTGGATACTCCACAACTTCTAAGTCTTATAGAGTTTTCAATAATAAAACTTGTACTATTGAAGAAACAGTACATGTCAAATTTGATGAAACTAATCCTTTTTTTAAACAACCCCAACCAACATCTTCAGATGTGTTTCCAAAAACTAATTATCAACCATTTTTAGACGATCCTTCTGATAAAGAAATTTTCAAGAAGTTGTTTTTGAAGCATTTACCACAGAATAATTTCTATCCTATGTTGATGAACAGGTTTTACAAAGCCCAAATCATTTATTTCTTAAGAATCATCCTAGTGATACTATTATTGGTGATGTAAATCATCTTTTAAGGACTAGAAGTTCCTTAGGGAATTAAATATAACATCTATCATTCCTTTTTGAATTAGAACCAAAATCACTGATGAAGATTTAGGTGATGATGATTGGATAAAAGCTATGCAAGATGAACTAAATTAATTTGAAAGGAATAAAGTACAGACCTTGGTCGAATGACCTATGGAAAATTATATTATTGGAGTAAAATGGGTCTTCAAAAATAAATGTGATGAAAATGGAATCATAGTAAGAAATAAATCTAGATAGGTTTCTAAAGTCTATAATCAACAAGAAGGAATATACTATGAAGAAACCTATGCTCCAGTAGCTAGACTTGAATTTTTTTCGTATTATACTTTCCTTTACATCATTATTAAACATCAAACATTTCCAAATGGATGTGAAATGTGATTTCCTTAATGTTTTTGTACAAGAGGATGTCTTTTTTGAACAACCAATTGGGGTTGAAGATAAAAAACATCCTAAACATGTTTATAAACATTCCAAATCATTGTATGGACCTATTAAAGACCCAAGAGCTTGGTTTGATAGGGTTATAAGATTTTTGCTTTTAAATAATTATGTCAAGGGAAATGAAAATCTGACCCTTTTATAAATAAAGATAAGAAAAATGTTTTAATTGTTCAAATTTATGTTGATGACATTATATTTGGTTCAAATTAGCAATATTTAACTAATTCTTTTACGGATCTAATGAAATATGAGTTTTAAATGAGTAAGATGGGTGTGTTAACTATTTTACTTGGTTTTTAAATTTATCAAAAACTAGAAGGAATCTATATATCCCAAAATAATTATATTAAATATCTTCTTAAAAATTATGGATATGACAACAATAAGAGTATTAGTACTCTAATTGGTACGTCAAACACACTTGATATTGATGAAACTGGGAAACCAGTAGATCAAACATCTTTTATAGGTATGATAAGTAGTCTACATTACTTGTTATCTAGTCCTCCAGAATTAATATTTTAAGTATGCTTATGTGAAAGATATGTAACAGCCCAAGATTTTATGAAAAATATTATTTTTAGTTTCATTAATGTCTTGTGTTGTACACTACACCAAAAGGAGCTTGCACAACACGCATCCTTGACTTTCCTTGCATTTCACGCAATCACAATCTTCCTCGATAGCATTTGTAGTACGCAATACCGAGTTTCACTAAACGAGATATTATTATAATATTATTATGAACTAGCTATTATGAATAGTAATAACCAATTTTTGAAATTTTTTAAATTTTATTTTTCAAAATGGACTTCATTTTTGGATTCAGAATATCCAAATTAGCTTAGGGTGAAATTTTGGTACTTTTCGGATAACTTTCATATTCTGATGAATAGTGAAAATTACTAAATTTTAATTAAAAACAACTTTTTTAATTGAAATAATTAATAGTGATAAATTATTAATTTGAGTGGTTTTAAAGTATATTTAGAATATATTTTTACAATTTAATACAATGTGGTTCATTGGATGTAATTTCACATTTAAACCAGATATAAACAAATGTCAATCTTTTGATAGTTATTATCTCTTAAGAACACAATATTTGTTTTGACGACGTGAATTAATTTTTAAATTAATTATTGCAACTGATATGTTTTGAATTTGGTAAAATATTTATCATTTTTGAGTTCATAATATCAAATATAGCTTAGGCCTAATTTTCGGTATTTTTCTTGAAAGTTTCATTTTTTGATGAATAGTGAAACCACTAAGTGGTAGTTAAAAAAAATGAATTTTGCATAAAACATAATTTTACCGCTTCTGTGAATGGAATTTCAAAAATCCGAGAGACATGGTTGATTTCAGTAAGTAAAATGTGGTTCAATGAGATGAAAATAATTTTTGGTGAATAATAACTTTTTACTTTTTTTACCACGGTTAAAAGTAAATAGGGTAATTAAGGGTAAAAATGTTATTATTATTACCCTAACACATGTCCTAATTCTATTGGATAAGTGTAATTCGACCAAAAACAACATTAGGAATAAAATATGACCATTTAGGCCCACTTGGATTAGATTAGGACATTTATTATTATTTAATTCAAAGAAGAGTTAAAAGAGTTAAAATCAATGTTTATTTACTACAACATTTTTAATATAGGGTTATAAATATAATAAATTATATTGTAAATATTCATTAGAAATATAATAAGATTTCATACACAATGATATTTTATTTATAATTTTTAGACATTAAATAAATTAATTTATTTATGACATAATGATGATGCAGTAATTACCTTAATAGTGAAAAATTAGAATAATTGATATTATAAATCCCCAAATAAATATAATTTGAGACTTTTAATGAATTCCACTAATTTTATATGTTAATATGACATCTTAGTATTGATTTAATTTACTTTTTTCGAGCTAATCATTCTTTTAGGATTTTTAAAAAAATCAATTACTAAATAGTGTCAGAATTGACATAAAATAGTTTTTAAAACAAATATTATATTAGTAATTGTTATTTTATTCATAAAAATATAAGGTTCGGCAAAATGACTTAGATAAGGTTATATATATTAATAATAAACAACTTGGGGGTTCGTTTGGCGACTTATAGTAAGTTTATTAATCTTATAGTTTAAGAACACAAGAGGACACGGTAAAAGTAAAATTATTTTACTTAATGTTAAATCTAAATGATAAGGTTAACATAGGAACCTAAACTTGTCTAAATTCTATTGGATGAGAGTATTTCAACCCATCCCCACCTTATCTTAGAAATAAATCAATTTGGAGCTATTTAAAACCGAATTTGTCTTTATAATAAAATAATATTTTTAGTTTTTCCAAAGGAGCCCCTCTCCTCCCTTATAAAAGGGCACCTCCTCCCTCTCTTCCTCACACCACTTTGAGCCTTAAATCTCGTCCATACCCTGACAAATTCCATTCTAAAATTCCCTAGAAACATCCTAGAAGTTCTGGTCTTCCTCAAAAAACAATTCTAGTGCCCTAAAAGGTGATTTCAAAGAGGCGCTTCAAAGAAGAGGTAATGTCCGTTACCGATTCATTCAACTTTATTTCTTCTTCCAATTATTCTTCTTAGGTTGATTCATTATGAAGTAATAACATCGGTATCACTGATATAAGGATATGTTATTATATTTATGAAACAACCCTATTTCACCATCTATCCATCCTACGGAAAACGAAATCACCGCGCGTGCGTACGTACAGAATACCATCTCGACGCCGTGGTGTAATCTATTTTCCACCACCACCTTACTTGAATGGGTATAATGATGTAAATAATAACTATATATGATTATTGTAAAGTGATATTTATTCTGAAATAGTATACATACACTCCAATACAATTCCACGGTCATGAGAACGATATCATCGCTCGTGCGTACGTACGGACTACCGTCTCTACGACGTGATGAGATTCATTCTCCACGTTAACCATTCATGAATGATTATAAAGTATATATAATAAGTAATCATGAAATATATGACATAATAATGATACTGGATTTATGTGTATATATATGTATGTCATCTACTTAATTCCATTCAACTCAGTAAGGAAACGAAAACAGCGTTCATGCGTACGTACGGCCTACCGTCTCCATGAATGGTGTATTTCTTTCCATTTACTAATTTATTATATATATGTATATTATGAATATATATTATATATAAATAATGTTTTATATTCTATAATTAAGTAATCATGATCTAAGTAATCATATGAATAATTACAAGTCAAAACACGGACAAAAAATGAAACGATTTTATCCAAAACGCTCTTTAACATGGAATTTACAAAAGAACGGGTAATATAAAGTCATAAGTGAACCATATATGATATCATAACAATGAGTATGATTATGTAGTAAGTCAATGACATTTTTTAAATCATTATAAAGGAGGTTCGGACACTTACGAAGCAAATTGGACCTAAGGTAAAGGAAAATATCACAATCTCATTTTTATCCGAGATTGTTTATACTTTGGTATTTACTGGGGTGTATTTTATCATCCACATCCATGTTTCCTAAATATGTAATATTTATATCCTTCTACAGTAGTTTATATCCAATTTTACCCTTTTGTGAGTTTTTAGTAAATATATGAAAGGAATCTTTTGTCGTTTTTCGTACGAGGTACTTTTTGACTTTTCCAACAAAAGTACGAGAAGAATGTTTTTTTTAACTTATACGGCATGAATGGATTTTTAAAACATTATTTCTAAGAGGCTTACTTTACAAGTTTTCAAGTTTATTTTATTCAACTTCTTTTAGTTTAGAATTTTATGACATTTTAAGAAAGGAAAATTGTTTTTGAAGTAGAAAGGATATTTTCCTCAAGAATGGAGTTCAAAAGTTTTATCAAAATTATTTTCCATCTAAGATAATATAGGGTTCTGTTTCTGTCCCTATTATTACATTGATTTGAATATGTTGTGATGGAATTGTTTTTATGAATTCATTTATCTTATATGAATTGTTTTATGATGTCATGATGTTTAAGAATCCCATTTTTATTACATGGGTTATGCAATGATGTATGATTTATGATTTTGTGGCACACATAAGAATGGTATCATTATGAGATGGGTGGGACCTATATCTCCCTCAAATGCATTTGGTAACGATTTTATATCTCATGAGATAGACATGGCTGGAACGGCATGTTAAACCGGTTTAGTGAAACAAGACTGAAACGAGGAGTGAACTCGGTTCAGAAATGGACTTTGTCCACTAAGATAGTCTTGGCAATGAGTCTTGACTAATAAGAAATGATTCTCTATGATTATGTGTGTATGCCACAAAGTTTCATGTTTTATGTTATGATTATTGGGATTATATTTCACTACTATGATTTATCCCATGTTATGATATTATGATCTTTTTTGCAGGTTAAGATTTCCAAAATGATATGTTCTTATGAATATGAAGTGATTGATATTTATTTTGTTTACCCTTACTGAGCCTTTGAGCTCACCATTTTATGTTTTCTTTTCCCCAGGATATAAAGAAAGGTTTTAGGTATAAAAAAGGAAGATCTTTATGGGAGATGTTGAAGATCTTTCACCATGATTAGAAGATTATATTCCGAGTTTCCAAAGACACTAAAATATTACGGTCCTTGTGTGTGTGTTTTTGTTATGTACTAAGTATTATGCAAAAGTAATGTAATGTCAATGTACGTCAAGATTTGGGTATCTACAATTGGTATCAAAGGAATGGTTTAGTCAACCTTTGGAAACTAGGATGCGAAAACATTAGTGAGATCCCTAGTGATATTTCTAAGGAATGTCTAGGGATGCCCCTAAGGTTAAGTATACGTTATAGTCCTAGAATTGCGCTAACCATATTAGAATTAAACCTAAGATGTTAGATATAGAGGTTACTCCCCCTTTATTATATTATTTTCCCTACCGTGATTTTTTCCTCTCACACTGTTCTTTTTGGGTTTTAGATGATGGTTGGAACCCGATGGAACCGTGTTGATCAATGTAATGGACAATGCAATGGTTGTCCTCTTGAACAAACAAATGTTATGGGAGATGGAGTGAAAAATATTATTGCTATACTTACACAAGCTATGAATCATTCTGGACTTCCAAATGAGCCGAGAAGGGAACCATATTCTATTGAGTCCTTCATGAGGCAACATACACCTTATTTCAGTGGGTCTTCTGATCCACTTGTTGCTAAACAATGGATCAGTACTACTGAAAAGAAATTTTCAGTTCTTCAATGTTCTGAACATGTTAAAGTCATCTTAGTAGTGTATCGTTTGGAAGGTGTTGCTGATCAATGGTGGAATCTTATCAAGAATACGGGGCCAAGAGATGGAATTGAGTCCATGGAATGGGACGAGTTCAAGAACTTATTTTTCAATGAGTACTTCCCTCGTATTCTTCGAACAAAGATGGAGAAGGGGTTTCTTGAACTAAATCAAAAGGATGATGAATCTGTTGGTATATACGAAGCGAATTTTACAAGGCTTGCAAGGTATGCATCTGGATTTATCATCCAACCTGAAAGTAAAGTTGATTGATTCTTCAGTGGCTTAAAACCAAATATTTTAAGGGCATTAGTTATAAGAGACTTTAGTAGCTATGAAGAAATTGTGCATTGTGCTATCAAGGTAGAAATGGAAGTTGGTTTTACTTATCCATCTCATAGTTTTGACAAGAAACGAAAGATGGAGTTCAAGGAGAAATCTCAGAATAATGGTGAAAAGAAGATAAATGTTTAGTTATGCTCAAAGTGTGGAAAGAAGCATGGTGGAGATTGTATTAAAGGGACTAGAAAATGTTTTATGTTTGGAAAAGAAGGTCATCGAGAAGATGAGTGTCTAAGTAATGGAAAAAGGGTTTCTAATGATGTGAATAAAGAAAAGACTGCAGAGAACGCACCACCAACACTTCAATGCTTCAAGTGCAAGGAAATGGGGCATTATGCTAATAAATTCCCTAATCCAAGGGTTAGTGATGATCGACATGAGCAACCACTTAAGGCAAAGGACAAAGGGAAGTCACATGCGATCACTATTGGTGATGTTGAATATGACAACGATGTGGTGGAATGATTAAGTGTTTATGTAATGGGATTCCAAAATAATGTTGTATATAGTATTGTGGAATATTGGAATATTTATGTATTAGTTTATTGTGGTTTTCAATAATTTTATGGTACCGGTAACCGTGGAAAGTGATTGAGATATTTTTGGAAAAAACATGATATGCGCATAATGAAGGGATAAGGAAAAAATGAAATGTTTGACAGTATACATGAGCTCATGATTGATATAAGGACTAAGTGATATCATGGTTTGATTATATATAATTTTGATGATTTTGGTATGTGGAAAGAGTTATCTTTTAACAGCATTCGTGTTTTCAATAAGGTTCAATGGGTATTTATTTTTTTCAAGAGAATACAAGATTAAGGCCTTTGAATGTTTGTAATGTGACCCACAAGACATATCTCATGATATATGGGGGTCAACAATGGTATTAACATGCTAGTTGTATGAACTCTTTGGTAATCATTTTCACTATAATATGAGATTAGACAGCATTATTTTGGATAAGCCTAAAGATTGTAATGGATTATGTTGGACATAAGTTAGTATTGTTTAAGGATATAAGTTTTTTCGATATAATTTATAGGATGTTATAGTAATGTAGTTTTAGAAAAAGGACAACCTGTCGGATGGGCGACAGCCCATCGCGTCGGACAAGGCTGTGGGAATCAAACCCACAACTGAAGTGCGACTGACCTTTATTGCCTACCACTGGCCTACAGGAAGTCCCTGTTTAGTAGAAACTAGTTTTGTTATATTAAGCAGTATGATATATGAAGTATAAGTCCATTTTAGGAACCATATATGATTAATCTCACTATAGATGGACTTATGTATTTTTTTGATAACTTTTCTATCCTTTTGTTTGAGACAGATGGAATGACCCATCATTCTATCACATGATCTGCTAACACATCATGAATAACAAATTCAACTTCATTTCTTTAAGAGATGAAGTAGAAATTGTCCAAAGAACGACCAACGGTGAGACTATACCAAAATAACGAAAGTATTTCTTCTAATTCCAATTTCATCAACTTTAGGGAATTGATCTTGAAGACCAAAAATGTTGTCCTAGTGCTCTTATATCTGATGAATTAGATGGTACCTTAGATCGTCACAAATTTATGGCTTTGTGATTGCTGGCTTTTCCATAGCCATGTTCTCTAGCACTCTTCATCAGAACATGATGGTTAGATTTCTCTTCCATATCCATATTTTCACCTATGTGGAAACCCAGTGATTAGTTTATTTGGGTAACCGTTACGTTTCATACTTTTGTTTTTAAAGATTGGTTTTTGTATTCCTTTTTATTATGTGGGATTCTATTAAAGAAACTTTTGAATAGTAAACCATTTATAACCCCGACGAATTTTGAGGGCGAAATTCATTTTAAGGGGGGTAGAATGTAACACCCCGAGATTTTATGAAAAATATTCTTTTTAATTTCATTAATGTCTTGTGTTGTACACTACACCAAAAGGAGCTTGAACAACACGTATCCTTGACTTTCCATTCATTACACACAATCGCGATCTTCCTCGATAACATGTGTAGTACGCAATACCGAGTTTCACTAAACAAGATATTATTATAATATTATTATGAACTAGCCGTTATGAATAGTAATAATGAATTTTTGAATTTTTGAAAATATTATTTTTAAAAATGGACTTCATTTTTAGATTCAGAATATCGAAATTAGCTTAGGGTGAAATTTTGGTACTTTTCGGATAACTTTCATATTCTGATGAATAGTGAAAATTACTAAATTTGAATTAAAAACAACTTTTTTAATCGAAATAATTAATAGTGATAAATTATTAATTTGAGTGGTTTTAAAGTATATTTAGAATATATTTTTACAATTTAATACAATGTTGGTCATGGGATGTAATTTCACATTTAAACCAGACATAAACAAGTGTCAATCTTTTGATAGTTATTATCTCTTAAGAACATGCTATTTGTTTTGATGATGGGAATTAATTTTTAAATTAATTAATGCAGCTGATATGTTTCTAATTTGGTAAAATAGACATCATTTTTGAGTTCATAATATCAAATATATCTTAGGCCTAATTTTTGGTATTTTTCTGGAAACTTTTATTTTTTGATAAATAGTGAAACTACTAAGTGGTAGTTAAAAAGAATGAATTTATCATAAAACATAATTTTACCAATTCTGTGAATGGAATTTCAAAAATCCAAGAGACACGGCTGATGTCAGTAAGTAAAATTTGGTTCAATGGAAAATAATTTTTGGTGAATATTAACGTTTTACTTTTTTTTACCACAGTTAAAACTAAATAGGGAAATTAAGGATAAAAATGTTATTATTATTACCCTAAAACATGTCCTAATTCTATTTGATAAGTGTAATTCGACCAAAAACAACCTTAGGAATAAAATATGACCATTTAGGCCCACTTGCATTAGATTAGGACATTTATTATTATTTAATTCAAAGAAGAGTTAAAAGAGTTAAAATCAATGTTTATTTACTAAAACATTTTTAATATAGGGTTATACATAAGATAAATTCGATTTTAAATATTCATTAGAAATATAATAAGATTTCCTAAATAATTATATTTTATTTATAATTTTTATACATTAAATAAATTTATTTATTTATGACACAATGATTATGCAGTAATTACCATAATAGTGAAAAATTAGAATAATTGATATTATAAATACCCAAATAAATATAATTTGATACTTTTTATGAATTCCACTAATTTTTTAGGTTAATATGACATGTTCGTATTTATTTAATTAAATGTTTTGGAACTAATCATTCTTTTATGATTTTCACAAAAATCAATTACTAAATAGTGTCAAAATTGACATAAAATAGTTTTTAAAACAAATATTATATTAGTAATTGTTATTTTATTCCTAAAAATCTAAGGGTCAGCCACATGAATTAGATAAGGTTATATATATTAATAATAAACAACTTGGGGGTTCGTTTGGCTACTTATAGTAAGTTTATTAACCTTATAGTATAAGAACACAAGAAGACATGGTAAAAGTAAAATTATTTTACTTAATGTTAAATCTAAATGATAAGGTTAAAATAGGAACCTAAACTTGTCTAAATTCTATTGGATGAGGGGATTTCGACCCATACCCACCTTAGCTTAGAAATAAATCAATTTGGAGCTATTTAAAACCGAATTTGGCTTTATAATAATATAATATTATTAGTTTTTCCATAGGAGCCCCTCTCCTCCCTTATAAAAGGGCACCTCCTCCCTCTCTTCCTCACACCACTTTGAGCCTTCAAGATCGGCCAAAACCTACCAAATTCCATTATCCACTTCCCTAGAAACATCCTAGAGGTTCTGGTCTTCCTCAAAGACCAATTTTAGTGCCCTAAAAGGAGATCTCAAAGAGGCGTTTCAAAGAAGAGGTAATGTCCGTTACTGATTCTTTCAACTTTATTTCTTCTTCCACTTCTTGTTCATAGGTTGTTTCATTATGAAGTAATAACATCAGTATCACTAATATACTTATATGTTATTATACGTATGAAACAACCCTATTTCACCATCTATCCATCCTACGGAAAATGAAATCACCGCGCGTGCGTACGTACGGAATACCGTCTCCACGCCGTGGTGTAATCTATTTTCCACCACCACCTTACATGGATGGGTATAATGGTGTACATAATAACTATATATGATTATTGTAAAGTGATATTGATTCTGAAATAGTATAAATACACTCCAATACAATTCCACGATCATGAGAACGATATCATCGCTCATGCGTACGTACGGACTACCGTCTGCGCGACGCGATGAGATTCATTCTCCATGTTAAACATTCAGGAATGATTATAAAGTATATATAATAAGTAATCATGAAATATATGACATAATAATGATACTGTATTTTTGTGTATATATATGTATGTCATCTACTTAATTCCATTCAACTCAATAAGGAAACGAAAACAACATTCATGCGTACGTACGGCCTACTGTCTCTATGAACGGTGTATTTCTTTCCATTTATTAATTTAATATATATATATGTATATTCTGAATATATATTATATATAAATCATGTTTTATGTTCTTTAATTAAGTAATCATGATCTAAGTAATCATATGAATAATTACAAGTCAAAACACGGACGAAAAACGAAACGATTTTACCCAAAACGCTCTTTAACATGGAATTTACAAAAGAATGGGTAATATAAAGTCATAAGTGAACCATATATGATATCATAACAGTTATTATGATTCTGGAGTAAGTCAATGACATTATTTAAATCATTATACAGGAGGGTTGGACACTTACGAAGCAAATCGGACCTAAGATAAGGGAAAATATCACAATCTCATTTTTATCCGAGATTGTTTATACTTTGGTATTTACTGGGGTGTATTTTATCATCCACATCCATTGTTCCTAAATATGTAATATTTATATCCTTCTACAGTAGTTTATATCCAATTATACCCTTCGGTGAGTTTTTAGTAAATATATGAATGGAATCTTTTGTCATTTTTCATACGAGGTACTTTTTGACTTTTCCAACAAAAGTACGAGAAGAATGTTTTTTTAACTTATACGGTATGAATGGATTTTTAAAACATTATTTCCAAGAAGTATCCTTTAAAAGTTTTCAAGTTTATTTTTAATCAACTTCTTTTAGTTTAGAATTGTATGACATGTTAAGAAAGGAAAAGTGTTTTTGAAGTAGAAAGGATATTTTCGTCAAGAATGGAGTTCAAAAGTTTTATCAAAATTATTTTCCATCTAAGATAATATAGGGTTATGTTTCTATCCCTATTATTACATTGATTTGAATATGTTGTGATGGAATTGTTTTTATGAATTCCTTTATCTTATATGAATTGTTTTATGATGTCATGATGTTTATGAATCCCATTTTTATTACATTGGTTATGCAATGATGTATGATTTATGATTTTGTGGCACACATAAGAATGGTATCATTATGAGATGGGTGGGACCTATATCTGCCTCCAATGAATTGGGTAAAGATTTTATATCTCATGAGATAGACATGGCTGGAATGACATGTTAAACCAATTCAGTGAAACAGGACTGAAACGAGGAGTGAACTCGGTTCAGAAATGGACTTTGTCCACTAAGATAGTCTTGGCAATGAGTCTTGACTAATAAGAAATGATTCTCTATGATTATGTGTGTATTCCACAAAGTTTTTGGTTTTATGTTATGATTATTGGGATTACATTTCACTACTATGATTTATCCCATGTTATGATATTATGATCTCTTTTGCAGGTTAAGATTTCCAAAATGATATGTTCATATGAATATGATGTGATTGATATTTCTTTTGTTTACCCTTACTGAGCATTTGAGCTCACCCTTTTATGTTTTCTTTTCCCTAGGATATAAAGAAAGGTTTTAGGTATAAAAAAAGGAAGATCTTTATGGGAGATGTTGAAGATCTTTCACCATGATTAGAAGATTATATTGCGAGTTTCCAAAGACACTAAACTATTACATTCCTTGTGTATGTGTTTTTGTTATGTACTAAGTATTCCGCAAAAGTAATGTAATGTCAATGTACGTCAAGATTCGTGACTCTACAAGATATCAATCCAATCCTACGAAATCTCACTTAAAGGCAGTGAAAATATTTTTTCGCTATTTAAAGTGAACCATCGATATTGGACTCTTTTGTCTTCTTGAAATGATTTTATTTTAAAAAGTTTTTTCTATGCTGACTTTGGTGGATATAGAATGGATAGAAAGAGTACATCTATAACTTTTCATTTCTTTAGAGATTAATTAATTTCATGGTCATTAAAGAAGAAAAACTCAGTAGCACTTTCCACCACTGAAGTTGAATATGTAGCAGCTGGAAGTTCTTATGCTGAAGTGTTGTGAATGAAACACACACTCACAGACTATGGTATGAGTTTTACCAAAAAACAAATTTTTTGTGATAATACTAGTTCCATTTCTCATAGTAAAAACCCTTCTCATCACTCTCATTCAAAACACATAGATTTTAGGTATCACTTTATTAGGTATCAGACACAAAAAGGGAATATCATTCTTCAATTTATCGGAACACAAGATCAACTTGCTGATATTTTTGTAAAATCATTACCCTCTAATAGGTTTGAATACATTAAATAGAAGCTAATAATGATAATTATAATTTGATATTCCTTATTAACTTTCTGTTGAACCCAATCTCCTTACAATAATAAACTCATTTTCATAGGTGCATTACATTTGTTGGTTAGATGTCTAAAAATTTTTCTTAATGAAAATTTTCGTAATTAGATTTTATACATTTTTATAATAAAGAATATCTAAATTTTCATAATAAATATTTTCTAAACTTTCATAATAAAGATTTTCTAAAATATTGTAAGGAATATTTTTGAAAATTTTTCGTAGTCATTTTTTTTCAAAAAAAATTCATAATTGAATTTTCAGAATTAAAAGTTCTTCAAGAAGAATTTTCCTCAATATGAATAATCTTTCTAGAAATCTGAAAGCTGTGTTTCCTTTCCTAAGTTTTCATAATCATCCTTTAACTGCTGTTAGTTTATTTTTTTCAATTTTTTTGGATTCTCTTTCCATAAATCTGAATATTTTATTAAAAAAACCCTCAAAAGATCAGATCAAAGATTTTCTTGCGGTTATCATATCAACCATCCAATCCGATCAGAAGGTTTATCAGCCGTTGGATTGAGTTTGGAAGATGAACCATGATTTCAAACACCTATATATAGGAACTATAACGACCCATACTTTACATATATTGCCATTACTTCAGAATTTATGCACACTTATTACAACATATAACAAAACCAGGAAAGGACCGTATAGGTATAGAGTCTTTAGAAACTGGGAAACATAAACAACTGGTTCATAAAGAATCTACTTTGCCTCCCATTTATTTCATAATATCTAGAGTCCCTTTTTGTAATATCCTACTTAATAACCTTCTTCCTGACCTGGGGAAATAAAACATACAAAAGGGTGAGCTCAAATGCTCAGTAAGGGTAAACAAAAGAAATATCAATCACATCATATATATAAGAACATAACTTTTGGAAATCTTAACCTACAAAAGAAATCATAATTTCGTAACATGGGATAAATCATAGTAGTGAAATGTAATCCCAATAATCATAACTAAAAACATGAAACTTTTTGGCATACACACATAATCATAGAGAATCATTTCTTGTTAGTCAAGACCCATTTCCAAGACTATCTTAGTGGACAAAGTCCATTTCTGAACTGAGTTCACTCCTCGTTTCAGTCCCGTTTCACTGAACCGGTTTAACCTGCCGTTCCAGCCATGTCTATCTCATGAGATATAAAATCTTTACCCAATGAATTTGAGGGAGATATAGGTCCCACCCATCTCATAATGATACCATTCATATGTGTTCCACAAAATCATAAATCATACATCATTGCATAACCCATGTAAAAAATGGGATTCTTAAACAACATGACATCATAAAAAATTTCATATACAATAATTTCATCACAACATAATCAGATCAATGTAATAATAGGGATAGAAACAGAATCCTTTATTATCTTAGATGGAAAATAATTTTGATAAAACACTTGAACTCCATTCTTGAGGAAAATATCCTCTCTACTTCAAAGAAATTTTCCATTCTTAACATATCATACAATTTTAAACTAAAAGAAGTTGATTAAAAATATAATTTAAAACTTGTAGAGGAAGAATCTTGGAAATAATGTTTTAAAAATCCATTCATGCCGTATAAGTTAAAAAAACATTCTTCTCGTACTTTTGTCGTAAAAGTCAAAAAGTACCTCGTATGAAAAATGACAAAATATTCCTTTCATATCTTTTACTAAAAACTCACCGAAGGGTAAAATTGGATTTAAAAAATTTTAGGTAGATGGAAATAATATTAAATATTGAGGAAACATGGATTTTGATGATAAAATATACCCCAGTAAATTTCAAAGTATAAATAATCTCGGATAAAAATGAGATTGTGATATTTTCCCTTAACTTAGGTCTGATTTGCCTCGTAAGTGTCTGAACCTCCTTTATAATTATTTAAATAATGTTATTGACTTATTATAGAATCATAATTATTTTTATGATATCATATATGGTCATATTCTTGGCTTCTTAGTAGTAATATTTCATTGTTACTTGTTATTCGGGTGCCTATAACTTTTTGTTCTTATGCGTGTTTTGTCGAATAAATCCTTATTCTTCTCTTTATGTTATAGATACATCATTTCCATAATGGTATTAATGTACTATATATCATATTTATTCATTCAATTCATTTATATAATCATTATGCAATGAAGATCATATAGAACGAATCGCATCACATCGTGGAGACGGTATTCCGTACGTACGCACGAGCGATGATATCGTTCCCATGATCGTCGAATTGTATTGGAGTGTATGTATACTATTTCAAAATCAATATAACGTTATAATAATAATATATAGTATTTATTTACATCATTATACCCATCCAAGTAAGGTGGTGGTGGAAAATAGATTACACCACGGCGTGGAGACGGTATTCTGTACGTACGCACGCGCGGTGATTTCGTTTTCCATAGGATGGTTAGATGTTGAAATAGGGTTGTTTCATACTTATAATAATATATCAGTATATGTGTGATAATGATGTTATTACTTAATAATGAAAAAACTAAAGAAGAATATGTTGAAGAAGAAAGAATTTGGAAAGGATCGGTAATGGATATTACCTCTTTTTGACGCGCCTCTTCTTAACCTCCTCTTAGGGCACTAGGTTTGGTCTTTGAAGAAGACCAGAACCTGTAGGATGATTCTAGGGAAGTGGGGAAGTGAAATGGTCAGGGTTTGGCTGAGCATGAAGGCCCATGTTGGGGTGAGGAGTACAGGGAGGAGGTGCCCTTTTATAAGGGAGGAGAGGGGCACCTTTGGAAATATAAGAAATATTAGTTTATATTAAATCCCAACCCCACTTAAAAACTTCCGAAATGACTCATATACAAATATTAGATGAGATAGGGTTGTAATATCATCAACCAATAAAATTTAGACATGTTTATAATTTATTTTAAACATTACCAACTTGATTTATCCTTATTTATCAATTTAATTTTATTTGTGGTAATAATATTCTAAATTTAAAATTATTATTAATAATTACATATGTGTTGTGAATTTTCCATAATTTGACACGTTATGAAAATTTCGATCATATAAATTTTAATTTATAATTTTTAAATATTTTTGTGATTTTTAAACAATTTTATAATATATTATTTTTATAAAATAACAATAGTGTCAATTTTGACACTATTCATTTATTTGAATTTAAATAAAATATATACAGAGGATATGTTCGAACTAAAAGCTTTAATAGATTAATAAAATGTCATATGTATCTATAAAATTAGTGGAGCACATTAAATAGTTCATATAATAATTATTTTAATATTTTAAAACTATATATTAGATATTTAAATTAATAAAATAATTTCAACATCACTATTGTGTTATCATTATTGATAATTATTTAATCCCTAAAAATTCTAAATAAATTCCTATGATTAGATAATTGTATTAGATTTCTGGAGACTATTCATGTTTGAAGTTTCATTATGTTTATCTCTAAATTAAAATTATTATACTTATAAGATTTAAGAAAGTGATATGTTGTCACATTCTTTGGTTTTAACAATAATTAAATTATTTTCATGGAAAAAAGTCTATTAAATGAATCTAATACGACCCTTAGGTGATATGGGTCAACTTTTACTCATCAAATAGGATTTTGGCAGGTGTTAGGGTAATTTTATAATCTTAAATTTACCCTTAATTACCCGATTTACCTTTAACTGTGGTAAATAAAATTTACCGTAGTTACTATTCATAATGCCCAAAAATAAAAAGTAGCCTATAAACATAATTTGTACCCACTGATTATGAATATGGAATCCATTTTTCAAAATTCAAAACATATAAGTTGCAGTAATTAATTTAGAATAAATCCTGTTGTTAAGAAAATAGGTTTTAGAAGTTAAAACATTGCCAAAGATTGAAATGTTTTTACCTATGAATTCAATGTGAAATTAATGTTAATGACATAAATTATATTAAATGGTGAAAATATATATTCTATCTATACTTTAAAACCATTAAATATTATAATTTAACTATATAAATTATCTCAATGAAAAAAGTTGTTTTTAATTAAAAATTAGCGTATTTTTACTATTCATCAAAATATGAAAGTTATCAGGAAAATATCAAAAAAAATTCAAAAGTAAATTTTTATATCCTGATTCAAAAGAAGAATTTTATTTTGTCAAATTGAACTTATAAATGTATCAAAAACTAGATTTAATATGGGTGCGCCATCAAAAGGTGGCAAAACTGCATTTTTTTGATAAATACTTATTTTACCCAAAAAATTATTTTGTTCTCTTACCATGTTCTAGAAAATGTCTAAGATGAATAATAATGTTGTAAAATTTAAAATTCAGTTAATACTATTCATAACGGCTAGTTTATAATATTATAATAATATATCGTTGTTTAGTGGAACTTGGTATTGCGTACTACACACGCTATCGAGGAAGGTCGCGATTGCGTGCAGCGAAAGATTCCTTTGATTATTTATATAACATAAATACAAAATATTTCTCATAAAAGTCTCAGGTGTTACATTCTACCCCCCCTTAAAATGAATTTCGCCCTCGAAATTCGTCACTTTGTAAAAAACGGATGAGGATACCTCTCCCTCATCAAATCCTCAAGCTCCCATGTAGCTTCTTCTAAATGGTGGTTTCTCCATAAAACTTTCACCAAGATAGTGGTCTTGTTTTGTAGGAATTTTTCACTACGATCCAGAATCTCTATCTGTTGTTCTTCATAAGAAAGATCTTGCTCCAGTGGTACAACTTCTGAGCTGAGTACATGTGAAGGATCAGGTATGTACTTTCTCAGGAGAGATACATGGAACACATCGTGAACTTGAGAGAGATTCGGTGGAAGCACAAATCAGTAAACTACCTTCCCAACACGATCCAGTATTTCAAAAGGACTGATATATCTAGGGCTCAACATCCCCTTCTTTTCAAATCTCATGACCCTCTTCCAGGGAGATATTCGTAAGAACACTTTATCACCCACTTCAAACTCTAGGTCTTTTCTTCGGTTGTCGGCATAACTTTTATGTCGACTCTGAGCTGCTCTTATATGTTGTTGAATAGATCAGAACTTTTCTACCATCTCATCAACAATATTAGGTCCTAATATCTTTCTTTCCCCAAATTCATACCAGCAAGTTGGAGTCCTGCATTTCTTTCCATAGAGAGCTTCATAAGGAGCCATCTGAATACTAGAGTGAAATCTATTATTATAAGAAAATTCCACCAAAGGTAGGTGTTGATGCCAACCACCTTTGAAATCCATAGAGCAAGCTCTCAACATATCTTCTAGAGTTTGAATTGTTCTCTCAGACAGACCATCTGTCTGAGGATGATAAGCAGTGCTAAAACTCAACTCTGTATCCAGAGTATGCTGAAGACTTAGCCAAAACTTTGAGGTAAACCTCAGATGCCGATCAGATATAATAGAAAGTGGTACTCCATGAAATCTTACCACTTCCTTCATATATATCCTGGCAAGCTGATCTATAGAGAAATCCTCTCTAGTAGCGATGAAGTGTGCAGAATTTGTAAGACGATCAACTATGACCCAGATAGCATTATTGCCTTTGGATGTTTTAGGAAGTCCTGTGACAAAGTCCATAGTGATGTTTTTTCATTTCCATTCGGTTATGGGTAATGGTTGTAACATCCCCTTAGACTTCTGTCTCTCAGCTTTAACTTGCTGACAAACCAAGAATCGAGAGACATATTCAGCAACATCTCTTTTCATGCCATCCCACCAGAAGTACTCTTTCAGGTCCCTATACATCGTCGTGCTTCCAGGATGAATAGAGAATGAAGAACTATGAGCCTCATCCAACAGATCCTTTAATTCATGTATGGGATGAACACAAACCTGATTCCTGAACTTTATTATCCCATCATAATCAAGGTTGAATTCAGGAACATTTCTCACCTTCTTTTGCAACTCAACATCTTCTTTCTGTGCCTCTTTAATCTTCACATGTATAGATGGTTGAACATTCATTTGAGAAAGATACGATTTTCCCCTTTCATTATAATTCCAAGATCCATACGTTGTAAATCCATAAATATTGGATCTTTTGTGATCCTCGTCATGGATAAACTGGCATGGTCTTGTCGACTTAATGCATCTGCCACCTTGTTTGCTTTCCCAGGGTGGTAATGAATTGAGAAGTCGTAATCCTTAATCAGCTCCAACCATCTTCTTTGGTCCATATTCAGCTCCTTTTGTGTGAAAATATAATTTAAACTTTTATGATCAGTATAAATATCACACCTTTCACCATAAAGTTAATGCCTCAAAATCTTTAATGCAACGATTACCGCAGCTAACTCCAAATCATGAGTTGGGTAATTTTTCTCATGTATTTTCAATTTTCGTGAGACATAAGCTATCACCATATCATTTTGCATAAGAACACACCCCAAACCCTTATTGGATGCATCACTGTAGATCACAAACCTTTCTCCACTACAAGGCAGTGTGAGCACAGGTGCACTGGATAACCTTCTTTTCAACTCCTTGAAATTCTCTTCACATTCCTCCGTCCAAACAAACATAACTCCTTTCCGAGTCAACTTGCTGAGTGGATTAGATAATCATGAAAAATATTTCACAAAACGTCGATAATATCCAGCCAAACCAAGAAAACTTCGGATCTAAGTCACTATTGTTGGTCTCGACCATCTTTCGATAACCTCTATTTTTGCTGGATCCACAGATATCCCCTCTTTTGAGATTATGTGACCCAAAAATGAATCTCTTTGAAGCCAAAATTCACACTTGGTGAATTTTTCATAAAGCTTCTCCTTTCTCAGGGCCTTCAATATAATTCTCAAGTGATATTCATGTTCTTCCTTGCTCTTTGAATATACAATAATATCATCTATAAAGACTACCACAAACTGATCAAGATAGTCTCTAAAGACTCTATTCATCAGATCCACGAAGATAGTAGGGGCATTAGTAAGACCAAATGGCATCACTATAAATTCATATTGTCCATACCTTGTACGGAAAGCCGTATTTGGTATATCCTCCCTTTGACCCTTTATTGGTGATACCCTGAACGAAGATCAATATTGGAAAAGTATTGAGCTCCTCATAGTTGGTCAAATAAGTCATCAATGCGTGGGAGAGGATATTTGTTCTTGATAGTGATCTTGTTAAGTTCTCTATAATCACTGCAGAGTCTTATTGATCTATCTTTCTTCTTAACAAACAGAATAGGTGCTCCCCAAGGTGACGCACTAGGGCGTATGAACCCCTTATCAAGATTCTCTTGGAGTTGCTTCTTCAATTCCTGCAACTCAATTGGGGCCATTCTATATGGTTTTTTTGAAATAGGCAAAGCACCTGGTATGAGTTCTATTGAAAAATCAACTTCACGATTTGGTGGGAGACCCGGTAATTCCTCCGGAAAGACCTCATCAAACTCCCATACAATGGGAATATTATTAATCGTGAGTTTCTCACCAACCATTTGAGATAAATAACCTTCATTTAGTGGAATCAATGCCCATAAAATGGAAGGAATTTCCACTGGAAGGTTATGTTCATCCTTGTATCGATAGAATATCATCGATTGATCTGGAATATGAAATGTGACTTCCCTTCTTTGGCAATTGATATGAGCTCCATGTAGAGAAAGCCAATCCATGCCAAGAATCACATCAAATTCCACTATAGGAAGGATCACAAGATTTTCAGGAAGCACTTTCCCACAAACATCAATCGGAGAATAATTATAAACTTTTGATGCGACTGTTGTGCCATTAGGGGTTTCCACAGCTAACTCAACATCTAACTGTTGAGGCAGTACGGTGATATCCTTAGAAAATTCTTCAGAAATAAAGGAGTGGATGGATCCAGAATCAAATAAAACATTTGCTACTTTAGAGTGGATGATAAGTGTACCTTTCACCACATCGTTATCGTACTCCACATCGCTGATAGAAATTGCATGTGGCTTTCCTTTGTCTTTAGCCTTAAGAGTTTGTTGACGTCGACCATCATCATCAACCCTTGGATTTGGGCATTGAATGGAATAATGCCCCATCTCCTTGCACTTGAAACATTGAAGTTTAGTAGGTTCATTCTGTGTGTCCCTTCCTTTGTTTGCATCATTAGACATCTTTTTCCCATCATTGCGGCATTCAAATGCCCGATGACGTTCCTTTCCACATATGAAACATTTACTTGTCCCTTTAAGACAACTCCCTCCATGTTTTTTTCCACACTTTGAGCATAAGGGAACGCTCATCTTCTTTTCAGTGTGCTCTTTAGATTTTCCTTTGAATGCCATTTTCCTCTTCTTATCAAACCCATATGACTGATGGGTTACTCCAATCTCCATCTCGACTTTGAGAGCACATCGAACGATTTCCTCGTAGCTATTGAAGTCCCTTATGGCTAACGCCTTTCGAAGACTTGGTTTTAATCCAATAAATAATTGATCGATCTTACTCTCAGGTTGGATAATAATACCAGAAGCGTACCTTGAAAGTCTTGTAAAATTTGCTTCATAAGTACCAATAAATTCATCATCCTTTTGCTTATGTTCAATAAACTCTTTCTCCATCTTTGTTCAGAGAATATGAGGGAAGTATTTATTGAAAAATAAGTTCATGAACTCGTCCCATTCCATGGACTCAATTTCATCTCTTTGCCTCGTATTCTTAATAAGATTCCACCATTGATCAACAACTCCTTCCAAATGATACACTGCTAGGATGACTTTATCATGTTCAGAACATTGAAGAACTAAAAATATCTTTTCAGTAGTACTAATCCATTGTTCAGCAACTAATGGATCAGTAGACCCGCTGAAAGAAGGTGGACGCTGCCTCATGAAGGATTCAACAGAATGTTGCTCCTTCCTTTGATCGTTTGGAAGTCCTCCATGATTCATAGCTTGAGAAAGTTGTGTGATCATGGCTACAAGATTTTTCATTCCATCTCCCATAACGTTTGGTTGCTCAGGGGGAAAATCATTGCATTTCCCGTCGCATCCGCATTAACACGGTTCCTTCGGGTTCCAACCATTGACTAAAACTAAGAAGAATAGTGTGAGCAACACTAATTATAATAGGAAAACTATATAATCAAGAATAAAATTCCACACTTAAGGTCTTATCATAGGTTGTTCACGACCATTTATAAAACACTAAGATTGTGTTCTTTGCTTAGACTTATCCTTAGGATTCTTACTAAGGCTTTCACATCCTAGTTTCCAAAGGTTGACTATACCTTTCCTCTGGTACCAACTATAATGACCAATACATTACATACATTTTCATTACTTCAGAATTTAAGCACACTTATTACAACATATAACTAAACTAGGAAAGGACCGTATAGGTATAGAGTCTTTAGAAACTAGGAAACATAAACAACTGGTTCATAAAGCATCTACTTTTCCTCCCATTTATTTCATCATATCTAGAGTCCCTTTTTGGAATATCCTACTTAATATCCTTCTTCCTGACCTGGGGAAATAAAACATACAAAATGGTGAGCTCAAATGCTCAGTAAGGGTAAAAAAAATAAATATCAATCATATCATATACATAAGAACATTTCTTTTGGAAATCATAACCTGCAAAAGAAATCATAATTTTATAATATGTGATAAATCATAGTAGTGAAATGTAATCCCAATAATCATAACATAAAAAATGAATCTTTGTGTCATACACACATAATCATATATAATCATTTCTTATAAGGCCCCAGCCTTAAACCTTACTTAATCTTGAGTTATTACAAGATTACACGTTGAGGATCTTTTCGGGTTTAGAGTTTTAGAGAATTAGATCATAAAACTTGCATTACATTCCACATATAAACAAAGTGGTTACATAAAGATAGTATTCTTCATTCCCATCAATGGAAACACATTTAAAATAAAACATGGATTATTTCTTGACACATCCTTGACTCTATCATCTTATCATGTACCTTTCCCTTGACCTGTGAAAAACATTTCAAAAACTTGGGATGAGCGTAAAAACTCAGTATGGGTTATAAAAACATGGAAAGGAAACATGAGTTCATATATACATAAGAATGAAATCATACTTTACCCATAAAACATAGGCACTTTAACATACCTCATAAAAACATGAATAAATCATATAAATCATAATACGTAAAGGTAACTTGAGGCATTCATAACATTCTTACGTAGGGGGTAACCCTCTTGGTTACGTTTGGAATACCCATCACAGTATATTCCCTAAAATCTCTTCGGAGAAACCTTAACGTTTCACTCCTTCGCGTTACCCAATGCATTGGAGAGCTATAACGGGCTCACCCGCCCTTAGTTTATCACGGAACCACCCGTCTTCATAATAATGCCCAAGAACCATAACATAATCATATCACATAAAACATGCATAAAGGAAACATAACATTTCCACATTTCAATCACGAGATATCAATACAACACATTGATATAATAAAAACATTATGAAAACCATTTTCAATACCAAAGTAAAACATGGTATTTATTTTTCTTTTTTAAAAAAAAGGTATGGCTTGTAGAGGAAGCCAAAACTCAAATAACGGTTACGACGGCGGAGAAGTCGTTGTCGCCGCATACGTACGACAAAAACATTCCCTTTTGTCGTTTAGTAAACGCTTCGTATAAAAAAGATTCCTTTTGAGTAAACGTAAAAGTCAAAGGGGTTTATACACCGTATAAAAGAAAGTTGTGTATAAAATAAAATATGCCTCAATGAAAGGAGATTGAGACGAAGTCCCATACAAAGATAATTTTTAAAATAAAATAGATACATTATGTGTATTCACTATAAGTACACATAAATAAAGTACAAATACCAGATACGACATAATAATATAATGACATAATTTGGAAGTAGGAGATTAACCCAAAGAATGGAAATTGGGTTAAGAAGTTCCCATACCTCGTATCTGACTTGACCCGACCGTTCTTTAAACTCCTGAATAATAAACTTTAGTTAATCTCTACTTGATTATGAATCTTTTCCAAGTTCATTATTTCTTTTATACCATGTTATGAACATCATGTAATCATTTAAGTTAATAATGTTCATTTTGTCGGTATTTGGTTCTTAAGTCAAAAATAGACTTCTTACACTTACATGTTGTTAATTTGGTCAATGTTTCATTATATCCAGAATGGTATTCATGATGTAGATATCATATATGTCATATATATCCAGTACATACATGTATTTAAAATATTACATAATCATTTAGAGGTAAGAAATGAAATGCACCGTTCATGGAGACGGTAAGCCGTACGTACGCATGAACGCTACTTTCATTTCTTTGTCATATTAATGGAATTAAAACTAAATGAGAGGTATGTATATTTTAATTCCAGAATTATATTCATCATTTATATATATCATTAATTATATATATCCATTATATACATGTACTTTTAATAGTACATTACATTTGGGGATAAGAAATGAAATGCACCGTTCATGGAGACGGTAGTCCGTACGTACGCATGAACGCTACTTTCATTTCTATCTCATACTTTAATGGAAATAAATGATAATGATATATATAGGTATATTATAATTCCAGTATAACATCATATATAATAACTTTAAATCCATCCTTTACAAGTCCCACATATGGCATTAACGAATCACATCACTTTGAGGGGGCGGTAGTCCGCACTTCCTTAAATGAAGATATCGCGCATACCCATAATGGAAGCCATAAAGGTAAGACACAAATGAAAAATACAGAAGCATAAGTAAAATATAAACATATTACATATCATATATAAAAATAGTGACATCATAATGGCCACCTTTGAAGGTGTTAAATGAGTATTGAACAATCATCGTTTCGGGAGGCAGAATTTCGCCATCCACAGAAAACGTATGTTCTTTAACCATTTGATGTAGTTGTGTGAGAGTGTAGCTCAAATAAATCTTATAACAACATCCTAGTATATTGAAGATACTGGTGTTGTTACAAAAGAAGTAAATAAAAAGAGTTTATGGGGTCGGAGAAGCAAAATAAAACAAATGAACATGAGAGAATGAAATACCTTAAAAAGTGTAACTTCTTTTGGTTTGAGCCTAAAGGCTTCCTTTGAAAGGATTCTGCCCAAAGGGAATCCTCTAGGATGAGGAGAGGGATGTGGAGAGAGCAAATGGGCAGGGGTTGGCCGAGCCAATGGCTTGAAGAGTGTGTGAAATGAGGTAGAGGTGGGGGCCTTTTATAAGAGGAGAGGAGGGGCACTTTTGGAAAGTAAAGAAATATAACTTAATTTGAAAATGTTTTTCGGTTTTAAAAGGTCCCACATTGATAGGATTCGTGGATAAGGTGATAAGGGTTCGAAATCCACTCATCCAATTGGTTTTGGCCATGTGTAGTTCATAGATATTACATTATCTTTCCATTTTATTTAAATCGTCAAATAATGATGTCATCACTGCATCATTATTATGTCGTAAATAAGTAAATTTATTTAATGTCTAAAAATTATAAAAAAATTACAATGATGTAGGAAATCTTTTTATCTTTCCATTGAATATTTATAATCAAAATTTGGACTTGTATAACCGCACTTAAAAATTGTTTTCGTAAAACATATTATGTTTGTGTCATTTTCACTTTAACATTTAATAAAAAGTAATTTATGTTATTTCCCAACAAAAGTGGATACATGGGGTCCCCAAGTTAGGCCATGGCTTGTCTTGGTCGGCCATGACACAACCAATGAGGTTGGGACATGTGTCTAGGTCATTTTATATTATTAAAGTATTATTTATACCTTAAACTACACTAATTACCACTAATCGCGATTAAGAACTTAATAAGTTACTATTCACCAAAAAATTATTTTAATCTCATTGAACCACATTTTACTTCTTAATGACAACCATGTATGTCGGATTTTCAAAATTCAATACACATTAGTGGTAAAATTTCATTTAACTGAAAAATCAGTTTGCTTGATTACCACTTAGTGGTTTCACTATTCATCAAAAATTGAAGTTTTTCAGAAAATTACCAAAAATTCACCCTAAGCTATATTTGATATTCCGAATTCAAAAATGAAGTCCATTTTACAAAATTCAAATCATATAAGTCACATTAATTAATTTAATAATTAATTCCCGCTGCCAGAGCAAATAGCGTGTTTTTACAAAACAATAAGTATCAAAAGATTGACACCAGTTTAAGTCTAATTTCAAATCGAAATTGATTCCAATGACCACCATTGGATAAAATGGTAAAAATATATTCTAATTTCACTTCAAAAACAATTCAAAACATAATCTAATCATATAAATAAATTAGATCAAAAAGAGGTTTTGAATTAAAATGCAACATTTTACACTATTCATAAAAAAATGAACTTTATCAGAAAGGTTCCAAAAAATTACACAAAGTAAAATTTGATGTCCCGATTCTTAATAAGAGTTTTATTTGGTCCAAAAGAATGTATAAGAGTGATCAAAACTATATTTAATGACGGTTCGCCGTCAAAAGGTGATAAGTGAACCTTTAGTGAAAATTAGAGTATAAAAGCCTAAAATTGAACTCTTTCCGTATTTTAAGCCTTTATCTTTTATTGGGTAAATGTATAAACATTTAAAAACATATCTATTCATATTTTAGTTATTTCTATTCATTCCCTCCAGTACAACGGCTACTTGTTAACTAACATTTAAAATAATATTATTATATTACTAGTGTGCTACGTAAGTTTCAAAGAAACTCATCGTTGCGTATCGGGTACGCTATCGAACATAGCAACCCCTTTCAATTAAAATTCATATTTAATTCTCAAATATTAATAAATATGAAAATTATTTATTCTTTAATTACCTGGGATGTTACATCCTTCCCCCCTTTTGGGAATTGCGTCCTCGCAATTTTATTCACTTATCAAAATAAGTGGGGGTATTTAACCCTCATAGCATTTTCAGATTCCCACGTTGCCTCTTCAATCATGTGGTTTTTCCACAAAACCTTTACCTGATAAATCACCTTATTCCGTAACACTTTCTCCCTGTGGTCAAGAATCTGGACCGGTTGTTCCTCATAAGATAGGTTCTCTTCCAGCTGAACTACCTCTGGACTCAAAACATGAGATGGATCTGGCATATACTTTCTCAACATCGAAACGTGAAAAACATTGTGTACCTGAGATAAACTCGGAGGTAAAGCCACTCGGTATGCAACTGATCCAACTCTCTCTAGAACTTCGTATGGTCCAATGAACCTTGGACTCAACTTTCCTTTCTTACCAAATCTCATCACACTTTTCCAAGGAGAAACCTTGAGAAAAACATGATCACCTACCTCGAAAGATAGATCCTTCCTCCGGTTATCCGCATAACTCTTCTGCCTGCTCTGAGCTGTTCTCATGTGTTTCTGAATCAGCTGAACTTTTTCTGCCATCTCTTCTACCAATTCTGGTCCCATCAACTTTCTTTCACCCACTTCATCCCAGAAAGCTGGAGTTCGACACCGCTTCCCATATAATGCCTGAAATGGTGCCATCTGTATACTGGAATGAAAACTGTTATTATATGAAAACTCAACCAAAGAAAGATGCTGGTCCCAACTCCCCTGATAATCCATAGAACAAGCTCGTAGCATATCCTCCAATGTCTGAATTGTTCGTTCTGACTGCCCATCTGATTGAGGATGAAAAGCTGTACTAAAATTTAATTCAGTACCCAACGACTTCTGAAGGCCTTTCCAAAAGTTAGAAGTAAACCTGGGATCACGATCCGATACAATGGAGAGAGGAACTCCATGTAACCTGACTATCTCTTTAAGATACAAACGGGAAAGTTGATCAAGAGAGAAAGTATCTCGTATAGCAAGGAAATGAGCAGATTTGGTCAAGCGATCAACAATAACCCAGATTGCATTATTACCTCGAGATGTCTTTGGTAATCCAACAACAAAGTCCATGGATATATTCTCTCATTCCCACTCTGGAACTGGTAAAGGCTGAAGCATCCCTTTCGGTAACTGCCGCTCTGCTTTAACCTGTTGACATGTCAAACACTTCACAGTAAAATCAGCAATATCTCTTTTCATTCCATCCCACCAGTAATACTCCCGCAGATCTCTATACATCTTAGTACTGCCAGGATGAACTGAAAATGGAGAACTATGAGCTTCACATAACAACTCTCTCTTCAACTGTGAATCACAAGGCACACATAACCTCTTCACAAACCTCAAAACACAAACACAACTTATCCAAGAACTCATGGAAAATTTTATTCATTAAGTCCATGAATACAGCAGGTGCATTGGTTAGCCCAAAAGGCATTACTACAAATTCATAGTGGACATATCTAGTACGGAACACAATCTTCGGAACATCTGCTTCTTTTACTATCAACTGATGGTACCCCGACCTCAAGTCAATCTTCGAAAAATACTGAGCTCCCTAGAGCTGACACCACTTCATTCGATGGCCCAACATCTGCTGAAGTAGTTGCAAAGGATTTCACCACCCCTTTCTGCTTGTAGTCTAACTGCTTCCCATCACTCAAGCTCCTTGTCGGACACTCGTTTGCATAGTGACCCATCTCATTGCACTTAAAACATTTCACTAACTGTAAATCAAATTTGTTCTTACCTTCACCTTGATCCTTTTCAGTGCAATCACGAGCCTTATGTCCCATCTTACCACATCGGTAGCACTTTCCAGAATTCAGAAGACATTCCCCAGCATGCCTTTTTCCACATTTATCACAAACCGGAAACTTAGTTTTCTTACCATCAGACTTTTTTGAAGAATTCTTACCTTTCTCCTGCCACCTCGGTCTCTTCTTCTGCTGGTTGTTATAGAACACTTGGTCATCGGCAAACTCCATTTCCACCTTCTCAGCACATCGAACAAGCTTTTCATAACTTTTAAACTCACGAGAAGCTAATGCCCTTCGATACTTTGGCTTTAATCCTGAGTAAAAACGATTGATTTTACTATCAAGGTCCCGGATAAAATTTGGAGCATACCTTGACAATCGAGTGAACTTTTCTTCATAGGCAGCCACTGAGTCTTCCTCTTGCCTCAATTCCAAGAATTTCTTTTCCATCCTAAGTCAAACAGCCTTAGGAAAATACTTCTCAAGAAACATACCTTTGAATTCATCCCAGTCAAGAGCATCAATCTCATCGGCGTCCCTGATATTTTTAACCATAGACCACCACTGATCTGCTTCACCCTCCAAACGGTAAATAGCAAGACTAACCTTTTGATTGTCTGAACACCCCATGACATCAAAAATCTTCTCCAGTGCTTTAATCCACCCTTCAGCTAGCACAGGGTCAGATGATCCTCTGAATGATGGGGGATGTTGCCTCATGAAATGTTCCACCACTGACATGTTCCTCTGCGGTTGATCTGGCTGATCTCGTGCATGGATACCACCACCATTTATAGCCTGAGTCAACTATGCCATCACTGCAACAAACTGTTCAGTTCCGATTCCGACCATTTCTGGATGCTGATTCGGAAGGTTATCTTCCTCCTGATGTCGTCCCAACATAGCTGCTTTGTTTCCTCTGCGGAAAACCATTCTGAACACAGAAATATCTTAGGCGAAGCAACATGGTAATCCGTAAATGCTATATCATTTAAATCATATTATAATTTAACACTTTTCTAACTCCTAAAGTTGTCTAAACCGACCTTTGATACCAACTATAAGGCCCCAGCCTTAAACCTTACTTAATCTTGAGTTATTACAAGATTACACGTTGAGGATCTTTTCGGGTTTAGAGTTTTAGAGAATTAGATCATAAAACTTGCATTACATTCCACATATAAACAAAGTGGTTACATAAAGATAGTATTCTTCATTCCCATCAATGGAAACACATTTAAAATAAAACATGGATTATTTCTTGACACATCCTTGACTCTATCATCTTATCATGTACCTTTCCCTTGACCTGTGAAAAACATTTCAAAAACTTGGGATGAGCGTAAAAACTCAGTATGGGTTATAAAAACATGGAAAGGAAACATGAGTTCATATATACATAAGAATGAAATCATACTTTACCCATAAAACATAGGCACTTTAACATACCTCATAAAAACATGAATAAATCATATAAATCATAATACGTAAAGGTAACTTGAGGCATTCATAACATTCTTACGTAGGGGGTAACCCTCTTGGTTACGTTTGGAATACCCATCACAGTATATTCCCTAAAATCTCTTCGGAGAAACCTTAACGTTTCACTCCTTCGCGTTACCCAATGCATTGGAGAGCTATAACGGGCTCACCCGCCCTTAGTTTATCACGGAACCACCCGTCTTCATAATAATGCCCAAGAACCATAACATAATCATATCACATAAAACATGCATAAAGGAAACATAACATTTCCACATTTCAATCACGAGATATCAATACAACACATTGATATAATAAAAACATTATGAAAACCATTTTCAATACCAAAGTAAAACATGGTATTTATTTTTCTTTTAAAAAAAAAAGGTATGGCTTGTAGAGGAAGCCAAAACTCAAATAACGGTTACGACGGCGGAGAAGTCGTTGTCGCCGCATACGTACGACAAAAACATTCCCTTTTGTCGTTTAGTAAACGCTTCGTATAAAAAAGATTCCTTTTGAGTAAACGTAAAAGTCAAAGGGGTTTATACACCGTATAAAAGAAAGTTGTGTATAAAATAAAATATGCCTCAATGAAAGGAGATTGAGACGAAGTCCCATACAAAGATAATTTTTAAAATAAAATAGATACATTATGTGTATTCACTATAAGTACACATAAATAAAGTACAAATACCAGATACGACATAATAATATAATGACATAATTTGGAAGTAGGAGATTAACCCAAAGAATGGAAATTGGGTTAAGAAGTTCCCATACCTCGTATCTGACTTGACCCGACCGTTCTTTAAACTCCTGAATAATAAACTTTAGTTAATCTCTACTTGATTATGAATCTTTTCCAAGTTCATTATTTCTTTTATACCATGTTATGAACATCATGTAATCATTTAAGTTAATAATGTTCATTTTGTCGGTATTTGGTTCTTAAGTCAAAAATAGACTTCTTACACTTACATGTTGTTAATTTGGTCAATGTTTCATTATATCCAGAATGGTATTCATGATGTAGATATCATATATGTCATATATATCCAGTACATACATGTATTTAAAATATTACATAATCATTTAGAGGTAAGAAATGAAATGCACCGTTCATGGAGACGGTAAGCCGTACGTACGCATGAACGCTACTTTCATTTCTTTGTCATATTAATGGAATTAAAACTAAATGAGAGGTATGTATATTTTAATTCCAGAATTATATTAATCATTTATATATATCATTAATTATATATATCCATTATATACATGTACTTTTAATAGTACATTACATTTGGGGATAAGAAATGAAATGCACCGTTCATGGAGACGGTAGTCCGTACGTACGCATGAACGCTACTTTCATTTCTATCTCATACTTTAATGGAAATAAATGATAATGATATATATAGGTATATTATAATTCCAGTATAACATCATATATAATAACTTTAAATCCATCCTTTACAAGTCCCACATATGGCATTAACGAATCACATCACTTTGAGGGGGCGGTAGTCCGCACTTCCTTAAATGAAGATATCGCGCATCCCATAATGGAAGCCATAAAGGTAAGACACAAATGAAAAATACAGAAGCATAAGTAAAATATAAACATATTACATATCCTATATAAAAATAGTGACATCATAATGGCCACCTTTGAAGGTGTTAAATGAGTATTGAACAATCATCGTTTCGGGAGGCAGAATTTCGCCATCCACAGAAAACGTATGTTCTTTAACCATTTGATGTAGTTGTGTGAGAGTGTAGCTCAAATAAATCTTATAACAACATCCTAGTATATTGAAGATACTGGTGTTGTTACAAAAGAAGTAAATAAAAAGAGTTTAGGGGGTCGGAGAAGCAAAATAAAACAAATGAACATGAGAGAATGAAATACCTTAAAAAGTGTAACTTCTTTTGGTTTGAGCCTAAAGGCTTCCTTTGAAAGGATTCTTCCCAAAGGGAATCCTCTAGGATGAGGAGAGGGATGTGGAGAGAGAAAATGGGCAGGGGTTGGCCGAGCCAATGGCTTGAAGAGTGTGTGAAATGAGGTAGAGGTGGGGGCCTTTTATAAGAGGAGAGGAGGGGCACTTTTGGAAAGTAAAGAAATATAACTTAATTTGAAAATGTTTTTCGGTTTTAAAAGGTCCCACATTGATAGGATTCGTGGATAAGGTGATAAGGGTTCGAAATCCACTCATCCAATTGGTTTTGGCCATGTGTAGTTCATAGATATTACATTATCTTTCCATTTTATTTAAATCGTCAAATAATGATGTCATCACTGCATCATTATTATGTCGTAAATAAGTAAATTTATTTAATGTCTAAAAATTATAAAAAAATTACTATGATGTAGGAAATCTTTTTATCTTTCCATTGAATATTTATAATCAAAATTCGGACTTGTATAACCCCACTTAAAAATTGTTTTCGTAAAACATATTATGTTTGTGTCATTTTCACTTTAACATTTAATAAAAAGTAATTTATGTTATTTCCCAACAAAAGTGGATACATGGGGTCCCCAAGTTAGGCCATGGCTTGTCTTGGTCGGCCATGACACAACCAATGAGGTTGGGACATGTGTCTAGGTCATTTTATATTATTAAAGTATTATTTATACCTTAAACTACACTAATTACCACTAATCGCGATTAAGAACTTAATAAGTTACTATTCACCAAAAAATTATTTTAATCTCATTGAACCACATTTTACTTCTTAATGACAACCATGTATGTCGGATTTTCAAAATTCAATACACATTAGTGGTAAAATTTCATTTAACTGAAAAATCAGTTTGCTTGATTACCACTTAGTGGTTTCACTATTCATCAAAAATTGAAGTTTTTCAGAAAATTACCAAAAATTCACCCTAAGCTATATTTGATATTCCGAATTCAAAAATGAAGTCCATTTTACAAAATTCAAATCATATAAGTCACATTAATTAATTTAATAATTAATTCCCGCTGCCAGAGCAAATAGCGTGTTTTTACAAAACAATATGTATCAAAAGATTGACACCAGTTTAAGTCTAATTTCAAATCGAAATTGATTCCAATGACCACCATTGGATAAAATGGTAAAAATATATTCTAATTTCACTTCAAAAACAATTCAAAACATAATCTAATCATATAAATAAATGAGATCAAAAAGAGGTTTTGAATTAAAATGCAACATTTTACACTATTCATAAAAAAATGAACTTTATCAGAAAGGTTCCAAAAAATTACACAAAGTAAAATTTGATGTCCCGATTCTTAATAAGAGTTTTATTTGGTCCAAAAGAATGTATAAGAGTGATCAAAACTATATTTAATGACGGTTCGCCGTCAAAAGGTGATAAGTGAACCTTTAGTGAAAATTAGAGTATAAAAGCCTAAAATTGAACTCTTTCCGTATTTTAAGCCTTTATCTTTTATTGGGTAAATGTATAAACATTTAAAAACATATCTATTCATATTTTAGTTATTTCTATTCATTCCCTCCAGTACAACGGCTACTTGTTAACTAACATTTAAAATAATATTATTATATTACTAGTGTGCTACGTAAGTTTCAAAGAAACTCATCGTTGCGTATCGGGTACGCTATCGAACATAGCAACCCCTTTTAATTAAAATTCATATTTAATTCTCAAATATTAATAAATATGAAAATTATTTATTCTTTAATTACCTGGGATGTTACATTTCTTGTTAGTCAAGACTCATTTCCAAGACTATCTTAGTGTACAAAGTCCATTTCTTAACTGAGTTCACTCCTCGTTTCAGTCCTATTTCACTGAACTGGTTTATCCTGCCATTCCAGCCATGTCTATCTCATGAGATATAAAATCTTTACCCAATGCATTGGAGGGAGATATAGGTCCCACCCATCTCATAATGATACCATTATTATGTGTGCCACAATATTATAAATCATACATCATTGCATAACCCATGTAATAAAAATGGGATTCTTAAAAAACATGACATCATAAAACAATTCATATAAAATAATTTCATCACAAAATAATCAAATCAATGTAAAAATATGGATAGAAACAGAATCCTTTATTATATTAGACGGAAAATAATTTTGATAAAACACTTGAACTCCATTCTTGGTGAAAATATCCTTTATACTTCAAAAACAATTTCCTTTCTTAACATATCATACAATTTTAAACTAAAAGAAGTTGATTAAAAATAAACTTTAAAACTTGTAAAGGAAGCTTCTTGGAAATAATGTTTTAAAAATCTATTCATGCCATATAAGTTAAAAAAACATTCTTCTCGTACTTTTGTTGGAAAAGTCAAAACGTACCTCGTACGAAAAACGACAAAAGATTCCTTTCATATCTTTTACTAAAAACTCACCGAAGGGTAAAAATGGATTTAAACAATCGTAGGTGGATGGAAATAATATTACATATTGAGGAAACATGGATGCGGATGATAAAATATACCCTAGTAAATTTCAAAGTATAAACAATCTCGGATAAAAATGAGATTGTGATATTTTCCCTTACCTTAGGTCCGATTTCCCTCGTAAGTGTCCAAACCTCCTATATAATGATTTAAATAATGTTATTGATTTATTACAGAATCATAATTATTGTTATGATATCATATATGGTCATATTTTTAGCTTCTTAGTAGTAATATTTCATTGCTACTTGTTATTCGGGTGTTTATAACTTTTTGTTCTTATGCGTGTTTTGTCGAATAAATTCTTGTTCTTCTCTTTAGGTTATAGATACATAATTTCCAGAATGGTATTAATGTACTATATATCATATTTATTCATTCAATTCATTTATATAATCATTATTCAATGAAGATCATGTAGAACAAATCACATCACATCGTGGAGATGGTATTCCGTACGTATGCACGAGTGATGATATCACTCCCATGATCGTGGAATTGTATTGGAGTGTATTTATACTATTTCAGAATCAATATAACTTTAAAATAATTGTATATAGTAATTATTTACATCATTATACCCATCCAAGTAAGGTGGTGAGGGAAAATAGATTACACCACTGCGTGGAGACGGTATTCCGTACGTACGCACGCGCGATGATTTCATTTTCCATAGGATGGATAGATATTGAAATAGGGTTGTTTCATAATTATAATAACATATAATTATATTAGTGATACTAATTTTATTACTTCATAATGAAACAAATAAAGAAGAATATGTTGAAGAAGAAAGAATTTGGAAAGGATCGGTAATGGATATTACCTCTTTTGACGCGCCTCTTCTTAACCTCCTCTTAGGGCACTAGGGTTGGTCTTTGAAGAAGACCAGAACCTCTAGGATGATTCTAGGGAAGTGGGGAAGTGAAATGGGCAGGGTTTGGCCGAGCTTGAAGGCTCAAATTGGTGTGAGGAGGAGAGGGAGGAGGTGCCCTTTTATAAGGGAGGTGAGGGGCACCTTTGGAAATATAAGAAATATTAGTTAATATTAAATCCCAACCCCACCTAAAAACGTCCAAAATGACTCATATCCGAAGATTAGATGCGATAGGGTCGTAATCTCATCAAACAATAAAATTTAGACATGTTATGAATTTATTTTAAACATTACCAACTTGATTTATCCTTATTTATCAATTTCATTTTATTTGTGGTAATAATATTCTAAATTTTAAATTATTATTAATAATTACATATGTGTTGTGAATTTTCCATAATTTGACACTTTATGACATTTTAGATCATATAAATTTTAATTTATTATTTTAAAATATTTTTGTGATTTTTAAACAATTTTATAATATGTTATTTTTATAAAATAACATTAGGGTCAATTTTGACACTATTCATTTATTTGAATTCAAAGAAAATATATACAGAGGATATGTTCAAACTATAAGATTTAATAGATTAATAAAATGTCATATGTATCTAGAAAATTAGTTGAGAACATTAAATAGTGCATATAATAATTATTTTAATATTTTAAAACCATTTATTTGATATTTTAATTAATAAAATAATATCAACATCACTATTGTGTCATAATTAATGATAATTATTAAATCCCTATAAATTCTAAATAAATTCCTATGATGTAGATAATTGTATTCGATTTCTGGAAACTATTAATGTTCGAAGTTTCATTAATTTTATCACCAAAGTAAAATTATTATACTTATAAGATTTAAGAAAGTGACATGTTGTCACATTCTTTGGTTTAAATAATAATTAAATTATTTTCATGGAAAAAAGTCTATTAAATGAATCTAATCCGACCCTTAGGTGATATGGGTCAACTTTTAGTCATCCAATAGGATTTTGGCAAGTGTTAGGGTAATTTTATAATCTTATATTTACCCTTAATTACCCGATTTACCTTTAACTATGGTAAATAAAATTTTCCGTAGTTACTATTCATAATGCCAAAAAATAAAAAGTAGCCTATTAAAATAAATTGGACCCAATTATTCTGAATATGGAATTCATTTTTCAAAAATCAAAACATATAAGTTGAATAAATTAATTTAAAATAAATCCCGTTGTTAAGAAAACGGGTTTTAGAAGTTAAAACATTGGCAAAGATTGAAATGTTTTTACCTATGAATTCAATGTGAAATTAATGCTAATGAAATAAATTATATTAAATGGTAAAAATATATTCTATATATACTTTAAAACCATTCAATATTATAATTTAACCATATAAATTATCTCAATGAAAAAAGTTGTTTTTAATTAAAAATTAGCGTATTTTTACTATTCATCAAAATTTGAAAGTTATCAGAAAAATATCAAAAATTTATCCAAAGTAAATTTTTATATCCTAATTCAAAATAAGAATTTTATTTTGTCAAATTGAACTTATAAATGTGTCAAAAACTAGATTTAATGTGGGTGCGCCATCAAAAGGTGGCAAAACTGCATTTTTTTGATAAATACTTATTTTACCCAAAAAAATTATTTTGTTCTCTTACCATGTTATAGAAAATGTGTAAGATGAATAATAATGTTGTAAAATTTAAAATTCAGTTAATACTATTCATAAAGGCTAGTTTATAATATTATAATAATATATCATTGTTTAGTGGAACTCGGTATTGCGTACTACACATGCTATCGAGGAAGGTCGCGATTGCGTGCAGCGAAAGATTCCTTTGATGATTTGTATAACATAAAAACAAAATATTTCTCATAAAAGTATCGGGTGTTACAGGAACCCTCGATGGTTTTCCCCCATCTAGTCACAAGATCTCACATGCCAAAGTTCCACCCTTCTACATAACCTCATTCTGAATTCTCAAGGGTTTATTAATTCTAAATGTCTGTAGTAGAATCCTCTCAGAAAGATATGTCTACTGTCAAGCCTATTTTGGAGTTGCCGGTCTATAGAGAAAGGTTGGTGCATCTTAACTTCTTCAATAAGTATGATTCGATTATCTTAAAAAACATTAAGCTGAATAGATGGGAGAGCACTTTTATATCGATGCTAGGGGAACAAGACTTTGTGTATTTTTATTTTCTTGCTGAGTTTTATAAATTAGACATTTTCTTTAAGGAAGAAGGAAGAGAAATGTGTTCATTCAAGATCAATGGAGAGACATATGCTCTTTCATATACTAAGGAAGACATTTTTGGTTGGTATACCTTATGAAGGGGAAGCTGAGTTCTGTTTCCATAAGTTGTTAGATGTCAAAGGAAGTTTTGTTAAAGAGAAGGCTTTGGCATGTCTTGGACTTTCTGATGTGAAGACTCTGATGAACACCCACTTGTCTAACAATTATCAGATTATCGAATTATGGGTTTAGGGATTCATCATTCTGAGAACTAGTGACAAAGTTATTTTGAAGAAGAGTGATATGTATATCTTGGATTTATTGGTGAACCAAAGGAAGAACAATGTTTTAAGCATGTTGTCATTATGATTGAGAATATTAAGAATGGAAACATGAAAGCTTAGATAATCATGTATCCAGCCATTATTTTGAAGATAATTGTTCAGTGATTAAAATATTTTAAAATCCATTGCAGCTCGATGCCAAGGAATTTTGATGTTATGTTAGTTAGTGATGATAAAACTAGTAAAGCTATTGTAAAGAAGAAAAAAGATGCAGGTGCTTCATCAAAGATGTAGACAGATGAAATAGATAAAGAAGCCTCACCAATAAGAGTTTTAGATTTGGAATCATCATCCCTTGGACATGATTTCATTGTTCAATATTTGAAAAAGCTTGTTGGGACCATTCTGATTTTTCCATGTATTGACTCAAGATTCTAGATGCTTCAACACACCTTAAATAAAAAATCAGAATCATTATCCATGGTGATGGATAAGTGTGTAAAGCTTGAGGCTAATTTCAAGACTTTTTTCATTAAATATGAAGCCCACATGAGATCCTACAAGAAGATGACAAGTTATTTAAGAATATTATAGAAGATATGTTGATTCTTGATGAGTTTAAAGAATGTTTCAAGGATTCTATTGACAATGAATATGGGAAGATCAGGGATCTCATTAATAGTTATGAAGAAAAGCTAACCCTTGGGAAGAATTCTCAGACACATGAAGTGAAGGATTTAAATGGGAAACTGTATTCAGTTTCTCAATGCTGGAAGAGAGAGAGGGATCTCTGTATTGAAATAGAAGAAAATATTTCTAATCAAGATGAATTGTTGAAGGCTCAAGAAGAGGCTATCATGGCTCAAGAAGAAAAAAATCAAAGCCTTAGAGATGAAAGATAAGGATCCGGATCATATTCTCAAATGAGTAGAGGAAGAACACAAAGATCATAATAATCTCAAACCAATTGTGAAGAAGTTCATTCCATAGGAAAAGGATGGATGATTAGTCCTAATATGAACATTTTTTGTATTTTCCTTCCCCTTATAAATTTTTCCCCATCATAGTGAAATGTTTGGTTTCTTACCTTTTTGATGCTTTTTACTAATATTTAATGTACTATATTATTTTTTCCATTCCCAGTATTTCTTTTTATAAATCACAAAGGGAGAGAAAGGAAAAAATAATTCTATGTAATGAAGAAATTTCCCTAAGTAATGAGGGTGTTCATATAAGGGGTATTTTTCATTACAATGATTTGTGTATTCAAGATTATGATAAATCTCATTCCAAAAATCTAGAATACGATCCTTAGTGTTCCAAAGACTAAAGGGGTGGTAGTCATATTCATCCTTTCCCATGTGATAAGGGAGACAAGTTTTATTTTCAATGTTTAGAAAAATATTTTTTATGTCCTTATATTCTTTTTCGTAATGATGTTTGTTCTTTCCCAAAATGGGGAGATTGTTGAGTCAATAATGTTTTTTATGACTTTTACATTCCTTCATATTTGTGGATATTGATTGAGTCAACAATTTTTCCTTATGTCTTTACCATTTCTTTATGTTTTGAAAATCACAATCACCTTATCTAATGGAAAATTTCATTTACCCTATGCTTTAATTTCATATGGAAAATTTCCATTCCCCAAGGATGTTTATCCTTACCATATTTCTCATTTTTCATTTTTCCTAAGTAAAATTTGGTTTCATATCCAAATCCTTGGAATCATATATATACATAGATATAAAGCATTTTGTTTTCAAGATCTGAATTTAGGTTCCAAACTCTATGAATTCAGACTCCGAACTCTTATGAATTTTGACTCTGAACATTGTATGTTCAGACTCTAAAATCTAATGAATTCAGACTCTGGACATTGTATGTTCAGACCCTGAAGTCTTATGAACTCAGACTCTGAACATTGTAAATTTAGACTCTGAACTCTTATGAATTTAGACTCCATATTTTGTATGTTCAGACTTCGAACTCTCATGAATTCAGACTCTGAATTATACTGAATTCAAGACTCAAAATTTAATTGAAATTCATACTCCAGAATTCTATATAATTCAGGTTTAGAATTCTTCTGATAAACAAAATCTGAACATCTACACCGAAGGTGTTTTTGGTTAGACTCTGAACTATTTTTCCTTACACATTGAAAAATGGTTTTGGTTATGTAATCATGTTTTTCCTACACTTGTTTTAGTTATAAAACAATGTCGTGTATTCAATTACTAACTAACCATTGTTTGAGTGACACGTGTACAGGTCCCTCCATAATTCAAGGAAAAATATGACTGTTGGAGGAGGGAGTCGACTGTTGAGGTTGTGCCTATAAATATGAGATCATTTTAAAGACATCACAACAAGTAGATCAATCTAGAGATTACATTCTGCAGAAGTGATTTCTAAAGAGAGAAACATAATTCCTTTGTGCGTACTGAACACCTTGTTCAGAATTGATTCTTGTGACTCCGAATGTTACTGAGTACATTCTAGGGCTTCCGGGGATTGGAATACAGAGGTTCTGACAAACTTAAAGTTCAAGGACTTCCTTTTTGAGGAAAACAATGGTGCCGACTACCTTGAAGATAAATTCTTGCAGGGATAGTAAGATAGACTCTGATCTTCTTATTGAGGGCTTACCCAGGTGTTGGTAAGATAGACTTTTTTGAAAGTATAAATCAAGGGACCTTTATCAAAGATTTTTGGATTCCCTTCTCATTGGGTTAAAGGGCTTATAACTTGTTACATGTTTGTTTCTTTTTTTTTTTGCTGTATTTTAATTTTTGAGGAAATTATAACTATCTTAAACATTCTTATACTTGTATTCTCTGATTTTGTAAGATTTTATAGGCTTTAAGGTAGAATCTGTATTTTTCAAAACTTTTTATAAGTTTATTTTTCGGAACCACTTTTCCATAAATTTATTCTCGCAATAACATTTCCAAAATCCGGAAAGAGTGTAGAACTAGAAGTTTGTGAATTAATTTGTTTAACCTTGTTAAACATATTCACCATTAAAAGTCACAAATAATTTTTAAAGTATACAGTTCACCCCCTCTTGTATATTGATTATCTTCACCACAATTTGATACTAATATCAGTATCATATATATCTTATAATCGATGCGACACCAAAGCCTAGGAGGATTCCCCCACTAAAGGATTCCATGGGATAAACATACAAAGATGAAAAGCTTTCATGTTTTCATAAACATGAAATGCTAATAATAAATTTAAAGAAATAAATCTTTAAACAAAAATAGTTTTCATGTGGGATATTTAAAATGAAATAAACACTCCCAAATAGAATTCCAAATATACTATATTTTTCAACCAGATATAACAAAGTCCAAAAGTAAACATAAATTATCTAATGAGAACAAGAAATGGGAAAATAACCTCTAGGAACTAGCTCACTATGGGTCCTAGGTCCCTCATATCTCGGTGAATGTAAGCATAAAAAATATTTGTTCTCATGCACACAAGCCACTAGTAGGGATCATAACCATAACCTAGTTGTCCACCTACATCATCATCATCATCTCCATCATAATTTAGTTAGTGTTGTTAGTGTCAAACTTTCTACGTGAAACTAAGGCCAAACTCCACAGGATCACTAACATACTAGTACACGTCCACCCTCCTAGATACCCAGGCTACCATATTGTGCTCAAAAAAGTTATACTACCATGATATACAATTTTCAAATGAACATACCACTTCCAAGTCACACATACATCAAACATCCCACACACATGTCACATTAAACTAAATTTCACAAAAAAATTCATTTTTCACAACATACTCATAGAAAACCACCCATATATGTTTTTTCACCTTCCATGAAATGGGATAAAACATTTCATAAATTCAGAAAACATTATAAGAATTCTTGATATCTTAAATAACCACTATACCATTCAAAAAACCATCTTAGGTGAATACCCTCACCAAAATAGCCCACTACATGTTTCATATCTCTTTCAAAATTCGATAAATCCTTTAATGAATTTTATAAAACGTTTCTAAGATGAAAATCATCACATAATAGCCCTTTCACAAAAACATGGACCATTTTAAAAACAAACACCCACCCCAACAGAACATAATCATTTTTTCACACTTTGTCTAACTCTGTAACCCATTTACAATTTTCATAAAACCCTTTCAAGGGGTATTAAAAGGTTTTTAACAAAAAACACATTAAAAACAACATTTTAAAACCAAAATCACACCAAGACCCTACCAAATCATAATTGGAATCTCTAAAAACATTTAATAAACCACTTTAATACTTTATAAAACAAACCCAAATATTACCACAAGAGTTTCCCATTTAAAACAACCAATTTAAAGAAAAATAAAAATATAAAATTAAATGCTCATAAAAAATGGTTTTCGTACCACACACAATATACGAGGAAGATAAAAAATAAGTAAATCAGGCATGCTAACTCATCATGAAATTTTTTCACATGGAATCACCTGCCTCAAATCCTTGGCGGAATGGAAACACACACTCGAAATCACTTGATAAGAAAACCCTAGATCGATGAATCCAAACCCTAAAAAACCAAAACCCCCATAAAAACATGGTAAAACAGAACCATAGGTCAACTGTGACTTTAATAGAAGAGGGAACCAAGAATAAATAGAAGAAGACTGAAGAAGGAAGATGAAGGAGAATATTTTTATGACAAATCCTTGAATAATAACTAACCTTTGGTGATAAATCACACAAAAAAAATAGAACCAAAATGATGCATAACTAAGGGGGGACCCATCATGTTGATATAAAATAGCTAGGGATTCAAATGGGAGGCGGAATCAACCAAATCATACTTATATAGTGAATGTTATTAATCCCATAATAGGTTGTATAGTTTTGGTACACAGTTTGTCAAACCATGCACAAACCGTGTGAGGGTACTAGAATGGGCCTGCAACATTTCATTTTTATGTTACATGGTTCTAGAAAACATATCTCAAACCATGTGGCTATAAAAAATGGCTATAACCCCTCCAATGAAACCCAAAACACTAGGGACCAGACCCCAAGATTCTTGAATGACTTAAACACAAAAAGGTGACACAGTGGGTGCCCGAAACACTCAAACACGCCACTTTATCCCAACACAAACCAAGGACAACCAAGAGTAAAATATTATACAATTTAAATACATTAAAACTCAACCCCCTTCACACCTGAGACCTGTAAAAAAGACTAGGATTCCCATAAAACCAGACCATAAACCAAAACATGAAAAACTAGGTGTGAAAATTATCCCCACAATTAATGCATTCCACCCCCAGAAAGCCATAACACTTACAAATAATTGATAAACACATAAATATTCCACATCAAAACAATCCAACCCCCTCAAGAAAGGAAATTTCACTCACTAAAAATGGAACTTAATCATCTTGTCCGATTCAAATCAACAAATCAAAACCACTTCATGAGAATCAATAGAAGGATCAACCCACCACATCCACAACCAATTTGACAACAAGATCATTGGGCTTTCAACCCTGAAAAAAATGCTCACTAAAACAAAAGAGGAAACTAAGAAATAAAAAAATCCAAGTAATGATAATTTTCTTAAAAAAATACCAAAACCAAAATAATAAATAGATCAATAGTAGTGGGGAGGCCCGAATGGACTCCCCACCATTAAAAAATGGCTAGAACTCATCAAATTATTTAGAGGAAACTCCGGGATTCCCTTGGTGGGTGTCCCCACCTTTAAGAACCAATGATCAATGAATAAATGAGAATTCAACATGAAACCATAATGGGTATCTCCCTCACAGGTCCAACAATAACCCTCCCACAACAACCTCCAAACCCATGCTATGAGGAAGACCACATGAACATTCAACCCACCCACACCTGAACAAAGGGAACAAGAATTAGGCCAACAATTTTCACACAGACCAAAAATCCCCCACCATAAGGGGAGGGGGTTAATGGGACCAATGGTTGGACCACTATACCACAACCAAAAACTACCCAATTGAGGCGTCACCCGATTCACCTGGGAATCCCACTCAATAAAATGAATCAGGTACATGCATTCCAGAAAACATCTTTAGAAACATTCTATGATTGGTAAGTATACCAAACTCCATGAGACTAGAGGGAGTCCCTAGAGATAAAGAAACCAAAAGGGAATATTATAATTGTCACCCCACAACGGTGGAGGCACAAACTTAACTAGACTAATCAATCATTCAAGAATCCTAACTATGTGCTGACTTCACTCTGAGACCTATGGATAGAGCTTTGACGGATGAAGAATCTATGGGCTCGCAATCTAGAGAAGATAATCCCAAAATAAAACTCTATATCTTGGTTCCAAATGCTTCCATATAACACACCTAGGTAGAAAACCCATATCAAGAGGCACCATGAAACTCAATTCCCAAACAACACACCATTACTCAAACAAGAATGTTGAGATACACAAAACTATGTTCCCTCACTTTGAACAAGGAGTATAATGAACAAGGTACACAACAAAAACCACAAAACATTTCTGATCACAACTACTACAATATAAAGAATCACCATAGTAGTAAGGAACATTAAATTGATCAAAAAATAACTATCTATTTCAAAAAATTGGACGAGTTATCACACTAAGAGGTGGATTTAACCTTGGAAATGAATCATTAGGTTGATCAATTGGAATGATTTCCAAGAAATATCTATCTGAAGCCACATCCCAACATCCATCAAATCTATAGAAACCCACTAAACATTACTTCAAAACCAAACCACCAACAAGATTATATCCCAATACACAATCGTGGTATTTCTTCGTAATCATGATGAAGAATAACAAATATAATACACTTCCAAGAACTAGAAATCCAAGACACATAACAAACAGTCAATAAAAAATCACAGTATTTTAGTTTAAAACACTTTTGATAAATAGAAAATATAAGGCCCCAACCTTAAACCTTACTTAATCTTGAGTTATTACAAGATTACACATTGAGGATCTTTTCGGGTTTAGAGTTTTAGAGAATTAGATCATAAAACTTGCATTACATTCCACATATAAACAAAGTGGTTACATAAAGATAGTATTCTTCATTCCCATCAATGGAAACACATTTAAAATAAAACATGGATTATTTCTTGACACATCCTTGACTCTATCATCTTATCATGTACCTTTCCCTTGACCTGTGAAAAACATTTCAAAAACTTGGGATGAGCATAAAAACTCAGTATGGGTTATAAAAAAAACATGGAAAGGAAACATGAGTTCATATATACATAAGAATGAAATCATACTTTACCCATAAAACATAGGCACTTTAACATACCTCATAAAAACATGAATAAATCATAATACGTAAAGGTAACTTGAGGCATTCATAACATTCTTACGTAGGGAGTAACCCTCTTGGTTACGTTTGGAATAACCATCACAGTATATTCCCTAAAATCTCTTCGGAGAAACCTTAACGTTTCACTCCTTCGCGTTACCCAATGCATTGGAGAGCTATAACGGGCTCACCCGCCCTTAGATTATCACGGAACCACCCGTTCTTCATAATAATGCCCAAGAACCTCAACATAATCGTATCACATAAAACATACATAAAGGAAACATAAAATTTCCACCATTCAATCACAAGATATCAATACCACACATTGATATAAAAATATTATGAAAACCATTTTCAATACCAAAATAAAAGAAAAGTACAACATGGTATTTATTTTTCTTTTAAAAAGAAGGAATGGCTTGTAGAGGAAGCCGAAATTCAAATAACGGTTACGACGGCGGAGAAGTCATTGTCGCTGCATACGTACGACAAAAACATTCCCTTTTGTCGTTTAGTAAACGCTTCGTATAAAAAAGATTCCTTTTGAATAAACGTAAAATTCAAAGGGGTTTATACACCGTATAAAAGAAAGTTGTGTATAAAATAAAATATGCCTCAATGAAAGGAGATTGAGACGAAGTCCCATACAAAGATAATTTTTAAAATAAAATAGATACATTATGTGTATTCACTATAAGTACACATAAATAAAGTACAAATACAAGATACGACATAATAATATAATGACATAATTTGAAAGTAGGAGATTAACCCAAAGAATGGAAATTGGGTTAAGAAGTTCCCATACCTCGTATCTGACTTGACCCGACCGTTCTTTAATCTCCTGAATAATAAACTTGAGTTAATCTCTACTTGACTATGAATCTTTTTCAAGTTCATTATTCCTTTTATACCATGTTATGAACATCATGTAATCAGTTAAGTTAATAATGTTCATTTTGTCGGTATTTGGTTCTTAAGTCAAAAATAGACTTCTTACACTTACATGTTGTTAATTTGGTCAATGTTTCATTATATCCAGAATGGTATTCATGATGTAGATATCATATATGTCATATATATCCAGTACATACATGTATTTAAAATATTACATAATCATTTAGAGGTAAGAAATGAAATGCACCGTTCATGGAGACGGTAAGCCGTACGTACGCATGAACGCTACTTTCATTTCTTTGTCATATTAATGGAATTAAAACTAAATGAGACTTATGTATATTTTAATTCCAGAATTATATTCATCATTTAGATATATCATTAATTATATATATCCATTATATACATGTACTTTTAATAGTACATTACATTTGGGGATAAGAAATGAAATGCACCGTTCATGGAGACGGTAGTCCGTACGTACGCATGAACGCTAATTTCATTTCTATCTCATACTTTAATGGAAATAAATGATAATGATATATATAGGTATATTATAAGTCCAGTATAACATCATATATAATAACTTTAAATCCATCCTTTACACGTCCCACATATGGCATTAACGAATCACATCACTTTGAGGGGGCGGTAGTCCGCACTTCCTTAAATGAAGATATCGCGTATACCCATAATGGAAGCCATAAAGGTAAGACACAAATGAAAAATACAGAAGCATAAGTAAAGCATAAACATATTACATATCATATATAAAAATAGTGACATCATAATGGCCACCTTTGAAGGTGTTAAATGAGTATTGAACAATCATCGTTTCGGGAGGCAGAATTTCGCCATCCACGGAAACCGTATGTTCTTTAACCATTTGATGTAGTTGTGTGAGAGTGTAGCTCAAATAAATCTTATAACAACATCCTAGTATATTGAAGATACTGGTGTTGTTACAAAAGAAGTAAATAAAAAGAGTTTAGGGGGTCGGAGAAGCAAAATAAAACAAATGAACATGAGATAATGAATTACCTTAAAAAGTGTAACTTCTTTTGGTTTGAGCCCAAAGGCTTCCTTTGAAAGGATTCTGCCCAAAGGTAATCCTCTAGGATGAGGAGAGGGATGTGGAGAGAGCAAATGGGCAGGGGTTGGCCGAGCCAATGGCTTGAAGAGTGTGTGAAATGAGGTAGAGGTGGGGGCCTTTTATAAGGGGAGAGGAGGGGCACTTTTGGAAAGTAAAGAAACATTACATTATTTGAAAATGTGTTTCGGTTTTAAAAGGTCCCACATTGATGGAATTCCTGGATAAGGTGATAAGGCATCGAAATCCATTCATCCAATTGGTTTTGGACATGTGTAGTTCATAGATTGTATTTTATCTTTCCATTTTATTTAAATCATCAAATAATGATGTCATCGCTGCATCATTATTATGTCATAAATAATTAAATTTATTTAATGTCTAAAAATTATAAAAAAATTACTATGATGTAGGAAATCTTTTTAGCTTTCCATTGAATATTTATAATCAAAATTTGGACTTGTAGAACTCCACTTAAAAATTGTTTTCTCAAAACATATTATGTTTGTATCATTTTCACTTTAACATTTAATAAAAAGTAATTTATGTTATTTCCCAACAAAAGTGGATACATGGGGTCCCCAAGTTAGGCCATGACTTGTCTTGGTCGGCCATGACACAACCAATGAGGTTGGGACATGTGTCTAGGTCATTTTATATTATTAAAGCATTATTTATACATTAAACTACCCTAATTACCACTAATCGCGATTAAGAACTTAATAAGTTACTATTCACCAAAAAATTATTTTAATCTCATTGAACCACATTTTACTTCTTAATGACAACCATGTATGTCGGATTTTCAAAATTCAATACACATTAGTGGTAAACTTTCATTTAACTGAAAAATCAGTTTGCTTGATTACCACTTAGTGGTTTCACTATTCATCAAAAATTGAAGTTTTTCAGAAAATTACCAAAAATTTACTCTAAGCTATATTTGATATTCCGAATTCAAAAATGAAGTCTATTTTACAAAATTCAAATCATATTAGTCACATTAATTAATTTAATAATTAATTCCCGCTGCCAGAGCAAATAGCGTGTTTTTACAAAACAATAAGTATCAAAAGATTGACACCAGTTTAAGTCTAATTTCAAAGTGAAATTGATTCCAATGACCACCATTAGATAAAATGGTAAAAATATATTCTAATTTCACTTTAAAAACAATTCAAAATATAATCTAATCATATAAATAAATTAGATCAAAAAGAGGTTTTGAATTAAAATGCAACATTTTACACTATTCATAAAAAAAATGAACTTTATCAGAAAGGTACCAAAAATTACACAAAGTAAAATTTGATGTCCCGATTCTTAATAAAAGTTTTATTTGGTCCAAAAGAATGTATAAGAGTGATCAAAACTATATTTAATGACGGTTCACCATTAAAAGGTGATAAGTGAACCTTTAGTGAAAATTAGAGTATAAAAGCCTAAAATTGAACTCTTTCCGTATTTTAAGCCTTTATCTTTTATTGGGTAAATGTAAAAACATCTAAAAACATATCTATTCTTATTTTAGTTATTTCTATTCATTCCCGCCAGTACAACGGCTACTTGTTAACTAACATTTAAAATAATATTATTATATTACTAGTGTGCTACGTAAGTTTCAAAGAAACTCATCGTTGCGTATCGGGTACGCTATCGAACATAGCAACCCCTTTTAATTAAAATTCATATTTAATTCTCAAATATTAATAAATATGAAAATTATTTATTCTTCATTTACCTGGGATGTTACATCCTTCCCCCCTTTTGGGAATTGCGTCCTCGCAATTTTATTCACTTATCAAAATAAGTGGGGGTATTTATCCCTCATAGCATTTTCGGATTCCCATGTTGCCTCTTCAATCATGTGGTTTTTCCACAAAACCTTTACCTGCTTAATCACCTTATTCCGTAACACTTGCTCCCTGTGGTCAAGAATCTGGACCGGTTGTTCCTCATAAGATAGGTTCTCTTCCAGCTGAACTACCTCTGGACTCAAAACATGAGATGGATCTGGAATATACTTTCTCAACATCGAAACGTGAAAAACATTGTGTACCTGAGATAAACTCGGAGGTAAAGCCACTCGGTATGCAACTGATCCATCTCTCTCTAGAACTTCGTATGGTCCAATGAACCTTGGACTCAACTTTCCTTTCTTACCAAATCTCATCACACTTTTCCAAGGAGAAACCTTGAGAAAAACATGATCACCTACCTCGAAAGATAGATCCTTCCTCCGGTTATCCGCATAACTCTTCTGCCTGCTCTGAGCTGTTCTCATGTGTTTCTGAATCAGCTGAACTTTTTCTGCCATCTCTTCTACCAATTCTGGTCCCATCAACTTCCTTTCACCCACTTCATCCCAGAAAGCTGGAGTTCGACACCGCTTCCCATATAATGCCTGAAATGGTGCCATCTGTATACTAGAATGAAAACTGTTATTATATGAAAACTCAACCAAAGAAAGATGTTGGTCCCAACTTCCCTGATAATCCATAGAACAGGCTCGTAGCATATCCTCTAATGTCTGAATTGTTCGTTCTGACTGCCCATCTGATTGAGGATGAAAAGCTGTACTAAAATTTAATTCAGTACCCAACGACTTCTGAAGGCCTTTCCAAAAGTTAGAAGTAAACCTGGGATCACGATCTGATACAATGGAGAGAGGAACTCCATGTAACCTGAATATCTCTTTAAGATACAAACGGGAAAGTTGATCAAGAGAGAAAGTATCTCGTATAGCAAGGAAATGAGCAGATTTGGTCAAGCGATCAACAATAACCCAGATTGCATTATTACCTCGAGATGTCTTTGGTAATCCAACAACAAAGTCCATGGATATATTCTCCCATTTCCACTCTGGAACTGGTAAAGGCTGAAGCATCCCTTTCGGTAACTGCCGCTCTGCTTTAACCTGTTGACAAGTCAAACACTTCACAGCAAAATCAGCAATATCTCTTTTCATTCCATCCCACCAGTAATACTCCCGCAGATCTCTATACATCTTAGTACTGCCCGGATGAACTGAAAACGGAGAACTATGAGCTTCACATAACAACTCTCTCTTCAACTGTGAATCACAAGGCACACATAACCTCTTCACAAACCTCAAAACACAAACACAAACTTATCCAAGAACTCATGGAAAATTTTATTCATTAAGTCCATGAATACAACAGGTGCATTGGTTAGCCCAAAAGGCATTACTACAAATTCATAATGGACATATCTAGCACGGAACACAGTCTTCGGAACGTCTGCTTCTTTTACTTTCAACTGATGGTACCCCGACCTCAAGTCAATCTTCGAAAAATACTGAGCTCCCTGGAGCTGACACTACTTCATTCGATGGCCCAACATCTGCTGAAGTAGTTGCGAAGGATTTCACCACCCCTTTCTGCTTGTAGTCTAACTGCTTCCCATCACTCAAGCTCCTTGTCGGACACTCGTTTGCATAGTGACCCATCTCATTGCACTTAAAACATTTCACTAACTGTAAATCAAATTTGTTTTTACCTTCACCTTGATCCTTTTCAGTGCAATCACGAGCCTTATGTCCCATCTTACCACATCGGTAGCACTTTCCAGAATTCAGAAGACATTCCCCAGCATGCCTTTTGCCACATTTATCACAAACTGGAAACTTAGTTCTCTTACCATCAGACTTTTTTGAAGAATTCTTACCTTTCTCCTACCACCTCGGTCTCTTCTTCTGCTGGTTGTTATAGAAAACTTGGTCATCGGCAAACTCCATTTCCACCTTCTCAGCACATCGAACAAGCTTTTCATAACTTTTAAACTCACGAGAAGCTAATGCCCTTCGATACTTTGGCTTTAATCCTGAGTAAAAACGATTGATTTTACTATCAAGGTCTCGGATAAAATTTGGAGCATACCTTGCCAATCGAGTGAACCTTTCTTCATAGGAAGCCACTGAGTCTTCCTCTTGCCTCAATTCCAAGAATTTCTTTTCCATCCTAAGTCGAACAGCCTTAGGAAAATACTTCTCAAGAAACATACCTTTGAATTCATCCCAGTCAAGAGCATCAATCTCATCGGCATCCCTGATATTTTTAACCATAGACCACCACTGATCTGTTTCACCCTCCAAACGGTAAATAGCAAGACTAACCTTTTGATTGTCTGAACACCCCATGACATCAAAAATCTTCTCCAGTGCTTTAATCCACCCTTCAGCTTGCACAGGGTCAGATGATCCTCCGAATGATGGGGGATGTTGCCTCATGAAATGTTCCACCACTGACATGTTCCTCTGCGGTTGATCTGGCTGATCTCGTGCATGGATACCACCACCATTTATAGCCTGAGTCAACTGTGCCATCACTGCAACAAACTGTTCAGTTCCGATTCCGACCATCTCAGGTTTCTGATTTGGAAGGCTGTCTTCCTTCTGATGTCGTCCCAACATAGATGCTTTGTTTCCCCTACGGAAAACCATTCTGAACATGGAAATATCTTAGGCGAAGCAACATGGTAATCCGTAAATGCTATATCATTTCAATCATATTATAATTTAACACTTTTCTAACTCCTAAAGTTGTCTAAACCGACCTTTGATACCAACTATAAGGCCCCAGCCTTAAACCTTACTTAATCTTGAGTTATTACAAGATTACACATTGAGGATCTTTTCGGGTTTAGAGTTTTAGAGAATTAGATCATAAAACTTGCATTACATTCCACATATAAACAAAGTGGTTACATAAAGATAGTATTCTTCATTCCCATCAATGGAAACACATTTAAAATAAAACATGGATTATTTCTTGACACATCCTTGACTCTATCATCTTATCATGTACCTTTCCCTTGACCTGTGAAAAACATTTCAAAAACTTGGGATGAGCATAAAAACTCAGTATGGGTTATAAAAAAAACATGGAAAGGAAACATGAGTTCATATATACATAAGAATGAAATCATACTTTACCCATAAAACATAGGCACTTTAACATACCTCATAAAAACATGAATAAATCATAATACGTAAAGGTAACTTGAGGCATTCATAACATTCTTACGTAGGGAGTAACCCTCTTGGTTACGTTTGGAATAACCATCACAGTATATTCCCTAAAATCTCTTCGGAGAAACCTTAACGTTTCACTCCTTCGCGTTACCCAATGCATTGGAGAGCTATAAGGTGCTCACCCGCCCTTAGATTATCACGGAACCACCCGTTCTTCATAATAATGCCCAAGAACCTCAACATAATCGTATCACATAAAACATACATAAAGGAAACATAAAATTTCCACCATTCAATCACAAGATATCAATACCACACATTGATATAAAAATATTATGAAAACCATTTTCAATACCAAAATAAAAGAAAAGTACAACATGGTATTTATTTTTCTTTTAAAAAGAAGGAATGGCTTGTAGAGGAAGCCGAAATTCAAATAACGGTTACGACGGCGGAGAAGTCATTGTCGCTGCATACGTACGACAAAAACATTCCCTTTTGTCGTTTAGTAAACGCTTCGTATAAAAAAGATTCCTTTTGAATAAACGTAAAAGTCAAAGGGGTTTATACACCGTATAAAAGAAAGTTGTGTATAAAATAAAATATGCCTCAATGAAAGGAGATTGAGACGAAGTCCCATACAAAGATAATTTTTAAAATAAAATAGATACATTATGTGTATTCACTATAAGTACACATAAATAAAGTACAAATACAAGATACGACATAATAATATAATGACATAATTTGAATGTAGGAGATTAACCCAAAGAATGGAAATTGGGTTAAGAAGTTCCCATACCTCGTATCTGACTTGACCCGACCGTTCTTTAATCTCCTGAATAATAAACTTGAGTTAATCTCTACTTGATTATGAATCGTTTTCACGTTCATTATTCCTTTTATACCATGTTATGAACATCATGTAATCAGTTAAGTTAATAATGTTCATTTTGTCGGTATTTGGTTCTTAAGTCAAAAATAGACTTCTTACACTTACATGTTGTTAATTTGGTCAATGTTTCATTATATCCAGAATGGTATTCATGATGTAGATATCATATATGTCATATATATCCAGTACATACATGTATTTAAAATATTACATAATCATTTAGAGGTAAGAAATGAAATGCACCGTTCATGGAGACGGTAAGCCGTACGTACGCATGAACGCTACTTTCATTTCTTTGTCATATTAATGGAATTAAAACTAAATGAGACTTATGTATATTTTAATTCCAGAATTATATTCATCATTTAGATATATCATTAATTATATATATCCATTATATACATGTACTTTTAATAGTACATTACATTTGGGGATAAGAAATGAAATGCACCGTTCATGGAGACGGTAGTCCGTACGTACGCATGAACGCTAATTTCATTTCTATCTCATACTTTAATGGAAATAAATGATAATGATATATATAGGTATATTATAATTCCAGTATAACATCATATATAATAACTTTAAATCCATCCTTTACACGTCCCACATATGGCATTAACGAATCACATCACTTTGAGGGGGCGGTAGTCCGCACTTCCTTAAATGAAGATATCGCGTATACCCATAATGGAAGCCATAAAGGTAAGACACAAATGAAAAATACAGAAGCATAAGTAAAACATAAACATATTACATATCATATATAAAAATAGTGACATCATAATGGCCACCTTTGAAGGTGTTAAATGAGTATTGAACAATCATCGTTTCGGGAGGCAGAATTTCGCCATCCACGGAAACCGTATGTTCTTTAACCATTTGATGTAGTTGTGTGAGAGTGTAGCTCAAATAAATCTTATAACAACATCCTAGTATATTGAAGATACTGGTGTTGTTACAAAAGAAGTAAATAAAAAGAGTTTAGGGGGTCGGAGAAGCAAAATAAAACAAATGAACATGAGAGAATGAATTACCTTAAAAAGTGTAACTTCTTTTGGTTTGAGCCCAAAGGCTTCCTTTGAAAGGATTATGCCCAAAGGTAATCCTCTAGGATGAGTAGAGGGATGTGGAGAGAGCAAATGGGCAGGGGTTGGCCGAGCCAATGGCTTGAAGAGTGTGTGAAATGAGGTAGAGGTGGGGGCCTTTTATAAGGGGAGAGGAGGGGCACTTTTGGAAAGTAAAGAAACATTACATTATTTGAAAATGTGTTTCGGTTTTAAAAGGTCCCACATTGATGGAATTCGTGGATAAGGTGATAAGGCATCTAAATCCATTCATCCAATTGGTTTTGGACATGTGTAGTTCATAGATTTTATTTTATCTTTCCATTTTATTTAAATCATCAAATAATGATGTCATCGCTGCATCATTATTATGTCATAAATAATTAAATTTATTTAATGTCTAAAAATTATAAAAAAATTACTATGATGTAGGAAATCTTTTTAGCTTTCCATTGAATATTTATAATCAAAATTTGGACTTGTAGAACCCCACTTAAAAATTGTTTTCGCAAAACATATTATGTTTGTGTCATTTTCACTTTAACATTTAATAAAAAGTAATTTATGTTATTTCCCAACAAAAGTGGATACATGGGGTCCCCAAGTTAGGCCATGACTTGTCTTGGTCGGCCATGACACAACCAATGAGGTTGGGACATGTGTCTAGGTCATTTTATATTATTAAAGCATTATTTATACATTAAACTACCCTAATTACCACTAATCGCGATTAAGAACTTAATAAGTTACTATTCACCAAAAAATTATTTTAATCTCATTGAACCACATTTTACTTCTTAATGACAACCATGTATGTCGGATTTTCAAAATTCAATACACATTAGTGGTAAACTTTCATTTAACTGAAAAATCAGTTTGCTTGATTACCACTTAGTGGTTTCACTATTCATCAAAAATTGAAGTTTTTCAGAAAATTACCAAAAATTTACTCTAAGCTATATTTGATATTCCGAATTCAAAAATGAAGTCTATTTTACAAAATTAAAATCATATTAGTCACATTAATTAATTTAATAATTAATTCCCGCTGCCAGAGCAAATAGCGTGTTTTTACAAAACAATAAGTATCAAAAGGTTGACACCAGTTTAAGTCTAATTTCAAAGTGAAATTGATTCCAATGACCACCATTAGATAAAATTGTAAAAATATATTCTAATTTCACTTTAAAACCAATTCAAAAGATAATCTAATCATATAAATAAATTAGATCAAAAAGAGGTTTTGAATTAAAATGCAACATTTTACACTATTCATAAAAAAAATGAACTTTATCAGAAAGGTACCAAAAATTACACAAAGTAAAATTTGATGTCCCGATTCTTAATAAAAGTTTTATTTGGTCCAAAAGAATGTATAAGAGTGATCAAAACTATATTTAATGACGGTTCACCATTAAAAGGTGATAAGTGAACCTTTAGTGAAAATTAGAGTATAAAAGCCTAAAATTGAACTCTTTCCGTATTTTAAGCCTTTATCTTTTATTGGGTAAATGTAAAAACATCTAAAAACATATCTATTCTTATTTTAGTTATTTCTATTCATTCCCGCCAGTACAACGGCTACTTGTTAACTAACATTTAAAATAATATTATTATATTACTAGTGTGCTACGTAAGTTTCAAAGAAACTCATCATTGCGTATCGGGTACGCTATCGAACATAGCAACCCCTTTTAATTAAAATTCATATTTAATTCTCAAATATTAATAAATATGAAAATTATTTATTCTTCATTTACCTGGGATGTTACAGAAAAATTCATACTTGGTGGATTTCTACACTCACCAATGGTGTTTCATCAATTCGTGCTCACATGCACATTTCTGTACCACCTTGGGCACCCAACTTCCCCGCCATAGCAAGCATCCATCAACATATCAATATAAAAACATGCATGTAAGAATCCATGAAAACTACGAAGGATAAAACCAAAAAACATCATACTAAAAATCACATACCTTCCAAAGGCACACTAACCATCATGTGAAATGCCTTTTTTAGATTTCCCAAAACAAACTAGTTTACCATTATAGAAAAAGAAACCCCATAGATCACCATCAAAACCCTCTCCCTTTATTTAGATTTTTTATTTTCAATAGCTCAACAAACCAGACTTCATAAAGAACCATTTAATTAAGAAACCATATTGTTTATTATAAAACAACAACCAAAAAAAGTGTCCCATTAAAACACCCCATTTCCTTTTAAAAAATTTAACAGGGTATCTTTTCTTAATCAGACAGCCATAAAGGCCAAAACCATATTTCAAGAAAACACCAAAAACTAAAAAATGATTTTCAAAACCAATTCATCATATTCAAACAATTTTCAAAATCCCAAAACATCCCATTTGAAACAAATTCTCAGAATCAACTTAAAATAATTTTTCCTTTCAAAACATTTTATTTCAACATACAAAATGTTCGAATTATGGAAAATTCAATCCCGTTGAATCATTTTATCTTTATCCCAAAGATTTATTTCACAAAACTCAACATCCCAAAAACATTCTCATATTAAATTTTGAAAACCCATTTTAAACATTTCAACAACCTACCATTCCTTTAAAACCTATTTTCACAATTATCACACAAATATTTTCAAATGAAATTACAAATTCAAGAATGGTTCAATAGACCCACAAAACAGAACTAGTGTCGGTTGGTGACTTGACCATATGGTTGGAAGCCATATGTTAAATAAACCAATAACACAGAGATCATTCTTAGGAACATGCCCCATCTCCTCATGGCTTTCCCGGACTGATAAACTCACAAAGACCATTAATCTAACTCTCTTGTCATATCCCAATCACCAAAAAATACCTAATGTCCAAGAAACTAAGAAAACTATACTTCCCATAGAAACTCAAGGATTAGAATGAGATAGAGTTTTCAATTCTCATCCCACACCTACCCCTCAAGTCTTGAAAATCTGACTCCATATACCTTGATATCCCAAAATTACAATGTGTGCTCAGAAAAGAAAGGCCCTCTAAGGGCCAAACGCCTTTCATTCTATTTTGTCAAGAACCAAACCTGTTCACCTTCAAAACCAACACCAGATATTGTCTACGATAAGGCCCGAAGGGAGTTCCTGATAACCACGGGATGGAATAAGTGTCTAGGTATACCAAAATAAAATTTGGGAATGATTTACCTGAGATTATAAACAATAAAAAAATGAACAAGTCCGACATAACAAATATGGAGTTGTTAAAAGAAACAACCTTTTAAAAAATTAAACATTGAATTATATAATTTAAAATAATTATCAAAGGCTTTAAAAATGGATGAAACCCAAAATAGACACCCCAAGAACCTCTTCATGGCAAGAGGAACTGCCCTCAATCCATATCCACAACATTTTATCTTGAAGGACCACTAACAATCTGAACCATTGGGACAGAATCTATACCCAAACCTATGAAAAAATAACCATGTCTACATACACCCAAAGGTGTAAGTAGGGTGTGAGAGAAATCCCAATAGTATTTAATAACTAAATGATTCTACGTGATAGACATCTAAAGAAGAAAATCTTTCAAGTTTTCATGAACATGAAATGCTAATTATAAAATTTAATTGAAATGCATCTTTAAAAAAAGTTTTCACATGGGCTATTTTAATTGAAATTAACACTTACAAATAGAATGCGAAAGATACTGATTTTTCCAACCAAACATAACCTATTCTGATAGTAAACATAAATTATCTAATGATAACAAGAAATGGAAAAAATAAACCCTAGAAACTAGCTCAATGTGGGTCCATGGTACATCGTATCTTAGTGAAAGAATCCATATAAATATATGTTCTCAAGAACATGAGCCACTAGTAGGGATAATAACCATAACTTATTGGTACCCCAACTCCATCATCATTATCATCATCATATTTTAGTTAGTGTTGTCAGTGTCAAATTTGTTACGTGAAACTGAGGCCAAACCCCCCAGGATCACTAGCATGCTAGTACACATCCATCCACACAGATACACAAGATTCTCTCTTGTGCTGAAAAAATTTCCACAACCATGAAATTTAATTTTTCATATGAAAATACTATCACACATACACCAAATATCCCCCCACACATGTCACATAAAAAAATTTCAAAAACTAAATTCATTTTTTACATCATACTCACACAAAACAGCCCAAAAATGTTTTTCTCACCATCCGTGAAATTTAATAAAACATTTTCAAAATTTATAAAACCTTATAAAAATGTTTGAAATCTTAAATAACCACTTTACCTTTCGAAAAACCCATCTTTGGTGAACACACTCACCCAAACAGCCTGCATCATGTCTCATATATCTTTCACAATTTGATAAATCCTTTAACCAATTTTATAAATCTTTTAACAAATTTTATAAAACGTTTACAATATGGTAAATGCCGCATAACATCCCATAAAAAAAAGTGGACCATTTTTAAAACATACAGCCACCCAAAAAGTAAATAAACATACTTTTCACACTTTGTGTAACTCAATATCCCATTTACATTTTTATAAAATACTTTCAAGGATTATAACAATGTTTTGCATGTAAAACCCATAAAAACCCTATTTTAAACCCAAAATCACAACATGACCCTACCAAAAGAGAATTGACACCCCAAAAAACATTTAATAAACCACATGAATATGTTATAAAACTAAACCAATATTAAAATAATAGTTACACATTGAAACAACCTAATTTAAAAAAATGCAACTGTACAATTAAACTCCAAACAAAATCCATAAAAAATGGTTTTTGGCACCACAATAAATATACGAGGAACATGATAAATAAGTAAATGAAGCATGATAAATCATCAAGAAATTCTTACACATGGAATCACTTACCTCAAAAATAAGGTGCAAAAGAAACACACACCCGAAATCACTTGATAGGGGTTACGAAAACCTAGATCTATGAATCCAAACCCTAAACAAACAAACCCCAATCAAAAACATGGTAAAACCACACCCTAGGTTTATAATTACCATGGTATAAGAGGGAACCACGAATAAATGGATGAATAATGAAGAGGGAAGATAAAAGAGAATAATTTGATGAAGAAACCATGATGAATCACTAATATTTGGTGAGAAATCACCCAAGAAGGGGACCAAAATGATGTAGATTGATGGGGGCACTCTTGTCGATAAAAAATAGGTAGGACATCAAATGGGATGTGGAATCACCCAAATAAAACAGATAGAGTGAGTTTAATTAATCCCATAAGTGGTTTCAGGGTTTTGCTGCACGGTTTGACAAACCATGTACAAGCCATGCAAGGACTACTAAAATGGTCCTGAAACTTCGCACAGTTAGGTTGATATGTTTGGGAAAACCGTGCTCACTTTTTGTGGCATAAAAATTGGATAAAACACTCAAATGACAAACCAAACACTATAGAACCCCACCCAAATATTCTTGAATAATTTTAGCACAAAAAGGTGACACCGTGGGTGTCCAAAACACTCCAACAGACCACTTTATCCCAAAAAAACTTAAGGAAAATAAAGAGTGAAATATTATAAAATAAAAATACTTTTAAACTCAACAACCTTCCCACCCAAGTCCCTTGAAAAAGATTGGGATTCCCAACAAACCGAAATATAAACCAAAACATGAAATACTTGGTGTGACACTATGTGTGTATTTTTATTTAAAACTAACATTAATTTTAGTAAAAATAATGTCACTTACGCATAATTGAGAGTAAACATTCATATTGTGTTGATATTTTAGAAAACGATCCATATGAAATTTTTGACGTGTTTGAATTAACATAACCTCAAAATGATACATGGTGTGCCACGTATGTCTATATGAGTTTGTTTTTATTTAAAATTGACATTATGTTTAGTAAAAATCAATTGAAATATTGAAAACTAGGAAAATAATTCATATTATTTTTACTCTAAATGTTTCTTATTATTCCAAATGGACATTAATTTTAGTAAAATGAAATGTGACATACTCAAAACCAAGAGAACTCATTTATATTATTTTGAAACATTAGATGAATGATCCATAAGTCTTTTTTGACATATAATAATCATTTACATATCAATTTGATTCATCGTGATAATGGTATGCCATTATGTGCGAATTTTTTATTTAAAATTGAAATTAATTTTAATAAAAAAGAGATGTGATGTACTCATTACCATGAAAATACATTTGGATTATTTTAATAATATCGGATAATATTAAATAATTCATTTTTATGTTTAATAATTATTTTCACCTAAATTTGATACATTGTGTTCCTATTATAACTAAGGGTGTTGGTTATAAATTAAAAATTGTCATTTTGGTACAAAAATTGTGTCACTCAATAATAATTGAGAAACCATTATTGGATTCTGTTGATAATTTTTGAGAAATATTTATATTCAATTTTTGACATAGAGTGATATGCCTTACATGAAACATGAAAATAATGTTAGGGAACTGATCTCCATGCTATTTTTTGATGAATTAATTATAATAACCACAATAAGATGCATGGTGTGAATAGTATGACTATAAGTGTGGATTTTTATTTAAATTGACAATAATTTCAGTAAAAAAGAAAATTGGAAAACTCAAAACTGATAAAACACATCTGGATTATTTTGAAACAGTAGGAAATTGACCTATAAGACATTTGTGACAGGTTAGAATCATTCTCACCTCAATAAGATACATGATGTTACCGATATGAGTCAATGTGTACGTCATCTATTTAAAATTAATATTTTACTTAAAAAAGTATGTCAGTCACTAAAAACTAAGAAAATGCACTCACATTGTCTTCATTTTTTTTAAATGATTCATATTTTGTTTATTACATGTATAAATTATTATTATAACAAAATAACACATGATGTGACAATTATGAATCAAATTGATTATTTCCCATTTAAAATTATATTTTCGTAAAAAAAGTGATATACTCAAAATCATGAAAATGAATTCATATTATTTTGATACTTTTATAAAATTTTCCGTATTTCATTTTTGACATATAGAAACTGAACATAAGTCAATATGGCACACTATATGATTAATGTGACTCAAAGGGTGTGTTTTCAATAAATAAGTGATATTTTAGCTTAAAATGTTCACTACATTGGCAAAAACCAGAAAATGAGATCATATTTTATTCTCAGTATTTTATCTTTTATTACTCAATTAATTTACATACATTTTTTATCTTATAATTATTTAGTTAATTTTAAAATAGTTAATGGTTTAATGCAAAAAAGAAAGAGTGATGTGAAATTATTAACAACAACTCAATATGATACATAGTGATCTAGGTATAACACAAATTATATGATTTTAGTTTAAAATTGAAACTTTGTTTTTTATTTATTTATTTATAGCATTACAAACAGAATAAATTTTTTCTTATAGAGGTAAATTATTTTCTGCGAGATAGTGTGCCTTGTTCTATAATATCATTATCTAGAGTTGGGAGAAAAAGATAAAGGAACAAAAGATTTGTGATTTTTATGAAAATGATAATTTATACTTACTCATGTATTTTTAAAATCCAATGTTTGAATTTCCAATAATATAGTTTTTATTTCTTTTACCTGTTTTTTTAAATATTATAATTATGTATTTTTCACCCCTATTTTCTATTTTTTCTATTTTTTACTGCTCTAATGTTCTATAATTTTAACAGCATATGCTAAAGTATGCCTCTTTATTTTTGAAAGTAATTTAAATGATATATGGTTCCTTTATCAGTATAATTGAATATACTGCTAAAGAGACCCTTTATCAAATCCCTTTCTAGAACAGATAAAGGGGTCCACTATTTGTGATATAAGCTGCACTAATAAAGGGGTTCCTTTATCAATTATAAAGGAAATAATTGATTAGTGTAGCTAATGTGTTCATTTGTCACCAATTTTCTAGAACTGATAATAGTCTAGGGAGTTTAATCATTCTTTGAGAGTTATCTATTTTTTAAAATTATAATGGATAAATTTAGCATCTTTTAAGGATATATTTACTATAGTGTAAAGTGTTTCTTAAATGATGGATTTTTCTATTTTTGGGTACAAGATACCACATAAGACTATTTTATCTATAAATAATGGGAAGAGACACTTAAATCAGAAACCATGAAAATTTTGTGTTGAGGGTTTTAGTGGATCCATATATGTTTTATTGTTCGCAACTGAGCTAAACCATCTAAATATCTCTTGATCGATTTTAATTATGCATTGTAATAAAGTGATTTATTATAAGAGTTTATTTTATGTTTAATAAATAATAGTAATATAATAATAATAACAATAACAATAATTATTATAATAATCATCATCAGTTCACTGTTGTTGGTGGGCTAATGATTGTACTCTATAATTGTTTTTATGGAAATCCAAGAACACATATTATAGAGAATATGCAATATAAGATCATAAGGATTTAATGGAATGGGTGACACCACCAATAGGTTATGGTAACTTGATAAGAAAATGGAATGCCAAATATTATGATTTAATGAATATTATTCATGAAAAACATATACAGAATTGATGTATTGAAATAATGAATGGAACAAATGTTGATGTGTATTCCATGATAGTACTAGTTGAACAAATAATAACTATAAGTATGGTCTATGTAGAATCATTCACCACTGTATGAGGGATTTCTAATGGGAATTTCGTCTAATAGAACAAGGAATCTATTGAGAGACACTAATTGTTTTTTTTATTAATTAAAATTAGATATCATCTTATAAATTTAAAATTATTTTAATAAGAAATTCATATAATTAAAACATATATATTAGTTTATATGGATAATTGATAGTGAAATTTGATAGGGGAGGTTGGTAAAAAAATTATTTTAGGAAAGTGGATAAAATATATTTGATTTTATCATATCAATTATGGTTGGAAAGTAGATTAAAATAATTATATTTTTATTATTATTACCGAAATTATTATTTTTTTATTATTGGGAATATAGGAGAAACTTTAATGTCACACCCTAGTTTTTGTGTTGATTTGAAAATATGGGATTTGACATCAATTCATTTATGGATGTATTGATCTAATTGTGTGAAATTACATTATTATTATTATTATTTTATTACTGGATACATTTTTTATCTCGTGATTAATAAGAGTTTGATAATTATAAAGGAATAATAATTAATTCATTTAATTGATGTAAATAATTATTCAAGGTGATTTAATGTGTAGGTTTACATGGATTAATGACAATATAATATAAATTTTTTACTTTTATCTAATAAAAAATTTAATTTCATTATAAGGAATATATTTTGTGTAAAAAATGTCAGTATTAATGGAATGAGATAAATGGTATGTTTTTGACAATTAATTCATAAAATTAATTTTTTGGGTTAATGGATTTTCATAAATTAATAAAATTATGTTTGGTCGGATTACTTGAATTAGAGGAACAAGTATAGGTTAAATACTTGGGCGATGAAATCGAATATATTAATTAAGCGGTAAGAAATTAATAAGCGATAAGGGGGATAAGACTTGATTGTGATGATATATTGATTTTCACTATTATTAGAGAGTATTCCATTGTGAGTTAAATACTGTGAGATTGAAAGATAGGTATAATCTAGTATGAGACTTCTCTGTTGAACACAACTCTAATAAATATGTTCACATCTACTTAGATTTCTTTTTGTATATAACTAATATTTGGTGAAGGGTTTTTTTGAAGGAGTGGTGATTAAAATATTAATTGTGTGATCATAGGCAACAATTTATGTTTTATAAACATTTTCATACATTCCATGAAGATTTATCAATGTTTTGAGGAAAATTTCAATTTAAAAAATCACTAAATTCCAACATTATCACATATGTTGTATTAGGAAATGATTTTATGATATCTCGTATGGGCCATGTTGAAATGGAATGGGTTCTATTCCATATACAAGGAAAATCTCATGTGATCTTTTCAACTTCTATGTCTCAAAACAAAAGAGTTAAATAGTAATATTCTATAAACTATAGTTTTCATTCTACTATTTTTTCTTCTTCAACTTCTAAATAGAAAGTGACATAGGTATTTTGTCAAATCACATAGGATTTTCCATAATTGAATGGGGGCCATACCCAACATGCATGCATTTTTTCATGTTCCCTCTCGAGTGGATTATTTGTTTTGGTTTATAAATGTTTTTTATGGAGGTATGTTTGTTAAAACTCTTCATAAATTACCCCATATAGATTATTAAATCACGGGTTCATGGATATTATAAGGAATTTGTGCCTATGCTGGTTATTCCAAAATATTCCATACATGGGTATCCTTTTTGTAAACACATTTAAAAATAGTGATTGTTTATACATATGTTTTGTAATAAATAAAATTATGTGGGTTTTGAATCATTATTTGTCTTAAAATAGTATTTCACAGTAAAAAGGTTAGTTTTTAAATCTATATTTTTTATTTATCAATTATCAATTTTTTATAAAATATGATGACATATTTTTATGAAATATATGCGATTTAGAATGGTGTGATGTGTTTTAAATTTCATTTTTAAATGAGAGATTTTATAAATACGGTTTCATGATTTTTATAGTTAATTTTTTGGAATTTGAAATTTCACTAGATAATTTAGTTTTGATTTACCTTTTTAAAACATGTGATTATATTTTATATTTATAGTTTAAAAATTATTTAAATTCATAGGGATTAGTTATTTGAAATGGGAAAGGAATTATATCTAGTCTATAAGTAAAAAACATTGTGTTATTCCTTTGAATGATAGCGAGGGTGGGTGTATGGAAAGATAATGGATTACTGAAAACATATAAATTTAAATGGAACAATTAGTTTATGAATGTTTTCAACGTTTAGAATAAGTCATATGCCTTTGTAATTAATGTTAATATGCCTTTTTTTGTGATCTTAGTAGATTAAGCAGGTCAACATATGTAACGCCCCGACCCCAGCTACCCAGAGTCGGTGCATTACTTCGTAACATTGGCATGATCACAAAAGATCAAGTCTCGAAAGACCGATTAGTTTAGTAGCCTTGGAAACACTAGATACATTCATAAGTCTTTCATTACATCAATATTAAACAAACTACAATAACATGGTCTTCATAGTCCACACTCATATCTTCACTGACTATCCTTGCAAGTCAGTCATAATACACTTCTTCACATCCTGGAAAATATTTAAACATTGAAAGGGGTGAGCTCAGATGCTCAGTAAGGATAACAATATTGCGGAAGCTTTCATAAATAAACATAAACATTTAAGGCAATGTATAACTAAAACAAAAGCCTTTTTAAACTTGAACATCAACATAATATGGCAAAAGTAAAATGAGATAATGCCATTTACTTCTTCACATGGATATTCTACTGGTCGAATAATCACATGCAATATCAATAACCACTTTCATAATGATGGAATGCATAATGCCAGACTATCATAACCACGTAGTCAAGGCCTCGTGCCAAGACCACAAATAATATTTTGTCAAGGCCTTGTGCCAAGACACTAGTTTGTCTCATGAGACCTGCCGATGCATCGAGGAGCTATAGCGGGCTCCACCCGTCACTTATTAAGTCCAATGCATTCCTCATATGAATAGGTTTAAACATGTCATAAACCATAACATAATCATATCACATAAAACATGCATAAAGGAAACATAACATTTCCACATTTCAATCAAAAGATATAAATACAACACATTGATATAATAAAAACGCTTTCAAAACCATTTTCAATACCAAAATAAAATAAAGTTAAAACTTTGTATTTATTTTTCTTTTAAAAAAATGATGGCTTGTAGAGGAAGCCGAAACTCAAATAATGGTCACGGCGGCGGAGAAGTCGTTGTCGCCACATAAGTACGGAAAGAAAAACATTCCCTTTTTGTCGTTTAGTAAAACGCTTCGTATAAAAAAAATCCTTTTGAATAAATGTAAAAGTCAAAGGGGTTTATACACCGTATAAAAGAAAGTTGTGTATAAAACCAAATATGCCTCAATGAAAGGGGATTGAGACGAAGTCCTTAAAAAGATAATTTTTTTTAAATAAAGTACATCTATAATGTGTATTCACTATAAGTACACATAAATAATGTATAAATACAATATAGTACATAATAATATCATGACATAATTTGAAAGTAGGAGATTAACCCAAAGAATGGAAGTTGGGTTAAGAAATTCCCTTACAAATATCATTTAAATAAAATATATCTATTATGTGTATTCACTATAATTACACATAAAGAAAGTACAAATACAAGATATGACATAACAATATCATGACATAATTTGAAAGTAGGAGATTAACCCAAAGAATAGAAATTGGGTTAAGAAGTTCCCTTACAAGATCATTTATAAATAAAATAGATCTATTATGTGTATTAACTATAAGTACACATAAAGAAAGTACAAATACAAGATAATACATAACAATATCATGACAGAATTTGAAAGTAGGAGATTAACCCAAAGAACAGAAATTGGGTTAAGAATTTCCCTTACAAGATCATTTATAAATAAAATAGATCTATTATGTGTATTAACTATAAGTACACATAAAGAAAGTACAAATACAAGATAATACATAACAATATCATGACAGAATTTGAAAGTAGGAGATTAACCCAAAGAACAGAAATTGGGTTAAGAATTTCCCTTACCTCGTGTCTGACTTGACTCAACCGTTCTTTAACCTCCTGAATAATAAACTAGAGTTAATATATACCTTATTAAGAACCATTTTCAATTTCATTATCCTTATTATATCACTTATTACAATGATATGAACATTATGTAATTATTTAAGTTAATAACGGTCGTTTTGTCGATCTTTGGTACTTGAGTCAACAATAAGCTTCTTATAATTACAAGTTGTTTATGTGGTGAAATATCCATTATATCCAGAATTATATTCATGATTTAGATGTCATATATATATTATATATCCAGTATATACATTCATTTATAATATTACGTAACATTTAGAGGTGAGAAATGAAATGCACCGTTCATGGAGACGGTAAGCCGTACGTACGCATGAACGCTACTTTCATTTCAATTTCATATTTAATGGAACTAAATCATAATGATATAAATGTATAATATAATTCCAGTATAATATAGTGTATAATACCATTTACTCCATCCTTTATACATCCCACATATGGCATTAACGATTCAAATCACTTTGAGGGGGCGGTAGTCCGCACTTCCTAAAATGAAATTATCGCGTTTTACCCATAATGGAAATCATAAAGTAAGCCATAAATGAGAAATACAGAAGCATAAGTAAAACATAAACACATTATATATCATATATAAATATAGTGACATCTTAATGGCCACCTTTGAAGGTGTTATATGAGTGTTGAACAATCATCGTTTCGTGAGGCAGAAATTCGCCATCCACAGAAACCGTATGTTCTTTAACCATTAGATGTAGGTGTGTGTAAGTGTAGCTCGAATACTTCTTATAACAACATCCTAGTATATTGAGGATACTGGTGTTGTTACAAAAGAAATGAATAAAAAGAGTTTAGGGGGTTGGAGAAGAAAAACAAAACAAAACAACATTAGAGAAGACATTACCTCAAAATCGGGTAACTCTTTTTGATTTGAGCCAAAGGCTTCCTTGGGAAGAGTTCTTCCCAAAGTGAGGCTTATAGGAGCAAGGGAGGAATGTTGGGAGAGTATTTGGGCAGAGGTTGGCCGAGACAAATGGCTTTAATGTGTGAATGAGGTGGTAGAGGTGGGGGCCTTTTATAAGTGGAGAGGAGGGGCACTTTTGGAAAGATTGAAATGTTACATTATTTCACAATGCTTTTCGGATTCTAAAGGTCCCAAACTTATATAATTCGAGGCTAAGGTGATAAGGTTTCGAAATCTCTTCATCCAATAGGCTTTGGACAAGTGTAAGCCTTGGATTTTGCATTATCTTCCCATTTTATTTAAATCGTTAAATAATGAGGTCATCACTACATCATCATGATGTCATAAATAATTTAATTTATTTAATGTCTAAAAATTATAAAAAAACTACTATGATGTAGGAAATCTTTTTAGATTTCCAATGAATATTTATAGTCAAAATTTGGACTTGTGTAACCCCACTTAAAAACTGTTTTAGTAAAACAACTCATGTTTGTGTCAATTTAATTTCAACATTAAATAAATATATATTAATGTCATTTTCCAACTAAAGTGGCTCCATGGGGTCCCCAAGTTTACCCATGGGTTGTATTGGTCGGCCATGACTCATCCAATAGGAGTATGACAAGTGTCAAGCTCATATCATATTAATAAAACATTGTTTTTACCTTAAACTACACTAATTACCTCTAATCGCGATTAAGAACTTAAAAGTTACTATTCACCAAAAAATTATTTTGATCTCATTGAACCACATTTTACTTCTTAATGACAACCATGTATGTCGAATTTTTTAAAATCAAATCACAGAAGTGGTAATATTTCATTTAAACGAAAAATTAGTTATTTAACTACCACTTAGTGGTTTCACTATTCATCAAAAATTGAAGTTTTTCAGAATAAGGCCAAAATTTCACCCTAAGCTATAATTGATATTACGAATTCAAAAATGATGTCTATTTTACAAAATTCCAAACATATTAGTTGCATTAATTAATTTTATAATTAATTCCCGCTGTCACAACAAATAGCGTGTTTTTAAGAAATAATTTATATCAAAAGATTGGCAATTGTTTATGTCCAATTTCAATGTTAAATTAATTCTAATGACCACCATTGGATAAAATGGTAAAAATATATTCTAATTATACTCTAAAACCCCTCAATAGTATAATTTATCACTATGAATTATTTTGATTAAAAAAGTTGTTTTAAGTATTTTTCACTATTCATAAAAATTTTGAAGTTCTCAGAAAATTACAAAAAATTCAACATAGGCTAATTTCAATATTAGGAATACAAAAATGAAGTCCATTTTGAAATATAAAATTAATATAATTTTAAAAAGTGGTTATTACTATTCATAACGACTACTTTGATTTGTCGCGATGTTTTAGAACTCGAAGTTGCGTACAATGCAAGCTATTGTATTATTGAATGAGAAGCGTATCGTGGAAGCTCGGGGTGTTACAACATATGTGTGGGACTGATTAGATAGATGTTACAAATAGATATTATTAAGTATAATTTATAACTTTTTTTAAAACCTCATGTAATCTAATTTTTTATTTATAAGGGAGTTGTGATTAATTTATATATTTTACATATGTGTTATAGGATTTTGACATGAGGAGTTTTAATTTTATGATAATCCATTATAGGGTTAATTTATTTTTATAACTAGATAATGGAATTGTGGGTTTTGAACGAGATGATATTCCCTAATGCCATTTTCATGGGATGTAATTGGCAATATAATATTCTATGATATAATTAAATCATAATACCTGGTTTAGAGAAACCATTCTACTAAATTCTCAATAAAACTATATAACTGATCATATCATAAGGATTATTATGTGTTAAATCATAATGTATTCTATACTCATATATCATATAATAGGAATGGTGGATAAAAAATAAAATTTTCTGTTTAACTGATCTTACATGGTTGTTATTATGCATGATTAATTATATGAGTCCCGGCACACCTATGTTCATTTCTCATGAATGAATCACAAGAGTTTATTATATAATTTAATCATTTGTTATAAAACATGATAAAAAACATGATAACTCAAATATAATACTCATGGGAAATATGTAAAATTGGAGTATCCCATTAAATAACTGTATGTGATAGCATGAATGTCTTCCAATGAACTCATAAAAAAGTCCACATATCCGAGGTCTCTCTATACACCATCATTTATACATTGAGGTACTATTAGAGCATAGAAAAAATATAACACCACTCATTTAAAAAATGATTCCAATTCAACCCCTAGATGCATCAAATGGGGAATAGTATTTCCATTATTCCTTGACGATCATAAAAAAGAATAAATTAAACAAACAACCAAATAGGTTACAAGCTTCAGTAAAAGATATATGAGTTATTCATTTCAAATATTATTATTCATGGTTTCATTTATTATTTTATGTATGATCTTGGTCTGGGATTATATAATTACTCTATTAGTTTACCAAAATTTTAAAATCCTATAAATATCATCAGTGCTATCAGATCCTACTACACATTTGGATTTGTGAAATTGTTCTGTGAAATAATGATATTGAAGTAATATTGTATATCATATTATATATCATAAAATATGACTTAGTTTTCTTATGACTGATTGAGTCATTCCATATGATATAGGAATATCATAATCTTTGACCCATAAAAATTCCTATATATTTCTACTAATCATATTTTATGAATCTTGAAATTCATATTTTATGATTATTGCATCATGTTTTAAAAAACAGAGTATCATATCACTTTCACAATATTTGTGTTATCATAAAATATGATACGATATGTAAGACAATTATTTTATATATTAATTTCAGGATTTGATATATATATCAACCATAATATATATTTGATAGTGGTAAAACTGTTGTTGTACAATAGGCCTATCAGTTGTATTCTACGACTCCAACTATATTATAAATTATAATAAGAAAGGGAAATTTAAATTTTATATAAATTTAATTATGAATTTAATTAAATTATTAATATTTTTTTAATAAATATTGAAAGAATTTATTTTGTGTATATTTATTAATTTATAAAGTTTCTATTAATTTAATAATTGGAAAGAGTTTATAATTAATTAAAAAATGATTTCAAAAGATTATTATTAAATATTCCTTAATATTAAATGTAAATATTAAAAATATATTTTAATAAATTTGATTTCATGGCTTATTAACTCAAAAAAATATTTTTATTAAAAATTAAAAGGATAATTTAAAAATTGTTTAGAAGTCACAAAATAAATGAAAATATAATGTGTCTATATTTTAAATTTTTTAATTGTTCAAAATGCTATATTGGGTCCATTCATATTTGAAGGGATTTGTTCAGAAAATATTTAATCCTTATTAAAATAGTTTTAAAAAGTGATATGATCTAATGTTAAAATAACATTAACCATTTGATATTTATATTTTTTAAATAGTATACATATTAGATTGAAATATAAACTTTTCATATTTTTTTGAAGATAAAATATTTAAAACAAAATGCCATATAATGTATAATATGATGAAATTATTATTTTCAAATGAATATTAAATATTTATATTAATGACTATATGATATTCATAATGCATAAAAAATTATAATGTTTTTAATATTATATTTTATTAATGGATTTTTCATAAATGTTTATATGAAGATTAAATTGTAGAATAATTCATTTATTCAAGGGTCATTCCTTTTTCTTTTGTATATATAAATTTTTTATGTTATGAATATTTTTATTATTTATTTCAATTAGTTATCTACTTATAGATATTATCATAAATGCATCTTTAAAGTTACATTCTAGGTATGTTAATGAATTTAGTTTCCATACATGTTTAATTTTGTTAGTAATTAAATTTATTCCTTTGAATTAAGTTATTGAATATAATTTATACATACTACATATTATATATTTGACGAATTGGAATATCTATTTAGTAATATATCCTTGGGTAATGGGAATTTGTGTGTTAATTTTCAATATAATAGAGGTTTGTGCCTTATTTTAGGATGGTTGGTTAGATTAGGTTCCAGTGGATCTAGTATTACTGATGTTAAGATTATAAATTTTATATAATTCTAATCCTTTGGATTAAAAGATCATATAACTCATGAATGATACTTATTTTTTTACATGTTAATATATTTATCTTCAGTTATTGGTTGAGTAACACAAACACAGTGTTGCGTAAAGAGTTACAAATAAATATGGTTAGAACATGCATATTTAGTGGATAGAGTAATATTCCTGTATAAATAAGTACAATACTACATAAAAATTTGAATAAAATGAGATAAAATGTTGAGAATAAATACTTTTCAAATTCTAATTATGGGATATTTAATTCTAATGAATTGTGACCCTGAATTATAATATGTAATGAAAATATTAAATGAGTTGATCCAAAGTGTTAGACACCTCATTCATGGTGTCCTATTTAAGACACAGTTATCTAGGAAATATTATGAGATATAATAATAGATGAATAGATTTGTGTTTTTCCATATGATGGATTGGGTATAGTATTATATCCTTAAAAATTAAATATTTATATATGATATGATTAAGATGATTCAATAACTAAATTTCTAATTGATAACTATTAGGGAAAAGTATGGTCATTTTGATAAAAAAAATATAGATCTTGTCCTAATAATGTATATTATATGATTTAAAATATGTTATCATTTTTGTGGTAACCTATCTAATAAATGATTTTATTAAATATTAATAAAACATTATACTCATCCAATATAAGATTTTTTCTAGAGAAATAATTTCATTTTAATAAATGATTAATTTTATATCAATCTTATAGGATAGATATTATTAATGTCAGAACCATCTACACAAGGATTCATAAAAAGTGTTCTTTAGTAAGGGGAAATTATATGTGTTAGAGAAATCCATTCATAATAAATGAAGTGTTAAAATTGTTTAATATTTGAATTTAGATTCATATGGAATAATAAAATTATATTTGATAACACTATATTCATTATCATGTTTCCAATAGTTATTTTTTAAAATTATAATGAATATATAGATCATAATAAATAGAATCATACAATTTAGTTGTCTCACGAACCTAGACAGATAAATTTATTTTAAGTTACATTAAAAACTATAAAAACATCATTAGAATAAATGGTCATGTTATTATTCCCCTTATAATACATTTTTCACATATAACACTCTTTTAGGATTCTATGGTAAATGGGAGGAAATATAACAAGAGAGATTATACTCTTAATAAGGGGTAGATTAAATTGAAAAATTTCATAGAATGGTATTGGAATAATCAATATAAAAATAATAAAAAATCTAGAATAATGTAATAATTTATCAAAAATGTTGGAATAAAAAATCCATGGTTAATAAAAAAATACACAGATACCAATAATTGATCATCTAGTGATGAGAAAATATAATTTTGAAAATTTTAAACTTACCATTTTAGGCCTTATGCAAATACTTCTTTCATAAATGTTATGGACACTCTTATTTCCCTATCTTAGTTCTCTTACAAGACTTATCATCACATTGAAAGACCACAAAATTTTAGAACCACACGTGACCTAAAATTCAATTACATTCCATTAAATAATAAAAGATTACATGGAATAATGTTCAAGGAATGAACAACACAAATACATTGAAAAAATTATCAATGAGGAATATCTAATAAAATTTTACCATATAAAAGAATCAATTTATGGTATGAAATTATATCCCCAAATTAATGATTCAATAAAGATATATGCATTAAATCCCTGAACAATAACTAGGTATCTACAATGTTCAAATAAAAACACTTAGAAGTAAAGAATAATAGATTATAGTAATTGGATGTTAAAAAAGAGTTAAATGATTTGGGTATATAGTTATCAAAAATAAATTTGTTTGAAAATATATGTGTCCAATGTAATAGAATATAAATACTTTATATTGGTTTGAAAAGGGTATGTAAATCATCCTAAGCATAACATATAAGAGAGTCAAACAGGGTGGGAAGTAAGGGAACATTAACCATACAATATAATAATGATAGAGATATATCCAAAAAAATATTTTATGGTTTATTACCCCTATATGCATCTATGATAAAAAAATGTCCACTAGAGTGTCTCCAAATATTGGTTTCCTTTTTTTTCAAAAATCTACACACACAGAATATGTCACTAAAATTTTAGGATAGCTTTCTGGATATAGAATAGTTTAATGATTATAATGGATTATAAATTCTGTATAATGAGAGGTAATGATGATATCCAATTGGTAAAATAATAATTAATTTATCAAAATTGAGCATACTAAAAATCTATATGGATATTAAAAGTGATTGAAAATGATTATAAAAAGTGGAAATATTATCAATCCTTACATAATAATGAATAAGAATAATATTGCAATGAGAAGGTGTAAAAAATGTATCATTAATAATATTAAGAATGTATTATTATAATATTAAATTAAAATCATTTTTGCATATGAAATGTAATTTTAAAATAAAATATAACAAAATAATTAGAATTGAAAATGAAATAGGTGGATTGGGAACCATTACATTGGCATAGTAATAAGTTACAAAAAGGATATAATAAAAGAGGTTAATTAATATATATACGAAAATATTTTAAATATATTTCTATAAAATTGAATTAAAATTATTTCATTATAAGTAATGTAAGTTAAAAATAAAAAATAATAAATTAATTTCAATTGAAAACAAAGAGGAGTATTGGAAACCCTTACATTGCAGAATAAATTCAAATAGATTTATAAGACTAATTTAGATTATTATAAGATCCACAGAGAGATTCTAGATAGGGGACTATGAGGAGTAATTTGAACACAAATATTACAGTGGAGTGGGATTGGGAAATGAGGGGGGTGGGTAGTTATAGATAATGTGGGTAAATTGATTTAATATTTTTATACATGAACCTTGGAAATATGGGTTGTGGAAAAAGAAAAAACAGTGGAATAACCAAATAATTAATTCTTGGTTTTTGAATATAAGACATTTTTTTAATATTTTAATGAGTTTGAAACAAAAATACATTATTTTTTGTTATTTTGGGCATGTAAATGAATGTTTTTTATAATATATTATTTTTAAATCCATAAATGATATTTTATTGTTTTGAAAGTTTATTATTGATTTAGAAAATTATTTTAATTCATTAAATACTTAACATTAATAAATCACAAATATTTGGTTGTGTATTCAATTTATTTAATTATTAAATCAATTTAAAATTATTATGATATAATAATACTTATAGTATTTTCAAATTATAAAACAAAATATTCTTAAAAATTAAACAATGTACACAATTTTAAAAAAATTAAAAATTAAAAATTTCTACTTGATTATTTATTATATAATTCCACTTTTAAGGAAATAAGTTTTTATCTTTGGGGAGTTTAATTATTGAATAAAAAACTGATGTATTTATTAATCAAGAATATTGGGAAAAATTTAAAAATTATTTTTTATTTTCTTTAAATATTATTATCTAATATATTTATATATATAAGTATAATTACATTGATATTCATTGGTAAATATAAATTATTATTATTTATATTATTTTCAATTTGTTTTATTCATTTGATGAACCAATTGTTTGCATCTTTGTAATACTACTATAACAATATTCAGATTTAAAATGATCATATTTCAATGGTTAAATTCCCAATAGCCCGGTTCTAATGGCCATATTCCCAGTTGTTAAATTATTCATCATATATAATTTATCATGAATATATAATTTATATACATATATATCTTCTATACCCTCTCCATTTCTATGTTTTCTATTTATCGGTCAAATAATAATTTATATCATACACTTGTCAATCTTCCTCTTGTATGATCTTCTAGGGTTCATACTTATAGTGATTCTACATATTGTTAATGTGGTTTTTGGTAATTTTCATGTACATTGTAATATATTTAGCTACCAAGTTTCTCAAATTCATTTCTTTTTATTTTTAAATTTTGAGGAAAGAATAAAATATACCTTGTACAATTTGTTTTCGTAGAGTTCTTAAATATAACGATCAGATAATAGGTGTTACCTTTTTAGCCATTAAAATATTTCATTCATGAAATTTTGGTTATACATCAATACATGAATAAATATGGGTAACACCCCTTATTATTTCCTTAGGAACTCACGTTTAATCCTCCAACTTTTGATTTCGAAAATTTACTTTCAGAAGATGGGTTGTTCAATTCCTCGACATTTTTTCTATAATGTCATGAATTTGGGATAGATCCTAATTACCAGAAAAATCATGTTCAAGATCAATATATTTTTTGGTTAAAATATATATATAACATATAATATATACTTATTTATCATCGCATTATAGAATAATCAATGGGAATTCAAGAGTTTTATGGAAAAGATAAGTGATTAACCACAACCCAAATTTTATCCATGGCATAAAATAGACCAATGTAACTTAGATTTAACATTACATTATTCCTAAAACTATTTAACCACTTTTTATGGTGAAATATTCATGATTACTTGATCACTTATTTAGAACTCAAAGTCCTATTGTAATAATGGGTGACTAAGTCCAAAATTTACCAACACTTTTGAATTCCATACCATGTTTATAGTAAATAATGCATGATGTTTAATTTCTACTATAGTGTATAAATTTCTACATCTACAATTTAATGGTAATTTCTGAAAATTAATTTTCATATCAAAATGATAGAGCATATCTGTGGCTGTAATGAGAACCTCAAGGTACTATGATATTAATCTTAAATAAATGTCATAATTTCTAAATACATCATACATACTAGAATCCATTGATATATGACTATAAGGTGTTAGGGGATCATAATCATTGATACTTTTTATCATGATGTTATCACATGGTGATCTCTAGTGGTTGAGATCATGAGGACATACCCACTAATAGGAGCACCACATTTTTGGGGTGTCATTGGTGGTTCCAATCTATGGACATATAAATTAGTCTCAGGAATTTTGTTCATTATCAATGTGTTCTATTTGATCACATACATTGGTGTAAGGGAAAAACCATGAAAATGAAATGGTGGTTAGAAATCTTGTGTCTGGTGTGTCATTGATGGTATTACAATTATTGACATATGAAAATTTGTTTTCCACTATCGAGTTGGGGAAGTAATTTTTTTTTCTGGTTGACCATCATGTTAGTATCATAAAAAATATTTGGGTATGTTATTTGAAGTTAAATAAATCTAGATAGATCAACTAATAATAATTTAATAATATATTATGAGAAAATGGTTGTTTCTTAATTATGGGATATCTAACTACAAAGATAATATATGACACAATGCATGTTTTTAGGTTGGTTATTATTCTATGACTATTCCTTATCACTTTAGGGGTATTTGGGTTAATGGAATTCCATATTATTCTATGAATAATATTCACTAAAATCAAGAAAAGGTCATAGAGGGTCACACACTATTTGGTATTCAAAAATCATTCCTATTCTGGTGGATGTGAATATAATACTTTATGGTCCACACCATTTGGGCTTAGTATTTTTCTAAGGATGTAAGGATGCCAATGAATAAATAAATTCATATTATTAAAATTTAGAAAAATTAGAAGTGAATTAATATATTAAAATTACTTATAAGTGTTTATATAAATTCATGGAATAATATTATATAAAAGAATACTATTTTTTTGTTCTAGGTTCAATTAATATATGCGTGAATTATGATTTAAGTTAATGATTTTTGTTTATAACATAATATATTTAATATATATTATAGGAATATGATAATAAATAAATAATATTAATAATTCAATGGAAATTTTCATTATTATTTATTAATATCTTATTTAGTGGGAATTTTATTTCTAAGGGAGAGGGAACACTTTCTTGGAATTGGTCCACTGATTATATAAGCAGAAGCATGGGCTTATACTAGTAACTATTCATTTTTTCATAACCATATACTATCTCTCCACTCCAACTATATTGTGAGGTAATCTCTCAATCCAAGTGATTAGATCGAGCGTATCTCCTTACATTGAAAGAAGATTGATGTAGTGATAATAGGGATGTTGATAAAATTTTAGGATTACCATGATTGAAACCTAAATTTAATGATTCAATCTACTTCATATTTTTAATGTGTGAGTTGATGATATAGAGGGATTATTATTTGGATAATTTGAGAAGTGATTGATTGTGAAATTCAGATATCTATAATTGAGTTAGATCGAAATAGGTATGTTTTTTATTTATTTTCTATGATTAAAAAAATACATGTGGGATCCTGAGACTGTATTGAGTCTTAGATCACTAGAGATTATAAGTTCCATCTCTCTAGTGATAATTGTTGTTTAAAAACCCATTCCCACTAGCTTACATTGTATTCCCTAGTACCAAAAAGTCCCTCCTTAAATGAAGATAATATATTTTATATTTAATATGAGATGTGTTAATTTGATTCTATATATCTCTCACCTTCTCAGCTTTATCTTATATGAGTTCTGGAAAAAAATTCATCCATTCTCAAACATAATCCCAAAATGTTAGAGTAAAAAATATCTTCACATTCAAGGAAATATAGGGTTCCATTTGTATTCTTGAGTGGGAAACATCTTTTTATTATAAAAATTAAAATTGAGTTAAGTAATTGGGCCAAGATCATAGGTAGTCGGGACAACATGACCTTGACATATCCTCTATGGTTGGCTTCTTTTAGACAATCCATACGTTTGAATATGATAGGCTGTTATCAAAAGTACCTAAGTGTTAAATGAATATTAAAAGCTACTCCAATCTTTTTATGTGAATCAAGGGTCATGAAAAGATAAAATAGATAAAGTTTCCTCATAATGTCTCATGATATCATTTATATAGATTCATGTATGATTTTCAAGGGGTATATCCTACCTTATTACTATGAAATTTTTAAACATGGTATGGTGATCTATATTAATTAATATAGTATGATTTCTCTTAGATGTATTGGGTATCCTATTAACAAAGTAAATTTTCAATTTTATAACAACCACAAAGGTATAGGGTGAGGATTCATGACATCATTTGATGTCACCTATCAACCTTTATATTTTAAAAAACTATGAATATATACACATAATAAATAATTTCCTACATACTTTTATCCTACTATATGTTCTATTTTAGATCACTACACATATATGAACTATGAGGGTTTATAGATATGTTTTATCTTTGAGAATTATTTAGTAACTTCCCCCTTAGTTTTAGTACTGATGGTACACATAATCTCCCTTTGAATTTCATTACACCATATTCCTAGATAAACTCTTTCAATTTCCAATCATTTATTTGTTTTTTATATTTCAAACACCCTTTTCATATTTTTGAGAGTTAATTCTTTTCACTAGTATTATGTTTGGTAAATTACCTAAAAAATGAATAATGTATCCCCACCCATAATTACCAACATCTTGCATATAGGATCCTTTTTTATCCTCATCGTTGACATTACCCCATGTTAATTTCTAATAAATGTGTCATCTAACTTGATTTCCTTCTTTGGGTGGTATTGTATTGAAAATATTATTATATAAGTTATTATATCTTTCTACTTCTCTACATTTTAATATATTTAAATTTAAATGTTTATATAAACTTTTTTTGATACATATATAAGTAACATCATTCACTATAATAGTTATGCCACTTTATTTTCAAATAAAATATTACGGCTTCCTGTTCAAGATCTTAAGTTGGATAGTTATTCTCATGGATCTTGAATTACTCTGATGCATAAGAAATTACCTTATCATTATGTAAAATGGAACATTATAATCTTTTTTTGATACATCACTGTATATAAAATAATCTTCTATTCCCAATATTGGTGATAACATTTGTTCATTGATTAATATTTTAATTAGTTCCCCAATAATTTCCCTACAATCCTTATACTATATGAGTCTAACACCACTACATGTTATCTTGGATAATATATTATATAATCATTCCAAATTTATAAAATATCTCCAATAATATTTAGAGAATATAAGGAAACTACATATCATAATAATATTTATTGATGTGGATTATTTTTAATAACATTTTTCTTTGTGGGAATAATTGATATTCCTTATGTGGAGACAATATGAATAAGAAAAGACACATGTTGAAACCAAAATTCACACTTACTAAATTTTTCATATAGACCTTTTTCCCTTAGAGTCTTATGACAAATCATTAAATGATCTTTAAGCTCTTCATGGTTCTCAAATAACATCAAAATTCCTTAAAAAGAACAGTCATAAATTTATTAATATAATAATTGAATACTATCTTTACATGTTTGATTAAAATCTTGGGTTTATTATTTTCCATAAAATAAATTATTGTAAATTTGAAATTCCCATAACTTATCTTGATCATGGTATTTATAATATCATCCTTATTTAGTTTTTATTAATGATTTCTATAACATAGATTATCCTTGTAGAAGTACTCAGCCCCATGAAGTTGATCAAATTAGTCATAAAGTAATGTTAATGGATATTTGTTCACATCAATTATGGCATTAATTTACCTAAAAATAATACATAATCTTGTAGATTAATCAATACTATTCACAAATAGAATATGTTCTCCCAAAGGTGAAGCAATAGGGCCAATAAAACACTTATCACAATACTCTTGTAGTTTTTCTAATGCCAAAAATTCCACTAGAGTTATATTATAGGGGATTTAGATATGTGATTTTAATTATAGATAAGTTCAATAAAGAATTAAACTTCAGGATTATTGTGTTATCTATGTAATAAATCAGGGAACATGCTAATATATTTCTTCATAATAGACACATATAATGTTATAAGTATATATTCTTTCATGGATTCATGTTATCTAAGAATATTATTAAAGAGACCTATTAGGGGTTGATTACATATTTTTCATGATGATTTAGTCTAACCTATGAAGGAACTGTCTTTCATTTATCCATCACAAATCTTAATATTTTTCTCTAGGTAATAATATTTTACTTTATAATTTTTAATCCATACAATGATTATATCAATTTCAATCATTGGTATAACAACAAAGCCCACCAATTTTTGTAATTTTATGAGTCATAATGGGAACTAAAAAAATCCACCATTATGGTAGTGATATTCCCACTTGAAGTCTAAATTGAAAAAAATGTCATATTAAGGTGAATGGGAAATATCAAATTATATTATAAAACTTATTGGATATAAATGAATGTGAAGATCTAGATTGAAATAAGTATTTAAAAATAATTGAGTCTATGATAAAGTTACATCAAACTATATTTTTAGGAACATTAACATCAGTTGTAATGATCAAATATGCGTATACATTCTCTATTAAACATGTCTAGGGTATATTATCTTTAATCGAGGGAAATTTATATGAATAATATTCAATATCCTTGCAATTGAATCATTGGAAAGTGGAAGATTATCTATTTCCTTTTCATTCATGATAATTTTATATTTTATTTTTAAACATGGAGAATACTATAAGGGATTTTTAACAAGTCATATACTCTTTAATTTGACAGTTATTTAATGTCCAAAAATTCCATAGTTCCATTCACTTCCTTTCTTTAATTTCATTCAGTATAGATCTCGGCTATTATTTTCATCTCAAGATTCCCTTTTAATGTAAATGAATTTGACATATACTTATTAGTATTGATGGTACTAGTTGAAATATAATCATACAATAAATATGTTTGGAGGACTAGTTCTCTTAAAAGAAAAAAAATTAATTCATATAATAAGAAGTATATATTTATTTTATTTTAGGGATCATAATCTCCAATATTCATCAACACCCTTACAAAGTTAGCTTCATACTCATCAAAATATTCCTCCTAATTTTTTATAATGTTTATAAATTTCCCTTCCATGTTAGATAAGAGATCAAGTAAAAAATACTTTTCAAAGAATATCAATAATAAATTAATCCATTCTATTTTAATTAACTCATAGTTGTTCTTATCATTTTGAATTATTGACCATCATTGGCCAATGTTTCCCTTTAAAAGATAGAAAACCATGATAAAATTATCACTTTGACTACATCCCAATGAAATAAAGGTATTCTTGTGTGGCTTGACCCATTGCTATTCTCGTAATTGATATGTGGTTACACTAAAATATGGAGGTCTCATATGTATATATTGTGATCCAGATTTTTTAGATTGTGATAAGGATAAATAGGGTGTTCTATATGTGAAAATTTATTTTATTTAACTTGGATTAACTACCCTAATATATTCATAATATATCTATATCTAACATCATATCTCTTGACTTGATTAGGATATAAATATAAAGAATGATTATGGGTGTTAACATAATTTTTTTCCCATTATCCCACACTTATATATAGGGGTATATACTTTATTTCATTAGTATCACTATGAATTAAAAATAAAATAATAATTTCTATGATTTCTTTATAAATTAGTGTTACGTAAAATATAAATGTTTCTATAAAATCCTATGGGTTTGAAAAAGGTTCTAATTGTTGAACTAAGTTATTCTAAATATAGTTCTTAAGGTTTTTCCAAAATTTCTTAGATACTAACCATAAAACCCCAAAATATAGTACCATAGAGTTAGTGGTTAATTTATAACATTGATATAGAATACATTATTCACAATAAAGAGTATCAACCAATTTAGTTGTCTTAAGTAACTAGTCATATAAATGACTTTTACATCACATTGTAAACAAAAAATATTTCATCTGAATAAATGATTTTTTTATTCTTCTTGTGATTCATTATTCATATATAGTATTCATATTATTTCCTACAAAAATTGAGAAATAATATAACAGGTGAGATTATATTCTTAATAATAGGTATAGTGCAAAAGAAGATATCAAAATATTACTACGTAATAATTTATAGGGAAAGAATAAATAATAATAACTATTTAAAAATGAGATTAAAATGTAGGAATTAAATTTCCATTGATAATAAATAAATTCATGGATCATAAAAACAAATCATCTAGATATGGGGACCCATAATTCCAAAAACCACAAACATATAATCATGGGATTGGGGCTAGAAATCTTATATTAAAGATAATTATTCTTCCATTTCCAAGTCTTAGATGCCTCATGAGACCTACCAGTGCACTATGGGGATATATAATTTTGGGACACACCCTTCACATTAAATTCTAATGAATATTTACATTTCAAAAATCATTACACGGAATAATATTCATAGGATAAAGAATATAAAAAAACTTAACTTATAAGATATGAGGTATAACTTATATTATTTTCCTATATAAAAGAAATAATTTTATGGAATTAAATTATTTTCCCCAATTAAGGATTTAATAAATTTATGTGTTTTAAATCCTTGAATGATAACTATTGATTAAAAATGTCAAAAAAACAATCTAACATGTTAATAATAAGTTATTATAGTTATTGGATGTTCAAAAAGACTAAAATAATTTAGTTGTCATGGAAGGGTATTCATAAATATTAGAGATCAAGTAAATGAGAGAAAAATCCATAAAAGTAGCTATAAAGGTTCATAGAAATAATCTCTAGATCATCCCACTAGTATTATCAAAGATGGTGCACAGTAAGGTCTCATTTACTGTTCAATGGAATAACAACTAGGATATAACCATCCAACAATTTACAGGGTTATAAACCAAGATGAATTTCTTCCAAAACAATATAACATTGTTTATATCAATTCATGGATTTATTTTTTAGAATGACACACATTTACTTTACCAAAATTTTAGAATTATTTTATAGATATTAGATAGTTTAATAATTATAACATCTTATAATGGAAGTATATGATAGGTAATGATTAAATATCATTGATTAGATAATAATAAACATAATAAAATGGATCATAATAACATTATTTCTTGAAATAGATAGGAATTTATAAGTATTGAAAAAATACAATAGGAGGAAATATTTATAATCCTTAATTCAGTATAGTAACATGTTAGACAAAGGTAATAATGTGAGAGGTAAGAAATAAATAACTGGATATATTGAAAATGGAATATAATAAAATGAAATTAAAATCATTTCATCATAATAAAGGGAATATTAAAAGACAATATAAGAATGGGATTGAAATTGTAAATGAAATAAGAGGATTGGGAACCCTTACTTATGCATTTTAACATCTTATTAACTAGATATAATTAGAGTTTTTATTTAATATCCGATTGAAAATATTTCAAATTGTAATGGAATTCAGATAATTCTTCTATAGTTAAAGGACGATTAATAGAAAATATTAAAAATTAATTTGAATTGAAAATGATATACGAGGATTAGAAATCCTTACTTTACAATAATGATTTTAAAGCATTGGAAGAGCACCATAAAATCTTGTTAGTACCTTATAGAGACTACAAAGAGAGAAATGCGAGGTTGGATTTGCTCACAAATTTTGGAGTGGAGATGAATGTGAAAATGTATAGGTATTTACAGAAAATCCAATTTAATTGGTTATTAATTTCTAACTATAATCCATGGAATTATAGGCTATAAAAAATGGATAACCATGGATTCGATTCATGATTTTGGAAGATTTTTTTTTTAATTTTATAATGAGATTAGATCTAAAAATAATTATTTTTTGTTACCTTTCCTATGTAAATGAATGTATTCCTCAATATATTGTTGTTAAATCCTTAATTTATATGTTGGACTTCGGAAAGTAAATTATTGGTTTAAAAAAGTGTCACATTCATTAAAATAATTAATAATAATTAAATGAAATATAATTTGATGATGATTCAATTTTTTTATTTATAAAATCATTTTTAATTCATTATGAAGTCATAACACATATTTTATATTTGTGTCATACTTCACTATTCTTCCAAAATTTTACTATGTTGAAAAATTATGAAAACATATTATTTTATTTTATTAATTTTATCAAATATATGTTTATAATTATGTCACAGTTCATTTTTCAATATACAATATTACTATTTATTATTAATATTTTTTAGTTCATTTATTGATTAATCTTTTTGTATCAATATTATGTTACAATTACAATGGTCAGATTTCTAATAGTCAAATTCCAACTGTCATATTTTCAATGGTTATATTCCAATGATTAGATTCAAAATTTTCATATTAATCCTTATGTATAAATCATTGTAAATCCATACTTCATATATGTCTCTTATATTCTATAACATGTATTTTTCTATAATTGTTTCTATTATAATAACATTGTATCTTGTATGTCTATAATTATTACTCATGTAGGATCCTCATAAGTTCATGGTTATGGTGCAATCAAATATTTCTAGTTGTTTTATGTTACTTGTTTTTTCCATTTTAATGAATTTAATTAGCTAATTTTTTTGTTGTTTTTTGATTATATTTTATCATTATGTGTAAATAATAAAATATACCAGGTGAAATTATTTTTTTAAGAGAATATTTATTTATAATGGTATAATATTGGATGTTACAATATCCTCCCTTAAATAATTTCATCATTGAAATTTGGGGATTACATTAATACATTAAAAAATGGGGGTGATTTCATCATTACTTCCTCAATCCCACATGTGGCTTTTTCCAAATTCAAATATATCTTTAATACTTTTATAAGATAGTATGTTTGACTCTGCAAAAGATACTCTATAGTCTCAACAATTTTTCCTAGATCTCCATTATTGGACAAGTGAGGTTTGATCTCAATATCATAAGTGGCTAATAGAAGTTAACGTTCATAACTAAGATTAATTAGAATTAATACATGGAAGAACCAATGAAAATTAGAGGTATTTATTTGTAAATCTTAATGAGAAGCCACATATCAATTTATCTATAAGATCAAAAAATAAATTATAAACAATACACAAAACTTTATATTCTTCCCAAAACAAATAAATACCTGCCATGGTGATACCTTCAATAATTCATGATCACTTACATTGAATTCCAAGTCTTAATTCTTATTATTAGAACAATGTTTTTATTTTCTCTGTGTTATCTTAAAATGATTGTGCACATCTCACATGTTTTTAATTGTTTACTATATGAGTTTTGGACCAAATAGATTCCTTTATCCGAGCATTATCCTAGAAAATTGTATTATGATATCTCTTCCCATATATGGCCACAGAGGGTTCCATATATATACCTAAGTGGAAGATATTTTTTATGAAAGTTCAATTAGAGGTATGTAAAGGTCCCACGATCCCCAGAACCTGAGTGAATAAGAAATCGTCATATCCTATATTTTTTGGATGGTACATTAAGGATACCCATATATTTTAGGCTGATTGGTGGTTCGTAAAAGTATATTTTTGTTATGATCATTTTGGTGTACCCTCCAAAATTTTGTTGTAAAGAGATGGTCAATATATAACAACACAAAAATTTTAAAATATAAAATATGTTTATAAAAAATGAATTGTAGTATATACTAGGTGTTTTTAATATAATATTTATTAATATGAATTATAGTTCTAGGAAAAATTTCTTTCAAATCTTATGATAATATATTCAGGAAATAATATTTTATTAGAATTATATGTTATAAGAACTAAGGTTACTATGATATTTAATTTATTATTCTTGTAAAAAATATACGATTTGAATAATGAATATATTTGGAAATTCAAATGATTACATTTTATAAATATGTAATATATATATATATATATATATATATCTAATTTAATAATTATGATTTTAAATATATTTATATTTTAGGATTATAAATTTTGACGTATTTTTTTATAAATATAAAAGTTACATTTTTGTTTTAATGATTCAATGATAATAACAATAATAATAATAATAATAGAAAAAATATTACTAATTGGAGGGAAAAATATTTTTAATGGAAAGTATATTATTATTTTTAAGATAACATATTATGTATTTGTTTTTTTATATTTTGAAATTATAAATATATATAATTATATTCTTATAAAAAAATATAACACATAGAAAAACAGGTTTTATGAAAGAAAACCCAGCGGGATTGATTTAAGAAATGGGGTGACCAAACATAAGGGATTCGGGAAAATGATGTAGAGGGTGAGTGAAATGTGGCAAATATAAATCTGGGTAGAGGAATCAAACACATAGGTGAGTTTGGATCAAAGGCTTGTGATAGGTGGGAGACCACAATCATAGATGAGGAAGAAAATTGAGCGCTACTATAAGAGATCCAAAGTGGTTTATGTTTTGGATACTATTGTGGATAAAAATACATATTTTCTATTTCATATCATTTTCAACCTATGTGAGGTAGTTTTTTGTTTTCTTTTGTAGATGTATGACTGATCCCCGCACATGTTTTTCATATTATTCAATTTTTCCACTATATTATTTTTAAGAAATTGAATATTATCTTCCTATTGTTTTTAATTAGCGGTATATTCAATTTATTCATGTTATTTTTTTATTAAAATCAAGTAATTAATTTTGGTTTGAATAATTTTTTCGGTTATCCCTATGATAATCGTTTTAAATTGTTTTTTTAGAATGTCTTATGCCCGGTTTTTAATATTATTATATGGATTTTATCTCAATCAGAGAAGCCATTATAAAATTAACCATCATTTTTTAATTCATTGAATGTGTCATGCAACATAGTTGTTGTTTTTTGTTTACAAGTAGGCTAAATAGTTATAGAATTCTAAATAAATAAAACCTTATCTTTCTACTCAAATATAAGACCATACCATTTCCTCTACCCTTTTCATTCATTATTTTTCATTTTTTATGGGATCCAATGACTTGGATTCATCAAATTCATTATTTTAGGTATGGGATTAGTTTATTTATTTATTTATTTTTGTTAAAGATAATAAATTATGATTTTTATTTACATATAAAGGTTGTGTTTTTATCAAAATTATTTTTTAATTTTTTATTCATGTTATATATTCTTTAATATATATATTTTCATTTATATGTTTTAATTTGAATTTATTTTAATTTTGTTAAAATGGATTTTTATTTAGATTCTATAAAAGTATTTATGAACGAAAAATATAATGGTTGGTATAGGTATTTAATGAAATTTCAAATTATTAAGGTATTATTCTAGGTATGATTTTTTTATGAATTTTTAGGTTTAGATTTTCCCTGATTTCAATTATTATTTAATTCGTAAAGCTATATTTATATATATATATATATCAAATATTTATTTTAAAAATCTATGTGATGGATGTTTATTTATTTATTAATTAATTAATAAGTAAGGAGATTTTTATATAAAATAATCTTATTGTCATAACTTTTATATATTTTTATTTTATACACGGGGATTTATATTCTTATTTAAGGATGTAAATATTTTTATTTTAAAAGGCTATGTTAAAAAAAATTATCAAAAAAAATTTGTTTTCAATTTAAAAATTAATCTTTAATGCAGTCATAACTATAAAAATAATATTAATATTAATATTATGATTACTAAAAACTATATAAGCCACTAAATATTACATTGTGTGAAATTATTATTTCTGAATGAGTGTGCATAGCAATCAAAACACATTATAATGTTATATGAATTGAAACTGAGGTTGTGAAATTTCCATATAGTTTTGGCCATACTGTTTGAATAACATCAACATTACATTCATTATTAATAATCTCTTGATCACAATTTATATTTTAAGGCATGGATCTGAAATTATTAAGTACAAATATTTCTCTAAGATTTAAAATGTTTTATGGAAAATTGGTTGTTGATAATGTTTTGTGTGTATAAAAATATTCTCATACTTGAAAATCGTTATTGTAAATTATAACAAGTTTGAAAAAGATTTAATGAAATATTTATGATAAACAAAAATATTTAAGAAAATGTTTTAAAAAAAGAAGAAGATTCCTATCAAAATAATCGTAAATGAGTCGGTAGTAAACCCACTACATCAAGGGGAGCTGTCTTAAATGTGATATTATTATGTGGACTAATAAATTTTACAATATCTTTTTAGTTTATCTATAATTCATATAAATATATTTATTTTTCAAATGAATTTCTAGGAGAGATCGAATTTATTTTCAAATAAAAAATTTAAATAAATGATAATTATTTTTTTGAAATATTCAAAAATTCATTTGTTCTATATAAATTATATATATATCTATAAATTTGATATAAAATGTTTTTAATATCTTTAAAATAGATTTTTATAAAATTCTTATTACCTTTTTTTGAAACCCCTTTATTGGGAAATTACGCTATCACATTGTTATAAATTATTTTCTTTAAAATATAGTAAATTTATCTAAAGGCATTCCTTCTCTTTTAGAGTTAGCACAGTCAATGAAATTTAGTAATTTTATCTACTTTTTTAAGTTTTATAATAATTGGTAATGTACTTATATATTCCTCTAAAACCAATCCAAAACATTTCCGGGTTTGTAAAATGCTCTGGGTTTTTTTCAGTTGTCCTAATTAAAAAAGTCCCATCATTTTTAAATACTGAACACAGAAGCATGGATTCATATCTTTATAATATATATCTGAGAGATTGTTTAGATAAATTTAGAGATTTGATGTTATATTTACAGTGGATTATAAATGATTCGGAGTTGTAGATTTTATTAGTTATAAATATGGAAATTCATATTTTTTTAGCAAATATGATGAACGATGGGGGAGGGTGTAATTATATTAATAGGGGGAATAAAGAAACATCCTAAAAAATTTAAAATATTATATATATTTGTAAAAAATTGATTTGTTTTATAAACAACGTGTTTTTTAAAATAATATTAATTTATATCTATTATAATTTTATTTTATTCTTCAAATTTTATGATATTAATTTCATGAAATAAGATTTGATTTTTTTCTATGTTATAAAATAATGTTGTTAATCTGATATTTATTTGATTATATTTGTAAAAAATAAATGTTTTGAATAAATAAATCTATTTGGAAATTAATGTGATTACATTTTATAAATTTGAAATAATATATATATATATATATATATAATATTTATGATACTAATTATAATTAAAAAAAATTACATTATAATATCTGACATATTTTATCATATATTTGAAATTTATTTATTTTTTAATATTTTAATGAAATTAATAATAATAAAAATATTAATAGTAATTATCATAATAATAAATAGGCTAGAAATTTTTTTATAAGAAAATTATTATCAATATTATTAAGATTACATTTAAATTTTTATTTTATAAAATCTTGAAATAATATATATATATATATATATATTTATATTATTATAAAAAATATTAAAACTAAAAAAAGTTTGTAATAATTGACCCTAGAGGGGATTGATTTCCCAAATTGGTAGACCGCATACATGTGATTTGAAAAGAATATATAGAGTGCGAGTGTGATTAGGTCAAAATCAAGTTAGATAGATGAATCGACTATAGATGAGAGTTTTGATCGAAGGCTATTTCTCGAAGGGAGGCCTCAATATTGGATGAGAAAGAGGACATATCACTTCTATAGAATATCCAAATTAGTTTTGGGTTTGGTTAAAGAGAAGTATGGAAACTATGATTTTATCTTTTGGATATTCTTTAACTTATGTGGGGTAGGTTTTTTTCTTCTCAATGTGTCCATATCATCCAAAAATATTTTTCATATGTTCGTCCAATTCATCAATTTTTCCATTGTATTTTTTGTTGGAACATGTTTATTGTCCACATGTTATTTTTAAATTTTATACCATCACATTAATTTTTTTTATTTTTGATTATAAATAGAAAATAATTCATTTTTGGTATAAAGATGTTGTTTTGGATAACCTCTTATCATCATTATAATTTTTCCAAAATTGTGTGTTTGTTTTAAATTTTTTTCTGTGGATTTTATCATGATGCTTCACAAAGAAGTCGTTGTAAGAGTAACCATCACTTTTTCCAATATATTGAATATATACTTCTTCATAATGTATATATATATATATATATATTATTTCTTCATAATGAGATAAAATTTAGGTTTTTTAACTTGAGTCACTGACTTTTACTTCCTTACTTCAATAAGAAATTTATTCCATCTATTTTTTAAAAATATTTGAAACCCTTCAGATTATCTAGTTTTTTTTTTGATTTCTCTAATGATAGTCCAAATATATACACAATACTATATAAATTAAACTTCTCTTCCTACTCCCATAGAGTACCATTCCATTTCTGCAAACTCCTTTCTATACATTTTCACTATGTCTAGAAACAAAGATCATTCCATTATCTCATTTATTATTTAAGGTAAGTGACTTATTTATTTATTTATTTATTTTTAATGAATTATGTAAATTAGTTATAATGATTATATGTAATGGATATGTATTTGTATAAATTATGTTTTAATTTTGAATTCACGTTAAATCTGTTGTGACATATTTTTAATAATTAATTAATAATTTAACGTAATCTAATGGATTGCTTTTATTTTTAATTTAAATCTTATAATTTATGTTTTTAACATCAATTTAAAATTTTTTATTGGAATTATTTATTTTACCAAATTATTCTATTTTTCATTAGTTTATTTTAGTGTAATGTATGTGTATTTACATGTTTTAATTTGAGTTTATTTTAATTAAATTTTAAGTTATTCATTTATTTTGGTTAAAATTATTTATAAATGAAACTAAATTTTGTTCTATATGTATAACATTATGTTTCAAATTATTTTGGGACTCATTCAAATATTATTTTTTTATGTTTTTGTAAGGGAGTATTTTCCGTGTTTTCAATTTTGGTTTAAGGCCTAAAGATTTATATATATATAATATTTTGTTTTTAATTTTATTTTATAGATGTAATTATATTTTTTCATTATTTAATAAGGAAGTCAATTTTTATTTTAAATTATCTTATGAATTTCAGTCTTATAAAATATTATTTTTTGTAAAAGGATGTATATTCTAATTTACATGTGAGAAAAATTTTAATATATACTCACATGTCCACAAAATATTATTTTTATCAAAGACAATTATGTTTTCAAATTTGAAATTAATATTTTATGTATTAAAACCATATCAAATACTAATATTATTATTATTTTGATTATTATAAATTATAGCATCTTTTAAATATTACATTATATGAAATTTTTATTTCTAAACGTCTACGCATAGTGCGGTAATAATGTTATCATGTTATTTGAATTGAAATTAAGGACATCAAATTTTCATATATCCATGGCCATGAGTTATGCATAACATTGACAATCTATGCATTAACAAAAAAACATTGATCATAATGTATCATGACATTATTGATATAGAACCTTGTTTTATTTTCCAAGGTGGTGGTTTAATAAAAAATATTTGTCTTTACGTTATCATAGCCATCTCAATTTTCTTATGTCAATCTCATTCTATGTGAAGAGATGCATCATACATTTAGGATCATTATATGCCACATCTTACCCTCAAAGGTAGTGCCACCATATTTTCATAGAATATTTTAAAAATACCATTAAGATATCTTGAATTTGATATTTAATCTTATGTTTCTTTAACTTTATTGATTCATAATTAATAATACTATCATTTGGTATAAGTAAATTCACTAGATAATTTTTTGATGCCAAAATTTATATAAAAAAACTTACTTTCCAGATGGTAATGTCCATTCCACTTCATTGATTAGTCTTTTATTTAGTTCCACAAAGCATTCCTCACAATCCTAAGACCATTTGAATTTAATGGATTTACATGTCATCTTTCCCAATAATTTATCTAATCTGGAATTATTTTTAAAAAAATAATTGATAGGAACCAGGCATGCTAAGGAAACTACATATCTCTATAATATTTTTTGACATGGGATATTATTTAATCAACTTTGTCTTTATAAGGTCAAATAAAATTATATATTTGGAAACAATATGACCAATAAAAGACAATTTTTTAATCCAAAATTAACACCTACTAAATTAACCACATAATCCCATCTCACTTAAAGTCTAAAATAATATTTGAAAAATGATATTAATTCTCTTAAAAGGTATTAAAGTACATAAAATGTCAACAATAAAGAACAATATGAATTTAGACAGTAACTAATTTAAAAATATATTCATAAGTTCTATAATAATACATTTTTCATTCATTATAATGAAAGTAATTATTGTAAACTCATAATTACCATTCATTTTATAGAAATCGATATTTAGTATATCATCCTTATTGAGTTTTAATTAATGATAATGAGAACATAGAAAAATCATGGAATATTCTATGCCTGTTAAAGTTGATAAAATAAATTATTAATTCAAGGAAATAGATATTTTTTCATCATATTGATGACATTGATTCAACTATAGTTAATTCATAATCTCATAGATCAATCGGTTTTAATTATAGATAGAATATGTTTTCACTAAGGTGAAACACGAGGGTGAATGGAATCCTTATAACAAAACTCTTGTATTTTTTTAATTCTCCTAATTACACAATATATACTTCATAAGGTCTATGATAAAGGATTTGAATTAGGGATAATATCAATAGATAATTAAACATAACGATTATAAGGGTATTAAGGTAATTCCAATAGGAATAAATAAACTTATTCCTCTCGATATATACATCCCCAATTATAAAGACATATTCATTCATGGATTAATCTTGTATAATAATTTAATTAATGAGTGTTATTGTGGGTGGACTCAAACATGATAAATGTTTTGTATAATCCCCTCTAAAGAAAAGGTATTCGATATTAGAATAAAAAAATCATAATATTTTTATTGTAATAAAAAAATTTCACAATATAATTTTAAATAAAATCTATAAAATGTATTATATCAATGTAAACCATAGGAATACAAATCAAGTATACAAATAGTGTAATTATATGAGACATAATGAGGACTGAAAAACACGTCCTTATTATTGTAGTGTTTCTACTAGTATCCTTGATTGATTAATCCCTTCATAATGTGATAGTGAAAAATCTAATTCTATTAGAAACCAAGGAATATATAAAATATATATAATAACCAGAATGAAATGAATGTTTAAATAAATTTGAGTTCATTTTTAAGGTACCTACCACCACATCTTTGGGCACTACGTTTTCAACTATAGTGATCGCACAATCTTATCCACTATCCATTGGCCTCTTTTGGGGAATATTTCATTGATTATTGGTGAATTTGTTTTGAATAATAGCCTATATATTTTTTATTGAATAATTTTTCATTTATATATTCTCTCATGGCATTGAATTCATGATCTTTATTTCCTTTATCTCAACAATTTTAGAAAACACTCTGGGAATTTAATCATTTCCCATTGTGATTATTCATATTGTCACTACATGTAGGAAAATTTAAAATTTTACTATTTTAAATTCATGAATTCCATTAAACATAGTGATAAACCATCTCCTTTTATGATGTTAACTTTTAAATTAAATTAAATAGATAACATATACTCAGTATCAATTTCTCTAGTTACAATTTTCTAATATTAAGAAAATGTTTGAGAGAGTAGTTCCCTATAAATATTTGGTTTTAATTCATCAAATAATTGATCAATATTTATTTTCGGATATTGTATTTAATACCCATAATTATTCACTAACATTTTAATTTATCTTTATACTATTTCTATTATATTAATATGTTTCCTTTCTATATATGTTTTTTACAAGGAAAATAATTTTTTTGAAGAATATCAATTTAAGATTATTCAATTATATATCTTATGAATCAACTTTATTCTTATTTGTTTTTTAATCAATGATCACCACTAGTAAACATATCATTTCAATTAATAGAAAAATATGATATAATTCACCATATCACTATAGCTGAAGTTAAGTAATAACATCAATAAGGGATTTATTGATTACTTTTCAACAATGGGATTAGTGGTTCCACTAAAATTTGAAGTTGGATTACATATAAAGTGACCCAATGTTGTCAAAAATTATTTAGGTGAATCAAATTTCTTCAAACATAGAAATTTATTTATCATAATCTTGTTTAATTATGATAATATATTAACAATTAGTTTTTCTCCAACACTAGATATTTTGACTTGATTGGGAGGGAAATATCTACACCAGTTTTGGGTGTTGACAATGTTTCTATTTCTTCCATTATGAATCATTTCTAGTCGAGTGTATATAATTAATTATTTCATGAATATAATTATTAACTAAAAATCATAATATGGTTTATATGAATTTATTATAGAATCATTTCATGTAATATAGGAATGTTGCTAGGATATCGTAAGGTTTAGACACTGGTTTACATTGTCAAAATAGGTTCATATAAAACTACCAACTAATATTTCATCTAAACATTCATTAAAACCAACAATAAAAACCCCAAATCGTGTACCCTAGTGTTATTGGTTATATAATTGCATTGATACAAAATTTATTGAACCAAATGCAGTGGTTCCAATAATTTAGTAGCCTTAGGAAACAAGATACATAAATTAGTTCGAAATAGCATGTAGAACTAAAAATACATCATCTAAATAAATGAATACATTATTATAATCATTGAAATCCATGTTTCATATATAGTAATCAAACTGTTTTCTTGGGGAAATAAGAAACAATATATAGGGTGAGATTATATTCATATTAAGGGATATCATATATTATAATATATCATAACATGAGAATAGAATAGTCACTATGACAAGAATAAGTAATTATAATAATTCAATAATTAAATGAAACTGAAATTATAACATATAAATGAATAATAAATAAATTCATGGATAAAAATAAATGATAATATATTGATGGGGATATATAATTATGAAATTTTAAAACATACCATCACGTCCTTGGTCCAATACATAATATATAAAAGTTATGTATTATCCCATTAACATTTCCTAGATTCATCACCAGTCCTACTAGTGCACCAAGTAGCTAAAAAATTCCATGAATCAATTATACCATAAAAGTACAAGGCTTTACATCACATAAAAAAATATTACATAGAATAATATTAATGTAATTAACATCATAAATTCATAGATAAAATTATCAATGGGATATATCACATAAAATATTTCTATATAAATGAAAAAATTATATATAATGAAAATATTCCCCGCAATTAATGATTTAAAAACTATATCTACATCAAATCCATGATGAAAAACTATGGATTCACAATTTTCAAATAAACATCCATAAAAGTGTAAAAATAATATGTTATAATTATTTGGTGTTTAGAAAGACTCAGATGATTATAGGAATCTAGGTATAAAAAATACATGCATTTGAAAAATTATGGTACCAATGAAATGATAGATAAGTATTTCATAATGGTTTGAAATGTACATGTAAATCATCTCAATCATATACTTCGGGGCTACCAAACTATGTATATAGTAAGGGCCCATTAACTGTACCCCAGAATGATGAATGGAATATACACTGTCATATATTTTAATAGTTATTTCTACTAGATTTTTATGTCATTGAACTACATACAGTTATTTGTTTCTAGAAATAGATTTATTTCCTCAAAAAACTATAAACATTTTTTAAAATAAAATTTTTGGAGGGTTTTATAGATGTAGGATATACTTATCATTATAAAAGATTATTAAAGGAGTATCTAAAGAGAAAATGATGATATATCAAGGAAAAAATAATAATTAATTTATTAAAATGGATCATAATAACATTCCCTAGTGAAATTAAATGTAATTAAAAGGATTAAAAAAATTAAAGAAGTGGAAATATTATGAATCCTTACTTTGACATAGTAACAATGTTGACAGTGGATATAATGAGGGTGGGTAAGTAATATATCACTAAAAATGTTAAGAATTTATGATAATAAAATTGAATTAAAATAATTTCCTTATTAGAAAAGGTTGTTTAAGTTAAAATTTAACAAAGTAATTTTACTAAAATGGAAAGTGGAGGATTGATAATCCTTACCTCCGCATATTAATGAATTAGAAAAAGGCTATAATAAAAGAGGGTAAGTAATCTCACATTAAATATATTTCAAATGGTTGACTATAATATTAAATTAAAAGAATTTATAAATATATAAAGGATGATTAAAAGACAATATAAAAAAGTAATTATAGTTTAAAATGAAAGAGGAGAATTGAGAGCCCTTACATTATGTTATAACTTCTTAAATATTTAGTTATTCACCATAGAAGAATTCAATCTCTTCCAAGTGATTATATAGGGACAATTAGTTTTGGGAAATGCTAAAATATATTGCAATGGAGAGTAATGGGAAAATTAGTGGGCATTTATTTCAAGTGTGAATGAGTTTTTTATAATTTCAAAACATAGACCTTGGAAATTTAGGTTGTAGGAAAAGAAAACCCATCATCTTACCAAAATGGTTTTGATTCATGGTTTGGAATAACATACTAGATTTTATATATTATAGTGAATTTTGAACAAAAACCCATTATTTTCTATGATGTTTCCATGGAAATTAATGTTTTCTATAGGAAATTATATTTAAACCCTGAATTTATATTTTATACTATTAAATGCGAATTATAGGTTTGAATTTTTTTTATTCATTATCGAAATTTATATTTATTATATAAAATATATTTTGTCGTGTATTCAATTTTTTGACTATTACATCATTTTATAGTCTTTATTATGTCACAATGCTTATCTTATATTTATATTATACATTCCTATTAAGCTAAAAAATTGACTCTGTAGAAAAATTATGAAAAACTCACCATTGGAAAAGTAAAAATTATGATTTTAAATTTATGTTTCTAATTTATGAAATTATTTTTATATTTATGATTAATTTAGTTTTTAATTAAAATAATTATGTATATCAAAATCAGGAATTCGATGATAAAAAATAAAAAAATTATTCCCTTTTATTATTTTATATAACTTATTATAATTTATTTTATATGTTATTTTAAATTGGTTTTATATATTTTATCAAGAACATGTTTGTATAACTGTTACATTGCTATTACAATGGTCATATCCGAATAGATAAATTCTTAATGGCTAGATTCTAACTGTCATATTTCCAATAGTAATATTAATATATATATATATTTCATTCTAAATCCATCATTCATATATATATATATATATTATATTCTTCACCATGTGTAGTTCTATTTTTTTATTACAATATGAATATATCTTGTATACTTTATATTATTCTATTAGTACGATCCTCTATAGTTTAATCCTATGATCTAACAACATTTTTTAATTGTTTTAGGATACTTATTTTAACCATTAAAGTAAATTATATTACCTCATTTCTCTACTTTAATTATTTTTATTATAACATCATGAAAATGTAATAAAATATACCTAATGGTATTATTTTCTTCTTGTATTCATTCTTTATAATGGTCAAATATTAGGTGTATAATTATTCGATTAAGGTTTCATATGCATTAAATGAAAAATGACCAAATGAATTTTGGCCTCAAATACTGAATATAAGTGAGTATTCTAATGACATATAGAGACTAATAATTTTATATAAGGTTTGTTCAAGTTGAATAATTTAAACCAATTTCATTGATTGAATTTTTTTGATAATATAATTTATTATATAAAATATTACCTGATATTCTTGTTTTACGAGTATAAATAAACTATGAATGTGGTATCTTGGTTTTGGGGTTATGTAGATGCTATAAGTTTGTAAAATTTTAAACCAAAAGAATATATTCTATTTAAAAGTCCTAATAATGTTTCGTTGAGTATATATTCACATTAATTGAATCATAAATGTGGAATAAGGAAGGATGGGCAGTGATTCATTAAGATGTTATTTTTCAAGACACCAGAAGGTGTTTATGAGTCTCCAAGGAATATTTATGTTAAGTATCAGTTTTATAGACGTAAATTATATGTTTATGGAGTATATATGATTCTTAATGTATAATTTATTTTTTCTTAAGTATTCATGATTTCTAAATCATTTCATTAATTGAATGAATTTTTTTTGTTTTTATTCAAGTTGTGAGGAAAACAGTTTCTATATTACAAATTTAAATATATAGGTATATATAAATATTAGATGAATCAAATAAAAGATTTTAATAGTTATATCGCTTTTCGTATATGACAAGCTTTGTTTTTTATTAACAAAGATATGTTATAAAAAATATGATATAATTCACTCAAAACACATGTTTTATAATTAATATGATTATATAAACTGGTTAGAATATGACTCTAAGACAAAAATATTTTATCCATGATAAATGGATAATTCAGATATTTGTTAAAATAAGAGGGATTATGTTCCTACTCCCCATTAGTGACATATTTTAATAAATATATTTTTTTTCAATGGAAAATGTTTCAGACACATAAGGCATCATATACGATATAAAGACAATAATTTATTAGTTAAATATCCCTACTAAGAGGAAGTAAGTGTTTTTTCAAAACAGAATGGACTTTGTGTATCATATTATGATATTTCCAAAATAATATAGTTTATAAGAGGCAAGTAAGTTTATTTTTTAAAATACAATTTTTAGTATAAAAAAGTAGATAATTATTTCAATGAAAAATTTATTTTATATTCCAATAAATAACATATTGAGTTTTGGTGTAGATTATGGTAAATAAAAATTTTAATGTTATATTTAATTATTGTAACAAAATTAGTAAGAAGATATTCTAAAAGGAATTCTGGATGTTTTGGTATGTAATAATGAAATTAGTAACATTATTTTCCAATAGTTTGATGGAATAGAATTCATGTATGATGATAATAATCTTTAAAATGGTCTATGTTGAAAAACTAATTTATTAACATTATAACATTACTTGATGTAGAGTTAAGGAGTATTAATATGGTTATGGAGTTTATTATTAGGAATATAATTCATAAATTTCATCATTATTCAAACCTAGATTTTTATTGATGTTTCTCACTATAGGGTTTAGTGGGAGGGTTTTATAAAATTCTCACAGGGATATATGGATGGAACTACCTATAGATAAAACGATGTAACAAAACACAAAAAACTATAACAAATATGAGGATAATATGGAATTATATTATAAAAAATATGATAGATAAGAGATTACAAATGGGTTTTAAGAATTCTTCAAATATTATAATTAATAAATAATATATCATATAAAATTTAATAATTTTTTATTATTATTTTATGTTAGTAAATAAGAGTATAATTTACATCTTAATGATTGAATTTGAGTTTTCTGGATGGTGCGTTCTTCATGAAGTATTATAGTAATGAAAAAAATTATTATTAGTGTTAGTATATTTTTTATTGAGATATAAATATACTTATGAGGAATGAAAGTGTTTCTATTCCTTTGATAATGATGAGGTACACCACATGGAGTATCAGGAAATATATCATAGGTATAACAGGGGAGTATCGATTATATTTTTCTCACCACTAGAGGATGAATATATATATAGATAATAATAGCTTGATAAAACATAATTATGGGGTGGTTGTTTTTGTTGACTATCATGTCATCAATTTTGTCTTAACCATGATTGGATTTGTCCTCTGATATGACTAGTATGACATATCTGCCCATGATTGAGCTAGATGGTAGAGTGTGAGATCAAAACAAGATAGAACATTTGTAATTTCCTCATACCCATGTTATGATTAATTTTATGTTTTTCCAACCATTAAGGGTGCGGTTAAAAGGTTGATTCTTTATAAAGGTGTTTATAGAAGGATGTCGCTAAAATGATAGAACTTCGCTATTAGAGATGTTATTAGAATTAACGGATATTCATTACATGCATGGTTTCTAGGAAGAATCCAGGAATCTGTATCTGGTATGTGAATCCCATTTTCAATCTATGGGTAAATTCATAAAGTGAATATAGAATTTTTGGATTTAATTTTCTGACGATGTGATTTTCACAATATCATCTTTTCAAAAAATTTATGACGTGAATACATAGTTCGCACCCTGATATTTTTTGAATATAGAAAATAAAATTATTAATTGAACTCGTCCATTCTCAATCACCTCCTATCCTAGTACTCTAAACCATAGGATCTCTCGATATGATTTGGTACTCTCCTCCCACCTTACAACTCATCTCTTTGACATTGAAACACCTGCCTAATCAGTGCATCAAATCCAGTAGATTATTTTGTGATCAAGATCAATTATATCTCTTTCTACATGATAAAAATTGATTTTATCTTCAATTAATTGGTCATATTTATGGGATTTAAAATGATCTAATGACATTTTTAATGATATTTTAGAGAATTGACATCCAAAAAAATGATTTGGATTTTGTGAAATACTTAGACCAAGACGATTGTCGAAAGTGGATCTGCCATGGTGTGTTGATCATGTATAAACATTTTTTGGGTATGATTCTTCTTCTACCTCAATGATATAGTTCTAAACATTTCAAAATAGAAATTCTCTAAGATCCAATTGGGTTTATAGACATAGATAGTGACCATTTCCTTGATCATTACACTTGCACCTGAGGTAAGAAGTCATTGACTTTTTTTATTGGTTTATATAGATTATTGGAATTAATTTTAGCAAGTGTGTATAACCCTACAGACCTATATTGGATTCTTTATGAAATGTTTTGTGTGTTCATTTCTTTGTGATACATATGCTTATGATTATTGTATGTGGATATCGGGCTATGATGCATGTTTATTTGATGTGATGTTTGATTAATCATTTTTATCTTATATTATACTGTGATTTTATTTTCCCAATTAATTGAGTGTGAAGGTTGAGGCTCATATAATTTTTCCCTGAAGGAGATGTTTCAAATGATTAGTTTTTTACTTTTATATATCCCTTCAAGAGGGATAACTCAGTCTTGTTTTTGAATGATCTCATTGTGGGGGATATGTCATGTAGTTGATCATGGCTCCTTCTATCGTGGTGCTGACGTAGGTAGATCCAGTACCTAATAACTTGGTATATGTTTTATTATATTATCATATATCATTATTAAATATAAAACCTATTTAATTCAATTAATTCACTCATATATCTATATAATCTGATGTTATTTAACCATTGGTGGAATCCTATAGAGTCTTATAGTCATACCCTATTCGGGAATTTCAACACGATTTTAGATTTCATGATTATGAATCCGACGAAGGGAAATGACCTAGTGATGGTTGGTTGATTTGGTTATAAAAGGATCATATAAAATGTTTGACAAACCACAAACTGGATGTTGTAACTTTTATTTTTGTATTATCGATAAATTGGATCCTTTATAGTACTATAAAATAAGCCTTTAATAGCACTGACCCTTACTAAAACTTGAAAATGTAATGATAAAGGGGACCTTTATCAGCTCTAAACAAAAACTGATAAAGGGGACTACTTATTAGTGTTTTTTTGTGATGATAAAAGTTACCATTTATCAATTCTTTTTTTGTACCGATAAAGGTTACACTTTATTGGTGCTTTGTTTTTAGTGATCATAAAGGGATCCATTAAAAGTGCTTTTTAAGCAATGATAAAGGTCTGAATATACCAAAGTAATTAAAAAAATAAATTATTAAAATGATTTTATTAAAAAATATTAAAAATATTATTAAAAAATTATTGGTAAAAATTAATAAACTAATAATAGTATATATAAATTTGGAATAATAGTAAATAGTAAATATAAAATATATTGATATGTGTTAGATGAAAATTAAACAAATAAAGATTATAGATAATTAAATTGAGGAAAATATTAAACATTTTACTAATTAAATATTTATTGATAATGTTAATAAATAGTATATATTAAATATATAGTTAAATGTTAATGTACATAAATATGAATTAAATATTATATAATGCCCTGACCCCATTTTCCTAGAGCCATTGCATTATTTTAATAAATTTTCATGATTACAAGAAATCGTGTCCCTAAGGACCGATCTGTTTACCAGTTTTGGAAATTAGATTACATAAATGAATATTACATTACACATTAGAAAAAAAACACAACAGAAATGAATCTTTGCGAACACCATTATTCCATTTCAGCTTAACCCATCATATCATTTTCAATACACTTCCTGGAATCCTAGGAAAATAAAACATAGAGAGGGCTGAGCTCAAATGCTCATTAAGGTTAAGCAATACAGCGAAAGATAACAAAAATATTAAGTATGATGAATAAATGAAACCACATGCCTTTACCAACAATAAACATGAATTCTTTTTTGGCAGGAATATGAGTTGAGTAAATATTGCCATAATAAAACATAATCATGGGCATTCAACTAGTCGAATGACCACATGAACCGTCAATATTATTTTCATAATGAGGGAATGTATAATGCCAGACATTTTGAAACATTTTGTCAAGGCCTCGGCAAAGACGCCTAAAAATGATTAAGGCCTTAGACAAAACCATATATCAAGTTGGGAAAGGCCTAGGCCAATTCCACATCTAATTGTCTCATGAGACCTACCGATGCATAAAGGATCTATAACGGGATCCACCCATCACTTAATATGTCTAATGCATTCCTCATATGAAAAGGTTAAAACATTACATAACCATTAGTATTAAAACTAGCATACGAAATGTAAATACTTTATCTATAAACCATGAATGGTATAAAAATAACACATCCATAGTCAAACATATCACAAAACCTTTGATACAATATGTGAAGTGCCCAGATCAGTGTGAATCACTGAGAGGGGGAGGGGGTGAATCAGTGATCCTTTAAAACTTTTTACTAATTGATTCTTAATAAATTAAACCTCTATGGCTGGTTAAAGCCTCGATCCACTCTTCTTGTATCTCTCACCTTTCCACGAATGATGCAGTAAATGTAAAGGCACTGGACACAAGGATTTACAAGGTTCGGCACCAAAGGCCTACATCGTTTCCATGCTCTCCCAGCATGGATTCTCCCATTATAATCGGTTAGTATTACAATGGTCGATACAGAGTCCCACTGTATCTCTCCTGAGTCCCATAGGAGGGTCTTTATACTGCGTCCCACAGTGTTACCAGAGTCCCACTGGCCTGCTCCAGAATCCCACTGAAGACTTCTTCTCCCTGAGTCCCACAGGGTCTTCTCCTGGCTCCTTGAGTTACACGAGTAGCTCTTCTTCACTTTAAGTTCTTCAAGTAACTTCAGCAGCCTGGGATAAAGGCTGCTGGCCTTGCTCTTCCATTCTGATCACTTGTGGTTGATCAGGGCTTCTCATCTAGCTCATGCTTTATCTCCTTCTTCAGGATGACCTGGCTTCTCTCTCCAACTACTGAATACTCAGACAACTGATATCTTTAACTTTGGTCTGGTCCAGTCTCAACTCAAAACAACTTCATGCACTGAATGCATGGAAACTCTGAATCCTCATGCACTGACTGCATGGCCTTCTCAAATCTTCAAGAACTCTTGGTCTTGGACAACTCAGATGCACACAACTGATTTAAGCTTGTTCAGTGTGCGCGTGCATGCATGCATGCATGTACTTTCTCTTTCCTCTTCTTGGTGCAGTAGACCCACAAAGAGTGTAACACTTTAAGCACACACCAGCTTCTCAAACTTCACACACTTTATCCAATTTGTTTACACACATAAAAGTGTGTTATACATTAGTGTGAGTCTCCCACTTCTTTCTTCTTCTAAGTGTGTTCACTTTTAGTGCACACTTAGGTTCGGCCTTATTCTTGTTTAGCACACACAATTTATTCTTTTAGTCTTCTTTGCACATAAGGCTTTTCCCTTTACTTCTTCTTGCACACACCCAAAACACTCGGCCTTCATTGTTCTTGTTTGCACATACACCCAAAGAGTGTGTTCTTTCACTTCACACAAGGCTTGTTCTTTTATTCTTCTTTGCACACACAAATGCACTAAGGCCTCGGGTCTTCTTTGGCTGCACAAGGCTACGGACTTTCCTTCCCTTCTTGCACACACACCCGAATGTGTCCTTCTCCACTTATGCACACACACTGTCACGGCCCTTTCTTTATTCTTGCACACAAAATACTCGGCCTTCTCCTTTGAACACACAACACCTTCTCCCTCAAACAGAGCGCGCAAGGTGTGATCTCCTCGGGTGCAAGGTACAGATGCCGCAGAGGCTTCAGTCGCGCAGGGTATGGAAACCATGGACGCGCAAGCCACGTGTGTAAAGCACAACACCGCGGGCTGCCTCAGTCGTGAAAGCCTCCGGGTGCGCAAGTGCTACTGCACAGGGGGCCGCGGTGCATAGAGGGGGCGCGCAAGGTCCTACCGCGCAGCCCAATCCTCCTTCCTGTCGCGCAAAGAATAGGCGCGCAGGGGACTTTTCCCTTCACGTCTCTTCGCGCAAGGGGTGCGCGAAAGGAACCTCACGGAGCCAAGGGGTGGCTCCGGGCTTCTCAAATTCTTCGCGAGGCAGAGAGCACTCACGGGACTCCTCAAAGTTTCAACAAGCAACAATGAGGTCTCGGCCTCTCCTTTTATAGGCAGAGATGCCTCAGATTATCCGTGTGCGATAAATCTTGAATCACCGAAGATTTCGGATCTTTAAAAATCCTTTAAATCTGGTTTCTATCCTCGGTTCACGCGTGTATTTATTTTCTTCGGTCTTCTTCACGTGCATGCGACTTAGAACGCATGCACAGCCTCTTTTCTTCCAATCTATGCAAACCACGAACACACGTGGCCTCGGCACCTTTGGTTTGCCTCGGCCGAACTTCGAATTCTTTCAAACATTGCATGCATGGTCATTTTTAGGCATGATCGTGTTCAGTGTGGCCAGACGAACTCGTTGGAGAAAATAGATTGGCTGGAGGTGGTCGGACACTCCATTTCTATCCTTGGGGAGGTCTCTGGTTCGAAGGAAGCCCGCAGGTGGCCTCGTGCGAGCTCGGGGAAGAAGACGGTCGCTGGGCCGTTGGATCAGCCGATCAAAAGACTTTGGACGGCCTGGATCAGATCGGGGGCGCGGCGGATTAGATGAGCGGCGCCGATCGTCCGCGAGATCAGATGAGCGGCTGGGATTCGTTCCCGGTGAAAAATGCGCGTCCCACATCGAATCCTCGCGCGGTTTTTCTGCGGGTTATCAATATGCCGCTCCCATCCCCACTTCAATTGAACTTCCTCCTCCACGGTGCCGCCCCGCACCGTGTTCTCCCTGCGGGCGCGCTCTGCGCCCACTCTGCTCCCTGCGGGCGCGCTCCTAGCGCCCACTTTGCACACACGGGCGCGCTATGCGCCCACCATGCGCTCCTCCGGCCGTGCCCCAGCACCTCTGCGGTGTCTTGGGTGCGTCCTGCCGCCCTGGGCTCGCCCCACGGGTTCCCCCTTGGGCGTGGCGCCTTAGGCCCACATGTGCCTTGGGGTTGAACCCTCAAGGTGTCCACGGGCTGGCCAATTTTTTGGCTAAGTCTTGAATAAGACTTTGTAAAAAACAAAGTCCTCCATGAAATCAAGCCATATCAAGAGAACCACTTCAAGCCTTTCTTCTCCTTCATCTTCTTCTTGAGAATTCAAGCGTTAATCTTCTTCATTAGAATTCCTCCATTCTTCTTCAACATATAATCAACATTTAAGAATGGAATTCCCGAAGGTTTCTCTCTTCATCAACCGAGCTCTTAATCACATAAATTCTCCAATGTGCATCATTGATCTAATCAGAGATCAAGTTGGATCACTTCCAATTCACATGCACTAAGAGTTAGCACATGGACTTCTTTAATCCACTTCATCCACTTAGAACTTGTGGATGGATCATCTTCATCTCCTCATGCATTGTCAATACAATGCACTAAGAGTTAGCACATGGACTTATTTAATCCACTTCATCCACTTAGAACTTGTGGATGGATCATATTCATCTCCTCATGCATTGTCAATACAATGCATGGTCTTCAAACAATGTTGTGACATTGTATCATCAGGATACAAGTTCTTTGAACTTAAAGAGCAGCTCAACAATCGTCAGATTTTGCTAGAGAATGTTTCAACCACATCTTCTATGCCACTTAGTGAATCTCCTAAGTGACATGTCTCTAAGTACCATGGCCATTCTCCTTCATCACCAACACCATCACAACCATTGGCATTCACATCTTGACAATTCTTGACATCCATTCATTCTAAGACAACAACATGTCTCATTGACAACAAATGCAACACATTGCACTTCAATCTCCCCCTTTGTATTTGTTGTCAATACACCACTTCAGCACATATGAATGGGTCAATATGTGTGCCAATATTTTCTCCCCCTTATTGGAAATCAAATGCAAAGGTGTGGTGTGGTTCACTTTCAAAAATATCTTCCTCCCTTTGAATAGTATCTTCTTGAAAATCACTAAGAGAGGGATGATGCCACATGTTCTTCTTTAGCAAAGAACCTTTAGTAAATCAACTCTAAGTCTACTTGGGCTAACCCGGTGTAGAAAACAAGAGTGATGTAACCAAGGAATTCAAAGCTGTCCATAATTCTCTACACATGTGAGATCATGCTTGGGGGTTTGAAATTTTTCAGATATAACAATGAATTGCTAAATCCTGCACATACTTCACAAAACTCCTTAGAAAGTTCAGTGCAATGATAAAGCTCCCCCTTTCATCCATTTATCATCAATCCATACTCCCCCTTAATTGACAAGATAAACTCAATTAAGAAACAAGGGATGAAAGTACGATTGGAATACCTTCACTTTTCTCAAGATGGTATTAATCTAAGAATGCCATCTTCTTCAGATTGGCTCCCCCTCAAGGGGTGCACTCCATTCTTTCCAAACCATCCTCCAGTTGAGAATGATCATCATCTTCAATTCCCTGTAATGTTAGCACATGTAAATGCAAGTGATTAGGGAATAAGATGGAACCTCCTTGGTTCATCAATGTGAACAACAAGGTTGAGAAGATTCTCTCAACCGAGATGTCCCATTTTCACCATTCTTCACACTTGCACATTTGATCTTCAATGATGTTTCTGCTGGTGTGGATCTCAATACATCTTCATGTGAAATCTTCTTCTTCCCTTTTGCCTTAGCAATTGCCAGAACTTCATCTTCAGCTCTTTGTAGATCTTTGGCAAGTTGCAACTGATTTGGCCATATGACTAACAAGTCATTTGGAAGTGTGGCCTCAGTTCTGGAAGTTCCACATGGTTCCTTTGATGCTGTCAAGCTACCTCTCTTAGGCAACTTGTTTTCAATCAATCCCTTCTGCTTCTTCTGGATTGATTGTTTGTTTGAGTCCAGTCTGCTTCTATTTAGTTTCATGGCTTCTTTACAAAGATCCATGATATGTCCTTTCTTTCCACAGTAGAAGCATGTTTTCTTGGTGGTCCTTCTGGATGCATCACCCTTCTTGGATTTCAATTCCAAGGACTTCTTTTCCTTTTTCAAAACCTTCTTGGGAGCTTTTTCAGCTTTCTTCTTCTTGCTTCCCAAGGATTCTTTCTGAGCCAGGTTCAGTGATCTTCTCTTTTTTTTAGCACTGGATACAGTTGGAGATTGACATGTATCTTTTTGACCACTTTTGCAATCATCCCAGATGTTGTCAAGTAATCCAAATCTGTTAGCAGTAAACAGATGTCTCTGGACCTGTGGATGCTGCTTCTTTTCTTCTGGCTTGCTCCCCCTAGGCATGGGCTTCCTCTGTGCTTTGGCATTCAGTGGATTGTACCAACAATCCTTTGCACAATGCCCATACTTGTTACAACACCAGCATTGTCCCACGAATCTTGACCTCTTCAGTCCTTCTGATTGTAGGGTACTCTTCTTGACCTGTTGTGCTGTTTCAGGAGAGCTCTGCTTCTTTACTGTCTTCATCCATATTTGTTTGGAATTATTCTTCCATCCTGCACTTTTTGTGGAAACACAATTAGAAGCATCAATACAAGATGATATGGATGGTACCTTCTTTCTAGAAGATGTTGCACTTTTATTAGAGGATGTCTTTCTCTTAGAATCATCCTTCTCAAAGCATACTTGAGTAGCAACATGTCTTCTTCCAGCTGACTGGGAGGATTCAGCTTTAGGTGATTGCTGATTGTTCAATATCACCTCTAGTTCTAAGTATTTCATGTTGAGGGAGTTCTTCTCATCCTCAACAGTTCTTAGCTTTCCTTCCCAATTTTCTTTCAGCTCTTTCATCTGGTCTTCATGCACCTTCTTCAATTCTTGCAATGAATCGTCAAGCTCCTTCACCATTTTGACTTTGTCTTCTAGTTGAGCATCTCTGACAACCATTGACACTTTGTGCCTCTTTTCCAGTGCATGGACAACATCTTTGACTATTATCAAAAATATTTCTTTCTCAGAAGAGCTCCTTTGCAATTCTTCACAGGTATCTTCATATCTTTCATTGCAAAGGGAAACAGTTTCATCTTTGGCCTTCACCAGCTTTCTGAGAGTGTTGGTTATGCCAACCCTTTTTGCCAATTGGACTTCCAGAGAATTGGCTTCATTTTCTAGCTGTAATTTTTCTTCTTGAAGATCAAGGAGGCCTGTAGCTATACAGATTGCCACTTCCTTGGGGACTCTCTTCTGAAGATATTTGATTGCATTTAGAAGATCATTGTTTCTTCCATCTTCATCACAGCTAGAGCAGGCTTCATCAGAAGAATGATAAAAGGAATTGTCATCTGATGTGACTTTCACATTTCTTTCCATAGAAGGAGTTTCTCTGATTGCACCAGCCTTCTTCTTCATCTTCTTTTCCTGTTTCTTCTTTCTATTTTTCTGAGTCTTGGCAGATATCTCCATTTGAGGCTGGTCACTCATTTCCTTAAATCTGCACTCCATAAGGACTCCCTTGGATCTTTTAGAGGTAACCTCCCTCTGATACCAATTGAAGTGCCCAGATCAGTGTGAATCACTGAGAGGGAGAGGGGGTGAATCAGTGATCCTTTAAAACTTTTTACTAATTGATTCTTAATCAATTAAACCTCTATGGCTGGTTAAATCCTCGATCCACTCTTCTTGTATCTCTCACCTTTCCACGAATGATGCAGTAAATGTAAAGGCACTGGACACAAGGATTTACAAGGTTCGGCACCAAAGGCCTACATCCTTGCCATGCTCTCCCAGCATGGATTCTCCCATTATAATCGGTTAGTATTACAATGGTCAATACAGAGTCCCACTGTATCTCTCCTGAGTCCCACAGGAGGGTCTTTATACTGCGTCCCACAGTGTTACCAGAGTCCCACTGGCCTGCTCCAGAATCCCACTGAAGACTTCTTCTCCCTGAGTCCCACAGGGTCTTCTCCTGGCTCCTCGAGTTACACGAGTAGCTCTTCTTCACATTAAGTTCTTAAAGTAACTTCAGCAGCCTGGGATAAAGGCTGCTGGCCTTGCTCTTCTCTTCTGATCACTTGTGGTTGATCAGGGCTTCTCGTCTAGCTCAGGCTTTATCTCCTTCTTCAGGATGACCTGGCTTCTCTCTCCAACTACTGAATACTCAGACAACTGAGATCTTTAACTTTGGTCTGGTCCAGTCTCAACTCAAAACAACTTCATGCACTGAATGCATGGAAACTCTGAATCCTCATGCACTGACTGCATGGCCTTCTCAAATCTTCAAGAACTCTTGGTCTTGGACAACTCAGATGCACACAACTGATTTAAGCTTGTTCAGTGTGCGCGTGCATGCATGCATGCATGCACTTTCTCTTTCCTCTTCTTGGTGCAGTAGACCCACAAAGAGTGTAACACTTTAAGCACACACCAGCTTCTCAAACTTCACTCACTTTATCCAATTTGTTTACACACATAAAAGTGTGTTATACATTAGTGTGAGTCTCCCACTTCTTTCTTCTTCTAAGTGTGTTCACTTTTAGTGCACACTTAGGTTCGGCCTTGTTCTTGTTTAGCACACACAATTTATTCTTTTAGTCTTCTTTGCACATAAGGATTTGCCCTTTACTTCTTCTTGCACACACCCAAAACTCTTGGCCTTCATTGTTCTTGTTTGCACATACACCCAAAGAGTGTGTTCTTTCACTTCACACAAGGCTTGTTCTTTTATTCTTCTTTGCACACACAAATGCACTAAGGCCTCGGGTCTTCTTTGGCTGCACAAGGCTATGACCTTTCCTTCCCTTCTTGCACACACACCCGAATGTGTCCTTCTCCACTTATGCACACACACTGTCACGGCCCTTTCTTTATTCTTGCACACAAAATACTCGGCCTTCTCCTTTGAACACACAACACCTTCTGCCTCAAACAGAGCGCGCATGGTGTGATCTCCTCGGGTGCAAGGTGCAGATGCCGCGGAGGCTTCAGTCGCGCAGGGTATGGAAACCACAGACGCGCAAGCCACGGGTGTAAAGCACAACACCGCGGGCTGCCTCAGTCGTGCAAGCCTCCGGGTGCGCAAGTGCTACTGCACAGGGGGCCGCGGTGCACAGAGGGGGAGCGCAAGGTCCTACCGCGCAGCCCAATCCTCCTTCCTGTCGCGCAAAGAATAGGCGCGCAGGGGACTTTTCCCTTCACGTCTTTCGCGCAAGGGGTGCGCGAAAGGAACCTCACGGAGCCAAGGGGTGGCTCCGGGCTTCTCAATTTCTTCGCGAGGTAGAGAGCACTCACGGGACTCCTCAAAGTTTCAGCAAGCAACAATGAGGTCTCGGCCTCTCCTTTTATAGGCAGAGATGCCTCAGATTATCCGCGTGCGATAAATCATGAATCACCGAAGATTTCGGATCTTTAAAAATCCTTTAAATCTAGTTTCTATCCTCGGTTCACGCGTGTATTTATTTTCTTCGGTCTTCTTCACGTGCATGTGACTTAGAACGCATGCACGGCCTCTTTTCTTCCAATCTATGCAAACCACGAACACACGTGGCCTCGGCACCTTTGGTTTGCCTCGGCCGAACTTCGAATTTTTCAAACATTGCATGCATGGTCATTTTTAGGCATGATCGTGTTCAGTGTGGCCAGACGAACTCGTTGGAGCAATTAGATTGGCCGGAGGCGGTCGGACAATCCATTTCTATCCTCGGGGAGGTCTCTGGTTCGAAGGAAGCTCGCAGGTGGCCTCGTGCGAGCTCGGGGAAGAAGACGATCGCTGGGCCGTTGGATCAGCCGATCAAAAGACTTTAGACGGCCTGGATCAGATCGGGGGCGCGGCGGATTAGATGAGCGGCACCGATCGTCCGCGAGATCAGATGAGCGGCTGGGATTCGTTCCCGGTGAAAAATGCGCGTCCCACATCGAATCCTCGCGCGGTTTTTCTGCGGTTTATCAATATGCCGCTCCCATCCCCACTTCAATTGAACTTCCTCCTCCACGGTGCCGCCCCGCACCGTGTTCTCCCTGCGGGCGCGCTCTGCGCCCACTCTGCTCCCTGCGGGTGCGCTCCTAGCGCCCACTATGCACACACGGGCGCGCTATGTGCCCACCATGCGCTCCTCCGGGCGTGCCCCAGCACCTCTGCGGTGTCTTGGGTGCGTCCTGCCGCCCTGGGCTCGCCCCACGGGTTCCCCCTTGGGCGTGGCGCCTTAGGCCCACATGTGCCTTGGGGTTGAACCCTCAAGGTTTCCACGGGCTGGCCAATTTTTTGGCTAAGTCTTGAATAAGACTTTGTAAAAAACAAAGTCCTCCATGAAATCAAGCCATATCAAGAGAACCACTTCAATCCTTTCTTCTCCTTCATCTTCTTCTTGAGAATTCAAGAATTAATCTTCTTCATTAGAATTCCTCCATTCTTCTTCAACATATAATCAACATTTAAGAATGGAATTCCCGAAGGTTTCTCTCTTCATCAACCGAGCTCTTAATCACATAAATTCTCCAATGTGCTTCATTGATCTAATCAGAGATCAAGTTGGATCACTTCCAATTCACATGCACTAAGAGTTAGCACATGGACTTCTTTAATCCACTTCATCCACTTAGAACTTGTGGATGGATCATCTTCATCTCCTCATGAATTGTCAATACAATGCACTAAGAGTTAGCACATGGACTTCTTTAATCCACTTCATCCACTTAGAACTTGTGGATGGATCATCTTCATCTCCTCATGCATTGTCAATACAATGCATGGTCTTCAAACAATGTTGTGACATTGTATCATCAGGATACAAGTTCTTTGAACTTAAAGAGCAGCTCAACAATCATCTGATTTTGCTAGAGAATGTTTCAACCACATCTTCTATGCCACTTAGTGAATCTCCTAAGTGACATGTCTCTAAGTACCATGACCATTCTCCTTCATCACCAACACCATCACAACCTTTGGCATTCACATCTTGACAATTCTTCACATCCATTCATTCTAAGACAACAACATGTCTCATTGACAACAAATGCAACATAGTGCACTTCAATATGGAATATTTGTATCATAATAAGTCAACTTCAAACAAGTTTGAAATCCATCAAAGGTTTTTGACATAGATGAAAATGATTCGTAAAAATCTTTGAGAGAATTATCCCCTTTTCATGAAATAATTTGTAAGTCTCACAATTTATAAAGGAACTTATTTATAAGAGAATTTTGAATCAAAGTGTCCCATACCACTTTGAAACTTTTGAAAATATTTATCATTTCAAATCATTCATTTTCATTTACATTAATCCTTAAAATCATTTTGAAAATATGGACATTAATTAAGAGGGTTTAGAAAGATAAATTTTTAAAACATTTAACATGTAGATCAAGTTAAATAGACCCTACCATAAAACCTTAAAAGATTCATTTTGAAAACATTTTTCTGAAATATGGGTATCTATGATAATTTTGTCCTTGAAAATACTTACACAAGAACAATCTCAAATAATAACGAGATTGAGGAAATATCCCTTACCTTGCACTTTCCATTAGTCAAGGGTATGTTTAACCTCTTGTATGAAGATCATAGTATGTTATTAAATTATACCAGAACAATATTAATATTTATGATATCATACATTATTCATTGATGACTTTATACTACCAATTTAATAATAATTTCCAAGTTAAATTAACATTTTGGGTAACAATCACTTTCTTTATCGTACGTGTTTTAACTTTTAATCTTGATTTTATCACTTAGATCATGATTTAAATACTTCCATAATATAAAACATGATTTAGATATCATATATATTTAGAATATAAATATGTATAGTAGACATTTATATGAAATGGAAAACACCGTTTATGGAGATGGTAGTCCGTCCGTACGCATAAATGTTGTTTCTGTTTTCATAATGTATTGAATATAACTAAATGAATAAAATATATGGAATTATATATATATATATATCTCCAAAATCATTATTATGTCATATTTTACAAACATATTAGAAATATATATTTTTATAATCGTGGATGAATAGTGAATGTGGAAATGAATCTCATCGCGTCGTGGAGACTGTAATCCATACGTACGCATGAGCGACACTATCATTTCCTTAATGGTATGGAATTGGATGGTATATTAATTTTACAGAGGAATTATCATTTTATTTTCATTATTTATATACATATTACTCATCATTATATCCATCAAAATAACATAGTGTTGAATAACAAATTACACCACGACATGGAGACGGTAAGCCGTACGTACACACGCATGGTGACATTATCATTCATAAGATGGACAGAATAATGAATATAGTTGTGAAATATTTATAATAAAATAATAGTATATATAATATACTGGAGTTATTATTTTAGAATGTAAATAAAAAGAAATAAGAAGTGGAAGAAGAAAGGAACTTGAAAGAGGGTGGTGAAATCATTACCTCTTCTTCAGGTTCTTTCTTTTGATTTGATCAAACGAGCTACTTACGTTGGCTTTCTTATCAAAATAAGGCCTCTAGGTTGAAGTTAGGAAAGTTAGAAGGATATTTGGGTACGGTTTTGCCGAACCAAATGGCTTTGGAGGTGTGATTTTGAGAGAAGAGGAAGTTCCCTTTTATAAGAGGGGTGAGGGTCACTTTAGGAAAAGATTAAAATATTAAATTATTATACAATCATATTCATTTTATAATGGTTCCAAATGAATTTATTTAGATACATAGGTGGTTATGGGTCAAAATAATCTCAACCAATAGGTTTTAGACAAGTTTAGGTTAAAATTTTAACCTTATCATTTATATTTAACTCTTAGTTAAATAGTTTAACGTTTACCATGTCTTCTTGTATTCCTACAGTATATGGTTAATAAACATATTATAAACATTAAAAAGAACCTAAAGTGGCTTATTAATGAAATATAAAATATTATTTAAGCTCTTTGGCCGATCCTTACATTTTTATGAATATAATATCAACCAATAATATAGGATTTTTTTTAAATATTAATTTATGTCAATTTCGACACTATTTGGTATTTGTTTTTGTGAAAGTCTTCACAACTTTATTACATCGAACAAGATACATTGGATCAGCCCTAAAATTTCATAGTCACCTAGATAATTCTTGTCTATCATAAAAATATTGTAATTATAGTTATTTTAAAATTTATAATACAATTTATTTTATTCTTTCATTAATAAGGTAATTACAACATCATCATTGTATCATAAATAAATTTTATTATTTAATGTCTAAAAATTATAAATAATATACCATGATGTAGTAAATATATTTAGATTTCTAATGAATATTTATAGTCAAATTTATCTTATGTATAACACTATATTAAAAATGGTTTTGTTATTAAATGTTTATTTTAACTCTTTTAACTCCTCTTTAAATAAAATAATATTAAATGTCTTAATCAAAACCAAGTGGACCTAAATGGTCATATTTTATTCCAAATTTTGTTTTTTAATGAATTAAACTTTTCCAATAGAATTAGGACATGAGTTAGGGTAATAAAAATAATATTATTTTTACCCTTAATTACCATATTTACTTTTAACCATGGTAAATAAATGTAAAAAGTTACTATTCACCAAAAATTATTTTTATCTTATTAAACCACATTTTACTTACTGATATCAACCGCGTCTCTAGTATTTTTGAAATTCCACTCACAGAAGTGGTAAAATTAAGTTTTATGTGAATTCACAAATTCACCTAGGAGGTGGGTAAAAGACGGTGAAAATTTCAATAAAATTTTTATATATCTAAAATTATTATAAATTGACTCCAATGAATTACATGGAACTTATATAGATATTATGTATCTATTTTGAACTAAAATAAATTTAAATAAAATAAATAATTATTTAAATAAAAATTCGGTTTTAACCGATAACTCATTATGTTTTCAGTATTCATTAAAAATTGAACGTTTTCAGAAAAGTACCAAAAATTCACAATAGGTTAATTTCGATATTCTGAATCCAAAAATGTAGTATATTTTACCAAATTCAAAACATAGAAGTTTCATTTATTAATTTAAAATTAATTCTCGTTGTGAAATCAAATAGTGTGTTTTTAAGAAACAATTTCTATCAAAAGATTGACACTTGTTTATATAAAATTTCAATGTGAAATTAATTCCAATGACCAAAATTTGATTAAAGGGTAAAAATAAAATCTAATTATAATTCTGAACCATTACAATGTATAATTTATCACTATAAATTATTTTTATTTAAAAAGATGTCTTCAGTTAGAATATAGTATTTTTACTATTCACCCTAATACGATAGTTATCAGAAAAACACCAATACTTTATTGAAACTAAAATGTAATGTCCCAATTCTAAATAAGAAGTTTATTTTTTCATATTGAATATATAAAAGTTTCAAATATTGGATTTAAAAAAGGATCGACATTAAAAGGCGGTAAAATTGCATTTTTTTTAAAATACTTCTTTTATCTGAAAAATTTATTTGTTCTTAAATTATGTATAAAAACTAATAATATGGATTCTAAAATTATAAGGATTATAAAAAGTTAAAAATTCAGTTAATACTATTCATAATTACTTTTGAATGGCTAGTTTGGTAAGTCATGGTTCCCTAGAACTCGGTGTTGTGTGTAGTGAATGTTATTGAATTACATTGAAGAAATAACATACTATAAAATCATGGGGTGTTACACTCTTCCCTCCTTCAATAAATTGCATCCTCGTAATTTAAAATTATTTTTTGAAAATAAAAGGTTGAAAATAGAAAATTCCTTTGGGAAAACCCACATCGGAAATTAGGTTAATTAAATTTAGTCTCAATAAGAGGAAAAGGTAAATGAAAGGTTCACCAACAAATTATGATCTCGATTAGAAAAACATTTTTTGAAATTAGTGTCATATAATTGGAGGAAAATGTAAATATTTATTGGTATTGATTGAGGACATCAATAAAAAACAAGTGTAAAATTAAGGGCCTTAAATTCATCAATCTATGATGATTAAAAATACCATCGGTTCAACAAAACATATGGTATTAGGATAAAACATTTTTTGTTTTATGATCCCTTCACTAAAGTATAAGAATTAATTTCTTCATAGAATAATAGAAGAAGAAGACTACATACATAACAAGTAGAGTCCCATCCTTTAACTAATTTCTACCAAAAACTTATCTTTAACTACAAAAGATAATAGAACTTAAATATAATATTATATTTATCCTATTCATATAGAGTTCATAAAATTGAATTTATTATTCATATACCATATTTTTTTTAAAAAGACTACCTTATTCAATCCAGGACATCACATGGTCCAGTGGTAGGTGATACAACCTTTTCTCCCTTCGGTTGCAGGTTCAAGACTCGCGGCCTTTCCGGACGCGACGGGTTGTCGCCCAAACTCTGGGTTGTCATTTTATAGAAATCCAAAAATAATATCAAACTAGAATTATCCAAAATACTTCTGTCTAAACTCATGGTCCAAAATTTATAAGGAAGGTAAACACAAGGAAGATCCTTTTTTCCACGTAATAACATGTCAAAACCTTCATCATGTATTCTTTTAAAACACTACAGCATCTTGAATTACTATAAAACTTTATTGATTACATTAATGATCCCTTATTACTTATAGAATACTGGATATACTCCTTCTATCCAAAAAATGTTGTAAACTCCAACAATGATGGAATATAAAAATCCTTAATTAGTTTCAAGGTAGTCAAGAATATCTAATATATTTTATCCAAATAAATCATGTATTATTCCAAAATCACTACCTTGGTATCAAAACCATATTATGGTTTATCTTTATCTCAACCATAAATTTTTCCAAAATTTAACCTTCATTTGAGTCACTTTTCTTGGTTCCACACAATCTCAAGTCCTTTATGAAATAGTACTATAGTACAATCCTTATATACTCCATAATTATTATAACTAGTACATTGTTGATACAACACTCAAATAACATAATTCTATAATAACAACATAAGATCTCTAATCATTCCTCCTCATCTGTGGGAGTATCATAACATGATTATTATCCAATAACATCATTTGGGGAATACTCAGAGGATTTGTACATTGGTTCACGTAGTGTCCCAAATCCTTGTAGATGAAGAATTGTACATTTGAAACCTTTTTCTTACCCTTGTAGTCACGTACGCGCTGTCTATTTTCTCCACACTTATAACAAACTCCCATTCCCTTCAGGAAAGTTTTGGGGTGTTTGTTCCCACAATTATCACATATGGGAAAATTATTCTTTTCCCTCTTCCCTTTATCCATCTATCTCTCTTCCATCCTTTTCTTCTCTTGCATCCCTTAAAAGTCATAGGACTCAGTGAGTTCTTTACTTATCTTATTATCACTTGATACTATTTCTTCATATGTTGACAATACATGGGAGATTATTTCCCTTATAAATGTTGGATTAATACTATGAATGATATGATCCTTCATACTCTTTGGATCATATGTATTGTTGGAGTTCACATTCCTTCTACTGGGCACCATTTCTATACAATAGCATAAACTAGGTCAGTTTATGAATTGCAATGAATAATTCAAAACTTGTAAAAAACCTAACATAAATTGAATTGTTTATGGATATAATCCATAATCATAAAGATTTTTTCATTGAGGAAGTATATATTCATAAACCCTTCATAATTATATGTAATGGAAATGAGAATTATCCTAAGAATATACCCCGGGAGTGTTGTAACCTAGAGTTCAGTAAGGCCAGTTGTTGTGCACCAGTTCCCATTCGAGTCTAGCTCAAAGCGGTGTTTTCGAGTTCTACCCCTAGGTACATCTATGCCAGAGCTGCCTCGACCATCTCATATATAGACAGGGATTTATTTTCTTGGAAAAAATAAGAAATCTATACATTACCAAAATTCTAGGAAGTCCTTTTATACTAATCCTCAAAGTCTATCTTAGGTCTATGTGTTCTAATCATAGTTTATCTAAATCTAGCTTCCAAGGTTACTGCTAAAGTTCCTCTGATACCAACTATAACACCCCAACCCCAGTTTCATAGAGTCGGAGCATTATTTAAATACATTGTCATGATTATAAGGAATCATGTCTCGAAGGACCGATCCATTTAGTATTATTGGAAAATATATTACATACATGAACGTTACATTACACATTAGAAAAAAACACAACATAAATGAATATTTGCGAACACCATTATTCCCTTTTAGTTTAACCCTGCATATCATTCACAATACACTTCTTGGAATCCTGGGAAAAATAAAACATAGAATGGGGTGAGCTCAAACGCTCAGTAAGGGTAAGAAATACAGCGGAAGATAACATAAATATTAAGCATGGTGAATAACTGAAACCACATGCCTTTACCAACAATAAACATGAATACTTTTATGGAAGGAATATGAGCTGAGTAAATATTACCGTAATAAAACATAACCGTTGGTATTATACTAGTCGATTGACCTCATGAACCATCAATATTATTTTCATAATGAGGGAATTTATAATTCCAGACATTCTAAAAGATTTTGTCAAGGCCTCTGCCAAGACGTTTAAAATTTTTAACACCTCGGGCAAAACCATATATCAAATTAGGAACGTCTTTGACTAATTACACATATAATTGTCTCATGAGACATACCAATGCAGTGAGGAGCTATAACGGGCTCCACCCGTCAGTTACTATCTCTAATAAATTCCTCATAAGAAAAGGTTGAAACCTTACATAATCATTCGTATTAAAACTAGCATGTGAAATGTCAATAATTTATCCTTAAACCATGAATGGTATAAAAATAACCCATACACTATCAAACATATCAAAATACCTTTGATACAATATGGAATATATGTATCATAATAAATAAACTTAAAAAAAGTTTAAAATCCATAAAAAAATTTTGACATAGAAGAAAATGATTCGTTAAACTCTTTGAGAGAAATACCAATTTTTCATGAAACCATTTGTAAGTCTCACAATTTATAAAGGAAGTCATATAAAAGAGATTTTTGAATAAAAGTGTCCCATACCACTTTGAAACTTTTGAAAATAGTTATCACTTCAAAACATTCATGTCCATTTATATAAATCCTTAAAATCATTTTCAAAATACAGACATTAATTAATAGGGTTTAGAAAGATAAATTTTTAAAACATTTAACATGATGATCTAGTTAAATAGACCATCCAATAAAACCTTAAAAGACTCCTTTTGATTTTTTTTTATGAAATATGGGTATCTGTGATAAGTGTGTCCCAAAAATACTTACACATGAACAATATCAGATAATAATTAGATTGAGGAAATAACCCTTACCTTGAACTTTTTTTAGTCGAGGGTATGTTTAACCTCCAGTATGAAGATCTTAGTATGTTATTAAATTACACCAGAACCATATTAATATTTATGATATCATACATTATTAATTTATGACATTATACTACCCATTTAATAATATTTTCCATGTTAAATTAACATTTCGGGTAAGAATCACTTTCTTTATCGTACGTGTTATAACTTGTTACTCTTAATTGTATCACATAGATCATGATTTAAATAATTCCAGAATATGAAAAATTATTTATTTATCATATATATTTAGATTATAAATATTTATAATCGACATATATATGAAAAGGAAAACACCGTTAATGGAGATGGTAGTTCATACGTATGCATAAACGCAGTTTCTGTTTTCATAACGTATTGAAAGGAACTAAATGAATAAAATATATGTAAGTACATATATATATATATATATCCAGTAGCACTTTTATTTCATATATTACAAACATATTAGTAATATATATTTTTATAATCATCGATGAATGGTGAATGTGGAAATGAATCATATCACGTCGTGGTGATGGTAATCCGTACGTACGCACGAGAGACAATATCAATTCCTTAAAGGTGTGGAATTAGATGGTATATTAATATTACAGAGACATTAAAATATTATTTTCATTATTTATATACATATTACTCATCATTATATCCATCCAAATAATATAGTGTTGAATAACAAATTACACTACGGTGTGGAGACGGTTACCTGTACGTACGCACACATGGTGAAATTATCATTCATAAGATGGATAGAATAATGAATATAGTTGTGAAATATTTATAATAACATCACATTATATAGAAGATACTGTATTTATTATTATAGAATGGAAATAACAAAGAAATAATAAGTGGAAGAAGAAAGGAACTTGAAAGAGGGTGGTGAAATCATTACCTCTTCTTCACATTCTTCCTTTTGATTTGATCAAAAGGGCACTTTACATTGTCTTTATTATCAAAATAAGGATTCTAGGATGAAGTGAGGGAATTTGGAAGGATATTTTGGCAGGGTTTGGCCGAACCAAATGTCTTTGGAGATGTGATTTTGAGAGAAGGGGAAGTTCCCTTTTATAAGAGGGGTGAGGGTCACTTTAGGAAAAGAGTAAAGTATTAAATTATTATAAAATAATATTTATTTTATAATGGTTCAAAATGAATTTATTTCGAGACTTGGGTGGTTATGGGTCGAAATACCCTCAGCCAATAGGTCATAGACAACTGTAGGTTACCATTTTCACCTTATCATTTAGATTTAACTCTTAGTTAAATAGTTTAACTTTTACCGTGTCTTCTTGTATTCTTACTATATATGGCAAAAAAATATACTATAATCTTCCGAGAGAACCTCAAGTGGATTATTAATGACATATATAAAATTATTTAAGCTCTTTGGCTAAACCTAACATTTTTATGAATATTATATCTACCAATAATATAGTATTTGTTTTAAATATTAATTTATGTCAATTTTGACACTATTTGGGATTTTGTTTTTTTTAAAAGTCATTACTACATTATTACTTCGAAAAACATACATTAAATCATCCATAACATGTCATAGTCACCTAAAAAATTCGTGGATGTCATAAAAACTTTGAAATTATTTTTATTTTAATATTTATAATACCATTTATTTGATTATTTCATTAATAAGGTAATTACTGCATCATCATTGTGTCATAAATAAATTTAATTACATAATGTCTAAAAATTATAAATAAAATACCATGATGTAGGAAATATTTTTATCTTTCCAGTGAATATTTTAGTCGAATTTATCTTATGTATAAACCTGTATTAAAAATGGTTTAGTTATTAAACTTTGATTTTAACTCTTTTAACTATTCTTTAAATAAAATAATTATAAATGCCTTAATCTAATCCAAGTAGACCTAAATGGTCATATTGTTTTTCATAAGGATGTTTTTGGTCGAATTACACTTATCCAATAGAATTAGGACATGTGTTAAGATATTAATAATATCATTTTTACCCTTAATTACCCTATTAACTTTTAACCGCAGTAAATAAAAGTAAAAAGTTTATATACACCAGAAATTATTTTTATCTTATTGAATGACATTTTACTTACTAATATAAACTGTGTCTCTCAGATTTTTTAAATTTTTCTAACAGAAAAAGTAAAATTATGTTTTATGTGAATTCGCAAATTCTCCAAGGAGGGTAAAAGGCGGTGAAAAGTTCAATAAAATTTTTATATATCTAAAATTATTATAAATTGACCCCAATAAATTAAATTGAACTTATATATATATTATGTATCTATTTTGACCAAAAATAAATTTACATATAATAAATAATTATTAAATTTTTTTTAACGATAACTCAGTGCTTTTTCACTATTCATAAAAAATTGAACGTTTTTAGAAAAATACCAAAAATTTACCCTAGGATAATTTTGATATTCCAAATCCAAAAATGAAGTCTATTTTACCAAATTAAAAACATAGATGTTGAATTTATTAATTTAAATTAATTTTCGTTGTCAAAACAAATTGCGTGTTTTGAAGAAAAAATAACTATCAAAACATTGACACTTGTTTATAAATAATTTCAATGTAAAATTAATTCCAATGATAAAAATTGGATTAAATGGTAAAAATATAATCTAATTATATTTCCAAACCATTAAAATGTATAATTTAACACTATAAATTATTTTGACTAAAAAAGATGTTTTCAGTTAAAATATAGTATTTTTCACTTTTCACCCAAATACGAAAGTTATCAAAAAAACACCAACACTTCATTGAAACTAAATTATTATATCCCGATTTTAAAGAAGAAGTTTATTTTGTCAAATTTAATATATAAAAGTTTCAAATATTGGATTTAAAAAGGCTTCGCCATTAAAAGGTGGAAAAGTTGCATTTTTTTAAAAATACTTCTTCAATCTAAAAAAATGTATTTATTCTTGGATTATGTCTAAGAAACTCATAATATGGATTATGAAATTATAATTATAATATAATGTTTAAAACGTAGTTGATACTATTCATAACCGTTTTTGAATGGCAAGTTTGGTAAGTCATGGTGCGCTAGAACTCGGTGTTGCATGAATTGCAAGTTATTGAATTACATTGAAGAAATAACGTACTATGAAATCTTGGGATTTTACATATTACAATAATTTATGATTTACATTAAATAGTAAAAAATTTACTGAATTATGGTTTATAATTAAAAATTTCAATGAAATAAAAATACTGATTAATTGCATCGTGTAACAAACATAATTGAATTTTGATTGAGTTTTCAATTTTACATAGATCAAATGTGTATTATAGTGATTTTATATATATGTAAATAATGATTTTTTATATAAAACATACACTCATAAATATTTTCATAATTAATGAAATCTTATATAGAAACATGTACACCTAATATTTAGGAATTTTTTTTGAAAATATATTATTCATATTTTAATTTCAATATAACATTATAAATTTATTATATCACATTTTTAATAAAGATAAATTGTATTTATATATTTTTAATTTTATTACAGTTATGTGTTAATTCATTTTAATATGTTTTTTTAATATTTAAATTTTTAGGTATTTAATCAATTCTATTATTTATTTCATATATATTTAAATATTATTTTCTAATATTTTCAATATATATTTTTCTTTCTTTCATTATATATCCATATTTTTTTAATAATTTATTTTTAGTTAATAAAAAAAATCCATTTATTCAATATTGTTAATGTGTACTCATTTTTAATTATTCCATTTCACTCATTTTTAACATGCACGTACATAAGATGAAATAATCATTTATAATGTTAATAAAATATTTGTAATAGGTATTTAAATATAAATAAGATCACAAAAGTATATTTAATATATTTATACATTTATAATATTTATAATTATAAATAAATAAATATTATTTGTAAGAACTGTATTTCAATAATTGTTAATAAATAATTATTTATATTTTAATAATAATAAATTTATAATAAATTTATTTAAATAAGGACTATATTTAGTACATTGATATTTATATATATTCATTATATATATATATATTAAATAAATATATATATATATTTAATAAATATATATATAATTATATCCATAAATACAATGATATAAATATTATTTTATAAAAAATTATTTATATTATTACAACTGAATAATTATTATTTAAATAAGTTTATATTTTGATTAATATATTTAAATAAAGAATATATTTACTATTTATATATTTTAAATATATATATAATTATACAAATATTCTTAGAAAAAATATATTTATAATTATAATTGTAGATCATTTATCAGCATTTACGTAATTTTCACTATTAATAGAAATATTTATCTGTGCTTTTTTAGCATTGCTAACAATATATTTTTATCAAAGCTAATTAATTTAGCACTAATTAAAGAGATATTTATTAGAAGTGTTTTGGAAGTTTTGATAAAATTATCCTAATCTATTTAAATAACCCTAACATGCCAAAAACTCATCACGATATCCAAATCTTCTGTTGAAGACACACACTTTTGGTGCCCCTCCTTTGTGAATTGAAGCTCAAATCAATTATTGAAAAATTCAACGGCTCAAATCCAAGGTTCAAAAAATTCAATGATCTAATGAATCAACTTCTTGAAAATTTTCTATGTTTTTAATATATCTACATTCTCTCAGATGATTTAAATCTTCAATCCCTAGCATCAAATTTTCTATTCCTACTCACTAGTATTTTATTTCTTCTTTGGATATATCTATTATAATTTTTTATCATCATTAGATATTTACCGTCATATTATCGTTGTGGTCAAAAATATTTAATGGATAGGTTTGGTTGAAAAAAATAGATTTTCACAAATTATGTTACAGGCTTCAAGGAGTGTCTTTCCAAAACTCATAAAATCCACTCTTGGGTTTCCAAGTGATGTTGGGAAAAATATTTTAATGGATTATTATTTTATCCTACCCTTTTAGATTTTTGATTGACAATGCACCTTTACTATATTTTATGGAATCACATGGATATTTTATATCCATTTTAATTTCATTTAATTGATAATTTTTTTGGAGTTGAGTATCCTAGTCAGGAGTTTGTTCACCAAAAGATTCCATCTTTTAATGGAATATGATCCTTAAGAGATAAATGATTTGGTGGATACAATTGAGAGGATCTTTGACAACATATAAATTCCACCTTCCTTTAAGTTGAGATGTGCTACCATTATGTTATAATGTCTTATCTAAATATATTTCGAGATAATGGCCCAAGACTAATTAAATTAATATCTAAAATGGAAAGACCACTTTAGAGAAGGACTATATTCTTTCAAAAATTACTATATCTTATCCTAATATTCCAATTAAATTTTTTTTATGTTTAATGACAACACACATTTGAAGATAGTTAGTTTTATCAAATGCTCATAGCCATCTAATAGAATATATCTAAGAGGAAGTATCATTTGGGAAAGCCCGATGGTCTTTTAGTTTAAATATTTAATTTATTTCCATAATTATTCCGAATATCCCCATTATTATTTGTAAATATATATATCATTTTTTATTTTCCATTTAAAAAACATATCAAATAACCCCTTTTAAGTATGTATTTAAATGTCTCATTACTAATATGATCAATTTCTCACATCTAAAAATCAATTTCCCTTTCAATCAAAATTATAATAAAATTTTATCAACAACAAATTACAATATGATTCAACTAATTTTCTATACCTTCATAAAAATATATCCATCATTGAAATGATAACCCACATATTACTACATGATATAAACCATTTCATTTCTATCATCACATGTAACACCATGAGAATTTAGGAGATGGATTATATTTAATTTATTATATGTCTCGTGTTGTACACTACACCATTATTTTCTTAAGTTATATGCAATAATGCATTTGCTTGTAGTATACACAATATGATTCTTGGATTGTGTTGCACACAATTTCATGTTCCATTGATAAAATTCATTTCCCAAAACACTGAGTATATATTTTTTTCAATATATAAATGAACTATGTTTGTATTATTATATACGCACCACCAATGTAATCTTTCACTACGTGCAACACAGACTTGTCTTGAGTTACATGCAAGAGAGACCTTTCTTGATAGCTTGTGTTGTATGCAATACCATGTTTCATTAAATAAAGGTATATTATTAAAATTTTATATAACTATCCTTTATGAATACTATTAAACAAAAATATTCAATTTTATATTACATTAAAATCCTTCATAAAAATTTTATAGAACGTGATATGAAAAAAAAACAATTTTTCGGATAAAAGAGTTAATTTTTTAAAAAATGCAGTTTTACCGCCTTTTTATGGCGGACCCATTTTAAATAGATTTTTGACACTTTTATAAGTTATATTTGATAAAAACTGAATTTTTTCAATCAAGACATTAAAATATTTTTTTTTGAGTTTTTGGAATTTTTATGATAAAATTGAAATTTTAATGAGTAGTGAAAAATACAACATTTTAAGTCAAAACTACATTTTCATCTAATATATTTATATTGTTAGATTGTAATTTTAATTGGTTTTAATGTTTAATTTGATTTTAATTTTATAATTTCATCCAATTATGTTCTTTGGATGTAATTTTACTTTTAAATTTGATTTAAACACATGTTAGTCTTTTGATAGTTATTTCTTCTTAAAAAACCCGCATTTTGGTTTTGACAATGAGAATCAATTTTATAATAATAAATGAAATTAATGAGTTTTTATTTGAAAAAATGGAATCCATATTTCTAATCATAACGTAAAAATTGTGTAGATAAGTACCTTTTACTTTTGGACGTTGTGAATAGTATCTTTAGTACTTATTTTATTTACGAGGGATAAAGGGTAAATGTGGTAAATAAGGGTAAAAAATATAATTATAATAATATTAAATTACCCTAACACATGTTCTAATCCTATTTGATGTGATTTTTCTAACCATGGGCATCATTGGGTCGATCTTGGGACCCCATGAATTCACATGGATGTGAAAATGGCATTTTATCATAATTAATTTAAAGTAATTATAATGATAACCAAAACATATATATTTACCTAAATTGATTGTAATATATTATTATATAAATTATATCTATGTATATAAATATTCCTTATAAATCTAATATTATTCAATATATCATGGTATTTTATTTATAATATTTATACATTAGATAAATTTATTCATTTGTGATATAATTATGATTTAGTGATTACCTCGCTATTGAAATATTCAAAAAAATGAAATTATAAATATTAAAATAAATTTTATTTTAACATTTTGATGTAATAAACTAATTTTATGGATTCAATTGAAATATTACTGATTATTTAGTTCCATTGGTTAGAATGAAAAAGGTTTTTATAAATTTTTAAAAAAGACTAGTATGAATAGTTTCCAAAATTGATATAATTAATAACTTAAAAAATAAAACAAATTATTAAATGACATTAAATTCCTAAAAATATAATATTCATATAAATAGTTAATATAAGTCCCAATATACTAGAAATAACTTTTTTTGGGTCGTTTTACATGATATGATAATTACATCAACCCACAATGTGTAAATAACATGATATCACTGTAAGATTAAAAAGGGTACAATAAGGATAAAACCAAAACGATAAGGATAAACAAATGTTGAAAACATGAAAAACAATTTTTTAATTTTTTATATTAGAACCAAAATCATCTTTTATTATAATTAAATATGTTTTGTACCATGTTAAATATAAATTTAATTTATAATAAATTAATATTTTGGATCTTTCTTAAAGTGCCCCTCTCCCCTTTTATAAAAGGGCACCTACTCCCTATCCTCTTCACTCAGTTCTAAGCATTCATGATCGGCCAACCCCTACCCACTTTTCTTATCAACTACCATATTTACATTTTATAGGTTCTGGTTTTCTTAAAAGCCCTACTCTTTTACCTAGAGAGGAAATTTAAGTGGCATGTTGAGGAGGAGGTAATCTCTTCAACAAGTTATTTCAAATTAATTTCTTCTTATATTACTTCTATTATATTTGTTTCATTATAGAGTAATAACATAAGTATTAATAATATACTTTTATGTTATTATAAATTTAAAAAACCTTATTTCAGCTTCTATCCATCCTACAAAAAATGAAATCACCGCATGTGTGTGTGTACAAATTACCTTCTCCACACCATGGTGTATTCTATTTTTCACCAAAACCTTAATTGTATGGGTATAATGGTGGGAATAATAACTATATACAATTATTATAAAGTGATACTAATTTTGATATATTACACACAATCCACTTAAATACAGTTCAAAACTATGGGAACCATATCATCGCTTGTGCATACGTATGACTTACCATCTCCACAACACGATGAGATTCATTATCTATATTAACCATTCAAGAATGATAATAAAGTATATATAATAAATAATAATTAAACATATTACATAATAATTCTACTGTATTTATGTATATATATATTTCATTTACTTAGTTCCATTCAATTTAATTAAGAAATGAAAACAACATTTATTCGTACGTACAACCTACCATCTCCATGAATGGTGTATTCCATTCCATTTATCGATCTATTATATATATTTTTATACTGACTATATATGATATAGAAATCATTTTTACATTATTTAATTAAGTAAATCATGATCTATGTAATAATATCATGAATAAAAATTCCAAACATGTACGATAATGAAAATAGTTATTACCCAAAACGTTGCTTTAACATGGAATTGAGAAATGAACGGTTAATATAAAGTCATAAGTGAATCATATATGATATCATAAATATTATTATTTTTCTATTACAAGTTAATATTATGTTTAAACCCACTATAATGGGGTTTCATACACTTAAATTTGAAATTGGACCTAAGGTAAGGAATACCTTTTTCAATAACTTTTTATCCCAGATTGTTTATTTATAAGTATCTACTTGGGATAAATTTATCATCTAGGTCCTTATATTATAAAAAATTTCTCCTAAAATGTTTAATATTATTTTATGTATTTTTTACATCATTTTTAACCATTTTTTCTTTTACTAATGGTTGGAAGGATTCTTTATTTTGTTTACCATACAAGGTACTTTTTGACTTTTCTGACAAAAGTATGGGGAGAGTGTTTTTTAACATATATTACATGAATGTGTTTTGACATCTTCATAATGCCTTATTTCTATGAAGCCTCTTATACAAGTTTACAAGAGTATTTTTTACTCAATTTTTTTGTTTTAAAATTGAGTGATATTTTGAGAAAAGAAAACTTTTTTGAAGAATAAAGGATATTTTCCTTTGGAATGAAGATAAAAAAATTTATAAATTTTTTTTTACATATATGATTATGTGGGTTTGTGTTTCTATCCTTGTTATTTCTATGATTTTATTGTGTCTATTATGGAATGATATTTAGGAAATCAATTTAGTTTATATCAATTATCACTGAATGATTTTTAAGAAACACAGTTGATTTAATGGTTTAAGATGTCATGGGTTATGATATGGGCAATGTTTCTATGTTTTTGTGGCTCAAATAATAATGATTTCATAATGAGATGGGTGGGACCTATATCTCCCTTCAATGAATTTGGTAATGATTATTATCTCTACATAGACATGACTGGAAGTGAAGGTAAATCTAGTTTAGTAATACATGGTTGGAATGGAAAGTAAACCACATTCAGTATTGGAATTTTTCCACTATGATGGTCTTGGCAGAAATTCCATTGCTACTATAGAAATCATAATATGTGCTTAATAGTTTTCCACTATTACATGTTTTATAAAAATTCTATTCTTTTATGGTTAATATTATTTTATGATCCATGTCTTACGTACTACTAATATTGATGTCATTAGTCATGATTTTGATGTTTGAACTTTCTGTTAATTTTTTTGATATTCAAATGTTTATGTTTGGTTTTATGTTCTCTATGTTTACCCTTAAAGAGAATTTGTATAACAACTTTTCTTTTTATTACACACATAGAGATGATTTATTAAATAGAAAACATCACCTGATACAACATGGAAGATCAGGAGTTCTAGTTCCTTTAGGGCTTAGGAACATTACATAACAACTTAAAATATAGGACACATCATCTTATTGAAAACTTTCATTACATGACCACTACATTCCCTCGTACGTAGCATTTCATGGGAGAACCTAACGAAATTCATAAGAAAATGGTGAGATATAAAACCCAGTAAGGGAGTTAATGAGGAATAACATGAAAGATAAAATACATGTTAGAAAATAGGTATATCAATGGAGAATAAGACAGACATGAACATAAATTCCTAATGTAACATGATTAACAAAACATAGAACTGTTGCAACAACATTTAACAAGATTTAATAATGATCCAAGGATCATTGAACATGGAAATGAGTAAATTATCTTTTCAAATTAATTATAATGAGTAAACCCTCATTGAATTTGACGTATCATGACAATAATCTTTACCCAATGCATTGGAGCACTTTCAGGGCACACCCTTCTTGGACATTTCATTTCATGCATAAGTGTTCCACATGGATCATATAACATGGAATAATTCAACATCAATATTTTTTCCACTATTAAAAAATGTGGAATATAAAAATGATAGTACCATTCAATATGTATATCTGAATAAAGTTGAATACCCATGATAGAAACATAGGTATGGTATTAACTCACAATGGTTTTGGATTGGAAAATCACGGTGCAATTTCGACAGTATACCAGCGTGACATAAAAATTCATAAAAAATTTTGATGAGAGAGAAGGGTGTGTATCATCATATTTAAATATAATTTCCTGTAAGTGGTTCATATATAAACATGTCCCATAATAATTAATGGAATTTAGATTCATAATAAAAAGGAAGTTTTTGAAAGTAAATGAGGAGATGTAAATTCCTTATGAAAATACGGAATAGTAACTGGTGTGCATGGGAGGCATTAAATGAGAGTGAAAGGGGTCTCTCATGATTAAAAATTAAATGGGGAAGTATGGGGGATGTGAAAAATCATTCCCCAATATTTGTTTATAGAAATTAAAAGGCCATAACAACATAATGAAATTGAGACAAAATGAGAAAAGAGGATATCCCTTACTTGGAAGTGTGATCCTAATGTCTTGGGAGAGGCTTCAGATAGGCTTCATTAGAGCTGGGGAACCTTGGGAGGATTCTAGAGAGAGGATAAAATAGGTTTGATGAACTTTAAAGGCTTTTAGTGAAGAGGTAGTGGGAGCTTGGGTGGGATTATATATGAAATGGATGGGAATTATTTAATATTTTGGTTTGGGTCACCACACATTAAACTAATGAATACCACAAACAAGCCCATGTTTTTTGCCCATGGTTTTTGAAAAAATGGAGTGGAAAAACATAGTTTATTAGGCCTATGTCCAAAATTCTTAAAATAATAGGGTTTCATATGTGGAGGTGAGTCACAATATCATGTTATTTAATTTAAAAATAGAAAATGTTTTATTACTCTTTGAGGGTCCACTAATGTTTTGTAAAACAAATCAAAAAAACAAAAATCACATTATTTTAATGGTAAAACATATATTGTCTAAACATGTCATTTATATTATTTTATTATATCATTGTTGGGTCATTATGATGTCATAAAACACATTATATATTTAAATGGTATTTAATTTTTACCCAAAAATTCATCTGTCTCAGAAAATTATGAAACATTAACCATTGGATAATTTTGATATCCTAATTCCAAATATAATATGAATTTTATCTAAATAATTTTCAAAATATCTGAATTTTCTCTTATGAAATAAAAACATACATTTAACGAAAATTCATGGGTTTTGAAAAAAAACTCCTTTCAAACCGTAATAAAAATTTCAATTGCATTTATAAAATTATAAAATTATTTATATTTAATAAAAATTCATTTTATAATAATAATATTTTAATAAAAAAATTTACTTTAAAAATCCTTTAATACATAAAAATCGATTTCTTAGTTGAACATTAACTAAAAATATTATTTGCATTTTAAAAAATATTAACAAAGTAACTACAATAAAATGAATTTATATTTATTATTATATAAAAAATGCATATAATCATAGTGATATGGTATTTTCACATAACCCCTTATAACACCCACATAAGACTGATGTGTAAGGTGTGTGATGGTGACAAACACTTAGGGTGGCTCAGATAACAATCTTCATATGGTAATCTCTATCAACTTCCACTTCTCTCGTAGGCGGTTCCATTCAAGATTAACATGTTGAAGATCAACTTGGACTTGGTCTAGAGAAAATCCTACTGATGCCACCTCCTTTCTGAGCTCTGATAAATGGAAATTATTCATGGAAAGTATACTTAATGATGTCATCAATTCCTTTGTATGAGTAAATTGGATTTGTTAAAGCCCTATATTTATACTAATCATGTCATCACTATTCAACAAATATATGATAAATGATCAATGTTTTTAATGTTATTTTAAAATATAGAAACATAAAACAATAGAAGTTCATATATAATATAATGATTTAAATAATAAGATATTTAATTAGATCAAGATGAATTTTCTTTAATAAAAGTTTGGGTCGTTATGATCTTCCCCCCTTAAGAAAATCCACCCCCAAAATTTCATTTTCCCATAATAAAAAAGGTGAGGGAAAATATGCTTCCTAACTTCCTCTGATTCCCATGTTGCTTCTTCAAACCAGTGGATTCTCCACAACACCTTCACAAGGGGAATTGTCTTATTTTGAAGGGATTTTTCAATATGATCTAACATTTTCATTGGTTCCTACTAGTAAGAAATATCATCTTCTAATTATACTACCTCTTAAGAGAGTACATGTTAGGGGTATAAAATGTACTTACTTCAAAGGGATACATGAAAGACATCACATACTTTGGCCATGTTTGGTGGAAGTTCTAGTTGATAGGTCACATCCCTGTCATGATCAATAATCTCGAAGTAGCCGATGTACCTAGGAATTTACATCAATTTTTTCCAAACCTGGTGTCCTTCTTCCATGGAGATATGCATAGTTATTTTATTTCTCCAACATTAGACTCAGGGTATAATTGATTGTTATCAACCTAACACTTCTGTCAAATCTGGGCTGCCTTGATATGTTGCTGAATGGATTTCACCTTCTCCACCATTTCATCCACCATTTCTAGTCCTAACAGCTTATTCTCACCGACTTCATCCCAACATGTTGGTGTTCTGCACCTCTTCCAATATAGGTCTTCATAAGGTTCCATTCAGATGCTCGAGTGGAAACTATTATTATAATAGAATTCAACCAGAGGAAGATGGTCATCCCTACATTCTTTAACATCCATTAAACAAGAACTTAAAATATCTTCGAGTGTCTGAATAGTTTGCATAGATTGGCCATTAGTTTGAGGATGATAGTCCGTACTGACATTATTTTCAATATCCATAGAATGTTAAATACTCTTCCAAAATGTAGAGGGGAATCATGGATCTAGATCGGATACAATAAGTAGTTGTAATCTATGGAGAATTACCACTTCCCTAATATATATCTATGCTAGTTGATCCAATGAGAAATCCTATCGAATTTCAAATATGTTTGCCGAATTTGTAAGACGATCCATAATAATCCATATTGCATTCTTTCCTTTGGATGTCTTTGTATGTCCCGTGACAATGTCTATGGTGATGTTCTCCAACTTCCATGATTTTATAGGCAATAGTTGCATCATCCCCTTAGACTTATTCCTCTCTGCCTTACCATGCGGAAAAAATGGGATCTTTGATGTATTCTCCGCGATATCCTTCTCATATTATCCCACCAATAATACTCTCATGGATCTCACTACACATTTTTGTTTCCTGGGTGAATAGAGAAATTGAAACTATGTGTATCATCCAAAAGTTCCATCTTCAGCTTCAGACTTGATGGAACAGATAGTCTTTAAACAAATCTCGAAATTCCTTCTTCATTAACATTGAACTCCAATGATTTCCCTTTTATATGGCTTCCACTTTATTCTAAATTCCCACATTATCCTTTTGTGCATCCTTTAACCTTTACAAAAGAGATGGTTGAGAAATCTATTATGAAATGATTGATGATATTCCCTTCTCTATGATTTCTAGGCCGATCTTCATTAAATATAAAAAGATTGGATCCTTCTAAATTATCATTAATTATAGAATCATTAGGTCCATTCTACTTAAAGAATTTGCCACCTTGTTCGCTTTCCCAGGGTGGTAATGGATTGAGTAGTCGTAGTCTTTAATCATCTTTAACTAACTTTGTTGGCACACATTCAACTATTTCTATGTGAATATATACCTGATAATGTTTTGTACCTTATATATTTCACACTTCTCCACAATGATATAATGATTCCAAATTTTTAAAGAGAATATAAACACAGCCATCTCTAGATCATGTGTTGGATAATTATACTCATGAATGTTCAATTGCCTTGAAGCATAGGTAATGACTTTGTCATTTTTCATCAACACACAACTCTGTCCCTTCTTCTAAGCATCATTGAATACCACAAAAAGTTCTCCACATGTGGGTAAAGTGAGCACATGAATAGTGATAAGTCTCCTTTTAAACTCCTTGAAGCTTTCATTGCTTTCATCACTCCAAGAAAACTTCACTCCCTTCCGAGTTATCTGGGTAAAAGGGTTGGAAAATTGTGAGAAATTTCTCACAAATCATTGATAATATCTAGAAAAACCCGAGAATCTATGGATATCCATTATCAATGATGGCCTCATCAATCCCTTAATTTTAGTTTTTTTTTGAGTGATCCATACACATCCCATTTTTTGTGATGATATGGACCAAGAATGAGACCTCCTTCCACCAAAACTCACACTGGTTGTACATTATATAGAGCTTCTTGTTCCACAATGTCTCTAGTATTGTTCTTAGATGCCCCTCATGATCCTCACTGGTTTTGAATTATATTAGAATATCATCTATAAATACTACCAATTTTTTTTTGAGGTAATGTCTAAAGACTCTATTCATCAATTCCATGATGGTTTATGGAGAATTAGCGAGTTAAAAAGGAATTATTATGAATTCATAGTGCCCGTATCATGTACAAGAAGTAGTCTTCAGGATATCTTCCTTCTTCATCATTACTTGAAAATATACTAACTACAGATCTACCTTAGAGAATTATTGTGCCCCACACAGCTGATAGAAAAATTCATCAATTCGTGGGATAGGATACTTGTTCCTTATCGCGATTTTTTAAGCTCACAATAATTGATGCAAAGGCGCATTTACCCATCCTTCTTCTCGGTGAAGAAGACTGGTTCACCCCATGGTGAATCACTTGGGCATATAAATCCATTATCCAAATTCTCCTATATATGTTTTTTCAGCTCCTATATCTCCGCAAAAACCATTCTATATGGAGTCTTTGATATTGGAAACACCCCAATTATAGGATCAATTGAGAATTCAACCACACTTCTAGGTGGAAGAGTAGAAAATTCCCTGGGAAACACTACAACGAATTCCCTCAAAATAGACATGTCTTTAAGGATAGTTGCTTCCATGGAATCAATTATCTGAGCCAGATACATGTTCTCATAGGGAATTAATATCCCTACTTGAGATGATGGAGCTAAAGAAGATTCATCTTCTTCCTTTCACTTGTATAGAATCAGGGGTTGATTCTCCTTATAGAGAGTGATTTCTCTCTCACGACAATTTATATTGGCTCTATATAAGGAAAGAAAATCCATGTTGAGAATTGAATCAAATTCTATGAGAGGGATTATGAAAAGGTTTTCCAAAAAGTTCACTCCACAAATTATGACAAGGGAGGAGTTATATTCATGGGATTCAATGATTTACCCATTTTCCATACTTACTGACATCATTATTTACATGATTTGTGGTGGTGTTGGGATTGTTCTACTAAAAATTCAGGATATAAAAGAATTCATATAACCAAAATCAAAATATATGATCGATATTCTTGAATGAATAACCATCGTACCTTTCACCACATCATTTTTAGGGTTCACTTCAGTGGTAGTGGTGGAAAAAATCCCACCCTTTGTGACATGGATGTAATTTGTTGCCTCTAAAAACCCTTATATTAGGGCACTGGTTTGAAAAGTTCCCCGATTCATTGTAGTTGAATCAATGAACAATGATTTGAGGGTCGAGCAAAGCATTCCTCTCCTCTATCACAACCATATTATTTTCTTGGCGACAGTTAATAGCTATGTTCCCTTCTCTTCCACACCTAAAGAATTTCCTCATCACTTTCAGGAAATTTTTGGGGTGCTTCTTTCAACACATTTGACAAGTGGGGAGCTTGATTTTCTTAGCACCATGAGATTTATCCATCAGACCTCTATAATTAAAGTCCACCATATGCTTTTTATCCCCATGATACCCCTGAGATTCTCTGATCTCCATTTCGACATTGAGGGTACATCATACAATTTCCTCATTGCTGTCGAAGTCACATATCGCCATCGCATTCCACAAGCTAGGTTTCGGACCACAAAAGAAGCGGTCAACCTTACATTCCTAGGTAATGAAAAAGATAGAGGTTTATCATGCAAGCCTTGTGATTTTTTCATCGTATGCTCTGAAAGATTCATCATTATTTTTCTTGAGGGCAAGGAAGTCCCTTTCTATCATAATCCAGAGGGTGCACGAGAAATATTTATCAAAAATATATTTTGGAAATCCTTACATTTCAATGACTCTATCTCCCCCTCAGGCTTCATATTATTTATCATTTCCCACCATTGATCAGCTTCACCATCCATACAATAAGTATATAAGAAAACCATATCTTTTTCAGAACATTGAAGGATAGGGAAGATCTTTTCAATAGACTTGATCCATTGTTCGGTGATTGAGGTATTGGATGATCTATTAAAGATATGAGGCCTTTGTCTCAGGTTGCTCTTGATATTGACTTGTTCTTTCTTAGGGGGTGTTGAATGTTCCTCTTGACCCATGTTTCTATTCAAGGCTTGAGTTAACTGAAAGAGAATCATGGCAAAGTTCACGATTTCCGCTCCCATTGGATTGGTCATCTCATTAGCACAATCATCACATTGATCATCAAACTAGTTGTTAGCCTGATTCCACCTATTACTGTCCATTTGTTGGATAAAAGAAACATTAGGGGTAACACATAAAGGGCAATCCAAGGACGAAACTGATGATCTATAAATATTTTTTTCCGTGACTTATGAATCCATAGGCTTCAATATATTTTATCCATGATTTACTTTCTAACATATATTCATAAATAAATTACCTTAATAATGGTTCATACTAATCTTGTGAATTTAACAATTCATATCCCACCAGAGTTTCGTAAACATGAGTGCAACAAGACCCATTGTCATGTAACAAGATACCCCAAGTCAAGCCCAAAACTCCTTGTCAGGGTTTTCACCCCTAGGTACATCTGTGCAAGATCTGCCTCAACTTGATCATATCCAGATATGGATGTATTTTCAAGATAGAAAACTTACTCAATACCCAATAAAAATTAGGTATGTTTTTATTATATGTAGTCTTGTCTCTAATTATTTACTAGGGTTTTTAAATTTAATCCCAAAAACAATTAAACCAATCCTTTAATACCAACTATAACAACCCTTCATTCTATTACACACTTAGACTTTATTTATTACATAAAAAACATCACTTGATACAACCTAACAGATTGGGAGGTCTTGTGACTTTGGGTATTTGTAACATTACATACCAACTTAAAACATAGGACACAATATCTTATTGAAAACTTAATCTACATGACTACTATACTCCCTCGTACTAATCTTTGCATAGGACTACCTGAGGACATGCATAAGAAAAGGGTGAGATATAATCCACATTAAGGGATTTAATAAGGTATAGCATGAAATATACAATACATATTAGGAAATAGGAATATCAATGGACCATAAGATAAAAATGAACATAAAGGCATGATATAACAAGATTAACATAACATCAGAATGTAGAAACAACATTTAACATGATTCTAGCATGAGACAAGACTCATTGCACATGGATCATGAGTAAATACTCATTTCAATTGAATTAGAATGATTAAACCCTCATTTCACTTGAATTATCATGATACTAATAATTACCCAATTCATTTGAGTTCTATCAGGGCGCAACCTTCTTAAACATTTCATTACATGCAGAATTGTGCCTCGTGGATCATATAACATGGAATCATTCAACATAATACGATTTGTAATGATTAGAAAATGTTTAAAACACACATGAATGTACAATTGAAGATGTATATGTTTATAATGGTGAATAATCTTGATGGAGATAGCGGTTTTGTATTCACAACACAACGATTTTGTATTGGAACATAGAAGTGCAATTTCGGAAACAAAACGATGTGATTTTTTTTAGTAAAAATGGTTGATGAGAGATAAATGGATTTATCATCATAATTACATGATACAGACTATAAGGGGATCATATAGAAAAATGTACCAACATAATTAAAGGAATTTTGATTCATAATACAAAGAAATTTCTTGGATGTAAATTATTAGAGAGAAATTTGTTACGTAATTTCGGCATGTTAACGTGTGGGCATGGGAGCAATTAAATGAGAGTGAAAGTGGTATCTCACATTTCAAACATAATGAGGGAAGTATGGGGGAGGTTTGAAATTATAACCCAATATTTTTAATTTAAATTAAAAGGGTATAACAACGTAATGAAATTGATACAATAACGAGAAAAGAGGAAATCCCCTACTTAGAAGTGTGATCCCAAAGGCTTGGGAGAGGCTTGAGAGAGACTTATTGGGATCTTGGGGAGACTTGTGAAGATTCTAGAGAGGTTAGGGTAGAGGTTGGAATAACTAAAATAGATTTTAGTGAATATTAATTTGGATCTTCCTTGGTTTATATAGAAAATGAGAGTGAATTCTTTATTATTTATGATTAGGTCACCACACATTAAAGTAATCAATACCACAAACAATCCCATGATTTCATCCTTATATTTTGAAAAAGGGGAGAGGAAAAAAATATTTTATATGGAAAATTCCCAATATTCTTAAAATAATAGGGTTTCTTTTGTGGAGGTGAGTCACACTCTCATGGAAAATCATTTAAAAAGTGAAAGTGTTTTATCACTCTTGGAGGGTCCACTAATGTTTTGAAAAATAAATGAAACAAATCTAAAATCAAATTATTTTAATGGTAAAACATATATTGTTCGAACATATAATTTATAGAATTTTATTACATCACTATTGGGTCATTATGATGTCATAAAACACATTATATTTTTAAATGGTATTTAATTTTTACCCAAAAATTCGACAGTCTCAGAAAATTATGAAAAGTTATCCATTGGATAATTTTGATGCCTTGATTACAAAAATTATATTAGTTTTATATAAATAATTTTATAAATATTTTATTTTTTTACTTTTAAAATAAATATCGATATTTTTTGAAAATTCATGGGTTTTGTCAAAAACAGCTTTCAAATCGTATTAAAAATTACAATTGCATCCATAAAATTATATGATCATTTATAATTAATAAAAAGTAACTTAACAATAATAAAATTTTATTAAAATATTATTTAATTAAAATATACTTTAATTCATCAAACTAGATTTCTTAGTTGAATATTAACATAAAATACTATTTGCGCTTTACAAACTATTTACAAATTAACAATGAAATAATGAATGTACATTCATTATTATATTAAAAAAATAATACACATAATAATAGTTCTATGGTTTTGTTTCATAAACTCTTATAACACCCATATAAGACCAAATGGTATGGTGTGCGATGGTGACAGACTCTTGGGGTGTCTTAGATAACATTGCTCGGGTAGTAATCTCTAAAAACATCCACTTCTCTTTTAGGCAGTTCCGTTTGAGTTTAACATGTTGAAGTTCATCTTGGGCATGGTCAAGAGCGAAGCCCAATGAAACCAAATCCTTTCTGAGCTCAGAAAAATGTACTTTATACGAGGAAAGTCTACTGGATGAGGCCATTGGTTCCTTTTTCTGAGTAAATTGGTTTTGTTAAAGCACTATATTTATACTAATCATGTGATCACTATTAAATGACTATATTTGCAATGGTCACAATTCTTAACAGTATTTAAAAATCTAGAAACATAAAAAAAAATTGAATATGTTATATAACCATTTTACATAATAATACATATAATTTGATCAAGAGGAATTTTCATTAATGAATGATTTGGTCATTACAATTTGATCTCACCATTTTTAGGTTTTCTTTTACCAAGGATATAAATAATGGGTTTAGGTAGGAAAACAAAAGTGTCATATTTTTATGGGAGTTGTTGTAGATATTTCAACATGATTAGATAAATCTGTTCTGATCTTAGAAAGACACTAAACTAATATGATCTCTGGGAATCTGTTTAGGTCATGTATTAAGTACTATGTAAGAGAAATGTAATTTCCATGTACATCATGATTTGGTCTATATAGTTGGTATCAGAGCAATGGTTTAGTCAAAAATGTGAAACTAGTATGAGATAACTATAGTGAGATCCCACGAGATATTTCTAGGGATATGTCTAAGGATGTCCTAAGGTTAAGTAAAGTATAGTTTACAAACCTATGTTTTTTGTCATAATCTTGACTAACCTAATGTTAATCTGAAGAAGTCCTTTATTGAAGTATTATATGTAATTTACCTTAATTATGTGTTTCTAATCTTTGATATTTGTTTCCTACACTTTGCTTTATAATATTAGTCAATAGCCAAAACAACAAGGAATTTAGTTAACTAGTGAATGTTTTAGATGTTGAAATTATAATAATTATGAAGATCAATTTCCTATGTGGAAAAATCATGAAGAGAATCATGACAATGGTATGAGTATTATCCATACTACTGATGATAAAGAGATTGTAAATGAAATATGAAAGGTATTTGTTTTTCTTAAAGTATTGATTACATTAAACATAAGAATATTATGGTTGATAAACCATAATACATGATTCCAATTTCAGAAAAATTGAATGTGATGGATCATGAGTAATGGCTTGAGAGTATGATTAGATGCTTGAGGTGTATATGTTTGGAATTCAATAATTGTTTTATATTAATCATGTAGTATATATGTGTTTTTATATACATTTTTCATTAAGGATTGGAAAGGATATGTTGAATATTACTAAGTATCCAAAAAGTGAATAACCTGGAGAACACATGATGAAGGGAAACATAACCTTTAATATGTCCAGTATGTTGTGATAATAATATTTGGAAATTAATTGTTTGATTTGAATAAGTAAACTGGATGATTCTAGTTTCTTGTGAACTAATTGTGGAGTTTTTTACAAGAGGTTTGTGATATATTGGATGGAGTATTCAAAATTTTGGGACTAAATGGATATATCAAATATGTTTTGGAATAAGAAAACATGCATGTCCTCAATAAGTTTATACTGTAATTTAGGTCATTACCATGAATAAAGAGAATGCATGGTGATATCTTTCAAATGCATGGAATGAGAACAATAAGATATATCTTATTATTTATGGGGGATAAATGATGTTATTCACTTGCTTGTTATATGACCTTTCTTATTGGAAAAAAGAATTTTGTATAAGCATAATGGTTGGAATGGATTAAGTTGGAAATCAGATAGAATTGTTTAAGGCTAATACATTTTTTATATTATTTATGTAATGTTATAATAGTATAGTTTTAGAAAAATAATAACTTATAGGACGGGTGACAACCCGTCGCGTCAGACAAGACTGTGAGATTCGAACCCACAACCGAAGTGCGACAGGCCTTTATCCCCTACCAATGGCCTATATAAAGTCCTATGTTAGTATAAATTACTTTTATTTTATTTAAATGGTATTATAGATGATGTATAAGTCCATTTTTGGAACCATATATGATTAATCTCACCATAGATGGACTTATGTATATTTGATAACTTGTAATAATATTTTTGTGATAGAAACATATGGAATGACCTATCATTTTATCGCTTGTTCTGCAAACACTTCAAGAATGTAAAACTAGACATCATTTATTTAAATAATAGGTGAAGTGAAAATTAATAAAGTAGCGATCAACGATGAGATTATACTGAAACAAAGTAACTATTTCTTCTCATGATAAAATTCATTAACTATAGGAAAAGGACTTAGAACCAAAAATTTTATTCTAGTACCTTCTAATATGATGAATCATATGGACCCACAAATCAATGCCTATTTATGGATTTCTGGTAGTTAACACTCTCTAAACCTTATTCTCTATCACTATCAATCAAAACTTGATGGTTATATTTATCTTTCATATCCATTTTTTTACTTTATACATTTTTTCTCTTATGTGTAAACCCGGTGAATAGATAATTTGGATAACCATTATGTTTCTAAATTTACATTTTGAAATGATGTTTTAGTATTCTTTTATATGATGTGGGAACCTATGATAGAAACATTAAAGTAGTAATTCATTAATAAAAATGATGAATTTTGAGGTGGAAATTAATTTTATGGGGGGTAGAATGTAACAATTTTGAGGTGGATTGTTTTTAATTTATTATATTTATTGTGTTGTACACTACACATGGATTAGCTTTCACTGTATGCAACAACTTATTAGTTTTCAGTTTACGCAACACTATCCTTGGCTTGTGTTGCACACAATTTCAATTTTTCTTGATAGAATTAGTTTCACACAACACTGATTATATATTTTGTTCAACGTATTAATGAAATTAGTTTTTATTAGGTTATATGACTCCCTACATAATGCATTCCCTACACGTAACATTGACTTGGATTGCATTACACTCAAGAGTGACCTTCCTCGATAGCTTGTGTTGCACACTATACCAAGTTTCACTAATCAACTATATATTATTAAAATATTATATAACTATCTTTTATGAATAGTATGAACCAAATTATGAATTATATATAACATTGAAATTCATCTTACAAATGTTCTAGAATATTGTATGAGAAAATATCAAATTTTCGGATAAAAGAGTTATTTTTCAAAAAAAAAATGCAATTTTACCACCATTTGATGGTGAACCCATTTTAAATAATATATTTAAACTTTTAAATGTTATATTTTTTAAAAAAAAATTTCTTTTTATATGAGAAATAAAATGTTACTTCTGTTGAAATTTTGGTATATTTCTGATAAAATTCAAATTTTAATGAATAGTGAAAAATACTACATTTTAAGTCAAAAATATCATTTCATATATTATATTTATATTGTTAGATAGAATTTCTAGATGGTTTTAATGTTTAAATAGATTATATTTTTATTATTAAATACAATTTTGTCCATTTTAAGAAATTTTACTTTTAAATTGGACTTAATCACAAGTCAATCTTTTGATATTTATTACTTCTTAAAAACCCGATTTTTGGTTTTGACAATGAGAATTAATTTTAAATTAATTACTACAACTTCTATGTTTTGAAATTGGAAAAATGGATTAAATATTTTCAATTATAATGTTCAAATTTTTTAAATAGTTCCCCTTTATTTTTTGACATTATGAATCGTAACTTCCGTAATTATTTTAATTACCATCATAAGAGGATAAATCTAGTAAATATAGGTAAAAAATAATTTTATAATAACATCAAACTACCCTAAAAAATGTCATAATCCTATTGGAGAGGATATTTCCGACCCTTTTCATCCATGGGTCTATTTTGGGACCCCATGGATTCACATAGATGTGAAAATGACATTTTATAATAATTAATTTAAAGTAAAGATAACTATAGCCGAAACATATATCTTTTACTAATTCTATTTTAATTTAGTTATATATAAATTATATCTATGCCTATAAATATTAATTAGATATATAAGATGATTTAATACATCCTAGTATTTTATTTATATTTTTTAGACATTAGATATATCTATTTATTTATGACACAATTGTGATGAAGTGATTACCCCACTAATAAAATATTCAAATAAAAGAATTTATAAATATTAAAATAAATTTAATTTTAAAATTTTTATGCCATAAAATAATTTTATAGATTTCATTAACATATTTGGAATTATTTAGTCTCTTTGGTTCGAAGGAATAAGGTTTTTTGATTTTTTTAAAAAATCAAGTATGAATAGTGTCCAAAATTAACATAATTCATAACTTAAAAATTAAAATATACTATTCAATGATATTAAATTCCTAAAAATCAAAGATTCATACAAATAGTAAATATAAGTCTAAATATGTCATAAATAACTTTATTTGGGTCCTTTGACATGATATGATAATTACATCAACCCACAATGTTTAAATAACATGATATCATGGTAAGATTAAAAGGGGTAAAATAAGAGTAAAACCCTAAGGATATGGATAAAAAAATATTGAAAACATTAAAAAAATATAATATTATTTTTGTTCAAAGTTCTATCATCTTATTATATAATTAAATAGTTTTTGGAAAATTTTAAATAGAAATTTAATTTGTAATAATTTAATATTCTAGAACTTGCCTAAAGTGCCCCTCCCCATCTTATAAAAGGGAACCTCCTCCCTATATTCTTCACTCTATTTTTATCCTTTAGGATCCAAAAAACCCTACCAATTTATCTTACCAACAACCCTATAAACATTATAGAGGTTTTTTCATATTAAAAGATAAAATCTAGTGCCCTAAAAGGAAATTTAAGAGGCACGTCGAGGAAGAGGTAATCTCTTACACTGATTCTTTCAAAATTATTTCATATTCTACTTCCTATTATATAGTTATTTCTTTATAAATTTATAACATTAGTATCAATAATATAATTTTTTGTTATTATAAATATGAAACATCCCTATTTCATCTTCTATCCATCATACAAAAAAAGAAATCACCGCATGTGCGTACGTACGAATTACCATCTCCACACCATGGTGTATTCTGTTTTTCACAACCACCATACATAGATGGGTATAATGGTGGAAATGATAACTATATATGATTATTATAACGTTATACTAATTATGATTTGTTATACACCATCCACTTCAATACCATTCTACAACTCTGTGAATGATATCTTCACTCGTGCGTACTTACAACATACCTTCTCCACGACGCGATGAGATTAATTATCCATGTTAACCATTACAGAATGATTATAAATAATATATAACAACTAATAATTAAATATATTACATAATAATTCTACTATATATATATGTCATTTAATTACTTTTATTTAATTTTATAAGGAATGATAATAGTGTTCATGCGTAAGTACGACCTACCATGTCCATAAACGGTGTATTCCATTTCATTTATCAATCTAATATATATATATTTATACACAAAATATATGTGAAAAATAAATCGTATTTTAAATTCTGGAATTAATTAAATCATGATCTCCATAATAATATCTAAAATAACACGTCCAAAGACTTACGATAAATAAAATGATTATTGCCCAAAACAATGCATTAACATCAAATTAACAAATGAACGTGTAATATACAGTCATAAGTGAATCATATATGATATCATAAATATTATTATGGTTTTTTACAAGTTAATAATATGTTTAAACCCACTATACATGAATTTCAGACAACTTTGGATGAAATTGGACAAATGGTAAGTGATAACTTTTCGAATCTCATTTTATCTTACATTGTTTATTCATTAGTATATAATGGGGATATATTTATCATCAAGGTAAATGTTTTCTAAAAAAATTGTCATAAATTTTTTACTATTAATCAATGTATTTTCAATGTCAGTTTTACTTATTTTTACTTTTACTACATAGTTTGGAAGGACTCTTTCTTTTGTTTACCATATCAGGTACTTGTTGACTTTTTCTGCAAAATTATGTGGAGAGTGTTTTATTATCTTATAAGGCATGAAAGAGTTTTTAAATATTAATTACACATTATTTACATGAATATTCCTCTAAAACTTTACATGATTATTTTCAACTCAATTATATTATTTTAATATTTCATGACAATTTTGGAAAAGAAAACGTTTTTGAAGAAGAAAAGATATTTTCATCAAGAATGAAGGTCAAATGTTTTATCAAAATTAGTTTTCATCTAATATTATTTAGGTTTATGTTTCAATGAATGTTATTAATATGATTTTATTGTTATTATGATTGAATGTTAATTTGGAACGATTTTTTATTTCAATTATGATGGAATTATGTTTAAGAAACCCATTTTATTTTATGGGTTTTTCTATGGTGAATGTTTCTATGGTTTTGTGGCACAAATAAGAATGGTTTAATTATGAGATGGGTGAGACCTATATCTCTCTCCAATAAATTGGGTAAATATTTATATATCATGATATAGACATGAATAGAATGTTAGGTAAATCTAGTTTAGTAATACATGGATAGAATAACAATTAAACCCGGTTCAATAATAGACTTTGTCAACTATGATGGTCTTGGTAGAAATGACTTAGCTAATATGGAAATCATAATATTCTCTTATTAGTTTTCCATAATTAAATGTTTTATGAAAATGATATTCTGGCATTATTAATGTTCCTTTATGATCTAGGCCTTATATACTTCCACAATTTATGTCATTTCTCATGATTTTTATGTTTTTAACTTTATTTTCATTTTTTTTACATTCAAATAATTATGGTTTGGTTTATATTCTCCATATTTACCCATACTGATCATTTGAGCTCACCCTCTTTATATTTTCTTTTCCCCATGATATAAATGATGATTTTAGTTAGAAAACCAAATGCTATGAACTTTTTGGGAGATGTTGAAGATCTTTCACCATGATTAGAGGATTGTATTCAAAGTTTCAAAAGACACTAAACTAATATAATCTTTGGGAATATATTTGTGTCTTGTATTAAGTATTTTTCAAGATAAATTTAAGGTCCATTGACATATATCTTGGGTTTCTACATCTCAATTCTAATAAAAACAATATATATTTTTATTTAATTTATCAAACAATATATACATCCTTAACATTTCCTTTTATTTATAACTTCTTTTAAATACAAAAAATTTATCTTATGTTATCCACCATTTCAAAAATAATAAGTATTTTTTGAACTTATCAAAAATAATTAATTACATAAATTTACATATCATGTGAGATGATTAACCAATATCTAATTTGAAAGAACATTTCTTTAGTAAATCTTATTGTGTGACATCAATTATAAATACCTCTTACATTACATTATTTTTCATATAATAAATTTAAAATTTTCCCCAATTAATCATTGTTTATGAGAACATTTTAAAACCCTTCATATAACCATTTAATTTGTCACATATTAAATATAGTTAATTCAGTGGTTGAAATTAATCATCCAATATTACTTATTAATATTTGTCACACTTAGAAACTATTTTTATAAGAATGGGTAATAATTAATTTAACATAAAACCACTATATATATATATATCATAATCACAATAATGTATTTCATTATGAAAAAAATTGTTATTGTGTGCCCAAAATCACTATAGAAACCATACTGGCCATGAAAATAAAAGTTTATTATAAATCCTACTCTTCTTCTACTTGAAAATAATTCTTATTTTCAACATATCAAGTCATAATTATTGAATCAATTTATCTAATAATAATTTTCAGATGTTTACAACCATTATCATTATTAGGTATATTGTTTCCCTAAATTTATTTTTTCCATTCCTTGTATATTTTTAATTCATATTATAATTTTCAGATATTTCAAATATTTGACATTACAGTAATATTAAATGTAATAATTTCTTAGGTTTTCACACTACTTGTTCCAAAAAATACAAGGGAGGTTATCAAGCATTATATATGTTGGAATAATTATTAGATATTAGATTTAGATATTCATCATTTGAGGTCTACATGTATTGGTTCTACCCCTAGGAATCTCTTATTACCATCCATGTATATTAAATGACACTTTATTTACTAAATTATTTTATCAATACATTTTTATATATTCTATTTTATTGAATGTTAGTTTATTATTATTATTTATAATATTATTGTTTTTTATTACACTTTAATTTCAAATATTATATTTTCTTTTATTTAAGGTATTTAATATAGGATTTATGATTAATATTATTGGAGGTAGTACTTGTATTAGTTAGAGGATTGGATGTATTAAAATTGGGATTTATCTAATAAATTTAGAATTCACACAAGCCCCAAAAATTCTTTTATCATTACATTTCCCCACTGAGACCCCTTGAATCACATAAAATAATTTTTATGCCCCAAAAATATCACATTAAGTAGGCTAATATTTAATAAATAGTTCTAATTGTGTAATTTTAACAAATGGCAGGCATTAACCCCTTTTACAGGTCATAATATAGTACAACTCTAATCCTCATCAGCTTCATTTTTGGATTAGTTGTTATTGTAATTTTTTTCATGGGACTCATCCCACATCTATTCTATGGTTCTTATACTACAATAAGAATTATCCATCCCATGAATGACTATTTCTAAGGTTATTTAAAGCAACATAGTTCCTTCCCATAAGATATGGAATATGCGTTTCATACAGAAAAATTCAATTACGAATGTTCCAATGATTAGCTGATGGGGATGACAGTAGTCAATAACGTTCACCATTTAAGGAATTCAGTGTATAGAACCAAAAATAATAGAGTAATTACTTTCCTAAATTCAATCACCCATTTTATTTAATGTATAATGAAATTATTCAAATCAGAAAAATATTGGATTTCTATTATTAAAATTACCTATAACATTTACTTTTGATAATGAATATCTTATGTGTATTTATTTATAATGTGTAAAAAATTAATATACTATGAACCCAATAGGATGGTTATGAATTTAAAATGGATGTAGGTGAATCATTTGGAAAAAGTGTTTGAATACAGATTTAAAAGTTCCATCATGTTTGGAATATATCATGCATATAACCCTTCAAAAATCCTTTTTCTATGTTTATCTTAATGTAACTCAATAAAAACTTGACTTTTTTTTATGAACATTTGTTTTGTCATGAAAATGATCATAAAAAAAATTTTGGACTAAACATGTGAAAAAAATGAATATTCACACTAATTTGGATGATACTTGGGTTTATGGATCATTTTATATGAATGTCAGTGTAAATGATGTTGTAGATCACATGGAAGAAATGAGAATTGTAATTGAAGATGAACGTCATGATTATAAAAAGTTGTCTGAGAGGTTAAATAGATGGTCTAAGATACCATTGTATAGTAATTTTACTCGACACTGAACATTGTTCATTGTATTTATGTTATATAATTTGAATGTTGGTAGTAGATGGAGTTACACCAGCTTTATAGTACTACATGGTCCCCAGGAAGATATTCTAATAGAAGAAAATGAACTACAATGTCAAACATATGATGATAAATGAATAATATTTTCAATGTTCATGATATCTAAAAAATAAATTTATGTCAATATGATGGAATATTATTTATCAATGACAGGGAATCACTTTTAAAATTCCCTTGGGGGAGAATGGATCACTATAAGTGAAATGAATCAAGTCCTTAGAAATCTTTATTGCATGATCGTTTCATTTCAAGGTTTATAAGTCTATATACATGTTAAAAAACCCTGAAACAATTGAAATGGAATGACAATAAATGAATTAAATATGGGAACCTATGTCATCCCACAGTTCCTCCTTAGTGGAGTAAAATTGATTATTAGTATTTTGAATTTGGAAGTGATCCATGAAACATTCATATTACATTGTCTATAGATAGAATAAATACATTTGGTGTATAGAGTATTACTCACATTACATGGCCCATCATGTTTGTAGATTATAAATTTTTGTCATAGTTATGAATGAAGTGAAAATTATTTATGTTTCCTCTTCTTATATATTGAAAAAAAACCCGATAATGATATTGATTACTATTTGTATCCATTGAATAAATATCTAAAATTTATGTGGCATATTTTTGTTATAATGTATGATACTTATAAAATAAAGAATTCCCATTGAAGGTAATGTTTTATGGGACCATAAATAAATTCCCCACTTATATAAATTTATCATCATATAGAATTAAAGGAATTTTAGGGTGTCCATTTGTGAAAAAACTCACACACTCAGTTTGGATGAATCATTCCTAAAATTCTATTATTTTGGGAAATTAGAAATTTATTTAACTCGAAGAAATAAATACCGATCATAGAAGACAACATTCGATGAGAATATAAAACAAGGTATAACACAATCTCTAATAATCGATGATAAAATTTTCAACGAATTAAAATAGATTGACAATGTTTTTGGTGAACATTTGTTGACACACCATATGAAATTGTGTTTGAAAAAGAGAATTTTTTTTTAATTAATATATTGAAATTGTTTTTTTGTTAGAAATTTTGTGGATGTTATGCATATTTAAAAATATTATGTGAATTTTTTATTAGCACATTACTAAATTTTACTGGAAAATTGAATGATTTAATCAAGTATATGTTGGAAAAAAATTCATGGTGATAATTGAAGAGTCGGCTCTTCTTAAGGGTAATGGGAGAACATATCTTTCTTTAGTAGCTTACTCACTATCCTTAAAGGAAAAATTTCAGTTTTCTATTTTCTATAATAGTGTAAAAGCTTCAGAGAGGTATTAATAAAATATCAAAAATGTAATTTCAATTACTAATTAGATGTTACAATGACTAAAATCAGACAATTTTCATGTTTCGATGTAAGATTTGATTCTTGTTGCTTCCTTTTTCATTCTGCCTCAAAATCTATGGCCTACATTAACTAAACTCTGCTTCATTTTCAAAAGCATACACTATAAATTTATAGACATGATTATGTTTCCAATCATGAATAAAGAGGTTTCTGTCATATTATATAAATTAGATATTCTCTTATTACTATCATTCAATGAAATAATAGTCCTCATGATAGTTCACTTGGTTAGAGAAGTTAAACTATATAGTCCTATCCATTACAGATTGGTGTACCCCATTGAATGGGATATGAATATATTTGAAGGGTCTATCAAGAATCAAAGTTTCCTTGAAGGATTAATTCTACAAGGATATATTAATGAAGTGTTTATTGAATTCTATAGGGATTGCCTATTAGATTTATACAACATCGATCTCCTAATGTATCATTGTAGCGGACACCATATGAGCAAAGATATTTCTAGAATAGATTTAGTTAAAATTAACTTTATATAACATGAGTAATAAAACCATTACATTTTACATAATAGTGGATATGTTGATCCAAACATCGAAACATACAAATAAATTCTAAGAGATCTAAATTCCTGAAGGGTTGAAGGATGGATATCAAATTCACATAATCAACCATTTATAGGATGATACTGAGATTTATTTTATAGGGAGTTATCTAAAAATTGTTATTCAATTTATGAAGTACTTCAATGGATGGCAATAGGACCAAATTAAAACATTACATCTTATGTTGGTTTTGGAATCAATGGTTAAAAATTAAAAAAAAAATTAAAACGATTAATTTAGTATGATGAAAAACAGTGGTGTTATACTTGTTATAGAAGTGATGCACATTTATTGTTTTAATGATAGAAAAAAAATTTATAATAAAATGTCATATTTTGAATTTATCTAATAGATGTATGAGTTTGTTTATATAATATTTCAAGTGTGTATTTTATATAAAAAATTGGTTGTCATTATGAGTGTGGTGAAAGATATTGAAATGGATTTCATGAAGGAGAATTTTATTATAGAAGTGGAAAATTTTGATTCCTTCATAATGAAATAACAAGTAGTTCAAGTATTTTATGGCTCACATACAACAAAAAAATGAATTTATTCAGTGTCCTTCTAGAGAATAAAATGAATTTTGGGTCAGATGAAAATTCAATTGAGGATGAGCATTTCATTGGGATATCACAATCATTTCATGTTGGTCCAAATAAATAAAATGGATTTTACATTTTAGTGGACCAAAAATATGTGCTTTGTATTCTCAATAATGAATCCAAATCCATAAAAACTTTAGAAAAAAATTCAGTTAAATGATAAGGTAAATTTTTTTTAATATACTTTGTCTTTAAACATAATATTATATGTTCTCTACTGTATTAGCATAATCTAAATTAAATTATTGACTAATCATGCTGAATATTATTTCTATACATGATGGTGTAACCAATCTATCTTAAAGACAAAATATATCAAAGTAAACCATTTATAAACATTTAACGGTATTGTTATAATATACTTTCATTATTTTCCCAAAAATTTATACTATAAAATTTTAAATAAATTTTCATTATTTTTGGGATATTTAGTATATTTTAGAATATTTATAGACATATTTCATGTATTTTTTAAATAAAATATCCACATACTTCTTGTCACTCAAAACCATTACAACCCTACATTATTGTATTTATAACTTTCCTTTATTTCCCCCCACAACCATTATTAGAAGAGAAATAATGATGCCCCTTCCTCAGTCACAGAGGCAATCTAGATGTTTTTTTTCTAAAATAATTTCTCATAAAATTTATGTATTATTTCACATTTATGTTTAATTTATTTACTTTTAGTCATAAAATCATAATAATTATTTTCTTATATATAAGCAATCTTTTGTTCTATTTTGGGTATTTTGTGCATCTTTCATGCCTTTTTTCACAAAAAAATCCACATACTTATTCTCCATCAAAACATTTTCACCCCTGTAGTGTTAGAATTTATCATATTCCTTCATGTTCCCTCACATATCAACCACATATGTAATATTATCATTTTATAATATTGTGTAGGTGGATTATTTTTTTCTTGTTAGGAAAGTTTGTATATATTTCCTGCCTTTTTAAAAAAAATCAACATAATTATTTTACCAAAAATCCTTTTCACCCTCATAGTGTCAGTATTTATCACTTTCTTTCAAGTTACCTATACTGCTCAATCAAAAAGGTAATATTGATGTTTGTATAGTAAAATAATTTTTCAATGAATTATTATATTTTTTCATATTTATCATTAATTTATTTGTATTTAGTGATACTCAGATAAGAATTATTTTCTTATATAGGTGAATTCTTTTATTCATTTTGTGGTGTTATATCCATCTTTCAGGCCTTTATTTAGCAAAACATGCACAAAATTATTCTACCTCAAATCATTGTCACCCATATAGTGTCATAATTTATCACTTTCTTTTATGTTCCCTCCATTACTCAATCACATATGTAGTCTTGAATTTTTTACAATAAAATCATTATCCATATATTTAATGTATTTTTTTGTATTTATTTTTTATCTATTTATTTTTATTATAACCCATTTAAAAAATATTTTCTTACATAGGTGGATTATTTTGTTCAAGATAGGGTGGTTTATTCAATGTTGTTGATGCTCAGGAGATATTGGACTTCAAGCCTGTAACTAAGTTAATGAGAAAAATAAAATGTATCAATAATTCATACAACCACCATGAAAATGTGAATTCATAATACTTATTAAATTAATTTTTTCATCATTTGATCTATTATTTGTAAGTTAAATTACTTATTATTTTTATAAAATAATTATTTTATTTTTTCATATATCTTTTGGAAGTCATATTTTTCTTCTAACTATATTAAATAGTCCATAAAAAGTTAAAATTATCTTTTATATCAATATTACCACACTTCGCATTGCCTTTATTTTTTGAGCTACTAATTGTGCATATTGTGTCAATGTTCATAGAAAAAAATGTTTCTCATGACTGAAATCTAGTAGATTAGAAGAATTTCTAGTTCACATTATGGTGAATTCTTGTGATATAATGGACACATGATCCTCCTCTACTCTTCAGGGTTTGTATAATGAGATTGGTTTTTCAGCTAAGAACATCAGGTCGATATGTATTTTTGGATATTTTACAAATAAAGGTAATGGAAATAAAAATAACATAGGTAGTTAAGATTTTTTTAGACATTGGGATGTGTAGGAATAAGTGGGACCTCAATCTAACACACGGTGCGACCTGTATGACCCTAAGTACTTTTTTAATTAAAATTAACATCAATTTTAGTAAAAAATACTGACATACTCAAAATCGAGAAAAAACTATAATTTTTTAATGATTTAATTTAATGATCCATATGTCATTTGTGTTGTGTAGGAATAAGCCACACCTCAATCTGACGCATGATGTGTCAGGTATGACACAATGTTTATGTTATCCGGTTAAAATTGACAGTTTAGTTCAAAAAGTGTCACTCATTAAAAATTTATAAAACATGATCTAGTATTATTTATAATTCATGGCATTGATTTATATATCATTTGTAACATGTAGTAAACTTTCTCACATTACGGATACATGATGCGATAAATATGATTCAAAGTGCATGTTTACCAATTTAAAATACTATTTTATTAGAAAAGAGAAGTGACATATTCAAAACTAAGAAAACAAGTTCTAATTGTTTTGATACTTTAGTAAAATAATCCATATTTCCTTTGTGATTAAAAGTGCATGTTTCCAATTTAAAATAAAATGTTAGTAGGAAAGAGATCTGACATATTCAAAACTAAGAAAAAAAATTCGGATTGTTTTGATAATTTATTTATAATTTTGAAAAATGAATCATATATCATTTTTGTTATGTTGTAATTAGTATCATGTAAAACTGATACACAACCTGATTAGTATGAGTCAGAGTGTGTGTTTCTTATCTAAAATGAAATTTCAGTAAAAAATAAATGTGATGTACTAAAAAAAAGAAAAAAATTAATATTATTTTTATACTTTAGGAATATAATACATATGTCATTTTAGAGATTTTGAAATCATCCACACTTCAATATGATTCACGTTATCACTAATATGACTCCATGGGAATCTTTTTTTTTAAGAATGTAATCAATTTTAAGAAAAAGAAAATGCACCTACTAAAAAGCGACTAAACATATTTAAAATATTTTGATATGAAAGGAAAACATTTATTAAGAAATTTTTGAAATATAGGAATAATCCTCACATAAATATAATACATGATATACTCTATGTTACTCACTGTGTCCGTTATCAATTTAAAATTGATATTTTTCTCCAAAAAGTGTCACTTACCAAAAAATATGAAAATTTACAAGGATTGTATTTATACTTTAGGAAAGCAATTTATAATTAATTTTCTATGTATAAGAATCTATATCGTATCAAACTTACTTATGATGTAACCGGTATGAGTCAAAGTTCATGTTTCTAGATTAAAATTTCATTTTAGTAAAAAGGGAAAGTGGTATTGTTAATGATGAGAAAAACAAAATGATTATTTTAGTACCATAGGAAAATTACACATAATCCATTTGAAATATGTTGGAATCTGGAGAACCATAATCAGATGCATGGTGTGGCTAATATGACTCAAAGAGCATCTTTTTAAAAAATTAGTGTCATTTTTATTTAAATTGCAAATCACATTGCCAAAAAATGAGACAATGATCCTTGATTGTTTTCTCATCCTTATATATTATATTACTTAATTGATTTACTTATTGTTTTTATCATATAATTAAATATATTTTTTCATCCAAGGGAGTGGGAATAAACAAATGAAATCCCACCTAGATGCGCTTGTGGAGGTTCAAAACCAAGAAATCCCAATGATCATCAGAGGATGAAACTACTCAGTTGCACATGTAGGGATTTAACTAATACATTTTTAATTAATTTTGATAGATATAATTCTTGAATAAAGATAATAAATTATGTGAAATGTAATAATCAATCCCAACTCAGTTTGATAAATAGTGTTCCTAATATGACTCAATGTTTTGTTTAATATTAACACTTTCTATTAATTAATTATTTATATTGTTAGAATCATTAAAATTATTTTCATATAAAAGTGAGTTTTTTTCACTAGTAGTTTTATTCTTTTTGGAAAGGGAATAAGTCAGGTTTGGGAGGAAATGACAATGGAATATTGATGTTTTTGATTGTATGTATTAACCTGTACTTATGTTATTTTGAAAACCAATGATTGAATTGTATATAATATAATGTATTTTTTTATATATGTGTTGTACATTGTATTTCATTTAAATTATGTATTGATACATGATTTTTCTGATATATGGTGGCGTTTATGATTTTGTTGTGTCAAATTACAACAAATTTTACTAATGAAATATTGTATTGTTATAGTAAACTACATTATTCCCCTTTTTATTCACTCTTATCATCATTTATAAATGCCCCATTTATCTAATATAAATGAAACCATTGATAAATATTTTTATTTATCACCACTTCTAAAAGTTCACTTCATGGACCCCTTCATGAGTCCTTTTTTAGCTACTCTGTGGGGTGAATTTTATTTTTATTTATTATTACACTGATGGTTATTCATTTATTTGTTATTAATTAATTAATTTTTTTTTCATATTTTATCATATTCTAATGTTAGATATTACAGAGGGAATGGTCTACCCATTGTATTCTAATTGACGACACGACCAGTCAGTAACCTCTTGTTTACAATGAGGCACACATTTGGTTGTGTGGAACCCCTACCATGGACCCAATAATTTATATCAGTGTGTTTCGAAATGGTGTATGAGGACCAAGTGAACTAACATGATTATTAAATTTTTCATAATTTATGATTGGTTATAACAGAGATTGGATGGTTGAGGCTCAGGCATGACAAATATATCATTTTATAGAAAACATAGTATAATGGACCTCTAAGTTTCTATAATGTAGGAATGTTTTTTATATTTTATGTCAACATTTATTAAATTAACTTAGGTTGGTTAATATGATGTTGATGTATAGATTTATAGGTTTTAGTGTTTATTCATGCATCATTCTTGTAACATAGGTTGAAATTCCATATAAACCTATTCTTATTTTAGATAGTGAGAATATAAATAAATTCTTATTGAAATTATAATACATTTCTGGTAGATTATTTCTTGATTATTTTTATTTAAGCCTATTTTAATTTATTTTCTAGTGTATATATATGGATACGAATAATGTGTGATTATTGGAGGCCTGAATTGGGTTTTGGGTAATGGGTAGGGGTTTTTTACTTATTCTTTTGGAAAGCCTCTTAAATTGATAATTTTTGTAAGCGGTGTGTTCCTATGAACCATTAATGATCTTCATATACCATTCTCTTGTTTAAGATGATATATTTCTATAGGTTTTATTCTAAAATTTCATGAAATTATGAATCATATATATATCTTAATCTAATTTCACAATCTAATGATAAATATGATACAAATGAGCATGCTCCCTTAATTTTATTTGTGGACAAGTGATAAAAATATTACATTTAACACTCTTTCAGTCTGTACCTATTTTTGGAAAAGGATCCCCAAGGGTATGGTTGGTGATGGTAAAATCTGAATGTGACTTACAAATCCAACACCCCATGTACATCTAAGGCATTTTTGACCACTATTATGAAAAGTTCTGGATATTAGTCATAGATAGGGTTTTTGAATTTGTAGAGACCCTAAATTGTTTATAGATTATGAATTGGACCCTTAACATTCAAGGAGTAGTTGAAAGCTAGTGTAAAATAATGTTTTAGGATGGTATACATGCAGGTTTCAAATGCGCGACCTTTAGAAAACTATTCTTCAAGGATTTATTACCTAATAAAATTGATTTTTGTCTATTCGTTGGTCTTAAATGATCTCTAGAATGGATGAATGATAGTGTATTCTTATTTAGAATTATTCATAAACTTGAACAAATGTTTTTTAAATCATTAAAGAAATAAGTCACTGAAATCTATAATATTCATGAATGTTCTCCACCTAGAGTTAAGACAAACATGGAAAGAACTTTGATATGAAAACGTATACTATAGTTATTCATAATGAAATAATTATAGAAATGGTAATTAATAAAGGCAGATCTACTAGTTTTATTTCAACTATCTTTAGAGCAATATGTTTCTTCTCCTACACATACATAGTTACACCATTAAGTAGCATGAAAATTATGTTCGATGATGTACATTGGGGTGTTATTCAAAATCCAAATTAGTATCATGCTACTTTAACTCCTTTTGCGGGGATAAACTCTACTAGATGCTATAATTGTGGGAGTAAAGGAAACATACTCATGGACTATCTTTTTTCACTAAATTCTTGTCAATAATGCGGAAATAATTATCATTTTATGTGTTTTTGTTGGAATTATACATGGTTCCACATAGGTAAATTAAGACATAGGGATTGGTTCATGGCCTCACCAATAGGTGAATGCACCAAAAGGTTCAAGAAATCAAGTGATTCATGGGACTCTAGGGAACAATATATTGATGGATTATAGGGAATATATGATTGATCTACAATTATATGATGGTGGAGAGAGATTTTTCATAGTTTGAGGGATGTTCATGTCTCTTCTCCTAAATATGTTACTTTTTTTGACAACAGATCATCCCATTTGTTTATATCTACTCAATTGGTTATTGGGTTGGATTATTTTAATAATTTCTCTTCTAAGATTCTATATATTGTTAAACTATAAGGAAATAAATAGAAAATAATTATATCTTTCAATAATATATTATGGTGTATTCTATCATTAATTATGTTTAGAGTATCACAATTTTTGAGATGATGGGTTTTTTAATAATCCTTGGTCTGGAGAGATTTCCCTTTTTTCCCTGCACACATATATTTTTATTGGAGATGAATGACCTTCTCATAACCATAAGGGGGGGGGGGGGTTTCTTGCGGGATAATGGGACATTGAGATAAAAAAATTGGGACCAACCCATCATAAAAGAGTTATCTTTTTATGACCTGTTGTAGGTAAGATCATAGCTGTATATTAGGTGGTTAATCTATCATAATTAACGTCGGTGGATGACCCCTATTGATACATCATTCTAGGGGATTTACCATGAATGAAATCACACATGGATGTTTAATTTGAGAGAGATATTTTTCTTGGAACATTATAAATTTAGATTCCACCATATCACGAGGCTCTATCATGGTTGAAATATATTAGGTTATAACATTATTGTATTATATCTAATGTCTTCATAATACCAAGCACTAACACTTGCATTGATATCATGTTTTAATCCTTGAAGGTGGATAATAGTCATTGGATTAATATGAAATACCAAAAATTTAATCAGATAACTATTATTAAGAGGTTCCCATTTCCAAGAATTTATGACTTGTATAATTATTTGAGGGTATCCTAGTGTTTTTATAATAATTATATTCATTATTTCTACACTCACTTTATTATTTTAGAGGATTACATATTGAAGAAATTTTTTTAGAGTAGTTATAGGTTTTGTATGTATCTTGTTATTCCCTTGTCCCTAAATAAATCTCCAATAATGTTCATGGCTCTCATGAAAAATAACATTCACCCCTACTTAGAATTCATCTTCAATGTGTTAGTTTATGACATCTTTATGTATTACATGGTTTTCTAATCAAATGATATAGACATAGAAAACAAGTTGAGTATGATTTGGTCACATCGAATGTTCACATTGTACTCAAATTATCACTTTTGTACAAAGGAGGTCCAATGTCTTAAGAACATGGTTTCCCAATAAAGAATATATGTTCATATAGAGATATTTTATGTTGTTATTTGTTTTTAAAGATTAAGGAATGTATACAAGATTTATATTTTTCATTGAATACATAGGTACTATAGGATATTCCTTCGGGACTTATCTCACATGGTAGATCCCATGACCGTACTTACTAGAAAGGGACTCATGTTTTAATAGATAAAACAATTCACAGATTATTTATTACAGTTGAAGAAAATTTAACGTTAGATTTTATCATAACCCTTCACAAGACTATTTTTTTATATAGTGTATTGTGATGAATTTGGAATTTTAATTGTGGTTATTATGATGAATGGGGATATGTTATCCACTAAGGAGTCTTATTACATAGGACCCTAAGAGAAGAACCATCATAATCATGACTTAGAGTGAGTGGCTAGTGCTTACGTGTAGAAATATTAGAAGCATTATCTTTATTGTTAAAAACAATTACATGTGTAATAACCAAAATATTTAGTGGTATATTTTATCCCAGTATGACTTGGATCATTTCTTAAGAGGATGGACAATGTAGTTGTGGAATCTTAACATAAATGTTTAGTATTTTGTCAATAAAATGTGATCTCATATGTGATGTGTAGAATAATATAGTATGTAGGATTATGGATGTTAAAATAATTATAGAAGGTTATGGGTTTGTTTTTAGTGTGGCAGGTGAGCATAGATGAGTATCAAGGATTATTGGTTTTTTCAACCTCAGTGATAAATTAGTCATTGGTAGAAAGTGTGAAGATTAGTTGATAGATTGATCTGATGTGTGGGGTGATGTATGAGATAATTTCTGTAAGTGGATCTATTTTAGGTTGGGAAATAGAAATAATTAAATCAATTACAATTCAAGGTAGATATATGGTAACAACATTAATGAGAGAGGGGATAATGATATATTCACTTGATTTATAATGGTCAGTATACCTAGGATCGAACAAGATGTATAATGATGTTAAACAACAATTATGGTGTTCATAAATGAAAAGAAATAATCACAAAATTTTCAGTTATTTTCATTCTTTATAAAGAATTGAGGATGAAAATTAGATTCTTATAGAGTTACTCCATCCACATATAGTGCATGCGTGTATGTGGGATGAGGTGACTATAGAATTCATGATAGGTTTTTCCTAAATCCTGAGAGTTCAAGACACTGTTTGTGTTGTTATAGATAATTTGACTACATTGGATCACATCATGATGATATGAAAGATGAATTTAGTTGGTGATCTATGCATGATATATTATCTATTGATCATATGTAATTATGTATTGAATTAAACTGTACTATTTGATAGATTCAGGAGGTTTATCTCATGGTTTTTTGAAGTATTAAAAAAGGTTATGGACCTTATTTGAAGTTAAGTAGTAACTTTTATCCTCATAATGATGGGAAATCAGAGAGTAAGATCCAAAATTTCCATGGTATACTACAATAATATGTTCTATAATTCATATGATATTAGAAACATAAGATGTTAGTACTCGATTTCACCTATAATAATATATTCTAATCATTGACTTAAGTGGCTCTGTTTGAGGGATTGTATTGCAAATCATGCTATTCACCCCCTTATTATCATGTGGTAGGTGAGTATTTAGTTGTAATGAAGAGTATTTAATTAGAGACCTCAGATTTTATGTATTTTATTTATAAATCAGTAGTTATATCTCAATGTAGGATGTGGTATTATACTTACCGAAGGGTAAAATACTTAGAGTTTGTTTTTGGTAGAGAAATTTTTCTTACATGTGTCTATTGGACAGGTATAAACATCTTAGGAGGAAAATGGAATTTGAACCTTGGAACATTGTGCAATTTTAGATCATAGAGTACACCAAAAAATTGGACTATCCAATGTATATTCAAATATTCCATCAAGTTATAAAAGATTTATTCTATCTGTATCAACTTTATAAGTATAAGCCCAATTTTATACTTCTGTTAGACTATCAAGTTGTTTATCTAGCATCGAATGAATATTTTCTGGGGTGGTCTATTTGTATTGTGGACTAAAGTGCAAATGTTATGTGGAAAATTAATATTACTATGGTCCTTTTTTCATTTTTAGTATAAGAATATTCAATAAGTGACACAAGAGTGAGAGATAAACATGTGAGAATAGTGGTTCATGTTATTCATGTAGACCTCTTGATACACTTCATGAGGATAAGAACTCATTATATAGTTATATTTTTAATATATTATATTTCATGTTATTCCTCATATTTAGTTTTTTTTACACCTTTATGGTTGTTCAATGAATGAAATGACTCAGAGGATGCAATTTGACTATAACATTAGTTCACACCTAGGATGGATATTAATGATGGGAACTGTTTCTAGGAAGAATCAATGAATATACATTTAGGAAATGAAATCCATTTATGAATTGAGGGATAATTCCTTATTTGAATGAGGGGATTTGGAATTTAAATCCAATGAAGTGTAATTTTTAGTGAATAAAATATTCCAAATGATTAAGATTGGAATAAAAAATTCAAGCCTTAAAAGTGTCCATTTCTAATAGATTAAATGATCTCGTTCTCTTTTATTTTCTCATTTACCTCTTTTCTTACCATAATGAACTAAAGTTTTCTCCAACCTATTATTGAATCTTATCTACCATTTCAACACCTCTCATCGATACCTGAACACCCACTCAATCCTGCACTTCCAATCTAGTAAGTTCTTCATTAACCACAATTAGTTATCCTATAACATAAATGGTCACCATTCACTATATCATCAATCTGTTTGTTGGATGTATTGTTTTTTAATGATATAATGATTGTTTTTTGTTTATTCCTTGAATTGGAGTCTAGATTCGAATACTTTATTTTTGTGAAATTCTTTACCAAGAGTATTGTCAGTAGTGGACCATATTTGGTGATTTGATAATGTTTAATATTTTTTGTTTTGGCTCACATTCTTCCTTAATGATAGTGTTCTAAAAATTCTAAATTAGGAATCGTTATAAAATATGGTGGTTCTATGAGTTTAACTAAGAAGAAAAAACTAATTAAATTCTAAAATAAATATAAAATATGTAAGTGTATTAGATATTTGATATTTTAAATATAGCACCTTGATATTTTAAATTATATATTACATTAAGAAGTAGTATATTCGACAGTGTGTGATACAAAAACATCGAACCATGATAGATCTTGATACAATATATAATTGTTAAAATGTATCCATAGAATTATCAAGTAAAAATAATTGTAACCCAATAATAAAATATATATAAAAATTTAAATAAATGACATTATTAATACTAATTACTTGGTAGAAATTTAATAGGTCTAAATAAATAATATGACTAATTAATTCTTTAAAATGAATCATTTCTATGAATTTTATATTAAGGTGTTTTATCTTATAAAAAATAATATATTTTTGAAAAATATATCATTTATATTAAAGGTATATAAAAAATAATTCTATTACTAATTGGAACTAAATAATAATTGGAATAGTCAAAATTATAAAATGTTATTTTTTATGAAAAATGTTTTTATTATATTTTTAAAATTTTAATTTAATGTTACATTATAAAATTGTAGAATTTTTAATTAGAGAATTAAATTTTTTGGATTTTTATGTCAATATTATATTTTAAAAAAATTAGGTTTTTTTCTGAAATAATTGATTTTTAGGTGATTAGTGAAAAATACATTTTTGACCAAAACTATAAATTTTATTTTTTATAATTATATAGAAAAATTAAAGGTGATAAATACATTAATTTGATAAAATATTAATTTAATGATAAAAACTATAAATTTTAAAATATAATAATGTATTTATAATTTCAATGCATGAAATTTTATGAACATAATTATTTTTTTTTTGAAAAAATGATTAAAATTTTTATCTTTTTCTTAATTATTAATTTTGGTATAATTAGGGTTTTTAATGTGTTTAATTCCACATAAATTTTATATTTTTTTTTCAAAAAAATTATTTATAACACCAAAAATAAAAAAACATTGATAATTGTATCCAATGAATAAAATATAATTTTAAAAATAAAGTTTTTCTAAAAATGTATTTAATACATTACATGTGAAACTGTTAAAATTTATTTTCTTACACAAATATTTTTTTTGATAAAATAGATTTTATATTTGGAATCTCTAGTAGAATTTTGACTTATAATTATTATTTGATATTTATCCCTTTCCATTATATCACTTTGGAGAAAATTAGTTAACACAATATTAATAAAAATAGTGTAAGTGAAAAATATTAGATTAAAGGACTGAGAAACATATTTAAAACATGTGAAAATAGAATTTTTGAGGTTTTATCAAACTTGTTTCATACTAAAATCCATTATATGTCATTTTAGTCTCATTTACATTTAAAATAATTTCTCTTCTTATATTAAGTCAAAATTCTTACACAAAATTTCATTCAAACCACTTACTAAAGGCACCTCTCATCACCCTTTTAGAATGCCCTAAATTTGTGGTTTCATATTGGGTATCTACAATTATTCCTTCCCCCAGAATAATAATATTTTTAATTGGATCTATTGTCATAATATATTTCCTTAATACAACCATTTTTGTAAGAATCCTACATGTAAATCATAAATATTTCAACACAAGTACTCTTTTTTTCTATCTTCATTCCATTTAATTCATACTTTCCAAAATGAAATATTTTAATTCCAATATAAATAAATTATTAATTTTTTTATGAGTATTATTTTGGTATGTTAAAAAATATTAACCACATTTCTCCTTATCTTTTATGAAATAAATTTTATTCATGTGTTTTAAGAACTACCACCTCCAAGATTAGATGACATACACTTTACAACAATACCTCTATTTTATGATTATAAGGATGAAATTTAAGAATAAGTGAGAAATATATAATATAATTCTTATTAAATATATCATAACTATAGTACACAATATTTCCATATCATTCATTGAGAAATTAAAATTATAGTCGTACATTGTGCAAACTATTAACACTATGAAGTTACATCTCTAAATTTGCATATAATAAATTTATTATTTATTAAAATACCATAAAATATTAATCAAATTCTTAAATATATCTAAATAATGTAATATTTATTATATAATAATTGTATTTGTTTAAGATAATCCAAATTAATTACCATACACATCTGTTTCTTATTGTATGTTCACATTTTGGTCGGTCTAACAACCTACTTTAACAATTCTATAAACTAATATCATCAATATGTATGATAAATTAATTATACATAATATATTGTACAAATAATAATATAACGACTTCATTTTTGTTGTATAATTCCAATATTAATTTTAATGCCATTAATTAATATACCAATGTCTATTCATGAAAAATAACTGAAATGTGATCACTATCGATTTTATCCTTATGTATCGTAATAAAAAAATACCATATAATGAAATTATTACATTATAAATAATAATAAAAAATAAATTTAAATAAATTTTCTAATATTGGAAAGAAGAAATCAAGGTGTAAAAATAATAACAACACTATTATGATGATACTAGTTCCAAATGATCAATATTACACACAAACGATTTCAAAAATATGTAATAAATAATTAATATAATTATAGATAGTCATTATAAATTAATATTGTAAAAGGATATTAATTTTTTTTTCTAAAATATGTTATTAAGATATATATTTTTTTATAGGAGATTCAAACACTTTACTAGAAGTCATAAATTAACGTTTGGGTTTCTGTTTACTCAATTTCCCTCTACCGAGTTACAAACATTATTACTGAAATATATCATTCCATGGTTTATTTATTCTAAATAATGATTTTTTTATTTAATACTCATTTGATATTTTTCTAAAATAATCCATGTAATCTCATTCTCAATTGATTCTTACATCAATGATTATATTTCTTGAAAGGGTTTTAATGTCACAATTTTCACCCACTGAGGAATATTTCTTATTAAATAAAATTTTTATATTTTTATGGTGTATCTACTATCAATTTTTTATTTTTTATCATGATCTTATAATTAATAATTTTACTTAATGTTTCATTTGATAATATATCCTTCAAGTGGTTTTGGTTTGAATGTTTTGAAATTTGAATGTTTTATTTGCCTCTATTATCATTTCCATGAGGCCAGATTCACTTTGAAATTTTTTTATATAGAGTGTATGAAATAACCTATTTCCTTCAATTATAATGAATATAGTTCATTTCATTTAATTTTAATTTCACGAAATCTATCTTGTGTACTTTGGATTATTTTGTTAATAACACCATAAGCGTTTTCTATAACTTAATGTGGATTCATTAATATATAACTGTAATTCACCACTTGGTTTTTATTTGTGGTGTATATATTTTCCATATAGTAAATTATATTAATCAATTCCATTTATTAATTTAGAAAATAATGAAAATTTGTAAACTTTTTATTGCGATAATGATTTTTATTGATTACCCATGTAAGTTTATTATTTATATTTTAAACATCGACATTATTTCTCTAGAGTGATTATATTCATTTTTTCGAGATTAATATAATTATTTTTTAATTTTATATCTCAATATGGATGTTTATTTGTTTCTAATAAAATTTAATTATCCATTAAATTTATATCCACATACATAATTTGATTAATGGATTAGAAATAATTAGTGATTGGTGGGGAACTTAATAGTTACTTGAATCATAAATAGGTCCCATTCGACAAAATAACTTGAAAATTTTTGTGTATGAATTCCCAGAAAATATATTACCTTAATAATTTCTTTTAATGGTAAGATTTGGATGTCTATTATCATTATTGATTTACATAGCATATATAATTTGATGTTCAAAATATTATATGTCATCACTATGTAACCAGTTATTGTTATCCATGTAAATATATACACTTTTAAGTCATTGATTAATTTATTTCTAGATCATGTGTTTAGTTATATATATTCATTTGACTAGTATTTATTCATTCCATATTATTCATTTCATGATATCTTATGTTAAACATTTTTCTTCACAAAAATTTTAGTTCCCCTTATTATGTTTCAATTTCCCTAAGTTTTTAAGAAAATTTTATACAAATTATATTCTATATGATGATATCATGTCTTTATATTCTTTAGTAGATATTTAAAACATATTTTGTATTAAGTAGTTACTTATATAGTGGGAAAAAATTCTATTGTATGAGAAAGGCACGTGATTTTTAATTTAAAAGTTTTCTTCATAACTCTTTAAATTATTAAATCTACAAAGATATTTCAATGTATATAACTTAATATTTATTTTGGATATATTAACAATTGATGGTTAAAACTTGGATACTTTTGTTTTATTCAAAGACTATATTTAATGGTGGAATTTATAATCAAGAGATCTTTTAGTGATGATCTGGAGTATTATAGTTGGTATCCAAAGGAGGTTTTGATAAATTCATAGGTTTTGATGAGATGTACTGATAAAATAAGGGATGTGAATTTATGTTTGAAAATAATTTCAAGGGTAAAGATAACCCTTTGGATTAGTTGACGTAATATATAATATTTTTTGTATTAGGGTAAGATAACACTGGTAAAAAACCACAGGGACATGTTTAGGTATATGATAACATCCTGATGTTTTGGTAAACTTGATCCAGTATGATTCTCCTAAGTATTAACTCCTATCAGTATAATGAAAAGTGGATGTAGTTTTGACACCGATTTACTTAAGGGTAATGGCACCAAACAAGTTGGCTGAATATGAACCCAATATTATCCCTAGTCCATGATGAGTTGGAATAATATTTTACACATATAAAGAAACTCCCATGGAATATTCATTGGAAAATCACATTCTATTTATAATAAACTTCAAATGATTTATTTATTTTAGGCAATATGGTAATGTAATAAAAGGGAGCCCAATATAATTAATCAATGATTAAACTGAAAAAAAAAATTATGTTGAATAGAAATATAATTTAATAATTTCAAATAATTAGTTTTTTTGAGGTTGAATTTATCAGCTAATTATATTTTAATAATCCTATTATGGTGTTAATTATTCATAACTGAAGATTAAATACTTTTATTTTCAGAAATTGTTTTATCCCAAATGAATCAAGTTAACAATTGATCACATGGGAAATGCATGGAATGTCCTCATATGAAAAAAATGGGATGATTACAAAAGTGATAAATCTTATGATTATTCTAAAACATATAAAGAATGATAGCTAACAATGTTAACTTAGTTGAGTTTATAAGTACAATTGTGAAGAGAATTATGGAGTCTCATAGAAGTATTATTGATCAAGATAATAAAGGAATGAAAATTAAATCTATATAATGTAAAAATTATAGTTATAATCGTGAAGGTTTATTTATAAATGGAACTAGAAGATTAATTTTTATATAATGGGGTATAAATAAAAAATCTGTAAAGGAAAGATAAAGAAAATATTTAATATAATGCAGGTAAAATTCATGTCTCCATTTCATAACTAAGATATTACTGTAGAAACCTGTTCTTAAAAATATCTTGAGTCCTGACTATCAATTATATCCCCTTAGCTAATTTTATTTGTGAGGAAAAACAAAAATTTCATAGAATTAATTTATTTATTGGGGTATAATAGAACACCCAGATATTATTAATATAAAATACATTAAAAAGGAATATATTTGATAGGGTGTGATACATGGAAAATCTAACCGTGATGAACCATGTATAAATATAGAGACAATAAAAAATATCCATATAATTGGTTTGTAAAATAATAATTTCTAAATTTATATATATATATATATATGAATTAATCTGGTTTTTAATACCGAGATATTAATGAAAATTCAATTAGTATTGCTAAATAACAAACAAGATTGATTTATTATTTAAAATTAATCCCATCTATGACTTTAATTTCTCTATTTTTAATATAATGTTACTAAATATATTATAGATAAAATGTATTTTTTATATTAAAAATATAATAACACTAGATTTATTAATAGTTGATAGTAAATAAGAATAAAAATAGTTTATATTTTAAAAGATTTGTTTCCTATGAAAATATTTTTCATTAATATTTTTAATTTAATTAGAAGAAATATTCTAAAATATCCTATTTCTATTTTTATGAAATAATTTTATTTTTATTTTTTTTCAAGTATATTTATGAATAACATTATTTTTTTTATGAAATATATTTTTTGTTGAATATTTAACAATATATTTATTTAAAAATTCGTTATTTTTATTACATTATAATTTCATAAACATGGCCTCAATGTTTAAAAAATAATTTAATATATTATTTATTTATTTTACGATCAAAAGCATAGATTTCAAAATATATTATTTTAATTTTAAAAATAAAAGTTTTACATTTTATAAAATTAAGTAATATTTTACAATAAAAGAAAATATTTTTGATCATTTATTTTAGCTAAATATTGTTTTGGTAAAATTTTGTTTTGGAATTATTTAAATGAAAATTAAAAATTATTATTATATTAATTAAATTTATATCATGAAAATAAAAATTGATATTTTTTCCTACTCTTAATTTTATGGATTAAATAATGGTTTTTATGAACTTTTTTTCAGTTTACATGAACCAATGTTAAGAATTAAATTTATTATACATATACATTTTATCTAATAAAATTTATTTCACAATTTAATCAATGGTTACATATTATCTAATAAGTTTCATTTTATTTTTTTGGAAGTAAATGTAAAATACTTATGTTAAAAAAAATTACCATGATGAAACCAAAAATGGTAAAAGTGAATATTATTAGTCTAAAGGAAATAAAAATATGTTTAAAAATATGTGAAAATGAACTAATGAGATATTATAAACCTAATATAATCCATCTATCCAACAATTTCCATTTTTTTGAGTCTTTTGAACATGTTGAACATGTGATCTCTTTATATTAAGTTGAAATATTTACAGAAATTTCATTATCAACACCTTTAAAAGGGTCTCTCACCAACCCATCAATTGTAGTATAAAAATTTTATCTTCCTATTTAATATTTACAATTAATAATTTCAATAAAATACCTTATATTTTCCTTGATATTATAATCATTAAAGAAAGTCTGACGGCCTCCTTTTCTATGGAATAATCTATAGAAAGTACAATGATTTCAACAAGATTACTAATTTATTTATCTTATTCATTTTCATTATAAATTATCAAATATAATTTTTAATAACTATATAATTTAGATTTATAAATTTAATTTCTTATAAATAGGAAATATCTATTAACCACCATTCCCGATTTTTATTTAAAGAATGGACACTCACTTGTGTGTTGTGTGGAATAAAACCCCCATGAAGTGATGAATTTTTTCATATTTAATACTTAATTAATTGATACTGAAAGTGAATTTGAACATTATATATTGAATATATATTATATAATAATTATTATTAATAGAAAAATTATATTACACCTCATTTCCCTCTAATTCATCAAGAAATGAAAATGGTAACTATGTGTTGTTTGAACTACCGCTACTGCAAAGTAATGTATTTAAATTATCATATATTTTATGGATAATTTAGTATAATTATTTAAAAAATTATTCTACATATTAAAATAATATAAATAATAGCATTATTATGATTTAATAATTATATTTTTTTTCCAAATAACCTGCATTCATAACCATACTCATCCACTAACTCTACTATGTTCATGTTTGGGTTGGACTAAGTATCAAATTAAACAAAGAAATAAAATAATATCATGGATGAATGTGGTAAATTAATTATAGATAATATATAACAAAAATATTCAAATAAATATTTTTTTGATTCTATAATTTTAACATTAACATTAAACTCGTTAATTATGATAGCAACATATATTTGGGAAAAATCACAAAAACATTCTCAGCATTTATTTCATATTTTAAGATCCCAACCAAGACTAAAATATAGTGAAACTATAAATTTATAAATATTTATAAAACATAAAATATATTTTATTATATTATCATATAATGATGTAATTTGTGAAAATAATAATGAAAAACATTCTTATTATTAAATGATTACAATATAATCATGGTTAATCAAGGGGGTTTTAAAAATAGATAATAAATAAATATTATAATTTTGGTGAATAATTATAAATTTTGTTTACTAAAGGTTATATATATGATTTTTTTGGAAATTGGTGATAAGATAGTTATTTGTCTTATATATTAGATTCACGCACTCGAGTGGATGTTGAGGATTAAGGTATTGGATTGAGAGAAATCAATTTTATTTCATTAGGTTACATAATTTATCATTGAAGTAAATTATCCATTACTTTTTTAATTCTAAAAAATAAATAAATTTTATCATATTTAATTATTTTTACTGGAGATTAACAATTAGTTATTTTAACCTCATTATCATGTGATTCAAACCTCAAATATTATGTTACTTGAAAATAGTGTCTTGCACATTTTATACCCCCCTTGAGACATATTTCTTATTATACACCATGTTTTCTTTTCTATGGAGTATCTATATTCTGTTTAGTATTTTATATCATGACCCTATAATTATTCAGGGTATATATTATTTCAATTAAATTATATCCTTTAAAGGGGTTCAATTCTAGTGTTTCTGTAGTTATAAGTGTAATGTTATTTTATATTCAATTTCATGAGGCATGTTTGATATTATTCACCATTTTTTATTTTTTTATTCTATTTACTACCCTATTTACTTAAATTATAATTAATATCTTTCATTTCATCATATTTATATTTTATGGTATCCCTCTAATGTTCTTTTGATTCCTACAATACTATTTTCTTAAGGTTTTTGAATCATAACTTTTCTTCAATGACATATTATTAATATTCACCACTAATTTCTATTTATTAGTGTATATTTTTTCATTTATTATATTATAAATACAATCATACTATTTTATCTTGAGAAATAATATTTTTGGGAAATATAATAATTATTTTATCTTGTGTAATAATCCACTATTTATAGGCTTAATTTTTCATTCCAATTATTTTCCTTCATAAACACTTATTATGTCCTTCCCATGATAAAGGGTTTCTATATAAATATCATACATCAATTTATTAGGTAAATTTTTAGCATAATATTATAACACTTTTTCTTTATGGTGTTATTCTGATTGATGCTTATAGAGAAATATATTCCATTTTTTGATTAGGGAAATATTTATCATTTGTATACTTGGTACATTGATAACAATGTATATTGATTAGTTAGGAAATTTTATTATGAATTGTTTAACCATCCACTTTATTTCTATAGATTTATTATGTTCATTCATTCTATGGAAAATTATTGACATTATATATACTATTATCTCAGTAAGAATGTTTAATTATTACTAAAAATGTGATTATGTATTGAAATTATATTCTTATACTAAATATAATGAATGAAATGGACTTAATAAGTGATGGTAGGGACCCATAATATCCTCTTAATTCATCAATAGGTGTCCTAAGAGAAAATAACTTGGGTTATTCCTTGTATTCCCAAATAGTAAAAATATTTCATGAACATAGGGTCTTGAATGTTACATCATGATGTCCAAGATAATGATATGTTAACTTATAGACTGGAATTAACTGTCCAATATTATTCATTTCATATTTAAAAAACCGTTTATTGTTCTCTATATGATTTTTTATATTTTTTTGTCATCCATATATTCATTTGAAGCTCATCTGTTCTGTGATATAGAAGTATTTAACACGTTATTATTTCTTCTATATAATTCACTTCATGATTGAAAATGATATTAATTTTTTTACTAATGGTTTAAATCACCCTTATAATTTCTCCATTAACAAAAATTTCAACTTAATGTATTACACATGATATATCTATACAAAAATAATATTTGTGGGGAATTTTAAGAAATATTTTTATGATTTAATATTGATTAATTAGTTTCATATATTGTGAAGAAATTTCAATTTTTAAGAAATAATTGGTTTATATTTGTTAAAATTACATTTAATTGTATGGTTGTGATATTTTTAAATTAAAAATATATTTGATAGAATATAAGACACAAAAAACCAATCCTAAGAAAACCATTAATTATTATTATTTAAATATGTTAGTTAAAACATTTTCCTTTAAATTAGGGTGTATTATAGGTTTAAATATTTTGAAAACGATATATAAATAACCTAATAAACATAAATGTGTTTAAAATTTAATATAAAATTAGTACCCAATTTTTAATGAAGATACTTTATTCCTCCCAAAATATGTTTTCTTCTAAAATTATTTTTATTTATTTTTGTGACCATATATTACAAATAATTTCTAGAACTTATTAAAATGTTATTTTACAAAATTAACATAATATATGAAATAATAATATCAAAATTAAATTCATTTGATTTTTTTTATATTTCTGAAATGACTGACTACATAGTAAATAGTGAATGTTATTTATTTTTCAAATATTGTCATTTCTTCTCAATAAATCAAGTATGTAAAATGTCAAATTATATATTGGATTTTTATTAAACTGAGATGTGAAACATTTTATTTATAATAATATAATTAATTTAAATTTAATCATTAGTTCTTGTGATTTTGTATAAGTTTATTTTTATGCTTAAAAACATAGTTTTCAGAAACATATTTTAAAGTGAGTAATGTTTGTTCATTTTAATTAATTAAGACAACACCTAAGAAAGAAATATTTAAATTATATTTATATATCATATATCTATATATATTATTTTATGTTAATATACTTAATATTTCTAGTTAGAGTGTTAATATATGAATATCTACTACTTGAAAAATTCATTTCTTTAGAAAAACTATTTTTCATCACCTTTTGACAATTTTATATTTTATTAAATTAGTCTAATTAAATTTTATGGATTTTGAAATTGGAATATATATTTTGAATTATATGTAAAAAATTAGGTAAATTTGTCCCTTTTATTTTTGGACATTATGAATAGTAACTGTATTAAATATTTATTACCAAGGCAATGGAAAATTCATTATTTAAGGGTAAAAATAATTTCATAGGGAATAATGAGTGAAAATAATAGTTGAATTATTTTTATTTAATGTATATATTTCATCTTTATTTACCTAAAATTCAAATATATGATCTTTTTAAATATTTTCATGATTGTGAACATTGTAATATTTTTGTTACGAAAACTCAAAATAGTCATTTTATTTCTTTAAATAACTATAAATTTTTTTGTCAGGGATAAAAAAACCTATGTTAGGTTATAAAAATTAATTTTAAAGATAAATAATCTTTTTAACTTGGTGATTTATTCATGATTTTTAATATTGAAATAATTACGTAAAATGTTTACGTAACACATTCATAGTTAATTTTTAATAAAAAGGGGTATGAAATAAATGGATTTAAAAATAATAAAAAATAATATGATTTGAATTATTTATTATTTTCCATTTTTAGATAAAAATGATAATCTAGATATTTTTAAATGATTTAATATTCAAAATGCATATTTTTATTGATTTTTAATGTCAATTTAAATGAATATTGTTAAAAATGACATTAATGGTATTTTATAATACATAAATAATTCTTAAAATAATAAATTACTAAAAATAGGATATCTATAAAATTAAATTGTTTATGGTTTAAAATATATGTAATAGTATATTTATGGAATATTTTTTATTTTTTATGAATTTCTTGGCCCAAAAGAGTAAAAAAGTTAATACCACTGTATTTTTTCAAAAATGGTTAACAAGGTTTAAGCAAATATGAGGGTAAAACAATCACCTAAGTGGTAAAAATTTTATTGTTTGAGAGGATTTTTGCTCATCCGCATATTATATTTAAATATTGTCAATTTTTATAGATTTTTATATGAAAATTATTTTTTATTAATTTAATACTTTATGAAAGTACAAGAGTGATACATCCCATACCAATAAATGGAACCACATATCCTCTATTCTTCACAAAACAAAATCCATTTGGTTTAGACATGACCTAAAAACATAAATTAACTCGTTCCATAAACAATTCATACAAACCATTGTTAGATTACTACCTACTCTTAAGAAGTATTTTTTGGAATCCTAAGTAGGGTTTTCTAACATGAGGTATCATTCATGAAGAAGCATTATTGTTTTATTTATTATTCACCTGCTTAAAATTGTCTACAACTATATTGAAATAAAATACCAAATAATTTCTTATATAGATATGTTATTATATTAATTTCAAAAACAATTTCTATATCATCTTCTATAAAATGGTAAATTAAATCTTTGACTGTGTGTCTGGTAGACTACCACCTCAATAACCAATGTAATTGGCCTTCCATAACCACCTTTAATGGTAAGATATAATGATATATTTATATTATATATATATATATGATATTTTTATGAAAATTTGGTTCCAATAAATTTTTTTAATTTAATAAATAAGAATATAAAAAATTATTGGAATGTGGTTAGACACAAACTATCCGTTATTTAATACCAAAAAGGGGGAAAAATAAAAAATCAAGTTCCAAGTGATTATAATGATAAAAATCCCTCTCATATGCATCTTCCAATGAGATAACATAATTAATTTTAGTTTTATCCCTTATTTATTAAGTTATATTATTCATTGTTAGCTATATATGTGAAATATCTTTTCTTTTCCTTGACTTCTTCGTCATAATTAAATAATAAACATCATTTTCCACCCCATTCCTTTTTCTTATATATCTTAATAAGACATTTCATTTTGTGGATCTTCATCTTCAGTGTCTAAAAAATTTCACCAATTCAATTTGAAATCAAATTTTAATTTAGTTCCACTATGATATAGTCATATGCATTGTTCGATACATCCTCCTCCCCTTAATGAAGTTCCTAGACCATTATTGGATGACAACTGTCTTGATTCTTCTAAGAATCAGTCAAATAAACATCACATTGAATATCCACTCATGCCTGATCCTACTTTCTAACTCTATATCCATCCTATGTTATATAATCCTTTTGAACATCTTTAACTTATTGAATTTTCTTCTATCTATGTGACCCCATATAATTAATCTCATCCCCCAACCCTTGTACTCCTTGAGAATATCTAAGAGAATCATTCTGCAACATCACTAGGATTCCATTCTCTTAACCCTTCATGGAAGATTTTAGAACACTCATATTATATTTTTCCTACCTTATTCTACATTTTCAAAACATTTAATAAATTTTTCATTTAAATAAGAGAATGATCAGGCCGCATCACTAGGGAAATTCAACTTATGATCTCTAATTACTTGGAAAACCTCATAGAATAGAGGAATATTTTCAGACTTGACATTTGGGTTAACTTCATCTTCTAATATTGAAATAAAAACCTATTTAATCATAGGTTTATAGAGATCAACCCCCATTAAGACACAATCATAGTAACCAAATTATTCCATCTTAGTAGCCCAATCCATTTTTATGGGAATTCACACAGTAGATGAAATTTCATATATAATTCTATGGTTACACAAAATCCAATTGAGTTGTATGATTCTAATCCATGTATGGACCCTACATTCTTTGATCTTGAATGGATTGAAATCAAAATAATATTATTTATAGGTAATAAAATCTGGTTTCAAATAAAATGGTCTTTTCCCCCATGTAAGACACTTCAACTCGGCCGAAGTGAATAATATATGCAACATTGATCTACCTAAAAGGATGTATTTACGATTGTAAAATACCTAGAGAGTGTAAAATAATCTCATTAGGTTCTATATATTCCCCTAAAAACTTCTAACATAAGTATGGGATGAGAAATAATAATAAAATGTATAGATTTTTAAACAATCAGTTATAGCTTCTTGTTTGAAATTAACAAAAGCAATAATACATTTTCAAACAACCTCTTCATGATTATAATCTTTTACCAAGGAAAAATGCCCTCAATTAATATATAATTGTTCAAGAAACCATTTGGTTAGGAGATAATTCTTGGATTTTATATGTTATATGATTCATTAACATTAGAAAATGTAGGAAGAAGAACTTTAGCCTAAAGATGAAAGTCTTAATTGTACAAAAATGACATTGAAAGAAAGGAACCCTAATAATTGGAGATTCCATTAGATATTTCCTACAAATTGAATCCTCTACAATCAATCAATATATTAGGAAATTATTATATACGTGGAAAAATAATTTCGCATCAATTTTCATACCATCCAATCCGTTAAAAAAATGCAACGTCACTCATGTGTACTATAGTACTACTGCCTCCATGATTCGAGGGGATATGTTTCTAATATTATTTGGACATAGAGTGAAATATGGATATATTTATTGAATTTATAATTTATATATGTCATAAAACTAATTCAATTAATGTGAAATATTATTTACTTCAATTTTATAACATCAGTAGAAAAAAATGGAAAATGAGTACAACCATACATACAATATTCCATCTCTTTGAACATTGTAATTAATTTTTATATATTAATAATTGAATCTAAATATATATTTATATATAAAGATGATATATGATATTTATATAACTACTAAAATCATACAGATTATTGAACCTTGATCAATGTACATGGACCAAAACTACCAATCCCAAACATACATGAAAAATGAAGCAGTTATTACAAATAAATATGATTTAAAAAATATTGTAAATAAAAAGGTGATAATGGATAGAAATTAATTCAAATATAGTATAATATATTTGATTATAATTTTTTAATATATATAATAGACCTATATTTTTCATATAAGAGGTCAAATATGTTTTATGAAAGAGAATACTAGAGGGATGGTATTTTCATTTCACTTTTATTTTCTATGAGAGGGCTGATACAGTCACCACATTTTTATGTAGTGAATAAACCACCCATGAATAAATTATATCATTTTTATAATGAAAATGTTAGTTAAATTAATACCAATATAAGTATCAATTTTTCATGAGGTTTGATTATTTAATTATGAATGTATTAAGGGCTTCATGTTACAATCTCATTATATATCATGATTATTTTGGATTAAATTATACATGATGAAATATTAAGATCCATATCTAAATAAACTCATGAATTTTATTCTATTATGTTAATTTTTTAAATAAAATGTTTTTTTTCATATTTCTCTATTTATCTAGTCATGATACTAAAATTTCTTTTTAAGAAAAATTGAATTTATTTCTTCATTCCATCAAAAATTCTTTTTCTTCTGCATCCATGTTTTTTAAAGAAATTTCATGAATTTTTTTAATATTTTAATTTATTTAGATAAATTTATTTTTACCCATTTTTTAAATTTTCACAAAAATGTTTTAAAAGAAATATTCTTTTCATTTTACAAATTTATTAAATTTTACATTTTCCTAAAAACGTTCATGGAAACATTGTTTTGGCGTACACTAAATTAGTGGACGTTTACAACTTTATGACCATTCAATTAATTGAAACATCCATTATAATTTTTCATTGTAATATTCAATTAATATTCTTTCCTTATTAATTAGTACCATTTTATATTTTAAATAATTTATTATAAAGGGAAACTTTTTCTTATCATTTAATGTTTAAAGAAATATTTTATAAGTATTTTTTCATCTTAGATGAAATCCTTTAATGCTATTTATTATTTACTAGATATATAATCCAATGATACCATCAATTTATTTTCTATGTATGTTTTATTATTTTAATGGAAATTCATTTAGGAAATTAAATCCTTTTGAATGGGTTAATCTATGATGAAATTATGTTAGGATAATAAAACCCATTTAATTTCGATTGTTTATATTTGAATGAATGTTGTTTGAAATCTGTTTATTTTTTTAGGTTATGATATGATGAAGGTGTTATGATCCTATAGAACATATCTATATGATTTTCATTATGTGATGGGTGGTTTTTGAATTATGTATCCTTTAAATGTGTTGGGTTATGAGATATATCTCATGAGATAATTAGGACATGAATGGGGAGTTAACCTTTCTTAGTAAGAGACTCTATCAAATATGGTAATATTAGGGAGTATAAATTGACAACTATAATGGTTTTGGATGTGAACCAAATACACTATAGTCTATTAAATGATCCATTACTATATGTGAAATGGTTTTATAAGATTATGTGAATTCTGAAAATCTAGATCTTATGCCATGTTATGCACACATGTATTATGTTCATTGATTCCATTAGGGTTCATGTATTGTAAATAACCAAGAATTATAGAATGAAATAAGATTATTATAATTTATATTAAGGGCGTGGGTTTCAAATAATATTCTCATCTTATTGTTCACTTATGCTCATTTTATGTTCTTGTGATCACTTATATCTTCCTGGTTTACCTTTACTGGGCACCTAAGCTCCCCCTTTCTTATTTTTCCATTACCCGATTAATGAAAAAGGTATTAAGTATGAAATATATAATAGGGTGATAGTTTTTAAGAACAAAGTAGAATATTATGTATTTAACTTATGAACTAGTTGTGTAAATATTGATGTTTCCAAACACACTTAAGCTTTATGGCCCTCAGGTGTGTATTTGTGAAATGAATTGAATATTAATTAAATAAAAATGTAATATTTTTGTATAAAATATATCAGTTTCTATAATAACTATCTAAATGTATGAATCTAAAATTTCAATTGAATGTATGGGACTCAAATTGTTTTTTAATATTGTAATTATTAATGCTTAAAATTTGGTAGTTTTATTTTAGTGGTAGTATGTGAAAAATATATTTATAAGCTTGAGATTTTGTAGTGTGGGTCTAGGATATCATAGTTGGTATCAAATTTTTTTTATAACATAAGTGGTTATCATTTTATTTCAAAATAACATAAGGGTTTATAAGTTATGCATGATCATAATTAAATTTTATAGATAACCCTTTAGACTATTTGAGGTAATATTAAATATTTTTGGGACTAGGATATTATAAATTAATTAAAAAATCATATGGAAAAGTCCATGGAATAGGGTTAAGTATAGGATAATATCCCAAAAATTTAGTAATGTAGAATGCTTTCGGTTATACATGAAATTGCAACCCAATCTTGATATTATCTTTTGGATCCATATGTGACATTGATTCTCCAAGAGGTAATCACCCTAAAAATGGTTGGCAGAGTGTCAAATCAATCTTTACTCTATAGAATGATGAGTGGTACTAAGTTTATACACCTGGATATAATCTCCCAATTGATGTTCTTTTCTTAATCAAATTATATTTACAGGAAATTTATGTGGATATATTATGTTAAGTAATTAGGATAATTAAAATAATAGAACCCAACCAAAAAAATATAGATTGAATTGTGAAAAATTTAGGTTGAACTAAAATCCAAAGTAATTATTTTAAAGAAAGGGAAATTTTAAGGGTGAATTTCACTTGTAATAATGTTACTATAATACCATTTTTTTGATAATTATGAATCTATAAAAATTATTTCCTTATATATTTAGTAATGTTCAATGCACAAATAAACCAAGTTAATAATAGATCGGGTAGGCATTGAATATAGTTTCTTAATGTGTCGGTTAATTCTATAAGAATTAGGTTGATAAAGATTATTATTATTAAAAATATGATATCAATGTTTTCTATTAGAAAATGAAATTATTTTAGTTTCAAAATAGTCTAAGGTATAGAATGATAAAAAATTATAGTGACCCATACCTATCATACATGGATATTAAATATTTTTAGATAAACATCAATTACATTACATGGAAAATTCTTAAGGACCATAATATTTTGGTGAATTTTTTAGTCTGGAACAAAGTATTCTAATCTAGTGAAATATCACTATTGATTACCACAAAGGTATACACATTTAGTAATATTCATAGATATTTCTTATATAAAACTTTTCATTATAACACATAGAGAGGAAACATAATAAAGGGAGATATTAGATGCATAGAATGGGTAAACACAATAGATATCAATATAGGAATATATGAATTTGTAAGATAAATGTATGGGTATGTGTTTATGAACATAACATATGAATTTAAGAATCCACCTATCATCAATAATAAAAATGATTCCAGAAATAAAATTTTATCTTTTTTGAAAAAATAGTCCATAAAAGGGATACATTATCAGATATAAATCCTGAACCATAATATCATGTCATAAATGTGTAGAACCATCATACATATAGAAAGAAATTGCATAAATCAAGGTTAAATATAAAGATGATTAACATAGTAGATCATGAATTATCTCCAATTAACCATAGTGGACTAGGACACATGTGTTTCCACTGGTATATTACGACACAGTTATTACCCATAATAGACCATGAAAAACCTATTTCTTATAGTGGATTTCGACACAGATGTTTCCCATAGTGGATCAATAATGTTGAATTGTTTACAATTTTTATCTCTAGGAATATAATTCTTATCCCAGTGAATTGGAGGGATATATAGTTCCCACCCATCACATAATGAAAATCTTACATATGTACTCCAAAATATCATAGAACATTCAGTATATAATAACATGTTGAAATATATTTATTTGATAAAAATTTCATCATAATATAACATGTGGGTAAGAAAATCATTCATAATAATATTATGATTTCATCAAATATTAAGTATTATAAAAAGATGATGGTTTCACAAGAATTTTGTTATTGTATGACCCCAATAATAGATATGGTTTTCATAAACATATTTTCATCATAAACCATTCAGATAATAAATAATAATGGTATCATTCTGCCATATACCTTTAAAATAATATGTAACATCAATGGATTTCATCTTATATAGAAAATTACTTTCAATGATTAATCACTTGGAATATTTATTTGGGGGAGATAAATTTTATTATAAAATAACTAGTTAAGAAATAAAAAAATTGATTCCTTTTATTTAAAAATAAGAAACAAATAATTATAAATTGATCATTAAAAAATCCATTTAAAACATTTCAATAATAAAATATCCTTTCCTCTTTAAAAACCAATTATAAAACCATAACCTATTTTGAATAATTTTTATTTGAAAACAAACACGACACCTTATAAAAGTATATTTAAAAAATCATTTAGAGCCTTTATCGAGAAAAATATATTTTCTTCTCTGAGGAAAATATTATATTTTTTTAGCTAATATGGTTTTGGAATAAAAGGAGTATTTGAATGAAAAAATTATTTTTCTTAGAAAAATTATTTTGATATCTACTATACATAAAAAGAGGAAAATGAAGGTAAAAATTGTATTCCCAATAAATAACTAGGGTAGATTAAAATTAATGATTCAATTGAGAGATATATTATAATATCTCATCATTAGAAGAAAAATCATAAATAATCTCATTAAATGTTGATATTTTAATAGGAAACTCTTACTACTTTAGTAAAGTTTAATAATAAACCCCAAGAAAGAATAAAATTAAATGAAAATTAAAATATCATAAAAATAAATATATTCAGGATATTACATGTCAAAGAAAAATTATATACACGTCTTAGATGATGAAATGAAATTAATATTACATATTTCTCAGTGAAGGAAAATTTTGACAGAAATCACTTATCAATTTTTCAACTATTGAACTATAATCTCCAATAAAGAGAGATCCAAAAATTATTATGTATATAAATTTTTTTATGGATCGTAATCATAAAATATATTCATTGGATTTATATCTATCATAAAAAATAAATTGGTGGTGAATATTGAATGGATCTCACAACAAAAAAATGTGAGACAGATATCCCTTACTATAAGTCTCAAATTCCTTCATACTGATTAGTACCTAATGTATAATAAATATAATATTATTATACATATATTACATAAGAATCATTACATATATTATACCATATATTTTCTACTTATTTCCTTTTATATCCCATTTATTAACAACCCCAATGTGGTTTCATGTTTGGGTGGTAAGAGAATTGTTTTTTATATGTTTTGATTTGTTTTTTTGGTAGTCCTTCATTGATCTTAATTTCAAAATCACCAAAATAATAATTATGATATAAATAACATATTAATTTAGTATATATTTATTTTTAGTAATCAATAAAATTTATTTATAGAAAATGAAATGCATCGTTCATGGAGATGGTTACCCTTACACACACATAAACATTGATTCCATTTTATTGTACGATTAAAATAATAAAAATTAAATTACATATTATCATTACAAATTAATATTCTGTTCATATATATATAATATTTTTATAAAAAAAATCCTTATCACATTTCATGTAAATCGTGAACAAATCATTACACATCATGAGATGGTAGTCTGTCCTACACATGAACATCGTTATTACGTTACAAGTAAATAGAAATCATGAATTCACATGTGATATAATAAGTAAAAAAATATAATAATTAACTTATGTAAATAATAAATTCATCATTTTATAATCCTTTACAGTTGGTAATGGAAAACCAAATGAAATCAGTTCCCGAGGCGCTGGTCCACTTTACCCAAGAATGATGATTTCATAACACATTTTATGGAATTATAGATAGATTTTAGTCATTATAGTAACATAAAATCATATATAAATATTTTTTATATTTATGTTATTATATAATCATGGTAAAATAATAATTTTTGGGGGTTCCATGTAAATAAAATAAAAATACTCATTGACGAATATTACCTCTAATTCAATTATCCTCCTTAAATTTTCATTAAAATCAATCCTCGGATGTCATTATACCTAAAAACTATTATATAAATAGGGGAAAATTTGGGAAATTATTTTATTAGTTATTGGGTTAAAAATGGGTTTTAAGCTCAAAATAATAGAGGATATAGGCCATCCTTTCATAATAGGGGGAGATGACACACTTTGTATTATTTAATATAATTGAGTGCACCATTGTTTGAAATATGTAAAAAACATCTAAAATGTAAAATTATACAAAATTAGAGTTTTAATGTTCAAAATATGTCATGAATATAGTTTTTATACAATTGTATAGTTTATTCTTATTATTATATTTTTATTCTAATGTAACGCCCCGACCCCAGTTACCCAGAGTCGGTGCATTATTGCGTAACATTGGCATGATCACAAAAGGTCAATTCTCGAAAGAACGATTACTATAGTATCCTTGGAAAAACTATATATATTCATAAGTCTTACATTACATCATAAAGAAAAAAAAACTACAACAACATATTGTCTTCATATCCCGTCATACTATCCCTGCAGGCTATTCATAAAATACTTCTTCAAATCCTGGAAATATTAAAACATAGAAAGGGGTATGCTCATATTCTTAGTAAGGATAAAAATACAATGGAAACTTTTATAAATAAACATAAACATTTAAGGCAATATATAACTAAATCAAAATCCTTTTAAACTTGAACATCAGTATAATATGGAAAAAATAAAATGAAAAAATGTCATTTACTTATTCACATCGATATTCTACTAGTCGAATAATCACATGAAATATCAATAACCACTTTCATAATGATGGAATGAATAATGCCAGACTATCATAACCACATAGTCAGGGCCTCGTGCCAAGACAATAAATAATATTTTGTCAAGGCCTCGTACCAAGACACTAGTTTGTCTCATGAGACCTACCGATGCATCGAGGAGCTATAGCGGGCTCCACCCGTCATTTATTAAGTCCAATCCATTCCTCATATGAATAGGTTTAAACATATCATACACCATAACATAATCATATCACATAAAACATGCATAAAGGAAACATAACATTTCCACATTTTAATCACAAGGTATCAATACAACACATTGATATAATAAAAACACTTTCAAAACCATTTTCAATACCCCAATAAAAGAAAATTAAAACTTGGTAATTATTTTTCAGAAAAAAATTATGGCTTGTAGAGGAATCCGAATCTCAAATAATGGTCACAGTGGTAGAGAAGATGTTGTCGCTGCATACGTATGACAAAAAGACATTCCCTTTTGTCTTTTAGTAAAATTCTTCATATAAAAAGTGTAACATCCCAGGTAAATAAAGAATAAAAGATTTTCATATTTATTAATATTTGTGAATTAAATATTAATTTTACTTTAAAAGGGGTTTCTATGTTCGATAACATACCTGATACGCAACAAAGAGTTTCTTTGAAATCTTACATTGCACAGTAGTAATATAATAATATTATTTTAAATGGTAGTTAACACGTAGCCATTGTATTGGCGGGAATAAATAGAAATAACAAGAATATGATTATATATGTTTTTAAATGTTTTTACATTTATCCAATAAAAGCTAAATTTTTAAGTATGTGTGGAAGTCGACCATATGGTTATTCCATTTATGTATGTTTATGTCCCAAGTTACCTTTATATTTTATGTGTTTTTATATGGGTTTTATGGTAATCTTTTTATTACAAAAGGGTAAGTAATGATCTTTTATTCAATGAAGAGTATTTTATGCTTCTTAAAGGTGAAAAGTATTACTTTGATAAAGTATTCATGGTTTACTGGTGGTTTTGAAAATCTAACAGTTTTCCTTCTTTGTGTATTCCTTACTGAGCTTTTTATGCTCACCCCAAGTTTTTGAAATGTTTTTCACAGGACTTAAAGTGGAATAGGGTCAAGGATGGGATCAAGGGAATGTCATTCTATCTAAAACATGGAACTAGACATATTTCTTTTTAAGAGTTTTTATTTTATGGAAACTTAGTCGAAGTAGCTACTTTGTATTCTTTTGAGATGTAATAGTTATGATCTAATACTCTAAAACTCTAAACCTGAAAAGATACTCAATGGGAATTATTCATTTAGTTCAATATTAAGTAATGTTTAAGGATGAGGCCTTATAGTTGGTATCAGAGGTCGGTTTAGACTACTTTAGGAGTTATAAAATTATTAAATTATAAATTGATTTATGGTATGATCGAAATGATATTTCATTTAATGATTAACATGTTGCTTCGCCTAAGATATTTTTGTGTTCATAATGCTTTTCCATAGAAGAAACAAAGCAGCTATGTTGGGATGACATCACAAGAAAGACAACCTTCCAAATCAGCAACCTGAGATGGTCGGAATTGGAACTGAACAGTTTATTGCAGTGATGGCACATTTGACTCTGGCTATAAATGGTGGTGGTATCCATGCATGAGATAAGCCAGATCAACCAAAGAGGGACATGTCAGTGGTGGAACATTTCATGAGGCAACATCCCCCATCATTCAGAGGATCATCTGACCTTGTGCTAGCTGAAGGGTGGATTAAAGAATTGGAGAAGATTTTTGATTTCATGGGGTGTTCAGAACATCAAAAGGTTAGTCTTGCTATTTACCGTTTTGAAGGTGAAGCAGATCTGTGGTGGTCGATGATGAAAAATATCATGGATAGTGATGAGATTGATGATCTTTACTGGGATGAATTCAAAGGTATGTTTCTTGAAAAATATTTTCCTAAGGTGGTTTGTCTTAGGATGAAAAAACAATTCCTAGAATTGAGGTAGGAGGATGACTCAGTGGCTGCTTATGAAGCAAAGTTCAATCGACTGGAAAGGTATGCTCCAAACATCATACGGGATCTTGATAATAAAATCAACCATTTTTTCTCAGGGTAAAAGCCAAAGTATTAAAGGGATTTAGCTTCTCGTGAGTTCAAATGTTATGAAAAACTTGTTCGATGTGCGGAGAAGGTGGAAATTGAGTTTACCAATGATCAGGTGTTCTTTGACAAACAACAGAATAAGAGGACCAGTTGGAAGGAAAAAAGGGAAGAATTCATCAAACAAACAAGGAGGTAAGAAAACCAAATATCCATCCTGTGAGAAGTGTGGTAAAATGCATCCCGGAGAATATTTATCCAAGTCTGGAAAGGGCTTTCAGTGTGGTAAGTCTGGTCATATTGCTCATAACTGTAAGGAAGATGATCAAGCAGGCAATGAAAAGTCAGTGGTAAGATGTTTTACGTGTAATGAAATGGGTCATTATGCAAATGAGTGTCTAACGAAGAACTCAACTAGGGGAAAGCATCCAGACTACCATTAGAAAGGGGTGGTGAAATCCTTTTCAAATACTTCAGTAGATGTTGGGCCATCGAATGAAGTAGTATCAGGTACACTGTTTGTTCGGATTATGCCAATGTGTTGTTTGATTCAGGGTCTACACATTCTTTCATTTCTGGGAAGTTTTCTAGTAAATTGGGAATTCCATATCAAGATATGAATCCTGAACTTATGGTAAAAACAACTGGAGAAATCATTGAGACAAAAAGAAATTACAAGAACCTTTTTATCCTTATGTGTAGAAAGAATCTACCTGCAAACCTTATTGTTTTGCCTCTAGTAGAGTTTGATGTTATTTTGGGCATGGATTGGATTTCTGTTTATCATGCTAAGATTGACTGCAGAGCTAAAATGGTTTCTTTTTAGAAATATTTTCAGTTTGTGTACAAGAATAAACCCTTTCTTTTGATAACATATCACGAAGTTGAGAAACTATTAAAAGACGGAAATGAATGTTATCTTGCACATATTGTTGAAAATAAAGGAATTGTTCAGATTAATGATGTTCCAGTGGTAAATTAGTATCTTGATGTTTTTCCTGAGGAGTTTCCTGGTATTATTCATGATCGGGAAGTTGAATTTACCATTGACTTAGTTCCTGATTCTAAGACAATTTCAAAACCCCCTTATCAAAATGCTAAATTTGAACTTCTAGATTTAAAGAAACAATTAGAGGTGTTATTAGATAAAGGTTTTATTCGACCTAGCACATCACCATGGGGTGCTCATGTCTTTTTTGTTAAAAAGAAAGATGGTTAAATGGGACATTGCATTGATTATAGAGCCTTGAATAACAATAATGTTAATAACAAGTATCCTTTGCCTCATATCGATGATTTGTATGATCAGCTCCAGGGAGATCAGTATTTTTCGAAGATTGACTTGAGGTCGGGGTACCATCAGTTGAAAGTAAAAGAAGTCGACGTTCCGAAGACTGCGTTCCGTACTGGATATGGCCTTATGAGTTTGTAGTTATGCCTTTTGGGTTAACCAATGCACATAATGTATTCATGGAACTTATGAATCGAATTTTCCATGAGTTCTTGGTTAAGTTTGTGGTTGTTTTCATCGATGATATTTTGGTGTATTCTAAAAGTAAAGAGGAGCATGAAATTCATTTAAGGGTTATCTTTCAAACCTTTAATGAAAAGAAACTGTATGGAAAATTCAGCAAGTGTTAGTTTTGGTTACAACAAATTTCTTTCCATGGTCACTTTGTTTCAGAAAATGGCATAACTATTGATCCTGCTAAAACAAAAGTTGTTGAAGAATGTCCAAGACCCACAAATTTAACCGAGATCTTTAGTTTTCTTTTTTTGGCAGGTTACTACTGAAGGTTTGTTAGAAATTTTTCACGGTTATCTAGTCCAATGACTAAGCTAACTCGGAAGGGTGTTAATTTTATCTGGACAAAATAATGTGATTATTTTTTCAGTAATTGAAATGAATATTTGTGAAATCTCAAGTTTTGGCACTTCCTTCAAGGAATGGTGAGTTTGTTGTTATCTATAGTGATGCTTCATTGAAAGGAACTGGTTGTTTCCTTATGCAGAATGATTCGGTAATTGCATATGCTTCACATTAGTTGAAAACTCATGAGGTAAATTACCCTACACATGACATGGAATTAGATGCTGTTGTTTTTTCTCTAAAAAATTGGAGGAATCATTTTTATGGAGTAAAGTGTGAAATATATACTGATCACAAAATTTTAAAGTATATATTCACTCAGAAAGAATTGAACATGAGATAGAGGAGATGACTAGAATTAATCAAGGATTATGATTGTACAATTCATTACCATCTGAGAAAAGAAAATAAAGTGGCTGATGCTTTGAGTCGAAAAAGTAATGCTTCTTTAACCATGATACGTTTGGAAGGAGATCATTTGGTTTTTGATTTGATGAACTTTGGCGTAGATGTTTTTGGTGTAGGAAGTTCTTCTGTTCTTTTTTCAGGTATTAGTGAGATCATCCCTATCAGATAGAATTATGTATGTGCAGAGGGAAGACAGTGGGTTGTAGAAAAAGGTAGAGATGGTTCAGAAGGGTAAGTTTCCTGAATTTAACATTGATAATAACTGTGTTTTGAGTATTGGGAAGAGATTATGTGTGACTGGTGATTCACAGTTGAAGAATGAGTTGTTATGTGAGGCTCATAGTTCCCCGTTTTCAGTTCATCCTGGATGTACTAAGATGTACAAAGATCTGCGGGAGTATTACTGGTGGGATGGAATGAAAAGAGATATTGCTGATTTTACTGTGAAGTGTTTAACTTGTCAGTAGGTTAAAGCAGAGCGGCAGTTACCGAAAGAGTTTCTTCAGCCTTTACCAGTGCCAGAGTGGAAATGGGAAAATATATCCACAGACTTGGTTCTGGGATTACCGAGGACATCTCGATGTAATAATGCAATCTGGGTTATTGTTGATCGATTGACTAAATCTTCTCATTTCCTTCCTCTTCGAGATATATTTTCTCTAGATCAAATTGCTCGGTTGTATCTTAAATAGATAGTCAGGTTGCATGGAGTTCCCTTATCCATTGTAAATGATCGTGATCCTAGGTTTACTTTTAACTTTTGGAAAGGCCTTCAAAAGTTGTTGGGTGCTGAATTAAATTTTAGTACAACTTTTCACCCGCAATCAGATGGGTAGTCAGAACGAACAATTCAGACCTTGGAGGATATGGTACGTGATTTCTCTATGGATTATCAGGGAAGTTGGGACCAACATCTTTCTTTGGTTGAGTTTTCTTGTAATAACAGTTTTCAATCTAGTATACAGATGGCACCATTTGAGGCATTATATGGGAATCAGTGTCGAACTCCAGCTTTTTGGGATGAAGTGGGTGAAAGGAAGCTTATGGGACCAGAATTGGTAGAAGAGATGGCAGGAAAAGTTCAGTTGATTCAGAAACACATGAGAACAGCTCAGAGCAGGAAGAAGATTTATGTGGATAACCGGAGGAAGGATCTATCTTTCGAGGTAGGTGATCATGTTTTCCTCATAGTTTCACCATGGAAAAGTATGATGTGATTTGGTAAGAAAGGAAAGTTGAGTCCAAGGTTCATTGGACTATATGAAATTCTGGAGAGAGTTGGTTCAGTTGCTTAACGAGTGGCTTTACTTCCAAGTTTATCTCAGGTACACAATGTTTTTCTTGTTTCGATGTTGAGAAAGTATATGCCAGATCCATCTCATGTTTTGAGCCCAGAGGTAGTTCAGTTGGAAGAGAATCTCTCTTATGAAGAACAACTAGTCCAGATTCTCGACCGAAGAGATCAAGTGTTGCGAAATAAGGTAATTCACCAGGTAAAGGTTTTGTGCAAAAACCATATGGTTGAAGAGGCAACGTGGGAATCTGAAAATGCTATGAGGGATAAATATCCCCACTTATTTTGATAAGTGAATAAAATTGTGAGGACACAATTCCCAAAAGGGCGGAAGGATGTAACATCCTAGGTAAATAAAGAATAAAACATTTTCATATTTATTAATATTTATGAATTAAATATTAATTTTACTTTAAAAGGGGTTGCTATGTTCGATAGCATACCCGATACGCAACAAAGAGTTTCTTTGAAATCTTACGTTGCACAGTAGTAATATAATAATATTATTTTAAATGGTAGTTAACACGTAGCTGTTGTATTGGCGGGAATGAATAGAAATTACTATAATATTATTATATATGTTTTTTAAATGTTTTTACATTTATCCAATAAAAGATAAATGCTTAAAATACGAAAAGAATTTAATTTTAGGCATAGATACTCTAATATTCACTAAAGGTCCACTTATCGCCTTTTGATGGAGAAACTTCATTAAATATAGTTTTTTTCACTCTTATACATTCTATTATACGAAATAAAATTCTTCTTTAGAATTAGGACATCAAAATTTACTTTGTGTAATTTTTTGGTATTTTTCCGATAATGTTCATTTTTTAATGAATAGTGAAAAATGTTGAATTTTAATTCCAAACCACTTTTTAATCTAATTTATTTATATGATTATAATATCGTTTGAATTGGTTTTATAGTGAAATTAGAATATATTTTTTCCATTTAATCCAATATTGGTCGTTGGAATTAAGTTCACTTTGAAATTGGACTTAAACTAGTGTCAATCTTTTGATATATATTGTTTCATAAAAACACGCTATTTGTCATGACAGTGGAAATTAATTATTAAATTATTTAATTTAACTTATATGATTTGAATTTTTTAAAATAGACATCATTTTTTGAATTTGGAATATCAAATATAGCTTAGGGTGAAGTTTTGTTGTTTTTCTGAAAAACATCAATTTTTGATGAATAGTGAAACAACTAAGTGGTAATTAAAAAACTGATTTTTCATTTAAATGAAACTTTACCACTTCTGTGTTTTGAATTTCAAAAATACAACATACATGGTTGTCATTAGGAAGTAAAACGTGGTTCAATGGGATTAAAATAATTTTTTTGTGAATAGTAACTTTTAAGTTTTTAATCACGATTAAAGGTAATTAGTGTAATATAAGGTATAAATAATGTTTTAGTAATATGAAATGATATTAAAACATGTCCTACCATTATTTTATGTGTCATTGCCGACCAAGACAATCCATGGGTCAAATTGGGGACCCCATGGAGCCACATTGGTTGGAAAATGACATTAATATCTTTTTATTAAATGTTAAAATAAAAATGTCACAAACATGAGTTGTTTTACGAAAAAAAAATTTAAATGTGGTTATACAAGTCATATTAGTGAATATAAATTTTCATTAAAAAGATAAAAATATTTCCTACATCATGATAATTTTTTTATAATTTTTATACCTTAAATAAATTAAATTATTTATGACACCATGATGATGCAGTGATTACCTCATTATTTAACGATTTAAATAAAATGAAAAGATAATGTAAAATATAAGACCTACACTTGTCAAAAACCTATTATATGGGTGGATTTCGTAATCTTATCACCTTTTCCTCTAAATATATAATTTTGGGACTTTTAAAAACCGAAACTCATTTTATAATAAAGTATACTTTTAAAACTTTCCAAGAGTGCCCCTCCTCTCCTCTTATAAAAGGCCCCCACCTCTACCACCTTACCCACACCTCTCAAGCCTTTGGATCGTCCAAGCTCTGATAATTTTGTCTCTCCATATCTCTCTACTCATCCTAGAAGCCTCACCTTAGGCAGGATGCTCTTCAAGAAACCCTTTTGGTTCAATCCAAAGGGAGTTACCCGATTTTATGGAAATGTCTTCACTTGTGTTCTTTTGTTTTATTTTGCTTCTCCAACCCCCTAAAATCTTTTTATTCATTTCTTCTGTAACAACTATAGTATATTAAATAAACTAGGATTTTTTTATAAGAACAATTCTAGATACACATACACACAACTACATCTAATGGTTAAAGAACATATTGTTTCTGTGGATGGTGAATTGTTGCCTCACGAAACGATGACTGTTCAATATTCTTTTAACACCTTCAAAGGTGGCCATTAAGATGTAACTATATTTATATATGATATATAATATGTTTTTTTTCATTAGGATTCTTTATTTTTCATTTATGTCATACCTTTATGGTTTCTATTATGGTTACACGTGATAACTTCGTTTTAGGAAGTGCGGACTATCGCCCCCTAAAAGTGATTTGATTCGTTAATGCCATATGTGGGACGTATAAAGGATGGAGTTAATGTTATTATATATGATGTTATACTAGAATTATAATATACCCTTATATAATTATTGTTTCACTCCATTAAATACTAAATAGAAATGAAATTAGTGTTCATGCGTACGTACGGCTTACCGTCTCCATGAACGGTGCATTTCATTTTTTACCTCTAAATGTTATGTACTATTATAAATACATGTATATTCTGGATATATATGATATACATGATATCCAAATCATGAATATCATTCTGTATATAATGAACCTTTGACCACATAAACAACATGTAATTGTAAGGAGTCCATTTTTGACTTAAGTACCAAATATCGACAAAACGAACTTTATTAAATTAAATGATTACATAATGTTTATAACAGGGAAAGAAGTTATATAAAAGGAAAAATAAACATGAAAAAGGTTCTTAATCAAGTAGAAATTAACAGTAGTTTATTATTCAGGAGATTAAAGAGCAATCGAGTCACGTCGGGCATGAGGTAAGGGACTTCGTCTCAATCTCCTTTCATTGAGACATATTTTGTTCTAATACAAAGATTTGTTTTATATGGTGTATAAACCCATTTCAATTTTAATTTTATACAAAAGAAATCTTTTTCTATGAAGCGTTTTACAAAACTACAAAAAGGAATGTTTCTTTTAACATACGTGGTGACAACAACCTTTTTCGTTGTCGTGAGTATTATTTGGTCTTTGGCTTCCTCAATAAGCCGTAATGTTTTTAAAGTGAAATAGATACCATATACTCTTTTATGTATTTTGGTATTGAAAATGTTTTTTATAATGGATTTTTTATGTCAATATATGTATGTGATATATTGTATTCAATGTGTGGAAATGTTTTCTTTCCATTATATTTGTTTTATGTCTTATGATTTTATAATGGTACTTGGACATTTGACAGGTGGTTACGTGATAAAACATATGACGGGTGGTGCCGTGAATACCAAGATAGGTGGTTATGTTATAAAATCTAATTCATTGGGTATGGAAGTTGGTCATATGGCTATTCCATTTATGTATGTGTGGAAGTCGACCGTATGGTAATTCCATTTAAGTATGTTTATGTTCCAAGTTACCTTTATATGTTATGTGTTCTTTATATGGGTTTTATGGTAATATTTTGATTACAAAAAGGTATGTAATGATCTTTTATTCAATGAAGAGTATTTTTTGCTTCATAAAGGTGAAAAGTATTACTTTGATAAAGTATTCATGGTTTACTGGTGGTTTTGAAAAACTAACAGTTTTCCTTCTTTGTGTATCCCTTACTATGCTTTTTATGCTAACCCCAAGTTTTTGAAATGTTTTTCACAGGACTTAAAGTGTAATAGGGTCAAGGATGGTATCATGGGAAAGTCATGCTATCTAAAACATGTAACTAGACATATTTCTTTTTAAGAGTTTTTAGTTTATGGAAACTTAGTAGAAGTGGATACTTTGTAATCTTTTGAGATGTAATAGTTATGATCTAATTCTCTAAAACTCTAAACCTAAAAAGATCCTCAATGGGAATTATTCATTTAATTCAATATTAAGTAATGTTTAAGGTCGGGTATTTATAAAAAGATTCCTTTTGAATAAAAGTAAAAGTTCAAGGGGTTTATACATCGTATAAAAGATCGTTGTGTATAAAACAAAATATGCCTCAATGAAAGGAGATTGAGACGAAATCCCTTACAAAGAACATTTTTTTAAATAAAATTGATCTATTATGTGTATTCACTATAAGTGAAAACAATTAATGTATAAATACAAAATAAGACATAATAATATCATGACATAATTTGAATGTAGGAGATTAACCCAAAGAATGGAAATTAGGTTAAGAAGTACCCTTACCTCGTGTCTGACTTGACTCAAGCATTCTTTAACCTCATGAATAATAAACTACAGTTAATTTATAATTTCTTATGAACCTTTTTCAATTTTATTATTCCTTTAATATCACTTATTACCATGTTATGAACATTATGTAATTATTTATGTTAATAATAGTCGTTTTGTAGATCTTTGGTACTTGAGTCAAAAGTAAACTTCATATAATTACAAGTTGTTCATGTGGTATAATATCCATTATATCCTGAATTATATTCATGACGTAGATATCATATATATCATATATATTCAGTATATAAATTCATTCATAATATTATGTAACATTTAGAGGTATGAAATGAAATGCACCATTCATGGAGACGGTAAGCCGTACGTACGCATGAACGCTACTTTTATTTCAATTTCATATTTAATGAAATGAAATCATAATGATAGAAAGGTGTGTTATAATTCCAGTATAATATCATATATAATATAAATTACTCCATCCTTTATACGTCCCATATATGGCATTAACGATTCATTTGACTTTTAGGGGGCGGTGGTCCGCACTTCCTAAAATGAAATTATCGCATTTACCCATAATGGAAGTCATAAAGGTATTCCATAAATGAGAAATAAAAAAGCATAAGGAAAATGTAAACATAATATATATATCATATATGAAAATATTTTCATCATAATGGCCACCATGAGAGGTGTTAAAAGAAGATTGAACAATCATCATTTTGTGATGCAGTAATTCACCACCCACAGAAACAGTATGTTCTTTTACCATTAGACGAAGGTTTGTGTAAGTGTAAATCAAATCCTTCTCCTAAAAAAATACCAGTATACTGAATATAATTGTTTTTTTTAGAAAATAAAGTAATAATAAGAGTTTAATGGGTTGGAGAAGAAAAAAAACAAAAGAACCTAAGAGAAGGAATTACCTTCAAATCGGGTAACTCTTTTTGATTTGAGTCAAAGGCTTCCTTGGTAAGACTTCTGCCCAAAGTGAGGCTTCTAGGAGTAAGAGAGGGGTGTTGAGAGATTATTTTTATAGGGTTTTTCCGAGCCAAATGGCTTTGATGGTGTGAATAAGGTGGTAGAGGTGGGGGCCTTTTATAAGAGGAGAGGAGGGCCACTCTTGGAAAGTCATGAAATGTTACATTATTATGAAATGATTTTCAGATTTTAAAGGTACCAAAATGGTATATTTCAAGGATAAGGTGATAAGGGTTCTAAATATACTCATCTAATAGGTTTTTGACAAGTTTAAGTTTTATATTTTACATTATCCTTCCATTTTATTAAAATCCTTAATTAATGAGGTAATAGCTCCATCATCATGGTGTCAAAAACAATTTAATTTATTTAATTTCTAAAAATTATTAAAAAATTACCATGATGTAGTAAATATTATTATCTTTAAAATTAATATTTATAGTCTAAAATTTAACTTATATAACCCCATGTAATAATTGTTTTAGTTAAACTACACATGTTTGTGACAATTTTATTTTTACTTTAAATAAAAAGTTATTAATGTCATTTTCTTACCCAAGTGGCTCCATGGGGTCCCCAAGTTGACCCGTGGATTTTCTTGGTCTGCCATGACTCATTCAATAAGGGTAGAACAAGTGTAGAGATATGTTCATATTTTTATAATATCATTTTTGCCATAAATTTCACTAATTATCTTTTATCACGATTAATAAAACTTAAAAGTTACTATTCAGCAAAAAATTATTTTAATCCAATTGAACCACATTTTTCATCCTAATGACAACCATGTATGCCGGATTTTTGAAAATCAATTTACAAACGTGGTTATGTTTCATTTACATGAAAAATTAGTTTTTAAACTACCACTTAGTGGTTTCACTATTCATTAAAAATTGAAGTTTTTTAGAAAAATACCAAAAATTCACCCTAAGAAATAATTGATATTCCAAATTCAAAAATGATGTCTATTTTAAAAAATTACAAACATAAAATTTCAATTAATTAATTTAATAATTAATTCCTACTGTCATAACAAATAGTGTGTTTTTAAGAAATAATATATATCAAAATATTGGCACTCGTTTATGTCCAATTTCAAAGTGAAATTAATTCTAATGACCACCATAGGATAAAATGGTAAAAATTATATTCTAATTATAATTTAAAACCACTCAATATTATAATTTATCAATACTAATTAATTTTATTAAAAAATTTGTTTTTAATTAAAATTTAGTACTTATCACTATTAATCAAAATATAAAAGTTATCCGAAAAGTTCCAAAATATCACCCTAGGATAAATTCGATATTCCGAATGCAAAAAAGAAGTCCATTTTGAAAGATAAAATTTATAAAATTTCAAAGAGTAGGTATTATTATTCATAACAGCTACTTTGATTGGTTGTGGTGTGTGTTAGAACTCCAAATTGTGTACAACACACGCTATAGTATTATTCAAAGAGAAGCGTATCGTGGAAGCTTGGGGTGTTACATTCTCCCATACATTAAATAATTTTGTCCTCGAAATTTCATATAATATCACTATATAAAAAGACTCGGGTGATTCTTCATCATAAGTTCCTTGGGTTCCCACGTTTCCTCCTCCATCTTATGGTTTCTCCATAGAACTTTTACCAGACGAGTCGTCCGATTTCTCAGCACATGTTCTCTTGTATCAAGAATCCTGACGGGCTCTTCGCAATAAGATAGATCGGGTTCCAGTTCTAATTCCTCATAGGTGAGTACATGCATTAAGTCAGGCATGTATTTTATCAACATTGATACGTGGAATACATCGTGAACTTTGGAGAGACATGGCGGCATTGCCAAATGGTAAGTTACAACCCCAATTGTTTCTAGAATTTCGAAGGGTCTGATGTACCGGGGACTCAATTTACCCTTCTACTGAAACATATAACTCCCTTACATGGATATACCATCAAGAAAACATGATCTCCTACCTGAAATTCCAAATCCTTCTTTCGGTTGCCAGCATATATCTTCTGCCTACTTTGAGCTTCTTTGATGTGGTTCTGGAATACCTTCACCTTTTACATCATTTCCTCCACCAGTTCTAGGCCTACATGTATTATTTCCCCAACGTCATCCCAACAGGTTGGTGTGCGACATCTCTTTCCATATAACGCTTCATATGGTGCCATCCGAATACTTGAATGGAAGCTATTGTTATAGGAAAATTCCACCGGATGTAAATATTGATCCCACATACCCTGAAAGTCAAGTGAGCATGATCTCAACATGTCTTCTAAGGTTTGAATAGTTCGTTCTGATTGTCCATCTGTTTGAGGGTGGTAACCTGTGCTCAAACGAAGTTCAGTATCCAAGGCCATCTGAAGACTCTTCCAGAATCTTGATGTAAAACCGAGATCATGATCTGAGACAATCGACAGGGTTACTACATGAAGTCTCACAACTTCATTAATATATAGTTTTGCTAGACGTTCAAGTGGAATATCTTCTCTTATAGCAAGAAAATGTGCTGACTTCGTGAGACGATCAACAATGACCCATATTGCTCCATTCCTTCTAGGATTCTTTGGTAGTCCCGTGACAGAGTCCATCGTAATATTATCCCATTTCCACTCAGGTATGTGAAGAGGTTGTAATACTCCACCAGGCAGTTGCCTTCCAGCTTTCACTTGTTGAAAAACCATACATCTTGACACAAAATCAGAAATCTCCCTCTTCATGTTGTCCCACAAAAAATTTCTCTTTAAATATCTATATATTTTGGTGCTCCCAGGGTGTATAGAGAAATTGGAACTATGAGAATCATCCAACAATTTCTTCTTTAAATCAGGTATATTAGGAACACAAAGTCTCCTCCCAATTTTCAAAATTCCATCTTCATACAAAAAGTCACTCAATCTCCCATCATTCACAGCTTTAATTTCTTTTTCAACTATTCATCATCGGCCCAAGAACACATTATCCTTTCTAGTAAAAATGGTTTGGCAACCATTTGAATTTTTTTTTGATGTTTCACCCTCATTGGTGAGTCCCATATCCATATTTACTAGATCCATGAAAATAGGATCCCTTTCCACTCTCATAATGTTCAAAACTCCATGATATTTTCTACTCAAAGAATCTACAACCTTTTTTTTCCTTCCCCAGGTGGTAGTGTATCATGAAATCATAATCCTTGAGTAGTTCAAGCCACCACATTTGCCTCATGTTGAGTTCTTTTTGTGAGAAAATACATTTCAAACTCTTGGGATCGATATATATCTCAAATTTTTTACCATAGAGATAATGTCTCCATATATTCAAGGCAAATATTACAACAAACTCGATATCATGAGTAGGATAGTTCTGCTCATGAATTTTTAGCTATCGTGATGCATAGTCAATAACCCTATCATTCTGCATAAGGACACAACCACGTCCTTTAATTGATTTATCACTATAAATAACGAACCCATCATTCCCCTATGGTAGAGTGAATATTGGAGAATTAACTAATCTTCTCTTATGTTATTCAAAATATTCTTCACACTCTTTTGTCCAGACAAATTTAACCCCTTTACGTGTGAGCTTCATTAATGGGTTATCCAATTGGCAAAATTCTGGACAAAACGTCAATAATAACCAGCCAAACCAATTAAACTGTGTACCTCAGTTATGCTCGTCGGTGCTGGCCATTCTTGGATTTCCATAGTCTTAGAAGGATCAACGGAAATTCCATCCTTATAGATAATATGTCCAAGAAATGAAATCTCTTGAAGCCAGAATTCACACTTGCTAAACATACCATATAATTCATGCCTTCTAAGAGTCTTCAAGATAATGCACAAGTTATTTTCATGATCTTCGTAGCTTTTGGAGTATACTAAGATATCATTAATAAATAAAACCACAAAATCATCAAGATATTCTTTGAAAACTCTATTAATTAGATCCATGAATATAGAGGGTTCATTAGTCAATCCAAAAGGCATTACTATAAACTCGTAATGCCCGTACCTTGTTCGAAATGCTGTCTTCGGAATGTCTTCCTTATTCACACACAACTGATGGTATCCAGATCGAAGGTCAATATTTTAAAAGCATTGAGATCCATTCATTTGGTCAAATAAATCATCAATGCGAGGTAGGGGATACTTGTTCTTTATTTTTATATCATTGATATCCCTGTAGTCAACGTACAACCTCATAGATCCATCTTTCTTCTTAACAAAAAGGACAGGGGCTCCCCATGGTGAAATAGTAGGGATAATAAAGCATTTATTACTCAATTCACCTAGTCGTTTCTTTTGTTCAACTAATTCTATGGTGGCCATTCTATAAGGGGTCTTTGATATAGGCCTTGATCTAAAAAATAAATCAATGGGAAACTCAACTTCTCGTTCTGGAGGATGTCCAGGTAAATCTTCCAGAAACACATCTACATATTCTTTCACAATAGGTACATCCTCTATTTGAATACTACATTCCTCGCCCTCAGTCATTTCATTCTCTTCCTCCCCAATAATTGAATTTAGTTGAGCTACTGGGGGTGGATCTAAATAAGAATTAGGTGGTGATGATTCTTCTCTAATGATAAGGTGTGCCTAATCATCATCATCAAAAATCGTAACCTCCTTCTTCTTACAATAAATATTTTCATCATAGTCCAAAATCCAATCCATACCGAGGATTATATCAAACTCAATCATATGTATGAAAATGAGATCAACGGATAAAGAACATTTATGTGCTCTAATGGGGGCTGATTCAAAACACATTGTTGCAATGATACTTCCCTTAGAAGTTTTGACTGACAATTATCTTGTTAAATAAAATTGGAAATATATAATTTTCTTATCAAACTGGGAAGATATGAAACAATGCGATGATCTAGAATCAAATAATGCATTTTCCAAACTTGAGGAAACCATTAAATTACCTGCCACCACGTCCTTCAGAGCTTCATCCTTAGCAGTAGTAATAGAAAAAGCTTGGCCTTGATCCTTTATCCTCATATGAGGTAAGTCCCCCCGACGCTTAGGACATTCATTATCATAATGTCCCATCTCTCTACAATTATAGAATTCCACATTGACAGCAACTCTCTTTCCCTTACAATCATGAGCTTGGTGTCATTTTTCACCACACTTGTAAGAGACTCCCATTCCCTTCAATCAAGTACCGGGGTGTTTCTTCCCACATTTACTGCAGAACTGATATTCAACTTTTCCCTTCTTCCCCTCATTTCCATTTCTAGATTGATCAGAAGATCTCTTATTCTCTTACTTTGCTTTAAAGTCATAAGACTTAGAGAATTCCTTTTCCGTCATGATAGCACAGAAGACAATATCTTCGTACGACGAGAAGGTTTGTGAGACTAATGCTCGACGGAGAAATAGTTTTAACCCATCAAATAAATGATCAATCTTACCTCTTGGGTTACATATATAATCTGGGGCATGCCTCACTAACCTTGTAAAGTTATCCTCATACTTTTCAATATTCTCATCCTCCTTCTGCCTCAGACTCAGAAATTGCCTTTCCATATCTTCTCGATGGTCATGTGGAATGTATTTTTCTATGAAAATTTCCTTAAACTCCCTCCAGTCCATACTTGATACATCTTCATCTTCCTTTGTGTTTTGAATCAGCGACCACCATTGATAGGCATCTCTAGTGAGGTGGTAAACTACCATAACAACCTTCTCCCTTTTGCTACTCTCCAAGGCGTGGAATATTTTCTCTAAGGAGTTTATCCATTTCTCATCTACTAATAGATTTGTACCCCCATTAAATGTAGGCGGTTGTTTCCTCATGAAGTGGTCTAACATTGATCCTCCACGTTGCGGATCAGGGTGCTCCATACGAGTAAGGTTATTATACATAACCTGAGTGAGTTGTCCTAGTATGGTTATAAGTTGAGCAGCACCAGTTGTGTCTCCAACTCCACTATAATTATCTTGAGCAGGAGGGAAATCCCTAAATAGAGTGTGTGCAATGATACAGTTTCCATTCCTCCCACTAGGCCCCATTTCTAAAAAATGGCATAAACTAGATTAGTTTATGGATCAAAATACATAATTCCATACTTGTAAAACAGGTAAAATAAATTGAAATATAATCATAAAGATGTTTTCATTGAGGAAGTATATAATCTTAAACCCTTCATAATTTTTTTTAAAGAAAATGATAATTATTCTAAGCATATCCCCCAGGTGTGTCGTAACCAAGAGTGCAGCAAGGCCTGTTGTCGTGCACCAGTTCTCGTCCGAGTCTAGCTCAAAGCGGTGTTTTCGAGTTTTACCCCTCGGTACGTATGTTCCAGAGCTGCCTCTACCTGCTCATATCTAGACATGGATGTATTTCTCAGAAAACTCACAAAATCTCTGTAATATCAAAATTCTAGGAAGTTCTTCTATACTAATCCTCAAAGTCTATCTTAAGGCTATGTGCTCTAATCAAAGTTTATCTAAATCTAGATTCCATGGTTATTACTAAACTACCTCTGATACCAACTATAACACCCCGACCCCAGTTACCTAGAGTCGGTGCATTATTGCATAACATTGGCATGATCACAAAATATCAAGTCTCGAAATACCGATTAGTTTAGTATCCTTAGAAACACTAGATATATTCATAAGTCTTTCATTACATCCTAAAGTAAAAAAACACTACAATAAAATCTTGACTTCATATCCCCTCATACTGTCCCTGAAATTCATTCATAAAATACTTCTTCACATCCTGGATAAATTAAAACACAGAATGGGTGAGATCAGATGCTCAGTAAGGATAACAATACAGCAGAAACATTCATAAATAACCATAAACATTTAAGGCAATGTATAACTAAAACAAAAGGCTTTTAAACATGAACTTCATCATAATATGGAAAAAATAAAATGAAATAATTCCATTTACATATTCACATTGATATTCTACTAGTCCAATAATCACATGAAATATCAATAACCACTTTCATAATGATGGAATGCATAATGTCAGGCTATCATAACCACATAGTCAAGGCCTTGGGCCAAGACTACAAATAAGATTTTTTCAAGGCCTCATGCCAAGACACTAGTTTTTCTAATGAGACCTACCGATGCATCAAGGAGCTATAGCGGGCTCCACCCGTTACTTATTAATTCAAATTCATTCCTCATCTGAACAGGTTTAAACATATCATAAACCATAACAAAATCGTATCACATAAAACAAGCATAAAGGAAACATAGAATTTCCACATTTCAATCACAAGGTATCAATACAACCCATTTATAATAAAAACACTTACAAAACCATTTTCAATACCAAAATAAAACAATATTAAAACTTTGTATTTATTTTTCAAAAAAATTTATGGCTTGTAGAGGAAGCCGAAACTCAAAAAATGGTCACGGCGTCGGAGAAGTCATTATCAACGCATACGTACGACCATAAAAGCATTACCTTTTGTCTTTTAGTAAAATGGTTCATATAAAAATATTCCATTTGAATAAAAGTAAAAGTCAAAGTAATTTATACACCGTTTAAAAGAAAGTTGTGTATAAATCAAAATATGCCTCAATGAAAGGAGATTGAGATGAATTTAATTACAAAGATCACATTTTTAGATAAAATAGATCTATTATGTGTATTCACTATAAGTTCACACAAAGTAGGTATTAATAAAAAATAGGACATAATAATATCATGACATAAGTTGATAGTAGGAGATTAGCCCAAAGAACTGAAATTGGGTTAGGAAGTTCCCTTACCTCGTGTCCGACTTGACCCGACCGTTCTTTAACCTCCTGAATAATAAACTAGAGTTAATTTATAATTTCTTAATAACCTTTTTCAAGTTTATTATTCCTTTTATATCTCTTATTACCTTTTTATTAACATTATTTAATTATTTATGTTAATAACGGTCGTATTGTTGATCTTTGGTACTTGAGTCAAAAATAACCTTCTTATAATTAAAAGTTATTCATGTGGAAAAACATCCATTATATACAAAATATTATTCATGATTTAGATATCTTATATATCTTATATATCCAGTATATAAATTCATTCATAATAGTACGTAACATTTAGAGGTAAGAAATGAAATGCAACGTTCAAGGAGACAGTAAGTCGTACGTACGCATGAACACTACTTTTATTTCTATTTTGTATTTAATGGAATGAAATCATAATTATACAAAGATGTATTATAATTCCAGTATAATATCATATATAATATCATTTAATCCATCTTTTATAAGTCCTACATATAGCATTATCGATTCAAAACACTTTGAGGGGTGGTAGTCGGCACTTCCTAAAATGAAATTTTCGCGTTTACCCAAAATGGAAATCATAAAGGTATTCCATAAATGAGAAATAAAGAAGAATAAAGAAAACATAAAAATAATATATATATCATAAATGAAAAAACTGTCATCATAATGGCCACCATGAGAGGTGTTAAAAGAAAATTGAACAATCATCGTTTCGTGAGGCAGTAATTCGCCACCCACAGAAACAATATGTTCTTTATCCATTAGACGAAGGTGTGTGTAAGTGTAAATCAAATATTTATCCTACAAACATCCTAGTATATTGAAGATACTGGTGTTGTTACAAAATAAAGGAATAATAAGATTTTAAGGGGTTGGAAGAGCAAAATAAAACAAAAGAACATAAGAGAAGACATTACCTAAAAATCAGGGAACTCTTTTTGATTTGAGCCAAAGGCTTCCTTGGGAAGACTTATGCCCAAAGTGAGGATTATAGGAGTAAGAGAGGGAAGTTGAGAGATTATTTGGGCAGAGTTTGGCCGAGCCAAATGGATTTTATGTTGTGAATAAGGTGGTAGAGGTGGGGGCCTTTTATAAGAGGAGAGGAGGGGCACTCTTGGAATGTCATGAAATGTTACATTATTATGAAATGATTTTAGAATTTTAAAGGTCCCACAATGATATATTTCGAGTATAAGGTGATAAGGGTTATAAATATAAACATAAAATAGGTTTTTTACAAGTGTATGTATTCTATTTTACATTATCCTTCCATTTTATTAAAATCGTTAATTAATAAGGTAATCGATGCATCATCAGGGTGTCATATAAAATTTAATTTATTTAATGTCTAAAAATTATAAAAAAATTACCATGATGTAAGAAATAATTTAATATTTCCAATGAATATTTATAGTAGAAAATTTAACTTATATAACCCCATGTATTAATTGTTATAGTTAGACACCACATGTTTGCGACAATTTTATTTTTACTTTAAATAAAAGTTTATTAATGTCATTTTCTAACCCTAGTGGCTCCATGGGGTCCCCAAGTCGACCCATGGATTGTCTTGGTCAGCCATGACTCATCCAATAAGGGTAGGTCAAGTGTTGAGATATTTTCATATTTTTATAAGATCATTTTTACCATAAATTTCACTAATTACCTTTATTCGCGATTAATAAAACTTAAAAATTACTATTCACCAAAAAAATTATTTTAATCCCATTGAACCACATTTTTCATCCTAATGAAAACCATGTATGCCGGATTTTTGAAAATAAAATCACATAAGTTGTAATGTTTCATTTACATAAAAAATTAGTTTTAAAACTACCACTTTGTGCTTTCACTATTCATCAAAAATTGAAGTTTTTCAGAAAAATACCAAAAATTCACCCTAAGCTATAATTGATATTCCTAATTCAAAAATTATTTATATTTTAAAATTTTCAAAAAATTAAAGTTGAATTAATTAATTTAATAATCAATTCCCACTTTCACAACAAATAGCGTGTTTTTAAGAAATAATATATATCAAAAGATTGACACTCGTTTATCTAAAATTTCAAAGTGAAATAAATTTCAATGAACACCATTGGATAAAATGGTAAAATTATATTCTAATTATACTTTAAAACCACTCAATATTATAATTTATCACTATTAATTATTTTTATTAAAAAATTTGATTTTAATTAAAATTTAGTAATTTTCACTATTCATTTAAATATAAAAGATATCTGAAAAGTTCCAAAATTTCACCCTAGGATAAATTTGATATTCAGAATCCAAAAATGAAGTCCATTTTGAAAGATAAAATTTATAAAATTTCAAAAAGTATGTATTACTATTCATAATGGCTACTTTGATTTGTTGTGGTATGTGTTAGAACTCGAAGTTGTGTACAACACAAGCTACTGTATTATTCAAAGAGAAGAGTACCATGGAAGCTTGGGGTGTTACATATAACCTGCTAAAAATGAATTTTTACCATATCCATGGTAAATAATTTTTACTACATTCACAATTCATTTTAGTAAAAAATTAATTTTACATTATTTGATAATATAAATTATTCTTATTCCAAATATTGAATCTATTTTTTAAATTCCATTCATGAACTTGATAATAAATAAATTTAATATAAATCTCATAGACATGATTAGAATACATGGTTTTAAAAACTAAATGTTTAAAAAATAACCCACATATTATTTTTTTATTCCAATTTAAGTGCTGATTTTTTTTTATAAAATACATTTTCTAATGTGGTAATAATTAATTTTTAAACAATTGCACCATAGAGGATTGAACAACATTTTTAGAAACACATTATTAATAGTAAAAGTTGATTTATTTTTTTATCTTGTATTGATAACACCTACGATTAATTTTAATTTTTTACACAATATATAATATATAAAATTAATTATAAGGATTTACTAATATTTATTTATTAAATATATATTTAGAAAACATGATTTTTATCATAAAAATATTTTTTCACAAGAACATTTACTTTATTTTGATATATAATTAATTATTCACTAATTAATTTAATATATTGAAAATTTTGGAAAATAAATTTTCCTATTTTACATAATACTAATCATACCCCCAATTCCAAAATCCACATAATAACAATCATATTGAATAATATTATTTTAATAATATGACGTGTTTTATTTAAACACAGTGTTTCATGTAACACAAGGTAACATTATTGTTTTGTTTAATGAAATATATACTCTGTTCTGTGTATTAAAAATTATAGAAAAAAATTATTCTATTTGAAATAAATAATTTTATAAAATCTTGGGGTGTTACATTATACCACCTTTATAATGAATTTTTCTATAAAAATTAGTCACATTGGTACTAGTAAAGGAGGAAATTTCTACCTCATTATATCCGCAGGTTCCCACATAGATTCTATAAGTTGGTGGATTCACTACAAAACATTGACCAGGTGGGTGTCTTTTTTTGGAACTTCCTCAATTTGATACAGAATCTCTACCAGTCATTCTTCATAAAAAATTGCATGCTCTAACAAAATGACCTCCCAGTTTTGTAATTTGAATTAAAATGTTTTTGTTTCTTCAGGAGTGATACATGGAACACATCGTAAACCTTAAAAAATTTCAATAGAATAACCCTATAATAGGAAATCATATTGATGTGATCAATAATTTCAAAGGGGTTGATATATCTAGGGATTAAACATTTTTTGTATCATAATAATAATTTCATAGTTTTGTTATGTTTTGGTCAATTTCTACATCATATCTTACTCCACTAAATGAAGAAGAAATTTTTTATACCTGATGTACTAATGGATAAAAAATCTATAATAGAATGATAAATCAATTCATTAATTTCTTAAAACAATTACAACTAGTTATCCGATATGGATATATCATTATATGGTGAACTGATAAGTTAGTATCAAAAATTAAATCCAATGTACAACATAAACAATTTTATAAAAATTTAACCATATTCACCTTCCAAGTGTGGATATTTACATAAAGGTCAATAAATTTTAGAAAATCAAATTTACATTAATCCTCTAAATATCATTAGGATGCTATTAATATTCATATTAAAAATATGTGAATACCTTGGACATAAAATCTCCTAAAGATTTATAATAATCATAATTACCATAAAACGGGAGTGAAAACATATATTCTTCATCATTCCTTGAATAAAACCATAGATTATTGATAATATTCCATAGATACAATAATGATGTAAATTCTATCAATGATAACATAAAACACTTTTTCAATAAATCCTTTATAAATTATATGGTTTTCAATTGTATCCAACTTACTTTATCCATATCAATCATCTCTTTACCAAATTTAAACACCATTTTATCTACCTAATGATCATATTAAGGGTTATCTTCTCCAGATGACCTTGCCATTAAATCATTTTTTTAGTCCATCAGCACTACTTAACATATTATAGAAAATAATTATTAAAAAAATATTCCAAAAGTACTAATATATTTCATGAGTCACAAAAAATAATCCTTCTATTATAATATATAAATAGTTTAATCATCCCACTTATTTCTCAAAAAAATTACTTGGATTTTCTATATTATTAATTTACACATAAATAAATTAATATGTTATTTTTAGTCTATTTATCATCAATAATATAACCATTTATTGTATAACTATACTGATTACCTTCACAAGATTTCCCCTTAGAACATTAATTTACATAATCTTTACAAATTGCTCATTTAAAAAATTCATTAATATATAATACCTTAGATAGAAAAATATTTCCTTACATTTCATTAACCAAACTATTCATTTTTCTTTTCTAGTTACTTGCTTCGTATCCTTCATTTCTATAAAGAAAACATAATCCTTTTTTAAAATTCATTTACATGGGAGTTTCTTCCCATATTCTAAACAATGGAAAATTTAATATTCATTAATCCATGGTCTTTACTAACCAAACTCTTAGATAATTATTTCATTCCTTTTCATTTGTGAGTCTAAGAGTTGGTTAAGGTATATGTTGTTAGTAATGACCCATGAAAACTGAAAGGGAATAATCACAACATCCTTTACTCCTACCATGATCCCATTTGGATACTCATTATAAAATCATCCATCCCATTCAAAGTTAACTAAGTTCATTATAATTCTTTCCATTGACTAAAATGAATAATCATAGTGTGAGAAACACAAGTAATAGAATAAATCCACATAATCATGAAAAAATCAATTATAAGATGTCTAAATAATGACACCCTTTTTTATTATATGACACCATGTATTTATCCTAGGTCATTAAAATTAATCATCATTTTAAATCCATCATGATTGTTTATAAAGGATTCATGAATTTCTAAACCATATCAAATGGAAGTGTCCAACTAGTGGTGAATCAAAGCCTGTTGTTATACACCATTTCATAATTTAGTCTCTCTCAATATGGGTTTTAATTGGGATTTACTTCTAGTTACATTTATGCTAGAGCCACATCCACTTTTAGAATCCAATTAGGGATGTAATCTCATAAAAATTGAATTTTGTATCCTTATTAAAATTGTGGTTCATTTTTTAAAAAATTGACTCATCCTTAAATTACTTTGATACATCCCTAAAAATGTACATAGAAATATCCATAGAGATATAAATAATGTTTTATTATCCATATTTCCAATGATTAACCAAACACATACTTTGATTTCAATTATAGTGACCCAGAATTTTGATACAAGGATATTCCACCATTTAGATGAAAATTCATCATATTAAAAAAACCAACACATGTTAACCAGAATAGAATAGTGCCTTTGGAAACATGGAACGCAGTAATCTAATATAGTTAAATATCATCAATTAATTCCACAAAGATCTTGTAATTTTATAATCTTCATTGAAATTATCCACATAAAATATTTCATCATAAATAGGGAAAATGAAAAATAAGAAATTGAGGCTTTAGATTCTCAGTAAGGGTAAACTTTAGAGATATGAACCATTAATCATATGAAATAATAAGATAACAATATGATTTTTTTATCATTAACATAACATACAATGTTCGTACTCAAACTATCATAGATTATAAACATTACTCATTGAATAAACAATTATCATTTCCAAAAACATGGCCCATAAGGTTGATAAATCCTCATTAATCAATCATGATCCATTATCTCATTTCATGAATGTTTGGAACCACCTTAAATATATAAAACCATTTCATACTTCAACATTAACTATAATAACTATCAATATTGTAGATCATGAATTATCACATGTTTACCATTGTGGATCAAGACACACCTATTTCCCATATTGGACGATGAACCATGTGTTTTACTTAGTGTATCAAAAAACACTTATTTCCTATAGAAGGTAAATCCCATTGACATGTTTCTTATTTTTATCTCACGAGATATAAATCTTTACCGAAATGCATAAGAGGGAAATATAGGTCCCACCCATCACCTAAAGAAAAATAATACATATCTGTTCTACAATATAATAGAACATTCATCATATTAGATTCCATGAAATGAAACGGTTTTCTAAAACAATTCTTCTTAACATAACCTACTGAAAATAAAAAAGTTTCATAATCATTTCAGAATTTCATCAAGGCTTAACATAAGGAAAAAAGAAAAGGGTTAAATAAGAATTTGGCAATGGTATAATCTATTTAAGAGTTATAGGTTTCATAAACATATTTTAAAAATAAATCATTCATAAAAATAATTAGAATGTCATTATTGGTTTAAAAACCAATTAAAGAATGAGTTACATAAAATGTTTCCATCCTAGATAGAAATTTTTTTCAAAAGATAAATCACATAAAAAGTTTCTAGAGGATGATAAATTTTCTCTAAATATCGATTTTAAAATATAAAACATTTTATGAATCCTTTTAATTCAAAATAATCTTAAAAAACATATAAATAAATTTTTAAAAATCAATTAAAACATTTCTTAATTAATATTTCATTTATGATTTGAATTTTTTAAAACATAAAACATTTTAAAAATACCTTTATTTGAAAATAAGATTGAATATATATGAATAAATATTTAAAAAATCATTTGAATCATTTATTTACAAAATTAAAATTTCATCTTTTAAAAAGATTTGTTGAAGATATTTTTTAAATCATTTTTAGAAAACATGGTTTTGGAAGAAAAAGAGTTTCTGACCGAAAATATGTTTTTATATAAAATAAATATTTTGTTCTCATGGTAAATTAAGTGAATAAAATGAATATAAAAATTTATTATCATTAAATAAATAATGTATAATAAATTTCAGGAGTTCCCTCATATATAGAAAATAATATTTCTTCATTATAAGCATAATCATAAACTCTCTTGATAAACAATAAGATTATAACATAAAATACATACCACTTTTGAAATATCAAATCACAAGGCCCATGAAAGAATATCATTAAATTTAATAAAAAAAATATAATAAAAATAATGGTATCCAAGATCTAATATTTCAAGGGGTAGTATATACACCTCATAGTGGAGGATAGGTTCATAACAGAACTTATATCCCAAAAAAAGAAAATTGAGACAAAAATACTCTATAGATTTGTTAACATTTGAACCATAAACCCAATGAAAGATAGATACTAAAATTTAAATATAAATCCTAACAGTTTTAATAATAATAATAATAAATTAAATTCATGTATATCTATACACCATATAAAATAAATAATTGGTTAATATGGAAAATGTGTCATATAAGTAAAATGTGAGACGAAAATCCCTCACCGCAAGTCTTGAAATCCTTCATACTTTTCTGTATATACATTAAAATAAATATAGGTTTATTATAAATATATTATATATCCATAATTACCTATATCATACCATATATTATTTACTTTTTTACTTTTTTTACCCATTTACTATCAATCCCAAATTAAAGTCACATTTCGGGTAATAACCACATTAATTTTCATATATGTTTGTTTTTTTTTTGTTCCTCTTAAATAGTTCATGATTTAATAATATAATTTTTTTAACAATGATATAAATATTATATATATTCATTATATATTCATTATATTTTCAATGAGTGTAATGAATGAGGTTTTGGTAGATAAAATAAAATACACCTTTCATGGAGACAGTACGTCATACATATGCAACAATATTTAATCAATTTTTTTGTTGGATTGAATAAAATAAAATTAAATGATATATTATCAGTATAGAATAATTTTTATTTTATATATATCATTCATTTTTTATTAAATTTATACTTAAAAATTTCTATGTAATGTGTAAGTGAATCACATTGTTTCGTGAGGCGGTAGTCCACCGTACACACGAACAACATTATGGTATACCAAAAAATTTAAATCAAGAAGGTATTTATTGTATAAGAAATATATAAGTATAATAGTATAACAAATATCATACATATATGCTATACCCATTATTATTTCCAAAAATTATAGGTTTAAATAGAACAACGAATGACATCAGTTCGCGAGGCGGTAGTCCGCCGTAAACATGAATGATGATTTTGTAACCCATTTAACGGAATTGGAGATGGTTTTAGGAAATTAACATACTATATAAAATATATGTATATGTAGTATAGTGAGGTTATTATATAAAAATGTTATAATAATAATTTATGGTGGTGGGGGTAGAAATAAAACAAAAACTCCCTTTGATGAACATTTCCCTTTTCTTTTGTATCCTCAATAGGTTGACCCAAAAAGCCTTCCCAGAATGGGTTTAATAAAAAATAATGATATTAGGATAGAAGGAGGGATGTTGGGAAGTGAATTTTACTATTATTTTTTGAACTGAAATCATTTTAATATGTGAATAATAGAGGAGAGAGTGTGGCCATTTATAAGTGTGGGAGAGGACATAATTGGTATTCTTGAATAGAATTAAGCACTCCCACATTTTCCATATGTCAAAATGATCTAAAATTTACCATTAAAAAAATTTAGGTTTCATGGTAGAATTATGGGAATAAAATAATTTTTATACAAGTTTATATGTTATTTTTACACTTATCATTTTATTTTAACCCTTTGTAAAATCATTCTTACCATAACTGTGATTATTAATTTTTACCGCATTCACTATTAATTTTTGGAAAAACATTATCTTGAAATTAGTATATAATATAAATAATTATCATTAAAAATAATATTTTTTCCAAATTACATTAATAGAAATGTCAATTTATAATTTAAAATTAATCAAGTAGACCCAATGAGAATAGAGTTTTCTAAATAGAAAATTTGGAAAACATTACAAATTTTTTATATCAAAATTAAAATTTAAATTACTTGCAATGAAATAAATAATATAAATTTATTTATAATTATTCTAAATAAACTTAAAAACAAATTTTAAATATAATTTGACTTCATAAATAATTTAAATGACAAAAAGTTAACAAATTAAATTTATGTTTTTTATTATTTATTTAAAAATTAAACATTTATGAAAAATCCACAAAATTCACCAAATAATAATTTTCATATTAATATTTACAAAATTATTTTTATTTTATAAATTTATTTTTCGAAAAGTGTTATAAATTAATATTAAAATAAGTATGGAAAAGGTGACAAAATTTTTTTTTAGAAAAATAAATTTTAATCATAAAATTGTATTTATTCTATTATCTTTTCCAGAAAAAAATAATATTAATCTTTTGAAATATATTGAATATATAATTTAAATATTTACTTTATATAAATTACTAACTATGACATATTTAGTTTATTAAGTGAAAAATGTTTGTACATAAAAAATATATTTTTCAAAATAATATATCCTTTATTTTCAAATGGTATTTATTTTTCATTTCTAATTAATTGGTAGAAAAATAATTCATTTTATATGCATTTTTAAAACATATATTCTCATAATTTATTTAATCATTCTCATATCTACCATTTCAAAGGATATGTATTTTATATCATATTAAATAAATTTTGTATTAATATGACATGATTTATTTATACTCAATGTTACATGTAATGCAAGCTATGATCGAAGTTGAATGTAATGAAAGATAAACTCATTGTTGTGTACATTAAAAATATAGAAAAATTTTAATTTTTTTTACAAAAAAATACTTTCAAAAACTCATAGGGTGCCAAATTCAACTCCCCCTTAATATAATTTTCTTTTAAAATTCATCACTTTGGTATAAACAATTATTGATACTTCTTCCGCATTACGTTCTCAGGTTCCATCTTAGGTTCCCTAAGATAATTTTTTCACCACAATACTTTTACCAAGTGAGTTTCTTGTTTCTTAGAACTTTTTGTATTCAATCCATAATCTCTACAATTCATTCCTCATTATTAATCTCATTCTCTAGAGGTATGACCTGTGAGTTTAGTACAATTGAATAATCATTTATATTATTTCTCATGAGTGATACATAGAACAAAATATGAAATTGAGAGTCTTATATGAAGCACCAATACATAGTTTATTGTCCTAATACGGTCTAGAATTTAAAAGGGCATGATATACCTTGTGAATATATTTTTATTATATCATTTGAAAAATTCCATACTTTGGTTGTTATTTGAAAAATATAAACTGCATCTCATACTCAAATAAATAAGGTAGAATTTTTTATAAATTAAAGATTAATGTATCATAATATATATAATAAAATGATAAGTAAATCCTTTAATTTCAAAAATAATAGCTAGTATCTTTTGTCAAATACAGATAAATCCTCATATTATGATGTAATAAGTTAATCTCTAAAACCACAAAAAAATTTAAAATTAAACTATTCCATAAATGGTTAACCATTTAATCTTTCCAAACCTCAATATTTATAAATAAAGTTACTAAATTTATAATGATCAACTTAATATTAATCCTTCATATATCATTAAGATTCCCTAAATTGTGACATTTCCAAAATGTGAATACTATGTTTATATATTCTCATGAATCACGGAAATAAAAATAATATCCATAAAACCAAAATAAAAATATTCAGGATTCCTCATTACATCGATAAAACTAGATATTATTGAACATATTACATAGATATAATAATGTTGTAAACTTCATTAAATATAACATAAACACTTTTTCAACAACTCCATTATCATTTATAAGGTCATAAATACTATCGAATTTACTTCATCCAAAAAAATCATCTCATTATTCAATAAAAAACAGTCTTCTCAACTCATGTAAAAATAAAGGATTATCTTCCCTTAATGAACATTACATTACCACATTTTTTTATTCAATCAATACCATTAGGAATATTTTTTTAAAATACTTATAGAGAAAAATTTAGGGAACATTAATTTAATATTTCAATATTCCCATAACACAAACATATAATTCTAATACATAAATATTTGAATCAAACCAATTTCATCACAAAATATTATCTTGGTTTCATTTCATTATTCCAGGACACTTATTTCCTTTCATATGTAATTCACAGTTTTTTTATCAACAGAAATATAACCTTGACTCATACCACATTAATTATTCTCTTCATAGGTATTCCCCATTAGACATAGATTTTTATAATCATTACACATTCCAAATCTAAATAATTCATTCATTTATTTTACAATATAAAGACCAATATTCCCATACATTTCATTAATCAAAATCTTCATTTTTTCCTTTTTTTGTTACTTGTTTTATGTCCTTAATTCACTTAGTCTAAACATCATCTTGGTCCTCTAAACCAGTAACCTGGGTGTTTCATCCCACACTCTCAATAAATAAGAAACAAAATAATTTTACCACCATGGTCCTCACTACACATAATCCTTGTGAGGACTTTATTTATATTATTTGGTGGGTTTTAGATTTTGTTATAGTTCATGTTGTTATTCTTCTTCCATGAAAGCTGATTAGTCATAACAACAATTTACTTTACTATAATAAATATCCATTTTGGATACTAATAAGAAAATGTTTTGTCACATTCAATGTTATACCAGTTTATTTGGGTCCTCAATAACCATTAAATATAGTGTGATCATTAATAATCATAAAAAAACCATATAATCATGAAAAATAACTTATATGATATAAAAATCATGATTACTTATTTTTAATCTATGAAACATTAGATTTACCTGAGGTCATTCATAGTCGTAATATATTTAAATAATTAACGATGGTTTATCAAGAGTTTTTGAATTTTCAAATCATGTACCCCAAGATTCTAAAAATAGGGTTACAACATGTCCCATTGTTCTTCGCTAGTTCTAGATTTATTCTATATCAATACAGTGTTTTCAGGGTCATTAACGCTAGGTACATTTATGCCAGAGTGACATCCTCTTGTAATATAAAGGAATAGATATAATTTCCTTGAATCCCCTTACTCAATCCTTTACCAAAATTCTAGGATATTTTCTAAACATTAACCCACCCTTAGTCTTATCCTTAAATACATTCCTAGGAATTTACTTAGGAATATCCCTATGGCTATCACTAATATTTTTTCATCCTAGTTTGAACATTTTATTTAAACCATTACTTTGATACAAACTATATCGACCCTAGATTCTCATAAATGTATATTAAATGCTTGTAGATAAATATTTATTAGATAAAACAAACCCAATATTTAAGAATATATTTGTTTAGTACCTTTGGAAACATGGAACATGATATTTTATTCTGGTTAATGATCTTAAATTTTTACCACAAATGTCATTCCTTTTAGTACTCTTTATATACATGCCAAAAATAAAACCATTCCTAATAACTTACGAAAAGGAAACAGAAGAAAAATTTTGAAGAAATTTTCTATAAGGGTAAAAAAACATAAGGGATATAAATATATGATCATATGAAAGCATAATATAATAATATGGGTATAGGATAATGAAAAAAAATTAAAAGTTCATACTGAACCATTAATAGATCAAAAAAATGAGTCGTAACATAAAAATTTATCATTTCTAACAGCATGTCCTATAATGGGGGTAAATCATCACATATCTATCATGAACCAAAAGTACATGTAATAAATGTGTTTCGCGATCATAAATCTTGAAAAAAAATTTCTTACTTCATGATTAACTAATAAGGGTATGAATATAATGGATCCAGACTTATCAACATTTTCCCATTATGTGTCTGGAAACACTTGTTTCCCATAGTGTATCAAGAAATACCAATTTATTGTACTAGATCAGAAAATGCCTATTTGTAATATTGGATCCAAACTTGACTACTTCCTATAGTTAATCCAGCACGTTGACTTTTTCTCATTTTATCGCAAGAGATATAAAACATCAAACCACACATTGGAAGGAGATGTAGGTCCCCCCATAATGATACCCAAGATTTATTATGTCATTCGGTATTATATATACCTCATCGTAGAGGATACGTTCATAACTGAACTTATATCCAAAAAATGGAAAATTGAGACAAAAATCCCATATGGATTTGTTAACAATTGAACTGTAAACCCCATGAAAGATAGATACTAAAAGGAATATATAAATCCTAATATTTTTAATAATATTAATAATAAATTAAATTCATGGTATGTATATACACCATATAAAATAAATAATTGGTGAATATGACATATGTATCACATAAATAAAAATTGAGATGAAAATCCCTCACCGTAAGCCTTGTTGCCATTTATACTTTTCTGAACGTACATTATAATAAATATCGGTCTATTATAAATATATTATAGATCCATAATTACCTATATAATAATATATATTATTTACTTATTTCTTTTTTTACCCTTTTACTAAAAATCCCTAGTTAAAGTCACATATCGAGTAATAACCACTTTGTTTTTCATATATGTTTTGTTTTTTGGTCCTCTTAAATTGTTCATGATTTAATCATATCATTTTTTAACCATGATATAAATATAATATTTATTAATTATATATGAATTTAGAGTAATCAGTGAAATTTGGTTAGTTAAAATGAAATACATCATTCACAGTGACGGTACGTCGTACATATGCAAGAAAATTGAATCAAATTTCTTGTTAGATTGAATAATATTAAATTAAATTATATATTATAAATCTAGAATAATTTTTATTTCATATATTTCACTTATTTTTTATTAAATTTATCCTTAAAGAATTCTATGTAAAGTGTAAATGAATCACATTGCTATGTGAGGCTGTAGTCCACCGTACACAAGAGCAAAATTATTGTATAGACAAAATGGAAATTAGAGGTATATTTTGTAAAATAAATAAATAAGTATAATAATATGACAAATATAAATCATATATGTTATATCCAATGTTATTTCAAAAAATTATAGGTTTAAATAGAATAGCGAATAACATAAGTTCACGAGGCGGTAGTCTACCGTAAACATGAATGATGATTTTGTAACTCATTTATTGGAATTGGATAAGGTATTAGGAAATTAAAATAAAATAAAATATATAATTATAAGTAATATAATTAGTTTATTATATAATAATGTTATAATAATAATTTTAGGTAGTAGGGGTAGAAATAATACAATAACTCCCTTTGATGAAGATTTCATCTTCTTTTGGTATCCTCTGTAGGTTTACCCAAAAATCCTTCCTAGAATGGGTTTAATAAAAAATAAAGATTTTATGATGGGAGTATGGATGTTAGGAAGTGATTTTTTCTATTATTTTTTGTACAAAAATGGTTTTTATATGTGAATATGAGTGGAGATAGTGTGGCCTTTATATGTGTGGGAGAGGAAATTTTTTGTATTTTCAAATAGAATTGAGTGTTCCTATATTTTCCATCTGTAAGATTGATCTGAAATAGACCATTATCAAAACATATATGTTTATTTTTGGAAATATAGGAATAAAATAGTTTTAATACAAGTTTATATTTTATTTTTACCCTTATATTTTAATTTTAACCCTCTATAAACCCATTCTTACCCTAATAGTGATTATTAATTTTTACTGCATTCACTATAAATCTTGTTAGAAAATAATCTTAACATTAATATATAATATAAATAATTATCATTAAAAATAATACCTTTTTCCAAATTTCAGTCATATAAATAGAAAATTTTATTTTTATATTAATCATGTAGATGCAATGAGGATACTAGTTTTTAAATATAAAATATGAAAAACTTTACCATATTTTTATATCTGAAATTCAAAATGAAATTTATTGCAACAACATAAATAATATTAATTTATCTATAATTTATCTAATTGTTCTTATATAATATTTATATATAATATGACTTTATAAATAATTTAAATGGGAAAATGTTTTCAAATAAAATTTATTATTTTTCACTATTAATTTAAAAATTAAACATTTATGAAAAATACCAAAAATTACCCATAATATATTATTGGTGTTAAAATTTAGAATATTATATTTATTTAATAACGTTAGTTTTCAAAAAATTGGTATAAATTAATTTTAAAACAAGTGTGGAAATGGCGAAAAAACATATTTTTGGAATAATAATATTTTAAGCATAAAATTTGATTTATTCTGATATCTTATATTGAAAAAAATATGATTAATATTAAGAAATATTTTCAATATATAATACAAATATTTCTTTTAAATAATTTACTAACTATGACTTATTTATTTTATTATGTAAAAACACAATTATGCACAAAAAATTATTTCTTTTAGAAGAAGATATCCTTTATTTTCAGATGATATTTATTTTTCATTTATAATAAATTGGTAACAAATTTATTCATTTACTATGAATTTTTAAAAAATATATTCTCATAGTATACATAATAATTCTCATATCTACCATTACAATGGATATGTATTTTATATCATATTAAATAAAAATATTTTACTAATACGACAAGATTTATTTAAACTCAATTTTATATGTAACGCAAGATATGCTATATTTATTTTATATAATGTGAGATACACTCATTGTAGTGTTTGTTTAAAAATACAGAAAAAAATTAAATTTTTTACAAAAAATAAATTCAAAAACTCTTAGTGTGTCAGATTCAAATCCCCCTTAATATGATATTTCCCTCAAAATTCTTCACTTTAGTATAAAAACATAATGATACCTCTTCCTCATTACATCCTCAGGTTCCAACATAGCTTCCCTATGATGGTGTTTTCACCACAAAATATTTACAAAGTGAGTTTCCCATTTCTTATTACTTTCTATATTCTATCCATAATCTCCATAATTAATTCCTCATAACAATTCTCATTCTCTAAAGGTATGACCATTGAGTTTAGTACAAGTGAAGGAACATGTATATTGTTTTTCAGGAGTGATACATAGAATACAATATGAAATTGAGAGTCTTATTAGAAGAACCAATCAATAGGCTTCCATACTAATATGGTCAAGAATTTCATAGAGGCCGATATACCTTTTGATTACGTTTTCATTATATCACTATAAAAATTTCATACTTTGGTTGTTATTTAAAAACTTTACATTTCGTCTCTTACTCTTGTAAATAAAGTAGACATTTTTATGCATTAATCAATAATATATCACAATATGTTCAATAAAATGAGATGTAAAGCCTTTACTTTCTAAAAAAGGTTAGCAGCATTTGTCTAATATGGATAAATCAACATATTATGAAGTAATAAGATAATCATTGAAACCTCATACATTGTTAAAATTAAACCATTCTATAAATTGTTAACCATATAATGATTACAAACCTCAAAATTTAAAAATATTGTAACTAAATTTATTAGAATCATCTTAATATTAATCCTTCAACTATAATTAAGATGGCCTTAATTTTCACATTTCCAAAATGTGAATACATAGGCCATATTGTCACGACCCGTCCTCGGGGCAGGTGTCGTGACTACCCCAAGCCCTCCTTCCATAGGCCAGGGGCTGGCGACTAGCACCAAGGCGTAAATCTCGGTAAATAGGGAAGACATTGCCTTTGTAACGTAAACAATCACACAGAGTACAAGCAGAAGAAGTAAATACTAAGTAAAACTGAGTACAACAGTAAGTGCGGAAAGTATAAAGGGGCCGGAAATACAAGCCCAACTGTAAAGTACAACTCGAAAGGGAAAAAAACAACTGAAAACTAAAGCTGCTACTCCGAGCTGTCCACTAGAAATCCCACCTGAAGGGTGGGTACAGATAGCTCCTCTGCTCCTCGGGTCCCGCCGTCCGCTCCGAGTATGTCCCGCCCAGTGGTCCACCTCCGGGTACCGCCTCGTCGTCACGTCCTCCTCTGGGTACCGTCTCGTCGTGAGGTCCTCCTCCGGGTACCATCTCGTCGTATAGTCCACCTCCAGGTACCATCCAGTCCTCGAACACTCGGCCTCTGTCAGCACTGCCCATCGTCTGCAACCAACACAACGAGGTGCGGGCATAGCCCGTGCAGGGGTGAGTATAACGATACTCAATAGGGACCCCGAGACCCTCAAGGTCTCACTAAAACCAAAAAGGATAACCACATAGAAGATCTCAACAGATAACCTCTACTTATGTATATGCCCATACATATAGCTAAGTTATCAAGTAACCCATCTCAATCATGAGGAAACACAAGGATTGAAAGTCTCAGCTCAAACCAGGATTTTCATTATCGAAATCGTAACTGCTGAAGAGCTCCGTCTCTGGAGTGTACAGTGGTCCTGTCACGACTCTGAGGTACTTCTCACTAACCTAAGACTGCTGAATTACTCCTCCTGTCGAGTACCACGGGTCAGCCACCCAGACACAGTAGTGCTTCCCGCATAGTTATGTCACCCAAACACAATAGTGCACACCCCCTAGTTGCCTGGTGAGGTACTCTCCGGACGAGTACTGCGGGTCTGCACTGTCACACAGGTAGTGCTCCGTCCGCCACGGGTCTGCACCTCAGAAAGTAGTGCTCCGTCCACTGGGCTAGTCGACTCACTCCAAGTCGAGTCGGTCAAGCAGTCGTCAGGTCTCAGCCAGCTACACGGTCTCCGTACTCCATACGCTCGTCTCTGGGAGGGTCCGCTCCATGAGCTAAAAGTAGATGCTCCAAGTATCTCAAAGTCCCAAGAAGAAGTATCTCAAAGGACCGCCTCGTCATAGGGGTCTCAACGCAACAGACGGCGCGTCAATCGGATGTCCGGTCTGTGAGTTATTAGCCTTTTTGTCCCAGGGGCCCGGTTGGTTTCGTGAGCGAACCAAACCCGGCCGTATCTCATCTATACCCCGAACTCTCATAGGGTATACTAATAGGGACCTTTTCTCAACGAGATCACCAAAGCCGCTGACAGTTCGTCAAACGGACGTTCTATCAGAAAGGTATCAGCTTTTCCGTTCCAGGGGCCCGGTTGGATTTTGGTGCGATCCAACCCGGCCAATATCCATCTGCATCCAAATCTCGGGAGGAGGATGCCAAAAGTTCCGTATCGTCAATAGGAACTCAACGCAACAGACGGCGCGTCAATCGGACGCCCGGTCTGAGAGTTATTGGCCTTTTCGTTCTAGGGGCCCGATTGGGTTTTAAGGAAAAACCAACCCGACCGTACTCCACCTGCGTCCAAACCTCGGGCGGAGTATGCCAAAAGATCAGTCTCATCAAGAGGAATTCAACGAAATAGACGGCGCGTAAATCGGACGCCCGATCTGTTAGTTATTGGTCTTTCTGTCTCACACCCACCCTGGGAAACTTCCCAGGAGGTCACCCATCCTGGGAAACTTCCTAGGAGGTCACCCATCCTGATCACTACTCTAGGCCAAGCACGCTTAACTATGGAGTTTTAACCACGTAGGCTCCCGAAAAGGAAGGTTCACCTTGAGTATAGTATACTGAAACGACCGTCTCGATCCAAGGATCGCGTTGCCGCAGACGGCGAGTCGTTTGGAGGCCCGTAGCCCAAGATACGGGCATTTGACCGAAAGTGGTCCGAAACTAGGGGTCTGGGCCCGGGCCAACCCGGCCCGACCCCCCCCCCCCCCCTGGGTCGGCCGAACCGGGTCGACCCGCCCCGGGCGGCGACCCGGCCCGGCCGGCGGCGCGGGCCGGTGCGGAGGCGCGGACCGGCGCGGCGGCGCGGTCCAGCGCGGCTACGCGGGCTGGCACGGTGGTGCGGCCTGGGCGCCGTACGCGTGGCGCGCGGGGGGGGGGGGGGGGGGGGGGAAATGCCCCTGCTTTTTTTTGACGGCGGTGCGGCAATCTGCCGCGCCTTGAAGAGTCGCCCCCCCCCCCCCCCTCACGTGGGCGGCCTGCCTTTGAAAACGAAGGGGGCATGAGCCCCCTTATTCAGAACAAAACGGCGCGGCATTTAAGCCGCGCCTTTGAAGGAAATGTCCCCCACATGGGGGCCCGGCCAGTTATTACCCGGGGTTAGAACCCCCGGAAATAAGGAGACACGGTCGGCCCTCAGCCGACCGTTTTTAATTAAAACAATTGGGACCTGAGGGGTCTCGTTTTCTTTGTAAACTAGCTGCCCGAACTGCCGGTCGTCTTCTCCCTTTCACCGCGGCCCGGCGTAGCTCTCTATGATCGTCGGCGGCCGGCGACGCCGGCCGCCTCCGGTTGCTCTGCCACGGCTCCTCGGCCGTGGTTCTTCCTCGTCCGTCGGCGGCCGGTTTTTCAGCCGCCCCTTAAAGTTCCGACGTGGCTCCTCCGCACCACCACGGCCAATGGCCGTAGGTCTTTGGTTACGGCGCAGCGTGACGGCGCCGCGCCTCTTTGCCACGGTCCTTTCCGACCGCGGTTTACTCCTGCGCGGTGTGACGACTTTGCGTGACCCCGCTTCAAACCACATTGAACTGAACCACGATGGGAGGAGGGACGACCGTGTTCGTGCGGTTCGGCCTCCTCTCGATAGTTTGATATCAAGTGGCTTAGTAATTAACGAAGATCGTCAACAGAAAGATAACACAAACTCAAGTAAACCCCTACAACCTCTTAAATAAAAAGAATCTTACAAATAATCTCAACCCGCAATTAAAATAAAACATTCGCGGATCTACATAAGGATGAGTTGATCCGGTTCTTTGTTTTAGAAGAACAACCAAGTGAAAAACACCATTCTCAAAATAATCCCCTACCTTGATTTAAGAGGTGACAAGATTTGGCGTCGCGAAAAGAGATGTTGCAGAAGAAGACGTCGTCTGTATTGTGGGTATGGCGTCGCGGAAGACGGTTCCCGAGAACGTGGCGTTCTTCGTCGATGTCCAATTGTTCTTCGCATTCATTGTCAAGAGGATGAAGAAACTTCAAGACTTCTAAGCCTTCTTTCCAAATGCTCTCAAACAACACAACCCAACCAAATGAAAAAAAGTTCTCCACTTATTTATTTAACTTCACATGGCTTTTGAAATTCAAGTGTTTGAAATTCAAAAGACTCACACAACTCACCACGTTAAAATTAACTCATTTAAGACATAAGTTAAAACTAAGTTAAAATCATTTAAGTGGGAGTTGAAGGGTTTTAGAGGATATGAAGAGGTGGGGTTCGTGTGGGCCCCACCACCCTGATAACCTCCCAAGGGAGGTTGGGTGGTTACCCAACTTCCACCATGAGCTAACACTTAGAGTATGTTAATAAAAATTGTATTGTAGTTACAAAATAAACTTCCACAATTTTTATTATCAACACTCGTGTAAACGCAACTCCGGAACAGGAGTTCCTAAGTAATTACCGGCACTGCGGTTCCATCGGTGCCCTCATAATTTGATTCCGGGCACCGGTTCAAAAGATAGAAATTCCCGCTCGCTCGTTCACCAAACGTACCCGAGCCAAACATCGGAAATTAATTTCGGGCACACCGGGCCTCGGAATCAAGCGCCGTCAGAAACTGGATTCTTGTAAAATTCCAAATAAAATTAAGAAAAAAATTTCCTTGAAGTTTCCGGGTCTTTACATTACTCCCACCTCAGGACTTTACATCCCCTTAAAGCTTCAACACATACTAGGGTCACAAAAGCGATACAGAGCACGCATTTGAGCCTTCCTCTCCCTTGTGCTTACCTGGAGGTTCTGTACTGCCAAAGAAAGTGCACCCGAGGAATCGATCGTCCTCGTAGGATCTGCTCCTATTGATCCTCGATCCCCACTAGAACCTCCGTGAAAGACACCCCATTGCCATCGTCCAGCTCCTCATGGTCGATGGTATGCGAAGGGTCGAGCACGTATCTCCTCAGTTGAGATACGTGGAAGTCGTCGTGCACCTGGTGCAACTGCGGTGAATGGTTCAAGCGGTAAACCACCCCGCCTACCCAGTTGGGAACCTAAGAAGGTCCGCAGAACCTTGGAGATAACTTGACGCCTTGGCCACATCTCTGTAAACCTCGTCGAGGTGAGACCTGTATAAGAACGTGGTCGCCATCCTCAAACTCCAGAGGTTTCCAATTCCTGTTATAACTGGAACTCAAACGACTACTACCACGAGGGTGAGGTTGGCCGATTCAAGAGTGATCGGTCGCACCCTCCCGTGAAAGAGTTTATCTCGTGCTGCCTGGGGTTTCCTTTTCGCCGACCAAGGAAAACCCATCCCAAAGTTTTCCTAAAACCGTCAATTTGAGTATGAACAGTTATTGCCTATTCCATACTCAAACTAACGTTGTAATGCCTCGACGCTGTCACTAAGAGATTCCAACCGAAACTCTCGCCTTGAGGGTCTGACCACACCGTCGGCGTAAGTGTGATTATCGAGTCTTCTCCCAAGGTATCTCCAGACACGAGGGTCAAGTCCATGGCTTACCGGAAACTCTAGGTCTGGAACAAGATTTGTGAAAGCAAGAAATGATTCACATCGACGTTCATTACTACAACAGCTAGTAGTGGACACATACTGTCCCTTGAATCATTTCTAGACCCATTGGGTCACACTCCTTGACCGCATGTAGCCGCACTCTTCCTCCGCCCTCCATCTCCCTGATCTTGGTAGGAATAACTAAGGAGGGTGATTGTACAATGTTAGGATGTACACCACCTCATGCTGCTCTCCTAGCTCTGCCTCCACTTCTTCTGCTTCGTAGACTCATCTCTCTTTTAAGCTTCCTCTTCTTTAACACGCCCGAGTCTCTAAGACTGTCACCGGTTTCCTGTTTCTTACTGCACTGTGCAGTCTTCATCCTCTCTTGGATGTCCTGGACCTCTTTTAGTCTCACAAGAGCTGCTATGATTTCTTCTTTGCTGATAAGAGAAACCTGGTCTCATCCCCTGGATGAACCACATTCATTTCCTAATACAGTCAATCCTGACATGAAGGATGCATTCATGCCATGGATGACGTCGTAAGGCCTCGACGTATCTACTAAGAGATCTGACTGTCACTCTCGCCTCCAAGGGTCGAGTCACACTATCGGCATCAGTGTGAGGTCACTGGGTCCCCTCCAGTTGAAATCTCGAAGGTGAGGGTCAAGTCAACAGTTTAACCGGGACCACTCAGTATCAACCAAACAAAAGGACAGGAAAGCAAGCAAAGATAAGTGTCTTTTTATTATTGTATCTCATAGTACAAAGACACGAATACAAAAGAAATATGGAACTAGAAGTACAAAGGACGTATCCACTAGTTCCTCTCCTGTCCACCTGCTCTCGGAGCTCTACTGCCTTGTCCACTGCTCGGCTGTTGCTCAAGAACCAACCGCTGCTTCTGTCTCGGTGGCTCCTCCAACACCCGCTGTTCAACCGTACGAGGATTTGGACAGTCACGTGCCAGGTGACCCTTCCCGCCTCAGGAGTAACATTGTCTGTTTCTGGAACGCCTGGCTCTGACCCCACCTCGGGTGCCCCGCACCACCGGTCCTAAAACCCGAGATCGTCTAATTGCTAGTCTGGTCCTCCTGGACCTCTGCATCATCTGTCTACTGCCCACAGATGGCTCAGCTACTGATCGAAAATTACGCGGCAAAGGCAGAAGCTCCTGTACATGCTCGGGGTGTAGAGCTACTGGCACAAACTCCACCCTGAAGAAGGTCTCGAAGTCTTCCCATGCGAAGTTCATCTCATCGCAAAACTGGAACAAGTGGCTCCACCACCTGCCTGCTGCTTCCTGAAGGAGGCTGGTAGCAAAGATCACCATGAAGTCTGCCGGCATCCCCACTAGCCTGAAGACTCTCACCACAGCCTCCAGCCAAACCTCAGTCGCCTGCGGGTCCGTCTCTCCCCGGAACCTTGATGGCTTCTGGCGCTGGAACTCGTGCAGCGCGCTCAAGCATCGTGCATCTTCTACTGCTGGTGCTGGTGGCATCGGTGGCCCAACGGATAGTAGTACCGCTGGTGCCTCCACTGCAAGAGGGCCCTGTACCGAAGCCTCGTCGCTCGACAAGCTATTAACACGCACATCCCTCTGGGCTCTATCTGGTCGTCCGTGAAAAGGAATCCTGAAAGAAACATCGTGACACGATCAAACGTTTATACCTGGTGAGCTGACCTTGTTTGAGCTGTTTTAAGGGAAAACCTTTGAAAACACACACGCAATCAGTGCTTTCGTGCACAAAGTCGGAAATCAGTTGTCAGGGTCCTGGTGTATGGATACGTCGGCCGCCCGCACCAACACTGGACTCCCTGAACTGAAATCCACACTCGGTACTCTTAACAGTATTGCTTCACAGAAAGAAAAATTCAGAGTCATAAGTTCTGCGGTAGAACCAAACTCCTTTGATACCAATTTGTCACGACCCATCCTCGGGGCCCGTGCCGTGACTACCCCAAGCCCGCCTTCCATAGGCCAGGGGCTGGCGACTAGCACCATGGCGTAAATCAGAGTAAAAAGGGAAGGCATTGCCTTTGTAAAGTAAACAATCACACAAAGTTCAAGCGGAAGAAGTAAATACAAAGTAAAACTGAGTACAATAGTAAGTGCGGAAAGTATAAAGGGGCCGGAAATACAAGCCCAACTGTAAAGTACAACTCGAAAGGGAAAACAGCAACTGAAAAGTAAAGCTGCTACATCGAGCAGTCCACTAGAAATCCCCACCTGAAGGGTGGGTACAGATAGCTCCTATGCTCCTCGGGTCCCGCCGTCCGCTCCGAGTATGTCCCGCCCAGTGGTCCACCTCCGGGTACCGCCTCGTCGTCACGTCCACCTCTGGGTACCGTCTCGTCGTGAGGTCCTCCTCCGGGTACCATCTCGTCGTATTGTCCACCTCCAGGTACCATCCAGTCCTCGAACACTCGGCCTCTGTCAGCACTGCCCGTCGTCAGCAACCAACACAACGAGGTGCGGGCATAGCCCGTGCAGGGGTGAGTATAACGATACTCAGTAGTGACCCCGAGACCCTCAAGGTCTCACTAAAACCAACAAGGATAACCACATAGAAGATCTCAACAGATAACCTCTACTTAGGTATATGCCCATACATATACCTAAGTTATCAAGTAACCCATCTCAATCATGAGGAAACACAAGGATTGAAAGTCTCAGCTCAAACCAGAATTTTCCTTATCGAAACCATAACTGGTGAAGAGCTCCGTCTCTGGAGTGTACAGTGGTCCTGTCACGACTCCGAGGTACTGCTCACTAACCTAAGACTGCTGAAGTACTCCACCTGTCGAGTACCGCGGGTCAGCCACCCAGACACAGTAGTGCTTCCCGCCGAGGTATGTCACCCAAACACAGTAGTGCACACCCCCTAGTAGCCTGCTGAGGTACTCTCCGGACGAGTACCGCGGGTCTGCACTGTCACACAGGTAGTGCTCCGTCCTCCATGGGTCTGCACCTCAGAAAGTAGTGCTCCGTCCACTGGGCTAGTCGACTCACTCCAAGTCGAGTTGGTCAAGCAGTCGTCAGGTCTCAGCCAGCTACACGGTCTCCGTACTCCGTACGCTCGTCTCTGGGAGGGACCGCTCCACGAGCTACAAGTTGATACTCCAAGTATCTCAAAGTGCCACGAAGAAGTATCTAAAAGGACCGCCTCGTCATAGGGGTCTCAACGCAACAGACGGCGCATCAATCAGACGCCTGGTCTGTGAGTTATTAGCCTTTTTGTCCCAGGGGCCCGGTTGGTTTCGTGAGCGAACCAAACCCGGCCGTATCTCATCTGTACCCCGAACTCTCATAGGGTATACTCATAGAGACCGTTTCTCAACGAGATCACCAACCCCGCTGACGGTTCGTCAAACAGACGTTCTGTCAGAAAGGTATCAGCTTTTCTGTTCCAAGGGCCCAGTTGGATTTTGGTGCGATCCAACCCGACCACTATCCATCTGCATCCAAATCTCGGGCGGAGGATGCCAAAAGTTCGGTATAGTCAACAGGAACTCAACGCAACAGACGGCGCGTCAATCGGACGCCCGGTCTGAGAGTTATTGGCTTTTTTGTTTCAGGGGCCCGGTTTGTTTTTAAGGCAAAACCAACCCGACCGTACTCCACCTGCGTCCAAACCTCGGGCGGAGTATGCCAAAAGATCCGTCTCATCAAGAGGAATTCAACGAAACAGACGGCGCGTAAATCGGACGCCCGGTCTGTTAGTTATTGGCCTTTCCATCTCACACCCACCCTGGGAAACTTCCCAGGAGGTCACCCATCCCGATCACTACTCTAGGCCAAGCACGCTTAACTATGGAGTTTTAACCACTTAGGCTCCCGAAATGGAAGGTGCACCTTGAGTATAGTATACCGAAACGACCGCCTTGATCCAAGGATCGCGTTGCCGCTGACGGCGAGTCGTTTGGAGGCCCGTAGCCCAAGATAAGGGCATTTGACCGAAAGTGGTCCGAAACTGGGGGGTCTGGGCCCGGGCCAACCCGTCCCGACCCCCCCTGGGTCGGCCGAACCGGGTCGACCCGCCCCGGGCGGCGACCCGACCCGACGACCCAGCCCGGCTCGGAAATCCCGGCCCGGCCGGCGGCGCGGGCCGGTGCAACGGCACGACGGCGCGGGCCGACACGGCGGCGCGGCCTGGATGACGTACGCGTGCCGCACGCGGGTTGCAAAGCCCCCGCTTTTTTTTAGAAGGCGGCGCGGCAATCTTCCGCGCCTTGAAGAGTCTCTCCTCCCCCCCCCCCTCACGTGGGGGGCCTGCCTTTGAAAACGAAGGGGGCATGAGCCCCCTTCTTCAGAACAAAACAGCACGGCATTTAAACCGCGCCTTTGAAGGAAACGGCCCCCACATGGGGGCCCGACCAGTTATTACCCGGGGTTAAAACGCCCGGAAATAAGGAGACACGGTCGGCCCTCAGCCGGCCGCCTCCGGTTGCTCGGCCACGGCTCCTCGGTCGTGGTTCTTCCTCGTCCGTCGGCGGCCGGTTTTTCGGCCTCCCCTTCAAGTTCCGACGTGGCTCCTCCGCACCACCGCGGCCAATGGCCGTAGGTCCTTGGTTACGGCGCGACGTGACGGTGCCGCGCCTCTTTGCCGCGGTCCGCTCCGACCGCGGTTTACTCCCGCGCGGTGTGACGACTTTGCGTGACCCCGCTTCAAAACGCATTAAACTGAACCACGATGGGAGGAGGGCCGACCGTGTTCATGCGGTTCGGCCTCCTCTCGTTAGTTTGATATCAAGTGTCTTAGTAATTAACGAAGATCGTCAAAGGAAAGATAACACGAACTCAAGTAAACCCCTGCAACCTCTTAAATAAAAAGAAGCATACCAATAATCTCAACCCGCAATTAAAATAAAACATTCGCGGATCAACTTAAGGATGAGTTGATCCGGTTCTTTGTTTTAGAAGAACAACCAAGTGAGAAACACCATTCTCAAAATAATCCCCTACCTTGATTCAAGAGGTGACGAGATTCAGCGTCGCGAAAAGAGATGTCGCAGAAGAAGACGTCGTCGGTATTGCGGGTATGGCGTCGCGGAAGACGGTTCCCGAGAACGTGGCGTTCTTCATCGATGTCCGATTGTTCTTCGCGTTATTTGTCAAGAGGATGAAGAAACTTCAAGACTTCTAAGCATTCTTTCCAAAAGCTCTCAAACAACACAACCCAACCAAATGAAAAAAAAGTTCTCCACTTATTTAATTAACTTCACATGGCTTTTGAAATTCAAGTGTTTAAATTCAAAAGACTCACACAACTCACCACATTAAAATCAACTCATTTAAGACATAAGTTATAACTAAGTTAAAATCATTTAAGTGGGAGTTGAGGGGTTTTAGAGGATATGAAGAGGTGGGGTTCGTGTGGGCCCCACCACCCTCATAACCTACCAAGGGAGGTTGTGTGGTTACCCAAATTCCTCCATGAGCTAACACTTAGAGTATGTTAATAAAAATTGTAGTGTAGTTATAAAATAAACTTCCACAATTTTTATTATCAACACTCGTGTAAACGCAACTCCGGAACAGGAGTTCCTAAGCAATTACCGGCGATGCGGTTCCATCGGTGCCCTTGGAATTCGATTCCGGGCACCGGTTCAAAAGATAGAAATTCCCGCTCGCTCGTTCACTGAACGTACCCGAGCCAAACTTCGGAAATTAATTCTGGGCACACCGGGCCTCGGAATCAGGTGCCGTCAGAAATTGCATTCTTGTAAAATTTCAAAGAAAATTAAGAAAAAATTTTCCTTGAAGATTCCGGGTCTTTACAAATATATTCTCATGAATCTTGTAAATAAAAAAATTATCATAAAACCTCAATATAAAAATGCATGATTCCTCATAACATGGATAAAACTAGATATTATTGAACATATTATGTAGATCTAATAATTATATAATCCTCATTAAAGATAAAATAAGAAATTTTTCAACAATTTCATTATCATTTCTAAGGTCATAAATACTATCGAATTTACTTTATCCTAACAAATAATATTTTTATCCAAAAAACACTATCTTCTCAACTCAATAAAATATAAAGGGGTATATTCCCTTAATAAAAATTACATTAAATTACATTCCTAGTAAATCAATTCCATTTTGCCTATTTTTACAAAATCCTTATCAAGAAATATTTAGTGGACAATCATTATATATTTCAATATTCACATAACGTACTAATTTAATTATAATACAGAAATATTTGAATTATCCCACTTCCTTCCGGGAAAATTATCTTCGTTTCATTATCTTATTCTAGGACACTTATTTTATTTTATATTTTATTAATAGTATCTTTATCATCATAAATATGACCATGACTCATAACACCTTACTCATTCTATCCATAGGCTTTCCCCCTCAAACATAGATTTTCATAATGCCTACACATTAAACATTTAAATAATTTTTCCATTTATTTTACCATATGAAGACCAATATTCCCATACATTTCATTAATCAAACTCTTCATTTTTTCCTATTTTAGTTACTTTTTCTATATTCTTAATTTCCATAGTCTAAACATCTTCATGTTCCTCTAAGACATTAACTTGGGTATTTCATCCTACATTCTCAATAAATAGGAAACTAATTCTTGTTTCCACCATGGTCCCCACTATACAAAATCATAGTGAACACTTTATTTCACTTATTTGACGAGTTTGAGAGTTTTTTATTATATATGTTGTTATTCATGTTCCATGGAGACTGATTTGTCATAAAAATAATTCACTTTACTCTAATAATTATCCAATTCCGATTATTATAAGAAAATTTTTTAGCAGATTCAATGTTAACCCAATTAATTTGGGTCCCCAACAACCAAAAAACATAGTGTGATCATCAATAATCATTGAATAAAACCATATAATCATGGAAAAATCACTTATATGATTTCTAAATCATGAAAACATATTTTTAATCTATGAAAAATTTCATTTATCCTAGGTTATTCATAGTCATAATCTATTTAAATAATTAATTATAGTTTATCATGAATTTATGAATTTTCAAATCATTTACCCCGAGAGTGTAAAACTAGTGATGCTGCAAGGCCCATTGTTCTAAACAACTTCTGGTTTGAGTCTATCTCAATACAGTGTTTTCAGGGTCATTACTACTAGTTACATTTATGCCCGAGCAATATCCACTTGTAATATAAAGACAGAGATGTAATTTCATAAAAACCACTTACTCTATCCTTTACCAAAATTCTAGTATATTTTCATAAACATTGACCCACCCTTATTCTTATCCATAAATACATTCCTAGTAATTTCCTTAGAAATATCCCTTTGGATCTCACTAATGATTTTTCATCCTAGTTTGAAAATTTTAACTAAACCTTTACTTTGATATAAACAATATCGACCCTGGATTTTCATTAATGGATATTAAAAGTTTTAGATAAATATTAATTGCATATCACAAACCCAAAATTTAAGAATATAATAGTTTAGTGCTTTCGGAAACAAGGATTATGATCTTCTAATATGGTGAATGATCTTAAATTTTTATATCAAATATCATTCCATTTAGTACTCTTCATAGACATACAAAAAATAAAACCATTCTTCATAACATCGGTAAAGGAAACATAAGAAAATTTATGATGAAATTTTCTATAAGGGTAAACATAAGAGATATCAATATATGATCATATGATATCATAAGATAATAATACCGGTATGTGATAAAGAACTAAAATTAAAAACTTCATACTGAACCTGTAATCGATCAAAAAAATTATCCATCACATAAAAATTTATTATTTCTAAAAACTTGTCACATAATGGAGGTAAATCATAAAAAATCTATCATGAACCATATGTACATGTAATAAATGTGTTTCAATATCATAAATATTGAAAATAATTACATACGTCAAGATTAACTACTATGGGTATCAATATAAGGTATCAGGGTTTATCACCATTTTCCCATTATGGATCCAGAAACACTTGTTTCCCATAGAAAATCAAGAAAAACCTTTTTACTATACAAGATTAAAAAATCCATATTTACCATATTGGATACAGACATGACTATTTCCCATAGTTAATCATGCTTATTAAATTGTTTCCTATTTTATCGCATGAGATATAAAAAATTACCCAACACATTGGAAGGAGATGTAGGTCCCCCCATAACAGATTAAAAATAATACATATGTGGCCCATGATATTATAAAACATTTTTCATATCAATTACCATGAAATGAAATGATTTTAATAGAAATTTTATCATAACATAACCTGTAGATAATAAACATCTTCTATAATCATTTCTTAATTTCATCAATGTATAAAATATAGAAAAGGTAGTGGATTTCATAATAATTTAGACATGATATACCCTATAGAAGTGATACAGTTTTCATAATCATCATTCCATCATCAACTATTCAGATAAATAATAATAATGGTATCGATGGTTTATATACTCAAAATTGCATATGTTATATCAAATGATTCAATATTACATAGAAAATTATTTTGAAAGATTAATTACATATAAAAATTTTTGATGAAGAAATTTTTTCCATATAAGTACAATTTTTAAATGATAAAAAATTTTGGAAATAAATTTCCTTGAAAATATAGATAAAAAATTTAATGAATCTTTAAAATTATTTAAAACTTTTCTTGTGGAAAATACAAATTCTTCATTAAAAACACTTTTTAAAACAAAATTTTATTGAAAATCATTTTATTTAAAAATAACCATGAAACGTTATAAAGGTATATATAACAATAATTTAAAAGATATCATGAAAAAATTATCATTTACACTTTGAAAAAATATTTTGATTTATTTTCAAAAACCATGGTTTTGGAAGAAAAATATATGTCGACCGAAATGAATATTTTCCTTAGAAATATCATTTGATCTATTGAGTAAATAAAGGGTGGAAAATAATGGGACAAATATTATTATAATGAAATAATCATAGGAGAGTAAAATTATTCTATTTATTGAGTGGTAAAAATAAAATTTCCTCATTGGTAGCATAATCATAAACAATAATGGTAAAATATGAGATCGAAACATAAAATTCTTACCAATTTTATTACATTGAATAATATTCCCAATGAAAGAATAGAATTAAATGAAATGTAAAATATCATGAATATAATTATATCAATGATATAAAATGAAAATTTTATTTTATACACACCCCATATAAAGAAATAGGTTCATAAAAGAACTTGTGTCAAAAAGAAGTAAATTGAGACAAAAATCCCTTATTGATTTGTTAACATCAAAAAGAGAAACCATTTAAAAGTAATATCATAATTTTTATTATGTAAATAATAATATGTTTGAGAATAATTACCCAAAAATATATTTATTCTAATTATATACACCACATAAATTAAATAGGTGGTGAGTATGGCATGTGTCCCACAAAAGTAAAAAGTTAGACGAAAATCGGTCACCGTATGTCTTGAATTATTTTGTACTCATTTGAGATTATTATATAATAAATATAACTTTATTATATATCCATTAATTTTTCCATAATTATTTATATCATACCATATATGAATCTCTCATGTCCTCTTATTAACCATTTATTAAAAATCCCATGTAAAAGTCATGTTTCGTGTAATAAATTATTTGTTCTCCATATTTGTTTTCATTTGTTATTGTTCATCCACTTAATTGGGTGATGTTTTAAAATTTTACAGAATTTTAAACATGAAAAAATATCATATATGTTATGTAAAACTATATTAAGGGTAATCCATGAAATTTAGTTCTAGAAAATGAAATACCCTATTCATGGAGATGGTAAGCCTTATATATGCATGAACTTTTTTTACATTTTTCTTACTAGATTGAAAGAAAAAAAATAAATGATATATTAACATTAAAAATCAATTTTTGTAATATATTTAATATTTTTCTATTAAACACTTATTTAATTCATTCCATGTAAACTTTTTATGGATCACATCACTTCGCGAGCTGGTAGTCCATTGTATGCACGAACAACATTATAATATTCCAAAAATACAAGAAAGTATTATGTTATCCTTGATATAATAATTATAAAAGAATAATAATTTCATAGATTTCTTATATAATAAATAAGTTCATAATAATGTCCAAAAATTTTAGGTAGTAATGAAATAATCAAAATACATCTTTTCTCGATGTGGTAGTCCTCCTTACACAAAAATTATGATTTTATAACCCATTTGATTGATTTGGAGTGGGATTTAATTAATTAAATTAACATAAATAATCCATTAATATACAATATACTTATTTAATTATATAATACTGTTATAATATGATTTTTATATGGTGGGGGAATAAATAAACCAAAAATTCTTTTTTATGAATGTAACCTCTTGTTTGTGTATCCTCTTTAGCTTTACGATAAAAACTTTCTTATGATAGATAATTTCTAAAAAAATAATATAAGATTTTGTTATGTGGTTTGGGATGTGATATGTTTATGGATTTTCTAATGAAATTGGTTTAAAGGTAGGAAAAACAGAGGATATTGGGTGGCCTTTTATAAGTGGGGTAGAGGACTTAATTGGAATTTTTAAAATGATTTGAGTGATACAAAATTTTTTATATATAAAAATGGTTAAAAATGGAACATTACCAACCCTTATAGGTTTAAGGTGCTAAATATGACCATAAAATAGTTTTTATATTTTTTCATTGGTAATTCTACCAGGATATTTGTTAGGTTTATCCCATGGAATTTAATTTTACCTTAACCATGATAATAAATTTTTGTTACATTCAGTATTAATTTTTGTAAAAAAATATATTGAAATTTTTGGATAATATAAACTATCATAATTACATATGTGAAAGATACTTTTAAAAAAAATTATAATTATAGAATGGGAAAGGTTTGATTTAAAATTAATCTCTTAGACATGACAAGAATGTGAGTTTTTGAAGAGAAAATGTTCAAAAGTTTATAATTTTTTTATATCATAATTCAATATCTAATTTATTAAAATAAAATAATTTATATTAATTGATTTTTATTTGGTATAAATATAATTTAAAATCAATTTAAAATATAATTATCCTTGTTAATAATTTAAACAAAAAAGTATATTTCAAAAAGAAATCTGTATTTTTCAATATTTATCAAAAAAATTTAGAAAAATAATATAATAAATCTGTGATAATTTTGGTATTATAGTTTCTGGATTCTTTATTATTTTATCAAATTAATTTTATAAAATTGATATAAATTAATTTGAAAATATGTGCTCCAAATGTGATAAAACTTAATTTTATAAAAATATAGTTTTCAATAAAACTAGGATATATTTATATAAATATTCTAGAATATTAAAAAACTATTGTTTAAAATTTGATTTAATATCTAATATTCAAGTTGAATTAAAATAATCTAATAAAAATTATATATTTACATTTTTATGAAAACATGCTTGTGTCCATAAAAAAAATTTAGAAAAATATTTCCTTTATTTTCAAAAGGAATTTATTTTCATTTCTAATTAATACGTCACCAAATAATTCAGTATATAGAAATATTTAAACCAAATATTTTTATATTTTACTTAATCCAATTCATACCCGCCATTCCAACCTCTAGGTGACAACTATATTATTAAATTATAATATTTTAATAATCTGATACATTTCTTTTAAAATCTATGTTGCATGTAACACAAGCTATTTTTAGTGTTGAATATTATCCAATGTAAAATCAGTATTGAATATAATAGAAAAATATAGAAAATACAAAAATTATTTAAAAATAATAATTCCAAAAAATCTCATGGTGTTTCCTTATTCCCCCATTAAAGTGAATTTTCCATAAAATTTTATCACATTGTTACCAAAAAAGGAGGATTATTCAACCAAATTACATCCTCAAGTTCCCACATAGCTTTATTATAATTCTGGGTTCACCAAAAAATTGATCATGTGAGTGTGTTGTTTTGTATAAATAACTCTTCTCAATCCAAAATCTCTACTATTTTGTACCCTTGAGAAATATTATATAGCAACATGGGTTTTGGCCATGTCATACTTTGGATGATTTCTAGGAATAATTCCAAAGCTAGGCATGAAGACTGCATGCGAGTCTGAGGCCCTATGTGCAGATAATAATTCTATAAAAATGTTAATTATTTTTAGACAATGCACGTGGCAGAGATGGGTTATCTCTTAAATGGTATCACTTATTAGAAATCTGAGGGAATGGTTGTGTCTAGATCGTTTGTTTTACCCAACGTGAGGTATAATTTTAGTCGGTGACAGCTTTTTATAGAAAATATTATCAAGGGAATTTTCATAAATAAATATATTTATTTATTTTGGGACATTGAATGGAATAACTCTTGGAAGGATTCTCAGATCGAAATTTTATAAACCTTTGTTGTGTTCATAATATCTCTTTTATCAAAGTCTCATCATAAATATTGTTGGCATCTATTTTTAGGTTGGTGGAATGTTTGAAACCCTAGAGTTAGTGGAGACGATTTAATTACAATTAAATCCCCTCCCCCTTCTCCCTCTTCTACACAGCAAGAGGTTGAATCCCCCTCTATCCCCTTCCCATTTTCTTTGGAAATGAACGACCTAGATTCCGGATCATCTAAATGGGGTGTCTTTGGACTCCGATATTGACAACGATCACTCCAAGATTATGCAGTGGGAGTTTCGAAGCGCAGATCCGACCTCGAAGCTTCGTTGTTTAACCCTCAAGGTATGAAATTTTTTATTTTAGTCTCTATACCGCTTTGATGCATTTTCTATGTTTATATAGACCTTATAAAACTTCTATAGACCTTTGAAGAGTTGATCTATGTGTTTCGTGGTGAACGCGGGTGGTCCGAGCAATTTGAAAGGAAAATCCTGTCAGATTATTCCTTCAACATAGTGTAAAAACTAGTCACACAAACTGTGTGTTCTTCCCATTTGGGTAAGAAGTAATTTTTTATAGTACACAAAATTTAGTGGGATTACCCATCGTGTAGTGGCACATGGGCATGTGTTCGGGTGAGGAATGACACATAATGGGGGTTTTTTGAATAGTACATACTTTGTACTGAAAGTACACACCGTGTAATGGCACATGGGTGTGTGTTTGGGTGGAATAGAACAAGTATTGTGGTTTTTGAATAGTATAATTTTTGTATATTAAATTTCATGCCGTGTTATTTTACATGGGTAGATCCCATGTACTCTAGAGTAAAATCCATGTACTTTTTCCAGCCTATTTTCATCCACGGGTTCTTTAAACCCCTATAAATTGCAATCCATGGTTCTATTTCACTTTCTGTTTGGGGCTAGACACCCCTTTCTTCGAGGTGGATGTTTTGAGAACAATTTCAAGTGTTATAACCAAAATTTAAGGGTGGGCCCCAGAAGGCTTGAATTGGATGTTTGCGGTGAGATGTGACTTTTTCACCATGTGTCCATTTTGGACGAATGAGTAGTTTATTCCATGTATTTTTCTAAGAGGATCACATTGGTGAAAACTATTTGATGTTCTCTAAGATCAAGGGGTGGTCCCACAATGGTTTTTTATAGTGAATAATATCTTTTTCACATGTTGTCCATTTTATGAGAGTAAATAGCCTATCCTACATGTTTCTCTGTATAAAACATGATGTTGTCTTCAATTAGGACCTAGGAGGTGTGCAGGGTGGTGATGTAGTAGGTCTCCAAGGTTAGCGATGTTTTGACCCGTAGTGGTTGATTGAATTTCCTTTTTCCATTATAGTGAGTTTTCGTTAGGCATAACAACCTTAGTATAGGTTTGTGATCACCTCGACATGTTATGTTTGGGTTGAGTTTTGCAATCCCTCAAATGGGGCAGGGGTAGGATGCTCTAGAATCACATCCCTAGATCGGGTTCTCGGTATTGTCATGGCCGACACTACATGGGAAACGATCCCCTATCTTGTAAGACAATCCTATAGGTTTTGTGGAATCATTATGAATATGATCCCCTACATAGTGGGAAGTATTAGTAGGGTTGTGGTATCATTGGTTAAATGATATCATTCTTAGTGTTTGGTTTTCCATGGTGTCACGGTATCATCGGTAATGTGATCCCCTACTTAGAGAGTGGTTTTAGTAGGATTTTTGGTATAGTCATTTTGATCACCTAGTTCTCAAGTTATACCAGATGGGGTTTCCAGTATTGTCATGTCCACCTTACAAGGGAGATGGTCCTCTATATGAGTGATGAGATCTGTGGAACGTTAGATTGGGTTTTGGTATCCCACAGTGGATCCTGGGAGTGATCATCTATCTATGAGATCTTTGATATACTGTGGGGTTCTAATATCCCCAAGCAGACCATAAAAATGATCCCTTACCCAAAGAGTTTGTTCTTCAGTTCTTTCAGTGTGATGTTCTCAGTGGATATATCCAATGATCGTGTTCACACGAATGGTCCATCTGGGATGACGATGTATCCTGGTGTTGTTTATCTCTTAGATGTGTGTCATCTGCGATGACAGATCTCGTTTACCATGTTCTCTTGGTTATGTGTCTCCTTGGAGACTTGTGTAGACTCTATCACTAGCGATGTGGTCGGAACCTCATGAGAATTGGTGCCTGAGATTAGTATATTTGGATCTTCTGGGTATATATATGGGCATGTACCTATTTGAGTTGTCTTGCTGAGTTTAGCTGAGGATGGTCTCGAGATGGAGTTTCTCTCTCATTTGGGTTCCCTCCTGCTAGGATGAGCATATACATGCCTTTCAGTTGTTCTCTTTTATTTTGGGTTTTTTGGGTCCTACTAAGTATCTTTATACTCACCCCTAAAAGTGATCTTCTCTCTCATATTTTGTTTCTTGTGTAGACAGAATTCCTTTCGATGGAGTCCTAGGAGGACATGGAGCCGACAAAGTTTAGTGAGCTAGAAAGATTGGGGTATTTACCGGATTTGAGTTGGGGTGATTTTTGATGGGGGTATTTGACAGCGATCCCATCCTTCTAAGCAGGTTGTATGCATTTACAATTTTATGTGGGCCCTGTATTTTCCATTTTTGTACTGATGTTGTACTCTGGTTGTAGGATATATGTATTCATGCTATTATTTTATGTTTTTATATATCTCTTCCCGATTTCATAGAGGTGTATGTGGGTGCGTGTGTATAGCTACTTTAAGCTAAGTCCTCCCATGTGTGTGATAGCCTACTCAACACAAGTCACTAGCCCCAAACCTGTTGGATGTATGCTTCAATTTTCATGAATCAAGATCTATTAGGTTAGGTCATGATAGAGCGGTATCAGAGGAGGTTTAACCTTGGTGATCTCTAATTTTAGTTGGTCTTGTTGTGAGTTCGATTTGGGTTGCATAGCTACTATGTTACGATGTTTTGAGTGCCTCTTTCTTGATAGTGACTCCAAATTTGGGGTGGTGGCTAACATATCCAAGCACTATAACTATAATAACATACCTTCAGAATCATGAAATTTGTACACTAGTCATAGGGAAATAATGGTACATCCATCCTATAAGACTGGGTTTTGGGTTTTTCTTACCCATCATGAGTCAGCTCCACAGATATACACTTTGAAAGTGGTGTCTTTTGATTATATTTCAGGACACCTCCATGATGACATCCATTAAGGGTTTTGCATTTGGATTGTGGTGAAAAATCACCCCAAGTAAAGTCTTTGGAGTATGGCACAAGTTATGTGGTCGGACCTCTTAATGTTCCACCAGTTGAGCCACCACCTATCGTGCAATTGGTTGTGCTAGCAGTGCAGGACGAGGATGCGTGTAGGAAGAGTGCACTTTATGAGTTCTAGAGGCAGTAAACATTGAGGTACCTGGCTGATCCAGATCCCCAGGAAGCTGATGAATAGATCAAAACAGTCACCCAAATTTTATGCCTGGTGATGAAACCTCTATATCATATGGTGATCCTATAGGAGAACCTTCTTCATGGATTGGTCGGGCTATAGTAGAGTCTGGGGATGTAATCCCATGATGAGGATATTCTTACATGGACAGATTTTGTGCGGCTCTTCATGTAAGAGTTCTATCTGGTGATGCTGAGGTTAGTGTAGATCCAGGAGATTTTGCAGCATAAACTGGATGGAATGAATTTTTCATAATACTCTACGAGTTTTACAGACCTATCGAGATACTCCCTGGATATGGTTCGAGAACCATTCCTTAGGTCTTAGACATTAGAGTAGGGCCAATTTAGAGACATCCATGCGGGTGTGGTTTCCATTACCCTTCCCACCTATGCTAAAGTGATGGAGTTCTCTATGTTGGTGGAGAGATTTCTGAATGAGAACATTTCACCTGTTAGTGATGGGCATGTGGGAGCTGAGACCTCGTCAGTTGGTTTCTTATATAGTATTTGAAGATAGGCTCAGGGATCTTAATGTGCCTGACATTTTAGGAGGTGATGCTGGGAAGGAAAATCTAAGGCTCATGGATCTCAGGGCTCTCAGACCAGTTTTAGTCAATCACAAGAGAGGCGGCGTTACACTTGTGAGGGTTATGGACATGTTGGTGGAGATTGGATGACCCACCATGCTGTAGAGATGGATCTGGTTGACTGGCTGCCTTGGAAACAATATCATATTGAGTATGGAGTTCCATATTTTAGCAATCTTGGTGATGGAGTTGGTTTAGTAGCATGAGGTTACTGGCGGTACTATTTTCCACCACCACCACCAAGTGGTCCATGTTGAGCTCAGGGAGCTAGAAGATTAGGGTGAGAACAATAGCAGTCCTTAGAGGTGGTTGATCCAGAGGCTTTGTTGATGGATATAGGTACACTTGGTGTCCATTATACCTTCTATATTAGTTTTTCTACACGCTGTTAGGTGGAACTCTTTTCTTTCCATTGCTTGCTCGAGTTTTTTTTCAGGTTGTTGGTAAGACCTAGTGTTGGTGTTGTTTGATGTGTTTCAAATGCATGAGGAAGAGGGATCATTCCCCCACCATGACATGTTTCTATGAGGTGTATAAAACCATGTAGGTGAGTCAGTGCCACCCAAAGCAGATAGTATCATGTTTTGGAGGAAATTTTCCTCAGACTTATGTGTTCAAGGAATGGTTTTGTGATGGAATTTTTGTGATAAAGGACTTAGGTTCCCTAGAATGTGTTCTAATTGGTAGCCTCAAAACCCTAGCTGGCATTTTTGTGGTTCTTTTTGGGTGAACACACTAGTCTGAGAAACCTAGTTCAGAGTTAAATATCATTCCATCGTTCTTATAGATTTTCAAGGATGAAAATTATTAATGAGTTGATAATGTAGAGACATGGTTTTGGCCCTATTAGACTTTGGAATATTCCTACGAATAATTCCAAAGCTAGGTGCGAAGACGGCATATGATTTCAGGGCCTAGTGTTCCTGGAATAAATTTTATATAAATATTGTTTATTTTTATACTTTTCAAATGCAAGAGATTGGTTATGTCTTATATGGTAGCTCCGATTAGAAATATGAGGGCATGGTTACATCTAGAGTGTTCCATTTCCCCTAGGTGTGTTATATGTTTCTTTGGCACGGGCTTGATGTAGAAAGTGTTTTCAAGGGAATTTTCATAAATAAATAAATTTATTTATTTATGGAAATAAACATGATTGACTCCTAAATGGAGTCCTGGATAAAAATACTGATACTTCCATTGATTTGGGAACATTGAATTTATATTAGGCGCGACCTAAACATTACTATCATCTGGTGTTGGGCTGGTGGTGAGTTGGGGCCCGAGAGTTAGAGGGTCCAATTTAATTAAAATCAAATCCCCAACCTCCTACTCCCGCTACTAAGTAGAAAAAGGATGAATCCCCCTCTCCCCTTCCTCTCCAATTTTGCGACGAATGACCCAGAGGCAAGATCATCGAAATAATATTCCATCAGAGTTGGATTTTTACGTTGATCGCTCCTGTATCTTGCAGCGGGAGTATCGATGTGTGGATTCGACCTCAAAGTTTCATAATTTCAACCTCGTGGTGGGAGGTTTTCTATTTTAGTCTTTATACACCATTTATTTGTTGTTTTATGGTTATTGATCCCTTAGAAAACTGTTAGGGACCGCTCATCAGTCAATCTGTGTGTGTCGAGGTGAATGAGGGTGATTTGGGTTGTTTATATGGAAATCCCACCAGACTTTTCTCTGACACAAAATGTAAACCAGTCACACATGTCATGTTTTCGTCCCATTTAGGGAAGAAGTACTTTTTAATAGTACACTCATAGTAGTGGGAGTACATTCCGTGTTTGGGAACATGGGAATGTGTCTAGGTGATGAATAACATATGATGGTTGTTTTTGAATAGTATACCCAGCGTAATGAGAGTACACACTATGTAGTGGAAGATTGGAATGTGTCTTAGTGAAAAAGCCCATGGGATGGTGGTTTTTGAACATTAAACAACATGTACAGTAAATTACATGCCTCTGGTGGGGCCGGGGTGGGATCCACTATCATCGTTTCCCAAGATCGGGTTCTCAGCATCATCACGGTCGACACTGCATGGGATACGATCCCCTATCTAACAGAACCACCCTATATGGTTTATGGAAACATCGGGAATATGATCCCCTTTGTAGCGGGCCTTATTAGTAGGTTTGTGGTATCATCGGGTATACAATCCCCTACTCAGTGTGTGGTTTTCTATTGGGTTGTGGTATCATCAGTAATTTGATCCCCAACACAGTACATGGTTTCTATAGGGTTGTTGTTTTGTTGGTTCAATCAATTACTTCTCAAGTTATACCAGATGGGATTTCCACCATCTTCATGACCACCTTTATATAGGCGAAGATCATCTATCAGTGTGACAAGATCTGTGGAATGTCAATTTGGGTTGTGGTAACCCCAAGTTTTTCCTAGGAGTGATCCCCTATCTGTGATATCATCGTTTTACTAGGGTGGGTTCTGGTATCCCTTACTAGACCATAAGAGATATCTCTTACCAAAGGATTTTGGTGTTCCACTGTTTCAGTGTGACATTCTCAATGATGATATCGGATGAGTGTTTTTGCTCGAATGGGCCATATACGATGGTGATGTTACCTGGTGGAGTTTATCTCTCAGACAAGTGTCAATTTGGAATGTAGAGCTTTTCTAGCATGTTCTCTAGGTTATGTGTTTTGTTGGAGCCTCGTGTAGACTCTTTCACTTGTGATGAGGTCAGACCCTCATGAGGCTTGGTGCATGAGATGAGTTTATTTTGATATTTTTGGAATATGTATGGGAATATAGCTATTTCATCTATCTAGTTGAGTTTAGTTGAGGATGGTCTCGAGATGGAGTTTCTCTCTCCTTTGGGTTCCCTCTGGCTAGGATGAGCAGGTTGATGCCTTTTAGCTTCTTTATTCTATTTTGGGGTTTTGGGGCACCTACTGAGTATCTTTATTCTCACCCATGCACGGGCATTGCCCGTACATATTTTGTGTCTTGTGTGGAGGAAATTCCTTTCAATAGAATCCCAGGAGGACCCAGACCAGGCGAATCTTGGTGAGCTAGAATGACTACGGTGTTTACCATAGTGGAGATGAGGAGCTATTCAGTGGGGGAATTTGAGAGTGATCCACACATTCTGAGTTTGTTGGATGCTTTTATAGTTTTTTGTGGTCCCTTTATTTTTCCTTTTTGTACTGATATTTTACTCTTAAATTTGTATAGAAGTATTTATGGATTTATTTTCAGTTTATATATATATCTTCACTTTTTAGGGATATTTATGTGGGTGATAGGCTACTTAGCGCTAGTCACCAGCCCTTAGCATATTGGAGGCGGGCTTAGGGATTCACAACTCGATCTTTGTTGGGTCAGGTCATGATAGTGTGGTATCAGAGGAGTTTCCACCTATGGGACCTCTGAGCATTGTTAGTTTAGCTGTAAGTTTGGTTTTAGTTTTATTAAAGTATTGTTATAATGTTTTAGGTTTCTATTTTAGGCATGGGACTCTAGTGTTGGTGTAGAGACTGACATATCCATGCACCAGGACTCTGATAATATGCCTTCTGACTCAAGAAATTAGTACATCGATCATAGGGAAACAAAGGTACATGCATTAAATAGTACGGGGTTTTGGGATATTCTTATCCCCTTGAGTTATCTTCCCGATATACTCTTTTACTATGGTGTGTCTTGATTGTATTTTAGGATACCTCCATGAAGATAGCGAGAGATGGTTCCACAGTGGGATTGTGGTGAAAAACCACCCCAACTAGAGTATTTGGATCATGGCACATGTTATAAGGAGGACCTCCATATGTTCTTCTTGTTGAGCCACCACCTATTAAGTAGTTGGTTGTTCCAGCAGTGTAGGACAAGGATGCGCGCAAGCTGAGTGCACTATATGAATTCTTGAGGCAATGAACTCTGAGGTACTATGGTAATCCAGACACCCAGGAGGTTGATGATTGGCTCGAAGCAGTCACCCATGTTCTCCACAAAGTGATGAAACCTCCTGATCAGATGGTGGTCCTATGGATGATCCTTCTACATGGTTCATCTAGGAAATGGTGGAGTCTGGTGATGTAGTCCCACGATGAGGAGACACTCGCGTGGTTAGAGATTGAGCAGCTCTTTAGGGAATAGTTATATCTGTAGATGTTGAGGTATGTATAGATCCAGTATCTTCTGCAGCTTTAGAAGGAGGGAATGCTCTATCAAATTACTCGATGAGGTTTTTAGACCTGTGGTGATACTCCATAGTTATGGTTCAAGACCCGTTCATTAGGGCTCAGACCATCAGGCATGGGCTATGTAGAGACAACATGGATGGTGTGGTTTCCTTTTTCCTACCATCATATGCTGGAGTGTTGGAGCATTCCATGGTGGTGGAGAGATTTCTAGATGATCAAATTCCACCCATTAGTGCTAGGAACATGGGAGCTGAGACCTCGTCAGTTGATTGTGTATTTGGTAGCCTACGACATGCTCAGGGGTCTAGACCTGCACAACATTTTAGTAGGTGACCCTAGGATGGAGGATCTATGGCTCAGGGCTCTCAGGGCTCTCTGGTTGGTTTTGGTCAATTGAAGGGGAGGCGGTGATACACTTGCAACGATTAGGGACATCTTTCTAGAGAATATTCGAAATGTGATGATGCTAAGAGGGAGTCGGTTGATAGGATACCTTGGTAGTGGAAGCGTCTTGAGTATGGAGGTTTGTAGGAAAAAAGATGTAGTGATAGAGCTAGTGTAGTTTCTGGAGGTGTCAGGTGGTATGATTTTCCACCATGATCACCCCAAGGGGGTCCACACAGAGCTCAGGGAGCTTGAGGACTAGAGAAAGGTCAATTGCATTCCTTAGAGTCTACTGACCTAGAGGCTCCACAGATGGGTAGAGGTATGCACTGTGTGCTTTCTACTTTCTGTAGTATTTTTTGAAAGACACTGTTAGATGTTATTCATTCATTTATATTTCTTGCCCATGTTTTTTATAGAGTGTTGGTAAGAACCTATGTTGGTGTTGTTCGAAATTCTTTGAATGCACACGAATGTTGGATCCTTCCCCCACTAATACTGGTTTTTTTGAAGAGTTTAAAACTGTGTGGGAGAGTCAGTTCAGCCCAGAAATGATAGTATCGAGGTCTGGATGATGATTCCATCTGACTTATGTGTTAAGTGAAGGGTTGTGTGTTGGGGAGTTTGTGAAAAAGTCATTGGGTTTCACTATAGTGTGTCGTCATTGGGATCCTTGGAACCCATGGTGAATTTGTTATGGTTCTTTTTGGGTGAACTCATTGGTGTGAGAAATCTGGTTCAAAGTTCAGTTTCATTTACTCATGCTGATGTATTTTCTAAGACAAAATTACTAAGATCGGAAGGATGTAGCGACTCTAGTTTTGGCCTTGTCAATGTTTTGAATATTCCTACGAATAATTCTAGAGCTAGGTGTGAAGACGGTGTGCGATTCTGAGGCCCGGTGTGCCTAAAATAAATTTTATAAAAATATTATGTCTTTATATACTATGCACATGGAAGATATGGGTTATCTCTTAAATGGTAACTCAGATCAGAAATCTGAGGGCATGGTTGCGTTCAATGTGCTCCATTTACCCTATGTAGGGTATAAGTTTAGTCGACACTGGGTTTTTGTAGAACATTTTATTAAGGGAATTTTCATTAATAAGTATATTTATTTATTTATTGATGTTGACATGAATAACACCTAAATAGATTCTCAGATAAAACTTCTCAGGCCACCGTTGAGTTCAGAATGTTATGTTTACATTAGGCATGGCATAAACTTTGTTGGCATCTACTATTGGGTTGGTGGCGAGTCAGGGCCTGAGAGTTAGCGGATACGATTTAATTAAAATAAAATCCCCTCCCCCTTCTCCTTCTTGTGAGCATCAAGATAATGATGACCCATCTTCCATTACTCTCCTTGTTGAAAATGAGGTACCCAGAGACCGGATCATTGAAATGAGGTGTCGTCAGACTCGCATCTTCATGGCCATCGTTCAAATATCGTGCAACAGATGTTTCAGAGTGCAGATTCGACATCGATGCTTCGACGATCCACCATCAAGGTAGGATGTTTTACATTATAATCCTAGTACCCAATTTATGTGTTTTCATGGTTATAGAGCCCATAGAAAACTTCCATGGACATATTATGGGTCGATCTGTGTGTTTCAGTGTGAACGGGGGTTAACCACTCTATTTTTAGTGAAACCCTGTATGATTTTTCCATCAACATGGCGTGTAAAGTAGTCACACATGATGTGTGTTCTTTACATTCATGAAAGAAGGACTTTTAAACATTAAAAACAATTTATTGGGATTTCATGTCGTGTTTTGCGACATGGGGGTGTGTTTGGGTGAGGAAGAATAGGTAATTGTGGTTTTGAATAGTACAAGTCGTGTACTAGGAGTACATGCCATGTAGTTGCACATGGGTGTGTATCTGGGTAAAAATGCACACGGGATAGTGATTTCTGAATAGTAAATATTGTGTATAGAAAATTAAATGTTGTGTACTTTTACATGGGCATACCACATGTACTCCATTGTATATGCCATGTACTTTGTCCAACTTGTTTTCATCCATGGGGTTTTTGAACCCATGTAACTTGTAATCCAGGGGTCCGTTTTGTGTGTAATATGTGGCCACGTGACCCTTGATTCAACGTGGGAGTTTAAATGCCAATTTTTATTTATGTAACTGAAATTGGGGTGTGGGCCCCACAAGTCCTAAATTGGGCATTTTTGGCGAGATGTGTCTTTTTTACCGGGTGTCCATTTTGGACGAATGTGTAGTCGATTCCATGTGATTTTCCAAGAGGATGACATTGGCGGGATCCTTTTGATGTGTTCATGGATCGAGGCATGGGCCCCACTTAGGATTTTTTAAAGTGAATAGTACATTTTCACCAATTGTTAGTTTTGGGTGAGTAAATATCCTATCCTTGTGTTTTTTCATGTAGAATGTGATGGTGACCTTAGTTTGGACCTAGTATGTGTGAAATGTGGTGATGTTGAGGGTCTCTTAGGTTAGAGACGTTTGGAATTTTATTGATTGAGTAAATTTACTCAATTAATTCATATGAGGGATCATGTGGCATTAAAACCTCAATATTGGTTTGTGATCCCCTTGATGGGTTATGATTGGATTGAGTTGTGGAATCTCTCTAGGGTTGTTTGGGTAGGATCCTCTATCTTCACATCCTTATAAAGAGTTCTCGATATCTTTGTGGCTGACCCAACATGGGAGATGATCCCCTTTATTGGAGGAAAACCCTGTATGATTTGTGGAAACATTAGGAATATAATCCCCTAAGTAGTGGTCCATATTATTAAGGTTGTGGTATCATCAGGTATACGACCGCCTACTGAGCATGTGGTTTTCCGTAGGGTTGCTGTATCATCGGTAATGAAATCCCCTACTCATTATGTGGATTTAGTAGGGTTTCTGGTGTCATCAGTTTGATCCTCTACTTTTCAAGTTATTCAAGATGTGGTTTCTGACAATGTCATAACCAACTATTTAGTTGAAACAATCCTCTATTTGAGTGATGAGATATGTGGAACTTCATATTAGGTTATGTATCCCATTGTGGATCCTTGTGGTGATCCCCAATCTGTGAGATATTTGTTTTACTGGGTTAGGTTCTATTATCCCCTAGTAGACCCTAGGAGAGATCCCTTACCTGAAGTTTTTGAGGTTTTGTTGTTTTATTATGACATTATTAGTGACAATATTTGATGACCGTGTTTTCTTATATGGCCCATCTAGGATGGTGTTGTATCCTGATGGAGTTTATCTCTTGGACGAGTGTCATATGGGATGATAGAGCTCGTCAAGCGTGTTCTCTAGGTTATGCATTTCTTTGGAGACTCATGTAGAATATGTCACTGGCGATGCGCTCAGACCCTCATGAGGTTTGGTGCCTAATATGAATATATATAGATGTTATTAGTATATGTATGTGAATATACCTATTTGATATATCAAGTTTATTATAGCTGAGGACGGTCTCAAGATGGATTTTCTCTCTCATTTGGGTTCCCTCTGGCTCAGATGGGAAGACTAATTCCTTTCAGTTGTTTTTTGGGTTTTGGGGGTGCCTACTGAGTGTCTTTATACTCACCTTGGAATGAGCTTTTCCCACATATGTTCTATGTCTTGTAAATACCGTAATCCTTTCAATAGAGTCCTAGGAGGACACAAAGCAAGCAGAACATAGTGAGATAGACCGATCTGGGTGTTTACCAGCGTTGATATGAGGAGTTTTTTTATAGTGAAATTTGATACTGATCCCCTCCGGCTAAGCAGGTTGGATTCTTTGATTGTTTTTTTAATGGGCCGTATATTTTCCCTTTTTTACTATTGTTGTACTCTAGTTGCTAGATAGATGCATTCATGATGTTATTTTTAGTTTATATATATATGTACACAATTTCATCGAGGCGTACATGGGTTAATGTTTATTAGTACCTTATGTTAAGTCCTCACATGTGTGTGATAGCCTACTCAGGGTTAGTCAATATCTCCTGGCCTACTAGAGGTGATCATGGGGAGTTTCTTATCGATCCTCATGGGGTTGGGCCATGACATCTCATGATTGAGCATTAAGAACCCTATTTTCAATACACGTGAAGGATAAGCTGTGTAATTTTTCAAGAGTGATGCATGAAGCACATCGTTAACAAGAGATATTTTCAAGGTAAGAAACAACTTCTAAGCTACCATCTCAATACGATAAATAATTTCAAAGGTGCCGATATTCCTAGGGCTTAGTGTTTCATTTTATCATATGCATAATTTCAATAATTGGTTATTATTTGATAAATTTCAACATCATGTCTAAGTCAATTAAATGAATATGAATTTTGTTTTATGGTTGATGTACTAGTGGATCACAAGATCTATAATACAATGACAAGTCAATCCATCAATTTCAAAAAGAGATTAGTAGTAGTTATCCAATATTTTCAAAACATTTTATGGGGAGATAAAAAGTAAAACTCTAAAACCTCTTCAAAATTTCAATTATAATCATTCCATTTATGTTTATCCATATAGTCATTAAAGAATTTAATATTTTTAAAGTTGTTCAATAAATTTCGATAAATAAAATTAACATTAATCCTATAACTAAAAATAAGCATATCTTAATGGTCACATAAAAAAATGAAAACCTTGGAAGTATATTCTTCTAATGCTTTCTAAAACCCTAGTTACCATATAAAAAAATGAAATCATGAATTCATCCTCATTACATGAATAAAAATTAGATTATTGATCATATTCCATAAATCCAATAATGTCTTAAAATCTATCAATGATACCACAAACAAATTTTTCAATAAATCCATAAATAGTTATGAGGCAGTCAATAATATCCAATTTAATTTATCTATATCAGACATCTATTTATCTAAACTAAACAACATTTTCTCAACATCATCAATATAGTATGGTTTATTTTTCATCAATCACATTTCCATTAATTCACATTGTTAGTCCATCAATACCATTTAGCATATTTTTTGTAAATCATTATTGAAACACATATAATGAAAAATCATTATATATCTCATGATTCACATAACATAATACATGAATTACAATACATAAATAATTCAATAATCCCACTACATTATAAAATAATTAACTAGGATTTATAATCGTATCCCTTAACTCTTCTTTCCTTTAATGTTACATTTTTAGTCTCTTTATCATCAAAAATATGTCCATTAATCATAAGACCTTTCTCTTTATTTTCATCAGATTTCCCATATGGAATCAATTTTCATAATGGTTATAATTTCAACATTTAAAGTAATTATCGATTAATAATACCTTTGGGATGCTAATATTATCATCCATTTCATTAATCGAACTATTTATTTTTCCTTTGAAGTTACATTCTTGTGTCATTATTTTATATAGTCAAAACAACTTCATGTTCCTCTGTGACACCCAGTTGGGTGTTTCTTCCCTAATTCACAACACATAAGATATTAAATCTTCTTTCCTTCAGGGTTTGCACTACCAGATATCTCAATGAACTCTTTAATTTCTTTTTTTATGGTTCTGGAAGTTGTTTAAGGTAAAAAAAAATTATCATGTTTCATGAAAACTGATTATAAATAATCAAAACATCCTTTACTCTAGTAAGAATCCAATTTATATTATCATTAGGATTTCGTGTCTCACATTAAATGTCATCCATATTTCTTTTGGTTCTATATATTGACTAAAACCATTTATAATAGTTTGAGAAACACTAATAAATTTGTAAATCCACCTAATAATTAAAAAACCCACTTATAGGATGTCTAAACCAAGACACATTATTATTAATATAAGAAACCATAGATTTGTCTATGTTCCTTAATATTCATCCTATATTTCATTCCTTCACGATGGTTCATATAGAGTTTTTTCATTTCCAAAACATATAACATGGGTGATTAAAACTATTTGTAAATAAGGGATCATTATATTTCACAAGTTCTTGATCGAGTCTAGCTTAGTACAGTGTTTTTGGGGTTGTTATCCATAAGTAAATCGGTGTCAAATCAACATACACTTGTAGAATTTTGGTCGGGATGTAATTTCTTGGAACCCACATTCTCTGGCCTTTACTAAAATTATAGTACACTTTCCTATGTCATGAATCATCCTTAAAATAATCATTAGATTCATCTTGAGACATATCCTTGGAAATAGAGCTTGGTTTATCAAAGATGTTTTCTCAACCTAGTTTCTATAGGATAAATAAACCATTTTATTGATACCAACTTTAACAACCCTCAAATCTCAAACAAGGATATTATATCTTTTTAGATGAAATATAATTACATTAAATTAAAAATTAATGTGTTCTATAATAGTTTAGTCCATTTAGAACATTATATGGGAATTTTTAATTTGGTGAAATATATTTATTATTTCCTGCACATATATTCTTATATAGTACTCTTCATATATAATAACTATATGAAACTATTCTTCATAACATGGGGAAAGGATACATAATAAAATGTATGTTAAGATTCTCAGTAATGATTAACATAAGACATAACAATCTATGATAATTTGAATTTATAAGATAACAATATGATTATATGATCATAAAAATGACTTATGAAGTTCATTGTCAACCTATCATAGATCATATACATGAGTCATGGCATAAAACATTATCTTTTACAAAAATATGACCCATAAGTGGGATAAATAATAATAATATCATGAACCATAATATCATGTTATAAAAGTGTTACACCATTATAAATATATATAACCATTTAATATATAATGGTTAACTACAAATACTTTCAATGAGATGGATCAATAATTATCACATGTTTCCAATTGTAGAGTAGGACACAACTATTTCCCATAGTGGATCTGGACACTCCTATTTTCACAAGTGGATCTGGACACACCTTTTTCCCAAAGAGGATCTGAACACACCTATTTCCCATATTGGATCAATCTCTTATACTTGTTTCACATTTTTATCTCAAGAGATATGAAGCTTTACCCAATGCATTAGTGGGATATATATATCCCAACAATAACACAATGAAAATAACACATATGTTTTCAATAATATCATTGAACAATGCTTATATCAAAACCCAAGAAATGAATTGGGTTTCCTATAAATTTTATCAGATCAAAACCTATAGTAAATAAATAGGTTTCATAATTATTTCAACATTTCATAAAAGCATAACCCATGAAAAAATAAGTGGTTTTATAAAAATTTGGTCATGGTATTACCCATGGAAGAGAAAAAAATTTCATAAAAATTATATCCTCGGAAATAATTCATATAAATAATAATAATGGTATCCCTAGTTCATATCCCTATTTCTTCATATGTTACATAAAAGGATGTCATCATTGATGGAAAATTATTTCGAATAATAAATCACTTTGAATGTTTTTTGATAAAGAGAAATATTATTTTAGAAACCAAAATTTAAAACATATTGTTTTTATAAATCCATTTAATTTAATATTAACTTAGATAACTTATAGATGATTTTTAAAGTCATTTAAAATATTTCTTTGGGAAAATGTCTTTGAAATTTGAAAAACACGTTTTTAAAAACAAAAATTTAAAAAATAATTTTTTTAAAAATAACCTTGAAAGAATATAATAGAATATTTAAAAAATAATTTTAAAACATTATATATGAAATTATAGTTTCCTATTTTAGAAACATTAATGAGGTTTTTTATAAAACATTATTTTTGAAGAAAGAGAGTTTTCAATCAAAAAGATGTTTTTTTTAAATTATTTGTTTTTAAATATTGAGTACATAAAGAGAGAGAAATGATATTAAAGCATGTATTCATAGGAAATTACTATACGATAATAGAATTCATGAGTTTGTTGAGATATAGATCAATGGATTTCAGTATTGTAAGCATAATCATAAATAATACCGATAAACGATTGATTTTAACAAAAAACACTAATCACATTAGTAATATTGAATCGTAAGCCCAATGAATGAATAAAATTAAATGAAACAAAAAATATAATTTAAATAAGTACATTCCTGATATAATATTTTAAATTTTATGTATACACACCTCATATAATATGGTAGTGGAATAACATAACTTATTTCCCAAAGATGGAAAATTGAAACAAAAATCCCTTAATGATTTGTTAAATTTTTAAATAAAAAACCCTTAAAAGGAAACTATTAAAATATAAGTGTAAATCATAATAATTTTATATTAATTCCACTTATAAAAAATTCACTCGGATTATGTACACCACATAAAATCAATAGGTGGTGAATAAGACACGTGACTCAGTAAGTAAAATGAGAGACAAAAATTCATTATAGTAAGTATTGACTTACTTCATAGTCACTCAAACCTCCTCTACAGTTAATATAAGATAATAATAAATATAATAAATAAACCTAATTATTCAAATAATTCCATATATGATTTAATAATATAATTTTATTACGTACTTATTAACAATCCCATATTAAAGTCACATTTCGGGTAATAACTAAATTTTTTCATATTTATTTTTACTTTTTATTTTTGAAAATCATAATTTCATCAAGATTTCATTATCTATAGAATTTTAAGAATTAAATAAATATCAGATATTTTTTGTATATATTTAATTATATTAATCCATATAATTTAGTGGTATAAAATAAAATACGTTGTTCTTGGAGATGGTAGGTCATTAATACAAATGAATTTTGTGTCCATTTTCCTTTTGGATTGATAGAAAACAAAATTAAATTGGTTTACATAATATAGAATTATTTTTAATAAACCCATAGTAAATATATTCCATGTAAATTGTGAGAAAATCACATCACTTTATAAGGTGGTAATTCTCTATGCACACGAATGACTTTATCATATTTACAAAAAATGGAAACAATGAAGGCATGCATGATATAATAATTAAATAAGAATAATTATATCATAAATACCATATATAAACAAATAAAACCATCATTATGTGTAGCCTTTAGTGGTGGTAATGGAAAAAATGAATGATATCGGTACCTGAGGTGGTAGTCTAACTTACTCATGAATGAAATTTTCGTAACCCATTTGATTGAACTGGATATGGGTTTAGTTCATTACATAGACACAAAAACATCTAATAATATTTAATATATTAATGTTAATATATAAAAAATTTATAATCATAATTTACATTGGTGGGGGAGGAAATATAATAAAAATTCTCTTTGATTAATGTTACCATTTCTTTAGATATCCGCCTTAGGATTGCATTAAAAGCCACACTATGATGGATTTATACAAAAATTATTGCATCTATAATGAGTTTATGGAAGTTGGTAAGTGTCTTAGGTAGGTATTTGATGAAAAACAATGTTTTGAAGGTATGAATAATAGAGGATAGGGGTATCCATTTAAATGTGGGGAAGAGTACACACATGGTATCTCTAAAATGAAATGAGTGATTCCTTGTTTCTCAATACAAAAAGGGTAGAAAATGAAAAATATATAAAAGTAGTAGTGTAATCGTTAAATTATTTCCATACTATAGTTTTTAGACTAGTGTATAGGTCGTTTTTACCCTTATATTTTAAGTTTAAACCATAGTAAACCAAGTTTTACCATATCCATGATTATTAATTATTAGTGTATTCACTATTAAACTTGATAAAAAATTAATATAAGATTTTTATATATTATATATTAGGTTTATTCCAAATATTTAATCCATTTTTAGAAATTCAATTCACTAAAATAGAAAAAGGTAATTTAAAATTAATCCAACAAACACGAAGAGAATGTAGGGTTTTAATTAGAAAATGTTTAAATGTTTATAATGTTCATATATAATAATACCATATAAAAATAATTAAAATGAACAAATTTTTTTAATTGATTTATAATATATATAATTATAATTTAGAACAATATTTAAATATAAATTAAATTTATAAATAATTTAAATGAAAATACACTATTTAATTTTAATTCGGTATTTTTCACTATTTATAAAAATGAAAATGATCAGAAAAATAGTAAAAAATATACCTTAGATAAATTTTTTACATTCAATTTAAAAAAATATATTTTTTCTTATAAAATTTATTTTCTAAAATTTTGAAAATTTAATTTCAAAATTTTTGAGATCATGAATACATTACAGATTTTTAAGAAAAATATAGTTTTATGCCTAATATTGTAGTAAATTTTTTCTCACCACCAGAAAAAAATAAGATGAATATTTAAAATATTATATGATATATAATATATATATTTCATTAAAATAGTTTTCTAAAAGTTATTTATTTACTTTATTATGGAAAAACATGTTTCTGTAAAAAAATAGTTTTCTAGGAAAGGATTTATATTGTTTTCAAATGGTAATAATTTTTATTTATAATTAATTGGTCAACAAAAAAATCATTACCAAATTTTATCATAATTTACATAATACTATTCACACCCTCTATTACAATGTCTAGGTGATAATGACCATATTAAATAATAATATTTTCATTGTATGACATGTTTCACATAAGTGTAGTGTTGCATGTAATATAGATTAATCTCGGTCTTGCGGAATTAATGCTAATATCATAGTTAAATATAATGAAAAATATATAAAATATTAATTAAAAAACTATTTCAAATTTATTTTGGGCATTTCAAGTCTTACGGAATTCAAATTGATGAAGGGAAGAAGATTTAATTTCATTCATGACTAAAAATATGGTAAGAGTCCCTAAGAGGAATAACTTAATAGAATTGGAGGATGCTTCATATAAGGAGAATTAGGGGATAGGTAGAGAATTTTCAAATGATAGATGAAACCATGGATTACCCTGATTAATGTAAAATATGGGTCTCATAGTCATAGATAATATATTAAGGTAGACACCTCATTGGAAATATATGTTTAGTAATGCCTGACTTTTAGATACCCATAACTAATTTTATTATTTAGTGAAAATTAAAATAATGGGGATTTAATTTTTTTGTATCGAAGAATATAAAACCTCGATATTTAAAATTATGTATTCCATTAAGTCCTAATATTGTTGTTAGCATATGATACACACAATATAAAACCACATCAAACCACCAAACAATATATAGCTATTAAAACGTACACATATAAACAGTGGTTAAACATAGTTATAACCAAATTGTAAAATATATGTATAAATATAAATAACGGTCAATATTAATACTATGAAATTTGTTGGAATTCAATTAGTATATCTAAAATGTGATATTTATAATATTTTTTATATTCTCCATTTTAAGATAAAATATATATTATGGATAATGTATATTATTTAAATTAATAAAAGTTTAACAAATATATCATTTTTAATTTATAGTATATTAGAATGAGAATAGTTAATATTATTAAATGGTTATTTTCCTTTTAAAATAGTTTTTATTTTAATTTTATGGTTTTATAGTTAAATTTACAAATATTATAATTTTAATTTGAGAAAATAATATTTATTTTTACATTTGGTATGTAAATATTATCTTAATATGGATTTTGTTATTTTTATAAAATAATTTATTTTTAGTTGAATAGTGAAAAATAATGTTTTTACTGAACTATATATTTTATAAATTTACTATTATATAAACAAGACATAAAAATTAATAAAACCTTCTAATTTTTCAAATTTTTATTTATGTGGTAAATAATAAATTTTAAAATACAATAAGGGATTTAGAAAGACAATGTCTAAAATTCTATGAAATTAATTAATATCATCCAATAACAAATAATTTTTGATATTTTCATTTATTAAATATTATTTGTTCGAAATATATTTTGGATTTATTTCAAAAAAAATTGTTTTTTATAATAAATTAATATATTGCATGAAAATAAAAATGATTGATAATTTTATATTATAAATCATCATTCTTGTATAATTATTGCATTTGTTGTCAATAGTTAAATTTGTGTTCAGAAGATTTGATAATTATACTTGGAGGTTTGTTATGGATTCATGAGGGGTAGTTTTATTTAATTCTTGATTAAGAATCTTTGTATACTCATAAGATGTTTGATCTAATTCCTCGTTTTATGGAAAAAGAATCATGAGGAAATATCTTGAAGAACTTGAGTGTATATGTTCAAGAAAATGTGACAAATTTATTGTTATGATTGATAAGATAATAAAAAATGTAAATAAATAAAATTGTTGGGGGATGAATGTGAAATGCATAATATATCTATATATATATATGTGTGTGTGTGTGTGTGTGTTCTTAAGTGATTGAAAACAACTGGAATATAGTTAAAGAGGTTTTGAAACTACCTAACCCCAGAATCTAAGAGACGGTGCATTATTTTAACACATTGTAATGATTACAAGGAATCAAGTCCCGAAGGACCAATCAATTTTGAAGTCTTAGAAACAAGATACATAAATAATTTCAACATTAAAAACTAATAATAAAAACAACACTAATTTATTCCATTAGAAACATCAAAGTTCCTTAGATTATGAATGCAAGTCCCTCATAACTAACTTCTTCATATACTAAGAAAATGAAACATAAGAAAGGGGTGAGCTCAAATGCTCAGTAAGAGTAAGAAATACAGAGGAACATAACATAAACATTAGGCTTTGTGAATAATTAAAAACACATACCTTTACAAGTAATAAACCTAACCACTTTATGGCAGGGACATGTTCTGAGTAAATCATGCAATAATAAAAAATAGTCATAGGTATTCTACTAGTAAAATAACAACATGAAACATTATCAAATCGGGAATGGCCTCATCCAATTCCATGTATAATTTTCTCATGATACCTACCAATGAATTGTGGAGCTATAGTGGTCTCCACCCATCACATACTATGTCCAAAACATTCCTTATATGAAAAGGTTGAAACATAAAAAAACATTCTTATTAAAACTAGCATTCTAAATGTCAATACTTTAATCAAAAACTATGAATGGAATAAAAATAGCACATCCATAGATAAACATAACTCATTAAATATAGTATGGAAGATTTTATTATAATATATTATCCTTAATTGAGAATACTGAATGAAATTGACATACATGAAGATAATCATCAAAACTATATGAGAGAAATATCCCCCTTTTCTTGTAAACATTTAAAAGTCACACTATTTATCAAGAAGCCATTTAAAATAGATTTTTGAATCAATGTTCCTCATACCACTTTGAAACTATTAAAAGGAAATTTAATTTTAAAACATATATAAATCCTTAAAACTATTTTTAAATATGGACATTAATAAGAAATACTTACAAGAATAAATCTTTAAAACATTTAAATAATATTTTAGTTAGAGTTCTTAAGGAAAATAGATACACCTGAATGAAAATAAATGAGGTAATAAAAACATTAAAATATCCTGAGAATAAAGGTATTCAGGATATAATATGTCAAAATACATTTTATACACCATATAAAATTGAATTAGAATATAACAACAAAGAATCCCTAATGGAATGTAAATTGAGATGAAAACACTTATAAGGAATGCATACTTAGTTTAATGATAAATCAATGACATAATTATGTGTAAAAAATATAAATACACTCTATATGATTGGATATTTTTTTTAAATCAATCATTGGACATTCACAAATATTCTTGAGAAAACAACACCAATGAAATTGATGTTTAACTCAATGAATGGAAATTGAGTTAAGATTACATTTATCAAGTTCATATCAGTGAATTGAGAAATTATAAATGGAGTGATTATGTGTATCAAAATTACATTGACACAAAGGAGAGTGTAAATTAATATATAAATAACAAATAGAAATTAGACACATAATCTTGGAGAAAAATAATCAATGAAGTATTCATAAAGCCCAATGAGTGGAGATTAGAATTTCAAATTTTCATACCGATTTGTAACTCATGAAACATACACCCCATGAAATGAGGATAATAAAATGAAGTTGTAAATTCTATTTGGAGTTCATGACACATTCCATGTATCTATCATAAGAAATTGAATACCTAATTTTTCATAAGTACCATACATAGAGGTCATACATGTAGAGTGATAATTTTATTATGAGTAATAATAGGTCGATATTTTGGATCATAGAGGGAATGTTCATCAAACAAAAAACTCATCAGGTAATTGTTTTTTTGGGAAATCATAACAATAAGGAAGCTTCAAAGTAACTTGAGTATGTGATAAAGAATATGTTTCTTCATTTTTCGTATCATAATGATAGACTATATTGGTAAAAATCCATATAATGGGGTAAATTTAATAAACATAGATATTATGACACATTTCTCTTTAAATAAATTTCATTGATTTCCTTCTTTCCAGGTATCAGTAAAATAATCCATTGATAACCTATTAATGTAATATTATGTGAAAATTATATAATTTTTAATTCATGATGATGGAATTATCTTAGGTTTAAATATTTTTATTTTTCTAAAAAGATAAATTTTCCGGTGAATTGGAAAGAATTATGATTGTTATATCTTCAGCATTTATTTTAAATGAAAAAGTCCCATAATTCTTGTAATTTAATCCAATATTACCGTCATTCTACTTTATTTATAAATAATTTTATTAATTTTATTTGTATGTTCATTATACTGAATTTTTCTATGAGTTAATTATGTGGACTAAAAAATATATATCTCCTAAAAGAAATTTTTGTTTATGGTTTCATATAAAATTCATTTATTCCATTTCTATGAATTAAATTTGATGAAATTAAATTCATATTGATAATTAGGTTGTTTAAATTTGGAAAATATTTCCCTTTTCCAGTAATTATAAATAATAAAAATGGCAAAATAGATCACATTGGTAATTTGTAAATTAGGTAATTAAGGTTAAAAACTAATTTGAAAAGGAAATAAAGTTTCTTAAACAAATTATTTTATCTTATTTAATGAAAAATTTTCAACTATTTCTATCCATGTCTTGAAAATATGGCGACATGGTTATATATTTCATTGATATTGAATGTTATTTTATTTTATGAATATATGAAAAAAATGTCACACTCTTGAATTTAATAACTCAAATATTTCATCCATGAATTTTTTTTAAATTTTTATTTAATGAATAATTTCCCTAAATACATACACAAAGATGACATAATATTTATTCACCTAATTAAAAAAACAATAAATTAATTTAAAAATGCTAAAATTAATAGAATTCGGATAAATTATTGGTTTCCCAAAATTTTGTTGATATATATGATATATTGTGTATGTGTAAATGTATTATATTCAAATTACATATTTTTCATGATTTATGTAATGTCAAATTAAATAAAAAATGTCAAAATTTAAATTAATGATATTTTATGAAAATAATTATTTATTAAATTTATTCAATATATAAAAATAATCACATTGGAAAAGCGGGTAATTTATTGTCTAAAAGATCATCCCATGACCATTAAAATCCAATTTTAACATTGTAAAAAAAATTAAAACCCTTTAATATTTTAAACATCATTACCATAGTTAAGGAAAAATTTGGTTAATCATGGGGTTAATCTAAATGATAAGATTTAAAATGATTTTTAATACTATATAATTTTATTTTATGATTATATTTAGACAATATATTCAATAAATTCAAATATATTCTATTTCAGAACCATTAGAAATGATTTATACACATATTTTATTATAATATCTCATAAATTTCTAAAAGTTCCCCTACCCAGAATTATAAAAGGAAACCCCTTGCCTATTTTATTTACACCACATTGACCCATAAATCTAAAAAAACCCTAAAAATTACTCTTATAAACAAAGTTATATTATTCATGGATGTACCAGTCTTCCCAAAAGGAAAACAATAGGTCCCTTATGAGGAGATCATTTAATGAAGAGGTAATCATTTTTTTCCGAGAACATTCGTTTATGTTCCTCTTTATCCAAATTCAATCAAGTAATAACCATGAAAATAATATAAAACCAATATCTTTCATACACTGTTATGTTTTTATGTTGATGAAATATTATTTATTCATCTATTTCTCCATTAAATGGTATACATATACCATAACTCATGTGTACAACAAACAACCACCTCATGAATTTATGTTATTTTATTTTTATTACAAAATCACAAGGATTATTATAAAGATAGAAATAATGAATATATACAATATTTATGAATTTTTTATTCTTATATGATTATAATATAGCATATACCTTCTTAGCATCAATTCTATTAGAAAATGATGATGTTATATGTGTGTACATATGGACTACCACTTCCACGAAGTAATGTAATTCATTTTTCATTTTCGATTTACATGGATGGTAATAAGGATAGATTTAAAAAATATATATAATTTAATAATTAATATTTAATGGTTGATTATTATATATCTATACTTTTAATTTTTATTATATATTTGAAACAATGTTTATGAATATGTATGGCCTACTATCTCTAGGAATTATTTAATTCATTTATCTATATCTACTTTTTTTGTTGACTATAAATAAATTTATAATTTAGGTATATTGTATTTATATCATTATTAAAATTATATATATGATCTAATAATAATAAAAGTATAAAAAATGTGGCCATTGAATCAAAATATGCCTGAAAAATGAACCAGTTACACACAAAACTATGATAACAAAAAACATTGTTAAAAAACATGTGATACAATGTAAATAATGAATAATAAAAGATATTATAGATATATATATATATATATATGTTTTTTGTTTATATATATAATAAATCAATTATTGTTATATAGGAGCTTAAAAGAACTTATTAGGTAAATAAATCATTCGTTAAGAGATTTCATCTCAATTTCCACTTCATTGAGAGATATTTGGAAATGTGCACAAATTAATTTTTTTTGGAGTATATAATTCCATTTATATGAATTTAACATGAATATTTATTTTATTATAATGATTTAACATAATTTTCATGTCACTATTTCATGTTGTTATAATTTTAAAGATGCCAAAGATATAAGAATTTCTTATGCATTATTATTTTCTTTTGGATTGATTATATTTTTATTGATTAAATATAATAACATTTCCATCAAATGATCAACATATTTTCTTATCCTATGAATATTAATGTATATTCCATATTTTTTTCCAACCTTTTATCTCTTTGTAAATTTAATCATGAAAATAAATGCTTAAAATAGATTGTTATCTTGTTTATCTTTTTAATCGGGTATAGTTTTATTTTAAATTAATATTTATCATTTTTTAAGAAATAATTTTTATTTAAACAATTTATTTACTAGATACATTTTATGTTATCCTTGAACATTACAAATATGTCAATTTGTACCTATTAATTTTATCAAAAAGTATTGTTTTCAAATTTTATTACAAAAGTCAAAAGAAATGTATCTTTTTAACCAATTTATTGTAAAAGGATTTTCTATCCACCATAACCATTTTTCAACACAGAAATTCTTTTAAATTAATTCATTATTTTTAAAAGAAATTTTTTTTAATTAATTATTAGGTTATGGTTTTTCTTCAATTGTCCATTAATATCAAAGGACATTATTTTATTTCAAAACATGTTTTGCCAACTTATTTGTAATCATTTTTATTACTTATTATTTTTTTGATGATTAAATTTATTTTGAAATATTCACTTTCATGTGATCATCTTTTGGATGTTACATATCTCTTAAATAGATATATTCTTTATATCATGGATATGATTATATTCAAAACCTCATACAATATTTAGATATGGTGTTTTACTATGAATTTAATTTGATTAATTAGAGAGATTTGTATGTTATATATTCATTTCTCAATTCAAATATTTGTTGATAAGGAATATTTTTTTAATTAAATGTATCTTTTAATTTATGAGGAAGTAATTCAACATGAAAATATTGGTGGGGCTCAGTTATAGATCATCCCTCGTTGCATTAATGGGTCTTATGAGACCAATCAATTAACTAGACTCATTTAAATGAGTTTTTTTGTTATATATATTTTGTAAAGTCAAAGAATTTATGTGGAAATTTTTTTCATAAATACATGGGTATTTTACGAGTCTGCATAAATTTACGGCGGTTGATTTCGAGGCACGGTGTGCCTGGAATCAATTTTTGAAGTTTGGTTCGGGTACGTTCAATAAATATATGAGTTGGATTTTATAACTTTTGAACCGGTTATCAGAATTAAAATTTGAGGGCATCGTTGAACTTGATGTGTCGGTATTCTCTTAATAAGGTTTTCGCCTCGACGAAAGATGGTCGAGATTGGAATATTGTTTTGGGGTTTTTAATACTGTTAAATAAAAATAAGTGTTATAGTTTATTTTTATTTTTGAGGTGGTTAAAACCTCCAAGATGTGGTTAGGTGTGGGGGCCACCACACCATAACCTCCCATGAGAGGTTATGGTGGTGGGGCACACCCTAGGTTTTAACACCTCTTATCAATTATTGATGTGGGGACCACCCGAGGATGAAACCATTGGACTCCCCATTTATAGAGCCACCGCCCATGAATCCTCTTGAACTCCCTCAATTAAATTTATGCCTACACACAAGAATTAATTAAGTGGATCCCCCTAAATTAATTCTCCATTTTAATTCTTTCTGCCAAAAATTTAATAAGATGTGATATTTTATTATTGTTGGGGTGGCGTAATGTTTTGGTTGGAGTTTAGGGAGGAGAAGAACTCTCCCACGAAGAATGCGAGGAACACCATTTTCTACTTCGTCACCTCCAGACTCTCATCCGTGTACAACAGATATACTCTTCTTTTTTTGACCCATGAGATTAAGTTGCGAGGGCTTGACAAACGGGGTGAATGAAGAATCCACTTCCACCCTCTTCTCACGACTTCGTCAACGATCATTGATAAAAGAGGTAGGGGATGTTTTTCGATCGATTTTTACCCTACATTTTTTGTCATTGGTTGTGATCTTTGAGGCTGATTGTTACCACTCTAGCACGAAGGGTGTGGGATGAACAAACTTGGCCTAACCACCCTCGGTTTTTCTTCCATTAATGACGACAGTGGTGATGCAACAATACCACCGGAGGATCTGACTAAAGTCGATGGACTACGGCGGAGCAACGACGGCTGGTGACGGGCCGACCTCGAAGAAATTGGAAGTGTAAGGCTGCCAGGTCGATGAAAGGGTGTGGCACCGCCGTGCCGCACGGAGGAGGAGGGGGATGAGGCCTGGATGGCTTGCAGTGGAAGGGCGCAGAGATGTCGTGCTACGTGGAGGTAGAGTGCCACATCCAGGGTGGGTCGTGGCGGAGGGTTTCTCCGCCATCGCACCATGTGGAGGAGCAGTACCATGACACCATCACGCCGCGACGGAGGAGCTTGGAGCGGCCGATGGTGGGCCGACCACTGGTGATGTATAGCAGCTAGCCGCACGAACAACCGAGAGGAGCAGGACCAATGCCATGTGGCACTGGTTTAGATCCCCACCTGAACAGCTAAGCCATTCGGGACCCAGGGGGAAGGATGGCCTCCCCCCTGGATGTGGCTAAGGTGGATCCCCATGGGCCGCTGAGCTGTTGGGCCGCCGGGCCGGAGGCATCGCGGGCCGTCAGGCTGCCCTTGGGCTGGGCCACCATTTCGAGCTGGGCCACACCCTCGTGACGGGCTACCCCCTTGGACCGGGTCAGACTCCGATCCAGAATCGGATCGGGCCGAGGCAGTTCGACTGGGCCGGACCGGTCCAAGACCCGCTTTGGCAGGTTTTCACATTTTTGTCCATATCTTGGGCTACCTGTGTCAGAATGACGAACCGCCTACGGCGATGGAAATTAGGGAGAGAGATAGTTCTTTTGGCATACCCAACTTGAGGTTTGTACACATTTGGGGTACGGTTGGGTTGGTTTAAACCTAAAAACCAACCGGGCCCCTAGAACAGAAATGCCAATAACTCACAGACTAGGCGTCCGATTGACGTATCGTTTGTTGCATTGAGATCTCAATGACGAGGTGGAACTTTGTGGTAGTAATACATGGGAATTCGTGACAGTTGGAATATCGACCTGTAGCTCATGGATCAGATCCTCCCGGAGACAAGTAAGCAGAGTATGATGACCTAGTAGCTGGTTGATACCTGACGATTTTTGACCTTTCGACTCAGAGTTTTTCGACTAGCCCAGTGGAAAGCGCGTATGTGTGATACAGTAGACCCACAGTGGTTAGCACCTCTGTGTGATGTAGTGGACCCATGGTACTCGACAGGAGAATTACCTCAGTAGTCTATGAGGGGGAGCACGCCTGTGTGACGTGGCAGACCCACAATGGGGAGTGCCTTTGTTTGACACAGTAGACCCACGGTACAAGACAGGAGGAGTACCACAACATTCAAGGAGAGTGGGGAGCACCTCTGTGTGACACGGAAGGCCCACAATACTCTATATAGGAAGAGTACACCAGCAGCTTAGGTTTCATCAGTTTTAATGGGAGTGTTACTTATTACCACCCCAAAAATAAAATCATGGTTTTGAGCTGAGTCATTGAATTTTTTGATTTCCTCATGATTGAGATGGGTTACTAGAAAACATTGGTATATGTTTGGGCATATAACTAATTAATTTTTTTCCGTAGATTTCAAAATTTGTGGTTTATCCTTGTTGGATTTTGTGAGAATATGAGGGTCATGGGGTCCCTACTGAGTATCGTTATACTCAACCCTGCATGAGCTATGCCCACACCTCATTGTGTTGGTTGTAGATTACGGTCAGCACTGACATAGGTAGAGAGTATCAAGATTGGACGATACCCGGAGGTGGACCACTCGGCGTGACATTACACAGAGCAGACGGTCTGATGTGGAGTGTTGAGAAGGCCATCTGTACCAACCCTTCAGGTAGGAACCCATCAAGACGACCTAGTAGCTTCTTTACTTTCTTTTAGTTGTACTGTTATATTTAAGTGGTATTGTACATTAGTTTTGGGGTTGTATTTTCGGCCCCTTTACTCTCATCACTCTCTTTTGTATGCAGTTTCACTTAGTATTTTACTTCCAGTTGCGTACTCTGTTGTGTTTGTTTCAGTTTATAAATGCAATGACTTCCTAGTTTCGGGTTTTACGCCTTTGGTGCTAGTCGCCATCCCATGGCTTAATGAAGGTGGGCTTGGGGTAGTCACAATACGGGCCCTAGGGGAAGGGTTGTGACAAATTGGTATCAAAGGAGTCAGTTCTACCACAAAACATATAACTCTGATCATTCTTTTCTGTGAAGCAATAGTGTTAAGGGTGATAAGTGAGGTTTTCAGTTCAGGGAGTCTAGTGTTTTTGCGGGTGGTTGACGTGTCCATACAACAAGACTCTGACTACTGATTTCCAACTTAGTTCATGAAAACACAAATTGCGTACATGTATTTAAAAGTTTTCTTTAGTAAGCTCAACTAGGTCAGCTCACCATGTATAATCGTTTGACCGTGATGTATCCATCTATTTCAGGACGCCTCCCCATAGAGCCCTGATAGTCATACGATTTGATAGCCCACCGAGGGATGATGCCTTGGTACAGGGCCCTTTACAAGTAGAGGAACCAACGGTACCACTTCCCGTTGGGCCACCGATGCAACCAGCCCTAGCAACATACGATGCACACCGCTTGATCGCATCACATGAGTTCTAGTGCCAGAGGACACCTAGGTTCCCGGGAGAGACAGACCCATAGGTGACTGAGGATTGTCTGGAAGCTGTGGGGAGAGTCTTCAGGAGGGTAGGGACACCAGCAGACGTTATGGTGACCATTGTTGCGAGTCTCTTTCAGGCAGCAGCTGGCAGATGGTGGAGCCTGATGCTCTAGGTGCATGACGAGGTGACACTACTCTGTATAGACATTGAGATCCTTTTCCAGGTGGAGTTTTTACCAACCACCCTTCGAGCGGTACGAATATAAGAGCTATTGGATCTACTGTAGGGTAGCATGAATGTAGCTCAATACTCTTCCAGGTTCACCGACCTCTCACTCTGCTCCATAGAAATGGTACGAGACCCATTCTTTAGGGCCCGGACCTTCGAGCAGGGGATCAGGTGAGAGATAATGGCATCGATGATCTCCCACAGCATCCCTACATAGGTGGGGGTGTTATAGAGTAACATTCTAGTGGAGAGTTTCCTTGTTGAGAAGTCACCACCAGCGAGATCCACTACTAGTCAATATGCCGCAAAGTCTTGTGCAGTTGGTAGTAGACAGATGACTTAGAGGTCCAAGAGGACCTGACCCATGGGTGGATGACCGCATGACTCAGGATCAGTTGTTCGGGGCACCCGGGGCAGTGATATATATTCCAGGAGCCGACAGTGCTACTCATGCGGTGGGAAGGGTCATATGGCTCATGACTGTCCGACCCGCCATTCAGATGACCAACAGACAGTTGAGGGACCTCCCAGGAAGAGGTAGAGGTTCACTCGAGGTAGTCCTTGGGTAGCATGAGGACGTTGCAGAAGATCTGGTCGAGCAGTTGGTGGTGGACAATGTTATGAGGTGCTCCCACCACCACCACCAGGATGACCACCCCTACTGTAGGGGACTGGGAGATAGGGGAGAGCTAAGTTTCAGGCAGCTGAGGATTATGACCATGGTTCTCCGAAGATTATCCGAGGTACTATCTGTGTCTACTCCACCTAAGCTGCAGTTCTTATAGACACAGGTGTCAGTCACTCATTCATTGACATGGGTGTCGGCAGTGTGAGCTTACTCTAGGAGGAGAGAGACTTGGTTGGGATCTCCGCATAGTGGCGTCGAGCATTTATGACGTCATCTTGGGTATGGACTGGTTGTCTACAGTTCCTGCTCAGATTTTCTGTATTAGGCAAAAATTGTGGTGTATCCGCACAGATGGGACCAAGTTCACCTTCACTGGAAAGAAGGGAACCTTTGTAGAACATGACAGACTTACTCAAAGGAGGGTGCAGCTGATCACTCACTAGTGGGCTTGCCTTACCCATAGAGAAATTGATGTGGAGAGTCTGAATTATCCTCTAGTGGTGGACCAGTATGCGGATGTTTTCCATGATGATGTTCCAAGACTTACTCCTCACAGAGAGGTGGACTTTTACGTTGACCTATACCCCGGGACAACACTAATATCTACTACAGCATATTGGATGGTTTTTTTTGAGCTTCGCGAGATGAGGGTACATCTAGAGGACTTGCACCAAAAGCGATTCATTCGGCCCTATGTTTATCCTTGGGTAGCACCGATTCTATTCTCCAAGAAGGTCGATGGGAGTCTTTGGCTTTATGTCGACTACCATCAGTTGAACCAGGTGATCGTGAAGATCAAGAACCCACTTCTGAGGATTTACGACCTCTTTGATCAGCTGAAGGGATCATGGGGGTTCTCAAACATAGACCTCAGATCAGGCTATCATCAGCTCAGTGTTTGAGACAAGGATGTGAATAAGACGTCCTTTAGATGTCGGTATGGCCACAACGAGTTCTTGGTTATGCCCTTCAGCATAACTGACTCTCCAGTAGAGTTCATGTGTCTCATGAACAGTATCATCCAGCCATACCTATATCTCTTTTTCATGGTCATCATCAAAGACATTCTAATCTACTCGACTACTGAGGAGGAGCATGCCTACCATTTGCAGGTAATATTGGATACACTCTAGGAGAACCAGATTTATAGTAAGCTCTCGAAGTTCCAGTTTTGGATTTGAGAGTTTCACTTCTTGTGACATGTCATCTCGGAGGCTGGAGTTGCAGTAGATCCAATGAAGATTGAGGTGGTACTTTCTTGGGAGCCACCCAGGAGTGTGATGGTGGTATGGAGTTTCTTGGGCTTGGATGGATACTACCAGAGATTTATTCCAGACATCTCTAGAGTTGTGGAAACTCTATCAACCTTGACGAAGAAGGGGAAACCCCACGTGTAGTTAGAGAGATACTCGTAGAGTGTTCAGAAGCTGAGGTAGAGGCTGACTAGTGCCCCCATCTTGAGGCTTCTTGAGGAGGGCATAGGGTACATAGTTTACTACGATGCATCAGGGACCAGAAATGGGTGTTTCCTGATGTAGGAGTGAGTTATGAACGGGTATGTTTCTCGTTAGCTGAGACAGCATGAGAAGAACTAAGCTACCCATGACCTGGAGTAAGTAGAAGTAGCCTTCACCTCGAAGATGCGGCGACACTATCTGATGGGAAAATGATTTACCATGTACTATGATCACAAGAGACTCATGTATATCTTCTCTCGGAAGGACCTGATCCTGAGACAGTGGCGATGGATTGGGTACCTCTAGGACTATGAATTGGGGATAGTCTATACCCCTGGGAAGGGGAACTTTGTAGCAGATGCTCTTAGCAGGAGGACTGGTATTCAACTGCTAGGAGAAGTGACAGAGAAACTGGCTGTTTCTCAGATATCCTTTGCAGATAGTGATGGGTCAGCCTATTTGCAGTCTCTTACAGTCACTCCTCCACTTCTTCTACGAGTCAGGGAGGCGCAGCATGGGGACACTGACTGCGAAATACAACGTGCTCAGATATCCACAGCGAGGAACTTGATGGATTTTATGAAGGTGGGGAGCATGAATTATCTTTAGAAGATGTACCATGGTATAATTTTCACTTCAGGAGTAAGTGTTTAGGGAGTTCCAAACTTCCCCTCAAGAGGTACATCCAAGAGTGTAAAAGATGTATCAGGACCTTCAATGACAACATTGGTGTACATGTTTGAAGAAGGCGGTAGCAGATTTTGTCTCACGGTGCTTCACATTTCATCATGTGATGGTAGAGAACCAGGTTCCAGCTGACTTGGTTCATCCCTTGAAGGTCCCAGAGTGGAAGTGGGATGGGATATCAATGGACTTCGTGACAGGTCTTCCCCGTACTTCTAGGAGTCATGATTCGATATGGGTAATCATTGACTAACTCACCAAGTCAGCCCACTTCCTAAATATCAGAGAGTAGGGCTCAACAAAGAGCTTGGGAAGCCTCTTTGTGAAGGAGATTATGCATTTACACGGTGTACCTTTCTCGATTTTCTTTGACCGTGATGCACAGTTCACTTTCCAACTATGGAAGGGGTTGCATGAATCTTTCAAGACATAGCTCTGCTTGAGCACCGCCTTCCATCCTCAGACAGAAGGACAGACTTAGAGGGCCATTCAAACCCTCAAGGAAATTCTCTAAGCTTGTTTCCTCGACTTTGGTCATAGTTGGGAGGATCAATTAACATTGGTATATTTTCCCTACAACAACAGCTATCACTCCACCATCGGTATGGAACCTTTTGGGGCATTGTATAGGCGACCTTGCAGATCACCTTTGTGTTGGACAGACCCAGGGGAGTCTTTACTGGTGGGACCAAAGATGGTACAAGTTACCATATAGAAGGTGTAGATCATCCAGGAGCGAATGAAGACTGCACAGAGCAGACAGAAGTCCTATGCTGATAGGAGGTGGAGACATATATATTTTGACGATGGAAACCACGTTTTCTTACGTGTCTCACCTTGATTAGGTCTATGGAAATTTGGCTGAGGCGACAAGTTATATCTATGATTCGTCGGACCTTTCCAGGTCCTTAGTAGAGTAGGTGAGGTGTCTTACTGCTTAGCTCGTCCACCTCAGTTGCACCGGGTGCACAATGTTTTCACATATCTCAGCTAAGAAGATATGTGCACGACCCTTCCCACGTCATAGATCATGGAGAGCAGGACATCGATGATGGGGCTACTTTCACAAAGGTTCTAGTATAGATTGAGGATCGATAGTATTGGGTCCTATGTGGATGTTCAATACCTCTGGTGACTGTTCACTGGCAGCACGGGAACCTCCAGGAGAGCACATGTGAGCAGGAGGCTCTGATGCGTGCTCTTTACCCCCATTTGATCCCATTTTTCAATATGTAGCTTATAGGTACGTAAAGACCTAAGGTGGGGAGAATGTAAAGAACCATAATATCTGTGGAATTTTTTTCATAAATACATGGGTATTTTAGGAGTCCGCAAAAATTTACGGCACTTGATTTTGAGACCCGGTGTGCCTGGAATCAACTTCTGATGTTTTGTTCGGGTACGTTCAGTAAATGTATGAGTGGGGTTTTATAAATTTTGAACCAATGATGAAAATTGAAATCTGAGTGGACCATGGAACTCATAGTGCCGATATTCACTTAAGAAGGCTATTGCCTCGATGAAAGATGGTAGAGAACAGAAGATTGTTTTTGGCATTGTTAATAATGTTAAATAAAAATATGTTTTAGCTTATTATTATTTTTGAGGTATTTAAAACCTCCAAGAGGTGGGTAGGGGTGGGGGCCACGACACCATAACATCCCATGATAGGTTTTGGTGGTGGGGCCCACTTGAGTTTTAAACACCTCTTGTCAATTAGTGAGGTGGGGACCACCTGAGGATGAAACCCTTGGACTCCTTATTTATGGATCCACAGCCCATGAAACCTCTTGAACGCCCTTAATTAAATTTGTGGCTACACACAAGAATTATTTATGTGGATCCCCCCTTAATTAATTATCCATTTGAGTTCTTTATACCAATAATTTAATAAGATGTGATGTTTTATTATTGTTGGGGTGACATAATCTTTAGGGTAGAGTTTGGGGAAGATAAGAACTCTCCAATGAAGAACACGAAGAATTCCATCTTCGACTTCGTCACCTCCAGACACTCATCCTCCAATGACGAATATCCTATTATTTTTCTGACGCATGATATTATGTTGCAAGAGCGTGATGAACGTGGCGAACGACGAATCTACTTCCACCCTATCCCCATGACTTTGTCAAAGATCATCGACAAATGAGGTAGGGGATTTTTTTCGATTGAGTTTTACCTTCTGTTCTTCATTGTTGGTTGTGATCTTTGAGGATAACTATTACCACGCTAACATGGAGGGAGCGGGCAGAAAAAACACAGCCCGTCGCCCTCTATATTTCTTCCTTTAATGATGATGGTGGCAGCACAACAATACCGCTGGAGGAGCGCACTATGGTCGATAGACCGCAGAGGAGCAACGGCGGCCGACAACGGGCCGACCACGAAGAAATCAACAGAACAAGGCCTCCAGGTTGCCGAAATGGTGTGCCACCACCGTGCCACGCAGAGGAGGAGGGGGCTGCGGCAGGCTGAGCTGCAGCGGAAGGGTGCGGTGTCGTCATGCCATGCGAAGGAGCAGAACCTCTATGCTGTCACACAGCGACCAAAGAACCAGGAGCAGCTGACGACGGGCCGACCGCCAGCGATACGGAGTGGCTGGTTACTCGGCCAACCAGGAGGACCGGGACCCAGCGGGTCCCCTGTGATCTGGACCATTGACAGGTGGCACCAGTTTGGGTCCCCACCCGAATGGCTAAGTCGTTCGAGAGACAGGGGAATGCAGCTTCCCCCTGGATGATGCTGAGGTGGACCCCCCATGGGCCGCCGAGCCGCCGGGCAGCCGGGCCGAACCCAGTGTGGGTCGACGGGCCGGACCCAGCGCGGGCTGACCGATCCGGACCTAGCGCGGGATGCTGGGATGCCCTTGGGTCGGGCCGCCCCTTCGGGCTAGGCCACACCCTTAGGCTGGGCCACCCCATCAGACTGGTTCAGTCTCCGGTCCAAATCCGGGTCAGGCTAGGTCAGTTCAACTAGGTCGGACCAGACCCGGAATCGATTGGGCATGTTTTCACAATTTCACCCTTATCTTGGGCTACGGGTGTCCGATTGACGAACCGCCCACAACGATGGAATTATTGGAGCGAGACGGTTCTTTTGGAATTCCCCACATGAGTTTTTGACATAGTGGGGTATGGTAGGGTTGGTTTGAACCTAAAAACCAACCAGGCCCTTGGAACAGAAATGTCAATAACTCAGAGACCAGGCGTCTGATTGACGCACTCTCTATTGCATTGATATCTCTATGACGAGGCGGACCTTTGTGGTTCTTCTACATAGGACTTCATAAAAATTGGAATATATACTGGTATCTCATGGAGCGGAACCTCCTAGAGATGAGCAAGTAGAGTATGGAGACCTAGTAGCTGGCTGATACCTAATGACTACTGACCTTTCAACTTGGAGTGTTTTGACTATCCCAGTGGGAAGCATCTCTGTGTGATGCGGCAGACCCATAGTGGGAACCACCTATATGTGATGCAGTAGACCCACGATACTCAATAGGAGGAGTACCTCAGCAGGCTACGGAAGGGAGATCCTCTGTGTGATGCGGCATACACACAGTGGGGAGCACCTCATTGTGATGCAACAAACCCACGATACTCGATAGGAGGAGTACCACAACAATCCAGGATAGTGGGACGCACCTCTGTGTGACGTGGTAGGCCCACATTACTCTATGGAGGAAGAGAACACCAGCAGCCGAGGTTTCATCAGTTTGTCTGGGAGTGTTACTTGTTACCACCTCTAGAATAAAATCCTGGTTTTGAGCTGAGTCAATGAATTTTTTGATTTCATCATGATTGAGATGAGTTACTAGAAAACATAGGTATATGTTTGGGAATATACCTAAGTAATGTATTTTCCGTTGATTTTCAGATTTTGTGGTTTATCCTTGTTGGATATTGTGAGACCTTGAGGGTATTGGGGTCCCTAATAAGTATCGTTATACTCACCCCTAAATGGGCTATGCCCGAACCTTGTTGTGTTGGTTGCAGATGACAAATAGTGCTGACTAAGGTAGAGAGTAGCAGGACTGGACAATACCCAGAGGTGGACCACTCGTCATGATGGTACACGGAGCGGACGGTTAGACATGGAGTTCTGAGGAGGCCATATGTACCTACCATTCATGTAAGAACCCTACAGGATGACCCAGTAGTTTCTTTACTTTCTTTCAGTTGTACTGTTACTTTTCCGTTGTATTGTACTTTACTGTTGGTCTTGTATTTTCATCCCCTTTACATTCAGCGCTCTCTTTTTTATAGAGTTTAACATAGTGTTTTACTTCAAGTTGCACACTCTATTGTGTGTGTTTCTGTTTATAAAGGCAATGACTTCCCAATTTAGGGATTTACGTCTTTGGTGCTAGTTTCTAGCTCCTGGCCTAAGGAAGGTGGGCTTGAGGTAGTCATGATATGGGCCCCGGGGGACGGGTCGTGACTTATATAACCAATAATTAAACTATAATGGTATAAGGATTTAATTTAAAGTTATCATAATATTTCAATTTGGGTTTCTAGATTTAGGATTCCTACATTATTACATGTTTTTAAGTGATTTCCCTTTCAATCTTCACTTTTCACTTTTTTTATTTTATAATGTTAACTAATTCGTACGAATATAATATACATTTAATCCATAAAACTAAAAATAATACTTAATAAATAATTTAGATCTACCAATTAAAAATATTAAATACTTTTTATCAAATAAAATTCCAATATGTAGAAATAATTAATTTTATCACTAGTGTGTACAGTATGCAAAACCACCAATTTTGAAAAATTGTATTTTCAAGGGTAAATGTTTTGTGTACAAAAAAATTATCTGTTTTTTTATATTTGTGATATGGAATAGAAAATTATAAAGAGTTAAAATATATGTGGATCTAAAATTAATCCACAAATGAAATATTATACTATAATATTTTGTTTAATGAAAATACCAAAAATGGTTTCCTTTATTTTTACTATTAATTACATTTTTTAATTATTAAAACATGGTTTTATAAATTATCAATACTATTTAAAATAATAAATATTACACCTTAAAAACATATTTGATTAATGAAATGGTTTTATCAACATAAATAACATTCTTATATAATTATAAATTCATAAAATTTACATATTTTAAAAAACATGTACATATCACAATTCACCTAAAATAACACATTTTAGAAAAAATCCCAAAAATTCATCCTATGATACTATTGGTATAAAAAATCCAAAAATGAATTTCACTTGGTGAAATTTAAATTCAATAATTTTAGAAGATAAATTTTTAAAACATAATAAAAAAATATTATATATGAAAATAACTTTTTAAAATTTTCAAAATTTTATTCTTATTTCCAATAAATTAATAATTATATCAGTGTCAATAAATTTTTCATATATAAAATTTTCAATTTTCTATAATATATTTCCTTTATTAAAATTATAAATATAAAATTATAATTTTAGGAATATATATATGTATAATAGTTATATGATCTTGTAAATTTTATTAATATGTTAGTAAATAAACATTAGTTTCATTTAAAATATAAAAAAATGTATAAATAAATATTCTAAATAAAATATTACCTAATTGTAATTTTTTATATAATATTAATTTATAGTAGTATAACCCCAAAAATATTTGAATAAGTCTTATGTATATGGTAAATTATAGTGGTTGTCAAGGGTTTTGATTCTAATATTATAGGACATTTGGTAATATCCAGAAGCATAATCTTATCTCAAATTTGATTTAATAGATATCTTAATTTTTGGGTTTTGGATTCAGATTGGACTAGGTAAAACTATTTTGATGCTTCTTCCTTACCAATATCGGAAAACTGTGCTTCATAAAGGGGCATATTCCACCTAATTCCATTTCATTCCATTTTCATTTTATATTTTTTAATATAGTCACATAATATTCTAACCACAAATTTAAAAACTATATTATTTTGGTCAACATTTATTTTAATGTATCATGATTTCAATTTTTTTATTTTATATGTGTAGAACAACTTATTAACACAATGTTTATATAAGGAAAATACATTGTGAAATTTTATGTCATTACATTCCCCCCATTAAATAAATTATATCCTCATAATTTTAAATATTCATAACTAATGAAATAGTTGAGGATTAATTTAGAAAGACTTTTAACAAGTAATATCTTCCAGTGAGGTTTCATCATCACTATCATTGGTATAAATAGTGAACACAATGTTTCCCTCATAAAATAAATATAACTAATTTTGAATTTTTTAACCATTTTGATAAATACCTGAATATGATGGGGGTAAGTATTCCTATGAAGTTTATATTTATCCTTTTATTAACAAGTGATTATGGTATTTTTAGGAAATATTTATTATATTTAAATTTATCATGGAATCTGTGTCAATTGATTCATTCAATGACAAATATAAAATCAAATTTTAAATAAGGATGGAAAATAACATTTTATAGAAAATAATTCCCTTAAATTTATAATTTGTACGAGTTATATAATTCAGATATAATAATCATAAAACTAGATTTTTAATTATTAATCCCAAATCTAGTTAACTAGTGGTGAAAAAACTGTACATTAAGCCTTTAAAAGTGCTAGTTATATGTGAATTATTAGCACTGATATTCTGGGAAATGTGAAAGGGTTTCTTTTAACAACACTCCTAAAAATCACTAATAAATGAACCCTTTAACAGCACTAAATTTGAGTAATGAGAAAGCAGGTATATATGAGTGCTTTTTTACTAGCGATAAAGGTGGAATTTATGGGTACTTTTTTTAGTGCTCTTAAAAGGTACCATTATCAACATTTTTCCACTATTAAATGCCCCCTTTATCAGAGATAAAAAGTATTGATAAAGGCCCCACAAATAAAGTGGGATATTTTTTTATGAAATTGATCCACCTTTTATTAGTGCTCCCCACCCCCATTTTCAGCACTTACCCACACACTTGGGTGGTCACCCTATTTGTTAGTGCATTAGATAATTCCACCCTCTCGTGCGAGCCCTTCCTCTAGTGAGTTTTGAACAGGAGACATCTAGCTAATATTCCCATTCCATTTCTTCTCACCTAAAATGTTTTATTTTATATTTTCTAATATACCATTATATTAATTGTAAAACCACAAGATTTTATGAAAAATATTCTTTTAATTTCATTAATGTCTTGTGTTGTATTCTACACCAAGATTACCTTGCGCTATACGCAACACCGTATTAGCTTGCAGTATACGCAACACTATTCTTGGATCGTGTTACACACAATTTTGATAATAGTTATTCTACACAACATTGAGTATATATATATATATATTCAATGTATAAATGAAATATGGTTGGATTCTGTTATACGAAACAATGAAGGATTCTTTCACAACACACAACCCTGACTTGGCTTGCATTACACGCAATCACGACCTTCCTCGATAGCACGTGTTGTATGTAATACCGTGTTTTAATAAACAATGATATATTATTATAATATTGTCATGAACTAGCCGTTATGAATAGTATTAACTAAATTTTGAATTTTATAACATTATTATTCATCTTACACATTTTCTAGAACATGGTATAAGAACAAAATAAATTTTTCAGGTAAAATAAGTATTTTTCAAAAAATGCAGGTTTGCCGCTTTTTGATGGCGCACCCACTTTAAATCTAGTTTTTGACATGTTTATAAGTTTAATTTGACAAAATAAAATTCTTCTTTTTAATCAGGATATAAAACTTTACATTAGATAAAGTTTAGATATTTTTCTGATAACTTTCATATTTTAATGAATAGTAAAAACAAGCTATATTTTAATTAAAAACAACTTTTTTCATCGTAATATCTTATGTGGTTAATTTATAATATTTCATGGTCTTAAAGTATAAATAGAATATATTTTTACCATTTAATATAATGTATGTCATTAGCATTGATTTTACCTTGAATTCGTAGGATAAATCAATTCAATCTTTTGCAATGTTTTAAAGAAAAACTCGTTTTCTTTCGACAACGGGGTTAATTTTAATTTAATTTCTGCATCTATTGTGTATTGAATTTGGAGAAATGGATTCCATATTTGGAATCAGTGGGTCCAAATTATGTTAATAAGCTACTTTTTATTTTTGGGCCTTGTGAATAGTAACTACGGTAAACTTTATTTACTATAGTTAAAGGTAAATCGGTTAATTAAGGGTAAATATAAGATTATAAAATTACCCTAACACTTGGAAAAATCCTATTGGATGTCAAAAAGTAGACCCATATAACCTAAGGGTCCGATTAGATTCATTTTATGGACTTTTGTCCATGAAAATAATTTAATTATTATTAAACCCAAAGAATGTGACAACATGTCACTTTCTTAAATCTTATAAGTATAATAATTTTAATCTAGTGATACACTTCATGAAACTTCGAACATGAATAGTCTCCAGAAAGATAATACAATTATCTACATCATAGAAATTTATTTAGAATTTTTAGGGATTAAATAATTATCATTTATTATGACACAAAGATGATGCAGTAATTGTCTTATTAATGAAATGTTGACATAATTGATGTTATAAATGCCCAAATAAATGTACTTTGAGACGTTTTATGACTTAAAATACTTTTATAGGTTAATATGACATGTTATTGTTGATTTAAGTAACTTGGTTTGAACTTATCCTTCTTTTATGAATTTCATAAAAATCATGTACCAAATAGTGTCAAAATTTACATAAATTAGTTTTTTTAAAAAAATATTATATTATTAATTGTTATTTTATTCCTAAAAATATAAGGTTCGGCAAAATGACTTAGATAAGATTATATATATTAATATTAAACAACTTGGGGTTCGTTTGGCTTTATATAGTAAGTTTATTAACCATATTGTGTAAGAAAACAAAAAGACACGGTAAAAGTTAAATTATTTAACTTAGAGTTAAATCTAATTGATAAGGTGAAAATAATAACATAAACTTGTCTAAATTCTATTGGATGAGAGGATTTAGACCCATCCCCTCTTTATCTTCGATATAAGACCCTTTCGAACCATTATAAACCGAATTTGACCTTAATATAAAATAATATTTTGAGAATTTCCTAAGATGCCCCTCTCCTACCTTATAAAAGGGAACCTCCTCCCTCTCTTCCTCACACAACTTTGAGCCTTCAAGCTCGGCCAACCCCTGCAACATTCTCTTCTTCACTTCCCTAGAAAAATCCTAGGGGTTATGGTCTTCCTCAAAGACCAATTTTAGTGCCCTAAGAGGAGGTCTCAAATAGGGGCTTCAAAGAAGAGGTAATTTCCGTTACCGATTCTTTCACCTTTATTTCTTCTTCCACTTCTTCTTCTTAGCTTGTTTCATTATGAAGTAATAACATAATTATCACTCATATACTGATATGTTATTATATGTATGAAACAATCCTATTTCACCATCTATCCATCCTACAGAAAACGAAATCACCGCGCGTGCGTACGTACGGAATACCGTCTCCACGCCATGGTGTAATCTATTTTCCGCCACCACCTTAATTGGATGGGTATAATGGTGTAATGAGTACCTATATATGATTATTATAAAGTGATATTGATACTGAAATAGTATACATAGACTTCAACACAAGTTCACGATCATGAGAACGATATCATCGCTCGTGCGTACGTACGGACTACCGTCTCCACGACGCGATGAGATTCATTCTCCATATTAACCATTCATGAATGATTATAATGTATATATAATGAATAATAATTAAATATATGACATGTTAAATCTACTGGATTTATGTATATATATATATATGTATTTCATCTACATACTTCCATTCAAGACAATAAGGAAATGAAAACAGCGTTCATGCGTACGTACGGACTACCGTCTCCATGAACGGTGTGTTTCATTTCATTTATCTATCTATTATATATATATACTGAATATATATGATATATAAATCATGTTTTATATTCTGGAAGTAAGTAAATCATGATATAAGTAATAATAATGTCAAGAACAAGAAGTCCAAACACCTACGATAAATGAAACGATTTTACCCAAAACGGTTTTTTAACATGGAATTTACAAAAGAACGGGTAATATAAAGTCATAAGTGAACCATATATGATATCATAACAATGAATATGATTCTTTAATAAGTTAATGACATTATTTAAATCATTATACAGGAGGTTCGGATATGCACAAAGCATATCAGACATAAGGTAAGGGAAATATCAGAACCTCATTTTTATCCGAGATTGTTTATACTTTGGTATTTACTGGGGTGTATTTTATCATCCACATCCATGTTTCCTCAATATGTAATATTTATATCATTCTACAATAGTTTATATCCAATTTTACCCTTCAGTGAGTTTTTAGTAAAAGATATGAAAGGAATATTTTTTCCTTTTTCGTACGAGGTACTTTTTTTACTTTTCCGACAAAAGTACGAAGAATGTTTTTTTTAACTTATATGACATGAATGGATTTTTAAAACATTATTTCCAAGAATCATCCTTTACAAGTTTTCAAGTTTATTTTTAATCAACTTCTTTTAGTTTAATGTTGTATGACATGTTAAGAAAGGAAAAATGTTTTTGAAGAAGAAAGGATATTTTCCTCAAGAATGAAGTTCAAGTGTTTTATCAAAATTATTTTCCATCAAAGATAATAAAGGGTTATTTTTTTATCCCTATTATTACATTGATTTGATTATGTTGTGATGGAATTATTTTTATGAATTCCTTTATCGTATATGAATTGTTTTATGATGTCATGATGTTTAAGATTCCCATTTTTATTACATGGGTTATGCAATGATGTATGGTTTATGATTTTGTGGCACACATAAGAATGATATCATTATGAGATGGGTGGGACCTATATCTCCCTCCAATGCATTGGGTAAAGATTTTATATCTCATTTGATAGAAATGGATGGAATGTTAGGTTATACCGGTTCAGTGAAACAGGACTGAAACGAGGAATGAACTCGGTTCAGAAAGGGACTTTGTCCACTAAGATAGTCTTGGCAATGAGTCTTGATTAACAAGAAATGATTCTCTTTGATTATGTGTGTATTAAACAAAGTTTCATGTTTTAAGTTATGATTATTGGGATTACATTTCACTACTAAGATTTATCCCATGTTATGAAATTATGTTCTCTTTCGCAGGTTAAGATTTACAAAAGACATGTTCTTATGAATATAACATAATTGATATTTCTTTTGTTTACCCTTACTGAGAATTTGAGCTCACCCTTTTATGTTTTCTTTTCCCCAGGACAAAAAAGAAAGGATTTAGGTTTTAAAAAAAGAAGATCTTTATGGGAGATGTTGAAGATCTTTCACCAGGATTAGAAGATTATATTCCGAGTTTCCAAAGACACTAAACTATTACGGTCCTTGTCTGTCTATTTTTCTTATGTATTAAGTATTCCGCAAAAGTAATGTAATGTCCATGTACGTCAAGATTCGGGTCTCTACAGTTGGTATCAAAGGAAAGGTTTAGTCAACCTTTGGAAACTAGGATGCGAAAACGTTAGTGAGATCCCTAGAGATATTTCTAAGGTATGTCTAGGGATGTCCCTAAGGATAAGTATACGTATAGGATATAGTCCTAGAACTACGGTAACGATATTAGAATTTAACCTAAGATGTTATATATTAAGGGTACTCCCCCTTTATTATGTTGTTTTCCCTAGCATGATTTTTGCCTCTCACACTATTCTTTTTGGGTTTTAGATGATGGTTGGAACTCGAAGGAACCGTGATGATCACTGTAATGGACAATGCAATGATTGTCCTCCTGAACAAAAAAATGTTATGGGAGATGGAGTGAAAAAATCTTATTTCTATACTTACACAAGCTATGAATCATTCTGGACTTCCAAATGAGCAGAGAAGGGAACAATATTCTATTGAGTCCTTCATGAGGCAACGTCCACCTTCTTTCAGTGGGTCTTCCGATCCACTTGTTGCTGAACAATGGACCAGTACCCCTGAAAAGATATTTTCAGTTATTCAATGTTTTGAGCATGATAAAGTCATCTTAGCAGTGTATCGTTTGGAAGATGAAGCTGATAAATGGTGGAATCTTATCAATAATACGAGGCCAAGAGATGAAATTGAGTCCATGGAATGGGATGAGTTTGAGAACTTGTTTTTCAGTAAGTACTTCCCTCGTACTCTTAGAAAAAAGATGGAAAAGTAATTTCTTGAGCTGAAGCAGACGGATGATGAATCTGTTTGTATATATGAAGTGAATTTTACAAGACTTGCAAGGTATGCATCTGGTATTATCATCCAACCTGAAAGTAAAGTTGATCGATTTTTCAGTGGCTTAAAACCAAGTCTTCGAAGGGCATTAGCTATAAGAGACTTCAGTAGCTATGAAGAAATTGTGCGTTGTTCTATCAAGGTAGAAATGGAAGTTGGTGTTACATATCCATCTCATAGTTTTGACAAGAAACAAAAGATGGAGTTCAAGGAGAAATCTCAAAATAATGGTGAAAATAAGATGAATGTTTCATTATGCAGAAAGTGTGGAAAGAATCATGGTGGAGATTGTCTTAAAGGGACTAGAAAATGTTTTAAGTTTGGAAAAGAAGGTCATCGAGCAGCTGAGTGTCAAAGTAATGGAAAAAGGGTTTCTAATGATGTGAATAAAGCAAACACTGTAGAGAACGCACCACCAACACTTCAATGATTCAAGTGCAAGGAAATGGGGCATTATGCTAATAAATTCCCTAATCCAAGGGTTAGTGATGATCGAAATGAGAAACCGCTTAAGGAAAAGGACAAAGGGAAGTCACATGCGATCACTATTGGCGATGTTGAATATGACAACGATGTGGTGGAATGATTAAGTGTTTATGTAATGGGATTTCAAAATAGTATCATAGAATATCATTTATGGTATTGTGGAATTTTGGAATATCTATGTATTGGTTTTCAATAATTATATGATACTGGTAACCAGGAAAAAAAAGTGATTGAAATATTTTTGGAAAGTAGATGATATGCGCATAATGAAGGGACAAGAATAGAATGAGATGTTTCATTGTATTCATGAGCTCATGATTGATATAAGGACTAAGTATATAGAATTTAGAGGATTTTGGTATGTGGAAAGATTTATCTTTTGACAGCACTCATGTTTTCACTAAGATTCAATGGGTATTAATTTTTCAAGAGATTACATGATTATGGTATTCACATGACTGGAATGTGACGAACAAGATATATGAGGGATAAATGATGGCATTCACGTGATCATTTTCTCTATACTATGAGCTTGGACCGAAGTATTTTAGATAAGCCTAAAGATTGGAATGGATTATGTTGGACATAAGTTAGTATTGTTTAAGGATAAACCTTTTTTTGATATTGTTGATGGGATGTTATAATAATGTAGTTTTAGAAAAAGGACAACCTGCAGGATGTGCGACAACCCATCGCGTCGGCCAAGGCTATGGGAATCAAACCCACAACTAAAGTGCGACGGGCCTTTATCGCATACCACTGGCCTACAGAAATTCCCTGTTTAGTAGAAAACAGTTTCATTATATTAATCAGTATGATATATGAAGTATAAGTCCATTTTAGGAACTATATAGGATTAATCTCACTATAGATGGACTTATGTATTTTTTGATAACTTTTCTAACCTTTTGTTTGAGACAGATGGAATGACCCGTCATTCTATCACACGATCTGCTAACACATCACGAATGAAAAATTCAACTTCATTTCTTAAATAGATGAAGTGGAAATTGTCCAAAGAACGACAAACGATGAGACTATACCAAAATCACAAAAGTATTTCTTCTAATTCCAATATCATCAACTTTAGGGAAATGATCTTAAAAACCAAAAATGTTGTCTTAGTGCTCTTATATCTGATGAATTAGATGGTACCCTAGATCATAACAAATTTATGGATTTGTGATTGCTGGCTTTTCCATAGCCATGTTCTCTACCACTCTCCATCAGAACTTGATGGTTAGATTTTTCTTCCATATCCATATTTTCACCTATGTTATCCTACGTGGAAACCCAGTAATGAGTTAGTTTGGGTAACCGTTACATTTCATACTTTAGTTTTTAAAGCCATGTTTTGGTATTCTTTTTTACGATGTGGGTTTCTATTAAACAAACTTTCGAGTAGTAAACTATTTATAACCCCAACGAATTTCGAGGACGAAATTCCTTTTAAGGGGGGTAGAATGTAACAACCCAAGATTTTATGAAAAATATTCTTTTAATTTCATTAATGTCTTCTGTTTTATTCTACACCAAGATTACCTTGCGCTGTACGCAACACCGTATTAGCTTGTAGTATACGCAACACTATTCTTGGATCGTGTTACACACAATTTTGATAATAGTTATTCTATGCAACATTGAGTATATATATATATATATATTCAATGTATAAATGAAATATGGTTGGATTATGTTATACAAAACAATTAAGGATTCTTTCACAACACGCAACCCTGACTTGGCTTGCATTACACGCAATCACGACCTTCCTCGATAGCGTGTGTTGTACGCAATACTGGGTTTTAATAAACAACTATATATTATTATAATATTGTCATGAACTAGCCGTTATGAATAGTATTAACTAAATTTTGAATTTTATAACATTATTATTCATCTTACACATTTTCTATAACATGGTATAAGAACAAAATAAAATTTTCGGGTAAAATAAGTATTTTTCAAAAAATGCAGTTTCACCGGCTTTTGATGGCACACCCACTTTAAATCTAGTTTTTGACATGTTTATAAGTTTAATTTGACAAAATAAAATTCTTATTTTGATTCAGGATATAAAACTTTACATTAGATAAAGTTTTGATATTTTTCCGATAACTTTCATATTTTAATGAATTATAAAAACACGCTATATTTTAATTAAAAACAAATTTTTTCATCATAATATCTTATGTGCTTAATTTATAATATTTAATGGTTTTAAATTATAAATAGAATATATTTTTACCATTTAATATAATGTATGTCATTAGCATTGATTTTACCTTGAATTCGTAGGATAAATCAATTCAATCTTTTGCAATGTTTTAAAGAAAAATCCGTTTTCTTTCGACAACGGGATTAATTTTAATTTAATTTGTGCATCTATTGTGTTTTGAATTTGGAAAAATGGATTACATATTTGGAATCAATGGGTCCAAATTATGTTAATAAGCTACTTTTTATTTTTGGGCATTGTGAATAGTAACTACGGTAAATTTTATTTACTATAGTTAAAGGTAAATCAGGTAATTAAGGGTAAATATAAGATTATAAAATTACCCTAACACTTGGAAAAATCCTATTGGATGGCTAAAAGTAGACCCATATATCCTAAGGATCGTATTATATTCATTTTATGGACTTTTTTCCATGAAAATAATTTAATTATTATTAAACCCAAAGAATGTGACAACATGTCACTTTCTTAAATCTTATAAGTATATTAATTTTAATCTAGTGATAAACATCATGAAACTTCAAACATGAATAGTCTACAGAAATCTAATACAATTTTATACATCATAGGAATTTATTTAGAATTTTTAGGGATTAAATAATTATCATTTATTATGACACAGAGATGATGCAGTAATTGTCTTATTAATGAAATATTGACATAATTGATGTTATAAATTCCCAAATAAATGTAATTTGAGACTTTTTATGACATACAATACTTTTATAGGTTAATATGACATGTTATTGTTGATTTAAGTTACTTGGTTTTAACATATCATTCTGTTATGAATTTCATAAAAATCATTTACCAAATAGTGTCAAAATTGACATAAATTCGTTTTTAAAACAAATATTATATTATTAATTGTTCTTTTATTACTAAAAATCTAGGGTTCGGCCAAATGACATATATAAGATTATATATATTAATAATAAACAACTTGGGGTTCGTTTGGCTTGATATAATAAGTTTATTAACCATATAGTGTAAGAAAACAAAAAGACACGGTAAATGATAAATTATTTAACTTAGAGTTAAATCTAATTGATAAGGTTAAAATAATAACCTAAACATTTCTAAATCCTATTGTATGAGAGGATTGATACCCATCCCCACTTTATCTTTGATATAAGACCCTTTGGAACCATTATAAACCGAATTTGACCTTAATATAAAATAATATTTTGAGATTTTCCTAAGGTGCCCCTCTCCTCCCATATAAAAGGGAACCTCCTCCCTCTCTTCCTCACACAACTTTGAGCCTTCAAGCTCGTCCAACCCCTGACAAATTCTCTTCTCCACTTCCTTAGAAACATCCTAGAGGTTCTGGTCTTCCTGAAAGACAAATTTTAGTGCCCTAAGAGGAGGTCTCAAAGAGGCGCTTCAAAGAAGAGGTAATTTCCGTTACTGATTCTTTCACCTTTATTTCTTCTTCCACTTCTTCTTCTTAGGTTGTTTCCTTATGATGTAATTACATAAGTATCACTCATATACTGATATGTTATTATAAGTATGAAACAATCTTATTTCACCATCTATCCATCCTACGGAAAACGAAATCACCGCGCGTGCGTACGTACGGAATACCGTCTCCACGCCGTGGTGTAATCTATTTTCCGCCACCACCTTAATTGGATGGGTATAATGGTTTAATGAGTAACTATATATGATTATTATAAAGTGATATTGATACTGAAATAGTATACATACATTTAAACACAAGTTCATGATCATGAGAATGATATCATCGCTCGTGCGTACGTACGGACTACCATCTCCACGACGCGATGAGATTCATTCTCCACATTAACCATTCATGAATGATTATAAAGTATATATAATGAATAATAATGAATTATATGACATGTTAAATCTACTGGATTTATGTATATATATATATGTATGTCATCTACTTACTTCCATTCAAGACAATAAGGAAATGAAAACAGCATTCATGCGTACGTACGGACTACTGTCTCCATGAACGGTGTGTTTCATTTCATTTATCTATCTTTTATATATATATACTGAATATATATGATATATAAATCATGTTTTATATTCTGGAAGTAAGTAAATCATGATATAAGTAATAATAATGTCAAGAACAACAAGTCCAAACACCTACGATAAATGAAATGATTTTACGCAAAACGCTTCTTTAACATGGAATTTACAAAAGAACATGTAATATAAAGTCATAAGTGAACCATATATGATATCATAACAATGAATATGATTCTGTAATAAGTTAATGACATTATTTAAATCATTATACATGAGGTTCGGATACGTACAAAGCATATCAGATATAAGGTAAGGGAAATATCACAATCTCATTTTTATCCAAGATTGTTTATACTTTGGTATTTACTAGGGTGTATTTTATCATCCACATCCATGTTTCCTCAATATATAATATTTATATCCTTCTACAATAGTTTATATCCAATTTTACCCTTCGGTGAGTTTTTAGTAAAAGATATGAAAGGAATCTTTTGTCGTTTTTCGTACGAGGTACTTTTTTGACTTTTCCGACAAAAGTACGAAGAATGTTTTTTTAACTTATACGACATGAATGGATTTTTAAAAAATTATTTCCAAGAATAATCCTTTAAAAATTTTCAAGTTTATTTTTAATCAACTTCTTTTAGTTTAATTTTGTATGACATGTTAAGAAAGGAAAAAAAAATTCAAGAAGAATGGATATTTTCGTCAAGAATGAAGTTCAAGTGTTTTATCAAAATTATTTTCCATCTAAGATAATAAAGGGTTCTGTTTTTATCCCTATTATTACATTGATTTGATTATGTTGTGATGGAATTATTTTTATGAATTAATTTATTGTATATGAATTGTTTTATGATGTCATGATGTTTAAGATTCCCGTTTTTATTACATGGGTTATGCAATGATGTATGGTTTATGATTTTGTGGCACACATAAGAATGGTATCATTATGAGATGGGTGGGACCTATATATCCCTCCAATGCATTGGGTAAAGATTTTATATCTCATGAGATAGACATGGCTGGAATGGTAGGTTATACCGGTTCAGTGAAACAGGACTGAAATGAGGAATGAACTCGGTTCAGAAAGGGACTTTGTCCACTAAGACAGTCTTGGCAATGAGTCTTGACTAAGAAGAAATGATTCTCTATGATTATGTGTGTATGAATTTTTTTTTTAATTTTTTAAGTTATGATTATTGGGATTACATTTCACTACTATGATTTATCCCATGTTATGGAATTATGATCTCTTTCGCAGGTTACGATTTCCAAATGATATGTTCTTATGAATATGACGTAATGGATATTTCTTTTGTTTACCCTTACTGAGCATTTGAGCTCACCCTTTTATGTTTTCTTTTCCCCAGGACATAAAAGCAAGGATTTAGTTTTAAAAAAAAGAATATCTTTATGGGAGATGTTGAAGATATTTCACCACGATTAGAAGATTATATTCCAAGTTTCCAAAGACACTAAACTATTACGGTCTTTGTGTGTCTATTTTTCTTATGTATTAAGTATTCCGCAAAAGTAATGTAATTTCCATGTACGTCAAGCTTCGGGTCTCTACATTAATATACATCATTACATTTTTATACATATATTTATATATGTGTGTATGTATATATACTTAAATACATATATAAAATATGTTTTGTGTATATGTGTGTGTGTGTGTTTATAAATACAATCATATATATATTTGTGTGTGTGATTAAAAATATACAATCACACATATATATATTTATTTAAATATGTTATATCTTAATATTTATAAACATAAATAAGAATATATAGATTAAGATATATCAGCTTGGTAATACACAAAGAAATATATATATAAATATATATACATATTATATACATTAATATTATTTGTATATATATATTCATAATTTTTTATTTTAAATAAAATGTTTATTATTTTTTATTTATATAATCGTAATATAATTAGAAAAATATTTTATCAGTAAATATTTTTAAATATTTACTAAAAAAATTATTTTTTTGTGTTAATATATAAAAATATTTTTATATTTTTATATATTACATAAAAAATAACAATAAAATATAAAAAATGTTAAATATTCAATACCATAATATCAATATGAATTTAATAACTAGTAATAAAATCAGTGTCCACCAAAAAAAAGAATACAAGACCCCCTAAAATGAGGATAAAAATCCGATGAATGTTAAACAGTTGGGGCACCACAACTAAAAAATCAGTTTTGGATGCCCTCTAGGCATTGTTTTTTCAAAGAAAATGTTATGGGGGATCTTACCAGTCACCAGGCCATTGAAGCCATTGTTGTCTCAATTTGATATGTGGTAGTGCTCAAATAGGCTCCCAGGTCAAAAGTTATGGTTGTTTGAAGTTTGAGTTACATTTTCCACATATGTATAGATGTTTTATTTTTTTGGATTTTTTAATCATAAAATTATTATTAAATAATTATTCATCACTGAAAATAATCAAATTATTAATTAAATATATTTTTTAAAATTATATTATAATCTATTTTCAATAAATATCATATATATTAAGTGTAAATTCCTATTTAAGATTGTCTAAAGCGTATTTAAAAATATATACTATATCTATATCAATTAATATATATATATATATATATATTATTTTTAATGAAATATAATTATTTTAATTATATTAATTGTTGGTTTCTGTAAGAATGGGAGGATAATGGGGGGATTTATCATAGATTTTTAAAAATCATTCATAAAGACCCTCATTTTTTGTTTTTTTAATCTATAATAAATGCCTCCATATGTCAGTGATTTTTTATTAGTACTAATAAAGGAATCCCTTTATTAGTGGATTTTATAAATTCTGATAAATGATGAGGCTTTATTGGTAATTTTTTACAGCTGCGGATAAAGGCATCCCTTTAATAGTTCTTTTTCTAACACTATAAAAGGGGTTATGTAATAGCGCTTTTAAATCCCTAGAACTTGATAAAACCTATTTTGAAGTAGTTTTATTTTATGTTTTTATTAGACATTATATGAATAAAGGATTGGGTTGTATAAGATAAAAATTCAACCCTCACAATTCTTGAAGGGGTTTTTTTGTTCCTCACTCCTTATCATTTTCATAACAGACTTCTATAATTGTGGTGGCAGAGTATTTCTGTTTTATTTGAAGTTACTAGTTTCAATAATCTTTGTTATTAAATATAATAGGGGATTATCTTTGATAATTTCCATTTCCCTCATAATTAGTACATTAAATTATTAATGTTACCTCCAAATGAACAATATTTCTTTTTATCAGGTCAAATGAGATCTCTATTTTTTTAGGCCATTAGTTACTCTATGACATTCTTTTATAATAGGAAAATATCTATTATCTCATTTAATAAATTCATCTCAATTATTATTACCATTATTATTTTATAAAGGAGATTCAATTTTATTTAATTTATCATCCCAATCACCAAAACATCCATGAGACTCCATCCTTATATACATTGGTGTGTATGTAAACCCAATTAATTTGTTTTTTAATAATAATTCATGATAGATGACTACAGATAACCATAATATTTCTCACTCTGTCTCTTATCATATTGTGTTTCTAATTGGGACAACATCCACATTGTCTATGGAATGGATTGATAACTTGGATTAGACATGATTCATTTATTACTAAAACAAGAAGGAGTTAATCACGATGGGTGAACAATAGAAACTGTAAGATATTTTTAGATAATTAAATGAAAATAATAACCTTAAAATGACTTAATATTTGAAATTATTACATTCTCATTTATTTTAACTTTAATCCCTCTCAGTTATGTGTAGATTTCATTTAGTCAGATTATCCAATATTCATTAACTAAATTTGTCAATATAATAAATTTTTCATAGTTTCTTATAAAAAGAATGTGATTATATATGTTATATCCAACAAGAGTGTATGTCTTGGTGGGTAGTTTTTGGCCCACTCATCATGAAACTCATGGAATTTTGATTTGAGAGTTAATAATTCTTTTTCAAGACTATTTCACATAGGTTAATTTGACAAAGTTGTACCCACTTGCCATTATCTATGAAGGGATGTAATTACAAGTAAGACCACACAATCTCTACTTTACCAAAATTTATATATGTTATAAAATACATATAATTATAACAAGGGGTTTCATGAATTTTCTATTTTATTAATATTTGAAATTTTAAATATAACCTCAGATAACATAATGTATTTTCAAAACAATAGAAATTACAATTAACCATAACTTATCATGCCTAGAGGACATTTACATCATAAACACATAACATCATTATCTCCAATGTTTTCCAAACCATACATTGATACCAAATATAACATCTAAAGAATTTTACCATATCATCATTACATAAAATAAATAAAATATTCCATTATAATCCATTCACATGATAATTTTAGTATATAGTTTCATAAAATTCTGAAAGAACATTAACTAAAAAATAATATGTATTTTTCAAATTTTATACATTTTTTTCCATTATATAAAATAAAATTAATCCATAATAAGTGTCTAACATCCCCCATAATTTCTTTACAAAATATAATCCTCTATAAAAATCATACATATTAATTTTCCTCCTAACTTATAGAAATTGAAACAAAAAAGTGGTTTAGCTGAAATACATAGTATGGTTAAACATAAGCCATAACAATAAAATTTTATAAGCAAGAATGATGTGAGAATGTTGGTACATTACAATAATAAATGTATAAAAATAATAATAGAGAACTCATAACTAATTAAACATTGATCATAATCTATGAATCTTCAAATGATGATTTTGGAATATGAGAATATTTATCATAGGATCTTGGTATCAAAAGAAATTGAAAACAACATAATAAATGTTATCAAATACATATCCTTAATTCTCATCACTATAGTGTTAAAAAAATATATTAATAAGGATTTTTACTAAAATAATAAAAAAATACCAACGCATACCTCCAATGTATAATAAAAATATCATCATTAGAGATTAATTCCGTACTCAATTCATTGGAGCACTATCAATGAACATCATTCTATTAATTACATATAAATTATATATGTGGGTCACATAAGTAAATATTATATAATTATATAATAGAATAATTAATTGAATAATTGAATGGGATACATGATAATGACAAATATGAGAAAAATACATCCAATGAAATAAGGTGTATGGTATCATTAGAGAATTTCTTAAGAATTATTAGTGGATTTTGAAATAGATGTGAAATAATTTTATATAAATGGAAAATTTTAATTATATCTCATAAGAAGAGATTTATAAATGGGTAATTTTATATAATATATCGAATATCCAAAAATATAAATAGAATAAGATTTTTTATATGGTATTATTAGGATACATATTTCCCAAATTTTAAAACAACCTTGTAAAGAAAGAGAAAATGTAATAAAAATCATGAAAAGTGATTGAATAAAACATTTTAATCCATTTTATTAAAAGAAATTTTACGGGTCATTTTAAAAATTCAACATTGAGATAATAAGAAGGAAAAAATTTAAAAACAATATATCTTTGATAAATCTATATATTAGTGCATTAAAATATAATAAATTTCAATATTGAAAATGCAGTTGAGAGGGTACTGTATTATTTGGTTAGAGAAAAACTATTTTAATCCTTTTTTAAATGATTTCAGTGGATCACACATCAATATGAAAATATTAAATCTCTTATTTAAAAATTTAAGCAAAGAGTATTAATCATACATGGAACACTTCATATTAGAATTTTCAATTTATAAAAATTACTAGACTAGAAAAAAATACATTTAGGTGATAAAATATTATTCTTAATAACATTGTAATTATCAAAAGAAAATTCATAATAGAATAATAATTAAACAAAAAAATATATTTTCATGAGAAATATGATAGGGTTTATTATATGAAATAGAGATAAATAGAGAAATCAGATGATTTAAGTTCAATAAGAAAATATATAGCTCAAATAAATAAGTATGAGTTACCAAAATACCTTAAATTCTAGATATAAATTGAATCAAAATAAATTTAATTAGTGAACATGATATGGATTTTAAAAGCTCCCAAATTAATAGAATATGGTAATAAAACTTTATTAGGTATTCATCGAACCATACTAAAGATACCATGGTGAATAATATGAAATATTTCCCGATAAGATAAATTTGAGATAGAGAACCCCTTATCATAATTCCTAACTTTCAAAAAAGAGTATAAAACTCATGTATTATGAAAATAACCAAATAAAAAAATTTAAAAACCTTATATAATATTCATTTTTTATTAATTATTAAAAACATATCAGTCAGTTTTTACATTTTCATCAGTGGATGTTATTAGTTTTGATAGTTTTGTTTTGTACTAGTTTCATAATTATGATGTCGATTATGTTTTTTATATTTAAATGTCATCATTAAAATATTGATTTATCTACTATAATATATGTTTTATAATGTTTTAAAATGTTTTAATTTAATTTAATATATATTTTAGTTATGATTCATGATGATGTGATAGAATGAGGGGTGGTTTCTTAATGACATGTTAGATACTACCAAAAACATTTCAAAAAAAAATATAATTATAGTAATGATCCAACCTGAACCTATAGGTTTAATCTATTGATAAAAAAGACCTCATTCAAACCTCCCCATACTTAATAAGGATACCAACTAGTAATGAGATTTCAAACAATGTTATTAGAGATACAATACACTTGGTATCATAGTCATACAATAAATATATAAATAAAATATAAAACAACATATAGTTAACAAAGAAAAAACATAAAATACCATAACATAATAAAAGATAAAACACATGTTAAAAATATAAATAAACAATGATCCAACTATAGAAATCTAATCAAAAGTATAATAGTGGAATAAAATAAATCAATATTGTAAAGTCTTCTAAACTGAATTCTCGTACTGTTATACTCTACAGTGTACACTAATAAACATTCATCCATGGGACCCATAACCTTACATGTATCAGTATGAAAAAAGTCTTAACATACATAAAGAATCTCAAACAGGGTTTGAGTAATAAAACCTAGTACCTATGCATCCTAATCATGTATTCCAAGGTATAACAGAAGTATTACATGATAATAGAAACATCAAAAGTTATCAAAAATAACAATATAATGAGTTTTCATGTGCTAACCAGGCCTCTATGAGCCCCGACCATAAAAAATTCATCTCTATACAAAATTGATGATAAAAATATATTAAAACTAATCAATAATTATCTATAATTATGGTGAACAAGTTTCTCAGCATCCTCGATGCATTTAGTGGACATGATACTAGTCAACCACTAGGAGTCAAGTTAACATGATACATGGAATCATATATGAATCATGTTTTCATACAACTTATTATCCAATAGAAATCATGTAAATATACACTATTGAATCCTCTAAGTATCAGGTGTACAACATTCATAGAATCCACTAATTTCACACCTCAAGATATTAAAATAATATGATTTTGTTTGATTGCATGTATGACCTAAGAAATACATAATAGAAGTGAATATATTATCCTGTCAATTTACTGTTTATTTTTTTAAAATAAGATTAATTTCTTTGATATCTTTTGATGCACACAATATTTGTATTAAACAAAGAAAATAATCTATTAAAATTTTATAATTTTAAATGTTATAGTTATAACCTAGGAATTGTGTTGGGGATTAAGAATATGAATAAACAATTTATTAAAATATAATTTCTAGACATTTTCATTGGTTAAATATGGAATTTAAATATTAATTTATATTAATTTTAATCAAAATGAAATGTTTATTTTTAGAAGTCTATATTTTCAAAAGAAAACAGTTTCATCCCTTCTTACACACATATATTAAAATTTATTTTATAAAATTAAAAAATTAATTTTATAAAATGTAATTCATTTTTTAAATCTCCATGTCAATATTATATTTTGTTTTTTTATGTTTCTGAAATTTTTATTTTTTTGATAAATAGTGAAACATGTTTATTTCTTAAATACAACTATATTTTAATTGAAAATATTTAAAATATATATTAAATAATAAATTTTAGAATGTAAAATTATTTAAATAAAAATATAATAATTAAAAATTATATTATTGTGATCAATTTAATATTTAATTATTATATGAAAACGTTATATACATATGAAAATTTTATCTTTGGAAAGTCGCTTTTTCATCACATCTACCAAAATAATTTTAAATTAAAATTTTAAAATTCTGTGAATTGATTTTGGAAAATGGCTTCCATATTTGGAATAATAAAAATTTATATTATTTGATGATGTTAAATTATGTATCTGCTGAACTCAATATTAAAAAACTATAAAAATTAATTACATTTATTTGGGTGAAAATTGGTTTACTGTGGGTTAAATAAAGAATATATGGGATAAAATAAACAACCAACTTCTCAAACATCCATTTTAAGGCCATATTTATACCCTATCATATATATAATTTGATAATAACTTATTTTTGAGTCATGTGTATTTATTAATACATTTTTGTAATTCGCACATTTCAAAAATACCAAGTGTGTCCTCTACCTGAAAAAAAGGCTAACCCTGCCCTTTTTTATTCACACTACCAAAGACCTTTTGTTTTAAAAATACATTTCCAAATAAAATCTTTAAATAACTACCAACCTGATATATTCGTTGGTTATGTAATAAATATAATCTATAATTGATTTAGGTTAAACTTAAACTGGTTTCTTAAAGAGGAGTTAATATTTTTAACTATGCATTTTAAATTTACATCTTCCTATAACTCATTATAACATTTTAATAATATAAAAAAATCATCATACCAGTATATACTATAAAAACATATGTTTTTATGTTAATTTAATAACCTATATACATCTTCACTTCCATCAAATGGAAATCAAAATCATCGATCATGTGTACGGAGAACAACCCACTCACGAATTAATGTAGTTTATTTCTATCACCACATTTAAAGGATAAAAGTAATGATTTATTTAACATATATATATCATATATTAAATTATTATAGTCTTTTAATTATAAAATAACATATAACTTCTTATATTCTATTTCGTGGAGGATTAGAAAACACCACTAATGTGTACAGTGAACTTCTGCCTCACAATACTATGTGAATTGTTATTCACATAAAATTTATGTTGAAGGCAGTGAGGATAAAATTTCATTATTATATGTGATATTTATGATTTAAACATACTCATATAAATATAATGTCTCATAAAACATCTTACCTTCCTATCCTTAGGGAAATAATAACGTTGCTCAAGAGTATGTGTGGACTACCACATCCATGTTTCAATGCGAAATGTTTTTAATTTTAGGTTTTCATGGGTGTAAATAAAGAAATATTTAATTATTATAAATTGCTTATATTAAATAATTATTATTATATAAATTTTAATTAATATTTATTTTCCAATTTTCCATTAATTGAGAAACATGTAAACTAGGTTCATTTATACATATGGTCTACCATTTCCATGAATGATGCAATCTATTTTCAGTATCTATCATATTTAAATTACTATAAATAAATATATAATAAATATATTTTATATTTATGTCAAGGTTATAATTCTGGACATTATTTTACCATGATCAAATTCAATGTACCAAAATTATCCTAATATAATTGTCAAGAACTACGATGTAATTATCATATGAAATGATTATTGTCACAATGAATTGTTAATAAACGGGTGATAAATGTCTATAATAGTATCCTATATGATATGAAATATATGTTTTTTCATTTAATATATTTTAAATAAACAAATATTTATTATATTAGATGTTCATACACATATGAATCTATTCAAACTTGAGGTAAGGGTTTCTTGTATCACTTTTACTTCTGCGAGACATATAGAAAAATAACCACTAATTAATTTGGGTGGTTTATATACTTACCCTTTTAATATTTTATATCATTAATATATTTATATTCATGGTAATTAATGTTTAATTTTATAATATTTCTATAATGGGTCTTATAATTCAAAATATACCAAAGTGGTAAGAGCTTATATAACAATATCACCATTATTCGGGATAGTTTTTGTTTAAGTATCATTTTGGGGAATTATTTGATATTTCAATATCAAAATTAATACATTTTCTTATTATTTTTTTATTAATTAAATTTTTCATGTATGAGTACCAATTTTTCAGTCATTGGTAGTTAAAATTATTGAGAAAAGGCATTTAGGAAAATTTAGCTTTATTTATCTCTTTATTTGTGGGTCCTTTTTCATTAAAGTCTGCATTCATTTAAACTGTTTTCAAGTAAAATTTATACTTTTAGAAGAAAATTTAATGATTTTTTAGTATATATATGAGTCAATTATGTCAAACCATTATTGTACATATGATGTAATATGGATATGTTTTATTGATATTATTTTTATTATTTATCTAGATGAATTATGACCAGTTTGACATATGATGTAAAACTTTATTACCATTAACTATATTAAACTAGATTGTTTTTTATATTTATTATTTTTTGGGGTAATTATTAACATTCAACATACTAGTTTTTCAATATGAATATGAATATTTATTATTTTTCACCCTTTTCATATGTGGAATGCTTTGTAATTATAATATGATGTGTGGGGCATGAAATTACACAGACTGTTGATGCATCGATATGTATAATGAGACAAATTTGAATGAGTATTTTCTAAGACCTTTCCCATTTATGTTAGATGTCTTATCACAAGGCCTTGATGGAAATAAGTCTTGGAATGATGTGTTGAAGGTATGTTTATGATGTCAGATATTATGAATTAACCCAGTATGAAATTATTTATTGATGTCCATGTGATTATTTGATTAGTTAGAATATCAATTTATATGTTTCATTATAAAGTTATTATTTAAATTGATTTATTTTATCTTAAACTATTTCAACCATATAATGATCAGTTTTTTTAATAAATTACATGTGTTTTAGTTTTTAACATTGCATTATAGATTTTTCTTATATACTAAGATTTCGTTGACTGCATACCCTCACTAAGAAGCTGATATCAGCCATTTGTTATGTTTTATTCTCCCCATGATATTAGGTATATTTTTGTGATTGATATGTAGGGACACTCTTTCATGAATAATGGAATTCTCAAAGTAAGTAATTTTGGTATTTAATTGTTTCAATTGTAATTAGAATTAAAATTGTGTTAATAGTTTACCAATATTAATAAACCATTTAGTCCTTTGGGATATTATTACTTATATATTAATGAAATTAAATATCTTTTATGTTAAAGAGGAAACATCTAGGTGCATTCAAATTGTTCCTACAATTGATTGTGAGTGATTCAACTTCCTTCCACAATCATTGATCTTTGTTCACCATTATCATTATTAATAGAATCTCCCAATGGTTCCCACATCCATAACTAGGTATAGCCTTTCTTTAAAAATTTAGGTGGTTAGTTGGTTTTTTATACCCAATGTCACTTAGTAACACACATTTACCAAGTGTAAGGGGGTATGGGCTCATTGCACCCTTTTGGGTAGAATTGTTTCATACTCTGGGTCTCTCTTATAGATTTAAGATATGTTTAAGATTCTCATCCTAATACTGATATGTGATACATTACCCTAAAATGTGATCATAGTTTAACCCCTTTTATGTGTAAAATAAGAAGGGGATCACATTATTTAAACCATTTATATGTATTTTAGGTTCCTCATCCATTTCTCAATAAAGAGTAGATGCTTATATGATGGAGCTACATGACAAGGCACATAAGAATATGGTGATATGAATGGATGTGGTTATGATTTTGAGGATGGAACTTGTAAATTATATAGTGTCGTATATATCAATATGATTACAGGAATATAAACCCATGTAGTTCATTAAACCCATGTTGTATAACATCTAGTGGAAAAATATGTGCGGGAACTTATGAACCAAATACATGAGCTATAGTCTCAAGGAGACATCCTACATATCCTTACTATAGACTGAATCCGAGATATCATAGCTCTTTTACACCCTTAGGATTGTCCCCATGGTATATTCCATTGTATGAAGATGGTTATATCATTCCATTAATTGAGGATAAAATATGAATATTCCCATGGCTAGTAGAGATTCATGATTCTAATGAAATAACCATTGCAACCTGTCAATACCAATTTATCTTTTATCAGTGTGATAATAAAATATATAAAGAAATTAGTATCAATTTATATGGTCATGGGACTTGTAGAGACCCTAATATTGACGTACATGGACATTACATTAATTTTGAAGAATACTTAATACATAACAAAAACAGACACACAAGGACCGTAATAGTTTAGTGTCTTTGGAAACTCGGAATATAATCTTCTAATCGTGGTGAAAGATCTTCAACATCTCCCATAAAGATCTTCTTTTATTTTACCTAAAACCTTTCTTTATATCCTGGGGAAAAGAAAACATAAAAGGGAAATCTCAAATGCTCAGTAAGGTTAAACAAAAAAAATATCAATCAAATCATATTCATAAGAACATAACATTTTGGAAATCTTAATCCTGCAAAAGAGATCATAATATCATAACATGGGATAAATCATAGTAGTGAAATGTAATCCCAACAATCATAACATAAAACATGAAACTTTTTGGCGTACACACATAATCATAGAGAATCATTTCTTATTAGTCAATACTCATTGCCAAGCCTATCTTAGTGGACAAAGTCCATTTCTGAACCTAGTTCATTCCTCGTTTCAGTCCTGCTTCACTGAACCGGTTTAACCTGCCATTCCAGCCATGTCTATCTCATGAGATATAATATCTTTACCCAATGCATTGGAGGGAGATATAGGTCCCACCAATCTCATAATGATACCATTCTTATGTGTGCCACAAAATCATAAATCATACATCATTGCATAACCTATGTAATAAAAATGGGATTCTTAAACATCGTGACATCATAAAACAATTCATATAAGATAAAGGAATTCATAAAAATAATTCCATCACAACATAATCAAATCAATGTAATAATATGGATAGAAACAGAACCCTATATTATCTTAGATGGAAAATAATTTTGATAAAACGCTTGAACTCCATTCTTGAGGAAAATATCCTTTCTACTTCAAAAACACTTTTCCTTTCTTAACATGTCATACAATTCTAAAATAAAAGAAGTTGATTAAAAATAAACTTGAAAACTTGTAAGGTAAGCTTCTTGGAAATAATGTTTTAAAAATCCATTCATTTCGTATAAGTTAAAAGAAAACATTCTTCTCGTACTTTTGTCGGAAAAGTCAAAGTACCTCGTACGAAAAACTATAAAAGATTCCTTTCATATCTTTTACTAAAAACTCACCGAAGGGAAAAATTAGATATGAACTATTTTATAATGATGTAAATATTACATATCGAGGAAACATGGATGTGGATGATAAAATTCACCCCAATAAATTCCAAAGTATAAATAATCTCGGATAAAAATGAGATTGTGATATTTCCTTTACCTTAGTTCCGATTTGCTTCGTAAGTGTCCAAACCTCCTGTATAATGATTTAAATAATGTCATATAATTATTAGAGAATCATATTAATTGTTATTATATCATATATGGTTCACTTAGGACTTTATATTACCTGTTCTTTTGTAAATTCCATGTTAAAGAGTGTTTTGGGTAAAATCGTTTCATTTGTCTTCCGTGTTTTGACTTGTAATTATTCATATGATTACTTAGATCATGATTACTTAATTCCAGAATATAAAACAAGATTTATATATTATATATATTCAGAATATACATATATATAATATATCGATAAATGGAAAGAAATACACAGTTCATGGAGACGGTAGGCCGTACGTACGCATGAACGCTGTTTTCGTTTCCTTATTGAGTTGAATGGAATTAAGTAGATGACATAGATATATATATACATAAATCCAGTAGATTTATAATGTCATATATTTCATTATTATTTCTTATATATACTTTATAATCATTCTTAAATGGTTAACATGGAGAATGAATCTCATCGCATCGTGGAGACGGTAGTCCGTACGTACGCACGAGCGATGATATCATTTCAATAATTATTGAATTGATTTGGAGTGGATGATACAATATATCAGAATCACTATGATGTTATAATAACTATGTATAGTTATTCTTTACACCATAATACCCATCCATTTAAGGTGTTGGTGGAAAAACAGATTACACCACGGCGTGGAGACGGTATTCCGTACGTACGCACGCGCGGTGATTTTGATTTCCGTAGGATGGATAGAAGGTGAAACATGGTTGTTTCATATTTATAATAAAATATCAATATATTGGTGATACTTATGTTATTACTTTATAATGAAACAACTAAATAATAAGAAGTTGAAGAAGAAAGAAGTTTGAAAGAATCGGTAGAAGAAATTACCTCTTCTTCGATACGTCTCTTTGAAACCTCCTCTTAGGGAACTACGATTGGTCTTTGAAGTAGACCAGGACCACTAGGATGTTTATAGGTAAGTGGAGAAGATAATTTGGCAGGGGTTTTCCGAGCATGAAGGCTCAAAGTAGTGTGAGGAAGAGAGGGAGGAGGTGACCTTTTATAAGGGAGGAGAGGGGCACCTTTGGAATTCTTAAAAATATTAATTTATAATAAATCTAACCCCACTTGAAAACCACCAAAAATGACTCATATTCGAATATAAGATTAGATAGGGTTGTAATATCATCAAACAATCAAATTTATACATGTTTGGATCTTATTTTAAACCTTATCATTTTGATTTATCCTTATTTAATCTATTTAAGTTTATTCGTGGTAATAAAATTCTAAATTTTAAATTATAAAAAATAATTACTTATTTGTTGTGAATTTTCCATAATTGTTTACCTTATAACATTATAGACCATATAAATTTAAATTTATAATTTTTAAATATTTTTGTGATTTTTAATCAATTTTATAATATGTTATTTTTATAAAATAACAATAGTGTCAATTTTGACACTATTCATTTATTTGAATTTAAATAAAAAATATACAGAAGATATGTTCGAAATAAAAGCCATAATAGATTCATAAAAGGTCATATGTATCTATAAAATTAGTGGATCACATTAAATAGTTCATATAATATTTATTTTGTTATTTTTAAAACCATTTATTTGGTTTATCTCATAATAAAATAATTGCTACAACATTATTGTATAATTATTTAATATACAGATTTGTTGCATAAAAATTAAAAATAAAATCCTATAATGAATAAAAATCTATTAAATTTCACAATAATACTTTTACTAGAATTTATCATCTTAAAATTACAATATTTAAATTGTTATATTTATTAAATTCCGAAGGTGACAACTTTTCCATCATTTAAAATAAAATAATATAAGTGTCATAATCACTTTTATAAGGCTCCAAATGGTTATATATTAGGTATTTCGATGATTAAGGTGTAGATATACACTACCAATAAGTTTTGGTCAGGTTTGTGAGCCTTTTAATGGGTATTATTATTTCAATAAAAACTATATTAATTATTTTCCACTTAATAAATAATATTTTTATGATTAATGTATCACCATTAATGACAATTATTTAATCCCTAAAAATTCTAAATAAATTATCATAAAGTAGATAATTTTATTAGATTTCTGGAGACTATTAATGTTCGAAGTTTTATGATGTTTATCACTAAATTAAAATTATTATACTTATAATATTTAAGAGAGTGACATGTTGTCACTTTCTTTGGTTTTAATAATAATTAAATTATTTTCAAGGTCAAAAGTCTATAAAATGAATATAATCCGACCCTTAGGTTATATGGGTCTACTTTTAGCCATCCAATAGAATTTTGGAATGTTTTAGGGTAATTTTATAATATTATATTTACCCTTAATTACCAGATTTACCTTTAACTATGGTAAATAAAATTTACCGTAGTTAGTATTCATAATCCCCAAAAAAAAGTTGCTTATTAACATAATTTGGACCCACTGATTCCAAATATGTAATCCAATTTTCCAAATTCAAAATACAAAAGTTTCAGAAATTAAATTAAAATTAATCCCTTTGTCGAAAGAAAACGAGGTTTTCTTTAAAACATTGCAAATGATTGAATTGATTTAACCTACGAATTTAATGTAAAATCAATGCTAATGACATAAATTATATTAAATGGTAAAAATATATTCTATTTATAATTTAAAACCATTCAATATTATAATTTAACCATATAAATTATGGCGATGAAAAAAGTTTTTTTTAATTAAAATATAGCGTGTTTTTACTATTCATCAAAATATGAAAGTTACCAGAATAATATGAAAAATTTATCCAAAGTAAATTTTTATTTCTTGATTCCAAATAAGAATTTTATTTTGTCAAATTTAACTTATAAACATGTCAAAAACTAGATTTAAAGTGGGTGCGCCATCAAACGGCGGCAAAACTGCATTTTTTTAAAAATACTTATTTTACCCGAAAAATTTATTTTGTTCTTATACCATGTTCTAGAAAATGTGTAAGATGAATAATAATGTTATAAAATTCAATATTTAGTTAATACTATTCATAACGGCTAGTTTATAATAATATTATAATAATATATCGTTGTTTAGTAAAACTCGGTATTGCGTACAACACACGCTATCAAGGAAGGTCGCGATTGCGTGTAATGTAAGCCAAGTCAGGGTTGCATGTTGTGCAAGAATCCTTCGTTGTTTCGTATAAAATAATCCAACCATATTTCATTTATACATTGAATATATATATATATATATATATATATTCTCAATGTTGTGTAGAATAACTATTATCAAAATTGTGTGTAACTCGATCCAAGAATAGTGTTGCGTATACTACAAGCTAATACAGTGTCGCGTATAGCGCAAGGTAATCTCGATGTAGCATACAACATAAGACATTAATGAAATTAAAAGAATATTTTTCATAAAATCTCAAGGAGTTACATTCTACCCCCCTTAAAATGAATTTCTCCCTCGAAATTCATTCGGGTTATAAATGGTTTACTACTTGAAAGTTTGTTTAATAGAAACCCACATCGTAAAAAGGAATACCAAAAAATATCTTTAGAAAATAATGTATGAAATGTAATGGTTACCCAAATTAACTCATCACAGGGTTTCCACGTAGGAGAACATTGGTGAAAATATGGATATGGAAGAAAAATCTAACCATCATGTTCTGATGGAGAGTGGTAGATAACATGGCTATGAAAAATCCAACAACCACAAAGCTATTTATTTGTGATGATCAAAGGTACCATCTGATTCATCGGATATAAGGGAACTAGGACAACATTTTTGGTTTTCAAGATCATTTCCATAAAGTTGATGAATTAAAAGAAATACTTGCATGATTTTGGTACAATCTTACTATTTGTTCGTGAATTGAACAATTTACACTTCATCCCTTAATGAAATGAAGTTGAATTTGTTATTCGTGATGTGTTAGCAGATCATGTGATAAAATGATGGGTCATTCCATCTCTTTCAAACAAAAGGTTAGCAAAAGTTATAAGTCCATATTATGGTACGATTAATCATATATGGTTCCAAAAATGAACTTATACTTCATATATCATACCTCTTAATAAAATAAAACTAGTTTCTGCTAACCAGGAGCTTCTTGTAGGCCAGTGGTAGGCGATAAAGGCCAGTCGCACTTCGTTTGTGGGTTCGATTCACACAGCCTTGTCCGACGCGATGGGTTGTCACCCGTCCTGCAGGTTGTCCTTTTTCTAAAACTATATTACTATAACATCCCATCAATAATATCGAAAAAACTTCTATCCTTAAACAATAATAACATATGTCCAACATAATCCATTCCAATATTTAGGCTTATCCATAATACTGCAGTCCACTCTCATAATATATTGAAAACGATTACCAGAGATTTAATACCATCGTTGATCCCCATATATCATAAGATATGACTTGTTGGTCACATTCCAAACATTCGAAGGCCTTAATCATGTATTATCTTGAAAAATGAATACCCATTAAACCTTAGTGAAAACATGAATGCAGTTAAAAGTTAACACATTCCACATACCAAAATCCTCAAAATTATATATACTCAAACCATGATATCACTTAGTCCTTATATCAATAATGAGCTCATGAATACAATCAAACATCTCATTATCTTCTTATACCTTCATTATACGCATATCATCTGCTTTCCAAAATATTTGAATCACTTTTCATGGTTACCAGTACCTTAAAATAATACAAAAATATTCCAATACACAATAAAAGTACCTCAACAACATTATTCTTAAATACCAATAAATAAACACTTCAATCCATCCTCTTCAATTATTGTCCTGGAATATTTCCTTCCTTGATTTAGAAGTAACTTTTTAGGTCAGGGCATTGAGTTGGGTAATGCCCATGTTCTCCACAAATGATATATTGAAATCCATAACAGTCTGTCACTCTATGACCCTTTTCTCCACACAGATAACATCGGTCCCTCCATTTGAGGTATTCCTCAAGGTTCTTCTTCCCTTCTTTAGAAATTTCAATCTTCCATTCTTTATGCTCCTCAACATGCGAACATGCATAATAGTCTATCTTCCTCTTCTTTGATGAATTAGGCATACCACTAAATTTCACCTTGTTAATCATATATTGTGATGACTGATTCGGCATAATCACAATATCTTTCTCTCTAGGAATTACACATTTTTGTTGCTCATAGTCACTAATTTGTCCATTGGATTCAATGTTAACCGAATTCTTTCTGGTTCCCTCCATTAACTAAAACCCAAAAAGAATTTTGTGAGAGGAAAAAAGCATGATAGAGAAAAAAACATAGTAAAGGGGGAGTAACCTCAATATCTAAAATCATAGGTTAAATTCTAAGATCGTTAGCGCAATTCTAGTACTATAACCTATATGTATACTTAACCTTAGAGACATCCCTAGACATACCATAGAAATATCTCTAGGGATCTCACTAACGTTTTCGCATCCTAGTTTCCAAAGGTTGACTAATCCTTTCCTCTGATACCAACTGTAGAGAACCTAAGCTTGACGTACATGGACATTACATTACTTTTGCGGAATACTTAATACATAACAAAAACAGACACATAAGGACCGTAATAGTTTAGTGTCTTTGGAAACTCGGAATATAATCTTCTAATCGTGGTGAAAGATCTTTAACATCTCCCATAAAGATCTTCTTTTTTTTACCTTAAACCTTTATTTATATCCTGGGGAAAAGAAAAAATAAAAGGGTGAGCCCAAATTCTCAGTAAGGTTAAACAAAATAAATATCAATCACATCATATTCATAAGAACATAACATTTTGGAAATCTTAATCCTGCAAAAGAGATCATAATATCATAACATGGGATAAATCATAGTAGTGAAATGTAATCCCAACAATCATAACTTAAAACATGAAACTTTGTGGCGTACACACATAATCATAGAGAATCATTTCTTATTAGTAAAGACTCATTGCCAAGACTATCTTAGTGGACAAAGTCCATTTCTGAACCGAGTTCATTCCTCGTTTCAGTCCTGCTTCACTGAACCAGTTTAACCTACCGTTCCGGCCATGTCTATCTCATGAGATATAAAATCTTTACCCAATTCATTATAGGGAGATATAGGTCCCACCCATCTCATAATGATACCATTCTTATGTGTGCCACAAAATCATAAATCATACATCATTGCATAACCCATGTAATAAAAATGGGGTTCTTAAACATCGTGACATCATAAAACAATTCATATAAGATAAAGGAATTAATAAAAATAATTCCATCACAACATAATAAAATCAATTTAATAATAGGGATAGAAATAGAACCCTATATTAGCTTAGATGGAAAATAATTTTGATAAAACGCTTGAACTCCATTCTTGAGGAAAATATCCTTTCTACTTCAAAAACACTTTTCCTTTCTTAACATGTCATAAAATTCTAAAATAAAAGAAGTTGATTAGAAATAAACTTGAAAACATGTGAGGGAAGCTTCTGGGAAATAATGTTTTAAAAATCCATTCATGTCGTATAAGTTAAAAGAAAACATTCTTCTCGTACTTTTGACGGAAAAGTCAAAAAGTACCTCATACGAAAAACGACAAAAAATATTCCTTTCATATATTTTACTAAAAACTCACCGAAGGGAAAAATTGGATATGAACTATTTTAGAATGATTTAAATATTACATTTTGAGGAAACATGGATGTGGATGATAAAATGCACCCCAGTAAATTCCAAAGTATAAACAATCTCAGATAAAAATGAGATTGTGATATTTCCCTTACCTTAGGTCTGATTTGCTTCGTAAGTGTCCAAACCTCCTGTATAATGATTTAAATAATGTCATTGACTTATTAAATAATCATATTCATTGTTATTATATCATATATGGTTCACTTATGACTTTATATTACCTGTTCTTTTGTAAATTCCATGTTAAAGAGTGTTTTGGGTAAAATCGTTTCATTTGTCGTCCGTGTTTTGACTTGTAATTATTCATATGATTACTTAGATCATTATTACTTAATTACATAATATAAACATGATTTATATATAATATATATTCAGAATATACATATATATAATAGATCGATAAATGGAAAGAAATACACCGTTCATGGAGACGGTAGGCCGTACGTACGCATGAACGCTGTTTTCGTTTCCTTATTGAGTTGAATGGAATTAAGTAGATGAAATAAAAACACATATATATATATATATACATAAATCCAGTAGCTTTATAATTTCATATATTTCATTATTATTTCTTATATATACTTTCTTAAATGGTTAACATGGAGAATGAATCGCATCGCGTCGTGGATACGGTAGTCCGTACGTATGCACGAGCGATGATATCATTTCCATAATTATTGAATTGAATTGGAGTAGATGATAAAATATATCAGAATCACTATGTTTTTATAATAACTATGTATAGTTATTATTTACACCATAATACCCATCCATGTAAGGTGTTGGTGGAAAAACAGATTACACCACGGCGTGGAGACGGTATTCTCTACGTACGCACGCGCGGTGATTTTGATTTCCGTAGGATAGATAGAAGGTGAAATGGGGTTGTTTCATATTTATAAAAACATATCAGTATATTGGTGATACTGATGTTATTACTTTATAATGAAACAACTAAATAAGAATATGTTGAAGAAGAAAGAAGTTTGAAAGAATCGGTAGAAGAAATTACCTCTTCTTCGATACGCCTCTTTGAAACCTCCTCTTAGGGAACTAAGATTGGTCTTTGAAGTAGACCAGGACCACTAGGATGTTTTTAGGGAAGTGGAGAAGAGGTTTTTGCAGGGGTGGGCCGTGCTTTAAGGCTCAAAGTGGTGTGAGGAAGAGAGGGAAGAGGTTCCCTTTTATAAGGGAGGAGAGGGGCACCTTTGGAATTCTTTAAAATATTAATTTATAAAGAATCTAACCCCACTTAAAAACTTCCAAAAATGACTCATATTCGAAGATTATATGATATAGGGTTTTAATCTCATCAACCAATAAAATCTATACATGTTTGGATCTTATTTTAAACCTTATCATTTTGATTTGTCCTTATTTAATCTATTTACTTTTATTCATGGTAATAAAATTCTAAATTTTAAATTATAACTAATAATTACTTATTTGTTGTGAATTTTACATAATTGTTTACCTTATAACATTATAGACCATATAAATTTAAATTTATAATTTTTAAATATTTTTGTGATTTTTAAACAATTTTATAATATGTTATTTTTATAAAATAACAATAGTGTCAATTTTGACACTATTCATTTATTTGAATTTAAATAAAAAATATACAGAATATATGTTCGAACTAAAAACTTTAATAGATTCATAAAAGTCCATATGTATCTATAAAATTAGTGGATCACATTAAATAGTTCATATAATGTTTATTTTATTATTTTTAAAACCATTTATTTGGTTTATCTCTTAATAAAATAATTACTACAAAATTTTTGTAGAAAAATTTAATATACTGATTTTTTGCATAAAAATTAAAACTAAAATCCTATGATGAAGATAAATCTATTACCTTTCACAATAATACTTTTACACGAATTTATATTCTTAAAATCACAATATTTAAATTGTTGTATTTATTAAATTATGAAGGTGACAACTTTCGCATCATTTAAAATAAAGTAATATAAGTGTCATAATCACTTTTATAAGGCTCCAAACGGTTATATATTAGGTCATTTGATGATTAAGGAGTGGATATACACTACCAATAAGTTTAGGTCAGGTTTTTGGGCCTTTTAATGGGTATTATTATTCCAATAAAAACTATATTACTTATTTTCCACTTAATAATTAATATTTGTATCATTAATGTATCACCATTAATGACAATTATTTAATCCCTAAAAATTATAAATAAATTATCATGATGTAGATAAAGTTATTATCTTTCTGGAGACTATTCATGTTCGAAGTTGTATGATGTTTATCACTAAATTAAAATTATTATACTTATAATATTTAAGAGAGTGACATGTTGTCACTTTCTTTGGTTTTAATAATAATTAAATTATTTTCATGGTCAAAAGTCCATAAAATGAATCTAATCTGAACCTTAGGTTATATGGGTCTACTTTTATCCATCAAATAGAATTTGGCATGTGTTAGGTTAATTTTATAATATTATATTTACCCTTAATTACACGATTTACCATTAACTATGGTAAATAAAATTTACCGTAGTTACTATTCATAATTCCCAAAAATAAAAAGTAGCTTATTAACATGGTTTGGAACCAATGATTCCAAATATGGAATCCATTTTTCCAAATTCAAAATACAAAAGTTTCATAAATTAAATTAAAATTAATCCCGTTGTCGAAGGAAAACGGTTTTTTCTTTAAAACATTGCAAAAGATTGAATTGATTTAACCTACGAATTTAATGTAAAATCAATGATAACGACATACATTATATTAAATGGTAAAAATATATTCTATTTATACTTTAAAACCATTCAATATTATAATTTAACCATATAAATTATTGCGATGAAAAAAGTTGTTTTTAATTAAAATATAGCGTGTTTTACTATTCATCAAAATATGAAAGTTACCATAATAATATGAAAATTTTTTCCAAAGTAAATTTTTATTTCTTGATTCCAAAGAAGAATTTTATTTTTTCAAATTTAACTTATAAACATCTCAAAAATTTATTTAAAGTGGGTGCCCCATCAAAAGGGGGAAAACTGCATTTTTTTAAAAATACTTATTTTACCAGAAAATTTTATTTTGTTCTTATACCATGTTTTAGAAAATGTTTAAGATGAATAATAATGTTATAAAATTCAAAATTTAGTTAATACTATTCATAACGTCTAGTTCATACTAATATTATAATAATATATCGTTGTTTAGTAAAACCCGGTATTGCGTACAACACACGATATCAAGGAAGGCCGCGATTGCGTGTAATGCAAGCCAAGTCAGGGTTGCATGTTGTGCAAGAATCCTTAGTTGTTTCGTATAACAGAATCCAACCATATTTCATTTAGACATTGAATATATATATATATATATATTCTCAATGTTGCATAGAATAACTATTATCAAAATTGTGTGTAACACGATCCAAGAATAGTGTTGCGTATACTGCAAGCTAATACGGTGTTGCATATAGCACAAGGTAATCTTGGTGTAGCATACAACACGAGAAATTAATGAAATTAAAATAATGTTTTTCATAAAATATTGTGGTGTTACAGGACTTATGTGTTGGGATAGCCATTTATATGTAATTCACAGATCTCATTCCTTAAAAGGAATCTTACATAACTTGGTTATTGATGGAATCAAATTTATTGTAGGTCAATTAGTTTCTCATTCCATGGATGGATGTGGTAGAATGATCAGCCCATGAGAATGACTGGGTTTCGATGGATGAAAATTCCAAGACAAGGAAGGACTTACAGTTACGTGGGTGACCATTTGACTTTGGGAGTAGTCCTTATGAATTCTGCATTTGTATCCTAGTTATATTATGAATCAGATCCATCATCGTTCATTGAGTAGATTCATACACAATGAGGCTTCCCTTATATGTTAGAAAAATCATATTATGCTACTAATCTGGGATTTCATACCATGGATGACCATTTATGCGAGACATATCATATTATGATGCTAATAGGGGCTTAGACACTAATGATGAACTCATATGGGGACATATCATATTATAACAATAATCAAGGCTTACACATTGGGTTTTCCATAATTACTGGGACATATCATATTATGTCATAGATAGTTGATTACACACTGAGGGTTCTCTTTTATTCAGTACATATCATATTATGCCACTAATTTACACCTTTGCACTGAGGTTTACTTCATTTTAAGGAAAGTTCATATTATACCCTTGATCGAAGATTACACACTGAGTTTTTCTTTATATGTGGGACATATCATAATTTTCTACTGATTAGGGATTACACATTAAGGATTAAATTTCCCTAATCGAGGTTTTTAATGAGAATGATATGATCATTGAGACTCCCTATATCCACATGATATATTATTTGTGTGAGAAAAAAGGGATATAAAAATAACTATCACATACTTTTGAATGTTGGAGTTATGTTCTGGGACATACCAACTAATATTTTAATACAGAACTCAATCCATAGAAATGCACTATATGCATCTTGGTTATAATAGAAATTAGATTCATCGTACTTCAATTGGTCGGGGCTTATAAACTAATGGTTCCCACATAATTAGGGGTTACACACTGAATATAGATTGGGTTATGAAGTACTTTGATTCTCTATTGACCTTAACTTCTCATATTCCAGGAATATATCAATTCTTTCCTTGACATTAATTGATTGTCTAGTTGGCATTTCTTTGGATGTATACCTGACATGCCTAAAGAAAATCACATTATCCAGTTGACATTTCTAAGGGAATTCACATATCATAGATGAAATGTAAAAGTATTTTTCACATAATCAAGACTGACTTTTCTAAAGGACATCGACAGAATTGATTGAATTATCTTCAAAGCTACCGCATGATCCGGAATAGCATTCTTAGAAGGCATCTCATGATCTAGCCAAATATACCTAGTTTTATCATGATGGATGGTTTACACAATTGGAGGGAATCACAAGAGTCATTGTGACTTGTCTGAGAGGGTGTTGTATGTCATGGATTACTTGTTCGGGTTTTATTGAAAGATCCATATGACAAGTCCATAGGAAGATTAATGAGCCATGTAAAATATTCTAAGAGCATTGAAAAGTATGAGTAGTTTGTATAGAGGATGTTTTGAAAGACATTTGACATGCCCTGATACTATAATGGGTCATAGATAATAGGTATTGATGTCAACATATGATCTTGGTGATATTTCTAGGGTCTATTTCCATGCTTAGATAGAGAGCTCGGTGGGTTTCATGATACATGGGTGGCATGTTTGGGGGTACCATGTGACTTAATCTAATGTGTCAATGGGATATCCCATGATTAAAATAGTATACTAAAGGGGCTTCACATGATCTGGGTGACTTTTCAAAGTGATGTATCATGACAAGGGTGGATCATGTGATATGCACGAGGATTAGCTTATATGTTCTTCATAGTGGTCACTCATCTTTTATTCTTTGTGAATATATTTTTTATCATGCCTTATATTAGTTCAGTATTATTTTATTTTAAGTCTCATATGTGAAATATAATAGGTAATATGTTCTTTTCATAACCTTATTTAAATACTTTGTATTATCTATGAGTGATCACATGAAGTGTATATGCATGTTAAATGACCCTTTTGATTGTTCCTTAGATATTTACTAATGGAAAATGTTATTAGTTATAGGATAATCTACCCAAATAAATTCTCTCAGATTCATAGGTGTGATAGTAGTGTGATCTATTAGTTCATCAATCCGTGTCTAGGATTTTTGATTTTCAATTAGTGGATTTATAGGCTTTGAAACCTGGCAATTAACTGCTTTTCATAGAGTATATTTCAAAATTACATGTTGTATTCAGTTGTGGTCTTTGGAATCACAAATCTTTTTGATGTCTTGGTGTATTCCATTTCAGAGGCATCACATGATTTATGGAAAACACAAGACAATCCCATTAACATTCCAGTTATTGGAGTATAGTTAATTAATTGGATCTTGTTTAATCATGTAGACATGCCAATGAACTTTTTACCGATCTTGAAAAAAATTCTAAGTATTTTCATAAAATAAAGATACCTTATTCAGGATATTCCATCAGATAATTATGGATTTATAAGGATCCTTAAAAGAGAAAATCAGCTTGTCAGGGATCCTTGTGAGACATTACCAATGTGTTGAATGATTTTTATAATCATAATGGGATCCATAATTTTTTATTTTATTTCCTTATTTTATCCATTTAATAATTAGGGATCTAGTAGGAATGAATGAGTATTTTCAAATACAATCACTTTCACAATTGGTGATATGTAATGTGACAAATAAAAGGTCTTGTAGTGATTCATGATCACTTCCAGGATAAATCATTCTCACATTTTTATAGCCAAAGGGGGAGAGAAGGGTTTCCAAGACATGTACAGTGCTTTCCATGTGATGGATATGAAATTATAGAAGGTTATTATGAGACTATAAATATAAGTCCCTGGGGATTCCACATTGTCTCGTGGGCTACCTACGGTTCCTCAAATGATTTTTACAACTGTAATAGGCTCCCACATTTCCCACTTTTTTCCTTTTTTTATTTCACCACATTTTGGGATCTCCCCAGGTTGAATGAGTGTTGTAGAAGAAAATCATTCAATATATTAGTGATATTTTAAATAATATTTATTATATCTAGAGGCTCTTATATTTTGGATATTTTCCTTCTATTTTCAAAGAATATTTAGATGGATTATTAGGTTCCCACTAGTTAAAAGTTATCATGAACTGGGGTTTCTCATCTAGAATCCACCACAAAGTCACTAAATATCCATGATGACTCTGCACAAAAATTGAGGGTTTTCAAACAGACCTAAAAGGGATTTCTATAGCCTATGCATTGAACATGGCCATCCATTTGACCTTCTTCTATTCATGTCATTGTGTGTATCCTGGGGGTTCATGCGATCTTCATGATCATTTCCACCTCCCCATAATTTTCATTGGGGGTAAATAATACCCATATTTAGATATATATTCCCCTATGAATTTTTCAATTCATAATTTGTAGACATCAAAAATACACCCCATGTGCGAGGTCTGAAGTGAAAAAGTCTTGGTTCGGAGGAATGAACATTCCCACCTAAGGATTTGGCATTGTCGCCAATTAGTGTCTTAGGTGACTCTTGGTATACTTGATGATGTATGGTTTTACATAGGATTCCATATAATTAGGGGATTATATAGGGATTCATTGACTAGGTACTCAACTATTTAGAGCTCCTACATCATGCTTATATCGCGCAAACTCATCACAAGACCTTCTTATAAGAGCCCATCAAAAGAATTTACCCTAAGATCGGAATGTGAGAACTACATAGAGAGTCATCCTTTTCTCAGGATCCAACTCAAATAAATCAATGGGATTATATTTTGTAATATTTTGAATATTTTCCATTTTGATGTGATTTTATTGAGGGTTTCATGGGATATTTTGGTTTCATCACATGATCCATAGACTATTATGTGGAATGTGTAACCATTTCATGGTTACATGATCACAAGTCTTTTGATGTGTCATAAAGATTCATGATGCCTTTTGTGTTTATTTAATCTATGATATCATCATGAGTTAGGAGATTCATTATTCATTGGTAATTCCTTGGCCTCAGAAGCCCAGTGCTAGTGAATTTCTTTATTACATTGGCATCATTACAAGGAATCAAATTGAGAAGGAACAATTGGTTTTTCCATCTTGGAAACTGGAAGTTATATACATGATACTCATAATACACGGGGATATATGAAAATATAAATATGATTCATAATAAAGATAAATAAACCAAATCCTTGATTTATTATTCACATATTTCTTCTTTATAACTTGTGGAACATAAACACAATATTGGTGGGTTGAAATACTCAGTAAGGGTAATTATAGTGGAAGAAATAATGAATTTATTAGAATAATTAACATGGAAAGGTAAATAAATAAAAAAAAATTACATTAAAATAACTCGATAAAGAAATATCAAGGTGGAAATGTATAAAACTAAATACATATGTCATTTAATCAGTTAATTGAAAATGAACTGCATCCAGAGAACTTTTGGCACAATATCTCATTGATTAATAATAATAAATGAATTATCAATAATGGGAATTCTTAATTATAAGACATCAGGTTTCCATGTAGAATTATACCATTACCATAAATAAATATTTTAAAATATTCTAATTTTTCCAACTAATTTATTTAATGAGACTTCATATGCATCGAGGGGCTTGTATTAACTAGTCCCCAGCTCCTACGTCTTGCCACAAATATTCCCCAACCCATGTCTTGCATGTATATATAATTCCACATATATAAAATAAGTAATGTTCCTTATAAAATATCCATATTGAATAATAAATATGGATTTATCAATAATTCAATAGAGGAGGATAAGTAACAATAGGGGATGTGACATTAAATCATTCTTGAGGAAAAATAATTATTAACCATTCAAAAGTGTCTTAAACAAATTTAATACATTTAAATCACTATTCCCAATGAATTTAATAAAATAGGTAATATCATTAGAATTGGGAGATTGATTAAATAACATGTCAATGGGAAATACATAATCCATATAAAATTCAATTGGTGTATAACAAAAATAATTCTCTAGGAAACGTAAATCGAGACGAAACCCCCCACAACTGTTGTAACATATGAATTTGACAAACCCAAATTAATTATCAAAAAATGAAAAATTTAAATACCATGAATATAAATTTTATCATGGTATATCATATCCAATTGGGAATTAATTACACCATTGAGAATAAGTAAGTTGTTTTAGTGGAATATGCCTCATAGAATGAAATTTTAGACAATAATCCCTTACCATAACCATTTTTATGTTGTGTGTTTATAATCCTTCTATATATTGGTTTAAAATAGGTTACTAACTTATAACCACAATATTATCATTTTTATAATATAATATACCATATTGTTAAGATATCTTATTAACCATTTTTTATCCATTAATTATTATTTTTACCACTTCATGTGTTAATGAACTAATTTTCTTAAGTATGTTTGACATGTTATTTTTTTGTTAATATTACATATATAATGATTTGATCAAACCCATAATGTAGAAAACGATTTAATTATCATATATATTCAGTACATATAATTTTATAATATTCCATAATATTTTGAGATATGAAATGAAGAGAAATATTTATAGATATGGTAGGTCATACATTTTCCTGAACACTACTTTCATTTTTTTGTATTGAATGAATTAAAAGTAAATGATACATATCTATAGTATTATCCCAATATCAAATGTATTTTATATATGTTACATAGTTTTATTAAAACCATATTTTAAACATTCCATGTACAGTATGAACGATTCACATCACTTTGAGGAGGATATAGTCCACACTTCCACAAATGATGTTATCCTATTTACAAAAAATGTAATGAAGAATGGTTTGTGTTATAAAATAATTAAATAAGAATAAATACATAAAAAGTAATATATATATATATATATATGAATATATTTTTCATAATAACTCCCACCATCAGAGGCTGTAAATAAAAAATTAACTATCATCATTTTGTGAGGGGGTAGTTCATAGTACACATAAACAATCTATTCATTACCCGTTAGATTAATGTGAGGGTAATTTTAGGTAGAAAAATATTCATAAACACAACTTATTATATTTAGAATAATGTTTTTTGTATAATTCTGGAATAAGTATACATGATGGGGTAGATAATGGGAGTAAAACAAATGATCTTGATAAAAGATGTTAACTCTCAATCGGGCAGCTCCTTTTGGTTTGCAACAAAGGGATTACGTAGATTAGTTTTAACCCAAGGGGAGGATTCAAGGATGAAGGTTTTGATTTTGAGGATCTATTTTGGTTGATATTTTTTGATCCAAAGTGTATTGAAAGGTGATATATTGTGGGAGGAGAGGAGGCCTTTTATAGTGGAAGAGGAGTGGCACTCCTGTAAATTTTGGTAAAGCGATTCCACACATGTTTTCCTCATGGAAAGTGCCTCCCATAATGGATAAATATTTATAAAAGAAAGGATAGGGTCCATATACGGCTAAACAATTTCTCTTGTACAATTTTATTGGTCATTTGGTCCCTTATGATTAAATTTTAGTCCCTTATTAAGCTTAATTTTACCTTAAGCTTTGTTATTATTTTTAATTAAATTCACTAATATTTTTGGAAATAACTATTATAATATTATTATATATTATAAATTATTATTATTAAAATTTTAAAATCATTTTTCAAAATTCTATTCACATAATTGGTGTATGTTGATTTAAATTTAATCCAACGGGCGAGACAACAATACGAGTTGTTAATGTAAAAATATCCCAAAGATTGGTATGTTTTTATATTAAATTTTTATGTGAAATTGATTAAAATAATATAAATTGGATTAATTGATTAAAATATAATCTAATTAATCTTAAAAACAAATTTCAAATATATTTTAGCTTTATAAATAAATTATATTAAAATTCATTTTTGAATTAAAATTCACTATTTTTCACTATTCATTAATAAATGAAACTTTACTGAAAAATACCAAAAAAATAACCTATGCTAACTTTTATGCTGAGATATAAAATATAAAGTTTGTTTACAAATAATATATATATATTAGCTAAAATTTTAATTAAAATGGGTTCTCCATAAAAAGGCAACAAAACTATACTTATAAAAATATAGTATATTACATGTTATATGGGTTTTTTTATTATCATATTCTTACAAAATATATTATATCAGTGTAAAAATATATTGGTAGAAATATAATATATAAATTTACTACATAAAATTTTGAATAGTGTTATAACATATTGACTATAAAAAATGTGGCTATATAGTGTTTTGTTTAAATCTAGTGTTGTCTGTATTAGAAAGATATCAACAAAATATAAAGGAAAATATTGAAAAATTTAGAGTGATATATTATTCCCTACAAAATAATTATCCTCTAAAATATATGGGTATTACCTTTAAAAATATGTGTGTAGTTATCCTTCACATAATCTTATACTTCCCATGTTTCATCTTTCAATTTTTGATTTCACTTGAGTACCTTTAACAGATGAGTTGTATTATTTCTCAATACTCTATATTTGGTATCATGAATTTTGATGCCCTGTTTATAGTATGAATGTTCAGGTTCCCAATAAATTAATTTATACGTGAACACTTGTGTTGTTTCATACATATAATTCTGTTATAGAGATATATGGAAAACGTCATCTACCTTTGAGAGAATCAGAATAATTTCCAAATGCTATGTAGTGACTCCAACACTTTAAAATATTTTAAAGGGTAAAATGTTCCTGGAATGTAGTTTCAGTATCTTACCAAACTTTATAACAACTTAATATAGATATACCTTATGGAAAATGTGATGTATCTCTTATAATTCCAAATTTTCCACTGATTATCTGCATGACTCTTTTTCCAACATCGATCCACTTCAGTATGATCTTGAATTGAATTAACTTTTTTTGTTTCCTTTTCAAAAAATTTATGGCCTGTGATTTTTATTTTAAAATATTCATCCCAACAATTTGGATTATGACATATCTTTCCATATAGTATTTCATATGATTCCATTTTAATATTTTATGGGAATCTATTATTATCAAAAAAATATGCTAAAGGTATGTACTGATACCACTTACCTTGAATGTTGAGTGAGAATGATCTCAAAAAAGTATTCCATTATTTGAATTGTTTTTATATATTTTTCCATCAATTCTATTATGGTAGGTAGGGCTCAAATGAAGCTCAGTATCAAGAGCCTTCTGAACACTTTTCGATAATTTCAATGTAATTATGGGATCTCAATTAGAAAAAATTGATAATGGTGATCTATGAAGTATTTCAACATTATTAAAATAAATCCTTTTGAGGAACATAAGAGGTAGGTCTTCTCTAATTGAATGAAAGTGCGCAGATTTGGTTAGTCGATCAATGATAACCCTTATTAGATAATTCCTTATAGGAAACTTTGGTAGTAATATGACAATTTATACTTTAATTTCATCCCTTTTCCACAAAATATTATTAATAGGTTTCATTAATCGTTTAGGGTGATGCCTCATAAATTTCAATTATTGGGAAAACCAATATCTATAAATGTAATCAGAAATTCCCTGCATCATTTTATCCAACAAAAAATTTTCTATCAAGTCCATATACATATTTGTACAACCATTGTTTATAGGGAAATTTTATCAATAGGTTTCATTCAACGATTTTGTTTTTATCTCAGGTATATATGGAACACATAACTTCCTTCCAAATTTTAGAACACCATAATCACAAACTAAGTCTTGTTATTTTCATTGTTCACACCATAAATATTCTTCTGAATGTTTTCATCTATAGGTTTAGAAATCATTATCCTCTAAAATAAAGAATATTTTTCAATCATTTGAAAAATGATTTATGTATCTCACTCATTCAAAATTCCCATATTCATCTTTACTATATCAATGGACATAAGATCCTTCTCAATCATAATTTTGGATATAACTCTACGGTCCATTATATTCAACGCATATGGTACCTTATTTGCATTCCCTGGGTGGTAGTGTATTGAGAAATCATAACCCTTGAGTAACTTGATCCATCACATTTGTCTCATGTAGAGAAATTTATGAGAGAAGATGTATTTTAGGCTCTTATGATCAATTTATATCTCTCCTCTTTCACCATAGAGATAATATATCTATATTTTCAATGAAATTTTTACACTATTTAATTGAAGATTTTGTGATGGATAGTTATATTCATGAGTATTAAATTTACTTCATGCATAAGCAATAAATTTATCATTTTTACTTGGAAACAACCATATCCCATCATCGATTAGTCACTATATATGAAAAACCCATCAATCCCAAATGGTAGAGTCAATATCATAGCATTGACTAATCTTTTATTTTTTTCATTAGAGCATTATTCATATTCTGTCATCCATAAAAACGTAACCACATTACTTGTATAATTGGTAAACTGTTTTGCTAATTAGGGAAAATCATAATATATAAATAAGAGTACATGGGTAAATTAAAATAATTATTCTTTTTATTTATTCAATTCAAATAATTCCCTCTTTGAATCAGGTATTAAGTCAATTGAGAATTAAATTTCATGTTCTGGGGGATGTCCATTTAGTTACCCAGGAAATACATCAATGTATTCATGCACAATGGGTCCATTATCTATTTGATGATTACATTCTTCATAACTATATATATTTTTTTCTTCATCCATATGAATTTAATTTTGTTAATCTATTGTGTTGGGTCTAGAAAAAAATCAAGTAATGAATCGTCTTCTCTATAGAAGAGGTATTCTACATATTCCTCCCAAATAATAATTTTTTTCTTCTTGAACAACATTTTCCATAATATTTTAAGATACAATACATACCGAGTATTATTTCAAAGTCAATCATAGGTATAATAATATGGTCATAATATAAATAAGGATTATGTGTAATTATTGGGACTATACAACACATATTGTTTTGCAATAATACATCCCTTAGGAGTTCTAGCTGATAACTAAGTTATTAGATCAAAAAGGAAATGAAAAATTTTCTTAGAAAACTATATATATATATATATAATTATGTCACAATAAATAATAAAATAATGAATTGGAAAAATTTGATGTTTTACATGACGTACATTCCACCACTTTATTGGGACTTCATCCACTTCGGTTGTGATCATTGACGTTTTTATATCACCCCTTGGACTCTTATGTGGTAAATTTTATTGAAGTGTGTGGAATTCATTATCATAATTCCCAAATCTTTTTATTTGTAACACTAAATCTCATCATTTTATATTTTTTTGTTTCCATTATTTCTTTATGATGATCCTTTTATCTACACTTAAATAAAATTCATATTCCCTTCAAGACTTTCCAATAGTGATTTTTCCTATACATCTAAAAATGGGGGAATTGATTCACTTACTTCCTCTTTAATGAATTCCCTTTCTCATGGTTTTCATATCACCTCCTATTCTATTGGGTTCCTTTTAATACATAGGATCTTGAGAATTACTTCTATATCATGATGGCACATAAAAATATTTCTTTTTTGATGATAATGTCTAGAAATAAGTGACCCTCAGAGAGTTGGATTAATTCTTTCCATGAAGTGACCAATATCGAACTTAGTGTTTTGGATAAAATTTTTATGATAACTGGTAACCTTTTAAATATATATTCATAATCATAAAAACTTTCTCATTCCGTAAACAGTATGCTAAGTATCATTTTCTTCATTTTAATTTTTCGATAATAAGGTAAGTATTTATCAAATAATGTATCCTTAATATTTCATCATTCCATAATTTCCATTTATTCTTCCTACCATGAATTTTCAATCATATAATGCCACTAATCAGCATCACTTAGGGGATAATAGACCACAACTATAACCTTTTCCCTTTCAACGCTTTCTAAGGCCACAAATATCCTATTCTATAAACTTATCCAATTTCTCATATATAATGGGATTAATAGTTCCAATATATTCTGGGGGATTAAACAACATAAATTGATCCATAATAATATCTTCTCACTATTTAATATGTTTCATCATTCATGGAAGGTTATTTTTCATAACATGATTAAGTTTTATTGACATTTATTTTATTTTTTCCATTGCAATAAAATATTTATTGGTTTCCTCAACAAGGAAATATATAAAAATTCCATGACTATTGACATCATTCAGCATTCCAAAAAATATTTCTAAACAATGACATAAGCTATATTATATTATAAAACCATAATGCATAATTTTAAATATCATATAGAATATAGCATAAATTTACACATTCTAAAACTTGTAATAAAAAAAAACGTTTACTTTTGGGAAATCAATACTTTAAAATACGTAATAATGGTAGGTGAATAATGTGTGAACTATCCTAAGTGTATCCCCTATGAGAGTCCAACATGGTGTGCATTAATGACCATTTTTGGTACTAATATAATTAAGTCATGAACGACACACATTGTCAGATGTGCTACACCTAGGTACATCTATTCTTGGCCTATGTCTACAAGTAGTATCAATAAAAGGATGTATCTCGAGGAATACCGACATAATCTATACCTTAACAAAATATTAGGATATTCCGCTATAAATATTTTAAATGTCTATCTTAGGGTTATGTTACCTAATATATGTTTTAAAAATTTAGTTTCAAAGGTATTTAATAAACATCATTTGATTTCCACTTTAACTCCCAAACCCCAGAAGCCTAGATCCGATGTATTATTCTATATATTGGCATGATCTTAAGGAATCAAGTACTGATTTACTAGTCATTTCAATAGCCTTGGAAGGAAATATTTTATATATGATACCCATAATAAATTATGAAATAAGAAATAACAAAATGATACATAATAAAACAAAATAAAAAACATACTTGAACACTTATTCAATGATATCTTCTTCCAAAACTAGGGTAGGGAATGATAATAAGGATAAACACAAATACTCAGTAAGGGTAATTAATGTGGGAGCCTTAGTTAATTGATGATAATAATCAATTTTAGTGGTAAATAATATATAAAAAAGACCATTTTAATATTTAGATAAGAAAATAAGAACCTGAAAAGGTAAGAAAGTTAATAATCATTTCATTTAATCATTGAACTAAAAATGAAATGCATCCAAAGATATGTTGATCAAAATCTCATAGATAAAAAATAAAAATTGTATTATCAATAAAGGTAATTATTAATTAACGTACATCATATTTCATTGAAACATGATCCCTTTCCCATGAAGAGATATTTTAAACTAGTCTCATTTGGCCTACTAATTTGTCTCAAGAGACTACCGTTGCATTGATGGCCTTGATTAATCTTGTCGCCAACCTATGGGGATTTCCTAAAACAATCTCCCATCCATGTATTGAATTTTAAAATCATTTTCCTTGTATAGTGTAAATAATGTAACATTTCAAATATCTATATTTAATAAAGAATATATATTTATTATAATACATCAGATGAGTATAAGTTACAGTAAGGGTTGTTGACATTAAAACATTCATGAAGAAAAATAATCATTTATCATTCCAATGTTTCCCATACCACATTAAAAAAATTTAAATCCTAATTCCTCATGAATTAAATGAAACATATAATATAATTAAAATATGGATATTCATAATATAAAATTTTAATGGGAAGTACAAACACCATATTAATGTGAATTGGTGCATAATAAAAATATTCTCAATAGAATGTGAATTGAGACAAAACCCCATAACACAGTGGTAACATATGAGTTGGAAGACCCAATAGTAAGAATAATAAAATGAAAAAATTAAATACCCTAATGATAATATGATTAATAATATATTATATTGAACGGGGTAGTAGTTACACCCCACAAAATAAGTATGTTTTGTTAATGGTATATGCCTTATAGAAAGAAAAGTAAGACAAGATTAATTTACCTCAACCTTACTTTTTTTATCTTTACCTCCCTTTATAGTCATTTAATATATGTTACAAACATAAAATAGAACCATATTTAGGGTTAAAATATCATATATAATATTCCTATAATATCATATTACCTATTTGTTAACAATGTTTCATTTTTTTCAGTATTTCGGTTCTTAATTTTCTGGTTTTGTTAAGTGGTTTTTGACTTGTTATTTTATGTTCCTATTACATAGATCATTATTTAATCATATAATAAATTTAATCCATGGTAATATTATTATATATATTCTCTACATATGTATTTATAATAGTCCAATATATTTGGAGATAAGAAATGAAGTCCACCATTCAGGGAAATGGTAGGCCGTATGTACGAATGAATGCTACATTCATTTAATTATTATATTAAAAGGATGAAAATTAAATGATATATATATATATTTTAATTAAATAATAATATTTATTGTATATATGTTACATAGTTTTCTTAAAACCATACTTTATACATTCAATATATAGAGTGAACGAGTCACAACTCATTAAAAAGGCGATAATCCACACTTCCACAACTGATGCTATCTTATTTACCCAAAATGTAAAGTATAATGTTATGTGTTATAAATTAATTATAAAATAATTAATACATAAAAAAATATCATATATATCATATATGATCATAGAATCTATCATAATGTTTACCATGAGAGGTTGTAATGGAAAAGTGAACCATCATCGTTTCATGAGGTGGTAGGATACCGTACACGTAAACAATATATTCATTTCTCATTAGATGGAAGTGTGTGTAATTTTTTGCAGAAAAAATTACATAAAAGCATATATGTATATTGTGGATACATGTTTTACATATAATCATGGAATAAAGAGATTTTTTGGTGTGAATAACATAAATAAAACTAAAGAGCTTTAGGAAATATGTTATATATTAAACGAGTAACTCCTTTTGTTTTGCACCAAATGGAAACCTTGGGTAGATTTAATATAAATGTTAGAATTAAATGATTATTGGTGGGATTTTTTAGGATATATTTTTTCAGATATTGGTTGAGCCAAAGCGGCTTGTTTGGTGAGAGAATGTGGTAGCAGAGTAGGCCACTTTATTATGATGGAGTGACACTCTTGTAAATATTGGGAAGGGTAATTCCACACACATTTTTTCAATAGAATGGGGCTCCCATAATGGAAAAAATTCTATAAAAAAGTCCTATAGGGTCCAAATATGGCTATAAAATGGATGTTTTAGATGTTTATAGGTATTTTAGGCCATTAAGATTAATGTTTAGTCCTTTATTAAGCTATATTTTACCATATTCATTATAATTAATTTTAATTACTTTCACTATTAGTTGAAGTAAAAAATTTACGTTATCATTTTTATAAATTAAAAATTATGATAATTAAATTCAATAAATTCAATTTTTCAATTTTTTCACATAAGTAGAATAATTTAAAATAAATTTAGTCAGGTAGATGGGAAAACAATATGTCGAAACAATTCCAAATTATTGAAATATTTTTATAATCACATTCAGATTAAAATTGATTATAATAAAATAAATAGAATTATTTTATAAAAATATAATCTAGTAAAGATTTAAAAAATTAAAATATTATTTAACTTTATATATAAATTTGTTGAAAATGAAGTCCTGAATTAAATTTCATTATTTTTTATTGTTCATTAAAAAATTAATCATCGCAGAATAATACTAATTATTAATACTAAGAATTTTTTTTAATTACAATTATGTAGTTTATTTTTAAATATAATATTTATAAATGTTCCAAAAAATTTATTTAAATTTTGTTCTCCAATAAAAGGCGCCAAAACCACTATTATAAAAATATAATATTTTATGTGTAATATTGGATTTGATATTATTTTATGCCTATCAAATATATTATATGAGTAAAAATATGTTGTTATATATATAATATAAAAATTTTCTACATAAACTCGATAATAGTGTCATATTTTAATTGACTATGAAAAATATAAAAATATAATTTTCTGTTTAAATCTGGTGATGTTTTTATTGAAAAGATATCAAAAAATCTAGTGGAATATATATGACAGTATTGGGGTGATACATACATCTTTTCATCATGAATTACCTTCTCGTTCATGTTATCCCCATGAAGCTTTTTCGAATTTTATATCATTCCTTTGAAAAGATTTTATTTTATCTATCTAAAAAATTCCACTTAGTTTTGTTAATATGGCTTCTAGATCTTGTTAAAGATTCTATGTGGGGGCTAATAAAAAGGCAATGATTGATATAAACTACAATACTAATCTTTGATATCATGTGAATTCTAATAATGTGATTCTAAATGGATTGTCTTATTCAATATTCAAAACTAATTCTTATCACATTAGAATCCTCTATAAAAGTTTGTCTCGATATCGATGTTATCATTCCTATAACATATATTAATATGTTGTCTTGTTGGGTGTCAACTTCTCTATACTATAGTCCTATTAAAATTTCAAAGTATTGAAAACTAGTATAATATCAATCCTAGGGGTTGTCTTATATGATAAAAAACTCTACCTTGGGTTGAGACTGATGTGATTTCACTCATCATCCCATCACTAAGAGATACTCATGTATATTCACCTCTTCTATAAACAACTCGTTTGGAATATATATCTCAAAATGGGAGCTTTTTCAGGGTTTTAATTATTCATATGGATGTGTAGGGCTATTTCGAGTCTGAAAAAGCTTCTTAGAGTTCCCAAACCTGTTTTATACTATCCATCATTTTAAAAAAGAATTGAATTCCATCTATATTTCCTATCGCTATCCAGGCCTGCATTGGAAACATGTTAACCACTAGTGTCCTAACACCAACACTCTCCATTTATCCCATATAGAGGTGGAAGTCAGCCTATGGTATATCTTATAACTGGGTAGGACTGCCCCTCTCTTAGAGATGTATGAGGAGTTCCTTCCTTCCAAATATGTTTAGAATAACTCTTTAAAGACACACGTCATTGAGAGGTAAATGATCATCATTGAAATGGAAAGGCTAATAACAGATTTAACTATGTTACCACTTATCTCTTTCAAAGTCGGGATCAGTATTTTCTTCTTTCACAGTGGGGTTAGGATAACTACTATAAACCCCCCTACATGACCCTCTCAAAAATATTTTGATATAAATGGAATATATTTGAAAATTTTGGAATTTTCTAATCATTATATTTGGGGATATTGAGTGACAATGGAGATATGCATGAGCTTTAGGCTAGGGGGATTCACAGAAAAGTTCTTGAATGAGTGGATATTCCTATATGGGAATCATGTATAGGAATCTTGGTCATTATAAAAGTAATGGAAGCCCAGATAATAGTGTTATGGTGCCTTTATCATGTTGTTCCAACCCCTCCATGCCTTTAACAACTCATAGGCCAAACTGAGAAAGGGAACATCCCCCGTAAGATTTGTTTCCTTTCTAGTATTTAGTAGAATGGATAGGAGAGCATTTCAATTTTTAGGAATACTATAATCCCACTAAAATCCCTCCAAACTTATATAATCATAGGATTCTTAACTTATCTAGGGTTGGGGTTATGTAACTGAGCTATCTTGAGGTTACAGTTGTGTTGAATCAATATGATAGCATTGATTTCACACCATATCCTACACTGACTTGCCCAATCATTGATTATTATAGTATATATCCTGATGGTACTTCATTCAAGATCTCCCTTCTGGATTAGGTTATTGAATATAGGATGTATAATCTAATAATATTTAATCAATATACATCTCTCTATTTTTTCCATTAGTTTGACAACACCCAAAAGGTATTATCTATTATTTTGGCTGACATACATTAATAGTGGAACCCTGGGAGAATCCATCAGGTTTGAATGACGTTGGAACATGAGGAAAAAAATGTTGAGATCATCCTTCCATATTCTAAAAGTTCTAAATTTATATGTTAGGATTACGCCTAGGATTTCATAGTAGCCTACCCAAGTGGGGTGCCAATCTGACTAGTTCATCATATAAATAATCCATTTTCCTCACCAACCTCTTTGTCCATGGTAACAATGGATTTTATAAATTAATAGGAGGTACTTTGAGGAAGTTCCCTTGTCCCAACTACAGCCATATCGATACTGGGAGGGAACTTATTGAGTAAATCATCCCTAAGACATAAGAAATTTGTGATTCGTAAAGACCCGTAAAATTCAAGGGAAATTTTTTCTTAATTTTCTTTAGAATTTTACAAGAGCGCGGTTTCAGACGGCACTTGATTCCGAGGCCCGGAGTGCCCGGAATTAATTTCTGAAGTTTGGCTCGGGTACGTTCAGTGAACGAATGAGCGGGAATTCCTAACTTTTGATCCGGTGCTCGGAATAGAAATCTGAGGGCACCGATGAACTCGCAGCGCCGATATTCGCTTAAAGAGACCTTTTCGGAAGTTGCGTTTGTTGCGGGTTGGAAGTTAGTTTTTGGGTTTTTAGTTTGAGTTAAATAAAATTTGTGAAGAACAAATTTTATTTTAACTTGATAAATCCTACCAAAGGGGGTTGGAAGTGGGACCCACATCCACTTAACCTCCCTTGGGAGGATTAAGTGTGGTGGGGCCCACACGAACCCCTAAACCTTTCATCTTCTCCCAACTCCCCTAACCCCTCATTAAATGACATGAGTTATTTAATTTTGGAGTTAATCCTTTTGAATTTCAAACTTTTGAAATTCTAGTGTGTTGATGTGATAATACAATAAGATAGTGTCTTATTTTATTTTGGTTAATTGTTTTGTCTTCTTGAGAGGTGGAGAGCTTTTCCTTCTTCTTCTTCAACTCTGACAAAGATCAAGAAGAACGCTCAACTTGACGAAGAACGCTCAAGTTCCGACGAAGAACGCCGCTCCACTCTTCTTCGTCTTCCGTGTCAACGAGAGGGAACGCCGCTACCTCCTCGGTTTCCCTTCGTCGACATAAGAAGTTTATCCAAAGACGTATCACATCGGACGCATCTCTTCGTCAACGGATTTGACGAACGACAACTGCGACGCCCGATCTCCGCGACGTTGTCTTCCGCGGACGTTGGCAAATCCTCGAACGTATACCCAAGGTAGGGGTTGTTGATTTATTGTTTAATTATTCCATTCTTGATCGTGGATCTAGCATGTCTAACATGAGGATTTTGAATGTTTAAGTTGAGTTATTATTTAACGTGAGGGGGCCGGACCGCATGAACACGGCCGAACCCCTCCATCGTTCTTATTATTCTATCTTGAGGGTTGAAGCAAAGTGGCGTGGTGCCGTCGCACCACGCGGATAATAATATGATTAAATTTCGTGGCGCCGTCGCGCCGCGCCATGGAAGAATCATAAAAGACGCGACGCCGTCGCGCCGCGTCGAAGGGAATCAAATGCGCGGCGAAGGGGCGCGGTGCCGTCGCACCGCGCCGGACGACGAACACCGCGGCCGGTTCCGGGCCGCGGCGGGACGAGGAGACCGCGGCCGGTTCCGGGCTGCGGCGGGACGAGGAGACCGCGGCCGGTTCCGGGCCGCGGCAGAATGAGAAGACCAGCGGCCGGGCCGCCGGCGTCGGATGCCGAAGAGGGGACCGGATTTTCCGGTCCCGTTGGAGAAAACCGGCCGGCCAGCTGGCCGGCCGGATGCCAATAAACCGGGGGAATTATTTCCCCGGCCAGCTCATTAAACCCCCCTCTTTAAGAGGGGGCGGTTTCCTTGTGGGGGGCAAAGCCTCCCATTTCCTGCCAATCAAGCCCCCCGCGTGGGGGGGGGGGGGGGCGGTTTTGCAAAAAGGGGCGCGGCTATATGCCGCGCCGTTATTTCAATCCGCGGGGGATTAACTCCCCCCACGCTGCCTCCGTGCGGCGCCAGGCCGCCGCGCCGCCGCGCCGCCGGCGGGCCGGGTCGGCCCGGACCCGGACCCCCCGTTTCGAATCATTTACGGTCTTTTGGCCATAACATGAGCCTCGGACCTCCGATTGACGAACCGTCTGCGGCAACGCGATGCTTGGATCGAGACGGTCGTTTCGGTATATCGCACTCAAGGTTTCGGATTACTTTGAGTTCGGCCGGGTTGGTTCGTTCACGAAACCAACCGGGCCTTCGGAGCGGAAACGCTCATATCTTGAGCTACGGACGTCCGATTGACCTGCCGTCAGCCGTGTTGTGTTCTTCTTAGTGAGACGGATCTTTTGGCATACTCCGTACGAGGTTTGGACGTAGGTGGAGTACGGTCGGGTTGGTTTTGCCTTAAAAACCAACAGGGCCCCGGGGACGAAAATGCCAATAACTCTCAGACCGGGCGTCCGATCGACGCGTCGTCTGTTGCGTTGAGTTCCTGTTGACGATACGGAACTTTTGGATACATCAACTCTGGACTTTGTGACAGTTGATGTATCAGCCTCTCGGCTCGTGGAGCGGACCCTCCGAACGAGCTTGCTGTGTGCGGGAACCCTAGTGCTGGCTGCGACTGTTAGTGTGACTGCTACTGCTACTACTGCTACTGTGACAGCGACGACGACAGTACAGAGATCCTGTGTGGATTCGACGACGACGACTTCAGCACTCAGCGATCCTACGTGGATCAGTGCTACAGGTCCTGTGTGGGCCCGATCCTTTGTGGGTCCGATCCTGTGTGGGTCCTTGCGCTCAGCGGTTCTGTGTGAACCAGCGCCTACAGGTCCTGTGTGGGCCCGATCCTGTGTGGGTCTTTGCGGGGGTTAGTTACCTATCGATCCTTCGTGGGTCCGATGACTTAGATGGATCAGTGATCAACTTTATCGTCCTTTGAAGAAGTATACCTGTGTGAGCTGAATCCTGTTGCTTTCCTGTGTGGATTGTGTTGAGCAATCCTGTGTGGATTATGTTTTGCTTTCCTGTGTGGAATACGTTTACTTTCCTGTGTGGACTGAGTTGTACTTGGGCTCAGAGGTTGGAGCATATTTGAATTGATGACTTAGGTATATGTATGGGCATATACCTAAGCAGTGTCGGTTGTTAATTCGTGATTGTACCTTTCTTCGTGGTTTATCCTTTGTGGATTTGAGAGACCTTCAGGGGTCTCGGGGTCCCTACTGAGTAGCTTATACTCACCCCTGCACGGGCTATGCCCGCACTACGTTGTGTTGGATGCAGACGACGGACAGCGTTGACCTTAGCTGAGGCTTGCAGAGCGGGACGGTACCCGGAGGTGGACCACTGGGCGGGACATGCACGGAGCAGACGGCGGGACCTGTGGAGCAGAGGAGCTATCTGTACCCACCCTTCAGGTGGGATTTCCAGTGGACAGCTCGGTGTAGCGGAATTTACTTTTTAGTTGTTGTTTTCCCTTTCGAGTTGTACTTTACTTTCAGTTTGGGTTTGTATTCTGGCCCATTTACTTTTCCGCACTTTCAGTTGTACTCTTCTTTTGTTTAGTGTTTACTTTCCGCTTGCTTACTCTGTGGTGTTTGTTTACTTTACAAAGGCAATTCCTTCCCTTTTTACCGGGATTTACACCTTGGTGCTAGTCGCCAGCCCCTGGCCTATGGAAGGCGGGCTTGGGGTAGTCACGGCACGGACCCCAAGGGCGGGTCGTGACAAATTGGTATCAGAGGGGTTCGGTTCTACCGCGAACTCTGATCTTTTCTATGTGAATCAATAATGTTTAGCGTATTGAGTGTGGTTATCAGTCCAGGGAGTCCAGTGTTGGTGCGGCGGCCGACGTATCCGTACACCAGGACCCTGACTTCTGATTTTCGACTTAATGCACGAAAACATTGATTGCGTGTGTGTTTCAAAGTTTTCTTTGTGATTACTTATATCAGCTCACCAGGTATACTGTTCTGACCGTGGCGCACCTGTTTCCTTTTCAGGATGGCCCCACGACGGCAGCCAGCTAGGGTTCCGAGAGTCGAGCGTAACGACAGCCCACCGAGCGACGAGGCCTCGGTGCAGGGCCCTTTGCCAGTAGTGGCACCGGCGGTAGCTCTACCCGCCGAGCCCCCGATGCTTCCAGCAGCAGCCGCTGACGATGCACGTCGCCTCAGCGCACTGCATGAGTTTCAGCGCCAGCGACCGCCCAGGTTTCACGGGGAGACGGATCCCCAGGCAGCAGAGGACTGGCTGGCGGCAGTAGTACGAGTGTTTAGGCTAGTGAGGACACCAGCAGACCTCATGGTGATCCTCGCTGCGAGCCTACTACACGCAGCAGCAGGACGATGGTGGAGCTTGATGCTCCAGGTGCACGATGAGGCATCTCTACTTTGGACGGACTTTGAGAGCCTCTTCCGCTCGGATTTCGTCCCATCCACCCTTCGTGCGGTGCGTATCCAGGAGCTTCTACAGCTGTGGAAGGGCAGCATGACGGTCGCTCAGTACTCGGCGAGATTTACTGATCTCTCGCGCTACTCGACCGACATGGTACGGGACCCATTCTTCCGGGCCCGGACCTTCGAGCAGGGTTTGAGACACGAGATCAGGGCATCGCTGATCTCCCTCAGCATACCGACTCAGACAGGAGTACTGGAGTGGGCCCTTCTGATCGAGAGCTTCTTTGCTGAGTCTACACCAGCACAGCGACCCACCGCAGGGCGGCACGTGGCAGAGTCATCTGCAGCAGGCAGTCGACGGATGACTCAGGGGTCCAGACAGACCAGACCTTCGGGCAGACGACCTCGGGACACTGGCTCAGCAGTGCGGGGCACACAGCGCGGAGCCAGTCTTACGAGAGGCAGACAGTGCTACTCGTGCGGCGGGGAGGTCCACATGGCTCGTGACTGCCCGACCCGCCGTGCCGAGGAGCAACAGACGGTTGAGGGACCACCGAGGCAGAGGCAGAGGGTCGACCGTGGCGGTCCGCAGGGAGGAGGCGGACGAGGCAGAGGAGCTGGACGAGCAGCCGGTGGTGGCCGACGCTTTGAGGCTCTACCACCACCACCACCAGGAGGTCCACCCCGACCACAGGGAGCTGGCGGGCAGCGACAGGCACAGCTCCAGGAAGCAGAGGCCTACGACCACGGCGCACCCGAGATGATTCGAGGTACTATCTGTGTCTACTCCACCCTTATTGCAGTTCTTATAGACACAGGAGCGAGTCACTCTTTCATAGCCGCTGCCCTTGTTCGGAGCTCGGAGATTCTGACAGAGCCGTTGGCTCAATCCTTACGGCTAGAGACTCCTACGGGAGCAGACTCGACGATTACGCACTGGTGCCGGCAGTGTGAGCTTACTCTAGGAGGCGAGAGCTTCGGCTGGGATCTTCTTGTAGCAGCGTCGAGGCCTTACGACGTCATCTTGGGCATGGATTGGATATCTACGGTCCATGCACAGATTGACTGTTTTAGGCGCAAGGTGCGATGTGTACGCACCGACGGGAGCAGGTTCACCTTCACCGGCGAGAAGTGAGCCTTAGCAGCACAGGATGGACTTCCGCGGAGGAGAGGACAGCCCATTACTCATCAGTTGGCTAGCCTTATCCTTGGAGCAGTTGACGTGCGGAGTCCTGGTTTTCCTGCAGTGGTGGATCAGTTTGCGGACGTTTTTCCCGACGACGTTCTAGGGCTACCTCCTCGCAGATAGGTAGACTTTTATATTGACTTATACCCCGGGACAGCCCCGATATCCACTCCAGCATATCGGATGGCCCCCGCCGAGCTTCGAGAGCTACGGGTACAGTTGGAGGACTTGCAGGGCAAGGGGTTCATCCGACCCAGTGTTTCACCCTGGGCTTCCCCGATATTTTTCACCAAGAAGGCGGACGGGAGCCTGCGTCTTTGTGTTGACTATCGTCGCCTGAACCAGGTGACAGTGAGGAACAAGTATCCGCTACCGAGGATTAATGACCTCTTTGATCAGCTCAAGGGAGCACGGTGGGTCTCGAAGATAGACCTCAGGTAAGGCTATCATCAGCTCAGAGTCAGAGACGAGGATGTGCAGAAGACGGCCTTCAGATGTCGGTATGGCCACTATGAATTCTTGGTTATGCCTTTCGGTGTAACCAATGCTCCAGCAGTGTTCATGGCTCTCATCAACAGGATCTTTCAGCCATACCTCGATCGGTTTGTCATGGTATTCATCGACGACATTCTGATTTACTCTACGACAGAGGAGGAGCACGCCTATCACTTGGGAGTTGTACTAGACACACTCCGAGAGCACCAGCTTTATGGTAAGCTCTTGAAGTTCCAGTTCTGGATACGTGAGGTCCAATTCTTGGGACATGTTATCTCTGAGGCGGGAGTTGCAGTGGATCCCGTGAAGATTGAGGCTGTGTTAGCATGGGAGCCACCCAGGAATGTGACTGAGGTTCGAAGTTTCTTGGGATTAGCTGGATACTATCGGAGATTCGTGCCAGACTTCTCTAGAGTTGCGGCATCACTCACAGCTTTGACGAAGAAGGGGAAACCCTTCGTGTGGTCAGACAGATGTCAGCAGAGCTTCCAGGAGCTGAGACAGAGATTGACTAGCGCACCTATCTTGAAGTTGCCTGAGGAGGGAGTAGGGTACGTAGTCTACTGCGATGCATGAGGGACCGGACTCGGATGTGTTCTGATGCAGGAGCGGGCCGTGATCGCCTATGGATCACGTCAGTTGAGGCCGCATGAGCAGAACTACGCTACCCATGACCTGGAGCTAGCAGCAGTGGTCTTCGCTCTGAAGACATGGCGACACTATCTGATGGGCGAGCGCTTTACAGTCTTTTCTGATCATCAGAGTCTCAGGTATATCTTCTCGCAGAAGGACCTGAACCTGAGACAGCGGCGATGGCTCAAGTTCCTCCAGGACTATGACTTTGAGATAGTCTATACTCCTGGGAAGGGGAACTTAGTAGCCGATGCCGTTAGCAGGAGGACGGGCATTCAGCTACTTGAGGAGGCGACTGAGCAGCTAGCCTCTTTGCAGATATCCTTCGTGGATAGAGATGGAGCAGCCTTCCTTCAGTCTCTCACAGTCACTCCTCCACTACTGCAGCGGGTCAGGGAGGCACAACGTGAGGACGCTGACAGTGAGACACGACGTACACAGATATCCTCGGGACAGGCACCTGATGGTTTCTCCCTTGGAGCAGAGCACGACATCCTTTTCAGAGGACGTACCATGGTACCAGTCGCTTTGTGAGAGGAAGTGCTGAGGGAGTTTCACACTTCTCCTTTGGCGGTACATCCTGGAGTGGAGAAGATGTACCAGGACCTCAGACGACAACACTGGTGGTCGGGCATGAAGAAGGCTGTAGCAGAGTTCGTTTCTCGATGCCTCACCTGTCAGCAGGTGAAGGTAGAGCATCAGGTACCAGCAGGCTTGGTACAGCCCTTGGAGGTTCCGGAGTGGAAGTGGGACGGCATATCTATGGACTTCGTGACTGGACTTCCACGTACTTCCAGAGGTCACGACTCCATTTGGGTGATTGTTGACCGACTCACCAAGTCGGCACACTTCTTACCCATCAGAGAGCAGGGCTCAGTGGAGATCTTGGGACGTCTCTACGTTCAGGAGATTGTGCGGCTCCACGGCGTGCCATCATCTATCGTATCCGATCGAGATGCCCGCTTTACTTCCCGGCTTTGGAAGGGGTTACAGGAGGCGTTCGGGACGCAGCTACGTCTGAGCACAGCCTTTCACCCTCAGACGGATGGTCAGACGGAGAGGACTATTCAGACACTCGAGGACATGCTCCGCGCATGTGTCATCGACTTTGGTCGTAGCTGGGAGGACCACCTACGCTTGGTGGAGTTTGCGTAAAACAACAGCTACCACTCCACTATCGGGATGGCACCGTACGAGGCGTTGTACGGCCGACCTTGTAGATCTCCTTTGTGCTGGACAGACCCTGGGGAGTCAGCACTAGTGGGACCGGAGATGGTCCAGGCCACGACAGAGAAGGTCCAGGTCATCCAGGAGCGGATGAGGACAGCTCAGAGCCGGCAGAAGTCATATGCTGACAGGAGACGGAGGCCACTGGAGTTCGAGGATGGCGACCACGTCTTCTTGCGGGTCTCACCTCGACGTGGTATTCGGAGATTTGGCCGAGGCGGAAAGTTATCTCCGCGCTTCATCGGACCCTTCCAGATTCTCAGCGGGATTGGTGAGGTGGCTTATCACCTGGCTCTACCACCTTAGTTGCACCGGGTACACGACGTCTTCCACGTATCTCAGCTGAGGAGATACGTGCACGACCCGACGCACATCATTGACCATGGGGAGCTTGACGTTGACGATGGGGCGACTTTCACGGAGGTTCCAGTAGAGATAGAGGATCGACAGGAGCGGGTCCTGTGTGGGAGATCGATTCCTCTTGTGCGCATCAGATGGCAGCACGGGAATCTCCAGGAGAGCACTTGGGAGCGGGAGGCTCAGATGCGTGCTCAGTACCCTCTTTTATTTCCCTAGTTTTTGATGTATCTTTACGGGGACGTAAAGCCCTGAGGTGGGAGTAATGTAAAAAGCCGTAAAATTCAAGAGAACTTTTTTCTTAATTTTCTTTAGAATTTTACAAGAGCGCGGTTTCAGACGGCACTTGATTCCGAGGCCCGGAGTGCCCGGAATTAATTTCCGAAGTTTGGCTCGGGTACGTTCAGTGAACGAACGAGCGGGAATTCCTAACTTTTGATCCGGTGCTCGGAATAGAAATCCGAGGGCACCGATTAACTCGCAGCGCCGATATTCACTTAAAGAGGCCTTTTTGGAAGTTGCGTTTGTTGCGGGTTGGAAGTTAGTTTTTGGGTTTTTAGTTTGAGTTAAATAAAATTTGTGAAGAAAAAATTTTATTTTAACTTGATAAATCCTACAAAAGGGGGTTGGAAGTGGGACCCACATCCACTTAACCTCCCTTGGGAGGATTAAGTGTGGTGGGGCCCACACGAACCCCTAAACCTTTCATCTTCTCCCAACTCCCCTAACCCCTCATTAAATGACATGAGTTATTTAATTTTGGAGTTAATCCTTTTGAATTTCAAACTTTTGAAATTCTAGTGTGTTGATGTGATAATAAAATAAGATAGTGTCTTATTTTATTTTGGTTAATTGTTTTGTCTTCTTGAGAGGTGGAGAGCTTTTCCTTCTTCTTCTTCAACTCTGACGAAGATCACGAAGAACGCTCAACTTGACGAAGAACGCTCAAGTTCCGACGAAGAACGCCGCTCCGCTCTTCTTCGTCTTCCGTGTCAACGAGAGGGAACGCCGCTTCCTCCTCGGTTTCCCTTCGTCGACATAAGAAGTTTCGCCAAAGACGTATCACATCGGACGCATCTCTTCGTCAACGGATTTGACGAACGACGACCGCGACGCCCGATCTCCGCGACGTTGTCTTTCGCGGACGTTGGGAAATCCTCGAACGTATACCCAAGGTAGGGGTTGTTGATTTATTGTTTAATTATTCCATTCTTGATCGTGGATCTAGCATGTCTAACATGAGGCTTTTGAATGTTTAAGTTGAGTTATTATTTAACGTGAGGGGGCCAGACTGCATGAACACGGCCGAACCCCTCCATCGTTCTTATTGTTCTATCTTGAGGGTGGAAGCAAAGTGGCGTGGTGCCGTCGCACCACGCGGATAATAATATGATTAAATTTCGCGGCGCCGTCGCGCCGCGCCATGGAAGAATCATAAAAGACGCGACGCCGTCGCGCCGCGTCGAAGGGAATCAAATGCGCGGCGAAGGGGCGCGGTCCCGTCGCACCGCGCCGGACGACGAACACCGCGGCCGGTTCCGGGCCGCGGCGGGACGAGGAGACCGCGGCCGGTTCCGGGCCGCGGCAGAATGAGAACACCGGCGGCAGGGCCGCCGGCGTCAGAAGCCGAAGAGGGGACCGGATTTTCCGGTCCCGTTGGAGAAAACCGGCCGGCCAGCTGGCTGGCCGGATGCCAATAAACCGGGGGAATTAATTCCTCGGCCAGCTCATTAAACCCCCCTCTTTAAGAGGGGGCGGTTTCCTTGTGGGGGGAAAAGCCCCCCATTTCCTTCCAATCAAGCCCCCCACGTGGGAGGGGGGGCGGTTTTGCAAAAAGGGGCGTGGCTATATGCCGCGCCGTTATTTCAATCCGCGGGGGATTGACTCCCCCCACGCTGCCTCCGTGCGGCGCCCGGCCGGCCGGGCCGGGTCGGACCCGGTTCGGGCCGACCCAGGGGGGGGGGGGTCGGGCCGGGTCGGCCCGGACCCGGACCCCCCGTTTCGAATCATTTACGGTCTTTTGGCCATAACTTGAGCCTCAGACCTCCGATTGATGAACCGTCAGCAGCAACGTGATCCTTGGATCGAGACGGTCGTTTCAATATATTGCACTCAAGGTTTCGGATTACTTTGAGTTTGTCCAGGTTGGTTCGTTCACGAAACCAATCGGGCCTTCGGAGCGGAAACACTCATATCTTGAGCTACGGACGTCCGATTGACGTGTCGTCAGCCGTGTTGTGTTCCTCTTAGTGAGACGGATCTTTTTGCATACTCCGCCCGAGGTTTGGCGCAGGTGGAGTACGGTCGGGTTGGTTTTGCCTTAAAAACCAACCGGGCCCCGGGGACGAAAATGCCAATAACTCTCAGACCGGGCGTCCGATCGACGCGTCGTCTGTTGCGTTGAGTTCCTGTTGACGATACGGAACTTTTGGATACATCAACTCTAGACCTTGTGACAGTTGCTGTATCAGCCTCTCGGCTCGTGGAGCGGACCCTCCGAACGAGCTTGCTGTGTGCGGGAACCCTAGTGCTGGCTGCGACTATTACTGTGACTGCTACTGCTACTGCTGCTACTGTGACAGCGACGACGACAGTACAGAGATCCTGTGTGGTTTCGATGACGACGACTTCAGCACTCAGCGATCCTACGTGGATCAGTGCTACAGGTCCTATGTGGGCCCGATCCTGTGTGGGTCCGATCCTGTGTGGGTCCTTGCGCTCAGCGGTTCTGTGTGAACCAGCGCCTACAGGTCCTGTGTGGGCCCGATCCTGTGTGGGTCTTTTCGGGGGTTAGTTACCTATCGATCCTTCGTGGGTCTGACGACTTAGATGGATCAGTGATCATCTTTATCGTCCTTTGAAGAAGTATACCTGTGTGAGCTGAATCCTGTTGCTTTCCTGTGTGGATTGTGTTGAGCAATCCTGTGTGGATTACGTTTTGCTTTCCTGTGTGGAATATGTTTACTTTCCTGTGTGGACTGAGTTGTACTTGGGCTCGGAGGTTGGAGCATATTTGAATTGATGACTTAGGTATATGTATGGGCATATACCTAAGCAGTGTCGGTTGTTACTTCGTGATTGTACCTTTCTTCGTGGTTTATCCTTTGTGGATTTGAGAGACCTTCAGGGGTCTCGGGGTCCCTACTGAGTAGCTTATACTCACCCCTGCACGGACTATGCCCGCACTACGTTGTGTTGGTTGCAGACGATGGACAACGTTGACCTTAGCTGAGGCTTGCAGAGCGAGACGGTACCCGGAGGTGGACTACTGGGCGGGACGTGCACGGAGCAGACGGCGGGACCTGTGAAGCAGAGGAGCTATCTGTACCCACCCTTTAGGTGGGATTTTCAGTGGACAGCTCGGTGTAGCGGCATTTACTTTTTAGTTGTTGTTTTCCCTTTCGAGTTGTACTTTACTTTCAGTTTGGGTTTGTATTCTGGCCCATTTACTTTTCCGCACTTTCAGTTGTACTCTGCTTTTGTTTAGTGTTTACTTTCCGCATGCTTACTCTGTGGTGTTTGTTTACTTTACAAAGGCAATGCCTTCCCTTTTTACCGGGATTTACGCCTTGGTGCTAGTCGCCAGCCCCTGGCCTATGGAAGGCGGGCTTGGGGTAGTCACGGCACGGACCCCGAGGGCGGGTCGTGACAGCCTCCTCTCCTGCTTCCTTTCTAGATCAGTCAGTTTCTCCTCTTTGTGGCATTCACATCCCATCAGTTACAGATGATCAGACCTAACATACGCTAGTATGGATGCAGTTCCATGCCTTGATTATTGAGACCCATTTAGAAACATTTCATGACCAAGGGGAACACCATTATTATCTATTCAATTAATTGGGGGTGGATGTATTTTATTGGTAACCACTATATAAATTCAATAAACAAAATATAATGACTCTATAAGTTTTGGATACCAATGAGAGGGTCTTTCATGATCTTGAAAACAATGCTTCCCTTGTCAAATAGATGAAGGATACATTGGTGGAACTATTATTGAGTATCTGATTTATATCAAAATGGGAAGCCCAAATGGATGAATAGACCATGAAAATATAGATATATGAGTAATTCATAGCTCCATAGAGGTATGAGATTTAAATTTCATCTATGTCATTGGGAACTACTCAAAAAGGGAGATGAGTTGATGAATATTTATTCAAGACTCCCTATCTTGGGGAAGAAGTAGAAGTGGTTGGATGAGGGGAAAAACAAAATTCCATTAATGATTATCTCTACACTCTTGCCGAAAAGGACTGCATATCATATTGACTATTATTTTTTCAATACCATTTATATTAACTCTATTTTTTATGATATTCTTTGAGTGAATCCAAATTGTGGAAATTCAACATATTACACAATATCAATGAATTGGTTTTTTGATCTTTTCCTATTACTATCTAATTTTTGGTTCACTCATGATGTGCATGAATCTTTGCTAATCCAGTATTATTTGAATCACTATAGATACCCATCAATTGTATAATATCAAGTAATCACAAATGAGTGAACATGAATACCTAAATCATAACAGATTCTTCTCATGAATTTCTCCTGAATTCCCAACAATATGATATTTCTTACCTATATATCTACTCCATCTATATTGAGACTTCCAAATATTTATAATGATATCTATGTATAATTCACATCTTAGAGGGAGAGTTCTTTATCTTATTATTATACGTATTGGGTTTGATATATTATAATTATGTTTACCAAGGACATGTCATGGACCTTACAAGACTTTCTATTCATGCCAACTAAATCACTGATGTTATAATATTAAGAATATTTTATATTGGACCTTATATCACAATAGTTTAGGGACTTTTAGCTCATAATTTTTATTAATGTATTTTAGGTTCTTTTATCTCGGACCTTATATCACTATTGATTAGGGTCTTTTAGCTTAGACCTATTATCTGTATTTTTTAAGGAGTTTTATCTAGGAGCATTTATCACTGTATTTTAGGGAATTTTTTCTTGGACATTCTATCATTGTAGTTTAGGGTTATTTACCTTAGACTTTTTATCACTATACATTAGGGTCTTTTGGCTAATATATTATATCACTTTAGTTTCAGGTCATTTAGCTCTGACCATAGGATTCCATGTAGTTTAAAATCTTACTATCAGGACTTGATCAATGATCATGGAATATGGTGGATACATTCTTGGAATGACACCAAACATACAATGATTCGGAGTTCTTACGTAGTGTTTCAAAGTATCACAAGGATTAGATCTCCATTCCTATAAGGAGGATGTTCCCCTAGTAGGTAGGTCGAATCCCATATGTTTCAGCATCATTGTCAAATAGAGGTGTCCCTATTATTTTACAAGGATTGTTAAATATTAATGGGGGGAATATAGATTGAGGTTGAAATACTAATGATGATAGATTCATCTATATAATTGGAGTATAGGTGATATAATTCATAACAAATTTTTTTGAGTAAATGAATATGGGTTGGGTAAGACATACCAAGGATAACCTATAACAACGTAACATTTCAAATTCTACCATAGTGTTTTCACGGCCCACAATAATTGAAGTTCCTTTCTTAGAAGGAGGAGGTTCCTTTAGTTGTTTGTTCAAAGACCTTTAACATTAATAGCATGGTAGATAAAACAAGATCTAAACTTATTTCTGAGGGCTATGAGAGATTTATAAATGTTCAAATGATGACCTTTCCTATAAATTATTGCAATCCTAGAAGGTTTATATAACCCTAGGGTAGTATATCTCTTAATTGTGAGAAACATTATTTTGACCTATGGTATTGGTTCCCAAGGTGTGGACATAAAAGGTTCGAAAATGGTGTGTTGTATTGATTATTTGAGAAAGGGTAGAAAATATGGTGATGTAATTTTGAAGATGCAGAATCCACATTGATAGTTTGGTAAGAATATTCTAAATGAGTGTCCAATGTTCTCAGGTCTGGAGGATAATATGCGGAAATCATATGGGGAATGTTCCAGGACACACTAAGGTTCCAAGTTCTATTATATTGAGGTCAGAGTTCAAAAAGATCAGAAATACTGTTTTTAGAATGATGGATATGGTTAATGACCATAGAAAAATATGAATGAGCCATAATAAAACATTCATAGTCAAGAAAAAGGTCTATTGATGTTGTGTATCATTTTCTAAGGGCCATGGAAGGATTATGGTGATCTGATGCAATCATTCCATGAATTGTGATTTTCAAAATGTCTAATATCCTATAATGGTTTGATAACACTAAAAGAGGTGTCACCATCTAGACAATATTTTTTTATGGTGAGGAGATGTGACACATTATTACTCTAACATTTTCTTGAACTAGGGGGTCCAACGAGCATAGTTTAGATTTTACGAGGTCTACAGAATGGGCCCTATGAGCTTTGCATATTATTTATTTTCTCCCAATTCTTTTCCCAATAAAGAGGATATGAATACTTTAGAGTGATAAGATGTGAATTTTCATCTGGAAATTATTTTATGGTTATCAAGCTGGAATATTTTGTCTCTCATTCACAATTATATTTAGGTCTTTTGGTTTGGACCAGTATAGGCTAATTCTTAAAGTTTCAATACATAAATTTTTGTATGGAATTAGGTGATTAACATATTGAAGAAGTACCCCATACTCAGGCTGACTTGGGTGAGGATATTATGTTTCATTGATAAAGAATTATAAAGGGTGAATGATTGAAAATTATTATTTGTATTATCATAATCACCTTTTAAGAGCTAATAAGAACCCAACATTACATCAAAGACAAGAAAAAACAATAATGTCTCCATTTTTTAAATATCAACCCCAAAAAAACCCCAAAATCTTCGAAGACAAGCCCCTTCCAAGCAACAAAATCATTTTTACAAGCTTTCACCAACCCATCACTGCTCATCTAGTTGTCCCGTGCAAGGATGCATGGGCCTAGTACTGATGGTAATTCCATACCCTCTCAAACATCCTAAATCCAGATAGCAATGTTTTGTGGTATAGACATGGTAACCAATGTGAACATATTTTATATATATGAGTAGGCCACATGAATATCTAACTAATTGAAATAAAAATGTCCTTGTATATATCAGCCCTTATGTTATTGTGGTGAAATTATTTCATCATTTTCTATATATGGACCAATATTGGGGATATGGATTTCACTGTGTCTCATATGATGAATGAAATTAAGAAACACCTAGAACTTGAACAGAAAACACTCTACATGGGTCTAGCCTATACATATAGGTGGGCGTTGTTTCTATTGATTTCTATATCTTGTCTTAGGATTGGTGATCCATGTATCACTATGTATCACGTTATTATAGGAATCAAGAAACTCATAGTTCTGTAAGAATATTATAGTGTAACGTCATGTAGAAATGGAATTGCCCTCCGGGTGTAAAAAAGGGGTTTTTTGGATGGACCCATGGATTGAAATCTGGGAGTCAATATATATCCTATGGTATTATGAATTAAGACACAAATAGTTCATGAAATAGTTCCTTTCTGTGCATGTCTAGCCTATATATAGATAATATTTTTTTTCATATCTTTTGTGACTAGACCCCAGATTGATGATCAGGGTGTTACTACATATCTTGTAAAGATAGTAATCAAGTCACATGTAATTCTTGAATTGGAAAAAATCTATGTAAGATTTGTCTATATATAAAGGGGTTATTTATTCTGTTGATTATTATAGTTGGGCCTAGGATTGGGGATCCTAGCATCACAATGTACGATGTAATGATAGGAATCTAGACAAGTGTAGTTCTTGAGGAACAAAGGTTTAGTAGAAGACTAGTCGCCAAACATAGTGGTCCTATCGGGTGAGGTCTATAGGAACGTGCAATGTTATTTCATGAAAGGGACATCAAAAATGATGTTTAACTACACGCAGAGAGGTCTCAGGGTATTCCTTTTAGGTTCCTCCATTTTGGACCTTCATTAGGTTGTCGTGAGATATTATTCCTTGTTTGTGTGGGGAAACCCTCACTAAAATATTTGAGCACATGATAGGTATTCTTAGTGTGATAAAAAAGGAATGACCGGGGTTCCTCTAACTATGTAGATTCCATCAAGGATATGAATGGTGGAATTTTAAATAATTTGCGGTTTATAACAAGATATAGGATCAAGTTGTGCCCACTCACCTCATTGAAAATAATAATCAATCTGTATGTATTTCTAGAAAACACATAAGACATATTATCATTTTAAAGAGAAAAAAACTATATGGCTTAAATTCATATGGTCTAGATAGAAGCCACATGATGTGAATGATGATAATATCTTGGGGATCAAGGTGTTTCTACTTACCTCATTCATATAGTCTTATGTGTAGTTTAACATTATTCTATAAAGATGGGGATCACCCAAAGTGAAAGATATGATATATTGTGGATTTATCTAAGACTATATGTTTAGGCATCGGTACATATCCTATTATGGAAGGTATTAATCCACACGTAGTTACTAGATGAAGATATTATTTCTGTAGAAATAACTCCCATACAAACACAAGGGAATTTCATCCTTATTTAGCACAAATATTGCACATGTGCATTGAGTTTTTTGTGAGATAGTGATTCATGTGTAGTTTAACATCTTGTGGTGAGGAAGTGAGGAATATGTTTTAGTGTCACATGGTTAGATAATGAAATGATGTACAGTTCAAAGTCATTTTTATAGGAATTGATAAGCTCTGTAGTTTAATTCCTTGATGCCAGGATGATCATCCATGCATTTTAACATCTTCCAGTGAGGAATATCAATATCTTATTTTATTACCTTATAGTGAGTATGATCTTGTACAATTTTACATCATGAAACCAAGATAATTTTTTACAATTTAACAACATTATACTAGGATGATGGAAATTGTTTGGTAGCTAAGCAACATGTTTCTTGAGGAATCAAAAATTCTTGGGGGTAGGGGTGACATGTTCCCATTCCATTGTGGCTAGTGAGTAGGTTATGTGGTGATTGACCTTATGTATTATGTAAGAAGATTCTCATTTGGGTTCTATATTTAAAAGTTTGATTTAAACGATCAAAGGTGATCCTGGGATCTGACACCAATTCTCCTTAAAGTAATGAATGAAGGAAAACATTATTTTTAAAAGGATCATGTGATATAATTCTAATAGACTTCATGGTTGGGAAATGTGCACAAACTATTCACATTGTCCCATTCCAATTCTTCCAAACACTTTTACAATTTAACTTCATTTGAAATTTTTTCACAAATGGATATTCAATGTGATGGAATTTTTCCTTTTATGGGTATCATTACCTTAGTATCGTACACTAATGAGTATGATGTTTCTTGTGTATGCGTACGTATGGTGGTATAGTAATCCCATAAATCATGGATGATCTTTTTAGGATATTAATTCATATCCATAGTCACCTTATTATAGAAAATATTTGATATATACTTATTAAAGGCCTATATCATGCATTTTCCACAGCAAGATAGAAACAATAGTGATTGGACTGAATATTGTACTCCTGGTATAGTTTATTCAACTATGTAGAAAAGAATTTGGTGTCATTGTCTTACAGTATTTTTTTAGTGTCACCTTACCTAGTAAGTAATATGTAATTTAAGAAGATGATGATGTTATTCATCCCAACTTATTTGAGGGGTATTTCCTCACACCACATGGAAAAGAAGTCGGTAGTGGGAAATATGTTCCTGAAATGTATAACTATGGATGTAGGATATGTCCCAAACACATCCATTCCCTAGAAGGAAAATGGATATGAATTTTAGCTATATCTTGAAATTATATGGGTTGACAGATTATGTTTTCATGGATATAATATTCATGAAATTTCTTGGTGAGTTCCACAGATTAATGTAACATAATTTTCCAATAATATTCCAACATCCATATTTGGTGAGGGATCCTGGTCCCAGACCGAGGAGCACCATAAGAGCCTAAATTGTCATCTTATATAAACACATGAATCTCTATTTCTGATATATATATATGAGGTGGATTACATCCCAACCTTGCATATAGTGTTATTTTTGCTAATTTTGTTCATCCTACAGGTAATCTTTTTGGTACAATAATGAATATATTCCCTTTTGGATCAGCCATTTAGTATAATCCCATTTTCGAGAAATCCTATTATGGGTTACATTAATCAGTGGGTGGATATTGATTCATCTCACTCTAATGAAGAGTTGACCTGATTAGTTTCTTCTATATCACATATGCTGAACAATGATAGCATTTTTCAATGCATGATATGGAATATTGCTTCCCCCTGACCCAGGTCTGTCAGGACGGTGGCTACATTTTCAAATGTATTGGAACAAGAATTATTTGATTGGGGAACATGATGCAATGTGGGAAAAAAGAGATCTTCCATTACTCCCATGATATATAGAATGAGAGTAGAAAATTATTCCTTTTTTATGGAATATTCACCATTGATCTGATTTTTCACTAGTTTTGAATCCCTTATGATATCCAGGAAGACTATCAATAGCAATAAGGATAATTCTAGGAAATCGGTGAGGGATTACGTTTTGGACTCCTTATTCATGTATCCCTCAGAGAGTGAGAAAGAGTTGGAAAAACATCCTTTTTCTGTGAGAAAAATACAATACCAAAACCAACCCAATTGATCTTTCTGTTTTCTATCATATTACTGATAGGATTTTAGGAGGTTACATTGAAATATGTCTCCCATGTCGAGGGAGTTTCCAGTGAATATGACACCCCTTCATATGGGATCTTGGTATCTACTATTGTACATTCCCTGGTGAAATGTTCTATAAGTAAATAATCAATAGATTTCCCTTTAACTGACTTTCCAACACAAACTCGATGTCATTTATTTCATAATAATGGCCCATCAAGCTAGGATCCCAGTATGGACTGGGTGACAATTTTTGTACTTGATATTATCAATAGAAGATACAATATGGTATTTGTGGGGCTATATGTAAGGCCTCAACTGTTTCACTGTGAAGATGAGGGAAAGGTAGTTCATCTCGATATCAGAGAATCAAATATCATTACCTATCGTTATTTGAATAAGGATGTATATAAGGTTATGAATCCATGTATTACTTTTTTTGTGCCAGGAGGTAACCTAGTGAGAATTCCATGGATGGAGAATATAAGATGTTTTTCATAAAACCACCGGAATTTGGACTATTGGGTTAATAAAATTGATCTTCATACTTTTGAAGGATTCCTTTAAGTCATTATCCCATTGGTTGGAGATTCCCTTTTTCATTGTCTTGGTGAAGGGGAGAGCTTTACATGCCAATTTGGATGTGAAATGTCGAATGTAAGAGAGGTTCTATTATATTCCCCTCAACTCTTTGTTATTTCTATGGGTTGGCATTGATAAAATAGAATTATTCTTTTTTTTGGTCAAACTCTAATCCACAATGGAATATTAAAAAGTGAAGTAACATTCCTAATGTTACCTCAATGGTGAATTTTAGTAGATTCACCCTCAAACTATGTTGTTTTAACTATTCGATGATTTTTTGAAGATCTATGAACTGATCACATCATTTTTGTGATTTGACCTCCATTTCATGAACATATCATTAATATATTTTTCCAATGAATTTATTTTTGAAATTATTCATTGGGGGTTGATTTGTAAAAACAAAATTCTTTATCCCAAATTGAATTAACTGGTAAAAAAATATCCCCTAAGGCACTATGATATTAGTTGATTCCTTATCATTAGGGTCCATCTTTATTTAATTGTACCCTAAATACCCATCCCTAAAGGAAAGTACATGGGAACCATCAGTAACATCAATAAAGAGTTATACGATTGTTAATGGGAAATCATTCTTCACAAACTGATGATTGAGGTCTCTCAAATCATTAAAACCCCAAATCTACCCATTGTGTTTCTTGACATGGATGATGTTCGAGAGCTATAATTGGAATTGAAATTCTCAGAACAAGTTGTATTTAATCACTTTTTCAACTTAAATCTCTACATTGACAAAATGATGGGTGTTTACCCTCCTGGATATCTTCTTGATTCCTTGACTCTCATCAGGTAAGCCGAGTTGGTGTGTAGCCACATCTAGATCTAGTCCAAGAATTTCAAAACATTGGTTCTGAGTTAGAATATGATAGAACCCCATGCATTCCTCCCTATATGAAAGTGGCTTCTAAGTAGTTTTGATGGTATACATTCCTCATTGGTGAGACTATACCCTTGGTTTCATGTCATATAATAATTAATAATTTATGACAATATAATTAATAATTGGATTAATCATGTTGAAAGTAAATGAAATACTTGTCAATGAAATAGAATCATCTAACAATGTGGCAAGCCTTGTCTTAATGAATAAAACAGATGGTAAATAAATGAATTATAGGGTCCTCTAATTTCTATCATGGTCTACCATAACTCTATGATCCTCCTACTCATCCATCCACTATAGAGCCTATAGTTCCAAGAGATCACATATCATTGATTATTTAGAAAGTAAATGTAAATTTTTTTCTCATCATGGATTATGTAGGAACTATGGATTATAGGATATGATTCTTATTTTATTTCTAGATTCACCTTCTTGATCACATCAATGGTGGTGAAGAGAACTTCCAAATATGTGGGAGTGGAGTTCCTATGGTCACCCCAACTTCTTCCACTTTCAAGTCTATGGGGGCATTTTTATTGGGTGATAAAAATATTGGGGAATATATGTCACCTTTGAGGTGAGAATGTCCATGAGAATAGATATTATCATCTCCTACTTCCTTTTTCATTTTAGAGAGATATCAAATTTTTTTTATACTAACCTAGAAGAAATTTAGAGATTTGACCTATAGGAATAGGTATATTACATCCACTAAATTTATGGAGAGAGAAAATTCACTATTGAACATACTCTAGGGATTTGTATGGGCAGACCCAAACCATTGGGGCTTCCACACACACGCACACATGCATAATCACACACACACACACACACATAGAGATATTCATCCGACATTGGTTGATTTAATTACCTTTTATATAATCTTTTTTCGGCAATTTTGGACTCACAAGACTCAAAGGGGTGTCGTCACCATGTAGTATTATATCCTTTCAATCGATGTTGTATTTCTAAAATTGATGGAATTTTGAAGGTACCACCATGTGACTATGAATCCAGGTACCTCTGAGAAGGATATTTTATCTGGTTCCTTACTGGATAACCCTAAACATGTTAACATATGTGAGATCCCCAAACTAAGCATTGAGTATGATCTTCTTAGGAGTTCTTTAATCAACCTTCTGATTCCCTTTCATTTTCATATTTGTACAATACAAACCCCCTTCTCTAAATCCAAACTCAGAGGGTTTGATCTAGGATGTGGTTGATCTCATAGCCCTTTTCAATCAAATCCATTTAGATGTCGACATTATCAAGTCTTCTTGAAAATTATAGCAATCTGATATGTACCTGGTAGACATCCTCTTAACAATTATATGTAAACAAGATGGTGACATAGAATTCTTATTTCACGGTCACCGTTTAATATAATTAAACTTCAATGATTTCTATCATAAATTAATATATTTTTTGGATGGATTTTAAGTGTAAATCTCTATGTAATTTTTAAATATGGAGCACATCAAGGATTGTGAGCTTGGTTGAGACAACCACAAGCTATTTGATAATGTCATACATTTGTTCCATAGCTCAGATCTTTCCAAGGCAGGGTTCCTCCTTGAAATGTGGCACAAGAATAGAGGAATTTTAGTTGGACATGCCTAGTACATGTGAACAGATTGTGGGAGCACCTACTATTAGTTTCAGGGGCCATTCCATCCTTACCCATTGCCTAGGATGATGGGATAATTGAACCACTGCTAGGTAGTAAAATAAGAAAACTAGGAGAGGATAGCCATTGGAGGGTCCTGGAACACCTCTATGGATTTTTTGGGCTTCCTGGAGTTCTTGACCATTGTTCTTCACTAAATATATGTTCTTTGTGGGGATATTAATGTAATATTGGGTCCGAACATGCTTGTTTTATCCCCTATATCCTCTGTTCATACACATTCTGCCTCCCATTCCCCAGTTTGGTGTGGGGAACTCATACCCATAGGCATATTAATCCTCATAGAATGGGTCTTTCAAGTGTATAAAATTAATAGAACCAAATATAAGCTCCTTATTAAATGATGGATCCATTTGGGTGTGTAGTTCACAAGCTTCAAATGTTACAGGGAAGATATTCTCAGTAGTCATAAATTTCATTAAAGAAGAATATGACTCTCCCTCTTATGTTTCTCCCAATACTTGGGTGTCAAAAACGCTATTGGGAGACATGTTTGATGTCACCTTCTTGGGTGGTGGAGCTATTGTTGGTTTGTGTAGTTATGCTCTTTGTGTTGCATGATATCGAACAATTTTTTTTTCAAAAATCTAGTTTTTAAACATTTTTTCATTCCTGGACAAGACATTCTACCAATCACCATCATCTTTAGATTGTTAAATGGTTATGCAGGTCACATACTATGAGTATTTATCAAACATGACTTGTCTGTAATCAATGATTCCATAAAAAATTGAAGACAATGTAGACATAGATATTATGACCCATCCTTATATTGAATGGGATGTAGTCGGGATAGTCATTGGCATTGACATCATCGGGCTTTCTGGGATGTCTTAGCTTGATAAATATTTTATCCATGGATTATAAGATATAACCATGGAATTTTTTATTTCAAAAGGATTATGATTTATTCATGCTTTCCTCAAATCTTAGGAGAGTGATATTTCCCTATGCTTTTAAACAAGGGAGATTTTGTCGTTTTCACTAATCTATAAGAGGTTCTAGAGGTCTAAGATCCTTCTGTGGTTCTTGGATGGTAAATATTACTTGATTGAGAGTGATAGATTTTGATTCCAATTTTCCTAGCCTCTTTCCATTTTCAGATGGCATGAGATGATATTTAGATCAGGTTCAGTAAATAGAATCTTCTAATCATTGTTTCATTTCTAAAAGTTTATTGAACATTCCGGGATACTTTATCAGAATTAGAGGTTTTTTCAACTCATCCCAGAGATTCACAGTATGGAGTTCCAACAATTTCACCTAAAATAGTTCATGATATTGAGTGAATAGGTGAAAACATTCCATAGTGATATGAATTTAGACACCATGTCATTTTTTTCATTATTATCAATTATTTTGGAAAACAATAATCATTCTCCTCAATGTGGTGATAAAATTGTAATGTAAGTCTCACTAAGGTATTCCCATATGACAAAAAATCATGTTAGTAGACTCTTGTACCAAAGGAATGATAGAACTGTCAAAGTCTATACAATGAACTACAACTTGGTTGTATCCTATTAATCTAGAGGGCCCATCATCATCCCATATCATGAAACTAATTTTGTGAGATGCAATTGGGGACCCTTGCACATTCAATGGAAGATAAGGTATTATATCCAATATTGGGTGGGGAAAATTATCTAACATCTACTCAGGTTGTAGATTTATCTCATGCAACAAACTTTGACATCGCCTTTCCATAGCTTACAATTGATTATCCTGGGACTCAATAATGTTAAGTATCTCAAGGGGAACCACTATCCGTGTTTCGTCCCATCTATAGGGAGTGGGTGGGGTTTGATAAGGCGCCCCCACCTTCATCTCCAACTAATTCTAGATTCATCCTATGATTGAATGATCTCCCTAGTGGGGGTGAGGTTTTCATAGCAATAGAGGTAAGTCATGATCAATTTTTGACATAGACATTTAGATTGACCATGTGTCTAGATACAAATCCATTCTGATGCTAAGATACTAATCATATTGGAAGATCACCTATGTGAGGGTTAATATTCGTGTATGCCCAAAGATGATTCCTTGAGATAATATTACCTTTTTGTAGCTCCTCGCTAAGTTTTTCGTATTTTTTTATCTCACTCCAATATGGTGACTAGTGTTCTTATTTTTAAGAAACATCAAATATTTGGGGTTTTGACTAGGTTGTAGCCACATATTTCCCTTTTTCATTGGTACAGTTCTAATGGAGAGGTGGAGAATTGATATTTGGAGGTGCTAGATTTTGGATCATGTATTGGTTCTGAGTGTGTGGTACCTTCTTTGGGGCATCCAAATAACCATTCTATTAGGGTATATTTTATATTTCATGACCCTCTACCAATAAATCATTGTCCACTATTTATATTATGTTGATAATTATAAAATTCTTAGATTCATATCACATAGTGGTTGTTGCCCCATTACTTTTGATGCAACATGATGATTATAAACTGCCTTATTAAGGTTCATTAATTGAAATATTTTCTATATTTGGCCATTTTGTATTGTGACCCCAATGGGGTTTGGTTTTCTTTTACCATACTCTTCTCATGTATCAACCTATGATTAATGGCCTTGAGGGACTTATTTAGGATTATAAATTTTTCCCTGAATAAAATATGGTGTTCATGCAGTAGTTGGCATAGAAGGGATACTGACTATCGATATTTATCTACCATCCTAGAGAAGAAAAATTCTATTTGGGGTGATGATGATAAAAAAATGCCCCTATCCCTGAGGGTTGGGGGATATTCAAGGCTGCATTTATCATTGAATGATCACTTTTTTGAGGATCTAATGATTTTAATCGGTTATGTGATTACTCCTAAGATGGAAATAGATATTTAAATTCCCCTATACCAGTAGGATATGGTTAATCTAGAATCACTAATGATTTCCCAAGACCCTCTCAGTGGATGATCAAATTGGTGATGGTGATTGATATATAAATTAACCATCCTATTTGGATGTGTTTTTTAGATTCAAATTATTTGTCTTGAATCCTATCAGGGATTGAAAATATGATAAGTGGAGGTGGTGATAGATATTCTCATGGATTGGCAAGCTAGGTCCCCTCATCAATGGTATATATGGTATATTCTATGAAGGTTAATTTGAAATGGTGCAACTGGGGTCAAGTGGGAGTTGGGTGTAATAGTATCCCATGAGGTTAATCATTATTTAAATAAAGTTTTATAAATAATTTAAACATCATATCCCTTGCCTAAAATGTATTCAAATTTCTTCATGAGGCCCAATTAAAAGTTCTTATGAGTATACTATCCCTACATTCTTGATTTTTTTGGGCATTACTGATGTAGAAAAATTCTATTATAGTGTCCAAATGGAAAACATGTTACCAATTACACATATTTCACATGGTTATATTGCCATATAGGACACCCTATCTGAAGGGTAATGTTCTTCTAGGGTAATAGTGAATTATAATTCTCCATATTTCACCCTTCCTCTCATATGTATTTTTGGAGATAATTTAGAAGTTAGTAGGTATAGGGTTTACATGGAGTAAATACAAACATTGTTTAGGTGTTTTTCATGATCTTCCCATCATGGGTTCTAGGCCGTAGAGATGGATTCCATATTTAGCTAATAATAGGGTGTATTGCAGAGCTGAAGGTGATAAACATACACTAGATAAGGAAGGTTTCTATAATTTTTTTGATATTTATTTGCCCACATATTTTTTGTAAATAAGGAATTCTTCCCTTTTCTAGCTCATTTGGGGTATCATATTAAGAAGTGAAGAGGGGCCAAAACATGGTGGGGAGGTTGTATTTGGCTAAATAACTCCACATATAACTTTTATCATCCACTTCATCAGACATACATGACTCCATCTTATCAAACTATTGAATCTTCTTCTTGGGGTTTCTTTCTGACTAGATTTTGGTGTTTCTATAAGTCAATGGAGAACTATATGCGGTTAAACCCAATGTTTCAATCACCTCTCTATATAGAGGTATCTGAGTTTGGGACACTTCTCTATATGAATGTATTGATGAATGGGGGGATTTATTTTTCGATGGGATATATATAACCATTGGAAGAATAACCCAGAGTATATTAGGAGTTGATCCCCAACAATCTGTCTCCACAAAACCATGAAGATTACTATTGTGGTAATGATCCTATTTTGATTTATTTGAAGAGTTGATGGACCATTGGGGTCTTTTGAATGTTTATATAACATCCTATAGGACATTGAAATTGATCAGATTATGGAGATGATACTAGTTCTATATTGTTGCTAGAATATGTCATCTTACCTTCGGGAATTTCATACGGATATGATCCAGATGTATGATGGTTTCCAAAAAAAATTTATAACTGTATAGTGTTGTGACAGTATGATCCTTCTACTGATAAGTTTCATGAATATTCTAATGAAATTACACATTAATGAAAGGTGAAATGATATTTTCCTAATGTATATTCCATTATCACATGGTGATCCTTGGTTAGAACATGAGTATGAGTCCAACCCTAAGCCTTTGGAATATGTCATTGGTCTTTTGTGGAAGGGGTATTAGCCTACCTAAGGAACCTTCTTCTCTCACATGGTGAGACCCTGTTTGTATAGGAATATGAACCTGATCTGAATATACACCCTAGCCAAAATATACCGACAGACCTCTGGGATGGATGAAAGTATATTATACTACTCCCATATTTCCCCATAAAGTTGTTGGTGCAATCAATTTTTGTTAGAAGTAGGAATAGATTCCAATAATCCATTTTCCATCAGACTATGTTATGAGGATTTACTGATAGTACTATGAGCAGGTTCTAAGTCATGTTCCATTATCACTTCTTTATACCTAGCCAGAATAGGAATATGAGACTAATATTGGGCCTTTAGAGTATAAACCATGTCTTCTTTTATAAGAAAATGAGCATGTCCTCAGGCATGTGCCCCTCTCATTTAGTTAGTCCTAAATAGAATGGGGATACGAACATGATCATGGGACTTTGGAATATGCTGCCTGAATTTTTTGATAGACATGTTACCCTATCAAAAGAATGTTCCACTCTCACCTAGTGAGCCCTGGTTTTAATGAGAAGATGATCATAGTCTGATTCCTCGTCCTTTACTAGAATATTATGATAACCCTTATAGATAAGAGAAATACTGTGTGCTTTCTCCAGAGTAACCACTTGTTAAAAATGATCAGAGTGTTGAGATTACCTATCTATATGGATAGGAATATATTAATGCTCTTGTGTATGAACCCATTATAGAATATGTGGTGGATTTCAACAGCATTTTCTAATAAATAATGACATTATAGAAAAGTGTGTGCATGGATATGCCTTCACATTTTTCTTATCCACTATATTCTGTCAAATTACATTGATTAATATTGGGATATGAGCCCACCACTATCCTCTATTAATCAACATAATATGAAAATGGACTTTATGTATATGTGTAGGAATATACGCCTCCGCCATGCATGTTATAAAAACATACCTACAGATTTGATCAAAGAGAGAAGGGATATGATCATGGTCACTGATTAATTAATGAATATGTGGTAGAAATCATAAGTGGTAGTGTGGATACGATCCCACTCATTGGTTTATAAAGCCTTCATCTCCCATTGTGTCTTCCTTGTTTCCCATTTGTGGGAATCAGAGGTTGTAGTGTGTCTAGTGGTACCCTCAGCATGCGACAGATGGTTATCAGTGAGATGGTGCTGGGGACAATAGTTGAATGGTGAACTCCTCAATAGCCACAAAATTAGTAGGTAGATGAATTTTACTACCTTTTATCCTTAATCAAATACTAATGGAGGTGATTTATAGTCTTTGGGGACAATATAGCGATGTGGATGGTTTTGGAATTGAGGGCCATTGTCTTACCTTCTACATTCCTTAGATGAATCATAAACATTGAAGTAAGTACAAGGTGGAATGCTTTGGGAAATTTTGAGGGTCGGGATTAAACCACATTGATGGTACTCGTGGAACATTGTGTTCTCCACATGATATTGAAAATATATCACATGTGAGTTCATTTTGTGACATGTGGGGGTTGAAACCATAGAAACCATTCTGGAATGGGAATTGTGTGATGAAATTATCTTAGATCGAGGAGTTTATGGTGGGAGTATTATCTATAGTCCAATAGATAACAAGGAAAATGTTCACTGATTAGTAAAATATCATAGGTATGATGTGTGATCAATCATATATTAATGGTTAACATAATTTTCCTTTAATTCTCAACACGACCATTCTGGTCATGTTGACAAGTCAAAGCAAATGTGGACTTATTTAATGGGAACCTTTGTTACATAGGATCAATACTAAGATTTTATTTTAGACTTATCAACATCATTTTTGTAAAAAAAATATCTTGTAGCATAATTAATTGATCATTCTCTTATATTATAGATTCATGCTGGGTTCCCCATTTTTCTTTCAATAGAAAAGAGAAAATAACTATGTGTGTACTGTTTAGCCTGAAAGTTGATTGTGAGTGAATCAATTTTCTATCATAGTTTTTAATATGGGTAAATTATTTCATTATTAAAAAAACTACTAATGGTTCCCATATCCATAATTGGCTAGAAAACTTCTCTCCCAAGACAGGTGGTTAGTTGGTGTTTCAGACCTAATGACACTTAGGAATGCACATTGGTCGAGAGGAATGGATGTCGGGCTCATCAAACCCTTTTTGGGTGAATTGATACATATTATGGGCCACTATTATATATTTAAGATATGTTTTATAATCTTTTCCTAATCCTAAAATTAGATAGGTTACCCTAATAAAATGACCATTTATAACCTCTTTTATGTGATGAAGAAGAAGGAGATCTAATTATTGAATCTTTCAACATGTATCCAAGGTTCTTCATACAATTAATTTTAATTAATAACTACATATATGATAAAGTATCATAACTATTCACTTAATAATTTTCTACCTTGTATGGAGGTGGTTAATATTCTAAGGGGGGGGGGATTGATCCATTATGTAGTGTCCTATGTATCCTTCATATTATAGTAATCAAAACGCACATAGTTCATTATCCTTTTTCATTTTAACATCATGGGGAATGAACATATGTCTGGGTATATAAACACAAAATATTTTAGATAGTGTACTGAGAAGATATCATATGTATCCTAGTTATAATAGGAATCAGTGTTATTATAGATCATTCATGCCCTTCAGACTGGACCTAAGGTAGATTCCCTTGTATGGGGAGGTTTATTTCATGCTACTCATCAAGGATTACAGTGGGATTTCCCATGCTAGTGGAGATTCATGATGTGGATTAAATGACCATATCAACTCCCTAATCCCACGTGAGCTATGATCAATGTTATAAATAGGGGATAACAATCAATCATTCACACTATATATGGACATGGAACATATGTACTAGGATATCCCATGGGATATATATAATTTTTCTCATTAAAAAATAATGAATCAAACATATTCTATTTATATCAAGAATAAAATTTATCTTAGTTAAATTGGTTACAAAGTGTGTTGATAGATGAGGTTAATGACTAGCCTATGGGAATGATTGGGTCTTGACAGTTGAAATGTCAGAGACATATATGGACTTATACTGAAGTGGGTTCCAATTTGAGTTTGGTTTTGGGCCTTAGGATAGAATCCTACGTATCCTAGTTATGAATGGAGTCAGATTAATCAAAATTTAGTCAGTTGGGTCCTACACAATCATGATTTCCTTATATGGAGGACAAGTCATATTATACTGCTATTTAGGGCTCACACACTAAGGTTTCCCTTATATGTGTGAAATATTATATTATTCCTCTGATCGAGGATTACACACTAAGTTTTCCTTTCAATATATGACATATCATATTATACTATTCATCAAGGTTTACACAATAAAGTTTCCTATATATGCATGACATTTTATATTTTACTAAAAATTGGGGATTTGGAATAGTGGGTTCTCTTATATTAGGACATGACATATTATACTAATAATAGTGTCTTACACACTAAGGTTTCCCTTATGTGTGGGAAATGTCTTATTATGGTGCTGATCAGGGTGTACACAATTAGGATTCTATTATATGCAGGACATGTCATATTATTCTGCTGACAGGGGCATACACACAAGGTTCCCCTTATCATGATAGAGGTTTTTGATGTGAATGATTGGATATATTTGTCTCCCTAAGAACATTTGAGACATTCTTATTGTGAGAAAAAAGGGATGAAAAATAATCAGTCACACTTCTTTTGGATGCAAGACTTATAAGCTGGGACTTCCCTAATGTTTTTTAACATGGAACTTGGTCCTTTGACAGATGTACTATATATCTTGGTTATAATTGGAATCAGATTCATCATAGTTCAATTTGTTATATATTAAAAACTAACATTATCCTTTTCATCAAGTATTATGTAATAATGATGGACAAGGTTATCAAGTCTTGGGATGCTTGATTAACCTTGTATACTCGTATGCCTGATGCATTCATTGTCTGATAGATATGCCTTGATTGACTACATGAAATCTCCAATGATGTATTCCTTACATGTCCAAATAAAATCAAATGATCTATTTTACTTCATAAAGGTATGAAACTTAACCTGGATGTCATTTTTTAATCTTGTCACATGGCCAAGGCTGACATGTCTGAATGATGTTGCAAGACGCAACTGGATTTTATTTGATGCTATTGCTTGGTCCCACATGACTTTCTTAGTGGGAATCATTAGATCTAACATACATTCGATTGTATAATCATGAAATCAGTCTAATATCCTTGGATGGAATTGGAAAAGTCCATGTGAAATATATCAGAGGGTGCTGTTTGTCCTGGATGACTTGTTTGAGTGTTATAATGAGAGTCATGTGAAATGTTTGTATAGAGTTGGAGGAGCCAGTTGAAATACCAAGGGGATGATGAGAAGACTATTTTTATTGTTTGGAGGATTACATGAGAGCAAATTGACATGCCTTAGATGTATCACAAGACTTATCTAACTTGTACTGATGTCACCATATGATATGGGTGACATGTCACTATAACAAAATAAGAATTTAAAAGATCTAAAAATCGAATTAATCAGTGCTAGAGAAGCACTAACAAAGAAAGAAAGAGTAAAACACAAGACTCTTATAAATATTAAAAAATCACTGATAGTGTGGTCCTTTAGAATATATTTTAAAGGAACTTATAATAAATCATTTTGTAATGTGTTGTAACAGCACACTACAATGCCGGTGCAATGTGCATTAATCGCACACTACAACACCAGTGTTCTGTGCAGTAATCGCAAACCACAACCCAAATGAAACATGAAATAAAAAAACTCAAGTACCATTATAGAAGTTAAATAAATAAAATTTACATAAAAAATACAATAAAAACAGTATATTATTTACATTTTAAACATTGGTTTATACAATTACATAATTAAAATTTATTACATTCATTCCAAAAAATCATTATTCCATTTTATTTTGATCCAAACCCATTATTAGGAAAAATACACCTATATAAGAAATGTTTTTCCTATTTTACTAACAATATAAATAATAAAATAGCAAAAATTGTTAATTTGAAACTAAATAATGAGTTATACCAAGAACACTTTGCCTCAGATTGAGTTGTAGTTGATTATAGAAAATCAAACCATTTATTTTTTAACATCATGAATTATATATTTAAAAATTGAATAAATAAGCATAATATAAAAATGATATGTATATTAACAAGCTATTTGAATATAGAATGATGAGAAAACCATCTTGGATCATTTTCTTGGTTTTATTTATGTGATGAATGATTTAAACTAAAATGAAACTTATATATTGAAAAGACACACTTGGAGTGATAATAGTCACATCATGCATTGGGTTGATAAATGTCTGATTACTTCATTTCTAAAATGTCATATGGATCATTTTCCTAATGTATCAAAACAATATGAAGGTCTTTAATCAGTTTCAAATACATTGCTTGTATTTTTTAATAAAATGTAATTTTAAAGAAGACTCGTGTACTTTGACTCATTATTTTCACATTAGGTGTCTATTTGATGTGATACAAATTAAAAAAAACAAAAATAAAATATAAATCATTTTACATAATTACCGAGAAAATTAGAGCATTTTTCTCATTTTTCTAGGAGTTATCCTTTTTGAACTAAAATGTTGATTTTAAATGGATAAGTGATAAATTGAGTCATAATAGACACATAGTATATTGGATGGATATATTGTTGATTCTTGCATGTAAAAATTAATTATGGATAATTTTTATAATGCATCAAAACAATCCTAATTTATTTTCCGAGTTTTAAGTAGGTTAGTTGTCCTTTTTGTTAAAAGTGATGTCAATTTTATATAAAAAGATGCACCTGGAGGCATACCAGTCAAACCATGAATTGGAATTAGGTTTGACATATACCTAAACATCTATAATGATTCATAGATAATTTTAATTAAGTACATAACAATCCAAATGTGTTTTCTCAGTTTTTATAAATCACTTATCTTTTTTTATTAAAATGTCGTTTTAAACTAGAAACACAAACATTAACTCATAACGTTCAAATATTTTGTCATTTTGATGTGATAATAATTATTACACATAAAAAATGGAATATGAATTGTTATATTAAATTATGAATAAATTACAAGAACATTTTCTTGATTTTCATTGGGTTATACTTTTTGAACTAAAATGTAAATTTTAAACTAATAATGGACACATTTAGTCATACTAGGACATCATGTATTATATTTAGGTTCTTTTTATTCTTTAATATTAAAAATCACATATATATATATATAATTTTTATAATCTATTAAAACAATTAAAATATATCTTTCCAATTTGAGTAGTTCAGTTTTCCATTTTACTAAAATTTATGTCAATTTTAAATAAAAAATATGAACATGGGGTCATACTTGTAACACCGTCTGTCGGATTTAGTTTAGGATGATTCATACATGTCTCAAATGAAAAACGGATCATTTTCAAGATGTATTAAAGAAATAAAAATGTGTTTACTCATTTTTGAGTATGGCACTTTTCTTTTTAAATAAGATGTAATTTTAAACGTGAAACAAGAACTTTGACTCATACCGATCATATAATGTATCAGATTAATTTTAGAATAATTATTATACATAATAAATTACTTATTCAATTATTTACCATATTATCGTGAAATTACGAGTGTGTTTTCTTGGTTTTCACTAAGTGGTAGTTTTTGAAATAATGTATTGATTTTAAACTGATAATGAATATATAGTGTAATATTGGGAACAACATGAGTGATATTGAGGTGAGGATTATTCTTAAACATAAAAAATGTCTTAAATATCATTGAAAAAAAGTATCAAAAATTAGAAATCATTTTATCAGTTTTGAGTAGGTCAGTATTCCTTTTTACTAAAATTGATGTCAACTTTAAAAATTGGTGAACTACGAGCCATATCATTCAAACCATTTGTAAAAATGTGGTGTATCAAATTCCTATACATCCCAAATGACTTATAAATCATTTTTTATAATGTATCAGAAATATCACTAATTTTTTCTTTGTTTTGAGTATGGTGATTTTTCTTTTTACTAAAACTAATGTCAATTTTATATTGAAATAAGAACATGTAGATATATAGGCCGCACCATGCATCAGATGGAGGTGAATATAATTCCTACATATCCAAAATTTCTTGTGTATCATTATAATAATGTATCAAAAAAATATGAATTCATTTTAATATTTTTATGCACATAAATTTTATTTTTCACTAAAATGTCATTTTAAACTGAAACACAAAATTTTACTCATATAGATTATATTGTGTATCAGATTTATAAGATAAAAATTCGTACACATAACAAATGATTTACAAACTTACCTCATAAATTATCATGAAAATTTTTACACATTTTCTCAGTTTTTAATGAGTGGAACTTTTTAAACTAAAATGTTGATTACAAACTAATAACGGATAGTTTGAGTCATACCAGAACAATGTGCATCAGATTGAGGAATAACTTGTTGATACACTTCAATTTTAACATATGCATCATTGTCATAAATTATGAAAATAATTAAGTTATTTTTTCTCATTTTTGAGAAAGTTAGTTATATTTTTTTAATGACATTAATATCAATTTTAAATAAAAAGATGACCATGGAGTCATATCAGTCACACCGAGTATCATATTGAGGTGCAGATGATTCCTACACATCTCAAAGTCTCAAAAAAATTACTTCCAAAGTTTGCATGATTTCCATATCGTTTATATTATGAAATTCCAACACTTTATATTGACATGATGTTCATAGGAAAAAAATAATTGTTGAAAGCATGAATAGAAGAGGTAGATAATGTGCCTATTATATGATCATAATTCCCCATTATATGCACATTATCTTCCCCTATTCTTATGTATTTCAACAACTAGAATGGGTTTTCAGGAATAAACATCAAATCAATATGAATTGTTAGCAGTTCAAAAAAAAAGGTAGTGGAAAGGGAAACAATAGTAACATTTGATGAAAGGAACAATATATCTAATTTTTTTATTAATAGAGATAGTTGAAATAAAAAATATGAATTCCAAAAATATTTTTGAAAAAAATAAATAAGAATAAGTTAAAAATAATAATTAAACTAACATAGAAATGGTAGATAAATTTAAGACAAAATTAATTAAATATGTAGCAGGAATTCACCTATTCATTATGTTTGTATACAATGTTAATTCATTTCCATATTGTCATTATCATAGATATAGGCTTAATGTCTAGTCTCTCATGAGCATGAGCAGCTTCAAACAAACAACCCCAATATGAACAAAATAATTAAACTTTATTATAAAATAATTATTATGTTTTTAATACTAAAAATGAATATATTAGACATAAATATGAAACGAAACATTAAATCTATAGAAAATGATTTTATTTTGAAAACATTATGAATACCTCAATGACTGTTAAGTGGAGTAAAAGTGATGAAAATTGTTAAATTACAATACTTTAGGGGTGAAAATGTTTTGAGGGAGAAGAATTCTATGGATGTTTGGGTGCATAAGGATGAAAGATGGAGAGACCACCCCATCTCAAAAAAAGAATCCACCTGTATAAGATAACAATTCTTATATGAGTAATATTAAAAAGTAAATATATTAAAGAAAAACAAAATACAATAAATTAGTTCTATGAAAAATGATTTATTTGTGACAACATCAAGATTACCTTTATTTTTTAGAAAAGGAAACGTCTTTTCTCTTCCTAAAAAGGATGTGGAGGGAACCTAAAGGAAAGTGATAAATGCAACATTGTTGTGGTGATAATGTTTTGTAGGAGAATAAGAATATGAATGTCTTGTTACCCAAAGTCATCAATTAATGATAGAAATATTCTATAAAAATAAAATTATAATTACTAATGAATATTAACTCAATAGTTCATTATATAATTTTTCAGTATAATAAATTAAGTATATTGTAACATTACCTTTATATCTTCCCAAAGGTTTTCCATCATTACTGTTTATTTTTTCTAAGGGATTGGTTACATCATAATGTGAAGAAAAATTATTTTTATAATTAATAAAATATCTTATTTAGATTACGTTAATGCATTATGTAACATATACCATTAAGGGGGAAAAAATATTATATTAAATTATCATTTCACAATATCATTGAACTCTATTTATTTTTTTAATGTTTCTTGGGATTTTCTTCCTCTATAAAGAATCCATACCCCTTATTTTTGGGCCCCTATAGTGTACAATACATTTTCTACATTGGTACTGTCATGAACTTATTATGATATCACAATGAAAGGGTCATCCTTGAATGAATTTTCAGTTGACCTGACATTAATTTTAATAACTAGTAGGAAAATTAACAAATTCATGTTTGGTGGATATAAGACAAAAAATATGTTCACATTTTCTGATGAAATTTGAAATGGCCAGTCCATTTCCCTTTATACACTGAAATTCACCTTCACGAGGCCAATTTCATCAACTTTGACTACACTAGTATTACCATCCAATTTCCAACAAAAAGTAGGCACATGAAATGTTGTATAATACAACACATATATCTATTCTATAATTCTAAAACATGAATTATTTTCATAAATTGTATTTCTGTCAATGGAACCAAATATGTGCATTGCTTCCACCACTTGCGTAACACCTCTGTATTGAATCATACTGAAATAATTATGGCCTTTGGTATACAAAATATAACCATTATTGAAATATTTAATAATATTGATATGTTCTAGGTGAGGTGGGATACACCAGGATTTCATTCCATACACCCTATGGTCTATTTTAACTAGAATGAAATTTCTTTTTAGATGTCGTTTGTGTGTTGAAGGGTGATCAAGGCCACCAATGTTTGTGGGAGTGGTAACATGAGAGGGGAGGTGGTCATTTTCATAAGGAGTTAATGGTACATATGCGATTTCTTTTATATTAAAACTATAAAAAACATTAAGCAGTCAAAGATCTCATGAAGTGAGATTCAATGGAATTAGGGTGGGAGAGATTCACAAAATCATAAAATAGTGAGGGTGGGGGAGTACATGGAATAATACCCATATCTCCTTTCAAGAAGTCATCCCGAAAAAACATTTTTGACCACATGGATATGCCGAAGATAAGAAAAAATGATGAAAAAAACACAAATAAATCTTTCTAAACAAGCAATCTACGAGTGAGGAGGATAAGGAGAAAATAAAATTCCATGGATTGGAGCATTGATTCATCTGAGAGAAGTGGAGATTCAAAACTTTGAAATTTTCAAGCATTGGATTCATTCAACCCTTGAATCATTTGAGACATGGATTTGAGACATGAATTTGTTTGGTCCTTGTATTTGAGCCTTGATTCGAGCATTGATTCACTGAGGAGGAGCACGAATAGAGGGTGGATTCTTTGGAAATCATTACTATCACAATGAGTTCAAGATTTGATAGGTTTATTTAAATAGATCATAACAATTTTATCAGTACTTCTAAAAAAGTGATAATACAGACCCCTTTAATGAGTGATGAATTAATTAGTGTTGATAAATAATTTTAAATTATAAATATAAATAATTTTTTGTAAATATATTGATATATATATATATTTAAAAAAAATATATAAATATATATTTATTAAATGTATTATTTATTTAATTATATTTATTATAATTTTATAATAATTTATTTATATTTATATAAGACCTTTAAAAAAAACAAAATTTATATCAATATATATAATAATATATCTATATATATTTAAATATAATATATATATATATAAATTTTGTAAATATATTAATTTCATTATATGAATTTATTATAATTTTTAAATTATTTAAATATATGTAATTAATTATTGTAAATTTTATAATTTTTTTAAAAAAAAATATTCTTTATTTATTATTATAAATATATAAATGTATAAAAACAGTAAATCTATATTTATAAATATTTTTCTCTCAAATATATATTTCAAATTATTAATGAATATTTAATCTTAAGCACATTTTTGTTAAAAATGAGAGAAATTTAATAACTAAACATTAATTAACATTAATAAAATACAACAACGGATAATTTTTATTAATAAAATTTTAATTACTAATATATATATATATATATTGTAATAGTGAGGAATACTTATTGAAATTATAAAAACATAGTAAATAAATATATTAAAAATAAATATATTTAAATATATTTAAATTGAGTAAATATATTTTTGCGTGTGAATTCATTGTATATATGAATGTATTAATTATTTATATGTGAAATCAATATAACAAACATTGGATCTATATTGAATTGATAAATCAAACAACATTAAATTTAGTACATTACTCGATGATATTAGTTAATATTTTTTATTCATATTAATTTTTAATTATAAGAAATTATTTATTAAACATAATACTATTTAATGTAAAGCATTGATAATTTTTATTATATAAATAAAATTAATATACATTCATGTATGTATATATATTTAATATATATTATTTATTAACATTATTAATGATTGTTTAGTTAATAAAATGCTTTATGATTTTCTCAATTATCTTTTTTATATTCTTTTATTTTTAATTTTACATATATCTTTATATTTAATATAAACAATTTATTATTATTTATAAGAAATATAGTATAATAAATTTATTCATTTCTATCAAAAATCATTTAATTAATAATATTTTTTAATATTATTTTAATAAACCCATTTTCATTTTTTATTTATTTCAATATTTTCATGTATTTGACCAATTATAAGCACTAAAAAGCATAGATAATGGTTCCATTTATCACCATTAAACGTAAAGCAGTAATAAAGGTCACCCATTATTAGTGCCAAAAATTAATCAGTCATAAAGGGTAACCTTTATTAATGATTAAAGAAGGTCAGATATGGCGTATCCTTTTTCAGTGCTAGAAAAAAATGCTGATAAATGGTACACTTTATCAGCTCTTATTTTAGAATATATAAAGGGAACCTTTATCATTTCTTTATTCTAGCTCTAATAAAGGCTAGTTCTATTAAAGTATTTTTTTTACAGTACGGTATCTAGAAAAGATAACGAGGCCCATATGGAAATACCCGAGGATATAATGAAAATTAGGTGGTGTGCCTGTGAGACTCCATATGACTTACTCAGACATTTCTAGAGGACTTCACATAATCCAAACAGTATACCAAAGGCCAACCTCATGGTCTAGGAGACATGTCCTGGTGTTCCTTCATGACCTAGGTGGTTAATGTGAAGCACATAAGGGTCACCATATTTTTTCTTGACATAAATTTCCCATTTTTAGTCTCAATTAAATCATTTTTTTGCATATGCCATAGATTTGTTCTATGTTAACATATTTTAATTCTCATGTGCCTTAGAAAATATGTGGGATGTTCTTTGTGAAACCCTCTATAAATCCTCTCCATAATATTTGAGTGATCATGCACAATGTATATTCATGTTTCCTTCTCACTCCAGTTTTTCCTCAGATCATACATGGTGTAAAACATCCCCATTCATTAGATAAGTCATTCCGAAAAATTTGAACCGATTCATGGGTGTTCTAGTTGGAGTTTCTAAGAGTTTTTTCATCTTTTTATGGGTTTTTTTAAAATGGGGTTGGGATTTTATAGGCCTATACACCCTTGTAATTCACCTTTTTGTGCGGCACAAATCACATAATTATAGGATAGGTTCGGTGGAGGGATTTAGCATCATGTGTCATCATGAGGTCCTGCCATAGGTCATTTTGGAGGTGTCACATGATTTTTAGTGACCAGTAAACTATCTATTAAATTCCATATTTTATGGATAATATACAACTAATGGGGTCTTATTTAATCATGAAAACAAGGAAAGGGAATTTAATTCTTATCAAGAAGACATGTTTAGGGGATTTTGTGAGATCATGATGCCTTATCTGGGATATTCAAAGGGAAAAGGAAGGCTAGCTATAGGTACTTTGTTAGATCAAACTAGCATGCCATGGGGTCTTGTGAAACCATTTTGGTGCATCGCTTGAGTATTATGACCACAAGGGGATCCAATCATTTCTATTTTATTTCATTCATTTATATATCAAATACTTGGGGATATTGTGAGATTTTATGAGTGTTGTCGAATAAAATCACTTTCCCCATCAGTGATACATCGTATATCCCATAAGATGTCCTATGGTGATGCACGATCACATCATTGAATAATTATTTTGATTATATTTGGTGCCAAAGTGGGATATCAAGGATTCCTAGATGTGAACGAATATTTTTTCATAACAGGGGTGAAATGCCAGTGGGTTCTTGTGTGACCTGGTAGACGTGTCCTTGAGGCATTCTTGGTGTCTCGTGGACAGCCCAGGGCACATCACATGATTTTTACTACTATAAGTATCCCATACATTTCCATTTTTATTTATTTCTTTATTTAAATATATTTAAGGATCTCATGATGTTGTATGAGTGTTTTCAATGAAAATAACTATACCTATCTATGATTCATAGTTTGATATTTAAGACTGCATGAGGATCCCACCTACTCTATATCTTCCTATTATTTTCCATAAATTTTTGGATGGATTATTAGGAATGGATAATTTGAATATTCTTGTGACCTGGTGGTGATTTTGTAGAATCTGATGTATTGCAACTGACTATCTACATGACTCTATAATAATTATGAGGATTTGTTAAAATAATATCACAAGACCTTTCGCATAATATGTTTTGTGCATGGCCATGTGTATGGCCTTCTACTGGTTAAGTGATCACATGACTCCAAGTGTTCACATGATCTATATAATCAGGGAAAAATTCATCTTCCTTTAAATTATGGGGGAAATAATACCCATACTAAGATATTTCATCAATTTTTAATTTGTAAATAATCATTTTTTGGGAGTAAACTACAATAAAATGTACATCTGATCAAGGTTACTGGGGGTGGGGTCACTATAGTTGGTGTTAATAGAAGTATAATAGATACCTTGGGAACTAGATTTATAGAATAATATATTATGGAATGGAACGTAGTGATATAATTTGATATTTATAGAAGAACATACTATTATTTCATGAAGAGAGATATTATATGGGTTTTCCATGAAATACATCCTTGTTTGGATACTACATGATGATGTGGTTTTGGAATAGATGTACCTAGGTGTAATAATTCCAAAAAGCGTGCATTGGGTTTCACCTGATCATCCCCTGCTGTTTGAAAAACATGATTCCAATGCACCAGTCTTGAAACTCACATTGGGATATAATTAAGATAATTCACATTTACATTACAATCCATTATGATGTATTTTAGAATAATAACATCCCCAAAGAAACAATGTCTGTGATTTTGGGATTATCTTGACCTAAATTTTTAAATTCATGTTTTGTGTTTCCCTAGTTTTGGGATTATACATTTTGAATCAAAATGTTATGATCTAATATAGTCTATTACATTATTCAAAAATTACTCCTGGTTATAGGAATGGAATCCATATCAATGAATGTTATCCAAATTATAATAATTATCACTTCATTAATGGTAGTAAGCAAATAATTTTAAGAAAAATAGTATCCAAAACATTTTCAGCATATAAAGACATAGAATCATGTTCTACCTAGTAAAAGAAGTAATTATTTATTTATTATGAATTTTAATGGATTCAAAAAAATAAGGGTTTACTAGAGAAAAAATTGTATAAGTGGAAGAAGGAAAATATAGATTTTCCCACCTGTAATTAATTTATAATAAAACATTAAGAAACGTGGTTTTTTTTATGAGGTAAAATCTATTAAATTTTAGTTTAAATGAATAATTATGGCTTAATGTAACATCCTTTGAGGTCATGAGTGTATCAAAGGTGTTTGGGGATTATTCAATGATGAGAACTCAAATATTGGGGACAATTAGGCCTGCTGAGTGGTTAGTATAAACCATGTGGGGTTGGTTCAGGATTACTACTAACTGTGTGATACCTGGGAAGAGATTAGGAGGACCTCACGATGTTTTGGTAAGCTATGTGACATAGGACACATGCCTGTTTGAGAGTTATTAAGTTTTTTATTGAGATGATTTTCATTGTTTCTGTATAGTTAGTCAAACCATGTTTAGAAACCATGTAGTCTGCCCTATCCTACAACAAAGGGTGCATAGTTGTAATAAGGTTCTTCAAACCATACATCCAAACCGTGCATCCCATTATTTTGGATAATGTTAAGAAATATCTCTTAATTAATGTTATAAAATTAATATATTTCCTTTTTTCATCCCATGCGTAGGCATGGACATTTGAGAGCTCCTCCTAAAACAAAATTTAGAAATTTCCAACATTACATTATCACATCATGGATATGAGTGTTGTTAGTCTCAATGAATCTTTTTTGTTGAGTTATTTATTCTTTTTGTGTTATTCCTAGTTTTTCTTATTATAGGAATTTGTATTTAGTTGAAGATAATATTCCTTAAATTTAGCTTCTTTGTTTACTCTTTATATTTATCCTTATCTAGGTTGAATCAGGAGTTGATATTGGATGAGAACTCTTCTATAAACCATTGATAGATTTTTTATAATTTCACATTTGGATTGGTTCTTTATAATCATATTTTTTTATTGTTTCAACTATAATAATTTCTAGTGCAATCCTAAAATTTAATTAGTTAATTGAATTAAATGAAATGAAACATTTTAGGGATCCCCTTTAGTTTCCTTGAGACTCTATGGAGGTTGTTTCCCCAAACCAGTTCCACCCCTGGGGTGTTACATATAAAATACATATGTCTATAAATTGTTGTACCTTTTATGCAGTGATTCTTTTATTTCCCGGTTAAGAGGAATCATGTTAATAATTTAATTTTAGTGAATTTATTAATTAAGATATGGTATTATTATTTTGTTGTGTGTTTACATGATACGCATTGTCGAATTGATCAAATGGTTTATATGTTTTTTTTAAATTAGTGGGCATACTCATTGATTGAATTTGAATGTACATGCTTAAATGAGTAGGTATACTCACAGTTTGTTTATGGATTTGAATGGTTATACGAGTGGGTAAACTCATATGGTAAGAAGTGATTATTGATTCCATTAGATCACATAGTCATTTATTTTATAGGTATTGAATATGATGATGGATACCTTGGAAAGATATTTCTCTTAGGGTATTGATTACATGGGATGACTTCAGCCTTTCTACCCCTCAGATCTAGTTTTTCTCGAGATCATAATAGGAATGGTCGGTAGAAATTCTCCTTTGACCTAAACTCAAGCCTAATTGAGCTTCCATAGAGATCCAAATTGGATTCGATGAGGATTACTAGTTAATATACAGTATAGATCCATCTACTCTTTGTTCGAAACAATTATTCTATGAAAAAACTATGGGGTAATGTGATATTCTTGGGTGAACAGATTTTATGTGGGTTTCTGAAAATTCTTGTTATAAATCAAGGGTATAATTATTGACACACAAGTTTTACAGTGAGGACATGTTAGTTATTTATTATTTTTTTCTGAATTATTATATGAGATTTTTCATGCGTGGTATGGATCCATTTTGGGTTGTATTGTGTCGCTTGTCTTCTGTATTGGGAATATAATTGTTCACTACTTATTATTAATTTAAATTTCACTCTGATTTAGCTTGTTTTATTGTAAATATATGATTTACTATGGATATTTGGATGGTTACATACTTGTATTGTATCTCATATCCTATTAGGACCACTATTGGGTACCAATATAGACTATATGGATGAAGGTGGGGACCCGAGAGAGTAAATGTAGTTTGATGCTTGAATCGGTGCCATGCTTAGGATTTGGAGAACATGAGATGAAGAAAATAATTGTGGTACTTTTTGGAGATAGCTCCTTTTATTATTTTTGGTATTTTGACACATGTGTTGTACTATACATCTATGTACCTATTATTGTTGCTTTGTAGAAACATTAAATGTATCATCATCCTTTTTATATGAGATTCTTTTTGGAAAAGATTATAAATTCCTTTCATTTTTAATTACCTTCTGTATGACTGTTAATCTAATTCTACTATCAAATATTATTGATATTCTACAATTTTTCACTTTGGTAAAATTTCATAATCTCCCCAATTACACAACATAGGCCCTCATTTCTAGTTATAACCCACTATCATTTGTTGAAATGTTCCTATGGTCGTAGAGCTAACCGGGCTCGAGCCACTATAGAGTGAAATCTGGGCCTAGGATGTTACAAAGTGGTCATAGAAATTTTCTTTTCTGGTTTTATTTAATATTAATAGATAATAAAAATTGATTGTATGGAATTGGAATTTGGTAATGAGTTGTTCCTCATTGTAGCTATCCTATGTAGAGGAAAATTCCAAATTTCCACAAATAAAAATTATTATTTTTTGGAAATTAACTATTATAATCGATTTGATTCCATCATTGGATGACACACCTGAATTGTGATGTTGTTATTGATATGATTTGGGGTTCTATATGTTTTAATCCTTTTGATATGAGGGAATTCTATCTTAATCATCGTTATAAATAGTTTACATTAATCACATTCCCTGCATTATTCCATTCCATATAGGATGCATTTCCGTTTTTCAATATGTTGTGATAACTATTGGGATAGATATACCTGGTATTGTAATATAATTATTTGTAGTGAATTAAGAATCATTATTTTTTCTCATATCCCCTCTCATACTCTATGTACTTTATTACTAATTATTCTATAATAGGAATCATGAGTAGCTAATTTGGGCACATTGATCCATAGACCATGAGCCGCATGGACATGAATGTGTTATGGTATGAAATATATGGATTCCATTCTTTGGATCATAAGGATTATGAGATCTTATGGATCAATATTTTGTGGAAAATTTTGATCAACTATTTAAAATGATGTATAATGAGTAAGAAATTAAAATGGAAAATTGAAATGATAAAAATAGAACATTACCTAGACCAGAATTTTGAGTGGGAAGAGGAAGTGTCTCTATTGACTTTTTTGACTAGTTATGTTTATATATTTCTTGATTTATGATGATGATTTCTGGTATAACTTTTTTATAGGATGGTATTGACCAATCCTATGATTTTGAGCTATGAACATTGATATCAAATATTTACAAGGAGTGTGTTAGGAACTGTAGAGACATGAGATCATTATACCATCTGGTCATACACTACGACGATGGGGAAGATCATGATCTAGATGATATAGTCAATAGACTAAAAGTGGATACTCTTTTAGTACCTACTCTGACAATAGCTGTTTTACTGGACATAGGTGATGGGATACAGTTCTAAGGGGGGGTTTTATCACTAAACACATACTTTTCAGGGAGCACCATAGGATAGATTATCTATGGATGAGATGACACATGTGTTCCTGTAGCATCACCCTCCCATGTTTCATGGGTATGGGTGTGTGTAGGCTGATGAGATGTTAATTGAGATTCCATTATCAATTTCTGACCATTTGGAGACACCACATAAGAGGAAGGTGGTTCTCATGATGTATATGCTGAAGGGGTTAGCAAAGCACTAGTGGGATGTTTTGAACTAGGGTGAAAGGCTGGCAGGAAATGTTTGGGTTGATTTTCAAAACAGGTTTTGTTAAAAAAATCCCTAAACATTGAGGGTAAATAAGGCTAGTGATTTTAAGATTCTAGAGAAGGGTTTTTTGGTGGTTATAGAGTAATCATCACACTTTAAATTTTTTATAGTTTTTCATCAATTTACCTTGATACTAAGTTATCAGTGGTATGATGCTTCGTGGAAGGTCTCTAACATGCCATTCAATCTATGTTCAACATTTTTAAATTTTCATCCGTGGCTAAAATTCTGAATCAGGCACTAATTACAGAGAAAAATTTGTGGGAAGTTGGGTTTGCAGAGTAGAGCAATATAGTCTATTGACATGGTAGTTCAACATCATTAGGCAAGAAGCCTCATTTTCATCATTCTTATGAAATGAATATTAGTAAGTCCAGTAGTGTTGGAAATTAATTTTTCTGTAATTAGTGTTGTAGACATGGACACATTAGTATTAGTTCCATCATGAACCAATGGGGTGTGAATAATGTTGAAAGATAAGCTAGATTCAACATTTCTGTAGGACCATCAATCTAGCTGTTAGTGGTAGGGGGTCAGCTATTATATTGATATACATCATGTATAAATCTTGATATGTATTTTTAATTTAGGACAAGGTGATGGTGTTTGTGTACATGGGATACAAGCCCTATTAGTGTTGAGATGGTAGAGAGGACCTACACCATATAGTGAGTTGTTTCACATGGATGTAGTTTAGTCCATATATATTTTGTTTATCCTACCCATAAGGATAACGGTGCTAGAATTTTAGGGTGAGAGGTATGATCATAGTATACTATATTATTGAATATGATATTTTTGAAATAGGAGCATCACATAGTTTTATATCAATAACTTTAGTGGAAATTAATGGGCATGTTATTCAGTTTTATGATGGAATTATGATTCTAAACACTCTATTGGGGATCAAGATAGAGGATGTACATTAATTTAGAGAGTTCCACCTTCATGGTAGTGGTTAAATTCATTTGGAATCTCTTTGTTCTAGAGATGGATCAGTTTGACATCATATGTGGAATTGAGTGGATAGTTTCTCATCAAGCATCCATTGAAAGTTACAATCCTAGGGTGACTTTAAAATCACTAGATGTCAGAGTTTATAATCAATAATGTGAATAGTATTTCATGGAAATTCAAGTTGGGCTACTGAATCATTGCCTTTGTGGGATGACAGACTAGATTTATAGTTTTTATCTGGATGATCATGGATCAATTCAGGATGGAATTCCTCTAATGGTTGAAAGTTTCTAGGATATGTTCCTAGAATTATTCTTTGGTTTACCTCATGAGAGATAAGTTGAGTTCTCTATAAATCTAGTGATAGGATCTGCATAAATATGCATTCCTCCTTACAAGAGGGCTATGATAGAGTTATAAGAGATCAAAAGGTAACTAGTGGATTTTTATAAAAATGGGTTTATTTTAAAAATTAATCATGTTAGGGGTTAACCATTCCTTTTTTCAAAAAAAATGCGATTGTACCCAACATCTGGATTAATAAAAATTTAACCTACTGATGGTTAAGAATCAATATCCCTTTCACAGATAGGGGACCTTTTTTATCAGATTTGAGGAGCTATGTAGTTCTATAAAATTAATTTGAGATCAAGATATAACCAAGTATGTGTAAGAGCTATTGATAAACCTCATGTATGTTTTCTAAGAAGGTATGGTATACACTGTTATATTCATATGTTTTTCAATCTCAAAATCACTCCAACATTTCTCATGGTGTTGATTAATTGATTTTTCCATCCTTAAATATATTACTTTTTGGTTATTTTCATGGAAAATATCTTATTGTATTATATCAATAGAAAAAAACATAAAAAACATATTGAGATCATTTTGGATACATTAAAAGAGAATCTGTTATTTGTTATGCTCACAATGTCCCACTTTTGGATGGATAAGATTCAATTCATAGGAAATATTATTTTAGAGATAGGATAATCAATAGACCCAGAGAAGGTGAGAGTTGTAGTTTACTCAGAGAAACCCAAGAATGTGTCTAGAATATTGGTTGTTTTGGGGAAAGCTAGATATTATATGCATTTTATACCGAAATTCTTATAATTAGAAGTAATATTTATAGGATTGAATGAGAAGGGAGTGATGTTTGTATATTCATATACCCAAGATACATAATTTCAGGATCTAAAAGGATGGTTGAATTCAACAGAAGTCTAGATTCTTCATGATATGGGTAGCTACTTGTCATTGTATTGTAACACATAAAGTATCTATCATGGGGTAATTCCTATGAAGGGGGATAGAGACATTGAATTCGGGTCTAGATAGATTATGCCACATGAGATGAACTAATAGACACATGACCTATAAGTGGCTGTGTTTGTACATTTATTGCAATATTTGAGGAACTATTTACTAGGAGACTATTTTTTATTGTACACAGACCACCTAATCCTCATGTTTATATTTACATAGAAATATCTGAATATAGGGAAATTAATGTTGTCTGAATAGTATTTTGACAAAGATATTTCTTGTATTCCAATGAATTAAAATGTAGTGGTTCATGTACTGAGAAGGGGGACATAGATAAAGGAATTTAATAAAGCATGTATAAAATGTTAGATTGTGGATTTGTTCTCATTGATACACTAGGTATTAAAGAACAACCATGGGTAGACTTATCTTTAATCCTTAGCTATGCCATATACCTTATTTTTCAGGTGACGATGAAGAAGATATCGGATTCAAAGGGCCAAGTCCAATGATGGAGTTTGGTAGGTGATGACCCAACTCATGGTTAGGTCATAGGCATGGTTGATGTTCTGTATGTCCATTGTCATTTTTAAGATCCAGTGGACATAAACAAGGAGGTAATGTGTGATTTTTATACCTTATCTTTTCATGTGTTTACCAATGCCTCCAAGATTTACTATGACAAAAGTTGTTAGAACTTGTAGCTAGGAATGAGGAAAGTGTTAGATGGTTTTGTTACAAGGTGTTCAACCTATCTGCAGGTGAAGGTGGAAGATCAATAAACAGATATAATTTTATAGTAGATAACTACTACTAAGTGGAAATGGGATGATGTAGCGATGAATTTCAAGATCAGTTTACTAAGGTCACTTTGATATTGTAATTATGTGAGAGTTTTTTTGATAGACAAATGATTATTTCGAATTTATTTTTAATAAAGGATACAATTAGTGTGTTTGAGCTTGGGCGTTTTCATATCCATGTGATTGTACACCTTCACAAGGTCCATCTCAATATCTTTTCAAATATGGATACCTAGTTTATGTCTAATTTCTAGTAGATTTTGCAAAGGGAACTAGGTAAATAGGTTCTTCTAAGTTCATAAACTCACCCTAATATCAGAAACAATATTATAGTACGATATAGGTTCTTGAGGACATGCTGGGAGCATGTGCCCGAGATTTTAGGGGCTCTTGGTAGAGGAATATACCCCTTGTTGAGTTCTCCTACAACAATATATATTATGTAACTATACAGATGGAACCTTTTGAGGATTTGTATGGTAATCCATGCTGATCACATCTATGATTGTTTGAGGAAGGTGAGGAAGATTTAATAGGACCATGTCTTATGCAACAAAATTCTTGAGAATTTCCAGTTGATCAAGAAGCAGATGGATACTGCAATGTCTTGTCATAACAATTAGGCCGATCACCGTATAACACCTCTAGATTTTATGGTCAGGGTCATGTCTTCTTATGTGTCTCACTGAGTCTAGGAAATAGATGAATCAAGATAGAAGGAAATATTTCACAACTATATAGAATACAATTTGAGATTATTGAGTGTGTCAAGATAGTGGCATATCATTTCTAGTAATCCTTAATGTACCATGACATGCATGAAGTATTCCATTAACCTCTACTGTGATGTTATAACTGAGAACCATCTAAAATTATATAGCATGAGTTGGTTGGGTTTTGAGGTTCTTTCATATTTTAAGGATCATAGGATTTTTATCATTGACATGACCCCAATGTTTCTCAATGGTTTGTTAGTTCCTCTAGTACATTCGTAATAGCATCATGGCATTTTACTGGTCTAGATCTAGGTGTGGGTGGCTGATGTATATGATTAGTTGAAGAATTTATTCTTAGATTAATCTTGAACACCCTTAACAGGGTAATTTGGGGATGAATTTCTTTAAGGGGGAATATTGCAAGAAACAATATTTTCATATTAGGTAAATATCACATTAATTTGGGTTTAAATTATTAATTTAAACCTAGTGTGAATAGCCTTCAGGTTCATAGGTGTATTAGAGGTGTATAAGGATTTTTTTTATGCCGATAACCCATATTTTGGTGGTATATATTCCTTCCACTTAGTTATAGAAATCTAGTAGGGTAGGAGCATGGTTACTACTAACCAACGATACTTGAACATTGAGAAATAGTAGCCCACAAGGTTTGGTTTATCTTTTCTATTTGAGTAACATTCCCGTGGGAGATATTTTCAGTTTTTGGAAAATATTATTTCTAATTTTTTTGCATGGTTATTCAATCTATGAGTAATAAACATGTGGTCTTCTTCTTCTATCAAAAAGATAAACATAGTTATAAAATAGTTTTTTGAAGCATACAACAAGACCGTAATGAACATTATTTTGAGTAAAATTACTAAATCATTCTTAATTAAGGTTATACCCAAAAAATATTCTCTCTTTTACTCTTTTGGAAATCTATGTGCATTTGAGAGATCCTCCTTGAAAAAAAATGGATTTTTCTCCATTCAATATTTTAATCTAGGATTAAGTCACCATCGATCTCATTAGATACACATTTTTGAATTCTAGATTCCTTTTATTTCATTCCTCATTCTTTATATTATGATATTATATATTTAGCTGAAAGTTAAAAGGAATAATTTTTAGGTTCTTCATCTTTTCTTCATTTCCACTCAATATGAGTTGAAGTAGGAGTTGATACTAGATTAAAACTCTATAAAAACCTACGATAGGTTGTATGTACTTTTTAATTTTAGTTGGGTTCTTTATTAAGTTATTTTTCAATAAGTTGTCCTCCAAAAATCCGGGAATGACCTCAAAAATATATTAAATGAATAAGAACCTATGTGGTATTCCCGTTAGATTAATTGAACTCGTTAGAGGTTTTTTTCTCCTATATAAAGAATTTGATGGGGTGTTCCATATAAATTCTTATTGGTATGCCTTGTTGAACCACACATGGGGTGAGTCGATTCTTAACTTGTTAAGAGTATACATGTTACTAATTGAATTAAATTTAATTGTTTTTTGGAGATGGTTTGACTCCCTTGAAATGTGTAAGAATTATATTTAATGTATAATCGATCAAATTGATTATATAGTTTTTCTAAATGTGTGCATATACTCATTGAATGAATTTTAATGTAAATGGTTAAATGAGTATTTATATTCGTTGGTAGTTTTTTGATGTGACTGGTCATATGAGTGGGTAAAATCCAAGGTTATGAAATGATGAATTATTTTATTGTCCACCATAGATGATTCTCCTATGGGTATTGAATACTTTAGTGGATGCATTGGGTAGATATTACTCCTTGAATCATAATTCTATGGGATTATTTGGGCCACTATACCCTTTGGATCGAGTTTTTCTTTAGCTCACAATGGACATGGTTGTTAGAAATTCTCTTTGGACCCATTCTCATGAATAACTGATTTTCTATTGAGATGCTCCGGGGAATCGATGAGGATTACTTGGCCTTCTACAACTTGGATCTGACCCTATGGGTCTGACACTTTAATCATATTGTATTACTCTATGGTAATGTGATAAACTTGGTTAAACCACTCAATCATTGTTTCTCTAACACTTCTGGTTAAACCAAAAGGACATTATTTTTGATACACAGGTTATATGACGACTCCTTGTTTGTTATTTATGTATTTTTGTATCTAACTTGTAATAGGAGAATGAAAATGTTTTGTAGGAAGGATTTTTTTGATATATAGTATCAATGTTTTGTAGGAAATTATTTTTGTGGTAAATTTACAGTTCACTACTACTAAAATATTATACTTTATACTCTACTTTAGCTTGTTTTATTTAACATCTAGGATTTTATAGAGATTTGTGTGGTTACATATAAAGATTGTATCTCACAATTTTTTAGGCCACTGTTGGGTAGCCAGATAGACTATATGGATGTAGTAAGGGATCGAGAAAATCTACTATAGTTTGGTGCAAGAATTTTTTCCATACATAGGAGTTGGTGAGTATGAGACCGAGCAGAGTGTCATGACGCTATTCTACTAATATATGAAAATTGCAACTTCTTTTTAGAATCATGACATCTACCATCATATTTTATGTATGATATTTCTTAAATTATAATTTATATATTCATTCCCTATATATTTTCCTTTTTTAGAGTGTTACACTGATTCCTCTATTGATTGATATTGAAATTCTGTTGTCTTTCTCTCTGTTAAGTGGTTATAGTCCCTCCATAGATACAAACATGTCCCTCACTTCTAGTCATTATCCTATAGTATTTGGGGATATTTACTCGTATCAATGTGGCTAACTAGGCTCTTGGAACTATTAAGTGGAATATGGGTCTGGAATGTTATAAAAAATCCTCTGTAATTTCTAAAATGGAAATATAATTTTCTAAAAGTGTGGAGAGAAATGTAACCATGATCATGATTAAAATTGTAATAAACCAACTGTAAATTTTCAGTACTTTAAAAAAATGATATTGGGAACTGTTAAAATGAATTCTACAAGAATTAGGGGAGTATATCAACGATGAATCTAAGAAATCATGGTAATACTTATGTTATTAAAAAATATGAAGTTTAATGATTAATTTTTTCCTGTTTGGATTCATGAAATATGTTATATGGGTATATTTTCAATCATATTATATTTATAATAATCATGAAAATTGTATCGATGTTATTTTTGTACTATTTCTTAAAGTATTTGAGAGTATATTATCAATGGTAATGATAATCATTGAAAGCGAGTCATTGAAAAGTTGAAATTTTTTTAAAACACATTATTCTGGGTATATAAATCTGAATATATTCTCTTTTTTGAGATAATAATGATAATTTTATATTTATGGGAGATTAATGGTGACCCAAAAATTTGATATTGTCTTGATGGTTTATGTAATCATTGATGGAGTTCACTATATATTTGTATCTATGGAATATTTTGGACAACTTGATATTTTATTTTTTGAATAATTTTTTTTAATTATGGTTTTATTGTAATTAATGTATTCACAAATTTTTAATGGGACATTAAGAGACACTTTATGTAATATAGGGAATATAATGATGATTTTGTTTCCTTTTTTGAAAAAAAATTCACCTTGAATATGGTCAGTTTTATTTTGGATAGGCCTTAGGGTCACCCATTTATGAAATATATTAAGTTGAATTATGTGAGTAACATTTAATTGCTATATATTAATTTATTACATTTGATAACTTGTACAAACAATTTTGGTTTTTTAAAATATATAGAGATTAGAGGAATGACTAGTTATTCATATATTGATCTCATGATCCATTAAATGTTAAATTAATGAATTATAAATTAAAAATATCATATTTTATATTCATTTACTAGTGTAATATATTAATTGTAAATTGGTCAAATCATAAATAAATGATGCAATTATAATTATATTTTATGGTGTTCTCTATCATAAAGGTAAAATAATTCCTCAACTCCCTGAAATGGATCTTGACAAAAAATTGACCTATTAAACATATATCTAATGAATAAAATAGCCTCATAACTCATAAAAATTTTAGGATATTTATATCCTTAACATTTTATTAATGAATAACTTTCTTGTGATTAATGTTCTTTATCACTCTTTATTAATCCCTCGGCAGCAGTATTCTCTTCCACGTCAAGGTTTCTGTTCTCCTACTTGGAAACCATATAATAGAAATGATATTCATACCTACCTTTCCATATTATCATGTGGGTGTTTTATTAGTAATTTTGATGTTTTTGGTAACTAGAAATCTTATTTTCATATTTCAAACCCTTGAATACTGAAATCAAGATCAGACTGTGAGGACATAATTCATTTAAGGGGGTTGAATGTGACACCCTTGGATTTTCTAATAGGAAAAATTTATTTGATATTGTATACAACATGAAACACCATGATTATAAGATAATATAACATATCATGATATTATTACATATTTATTTTTAAATAAAATGAATTTTATTGATATTATGTGATACATGCATCACCACATTTAAACGAAACCCAATACCATATTAAAATATTATTATTTAAAACAATACCATTACAATGAAGAAATTATATTGGTGGGTGTGAATATGGATAAATAATTTTTTAATATATAATTTTTAAAAATTATAATTGGTTATATATTTATTTTAAATATAAATAAGAATCATTTTAATGAAAATAAATGTTTTCTAAAGAATTAAATTTTTATAAAAAACTGTTCCATTGCAAATAGCATACATATGTTAAACATTATTTCTAAAACTTTTAGAAAATTTATATTTTAAAATTAATATAATTTATTAAGTAGGATAATTAAAATTATCTAAGGATTAATTTTTCGAAATTTTTTCAAAATGTTTCTCTTTTTGATGAACTGTAAAAATAATTGCTTTTTATTGAAAAAGATATTTTAATTAAATAATTTACAATTTAAAAACATCAATTAGATTGTATTTAAAGTAAAATTAGTTCATTTATATAATTATAAATAAAAATTATTTATGTGGTCCCTATTTCATATTTAATTTTGATATTAAATCCATATATACTTATGAGAAATTTCTATTTGGGAAACAACTTTTTTATAGCATCTACATGTATAATTATAAACTGGACCCTACAACTTATACTAAAATAATTATGAAAAATGGAATCCATATTTTAAATAATAATATTATATATTATCTAGTAATTTAATCATAATTTTAAACTAAAATGAATAATGAAAATTGTAAAAATTAATTACTATGATTAAGGTAAAAATATGTTTTCTAGGGGTTAAACTAATTGGATAATGGTTAAAATTACCTAAAAACCATTTAAAACCCAATTTAATAAAAATTTCTACACCATATCATCTATATTTTTCTATAATGACCCATTTTTGTGTCATGTTTCTTTATAAAAATATGTGAATAGTTCATTCTAATCAAAACTACCATGTGTGTCCTCTCCCCTACCTATATAATGATACCCCATATTCTCCCCACATCACACTAAAAAACATTGGATTGGAGAATAAAAATTCAATTATCTTTCTTAAATTACTCCCCACATACTATAGTCCTTGGATAGTTCATAATGAATGTCCATGATGGCTTTAGGATAAACCTAAATAGGTTTCATGAAGATGTAATGTTTTTATTTATGAGTTTTTTTAAATATTCTTCCAACTCCTTATAATGCCTTGAAACTATAGAAAAATTATAGCACTGAAATATATTATATACATATATGTTAATATTTTAATTTAATATCCTATATCCATCATCACAACCATCAAATTAAAAACAAAACAGTCAATCATGTGTACGGAGGACTACTCTCCTGAGAACTGATGTATTTTATTTTCCCCCATATCTTTTAAAGGATGGATGTAATTATAGATTCAACATATTTATATAATATTTATGATATTATTATACTTCTCGAATTATAATATCCCATAACCCTTTTAAATATCCATTCCTTAAGGGACACGATAACGATGTCTAATGTGTAAGGTAAAATACCGCCTAATAAAGTGATGTGATTAATTTTTTTATTAGGATTTATAGGGAAGGTGGTAAGAAAAAAAAATTAATATATGTTTTATTTGTGATCTAAAATTTTTTATGGAAATATAATGTAATATATAACTTCTTACCATTTAATCTATTGGAAAACAAAAGGTTTGCTTATGCTTATGTGTGGCCTACTGCCTCCATGTAGCAATGTGAAATGTGATTCATTTTATTTTAAAATGGATGGCTATAAATATTGATTTTATTAATATATATGATAAATATAAAATAATAGGGTTTAAATATATATATATATGAGTTAATATTTCAATTCCTTTTGTTCCATCCATCACGAAAAATTGTAATAACATTCATGTGTGCATATAACATACCATCTCCATGAATGATATAATACATTTTCTATCTCAAAAACTTATAGATTAATATAAATATAAATTTAGTGAAGATATATGATATTTATATCATGGTTAATTTTTTGGAGATGATTTATCCATGATGGAATTAAATGGAGTAAAATTACCAAACTAAAACAAATTTGAACAATGAAGTAATTGTCTCCTGAAACACTGATATTGACCAAACATTGTTAATAAACTGGAGATAAGTGGATATATGTAAATAATATACATTATGAAATATAATATTATGGTTTTTAATATATTTTTAATAAAAGTATTTTTATTATACAGGAGGTTTAGTTGATCCTCAATGGATATTAGGTATTTGTACCTTCCTTTTTATTTCAACAGATGGGTTATTATTATTTTTATTATGGATGTACAACATTGTTTCAATTCACCCTATTACTCTGGATTGTTTATGATTATTGTTATTGATCTGGTTATGTATTAACATTTAATATGTTAGTTTATGAATATGAATGTTTATATTGATTTTTATTCAGCCCTTTAATCTTAGAAGTGAATTGGAATTATTATGTGATGGATGGGGTGCACAATTAAATATCCCTTTGATGCATCGTGTTGTAGGCCTACCCAGGTCAACCAGACTATTTACCAAATTTGGACTGTTATGAGGTGAGGTATGAAAATGATAAAGAAAAGCCTAAAATATTATAAAAACAAGACATACAACTATAATGAAATTAGGAAAGAAAAATAGTGATTCAACTAAGCTAAAAAAACTAAAGCATGAAGTATGAAATTTATAGAAAAATAAGTCTCCATGTAACTAAATGTCACCTCCAAAAGCATATGAAACAAAAATGGACACATAAATAGATACCCAAATTCTATATAGTTCTATTACCTATTCCTTTATCTTTAAAAAAATGTTATACATCTGCACAAAGGTAGAAGTAGGGTGTGGGAAATTGATCCAATTAATAATCCTCCAAAAAAATATATATGAAATATAATATTAATAATTTATATGTTATATTTTAGAAAATAGTTTTTCCACAATTTTGATAAATAAAAGAATAAAAAAAATCAAAAAAATAGTCTTTTGGTTTTCCAAAAATTTCATATCATGTTTTTCAAAGGTAGAAACATTCTTGTCATAAAATAATGTATGAAAACATACCGAAATATAAACATACATGTGAGCCAACATAAAAGAAATAATCAATCATGAAATAAAAAACCAGAAACACAATGAACCTTCCCCATGGGATCTTGTATATGTGATAATATGTACTATACACTTACTATCCTAAAATGGTGTATATTTGGATCTAATTATTATCGATTACTGTTTCAGTCCATCGATATACACAATGTTACCTCTTTGTGGTGTCACACATAGTAAGGTTACCCATGTCATTTACCCGATGCACAAAAGGTTCTTGTTGTGATTTTTTTTTCAATTTATGTATTTAATTACATGTTCACATTTCTGTAAAAATAATTTCAAATCCAAGACATTCTGCATCCGGGTTTGAAAATCGTATTGTCTTTAAATATATAAAATTACATTATTAATGAGAAAAACCATTTTAAACATTAAATAATTAAAAATTTAATTTAAAAACATGAAATTTAATTTCATATCTCAATGAATAACTAAGAGAAATAAGAAATTCCAAAAATCAGAACATATGAATAGATCCACCTACCTCAAGTATTGTAGGATATATAACAACCATTGACAATAGGGATCTGAAACTATAATATCTACCATTGGATGAAAATTCAGGATAAGAAACTAAAATATATTGATTGAAATCATGATTATATTACCAAACCACATACAAACCACATCCAAGACCAAAACTAAAGAAGAAATATAAGAAAAAACATGCCCTGGGTGGAGAAATCCAACAAAAAAACAATAAATCACTAAATAAATCGACTCCTAAAGAAATGAGTCTCCTAAAAACGGTTAGGTTTCTCACTTGGTTAAGAGAGGAAGTCTATATAGATAATGAATGAAACATATCACTCACATAACAGAATATAAAAAGATACATTATGATATTGACACATCGTAAAACACATTTACACATTATGTAATACTCATGGTCTATATAAACTTAAAATACAATTTCATTTTAATTAAAAAATCAATTTTTATACATTTATAATGTGTACCTAAAATAGGGTATGTAATCTGTTCACTCCTTCTTCCTAGTTTACAAATTCTTCCCAACAAACATTACAAAGTTGTACTAAACTTATTTGATATATATATTCCAAATAAAATCCAAAAATATATGATTTTATATTAAAAAATAACAATAAAATGCCGATGTAACCAATTATGGTATCCTCCTAACTACATGGTCAGAAATAATCACACAACAAAAAAGGAAACAAAATGTGAAGATTATAACATACTTTACATAAAGTTAACAGGGATTTACAATCTCTACATTGTAAAATATTTCTATCCCCAAAAGATTAAAATTTTCATGGAACTAAAAAAAGAGAAAGACATTTCTACCTCATCAATGTCACTCACTCCCATGTCTCATGGCCATCATATCTGTAATGACACAATACCTAGACTAGGGTGATTTTTTTACATTATAGTACTTTATCTTGAGGATCCATAATCTAAACTAGCTTCTTAACCAATGTGGTACTGGGTTCAAGACCAATTTCCCCATCTAATTACATTTTAAGGATCTAGAATATACTTCTTAAAATTGGCAACACAAAACACATTTTGGAAATAATTCAATGTAGGAGGAGATTACAACCAGTAGGCTTCCCTCCCCATTCACTCAATGATATCAATGGGTCTCACAAATCTCGATAGAAATTTATAGCATTTACTTAACCAATTATGTCCCATGTGAGGTGAATCGTTGACAAATAAAACTGACCACCCATCAAAAACTCATGCGGCCCAAGAATATGATCTGCATAATATTTATGATGACATTGTTCCATGATCAAAATAAAATACACTCTCTCCTTCATCCATTAAATGAATCTCAGTCAAAAAAATGACTTCTCTCCTTACACTAACCAACCTAAAGGATATAAACATATCCTCTCATACTAATACATGAAGGAAACCATTATAATCGATTCCTAATAACTATTTTATAGTAAAATTTGACCAAAGGATAATTTCTAACCCAAGATCCAATGATTTATATCACCAATTCTTGGAGAAAATCATTAGAAGTCTGGATAACCATATCTCTTATTCCCATCTATCTGTAGATGATTACCCTTGCCCAATTTTAATTGGAACCCCATTACCTCCGGTAGACCATTGCTGAATTTGGGTGTGAACCTCAAGTCCCTATTAGAATCTAACATAGAGGTAACCCCAAAAAGTATCATAATATCAAATAAATATACATACCCAAACACTTCATCTTTCATCATTTATTTTAATGATAGGAAATGAATTTATTTATTAATTATATCAATAATCACCCAATGACATTCTTCCTATAATGATTTTGGAGTAAACCAATGTCAAAATAAATGGAAATTTAATCCCACTTTCATACTATAATAGGTAATGGCTGCATAATCTGTTAGGTTTATATTATTCAAACTTGACTCTCTAAAAATTGAGAAACGATGATGGAAACTCCACAAATTACCACTTCATGACTAACCACCAATACCAACCTCTTCAATCACGGTACTTCTTTGTATCCCTAGTGTGCACATTTGAATATGACCGGTCTCCACTATCTATAAACTACAATATAAGAGAAACATAATCAAACAAATTGCTACAAAATAACATAACTACACTAGTTTATCAAGAAAACTTACTCATGGTCATCCACTATTTAGGGATTCTCTAAAGTGTCAGTACTTAGTGTCTATCATTTTCTCAAGTCTAACTCTCTCATCAAGAGATGATTCAACCTTTATTGAAGCCATAAAAGTATCTCCACCAACCTCCTTCTTCGCAAAGCTCATCTCATCATGAAAATGATTCGAAGACAACACTTCATTTGATTACATCACTACATGGAATGATACTCTTCTTTTTTGCACATCAGCAACCATGTTTCATTTCCCAAGGGTTTATATGATATCAAAATATATGTTCTAAATATAATCAACCTAGTATATGTGTCACAAGATCAAATTACCCTATGTGTGAACATACATAAATCTTTTCCTATCATTATATACTATATATCAACCCCAAAAAAGATAGTGATGGAACATATTTATTTCAATAAAAACTAATAGAAACTCAAGATTATGGGCAGTCTAGTTCATATCATGAGGGTGTAATTAGTGTGAGCCATAAACCAACACCTATTTCCCTAGCATCATGAAATATTTTAAATGTATATCTAAGGCAACAAGTAAAACATCATAACCTAAACCCAGTTCTGTGAAAATAAAAACTATTTGTAAATTTAATATCATTGTAGTACCTCAAAATATCTCTAACATTTTCAATCCCACCAAACCTTTACACCCTTACGGGTCAAAGCTGTCATCGTAGATGCAAGATTGGAGAAGTCCTGAACTAACTGAATATATTAACAAGAAAATCCCAAGTAGATTTTGATATCAATCAATTATAATGAATTTTCATAGGACATAATAGTCTATACCATTTTAGCATCCATTATGATTCCCCACTCATATGTCACAATCCCTAGAAACATGGCCTTATGGATGAAAAAAATCAAACATGGAATTTATACCTTATAGAAGGTGTTCTTTCAAGGTTCAAAGAATTACTTCCAAATAGTCCACATGATCATCCTCTAAGAAAAGGAACACCATGATATCATCTACGAACATAACAACAATAGTATTCAATAAACGATGAATGATCTCATTCATAAATCCAAAAAAACAGTAGGAGTGTTAGTGATTTTCAATGGCATAACCAGATTCTCAAAAATTCCCATATAGATTATGAAACACTATCTTGCATATGACCCCTTTCTATTAATATCAACTGGTGAGACCCTGACCCTAGTTAAATATTAAAAAACCAAGAATCCCCTTTAATCTGGTCAAAGAGATCATAAATTTTGGGAAAAGGATAAATTTTTTTAACGGACACATGATTTATCATTCATTATTCAGTACGAAGCCTAAAACATCATTCTGAATTCTTATCAATCTGAATAGGTGATTCCCATAGTGAAAATAAAGGATGAATAAATCCTATAACCTCTAGTTTCTCAAGCTAGAAGTTATCTTCTACCAACTCAGCAAGTTCCATTGAAATCATAATCATTCCTGGGAGAAGATAAACAGAAACATCGACATCATACAATGGAAGTTGAACAGAAATATCATCTAGAAATACCTCATTGTATGCATAGACGACAATATGTAGCTAACCACCCAATAAAAGGACAAATACAACATGAAACATTTTTGAAATCTTTAATGAGATTATTCTTTCATAAGGAGAAATAGGCCCCACTCTTCTAGATATTGAGTCCCACTCAAAATAGAAAACAAGAGTGACCTCGTCAACATATAAGAACTACGCCCATTGAAAATAATAGTCAATATTGATATTTATATAGATGATCCAGTCAATGTTGATAATGAAGTAAAATATTTGAATATCCAAAACAAAGAAGTCTTAAACCACCTCAGTGGTGTCTATCATCACCTGACATGTGAGTCACTTTAAAAACTATTTGGGATTATTTCTTAAAAGCTCAAAAAGATACAAAAATAATAGAATAATCTATGAATGTAATCCCAAATTTTCAACCATAATTGATGATATAAATAAATAATAATCACATGTATCAAATTAATCTGGAAATCTAGAAGATGAAAATTTCTTCATACCTTTAATTGTTTTTTATCATACTTCAGATACCACAAGAGCACACTCTTCCTCATAGAGATATCAAGATTTGGTTGTGAACCTGTAATCCCTTGGTGAATGTGGATCATTCCATACTACATTGGTATATCCTATTATTTAAACATTTCATATGCCCCTATCTCCCAAATGATGAAAAGTCCAATGATCCTCCTCACAATGAGGCCGAGTAATAATAAAACTCTCTCAATGATAAAATAAAACCTACTACTACCCTTAATAAGACCCTAAAACCAGTTCTTTAAAAAACTAACCACTCTTGTGCTCTTTTTTCTGACCATAAGAAGCACCCCGGCTAACAGTTGTATAAACTAAAGCTATTCCAAACACATTCCTTCCATCTATTTATACCTCAACTAATGATGCTTTATCTACATACTCTAAAAAGGTTTTATGAAAAAAAAAACAACTAGCATCGACCAAATTTCTACCCTAACCCTCATCTAGAACCATGGATCCTTCAGGTGATCATTAGTGATAATCTCTGGCTCCAAATGCACTAACTCATAAAAATAGGTTGAGTATTCTAGAACAACATTCCCCATTTATCCAAGGTCAAAATCTCTATGGTCTTCTCCACATGTAATATATCTGGATAAAATTGATGAATAAAGAGTTTCTTGATGGAATCCTGGGTAATATCCTCAAGTAATTTATCTTGTAATTTGGATCCCCATGATCTTCATCATGTACCCTTGAACACATACATTTAAAAATACACCTATTAATCACCAAGAGTCTTTAAATAGATAAATATCTTCGCAACCCATTCATGAGACTCCAATGATTATTTGGTTTCTTTCAGTTCTTGGAATGAATTTCTATTCTTCTTGGTGAAATATGAGAAATGATCCACTACTCATCCTAGGATCATTCCACCAACAAAACCTAGGGTATGAATGGTATAAATAACTTCTTCAACTAAATATGTGTCCACAGTATGATCTTCCTATGGTACATTATTTATAGAATCCACTCTCATATTTGGAAGAGATCTTCTTGGAGGAATTTTCAATTAAACCCAAGAAAATAACCAATCAGTCATGAGAAAAATCCAAAACTATTTAATTGACTTCTATAATGAAAGAAATGAATTAAAATGATATTAATTTAAAGTAATTACTAATTCTTCCACAATAAGGAAACCCATTTTCAAAGAAACATGTCCATCATAATAAACTACCCACTCATTTTTTTAGATGACCTTATACACACTAAGTCCCCAAACATAATATATAGGTCAATTTAATGTATATATAGTATAATTCATTAAAATAATCCAAAATTCCATGTCTTTTACTTAATAAATATTTTACAACCTCCTTTGGAAACGCAAATTCAATCATGGTAGTGATCTAGCCTGGCCCCTTTTCAACAAAAACTATTTGAATTCTGATGATCCTAATCCTTTATATCAAAGACAAAAAACCATGTCTAGAGGTTCTAACACACTCTAGGCTGAGTAACCCCTATAATAACAAATTGTAATAAACCAACCTCGATCAACTAGATCAATCAACCAAGTCATCCCTTTATTGGGTGTGGTATAACAATGATAAAAAAATTGTCTCTTATATCAGGAAAATAATAAATTCAACCAGAGTGAAAAGTGGAAACAAAGAGAGAGATATAATGAAACCCATTTACAAAAACTAGAATGTTTGATAATTCTATAAAAACAAGTATCCATGTGAAAAACTATCACCTATAAAATTATAATAAACAAATATTGTGAAATAAAGAAAAACAATCATGATACATAATTCCCGTCTCTTTACCTGTGCACTAAAACAAATTACACATCCTCTAAAAGTAATATATTAGGCATGGGAAATAGATCCTAGTAGTAAACCACCAAAGAATATATAAAAGTTATAATATCCCAATCTCACAAGTTCTATCATTAAAACAAAACATCAATACATGTATTTTTAAAAATAAAACAATTTTTAAAAAATATCAAATAGTCTGTGAGATTTCCACAAATTCCATATCATGTTTTCCAAAAATAGAAACCCTCTTGCTATAAAAAATGCAGGTAAACAAACCAAAATATAAATATACATGTGATATAACTTTCATAAAATAATTTAACAATCAACTAATAAAAAGATACAATAATTTCACATTTAATTCGGGATCTATCCCATGGGATGAAACATACTAGTCACTAATAAAACATAAGGGTATAAGGTTGGATCTAACTAATATCAACTCCAACAATAGTCCTTCGATATACAAGATATTACCTCCTAGTGGTGTCAAACACACTAAGACCACCCGTATCTATTTTTAATTTCACCAAATGTTCTCACTATGAATTCTTTGTTGTTTTTTAAAAAAACATGATTAAATTTTTATAAAAACCATTTCAAATCTAATACAATCTTCTTGAGGGTTTGAACATGAATTTTTCTAAAAAATCTTGGAAAATACATTTTTAAGGAAAAAACCCCTTATGAAATGATCCCACAACCATTTCCATTTCGACACATCAAATTTCATTTCAAATATATAGAAATCAATACAAATAACATGAAATTAAAGAAATTAGAATCCTTTAAGAGGTCCACCTACCTCATGGATGTAGAAAACCTAGCCTTTATTGACAGTGGGGGTTATAAACCAATAGATCTACCTTTGGAAGAAAAGGCATGACAAGATATTGAAAATGGTTGAAAATAACAATATTCAATTAAAAACCCACTGCAAAACCACAGTAACAACCGAAAACAGATAATAATCATAAGGAAAACTTACCCAATGAAGTGAAATCCAACCAAAATGATGATCGATCACTAAATGAATCGATATATATATATAAATAAGTTACCCAAAATCACATAGGTATCTCTCTAGGATTATATAGTAATGTTGTATGGATAATTAGTGAAACATATTAGTCACATAGTGTCTTAATGTACTAACACCATGACATTTACCGGGTGTGTACCCCATTTACACAACATATAGTCTAGGTGGTCCATATATACTAAACAGCCCGTCACCTTTTAATTAAAAACTCGATATTTATACATACAAGATGCATTCATGTTTCATATCATATTAATTATTCATGCCATGTACCCAATCGATGAATTCTTCCCTATATTCATTAAATGTTGTCTAAGATCCTAGAAAGCAGTAAATACTATAGGTTTTGAAATTGAAAAATTATAAAAGATCCTTTATTTCACCATTATGGGAATCCTCTAAATTTCATAGTCATAAATACTCACCTCAGTAAAAATGTAAGCTGAAAGAGTAGATAAGAATATACCTAACAGAAATAAAATAGGGAACTACACATCAGAAGGTCTCATGGGTAAAATTAACTAGGGTATTTGGATGTGGTCTTAGGAATAAATATAAGATATCATAGATTGAGTTTGTGATTTTAATGAGTCTTGGAATAAAGACTTTATATTAGGTTTATGATATCAAACATTATGCATTCGCTAATAGTAATTAGTCTTGGAATAGGCCTTTAAAAAACATGTGATTATTCAAATGGTTTTATTTGATCATAAATTTATAGTTCCATATAAGGATATGTTTATTGATTATGTGGAATTTGTTTCAGTTATTTAACTTTCAATATTTATTTTAATTTTTTATTCATGATATCTTTCATTGTACACTTTCTCATACCGAGTATCATATCTCCCTTCTTCTTTATTTTTTATTCTCCCAAGGATATAGTGAATTGTTTTATGATTAATATGAAATGATACTCTATGATAAATAATGGCATTCTAATCAAAAAAAATCTCTTGTACATTTTATTATCAATTGTAATGATAATTTCATTTCTGTATATAGTTTACCAATATGCCAAAATGACATTTTTATTTTTCAAAACACTTTTAAGGGGGAAAGTGAGAACCCTAACATCAAAACTGTTTAACCACCAAAATTAAATACATTTTTCATGAAGAAAAGATTGAGCCGATTAGAATCAATTTCCCTAAACAGTTTCCAGGGAATAGAATTTACCTGGGACATTGGATCATCCTTTAGGATTTCTTCATAATGTTTAGCCAAGATGTCCCAAGATTTCATGAATTCCTCCATGTTTATCTTTCCCATGTTGAAGCCTCTCTTTAAAATACGCTTTTTCTTATCAATCCATTCACCTTGCCCCTTTGAGGTTTCCACACTAAGCGGCCTTCCTAGAATTTGTTTGATCACTTCCTTCGGTACGTTGATATCAAGAACTTTCTCAACCATTTCTTCATAAGAGTGCAAAAAAATGTCCATGTGATGCAACACCGATGCTATCTAGCATTGTGGGTTAGCATGGAATCCCACCTTGTGCTGCTGCCCCGGAGGAAGTTCAGCCTCCGCCCAACTCACTTCCTCAATGTTAAGAAGCCTCTCCTCTTGTTGGTCTTTAATCTGCTCTTCTACCTCCCCTTGAGGAGACATTTCCTTTTCCAAAAGTGGGGGGTCAGCACCCCCAAAGGTTTCCAACTTCGGATCTCAACTTACCTGAGATCCAACTTCCTTAGAGGTCACAGCCCCCACCTACTTGCCAACACATTTGCACACCATCGAAAGAAGATTGAATTTACTAGAGGACATGTTCACTGGAGGTCTTGGTATGTTATAGTAATCTTTCCGTTGTCACGGCCACTTGGTGTTTTTAATAAAGCCTCCTGAATCCACAGTGGAATTCTTTACCTTACTTGAAGAGGTTCTGAAAAATCCTCTTCAATTACCACTTCCATTGATTCAGTAGGGGAGCCCGAATCTGACTCTGAAACCACTTGGTTGGCCTCCTCTCTCGTACCAATATCACCTCCAAGGAGAACCTCCATCACATTGTCATCCCCAATATCATGGTCCTCAACTTCACCCAGCACCACAATCTTGTTATAAGAATTGTAATAAATCCCTCCATATTAAACCTTCTCATCATAAGAATGTTTTATTTGCAAGGCCTGCACAGAAAAATCCAATCCAGTTGGTTTTTTGAAGCCATGTCCCATGTATTGAAAATTATGATCTCCTGAGACCAGACTAATGGGATGATCACCCAGGTCTATCTCTATGCCAACTTACTCAATCACCATCGCTACATTGAGTGAAACTAACTGCATATCCTTATTAACATCCTTGAGAAAGTCCATGTGCACCTCTCTCTCCACTTGTCTTACCTCTGCCACAACTATACATGCATTCTTACTGGTACCAATACCCTTTTTAGAAAGAACAACTGAAGAACAGGGAACAACCAAATCCTTTTTCAGGTGGCTGAAGACCTCTAAAACTTTTGGGTTCAAATGAGTATCCTTTGAGGCTGTCTGGGGATCCACCATCTTACAGGGTTCAAAGAACGCAGGGGAAGACACCGCTTCTACTCCTCCTATGAACTGACCTCTGCAAAATGAGAATTCAGGATCACTAGATCCATCTCCCCTGGAACCTCCCTACACACCACCTCGTTCTCACCCAAAGATTCCCAATCACGTGGCTGATGTTCCCCCACTGGAACCACCAGTTCCTCTGATGACCTATCCCAGTTCATGCGGCGAAATCCCGGGGCAACATGGTTGAGCTTCCTGTAACCCGAACAGAACGCGGGCCAAGAGTCAAACACCACCCGCTGCTTCCACCTCAGCTCTTCTCCAACCGAAATCCACAGCCACTTAGTTGGAGGTTTTGAAAAATCAACCTCAATACAGGCACGTGATAACCATCACCGCATGATATGTACATACTTCCCTCTATGGTCTAACCATGTCACAATAGTCCTCCTGCTTAGCATACTAGGAATAATACATTAAAAGAAATTGAAATTTATCATAATAGGGTAGATAATGTCAAATAATTGAATAAAATGAAACCAATATAATTACTATCAAGATAAATAATAATTTTAATTACATATAACATGGAAACAAGAAACATAAGAATACTCATGGAATTAAGAATCTTAAATGGGACAAACTAAAAAACACACACCCACACCCACACCCACATATGATATCTATAAATTAATTCCATACAATTTATTCCACATAACTATAATAGAATGTAAAAAATAGTATACAAGATCATAACTGTCGATGAACTTCCTATGTCAATGTTATCAACATCAACATCTTGATTTTCCAAGAGCCATTACACAATCATGCCCATACATCAAAAAGATCATGATAACATGTTATATATCTTTAGTACCACCCATGTATTGTAAAACAAATGAGATTTTAGAACAATATTGTTTATGTAAATTTTAAAATAGGATCATAAATGTGATTTATTCCCCTATAAGGGACACAAACTAATATGAATAAAAGGGAAAATAACCTAGAATAAATTTATGTTTTTCATATATGATTTGAGGTAAATGTAAGATATAGGTGTATTAGAGATCTTATAAATAATCAATAGACTCACCCTAGTTCCATGATTAAATATTGAATGAAATACGGGTTTGATGGACCTTAATAATTTAAAGAAAATATTTAAAAATAGGCATTATGGTAGATCACATAGGGATACAATGAAATAGTTTCCATAATGGCGGGACAATAGTGAAAATTATTTGTCCACACAACTGTTATTGATAGTAAAAATAATATCTTGATTATATACCATACTCAACAGTGATATCATATAAATCAATAAAAGGAACCTAGAACAATTTTTATTAATATTATTGAACCACTTAGCCCTCACATATGCACTACTTCTATAACACCCTATGATTCTACAGTACGCTTCTCTTTGAATAAAACAATGGTTTCTGTTGTACACAACTTCAAGTTCTAATACACCACAACCAATCAAACTAGCTATTATGAATAGTAATACCCACTTTTTTAAATTTTGTAAATTTTATATTTCAAAATGGACTTCATTTTTGTATTCATAATATAGAAATTAGCATAGGGTGAAGTTTTTTTATTTTTATGTAAACATTCATTTTTTGATGAATAGTGAAAAATAGTTAGTTATAGTTTAACATAGAATTTTTATTTATATAATAATTTATTTTATTTAAATTTATTTTAGTTCAAAATAGATACATAATAGCTATATAATTTCAATGTAATTCTTAGAGTCATTTTATAATAATTTTAGATATATAAAAAATTTTATTGAAGTTTATACTCTCTTTTACCCACCTCCTAGATGTATTTTCAAATTTACATAAAACATATTTTTACCACTTCTTTGAGTTGAATTTAAAAAATACAAGAGACACGAGTGATATTAGTAATTAAAATGTGGCTCAATAAGATGGATGTTTTTTGTTGATTAGTAACTTTTTACTTTTATTTACCACGGTTAAAAGTAAATAGGGTAATTAAGGGTAAAATGATATTATTATTACCCTTACACATGTCCTAATTCTATTGGATAAGTTTTATTCGACCAAAAAAATCTTAGGAATAAAATATGATCCATTAGGTCCACATTGAATAGATTAGTACATTTATTATTATTTAATTCAAAGAAGAGTTAAAAGTGTTAAATTTAAATTTTAATAACTAAACCATTTTTAATATAGGGTTACACATTCGACTACAAATATTCATTAGAAATATTAAAATATATCCTACATAATGGTATTTTATTTATAAGTTTCAGATATTAAATAATTAAATTTATTTATGACACAATGATGAGCAGTAATTACTTAACTAATGCAATATTAGAATAATTGATATTATAAATATCCAAATAAATGTAATTTGAGAATTTCTATGAATTAAACTAATTTTCTAGGTTAACATGACATGTTAGGGTTGGTTATTTGAATTTTTTTCAAAGTAATAAGGCTGTTATGAATTTATAAAAAAAACAAAATACCAAATAGTGTCATAATAGACATAATAGAGTTTTTAAAACAAATATTATATTATTGATTGACATTCTATTCATAAAAATCTAAGGTTGGGACAAAAGACTTATATAATGATAGGAGTATCATTAATTAACCACATGGGGTTCTCTTGGTAGTTTATATAATGTTTATTAACAGTATAATATAAAAATATAGAGACATGGTAAATGTCAAACTATTTAACTAGGAGTTAAATCTTCAAGATAAAGTTAATATAGTGACACAAGCCTATCTAAAACCTATTGGATGAGTGGTTTTCGACCCATACCCACCTTATCCTTTAAATAACTCATTTTTTATCCATTATAAACTGCAATTTATTTTATTAGTAAATAATATTTCTACCTTTTCCTAAGGTGCCCCTCACCCCTCTTATAAATGGTCACTCCCCCTTCTCTCTAATTCACACCTTCAAAGGAATTTTTCTCAGAAAAACCCTAAAAAAATTACCTATCATGTATTCTAACTTCATACTAAAGGCCTTCCATTAGTTATAAAGTCATCCTAAGGATCCCTTTTGTTTAAATCAAAAGGAAGAACCCAAAGAAGAGGTAAATATTTCATCACCTCTTTCAAGTTCCTTTCTTCTTCCACTTCCTCTTTCTATGTTCTTTACATTATAAAATAATAACTCCAACATCTTATATATACTGTGATGTTAATATAAATATGGTAAAACCATATTTATTATTCTATCCATCATTTGAATGACATGTTACTATTCACGTGTATGTATGACTTATCGTCTCCCCGTCGCGGTGTAATTGTTATTAAATAAAATATTTTTTGGATGGGTATAATAATGATGTATAATTTATGTAAATAATAAATATATCATGATAATAATTTTTTTTTATTTTATACCATCCAATTATATATTATTTTAATATCAAAATAATGATATTGTCGCTCATGCGTACTTACGGATTACCATCTCCACGATGGTGAGGAGATTCATTCCCCATCATATCCATTCAAGAATAATATTCATTAGATGAATAAAAATATTTTTTAAAGACATAATATCATTCATAATTTGAATAAGATACATCCTATACATAAGAAACATTACTTACGTAACAAAGCATATAAAGGATAACGAATCAGTTAACACCCGAAACAACAATAATACAAAGATATTATTAACAAAGCTATGTTAAAAGATAATATATGACATCATATTAATGTATATAATTCTTGTATAATTTAATAAAAATTATTTCACAATTATACAGGAGGTTAACCTACCCTCAAAAAAGAAAAATTACTGGGTATGGGTTATTTTCACAATCTCTTTACTATCCTAGGTTGTTTTTATGTAAGTATCTACTGGGACCTCTTTATCATCCACATCCATGATTCTTAAAAATGTATTCCAATTTTTTTTTCTATTTACTAGACTACGGGTTAAATTCATTTATACCCTTTTTTTAATTTTTATAAAATGTTTTGAAAGTAATATTTCTGTTGTTTTCCAAACAAGTTACCTTATGACCTTTTTGAAAAAATTAAGGTAAGAATGTTTTTTAACTTATACGGAGGGTGCGGGTATTTTCCACCGTTATAAAATCATAAAATCTTCCCTTAAAATCTTATAATAATATTTTCATGTATAAATGTTTTCTTTTAGATTTACGTGCATTTTAAAAGATTTCAAAATAGAAAGATGTATTTGTCTAAAAAGGTTTTGATTTCATGGATTTTAATTTTGTTTGATGTTGACTTATTATGATACAAAACATCTATATTATATTGATGGTTTTGTGATATGTTTGAATATGGATGTAATATTTCATCTCATTCATGGTTTATAGATAATGTATTGAAATTTCGTATGCTGGTTTTAATATGAATTTTTATGTTATATTTAATCCTTTTCATATGAGGATTGTATTGGACATAGTAAGTGACAGGTGGAGCCCGATATAGCTCCTCGATGCATCAGTTGTTCTCATAAGACAAACCAGTGGCTTGACACAAGGCCTTGACAAAATCTTATTTGTAGTCTTGGCACAAGGCCTTCACTATGTGGTTATGAAAGTATGGCATTATGCATTCAATCATTATTAAAGTTCCCATTGATATTTCATGGAATTATTAGACTATTAGAATATATATGTGAGTAAGTAAATGGAATTATTTTGAATTACATTATCCATATTATGTTTAAGTTTATGTTGAAAAGGATTTTGTTTTAGTACTATACATTTACTTAAATGTTTATTCTTATTTATGAAGGTTTCTTCTATATTGTTATCCTTACTGAGCATCTGAGATCACCCGTTTCTATGTTTTATTTTTCAAAGGATTCAAAGATGTATATTATGTCTCACTTGTAGGTATAGTCTATGGATCTCATTGTTTCCTATGGAAACAATGTTGTTGTAGTTTTCCTTTTTATGATGTAATTTAAACCTTATTAATGTATCTAGTACTTCCAAGGCTACTAAACTAATAGGTCTTTTGAGACATGATCTTTTGTGATCATGCCAATGTTATGTAATAATTCCCCAACTCTGGGAAACTAGGGTTGGGGAAATATAGTTAGTATCAGAGGATGTTTAGTAAAGACCTTGGAAACTAGATTTAGATAAACTTTGATTAGATCACGTAGCCCAAAGATAGACATTGAGTATTAGTATAGAAGAACTTCCAAGAATTTTGGTATTGTAGAGATTTTGTGAGTTTTCCAAAAAATAAACCTCTATCTGGATACAAGTAGGTAGAGGTGTCTTTGGAATAGTAGTACACGGGGGTAAAACCCAAAAACACCGCTTTGAGATAGACTCGAATGAGAACTGGTGCACGACAACAGAACTTGCTGCACTCTTGGTTACGACACTCCCAGGGGATTTTCTTATCATAACTCTCATTTCCATTACAAACCATTATGAATGGTTTTTTAGTATAAAATTATTCAAAGAAAACATTTTTAATATTTTGGATTATATCCATAAACTATTCAACATAATCTTAAGTGTTTTACTTGTTTGGAATTATGTATTTTGATTTATAAACTAATCTAGTTTATTCCATTGTTTAGAAATGGCTCATAGTGGAAGGAATGGAAACCATATCAATGCATGTGCTCTATATAGGGATTTTCCTCCTTCACATGATATTTATAGAGGAGCTAGTGATACAACTGGTGCTGATCATCTTGTCACCATACTGGGACAACTCACTCAGTTTATGAATAATAACCTTACCCATATAGGGCTCCCTGATCTATAGTATGGAGGATCAATGTTAGACTGATTCATGAGGAAACAACCACCAACATTAAATGGGGGTACAAATCCATTAGTAGATGAGAAATGGATTAATTCATTAATGAAAATATTCCACGCCTTGGGGAGTAGCGAAAGGGAAAAAGTTTTCATTGAAATTTACCACCTCCCTGGAGATTCTGATCAATGGTGGTCATTGATTCAAAACACAAAGGAAGATGATGAAGTATAAAATATGGAATCGAAGAATTTTAAAGAAATTTTCACAGAAAAATAATTCCCTCATGACCATCGATTGGATATTGAATGACAATTTCTGAGTCTAAGGCAAATTGAGGATGAGAATGTCGCAAAGAATGAAGCTAACTTTACAATGTTAGCAAGGCATGCTTCATGTTATATACATAACCCAAGAAGTAATATTGATCATTTCTTTGAAGTGTCAAAACCATTTCTCCATCGAGCATTAGTCTCATAATCCTTATCATCATATAAAGATATCGCATCATGTGTTGCCAAGATAGAAAATTAATTCTCTATGTCTTACAACTTTAAAGAAAATAAATAGAAGAAGAGACATGCTGAACACTCAAGAAATGGAAATAAGGGGAAGAAGGGAAAATTTGAATATCCATCCTGCGGTAAATATGCGAAGAAACACCCTTGTACTTTCCTGATGGGAATGGGAGTATGTTACATGTGTTGTGAAAAATTCCACCAAGCTCTTGATTGCAAGGGGAATAAAGAGGTGGCCGATTATGAATGAAAAAATTGTAGAGAAAGGGGGCATTATGAAAATTATTGTCTTACGTTTTTGGGTAACTTACCTCAAAAATGGCCAAGGGATCAAGGCCATGCATATGAAATAACTAGTGCTGAGGTTGACACTCCGAAAGATATTGTGGCAGTTAATTTAAGGGTTTCCTCAAGTTTATCCAATGCATTATGTGATTCTAGATCATCACAGTCTTTTCTATATTCCCAGTTTCCTATGAAAATTAAATATTTCATATTTTATTTAACTAGGGAGTGGTTTGTCAAAACTCTTAAGGGTAGTATCATTGCCACAATGTTTTGCGAATCAATCCACATTAGGTCATATAAATATTCTTTATCTACTGATCTCATCATCATACCCACGATTGAATTTGATATAATCCTCCGTATGGATCAGATTTCATAACATGATGTAAAAATTTATTGTAGGAAAAAGGCAATTATTATTTTCCATGACGATGATAAGGAGCACCTTAACTTTAGAGATGAATCGTCACCGCGTAATTATTATCTTGATCCACCCACAGTATCTCAACTAAATTCAATTATTGGGGAGGAAGAGAATGAAATAAATATGGGTGATGAAATAAATATTCAAATAGAGGATGAAACTATTGTTCACGAATACATTGATATGATTCTAGAAGATTTACCTGGACATCCTCCAGAGTGAGAAATTGAGTTTTTTGATGACTTAATTCCTTGTTCAAGGCCCATATCGAATACCCATTATATAATGGCCACTTTGGAATTATTGTAACTAAAGAAACAACTAGTGGAATTGAGTAATAAGGGATTCATTCTCCCTAGAGATTTCCATGGTGTTCCCCTGTTCTTTTTGTGAATAATAATGATGGATCTATGAAGTTGTGCATTGACTATCGGGAGATCAATGCTATAAAAATATAAAAAACTATCTCCTACCTCACATTGATGATTTATTTGACCAACTTCATGGAGATCAATAATATTCATAGATTGACCTTCGATCTGGATATCATTAGTTGTGTGTGAAGAAGGAATACATTCCAAAAATAGTTTTCCAAACTAGGTATGGGCATGACGAGTTTACAGTAATGACTTTTGGATTGACTAATGCATCCTCTACTTTCATGGATCTAAAGAATTGATTTTTCAATGAATATCCTGATGACTTTGTTGTGGTATTTATTGATCATATCTTGTTATTATCCAAAAGATATGAATATCATGAAAACCATTTGCGCATTATTCAAAAGACTCTTAGAGGACATGAATTATATGGAATGTTTAGAAAGTGTGAATTCTGTTTTCAGGAGATTTATATTCTTGTCCATATTGTCTCTATAGATGTAATCATCGTTGACCCTTCTAATAAAGATCAATACAAGAATGGCCAACACCGAGGAGTATAACGTAGGTACAATGTTTTATTGGATTAGTAGGTTATTATCGACATTTTATCAAGAATGTTTCCCAATTGGTTAACCCATTAACGAAGAACACACGTAAAGGGGTTATATTTATTTAGAAAAAGGAGTGTTAATAATATTTTGAAGAATTTAAGAGATGATAATTCAATGTTTGTATCTTGACTCTACTATCATGGAATGATTGGATTGTTATTTATAGTGATGATTCAATGAAAGGACTTGGTTGTGTCCTTATATAGAATGTTAAGGTTTTTGCCTATGCATCACAATAGCTAAAAATTCATGAGAAAAACTATCTTACTCATGATCTTGAGTTAGCAGCTATATATTTTCTTTTAAGATTTGGAGACACTATCTCTATAGGGAAAATGTGTGATATATACCGATCACAAGAGTTTGAATTATATTTTCTCGCCGAAAGAACTCAACATTAGGAAAAGGAGATGGCTTGAACTACTCAACTATTATGATTTCATTATACACTACCACACGGGGAAGGGAATTAAGGTGGAATATGCATTGAGTAAAAAGGATCATGGAGTTTGAACAAGATGATAGTTGAAAAGGATCATATATACTTGGATCTAGTAAAGATGGATATGGGAATTACCATGGAAGGTGAAACATTATTAATTATTCAAATGGTGCCAAACCATATTTACTTGAAAGGATAAAGAGTTCTAAGACTGATGATGAAGAGTTTCAAAAGGAGATTAAATCTGTGAATGATGGGAGATTGAGTGACTTTTTGTATGAAGACAGAATTTTGAAATTTGGGAAGAGACTTTGTGTTCTCGATATACGTGATCTAAAAAGAGAATTGTTGGATGATTCTCAAAGTTCCAATTTCCCTAAACACCCTAGGAGCACAAAAATGTATAGATATTTGAAGGAACATTTTTGGTTGGGAAAACATGAAGAGGAAGATTGATGATTTTGTGTCAAGATGTATAGTTTTTCAATAAGTTATAGCAGGAAGGAAACATCCTGGAGGAGTCATGAAACCTCTTCCCATACCTAAGTGGAAATGGTATAATATTATGATGGAATTTTTCATGGTACAACCAAAGACTCCTCGAATAAATGATGAAGTATGGGTCATTGTTGATCGTCTTACCACGTTAGCACATTTTCTTACTATAAGGGAATATTTACCACTTAAACTTTTAGTAAGTCTTTATATTAATGAAGTTATAAGACTTCATGGAGTACCACTATTGATTATTTATGATGGTGATCCATGTTTTACCTCAGGATTATGGAAAAGTCTTCAGAAATCCTTGGATAATGAACATTGTTTGAGCACTGCCTACCACCTCCAAATAGATGGACAATCAGAATGGACTATTCAAACCTTAAAATTCATGTTTAGATCATTCTCACTTGACTTTCAATGTGTGTGGGATAAATATTTACCTCTTGTAGAATTTTCCTATAACAGTAGATTCTATAGAAGTATTCAAATGGCACTATATAAAGCTTTATACGGAAATACATGTCGCACACCAACCTGCTGTGATGATGTTAGTGAAAGAAAACTCATAGGCCTAGAACATATGGAGGAAACGATGGAAAAGGTGACTGTGATCCAAAACCACATCAAAGAAGCTCAATGTTTGTAGAAGATCTATGTTGATAACTAAAGGAAGGATTTGGAATTTCATGTAGGAGATCATGTTTTCTTGAAGGTATCTCCATGGATGGGTGTTATAAGTTTCAGTAAGAAGGGAAAATTGAGTCCCAGGTACATCGGACATTTCGAAATTCCATAACGAATTGGGGATGTAGCTTACCATTTGATATTGCCGCCAAGTCACTCCAAAGTTCACGATGTGTTCCATAAATCAATGTCAAGAAAATACATGCCTGAACCAACACATTTACTCACCTATGAGGCATTAGAACTGGAACCCAATCTATATTATTGCGAAGATCTTGTCATGTTTCTTGATACAAGAGAACAAGTTCTAGGAAAAAGGATGACTCATCTGTTAAAAGTTACATGGAGAAACTATAATATGGAAGAGGCAACATGGGAACCCGAGGGACATATGATGAAGAACCACCCGAATCTTTTTATGTAGAAATATTCTTGAAATTTTGAGGATGAAATTATTTGAAGGAGGGGAAAATTTAACACCATAATCTTCCATGGTATGTTCCTCTTTGAATAATAAAATGGCATGTGTTGTACGCAACATCGAGTTCTAACACACCACAACCAATCAAACTAGCCATTATGAATTCTAATACCCAATTTTTTAAATTTTATAAAATTTATCATTCCAAATGGAATTCATTTTTGGATTCGGAATATCAAAATTAGCTTATCGTAAATTTTTGGCATTTTTCTGAAAACATTCAATTTTTGATGAATAGTGAAAAACTCTATGTTATAGTTTATAACTGAATTTTTATTTAAATAATTATTTATTTTGTTTAAAATTATTTTAGATCAAAATAGATAAATAATTTGAATATTTGTTTTATGTAATTCATTGGATTCCTTTTATAATAATTTTAGATATATAAAAATTTTATTGAACTTTTAACCATCTTTTACCCACCTCCTAGTAGCATTCGAAACTTTTCATAAATAATAATTTTAACCCTTATGTGATTTGAATTTCAAAAATCCAAGAGGCACTATTGATATCAGTAAGTAAAATGTGGTTCAATCAGATGAAAATAATTTTTAGTAAATCGTAACTTTTTACTTTTATTTACCACAGTTAAAATAAATAGAGTAATTGAGGGAAAAAATGATATTATTATTACCCTAAACCATGTACTAATTCTATTGGATAAGTGTAATTAGTCAAAAAGACTTAGGAATAAAATATGATCCTTTAGGTCCACTTGGATTAGATTAGGACATTTTTTATTATTTAATTCAAAGAAGAGTTAAAATTGTTAAATTCAATGTTTAATAACTAAACCATTTTTATTATAGGGTGACACATAATATGAATTCAACAATAAATATTAATTAGAAATCTAAAAATATTTCCAACATAATGGTATTTTATTTATAATTTTTATACATTATATAATTAAATTTATTTATGACACAATGATGATGTAGTAATATCTAATTAATGAAATATTAAAATAATTGATAATATAAATATCCAAATAAATATAATTTGAGACTATTCATGAATTAAATTATTTTTATATGTTAAATTGACATTTTAGGTTTGGTTAGATTAATTTTTTTCGAATTAATAATTCTGTTATAAAATTTGAAAAAACAAAATACCAAATAGTGTCAAAATTGACATAAAATAGTTTTTAAAACAAATATTATATTATTAATTGATATTCTATTATTAAAAATATAAGGTTTGGCCAAAATTCTTATATAATGATATTTGTATCATTAATGAACCACATAGGGTTCTTTTGGAAGATTATTGAATGTTTATTTACTATATAATATAAAAATATGAAGAGATAAGGTAAATGTCAAACTATTTAACTAAGAGTTAAATATTAGTGATAAAGTTAATATAGTGACACAACCCTATCTAAAACCTATTGGTCGAGTGGTTTTCGTCCCATACCCAACTTTTCATTTAAATAATTCATTTTGGTGATATTATAAACTGAAGATTATTTTATTATAATATAATATTTCTAGCTTTTCTAAAGGTGCCCCTCACCCCTCTTATAAAAGAGAACTCCCCCTTCTCTATAATTCAAACCTTCACAAACATTTGGATCGGACCAACCCTGCCCAAATACCCTCTCAAATATCCTCCCTTTATACTAGAGTCCTTCCTTTAGTCATAATGCAAACCTATGGATCCATTCTGATCAAATCAAAAGGAAGAACACGAAAAAATGGTAAATATTTCATCAACTCTTTCAAGTTCCTTTCTTATTCCACATCGTATTTATTCATTGTTTCAATTATAAATTATTAACTTATGTATCTTCTATATACTGTGATGTTATTATAAATATGGTATAACCATATTAATGATTCTATCCATCCTTTGAATGACATGTCACCATATGTGTGTACGTTCGGCTTACCGTCTCCATGTCGTGGTGTAATTGTTATTCAATACATTATTATTTTGATGGATGTAATAATGACATGTAATTGATGTAAATAACAAATATAACATGATAATTATTATTTATATACGATATACCATCCAATTATATATTATGTTAATATCAAAAGTATGATATTGTCACTCGTGCGTATGTACAGATTACTGTCTCCATGAATGCGATGAGATCCATTACCCATCGTATCCATTCAAGAAAAATTTTCTTTAGATGATTAAAAATAATGTTTAAAGACTTAATATAATTCAGAATATGAATATGGTACATCATATCCATAACAAACATTACTTACATAACAAATCATATAACGGAAAACTAATCAGTTAACACCTGAAACGACGATAATACTAAGTTATTATTAACAAAGCAATGTTAAAAGATCATATATGATATAATATATAATATTAATGTATATGATTATTTTATGATTTAATAACAATTATTTCACTATTATACCCATGTTTAACCTACCCTAGACCAAGGAAAATTACACGGTAAGGGTTAATTTTACAACTCTTTATTATACGAGGTTGTTTTTATGTAAGTATCTACTGGGACCTCTTTATCATCCACATCCATATTTCATAAAAATGTATTCCACAATTTTTTTACAATTTAGTAGACTATGGATTAATTTAATTTATACCCTTGTTTGAATTTTTTTAAAATGGTATGAAAGGTATCATTCCGTTATTTTCCAAACAATGTACCTTATGACCTTTTTGAAAAAATTAATATAAGAATGTTTTTTTATCTTACACAGAGGGTGCAACTATTTTCTACCATTATAACATCAACAAAGCTTCCCATACTATCTTATAAGAATATTTTTAAATATAAATGTTTTCTTTTATAATTACACGACATTTAAAAGATTTCAAAATAGAAATTGGTATTTATATAAAAAGGTTTTGATTTCATGGATTTTATGTGTGTTTAAAGTTGATTTATTATGATACAAAACTTCCATATTGTATTGAAGGTTTTGTGATATCTTTGAATGTGGATGTGTTATTTCATACCATTCATGGTTTATGGATAAAGTATTTACATTCCGTATGCCAGTTTTAATAAGAATGATTATGTTATGTTTAAACCTTTTCATATGAGGAATGCATTGGACTTATTAAGTTACGTGTAGAGCCCACTATAGATCCTCGATGCATCAGTAGGACACATGTGACAAACTAGTGTCTTGGAACAAGTCCTTGAAAAAATCTTATTTTTTGTCTTGGCACAAGGCCTTGACTATGTTGTTATGAATGTTTAGCATTATGCATTACATCATTTTGAATGTGGCTATTGATATTGCATGTGATTATTCAACTAGAATAATATCCATGTGAGTAAGTAAATAGCACTATTTTGATTTATATTTTCCAAATTATGATGACATTTATGTTGAAAATGATTTTGTTTTTTGTTCTATACATTTCCTTAAATGTTTATGCTTATTTATGAAAATTTCCGCTATATTTTTATCCTTACTGAGCATCTGAGCTCACCCCTTTCTATGTTTTATTTTTCGTAGGATGCGATGAAGTATATTATGACTGACCTGCAGGGTTTGTCTTTGAGATCTCAGTGTTTTCTATGAAAACAATGTTGTTGTAGTTTTCTGTTTTATGATATAATGTAAACCTTATAAATGTATCTAGTACACCCAAGGATACTAAACTAATCGGTCATTTGAGACTTGATCTTTTCTGATCATGCCAATGTTATTGTAATAATACACTGAATCTGGGTAACAAGGGTCAGGGCATTACAGATTTGTATCCACTGGTCTATAGTATAGTGACCATGAATTTGGAAGATCCTACAAAATTACATATTCCTACCAACACACCATAGTCAAATATACACACTACCTATATGATAACATATCAAGAACCATTAATGTTGAAAATTATGATGAATCATCCTAAACATGTTGTAGTCATACCTACCAAGACACAAAACATGCATGATGCTATAGATTCCAATTCTACAAGTTAAATTAGATCAAATTCCATATTTACACTTTAAACAACCCATGTACTTCTCTTAAAAACACTGGGTGTTAAAGTTCCCCCTATAATTAATTCTCATCCTCAAGGAGCATATAAATGTATCTAGATAAACAACCTGTGCAGTTGATCCTAAACATCTACCACTTTCTACCAAGTCTCCTCCTGGATCCTTCCATAATTCTATATAATTAAGAGATATGGTATCATTTAATCTTGTTAAAATTTCTCTCTCCAGTATACATTTCACACCCCAAATTCTATGTATGATATATTAGGCTCTAGCTCAACATCATCATAGTCGATAAAATTTAGGGTATCCATCATGTACCTCCAGAAATAAGACACAAGAAACACCCCACGTATACCTTTGTAAGAAGAAGGAAGGTTGAGATGGGAAATTATTTTTCTAATATAACCACTGATCAAAAAGGGTCCATCATAGTATGATTCTATCTTCCCTTATTTTTTCAATTTTTGATTCCCTAATAATAGAGTCACCAACAAGAAATATCCTTTTCCAATAATGATCGCCATAGATCATCTCATCTAGTATGAATTTGATACCTTTCTACTCTAATATATGGTCAACCTATTATAAATCATATCCTCTCTCACATAAGTATCTTGTAACATATGGGGACCCAAAATACTTCCTCATCAGCCTTATTTCAAGAAGATAGTGAACTATATAACCTACCATATAAAGCATCATAGGGTTCCATATGAATTATACCCTTTAATTTTTTCTTTTATTAGAAATCAAATTAGAATCAGTGGTATACCAAATATCCTCCAAAATGTAAAAAATTATATTTAAATATATTATCTAATATATTAATCATATTCTTTGAATATCCATTTTATATGGTGATGGTATTTCATGTTCAAGATTAGATAAGTCCATATGTCCTTCTGTAAATCATTCAAGAACAATAATTTAAAACAAGTGTATCTTTCATTGAAAAGGATCAAGGGAAATCCAAAAAAGAATATTCTCTCAAAGACATAAACCATTCAATGATAATTTAATGATTGATTCTCACAAATTTTTAATTAATGTGAATATTTATTATCCAATAAACAATCATTAAAAAATATTACAACTCCTTAAGGTCCTATTGAACCCTATAAAAAATTCAATAATGATTTCCTCGCATTTACAAAAGGGTATGTGAAGTGGCTAGAGTAAACCACCAAGGTGTTAGTTGATGGAATATATCCTCTAGATGGTAAGGCATTATGAAATTAACTCAATGATGCCACTCTTCATCCTTGGATACCAATACTGTAGCCTAAATTCACTGTATGGAATTTTTTTCCAGGATGCACCAAATACTTAGAGGAACTAAAGTATGTAATGATCTATTCCTTGAAGGAATTAGGGACTAAAAATCTCCCAATACTAAATCACATCATCATATTTTAATTACCACACCAGATTAGGTCACCACATGATAGTTATTGTTGTATCCCATCCCAATATGGATTATATTTTAGACCAGCCTTAACATGGTGTAATAAAGAATATTTAATCACTAGTGAGTAAAATTTCATCAAACCGTGGTCCTTATAATAATTCATTCTAAAATTGGATAATAACATCATTAGGCGTCGTTGTGTATTTAAGGGCCATTAACCATGTTTTTGAGATAACTATGTCCAGTATTTAAGAGCATATACAACAATGTTACAATTATCTTGTTTATAATCCATATTAAATTCATATATTTGAAAGTACCATGAACATCACCATTAACTCAAGAACAAATCACATTTTTTGAAGTTATAATAGGGACACTTGAGCTCCATGTAAATAAAAAACATCTCAATAAAGTGATAGTGTCACCGACAATTATAATTTTGGATCAAGAATACCAACTCTAAGTCATGGGATAGAATAGTTATGCTCATAGGGTCATAAATGACGTGGCTCATAAGATACTACAATTTTTTTCTAAATCACGAATACCCCCAAACTGACAACTTATTCATCACAGAACAATGAATATATAACACCAATATTAGAAAGTATCAGCACTAAAGTTGTAGTTGTAATCTTTTTTTTCTCATGAAATGCCTCATCACACAGATATGATCACTCAAAAATTGACCCTTCTTCGACATTACCATCTTGGAAGTAGATTAATGTGATATTTACAGGAGAAAAACCTGATAGTATATTAATTAACCAAGAACGATCAGAATGTAAAACATTTTTTAGGTATGTATCTAGAACATCACAGACTATACTTTCTCCAATTCCACTGATATAATAGCCTCGAGATACACATTTACCATGAATTTCACCTACTGAATATAAAATTAAAAATTAACAAACTTTTCATAAATCTAGTATACTCAATGTATAATGGAGAATATCTTAATATGTTTAATATGATGATTTGGATTCGGTGATTAGATGTGTATATTTTAAAAAATAGTATAATGAATCAGTTATGATGTGCTTGTAAGATACTATTTATGAAAAATATAGATATTTCTATTGCAATAATCAACATAAAGAACATAAATAGTTACTATTATATCCCATAACTTCTCATAAACAATATCTTTTGGATATCCACCTCCCAAACCTACAACTATAGATAACCTGATTAGAGATCAATCTTGGAGATCCAATAGGATCAACATAAAAACTAAAAAATAACATCTATACTAGGCTATGTTAACTGATTTTTAATGGTCACAAGGATTATAATTTAGTGATATATATAAAATCAATTACTAAAATCCATTTTCTTGGAAAAAATAGTAGATTCACCCAATATTTTTATACTCAACCTAACAAATCAATTCTATTACAAAGAATTTTATACTTTAGGTTCCTTCAAATCTGATAGTGTCATGAGATATGGGGGTATTTGAAATGTTCTACACATATTCCAAGAATTATATCTCAAATATAAACTTTCATTCATTCGAATGACCTGTGATGTTATCTTAAAAAATACCATGATATAGATACAAAACTAATGGAAAAGATGAGGGGGTTGACATAGATCTAGTATAGAGAGTAAATCCTTCATTTTGAGTAGTAATAATCCCAAACTAGCCTATGTCTATACCAACTCTACATGCCCCTAACTCCTACTCACCATTCATCATGAACATCTCTCATTTGGGGTTGTAAATGATGCGCATCTCCAATCGTAATTAATTTGGGATTAAAGGATGGTCAATCACTTCTGTCAAGAATCACATATTTGATTACCAAATCAATGTTCATGAAGTCTCATAGATTTCCATGATTAAAAATTACTATAGGAAACATTATGAATTCCTAATGATGGTCTAATTTTGTTCTGAATGTTGTATCAATGGAAAGAAACTCTAAAGAGGACTCAAATAGTAATTTATGTCCCGCAATAAATTGTGTAGAGATAAATGGATGGTAATAAATAGTATTAAATTATGATTTAGATAGTGTAATTGTGATCAAGACTATACCTTTAATTATAGTCATATGCTTTCCATCATCTATTAGAGTTTAATCCACTATATATACTCATCCTACCTCAACTCTATGACTTCTCCCTAAGGTACGTCACTCATATGATTCATCATTGTCTACTCCTACTTCTGATGAACCCAGATAGATTCCTGGATCCCAAATAGAGTATTACTAAATCCCCTATAGAAGAGATACCTATTATCACTAGAGAAGAAATGATGGAGATTTTTTATCTTGTAACATAGCTGATACTTGTTTTAAGGTTTTGTGTAGTGCCTACAATAATTTACATCCCTTTGACCGTTAAAACATTATATAAATACTCTTGAGGGGGTTGAATAATCATTAATATGCTTCACTTTAATATCAATACCCTTCTTCACATCCCCAATCTTCCGCTTCAAGCAACAAAAGTTGCACTTGTTATTGTTGTATCAACCATAACATTTGGTAATAATTTTTTTTCATGAAAAGATGTCTATTATATTTATTTATACTCAAAAAAAATTATACCAATTTAATAATAAAGATATTATAAAGGGAAATGTTACTATTAAGACAAAACTATTATGTGACCATTGGTCAAATATAACCATTGGTCAACATGGCCTTTTGAAACTATACTCTAAATAATAAAATTATAATTATATTTTTATTTATAATTATAAATGAAATGTATTAAATTAACAAATAAAGGATAAAATATAGGATCCACCAGTATATTCATTTTGAAAGAACAATATTTGTCAGAAACTGGAAGGTAGTAGAATAAATGGGTTCGCAGTCAACCAAGACCAAGTCGAACACCAATAAGTGAAGCTTGAATGAAATGTCCACCAGGAAAGGTTCATGTTAGTGGAAATTACCACACAAGAAATGTTAGTTGAGCTGACCCTTGAATATATCACCATCTATCAACAAATACTTATATCTTATGAAAGTGTTATAAGGGGATATATTTCAAGGCCCTAGTTACATAAAATTTTATTCCATTCAATAAATAAAATTTTTATTCCATTAATTATGTTTTAAAATTAGATTTTCATAATAAAATTGAGATGAAATTTAGTAAATTTATTTTTCAAATAGAAATATTAATTGATAGTAAAAATATAAATATTTATAATAAACAAATATATTTGGAATCAAACTTATTTTTATTAAATAGTATGATAAAATCACTTTTATTTAAATATAAATTGTAAAATAATTTTATTTTTTCAATTGTCATTAATTTTACAATGCATATTCAATCCACAGTTTTTAAAATAAATACATATATATATATATATAAGTTAGATTTATCATATTTATATGAATTTTTCTGATAAAATAAATAACATTTTTGAAATTATGACATCAGAATTATCTTAGAGTGAATTTTAGATAATTTTCTAAATTAGTTTATTTTTTCTTCAATAGTAAAAACACTATTTGAGTATTTTTTTTATTTTTAATGACTTCATAGTTTTTTAATAATAATATAATAACTAATTAACAATATTACATGAAATAAAATATGTTATTTTATTAATATGTTTTATTTTAATATATTTATATCAATTTCAAACTCTATAACTTACTTCCCAAATTCTAATATAAAAATCTTTAACTTTGAAAATGTTGTCTTTAGGAAACATTAAATTTCATGAAAAAATATGTAATATAAGATTATGTTATACTCGTCTAGATTAAAATAAAATAAAATTTTTCCCATGAGTTCAATAACATGGGAAAATACAACAGTAATATGTTTTTAATTTTCAACAACCTAGTTTTTCACGACCTATATTTGTAAATTAATAAACAAATCTTCAAATTATGTTATAAATTCCCACAAATTTATCAATTTCCTTTCACTAAAAAATCTTAATCTACATAAATATGATATAATTACCCCCAAGGATTCCTCCAATGGGTTCCTAAATCCCACAAGGTCTCAATCCATACATTTAGGAGTTACATTTCAAGGTAATGGAAATATCTTTATTTTATATTTATTTTAATGAATTATTTCGGTATATTTCTTCAAAATGTTATGGAAAATCAAACTTATTTAACTTTTATTCATTCCATTACATCCAAATTATTATTTATCAATTGGATACTGAAGCCACTTTTCTTTATAATCTTTCATTAAACTATATTGTATACTAGTAATGATATCGATTTTACCACCCCAAATTTCAATCTTCTAATCAAGAAAATATCTTTTATTTTCTTCTTGTGGGTTCCCAAAATAATTGAAATTCTAGGGGTATTCAAAAATATATAAAAATTATTTTTTTCTGCGATTGAAATAGATAAAACCTGTATTCTCATTCATTGGGTAAAAAATGATATAATGATCATATTATTTAAGTACTTTTTATACCCTCTGGTTTTGATATAAAAACCATTTCATAAATTATAAAAGGGATATTTATGAAAAAATTTATTACAATTCATGATTATCAGGTTGATTAATATATATTAAGGTTGTTATGTTATACTCCTACAATTCATTGGGTAAATAATTTAGTCTTTATAGATGAGAAGTTTACGATAGCTTAGTGAATAACCTTCATAATTTTTATGAATCATTGGTGAAAACCATGGTGATATGTTTATGAATGTTTAATTTAAATGTTTTTAACACATTTACATGTTATATTTCATGTTATTTTTATTATTATATTCCTTTTTACCATTCATTATTTTTATGACTCATTTTCTTATTGATATTCATCCATATCATAAGTAATCTTCTTCCCATGGTTTCTATTATTGGCACTTATACTAAAATTTCAATTGAATTATCTTACTAATTTATGATATGAAGTAAATGTACTCAATAAGAACCTTTAGAAATTCTTTTTAAGTAAATTTTATGAGATTTTTATGTTTTCATGTATTATATACAATTTTTTAAGAAACTAAACATCAAAAGATCCTATATTTATACCATGGAAATTAAATGTTTATATAATCAAATATGGGATGCTTTTGTTCATTTAAAAGTATGGGATGATTATTTGTGGATATTCGGATTTGAAAAAATTAGAGAGAATCTTATTAACAATTTTAAATATAGAAAGACATCCTTGTATTTTGGTAATGTATTATGTAAGTTTTTTTCATGAAAAGAAATATCTCTCTAGATATGAAAAATTGGATGTGGCTGTGGAACAAATGCAACTTAGTGTAAAACCCAAAACAACTATTAGAGATATACGTGAATGAGAACTAATGCATCAAAAAAAATCCATGTTTATCCATTAATTTTAAAATCATGCAGGATATTTTTAGTGAATGATAATCGTTTTTTGAACCATTATAATGGATTTATAGAAAATTTAATTACTTTTAAATAATAAAATATTTAAGAATGATGTTTAAAAATTTAAAATTGATTTAGAATTATAATATTCATAAAATAAACAATTTTCTCGCTAATTTTTTCTTCTTTTATAAAATAAAGATAAATATGTGGAACCATGTAAATGGTGAGAACAATAGACCATGAACTCACATCACTCCTATGGAAGCCATAATGGAAATTTTTTTGAAAATTATTAATCAAATTACATGAGTTATGAAAAATAACTTAAATCAAGTCGAGAGACTGAATTCACCTCTAATGGTACAAATTTACAATGATTATTTTATGTGTTAGTGACAACCTTATTTTAGTGGATCTACTGACCCATTGATTTCTAGAATATGTATAAGCATTATAAAAATATCTTTTTTATACTCTATTGTTCGTAACAAGAGAAAGTCACACTAGTTGTGTACTGCTTAGAGGTAGATGAAGGTCATTAGTGGACACTGATCAAAAAAAATCCAATAAGGGAGATCAAATCATTGATATGTGAATATTTTTAGGGAACCTTTTCAAAAAATATTTTTGTAGTTCAATGTGACTGAAAATGGAGAAAACATTGCTAGAGCTGAAGTTGAAGGAAAATAGATCTGTGGGAAGATATGAGATGAACATTGAATACTTTCTCATTACATATCTATCATTTACATGGATCCTATTAGAATGGCTGATAGATTTTTAAATGGACTAAGACCCCATATATTGATGAATATTTCTAATTAAGATTATAATAGTTAAGAGGAGATAGTGAAAAATTTTATAAATGGTGAACTTGTGATTGGAGAGACATAATGGTCCTTTATATCAAACAAAAATAAGAGTTAAATGGATCCATGATTATGGAGTAACTTTGGAAATGGAAGAGGAGGACATAAATTAGAACATCCCATATGTAAAAAAACAGGAAGAAGTATTCTACGGACTACATTCTTTGGAGTAATAAATTATAAATATGTGGAAGAGGTGACCATATTTCTCTAAAATGTCATAGTGAGGTGAATACTTGTATTATAAATACTAATGAAAAATGTAAGATGGTGTAGGCCCAGTATGAAGTCAAATTCTACAAGTGTGAATAGTCCATTCACTTTTTTAATCTCCTTTTAAATATGAATATAGTAGAGAGGAATCACCATCAACATTAGCATAATAAAAGGGATAAAAGTATTTATTTTTATATCATGATTCCTAAAGATGAGGCTCTAAATTATATAGTATAAGGTAATCTAATTTTTTTCTCAAATCTATAATGTACTTTGTTTGATTATAGTTCTATGCATTCCATTATTTCCTCCTAGTTTGAAATGAAAATAGAAACATTCCTGAAACTTATAGAATTAGATCTATTGTCGAAACACATGGAGGTTTTATCCAAAAATAAAAATTGTATAGAAAATCCATTATTTTCTTTTGTGATAAAAATATCATCATAAATCTTATATTCTTTCCCATAATACAATTATAAAATATACATGGGTTAGAGTGACTCTCAAAGTATAATACTAAGACATACTATAGATGTAAGGGAATTTTAGTATTCCTGAATTAAAAACCTGTAGTATTTTTCAAAGGGAATATATTGTGACTTAATCATTGTCTCGAAGCACCTCTCATATCAATAATTATAGAGATTATGAGTGAAAATTAATATGTAAATAAAGGTATATGAATAGATAATGTCCGTATAATTTAGGAATACTTTCAAGTATTTATTAAGGAGTTACCAAGACCTCCCACAGAAAGAGACGTAGAGTTCTCCCTTAAACTCTTTCATGGATCCAAGTTGGTATGAAGGACCTTGTATAGAATGAATAATGTGGAGATGGAGGAATTAATGAAACCACTCCATGATATTTTGGATAATGGGTTTGTCTAACCAAGTTTATCTCCTTGGGGAGAACCTTTTCTCTTTTTAAAGAAGAGGGATGGATAGATGCAACAATGCATTGATTATATGAACTTAATGTCATCATGGTGAGGAAAAAGTACCATATTATAAGGATTGATTATTTGTTTTACCAGCTTCATGGGGCCTAATTCTTCTTGATGATTTATATTCATCTTGGTTTTCAAGAAATGGGGGTGAAGAAATAAGATATTACAAAGGAAAACTTTAAATAAAGATATGGGCAATACAAATTTGTTTTCATGACCTTTTCCTTGACTAATTCTCCTACAACATTTATGTATTAGATGAAGATAATATTTAAGGATTCCCTTGATAACTTTGTTTTAGTTTTTATTGATGATATTCTGATATATTTCAAAAAACTTTAGGAGGAAAAGGATCATATAATGGTTATATTTCAATCTATGAGGAATGAGAGACTATTTTTAATGTATATAAAATTTTAATTATGGTTATAAAAATCTTCCTTATTAGGAAAAATTGTGAAAAATTAAAGAATCTTGGGTAACCTAGATAAAAAATGGTTATGGAGTAGTGGCATCTTCTTATAATAATAATTGTTATTCATAGTTTCCTTGGTTTAACAGGTTATTATAGGAGGTTCTTTAAAAACATTTAATGACTCTCTAATCTCCTAACCTTGTTAACTCAAAAATGGGATAAGTTCATCTGGACAATAGATTGTGAAGAAAGGTTCTGAGTGCTCTCGAAGGGATTGGTTACTACACCTATGTTTACTCTACCCTCTATCAGAGAAGTATTTTTTATTTTTAGTGATTCACCACCAAAATGGATTGGGTATACCATCTTTCAAAAGGGAAATGACATTGATTATGCATATTGACAGTTAAAACCTCATGATCATAATTATCCTAGGAATGAACTAAATTAGTATAGAGTTGTTTTTTCTCTGAAGATATCATGGAACAATATTTATGTGAAGAAATGTGATATATACATAGACCAACAATGTTTTAAGTATATTTTCACACAAATGGTATTGAACATGAGATGTATGAGATTATTATAATTAATTAAGGACTATTATTGTTCAGTTAATTATCACCCCTAAAAAGAAAACAACATTATTTATGGATTATGTAGAAATGATCGAGTTGTTTTTGGAAATGATGAGGATTCAAGCAGATCCATTAATTAATGAAATAGTACTTTTGTTAATGGGAGTCATGAGAAAAAGGACATCATAAAACCTATTACAAATTATTTTTCAAACATCATTACTAAATAAGACCAAGGACATGAAAATATAAGATCCTTTTTTATAGAATAAGATATAGGCTATGAAGATTGAAAAGATTTTTGAGTTTAATATTGACCAAGAAGGTGTAAAAAACATTATATGGGTATGTATTTCATATATTACGAAAATAAAAAAGGAGTTTATCGATGAGTATCATAACACTACATTATATATATATCCTATAATCGATAAGGTGTATAGGGATATTCACTATTTTTATTGGTGGGATAGCACAAAATGGGATCTTTCTGACTGTACAACAAGTTAAATGACATGTCAACAAGAGAATGAAGAGATAACAATTCTTAAATTGGTATTAAAACCACTACCCATACCATCATGGATGTGATACAATATCACTATGGACCTTGTCACTAGTCTCATAAGAACATCCTTAAAAAACAATGGGATATGCGTTACAGGGGATTTGATCAACAAGAATGCCCATTTAATTTCTATTTGGGAAGATTTATCACTCAAAAAACATTCCATGATATATGTGATGGATGTGGTAAGGCTACATGGGGAACCACTATCTATCACTTCTTATCACGATGCAATATTCACATAAAAATTATGGATAAGTATTCAATTTGTTCTATGTGCCAAATTGAATTTATGTTTGTATTATCATCCCAAAATTGACGGAAAACATGAAAAGTCAATTTAAATAATAAATGAAATGTTGAGAACATACTCAATGGAATTTAATGTTGGATGGTATCAAAAACTCCTATTAGTTGATTACCCATACAACAACACATTTCATTTGATTATTCAAATGGAACCCTATGAAGGTCTATATGACTGCCCTGCTTTTTATTACAACTAAAACATGATTTATTACATAAAACTTCACTTGATACAACAAAGAAGATCAAGATGTTTAGTGTATTTTGGGCTTATGATCATTACACAAATACATAAAACATTAAATACAAAATCTTTATTGAAAACATACTTTACATGACCACTACATTCCCACGTACTTATCAATGCATGAGATAACCCGAGGACATGCATAAGAAAAGGGTGAGCTATAAAGCCTAGTAAGGGAGTACACATGGAATAACATGGGGAGTACAATACATGTTAGACAATAGGAATATCAATAGAGCATAAAAGAAACATGAACATAAAGGCATGATAAAGTATGATAATCATAACATGGAAATGTGGCAACAACACTTAACATTGAATTAGCATGATCCAAGGCTCATTGCACATGGGGCATGAGTAAACCCTCATTACACATGAAGCAAGAGTAAACCCTCGTCGCACATGAATTATAATGATTCAACACTCATTTCACATTACATATCATGATACTGTACTTACCCAATTCATTGGAGCGCTATAAGGGAGCACCCTTCTTAAACATTTCATTTCATGCATAAGTGTGCCACATGGATCATAAAACGTGGATTCATAAAACATAATAATTTATTCCATGATAATGGAATGTGGAATTAATACAGGAAACTTTATAATCAATAATTAAAGGTGAATAAATTTGGATAACCATGATGGAGAAATGGGCATGGTTTCTACTACACAATGGCATTGGCATAGAAAATCAGTGCGATTTCGGCAGCGTAACGGCGTGACATAAGAATTCATAAAAAAATGGTTGATGAGAGAGAAAGGGGTTCCTTATAATATTTACATGTAATGGACAGTAAAGAGGTCATATAGATACATGTACCAACAATTTTAATGGAATTTAGATTCATGATACAAAATTATTGCTTGAATGTAAAAGAAGAGAGAGAAGTTCCTTTCGGAATTTCGGCATAGTAACGGGTGTACATGGGAAGCATTTAATGAGAGAGAAAGGGGTCTCCCATCATTCAAACAAAAATAGGGCAGAATGGGGGAGGCGTGAAACCATAACCCATCATTAATAGCTGAAATTAAAAGGGAAATACAACTTAAAGAAAATTGGACAAAATGAGAAAGGATGAAAAACCCTTACTTGGAAGTGTGCTTCGAAAGGCTAGAGAGAGTCTTGTGAGAGGCTTCTTGGGAGCTTGGGGAACCTTGGGGTGATTCTAGAGAGAGTAGGGCAGAGTTTGGACTAACTACAAGGGAATTGAGCGATGAGGAAGTGGGAGATTGGGTGGGTTTATATAGGAAAGGTGAGAGAATTCTTTATTATTTAGGTTTGGGTCCCCTTACATTAAATTAATCCAAACCACAAACCATCCCAGGGTTTTTTCCCATGGTTTTTGGAAAAGGGAAGAGGACAAAAATATTTTATAAGGACCATGTCCGAAATTATTAAAATAATAAGGTTGCGTATGTGGAGGTGAGTCACACTCCCATGGAAATTAATTTAAAAAGGAAAAGTGTTGAATAAGTCTTGAGGGGTCCATTAATGATTTGAAAAGTAAGTCAAACAAACCAAAAATCGCATTATTTTAATGATAAAACATATATTGGCCGAACATAAGGATTATGGTATTTTATTACATCACCATTGGGTCATTATGATGTCATAAAACACATTATATATTTAAACGGTATTTAATTTTTACCCAAAAATTTGATTGTCTCAGAAAATTATAAAAAATTCACCATTGGATAATTTCGAAATCCTGATTCAAGAAATGACATTTATTTTATCTAAATATTTTTCTAAATATGTTAATTTTATCTTTTAAAATAAAAACCAACATTTATCAAAAATTCACAGGTTTTGACAGAAATGGCTTTCAAACCTTAATAAAAATTTTAATTGCATTCATAAATTTATAAGATCATTTATACTTAATAAAAATTAATTTAATATTAATAATAATATTTTATTAAAATATTATTTAATTCAAAAATACCTTAATTTAATAAAATAGATTTCTTAATTAATTAATAACTAAAAACACCCTTTGTACTTTAAAAACTATTTACAATGTATCAAAAATGACTCGAAATTTTATTCATTATAATATAAAAAATAATGTACACGAACATAGTACTACTTATTTGTTACATAACCCCTCAAAATAGTCTCACAAGACCTAAGGGTAAGGTGTGCGATGGTGACAGACTCTTGGGGTGGCTCGGATAACATCGCTCGAGTGGTAATTTCAATCAACTTCCACTTTTCCTATAGACGGTCATGTTCGGGCTTGACATAATGAAGCTCAGCCTGGGCTTGGTCAAGGGCGAAGCCCAAGGATGCCACCTCTTTTCCAAGCTCTGACAAATGGGCTTCGTATGGGGCAATTCTAATGGATGAGGCCATCGCTTCCTTTGTCTAAGTAAAATTGGGTTCATTAAAGCCTTATATTTATACTAATCATGTGATCACTGTTCAACGACTATAAAATTAACGGTCATGACTCTTAACATAAAACCAAAGAAGTTGACATCTTATAAAAACATTTTTCCTAAGGAGACATTTAACTAGATCATGAGGGATCTCCCATTAATGAAACTTTGGGTCGTTACAATATTCCCCCCTTAAGAAATTTCACCCTCGAAATTTTCCTTTTCCCACACTAAATCAAATGTGGGTAACTCAGCTTCATCATATCCTCCAACTCCCAAGATGCTTCTAAAAACTTGGGGTTTCTCCACAACACCTTGACGAGGGGCATTGTCTTATTTTGTAGAACTTTTTCTCTACGATCTAAGATCTTTACTGGTTGCTCCTCATAAAAAAGATCATCTTCTAATTGTACCACCTCGGAATAGAGTACATGTGAAGGGTCCGGTATGTACTTATTTAAGAGGGATACACGAAAGACATCATGCACCTTGGCCATAGTAGGTGGAAGTGCTAGTCAATAGGCCACAAACCCAACACAATCAAGAATCTCGAAGGGGCCGATGTACCTTGGACTTAACTTCACTTTCTTTCCTAACCTTATGACCTTATTCCACGGAGATATGTGTAAAAACACCATGTCTCCAACTTTAAACTCAAGGTCTTGTCGAAGATTATCTGCATAACTCTTCTGTCGAATTTGGGCTGCCTTGATATGCTGCTGAATGGTTTTCACCTTCTCCACCATTTCCTCGACCATTTCTGGTCCAAGAAGCTTATGTTCACCGACCTCATCCCAACATGTCGGTGTTCTGCACCTTTTCCCATACAGGGCTTCATATGGTGCCATTTGGATGCTCGAGTGGAAACTGTTATTATAAGAGAACTCAACCAGAGGAAGATGTTGATCCCATCCTCCTTTAAAGTCCATTGAGAACACTCTCAACATATCCTCATGTGTTTTTATAGTCCGCTCAGATTGGCCATTAGTTTGAGGATGATAGGCCGTGCTAAAATTCAGTTAAATATACAGAGCATGTTGAAGACTCTTTCAAAACATAGAGGTGAATCTTGGATCTCGGTCAGACACAATAGATAGTGGTAATCCATTAAACCATACCACTTCCCTAATATATATCTGTGCCAGTTGATCCAATGAGAAATCCTCTAGAATAGAAATGAAGTGTGAAATCTTTGTAAGACGATCCACAACAACCCAGATTTCATTGTTTCCTTTGGATGTCCTTGGATGTCCGGTGACAATGTCTATGGTGATGTTCTCCCATTTCCATTCTGGTATGGGAAATGGTTGCATCATCCCCTTAGACTTCTGCCTCTATGCCTTCTCTTGCTGACACACCAGGCACATTGATGTAAATTCAGCGATCTCCTTCTTCATATTATCCCACCAAAAGTTTTCTTGGAGATCTCGATACATCTTTATGATCCCTGGGTGAATAGAGAATTTTGAACTATGTGCATCATCTAAAAGTTCCTTCTTCAACTCCGGACTTGATGGAACACATAGTATTTTCCCAAACCACAAAATTCCTTCTTCATTAACATTAAACTCCAAGGATTTACCCTTTTTGATAGCTTCCACTTTTTCTTGAATTCCCACATTATCCTTTTGAGAATCCGTTAACCTTTTTCAAAAGAGATGGTTGAGAAATCATTTGTGAAATTATTGATGATGTTCTCTTCTTTATGATTCCCACGTCCATCTTCATCAAGTCTAATAATATTAGTTCCTTCTCAATTCTCATCATTGATAGAATCGCTAGATCTTTTCTACTTAGGGCATCTACCACCTTGTTCACTTTCCCAGGGTGGTAATGTATTGAACATTCATAATCATTGATTAGCTCTATCCGTCTTCTCTGGCGCATATTAAGCTCTTTCTGTGTGAATATATATTTAAGACTCTTGTAGTCAGTATATATCTCACATTTCTCTCCATAGAGATAATGCCTCTTGATTTTCAAGGAAGAGATCATAGCCACCAACTCCAGATCATGCGTTGGATAGTTTCTCTCATGTATTTTCAACTACCTTGTAACATAGGATATCACTTTATCATTCTTCATCAGCACACAGCCTAAGTACTTCTTTGAAGCATCACTGAATACCACAAAAAGCTCCCCACTTGTGGGTAAAGTGATCACGGGTGCAGTGATAAGCCTCCTTTTCAACTCCTTGAAGCTTTCTTCACATTCAACTTGTAACACCCCGAGATTTTATGAAAAATATTCTTTTAATTTCATTAATTTCTTGTGTTGTATGCTACACCTAGATTACCTTGCACTATACGCAACACCGTATTAGCTTGCAGTATACGCAACACTTTTCTTGGCTCTTGTTACACACAATTTCACGTTCGTTTGATAGAAGTTATTCTACGCAACATTGAGTGTATATATATATATTCAATGTATAAATAAAATATGGTTGGATTCTGTTATACGCAATAAAAAAGGAGTTGTACACTACACGCAACCCTGACTTGGCTTGCATTACACGCAATCACGACCTTTCTCGATAGCGTGTGTTGTACGCAATACCGGGTTTTACTAAACAACGATATATTATTATAATATTGTTATGAAATAGCCATTATGAATAGTGTTAACTAAATTTTGAATTTTATAACATTATTATTCATCTTACACATTTTCTAGAACATGGTATAAGAACAAAAGAAAATTTTTGGGTAAAATAAGTATTTTTAAAAAAATGCAGTTTTGTCGCCTTTTGATGGCGCACCCACTTTAAATCTAGTTTTTGACATTTTTATAAGTTCAATTTGACAAAATAAAATTCTTCTTTTGAATCAGGATATAAAAATTTACATTAGATAAAGTTTTGATATTTTTCTGATAATATTCATATTTTAATGAATAGTAAAAACACGCTATATTTTAATTAAAAACAACTTTTTTCATCGTAATATCTTATGTTGTTAAATTATAATATTGAATGGTTTTAAAGTATAAATAGAATATATTTTTACCATTTAATATAATGTATGTCATTAGCATTGATTTTACCTAAAATTTGTAGGTTAAATCAATTCAATCTTTTGCAATGTTTTAATAAAAAAACTCGTTTTCTTTTGACAACGGGATTACTTTTAATTTAATTTTTGAATCTTTTGTGTATTGAATTTGGAAAAATGGATTCCATATTTGGAATCATTGGGTACAAATTATGTTAATAAGCTACTTTTTATTTTTGGGCATTGTGAATAGTCACTACGGTAAATTTTATTTACTATAGTTAAAGGTAAATCGGGTAATTAAGGGTAAATATAAGATTATAAAATTACCCTAACACTTGGAAAAATCCTAATGGATTGCTAAATGTATACCCATATAACCTAAGGGTCGGATTAGATTCATTTTATGGACTTTGTTCAATGAAAAATAATTAATTATTATTAAAACCAAAGAATGTGACAACATGTCACTTTCTTAAATATTATAAGTATAATAATTTTAATTTAGTGATACACTTCATGAAACATAAAACATGAATAATCTCCAGAAATCTAATACAATTATATAAATCATAGGAATTTATTTAGAATTTTTATGGATTAAATAATTATCATTTATTATGACACAAAAATGATGCAGTAATTGTCTTATTAATGAAATATTGACATAATTGAGGTTATAAATGCCCAAATAAATGTAATTTGAGAGTTTTTATGACTTAAAATAATTTTCTAGGTTAATATGACATGTTACTGTTGATTTAAGTAACTTGGTTAGAACTTAAAATTCTGTTATAAATTTCATAAAAATCATGTACCAAATAGTGTCAAAATTGACATAAATTAGTTTTTAAAACAAATACTATATTATTAATTGTTATTTTATTCCTAAAAATATAAGGTTCGGCCAAATGACTTAGATGCGATTATATATATTAATAATTAACAACTTGGGGTTATTTTGGCATGATATAGTAAGTTTATTAACCATATAGTATAAGAAAACAAAAAGACACGGTAAAAGTTAAATTATTTAACTTAGAGTTAAATCTAATTGATAAGGTTAAAATAATAACCTAAACTTGTATAAATCCTATTGGATGAGAGTATTTCGACCCATACCCACTTTAGATTGGAAATAAGACCCTTTGGAACCATTATAACCCGAATTTGACCTTAATATAAAATAATATTTTGAGATTTTCCTAAGGTGCCCCTCTCCTCCCTTATAAAAGGGAACCTCCTCCCTCTCCTCCTCACACCAATTTGATCATTCATTCTCAGAAAAACCCTGCCCAAATCTCTTCTCCACTTCCCTATTATCATCCTAGAGGTCTTGGTTTTCTTCAAAGACCATCCTTAGTTCTTTAAGTGGAGGTTAAGTGAAGGCGCTTCAAAAAGAGGTAATATCCATTACCGATCTTTTTCAATTTCTTTTTCTTCAACTTCTTCTTCTTTAGTTGTTTCATGATAAGGTAATAACATTAGTATTTATTATATAGTTATATGTTATTATAAATATGAAACAACTCTAATTAACCTTCTATCCATCCTACGGAAAAAGGAAATCACCGCGTGTGCGTACGTATGGAATACCGTCTCCACGCCGTGGTGTAATCTATTTTCCGCCACCACGTTAATTGGATGGGTATAATGGTGTAATGAGTAACTATATATGATTATTATAAAGTTATATTGATACTGAAATAGTATACATACACTTCAACACAATTCCACGACCATGGGAACGATATCGTCGCTCGTGCGTACGTACGGACTACCGTCTCCACGACGCGATGAGATTCATTATCCATGTTAACCATTACAGAATGATTATAAAGTATATATAATGAATAATAATGAAATATATGACATGGAAAATCTACTGGATTTATGTATATCTATATTTCATCTACTTACTTCCATTCAAGACAATAAGGAAAGGAAAACAGCGTTCATGCGTACGTACGGACTACCGTCTCCATGAACGGTGTGTTTCATTTCATTTATCTATCTATTATATATATATATACTGAATATATATGATATATAAATCATATTTTATATTCTGTAAGTAATTAAATCATGATATAAGTAATAATAATTTCAAGAACAACAAGTCCAAACACCTACGATAAATGAAACGATTTTACCCAAAATTCTTCTTTAACATGGAATTTACAAAAGAACGGGTAATACAAAGTCATAAGTGAACCATATATGATATCATAACAATGAATATGATTCTTTAATAAGTTAATTACATTATTTAAATCATTATACTGGAGGTTCTAATACGTACAAATCATATCGGACATAAGGTAAGGGAAATATCACAATCTCATTTTTATCCGAGATTGTTTATACTTTAGTATTTACTGGGGTTTATTTTATCATCCACATCCATGTTTCCTCAATATGTAATATTATTTTCATCCACCTACAATTGTTTAAATCCAATTTTACCCTTCGGTGAGTTTTTATTAAAGGATATGGAAGGAATCTTCTGTCGTTTTTCGTACGAGGTACTTTTTGACTTTTCCGAAAAAAGTACGAAGAATGTTTTTTTAACTTATACGACATAAATGGATTTTTAAACATTATTTCCAAGAAGATTACTTTAAAAGTTTTCAAGTTTATTTTTAATCAGATTCTTTTAGTTTTGAATTTTATGACATGTTATGAAAGGAAAAGTGTTTTTGAAGAAGAAAGGATATTTTCCTCAAGAATGTAGTTCAAGCGTTTTATCAAAATTATTTTCCATCTAAGATAATTAAGGGTTCTGTTTCTATCCCTATTATTACATTGATTTGATTATGTTGTGATGGAATTATTTGTATGAATTCATTTATCTTATATGAATTGTTTTATGATGTCACGATGTTTATGAATCCAATTTTTACTACATGGGTTATGCTATGATGTATGGTTTATGATTTTGTGGCACACATAAGAATGGTATCATTATGAGATGGGTGGGACCTATATCTCCCTCAAATTCATTGGTTAAATATTTTATATCTCATGAGATAGACATTGATAGAATGGTAGGTTATACCGGTTCAGTGAAACAGGACTGAAACGAGGGTGACTCGGTTCAGAAATGGACTTTGTCCACTAAGATAGTCTTGGAAATGAGTGTTGACTAATAAGAAATGATTCTATATGATTATGTGTGTATGCCACTAGGTTTCATGTTTTATGTTATGATTATTGGGATTTAATTTCACTACTATGATTTATCCCATGTTATGAAATTATGCTCTCTTTTGCAGGTTAAGATTTCCAACTTGTTATGTTCTTATGAATATGATGTGATTGATATTTCTTTTGTTTACCATTACTGAGCATTTGAGCTCACCCTTTTATTTTTTATTTTCCATGGGATATAAAGAATGGTTTTAGGTAAAAAAAGGAGATCTTTATGGGAGATGTTGAAGATCTTTCACCACGATTAGAAGATTATATTCTGTGTTTCCAAAGACACTAAACTATTACGATCCTTGTGTGTGTGTTTTTTTTATGTACTAAGTATTCCGCAAAAGTAATGTAATGTCCATGTACATCAAGCTTCGGGTCTCTACAGTTGGTATCAAACGAAAGGTTTAGTCAACCTTTGGAAACTAGGATGCGAGAACTTTAGTGAGATCCCTAGAGAAATTTCTAAGGTATGTCTAGGGATGTCCCTAAGGTTATGTATACATATAGGTTATAGTCCTAGAATTACGCTAACGATCATAGAATTAAACCTAATATGTTAGATATTGAAGGTACTCCCCCTTTATTATGTTGTTTTCCCTAGCATGATTTTTTCCTCTCACACTATTCTTTTTGTGTTTTAGATGATGGATGGAACCCGAAGGAACCGTGTTGATCAATGCAATGGACAATGCAATGATTGTCTTCCTGAACAAACAAATGTTATGGGAGATGGAGTGAAAAATCTTATTGCTATACTTACACAAGCTATGAATCATTCTGGACTTCCAAATGAGCATAGAAGGGAACAATATTCTATTGAGTCCTTCATGAGGCAACGTCGACCTTCTTTCAGTGGTTCTTCTGATCCACTTGTGGATGAACAATGGATCAGTACTACTGAAAATATATTTTCAGTTATTCAATGTTCTGAACATGAAAATGTCATCTTAGCAGTATATCGTTTGGAAGGAGATGCGGATCAATGGTGGAATCATATTAAGAATATGAGGCAAAGGGATGAAATTGAGTCCATGGAATGGGACAAGTTCAAGAACTTAGTTTTCAATAAGTACTTCCCTCATATTCTCTGAACAAAGATGGAGAAAGTGTTTCTTGAACTGAAGCAAAAGGATGATGAATCTGTTGGTATATACGAAGTGAATTTTACAAGACTTGCAAGGTATGCATCTGGCATTATCATCCAACCTGAATGTAAAGTTGATCGATTCTTCAGTGGCTTAAAAACAAATCTTCTAAGGGCATTAGCTATAAGATACTTCGGTAGATATGAAGAAATTGTGTGTTGTGCTATCAATGTAGAAATGTAAGTTGGTGTTACTTATCCTTCTCATAGTTTTTACAAGAAACGAAAGATGGAGTTCAAGGAGAAATCTCAGAATAATGGTGAAAAGAAGATGAACGTTTCCTTATGCTCAAAGTGTGGAAAGAAGCATGGTGGAGATTGTGTTAAAGGGACTAGAAAATGTTTTAAGTGTGGAAAAGAAGTTCATCGAGCAGCTGAGTGTCTAAGTAATGGAAAAAGGTTTTCTAATGATGTGAATAAAGAAAATATTGCAGAGAATGAACCACCAACAGTTCAATGTTTCAAGTGCAAGGAGATGGGACATTATGACAATAAATTCCCTAATCCAAGGGTTAGTGATGATCGACATGAGCAACCGCTTAAGGAAAAGGACAAAGGGAAGTCACATGTGATCACTATTGGCGATGTTGAATATGAAAACGATGTGGTGGAATGATTAAGTGTTTATGTAATGGGATTCCAAAATGATGTTGTATCATGGAGTATTGGAATATTTATGTATTGGTCTAATGTGGTATTCAAAGTGATTGAGATATTTTTGGAAATAAGATGATATGTGCATAATGAAGGGAAAACGAGAAAATGAAATGTTTAACAGTATTCATGAGCTCATGATTGATATAAGGACTAAGTGATATCATGGTTTGGGTATATAGAATTTTGAGGATTTTGGTATGTGGAAAGAGTTAACTTTTGACCGCACTCATGTTTTCACTAAGATTTAGTGGGTATTCATTTTTCAAGATAATACATGATTATGGTATTCACATGATTGGAATGTGACTAACATGATATATGGGGGATAAATGATGGTATTCACATGCTTGGTTGATGACATTTCAAGTAATCATTTCTTTATACTATAAGCTTGGACCGAAGTATTTTAGATAAGCCTAAATATTGGAATGGATTATGTTGGACATGAGTTAGTATTGTTTAAGGATAAAACATTTTTTGATATTGTTTATGGGATGTTATAGTAATATAGCATTAGAAAAAGGACAAACTACAGGACAGGCGATAGCCCATCGCGTCGGACAAGGCTGTGGGAATCGAACCCACAACCGAAGTGCGACTGGACTTTTTCTCCTACCACTGGCCTACATGAAGTCCCTGTTTAGTAGAAACTAGTTTTATTATATTAAGCAGTATAAGTCCATTTTAGGAACTATATAAGATTAATCTCACTATAGATGGACTTATGTAACTTTTCTAACCTTTTGTTTGAGACAGAAGGAATGACCCATCATTCTATCACATGATCTATTAACAGATCACGAATGAAAAATTCAACTTCATTTCATTATGATATGAAGTGGAAATTTTCCAAAGAACAACAAACGGTGAGACTATACCAAAATCATGAAAGTATTTCTTCTAATTCCAATTTCATCAACTTTAGGGAAATGATCTTGAAAACCAAAAATGTTATCCTATTACTCTTATATCTGATTAATCAGATGGTATCATAGATCTTCACAAATTTATGGCTTTGTGATTGCTGGCTTTTCCATAGCCATGTTCTCTACCACTCTCCATCAGAACATGATGGTTAGATTTCTCTTCTATATCCATATTTTCACCTAGGTGGAAACCCAGTGATTAGTTTATTTGGGTAACCGTTACGTTTCATACTTTTGTTTTTAAATATTGGTTTTGATATTCCTTTTTACGATGTGGGTTTCTATTAAAGAAACTTTCGAATAGTAAACCATTTATAACCCTGACGAATTTCGAGGGAGAAATTCATTTTAAGGGGGGTAGAATGTAACACCCCGAGATTTTATGAAAAATATTATTTTAATTTCATTAATTTCTTGTGTTTTATGCTACACCAAGATTACTTTGCACTATACACAACACCGTATTATCTTGCAGTATACGCAACACTTTTCTCGGCTCTTGTTACATACAATATCACGTTCGTTTGATAGAAGTTATTCTATGCAACATTGAGTGTATATATATATATATTCAATGTATAAATAAAATATGGTTGGATTCTATTATACGCAACAACAAAGGAGTTGTGCACTACACGCAACCCTGACATGGCTTGCATTACACGCACTCATGACCTTTCTCGATAGCGTGTGTTGTACGCAATACAGGGTTTTACTAAACAACGATATATTATTATAATATTGTTATGAACTAGCCGTTATGAATAGTGTTAACTAAATTTCGAATTTTATAACATTATTATTCATCTTACACATTTTCTAGAACATGTTATAAGAACAAAATAAATTTTTCGGGTAAAATAAGTATTTTTCAAAAAATGCAGTTTTGAATCCTTTTGATAGCGCACCCACTTTAAATCTAGTTTTTGACATGTTTATAAGTTTAATTTGACAAAATAAAATTCTTCTTTTGAATCAGGATATAAAAATTTACATTAGATAAAGTTTTGATATTTTTCCGATAACTTTCATATTTTAATGAATAGTAAAAACACGCTATACTTTAATTAAAAACCACTTTTTTAATCATAATATATTATGTGGTTAAATTATAATATTTAATGGTTTTAAATTATAAATATAATATATTTTTAACATTTAATATAATGTATTTCATTAGAATTTATTTTACCTTGAATTTGTAGGTTAAATCAATTCAATCTTTTGCAATGTTTTAAAGAAAAAACCCGTTTTCTTTCGACAACAGGATTAATTTTAATTTAATTTCTGAATCTTTTGTGTATTGAATTTGGAAAAATGGATTCCATATTTGGAATCAGTGGGTCCAAATTATGTTAATAATCTACTTTTTATTTTTGGGCATTGTGAATAGTAACTACGGTAAATTTTATTTACTATAGTTAAAGGCAAATCAGGTAATTAAGGGTAAATATAAGATTATAAAATTACCCTAACACATGGAAAAATCCTACTGGATGGCTAAAAGTAGACCCATATAACCTAAGGGTCGGATTAGATTCATTTTATGGACTTTTTTCCATGAAACCTATTTAATTATTATTAAAACCAAAGAATGTGACAACATGTCACTTTCTTAAATCTTATAAGTATAATAATTTTAAATTAGTGATACACTTCATGAAACTTCAAACATGAATAGTATCCAGAAATCTAATACAATTATCTACATCATAGAAATTTATTTAGTATTTTTAGGGATTAAATAATTATTATTTATTATGACACAAAGATGATGCAGTAATTGTCTTATTAATGAAATATTGACATAATTGATTATATAAATGCCCAAATAAATGTAATTTCAGACTTTTTATGTCTTACACTAATTTTCTAGGTTAATATGACATGTTATTGGTGATTTACGTAACTTGGTTTGAACTTATCATTCTGTTTTGAATTTCATAAAAATCATGTACCAAATAGTGTCAAAATTGACATAAATTAGTTTTTAAAACAAATATTATATTATTAATTGTTATTTCATTCCTAAAAATCTAAGGTTCGGCCAAATTACTTAGATAAAATTATATATATTAATAATAAACAACTTGGGGTTCGTTTGGCTTTATATAGTAAGATTATTAACCATACATTGTAAGAAAACAAAAAGACACGGTAAAAGTTAAATTATTTAACTTAGAGTTAAATATAATTGATAAGGTTAAAATAAAAACCTAAACTTGTCTAAATCCTATTGGATGAGAGGATTTCTTCCCATCCCCACTTTAGCTTCTAAATAAGTTCCTTTGGAACCATTATAAACCGAATTTGACCTTAATATAAAATAATATTTTGAGATTTTCGTAAGGTGCCCCTCTCCTCCCTTATAAAAGGGTACCTCCTCCCTCTCCTCCTCACACCAATTTGAGCATTCAAGCTCTGCTAACCCCTGAAAAAATCTCTTCTCCAATTCCCTTGTATCATTCTAGAGGTCCTGGTCTTCTTCAAAACCATCCTTAGTTCTTTAAGTGGAGGTTAAGTGAAGGCGCGTCAAAAAGAGGTAATATCCATTACCGATCTTTTTCAATTTATTTCTTCTTCAACTTCTTCTTCTTCTTTAGTTGTTTCATGATAAAGTAATAACATCAGTATTTATTATATACTGATATGTTATTATAAATATTAAACAACTCTAATTAACCTTCTATCCATCCTATGGAAAAAGTAAATCACCGCGCGTGCATACGTACGGAATACCGTCTCCACACCGTGGTGTAATCTATTTTCCACCACCACCTTAATTGGATGGGTATAATGGTGTACTGAGTAACTATATATGATTATTATAAAGTGATACTGATACTGAAATAGTATACATACACATCAACACAATTCCACGACCATGGGAACGATATCATCGCTCGTGTGTACGTACGGATTACCGTCTCCACAACGCGATGAGATTCATTATCCATGTTAACCATTCCAGAATGATTATAAAGTATATATAATGAATAATAATGAAATATATCACATGGTAAATCTACTGGATTTATGTATATATATATTTCATCTACTTACTTCCATTCAAGACAATAAGGAAAGGAAAACAGCGTTCATGCGTACGTACGGACTACCGTCTCCATGAACGGTGCGTTTCATTTCATTTAACTATCTATTATATATATATATACTGAATAGATATGATATATAAATCATATTTTATATTCTTGAAGTAATTAAATCATGATATAAGTAATAATAATGCCAAGAACAACAAGTCCAAACACCTACGATAAATGAAATGATTTTACCCAAAACGCTTCTTTAACATGGAATTTACAAAAGAACGGGTAATATAAAGTCATAAGTGAACCATATATGATATCATAACAATGAATATGATTCTTTAATAAGTTAATGACATTATTTAAATCATTATACAGGAGTTTCGGATACGTACAAAGCATATCAGACATAAGGTAAGGGAAATATCACAATCTCATTTTTATCCGAGATTGTTTATACATTAGTATTTAATGGGGTGTATTTTATCATCCACATCCATTTTTCCTCAATATGTAATATTATTTCCATCCACCTACAATTTTTTAAATCCAATTTTACCCTTCGGTGAGTTTTTAGTAAAGGATATGAAAGGAATCTTTTGTCGTTTTTCGTACGAGGTACTTTTTGACTTTTCTGACAAAAGTACGAAGACTGTTTTTTTAACTTATACGTCATGAATGGATTTTTAAAACATTATTTGCAAGAAGATTTCTTTAAAAGTTTTCATGTTTATTTTTAATCAACTTCTTCTAGTTTTTAATTGTATGACATGTTATGAAATGAAAAGTGTTTTTGAAGAAGAAAGGATATTTTCCTCAAGAATGGAGTTCAAGAGTTTTATCAAAATTATTTTCCATCTAAGACAATTAAGGGTTATGTTTCTATCCCTATTATTACATTTATTTGATTATGCTGTGATGGAATTATTTTTATGAATTCCTTTATCGTATGTGAATTGTTTTATGATGTCATGATGTTTAAGATTCCCATTTTTATTACATGGGTTATGCAATGATGTATGGTTTATGATTTTGTGGCACACATAAGAATGGTATCATTATGAGATGGGTGGGACCTATATCTCCCTCCAATGCATTGGGTAAAGATTTTATATCTCATGAGATAGACATGGCTGGAATGGTAGGTTACACCGGTTCAGTGAAACAGGACTGAAACGAGGGTGACTCGGTTCAGAAATGGACTTTGTCCACTAAGATAGTCTTGGCAATGAGTCTTGACTAATAAGAAATGATTCTCTATGATTATGTGTGTATGCCACAAGGTTTCATGTTTTATGTTATGATTATTGGGATTTCATTTCACTACTATGATTTATCCCATGTCCTGAAATTATGCACTCTTTTGTAGGTTAAGATTTCCAAATTGTTATGTTCTTATGAATATGATGTGATTGATATTTCTTTTGTTTACCCTTACTGATCATTTGAGCTCACCCTTTTATGTTTTCTTTTCCCCAGGATATAAAGAAAGGTTTTAGGTAAAAAAAAGAAGATCTTTATGGGAGATGTTGAAGATCTTTCACCACAATTAGAAGATTATATTCTGTGTTTCAAAAGACACTAAACTATTACGATCCTTGTGTGTGTGTTTTTTTTATGTACTAAGTATTCCGCAAAAGTAATGTAATGTCCATGTACGTCAAGCTTCGGGTCTCTAGACAAAACTCCAAGAAAACATTACTCTATTTCGAGTTAGCTTGGTAAGAGGGTTGGACAATCATGAGAAACTTCTAACAAATCGTCGATAATATCCAGCTAACCCCAAGAAGCTATGGATATCAGTTACTGATGTTGGCCTCGGCCATCCCTGAATTGCATCTGTTTGGGAGGGATCCACAGATATCCCATTTCTTGTGATGATATGGCCCAAGAATGAGACCTCCTTCAACCAGAACTCACACTTGTTGTACTTTGCATAGAGCTTCTCCTTGCGCAAAGTCTTCAGTACAGTTCTTAAATGCTCCTCATGGTCCTCCTTGGTTTTGGAGTATATTAGAATATCATCTATAAAGACTACCACAAATTTGTCAAGGTAATCTCTAAAGACTCTATTCATCAAGTCCATGAATATTTCTGTAGCATTAGTGAGTCCTAAAGGCATTACTATGAATTCATAGTGCCTTTAGCTTGTACGAAAAGCAGCCTTGGGGATATCTTCCTTCTTCACCCTTACTTGATAATATCCCGACCGCAAGTCCACCTTGGAGAAGTATTGTGCTCCACGCAACTGATCAAACAAGTCATCGATTCTTTGGAGAGGATACTTGTTCTTTGTCGTGATTTTGTTAAGTTCACGATAATCGATGCAGAGCCGCATTGACCCATCCTTCTTCTTGATGAATATGACTGGTGCACCCCATGGTGAAGCACTTGGGTGTATAACCCCTTTATCCAGATTCTCCTATAGTTGTTTCTTCATCTCTTCAAGCTCAACAAAATCCATTGTATATGGAGTCTTGGATATTGGTAATGCCTCAGGTGTAAGTTCAATTGAGAACTCAACATCTCTTCTAGGAGGAAGACCCGACAGTTCCTCGGGAGACACTTCAGCGAATTCCCTCACAATAGGAATTTCTTCAAGGATGGTCTCTTATTTGGACTCAATCATTTGAGCCAGATACACATGCTCATAGGGCAGTAATATCCATGCTTGAGATGATGGAGATAAAGGAGATTCATCTTCCCCCTGACACTTGTAAAGAATTGGGGGTCGATTCTCCATATGGAGTGTGATTTCCCTCTCCCGACAATTTTTGTTGGCTCTATATAAGGAAAGCCAATCCATGCAAAGAATTGCATCAAATTCCACCAGAGGGAGTATGACGAGGTTCGTTGGGATATTCAATACACAGATTATAATAGGGGAGGACTTATATTCATGGGATGCAATGATTGCCCCATTTTCCGTACTCACTGACATCTTTACATCCATGATTTGTGGTGGTGTTGGGATTGTTATACTAAAATTTCGAGATATAAAAGAATGCGTAGAACCTGAATCAAAAAGTATGTTCTCTATTCTTGAATGAATAACTAGCGTACCTGTCACCACTTCGTTTTCAGGGTTCATTTCGGCAAAAGAGATGGAAAAAGATCTTCCTTGCTATCTTGGAGGTTGTTGGTTGCCTCCGATAACCCTTGGATTAGGGCACTAATTTTCAAAATGACCCGGTTCATTGCATTTATATCATTGAACAACGCGTTGAGGTTCGAACGGAGAGTTCCTATCCTTTGTCGCAGTTGAGGGTCCTTCTTGCTGATAGTTAACAGCCAGGTGCCCTTCTCTTCCACACCTGAAGCATTTTCTTGTCCCCTTAAGGCAATTTCCAGGGTGCTTCATTCCGAACTTTTGGCAAGTGGTGTGCTAGAACTTCTTAGCACTGTTGGATTTATCCATCGGACCACCAGCATTGAAGTCTACCTTGAGCTTCGTGTCCCCATGATACCCATGGGATTCCCCGATCTCCATTTCGACCTTGAGGGCACATCAGACAATTTCCTCACAGTTGTCGACATCACGGATCGCTAATACTTTCCACAAGCTAGGCTTCAGCCCACCAAAGAAGCGGTCAACCTTGAATTCGGGGGCAACGACAATGCCGGAAGCGTATCATGCAAGCCTAGTGAAGTTTTCCTCGTACGCTCCAATGGATTCCTCATATTTTTTGCTTGAGGGAAAGGAAGTCCCTTTCCATCTTAAGTTGGAGGGTGTGCGGAAAATATTTATCGAAAAACATCTTTTGGAATTCCTTCCGTTCCAAAGCCTCAATCTCCTCATCAGGCATTGTATTTTTGATCAACGTCCACCATTGATCAGCTTCACCCTCCATACGATAAGCCGCCAGGAGAACCTTCTCTTGTTCAGAACATTGGAGGATGGAGAAGATATTTTCAATGGAGTTGATCCATTGTTCAGCGATTGTGGGATCAGATGATCCACTAAAAGTAGGAGGCCTTTGTCTCATGAAGCTCTCGGTAGTGACTTGTTCTTTCTTGGGGGGGGGGGTTGAACGTTCCTCTTGACCCATGTTTCTATTCAAAACCTGAGTTAGCTGAGGGAGAAGCATGACAAAGTTCACGATTCCTGCTCTAATTGGATTGGGCATCTCATTAGTACAATCATCACACTGATCTTCACAATGGTTGTTAGCCCGAGTCCTATTATTACCGGCCATTAGATGGAATAAAAGGAAAGTCAGAGGTAACATATAAAGGGTAATCCAAATACAAAAGTTGATGACTTATAAATAAACTTTAGTTTCTTTAACTCATGAGTCTATAGGATTCAATCTAGGATTTTCATGATCTACTTTCTAACATATATTCTTAGGGGCATTTTTCCCTTAATAAGGGTTCATACTAAGATTGTGAATTTATCAAAACATATCCCCTAGGACTGTCGTAACCAAGAGTGCAGCAAGGCCCGTTGTCATGCACTAGTTCCCGTTCGAGTCTAGCTCAAAGTGGTGTTTTCGGGTTTTACCCCTAGGATACATCTATGCCAGAGCCGCCTCTACCTGCTCGTATCAGAAAGGGGTATATTTTTTTTAATAAACCACTTAATTAGTATTTACCAAAACATAGGGATGTTTTTATTATACTTAGTCTTGTATCTAAGGCTTCACTAGGGTTTCCTAATCCCAAAAATAACTAAACCTATCCTCTGATACCAACTATGGCAACCCTTCTTTTTATTACAACTTAAACATGCTTTATTACATAAATATTTACTTGATACAACAAAGAAGATCGAGAGTTTTAGTGTATTTTGGGCTTAGGATCATTACATAAAAACTTAGAACATGAAATACAACATCTTTATTGAAAACATCCTTTACATGACCACTACATTCCCTCGTACTTAGCAATGCATGGGATAACCTGAGGACATGCATAAGAAAAGGGTGAGCTATAAAGCCCAGTAAGGGAGTACACATGGAATAACATGAGGAGTAAAATAAATTTTAGACAATAGGAATATCAATATAGAATAAAAGAAACATGAACATAAAGGCATGATAATGTATGATAATCATAACATGGAAATGTGGCAACAACACTTAACATTGAATTAGCATGAGCCAAGGCTCATTGCACATGGAGAATGAGTAAATACTCATTGCACATGAAGCACGATTAAACCCTCGTTGCACTCGAATTATAATGAGTCAAAACTCATTGCACATGACGTATCATGATACTATACTTTACCCAATTCAATGGAGTGCTATAAGGGCGCACCCTTCTTAAACATTTCATTTCATGCATAAGTGTGCCGCATGGATCATAAAACATGGATTCATAAAACATAATCATTTATTCCATGATAAAGGAATGTGGAATTAATACATGAAACTTTATAATCAATATGTAAAGGTTCATAAAGGTGGATACCCTTGATGGAGAAATGGGCATGGTATCCACTACACAATGGCATTGTCTTAGAAAATCGTTGTGATTTCGGCAGCGTAATGGCGTGACATAAGAATTCATAAAAAAATGGTTGATGAGAGAGAAAGGGGTTCCTCATCATATTTATATGTAATGGACAGTAAGGAGGTCATATAGATACATGTCCCAACAATTTTAATGGAATTTAGATTCATGATACAAAATAATTTCTTGAATGTAAAAGAAGAGAGAGAGGTTCCTTTCAGAATTTCGGCATAGTAACTGGTGTACATGGGAGGCATTTAATGAGAGATAAAAGAGTCTCCCATCATTAAAACAATAATAGGGAAGTATTGGGGAGGTGAGAAACTATACCCCATCATTCATAACTGAAATTAAAAGGGAAATACAACTTAACGAAAATTGGAAAAAATGAGAAAGGAAGAAAACCCCTTACTTGGAGGTGTGCTTCCAAAGGCTAGAGAGAGGATTGTGAGAGGCTTCTTGGGAGCTTGGGGCACCTTGGGAGGATTCTAGAGAGAGTAGGTCATTGTTTGGACGAACTCCAAGGGATTTGAGTGAGGAAGAAGTGGGAGCTTGGGTGGGTTTATATAGGAAAGGTGAGAGAATTCTTTATTATTTAGGTTTGGGACCCCTTACATTAAATTAATCCAAACCACAAACCATCCCACAATTTTTGCCCATGGTTTTTGGAAAAGGGAATAGTAATAAAATATTTTGTAAGGCCCATGTCTGAACTTCTTAAAATAATAAGTTTGCTTATGTGGAGGTGAGTCACACTCCCATGGAAATTAATTTTAAAAGGAAAAGTGTTGAATAAGTCTTGAGGGGTTCATTAATGCTTTGAAAAGTAAGTCAACCAAACCCAAAAGTACATTATTTTAATGATAAAACATATATTGGCCGAACATAAGGATTATGGTATTTTATTACATCACCATTGGGTCATTATGATGTAATAAAACACATCATATATTTAAACGGTATTTAACTTTTACCCAAAAATTTGACTGTCTCAGAAAATTATGAAAAATTCACCATTGGATACTTTTGATGTCCTGATTCTAGAAATGAAATTTATTTTATCTAAAAATATTTTTAAATATGTTAATTTTCACTTTTAAAATAAAATCCAACATTTATCAAAAATTCACGGGTTTTGACAGAAATGGATTTCAAACCTTAATAAAAATTTTAATTGCATTGATAAATTTATAAGATCATTTATATTTAATAAAAATTAATTTAATATTAATAATATTATTTTATTAAAATATTATTTAATTCAAAAATCCCTTAATTTAATAAAATATATTTCTTAATTAAGTAATAACTAAAAACGCCATTTGTACTTTAAAAACTATTTACAATGTATCAAAAATGACTAGAAATTATATTCATTATTATATACAAAAATAATGTACATGAACATAGTACTACTTATTTCTTACATAACCCCTTAAAACAGCCGCACAAGACCTAAGGGTAAGGTATGCGATGGTGACAGACTCTTGGGGTGTCTCGAATAACATCGCTCGAGTGGTAATTTCAATCAACTTCCACTTTTCCCGTAGAAGGTCACATTTGAGCTTGACATAATGAAGCTCATCTTGGGCTTGGTCAAGGGCGAAGCCCAAGGATGTCACCTCTTTTCCGTCCTCCGAAAAATGGGATTCGTACGGGGCAATTCTACTGGATGAGGCCATCGCTTCCTTTGTCTGAGTAAAATTGGGTTCGTTAAAGCCTTATATTTATAATAATCATGTGATCGCTGTTCAATGACTATAAAAGTAACGGTCACAACTCTTAACATAAAACCAATGAATTTGACATCTTATAAAAAAAAATTCATAAAAAGACATTTAACTAGATCAAGTGGGATTTTCGATTAATGAAACTTTGGGTCATTATAGTCTATATGAGAAGAGATGTATAAAAACTACTTGTCGGGATGTATTCAGTGGGAGAAATCCTCTTGGGACAGATCTTGTTAAAGATGTAGTAGAAAACGTTTGGGCAATCCAACAACACATTAATGATGATCAGATTTGGGTGAATATCTATTATTATAACCATTAATGAGACATGGGGTTTGATGTTAGTGACAATGTCTCCCTTTTAATTTCTCATTGTATGAGAGTGATGCTTTTTGTGAAGAAATTGAAGCATATCCCTAGGTACATTGGACCTTATGAAATCTTTTATCACATAAGTGCAATGGCCTATCATCTTGCATACCCTCTAAATATTTATCTCTTTAAGGATATATTCCACATATCCCTTTTGATGAAGTACATACCTGACCCTTCACATGTACTAAATCCTAAGGTATTACAATTAGAACATGACCTCTTATATGTGGAGAAACCGATCAAGATTTTCTAATTTAGTGACAAGGTTCTACTCAACGATAATAAATGCATCATCAAAGTGTTGTGGAGTAGCCATAAATATGAAAAAGTGACGTGGGAACTATAGAAGACAATGAGATAGAATTACCCATGCCATTTCTAAACTAAGATAATTATTTGAAATTTTTATAATGAAATTTTAAATGGGGGAATAATATAACAATCCAGACATTTTGAATATAATTTGTTTCTTGAGAAAATGTGTGTAATATTTTATTGTAGTAAACAAAATTATATATCATTACTAATGAAATGAGTATAAGTTGAAATTCGACTATTGAGACTCAACCATTGTATAACCTTTACCCAAATAATTTTATTGGTCAATATGAACTTCTGTCAATTTGTTTGTTGGTCAATATGACCATTGGAAACTATACTCTTAATAAAAAAATTAAAATTATATTTTGTGTTTATATACAGTAATGAAAAATTGTAAATTAATGCATAAAGGAGAAATGATGGATTCATTTAGTAGATTCAATCCATATGAAGCCCATTTTTTAGAACACATGGGGTTCACCCTTGACTAGTCCCAATCCAAGTTTGAATAGGTTAAGCTTGAATGAATTTTCCTTTGAGAGATGTTCAAGTTAGTTGAAATTACTACTTGGGATATGTTAGTAGATCCACCCCTGGATCTATCATCATCATACACATTACCCTTTCATAATTTTTAGGTGTTATAATGGGTTATTTTTTAATTCCCTAGCTACATAAAATGTAATTCTTTTGTTTAAATAAAATCATTATTATAATAAGTCATTATAAGATTAGATTTTCTTAATAAAATAAAGATGTAATTTTATAAATTGAAATTTTAGGATAGAATTTTACATTATATTAAAAATATAAATATTAACAAAATACTAATATATTATTAATAATAATTTTTTTCATGAAATTGTATGATAACAACACACTTATTTAAATATAAATGATGAATTTTGTTTTAGTGTTGGTAATTTAACAATGCATTTTCAATATGTATTTTTTTAATAAGATCGGATTTATATATTTAATAGTTATAATTACCATATTTATAGAATTATTATGATACAATTTATATCATTATTTGAATAACAATAGAAAAATTAGGTTATGGTGAATTGATGAGAATTTTCTAAAATACTCAATATTTTCCTCAATAGTAAAAACAAAGCTTTAGTTTTTCAGTATGTTTAATGAATTTATAATTATTTAATAATGATGTAATAAATAATTAACTACAATAAAATACCTAAAATATATTATTTTATTTTTATCTCATATTTTTATTTATTTAAATTTGTTTTGAAATCTATAATATACTTTCCAAATTCAATAATGGAAATTTAACTCTAAAAAAGTTACTTTAAGGAAATATTACATTTCCATTATAAAATAAGAAATATAATATTATGGTCAGCTCTTTTAGATTAAAGTAACATAACATTTGACCTATGTGTCCAATAACATGTGAAAATACTGTGGTAATGACAATGGTTTTTCATTTTATACAACCTAGGTTTCGAAGGCCATTAATTGTAAATTAAAAAAAATCCCCCACTTTCACTATAATTACAAACCAATTTCTCATTTTCCATTCACTCAAAATTTATCCTCCACAAATAAATGATATTTTTTCCTCCCATGGAGTCCAATTGAGGTTTCCCGAATCCCCTAAGGTCCAAATCCTCGAGTTTTATGAGTTAATTTTCAAGGTAAGAGAAATATCATAGTTTTCTCTTTGTTTCAAGAACTTATTTTTGTATATTTATTTTGAATAAAATGGAAACCATTACATATTTACATTATATTCAATTGGTTAAATTAAAATTAGGTTTTTTAAAGGTGATACACAAGTCCGATATCTTTTTACTCTTTTCTTAAATATTGTTTTATGCTCGTTATGCTATCGATTTTACTTTTCAAAATTTCTATCTTATCCCCTAGAAATTATATTATATTTTAATTTTTATTAATACAAAAACCAATTTATTTTAGATATATATTCACTAAGATATAATAATTATTTAATTTATTCTTATATTGACAAACGTAAAACCTTTATTTCTATTACATGGGTAAAAAATGATGTAATGATCATGTTCTTAATGCAGTTTTTTTAAAACACATTTATTTTGATATGAAAATAAATTATTTTATTCTCCATGGGGTTTTTATGAGAATATTTATTAATATTTATGTGGATAAAATTAATTAATTCATATGAATGGTGCACCCTGATAGTGATCCAATGCATTTAGTAAACAATTTAATCTCTAAAGATGAAAAGTTTTATAATACTTTAGTAAATAACCTTGGTAATTTTTAGGACACCTCAGTGAAAAACAGTGGTGATATGTTCATGAATATCTTATTTAAATTTTGTGATAAAATATTAATGTGATGTTTAATGTTATTATTATTTTTCTATTCATAGTTCTCATTCCTTATCATTATGACTCATGATCTTATAGACATTTTTCAAGATCACAATTAAAATATTTCCCATAATTTCACTTACTAGGCCTTATTCTCACCCTTTCCTTTGATATATATCCCCAAGTTATGAGATTCATTAAATATACTTACAATAAACCTTTAAATAATAATTTAAATGGAATTAGAATAATTTTTTCTGATTTCTTTTATTTTGTACCTGGTTTCCATAAAACTATTCTTTAAAAGACACTCTATTTTTACCTTGTAAATGAAAAGTTAATTTGATAAAAGGAGATATTCCATGATATATAGAGGAAGTCCACCTACCTAATAACTAAACTGTGTGAGAATAAAAACTACTTAATCCTTTTACAGGTCCTTCTCAATATAAAATTCCTTGTTTAGAACCTCTAGGTATTTCATTATGGTTAAACTGCTAAAATGGATTCGGATAAGAGGGGATAAAAGTTGATCTTCTCTATAAAACACAGAGAGTATGATGAAACTATCATGGATAACATATGTAGGTCCATGATTTTATATATTAGGTATATCTTCAACACATCATGGGAAAATGTCTAAAATTACACATCCTTAAAGGACTAATAGCTTATCCCACCATAGACCATAATCTCTTAGTAGGTCCCTCGAGCATGAACACATCCATGTCCACCATTATATCTTAATTTTTCTAAATGAGGTCAAAACACCTTACATGATATCTAAATATTCCTCAATATACTACAATACCCTAGTTCCTAGAAATACTATTGGATGTTGGGGAAGGATATCACCGTTATAATCATCCTTGGACTTTGGGGCCCTTTCACCATGGGCATTAAAACGAAAAAGGACTAAAAACATAGGTTGGATAAACAAATGTCAATTGGAGTGGATGAAGGGATGTTCTCAATTGTACAATCCTTCTCAATGGGTTGTTGAATATAAGAGTTCTCCTTAGTGGTATCATCTTGTTCCACATCAGCTGGTGGTACAATCGATCTCCTACAATATGGAATCTTCTAAAATATGAAATAAATATTTAGAACATCTTTGTCATTAAGATGAATCATAATCAGTCTATAGGGTATCATAGGAGGATACCCAAAACCTAGTTTTATTCCTCATGGAACAACACAAGGATCCAAACCTATAAGTCAATTAGAATCAAATATATATATATATTTTAACATCAATATATTGTATAATGAATTATGATCAAAGATATATTATAACAGAAAAGACAGATATATCAGTCAATAGAGAATATGAGCCTTTCTTGTTTTGATATAAAAAAATTAAGGCATTAAATTAATAAACTACTATACATCACTATATATATAAATAATATTATCATATATTCCAAATCATGGTGAATAAAAAAAAGACCTAAAACAATTTTAAAAATCTTATTAATGGAAACTCAAATGTCCATTACACATGATCCATTTAGGCACATGAAAACCCCAAATATGATCTTTGAAAACTTATCTCCTTTTAACATGACCTAAGATAGTTAAAAATAATAATAAAACCACCATATATTTTAATATTTTAACACCCCATTATATGAAATTAGATATGAGAAAGAGTTTCATAATAACTCATGCATTACCATTTGTATATGGGAGGTTGAAAATTAGAAATGAGGGTTCAAATTCTATAATTGGGGAGACTTTACCCTCAGTATCATATCCATAAAACTAAAAGTGTACAATGTGAAAGTAAAAACAAAATACTTTTATAACATATGACAAACATGTCATATATAAAAATTGGGATCCCGGTGTGTAAATACAAAAGAGTATAATAATAATAGAAAATAACTAGCCAAATTCAATGGATTCAACTGGATCAAATCATTATTCCTCTACTAGATCCATTATTTACAGATTATTTTTTATCCGTGAACTGTTTTCCCTTATTGGGACCCTTTAAATGTTGTTTGAGCATGCTTAAAGATGCCAGTGAAGGGTGAGAAATAAAACATTGTAGGATACCACCAATGCATCCTTAACATTTTTTGACTAGTATATATGTTTACACCATGGTAAAAATAAAGTTTTAAGAAATCATAAGAAACCATATGTCAAGTGTTTTAGTTCTAACTAAGCCAACATGATCCCTCGACGTAACTACATCATCCCTATGCTAAAAGTATTTTAAAAAAGTTATCGAATTTGGTCAAGAACTAGTCACATGGACGGTGAAAAATTAACTCGTCGTCTTTAAGACATCATGTTTACATACTCCTTATAAATTAATATAAATTGAGTGAAAATGATTTTTGGAATTTAATGGACATTGAGTTTTCATTATACTCGGCATCCAGAATGCATCATGAAAATATTCCACTAGGAATAATCTAGGAATCATGACTACCTACTACTCATCATCCACTGGTAATCAAGTAAACATGCTACTAAAAATTTGTAATTAATTGACATAGCCATGCCCTATGATCATGACCATGATCATCATTATCTAATGTTATGTGTGGACTCCCCTTATTAGGGATAACCATAACAGAATGATCTACATATTTCAAGCACCATGAACAATACCTCTAAAGGAATGGAAATTACACATAACATAGTAGAGGATAATAATGAAAAAATAACATGGAATCCTAATAATTTTTATCATGATATATAATGATGTGAACAATATATTGCATGGAAACAATATGCATAGGCATACTCAATGAATCAAGAATTATTAATTGTTCTCATGGATACACACACACCGATATGTGATCACTATTAAAAAAAGTCACACAGGATATTACACACAATTAATAGGTCATGTCAAAAGGAGTATAAAATTTTCTTTCAATGGTAATGAACTTGTTACCATATTTTCTTTTGATTTCAATTTTATGACTTTCCTACAGCAGATTCGAAATCACACCCTCACAATATCAAGATCGATCATGCAAATAGAAGATCCATAGAACCACCTGAAAATTATCTCAAAAGATATTATAGAACAAGATTATTAATGGTGACAGGTTTCAAAGTATCATACATGTGATTTATCCAAATATAATAAAGAAAATCAAATAATAATGAACGATAAATTCATCATGAATTTCAAAATGTTGGTTCTCTATTGTTGAGGATAAATCCAAGATCCTGTGGGCCTGAAAATACATGATGTATACAATGAGATTCTGTTGGTCTAAGAGGTAATGCTGAGAAAAGGTTTGGTTTATGGGTCCTTGGGAATTTTAAACCTTTTTTAAAATAATCATTATGGTACAAATAATAGGGCTATACTGCAATGAGTTCCAAAATGACCAGGTCTGTAATGCAAAGAAGATGGCCACGTCTCAACAGTGTCTAGTTTGATGTTTTTTTCAGAATTTATATTATGGTTAATACTAGGATACTATATACTAGAGAAAGGATCATAACAAAATTACTGTTACTATGCCTCAGCTTCAGATCCCTTATATGGAAACTATGTCGTATCCATAGTATACTGGCCATAAATTTTTATGAACCACCCAAATTTTGACTTCCTGCCTCAATAACTTAGTCACATATCCACACCATATCTATTTCAAAAGATATATATTAATCCTTTGTAAAAACTAAGTTGTTTTTTTTCAACCACGCTACATCTATACCCACCATGGTTCAAAATATATACAATATCATAGAATCTCATTCCAACTGAGAAATCTGTTCAACATCCCTTTTCCTCAGAATCAGACCTTTGAAAATATTTTAGAAAATATGTGTTTTATAATAATTTATTTTTTTAATAAAATGATTAAATATATTTCCTTAGCGATTCATGATCTAAATTTATATCATTTTCACATTGGTGGTTAAATTGAACTAAATAAGAAAGTGGTATAATAATATGGTCAGTAGGGTTAATAATGTGATTAAATTAGAATAATATCGTTATTTTCAATGTATAATGGAATTATTTTGATTTTATTATGTTCTTAAATAATATTATAAGATACTTTTAAAAATTACATGTTAATAGATATTAACACAAAACATGTATCTTTTTTGGAAGTAGTAGTCTCCATGTCCCAGATGCGATGTTTTTGTTTTTCATATATTTTAATGAAGGATGAAGATAAAATAATTCCTCATTTAAGAATAATATTATTGTTATAAATACTATTTTTTTCATCAAAAAACATTATCAAAAAAACTATGCAGGTCAATGGTGAAAATTTTAACAAGTCCTTCGTGGAGGTAGTATTCTACACATGCACACATGGCTCAATTTTCATTTTAAATAAGGGTTTATAATGAGTTGAAAATTGGGGTAGAGGGGATATCCTCTTTTATGTTAAGGGAATTTAATTTTTTTATATAACTTATTAATATAAATGAGGAACATGTTTCACATGGAATGTGAAGCCAATGTGGAAAAAATGGATCCAAGGATGATATAATGTTATGAATACCTCAACCATTAATTCCAGTACAAGTTTTAACCATGTTTCATATTTTATCTACTCCTTACAAATATGAAACCCATTTTATCAAATAAAATATCTATGTGTAAGAAAAATTAATTTTATCATTATCATATATAATGCACAAAAACAAATTTTTAAAAAGTGTATTTTTAATCATAAAACATATTTCTCAGTTGAAATTATAATTTTTTTATCTTCATTATAAACCATTGTTTATTATAGAACAATTAAAATTAATTTGTATTTAAATCAATAAAAAATTTTATTTTTCCCAAAATAATTTTTAAAAATATATTCCAAAAAATCATCTATTGGGAAATATTACATATGTTCATAAAATATTAAATTTTTTTTTTATAAATAAATTATAGAATTTCAAAATGTAAATTTATTACTCTGTAAATGAATCATGTAATAATTTAATGTTTTTATAATCGTCTAAACATTTCTCATGTAGCGATAAGCACATAACAATTATAATTTTCGTAAAAAAACCTATTTCATGATTCACCTAAAATCAATTATATTATAAAAATAACAAAAAATCATCCAAATAAAATATTTATATTATAAATCCAGAAATTATGTTAATTTTATAAAATCCAAATTCAAATATATCAAAATTTTACATTTAAAAATACATTCAAAACTATAGTTATAGGAAAATAACTTTTAAGATATAAACTACACTTATTATTGTTATTTATCAATTCATAATTAAATATATGTTGCTAAATTACTCATATAAAAAATATTTCTTATCTAAAATATTTTTACTCTAAAAAATTATATAAATGTTCTTTTTTAGGAAACTAACTAAATTTGTAATATTAAAGTAATCTAGTTAGTTTTATCAATTTATTTTTAAATAAATTATATGTTTTTTAATTAAAAATTGTAAAATTTATTAATTCATTGGATAAATAACTTATTACCTTAATAATTATATGTTGATATCATATTAATTTATAGTTACGTAACCCTTGAAATTGTATTGTAATATCTACGAATAATGTGTTCTTTAGTGATAGTTAAGGGTGGTGATTATACTGGCAAATAACCTATGAAAATATACATGGTGAGGAAATTTTCAAAAATTTTGTTTCACTAATTTCAAAATTTTTTGAGCTCATCTTGGACTTGTTCAATGAAAAATATTATGAAGAAACCTCCCTTCCATGTTTGGATATATGATCTTTGAAAGGGCGACTTTCACTACCCAATACCAGTTCTTTACTTTATGTTAATTGAATTCATTATATTATTACTTAATTTTATAAACTATAATTTAATAGATATATTATAATTTAAATTAATTATTTTAATGTATTATAGTGTCTTATTTGTTTTGTGATTCTTTATATTAATCTACTCGAAAAAAATTTATTTATTTATATTACATAGTGAAATAACAAGTAATTATATTTATGTTATCCAATATCAATAACCACTCAACTTATTTAAATAATACATCAAATATATAACATAAAAAATGATTTTAATAAAATATATGTCATTTCATAATAAATTTTGGGTTGGTTCTCACATTACCATACCCTTTTTCAACATTAAAAATTTAATCGACTAGCTACCGAAAACCATATAACATAAATAAAGAAAAACCCACACCCATTATACATATAAAATATTAAAAAAATAATGAAGTATATAATTTCATTACAATGATATCTCATTGACTCCCCTATGTATAAATACAACTCTCCATTCTAGTAGAGGATCATGGGAAAATAATTATATTCACAAGGTTATAGAAAAAACGATGGATTCCACTATTCAGTCACCATTTCAATTTTATTTAAAATATTAAATTAGTTTTATGACCATGAAAAAACATTGGATCTAAGAATAATACTTAGTGAGTAACTCATGGCCCAAATATAACTTACTTGATCCCTAAATGTTAATAAAAAAATTATTTTTAAATCTTGTAACTTGCACATATTGGTGGAATCCCATATATTATGTATTGTATAAAAGTAATATATGAATATGATAAAGCATAGAGAATGCCTAAATGCTGTTATAGGACCCTAGTAACTAAATATTATTTTGTGAATCATGCTCAATCTGTTGAAATGAAAAAACCTAACATAATATATTATGTTTATTATTTTTGGTGGGAAAAAGAAATAATAAGAATAGATGGAATATGATTATTATCCATTCCCATAGTGGTCCCTGAAAATATATGGCACATCGATATGGGCTAAAAAAAAGAAACATGGAAGAAAAGAATGAACTCATGAAGGCTCTAAGTTATTCTAGTATTTTTCTTCTATTTATTATTTCCATTATTATATGATTTTCAATTTATTTTACAATTTAAATTAAAATATAAATAAAATGTGTTGGGATTCAGTGGATACATAATCCATTTCACTTGATATCAACCTTTGGGCCCTCGAGTTTCTAGTGTACATAGAGGTTCTATCATTCTCTATCTATAACCCTGTGGTGTATAGAAGTGCCCATAAGGTTTATTTTTTCACCTAATTTTCAGATATCATTATTATCACTGACTATAACACCTTATCTTATGATTCCCAACCTCTAAAAAATACTCTAATGAAAAAAAATATTAAAATAGTAATGATTAGGAAAATTTTAGACAAAGATATACCTCTTAATATGATTGATTTTTATGAAAAACACATATTTTATTTAACTTTATTATCTAATATAACTCTTAAATTTACCCTTATTATTTTAATCAACATCATCCATATATAATCCTCTTATGATTCTTAAAATTTTGAATGAAAAAAAACTAATAAAAATTCACATATTATTGTTGATTTTTACAATGTTTAAAACTTACATCCTTCAATGTATGATGATATATATATATGAATCCCGGTTAAACTTGTATAAAAGAATTTATAAGTTTTATAAATCCCCCTTAATCGAATAACAGATATGTTTGAAATTTCATGTGGTATCTAGAATTGGATCAATCTATTAAGCATGTTCTCAAACCTTTATACCATGAGTGAAACATCTATCTCCAAATAAATTTTGTCTCATGTTAATCTTAACATATTATCATAACCGATGGATTTCCTTTTTTTCTCCTCAACTAGGGATAACTCATAGTTCTACTCCAACTTGACTAATTATCATATCATATGTCATATTATAAATTAAAAATTAATGAATAATTGAAAATTCTAAAAAAATTATTAATATTATAATTTTATCAAATGGTATTGAAAATATTTATATCAAATGTATACATTTATGATTCATATAATGAGATAAATATAAAATAATATCAATCCCCATGTATCAAATACTCTAATACATTATACTTATTTGATGTTTTTTTAATATAAGTGACTTTTATTAAGGATCAACATACTGTCAATAAAATAACCCTAATAATAATTATATTTCCACAATCAATTTATTAATAAAATTTTATGGTATTTATGAAGAATTTGTTTTAACCATTAGAGGGATTGGTGTTTCATATCTTCATTGGTAGTTATAATGTTGTGATAATTTATATTTATTGGTTTAATAATACTATGATCGATCCTATGGTTATTGATATACTTATTCTTCCAACTAGTCTTATTTTTCATATGTGATAATATGATTTATTTATCTTTCCTCTAAAAGTATCCATGTTTTAATTATTTTAAACCATCCATCTCAATTATTCAATGTATAGTTTGAATACAAATAATGATAAAGATATAGAATCCCCTTAAACAATATTAGTCTTTAATTGATTTAACATTTACCAATGTCAAATTATTTAAATCCAAATACTATTAATAAATATTTGATACGTCTCATGAACATAAATATATTCTTAGAAGAAAATCATAGTCTCACATTAGGGATTGATTTTCACATTCTTTTTATGATAATAACTTGTAATACATCATGTCAATAATATAACGTAGTGTACATGATAGTTCTATCTCTAATATCATCATTGATCTTATTCAAATTTTCCATTTACAGAAATCTACTATACATTCTAATACTGGGTTCCTCCATGCTGACGTGTCGACTCCACAGCTTTCCACGCCTCCAAAACACTACTGTTTTTCCCTATTCTACCCCTCCCCGCTCGCGACCCTCCTCCAAATTGACCTCCACCCAAAAAGAAACATTTCATCCCCTCCTGCTTCGCATCCTCCAGAATTAGGGTTTCAATCGCTGCAACCCTCTCTCACTGCGCTTCCTCCTGCATAAGGGGTCATCGACTTCCACTCACACCTGCTTCGCATCCTCCGGCAGTACAGTTGCATTCGCTTCTACCTGCTCCGAATACGCTACTTCCGACATTAGGGTTTCGTCGAGCTCCATTCGCACCGTCCATTCCCCATGTTCGTCTGCAACCACTTAACCTACAGCTTCAACATCTGACTTACCATCCCAACTCTCGAATACGTTCAACGGCTAAGCATAGTAGACATCCCATGGTTAGAGGACCCATTCAACTACTAAATCGCGGCTACAGATGGTACGATCTTAACTCCCAAATAGGTTATGCTCATAACTGCCAAATAGGTTACGCTGCTACCCATTGTTTTCTTTACATTCGCATATAGATGTAATGCTCTTAACTCCCAAGTAGGTTTTCTCATTGTTCTGTATAACAATTCCATAGTTGATTCGCTGAAGTCGCAAGTGAGATTTATCTGCTGTGACGACTAGCGTTTCTGTAAACCCGTGATTAAAAGGTCCTTCGTAGCGATCCTCCGTTCAATGTGGTACAATTTATTCTTTCATTGTCCATGTTTTTTAACATGCCTCTCTGACTACCAGGGTATCTGACTCAGAAGAAAACAACGCCAGGTTACTGCTTCCGGCATTTAGCTGCTTTGATTTACTCTCTGTTTTTTAGCGCCATTTTCACAGATTATCATCCTATAATGTATAAGGCCTCTTATGTCTACTATATGTAATACCGCACATAACTACATTGCATCATATGTTCTGTTTTACTTCCACCTATTAGGTGATTTGATTGTGTCTCTGTTTTTTAACCCCACTCACCAATATTTGCATAATTTATTTCAATTTAAGTATATTGAAATATCATTTCCACATGGCATTGAAATTTACAGTCATTACATATTTTTTTCCTTCCACTGTACAGTTTCATAAAATCTATTTGCTGTAGGTAGTGTTCAGATACGTGACATATTTCCTTAATCCATTGCTTCATTGAAACTGAACACATATAGCTCCAGTCTTGTCGGTGCTAATATACTACTACTTTGACAACAACCTTTTGCATCATTCATCTAAAGGGCATCAGATCCTGTCACACAGGTACCGCTTAATAAATGATCTTTAAAAGCATTTTTTTACATTATGTTTACTGTTCCATACTAATTATATTGAATATTTGTATTCTAATGTATCTTTGCACTACTAATCATTTACCTGTCTACTGTGTTCATATTAATGTTTCAAACATTACCTTCAATATTTTTTTTGTCTGCCTATTGATAAGAATTTTATATTCAATTATCATCTCTTCATAAAATATTTACCATACCACCTTGACAAATATATCAAAAGAAAACGAACACAACCATGCATACCCCTTCAAACTCTAGAGACTCAAGGATGCACAGAAGACTACTCATGCAGCAACGTCAACAAAATTGTGATTAGTTATTTTTATAATAACTTAAATAATAACTCTGTTTCTATCATTATATTATTTTCATGTCGATTGTTATAATAACAATGTTGCCGTGTACTCTAGGTACTCCAATACCTGCTACAGTGTGCAATGGTAGTCCAATTAGTCATCCAGTTTCAGCAACTGACATTATACATACAGTCTAACGATTACCATTATCACCTATGTCTGTTAATGGTATTTTTTTCTATGAATTTTAAGCCGATGCTTACTAATTCCATCTATCTTAAACTATTCAGCATGTATTACTTATTTGTTCATCGTACTCAATGGAATTCGTAGCGAGTCAACACTGTCTGATGGAAGAAACAAACGAAAACAAAGACATCAACCCCTCTCCCCTATACCATACTGTATGTCTGATGTATGTGAACTATTATGACCATACATTGGATCAACCGTTTTATTAGCGGGGATCTAACGCTTCAGTCACTATTTTTACTTTAGGCCTTTTAAATGAGGACACCAGTCTCACTGAATCTGTAGTACTCAACTCGACAAATTATGAATTATTGAAACCCTAAAATATGCCTAAACATGTAAGTTAAATTTAATTTCTTACTCTGTCCTCTATGTACAACTTCTATCTTCCAAATATGAATGCACCAAAGTACACTAATTCATCAATGACAGGTATGTAAAAAGTTATTTCTGCATTAATATAGATTTCTTCATTTGTTAATCATAAATGCTTACAGTTTCTTAACTGTGATATTCTATTCAACAATATTTACCTAAACATTTTTCAGTATCTTCTTCAAACGTTACAGATTTTTTCAGCACAACTGCATACACCAAAGGATTGTTGACTAACAAAATGATCTTCACTTAGTATTAAGATATACAGGTTTAGACACACCATATTTATATTTCATCGAATTCTGCAGGATAGTCTATAGAACTAGACAAAGAGGAGAACACATGTTTTTGTTTATAATAATCATGATTTATTAATATCATGGTTGAAATGTTATTCGCTTATCTTCTCTGCAAAATGAGTATTTTCATTTTATAGTTTTTTCCCATCCATCAACTTACTCCGACATTGGGGACCCCACTTATATATGCCAATACTGTAAGTCTACTATGTGGTATGACGAACGAAATAAGAAATGCAGCAACCAACAAACCCCACGATTTTCTCTATGCTGCTCGATGGGCAAGATTACTTTGGATTTACTCCCTTCACCTCCGTCATACCTACGAATGTTAGTTTTGAATAGAACTTCATCCCAAGCATGAGCTTTCCAATAACATATGAATCTTTATAATTCTATGTTTGCATTCACGTCTATGGGTGGGAAGGTTGATAGGTCATTGAACAACGGTAGAGCCCCAACAATATTCAGATTAATGGTCAAAACTACCATCGCATAGGTAGTTTGTGCCCGGTAGAAGGACAACAACCAAAGTTTGCCCAACTTTATGTGTTCGACACCGAACATGAGTGCCAGAATAGAGTTAGTAGTATGAGGTAATTATCATATTCAATGCTATGAATATCAATCACATACTTGTCATTAAATATTACTGATAGAAAATTTTCTTTCAGCTTTGATGGAAAAATTCTTCAGTCACTTATTAACTTCAATATTGTTGAGAATTTGCAACAAATGCTACATGAAGTCAATGATTTAGCTCAACAGTTCATATCAGAAAAAGATGTCCTTAAACATGAAGATGTGCCGAACATAAAGCTTCGCCTGCTTAAAAGAAGACAAACAAATGAGGCTACACATAACTTACCGACCACTTCTGAAATTTCCATGCTTATTGTCGGTGATATTGAAGACCTAAACCAAGAAGGTGACATCATCATTAAAACCAAATGTGGGGCATTGCAACAAATTGATGAGCTTCACCCTTTATATCTGCCATTACAGTATCCATTGATTTTCCCTGGTGGCCAGGATGGATATGTCGACAACATAATGCATCGCGCTACTCCATTCACAACCAGTGCTAAGCTAAGAAAGGTTACAATGAGAGAATAATTCTCTTTTCACTTACAGTTCCGTTACATTGAAGCATACACTTTGCTATATTCCAGAAGATTATTGCAATAATTTATTGTCGATGCTTACACAATGATTGAGTCTCAGAGACTATCGTATATTCGTTTCAACCAGAAGCGACTGCGGGTCAACCTATACAATGGATTGCAAGATGCATTCCTTCGAGGTGACCGAGAAGGGTCCTCTTGCGGGAAGTGCATCATTTTACCCTCTTCTTTTACAGGTGGTCCAAGATATATGATTCAAAATTATCAAGATGCAATGTCAATATGTAATTGGGCAGGTTATCCAGATTTGTTCCTTACATTTACATGTAACCCCATGTGGCCTGAAATCAGTCGATTTGTTTGAGAAAAGAATCTTCATCCTGTTGACTGTCCCCAATTACTATCTCGAGTATTAAATATAAAAGTTGAACATCTTCTAAAATATTTAATAGAACATTGTATATTTCAGAAATCGAGGGCAGGTAAGCTCATTTTTTATTGTTTAATATGTTTACCTTATAATGTCATTTTTTATAGTTCAGTATGTATACCATAATCGTTCTTTCACATCATCTCATACTAACTAGACGTAACATATTTTCTTTCCAATACAGTTGTTCGAACCATTGAATTCCAGAAACGTGGTTTGCCACATGTCCACATTTTATTGTTTCTTTGTCATGAACACAAAATTTTCAGTTCATCAGATGTTAACAAAGTGGTATCTGCAGATATTCCAGATAAAATTGCCTACCCAAGTCTCCATGAAACTGTTAAAAACTATATGCTCCACGGCCCTTGTGGTAATGAAAAATGCTCTTCTCCTTGTATGAAAATGGAAAATGCTCTAAGTACTTTCCTAAGAAATTTTTTGGAGAAACAACGGTAAATGATGATGGTTATGTCAGCTATCGTAGAAGGGATGACGACAGAACAATCCAAAAAAATGGAGTTGATTAGGATAATCATTTTGTTGTACCATACAATCTAGTTTTGCTACTCAAATATCAAGCCCATCTCAATATTGAAGTCTGTAACCAGTCATCATCTATCAAGTATCTCTTTAAATATATAAGCAAAGGAAATGATCGTGTAACAGCAGCACTATATGAAAGCAACACCAAAGACTTATCTGAAAACACTGTTGACGAGATAAAGATGTATTATGACTATCGCTACATATCACCTTGTGAGGCTGCCTGGCGGATATTCTCTTACGATATACATTTCATATATCCACCTGTCGAGAGATTGCATTATCATTTACTGGGTCAAAATTCTGTGATGTATAGAGATAATGACAAAATAGAAGATGTACTTGCTGATTTAAATGTTGCTGAAATAATGTTCACGTCTTGGTTTAAATCAAATTTGACATTCCCAGAAGGTCAAAGCTTAACTTATGTTGAATACCCAACTAGGTTTGTCTTCCGTAGTCTGGAAAAAAATGGCTTCCTTGAAAATAGGGTTTCAGTATCGGTCGACTCTACTATGTGCCTCCTACCACTGGAGAGCTACACTACCTTCGGATTCTACTAACAAAGATCCGTGGTGCAACAACATATGATGATTTGAAAACTGTCAACAACAATATTTATGGCACTTTTAGGGAGGCATGTTCTGCAATGGGACTACTTGCTGATGACCAAGAATTCATTGAGGCTATAAAAGAGGTCTCATCATGGGGAATGGGCCACTGTCTACAGAGACTTTTTTCAAGCATGCTAATCTCAAATAACATATCTCACCCGGATATTGTTTGGAATGAGACCTGCATTATTCTCTCTGAAGATATCTTATATTCTCATAGACAAAGGCTTCAAATACAAGGTAAACATTGCAATTTATCTACTACTTACTCTTACTACATCATTAATTCAATGTTATATTTTTGTATTTGCTAAAAATCTATTTATTGTTCTGTCAATCAATGAACATGACTAACAATATCAGTGCATATGACAACTGTCACTTTACAAATTCCATGTATCAATTGTTGTAATACCATGTCAAATGTTAACTACGTGATTCTATTTCAGTTATGTCCCATGTGAACAGAAATCTTTTTCTTTTGAATACTGTATACTATTCAACTGTTCCATGTATAACCTGTCATACTTATTTACTTATATGAATAATGCATCTGCACAAATTTTTTTGATTAATGATTAACCGTTTTATATGATTCTATAAATATTTCAATACAGTGGATGTTATACCTTCTTATCCAATAAACAACTCCATATATTTGCACTTCTCTAAACAACATGATTCTTCTTGTATGTTTCTGCACACTTCATACAGTTTTCCATTATTTCATATTATGTTCTGTACATTTTCCTGCACATTTCTATGAAAATACTGCATGTCTGTCCAACATTTATAATTATGATTTGTAAAATGAGAATGCACAGTCATTTGTTTCTGTAGAATGGAGTATACCTTCTATGTTCAAATGATTTAGTAGACCCTATAATGTACTGTCAATGTTTCATTCCATTTATATGTTACAAGTGAATGGTTCTGCTTCTTTCGTACTTATATTGTTTTTTATATTTCAGCACAGTACAAAGAATGATTGAATTGTGCTGTTATGTGTATGTAATGCAGTTAAAATTTATGTCTACATTATTTCTCCAGATTTTTATGAAACTTTCATTCACAATATATGTTATTGCTATCATTAATACTTTTGAGGAACCACCCTGCTTTCTAATGGTGATCAGTACATTGACATATTTTGATGGTCTTATAAATAATTCCTCCACAACAATTTTGTCTTTTCATTTCCTGCTTTCCCGCACAACTATTTACATACTCTACATTTAGTTATCTATTTAATACTACTGATGAACCATCCGGCTATCTAATGCTGAGCAGTTTATTTACATATATCGATGGTACTATACATAATTCCTCCACAACATTTTTACCATTTCATTGCATGCTATCCCGTACATATATTTACTTACTCTACATTTTTTAATTCAATACATACCATTTCATTAATACATCACTTAAATATGTTTCAACTTTTCTTTAGAGTTCACACTTAGTGATGATTAGAGGCAAATGTTTGCTCTGTAAGAAATAGACAACATTTTGCGAAGCAACGGTAGGTCTCTTCAGTGCTTTCCTCCAATGCCTGTTCCTGAATTTGTAATTGGCAGTACTAAAAATCGTTTTCTTGCGGAAGAACTAAACTACAACAAAGATGGTCTTCGAAATGATTACATAAATTTACAAGATATGCTTACCATTGAATAGAATAATGTGATCAATGTCATTTTATCTTCAATATCAACAGCGAGTGGGGGTTTCTTCTTCTTGCATGGATTCGGAGGGACCGATAAAACATTTATCTGGAGAGTACTGACTTCATTGCTACGGTCAGAGAGCAGCATTGTTCTGGCAGTAGCTTCAAGTGGAATAGCATCACTACTTCTTCCTGGTGGCAGGACGGCACATTCGAAATTTCGTAATCCAATCTCTGTTAACAAGAAATTTGTTTGCGATATTCAACAAGGTAGTGAGTTAGCATAGTTATTACATGTTACAAAAATTATTATTTGGGATGAGGCTTCCATGGTTCATAAATATTGTTTTGAGGCTCTAGACCGTACTCTTAGAGACATAATGACAATTCATAATGTCAATGCTGCATATTTTCCATTTGGAGGTATCACAGTTGTATTGGGTGGAGATTTCCGTCAAATATTACCAGTTATACCGAGTGGTAACAGAAATGATATTGTTTTTGCAAGTATTAAGTCTTCATATCTTTGGAAACAATGTAGAGTTTTAACTCTAACATAAAATATGAGATTGCTTTCTGGGACTGCCAATAATGATTCAGATGACTTAAAAACCTTCTCAAAGTGGGTTTTAGATATTGGTGATGGTAACATAGGACAACCTGATGATGGTGGATCTGTAATTCATATTCCAGAATATTATCTTCTTAAATCAACTGATAATGGATTGGAAGCAATGGTAGACTTCACATATCCTGCTTTCATAGATCATTACGATGATGTATGCTTTCTAAAGGATAGAGCAATTCTAGCACCAACATGTGATGTCGTTAAAGAGATCAATGACTACATGCTTTATCTGACAAATTCTGAATGCAAAGACTACTACAGCTCTGATAGTGTTTTCAATGCAAGTTATGATTCTGATAGGCCAGAAAATATATACACCTCTGAGTTTTTAAATGGTATTAATATCTCCAGTTTGGCAGCGCACAAAATTAGTCTGAAGATTGGTGTTCCTGTCATGTTGTTAAGAAATGTGGATCAATCAGTTGGTCTATGTAATGTAACTCGCATGATTATTACACATTTGGGAGACCATGTCATCGGAGAAAAAATAATAACTTGCAAAAATTTAGGGTACAGAGCTTTCATTCCAAGATTAACTATGACACAGTCTGATATTAGATGGCCTTTCAAATTAAAAAGAAGACAATATCCTTTGATAGTATGTTATGCTATGACTATTAATAAGAGTCAGGGACAATCTTTCTATTCAGTTGGGTTATTTCTACGCAGCCCTGTTTTCTAGCATGGTCAATTATATGTGGCTGTTTGTAGAGTAACCTCACCGAATGGTTTGAAAATAATAGTAGATGATATGCATAACACTGCTGCTGACTGCACACACAATATTGTCTACAAAGAAATATTTGATAACCTGTCATAGGTATCCATTTAATTTAACTATTCATCTATTATATTATTCATGTATTGTAGTCTCTGTAAATCTGTTGCTTCTTTATGTTATGATTGTGTAATCTTTCTAAACGAATTATAAATGTACAGCATAAAACAATTATGTCCAGATTAATAACCCCATTGATTGAGATTTCAGCAGAGTCAAATAAAACTCTAAAGATACATGTTCATGTGTTGAACATGTGGTTCAATTCTTCATCAAAAAACACCAATAATATCGTCGCTATCGATTTCTTACTTGGAGATATACAGGTCGGTGTTTCTAACAACACATTATTTTTTTTAACTTAATATAGTGCAATATATTCATTTACATCTATGTCTTCTATGAAATATTATATCTCAATTACAAACACCAATATATTTACTTTTCTCAGGGAACTAAGGTACAATGTTCAATTACGAACCATCAACTTATCTCTAAGTTCAAAGATCTTTTGCGTGAAGGATTATGCTATTACAATCAGAACTTTCAAATTGCTCCAAATCAAGGTTGTTACTCGGCAACTCAACATGCATGCCGATTTTTTTTCACTTCAAAAACATTTCTTCGTCCATCAGATGCACAGCTCCCACTGTTCATTTTTAATTTCACATCATTTAATGATATTTCTGATAGAATTGTACCTGAAGATAACTTAATAGGTATAATTCCATTACAGTACATTGATATACTTCTGCATTATGTATTTACATAGTCATCAATATACTTTTTTCCAAGTTAATCTAATTCACCTACATTGATATTCCTTTTCTGTTTTATGGTTTAGAAATCATTGGGCTACTGCGAAACTCCCAGCCACTACAATCAATGTGCAATTCCAGCCTTAGGATGCAGATTCTACTTGAGGATGAAAAGTGATTTAAAATTTTTATTATTGTTACATGGAAAACTGATATAAAATTAACAAATACTACCGTTTTTTAGCTTACAGAGGTCTGCAGGTACAATGCAGCTTATGGGGAAATTATACTACTGACATGTCAGCTTATTTGGAACAACAGAAAGACTCACCAAACATTTTAATCTTACAACTCGTCCAGGTTAAAAAATTAAGCAGTACGATATCTTTCCAAAACATACCAATTTAGTGTTTGTACATCAGTTTTTTTGATGTATCATCAATTTTAAGTTGACTAAAATTGATTGCATATAATTTACAGGATCTGTTATTGTAACTACTACTATTCAAGAAACAATAATTTTGTACAACCTGGACATTGAAGAAGTTGACAATTTTAGAAACAGGTTAACTATGTACTGTTAATATGTCAGTATATTTTCTTCTCTGGTATTCAATGTTCATTGATATAATTAATTATTTTATTCTGTTAATTTTTTTCCAATATCGCATGTCTCTAGGTTTGGGTTCATAGCGCCATTCCAGTTACATAGTCCACCGTCAACTAATCCAGACCCTTCTGCAGAAGTACTATATTGGAATAATAAAAAATACATTTCGGATGTAAAAATGTTTGAACAGGTAATAACTATGTACTTACTTTTCATATGTCACTTTTTAGTTACTGTTGCCTTGAAATTATTTTTTGTTTTATTTAAAATTATTTGTTATACGCAATCTATTGTATCCTACAAGATGCTTAATTTCAGCAACAGTAAAAAAAATTCAAACCACCCACAGCTGGTTTTATGATTCCTGTGACTCTTGCATGAAGAAAGTTCATGAATTACATGGAAAAATATGGTGCCATAAATGCAAAATACCTCCTAATACTACCTCAGCAAGGTCAGCAACTCTTTCATTTGTCAATATTCAGATATTTCAAATCGGTGATACTTATAGGATACACTATCTTCCACTAATTATGCATTCTTATAAATACAATTATCAGATTTAGGGTACAACTCATGGTTTCAGATAAGACATCCTCATTTTCAGTAGTTCTGTTCGACAAACAAGTTATGCAGTTCATACATGAAACAGCTGAAATCTTAAGAACTTATCTCATACAGGTAGGAGCATCTATTTATAGTTTGTGAACCTAATTTCTGCTATATATCTACTAACAATTTTTAACATTTTTAAATTAGGATGATGATGAGTTTGGTTTCCCTCAACAGTTGGAAATATTCAAGTCAAATAATTTCTTATTCTCAATTGATGTAACTACGTTTAATATTCAAAACCGTTATCATTCATTTGAACAGAATAGCTACAAATTTCTATCTATCTGTGATAATGATATTTACGTTCGTAGATTCAGTCAGACCTTAGACCAAAAAGAGGTGGTAAATTTCAACACTATAAACTTACTATACCACTTTTTATATCCAACTTATTTCTTCTCTTTCAGTCAACACAGACAGATCAGAGCAGTGGGTCTTCAGAGTTTGGTACTCGGATTGAAAATATTACGGTGCATTTTATTTACATTTTTTCAATTATTGTAATACAAAACCTAAAACACCTCGCTCTAATACTTTTTCCTGCCATCCATTATAGAAACTTCATGAATCTAGGTGTTCTACTTCTTAAGATATCACAGGATTAGCTGTCTCGGTCTCGGATGTCTCATCTACTCAGGTAAAAAAACTTTCCTGGAATTACAATTTTACAATTTCCATATTTATTGAATGACAATCATTCTTATTAGACTCTATTTTAATATGTTTTACCATTTACACATATCTGTGATGGTTACCTACATATTAATGTCCAATTGTTCTACATGTAGAAAAACCTCTTGTCTGATTTTGAAAATGAAGATGAAATTCAACATAATGTGAAGAGATGTGAAGACAACCCGGGATGATGAAGTAGTGATACTCCCCTCGACGTGCCATATATGGATAAGTGAGCACAAGGGGATTGACTGAATCAAATAACTGCTAATACATGAGTCTACCGAGGCCGTTTATTGGGCATTTTCCTATCACCATATGTACTGTTAATGACCTATCTGCAGATCTTGCCAACCTGGTTCCCTATAACTGTTGTCAAACATTTTTGTATTACTAGAACACAATTTCATTTATCCTGCCATCTTTTTGAATATGTCAGACGTTTTGTTCGTTTCAGGACATTGATTATATTTTATGTAATCCTTATATTGTTCTGTTCCCATCTCTCTGAGTGTATATTTCTTTTACTTCAACTATTCATATTTTCTATTTCTATATTTCATTTTAAGAGAATGTTAAATTCAGCAAGTGCAGTTTACCTTATTATTGGAATATAGACATAGGATATTAGTTACAATTTTCCGGGTACATTGGAGCTTCCCCAATACTTAGATATGTGTTCATGGATCCTGTTTAATGATGCGATGTCGGGAACCTTTCCATCATTTGTTGGTTAAGGTGATAAAACATGTGATCGGGCTACAGTTTTAACAACACTATACACGTACTCTAAAAACATAACCCATTATAACTATTTCTTTTAACAGTAGATTCTTCACTGTAAATTATTATTAGAGAATATTTCACCATGTGACTGTCGAGATGGAACACACAGCTTCTAACAATAAAGCATGCTTCATGAAGATTAGGCCGGAAAGAGTATCATTCCTATATATAGGTATGTATCTAATTATTATTTTTAATTTTATTTCATGTTCTTGTCTGCATGCGATATTTTTGGTTTATTGCATCACCCTCATTATAGGTTTTCCAAATCAATTTCAATTATTTAAAAGGTGGTTATTTTATAACGGCTTGAATTGAACTTGATCTACATGATTGGTAAGCCCATTTTGTCCAGTTTTTAGGCATTTTAATGTAATTTCTTATCTTTTAAAATGTCTACATATCCTGGTTATTTTCATCAATCATTTTTTTAGATTGGAAAGGTGGTGATTATTTTCAGGTTGAAATTGAACTACATCTACAGGATTGGTAATATTTTACTGTGTGGACAAGAATGGAGTCATCTTCGGGTTATATTGGCATTCATGTCATTCATCATCTTTTTCTTGAGATGATATTTCAAATTATGCCAATCCTTTTTTAGTTTTTCACTTCCTACTTCTATGGCCAGATTCTACATGCAGATTTTTATAACAAAATTCTTTTAGTGTGGTTAGTATTTGTTTATGTGATGCCACCTATTTTGTGCTATTTTGTTTTTGAACATTGATATCATTTACAATACATTCATATGGAATAATTTTTTTTCTATTCTTATAAATATCAACGATGGATATGTACTCTATTTCGGTATTGTTTTGATTGTATTTTATTATGGAGTTTTATCTCTCGTTTGTATTGGTTTCATTCTCACATTGATTTCACAGCAATAATGTCATGGGGATAACATGAGGCAATTAAATTGAAAGTCCTGCAATGTTATTGATTTTTGTTTTTATTTGTGCACTATTGATCTATGAAGATCACAGCCCAGGGACTTTAGGAGTAAGCTGCAATAGGGACTCTGGAACTGCTACAACTAATAAAAATATATCATCTACTCAGGTACATGTTTATTTCTTTCAATGTCTATAATTTAAATTATAACTGTTACTTTTAATAGTAGATTCGTCACTATAAATTATTATTACACAATATTTTACTGTCTGACTTTCGAGATGGAACACACAGCTTCCAACAATAAAGCATGCTTCATGAAGAGTAAGCCAGAAAGAGTATCATTCCTATACATAGGTATGTATCTTATTATTATTTTCATCAATCATTTTTTAGATTTGAAAGGTGGTGATTATTTTCTGGGTAAAATTGAACTAGATCTACATGATTGGTAATATTTTACTCTGTGGACAGAAATGGAGTCATCTTCAGGTTATATTGGCATTCATGTCATTCATCATCTTTTTCATCAGATGATATTTCAAATTCACCCAATCCTTTTTTAGTTTTTCACTTCCTACTTCTTGGAATCAAATATGAGATGCAAATGTGTTCATTATGAAGAAGGTATTATAGGGAGCACTTTTCTCCATTCTCAATCAAGATCAAAATCATGAAGGTTAATTATTAATCAGCATCCCATGTTTCTGCAATTTTTGTTTGTCTATTACATATTTTTAAGTGATTTGAGTACCCCTACAGAACTAGAGGTTTGTGGATTTTTTTTATTATAGCTTGACATTGAGATATTTTTTTAAAAAAATAGTATTTAATGCATGCATCTTTTAATTTCTTTTAATTATACAATCTATTGCTTATGTTTTCCATGGAAATCAATTGCAGGGCAGGGGAGTAGCCCTAAATAATGTGCAACCATTTCCTAGATTAATTAGTACTAGTAATTTTGGGTAAGAATAATATTAATTTTTAATTATTATATTACCCAATAAAAAAACATTGCTGCTGTTTTATAATTTAAACCGAACTGTCATCGGAAATTCCAGACTTTCTTTCAACCAATACTTAATTGTCAATCTGCCATAATTCTTGAATTTAATGATGGGTTGATTTTCAAAGATGGATTTCTATACAAGAAACACTCAATTTAGTAGATAAACTATTGGGTGTTAATCAATCATTGGAGGATACTGACAATTTTCATGACTTCTGTAACATTTATTCCAGTTTTGGCCTCTAACAAATGTGTTGTATTCTAGGTTTACATAATCGCAGCTGATCTATGGTTATAGAGGATATTCTGTGTTTATTGTGGTATTTCACTTTTAGATCTGTAACTTATTATATGTTATAGAAAATATTAATCTATGACTTCATTGTGTTTCAACTCTTAATGTATAGGAAATCAGGAGAGGTCTAAAAATTGCAGTTATTGGGATCTACAACAACATCGACAAAGATATTCTGGTACCCTATTACATCATGTATTACAGTTTGTTGCATCAAATTTCTTCTTTTTCAATCCATTTCATATAAATATTATGTCACACATGTTATTATTTTTCTCTGCTTTTCATAATTATCAATCAGTGAAACTATTTTTTTTAAATATTATAGGTTTGATACACGAATAGTGGTCACGGGTTTTGGGATGATGCAACTCTAGAACAACTATCACATTTCCTATGATTGTAGATATTTCTATCATCTACATATTTGTAGAATGTGGTTTGTTGATGTGGCATTCTAGTGACTTGCGAGTTTTTTTCTAGAAAAATTTTGAATTTTTTTAATCACATTTTATTTATTACATTCAGATTTCTATCTTAATAAATGACTCCATATTGTTCCTTCTTTTCCATAATATGTACCACTTAATTTCAGTTTTAAAATTTTCCAATTATAATATGATTTATTATGTTTCAAAATTGGTATTCCATTATTGATAATATGAATATTATTATAGTGCCGTGCAAATGCACAGGCGGAGTACTGGTATAGTACAATACAGAGTCATTAATATCTATATAAAATTAATATTTACAAGGTTATGTTCATGGAATCCCCTATTCTAATTAACTTTAAACCTCTACAAACATATATTTTCTAACACAGATCATGTGAAAATTTTTATATCATTTTATATCTTTTTAAATGGTAAATATTTTACTTTTTGATACAATTAATTATGAATTCTTTAACAAACCATTATTTTATAAAATATAATTTTATGATATCATTTCATTTATTAATTGTTTCATATGTATATATATAGCATAAAAATTTCAATTTTACACCTAGTAAAAATGTTTATACATTATAATTATCATTATTCATTTTCAAACTGTGAATTTTTAGTATATCATTGAATGAATTTTTGAAATCTTAGCATATTATATCAATCAATAAATAAAGATTTATTACTTAAAAACATTAATAACACCATATAGATCCTAATAGTATTTGGTAGATATCATATATACATTATTTAATATATTCCCATTATATAATACTATTGTGATATCCATTTTGTATATTTTATAATTATATATTAAATCTATCAAAATAAAAACATACATAAATTTTATTATCATAAATATATTTACGCTCCCTCTTAAATTAAGATAATTTTTAATTTCACTATGTTACATATATAGGATTAGACACTTTTATCTTTTCCATTACTATTTTGTAAATCCAATTACCTTATTTTGGTTTTAACCCTTTGAGGTGGATCTTGAAATTTCATAACATAGTTTAGGTTCTGGGAGTCTATCATAGAATTATTGTCCTCTTGATATTTCTTAGTACTAAATACTGAAATACCCTATTTTATGGAAGTACATTCAAACATTATTGATGATATTAAATCATTACCTAAATTATGTTGTCTATAGATCAATGTATGTTTATGAAACCTAACAAACAATTAAGGATATTTCTAATTATTAGTTTGTTTAATATCAAAATCCTTATGTGTAATAATCATAGTTTTCATCCTAGAATCATTACTATTTTATTTTTGTTTAAATTCATGAAAATTTGGTATATATATATTAGGTCCTTGTGAAAATTTAGAGACTAAAAAATTCATTACATGAAATTTTTTAAAAATTATAAATCTATTTTAGTAATTTTTTCAATAGGTTAAAATATAAATTTATATTTTATAGATGATCAAGTAATTAAATTTCTTGTATTCATCTTAGAATATTTATTTTAACATAGCGTTTTAATATTATAATATTTTGTGATAATTATATTCTGGGTATAATATAGATTGATATAATTTTCTTATTTATTAAATTATTATAATTACAATATATGTTTTGATAATTTATTATTGAAAGAGATAAATTAAATGAAGGAAGTTGGATGGGATACCATATATAGGGACTTCGTCATCAATCCATATAGATACTACCGTATGTTTTATCCCTAACATGAATCCAGTTATCATTTATGACTTTCTTGGAGTAAATTTTATCCTAAGCGAACTCAAATAACACAGTGGGAAACATTAATTTGTGATTAACCATTATAATTCAAAAAAGCATCATGACATTTTGTATCTTCATAGGTTTCATGATTTTCACATCACGATCCTTCAATAAACATTTTTTAGGATTATTAATGACGTTTTAGGTTTAGTTCATAACATATCATATGGAATTTTTATCCCCATAAATTTTTAATTCATTATCTATGAGATGCTGAATTGTAAAGGGATTTATTTTGTACATTAGTGTTTATCAACACATTTCATATTCATCTACTCAGTTGTTCATTAAACTTCTATATATTGTTTTATCTTCTTTTAATTGGAAATTGGATGTGTCTAAATATTATTTCGGTGCCTTTAAAAAATTTAATCCTAAAAATTATAAAAAAAATATATTTGTAATTATCTTTCTACTAATAAAAGAATAAAAACAATGAATCACCATTTAATTTAAAAATTATATATCTAATGTAACATTTTCAATCTAACTCCTAACATTATAAGTATCAAATTTTAAGTTGTGTATCCCTATTTAAAAAGAATAATCAATGGATCTAGTTTTTTTATTTATGAAAAGTAAAATTTAATGCTTATCAAACAGATAATTACAATAAAAGGAGAAAACAAATTTAAAATAATCATGTTAGAAGTGTTAAAATATTTTAATACAAAACATATTTTTGTTATAATTTTCATTAAAAAATTAAATAATTTTAGTAAAAAATGAATACACTTAGCATCCTTTTGGCATAAAAACATGTGTTAGTGAGGAATAAAATGTCCTATATATTTTCTATGTGGATTCAAATGATCTAATAGAATATGTTTTTTAAATATGGGAAGTAATATACTTAATCATGGTTAGGGATCATAGGGTTTTATTATTAGATTCTTTATATACTTTCTATAATCTTTTTTAACCAACATAAATGACTCTACCACTCATCATTCCTTGGTTATGGAAGAGTTGTTCACTGTGGTAGAAATAAAAAATAATAATAACAAATTATAAACAAATTATTATACCCATCATAAACTTGATATGTATATAGAGGTGATATCAATGGAAGTAGTGTCACCCTAATGATGGTGGATAACAATCAATGTTTGTATGTCTCTAGAAGGAATTCAATAGTTGGTGTAATAGGGTAAATGTAATTGATTATAACTCAGTGAAAAAAAAATAATGTTATTGAATGGTTTTAATGAGGTTTAAATTAGTTGTTTAAAAAATGATGAAATATAAGTTTATGTCTTTTGGGGTTAAAAATAATCTAGTAGACATCACATTCTATTCCGTAGAAGAAGTAATGCATCCTATTCCAATTGAATATAGTTGTGTACATGAACTGAGATAAAAATGTAATGAGAAATTTAATTTCCTTATATTTCCTATTGAATATGAGTGTTACTAGTGCCTAAAGTGAAGTATGGATGAATGAAAATTCATAGGATAGAGAGATATAAAAATCTATTTTTTACATATTCCATATAATCATGTAAAATATTAATATGAATAAGTTCTGATAATATATTTTTTATCCTCTTTTATTACCTCATAAGTTATATGGTGAAGAAATTTATCTATTCCATGACATAAATTTGTCTAATTTTATTATTGATGTTGAAGTAGAAGGATCATGGAATAGATATTTTGAAAATTAATTTTATCATTAATGATGATTACACATCAATTAAGATGTTAGGGCATAATAACTTCATTTAAGGTGAAATTATGATTAAACACTATAGAATAATTACATGATTTCTATGTATTTATTTTTTAGTGATTCCTTTTTTCATTATACATTGCAATTAACTCAATCAAATGTTTAATTTAAATAGTAAATTTCATAAATTTAATAATTATTTTCAGGATTTTTAGGTTATTTATGAAAGGAAAATTTAATATTACATATAGTTATACACTAATAAAATTGTTCTCCTTACTTCTCATAATGTAAATCCTTCTTATATAAATTAATTTTATAAATCCTTGGAAAATCATATAGATAATTAGTTCACTAATGAAGGGTGGATAATGAGGGATTTTATATTAAGGTGTTTTATATTGGAATATATAAATCTCTATTCATTATAGTATATGTTATTAAATAATATTCCTTATTTTTTTTTAAATGTAAAGACCCAAAAATTCTGTGGATTTTTCTTCTTCTTAAATACATGGGAATTTTATGAGTCTGCAAAAAAATACGGTGCATGATTTCGAGGCCTGGTGTGCCCAGAATCAATTTTTGAAGTTATGTTTGGGTACGTTCAGTAAACGTATGAGAAGGTTTTTATAATATTTGAACTGGTGGTATGAATTGAAATCTGAGGGCACCGTTGAACTCGCAGCACCGATATTCGATTAAAGATTCTTTCACTTCGATGGCAGTGAGTCAAGAATAAAAGATAGTTTTTGGGTTTTCATGGAAAATAATAAAATAAATAGAGCTTCACTTTATTTTTATTTTAGCAGCCATGTGGGTGTTTGGAGGTGGGTCCCATAGGATCTATAACCTCCTTATAGAGGTTGGAAGTGGGGACTACTAGGCCATAACCTCCCATGATAGGTTATGATGGTGTGGACCACCACACCTCAACCTCCCATGTGGGGTTAATGTGGTGGGGACCACCCGAGACCACATAACCTCCCAATTTGAATAATATAGGTGGGGACCATCTGACCCTTATTAATGGGAGGAGAGGAAAATCTGTCAACTCCCCTCATTAATGAGGGGGAACCCCTTGACATCCTCTACCATTTATGGTTTCACCACCTCCCCATTAGTTCCTTGTGTCAAATTTATGAATTAATTAAGGGGACCTAAGGTAATTAGTTCCACCATTGTGAATTTTAAACCCAATAATCTAAAATAATATATAATCTATTATTTATCATTTGGGGTGGAATATTGGGTAGTGGAGATCATGGGAGAAAAAGAGTTATCCAACAAAGAACCTCGTCTCCCAATGAAGAATGAAGAACATGTTCTTCCAACAAAGAACTCTAGAAATGATCTCATTTGATCCTATTCCTCAGACTCCTACCAATGTGGAGTGTCTTCCACGACTGACATGTGAGCTCGGGATTGGAAGTGTGTGGTGGACGTGAATAACGACAACCTCCTTCACCTTCTTTCCGTAACTTCATCCTCAAACAACGATCAATGATGGGATTTTATTTTATGTATGATATTATTCCTATGATTCTTACCTTGTAAAAAAATAACGCGGAACAACTTATTATCAAGTTGATCTGTGAATGTTTTTCCCTGTGGGTTGGGAATATATTTTTGACGAGGGTTGTGGGAAATGATGTTTTTAATTATCCTCCATATCTTCTTTTTTTGAGACACTTTATACCACACTAACATGGAGGGTGCATGCCAAACAAACATGTCTTGACCCCTCTGCTGCTCTTCTTTATTGATGTGTTCTATTTAATGACCCAAAGTTTTATTAATGGAAATCCCTCTTGATCTAATTAAATCTCTCTATATGTTTATATAAAATGTCAACTTCTTTGGTTTTATGTTAATAATTTTGATCGTTTCTAATATAGGTGTTGAACAGTGATCACATGATTAGTATAAATATAGGGCTTTAACAAATCCAATTTACCCAGACAAAAGAAGTGATGGTGTCCTTGGGCTTTGCTCTTGACCAAGCCCAAGCTGAGCTTCATCATGTCAAGCTTGAACGGGACCGTCTATGAGAAAAGTAGAAGTTAATAGAGATTACCACTCGAGAAATGTTATCCAAGCCACACCATGAGTCTATCACCATCACACACCTTACCCATTGGTCTTATGCGGCTGTTTTAAGGGGTTATGTAACATTTCAATATTACTATGTTCATGTACAATATTTTATATATATAAAAATGTATATATGTTCTTGTCATCATTGACACATTGTAAATAGTTTTTAAAGTACAAATAGTGTTTTTAGTTATTATTTAATTAAGAATTATATTTTATTAAATTAATGGATTTTTTAATAACCAAGGAAGGACCGCAGCGAGGGCGACCACAGCGAGATTCTCCGGTAACCCTACGACGATGGCGGCCGCCATGACCCCTTCCTCCTTCGGGGGGGAGGGGTCTTCTCCTCCAACTCAGGTTTCAGGTGATGCGCAACAAAAGTTTAGGGATTGCTTTGGATCCTCGCCAGAGGCGGGGTTTTTCCTCCCCAAAATCGAAGTCTCGCCGAAGGTACCTGGTAGCGTTTCAGTTCAACCTATTGTTCCAGTTTCAGTGAATGAATTCCACGAAGCCTCAGCGTTACTCTCCTCAGCTCTGATCGTGAGGTTTTCAAGGCGGCGACCTCTTGTGGAACTTTTCGACAAAGAGGTCAATATAGATTGGGGTTTGAAGCACCGAGCGTTGGTAAGTATTCTGGGTCCGCGTCAGTTTCTAATATTGTTTGCTGATGAGGAGGATTTGGGTCGAGCCTGGTCGAGGAAGAGAAAACCCTTTTGTGGCCTCCCGTTTCACTTACTTCGCTGGTCCTTTGAGGCGCATATGAATTGTGTCTCCCCTTACATGGCAATTTGGATTCAGTTTCCTGGACTACCTTTGCCATTTCAGAACATTGGGTTGCTGAGGTGAATCGGTAATTCGATAGGGCGTTTTATATGTAGCGATCGAAGAACAGCTTCTATCTCCCATCCATTTTCGGCTAGAATTTGTGTTGAAATGGATCTTTCAAGGTTGCCACCGGAGCATGTCTGGATTGTAGTGGAAGAAGAATACAGGTATGCACAATCGATTTTCTATGAATCATGGACCCCTTTTGGTTCATTTTGTTACAGACAAGGGCATGATGGACACGGCTGCTGAAGGAGGCCCATGGGTGTCCAAATCTCTGAGGTTCCTGCTGTATTAGTGGAGGTCCCCTCGAGAGAGGGTGCGGCCACCATTAGAGCTGTGCAAGGCAGTGAGCAGATTTCACCTGCAGGCCTTCCTCAGGATGGTCATGCTCCTTCAAGGTTAGATGGGGTCACTAACACGATGGTTCAGGGGGTATCTTCAGGGGAGGTAGAGGATACTTTTCCAACTGTTGTTCTAGAAGTTCAGAAACAGAGCTCTGTCAACCCGTGTACAAACTTGGGAGTGCAGGTGGAAGTGAATGAGACCAGGAGGAAGGAGGCCATGGCTGGAGTGGTGGTGGCTACCCCTCCAGAGGAACCTAGTATAATGAACTGGGAAAATGGTAATTCCAATTGACCGAACCATGATGCTCCAATTACTAGTCATGGCCGGGACATTGATGGGTCCAATACTTTCCAGTTTATGGGCAGGGGACGCGAGAACCATCGGGATTATGGTGAGCTTGAGTTCCCAGGTCAGAACACTTCACCCAGTTTGAGTAAGTTCAGAGTGGATGTGGCTATCCCTTGCTCCTCAAACCGGTTTGCTACTCTGGATGTTTCAGAGGTTGGAGCGGCTCATTTGAGGGAAGATGAACAAACCCCTTGCCATCAATTTACAGAAGGTGACATACCAAATAGTAGTGGTTGTTCTAAAATGATAGGTGGACAGTCTGGTGGTGGTGAGGCCGACCTGGAGGGAGTCAGCATGATCTCTTTGGATCAGGTGACTGAAGAGGCTCCTCAAATGAACAATTTGAGTTGAAAAAAGAGGAGGGGGGAAGAAAGACTACTCCTTGCTTCCCCCACCTTTGGAGACCCGTTCTGAGAAGAAATTATTGGTGCCTCTCCCCAACGCGGTGAAAGAGGATCCCCAGGCCACAACCATGGGGAATGTCAGTGACATGGAATGTTCTGCTGGGAATATAAGGACTAGAAAGGAACCCATACTTTTTTCTGAGGAGGTTATGGTAGAGGAATTTTTGTATGTTGATATTCCACAAGAAGAGGCTGACATGATGGGAAGAGCTGTTAGAGTGGAGGTCGACCATGAACAAGCAAAGTGGATTGACAAGCATGATTTGATTTTAATGAGAGGATTCAACGACAAGAAAATTAGCAAAGAAGATTATATCAGAACTTGGGATAAAATGGAGAACCGTTTGGAAGATGTTATTGGAGAAGATCATAAGGCCGAGGTATGGTTAATGCATTGGAGTCTCTACAGGGAAGAAAACAATAATAGGCTAAAGTTGTGTTTTTGTAACATATCCTTTTCCTATGAGTCCTCGCCCCCGGTCTGATTTGGGTAGTGCAAGTTCGACCCCCTCATCGGGCTGGAGCACTCCACCATTTCCTTTACAGGTCACTTGGGATATGGTTGTTTTGGAGGGATGGCAACATCGGGAGGGACCATGATTGCATGGGATCGCCGAGTGTCCATCTTAGGGATGGTGGCTGTTGTTGTTGCGTGTATGTGGTAGTTCCTATTCCTTCCGGTCTTTGATTGGGTTTGTTTGGTTATTTTGTTGGACCTTCTCGGTTTCTCACTTTTTTCCATAAAAGTGTTTCCTTAATAAAAAAATATATTTCTGAGAAAAAAATGATCTTATAATTTTATGAATGCAATTATAATTTTTATTAAGATTTGAAAGTCATTTTTTTCAAAACCTGTGAATTTTCGATAAATATTGGTTTTTATTTTAAAAGTGAAAATTAACATATTTAAAAAATTATTTAGATAAAATAAATGTTATTTCTGGAATCAAAATGTCGAAATTATCCAATGGTGAATTTTTCATAAATTTCTTGAGACAGTCAAATTTTTGGGTAAAAATTAAATACGGTTTAAATATATAATGTTTTTTATGACATCATAATGACCCAATAGTGATGTAATAAAATACTATAAGCTTTATTTTCGGCCAATATATGTTTTACCATTAAAATATTGTGATATTGGGTTTGTTTGACCTACTTTTAAAAGAATTAATGGTCCCCTCAAGACTTATTAAACATATTGTCTTTTTAAATTATTTTCCATGGGAGTGTGACTCACATCCACATAAGCAACCCTATTATTATAAGAAGTTCAGACATTGGCCTTATAAAATATTTTTTTCCTCTTCCCTTTTCCGAAAACCATGGGCAAAAACCATGGGATGGTTTTTGGTTTGGATTAATTTAACATAAGGGGTCCCAAACCTAAATAATAAAGAATTCCCTCACCTTTCCTATATAAACCCACCCAAGATCCCACTTCCTCCTCACTTAAAGCCTTTGGAGTTCATCCAACCTCTTCCCTACTCTCTCTATAATCCTCTCAAGGTGCCCCAAGATACCAAGAATCCTCTCACAAGCCTCTCTCTAGCCTTTGGTAGCACACTTCCAAGTAAGGGGTTTTCTTCCATTCTCATTTTGTCCAATTTTCTTCATATTGTTATGCCCTTTTAATTTCAATTATAAATGCTGGGGTATGGTCTCACACCTCCCCCATAATTCCCTATTATTGTTTTAATGATGGGAGACCCCTTTTTCTCTCATTAAATTCCTCTCATGTACACCCGTTACTATGCTGAAATTCCGAAAGGAACTTCTCTCTCCTCATTTACATTCAAGCAATACTTTTGTATCATGATTCTAAATTCAATTACAATTGTTGGTAAAGGTATATATATGACCTCCTTGCTGTCCATTACATGTAAATATGATGAGTAACCCCTTTTTCTCTCATCAACCATTTTTTATGAATTCTTATGTCACGCCGTTACGCTGACGAAATTGTACCGATTTTCTAAGCCAATGCCGTTGTGTAGTGAATACCATGCCCATTTATCCATCAAGGGTATTCACCTTTATGCATATTTACTTATTTATTATAAAGATTCATCAATGAATTCCACATTCTTTTATCATGTAATAAATGATTATGTTTTTTGAATCCATGTTTTATGATCCATGTGGCACACTTATGCATGAAATGAAATGTTTAAGAAGGGTGTGCCCTTATAGCACTCCAATGCATTGTGTAAAGTATAGTATCATGATACATCATGTGAAATGAGTGTTGAATCATTCTAATTAAAGTGCAATGAGGGTTTACTCGTGCTTCATATGCAATGAGGATTTACTTAAGCTCCATGTGCAATGGGCCTTGGCTCATGAAAATTCCATGTTAAGTGTTGTTGCCAAATTTCCATGTTATGATTATCATGCTTTATCATGCCTTTATGTTCATATTTATATTGTTCTCTATTTATATTCCTAATTTCTAACATGTATTTTACTCCTCATGTTATTCCATGTGTATTCCCTTACTGGGATTTATAGCACACCCTTTTCTTATGCATGTCCCCAAGTTATCCCATGAAATGTTATGTACGAGGGAATGTACTGTTCTTGTAAAGAAGTTTTCAATAATGATGTTTTATTTCATGTTTCAAGATTTTATGTAATGATCCTAAGCCCCAAAGACACTAAACCTCTTGATCTTCATTGTTGTATCAAGTGAAGTTTTATGTAATAAATCATGTTTACATTTGTATTAAAAAGCAGAGTTGTTATAGTTGGTATCAAATGATAGGTTTAGTTATTTTTGGGATTAGGATTAGAAAACCCTAGTAAAGCATTAGAGACAAGACTAAGTATAATAAAAACATCCCTATGTTTTTTTAAGTATTGATTAAGTGGTTTATCAAGCGAATACATCCCTGTATGGATACGAGCAGGTAGAGACAGCTCTGGCACATATGTATCCTATGGGTAAAACCTGAAAACACCACTTTGAGCTAGACTCGAACAGGAACGGGTGCACAACAACGGGACTTTCTACACTCTTGGTTACAACACTCCCGAGGGATATGTTTTGATAAATTCACAAGCTTAGTATGAACCCTTATTAGGGGAATTAAAAATAAATTCCCCAAAGAATTTATGTTAGAAATTAGATCATGAAAATCCTAGATTAAAGCCTATAGACTCATGAGTTAAGGAAATAAAAGTTTATTTATAAGTAATCAAAAATTTTCTTTGGATTACCCTTTATGTGTTACCCATAACTTTTCTTTTATTCCATCCAATGGCCGGTAATAGGAGGACTCGGGCTAACAACTGATGTGATGATCAGTTTGATGACTATACTAATGAGATGCTCAATCCAATGGGAGCGGGAATCACGAACTTTGTCACACTTATCTTTTGGCTAACTCAATTTTTTAATAGAAACATAGGTCAAGAAGAACGTTCAACCCCCCCTAAGAAAGAACAAGTCACTATCGAGATCTTCATGAGACAAAGGCCTCATAATTTTAGTAGATCATCTGATCCCACGATCGCTAAACAATTGATCAACTCCTTTGAAATGATCTTCTCCATCCTTAAATGTTTTGAAGAAGATACGGTTCTCCTGGAGGCTTATCGTATGGAGTGTGAAGACAATAAATGGTGGACGTTGATCAAAAATACGAAGCATGAGGAGGAGATCGAGAAATTTGAATGGATGGATTTCCAGAAGATATTTTTCAATAAATATTTTTCGTGCACCCTCTGGATTAAGATGGAAACAGACTTCCTTTACCCAAATCAAAAAGACGAAGAATCTATTGGAGAGTACAAGGAAAACTTCACAAGGCTTGCATGATACGGTTCTGGCTTTTTCGTTACCCCCGAATTCAAAGTTGGCCACTTCTTTGGTGGGCTGAATCCTAGCCTGCAGAAAGCATTGACGATCCGTGACTTCGACAACTATGAGAAAATTGTCCGATGTGCCCTCAAGGTCAAAATAAAGATCGGAGAATCACAGGGGTATCATGTGGATAAGAAGCATAAGGTGGACTTGAATGTTGGTGGTCTGATGTATAAATCCAATGGTGCTAAGAAGATCCATCACCCCACTTGCCAAAAGTGTGGAAATAAGCACCCTGGAAATTGCCTTAAGGGGACGATGAAATTCTTTAGGTGTGGAAGAAAAGGGCACCTAGCTGTTAACTCTCGGCAAGAAAGACCCGTTGCTGTGACAGAGGAGAGGAACGCTTTGTTCAAACCTCAATGCGTTGTTCAATGCTAGAAATGAAATGAAACGGGGAATTATTCAAAGTAGTTCCATAATCCAAGGGTTTTCGGAGGCAATCAACAACCTCCAAGGCATCAAGGAATAGATTTTTCGATCACTTCTGCCGAAGTGAACCCCAAAAATGAAGTGGTGACAGGTACGCTAGTTATTCATTCAAGAACAGATAACGTACTTTTTGATCCAGGTTCTACGCATTCTTTTATATCTCGAAAGTTTAGTAGAAAAATACTTGGACCACCACAAATCATGGAAGTGAAGATGTTGGTGAGTACGAAAAATGGGGCAATCATTCCATCCCATGAATATAAGTCCTCCCCTATTATAATCTGTGGATTTAATTTCCTGGTGAACCTCGTCATACTCCCTCTGGTGGAATTTGATGTAATTATTGGCATGGATTGGCTTTCCTTATATAGAGCCAACATAAATTGACGGGAAAGGGAAATCACACTCCATATGGGGAATCGACCCCCAATTATTTACAAGTGTAATGAGGAAGATGAATATCCTTTAGCTCCATCATCTCATGAATGGATATTAAATCCCTATGAGCACACGTATCTGGCTCAGGTGATTGAGTCCAAGGAAGATACCATTCTTGAAGAAATGCCAATTGTGAGGGAATTTGATGAAGTGTTTCCTGAGGAAATTATTGTTCTTCCTCCTAGAAGAGATGTTGAATTCTCAATTGAACATATACCCGGGGCATTACCAATATCCAAGACTCCATATAGAATTGCTATTGTAGACCTTGAAGAGATCAAGAAACAACTACAGGAGAATCTGGATAAAGGTTTTATACGCCCAAGTGCTTCACCATGGGGTGCACCAGTCCTCTTCATCAAGAAGAAGGACGAGTCAATGCGGCTTTGCATTGATTATCATGAACTTAACAAAATCATGATAAAGAACAAGTATCCTCTCCCATGAATTGATAACTTGTTTGATCAGCTGCGTGGAGAACAATACTTCTCCAAGGTGGACTTGTAGTCGGGATATTATCAAGTAATGGTGAAGAAGGAAGATATCCCCAAGACTGCTTTTTGCACAAGATACGGTCACTATGAATTCTTATAAATGCCTTTCAGACTCATTAATGCTCTAGTAATCTTCATGGAATTAATGAATAGAGTCTTTAGATATTACCTCGACCAATTTGTGGTATCCTTTATAGATGATATTCTAATATACTCCAAAATCAAGGAGGATCATGAGGAGCATTTAAGAACATTACTAGAGACTTTTCACAATGACAAGCTCTATGAAAAGTAAAGAAAGTGTTAATTATTGTTGAAGGAGGTATCATTCTTGGAACATATCATTACAAGAACTGGGATATCTGTGGAACCCTCCAAAACAGATACAATTGAGGGATAGACGAGGCCAACATCAGTAACAGATATCTGTATCTTCTTATGGTTAGCTAGATATTATCAATGATTTGTGAGAAATTTCTCATGATTTTCCAACCCTCTTACCAAGCTAACTCGAATGGGAGTAATGTTTTCTTGGAGTGATGAATGCAAAGAATGCATCAAGGAGTTGAAAAGGAGGCTTATCACTGCTCTCATTCTCACTTTATCCACAAGTGGGGAAATTTTTGTGGTATTAAGTGATGCTTCAAAGAAGGGATTAGGTTTTGTGCTGATGCAAAATTATAAAGTGATATCCTATGCCTCAAGGCAGTTGAAAATACATGAGCGAAACTATCCAACGCATGATATGTAGTTGGTGGCGGTGATCTTTTCCTTGAAAATCTGACGGCATTATCTATATGGGGAGAAATGGGAGATATATACTGACCACAAGAGTCGTAAATATATATTCACACAGAAAGGGCTTAATATGCACCAGAGAAGATGGATAGAGCTCATCAAGGTTTATGTCTGTTCAATACATTACCACCCTGGGAAAGCGAACAAAGTGGCAGATGCCCTAAGTAGAAAGGGTCCAGTGATTCTATCAATGATGAGAATTGAGAAGGATCCAATATTCTTAGACTTTTTGAAGATGGAAATGGGAATCATAAAAATGGAACATCATCAATACTTTCACAAATGGTTTCTCAACCGTCTCTTTTGGAAAGGTTAAAGGATGCTCAAAAGGACGATGTGGGAATTCAGGAAAAAGTGGAATATATAAAAAAGGGAAATCCTCAGAGTTTAATGTTAATGAAGAAGGAATTGTGTGATTTGGGAAAAGGCTATGTGTTCCATTACGTCTGGAGCTGATGAACGATCTATTGGATGATGCACATAGATCAAATTTCTCTATTCACTCAGGGAGAAAAAAATATGTATCGAGATCTCCGAGAAAACTTTTGGTGGGATAATCTGAAAAAGGAAATCGCTGAATATACATCAATGTGTCTGGTGTGCCAGAAAGTGAAGGTAGAGAGGAAGAAGTCTAAGGGGATGATGCAACCATTGACCATACCAGAATGGAAATGGGAGAACATCGCCATGGAATTTTTCACCGGACTTCCAAGGACATCCGAAGGAAACAATGCAATCTGGGTTGTTGTGGATCGTCTTATAAAGACTGAACACTTCATTGCTATTCGGGAGGATTTTTAATTGGATCAACTGGAACAAATATATATCATGGAAGTGGTAAGGTTTCATGGAGTACCACTATCTATTGTGTCTGACCAAGATTGAAGATTCACCTCTATGTTTTGGAAGAGTCTTCAACATGCTCTGAATACTGAACTGAACTTTAGTACAGCTTATCATCCTAACACTGATGGCCAATCCGAGTAGACTATCCAAACACTTGAGGACATGTTGAGAGCATGCCCAATAGACTTTAAAGGAGGATGGTATCAACATCTTCCACTGGTTGAATTCTCCTACAACAACAGTTTCCACTCAAGAATCCAAATGGCACCATATGATTCCCTGTATGGGAAAAGGTGCAGAACACATGCATGTTGGCATGAGGTCTGTGAATGTAAGCTGCTTAGAATAGAAATGGTCAAAGAAATGGTGTAGAAGGTGAAAACCATTCAGCAGCATACCAAGGCCACCCAGAGTCAACAAAAGAGTTATGCAGATAACCGTCGATGAGACCTTGAGTTTAAATTTGGAGACATGTTTTTTCTACGCATATCTTCGTGGAAGAGGTTCATGAGGTTTGGAAATAAAGGGAAGTTATGTCCAAGGTACATCGGCCCCTTAGACATTCTTGATCGTGTTGGGGCTATGGACTATCGACTAGTACTTCCACCCACCATGGAAAATGTACATGATGTCTTTCATGTATCCCTCTTAAAGAAGTACATACCTTACCCTTCACATGTACTCTCTTATGAGGCTGTACAATTGGAAGATGATCTTTCTTATGATGAGCAACTAGTGAAGATCTTAGATCATAGAGAAAAAGTTCTATGAAATAAGACAATTCCAATCTTCAAGGTGTTGTGGAGAAACCACAAGACTGAAGAAGCGACTTGGGAATCAGAGGAAATGATGTAGCTGAGTTACCCACATCTGTTTTAGTGTGGGAAAAGAAAAATTTCAAGGGGGAAATTTCTTAAGGGGGGAACATTGTAAAGACCCATCATTTCATTAATAGAAATCTCTCGTGATCTAATTAAATGTCTCTGTATGTTTATATAAAATGTCAAATTGTTTGGTTTTATGTTAAGAATTTTGACCATTGCTAATATAGCCATTGAACAGTGATCACCTGATTAGTATAAATATAGGGCTTTAACAAATCCAATTTACTCAGGAAAAAGAAGTGATTACCTCATCTAGTAGAATTACTCCATACGAAGCCCATTTGTCAAAGCTCGGAAAAGAGGTGGAGTCCTTGGGCTTCGCTCTGGACCAAGCCCAAGTTGAGATTCATTATGTCAAGCTCGAATGGGACCGCCTACAGGAAAAGTGGAAGTTTATAGAGATTACCACTTGAGCAATGTTATCTGAGCCACCCCAAGTGTCTGTCACCATCACACACCTTACCCTTAGGTCTTATGAGGCTGTTTTAAGGGGTTATGTAACAAATCGATAGTACTATTTTCATGTACATTATTTTTTCTATATAATAATGTATATATGTTCTTGTCATCATTGACACATTGTAAATAGTTTTTAAAGTACAAATAGTGTTTTTAGTTATTATTTAATTAAGAATTATATTTTATTAAATTAAGGTATTTTTGAATTAAATAATATTTTAATAAAATATTATTATTAAATTAATTTTTATTAAATAGAAATGATCTTATAATTTTTTGAATGCAATTATAATTTTTATTAAGATTTGAAAGTCATTTTTGTCAAAACCCATGAATTTTCGATAAATGTCAGTTTTTATTTTAAAAGTGAAAATTAACATATTTAGAAAATTATTTAGATAAAATAAATGTTATCAATGGAATCAGGATGTCAAAATTATCTAACTGTGAATTTTTCATAATTTCCCGAGACAGTCAAATTTTTGGTTAAAAATTAAATACCGTTTAAATATATAATGTGTTTTCTGACATCATAATGACCCAATAGTGATGTAATAAATTACTATAAGCTTTATGTTCGGCCAATATATGTTTTAACATTAAAATAATGTGATTTTGGGTTTGTTTTTCCTAATTTTCATAGCATTAATTGACCCCTCAAGTTTTATTAAACATATTGTCTTTTTAAATTATTTTCCATGGGAGTGTGACTCACCTCCACATAAGCAACCCTATTATTTTAAGAAGTTAGGACTTTGGACATATAAAATATTTTTTCCCTATTCCCTTTTCCAAAAATCATGGGCAAAAAACATGGGATGGTTTGTGGTTTGGATTAATTTAATATAAGGGGTCCCAAACCTAAATAATAGTGAATTCCCTCAAATTTCTTATATAAACCCACCAAAGCTCCCACTTCTTCCTCACTCAAAGCCTTTGGATTTCTTCCAACCTATGACCGAACCTCTCTATAATCCTCCCAAGGTGCCCCAATCTCCCAAGAAGCCTCTCACAAGACTCTCTCTAGACTTTGGAAGTAGACTTCCACGTATGGGTTTTTCTTCCTTTCTCATTTTTGTCCAATTTGGTTTATATTGTTATGTGCTTTTAATTTCAATTATAAATGCTGGGGTATGGTTTCACACCTCCCCCATACTTCCCTATTATTTTTTTAATTATGGGAGACCCCTTTATCTCTCATTAAATGCCTCCCATGTACACCTGTTACTATGCTGAAATTCCGAAAGGAACTTCTCTCTCCTCGTTTACATTCAACCAATAATTTTGTATAATGAATCTAAATTCCCTTAAAATTGTTGGTACATGTATCTATATGACCTAATTACATTCAATTACATGTAAATATGATGAGTAACAAATTTCTCTCTTATTAACCATTTTTTATGAATTTTATGTCCCGCCATTACGCTGCCGAAATTCAACCAATTTTCTAAGAAAATGCCATTTTGTAGTGAATAACTTGCCCATTTCTCCATCAAGGGTATTCACCTTTATTCACATTTACTTATTGATTATAATGTTTCATGTGTGAATTCCACATTCTTTTATCGTTTAATGAATGATTATGTTTTATGAATCCATATTTTATGATCCATGTGGCACACTTATGCATGAAATTAAATATTTAAGAAGGGTGCACCCTTATAGTGCTGCAATGAATTTGGTAAAGTATAGTATAATGATACGTCATGTGCAATGAGTGTTTACTCATGCTAATTCAATTTCAACGAGTTTTTACTCATACTTCATGTGAAATTAGGATTTACTCATGCTCCATGTGCAATGGGCCTTGGCTCATGCTAATTCTATGTTAAGTGTTGTTGTCACATTTCCATGTTATGATTATCATGCTTTATCATGCCTTTATGTACATATTTCTATTGTGCTATATTGATATGCCTAAGGTCTAACATGTATTTTACTCTTCATGTTATTCAATGTTTATTCCCTTATGGGGCTTTATAGCTCACCCTTTTCTTATGTTTGTCCTTAGGTTATCTCAAGCAATGATATGTACGAGGGAATGTAGTGGTCATGTAAAGGATGTTTTCAATAAAGATTTTGTATTTCATGTTTCAAGTTTTTATGTAATGATCCTAATACCCAAAGACACTAAACCTCTCAATATTCATTTTTGTATCAAGTGATGTTTTATATAATAAATCATGTTTATGTTTGTATTAAAAAGCAGGGTTGTTATATTCTACAAGAAGGAAGTAAGTCGCTTTTCGTCGCAGTGATGAATGGAGAACCATCTCTGATCCACCAATAACCCCCTTCATATTGCCTCCAAAATGAGCTATGGAGCTCCCCCAACCACTGAAAAACTAGAAATCTCGCGTGATCCTTGAGTGGGAGAAAAAATGGGGGAAAGATGGGAAATCCTGAGTGGCCTGGGACATTAAAACCATCGTTTTTATGTGGTTGCATGGCTTGGATACAAGGTTTGGGAAACCTTGCACCAACCGTGCGGTAGCCACTGTCCCAAAAGGGGACCTTGCATGGCTTGGATGCACAGTTTGGGAAACCATGCACCAACCGTGTGGTAGCCACTGTCCCACCCAAGGACCTCACACGGCTTGGCAGCATGGTTTGTCCAGACCATCCGCTAACCAAGCGCCCCTGCATAAACCTCCATAACGTTGGCACCATGCGTCCATTTGATGAACCATCAGCAATGCTGGTTTTCTTTGAGTGTGATGGTCCCTTTGAGTATATCCCACTAGAATTCAGGGAATAGTTGAGATACGGTTAGGTTGGATCATACACAAATCCAATTGGGCCCCCAGGACTAAATGGCTAATAACTCACAGACTGAGCATCCTGTTGATGCAACTTCTATTGCGTTGAGGCCCCTATGATGTGGCAGACATTTGAGATACTTCTACATGGTAATCAGTGATAGTTGTATTATCGACCTGTAGCTTGTAAATCGGATCCTCCTAGAGACTAGCGAGCGTAGTTCGGAGACCTAATAGCTGGTTGAGACCTGATGACTGCTGACAGATTTGACACAGAGTGATTCGACTAGCCTAGTGGGGACCACCTTGGTGTCGTGAAAGACCCACAGTGGGGAGCCCCTTGGTGTTGTTGTAAACCCGCAGTACTCGATAATAGGAGTACCTCATTAGGATATGAGGGGGGGCCCCTTGGTTATGCGGATGTTCCACGGTGGGGAGCGCCTTGGTGACGTAGCAGAACCACGGTATTCGATAGGAGGAGTACCTCAGCAGTCATAGGTTAGTTGGAAGCGCCTTAGTGATGTGGTCGACCCACTGTACTTGATAGAGGAGGAGTTTCCCAGTATTTGATGTTTCGACAGTGTGACTGGGGATGTTACTTGATACTACCCCTAGATTAAAATCTTGTTTTGATCTGAGTCAGTAATTTTGTGTTTTACCTCATGATTGAGATAGATTACTTGATAACTTATGTATATGTATGGCCATATAACTAAGTGGGGTTATCGGTTGATTTTATACCTTGTGGTTTATCCCTGTTGTATTTTGTGAAAGCATGAGCGTCTCGGGGTCCCTACTGGGTATTGTTATACTCACCCTTGCATGGGCTATGCCCGCACCTCATTATGATGGATGGACAAGACAGATAGTGCTGAATGAGGCTGAGTGTGCCAGGACTAGAGGGTACACGGAGGTGGACCACACGACATGATGGTACACGAAGGTGATATACAGATATAGAGTGTTGCGGAGGCTATCTATTCCTACCCATCAGATAGGATTTCTCGTTGGACGATCTAGGAGAAATTTTTCCTCTTTCTAGTACTTGTACTTTCAGTATCTTGTACTTTATAGTTGGGATTGTATTTTCGGCCCCTTTTACCTTCGAACACTCATTTTTAATATAGTTATACTTATTGTTTTGCTTCCAGAATTTACTATGTTGTGTGTTATTTTAGAATATAAAGGCAACACCTTCCATATTTTAGGGATTTACACATTTAGTGCTAGTCGGCAGCCCGTTGCCTATGGAAGGTGGGTTTGGGGTAGTCATGGCATGGGCCCCGGGGGACTAGTTGTGGAAAATTGGTATCAGAGGAGTTGGTTCTACTACAGAACGTAGGACTCTGATCTTTTCAGTGAGGTAATAGTGTTAAGGGTAATGAGTGTAGTTTTATGTTTAGGGATTCCAATGATGGTGTGGTGGCCAATGTATCCATACACCAAGATGTTGGTTTCTGATTTCTAACTTAGAGCTCGAAAACACTAATTACATGTGTGTTTTCAAATGTTTTCTTTATGTGAGCTCAACTGTGTCAGCTGTCCAGGTATAATCATTGACCATGTCATATCTGTTTCTTTTAGAATGCCTCCCCATAGACAACCGGGTAGAGCCTCGAGAGTTTTATGTGCAGATAGCCCACCGAGCGATGAGGCCTCGGTTCAGGGTCCTTTCCAGTAGAGGCACCAGTGGTACCACTTCCCATGGGGCCACCAATTCCACCAGCCCTAGCAGCAGATGATGCACACCGCTTGGGCATGATGCACGAGTTCCTATACCAGTGAATGCTCAGGTTTTGGGTTGACATTGACCCATAGGCAGCTAAGTATTGGCTGTAGGCTATAGTGAGAGTCTTCAGGATGGTAGGGGATCTATCCGACCTTATAGGGATCCATACCATGATTCTCCTGCAGGAAGTAGCAGGCAGATGGTGGAGCCTGCTTCTCCAGGTGCATGACGAGGTGACAATACTCTTGGCAGACTTCGAGAGCCTATTTTGGATGAAGTTTGTCCCAATCACCCTTCGTGCAGTGTGGATACATGAGCTACTTAACGTGTAGCAGGGAAGCATGATGGTGGCATATTACTCGCCGAGGTTCACCAACCTCTCATGCTACTACACTAAAATGGTACGGGACCCATTCTTCAGGGCCCGGACCTTCGAACAGGGGATCAGGCAAGAGATCAGGGATTTGATGATTTCCGTCAGCATCCCAACGCAGATAGGGGTGTTGAGAGTGCCCTCTTAGTGGATAGTTTCTTTGCTGAGAAGTCTCCACCAAATAGACCTACCACTAGTCGATAGGAAACAAAGTCTTCTACAACAGACAGTAAACAGATTTTGTAGAGCTTCAAGATGACCATACCCACAGGTGGATGACCGCATGATTCAGTTCATTTGTGGAGGACACCCAGGGTAGAGACATACATTCCAGGAGAGGGTAGTGTCTCTCATGCGGCGGGTAGGGTCACATGGCTCGTGACAATCTTACCCACTATTCGGATGATCAGCATTTGGTTGAAGGACCACCTAGGCAGAGACAAATATTTGATTGAGGAAGTCAGCACGGAGTAGGCAGATGTGTTAGAGGAGATGGCCCTGTAGCTGGCGGTGCACAACATTTTGAGATGTAACCACCACCACCACCAAGAGGTCTACCCCGAATGAATGGAGCAGGAGGACAGGGGAGACCTCAGCTTCAGGAAGCTGAGGCATATGATCATAGTTCTCTTGATATGATTTGAGGTACGGTCTGTGTCTAGTCCACCTTAGCTACCTTTCTTATAGACACAGGTGTTAGTCACACTTTCATTTCCACTGCCCTCATTCGGAGCTCTGAGATTCATGTGGAACTGTTGGCTGGATCCTAATGGATGGAGACTTCTACGGGAGAATACTCAACGATTATGCACTATTTTAGGTACTGTGAACATACTCTAGGAGGTGAGAACTTTGGTTGGGATCTTCTAATTACAGCGTCGAGGCCTTACGACGTCAGATTGGGTATGCACTGGTTGTCTACAGTCCATGCTTAGATTCATTGTATTAGGCGCAAAGTGTAGTGTGTTCACATGGATGGGACCAGGTTCACCTTCACCAATGAGAAGGGAACCTTTGTAGCGTAGTATGGACTTTCCTGGAGGATATTATAGCCGATAACTCATCAGTTAGCTTGCCTTACCCTCAGAGTAGTTGATGTGGAGAGTCCGAGTTATCCTATAGTGGTGGACCAGTACACATATGTTTTCTTTGATGATGTCCCAAGTCTACCTCCTCACAGAGAGGTGGACTTCTTCATTGAACTATACCCCGAGACGACCCCGATATCTACATCAACAAATCAGACGTCTCTTGCAGAGCTTCAAGAGCTGTGGGTATAGATAAAGGACTTACAGTGGAATGGATTCAACTAGCCAATTGTTTCTCCTTGGGCATCCTTGATTCTGTTCTCCAAGAAGGCGAATAAGAGCTTGAGGATTTCCGTCGAACATCGTCGCCTAAACAAGGTGATAGTCAAGAACAAGTACCCACTCCCGAGGATTGACGACCTCTTTGATCAGTTGAAGGGAGAACAATGGTTCTCGAAGAAAGAACTCAGATCAAGCAATCACCAGCTCCGAGTTTGAGATGAGGATGTGTAGAAGACAACTTTCAGATGTCGGTATGACCACTATGAGTTATTTATTTTTCCTTTCAGTGTAACAAACTATCAAGCAGTGTTCATGGGACTCATTAATAGAATTTCCTTCCTTAACACGATTGCTTTGTCATAGTCTTCTTCTACGACATTCTAATCTAAATGACCAATAAGGAGGAGCATGCCTACCATTTGAAGGTAGTACGGGACACACTTCGTGAGCACCAACTTTAAGGTAAGCTCTTGATGTTATAGTTCTGGATCCAAGAGGTTCACCTTCTAGGACATGTCATCTCAAAGGTGGAGGTTGTAGTAAATCCAAAGAAGATTTAGGTGGTACTTTCTTGGGATCCACCCAAGAGTGTCACAGAGTTATGAAGTTTCATGGGTTTGGCTGGATACTACCGAAGATTAGTTCCATATTTCTCTAGTGTTGCAGCACCACTATCTGCCTTGAAGAAGAAGGAGAAACCATTTGTGTGGTCGGGGAGATGCCAGCAGAGCTTTCAAGATATTAGGTAGAGGCTGACCAGTTCCCCCTTCTTGAGGCTTCCAGAGGAAGGCCTAGGGTACGTAGTCTATTGCGATACATCAGGGACCAGACTCGGATTTTTCTTGATGCAGGATCAAGAAATGATCGCTTATGGTTCAAAAAAGCTGTCACAACATTAGAATAACTACACTACCCATGACCTGGAGTTAACAACAGTGGCCTTCACCTTGAATATGTGGCGACACTATCTGATGGGAGAGAATTTTTCCATGCTTTCTGATCAAAAGAGTCTCAGGTATATCTTCTCTTAGAAGGACATGAACCCCAGATAGTAATGATGACTTGAGTTCCTCCAGGACTATGACTTCAAAATAGTCTATAATCCTAGAAAGGGGAACATTGTTGCAGATGCACTTAGTAAGAGATATGGTATATAGCTGCAAGGTGAAGTGACAAAGATGTTTCCACATTGCAGATATCCTTTGTGGATAGAGATGAAGCAGTTTTCCTTCAATCCCTTATAGTCACTCCCCCACTGCTTCAGTGAGCCAGAAAGGCACAACATGAGGATGCTGACTACGAGACATGACGTGCCTAGATATCCACAGGACATGCACCTGATATATTTTCAGAAGTTGGGGAGCACGTCATCCTTTTTAGAGGACATACAATGGTACCGGTGTAACTTCAGGAAGAATTGTTGAGGGAGTTCCACACATCCCCTCTAGCAGTACATCTAGAAGTTTCAAATATGTACCAGGATCTCCGGTGACAGTACTTGTGGCTGGGGATGAAGAAAGAATTTGCAGATTTTGTCACTCAGTGCCTCACTTGTCAGTAAGTGATGGTAGAACACCAAGTTACAACAGGCTTGGATCAGCCTTTAGGGGTCATAGAGTGGATGTGGAATGGGATATCCATAGACTTCTTGTCAAAGTTTCCACATACATTCAGGGGTCATGACTCAATTTTAGAGATCATTGATCGACTCACCAAGTCATCTCACTTCTTACTGATCAGAGAGCAGGGTTAATTAGAGAGATTGGGATGCCTCTATGTGCAGGAGATTTTGCGATTACGTGGAGTACCTTTATCTATTATATCTAATCATGATGCACAGTTTACTTCCCTGCTATGGAAGGGTTATAGGAGTCTTTTAGGATGCATCTTTGTCTGAGCACCACCTTCCATCCTCAGACGGATGTGCAGACTGAGAGAACCACTCAAACTCTCAAGTACATGCTCCGTGAATGTGTCCTCGACTTCGGTCGGAGTTGGGAGGATCAATTTCCTTGGGTGGAGATTGTGTACAACAAAAGTCATCACTCCACCTTAGGGATGGAATTTTTTGAGGAATTATATGGGCAACATTTCAGATCACCCTTGGGCTGGACTGACCCTAGGGACTCAGCACTAGTGGGAACAGAGATTGAACGAGCTACCACAGAGAAGGTGCAGATCATCCAGGAGCAGATGAAGACTGCACGTAGCATAATGAAGTCGTATGATGATAGGAGACAGTGACCTATGTAGTTTGAGGATGGAACCCATGTCTTTCTAATGGTCTCAACTCAATAAGGTCTAAAGATATTTGCCTGATGTGTCAAGTTATCTGCAAGGTTCATCAGACCTTTCTAGGTCCTCAGCAGAGTTGGCGAGGTGTCATACCGCTTAGAACTTCCACCTCAGTTGCACTGTGTTCACAAAGTCTTCCACATATCTCAGTTGAGGAGATACGTGCATGACCCTGGTCACATCATCGGCCATGGAGAGTTGGACATCAACTATGGGGTGACTTTCATGGAGGTTCTAGTGAATATTGAGTATTGACAAGAGCGGTTCCTACATGGATGGTCGATACATCTGGATCATGTTCGCTGGCAGCATGGGAACCTCCAGAATAGAACATGAGAGCGGGAGGCTCATACGCATGCTTAGTACCCCCACTTATTCCCTTAGTTCGAGTTGTAGCTTATGGGGACATAAAGCCCAGTGGTGGGGAGAATGTAAAGACCCAAAAATTCCATGGATTTTTTTCTAAAATACATGGGAATTTGATGAGTTTACAAAAATTTACGGTGCCTGATTTTGTGGCCCGGTATTCCCATATTCAATTTCCAATGTTTTTTTGGGTATGTTCTGTAAATGTATGAGCATGTTTTTATAACTTTTGAACTGGTTCTCGGAATTAAAATTCGAGCACACCGTTGAACTCGCAGCACTGATATTCACTTAAGGAGACCTTTACATAGACCATAGTGGGTTGAGAATAAAAGTTAGTTTTTAGTTTTTCGTGTAAAATAATAAAATAAAGTGAGGTTCACTTTATTTTTATTTGATCCCCCATGTAGGTGTTTGGAGGTGAGTCCCATGGGATCTATAACCTTTTTACAGACGCTTTCATCAGGGCGTGCGCATCCATCCGCCAGGGCGCGACAAGCATGGATTTATTGTGTTGCCCTGCATTCCCGCTTTCGAAAGGCGGGTAGCATCCGCTCCTTATTCAGGGACCTCTGCTCCTTGATCGAAATTGGGATTATGGGACGTCGGTTCTTCCTTCCGTGGATTCCTCCTCAGAACTCGCCACCTAGTCTGAGTCTCCCTCATAGATTTAATACATTGTTCGTGAAACTCTTCCCAGTGCCATGTTTCCATGGATGTCGGTTAATTACACTGCTTCTGTCAGGACATTCCAAAGGGTCTGGTCAGGGCAACAACCTTTAGTCGGGGGAGTAGTCACTTCGAGGCATCAGTAACGTGTCTGAACATTGGGGAATTGTCGTGTCTATCTTTTTTACCTTATTATAGGGCTTCTCTAGGGCCTGGAAGCCCGAGGTATCCCACATAGAGAACATGGAATCATATGCCATAGGCATGTATCTGAGGCTTTCCTCAGCTTCCTATGTTTAACACAGGGTATGACACAGGTTTAACATCCAGCAAAGATGGATCGGCTTGATCAGAACAGTAGGTGGAGTGGATCAGATTGAGGAATTTTCCTTGAGGGGATGCCGATATCGAGGTTGTGGGACCATGGGCGGCTTCCCGGATGCTGTGGAGGGGAGTGGAGTGGCATGATCTCACCGGGATGTAGCGGCCCGGGTGAGAATCAGGATGGATGAATGAAGTGGAGGGGGAATGAAATGGGACCATTGAAAGGGCGACAATGAAGTGGATCTTGAGCCTCGAAGAGACCTCCTGCGTATCCCTATGGCAGGTAATCAAAGTCTGCAATGATCAAGTGGTGTCGGTGAATTGATGTGAAGGTGGACCTTGGCCTGATGTTGTTGTCAGCAAACCGACGTGAATGTGGACCTTGGTCTGATGGGTTTCGTCGGCGAACCGACATGGATGTGGACATTCGTCCGATGGGTGTCTTCAGTGAACCGACATGCATGTGGACCTTGGTCTGATGGTGTCGTCAGCGAACCGAAATGAATGTGGACCTTGGTCCAATGGTGTGGGGGCTTACACACTAGGATGCCCAGTTGTTGGTGGACCGACGTGAATGAAGTCAGAATGACCAACGAGTGGTGTGCATGAACCTCAGGAAGACTTCCTACATACCATGCCTTGACATAGATCAAAGACCTCGTAGTTCCGGTGGTGGTTTTCTTCAGCGAACCAATGGGAACGTAAACCCGTGGGTCCACTGGTGGTGGGCTTGAACCTCGTGAGGCTTCCTACATACCATGCCTTAACATGGATCAATGTCCTCATAGTTCGGAAGAAAATGGTGAGTGTCGGCGAACCGATGTGAAGAAAGGATCTTGGTCCTATGGGAGATGGGCTTGAACCTCAGGGAGGCTTCCTTCATACCGTTCCATGACATGGATCAAATTCCTCATAGTTCGGGTTAGTCACAACGGCTTACCGTTAGACTAGAATGTGGTTTAACGTCATGCTGGATGAGGGTGGAACCTAACGTGAAGAAATGATGGGCGGTGGGATTGATCTTCATGGAGGCTTCCTATGTACCATGCCTTGACATGGATCAAAGTCCTCGTATTTCAAATGGATGTACAGTTTAACATCATGCTGGACTGGGGCATACAGTTTAACATCATGCTGGACAAGGGAATTGCCATGGTCGATGGTTACTCTAAGCCCATGTGAGTCATGCTCGGTGTGAGAAACAAGAGGCAGCAGAGGCCTGACGATCACGTCGCGAAGGGTGCGTTTGTGGGAAATGAAGAGGGGCTTACACGTTAGGCGGCCCATGGTGCTGGAACTTAATCCAGGATAGAGGCCCACAGTGCGGGAAAGCGCAGCAGGAGAGGGATTTGGGACCAATGATGGAAGGTACCCCGTTCTCTATCGCGTCATCCACTGTCCATGGCAGTAGGGAAGTACGGAGGTGCATGGGTGCAACCTTCCGCAAGAGAGTCTTGGGGGATTACACCAAGGTGGTTTCCCCTCTCCCGTGGACATACGCCACTCCAATGATGAGGATATCAACCCCTGTGTGGGTGATTCCATTCCCGTGTAGAAGAGAGGTGTAAAGAATGTCCGAGATGGGGGGACCCTGCGTACGAGGCACGGGGTCGGGCCATATTTAACGTCATGTGTTGAGGACGAGGTTCTTGGCAGTTTAAAATCCTGCAGGTCGGACGAGGTGGGTTTACTCCACAACTCTAGGAATTAAATGATCGGTACCCTCTTCCCCTTGGGGGAGGGAAGGTACCAGCAAGGCCATGGAGAAGGGGGGTCGCAGAGAAAACCATCGAGGGGTCCACATTAGCGGGGCTATGCGAAGAAGCAATAGCTGTTAGCGTACCTATGCGAAGAAGTATTAGGCGAAGCAACGCTATGAGTGGTGTTGTCCTTGGGACTTTGAAATCACATCATGCAATCCTGGAGGGTCACACGGGAAGAGGAATTTCCAATCAAAGGGGTGTGCTTCACGAAGTGGGGTGCCTTGGCCTTAGCATGGGGCAGGGGTGTGAATGGGAGGTTCTTCACGAAGTGGAATATTTTTCTCGGAGCACGGCCTCACAAAGCAGAGGTGCCTCGCCAAGCAAGGTGTTGTAGGGAAGTTTGCTTCGTGATGTATAGCGACCCTGCCTTGGAATATGGATCACGTGTACATGATGGGTGTTTCACGAAGCATAAACACTCTACGGATGCCTGAGTTCCCTTAGGAATCCCTTTCCTTCACGAATGCCCTTAGGCTTCGCGAGGGGCATCCCTCTCGGAAGAGGGGCTCAAAACGAGACAAGGCGAAGGCATCTCATGAAGCAAAAATACCTTGTAGAGCTCATGATTTCCATGGCAAAGGGTGTTTCGCGATTCCGGAGTTGAGAAACCGAAAGGTCGGATTGCCCATCCTCTAGACTCAGGGGAGCCCAATATTTATAGGCAAGGGGTGTCGCAAAGCAGAGCCCACGTGGTGCAAAGGGGCGGTGGTTGCTTCATGGCGGGTCGCGAACGTCAACCGGGTTCGCAGAGCGTTACCACCTCTGGGGCTTTGCGGCAGGCTTGCGAATGTCAGGGCGTTCGTGGAGCGTTCCCGCCTCCTTTGCTTCGCGGCGGCTGCATTGCTCAGGGGAGCTCCACATCGGGGTTTCGCAAGGTAGCGTGTGGGTTTATTTCCCTTCTTCCCTTTGCGTTCAACATTTTGGGGCCAACAAGTTCCCCCCCCCCCTCATACTTGGAGCCACGGAGGGATCAATGGTCGAAGTCTAAGGTAAAATCGCCAAAATTATCGGCGGTTCACGATGCGAACTTGCGAAGGGGCGCGCAAGGATGACAGCGGTTGCGCGGTACGGATGCGCTGCGATGCTCTGCACGGGCGGGACACGCCGCGAAGCTCTGGGGTCACTTCCTATAAATAGGGGGGCTGACCTTTCTTTTGTCCTCTCGTGACTTTTGTCCTTTTTCACTCTCGACTTCGCAAAGCTCTGCGTACTCCGCGTCCGCTCTCTACGAATCGAGATTCATAGAGAACCGCGAGTCTCTGACTCTTCCACCGCGCCAAGAGAAGTTCTTCTTGCAGGGCTAGGCCAGGCTCCGCGTCTTGGTTTTGCACTCGAGATTCGCGAGCAACCTTCGTGACCCGACCCGAAATTGTTTTGAGTTCCGAAACCAAAATGGCACATCAAGAAGCTGTGTTGGGGGGGTGCTTGCAGACGCCGCCCGGAGGGATGAGATGGCCAACTGTCTGGGCCTTGGAGAGATGGTCTGAAGTCACTCAGACCATAATTCTTTGATAGAACTGCTATCAGAGAGTCAGAAGAACTATCCGCAGTGCAAGAAGCTCCCCTTGTAAGGCTTCGGGCTAAGGGATGATGTCCTCATTCCTAAGGCGATTAGGGACGAACCAGCTTTTTGGTTTAGGAGCATGCCATGCCAGCACCAGTGGTTCAGGGTGGCCGATGTTCAAGCGTGGGAGGACTTCACACCCGTCACCGCTGACTGTCTCTACAACCATGTGAACAATATTGACGGGAAGCCACTGCAAACGGAGACTTCCCCTCCTCTGTAACGCACCATTTTGACGGCAGCTTTGCAGGATTCGAAGATGGGGTGGTCCGATGAGTGGGACATGCACAAAGGCAGCAAGTTCACCAAAGACATGGCATGTTACTTCTGGGTAGGCGCCTCATGCAAGGAGTTTGGGGCCGAGCTGTGGAGAGTGTGTTTGTATGAGGCGGCATGGGAATCCAGTTCCACATTTACCAACAGAAACAGCTGATGTCAAAGATGCTGAGTAGATGGTCACCTAGGACCAGAACTTTTCACCTACAACATGGGGAGGTGGGAATCAGTCTGTGGGATGTCCATAAGATCTTGGGGGTCCCGATCTTGGGGGCTATATATGATGAGTTCCTCCCAGTAATGAGATCGTGGGAGGATCCAGAGCAGATTCTGTGACTGGAGTTGGCACTAATGACACTTGTCCCCGGAGAGGACAAAGAGGTGGTGATAGATGTCCACTTTAAGAAGTGGTTCGAGCGGTTCCTGAACATCCAAAGAATGGAGAGTTCCCTCTGATGCCTCGAACTTGTCTGAAGGCGGCTCAATGGAGCCAGGAGCACTCGTATTGGCGGCTCTTGGAGGACAACCAATGGAAGACTTGGGGTTTCAGTGTCAACACTGAACAGCAGCCGATAGTCAGGCTGACGGCATTCATCACGGCCCTTATTTGTGGTTGGATCCTACCGGTGAGGGATACCAACATGGGGCTGTGGCCCAGCTCATTCGTCATGGCGTCCATGCTGGCCATGGGATAGCGGGTCAATCTGGGGATTCTGATGCTTTCCAAGGTATACTGGATGTTTCGGCATGTTAGCGAGGGAAAGAAGCCACCAAGGATATGAGGGCCCTTCCACCTTCTGTATGGGTGGATTATGGCACACATCAGGGGAATTTATGAGTATCCAAACCCTATCTCACCGCCAGGATCAAACTTCCTCCCCTCCATTCTGAATGCAACAGGGAGCTTCCCATTCAAACTAACCATACTGATGGTGCTGAAACAGGTGTGGAGGGCGGATGAGTTTAACATCCACCCATTTCCATTGCCGGCGGGGGTACTTACTGGCAACAGGCAGGGAACTAAAGAGCACTGGGCTTATCTATTGGCATTTCGAGGAGGAGTTTTGGTGGCATGAGTGGATCGTGAGCCACTCTGCGAACCGTACACCCCACATCGGTTTATGAGGTAGTTCTGGTGCCTATAGCGGTCGACCCCATAGGTCTACAGGGAGGTACATTACGAGGAGCTCCCATGTGTGATGAGGCAGTTGTGGCTCAAGTTCACACGGGAAGACGGGAAGATGCAAATTGCATTGACTACATCCAGTGCCTCTTTGGGATTGGTGAGGGAGTATTCCATCAGCTGGGAGGCCGCTTATTTGGGGGAGATGCTGAGGCATCCAACCATTCGGTTTGGTGACGGCGGGACTCCCCTATCCCGAGGTCGTGGTTGGAGGGCAACAAGGGCCTCTCGCGGTGGCGGGGATGCCATGGCGGCGAGACCTGCACCGGCCGAGGATGTGGAAACAGCGGTGGATCCAGTGATTCCAAAAGAGCAGGGCCATCCGGAGGGGAGGCCACCGAGGGGATTCTACAGGATATCCGCTTAGGCTCCAGGGAAGTGGCTGAGTCATATCAACATACCAGAGGATGTCGTCTTCCCGGAGGCCTGGGACATTTGGGATGTCAACCGGAAACACCTCAGTCTGCCAGAGATGTGGGAACTCTTGAATCGTCATGGGATGGTTCTACCAGGTATAGGCCTAGTTCGGTCTGGGTTCATGGTGTCTCCAGCGGAGGCGGAGCAATACATGGGTGAGATGGGGGACTACGTTCACTCTAGTGGCTTCACACACCCAATGACAGACCAGGTGAGGGTATTGCTAGATCAGACGGTTCCTTCTCAACTATTAGTTGCCGATCTGAGGGAGCTCTTCCCCTATAACGACCCACACTTTACATACATTGTTAATACTTCAAAATTGAAGCACACTTATTACAACATATGACAAAACCACAAAGGACCGTATAGGTATAGTGTCTTTAAGAACTGGGAAACATAAACAACTGGTTCATAAATCTTCTACAGTGTCTCCCATTTATTTCATCATATCTAGGGTCCCTTTTAGCATATTCTACTTAATATCCATCTTCCTGACCTGGGGAAAAGAAAACATAAAAGGGTGAGCTCAAATGCTCAGCAAGGGAAAATAAAGGAAATAAAAACCATATCATATCTTTATGAAAATAAAAACCTGCAAAAGAGATCATAATATCATAACATGGAATAAATCATAGAAGTGAAAATGAGATCCCCATAATCATAACATAAAACGTGAAACTTTGTGGCATGCACACATAATCATGGAAAATCATTTCTTGTTAGTCATGACTCATTGCCAAGACTATCTTAGTGGACAAAGTCCCTTTCTGAACCGAGTTCACTCCTCGTTTCAGTCCTGTATCACTGAACCGAAATTACCTTCCGTTCCAGCCATGTCTATCTCATGAGATATAAAATCATTACCCAATGCATTGGAGGGAGATATAGGTCCCACCCATCTTATAATGAATCCTTTCTTATGTGTGCCACATAATCATAAAACATACATCATCGCATAACACATGTAACAAAAATGGGATTCTTGAAACCTCATGACATCATAAATCAATTCATATAAGATAAAGGAATTCATAAACATAATTCCATCACAACATAGTCAAATCAATGTAAAAATATGGATAGAAACAGAACTCTTTATTATCTTAGATGGAAAATAATTTTGATAAAACACTTGAATTGAATTCTTGAGGAAAATATCCTTTCTTCTTCAAAATCAATTTCTTTTCACAAAACATCATGAAATTTTAAAAGAAAGAGATTTTATTGAAAATAGTCATGAAATCTTTTAGAGGAAGCTTCATGAAAATAAGGCTTTATAAAACAGTAGAAATCCGTTCGTGCCGTATAAGTTAAAAAAAACATTCTTCGTACTTTTGTCAGAAAAGTCAAAAAGTACCTCGTACGAAAAACGACAAAAGATTCCTTTCATACGTATTACTAAAAACTCACCGAAGGGTAAAAATGGATTTAAACAATTTTAGGTGGATGGAAATAATATTACATATTGATAAAACATGGATGTGGATGATAAAATACACCCCAGTAAATACTTACGAATAAACAATCTCGGATAAAAATGAGATTGTGATATTTCCCTTACCTTAGTCCGATTTGCTTTGTTCGTGTCCAAAGATCCTGTATAATGGTTTAAATAATGTTATTGACTTATTCCAGAATCATACATATTGATATGAGATCATATATGGTCATATTATTAGCTTCTTGTTAGTAATATTTCATTGTTACTTGTTACTCGGGTCTTTATAACTTTTTGTTCTTATGCGTGTTTTGTCGAATAAATTCTTATTCTTATCTTTAGGTTATAGATAATTCATTTCCAGAATGGTATTAGTGTAGTATATACCATATTCATTCATTCAATTCATTTATATAATCATTATGAAATGAAGATCATGTAGAACGAGTCGCATCACATCGTGGAGACGGTATTCCGTACGTACGCACGAGTGATGATATCATTCCTATGATCGTGGAATTGTATTGGAGTATATATATATATTATTTCAGTATCAATATTACTTAATAATAATCATATATAGTTACTCATTACACCTTTATACCCATCCTTGTAAGGTGATGGTGGAAAATAGATTACACCACGGCGTGGAGACGGTATTCCGTACGTACGCACGCGCGGTGATTTCATTTTTCTGTAGGATGGATAGAAGGTGAATTAGGGTTGTTTCATATTTATAATAACATATCAGTATGTAAGTAATACTGATGTTATTACTTTATCATGAAACAACTAAAGAAGAAGAAGTTTAAGAAGAAAGAAATTGAAAAGATCGGTAATGGATATTACCTCTTCTTTGGAACGGCTCTTTGAATCCTCCACTTAAAAAACTAAGATTGGTCTTTGGAGAAGACCAGGACCTCTAGGATTATTCTAGGGAAGTGGAGAGGAGAAAATGGCAGTGGTTGGCCGAGCTTGAGTGCTCAAATTGGTGTGAGGAGGAGGGGGAGGAGGTGCCCTTTTATAAGGGAGGAGAGGGGCACCTTAGGAATATCTCAAAATATTAATTTATATTAAAGTCAAAATCGGTTTATAATGGTTCCAAAGGGTCTTATTTCGAAGCTAAAGTGGGGATGGGTCGAAATCCTATCAACCAATAGGATTTAGACAAGTTTAGGGTATTATTTTAACCTTATCAATTAGATTTAACTCTAAGTTAATTAATTTAACTTTTACCGGGTCTTTTTGTTTTCTTTCACTATATGGTTAATACACTTACTATAACATGCCAAAAGAACCCCAAATTGTTTATTATTAATATATATATCCTTATCTAAGTCATTTGGCCGAGCCTTAGATTTGTACGAATAAAATAACAATTAATAATATAATATTTGATTTAAAAACTATTTTGTGTCAATTTTGACACTATTTGATATATGATTTTTGTGAAAGTCATAACAGAATTATATGTTCGAACCAAGTTGATTAAATCAATACTAATATATCATAGTAACCTAGAAAATTAGTGTAATTCATAAAAAGTCTCAAATTACATTTATTTTGGTATTTATATTATCAATTTTGTCAATATTTCATTAATAAGATAATTACTGCATCATCTTTGTGTCATAAATAAATTAAATTATATGATGTCTAAAAATTACAAATAAAATACCATCATGTAGGAAATCGTTTTAGCTTTCTAATGAATATTTACAATCGAATTTATCTTATGTATAACCCTATATTAAAAATGATTTACTTATTAAACTTTGATTTTAACTATTTTAACCCTTCTTTAAATAAATTAATAATAAATGTCCTAATCTAATCCAAGTGGGCCTAAATGGTCATATTTTATTCCTAAGTTTGTTTTTGGTCGAATTACACTTGTCCAATAGAATTAGGACATGTGTTAGGGTAATATTAATATCATATTTACCCTTAGTTACCCTATTTACTATTAACCGCGGTAAAAAAAGTAAAAAGTTACTATTCACCAAAAAATTATTTTCATCTCATTGAACCACATTTTAGTCCTTGATATTAACCGTGTCTCTCTGATTTTCGAAATTCCATTCACAGAAGCGGTAAAATTAAGTTTTATGCAAAATTCAGTTTTTTAACCTACCACTTAGTGGTTTCACTATTCATCAAAAATTGAAAGTTTTCAGAAAAATACCAAAATTTCACCCTAGGCTAATTTCGATATTCTGAGTCCAAAAATGAAGTCCATTTTGGAAAATAAAATTTATAAAATTTCAAAAAGTGGTTATTACTATTCATAACGGCTAGTTTTAATAGCATATTGTTGTTTAGTGAAACTCGGTATTGCGTACGACGCAAGCTATCGAGGAAGGTCGTGATTGCGTGTAAAGCAAGCCAAGAAAGTGTTGTGTAGAAAAAGATTCCTTTGATGATTTATATAACATAAAAGTCTCGGGTGTTACATTCTACCCCCCCTTAAAAAGAATTTCGCCCTCGAAATTCGTCACTTTGTAACAAACAAATGAGGATACTTCTCCCTCATTATATCCTCAAGCTCCCATGTAGCTTCTTCAAGTTGGTGGTTTCTCCATAAAACTTTCACCAAGCGAGTGGTCTTGTTTCGTAGGACTTTTTCGCTACGATCCAGAATCTCTATCGGCTGTTCTTCATAAGAAAGATCTTGCTCCAGCGGTACAACTTCTGAGCTGAGTACATGTGAAGGATCTGGTATGTACTTTCTCAGGAGAGATACGTGGAACACATCGTGAACTTGAGAGAGATTCGGTGGAAGCGCCAATCGGTAAGCTACCTTCCCAACACGATCCAGTATTTCGAAAGGACCGATATATCTAGGGCTCAACTTCCCCTTATTTCCAAATCTCATAACCCTCTTCCAGGGAGATATTCGTAAGAACACTTTATCACCCACTTCAAACTCTAGGTCTTTTCTTCGGTTGTCGGCATAACTTTTCTATCGACTCTGAGCTGCTCTTATGTGTTGTTGAATAGATCTGACCTTTTCTGCCATTTCATCAACGAGATCAGGTCCTAATAGATTTCTTTCCCCAACTTCATCCCAGCAAGTTGGAGTCCTGCATTTCTTTCCATAGAGAGCTTCATAAGGAGCCATCTGAATACTGGAGTGAAAGCTATTATTATAAGAAAATTCCACCAAAGGTAGGTGTTGATCCCAACCTCCTTTGAAATCCATAGAGCAAGCTCTGAACATATCTTCTAGGGTTTGAATTGTTCTCTCAGACTGACCGTCTGTCTGGGGATGATAAGCAGTGCTGAAACTCAACTCTGTATCCAGAGTATGCTGAAGACTTCGCCAGAACTTCGAGGTAAATCTCGGATCTCGATCAGATATAATAGAAAGTGGTACTCCATGCAATCTTACCACTTCCTTTATATATATCCTGGCAAGCTGATCTAGAGAGAAATCCTCTCTAATAGCAATGAAGTGTGCAGACTTTGTAAGACGATCAACTATGACCCAGATAGCATTATTGCCTTTGGATGTTATAGGAAGTCCTGTGACAAAGTCCATAGTGATGTTTTCCCATTTCCATTCGGGTATGGGTAATGGTTGTAACATCCCCTTAGACTTCTGTCTCTCAGCTTTAACTTGTTGAAAAACCAAGCATCGAGAGACATATTCAGCAACATCTCTTTTCATGCCATCCCACCAGAAGTACTCTTTCAGGTCCCTATACATCTTCGTGCTTCCCGGATGAATAGAGAATGAAGAACTATGAGCCTCATCCAGCAGCTCTTTCTTTAATTCGGGGATGGGAGGAACGCAAACCCGATTCCTGAACTTTATTATCCCATCACAATCAAGGTTGAATTTAGGAACATTTCTCACCTTCTTTTGTAACTCAACATCTTCTTTCTGTGCATCTTTAATCTTCACATGTATAGATGGTTGAACATTCATTTGAGAAAGATAAGATTTTTCCCCTTCCATTATAATTCCAAGATCCATCCTTTGTAAATCCATAAATATTGGATCTTTTGTGATCCTCATCATGGATAAACTAGCATGGTCTTGTCGACTTAATGCATCTGCCACCTTGTTTGCTTTCCCAGGGTGGTAATGGATTGAGCAGTCATAATCCTTAATCAGCTCCAACCATCTTCTTTGGCGCATATTCAGCTCCTTTTGTGTGAAAATATACTTTAAACTTTTATGATCAGTATAAATATCACACCTTTCACCATAAAGGTAATGCCTCCAAATCTTTAATGCAAAGATTACCACAGCCAACTCCAAATCATGTGTTGGGTAATTTTGCTCATGGATTTTCAACTGTCGTGAGGCATAAGCTATCACCATATCATTTTGCATAAGAACACACCCCAATCCCTTCTTGGATGCATCACTGTAGATCACAAACCTTTCTCCACTACAAGGCAGTGTGAGCACAGGTGCACTGGATAACCTTCTTTTCAACTCCTTGAAATTCTCTTCACATTCTTCCATCCAGACAAACTTAACTCCCTTCCGAGTCAACTTGGTGATTGGATTAGATAATCGTGAAAAATCGTTTACAAAACGTCGATAATATCCAGCCAAACCAAGAAAACTTCGGATCTCAGTTACTGTTGTTGGTCTTGACCATCTTTCGATAACCTCTGTTTTTGCTGGATCCACAGATATCCCCTCTTTTGAGATTATGTGACCCAAAAATGCAACTTTTTGAAGCCAAAATTCACACTTGGTTAATTTGGCATAAAGCTTCTCCTTTCTCAGGGTCTTCAATATAATTCTCAAGTGATCTTCATGCTCTTCCTTGCTCTTTGAATAGACAAGAATATCGTCTATAAAGACTACCACAAATTGTTCAAGATAGTCTTTAAAGACTCTATTCATTAGATCCATGAAGATAGCAGGGGCATTAGTAAGACGAAATGGCATCACTATAAATTCATAGTGTCCATACCTTGTACGGAAAGCCGTCTTTGGTATATCCTCCCTTTTGACCCTTAATTGATGATACCCTGAACGAAGATCAATCTTGGAAAAGTATTGAGCTCCGCGTAGTTGGTCAAATAAGTCATCAATGCGTGGGATATGATATTTGTTCTTGATAGTGATCTTGTTAAGTTCTCGATAATCAATGCAGAGTCTCATTGATCCATCTTTCTTCTTAACAAATAGAACAGGTTCTCCCCAAGGTGACGCACTAGGGCGTATGAATCCCTTATCAAGATTCTCTTGGAGTTGCTTCTTCAATTCCTGCAACTCAATTGGAGCCATTCTATAAGGTGTCTTTGAAATAGGCAAAGCACCCGGTACGAGTTCTATTGAAAACTCAACTTCACGATTTGGTGGAAGACCCGGTAATTCCTCCGGAAAGACATCATCAAACTCCCGTACAATGGGCATATTCTTAATCGTGAGTTTCTCACCAACTATTTGAGATAAATAACCTTCATTTAGTGGAATCAATACCCATAAGATGGAAGAAATTTCCACTGGAAGGTTATGTTCATCCTTGCATTGATAGACGATCGTAGGTTGATCTGGAATATGAAATGTGACTTCCCTTCTTTGGAAATTGATATGAGCTCCATGTAGAGAAAGCCAATCCATGCCAAGAATCACATAAAATTCCACTAAAGGAAGGATCACAAGATTTGCAGGAAGCACTTTCCCACAAACTTCGATCGGAGAAGAATTATAAACTTCTGATGCGATTGATGTGCCATTAGGTGTTGTCACAGCTAACTCAACATATAATTGTTGAGGTAATACGGTGATACCCTTAGAAAATTTTTCAGAAATAAAAGAGTGGGTGGATCCAGAATCAAATAAAACATTTTCTACTTTAGAGTGGATGGTAAGTGTACCTTTCACCACATCGTTATCGTACTCCACATCGCTGATAGAAATTGCATGTGACTTTCCTTTGTCTTTAGCCTTAAGAGTTAGTTGACGTCGACCATCATCATCAACCCTTGGATTCGGGCATTGATTGGCATAATGCCCCATCTCCTTGCACTTGAAACATTGAAGTGTAGTAGGTTCATTCTGTGTATCCCTTCCTTTGTTTGCATCATTAGACATCTTCTTCCCATTATCATGGCATTCAAATGCCCGATGACCTTCCTTTCCACATTTAAAACATTTACTTGTCCCTTTAAGACAACTCCCTCCATGTTTCTTTCCACACTTTGAGCATAAGGGAAAGTTCATCTTCTTTTACGTGTGCTCTTTAGATTTTTCTTTGAATTCCATCTTCCTCTTCTTATCTAACCCATGTGACTGATGGGTTACTCCAATCTCCATCTCGACTTTGAGAGCACATCGAACGATTTCCTCGTAGCTATTGAAGTCCCTTATGGCTAACGCCCTTCGAAGACTTGGTTTTAAGCCACTAAAGAATCGATCGATCTTACTCTCAGGTTGGATAATAATACCAGAAGCGTACCTTGAAAGTGTTGTAAAATTTGCTTCATAGGTACTAACAGATTCATCATCCCTTTGCTTCAGTTCAAGGAACTCTTTCTCCATATTTGTTCGGAGAATACGAGGTAAGTACTTATTGAAAAATAAGTTCTTGAACTCGTCCCATTCCATAGACTCAATTTCATCCCTTTGCCTCGTATTCTTAACAAGATTCCACCATTGATCCGCATCTCCTTCCAAATGATACACTGCTAGGATGACTTTATCATGCTCAGAACATTGAAGAACTGAAAATATCTTTTCAGTAGTACTAATCCATTGTTCAGCAACTAATGGATCAGTAGACCCACTGAAAGATGGTGGACGCTGCCTCATGAAGGATTCAACAGAATGTTTCTCCCTCCTTTGTTCATTTGGAAATCATGCATGATTCATAGCTTGAGAAAGTTGTGTGAGCATGGCTACAAGATTTTGCATTCCAGCTCCCATATCGTTTGGTTGCTCAGGGGGACAATCATTGAATTGCCCATCACATTCCGCATTAACACGGTTCCTTCGGGTTCCATCCATTGACTAAAACCAAGAAGAATAGTGTGAGGAACACTAATTATAATAGGAAACCACATAATTCAAGAAAAAAAAATTTCATGCTTATGGTCTTATCCTAGGTTATTCATGGCCATTTCTAAGATTGTGTTCTATGCTTAGACTTATCCTTAGGGTTCTTACTAAGGCTTTCACATCCTAGTTTCCAAAGGTTGACTATACCTTTCCTCTGATACCAACTATAACGACCCACACTTTACATACATTGTTAATACTTCAAAATTGAAGCACACTTATTACAACATATGACAAAACCACAAAGGACCGTATAGGTATAGTGTCTTTAGAAACTGGGAAACATAAACAACTGGTTCATAAATCTTCTACAGTGTCTCCCATTTATTTCATCATATCTAGGGTCCCTTTTAGCATATTCTACTTAATATCCATCTTCCTGACCTGGGGAAAAGAAAACATAAAAGGGTGAGCTCAAATGCTCAGCAAGGGAAAATAAAGGAAATAAAAATCATATCATATCTTTATGAAAATCAAAACCTGCAAAAGAGATCATAATATCTTAACATGGAATAAATCATAGAAGTGAAAATGAGATCCCCATAATCATAACATAAAACTTGAAACTTTGTGGCATGCACACATAATCATGGAAAATCATTTCTTGTTAGTCATGACTCATTGCCAAGACTATCTAAGTGGACAAAGTCCCTTTCTGAACCGAGTTCACTCCTCGTTTCAGTCCTGTATCACTGAACCGAAATAACCTTCTGTTCCAGCCATGTCTATCTCATGAGATATAAAATCATTACCCAATGCATTGGAGGGAGATATAGGTCCCACCCATCTTATAATGAATCCTTTCTTATGTGTGCCACATAATCATAAAACATACATCATCGCATAACACATGTAACAAAAATGGGATTCTTGAAACATCATGACATCATAAATCAATTCATATAAGATAAAGGAATTCATAAACATAATTCCATCACAACATAGTCAAATCAATGTAAAAATATGGATAGAAACAGAACTCTTTATTATCTTAGATGGAAAATAATTTTGATAAAACACTTGAATTGAATTCTTGAGGAAAATATCCTTTCTTCTTCAAAATCAATTTCTTTTCACAAAACACCATGCAATTTTAAAAGAAAGAGATTTTATTGAAAATAGTCATGAAATCTTTTAGAGGAAGCTTCATGAAAATAAGGCTTTATAAAACAGTAGAAATCCTTTCGTGCCGTATAAGTTAAAAAAAGACATTCTTCGTACTTTTGTCGGAAAAGTCAAAAAGTACCTCGTACGAAAAACGACAAAAGATTCCTTTCATACGTATTACTAAAAACTCACCGAAGGGTAAAAATGGATTTAAACAATTTTAGGTGGATGGAAATAATATTACATATTGATAAAACATGGATGTGGATGATAAAATACACCCCAGTAAATACTTACGAATAAACAATCTCGGATAAAAATGAGATTGTGATATTTCCCTTACCTTAGGTCCGATTTGCTTTGTTCGTGTCCGAAGCTCCTGTATAATGGTTTAAATAATGTTATTGACTTATTCCAGAATCATACATATTGATATGAGATCATATATGGTCATATTATTAGCTTCTTGTTAGTAATATTTCATTGTTACTTGTTACTCGGGTCTTTATAACTTTTTGTTCTTATGCGTGTTTTGTCGAATAAATTCTTATTCTTATCTTTAGGTTATAGATAATTCATTTCCAGAATGGTATTAGTGTAGTATATACCATATTCATTCATTCAATTCATTTATATAATCATTATGAAATGAAGATCATGTAGAACGAGTCGCATCACATCGTGGAGACGGTATTCCGTACGTACGCACGAGTGATGATATCGTTCCTATGATCGTGGAATTGTATTGGAGTATATATATATATTATTTCAGTATCAATATTAATTAATAATAATCATATATAGTTACTCATTACACCATTATACCCATCCTTGTAAGGTGATGGTGGAAAATAGATTACACCACAGCGTGGAGACGGTATTTCGTACGTACGCACGCGCGGTGATTTCATTTTTCCGTAGGATGGATAGAAGGTGAATTAGGGTTGTTTCATATTTATAATAACATATCAGTATGTAAGTAATACTGATGTTATTACTTTATCATGAAACAACTAAAGAAGAAGAAGTTGAAGAAGAAAGAAATTGAAAAGATCGGTAATGGATATTACATCTTCTTTGGAACGCCTCTTTGAATCATCCACTTAAGGAACTAAGATTGGTCTTTGGAGAAGACCAGGACCTCTAGGATTATTCTAGGGAAGTGGAGAGGAGAAAATGGCAGGGATTGGCCGAGCTTTAGTGCTCAAATTGGTGTGAGGAGGAGGGGGAGGAGGTGCCCTTTTATAAGGGAGGAGAGGGGCACCTTAGGAATATCTCAAAATATTAATTTATATTAAAGTCAAAATCGGTTTATAATGGTTCCAAAGGGACTTATTTCTAAGATAAAGTGGGTATGGGTCGAAATCCTATCAAACAATAGGATTTAGACAAGTTTAGGGTATTATTTTATCCTTATCAATTAGATTTAACTCTAAGTTAATTAATTTAACTTTTACCGTGTCTTTTTGTTTTCTTTCACTATATGGTTAATACACTTACTATAACATGCCAAACGAACCCCAAATTGTTTATTATTAATATATATATCCTTATCTAAGTCATTTGGCCGAACCTTAGATTTTTAGGAATAAAATAACAATTAATAAAATAATATTTGATTTAAAAACTATTTTGTGTCAATTTTGACGCTATTTGATATATGATTTTTTTGAAAGTCATAACAGAATTATATGTTCGAACCAAGTTGCTTAAATCAATACTAATATATCATAGTAACCTAGAAAATTAGTGGAATTCATAAAAAGTCTCAAATTACATTTAGTTTGGTATTTATATTATCAATTTTGTCAATATTTCATTAATAAGATAATTACTGCATCATCTTTGTGTCATAAATAAATTAAATTATTTGATGTCTAAAAATTACAAATAAAATACCATCATGTAGGAAATCTTTTTAGCTTTCTAATGAATATTTAAAATCGAATTTATCTTATGTATAACCCTATATTAAAAATGATTTACTTATTAAACTTTGATTTTAACTATTTTAACCCTTCTTTAAATAAATTAATAATAAATGTCCTAATCTAATCCAAGTGGGCCTAAATGGTCATATTTTATTCCTAAGTTTGTTTTTGGTCGAATTACACTTGTCCAATAGAATTAGGACATGTGTTAGGATAATATTAATATCATATTTACCCTTAGTTACCCTATTTACTATTAACCGCGGTAAAAAAAGTAAAAAGTTACTATTCACCAAAAAATTATTTTCATCTCATTGAACCACATTTTAGTCCTTGATATTAACCGTGTCTCTCGGATTTTCGAAATTCCATTCACAGAAGCGGTAAAATTATGTTTTATGCAAAATTCAGTTTTTTAACCTACCACTTAGTGGTTTCACTATTCATCAAAAATTGAAAGTTTTCAGAAAAATACCAAAATTTCACCCTAGGCTAATTTCGATATTCTGAGTCCAAAAATGAAGTCCATTTTGAAAAATAAAATTTATAAAATTTCAAAAAGTGGTTATTACTATTCATAACGGCTAGTTTTAATAGCATATTGTTGTTTAGTGAAACTCGGTATTGCGTACGACGCAAGCTATCGAGGAAGGTCGCGATTGCGTGTAAAGCAAGCCAAGCAAGTGTTGTGTAGAAAAAGATTCCTTTGATGATTTATATAACATAAAAGTCTCGGGTGTTACATCCCCCTACCGGAAGAATTGGAGGAATCCTCTCGGGGGGATGAGGCTAGCAGAGGGAGTCTGTTGGAGGAGGGTGAAGTCGGAGATCAAGACTCAGATTCTGATGATTTCGCAGAGACTCTCAAGGTAGCATTCTGGGATTCTTTCCTTATGGTCTGTTCTCATGCCATCATGGATTTCTTACCGATGTTTGAACCATGCAGGAGGAATTTGTACGTAGGCCTCGCTCTCACCCTTTGGCAGGTGATGATGTAGGACCTTCAGAACCTGCGCCTACGGTTACGTCCAATTCTGTGTCTAGTGGGGCCAGAGCACCCGATGTGGCTCCTCCAGAATATCTAGACCTCCCAACACTATACGGAGGGCCACGCCTTGGGGTCCCATCAGCATCGACTCAAGAGCAGCACTAGGAGTTTGATCTCCGTATGTTTCCTCTACTGGATTCATTGCTGTCATATGTAGATCGTTCCAACTAATGTTCATGTCCCTCTCTATCGTACAGCTCTCCGACTGGCATGGGCTGCTGTAGCAAGGCTAGTTGGGATGTTTGGTGGCATCCCTCCTAGGGGAATGCTGGTGATGGTGGAGATAGTCCCCCCATCTCCCCGAGCTGCAGCAAACACTATCATTGGCGGGACCACCAGAAGGGTCGTGCCTGAGGTTATTGAGGTAGAGTCTGATGATGAGGATCAATCGGCCGACCCAAGTCCCATCACGTCTACTCCAACACCAGTTGTCGCACTGGATTCAAATCACATGCAGATTTTACCGAGGACCTCCTACAGGCATATCCTGCATACGAGTCTGCCAATAACACGGACTGGGATGGAAAGACCTCCGATGAAGAAGACAGTAGCATAGTCTGCCCCCTATCATGGAAGCTAATCCCGCACTTCCTCAAGGACACCCCCCAAGAAATATGGCTGAACGAAATGGACAGACTTCACTCGCAGTTGTGCGAACTGTGCGCTGGTGGAGTGGATGCCCAACGTCCTCATGCCCTCATCTGAGACCTCATGGATGAGAAGATACAGAAGTATAATCGCGGGCTCTGTGTGTGCTGGTAACGGAGGAAGGCGACAAACATCAAGAATCTCTAGGATGCTGAAAGCGAGGTCCAATAGATACAGGCCTGGGTAGATGAGCACTCAGCCTCTCTTAATACACAATCTGAGATGATCTCATAGTTGAAGGACCAGCTGGTAGAGGCAAAAGAGCATATGAGGAAGGCTTCTGGAAAGATGGATGCCATTCATGCTTGTATAGAGAGGGCCAGGGCCACGGATGACGAGTTGCGCCCCGCCACTACTGAGGAGGAGCGGGAGCTGAGTCAGCAGCAGCAATTCTTGGATTCCACATGTCTAAGGGTTGCAGAGATGCACCGCTCTTTTGATGGGGTCAATCCATCCATGGGGGGAGTCGACCCCCGGGTACTGTAACAATTGCAAAACTTTTAATGGTACATTCATGATTCGTCATTATTCTCTCATTGAATGTCGTAGCATGAACGATTTCCACTGTTTTCATCGGTTCATTGCATCCCTAAAATGTTTGCGTAACATATGGCGACAATTCCCTAAGCTCACGTGGTTCAGGACCGATTTGAGAAACAAGAGATAGTTTCCTCATCGTCCCACCCAACATAGGAGTGGAAATCAGGCATCGGGCGTCTGGTGTTTGGATAACCATTCCGGATTTTCGAAAGATGGGAGAGACCTGGCCAGAGAAAGAAGTTCTCAAAATAGCTGAATTGTTGTTTCTTCAGTGTGCTCTTATGCATGAACAGTGCAATGCTAGGAGTGCTAAAATCGGTTTGAACAGATGGAAATGGAAAGTCTGAATCATGATACCCAGGATTCGGAACACTGTGGGGGATGGAGTGACAATAAAGGACAAACGTTAACCATGGTGGGGAAATGGTATCCTTACTAAGTTATCTTGGAATGGGGATAAAAAATGAGGGTCGACTGTTGACCATGTTCGGAACACGGTAACATGTCACAAATTTTGTTGATCAATCCTTTGGGACGTTGGCCCAAGAGTGTAGGCGGACCCTTGTTCGAGCATCCATACTGTTAGGGGGTCCTTCCAAACATGACCAGTCTTCCGGAACGTTGGCCCAGGACGGTAGGTGAGATAATGCGGCATGAGACTAGGCCATTAGGGGGTCCCATTAGACATGAAAGGGGATGAGGGTCCGAATAAGGGGCACACAAAGCGTGGAATATGGAGTGAGGGTTTGTCCGAATAGAATCCAACACTCATGTAATTACACCACCGTGGTGGGAGTACGCTAGATGGGCGTATCCGTTTGATCATGGATTATTACTTCTTTGGGACAGGTCCTCTCTGTAGATGGGGTATGTCACTTACCAATGGGATCTTGGGGCATCTTGAACTTGTTCAGGGCAGAGTCATAGTTACATGGTCCTCTACGAGGGGTCCGGCTAGGGGGGGCTGAAAGGGGAAGTATAGGATTAATGATTCCTATGGGATGGAACCTAGGCAAAATACCAAGGTGTCTTTATGTATCCCATGAGGGTGGGAATCAAGCCATACGTAGTTTTGGAAGCACAATTTAGTCATATACCAACACTGGTAGGTGAAATCTTCTCTGGAAGAGGCTCTGGTGCATCTCATGATTAACATGGGGCATCATGAACTTGTTCAGGGTAGGATCACAGTTTAGTGTCGTGCATTGAGGACATATGGACTCCTGAAGTTTAATGTCATATGATAGGATGTTGAGTGAAATAGAAGAGACCAGGGAGCATATGATGTGGTAGTTATGAAACTGACATGAATGAGTACATGGAGTCCAAATCACACCACATACCCCCGGAAGAAACTCTCCAGGTCAAGGGACCAAGAGTGAGGATTTGGCTGGGCCCGAAGCAGAGTGGTCAGGCATTCCTACGTACCCCATAAGGATGGGAATCAATCCATATATAGTTCCAAGGGGACGATGAGAATCCTGGCCGTGTTGGTACACATCCTTCCAAAACTACTAAGCCCGTGTGGGACATGCTCAGTGTGGGAAATAAGAAGTAGTGGTGGGACATTCCCGACACAGAAAGGGGTAGGTTAGGGTGAAGGGATGCTCAGTGAATACCAGCCCCATGATACAAACACGATCATTTATCACACCAAGATGCGCAAAGAGATAGAGTCGAGTTTGTTGGAATTCCACTTCAACATGAGGAAGTGGAAATGTGTGAATCATGATGCTCAAGATTTGGATCACAATGACGGCGGTGTGACGATAGAGGATAACTGTTTACCATGGAGAAAGTGTAGCATCCATATCATGTTAGCCTAGAATGGGGACAGACAAATGAGGTTCAACCATTGACCATGTTAGAAACAAGGGACCATGTCACAAATGTTGTCATAGATCCGTAGGGATGTTGGCCCGAAATGATTGGAGGTCCCCTAGGTTCATCATCCATGGACAGCCCTTATGCCTAGTATCCATTTTCTCTGAGGGTCCTTTTGGATGTGGAAGATGATGAGGATCCAAATAGCGAGCTCACGAAGCGTGGTCATGGGACGAGGGTAATGTCCCTATAAGAATCCCACAATTCGGGAACACGACAACTAGGCATATTAGATAGAGGGACCAGAGTCCTTTCCCATAGGGAGATCGTAGTTTAGGGTCGTAGAATTCAGACCATGTAGGGGTTATGAGAGCAGGGGACACACAGTAATGTGGTTACAAAACCTGGTGTGAATGAGGACATAATCCCTACTTACCATGCATTCTTTAGGGAGGGCTCGAGTCGAGGGACAGAACATGAAAGTTAGGCTGGGCCCACGGGGAAGTGCTCGAGCACTCCTATTTATCCCATGAGGATGGGAATCAAGCCTTACATAGTTCTGAAGGGTGGCATGGTAAGATACCAATGCCATGGAAAAATGGAATTGTGTGCGTGTCCCTTGCACCAAAAGAAGCGGAATTTGATAAATCATGTTTTCCTTTAAGGTGAGTGGTTTTTTTTTGTGAAGAAACGGGCCTAGAGTAGGATGCCCTGGTGTTTCCACAAGAATCAATCCATGATAGGTGTTGAAAAATGGCATGACACGTGACCAATACCCAACGTGATGTCTTCTACAACGAGGTCATCATAATGCAGTGTTGTTTTCCGTCGTGCGGCCAGGACAATAATGTCACAGTTTAGGGTCGTACGATAGGACCAGGCATGCATTTTAACGTCATGTAGTGCAGACGTTGCAGAGATGATGCTAGATGGGGGATGTGTATGGTATCGTGTGACATAACCGACGTGAATGAGGACGTAATCCTACACCATACCATACAATCCCGAGAGGGGAACCTCGAGCCAAGGGGCCCACATATAGGTGAGAGGTGAAGGGGAATATTTTAGACCCCAAATAAGCTGGACCTAAAGATGTTCAGGTGGTCCTACGTATCCTATGAGAATGGGACCCAAGAGGAACGTAGTTCTGAGGAGATCTTAGTTTATGGTCTTAGAGCTCGGACCATGGGTGCCTTGAAGGACACCGTATTGCAGCTTTGTCCCCCCGATATGGAAAGGTGCACTGGGGATTAGCTCTAAAAGTGTCATGATTCCACCTGGACACAGTGGGTTGGATCATAATGTGAATCATGTGACCAACATTCGAGGTTGGGAAGGGTTGTCATGATGAAAAAGGATTACTAATGACCATGTTTGCAACAAAATATCCTATCGCATTAGCCTGAAATGGGGACAAACAAATTAGCATCGACCGCTGACCATGTTCGCAACACGGGATTTCTATCAATTTGTTGTCTAAAACCCTCGGGGGCGTTTGCCCGTAATAGTATGAGAGCCATTGGGCGTTGTATCCAGGTCATTTTTGGGGGTCCCTTCTGGTGTGAAAGGTGATGAAAGGCTGAATGAAGGGGAACACGAATCTTGGAATGTGGAAGGAACTTGATCAAGTCGAATCTGACACTCTTGGTACTAGACCAGAGTACTCTTGACACATGGGTGAATTACTGCTATGAGTCGAGGGACTCCACTTGTTGGAAATCGAGAGATGGTGGACTCCCGGGAAAGAGGGAATACTTCCAAAAACTCTGTATCATTCCTATATATCCCCCCTTATAGAGGGATAGGCCAAGGGGCCTAGGTGACTGGGAGATCGGTAGATCTCTAGTAAGTTGGGCTGGACCCAAAGTCTAGACAATCGGGGGGTCCTACATATCCCATAAGGATGGGAATGAAGACATGCGTAGTTTTTGAAGATACCTAGCTGCAGAATACTCCTAATGTGGATTTGTATGATGCGGAGAGTAGCCTGACGTGAATGGGGATGTAATCCTGCACCACACCGCACAGTCCTGTAGGAAAGAACCTGGGCCAGGGGGCCTGAAGAGTCCAAGGGGCCTGAGGCTTGGCCTCGGTAAGGGAGGCCTGAGGTTGGGCTTTGGTCAGGACATCCTGAATAGCTTTCAGATTAACGTCTTGCAGCAAGGATGGGGGATGTGGGCCTGGAAAGCCCAAGGGGCATGAGGTTAGGCATCGATCTGGAAATCCTGACCAGTTTTTAGTTTAACGTCTTGCAATGAGGATGGGGAAAGAGATAACTGTATCTCATCCGGGGAAGTGTACGACATGGAAAGTAACCCGACATGAAGGAGTATGTAATCCCACACCATGTCGTACATCCCTTTTAAGAGAATTGGGGTCGTGGGCCAGACCACTGGCACCACCAGGAGGGAAGTTTGTCGCTTCGGGATGGGGTAGAATGAATCACTACACTCATTGTTTAGGACATCTAAGGGTGGACCCGAAGATCCCGGACACTGTTGACCATGTTCGAAACACAACATCCCTATGGTGACCTGATATGGGAGAAACAAATGAGCGTCGGCCGTTGACCCAATTCACAACGTGGGACATGTATCGGCCTGTTTCTCGGAAACCCTTAGGGGCGTTGGCCCGTATCGGTAGAAGAGCCCTTGGGCGTGGTATCTAGGACATTATTGGGGTTCCCTCCGGGTGAGTAAAGTGATGGAATCCCATTGAAGGAGTGGGTGAAGTATAGATGTATCCATCCATGAAGTAGGAAAACATCTCCAGGGGGACGTGCAGCTGGGTCGAGGCTTGCTCGACGTGAGTTGGGGAAAAAGTGTGCATCCCGCCATATATCTTGACAGTAGGGGAAGATTTTGGCTTTTCACCTAGTCCAACAGACGAGATGTCTGGGCATTCCTACGTATACAATGAGGATGGGAATCAATCCATACGTAGTTCTTGAAGGCCATGCAGTTTAACGTCATGCGGTGAGGACGTGGGAGGATAGAAGAACAAGAGTGGGAACATGGTGCAAACCTTATAATCCTTGTATGAGCGGGGCTAGGAATGTCTACTCCTCATCATGAAAGGATCCTCCAAGGAAACTATACCCAGGGGGGACAGTGAAAGAGAAGAGCTCAGGGATGGGCTGAATACGTGGCGTCCGAGCATTCCTACGTATCCCATTAGGATGAGAATCAAGCCATACATAGTTATTGAAGTGCAGTTTAATGTCGTGTTAGATGAGAGATGCATCTCATTTTTGGATATGTATGGCATGACGGGTAGCCTGATGTGAATGAGGACGTACCCCACACCACACCATACGATCCCATAAGGGAGTCTGAGTCTTTGAAGGCCAAGGGGCTTGAGGCCGAGCCTTGGTTAGGGAGACCTGACCGGTGTGCAATTTAATATCTTATAGTAAGGACTAGGGCTAGGGGCCTGAAGAGGCCAAGGGTCCTGAGGCTAATCCTCGGTCAGGAAGGCCTGACCGGCTTGTAGTTTAACGTCTTACAGTAAGGATGGGGGCCAGGGGCCTGAAGAGGCCAAGGGGCCTGAGGCTAAGCCTCGGTCAGGAAGGCATGACTAGCTTTCAGTTTAATGTCTTATAGTAAGGACGGGGGCCAAGGGACTGAAGAGGCCAAGGGGCCTAAGGCCAAGCCTCGGTCAGGAAGGCCTGACTTGCTTGCTGTTTAACATCTTACAGTAAGGACGGGGGCCAGGGGCCCGAAGAGTCCAAGGGGCCTAAGGATAAGCCTCGGTCAGGGAGGCCTGACCGGATTTCAGTTTAACGTCTTACAGTGAGGACGAGATCCAGGGGCTTGAGGCTGAGCCTCGATCAGGGAGGAATTACTGGCTTGCAGTTTAACGTCTTGCAGTGAGGACGAGGGCCAAGGGCCCGAAGAGGCCAAGGGGCCTGAGGCTGAGCCTCAGTCAGGGAGGCATGACTGGCTTGTAGTTTTACGTCTTGCAGTAAGGACGTGGGGAGATCTTAGTTTATGATCATAGAGCTAGGACCATTTTGCAGTTTATCATCTTGCAAGACGATATCGCAGTTTTAATTTCATGCAAGAAGGTGGTGCAGTTTAGGGTCATGCAGGACCATTACATGCAGTTTAGGGTCGTGTGGGACCATAACGTGCAGTTTAGGGTCATGCGGGACTATACAGTTTAAGGTCATGCCAGACCAAGTGGCATAGGCAATGTACTACTTGAGGAACTTGGCGTTGGTGGGAGGAGTTATGCGCTCAACATTCGTGGTCACCAATGAGTATGTTCCATTGGGGTAAACCTTAGGGATGACATAAGGTCCTTACTACATTGAGCTCTAGCTTGGGCAGTTTCCTACCAGGAATATTTGGCGTTCGAAGGGAAAACACTAGGTCACCCTGCAGAAAAGAGCAAAGGTAAACCTTTTTGTTGAAGGCTCTGGCTAACTTGTTCGGATGCCTTTCCAGATTGTGCAGGGCACGAAGCCTGTTCTCATCCAGTGCTTCCAATTCAGCTAGACGGATTTTGGCCACCTTATCTGGCGCCTTCTGGCCATAGACTCTAGTGTGTAATGATGACACCTGGATCTCAAAGGGTAGGATGACCTCTGCCCCATACACCAGGGAATATGGGGTCACCTAGGTGGAATTAGGAGTCATCGTCTGATAATCCCAGAGGGCATTGGGGATCTTGTCCGGAAAACTTTTCTTGTTCTGACCAACCATTTTCTGCATAATGTTAGAGAGGATTTTTTTGAACGCCTTGATCTATCCATTTTTCTGTGCATGATAACGAGAGGTATGGTTCGAACGGATATTGTACTTGGTGTACAATTTCTTCAGCTCGACTACTCCGAAGTTGGTGTCGTTATCAGTGAGGACAGTGTGAGGTTCCCCAAACCGGTGGATGATATTGGAGCCCAAAAAGTCAACGATGGAACGGTCCTTGACCTCTTTGAGTGGAATTGCCTCTGCCCACTTGGAGAAGAAATCTATAGTAGTTAGGATGAAACAACACAGGCGAGCTGTCACCGGTGGGTGTGCTCACACAAAATCGAGTCCCCTCACCGCGAATGGCCATGAATATGTGGTGGGGTGGAGAGGCTCCGGTGGTCGGTACAAGAAGTTGGTATGAACATGGCACGCGTGGCATATCTTGGAAAACTCGATAAAATCATGGATCATAGAGGGACATAAGTACCCCAACCTCCAGATTTGATGGGACAGCTTTGGCCCATCTTGGTGAGCACCACAAGAACCGGCATGAACCTCTTGAATAAACTGAGAAATCTCGACTCCTTGAATTCAATGGAGGATAACACCATCGAAGCTCCACTTATAGAGGATCTTCTCAAGACTGGGACCGCTCTGGAGGTTAAATTGCTGCGCGCTGCATCGGATTCACTTGTGCTCGGCCCGGTCGTTCGGGAGGCAACCATTTTGGAGATACTCAACAAAAGGTGCCCTCCAGTGAGGAGTGGCCCCAAATATTGTGTCTGACGAACCTGGAACTCTTAATGTAGAAGTTTCGGTGGTAAGATGACTTACCTGCAGGCCGTTGTTGTCCTCTGGGGTGACAGGGGAAATGACTCTCTGGTGTGCCACATGTATGATCAAGTCATCTTTCTCAGGTTATGCGAGCGATGCTGCTAAGCCATCCAAAGCGTCTGCTCGACCGTTCTATGACCGAGGGACATGGGTAACCTTTGGTTGAGAAGATAACTGGACCATTAGACAGACGGTGCACTCCAGCAATGGTACAAGCTCCGGCTTCCTGAAGACATAGTCGTCGTTGAGCTGCTTGATTACCAGCTCGGAATCTCCTTTCACATGAAGATGGGGCACATCGATCTCGAGGGCCAACTCGAGTCCAGTGATGAGAGCCTGGTACTCTGCCTCATTATTGGTGCAACCTTCTGACAACAGAAATGAGTATGGCAGGACCACTTGCACTGAGGTGATGAAGATGATACCTAGACCCACTCTGTTGAGCATAGGATCGTAGAGCCTGTTACTAATGGGGCTCTGGGAGGCACCATCGAAGTGCATTTGCCAACATGAGACATCATGATCGACTAAGAGGATCTCCTCATCAGAAAAATCCAGGTCCATGGATTGACCCGCGGAGGTTGGATGGGCAGCTAAAAAGTCTGCCAATGCATGTCCCTTGATGGCCTTCTGTGGCATGAACTTGATATCTGTAACACCCCGAGATTTTTTGAAAAATATTCTTTTTAATTTCATTAATGTATTGTGTTGTACACTACACCAAAAGGATCTTGCACAACACGCATCCTTGAATTGTCTTGCATTACACTCAATCACGACCTTCCTCAATAGCGTGTGTAGTACACAATACCGAGTTTCACTAAACAACGATATGCTATTATTAAAATTAGCAGTTATGAATAGTAATAAGCACTTTTTGAAAATTTTATTTTTAAAATGGACTTCATTTTTGGATTCGGAATATCAAAATTATCTTAGGATTAAATTTTGGTACTTTTCAATAACTTTCATATTATGATGAATAGTGAAAATTACTAAATTTTAATTAAAAACTAATTTTTTAATCGAAATAATTAATAGTGATACATTATTAATTTGAGTGTTTTTAAAGTATATTTAGAATATATTTTTACAACTTAATACAATGTTGTTCATGGGATGTAATTTCACATTTAATCCAAACATAAACAAGTGTCAATCTTTTGAAAGTTATTATCACTTAAAAACACGCTATTTGTTTGGACGACGGGAATTAATTTTTAAATTATTTAATGTAACTGGTATGTATTGAATTTGGTAAAATAAACATCAGTTTTGAATTTATAATATCAAATATAGCTTAGGCTTAATTTTTGGTATTTTTCTGGAAACTTTCATTTTTTGATGAATAGTGAAACCACTAAGTGGTAGTTAAAAAAACGAAATTTCTCATAAAACTTAATTTTACCGCTTCTGTGAGTAGAATTTCAAAAATCTGAGAGACATGGTTAATATCAAGGACTAAAATGTGGTTCAATGAGATGAAAATATTTTTTGGTGAATAATAACTTTTTACTTTTTTTTTACCACGATTTAAAGTTAATAGGGTAATTAAAGGTAAAAGTGTTATTATTATTACCATAACACATGTACTAATTCTGTTGGATAAGTTTAATTCGACCAAAAACAACCTTAGGAATAAAAAATTACCATTTAGGTCCACTTCGATTAGATTAAGACATTTATTATCAATTTATTAAAAGAAGAGTTAAAATAGTTAAAATCAATGTTTAATAACTAAATAATTTTTAATATAGAGTTATACACAATATAAATTCGACTATAAATATTCATTAGAAATATAAAAAGATTTACAACATAATGGTATTTTATTTGTAATTTTTCGACTTAAAATAATTTAATTTATTTATGATACAATGATGGTGCAGTAATTATCTTATTAATGAAATATTGACATAATTGATGTTATAAATACCCAAATAAATGTAATTTGAGACTTTTTATGAATTAAAATAATTTTATATTTTAATATGACATGTTAATATTGATTTAATTAATTTTTTTCGAACTAATCATTCTGTTATGATTTTCAGAAAACTCAATTACCAAATAGTGTCAAAATTGACATAAAATAGTTTTTAAAACAAATATTATATTATTAATTGTTATTATATTCCTAAAAATATAAGGTTCAGGCAAGATACTTATATAATGATAGGTGAATCATTATTGGACCACTTGGGGGTCTCTTGGATGTATATGGTAAGTTTATTAACTATATAATATAAAAATACAAAGTGACATGGTAAATGTCAATCTAATTAACTAAGAGTTAAAACTAAAAGATAAGGTTAATATAATGACCTAAAATTTTCTAAATTCTATTGGATGAGAGGCTTTCGACCCATCCCCACCTTATCTTCGAAATATATCAATTTGGAGCTATTAAAAACCGAATTTGACTTTATAATAAAATAATATGTTTAGTTATTCCAAAGGTGCCTCTCTCCTCCCTTATAAAAGGGAACCTCATCCCTCTCCTCCTCACACCAACTTGAGCCTTCAAGCTCGGACAACCCCTACCAAATTCTCTTCTCCACTTCCCTAGAAACATCTTAGAGGTCCTGGTATTCTTTAAAGACCAATTTTAGTGCCCTAAGAGGAGGACTCAAAGAGGCGCTTCAAAGAAGAGGTAATGTCCGTTACCGATTCTTTCAACTTTATTTCTTCTTCCACTTCTTCTTCTTAGGTTGTTTCATTATTAAGTAATAACATCAGTATAACTCATATACCTATATGTTATTATAAGTATGAAACAACCCTATTTCACCATCTATCCATTCTACAGAAAACAAAATCACCGCACGTGCGTACGTACGGAATACCGTCTCCACGCCGTGGTGTAATCTATTTTCCACCACCACCTTACTTGGATGGGTATAATGCTGTAAATAATAACTATATATGATTATTGTAAAGTGATATTGATTCTGTAATAGTATACATACACTCCAATAAAATTCCATGATCATGGGAACAATATCATCGCTCGTGCGTACGTACAGAATACCGTCTCCATGACGCGATGAGATTCATTCTCAATGATTAACCATTCATAAATGATTATAAAGTATATATAATAAGTAATCATGAAATATATGACATAATAATGATACTGGATTTATGTATATATATATATATATTTATGTCATCCAATTAATTCCATTCAATTCAATGAGGAAACGAAAACAACGTTCATGCGTACGTACGGCCTACCATCTCCATGAACGGTGTATTTCTTTACATTTAATGATCTATTATATATATGTATATTATGAATATATATTATATATAAATCTTGTATTATATTCTGTAATTAGGTAATCATGATCTACGTAATCATATGAATAATTACAAGTCAAAACACGGACGACAAATGAAACAATGTTACCCAAAACGCTCTTTAACATGGAATTTACAAAAGAACAGGTAATATAAAGTCATAAGTGAACCATATATAATATAATAACAATGAGTATGATTCTGGAATAAGTCAATGAAATTATTTAAATCATTATACAGGAGGTTCAGTCACTTACGAAGCAAATCAGACCTAAGGTAAGTGATAATTTTTCAAATCTCATTTTTATCCGAGATTGCTTATTCGTAAGTATTTACTGGGTTTATTTCTATCATCCATGTCCATGTTTTATAAATATATTTTCATGTATGTTTAAAGTCTGTTTTACCCATTTCTGACTTTTACTACATGGTATTTAAGGAATCTTTCTTTTGTATAAGTTATGAGGTACTTTTTTGACTTTTCTGGCAAAAGTACGAGAAAAATGTTTTTTTTAACTTATACGGCATGAAAGGATTTTTATGGTTTTATAAAGCCATATTTTCATTAGATTCCTCCAAAATATTTCATGACTATTATCAACGAAATCCTTTTCTTTTAAAATTGCATGACATTTTGTGAAAAGAAAATTATTTTGAAGAAAAAAAGATATTTTCCTCAAGAATTCATTTCAAGTGTTTTATCAAAACCATTTTCCATCTAAGATGACATTATTTTTATATGTGTATGTTTCAAGTATAATGACCCTATGATTTAAATGGTTTCACATTCCTTATTATGAAATGATATCCATTTCTTTTATATGGATTATGTAATGATGGGATGATGTCTATGAAAAACATTTTATTTATTGGCTTATTATGAATGATGTATGTTTATTTTGTGGCACAAGTAAGAATGATTTCATTATGAGATGGGTGGGACCTATATCTCCCACCAATTCATTGGGTAAATATTTATATCTCATGAGATAGACATGGATGGAATGGCAAGTTAAACTGGTTCAGTAATACAGGACTGGAACGATGAGTGAACTCGATTCAGAAAGGGGCTTTGTCCACCAAGATGGTCTTGGCAGCAATGCCTTGGCTACTATGGAAATCATATCATGAGCTTAATGGTTACCACAATTACATGTTTTATTCCCACGATATTTTATCATTCTTAATGTTTCTTTATGATCTATTCCCTACGTACTTCCATGTTTTATGTCATTTCTCAATCTTTTGATGTTTAAACATTATGTTCATGTTTTTAAGTTCAAATGTATATGATATGTTTTATTTTATCCATGCATACCCATACTGAGCATTTGAGCTCACCCTTTTTATTTTTTCTTTTCCCCAGGATACAAAGAAATGTTTTAGGTAAGAAAAAAAGGGGAAGATCTTTATGGGAGATGTTGAAGATCTTTCACCGCGATTAGAAGATTACGTTCCAAGTTTCCAAAGACACTAAACTATTACGATCCTTGTGTGTCTGTTTTTGTTATATATTAAGTATTCCGCTAAAGTAATGTAATGTCCATGTACATCAAGCATCGGGTATCTACAGTTGGTATCGGAGGAAAGGTTTATTCAACCTTTGGAAACTAGGATACGAAAAAGTTAGTGAGATCTCTAGAGATATTTCTAAGGTATGTCTAGGGATGTCCGTAAGGATAAGTATACGTATAGGATATGGTCCTAGAACTACGGTAACGATCATATAATTTAACCTAATATGTTAGATATTGAGGGTGATCCCCCTTTACTATGTTGTTTTCCCTAGCATGATTTTTACCTCTCACACTATTCTTTTTGGGTTTTACAAAATGGCTGGAAACAGGAAGATTCATGATAATGGAGGATATGACAGACAATGGAATGATATTCTTCATGAGAAACCAAATGAAACGGGATTTGGAAGTCCAAACATCGTTATTATGCCTAATCAGCAATCTCATAATATGATCAATAATCTCAACTTTGGTAAGTTTCCCGACTCAGATAATAATTGAAAGATGGAGTTTCATGATGATCATAGAGGAAAGAAAGTTCAATTTCCCTCATGTAAATCATGTGGGAAGAGGCATCAGGGAGATTGTTTCAAGGGAACTGGAAGATGCTTTGGTTGTGGAAAAGGACACAGAGCCAGTAAGTGCAAAGGAAAAGGTTCAGTTAACACCATGGATGATGACAATGGTATTGCTACGACATCAACAATGGTAAAATGTTTTAAATGTGGAACGTACGGGCATTATGAAAACTAATGCCCTAAGGGAACGTCTCATGAAGAGAATCAGTATGGTCGTATGGGTAGTATTTATGTTGATGATGATGAATAGACTACAAATGATATGTGAGATGAAAGAATTGTTGAAGCCCAGTCAATGTTTTAATAAGGTAGTGGAATGATTACATGTTTATCAAGTGTAATGTTGTATAAGGAATCTCATGGTACTATGGAATAAAGAAACATCTAAGGATTGTTACACTGTGGTCTTTCCTTGAGTTTTGAAAGTGTATGATTAATGGTACAAGTATCCATGAAAGGTTATTCAGATATTTTTGGAATGTAGATGATATGTGCATAATGAAGGCATAAGGAGAAAATTAAATGATTGATAGTATTCATGAGCTCATGACTGATATAAGGAGAAGGTTATATCATGGTTTGAGTATATAGAATTTTTGGATTTTGGTATGTGGAAAGAGTTAACTTTTGACAGCATTCATGTTTTCACTAAGGTTTAATGGGTATTAATTTTTCAAGAGAATACATGATTAAGGTATTCACATGATTGGAATGTGACCAACAAGATATATGGGGGATAAACGATGGTATTCACATGCTTAGTTGATGACATTTCAAGCAATCATTTTATTTATACTATGAGCTTGGACCAAAGTATTTTAGATAAGTCTAAAGATTGGAATGGATTATGTTGGACATAAGTTAGTATTGTTTAAGGATAGATGTTTTTCGATATTATTTATGGGATGTTATAGTAATGTAGTTTTAGAAAAAGGACAACCTACAGATCGGGCGACGTCCCATCATGTCGGACAAGGCTGTGGGAATCGAACCCACAACTGAAGTGCGACTGGCCTTTATCGCCTACCACTAGCCTACAGGAAGCCCCTGTTTAGTATAAACTAGTTTTATTATATTAAGCAGTATGATATATGAAGTATAAGTCCATTTTAGGAACTATATATGATTAATCTCACAATAGATGGACTTATGTATTTTTGATAACTTTTGTAACCGTTTGTTTGAGACAGAATGGAATGACCCATCATTCTATCACATGATCTACTAACACTTCACGAATGACAAATTAAACTTCATTTATTTAAGAGATGAAGTGGAAATTGTCCAAAGAACGAACAACAGTGAGACTGTACCAAAATCACGAAAGTATTTCTTCTATTTCCAATTTCATCAACTTTAGGGAAATGATCTTGAAAACCAAAAATGTTGTCATATTTCCCTTATATCTGATGAATCAGATGGTACCTTAGATAATCACAAATCTATGGATTTGTGATTGATGGATTTTTCATAGCCATGTTCTCTACCACTCTCCATCAGAACTTGATGGTTAGATTTTTCTTCCATATCTATATTTTCACCTATGTTCTCATACGTGGAAACCCAGTGATGAGTTAATTTGCGCAACTGTTACGTTTCATACTTTTGTTTTTAAAGATTGGTTTTGGTATTCTTTTTTACAATGTGGGTTTCTATTAAAGAAACTTTCGAGTAGTAAACCATTTATAACCCCAACGAATTTCGAGGGTGAAATTCATTTTAAGGGGGGTAGAATGTAACACCCCGAGATTTTATGAAAAATATTCTTTTTAATTTCATTAATGTCTTGTGTTGTACGCTACACCAAAAGGAGCTTTCACAACACGCATCCTTGACTTATCTTGCATTACACGCAATTGCGACCTTCCTCAATAGCGTGTGTAGTACGCAATACCGAGTTTCACTAAACAACGATATGCTATTATTAAAACTAGCCGTTATGAATAGTAATAACCATATTTTGAAAATTTTATTTTTCAAAATTGACTTAATTTTTGGATTCGGAATATCGAAATTATCCTAGGATGAAATATTGGTACTTTTCGATAACTTTCATATTATGATGAATAATGAAAATTACTAAATTTTGATTAAAAACAACTTTTTTAATCAAAATAATTAATAGTGATAAATTATTAATTTGATTGGTTTTAAAGTATATTTAGAATATATTTTTACAACTTAATAAAATTTTGTTCATTGGATGTAATTTCACATTTAAACCAGACATAAACAAGTGTCAATATTTTGATAGTTATTATCTCTTAAAAACACGCTATTTGTTTGGACGACGATAATTAATTTGTAAATTAGTTAATGTAACTGGTATGTATTGAATTTGGTAAAATAAACATCATTTTTGAATTCATAATATCAAATATAACTTAGGCCTAATTTTTGGTATTTTTCTGGAAACTTTCATTTTTTGATGAATAGTGAAACCACTAAGTGGTAGTTAAAAAAACTAAATTTCTCGTAAAACTTAATTTTACTACTTATGTGAGTAGAATTTCGAAAATCCGAGAGACACGGTTAATATCAAGGACTAAAATGTGGTTCAATGAGATGGAAATAATTTTTGGTGAAGAGTAACTTTTTACTTTTTTTACCACGGTTAAATGTAAATAGGGTAATTAAGGGTAAAAGTGTTATTATTATTGTTCTAAAACATGTCCTAATTCTATTGGATAAGTTTAATTCTACAAAAAACAACCTTAGAATAAAATATGACCATTTAGGCCCACTTGGATTAGATTAAGTCATTTATTACCAATTTATTTAAAGAAGGGTTAAAATATTTAAAATCAAAGTTTAATAACTAAATCATTTTTAATATAGAGTTATACATAATATAAATTCGACTATAATTATTCATTAGAAAGATAAAAAGATTTCGAACATAATGGTATTTCATTTGTAATTTCTATACTTAAAATAATTTAATTTATTAATGATACAATGATGATGCAGTAATTATCTTATTACTGAAATATTGACATAATTGATGTTATAAATACCCAAATAAATGTAATTTGAGACTTTTTATGAATGAAAATAATTTTCTATGGTTATATGACATGTTAATATTGATATAATTAATTTTATTAGAACTAATCATTCTTTTATGATTTTCACAAAAATCAATTACCAAATAGTGTCAAAATTGACATAAAATAGTTTTTAAAACAAATATTATATTATTAATTGTTATTATATTCCTAAAAATCTATGGTTCAGCCAAGATACTTATATCATGATATTTTTATCATTAATGGAGCACTTGTGGGTCTCTTGGATGTATATGGTAAGTTTATTAACTATATAATATTAAAATACAAAGTGACATGGTAAATGTCAATCTAATTAACTAAGAGTTAAAACTAAACGATAAGGTTGAAATAATGACCTAAACTTGAATAAATTCTATTGGATGAGAGGATTTTGACCCATCCCCACCTTAGATTTTAAATATATCAATTTGGAGCTATTAAAAACCGAATTTGAATTTATAATAAAATAATATTTTTAGTTATTCAAAAGGTGCCCCTCTCCTCCCTTATAAAAGGGCACCTCCTCCCTCTCCACCTCACACCAATTTGAGCCTTCAAGCTCGGCCAAACCCTGCCAAATTCTCTTATACACTTTCCTACAAACATCCTAGAGGTCCTGGGCTTCTTTAAAGACCAATTTTAGTGCCCTAAGAGGAGGACTCAAAGAGGCGCTTCAAAGAAGAGGTAATGTCCGTTACCAATTCTTTCAACATTATTTCTTCTTCCACTTCTTCTTCTTAGGTTGTTTCATTATTAAGTAATAACATCAGTATCACTCATATAATGATATGTTATTATAAGTATGAAACAACTCTATTTCACCATTTATCCATTCTACGGAAAACGAAATCAACGCGCGTGCGTACGTACGGAATACCGTCTCCACGCCGTGGTGTAGCCTATTTTCCACCACCACCTTACTTGGATGGGTATAATGGTGTAAATAATAACTATATATGATTATTGTAAAGTGATATTGATTCTGTAATAGTATACATACACTCCAATAAAATTCCACGATCATGGGAACGATATCATCGCTCGTGCGTACGTACGGAATACCGTCTCCACGACGCGATAAGATTCATTCTCAATGACTAACCATTCAAAAATTATTATAAAGTATATTAAATAAGTAATCATGAAATATGTGACATAATAATGATTCTGGATTTATGTATATATATATTTATGTCATCAAATTAATTCCATTCAATTCAATGAGGAAACAAAAACTACGTTCATGCGTACGTACGACCTACCGTCTCCATGAACGGTGTATTTCCTTCCATTTACTGATCTATTATATATATATATATTCTGAATATATATTATATATAAATAATTTTTTAGATTCTGGAATTAATTAATCCTGATCTATGTAATCATATGAATAATTACAAGTCAAAACACGGACGACAAATGAAACGATTTTACCCAAAACGATTTTTAACATGGAATTTACAAAAGAACGGGTAATATAAAGTCATAAGTGAACCATATATAATATCATAACAATGAGTATGATTCTGGAATAAGTTAATGACATTATTTAGATCATTATAAAGGAGGTTCAGACACTTACGAAGAAAATCAGATCTAAGGTAAGGGATAATTTTTCAAATCTCATTTTTATCCGAGATTGCTTATTCGTAAGTATTTACTGGGGTTATTTCTATCATCCATGTCCATGTTTTATAAAAGGGGTTTCATGTATTTTTAAAGTCCTTTTTACCCATTTTTTACGTTTACTACATGGTATGTAAGGAATCTTTCTTTTGTTTACGTTACGAGATACTTTTTTTACTTTTCCAACAAAAGTACGAGAAGAATGTTTTTTTTAACTTATATGGCATGAAAGGATTTTTACGGTTTTATAAAGCCATATTTTCATGAAGCTTCCTCCAAAATATTTCATGACTATTTTCAACAAAATCCTTTTCTTTTATAATTGGATGACATTTTGTGAAAAGAAAATGATTTTGAAGAAAAAAAGATACTTTCCTCAAGAATTCATTTCAAGTGTTTTATCAAAACCATTTTCCATCTAAGATGACATTATTTTCATATGTGTATGTTTCAAGTATAATGTCTCTATGATTTAAATGGATTCACTTTCCTTATTAGGAAATGATATCCATTTCTTTTATATGGATTATGTAATGATTGGATGATGTCTATGAAACACATTTTATTTATTGGGTTATTATGAATGATGTATGTTTATTTTGTGGCACAAGTAATAATTATTTCATTATGAGATTGGTGGGACCTATATCTCCCTCCAATTCATTGGGTAAAGATTTATATCTCATGAGATAGACATGGCTGGAACGGCAAGTTAAACCGGTTCAGTAATACAGCACTGGAACGAGGAGTGAACTCGATTCAGAAAGGGACTTTGTCGACCAAGATGGTCTTGGCAGAAATGCCTTGGCTACTATGGAAATCAAATCATGTGCTTAATGGTTTCCACAATTACATGTTTTATTCCCATGATATGTTATCATTCATAATGTTTCATTATGATCTATGCCTTACGTACTTCCATGTTTTATGTCATTTCTCAATCTTTTGATGTTTAAACATTATGTTCATGTTTTTATGTTAAAATGTATATGATATGTTTTTTTATCCGTGCTTACCCTTACTGAGCATTTGAGATCACCCTTTTTATGTTTTCTTTTCCCCAAGATATAAAGAAAGGATTTAGGTAAGAAAAAAAAGGGGAAGATCTTTATGGGAGATGTTGAAGATCTTTCACCACATTTAGAAGATTGCGTTCCATGTTTCCAAAGACACTAAACTATTACGGTCCTTGTGTGTCTGTTTTTGTTATGTATTAAGTATTCTTCTAATGTAATGTAATTTCAATTTACGTCATGCTTTGGGTCTCTGCAATATCGAACTGCTGTAGGATCCCCGCCCACCGAGGTAGTCGGCCAGTCAACATTGGGCGGTTCAGGATGTACTTCAGTGGGTCTACCTGGGAGAAAAACTACACATCATGGTTCTATAGGTAATGCCACAACTTCTGTACGGAAAACACGAGAGCAAGGTAGCTCTTTTCGATAGGGGAGTATCTGATCTCCGTATCGAGGAGCATGCGGCTGAGATAGTAGAGGTTTTTCTCTATCCCTTCATTGTTCTTCTGGGCGAGAAGCGTGCCGAGGGACCATTCCAGGGTGGTCACGTAAAGGACCAGTGTCTTTCAAGAGACGGGTGGCATCAAAACTGGAGGTTGGAGCTGATACTGCTTGATTTCCTTGAAGGCGGTCCAACACTCTTCATCCCATTCGTAGATGGAACCTTTCTTCATGAGCTGGTAAAATGGCTTACACTTGCCGACCAAATTTTCAATGAATCAGCGTATATAGGCTAAGTGGCATTGGAGACCTTGAAGCTCCTGAATATTGCTTAGTGGAGGCATCTGGCTGATTGCCTTGATCTTCTCCGGGTCAATCTCAATGCCCCGATATCTAACAACAAAGCCAAGAAAATTCCCAGAGGTGACCCCGAAGGCGCACTTTAATGGGTTTATCTTCAGGTGGCAGGAACAGAGGAAACAGAACACTTTATCAAGGTCTTTGAGATGGTCCTGGCACTGGAATGATTTAACCACTAGATCATCCATGTAGTATTCCACCAGTGTCCCGAGAATTGGCCTGAATATGCGATGCATGGCCCGCTTATAAGTGGCACCTGCTTTTTTCAGGCCGAAGGGCATAACCTGGTAACAAAAACTACCTTGGGGATCCCTCAAGGAAGTGGACTCCTTGTCCTCGGGGGCCATCCAGATCTGGTTGTATCCAGAATACCCATCCATTAAAGATAGGGCTTGGAACCCGACCGTGGCATGAATCAATAACTCTGTCACCAGGAGGGGAAATTCATCCTCTGGGGAGTGGCGATTGAGATCGCGGAAGTCGATGGAAACTCTGATATGCCTGTTCTTCTTCTTGACTGGCAAAATGTTGGAAAGACACTTGGGGTACTTGACTTCCTTGATGAAGCTGGCTTTGATAAGCTTTTCAACTTCAGCCTCAACCATGGCACCGTGAAAAGGGTGCGTCTTTTTGGTAGCCTTCTAAACCCACGATGGTTTAACGGGAGGCCCAGGCGGTGAATGGGTACCTGCGGATCTAGTTCTAGAATCTCATCTTAACTCTAGGAAAACACATCGCGGTGCTGTTTGAGGAAGTCTACGTACCACTGCTACTCCTCGGGGGACATGGATGTACTGATTAATGTGAGTCTCGGATATTCCTCACTAACATGGTTCACCTGTACTAGTTCATCAAACACTGTAGAGATGCCTTCCTCAAAGGTGGGGGGAGCATCCTCCAAATCTTCCTCTCCACCTATGGAGGGATTTCCCATAAAGGGAGATGCTTCTGAGTTATCAAACCCTGACGGGCAGCTAGTGTTGGCTTTGGCAGCAATGGTCATCATATCAGGAGACCCATGCGCTGCTGAGACTATAGCAATGAAGGCAGTCGATCCTATCCCATATGGACTTTAGCCTAAGGGGCCACGTTTGATGATATCAAAGCAGCGGTGACACATCGGCCTGAGTCGGTTGATTCCAGCCTGGCGGAAGAGACACATATGACGTACTGTTGTTGTCATACACCTGACATTCCGATACCGCATAGGGGTAAAAGGTTCCAGGATCACCTGAACCAGGTTGGTGTAAGAGTACGGGGTCATTTTCCGCCATCGCTTGGACACGAGAACATGCCTTCCTTTCATACATGAAACAACAAAACACCACCGCATGTCGAGGGTTGTGGCCTCCAATCGATGGATCGAGATAATGTAGGTGTCATCTAGGGCTGCCCAAGGATCACTTGTGATTGGGGAGGGTTTGTCCTCACTTTCTAGGATTTACTTATCCTTTCTCTTGTAATAGACAGCGTACAGATAGTGGGCTTCATAAGAGGCGAAAGGAGACGCGTCTCCTTGGAGAACATCTACTTGACCATTGAGGGAGTATTTGAGCCATTGGTGATACGACGAAGGGACCGCTGCGTGCAGATGGAGCCATGGCCTACCCATCAATGCGTTGTAAGCGGTGTCCTGGGAAAGAACCATGAACTCGGTGCTGGAAATTAGGCCACTTAACTGGGTCTTCAAGAAGATCTTGCCGACTGGGGATTGCTCGGTCCTGTCGTATCCCTAGATTATGAGGTCGGAGGGAGTTAAATCATCCTCAGACAAACCTAGCTTTCGCAGTGTTTGAGTCGGGATTAGATTAATCCCAGAACACGTGTCAACAAGATAGTGGCAGACTTCCACACCATTGAACTGGCCAATGAAGTACAGTGGGTGAATATGACCATGTATGAGAGGGTCTTCATCTTCCCCGGAGAATGAGATAACTGCCTGTTATTCGGCGTTCTCAATTTCCTCAGCGTGGAAGGCTTCCGCAGCTGCTAACTCCGTCTAAAACTGAAGGGGGCTCCTTAGGGCCTCGGCAAGTTATTTGCACATTTAAGACTATAGGTGGAGGGACTCAAGGATATAAAGCCTTACTAGAATGCCGGCCAGGTGCTTCAGGTCATCATAATTTCGTGCTAAGCACGAGCCTCTGCTTACAGAAGGTCGTTCTGCAGTTGGAGGCATAGCGGGCCCTGTCGGTAGAACCTGCAGCTAGCTAGTACTGGGTACATCCTACTGCCAACTAGTTGAATCCTGGAGAGTAGCCACGAGATTAGGATCAGACAATGGAGATTGGCCTGTAGCCGGGAAAGACTGACTGCGATACGGACGAGGAAGCTCTGCCTGATCTAGTAGCACAAACGGCATCAGATGAGGTTGTGAATGCTGAGCTCTGTGTTGAGCCTACTATCTGGTTTCAGTAGCATGCACGGCCTGACTGAAAGTTCCCGCTGACATGCCTCGATGACCCGTGTGGTTGTGGTTCCACTGACATTGACGTCTGCTGGGGACGTTGGGGAGGTTCTCCTGGCGTTCCCCCTCATTGGGAGTCAAATAAAGCTTTACCAGCTCCATGGTATTAACCGAAGCATACCCCTGGATATCACTTGATGAATCATCCACCACTGGGTGTATTCTGGGAGGAATCCACATTTCAGGTGGCATAAATTTTCCAAGATTGCAGGATGACGATGACCGTGGTGGAGCGCATTGCTTTTTCTTGCGCCGTCACTGCTTGCCCTTTTGGGAAGAGGCTGGTTGTGATGACGATGAAGAGGTACTGGCTAATTCCTCTGAAGGCTTCGGCTGATTCAAGTGTTCCTGAATGATACCATGGGCACGAGCGATGGTCTTTCGAGCCATCCAGTCGTCATATTTCTGGGACCCATGACATGGAACCTGCTGCCACCCACCTTCGTTGTCGCTACCGATCTCTGACCTTACGAAGACTCCCGCTAATTATGTCGTGGCTGGGCCAAGCCTGAATATATTCCTGTCGACTTGGTCTTGAAGCCAGTCTTTAAACACATAGCATTGCTTGAGTGTGTGCCTCATAATCCAATGATAGGGACAGTAGTTGGGGTGCTCGGTGGGATTCGCCTCTGCCGGCCTTCTGCACTCAGGTAAGTGCACAATCCCTTGCTCTAGAGAACTTTGGAAGTAGCCAGGGACCTGATTCTCATTGAACGAGTATGTATGATTCCTTCTATCTGAATAGGTGGCCTTGGGAGCATGGCCATAACGAGTGGACAAAGGGGCCTGCCGAGGATGTGGTTCCTGATTGTCTCACCTAGGTGGTGGAGGTGCGTTGTGTGGGGGAACCTGTCGATTCTGAGGCGGTCGCTGCTGGGTAGGAGCCTGCGCTTGAGGTGAAGGGCCTCTGCGGGGTTGCGGGTCCAGTGCCACTGGTAGTAATTCTAGCTACCTGGGGGATTCTATTTGGGCCACCGTGATGGGTTCGGCTCTGGAATCCCTCCTGGCTGGGATCACAGGGGGAATCAGACGTGCCTGACTAGCTTGTTGCAGAGCTTCTTCGAGGCGCTGAGCCTTATCTGAGAAATCCCAAAACCCTCTAGGGTAATTCTGGGTGATCTGGGAAGGAACCAGCTCTGTTTTACCATTCCCTACACACATCGTCAGTAATTTATCCTGATTCAGTGGCATGTCTAGGGAGTATGTAATACCCTTACACCGGGCGATGAAGTGCGCGACTCACTCATCGGGCCTTTGTTTGCGCGTGAATAGGACTGCGATGCTGGTCTTTCTCATGGTGGAGCTGAACTGGTATAGGAACTGCCGGTAGAGATCCTCCTAGTCGGTCACTAATCTGATAAAGAGCTGGCTGTACCAGACGAATGCAGGGTCCTCCAATGTCTGCACGAAACATCGAGTCTTGGCGGCTTATTGCTGGGCCGGGGTCCCCAGCATGGGCTACACCTGGAAGAAAAGTGCGCCAAGTGTTGCGGCTGGTCCCCTGTCCCATTGAAGGGAAAGAATGTGGGGTTCCCAAAACCCGAGGGTGTAGGCATATAATCCACCCACACGGGATACAACTTGCCATCCGGTGGGACTACCACCTACCGCATTTCCAACGTTTCGAGGCGAACGATGAGTGCCGCTATAAAATCATCCGGGTGGGGGTCCCTGTCTTGAAGTGGATCCCTAATCACAAGTGCATTGGTGGGTTCTTCGAAATGGTTGATGGATTCAGCAGCTCGTGGAGCGACTGGCAGAATGGCTTGTGGGGCGGCTGGGGGAACCCGGGCTGGATTCCTCAGATTGCCCCACTGTTCAGGAGGGTTTGGCAAGATGTATCGTGCCCTCTTGTCATGAGTTCCAACTTCTGCCTTGTCTACGGAAGTAGCATGATCAGTCTTTTCTGGAGGCATCTCAATGGGGGGAAATTGTTCCTGCCCCTGCTACCCTGACTTGGGATTACCATAGTCGGGTCGCTGCTCTGCAGAGCACTCGAGTAAGAGATCGTCAACCAGCCTCTTCTGCTCAGCAAGATGCTGGCGCAACGCGGCCTTCTAAGGGTCTTCGTCCGTCTTCTTTACAGAGGTGTATGGGTCAGAGTGCTTGACGGTTCCGACATGCTCCTTACCCTTACCATCATTTCGACTGAGTACCAGCGACTCGGTGGGTATAGGGAGTCCTAAGAGGTTCCTCTTCTGATGGGTAACCCTCCATGATGGGTCCAGTAGTTGTGGTACAACCTCAGGGGGTAAGTCTCCATAAAGAAATTCAATCTTGTCTTCCTTTTCCACTACATCAGCGATGTGGACCATGAAATATCTTGGGGGCATGTCCTCAATGTCGCATAACGAATCGAGTTTCTGCTGGATAGGACTAAAGAGGAGGGAGGCATACTATCCCCAGCCATGGACTTGCACATGGGGGTAGCTTCCATGATGATTCTGCAGAGTACATTGAGACTCTGAACGCATTTCTGTTGAAGGGTGCTCTGGCGGCCTGGTGACTCAGGGCACTAGGCCACATGGAGTGCGGCCAAATCAATCAGGCGACATTTCTCACCAATTTCCTCAAAGTGCTCTTGGCTCCTGGGGTACACTACCCACTCATAACTAAGGCAGAAGTGCGTCGCCCATAAGGTTTGGCAGAATCACCCATCTTCCTCTTGTGTAAGGGACTACGGTGCGCAAAATTTCGGCGCTGCCATCGGACATAACTTCTCTGGGAAGTGATCTGCTGCGAGAATGTTCCATAAGCTCCTAGGCTCAGATTCTGGGTACGGCCCCGTATTTCCCAACTCGTCAACCGGGGGTGGCTGAGGGACCGATAGCGGTACTGAAGCGGACCGCTGGGACAGTAAATTGGGCGGTAGAGAATATGGAGAATGAGCTAACTGGCCGCCGAATTTCGGGCCATCCTCTGAAGAGTGAGGTGACCTAACCACAATATCATGATATGATGGGCCGATAGCCACAGATTCTAGTGCAGGAAGTACAGTCACCGGCGACGGGTCATGCCATTTCTCTTCCGCCGTTGGTCCCCAACATAACTCTCTATGATCTCTAGTATTGGTAGAGGGAGCTTCTGGTGACGATGGTGGTGATTGCACAGTCGGAACCTGCATGATTTCCACAATTTCCTCCTCCTGGTTGTACCTGCGGAGAGAGGCGGTAATCCGGTGGACTTCGTATTCTGGGAGAATGAGACTGACGAGCCTTGTTCCTGCCCCGGTCCTTGACATGGAGGAATGGGGAGAAGGTTCCATCACCGAGTCTCATTACGCTTCAGAATCTGAGAAGCAGGCCGGTTTGACCTCCACTCGGCCCTTCCCAGGACTCTTCTTATGGCGGCGATGACCTGCTCTCCTACCCCTGGATGGCTCTTTGGGACAAGGCTGATTCTCGACATGTAGTCTCGAGACCGCGCTGGAACCATGGCGGAGAGGACTTCCACTTCAGACAGCCAGGGTGCGAGGGGCACCAGGTCAAATGTCAAAGGGTATATGGGGAGGACCTCCATGGACAACACCCATGTGGGCGGAACCTCTATTGGAACTGGCAGGAGCATGGGGAGGACCTCTATGCTTGGTGTGGATAGAGCGAGGCTGACCTTCACCACTCAGGTTACCGCGGTGGGGAGGATCTTCTCCAATTGAAGAGATGACGTAGGGAGTATCCCCAAATTAGAGAGGGACCTGATGGGTAATACCTTCACATCAATGGTTTGAGGAAGGAGGAGGAACTCCATTCCCAGTGTGGTGGGCGCGGGAGAAACATCCGCACCAAGCGCCACTGCCACGGGGCAAGTCTTCCTTCACGATGGGGGTAGCATGGGGCATACCTCCATGAAGAGCTTCAGAACGGGGAAGGCCCACACTCTGTGGAATGGTGGTACGAGGAGGCCCTCCGTACGGGGCGACATCACCGCGAATTGGTTCACGGTGATCGCCACTCAAGCCTGCAACCCCGAGAGTCAACCCAACATGTCCATGGGGAAGTTGGGGCCTCAGTCCTGGTCAGGTGAAGGAGTGCCCCTGCTCAGTGTATGTAGGGACTCCATGATGCATGGCGGCGGTGGTTCGGACCATAGTAGTTGTTGACGTCAACGCCCCTTGATGGGCGTCCTCAGCATGGGCCCGACACTGGCGTTGGGTCAGACGAGCTGGCGCAGGTGGTGCAGGGGCATAACATACCTGCTCCTCTGGTGAAGAAGGACGACGGCGCTAACACGACCGGATGGGGTCCCATGCCTGGAATCCATGAATTGGGACTCTGACCGGGCTGAACCGGGCATCACCTGTCTCATCAGCATAAGGTGACGAGTCGTCGATGCGTTCCGGGGACAGGCTCCCGAAACGATTGAACGTTGGGGTGGGGAGCAGGGGCTCCCTACATGGCCTTTGAGGGCAGCGTTGACGGCAGGGACTGGATGCCTCTAGGTCCATGTGGTCCATATATAGAGTTTGGATGAACCCTTCCTCCTCGTACCTACATAAAAGGTTATTGATCACCCTTCTTTGGATAATTTCTGACGGAGAAAGGGGACATGGGCGTCCCGTAGTCACGGATGTAGAGGCCGTTGTGGTAGAAGTTGAGCCATGCGGAGCAGTTGTACTGGAATTTCCCCCACCCCTATGTAGGTGAGCGGGCGGTGATCGTGTCTCCATAGCAGCAATTTGGTTCCTGAGAAGCAGGGAGGTTAACTCATCAACACTGCGAGGAAAAGGATCGACAACCAGTTCCCCAGCCTCATTCCGTCTTCCGTGGTTGGTGAGAGGAATCCACGCCAACAGGTTGTAGAATAGAATGCCCCACGTTCTACTGCCCCAACTTCCGGTGAGTTTCACGACAGGCCTGCTATTTGCTTAGCGGGGCCCGACACCGGATATCTGAATCTGGTAACATGCCAATCTACTGATGTCTCGAGCACTGCTATTCTCCATATTGAGGAGAAGAACTTCACGTCAGGTTCACCATTTCTGTTTCTGACGCTTTCTCTGGGGTGTGCGCGTCCATCCTCCAGGGAATGACTGGCGTGGCTTTCTTGTGTTGCCCTGCATTCCCTCTATCCAATCGCTGGTGGCATCCTCTCCTTATTTAGAGACGTCTTCTCCTTGATTGAAACTGGTATGATGGGGCGTCGGTTCTTCCTTCAGTGGATTCCTCCTCGGAACTCATCACCTATTCCGGGTCTCCCTCATAGATTTAATACATTGTTTGTGAAACACTCCTCAGTGCCATGTTTCCACGGATGCTGGTTAATTGCACTGCTTCTGTCAAGACATTCCAAAGGGTCTGGTCAGGGCAGCAACCTTCAGTCGGGGGAGTAGTCATGTCGAGGAATCAATAACATGTCTGAACACTGGGGAATTGGCATGTCTGTATTTTGTCCCTTATTATAGGGATTCTCGAGGGCGTGGAAGCCTGAGGAATCCCACATAGAGCGCGAGGAATAATATTCCATAGGCTTGTATCTGAGGTTTTCCTCATCTTCTTATGTTTAACATAGGGTATGTCCTGGGTTTAACGTCCAGTGGAGATGGATCGCCCTGATCAGAACACTAGCTTGAGTGGATCAGATTGAGGAATTTCCATTGAGGGGATGCAGATATCGGGGTCTTGGGGCCATGGGTGGCTTCTAAGACGCTGTGGAGGGGAGTGGAGTGGCATAATATCACCGAGATGTGGCGGCCCAGGTGAGAAACAGGATGGATGAATGAAGTGGAGGGGGAATGAAATGGGACAATCGCAAGGGTGACTTTGATGTGGGGCTTGAGCCTTGAAGATACCTCCTATGTATCCCCGTGGTGTGGAATCAAAGTCCGCGTAGTTCAGGTGGGGTCGGTGAACCGACGTGAAGGTGGACCTTGGCCCGATGTTGTTGTCAGCGAATCGACGTTAATGTGGACCTTGGTCTGATGGGTGTCGTCAGCGAACCGACGTGGATGTGGATCTTCTTTCGATGGGTTTCGTCAGGGAGCCGACGTGAATGAGGACCTTGGCCGATGGTTTCGTCAGCGAACCGACGTGAATGTGGACCATGGTCTGATGGTGTGGGGGCTTACACACTAGGTTGCCCAGGTGTTGGTGGACCGATGTGAATGAAATCGGAATGACCAACGAGTGGTGGGCTTGAGCCTCGGGAAGGCTTCCTACGTACCATGCCTAGACACGGATCAAAGACCTCGTAGTCCAGGTGGTGGTTTTTGTCAGCGAACCGACGTGAAGGTAAACCCATTGGTCCACTGGTGGTGGGCTTGAACCTGGTGAGGCTTCCTACGTACCATGCCTTGACATGGATCAAAGTACTCATATTTCGGGAGACCATGGTGGGTGTCAGTGAACAGATGCGATAAAAGGACCTTGGTCCGATGGGAGATGGGATTGAACCACATGGAGGCTTCTTACATACCATGCCTTCACATGGATCAATGTCCTCATAGTTTGGGTTAGTCACAATGGATTACCGTCAAACTGGAATGCTGTTTAACATCATGACTGACGAGGGTGGAACCTGACGTGAAGAAATGATAGGAGGTGGGCTTGAATCTCATGGAGGATTCCTATGTACCATGCCTTGACATGTATCAAAGTCCTCGTAGTTCAAATGGATATTCAGTTTAACATCATGATGGACGAGGGCATATAGTTTAACGTCATGCTAGACGAGGGAATTTCCATGATTGATGCTTACTCTAAGCCCAGGTGAGTCATGCTCGGTGTGAGAAATAAGAGGTAGTAGAGGCCTGACGATCACGTCGCGAAGGGTACGCCCGTGGGAAATGAAGAGGGGCTTACGCGTTATGAAGCCCATGGTGCTGGGAATTACTCTAGAATGGAGGCCCAAAGTGCGGAAAAGTGCAGCGGGAGAGAGATTTGGGACCAAAGATGGAAGGTGCCTTGTTCCCTATCACGCCCTCCACTGGCCTTGGCAGTGGGGAAGTACGGAGGTACATGGGTGATACATTCCTCAAGATAGGTTTGGGGGTTTACACCAAGGTGGTTTCTGTTCTCCTGTGGACATACTCCACTCCAATGAGGAGGATATCATCCCCTGTGTCGGTGATTCCATTCCTGTGGAGATGAGCTGCGTAAAGAATGTCGGAGCTGGGGGGACTCTGTGTGCAAGGCACAGGGTCAGGACATAGTTTAACGTCATGTGTTGAGGATGAGGTGTTTGGTATTTTAACGTTCTGCAGCTCGGACGAGGTGGGTTTACTCCACACCCCTAGGACATACGTGACCGGTACCCTCTGCCCCTTGGGGGAGGGAAGGTACCAGCAAGGCCATGGCGAAGGGGGGTCGTAGAGCAAACCATTGAAGGGTCCACATTAGCGTGGCTATGTGAAGAAGAAATATCCGTTAGCGTGCATATACGGATAAGTATTAGGCGAAGCAACGATACGAGTGGTGTTTTCCATGGGACTTTTAAATCACATAATGAAAACCTGAAGGGTCGCTTGGGAAGAGAAATTTCTAAGAAAAGGGGTGTTCTTCGCGAAGTGGGGTGTCTTGGCCTTAGCATGGGGCAGGGGTGTGAATGGGAGGTTCTTCGTGAAGGGGAATAGTGTTCGTAGAGCACGGCCTCACGAAGCAGAGGTGCCTCATGAAGCAAGGTGATGTGAAGCAGTGTGATTCGTGATATACATCGACCCTGCCTTGGGATATGGATCACTTGTACAGGATGTGTGTTTCGTTAAGCATAAATATTCCGCAGCTACCCGAGTTCCCTTAGGAATCCCCTTCCTTCACGAATTCCATTAGGATTCTCAAAGGGAATCCCTCTCGGAAGAGGGGCTCAAAACGAGACCAGGCGAAGGCATCTCATGAAGCAAAAATACCTCACAGAACTCATGATTCCCAGGGCGAAGGGTGCTTCACGATTCGGGAGTTGAGAAGCTGAAAGGTTAGATTGTCCGTCCTCTGGACTCAGGGGGAGCCCAGTATTTATAGTCAAGGGGCCTTATGAAGAAGATCTCATGAGGCACGAAGGGGCGGTGGTTTCTTCACGGCGGGTCGTGAACGTCAACCGGGTTCGTGGAGCATTACCGCCTATGGGCTTCGCAGCGGGCTCCAAACGTCAGGGCGTTCATGGAGCATTACCACCTCTGGGGCTTCACGGCGGGCTTGTGAACGTCAGGGAGTTCGTAGAGAGTTCCTGCCTCCTTTGCTTCACGGCGGCCGTGTTGCATGGGAGAGCTCCGTGTCGGGGCTTCGCGAGGTAGCGTGTGGGCTTCTTTTCCTTCTTCCCTTTGCGTTCAACATTTTGGCGCCAAAAAACCTCATTCTGGAGGTTGGACGTGGAGACCACAAAGCCATAACCTCCCATGAGAGTTTATGATTGTGGGGACCACCAAGCCTCAACCTACCATGTGGGGTTAATGTGGTGGGGCCCACTCAAGAACACATAACCTCCCAATTTTAATAATCAGGATGGGGACCACCCAAGCCCTATTAATTGGAGGAGAGGAAAATCTCTCAACTCCCCACATTAATGAGGGGGATCCCCTTGAAATCCTCTAACATTTATGGTGCCACCACCACCCCATTAATTCCTTGTGACAATATTATGAATTAATTAAGGGGATTCCGGTTAATTAATTCATCCATTTTGAATTTTAAACCCACCAATCTAATATAATAAATAATCTATTACTTGGCATTTGGGGTGGAATATTAGGGAGAGGAGAGCTTGGAAGAAAAAGAGTTTTCCAATGAAGAACCTCGTCTCCCAACGAGGAATGAAGAACACGTTCTTCCAACGAAGAATTCCGACAACAACCTCCTTCGATCCACTTCCCCGGAGTCCTACTGACGTGGAGCATCTTCCATGATCGACGTGCGAACATAGGATTGGAAGTGTGTAGTGGACACATTGAATGAAAACCTCCTTCATCTTCTTTCTGCGACTTCATCATTGAAAAAAGAGTAAGGTAGGGATTTTATTTAAGTATGATATTATTCCCTTGATTCATACCTTCTAAAAAATAGAATGAGGACCAAATTATTATCCAGTTTATCTGCGGATGTTTTTACTTACAGGTTGGAAATATATTGATGATGAGGGTTGTGGGAAATGATGATTTTAATTATCTTTCATATCTTCTTTTGTTGATCCACTTGCTACTACACTAATGCAGATGGTGCGGGCCAAAAAAACATGAATCGACCCCTCTGCCGCTCTTCTTGAATGATGTGTTCTATGCGATGGAAGAAGGCATTTTTTTCCATGGTGAAGAATGGAGAACCATCTTTGATACACCAACAACACCATTTTTATTTCCTCCAAAATGATCTAAGGAGGTCCCACATCCTCTAAAAACCAAAAATCCCACGTGATCCTTGATTTGGATGATGAATAGGGGAATGGTGGGGAATCCCGAGTGGCCTGGAACTTAAAACCCAAATTTCTCTGTGGTCGCATGACTTGGATGAACGGTTTGGGAAACCGTGCACCAACTGTGCGGTAGACACTGTCCCACCTGGGGACCTTGCACGACTTGGCCACACGGTTTGGGAAACCTTGTGCCAACAGTGTAGTAGCCACTGTCCCACCTAGGGACTTCTCATGGTTTGGCCGAACGGTTTGTCCAGACCGTGCGCCAACCATGCACCCCTGCACAAACATCCATAACATTGGCACCAAGCATCCATTTGATGAACTGTCTGCGGTGCTGATTTTCTTCGAGCACGATGGTACCATTAATTATACCACACTGGAGTTTGGGGAAATGTTGAGATACTGTCAGGTTGGATCATGCAAAAATATAACCGGGCCCCCGGGACTAAAGAGCTAATAACTCATAGACTGGGAATCCGATTGACACAATGTCTATTACGTTGAGACCCCTGTGATGTGGTGGACCATTGAGATAATTATACGTGGGACTTCAGGATAGTTAGATTATCAAACTATAGCTCATGGAGAGGATCCTCTCTAAGATGAGAGAGCATAGTATAGAGACATAGTAGATGGATGTGACCTAACGAATGCTGAATAATTCGACTCAGAGTGACTCGACTAGCCCAGTGGGGAGTGCTTTGTAGTCATGGAAGACCCCTAGTGGGGAGCGCCATGGTGTCATGGCAGACCCACAGTACTCGATAGGAAGAGTACCTCAACAGGATACGAGGGGGAGTGCCTTGGTGATGGGGAAGACCCAGAGTAGGGAGTGCCTTGGTGACGCATCAGACCCACGTTACTCGACTAGAGGGGTACCTCAGAAGTCCAAGGTTAGTGGGAAGTGACTTGGTGACGCGGTAGGCCCACTGTACTCGATAGAGGAGGTTTTTTATAGTAGTAGAGGATTCAACAGTGTGATTGGGTATGTTACTTGATACTACCCCTAGAATAAAATCTTTGTTTGAGCTGAGTTAGTAACTTTGTGTTTTACCTCATGATTGAGATGGATTACTTGATAACATAGGTATATATATGGGCATATACCTAAGTGGGGTTATCTGTTGATTTCATACCTTGTGGTTTATCAATGGTGGATTTTGTGACACCTTTAGGGTCTTGGGGTCCCTACTGAGTATCGTTACACTAACCCCTACATGGGCTATGCCCACACCTCGTTGTCTTGGATGCAAACAACTGACAGCGCTGACTGAGGCTGAATGTGCCCGGACTGGATGGTACCCAGAGGTGGACCACATGGCGTGACAGTACATGGAGGTGATAGACAAACATGGAGTACTGTAGAGGATATCTATACCTACCCTTCAAGTTAGATTTCGTAGTGGATGATCCAGGAGCAGTTTTCCCTTTTTCAAGTACTTGTACTTTCAATTTCTTGTTCTTTATAGTTGGGGTTGTATTTCCAGTCCCATTTATTTTTCAACACTCTTTTGTTATATAGTTTTACTTAGGGTTTTGCTTCCAACTTGTACTCTATTTTGTGTGATTCCAGAATATAAAGGCAATTCCATCCCTTTTTTAGGGATTTACGCCTTTGGTGCAAGTCTCCAACCCATGACCTATGGAAGGCGAGTTTGGGGTAGTCACGGCATGGGCCCCGGGGGATAGGTCGTGACTTGAATAGTTGAAATATAATATTTTCATAGTATAATTAATATGGTATATATAAAATTTAATTTTCTTGGATATTCATTTTTCATTATTTTTTATGGGTATAATAAATGCAATATTTATTCTATTATGACGTTTTTATAGTGGAAACTGTTATTTTTTATGTTATAATGATTACTTTATACCATGATGGATTGACATGGTGACATTTCAGATTCAACATGGTTTTGTTTCATGTAAATCAAATATAATATAACCTATTATCAGTATCCCAATGAATCTTCAAAAAAAAGTAAGCAACAAAGGTAACAACCATAAATTTCTACATTATTCCAATTTACCCAATTATGTGTTACCAGTCTCATTAGAATTATTATTCTATTCATCCACCCAATTCAAAACCATTCATATTTCCATAACCCATGTAACACCCCACCCCTATCTCATTAGCTTGAGGATGCATTGAGGGATACTTGGCCTTAAGCGACATTTCAAAGGTGCCAAAGGCTGGCAATAAATGTCGGGGGTTTTTAGAACAAATTAGGGATCGATTTTCCGTTAAGACAAAACCAACCAAAAATCCAATAACAACCACTATATGATGCATGTAAATACAATATTTAAGCATGTATTCTCAAAATACAACCATGTTGTTCCATAATACATCCCAAACCACTAAAACTAGACATTTCCTCCAAACATCAATGTACTATGCGAAAGACTAAACCACCCCAAACCACGAGCCATGACACCACCACAGATCCACACTAAGCTCTAAGATCCAAGCTCCACCAAGGGATCACAATGCCCCACTAATGGAGGGTGAAGACTTACCTTTTACCATGTCACGGTACACAACATCTGCAAAGACACCAACGCGCCAAAGTAGGGCGTGAGTACTAAAACTCAGTACGTTTTCCCACATAAACTTACCTACACACGCCACTAGGATAAAACTGTTAGCACATTTATATAAAAAATTTTATATAAAATAATCACAAGTGAAACCATTCCAAAAGGCAAACACACCCTTACCAAGACATCATATCCAAACAAAAAACCCAATGGAAAGCCAAATAAACATGCCAGAAGCCATATCATCATTTACATACTAGCACAAAAATTTCCAACTTGCAAAGCAATGCACATCCAACAACCAAATGGTGGGACTTCCACCCAACCCGTTCACCCATTCACACCAAAAAATCCAAAACAACCAAATTGTGGAGCTTCCGTCCAACCCGTTCACCCATTCACTCCAAGTGGCACATCCCCTCCACTTATCCTTTGATGGTGGCCCTTCCATGTACAATCCATCCCCTTTTTATAGTGGTGCTTATTGCCACATCCACACAACATTCCAATCAATTACAATCATGTACATAACCCTCCATTGTCACAACAACATGAAATCAACCAATTCAATCGTATACTAATCCATTTCAATAAATCATCCATTTATTGAAAGCCATTTTCCATGCCAAACCACATTTAAATAAAAACATCCTTATTGAAAACCATTTTTTATCAACCATTTTCCCAAGACAATCTCAACAACCCATTTTAAAAACATTATTTTAAAATCCACATAAAGAGCCTTTCACCATAAAACCCCTTTTCCCAAAAATCCTCAAAAACACCACACAAGGGATTTCCAACCAATTTCGCACAAAAAATTAAAATTAATTTTTTCAGCACAAAAAATTAATTATAACAAAGACCCACTAGTTCTATCCAAGTGGAGTCAAGATAGAAGCCACCTACCTTTTGGGTCGTGAGAAATCGTCCCACGAGTAACTGTACCTCTAAACCGGAAAACGCACCACCGAAACCCCTCTAGATTCACTTACCTATCATTACCAAGACTTAAAAACATCATCCAAGGCAACAAAAACCCTAGATCTATACAAAAAAAGTGAAGATGTAGAAAATAAAGACATATAGGGATGTCGATCTAGAGAAAAACACAATGAAACCAAGAGGAGAGACTTACCCGGGAGAAACCACCTTCAAACCACCATGAAACCTCTTTGAATCGCTTCCAAAACAAGTGGGAGAGCCCCTCCAACCCTTGAGAACCTAAAATCCCGAGTGAGGATCGAGTGGGAGGGAATTTGGAGAGGAATGTGGCAAGATCGAGTATGCCCGGGTTTTAAAACCCTTCTTTTATGTGGCCGCACGGTTAGCCGGCACAGTTTGGAAAACTGGGTGCTAACTGTGTGCATGCTACTGCCTCAGGAGAGACGTTTCACACAATTACCTCGCATGGTTTGGAAAACTGTGTGCATGCCATGCGAAGCCTACAATCTTCCCCTGCACAATTTCCTAAAGAATCTGCACGGTTTCCTCTAACCGTGCTCAAACCGTGCTCCCCATGCATAGCATCCAAACTCATTCAAAACCATTCAAAACACTCCAAACCTCTTCCCAACTCATTCCATGCACATTAAACACATAAAAAAGAATATTCAAAGGCTACATAATTCAAATAGGGGGTACTAAATTCTCCCCACTATTGGACTTTCCATCCCTGGAAAGTCATTAACCCTCCCTTTGCAGAAAGAGTTTGGCCCACTGCTCGACCATCGCTTTCTCCCGCACCCAAGTCTTCTATTGAATCTGACCATGCTGCCACAAAACACGAACTAAACCGATGGTTTTACCCTGAAAAGAATTCTCTAGACTATCCACAACCTGAACTGGCACTTGCACCAATGAAGCAACCAGTTCTAGTTTAACATATTCCCAACGAATCACATGGTCACGATCCGGCAGATAATTTTTCAACAACGACACATGTAACACAATGTGCACTGCATTGAACCTAGGTGGAAAAGCCAAATGATAACAAACATTACCAACCCTCTGAAGAATCTAAAAAGGCCCAATATACCTTGGTGATAGATAACATTCCCTACCTCCCAAACCGACGATGTCCCATCCTAGGAGAGAGCTTCAAGAACACATGATCACTCACCTCGAACGGCAACGATCATCAACGATGATCTGAAAAAGACTTCTGACGACTCTAAGACATCTCCATTTTCTTCCGAATCAACAAGATCTTCTCCATAGTAACCTAGAAATGGCTATGTACCACTATAGAGGACTCACCCGTTTCCACCCAACATAGTGGATAATGACCTGACCACCCATACAATTCTTCAAATGGAGCCATCTGTATGGATGAATGATAATGGTTATGGTATAAAAACTGAACAAAAGACAAGTGCTCCTCCCATTATCCACCGAAATCCAGGACACAATCCCAAAACATATCCTCTAGAGTTTCTATCATCCCCTCAGATTGACCATCCGTATGAGGGTGATACGCCGTACTCATGGTCAATTGTGTCCGAAGGGCTTGCTACAAGGATTTCCAGAAACAAGATTTAAACCTCAGATCTCTATCGGATACGATCAAAACATGAACACCATTCCTCTTTACCACATCTTGTATATAGATTTTGGATAGAACCTCCACTTCATGTGATTCATGAATCGAGGTGAAATGGGTCGACTTCATTAGACGATCCACTATCACCCAAATGGAATCGTGCTTTCTAACCATTCTTGGGATACCTGTAAAAAAATCCATCGCGATCTGCTCCCACTTCCAAACAGGGATTGGTAAAGACTGCAACGTTCATGCTGGTCTACGATGCTCTTTCTTGACCTGTTGACAAGTCAAGCATCTCGAAACAAACTCATCCACTACTCTTTTCATACCAGCACACCAGAACTCCTCTTTCAATGCTTTATACATTTTAAGATTTCTAGGATGAACAACCCACCTGGAATGATGATACGCCCTGAGAAGATCATCCTGAAAAGAAATGGGTACAACCACCGGATTCCTATAACAAAAAACTAAGTCTCCATTTATTTTCCAACCCTCAATGGTCTCCCAACCATTGAGTATCGACCTGTGGTCACGCACTCAGAATGGGATATTTGTGCCTCTCCAACCAGGCCTACCGAGTCAGGAGTCAATAAAACCGGATAGAAGACCTGTCAATCGCCCAGGTCCTCACATTCTAACCGTATCTCGGATATAACTGACATCAGCTGTCACTGGTCTGATACCTGTTTCACCACCTGATCATATGAATTTATTTTTGAAGCTGTCATCAGTGAAGCCAAACGTGGAAAATCACGAACAAAACACCGATAATACCCAACTATACCAATGAAACTCCAAACCTCAAACACATTCTATAGAGGTTTCCACGAGACAATAGCCCCCTATATTTTCTGTATCCACTTAAACACCTCTTTCAGAAATCAGATGGCCATGAAAATGAACTTCCTGTATCCAAAAGTCACCCTTTGACAATTTGGCATACAACCGATGATCCCTCAAGATCCCCATCACTGTCGCCAAGTGCTGCTCATGCTCTACCCTTTCCTTTGAATACACTAGAATATCGTCTACAAACACCACCAAAAATGAATCTAGATATCTCTGAAATATCTGATTCATCAATTCCATAAACACCGTTGTAGCATTCATTAGACCCAAGGGCATAACCACATAATCATAATGTCCATATCTACTTTTGAAAGCTGTTTTAGGAATATCATCCTTCCTCACCAGCAATTGATGATATCCGGACCTTAGGTTGATCTTGGAGAACCAATATGCTCCCCTCAACTAGTCGAATAGATCATCAATTCATGGAAGTGGATATCTATTCTTAATCGTAACTTGGTTAAGTCTACGATAATCAACACAGAGCCTCAATGCTACATCCTCCTTTTTAACAAACAACACCGGAACTGCCCACAGGGGCATTCTAGGTTGGATAAACCCTTTTTTTTCTAACTCTTCCAACTGGACATTCAATTCCCTCAATTTAGTTGGTTCTATACGATAAGGCAGAAGTGAGATTGTACTGGTCCCTAGAAGGAGATCAATCGTAAACTCCACTTCTCTTACACAAGGTAACCCATAGAATTCTTCAAGAAAGACATCCATTAACTGGTCCACCACTACTGGAAGAACACTCTGATCAACACCCATTACCGATTCTAACGACAACACTGAAAACTGATATGATAATGTGCCCACTGCTGGAGCCAAAAAAACACATTGCACCCTGCCTTTCATGCCACTCTCCTCTAAAGAGATGGCTAACACCATGATGTGTCGTAAAATACATTTTTCACGCATCACAGTCTATGTGATCCTTAAACGCCGCCAACCAATCCATTCCCAGGATTAAATCACACCCATCCATCTCATGCACTTTGAAATTCCAGGTTATCTCAACCTCACCCACATCAATACAACATGCTCTACACAAAAAGGCTCGACACTCTCTACGACCCCGAGGAGTTTGAATATTCAAAACTAAGGGCATCATTTCTACCCTTAAACCCAGCAAATCAACCACACCAGCAATAATAAAAGAGTGTGAAGTACCCATATCAAACACCACTTGCAGCAAGTTATAATTTAAAAGAATAGTACCTCGCACTGTTGATGGTCCTGACTGATTATCCACCACAACCTGCTCAGCTCCAAACACATGTTTACTTTCCATGTTCTAATCTTTATTTCCCTGCTGAGGCGTCATTTTATTCCGAGAATCCCCATGACCCACATTACTCTACTGTAGAGGGGTATACTTCTACCCCCATCCTATTGAAGCATACGATGTCTATGATCCCAGAGGAGTGTTATGCACACCTGACCTTGGACCATTCCGACAATAACACTACATATTCACCATATTCTTATAATTATGACATGATCAAGGCTGTGTTGTACAATCCCACTTGATATGGCACGTATAACCACACTGAAAACATCCCAACATTCTCTGGGGGCTTCGGAGGAATATTTACCTATCCTGCCATTAGATTATGTGCCATACTCCTGCCCTGGGAATATGTGTCCCCCCATCGCTTGAACCTAGCATTATAGTTCCCACTATTTTCCATGGGTACCACCATACTTCCTATGCCTGGATATCCCAACAGATCGCAATCATCCACCGAGGCTCTATTCACCATCTCTGGGTAATCATCTATACACAGCACCACTATCATTGAATGGATTCCTTACCTTAACCCTACTTCAAAGATCATTGCCTTGAACGACGTGATACCCGCCACCTTGGGTGAAAACTGCACTAAGATCATAAATTTAGTTTCATACTCTATCACAGACATATGCTCTTGCTTCAGACTGAAGAAATCAGTTGTGCACTGAATTCTGAACGTATGTGGGTAGAATGTTTTATTAAACAATTCCTCAAATCCTTCCCACATCATAGCCTAGTCGGTTCCCTCTTACACTACCAAATCCCCCATCTAAAGATAAATATCTTTATCTTATACATCATTATCTTTACTTCCAACTCTACCTTCATTCACAATAATTCAAAAAATTTGTTCATTCTGGACAGCCACACCTCTGCCCTTTTCAGGTATGAATCACCCCTGAAACTGGGTGGATTCTTCTTTAGAAACTGAACCACATGATCCACATTCCTTGGTTAGTCTACTTTATTTCCACTTCCTCATCTTGGAAATATTTCACTATACTTCGCACTAACTACAGGTTCACCTAGGGCTCATGTGAAACCACATTCTCATCGGCCATTTCTAGTGGGTCTCTACGACGCCTACCCGGTTCCATTTCTATTAACATAAAACAAACAACCATGAGTCTCACTTTTGTAGACATCAATAATTTTCATTTCTAATCACAATAAGAAACACTATCGCACAAGGCTTTCCATAAGTTCACATTTTCCATGATTCACCATTTTGAAAACCAAACCATTTTCAACATACCATTTTTATTCACATTAAAATTTCACACATTAATATCACACCATAAATAATTATACACCAAGGAAATATTCATCCTAGTGGGAAGTCATTTCTACCATGCATGTCATTCTCATCTTATTGGATACACCCTCTAAAATGAGATAACCAATGCCTATAAGTGTCTCCAAAACACTTATGTACCCAACTCCCTGGTAACTTGAATTTCAGCATAAGAAGGTTAGCTATGTCCTTTTATGCTACACATTCCATGTCCTGACAATCCTACTCTTTTCTACCATCCCAACTCAAGGAATATACCACAAATAATTTCAACTCCAAAACCAATGATCAACACAAAAGGATCGAAAAACTTCTCTCACTTGAAATCCATGGACCAAACAAGCTGATACCGCTTGTAACAACCCGCCCCTACCTCATTGGCTTGAGGAGGCGATGAGGGATACTTGGTCATAAGTTACGTTCCCAAGGCACCAAAGGCTAGAAATAAATGTCAAGGGCTTCTAGAACAAATTTTGGAATTATTTTTCCTTATGAAAAAACAAAACAACAATGAAATAACAACCATTATATTATGCATGTTAATATAACATTCTAGCATGTATTCTCAGAAGACAACCAAGTTGTTCCATAATACATCCCAAACCACAAAAACTAAACATGTACACCAAAAATCATAGTACTATGCAGAATACTAAACCACAACACACTAGGAGCCATGACACCACCACTTCTTCACACCATGATCCAAGCTCCATGATCCACCAAGGGATCACAAAGCACCACTAAATGAGGGTGATGCCTTACCATTGTGCACGTCACGATACATCACATCTGCAAAGACAGCAACATGCCAAAGCAGAGGGTGAGTACTGAAACTAAGTAGGTTGTCCTCAAATTTCTTCCCTACACATGCCACTAGGATTTAACCATTAGCACATTTATATAAAACATTTTATATAAAATAATCACAAGTGAAACCATTCCATAAGCCAAACACACCCTTAACAAGCCATCATACCCAAACCAAAAACCTATGGGAATGCCAACCGAACATGCCACAAGACATTTCATTATTTACACACTAGCACAAAAATTTCCAACAAACAACCAAACGGTGGGACGTTTTCCCAACCTATTCACCCATTCACACCAAAACAACCAAAACAACCAAATGGTGGAGCTTCCTACCAAACCGTTCACCCAGTCACACCTAGTGCACTTCCAATCCACTTATCATTTTATGGTCTCCCTTCCATCCACTATCCAACCAATTTTTAGAGTTCCAATGAAATCAAACCATGAGTAACCACACCTCAAATCTGACGAATGCACCACCAAAACCTCTCTAGATCCCCTTCCCAAATATTCACAAGCCTTAAAAACATCATCCAAGGCAACCAAAACCCTAGAACTAAACACAAAAAGAGTAGATCAAGAAAAAAAGGAATTATAGGGATGTAGATATAGAGGAAAACACAAGGAACCCAAGAGGAGAGACTTACCCGAGAGAAACAACCTTCAAACCGCCTTGAAACCCCTTTGAATCACTTCCTAAATGAGTGAGAGAGCCCCTCCAACCCATGAGAACCGAAAATCATAGTGAGGCTCGAGTGGGAGGAAATTTGGAGAGGAATGGGGGAATCCCAAGTGAGACTGGTTTTTAAAACACTAATTTTATGTGACCACACAGTAAGGCCGCACAATTTGGAAAACTGTGCGCTAACTGTGTGCACACAACTGTCTCAGGAGCAATGGTTTGCACGGTTACCTTGCACGGTTTGGAAAACTGTGCACAGGCTATGTGATGCCTAATGTCTCCCCATTCATGGTTTCCAAGAGAATCTACATGGTTTCCTTTAGCCGTGCTCGAACCGTGCTCCCCATCAAAGCCTCCAAACTCATTCAAAACCATTCCAAACTCTCACAACCTCTTCCCAACTCATCCCATGCACTTTAAACACGTAAAAAGGCATAAAAAAGGCTCCATTCCACAAATGGGGGGGGGGGGGTAATATAACCAATTTCAAACTATTCATTAATCTTTTATCCATTGATGGTGTCCCTTCCATCCACTATGCATCCCCTTTTTAGTGTTCCCGGGAAATCGACCCATGAGTAACCGCACCTCAAATCCAATGAATGCACCACTGAAACCTCTCTAGATCCCTTTCCCTAATTTTCACAAGCCTTAAAAACATCATCCAAGGAAACCACAACCCTATATCTACGCAAAACAAGTGTATATCAAGAAAACCAAGAAAGATTGTGATGTAGATCTAGATGAAATCACAAGGAAACCATGAAGAGAGACTTACCGACGAGAAACCACCTTCAAACCACCATGAAACCCCATTGAATAACTTCCAAAAAGAGTGGGGGAGCCCCTCAAACCCTTGAGACCTGAAAATACCAATGAGGCTCGAGTGGGAGGAAATTTGGAGAGGAATGAGGCAATCCCGAGTGAGCTTGGGTTTTAAAACACTACTTTTATGTGGCCGCACGATAAGCCCGCACGGTTTGGTAAACCGTGTGCTAACTGTGTGCACGCAACTGCGTCAGGAGAAAGGGTCCACACGGTTACATTGCACGGTTTGGAAAACCATTCACAGGCCCTACGAAGCCTACTATCTCCCCCTACATGGTTTCCTAGAGAATCCACACGATTTCCTTTAGTCATGCTCAAACCATGCTCCCCATGAAACGCCTCCAAACTCTTTCAATACCATTACAAACTCTCACAACCTCTTACCATCTCATCTCATGCACTTTAAACACATAAAAAGGCATAAAAAGGATATATACCCAAAATTGGGGGTACTATAACTCATTTCTAACTAACTGGAGTCAATAGAGAATCCACCTACCTTTTGAGATCCCGAGAAATTGACCCACGAGTAACCGCACCTCAAATCCGACGAATGCACAACTTAAATTTCTCTAGATCCCCTTCCCTAATATTCACAAGCCTTAAAAACATCATCCAAGCCAACCACAACCCTAGATCTATACACAAAAAGTGTAGATCAAGAAAACCAAGAAATATAGGGATGCAGATCTAGAGGAAAACACAAGGAAACCAAGAGGAGAGACTTACCCAAGATAAACCACCTTCAAATCACCTTCAAACCCCTCTGAATCACTTCCATAACGAGTGGGAGAGCCCCTCAAACCATTGAGAACCGGAAAACATAGTGAGGCTCGAGTGTGAGGAAATTTGGAGATGAATGAGGCAATCCCAAGTGAGCCTGGGTTTTAAATACCTACTTTTATGTGGCTACACGGTAAGCCCGCATGGTTTGGAAAACCGTGCGCTAACTGTGTGCTCGCAACTACATCGGGAGAAAGGGTCTGTACGGTTACCTTGCATAGTTTGGAAAACTGTGCGTAGGCCGTGTGAAGCCTAATGTCTCCCCCTACACAGTTTCCTAGAGAATCTTCACGGTTTCTTCTAGACGTGCTCAGACCTTTCTCCCCATGCAAAGCCTCCAAAATCATTCAAAACCATTCAAAACTCTCACAACCTCATCCCAACTCATCCCATGAACTTTAAACACGTAAAAAAGGCATAAAAAGGCTACATAACATAAATAGGGGGTACTATAACCCATTTAAAACTATTCATTAATATTTATTAGCATATTTATTCCAATAATGTTGATAACTATTGATCATTAATAGTATTTCATCATAACAATAACATTTAAAATTTCATATCATCATCCTAATCATATCCGGTCTCTCATTCCTAATATTTTTAACATGTAATAGAAAACATTAATATTAATATTGAGTTTTGATTTTTCCCCTATAGCATAATATAATAAAATTTCATCCTTTGTGATATTTTCAACCAACATCATAAAAAAGTTAAAAAATAATCGAAGGGTCGCAATAATAGAAACATTCCACCCCCCCCCCCCGATTTAACCACACCAATTTAACACATTGATGTTCCCCCCAAATCACTATAATCTTATATTATAATAGCAACAACATATGTAATAATAGTCATTTGAAACATGGCCTCTATAGATTCTTTGTTTCCATAGGCCCTTTTTTAATCTGACTATTGTGCAGTTAACCATTTATTAAGGTAAAAATATTCTTAAATAATAATAACTACCATGAAATATGAATTATATAGATTAATATATTAGATTCAAAAAATTAAAAATATAATAAAAACAAAAAAACAAAAATATAATTTTCGTTCCCTTTAAATTTCATATTAATGAGTTCTTTGTCTCCATTTAATTACATTATTCCTCATGTTGTGTTTCCTATATGTTTTTCCATGTCCCCTGAGTGTTGAATACATATTAAATCAAATAAAAAATTATAACATATTAACATTATTGGAATGGATTATATTTTGATAAACATGTATATTACATGATAATGTAGAAGGTGGATTTATAAATCCTCTACCAAAACATATGGTTTACAACAGTTGTGAAAGAAAATGTCATGGAAGAGAGGACCATGAGACAACACCATTATAAAAGAAACCAAAATCTACCTATATTAATGTAACACCCCATCCTCATTATGTAACCAAAATCCACCTATAGAATTGGAAATTCCCCATAGAATTACCGTTGGATAATATAAATAATCTTGGATGAAGAAATATATTACTCATAATGGATCAGCAATAGTAAATATCTTGTAGCTGAAGAATGATTCCATTAAAAATGGAACTAAAATATCTCCTAAAAAACACTTGAGTCACCAATTTTTTAATTGAAATATAATAGAATGAAGGGAATTTAGGGAAGCACATGAATTTATAAATGGTCTTGAAAATTTAAAAAAACAAGATGCAAGGGAAAAGGGTATCTAACAATAGGATAAAACAAAACCTCTCTTAGAAATCACAGTGAAAACCACTCTATTTTAAACTCAATAAACCTACAAATAAAATAAAATAAATAGAATATCATCCTGAAAGGGTCATCACAAAGATGAAATCCCCAGTTTTACCTTTATCCATATCTAACCCAACCCAAATCTATAATGAAACAAAAGTATCATGGAACTTGGTCTCTTAAAATTGATGAAACCCTACATAAAACTTCCTATATTCCATTCCACACTGACTGTATCTATAGATTCTATGTTATGGTTCCCTATGTATAGAATAAAACCAAATCACTATTCCTAGACAACATCATAACCTGAACAACATGACATAAAATGAACACCCAATATGATTGTCAACTTAAACTCCATTATTACTTCCCACAAACCACCCCCACAATTTAAATTTACAACAAAAGAAACAACCAATGTAATAATCCATGAAGGTCCAGGTCATTACATTATATGTCTATCATAATATTATCATCCTGTATAACAATAACCAAACCTATCAAGAATGTTAAACTGTAGTAGCCTAAAATACTCCACATGGAGATACTTAACCAATAGAAAATCCATCATCAAATGAAAGTAGACAAATTATCAATAACACTAGTTCGCAACTAGATCCTCATCAACTATTCTATTGGAATCAACCATGTTTTAAAAAAATTCCCCCATCATAATCCTATCATAAATCAATAATTTTTTTTAAAAAAATGAATATCAAAGATTTTAAAGAAAAAATAATACTTTATATTTAAAATATCATTAAAAACACCCTTATAAATGGGTTTAAAATCTAACACAATGGTTATAATTAAAGGAGTAAGATTAGACCAAAACAGTTCCTTAAATAAATCGTCAATAAATTCTGGGAAACAAGATGAACATCAGGGTTTCATATCGATGATGTTTGGAAACCTGACATCAGAAATAGTTCAACTCACCAAACATAGAGAAAATATCAAGACACTTGTCCCACATGTTCTATGTTGTGCTCAAGATTTATAATTCCTACCCATAATTGTAGGGACCAAAATCTTGACATACATGGACATTACATTACTTTTTCGGAATACTTAATACATAAGAAAAATAGACAGACAAGGACTGTAATAGTTAACTGTATTTGGAAACTCAGAATATAATCTTCTAATCGTGGTGAAAGATCTTCAACATCTCCCACAAAGATCTTATTTTTTTAAAACCTATATCCTTTCTTTTATGTCCTGGGGAAAAGAAAACATAAAAGGGTGAGCTCAAATGCTCAGTAAGGGTAAACAAAAGAAATATCAATTACGTCATATTCATAAGAACATATCTTTTGGAAATCTTAACCTGCGAAAGAGATCATAATTTCATAACATGGGATAAATATTAGTAGTGAAATGTAATCCCAATAATCATAACTTAAAACATGAAACTTTGTGGAATACACACATAATCATAGATAATCATTTCTTTTTAGTCAAGACTCATTGCCAAGACTATCTTAGTGGACAAAGTCCCTTTCTGAACCGAGTTCATTCCTCGTTTCAGTCCTGTTTCACTGAACCGGTGTAACATACCATTCCAGCCATGTCTATCTCATGAGATATAAAATCTTTACCCAATGAATTGGAGGGAGATATAGGTCCCACCCATCTCATAATGATACCATTCTTATGTGTGCCACAAAATCGTAACCCATACATCATTGTATAACCCATGTAATAAAAATGGGAATCTTAAACATCATGAAATCACAAAACAATTCATATACAATAAAGGAATTCATAAAAATAATTCCATCACAACATAATCAAATCAATGTAATAATAGGGATAAAAACAGAACCCTTTATTATCGTAGATGGAATTTTTTTTTGATAAAACACTTGAACTTCATTCTTGAGGAAAATATCCTTTCTTCTTCAAAAACATTTTTCCTTTCTTAACATGTCATACAACTTTAAACTAAAAGAAGTTGATTAAAAATAAACTTGAAAACTTGTAAAGGATTCTTCTTGGAAATAATGTTTTAAAAATCCATTCATGTCATATAAGTTAAAAAAACATTCTTCGTACTTTTGTTAGAAAAGTCAAAAAAGTACCTCGTACGAAAAACGACAAAAGATTCCTTTAATATCTTTTACTAAAAACTCACCGAAGGGTAAAATTGGATATAAACTATTGTATAAGGATATAAATATTACATATTGAGGAAACATGGATGTGGATGATAAAATACACCCCAGTAAATACCAAAGTATAAACAATCTCAGATAAAATGAGATTGTGATATTTCCCTTACCTTATGTCCGATATGCTTTGTACGTATCCAAACATCTTGTATAATGATTTAAATAATGTCATTAACATATTATAGAATCATATTCGTTGTTAGGATATCATATATGGTTCACTTATGACTTTATATTACCCGTTCTTTTGTAAATTCCATGTTAAAGAAGTGTTTTGGGTAAAATCGTTTCATTTATCGTAGGTGTTTGGACTTGTTGTTATTGACATTATTATTAATTATATCATGATTTACTTACTTCCAGAATATAATACATGATTTATATATCATATATATTCAGTATATATATATAATAGATAGATAAATGAAATGAAACACACCGTTCATGGAGACGGTAGTCCGTACGTACGCATGAACGCTGTTTTCATTTCCTTATTGTCTTGAATGGAAGTAAGTAGATGACATACATATATATATATAAATAAATCCAGTAGATCTAACAAGTCATATATTTCATTATTATTCATTATATATACTTTATAATCATTCATGAATGGTTAATGTGGAGAATGAATCTCATCGCGTCGTGGAGACGGTAGTCCGTACGTACGCACGAGCGATGATATCGTTCTCATGATCGTGAACTTGTGTTGAAGTGTATGTATACTATTTCAGTATCAATATCACTTTATAATAATCATATATAGTTACTCATTACACCATTATACCCATCCAATTAAAGTGGTGGCGGAAAATAGATTACACCACGACGTGGAGACGGTATTCCGTACGTACGCACACGCGGTGATTTCGTTTTCCGTAGGATGGATATATGGTGAAATAGGATTGTTTCATACTTATAATAACATATCAGTATATGATTTATACTGATGTTATTAATTCATAATGAAACAACCTAAGAAGAATAAGTGGAAGAAGAAATAAAGGTGAAAGAATCGGTAACGGAAATTACCTCTTCTTTGAAGCGCCTCTTTGAGACCTCCTCTTAGGGCACTAAAATTGGTCTTTGAGGAAGACCAGAACCTCTAGGATGTTTTTATGTAATTGGAGAAGAGAATTTGGCAGGGGTTGGCCGAGATGGAAGGCTCAAAGTTGTGTGAGGAAGAGAGGGAGGAGGTGCCCTTTTATAAGGGAGGAGAGGGGCACCTTAGGAAAATCTCAAAATATTATTTTATATTAAGGTCAAATTCGGTTTATAATGGTTCCAAAGGGTCTTATATAGAAGATAAAGTGGGGATGGGTCGAACTACTCTCATCCAATAGAATTTAGACAAGTTTAGGTTATTATTTTAACCTTATCAATTAGATTTAACTCTAAGTTAAATAATTTAACTTTTACCATGTCTTTTTGTTTTCTTACACTATATGGTTAATAAACTTACTATATCAAGCCAAACGAACCCCAAGTTGTTTATTATTAATATATATAATCTTATCTAAGTCATTTCGCTGAACCTTAGATTTTTAGGAATAAAATAACAAATAATAATATAATATTTGTTTTTAAAACTAATTTATGTCAATTTTGACACTATATGGTACATGATTTTTATGAAATTCATAATAGAATGATAAGTTCAAAAAAGTTACTTAAATCAACAATAACATTTCATATTTACCTATAAAAGTATTTTAAGTCATAAAAAGTCTCAAATTACATTTATTTGGGCATTTATAACATCAATTATGTCAATATTTCATTAATAAGACAATTACTGCATCATCTTTGTGTCATACTAAATGATAATTATTTAATCTCTAAAAATACTAAATAAATTCCTATGATGTAGATAATTGTATTAGATTTCTGGAGACTATTCATGTTCGAAGTTTCATGAAGTTTATAACTAGATTAAAATTATTATACTTATAAGATTTAAGAAAGTGACATGTTGTCACATTCTTTGGGTTTAATAATAATTAAATTATTTTCATGGACAAAAGTCCATAAAATTAATCTAATCCGACCCTTAGGTTATATGGGTCTACTTTTATCCATCCAATATGATTTTTCAAAGTGTTAGGGTAATTTAATAATCTTATATTTACCCTTAATTACCCGATTAACCTTTATCTATAGTAAATAAAATTTACCGTAGTTACTATTCACAATGCCCAAAAATAAAAAGTAGCTTATTAACATAATTTGGACCCACTGATTCCAAATATGGAATCCATTTTTCTAAATTCAATACAAAATAGATGCAGAAATTAAATTAAAATTAATCCCATTGTCGAAAGAAAACAAGTTTTTCTTTAAAACATTGCAAAAGATTGAATTGATTTAACCTACGAATTCAAGGTAAAATCAATGATAATGACCTACATTATATTAAATGGTAAAAATATATTCTATTTATACTTTAAAGCCATTAAATATTATAAATTAACCATATAAGATATTACGATGAAAAAAGTTGTTTTTAATTAAAATATAGCGTGTTTTTACTATTCATTAAAATATGAAAGTTATCAGAAAAATATCAAAACATTATCTAATGTAAAGTTTTATATCCTGATTCAAAAGAAGAATTTTATTTTGTCAAATTAAACTTATAAACATGTCAAAAACTAGATTTAAAGTGGGTACACCATTAAAAGGCGGCAAAACTGCATTTTTTGAAAAATACTTATTTTACCCGAAAAATTTATTTTGTTCTTATACCATGTTCTAGAAAATGTGTAAGATGAATAATAATGTTATAAAATTCAAAATTTAGTTAATACTATTCATAACGGCTAGTTCATGACAATATTATAATAATATATCGTTGTTTATTAAAACCTGGTATTGCGTACAACACACGCTATCGAGGAAGGTCGTGATTGCGTGTAATGAAAGCAAAGTCAGGGTTGCGTGTTGTGAAAGAATCCATCATTGTTTCGTATAACAGAATCCAACCATATTTCATTTATACATTGAATATATATATATATATATATATACTCAATGTTGCGTAGAATAACTATTATCAAAATTTTGTGTAACACGATCCAAGAATAGTGTTGCGTATACTGCAAGCTAATACGGTGTTGCGTATAGCGCAAGGTAATCTTGGTGTAGAATACAACACAAGACATTAATGAAATTAAAAGAATATTTTTCATAAAATCTTGGGGTGTTACATTCTACCCCCCTTAAAATTAATTTCGTCCTCGAAATTCGTCGGGGTTATAAATAGTTTACTACTCGAATGTTTGTTTAATAGAAACCCACATCGTAAAAAGGAATACCAAAACATGGCTTTAAAAACTAAAGTATGAAATGTAACGGTTACCCAAACTAACTCATTACTGGGTTTCCACGTAGGATAACACAGGTGAAAATATGGATATGGAAGAAAAATCTAACCATCAAGTTCTGATGGAGAGTGGTAGAGAACATGGCTATGGAAAAGCCAGCAATCAAAAAGCCATAAATTTGTGATGATCTAGGGTACCATATAATTCATCAGATATAAGAGCACTAGGACAACATTTTTGGTTTTTATGATCATTTCCCTAAAGTTGAATAAATTGGAATTAGAAGAAATACTTTTTGTGATTTTGGTATAGTCTCACCGTTTTTCATTCTTTGGACAATTTCCACTTCATCTATTAAATAAATGAAGTTGAATTTGTCATTCGTGATGTGTTAGCAGATCGTGTGATAGAATGATGGGTCCTTCCATCTGTCTCAAACAAAAGGTTAGAAAAGTTATCAAAAAATACATAAGTCCATCTATAGTGAGATTAATCCTATATAGTTCCTAAAATGGACTTATACTTCATATATCATACTGATTAATATAATAAAACTATTTTCTACTAAACAGGGACTTTCTGTAGGCTAGTGGTATGCGATAAAGGCCCGTCGTACTTTAGTTGTGGGTTCGATTCCCACAGCCTTGGCCGACGTGATGGGTTGTCGCACATCCTGCAGGTTGTCCTTTTTCTAAAACTACATTATTATAACATCCAATCAACAATATCAAAAAAAGTTTTATCCTTAAAAAATACTAACTTATTTCCAACATAATCCATTCCAATCTTTAGGCTTATCTAAAATACTTTGGTCCAAGCTCATAGTATAGAGAAAATGATCACATGAATGCCATCATTTATCCCTCATATATCTTGTTCGTCACATTCCAGTCATGTGAATACCATAATCATGTAATCTCTTGAAAAATTAATACCCAATGAATCTTAGTGAAAACATGAGTGCTGTTAAAAGATAACTCTTTCCACATACCAAAATCCTCAAAATTCTATATACTTAGTCCTTATATCAATCATGAGCTCATGAATACAATTAAACATCTCATTATCTTCTTGTCCCTTCATTATGCGCATATCATCTACTTTCCAGAAATATTTCAATCACTTTTTTTTTCCTGGCTACCAGTATCATATAATTATTGAAAACCAATACATAGATATTCCAAAATTCCACAATACCATAAATGATATTCCATGATACTATTTTGAAATCCCATTACATAAACACTTTATCATTCCACCACATCGTTGTCATATTCGACATCACCAATAGTGATCGCATGTGACTTCCCTTTGTCCTTTGCCTTAAGCGGTTTCTCATTTCGATCATCACTAACCCTTGGATTAGGGCATTTATTAGAATAATGCCCCATTTCCTTGCACTTGAATCATTGAAGTGTTGGTGGTGAGTTCTCTATAGTGTTTGCTTTATTCACATCATTAGAAATCCTTTTTCCATTACTTCGACACTTAGCTGCTCGATGACCTTATTTTACACACTTAAAACATTTTCTAGTCCCTTTAGGACAATCTCCACCATGCTTATTTCCACACTTTGTGCATAAGGAAACATTCATCTTCTTTTCACCATTATTTTGAGATTTCTCCTTAAACTCCATCTTTCATTTCTTGTCAAAACTATGAGATGGATATGTAACACCAACTTCCATTTCTACCTTGATAGAACAACGAACAATTTCTTCATAGCTACTGAAGTCTCTTATAGCTAATGCCCTTCAAAGACTTGGTTTTAAGCCACTGAAAAATCGATCAACATTACTTTCAGGTTGGATGATAATGCCAGATGCATACCTTGCAAGTCTTGTAAAATTCGCTTCGTATATACCAACAGATTCATCATCCTTCTACTTCAGCTCAAGAAATTCCTTTTCCATCTTTGTTCGAAGAATATGAGGGAAGTACTTACTGAAAAACAAGTTCTCGAACTCGTCCCATTCCATGGACTCAATTTCATCTCTTGTCCTCGTATTCTAGATAAGATTCCACCATTGATCAACTTCACCTTCCAAACGATATACTGCTAAGATGACTTTATCATGCTCAGAACATTGAAGAACTTAAAATATCTTTTCAGTGGTACTGATCCATTGTTCAGCAACAAGTGGATCGGAAGACCCACTGAAAGAAGGTGGACGTTGCCTCATGAAGGACTCAATAGAATATTGTTCCCTTCTCTTCTCATTTGGAAGTCCAGAATGATTCATAGCTTGTGTAAGTATAGAAATAATATTTTTCACTCCATCTCCCATAACATTTGTTTGTTCAGGAGGACAATCATTGCATTGTCCATTACAGTGATCAACACGGTTCCTTCGGGTTCCAGCCATCGTCTAAAACCCAAAAAGAATAGTGTGAGAGGCAAAAATCATGCTAGGGAAAACAACATAATAAAGGGGGATTACCCTTAATATCTAACATCTTAGGTTAAATTCTAAGATCGTTACCATAGTTCTAGGACTATATCCTATACGTATACTTATCCTTAGGGACATCCCTAGACATACCTTAGAAATATCTCTAGGGATCTCACTAACATTTTTGAATCCTAGTTTCCAAAGGTTGACTAAACCTCTCCTCTGATACCAACTGTAGGGACCCGAAGCTTGATATACATGGACATTACATTACTTTTTCGGAATACTTAATACATAAGAAAAATAGACACACAAGGACCGTAATAGTTTAGTGTCTTTGGAAACTCGAAATATAATCTTCTAATCGTGGTGAAAGATCTTCAACATATCCCATAAAGATCTTCTTTTTTTTAAACCTAAATCCTTTCTTTTATGTCCTGGGGAAAAGAAAACATAAAAGGGTGAGCTCAAATGCTCAGTAAGGGTAAACAAAAGAAATATCAATTACGTCATATTCATAAGAACATATCTTTTGGAAATCTTAACCTGCGAAAGAGATCATAATTTCATAACATGGGATAAATCTTAGTAGTGAAATGTAATCCCAATAATCATAACTTAAAACATGAACCTTTGTGGCATACACACATAATCATAGAGAATCATTTCTTGTTAGTCAAGACTCATTACCAAGACTATCTTAGTGGACAAAGTCTCTTTCTGAATCGAGTTCATTCCTTGTTTCAGTCCTGTTTCACTGAACCGGTATAACCTACCATTCCAGCCATGTCTATCTCATGAGATATAAAATCGTTACCCAATGCATTGGAGGGAGATATAGGTCCCACCCATCTCATAATGATACCATTCTTATGTGTGCCACAAAATCATAAACCATACATCATTGCATAACCCATGTAATAAAAATGGGAATCTTAAACATCATGACATCATAAAACAATTCATATACGATAAAGGAATTCATAAAAATAATTCCATCACAACATAATCAAATCAATGTAATAATAGGGATAAAAACAGAACCCTTTATTATCTTAGATGGAAAATAATTTTGATAAAACACTTGAACTTCATTCTTGAAGAAAATATCCTTTCTTCTTCAAAAACATTTTTCCTTTCTTAACATGTCATAAAACTTTAAACTAAAAGAAGTTGATTAAAAATAAACTTGAAAACTTGTAAAGTATGCTTCTTGGAAATAATGTTTTAAAAATCCATTCATGTCGTATAAGTTAAAAAAAACATTCTTCGTACTTTTGTCGGAAAAGAAAAAAAAGTACCTCATTCGAAAAACGACAAAAGATTCCTTTCATATCTTTTACTAAAAACTCACCGAAGGGAAAAATTGGATATAAAATATTGTAGAAGGATATAAATATTGCATATTTAGGAAACATGGATGTGGATGATAAAATACACCCCAGTAAATACAAATGTATAAACAATCTCAGATAAAAATGAGATTGTGATATTTCCCTTACCTTATGTCCGATATGCTTTGTACGTATCTGAACCTCCTGTATAATGATTTAAATAACGTCATTAACTTATTACAGAATCATATTAATTGTTATGATATCATATATGGTTCACTTATGACTTTATATTACCCATTCTTTTGTAAATTCCATGTTAAAGAAGCGATTTGGGTAAAATCATTTCATTTATCGTAGGTGTTTGGACTTGTTGTTCTTGACATTATTATTACTTATATCATGATTTAATTACTTCCATAATATAAAACATGATTTATATATCATATATATTCAGTATATTTATATAATAGATAGATAAATGAAATGAAACACACCGTTCATGGAGACGGTAGTCCGTACGTATGCATGAACGCTGTTTTCATTTCCTTATTGTCTTGAATGGAAGTAAGTAGATGACATACATATATATATATACATAAATACAGTAGATTTAACATGTCATATATTTCATTATTATTCATTATATATACTTTATAATCATTCATGAATGGTTAATGTGGATAATGAATCTCATCACGTCGTGGAGACGGTAGTCCGTACGTACGCACGAGCGATGATATCGTTATCATGATCGTGAACTTGTATTGAAGTGTATGTATACTATTTAAGTATCAATATAAATTTATAATAATCATATATAGTTACTCATTACCCCATTATACCCATCCAATTAGGGTGGTTGCGGAAAATAGATTAAACCACGGCGTGGAGACGGTATTCCGTACGTACGCACGCGCGATGATTTCATTTTCCGTAGGATGGATAGATGGTGAAATAGGATTGTTTCATACTTATAATAACATATCAGTATATGAGTAATACTGATGTTATTACCTCATAATGAAACAACCTAATAAGAAGAAGTGGAAGAAGAAATAAAGGTGAAAGAATCGGTAACAGAAATTACCTCTTCTTTGAAATGCCTTTTTGAGACCTCCTCTTAGGGAACTAAAATTGGTCTTTGAGGAAGACCAGAACCTCTAGGATGTTTCTAGGGAAGTGGAGAAGAGAATTTGGCAGGGGTTGGCCGAGCTTGAAGGCTAAATGTTGTGTGAGGAAGAGAGGGAGGAGGTGCCCTTTTATAAGGGAGGAGAGGGGCACCTTATGAAAATCTCAAAATATTATTTTATATTAACGTCAAATTCGGTTTATAATGGTTCCAAAGGGTCTTATATCGAATATAAAGTGGGGATGGTTTTAAAGCCTCTCATCCAATAGGATTTAGACAAGTTTAGGTTACTATTTTAACCTTATCAATTAGATTTAACACTAAGTTAAATAATTTAACTTTTACCGTGTCTTTTTTTTTCTTACACTATATGGTGAATAAACTTACTATATCAAGCCAAACGAACCCCAAGTTGTTTATTATTAATATATATAATCTTATATAAGTCATTTGGCCTAACCTTAGATTTTTAGGAATAAAATAACAAATAATAATATAATATTTGTTTTAAAAACTAATTTATGTCAATTTTGACACTATTTGGTACATGATTTTTATGAAATTCATAACAGAATGATAAGTTCAAACCAAGTTACTTAAATCACCAATAACATTTCATATTGACTTATAAAAGTATTTTATGTCATAAAAAGTCTCAAATTACATTTATTTGGGCATTTATAACATCAATTATGTCAATATTTCATTAATAAGTCAATTACTGCATCATCTTTGTGTCATAATAAATGATTATTATTTAATCCCTAAAAATTCTAAATAAATTCCTATGATGTAGATAATTGTATTAGATTTCTGGAGACTATTCAGGTTCTAAGTTTTATGATGTTTATCACTAGATTAAAATTATTATACTTATAAGATTTAAGAAAGTGACATGTTGTCACATTCTTTGGGTTTAATAATAATTAAATTATTTTCATGGACAAAAGTCCATAAAATGAATCTAATACGACCCTTAGGTTATATGGGTCTACTTTTAGCCATCCAATAGGATTTTTCCAAGTGTTAGGATAATTTTATTATCTTATATTTATCCTTAATTACCCGATTTACCTTTAACTATAGTAAATAAAATTTACCGTAGTTACTATTCACAAAGCCAAAAAATAAAAAGTAGCTTATTAACATAATTTGGACCCACTGATTCCAAATATGGAATCCATTTTTCCAAATTCTATACACAATAGACGCAGAAATTATATTAAAATTAATCCCGTTGTCGAAAGAAAACAGGTTTTTCTTTAAAACATTGCAAAAGATTGAATTGATTTAACCTACGAATTCAAGGTAAAATCAATGATAATGACATACATTATATTAAATGGTAAAAATATATTCTATTTATACTTTAAAACCATTCAATATTATAAATTAACCACATAAGATATTATGATGAAAAAAGTTGTTTTTAATTAAAATATAGCGTGTTTTTACTATTCATTAAAATATGAAAGTTATCGGAAAAATATCAAAACTTTATCTAATGTAAAGTTTTATATCCTGATTCAAGAGAAGAATTTTATTTTGTCAAATTAAACTTCTAAACATGTCAAAAACTAGATTTAAAGTGGGTGCGCCATCAAAAGGCGGCAAAACTGCATTTTTTGAAAAATACTTATTTTACCCGAAAAATTTATTTTGTTCTTATACCATGTTCTAGAAAATGTGTAAGATGAATAATAATGTTATAAAATTCAAAATTTAGTTAATACTATTCATAACGGCTAGTTCATGACAATATTATAATAGTATATCGTTGTTTATTAAAACCCGGTATTGTGTACAACACACGCTATCGAGGAAGGTCGTGATTGCGTGTAATGCAAGCCAAGTCAGGGTTTCGTGTTGTGAAAGAATCCTTCACTGTTTCGTATAACAGAATCCAACCATATTTCATTTATACATTGAATATATATATATATATATATACTCAATGTTGCTTAGAATAACTATTATCAAAATTGTGTGTAACACGATCCAAGAATAGTGTTGCGTATACTGCAAGATAATACGGTGTTGCGTATAGCGCAAGGTAATCTTGGTGTAGAATACAACACAAGACATTAATGAAATTAAAAGAATATTTTTCATAAAATCTTGGGGTGTTACAATAATCTTATTCTATAAAATCTGAGTCCCACAACCTAGAGAGTTTCTCTTAACCTTCACAACAACATGAGAATGGACTCCACTAGAACCCTATAAACTAGTTAACACCATATAAAAAATAATTTTTCAACCTCCCATTTCATCCCAAGACATCAAATAGAGAGCATGTTAAAATTTTGACACTTCATCCTAATGGAAGACTGAAAATATTTCAATAATTCTATCTCACTGAGTTGGAAATGTTGAAACCAAATAATTTGTTCCATAAAATTGTTTTTAATTATATTAACACCAACAACCCCTACCGAATCACATTAAACTCTTTCATTCGATCAAACATATTTACTTAGGAAACAATTTCATAAATTACTAAAAAATTATCCCAATAAAATCTATTCTAAGTATCCATTCTTTGTCTCCGACCATTTTAGTATTTTTTTACAAAACAAACCAATTTCTAATACATTGTAGAACAGATCTATTGTATCCAAAGACCCGAAGGAATCCTTATTCTTTTACAAACAATCCTTTTTATTTGGGATATAGGTTTTACTAATGAAAATTGGTTCTTTATACTGCATAATTGTTTAAATAATTTATCAAAATATTTTTCCTTCCACATTCCATACACAATGTATTTATGGTTAATTAATAGTATATCTCTATGTAAAATAATAAGACTGTAAAATTTTACCCCCCAAATCAAATTAATCATCAAATAGAAAATAAAAATTTCTTATAATACCACATAAAATATTATATTATTCTTCCCAACTATCTCTTCTTCACAACACTCCACACAACTACCTCACAACTTATCGTCAAGAAAAAAATTATAACACCTCTATCACATTATTCCGGATGCCCAGATCTGATAATATAAATGAAAAAATAGATCTAACATTCATGATCATTTAACTCATTTTCCATTATCCAAACAAATATTACTCCATGTATAAAAAAACATACAACCTCGACCTCCGTCACACAAAAATGCTTCAATTCCAACACTCCCAAAATAAGACACAATATCCCATAAATGTGGAAATAATTTACTTTATTAAAAAACACATAATCAAGGAACAATAATAAATATTAAAAAAATATTTCATGAAATGATTTTTAATTCTTGAATTCTGATTAATTTAGAAACATTTTGTTATATAAAAATACCATGATTCTATATTTCACAAATTTTTTCATCACCATTTATAAATAATTATGATTTTATATGGATTCTATCAACAATATCACAGAAAAAGAAACATATCAATTAATAAAAAAATTAATTAAAAATATAATAATAAATCACTTTTTCATCAATAATTTTTAATGATAAGTATGGAAAATATAGAGACCAAAAACATGACGTACATGGACATTACATTACATTTGCAGAATGCTTAATACATAACAAAAAAACACAAAAGGACCATAATAGTTTAGTGTCCTTGGAAACTCGGAAAAATAATATTCTAATCCTGGTGAAATATCTTTGACATCTCCCATAAAGATCATCCCCTTTTGTTTTCTTATCTAAAACCTTTCTTTATATCCTGGGGAAAAGAAAACATAAAAAGGGTGAGCTAAAATTCTCAATAAGGGTAAACATAGGGAACATAAAACTATCCATAAACATTTGAATGCAAAAACTTGAACATAAAATCTAAACATCATAATCTTGAGCATAGACATAACTCTTGGAAGTACGTAAGGAATATATCATTAAGGAACATCAATCATGATAAAATAGCATGGGAATAAAACATGTAATTGTGGAAAACCATTAAGCACATGATATGATTTCCATTGTATCCAATACATTTCTGTCAAGACCATGTTAGTGGAAAAAGTCCCTTTATGAATCGAGTTCACTCCTCGTTCCAATCATGTATCACTGAACCAGATTAACTTACCATTCCAGCCATTTCTAACTCATGAGATATAAATATTTACCCAATGAATTGGAGGACGATATAGGTCCCACCCATCTCATAATGAAATCATTATTTTGTGTGCCACAAAATAAACAAAAATAATTCATCATTACCCAAGGAATAAAATGGGTTTTATAAACATCATCCAATCATAACATAATCCTTAAAAAATAAATGGATATCATTTCATCATAAGAAAAATGAAATCATGTAAATCATAGAGACATTATACTTGAAACATACACATATGAAAAAATGTCATCTTAGATGGAAAATATTTTTGTAGAACACTTGAAATGAACTCTTGAAGAAAATATCCTTTCTTCTTCGAAATCATTTTCTTTTTACAAAATGCCATACAATTTTAAAATAAATGTTTTTTTGAAATTAATCATGAAATATTGTGGAGTAAGCATAATGAAAATAATTATTTATGAAATATTAAAAAAACCATTCATGCCGTATAAGTTAAAAACATTCTTCTCGTACTTTTGCTGGAAAGGTCAAAAAGTAACTCATATGGTAAACAGAAGAAAGATTCCTTACATACCATGTAGTAAAAGTCAAAATTGTGTAAAAATAACTTTAAACATACATGAATTTATTTTTATAAAACATGGACATTATTGATAAATATAACCCCAGTAAATACTTACGAATAACCAATCTCATATTAAAACGAGATTGGAAAAGTTATCCCTTACCTTATGTCTGATATGCTTCATATGTATCCGATCCTCTTGTATAATGATTTAAATTACTTCATTTACTTATTACAGAATCATATTCATTGTTATTATATCATATTTGGTTCACTTATGACTTTATATTACCCGTTATTTTGTAAATTAGATGTTAAAGCAGCGTTTTTGGTAAAATCATTTTATTTATTATACGTGTTTGGACTTGTTGTTCTTGATATTATCATTACTTATATCATGATATAATTTCATACATAATGTAAATCATGATTTATATATCATATATATTCAGCATATATATATATATAATAGATAAATGAATGAAATGAAATACACAGTTCATGGAGATGTTAGGCCGTATGTACGCATTAACGATGGTAAAATACACAGTTCATGGAGATGAAATACACAGTTCATGGAGATGTTATATATCATGATTTATTAACGATGTTAGGCCATATATATATATATAAATAAATCCAATAGCTTCATTATTTCATATATTTCATTATTATTCATTATATATACTTAATAATCATTCTTGAATGTTTAACATGGAGAATGAATCTCATCGCGTCGTGGAGATGGTAATCTGTACGTACGCACGAGCGATGATATCATTCCTATAATTATTGATTGGAATTGGAGTGGATGATAAAATAACTCATAATAATTATGATTTTATAATAACCATATATAGTTATTCTTTACACCATTATAACCATCCATGTAATGTGGGGGTGGAAAAACAGATTACACCACGACGTGGAGACGGTATTCCGTATGTACGCACGCACGGTGATTTCATTTTCTGTAGGATGGATAGAAGGTGAAATGGGGTTGTTTAATATTTATAATAACATATATGTATGTTATTGATACTAATGTTAAAATTTATAATGAAACAACTAAAGAAGAAGAATATGAAGAAGAAAGAAACTTGAAAGAATCGGTAGAAGAGATTACCTCTTCTTCGACGCACCTCTTTTAAGTTTCCTCAAAAGGGACTAGAGATGGTCTATTGAGAAGAATAGAACCCCCAGAATGTTTCAAGGGATGTGGAGAAAATAAATGGGAAGGTGTTGGACGAGCATGAAGGCTCAAGGTGTTGTGAAAAGGAGAGGGAAGAGGTGCCCTTTTATAAGGGAGGAGAGAGGAACCATTGGAAACCTCAAAAATATTAAATTATAATAAATCAAACCCCACTTAAAAACCTAAAAAATAACTCATATTTGAATATGAGATGAGATAGGGTTTTAATATCATCAACCAATAAAATTTATACAGGTTGGAAATTTATTTTAAAACATATCAATTTGATTTATCCTCATTTAATTTATTTAATCTTATTTGTGGTAATAATATTCTAAATTTTAAATTGTTATAAATAATTACTTATGTGTTGTGAATTATCCATAATTGGGTAATTCATGAAATTTTAATCCATTTAAATTTAAATTTTTCATTTTTAAATGTTTATGTGATTTTTAAACAATTTAATAATATGTTATTTTTATAAAATAACAATGGTGTTAATTTTTAAACTATTCATTTATTTGAATTTAAATAAAATAAACCCAAAGTATATATTCAAAAAAAATGTTTAATAGATTCCTAAAATGTCAAATAAATGTAAATTTTTTTTGGAGAACATTAATTATTTCGTATAATGTTTAGTTTATTATTTATAATACAATTTATTTGATATTTCCCTTAATAAAACAATTACTACATCATTTTTGTATACTAATTTAATATACATATTATTTGCATAAAAATTAAAAATAAAATCATATGATAAATATAAATATAATTCCTTTCATAATAATATTTTAGATCGAATTTATCATCTTAAAATAACAACATTTAAACTGTTATATTTATTAAAATACGAAGATGACATCTTTGACATCATTTAAAAAAAATAATGTAAATGTCCTAATCGGTTTTATAAGGATCCAAATGGACCAAATATCTACACATGGATGTTTTGGGTATATATATACTATACAATTAATGTTTGGTCAATTTTATGGTACTTTTGATACGTATTATTATTTTAATAAAAACTATATTATTGATTTTTCACTAAATAAATAATTTCTACAACATTAATGTATAAGATTTTATGGTAATAAAATATTTATTAAAAATTACAAATAAATTACCATGATAAAGAAAAAAAATATATCTTTAAAATTATTAATTATAATAGAATTTATTTTTAGTATAACTATATATTAAAAACAATCTAATTATTAATGTTTGAGTGAGACATTTCACTTTGCTTTAAATAAACTAAATAAAAGGTCTTAATCAAATACAAGTGGGTTCCCTTAGATTCAATTTCGACCCAAGTATGATTTAGGGTAAAATATAATCATCCAATTATATTAGGACAACTGGTAGGGTAATTTTATATTATTATATTTACCCTTAATTACCTCAATTTACCTTTAACTATGGTAAATAAAATTTATGAAGTTACTATTCATAATAACTAAAAATAAAAATTATCTTATTAAAATAATTTGTAACTACTGATTCCAAATATGGAATCCATTTTTCCAAATTCAAATCCTAAAAGTTGCAGAAATTAATTTAAAATTAATCCCGTTGTTAAGAAAACGAGTTTTAAAAGTTAAAACATTGCAAAAGATTAAAATGATTTTATCTATGAATTCAATGTAAAATAAATGATAATGAAATACATTATATTAAATGGTAAAAATATATTCTATTTATACTTTAAAACCATTCAATATTATAATTTAACCATATAAATTATCTCGATAAAAAAATTCGTTTTTAATTAAATTTTAGCGTATTTTTAATATTCATCAAAATAAGAAACTTATCAAAAAATTATAAAAAATTTATCCAAAGTAAATTTTTATATCCTAATTCAAAATAAGAATTTTATTTTGTCAAATTGAACTTAAAGAAATGTCATTAACTAAATTTAATGTGAGTGCACCATCAAAAGGCGTCAAAACTGCATTTTTAAAAAAATACTTATTTTACCTAAACATTTATTTTGTTCTCATACCTTGTTCTATAAAATGTGTAAGATGAATAATAATGTTATAAAATTCAAAATGTATTTAATACTATTCATAATAGCTAGTGTATAATAATATTATAACAATATATCGTTGTTTTGTGAAGCCCGGTATTGTGTTCTACACACGCTATCGAGGAATGTTAAAATTGCGTGTAATGAAAGCCAAGATAGGGATCCATATAGTGAAATATTCTTTTGGAGTAGCATACAACACAAGACACCAAATAAATTAAAAATAATAATTCTCATAAAATCTCAGGGTGTTACATTATACCCCCCTTAAACTGAATTTCGCCCTCGAAATTTGTTGGGGTTATAAATAATTTACTACTTGAAAGATTCTTTTATAGAAACCCACATCGTAAAAATAAATAATCAAACTTAATTTTAAAAATATTTTATGTAATGTCACGGTTACCCAAATTATCTTATCTGTGGGTTTCCACGTAGGAGAACATAGGTGAAAATATGGATATGGAAGAGAAATCTAACCATCATGTTTTGATGGAGAGTGGTAGAGAACATGGCTATGAAAAATCGAAAAATCACAAAGCCTTAAATTTATGATGATCTATGGTACCATCTTATTAATCAGATATGAGAGTACTAGGACAACATTTTATGTTTTCAAGATCATTTCCCTAAAGTTGAAAATTTTTAATTAGAAGTAATACGTACTTGATTTTGGTAAAATCTTGTCATTGGTCATTCTATGAATAATTTCCACTTCATATCATAATGAAATGAATTCGAATTAGTCATTTGTGAAGTGTTAGCAGATCATGTGATAGAATGATGGATCATTCCATATGTCTCAAACAAAAGGTTAGAAAAAGTTATCAAATATACATAAGTCCATCCTTGGTGAGGTTACTCGTATATGATTCTAAAAATGGACTTATAATTCATTTATCATTCCACTTAATAAAATAAAACTAATAACTAAAAACCAGGGACTTCATATAGTCCAATGGTAGGCAATAAAGGCCTTTCACACTTTGGTTGTGGGTTCGATTCCTACAGCCTTGTCCGACACGATGGGTTGTCGCCCGTCTTGCATGTTGTTCTTTTTCTAAAATTACACTATTATAACATTACAGAAATAATATAGAAAAAAGGCTCTAGCCTTAAACAGTACTATCTTATGTCTAACATAATCAATTCTAATTTTTAGACATATTAAAAATAATTCTATCCAATCTCATAGTGTAATCTAAATGATTACTATAAATGTCATCTACCGAGCATGTGAATACCATAATCTATCATGATAAATCTTGTTGGTCACATTACAAACAATTGAACACCTTAATCATGTATTCTCCTGAAAAATGAATACTCATTGAACCTTAGTGAAAACATGAATGCTTTCAAAAGTTAACTCTTTTCACATACCAAAATCCCAAAATTTCTATATACTCAAACCATGATATAAGTCATGAGCTCATTTCATATTCTATGTATCCCTTCATTATGCGCATATCATCTTATTTCAAAAAAAAATTCAATCACTTTTCATGGATAGCGGTACCATATTCTTATAGAGAACCACAATGGACCAATACACAGATATTTCAATATACTATAAAAGTATTTCAACAACATTATTATTTATTTTCAATACATAATCCCTTGAATCCATCTTATTCAATGATTGGCATGGAATAGGTCCTTCCACGATTTATAAGTAACTTCTTAGGTTAGGGCATTGAGTTGGGTAATGCCCGTGTTCTCCACAGATAAGACATTGGACTCCATAAAAGTCTGTCACTCTATGACCCTTTTCTACACATAGATAACATCTTCCCATACAATTGAGGTATTCCTCAAGGTTCTTCTTCCCTTCTTTAGAAATAACAATATTCCTTTCTATATGATCCTCACCATGCGAACATGCATAAAATTACATCTTCCTCTAAGTTGATGACTTAGGAATACAACTAAACTTCACCTTGTTAATCATATATCCAGATGAATGATTCGACATAATCACAATTTATTTTTCTCCAGGAGTTACACAAGTTCATTGATCCTAGTCACCAATTTGTCCATTGGAATCAATGTTAACTGAATTCCTTCTCGTTCCCTCCACTAACTAAGACCAGAAACCATAGTGTAAGAAACAGTTAAAATAACAAGCAACCACATATTAAAAAAATCAATTATTGGATGTCTAACTTAGAAAAAATTCTTTAATCCATGACACCTTTGGATCTCTCTAGGTTATTCATGATCGTAAACATAATTCTAGGACTCTAAACTATATTTATACATAACCTTAGGGACATCCCTAAACATACATTAGAAATTTCTCTAGGGATTTCACTAATGTTTTCACATCATAGTTTACAATGGTTAACTAAAAATTTCCTCTAATAACAACTGTAGCGACCCAAACTTGACATACATGGACATTACATTAAATTTTCGGAATACTTAATACATAACAAAAACAAACACAAAAGGTCTGTAATAGTTTAGTGTCCTTGGAAACTCGGAAAAATAATATTCTACTCATGGTGAAAGATCTTTGACATCTCTCATAAAGATCTTCCCCCTTTTTTCATACCTAAAACATTTCTTTATATCCTGGGGAAAATAAATCATAAAAAGGGTGAGTTCAAATGCTCAGTAAGGGTAAACATAGAGAACATAAAACAATCCATAAACATTTGAATGAAAAAACAAAAACATAAAATCTAAACATCATAATCTTGAGCAAAGACATAAATATTTGAAGTACGTAAGGAATATATCATAAAGGAACATCAATAATGATAAAATAGCATGGGAATAAAACATTTAATTGTGGAAAACCATTAAGCACATGATATTATTTCCATAGTATCCAAGGCACTCCTTCCAAAACAATCTTAGTGGACAAAGTCACTTTATTAATCGAGTTCACTCCTCGTTCATGTCCTATATCACTGAACCAGATTAACTTATAGTTCAAACCATGTCTATATCATGAGATATAAATCTTTACCCAATCCATTGGACGGAGATATAGGTCCCACCCATATCATAATTAACTCATTCTTTCGTGTTCCCCAAAATAAACATAAATCATTCATCATAACCCAATGAATAAAATGGGTTTCATAAACATCATCCCATCATAAAATAATCCATATAAAATTAATGGATATCATTTCATCATAATAAAAATGAGACCATGTAAATCATAGAGACATTTTACTTGAAACATACACATATGAAATAATGTCTTCTTAGATGGAATATAGTTTTGGAAAACACTTGAAATGAACTCTTGAGGAAAATATCCTTTCTTCATCAAAATCATTTTCTTTTTACAAAATGCCATGAAATTTTAAAAGAAATGATTTTTTTGAAAATAATCATGAAATATTGTAGAGTAAGATTCATGAAAATAATGTGTTATGAAATCATAAAAAAACTGTTCATGTAGTATAAGTTAAAAAACATTCTTCTCATACTTTTGATGGAAAAGTCAAAAAGTACCTCGTATGGTAAACAAAAGAAGGATTCATTACATACCATGTTGTAAATGTAAAAAATGGATAAAAAGGACTTTAAACATACATGAATCCATTTTTTATAAAACAGGGACATGGATGATAAATATAACCCCCTTAAATACTTACGAATAAACAATTTCGGATAAAAACGAGATTGGAAAAGTTATCCCTTACCTTATGTCCAAAATGCTTCATATGTATCCGAAAATCATGTATAATGATTTAAATAATGTCATTTACTTATTAAAGAATCATATTCATTGTTATGATATCATATATGGTTCACTTATGAGTTTATATTACCCATTCTTTTGTAAATTCCATGTTAAAGCAGCGTTTTGGGTAAAATCATTTTATTTATCGTACGTGTTTGGACTTGTTATTCATGCTATTATTATTAATTATATAACGATTTAATTACATCCAGAATGTAAATCATGATTAATATATCATATATATTCAGTATACATATATATATAGATAATATAGACGAATGAAATGAAATACACCGTTCATGGAGATGGTAGGGCGTATGTACACATGAACACTGTTTTCCGTTCCTTATTGAATTGAATGGAAGTAAGTAGATGACATATATATATATATACATAAATACAATAGATTAATTATTTAATTTATTTCATTATTTTATTATTATATATACTTTATAATCATTCTTAAATGGTTAACATGGATAATGAATCTAATCGCGTCGTGGAGACAGTAATCCGTATGTACGCACGAGCGATGATATCATTCCCATAATTATTGAATGGAATTAGAGTGGATGATATAATATCTCAGAATCATTATGATGTTATAATAACAATATATAGTTATTATTTACACCATTATACCCATCCAAGTGAGGTGGGGGTGGAAAAATAGATTACACCACGGCGTGGAGACGGTATTTTGTACATATGCACGCGCAGTGATTTCGTTTTCCGTAGGATGGATAGAAGGTGAAATGGGGTAATTTAATATTTATAATAACATATAATTATATTTGTGATACTGATTTTAATAATTTATAATGAAACAACTAAATAAGAAGAAGTTCAAGAAGAAAGAAACTTGAAAGAATCGGTAGAAGTGATTACCTCTTCCTTCGATGCACCTCTTTCAAGCATCCTCCTAAGGGACTAGAGTTGGTATATCAAGAAGACCAGAACCTCCAGAATGATGCTGGAGAAGTGGAGAAAATAAATGGTCAGGGGTTCGCCAAGCTTGAATTCTCAATTTGTTGTGATGTGGAGAGGGAGGAGGTTCCCTTTTATAAGGGAGGAGAGGGGCACCTTTGGAAACGTCAATAATATTAATTTCTAATAAATCAAAACCCACTTAAAAACCACAAAATTGATTCATATTCAAAGATTATATGAGATAGGGTTGTAATCACATCAATAAATAAAATTTATAAAAGTTGGGAATTTATTTTAAACCTTATAAATTTGATTTATCCCTATTTAATTTATTTAATCTTATTTGTGGTAATAATATTCTAAATTATAAATTGTTATAAATAAATACTTACGTGTTGTGAATTATCCATAATTGGGTACTTTATGACATTTTAGAACATATAAGTTTCAATTTATAATTTTTAAATTGTTATGTGATTTTTAATCAATTTAATAATATGTTATTTTTATAAAGTAACAATAGTGCTAATTTTTACACTATTCAATTATTGGAATTTAAATAAAATCCACACATAGGATATATTCGAACCAAAATGTTTAATAAATCCCTAAGATTTCATATTAATCTAATTTTCTTAGGACATTAATTAGTTCATAAAATGTTTTTTTTATTATTTATAAAACCATTTATTTTATATTTCCCTTAATAAAAAAAATTACTACATAATTTTTGTATAATCATTTAATAAACTTATTATTTGAATAAATATTAAAACTAAACTACTATGATGAAGATAAATATAATAACTTTCATAATAATATTTTTACTCAAATTTATCATCTTAAAATTACAATATTTAAATTGTTATATTTATTTAATTATGAAGGTGACATCTTTGACATCTTTTAAAATAAAATAATGCAAATGTCCTAATCGGTTTGATAATTCTCAAAATGGTCCAAATATCGACCCTTGGATGATTATAGTATAGATATACTCAACCAATAAACATTGGTCATGTTTTTGGTCATTTTGATATGTATTATTTTTTTTAATAAAAACTATATTATTGATTTTTCACTAAATAAATAATTTCTACATCATTAATGTATAAGATTTTAAGATGATAATATATTTAGTAAAAATTACAAATAAATTACCATGATAAATAAAAACTTTTTAGATTTCAAATTACTATTTATAATTGAATTTATATTGTGTATAACTATATATTAAAAATAATCTAATTATTAAAGTTTGAGGGAGACATTTCACTTTCCTTTAAATAAACTAAATAAAAGGTTTTAATCAAATACAAGTGGGTTTCATTAGATTCCATTTCGACCCAAGTATTATTTAGGATGATATATAATAATCCAATTATATTAAGACACGTGTTAGGGTAATTTTATAATATTATATTTACCTTAATTACATCGATTTACCTTTAACTATGGTAAATAAAATTTACCGTAGTTACTATTCATAATGACTAAAAATAAATAGTATCGTATTAATATAATTTGGAACTACTGATTCCAAATATAGAATCCATTTTTACAAATTAAAATCACATAAGTTGCAGAAATTAATTTAAAATTAATCCTGTTGTTAAGAAAATAATTTTTAAAAGTTAAAACATTGCAAAAGATTGAAATGATTTTATCTATGAATTCAATGTAAAATCAATTCTAATGACATAAATTATATTAAATGGTAAAAATATATTCTATTTATACCTTAAAACCATTAAATATCTTAATTTAACCATAAAAATTATTTTGATGAAAAATGTTTTTTTAATTAAAATTTAGCATATTTTTACTATTCATCAAAATAAGAAACTTATCAGAAAAATATCAAAAATTTATCCAAAGTAAATTTTTATATCATCATTAAAAAAGAAGAATTTTATTGTGTAAAATTGATATTATAAACATGTAAAAAACTAAATTTAATGTGAGTGCGCCATCAAAAGTCTGCAAAACTGCATTTTTAAAAAAATAATTATTTTACCTAAAAATTTATTTTGTTCTCATAACATGTTCTAGAAAATGGGTAAGATGAATAATAATGTTATAAAATTCAAATTTTTTTAGTACTATTAATAATGGCTAGTCCATAACAATATTATGACAATATATTATTGTTTAGTGAAACCCGATATTGCTTACTACACACGCTATCGAGGAATGTTGTGATTGCATGTAATGCAAGCCAAGTCAGGGATCCATGTAGTGAAAGCTTCTTTTGGTGTAGCATAAAACACAAGAAATCAAATAAATTAAAAATAATACTTATCATAAAATCTCGGGGTGTTACATAAAGTAATTACATCATCGCCAAATTTTAGATTTCTAAACTGACATTTCATTATTGATTGTTTGTTGAAGATTCATCACTTTTCAGATTCCTAATTTGTTTCTCAAGCCTCCCAATCTATCACCAACAATATCTTTATTCTTCTTTAAAATGAAATTCTAATTGAGCTACTTCTTCATTAAAACTATTACTTATCAATTCTTCATTTATCACTATTACAATTAAATTATTTTTAGACTTATAAATAGAGTATTCATATTCAGTTTCACTATATTATTCTTCAATATCCATAGATGAGAAAATTCTACTTCTAGATTTGAAGAACTTTTTAATCTTTTCCTTTCGAGTAATATTTTGTTTTATCACACTATTTCGCCTATGATCTTTTCTATCGTCTATCATGTTTCTCGCTATCATCTACTTTATTTTTTCATGTAATGTTATTAACAATGTTCCCAATGGCTCCAAATTCAAAAAAATTTAAGGGATTATTTCCATTATATTTACATGTACCTGATGCACTCCAGTCATGGGGCATGTAAAAAGAAAAAAATACTCATAGTGTTGAATAATTGTTTGCCAATTTCATCTCATTTAAGGATATTCTCTATTTTTTCACTCACTTCTTCTAAATCACTTAATATATATTTTTTGTCATTAAATATTAAATAATTTAAATGACATGGAAAATAAAAATCAACACTTTTATGAAATTTTCAACAGAATGAGTTATAGAATGAAGTAATTTGTTTTGGGTTCAGTTTTGGGTTCAATAACTATTCTCTTATATGTGTTTTATATAAGTTTCATAATCCAAACATGAAATATCATGTTTAAAATATTGTTTTTTTATAAATAATCAAATAAAAAATTCTTTATGCACTCTCAACTCTGCCATATCCATTAATAATGGTTTATGAAACACCTTGGGCTGGGATGTTCCATCATCCATGACCTGATTATATCGATATTGTTTCATCCATTGATTAGAAAAACATTATCATGTGCAGAATTAACCAATGGAAATTTAGAAGATAAATTAAATTAAATAATAGAAATTGATTATGTTTCAGGTTATTAGGGGTATAATCACCAGATAAGTGACATTCGCATCACCCATTCATACTACTCAAATCATTTAAAATGGTGAAATAAACATTAATAGAAATTTAATAACAACTTAACCTCCCCGAAGTCCAAGCATCAGGGTTTGCCTCTAATTTCTTTGAGTACGTGATCACTTGGTGGAATGAGGAGAGAGTAGAATAAGATAAAATAATATATAGAATAAATTTAATAGAATAAAATGAAAAAAATGGAAAAACAAAATAAAATAAAATTGAGATGAAAGAGATAAAGGGGAGATAAATATATTAAAAATAGTTGAATAAAGAAAATAATAAAAATAATAAAAATAATTTAAAAAAATTATTATTATTAATATAATAATAATAATAATAAAACTAAAAATAAGAATAAGAGTTTGAAATAAAAAGAAAATTTTTGGAATGCATTAGGTGGAATCAAAATTAAAATCATGATTTAATTAATTTATAAAACTATATGAGAATTGAATTGAAATTGAATAGGAAAAAAAATTATATAATAGAAAAATTAAAATTAAAATATAGAATATGATATGGTGGATGTGTAGAAGTGGCTCTACATGGTAGAGGATCCTCAAACTATGGTGTACACCAATGAACTCTAGTGGTGCACTATAGAACATTTCTGTTGTTATTGAAGAAGATAATAGACCACCATCATAGCAAGGGTGAGATCCTGGTCTTCCTTGGATATTCCTATTCACATTTAAAATTCCATAGAGATCTTTGATGATTGGAACTAAAACATAGATAAATGGTGGCATTTTTAAAGTGGGATCATGCGGGGAAGAATGTTTATTCACTTCAAAGTGGAATGTAATCATATAAAATAGATTAATATAGAAATGGAATAGGGCATCCATGTTTTATGGGGGCATTAATGAAACAATTTCCAACAATGATGTAGGTGACATCGTGTAGTGGGATTTTTTAGTAGTGGAGTAGAGATGATGGTGATCAGCATGGAAACTAGATGATTGATGTTGTTCCTCTTCCCATCCATCCTTTATACTTGGTTGAGAATGCTCAAATTCTCTTCTAATATGGTCGTGTGATTAACTAGAAGTGATTGATGTGGTAAAGTGAGCTCAAGACCGAACTTGGTAGTGGTAGAGATGGAATTCGTGGCCAGTTTGGGAAATTTGAGAGTGATTGTGGTGATGGAAATCTGATGACATATAGTGAAGAAGTTGTATTGGTAGTCGTTGAGATGTTGATATTCACTGGAGTACATATGTTATCAAATGGAGCTACAGTAGAGTTATTGGAAAAGGTGGGAATTTGTGGAAGTGTAGAGTGACATTGGTAGGGTTGTAAGGAAGCACAATAGAGCATGGTGGCCATCCAGTATCCATTAATGGGGTTCACCCCTAGACTCTCTTCACACACATGACATGTGGGCAGCACACACATATGTCCCATATAGGAATTGGACCACCACTACTCGTGGCGGCGTTCACCACCCGCGACCAACCTCATGGGGCTTCATCACTGGTTCCATGTTGGGGATTGTGTGGGATCTCCCAATCTGGCCTGGCCAGTTGCCCCTTGGGGTTTGGATAAGTGGAAATCTAGCCTTGTTTATGGGATAGCTCAGCTTAGACAATTTGTTAAACAATGTATAATAAAAGATTTTTTTAAAATATGAAATCACAACTATGATTTAGAAAAATATTAATGATTTGGAATATGATTTAACATGGAAAACAACATCATTATTTACTATTTTTAGAAAAATTTCATTCTATATAAAAAAATTTACAATTTATTCTTAAATCATTGAAAACCATGGCTTTTAACATTAAAAAAAACATAAAACCATATAAATTAAAATTAAATATTGCACCATATTTTCTTCTTTTAAATACACCCACCCAAAAACCATGCTTTTACTCAATCATAAAATCATAGAAAAGAATTATTGACTGATCCAATGTTATCAGTATTTAAATTTAAAAGTGTTATAATCAAATAATTATCAATGTAAAATCCATTATTCAAAGTTTTACATAAAATATAAATTTAGTTTATCGATTTTAAACGAAATAACCAAATAATGTATTTTAATTTTTACCATATGAAAATGGTGAAAATTATTTTCACATTAAGTCATGTTCTCCAATTAATAATTATTTAACAGGCCAAATAATGATTTACATCACTTTTGATAATTTTCACTCATCTTTTATGATAAAATTTGAGTATATTTATGATCATATACTGAGAATATGCTCCTTAATCAAAGGCATGTAAATGACTTAATTTTATACTTTGTAAAGTAAATATACAAATTAAATCAAGAGGAAATTCATTAAATGTTCAAATGACTTTGATGTTTTAGGTCTGTAAGAATTGAGTTTTTATAATTATGGCTCAAGTAGGAAGTTTGTATCTTAAATTATATTATAAGATATTTATTTTAAAATATCAATTAATTTATCCTTTTCAATGAAGTGAATCCCACTTCACCCAAACAATCAATGAAATTTTTATGATATATGTATATCATAATGAATTATGTGCACCTTGTTTAATTTTATTCTCTTATATATATATATATATTTCAATTTATTTCTATTCTTTTTATTTTTCATAAATTATATGCTTAGAAAAATTATCACATACACCACCTGACCACATCTGATTAAAATAATCGATCTAATTATGGTGATTTAGGATTCTTTTATGTCACAATCCATTTGTTAAAAAACAAAATCATGAAAGGGAAAAAAATATATAAATTTAATGGATACAAAATCCTAATTTAATCCCACAATAACCTCCCCCACAATTTTCTTTTAAAATTTATTTCACACCCCACCATGAATTATTTCACCCCCACACATTAACATTAAATTATCATGATAATTCTAAGGGTATTAATTTATAAAAATGTTGTGAAACATGGATCATCTATGAAAGGGCCATTCATTCTTGGTAAGGTTTATAATGACTGATGTAAAGGTGATATTTCAAGAATAAGGTGGTTTTAAAAGATTCCAAAATCATTTTAAATGTTTTTTATAGAGTCATAGCTTTGAAATGTTCTATTGCATGTTTTGGAGAATGACTTGTCTCAAGATCATTAACAAACAATTATCTAGAATAATTAGAAACTACATGGTCTATGAATCCTCCCAAAAATAGAAATTATTATGTGGGATAGTCTCTCAAGGAATTATGGATAATAAAAAATCAATTCACTAAAATTATAGAAATTCAAAGCATGATTTTTTTTAGGAAATTTCATTTACCTGAATAAACTAGCTACATAAAATCACGAGTCCTAATTTTAATATCTAATATTAAATTTAATCATCCGATTATCTATTTTAATTTTTTAATCTCATTATCATTGAAATCTGAAATGCAGAATAATAGGATTCTATAGAAATTCATGTCTCGGGAACATGTCATGGAAAAAATGTATTCATGTTTGGGAAAGAAATTTCATCTTTAATTCACAAAACAGCTTTTTGGATAAAAAATTGGGACTTTAAATGACAAATAATAAAAGTGTACTCCCTTTAATACGAAGCATTTTCCTCTTCCTCCACTATTTGGGGCTACATTTTGGATTCTGTTGGGACCAAATTGTGTATATGGTTGTATTTGTTATCAACAGTTGTCAATGAAGATCAAAATGTAGAAGGAGATGATGACCAACTCCATAGTATTTGAGAGTGGTGATTTAGATGATCATTTAGTATGGTTATAAATTATATACAATAATGAAACCATCTCATAGAGTTTTTTAGGTATTGAAGTTATAAATAGGTCATGAAACATCTTACTGATCAATGAGACCAACCAATGGACTAATTGATGGGAAATGCATTATTGCATATGGGATATTGTGGAGATTTGAATATTTAAGAATGATCACACAAAGATGATAAGATGATTGCAATAATTTTCCCTGTTGACAAGAAGGAAAGATGATGATGGAAGAAAGATGATTGTTGTAGGCCCTCACGATAGATAAGGTATGTGAAGAATATAGATGATTGTTGAATAAGAAATATGATAGTGAATTAGCATGGGTGTTCTTGTTGAATATCTTTTCCTAGTGTTTTCCATATTGTTGGAACTCAAAATAATTATTTTCATTTTGGAAATGGAAGGATATATGTATAAGAGTGAACAAGATGTGGAATAGTGAAGGAAATCGACAAAGGAAGAAAACCACGTACCTTGGAACAAGGAATGCATACCATGTCCGAGAAATGGTTCGTGACTGCGTACCTAGAAGAAGAAACTGTACCCTGAGTGGTGTACGGAAATGAAAACAGATTAGTGCGATGATACATGGTGAAGGCATGTGAAACACATAATGTTGATGGTTATCTATAGAAGGAGTTGTGGTATGGGGAATGAATTGTCGTTGGTAGAAGAGATGTAGTATGCTGACCGACAGACATACGGTATGTAGTGAAGGTTCACAGTTTATAGGAGGGTTACAGTACATAGTGGAGCCTTTAAGTACATGGATTTAGTTCAGTGTGTCAGGAAGTTTTTCACACATTAAAAATTTGTGCAAAACAGATTATTGAAATTTTTGGGGTTAGTTCCCAATATAATGTGTGATAATCCTATCATTGAGAGAGAGAAAATTGGATTAGAAAATCACATCACTATGGAAGAACATAGTTATGTCTGAAAGTTGTACACATGATATATTCTATGTATGACTAAGTGGTATATGAAATAAAAAATAGTTTAAAAAATTGGTAGGAGTAGTCCATGGAAGAGTTTTTGCGTAAGAAAAAGTAGTATGTGGGAGATGAAATAATTCATAAAATTTGGGGAAGACATACACTATAGGAAGAGGCAGTACTCGAAGGAAGTACACATAGGTGGTACATGAAGGCGGTATGTGAAGGCGGTATATAGTGGCGGTATGAGAAGGTAGTATACAAAGGTGGTACGTTGAGGTGGCATCTAGCGGCAGTACGTGGATGTGGTGAAAGTAGATGGCGTGGTACGCAGTATACATAGAAGGCACAATATGCTGATCAGGCACAATAAGAGGTGTAGCCATGGTATGTGGAGCACAAGTGGTACGCATGTCGGGTGTGGTATGCAGAGGAGGGGCGGTATGCAGAACATGTGCGGTATGTAGAATAAGCACAATATGCAGATCCGAGACAGTCGATAGAATTAGGGACAGTTCATGTAAACAAAAACATTAGAATGTAGAAAAATAAATATAAAAGAGTATCAATTAAGTACTTCTAAGGAAGAAGTTTCTCATGGTAAAAAGAGACAATGACTTTCATGCCAATATATTGAACCGACCATCACGTTGATAAAATACGGGAGACATCTACCAAGTTAGTGAGCTAGGGGGTGTCAACAAAAGTGATCTAAGGGAAGTAGTGGGCTATCCTTGAACCTTTTTAAAGGTAGTGTTCCTTGGAAAGAGTGACTTTTCTCGAACCTTTTTAATCCACATCTAGTGAATATTAATGAAATTTGGTACGACAAGAAACCTATTGGCATATGCTCCTTGGACGTAGCCTTTATGAATGAAACATGTAAAAAAAATTTGTTTTCATTTTGTATATGAATGTTTTAATTACTACACATATCCATCATAGAAGTTTAAACAAGTTCTTACCAATGTGGGAACACAATCCAGTAAAGAAGAGAAAAATTTGACACCCTGATTCACCCCCCTCTTAGGGTGATCTAGGGTTCTACAATTGGTATCAGAGCCCAAAGGTTCAAATATGTAGTATACTCTACAATAATTCTATTCCGAATAGGATTTGAGTTTTTCATTCATATGTCCATATTGAAGACCAGTATTTATGGAAGTTAAGTTATCCCTGAGAAGAAGTCTATACCCAAAAGTACCATGATGAATAGAAAAACGAATGAGAAGAGGTTGTTTAAGAAGTCCCTCTTATCTAAAGAATATGTAGTATCTAGTTCTCCCTACCATTTCAAATATGATGATGTTTCAGGCCTGGAAAGAAAAGAGAAAGGAGATCCGGAGGTATGTGTTTTCACTCTTTATCAATATTCGTCCTCGAATTAAATTGATAGACTACGATGATACATTTATGATATCTATGATGAAAGAGTAGTCGATATTTGTAGAATATTTCATAGTTTACAATATAAAATTACCAATCTAAGAAAAGAAGATGACTCAATAGATGAAATATTGGTTATGGAAATATATGAATGATATAATCTCTCCAAAAAAATTAATTATTTGAAGAAATAAGGAGGAAACTTGAAATAAATACATCAATATTGTTCAAATAAGATTAGTAGGAAGAGAGAGATAGAAATTCTCTTGAAGATAATATCCATTTTCTTGAAAGGAAATTGAAAAATTAAACTGATGTCAAGGGTCTATAAATAGAAGGGAGATCCATGGAGAGCAAGAAAAATTACACATTGATTTAGAATGATACAATGTTTCATGTGGAAGATGTTTTTTGAATGAAGAAGTCATGTGGAGAGATGTTGAATTTTATTGAAGGTCATAAGGCCATTATCAATAGTAAATGTCTAGAATTGGATGTTCAGTTGACCAATCTTGGGAGGACGAATATTGTGATATCACAAACAAAAGAAATAGCTACTACAACTACTCAATTCTCTCTAGAAGATTATACTATAAAATTCATCAAAACTATGATAAGAAGATCAGGACATCACTCCTTGATCTATCACTAAGTACTGATAAAGTAAATATATTATCCATGCCAACTAGTACTATTTATTCTAAATATGTTTCTAGATAATTTTTAGGTTGGAAGAAAAACTCAAAACAAGTATGGATGAGGAAAGGTGAGGATAACAAACCTACCACCATGGATAAGTTATATATGAAGACGATGTTTGAATATGGTTCCCTAGATAGAGAAAAACTCATTTTGATGAAGACCCACCAACCATATACAAGGGATATCAAGAAGGCATGATTTGTGGGTCAATGTTGGTGCTGCAATAGATTTGGGCATTGTACACTGTATTGTTGGTAAAATCCATTAACTATAAAAGCACAAAGAAAGCCTATATAAAAGGGAAGAAATCTAGAGAAGAAAATAAAAAATTTCATGTCCAGAAGCATCTGTTTACCTAAAACAGATTTGGAATGCTTGATAACATATGTGATATATGTAACGGTAATGGTTACAGGGTAGGTACATAAACCTCTCAACATGAAATCCTTGTTGATAACAAAAGGAAACCTCCAATTATGGATAATTATTAAGCATCTACCATGGGATGAAATCAAAATAATATCGTGAACAAACATTTACCCAAGAATGTCTCATGTTGGGAAGATGAGAAAACCCTGGATTTTAGATCCATGAATTTGAAGGACACTTCATCCAAAATAGAAAATAAGATGGATGACACAAAGACGAACCTGTGTCGAAGATCCCAGCTTAATGAAATAGTTTCAAATGACTTGTTGGACATTTTTTCAGAAAAGTTTGAAATCATGAGGACACATGAAGATGAAAAGGTCAAGTCTGGAGATAAAAGAGAAGGAAAACATCCACTTGATGAAGATAATGTTAATGAGAGGGTGGAAACCAAAGGAAACTAACATGTTAGAGATGTTCAGTGGGAGATATGTATGATGTATGGTAACATTGAAAAATGTTTTATAACCATAATACCATAGGAAGAAGTGGTCTTTAGATGGAGAAAAATTGTATCCTTCATGATGGTTGTTAAGAAGAGCAACTCTCCATGCAAAGAAGAAGTGAATGTGAAGAGATTCATGCCTCATAATCATGGATCAGAAAATATGTTCAGATACGAAAACAAGAAGACTCGAGAAAATAGATCATCATGGTTGAGAAAATTATATCATTTTTCCAACTCCCATTGAATATGAATGGTGTGATCACCTTTTTCCATTAATAATTTTTGTATTGTATTTGTGTTGATAATATTGTGAATTTAATGTGAAGCATGCTCCTAGGTGGAGATCCTGAGAAGTAGTGAATGTTGTGAACTCTTGATAGCTATGTTGAGGAAGTTTCTATCCTAGGTGGAATTTTTAATTGATATTCAAATATTAAAATGATTAAGGGTACAAATTGATGAAGATGATGAGAAGTGCTTCCCTAAGGGGGAGAAAAATAAAGAATATGTTAGAATTATTATTTAAATCATTATCAACTTTAGTTGTTATTAAATTCAATTACTATGAAAATTTCGTGAATATCAAGTCATTGGAAAAGGTATTTCATTTCTCAATATATCATCCTTGGTTACTTGGAATAAATATCATTTTACAAAGGGGTAGTAACTGATTTAATTAGTGACATAAGAAGGATGGATGTTTCCTAGAGCTACTTATCCATTCAATTTCACTTGAATGATTTGATATGTTCATTGAAGTGAGTGCAACAGTTTTGAGTAGAATATTTCCCATCACATTCAATATCTTCATCCTAGAATGAAATTGGAAAACCCTTCAAAACAAAGTACATGAGTTTTCATCTCATATGTTATCACGATCAATGAATAATGTATAGCCTTTTTTATCTAAATAAAATCCTTTTGTTTTATACACCTAGAATTTCTCAAGTAGACATAGAATGAAATTATTGATTGAATATTGATTAAAAAAGTATAGATTCCCTTTTACAATGAAATTTTTATTTCTTTCCAATAAGGAGGAGAGAAATTAAAATGTATGTTCAAAAGATGACGATAATGAAAAAGAAAGAGGGGAGATAGAATATTATTATTTTGATATTGAAACATTCATGTGAGGAGGACTTCAAGGTCTTAACAAAAAAATTCCAAGAGGATATTTTAGGGACCACATTGTGTATATGTTTTTATTTTTTTTCAACTATTGTCAACGATGATCGAAATTAAGAAAGAGATGATAAAGAAATCCAAATTTATTAATAGTGGTATTTTAGATGATTATTGTCCATGGTGATACATTGTCTTTATCTATGAAACCACCTCATAGATTATTGTATGTGATTAGGTTATAACGTGATCATGTAACATCTCACTGATCAATGACACCATGAAGGAGCCTAATTGAAGAGACATGCATTATTTCCTGAGGGATCAAATTGAGATTTAATGATTTAACAATGAACATACAAAGATGAGAAGATGATGCCAGAAATTTTCATTTTTGACTAGAAAGACGGATGTTGTTGGAAAACAGATTATTATTGAAGGGATTTTTGATAGAAAAGGTTCATGAAAAATGATGATGATTGTTGAAGAGGAATGATGATAGTGATTTCGCATGGGTGCTCTTGCGGAATGTCATTTCCTAGTGTTTTCTAAATTATTCTACCTCAAAATAATGATTTTTTTGGTAATGGATGGATTTATGTACAGGAGTAAATGAGATGAAGAATGGATAAGGAAATCAAAAAAGGAAGTGAATCACGTACCTTAGAGCATGAACTGCATAGGTTTTTTGAGAAATAGTTCGCAACCACGTACCTAGTAGTGGAAACGGAACATGGAGCGGTGTGTATAACCAAAAATGGTTCACAATAATGATACGCAGAGAAGTTTTGTGGTATGTGGAATGTAGATGGTTCATCGTAGAATGAGTTACGGTATATGGAATGGATCGTCATTGGCAGAAGAGATGCAGTACACAGACCTATAGAAGTACTGTACCTGGTGAAGGTTCACATTTCGCATGTGGGTCAAAATTCATGGGGGAGGCCTATAGTACACGGATAGAGTTTAGTATGCGGTGAAGTTGGTCCAACAATTAAAATATGGGTAAAATGTATTAGAGAAATTTTTGGGGTTCTTTTCTTATATAATAGTTCAAATCCCATCATTAAGAGTGATTGAATTTGATAAGAAAATATCATCGTTGTGGAAGAACTTGTCTATGTATGAAAGTGGTGTGCAAGAGAAATTTTGTATAGGATGATGTGGTAGGTGAAAGGAAATATGGTTCATGAAATTGGAAGGAGTAGTCCATGGAAGAGTTGTTGGGTAAGAAAAAGTGGTATGTGGGAGGCGAAATAATTTTTAAAATTTAAAGAAGAATTCTATTGTAGGATGAGGCAGTATGCGAAGGCTGTATGCATAGGCGGTATGCGAAGAAAGATCACAAAAGAGGTACGTGAAATTGGTATGCAGAGGCGGTCCTCAATTGAAGTACACAAATGTGGTACACAAAGGCAGTATGTACAGGTGGTGCGAGGACGAAGTACATGGTTGTGGTGCGCGGAGCAGGCGCGGTATGCGGTACGTGGATCATGCACAATATGTAGAGCATGCACGATTGGAAGAGCAAGTGAAGTACGCGGAGCATGAGATGTATGTAGGGAAAGCGTGGTATGCAGATCAGGGGTGGTACGTGGAGCAGCTTTGGTACACAGAACATGCACAGTACACTAATCAAAGATATTCGATAGAATAAGGGATTGTTCGTAGAAATGAAAACACCATAAAGAAGAAAACTAAGTATTTCTTATAATAATCATCTTATGAAAAAAATATATGTATTTATTATTCATGTCCCATAGAAACTCACATGATAATCTACCTACTCTACATTCTCACATATATAGTAGGCATCACATTCGATGTCATTATCCTACTCATGGACATTGATCCTCATTTGGAATCTATATATGAGACTACATCATTTAGAATCGTGATCACGGTTTAATCTATAATGGGATTCTATATAAGGTATCCACTCCCTTCAGGATCATACTATCATCTATCAGCATATATGTATATCAAAATTTTCATAAATGATCCATGTTGAGTATGAAATAATCATATGGCTTGGTTAAGTAGTATTATATAGAGAACATATGTGGTAAAATGTCATGTAGTTTGTTATTGACATTTCAATTAACAAAACCTATTTATATCTCTCTTGGAAATAGTATCATAGTTACCCTCGAGAGGTTCATCTCTAGGTTATATAATGCATGTACCATCCTACTAGTGTCAGTATACATCCCTTGCAATAAGGATAGGATAGTCTCCTCTTTCAAACATCTCACTAGAAGATTCACAAAACCTTTCATCATAGAAATAAGTAATGGGTTATTTCGGTAAAATTAGACTAATATGAATTATATTAAAACACAATATATATCAATATTGAAACATTAAAAAATTAAATCATGTTTTAATTTATATCACTAACCAACAAAAAAGAAACTACTTTTGAATCGTTTGTTCCAAAAATGTTCATTCGTACAATATCATTCTAATGATTTAAGATCCCAAATACCATAAATAATAAATCAATGAAAACATTTTTGTGTCAAACTATGAGAATAATAAAACTAAAAAATATAAAGCCATTAAATTTAATCCCATATCTATAGTATGATAAACTTTTAGTAGAACTTATTTGACGCACTATTCTAATATCAATAAAAATTCCCAACACATTCTAGGGTAACAAATATAAAATATCCCAAAATAGTAATATAAAATAGATCTGTAATAAAATTTTCGATACCAAATAGAAAAATTATATAGTTATACTTTTTAACAATGTATCCCAGTGAGGGGACACTATGAAGTGACCAATTCAAAGGAGTTGATACTCGGACCTCTTGTGCACCTCCATATATGCCAGAGGTTGTAATTGGAAACATGGGTCTTGGGTGTTACCATGGGGATACAATACTACCTTATCATAGAGACAATAATGGAAAAGTAACAAAAAATAAACCATAACAATTCATGAGGTTATTCTAAATAGGTAATAGATAACAAGATATATCAAATAAACATATTGAATTATATAGTCATAAAGACTCACTATCATTCCATTACACAATCATCGATCGCTTACTAGGTAGATCACATATATAAAATAAATATTGAAAAAATACACAAGAGGACATACTACCATCATTATGCCTCACCTTATTCCAATATATATTCCCACATAGTCGATCATACTCAATAATTAAACTCTGAACATTTTGCCAGTTGGAACCTCTATTCAGTGATATTTACTCAGGTACGCAAGTTTCATGGATGCCTGAAAATAGTATGAGTACACCTCAGTTGGTAAGAACAAAAACTACAGTGACCCAAAATTTTCTTATAAGACTATTACAACATTTTAAGATATGAATTATAATTTTAATACAATATATACCCCAATGGATTAGTATCTTTGGAAAATTAATCTTTTACAACACTAATATAAAACAATACGTAAAAACTTATTTAAAAACGTCATCTTTATCATAATAAAAGATCTCACAATATCCATAGAATATATAATCACTTAATAATTCAAATAAAAGTAAGGGGAGAGATACAATCCCATTAGGGGGCCGGGGGGAATAAGGCCCACAAATAAATAATAAATAGGTGAAAATTATGAACATCCTCAAATCATAAGAATATGATCATCATCATAATATTGAGGGAAGAATTTTATAAAGGAAATGAATTATGGAATATCAAAAATAATGAAACATCATAACATAGTGGTAAAATACAAAACATTGTTGTGAACAAATCAAGAATAATATTCACACATAATAAATGAGCATAATTGAAAACATCATTATTATGAACATACCAAAATTTATTTTCAGGAATAATAAACATAATCTCTTGAGAGATATCACATTAGAAAATTAATTAGAGGGTTATTAAATTTATTTCTACCCCATCAGTTGATAAAATGCTCATAATGATGCATTCCACATGAAAAGGAAACAAATAATCATGAAATAAACCCATGAAAATGAATTATTTTTGTAAAGGGTTTGTATAGAAAACATTAATGAATTTCCTTCGAGGGTTAAAAAATGAATAAATTAAAATATTAATTGAAATAAAATAATGTTTTAATTTTTTTAATAAATGAATCATGAGGTTTCAAGAATGTGTTTTAGGAAAATAATTTCTTTCTTATAACTCATTGTTTTAGAATAGAAATTATTTTAGCTATATAGATACAAGAATATCCTCCAAATAAAAGGTTAATGATAATGGAAAGTCATTTTGATGACATTATAAAAATATGAATATGATAATTATTTTCAAATATGACATAATCCAAAAAAATAAGTAATTGAGTTTGAGAATCCCTTTATCTTAATATCTTCATTCTTTCATCACTTATCCGCAACATGAATAATAAAAATGGGTTTATAAGAACATTATACAAGATGTGAATTGTGTTCATTTATATAACTATTTTTCAATTATAATCATTGGAATCTATTCCTTAATTCCCTTTTTCAATGTTTAGATGTTTATTTTTTATGTTTTACATAAAAATATCATGTTTCGTTTCAATTTATTGTATTTTTATTTAAGGAAAATAAAAAATAATTAAAATTAATTAAAAAAATAATGAAATGAATATATTTATACATTGTCACATTTATATATCAAAAATAAATCATATTAACTATCCATATGTTTGGGGATAATAACGGAGGTGGAAATATCATCTTTGGTAGTGAACCAACTTTTAAAGGGAAATTTTTTAATAAATAAGAGATGTTTGACATATAAATATATCGTAAAAATATTTTTTAAATTATTTTAAAATCATTAATATAATGCGGAAAGAATTCTTAATAAATTTTATCATATTGGGTTATAAAATTAATTGATTAAAAGTGTAAGTGATTATAAAAATTAGATAATAGGTCATTAAAACATACATTTTTCTCAGCATTAATTCTCCAATATGACACTAACTCCCTTTATTTTTGGGGGTTAATTTACTAAATGAGGACCCTAAGGGTTATAATTATATTATGAGTTGTTATTATGGAATATATATGGATTTGGAAGGAAAAAGAGGGTTTACATTTTTAGGGGAGGGGTGTTATTTATATTTGAGGATAGGGATATTTTTAAAATAAAATATTCAGTAATATACTATATCCATGTTAATCCTTATAATGGGGATTTATTCACATTATCAATCATATGTGAATAAAATAATGGTTATTTATAAATCTATGACCATTTATAAAATAATTTCATAAGTTTATGAAAAATTATTGTTTAATAATTTATTATTTAATAATTCATTATTGATTCATCATTTGGTCAAAATAGATGTTGAATTTGAATTTTTTACTATTCAATTTAAAATTGATGTATTTGAAATAAATTCATCAAAAAAAATTGGCATTTTGTGAACATTTAGATCAATTAGTGTGATTATAACTATAGTATATTTTGTTATAGTGAGGGATTCTCATAAATGTGTTGAGTAATGAATGTTTGGTAACTATTTATAATTGTTATTCTACCATCTGTGGAGACAAATTTTACGGCCCTTGATTTTTTCCCTAGGTTTAAGGTGATCGTGAATAATTTAGAGGGATAATATACCTTTTGTATCAGGATTAAACATAAATAATCAGTATACTTTTATAATAATGGTATAATTTTAATATAATGGAACAAGAAATATATTATTGTTCCTTATCTTAAATTATTAATGAGAGTTAAGAGTCGATCCTAGGATGACTAACCTTCTCATATAGAGTTCATGGTAAGAAACATGTTTTTGTATGATGATTTTTAAATGAGTGTTTTTTAATAGGGGTTGATTGTCTGTGATATTTAACCATAAAGATATTTTATGGTGTGTCTCACAGGATTACTCGATAGATAGTTTCATTGGTAGTAGGCTAGATATTGGATATATACCATTTAATTTACTTCTGTCTTCTATCTATACTCTCGATAGAGATATTTGAATACCCAGATTTATTATTGATTAAAACTATTGATATTTATTTCACCATAATGAGATTTTATATAATATTCACTATTAATATGTGCAGAGGTGATATGATCCAACATATCCTAGGTCTTTATTCTTACAAAATCCATTTTTTATTCTATGAATGAACCAAATATTTAAGATATTCATTATATTGTAGAAATGGTAATCTATATATAATGTAAAGAAGATGAATTATATATATAGAATAATATTATAAGATTTATAATAATCTATAGTTTAATTTTTAGAGTACCAAGGATATTAAAAATACTATAGTGAATGGAAATGAATTATCATTTACAGCCATAGATCTTACACACCACTTCCAATTTCTTTAAGATGGAAAGTTCATGTAAAATAAAGCAGTCATTGAATAGGGTGATATAAATGATATTAATATCATGTTAAACTTATTTTTAATAGTTTATATAAAATATTAATTTATGACGTTAGATCATGATCATAAAAATTTTGGAATGTTTTCTTAAACTAGTATTTTTCAGCGAAAGTGGTGTTTAAAAACATTATCTATAATTATATGTATATTATGTGTATTTTAATGAATGATAAATGTTCAAACTCATATGATACATGATGAGGTTTTTGGATCATTAAAGCCAAGAAAAATAAAACTATTTTATTACCCCTCTAGAAGAATTATTAATATTAATTCGGAGAAAAAATGTAATTTCAATGAGAAGATTGTATGAATGTCTTATGATCAAAACAAAATTTTTATGGTGTAAATAAAAAAATTAGTTTTATCTAGAATTTATTTTGAAAAATATTATTAGTTTTAATAATATTTTATTATGACAGTGATGAATAATATTAGGAATATGATGATAAAATCTTTGTTGGATTTGGTGAAGGCTGCTAAGGTAAAAAATGTTGATGCCATAAATGTTGGTTATGTGAAGTAATTTTGAAGTGAATAACCATAAAAAGATATTATTTATTATTATATAGTCTGTGAAATAGTAGAAAAATATATTATATAAGGGAAATTAACCAATAAAATAAATCCATGTTATTAAAATGTAGTAACCTGACCCCAGATGTCCCCTAGACGGTGTCTGGTATCAGTTACATCAGCATGATTACAAGTAATCAAGGATTGATAAAATGATAGTTTAGTAGTATTAGTAAAAAAGTTATATATATATTTATTTGATTAAAAATTATTACACAAATTAAAATATAATTTATTTTATAAATAACATTGAGGATAACTTTATTCATTATAGTAAATCCCTTAATATCTTATATAGTGCACTTTATAGATTCCTGGGGAATGGTAACATAATAAAGGTGAGATCATATGATTTTAAAGGGTAATGTATTGCAGAAGAAACAATTAATCAATATGAATAATAATTATGCCATGTCAACTAAATGAACACACACGCCAATTAACAAATAGGTTAAATTAGAAGTGAATAAACAATAAGGAAATGTAAATTAAAACAAATTCTATTAAAATAAATAGATAGGTAAAAATAAATATGGCATGGTAAAAAACTCCCACACATTACATTTAATAAATATATGGAAAATAAAATGTATCCACTAAAATTTTGACACAAAATATCATGAATAAATTACTGTGAATACTAATATAAAAGAAATGGATAATTATTAGACTCCATGTTACATAGGTACATAGAACTATTACCGTCAAGAGATTGTTTTACTATTCCAATTTTCAAAACTAATTCATCCCATGAGACTATCAATGCATCAAATATATTTCATTAAGAGATCTATAACCTTAAGGTATTTCTTTAAATGGTCCCCAACATGTGTATTGCCTTCCTAATACAATCCCCATATTGAATAAAAATATTTCTTACAAAATATTCTTAAGAAATAAAGTATATGGATTTTTTATTATTTCCACAAATAATAAAATAACTATAAAAGTAAACACCATATTAAAAATGGTATATTTTTTAGGCAATAATCATCTCCCAGAAAAATGATATTCATATTTAGGGGAAATTAAATGTCAAAATATAATAGGAAATTAAATATTTAAAGGGGACTAAAAAGAATACCAGATGGTGATGTGAATACAAACCTTTTGAAAATCATTCACAATCCATCCATAAGAATATTAAAGAAGGTATCAATAAGACATACCCCAAGTGGAGTGAAATAATGGGTTTTTGTTGATAATTAATGGAAATACTATAAAAATATCTTTTATATTCATTATTGAGGAAAACATCATTTTGTTTTGAAAAAACTACAAAAAAATAATTTATTTGAAAATATATTTCTAATTTTTTTTTCAGAAAATGTTATCCTTTTAAAAATCTAAAGTGATATTCATAAAAATTAAAGTGGATAAATCTTTACAAGCCATGTGATGTAAACAACATTACTTTTACACTATTAAAGGTTTTAAAATTCCTTGTTCAGACTGTGACCAGAATATTCCTTTAAAAATTTTGGTAAAAGAAAAAACGGAAAAATTAAATTACTAAATAATTTTCAAAACATTTTCTAAATGTTTTTATGAAAACATCGTTTTTATAATAATATTTTCTCCTAAAATAGAGACATATAACATGTTGCTTTCAGAAAAACATGTTATAAATCATTTTGAGTACTATAGAGTCGAAAAATGATACTAATACATTATCATGGTCATGAATAACCATATTGGATAAAATTATAGATTTTAATAAACAATAATTATATTATTTCCTCAAATATAAATTCCATTTAAATATCATTAGAATTAGTCTTGAGGAAAACAATATTTTAACATCTCGATTTGTCTCATTCAACTTCGAAACATTTTAAATCATAATCCTTATCAAGGTATAATATTAAATGAATCATATCATAACATGATAATGAATGAATTCATGATGTAACTTGTCAATGGGAATATATACACTACATTAAATATAATAGGTGTATGAAAACAATTAAGTCTCCCTAGAATGTAAATTGAGGAAAAAATATTTTACCTTGTGTTTTCATTCAGGTGAACATCATTTAAATTACATTATAATATAATTATTTTAATTATATAATTTTTTAAGAAACATTTTTATGTTTATAATTACTTTTATTTAACATATTATGATTTTGTATAAAACTACATAATCAATTATGTTTATGTCTGGTGGTTTGTCCTAGTTCAGTTTCTGTGTCAAAAACAGCTTTGGTAGGTCAACTATGCTGAAATGTGTCATTATATAACATCTAGAAAATAGTAATAATGACATAATTATCCTATTTATATATCAATTATAAATTTAATTCAATTTATAAGGTATGGTTATGAAAAAAATCGAATCAACGTTATGATCAATGAGACGGTATGGTGTACGTATTTATGAGTAGTGTTCCCATTTTTCAATGATCACTGTGGAATGAAGGTAAGAAAATTCATATATTTATATAATGATAATTATATAATAAATAATGTTTTGTCTAATTTTATATACTTATATATATAATTATTATGATGTAAAGGGAATATCATCATTTCGAGGAGGCGGTAGTCCACACGTCCACAAATAACATTATCACTTATTATGTGTGCGAATTGATAATAATGAAAATGATATATATATATACCGTATACGTCTAGAAATTAAATTATGAAATGAATAAATTATAGAGTTTTTTATGTCATATATTTCTAGTTTAAACAATTCTTTTTACATGCCATGTATAGTGTGAATGAATCACATATCTTCGACGAGGTGGTAGTCTACACTTCCTCAAACGATGTTATCATATTAACATAAAATGGAAATTAGAAATGGTATGTTTAATAAAAGTATTAAAAATGTATAATGAAATAATAAATATAATAAGTATCATATATAAACATATTTTATAACACATTTATTCTAAGAGAGCGGGTAAAAGAAATATGAGGAATCATTGTTTCATGAGGTAATAGTTCATCATACACGTAAACCAGTATGTTCTATACCCATTTGAAAGAAGTGTCAATAATTTTAGGTATAAAACATGTCATATAAATCCTAATATATAGAGGATTATATTATTTTAACTCAATCCTTTAATAACAATATTTTAATGGTCGGATAATGAAAATAACACTAACATTCTTAAGGGAATATGTTACCTCTTAAATTGGTAATTTTTTTGGTTTATACCAAAAGGATTCCTCAGAAATATTTTTACTCAAATGGAGACTTCATGGTGTGTGGAGGATTTTAGGAATATATTTGGGTATATCATGGACATACAAAAGTTTTTATATAGGTGTGAGTAATAGAGATAAGTGGTTTTCTCTTATAGTGGAGGAAAATTACTCACTTTTTATTTTTTAAATCAAGTTTGGTGAACCCATGATTTCACATGAAAATCAATTTGAAAACAAAAAAACATAATAATTGAATATTAATTGACGAATTATGTCCATTAAATAAGTTTTATACAAGTTGAATGGTCATTTGGGTCCTTAATTTAATGATTTTGATCTTTATTTTGCATAAGTTTACATTAATAATTGTAATTAATTTTAATCACGTTCATTTTTATTTGTGGTAAAAAACAATGTTTCAATTATTATAAATTATAAATTATTATAATTGTTAATTTTAAATAAAATTTTCCAAATTCCAATCATGGAACTGGTATAAATTAATTTAAAATTCATCCCACAGGCGGGATGACATTGTGGGGTTTAAATGTAAAAAAACCAGGAAGTTTGTTATGTCTTAATAATCAATTGCAAAGTGAAATAGATTAAAATTACTTAAATTTATTTAATTAAAAAAATATAATCTAATTAAAAAAGAAAAACAAATAATTTTTTAATTTAACATTAATAAAAATTCGATGAAAAAGCTGTTTTGAACTAAAATTCAATATTTTAGCTATTCATTAAAAAGTGAAATGTTTCAGAACAATATAAAAAATTTAACCTAACCATATTATTATGTTTCTCATTATAATATGAAGTATAATTTGACATATTAAATTTATTTAAGTGTATAAATTCATATATAAAATGTGGTTTCCATTAAAAGGTGGTAAAGTAGCCATTATAAAAGTATAGGTTTTTATGTGTAAAATAGAGTGTGTTCTTATCATATGAAAGGAAATCATAATGGATGAATGTATAAAATATTTTATTAAATAATATATATACCCTTATAATTACTCAATAATTTTGAATAATTTTTTTATCAATATAAATCTCATTTGGAATCATAAATAAAAATATATTTCTTTTTATATCGAATTAGTTCATATTTTTGTTTCTCATAAAGCAGTAACCCATGAACTAATTTTATAATTATATTAAAAAATATATTTTCATATAGTATTTAAAATTATTAATAACATCCGGTTTATATAATATTATATTGAATAATAGTATTTTAATACTATATTTTTGTCTGGTAAAACTCAGTCTTCTATGAAATGAAATCCATTGAAGAATGTCGGTCTTGCATGTGAAACATGATAACTCATTGTTTCTTGCCTTAAAATATATAGAAACTATTTAAAATAGTAAATATAATATAAATTATCTAAATATTATCTTACCTTACGTGCTTGGTGGCACGTGTCATACACGCTATCAAATACATGGTTCTTACATTAGATTTTCAGGGCATAACATTCTCCAAAACTTATTTAAATTGACTCCTCCCAATTTAAACTAGATTTTGGTGATAGATTGGTTGATATTTAATATGTTGAAATATCAAATCATGCAAATAAATCATAATTCTATAAAGAATTATTATAGGAGAGCTACTGGCTCTAATACAAATTATAGGATCGAATATGTATAACTAGATGCTCAAATACAAGGGGGAGGGTGAATTTTATACTTTAAGAATTTATTTGGATTCTATAGAGTTTGTATTGAACATTCTTAAGAAATGTTTCATATCCTTAAGGTAATCTATTTCTTAATGTTGTATTTTAACCTTATAAAAACTTATTTTAACATATTTAAACAAAAATACACAAACCCTCTTACCGAAATCATTTCCTTAACTATATAACCTTAAGATAAAAACATAAGGAAGATTTTCTTAAAAGAAAGATTCTACATAAAATCATATATAATTTTTTATATAATCAGATTATCAAAATTAGAAAGTATAATAATGTTGTACTATCGAAATTAGCAATGTTAAAATATCTACGGAATAAGAAACCACTTTAAATAGAAAACAAGTAACAATAATATTCTTTTAACCCAAAGAGAAGGGTATCCAACATCCTTGGATAAAGGTTACTTGATTTTTATTTTCAAGAAAGTCTGTCATACCAAAAACCATGTAAGCCCTCAATCCAAATATTAGTATCAATCTTGTTATCCCGACAATCCATCAATATAGAAGGAAATCAGAACCTCTGTCTTCTAAACCCAGAAGCCAATGATCGACACGATCGAAGTCTACACAAAGAAAGTATGAACTTATTGTTCATTCCTGAACAAGTTGTTCATGAAATCTGCATGAAGCACTGAGATTTATAATAAACCATCTCTCTTGAAATCACATCACAAATTTTTCATATACATAAAATTAATCACCTCCTTATCTCATTCAAATGAACACGTATTTTTAGGCAAAACATATCAACGATTAGCTTTACTCCAGCAGTCATATATTCCTTAAATTTTTTATGGACCTGGAAACATGTCAAAAAAAAAATAGTTATAATATATTTTATGAGAACATTTCATGTATGATAATCTATATTATGTTTAAGATAAATGTAATGTATAAGAAAATTTAGAATCCAATAATATTGCAATGATAAATTAAAAAACTCTAACATTATAAATGAAATGTAAACTTATGAAAATGAAAATCGGATTGAGAAAAAATCTATCACTAAATTTGGGTACCAGAATCCTAAAATTGGTATGATAATTTTATCGATATCAATATCATTAAAAATATTATTGTAGATTTTCATGTGATAATGTTATTACGAAGACGGTATCACAGATTCCCTGGTATCACTAAATCGTAATGACATAGGCCTAAGTAAAATGGTATGTTATAATATTATGTAAAATAGTTTGAAAAAACTATAATTAAAATGTAATGAAATTTTTGTATGTAAAATAAAAAGTCAAATTTTAATGTAAAACATAAAGACAAATTTGTTAGTGAAATGGAATGACAATGTCTTACGTAAAATGGAATTACAAATTTGTAAGTAAAATGGAATGAAAAATTTGTACGTAAAACAGAAGGAAATTTATTTTATGTATAACAGAATGACAATGTCTTATGTAAAATAGTACATAAGGAATTTTTTTTATGATTTTCAAAACATAAAACCATAATATTGGAGAAGTCATTGGAGAAACATTTTGACTCAACAATCTCTCCTTTTTTGAAATCAGAGAAAAAATTTCAAAGGAATAATATATTGACTGAAAAATATGTAATAAAAATAATCCCCCCTTTGAATGAGATTTAGGCTGAATACGACTCACTCTGCCTCAGAATATGATTCCTAAGGATCATATTATTGATATTTAGCATCCAGTTTTCTTTCTTAATGAAATATCTCCACCTTAGATAAACATTTCTTCTTAAAAGAAACGCCCCTTACTTTGGAATTAATCATTCTTACCATAACCCACCTTAATAGATTCTCCCCCTTTGAAGTCTTCATTGAATTCTTCCATCAAATAAATTCTCCCCCATTTTGATTTTCAAAAATGATTGGAGAAGTATAGGATTTACATGTAATATTAAGGAAACATACATGAAAAAACAAAACAAATATATGGAAGAAAAATTTTATTATGGAATTCTGAAAAGGATGTTTTATGTTAAAACAAAACATCGAAATGTAAGATAATATTCAACCATTCTTCTTCTAATCCAATAACATTTTATTCATCAAGTCTTTAACATTATTCATTTTCTTATGATCCACTTGAAGTTTCTTTAACAAAATATCTTTAAGATGTTTTTTATTTTCTAAGGATAAGATCCTTCGTTCTTTTTCTTTGATTCTATAATATTGATTTTTAATAAAATACTCTTGAGGATCCACATTTTTAACTAATTCATCTCTAACATCCTTTTCAGTGCTTGTAGGCGGAGCAACAGAATTGATTTTACATACATTCTTAGAGATGGATGCTCTGACATTGTTGAACTCAGACTCACATGTATTGAATGCTCAGTTTATTGAATCCATGAATTCATTGAACTATCATAGATCTTCATTAATGGTTTTGGTGTGGTTGAATACTTTCATTAAAGTAACCTTTTATGCTTTATAATCAATCAAATGATTGCAGAAGTCCATTTATTTCTTAACCACCATGTCCATTAGCATATTAACGATTCTGTATTCATATTTATGGTATTTTTCACCATTTCACTCAGGGCATCTATAATTGTAAGAACTAGAATAGTGCTGACCAAATTTCACAAATATAGCTTAAAAAAGTCATGCTCAACAGCAGAAGAGGATTAGGAGTAAAAATATTCTTTTCCTTTCTCAATTTATATTAGATTCATGGAATCTGGTTTGTCTATCCTTTTTCAAGACTTCTGAGCCATTCTATTATAATATTAGGTGACCAAAAAACCCTTTCCATTTTTAGGATTTTGAACTATGGGTTTTTCATCAGATACATGGATAACATTAAGATCACCATATTCATTCTCTTCCCCTAAAATCACATCTTCTTGAGTTATTTCTTATATTTATTCTTCGTAGATCTCCTCCCCTACATCACCTTTTTCTTTAACCTCTTCTTATTATTCTTCTTCCACTTAAACATAAACTTCTTATTCAAATTCAACTTCAACTTCTACTTCAATGTATTGTTATTTAGAAATTTATTTAGAAATTTACCTCTGAGGAGTTCTAATATACTCTTACACATCCCTAAAAATATCATCACTACCTTTTTGAAGGATATAATAATTAATTTCTTGGAGAGGTTTTGATATTGTTAAGACATTCTTCACTTTCTAGATTTTCAGAGTGACAACCAATTTCTTAAGTGTAACATGAGATTTCTGTACTTCTTGATATTTCGTATCTGTCGGTTTTGTTAAGGGTTGAGACACTTTAGCTTCTGATTTTTTATTTTTTAACTTCTTCCCCTTCTTTTCTCTGTCAGAATTTTCTGCTTTCTTAACTTTTAAGGCCTTATAATTTATAGTATTTAAGACAAATGAAGGACCACCTTACTTTCTGGTAGATTCCATCTCTATCCATTTTGAAACTATTGCATCAGAATAGGATTTGATCTTCTTTATAAGAGGAGGTACTAATACTGGGTCAGTAGGAACTGGTTCAGTTAAGATTGGTTACTTAGATTTTATTTTCTTAGGAACCAATCGTGAAGATTTTGGATCATAAACATTATTTTGAAAAAACTATCTTAAAATATTTTGGATTCTAGTAAAAACTATACCTCTATTCTCCTTAGATTATCATCAATCAGTAACAAAATCCTAAATGATTTAGGGATTGACCGACACGGGACATTCATCCCTTGATGGCACATTTCGATTATCCTAGACATCTTTTCTTGATATATAAGTATTTGGGACCTAATACTCCTGCCTTTTACTACATGGATGGTAACAAAGATATAATTGATCAAGTTGGTCTTCCTTACATTTACCAGAATGTCTAATAAAAAAATCATATATCATTAATGATTCCTTATACAAATTCCTCGGAATAAGAAACACTTCCGTCTAGAGGGCTTCCAGTTTGTGATTAGTTGTAAGATTAGTAATATTTGGATGCTTAATATTCTTGAGAGCAAGAAAATAAAGAGCCTTGTCTTTTTCAAAATAACCTTCTTTTATGGGAAGTATGTGAGAGTATCGAATAACGTCTCCTTGATTGGGTATCATCTGAACATTTTCCGCCTTCTAGTAAGGAACTATATAAGTCTTACCATAGCATATAAACATAAAAATATCCTTTCAATCTATTTAAATGAAAATAATAGATTCATAGAATTGTATGACTAGGCTAGGGTAAATCAGATCCTAAATTTTCTCCTTATCCATACATACAATTTTCCATCCATTCGTTCATCTGACTTCAGAAATGATGGATTCATACTTTTCAATGAAATTTGGTCATACTAGTCTCTCTATAAAGATCGAACAATCCTTTATTTCCTTACTAATCAGTATCAGGTCTGCTGAGGACTCAAGAGTCATTTGGGGTTTAAGAAACTGAGGAATCAGAATGAAGACTTTGAAAGCAACAAAATTTCAGCACGAAGAGCTGAGAAGATGGTGTGACACTTATAATCGAGTCACCCCTTATATAGACATAAAAGTGAATTTTCATCTTCCATTAGATAATAAAATTGTAGAAATTAACCTGATCTTATTTGATGGTAGAGGATGAATGTAGAAAATATGAATTTTGATCTTTTTAGTTAAGGTAAACAATGAATTAAATAAAAAATAAAAAATATTTTTTTTAAATACCATCAATTTAATAAATAAAAACATTATTTGAAGATTATGAAAGTGTACCTTATGAGATAATTAGAAGAAATTATCTTTAATATAAAAATTATATTGGATGTTTTAGATTCTATTAATTTCTATTCCGTGAATTTCCATTCTGTGAATTTCTATTTGGTGAATTTCAATTCCCTGAATTTTTATTATGTGAATTTATATTCCTTGAATTTTTATTCTGTGAATTTCAATTTTGTAAAATTTCATTCCATGAATTTCGATTCTATGATTTTATTTAGGAAATTAATGATAATGTGTAATTTGTAGAGAAATACATATTTTCTTAATGAAATAATGAAAAAGAAAAAACATATTTACTCCCCCAGAAAAAAGTAGTATCTTAATTCTCTGAGATGATTTAAAGTAGAAGTAGATAGGGATGGTTAACTTACATTGATCATTCCTAGATTAAGTTTATATTATTCTTATCTATGTGAAGGTAAAGGGATATAAAAATATCATCAATTTGTTCTTTCATTACGATGAATTGACGAATAATATCTTCTTTTACTGTGTGATCCCTAGAAAGTGATGTCTAATATCTATGTGTTTTCCACATGAGTGATGTGGATGGATTATTCATAGGGAAATGAATATTGTGTTATTACACATTATTTTAGTTTTAGTAACACTCATTCCATAGTATGGAGTGTCTGTAGAATCCACAACACTTTATCACAACATCTTCTAGGTGCTATATGTTCAGCATTATCAGTAGAATGTTCTACAGAATGTAGTTTCATAAAAGACCAAGAAACTAAGGAATCTTATAAGAAATGAAATGTTCAGGATGTACTTTACCTATCATTATTGCAACCACCAAATTAGCATCCAAAAAACTTTTATGTTCAAAATAATTTCTATAAGGATAAAATAATCCCAATTCTATTGTTGCCTTTAAATACCAAAAAAATATATTTTCACAGTCTTTAAATGAGATTCTGTATGATTTCATTAGTATCATTTGCATAAGCACGCCGAAAACATTATGTCTGGTTTACTAGCTGTTATATAAAGTAAACTTCCTATCATTCATCTATAATATGTTTTATCCATAGGTTTCCCTGATTTTTCAATATCACAAGTGTTAGAGGTTCCAATAAGAGTACTTATATTCATTCTATGGTCATACCCAAACTTCATAATAAGTTATTTTATATACTTATGTTGAGATATGTATGGTTCTTCTTGGTTTTTAGAAATTTGGAAACTAAGAAATATAGTTAACTCACCCGAAGATGATGTCATCAATATAAATTTGAACAATCAAAACATCTTTATTTTCATTCTTACTAATAAGGGTTGGATCAGAGGTTAACTTAACATAGTTATTCTGAAGCAAAAATCTTGTAAGTATATAATACCAAGATCTAGGGCCTTGTTTAAGTCCATATAAATCTTTGGTAAGTTTATAAACATGATTAGGACATATTGTATCTTTAAAACCAGTGCTTGGTCTAGAAAGACCTTCTTTTTTATATAAGTTTTGATGAAAGCACACTTCACATCCATTTTATAATGGTTGAAATTAAATAATGTCGTAAAGGATAGAATAATACAGATAGAATCAAGTCTTACTATAGGAGCATAGTTTTCTACATAGTCTATACATTTTTATTGGTTATACCCTTTAACATCTAATCTTGTATTATTTATAACAATAATTCCATATTCATCATATTTATTTATAAAAACACATATTACTCGAAAAACATGTGTTTCCTTAGGTTTTTCAACCAAGGTCAAAACTTGAATCTTTACGAATTCATTGAGATCATCATTCAAGGAATTTATCAAATCTTTATCATCCAAGGCATTACCAGGAGTCTTACGATCAAATTGGGAACATAAATCCACATGTACAACTTCATTCATTAAGGATCTTCTAGTTCGTACTGGTTGATTAGCATTACCAATGATATTTTTACTCAGATGATTCCTAAAAATCAAATGACTTGGGTTTTGTAATACTTGTTCATCAAAATAGGGTAGAAAATCATCAGGGGTAAATGTCTCATAAATATTATATTGAACATTTTCCTTATCTGAAGGATCTTCTATCAATGGTTAAATATTAGTTTAAAAAATATATCAGAAATAAGTTCAGTTTTCCTGGAAATAAAAGGACTAGTTTCATTGAATGTAACATGTACTGTTTATTCTAATGAAAAGGTACTTTTTATTAAAAACTCTATAAGACTTAGAGTTAGATAATAACAAAAGAAAATTCCTTCTTCAAATTTGGGTGCAAATTTATGTAAGTTATCATTTGTTTTCAAGAAGAATACATTGCAACCAAAAACATTGAAGTAAGAAACATTTACTTTTTGAGAAGTCCATAACTCGTAAGGTGTTTGAATAATAAAAGGTCTTATTAAAACTCGATTTATAGTATAATAGGTAGTACATACAGCCTCAAATAGAAAATGTTAAGATATATAATATTCAGTAAACATGGTTCTAGTCATCTCATGAAGAATATGATTTCATCTATCAATAACACCATTTTGTTGTGGAGTTCATAGAGTTTAAATGTTGTGAGTAATACATTTCTTACTGAAAAAAGTTTCAATGTCTGAATTTTAAAAATCTCTACAATGATAATTATGAATAGATATTAAATGTATGTTTTTATCATTTTTTACTTGAGCTATAATGTTTTTGAAATAAGAAAAATCTTTAAATTTCTTTTCAAGAAAATAGACCTAAATAAATCTAGTGCTGTCATCAAGTAAGAAAAACATGTAGTATTTTCCTCTAATACTTCTAGTTTGTGTTGGACCAAATAATTCCATGTTCACCAACTGTAATGAAATAGAAGATGAAACTTCACTTATATATTTAAAGATATATTTATGTTAATTTACATATTTTTAAGGATAACAGTCTTCTGTAGAATCAAACCTAAGATCTGGTAGGTCCTTAACAAGCCCATTCTTCGAATGTTTACTATGATTCCATAAGTAATAGTGTGTTTGTCTTCAATTCCAAATCCAAGATTGATCTTCAATCGCACTAAATCAAGGTAGATATTGACTTATTAGGTCTTCTAGGTTTATGGTGTACACATTATCATGATTTCGGGTAGATATAATTAAATAATCCTTGGAATTGGGAACTAATCATTCATCATTTCAAAACATTACATGGTAACCTTCATCAAAAATTTTGATTATTCTAATGAGGTTTTTCCTAAGGACATTTACAAAAAGAAAATTCGAAATAATAGATTTACTAAGAAGAATAATGTTACCTGTACTGATAATATATACATGAAGGTTATATTCAAAGGTTATTTTTCCACCTTTAACCTTTATAATTATTTTTAAATAGTCATTTTTACCCGTCATGTGTGATGAACATCCACTATCCATGTACCATATCTTGTTGTTACTTCTTTCATATTCCAAAATAAGGAAGAGTTAGGTTATTTGAATCAAATCATGTTTGGATCTAGAATTATTGGATAAAAAAATCTTGGGAATCCACATTTGAATAGAAAAGTATGATTTATGAAACCCAAGGGATTGAACATTATTTGAAGAAAATTTCTTCTTCCAATTCCCACCACTTTTACATTTAGTGAAAAAAGGAGCTCTTGGAGGATCAAAATAATTATTTCAAAAAATTAGTTTTTCATAAGAATAAACTACTCCTTAATTGTTACCATGAGGTCAGATCTGAGAGTACATCTTGTCAAAAATTTCATTAACATAAGTAAAATTTTCCTGATGTTTCATCAAGAGAAATATTTCAGAATTTAGCCTCAAGACTAAATTCTTACCCTCTAGAATAATTGATTTAGAGTAATGTTTATCCTCTAAAAATATATTTTTAAATTCATGTTTTTTAGATCGTTAAAAAGATTATCCTTTATATAATTAACTTCCTTAAATTTCATAGAATGATTTTCTATACCATCATTTTTCTTATCAAGATCATTGGTATGATCTAAAAATTTTTATTGTTAAAATATATTCTCTATAATTTTCTTTTCCATGTTTCATAGAATCATTACAATTTCTTATTTCAAGAAACATATAAAATCTAGAAACTTCCACATAGGATGGTAAATCAGTATTACTATATGATGAAGTAGATTCTTCATCGAAGGAAAACCCATTATCATGAAATTTTTTACTTAAAGACATATTCGTCAAGGATTAATCAGTTCATACCATATCCAAAAGACAAATATTTTAAAATGGAGCTCTTGAAATTAGAACAATATTCATTTTTTATAAGATTCATATTCTGAAGAGTCATCAGAAGAGTCTCCAGCAATGGAACACAAAGTTTCATTTTCTTTCAAGACTTTCTTATGATTTAATCTGTAGAACATCTTCCTGATCCTTTAAAATTTCAAGTCCTTCTTGTCTCTTTTCTTAAAAAAGTGATAGTCAAGTCTAATATGACATGTTCTTATATCTTCATAACATGCCAATTATCTATCTTTCTTGTATTTTAAATACATATTCTTATAACTATATTGTATTTTCTTCTTCCCAACAATATTGTTCATCCTCCGAGAAAGATTGGCTTACTTGTTTTTTGAAGCCTCACTTTCACTAGATTCATATTGAACAACAAACTTCTTCGATATAGATCTTGTAACTCTCTCATGAGTCATGGATTTCATATTATTTGAAGTAGTTTTAAAATGAAAACCTCTATTTCCACCCTTCTTCTTAATATTATTAGAATCTCTCTTCATTCTGGTTTCATATTGGGGAAGACTTCCAAAAATATCGTCATAAGTAATCTGAGTAACTTTTTTATTCTCATCTATAGTTGTCCTATTGGATTCCCAATCGTTTGGAATGATGTGTACAATCATATCTACAAGATTCACATCATCTAAACATTTCTCACCCGTATATTTTTATCTATGAATGATATTCATGAATCTTTGGTGTACCTTTCTTATGGGTTCTCCATATGGAGAAAAGAAACCATGAGACTAAGCTATGAGAAAAGCGCTTCTAGTTTCAATGAATTTACAAGATCTAAAGTGAGTTACTTAGATCTTTTTCCCAATGCTATTTGTAGCTTCATAAGATTAAATTTGACTATATATATGTCCAGTTATGGAACAAAGCATAGTATTTTGTACCTTAATGTTTAGATGGTATTCCACCTTATTTGAATTAGTGAAGGATCAAATTTCATAATTAGGAATCTTATAATCTCTAGTTATCATAATGTAGTTGTCTATACCTTTGTTTATCAGAAATTTCATCATTATATATTTTCAGTACTAATATTCATTTCCATCAAAGATTGATTGTCTTGTAGGATTGAGATTGTATAGATGTCCAACATGAATTCCTTCCATTTAAAAATGAAATTTTCCTTCCATTTAAAATGAAATTTCCCATCCAAAACCTTATTGAAGTAAATTATTTTGAAATATAAAGTAAAACAAAACATGAGAAAGTTGAGAAAGAATAAATATACGTAAGTCTGAGTATCTTAGAAACAACCCTCTAATACCAAATGGAAAGAACCATCAGATTAGAGATGTTATCTCTGATACCAATTATAGGATTGATTATGTATAATGAGATGCTCAAATAAAAGAGGGGGTGAATTTTATACTTTAAACATTCCTTTGGAACCTTTAGAGTTTTTACATAACTTTCTTAATGAATGTTTCTTCACCATAAGGGAATATGTTTCTTAAGGTTAGCTTCTAAAATTAAGAAAACGTATTTTTACAATGTTGAACAAAAATATGAAACCTCTTAGAGAAATCTATTCTAAAACTATATAACCTTATGATAGAAACTTAAGGAAGATTTTTTTAAAAGAAATATTCCACTTTAATGTATATTGAATAATTTATATAATCAGAGTAATGGAATTAGAATGAATAAGAAATCTATATTATGTAACATAATGATGTTTAAAATTCAGAAGAATAAAATCCAACATGAAATATAAAAAAGTAACAATATGATTATTTTAACTCAATGAGAAGGTTATCCAACAACCATGAATAGATGTTACTAAATATATTCTTTCTAGAAAGTTTTCCTTACACAAAACAGGGTAATCCCTCAATCCAAAGATTGGTATCTTTCTTTCTATCCCAGAAAGCCCTAAATTTAAAAGGAAATTAGAACCTCTAACTTCCAAAATCGAATTCCCACAATCAGCATGATCAATGTATGCACAATGCAAGTCTGAACATGTTGTTCAAGCCTGAACAAGCTGTTCACAACATCCACATGAAGCATTGAGATTAGTAAGAGCCTCTCTATCAAAAAATCATATCATAGATTTTTTACATACATAAAATTCATCACCTCCTTATCTTGTTCAATTGAAATATTATTTATAGGAAAAACTTATCACCAATTAGATCCCCTCCAACAGTCATATTTTCCTTAAATTTCAGAGGGAACTGGGCATGTGTCAAACATGCAACAATTAGTTTATAACTGTCACGACCCATTCTCAAGACCCATGCTGTGACTACCCCAAGCCTGCCTTCCATAGGCCAGGGGCTGGCGACTAGCACCAAAGGCGTAAATCCCGACAATAGGGGAAGGCATTGCCTTTATAATGTAAACAAACACCATAGAGTACACAATCTGAGTAAACACTAAGTAAAATGAGTAGAAATGTAAGTGTTGGAAGGTAAATGGGGAAGAATACAAACCCAACTGAAATTAAAGTACAACTGAAAAGAGAGTACAATGGAAGAAAAGTAAAGCAGCAACTCCACACCATCCTCTTGAAATCCCACCTGAAGGCTGGGTACAGATAGTCTCCTCAAATCCTCAATCTCCACCGGGACCTCCTCAAAAGTTGCCCTATCATCAATGTCCAGCTCTCCATGGTTGATGATAGGCGTCAGGTTGTGCATGTATCTGCTCAGCTGAGATACGTGGAAGACGTCGTGCACTCGGTGCAACTGAGGTGGTAGAGCAAGGCGATAAGCCACCTCACCTATCCTGCTGAGAACTTGGAATGGTCCTATGAAGCGCGGAGATAACATGTTGCCCCGTCGAAATCTCCGTAATCCATATTGAGGTAGGACCCGCATTAAAATGAGGTCGCCATCCTCGAACTCTAGTGGTCTCCGCCTCCTGTCAGCATAAGCCTTCTGTCGGCTCTGAGTTGTCCTCATCCTCTCCTGGATGACCTGGACCTTATTTGTCATGGCCTGGAACATCTCTGGTCCCACAAGTGCTAACTTCCTAGGGTTTGTCCAGCACATAGGTGACCTTCACGGTCAGCCGTACAATGCCTCGTATGGTGCCACCCCGATGGTGGAGTGGTAGGTTTTGTGGTACGCAAACTCCACCAAGTGTAGGTGATCCTCCCAGCTGCAACCAAAGTCGAGGACACATGCACGGAGCATGTCAATGGGAGTCTGAGTGGTCCTCTCCATCTGACCATCCGTCTGAGGGTGAAAGGTTGTGCTCATACATAGTTGCGTCCTGAATGCCTCCGGCAACCCCTTCCAAAGACAGGATATAAAACAAGCATCTCGATCGGAGACTATAGATGATGGCACACCATGAAGCCGTATGATTTCCTGAACGTAGAGGCGTCCCAAGCTCTCCACTTAGCCGTACTCTCTGATAGGTTTGAAATGAGCCGACTTGGTGAGTCAGTCTACAATCACCCAAATGGAGTCGTGTCCTCTAGAAGTACGTGGGAGTCCAGTCACGAAATCCATAGATATCCCGTCCCACTTCCACTCTGGGACCTCCAAGGGTTGTACCATGCCTGCTGGTACCTGGTGCTCCGCCTTCACCTGTTGGAAGTTAAGGCATCGAGAAACGAATTTTGCAACATCCTTATTCATACCCGGCCACCAGTGCAGTCGTCTGAGATCCTGGTACATCTTCGCCACTCCTGGATGTACCGCTAAAGGGGAAGTGTGAAACTCTCTCAGCACCTCCTCCTGTAATGCAACTAGTACCATGGTATGTCCTCTGAAAAGGACTTCGTTCTCTCCTCCTATAGAGAAACCATCAGGTTCATGTCCTGTGGAAATATGTGCATGCCATGTCTCACAGTCAACATCCCCACACTGTGCCTCTCTGACCCGCTGAAGAAGTTGATGTGTGACTGTGGGCGACTGAAGAAAGGCTGCTCCATCTCTATCCACGAAGGATATCTGCAAAGCGGCTAGCTGCTCTTTTGCCTCTCCAAGTATCTGAATGCCCGTACTCCTACTGAGAGCATCAGCTACTACGTTCCCCTTTCCAGGAGTATAGACTATCTCAAAGTCATAGTCCTGGAGGAACTCGAGCCATAACCGCTGTCTCAGGTTCTGGTCCTTTTGCTAGAAGATATACCTGAGACTCTGGTGGTCAGAATAGACTGTAAAGCACTCGCCCATCAGATAGTACCACCACATCTTCAAGGTGATGACCACTACTACAAAATGCGAGACATGGGTAGTGTAGTTCTGCTTATGCTGCCTCAACTGTCATGATCCATAGGCAATCACTGCCTGCTCCTACATCAAGACACACCTGAGCCCGGTCCCTGATGCATCGCAATAGACTACGTACCCTACCCCCTCCTCTGGTAGCCTCAACATGGGTGTGCTGGTCAATATTTGTCTCATATCCTGGAAGCTCTGCAGATATCTTTCTGACCACACGAAGGGTTTCCCCATCTTCATCAAAGCTGAAAGTGGTGCTGCAACTCTGGAGAAATCCGGCACAAACCCCCTACAGTACCCACCTAGACCCAAGAAACATCGCACCTCCGTCACACTCCTGGGTGGTTCCCAAGCTAGCACTGCCTCTATCTTCACAGGATCCACCACAACTCCCGCCTCATAGATGACGTGTCCCATGAAGTGGACCTCCCATATCTAGAATTGATAATTCGATATCTTACCATAAATATGGCTCTCTCGGAGTGTGTCCAGCACAACCCGCAAGTGGTAGGCATGCTCTTTCTCAGTAGTCGAGTATATCAATATGTCATCGATGAAGACTATGAAAAATCGATCAAGGTAAGGCTAAAAGATCCTATCCATGATACTCATGAACACTTCTAGAGTGTTGGTTACGTTGTGGCCATACTGACATTTGGAGGACGTCTTCTGCACATCCTTGTCTCAAACTCTGAGCTGATGATATCCAGACCTGAAGTCTATCTTCGAGAACCATCGTGCTCCCTTGATCTTATCAAAGTGGGAGTCGCTCCTCAGAAGTGGATACTTGTTCTTCACAGTCACCTAGTTCAGGCAACGACAATTGAAACATAGTCGCAAGCTCCTATCCGCCTTATTGGCGAACAAAATCTGGGAAGCCCAGGGTGAAATACTAGGTTGAATGAATCCCATTCCCTGCAAGTCCTCCAGCTGTACCCATTTCTCTCAAAGCTTAGCAGGAGCCATCTGATATGCTAGAGTAGATATCAGGGCTGTCTCGGGGTACATGTCAATATAAAATTCTACCTCTATGCGTGGAGGTAGTCCTAGAATGTCTTCAGGAAAAATGCCCGCATACTGATCCACCACTACAAGAAAAAACAGACTCTGCACATCCACTGCTCCTAGAATGAGGCTAGCCAATTGATGAGTGATCAGCTATCCTCTCATCTACATGAGTCCATCATGAGCTGAAAAGGCTCCCTTATCGCCGGTGAAGGTGAACCTGCTTCCATCGGAGCGGACACACCGCACCTTGCGCCTAATACAGTCGATCTGAGCATGTACTGTAGATAACCAATCCATGCCCAAGATGATGTCGTAAGGCCTCCATTTATCTACAAGAAGATCCCAGCCTAAGATCTCACCTCCTAGAGTATTATCACACTACTAGAACCAATGCATAATCATCGATTCTGCACCTGTAGGAGTCTCTAGCCGTAAGGATCGGTCCAACGGCTCCATCAGAATCTTTGATCCCTAAAAAAGGGCAGAAAAAATGAAAGAATGACTTGCTCTTATGTCTATAAGAACTGTATTAGGGGTGGAGTAGAAACAGAAAGTACCTCGAATCATCTCTGGTGTGCTGTGGTCATAGGCCTCCGCTGCCTGAAGCTGCGCCTGCCTCTTCCCGCCTGCTCCCTATGGTTGGAGTGGACCTCCGGGTGGTGGTGTTGGTAGGGCCTCAAAGCGTCACCCACCACCTGCTACTCGGCCAGCTCCTCTGACTCATCCGTATGCTCCCTACGGACCACCACGGTCAAACGTTTTCCTCAACTTGGGTGGTCCCTCAACCGTCTTATACTCCTCTGCATGGTGGGTCGGGTAGTCACGAGCCATGTGGCCCTGCCCACCGCATGCATAGCACTGTCTACTCCTCGTAATACTGGCTCTGTGCTGTGTTCCCCGCACCTCTGAGATAGTGTCCTGAGGTCGTTCGCCCGATGGTATGGTCCGCTTGGACCCCTATGTCATCTGTCGACTACTAGTTGTAGAAGACTCTACCATGTGCCGCCCTAAGGTAGGGCTCGCTGCTGGTGTAGGCTCAGCAAGAATGCTCTCTAAAAGAAGGGCTTGCTCCATTACTCCTGCCTACGTCCGAATACTGAGAGAGATCATCGAATACCTAATCTCATGCCTCAGTCCCTACTCGAAGGTCCAAGCCAGGAAGAATGGGTCCCATACCATGTCCGTGGAATAGCACGAGAGATCGGTAAATCACACAGAGTACTGGGATACCGTCATGATGCACTGCCGCAGCTGTAGTATCTCTTGAATGCGCACCGCATGGAGGGTGGCTGGGAAAAACTCTAAGCGAAAGAGGCTCTTGATGTCTGGCCAAAGGAGAGATGCCTCGTCATGCACCTAGAGCATCAGGCTCCACCGTCTACTTGCTTCTGTGTGAAAGAGACTCGCTGCAAGGATCACCATGAGGTCAACTGGTGTCCTTACTAACATGAAAACTCGAAGAACTGCCTCCATCCAATCCTCGTCTTCCTGAGGGTCCATCTCCCAACAGAACCTGGGTGGTCTCTGACGCTGAAACTTGTGAAGTGCACGAAGGCGATGTGCACTCTCAGCTGCAGGGGCTAGTGGCATTGGTGGGTCGGCGGGTAAAGGTATCATCGGTGCCTCCACTGTAGTAGGGACCTTCACTGAGGCCTCATCCCTAGGGGGCTATCGTCTCTCACAAATCTCAGAACCCTAGCTGGATGCGGTCGTAGGACCATCCTAAAAAGAAACAGGTGCACCACGGTCAATAGAGTTTACCTGGTGAGCTGACAAAAAGTAATCACAAAGAAAACTTTTGAAACAAACATGCGATCAATGTTTTTGCGCACTGAGTTAGAAATCAGAAGTCAGGGTCCTGGTGTATGGATACGTCAGTCACCGCACAAACACTGGACTCCTTGGACTGATAACTACACTCAATACCCTTAACATTACTGCCTCACATAGAAGAAGATCAAAGTCCTGAGTTCTGCGGTAGAACCGAACTCCTCTGATACCAATTTGTCACGACCCATCCTCAGGACCCGTGCTATGACTACCCCAAGTCCGCCTTCCATAGGTCAGGGGTAGGCGAATAGCACCAAAGAGATAAATCTTGACAATAAGTGATGGAATTGCCTTTATAAAGTAAAAAAACACCACATAGTACACAAGATGAGTAAAAACTATGTAAACTGAGTACAAAAGTTTGTGCTGGAATGTAAATGGGACAGAATACAACCCCAAATGAAAGTAAATTACAACTGAAAAGAGAGTACAGTGGCAGAAAATTAAATAATCAACTCCATGCCATCCTCTGGAATTACCACCTGACGGGTGGGTACAGATAGTCTCCTTAGCTCCTCGGCTCCAACCGTCCGCTTCGTGTACGTCTCGTCTAATGATCCACCTCTAGTTAACGTCCAGATCCATGAGCTCCTACCTCGATCAGAGATGTCCATCATCTGCATCCAACACAATGTAGTATGGGCATAGCCCGTGTAGGGGTGAGTATATGCTACTCAGTAGGGACCCCGAGAGTCTCGAAGGTCTCCCAGAATCCACGAAGGATAAGCCACAAAGGAAAGATTACAATCACGAAGTAACAACCAACCCTACTTAGATATGCCCATATATATACCTAAGTCATCAAATCCAGTTTGGCTCCAACATCCGATCCCAAGTTCTATCTAGTACACATAGGATAGTACAATCCAATCCACACAGGATAACACAACCCAAGCCACACAGGATAGCAAAACAATCTTATCGAAGATAATGATTGAAAGTCAAGACTCAGCTCACACAGGTATACTTCTTCGTAAGACGATAGAGATGAACTAATGTAGCCACTGATTCATCCAATCTGTTGGACCCACATAAGATACAAGACCAGCTAAGCTATCAGACCCACAAAAGAAACAAGACAAGCTACTCTGTCGGACCCACGTAGGATACAGGTACAGTGTCAAATACTGCCGGAGCCATGTGGGATACAAGATCAGTAGTCAGGTACTACATGACCCACATAAGAGAAAAGAATAGTATTCATGGCCGTCGAACCCATGGAGGAATCCTGTACGTTCGTCGTCATCGCCGAACCCATGGAGGATCCCAGTACAGTCTTCATCGTCGTCGCAGTCACAGCCAGCTCTAGGGTTCCTGCACACAGCATGCTCGATTTTGGGAGGGTATTCTCCACAAGAAGAGGGGATTCGATACATCAACTGACACATAGTCCAGATTTGATGTATCACAAAGTTCTGTCTCGTCAAAAGGAACCCAACGCGACAGACGACACGTTAATCAGACGCCCGGTCTGAAAGATATTGGCATTTTCGTCCTAGGGGCCCGGTTGGTTTTTATGTCAAAACCAACCCAACCATACTCCAACTATGTCCAAAAATAAAGCATAGTAAGCCAAAAGTACCCTCTCACTAATAGGAATCCATCAATTTTGACAGCACGTCAATCGGACGTCTGGAGCTCAAGTTATAAGCATTTCCGCTTTGAGGGCCTGGTTGGTTTCGTGTTCGAACCAACTCGGCAATACCCAAAGTTCTCCAAAACCTTGAGTGTAATATACCAAAACTACTATCTCGATCCAAGGATATCTACACAATATAAGGTTCGCCGATCAGTGGTATGTAGCCCATGTTATGTGTGTTTGAACATATCTATTCCAAAATAGGGGGTTCGGGCCCGGTCCGACCCGGCCCGATACCCCTAGTTCGACCCGACCCAGGTCCGGGTCCGGCCCGGTTGGGCGCAGCCCGACCCAGCGCGGGGGTCTGCCCCGACATGGGGGTCCGGACCGACGCGGGAAGTCCGGCCCGGTGCGGCCAGTCCGGTTCCGTGCGGGCGCCCACTCACCGAGCAGACGCGGAAGGGGTGGGGGGGTGCCCCTTGCTAGACAAACGACCGACCATTTATGGACGGCCTTAACCAAACCAGCGGGACCCTTGGGGTCCCGCCTTCAGCTGGATCCAGCGGCGGGCATAGCCAGCCACTTCCATGAACCGCCGTGGCCATTGGCCACAGCTCCTAGCCATCCAACGTGGCGCGACGACGCTGCGCCCTTCCGCCGCGGCCCGCCCCGGCCGCGGACCGACTCCGGCCGTGGCCCGCACAGGACGTGGTTCCTTCGTTTCCGCGTGGTGCGATAGAACCACTCCACCTCCATTCCAAACCATAATGAAGAATAACAAAAAAGGGGAGGAGGGTCGGCCGTGTTTGTGTGGTCCGACCTCCTCCCGTTATTTTGATAACAAGCGGGTATTTAATAAACGATGAACGCCAGAAATAACCATGAATGTAAAAATTAAACCCCTACCTAGAAGAAGTTGTCAAACATTGATTTTCATGGGAAAATGGTGTCACGGGGGGTGGTTTTGATGACGGCGTTGGCGAACATCAAAGAAGAGGATGATGTCTCACACCGGCTACAGAAAAGAGAAAGATCAGCACACTGTCCCTCCTTGGTGCTCCGACGTTCTTTGCATTCTTCAACGAGATAGAAGGTGTTCTTCAAGACTAGAGCATTCTTCTCCAATCCTTAAGACAACCAATCGAACCCAAAAATAAAATAAGTTCCACTTATTTTTTAAGCCATACCATGTGTTCAAAATTTAAAAACTCAAATACATTAATTGAATTAATGTGTTGGCTTGATTAAATGATAGGATATGGGAAGTCACAACATTAAAAACAAGGGAGGTTTTAAAAGGAGTTTAAAGAATGTTATGGGAAAGTGAAAAGGTGGGGGATCGTGTGGGCCCCACCTCACTAATATCCTAATCAGAAGTTAGGATCACATAGTAGAGAGAAATAAATTTGTGACACAAATTAATTTCACTTAACACTTATAACACTTACTAAAAAAATAAAAAAAAAATTGTAAAACAATTATATTTTTATTCCTCGTGTTTTTAACATCTCCTCCCGAGAAAACGCACCTTCGGAAAAGGTGTTCCTAAGAAATTTCCAGCACTGCCATTTCATCAGTGCCCTCGGATTTCGATTCCGATCACCAGTTTAGAAGTTAGGAAAACCCTCTTGTTCGTTCACTGAACTTACCCGAGCTAAACTTCAGAAATTGGTTTCGGGCACACCGAGCCACGAAATCAGGTGCTGTCAGAAACTGTGTACTCGTAAAATCCCAAAGTAATTAAGAAAAACATTTATTTGAAATTTACGGGTCCTTACAATATCTTATTGTACAAAATTGTTTCATGTATAAGAAGTGATGTTAAGTTTATAATAAATGTTAAGTATAAGAAAATTAAGAATCTGATAATATTGGAATGATACATTAAATAACTCAAACATTATCAAAGAAATAGATTCTTAAGAAAATGAAAATCAGATTAATAAAAATGGTATCACTATTTTTGGGTACCAGTATCATTAAATAGATATGATAATTTTATCAGTATTGGTATCATGAAAAAAAATATCATAAATTTTCTTGTGACATTATTATTTCAAAGATGATATCACAGGTTCACTCGTATTACCGAATCTGTATGACATAGTATTAAGTAAATCAATTCATCCAAATCTAAAGTAAAATGGTATGAAATAATTATACGTAAAATGTAATGACAAGATTTTAAGTAAAACATAATGGAAAATTGGAATGTTAAATGGAAGGAAAAAATTGTAAGTAAAACGGAATGAAAAATTTGTTAGTAAAAGAGAATGAAAATTTTATAATTTGCACGGAATTAAAAGGTCTTAAGTAAAAAAGAACTTAAGGAAAAATGATTGTGATTTTCAAAACATAAAACCATATAGAATAGAGAATTCATACGTGAAACTTTTTGAATCAACAAATACACCCTCTAGAAAAGATATCATGGGAAGTACAAGGGTCACATTGAATAGAATATAACTGTGCCTCTAAGTAGGGGAACATCATTGGAGTGTACATATACCGTGATTGAGGAAAACAATAAATATTTATTCAAAGTGAATGAGATAACAGATCAAAAAGATATTAATGATCAATTAAAATTTGGTGGCCTCAAATATATAAATATTTGATGATTTATAAGACTATCGATTACAAAATAAGGTATTAAGACAACATTTTATTTCAAATTAATTTTTTAAATGTTTGGTAATTTTATTACTGAATAAAAATATAAAGAAATATTCTAACATGATAGGTAAAAATTTTATATGAAAAATCATAAAATATGGATTTCCTTTGATCAAATTCTAATTCATTTCTCTACTACCATAACTTAATTACCAATAAGAGAATTTTTTATGCCTAAAACACTAAAATAGACATTTAAAGGATCATACGGCTTATAAAGTGTGACAAGTATAATTATTTATATTTAAAAATATTTTTAAAATGATATAGATAATATATTAATCTATAATACTAAATAGAAACACTATTTGTTCCTAATTATTATTTATTCATCAAATTTTTTAACTAAAAAAAATAAAAAATTAACCATGACATTTGCAAAGGTAAATGGTTAGAGTGAAACCCTTATCATCCATTAGGAATGGTTTAAAGGCCCGTGAACTTTCCAAAAATGTTTTTTTCACTCGACATAGATTTTTTCCTTTTCTAAAACAGTATAAATACAATTTCCAAAATAATTCTAATGGACATCCATGAAATTTAATCATTAAATGTACAATAAACTATGGTTTTCAATATGACCTCAATACGTAAATACATCTAGTATTTTATTTTAACATTGGTCTTTCTATATTCTTTTTTTATGCATAATATCATTTTATAGGATTATAAATCATGAAACCATATCTTCAATCAAAGATACCATAGGTTTAACCTAGGTTATTCATTTTCAAAATCATTAATTGTGTTTTGTAATGAGAATATGAATTATCCTAATCATATCCCCTGGGTGTCTCAAACCAGGTGAATAATAATGCATGTTGTCATGTACTTCGTTACCCTGAGTCGATATCGGAACACCTTGTTAGAATTACTACTCCTCTATACAATAGATCCAGAACCATGTCTGCTTGTTATACCCCGACAGGGATGTATTATTAAGAATACCCACATAATATATACCTTACCAAAATTCTAGTATGTTATTTTATATTTATCAAAAAATTATACCATAGGGTTATGTACTGTAACCAATGTTTTCCAAAATCTTATTCCCAAGGTTGATACTAGACTTCATATGATACCAATTATTGTGACATATACCTAGAGAGCCTGGAGCCGATGTATTCAATCAATTACATTGCCATGATTACAAGGAATCAATACATGAAGGACTAATAGTTTATTAGTATTGGTATTCTAGAAACATACATGAGACTATTATTATAATGAATACACTAATTACAACATAATTGTTTTTCTAAATAACATTGAGGATAAATTTATTATATCCATTAAATCCCTACTTTTCTTTCATAGTACACGTCCTATATTCCTATAAAAAGGATACATAATAAGGGTGAGCTCAAATTCCCAGTAATGTAATGATTATAGGATTCAATAATGAATCGATAGTAATAATAATTAAGGCATGGTAATTTACTAAACACACATGCAATGTAACCAATAGGATAGAAAGATGTGAATAAAGAATAAGTAAAGGTAAATGAAAACACATGATAGTCAAATAACTAGATATGAAAAAATAAATACGGAAAGGTACGAAACTATACCATGTGCTATTTAATCAATGAAATTAAATTGAAATGTATCTATAGGTACATAAACAGAAAAATAATAGCGATGAATAATAGATTAAACTAATTAAAAGTAAATGATTATTTATTGGATGCCATGTTTACTAGGTACATCGTACCATTACCATCATGTGACAATTTACCTATTCCAATTTCCACATCTAATTCGACCCATGAGACTACTCATTCATCGAAGGTCATTCATTATCCTATCCCTAACCCATTGGGATTCCCTTAAATAGACCCCAAACCATGTATTTGTTTCCCAAAACATTCTTCATATTGTATTAAAAATACCCCTTATCAAATATTCATATTAAATAATGTATACATATTTATTAATATTTCCCCAAATAATCATATAACATTCAATCCTAATGGATGAATATCCAAAATATTTGATTTAAAATAATATATATATATATATATATATATTTGAATAATATCATTAATTAATTTTAATTAATTATGTTTGTTATAATAAAACTCAATTTGAAAATGATAATTAAAATTATTCTTTTTATATCTAATTTGTTCTAATTTTTGATTCTCATTAATTATTATCCGTTGAATTCATTTTATATTTATATAAACCACATATTTTCATACATTAGTTTATACTATTCATAATGGTTAGTTTATATATTGTTTTTCTGAATTATAATATTTTAATAAAATATTATTTTTCAGTAAAACACATTCATTCATGTGACACAGGAAATCGAAGAAGTCATCTCTTCTCGGTAATGCGCGCTAAAGCATTTTTTCATGCATTGAAATATATAGAATGTATTTTAAATAGTTTATTTATGATAAAGTATCTAGATATTATATTACATTACACATTTTTGGTCACATTTCATACCCACTATCAAATAAAAGGTTATTTCATTATATTATAGAGGCATCACATTAAATATAAAATGTACAATAATTTTACTAATATATGAGTTTTTAATGTTTCATTTTTTTCATAAATTGATTTAATTTTGTGATTATAATTAATTATAAAGCTAATTATATACAGATATTATTTTTTACCTGGAGAATTATATATTATTATGTAATTTAGAGACTTAGTTATTTATATAGTGACTTAAAAATAATGAATTTTTAATAGGAATGTAGTATATTTCATGATTTTTGATACAAAGGGGAATGTAATTAGCATTTTCATACATGGTTTAAATTTAATGAAATTTGAATAAATGTTTTCTATTTTTAAATTGAATGAGTAATAATTATAATATTGTGATGTGGAGGATGTCTTGGTAGACAAGTCTATTACAGAATTTGAGATGGTATTAGATAAATAAATCGTGTCTATAATAGAATATAATTCTATACTATTTCATGACAATTTTCATATTTTTTCCATTGGTGTCTTTTCAATATTTTTAACATCATGAGATAATATATCTCATTTCATAAATATTTTTATGATAGAAAATGTTAATCTAAAAATTTACAATAAGACCTCAATTTTTTTAAAAAAATTATGAATTTTAAAAAAATATGGTTTCAAAAAAAATTTTTGTATACCAATTTGTATTGGTTAAAGATTAAATTTAATTACTAAAGGGCAGAAAACTTGTTATGATATTTATTTCTAATATTTTTATAAAATAAATTATGTATATAAATTCTCAAATTATTTTTTTTTAAAATTATAGTAATGTTCATAATGAAAATATCAGTTATCTCTAGTGAGATGGGGTGATCATGGAGAACCTATTAGATTATTTAGAATAATTTCTAAAACAACTGAAAGTATAAAATGTAAAATATATTTCTAATGTTATCATTATTTTTTTATTTGTTTTAGATCCATATGAATTTAAAAATACAGATAGTATAATTCTAGTATAAATATCTAATTGGGATATAATATTATTTTTAATAAAATAATGTTAAATAAAGATAAAATTTTAAATTTGAATATTCTTATAATGAAAAATATAATAAAAATGAGAATGTAGGCATAAATACTGAGAAAAAATGAAGGAGGTAATTTATGATCTTAATTTTTTCATCAATTTTAATCATGTATTAATAGATTTGAGAAATAATTTTTATCATGTTATGATCATAAAGATGTGAAAATGAATTTCAATCTAAATCATTTAAAAAAGTGATATAAATAGTTGTTTCAAAATATATTTTCATGTTATGAAGAAAAAAATGTGTTAAAGACTAATATTGGTATTAAGAAAGATTTATATATATATATATAATGATGTTCCCAATTAATACAATATATGGGAATTATTTCAACCATATTTAATATATCCAGAGACTTATTTTAGAGTCATTGATATTATATTGACCAAATATAGATATTGATGAGATATTTTATTGGACTATGTGTATGATAAATGATAGAATATTGTGGATCATTTCTTAATATAACTTCTTAATGGGAAATATTTTAACAGAATATTAATTTTAAATTATTTTTTATTGATATTGGGTGACCAGTGTCTTATAGAATTCATTATGAATAAGATAATTACAAATTGGATATGTATTGTAAAGAATTTTATGAGATTAAAGAAATCATAGTGCTTAGACTAACTATTCAAAATACTACTACTGCTAATGGATATAATCTAAAGGAATATTGAGTTACTCATAGGTTATTTCATGAAGTGGTTATATCTTATTATTTTTACAACTAGAGAGGTTATGCATATATAATAAAACACCCAAAAACATCATTTTATTATCTACTTATTTTGGGGTCATCTATGTCTATGAATATTATTATTTTATCCCACTTATTTATAAATAAATGTAGTGATCCTCTATTGATTAAAAAAATTATCAGATCTAAAACAAATCCTCAATCTAATTGATTTTTCTTTTATTGTTTTTGTATATTTAGAGAAATTTGTATACATGTATTTATTTTTTAAAAAAATTTATTGTCTCTTTATTTTATTTAATATATAACTATATTCATATAATTTAAATTTACCATGAAAAAATAATGGTTTTTTATATTTTTAATATTTATTAATATTAATGTAAAAAGGGGAGAATGTTTACCATAATTATTTTAATGGTCTGGATTAAATGCTAATGTTTTATCTATAATAGTTTAATTTTTAAAATGTTAATTATATTTCACAATATTTAATATAATATGATTAAATATTTTGGCTTTTATCATCAAACGGATGTGATTTTTGGATAGGTGTTGTGATCCAAATATCAAAAAAAATTCTCTTATAAAAGAATATTTAATTTGACTAATTAATATACATAGAGTGAGTGATGAGTTATTTATTTTAGGATTAAGAGTATCTCAAATTTTATTTTTACAAGTACTTTTGGACAAATTTAAATGTATAAAATCATACATGTGAATTTCGTTATTCACTTGTAATTAGTATAATTCTAAAATTACTTTTACATGTTTGATATTTTCAAATTAAGAAACATATATAACAAATATTTATTCTTAAATTGTATATGAAACCCATATAATATATTTTATATAAAATAAATAATCTATGAAAATGTAATAATACATGTAAAACATCTTATATATAATGATTTTTCTCATGTGAGAGTGGTCAGAATTTTAGTTTATTCATGCATGGCTGTTATTGTGACATATCCAATTTCTTATGAATCTAGTAACATTAAATAATTATTCATATTCTTGGAATTATGTATTCTTATAAAATAAAATAAATTAATTTAAAAATTCATATACATAAATATAATGATGTTATTCTTAAACAAGTAGTTTGTTTCCATATTTTTATTACCTGACAGTGTAAAATGAGATTATTTATCTATGGATAGAAATTAAAGATATTTTCATGGTGTTATTATATTTTTGATTCAAAGATGAATTTTTTTCCTAAATTTTATTAAAAAATTTAATACAGTCACGATTCTATGAAAAAGTTGGTTGAGCTGTTATCAGGAAAGGTTTTAGGAATACATCAGATATTATAATGGGTTGAAAATTTGCCTATTTTTAAGTGGAACATTAAAATGAATTTACAATAATTCTAAAAATCATTATTATTTTTTAAAACAACAAAATAAGAGATAATAAATCTATTTATATAGGCATATTATTTTCAAAACTGAAGGTGTGCATTGCATCTGTTTTTCAATTACCATTCATTTTCTCAAACTGAATTCGAAAAAACATCAATAATTTTTTAAAAAGTAATATAATTTTGATTTTTAAATTTCAAATCATATTACCATCCTTTATATATTTAATATATGAATTATTTATGTAATAAGAGTTTTCTTGTGGATGAGTTTTTCATTGATGTCAATGGTCCAGAAGGGGCTCTTTTTTTATAAACACCATATGTTGTCTTCGTATACTCTGATATGAAAATTCCTACTAAAATGAGCTTAATAAAATAGTCAAGAAAACATTGGGAGATAGTATACTATGTTATGTTATTATATTTTATTATTTGATCCCCAATAAAAATATTGGATGTTATAAACTTTGTTTTTATTGAAATTTTGGTGGATATTAATTGAAAAATAGTATAGATTTAAAAAATCAGAATATGGAAGTTAATATTTTAATTTATAAACATCATGAACAAAATTAACTCCCACTTGAGTCACTATGAAAATTTTATAAAACTCTCTATTATTAATTATATTACTAAATAAAAATGTATGTTCTTGATTTGGGTCATGTATTCAGGTTTTCCAAAGGCAGGTAGTATCCGAATATTCGGGATATGGTGTGGAATATTTGAATTGAAGAAGATGATGGGATATCAAAACTTCCCTTTATGGAATTCATTTCCTACTAAGGGTCTCTTTAATGAATTAATTATGTTTTGATGAATCTCATTCCATGAATGATCTTTATGTTTATATCAACTAATTAAATCACTCACTTACATAGTGAGGTTAATAACTTTGTTGGGAGAAAAATATTATATCAGCCATTTTGGGTATCTAGGGAACTAGCTTTACCATCCTCAGGGCAGACCACAAGTGTATCTTATGTCTGTTACCAAAGATATCTTAGACATAAAACTAATGTAAAATTTCACTCAAAGCCTAAGGTATCACATGTTCATCATATGAGGAATCCTGTCCTCATCAAACAAATAAAACTAAAGGATCGTTACAAAAACCATCCAATTCATGTCAGATGAGTTATACTATATCGACCCCAAAAATATTTCTATTATTTTCACATGAGGTAGGGTAGAATATTGGGTTCATCATCTATGTTGAAACATAGGGTTCTTATTCCCAATGCATATTCTTCTTAGGCTCATTACCAAATCCATCCTTGGTTCATCACTAAAGGAAAATCATGATCATCACATAAAGTTAATTTTTGATATCAATTATGATAACTTAAAATCATCATCAAAAAAATAATTTAATATACCCAGGATATGGTAATAATCCAATGATCATCACATATGATATATAATTTTCATAATATTATAAAAATATTTTATTATGATCCTCAAGATGTAGGAAATCGATCCATATACACTCATTACATGAGGGTGGGAATATTTGACTGCCTAATGGAGATATATCCCCTTATAATTATTATATAATGGATGTCACTGGTTAATTTCTAGTGGTTATTGATCAAATTACGATCATAATTTAAGATAAGCCACTTTTAAATGTCTAATGGGTATAGATCCATTTATTCTCTCCATGTAATTTCATGCGTATGATAACTCAAAATTTAGAGGGATCCACTTACCTCATTACATATGGGTATGTACAGGTTAAAGTTTTAGGGATACATATCTACTTATGGTCATCAAGTAATATAGATCATGGATAAACATCTAGTATTGATTTTCTATAATGCATAAGGGTTTTCAAAATATTTATAGGCTTTAGCATATACCAAAATGGAGATGAGACATAATAGTTTTTTTGTAGTCGATACTGAACCTTAATGGTGAATCCTCGGTATCCAACTAGAGTAATAAAAAACTCACATATTTGATGGTTCATAGTTTAATGTCATGTGATAATATTCACCTATGCCGTTTAAGATCATCTGTTGTTGACAAATATTTCAAAAAATATGGGACATAATGGAATGGAATGGGTCTTAATAAATATTCTTTCTAATTTGGGAAGGTATCTTTTAATGGGATATTTCTTGGATTATCAAAAAGAACATGGTTTTGGATTACACGTAATAGGAATCCAATTTCCATAAACTAGAGTATAAAGGATACATTTTGTCTGTACATATATATTGTATGGTTCGTATTTTAGGGTAAAAAATCATGGTCATTACATTGAAAGTGTTAAAGAGCATGATTCAAGGATGATTCCCATCCCATTCTTGATATAAAGGGACCAAATATGGGTATAAATGATATTCAGGTTTCATACAGGTTTTATATTACACACACTGTATCAAATTTATGTTGTTCCCATGTACCCTAATCATTTCAAAAAGTTTTCTTTAGGAAATTAAGGCTTCAAGTGGATGTCCAAGTTATTAATTTCACATAAGTTAGGAATTATTAATACCCATGAATTGATTATTTATTTGGTTTTTTTGGGGAATGTTTATTCATTGGATGGAGTTTAAATATAACATATCAATCATTATCCAATACATTGATAGAATTTTAAAAATTAAATTTAGTATGATTCATACCAAAAAGAATGTATGGATGTTGTTTCTGGTTTCATGATATATTGATATCAATTTGAACAATCTGAGATCTTCTACTTACCCAAAATCAAAAATTCTAAAAATCCAACAATTAAAATAGACATGTAATGGGTATTCATATTCCTACAACTCATGAAAGTGTATGTCTCACAAAATATCATATGCACTCAAGGATGTGCTATAACTCTCACAGTTATGGACCCATGTTGTACCTCTATATACAAGTTTACTAAATTCATTCATGTACATAAAACTATAAGGTATTGAAGAGACTCATATTTTAGACTAATTTATCTCTTATTACGTGAGAATCATGAACATTATCCAATAAATCCAAACTTCTTATTTCTATAAATTTTGAAATATATAAGTTCATTTTTTCATGAGATTCAAAATTCAAGAGTATTTTTGTCAATTTCTAAACATTTTGAATTTTAAAAAAAGTTTTATTTTATCATTAATTTAAATTTTGTTTCAATTAAAAATGAGATCTCTAATTATCATGGGTTTCAAATATTTAAAACGGTATGAATTTTCAAGTCATATATTTTCACAAACACAAAAAAATTGAAAAAAACAATCAAAATGAAAAAAATAGCAAAACCTTTACAGAAAACAACAAAAATAATTTGAAAGACATGACCTAGTTTAGTAGAAACATCCTTGAGTATGTGTCATAGTTAATAACATATCAAAACATATATTAATAACAAGAAATAAAAAATTTAAAAATATTAATGAAATAAAAAAACATTAAAAATAATAAATGATAAAAGGAAATGAAAAAATATATATCTTGTTTTAAACTCCCCATAGAGGTTCTATAATTTTATTATCATTATCAATGAAGTGAGAGTTGGTTACCCAAAATATTAAATATGGTAAATATTATTTTTCAAAAACCACTATATTGTCATTATACCAATATTTTTCCAACATGAAATAGTTATATGACATCTTATTAATATATTCATTCATGTTACACTATTTTACACTGTATTACTAATAATGTAGTATAATAGGGAATAAAATGTGAGGGAACCATCTTAATACTTAATCATTTGGAGTTATATCAATTTCTTAGTATAATTCCATTAATGAATTTTTTTTCTTTAGTTTCAAATTATAATATTAATTATTTTTTTCAACACATCATGGTAAAATCATCCTCATGTTAACCAATACATAACTCAATTCTTTACACTATTTTATCATCAAAATCATATATCACTTATATATCTTCTTTCACTAAGGACTGTTACAATAGTACTGATTCTAAAATAATACTATAATAGGTTTGAATATATAAATTTAATTCATTAAATTAAAAAGAAACATATTTCTGAAAATATATGTTCCTCATAAGATTTTGCTTCAAACTCTTAATTCTCATGTATTTTCTGTAGTAATTCATTATTTAGAGCGGTTAATGGATAAATTTTTAATGCAAATTCAACCAACTAAATGCATTCTTAGAATAAAATAGGAGAATAATTTTATTTTTCTTGTACATATTTTTATCATTATATCATGGATGTTGAATGAAATTTTATTTGTTTATATACATGATGAATTATTAAAGTACATTTTTTCAAAATATTTTTTAAGGATTGATCTTTGTTAAACTCATGGAATTATTCATGATAAGTTTAGGAATATGAGTAATAAAAGTAAAAATTACATTTTTAGGTTAAAAAATTAATGTAAATTAAGAAGCATCATGGGATATAATGAAAATTCATTGTAATGTGCCTCACCTTGTCTCATATTGTTATTAAATTTATTCATAGAAATACAGCACAATGCTACATGTGGTTGTATCAAAACATGATCACGAACTATGTTTAAAGTAAATTTACTTTTTAAATTTATGTTTCTAAGGGACGTTAAATCAAGGAATTAGAAAATTAGAAAATAGATAAATTAAACTAAATCTATTTTCAATAAAAAATAATTGTAGTTATTAAATCCTAGGTAAAAGGAAAAATAAATACTAGAAATATTAAAAGTGGAAAAGTTTGGATCCTAAAACACTCACTTTATCCTTCATTATAGTTAAATTATCAAATTTAACTAGTAAATATATACTTATAGATCATAATGTATACACATCGACTTTCTTAGAAACTATATAGTGACCTAGAATATGGGACATAGTCCCTAAATGGATGTGATTAAATTTCCAAAATAACTCTGAGAGACTAAATCCAACTAGAAATATTATGATCAAAGGGAAGTTGTCACCAAATAAATATAATGAGTATGAAATACCAAATTAACAATATATTATTGGAAAAAATACTAATATAGTTTATAATTAATTTAATATTGAAAAGGAAATTTCCATCCAATTTCAAGAAAAAAGTATCCAAAATAATTCATAATATTATAATGAAATGGAACAAATTCATATGGGGAAAAGTATCATCTTTCATATACTATAAAAAAATATGTGAATGTTTATCCCATCATGGATATATTATTCCATGTGTTATTATATTCTACAGATTATTCTATCCATAAAATTACTATTTCCCTCTCTCAATCCCTTTTAATGGAATTGGATAATAATATTTATAATATAATGTTTTTACAGACATTACCTCTAATTTTTTTTTATCAAAAATAAGATTATTTTTGTTATAATATATGTGATAATTTATAATGGTTGTAAAATAAAATTTTATTTGAAATTTTATTGAATTTACTCACACAAAATTTGATGTATATTATATATATGAATAAAAAATAATGTTCAAATTTAAAAAGTAATTTTTTTAAATAAAAATTACTATTTAGTATCCTCCTATTGAATATTTTCAAATACTACATCAATTTTATAATATTTTAATTAAATTTTATGAAACTGTTATCTATTGAGTTATAGTTCATGAAAAACTTTTATTATATCATTTTTAGTTCTATTTCTCTAGTTTTCCTTCATTTAAAGATCTATAGTAAATTATATCCACAAAATTTTTTCACTTTGGAATGCCTAATTTGGGAATCTAATAGTTTTTCTCATCACTGGGTCCAGTTGAATCAATTAATGACCATTAACCATAGAATCCCAAAAAAAAGAGTTTCCTTATTTGGATTTGTTTAGAAAAAATGATATTATGTTTTAAATAATGATAAAAAATATAAAAATCCATGATTATTTTTCATTAATTAAAAAATTCACAAAACATCTATAATAATTTAAAATTATGTGATTTCATAAAAAAATAGTGGGGTATTATTCCTTGAAAAAAAATATATAATTTAATGAAAAATCATAATTATTAGAATCCTTACATGTCTGTTAATAAGGTTCACATCTATTCTAGATTACTATATCCATAGTGTGTGGAAGTTTTTCTTCCACAAAAACATATTTATTACTATATTATCATGAATGAAGTTAGGTATGGGAATGACCTTGAAAATAATAAACTAATTTAATCAATAACTCTTTTATCGAAAAACTAACTTGTGATTATAATCATAATAATAATACACTAAAGAACAATCATTATTAATAGTTCATGTCACTATGAACATATGGATTTATTTTAATTCCTTTCCAGAATCAAAAAAATCCTTAGTTTTCTCTTCCTCATTTCTTCAAGACACAATACCCACATCTCAAATTAAGTATAAAATATCTTCAACACCATATATTTTTTTTTATTCTCATCTATTATTTATATTTTATGTCACAAGATTATATTTCCATCATTGAATATGGGGATCCTCTTTGAATTGTGTTAGATAAACCTTATCTCATTGAACTAGTAAACATAAGCTAAAAAATCAATTCCCATGAAAATAACAGTAAAAATGTTCTATGAAACATGGTATTTATTTCAAAATATGTTATTAAAAAATATAATAGTTCACTTCCACAAAATTGGAATCCTCTTTAATACTCATAACATCTTTATATAACCATTATATGGCTCCTATAGTAAAAAATGACACTACGAATACACTCTTTTTATCAAACACTTGAACATTGTTACAACTTCATAGGATTTCTATCCCTTGAACCTTTAACTATATTCAGTGTAAATTATATTTATGGGTGTTATTATTATGTTGTTTTTGTCTTCTACATGACAGTTGACCAAGTATCCCTCATTCAACCTCTAAATTTTCTATGACAAGAATCAGTGATTAATACTAACAGCTATGATATTTATAAAATATGGATCAGTGTATAATTTTCCCAATTGAGATTTAATATTATTTTAAAATATCACACTTCATATAGCATCAAAAAATATATAACATGTTAAACCTATTATGTGTAACCTCTATGAAAACAAAACATATTATGTTTTTTGTAAGATAATTCATTTTTCATGTATCCATTGATCTTTTATAAAAATATTATTTCTCATAAATTTTTTTTATATCATATACCAATGATTCTTTTATATTGCATAAGATATTACCCTTTACAAAATTATCAGCACTTTTTTGGGGATTTTAGATATCAGTTCTAACTTATTTTATATCCAGAAAACCTTTAATTGGTCCATTACCATTGTTAATTTTCTTCATTGGCTATTTAGATAAACTTATATATTATATGCTAATGTAAATTTCAAGAAACATATAATCCATTATTCCTTAATTAAACTCCAACATCCTCAAATCAACTAGATCAAAATTTTCCCAACTCCAAATGTCTGATACGAAACCCATGAATCATTTATCATATAACTTTTTTATTATAAAAGATATAAATGTATATAAAAATAATATTTTATCATTAAGGATTAAAACAATACCCACCTTCAAATTTTTTATCAATACAATATAATAAATTTTATTTCCAAGTCATATCTGACTTTTACTACCTTAAAATATATGTGAACCAAAAATATTATCCAATATTTTCTACAAATTACTAATAATAAATAATAATTGAATTTTAATGATGTGATATCAACTACATAAAATAAATAATTCATGAACCAATCCACTATTAGTAATCTTGATCTAGATTATTGTAAAAAATATGAGTTTTTAGTTTATCATCCAATGATATCCTTAATTAATTTAAAAAGGTATATCTTCTCAAAATATTTTATTCGGATATGATAATGTAATTATATATGAAATTTATTACACTCAACGAAAAAATTATGAAAAATCATAAATATGTATTTCATGTCTCTTAATAAAAAAATTATATCTCCTATTTTTATAATAATTATACATAACAAAAGATATAATGAAAATAAAGTGACATCATGCTTTAATTATGGAATGTTGGTTATACAACCTTTTATATCCTTAGATTATAAAAATATTTAGTTCTAGGTAAATTAATAATAATATTAATAATGATTTCCTTAATTAAAAAAATACTTATTTATGATTCCTTTGCACATTTTTTCCTTCATAATATAATACTTAATATCAACATGTTTAGTTTTGAAATATTTCACTAGTTTCCTAGATATATTTATAGATGTATGGTAATCAAAGTGATTATTCATTTGATATTTAGCTTCAACAAATAGATCCTCAAGACGTGTCATTATCCAGATCATATATGTAGTTTCTTTCAATACATCCACAGATCAAGATTCAATGGGTCCCAAATTAAAATATTTTTTATTCTTAAAGTTACATAAAAAAATATTTAATTAATAAAAAATTACCCACTTTTGGTGGACTTAATATCATCTAGTCCACCTGCCCAATAAACATATGTAATCCATTTAACATAGATCTTATATTTCTTCTTGTAAAACCTCAAATAATTTAATTTATTTAAAATTTATTTCAATTTTTTTACTTCCCTTATATTTGATTCATTATAATTTTATTGAAACCTATAAAAATTAATAAAAATATAAAATATTCATGCTCCATGTACAATGAAGTATAATAGAATTCTTATTAGGATTTTGAATACCCTTTCATTCAGAATTATTAATTAATTATATAAACTTAGATTCAGGTATATATCAAATTATTGTAGACAGAACTCTATATTCCTCTATGAAAAACCTTTTCAAAATATCCCTAAAATATTTTATTATAATATAAATAATAGAATAAAAAATTCAGGTTTCATTAAAAATAGAAAAAAATAACATTTTATCATGTAATGACATGTCAAACATCTTTTTCATATTTTTTGAAAGTTCATCACCCTGATAATCTATATTACCGAAAAAATGATATCCTCAACATATGAAATCACAAATTTTAACATGTTTTTAGTCTTCTCCACATACATGTATCTTTTTTCCTACCATTTTCTGCCCTCCAAGAAATGTAAAAATTCATCCAACATTAATTACCAAGAACATGGAGCTTATTACAATTCACATAATGCTTATTCTAATTTACCTCTAACATAAAACACTAAAAAAATTATTTTATATTCTGATTAATCATATAATTTACCTCTCAAAACCTACTAATCCCCATAAAAATTTTCCCTTTAGGACTTAGAACAAGATCCCAATAATATTTTCCCCTTTTTCTATAAAAAATATTATTATATTTTTTATTTGAATCACATTATTCTTTACATAATATTTGGATTAATTAACACATGCATCATTATATAAATATCAAGATATACTGGGAATGTTTTCATATTTAGTCCCATTATAGGAACTAAATATATTGTTGGGAATAATATATTTTAGTTAATCTTCTACATTTTTAAAATCCACTAAGGAATGATTTTATTGGAACATGAAGAAGATAATTCTCATTATGATAAATTTATGAATAAAAATTACAATATAATTTTCTCTATTTATTGTATTATTTTTAAAATATCCACAAATATGAGTATAAAGAATATCCAATGGTATTTTAGTTTCATTTCAACAACATTATTGATTTTTCACCATTTTGTATTTTTTGGAATTTTTTAAATAATTTTAAACGTGTCTTCTTTTGTAACTCGGATATTTATCATAGCATTTTATTTTACTAAATTATTTATAATATTTTTTCTATAATGGTAAAATCATTATATACCACAAATTACTTCCATCTTTCATGATTAATTAAAAATATTTCATAACTCATCACACTTGAAACTAGTCACTAGTGGTTCTTAATCTATTTATTATTACTATTACATATTGTAACCTATTAACTAATAATCCATTCATTTGTTACTTCACTTCACTAAAATAATCAATTAATTATGATAAAATCAAACATTTATGTTTTCTCCCATTATCAATGTATACATTATTGGGGATAATTTAATCATTTCTAATTTAGGATATTACAACTCCTCTAGTTTACAATGTAAAATCATTAATTTTTTTTTCAAACCACCTATTTATTTATCAAAATTTGAAGGCGTGTCTAAATCCTTACCTTTTGGGAAGAAAAAAATCCATAATCCTTGTATTTTACAATTAATGCGTCTTAAAAAAAATTAAACCACATATTATTATTTCATGGATTATATTTTAATCATAACATTACCAACTTTTTGATAATGATATAATTGAGTTATTATTAATGTAACACATTTATAAATGGTTTTTAATTCTTGTTATCCCTACCAATAGGCCTTTTAAAAATTCAAAAACAATTTTTTTAGTATAATCTTCTTCTTAGGTGGAGGAACCATTTGATGAGTTCTCACCTACTATTGTTGTATTACCCTTAATTAATTCTCTATTATAAGACCAAATTGAGTCATATTATATGGAGAATTTTTACCTCTATGAGCAAACACACTAAAGAATTATAAATAACCATAAAAACATCTTATTTTACAAATTCTTTTTTTGTGTGTTTTTTAGGAACACATTATTTTCAATCAAATGAGTACATTTTATCAATAATTTTGTTTGAATATTCATTGATTTTCATAAATGTATATATAAATGTCTCTTAATTGTTATCCTTGTAAATTTGAGTAGATTTTAATTTATCTTCTATTTTTTAGAAGTTATGGTTTATAACCTGACACTCGAGTCATTTACCAACATTGTTTATTGAGATAAATCATCAAGAGTATTTTCCTTTTCATGTCATAATTATTTTAAACAAGATATTGTTCATCGATATTTCTTGGAACATTATATTTCATTATATTCTCCCTTATAATGGTAATAAATTAATTTCTTTCTTGATTCATAGTTTCAGACAATTTTACCCTTAGTTTTTCATTCTCTTTATCTCTAATAATATCAATTTACATCATATTCTCAATTATTTATCCTTACATAGAAAATTCATGAAATTATTTTTATATTCATAATATATATTTCCATTTTCATTATAATTTTGACAATCTTATCTGAATCATTTGTTAGATAAGGATTTCCATATCTTATTCTTCCTATTTACATCAAACACATTATTTTTCATTATTATTGTATGATCCCTAGAATAATATTCTTCCATTGATAAAAACTCATTTTAACTAGTGGGTAATATTACTAAGAGTCACAATATTCTTTTTATTTGTCCATTGAAATTATTATAGAAGATTTCTTTTGAATATATTCATTACTAATACTATATTCACTATTTGATAAATTACCTTAAATTTGATAGATTGTTACCTCTATAGAGATTTGGTGAAATTATATTACTTCCTTTTGATTGGATTTTCATATGAAAACTTCAATTATTAGTGAAATTTCTAGTTCGATAATCTTCCCTTTCTCTTAATATTTACATGGTATAATTTGAATATAAATGGAAAAATATTCTATAAAAAAGGTAATAGGAAATGAATATATCCAATATACCTAGATTTCCCACATTTGAAACATCATTACATATGTGAGATAGTCACAAAAAAGTTCTCAATGATTAATTTTCTTATGATTTAGTGTTTTTTTATCCTTATATTATATAATGATATAAATCAAATATTTGTTTAATTTCTACCCTTTCTCTTAAGCAGTAATTGTTTTCTCATCTCATAAATGATATGAATGTTCTAAAATTCATTAATTGTGAAATCTCCATGACATATATCATCAAAGGATGATATACTAACATCTAATATTCTTATATTTATTCTCAAAATTTTATACACAATATTATATTCTGAAAGAATGTCATCAATTCCACGAATACCACATTGAATCACATTAAGTATAGTAAAAAAATAGCTCAAAAAATTCAGCTTTATACATTCTAAAATATTTAAATTGTTTTCTACTAATATAGATCTATGTTTCCAAACATTTTTATATCCATTAAAACTATATAATATATCATCTACCTCACATTTCCATTTCTACAAACCATGAATTTTGAATGTTGCATTGTGGGATTAGAATATTTAAAGGAATTTATTTCATTTCCCACCCCTTTAAAATTCTTCTTATCAGTAAGATACTACATTGAACTCTATCCGGAATCTATAAACGCTAGCTTGAATTAATCAAGAACATTATATCTTATATATCAATGGAATCATTCCATTTTATCCATCAAAATATGAAAAAAATTCTATAAAATATTTTTATTCCATTAATATTCATATCATTTTTTTGATCTATTTAAAATTTCAATATATATGATTAAGTGTATGTATATTATCTAATATCAATTGTTAGGATCGGTTAGAGTGTGGTGACCACTAAAGGGAGGGTGAATTATTGTTTTTTGGATTTTAATTTGAAATTATAAACCACTCTACTAATATTTTATCATGTCATAATCATGCATAAATTATTTTGAAAAAAAAATATCATTGAAATTTTAGTAATGTTAATTTCCACCATGATGGATGACTATGTATATGGCATGTGGTTGTTTGTATTCTATTCACACGATATTATTATTTGACATGCATGAAAAAACTTAGTAAATGGTATTGCATTGAAATTTTAAAAATTCTAGAATCAACTATACATTCTTGAAAGAACTAGATTTCTATTCAAATCAGATAAATACATCTTTAAAAAAGAATCCCTAGTGACAATTCATGTAAAAAAAGATAATATTGATGTGTTCTTATAATTTTATACATCACAATATTCTCCAGTTATCTCTCCTTCCTTTCATAAATACACTACACTCACTTATCAAATTAAATATTACATATCCTCAAAAACACTTATATTTTTTCACTACTCACCTCTATAAATTTTTAGTAATCTTCTGAAAATATTTCTTCGATTAAAAATAAAACATCTCCTTGAATTTTAATATTTTGATCATTCTATATTTATACATTTCAACATAGGCTTCTAAATCAATTCTAATTTAATTCCTACAAAAAAACATCAATGAAACATAAGACTAAATTATTCATGTTATATTAAAAAACATCACAGTTCTCTTCTAAAAATTCCATATCCTCTTTAATACTCTCCCAAATATTCATGGAACAATGTAATGACTCATTCTACATTGTTTAACTCTCCTTCCACACGTGTTTTATCAAACACCATGGTGTACTTTTTTCTACATGGTTTGAATACCACACAAACTCTTGAACCATCTTCAACTGATCTTAAATTAGTATTCAACATTTTTTCATGTTCATTTTCTATATAGCATGGAACTAATTATCCTCCATTATTTATATCTTTCCATTTATAATTAAATCATGTCACAATTTAATGAATCATTATATTTATGCAATTTTAATCAATATAGCATCATCCCATTTTATATTTCAAATTCATATAGATGTATCATATGTTTTAAAGTATAAAAATATAAAGAATATGTTCAATATTTTATGTATCAAATATATGAAAACTAGAGATCTTACCCACTATGTAGGATGAATCTCCTCTCTAAATCATTAATGGATTCAAGATAACATATTACAGATACTCAAAACAAGTTATATATCATCTAACTAGTCATCTTATGTTTTACATAATATATTTATCTTTTTAAAATTTCTTGTACTTATCAATGAGATATATGATATATTCGTTATAATCATAGTGTATCCACCAAACTTCTTACATATCTTGTACCATTTTCATTTTTCTACCTCAGATCATAGGAATATCTTGGGTATTACTTATGTAAATTTCAATTTAAAAAAATACAAAAATTCTAGAATTGATATACATAATCCTCAAATTATCCAAACATTGTTTATGTTATACTTTTCTCCCTATAATGCAACCAGTAAGAAGTGCATGGGCCAATGGAGTAGCTACTAGGACTTGGGGAGTGCCAAATTTCATGTCATAGGATATCAACTAGTAGTAAGGGTCAAAAGTGATTCCTTAGGGAGACTATTTCCCCATATTCGAGTACACTATAATGAAAAATGTAAATAAACATAAAAAATATTTAATTATTAAAATATTAAATGTTAATAAAACATAACATGTTATATCAAATTATAATAATAATAAATACAATCATACAAATGTATGGTCATTCCAACACACAAAAACAGATAGCCTATTAATCTGATCACATAAATAGAATAAATAATTTAAATAAAATACACATTAGTGTATAATTATATCCTTAATCCTCACCTAAAACTAATATATAGTCATATATTAGCCATCATGGTCATTAAATATCCTTTATACCAATTTTCAACTAAATCATATTATGAATGAGATATTTACTGGTACCCTAGGGTGATGGCCTCCTAAAAGGGTGTGAGTACAACACAGTGGAGAGCCACCAACGTGGTCCCCTTAATAACAAAAAAAACAATCTATGTAAAATGTGACTTTCTAAACTGAATAATGAAATATAATGTGGATTACTTAGGATATAATATAATGCCCAATATCATCCCAAAAAACATTTCATAGTTCCATGGTGTCTCTCATCATGTCATGAAATTATTCAAACCAATATCAAGAATATTGAAAATTCCTTAGATAAATTACTAAGAAATAATATTTCGTCATGATCAATAGTTGGATCCCAGTAGAAAGGTCTAGGAATCCAATGGTATCGAGCTCAATAGAAAATTAAAAAGAAAATTTTCAATGATATAAAAATAATATACAATAAAAATATAAGGATCATGTCAAAATAATTCAAAAATAACATCACATCTAAGTCTAATGAGAATATCCAAGGCATTCCAAACTAATATTCATAAAAATCCAAGTAGAATTTCATAGACCATCCAAACTATTTTCACATTTGAATACAAGAATAATTTTTGTGTCATTACAAATCATATAATATTTCAATATATATATTCTTCCATGGAATTTCAAACCATTCATATAGAACCTTAGGGTATTAACATATAGGTAGATCACATCATCTAAAAACTCATGGAAATTCCCTGTGAAATAAATAATTCAAATAGTAGATGGGGAAAAAATAATATCCCAATAATACTTCTAAGAATTTTCATATATCTCAACACATGATAGTGGGAATTGCTCCCCACCCATATTATCTCATATCATAACTTGACATGGTCAGCCTCTTAACCAACCCCATCCCATCATATTTAGGTTTCCCCATAAAATAAATGATGTGTCACTGTAAAAATTGTCATATAGTGATAACATTATCAATTTAGTTTCTACGTTGAGTCCCACAATCACCACAACATGTTTCCCATATACAACCCTTATAGGGTTAACAACACACTAGGCATCCCACTAGGGTCCTAGAACACCTAAAATGGTATCATTTTTCGCATTATTATCTTTTGATATAATTCACATAACATTGAGGGTGGAGAATCACTTAGCACCATAATTATATCATCACATGGACTCATTGGCATTATACAAAATATAGAAACAAATACTATTACACATACTATTAAAATTATTTTTAACATAAACAACCAATCAACAACACCCTAGAATAGAGTGGTATGATGTCTTTGGAATAATGGGTTTATAATAAATCAATATGAAACAAAAATTTCCAATATATTTCTTTAAATATTTCAAATTATCTCGTAATACCATTTGTGATTATAAAACAAGATTGTATAATTTGGGGATGTCATGACCCAGCCTACTGAGGTACAAGGCATGACTACCCCAAGCTTGCCTCCAATAGGCCAGGGGAAAGATACTAGTACCGTGATGTAATATAAAAAAATGGCTGACAAATATACTAAGGTACATGTACACATGGGAAAAAAATCCAAACCCACCAAAAGATGAAACACAATACAATATAAACAATGTGTGCATTAAAATAAGATCCGACAATAGAGTACAACCATAAAGTTACTAAAAGTGGAAAAGAGATCAAAATAAAATCCCAATCAAAAAAACTATTCAAGTAAAACCTACTCCCAGGTAGAGTACTAAGTCCACATCATTATTATGGTAAAACAACTAGGCCTTTCAAGCTCCAAATATGCTCCATCCAATCCCAATCCTCTCAGGACACTTTTAAAAGGGTCATCATCTGCATTTTAAATGACACATGTGAGAAAATACCATGAATGTGTGAGAATAAATAAACAAATTAGGACACCCCAATCACATTAAACATTAAGAATAATTTAAAGTCATATCAATAAAATAAATATGTTGGAATTTAATTGGAACACCAAGATATACTTAGGATGGCATCGCGCCACTAGGTAGTTGTAACCTACTGTGAGCCACATTATTATTCTCTAATAAAAACTCATTATATGTGTATAAAATATACGAGACAATTTATCATTAGAAACACTCGATGAAGAGGTGTATCTAATTCTCCCCCTCCCATGAAATATCATTGGTCTAGGAAGACCCTAAAACATAGATAGATGTCACACCTAGAACCACTAAGGGATACCACAAACCCAAATATGGATCAACTAGATACATAGGGGATTATATGTCAAATATTCCAAAAAAACCTACCAATATGTCTTAATATATTCAAGATAAGTGTTTGGCTTAGGTAGGTCTCGAAAATTCCATAAACGTCAACCTAGGAACAAATAATTATAGGGGATCACACAATAGTATCAGATAATAACACACCAACTCTATCTAAGAATTGACATTGAAATGGGATTAAAATCCAATTATATGAATGTAATTTCTCACTATTCCCTTTAAAAAAGGTCCTAAATAACATACTTATCCTATACTGGTCAAAACAATGAAAATGAAGATCCACAAGAACTCTTAAAGAGGGTACACGATGAGTCTATCTATAACATTGCATTCCAATGTGGATAAGCCCCACACATCATGTAGTATTCATATAAATGGCATGTATAAGTAGTAAATGTTGTGTTGAGACACATGATACCCTTCTTGTGTGTCTTTGCAGTGTCCATATCTTAGTGGCTATGTCCGGGAAGGAGTACATGAAATTCCATTTGGTTATATACTTTAACCTGTGTCTTTTTACCCATCAAGGTACATGCTGAGTCATCTATGGAGAACCACAGTCGATGTGATAAGGTCCACATGACTTTTTATTGGGTTCACATTCTATGCATTCCTTAATTTTGATTGAAACTCTAGCACCACAACCAAGGGTTCACATAGGGCGTGTAATGCTAGAATACATGTCATGTTGCTTATGATTTATATGATTCACTCTATGTCATCCCATGACTTACTGTTGACTCCTCCGTTTCCTAAATATATATATCAGGGTTCAACTGCACCTCACCAATGTTTATCTATGGATAAATAGGGTTGATTTCTCTTAGAAAATAGATCTACATGGCGTCCTTCATTGTGGGACAAAGAACATCGAAGAACACAAAATTAGGCAATCAAACCCATCATATTTGACTCATCTGATACCATTTCACAACCATCATGTTGTTTTGATCATTGATATGTGATATCAGAGCATTGGAAAATGGAATAGGTGTGAAGTACTCAATTTATTGGGATATAATTAATCACTGATCCAAACAATGATCGATAGTAGTGGATGATGAGCTGGGGGAGAAAATAACAAAATCAAATGTGTGGTAAAGACCTTGATTTATGTTCATGATGGTTTTGATTCATTTTCATGAGTATAAAAATGAGGAAATTAAAAATCCAAATCAATTCTATCAAAATCACTATGTAAGATTCTCATCCTAAAAAAATGCATGCTTCATGGGTAAATTTGTTGGTTGATTTATCTGTGTTTATTGTAAGAATCAATAATGGGGAAATGAAATAATTCCAACAACGTATCTACCAATTATTAGATTAAAAAATGATGATTAATGAAGTTGTGTTATTATCATTGGTGAGATCCTTTGAATCTGTGGTTCATCAATCACTGTTATATGATCAGGTTATTGTTCACTTGAGATAATTCCTCCAATGTTCTCTCTAGAGGATCTCTAATGATTCCAGAGTTATGAAAAAACCCTTGGGTTTACCAAAAATATTATTTTTAAAGAAACATCAATCTCTACATTAAAGAAACTGAAATAAAATAAAATAATTTTTTTTTATTATTTCCACACCAGTAATTAATTTTATACAAATTACCCATGTAATCCATGCTTATGTAACGCATAGGGTAAAACCCACATTCTTAGCATAGTGGTTCTCTCATATTTATAATCTAACCCCCCTGTTTTATATTTCTTCCACTTATTTCAGAAATCTACACTCATGTGATATTTACTATATTTAATTTATTTTAAAGATTTATTTCGAGAAAACTGGGGCTCATTATCGCATGCCTTATTAGAAGTTGGTCTCGCAAATAATTCAAATAACATAAAAAATATACATAAAATCAGAAACATTAAATTGTAATATAGAAAAAAGTGGTGAGTAAAAAATCCCAATAAGGGAATAATAATCATATCAAAGAATATCTTGTGACTCTAGTGGTAAAATATGATTTTATAAAAGATAAGGCCCATGAATAATAATATAGAATCATGAGATTAATATTATGGATTAAGGAAAAAAATACAATCTTGTTATTGTTTAAAGAATATAAAACCTGATATAATTATATGATAAGTCTCACTTCTTTGACAACATAACATGGTGGACAGAGTCCCATCATGGAATAGGTTTACTCTTTAATCCCATTGATATCATAAAATGAGATTTAAACTTTACGCAATTCATTATAGAACTATATGGATGATCCCATAAAAACATGTTCATGCATATGTGTCCAACATAAGGTATTTATTCATAAGGAATAAACATTAAGTAAACCCCCAGGAAAATGGAAACCAGATACAAAATATTTTCTTGGAGAATAAAAATGGAATATCAAAAATATTCCAATGAAAGATGGTATTAAATAATCTTTTATACATTCATGAACTATTAGAAAAGTATAGGTTCTGAAAATAATTTAAGTGTTAAGTGAATACATAAAAATAGGAAGGATAAAGGTGTTTTAGTGTACTTTTAAAGTTTTTTTAAAAGGGTAATGATACTTTAAAACGGTAAGAGAATAACAATTTTCTTAAAAATAGAAACGAACCAAAAAAATTTTATATATAAAATTTAGTTTATTTAGAATCCATTTATGTTTAATAACATATTATTGGTTAATACATAAAATGGTTTGAGAAAAAAAATATGTTCTCATTAATCATCCCTATATAATGATTGAAATTGTTAAAGGGACTTTTAAAACATTTATATCACCCACAAGGGAATTTTAATTAAACTATGTATGTATATTTGGAAGATATATAGAGTATAAAGAAGTTAAATAATAATAATAAATTATTCAAGTGTGTTAAAGGTAGAAAAGATATAACCTTAAAAAATAGTATGGTTCTTAGATACCCCTTATCCCGGGTCATGATTTGTAGTGAAACAATAATTAAACTTCAAAAAAACAAAATTATATGTATTATATACATTACACTGAACATTATTCAAAGATATTGAATTTATAATCATGATTCAATGTTATTTAGTTTCATTTAATTGACATATTCATTTGTTTTCTACTTTCATAGGGTCTTTTGTGCTAACATTTATGGGCACCTTAGTAGTTGATGATTATAGAATTTGTTTATAAAATGGTTCAACAAAAACATACGTATATTGGTATAGAGTTATTTTTTTCTAAAATTTTAAAATGATCCAATTTTGTGATATTATTCAGAAATAATCAATATTTATTGCTTATACACGTTATATATTTAGTTTATTTAGGCATGTTTTCTAACCAGGATGGTCTTATTGGGTATCTTTTAAAATTATTTATATGTATTTATTTTGGAATTCAAAACAGTATATATTAAAAAATATTTTTCTCATTATTTAGAGTTATATGTATTTTTCAACCATCCAAGAAGGTGGTAAGGAAAACATAACACATCAACCATGGAGGTGGTGAGCGGGTCATAATTTGTGAAATGTTCTTATTTTTTAAAAATTAAATAAGAGATAGAGTTAGGTATGGGATATTACATAATTATATGTATATTTCAGCCACCCATGGAGGTAGTGAACATATCATAATTTCAGAAATGTTTTTATTAAAAAAAATAAAATTTAAGATAGTGTTATGTTTGGGCTATTACATAAATAAAATAATTTTGAAATATATTTAAAATAACAATTACAATATAATATTATGAAATAAATAGACATTATGAGGTATAATAAGGAAATAATATAAGACAGGTTGATTTAAAATATTACCTATTTGGATGTCCCGTTATATACTTTTCCTTAGGGAACCTTGGTTTGGTAATTGGATGAGACTAACGCATTAGGGACATGGCCAGACATATTGGGAGGGAAATTTGAAGATGTTTGGTAAGGTAATATAGTTTAAAAGTGTGAGTACAAGGGGATGTTGGGGTGTTTTTTATAAGACTAAAAGATGGGTATTTTTGAATATAATAATCATTTTTTTATTATTTTAGCTCAATACTATCAATAATATTTTTTATTGTGAGGTAATATCGAAATTTGTACATATGAGGTTGATATAATTTTTTCTTACATAAACTCTTATGAAATTAATCTTATATTTAACTTATATATGTAAAATGCCACATTGTTTCTTGTTTCATTATTCTACAAAAAACAATCTTTTCAAAAAAAGTACCAAAATATAACACTTTGAATTTCTCAATTTTTACATTCTAAAAATAAAAAACTTTTTATAATAATAATTATTTAATTGTGATAGAATTTAATTTTATATAAAACCATTAATTATTTTTTCAAATACCATTTTTAATATCACGATCAATTTTATAACCCTATAAAAAATTACTTAGGGTACCATAAAATTATACTACCATTATAATACAAACAATATATTGTTTTATTGAAAATATTTATTAAAATAAATTCCATTTAAAAAATTTAAATTTATCATTAAAATTTAAAAAAACTATTATATTTATAAAAAATTAAAATAGTTATTTTATTATTATTATAGCATATATTTATTTGTATCATGATAAAATTTTTCTATATTTTCATTATATAATATATATAAAAATTATATTGGAATGATATAGGTGATTTAGAACTCTTAGTTTCAAATTAGTGACCCTTAAATTACAATTTTTCTGTATATAAAGTGTATGGGGGATGTTTGGGAGAGTTTAGATATTATTTGGTGTTTTTTACGGTTTTCTAAAGCAGTATGGTTGGTGCATGGTTTGGGAAAACGTTGCAACACCTACAATAAACTTCTCACTTTGATACAAGGGTTAAAGAGATGGTGTATGAGTGGTGCATGGTTTTTCTTAACTTTTCTAAAGACTAGGTGAACATGTGCTTTGTTTTAAAGAGGTATTTGGATTTACTAATATACATTTTAGAAACTATTCAAGCCATAGAGGTGGGTTTCATCCTTATTTAAGTGTCTTGTGCACAATTAGAACATTGTATTTCTTACCATGTGACAAAGTGTTCACATGTTAATTGTGAAATCCTTAAATTTTTGATCTCAAACATTTTGGTCTCTAAATACCTCTTGTATCCTTATATCTAACCCTAACTTGATATTCAATATTCTAAAATGATGATGAATCTTATCTCATCTATATAGAGGCGATCTTAATGATTATCTTGGTGATTTGAATATGCACTCCTAAGTTAAGTGATTGTTCTTGGTTTTTCATTATGGTTTATATTATATGTAAATCCCTATATCTCTCGGTTTCATAGATATAAATCATTTTTTGATATATCTATGATATTGGATGAAACATATTATTACATTTGTTCTTCTTAGTGAAAGGGTAAGAGATCTATGGCATGGTTTTGGAGATTAAAACTGTTTTAATGAACGTTTTTCTTCCATTCTTCATTGTCATCATAAAACATGTTATAGGTGGATTTTCTCTCAACACATCTATTTATAATATGAATTATTTGTTTTAAATTTATTTTTTAATTAGATTTTGATTTTAAATTGTTGTGTAAACCTTGGTCATAACCTTATCTTGTGAGGGTTTTGGAGTTCTTGGTGGAATTATCGAATTTTATAAAATCAGTTGTGTAGTGTGCCTAGATTTCTTGATTTTAGTATATGGATTTGAAAATTTTGTATTGATCGGTTGTGTTAATATGGTATAAATGAGATTTTACAATAAAATATGATTTCACTGAAATTTATTGAATTTGTTTTTTGAATATGTGGTTTCAATGAAATGTTTTTTTATTAAAATGGTTGTTTTGACATTGGGTTTTGGCATAATGGGTGTTTTTTATTAATAATTCATGGTGAATAAGGGGAAGTAGTATTACCAATAATTTTTGGGATAGATAAGGGTAATGAATCTCTCCCAATAAATGGTTCATTTTGGTTTGGATTTTTTAAATTATTACTCGCTACTAGCGAGTATATGGAGGTCCTAGTTTCATGCATATTGTGTTTTGTGGATATGTGAAATGTAATGTATTATGCCAAATAGAAATTGTGTAATGGTTCTAAAAGAATTGTTTGGATTCTTTCCTTGATAAAATAGAGTTTTTTGGAATAGTTTTTGAAATGATAAGTTTAATATTCTGATATAAATTGTTATATATTTTTTAAATAAACTTTTTTTGTAATGTGCTAGCATGTTCTATCATCATGGTGTGAGTAAGGAAGTCATTGGGGAAAATATAAAGTGTTTCATTAATCACCTATTTTTGGTACTTTGGTTATTTTGAATATTTTTTGTTTGGACAAGTTAAAAGGTAAATTATCACTCTTCTCATGTGGTTCTTTGTGATTCTTGTCATGGAGTTAGAGTTGGAACATGGAGTTGGTGTGTTTAGAGTCCCATGTTTCGATAGTTTTATATTTCATTGTGCACGTTGATATTTTAGGCTTCTGTTGTGGTACATGATTTTAATTTTGTTTTAATATCAATATTTTCATTTAGTTTCATTTCATTCATATCATGAATCATGCAGTGGATTATTTTTTCTGTTATGTTTAGTTAGTTACATTATTTTAAAAGAGAATATCATCCCCCTTGTCTTAATGAATCCAATGGAATTTTTTACTAGAATTTGGCGATTTGGGAATGATTTTTAAGTCCAAGTAATATTCTACTTCATTATCTAACCAAGGATGAGGGGTATTATGTTATAAGTGGTATCAGTCTGGGACATTCCAGTAATTATTTGTTGAATCAGTTGTATTAATATTGGTGTTTTCAATTGTCATTGTGGAGAAAGAGGTATTAGCCTAGAACATCCTTTGTGGAATAAGTGGTCAAATCCATGGTTGGTATTTTAATTTGTAGTGGTTGTTGGTCATGGAATTAAATTCATTCTATTCTATTCATTTTGTTAGGATGGTAGATAATATTAGGATTTCCAAAATTGAAATGTATTTCATAAAAGACGTAACTAGCCTCTTATGTTGAAATTCTTGATACCACGTAGTTGGGTACATATGTGTTTTTGAGACACTTATAAGAAATATAATATCATTTTCATGGGTTAATCCATTAATATGAAAACAGAATACATTAGAGGAATGAATTTATACTACATCTTTATATCTTATTCAGAGTAATTATTTGATATAATTTTTTGATTTTTGAAAAATGATAAAGTTTCTTTCAAATTATTGAGTTTGAAAATGATCATGGTGGTGGATTTTTTTGAAATGGTTTTATTCTCAAAATCTACTTAATTTTTTTGAAATATGGATAAATGTAGAAAATATTGATTTTGGAATGAAATGTTATGATATGGATGATTTTTAAATTATAAGCCTTCAGTAAAAAGATAGTGGCACTTATGATGTTTGATGAATTTCTAGGAAATTTCTTCTTGTATGCATTATTGAAACCAACTTGATGAAGCTGATAAGAATGCGGTTACACACGAGCCACAGGTGAACCAACTGCTACATATGAGTATTTCCAAATCATTTACAACTATGGATAGTGGGAACATGAAGGATAAACCAATATAGATAGATAATTCCATATAGTTACAAAAGAAGAACCAACCCATCATTCGGGGTGATTATGAACTAGTGAAGGCATAGGGGTGGAAGAATAGGATAAATTGTATCTTCAATTTCATTGGTATAATAACAGAGATGAAATTAAAGTTCGAGACTTATATGAAGGAGGATCATGAACTCAAGTGGTGGGATATAGTTCTTCAAGATAATTTACACCATATCCTAGCATGGGAGCATTTCTAAGAATTGTATGAAAAACAATTGAATCCCCATACGTTCAGAATTCAAATAATGATATGATTTTTTTATAATGAAGTAGGAAAAAATTTATTCCACTGATTATGTAGCTAAATTCATGATTTTAGTATGATTTTCACATATGGTTTCTACCAGTGTGTCCTGTAAATCTTCCTTCTTTAAATCAGGGCTGATGAAAGAGATTCACTCAATATTTTCTTCTCTACATAACATATTATATGGAGATAGGAAATAGAGAGATAAGGGTAGAAAGGGAAATATTTAGAGTGATGAGATAATAGATTATGTTGATACCCATGGGAAATGGTGGTTACTATAATTATGGGATCATGAGGAATTGGGAAACAAACATCCATGGTTGAAGTATGGCTCAAAATCAAACAGATGGATCTATGCAGATTCTTTCTAAAAAAAAGATCCAGTCATGATATATTCAATGTGACTTTTTCTCCACATTAAGATACAATGAACTAATACACATATATAATCCCATAACAGAAATTATATGGGGAATCTTCAACTTAATTACCATAGTTCTCCGAGTTTAGGTGTTCTAGATACTAATGATGCGTTATAAGAGTCAAATGATTCAACAATACAAGGGTAACATAATAAATATAATTAGTATAATAGATCTATCCATAGTGATTCTAGGAAAAATATGACTCTTCTATAAGAGAAATCTCAAAAGGGAAATAAAAAACAAACTATGGTGATGATGAAATTATATGGAGATGAATTGGTTATAGTGGATGACTAGTCTGGAACATCGACCATTAGAGGTACTATTCTTTTCAATTATACCCTAATGATATTGTTGTATGATAAGGGTGTATCCGTTCCCTTTTATTTATTTTTTTATTTTCTAAATTTGAAACTATATATAAATACATCTATGATAAAACTTGAAACTATTCCTAGTCAAATAGAACATCGATCATTCATATATAGAGCATGTTATGTAACTATTGATGGAGATGATTTGAAATTTTATTTATTAGTACTTCATGGGGATGTCACTGCTATAATAATTTGTATGTATATGTTTAAAACATTCAAGGATCACTTCGAGTGTTATATGGGAATGTTTAGTTTTACAATTGACGATAGTATAAAGCATATATTTTGAGGAGAAATGAATGTAATGGTTGGGAAAATATAAATTTTGCACCAATATTTAGGAAAAAATTATACCTGATATAAGTGTTGTCTTTTTAATCTATTGATGATAATGATAAAAATCACTTCCAATAGTGGTGGATGAGTCTCTAGAAGTGTTTCATGGAATTTTAGTAAGGTTACCACCTATAAGTGAAGTGTAGTTTTTAATTGATCTCATTCCAGGTACTAGTCCTATTTCCATTTTATCTTATTAGATGGACCCAAAATAATTAATGGAGTTAAAATTTTAGTTGGAATATATTGAAAGAAAATGGTGCATTCGGCCTATCACATATATTTGGGAGCCACTGATATTCTTTTTCAAAAATACATATAGTCCTCTTTGATTGTGTGTGGATTATTGTAAGTAGAACTACGTTAAAATAAATAATAAATATCTATTTCCATGCATTTATGTTCTATTTGATCAACTAAGGTTATCTCGGTGGATATCTATGATTGAATTACGATCATGATATCACCAGTTGCAGGTGTGTAACGAAGATATTTCAAAGACTGCATTTAGAAAACGATATTTCCAATATTAATTTGTGTAAATTCTTTTTTTTCTTATGAATACCCCATTGGTCATTATTGAATTGTTGAATTAGATATTTTTGATATATTTGGATTTATTCATGGTGGTTTTTATGGATGACATACTAGTGTATTCGAGGATATGTATTGAGTAAGAGAAATAGTTGGCGATAGTGTCGGGAATCATGAGGGATCATCTGTTGTATTCCAAATTATATGTGTGTGACTTTTGGATACAATAGGTACATTTCCATGGACATGTAATTTATGAAAGAGCCTTTATTATGGATGTAGAAAATATATAGGTTTTCATCTTCTTGAAACTGCTGAATAGCCACTTCGAGATATGCATATTTCTACGAAATGTTGGCTGTTGTTGCACTTTTTCATGATTCATCACAACTAGATTCACTTACGACAATTTTGATGAAGAATAATATTCCATTCCAATGGGATGTGTAATGTTGTATTTATTTTCAATAGAAAAAGGTTCTCCTTACATATGCACAAGTCATTAATTTTTTCTAATTAGGACAAGGATATGTGGTCTATTGTTATACTTTAGGATTATAGTGGATATGTGTTCCAATGTTGGTAGATCATGTTGTTTCTTATGAATCAACTCATTTACTATTTTATGATAAGAAATAACTAAAACTTGATTTGGAGTTAGAATTTTTTCCCCTGGCTTTGAAGACATAACATCAATATATCTTTGGTGAGTAATTTGGTATGTTCATGGATCATAATATCTTGAAATATATTTTCTCAAAATAATATTTGAATAAGAGACAATGAATATTTATGGAGTATATCCAAATGTTTGACATCTAATTGATGTATACATAGGGTAAAGGAAATCCGGGAGTGCATTCGTTGTAAAAAAATTCATATTACCAGTTGGGAAAAGAAGAATTAGATGAGTTGTAGGTGATATTGGGCCTAGTCGACAGGAACATGGATTGTGATGATTGAGGATATGTTGTGGTGTTTTTTCCAGTTTTGTGGGATCATGATTTTTTTATGATGGTTAAAAAGGCACCGATGTATGATAATTTAAATTATATTTAAAAAACATTATGATACATTTTGATATATGATGGAATTATATAGGCTAGTTTAAACCAAACTTAACATATTTTAAAAATAATGTTTCATGATTTAGACATCCAATAGAGGATTCTTCAGGATTTTCTGGTTTTCAATTATGGTTAATGTTTCCTAAACTATAGTTCTTGGATTTATTCATTGGTTGTAACCATGATTATTTATGTTAACACTAAATTTTATATAATATTAAATGGTTATATGTATTACAAACCATGTTAAGTAAGACATGGAATTTGAATCCTTTTGATTTTTCTTAATAATTTATCTTTTTAAATAACTAACAATATCCACTGGGTGAGTTTTCTGACCCAGCTAATAAGAGAAAAATGAAGTTTCAAGAAGACCATCGGTGTTATAATATAATGTTTCATACATGTAAAGTATGTTGGAATAATTATCTTGATAAAGTTATCACATAAATGGGAGGATGTTTATGATATAAAAAATAAGAACAAAGAGTATCAAATTCATGAAAAAAATGAAACATTTGGTTAGTAAAATAGATGAGACTAATGATTTACATAAGGTATCATCAGAGGTTGATTTTTTTAAATGTACAAAATATAGAAATTAAGAGAAAAATTATCATAAGGGGAAATATTCAAAAGGGTATCAACAAGGTTTTAAGAGTAATGTTTTTACTTTTTCTCTTGAATATACTTTGAATGACATGTGAAAGGAAGTAGGTATTAAGTGATAAGTTGATGAATCCTATTTAATGATTTATGAAGGAATTTGAAGGATTAAAATTATTATATATTGTAATTTCAGAATTATGTTGTAGATATATTTATGTCAATGTTATTATATTTACGGAATCATAGAACATTTAATGAGTTTTATGTAGTGGCTTTAATTCAATTATTTTGAATAATATGTTAAAAAATATTAACGAAATATAAAACAAATATATTATTTAGGTGATATTTTATGTAAAAAAAATAATTTATGGAAATATAACCATTAAAATGTTCTTATAGTTTTATAATAATTTTTTTAGATAGATATATTATTGATAATGTAAATTATACATTTTTGATAACCTTGGAACTGAATTGCTATTTTAGGACCAAGTGGTTTTTTTATCTTTGAGGGAGTTTATATTTTTTGGATTTATAGAATAAAATAAATAATGTATTATTTTATTTATGTAATTAGTAAAGAGTTAATTTTATGAATCCTTTGTGTTTTCATTATTGTTTTATTATTATTCAGGTTATTTTAATATTTAAATATAATTTATGATCACATTATTCAGTATTTTGATATGTGAAATTTAACACAAATTTATATTGTTTTAGGAATTAATGGTATGTTAATTTTGAAAAGTTAGGGACTGTATTTTAATTTTTTTTGATTTGTAATTTTTTTCAAACTTATTTGGATGTTTTTTAAGGAAAACATCTTGTGGAATGATTTAAATTGAACTTTGTGTACTCTAGTTTTATGTTAAAGAATGAATTATTGTTTTGGGTAGCCTATGAAAATCATTATGGTTTTGGTAAAAAATTAGATTGTGGAGGAATTAATTATCATTATTTTTTTGATCTTATGATATATTTGAATTTAATTTTTTTTCTTCAATAATGAAATATTTTTTGTGAATTTTCATTTCTTGAATTAACAGATGAAGTGGATATTGATCAAAGATCAACCGAAGGATAAAATTATACCTATGTTATAGAATGAAATAATATAATTTTTTTAATGATATATATGTTGATAGTAAAATAATTCTTCCACAATAATAAATGGATTATCATATAAAATGTTATTCTTGGACATTTAATTTTGATGAATCTATATTATTCTCACTAATAAAAGATTTATGGATTTATGGATGTTATATTTATCATGACTATATTCTCTATAACTATGTATTAGTTCTTTGGAAATAGTTTTATGATTTATTCATATAATTATCTTCACACCAATATTCTTCTTATCATGGAACAAAATTATTTTTTATTTTAAGTAACAATTCTCTTTCTCACTTCCCCTTTTCAAATTATGTTTTTCTATCCATTTGTACGATGTGAGATTTTAAACAAGTTATTTTTAAATATTAAAACTATAAATAAGGTTACGAAATATTGAGGGTGAATTTTAATTAGGATTTTATAATTTAACACTCCAAAAAATAAGATAAATGGATAGTAATGACGATATCTTTCTTAACTCAAAACACTGCACTATTAGATATATTGTGATATATTATAAAAGTATTATTTTAGCTTAGTCATTGAATTGGTGGGTATGGATATGAGTAAACAAATTATGAATTAAAATTTTTATTTAATTACTTTATTTAAAATTATTTATTAATTCAGATGAATTTGGATGACAATTTTTATTGAAATCTACTTATTCCACAAAATTCATTTTCTTTAAAAATGATTTTTAATGCATATTATAAATTAGAATTATATTTATTTTGTGTTACATCTATAAATTTTATTTTATAAAAAAGAAAAAAATTGACAATTGTATATCAAATTTAATGTAACATAAAATTTTGGAATTTTTATAAAATGATTGATTTTTCATTAATTAGTGATTAATACGGAATTTTTGTAAACTTTAATTTTATTCTTTAAATAAATTAATTCTATAATACCATTATATTTGTAATTCTTTCATAATTTACCATGTGAATATTTTATTTATAATAACCTCAATTAATTTATTTTAATCATTAATATTATTTATCTTATTATAAGTTGTTTTTTATTACCGAAAACACATTTTCTTGGAAATGGTTTTTAATTGTGTTTTACGTATATATATTAAATTTACTTTATATCACATCAAGACATTGGATATATATAAATTTGACAACATATTTGAATTAATAGGGTATAATTTATTAAATATGCCCCTTTATATTTTTTAATTATGAACAATAACTTTGGTAAATATTTTTCAACTCATTAAATGTAAAATAACGTTTAATCAAAGTTGTTAGGTAAAACAATTTATCTATAAAATGAATTAATTTCATTGGATGAGATAAATTAGGCAATATTATTCACAAATTATAATATATGGAATTCATTGGTTTTTTCCCTTTATAATGACATTTAGATTTTTTTATGTAAATAAAATATATAAACTCCACTCTCATGACAATAATATCTCTAAAAAATTTTCCTATCAAAAAAATAGAATTATTTTTGTTATAAGAATTTATTATAAATATTAATCAATTGTTTTATAATTATAATTTATTTTAATTTGTTTTAACAAAATAGTTACCATATATTTTAGACATAACGTCTATACTGAATTTAACAAATTAATAAAAAAATAAAATAAATGATTTTAAGAATATTTAAATTAATACAATTTTTATGAGTTGTTGAGTTATAAATTTTTTTTATATTAATATGATATATTATTTATATTTTAATGGTTTACAATTTAGTTCCATCTTTTTAATGGTGTCTTTAATTTCAAATTTTGTGAATAGTGTAAAAAATGACATTGATGATATTTTATATTAAATAATATTTTATTAAATTATTTAAAATACATAAAAATATTGAAATAGGAAAATTAGGGTTATTATTATCGTTAAATTTAATACATATACCATTAATGAGCAATTTGTAACCATATCTATAAAATTATAACCATTTAATGTCAAAAAATTCACTATCATGATTATGATTAAATCAATTAACAAAGTGGTTGAACCATGTGATATGGTTTAAAACACGACATAATCCTATTATAATGTTATTTATTTATTGGATTTAACACACATACCACTGTATCTACAAATATCTATCCATTTCAATGAATATTTATAAACAATGACTTCAATATATTTTAATATTTTAAGAAATTTCAAGAGTGCCCCTCCCATCACATATTTAAGGAAAACCTTCATTTATATTCATGACACCATATTTATCCACCTATATAGATAGAAACCTACCCATTTTTTCTAAAAACTTCTCTTTCCATGATTTATAGGTTTTTCCCTCTTAAAAATATCCTTCCAAGTGTCCCTACAAAATAATATAAATGATGCTTGTTGAAGAACATGTAATCATCTTACCCAAATTCATTCAATTATTTCTTCTTATAACTCATAGAGATAAGAGGTAGTCAAAAGAAACTAAAAATTCTGTATCCAAAATAATAAAAAATTGTTTTCAGGATTACAAAACCACCTTTATTCACCCTCTTTTTTATCAACTATGAAGTGAATGTAACGCTCGTGTGTACGTATGACTTAATGATCCCACATAGCGATACAATTCATTATCCATAAAAATAATTAACAGATTAATATTATTATGGGTATAATATCTATATATTATTCCATAATTGGTATCATGTAATTATAAAATCTTATATACCTCTTACCTTCTAATCGATTGGAAAATTATAACATCAATCATGAGTACATATGGACATCCCCCTCCATGAAGCGATGTGATTTGTTTTTCCATTATATATTACATACATGGTAATAAGGATATATATAATGAATATATATGATATAAATGATTTTATAATGACCCCTTGAGTATGAATTATTATTTTTGGTTCTTTTCATTCTATATGTTGAATAGTGAAAAATTGTTCATGTATACATATAGCTTGCCATCTCCATGAATGGTGTGATACATATTTATATCTTGAAATTATGGATGACTACAAATAATATTATATTACATATATATTATATCAATATAACTATTAAAATTATGTATATTATTTAAAAATTATCAAACTACAAGAACTAGAACTATTAAACTGAAATTCTCATGAATAACAAAACACCTAATGCTCAAAAACAATGATTTTAATAATGAATTTTTAAAAAATGTGTATTTAAATTTTAAAATTGGATTGTATATAATAATATATGTAAAAAATGAGTTTTTAGATAATTTATCTATTTAAAAAAATTATTTTATCAATTGATTGTGTTACAAGCAACACTGAGTTTAAACAATCCACAATACACTATTAAAATATTATTATTTAATGTGAGAGCTATAACATAGATGTTAAATTGGAAGGTATAGATATGATAATATAATTTATTAAATACATGAAAAATTTCTTATCAAATATAAATATATTTAAAAATTCTTTTTAATTGATTACTTTATTTTTGTAATGTTATTCTATGATCAAGAAATACATCTTCTTCATGAAAGATATTTTTTTGTGAGAAATTATTACAATTAATTTTATACAAATTATAAATTATATTAAAAAAATAATATCATTTTTGAAATTAATATTTAAAAATTATCTTAATATTAGTATTTTAGAGTTCTTAAATGATTGGTTTTTCTGTGAATAGTGAAAATTCAATTAAAACTGTATTTTTGTTTCAAACATTTATAAAGTAAAATTTTACTTCAAATGAATTAAAAGAAAAATTTGTCATATTATATTATTTATAATCCAATTATGTTAATTATTTTAATTTTTAGGGTTTAATTTTGTATAAATAAAATTTATAATTAATTTTGGGATTTTTTCAAAATCTCATTTTCAATGGGTTTTACAAATATCTAAAATAATTAAAATATATTAATTATTAGAATTGAATTATATGAAATGAAATTTATTTTTGGTTTCCAAAATTGAAAATTATTCCGAGATAATTTCTTTTATATTTTTTTGAAGAAGATAAATTTTTACTGAATAATGAAAATTTAAATTTTTATGAAGCATTGTATCATTAATTATTTCTCAAAGATATATATATAATATAAAAAATTAAATAAACATTATTAAATTATTAATTATGAAAACATAATAAAAATATTATACATAAGTAACCAAAAAAATTCTTGTATTCACTGCTAAATACGAAATACATTTTCACATTCAACACAACACCTTTGCAGTACTGGAAAAGTAAAACTTGGTACAAGAATGAAAATATTTAATATGGAATAAGTCCAATGAAAAAAAATTTATTATAAATTAAATAAAAAATATTATTTTTTGGTTATACATGATTGAGTTATATAACATGTATATTATACAAATGTTTGTATAATGCTTTTATGAGGATGAAAATGGAATATATCATATTAAAAAAAATTAATGGAATATATATGTCAAATTAATTATTTAAATTTTATAGTTTCAAATTTTGAGCATAATAATCACATTTTTTTTATTTTTTAATATTAGTTTTTATATACAAGCATTAAATTCTGGGACAACTCTAACATGACATTTATTTAACTTTTTTAAAAATATAATAAATTATTTTCAAAATGATAAATATATATATATATATATATAATTTTAAATAATTAGTATTTTCAATGAATTTTATTTATCTATATGACATTTTATGGATGTTTTAAATAATTATATTCAAAATAACCTGTTTTTATTGATATATTTATGCTTAAATTAAATTAATAGTCCTTATTTATAAAATAATGATATTTTATCAAAATAATAGTATATGAAATTATTTCAAATTAAATAATTTATTTATTATGAATAATTTGATATTATATGGTCCATAATTTAATAAAATTTTCATTTATGATCAATGTTCCACTTTATAAATAAAAAACATTATCCTTTAATATTGAAAGGTTTATTACCGTAGTTAGAATTAAATTTTGATAACTAAGGTCAATCAAAAAGACATGGTTTAAAATGAAATCATGAAATGCTTAAATTATATTGGTGGATGATATAAATACCATATATGATATTAAATTAAAAAATAATGGTTATTGGGAGTTATTGAGCTCTATAATTATCTCATTAAATTTTAATTGTTTTTATAAAATTCCAAAAGTATACCTCACCTAAATTTTATAAGGGAACCTCCAACTTCACTTATTTACAACACCTTGACACTTATGTACAAAACAATACCTTATAAAATGATCTATACACATTCTAGATGATTCTATCATAAAAAAATTATAACCCTAGATAATTTAAGAGAATATCTAAAGGGGTTCTTTCCATGAAGAGGTAATCTTTTTTAATCTTATTTAACTTCCCAAAATCTATAGGATTTTTTCATAAAATAATAACTTCAGTATATTTCATATTAAAAAATTTAATTATGATTATGAAAATATCATTTTAATCCATATTTCTCATCAAATAATAGGTGAATGTAACCCTCATGCATACATATGGCTTACCATGTCTATATAGAAACACAAATCATTTTTTTGGCACCATATTTTATGGATGGGTACTATGGTGGGTTTAATTTTCAGATAAGATATTTTATAAAAACATTATACATATTTATTAATAATACCATTTCAACCATCTTACCATCCAATACTTTGGGAAACAACATCATCACTAATGCTTACGTATTGACTACCACCGCTAAGAATTAATGCAATTATTTGTTCATTTTTATTTTACATGGATCTTAATGAGGATTATTTTTATGAATACATATAATATATATGTTAAAATTATTATTCTTTATATTTTAAATATTATTTAAATTTCATTAATTCCATCAGTTAAAAAATGGAAATATTATTTTGGCGTACGTACGCCACACCTTCTCCATAAATGGAGTAATTAATTTTTAAATCTATACTTATAATGCATAAATATAAATATGTATATAAATTTAATTTAATTTATTATTATTTTTATAATTATATTACATATGGATCCATGGTTAAAGTAGAGGGCGTGGGACAGTCCAAACGAAACACACTTAGAAGACGAAGCAATCATCACCAAGAATAATGATTTTAATAAGAAATCATTAATAAACATGTGATAATTTGTCATAAATAAATCATAAATGGTATTATATATATTAATATAGTTGTGTAATAAATTAATAATAAATTCATATTTGTTATACAATATAATATAATGTGAATGAAAAAAGGTGAGACTTGTGGGAAGTGAATTTTTCTTCCCATTAATTTCTATTAGGCACATGCCGTATTTTCTACTTATTTAATTTATATGGTGTGTATAATGAACCTGACATAATTTTTGGATAAATATTTCTAATATTATGGTGATTTTTATGTTATCTAATAATATTTATTTCATGGGTATTATGATTAAAATGTTACCAAAGCCGTAAGTGATTTATGTTTCAATCTAATTTTTATCCGGATTGTTTATACATGAATTAAATTCACTACTAGAAAGGCTACCATTCCCAACACTTCTATACCAATAGTTCAAATGAACCATTGGTATAGATGTCCTTTGCCAATTTTTTATTGAAACCATTGTTAATGGTGTGGTTAGGGAAGGTTTTTCCAATGGTTTGAAGAAACCATTGGGAAATCCATACTTTTACCAACTATTTTTAATAAACTTTGGGAAATCCATTCTTTTCCCAATAGTTTTTATAACCATTGGTAACCAACCCCCCCCCCCCCCCAATTTACTAAAATATAACCCCCCGACTCCTAGAAGCACCCCATTTCCAGAACCCCATTACAGACTCCCAAAAGTCACCGACCAGGTGAACCTCTTCCATCTGATCAGCTGTAACTCCCCCATTCAGGTTAGACTCCTTTAACCTCTTCTCGTATTAGATAATGATATCCCTCTATTCTCAAAATTTCTCAAATTAGTTCACTGTTTACAAATATCACGTCGTTTTCCCTATTTCTATGGATTTTGGAAAATTTTATGATTCCCTACTCCCATCACAAATTGTGTACTCAAATCACTACATCAATGTACCCATTGTATATTTAATGTTTTCATTGAAAATATACATTCATAAGGTCATGTTTTATTTCTTGTGTTCTAATTATAAAGATTCATAGTTCTTTTATTAATCTCAATGCTACAAATATTACAGCTTCATGTATATGAACTCATAAGAAATTGTTTGTAATATTTTTCCATAGTATTTCATGAAAATCACTCCTTTCATTAATGTAATGTCAAACATGAATATCTTATGCATCTTCATATTTTTACACTATGTGTGTTACATAACAAGTATGAATGATGTTTCAATAAAATCATTATATACATGAAATGACACATTGTTCACTTATCCTTCGCACAATAGAACATATAGAGTATCTTCTTCAACATTGAAAAATAGTATGCGGTCCCTAATTATTTTTTACAGAAGAAATAAGAAATAATTAACCATACATTCAAATGTTATTTATGAATAAATTATATACAAAGTGATCTCTTAGTGAGACCTCTCCTTCTCCCATGTAGTACTTATTCCTTCTTCATAAAACTAATTCACAGAAAACCCTTTTAGATTTTTTCTCCGGAACCATTTAAAATGAATTTATATTTTTTATTTGTCGAGTTAATTTGTCATACTATTATATTAAAATGTTATATAAATATACTCGATAGTTATAAACCTCTTGGTGGTCACCTACATGAATTGTATCTCACACATTGTTCGAGATAAAATTGGAAGCAATCTGTTTAATACTTATGATGACTCCAATGGCTCAATTATCAAAGTTGATTATGAACCTGAAGTTTTGGTGGGTAATATTTAGAATCATACAGCCATGTTCTCACCTACATGTTTTACCTACATCATTCAAACTGTGTATCCTAGTACTTACCTTCAAACCACCATAAATCATCTATTTATTTATGTTTTTTTATAAAAATGTTCTTTCTATATTTTTTTGGGTTACACATTAGTTATCTGTTTCTAATTACTTTCGTATTTTTTTCATTATAAGAAATGTCACCCACTGAAGAGATGAGGTGGAAAAAGATGACAAAAAATAATTGTCGCATGACACAGATGGGAATTCCTCCACTCATCAATGTTGTGAGTATTTTATTTCAAATATATATATTTCAATAACTTATAATATCATGTGTTTACATTTGTGTAAATTTTTTTTATAGGATCCACCCCCTAGAAGAGAGATATCAGATGAGGAGCCTGATATTTCTCCCAATAAAGAGGCTGGTGGTAGGAGGGGGTTGTGTCAAAGTTAGATGATCATCTAGTGGACTTAGTACTGAGGCCAGTGGTATGAGGGCTCGTGGTGTGAGAGTAAGACGATCCACTGGTCATAACTGATTAGACTTTTCGCATACCACAAATGTATCTTCTAAACCCCATTTTGATCCTGGTGTGTCCTTAGGGAGACACGAGATATTTTTCCATTCAATTTTTACACTACCAGTTGGTCAGGCATTTGTGCGATTATCTTTTGCTTCTAGTTTATTATCTCTGAGAAATTATATTCCACCTTCTTCAACCCCTGCTCTGACATAGTATGTGGCTGAGGAGTATACACTGAGGGACACTCCACCTACACAAGATATTCCTTCAGATTCTGCACATCTAGTGATGCCCATTTATCGGACTACCAAATGTATATTTATATTACTCAAACAAATTTTTATATCAAAATTTATTTTTATTATAACTTGTATAGTTAATTTTTTCATTAATAACATATTCATATATTGATAGGTGGTGGGTGAGGGGGCATACTTACTTTCGTGCAGTACGTAACCATGAGACACAATTAATGGTTGAATACAATGATGAAGGATAGATGGTTAATAAATCTGGGTAGGAATTTTGGGGTTTTTTGGTGATGCTAGCCATATACTCTGACTTCATTTCGGTCAGCCCTCTCTCAAGGAGGCATCTTCCCCACAAAGTCAAGGATAATACGTGGGAACCAATATGGGTAAAAAATATAAGGCCCCAGCCTTAAACATTACTTAATCTTGAGTTATTACAAGATTACACATTGTGGATCTTTTCAGGTTTAGAGTTTTAGAGAATGAGATCATAAAACTTGCATTACATTCCACATTTAAACAAAGCGGTTACATAAAAGATAGTATTCATGTTTCACATCAATGGAAAAATATTTAAAATAAAACATGGATTCTTTCTTGACACTTCCTTGACAATATCATCATATCATGTACCATTCCCTCGACCTGTGAAAAACATTTCAAAAACATGGGATGAGCATAAAAAGCCCAGTAAGGGTTAAAAAAATATGGAAATGAAACATGAGTTCATATATACATAAGAATGAAATCATAATTTACCCATAAAACATAAGCACTTTAACATACCTCATAAAATCATGAATAAATCATAGAAATCATAATACATAAAGGTAACTTGAGGCATTCATAACATTCTTACGTAGGGAGTAACCCTCTTGGTTATGTTTGGAATACCCATCACAATATATTCCCTAAATCATTTCGGAGAAACCTTAACGTTTAACTCCTACGCGTTACCCAATGCATTGGAGAGCTATATCGGGCCCACCCACCGTTATTTTATCACAGAACCACTCGTCTTCATAAAAATCCCCAAGAACCATAACATAATCGTATCACATAAAACATGCATAAAGGAAACATTGCATTTACACATTTCAATCACAAGATATCAATACAACACATTGATATAATAAAAACTTTATGAAAACCATTTTCAATACCAAAATAAGAGAAAAGTAAAACATTGTATTTATTTTTCATTCAAAAAAAGTTATGGCCTGTAGAGGAAGCCGAAACACAAATAATGGTCACGGCGGCGGAGAAGTCGTTGTCGCCGCATATGTACAACAAAAAAACAATCCCTTTTGTCATTTACTAAACTATTCGTATAAAAAGATTCCTTTTGAATAAACATAAACGTCAAAGGGGTTTATACACTGTATAAAAGAATGTTGTGTATAAAACTTAATATGCCTCAATGAAAGGAGATTGAGACGAAGTCCCTTACCTCAGGTCCAACATGACTTGATCGTTCTTTAACCTCCGGAATAATAAACTTGAGTTAATTTCTACATTCTTTAGAACCTTTTTCAAGTTCATTATTCCTTTTATAACACTTATTACCATGTCATGAACACTATGTAATTATTTAAGTTAATAATGGTCGTTTTGTGGATCATTAGTACTTGAGTCAAAAATAAACTCTTTATAATTACAAGTTGTTCATGTGGTAAAATATCCATTATATCTAGAATTATATTCATGATTTAGATATAATATATAACATATATATCCAGTATATCCATTCATTTATAATATTACATAACATTTAGAGGTAAGAAATGAAATGCACCGTTCATTGAGACGGTAAGCCGTACATACGCATGAACGCTACTTTCATTTCTATTTCGTATTTAATGGAATGAAATAATAATGAAATAAAGATATATTATAATTCCCATATAATATCATATATAATATCATTAACTCTATCCTTTATACATCCCACATATGGCATTAACGAATCAAATCACTTTGAGGGGGCGGTAGTCTGCACTTCTTAAATGAAGATATCGCGTTTACCCATAATGGAAACCACAAAGGTATGACATAAATGAAAAATAAAAAAGCTTAAGGAAAACATAAACATATAATATATAATATATAAATATAGTGTCATCTTAATGGCCACCTTTGAAAGTGTTAGAAGAATATTGAACAATCATCGTTTCGTGAGGCAGAAATTTGTCATCCATGGAAAAAGTATGCTCATTAACCATTAGACGTAGGTGTGTGTAAGTGTAGATCTAATCCTTATTATAAAAACATCTTAGTATATGGAAGATACTGGTGTTGTTACAAAATAAATGAAAAAAAAGAGTTTAGGGGGTTGGAAATGCAAAATAAAACAAAAGAGCATTAGAGAAGACTTTACCTTTGAATGGGGTAACTCCTTTTGGTTTGAACCAAAAGGGTTTCTTGAAAATCTTCCTTCCTAAGGTAAACCTTCTAGGATGAGGAGAGGGATGTGGAGAGACAAAATGGGCTGATATTGTCTGATCCAAAGTCTTGAGAGGTGTGGGTAAGGTGGTAGAGGTGGGGGCCTTTTATAAGAGGAGATGAGGGGAACTCTTGGAAAGGTATAAAATGTTACTTTATTTTCAAATGAGTTTCGGATTTTAATGGTCTCAAATTGATTTGTTTTGAGGATAATTTGATAAGGGTTCTAAATATACTCATCCAATAGGTCTTTGACAAGTTTATGTCTTAGATTTTACAATATCATTTCATTTTATTTAAATCGCTCATTAATGAGGTAATCACTACATCATCATGATGTCATAAATAATTTAATTTATTTAATGTCTAAAAATTATAAAAAAACTACTATGATGTAGGAAATCGTTTTATCTTTCCAATAACTATTTATAGTCCCATAGATCATTTATTTAGACAAAATTAAAAATGTTTTACTCAGGTGATACATTCTTTGTTATATTTAACTTTCATTAAAAATAAAAAGATAAAAAGTCATTATCACACAAATGTAATTCCATGGGGTCCCTAAGTTCGGAACAAGGCATAAATGGTTGGAAGTGATACAACCAGTATCATTAGGAAAGATGTTGGGGTCATTTGTTATTATAATGATATTATTTTATTATCCTTAACTACCAGATTACTAATTAATCAAGATAATTAAAGATAATTACTGTCGTTACAATTCATAATGTCCAAAAACAAAAGAGCCTTGATTAGATAATTTGGATCTTATAATTCCAAATATTTAATCCATTTTACCAAATTCCAAACATAGAAATTTCAATAATTAATTTAAATATAATTCCCATTGTCAAAACAAATAGCGGGTTTTTTAGAAATAATATCAATGAAACATTTGGCACTTTTTATTCTCAATTCCAAAGTGAAATTAATCCCAATGACCACCATTTGATTAAATGGTAAAAATATATTCTATTTAAACTTTAAAACCAATTAAAAAAAATAATCTAACCATATAATTAAATTTGATGAAAATACATTTTTCATTTAAAATGCAGTATTTTTCACTATTCCTTAAAAAATGAACATTGTTAGAAAAATACCAAAAAATTATCCAATGTAAAATTAAATGTCCCAATCACAAATAATATGTTTATTTTTGACAAATAGTGCTTATAAAATTGTCAAAATGTTGATTTAAAATGGTTTTCCATCAAAAGGTAGTAAAACAATCTTTTAAAAATATTAGTGTATTCCATGCTTATGATTGGATTTATTCTCATTTTAAGCATCTAAAAACTATATAATTCATGAATAGACATATATAAGAATATATATTATTCATTACTTACTTGGGATGTTACATCCTTCCCCCCTTTAGAAAATTTCATCCCCACAATTTATTTACTTATCGAATAAGTGGGGGTATTTATCCCTCATTGCATTTTCATATTCCCATGTTGCCTCTTCAATCATGTGGTTTTTACACAAAACCTTTACTGGATGAATCAACTTATTCCGCAAAACTTTCTCCCTGTGGTCAAGAATCTGGACAGGTTTTTTCTCATAAGATAGATTCTCTTCCAGCTAAACTACCTCTGGACTGAAAACATGAGATGGATCTGGTATGTACATCCTTAACATTGAAACATGAAAAAAATTGTGTACCTGAGATAAACTCAGAGGTAAAGCCACTCGGTATGCAACTGATCCAACTCTCTCCAGAATTTCATATGGTCCAATGAACCTTGGACTCAACTTTCCTTTCTTACCAAATCGTATCACACTTTTCCATGGGGAAACTTTGAGAAAAACATGATCACCTACCTCAAAAGAGAGATCCTACCTCCTGTTGTCCACATAACTCTTCTGCCTACTGTGAGCTGTTCTCATGTGTTTCTGTATCAGCTGAACTTTTTATGCCAACTCTTTTACCAATTCTTGTCCCATCAACTTCCTTTCACCCACTTCATCCCAGATAGCTGGAGTTCAACATCGCTTCCAATATATTTCCTCAAATGGTGCCATCTGTATACTAGAATGAAAACTGATATTATAAAAAAACTCAACCAAAAAAAGATGTTGGTCCCAACTTCCCTGATAATCCATCGAACAAGAACATAGCATATCCTCCAAAGTCTGAATTGTTCGTTCTGACTGCCCATCTGATTGAGGATGAAAAGTTGTACTAAAATTTAATTCAGTACCCAATGACTTCTGAAGGCCTTTCCAAAAGTTAGAAGTAAACCTGGGATCACGATCAGATACAATGGAGAGAGGAACACCATGTAACCTGACTATACCTTTAAGATACAAATAGGAAAGTTGTTCTAGGGAAAAAGTATCTCGTATAGCAAGGAAATATGAAGATTTAGTCAAGAGATCAATAATATCCCATATTGCATTATTACCTCGAGGTGTCTTCGTCAATCCCACAACGAAGTCCATGGATATATTCTCTCATTTCCACTCTGGTACTGGTAAAGGCTGAATCATCCCTTTCAATAAATGTAACTCTGATTTTACTTGTTGTCAAGTCACACACTTCACAGTAAAATCAGCAATATCCCTTTTCATTTTGTCCCACCAGTAATATTCCTAAAGATCTCTATACATTTTAGTACTGCATGGATGAACTGAAAATGGAGAACTATGTGCTTCACATAACAACTCTCTCTTAAACTGTGAATCACAAGGCACACACAATATTTTCCAAAATTTCAAAACACAATCATTATCAATGTTGAATTTAGGCAACTTACCCTTCTGAACCAGCTCTACCTTTTTCTGCAACTCACTGTCTTGCTTCTGTGCTTGCTTAATTTGGTCTGATAGATAATATTTCACTAATACCTGAAACAAAACAGAAGGAAATACTGAACCAACAACTTCTATTCCAATGTTTATCAAATCCTTAACCAAAGGATCACGTTCCAAACACAACATTGTTAATGAAAAATTACTTTTTCAACTCAAAGAATCAGCCACTTTATTTTCTTTTCCCGGATGGTAATAAATTGTACAATCATAATCCTTGATTAATTCTATCCATCTCCTCTGTCTCATGTTCAATTATTTCTGAGTGAATATATACTTTAAACTTTTGTTATCAGTATATATTTCACACTTTACTCCATACAAATGATGCCTCCAAAATTTTAAATCGAAAACAACAACAACTAATTCCAAAACATGTGTATGGTAATTTAACTCATGAGTTTTCAACTGTCATAAAGCATAAGCAATTACCTGATCATTCTGTATTAGGACGCAACCAAGTCCTTTCAATGAAGCATCACAGTAGATAACAAACTCACCCTTCCTGAAAGGTAGTGCCAAAACTGGAGCATTCACCAATCTTCTTTTCAGTTCTTAAAAACAATCATCACATTCTTTTTTCTACATAAACATAACACCCTTCTGAGTTAACTTAGTCATTGGACTAGATAACTGTGAAACTTTTCTAACAAACCTTCGTTTTAAGCCTGCCAAACCAAGGATTCTACGAATCTCAGTTACATTTGTGGGTCTTGGTCATTCTTCCACAACCTTTTTTTTGCAGGATCAACAGTTATCCCTTCTTTCGAAACAATGTGACCATGGAAAGAAATTTGTTGCAACCAAAACTCACACTTGCTGAATTTCCCATACAATTTCTTTTCTTTTATGGTTTGAAAAATAACCCTCAAATGTCTTTCATGATCCTATTTACTTTTAGAAAACACCAAAATATCATCAATGAAAACAACCACAAAATTATTCAAGAACTCATGGAAAATTCTATTGATAAGGTCCATGAATACAGCAGGTGCATTGGTTAGCACAAAAGGCATTACTAAAAATTCATAATGGCCATATCTTGTTCGAAACCCGATCTTTGGAATATCTTCTTCCTTTACCTTCAACTGATGGTACCCTGATCTCAGGTCCATCTTTGAAAAAAAATGAGCTCCCTAGAGCTGATCAAACAAATCATCGATATGAGGCAAAGGATATTTGTTCTTAACCGTGATGTTATTCAAGGCTCTATAATCAATGGAAAGTCTCATTGAACCATCTTTCTTTTTAACAAATAAAACAAGAGGACCCCATGGTGATGTTCTAGGTCTAATGAAACCTTTCTCTAATAAATCTTGCAATTTCTCTTTCAACTCTAAAATTTCAGTTTGAGCCATTCGATAAGGGGGTTTTGAAATCGGATTAGCATCAGGAACTAAGTCAATGATAAATTCAACTTCCGGATCAGGTATTATTCCTGGAAACTCATTAGGAAAAACATTAGGATACTCATTTAACACCAGCACATCATTAATCTGAACAGTTCCCTTGTTTTCAATGATATGTGCGAGGTAACATTCATTTAAATCTTTTATATGTTTTTGGGCCTCTTGATATGTTATCAATAGTAAGGGTTCATTCTTGTACAAAAACTAAAAGTATTTCTGAAAAGAAACTTATTTAGCTCTACAGTCAATCTTATCATGGTAAATAGAGAGCCAATCTATACCCAGGATAACATCAAACTCTACTAGAGGTAAAACAATAAGGTTTGCAAGTATGTTCTTTCCACGGATAAGGATAGGAAGATACTTATAAATTATTTTTGCCTCAACATTTCCCCCAAGTGTTTTTACCACATGTTCCAGAGTCATTTCTTGAGATGGTATTCCCATTTTACTGGAAAAGTTTTCAGAGATGAAATAATGTGTAGACCCCAAATCAAACACCACACTGGAATAATCTGAAAAAATAAAAAAAGTACCTGATACAACTTCATTTGATGGACCAATATCTGCTGAAGTAGTTACAAAGGATTTCACCACCTCTTTCTGCTTGCAATCTAACTGGTTCCCATCACTTGAGCTCTTTGTAGGACACTCATTTTCATAGTGACCCATCTCATTGCACTTAAAACATTTCACTAACAGTAAATCAAAATTTTTCTTACCATCACCCTAATATTTTTCAGTGCAATCACGAGCCTTATGTCCCATCTTACCATATCAGTAGCACTTTCTAGAATTCAAAAGACATTCCCCAGCATTCCTTTTACCACATTTATCAGAAACTGGAAACATAGTTTTCTTATCATCAGACGTTTTTGAAGAATTCGTTCCTTTCTCTTGCCACCTCAGTATCTTCTTCTGCTAGTTTTTATAGAACACTTGATCATCGAAAAACTCCATTTCCACCTTCTCAGCACATCAAACAAGCTTTTCATAACTCTTGAACTCGTGAGAAGATAAATACCTTCGATATTTTGGCTTTAATATTGAGTAAAAATGATTGATTTTACTATCAAGGTCTCGGAAAAAATTTGGAGCATAACTTGCCAATCGAGTGAACCTTTCTTCATAAGCAGCCGCTGAGTCTTCCTCTTAACTCAATTCCAGCAATTGTTTTTCCATCCTAAGTCGAAGAGCCTTAGGAAAATACTTCTCAAGAAACATACCTTTGATTTCATCTCATTCGAGAGCATTAATCTCATCAGCATTCCTGATATTTTTAACCATTGACCACCATTGATTTGCTTCACCCTCCAAACAGTAAATAGAAAGACTAACCTTTTGATTGTATGAACACCCCATGACATAGAATATCTTCTCCAGTGATTTAATCCACCCTTCAGCTAGCACAGGGTCAGATGATCCTCTAAATGATGGGGGATGTTGCCTCATGAAATGTTCCACCACTGACATGTTCTTCTACGATTTATCTGGCTGATCTTGTGCATGGATACCACCACCATTTATTGCTTGAGTCAACTACTCCATTATTGCAACAAACTGTTCAGTTCCAATTCTGACCATATCAGGATGCTGATTCTGAAGGTCATTTCCTTCTGTATGCCTTCCTAGCACTGCTTCCCTGTTTCCTCTGCGGAAAACCATTCTGAAAAAATATGTCTTATATGATGAAATATAATAATCTTCAAATGCTATATAATTTAAATTTTATGATAAAAAAATATTTTTGGATATTAATTTAATAGAATTCTAACTCTTAATGTTATCTAAACCGACCATTGATACCAACTATAAGGCCCCAGCCTTAAACATTACTTAATATTGAGTTATTACAAGATTACACATTGTGGATCTTTTCAGGTTTAGAGTTTTAGAAAATTAGATCATAAAACTTACATTACATTCCACATTTAAACAAAGTGGTTATATAAAAGATAGTATTCATTTTTACCATCAACGGAAAAATATTTAAAATAAAACATGGATTCTTTCTTCACACTTCCTTGACACTATCATCATATAATGTACCATTCCCTCGACCTGTGAAAAACATTTCAAAAACATGGGATGATCATAAAAATCTCATTAAGGGTTAAAAAAATATGGAAAGGAAACATTAGTTCATATATACATAAGAATGAAATCATACTTTACCCAGAAAACATAATCACTTTAACATACCTCATCAAATCATGAATAAATCATAGAAATCATAAGACATAAAGGTAACTTGAGGTATTCATAACATTCTTACGTTGGGAGTAACCCTCTTAGTTACGTTTGGAATACCCATCACAGTATATTCCATAAATATCTTTGGAGAAACCTTAATGTTTAACTCCTTCGCGTTACCCAATGCATTGAAGAGCTATATCGGGCTCACCCACCCTTAGTTTATCACAGAACCACCCATCTTCATAACAATGCCCAAGAACCATAAAATAATCGTATCACATAAAACATGCATAAAAAACATAGAATTTCCACATTTCAATCACAAGATATCAATAGGAACACATTGATATAATAAAAACATTATGAAAACCATTTCAATTCCAAAATAAAAGAAGCGTAAAAAATGGTATTTATTTTTCATTCAAAAAAAGCTATGGCTTATAGAGGAAGCCAAAACACAAATAATGGCCACGGTGGTGGAGAAGTCGTTGTCGCCGCATACGGATGAAAATAAAAAATTCCCTTTTGTCGTTTAGTAAATTCTTCGTATAAAAATATTACTTTTGAATAAACATAAAATTAAAAGGGTTTTATACACCGTATAAAAGAAAGTTGTGTATAAAACGTAATATGCCTCAATGAAAGGAGATTGAGACGAAGTCCCTTACCTTGGGTCTGACTTGACTTGATCGTTCATTAACCTCTTGAATAATAAACTTGAGATAATTTCTACTTTCTTGAGAACCTTTTTCAAGTTCATTATTCCTTTTATTTCACTTATTACCATGTCATGAACATTATGTGTTTATTTAAGTTAATAATGGTCGTTTTGTGGGTCATTGGTACTTGAGTCAAAAATAAACTCTTTATAATTACAAGTTGTTTATGTGGTAAAATATCCATTATATTCAAAATTATATTCATGATATAGATATAATAGATATAATATATATCCATTATATGCATGAATTTATAATATTACATAACATTTAGAGGTAATAAATGAAATTCACCATTCATGGAGACGGTAAGTCGTACGTACGCATGAACGCTACTTTCATTTCTATTTCGTATTTAATGGAATGAAATTATAATGACATTAAGGTATATTATAATTCCAGTATAATATCATATATAATATCATTAACTCTATCCTTTATATATCCCACATATGGAAGTAACGAATCAAATCACTTTGAGGGGGTGGTAGTCCGCACTTCCTAAAATGAAGATATCGCGTTTACCCATAATAGAAACCATAAAGGTATGATATAAATGAAAAATACAGAAGCATAAAGAAAACATAATCATATTATATATCACATATAAATATAGTGACATCTTAATGTCCAAATTTTAAGGTGTTAGAAGAATATTGAACAATCATCATTTCGTGAGGCAGAAATTCGCCATCCACGGAAATAGTATGCTCATTAACCATTAGATGTAGGTGTGTGTAAGTGTAGCTATAATAATTATTATAAAAACATCCAAGTATATGTATGATACTAGTGTTGTTACAAAATAAATGAATAAAAAGATTTTAGGGGGTTGGAGAAGCAAAATAAAACAACAGAGCATTAGAGAAGACTTTACCTTTGAATCGGGTAACTCTCTTTGGTTTGAACCAAAAGGGTTTCTTAAAGAGCTTCCTGTCTAAGGTAAAGCTTCTATGATGAGGAGAGGGATGTGGAGAGACAAAATTATCAGATCGTTTCCGAGCCAAAGGCTTGAGAGTTGTGGGTAAGGAGGTAGAGGTGGGGGCCTTTTATAAGAGGAGAGGAGGGGCACTCTTGGGAAGGTATAAAATGTTACTTTATTTTCATATGAGTTTCGGATTTTAATGGTCCAACCATGATGTGTTTCGAGGATAAGGTGATAAGGGTTAGAAATATACTCATACAAGAGGTCTTTGAAAAGTGTATGTCTTAGAATTTACATTAACTTTTCATTTTTTTTAAATCGTTCATTAATGAGGTAATCGCTGCATCATCATGATGTCATAAATAATTTAATTTATTTAATGTGTAAAAATTATAGAAAATACACTATTATGTAGGAAATATATTTATCATTCCAATGACTATTTATATTCCAATATATCATTTATTTAGACAAAATAAAAAATGTTTTACTCAGGTGATACATTCTTTGTTATATTTAACTTTAAAAATAAAAAGATAAAAAGTCATTATCACACAAATGTGATTCCATGGGGTCCCCAAGTGTGGAACAAGGCATAACATGGTAGGCCATTACATAAACAGCAGAATTAGGACACATGTTGTTGTCATTTGTTCTTATTATGATATTATTTTATTATCCCTAACTACCAGATTACTAATTAATCAAGATAATTAAAGATAATTACCGTCATTACTATTCATAATGTCCAAAAACAAAAGAGTCTTGATTACATAATTTAGACGTTCTGATTCCAAATATTTAATCCATTTTACCAAATTCCAAACACATAAATTGCAATAATTAATTTAAAAATAATTCCCGTTGTCAAAACAAATAGCGGGTTTTTTAGAAATAATATCAATAACAATTGTGGCACTTGTTTATGCCCAATTCCAAAGTGAAATTAATACCAACGACCACCACTGGATTGAATGGTAAAAATATATTCTATTTACACTTTAAAACCAATTAAAAAGATAATCTAACCATATAATTAAATTAGATGAAAATGTAGTTTTGATGTAAAATGCAGTATTTTTCACTATTCATTAAAAAATAAACAATGTCGGAAAATTACCAAAAAATTATCCAATGTAAATTTCAATGTACCAATCATAAATAATATGTTTATTTTGAAAAATAGTTCTTATAAAATTGTCATAATGTTGATTTAAAAATGGTTTCCATCAAAAGGTAGTAAAACAATCTTTTAAAAATATTAGTTTATTCGATGCTTAAGATTGGATTTATTCTCATTTTAAGCCTCTAAAACACTATATAATTCATGAATAGATATAGATAAGAATATATATTATTCATTACTTACTTGGGATGTTACAAAAAATCTATTATATTTACTGTAGTTTTTTTTGGTATTTATATGAATTCATATATTGGGTGTCTTCTTTGGTTTAACTTCCCTGATGGCATAGGTGCATGACCAGCACGTTTAAAGGAACTAGTGGAGATTTGGAGAGATTATAAGAATGAGTTGTATACTGGCTAGTGTGATAGAGTGGGCATGGAGTTGGAGACAATACCTATCATGGATAACTACCTGATAGAGCAACATCGCTAAATGAATACCCATTAGGCGACTGCCAAATTTAAAGTATTAATCCTATTTGAGTTATTTAAATGACCATTTTCAAATTTTTCATTAATATTTTCTTATTAATTATTAAGAATTATTTTTGAATCTTTTAAAACAAACAAAAAAAACATTTATTCAAAGCAATACCTCCACACTTTGTCGTGCACTACAGAGTTAGATCATGAGAGGCAGCTGGTACGATATAGTGGTCCATAATGTTTCATTTGGACATGCCCTTTTTATTATTTCCTATATAAATTATGTGGTTTATTTAATATTGAATATATGATTATACTTGAACTTTATATTGTTTCAATTTCATTATAGAAGCACAAATTAAATATTAAAGGACGTCTCCCTGGAGCAAAATTGTTTTTCTTGTGTAGAAGGGAAAACGATGGAACTGCGATTAATGAACTGACACATGAAAAGATTGTATGTTTTAATTAGTTTATTTCAAATTTTAATATCTATTTTGAAATTTTAATAATCTATTAATATTTTTAATATACAGATTTAAACACCCTTGATGCCAAGGAGCCTAACAATTTAGGGCCACACAATCATTTATATCAGGTTTTGGGAGATGAGCACTATGGTCGAGTACGCTGATGACCTAGTAAGAATATAGTCCTGAAGAGGTATTGTTCATATCCAGGTATCCATTCTAGTACCACCGAGTTGGAAGAGGTCAAGGAGCATGCAAGACAGTCTGATAAAAGGGACACATAGTTGGAAGAATTGGTTCAAATGAGGGAGAAAAAATTTATGAAACATATCAAAGATTTGACTTCATCACTTCCAACAGAGGCCAGCATGGCTTGTTAAACATATTTGTCATTGATGGGTGGATTATACAATGCACCAAGTGGATGTTCTAGTGGCGGTCGAGTTGATGACATTCCTGGTGATGACGAGGATGCTAAAGGGGATGAGGGAGAGGATGAGGATGAGGATGATGGTGAGGATGGGGCTGAGGGAGAGGATGGGGATGAGGATGAGCAAGGGGATGATGATGAGGATGACTACGAGGATAGATATGGTGGTGAGAATGAGGCTAATGATGACAGTGGTGATGGTGATGGTGATCAGGGAAAGATTGATCCATTACATTTTTGAATTCTATATAACGCTTTATTTTTTAACCTGGTTTTTCACTCTGGCATGGATATTTTTTAATTCAGTATAAATCTTTATTTTTGACCAAATATGGAAGCCTAATGCTATTATAATTGTTTATGGTGCTTCTGGGGCTTGTTCAGAGCTCGAAACTCCAGTCGGCATAGAATAACACTATGCCTCACAGTTAGTGAAAAATTTATGTCTGTCCCACAAGGTATCTACCAACAATATAAAGCTATATACTTGAATAAATGTGCATGATTTTACCTAATTATTCACTAGGGGATGCACATTGTGCACAATTTATATAGTTTTAGTATAATATATTATCACTATTGTTGCATGATTTGCCTAACTAGAATATAGAAAACTGACCAAACGCTTTCAAATTGTGTTAATACTTTATTAAAACAATCCTTGAGTCATATGTGCAGTGTATGAGTCAACCCCACCTCAATCAAAGGCACAGTGTGGCCGGTATCACTCAAAGTGTCTCTGTTTATATTAAAATGGACACCCTTTTCTGTAAAAACAACAGGCATACGGAAAACTAACCAAATGTATTTGGATTATGTTGATACATTAGGAAAATGATATATGGGTCATATATGATGTGTGCTGATCAACCCCACCTCAATCCATGGCACGGTGTGGTTGGTACCATTCAAAGTGTGTCACTTTTATTTGAAATGGACAAAATTTTATGTGAAAATAAAAACCAGTATACGGAAAACACACCAAACATATTCAGATTTTGTTGATACTTTATCACAATGATCCATGGGGAATTTGTGACTTTTATGAGTCAACCCTGCTTAAATACAAGGAATTGTGTGGCCGGTACCACTAAAAGTATCTCACATTTATTTGAAATGGACCAGATTTTATGTGAAAGCAACAACTAACATATAGAAAACCGATCAAACACATTCAAATTGTGTTGATACTTTTGAACAATAATACACTGTTCATTTGTGATGGGTAAGAGTCATATCTTCCTCAATCTGAGATACGGTGTTTCCGGTATCACTCAAAGTGTCTCACTTTGATTTGAAATAGACAACATTTTATGTGAAAACAATAATTGACAGACGAAAAACATACCAAATTTATTTGGTTTGTGTTGATACTTTTAGAAAATGATCCAATGGTCATTTGAGACGTGTACAAGACAACCCCGCCTCAATCCATGGCACGGTGTGGCCAGTATTACTCAAAATGTCTCTCTTTTGTTTAAAATGACCACCCTTTTAAGTAAAAACAACTGAAAAATGGAAAACTGACCAAACATATTCAGATTGTCTTGATACATTAACACAAAAATCCATGGGTCATTCGTGTGGTGTACAAGTAGGTGACACATAATTTAGATGTGCGGTTTGTGCAGCATGGCTGAATCTATTTTTTTCAGGTGTTTGGCGCGTATGAAAAGCCTGCGTGTGGTGGTAAAAACAGACCGAACAACCCCATAATGCCATTAAATCATATGATAATAAACGGTGGGTGAACTGTGAAATTTTTGGTTATACAAAACATCAATTGAAGGTGTCGTGTGACCGCGGTGGCCGAAAAGAAACTCTACAAGTTGTAAATGGCCAACACATGCATTTAACAGTCAAATTCATACCGAACGACATCAGAATGACTTTTAATGAAACGAAAAACACCCTAATTATTATTCATTAGGTGTGTGAGGAGACCACATGTCATTCAGACACGCGGTTTGCACGACATAATAGAATATGTGTATTTTAGGTGTTTAGTGTGCTTAAAAAGCATGCTTGGGATAGACAAAACCATCCAAATGACCTCAGAATGCCAATAAATCGGACGACAGCAAAGGGAAGGTGAATTGTGAAATGGTCGGCCAAACAGTAGATCAATCGGAGGTGTCGTGTGTGCACAGTGGCCGAAAAATTACTCTGTGTGTCGTAAATTTCCAAAACATGTGTTTTACGGTCAAATAAATACACAAAGACATCAGAATAACTTTAAACAACACAAAAACACTATAATTATTATTCATGAGGATTATGAGAAGACGAAAAATCATTCAGATGGGCGGTTTGCGCAGCACGACAGAATATGTGTTTTTTAGGCGTCTAGTGTGCGTGAAAAGCAGGCGATGTGTAGTAAAAACAAGATAAACGACCTCAGAATTCCATGAAATCAAATGAAAACAATGGGTAGGTGAACTATGAAATGGTTGGCAAGACGACATTTCAATCAGAGGTGTCGTGTGACCGTGGTGGCCGAAAACGCACTCTGCATGTCGTAAATGGCCAAATCATGCGTTTAACGGTCAAATGCATACCGAAAGAAATTATAATTACATGAAATCACACAAAACAACCTAATTTTTATTCGTGAGGTGTATGAGGATATATAACATCATTCCAACATGTGGTTTTCACGACATGACTGAATATGTGTTTTGTAGGTGTTTACCGTGCTTGAAAGGCGTGCGTGGGGTGGTCAGAACTGGCTGAAAGACCTCAGAATTCCATGAAATTAGATGAAAATAAAGGGTGGGTGAATTTTGAAATAGATGGACATATGACACATAAATCAGAGGTGTCATGTGACTGAGATCGCCGAAAACACCCTCCGTGCATCGTAAAGGGCCAAAACATGCGTTTAACAGTCAAATGCATACCGAACGACATCGGAATGACTTGAAATCACACGAAAACACCCTAATTATTATTAATGATTGGTAAAAGGAGAAGGAACTTCATTAGAATGTGTGGTTTTCACGACATGATAGAATATATATTTTTTAGGTGTTTGGGGTGCTTGAAAAGCGTGCGTGGGGTGTTCAAAATATGCAGAATGACCTTGGAATGCCATAAAATCAGACGAAAACAAAGGGTGAGTGAACTGTGAAATGATCGGCCAGAAGCACATCAATCAAAGGAGTCGTGTGAATGCGGTGGCCAAAAATGCACTCTATATGTCATAAATGGCCTAAACATGCGTTTAATGGTCAAATTCATACCGAACAACATCAGAATGACTTGAAAACACACAAAGCACCCTAATTTTTATTTTTGAGTTGTACAAGGAGACGACATGTCATTTGGACGTGCAGTTTGTGCGGTATGACTGAATATGTATCTTTTTGGTGATTTGCTTGCTTGAAAAGCATGTGTGGGGTGGTCAAAACTGTCCGAACAACCTCGGAATGCCACGAAATAAGATGAAAACAGAGGGTGGATGAAATTTGAGATGGTCGGCCAGATGGCATGTCAATCGGAGGTGTTGTGTGACCCCAAGGGCCAAAAACGTACTATAAGTGTCGTAAATGGCCAAAACATGTGTTTTATAGTCAAATGTATACCCAAAGACATCATAATTACTTGAAATCACATGAAAACACCCTAATTATTATTAGTGAGGTGTAAAGGGAGATGACACGTTATTCGAACACACAGTTTGTGCGGCACAACTGAATATGTGTTTTTTTGGTGTTTGGCTTGTTTGAAAAGCATAGGTGGGGTGGTCAAAACTGACAGAATGACATCAGAATTACATGAAATCAAATAACATCAAAGGGTTGGAGAATTGTAAAATGGTCAGCTAGACATCACGTCAATCGGAGGTGTCGTTTTACCGCGGTGGCCGAAAACACACTATGTGTGTCGTAAATGGCCAAAACATGCATTTAACGGTCAAATGCATGCTGAACGACATCTGAATGACCTGAAATCACACAAAACACCCTAATTATTATTAGCGAGGTGTATGGGGAGACGACATGTCCTTCAGACATGTGGTTTGTGCAGCACGACTGAATATGTGTTTTTTAGGTGTTTGGTGCTCTTAGAAAGCAGGCGTGGGGTGGTCAAAACCGGCCGAACGTCATCAGAATGCAATGAAATTAGATGAAAATAATGGGTGGGTAAATTGTGGAATTTTCAGCTAGAAGTCACTTCAATCAGATGTGTCGTGTGACTTCGATGGCCAAAAACACATTATGTGTGTCGTAATTGGACAAACATGCGTCTATCAGTCAAATGCATACCGAACAATATCAGAATAAATTTAAATCACACAAAAACACCATAATTTTTATTCCTGACATGTAAGAGGAGATGAAATGTCATTCGGATGCACGGTTTGTGTGACACGACTTTATATGTGTTTTTCCGATGTTTAGCACGCTTGAAAAACATGCATGGGGTGGTAAAAACCAGTCAAACGACCTCATAATTCCATAAAATTAGACAACATAAAATGGCGGGTTAATTGTGAAATGGTCGGCCAGATGACATATCAATCGGAAGAGTCGTGTGACCACAGTGGCCAAAAATGCACTCGGCATGTCGTAAAAAGCCAAAACATGTGTTTTACAGTCAAATACATACCCAACGACATCAGAATGAATTGAAATCAAACTAAAACACTGTAATTATTATTTTTAAGGTGTACAAGGAGACGCAACATCTTTCAGATGTGAGGTGTGCGCGATGCAGTTGAATATGTGCTTTTTATGTGTTTAGCGCGCTTGAAAAGCATGTGTGGGTGGTCAAAACCAGCCGAACAACCTTGGACTTCCATGAAATCAGATGAAAATAAAGGCTGGGTGAATTGTGAAATGGTCGGCTATACGACATGTCAATCAGAAGTGTCGTCTGACTATGGTGGCCAAAAACTCACTCCGCTTGTCGTAAATGGACAAAACATGTGTTTAACTATCAAATGCATACCAAACATCATCGGAATGAATTTAAATCATAGGAAAACACCCTAATTATTATTCATGGGGTGTATGAGGAGATAACATGTCATTCGGATGTGTGGTTTTTACAACACACCTGAATATGGGTTTTTAGGTGTTTGTTGCACTTGAAAAGCGTGTGTTGGGTGGTCGAAACTGGCCAAATAACATCAGAATGCATTCAAATTAGATGACAAAAAAGGGTGGGTGAAATGTGAAATAGTCGGACTGATAACACATCAATAAGTGGTGTCGTGTTATTGCGGTGGTTGAAAACACAATCCACAAGTCTTAAATGTCCAAAACATGCATTTTATAGTCAAATACATAACGAACTATATCAGAATGACATGAAATGAAATGGAAACACCCTAATTATTATTCTTGAGGTATACAAAAAGATGAAAGATTATTCGAAGGTTTTGATACTTTAGAACAATGATCCATGGATCATTTGTGACGGGTACGATTCAACCCCACCTCAATTCGAGGCATGGTGTGACCGGTATCACTCAAAGTATCTCACTTTTGTTTGAAATGGGCAACATTTTAAGTGAAAACAACAACTGGCATATGGAAAATCTTCACAAGGCTATACATATATTATTTAAATTGAGGAATATAAAATAAAATATGGTCTATTGGTCAAACATTATTAGAATAAAATATTCACATTGCATATATTGAAACACAATGGGTCATAATATATATAGAAAAACATGAATTATATTAGTAATGAGTCTAAACATCCCATCAAGAACATTAACCAACACTCATTTTCTAATTCTCAATCACGGTTCATTCATTCCATACAATAACATTAACGAAATAAATATCATATAGTTATTTCATATGAATCCATTGAAAAATCAAGCATACCATATAAAAAATTTGTCAACAAGACTACACATAGATTCTGAATATATAAGTTTTAAAGTCTCATAAAAATACCCCAATGGTGAGGAATACATATGGTGACACCATAGCCCCATAGATCACCTTAATCCCATCCTCAAACAGTGGGCTCTAGGACAAAACCAAAGTACCTTTGGGAACCCAATACCAATGTCTTAATTGAATATTCACACCCACTATCCAAGATAGGGATTCATCTCACATCACACGCAGGAGAGAAAATTACAATTAGCCACATACCCCCTTATTCTAATTGAAAAGTCTATAAAAAAATGTTGGTTATTCCGGTAACCCATCTCATATGTCGATATTGGCCAATGATTCCCACTAACTCATCAGGAACCACTTATACATGGACACATAATCCTTAGAGGAATATAAACATCCCATGTGATTCTTATAAATCATCCTAGATCTAAGAACATGACTGCTACCATTGTCTATCTTATGGGTATCATGATCTTGCCCACTCCACCCTAGTTTTTCGGTTGGTTTTAAGATACTCAACCCAAGACCATGACTAATCATCTCATGTGTTTCCTATAACATGTAGATTTTTTCTCTAGTGTGTATTGGTTTTATTGTTTGACTGAGGAAAGAATTATAAATTTTTAATACTATCATGTGTGTTGGTGTTGTGGTTTGGGTGAGGAATGAATTCTAAATTTTCAATACTCTTATGGGTGTTATTGCATTTCCTATAACATTTTGGCATTTTCTCTAATGGGTGTTATTGCATTTTAATTTTTTAATTTTTTAATTTCTAAATTCTGGAAGGAATTCCTAATTTGGAATACTTTGGACTGTGATTTTGTATTGGTGTTGTTGTAGTTCTGTTGAGGGGGAGGTGTGTTACTGTGTTGGTGTGGAGCTGTGTTGTAGTTCTGGAGAGCGGAGATGGTCTTGCTGTTGTGCAGTTGAGAAAATGTATACCAAAGGGTTTGCAAAAATGTTGGTATAGATTCTATAATATAACTATTCCAACGGTTTTATTATAACCATCGGTATAGATTTATACCAATAGTTTTAACAAAACCATTGGTATAGACTTATGGCTTCCCATATCCACTCTATACCAATGGTTTGCAACTGTTGGTATAATTGCAATGCACATATACCAACTGTTTCAAAAACAATTGGAATATGTTATATTTAATACACATATTCCAAAAGTTTGTATAAAACCATTGGTATACCATCTATTTTGACATCTATACCAACGGTTTTCACAGAACCGTTGGTATAGGCCTATTGTCACTACTTACATGGCCACGATTGAGGGAACCGTTGGTATACTATATACCAACGGTTTCCAGCCCTTTAACAATGGTTTTGAACCATGGGTAATGTGTAAAATTCTAGTAGTGATTAGTGTAAATTATATGATCTTTATCTAATGAATCCATTTTACATTATTATCCTCATTATATTTCCTATTAATACATTTATTCCATTAATTTTCCTCAATTTAATTATTTAAGTGATCAAATAGTGTTTTAATTGAAATCAACTTTAATTATCTCATCATTCTAAAATTATTATTCCAATATATACTTATTTTATAAAAATATATTAATGATTCAAGGAATATCATATGATTTTTAATTAATTTTTTATATTTTTTTGAGTTTTTATCATATTTTTTATATAAAATATTAAATATTAATTTTGAATGATGTACTTCTTGAGTTTTTATTAAAAAAATATGAAGGAATTGTTTTTTTATCATATAAATCATGAACAAAATTTACCACCACAATAAAACCTAATTCATTTAATGATTGAAATACATATTTATAGGTTTATTTTCAAATAATATATTCACATTATTTTGTGTGATTTTTTTAGATTTTGAAAAATAATTTCTAAATATTGATGGATATTTTCCGAAGGATGTTTTTAATAATATTTAAATGTTATATATATATTAATATAAAGCAGAAACCCTTGATTATAATTATTCTTTAATAGGGATAAGACACAAGGATACAATCATTATTCTTTCCTACCATGTAGTATTATTTATCTGAAAAAATATGAAAATCATTAACATAGGTTACGATGTGAAAAAATGTTTATGAAAAACATTATTCCATGGGTTATGATATAAATAATGTTTTCTAATATTTTTGAAAACATATATATGATTTTAATTATGTTATTGGATGGACCTAAATCTCTCTCTAATTCATTGGGTAAATTGTTATATTTGACGGGATAAACATGGGAAATAAGTATATGTTCTTGATAATCTATGGGAAATAGGGGTTATTCTTATTCCATGGTCATGGCAGTTATCCTTGAAATATGTAATGGTTTATATAGTTATTATTATGCAACTAAAAAATCTTTATGGCATGAAAAATTGGTTAGTGATTGATTTATAATGACTCCTCAATCATATTACTCATGTGTTTTGAAATGTCAATGTTTATTCAATAAAATATGTTTATTATCATTGCCCAATTGTGTATGAACATTATAAGTTATGGAAATGATATGATACCTTTATTATTATATTATGATTTTAGATGATTATTGATTTATATATTACATGTTTACCCTTATTGGTCCTCTGATCTCACCATTTTCTTATGTTTCATTTCTCCATGATATGATGAGAATTTTTATTAGGGTATGCCTATAAAGAGTGATATGAAGCGGGATATTTATGGGAGATATTGAAGATATTTCACAAAGTAAAAATATTATATACATTTTATACAAATAATCTAAACCATCGTAGTTATGGAATGAATCCTAATTTTTGGAATTGAATATTAAAAAAAATAGCTATAATATTTATGTAAGAAAATTTGGGTTGTAATAATTAGTATCAGAGTAGGGATAAGACCATATTTTGAGGGTAGGGTTAGAAAATTTTTATGAAAACACTAGGGATAAGTTTCCTTCAACAAAAGATTCCAAGGTTATTGTAATGAACCGTAACTACATAGGTTAATCATAATACGTCCTCAAGTAATGTGTTAATATTGAGATAATATATAAATTATTTTATATAATTATGAAAATTTTCTAACATTAATATTGTTTCTCACAGTATTGTTTTTTAATTTAGTTATTGGACTGAACTAGGAAGGTTCATGGTAATGTTGAATGTTGTGAAAAATTGAATTATTATCCTTATGAGAAAAGAAATTAAATAGGATCTGTAATGTGAAACCTTATTATTATTCCTAATTAGATACCTCATTATAAAATTAAAAATCTAAATGTGGGTAAGTTTACTAAGACAACGAATAATAGAATGATTTAGTTTCATAAGGTCCATAGAGGAAAGGCATTTCATGTTCTAACATATCTATAATATTGGAAGAAGAAGTCAAATAAATGACTTCAAGGGATGATAAAATTTTTTGAGTGTGGAAAATAATGACATAAAGAATGTAAAATCATAGTAAAAATAAACAAATCTATTAACACAATGGATGATAATAATCATATCCCTTTAGTATAATATATGGTTGGATGGTTTAAATGTGGAATATATGGGAATTATTCAAATTGATATCCTATATAGAAATCTTGAGAGGAGAATCCGGTAGGTTATATGAGTAATGGTTTTACCCAGGACGATTAAGCTAAACTGAATGAAATATAAAAGGAATGAGAATTTTTAAAATAGTTTTTAACAATCTTTATTGTGTTAAATGTAAGAATAAAGAATAAATTGAGGTTGATGAATCTTAATATATGATTCATATTTAATGTTCATGGAAATAATTTTTATGAAATAAGATTATGAGTTCTAGATAATATATTAATATTGATGTGGGATTATTAAAGTGTTTAGTATTTCTATTCAATAATTATGTTGTATAAGTGCATTACTAATAAAATTCTTGTTATAAATATCCTGAAACATCTAATTATTTTTTTTATTAGGTATTATGTAAGGTTATGAGAACTTAATTTGAATGGAGATAATAAAAAAGAGATTTGATTTAGTGGTTAGGTGATATTCTTAGGGAATACATGATTGTGGGAAAATAGAATCCTTAATATGTGTGATATGTTGAGTTAAAAAAATTATGTTTGGATAAAGATATGATTGACATGGATAGTATTGGTTAATTTATAAATGGTTATTAATTTTAGAAAAAATTGATTTATGTAATTTTTTATGAATTTTATTGCATATTTGGATTTATGGAATATATTTAATAGTCTGTAAAATTATTTTAAGTATAAGAATATTCTTAATTTTTGTAAGCATATATGTTTTTTAGTGAGTTTAACATAAATTTTATTGTTAGAATCATGGGTTTATATGTTTATGATTGATCAAAGATTCCAAGGAATAAACATCCCCATTTTAAATTTTTTAGGTGATACTATTTTGATACTCAAGTATGGTTAAAATAAAATTTAGGGTTGGTATATGATTTATATTATATTGATTATATACTATTTGATAGTGGTATATAGAAAATATTAATGTTTGAAATTTTATTCATTGAAAACTTTATATTTTTATAAATATTAATTTCCATGTGAAGGATTCCCTTCTAGCTAAATATCAAAATTTATTCATGATATTTTTCTAAATTTTAAATATGTTGTAAAATTATATAGTGATTTTTCTTATTTATTAATGTTATTTACTAACACAATTTATTAAGATTATATATATGTAACCTTAATGTTTAACATATGATTTAACATGAATACTTAATTGGGATGAATGTAACTAAATTTTTTAAAATGTAAGATAAAAGGCATTGGATCCACATTGACCTTAAAACTTTCATTAAATTTGTTTTTTTAATGTTATTTGGGATATAGGGTAATTTACTATAATTATAAATGTGGTACCATTTTTGTTATTCTTGAAAAATTTGTGTTAGATATAACATAAATGTTTTATTCATTATATTAACTACTGTTAAGCATTTTTAGATTTGGTTAACTTCATAATACATGATGAATATCTTGACATACCAATTCTATATATTAAATATTGATTTTAGTGCTTCATGCATAAAATAAAATCATCTTGAATACACATTATTTTGGAAAAAAGGAAATAATATTGTAAAAATGTTTTAAATGATGGAATTATAACAACATAGTAAGTATATCACCTTATATTATTAGTGTATATGGAATATGAATAACTAAAAAATGGGAAAAGGATCGTAGGAGAAAAAATGTTTCCTAAAACCTTCTAATTTTATGATCATTTAACACCTCACTAATTCATGGTTTTTATGTTTTATTATTTTTTCCTGTAAGTTTTATCCAAAACTAAATATCAGTCCTTAGACATTATGTTTCACTTCTGTGTACATTCTTCACTTCCCATTGATGTTATCCCATTTTGAAAGAGTGTTTTGTAGTGACCTTCATACATCCTTTTCTATCTTTTAATGTGATGTTTCATAAACTATTTTAAAGATGTGGTTTTTTATAAATGAATTTTAAAATATCAAAACATGGATTATAGAGAACAAAATACTACTCTAAGGATAATATTTTTTCAAGTATGGGATTACTTCACACCCTGAGATTTTATATAATATTTCTCTTTAAATAATTTTTAACAGATCGTGATTCATGCAACAGTATGTTTAAATGAACGTGGTACACTATTAGAATATTATTATTTAATGTGATAGTTATACCATATCTATTGAATTATTCTGTATAAATGTGATTAAATATTTTTTGATATATATAAAATTTATAAATAAATATTAATATGTTTCTAAATTCTTAGTAAATAATTACCTAATTTTTAGTAATTTTATGTCAATCCCTATAAATATTTATTCATAAAGAATGATGTTAATTATTATTTTGAGAAAATATAATAATAAATTTGTTGAAGATATAAAAATTTAATTTAATCAAAAAATATCAATTTTTAAATTAAACAATTAAAAGTATATACAATTTAATTTTTTAATTATTCCGAAATGAATAATTTTCCTGTGAATAGTGAAAAATAATGAATTTTATTGAAATAAATATTTTCCATTCAAACATTTAGAAAGTAAAAAATAATTTCTAAAAAATCATCGAAATAAAATTATTTCTATTATATAAGTAAAAATACAATTTTGTTAGTTAAAATCAACATATTGGTTCAATTTAGTATTAAACAAATTATATATAAATAGGCATTTCTATAAAATCTTATTTTAATTGCATTTTATGAATTAATATTAAAATTAAAGTCTATCTCTTATAGGAATTGAAATTTATGAAATTTGATTTATATTTGGATTCATCAAGTAAAATGTCTCCAGTTATTACTTTTTTATGTTTTCCTAAATAAGAAAAAATTTAATGAATAGTAAAAAATATAGTTTTTATAACATATGATATTTTTTATATTAAAAATCCATAAAAATTATATTATGAATTGATTTAAAACTATTTAATGAATCATTTATGAAGAAAAACTAAAAATATAAAAAATAATTAATTCATAATAATAGAATTTATTACACTATATATCTGAAAAAAATTTATGGGCCAATGGAAAGATTGCATAGTGCTGGAAAAGTGAAATTCGGTACAGTGAAGATAATATTTTTGATGAAATAATTAAATGATATCATTTTTTATTAAATGATATATATTTTATATTTTTTATATTTTTTCTTGATAAACTTTACATTTATATAACATCTCTTTAATACAAATGTTTGTTCAATGTGCAAGGCTAAAAAAGTCAAAAAAATATTAAATAATTTTTCAGGACATAAATATAATTAAAATTATTATTGAATGACTATAAATAAAAATTACTACAATAATAAACATAATTTAATTATTTTAAATTATTTATGATTTTTTGGTGTTATATTAATACATTAAATTCCAACACAACATTGATTCTTCATTTATTTAATTATTAGAAAAATAAAATGAGTGATTTTAAAAATACTAAAACTAATATATTCTTAATTAATTAATGTATTCCTTTAATTTTATATCTATGTGACATGTTATTTAATATATAAATTATATTGTTATAAATTTAATTTTTCATTGGTGTATTTAAATTTTAATTAAATGGATTGGGTAAAAATTGAAAATATTGATATTTAATTAGAATAATATTTTAATAAATTATTTAAAAAAATAAAATCCTGAAATAATTTATATTGGATATGATATTTTAGAAAATAGAATAAATTTTCAATTTATGAGAATAATTTCACCTTATAAGTAAAACATTTAAACCATTAATATTAAAGATGTTGTTATTTTAATTAAAATTAAAATTGGTTAACCACAGATCAATCAAAACGATATTGTTTAAAATGAAATCAGAGAATTACTAAATTATATTGGAAATTTTTATTTGAACGCTGGCCTATCTTAAAATCCACATAAATGTTCATTTTGAATCATTTGGATCAATAATATTTTTATTATATTTTAATATTTTATGAAATTCCAAAAGTGCCCCTCATCTCAATTATAAAAGGGTTCCTCCTCGCTATCTTTTTTACCCCCCCATGAGCCTTGTACATAAACCAAACCATAAAATTACCATCTAAAAATCCCAATTCTCATTATATAGGTGTTCATATTCATAAAATACAAACCCTAAATCCCTTTAATGAATATCTATTAGAGTTGTTTCCATGAAGATGTGATCACCTTAACTAATCACTATCGTTTATACTCTACATTACCTCCCCAAAATCAATATAAATTTTCATAATATTATATATTATGTATCCTAAATTTTCTGAATTTTTATTATGATTATTAAAATATCATTATATACTATATTTCCAAAAAAATGAAAATTGAATGTATCTCTTAAGGGTACGTATGGATTACCGCCCCCATGTAGTGATACAAATCATTTTCCACCACCATTTGTTTGGAAAGGTATTATGAGGGGTTTAATATTAAAATTATATATTCATAAAATAATTACACAGGTTTAATAATAACATCATGTTTACATTCATACAATTTAATCATTTTTGAAATGATAATGTCCCACATGTGTCCGTGTGGACTAACACCTCGACGCAACAATGAGATTCATTATTAATTTATATTTTACATGGATGGAAATAAAGATGAATTTGATGAATATATATTATCTCTATAATATAAAAATTATTTCCAAAATGTAAATTCTTCTTTACCATTATTTCATTTCATCATTCTAAACATTGAAAATGTGTTTATGCATTCATACGACCAACCGTCTCCTTAATTATTATAATTCATTTTTCTATCTCTAATTCATATGAATGATTATAAATATTTATATAATGAATATTATTTATGTTTATAACATGACTAAAATTCAATAGATTATAAAACGATGGTCAATGTATAAGTAATAGGATTTCCAAACCAAAACTTGCATGGAGGATTATTTAATTATCAACTAGTATAGTGATTTTAATAAATATTTATTAAAAAATATGTGATAAAATGTCATAAATAAATCATATATGGTTTAATAGATATAAATATGGTTATTTAAAAAATTATTAATAAATTAACATTATTAAATAGGATAATTTAATGTGAGTCGGGATCTAGGAGACTTGTGGTCAGGGATTTTTGTCTCATATTTGTTTTCTTCGGTCACATTCCATATTCACCACTCGATTATTTTATGTGGTCTATATACTACCCATGATAGAATTTGTGATACTTAATGAAAATTAAATAGTTATTTAAACATATATCTAATGTTATTTCATTCACTGGGATGAATATTAATATTTTACAAATCAATAAGAATTATAACATCCTAACCTGACTAACCATTAAACCGGTAGACAAAAGGGTCACCACATTGCTTCAAGCATGCCTCACAATAATTCAGAGCATCCCACTATATGAGAGGGTCTAAAGATGTAATATTGGGGATAATATACCCTCATGATCATATTATCAGAGTTTTATATAAAAATAAAAATACAACATACAACGATGGAATAAGTAATAAACGAAAGTCGGAGTAGTGGAAGAGTTAAAAAACTGAATATAGAAGTTAGAAAATGAAAATATAAAACAATGAATGCATGTCATTGTAATTATACATAAACTAAATCATTATAAATAAAACATGATACACGATATAAGGTAGTTCAATAATAATGAAAATAAGTAGAATCCTCAAGGTAAATCTCCTTGAGAATCTTGATCTTCAGCTTAATCCAATGTTAATAAGACCCTTCCATAGGAAAAACAAATCCAACGAGAATCTATAGTCACAAAAACATGATATCTTCTTCGGTTACCGAGTGAAATAGCATCCTGAGAAGGGTGTCAGGTAAAAATCCCAAAAACTCACAACCCAAAGTGTCAACAACTAGATACATTCCATTATTATAAACTAAAGTAGTTTAATGCTAAACATACTAAAAATTAGGGCTGAATAAAAAAATTCTAATCAACATTGGTTCTAATAGGACAACGGGATGACTCTACCTACTTCGTTCCCTGTCCAAAATGATGACAAGATTAGTAAATAAATGTATATAGTAATAATATATATATAGTGTTGTTAATTATTTAATCTAACTATATGAACCATGTATGGGAAGATGTAAGTGGCCATATACTTGGAATACTTGGTGCTAGTTGGATCAGGTTGTAACTCAAACATCCACTACTACACTAAATCATCATATAATCTCCCAAAAAAATATAATCCGTACATATCATAAAAATTGAGAGACTCTGTGATCATCATTCAAGATTATGAACACTTCATCATGTCAATACTCAAATTCATGAGTGTTAGTCATGTCAACACACAACAAGGGATGTGACATGTTATACCCTTCACCGAAATAGTATCACTTCCTTGAAATGCCATTCTTATCACCCTATATAAGAGAGTGTGTTTACTACATGCTCAAAAGAACCCCTTCCATCATTCCATATCCTATATCAATGTGAAATAATATTTATTATATTATCCATAATGCATTACCTCTCAGTATTTACATTTATTAATACCAATTAAAACTGAGGGAATCATAATTATAAAAAATCATACTATCCATTATTCTTTAATTATAAAATTTTATGTGGTTATATGAAAAAATTAAATTAAATTTCAACTAATCCATTAATTTTATTCATGGAAATCAAGACATCATGAACAATCCATTCAAATTTATGTATTCCATTTAAGTAATCAAAACATGAAATATCATTTTACCAGACTCAGTGGGAACTAAAAAGGTACCATGGCCTAAAAGGGGAATACTGACACGAGAAATCTGACATAAAAATAAATCAATGATCTTATAAAGAACCTGATTCATTTTTCATTTAGAATTTAGTGGTAAAATAAAATCAATTTATAATATGGGACAATAAAGTAGAAGGGTATTTTGTTCATTACAACTTTATTCAAATGGAGTGAGAAAATATTGAAGGAAAACAAGTGATATCATATATCAAACATTCATTGAATATGAATATAATAAAATTCATACTGAACCATCAATGAAATAATTACATTAAATATGAAATTTACTAAAAATAACATTTAAATTTTGAATACAATGAGCCTCATCCAGTGGGTTTTATTATAAAACATTATATTTTTCATCAAAGAAGAAACATATAACAATTAAGTAAAAAAAATTAATAAGAATAACTTAATTCACCCATGGAATCATTTAAGAATCTTTCATATATTAAAAAAATAGAAGCATTAAAAATGGTACCAAGGAGGTCCCATTAACAATTGACTAAAATTCTATAAGAAAAATACCATTATTAGTCCAACAAAAACTCATAGAAACATATTATAGAATTTAATAAATTAATTAAAAAGGTAAATTAAATATTCCATATCAAAGGGGTGTTTGTGAATAAGGTAACATAACTTAATTTATTAAACAAGGATCAAAAGTATTAATATAATTTGTTTATAGAAATTTTAAATAAAAAACTAAATTTCATTGAAATGTGTGGTAAAGGCTGTTGTGTAGAACAATGAAAACATATATAATTCAATTTAAAATTTTGGAAAATCTATAGAAAAACAACCTCTGCTTAAGATACTATAATAATAAGATTTAAAGGTATGATTTGTTCTAGTTTTGATGAAATCAAAGACACAATCATTTTACCTGAAAACTATACAAATGTGGACACACCAAAATAGCACAAAAAATAGGAAGTGAAAAATATATAGTAAGTAATAAGAATGAATAGTTTGTAATGTGGATCCATAATGACCTATGACATTAAATTAAGCCATTAGATGGATACGATCTCATGATCCCCTGGTTGGGTGGATGAGGAACACATTCTTCCAACGTGGATAGATCACACAACTTTATGAGAATGAAAGAATAATGAAAATTGTATTTTACCCTCATTAATAAAAAATGCACATTTCACCCCGAAATATGGGTTTCAAGATTTGGTTGTAAGGTTTTCCAAAATGTGTGCCAATTGTAAGGAAACTACTATTTAGGAACCCCACATTTCATGGTTTTAACACATGGTTTGACATAACCATGATCCATCCATACAAAGAATATATAACACACACTACCTTAGAAGAACTAAGAAAGTGGGATAGGTGCACAGTTTGGGAAACTTTGCATACCGCATGTGAGACACTTTTTCCCACTTTTTGTATCCCTAATATTTTCACTAGTGGGTAGCATGATTTCAGAGAAACCATGTACCAACCTAGTTGTTCTAGATTTGTTATTTTTCAGTGTTTGACGCTCCCGAAACATGATGGAGAACCCCTGGAACCTCTCAGGACTTTAATGAAATCTAATTTTTTTTATCATTGAAACACTCTTAATTCCATTTAGAATCGTAGTTCAAAAAACCAAAAATCCCCCAAACACAAAAAAATAAAATCCCATGGAATTATACCATGGTTCAATACATGTTTTATTGTGACCTCCCTATATTATAACATCACATCATCAAGAATCCTTGGGGAAACATAGAAAACAACACCCATCTTAAAATGGTATTGAAGTATTGATCAAATGGTCTCTCCTTGTTTCTAAATTCCCAACGATCCTCCAAACATAACATAAGTGTATGACACATATGTCATCAAAACCCAAGAAATAACTCACTTAATGAATCAAATATAGAAATAGTGCATACTTGAGCCCCTTTATCTAGAGACACAATTATGCTGTTGTATCTTTATAAATAAGTTTAATGGGTCTTCCCACGATATGTTTTAACATTAATAAAGATCCAATATTATCCATGGTACCTCCTCTATCAAAATTAACCTAAAAATAACACCAAAAGAAATATATTGGTGTTATTGGAGTGATTTTGAATTTGTTAAATTGTTGATTCCACATGAAATCCAAATAGTCTGGTCAATAAGGTTTTTATAAAAATCCCTGACTGAAACACTATACCCTCACTTCTACTTAATGATAGGATATAAATGGATCCTCAATAACTTTATTCTCGATGATAAAAGAAAACAAGTCTTTCCACCTCCAGTGGACGATTCCCAAAATTCATGCCAAATATAGTAAGTATAAATGAAACTAAACCAATAATCCTTCTTCCATGAAATCATGTGTTTACCATGATCATAGTCATTTAATTCCATAATATATATTTTGTGACATTCGTTGATCAAGCCAACAACAAACTATTAAATATATCATGCCTCTTCATGAACAGGGTGTAACCCAGATCCATCCCACTAAAATCATTACTTATTTACCATCACCTACAAGCCCAGTAACAAGTCTCAGAGAACCTCATTTTCAATAATCTATATTCTAAGGAACTAACCAATGTTTTTCTATACTCAATCCTTATGATTTATATTTCGGTACAAGGCTTAGATTTCCAAATCAAATCATTTACAGATCCTATAGTGGCATCCTCCTAGCGGTCATGTTATAGGGAAAACAGCTAGCATTCCAGATTCCATCAAAAAGAGTTCTTACATGGCAACCCATGGATCAGTCAATACTATTGAAACCTATTTAAAACCACCAAGGTAAAATAAAAAAATTGTTTTGGTGTTTTATTATTGGGAAAATGGAATTTTAAATTTAGGATGGTGCATAACTAATGCTCTCTCAGTGCACCCAGATGATGTTATGATAGCAGAAATTTTCTTCACTAAAAGATAGTAAAGTAACAAGTGATTGATTATTACCAAGTATATTTTATACAATCATTCTATATAGTGAAAATGTTCGCAAATGATTCATGCCCTTAACATTCCAACAATTGGACAGAAAAGTACTCAAGCAACTTATTGATGACTTTTTTAGAAGAAGTGAAGCTTCACTTTATTAAACAGTTCCATTAAATAATAATAATTCCTTTAACATTGGAATAATTTTATGATTTCTCATGTTTTACTGCTAACATTCATCCATGAAAAGTGGTGCAAAAATGGGATGTATACAAATCCAACTATATCACAGTAGTTCTAACATTCAAGCATATACATGATTCAAAACTTGAAAACTTAAAGGAATTCAAGAATGTCCGACCATTTTCAGTGGTAATCCTTTGATTTTCTATTTATATCAATAAAGAGACACATCACTAATATATAACATATTGGTCCCCACCATAGTCATGTCATATTCATCAAAAAAGAGTTGGATTGGCTACTCATAAGTGAACTAAATTAGATTCAACTTAAAATAACAAGTGACACCTATTCAAATCAAGATTACCATGTCACTACATCAAAAACTAGGTAAATACCAACCTGAATGGAATTTCAAAACCCCCTATTATAACACCCAATGATTTTGTGAATTATTTTTTTGATGTAATTTATCATTTTGATATTTTTTATTTCACACAACACTACACATAGAATTTTTATATGAAATAACTTAGGTGGACTTCATTATACACATCATAAATTCAAACATGTGCTACTTGAAATGCATATATTATCTTGAGGTATACACAATAGCATGTTTGACATCTATTACACACAATACAATTTCACAGTGATTGCTTGTGTAATACGCAAGGATAATTTATACTAAACTAGAAGGCACTATTAATAATATTATAAAAATATTAATATGGCTACCACCTAGACACTAGAATGAATGTGATTAAAATTATTAAATAAATTGTGAAAATATTATTTACATATTTGTATAAAATAAATCATTTGTTTATCAATTAGTAGTAGTGGGTGTATGAACTATTTGAAAATAGATAAATTACCTTTCAAGGAAAACTTTTATTTTTATGTACAAATACAATTTTTACTCCACAAAATAAAAGAAAACATTAATTAATGTTTTAAATAAAATTTATATATTATAAATTTAACCAATAATTTTTATACTCATACAATATATATGTTAGGTGTTAGATAATAATAAATCATTTTTTACGATTAAAAGCATGTAATCTTCTAGAAGGTTATTTTTTCACCTTTTAATGGAGGCCCCATTTTAAATATGAAATTTGACACTTTTATAATATTTATTTTACAAAATAATTATAATTTATCAAAAAAACAATAGAATTTATATTACGGTTAACTTTTGGTATTTTCTTGTAATGTTTATTTTTTTATTAACAATTAATAAAATTGAATTTTAATTCAAATATGTTTTTTTCTATAATTACATTATAAATACAAATCATGATTTAAATTTGTTTTGAAGTTCAATTAGAAATTTTTTTATTAAATTAATACAATTTAGTTCATTGGAATCCATTTCTCTTTGAAATTTGATATTAAAAGTTACCATAATTTTGAATATTTTTACTTTAAAAACCCACTTTGTCATCCCATCTAGAGAATTAAATAGGTATTAATTTATAACAATTCTATTATTAGTATTTGTAAAATATTATTAGATATTTTTAATAATAATAATATGTAATTATAAATAAGGTATTCATATCTTTTGAAAAAAAATTGGTGAAGGTAATTAAAATTAATTACAATGATTAAGAGTAAAATTTTCATTATAAGGGAATAAACATTACAGTTATGGCACAAAATGACCTATAATATTTTTGAAAATCAATTTTATATCCATATTTAGACACTAATAAAACATAAATATTTTTTCATTATTTTATCCACTCTCCATCAGAAAACCATGGGTGGAAATTCCATTTTAAAAAATTCATAACAATCCCACTCTTCCTTAACTGTAAAAAGAAACTGACCCCTCCCAATTTATATCACCTAATATTAACATTGGATAGACCAAAAATTTCTCAAATAATCTCCCAAAATATCGACCTTCATCCTAAAATCCCCCCTTTTAGAATATATTCATCAAAACAATACTTTTGGTGGAAAACAAGAGGAGTTCCACAAAGAATGTGTAACATCATTCCTCAAGATCCTTTATTTTTATTTCCATATGCACCCCATGAATATTCCAATATTATTTTCATATAATTACTCAGTTATAACCAATATACTTATATTTTTTATTTATAATGGTTTGATCTATACTTACACAAACTTCTATATAATGGGTAACAGACTTACTGTTCTGCTGTTTTGAGAACTACCACCTCAAGAAATGATATTGCTTGTTTTCCCTTACAACCACACATGGTTTGAAATTATGGTAGAAATTTTTTTATGATATATATGATATCCTTGTGATTCATTAATTTATATAAAAAACTTGAATTCATGATTTCCCATTTGTCTAAATATGATGACTTCATTTTTGGACATGTAAACTATTGCCTCCTCAAAACAATGTGATTCATTCAAACATTGCATGGAATTTATTAAGGATGGTATTACTGAACATATATTCTATATATTAAAAAATAAAAATAATTTAATGATTATATATATATATTATGATTCAATTAATTTTTCCCTTAGATATCACTAGAACACTAAAACAATGTTCATGCTTATGTACGACCTACTGTCTCCATGAATGGTGTGTTCCATTTCATATATATATATATATATATATATATATATTTATATAAATTATATTTATGATAGATTTATATTGTTTTAAAAAATTTAATAAGTAAATAATGATCTATGTAATTGTATCAAGAAGAACATGCCAAAACATATAGGAAAAATAATAAAGACATTACCTGAAACGCAACCTAATCATAGAATTGTTAATAGTAAGGAAATATATTTTTATGAAATTAATATATAGTATTATATATAGGAACATTTTTCTATGATATATTTATAATATACTTATATATATTGTACATTATATGTGAAAGTATACAATGAAAGTGAAGACATAGGGTATGTGATTTCTCATATCACTTTTTATATCTGTGAAAAAAAGGCCTTAATCAACACTAATTGTTTTTTGGTTCTTTATAGTACCCATGGAATTATTATATGACTATTATACCTAAATTTATGGGTATTCACATATTCATTTTAATATATTTCTTTCGTTTCCTTTATGTTTCAAAATTTACCAAATCGTTAAAGTAATTCCATCTTAATTTTCCTTCCCTGAGTCACAAGGCATGTTATGAAACTATAATTTCCAATGAGGTGTATATACTACCTTTTAAAGGATATATAATTAATATATTTCATTTCATGATATTTTAATCTTTGATCAATGTTATTATTTTTATTGTATTATAATTGAATGTTACAAAATTGGTAGCAGTTCATTACTAAAATTTAAACATTTACTAATATTATTTATAATTAATCATCCATTTATGAAATATTATTATCCTTATCTCAATATATCTCCTGAATTTTGTTAACCTAATTCTATTTATGTTATATGCAAATAATTATACCATTTTTCAATTCTTAAGTACTTAATATAAAGAATAAAATGCTTTTTTTATAAAAAAATTGACCTTATTTCTCTTTCATCTGGAAATTGGTATTCTTTCAAAACCATGTTTTATAAAAAAATCAAGACATTTATCCTATGATGAATAAAATAATTTTTTTCCAATTTATTACCTTTTTTAAACCATTTTAAATGATTTTCTTGGAGTTTTTGGATAATGGGACTTTTATAACTTTTATTTTTAAAAGGAAATGTTTGGAATGTAAGGACATCACCTATAATGGTTTGTTCCCTCCCAGTTCATTACATTAATTTCTTTGAGTGTTGGAGGGGTTTGGGGGAGCTTCTAAGAGTTTTCATGGTAGTTAGAGTTTTGTTAGAGCTACTTTAGGAATTACAACGGGTGTAAGTGGATTACATGATGGGGAAATCTCTTTCACAGCTTGTCCTGGGTTGATTCATGAAACTTTGTTTTTCAAGATTATTAAAATAATAAAATTAACAGGAAAAATGATTTTGGGAAAGAACTAACCTCTAAGGATTACATGACATGATAGGTGATTTCAAGTTATGTAATACCCCGATCCAGTGCAATTCTAATATTCATTTTCGGCTGAACATTCATTATTTTAGCCTTGAACTCTTATTTCTCTCATTTTAAGAGATCCCTGTGAATGCGGATGTTTTTAAAAGTCCCTTATTCATTCTTTCTTTGATCCTTTGATCCAGGTGGTTGTTTATTGGCAATATGTGGTAGGTTATTCTCCCTTTTACGTAACTTTTCTTCTGTTATTCCCATGGGGATGTGTTCTATCTATGTTTATTTGGTTTAGGGTGTATATTAGCTTAAATTTGATCATATTGGGATCCAGTTTTTGTTGATATACAGTTCCTCATAGTGTGGCTGTGGTTTTCATGTTTTTAACCTCACCTTATAGTGGGGAACGAGTTGAAAAATTCTTTGAGATAAGATTTCCATCATTACTCTTAGTATTTTAATTATATAGGATTGGTTCCTAGTGTTTACCTATGGATTTTTTTTATTTCTTAATTAACTAAATATAAATTAATAGGTTAATTAAATTGAAAAGGGAAATTAGGTTTTATTATCATGATTTTATATCAGTGATATTATTTGAGAAACATAGAATTTTTTGGGTCTAATTCCCTACTAAAAATTAAATCTTTTTGGGGATTTTTTCCTATTGGAAATGTTTTTAGGGTTGTTGTTTTCATTTTTATAGTTTGGTATCACTAAAAAATGGAAATTGTCACCATGACTATTTATTTAATAAAATGGTTTCCCTAGTATTTGGACATGTGTGATACTGTTGTAATGGAATAGACATGAATATGATAAATTCACCATTTAAATCTATAAAATGACCTTGATGTGTTGTGGTTTCAGTGGTTGAGGCCTATGAGGATTATGGTTGTCTGGATCATCTTGTGTGGTGATGCGGATGTGATTGTTTATTCATTCTTATGGGGGTGAGGATTTTGTTGTTTGGTCATGCCTATGGAGTGACTATGATGTGGTTTCTTTTGTTTTGCACCTTGGGTGGGAAGGTGAAAATGTGTTTTTATGGTATTTAATTATGGTTTTCCTGGTCTAGAGGTCTTATTAGTGGTGGAATGATTAAATAAATAATTATTTAATAATGTATTAAATGGAATTGGTTGGTTTGGTTAATAGGATGATATTTGTAAACAAATAATCTAATGATGGGTTGTGTGATTAAATTTTGTTGATTCTAAATAATTAAATGAGTGACTGTTAACTACAGCGGATATGTGAAGCCACTTTTCAAGTATCTTCTCCTTCTGAAATGACTATTTCATATACTAATAAATGCATTTAGATCTACTATAAAAAGTGACAGGGAAGTCTGCTAGTTAGTCTGTTTATAAACCCCTAGGTTGGCCATGTGTTATTTTCTCTATCTAAATCAATACAAAACACATTATTTTGGTTTCAATATGAACCCCACCAGTGCTGATCACTATATGCTAGACACCTATATATTCACGCGAGGGAGTTTTACCTAACATTCAGTGATAAGTATGGATGTATGGGTACACATTTTTTACCTCTCTTCTTACTTAGGTAGGTATTTTATAGGCATGATGACTGAAGATCTATTAGTGCATTAGATTCTGGTTGTGCATCACAAGTGTATTTTGGATTAGTTGTTATGTAGTTTCCTTATGTTTTTTTGGTATGAGATGTGATGTGCTTTCCCATGTGTCTCAGAGATGAGATGTGATTTTATGTGTGCTGTTGTGAGTCCTAGGTGTGTGCAGGGGGGATTTGTTGTGAGGCCTAGGTGTGTGAGGGTGGTATTTTTTGTGAGGCCCAATTGTGTGTGGGGTCCCATGTTTATGCGAGTATGGTGTGATGTGGTATACAGAATGGATGGGAGTGTGAGGAGTTATGACATTGGGTGGGAGAGGCATATCAGTGGGAATGTGGTGTGAGGCACCCCATCATCAATGTAATTTAATTTATATAATATTACTTGAATTCTATTACTTGGTGAGAGTTTCTTGGTGAGTGTGGGATTGTTAGTATACTATTATAGGTCTATATGGTTATGTGTTTTCCCAAAGGGGAATTGGTATGCTTCTTTAACATGTGAATTAGAGGCATTGGTTTTCCAGTTTAGTATATATGTATGATCACACTACAAATAAAACAATTTTCTCAGGTTTCCAGGAGGTTTTCACAAATCGTGTTGGATCGTACTAGTTTGAATCCTTAACAGTTGATGTGTCAGTGCTTTAGATTTACTTTTGGTTATTTAAATTAGAGACATTATTGTATTTGTATCTATTCTATTAACACATTTATGTCGGATTACAAGGGTTTATCTGTTATTTTATGACTTGGTGTTATTTTTTTGATTCATTTTATCACATGATCTTGTTTATTATAAAGGTTAATGACTCCCATATTTGTGATATTTGTAAACCCTTGGTAATAGACACCATCTCGGGCCCTACTAGAGGAGCTACATAGGGGGTTCATTACCCCCCTCCTTATTTCTAGCCTATAAGTGGTATCCATAGAGAAAGTCGGTCATAATAGAGAGGTATCATAGGTGATGATTAACTAATACAATTAATTTTGGAGTTAGGAATTGTGAGTATTTCATTGGTTGGTTGGGAAATAGTGTTAGATTAATATGGTTCATGACATAGGTTAAGGAGTACTAGCAAGTAAATGTAATTTTAGGACTTCCATGATATGATGAATGGACTTTGAGGCAACCTAATGAGGAATTGATGATGCATCCCTTTCATGGTTGAGACCTAGGAGAGGTACAAGTATGATAATTTATTTTTTTCTAGTTTGAATTGGGTTGTTTTGGAAAATCCAAAATGTATAAAAAATAAATTAAATGAGTAAAAAATAAACCTTAATGAAAAATTACATAATTCATAGGCATAGGAAATCATTGTTTTCCATTCATCTATGGACACTAGTCATCATCCATGTGTGTCTTAGGTAGTTGATATTTAGTATGATGATCTACTTAATCATCTCAGGGGTTATCTGGTTGAGGATGAGGATTAGTGGAAGAGGACACTGCATGATTTCCAATAGCATGCTTTGGGAATATACAAGGGCGGTGTTTCAAATTTGGAATTAGAGATCTGGTTGGAGGGGCATGAGATTTATTTCCCTTTTAACTGGGCCCTAATGGTATACAAGGTCCTTCTTGTATTGCTTTAGATGTTGTGAGCTACACATCATTGGCAGTAGCTGTATTTGGGATAGCATAAGGAGGAACAAATTTTATGGGTTGACTTCCAGAATTATTTCTAGGTAGATTTCTTTTCATCGACCATGAAGGCAGTGAAAAGGCATGAGATTATTTCCCTTAATAAGGGGATTATATCATTGATGGAGGTGGGAATCATGGTTGAGGACCTCTGGTATTTTTTCCCAGATCTTCTTCTAGATGGGGAGTCATGTTTCATATTTATTTAGGAGGACCTCTTCTATTCTATCTAGTATATTATTCTACTTTTATGTTGTATATGTGTTTGAAGATTCAGAAGAATAAGGAGATGATCGAGCCGATGCACTCATGAAGATATTTTCCACATGAAGATACCTATATATGTTCCTAAAGGGGAAAAGCTGTCAGGGGAAATTCCCATATTCCATGACAATCTGGGTCTCAATTTTTAGACAGTCGAACAAAACATCTTCCTTTCACAAATTCTAGAGCCAGTGGTTTCTATGATTATCTTGGGAGATTAATACCAATGTTTTTTGGTTTTGGGGTTCGTGGAAATCTCTAGAGTCAGTGCCTAGTGATTCCACAAGATTTTATTGGTGGTAGTGGGCAGGTTCATCAGCAGCCTTAGTAGATGTTTTCAGTGACACCATTTCATCATCATGGGATGTAGGTTTTCTCTTATCTAAGTATATATGGATAAGGTTGAGTCTGACCTCATGAAGTTCCTAATGTTCAGGGGGTACAACATTATCATGGTTATAGAGGTGGTCATTAGCATAGAGTTAGAATAGTTGGTCATGATCTATTGCATGCAATAGTTGTAGTAGTTATAGAGTGGCTGAAGATCGTTAGGGGTATGATTGTTTTGATTAGTAATTTTGTTTGTACCTTTTTTGATTTAGGATCTTCACACTCCATTCAAACATAATCTCTTGCATATTTTACAAACTATACATAGAGAGGCATTTCATTCCCATTGTTTCTACTATGCTAGTTGGAAGCTAGACCACCTTGTTTGATGTGTGATGGGAGTACAGACAGATAATGTTACCACATCTGTTTTGTTGGAATATTTCATTCAATAGATGTAGACATATGATTAAATCCTTGTCATCGAATAGTTGTATTCATTAAATTCAATTATCATCTTCATCTAGAGAATATTCATGTTCTCAGATTTGGTTTTCCAATGAGTGGTTTTTGTTGGCGAGTATAATTTTTTGGAGGCAGTAAGCATTAAGAGACCCTTCCATCATTGTTTGATGAGTTATTGATAGATTCAATATACACTGGGATATTGAAGGCTCAATGGTTAAGCAAGGAATTCCTAGATGTTTTCCCTATGTAGGTTGTGATGTTACACCCTCAATGTAATGTTCATTTTGGGGTAGAATTGTAGTCAACTACTTCTACGATTTTGATGGTTGATTATCGAATGGAATCTTTTGAGTCGTGGGATTTGATGATTTAGGAAGAAGATATTATATAAAAGGGTTTTATGTGAATCTTTGTGTCGCAATAGGGGTCTCTATTGCTGTTTTCAAGGAAGGTGTATAGTAGTATGATGGTGTGTATAGACTAATATAGGCTGAATCAGGTAATGGTAAAACATTTTACCCTATACCAGGGATATATTTTCCTTTTTAACCATCTAAGAGGGCCCTGTTGGTTTTATAGGATCAATTTGTGGTCTTGATATCATCAATTGAGGGTGAAGTAGGAATTTATCCTGAAAATTACTTTCATACATACGTATCGACACTTCGAGTTTTTTTCCATTTCATTTGTTGTTACGAACGCACCATCGGTGTTCATGTGGCCTATAAACTCTTGGTTCTATGAGTTATGAGGTTTGTTCATCATCATATTCATCAATTATATATTGTTATATTAAAATTTAGAGGAGAATCATTGTAATCATTCTAGAAACATCTTTCAAGTTCATTAAAATCACCATTTATTTGGAATTTTGACCATGTACATGTTCTAGACATGATATTTGAAATTAATCAGTCACGTGGTGTCTCAGCCATGTATCAAAGTAGACCCACTGATGGTTAAATCTATTTTTCTTGGGTATCACTCAAGATCATGGCAGCGATTCAAAATTTTCTTGGTCTTATAGGATATTCTCAAAGGTCTTTTAGATTTATATCTATTTTGATCCCTGTTTATATCTTTGAATATGAATGATCACGAATTTTTGTGGATTGATCAATATTAATAAGTGTTCAGTTAACTGAAAAAGGTGATTTTCCGTGCCCTAGTGCTGTATATGTCTAAGGAAAGGGTGATGTTTGAGGTTTTTTTACTCTTCCCATTTGGGCTCGAAATTTGTGATGATTCCTCCATGGAATTAATAACATATACATCTATGATGTTACATCCCCATGATCATAACTATTTTACACATGACAAAGAACATGCATCAGTTTTGTTTTCATTGATGTTGTGCCAGCATTACCTCATTAGGGAGTTCTTTTTTGTCTTCACAGATCATATGAGTTTGAGGTATATCATTTTCCTATGAGATAAGAACTTTGGATAGTATAGGTTCATATATTTTCTTTAGGATTATTATTTTTAAATCATCCAAACCTCAAGAATGTATAATGTTGTGGCTGATTCATTGAGAAAAATTAATATGATGATGTTTTATTATAATATGAGGATGTTTCGAGGTCAATGGTATGGTCGACATCCATGAACATTAATACCAGAGTGGATGGTGGTAGAGGAAATTAAATCAAGATGATGTTATAGTATTATCTAATATATTATTTGTAATATTATTATTGGAAGACTCAGCGGAATATTTGTTGTGTGATCATGTTGACTATGGTGATTCTCTAGAGGGACGATCAATGGATAGTCAGAAACGGATATTTCTACAAGGAAGGTTGTTTATTCCTATCCCAATTCATGAGGGAATACCCTATTAGATTTATATATCACATTCAGTAGTACAATAAGTAATTTACAAAATGTATAGTGTCTGGAGGATGCAGTTCTTGAGGCCTAAGAGGAAACAGGTAGTGGTTGAGTTTGGGGAAAATTGCTTGATTTTTTATATAGTGAAGGCATGGCATCAAGTTCTTGGTGTTAATTTTCACCCTTTGGATGTTCTCGAGTGGAAATGGGATGAAATATCAGTTTAATTCATCATAGGGTTACTCATATCTCAGGGAGTTTCTGATGCTATCTAGGTGATAGCAGATCAGTTCATGAAATAGACTAACTTTTTAGTGATTGTAGAGTCGGGTGTAGAAGAATATTTGGTTAACAGGTGTGTGGATTTGGTAGATTCATTTCATAGAGTTTTCAGGGCCATATTATTGTATTAGAACACATGTTTTACATTTAGAGTATTTAGAGTATTACAACATGATTTGACCACCTAATTACACCTCAGAACGTCTTTCCACCCACAGACAGATTGTTAAGAAGAACGAACTATCCAGAAAATAGATGACATAATATGGTCATACATCTTGGATATTCGTTGATCCTGGGTGCCACACTTACCATTGGTTTATTTTCTATATAATAATAGATATCACTCTACCACTGTTATGACCAGATTTTAAGCTTTGTATGGATGATGATGTCGTTCACTATTGTGTTGAATAAAGGCTGAGGAGATTGATGTTCTTAGTATTGATGTGGTGAGTAGCGTGAAAAAGAAAGTTCATCGCATTTGTGTGTGGATGAAAGTAGCTTAGTTCTAAAATAACACTTATGTCAATAAAAGATAGTGGCCCTTGAAATTCTATATTTGGGACCACATGTTCCTGAAGGTTTCCCCTCGACATTGATAGTAGAGGGAGTAAGGTTTCCCCTAGGTTTGTTGAACCTTGAGAGGTTTTGGGGTGAGTTGGAAATGTGGCGTATTGGTTGGAAATTTCAACATTGTTGGAGAGGATCCATGAGTTATTCCACGTCTCTCAGCTTCTTTGGTATCATCAGGTTGACTCCAATGTCATCTAATAGGGACAGAATGATATCTAGGATGACATGGAATTTGTGGAGAAGAAAGTAGAAATCTTGAATTTTTAATAGAAGGCACTTTATAGAAGGACCATTCTATTGTATTGTGTGTTGTAGAGGCATGGTGTCCTAGAGGCGAGTACTTGGGAATAGGAAATGGATATGTGTTCCCATTTTATAGAGATTTTTTTGATATTTTCATTCCATTGTGTCTCGTTTTAATGTGATGTTAGGTTCCATTTATTCTATGATATGGGATATTTTCATTAGTTTTTGATGTGTGTGTTGTTATGTGTTATAGTTTCCTGAAATATGGATAGGGGAGGACCTAATTCCAAATAAATATTCATCAAATAAGATTTGATTCAAGTGTGTGGGAAATTTAGTGTCACCCAATGTGGATAAAATCATGAAATGGGGGGATAAATTCCCTGATTGATGTGTTTCGGACCATATAGTTTATTGGTTATGAAGTGGTTTTGTGGTGGTGTGGTTGTGTAAGAGGAGATGGATTATTGTTTTGAAGTTTGTTTGTGGAAAATTGGGATGTTGTGTTTTTCTTATTTTAGTGATTGAGGTATGAAAATAACCTTAGGAGGTATCTCGAGAGGTGGTTGTTCAGACAACTTATCTTTTCGGCTTGGTTTTGGGTTTTCAAGGATTAGAATCAATTTATAGGTGTCTTATTTAATGATTTGTGACATCCTAGTTTGTTAAATAAGGTAGTTTTGGGTGTTTGAGGTAATTGGGAGAGGTTTTGGAAGTTTTCAAGGGAGGTTCTGGTGCAGCGAATCTGATATGGGAATTAGACGTTGTATAAGTGGATTACATGATATAAAACATCCATTCACTTATTGTATAAGGTTTCTTTAGGATGTGTAGTTCTTAAGGGATGAATAAATAATAAAATAAATGGACGATGAGTTTTTTGTGTGGAAACTGAACCTAGAGGATTATATGAAATGACAAGGGATTACACATCATGTAGTACCCCAACTAATGATCTTTTGAAATTATTTTTGGCCAAAATTTTATTTATTTGGTCATTCTGTCTTCTTCCCCTCATTTTGAGTTAACCTTATGTTCTCTTAGGTGTTCTATTATCCCTTCATCTTGCCTTATTTATATCTTTATCCCAGTGGTTGTTTGGTGGAAATCCATGAATGACCCATTGTAGGTTCTTCTCTCTTTTTTTGGGGTTTTTCTTCCATTATTCTTTCATGGATCGGCTGCATCAATGTTTCTTTGGTTTTGGGTGTGCGTTGGGGTTTTTTGTTTATTGACATTTTATGCAGTGTAGGTTTATCTTTGGTTACTCCTTGTAGGTTTGGGATTTGCGTCCATTCTTCTCTACCCTGCATGGCACAAAAATTTGAAATGATTTGTTGAGGTACGAATTTCCCTCATTTCTCTCTATTTTTGCAACATGTGTGATGGGTTGATTTTGTTTACCTCTGGATTTTTTGGTGATAGATTAATTAATATTAAATAAATTTGTTAACTAAATTGAAATTATGAAATAAGGATCAATTCACATGCTTTCATAGCCTTGAAATTAATTGAGATATTATGAATTGCTTGGGGTTGATTCCATAAATAAATTATGGTCGTTGTTGTATTTCTTTGAACTGGATATATCTGAAATGATATTTATTTTGGTTGTGATTGTTTGGATTCACCCTAAAATGTGAGTTGGATAACCATGTATATTTTTCTAATAAATTTGTTCCCCCATTGTTTTTACTAGTGTGATAACACCCCAAATAAATAATGTGAGAGTTGATAAAATCGAAATTTTAAATCTACAAATTGATATAGATGTATTGTGGTTTGAGTGGGTGGGTATTTTGGGTATAATTATTGTTTGTGCATGATTGTGGTGAGGTAAGGATATGGTTGTGTGTCTATTTTTTTGGGGTGGTGTGGATGTGGTTGGTTGGTCATGCTTATTGGGCGGTGATGATGTGATTTGTTTGGATGTTCCCTTTGAGAGACACTGTGATTATTTGTTTTTATGGTTGTGAAATGTGGTTGTTATGTCGTAGATTGCTTAGAAGTGATATAATGAATAAATAAATAATTTTTTCATAATTTTTAAAATGGCATGGGATGGTTTTGTTAGTGGGACAATATCTATCACGACCTATCCTCGGGGCCTGTGTCGCGACTACCCCAAGCCTGTCTTCTCTAGGCCAGGGGCTGGCGACTAGAACCAAAGGAAAATTACCAATAATAAGGGAAGGCATTGCCTTTAAACCTGTAACACACATAGTCTGAATACATGCAGTGGAAGAAACAAGTAATAAAATTGAAAAGAAAAGTGTGATGAAAGTAAGTGAGAAAGTATACAAACCGAACACGACAACAAGTACAAGTACAAGTAAAGAAGGAAAACAACTCATGGATCGTCCACCAAGGAATCCTACCTGAAGGGTAGGTACAGAACTAAAAAAAATTTCATTGATGTACGTCTCTTCTAGTCCAGCTCCGAGCAGCCTCCCTTCCGACACCCTCGGCCTCGATCACTGCTGATCGTCGTCTGCATAGAACACAACAAGGTGCGGGAAAAGCCCATGCAGGGGTGAGTATAACAATACTCAGTAGGGGACCCTGATACCCCCGAAGGCCCCTAAAAATCCACTAAGGATAAACAATAGATGAAAGGTAAAATCAAGAAGTATCAACCAACCCTACTTATGTATATTCCCATATATATACCTAAGTTAGTAGTCATAGTCTAGCTCCAACTCGTGAGCCCAAGAACAACCCAGTTCACAAAGGATGTAAAGTCAATCACCTCGATCATAATGATTAAAATTCAAGACTCATCTCAGACAGGTATACATCATTTTTAGAGTGATAAATATTATCAGATGTAGTCACTGATTCATCTAACCTATCGAACCCACACCGAATACAGGACTAGCTAAGCTGTAGGACCCACACAGGATATAAGATCAGCTATTCTGTCAGACCCACACAGGATCCAGGAACAGAAGTCAGAACTATCAAACCCACAGAGGATTTCGGTACAGAAGTCAAAACTATTGAACCCAAGGAGTATTCTGGTCTAGAAGTCATCAATGTCAAACCCACAGAGGATTCTGGTACATAATTCATCATTGTCGAACCCATGGAGAAGCCTGGAATAGAATTTTCATAGCCATCCCTAGGGTTCCCGCACACAACACACTCAATTCTGGGAGGTTCCGCTCCTCGATCCATGTGTCGATACATCAACTATCATGAATTCATGATTTTATGTATCCAATAGTTCCGTCTCATCATAATGAACCCAGCGTTATAGACGACACGTCAATCAGACGCCTGGTCTGAGAGTTATTAGCATTTTCGTTCTAGGGGCCCGATTGGTTTTCAGGATCAAACCAACCCGACCATACTTCAACTACGTCCGAACCTCATGTGGTGTTTGAAAACATAATCATCTCACACCATGAATTCCATTGTTTCATATGGTTTTTCGATCAGACACTCGTAGCCCAAGATGCGGGCTAAAAGGTGTAAACAGCTATAGTGGGTCTGGGTCCGGTCCGACCCAGTCGGACCGACTCAGCCCGACCCAGTCCAGACTGGGGTCTGACCCACTATGAGGGTTCGACCCGATCCAAGGAATTGGACCAGCCTGTGGGGATGGCCCGACCAAAGGGTAGCCCGGCCAGTGGGCGGCCCAGCCGAGGGCTGCCCGACCCGTGGACGCCCGACAGAGGACGACCTGGCCCATGGGCGGCCCGGCCTAAGGCAGCCTCGCCTGTCAGCACCCAGGGGGAGCGTGCCCCACTGGCACCCTAACGGATTAGCTGTTCGAGTGGTATCCCCAACCAGCACCAGTTGGCACTAGTCTAGGTCACACGTGACCATAAGGGTCCCGCTCCTCTGGTTACTCTAGCGGGTGGCCTGACCGGCCACCCAGATTCTCTTCCCAGCACGACGGTGCCACGTTTCTCTATCTCCCACACGTGGCGCGTCAACGCCGAGCCAAATCCACCACAGACCGGCATGGCCGCAACACCCTGCTGCCTCCACGCGGCACGACGGCAGTGCGCCCCTCCGTCGTAGCCCGTCATGTCCGCGGATCCTCTTCCGCATGGCACATCGGTGCTGCACCCTCTTGGAAACCCGGCGGCCTTGCGTCGCCAGTCTTCTTCCTAGTCAGCCCGATACAGGTCACCATGGCTTAGCCTCGGTCATCAACTCATGAGAACAACAAAGGGGGGAGGGTCGGGCCGTGTTTGTGCGGACAGAGACCTCCTCGTTACGTTGATAACAATCGGCATAAAAAAACCCGAGGATTGAATGAAAAACAAAAAGAAAAGAATTTAACTCACACACATACCTTGCATGATGGTGTTGTTTGATAGAGTCACGGAAAGGTGACGTCATTCCGTCAATGTCGGAAGAGGAAGAGTGGTACTCATCATTGGCAGACGGCGTTTGAAGGTGATGTCATCATTGGAGACGTTCATCATGGGAAATGTCTTCTCCTTTGATGCGGATTAAGGTCGTTGGTGATGGTGTGATCTTCGTTAGAGATAGTGCGTTATTCATTGGAAGGATAAAGCTCTTCCAAGAGTTCTCCAAAGCTCCACCAAAAAGGATCGCCAACCAAAATAAAATAAAATATAACAACTTATTAAAAGGATGGAATAATAAATTCAAAAAGATTCAAATTCATTAAGTTACATCCCTTAATTAAAATGTGGTGGTGGCTCAATAAATTAAGAGAGGGACAGTGAAGAGTTTCCCCCATTAATAGGGAACTCCAGGGGTTAAAGGGTGTTTTAGGGGGTTTGAGACCGTGCAGGCCCCACCCCATAATATCCTCCCAAGGGAGGTTATGTGTGGGTGGACCCCACCTCCAACCTCCCCTTGGAGAATTAAACCACCACTCAAATAAAAATATTCTAGACATATTTTTATTTAATTTATTTAGAAACCCAAAAAAATAACTTCCAACCTCGATAAAACACAACTGGAGTGAAGGTCTCCTTAAGAAAATACCGGAGCTGCGAGTTCATCGGTGACCTAAAATTTCAATTTTGAGCACCATTTCAAAAGATATACAATCCCACAAATAATTTTACTGAACTTATCTGAATAAAACTTCAGAAATTGATTCCGGGCACCCTGAGCCTCAGAATCAAGCACCGTCAGAATCTACAGACTCATAAAATTCTCATGTATTAAAATAATTCCATGGGAATTCCGGGTGTTTACATTATCCCCACTTCAGGGATTTATGTCCCCATAATATACAACTCACACAAAGGAAACAAATGGAGGTACTGAGCACACATCTGAGCCTCCCACTCCCATTTTCTCTCCTGGAGGTTCACGTGATACCGGCGAACACGCATCAAAGGAATCGACCATCCACATAGGACCCACTCTTTTCAATCCTCAATCTCCATTGGAATCTCTGTGAATGTCGCCCCATCATCGATGCCCAGCTCCATGTGGTCGATGATGTGTGATGGATCATTCACGTATATCCTTAGCTAAGATACATGGAATATGTCATGAACCATGTGCAACTGGGGTGGAAGTTCCAAGTGGTAAGCCACGTCGCCTACCCTGATGACGACCTGGAAATGTATAATGAATCATGGAAATAACTTTCCACCTCTGCCAAATCTCTATAGACCTCGTCGAGGTGAAACCTGTAGGAAAACATGGTCTCCATCCTCGAACTCCAGTGGTCTCCATCTCCAATCACCATAGGAATTCTGCCTGCTCTGTGCAGTCTTCTTCTACTCATGGATGATCTGAACCTTCTCCATCATACCTCGCACCCTCTCTGGTTTTACAAGTGCTGACTCCCCTAGGTCAGTTCAGCACATAGGCGATCATCAAGATCAGCCGTAAAGTTCCTCGTAAGGTGACATCATAATGGTGGAGTGGTAGTTCTTGTTATATGCAAACTCTACTAATGGTAAGTGATCCTCCCAGATATGACTGAAGTCGATGATGAATGCACGGAGCATGTCCTTGAGATTCTAAATGGTCCTCTCAGCATGACCATCCATCTGTGGATGGAAGGTGGTGATCAAGAAAAGTTGCATCCCGAAATCCTCCTACAACCCCCTTCCATAGCTGGGAAGTGAAATGAGCATCTGGATCGGAGATGATCATCGATGGAACACCATGAAGTCATTCGATCTCCGGAACGTAGAGACGTCCCAAGATCTCTACTGAACCCTGCTCTCTAATCAATAAGAAGTGGGCCTACTTGGTGAGTCAGTCGAGAATCACCCATATAGAGTCATGTCATTTGGATGTATGTGGAAGTCCCATCACGAAATCTATTGGTATCCCATACTACATCCACTCTGGTACCTCTAAGTGCTAAACCAATCCCGCTAGATCCTGGTGCTCTACCTTCACTTGATAACATGTGAGGCATCGAGAGAAAAAATTTGCTACTAGCCTCTTCATACCTGGCCACCAGTGCTATTGTCAGAGGTCCTGATACATCTTCTCTACTCCTGGATGTATCACTAAAGTAGATGTGTGGAACTCCCTCAACACTTCCTCCTAAAGTGAAACTGGTACCATGGTACATCCTCTGAAGAGAATGATGTGCTCCCCACCTTTAGAAAATCCATCAGGTGTCTGCCCTGTGGATATCTGAGCACATGATATCTCACAGTAAACGGCCCCATGTTGTGCCTCTCTGACTCACTAAATAAATGGAGGAGTGACTATGAGAGACTGTAGAAAGGCTGCTCCATCTATGTTCACAATGAATATCTATAATGCTCCTTGCTTCTCCATTGCCTCTCCTAGCAGATAAATGCCTAATATCCTGCTGAGAGAATCTGCTACAATGTTCCACTTTCCAGGAGTATAGACTATCTCAATGTCATAGTCCTGGAGGAACTCCAGAAATCATCGCTGTCTCAGGTTCAGGTCCTTCTGCGAGAAGATTTACCTGAGACTCTAGTGGTCAGAGTATACTATAAATTGCTCACCTATCAGATAGTACCACCACATCCTCAAGGCGAAGGCCACTACTGATAACACCTGGTAATGGGTAGTGTTTTTTGACTCGTGCAGTATCAACTACTGAGAGTAAACTACGTACCGAACACCCTCCTCTGAAATCCTTAAGATGGGTACACTAGTCAACCTCTACCTCAGCTCTTGAAAGATCTGTTGGAATATCTCTGACCACATGAAGGGTTTCCCCATCTTCATCAATGCTGAAAGTGGTGTTGTAACTCTGGAGAAGTCTGGCAGAAATCTTCGATAGTACCCAGCCAGTCCAAGAAATCTCAGAACGTTCATCACACACCTATGGGGATCCCAAGCAAGTACTGCATCAATTTTTGTTGGATCCCCTACAACTCCAGCCTCCAAGATGACTAGTCCCAAGAAGTGAACCTATAAAATCTAAAACTAGCACTTCGAAAGCTTACTATAATGATGGTGCTCTCGGAGTGTATCCAGTACTACCTACAAATGGTAGGCATGCTCCACCTCAGCAGTTGAGTAGATCAATATTTCATTGATGAAGACTACAACAAATCGATCAAGGTAAGGCTGGAAGATCCTGCTCATGAGACTCATGAACACCATTGGAGTGTTGGTTACGACGAGGGGCATAACCAAGAACTCTTAGTTGCCATACCGAAACCTAATGTCCATCTTCTACACATCCTCATCTCGAACTCTAATATAGGGATAGCTTGAACTAAGGTCTATCTTCGAGAACCATCGTTCTCCCTTCAGCTGATCAAAGAGGTCTTCAATCCTCCGGAGTGGGTACTTGTTCTTCACGGTCACTGGATTTAGGCACCGATAATCAACACACAGACGCAAGCTCACATCTAACTTCTTTGCGAACAAAATCGAGGATTCCCTGGGTGAAATAGCAGGTCAGATAAATCATTTCCCCTGCAAGTTCTCTAGTTGTACCCATAGCTCATGAAGCTCAGAGGGAGCCATCAGATAGGTTGGAGTAGATATTGGTGCCGTTCTAGGGAACATGGTAATGTAAAAGTCTAACTCTCTGCGAGGAGGTAGTCCTGGAACATCGTCAGGGGAAACATCCATGTACTGATCCACCACAACAAGAAAACCCAGATTACGCACATCAACCACTTGGAGGATGAGACTAGCCAAATGATATGTGATTGGATGCCCCCTTCTCTAGGTATGTACATCCTATGTTGGAAAGGATCCCTTCTTGCTGGTGAAGGTAAACATAATCCCATCCTCATGGATACACCACACTTCCCGCCTAATACAGTCAATATGAGCATGAACTATGGATAACCACTCCATAGCCAAGATGACGTCGTAAGGCCTCAACACCACTATGAGGGGATCCCAACCGATGATCTCACCTTATAGAGTAATCTCACACAACTGGCACCAGTGTGTAATCATCGATTCTTCTCCCGTAGGAGTCTCTAGTTGTAAGGATCGAGCCAACGACTCAGTTGAAATCTCCGAGCTCTGAACAAGGGCATCAGCAATAAAATATTGACTCGAACCTATGTCTATAAGTACTCCACAATGGGTGGAGTAGACACAGATAGTACCTCGAATCATATTAGGTGCACCGTGGTGGTAGGCCTTGAATGCCTGGAGCTGAGCCCGCCTCTATCTCCCAGCTCCCTGTTGTCGGGCTGGACCTCCTAGTGGTGGTGGTGGTAGGGCCTCAAAACATCATCCACCACATGCTGCTCGTCCAGCTCCTATGCCATGTCCACCTGCTCCTAGTGGACCACCATAGTCGAACCTCTACCTATGGCTGCGAGTTCCCTATATTGTCTACTGCTCATCTTCATGGTGATTCGGGCAGTCATGTGCCATGTGACCCTGCCCGCTGCATTCCTAGAACTACCTGTTCCCCATATGGCCGGCTCTATCTCATGTGCCCCGCACAACCAAACCTATATCATGGGGTCACCCACCTGATGGCATGTTCTTCATGGACCTATACGACATCTGTTTACTGCCGACTATTGAAGTCTCCGCTACGTGCCGCCCTGTGGTGGGTCTCGCAGCTGGTGAATGCTTAGCAAAAAAAACTTTCCTCATTAAGGGCCCGCTCCAACACCCCCGCCTGCGTCGGGATGTTGAGGGAGATCATCGAATCTCAGATATCATGCCTATGTCCCTGCTCGAATGTATGGACTTTGAAGAATGTGTCCCGTACCATATCTGGGGAGTAGCGCAACATTTCGATGAACCATTCTGAGTACTGAGCTATTGTCATGCTACCCTGTTGCAGATGTAGTAACTCCTAAATCTGTACCGCACGATGGTTGTCTGGAAAAAACTCTGAACGGAAGAGACTCTTGAAGTCTATACAGATTAATGATGACTCATCATGCACCTGGAGAATCAGTCCCCACCATCTGCCTGTTCCTGCATGCAGGAGACTCGCGGCAAGGATCACCATGAGGTCGGCTGGTGTCCCTACCAATTTTAAAACTCCCACGACAGCCTCCATCCTATCCTCAGCTACCTATGGTTTTGTCCCTCCCCGAAACCTAGGCGGCCTTTGGCGCTGGAAATCATGCAACGCACTCAGACAGCATGCGCTCTCTACTGCTGGAGATGGTGGTGTCAGTGTCCCAGTGGGTAGTGGTACCGCTAGGACCTCCGTTGTGATGGGGCCCTACACCAAGGCCTCATCGCTCGATGGGATACCATCTTGTACCTAACTCGGGACCCAAGCTAGCTAACTTCAAGGGGCCATTGTGAAAAGAAACAGGTGTCCCACATTTAAAACAGTATACCTGGTGAGCTGAAACAAATTAATCACGAAGAAAACTTTTTCAATGGAAACACACACGCAGTCAGTGTTTTTGTGCATTGATTCATAGATCAGAAGTTAGAGTCCAAATGTATGGATACGTCGGCTTCCGCACCAACACCGGTTTCCCTAAACTGATAAACACACCCAAAACACTTAAAACTATTACTGTTAAAAGATTTAGAGTTCATGTTCTTCTATAGAATCGACTCCTATGATACCAATTTGTCATGACCCATCTTCAGGGCCCATGTCGTGACTACCCCAATCCCTCCTTCCATAGGCCAGAGGCTGATATCTAGCACCAAAAGTGAATTCCCAATGAAAAGGAAAGACATTTCTTTTAAACCTGTAACACACACAGTCAGAAAAAATGCAGTGGAAGCAACAAAAACTAAAATAGAAAAGAAAATTAAGATGAAAGTATGTGGGCCAGTATACAAGCCCAATAGAACAACAAGAAAAAGTACAAGTAAAAAGGAAAATAGCTCCAAGATCGTCCACCGGGGAAACCTATTTAAAGGGTAGGTAAAATACATGAACACTCTTCTATGAGGTACATTCCATCTAGTCCATCTTATAGAAACCTCCCATCCATCACCCTCATCCTTGATCACTACTGACCGTCGTCTGCATAGAACCCAACAAGGTGTGGGCGATACCCGTTTAGGGGTGAGTATAACAATACTTAGTATGGGACCCTGAGACCCCCGAAGGTCTCCCAAAATACACTGAGGATAAACCAGAGAAAAAAGATACAATCATGAAGTATCAACCAACCCTACATAGGTATATGCCCATTCATATACCTAAGTTACCAGTCAGAGTCTGGCTGTAACTCTTGAGCCCAAGCACAACCTAGTCCACAAAAGAAGTAATGTCAATCAACTCAATGATAATGATTGAATGTGAAGGCTCATCTCACAGAGTTATACTTCTTCTATAGAGTCATAGAGAATACCAAATGTAGTCACTAATTCATATAATCTATGTGAACCACACTGGATATATGACCATCTAAGATGTCGGGCCCACATAGGATACAAGATCATCTATTCTATCAGACCCACACAGGATCTAGGAACAGAAGTAAGAACTGTCGAACCCATGGAGGATTCCAGTACAAAAGTCATAACTATTGAACCTAGGGAGAATTTTGGTACATAAATCATCACTGTCGAACCCAGATAGGATTCTAGTACATAATTCATCATTGTCGAGCCCACGGAGGATCCTGGCACAGTATCGTCGCAGCCAGCCCTAGGGTTCCCGCACACAGCACGCTTGATTCCGAGTGGGTCCGCTCAATGAGCCAACAATCAATACATCAACTATCAATAATTTCTATGTTGATGTATCCTGTAGTTCTGTCTCTTCATAAAGAACCTAATGCGATAGATGACACGTCAATCGGAAGCCTGGTCTGAGAGTTGTTGGCATTTATGTTCCAGGGGACTGATTGGTTTTGAGGATCAAACCAACCCGACCGTACTCCAAAAATGTCAGAATCTCAACTATAGTAGGCCTAAATAATCATCTCACTCCATGAATTCAATCACCTTAGACGGTTCGTCGATCAGACACCCATAGCACAAGATGCGGGCTAAAAGGTGTAAACAACCATTGTGGGTCTGGGTCCGGTCCAACCACGTCAGAAAGATACAGCCCGACCCGGTCTAGACCGAGGTCTGACTCAGTCTGAGGGTTTGACTCGGTCCGAGGAAGCATCCTGAACTATGGGCTGCCCGGCCGACGGCGACCTGGCTCGTGGGCAGCCCGGCCGAGGACGGCTAGACCCGTTGCGGCCCGACTGAGGGCGGCCCGGCCCTTGGCGGCCCAGCCGAGGGCGGCCCGGCTTGGCTATGCCCAGGGGGGAGGTCCACGCCCCCCGAGAACCATAATGGAATAGTTGTATGGGTGGTAACCCCAACTGGGTCCAGGTGGCACAGATCCATGTCACGTGGGAACCTAAGAGTCCCGCTCCTCCGGTTCTTCTAGCAGCCAGCTTGGCCGGACGGTCGGCTTCTCTACGGCGGCGTGACAGCGCCATGGTTCTCCATTTCCCACGCGTGGCGCGACGACGCTGCAACCTGGCATGGCCGTGGCCCCCTGATGCCTTCACACGGCAAGACGACGCCTCCCACCACTGCTACAACCCGTCCTGGCCGCGGTTCCACTTTTGCGCAGCAGGACGGTGCCACACCCTCTTGGAAACCTAGCGGCCTTGCACCACCGATCATCTTCACGGTCGAACCAATGCCGGCCACCATGGCTCCTCGTCACCTCACAATAACAACAAAGGGGGGAGGGTCGGGCCGTGTTCTTGCAGACTGATTGCTCCTTGTCATGTTGATAAATATTGGCATCAAATAACCCGAGGTTTGAATGACGATGAACAAGAAATGAATTCAAGTAAAACCCATACCTTGCTTGACGGTGTCGTTTTATGTAGTCGTAGAAAGGTGACGTCGCTCCATCAACATCGGAAGAGGAAGAGAGGTACTTGTAATTGGCGGACAGTGTTTGAAGGTGACACCGTCATTCTCGACATTATTTACAGGTGACGTATTCTCCTTTGACACAGATGATGGTCATTGGAGATGGTGCGCTCTTCGTTGGAGATGGTAAGTTCTTATTTGGAAGGATGAATCTCTTCCAAGAGTTCTCCAATGCTTCACCAAAAAGGATCGCCAACCAAAATAAATTAAAGTATAATAAATTATTAAAAGGATGGCATAATGAAGTCAAAAGGATTCAAATTCATTATGTTATAGCTCTTAATTAATATATGGTGTTGGATCAATAAATTTGGAGATGGAAGGTGAATATTTTCCCCCATTAATGGGGAACTCAAGGAGTTAAAGTGGGTTTAAGGGGGTTTGATCTCGTGCGGGCCTCACCACATAATATCTTCCCAAGGGAGGTTATGCGTGGGTGGACCCCACCTCCAACCTCTCCTTAAAGAATTAAACCACCACTCAAATAAACAAATTCTAGACATATTTTTATTTAATTTATTTAGAAAACCCAAAAATTAACTTCCAACCTTGATAAAACACAACTACGGTGAATGTCTCCTTAAAAGAATACCGGCGATGCGAGTTCAATGGTTCCCTTAGATTTCAATTACAAGCACTAGTTAAAAAGATATAAAATCCATCACGTACATTTACTGAACGTACCCAAACAAAACATCATAAATTGATTCCGAGCACACCTCCGTCAGAAACTACAGACTCAAAAAATTCTCATGTATTAAAAAAATATCCATGTGAATTCCGAGTCTTTAAAATACTGGTTAAAAAATACACTAATAATGGGCAGTGTGATTAAAAGTGGGTGATGTTATATAATGAAATTAATGGTTGTTGAACATAGAGGAAGTGTGAATCCACATTTCTAGGATAAGCACCATATAATATTACTATTCGAGATACAAATAAACTCATTTATAGGTTGAAAAAATCATTACGGTGGGCATTATGTGCTGAACATTCTTGTGATTTCTATACACAACCCACCGACATTGAGCACTATGTTCCGAACAGCTGTATCATCAAATAGGGTTGTTTTTTTGTCATATAGAGAGACGTAAAATGGATGAGTTCCTAACCTTTGTTCTATATCTTCCATGTGATGTAGGTATTTCATATGTCATGATGTCTGGAGTTTTGTTAGTGCAATAGATGGGGGTTGTGGTATCCCAAGTATCTTTGGGATGAGTTGTGATGTGGTGTCCCATGTGTCTTCTGGATGAGATGTGATGTGATTTCACATGTGTCTTTGGGATGTGATGTGATTTGTTATGAGGCCAAGGTGTGTGCAGTTGGGATGTGTTTTGAGGCCAAATTGACTATGGGCAGGATGTGTTGTGAGGACCAGGTGTGTGTGGGTGGGATGTGATGTGGCATATTGAAGGGATGGGTGCAAACAGATGTATGTCTTTGGGAGAGATCAATATACCAGTGGAAAAGTGGTTCCCAATACCCTATCATTGATTTTATTTACATTATATTATATTACATAACATTCATTACTTGGTGAATGTGACTTGGAGAGTGTGACTTGTTGATAAAGAGATGATTAGTATACATTGATAGGTGTGGGTTGTTTATATTGTTTTATCATTGGGGCATCAATATGCATACTTAAAATATACATGAGAGACTTTTATTTTCCTACCAAGTATACTTGTAATCTCACATGATATATATAAAAATATTTCTAGGTTTCTATGAGGATTTCATATATTGTGCTGGACTTTAGTATCTCAAATCCTTAACAATTATTGTGCGACTATATTAGCTTTACTTTTGGTTATTTAGTTAGAGAATTTATTTTATTTTTATTGGTTCTATTTATGCATTCATGTGTGATGGTTTTGGATTATGTTTTACATTATGTATTGTATTTGTTTTTGATGATTCATTATACAACCACATCTTTTTTTATAAGGCGTAATGCCTCCCATATTTTTGATATGTTAACACATTTTTTCCTTGTCTCTATGTGAGGGCCTATAGAAGGTGGGACTCGGGGGGTCATTATCTCACTTTCATCAATTTATACACAAGAGTTGTATCTTTGGAGGTTGGAGGAAATGAAATTCAAGATTTAATGACCTTTATTTCCTTAATAACTCCATTTTAAGTTTAAAAGATTATATTTAAGGAAATTTTATATCATAATATTCTATAAATTTATTGATTTTAAAACATCTTTCAATGGGAAAGGGTTTTATAAAATTGTTTTATGTTTAAAAAGGGTTGTAAATGATTTTCATATCTACATTTTTATGATTTAAAAAGATTGTTTTCAAAGAAAAATATTTCAATCATATAAAATATTTTTTTATATATTTTCAAATTATTTTCAATGAAAATCAAATTAATAATGTTATAAATATTATATGGTATTTTTTAAGGAAAAATGTTTTCATTTTTTTAGAAATATTTTATATGTTATCCGGAATATTTTCAAGGAAATTTTCTTTAAAATGTTTCATGCTTGAAATATATTATTTAAAATTGTAAATTATTTTATTCTTATGAAATGTTTTAAATAATATTTTATGATTCCATTATAATGTTTGAAATTGGTTTCAAAGAAATGTTTTTTGAAAATATTATCAATTTTAAAATTCTATTTTCAATGAAAAGTTATGTTCTAAGTGATCTTTTCAAATAATTCTTCATCATTGATGTCATAAATTATTATAGTTTACAAATTCTTTTGGGTATGATCCCAGAAAACCATTCAAATTCATTATTGAATTGCTTATGTTTCAATGTAATTATGTTTATAACACATGTATCTCTTTAATGGGTTATATTCTTATGAAAGAAATTTCATTTCATGGATTGTGCTTTATTGAAATGATTATGAATGAAGTCATTTTCCAAATGTTAAGAAATCAGTAGAGTTTTATGAACCCCATTTCATATTATGGGTTATGATATGACTATTGATAATCTTGTGGAACATGTATGTAAGATTTCATTATGAGATGGGTGGGACTTATATCTCCCTATAATGAATTGGGTATATATTTATATCTAATGAGATAGTGATGGTCATCCTGTCAATTATCTTAATCCACTATGGAATATGGAGATGCCTGATCCACTATGAAAAGATGGGGAAACACAATCCATTATGGGAATATGGGGAAACTAATCCCTTTCCAGGAAAATAATACGAATGGGGATGGTGGGGGTATCTCACCCAACAGATATCGCCCCTGTTAAGTTACCTGATATGTTGTAGATATGATCCTCGAGTTATAAGGAATTATATTACATGATTATTCTTTTTCTACAAATCCTATTTATTATTCCAATGATATGTTCACATTTTTCATGTTCTTGATTATCTTATGATTCTCGTCTTATGAACTACCAGTCATTATTCCATGTCCCATTTTTATGATATTTTATATGAATGGTCTGATATTATAATGTTATTATCATGTTATCATACCCTTAGGATCATGTTATTCTTTTATATATCCTTTATTTACTCTTATAAGATATTTGAGATCATCTCTTTATTATGTTTAATTTCCATAGGTTATGAAGAAATGTTTTTAGAAGATTTTATTAATAGGATTGTTATTGTGGTAAATTTTAATTACCATTCCCCATGTTCGAATATTTTGTTCCATGTTTCCAATGAAAATAAATAGTTACAATCACAGATGATGTACTTTTATAATATGTGGAATACTGATACAAAATTATGTAATATTAAGGTATATTATGATTGGGTCACTATAGTTGTAATCAAGGTAAAGGCATAGTCAAAAATTTGAAACTAGTATGAAAAAATATTATTGATATAACATATGTATAACTCTAAAAATATGTCTATGGGTCACTATATGGATATGTATATGGATGATTTAATGTTTAAGAAAATTTCCTAGAATTTTGGTAAAGAAATGTTTTAATGGATTTCTAGACATTCATCCCTATATGTATACTACAAGTGGTTGTTTCTCTAGAATGGATTTACATATGGGTAACCACAAACCACCATATTACGCTAGTCTTTATTGATATGTAGTGCACGAAAATTGGCATAGTGGCACACATAGTTTGACATTCCCTTCGGATATGATTTGGGAATTCAAAGACTCTTTATGAAAAATCATAAAAGATTTAAATATAGGATGATTATTAATAAACTAGGAGAAACCTAAATATTCATATGTTAATGAATCATGTGTTATGATCTTGACATGTTATATGAAATATTTTCATTATTATGTGGTTTTATGATATGACAAGGGATTCTTAGACTCTGAATTGTGGTTTTAGTCAATGGTGGGAACCAAATGTAATAGGAATGATGTTCAATTTTATGGAAATGTTTTTTTGATCGGTCAAATGGTATGGTCCCTGAATTGAAGGATTTTTTATAAATCCTAATCAATTTTCATAAAACATGATTAACAGCGCATACCTTAACCAACTCTTAGACTCACCAAGAAAGGGAAGGAAAGAGTTTTCTTAGAGTATAGGTAATAGAGACCATAGAAAAAGAAGATTAATCTTCCTTTGTCTCAAGAATGTGGAAATAATCACTTATGTTATTGTATTAGTGGAACAAGAAGATTTTTTGTCGAAAGAAAAAAATGACCCAAACAATGTGAGTACAAAATAAAAATAAAGGGTTTGGTTATTGAAATAGATGGTAATATTGGACACTCGAAGACATTACAAAATGATAAATTATTTAAGTTTGGAATGAATTTTAATTATTAAAATTGATTTTATAAGTGTAAATCCCTTAATGAAAATCATAATGGTGGTACGAGTAATGGTTATATTATTGATGATGATGAGAATAAAAATGAAATATAAAAGGAGAGAGTTATTAAATAAAAAATATAATGGAGAATTGTTATGGATTAAGGAAGAAGTGTAATTATAGATGTTTTTATATATTTAGATTCAAGAAATAAATAATATTAATACTAAAATATATATGGATTATTTGATTTATGTTTTATCACTATAGATTTTAAAAAAATACACTAAATGGTTCTGGTGGAATAGAAAAGTGATTTAATGTAAAGGTGATCTCTATGGAAAACACAAGATTAATTGAACAATAAAACGTAATTGGTTCCTTAGGTTATGATAATATTTTTTGGAAAAATATATGTTGGTTTTAGTAAGTAAATTGTATGGTACTTATTACATTCAATATAATTAAGGACTTTCTGGAAAATAGTTTATGATATCATTGAAGATGTTTACAATCATTTTCTGATTTATGAAATATATATAATAATATTTGGAATAGGGAAAAATTCATGTATTCAATATGAATTTGTGGAAATTCTAGTTTTTACCATGTTTAAAGAGAATACATTATGAATGTATTCACATATATGTTATGCGGAAACGAAGAGATACATTATGATATATATTTGGGACAAATTATATACTATTTATGGGAACATTAGTGACCTTATTTCTAACTATTTTTACTTACATAATTAAAAAGGGTTATACAGTTCATAATTTATAGATTCTTTTTGTTAACTTATTATATCATCATATTATTTTTTATACATATATCAGAACTTGTGATAAATTTTTTTTATGGTAATGATATTTGGAATAACCTATCAATCTATTTATGGATCAATTTATTTATTTATTTTTTAGGAATGAAACATTCACCTTAATTTCATGGAATGAGACATTAATTTTATGTTTATCAAGGCACAAAAATGGTTATGGTTTTCCTAAAATCATTTAATTTTAAATTTTATTGAAATGTAATTAACATTTAGAAAAAGGATCCTAAAACCAAAATATGATATCACAGTAACTTTGTTTATAAGGAATCAAATATCTCCTAAGATCATTGAGGATATATGGATTTTTTTCTACTTTCTCTTAACAAGGTTCTCTATAACTCTCCATCATAAAATTATAGTTATGTTTCTATTCTATGTACATGATTTAAATCCCCCCCAGGTTCACCTATGTGGGATCCTAGTGAAGTGTTACGTTGGGTAACCATTATGTTTACAACTGTACCTTTTAAATAATGTTTTTGAATTCATTTTAATAATGTGTTATTGTAAGAAAGTAAATTTAATTTATAATGCCTTTTATAAACTAGATGAGTTTTGAGGGAAAAATTTATTTTTCAAGGGTTTGATTTTAAACCTTGATATTATATGATTTTTTTCAAATATGTAACACCCTGTGATTTTGAGAATTTTTTTCGAATAATTTATTATTTTTGATATTTTTAATATAAATAAACTGTAAATATAAGGACAAGCCTTAAAATATTACGTAATCTTGAATTAAATTGATAATTAACATTGATGATATTTTCAAGTTTAGAGATTTATAGAATTAGGGAATAACTATTAAGTTACATCTCAAAAATTATAAAGATGACACTTCTACTCAGTTTTAATTTTTTTCATAAAATAAAAACACATAAAAAAAGATACAAGTCTAGGTCCATGATTTAGATAGAATGACTTTTCCTTGATCCCATATTTGACCCTATTTATCTTTATGTCATGGGAAAAACATTTCAAATCCTGTGATGTGAAAAAAAGAACAGTAATGATTATAAAAAAGAGAAAGAAAACATTATTCCATCCAAACATAATCTTTTTAACATATCTCATAAAATCATATGATTTATTAATAACACACAGTAATAAAAAATCAAAAAAGTAACTTGTGGCATCCATAACATACATATGTTGTAGCTTTCACAACTACATAGAGAGTTACATTTGGAATACACATCACAATATATTCCACAAATATCACAGATAAAACATTTACGTATACCTTGATTATATCACCCAATTCATTATAGTGCTATCTCAAGATCACCCGCCCAAGGATTTTCACAGAACCACCCATATACGTAAACAATGCCCAAAAAACATAACATATTCATAACATATAAAATAAACATAAATAAAAGATAAAATTTCCACATCATTTAAATATATTGACATAAAAAATCCATTATCAAATCCATTTTAAATACTAAAATATGTAAAAGAGTATTTGGTGTTTATTTTCCATTTAAAAACATTACATATTTTTAAAGAATCCATGGATCACACAATCCATATTTTGTTTTATTTTATAACACTTTAAAAGGCTAAGTGTGAACCTTAACAATGTTCCTACTAGTGAAAACATCAAATAGATTCAAAACCTCCATAACCCAGTTATTTCGAAATTCAAAATGTCCCTACATCTCAAGAAATCAACCGCATCCATCAACTCTGTCCAAGGATCCATCATTCTGCATGTAAAAAAATTTCAAAATTTGAAATTCGAAAACAGACAATCCATCATCATGCCTCGGATTTCGTCTTCACAAGATGCCTAAAACAAATCATCACCTTCATCAACGTCGAACCACCAAAAACCATCTTCACAGTCGAACCACAGATTCCATATTCATCATAGAGAATCCAACACTGTTTCCACTGAGAAACTGAGACTCATCGAGATCCAATCATGAGACCCTAAACAGTTAGCCTTTCTCAAGAATCACCTGCATACAGACTGTGCTATCATCAATTACGATCATCCATCAAACCAATTTGCTGGCAATGGAACCGCCAGAGTACACCATCAACATTGAGAATGACACAACAGAACCTGATAGACTAACCACCTACCCAAAGAAAGTATGCTCCAGGAACTCCGACGGCCTCCGAACCCAAATCCCAAAACCTCAACGTCACCCCACACCTGGTCCTCCTCGTTGTCACACCATATGTTAAAATAAACATTGTTTTTTATTTAGTAAAACTTTTTTTGAAAAATATTACCTTTGAATGATATGAAAAGTCAAAGGTTTTAAAAACTGTATAGAAGAAAGTTGTTTGTAAAACAAAGTATTCCACAATGAAAGGCGATTGAGACGAAGTCCCTTACCTCGTGTCTGACTTGACCCATTTGTTTTTAAATCTCATAAATAATAAACAAAAGATAATTTATACTTTCTTAAGACACTTTTTCATGTTTATTATTATTTTATGTCACTTATTACCATGAAATAAACATTATTTAATCATTTATGTTAATAATGTACGTTTTGTTGATATTTTGTACTTGAGTCAAAAATGAAATTCTTATAATTACAAGTGGTTCATGTGGTCAAAGGTACATTATCTCCAAAATAAAATTCTTGATTTAGATATCATATATATCATATATATATATATATATATTAACATGTATTTATAATAGTACATAATATTTTGAGATAAGAAATGAAATGCACCGTTCATGGAGATGATAAGTCGTACGTATGCATGAATGCTTCGTTCATTTCGATATCATATTTTAATTTAATGAAAACATAATGATACATAGTTAATTTGTAATTCTAGAATAATATCATATATAATTTCATTAACTCCATACTTTATATGTCTCATGTATGGCATTAACGAGTCATATCACTTTTAGGGGGCGGTAGTATGCACTTCCTCGAATGAGATTATCGTATTTACCCAAAATGGAAACCCTAAAGGTATTCTATAAATTAAAAATACCGAAGCATAGAAAAAATATAAATATAATATATATCACATATTAATACAGCTCCTTTGTAATGACCACCATAACAGGTGGTAAGAGAATATTGAATATCATCATTTCATGATGCACTAGTTCATCGACCAAAGACAAATTTTGAGATTTACCCATTAGACGGAGGTGTGTGTAAGATTATTTCAAATACTTATCATAAAAACAATCTAATATATTTAGGATACTAGCTTTTTTATAAAACAAAGTAATAAAAAGGGTTTAGGTGGTTTTAGAAGTATAATAATACAAAAGAACTTAAGAGAAGACTTTGCCTTTAAATTAGGTAACTCCCTTTGGTTTAAACCAGAAAGATTTATTGAAGTTCCTTCTACTTAAGTTAAAGATTTTAAGAGAAATATAGGGATATTGGTAGCTTCTTTGGACATAGTTTGGACGGGCCAAGTGGTTTCAGAGGTGTGAGTCATTGGTTAAAGGTCAGAGCTTTTTACAAGGGGAAGGGGCTCTTTAATAATGTTTGAAAATATTCTTTTATTATATAATGATTTTCGTTTTCTGAAAGCAAAAAACTCATTAAACTAGAATATAATATGACTAATATTCTAAATATAATAATCCAATATGATTTTGATAGGTTTTGGATATTTTTTCAATTTTTATAATCTTATTTATTTAAATCATTCATTAATGAGTTAACACTACATCATTATTGGGTCATAAATAATTTTATTTATTTGATGTCTAAAAATTTAAAAAAAAATACCATGATGTAGGAAATAATTTTAGAATTAAAATTAATATTTAATTTCTAATATATAACTTATATTACCCAATGCAAAAATTTATTTACTAAAAGATATATGTTTATGTAATTTTTGTCCTTACATTAAATTAATTAACAAAAATTTTCATTGTCACACCCATATAGCTCTTTGGGGTCCCAAAAGCATTCCACGGATTCCCATGGTTGAACATGTATCATGAAATAGGATTATGAAACGTGTTAAGGTAATTTAATATTATTATAATCTTATTTTTTTTACCCTTATTTAACCGATTTACCCAATAACCAAGGTAAATAAAATATATACTGAAGTAAATATTCATAATGTCTAAAAAAAGTTACCTATTTAAAAAATTTGGACCTCCTGATTCCAAATATAGAATCCATATTTCCAAATTCAAAACACATAAGTGGCTAAAAATAATTTTAAATTAATTCTAATTGTCAAAAGAAAAAAGAATGTTTTTAGGAAATAGTAACTATCAAAAGGTTGACACTTGTTTATGTCCAAATCCAAAGTGAAATTACATTCTATGTACAACATTGGATTAAATAGTAAAAAAATAATATAATTAAACTTTAAAACCAATTAAAAAGATAATATATCCTTATAAATAAATTAGATAAAATGCTCTTTTGAATTAAAATGTGGCATTTTCACTATTCATTAATATAATTAACTTTATCAGAAAAATAAAAAAATTTTATCCCAACTAAATATTGATGTCCCAATACAAAATAATAATTTTATTTTTTCAAATAGAACATGTAAATGTGTAAAAAATATATATATAAAAAGTGTTTTCCACCAAAATGAGTTGAATTGACTATTTTAAAGAATATTAGAGTATTTATGCATAAAATAGGATTCATTCACATTTTAAGCCTCTAATTTCTTTTGGAAAAAATTAAAAACATTTTAAAAACATGTGTCGTAATATTGTAGTTAGTTTTGTTCATTCCCACCAATACAAAGACTATGTGTTAACTACCATTTAAAATAATAATATTATATTATTATTATTTTTAGTATTACTCAACATTGTGTGCAACATAAGAATTCGGAGAAACCCATTGTTGCGTGTCGGGTAAGCTGTCGAACATAGAATCCCCTTTAATGTAAAATTAATATTTAATTCACAAATATTAACAAATATGAAAATGTCAAATTATTTATTTATGTGGGATGTTACATGCTTCCCCCTTTTGGGAATTGCATCTCACAATTTTAAAATTGGGCCCAGAAAATTCATTAAAAGTACCACATTGAGAAAAGTGTCAACAAAAATATCACTTTATAAGAATGAATGAAATGAAACAAGGTCACCCGAGACAACCCATACTAAGATTCCATATAGAAAAACATTGATATAAAACTGAAACTAACTCTCATAGTTTAATATTTAGTGATAGAGAACATGATCACAGAAAGATAGCCACCAAAATACCATAAATTTGTGATTGGGTAAAATTCTGATGAGAAAAGAAAGGGAATAACATTTTTTTCTTAAAGATCTATTTCATATAGTTGAATAATTTTATTACTATTGAGACTATGATCATAATGAAATATACTTATTTGAAAAGTAGTGTTTCATCTCTTAATAAAATATCTACTAGAAACTTATCTTTTCTCTAAATGATGAGTATTCTAGATGACTCTGTCACACCGGGAGTTCTAGAAACAACTTCTAGAGAATTATATAATACATAAATGATGAACTACATATTTCTCATGTCTTAATACATTAACCAAAACCAAAATGGTAAGTACAAGTCAAATAATCCCCAAAAAGTATAATCTTTTACTAAAAGGAAAACTGCTCTTTATCTCAAAATTTTTTCAATCCAAACCCAATGTTCAACAAAGACTAATCAATAAAAAACTGTCCATAAAATTATTCAGTGTAATCCAAACTAAGATTTAAACCCATATCACAGAAGGATTTAATCACATAGTCATATAAGATAAATCTTAACATTTATCTACAAATAACATCAGTTACTCTAAATATCTCATACTAAAAAGTAATTAACCTAATCATAGAATCACCAAGCTAGATTAATCATTTTCATAGACAACCCAAATCATTAAAATTCCATAATAAAAACATGTATTCTTCCAAAATAAAATCCTACAATTTTCTCCTCCAAATAAATCTCTTGTTATTCTATTTCCCTTAATCATATAATGTTCCAAAATGGAAAACACATTTTTCACTTAATCACCAAATCATTTTCCTATATCAAGGACTTAAATTTGATAAAACATAAGTTCCCAAAATAAAATTATTCTTGATTCATAAAATCGACATACAAAAAATAATTATTCATACTAACTAGGGACTTCACATAGTTGAGAGGTAGGTGATAAATCCCAATTGAACTTTTGTTGTGGTTTTGATTCCCAAAGCTTTGTCCGACATGATGAGTTGTCACACAGTCTGCATTTTTTCCTTTTTCATAAAATAAAGTTTCATAACATTCCCACAAAAAAGAGACAGATTCCTCAAAAACAACCATAACATATTATATACTCAAATGTAATCTAATACCTTTAATTTTTCACCCCAAAATTTAATAACAATTTATCACCTCTAAAATAACTATTACACTTTCTAATATTCTATCCATTATGGTTATGCCACTTATTCTCAAATAACACCGAAAAATATAAAGTTATCTAAGACAATATATGATACAATCTATAAGTACCAGACCTTGAAAAATTAAATAATATGGAATTAAATTGATAATTCACATTGAGGATCGTTTTAGGTTTAGAGTTTTAGAGAACTAGGCCATAACTGTTACATTGCATCTCAAAAATTTTCAAAATAGGCACTTCTTATTAGTCTCAACTATTTTCATAAAATAAAAACTCTTAAAACAAGAAACTTTTATAGTTCCATGTTTTAGATAGCATAACTTTTCCATGATCCCATCAATGTCCCTATATACATTTATGTCCTATGAAAAATGATTCAAAACATGGGCTGAGCATAAATAGTTCTGCAAGGATTATTAAACAAATAAAGAAACCATTAGTCCATCAAAACATAATATTTTTAGCATACCTTATGAAATAATAAGATTTATGAATAAGACATTGTAATCACAAAACATAAAGGTAACTTGTGGAATCCATAACATACATATGTTGTAGCTTTCACAGCCATGTATGGAGTTACATTTAGAATTCCCCTCATAGTATATTCCCTAAATATCTTAGGAAAATGTTCACATTTACCAATGTAAGTTACCCAATGAATTGGAGAGCTATATCAGAATCACCTCCACTATTTTTATCATGGAACCACCTGTATTCATGAAGAATGCCCAAAAACCATTACATATTCATAATATATAAAACAAACATAAATTAAAGAAAAAATTTCCCCATAATTTAATTATATTGACATAACAAATAAATTATCAAAATTAATTTCAATACCAAAATATGTAAATGAGTATATGGTATTTATTTTCCTTTTAAAAACATTACGTCTTGTTAAGGAATCCATAGATTAAATAATACTATCGGCGGTAGAAAATGTCATTGTCACCACTTACGTTAAAAGAAACATTATTTTTGGTCATTTAATAAAATTCTTCATAGAAAACGATTCCCATTGAATGAAATGAAAATTAAAAGGTTTTTAAACACCAAATAAAATAAAGTTGTGTATAAAACAAAATTTACCTCAATGAAAGGAGTTTGGGACGAAGTCCCTTACCTCATGTTTAACTTGACCCGTTCATTCTTTACACTCCTAAATAAAAATCAAATGTTAATTTCAACTTTATTATGAAAAATATTTAAAATAATTATTTCATTTATATCACTTATTATCATGATATAAATCATATGTAATATTTAATGTTAATAATGGCCATTTTGTCGATATTTGGTACATGATTCATAAATGAAAATCTGCTAATTTCATGTTTTTCTTGTGGTCAAGGTCAATTATCTTCAAAATGATAAAAATTAGTTAAATATCATATATATCATATATATCTAGTATATATTTGTATTTATAATAGTATATAACATTTGGAGATAAGAAATGAAATGCACCGTTAATGGAGACGATAAACTGTACATACACATAAACTCTACTTTCATTTCTATTTAGTATTTTAATGGAATGAAAACATAATGATACATAGGTATATTATAATTGTAGTATTATATCATATATAATTTCATTAACTCCATCCTTTGTATGTCCCATGTTTGGAATGAACGAGTTATATCACTTTGAGGGGGAGGTAGTCCGCACTTCCTCAAATGAAATTATCGTTTTTACCCACTATAGAAACCATAAAGATATTCTATTAATGAAAAATAGAGAAGCATAAAAACTATATAAATATAATATATATGACATATAAATACAATTACATCCTAATGGACACCATAATAGGTGGTAAGATAATATTGAGCAATCATTGTTTCATGATTCATTAGATCGCTGAGCACATAAACAATATGTTGTTTACTCATTAGATAGAGGTGTGAGTAAGTGTAGTTTGAATCCATCTCATAAATAAACCTAGTATATTGAGGATAATATTTTCTTTATGAATGAATGTAATTAAAATATTTTAGGGTTATGGATAAGTAAAATAAAACAAAACAACTTAAGTGACGATGTTACCTTTAAATCAGGTAACTCCCATTGATTTGAACCAAAAGGATTTCATGAAGTTCCTTCTACCTAAGTTAAAGATTCTAGAAGGAATATATGAATTTTGAGATCTTTTATTGTCACGACCCCCTCCAACCAAAGATGCCCCTCCTGAGCTGGCAATGGTGAAAGGGAGATAATGACCCCTGAGTCCCGCCTCCAGTAGGCCCCGGGTTGGCGACTAGCACCAAGGGTATGAGTTTTCACAAATATGGGAGGCATTACCCTTTTTATTATTTTGGATCGGGAAATAGGACAAGTCAACCACCAAAAAGGGAAAAGAACAAGTATATATAAATAAACCCAAACCAAGCCCACATGCATGTTTATACAATTTTTATAACAAGGTACAAGTACAAGGAAGCTCAAAAGTACAATGCCAAAGAAAACAAGAGAACAACATCTGCAACAACTCCAACTTCCCGACTAGTAGGGTCCCGCACGGCCCTGGTAGTCCTCCTGGAAACCTAAAAGTAAACGTAGGGTGAGAATACAAGTATACTCAGTAGGGAAACCTAAAGCTCTCGTGCACAAGTGGGGAGACACCCTAAGGTCCCGTGAGAAAACAGAAGAACCAGAAAGTAACAAGGAAAAACTATCCACCCAGCCTCACTGGTCACACTCACCAAGTAACACAAACAAGTTTAGTATATATATATATATAGAACAAAAGTATTGGGTACCCCGCACCATTTCCCACTTAATTAGATGCTGCTCTCCCTAACGGCAAACGTCCTGACGCTACCACACTCTTCCCGCCCGCAGACACCTGGGCCACAACCACTAACCCGCCCGCAGACAGCTGGGCCTCATCCCGAAGGTTCTTGGGAACGGTAAGCCTGCCCGAAGAGTCTTGGGCTAAAGGTCGCCTCAAGCCATCATAGCCTCTGAGACCTACCCAAAGAGTCTTGTGTGTAAGGTCACCTCAAGCCATCATAGCCTATGGAAGAAGGAGCAGGAAGGAGCTAGTAACTAAGGGGGAACACCCTCTCCCATAAAATGGGAGTGTTCGTCACTAGGTGCTTGACATGGGTGTGGTGCGACAAAACACAAAGATACAATTATATATATACATATACCAAACACACAGCCCAACCTATGGCTTCTTAAAAAGAGAAACTGAGCATGTGCCTCAGCACTGCTACCACGAAGCATGCATCAACAACCAAATGTTCATCCCCCAACCCCATTTAGGTTTTCATGTTTCATGCAATGGTTTAACAAAAATTATTCCTACTGGGCAACTATCATCCAGACCAAACCTTTCACAAACATATCCCTGCCATCCACAACCAAGGTTAGGTAAAACGCAAGCAACTACATGCCATTTCATTTACAAAAGATTATCACAACCATACAACATTCCAACATTCATTTATTTCAAAGTTCCACACATAAAACCCTTTTCACACACAAAACATTTCTGCATTTGAAAACACCTTTTACTTCAAAACACTTTTCATAATCAAAACACTTTTCCTAAATAAAGTCACTTTCCACAACCAACCACTTCCCATTTCAACCCCATCGTTTACAAAACATTTCACACCTCCACGTTTCCACCGTCAACCATTCCAATAAGATCACCACTGAAACGTCGCAGCCCTGCTGCTCACCCAACCACAACAGCCCACAAAACACCCCAACACATGCCACGTAACCAAGCCAACACCCACATGTTCATTATTCCATTTTGGTTCAACCGGGGTGATCACACAAGGGTTCTAGATTTTCATTTAAAAAGTCAACTTTACGTGATTAACCAATTTCCACATTTCATGAAGTTTCCATCCATAAGAAAATATAGATGGAGAGGGCAACATTTAATTGCGTAAGCAAAGGCCCCCAACGACTGTGATTTTCAGTAGGTAGAAGCTCATTCAATTCACAAATATACTATCACATGATATAAAAGGTAAGGTAACAACAATCACTAACTTCCCAACCCCATTCTTTAACCAGTTATTATCTTTATTTAAAGGTTCAACCATTTCTCATGAAAACAAAAGGATACCCACCACACATGATACACAAATTAGAGAGACAAAGGTGAGATACCTACTTCAAAAGGTCCCGATCACGTCGCTTCCGACGACGTCCTTCGGTGTCCTCCGCCTTCGCCAAACCCGACAAACGCCTCCTAGGATGGAAGCTGGAGAAGGAAGGCCGGAAGGAAAGGTGTCAAGTCCAGGCTTAGAAGCTTCGTCTCGTCGCTACGATCCTGTGGCCGCTGACGGATCGTAATTCGTAGCTCAAACAAAGAAGTTAGAGGAGGAAGACTTCTTGATCATCCAAGAGTGTTGTCGTGCAAAGAAGAAGCGATTGGTCTGGAAATAATCCGTGACCCTTTCTTATATATCCAATGAATAGGTAAAATAGTATGCAGCGTGTATTGATGAATACACAGTGTGAATGTACACCCGTTACGTGTTTTGACTGGTCAACACACGACACGTCACGCGGTTTCCACGCGTTTTAAAAAAAGACGTTAATTTTATTAATATGTGTGTTTCGTTGACCTGAGACATAACATATAAAAAGATATCCATCACTGGTCTTAAAATGACCATCTTAATTACAGGATTACACTGCCGCTGACGGTTCTTCATTCCGACATCGTACGAAATTGTTATGATCACATTTGTGTTTAACATCCAAAATAATAAATAATAATATTTTATATTATTATTTATTAAAAAACATAAATTGGAGTCAAACTTTTGCGTGGAGACTCCCATCTCCTCACGCTGCTAGCTCCCCATAGGAAAAACTACCTTTTTAAAATTTTATTTTAATAACCAAAAATAATATTATTCATTTTCACAAAATTAATCAGAATTCTTAATGATTAACGATTGAGGAGAGGTAAATCCCACGCCCCAAAGCCTATGCGTGCCTTGCTCACCTAGTTAAGAACCATTTAATTAAAACCATTACCCTTTATTAAATTCAAATCATTTAATTTACTAACCAAAATTAAGACCATTTAATTTTGTTAGGTGCACATTTTTTTTCAAACGTTATTATGAAATAATTATAATAATAATAAGAAAATATTATTATTATTAAAATAATAATAATAATAATAGCACAAATCCTAACAGATTAACCCCATTTAATTTCATTTAAATCTTTTCTCTCTCCAATCTTTATTTTGTTGGTGCGCCTCCCCTTTTATTTCACATTGATTAAACTAAAACCATTTTAATTTAATTAACAGCAAAATATTTTCAAGCCATCATAATAATAATAACACTTACGCTACACATCTTCATTTATTTATTTTCAATAAAAATCATAACTCATTTTATTAATTTCTCATTAATATTAATATTATGAACAATATTAATAACACAAAACCCATTATTATTATTCAAATTTAATTTAAAAAATTATTCAATTAATAAAAAAACCACTTGTTTCATTTATCAACGTCTAATGGGTCACACACACTCCCACTTCACATAATTAATAATAATAACACCCATTAAATCATTTTATCATGATTATTCTCTTTTTTTTTAGTTTAATTAATCACACAATTTATGTCATCATCATTATTATTTAACATATTTTTACGTTATCATCAGTATTAAAATTATCATTTTAACGCGCATCGTGTTGACCACATCGATTTCAACAAAGGAATGGACCGGAGGGGTCCGGTCCATTTCATCAGATACCTCTTAAAACATTCACGTCCTCGAGAATTAAAACCAACCAAGAAAAAGAAAGGATCCAAACAACCACTCCGCAAGATACCTCTTAGGGCTCTTGTCCTAACAAGAAACAACCGACAACCCTAATTATGTAAGTTAGGAATTCCCTCTCCTATGTCGAGATATTATCCTCTTTAGGCGGCACTGACTCGCCTGCACGGGTTTAATCGCATCCGCATTAATGCGTCTTGATTAAGGACTGGGCCTTCCCACTTCCATATATTAGGTTTTTTTTCCAACTTCCACTTCACCCAACAACGTACAACCCACACACTGCCCGGACACATGGCTTGAGGAATTCCTTCTCCCATGTCGAGATATTATCCGCTTTAGGCGGCACTGACTCGCCTGCATGGGTTAAATCGCATCCACATTAATGTGACTCAATTAGGGATTAGGTATTCCCCTCCCCACATGATAGGGCTCTTCACGTACCTTTAAAACATAGCATTAAAAACTCACAAAAACAAGGTCCAGGCCCAGAGAATGAGAAAAAGAGTTCCAACAATGGAGTGTAATGATCTTGAATTTAAACAAAATATAAATGAGAGAAATTAAGTAAAACCGGAAACATCTCTCTCGATCTCTGGTCTTTCTAGGGTTGCCACATCTATTGCGTGAAACTGTCTGTGTCCCACTCCTCTGCCGTTCTGTTGACGTCTAGGTGCCATAGTTGTTCGGTAAACAGGGAACGCCTAAGCCCAAGTAGTAATGAAAAACTCAAAGTTTTAATTATCATTTTATTTCAATTTTTTTTTTCCAGAACACCCAAATCAAGTAAAACACAAACATGATGATGCATTTAACTTCCCTAGGGTCTCTACCCTGCAATCAATATAGTATCACTTGGTCGTTCGGTAGGCTCAGTGTCCTTGCATCGGATCACGGGGGGCCCTAAAATCTCGTGTCCTAGCCGGTCTTCCCTGGCCTATGTCATGCACCAAGATTAACGAACACTGTTGCCCTACAATCCCATGCAATCCTCACTGTGCCTAACTCCAGACTCCATCCTATCTCTCAACCATCACCTCTGACACCATTCTGTCACGACCCCCTCCCACCAAAGATGCCCCTCCTGAGCTGGCAATGGTGAAAGGGAGATAATGACCCCCGAGTCCCGCCTCCAGTAGGCCCCGGGTTGGCGACTAGAACCAAGGGTATAAGGTTTCACAAATATGGGAGGCATTACCCTTTTTATTATTTTGGATCGGGAAATAGGACAAGTCAACCACCAAAAAGGGAAAAGAACAAGTATATATAAATAAACCCAAACCAAGCCCACATGCATGTTTATACAATTTTTATAACAAAGTACATGTACAAGGAAGCTCAAAAGTACAATGCCAAAGAAAACAAGAGAACAACATCTGCAACAACTCCAACTGCCCAAATAGTAGGGTCCCGCACGGCCCTGGTAGTCCTCCTGGAAACCTGAAAGTAAACGTAGGGTGAGCATATAAGTATACTCAGTATGGAAACCTAAAGCTCTCATGCACATGTGGGGAGACACCCTAAGGTCCCGTGAGAAAACAGAAGAACCAGAAACTAACAAGGAAAAACTATCCACCCAGCCTCACTGGTCACACTCACCAAGTAACACAAAAACGTTTAGCATATATATATAAAACAAAAGTATTGGGTACCCCGCACCATTTCCCACTTAATTAGATGCTGCTCTCCCTAATGGCAAACGTCCTGACGCTACCATACTCTTCCCGCCCGTAGACACATGGGCCACAACCACTAACCCGCCCGCAGACACCTGGGCCTCATCCCGAAGGTTCTTGGGAACGGTAAGCCTTCCTGAAGAGTCTTGGGCTAAAGGTCGCCTCAAGCCATCACCGCCTCCGAGACCTACCCGAAGAGTCTTGGGTGTAAGGTCACCTCAAGCCATCATAGCCTATGGAAGAAGGAGCAGGAAGGAGCTAGTAACTAAGGGGGAACACCCTCTCCCCTAAAATGGGAGTGTTCAGAACTAGGTGCTTGACATGAGTGTGGTGCGACAAAACACAAAGATACAATTATATATATACATATACCAAACACACAGCCCAACCTATGGCTTCTTAAAAAGAGAAACTGAGCATGTGCCTCAGCACTGCTACCACGAAGCATGCATCAACAACCAAACGTTCATCCTCCAACCCCATTTAGGTTTTCATGTTTCATGCAATGGTTTAACAAAAATTATTACTATTGGGAAACTATCATCCAGACAAAACCTTTCACAAACATATCCCTGCCATCCAAAACCAAGGTTAGGTAAAACGCAAGAAACCACATGCCATTTCATTTACAAAAGATTATCACAACCATACAACATTCCAACATTCATTTATTTCAAAGTTCCACACATAAAACCCTTTTCACACACAAAACATTTCCGCATTTGAAAACACCTTTTATTTCAAATCACTTTTCATAATAAAAACACTTTTCATAAATAAAGGCATTTTCCACAACCAACCACTTCCCATTTCAACCCCATCGTTTACAAAACATTTCACACCTCCACGTTTCCACCATCAACCATTCCAACAAGATCACCACCCAAACGACGCAGCCCCGCTGCTCACCCAACCACAACAGCCCACAAAACACCCCCAACACATGCCACGTAACCAAGACAACACCCACATGTTCATTATTCCATTTTGGTTCAACCGGGGTGATCACACAAGGGTACTAGATTTTCATTTAAAAAGCCAACTTTACGTGATTAACCAATTTCCACATTTCATGAAGTTTCCATCCATAAGAAAATACAGAAGGAGAGGGCAACATTTAATTGCGTAAGCAATGGCCCCCAACGACTGTGATTTTCAGTAGGTAGAAGCTCATTCAATTCACAAATATACTATCACAGGATATAAAAAGTAAGGTAACAACAATCACTAACTTCCCGACCCCATTCTTTAACCAGTTATTATCTTTATTTAAAGGTTCAACCATTTCTCATGAAAAAAAAGGATACCCACCACACATGATACACAAATTAGAGAGACAAAGGTGAGATCCCTACTTTAGAAGGTCCTGATCACGTCGCTTCCGACGACGTCCTTCGGTGTCCTTCGCCTTCGCCAAACCTGACAAACACCTCCTAGGATGGAAGCTGGAGAAGGAAGGCCGGAAGGAAAGGTGACAAGTCCAGGATTAGAAGCATCGTCTCGTCGCTACGATCCTGTGGCCGCTGACGGATCGTAATTCGGATCTCAGACAAAGAAGTTAGAGGAGGAAGACTTCTTGATCATCCAAGAGTGTTGTCGTGCGAAGAAGAAGCGATTGGTCTGGAAATAATCTGCGACCCTTTCTTATATATCCAACGAATAGGTAAAACAGTATGCTGCGTGTATTGATGAATACACGGTGTGACTGTACACCCGTTACGTGTTTTGACTGGTCAACACACGACACGTCACGCGGTTTCCACGCGTTTTAAAAAAAGATGTTAATTTTATTAATATGTGTGTTTCGTTGACCCGAGACATAACTCATAAAAAGGTATCCATCACTGGTCTTAAAATGACCGTCTTAATTATAGGATTACACTGCCGCTGACGGTTCGTCATTCCGACATCGTACGAAAAAGTTATGATCACATTTGTGTTTAACATCCAAAATAATAAATAATAATATTTTATATTATTATTTATTACAAAACATAAAATGGAGTCAAACTTTTGCGTGGAGACTCCCATCTCCTCACGCTGCTAGCGCCTCATAGGAAAAACTACCTTTTTAAAATTTTATTTTAATAACCAAAAATAATATTATTAATTTTCACAAAATTAATCAGAATTCTTAATGATTAACGATTGAGGGGAGGTAAATCCCACGCCCCAAAGCCTATGCGCGCCTTGCTCACCTAGTTAAGAACCATTTAATTAAAACCATTACCCTTTATTAAATTCAAATCATTTAATTTAATAACCAAAATTAAGACCATTCAATTTTGTTAGGTGCACATTTTTTTCAAACGTTATTATGAAATAATTATAATAATAATAAGACAATATTATTATTATTAAAATAATAATAATAATAATAGCACAAATCCTAACAGATTAATCCCATTTAATTTCATTTAAACCTTTTCTCTCTCCAATATTTATTTTTTTGGTGCGCCTCCCCTTTTATTTCACATTGATTAAACTAAAACCATTTTAATTTAATTAACACCAAAATATTTTCAAGCCATCATAATAATAATAACACTTAAGCTACGCATCTTCATTTATTTATTTGCAATAAATATCATAACTCATTTTATTAATTTCTCATTAATATTAATATTATGAATAATATTAATAACACAACACCCATTATTATTATTCAAATTTAATTTCAACAATTACTCAATTAATAAAAAAACCGCTTGTTTCATTTATCAACGTCTAATGGGTCACACACATTCCCACTTCACATCATTAATAATAATAACACCCATTAAATCATTTTATAATGATTATTCTCTTTTTTTTAGTTTAATTAATCACACAATTTATGTCATCATCATTATTATTTAACATATTTTTACGTTATCATCAGTATTAAAATTATCATTTTAATGCGCGTCGTGTTGACCACATCGATTTCAACAAAGGAATGGACAGGAGGGGTCCGGTCCATTACATTTATATACATATTTTGTGTAGAGACCCGAAGCTTGACGTACATGAACATTACATTACTTTTGCGGAATACTTAGTACATAACAAAAACACACACACAAGGATCGTAATAGTTTAGTGTCTTTGGAAACTCGGAATAAAATCTTATAATCGTGGTGAAAGATCTTCAACATCTCCCATAAAGATCTTCCTTTTTTTTACCTAAAACATTTTTTTATATCCTGGGGAAAAGAAAACATAAAAGGGTGAGCTCAAATGCTCAGTAAGGGTAGACAAATTAAATATCAATCACATCATATTCATAAGAACATAACATTTTGGAAATCATAACCCGCAAAAGAGAGAGCATAATTTCATAACATGGGATAAATCATGGCAGTGAAATGTAATCACAATAATCATAACTTAAAACATGAAACTTTGTGGCATTCACACATAATCATAGAGAATCATTTCTTGTTAGTCAAGACTCATTGACAAGACTATCTTAGTGGACAAAGTCCCTTTCTGAATTGAGTAACCCTCGTTTCAGTCCTGTTTCACTGAACCGGTATAACCTACCGTTCCAGCCCTGTCTATCTCATGAGATATAAAATCTTTACCCAATGCATTGGAGGGAGATATAGGTCCCACCCATCTTATAATGAATCCTTTCTTATGTGTGCCACATAATCATAAAACATACATCATCGCATAACACATGTAACAAAAATGGGATTCTTGAAACATCATGACATCATAAATCAATTCATATAAGATAACGGAATTCATAAAAATAATTCCATCACAACATGATCAAATCAATGAATAATAGGCATAAAAACAGAACCCTTTATTATCATAGATGGAAAATAATTTTGATAAAACACTTGAACTCCATTCTTGAGGAAAATATACTTTCTTCTTCAAAAACATTTTCCTTTCTTAACATGTCTTACAATTTAAAACTAAAAGAAGTTGATTAAAAATAAACTTGAAAAATTTTAAAGGAAGCTTCTTGGAAATAATGTTTTAAAAATCCATTCATGTTGTATAAGTTAAAAAAACATTTTTCGTACTTTTGTCAGAAAAGTCAAAAAGTACCTCGTACGAAAAAACGACAAAAGATTCCTTTCATATTCTTTACTAAAAACTCACCGAAGGGTAAAATTGGATTTAAACTATTGTAATAGGATGGAAATAATATTACATATTTATGAAACATGGATGTGGATGATAAAATACACCCCAGTAAATACTTACGAATAAACAATCTCGGATAAAATTGAGATTGTGATATTTCCCTTACCTTAGGTTCGACTTGCTTTGTAAGTGTCCAAACCTCCTCTTCTTTGAAACGCCTCTTTGAATCCTCCACTTAGGGAACTATGATTGGTCTTTGAAGAATACCAGGACCTCTAGGATTATTCTAGGGAAGTGGAGAAGGGATTTTGGCAGGGGTTGGCCGAGCTTGAAGGCTCAAACTTGTGTGAGGAAGAGAGGGAGGAGGTTTCCTTTTATAAGGGAGGAGAGAGGAACCTTAGGAATACCTCAAAATATTATTTTATATTAAAGTTAAAATCGGTTTATAATGGTTCCAAAGGGTCTTATTTCGAAGATAAAGTGGGGATGGGTCGAAATCCTATCATCCAATTGGATTTAGACAAGTTTAGGTTATTATTTTAACCTTATCAATTAGATTTAACTCTAAGTTAAATAATTTAACTTTTACCGTGTCTTTTTGTTTTCTTTCACTATATGGTTAATAAACTTACTATAACATGCCAAAATAACCCCAAATTGTTTATTATTAATATATATATCCTTATATAAGTCATTTGGCCGAATCTTAGATTTTTAGGAATAAAATATCAATTAATAATATAATTTTTGATTTAAAAACTATTTTATGTCAATTTTGACACTATTTGATATATGATTTTTGTGAAAGTCATAACAGAATTATATGTTCGAACCAAGTTTATTAAATAAACACTAATATATCATAGTAACCTAGAAAATTAGTGGAATTCATAAAAAGTCTCAAATTACATTCATTTGAGCATTTATAACATCAATTATATTAATATATCCTTAAAAGAGTAATTATTGCATCATCGTTGTGTCAGAAATAAATTAATTTATTTAAAGTTTAATAATTATAAATAAAATATCATTATGTAGGAAATCTTTTTAGCTTTCTAATGAATATTTATAGTCGAATTTATCTTATGTACAACCCCATATTAAAAATGTTTTAGTTCTTAAACTTTGATTTTAACTGTTTTAACTATTCATTAAATAAAATAATATGAAATGTCATAATCTAATCCAAGTGGACCTAAATGGTCATATTATATTCCTAAGGTTGTTTTTGGTCGAATTAAACTTATCCAATAGAATTAGGACATGTGTTAGGGTAATAGTAATATCATATTTACCCTTAGTTACCCTATTTACTATTAACCGCCGTAAAAAAAATTAAAAAGTTACTATTCACCAAAAAATTATTTTTATCTCATTGAACCACATTTTACATACTGATATCAACCGTGTCTGTCGGATTTTCGAAATTCCATTCACAGAAGCGGTAAAATTAAGTTTTATGCAAAATTCAGTTTTTTAACTACCACTTAGTAGTTTCACTATTCATCAAAAATTGATGTTTTTCAGAACAATGCCAAAATATCATCCTAAGATATATTTCATATTCCGAAATCAAAAATGAAGTCTATTTTACCAAATTCATAACATAGAAGTTGCATTAATTAATTTTATAATTAAATCCCGCTGTTAAAACAAATAGCGTGTTTTTAAGAAACAATATCTATCAAAAGATTGACACTTGATTATGTCTGGTTTAAATGTGAAATTACAACCAATGAACAACATTGTATTAAATTGTAAAAATATATTCTAAATATACTTTAAAACCACTCAAATTAATAATTTATCACTATTAATTATTTTGATTAAAAAAGTTATTTTTAATTATAATTTAGTAATTTTCAATATTCATCAGAATATGAAAGTTATCCGAAAAGTACCAAAACTTCACCTTAGCTAAATTCGATACTCCGAATCAAAAAATGAAGTCCATTTTGAGAGCTAAAATTTCTAAAATTTTAAAAGGTGTTTATTAGTATTCATAACGGCTAGTTATAATAATATTTTAATAGCATATCGTTGTTTAGTGAAACTCGGTATTGCGTACTACACACGCTATCAAGGAAGGTTGCGATTACGTGTAATGAAAGGCAAGTCAAGGATGCATGTTGTGAAAGCCCCTTTTGGTGTAGCGTACGACACAATACATTAATGAAAATAATATTTTTCATAAAATCTCGGGGTGTTACATTCTACCCCCCTTAAAATGAATTTCGCCCTCGAAATTCGTTGGGGTTATAAATGGTTTACTATTAGAAAGTTTATTTAATAGAAACCTACATCGTAAAAAGAAATACCAAAACTTGGTTTTAAAAACTAAAGTAGGAAATGTAACGATTACCCAAATAAACTAATCGTTGGGTTTCCACATAGGTAAAAATATGGATATGGAAGAGAAATCTAACCATCATGTTCTGATGGAGAGTGGTAGAGAACATGGCTATGGAAAAGCCAGTAATCACAAATCCATAGATTTGTGATGATATAAGGTACCATCTGATTCATCAGGTATAAGATCACTAGGACAACATTTTTGGTTTTCAAGAGCTTTTCCCTAAAGTTGAAATTTTGAATTAGAATAAATACTTACTTTATTTTGGTACAATCTCACTGTTGTTCGTGCCTTGAACAATTTCCACTTCATCTCTTAAATAAATGAAGTTGAATTTGTTATTCGTGAAGTGTTAGCAGATTATGTGATAGAATGACGGGTCATTCCATCTGTCTCAAACAAAAGGTTTGCAAAAATTATATACATAAGTCGGTCTATAGTGAGATTAATCATATATGGTTCCTAAAATGGACTTATACTTCATATATCATACTGCTTAATATAATAAAACTAGTTTCTACTAAACAGGGACTTCCTGTAGGCCAGTGGTAGGCGATAAAGGCCAGTCGCACTTCGGTTGTGGGTTCGATTCCCACAGCCTTGTCCGACGCGATGGGCTGTCGCCCATCCTGCAGGTTGTCCTTTTTCTAAAACTACATTACTATAACATCCTATCAATAATATCAAAAAAAGAACTTCTTTAGGATTATCCATAATACTACAGTCCACTTTCATAATATAGTGAAAATGATTACCAGAGATTTAATACCATCGTTGATCCCCATATATCATAAGATATGTCTTGTTGGTCACATTCTAAACATTCAAAGTCCTTAATCATGTATTCTCTTGAATACCCATTGAACCTTAGTGAAAACATGAATGAAGTTAAACGTTAACACTTTCCACATACCAAAATCCTCAAAATTCTTTATAATCAAACCATGATATCACTTAGTCCTTATATCAATCATGAGATCATGAATACTGTTAAACATTTCGTTTTCTCGTTTTCCCTTCATTATGCGCATATCATCTTATTTCCAAAAATATCTGAATAACCTTTCATGGATACTGGTAGCATTAATCACACACTTTCAAAACTCAAGGAAAGACAACAATGTATCAATCCTTATATGTCTCTTTATTCCATAGTACCATGAGATTCTTTATACAACATTACACTTGATAAACATGTAATCATTCCACTACCTTCTTAAACCATTGACCGAGCTTCAACAATTCTTTCATCTCACATATCATTTGTAGTCTCTTCATCATCATCAACATAAATACTACCCATACGACCATACTGATTCTCTTCATGAGACTTTCCCTTAGGGCATTGGTTTGCATAATGCTCGTACATTCCACATTTAAAACATTTAACCATTGTTGATGTCGTAGCAATACCATTATCCTCATCCATGTTGTTAACTGATCCTTTTCCTATGAATTTACTTGCTTTGTGTCCTTCTTTTCCACACCCAAATCATCTTCCAGTTCCTTTGAAACAATCTCCTTGATGCCTCTTCCCACATGATTTACATAGGGGAAATTTAACTTTCTTTCCTCTATGATCATCATGAAACTCCATCTTTCTCTTATTAGCCGAGTCAGGAAACTTACCAAATTTTACTTTATTGATCATATTATGAGATTGCGGATTTGGCATAATAATGATGTTTGGACTTCCAAATCCCATTTCATTATGAAGAATATCATTCCATTGTCCATCATGTCCTCCATTATCATGAATCATCTTGTTTCCAGCCATTTTCTAAAACCCAAAAAAAAGTGTGAGAGGCAAAAATCATGCTCGGGAAAACAACAAAATAAAGGTGGAGTATCCTCAATATATAACATCTTAGGTTAAATTCTATGATCGTTACCGTAGTTCTAGGACTGTATCCTATACGTATACTTATCCTTAGGGACATCCCTAGACATACTGTAGAAATATATCTAGGGATCTCACTAACGTTTTCGCATCCTAGTTTCCAAAGGTTGACTAAACCTTTACTCTAATACCAACTGTAGAGACCCAAAGCTTGACGTACATGAACATTACATTACTTTTGCGGAATACTTAGTACATAACAAAAACACACACACAAGGATCGTAATAGTTTAGTGTCTTTGGAAACTCGGAATAACATCTTATAATCGTGGTGAAAGATCTTCAACATCTCCCATAAAGATCTTCCTTTTTTTACCTAAAACCTTTCTTTATATCCTGGGGAAAAGAAAACATAATAGGGTGAGCTCAAATGCTCAGTAAGGGTAAACAAATTAAATATCAATCATATCATATTCATAAGAACATAACATTTTGGAAATCATAACCTGCAAAAGAGAGAGCATAATTTCATAACATGGGATAAATCACGGCAGTGAAATGTAATCACAACAATCATAACTTAAAACATGAAACTTTGTGGAATTCACACATAATCATATAGAATCATTTCTTGTTAGTCAAGACTCATTTCCAAGACTATCTTAGTGGATAAAGTCCCTTTCTGAATCGAGTAACCCTCGTTTCAGTCCTGTTTTACTGAACCGGTATAACCTACCGTTCCAGCCCTGTCTATCTCATGAGATATAAAATCTTTACCCAATGCATTGGAGGGAGATATAGGTCCCACCCATCTTATATTGAATCCTTTATTATGTGTGCCACATAATCATAAAACATACTTCATCGCATAACACATGTAACAAAAATGGGATTCTTGAAACATCATGACATCATAAATCAATTCATATAAGATAACGGAATTCATAAAAATAATTCCATCACAACATGATCAAATCAATGAATAATAGGGATAAAAACAGAACCCTTTATTATCTTAGATGGAAAATAATTTTGATAAAACACTTGAACTCCATTCTTGAGGAAAATATCCTTTCTTCTTCAAAAACATTTTCCTTTCTTAACATGTCTTACAATTTAAAACTAAAAGAAGTTGATTAAAAATAAACTTGAAAACTTTTAAAGGAAGCTTCTTGGAAATAATGTTTTAAAAATCCATTAATTTCGTATAAGTTAAAAAAAACATTCTTCGTACTTTTGTCGGAAAAGTCAAAAAGTACCTCGTACGAAAAAACGACAAAAGATTCCTTTCATATTCTTTACTAAAAACTCACCGAAGGGTAAAATTGGATTTAAACTATTGTAATTGGATGGAAATAATATTACATATTTATGAAACATGGATGTGGATGATAAAATACACCCCAGTAAATACTTATGAATAAACAATCTCGGATAAAAATGAGATTGTGATATTTCCCTTACCTTAGGTCTCACTTGCTTTGTAAGTGTCCAAATCTCCTCTTCTTTGAAACGCCTCTTTGAATCCTCCACTTAGGGAACTAAGATTGGTCTTTGAAGAAGACCAGGACCTCTAGGATTATTCTAGGGAAGTGGAGATGGGATTTTGGTAGGGGTTGGCCGAGCTTGAAGGCTCAAACTTGTGTGAGGAAGAGAGGGAGGAGGTGTCCTTTTATAAGGGAGGAGAGGGGCACCTTAGGAATAACTCAAAATATTATTTTATATTAAAGTTAAAATCGGTTTATAATGGTTCCAAAGGGTCTTATTTCGAAGATAAAGTGGGGATGGGTCGAAATCCTATCATCCAATAGGATTTAGACAAGTTTAGGTTATTATTTTAACCTTATCAATTAGATTTAACTCTAAGTTAAATAATTTAACTTTTACCGTGTCTTTTTGTTTTCTTTCACTATATGGTTAATACACTTACTATAACATGCCAAACGAACCCCAAATTGTTTATTATTAATATATATATATCCTTATCTAAGTAATTTGGCCGAATCTTAGATTTTTATGAATAAAATATCAATTAATAATATAATTTTTGTTTTAAAAACTATTTTGTGTCAATTTTGACACTATTTGATATATGATTTTTGTGAAAGTCATAACAGAATTATATGTTCGAACCAAGTTTATTAAATCAACACTAATATATCATAGTAACCTAGAAAATTAGTGTAATTCATAAAAAGTCTCAAATTACATTCATTTGAGCATTTATAACATCAATTATATTAATATTTCCTTAAAAGAGTAATTACTGCATCATCATTGTGTCATAAATAAATTAATTTATTTAAAGTCTAATAATTATAAATAAAATATCATTATGTAGGAAATCTTTTTATCTTTCTAATGAATAATTATAGTCTAATTTATCTTATGTACAACCCCATATTAAAAATGTTTTAGTTCTTAAACTTTGATTTTAACTATTTTAACTATTCATTAAATAAAATAATATTAAATGTCATAATCTAATCCAAGTGGACCTAAATGGTCATATTATATTCCTAAGGTTGTTTTTGGTCGAATTACACTTATCCAATAGAATTAGGACATGTGTTAGGGTAATAGTAATATCATATTTACCCTTAGTTACCCTATTTACTATTAACCGCCGTACAAAAAAGTAAAAAGTTACTATTCACCAAAAAATTATTTTTATCTCATTGAACCACATTTTACTTACTGATATCAACCGTGTCTGTCGAATTTTCAAAATTTCATTCACAGAAGCGGTAAAATTATGTTTTATGCAAAATTCTGTTTTTTAACTACCACTTAGTAGTTTCACTATTCATCAAAAATTGATGTTTTTCAGAACAATGCCAAAATTTCATCCTAAGCTATATTTCATATTCCGAAATAAAAAATGAAGTCTATTTTACCAAATTCATAACATAGAAGTTTCATTAATTAATTTTATAATTAAATCCCGTTGTTAAAACAAATAGCGTGTTTTTAAGAAACAATATCTATCAAAAGATTGACAGTTGATTATGTCTGGTTTAAATGTGAAATTACAACCAATGAACAACATTGTATTAAATTGTAAAAATATATTCTAAATATACTTTTAAACCACTCAAATTAATAATTTATCATTATTAATTATTTTGATTAAAAAAGTTGTTTTTAATTATAATTTAGTAATTTTCACTATTCATCAGAATATGAAAGTTATCCGAAAAGTACCAAAACTTCACCTTAGGCTAAATTCGATACTCCGAATCCAAAAATGAAGTCCATTTTGAGAGCTAAAATTTCTAAAATTTTAAAAGGTGGTTATTAGTATTCATAACGGCTAGTTATAATAATATTTTAATAGCATATCGTTGTTTAGTGAAACTCGGTATTGCGTACTACACACGCTATCAAGGAAGGTTGCGATTACGTGTAATGAAAGGCAAGTCAAGGATGTGTGTTGTGAAAGCTCCTTTTGGTGTAGCGTACGACACAATACATTAATAAAAATAATATTTTTCATAAAATCTCGGGGTGTTACATTTTGGACGATCCATGGGGCTTTATATGTGTGAGTAATGGGTTAGAGGTGGGGTATTTTTATAAGGGGGAGGGGATATTTTTGGAAGCTTGAAAATATAATTGTATTGTATAATTATTTTAGGTTTCTAATGTTCCAAAACACATTAAAGTGAAATATTAGATTAATAATGTTAGAAATAAAATCACCAAATAAGAATTCGAAAGGTTTTGGATATTTTTTTAATATTTATAATCTTATTTAATTGAATCATTCATTAATGAAGTAAACATTGCATCATTATTGTGTCATAAATAATTTTATTTAATAAATATCTAAAAATTATAAAGAAACTACCATGATGTAGGAAATATTTTTATCTTTCAAATGAATATTTAAAGTCAAAGAGATAACTTATATAACCCCAAGTAAAAATTGGTTTACTAAAAGATATATGTTTAGGTAATTTTTTTCTTTACATTAAATTAATTAACATATAATGTCATTATCACACCCATGTGGCACCATGGTGTCCCAAAATAGACCCAAGGATGCCCACAGTCGGACATGTACCCTCAAATAGTATTAGGACACATGTTAGGGTATTTTAATATTATTATAATATTATTTGATCGACCATATTTACCTGATTTACTTTTTAACCATGGAAAATAAAATATTTACCGAAATAAATATTCATAATGTATAAAAATAAAAGGTACCTATTTACATATTTTGGACCTTCTCATTACAAATATAGAATCCGTTTTTCCAAATTTAAAACCAATAAGTGAATGAAATTATTTTAAAATTAATTTCCATTGTAAAAAATGTGTTTATAAGAAATAACAACTATCCAAAGATTGAAATTTGGTTACATAAAATTTCAAATTGAAATTACATCAAATGAATAGAATTCCATTAAATGGTAAAAAAATAATATAATTAAACTTTAAAATAAATTAATAAGATAACCTAAAATAATAAATAATTTATATTAAAAGACTGTTTTGAATTTAAATGTGGGTTTTTTACTATTCATTTAAAAATTAACTTTATGAGAAAAATACAAAAATTTCATCCGAACTAAATTTTGATTTCTTGATTAAAAAGAATAATTTTATTTTTTCAAATATAATATATAAATTTGACAAAAACTATATTTAAAATGAGATCTCAATGAAAATCCATTAAATCGACTTTGTTAAAGAATATTAGTGTTTTTATGGTAAAAATTGGGTTCATTCATATTTTAAGCCTATAACCTTTATTGGGTAAAAGTAAAATTATTTAACAAACATGTGTAGTCATATTGTATTTAGTACTGTTCATTTCCACCAATACAATTGATATGCATTTACAACCACTTAAAATAATAATATTATATTATTATTATGATTTTCAGTATGACTCAACGTTGCGAGCAACATAAGACTTAAGAGAAACCCATTATTGTATGTCGGGTACGCTATCAAACATAGAATCCACATTAATGTAAAATTAATATTTATTTCACTAATATTAATAATGATGAAAATGTCGTATTCATTATTTACCTATGATGTTAAACTAAATATTAGGGTTTTAATGAAATTAATAAGTTTTTCATGTATTATATGCAACCCAAAGTTAATCTTGTGCAACACACAACATAAAGAATAGCTTGTTTGACATGTAACACCTATAATGGAATGGAATATAACATCATCTGTCTTTAGAATATAGTTAATATTTCAAATAAACATATTATAGTAATTCACGCGACAATGATATAGCTTGCATATCATGAAACAATAACTTTCTTCAATGGCTTGACTTATACATAAAATAGAGTTTTAACAAAGAAAAATAAATTAATTAAACAATATTATTATTTAAAATGAGAAATGAATTAGATGTAAAATTAAAATTTATGAATATTATTAACTAAAATTAAAAAATATATGGTCTATAATAATATATTATGAATTCATTGGTTACCAATTAATTAGAAATGAATAGAAAAAATAATTTAATATAAAGGAAATAATTTTAAGCTCCCAAGGGTGTGTTGAATTAATAAACAAAATTATTTACCATTATAGAATAATATTAATGAATTTTTCATTTTATATATTTAACAATATATTTTTTATATTCCTCATATATATTTGATTGTTATTAGTTGATAACAAACCTAATTTAACACATTAGAACATTTATTTTTCTAGAGATAGTTTTATCATAATTTAATGGTAAACATTTTTTAAGTAAAATTTTATGCACTTATATAAATTTAATATGTAAAAATGAAAATTAATTTTGAGGTTGAAACATAAAAATTATTTTCGGGAGAATAGTTTTCTATATTGTTTCATTTAATTAATGAATATTGAAAATACTAGAATGTAATTCAAATATATTTTTCCATAATATTTATTTTAAGTGTTAACTTATATTTTTATATTATTTTAATGTTAAATAATAAAATTTTTAAATTAATTATTCCATTTTAGATAATTGGAATCAATTTCACTTTGAAATTGGATATAAAAACTTTTCAAACTTTTGAGCATTTTTACATTAAAAATCATGATTTGTCGTCTCGTCTGTGGGATTGAAGTTAAATTAATTTATACCACTGATATTATTTTAATTTGGTAAGATGGATTACATATTTGGGATAATAAAAATTAATAATTTCTAATATGGTAAAATTATGCATTGATTAAAAATAGTATTGATATTAATTAAAAATAATTACTGTGATTAATAGAAAAAATGGCTTAATAAATAAAAAAACCTAATAATAAGGCCCAAAATTACATATAAACTTGTAAAAAAGATATTTTAGGGCCACATTTAGACACAAAAATCCATTATATTTTATTGGGACCACTTTATTATCCACTTTGAAAAGTAATAATATCGATGGTATTCTCTTTTCAATTACTTTCAAGAATGCCACCAATCATCAACAATAAAAAGGCATTCATGCCTCCCAATTATTCACACCTATAAAGACATTTTTATCTCCAAAAATTTTATATGAAAGCACTAAAAAAACTAAACCTTACTATTTTAATCCTTAATTTGAAAATAAATCCATGTTAGGATTAAATTTTGTGAAAAACAAAAGGACTTACCAAAATAAGAGGGAACATTCATCCCCGAGCTATTTTATTTTTTTTCTTTATAAAAAACCTATATTATGATTAATAAATTCATAAATAATAACCTCAGTATCCTTAATATAATTATATGTTTTTATATTATTTTTTATACCTACACATTGAAACTTATCTATAAAATATGTAATAAACTTACCATTCTTACGTATAGCAAACGACTGCCTCACCAAACGATGTTATTCTTTTTTTAAATTAATATTTATCATAGTTGGTAATTATAATGGGAATCCAATTATTATATGATATATAAGATATTTAATATTTATTTATGATTTTTTAATTTCTATATAAAACATTACTTCATGATTTACATATTGTAGATATATGAAAATGCTGTTTCTGGACGTGTGGACTATTTCCTTCTCAAAATGATGTGATTCATTCCCATGTCACATTTAATGCATTAATGATGGTTTTAGATAAAATAAAATATTTATAAAAAATAATAATTATACTACCATAATATTATTCATATTTATGTCACTTATTTTTTTTAAATGCTTCAAGAAAACTGAAACAATGTTCACACATACGAACACCCAACCAACTCCATGAAACGTGTATTTCATTTCATATATCTATATATTATAAACTATTATTAATATTTACATACTAGATATATATAATATATAAGTAATTTTTTATATTCTATAAATAATTAAATCAAGATCTATATAAGAGGATCAAGAATTGAAAATAGGTCCTAAAAACAAGCGGTTATTACTTGGAATGTAACATTCACATGGAATTGTTATTAAATGGGAAATATAATTTAATAATAAAATCTAGCATGTTATTATATATATATTGTTATTTTGATGATTTATAATATGATTATATTTAATATAAATTATTTTCTATCATGTACACGATCGGCCAGAGTTAATTTAATTTTTTTCACATGTCACATTTAATATCATTGAGAGACATGTCAGGATGACCACTCATTTATTTTATACAGTGTATATACAACCCTGATTATTTAATGTGAAAAATATACATAAATTAATAGATATTTAAATATCCATTTTATGACCATTATTTCATGGATTATATGGTTTAAAATTTACCAAACTGGTATTGTAATTTTGCCTCAATTTTTCTTTCTTTGAGATACATGCCATGTTTTTCACTTATATTTTTTTGGGGAATATATAATGAAATATTAAATGTTATATAATGGATATAAATAATTTCATGATAAATTATAATTCAAATAATTTTTTACATTCATTGTATTGTGGTTCAATGTTTCCTAAGTGGGGACTATTTATTGTAACAATCTCATCCCTTATCAAGATTATTTATGATCATGATTAAATTGATAAAATATTATGAGCCAAATCTCAGTAACACTCATGAAATTTATTGTCATATATTTATCAATGATATATTAATGTATTAGTGCTATTTTTTCACTCACTCGTACTTAAAATAATTGTTGGAAAAAATTCCTCAAGGTATCATTGCATTATTTTTGGGATGCTTGTGTTTGTTGACAATACATGTTTCCATGGTGAACTGGAAAGTTCCAAATATTTTGTTGGAAATTAATGTTAAAAAAGAACCATGATAAAGGAATGGAAGATCTGGAGGTGGTACAAAAGAACAGATACAAGGGTGCACCATTTTCTAATGTTTGCAAAATTTTTGGGGTCCAAAATTTGGATTTTGGAGAGCATTTTGAAATATGGATTTCCTTGAATATCTCATCAAAATATGGAAAAGGCATGAATTTCATGAAGATAGGCTTCATGGATTAGATTTTTTGAAGACATGAAAAATGTTGATGGTGATTTTTAGCGATTATGACATGCTTCGCGAATAGAAGCATAGAAGAGTATTGTATTGTCAAAGGGCATTGCGAATGGAGCTGCATGGTAAAGGTGTGAAGTAATTGATTTAATACTCCGCAATTACAAATAGCTCCACGAATGAAAAATTTCCATCGTACTTCGTGATTTTGTCAAAATTTTATCCGAGTTTTCGAAGCTTCATGATTTGAGATGATGTGGTGTTGAATTCATGTGGAATGTTCGATAGTTGGTGGAATCACTTATAATTAGGCCTCGACCCCCTCAAGAAAATTAGAGATTTTTCGATGAAAATAATTTTCTCTCGGCTCGTAAAGGTGGTTCGCGAAGGTAGTGTTCTTCGCAAATGAAGAGATTTACGGTGGCTAATATAGCTCCGTTAATGTTGTGAGATCTGGGTTGGATCAATGAGATTCACAAAGGAAGTCTCTCTACGACGACTTGAGCTTTGCAACAACCTATGCTTTTGTGAAGCCTTGAGCTTCACGAAGAGGTGGGAGCTTCATGGAGGCTTGTCTGAGCTTCATGAAATTGGGAGCCTCATGAAGTAGGGGGCTTTACAATGGTGATTCAAAAGTGTGTTGGATAGTGTTCAGTGGCAAAAGGGTATTCATAAGTGGATGAAATTTGGACTTCAATAGGGGATCTACATATAGTGGAGGATGAATTTGGTAGTGATAATAATGATACCTACAGGTCTATAAACTGTGAGTGGATCTTCTAAAGAAGCATTGTGATCACTTCAGTTGAGAGAGCACTGAGTTATCAAATTTTCAGTTGTTTTAAACCAAGAGGGATAATGAGTCCACTTAAAACATGTAAACAGCAGTGAAATTATAGTGAAATTGGTACATCAACACACTGTTGGTGTATGCTTCTTGGACGTTTCCTGGTGAGGGTGAACCATGTAAATAATTTTGTGTCATGTGCATGATTTAAAGTTTATTCATACTCTGTAATGGGAAGGAGTGAGAAGAGGGGTTTGTCTAATAGAAAAACAAGATCAGAAGGGTTAGTTGTTTTAATCTGTCATACACTGACTCACCCCCACCGTTAGGGTATCTAGCCTAGTAAACCTAATAATAATTAAGATATTTCTTTTATAAAAATCATACTTTATATTTACTTTCAGTTGGAAATCTGTGTTGTTTCAAAACCATGTTTTAACAAAAGATTTTAAAAAATAATTAACTATTATCCAGTGATGATCGAAAGAAATTTTTTATCTATGTATTGTCTTTTTAGAAATACATTTTTAAAATTAATCTTCTTCTTTTCCCTGATCAAGGAAATTTTCTAAACATTTAAGGTGAAAATTGAATGTTTAGGATATACAGACATACATTCTGTCATGGCCATCATTTCCCTATAGCTTTTATTATAGGTTTACTGGGTTAATTTTTTAATGAATTTTTGTTCCTAATATTAAGGGTATTTTTCATTTTCAAGTGGTTTTTAATGAATATTATTTTGAAAATTATTTTATGATTAAAAAAGTGTTTTTCTTGACTTTCAAAGAATCATCTATTGGTCATAAAAAAATTATTTTTAATGAATAGTATTTAAATTATTTATATATATATTTATTAATTTTACTATACATTTCATATAAAATGGTTGACAACTTGATTTTAAAAATTATTTTTAATTTCTCTAATTATTTTGAAATGAATTGGTTTTCAAAATATATTCATTCTTCATTTATATGTTTGAAGAGATATTTTAAAATAAATATGTTTTCAAAATGCTATATGTTATAAAATAATTTTTTTAAAGTGGAAAATTTATTTTTCATTAAGAGATTTTCTAAATGAGATTATAAATACTTATTTATAAGAAAATTATTTTTAAAATTGTTTTATAAAAATGATTTTCATAGAAATACCATATTATTTATGAAATGTTTTATACAATGTTTAAAGATCCTTATCAATATAAGATTCCAACTATTGTTATAGTTTATGATTTAATGGGGCTATAATCTTATAATACCATTAATATTAATTATTTACTACTTTTTGGTATGATATAATTATATTTATTATACATGTTTCTCTCCCATGTCTTATATACTCTTGAAACTTGCTTATTTTCATGGGTTGTGATTTGATGAAATGATAATGATATTAATCTATTTTCCAAAGGTAACGATATGATTAAATTTTAATAATACCCATTTCATTTCATGGGTTATTATATTATGTTTGTGAAATACATCTATTTTTATAGTTCATGATATATTTCATGTTTTTTATCTTGTGGGAAATGTATTCGTGATCTTATTATGTGATTAGTTGGACCTATATCTTCCTCTAATGCATTGGTTGATGATAAGTTGTATATCAGATCAATGGGAACATGGTTTTTATCCCATGATTAATAAAATAGGGTTACATAGGTTATAGTAAAATGTAAAAAACAAGAAGGTAAATAGGTTTTACCCCAAGGCAAAAAAAAAAATAGAGGCTACATGGGTTATAACCAATTACCAAAAACAATATGGTACATTGGTTTTAGACTAAGACCAAAAATAAGAGGGAATTTCAGTTGTATCCCAATCCCAAAAAAAAGAGAATGCATGGGTCCTTAGACCAATCTTGAAGTATGTATTGTGTTTGTACCCAATACTAACATGTGATGAAGGTCTTGGTAGGTATCCTTGACATAATATTTTCTATATTTATGTGTGTCCCACAAATTCTATGTCTTATTCCTTAGTTATATTTTTGTGGATTATTTTCACGCTTCAAATAGAATTCATGTCTTAAAAACATCCATTATTTATTTTTTGTCTCGTGATTATGATATTTGATATGCAGGGTATTATCTTCAAATAATATTCTCATGTTAGCATACCCATATGTTCATGTTATGCTTATGTAAATTATTTACTTAACCTTACTGATATTTCTTGAACAATTATTTATTATGTTTCCTTTCCCTAATATATGAATAAAGGTAGTAAGTATATGAACTAATGGGGAAGATAAATTTCGTAAAAATTGAATATCACTCACCAAGTTAAAAAATTTCATTCCAAGATTACAAAGACACAAAACAATTATTGTCCATAAGGATGTAATTGTATAATATATTTAATAATAATCTATAATAATGTAATATAATTGTTTGTTAATCCTGGGTCACTATAGTTAGTATCATTGGAATGGTTTATTCAACCCTAGGAAACTAGGATGTGAAAGCATTAGTGAGATCGCTACTATTATTTCTAAAAATATGATTATGGATGTCTCCAAGTATAAGAATAAGTTTTTTGAAAAGTATAGGAAAATGTTATGGAATTTTTGTAAAGGATATAGTGAGAGGTTTCCCATAAATACATCCATGTCATGATAATAAAAGAGTATGTTCCTCCAGGAAAGATGTACTAATCAGTAACTACTTTGAAAAGTTTCATCAGGCTAGACTCAAGCATAACCGAGTACTCAGAAATGGGCCATGATGCACACATATTTTGACACTATCGTGGTATACGAATTGGGAATTCCAAAACAATTTATGAAACATCTTGATTGATTTAATTAGAATATTGATATTCATGACCTAGGATAAACTAATGGTTTTATATATTAAATTTGTTCTATCCATGTTTTAGGTATCCTATAAATAATTTTTCACGATTATGTGGTTTCTATTTCAATAAGTGTTTCTTAGACAATGATTTTTGGTTTTAGTTAGTATAAGGAACCATAAATAACTGGGTTAACATTGAGTGTGATGGAAAATTTTATGATCAACTATCAAATGGGATGATCACTATAGTGAAGGATTTTGTGGTCGCCCATAATTAGTTGTCATGAAAGATAATTAACAATGTGTACCATAACAAACCCTCTAAATCCCTAAAGAAGAGATTGAAAATGTTCAATTATATTTTGCGTAATAGATACTTTTATGGAAATAATATTTATTTCCCTTTATTTCAGGAATGTGGAATTAATCACCTAAGTGGATGTCTTAGGGGACCAAGAAGATGTTATGTCTATGGAAAATAAGGACACAAAGAAAGTAACTGCCAAGGAAAAATGAATAGTTATTCTAGAAAAATTGAATGGAATATTGGCCTCTTTATGAAATCAATGATGGTAAAATTCCTTATGTCTAAAATGAATAGTCATTATGGAAATTGATGTCCTATGTGAAAATATCATGAAGAGAATACAATATCTTGTATTGTTAATATTTATATTGCTAATGACGATTACACTACAAATGAAATGTTAAAGTAAATAGTTATTAAGCAATAGGATGAGGTAACCATACTATGGGTTAACCATCAAGTATAATAATGGGAGTATTTATCAATTTGGATTAATGAATTATGAATGGTGAATTATGAAATTATAGTTTAGTTTATGTATTTTACTATGGATTTAAATGATTACGATGAATGTTTCTGATGAACTAAAAAAACAATTTAATGGAATGGTTAAATTTTGATTAACGGAATATAAACCTTCATAAGTTCTTAATGTTGAGATAATTATTTTTGGATAAAGATATATTAGTCCTCAATAAGTAAATCAGATGTTACTAATTACCTTAGAACCGATAATGGATACTTTTTCAAATTCTAAATTTTCATATCATTGATGAAGATTAAACCATTTTTTGATTTATGAAGCATACACAATAAACATTGGAATAAGGAAACATGAATATTGTCAATAATAATTTTTGGAAATTTATTATATTACCATGATTCAAGGGAATTCAAGGTGGTGGTATTAATAAGTTTTATATGAGACAACCAAGAGATAATATAGGATATACGGTGGATCAATATGATGCTATTTTGAGTACTTTAGTGACATTATTTCTAATGTTTTATTCTTCCGTATTTCAGATGGATTATATGGTTAGATAATCAGGGAATGGTTTTTGTTATTGTATTATATACCTATATACAGATTTATTCATTATTGATAGCATTTGATAACCTTTTCATTATGATATTGATTGTAACGTCCCTGGCCCAGGATCCAATAAAATGGTGCCCCATGTCGGGTCGTCACATGACCTTAATCGAGCTTCCCTATACGCTAATGGTTTCCGACAAGTAACGAGGGTCAAGATTATTCATTGGGTGATATTATACCCACTTTATTAGAGTAATCCATTGTTTATCACAATATAAATAGTAGAAACAATATGAAACAACCAATAGCATGCATATCCAAACATCTCCCACACTGGGTTAACCACAAGAAATAGTATGTATGTCATGTCATTCTAAAATGAAACCTGAAAAAATCCCAAAATAAATAAAATACTCAAACCTAGAAAACAATATTGACTCCATGTCGGGGACCTCATTCGTGCATGTCCCATGTCTAACTCAACTTCATAGCACAGTGACCTTTCCCTTGTCCTAATCTGCAAGTATGAAATATGCTCGGGCTCCCAATAGAGGACTAAGCAGGGTGTGAGTAAAACTCAGTAGGACACAACCAACTAAATATACAAAATGTCTAGTTTAACAAATAGTGCATTCATGCATAAATAAATAGAATTTAATGGAAAAATAGTTTAGGGGACACTCCTTAACCATTCCTATACTTTTCTATTACTCTTAGGATTGTTGTGCATTGTTCATTATGTACATTATCTCGTCATTTAGTTCGTCATTAACATGAAATCCATGCGTCAGGAAATTAGGTTATTCATATAATATTCATGGCATTTATCTTTCCACATGAGCAAAAAGTTATGTCTCTATATAAATACAGAAGACTATATCAATTCATCGCCACACAAGACTTGGATCCTCAGTCTAGGTATTATCATTGAATACGAACATTGGGGGCATAGAGAATTAGTCCAAATATGTAACCCATGCATTTTTATGTAGGTTAGAGAACCAGTCCAACCCCATCCTTGGGTAGAGAATCAGACCTTAATCCCACCACAAAGCGATGTTCCCATCCTTATTTATCCATTCACCACAAACAAATCATATGACAATCAATACAACCAATAAACTTAACAATCGTGTTTCACAACAATCATCAAGATATTCAATGGCCATACCCATTTACAATTCCACTTCACCCTACCCAACCAATTATCCTAATTCTCTTTCCCAAAAATCACCCCACTTACCAAATTCATCAATTCAAAAGTCATTACCAATCTCATGAATTGAAATTTCACATACACCAACCCCATAGGGGTTTCAATATAATTCATTATCCACAAGGAACAATCCCCAGGTAACTTATTTAAAACCTATTATTTCCATGTCAAACAATAAATTAAGACACTACTAAGCATATGCACTTTCCCATAGTTCATTTTCACTCCCATTAAACATTTCAACATTCTCATCAGGGCTCTACATGGTCACAAGGAATCCTATCTCATACTTATCTAACATCTAAGTCCATAATGTATTAAGGCACCCCATGGTCTATCCTAAAAAGGTCAATTCATCCTCCATGTGTCCCATGGGGACCATGAAGGTTTGAATTCATCATATATAAATCCATTACACCAATACTAAGTGAAGGGTCAGAAGCACAAACAGGGGTAACTATGAAAAAACCAATCATGCACAAATCTGAGATTAAACAATATGATATAAATTGTAGATATAATACCTTGGATTTTTTAGTGAATGCACCCCAAACCAAGGACTTGGATCGTGATTCAATGTCCCATTAATATCTCATGCTTTATTACATCAACAAATAATTGTTTAGAGCTTTAGAAGGTGATAATGATGAAATGTGATCCCTAATCCAAAAAAGACATGAAAGAGGGGGATTTTCCTTACACACATCTTCGATTTGCAACTGAGGGAAATCCAATTGACCTGAATATGAGAAGAATCACCCTTGGCTGATCTTGATAATTTTTGGCTCATCACTAGGGTTACAGGGGTAATAAATTAAAAAATCCTTTGTTTGGGTTAGAAATCCCAAAATATTATTATTTTTCAATTTATCAACATTACTCGACATCAAGGTTTACATGCACGGTTTTTGAAACCGTGCAAAAGCCATGTGAGAGTCAATATCCAAAAATCCCACTTTTACACAATTTCCTTGGAATTACGCATAGTTTAATTGTCCATGAGATACCCATGGAGAAGACTCTATATATGTTAGCATGATTACCAATGATGGTATACACGTTTTTCACTAACAGTTCACATATCATGCAACATTCTCAAAACACCTTCTCCATTAACCTTCATGTCCCAACCCCCTAGTACACCCCCGATCCTTCTCGTGAACATTGTGAAATACATATTTAATAGAAATAAATGACATCAACTAATAAATAAACAAAAACATACAATATAAAAGATCCCAAATCTTAAAACCTCCCAACTATAGGATGGATTGTCCTCTAGCATCTCTTCTCAAGAATTATTGAGATTATGAATCAAATATATTTTACCATTGGGAAAACATATCTTACTCTCTCTCCCATGTTTCTTCATATATGATTCCATATTACTATTAAATATGATCTAAAGGTAATAACTTTCCCCGTAACACCTTCTCACTATGATCAAAAATAAGAACTCAATGCTCCTCAAAGGATGCATCGGGCTTAAGCTCAACGTCATCAACACTTATCACATGAGACAGATTAAGATGATAATTCCAATTTTTTGGAATATTAATAAAATCATGCATAACTATATGTTACTATGTAAGATCTATTCAGTAAGATACTGGACTGATCCTTTACAAAATCACAAATATCCCTGTGTACATTAGAACCAACTTTCCATGTCCCTGAATTCAATAGTGACCCAGCCTTGGAGACACCTGAGGAAACAAACTGTCCCCCACCACAAACTCAAGAAGTCTAAGACCCAGATATTCATATGAATTCATCCTACTCTAAGATATCATCATCCTATTCTGAATAAAAAAACATTCACTAATGTCTCTTACATGAGAGTCGGTCCTAAAAGTTCATATTCCTCAGCCTCTACTAACAAAATAATGATCTACACTACCTCCCACAATGTGCATCATAGGGAACCTTTTAAATTATAACATTGAAACAATTATTGTAATAAAACTTAAAAAGTGATAATTAAATGTCCCATAAACCCAAAAATTCTAGGAGATAAGATATTAACATGTCCTCCAATACTTGAATTTTAGGCATAGACTACCGATATGTTTGCAGATGATAATCTATACTAAAAAAAACCTCAGTACCATGAACCTTATATAATACCTACCATAGACATGATAAGAAACATGGATCATGATATGAAACAATGGTTCTTAACACACCATGAAATGGATATAATTCTTGAACATACAACTCCCCCAACGGACCAAATGTGTATATCTTATGAATTAGAATGAAATGAGCCACTTTAGTCAACCAATACACAATGACCCATATTGAATCATTATTCCAAGGTCTCCTCAGATGTAAAAGTATTAAGTACATCATTACATCATTATAATTCCATTCAGGAATGGAAAATGGCCCTGAAACACCACCTAGATGTTGATGCTCTACCTTCACCTGTTGACAGGTAAGGCATTGCGCAATGAAACCCCTAAAATCTTTCTTTATCCCCGACCACCAATACTACATATAATAATCAAGATACATCTTACTCAATCCCAGATGTACTTCCCATCAGGGTGTGTGGAACTCACACAACAACAATTCCCAAAAAAACATAGGTAAAAGCACATGTACATTAACTGAGGTGATTCCATCACTATTCAAGGCCCATCTATAAGGTGACTCCCCACCTTTAAGACTTTCCATTATAGCCAAACACTATGGATCTTCCAACTGGATTTCTTTGACCTCGATAAAAAGAATATACTCAATAAATAGAGACTCACTGGATATTTTTTGTGCCCATACAACACCTCCAGGTGCATCTCCGCTAACAAATCCATCATTTTCAATTTAGATTTCAAAATTTAAAAACATGAATTTTATTCTTCATGGTTAGAGCATCTGAAACACTATTACCTATTCCCAATGTGTAAATCTACAAAAAATATAAATATTGTAGGTACTTGAACCACCTTCAATGACAATGATTTAAATCCCTCTAAGTGAAGATATAATTTAATCTCTTATGATAAAAAAACAACATGAATCGTTCTCCTAACATGTAGCGCCTCCAAAAATTTATGGCATAAACTACATAAGCTATTTCAAGATCATGAGTGGGGTAGTTTCATTCATGTGGTATAAAATTTCTCAACTCATATGCTACAACTCAATCATCCTTCATCAACACTACCCCATGTCCAATAGAAAATTATATATAGAACAATGTTTACTTATTACTAGATTTATGTAAAACTAAAATCGGTGCGATAGTGAAGCACTTCTTCTATTCTTGGAATGCAATTTCACACACCTCAAAACAATAAAACATAACAACCTTATTGGTTGAGCTTAAGAGTTGGGATTCTAAATGGGAGAAATCCCTAATTATCATTCTGTAATAACCATCCAAATACAAAAAGTCGGAAAATCAGAAACACTATTAGGGTGCTTTGAAGACACCACAACCTACACATTCTCTAGATCCACTAACACACTAGGCTCAAAAATGATGTGTCCCAATAAATGAAGGTAGTAAATCCATAACTGACATTTTTATAGAATATATTATTGTATATTATCTCTTAGTGAACTCAATATTATGTCATGATGTTTGGAATGATCGTTAATAGTTCCTGAGTACACAAAGATTTCATCAACAAAGACAACCACAGAATGATCCAGATAGGGGATAAATATCTGATTCATTGGATCCATAAACTCTTAAAGTGAATTTTTGAACCAAAAAAGAATCAAAAAATGATCATACAACTCGTACCTGCATTGGAATGATATCTACAGAACGTCGGAAGCTGTCACCCACAATTGATGGTATCTTGATATCAACTCGATATTAGATAACATTGTGGCACCTCCCAGTTGGTCAAATAGGTCATATAAACTGGGAAGTGGGAATCTTTTCTTAATGTTTATCTGATTCACCTTCTTATTATCAACACATAACCTCAACGACCCATCGGCCCTCTTAGAAAATAGCATAGGTGATCCCTATAGTCATTTTCTAGGTCAAAGGAATCCTATCTTATCTTACTCTTATAGATGAGATTTACGATATTGGAGTTATTTTGAATCCATTTTTTATGGTGGAATGGAAACTGGTTCTACCCCTCACAGCAACCCGATCATAAACTCAACATCTCTATTCGGTGGTAGCCCTAAGAATTCCACATTAAAAAATCCTAGATGTGATCCACTATAAGAGATATATATGTTTCTTTAATTCTCTATTATCATGGACAAGGAATGCCACATGGGCCATGAGCTCTCCAAACTTCTGACAAAATGGCCCTCCACGACCTTCAAGAACATCCCAATCACCGTAAAGATCATAAGTGCCTCCATTTAAGGATGTAAATGTTACCCGAAGTCGATAACAATCCACATGGTCTTCCTAGCCCACTAGTTAATCCATACCCAAGATAAGGTCCAAGCCTAACATCTCCAAAACAAATAGATCCCATAGGAAATGATATCCACAAACCATTATGGAATAATCTTTGCACTTCTTTATATTATCCCCCCAAAGTAGTATCAGGTGACATAACTCCATGTGCACCATTCACAGTTAGGCCAAACACTACCACTAACATTGTTGAAAAAAAATAATTTGTGGAATGAATGTCAATTAGAGAATTTGAATGTGTTGAAACTGAATGAATAATACATCGAATGGTAGATGATCTAGCCATAACACCTTCAGGTGTAGACTAAACTGTGTGCAGATGGCCTATCCCTCTACACTAGGATACAGCCTATGTACCTTACACAACACTGCCTGCTAGTATGAATGGTCTGTCCTTGGAGATTCACATCAACCACCACTACTATTATCGCATGTGGAGTTCCCAAATCCTACTGAATATTGGCTAATAGATCCCCTACATATATTCTACACTAATCTATGTCTTAAAACACTTTATTTCTATCGTCGGTTCATGCAGAACCTCCTCAAAAGGACAATTTTTCACGTGCTCTACAGTCAATAGGTGGCAGAGAACACTGAATTTGCACATGTCCCAGCCTGCCACACTGATAGTTGCTATCCCAATCACTAACCAGAGAGATGGGTTATTTTTTCCCATTCCTTCCACCATATACCTAATGGATGTTATAGAAATGGAACTTTCTACTCTCAGAAGACGTGCCACAAGTTCACCCCATCAGAACTTCATGTCTTCTTTCAATTACTTCTTTAAGGTTTCATTATATGTCGAGAACATGATCCATCACCTCAAAAAATGTATTCATAGAAAATATATTTACTTGGAATTTGATCCCATGTCGAAGTCCATCTTGAAATCACTTTTCCAAAGTGGCCTCATCTCCCACTAAAGCATGAAAAAATGCTGTAAGACCATGATTAAGAATGTATACTCCATTACTGACATTTTCCCCTATGTAAAACTCATAATATTTTAATCCTTATCCTAACTTTATATTTTTTGATAGTAATTCTCATGAAAAATTCCCTGAAAATAGTTCCACATCATTCCCTCTACATGTTTAGTTTTAGATAAGATATCTCACCAATGATTTCCTGATACCTAAACACATATGCTGCCAACAGAACTCGATTGTCAGAATGAGTCTCCATAAGCTCAAAAGTTGTATAGATAGACTCTATCTGGAACTCAACGAACTCTGTCCCACCCTCTTTGGTAAATTCCAAAGTGTGTTGTAGTTTAAATACCCTAGTCAACTTGAACATACTCGGTGCGATCGACCCTAGGTCTCATTCCATCATCTATATAAAGAGATAAATTGTTTCACAGAAATTGTCTTCCCTATCATCCTAAACCACTGGGACATATTTCTCTAATACTAAGGGAGAATTATCTGCAAAATCCTCTTATCACCCAACCAGTACATGTCGTTGTGTTGTAATTTCACTACAATGACAAAAATGAACTTTTAGAACACAAATATGAAACATTCACGAGACATAATGAAATGATCATCACTATCCATAAACAACAAATTTTGAATACACTTACCATTTAAATTTTTTATATTTGGAACAATACCCTCAACTATCCTTCCCATTTCCATGGCTAACATAGGGAAACTAAATAACATGGTTATGAGACCTACCTTTTACACCATTTTAAAATGAATTCCATATCCCAATTTTCTCCCATAACAATTCAATTCACATATCTTTCTTTATCAAGAATTATTATTTAATTATTACATAGAATTTTTATTTCCCTTTTTACCTATTTATATTACCCCATTTGGTAATATTTCACTATTTTTAATAAAATCAAATTCATTCTACCCATTATGTCCTGTACAGACAACTCTTGTGTGTGTGTGACTTCTATGATGAATGTCACTTATATACATAGGCACCTCGAATGATTCATGAATGAAAACCCTCATTCCATTTATTTTCATGAGAAAATATAATTAATATGTCACATCGCACAACATGTGCATCACTCAATGCGGTAATATCATCAATTTTAGCAACACACTACAAGAACCAAAATTTATCTATTGGGTACATGGGTTTCCCCATACTTGGGTTAGCTACTACCTGAAATGAGCTCGTTACCAAGGACTGAAAATGTACTAACCACATTCATACCATCCCTAAATAATATTAATGATAAAATAACTCCTCTAATAGAACTTTTTTACAACCCTAACCTTGGTGTCACTAAACTGGTGCCCTAAGCCATGTTGTCTCATGACCTCAAGCTCGCCTCCTCGTATTCTAGAGGTTGAAGACTTACAGTGAGGGTCTCTATTAGTTACATGTGGATAATATACCCTCTTTATAAGAGTAATTAATTTTATATCACAATATATGTTGTAGGAACATAAAGAAACAACCAAGAGAATATACTACCAAACATCTCCCAAATTGGCTGATAACCACAAGAAATAGTAAATATTTCATGTCATTGTATAATGCCAGGTAAGGAAAACACAAAATAAAGACAAAAATAGAACCCCATAATGTTCCTAACACTAATTCGGTACCTAAATCCATTGGTGTCCCATGTACAACTCAACTCCCTATCATAGGGCCCTTTCCCTTTCCCTGATATGGAAGCATGAAATTTTCTCAGATTCCCAATAGAGGCCTGAGAAGGGTGGGAGTACTACTTAGTAGGCCACCACCAATGGTGTCTACAAAAATATATATTTTAACAGATAGTGCATGAAATTATAAATAAATGAAAAGTAAATGGAAAAAAATATGGGGGCCACTCATTGTCATTTCGCTAAATTTCTATTAGTATTATAATAATTGTTCATTGTTCATTATATACTTCCTCACACCCTATATATCAACATTAAAATTTAATCCATGTGTCAATAATTTAGTTTATTCATATGATATTACTGATGTTTATCATTCAATGTATTGAACAAGTTAATTATTTATCTCACTAGGGATGGTACCGTAAAGGATTCACCACACATACCTAGGTGCTTCAATCCATGTATTTTCATGGAATACAACCACTACAGGAAAAGAGCATTAGTTCTACTCCCAATCCTATGTATTCGTAGGTATTATAGAGCACCATTCTGACCATACCAATGGGATGAGTAATAGACCTTAATACTGCCACCAAGAAATTTTCCCGTTTTTATTTATCCTTTCACCACAAAAACTATACCATAACCAATACAACCAATAAATATACCAATATTGGTTTATAACAATCAATTTGGGATTAAATTTCATTCCATAGCCCATTCATAATTCCATTTCATGCTACACAACCCATTATCGTAATTATCATTACCAAGTCTCGCCTAATTAACCATATTCATCAGTTCAAAAGCCATTCCCAACCTCATTTTTCAACATTTAATATACATACACCCCCTTATGGTTTTCAACATAATTCATTATCCATAAGGCACAATCATGATTTATCTAATTTAACCCATTTATAATTACCCTGACAAACAATCACTTAAGACACTAAAATTCATAGGAACATGCATATAATTAATTTTCACTCCCATTAATCATTTCAACATGATCATCAAGGCTCTAATTGGTCATAAGGATTACTTTCTTATACTTTTCAAACTTCTAAGTCCAAAATGTATCGGTACACCCCATGGGTGGCCCTACAATGGTCAAGTCATCATCCATGTGTCTCATGGGGACCATTAGGGTTTCCATCCATCATCTAAACATCCATTACACAAATAATAATCATTGCATAAAAATAACATCAATGGGTAACCATGAAATAAACCATAGCATGCACAAATATCAAAACAAATAATGGGATTTAACTTATAGACCACCTACCTTGGATTCATTAGATAATGCACCCCTAATCGAGACCCAGGGCCCCAATTCATAACCCCTTTAAATTATCAACCTATATATCATTATAAAAGATGAGATTAGATATTCCGAAAGAGATTAGGAAGAAATGTGAAACCTAATCCAAAATAGAGAGTCAAGATGAGGATTAACCTTATCTGGATCTTCAATTCGCTATTGACGGCACTCTAAATGACATAGAGATGAGATAGAATCACCCTTAGAAGATATTAGGAGCATTGGCTAATCACTATGGTTTCATGGGGGGAGAAATGATGAAATATTGAGTTGGGTTTTAAAATCCTATAATGGAATTTTTGTAAATTTCTCAACTTCACTAGGCTGTATGGTTTACCCACATGGTTTTACAAAGCGTTTCTAAACCGTGTGGGATCCATTGTCCCAATATGCCCCCTTCCCATAGTTTCCTGGGAATTTTACAAGGTTTTCTTAATCATGTGATGACCTTGTGGAAGGAACTATCCATGGATGCACTATTACCTGGGATAGTCCACATGGTTTTCACTAACTGTGCAACATGACCCAAACTCCTTTTTCTCTATTTTTATGTATTAACCCTTCAAGAAAACCCTTGATCCTTCTCATGAACATTAGGAAACACTTATATAACTAATATAAATGACTTAAACTGAAACATAAACAAAAAATACCTTAATAATGATAAAGGATATAAGAATGATAGATGGAATGACCTACCTGTTTATTTATAGATCTCGTAAACTATTCATTCTTTATTAACTAAAAATTCATCATCACTACATAGAATAAGAGATGATGTGGAAGTGGTTCAAGACACCCCAAATGTTATGTCTTTCTTAAAATCATGTATGTATATATTTCCATTAAAATTCACTAACTTTATGTAAAAAGTATATTGAACCCGAAAAAATTATCCTAGTATGTTTATTTATGATGAATCAAATGTCAAATTAGATCATTCTAGATTAATGGGGTTGTGACTTTATTTCCCATAAAAATGTTTTCTATCACTATCCTTCAAAAATTGACAGTTAAATTTCTCTTCCATATCCATGTATTTACTTCCCATCTATGTTTTCCTTTGTGCAAATCTACTTACGTGTTATATAGGTTAACCGCTAGGTTTCCAACATTCACTTTTTAAGGAATATTTTATTATTTATTTTTATGATGTGGGATAAGAAAGGATATTTTTAGTATTAAACCATTAATAACTCGAAAAATTTTGTTTGGTGTAATTCATTATAAGAGGGTAGTATAAGAAACCAAGATTTTGTGATTTTTTGATTAATTTAACTATTTTGATATTTTTCATTTCATGCAATACTGGTAATAGATTTGGTTATATTCAATCACTACAGGTTCCTTCAATTACACACAACACCAAGATAAAACTTCAATACATTTAACATATAGAATGTTTTTTTTGACACACATGACCAATCATTGAATGGAATATAACATCTCGACACTTTGTGATATACATAATATGTTTAATTATTTTATTCTTGTAATTCATGCAATACTGATCTAGCTTCTATCACATGCAACCAAATCTCTCTTTGATGACATGCATTACATGAATGACTGAGTTTTACTGAAGAAAAATATATTAATAAAATATTTTTATTATTTATAATAAAATTTAACGTAAACATCCAATTATATGTTATAAATAATATAAACTAACTTACTAAAATATATAATCTATAAATGTATAATAAGAATTCGCTTATTACAAAATTATTAGAAATACAAATAAAAACAGATTAATTATAAAGGAAATATTTTTATTCCCTCAAAGGAATTCTCTCTTAATATATTACATTAAAACAATTCGGATGATATTAATAAAATATATATGTCATATATTGAATCAAATTTTATTGAAACTCATCCAATAGATAAGATTGGAATAAGATAATAAAATAGATTTTTTTGGATATTTTATAATTTTTTTATGTATAAAATAATTAATTTTTTTTGAAATAAAAACATAAAAATTAGGTTGGGGAGATTTTTTTTATTTTTCTATGATGTTTCATTCTTTTAAGGAATAGTTAAAATACTGAATTTTAATTCAAAACTGATTTTTCATAAGTGTTATTTATTTTATAATGTTATATTTTTAATTGGTTTTAAAGTCTAATTATATCAATTTTACATAATTTTACCCACATTAGTCCATTGTAATTAACGTCACTTTGAAATTTTGTATAAATATAGAAAATTGTTGAATATTTTTATTTTGAAAAACCCACTTTGTCGTCCGGCCAATGTTGTTAAAACTAAATTATTTTTTTTCTACTTATGTGTTTATAATTTGGAAAAATGGATCTAATATTTTGATTCTAAATAAATTATAATTAATAATTAGTCTAACTTAGTTTTTTACCCCAAACAATAGTGATGGTAATTAAAATTATCTACAGTGATTATGAGGAAAAATAGCTAATCAAAGGTCTAAGCATTAATATTAAGGGAAAAAAATAACCTAGTTACTTATCCCAAATCTATTAGATGACCATAATTAAACCAAATAATCCATTGGATCAGATTTTTAACATTACTTTATTAACATTTCATATGTAAAATTTGAGTGTAATTCTATTTTAAATTATTTATACAAATTCCACTCATCCTCTACTATAAAATGAAACTCACCCCTCTAAACTAATTAACCAAAATAAAGATCATTTAATAACCAAAAGTAAAAAAAACAATATCTCAAATTTTCTCAATTCCACATTAAATCATACTTTTGGATATAAATCCCTCCAAAGAATTCCTTTAATGAAAACCAATAAGAGTTACCCAATGAAGAGGTAACATTCTTCCCCATGATAATTTCATTTATTTTATTTCTCAACCACCTAGTTTTTTATTATTCGATTAATTAATAATAAAATTAATATAATAAATATACAGAAATTATTTTATACAATGGATTATACCAACACATTCTTATACTTCTCTCAAATGGGTAATGAACATACCTTTCTTCTTTATGGAGAGCTACTGCATCCCAAAACGATGCTGTTCATTTTTTCATTACCACCTCTAATGATTAGAAACTATGATGAAAAACCAATTTTTATATGATATATTAGATAATATTTATTAATTTATTCATTTTTAATTTTTATATAAAACATACCTCGTTCTTTCCATATTGTTGACATAAGATAACTTCATTTGTAGATGTATGGACTACCGCCTCCTCAAAGCAATGTGATTTTTTTACACAATATATAGAATATAATAAAGATGGTTTTAGTGAAAATATATGATATATATTAAATAATAAGGACACAATATAAATATTATATAGATATATACTCACACCAACATATATTTCACTTACTTTACTTTCAATAAAAAAACAGAATCATCGTTCATGCATTTGTACGGCCTACCATATCCTTGAATGGTGTATTCCATTCCATATTTATATCACTTATAAATTATTATAAAAAAATATATAATTAATATATATTATAATAAATCATGTTTCATATTATGAAAATAAGTAAATTGTGATCTATTTAAGTGGATTAATAATAAAAACATGTATGGAAAACAGGCATATATTAAGTGAAATGCTACACTAACTTGTAATTGTACAAAAATGAGTTATATCATGTCATAATAAAATTATATATGTTATTATATATTTTAACATGTTTATTATAAATATTTATAAGAAACAAATATTTATTATACAAGATGTCTGAACATGTACAATTAATTTCAATACATAAGGTAAGGGTAGTCTCATATCGCTTTTTATATCCATGCAATACAGTCTATGTTCACCACTCATTTCATTTATGTGGTATATAAATGGTCCATGGAATAATTATATAATTCAAATAAATAATTTAATGTGTATTTAAATTTTTATTTTATTATATTTATATCATTGGTTAAACAGTTCAAAGGCACCAAAATCAGTAACCTAATTTTCTATCAATTTGTCTTCTTTAATATTTATGTCATGTTATAAACCTATATTTTTATATGGTGTGTATATACTACCACATAAAATGTTTTATATTAAATATCATTATTTTAATTATATTTCATGTTTCATGTAATTTTAATCTTTAATGGGTATTATGAATCAATGTTACTAATGTGTTGAAAGTTTATTGTTGCAATGTCATCGTTTATCGGGATTGTTTATGATAATGCATACATTTATGAAATATAATGGTCCATCTCTCAAGAACACTCATAAAATTTAGTCTCGTTTAGTTATACATAATATATTTATTTATTTATATGATCTTCCACTCTTTGGCACTTAAAATAATTAAGAACATGTTTTTATAAAATTACAACTTTATTTCTCCTTTCGTTCATAAATCTATTTTCCTTAAAAATAGAAATTTCTTATAATATTTTAAAAAATATTTTTTGTATTATCCTATGATGTTTAAAGTATATTTTTAGCCATGAATTAAATTTTTTAAAATGGTTTTTAATTTAATAAACTTGTCATTTATGGATTAATGAACATTTCAAAACATTTCAAGTACAAAGGGAATGTCCATTATGTATGGAATTATATACCTTCATGACCATCATTTCATTGGATCCTACTTTTTATGTTTTAAATGTTATTTCTTATAAATAAAATTCTTTCCGATTATTGAGTATATTTTTGATTTAAATGTGTGTTACAAATGAAATGGTTTTAAAAAATGTTTTATTTTAGAATTTTTTAAAATGGTTTTATGGATTCATTTATATTTATTAAAAGGGGTATTTTGAAAGAAAAGTATTTCAATGATTTCAATATTTTATTATAATTATTAAAATCCATTTCCATGAAAATATAATCTAATATGGTTTCAATTCTTCTTTTTATGTTTTCAATTTATTTTCAAATAATTGTTTTCCGAATATTTTCAGTATTCTATTATATGATTTCAAATTTATTTTAAAATAAAAAGATATCAAAATGATATATATTTTAAAAAGAGTTTTTTAAAATTAAAATATATTTTCAACAATTAATTTATTAAATTAAATTGTAGTGTCTTCTATATAATAAAATCATTTTTTAAATATTTATATAAAAATGATTTTTAACAAAAAGTTTTTTTTCTTAAAAACAATTCATGTGATGTTTCTAAATAATTCTTCACTTCAGATGTCATAATTTTTTATATTTTACACATTACATGTGATTTGATCCAATAATACTATTCATATTAATTATTTAATGTGTTTTTTTGTTGGAACGATGTTTATGAACCTTGTTTTTCTTCTACAAGTTATATTTTCTTTAAACCAACTTGTTTCCACAAGCTTTGTATTGATGAAATGGTTATGACACCTATCTTTTTTCCACAGGTAATGATATCAAAGAATTTTCATGATACCTATTTCATTTCATGGTTTATTATATGATATTTATGTAACTGATCTCTTTTAATGTGTCATGATATGAAACCTGCTTTATTATCTTGTGTCACATGTTTTCATAATAGTAGTATGTGATGGATGGGATCTATATCTCCCTAAAATTAATTAAGTAATGATAAATGGTATATGATCCTAAAGGGTACTTGTGTTTTATCATAATATGAAAAAAACAAGGTATACAAGATTTAGCCTATGCCTGAAAACCATATCTTACACCGGTTTTAGCCCATTACTAAATACAAGAGGGTACAGAGGTTGTATCCTAAGGTTAAAAACAAGAGGAAAATGGTTTATAGTTTGGACCCCAAAATAAGAGGGTTAATGGGATGTACCCCAATAACGAATGTAATAGGGTATATAAGTTTTTATCCCATGATAGATGTACGTACATGGGTTATAGCCCAATCCTACCTGGTTATAAAGGTCTTAGTATATTTACATGACATAATATTTTCTATACATATATGTTGGAAATATATCTATGTATTATTCCTCATTTAGGATTTCAATGCGTATTCTATTGATTCCATTATTACTCATGTCTTATGAAAATATAATCATTATTCCATGTCTCATGATTATAATATTTTTATTTAGGGCAGGATCTCTAAATTTTATTTTCTGGATCTCATACCCTAATGTTCATGTTATTCTAATATACTTACATTATTCACCCTTATTAAAAATTCAATCTCACCCCTTTATTATGATTACTTTCACTATTTTATAAATAATAATTTTTAGTATAATTTATAATGTGGAAGATTGTTGTGGGAAACATTGAAGATATTTCACCGAGATAGAAAATTATGTTCCATTTTCCAATGAACCTAAACTATTATGGTCCAGGGAAATATACTTTTATAATATTTTGAATATTACTCTTTAATTGTTTAATATAAATTTATGCTAAACCTGGGTAACTATAAAATTAATTTAACCATTTTTTATATTGTATTTCACAAAACATTTAATATAGCTTTTGTTATAAGAACACACTATGTGTGAATTCTATTATATGCAACACCTATAATGACACTGCATTAAACATTACATAATCATGAATTATGATAATAATTCACATTGATGATTTTTTTATATTTATATATTTAGATAATTAGGTTATAAAATATAAATTACAATTTAAATATAACATGTAGACAATTTTACTTAGTATCAATTTGTTTAATAAAATAAATACACATGAAAAAAGAGTCATGTGTAGTTCCATATATTTGAAATCATCAATTTTCATTAATAAAATTCTTGAACCTATTCATCTTTAAGCCCTATGAAAAAAAATTCAAAAAAATGTGGGATGAGCATAAAATTCTGAGTAAGGGATACACAAAGAATTAAATCTATTAGTTTTTCAAATCAATGAGTAAACCACGAATAATTTATCACAAGTAATACTTTTCACCTTTATAAAGTAATAAATACACTTTACTGAATAAATGTTCATTTATTACCCTTTTGTAACAAAAATATTACCATAAAACCTATATAATGAACACAAAACATATAAAGGTAACATGGGACATAAATATACTTAAATGGAATAACCATACGGTGGACTTACAGAAAAATCACTAAATGGAATAGCCATACGGCTAAATTCCATACCCAATGGATTGGAGGTTATAACATAACCACATGTCCTGGTTTATCATAGCGCCACCATTTGTTTGGTTTATAACTTATCCACCAGTCAACTGTCCAAGTACCCTTATAAAATCATAACACATAAACTATTGATAATATAAAAATTTCACTAAAAATTTTTCATATGAAATCACAAGAAATAATTTCTTGATATTGAAGCAATCAATACATTTCAAAAACCATTTCCCATACCAAAACACCCAAAACAGAATAAGGGTTGTTTTCATTTAAAAACATTATGTTTTATAGGGGAAGCCAACTAACAATTATGGTAGTGGAGAGTTCATTATCACCACAAATGTTTTAACAATTCTATTTTTCATTTAGAAAAACACATAGTATAAAAAATATTCCCTTTGAATGAAATTAATATTCAAAGGGTTTTATTATATACCATATAAAAGAAGGTGTATATTATCAAAACATTACTCAATGAAAGTAGATTGAGACGAGGTCCCTTACCTCATGTCCGACTTGACCCGTTCATTCTATATCTTCCTGAATAATAAAGAGAAGTTTACTATTATTAGATTAAGATCCTTTTTCAATTTTATTATTCATTTTATCTCATTTATTACCTTTATATAACAATTTTTTAATTACTTGAGTTCATATCAGACATTTTGTCGATGATCAGATCTTGAGTTATAAATGAGAATTTTATAATTATAAATTTTCCATGTAGTCGAAATTAAATTATCTTTATAATTATATGAATGATTTATATATCATATATATCATATATATCCTGTATATATGTATTTATAATTGTCACATCATTTGATTATATGAAAATGAAATGCACCTTTCTTGGAGATAGTAAGTCCTATATACGCATGAACGCTACTTCAATTTCATTTTTTTTCATTTTAAAAGGAATGAAAACCAAAGGATACATAGTTAGAGTATTATTCCAGTATAATATCATATTTTATAAATATTAAATAATTTCATTAACACAATTCATTATACATTCCATTTATGGTTTGACCAAGTCGTATAACTTTGAGGGGCAGTAGTCTGCACTTCCTCAAATGAAATTATCGTATACATACAAAATGAAAAGCATAAAGGTATGTTATAATAGATAATTATAGAAGTATAGAGAATAAATAACTATCATAAATATCATATATAATTACAGTGTCATCATAATGACCACCATAAGAGGTGGTAGGTGAAGATTTATCAACCATTGTTTTGTGAGCCAGTAGTTTGTCGTCCACCAATATATTATGTCATATAACCATTATATGGCGGTATGTGTAAGTATATTTCAAATAATTCTCATAAAAACCCTATATATTGAGTATACTAGTGTTTTTAAGGAATCAAAAAATAAAAAGATCATTGCGAGTGAAGAAGTAAAATAAATGGAGAGAACTAGAGGGAAGACATTACCTTTAAATCGGGTAACTCCCTTTATTTTGAACCAAAAGTATTTTATGAAGTTCTTTATTCCTAAGTTAAGGCATATTGGAGGAAGAGAGAGATTTTGAAATATTATTTTAGTATATTATAGATGAACAAAGGGGCTTGAGAGGTGAGTGTATTGGGTTAGAGGTGGTGGCCTTTTTATAAGAGGGGGGAGGGGCTATTTAGAAATGTTTGAGAATATTATTTTGTCATAAACTTATTTTTGGTTAAGAATGGTACGGAAGTTATTTAATTCGAAAATAATATACATATAGGTCGAAATAAAATCATCCTATAATAATTGGAGAGGTTTTTCATAATTTTTTGTCCTTAATTTTTTTATTTAGCCCTTTGTTAACTAATTTAACTTTTACCATGTTCTCTTATATATTCATATTATATTGTTAATATAGTAACCATAAAATGAATATTTGAACAAAAAGTGGTTCATCAATGAAATTATAAACCTTAAATAAGATATTTGGAATAATATTATATTTTCATTATTATTATATCATTTAATAAAATATTGATTGTTTTAAGAACACATTTATATAAATTAAAATACTATTCATCCAGGACTTTTAAAAAATCTATAACTTGATTCTTTTAAAAAAATAATTGTAATTGAACGATAAAAATACATAAGCATACCTAAAATTTGTGGACGGAAAAAAAGTTTCAAAATAAATTTATTTTAACAATATTATTTAAAAAATTCATTAACGGGGTAATCATTTCATCATCATGGTGTCATAAAAAAATTTATTTATTTGATGAATTATATTTATAAACAAAATACCATGTTATAGGGAATCCTTTTAGATTTAAAATTATTGTATATAGTCTAAGATATCACTTATATAACCCCATATAAATTTTTTTTCCAAAAAGATATATGTTTATGTTATTTTTGTGCTTAAATTAAATTAATTAATATAAAGGGTCATTATCCCTCCAAAGTGGATCCATGTGGTCCCAAAATCAACCCAAGGATATCCATGGTCAGAAATGTATCATAAAATAGGATTAAAAAAATGTTTGGGTAACATAAATATGTTATAATAATAATTGTTTACCCTTATTTATAAGATTTAGCCACTAACCATGGTAAATAAAATATTCTCTGAAGTAAATATTCAGAATGTCTAAAAACAAATGTTACCTATTTAAACATTTTATACTTATTGATTCCATATATGGGATCCATTATTCCAAATCTAAAACACATAAAAGGCAGAAATTAATTTAAAATTAATTCCCATTGTCAAAACAAAAAGAGTGTTTTTATGAAATAATAACTATCAAAAGATTGACACTAGTTTATATCCAATTTCAATGTGAAATTACATCTAATGAAAAATATTGGGTTAAATTGTAAAAATATAATATAATTACTCTTTAAAACCAATTAAAAATATTATATAATCATATAAATAAATTATATTAAAAGGTAGTCCTGAATTAAAATATGGTATTTGTAACTATTCATTAAAAAATTGAACTTTATCAAGAAAAATACCAAAAATTTTCCCCAATGTAAATTTTGATTTCCCTCTTATAATGTAGAAGTTTTTATTATTTAATAGAACATATTATAGTTATAAAACTAGATTTAAATATAGTTCACCATCAAAAAGAGGTAAATTGACCTTTTAATTAATATCAGAGTATTGATGCATAAAATTAGATTCATTCACATTTTAAATCGATAAAATTTATTGGATTTATGTAAAAACATTTAATAAACATGTGTAATCGTATTTTAATTATTTTTTTATTCCATACATTACAAAGGATATGTGTTAACTAGCATTTAATATAATAATATAATATTATTATTTTTCATTACAACTCAACATTGTCTGCAACGTTAAATTTCAAAGAAACATGTTGTTACGTATCAGTCACACCATAGAACATAGAATATCCATTAATGTAAAATTAATATTATATTCAAAAAAATTACTATATATGAAAATATCGTACTCATTATTTACCTGGGATGTTACATCGTTCCTCCTTTTTAGAAATTTTATCCTTGCAATTTTATACACTTATCAAATAAATGGGGGTATTTTCCCCTCACAGAATTTTAGATTCCCAAGTTTCCTCTTCAACCATATGGGTTTTCCACAAAATCATAACCTAATGAATTACTATATTCCTCAAAACTTTCTCTCCTTGTTCAATAATCTGGACTGGTTGTTCCTCATAAGAGAGATTCTCTTCCAACTAATCTACCTCTAGGGTCAAAATATGAGATGGATCTAGCATAAACATTCTCAACATTAAAACATAAAAAACTATGTGTACCTAGAAAAAACATGGAGGTAAATCCACTCTGTAAGAAATTGATCTAACATTCTCTTGGATTTAATAGGGTCTAATTAACCTCAGACTCATCTTTCCCTTCTTTCTAAAAAGTGTCACACTGTTCCATGGAGAAACATTGAGAAATACATAATCACCTACCTCAGAAAAAACATCATTCCTCAGGTTATCACATAACTTTTATACCTTCTATAATATGTTATTATGTGTTTCTAAATCCACTTAAATTTTTTTTCTATCTATTCTACCAATTCTAGTCCCATAAGCTACCTTTTAACTACATCATCCGAAAAAGCTGAAGTTTGAAACCTCTTTCCATATAATTCTTCAAAACGAGTTATCTCTATACTGGAATGAAAAATGTTATAATTAGAAAATTCAACTGAGGAAATATGTTGGTCCCAACATCCCGGGTAATCCCTTGAAAAATCATGAAGCATATCATCCAATGTAATAATAGTTCATTCTATGTAGCCATATAATTGTGGATGAGAAGCTTTACTAAAATTTAATGTAGTACCCCACAAATTTTGAAGGCCTTTCCAAAAGTTATAACTGAAACTCGGATCACGATTATATATAATGGAGAGGGGAACTCCATGAAACCTAACTATCTCTTTAACATACAACTGAGAAAGTTGATCTAGAGATAGAGTATCTCTAATCAAAAGGAAATTAGCAGATTTAGTCAATCGATCAATAATAACCAAGATTGAATTGTTACCTCGAGATGTCTTTGTTAATCCCCCAATGAAGTACATGGATATATTTTCCCATTTCCATGCTGGCAACAGTAAATACTGAAACATCCATTTCAGTAACATTCGCTCTTCTTTAACCCTTTTACAAGTAAAACACCTCACAGTAAAGTCAGCAATATCCCTTTTTATTCGATCCCACCAGTAATACTCGATAAGATCATTGTACATCATAGTACATCTAGGATGAACTAAAAATAGGTAACTATGAGTTTCACATAACAACTCATTCCTCTATTGTGAATCACATGTTATATATAATCTCTTTCTAAACGTCAAAACACAATCTCTATCAATATTAAACTCAAGTAACTTACCCTTTTGAACCAATTCTACCATTTTCTGCAACTCGCTGTCATCTTTCTATGCATGATTTATTATATCTGCTAGAGACTCTTATACTAAAACCTAAAATGAAGAAGAGGATTTTCTAGCACCAACAAATTCCAATAAAAAATTCATCAAATCAAAATTCAAAGGATCTCATTACAAATAAATCTTGGATAAGGTAGAATTACTTTTTCAACTCAAAGCATCAACCACTTTATTTTACTTTCCTGGAAGGTAATGAATCATGAAATCATAATCCTTGATTAATTCCAGTTATCTATTATGTCTCATGTTCAATTATTTCTGATTAAATATATACTTCAAATATTTATATTCAGTATATATTTTACATTTTACTCCATACAGATGATGCAACAATATTTTTAATGAAAAAAAAACTTTATCTAATTCCAAATCATGTTTAGGGTAATTTAACTCATGAGGTTTCAACTAAAATGAAGAATAATCAATTAACTAATCATTATATAATAAGAAACAACCAATTTTATTCTACAAAACATCACAGTAGTTAAAAAACTAACCATTTCTGGATGGCTGTTCCAAAACTGGAGCATTCACCAATTTTCTTTTCAATTCCTAAAAACAACAATCACATTCATTTTTTTAATTAACTTAACACCTTTTTTAGTTAACTTACTCATTGGGTTAGATAATAATGAAAACAATTCAACAAACCACTAGTAATAACATGATAATCCCATACAACTATGAATCCCTATAATATTGGTAGGTCATGGCCATTTTCAATAACTTTTGTTTTAGCAGGATAAATAGTTATGCCATTTTTTGAAATAGTGTGACCTAGGAAATAATTTTTTTGTAACAAAAAAAACACACTTTTAAAATTTCCCATATAGTTATTTGATATTATGATTTGCATGAAAACACTTAATTGACTTAATTTTTCCTCTTTTATTTCGAAATAAAAAAATATATCCCCTATAAACACAACCACCATTTATCACCTGAGTCAACTGAGCCATCACAGTATCAAACTATTCAATTCTGATTCCGACCATCTTAAGATGCTGATTTGGAAGGTCATTTCCCTCTATACACCATTACTGCACAACATCCCTATTTCCTCTCTGAAAAGCCACTCAGAATAAATAAATATCTAAGGTGAAGCAATATGGTGATCTGTAAATTCTAGATCATTTCAATCTTACAATAAATTAATTTAAGGATATTAATTTAACAATACCTTAAATCCTAATGTTATTTCACAGACTTGTGATACCAACTATAAGGACCCATCATTAAACATTACACAATCCAGAATTAAGTTAATAAAATCACATTAAGGATAGTTTTATCTTTAGATCATTAGAATATAAGGTCATAACATATACATAACAATTTGAATATTACATGTATACACTTTTACTTAATATCCATTTTTTCATAAAACAAAAACGCTTGAAAAAAAGATTCATGTCTAGTTACGTATTTTAGACATCATGACTTTTACTTGATCCCATATTTGACCTTATTAATTTATAAAACTTGTGAAAAATATTTCAAAAAACATGGTATGAGCATAAAAATCTCAGTATGGGATACACAAAGAAGTAAAACTGTATGTTTTTTCCAAACAATAAGTAATCCATGAAAACATTATCATAAATATTAATTTTCAACTTTATGAAGTAGTAAATACTCTTATTTGAATAAAAGATCATTTCTTACCCTTTTTTAACCAAAATATTACAACAAACCCTATATAAATAACTCCTAACATATAATGGAAACATGAGACATAAATAAACTTAAATGGAATAACTATACAGTCGACTTCCTCACATATCACTAAATGAAATAGCCATACAACTCACTTCCATACACAATTAATTTGAGGTTATAATGTAACCACTCGTCCTTCTTTATCACGACACCACTGGCTATTTGGTTTATCACATACCACACATCAAATGTCCAAGTACCATTATAAAATCATAACACATAAAATATTATAAATATAAACATTTAACTAATAACCTTTCATTTTAAATCCCAAGAAATAATTTCAGGATATTGAAACAATCAATCCATTTTAAACCCCATTTTCCATAACAGAATTCCCAAAAACATAAAAAGGGATTTATTTTTATTTTATAAACATTAAGTCTTATACAGGTAGACAACTAATGATTATGGTGGCGGATAGGACATTTTCATTGGAAATGTTAAAATAATTCATTTTTTCATTTAGAAAAATGATTCATAGAAAAAAGATTCCATTTGAATGAAATTAAATGTAAAAGGGGTTTATTATTTAACATATAAAAGTATTAGGTGTATATTATCAAAACATGCCTCAATGAAAGGAGAGTGAGATGAAGTCCCTTACCTCGGGTTCGACTTGACCCGTTTATCCATTAAATTCATAAATAATAAACTTAACATAATTTCTAATTTCATAAAAACCCTTTTCAAGTTTGTTATACATTTTATGACACTTATTACATTTCTATAACAATTATTTAATTATTAGAGTTCATAATGGACATTTTGTCGATGTTCAGATGTTATGTTAAAAATGATCTTGTTATAATTATAAATTTTCCAAGTGGTCAAAATTATATTATCTATAGAATGATATTCATGATTTATATATCATATATATCATATATACTCAGTATATATGTATTTACAATAGTCCTTATCATTTGGATATATAAAAATGAAATGCACTATTCATGGAGAAAATAAATCGTACGTACGCATGAATACTACTTCCATTTCATTTTTTTCATTTTAAAAGAAATGAAAACTAAATGACGCATAGATATATAATTATTCTAGTGTAGTATAATATTTTAGATATGTAATTTAATTTCATTAACACCATCCATTATACGTTCCATATGTGGTATGAATGAGTCATATCACTTTGAGGGGGCGATAGTCCTCATTTCCTCAAATGAAATTATCATATATATACAACATGAAATGAATAAAGGTATGTTATAAAAGAGAATTATAGAATCATATAGATGAAATAAATATCATATATATCATATAAAGTTACACTTCTATTATAATTTCCACCATAAGTGGTGGTAGGAGAATATTTATCAATCATCATTTCGTGAGGGAGATGTTTGGCGTCCACACAAACATTATGTTCTATAACAATTAGATGGAGGTGTGTGTAATTGTAGTTAAAATTATTCTCATAAAAAAACCAATTATATTGAGGATACTGGTTTTTTTATGTAAACAAAGAATAAAAAGAGTATAGGGATTGAAATGTAAAATAAAAGAAGGGAGTTTGAGGGAAGACATTACCATTATATCATGTAACTCCATTTGGTGTGAACAAAATGACTTTCTTGAAGTGATTTCTACTAATTTTAATGCTTCTAGGATGAATAGATGGATGTTTAGGGGTTCATGGAGTCAATATTTTACAATCCAAGGGGGATTTAGGGGTGTGTTTAATGGGTTTGTGGTGGTGGACTTTCAATAAGATGGAGGAGGGGCTCTTTAGGAAGGTTTGAAAATATTATTTCATTATAAACATATTTTTGGTTTAAAAAGGTCAAAAAAATATTTAATTAGAATATATTGTGAATATAAGTCGAAATAAAATCATCCAATAATAATTGGAAATTTTTTGGATTATTTTTAATCATTATCTTTTTTTATTTAACACTTTGTTAACTTCTTTTACTTTTACCATGTTCTCTTTTATATTCCTACTATATGTTTAATATTATTACCATAAAATGAAAATTGAGCCAAAAGTGGTTCAATAATTACATTATAAGCCTTATCTAAGTAATTTTTCGGAATCATATATTTTTAGGATTAATATATCATTTAATAATTATTAATTGATTAAAAAACTCATTTATCTCAATTTAAATACCATTCATATCTAGAATTTTAATGAATATATAACAACATGGTTCATTCGAACAACCTAAAATAATGATAAGATAAAATGTCAAATGCAACTCTAAAATTTTTGGATTTCATAAAATGTTTCAAAATATATCAATTTTAACATTTATAATCACATTTATTTAAAACATTAATTAATGAGGTAATCATTACATCATCATTGTGTCATAAATAAATTTATTTATTTGATTTCTAACAAGTATAAATAAAATACCATGATATAGTAAATATTTATAGATTTAAAATGAATATTTATAGTCAAATGGATCACTTAAATAACCCCATATAAAATTATATTACTAAAAGATAATTGTCTGTGTAAATGTTTTTCCTACATTAAATTAATTAATATAAAGTATCATTATCACTCCCAAGTGTCTCCATGGGGTCCCAAAATTGACCCCAGGATGACCATGGTCAGAAATATATCAATCAATAGTATTAGGACACATGTTAAAGTAATTTAATAATATTATAATAATATTTTGTTACCATTTTCTTCCAGATTTAACCCTGTTAAATAACGTATTTACTGAAATAAAATGTCCATGATATCTAAAAAAAAAGTTACTTATTTATAGAATTTCAACCTCATGATTCCAAATATGGAATCCGTTTTTTAAAATTAAAAACCTATAAATGAAAAAATTTAATTTAAAATTAATTATCACTATAAAAAAGCATGTTTTTAAGAAATAATAACTATCAAAATATTGACACTTGTTTATGTCCAATTTCTATTTGAAATTACTTTTTATGATTAAAATTGTATTAAATTGTAAAAATACAATCTAATTACATTTTAAAACAATTTAAAAAGATAATATAACCATATAAATAAATTAGATTAAATGATATTTTTGAAATAAAATATAGTATTTTCACTATTCATTAAAAAATGATCTTTATCAGAAAAATACCAAAATTTTACCAAATGTAAATTTTTATGTCCCACTTCTAAATAAGATGCTAATTTTGTCAAATAGATCACATAAAACTGGAAAAAATCTATTTAAAATGGGATTTCCATAAAAAGGTGGTAAATCGACATTTTAAATAATATTAGAGTATTTATGATTTAAATTGGATTTACTCACATTTATAGCCAATAAAATTAATTGGATAAATGTAAAAACATTTAATAAACACGTTTAATCTTATTTTAGTTAGTTCGATTCATTACGGCCAATACAACGACTATGCTTTAACTCTCATTTAAAATAATAATATTATGTTATTATTTTTTAGAATAACTCAGCATGATGGGAACGTAAGATTTCAATTAAACTCTTTGTTGTGTATTGGGTAAACCATTGAATATATCATCCACTTTAAAGTGAAATTAATATTTTATTACGTTTTTTTAATAAATATGAATATGTCTTACTCTTTATTTTCATGGGATGATTCAAGACCAATTCAATCATGTGATACACGTAATTCTTAGATTAGCATATGGTATATGAAATACTGTGTTTGGATTTTATTTCACACAATACCAAGTCCCTACGATAATAATGTTACATGGAAGGTCAAATTTAAGTAAAATACAATATATTATTGATATTATTATTAAAATACTAGTAGATCTAACACCTAGCCATTGGAATGGAAGTAACGAATAAGAATAAATTAATTTTTTGAATATTTTTTAGACATGTATATAAAATGAATCCTTTGGTTTTGAGTTAGTAGAAGTGGATGAATAAACCATTTTAAAATAAAGAAATTGTGTTTTTAAGGAAACTATTTTCTATTTACAAATAGAATTTTATCCCATTAAATTACAGAAACAACTTTTGATTAATGTTTTCATTTATATTAATATATTAAATAATAAATCAATATTTTTTATGCTCATACAATTTATTTTATAGTTATAGGATATGAATAAATCCATTTTTATGAATACATATATTCATTCTTGTAAAAGTAAATTTTACAACCTATAAATGGTGAACTCATTTTAAATATTATTTTTTAGATTTTTATAATTTTTATTTGAAAAAATAAAATTCAGTTTTTAAATGGGAAAATAAAAACCATATTAGTGTGAAATTCCTATATTTTTCACTGAAGTTTCTTATTTTGTTCAATAGAAAATAATAGTTGATTTTAATTCAAAAATATCTTTTTAATTGAGTTTATTTATAAAGATAAATTATGTTTTTAAATGGATAGAATTTTTATTTTGATATATTATATATAAATTTATATAATTAATTAAATCTAATTAGTTTTTCATTGAAACTATATATAAAAACATACCATTCGTTTAAACATTTTTACTTTAAAAACATGATTTGATTTCCTATTTGAGGGAATAAATTTGAATTAATTTATACCACTTGTATGTTTAGAATTTGGAAAAATTGATTAAATATTTGAAATGATAATATTATATAATTTAAAATAATTTCAACATCATTTTTGAAAAAAAACATATTAGTGATATTAATTAAAATTAATTACAACGAATAGGAGGAAAATTTTCTTAGCAAGGGATTAAACATTACATTAAAGGGAGAACATTAACTAAAAACATTTCCATAATTTATTTCAGGGAAATATTTATAACCATTAATCACATTTATTTAAAATTTTCACCATTTGAGAAAACATTCTTTGGAAAATTTTTGGTGGAATTCCATTTTAAAAATTTTATAAGAATGATACCCCTTCTCTACAATAAAAGGCCCTCACCCCTCTCATTTCATCAAAACTCCGAATATATTTTTCTCCCAAAAGCTCTATTAAAATAGTCTCCTAGAATCCCTAAATTACTCCTAAAATCCTCTATTTTATTATAAATCCATCGAACGATTCTCTACAGTGAAAAGATAGAGGAGTTTCTTAATGAAGAAGTAACATCCTCCCTCAATCTCATTTGTTTTATTTTCATTCTACACCATATAAAATATTCTTATTGAATGAATATATTATATCCTCAGTATCCTAAATATATTATTTTTTTATTATTATAAGTTTATAACCTAAAATTACCCACACATCCATCCAATAGATTACAAAATTACCGTTATTTTGTACGAAAAACTACAACCTCTTGAAATGATGATGTAAGTTTTTACTTTTCAAACTCTCAATGTTTGGAATTCTGTGGAAAACTATTTTTTTTTATAATATATAATATATTTATGATTTATTTTTTCACTTTAATTACTATATTAAAAATACATTCATTCTTTCAATAGTTTGTAAATATGATAACTACATTTGTGTTTGTGTAAAAAATGACCTCCTCAAAACGATGGGATTCATTCACACATTACATGGAATATATTAACGACATGTCTAAGGAAATAATATGATATATATGACATAAAAATTTCTATTTAATTAATATATATATATATCAATCACCTTCTTCCTTTCAATATGAAATTAAAATGGATATAGAGTTCATGTGTATGTATAACCCACCATCTTCATGAACGATGTATTTAATTTTATATATCTACATTTTATGGATTATTATATTTATTTATATAAATATTTTTTATGATATATAAATTATTTTTTTCATTATTTAAAAAAATTATATCATGATATAAGTAAGAAAATCAAAAATAAAAATTCAAAACATATAAGAAAAATAATGCGGACATTACCTAAAATGTAACATTAACAAGAAATTGTTAATAAACATGTAATATAATGTCATAATAAATTGATATATAGTAGTGAATATATTAATATGGTTATTTTTTATATTTATAAAAATATTATATTTATTATACTCATGTTTTGAATGTGTACAAAAAATTAAAGACTAATGGAAAGGGTTTTCTCATCTCACTTATTATATATATTAGATACATGCCTTATTCACCATTCATTTAGTTTATGTGGTGTATATAGTAACCACATATGTAATATTTTTTCTTATACATAAATTGATATGTATTTAAAAATCCATTTTATGATATTTCTTTCATGGTTCCTATGTTTTATATGTTACCAAATCGATAAGGTAATTTTGTCTCAATTTTCCATCCTTGAGAAACATATCATATAATGCACCTGTATTTTTCTATGAAGTGTATATACAACATTTGACATGTTATGTCATGAATATTATTATTTAAATGATATTTTAATCTTTATGTAATTTTATTATGATTCAACGTTAAAAAGTGGTAATAGTTTATTCCTATAACCGCATCATTTATCAAGATTGTTTATGATAATGTTATCATTGATTAAATAATATGATCCATATTTCAGAAACACTCTTGAATTTTCATACCCTAGGGTAATTAATATTAAATTCATGTAATGGATCCTTTTTTCACTCGTTATTAAATAATAAAATTAAGAAAATTATTTTATGAAAATACAACCTTATATCTCATATCGGTAGAAAATCAATGTTCTTTAAAAATTGTTTATTCAAAAAATGTTTTATAAAATTATAAATTATAATTTTTGAAGCAATTTTTTACCCATGTATAATAATTTTATAAATCTTTTTAATAGGAATATTTTTTTTATCTCGATGAACTTTTCTCAATTACTATATTCCAAAATAATGATAAGAATGTGTGGATTTATGTGACTTCATGACGGTAATTTCCACAATGATTCATTTGTAAAATTACCAGGTTATTTTGTTAGCACAATTTTTCCTTTATATTCTTTATGTTTTTTTATTTTATAATCGTTTTCAAATAAAATTATTTTTCAAAAAACATGTTTAATATTAGTTTTAATTTTTTTTAAAAATTTAATTATATGTTTTTAAATGTTTTTTCAAAAAAAATGATTTAAATGAGGGCATAAAATCATTTATCAAATTTCAAAGTATTTTAAATGAAAAATCATTTCAATCTTTTCACAATATAAATTTATTAGTTTTTATGGAAAAGGTTTTCCAACATGTTTTCTGGATTCATTATATGTTTTCAAGGATGTTTTCATATAAAATGGTCTTAATTTTTTTTTACATTTTAAAAAGAGTTCTTACAAGAATAAAGGATATTTTCAACATGAAATTATTTAAAATATTTTTCTTCATTAATTCTTTTTCTAAATTGAATACAATGAAATGTATATTGAAAATGTTATATGTTTTAAAAAGTAATTTATAAAGAATTTTTTTCCAAGTGATGTTATAAAATTCATCTCCATATTGAATGAAATACTTTGTTATAGTATATTATTTCTTGGGGATATTTTCTTGTAATACTATTTATATTATTAATAGAATGGTTTATGTATTGATGAAATGTTTTTTTTGAAATCATTTTCTCTTTACAGGGTTATATACTTATGAAACCCGCTTCTTTTCACTTGTTTTTATTTGATTAATGGAGTATGAGACCTGTATTTTTTCATATATTAAGATATGATTACATTTTAAGGACACCAATTTCATTTCAAATGTTATTATATGACTCTTTAAGATACTATGGGGAATTTATGTATGATTTCTTTCTGAGATGGGTGGGACCAATATCTCCCTTAAATGTATTACATAAATGATTATATATCATGAAATAATAATGGGAATATATTTTGTGGGATTGATCCACAATGGAAGAAGTGAAAACCTGATCCACAATGGGAAGATGGAGAAACCCGATTAACAATGTAACATGGAGAAACTTGGTCCACTAATGGAAGATGGGGATAACCTATCCATTATAAGGAGTGGACTATGAATTGGGATTCTTGTGTGTCCCACCTAGTAAGAGTAGTCCTCATTAATTTATTTAATATGTTTATAGAATAACCCTTGACATATATGTAAGTGTATTTCATGTTTATGTGTTTTCCTCGAATCCTATGTTTTATTTCTACGATCTTCTCACATGGTCCAGGTTCATGCTTATCTTATTATTTATGTATTATAAACTACCAATATTTATGTCATGTATCTTATTTCGTATCTTTCATTTGTAAGGTATGAACTTTAAATTTTGGGTTCATGTTATCGTACCCTAATGTTCATGTTACACTTATGTATTTTCTTTATTTACCCTTACCAATCATTTGATCTGACCCCATTCATATGTTTTCTTTACCTATGTTAGATGTACTAAAGGGGAATATGTTTTTGGGAATAATTGAATATCTTTCACCAAGTTAGAAGATTCTATTTCTTTTTACCAAATAAGTGAAATTACTATGGTCCTCATAATTGTAATTTTGAAATTTTATGAATATTCATAATAAAATGATGTAATATCCATTTATGTTAATCCTCTAATACTCTATCGATCATCTTGGAACATCTTACAGAAAAATGGGATGAATTTTATTCCCTTAACACACAAGCCACTATACTCTTGAGATGATATGAGAACGTAGTCAATAGCATAATCCTCAATGTTTCCACTAAACTCAACTGTTCATTATACCACTTAAAAACATGATAAACTCCATTTCAATGAATGCAGACCACTCCGATGATTATAGTAAAGATAAATATCTTCAATATTATCCATTGTTTTTTCTCTTGTATAATCTAATTATTATGTGGATTGTATAAGAGATGTAACCCAAATTCATATTTTTCCATATGATCATTAACTAAGATGATGTAACGCTATGTAATAAATCATTGAGGGTGAAGAAAATAAGGGTCACACAACCTATTACGTGGTCAAACATATCCTTTTCATGTTTAACAAGATAAAATAGAACATTACATGAGTCCTATGCTTGTAAAAACAGTCAAGGATATCATAGACACCATTTAAACAGTGGTTTCATTTAGATGTCAAGGTCCTACTAGGGAAAACCAAACCTAAACCATACCATATATTATAAATATCACAACATTTAATAAGGAATTTAAGCATTAATGGTGCTACCTACCTTGGGAGGGTCCCTTAAAAAATCATAAGCATATTCCATATTACTAGATCATACCAGGAAGATTTTACTAGGCCATAAGACTATCATTTTAGTACTTTCTAAAAAGGAACATGGCCTATTGAAAATGCTCATGCTTCCATTTCAAAAAAAATCAAAGAGATGTATAAACTACCATTATACGAGGGATTTAATGAAGGACATAACTACAGGTTCTATTTCAGGTTCATTACATTTATTTAGATAAACATTTAAATGTTTAAATGATTCAAATAGAAATTCATGTACCATTTATAAAAATAGTACATGATACTTTATTTAGATAACACCTTATTCTTATACATGAATGTCATATCAATCTTCAATATTAAAAAATTAATTATTTATTAAACTTCCATAATAATTAGGAAATTTATCATATGAAATCCCATTTAATATGAAATAGATAAGTCAACTAATGAGGGTACCAATACACCCAGTGTAGTTCCTCAAAATTCAGACCAATTGTAGTTTCTTAATTATCATAGTTTTGAATACACCAATAGTGGGTTTTCATAGATGTATCATGCTCCAACCAACATAAATCAGTTTTGTTTGGAATGTTAGATCATTTACCAATTGAATTACTAAAAAAATTAAAAATATTTTAAATTTAAAATCATTTGAAAATATATCATGGTCATATAAAATGGATCGATTTTATGGGTTTTAATCCCCAAATATAAAATGCAACCATACACTTAATAAATCAGAATATATATCCCATTAATCAAAACCAAAACTATATAATATTTAATCATTATAGGAATTTACATTTTTAGAAAGATATATGGATATATATTAAGCTCCACTATGGTATGAGTACATGATTTTCATTTTCCCACTTATAAGGCTCCTATACACCTTAAAAATGATAACTAATCGACATTTAACCATAAACAAACTAATTTATCACATGAAACCAAAATCATATATCACAATAATAACTAGTCATGTAATCAAAAGAGTCAACCACATAGGAATTAAGTAAATAGTTAGACAGAATGGAATATCATTAACGAGGGCTGTTATACAAACAATTATTCATAAGGAAACAAAATAATTTCAAAAAACTCAAGGAACAAAATCATAGTCATCATCCAACCTAAAAACGAAACTACATGTCATGGATTGTTGATGGAATGTGAATCTTTACATGACTATAATGAATTTATTATTCTAAATCCTTACGGTAAAATGAAAATGTCCAAATACAATAAATTTCTTAAATTAATAAAAAGTGGGAATTATACAATTCACTCAAGGTAACATAATAATAATATGTAATATAAAATAGAATGAACATAAATTCCATCCCAAGACAGTTGGTATTTTCCATAATATTGTTCTAGATGACTCCATGTTATGAGTATTTAGAGAGAGACAACACATTTCTAGTCTCCTATCTACCAGACCAAAAAAGTAAGACAATGGAATAAAATAAGGGTATAATACTAATTTTTGTTGTCCTAGATTGACTAACCACTAAACTAGTAGCTAGAATTTTCACCACATACCCTCTAGAACACCTGTCCATAATCAGGAGGCTATTAAAAAATAGTTATGGTTTTAAGAGGTGATTGTGGGGATTTTATACCATCTGGATCAATTTATTTTAGATATATACCAAAATAAATAGACAAAAACCAACTTAATAAAAATTAATAAATAGAATTTGAGTTGGGGAAGAATTAAAAAATGTCAATATAAATTATTTCAAATGCTAATATAAAACATTTAATGCATGTCTAGGTGATGATACATCAAATAAAATTAGAGATATATTACATGCACCATGATTCAAGGTAGTACATAAATAATTAAAATAGACATAACCCATGATGGGGAACTCCATGAGCATAATATTCTCCTGCTCTATCATGTTCTAATAACTCCTGGATACATGCATAAATGTGCAAGAAATAATTCATCACCCTTTGAACATGAGATCTTCTCAGGTACCCCAGTATAATGGCGACCCAAGTAGGGTATGAGTTAAAATCTCACTAGGTCACCACCCACAACGTCTACATCAAGATCTCGTCCATGAATTTAATTTATTTTAGGGTTCATTTTAAATATAATAACAATCGAAGACAAATGAATAAATATTGGTCAGGTTAAGTTCTAATAGGACTCATAACCAACTCTACCTACTTCAGTGCATGGCTAGAATGATGATATAACCAATCACCATATGTATATAGTAATAATATATACATTTTATGTTTATGTATTGAATCCAATTATATTAACCAACCATGTGAGGACATAAGTGGCCATGTACCTGTAGTACTCAGTGCTGGATGGATTGGGGTGTAACACTATCATCCATGACCAATCTGATTGATTGTATAATATCAATCCAAATGGGACAATCCCTACATCTCATAATGAGTGAGAGATGATATACTCATCAGTTGATATATTGGGTTTTCCTTCATTTGAACACTCAAAGTCATGAGTGTGCCTTCATTCCAACACCCAACAAGGGATGTGGTGTATCATCCCATCCTTCCAAATAGTATTAATGCTGTAATACATAAATCTCAAAACCTGATGTGAGGGTGCGTGATACCGCCATACTCAATTGTACCCTCAACATCATTCCATAGACTATATTTCGGAATAATCATATTTATAATAATAGTCATGAGGGTTTACCTATCAAGATTTACATTTATTAATCCAAAATATAACTAAGGGATTCAGAATTGTAACAACTTACATAATTCGTGATTGTTAAATTATATCAAGAGGCATTGTTCTACCACTAAATTCAGTTCCATTTCAATAAAAACACTTATTAAATAAAATAAAATAATGTCATTGTTCGAAAAATACTCAAATTAATGCATTCCATTTAATTAAACAAAATTTAGAAATTAATTTTACCAAACTCAATTGGAAAATAGAATATACCATGGTTCAATGGGAAGTTTCCAACACATACAATCCCATTTAAATCGAAATCCATTAACTCAGATGGTTCTTGGTTCATGATTCATTGAGATATGGGTGGGCCAATCCATTCAAAATATAAGATGAAATAAGATCATAGAAGGTTCTTTTGTTATTATCCATTTATATATATGGAGGGAAATTTCATTTAATTATTATAGGGGATGCCATGTATTATAAATTATATTTATATAAAAAAATAAATGACAAATGGAACCATCAGTGTCGTAAGACCAAGAATGATTTTATTCAATAAATAACACTTTGAAATATTAAAGACATTGTACATCATCTAAGGGGTTTTATTATTAAACATAACATTGATTATAAAAAAAATTACTTATAAAAAATATGAATCACATTTATAAAGGATAACATAATTCATCCATGGAAACTTTTATGATGCTATCAAACATAAAAACAAATACACATGTTTCAACATGGCACCAAGGAACTACCATTATGAATTGAATAAAATCCTAAAACGTACATATCATTATTAATTTAAATAAAAAAATATATAAGGGTTATAGGAATTTTATTAAATTAATTTAAAAGGGTATATTAAATTTGTAAAACCTGAGGGGTGGATGTGATTGTGGTTGTAATAATTAATTTATTAAAAAATTTCTCAACATGAGTAATATAATGTGTATATTCCAATTTAAAAAAATAACTAAATTTTAAGGAAATGAAATGAAAAGGAAGGTGTATGGAACAATGGTAAAGTTTATTATTCAATGGGATGATGGGGATAATCGATAATAATCCTACCATGTACATTGAATTCTCTACTCATCTAATATCAAGGCCTGATTTTGTCTGGTTTCAATAAAATGGGAGAAAATGACATTTTTATAGAAATTTTGTCAAATGAAATCACACCAAAATAGTACTATAGATTAAAAGAGTAACTTAGAGAGGATTTATGGATATTTTAGATCTTGACATTGTATATTCATAGAGAATAATTATATTCAATTTGGAATAGGGATTGAGGATATCTCATGATCCCTATTTGGGAAGCAGGAGGAAGCCATGATGCTAAAAAGATGAGTTCACATGAAAGGAGGAGATGAAAAGAAGAAGCATAAAGGATTTTAAACTCATTAAGGGAAACATGAAAATTTCACCCTTAAAATTGAGTCACATAGTTTTGCTACATGGTTTGCCCAATTGTGTGCCCACCATGTAGCTCCTTCTTCCTAAGAACCCTAGATCACGCATTTGTCCTGCTTGATTTTCCATAATTGTTTACCAACCATGAAATGAATAATTCATGCACAAAACCTAATTGTAAATAAATGTGAATACTAGGAAATATTTATTGGGAAACCCTTTGAATCTTGTGTCAATCACTTCTTGTCACATACTGCAGCTACATGGTGTGAACTAGTGGGCCGCAAGGGTTAATTCAGACACTAGGCCCTACACGATTCTTCAGGTTTTCACGTTTTCAAATTTATACACTCTTGAATATTGATGGGGAACATAAGGAACATATTATTCCATTAAAAACCTCTATAAACAACTTGTTTTATCATTCCAACTCTCATATTTTTATTCCAAGTCTTATTTTGAAGAATGACCCATTCACCAAACACAAAAAATCAAATTCCCTTCGAATTATTCCTTGGCTCAAAACAAATGTTGTTATAAGGGTATTATATTTAAATTATGTTTCAATTAATATTTTTTATACTAGATTTTCTATTTAGTAAATTATATAATACTTTTATAATAAATCCAATTAATTTTCTTCTCATCATTTTATTTCTTGGTGTTATATGATTCCCTTTCATTTTCCTCACTTTTCTTATTTAATATATTAGAAATGTTTTTAAGCAAAATATACTTTAATTATATATTATATCTAAATTCATTTTTCATAAAAATCCATATTTTATAGAAATGATATTAAATAATTAAGTAAATATAACCTTGTGATTTTCTAAACATATTTTCAAACATTGCTAACTTTTTAAAAAAGATTACAATGAATCTTCTTATCATTTTTTGAACAGTGTACTGTTCATCATTTTAAAAAATAAATGTTAAAGAATTTTTTTTAACTTATAAGGAATGAAATTAATTTAACACCATTTTGGTGCCTATATTATTTTGTGATTCCGTTATAATTTTACAAATTTTTTACAAATACAAAAGTTTCTATATTCATTGAAAAAAAATTGTATTTTGAAAAGTGATTTTTATTTTTAATTTGTATTTTCTTCAAGATGGTTTTAATAGTATTTTAATGGAATTTATATTCATAAATGATAAAAAATATAATATAATTATTCTATATTGATTTTATGGTCCAATTATACCAATCTTATTTTTCTATATATAGATTATTATTATGATGTAAAATGTTTTTGAAACCTAATTCCATGGGTTATGCTATGATGAAATGTTTATGAAACTAATTTATTTTCACGATATCTGATATGATTAATGTTTTATGATATTTTGGAATACATATATATGGTTTTCATTATGTATTTGGTGGTACTTATATCTCCCCCCATTGCACTGGGTAAAGTATTATATCCCTTGAGATGGTTAAGAGAATAAAGTCAGTGTACTTGATCTATCATGTGTTACAAGTTTATGTTATTGATCATTTATGGGAAACAAGTTGATCTTCATGAAACAGTATGTTAAATAGTTTTTTATGCCTAATTAGATGGTCTTGGTAGTTAAACATGGCATATAAAATGATTTTTATACTTATGATGGTTTGACAAACACACATTTAAGACATAAACATATTATTCATTATTGAGTAATGATGGGTCCTAATTCTTATGAATAATTAGTTATAAAATTATAATTTTTTAATAAATAACTATTTATTTTGATCTTTTATAGATTGGTTATAAAATTTTAATGTTTTTTCACAAAATCATACCCTTTTTTTATTGTATTCTTTAATATGATCATTAATAGATATCTCAGGTGTCTATCCTTATTGAGTATATGATCACACCCTCTTCTTTTGTTTCCGTGTCCTAGGTTATGAATATTTTTCTATAGGGTATTCCTATAAATACTACCTTGAGTTAATATATCTATGGTAGTTATTTAATATCTCTCATAAAAAAAGAACATTGTATATCATGTAACTAAAGACTCTTAGCCATTATGATTCTTTAATGGATCGTATTGATATCTATTTTATATTCATCGAAAAATATGTAATATTAATATATGAAAATACTTGATCCCCATATTTAAATTATTTAAATTACTCAAGTATAGATTTATAATAAAATTATATTTATCATATAAGAGGATGAAGAAATTTTTAACCAACTCAAACTCAGTGTAATTAATTTTCCACACACTTCAATTTAGGTGAGATACATTCCATATTCACCACCTACATCTCTTATGTGGCATATATAATACTCAAGATTTTATTTTATTGTTCTCATTATGGAAAGTAGGGGGATTTAAATATATTTCTAAGGTTCTATATTTCATTTATTATTTATTTGAAATTTATTAATGTGGTAAGAATTTTATTTTGTAGTATCAATTTTTATTATGATAATTTATGATTAAGTTTTATATAATTAAATTGGATGATATAACACTCAAGAAACTCCTGAGATTTATTTTACACAAGTTATTTCGTAATATTACATTTTTTCCGACCAATTTCATCCCTATAAATACACAATTGTGAAAAATAATATTTTTAAAGGAAAACCAACTTTATTTCTATCTATGGTCAAAAAACCATTTCCCTTCATCTATATGTTTTCTGAAAATAATTTAGAGAATATTTTTAATATTATACTATTATTATTTAACTTAATTTTTAACCATATTTGAATTTTAAAAAATGTTTAGAAGGAAATATGGTATCCTTTACTGAATACATTTTATTTGAACTTTTACTAAAATTGTAAAAGGAATCATTTATTTAACAAAAAAATAAAAATAAAATTACTCACCATTATAATCAAATAATTATTTGGAGATTCTTTTTCATCATTATAAGATAATTTTAAATGAAATTATTTTCAATAATATGTTGAAATATTTTAAATTTTTGAGAATTTATTTCAAAGTGAAAAGGTTATTCTCCTAGAGAAATGTTTTAGATATAATTCAATGGATTTTTTATTTTATGATACTATCTATTTATATTACTTATGTATTGCTGGATTTGTGGTCCAATGATAACATGAAATATTATTATTCGGATAACCTATGATGTTACTGATTTCTAAATTTTTCTTTGAAATAAATTTGTTTCCCATAAAGTAATTATGTTTTAATGAAACCTTTATGAAACATATTTCGATCAGAAAAGATATGTTATTATAATATGTTAAATTTTTATTAAACCCATTTCATTTTTATTCGGATATGAAATTATGAATTTTTTATGATATTATAGAAAAAATGTTTAGGATTTTCATTATGTGATGGGTGGACCAATAATTAAATATCAGTCCCAAGACATAGATAATGGTAGATATATCCTGGGATAGTAAAGAAAATAATAGGGAGTGAACCCATATATGTATGGTAATATACCAATTATGTTGGATTTGGGGGTAAAAATTTACTAATACATTTGAATGATCAGTAAATTGAATCTATTATAATAGTCTTTGAAGTGATCCTTGATTTGATAGGAAATGATTTACTATGGTTATATGTGTATTGTAAAAACATAGTTCTTATACCAATTTTATTCACTCTTGGTTCATGTTATTTGAAATTTTTATGGTTAATATCTTACAATCTATCTTTATTTATTCCATGACTCAAGATTATGATCTCTGACATTAAATGGTATGTTTTTCAAATTTTATGCTCATAATCTTATACCCTTATGATCATGTTATGTTTACGTGATCATTGAAATCTCTCTTATTTAACCTTAAAGAACATCAAAGCTCTCCATTTATAATGATTCCTTACCCTAGGTTATAAATAATGGTTTTAGAATTATATTCCTTATAAGGGTACTAGTTACGAAGAACATAGTGAGAGATAATATACATTTCTTTGATACAGGTCATTTATGTCTCCATGTTTATAAATACACCAAAAAAATATAATTCTAGCATTGATTTTAGTGATTTATATTGGACATTCATATAATAATATGTGACAATTATGTTTGAAATTTATGGATTTGGAAAAAGGTTCTCTACTAAGGCTTCATAACACAGTGGACATAGATATATAATTAATTATGTTTACATAAAAATCTTATAGGTACAATCCCATGAGATATAAACATTAGATTATTAATTCGAGTATAATATAGGAAAACACATCATAATATCTATATGAATATGTGGTCCACAAAAGTAATTAATTCATAAGGATTTAGGGTAAGAAAAAACCCATGAAAACAGAAATGGGTTACAAAATCTAGTTTTAGAGCACAATAATATAGAATATCATAATGATTAACATGAAGTAAAGTATTAAATAATTTTATTAGACGTTTAAATGGGATTATAGAATTATAGTTCATCATAATAATGTTATGTTTATGTTAAAACATTAAAATATTGTAGGAAATATTTTTGTAATGGATTTATTAAGTATGATTTTTAGAAAGTGAGTCATTTAAGAGTGTAATAACATAATAATTTACATTAAACAATAAATGGACCAATATGGTTTTATATATAAAAAAATTTATTTTAGAAACCATTGATGTTTTATTACATTTCATTTTTGGTTATTGTAATAAGGTAAGAAAATACAGAATCACTCAATAATCGAAACGGGTTAACAAATGAAATTAAGATGGTAACCATTTAGACATGTATATTTACCTCGAGGAAAAGTGAATTAATCTAGGTATATGTTTGTGGAACATATAAAAAGAATATATAATAAGTAAATAATAATATTAAAGATTTAATCTAAGCTAAATATTAGTAAATAATTACCTAAAAAATATTATGTTGTGGAGAGATCGCTTACATTATGTCCAAATTCACTTTTCACATTCACTTAACCCCCTGGAAAATAAAATTAGATTTATTAAATTCATGAACAATATAAAAGATTAATTTTTTTGATTTATTATCAATATTTTATGTTTTTTTCCTTTAATGGAGATATAATGTCTATTTCTATTTTCTAAAGGACTTTCGTGTCATGCGTCCAAGGTCGCATTAGTTGTGTATGATTATCGGAGTTCATTGTGGTAAAATTACATAAATTCATATGTACTATGGAATGGATTTAATTTATTTTCATAATTTCAAAATTGTATTATAATACAATATTATTCGTTAATAATCATCATTTATAGAACATACTCGTTATATGCATAGTTCATTTTAGTGGGTTTTCTGACCAAAATGAACATAATGGGTCTGTTTCACTATAATGCCCATATATTTATTCATGAATATGAAACAATATATGATATAAATATTTAGGTAGTTTTTATAAATTATAAGTTTGTTTCAACAAACTGTGAATGTGGAAATTTTAAATGCAATAAATCACCCACAGAGGAAGTGAACTGACCATAATTTGTAAAAAATTTTCATTTTTTATTTAAAATAATAGATAAAGGTAGATAAGGGATATTGCATGAAAAAATAAAAATTATTTATATTCAACATATCAATTTTATAATATTACGATGTAACTGATATTTTTGATATGTTATAAAAATAAATAATCAAATGATTTTTTGTTTAAGAATATTGCATCTTTGGATGTCCACTCTTAAACATCCCATTTGGGTACCTTGGATTGGTCTTTTGATGAGACAAATTATTTTAGGTACAATGGGGGATAGAGAGAGATAATTTAGATGATATTTTATATTTTTAAACTATTAGAATGTGTGAGAGGAAGGGTAGTTGAGTGTTGGTATAAATAATGAAACTAGTGGGGTTTTTTTATTATAATAATCATTATTTTGTTATATTATCTCATGTTTTTCAATATTATTGACTCGTATTAAAAAATAGATGATTTGATGGATTCGGGGATTATATAATTTACTAATAAATCATCTCATTCGAAATTAATCATTTATTTAAATTTTATGTTAAAGTACTATATTTTTTAGTATTTTAGTACTCCCAAAATATTTATATATATTATAAAAATGTTAAAAATTCACAATTTTTTTTTAAAATCATATATTATAAAAAATGAAATCAATTTTATGCAAATAATTCTCGAAGTCTGCAAAAATAATTTTTTATATAAAATTTTTAATTGTTTTAAGAAAATAATTTTTTTAAAATGATTAATTTTCTAGCCCTTTGAAAAAATATTATGGACTCCTAAAATTTATTTATAATTATAAAAAAACTTTATATTTTTTATAAAACAATACCATAAAAATTAACATTATTTAAGTCATTTATATTTATCACAAAAATATAAATAAACAATACATCTTTAAAAAAAATACCAACATATATTTTTCCATTTTGAAAACGATTTTTTTTGTATCATCCTTTAAATTTTCTAGATATTCAATTAATAATATAAAAAATTATTTTAGAGTTACAAAGTTGAGGATTCTATTTTAACAATCAGGTGTTATGTTATGGAAATTTTATTATTTTTCCAGTAATATGATTTGTAACGGTCATGTGGGTTCCATAAATTCTATAAAGACCTAATATCTCTTTAATTATTCATTACCTTCTATTTTATATCAAGTTTATCCATATATATATTTATAAATTTTCATTCGAAATATTAAGATTTCATGAATAATATTATATTTGATCCCCACATTTTTTTTCATGAGTTTCATTCTTCTTTTGATCAAGAAGATCCAAGAATCTATATTCTAGTTATCTTTTTTCCATTTTCTATCTCATTTTAATGTTTTGAATTTTAAGGAGTATATTTATACACTAAATTCTATGTTAAGATGTTTTAAGATATTTTTTTCTTTTCATGGGGCACATGTTCTTTATATAATACTATTTTATGATATATGACACATTTATATAATCAGATGGTAAATTTCAATGATATTTTTTCCATTATAAGTAAAACCTTACTACCACCTTAACATAGGGATATTATAGGGCAATATAAATACCAAAGTCACCACTAGGTTAGACCTTACCCAACATATCCCGACATTAACTATTACACACCTACTTTAGTGAATATATTTCAATCAGTATAAAACACTCACCACATGCTTGTTATATAATACCAATATCTCAAAGAAATCTCATGTACACAATGTCCTCTATAGGAATTGCATTCACAACCTAATATGTGTCACTAATAAATGGGTGTAGGGTCACATATCTAGGTTTTCTATAATCATGAAATTCATTTAAATCTCACACCTCAAGGTCAGAGTGTCACAAGACATGATTTAAAAATCATGTCATTTCCCATAAGTTGGTGAGGCATCATGAAATTGCATATGGATCCCTTGAGGACATTAGAACTTTTTTCCACTCTTTAATAGAAATTAAATTTTAATTATATGATTTATATAATTTTAAAAGTTTATTCTCTATAATGTTGAGACCAGACATATCACATGCTTTAAAAATAAAATCAATAATACAAAAGAGGTATGATCAAAGACAACCTACCTCTTTTATGAAGCCATCCTATTTTAGAATAATGTCTGACCATCGTCATCAAAACTCTTCCATGATAAAATAGTAATCCTCTAACCATTTATGTCCCTATGTGAGGTAAAAAAATTCATATTAATTATAATAATTTATTTTTAATTGAATAATTCACTTAAATATATATTAACTAATTTAGAAATTAAAAAATCATAATACCTAAAATATCACCAAATATTCACATTTCATTGATTTTGTGGTAAATGGAAATTCTAAATCCATTATAATTATTCTAATACATCTCTCTACAAAATCTATAATGATAATCATTAATATAACCACAATTTGTTTTAAAATTTTAATTCAAAAACATAATAAAATCATACAGAGCCATTCCCCCATCAAACATGTGACATCATACAAAATATTTTCATGGGGAATTGTATATCAATGAAATGAATTTCACATCATATTATTATGAATTTAAACTAATATAGTCTAGTCATTTATAAAATATCTAGTCTCGAGAACCAAAAACAAAGAAAAATATCAATATAAACCAATAAATGATGTATATAGAGGGGGGAAATAACCTTAAATGGTAATTAATATCTCCATGAATACCTCAAATAAGATGGTAAATGGAGGAGGAGGGGGAGGTGTGTATAACCCATTTTGATTTTTTCATGTGTGAGAGAGATAGAATAGGGGGTTTGGGGTTAAGATCCCATTAGGCAGGTGTGGAAATTTCTCATATTTGAGAAACAAAATTCAAGACATAATGTTTGGAAACATGATTTTCCGAACCCTAAAACACTCATGTAGATATAATTTTCCAATTCAATACACATTACACAGTTGGTCTACAAATTTTTTGAAATCAAGAACCAACTATGTAGAATGTCTTTACACAATATTTTTAGGTCCTAGAAGATTTTTCTACAACTGTGAGGCAACAGTGTGCCTCACCTCAAGCATAAACAAGTATCAACCATTCCCCAAGACCCTTCTTGGTTTTACTCTAATCCAAGTTTCTTACATATCCATTTCCCAATATCCTTATAAAATGAACAAAAAATTTGTATGTGAATGGTACTGTATAGTTTACCCATAAACATGTACACCAAAATATTTGCTATGTAATAATCCCTCTAACACATGAGAAACATAAATTGGAGATCATAATACTCACTAAAGATCCTTAGTTACTTATTAGGCATTAAAACGTATCCAAAAATATCAAATTATGATGATCAAACGATAAAAATATGAATCTGACTCTAAAATTTTAAAACAAACCCTACTCTAAAATTCAAAAAAAAAAATTTAATTCCTAATCCACAAATGATGAGGGTTTTAAAACGTCCACACCATTGCACATCTCATCGAGAAAAAAACCAGGGTTCTTATAAACCATTAATATTGACCCATTATAGTAGACAATTTAAAACTGGTAGATCAGGTTCCACTCTAGGATGACAATATCTATATCTCTTATTAAATCCAAATTTGAGTCACACATTTCATGAATGGTTAGTCCACCTATTATTGCAATCATCAAATCATTGATGGGTGATCACTAACACACATATATCAAAATATGTTAAATCAGTACCATTCAATTCATCCCTATGCTTATAGTGAGCCACACCATAATTCTCAACTCATAAAGGATGATTCATTTTCCGTATAACTTCCCACCATTAGAATAACCTACAGAAGCACATTGTCAATAGTCCAGTGATGCACTTATGTGGTTACCATCTTGCAACACCCAATCAATAGAAAACACCAGTTCAATGTTATAACTTCCCCTCATGTACTATTTTTGAATCAAATCGTTTGAGCCTCCACTATTTATTACGAAGCATAGATATTCCATATTTCCCGACAAAATCTTAGCTGAACCACAAAAAACATCTTAGTTATACAACTTGATATACCTACTACATTTTTCAACCCACCACATCTAATTAATTAAAAAATTATTTGTCATACCTCCTATCATTTACATTTCCTAATAACACTTAGTCACAACCATTCACATTATATCAAACCAATTAGTCTCAGTTCCTTAGTTTAAAGGAATTCTGAGGTCATTTAAGGAACAAAACAACATCTGAATCGGAAAATCAGTGTAATTCCTTAGACAGATCACCAACCACATGCACAAGTGAATATATGATATAATTCATTGTTTAATCAAATCAAATTCATACCTATCAAAATTCCAATGTATAAAATCCATCAATGAATGGAAAAAACCCCATATATGGTTTCCACCATTGAACCAGATAAAATTAAAGACATATTATCAGTAGGATATCAAATCCATATAAATTATACCTTAAAGATTCTCATAATATCCATGATCCTACTCACTTGATTTCATAGTTACTTGACCCAATTTCTATCCATTACTTCACATAATGACTGAACAAGATTGTCCCATTAATAACTGAGTGACAATATGTAGAATTAAATTTTTCCACCTCACGAATCACATAAATGTCATCATCAGCAGTGATTATATTTTAATCTAAAATGGGGTTCACACCCTCCAAAAAAAGGATCACTACCAACCATATTTATTCCATTTTTCACCAGTCCTCTATCAAAACCTCAATAGTTTTGACATTCATGCCTCACTATCAGTTATTGTTAAGTAACACACTCACATTGATTGAACTGTTTCACCCCAATCCATATTCAATGTCTCCTCTCATAGAAAGAACTTCCTTGATTCACTTAAAATCACTAAGAAACCATGCTTGAATGAATTCCATAAAAAATCATTCCTCCCCTTACATACAGATGCTCATCAATCAATTTTAAAGGTGTAACGATTGAAGAATGTACATAATACATAGGTCTCATTCCAACACATTGGGCGTAAGCTCACATACAACCCAGCCACATACTGAAAATCATCCTCCCATGAGACATATTTCATATACAATTGTATCATTCAAATAATCCACCAATTATAATGCTTTGAATGTTAGTCTCATTAATACAAATCACCCTCCACACACATCATTAAAATCAATCATTTCACTTATGCAATGGCCTAAAACATGATTATCATACCACCAGAATTTTTTTCAATGTTTTATTCATCTATTAATTCTCTCAACATGCTCCCAAAAGCATATCCAAGAGAAATAGGATTTAGTAATCAATTTTTACCCAAAAAAACTAACCCTTGAAAATAATTCCTTGATACTTAAGGTTTTTACCTATTGAAAACCCATAATATTTTCATTCTTATACCTATACCTAGTAACTCCTCTTGGACACTAATCTTAACCAAAATCTTCAACCCATGACTCTTTCCATGATGTCAATTAAAATACTTGGGCTAACAAATCATGTCAGTTATCCTCATAAAATATAGATTATCTCATACATAGTACACTAACTGAATATTACTTTTCTTATTAAAAACACTTTTAAGGAAAAAAATGAGAAACCAAGGAGTCCCAATAGACAAAAAAACACCCCACGTAGAGAAAACCCAGATAAAACTACTCGATCTACCCCACCCTAGCAGTTACTACTTGAATACAAGACATCACCAAGCTGGACCCTTTGGCAAGCGGTCCTGTGCAAAAATGCACGGGCACGAAACCAATGGAAATTTGTACCCTCTCAAGTGTCCAAATCCAAAAGTCCCATCCCGGTGAATAATTTATGCTCTGATCCCCTTCTGAAGAAGATCCAAGTAGATTGCTAGAAATAAAGCACCAAACATCGCAATAGCACCGAGAAAAAGGAATCCAGAAATAGGCATAAAAACCTATAATTCAATGAAAACAATACACAAACTTAACCAAAATCATTAAAGATTAACTTTATTTTACCCGAGACCATCTCCCTAAACAATTTCCAAGAAATTAATGAAATCTGAGTGGAAGGCGTATACTTAAGAAGATCCTCTACTCGGATGGTCAGTTTGTCCCAAGACTGAATATACTCTTCAAGATTGATCTTCCCAATACTAAATCCCCCCACTAATGTTGAGTCCTGATTGTCTATCCAAACATATTGTTCCTCATTAAGGGAAATACTTAGAGGTCTCACCACTCATACATAGTACACGAATAACCTATTTCCGAAGTGAAATCTCAAAGAATATGACTCTCCTACCTAAACCACAGGCTACGTATCATATAATTATCCTCACATGGGAAATTTATCATTGTTAAAAATCCTAATATCACATGGAAAATCACAAAAAAAACTATTCAATCTAGGGTCTTACATATATATTAGTCATCACATGCAAGGTCATCTACCTACATAAAGACACTAATCCTTACAATCATCTATAAATGAGACTAACCCCTTGAGAATCAGGATCATAAGCTAATCCTCAGAGTGAATCCACATATTATATCAACATTATAAAACCCCTACCCCAGTTACCCTGATTTGGTGCATTATTAAATAACCTTAGATAGATATAAGGAATCATGTTCTTAAAGACTGATCTATTTAGTATCCTTAGATGTACTAAATTCATACATAATTTTTATATTACATCATGAAGTAAAAAAACATTATGTCCCCTTTTAACACTCTTATATCCATTAGCCTATTCTTTTAGGTTAATCATAATACACATCTTCTCATCCTATAAGAAATAAAACATAAGAAAGGGGTGATCTAAAATTATCTGTAAGGAGGACAATATATTGGAAACTATCATAAATATGTATAAATATTTATGGAAATTTATAAGAATAAAACACAATAATTTATATATAAACTTCATCATAATATGGAAAAGATAAATCAAATAATTCCTTTTACTTATTCACATTGATATTCTACTAGTCGAATAATCACAAGTAATATCAATAACCAATTTTATAATAATGGAATGCATAACATCAGACATCATAGCCACATAGTCAAGGCCTCATGACAAGACTAAAAATAAGATTTTTTCATTGCCTTTTTCTAAGATGCTAGTTTTTTTCATGGGACCTATCGATGCATCACGGAGATAGAGCGGGCTCGACCCATCATTTACTAAGTCAAATGTATTCCTCAAATAAAAACTTTAAATCATAACATAAACATTTGTTTTAAAATTAAAATAAAAAATGTTAATAATTTAACCATAAAACATTAATGTTATTAATATAGAACATCCATAGTCAAAAATAGCACAAGACCTTCAAAACAATATGGGTGATTGTATCAGAATAAATCATCTTCAAACAAGTGTATAATCCCTCAATGGATGTTGACATAGATGAAATCAAAACATTTTGAGAGAAATGTATCATTCTATTTTGAAATCATTTAAAAGTCACATAATAATAAAAAGAAAAAATTTATTTTGAAAATATTCTTATAATATTGTGAGGGAATCATAGAAGGTGGTATAACTGTTGAAATTTGTCGCACCCTTCATATAAGTTAAAAACATTATTACATTAATTTGTTGAAAAGATCATAAAATATCTTGTTTGGAGAATGATGAAAAGATTACTCTAGAAAAATTTATTAAAATTAAAAAATGGTATAAATTAAATTGACCCATAATCAAGGAAATAGTAAAAATGTGTTGAAATACAATTTTAAGAAACATGGATGAAAATTATAAAAAATTACTAGTAGATGCTTAAGTATAAACAACCTCAGATAATAACAATATTGTAAAATTAAACCTTACCTAGTACTTTTCCTTAGTAGATATTAGGCTAACATCTAGTATAATAGTTAAATAATTTTCATTAAATTATACAAGAACCATATAAATATATTATATCATATATTCTCTTCTAAAATTGTAGTGTTAATAATATTTCAGTAGTACCATTGTTTTGGGTGTTAACTAATTCTTTTTTACTTTATATGTATTGTTAAATGAGTCATGTCTGCTATGGGTATTGCATATTTTATTCCTATTCATTATGATATTAAGTTTATAATCATTATTTAAAATCATAAAATAAAAATTATTCTTCAATGGCTACGATGGGGAAAGAATCTCCTCGCGTTCGTGGAGATGGTAATCCGTACATACGCACGAGTGACAATGTCCTTTTACTGATGGGGATATAGTATGTAATTTGATGGTATATCATATATAAAGAATAATTAACATGTTATATTTATTATTTACATCATTTATACTCATTATTATACTAATACAAATATTCAAGTGTTGAATAATAAACTACACCAACGTGGAGACAGTAAGTCGTACGTACACACGTGTGGTGACTTTGTTGTTAATAGGATGGATAGAATAATGAATATGGTTGTACAATATGTATAATAACATATATGTATGTATAAAGTACTGGAGTTATTATTTTAGTGTGGGAACAAAAAAGAATAAGGAAGTGGAAGAAAAAAGAACTTTGAATGATGTTATGAAGTAATTACCTCTTCTTCGTGTGCTTCATTTTTTTATTGTATAAAAAGGGATCCATATGATGGATTTATGAACAATGTAAATCCACTAGGATTAATGGAGGGTAGTTGATAAGATAATTTATCCGGATTTGGCTGAGCCAAATGGCTCTGGATGTGTTATTTTGATATAAGGTTATGTACCCTTTTATATGAGAGGTGAGGGTCAGGTTAGGAAAAAACATGAAATATTATTTTATTATATAATAATTTTAGGTTTATAATGGCTATAAATGGTTTTATTTATTCGATAAGGTTGGGATGGGTCGAAAAAATCTCAACCAATAGGTTTTAGACAGGTTTATTTCACCATATTTATCATATGTTTCAGATTTAACTGTTAGTTAAATATTTTAACTTTTACCATGTATTGATGTATTATTATAAGAAATGGTTAATAAACATACTATTAAAAGAATATAGAACCTCGTGTGGTTTATTATTATTATATATAACCTTATATAAGTCATTTGGGTGAACATTAGATTTTTATAAATATTATATCAATTAATAATATAGTATTTGTTTTAAAAACACATATATGTCAATTTTGACACTAATTAGTATTTGTTATTTTGAAAGTCATAACAAAATTATCACTTGGAAAAGAAAATATTTAATGAACCCTAACATGTCATATTAGCCTAAAAAATTCATCTAATACATCAGAAGTCGCAATTTAAATTTATTTTAAAGTTTATAATATCAGTTATTTAAATCTTTCAATAATATGGTAATTACTGCCTCATAATTGCATCATTAATAAAATTAATTATTTAATGTCTAAAAATTATAAATAAAATTCTATAATATAATTAATCTTTTTTATCTTTATAATTAATATTTTTAGTCAAATTTATCCTATGTATAACCCTATATTAAAAATGTTATAGTTATTAAAATTTTAATTTAACACTTGTAACTCTTCTTTAAATACATTTATAATAAATGTCCTCTTATAATTCCACATAACCATTGGAATAATATTATATTCCTACATTTGGTTTTGGTTAAAATAAAATTATTCAATAGAATTAGGACATGTTTTAGGGTAATTATAATATTATTTTTCTTTTAATTACCCTATTTACGTTTAACTGTGGTAAATAAAAACCAAAAGTTACTATTCACCAAAACATATTTTCATCTTATTGAACCAAATTTTAATTACTCATGTCATCCTTTTCTCTTAAAGTTTTGAAATTCAGTTCACATAAGATGTAAAATTAAGTTTTATGCAAATTTTCACCTGTTCCTAGAAGGTGGGTAAAAGACGTTAAAAAATCAATACAATTTTATACATCTAATTTAATTATAAAAGGACAATAATGAATTGAATTAAGCATATATAGATATTATGTATCTATTTTGAAGTAAAATCAATTTAATTAAAATTAATAATTATTTAAAAAAATTAGTTTTTAATCAAAAATGCAATGTTTTTCACTATTCATCAACATTTGAATGTTTTCAGAAAAATAGAAAAAATTCACGCTTAGCTAATTTTTTATATTCTGAATCCAATAATGATGTTCATTTAGTAAAATAAAATTTATAAAATTTCAAAAAGTGTGTATGAGTATTCATAACAGTGAGTTTTATTGGTCGTGGTGTGATTAAACTCCAAGTTGCGTACAAATCAAGCTATTTCATTATTCAAAGATAAACATAACATGGTATCTTGGGGTGTTACATTCTTCCCTCCTTCAAATATTTTCATCCTACACATTTCTATAATACTACTACATTAAAATATTTGGGTGGTTCTTCATCATAAGTTTCTCATGTTCCCACGTTGCCTCTTTAATTCTATTGTTTCTCCAAATAACTTTTATTAAAGGAGTCGTCTAATTTCGTAACACTTTTTCTCTGGTATCAAGAATCTTGATAGGCTCTTCATAATAAGAAAGATAAACTTACAATTATTTTTCTTCTTAGGTTATTACATGTGTTGGTTCAGGCATGTATTTTCTCAATAGTGATACATGGAACACATCATGAACTTTAGGACTTAGCAACATTTCCAAATGATAAGCTATAACTCCAATTCGTTCAAGAATTTTGAATGTTTTTATATACCTAGGACTTAATTTACCCTTCTTATAGAAATGTATAACACCCTTCCATGGAGATACCTGGAAGAAAACATGATATCCTAATTGAAATTCCAAATCCTTCCTTCAGTTATTGGCATAGCTCTTTTTCCTACATTGAGCTACATTGATGTGGGTTTGGATACTATTAACCTCTTCCACTGTTTCCTAAACAAGTTATGTGCCTATGAGTTTTATTTCACCAACATCATCCCAAGTAGTTGGTATGTGACATCTCTTCCCATATAATGCGTGTGAATACTTGATGAGAAGCTATTGTTATAGGAAAATTCTACTAGAGGTAAGTATTGTTCCAACATAACTTTAAATTCATGTGAGCAGGATCTCAACATTTTTTATAAGGTTTAAATAGTCTATTCAAATTTTCCATTAGTTTGAGGGTGGTAGGTAGTGCTCAAACAATGTTCATTGATTTGGATTTCGAAATACTTTTCTATAATCTAGTTGTGAAATAGGGATCATGATCAGAAAACATTGATAGTGGTACTCCATGAAGTCTTAAAACTTCATTAATATATTTTATTACTAAATGTTCAATTGGTAAATCATCTCTTATAGTAATAAAATGTGCTAAATGGGTAAGACAATCAATAATGAAAAATATTACATCATTCCTTATTGGAGTCTTTGGTTGACCTATAACCAATTCCATCATAATATCATCCCATTTTCACTCAAGTATGGGAAGAGGATGCATGACTCTTACAGGATATTGTTTCCATCCATAACTTATTAACAAACCATACATATTTACACAAAATCAGCAATCTCCCTCTTCATGTTTTTCCACAAAAAATGTTCCTTCAAATCACTATACATCTTAGTGTTACCAGGGTGTATAGAGATATTGGATCTATGAAAATAATCCAATAATTCCCATTTTAGATCAATTATATCGGGAACACAGAGCCTCCTCCCAATTTTAAAAATTCTATCTTGATATACAATGTCAATCAATCTCCCATCATTTACTTCTTTAATTTTCTAATGAAACTTGTCATCATTAGTCTGAAAACTTTTTATCCTTTCTAATAAAGGTTTTATTACAACTATTTGAAAATTTTTTGATGTTTCACCATCTATGATTATTCCTATATCCATATTTACTAGATCTATGAACATAGTATCCCTTTCAACACTCATCTGGTTAGAAACTCCCTGATCCTTTATGCTCAAATCATTTTCCACCTTATATTTCTAACTTGGGTGGAATTGTATAATGCAAACATAATCTTTGAGTAGTTCACACCATCTTATTTTCCTCATGTTGAGTTCTCTTTGTGAGAAAATATATATCAAACACCTATGATAGGTATATATCTCACATTTTTTACCATATATATAGTGTCTTGATTTCATCAAGTTAGATACTATAGATTCTAACTCAAGATCATGAGTGAGATAGTTTTGTTCATGAATTTTTAGCGGTCGTGATGCATAGGAAATAACCATATCATTATGTATAATGATGCTACACACTCCATTCTTTGAAGCATCATTATAAATATCCAACCAATCATTCCCCAATGGTTTCTCCAATATAGGATCATTGACTAATCATTTATCCAATTCTTCAAAACATTCTTCACACTATTTGTCCAAAACAAATTTAACCACTTTACGTGTGAGCTTGGTTAATGGATTAGCCAATTGGGAAATATTCTATACAAATAGCTGATAATAACCTACTAATCCAATAAAACTATGCACATCAATTATATTCTTCAGTGTGGGTCCTTCTTAGATTGCCTTTTTAATTTAAGGACATATAGAGATTCCATCCTTAGAAGCTATCTGGCCAAGAAAAGAACTCTCTTGAAGCTAGAATTCACACTTACTAAAATTCCCATATAATTCATTTCTTCTAGGAGGATTTAAAATAGTGTGCAAGTGATTTTCATGATGTTCGTAGCTTTTTGAGTATACCATGATACCATTAATAAATAACACTATAATGTAATAAATATATTCCCTAAAAACTCTATACATTAGATTCAAGAAGACAGAGGGTGCCTTAGTTTGTCCAAAATGCATTAATGTAAACTCGTATTGTATATACCTATAATGAAATGATGCCTTAGTAATGTCTTACTTATTCACACACAACTGATGATATCTAGATCAAAGGTCAATCATTGAAAAATATTGAGCACCATAAAGCTGGTCGAATAAATCATCTATGCGAGGTAGGGTTACTTCTTCATTATTTTTATAGCATTTATCTCAATGTAGTCAATGCACTACAACCTAGATCCATTATTCTAATAAAAAAAGAACACGGGTTCCCTATGGAAAATAGTAGGGAAAATAAATCCCATTTTACACTATTCCTTTAGTTTATTCTTTAGTTCAATTAATTCTATAGTGGACATTCTATAATGGGTCTTCGATATGGGACTTGATAATGTAATAAAGTCAATGGAAAACTCAATTTCTCATTTTGGAAGACGTACAGGTAAATCCATTTAAAACACATCCACATATTCTTGAACAATAGGTACATCCTATATCTAAACATTATTTTCCTCACCCATTGTTATTCCGTTCTCTACCTCACTAATAATTGAATTTAGAAGAGCTACTGGTTTTGGATCTTGATATGAATCAGATGGTGATGTTTCTTCTCTAATGATATGGTAGTCATTATCCTCAAAAAAAATTGTAACATCATTTTTCTTAAAATAAATTTTCCCATCATGGCATGAAATCCAATCCATACTGAGGGATTATATAAATTTCTAACATGGGAATAATGATGAGATCAGCAGATAATGCACTTTTATATTCCCTAGTGGGATCTGATTCAAAAAACATTGATTCAATGATACTTCCATGAAGAATTTTGACTGAAAACATACATGTTAAATAAAATTGAAAAAATATACCTCTCTTATAAAATTGGGATGATATCAAACAATGCAATACTCTAGAATTAAATAAATCATTGGCTAAATTTAAGGAAACCATTATATTATTTGTCACTACATCATTCGGAGCATCAACCTCAGTAGTAGTGACAGCATAAGCTTAAACATTCTCCCATATCCTTTTATTAGATAAATTTTTTTGGGTCTTAGGAAATTCATTTGAATAGTGACCCATTTATCTAGAATTGTAGCATTAAACATTGACAACCTCTTTTTTTTCATTCAATCACGAACATGGTGGCCTTTTTCACCACACTTATAAAAGACTCACATTCCCTTCAGGCAAGTATCGAGATGTTTCTTCCCAAATTTACCCTAGGATGGAAACGCAACTTTTTTTATTCTTTCACTTATTTACATTTATAGAGTGTTAAATATATCTCTTCTTATCTTTCTTTGCTTTTAAATTCCTAAGACTTAGAGAATTTATTTTATATCTTGATAGCGCATGAGGCAATATCTTTATATGATGAGAAGGATTATGAGACAAATGCTCGACAGAGACATTTTTTAACCCATAAAATAAACGATCAATCATATTCATTAGGTTACATAAATAATATATTGCATCCCTTGTTAATCCTGTTAAGTTAACCTCATAATATGCAACATTCTCATCCTCCTTTTACATCAGACTCAGAAAATGCCTTTCTATATCTTCTTGATGGTTACGAGGAAATTATTTTTCTAATATAATTTCATTAAACACTCTCTATTCTATATTCAATACTTCTTAGTCCTAATTTATGTTTTGAATTAATTACCACCATTAATATGTATCTCACATTAAGCAATAAATATCCATGACAACATTTTCCCTATCACTACTCCCCAAATCATGAAATATTTTCTTTAAGTAACTTATCCATTTATCAGCTACAAATGTATTTGTACTCCCATTGAATGTTGGTTCTTTTTTCCTCATAAATAAGTCTAACATTGATCATACATGTTGTGGGTTAGGGTGATCCATACAGGTATGGTTATGTTCATAACCTGAGTGAGTTTTCCAAGTATGGTTATAAGTTGTTCAGCACCAGTTGCATCACCATCTACTCAATAATTATCATTGTATGAGTTCAATCCATACATGGATTAAATGTGTTTATATGGTTTCCATTCTGTCCCTTATGTTCCATTACTAATGAATTTTATACACTATATTAGTTAATGAATAGCAATACATAATTTAAAACTCGTAAAATACCTAACATAAATTGAATAGTTTATGCATGTAATCCATAATAAAAAAAATTCTTTTTAGGGGGTATTTATTTATAAATACTTTATAATTTTTTAAATGAAAATGTGAATTATCCTAAGAATATCCCCAGGAGTGTCATAACAAAGGGTTCTGTACGGACCATTGTTATGTACCAAGATATCCCAGGTCAAGCCCAAAACTCCTTGTTTTGGTTTTCACTCTTAGGTACATTTGTTCCAGAGCTGCCTTTACCTGATCATATCCAGACAGGGATGTATTGCATGGAAAATTCAAAAAATTGCTACATTACCAAAATTCTAGGAATTTCTTCTATACTAATCCTCAAAGTATATCTTAGGGTAATTTTATATAATAAGAAATTTTATTAATCTAGTTTCTATAGTTTGTAACATACTTCCTCTGATACCATGTAACACCCCAAACCTAGTTTCCTAGAGTCGGTGCATTATTACATAACATTGGAATGATACAAGGAATAATGTCCCGAAATACCGATCAGTTTAGTAGCATTCGAAGTACAAGATACATACACATGTTTTACATTACATCATGAAATACAAAAAATTATCTCCACTTTGGACATTCTAATATCCCTTCTCATATTCTTCCAGGTTAATCAAAATATACTTCTTCACATCATGGAGAAAATAAAACATAATAAAGGGGTGATCTTACATACTCAATAAGGATAACAATGTATCAGAAACTGTCACAAAAAAAGAAAAAAAATTAAGGAAATTTATAAGACTAATACCAATGCCTATTTAACTTAATCTTCAAAATAATATGGAAAATATAAATCAAATAATTCCATTTAATTATTCACATGGACATTCTACTTGTTGAATAATCACATTTAATATCATTATCCAATTTTATAATGATAGAATGCATAATGTTGGAAATCATAACCACATAGTCAAGGCCTCATGCCAAGACTACAAATAAGATTTTGTCAAGGCATTCTACAAAGACACAGGTTTGTCTCATGGGACCTACCAATACATCGAGGAGCTATAGCAAGCTGCACCAGTCACACACTATTTCTAATGTATTTTTTATATTAAAAGTTTTACACATAATAGAAACATTCCATTTTTAAAACTAGCATATGAAATGTCAATACTTTAACCATGAACCATAAATGGTATAAAAATAACACATCCATAGTAAAACATATCACAAAACATTCAATACGTTATGTATGATTGTATCAGAATAAATCAACTTCATACAAGTGTAAAATCCCTAAAGGGATGTTGACAAAGATAAAATCAAAACTATTTGAGAGAAATATCTCTTACTATACTGAAATCATTTAAAAGTAAAATAATTATAAAAGAAAATTTTTGTTTTGAAGACAATTTTAAAATAATGTAAGGGAATTTTAGAAGGTGTTATAACGATGGAAAATAGCTGCACCGACCATATAAAGTATAAAAATATTCTTACCTTAATTTGTCGAAAATGTCATAAAGTACCTTGTTTGGAAAACAACAGAATGATTCCTTTAAAAACATTTTATTAAAAGTAAAAAATGTTTATAAATGACATTAACCCATATTCCATTTAATATTAAATTTTTTATGAATTTCATTTTTAAGAAACACAGATGATGATGATGATGATGATAATGAATTCCTTGTATATACTTACATCTAAACAAACTCATATAATAATGATATTGTAATTTTAATACTTACCTTGTACTTTTCCATAGTCGAGTTTAGATTAAACTCTTGTATAATAGTTAAATCCTTGTTTTTAAATTATACAATAACCTAATACATAAATATGGTATCATATATGATCTTCTAATATTACATTGTTAATAATATTTAATTAGTATCATTGTTTTGGGTTTTAACTGATTTGTTTTCCTTTATATGTTTTCTAACATAAGTCTTGTTTATTATGGAAATGATGTATTTGAATCATATAGATAATTATATTATGTTTTTAATAATTATTATAAATCATGAAATGAAAATTATTCATGAATGGTTACGATGGGGAGTGAATTCCATCACATTCGTAGAGACGGTAATCCATACAAACGCACAAGCAAATATACCATTCTATATATGGTGAAGTAGTATGTAATTGGATGTTATATCATATATTAAGAACAATTAAAATGATATATTAATTATTTAAATCAATTATACTCATTATTATACTCATCCAAATAATTAAATTTTGAATAACAAACTACACCATGATGTGGAGATGGAAAGTCGTACATACACACATATTGTGACTTTTTCATTATTTGGATAGATAGAATAATGAATATGGTTGTAACATATTTATAATAAAAACTCAATATGTATAAGTTAATTGTGTTATATTTTTAGTATGGAGAAAACAAAGAAATAAGAAGTATAATAAGAAAAGAACATTGAAAGAGGTGATTAAGTAATTACCTCTTTTTTGGGTGCTTCCTTTTTATTTGATCAAATGGGATCTATAGGTTGGATTTATGATCAAATTAATGCCCCTAGGTTGAAGGGAGGGTAGTTGGGAATATATTTTATCAGGGTTTGGCTTATCTAAATGGATTTGGAGGTGTGATTTTGAGAGAAGGGGAAGTACCCTTTTATAAGAGAGGTGAGGGTCACTTTAAAAATGTTTGAAATACTATTTTATTATAAAATAATTTTCAGAGTATAAAGGATCCAAATGTATTTAGTTCAAGGTTAAGGTGGGGCGAGGTCAAAAACATCTCAACCAATAGGTTCTAGAAAGGTTGTGGTCACCATATTAACCTTATCTTTTAGATTTAACTCTTAGTAAAATAGTTTACTTTTTACCATGTATTCTTAAATTATTACAATAAATTGTTAATAAACATACTATAAAATTCCAAGGGAACCCCAAGTTGTTCAGTGTTGATATATATAACCTTATCTATGTCCTTTGGATGAACCTTATATATTTATGAATATTATATCTATTAATAATATTGTAATTGTTTTAATAACTCAAATATGTCAATTTTGACACTATTTAGTATTTGTTTTTTTAAGTCATAACAACTTTATCACTTCAAAAAAATTTATTTAATCAATAGAAAAATGTCATATTAACCTATATAATTTGTATAATACATCAAAATTGTCAATTTAAAATTATATTAACATTTATAATATCAATTATTTTAATCATTCAACAATAAGGTAATAAATGTATTATCATTGTGTCATAAATAAATTTAATTAGTTAATGTATAAAAGTTATAAATAAAATACCATTATGTAGTAAATATTTTTATATTTATAATTAATATTTATAGTCAAATTTATCACATGTATAACCACATATTAATAATGGGTTAGTTATTATACTTTGAATTTACAACTTTTAACTATTATTTAAATTAAAGAATAATAAATGTCCTAATATAATAAATTAGGACCAAAAGTATCATATTTTATTCCAAAGGTTTTTTTGGTCAATATATAATTATGCAATAGAATAAGGATATGTTATAGGGTAATTATAATATTATTTTTACTATTAATTACCCTATTTACTTTTAACGGTGGTAAATAAAATTCAAAAGTTACTATTCACCCAAAAAAACTCATCCTTTTGAACAAAATTTTTCTTACTTATTTCAACCCTGTCATTCATATTTTTGAGATTTAATTCATAGAAGTTGTAAAATTATATTTTATGAAAATTTTCAAATGTTCCTAGAAGGTGGGTAAAAAACGTTAAAAAATTCAATAACATTTTATACGTCCAATTTATTTATAAAATGACTCCAATGAATTACAATAAAAATATATTGGTATTATGTATCTATTTTTACATTAAATAAATCTAATTAAAATAAATAATTATTTATATAAAATTTAGTTTATAAATAATAACGCAGTGTTTTTCACTATTCATCAAAAATTGAATTTTTTCAGAAAAATACCAATAATAAAACCAAGGCTAATGTTAACATTCTAAATCCAAAATGAAGTCCATTTCAAAAAAGAAAATTTATAATATTTATAAAAGTGGGTATTACTGTTTATAACGTCTCGTTTTATTGGTCGTGGTGTGCTAAAACCAGAGGTTGCGTACAACGCAAGATATTGTATTATTCAAAAAGAAACATATCGTGGAAGCTAGAGGAGTTACAAACATCCCCAAATATTTGGTTCTAATAAATTAGTATATATATATAATAGAATCATCCTAGACGATCGATGTTGAATATGGTATAATAATATGGTATGGTTAAGAGGAATTCAAGGAAGAATCTATATCGGAAACCATCATATAGGATGATTTTGACACTTTAATTACCTGAACCTATTTTCATCCATCTATGAAATTATATCATATTTACACTATATGACCCATTCACTATGGAATCTAATGTATGTACCAAATTTCTACAGTTACTATATATCCCATAAAAATGGGACTATATATTCACCCACATTGAAAATTAAACTACATGATCCATATAACCTGTCATCAAAAAACATATCTTGGTTTAGTTGCGTAGAAATATAATAATAAATTATATTGGAAAAATCTTTATATAATTTTAGAGAAGATTTATAAAACTAAACCATATAATAATTGTTATCAATCATGGACAAGAATAGAAGTTTCAATTTAATCCTATGTTATAAACATGATTCATGTACACAACATCTTCCCAATAAACCAAGATCCAAAAACACATAAATCAAAAAATCCATAAAAATTATATTTTTACTTACTATATTAAAAAAATAAAAAACTAAATTCTAAAACTACAAAAAACAATCCAATATCATTGGAAATCTCTAATTTCTGTTGGAATAATATGTTTACGATGAACAAGGCCAATATCAATAACATGCCCAAACACATCCCTATATCACATATCTACAAAATAAAAAAAATATTTATAAAACATAAAACATTGATACATATTGTGATATCAAACATATAACAGCTTCAAAAGCACATTGTGACATCCTCCTCTATTTATTGTATACTAAGGTGTTCCTAATTGAAAGGTGTTTCAAATAGGACCTTATGCATGTCTCCCTGTATGGTAGAGGTTCTCATCTACCACCAATGGCCATGTGTGTTACCATTAGAGACTATACCCCCAAATCAGATCACAAAATAATCTAAAAGTAACCAAAAATAAAAAAAAATTAATTACTGAAGTAACTGGAAGCAATAAAACATAACATTACATATCAAATGATCATACATAAGTATACAATAATAAAAAATCATGATCATTCTAGTAAAGAAGAACCATTCCATTTATTATATGATCAAATATATGGAATAAATAAATAAAATATGCATGAAAATATACTACCATATGTAAGCCTAACTTATTCACAAGAACTTATCCTATCAGAACCATCCTACTCGATCTTGCTACTCCATACCTCTACCCAACCAGAACCTTCTATTTTTTAGATTTTCTCAGATACCCACATGTTGTGGCTGTATAAGTTGTGAATGAGTATAAATAATTAGGGAATGCCTAACATAGACTTATAATTATCCAAAAATTTAATTATATGTGTAATGTTATATGCTCATATGAAAAAATAAATACAGAGTGGAGGAATAAATAAATACCCACTATCAATCCCTAGGTTTAAATATGAATCCTTTGATCTAATCAAAACTATGTTGACAAATGTTAGTGTGTCTCTTATAATGGAACACGAATTTTAACACCAATATCAGTCTCATGAAAAATTATTAGGATTAATTCATGTGGAATCATGTTGTATCTCTCTCAACAACCAAATACAGGGCACCAAATTGTATCAGTCTCAGTGACCGATTCTTAGGAACATATCCTTGGTTCTAGTAGTAGTATCACATATAAATATGAAGACAATAACTAAGTAATTCCAAACTTATAACACATATAAATCCACAGATCGGGTCTAGGGAATTGAAGACCAAAAACACTACAAAATCTAAGGATCAGGTCCAAGGAATTCTAAAATGATTAACACATATGAATCCAATGAGCATGTCCAAGGAATTAAAAATCATATCATATCAATATCCATTGATTGTGTGAAATTAATTCCAAATATATCATCCAAATGATCAGGTAATCCCTATTAAGAAAATATTTCTTCTTTAAATTCATTGAATTTACCTACCAAGATAATAAGGCACATATTAAAAAATATTAATGAGTCATTTAGGAAGAATATCAAAAGAATTGCATGAATCTCAGGGAATCTCAATGGGTCATGAATACCATATACAACATATCATTAGATAAATGGATTGGGTTCTCCTTATGTATTATCATGTCCCATAATATCAATTTATCCCTCTTAAGTAGATGAACTATCATTATCAAAAATTTCCATATGATGCTCATATCATCGATTCATGTTATAAGGTGGCACCAAAATCATCACTATACAATTACTACATTCACCCTCTATAGTGTCAACATCACATTGAGGCACTCATTGGGATCCTATTTGTATCATATCATAAAATACAACACACATAACATCCTCTATCATGTTATCATATCTTAATAAAACACTCATCACTTTGAGGGATGATAATTCTTTATTGTCATCAGTATCTCATCGCATAGTCTTATTGTCTTTTTAGGTAAATACATACTGTAATATCATTATATAAGAGTCTTAAATCCAATATCAATACCAAGTTAACCACTTGGTCAGTCCTAATTCACCCAACCCATCCAAACCATACCTTACAAACACATAACCATGTTCTCATATATTAAGAGGGATGAAACACTCATCACATTCTCGTCGTACTATCACACCTTACCTAAGGCATATCAATTCCACTAAAGCATAATAGAGTCCCTCTTTCTCAAGAAATAATGTATCCCTTCTCAAGATATCTATATATACATATCTAGGGTCTCAAAAATTACTATATTTAATTGAATACCACTAGTGAGGGTGTAATTATCACAATTCACATCATCAAATTAAGGCATGATCCGTCGATTTATGTGGCATCAAGAAAGTGCCCATACGTCTAATTGGCCCTGGGAACATTGTTCAACTCATTCTTAGAAATTAAATTTTAATAAGAAATTTTATGTAATTTAATAGTTTGATTACTCATATCTTCAAGACCACCTATATAACACTCTATATAAACATAATGCATAATACCAAAGGGGTATGTTTAGGGGAGACCTACCTCATTTATGAATCCAATTAATTTTATAATCATACATGGTTATCCTCATCTTTACCCATTCATGATCAAAAAATTATCATTCAACCATGAAATGAACTATATTAATTATAATCATTTATAATTGATTGAAAAATTAACTTTAAAAATTGTAATTATTATGAATATTTATTCAATTATGAATAATTCTCTAAATGCCCCTAAATGACATCCTAAAAAAATACTACAACCAACAACATGATAACATCACATGGAATGATCCAATCATATTAACCCTCAATATAAATAACAATTATAACTAATTCAACTATAAAAAAATTACATTTATAAAAAAAACTAAGAAAATAATACATAGACATACCTCCATTAAAAATAATTATGATGATATAATGATATATCTTGGTACATCCTCTATAAATTCCATATGATATCCCCTTCATATAGAGCCAAATTCTACTAGGCTCTAGTGGAGTCATCACTCAAATCCCTAAGATAATAAACCAAAACCAAATAGGTATCAATAATAACCAATAATAGAGGAAAATATGATGATAAACTCATCATAAATGCTAATAAATCACACTAATAATTTATAAATGATAATGAGAAATAATGGATGAGTTTATAAAATATTAAGGTATAGATAAACATGAGAGGTATAAGATAGGGTGTTTTGGGTTAAAATCATTCAAGGGAAGAGGGATAATTCCTCATATTCTATCAAATTTTGATAGGATAAATGGTTTACCAAACCATTCACCACTGTAGAAGATATAAATATCTAAAACAACACATTACGTATGATTGTTTCACATATTTCTACAATCCATGTACCAACCATATTGAATATTTCTTAAAAAAAATTCTCAATTCCTTCACAGTTTTTGTACTAATGTGCGATGACAGTAGGCCTCACCCAAAGAAAAAAAGTAACATGGTTGTCCATGGAATCCAAATGGTTTCCTGTAAAATTTTTTCTAACAATTTTGATAAACCATTAACATTATAAAATTAATTCAAAATTTATAAACACATAATATTCATCATATTTATCCTAAACCGTGCATAATAATATTTGTACGAGGGAATAAACCCTCCAACACTTAAAAACATTACCTGATGATATTTAGACTACCAAACACATAATTCAACTCATGAACCTCAAAATTTATCTAATAATATTATATTGGGATGATTCAACCCTCATAACTCTAATATGGATCTCAAATTATTAAATGAATCCTACTCTAAAATTCATATAAGTCGAATTCCAACTAAAATTCAAAACCAACAAAGGAGTGGTATTTTACATTATCCAAATCTAAATCAGCTCTGTGCCACTAATTAATTATTCCTTGTCATCATGAATCCATATCATCCATCACAATGTATTAATAAAAAATATAAAATCATGCTCATGGTTTCAATTTTTATGTGTTGTCTTATGGTTTATAAATTTTTAGGATAAAGAAAATGAATAGTTCAATACCATATAGATGGATATAGATGGAAGAATATTTCCTTGTATATACATAAAATATCTCTTTTATTAGAGGTTTTTTCAATAGATGTTTCTCCCAAGTATGTTTTCAAAGATCATAAAGATCTAATTGTTATGGAGATCAAAGGTAGAGTGTGGTACCTAATTTGAATAGTTTTTTTCATTTAAATAAACCTTATGAGTATGTGAATTCATAAAGTTTATTTGATTTTATAATGAAATTAATAATTTTTTTTGGGAGTATGTCAAATGAATTTAACGTGAAAATCAATATGAGGTAGTGAAATAATCATTAGTAGTGGTGTTCATGTCCTCTTTTCCACTTGATGATATAAAAATTAGAGTAATTTTTTGATGAAAGTGTAAGTTGGATGAGGATATTAGGGATGATATTGTTAGTACAAATCAATGAGTGATGTTACCAACTTGTGTATACTAATACATGAGTTTTTTATATTACTAAAACACTTTTTTAGTAGACAAACACCTTCTTACAGATAAAATGAATTTTTCATTGTTAATGTTGATTTTCAGGAGTTTCCAGTCAAAGACACAAATCAGGGAAGACCAGAAAAAAAAATTGACATATACATAGTGTGTAAATTATAATCACACATCATGTACCATGCCCCAAGCATAGTTCTTACAACACAAGTTAATTCCCATGTAGCTAACCAAGAACAAAATGTTATGTATATCCACAACACTCATCATGTTTGCCATTCTAGATGTGATTGGTGGTGGATTGGGATTTTTCACTCCATGTATAGGCACACTACACATAATGTGCCAGGTTAGAATAGTTGCTCGCCCAGACCATGTACATTACCATGTAGAATGTCAGGAACCAAAATCCATTTACATCTACTTGACACATCACTTACACCCTTCTATAAGGGGTTGGTGGATAAAAGAGCTTTTACACACCTTTTATTGGAGAGATACACATCGTCTGCATCCACCAATTCATCACTAAAGCATCAAATTAAATTTTCATCATGATACAATGCATGTTGGTAAGGAAAAAAAGGATATATATGGTTGAATTAAGTATATGACATGTGATATTGTGTGCACAACATGTGATCTATTTTCGGGAATGATAGAGGCAGAACTTTTGATTTAGGATTAGAAACTCGAGGGGGTGGTGTTTAAACTCTTCCATTAGATCTCCTAAGAATCCAGGATAGGATAAATTCTTATATTTTCAATTTTATTTTAGTTAATTTACTAATTTTCCATACTCTCCTATCATATCCATTGTACTGGTTTAGTTTCTATTGAAACCACACACTATTACCGTAGTCATAAGATGCTAAATTTATGTTATTAGGGTTGTGATAATATTATAGGTGTGTTGTAATAGAAATTATATTGTGTTTATTTTGATTATGATCTTATTCACTTAATTAAATTAATTTCCTTATGAAATATATATTGTTTGAGTCAAGTTAGAACAAGAACTACACCTACAGCAAGAAATATTGGAGTTACAATGGGTGAATTCCTATCAAATGGGTGAGCCTATTATAGATATTGACTATAGGGAAGTTGGAATATATCAACTCTATTATAACAACAGTTTTTTAAAACCATTGTTATAGGTGGTCTTATCCCAATAGTTTAGAATAACTATTAGGATATGCCTTTTAATATTAGTTTACCCCAATTGTTAAAAAACCATTGGGATAGATGTTTTAATACGAGTCTATCCCAATGGTTAGAAATAACTAATTTGATAGTTTCCTAACAAATAAAACAGACATCCCATTCCCCATCTCATATTCAATACATTTTTTCCCTAATGGAGGAATTCTCTTTTCCCATTGGATGACCACTCCTCCTCTTACAAATGACGATCCATCCATGTTTAAATCACTCAATTTGTTCCACTTCAAATTGGCGAGATTGAGTTTTGTCTTCTACAATTCCTTTTTTCTATTTTGTGTACCAGATTTTTTTTATTTCACCATCCACGGCAATCTATCATCATTTTATGTTTTCATTATATTATTTTTGAATATTTAATTGTAATGTTCCAAATACGTCATCTTATACATAGATAAAGAATGTCACTTCCTAAGTGGCTACAACCATCTCTGTTTTTTACAGGATTATTATAAAATATTTGGGAATTAGGGGAACTATATTTTACTCCATTGGTCATCATAATAATCTTATATTGAGGTATTTTACTTTGGAATATAATTATTTTAATTAAAAAAGGATGTCTAACATTTGATTTTTGAAATTTTTCTATAATGGTTTGGCTTTTAAGAGATTCACGAAAAATGGATTTTTTAACTAATATAATTTTCGTCATTCCTATATAGCGAGTCATGTATGACCTAAAATTGATTAAAATTTTCATAAAAGGAAAATATTTATTTTATATTAATACCAAATGACCTTTTTAGACTTTCATAACACACATTTGTCATTTTCATTTTTATTGGTCAGAAGACATTAAAAAATATCATTGTTACACTATATTTTGTTTTATATTACCAATATTACATCTCTTTTATGTCATTTTCACTTTTTTATTTCGAAGGTTATCCATGTATGTTCGATAAGTGGGTCATTAACATTTCTAAAAATTTTTATGTTTAACCGATGGTCCCCACCTATAGATTCATTGTTTTACATGATTTGGGTGAAGTAAATCCACTATTATCATAACTCTCCAATGCATCTTTTATATATGAATTAACACTATTGATTATATTATGGGAAGTGAGTTCCAAAAGAAATTTGTGTGAAGTGATATTTGTGAGTCACTTGGGCTATGTGACTTGTGTGAGATACTTGGTAATAATTCATGGGTTTTCCAAATTCAGGTCCAAGGATACACAACCCACATGAGATGGAATTAACCCAACTTTGACACATGATATACTTTACTCAATGAAAAATATAAATAAATACATTGGTACAAATGAAATCTTATATGCATGCATCTATACATCTAATATCTTAAAAAATTGCTTACAGTTTTTATGAAGAAGTGGATGCATGAATATATGAGATATTGGATATTTTTTCAACATGATGTTGCCTATAATATGACCCCACACTTCTGAACATTGTGAACCATATAAAGATGTACCATTTTTTACTTAGGGAGATCAATTAATATTATATGACCACCGAGTTAGAATAAAGTTCTTGTCCTAAAGTGGGTGTCCCTTCAAAATATTGGAACATATTAAACTAAGGTAAATATAAGACATTGGGGTATACCATGAATTCCATAAACCCTTCATTAACTAATCATGTTGGATTTATATCATTTTCATTGATCACCTGCATGTTTCTAGTTCATTACACCATGATGGATAACTTTTAAATAATACACCTTATGAAAATTACATTGATCACCAATAATAAAAGTACACTATTGATTATAAATATATCATTAATTATTAAATACAATTATCTCTATAATTATTTACCCATTGAATACTATTTTATCATAATTATCCTAAGGAGAACTTCATTTATACAATGATTTTCTTTCATGTCCACTATTTTTCACATCATCCCCCAATTTATTCATTGATAAGATACCCCACTAAAATAACATTAATTGGAATTAATTGAAGATACCCTGAAAACATTAAATTGTACAAATCTGATAAAACTAGTGTTGAAAATAAATTATCTCAACCTATCAACCATTACACATTAAAAACTAACTAAAATAGAAAAATCTATCTATGTCATAACTGATCAAACATAACCAAACCAACTGAATTTAATTGAAATGACTTGATCAAACCCATATATACTTGAGTAGATCCGAACTACAATAAAAATGCATCAAACCGAACTAAATTAAAAATAAGTGAAATAAATTAATCGTTAAAAAATTCTATAGTAATGATAAAAAATGAATTAACTCGAACAATCATTAATAAAACACCTATATGTATGCATAAACCTTTTCTAAAAAATACCCAAACCTAACCAAACTGAATCAATGATAACAAAACTGAACATAAGTAAATAGAACTAACCAAACCAGATCTGAATCAAATAGAGGATGGTTACCTAAAATTAGTAATCTTTTATACATGAATTTATTGAATAAATATAACAGTTTAAAATAGTGTATAGAATAAGAGAAAAAAATTAAATAAGAAATTATAAACACATATTTGAGTTTTATTATTACTATTTATTAATAATTAATATAATTTAATTTAATATCATGGTTTTATATTTCTAGTATATTTATATATATATTGTTTTTTTCTTTTATTTTATGATTCTCATATAGATTGGTGTCCTAATTATGGTATCATATAATTTGAAAAATTATCATTTTATTAAATATTTTTTCAATTAAAATTTAATAATATTATATTGAGTTCAAAAAATTACTTATAAATTATTTTATAAATTTGAGAGAATACAGTTGTGTGAATCCAATTAGGTATCAAGACTTTTTCAAAATATGTTGAATATATTTTTATATTTTTCATTTGAAAATAGTTCAAATAGTGGTCACATACACTACCCATGTAATAATTATGTTGTAATACATTGGTTTAATCATGAAAAACTTAGCTACCACAGAACCATATATTGTTTTCAAACAATATACAATGTGTGGTATTACAATGAGGATAAAATGGGATATTAAAATTATAATGATCTAAATGAGAGGACTAGATTTGAGATATTTTATATAACAAGATTCCAATTATTAATCATCATGAGAAGGAAAGGACTTCGATCCAAGAAGACATAGATGTAAGAACCCATGATGCATCTACAGAAAATGATGATGTTGATAGGATGAAAATAATTTAATTATACTACCACGAATATAGTAATTTATTAATGTAGTAAAAATAAAAATTGGAATTTTTAATCTGATTTGTTTCATAGGAAAACTATGTATGAGATTTATCTTACTACCATCAATTAAATTCATACCTTCTTGAAGAACATAATTTTATATTATGTAGATATTCCTTCAAACAACTATATGGAATTAAAGATAGTTGATGAACATTCCTTTTTAAAAAAAATCATGCTTCCCTGAAATAATGAAACTTATTCTGTGAAGAAACTACTGAATGGAATGATTGTATAAAATGGGGTACATCCTGATGGAATCCGAAATTTGACGGAACTCCACCATGTGTACCAAATAATGTAATGTTTCAGTTTATATTGATCATTATACTCAAAAATCATTTTGTGTATGATGAAATATCCCAAAAAATATATTATAATGACAATGATAGATAGAATAATAAATAAGAGTTTGTTCCCCCTATAGATGGATATTCATGGTAGATATTTGATTCTTGATATCCTGATTTGGCATCCAATATTAATAATGTGAGGATTAGTATTTTATGAGATTTTTTAACCTGTTTGGGAAGATTATTACTTCACACGACACATTTATGGTTCTCATAAACATTTATATCCATCCCCTATGGATTTGAAAGAAAAAACCATTCACATTCTTGATTATATTCATATTTTTTCCTTATAATCTGAGTAATTGTATAGACATATACATAAAAACTTTAATAAAATAGTTAAAACTTTTTTGGGATGCATGTGTGCATACATATGATGAATTTTCAAAAGATATGTTAAAAATTCATGTTGTGCTTTTTTTAATGATCAATGATTTTTATTTCTAATGAAATTAAGTCCAGATAAAGAATAATTGTAAAAATATGAGTTCCTATTTGTATAAAAGATACCCAATTGAAAAGACTGAAATATCACCATAGTTTTAGTTTTAAGGGATATGAAAGATTCTTTATAGTAGACTATCCATATACAAATAAAAATCTAATATTTTACAATACTGCGGAGTTCGATAATCTTTCTTAATGTATGTCTGGAACTGATTTCTTTAATGAATTGAAATAATTTATCTTTTCATTCTGGAAGGTTAAAATGAAATCTTGATAGAGGATGAATGTTACCACTAAAACCTACAACAATTAGAATAAGAAAAGTATCTCAAATGAGTTTCTGTATTGGTCAAAAAAATTATTTTTTATTGATTAGACGTAATTCACATTGAAAAGAATATATGTGAAATTTTTCATTTGTTTCCTATAAATGTCAATGGAAAGACAAAAATTATTTATATTTTAGGGGAGACTTGGTGGAATGGTCAATCAATCCATAATTCCATCTTGTGAGTATTAGTGAAAATAAATTTCAAATTCCATGTCTATAATATGTGATGACACCCACAAAGAAAATTAATTTTTGGAATTATTAGAGACTATTAATGTTATTGATTTCTATTCAATAAACATATCGAAACGAGTTAACAGATGAGAGTGAAAGATATAATTGTTGAAGAAAAATTATTATCATATCTATCTGTATGAGTTGATTCCAATAACAATCCATCATATTTTTTTATAGTAATTTAATGGTGTAAGTTATTTATTGGTTACATTTTTTAATGAAATCTATGCTATGAATTTGTCCATGTCATTCAAGCCAATAATGTTAGAAGATGAACTATTAATTTTTTTAGTTATAGAAACAATTTACTCTCTAATTTTTAACATGAATGTTGCATCTCATAGTCCACATTCAAACCAAAATAATTCCTATAAGACCTTTAAATTTTCGTTGGATTTTTTGAATTGAAACAAATATGTACACATGAAGTTTTATGTATGGAAAAGGAATCATCTAGAAGTTTCTATCGTGAATGGTTACATGGATGAAGAATGTATTTATTTCTACTTAATATATTTTTATGATCTTATAATAAAAATTATTTGACAAATGAGATATAAAGAAAATTTTTATGAAAAAATTCAACATGTTTTTCTATCACATCCAAATAAAATTAGGATTTTAGAGATCATATAAAATGACAAAATTAAGCCTTGATGGGTGAGAGATGGCACATCACACCGTTTTGTTCATTTTTTATTTTTTCATTGACTATATCAAGTAATTATATTGAACATTTATATCATAAAAAATATTATATAATTATCCTATTTGTTAAAATATTTCTATTTTTACCTATAGGGAACATAAATAAATGAAATTTAGAAACCATTATTCCTTATCTTTGATAAAGAGGGAGAATATTCGTAAAAAATATTTTTATTCACGGTTGAAATTTTAGATTAAAAAAAATACTATAATAAATTATTAAATTAATTATTTCATTTTAATTAATATTCATTTATAGTTCAGGTACTCTGTTTTCTTGTAGACTCTATCTTTATGGAAATAAGAGCCTTGGCTATTGGTTCTAATACATTGGATTGTTACTGTAAGTCTATTGTGATTAGTGGATACTAATTTATTATCATTGAACAAGCGAACAACAAGAGAACAAAACATGATTGTGTTATGGTAACGTCCACAATGGAATTCTATGCAAGTGAATCAGATAGTAGACCCTGATTTGAAAATTTTGGATCTTATATATTCATTGAAAAAACAATAATATGGGATCATTACAATCAAGGTCGAGTCACTATGATGAAATGTAAATGGTTTGATTTAATGATGAGGTCAGGAACATCTATTGATAATTGTGTTTTTTAATTTATTAACACGACTCCCACTACTACTACTAATGATCCATTTGTATTGGAATCAATGGTGAAATATGTTTTTTTATGTAAAAGATTATATTCTTCCGGAATTTGGATTCATTTTTGAAGTAATTACATGACACATTTTTCATTATGGTGATGATTGAATTGACACCGTGCCCACTCTAATTGGACCTAATCCATTTATTAATTTTAACGAATCCAATAGCTTAATTATCAGAGTTGGTTGTGAACATGTAGTTATACATTGAAATATATATAATCATTTATCTATATTCTTAGATCTTTTGGTTTAGCTCGACATACACTGTTAAGGTTGGTACTATCCAAATTGATTTACTACTGATTAAAAATACTTTGTGTCTGACATGACCATCATGTTCATGTTCATTATTTGTTTTTTTAATTTAAATTTTCAATATTGAATTCAACTATATTAAAACATATAAAACCAAACACAACTAAAACAATTAAATTAGAACAAAAAATAAGAGGAATTAAATTTTACATATTAAACATGTTGATATGAAAAGAAAAAAAAAGAAAAAAATCACCTAATAACAAAAATGGAAAATTACCAAACCCTAAATACAAAACAATTGACCTAACCAAAAATAATTGAAAAAATGAACTAATAAATTATCAAAATTGAACCAAATGAAAAAGATAAATAAATACCGGAAAAGGAAATAATAAATTGACAAAAATGAACCAACTAATATAAGATAATTAGAAATGGACAAATGACCTAACTAAGATTAAATTGGATTGAATTAAAAAAAAGTGGAAAATTATATCATACCTATTCTAAACATAATAATTTAAATTTGTTGTTTATTTTGTGAAATTTATCTTATTTTATATGATTCGAGGTAAATTTAAATTTTTTTATATATAACTATGTATCCATTATTTAGATTGAAAATTTGTATTCATTAATTAAGTCATGTATCATATTTTCTGTTGTTTGGGTTACACATTAGTTATCTATTTATAATTGATTTCAGTTTTTTATAATGAATGAAATGAAACCTGTTACGGAGTTGTGAAGAAAAAGGGTGACGAATAACAATCGTTGAATGATTGAGAAGGGTGCTCCTCAAAAGTTCGTGTTGTGATTATTTTATCTTAAATATGAATACATCAATAAAACATATTTTCATGTGATTAATTTTTTTTAAAATATTACATTGGATCTATGAAATAGTTTCCATTTATTTGATGAGCAGCCTAGTGGTCTCAGTACTTTGGTCAGTCGTATGAGGGGGGAAGTACTGGAGCATGTAACCTTTGTAAGCATACCTGATTAGACCATGTCCCTCGCACTAACATACCATCTACCACACATTTTGATCTCATAGATTCTTTAGGGAGACATGATATATTTATTCTTACCATGTTCTCCCCATCATTTATATATGAGACTCCTCACTCAACTTTCTCCTATCCAATTATGATTCACCATCCTCATTCATTTCATGAATTGGTCCATCCATCCTTGCCATATTATTTTCCTTATAATTATTTCTCTCTGAGAATCTACATTAATTCGTATTTTACTCCTTCACTGAAAAATTATTACCCTATAGAGCATATAGTTGTAGCCACACAAACTGTACATGGTGACGTTCCTTCAGATTCTATGGATCCAGTTGCGCCTACTTATTAGACTATCATAGGGATATTTATATCACCATAATAATTTTTTTTACAATAATTTATTTTCATTTTATGAAATATTGATATAATATTTTATTTCATTCTATAATAGATCTATGTACTGATAAGCAGTGTGGGTGTATATGCAAGCATGAGATGTGGAACTGCTACACACAGATGATGGTGGACTAAAATAAAGACAATCAAATGATATAAAAAATGAGGGAATATTTATTTGAGTTTTTAGCGATGCTTACCAATTACTCAAACATCATTGTTGTTAGTCCACTCTCTTGGAGGATCCTAAGAAATCAAGTTAAGGATAATTCTTGGGTACTATTATGGCTAAAAAACTATTGGATGTAATGTTTTATTATTATTTTATTTATATGAATATAGATTTTGGTGTCTTATTCAATTAAATTTTCATAATGGTGAGGGTTCGAGACCAACACAGATAGTGGATTTAGGTGAGTTGTGGAGAAACTATAAGAATGAGTATTATATTGGTTGAAATTCAAGAGTTGGCATAGATTTGGAAGGCATACCTATCATGTATTATTGTCTGATAGAACACTATCTGAAAATGATTTCTGTTTATGTGGGTACCATGCTCAAGTTTTTAATCAAATTTTAAAATTTTAAATTTAAATATTCCTATTTTTTATTAATACTATATATATTATAATATAATATGTTTAGTAATAATTACTAAAAAAACATTTATGCTAATAAAAGAATCTAAACTTTGGGGGTGAACTATATTGTCCAACAAAGATAGCAAGCATGCCCAGCATTTGTTTATAATTTTTCTTTTGTAAATTCACTTTCTATTGTTTCCTCCAATATTTGTTAGATTTATAAATTTTTGGTAGAGAATTATAGATTGAATAATAACCCAAATCACAGTATAATGAAATAAACTGAACTAAATAGAATCAAATCAAACCCTATATTTTTCTTTTCAACATCACTTAAAAATAATATACATTTTGTTTTTGATATTAAAATCATTTATATTAATATATTTTAATTTATTATTCCCTAAATTCAATTCCATTTTATAGGGAGGTATTGAAAATTGATGTATATCTCCCTTTAGAAAAACTAATTTTCTCAAGAAAAAACAGAAATTATGGGAGTGTGGTTAATGAACCAACATAGCAACAGATTGTACATATTATATTGTTGATTTAAAATTTTAATATCTATTTATTAAGTTGACAATATATTTATAATTTTATATCATACTTTTGATGGCCTTGAATCCTAGGAAATAGAAAATTTTGGGCTAAATGGTCACATGCATATGGTTTTGGGATATGAGCACCATAACAATGTACTTTTCCAACCTGGGAAGAGTATAGTGTGGATGAGGTATTGGCCCCCATCAAGTTCCAGTATTGTACCAATTATTTTGGAAAGGTTAAGAAACAGGTAGAGAAAGATGAAAAATGGGTCCCACAGGTGGAAGAGTGGGATGAAATGGATAATTTTGAATTTATGTAACCGATGAATTTTTTTTTTCATCACAGCCACCAAATAAGATTGTGTCTTGTGGTGAATATATATTTTATATGATTTCATTATATAGTTAACCATGCTGTAGTACTATTTGTGGTATAGATAGTGTCATTTCTAGATCATACAATAAAGAATGGACCCTCCCTGGAAAAATAAACATTAATATCAGATTCCGCCGTTCCAAAACTGGACGTCAAGCAATATCGTACAATGATGGGCAGGTACCGATGGCCATGGTCATGCCCTCTCAAATATCCAAAACCAAATCATGTATGCCAGGTGAAATCATGCTTCTCAAAACCTCATCAAGAGCCATCACATAGGATAATCTGGAATCTAGAACCTTGAAAATCTATCCACTAGGAAACAATAGTCACCGCAGGGAGAAGAAACCTCTAGGCATGCCACGAAATCCACCTCCACATCAACGCAATCAGAACAACACAAAAAAATACTTATTAGGTGATTGATGTGACTATTGAATTCCCTAAATTCTCAAATTAACTAGTCCAATTTGATTTTCCGTTATAAATAGTATTTATTTGCTTAATCAAAATATTTAGTTTCAGGTAATTTATCCAAAAATATCATTATTTCCATGTATTATAAAACTATTTTAAAGATCCCAAATAACACATAATACTACATTGAGATACACAATATTAATATATCCATTATCAGATTATATAGCTACCCCATCAACCAAATAATAAGGATATGAATCAAAGGAATTATTATGGGGGTTAACACCTATATGATTTATAAGAAATGAATTAGAGGAATTATAATGTTACATATTCTCAAAGATGATCTGAAATTTATTTGAGGATCAACATATGGATATTCTGAATCCTCTGAGTATAATTATTATTTTGTGTTTTTTTAATGATTTGACTAGTGATATGAATTCATAAGGTTATATAACACCACTGGTTCCAATAAACTATGGTGAAGAAAAATGGTAACACTATGGAAATTGTACTGTGGAAAGGATCTTGGGATATTTATAGTGGAAAAAATTTATAGTAGAAATCAAAGGGCTGATTTTACTCAGGTAGAAACCATTTTACTATTAGTTATTATAAGATATGACCAGTAGAAGGACATTAAATAACTATTTTGAACACTATCTAGTAATGGGAGGAACATAATGATGAGAAAACTATTGTATAAGATAATTAAAATGAACCCGATGGGAAACAACCTTGGAATCTTAGTGGTATTTAGTAGAGAGTGATTTTTTATGATGTCTGCATATAGTCCTAAAATGGGAGAGTATCTATTAGATAGCACATTTACTATGTTGGGTCACTCAGGTAGTGAATTTCATAGGTCATCTCTACTGATTTTTTATTTTATAGCTAATGTTTTATTAAGTATCTTATGCGCTGAATTGAGTACTTTTTTCAATTCTATGATGAACAACAACTATTCTATTAACCCACCTAAATGATTCCTATTTACATGGAACAAATTTGAAAATATTACACCTTTCATTAAATGAAATTACAAGTAAAGAAACCTTTTAGCGTCTCCATTCTAAAATTATATCCTGAACTTTAAAGGTTAAAATGAATTTATTACTATTTGGACTTATATTCCCACCCTTACACACATATTTATATTATTAATGCTAATTGTTCAAATACATGTTTCACCAAAATAGTTAAAACTATTGTTTGACCATAGTGAATGATTGTAGAGGAATATTTTATTGTTTCTATTATATTTAGTATAAACTATTTACATTTGTGTTGATTTTTTATTATGTTTCCATGCTTGTAAGATTATGATCAAAAGATACATTTTTTTGATCAATTTAATAAACATACCACATATAAATAATAAAATATTAAAAAAGTATACTGTAATTCAAATTTATAAACTATATATGTGTCTAGAATGTGGAACTTTCCATGGATAGCTATAAAATTTGAGTTGAAGTGGCTTTTTCATCTTTTTGGTGTTGTGTTTTTTAATAATGATAGCATGAATAATTGGATATAAATGATCTGAATGTGGTATTTTAGGGTTTTTGTAGATATATGTGCTTTGTGAAAAGGATGGGAGTCATCTGTATGGAATGTTAGAGGTAATTTTTGAAAAATAGTGGGTGTTAGCTATCTGGAATTGTGCAGAACTCCATACCAATAGTTTATAAACCATTGGTACAGGTTTAAGAATCATGTATACCAAAAATTATCAACAAACCCTTGGTAGAACTTTTTACCAATGGTTTGAAAATCATTATTTTAGTATTAAGGATCATGAACTATATCAACAGTTGATAAACCATTTGTAGATAACTTTTCCAGTGGTTATTAGCAAACCATTTGTATAGTGAATTTTCAAGTGGAATATACCTATGGTTGATGAATAATTATTTGTATAGGCCAATACCCATGCCACAACACCCAGTGGTTTGGAAAACTGTAAGTATAGGGTATTAAAATAGTATTCCACTCTATTAAAATGGTTTTAAACCATTTTTATAGACTATGTTTTTAGTGGTGATTTTAGAGGTAATGATCTTAAAAAAATTTCTATGTAATTAATCACAAGACCACGGGTTGATTTTTTTTCAAAAATAATTAATTTTTAGTGGACCAAAAAACAACAATATAATGGATTCCTCAATGTAAAAAATATTCATTATTACTTTTAATACAAAAGAAATAATGATTCAATAATCCCTAATTATGTTAGAACCCTAACATTCTAATTTTCTTATTTTATTTCCATTTACTTTTCTAAATTAAATTGTCACAAATTGATTCATATTTTCAGTCTCTTCCCTTCATTGTTTTTGTTTTGATTATCAGCTAAATCACATTGAATCATGCTTAAAATTTATTTTCTACTTTCCCTGGGGGATCATCCATTATTACCACTAGCTATACAGTTTTTCAAATTGTGTAGGAACAAATAATTATTTTCACCTAGATAATGGAGTTTGAATTGAGGTAGTTTGAAAAACATTCCTAGTGGAAAATTTCATTTCAAGTACTTTAGTGTGGAATGACTATCCATGTATGAGATTAGGATGAAAAAGCTCCAATTGAGTTTCATGGTTGTGGATATATGGGGTTCATAAATAGGTCTTAATGTGTAGCAGTAAGAAGTTACCAACATCCATGAGTGTAATTCTATGATATAATTAAGGCATCATTGATTTTCATGTAACATAATTATATATGAATTCATAAATAGAACCTTTTCTTTTTTACTTGAATTATTATTATCAATTTTATTTGTATATAAAATTTTAATTTGAACGTGGTAATGTTGTGGATAGGATAACCATGATCTTAAATAACTTTTAATAATGTAATGATCTTATTATCCAAATATCAAGGCTTATATAATGTGATGTTCCTGACTGTTGTTTCTTCATGGATTCGATGTGGAATGTTTTTTCCAAGATTATTATTTTGGTGATTCCTGGAAACAATAGTGATCAGGCATGATCAATATAGGCTTCCTATAGAGTGGAACCCCTATCACACCAGTGCATGAATCCTCAACCAATATTTTTTAACCCCCACCATGATTGGCATCAGTTCTATAACTACTGAGTGTAATCGATTATTACTGAGGACATGAATGAAAAATGACCAAGGTGGATCCATCGTGTTGCACAAGGGCATAAGTCCTCGACCAATAAAGTGGAACCCCCATCATCATAGGAGTAGGTCCTCTACCTACCATATGGAATCCCTATCAGATATAGTGTGGGTCCTCTAAGACAATAGTGGAACCCCTATCTCACCAGGGTGTTGGTACTCAACCTATTGAGTTAAACCCCCTATCATATAGGGTGTTGGTCTTCAATGACCAGTACAGAACCCCCATTATCACTAGGGTATGGGTATACTCTAAATCAAGTAGAACCCCCCATCCGATACGGTGCGGATCACCATGGTACTATAGGGGAACCCCCTTGATGCATCCAGTGGAGATCCTTTATGAAATAATACTATGTGGAACCTCAATAATGCACTAGGATTTGGGATCTTTACTTGGATATTCCTCCCCCTCATATGTTCGTCATAGTGGCGTGGTGTGTGCCTCCACACTATTACTTATGGACAGACGGGTGAGATGTTAGGCATTGTTGATGAACTTATAGAACTATTTGAGAATCTTTTCATGGTATGATCTATGATTTAGAGATCCCCTTACTATCTTGTTTAGGCTTCACTTACTGAGGATATGTATATATATATATATATATATATTTGTATCCATACCATTGAATATGGTTACTCTCTTTACCTGAGTTCTGAAGATGCATGTGGAATTCCTTTCACTTTCAATTTATATATTCACATGGTTGGATGAGGTTACTCTCTATCTATGGTGGCAATGAATTGACATGTATTCCACCCACGCACCGTTTTGGGCCCCTTGTTCATGAAAAAGATTAATTTCTCTTCATTTCTTTTGAGATTCATCGTATTTATGTTCTATTAAATTTCTACTACTGTTTTTATCATAAATATCCTCATTTACTATTTTGTGGAATCCTACAGTGAATGTATATACTCATCCTTGCGTGGTATTTTTCTACATGCATCATGTATTATGAATATTATGGATAGGTCGGTGGTGAATTCAGTGTATCTTAGGGATACTATGTTATTGGGATAGTGTAAATTTTTTTGTTTCTTGGAGATCTGTATATGGTATATCTTCTTTTATTTATTTTTAGTTTTTTTCAAATTGATACACAATTTCAAGTTGGGAATGTATTTTTCCCCATTACTTTTCATTTTTCACCATTGTACTCCTATACTCCCAAGAGGGTTTTCATTGTTGGTTTAATTTCTCATTGTTGCAAATTTACATATTTATTCCCCATAACGTATTATTTGTTGTGGTTGGGTGTGTGTGTATACAGGTGATTAGGAAAATCCCACCCCATTTTTATAATTCCTACGATGATAGTCACCCACCACTGGACATTGGGAGAGCACTTGGGGTAATTGTGGATCGATCCCCAGATGATGTCGGGTTTTGACAGATGGGTATCAATGGTGGTTTGGTCCTTGGGAAACTATTCAGAGTATTCCCCTTTGGATGAATAGGCTGGGATTTAGGGAAACAAGGTCAATGTTTCTCAAGTGTGGATGTCCAACTAGGAAGTCCAATAATGATATTTGTGGATGGAATATCCAATCACTAGGACATTGAATATCTACTCGTTGACTAAGCATATAACGACATTGGTTGTAGAGATCAATTATGCATGAATCATAGAGAATACTATCTTTAATATACTTATAGAGTCAACATCACAATGTTATATGTTTATATAAATTCCCATCTGACTATGGTGTGTTTTGATAACTTTTAGGATGTCTCTATAATGACTGCTAACTAGGATACCTGTTTTGGATGGTGAAAATGAACCAATGAGAGATAAGGCCTCATTTTATGGTCCATATCAGGTGATAATTCCTCTAGGTGGATGTGTAGTATCCCCAACACCTTTAGGGAACTAGATCATTGTAGAATTGTAAGATGAGGATGCACTTATGCTACTGTACTTTATGATTTCTAGTACCAAAAGCCACTGAGGTTCCATGGCGAGCCAGGTCCTTAGACAGTAGAGGATTGGAACGAATAAATGATACCTATTTTCTCACTCATCTCGATATTAAAAGAATAGGATTTTTCAATGGAATATATCCTTTTTCATGGATATGATGGTAATTTCTAGAGTATTTTAACACATATGAAAATATTTCAATACTCTGGTGGTTGGAAATCCCGTAGTAGTTCTTTGAGGAGTACTATCGCCTCTGTATTGTGCTGGGTTATGATTTCAAGGCTTTTAAAGCTGTATGAGGGAGTGATTAGGTTATCTATGTTTGTATAGAGGTTTATAAACCTTAGAGGTTACTCCATTTGTATGGTCTGTGATGTCTACTTTTGCACACCGAAGCTTGGGTAGGGGATCTACTCAGGATTTTAAGATAGTGTAGTACCCTTGTGAATTCCCACAAAATTTAGCGTGTTTGGGTGGGAACTAGTGATAGAGATATTACTATCAAATGGGTTTTTGGAATATATCTCTTTAATTGGGATTTATTGGTATGAGTCATCTCCAGTAGCAAGTGGGATTCATTTGATTGGTTATTGGTGTAGGATACATCCTTGTGATCAGGCTTAGGCATGTGGACATAGAGAATGCAATGTACTAGGGTATCCTTGAGAGGTACAGTTCAATGTTTGATATGGGAGAGGTTACATGGAATGTGACTACCCAACCAGATGTGCTGAGGAACATAAGAATTTATTTGATGGACCACTACCGAAGAGACTACGTCATGATAAGGGATCTCTCATGTGAGAGCATCTTGGCTCCCATGGAGGCGGAGTTGGAAAATACAAGGGATCAATGGGGGTGGAAAACGATATGATATTGTTCCACCACCGCCATCATATGGCCCATGTCAGGATCTAGGAGGTAGTGGTTGGTGTCATAGATATCTACTAGCTTGGAAGGCTTATAAACCTCTAGTGCATGAGATGATTAGAGTTTTGATATGTGTATTTCCTACTATTTCATCAATCTTAGTAGAAATCGGTTCAAGTAATATGTTAATCTACATACTTATACTTTGTGATCTAGATATCCATGTTAAGGAACATTTCCAGTAACTTCATCTAGATTTTATCACAGGGAATTCTTCTTCTGTATATCTTATCTATTGGTAGTGTGAGCTATCACTTGGTAGACATAGGTTTACATGGGACATTTTTTCCATCATGATGGAACCCTGTGAAATCGCCTTGTGTGTATATTGATTATCCATGTTCTGAGCCCATAATTTCTATGGTCATATATGTGTTAAATTCATATGCACTGGTGGGATGAAATTCACTATTTTGGACAATAGAGATCTCATAATGGGATGAGTGGGTTTTGAAATGAGAATGATGCAACCCATACAACATAAATTGTTGATTGTATCCGTTGGTGAATAAGGATATTCTAGAATATGGATTCAATCAATTTTGGAGGATTTCATTGTCATATTCCCCAAAGACATTCCGGTAACACCTCTGAGGTGGGAGATTGAGTTTTGTATCGACGTGTATCTCATGACCATTCTAATGTTCCATGTGGGATTTAAGATATAGCATATATATCTCTGTGATATCCATATATAGTGAGAGGACCTTCAAGAGAAGGGATTTATTTGGCCCAATGTGTCCCCTTTCTAATATCAGTTTTTGTTTATGAAATATTAGGATGGGAGATTGTGATTTTTCATGGATTATCATCACCTGAACCAGTCTATGATAATGAAAAAGTACCTCATGATGAGTATTAATGAACTCTTTGACTAGTTTTGAGGTAAGAGATGGTTCTAGAACATCTATCTTAGGTCAGGCTACCATGAGTTGAGGTTTTTCAGGGATGATATTTCATAGCTGGTATTATGATGCCACTAAAGACATTATGACTTCTAGATGATTCTATTTGGTGGGACAAGAACCCTCACTATGATTATGAATTGGATGAACCAAATATTCCAGTTGTGCTTGGATAAATTTTTGGTTTACCTCAATTGACGACATAATCATCTCTTATTCACCATAAGATGAACATTTAGATCACATGATAATGGTTCTAGTTTTTTCTTGAGATCTCCTAACTTTTGGAATGATCTCAATGTGTCAATTATAGATTCCGGAGTTTCAGTTTCTGGGTAATTTAATCTATGGTCATGTTTTATCCATGGACCATGAAATAATAAATATCGAGCCTTCTTGGGATCCACCCAAGACTTTGCTAGAAGTGAGGATATTTTTTTGGGTGGGCGTTATTTAAGTGGTTTGTGGTAGAATTTTCCATGATTGTATCCACATTGGAAACCGTGACATAGAAAGGTCCTCCTTTTAACAGGACCAAGTGGTACCCTATGTCTTTTGAGTAGTTGATTCTAAGGATGAATATAGCTCTTTTATTGATACTACCATAGGATGGAGTGAAGTATTTTGGTTATTGTGATTCCTAAAGAGCTGGGATCGATTGTGAGTTGATGTAGTAAAAGTTAATTATTACATACGGGTTCAGGAAATTGAGACCCCATGGTCTGAACTATGTGATTCATGACCTATAGCTTTTATCAGTATTCATTCCCTTGGGACACAGAGGAACTACTTTCTGGGGGAGTAAATTTTAGTTTTCATAGGCCATTAGAGTCTTAGGAGCATCTTCAGGTAGAGAGGCATGAACCAGAGACTCTAATGGTCTAGAAGGTTTCGACGTATATTGAAGGTACATTACTCCAGTATGGTTTTAGTTGATCGAATCATGAATTTTTTATAGTTTCTTAATATTAGAAAGTATAGTAATGTATTAATTTTTTGGTAGATGTATGTAAATAGGAGTATTCATATCCATGGGGTTCCCTTGACTATTTTTATTATCGTGATAATTGGTTCACGTTATGATTGTGGAGAGGCCTGAACAAGAAATTAAGGACTTAGATGATGGTGAGTATAGATTTTCACCCCCATATGGATAAAAATACATAGTTCAAAATCCATGTGTTGAGGGATATGTCATGAGATTGTGTGTTAGTCTTTAACTAGAGAAGGGAGGACCAATATCCCCTGGTAGATTATTCATACAACAATATGTACCACTCTACTATCAGCATGGAACATTTTGATACCTTGTATGGGAGACCCTAAAGTTCACCCTTGTGTTGGATAGAGTTTAGAATGATGTCTATTATTGTTTCTGATATGGTCCATGTGATGATATAGAAGCTCCGGGGAATCCAAAAATGGATGAGGTTGGATGATATAAGGGGAAAATATTACACAAATCGCACTCATAGGCACTTGGAATTCGAGCATGGAGGCCACATTTTCCTAAGACTCTCCACATGATGAGGATTGAAGAGGTTCATCTAGGGGGAAATATATTACCAATGTTCACTTATCCGTACATGACCAAGAAGAGGGTGGAGTTTTTGCTTCCTCTCTCTACCCCACAACTAGAGTTGGTTCATGATGTCTAGCATGTTTTTTAGTTGAGGAGATATGTTCCTAATTTCAAGAAAATCATAAAATATGGATATTTTGACATAAATTATGGATCCATCATTTTGTAGAGCCTTTTGGGGATTGAGTATCGACAAGAGAGGGAAATTTTTGGATGGTCCATCCCCTTGGTTCACATGTTATAGTAGCAGGGGAATGCATTAGAGATGTATGGGGAGTGGGAGAGGGAGATGTAGGATCAGTATCCTGAATTTTTTGATTAGTTTTTATCTTTTTGGGGATGAAAATATAAAATGAGTTAAGGATGTAATGACATGGTGTTTTACTTGTAATACTTTGAAATATTTCAATATATATTTCCATAGTTCGGCTCTAAGACAACATGTGATTCCAAGGCCTGGTGGACCTTGAATTAGTTTTATAAAAATGTTAAATATTTTAATATTATATGAAAATACTTTTTAATGAAAATGGGGTATCTCTTAAATTGAATATTGTATAAAAATAAGAGATCATGTTTGAGTATAGAATGAAATTTTTACCCTACGTGCGACATAAAATGTATCAGTATAGGGAATTAAAATATCTTTTCCTCTGGTACCATGTTTGGTTGGTTTAATAATTAAATTAATTAAATTAATCTATTAATTTAACTTAAATAAAATGTCTATAAAGTCACATTAATAAATAAACCTCAATTTTTAGTTGTATAACTCGTTGGGGGATTCTTGATCATTATTCCTCTTTTTTTCGGAGAATTGACTTCCAATGATCATGAATATATGGATTAGAGAATACAAGATTGTAGATAACTCAAAAACTAATTACATTAAATTTAGAGAATGTTATTCATTGATAAATGGTTCATTATCCCAATATGACTCATAAAGACTATAATTACACCCTTTTTTATTAAATTAATTGAACAATAATATCTCTTTAATGATTTGAACCAATTTTTGGACCATGTACGCATTTATTTTCAAATTTATATGTTTATTAAACTATTATCTAAACTCATATATCCCCATTCTTTTTTTTTTCTAAAAACAATTGTAAATGATTGAACAACCTTTTTTATTGTTCTTTTTACCCCCTATATTGCATCACATTTTTCATCATTGGACCCGGATGTCTTGATTCGACATTTTTAGATGAGACAGAGCCCGATCAGACCCCCTTATTCATAATAATTTCACAAGTATTGAATGGATCAATAATGATTAATGGATTTTATGGATTTTATCATGGATAATTGGATCTATTAATTATGGATTTTATAAACTAGATTAACAAAGATATATGGGATGATGGGGGTTCAAGAGTGTTTCTTATGAAGTAATGAGAATCAAATTTCCAGCCATTAGATGACTAGAAATGATGAACGTATACTAGATCTATTGATTTTGGATGATAATGAGTCTTGATCAGAAGTGGAAAAGTCATATCTATATTGTGGGACAATGATTCAGATCTCTGTGAAAAACATTACTACACTTTGGGTATTTTTTGATCACACATTGTGTAGCCCAAATACAATGGAGTCTAGTGTTTTTGAAATTTATGAGTATGGCATGTCATGTATCCCTCTTACACACCATGTGCCACATCCTTAGTTAGACAAGCCATGTATGACAGAAAATGGGTAAGATCCCATGTGGGTAGAAATGAATAGTGTCACACCATGTACTGAAGTACACATACTTATCGAGATACATGACAAGTGTCGTGTACACAGACATGGTATGGATACACGAACATGACCAAGCTCAAGAGTGGGACCCAAAGTGTCATGGGTACACTGTGTAGATACTATACATGATGTGTTTCTCTACATGGATATCAATCCATGTTCTTCAAGGTACACGACAAGGTGATGTAGTGAGACCACAAATCATGTGTGTCCCATCACACGTTGTGTACCTATTGGTTTCATTTGAGGAGACATAAAACTATAATAACACATTTATTTGGACATAGATTCATGCTTGTGAGTATCTCATTCTTGGTTTATTTTCATGTAGAATAATATGGTAGCATCCATTATGGTTTTTGGGATAAAATTTTGAATATTTGAAGCACAATGATTTTTAAGGTGTTGTTCAATGATGATAGTGATCAGGCATGATCACCATAGGATCACTATATAGTAGAAACACCATTTCGTATTAGGGTGAAGATTCATGACCAATTGAGTGGAAAATCCCCCTAAACAATGGAATGGGACCTCTACCTACCAAGTCACACCCCCTATTTGATAGGTCTCATGTCTTCAATGACAAGAGTGGAACCCCCCCCCCCATTAGCTTGGGCATGGTTCCTCAACCTATCGAATATGTGGTGGTTCATTGTGCCACTAGAGGGGAACCCCCTATTTCATCAGGGTGTATTTCCTCTACACACACACACACATAGAGAGAGATATATATATATATATACTAACCCCCTAATTCACTAGGGTGCTACTACTTTACACGGAGATTGTGTCCCCTTCCATATGTCGAACAATGGAGAGGTGTGTGCCTCCAAATTATTACTTTTGGGTAGACATGTGATATGGTGGTCATCCTTGATAGACTTCTATAACTATTGGTGAATAATTTTAGGGGTTGAGTTGGGATATATATATTCCCTTTCACTATCTTCTAGGATTATTTTGTTGCGAATATATATATATCCATACATTTGTAATTGGTTCATCTCCATTCATTAGTTTTGAATACATGGGGCGTATGCCATGCAATTTCTATGTATAGATTCTTGAGGTTGGATGATGTTATTGTCCTATTGTGGGTGAAAAAGTCTAACCATGTACTCCACTTAAACACTACATTGTTCCCCCTTTTAATCGATGTGTTTCCTTTCTATTAAATTGGGTTTATTTACAACATAATTATTATTTTTTAATTTCTATACCTTTTCTATCTCTTACTACGCCCCATTTTATATTTCAGGGAATCCTATTGGATATGTATATAATCAGACCAAAATTTCATTATCTCGTGTGAATTTTTTATTATACAGATAAAAAATATTTATATGTTGACTTCAAAGGACCTTAGGTATGCCAGGTTCTTAAGACAACATATGATGTTTAAATCATTGATATTAGGTTATGGGATCTCTCAAAATCTTATTTTTTTTTTCAGGTTTCGAGTTATATCTGGATAGGAATTTATTTTTTTCTATTTTCTTTTTAGTTTTCACTGTTGTATGCTAGTAGAAACTGGGGGTTTCACATTCTTGGTTTACATTCTAAATATTAAATATTTTTATCTTTATTCCTCATCAATTCTATTTTGATATGGTAAGGTGTGTGAATAAAGGTACACATGAATATTCCTCCGCATGTTAATTATTCTTCTTTCACTATTTTATTGCCCTTGGCCTATAGAGGTTGGATTGGGGTAGTTGTGGCATATTCCCCTATTAGGATCAATTTGTGACAGATGTTCTCCATGTTGAGTGTTTAGGGTGGACACATTATTCTTATGATTTTTTTAACTAAGGGTTTGTTTTTTAAATGGAAACACTACATATTTATGTTATTGATTATTCCAGAATTTTTGTGATGTGTTATACCAGATAACTCAAGGGTTGGTTTTGATTGTTGTGCGATGGATATTTTTAATATTCTAGTAAATTTTTATTTTTAACCCATATATACTCCCAACTGACCAATTTAATAATGAATAATTCTTCCTAATTATAAATAGTGATTTATTTTACACTACTAAGAGGGGTTACATATTATAAAAAACTAGGATTTGGATAGTTATTATGATCCAACCTATCATAGGATTTAATTCTTATAAAATATAATGTTTATTTTATTCTTGAATTTTGTCTAGAAAAGATCCGTGAGATTTTTGAAATAGGAAACTGAATTTTATTAATATAAGATGATGTATATATGAAATAGAAGTTTAGGAGCCTTATATGAATATAGAGTTCATTTTTCAGAGTACCAGTAATATATTTATGACTCATTTGAATGGTAATTAATTTTTATATGTATACTTAGGGATTATACTCTGCATACAATTTCCTTATTAATGAAGGTTTATTTATAATAAATCATTGATTGATGATAGTGAGTTCATGGATACTGATATCTTGTAAATTATATTTTAATTAGTGAATATAAAATAAATAATTACGATATTATATCAAAGGAATATAATTATTTTAAAATTGTATTGAAAATTTAATTAATCAAACAAAATGGGTGTTTGATAAGGTCATAATAAAATATATTTATCATATTAACATTTTACTGAATGAAAAGAAGTTCAATATTTCAGAAAACATGACTGGGATTATCTATCATTGAATAAAATATAGAAAAGTCTAGATTATTACTCCTCTAGATGAATTAGGAAAATGAATTTTGAGATGAAAATATTTCCATTAAAAGTAGAAAATTTATGAAAGTTACATCAGCTCAACACAATTCTTGTTAGAGTTTTTGGAGAAATTTCTGTCTCCTATAATGATTTTTATAAAATATTAGTATTTTCATAAATATTTGACGATCACAGTGATAATGAGCAATATAATGATTAAAATTAAATCTATTTTGGATATGGGGGTTGCCACTAGGTTAAAAAATGTGGATGCTGCAAATGTTTCTTTTATGAAGGATTTATCTAAGTGAATAACCATACATGAAAATTATTTATTCTTTCATAATCAATCTATTTCATGTAAAATATAGCAAACAATGGAAACAAGATAATTAAATAAAATCATGCATGTTTAATATCATATGTAAAATTATTTTATATTTATATGAGTTGAAGATGATTCATTTTTTTCATACATGACTAATATTCATTGAATTGAAATATTATATACAACTAGTTATATTTAGGGATTATTCTTTTGTTGAGAATAATCTATTTTCATGAAATATTATACACAAATTTATTCTTACATTAAATTTAAATAATAAATTTATTTATATGTAAGTCATCTATTTTTAAATATTCGTTAAATAGAGGATTTAAATTAGTCTATTCATATATGGTTCAAATTTATATAATTTTTAATGAAGTTCTTCTGTTTGAAATATAAAGGTGTAAGGTTTAAAAATTTATAATGAGGTACAATTCTTGGGACATAAGTTTATTTTGTAATCCGAGGTGGTATTGGATAAATAAATTCTATATTATAGATAATAGAATGATCTAGTATTTGATGATAATTTTTATATTTTTTCAACTAGTATATTTTTTTATTTCAAAATATAATAGAAGAGATTAAAAATTTGAAGACAATTTTTATGGAAGAAATGGATTAGCTAAAAAAGTGGATGGAATTTTTTTAAAAAAAATATGAATTTAAGGATTTGAAGTAAAATATGGTTTCATGAATATATTTTCATTATATAATGGATTAGATTATATATTAAACTAAATTACTAAAGGGAAGAAACATTGTTATCAAGTTATTTATAAAATAGTTTTGAAATAATGTAAGGAAATAGAGTGTCAAATTTAGAATTTCAAAATTATATTTATATTCTTAATGAATATATCAATTGCCTCCAGTGAGATGGTTTGATCAAGAGAATTTCAAAGATTTTAGAGAAGATATTAATATTCAAATGAAAGTATGCAAATTTAATTATATTTTTAAGCGTTATCTTAATGGATTATATGATTGATATATGTATATATATATGAATATATAAGAAAAGTAGAAAACTTGTATAAGTATCTCAATGGGATAAAAGATTATTATAAATAATTTATGGATAAATACAAAAAAATTGGGATAGGAATATTCCTTTAGGAATAATATTATAAAACTAAGAATTAAAGTGTACCTAATGAGGGAATTATAATAGAGATAACCGGTATTCAATTTTTTTAATCAATTATCATCGAGACTAAATATATATGAGAGATAATTTTTATCACATCAATGATCGTATTAATGATGAAAATAAATTTGAATTTAAATTATCTAAAACTTAAAAAAGGTTCCAAATAAATTTTTTTTTATGATGAATAAATGATTTATGTAAAGATAGTTGTTTCTACAAAAAGAGAGTTTTGGATGTATAAAAATTCATTTAAAAACATTCAGAGTTCATATAAATTTTTTAAATAATATAAAGATAGTCTGAGAGGTCCAAATACTTCATTCAATGTCATTCATTATATGTTAATTGAATATGATAACATAATGGGTAATATATTGAATCATGTCTTTGATAAAAGAGAGAAAATATTGATCATTTCTCAGTTGAATTTATTAACAGGAACGATTTTAAGAGACTGTAATTATATTATTATTTATTATTGAGATAGGGAAATGAGGTTCATCAAGAATTAATTATAGATATGATAATTATATGATTATATATGTGTTGTAAGGACATGTATGTGACGAAAGATAATATAGTTCATAGACTATTTAATTTAAACATTACTACTACCACCAAATCCAAGATTTAACATAGGTACTCTTAGTTTAGTTCAACCAGAGGGTATAAAATATCATTTTTATATCTAGATGAGTTTTATATCTATAATAAAACACCCACCATATTTATTTGGTTATATAAAACATATGGGACCTTCTGTTACTTACCCTATTGTATGTTCATCCCAATTATTTGAGCATAAATATCTTGATCCTCCACCTATTGACCCAAAACAATCAGATCGTAAAAATCAATAACCTCATGCGAAAAGATTTTTTATTGTATTTTTTATATTTAATTTAATTTGTGTAATCAAAAATATATATATTTTAATAAATGAAATTATCTAATTAAAATTAAATATATATGTATATTATGATAATTTAAATTTAGCATTATGAACAATAGATTCAAAAAAAATTAATATAATTTATCTACAATATCACAGTAATCTTTATAATGTATTTAATAACACAAAAATTTAATGTTATTATTTCATTTAACTTTTTTAAATAATCTTATTTATCTATCCTCCATTGATCATTTTAATTTTAGTTATGTTTCATATATTTAAAAATTTTATATTGAAATTTCATGGGTTCTGTGATCCTCAAAAAATGGGAGATTTTGGGAAAGTTATTGTTATCCAACATATCCCAATTTTTTATGCATATAAAATAAATTTATGTTTTACTATTTAATCTATATTGATTGACCAATAAAATATATAATTAAAAATTATTAGTTTCTCAATTTTTTTGGCATTGATTTGAGTAAACAATTATATGTATAAAATCCTAAATTGGAATTTATTTATTCTTATGTAATGAGTAAAATTTATAAGTTACTCTTAACTGAAATATTTTTTCAAATGAAAAACATTATATAGATATTATTTATTTTTATACGATATATAAAATCTGGGTAAAATATATTAAATAATGTAATGTATCCATTAAATGGTAATAAATAAAGTAAAATATCTAATTTTGAATGATTTAATTCATGTGTGATGTGTCATATTTTCAATTTATTCTTACATAACTATTATTATAAGAAGTAATTTTTTTATTATCTGGTAAAATTTATAGATTATTCTTATATTATTAATAATATATTCTCACACAAGATCTTCTATTACTTTATAAATACAAATACTTAAAAATAATGAATTTATTCTTCTGCAAGTAGTTTGTTTCAATATTATTATTACACAAAGGATTAAATTGATATTATTAATACGTGGAATGAATTTAATGAAATTTTGATTGAGTTATTAAATTTTTCTTTCAAATGATAAATTATTCTTCCACATGAAATGTTTTATAATTAATGTATTTTTATGGGGAGGGTTAAATGAGTTATTATCAAGATATTTTTAATGAGTAATTGAGATATTCTAATTGGCAGAATACCTATTTGATTTTAAAGAGATATTTAAGGAGGTTTTTGAATTATATTTTAAATCATTATTATTATTTTATAACCATAATATTTTGAAAAATAAAAATATATAAACATTTATATAGGCATCAATATTTAACAATTGAAGGTGTAAACTAATCTTGTTCAAGAACTACTACACATTTTCAAAAACTGATTTCTTACAATGATACTATGATTTTATAGAAACCCTTTTGATTGTAAAAAAATTAATCACGAGTATGAATTAAAATTAAAAGTGTGTGTGAGATAATAATTTTACTATGTTTGTTCAAAATGAGTTTAAAATAGTTTCAAATCTTACTCAAAACTACTACAAAATGAAGATATATTTTCTAGAAGAAGATGGTCTATATTGAATTTTTTCTATAATATAATTTTGTGATGCTTCTGTTTTATATCAAAACGAAACTCTTTATATGTTTATTGAGTTTATAATTCTAGTAACATGTTTGGTTGAATGTCCAGATGAGGTATTATTATAAAGATCACAACAAAATATCTCAGTTTTTATAATGACAATGTGTCAGAAACTTGGAACCAGCTATGAACATTCCGAAGGAAATTATCATTATAATCTAATCAAGATTACATTGGCCATAGATAGACTCATTAATGGGATTATAATGGAGAAAATGAAATTCTATAAAACATTGGTGTGTTATTTATATTATTTTTTATTTAAATTTTACAACATATGAATTGTAATAGTGTATAAATTTAATGAAAATAAAGAAGATTGTAGTTATAATTTTATTGGATAAAATTCAAGAAATCAATTAACTATATCTTTATCTGAATAGAAAATTTTCTAAAACATTATATTATGACCTCTACATCATAATACATCTTGTATGGTCATGATTTTGGTGATGTATTCCCACTTTCCAAATGTCAGGGTCCTTCCACCATTGGGGATATGGTTTAATAACATTTATTGGAAGAAGATGATGGAATATTAGACATCCCAAAATGGAGTTCATTTCTTAGTATACTTATACCATATAGATTTATGAAATTTTCAAGCATGCTATTATCTATGTTATCTTTATGGGTACATAAATTTATTAAATTACTTGTCTCTTAGTAGGACGAATACCTTTAGTTGGATTGGATGAGTCTATCATGCATGTGTGGTATCTTGGGATCCAATTTTAAATTCTTCTAGATAGTATATGGGGTCATACTATATTTTTTACAAAAGGAATTTGAAACTCATCACCTAAGAAAACATTAACTTGTCACTTAAGGTATAACGTGCTCATCACATAATGAATCTTGTGCTCATCACATAAGGGTACTCAAGATCATTGCAGAAGGAATTCCATTATCTTTAGAAGAGTCTTATTTTTCTAGTCACATAGATCATCTTAAAATTATCACCTATGGTATGATATAATATTAATTTCATCACCTAGGGTAAGAATAGAGTTAACTTAATCTCATTGCATATGCTTCTTAGGCTTGTTACCTAAGGTATCAAAATCTCTTCCTTAGATGAAACTCATTCTTATCACATGAGCATCATTATTATCATCACATAACATATATTAAACACATAATCTAAGAAATAATTTTGGATACATCAATGATGGGATTAAATATCTAATTTTTAATAGTGCATCCTATTCCTATAACATCCATGATCGATAAATGTAGGGTCACTAAATAATATGAAATTGATCCACCCAAACTCATTACATAATTGAGGGAATACATTAATGCCTAGTGTTGATAGATCCACTTACCCTCAACATTTAAGGGGTGGAATAGGTTAATTTACAGTGGTGACGGATCCACTTATGCTTTTTATGTGAGGGATATCACATGTTAATATCGAATGGGCATATACCAATTTATTTTCTTTATATAATTTCATTCATAGGTTAATGTCTAGTTGGGATGGATCTACTTATGTTCATAATAAAAGGATAGGAATATGTTAATGTTCCTCTGGGATATATTCACCTCTTCCCATCATGTAAGGGTTTGAAGAGATTTACATCAAGTGGAAATTTTATGGATTGAATAATGGTTTTCCAGAATGGTGTATTATTTATAATCTCTTTAAAGGGAAATGGGATAGTTTGGTAATTTAAATTACATGGATGGTCCTTTAAGAGGAATCATATATATCTTATTATAGTAAGATTAAAAATCCCAAGTATTTCAATGTTTTTAGTTTAGAGTAATGGGATAATATTAGACTATGTAGCATATTTTATTATGGTATTTATTATTGCGTCACAAAAGGCACAACGTTAAGGTATAGAATGAGGCATAATAATTGGTGTCAACTAATGGGAAGTAGGTATAATTGAGTGGAACATGGGATGGATCATCATCATGATCATGGTTGACGTTTATATCAAATATGAATCCATGTTTCTTAACTAGGTGTAATAAATATGTTCTTGGGCACATGTGTAACAACCCATTATTTCATATATAAATATAACATCAATAAAGATAAATTTGTGTTATATTTCATAAAAACACACATCAGAACCAAAATAGTTTAGTGTCTTTAGAGACTATATACACAATATTATTATTTCATGAAATATCTTCAATATCTATCACAAATATATTCTTTTTATATTTTACCTCTTAGGAATACACTACATAAACCTTTCTTCATAATCGTAGAATGGAAACCAAAGAAAGTGTGAACTCATATACTCATTAAGGGTACATGTATGATATATCTATATATGATAATATTAATGAATAAGAAAATTTTTTGCTCACAATATCAAGAATATAATTATTAATTTTATTCGCAAACATTCATTGATCATAAACATAAGTCATGGAATAATAAATTATCATTTTTGAAAACAAGGCTAATAATATTGAGAAATCATCATAAGTCAATCATGAACTATAAGATAATTTAATAAATGTGGGGAACCTTCAAAAATATATAAAACCATTTAATATTTCAATTTTAAATACCATGATCATAAATATTGTGGATTAGAAATTATAAACTATTTTCCATTACTGATCCGGACACACCAGTTCCCCTGAGTGGAATGGGACACAGATATTTTTTATAGTTGATTAATCTCATCAACAATTGTCCCATTGTTAGCTCATGAGATGTATTTATTTATCCAATTAATTGGAAGTAGAGACAGGTCCCACCCATCTCATAATTAAGACCATAGTTTGATAGATAATATGGTATAATATTCATCATATTATTACGTCATAACATATGTAAAGGAAACAGATTTCATAAACATTTCATTAGTTAACCATAGAATAACACATGAAAAATAATTGGGTTTCATAAATGTTTCATCAACGTAAATTTATATTACCAATAAAAATAATATGGATTATATCATTAAACATTATCCATAGTATATCATAAGTAACATCAAAGGTTGTCGTAATATATGGAAAAGGATTTTAAAAAACAACTTGGGAAATTTTGGGAGAAAAATAACCATTCCACATTAATAAATACTTTTCAAAATATGTAATATTTTCAAAATAATATCCTGTGAAAATAAACCTATTAACATGTAAATTATTGTTTAAAATTCATTAAAAACATTTCTTGAGGAAAATATCCATTCCATTTGGTTAAAAAATTTATCAAATAACAAAATTTCAAAATACTTTTCATTGAAAATAAAAAAGGAATCATATAATGGAATCTTAAAATCATTTAGTGGTGATGATGGTAAGAAAATATTTATATGTTAAAAAAACCTATCACATTTTTCAAAAAAATAATAACTTTTCTTTTTTTTAAATGACATGAATATACCTTTTAAAACACAATGAAATAATTAATATGATGGTAAAATTAACATTAACAAATACCTAAAGAACATTAATAAATTTTGAAAACAGTTTATAAAATCTTTTATATGGGAGAAAAATGGGTTTTCGACTAAAGAGATATATAAAGTACTTGTTTTAAGAAATTATTTTTGAATAATCAGTGCATAAAGAGGGGGAAATCAAGAAAAACACAGATTGTCAAGTAAACCCTAGGAGAATAAATTTATTCATTTTAATGATAGAAATATTGTATTATTTTATACTATGATTCATAAACATAATCGATCTCCATAAATAATGACATTGTATTATAAAACACATACCACTTTCGTAACATTGAATTGTAAGCTCCATGAATGTGTAAAATTAAATGAAACATAAAATGCCATGAGAAAAAATAAATTCATGAAATTAAATATCAAAAGGGAAGTATATAATCCACAAAAAGGAATACATTTTCATAACATAATGAATGTCCCAACGAGAAAAATTATGCCAAATATTCCTTACTGCATTGGTAACTTTGAAACTGTAAAACCCGTGAAAGAGATATCCTCAAATGTATATATAAATCTAAATAATTTTTGTGATGATAATTATAAAATTAATTATTCAGTAGTATATACACATCATAAAATAACATTATTCAAAATATGTAATTTGTCTCAAAAGAATAAATTTTTGAAGGAAATCTATTACAATATGTCTCAAATTCAATTATATAGGTTCAATGAAAATTTATAATAAATATGATTTTAACATAAATATATTAAATAATCATTTTTATATATATAATAATATATATGATTTACTTGTGAATTTTTATTACACTTTTCTAAACAATTCCATGTTAAAATCACATTTTTAGTAATAACAACATTATTTCTTGTGTATGTTTTTTTTTCTGCTATTATGATTTGATCATTGTTCGATAATATTTATAATGTTAACCTAGATATAAATATCATAAATATAAGTATATATGTATTTATATTAATACATTAAATTTAGAGATATACAATGAAATACATTATTTATATAGACAGTAGGCCGTACGTGCACACAAACATTGTTTCCATTTTCATGGCGGATTGAAAGATATAATGGTAAATAATATATTATAATTATATAATAAATATTATATAATAGATATAATATATTTATATTTAATCATATCTTTATTAACATTTATATAAATAATACATGACGAAATAATCACATCACCTCATGAGGAGGTAGTTGTAACACCATAAGATTTTTTGATTTATTTTGTGAATTAATTTATACTTTTTTATATTTTTTAATTCATGTAACCCTAAATATAATTTATTTTATATTAAAGTTGTTGGTCTAAAACGTGTTATATGAAACACCATATTAATAGGGATCTACATGAAGTATAATTTTATATTTCTCTATAATTAACCCGAAGGTTGGATTGCGTTAAACATAATAATTAAATTCCATGATGGCTTGTGTAATACGCAAGACCGAGTTTTACCGAATAAGGTTATATCATTAAAATATTATTAAATAATATTATAAGATATAAAATATATTTTAAATTAGTTTTTATGAATAATATTAAAATTATAATGAAAAAATATGGTTTACACAACTATAAGATGAATTCATAGGTTACGAATTAATTATAAATGAATATTAACACCAATTAAATATTAGGAAAAATATTTTTATGGCCACAAGGATGTTTTACCCAAATAAATTAAGTTAATAATAATTAGTGAGTGATATTAATGAAATATATAAGTTTTATATTAAGGCATGTATTTTTGATATCAATCAAATGTGTTTTATAGACAAAAGAGAAGAATAACCCCAATGTAATTCTTAAAAACCTACATTTTTATAATAGTGGTTTGACCTCCTTTTAAAGGTAAGACCGTTATAAATTCTAATTTTTTCACTTTTATATATTTAATATGTCAAAATAAACATTATCTTATAAATAGAAAGCAAATAAATATGATAGGATAAATTTTTGATATTTTTTCTGTAAGGTTTCATTTTGTATTGAATAGTTATAAATACTTAGTTTTCATTCAACATTTCATTTGTTATCTAATTTTTTGATAATGGTAAATTAAATTTTAATCTTGTTTCAAAGATTAATTAGATATTATTTTTATAAATATATAAAATTTATGACATTTATATTAATTTAACATTGAAATTTGGTATACAAATTTAACAATCTTTTGAATGTTTGTACATTAGAAACCCACATTGTCGACCCGACTGTAAGGTTAATTTTAAATAAATTTCTAAAAAATTTATAATTATAATTTTAAAATTGGATAAGTATTTGGAATCATTATAATTTATTATTTATAATAAGTACAACATATTCATTTACCATTAATATTAGTAAATGTAACTAAAATTAATTACATTGATTAATGATAAATTTTGGTTAATAAGGGACAAAACAATAATCATAAGATGAAAAATTACTTATAAACTTGTCAAAAACCCACTTTATTATAATATATAGATATTAACCTCCCTTTTTCTAATTTTTATCTTTATTTTATCATTTTTGAAAAAATGGGGTGTGGTTTCCCTTTCCCAAAATATTACAACTGTGTCACTCCTCCTCCATTATAAGAGGCCGCCACCTCTCCCTCTACGTCAAACCAATCAAAAAACATAGGATATGAAAATATTTTCCCAATAAACTCCCAAAATTCCATACCTTACTATTTTAATCATCCTTCTGGGATGAAATAAATCAAATTAATTTGTTTGGAACAAACAAAATAGAGATACCCAATTAAAAGGTAACATCTCCTCTCAAGATCCATTCATTTATTTTCCTTCTTCTCCCAATCAGATATACTTATTTTATTCCTATTTAAAAAAGAAATTATAATAAATATAATATGAATTTTTATGTGAAGTTTTAAACATAAAATTACACAACACTCGATCTAATGGATAACAAACATGTTGTCTATGTGTTCGTCCAACTACCACCTCGTGAAACATTGATTGTTCATTTTGTCCATTACCACCTCTCTGGGTGGACATTATGATTAAAAAAAAATTTATATATGTTAAATATTATATTAATTATTACTTTATGCATCTTAAATACTTTTAAAATAAAAATCACTATACTTTTCATTTGGTATAAATATGATAATTTTGTTTGAGAACGTGTCGACTGTCTCCCCTTAAAGTGATATGATTTTTCACACTCTACAAGGAATGTATTAGGATTGGATCAGTGAAATTGTATGATAAGGGTATATTATAATTATAATTTTTTTATTGATATATTTACATATACGTTCACATATTTGATTTACCTTCTTCCATTTAATACAATAATAGAAACACAAACATCATTCATGTGTACGAACGACTTACCTTCACCATAAATGGTGTATTCCATTTCATGATTATATATTATATATATAATAATAATTCAAATATAAATAATTTAAATTATATTTATATCATGTATTAAATTATTTAAATCAATATATAATCATAAGGACCAATGATATAACAAATTAAGACACATGTAAAGAATAATGCAGATATTACCCAATGTGAAACCATATCGTATGATTGTTAATAGTATCTTAATATAAGGTCGTAATAAAAACATATATGTTATTATATATAAAAATATGGTTATTTAAAACATTTATAATAAATTTATATTTATTATACCAATGTTTTTATTGAGTACGATGAAATTCACGACATAAGGTAAGGGAATTTCATCTCATTTCTTATTTTGAGAGATGCATGATTTATTCACCACTCATTACTTTTGTGCAGTGTGTAAAATTCCCATGTATGAATTGAACAAATCTTGTAAATACATTTATGGGTATTTATATATCCATTATATTATCATTATTTCATGGGGTTTAATTTTAAAAAGTGACCATATTGGTAAGATAGTTTTGTCTCAATTTTCTTCCTTTGAGACTCATGATTTGTTATATGCCTAAATTATTTTTTAGGTGTATATAATACAATTTTTCATCTTATATGATGAATATAATTATTTAGATGATAATTTCTGCATAATTTAATATTTTTTTTATTATGTGGATAATATGATTCCATGTTACCGTGTTATATAAATTTGTTGAAACAATGTCATCTCCTTACAATGTTTTTTTTGTTTATGCTTCCATTGATGAAATATTATGATCCATATATCAAGAACACTAGTGAATTTTATTAATATATGGATTTTAGTATCATATTCTTAAATTTGTTCCATAATTCCACTCTTTGTGACATAAGATATTTAAAAAAATTGTTCTTACTTAATCCCTAAATTGCGCTCTATTTGGTCGAAAAATTGTGTTCTGTCAATACCATGTCTTCTAAAAATGATTTCGAAGAATATTATACAATAAACCTATAATAATGGAATTAAATTTATGACAATTTTTCAATTACCAAGTTTTTTAATGATTACATTTCTTCCATACAATGTATTTTTCTAACCTTTTACTATGAAAAATAAATGTTCATCTTACCTCGTAAATCATGTAAGGATTTACTAGAAGCAATTTATGTGGTGCTTACTTTGAATGTTTAAATGACCGATTTTTAAAAAAAATTTAAAAAAATATTTTTAAAAAATTATTAATATTTATTTATATGTTATCAATGTTTATTTTCAAGTAAAATAGTTTTCAAAATGTTTTAAAAATTCATTTATATATTTTAAAGGGAAATATTTTTCAAAATGATTTCAAGATTCATTGAATAGTTCTCAACTGAAAGTGGTTTTAAAACCTATTAAAGAGTTTTTTATTATTTTTTTATGTTATTTTCAAATAAATGTTTTTCAAAACTATTTCATGCGTTCATTAAATGTTTTAAATGTTATTTCCAATGAAATTGTTTTAAAAAAATTCCAATAATTATTTTATTGTATTAAAATTGTTTTAAATGATAAAATGTTTTTAAAATGTTTCAAATATTTTCCTATTTTTTTTCAAAGAAAATGGTTTTTAAAATGATTTTAAGTCTTATTTATAAACGTTCATGGTTTTTTCAAAGAAAATGTTATTGAAATGGTTTTATTCATTAAAAATTATTTTCAAATGAAGAAATGATATTTTTCTCAAGATGTGTTTTTTGAAAGTTATTTTAAAAATATTTTCTATCTAAGATGAAATTTTATTATGAAACTCATGTCTTTATATGATATTATCTAAAGAATCCATTTATATTATTTCTCTTAACGATCATGATTAATGTTATTTTAATAATCAAAGTCATTTCTCATTAATCTAATATATGGTAATTAAAAGTGTTTCTATTCCATGGGTTATATGATTTTAAAACCCACTTCATTTCATGGGTTATACTAAGATGAAATGATTATGAAACCAGTATTTTTATATAGGTTAAGACATGTCTATGTGTTTATAAAACCCATTTCATTTCATGGGTTATGATATGATTGTGTATGAATTTGTGGCACATGTATGTATGATTTCATTCTGATTTGGGTAGGGCATGTATCTCTCTACAACACATTAGGTAATGATTTATATCTCATGAGATAGACTAGGATATGATTTGGAATTAACCGTGAATAATTAGATAGTCCTGGAGGTGATCCATGACAACCAAGAAGCTATGAGGAGTGAAATCATGCAAATTAGATGGCCATGAGAGTGAACCATGACTACCAAGATGGTTTGGGGAGTAAACCACTGCTACTAATATGTTCGTAGAAGTGATGACTTGGATACTATGTAAATAATATTATATTATTATATGTCTTCTGCAATTCCAAGTTTTATTCATATATTATGATTTAATGGTTAATGTGCTTTATTTCATTTTGATTCACGTCTTGAGAACATCACAACTATTTTCCAGGATTCATGATTATTATCTTTGATATAAATGGTATGATATTAAAATGTTTTGGTTATGTTCTCTTACTAATATTCTCATAGGCATGATTACTTGACTCCCTTACATACCCTTACTGAGAATTTGAGCTCAACCCTTTTTATGTTTCCTTCCCCAGGTTATGAAGATAAATTTCTTGTATGATATTTCTATGAGGGGTTTTATTCTGGGATAAGCAAGTGGGAGATAATTTATATCCCTCGTGTACTAGTGTTTTCATTTCTATGTTTCCAAATCTACAAGAATAATATAATCAATCAACTTATAATTAATATAATGTTTTTTGTATTTATTAAATGTTTTGTAATGTTAATATATGAAAAGAGAGGGTCTCTATGGTTAGTATCATAGAAAATGTTTAGTTAGTCTTTTGAAATAGGGATGATAAAACATTAGTGATATTCCTTGGTATATTTATAATAATTTCTCTAGGTATCTCTCAAGTGATATGTCTAAGGATGAGTTAACATTTTCGAAAATGCCTTAGAATTTTTAAAAATGATAGAGTGAGGGGTTTACTAGAAATACATCCCTTTCTAGTTATTACCCATGGATGTGGATCTGGAATATATATAACTAGTGTTAACCACTCAGAAAATATTTTACGAACCTGCCTTGGGGAAATATGGTATATGATAGTGGGCCTTGCAGCACACTTAGTTTGACACTCCTAGGGGATATGCATTAGAAATTCACAAAACATTTCATGAACCATCATGACAGATTTAAATATATTTTGGAAATGAATAAACTAGTATGAACATAGGGGTCACAGATTAAGGAATGTGTTGGGATTTATACATCTAATATGAAATTATTTTCATGACTATTTGGTTTTCTAATAGGATAAGTTATGAAAAAATTATACTTCTTGTGTTAGACAATGGTGAGAACAAGAAGTAACTGGCTTAATGATGAATGTGATGGGAAATTTTTTTATGTTAATTCAAGTGGAATGATCAATTGAGTGAATGATTTAGTGATTATTCCTAATTAGTATTCATGAAACATGATTAACAATGTGTACCATGACCAACTCTTGGACTCCAAAAGGAAGATAAAGAAAGAGTTTTCTAAGAGTTCAGATAATGGAGACCATAGAGAAAAAAAGATTCAGTTTCCTTTCAGAAGATAATTTGGAAATAATCACCTATAAGTATGTATTAGAGGAACACGAATATTTTTTCACTATGTCAAATAACGGCATAAAGTAGGTGATAATAAAAGGAAAAATAAAGACTTAATTTAACAAAATATATGATAATTTTGGATACCATTTCTTTTCTATGATGGATAAGTGTTTTAGGTGATGAATAAATTACCATTATGAAATTCAATGTCCTAATAGGAATACTCATGATGAGAATCTACAAGGTGTTGTGTGTAATTGTTACATTGTGTGTGATTACAATACTACAAATGAGATTTGAAAGGAAATAAGTATTTTGTAGTAATATGTGGTATCCTTATTAAATAAATAAGTATAAAGTGGAATAACAATTTTTTTATGTATTTGGATTCATGAATTACATTATCTGAAATGTGAAATATATAAGTATATTCATATATAATTTTTTCACTAAGGACTTATGATCATATATTGAATGTATCTAATAGAATATAAAATTGATTCAAGGGAAAGGTGATGTCCATGTAAAACACACGATTAAGGGAAATATAATCACTAATATGTTTTGTATGTTATGATAATATTGTTTTGATATAGATATATTGTGTATAAGGAAATCAAATAGTTCTGATTACCTAGGAACTAATTAAAGACTTTATGAAAATAAGTTATGATATAATGGATGAATTTTACAACTTATGGGATATATGTCATGTATCTAACAACCTATAAAATAAGGAAGAATTTATTTTCTCTGTAAGTATTTATGATAATTCAGTTTATAACCATATTTCATAGGAATATATGATTAGGGTATTCACATGTTTGGAATGTGGAAATCAAGAGCTACATTGTGATATATAGGGGAATCTATATAAAGCTTATTTCTGGGATTTTAATCTAATGTATTGGATTTTCATATTTTAAAATGCATATAAGGTTAATTATTACTGAAAATTTTAATTTAAACATCATTGGAAGTAATTATGTATTTAGATTTTGTAGAAAACCTTGATTAATATGATAATTACTAATTAAAATTATTACCAGGATGTCCATTATATTTATTTTCGAAATTATATTATCGACATTTCATAAAAGGACATCATGTATATTCGGTGATGACCATTCAAGTTTATGAAGGTTACATTTAATGAACCCTTGACAAAAGGACGATAATGGGTTCATGCCTACCATTGTTCAATGGGATGACCTAGTTAATGTATACTTATTTTGATGAATAATAATTTATGATGAAACAATAGTGTTAATATTTATGTTCACAAATTAATGTATTATTCATATTAATTTTTTGGATTTATAAATGGAAAAACATAGACATTTCATTAATGTATGTCCATTAGTAATCTATAAATGTATATTTTAGTGCTTTGGGAATAAATGTAAACTTCTCGACATCCATTTATTGATGTTTTGGATGAATTATAAATAGTTAAATGCTCAAATTAATAAGGAAATATTTTTTATTGAAATGTATCAAGTATATATATTTCATTAGATTCATGATTAGTAAAATAATTACTCAAATTTTTTATAATGATAAAACAAAATGTGTGGTCCTTAAACATTAATATTTTTTAACCAATTTTATTTTAAATCGTCATATATTTATGACCTTGAGGTCCTCAACATTTCATTAATCAATCACTTTTTTATTATTTATGACCTCTATCATTCCCTTTAAATATTTTAGATTTTCTTCCATGTATAATCATTACTCCCAACATATGCTCTACTATCTATAAGACTTTTTATATGTTTCTTTGGGTAACCATTATGGTTCTATATTTTATACTTTAAGGGATGTTTTTGTATCCATTTTTGCGATGTGGGTTTTAATGAATGAAAAATTAAAGTATTAATACTTTGAAATCCCTGATGAATTCTGATGCCAAAATTCATTTTAATGTGGGTATAATTTAACACCATGTGATTTGGTGAATTTTTATAATTAATTTATCCTTTTTTATATTTTTCCATTCACACAACACAAAATATTTATTCACAATGTTTGGATTTTTTATACATAACAACGAATTAATCATTCACTACACACTACAAACTACATAAATTTTATATTTATCTATATTTATCTTTTTGTTTATCTTGAATTAAATTCAATACTGACTTTCCTCGATGTATTCCCTAACATAAAAGACATGGTTTTACCAAACAACATTATATAATTTGAAATTTATTAATTGATATAATTATATTTAAACTATATGTTAAATTATTGGTTTTGAATATTATTTAAAAATTAATGAAAATATATGGTTTAGACATATATAATATAAATTCATAGTTTACATTTTAATAAAAAAAGGAAAATGAACATCGATTGAATATAAAGAGAAATATTATTATTGTCCTGAGGATTTTTTAACCTAATAAATTGAATTAATTATAATTACTGTGTGATATTAATGTAATATATATTTTATGTATTCTAAAAGTATTTTTGATATTTATCAAATAGGTTTTATAGACATAATATTTGAATACACCAATTTTTTTTGTAAAAACTATATTTTTATAATAGTTATTTTATGTCATTTTAATGTCAAACCCATTTTAAATCCAAGTATAAAAACTTTTAGATATTTAATATTTCAAGATAAACAGAATGTATTAAATAGAAACAAAAAAATTAGGTTTGGGTAAATTTTTGGTAATTTTCTGTATGGTTTTAGCATTTAAAAGAATTGTTAAAAATATTAGATTTTAATTAAAAACATCTTTTCAATATGGTTTATTTATCAGAATAAATTTTATTTTCAATTTGATTAAAAGTTTTATTAGATAATTTTTTTACAATATATATAATTTAGTTCATTTATATCTATTTTATTTTTAAATTGGGTATACAAACTTAGCAATATTTGGATTGTTATTACATAAAAAACTTTCATTGTTGACCTGATTAAGGGATAAATATTAAAATAATTTCTCCCACTGATGTGATTACAATTTGGAAAAATGGATTTCATATTTTTAGTTTTAATAATTTATATTTTCTAATATGGTCAACATTTTTTTATTAAAAAGATCAGGGTATATTATTAAAATTAATTACAATAATTAATGTTAAATTAAGCTAAATAAAGGACAAAACCGTACGATTAGGGTCCAAATCAACCTATAAACTTGTCTAAAATCAATTGGATGTCTATATTTCTATTATAACCTCCCTTTTCTCAACTTTTTTAATTTTTTATCCACTTTAAATAGAATATGAGGGTGGTGTTTCCCTTATGAAAAATTTTTCAAGACTATCACTCCTCCTCCATTATTAAAGGCCACCACCTATACCTTTTATTCACACCTCTAAAACTACTTAGTTTCAAACATGATACATCAAATAAACATAAAAATATTCTTACCTTACTCATTTAATCCTCCCTTTGGGATGAAATCAGTCCATGTAAGTCATTTGTCACAACCCAAAATGAGTTACTCGATTAAGAGTTAACGTCTTCTCTCAAGATCATTTCTATTATTTATATTCTCCCCCCTACACTATTATTATTACATACTTTTATAAAAACAACAAAATCTTCATAATACATGTTTGTTTTTATTCTATGGTTTTTATCTACACATTCACACACTTCTATCTAATAGGTCATGAAAATATTGTTTACGTGTACGTTGAACTACTGCCACACAAAACAATGATTGTTCGTTTTTCCGTTACCACCTCTACTGGTGGAAATTATGATGGAAACAATTTATATATATGTTATATATTATATTTATTATTCCTTTAATTTTTTTAAAACTTTAATAAAACATATCCTAATACATTCCTTTCTGCGTAAATATGATAAATTCATTTGAGGAAGTGTGGATTACCACCCCCTCAAAGTGATGTGATTTATTCATAAACTATAAAGAATATATTAAACATTGGTTTTGTGAACTTATATAATATAAATTATATAATAATTATACATTAACAAATATATATATATATATATACAAATATCTTCTTTAGATTCTTTCTTTCAAAATGACAATAAAAATAGAAACAATATTCATGTGTATGAACATTCTATATCCGTGAACAGTGTATTGAATTTCGTGATTTTTTTTATTTTGTAGACTATTATAATACTCATATAATGAATATAAATTATATTTATATCATTTTTTACATTCTTCATATCATTATATATGTATAAGGATCAATGATTTAAAAATTAAGACACATGTGAAGAATGGAGAAGATTCTACCTTAATTGAAACCATAACATAAGATTTTTAACAAGAGAAAAATAGAAGGTCATGATAAAACCATTTATTGTTTTAGATATAATAATATGGTTCATTAAAATATTTATCAAGAATACATTTATTATACTGGGGGATTTTATGAGTCTGATGAGATTCTAGAAACAAGGTAAGGGAATTTCATCTCACTTTTTATATCATGAGATGCATGATTTATTCACCACCTTTCCTTTTGTGCTGTGATTATACTAAAAATGTATGTATTAAATTTTGATTATAAATAAATATATTTATGTATATATTAATTCAGTGATATTTTATTCATGGGGTTCAAGTTTCAAATGTTAATAAACTTGTAAAATATTCTTTCCTCGATTTTCCTTCTTTGAGACTCATGCTTTGCTAAGAAACTAAATTCCTTTTAAGGAGTAGAAAAATTCATTTTACATGGTATATATTGAATATCCTTAATTTGATGATATTTTATTCATCATTTTTTTATTACATAAATAGTATGATCCTCCGTTACCCGGTTAATATTTTAGTTAACCAATGTCATCCCTTTTTAAGATTTTTTATATTTATTATCACTTTGATGAAATATTATGATACATATTTCAATAACACTCATTAAGTTTCTTCCCATATGGTCATTCATAATATATTTATAAATTTTCCCAAAATTTTCAATATTTTTTATATATGATAGTTATGAAATTATTCTTAAGAAATCCCAACATTACCCTCTCTTCAGTAAAAAATCTACGTTCCTTCAATACCATGTTTTCTAAAAAAATCCATTATATTCTATAGTTATCCTATAACAATATAAAGACGTTATTTCTATTTTTTTAAATTTTTAAAAAATATTATTTTTCTCTTTTATGAAATATTTATTTTTTTAACCTTTTACCATGTAAAATGAATGTTCTTCTTATCTTGTAGGACATGTAAGGATTTAACTGTGGTCATTTCAGTGAACCATACCTTTAATATCTAAAAAGTTAATTCTTTAAACGTTTTTAAGAAAAATAAATTTCATAACATTTTTTTCAAAATGATTTAATGATTTATTTATATATTTTAAAAGTATTCTTTTAAGTAAAATCATTTTCCAAATCTTTTATAACATCATTTTAATGTTTTTAAAAGAAATAGTTTGCAAAAAAATATCAAGATTCATTCATTATTTTTCAAGATAAGGGGGTTTAGAAGAATTTTTATGATTTCATTATATGTTTCTAAATTTATTTTCAATGAAATTTATTTCAAAATGATTATAATATTTTATTATAAATTTTCAATCATAATTTTAATTAAATGGTTTTTGAAACATTTTAAATATTTATTTACATGTTTTCAAAGTAAATTTAAATAAAATGGTTTTAAAAAAATTGAATGCACTCATTTAATGTTATTAAATTGTTTTAAATGAAAAAATTATTTTATTTTTATCTGAATTTTATGCTAGAATTTTTCAGGGAAAAAGGTTTTCAAAATAATTTCAAGTCTTATTTGTACGTTATAAAGTTATTTTATAATTAAATGATATTAAAATGGAGTTTTTATTTAAAATGAATTTTTCATAGAAGAAAATAAATTTCCATCAAGAAATATTCTTTTTAAAATTATTTCCAAATTATTCTCCATCTATGATGACATAAGTTGATATTAATCATTCCTTCTTAGGAAATTCTCCAATGGTTCCCTTCATATTCTTCCCCATAATGGATTTTATTAATTCCTTGGTGTTTATGAAACCCTTTTCTCTATTAAAAGATATATTTTTAGGAAATCTATTTCTCTTTCAGGGGTTATATTCTTCTGAAACCGACTTCTATTCATGGATGATACATTGATGAAATTACAATGAAACCATTGCATTTCTTCATGTTATGATACGATTACCTGTTTATGACACAAATTTCATTTCATAGGTTAGGATATTGTTTCTTATGAATTTTTGGCACATGTATTCATGGAATCATTATGATATGGTTGGTATCTATGTATCCCTCCAATTCATTGGGTAATGATTTATATCACTTTAGATAGATTAAGATGGTCATGGGAATGAACCATTACTACTATGATAGCCATGGGAGTGATCCATGACTACCAAGATGATATTTGGAGTGAAATAATGCTAATAAAATGGTCATGGGAGTGAACCATGACAACCAAGATGATATGGGAAGTGAAACCGTACTGCCAAGATGGTATTGGCAGTTTTTCCTTGGCAACAATGGAAATCATAGTATATGCTTATGTGTTTTCTACAGTTCGATTTTTTATTAACATGTTATGTTTACTAGGATAATGATATTTATTTTTATCTGATTCATGTCTTATGAACTAACATGATTTATTCCATGATACGATTTTATGATCTTTGTTATGCAGGGTATGATCTTTATATGTTTTGATCACATTATCATACTCTTATAAATATGTTTATTCTTAAAGACACCGTCGAATAACCTTACTAAGCTTCTTACCTCACCCCTTTATATGTTTCCATCATTGAGTAATGATGATTTATTTATATTATGATATGTATAAGAGTGATCACAGTCCATGATAACCTAGTAGGAGATAATGTTTCTCACTCATGTACCAATTTTTATGTTTGCATGTTTCCAAAGGCACTAGACTCATTCTATCTTTGGGCATCTGATTTAATAGTTGTTTATGTATTTTGAAAATGTTACATAATATTAATGTATGAAAAGTAGATTTCACTATATTATTCCCACATAAACATGATGAGATTTATAATATCACCCATAAATTCTAAAAAGCTATACATTATATATAAATTCTAGATGTAATTTCCCTTGATCTTTCACTCTCTCGCATGGAGAAATTTGGTTAGTGACGAGGCCTCAAGGGTGCCTCCTCGTACTCTATATCCTTCTAAATAATAGTGGGGTGTGATTGTTATAGAGGTGAGACAAAAACCCTATGGTTAATAGTTACATAGGATTGGGAAAAGAAGAATACATAGCGGTAACAATGTTATACAACTTATAAACCAAACAATAAATCCAAATGAATAATATAATAAATAATAAATAAGTATTTTATTGATTTTTTGTAATGTATCAAAATGTCAAGATTTTATTAAGGAATAATAAAATACTAGAAAACTCAAATTAATACTAAAATTTCCCTTGTCCAAAGTCCCATCGTAGTCCCATCTATAAACTCTAGACTACCCAACATGAAAAAGAATCAATAGAATGGTCCATTTCACTTATCTAATCTTAAATCCTTATAATCTTATCGACTACCAAATTTTTTCCCAAATATGGTGTGAGTAAAACTCTATAGTTCAAAACTAAAATTTCTAAACAAAACAAATCTGATAATTTTTATGTATAATAAGGGGATATATAGGTGTATTAATTGATAAGTAAAAACAATACATCAATCAACCTAATTTGGAACCATTCCATAATGTCTCTAAGCATGATACATAGTAATTCAAACCAAAACCATAAACCATGACACAATCAAACAACTATGTAGTGCCCTTTATATAATCATTTCAACTTTGGGTCATATCCATATATATTATAATTTCATCATGTGCTCTTGGGAATAACCCACTATTTTTTCAATTTGGAATGTATCTCTAGGTATATCCTTTATATACGTGTTTCAGTATGTTTCTAGGGAATAACACACTATATAAGCATTTCACCATGAATCATTGGGCATAGATATCTATATAATAATTTCATCAATAATCACTAGGAATATCATTATATACAATAATTTCTACATGAATCACAAGGAAAAGACTAATATAAAAATATTGTAGTCAATCACCATTGGGAATAGCCCAATATATGTCACAACCCATCCTCAGGGCCCGTGTCGTGACTTCCCCAAGCCCGCCTTCCATAGGGAAAAGGCTGACGACTAGAACCAAAGGCATAAATACCAATAAAATGGAAGGAAATTCTTTTATAGAAGTAAACAAACACAATAGAGTACGCAACAGAAGTAAACAATAAGTAATAATGAATACAAAAGTAAGTGCTGAAAAGAAAGGGGCCAGAAATACTAGCCCAACAGTGAGTACAATATAACTGAAAGAGTAGTACAATAGTAGTAAAGTAATGCAACAACCACTGAGTCATCCTCCGGGAATCCCACCAAAAGGGTGGGTACATATGGTCTCCTCATCACCTCGGGTCCGTCCATCCTCTCCGTGTACGTCCCGCCGAGTGGTCTACCTCCGTGTACCGTCCAACTCCACATGTCTCTACCACGATTAGTGATGTCCGTTATCTACATCCAACACAATGTAGTGAAAGCATAGCTCATGTAGGGGTGAGTATAACAATAGTCAGTAGGGACCCCGAGACCCCCGAAGGTCTCCCAGAATCCATGAAGGATAATACACAAAGGAAAAAATACAATAAAAAAGTATCAACCAACTCTACATAGGTATATTCCCATACATCTACTTAAGTAATCAATCCCAGTTCGACTCCAACTCTCGAGCCCAAGCACAACCCAGTCCACACATGAAAGAAGTCAATCACATCGATAATAATGGTTGAAATTCAAGACTCGGCTCACACATGTATACATAATTTCTATAAAGATAGAGGTGATCAGATTTAGTCGCTAATTCATCATCGTTGCAGAACTCAGGAAGCATTCTAGTATAGTTGTTGTTGCTACCGAACCCACAGAGGATTCCAGTACATATCTCGTCGCTGCCAAAACCACGGAGGATTCCAGTATAGTTTTTTCCACAACCGAACCCATGGAGGATTCAAGTATAGTTTTTGTCACTACCGAACCCACAAAGGATTCTAGTACAGTTTTCGTTGCCATTGCATCCATCTCTAGGGTTCCCGCACACAGTACGCTCGATTCAGGGAGGGTCCGCTCCTCGAGCCAAGGTATCGATACATCAGCTATCACAATGTCCATAGTTGATGTATCCCAAAGTTCTGTCTCATCAAAAGAAACCCATCACGATAGACGACAAGTCAATCAGACACTCGGTCTGAAAGTTATTAGCATTTTTGTTCCAGGGGCTAGGTTGGAAATACGCACATTCCAAACCCGGCCATTTTTCAAATTCATTAAAAACTCACTTAGAGTATCGCAAAAGGACCTCCTCATCATAAGGGTCCCAGTTCCACAGATGGCGCGTCGTTCAGACACATGGTCTTAGTGTTATTCATATTTAAGTGAAACAGGCCCAACCCGTCAAGCCCGGTTGGCTGAAGGGTTGGCTCGTCCTGGCTCGGTGGGTCTGACCCGGCTAAGGGGTCGTCCTGGACCAAAAATTCACAACCCGGCATGATGGGGATAGGCCTGCACCTGTGGGAGGCGGCCCAGCCTGACTAGGTGCGGCCCGTGGCTCGGCCAGCTGGGTGCACCGATGTGTGGGGGGGACTTCTCGAACCGACGGTGCCACCCTCTTGTCCGGCTGGCCGAAGTTGGCCTGTCTTCCTGGTGTGAGCGGCCCGCGGATGCCGACCATGATCCCACTACCACATCGCCTAAGAGTTTCATGACACCTTCCACCCGGTCAGCCGACGATCCGGCCGGTTCTTCCACCGGAGCGGCTAGACATGTGCGGTTCGTGGTTCTCTACATCGTGGCACCGTGGGGCTCCACTGTTCCACCAGCTCGGCCAACTACAACCGTTGGTTCTTCTTCCTCTGTGTGGACCGTGGTTGCAGGTCGTGGTTCTTCCACACGTGGTCGGTGCACAGTCGCCGCCTTTGTTCGTCGCCACCTTTGTTCGTCGCCACCTTTCCAACATGGTCTCCATCGCAAATAAAAGAAGCTACGAAGGCTAGTCATGCTGTGTTCATTCAGCCCACACCCTTCGTGTTAGGCTCTATCAAATGGTCTGAAGTTATTCCAAATAATTCAACACAAAAGAGATAATTTTTTCACTTATAAATTATACGAAACCACTACCTTGAAATAATGATCGCAGTAGTCGGGCATCGCACAAATCGACATCGGGGGAGATAGCATCAACTCGATGACATGAGGGAATAAGGAGAAGAGGATGGTGCGTCGTCATCATTTCATGCCGGTGTCTCCTTCTCCTTTTTCTTGCCCGAAGATCTAAAGAGACGATCACCATCCTTTGGTGGTTCTTCATTGATGAACGAAGCTCTTCTAATTTCTCCAGATGTTCCCCCACCAAAAAATATTTTCAATGCCAATATTATAATAGACTTTTCCAACATTAATAAAATTCCATGAAAATCAAAATAATTCAAAAGAGGAGATGTGCTAATTAATTAATAAGGATATTAATTATTTGAGTTGGAAAACTTAATAAGAGGGAGGTGGAGATTTTAAAATATAAAAGAGAGGAGTCAACACATTAATTAAAGGTGCGTTTTAAGGGAGTTAAGGGGAGTTACAGGGAGATGGAAGGAGTAGGGAATGTGTGGGTCCCACCACACTAAATCCTCTCATGGGAGGTTATGTGGGTATGGTAACCACCTTTTACTCCACATGGGTAGAAATAAATAACATCTATAAATAAAATTTTGTACTACAAATTTTATTTATTTTATTTTAAATCCCCAAATATTAACTCTCTACCCGCATAAAATGCAACCGCGTTAAAGGTCCCCTTAAGAAAATACTGGCGTTGTGAGTTCATCAGTGTCCTCATATTTCAATTCTGAGCACCGGTTCAAATGATTGAAAAACCCGCACGTACGTTTACTGAACGGACCTGAAAAAAAAACATCATAAATTGATTTCGGGCACACCGGGCCTAAGAATCAAGTTCCGTCATAAACCAAAGACTCGTAATATTCCAATGTGTTTAAGAAAAAAAATTACATAAAATTTTATGGTCTTTAAATTACTCCCACCATTGAGATTTACGTCCCTATAAAGCTAAAACACACACTAGGGAAACAAATGGGGGTACTGATATCGCATATGAGCCTCCCGCTCCCATGTTCTCTCTTGGAGGTTCTTGTGCTGGAAGAGAATGCGCACTAGAGGAATCAACTATCGATGTAGGACCCACACCTATCGATCCTCGATCTCCACTAGTACCTCCGTGAAGGTCACCCCGTCATCGATGTCCAGATCCCCATGATCGGTGATGTGGATCAGGTCGTGCACGTATCTCCTCAGCTAAGATACGTGGAAGACATCACGCACCCGGTGCAACTAAGATGGAAGGTCCAAGCAGTAAGCTACCTCACCTACTCTACTAAGGACCTGGAAAGCCCTGATGAAGCACAAAGATAACTTTTCACCTCGACCAAATCTCCATAGACCTCGTTAAGGTGAGACCAATTGGAAGTCGTGGTCGCCATCCTCGAACTCTAGTTCTCTCTGTCTCCTATCATCATAGGACTTATGTTTTCTCTGTGCAGTCATCATCTACTCTTGGATGATCTACACCTTCTCCATCATAGCCTGAACCATCTCTGGTCCTACAAGTGCTGACTCACCTCGGTCAATCCATCATAGAGGTGATCTGCAAGGTTAGTCGTATAGGGCCTCGTAAGGTTTCATCCCAATGGTGGAGTGGTAGATTTTGTTGTAATAAAACTCCACAAAGTGTATATGATCCTCCCAGTTGTGCCCAATGTCAAGGACACATGCACGGAGCATTTCCTCGAGGGTCTGGATGGTCCTCTTAGTCCGACTGTCCGTCTGAGGATGGATGGCGGTGCTCAGACGTAGTTGTGTCCCAACAGCCTCCTGTAACCCCTTCCAAAGCCGGGAAGTGAAATGAGAATCTCGATCGGAGACGATAGTCAATGTCACAAAACGAATCCATACAATCTCTTGAATATAGAGGCATCCCAAGATCTCTACTAAGCTCTGCTCTCAAATCGGTAAGAAGTTGGCCGACTTGGTGATTCGGTCTACGATCACCCAAATAGAGTCATGCCCTCTAGATGTACGTGGAAGCCCCATCATGAAATCCATGGATATCTCATCCCACTTCCACTCTGGGACCTCTAAGGGCTGTACAAAGCCTCTTGGTACCTAGTGTTCCACCTTCACTTGCTGAAAAATGAGGCATCGTGAAACGAACTATGCTACAACCTTCTTCATACCGACCACCAATGATGTCATCCGAGGTCTTGGTAGTTATTCGACACTACTGGATGTACCACTAGAGTGTAAGTGTGAAACTCCCTCAGCACCTCTTTCTTTAGTGCAACTGGTACCATGGTATGTCCTCTGAAGAGGAAGACGTGCTCCCCTCCTTCAGAAAATCCATCAGGTGCCTACCTTGAGGATATCTGAGCACGTCATGTATCACAGTCAACATCCACATGTTGTGCCTCTGTGACTCACTGACGAAGTGGAGGAGTGACTACGAGATACTAAAGAAAGGTTTCTTCATCTATATCCATAAAGGATATCTGTAATGTGGCTAGCTGCTCCGTCACCTCTCCTAGTAGCTGAATGCCTGATCTCCTACTGAGAGAATCAGATACAATATTCCCCTTCCTAAGAGTCTAGACTATCACAAAGTCATAGTCCAGGAGGAACCTGATCCATCGACGCTATCTCATGTTCAGGTCCTTCTGGGAGAAGATATACCTGATACTCTAGTGGTCAGAGTAGACTGTAAAGCACTTTCCCATTAGATAGTGCCACAAAATATTCAAGGCAAAGACCACTGCTACTAAATCCAGGTCATTGGTAGCATAGTTCTGCTCGTGTTGTCTCAACTATCGTAAACTATACGTGATCACTGATCATTTCTACATTAGGACACACCCGAGTTCGGTCCCTTATGCGTCGTAGTAAACTACGTACCCAACACCCTCCTCTGGAAACCACAACATGGGCACATCGGTCAACCTCTACCTCAGATCTTGAAAGCTCTGCTGACATATATCTGACCACACAAAGGGTTTCCCCTTCTTCGTCAAGTCTGAAAGTGGTGCTGTATATCTGGAGAAGTATATCACAAATCTCCGATAGTACACAGCCAATCCTAGGAAACTCTGCACCTCCATCTTGCTACTGGGTGGCTGCGAAGTAAGTACTGCCTCGATCTTCACTGGATCAATTGTAACTCCCACCACCGAGATGATGTGTCAAAGAAAGATATCCTATCGAATCCAGAACTGTCACTTTGAGAGCTTACCATAAAGCGAATTCTCTCGGAGTGTATCCATTACAACCCGCAAGTGGTAGGAATGCTCCTCCTCAGTAGTCAAGTAAATCAATATTTCGTCAATGAAGACTACGACAAAATGATAAAGGTAAGGCTGGAAGATCATGTTAATGAGACTCTTGAACACTACTGGTGCGTTGGTTACACTGAAGGGAATGAACCAGAACTCATAGTGGCCATACCAACACCTGAAGGTCGTCTTTTTCACATCCTTATCTCAAACTCTAAGATGGTGATAGCCTAACCTGAGTTCTATCTTCGAGAACCATCGTGCTCCCTTGAGCTGATCAATGAAGTCGTCAATCCTTGTTAGTGGGTATTTGTGCTTCAAGGTCACCTGATTCAGGCGATGTTAGTCAACGCACAGTCGTATGCTCCCGTCCACCTTCTTAGAGAAAAAAATCAAAGTAGCCCAGGGTGAAACACTGGGATGGATAAATCATTTCCCCTGCAAGTCCTCTAGTTGTACCCGCAGCTCACGAATCTCGACGAGAGCCATCCGATATGCTGGAGTAGATATTGGTGATGTCTTGGGGTAGATGTCTATTTTGAAGTCTACCTCTCTGTGAGGAGGTAGTCCTGGAACATCGTTAGGGAAAAAATTTCATACTGATCCACCACAACAGGAAAACTCGGACTTTGGATATCAACTACTCCATGGATGAGGCTAGCCAACTGATGTGGGATCAGCTGTCCTCTCCTCTACATAAGTCCATATTGTGCTTCAAATTCTACCTTCTCACCGGTGAAGGTGAACCTACTCTATCTATGCAGACACACCGTACTTTTCACCTAAAGCAGTCGACCTAATCATGGAATGAAGACAACCATTCCATACCTAAGATGTCATCGTAAAGCATCGATGCCACTACAAGAAGATCCCAGCCTAAGATCTCACCTCCAAGAGTAAGCTCACACTACTGGCACCAGTGTGTAATCGTCGAGTCTTCTCTCGTATGAGTCTCTAGTCGTAAGGATCAATCCAAAGACTCCGTCGGAATCTCCATGTTGCGAACAAGGGCATCGACAATAAAATAATTAATCACACCTCTTTCTATAAGTAGAGTAGTAAGTGTGGAGTAGACATAGATATTACCTCGAATCATCTAAGGTATGATGTGGTCGTAGGCCTCGACTGCCTGGAGCTGAGCCTGCCTCTGTCCTCCAGCTCCCTGTGGTCGGGGTGGACCTTCTAGTGGTGGTGGTGGTAGTGCCTCAAAGTGTCTTCCACCACCCGCTGCTCGGCTAGCTCCTTTGCCTCATCCTCCTGCTCCCTGCGAACCACCATGGTCGAACCTTTTGCTCTACCTGGAAGGTCCCTCTACTGTCTGATGCCCATCTTCATGGTAGGTCGAACAGTCTTGTTCCATGCTACCCTGTCCGCCACATGAATTGTGCTACCTGCTCCTTATATAGTGGGCTCTGTTCTATGTGCCCCGCACAACCAAACCTGTATCCTGAGGTCACCCTCCTGATGGACGGGTCCGATTGGACCTCTTTGAAATCTTTCTACTGCCGGCTGCAGAAGACTTTGCTACGTGTCGCCCTCTGTAGGGTCTTGCCGCTGGTGACTGCTCAGCGAGAAAACTCTCCACTAGAAGAGCTTGCTCCAGAACCCCCACCTGTGTTGTGATGCTAAGGGGAATCGTCGAAGCTCTAATCTCATGCATGAGTCCCTTCTCTAAGGTCTAGGCCCTAATGAACGGGTCTCGTAGCATATCCATGGAGTAGTGTGAGAGGTCTGTAAACCTCACCGAGTAATGAGTTACTGTCCTGCTTCCCTACCGCAGATGAAGTAACTTCTGGATTTTCACAGCACGAAGGGTGGCAGGAACAAACTCTGAGAGGAAGAGACTCTCGAAGTCTGTCCAAAGTGGAGATGCCTCATCATGCACCTAGAGCACCAAGATCCACCATCTACCTACAGTTGCATGCCAGAGACTAGCAGTAAGGATCACCATAAGATTAGCTATTATCCCTACTAATCTAAAAACCCTGATGACAGCCTCCAGCCAATCCTCGGCTACCTGTGGGTCCGTATCTCTGCGGAACCTGGGCGGCCTCTATCACTTAAACTCATGAAACACACTCAAGTGGCATGCACTCTCTACTGTTGGAGCTGGTAGTATCGTTGGCTCAATGGGTAGTGGTACCTGTGGTGCCTCCGCTATGATGGGTCCCTACACCATGGCCTCATCGCTCAGTGGGATACCATCTTTCTAGTAACTCGGAACCCTAGTTGGCGGCATTCGTAGGGCCATCCTGAAAAGAATCAGGTGCTCCATGGTCAAAAAGTATACCTGGTGAGATGAAACAATGTAATCACAAAGAAAACTTTTAAAACGAAGCACACATGCAATCAGTGTTTTCGTGTACTGAGTTAGAAATCAGAGGATAGGGTCGTGGTGTATGGATGCGCCGATAGTTGCACCAACACTGGACTCCCTAGACTGAAAAACTCACTCAATACTCTCAACACTATTTCTTCACTGAAAATAATGATCAGATTCCTAAGTTCTTCGGTAGAACCAACACCTCTGATATCAATTTTTCACAACCCGTCCTCGGGGCCCGTGCTGTGACTACCCCAAGCCCGTATTCCATAGTCCAAGGGCTGGCGACCAGCACCAAAGGTTTAAATCTAGATAAAAGGGGAGGAATTGCCTTTATAGAAGTAGACAAACACAAAAATGTACGCAACAGAAGTAAACACTATGTAATACAGAATACAAAAATTAGTGCTGAAAAGAAGGGGGTCGGAAATACAAGCCTAACAGTGAGTACAGTACAACTGAAAGACTAGTACAACTATAGTAAAGTAAAGCAGAAACCACTGAGTCATCCTCCAGGAATCCCACCTGAAGGGTGGGTACAGATGGTCTCCTCAGCAACTCTGGTCCGTCCGTCCGCTCCGTGTATGTCCCACCAAGTGGTCCACCTCTAGGTACTATCCAGCTCTGCATGTCTCTACCACGATCAGTGGTGTCCGTCATCTTCATCCAACAGAACATAGTGCGGCCATAACCCATTCATGGGTCAGTATAAAAATACTCAATAGGACACTGAGACCCCCTAAGGTCTCCCAGAATCCACGAAGGATAAACCACAAATGAAAAATAAAACCACGAAGTATCAGCCAACTCTACAAAGGTATATGCCCATACATATACCTAAGTCAACAATCCCGGTACGGCTCCAACTCTCGAGCCCAAGAACAACCTAGTCCACACAGGAAATAAGTCAATCACATTGATGATACTGATTGGAAGTCAAGACTCAGCTCACCCAAGTAGACATCATTCGTATAGAGATGGATATGATTAATGTAGTCACTGATTCATCATCACTGCCGAACCCATAGAGGATTCAAGTACAGTTATCGTCGCTATCGAACCCACGGATGATTCTAGTACAGTTATCATCCCTGCCGATCCCACGGTGGATTCCAGTACTATTTTTGTTACTGCCGAATCCACAGAGAATTCCAGTACAGTTGTCGTCGCTGCTGAACCCATGGAGGATTCTAGTATATTTTTTGTTGCATTCGCATCTAGCTATAGGGTTCCCGCACACAGCACGCTCTATTTCGAGAGGGTCCACTCCAGGAGCCATTGGGTCGGTACATCAACTATCACAAAGTCCAGAGTTTTTGTGTCCTAATGTTCCGTCTCATCAAAAGAAACTCATCACGACAGAAGACACGTCAATAGGACACCCGGTCAGAGAGTTATTAGCATTTTTATTCCTGAGCCCGGTTGGAAATAAGCTCATTCCAAACACGGACATTTTTCAAAGTCATCCAAAACTTACTTAGATTATTGAAAAATTACCGACTCTTCATAAGGGTCCCAGTGCCATAGACGGAGCGTCATTTGGACATGTGGTCTTAAAGTTATTCGCGTTTAAGTGAAATGAGCCCTACCCGTCAAGCCCTGTGGGATGGCGGTTCAGCCTGTCCTGGCTCGGCAAGTTCGACCCAGCTAAGGGGTCGGCCTATCTTGAAAATAAATGTCTCGGCCTGATGGGGATTGGCCCGTGGCCGGCGGTAGCTCGGCCAGCTCACCGAGCCGGTGTGGGGGGGTACGACCCCCCGACTTCTCGAACCAGCAGCACCGCCCACCTGTCTGGCCGGCCTAAGTCCACTGGTCTTCCAGACATGAGTAGCCCGTAGCTACGGGCTATGTTCCATCTACCGCAGTGCCTAAGAGTGTCTCGGATCCTTCCGGCCAGTCGTCTGATGAGTTGGTAGATTCTTCTGCTGGAGCATCCCTCCATGTGCGGGATGCAGTTCACCGCAGCACAATGCCATGGGGCGCCGCATTTCCACTAGCACGACCATCTATGGCCGGCCGGTTCTTCTTTGGCCGTGTGGCCTACGGTTGAGGGCCGCGATTCTTCTGCACGTGGCCGGTGTGCGGCTTCCACCTTCGTTCCTCTCCACTATTCCAACATGGTCTCCATCGCAAATAAAAGAAGCTACTGAGGGTAGTCATGCTGTGTTCGTTTGGCACGCGCCCTCCGTGTTAGGTAATATCAATTGGTCCGGAGTTATTCCAAATAATTCATCACAATCAAGATAATTTATTCACTTATAAATTATATGAAACCCCTACCTTGAAATAAGGTTCGTGGTAGTCTGGGGTCACAGAGAATGGTGTCGCGGGGAGACTACGTCAACTTGTTGACATCGGGGTAGAAGAAGCCAAGGAAGGTGCATTGTTGGTGTTCATTGCGGGTGGCACCTCCTTTTTTTTGGCCGAAGATCGAATAAGATAATCATCATCCTTCGGTGGTTCTTCGTTGAAGAATGAATCTCTTCTAATTTCTCTAGAGGATCCCCCTCCAAATAATATTTTCTATTCCAATATTATAATAGACTTTTCCAACATTAAAGAAATGCCATGCAAATCAAAATAATTCAAAAGAGGAGATGTTCCAATTAATTAATAAGGATATTAATTACATGTGTTAGTAAACTTAATGAGAGGGATGTGGAAAGTTTAAAATCTAAATGTGAGGAGTTAAAAAATTAATTCAAGGGGGGTGTTAAGGGAGTTAAGGGGAGTTATGGGGAGATGAAAGGTTTAGGGAACATGTGGGTACCACTACACTAGATCCTTTCATGGGAGGTTATGTGGGAGTGGGACCCACCTCTAAATCGCCATGGGAGGAAATAACTAAAATCCATAAATAAAGTGTCGTCAGAAACCACAAACTCGTAAAATTCTGAGTACTGGTTCAAAAGATAGAAAAACCCACATGTATGTTTACTGAATGTACTAGAACAAAACTACAGAAATTGATTCCTGGCACACCGGGTCTCGGAATCAGGTTTCGTCAGAAACCGCAGACTCGTAAAATTCCAAAGTATTTAATAATAAAAATTTCAATGAAATTCTTGGGTCTTTACACTATATATTAATTTTACCATGAGTCACTGGAAAAGTTATAATATCAAGGGTTCTATAGTGACACATCACAATTCTCGATGGTTAATTATAAAACATACCATTTTCATCAATTTACAATTCATTTATAACACCTATGATCTAGATTCATGTCAAAAAGAAATAATCCATTGCCTAGGGATTCTATATCAAAAAAGAATCATATGGTCCCATGTCAATCTGAAAACACTTTATTCCATGTATAACTTTCATATTCAAGGGTCATCCTACCCAACGTGTGTAAAAAATCAATGGCATTAAGAATTGGATCCAAAATTGATGCATGAAAAATATATTTCAGTATTTTATATATTGATATACTCGTTATGTTGGAGAAATAACAATATTTCACATACTTCACAATTATAAAACCATAAGGATAAGGCTTGGATCCCCTAACTTGAGCAGTGATTAACAAACGCATCTAATGAAAAAACTCATTATGTATAAAGGTTAATAAGTGTTCAATAAAAACCAAGATTTGCCTATGTGAATAAAAAAAGACATTTATAATGAAGGAAAACATTAAAAAATAACTTTGAGTGCTCCCAAGGTTAAGAAAAGAAGATATCACACATGGGAATGAAATAAAATCATTTTCACAACCAACTTAAAAACAATTATTTTTTTTAATACATGATGTGTAGTCCATATACTAGTTTTGTATTTATTTTTAAAAGGATGTTCCAAAAACCCATTGCCTTGGAACAATATTTAAACCTTCTCAAATTCTATATGACATGAATGATTTACATGATATGTAACTTCTTCCCACCCAATAATCATCTAGGATATCTTCATGTGCATTTCAATTTCATGTAAGATGTTCCTGACATCTGTAATTTTATTAGGAAGTTCATATACTAGTTTATGCATGAGCATTAATATGCCTATGAGCATTTATAATCCATTAAAAACCCTTGTAAAAAATTTAACACCTTTGTACCCATACTCCATTAAATAAAACAATATAAATTAATATACTTTAGGTCATTTCCTCCCCAAAAAGTTTCTTTTTCTCCAAAAAATACTCAACCACCAATGATCAAATAAAAAACAATAATGGACATACCTCAAAAATTACAAGATCTTAAAACCTCCACGCCATATAACAGCCTATCCCCAAGATGATCCAAGCATCACTGTGTGGTCTCAATGTAAAAGTATAGAAATTGTTCATGCACATCATACCCCCTTTCCATGGTCTCTTACTGAACACACCCACAATTAACCTACAATCAAATATAAGGTATAGTCCTACCATAATTATATTTCCCTCTACAGTCTAAAATGAAATTGGATTATCCTCAAAGGATGCATCAGAAAAAAGTTCAGTTCCCTCAACATCTACCACATGAGAATGGTTAGAATAATATATCTATAAAGGTAATAGGTGAAACACATCATGAATGGAATTTTAACAAAATGGGAGGGATAATCTTGTGTCATTGGACCGACACGATACACCATCTCAAATGGACCAACAAACCAAGTTGTAACATTTCATATATCTTGATACACTATTTCTCCTACCTGGGGAACAACCGAAGGAAAACATGATGTCCCAACTCAAACTCAATATGTCATCTATGATTGTCAGTGTAAGATAAAGGCATGCTCTATGTAGTCACCAACCTTCTCCTGGTCAAATTAATTTTCACAAAAGTCTTGTATACGAGACTAGGACTTACAATTATTGACTCACCAACCTGCAACCAATAAAGAAGAAAATTAAATTTCCAAGCCTAAAAATACTAAATTTGTGTCATATTGTTTAATTTATAGAATTTATTATTATATAAAACGCTGTGATTTTCATATTATGCTCACATGAACCACTGAAATAAAAAACATAGGCTCATAACATATCCTATACTACCAAAACTGTCAACCCAAATTGACAATTAGTCTGAGGATAATATGTTATTCTCAAATGAACAAGAGATCCCAAAGCCTTTTGATGACTCGTCTAGAAAAATGATTTGAAAGTAGTTTCTCTATCAGAAATGATACTACCCAGAACATCATGCGGTTCAACTATATCTAACACATAATACTTAAAAATACATCAACTATAAAGGTGTACCGGAAAGAAAAAATGAGGTCTATCATTTTTAGTCAATCCTAAATAACCTATAATATATCTTTGTTTTGTGTTTTGCTAGGTAAAACTATCAAAAAATCTATAATTAAATCATCCCGTTTCCACTCAAGGATGGAGAATTACTGAAAAATCCAAGATAGACACTAATCCTTAAATTTGTCATGCTATCATGTGAATCATATCACCCCAAATACAATTATGGATATATTAATTTTTGATGACCAATAAAATCTAGGGATATAGTGATACATCTTTATCAAACCAGTTTGTACCTCCCATTTAGATGTATAAAAATCTCTTATAAACTACTCAAGAAATCTCGTAGGATCCCATTCTAGGACATGGAAAGGAAGATAATTTCTACTTCCAAAGGAGCATCCTGATGGTGTCTCCCTGACATATAGTATATCTCTACGAACCAAATTCTCTTGACCAGATAAATTCTTTTTCATGATCACATCCAAAATCATCGATATAAAAGATTTCAAATTCAGAGCTACCCAACCTTGAGACTCTTGAACATTTAGATGCATGTTTGTAAATATGATCCTAATTTACTACTTATAACATGAATTATTCAATTCACAGGTCTATGTCCTCGGGCTAAAGGGATTAGAAATGGTGTTTCCAATTAACAATTTATAATCCAACTCAATGTCATAAAACATAAGATACACAACTGACCTCCTCTGCCAAAGCTAAAGGTCCTACTAAGAAAATATCTACCTAAGCCTCTTGTAGTATGTGTATACTAAAAACCTCTAACTTATTAGATAGTATATCTAGAACATCAACACATGTACCACTATTGATAACTCCACATCATGAGTAGGTTAATTACACTCATGTGGTCACAAATTTCATGTTCCATAACCAACTACTCAATTCTCCTACACCATAACTTCTCCAAGTCGAACTGCTGAGGAATCATAGTAGAAAGTATATTCATTACTTTTAACATGTAACGTGATGATAAGTTATGTGTTTAGTTAGTATTTTATCTCCTAAAAACCATTCTAAATATAATCATTCAAAAAACACTGCACTCCCTTCTTGTTCATCCAAGACATCAGTGCTTCTATATAGGAGAAGTCCTTGATAAATGAATAATAAAAACATGTTAAACCTATAAAACTTATAATCATAAAGAAATTATCAGGTCACTCCCATGATACTTTAGATGAATCTTTTTATGGTCTAATAAAACATCATCTTATGAGGTGACATTACACAATATGTGGAAATTATCAATCTATGAACTATATTTTTTTATCATGGCATAAAGTGGATTCTCTCTCAATGTACTAAATAAGTTGTCAGAATGTTGGGCATTATCATCTTCTTACATTGAGTACACTAAGATGTTGTCGATAAAAACCACCACAAATTGATCCATAAAATGATAAATGTTCTAATTACAGAAGTCTTGGAATAATTCTACTATGTTTATCAAACCAATATACATCAATACCATCACATAAAATATTTACATAATTCTAAATGATGTCCAATGTGTGTCAGATGTTATCACCCTCAACTGATGATCTCACACTCACCTAGTGGTATCCTAATCTCAAATAGATATTGGAGATGATCACAACACCTCTCAGATTTTCTAATAGATCATCGAAACACATAATAGGATACCATATCTTGATTTTAATCTAGATCAATATCTGACAATCCACACATAATTGTAATGTACTATAAACCATCCTGGATTAAATAACTAAAAATCCCCATAAATACAAACTTGGACATATAAAACCTTAAGATGCCTGATATTCCAAATGAAATTTCAACTCTCAAAGATTTTATAGTTCCATTCTTTAAAGAGAGATTGAAACTATATCAACTCTTAGTACCAAATAGATTCTGAAATCAATCTCCTGCTCATGTGGCAATCCATTTAACTCATCCCAAAAGACGTGATAGAAATGTTCTAATAGGGGAGGTAATGAATTCTATTATAGTTCACCATCATCCAAATCAATGATATCATCCTTGTCTTAATTAAAATTAAATCTATAGTGAATTGGTCCAACACAACTAGCCTGAATATCCCTCTCACTCTAGTGACTATAGATTCCCCCATCTAGAGATAAAAAGGTATCACTCCTCTATCAAAAATTATTTTCAATGTATTATTGAAATATTCAATCCTTAGTATGAATCAAGTTGAATCATTTAATTTACAACACAAAAGGTGACCAAAAGAAATGATTTCTAGTAATTTCAAGAGAAAACTCCTTGTAATGTCAGATACCCTCTGACTATACTAAAAAAGAATTTTCTATATTCATGACCCTGTTTATGCTCTCCAAATACAGACACAATACCTTTGAAAAATTATAGATATAATGGAATGTTATTCCCTAATATCGAACCAAATTCAACTATGGTAGATGATATCAAAATCATTGCTCTGATGTTAGTTGTTCATATATCAACAATAGACAGAGTTGTCTACACAATGTGAAACTAACTGACCTCTATTCCCTAGTCTTCTATCAAACTCCACTATTTTATTACCTCTTCCTAAAACTATGGATCCTATACTAGGGTAGCACGTTCCCTATTCAGGCCTGAAAAACTATGAGAACTCCATAAACAATGAAATAAGGGGTAATTGAGTCTTTCCCAGACTATAATACCTATCCTAGACCCCTACCACTACTATCCTATAGTATTCAACTATAAAACATCTACACATGGCCAATTTCTCCTCAATAATGAAACTATAAATTGGGGTACTGACACTAAGGCTTCTTTTGTCCCATTTTCTTATCCTAGAAACACTATAGTGAAACTCAATCCTATATGGACACCCAATTCCCTGATAGCTCTTTCCACTATAAAAATGATGATTACTATTATAGGAAAACTTCCTTACATTAGAAGAAGAGTTACCAATTTTCCTTAAAGAAAAAATGTTTTCATGGCTCAGGCTTCATTCATATTTTTTTTATGATGTCTGGATTCATCACATTTGAAAATCTTCTTAGACAAACAATGGTTACCTACGACTTGATCACATAGTGAGACCCATCCTAAAAAATCCTATCCCTAGAGATCTCATTAGATTTCAATGATTTTTAAAAGTGTTGTGGGTCATTAAAACATTAAATGTAGTCCAATACTACGAATCCCTCTTATTTAAGATGTATACACTCACTATCATTATCATCCATCAATTTTTAATGATATAATTTACATTAAATTTTCATCTCTAATTACTTTCAAGATAATGCAAATTGTTACCCTTCCTACTCTATTATGTCCCACAAAAGTTTGGCAGGTCTACAAAGCATGTTTGAAGAAAGCTTTACCCTCTTACCTATGGGTGTCATGAGGTGCTTTAACATCATATGGACTGACTCAATCTAAAACGAAACATCCTGGGGGCCTCTCTCCTCAGTGAGTGTTAGCATATTTTATTGCTTAAAATATCTCATTTTCTCATAAATGAAATTAAAAAAATGTGAAATGTATCTCTTTCCTTGGATCACATGACCCTCCATAAGATATTATGATATAGAACATCCATTTGATCCTCAGAAGATACAATAATCACTTAATTAGCTTTTATAGTAGAATATTGATTTCCTCTTTCTTGATGATTATTTCGAAGATGACAAGTTTTCACCTCTCTACAAGAAAAACACATTATATATTAAAATATATATAACAAAAAGGTCAACCTAAATGTCTAAAACAACAGAATACCACTGCTCTTGGCCTCTCTAAACAAGTCATACAAGTGTTTTAGCATAAAATATTAGTTCATGTCATTCTATTTATCAGATATATCCGGTATCTCTTAACAAGGTTCAATAAGATAATATAAATACCACATTAAATAAATATGTATCTATCCCAAAAAATCCAGGTCAATATATACATATGTTCCTATCATAATGCATGCATACTCATATCTCTCTATAATGGTCTACAAGATTAAATCTCAAGAATCAATAACTTCATTAAATAATAACATCACACAATATCTGAATCACACCAAGTGAAATGACATCAAATGTAACAAGAAAATAATTTAAGAAATAATACCATCCCTTGAACATAAATTTCCCCCCATACATGGGTTAGCAACTCTCATACACACAAGATAATTACTATGTCCCAACATATCCTTTTATTTTTTTTACCTTTCCCTAAATAGTGATGAAATAAAATTCACACATTGATGCCACATGGTAACGCCTCTATATCTAGAACTCCATCTCATTTACAAATCCAGTTGGAAATACCTTAATCACACCTCCTTGTATGCCAGAGGCTATAAAAAGTAGCAATGGTGAATATGTATAGAGGGGGTAAATTACCACATGGTATGGAGTTACGTTTTAGTGGTAAAATCTCCAAAAATAATACTAATAAGAGTAATATAAAAAGTTGAAACCATATAAAAATGGATAATCCAAAAAATAAATCTAAATAAATTACACAAAAAATAATATTGTAATGTTTTAATGAAAATATTGAATGTAACTAAATGTTATACTACATGTAATATAGAATAAAAGACTTACAGAATCAAATAAAGACTCAAAATTCCCTACTCCCATGCCCCATATAAATATTATCTCCAGACTCAATCCCATACTGTAAGAAAAATAGTCAACAGAAAGTTCCCTTTCTCTTATATTATCTCGCATCCATGTAATCTGTTAAGATACCAAATGGTAGTCCGAGTAGTGTGAGACTAAAACCTATTTGGTCAAAAAAATTATGTCTAAGAAACCCAACTTGATTTTATGTTTATGTAATAAGGACTTAAATGGATTTATTAATTATTTTATTAATGAAATACATCATTTTCCTACATAGAAACCATACTATAATGTCTCCAAGAATGTAATAGAACAATTAAAATCATAACTATAAACCATGGCATAATCCATCAACTGAGAAGATCCCACTATATAAGCATTTCGGCCACCATGCATAAACCAATAAATAATAATTTCCACATGTTCACCTATTTAAAGATAATTATATATATATTTCAGCATGTATCTCTTAGAATAGAATGATATATATGCATTACATAATGTACCTTCGCGAATATCCTATTATATAAGCGTTTATATATAAATAATTTCGAATAGCCTGCTATATAAGCATTTAAACATGAATCACTTGTAATATCCACCTATTTAATCATTTCACCCTGAACCATTGGTAATATCCCTTTATATATGTATATCATCATGAATCACTCAAAAATTGCTAACAACAAGGATATCACAATATCACATCATAAGTCTTATTGCTTAATTATTCAAATTTCCATTTTTCATTCCATTTCCATTTAATTTATATCTCAAATGAAAAATAGTCATGTAAATAATACATAATCCATTACATACAGATTCAATATTAATAAATCACCTAAGATCTCATGTCTTGATAAACACACATTAAACTATTAGTCAATTATCAAAATTCATGGGTTTTCTCACGCAACTGATATCCTAAAGCCATGTCTCAATAAATAAGATCCCAAGGTGATCCCAAAAATAATCTAATTATTTATTTAATCAATTGATGTGTGTATTATGATGGAACAATATAAATATTTCACACACTTGAAAATCATCATACCATAGGATTATGGCTGAAACCCGTAACTTAAATGGAGATTAATGTGGTGAATCCAACCAAAAACACCAACAAGGTTGAAGGATTATAAGAGGGTAATAAGACCCAAGATCCTTTTATGTCATGATAAATAAAAAAAACTGTAGTCAAATGATTTCACTACAAAAATGGAGAATAATTTAAGATAAAGGTAATCCTATGTTGAATAAATCACCATGTAATGGATGCTAAAATTGTACTTCTGAAATGAAAGAAGAGACTCCAAGATCACATTCAGTTTTCCCTAGGTTTATAATATAAGTATTTAAATATATGAATGAAATAAAATCATACATACATTTCACCTATAAACATTGAGCGTGATAAATAAAAAACCTGCAATCCATTTACATATCATGTATTTATTTTTGAGAAGATATGCTGAAAACCCCATAACCTCTTATTAATATTTTACCCATATAAATTATTAAATTAACTGGATTATTTACATGGAATGTAATCACTTCCCATCTTTCACTAGTTCAAGACATATTTATGTGTGTTTACACATAATGTAACACATTCATATTTTCAAAACAACCAATAGAAAGTTAAGATACCAGTTTTTGCATAATATCCAAAATACCTCTGAGACTTTATAAAACATGCAAAACCACATAAACCATTTTACTCGTTTAAAACATAAATAAATAAAATCCCGAAACATGAATCCTTGAAAAATATACCATTTTTCAACAAAGGCCCTCTGCCTCTGAATAAGACTCATTCACCAAGGCTCAAATGAAAAACTCAAAGAGGAACGTAGAAGGGAACGATAAGATTATATAGTAGATATATAATTATAATAAAAATATCACACACACAAAAACACACACACACACATATATATATAGTTTATATGTATTAATTTGTTTTATCCTTATTACCATGATTGTAAAATTGAACTGAAAAATATATCCATTCGGTTTGTGAGGCATAAGTCTGTCATCCACACAAGAGATGTTATTTTTTTCCTAATGGTTAATAAATATGAAGGTTTATGTGGTAATATAATTATAGAGTAATAATAATATCATAAATATCATACATAAACATCTAACCCATCATTATATCTAGAAGTGAGAGGTGGTGATGGAAAATGAATGGCATAGATTCGTGAGGTGGTAGTCCGTCATAAACATAAGAAACATTATTGTTTACCATTTGAGGGAAGAGGAGATTGATTAATGTTTTTACATAAACATAATAAAATATTATTATATATTATATATTCTTGTTACAATTATATCACATTTTGAATATATTTTAATGAGTTAAATTAAAAATTAAAACAAAAAATGCATAGTTACAAAATTTTCCTCTTCTTCAGACAACCTCTTTAGGATTATCCTAAATCATTCCAATATGGAATTAATGATCTAATATAAGAATATAATATGTGGGAAGGTAATTAAGGAATAAATTATTTTATGTATTGGATGAATAAAATGGTTTTTGTATGTGTGAACATGATATGATGGTGGGTCTCTTTTATATGTGAGGTGAGTGGCACACCCGTACTTTTTTAAAATAAAAATGCTTACCTACACTTTTCATATTCCCAAAGGATCAAGAATGTAAAATTAATGAAAATTAATAACTATAAGGTATTTATATTGGGGAAAAATGGGTTTTCAAAACATTTTAATGTAATCATACCCCAAACATCTTATTTTATCCCCCAATAATTTTTTTATCTTTAATCATTAAAAATAATTTTTTCTATAATTATAATTCATTATTGCCCTATATTATTTTAAAATATTAGATAATATAAATTATAATGATTATATATATATTTAATCCATGTTCCCAAATTCCAATTTTATAATGAATTTTTTTTAATTTAAAATGATTCTCATCGAAGCGACGAAAATGTAGCTTTACAAAGAGAAACGTATAAAAACATTAAAAAATTTATGTTCAATTTCAATATTAAACATATTTCAATGAAATTTATTGTATTAATATATATATATGTAATATAAATAATATTAATTTTAAATGCATATTAGAATAAAATTTATACTGTAAATGGTTTTAATGAAATATGTTTTTTCTAATAAAAACCAGTATTTTTCAATATTCACTGAAAAATTTCACTCTTTAGTAAACTCCCAAAAATTCATTCCAGGAGTATTTTTACATTTTTATATAAAAAAATTAGTTTATTTTTTGAAATAAATTTAAATTTTTTAATGTTTAATTTTAATAAAAAATAAGTGTTAAAAATGAGATAAAATTTATATTTCGAATAATTATGTTTTTAATCCTAATATTTGATTTGATATTATATAATTACTTTAGAACAAAAAAATATGAATGTTAAAATTTCTAACTGAATATATAATATATAAGTTTAATTAATATAATTCATGAAATGTGATTTGTTTAATTTATTTAATTTAAAACCTTTTGGGCAAAGAAAAATAGTTTTTTATAAAATGATTTTTTTATATTAAAATGGTTATTATTTTCATTTATAGTTAATTGGTCACAAATTAAATACTTTTTTATATTTTATAATCCATATATTTTAATAATTTGGTTAATCATATTCATAACAACCATTCCAACAACTAGGAGATAACTATCATATTAAATAATAATATTTTTAATGTTTTTCATGGTTCATTTAAATATTGTGTTACGTGGAACACATGTCATCAAAGTAATTAAATTTATTGGAAAAAACAATAGAAAATCTCAGGGTGTCCCATTAAACCCCATTAAATAAATTTATTCCTCACCCTTTTAACTTTCTCTAGATAAACATGGGTTTATCATTTTAAAACACATTATCTGAAACCCGTATAATAAAAAGGATTAATAAAACATACTCTTGAAAATAGAAAATGATATTTTGACTGTGAATTACAATAACAAATTATTTGGATTACATATTATATAATATTTGTGGGAAGGGAATGTATGGATATATAAGAGAAATCTAACACTCAATAATTATAGATAGTAATAGATAACATGGTCAGGAGATAATTAATGACCAAAAAGCCATAAAACTTTTATAGGTGAAAAGGCCACCCATTGAACAAAAATTTCTATAAGTGTATAAAATTTTACATCAGGATCAATTTCTTAATGTTAAATAATTATCATATGAAGATATAATTAGTTTATTTTAGTCCACCTCATAAGAAAACCTTCATTTTCTGGTTGAGTCTTGCTGAGTTTCCACATCATCTCTTACTCAAAGAGAGAATTTTTCATGATTAAAGCACTAATGGAAAATAATATTTATAAAATATTGATAATTAAGTTATTCTATGTCTATTTAAAAAAAATAAAACATTTACAACATGTTTTATAATATGAATAAATATTTATATGGTGAAATGGTACATTAATCCCTAAAACATCTAAAGAATTAATTAAGCCTTTTAATAAGTGCTTGACCTTATGAACCATCCCATATTCAAATTTCAAAAAAAAATCACCAAATTTCCTAAAACAACATAAAATTAATTTACAGAATAACATTAAGTAGCTCTAAATTTTTACATACCAAATATTTGAATACCATGGTGTTATTTTTTCTTGAAAAATTGTAGTGGCCAGAATTATCCTGAAACCATAATGAAAATATTCACGATTACTCAATCCTTGAATAAAAACATGTCTTATTTAATATAATATATAAATCGAGTATTCATTAAACTCCATAACTAATATCATATAGAAATATTTATACAAATAATTAATCTTCTCTAAGGTCATCAATACTATTTGTTTGTCTTCACTCATAAATGGACACGACCTTAAACATTTCATAATATTGAGATTTTTTCAAGATTTATGCATTATTTCACAATGAGGATCTTCTCAGGTTCATATGTTTATAGAATTAATCCATAACTCATAAATGAAAAGACCATTAAATAAAAAGTTGACACTTTCGATCAGTATCAATTTTTCCACAATATAAAAATTTAAAGTAAAGCATGAAATTATTTCATTGAAAATATCCACGACTACCAACATGAATTTTTCATTCCCCTTACCCATCCTTAATCCCTATTAAAACATTTTAAAATATATGGATGAGCGCAAAATCATATTAAGGGATACCAAAATAATGGAAACATTGATTTTGATAAAAACAATAAACTCATATAATATTTACCATTATCATTAAATTTAATTGATAAAATCAAACTAATAAATGTCAAATGAATAAAAAAATTCATAAATAATATTATTATAACATAAAAATGTTATTTAAATATCTTTTACATGACTTCCATCATTTTATAAATAAATCTCTTCAAAATGCTTTTAATTGGAATAACTATACGTCCAACATCTAACATTATGATCACCCAATTAATTATTTATTTTTATAGGGGATCACACTTTGATTACACTATATTAGGATCACTTGTGGGATATAATGGGGAAAACCCCTTTATATGTTCTATATTGAGCTATCCCATTTTCAATGAGCTATAATGGGGAACTACCCTTCATATAATATATATCAGGCTCATTGTATGCTATAATTGAGATCGAACCTTCATATAAGTTGTATCAGGCTCACCCATAACATGTAATTCTAAATTACCATGCTAATAATAATATATTGTAATCATAAAATCCTTTATAAAATCTTTTTTGACATATATGAAAGTACATTAGGATAAAAATAATCTTCTCTTGGGAGAATATATTTTTAATACTAAAACACCATTTTTTGTGAAAATTCATTTTAAATAAAAATAAAAAACAAGCATAATTTTTTTTTCAATTTATGGAAATATAAATATGGAAAAGGAATCGGAAAATAAAATAATTGCTACTATGGAGAAAAATTCACTTTCACCTTTAACATTATGAATAGAACATTTTTTTTCTTTTTTCAAAACGTTTTGTATAAAACACGAAAAGGGATTCAATATTGACGGAATTTTAATGGAATTAAAAATCGAAATATAATAAAAATTACATACATTTTATATAAATGAAAATATAAAATAATATCATAATTATTTACATGTAGGAAAATATTTTTATATTAAATCTTAAAAAAATTTAAAAAATGATTTTTAAATCAATGTGTCACATACCACGTTAAAATAATTGATTAATAAAACACATTAATGAATAAAATGAACAAATATTAAATATCATGATAATAGAGATAATTAATGATCTAACATGTCAATGAGAATATATATACATCTTATAAGAGAGTAAATGAGCATAACAACAAGATATGCTTCAATGAAAGGAGATTTAGATGAATCCCCTATTCGTTAGTTTGACATGTCACATTTATCTTTATCTTCATGAATAATTAAAATTTTTCATTATTTAATTTCATCAAAACCTATTAAAATATTAAATCTAATTTTATTTTATTAATTACAATTCTGTATAAATTTACTTCATTAATTAAGTTTATGTCGGTTGTTTTCACTGTATTCAGATTATGTGTCAAATTGACTATGTTTTTTCTATTATAGACATATGGGAAATTATTAACAATTCTATATAATAATAATAAACAAATAAATTTAATATTTTTACATAAATTTTAATTTTATATCCAATCATAAATTATTGTTATGAACAATTAACCAATGTTACAATCACGGAGAAGGTAGGTTGTACGTACACATTAGTAATGCAACCATTTCTCAATGATACTTATGGAAGGGAGGTAAGTAACACAGTGTTTCTTGAATGATAATTGTATCATAAATAAAAAATTATGGAATCATATATATTTATAAATGGAATTATTGTGTTCTAAAGGGATTCACCACACTTCAACAAGGTGGTAGTCCATATGTTCGTGAAGAGACGATATCAATTTTTTAGTGTGTAAAAATGTAATAAGGAAAATAATATATTCTATTTATAGAAACATATTTATTTAATTAATGACATATAGATTTCATTTATTGGTCATATTTTAAATTAGACCCATCCTTAATAAATTTCATGTAATGTGTGAAAATATCAGATCACTTTGAGGAGTAGGTAGTCTATATGAACATAAATTATGTTATCATATTCCACAAAAATCGAAATCATGGTGGTATGTGTTATATAAAAATTATAGAATAAAGACATCATTTTACAGGGTGGATGTTCACCGTTTATGAAAACAATGATTTCATTATCCATTTGATTTATGTGTCTATAAGAAAAGGTAGATCCCTTAAAAACTATCAGTATATTGAGTATTTTGAGGATATCATATAAGTATGGATTAATAAAAATTTATGGCTGGACAAATAAATAAAACAAATGTGTTCATTGAAAAATGTCACAACTCCTTCATGTAAATCCTTTTAGTTTTCCCCAAATGACAACATTAGTTTTGATTTTGAAAAAGTAGAGGCATCCAGAATGATAGGAAGGATATTAGGAGCTTATTTGATATGGGTTCGACCCATAAAAATGGATTTATATGTGTTAAAACACGAGGGTGTGGTGGTGAGTGCTCAATTATTCACGGGGGAACTACAAAAAAAAAACAACATTTAACAACATTGGTGTTTGTCAATGCTCTAAAAAGTGTTGATAAAAGTCATCATTATCAGCACTAAATAAAAGTTCTGATAAAGATATCCCTTTTCACTAATTTTTTAGAACTGATAATGGGCCCTTTTATCAGTGCTATATTTTTAGCACTGATAAATGGTACACATTATTTGTGTATTATTTTTAGCATAGATAAAGGATACCCTTTATTAGAACATTGTTTTTAGTGTTAAAAAGGGTACCGTTTATTAGTGATATATTTTTATCTCCCTTAAAGGAATCTTTTATCAGTGATTTCTTAACACTGATAAAGGTCCGAATAAATAATATGAAATATGTAAATAAATAAATAAAAATATAAAATAAGTATATTAAGAAATATTAAAAATTTTATTAATTAAATAATTATTGATAAAAATGATTAAATATATAATACTATATATAAAATACAAATACTAATAAATAATATTTATTTAATATATAAATATACGGAAAATAAAAATTAAACAAATTTATGTTAAAAGTAAGTAAATTGAGAAAAAATTAAACATTTTACTATTTATAAGAATATTAACCATGTTAATAAATAATATATATTAAATATATTTTTATATATTAATATTTATAAATATCATTTATATAATACAAATTATTTTTCAAATTATTTACATTAAATAATAATTTTTTAGTGAATAATTGTTTAAACTAAAAATATTTTATTTACAAATACTCACTAATTACATCGACTAATAGATATAATTGAATTTTGATTTATTTAAAAATTTATAAAATATATAACAATGTATTGTATTGATTTCACATATATGTAATTAATGATTTTTTTATACCTATTCCTATACACAAATAATGTTTTCTGTAATTTAATAAATTAAAATTATTTAGTTTATATTTATATTTTAGTATACTTTAATATTTTTAATATGTACTCATATTTATTTAAATATAAATCTATTTTTTAATTGTTTATATTAATCAAACTTATCCAAATTTTCAATATTTAACCCATTTTGAATTATTTTAATTTAATAATTTTTAACATGCAAGAACATAAGATTAAATATTGACTACAAATGTTAAAATATCTTTGTAAAAAAGTTTTTATAAATAAATATATGTATATATACTATTTTTATACATTTGTAATTATAAATAGATAAATTATTTTTCTAAGGAATATATATAATTACAAATATATAATTACAAAACATTAATAATTTTTTTAATTAATTAATATATTTACAATGTTTATATATATATAATTATATAAACACATAAAATGATATAAATCGATATAATTATATAATTATATATAATTTTACAAATATTTATTAAAAAAATGAATTTATATAATTATAAATAAATAATTATATATTCAATTATTTATAAAAATGTTATTTTATAAATATAATTGTTATATATATTATAATTATATATAATAATTATGTATAATAACTATTATTTCTAAGAAATATTATTATTATTTTTTAATATAAGTATATGTATATATCAGTTCTTTTTTAGAGCCAATATAAATAGACATTTATCATTACTATATATGTGCATAGTAAATCAATCATTATCAATGATAAAACCTTATCACTAGTAAATATAGACATTATCAGTGTTTTCTAGAACTCATACATCTCTATTTTTATCAGCGCTTAAAAAAGATGATAAATCTCTATTTTTATCAGAGCTAAAAATGTGTTGATAATGATATATTGTATCAGTTCTTGTAAAAATAACGTTGATAAAAAGGTATCTTTATCAATAATTTTTTTGAAGTGATGATAAAAGTGTCATAATCTAATTTAAGATCCCTAACCATCATGGACTAGTTCAAAATATCGAAATCTCTTCATGGAAGAAACCTATTGCTGATGCTCATAGTGGTCGAATCCATTCTTGAATCTTGTATATAATCAAGTCTCCTGCTACTCCATGGCCTTAATCCTAGTATCATGTGATTCAAGGGTTCTACGTAACCACGACTCAAACAAAATACAAAATTTTTTATATCACTAATTTCCCCTAGTTATACCATAAACGGTATCATCCCACATCTGTGTATCCCAAAAAGTATAGTTCAACTATTCTATAATAAAAAACCCAAAATTCATTTTTTAGATATATTTATGTATCATATTCCTTGATATAATGTGGATCTCCCTTAGAAAATATTTTTACTATGTGACTTAAAATATATCAAAAAAAATATAGGTTCATGTTATTTTACGGTACAATTGGCTAAAAATACCAATATTCCATAACATCTATCTCTTTGAAATCACCAACTATTGAAAAAATCAACCATATAGTGGTCATTATAGTGACTGGTTTCGAATATTTCACTTCAAATCTATTGGATAATGTAATAACTGACATCATTGGGCTATTATAAGATGTCATGTTGTAATTAAAAAAAATTGTTAGTGAGGAGGAACATAAATATAATGTTCTCACCATATATTTGAAAAGTAATAATAGAATATGTTTCACAAAAATGGATGATGAAAGATCTAACACAAGTGAACAACTATTAAATTATTTTTTCATGCAATTTTGGCCTAGGATAATGAGAGCTAAAATATGGTCTAAAATTATAGGATTTATTTAGGATGACTTTGAACTATTTCATTAGTCTTTAGATAGATTTAGGGGTCACTTATGAAATTCAAAAATCCAATTATTCTAATGAATAGGTAAAATCAGATGAGAAAAATAAGATATATATTTGATTTATTATCTTATTTATTTAAATAATTATTCAAAAAAATATAATACTTTCAGTTTTCAATTTCAAAATATTTCAATTTGAATTTAAAAAATATGATATAAATGTTATAAATATAAAAATAAAAGAGTCTTATGGATATAAATACTTGGACTATATTTTATAGGAGAAACTAATATTGAGATAAAATTTAATTAATTTTTATATTGGTTCATGATATTTATTAAAATGTTAAACGATTAGAATGATTAATTTTCAATGAAATCCCTCATCAACATGGTGTTTTATGAAACACAACATTTTCTCATTAAGGGGTTCAAAATAATAGTACATTGTTGATCGAATTTATTTTTATTTGTACTTTAAGATTTATAAACAAATTTCTATAGTGTTTATTTTATTTCAAAAGTAAATTATTTGAAGAAAAAAAATTCTATTATTTAAATTTAAATGAATATTTTATATCATTCGTGAATTAATCTTATAACACATGATTTAACTAATATTAAATTATAAAATATAAAAAATTATAGATATAAACTTAATTGATAAGTTTTAGTAGAATTTATTTTTTAAAAACAAATTGTTCTTCATTGATAAAATCATCACAGCTTTAGAATACCACATCAATTAAATTTTATTAGTTTTGATTTAGTAACTAAAATACATTCAAATTTATCTCTGTATGCTTAATTAAATTTAATTTTATGGTTTACTATCATAAACATAAATTCATCTTTTTTCTCTTAATGGTAATATGATACCCCAATATGTGACCATCTCAATTGTATAACGTAAAAAAAGGATTCATCACAATACCTTACCATGACCTTTTATTTTCATATTTTATAATATTATGAAAAATAATTAACTAAAAAACTCTTGTATGTTAAACTAATGGATATTTTTTTGACCAATATATGCAACAACTTGATCCATAAGAATCCTTCATTGTTCATGTTCAGATATAAATCCTCATCTAATATAGTTATTATTCCGATAAACCTCCTCAAGAATTGATTTTATCCAATTATCTTCCATATCAGCCTCACCAAATAATTTAGTCTCTACATGGGAAAAAATAAGGTTTTTTGAAGATAATTACTCTTTTGAGTTTTCATTGAAACATTCCAACCCCCAATGAAATATTATTCATTAATGTCATCCGATATTGTATTTTGTATAGTTTATAAATATTTATCTATCTTTGAAATGATAACCCACTCATTAATACATCATAAAAATCACTTCATTTCATTCATCATAAATATAATATTAAATATGTTTGTTTTTATTTAATACATCAAAAAATAGATCCTTATTTAACAATTCCTTTTAGTTCCACCCATAATAATTTCTAATTACCATCCATGTTATTCTCACAAAGGGGAGACATTCCCCTATGAAAATGAAAATTTTATGTGTATTTATTTATTTATTGTACAAAAATTAATATTATATGATCCCAGTTGGATATCTTTATTTTATCTCAAATGATTAAATGATTCAATACGATGTTTAATATTTTTTCCCCATCCTCCGCACTCTTTGATTGATTGTTTTGGAGATGTATATTTTCTTTTTTTTATAATCATTATTTCTTTACCATCGGTATATACTTGTGGTAAAAAATTATTTCATAGTAAAATAATTGTCCATAGAATTTATGTATTGTTTAATATTTATATTTAATTTATTTCATTTCAGTATTACCCAGATAATAATTGTTTTCTTGTACATATGGATTCTTTTGATCGAGTTTAGAAATGAGATAATGATAATAAGTAATCAAGTCAAGAATGTATACAACCATCAGGAAAAGGTGATTTAATAAAACTTATTTAATATATTTTTTCATTATTTTATCTACTATTTTTATTTAAATTTCTTTATAAATTTTTGGTAATACTTATTTATATTTTAAATAGATATTTTGGGAATTCTTTTATTTATTTGAATTATCCACAACAAGAAACAGAAGAGATAAAATGATTCTTTCTAATAATGTTACCACACATTAAATTTTAATTTACATTTTTTTGAACTTCCAACAATGCATATTGATTAGAGGTTATTAGCTAAGAAAGATTTCTTGTTGTTGATATACTCTAATCTTTTGACATTCAACAACTAGAAAGGTCTTTCAGCTAATAATATCATGTCAATAAGCAGTGTTGGTTGTTTGATATAGAAATAAAATTTAACCAATGTAACATTGGTAGTCATGAATGTTTTGAGACTTTATGATATCTAAGAATTAGCTATTCCTCAATCTGTTACTTGGTGTGACCGGTATATCCTTAAGTTATTCTTTTTATTTAAATTGACATTAATTTTAGAAAAAAGGACAAATAACATACTCAAACACAAGAAAACAAAAATTTATTATTTTTTTACTTTTGGGAAATGTTCAATAAGTAATTTAAGGCTTGTTAGAACTAGACAAAACTAAATTTTTTGACGTTTTGACCACCTAATACTCAATGTGTCTATTTTAAGTTAAAAATCGATAGTTTAGTTAAAAAAAATGCCAGTCACTCAAAACAAACCAAACATTCTTGTATTTTGTTTATAATTTCATATATAGATTCATAATTCATTTTTGATTTGTATGACTCGGTCTGACATTAAACTGATACATGATGTGATAAGTATATGTAAAAGTGAGTGTTTCCATTTTAAAATGATGTTTTAGTAAAAAAACTAGTGATTTAATCAAAATTGAGAAAACACATTCGTATAGTTTTATTAATTTAGTAAAACTATCGCTAATACATTTTACATATGTATGAATCCGTTCTACGTCAATATGACGCACAGTGTGACAGATATGACTCCACTTGTGTATTGTTATTTAAGAATTACATCAAATTTAGTAAAAAGTGAAACAGGAAAAATCAAAATAGATAAAACACATTCATATTTTTTAATAACTTAAGAAAGTGATCCAAAATTCATTTTTGATGTTTATGAATCAGCCTAACATCAATCCTTTACACAATGTGCTGGGTATGAATCGGTGTGTCCATTATCAGTTTAATGTTCATAGTTTTGTTCAAAAAATTTCACTAACTAAAAACTGAGCAGCCTCACTCTGGTTTTATTAATAATAATAAAAATTTATTCATAATTCTTTTTGGAGGTTTAGGAATCAGAATCATATCAAAAAAAATACACTATGTGATCAGTATGATTCAATGTGTGTGTGTTTTATTAAAATTACATTTTGTTAAAAATTAAAAATAACATACTCAAAATCATGTAAACACATTCATATTGTTCTGATACATTATAAAAAATGATCCATAATATATTTCTAATGTGTAATAATTATCCACACCTCAATATGAACAAGATTTGACCGATATTACTCCCATTGCATCTTTTTATTTAAAAATGACATCAATTTTTGTAAAAATGACAACTCACCTACTAGAAAACATGAAAACACATTATGATTGTTTTTATACTATAGGAAAATAACCCATATGTCATTTTTAAAATTTCAGAATCATTCTCACTTAAATCAAATACATGATGAGTCTATTATGACTCAATTTATCTGTTAGGATATTAAAACAATCATTTTAGTTCAAAATGTTTCACTCATTGAAATAAGAAAAACATTCTTAGATTGCTTTATAATTTATGAAAATGATTCATAATCCATTTTTTATGCATATTAATTTTTATCACATCAAATAGACACATCATATGATTGTTATAGGTCAATGGGTGTGTTTATAGTTGAAAATGACATTTTGGTAAAAAAGAGAGGCAACATACTCAAAATAGAGAAAATACATTCATATTGTTTTGATACATTAAATAAATGATCCTTAAGTCATTTCTAAATTTTAATAATCACCCAAACCTCAATTTTAATCACAATGTGATAAATACGAATTTAGGGGAATTGTTTTCAAAATATATGTTTCATTTTAGTTTTGAACGTGAAAAACTTTTCCAAAACTATGAAAATGTACCAATATTGGTTTTTCGTCATTTAAATTCTATATTCATGCTTTATTTTTAAGATTTCATGCCTTTTTTGTGCTATGGTGTGTTGTTATAGAATAAAACACTGAAACAACACTATGCTATAACAGAACACTTTTGTATGACCTATGATTCGTGATTTTATAAACATTGATAAATGGTCCTTCTTTCGTTATTTTTTAAACCCAGATAATGGTTTATTTTATCAACACTTTTATAAGCGCTAATACATACCATCTATCAGCACATTTTTATCAGTAATAAATTACCATAGATTTTATTCTTTATCTATTAGAAATTTCTTTTCTAACACTGATAGTGGACATTTTTTGATCTATTAATGACAATTTTATAGTAGTGGGGGTAAGACACACATAGCATTTTTTATAATAATTTTTCTACCCAAAAAGTTTTCAACAACAAAGATAATTCTATAAAAAAGTATATACATGAAGTTTTAGGGCCTAAATATTCCTATAAAATGGTTTTTGGATAAGTTTATGTGCTATTTGGTCCTTTATTATTAAATATTAACTAGTATGTAAACACAATTTTACCTTAATTGTTATAAAAATTTTAATTGGTTTCAGTAATATTTTTTGTCTAAATAAAAGTATACTTTTATATTTAATATAAAATATGAAATTTCCAAATATGAAATCCATTTTTCAATATTTCAAACACATAAGTGGCTTAGATTAAAGTAAAATTAATATTGAATGAGGGGTTATATAGTGAGTTTTTAATGAGAAATGATCAAATGTTCGAAATGTATTTATATCCATTATAAAATTTTAATTGATTCAAATAACATTAATTGGATTGGTTGATATATTATTGAAATAATTATAAATTAAAACAATTTAAAATATAATTTATCAATATAAATAAATTAGGTGAATAATGTTTTAAATTTATATTTTTTTCATTCATTATTCACCAAATTTTGAAAGTTCACAGAAAAGAAACAAAAATTCAACCAATGTTAATTTTGATGATATGATTTTAGAAATTAAGTTTATTACTTAAAATAAAATTTATAAAACAATAAAAATTTATTTTCAATATAAGTATTCCATTAAAAAATAGAAAAATATCTTTTTAGAAAAATCAATTCTTAATCATAAAACTAGATTTATTATTATATTTTGTGTATTAAATATATTGGATTAATGTCAAAGAAATTTAAATTGGTGTAATCATAATATATTTAGCTCTATTCAAACCAACCAATATAACATCAATGCCAAAAAGTTCAATTTAAAATAATAATAATAATATAATATTATTAATTTTTATAACTCGGTCTTGCATGCAACACATGATTTCTATGAAAATAATTATTGCGTGTCATTTAACCAATTTAACCAAGAGTCAAATTTAATGTAAAATTACTATCTAATTCATCAATATTAATAAATTCAAAAAATACATATTTTTTCATAACCTCAGATGTTACGTCAATTATGTTCAAAGTGTCTTTATTTTAATTTCAAATAAATTAGAAACCAATGAATTCATTTTATAAGTATGTTTAAATTATAATTTCATAATATAGTAAATCACTTTCATTTACACTATTCCAATGGCTATGTGACAGCTATCATAAAAATATTTATAATACATTGTTTTCCAATAAGACTTGGGTTGTGTGTAACATAAGTAATTAATGGAACTCGATGTTTTATGTAATTAAACATAAACATGGTTTTGTGTGTGATGAAAGATAAACTATGTATTGAGTGTAACAAAATTTAGATAATAATTTAAATTTCTTTGAAGAAATATTTTTTATAAAATTTCATGATGTTACATCCTACCAGGCTTAGAATTAATTTATCCCATGAAATTATTCTTTGTTATCAAATAATTACCAAATATATATTTCCTTCATTGAAACCCACATCATAAAAATATTTAATAAAAAATACATATAAAATCATAAATTGGGTAATATAAATGTCAGTTGATGTTATTCATAACTAGAATTCCACATAGGGAGAACATTGGAGGGAAACTAAAAGATTGATTTGGAAGGGAAATATAATTCTAATGGACTTATAGACAATGACAGAGATCATGGTACAGAGGAAGTCAAAGAAGAAAAAACCACATGCCAAATAGGTGTGTAAAAGGTCATTCCAATCATCATAAAACATGGTAATATGATAATATTTTATTTCAATATTCTTATCCTAGATTTTAATGATTCCTTCATCCAATGTACCAAGAGAATATGTATATATACTTACATTATTATTAGAGACTCATCCATTAATCAATTTCCACCATAGACCCATCTCTTGTTCCAAACAATGAATATCTAAGATTAATTTTGATACCTAAACCAATATAATTAACATCTATGGGATCACATACTCCTTAAAAAGATAACATGATATTCCTACCATATTTTTATTTTAACCAAAACCAAAATGGTTATCACATAGTAAGATAATTCAATAATTCATGTGATGAGATAATACTTTAATCCCTAATGTTAAATAGTTACACCAATGGTGAAAACTAAACCATTCCATAATTATATAAACCTAATGGTCACCAACAACCTTAAAATTATTTCGACACAAGTAGTAGTATTCTTTCTCAAATAAATTTTAAAAATATAATTCAGACATCTATAGGAACTCAATAATTGTTCCCAAGTATAGTCAAATTATTTAGAATATTAAAAGAGGGTTTCATAATATATTGGGATTATGATCAACTGTAAAAAATTAGTGATCTTCTTAGATCTATCATAACATTAGTAGATGACCAAACATGTACTATAAAAGTATAAAATGACATCACCATATATTTTTTCTGCTGATAATGATGATTTCCCCCAAGAGTAACTTTATTCAAACACACATAAGAATAATGTCCCAACCCATTACATAAAATAAATCTTAATATTTGACCATCTATCTATTATATAATTATTAGTTTATTCAAGACTCTTAACCTTATTGTCATAAAAATTATGTTCAAACATACCACACTGGTAACACATTCTAGATCCTAACATAAATTCCATAAAATGTATTTTCCAAAATATTAAACAAGTTTTAGGAATTCTTACAGAATAATTAGTTTTTATAATACATATTTACTTCCACATTGACCATTTCATTCTCTTTTCATCTCATAGAACATAAGTGTCAGCAGAATCCATCTTATATTTATCAGTACGACAAATTATTTTATCATAACTTCTGAATTATTATGAATCAAAATCTCCTCATATAATTATTTTTAGTCCAAAGTAAAATATGTTAATTATTCTTTTAATGTTTCAAATAAAATTTGAAAAATACATGGATAATATTGTGAAACTTGTTTTCCAAATTCAGCAATTGAATTTTCATTTTTTTAATTAATTGTATCAAATGCTTCTCCATCTAAAGAAAAATTACAATTAATAAACATTTCTCATTGAAAATATCCATAAATGTTTCCCATTCAATTTAATCAAGATCAATATTATCACAATTATTCATAACCAAATACCTGTATAGATCAGATTCACATTCCAAATGATAAATGGATGGAGATACCATTAGATGTTCTGAACATCCAATTACTTAAAATATCTTTTTTAGGGAATTGATCCATCCATCAACTACAAGTGGTTCAAATTATCAATTTAATGATTAGGGATTTCGCCTCATCAAATACTCCACAATAGATATGTTCATGGTAAATCAGGTTCCTCTCAATCATGTATACCATCACTATTTATATATTGTTTCAAATGATCTATATCCATGGTAAATTTTATTACTTCAATCCCAACCATCTTCATATGATGATTAAGATGGATATTTATATTCTGGTTCATTACTATTATAGCTTTCTTTATTCCTATGAAAAAATCCATACTGAAAAAACATTCCCTAAAGAAATAAAAATGGAAATATTGAAATGATAAATCATATCATCAAATCCATAATGTAAAATCATTTAAGGTAATTCCACTAATAATAAGATATACTATAAATCTATATAAATATTTACTTTTTTCCAACTATAAGTAATCAAAATTAAAAATTACATAATCTTGAGTTTTATCCAAGAATTTTAATTTATTTCATATTTAAGATATTTTTAGGTTTAGTGTTTTTGATATTTTATCCATAAATCATATATGAAAAAACTATAAAATGTAATGTTTCCACTTTAGTAAAATATAAATTTTTCAGAAATATAAAACATTTAAAGTAAGTGATGATTTATGTTAACAAAAAGATCCATGACTTACAAATTTAATTCTTCCTTTCCCATACCCATATTTAATCCCTGTGAAACAATTTGCAAAACATTGTAGGAGAACAAAATATGATCAAGGTATATATAAAGAAAACAAAATTTAGTATGGAAGAAACCTGATAAATAATATAATGGTTACCTTCATCTTAAGTTTCTTTTGAGAATACTCAATAAAACATTTTCAAATGAATAAAAAACATAATTTTCTCACAAATGAAATCTTTAAAAACCATATCATGTAACTAAAACTCTTTTAGGTGACTTAGATCCTCATATACAAAAATCCATCTCAAACCCATTTTAAATGTAACAACCATAAATCCAACTTCCACCATTATCATTATCCTGGGAATTAGAGATTTATAATGGTTATCAACATTCGTATAATCTATATAGGGATTACCTAAGATCTATAATGGATTTCAACCCTACATATAAGATATATCATGCTTACCTATTTCCCATGGGCTATAATGGGGTTCAACCCCTTGTATAAGCTATATTGAGATCACATATGAGCTATAATGGGGATCAACCATTCACATAAGCTATATCGGGATCAACTGTTTCCTATAATTCTCAAGTAACATATCACGTTTAAAACGGTATCATCAAAAAACACCTTAAAAATATTTTTAAACCCATATTAAAACCTATTTAGAAAAAAATTATATTTTCTTTTGAGAACCCATTTTCTATACCAAAACACCCACTTCATTGAATAAAATTCAATACTGAAATACCCAAAAAGATAAATTTTTCATTCCATTTAATGAAAACATGAAATATTTCATAGGAAATGAAAAATAATATAATGACCATAGTGGCGAAAAATTAATTTTCCCTACATATGATAAGAATAAAACATTCTTCTTGAAATTTGTCAAAACCTTCATAATGAAACACTTAAAAGATTCCTTTTTGAAAAAACGGGATGCAATTTTTAATACAAATAAATGTTCCTTTATAAACGTTTTATATTTGAAAAAATATAAAATAATATCTTCCTCTATTTACATAGAGGAAGATATTTTGACGTTAATCATTAAACCATTTAAAATGACATTTCTATAAAAAAGTTTCTCATACATCTTTTAAATATTTGAATCATAAAAATAAAAAATGAATAACATTAAAAAAACATTATATATCATTACAATATATAATTTTACTGATATTACATTTCAAAAGGTCTGTATGTTAACATTATAATAGAATAAAGGTGCTTATCCTCAAGATATTCCAAAATAAAAAGAGATTGAGGAAAAATCTCTTACCTTGAGAATGACTTTTCATATGTATATTTATATTCATTAATAATAAAATTATGTTAATTATTTATATTATTTATAAAAATTTTCAATTTTATAGATAATTTTATTTCACATAATACAATTTTTATACAATTACGTAATTAATTATGTTTACATCATATGTTTTTACAATATTCATCATAAATGTCAAAACGACAATGTTTGGTCAACTATAGTCAAATGGGTCATTGTTAAAAAAATATCCAACATAATGATCATGAAATAATTACCATATTTTTAAATTAAATTTACCTTTAAAACCTATCATAAATTATGATCATGAATTATGAACAAATGTTACAATCATGGAGACAGTGGGTTTTGTGTACAAATGGGTAACGTTCTCATCCTTCAATGATCATTATGGATGGAACATAAGTAACATTTATATGTAAATAATTTTAATTATATAGTAAATACTATATTAATTAATAATATTTACTTTTATATATATTTATTGGGATTTAAATGTAATCAAATTTCTTTTAGGAGAAGTTAGTCCACACATCCATGAACGACATTATAACATTTTAAGTGTGGGAAAACATAATATAGAAAATAATATATTATATATATTCAAAGGAAGTTATGTCATGAATATAATATATATTTCATTTATATAGGATATTTTTTATTAAAAAAATACTTAATTCTTTCTAGATAACGTGTGACCACGTCTCATCGCTTTAAGGAGGCTGTTGTCCACACATCCACTTACAATGTAATCGTATTCCAACAAATGTAAATCAGGATTGTATGAGTTATTAATTAATTAAATAAGTATAAATAAATAATTTATATCATATATATCATATGAATATAGTATTTTCATCATAATTTCCAACTATGAGATGAGGTAGAATACAAATAAATGACATTATTTTGTGATGTGATTGTTAGTTATACACAAAAATGATGATTTTGTTTTAGATTTTGTGGAAGTTTATATAGGTGTAGCTATGAATCTTAACATAACAACATCTAATTATATTTAGTACACTATGAAAATTATATAATCAAGGGATATGAAGAATTGTAGGGGTGTATAATGAAATAGAAAAAAATTGTTTTATGAGAAATGATACTTTTTATCCTGGTAAATCCTTTTAGTTTATGAAAAAAGTAACACATCAGTCTTCTATCTACCAAATGTGGTGATTTTATGATGAAAGTATGAATATTTAGAGATTATTTTTATTTTTTTCAATAGAGTCATTATATTTTAAAACATTAACATTATATAATATTTACAGAATATAGAAAACTTTTTACAAACACACTCCCAATAACGTTACGAGTCAAGTTCCTTTTGAATCCAAGAAACATAAAAACTAATAAAAAATAAGATAAATTGTCTACCACTTGGTTCTTCTTGACTAGTACCCTTTTTAAAAAAATAAAACATGATGCATCTTTTCATATCCTAGGGAAGGTAACATAAAAAATTGTTGATCTCAAATAACCTGTAAGGGTAAATAAGTGTGAATTGTTAGAATAATCAGTAGAACAATGTATAAGATCATGATCATGAAAATAGAAGATTATACCATTCATATCATATATCTTATATATGAATCATGGCATAATGTTTGGAACATTATAAGACATGAATAATAAGGATATAAAGAACATAATCTATTAAAGTATAATATAAAAAGAAAATAAGGAATTATGGCAGGCACAAAAGAATAAATAATATGACTTCTATAATAACCATGGAAAATTTGTCAATTCCATCTTAATAGTATAGTTTCACTCCCCATACCATCATTATTGTCATGGTTCACTCATATGTCCATCTTAGTTGTATGAGTTCACCCCTCATATAATATTGGTAGTCATTGTTCACTCTCGTGGACATATTTATAGTCAAGCATACTTCCCAAGACCATCTTAGTATCTCTCATGAGATATAAATATTTACCCAATTCATTAGAGTGTGATATAGGCCCCACATATCTCATAGTGAAATCATACATACACATCACATAGGATCATAAATAATCATATCATAAACCCTTGAATGAAATGGGTATTATAAAAATGTAATCATATAATAACATGTGGAAAGATAATGGTGTAATGATCATTTTATTATAAATAATCCCTTTAAAAATAATCCAATTTCAAAAATAGATATAAAATGAATGAGAAATATGTTTCAAAAAAATAACTCATTAAGGTGAAACGAGTTTCATCAAAATCATTCCATAAAAACATAATCCATTAAGTAAAATTATATGAATGGAAATGTTTAATAATTCCCCAACAATGTAATGAGTAAAAAAAATAGATGTTATATTAGATGAGAAATAATTTTGAATGATCTATAAAAAAAATTTGATGAGAAAAATAAAATTTCTGCATTTAAAATTCTTTTTACAAAAAAAGTCCTTTTAAAAACATTTATCTTTTAAAATAGATTTTAAAATATGTAATCGAATAAATAAAACCTATAAAACTTTTTTTTTAAACGTTTTTCTTAGAAAATTTTTTGAAAATTACATTTGAAAACCTTTTTTAAAAGAATGGTTTTTGAAAAAACAATTTGATTTCCAACCGGAGAGAGATGGTTATATTTAACATTTAAATGTTATCATTAATAAAAAATAGTGGAAAATTGTACTAGTACATGGATATATCATGAATAAACAAATTATAAGAAAAATCATGAGTTTTTATGATAAATGGATCATAATATTTAATAAAAAATAATTATAAAACTAAATAATCTTTAAAAGCACTGATATTGTCTAAATAAACACTTATAACACAATAAATTTAGATAAAACTATCCATGTATGAAAATGAAATTAAATAAAGCATAAAATATAATAAAAATAACAATTTTAGTGATATTACATTTACAATGGAATTATATAGACCTCTAAAAATAATTTAGGTGCATAAATAAACACGAGTCTCAAAGAAGGAAAATTGAGACAAATCAATTTTACCGGTTTTGTAACTTTTGAAATAGAAACTACCAAAAATAAATATAATAAAATGGATATGTTAACAACCATAAATATATTTAAAAAATATTTAGAATACTATTATGGTTAGTGAATACACCACACAAGAGGATATAGTGGAAAACATTGTATGTATCTCACAGAAATAAAATGTGAGATGAAATCCCCTTACCTTTTATCTTGACTATCATCATACAAATTCACACCCCCTGTATAAAAAATAAAAATTTATTTTAAATATTTTACATAAAAATATTATTATATATATTACCATGTATGGTTTTATCATGACCTTAAATTACTTGAGTTTTAACAATCTTTTGTTGAGGTTTCACTTGGGCTAATATTTTCTGTTTTAATCGCATGTGTCTTAATTTTTTGTTTCATTGGAACTTATAAGTAAATCATGATTACAAAATTTAAACCAGGATATAAATATATTTCATAATAATTATATTTTTATTATAATAATCTATAGAATATATATGTATGAAATATGATACATTGTTCATGAGATGACAAGTGGTACGTATTCATGAACGTTGTTTCCATTTTTATTGTCATATAAAAATAAATAATGATAATTAAATTTATTTATATATGTATATAATTCAATTATAGTTGTATATATATTTATATATATCGAGTAATTTCACTAATCCCATCCTTAACAAATTCAATGTAGTGTGTGAACAAATTACATCGCATTGAAGGGGCGGTAGTCCACACTTCCTCAAATGAAATTATCCCATTTAAACAAAATCAGAATTAAAAAATATATGTGTTGTAAAGGTAATAAAGGATATTAAATACAAAATATATATAATATATAATATATATAAATTTAACTTCCATCATAATTTCCACCATTATAGGTGGTAAAGGAAATAATGAACAATTGTCTTTTATTGAGGTGGTAGTTCGTCGTACACGTACACAATATGATTGTTACCAGTTAGATATAGGTGTGTGATAGAGTAGGTCAAAAAATTAGTATAAAAAATATTTTATAATTAGGATAATTTTTTTTTATACAATCATCAAATAAATATATTTTTTGGGGTGGATAAAGAAAATAAAATACAGGACCTTGATATAAGATGTTACCTCTTATTCGGGTAAATCTGTTTTGTTTGTGCAAAAACGATTTCTTGGATAGCATTAATCCTGTAGGAAGTACTCTAGGAGTAAATTAAATATTTTTAAAAGTTTATTGGATATATATTGGCTGAAATTAATAGGTTTTAAATGTTTTATGAAGTGGGAGTGGTGGTGTCCTTTTATAGGGAATAAAAACGACTCACATGGAATTTCTGAAAACAAGTTAGGTGTACACTTGTTCATAACTAAATAAAGTCATAACAAAAAAAATAGATAAATAATGTATGGGTTATGGACAAACTATGTCAATAAATGGGTTTTAAACATGTTTCTAGTTCCTTTGGGCCTTATGATTACGGTTTAGCCCCTAATTAATCATAATTTGACCTTAATCGTTTTGATTAATTTTAATAACTTTTACTAATAATTTTGGTCAAAAAATTAAATGATATAATTAGAAAAAATATATTTTACTGATTAAAATTTTATATATAAAATATTATTAATTAAATTCATATTAGGTGGAAAATTATGATTAGTGCCAATCCCACAGATGGGACGAAACAAGTGGTTTTCAACGTAAAAAACAAGGTCAAAAAATTATTGTGATTTTATATTCATCTTCAAGATGAAATTGATTCTAATGACCAAAATTGTATTAATATATTTATAATTTATCTAATACTACCTTAAAACAAATTTTAAATATAACTCAACTTTAATAATTATTTAAATTTAAATACTATTTTTAATTCAAAAAAGAATTCTTACTATTCATCACAAATTGATGTTTCCATGAAAAAACATAATAAAATCCCCATAAGATAATTTAGGAATTACAAATTAAAAAATTTATTTTATTTTTTCAAATTCACTTCTAATATGTGTCAAATATTAATGTTATTATTTTTCTTAAAATGAATTTAAAAGATGTTCATTCGTGGAAACAATATTTCAAAACATAAATTGATTACCAAAATTCATATATTTCATTATAAATATGATATATTTATACATGAAAATTATAAAAATATTTTAAATGTATTTAATACGATTCATATAACTATTTTTAATATTTAGCTTAAAATTATCTCGTTTAAATAATTATAACAACAAAATGATGTTTTGTATAATCATTGGTTGTTCATGTAACATACACTATGTTGGTGTTGTGTGTAACATACAAAAATTCATTGTTTCATGTAACGTATTTCAATTTTTTTTCCATTTAACTATTCCATGTTTGTGTACTATGAAAGAAATCATTGATTAGTGCTTTTCAAGACATGAAAGAAATTTTAATTTATTTAGAATGAAGGCCCATAGAAACTCAGGGTAATACATTATAAACCCCTTAAAATGAATTTATCACTCGAAATTCCTGGCTTGGATAAAAAATGAAGATACTTCAGTTTCATCATATCCCCAAGTTCTCATATAGCTCCCTCTAACTGGTGATTTTACCAAAAAATCATTGACCAGTTCAGTGTTCTTGTTTCGTATAATATTCATTGATCCATGCAGAATTCGAGTTGGTTGTTTTTCATAGGATAGATCATGCTCTAACAGTAATACCTATGAGTTCAGTACATGTTAAGGGTCAGGTATTTACTTACTTATCATATATACATGGATCAGATCATGTACCTGATCGATATTTTTAGGAATTTTCCATGGATATGCAATTTCCTGGATATGATGAATAATTTCAAAGGGACTGATATACCTAATTCATAGTTTCCGATTATTCCTCAAACTAATAAGTTTCATCCAAGGTGAGATTCAAAGAAACAACACTTTTATAACTTCGAGTTCTTGATCACACTGATTGTTATGTGTATATGTTTTCTTCCATATTTGAGATGTGCTTATATGTTGTTGAATGGTTCTAATCTTCTTGACCAATTATTTAATGATCTTATGTCCCAGTAGCTATCATTATTCAACCTCATCCTAGTAATTTGTTTATCAACATTTCATGACATATTTTTCTTCATAAGGAGCGATCTTAATTCTTGAGTGAAATCTATTGTTGGAAGAAAACACCACAAGATGAAGGCGTTGATCCCAAACTCCTTTGAAATCAGGGGAACATGATATCAACATATCCTCTATGTTTTGAATTATTATATCAGACTATCCATATGATTCATGATGATATGTATTTATAAAACTCAATTATATGTCATGTTCTTGCTGAATACTTTTCCTGAACATTGATGTAAGCCTTAAATCCTGATATTATATAGTATAATGTGGAAGACAATGTAACCTTATCACTTTCTTAATGTATATCATGGAAAGGTGAGCCAGAGGGATGTTTTATTTGATAGTGATGAGGTGTGTTGACTTAGTAAGGTGATTGAATACCACCCAAAAAGCATTAAACCATTTAGAGGTTTTTCATAGTCCAAAGAAAAAAATCCATAGTGAAATTATCCTCTTTCCATTTTGGTATGGGAAGTATATGGAACACTCTCTTTGATATTTGTCATTGTGATTTAATTTTTTGGTATAACACGAAGTGAGATACAAACTCTTTGATATATCTATTAATTAAATCACAGCAGATGTATTCTTACATGTCCCTATACATCTTCATACTTCAAGGATGAATAGAAAATGAAGAACCATGAGCTTCCTCTATCAGATCATTCATCAAATCTGGTATGTTAAGGATGTCAGACATGGTTACTGAACGTTATAATTCCATATTGATCCTGGTTAAACTCAAGAACAAATTTTAATTTCTTTTGAATCTCTACATTATTTTTCTATGCCTCTTTAATCATCACATGGATAGTGGGTTTAAAATTCATTTGAGAATGATTTTATTTTTGAACTTCCTTCAGGATTTCAAGATCCATCCTATGAAAATACAAAAATACTATTTGTTTTTTATCCTCATCATGGATAAGATATCATGATACTTCAGACATAAAGTATCTTCCACATTGATCACTTTCCTAGGGTGGTAATGTATTGACCAATCTTAATACTTTATCAACTATAACTATCTTCTATAGCACATGTTCAACTCCGTCTATGTTAATATATATTTATTACTATTATGACTAGTATATATATCACAGTTTTTCAATAAATATAATTCCATTATATATATAATGAAAAAAATTACCACTTATAAATCCAAATCATTATTTGGTTAATTTTTCTGTTGAATATTAATCTACCTTGAGGCATAAGCGATAACCATGTTATTCTACATCAAAAGCATCACTAACCCTTCATGGATGCACTTTTATTGATTAAAAATACTTCTAAACTATAGGGGAATATAATAGAAGGTTCACTGACTACCCTTATTTTAATTTCCTTGAAAATTTCTATCCAGAGGAACATTACACCCTTCCAAGTTAACTTGGTCATAGGATTATATAGGCTGGAAAATTTTTCTAAAAAATGTTAGTAAATTCCTACTAAACTAAGAATGATATAAATATTGGTCATTATGGTTGGTCTAGGAAAATATTCAACATCTACCATCTTTGATGGATATACTACTATAAAATCTCTTGTCATTATTTGACCCAAAAATGAAACCATTTTCATCCAAAATTCACACTATTAAAAATTTATTAAAAAAATTACATCCTTATAGACTTTAGTATAATTTTCCTGAGGCCATTATGAATTTATTTGATCATTGAATAGAATATAATATCATCTATAAAGAATACCAAAAACTGGTCGAGGTAATCTCAAAAGACACAATTCATTAAATCAATGAAGATAACAGGGGTATCAGTAAGACCAAAAGGAATAACTATATTTTAATAGTATACATACCTTGTACATAATGATGTCTTCGGCCTATCCTCTTTCATGACCCTCAATTGTTGATTTCCAAGACGAATTAAAATCTGGAAATAGTATTATTCTCTACACATTTGATCAAACATGTCATCAATACAAGGAAGAGGATACTTGTTCTTGATTGTGGTCTTGTTCAAATATAGATAATACATTCATACTTTCATTGAACAATCATTCATTTTCATTAAAATAATGGGTGAACCCCAAGGTGACACACTTGCCTGAATGAATCCCTTATCATGTTTTTCTTGGAGATACTTATTCAATTCATGAAACTCAATCAAATTCAGTCTATAATGATTCTTTGAAATTTTTTTCGAACTAGTTATGAGTTATTTTCGAACATAACTTCTTGTTTTGGTGGAATACTATGAAAATAATCTAGAAATACATCCAAAAAATATGGAACAATAGGCATATCATCGATGCAGATTTTCTCCCCAACTATTTGAGAAAAGAAACCCTTTTAAATTAGAATTAATACCCATAGAGTGGATGTAATCTCCATAAAAGTATAATTCTTATCTTTACATTGATGGATGATCATATGAGGGTTTGAAATATCAATCATAACTTCCCTTCCTTTAATATTGATGTGGGATTTATGTAGAGAAATAAAATAAATGCCTAAGATGACATAATATTCAACCAAAGTAATAATGACATGATTTTCCAGAAGCACATTCCCACAGACATCAAATGGATATGAATCATAGACTTGGAATTCAATAATCATACCATTTTGGGGTTTCACTACTAATTCAACATCAAATATGTTTGTTGGAATATTAACACCCTTATAAAATTAATTATATTTTAAATAATGGATAGATCCAAAATAAAATATGAAATGTGTAGTTATATAGTGGATGGGGAGTATACCTTTTCAGTAAGTCGTTGTCTCACCCCCATCAAAAATAGATATATAATGGTATTTAACCTTTTCTATCACCTTAAGAGGCTATTGATGTTGATCATGATCACCTATCCTTGGGTTGTGTAGTGGTTATTATAATGCTCTTTCTCCTTAAACTTGTAGCACTGAATCATGGGAGGTTCATTCTGTGTTGGTTCTTCCCCATTCACAATGTTGGCTAAATTATTTTAATAAATTTAGAAACCAAATGCATGATGGCCTTCCACTTCCACACATAAAATAGTTTTTTACCACATAAGGAAATTTCTTCAATGCTTCTTTCCCACACATAGAGAATAATGGGAAGATCATTTTCTTCACTCCATGGTTTTTAGAGTTTTCTTTATACTACATCTTCCTTTTAATTTCAAAACCATGAGGATGATAGATAACCCCAACCATTATTTCAACATTTATTTCACAAAAAACCATCTCTTTATGTATAATAATGTATATTATGAACAGAACAATTATATGACATTTATTTATTCCAATGAATAACCTATCAACTTTACATTTGGGTTGGATGATAATTCATGAAGCATACCACACATGTCGTGTGATGTTTTCCTTGAAGGTACCTACAGACTAATAATCCCTTTGATTCAACTCCAGAAAATATTTATTCATCTTTGTATAAAGAATTAGAGGAATGTACATATCAAAAAATATGTTTTTGAACTCATCCCAATCCATGAATTCCATCTCATCTCATTTTCTCATATTCTTGATCAGCATCCTTTACTAGTATATTTATCCTTCTAAATAATAATTATCCAAAAAACATTCTCATGTCCCAAACACTAGATAATGTTAAATATATTTTTAGTGGTACTTGATCATTTTTCAGAAACAAGTGGATCATAATACCCTCTAAAAGAAGGTAAATGCTTCCTCCTAATAGAATAAATATAATGTTATTCCCTTATTTCCTCGTTGGGAAGTTCACAATGATTCCTAGAATTAAGAGGATGTGTGAGGATAATAATGTTGTTTTTCATTCCAAATCTGATAGCATTCGGTTTCTCAAGGGGAAAATCCTTGCATTGTACCTCACAATCACCATTATCATGTCTCCTACAGTTTCAAGCTGTTGACTAAAACTGAAAAATCATTGAGTGAGAAACATTTATCATATTGATGAAAATCATGATCATGGAAAATAATTTATAATATGTATATGTTATGAAACCTTCCTTAATTTATGACACATTTGGTTTATCATAGGTTATTCATTGACATCTACTATTTAAATCGTTTATAATGGTTCCTGAAGAGTGTGTGAATTCCAAAAGAATATCTCTTGCGAGTGTCAAACTAGGTTTTCAACAAGGCCCATTATTGTGTACCATATTATCTTGTGTCAGGCCCATAACATCTTATCATATTTGTTACCCCTATGTTCATTTTTTCACGAGCCACATCCACTTTTAGAATCCAGACAAGGATGCATTAATATGAAACCACAAAATCTATCCTTTACCAAAATTCCTGGACATTATTTTATAATTATTCTTAACCTTATACATATTCCTAAACATGTCCTTAGGGTTATCAGTACGATTTTCTGATTTTATATTTTAATGGTTAACTAATCCTCTACTCCGATTCCAACTATAGAAAATCTCTCTTTTCAATGATTAACATTACATAACAATTGAAGAATACATAAAACATTATAAAAATAGGCACCAAAATACAATACTATTCTAGATCATTTGAAAACATAGAAACATAAAAACTTATACATAACTGAGTTTCATTATCTTACACCAGGCTCTTCTTTACTTGAAACATTCTTAGACACATCCAATATAATACATATCTTCATAACCTATGGAAGGAAACCTAAAACGGGGTCGAGATAAAATATTTAGTAAGTTAAATAGGATATATGTGTAACCAAAATCAAGAGAATAAGGGTATGTGAACCTGATCATGAAAACATATGATAATACCATGTATATCAAATACCATATATATAAACCATGGAGTAAACCATGTATGTTCAATAGAGATGAATCATAAAAAAATAATGAACATAATCCATGAAATCATATTATAGGAATAGAACATTGAATTGTGGAAGACCCATAATCTTCTATAATATTATTTCAATAGTATCCTTGGAATCAATTCTTGTAATATCTTGTTAATATAGGATCACTCTCCATACCATCTTGGGAGTAACCGTTAACTCACATGACTATCTTAGAATAATGAGTTCAATACACATATCATATTGGTAGTAAGGGATCACTCCCATTGACATCATAGTAGGCAAGGTTCATTTGCACCACCATATTAGTTTATCTCATGAGATAAAAATCATTATCTTATGTATTAAAGGGATCTATAGGTCTCAACTCTCTCAAAGGGAAATCATCCATTCATGTTCCACTAGATCATAAATAATAATATCATATACCATAACATATAATGGGTATTATAAACATGTAGCCATATAATATCCTTCCGAAATACGTAGGTTTTATAATCATTTAATTGAAAACGTAACTATTTAAAAGAATTGGGTTTCAACAACATATAACCTATGAATGTGAAATGGGATTTTAAAACATATAAAATGTGAAAGATAAACAGGTTTGATCATGATCCTTCCATAAAAACATAAAACATTAAGAGATAGAATATGGATGGAAACATTGAATAAGTTTCCCATAAAGGGATCTGTAACACCAATATATTTAATCTTTTATGTGAAATATTTTTTAAAGATCTTTTAAAAAACATTCTTGAGGAAAATATATTTTCTGGATTGAAAATTTATTTTTATAAAATTAAAGATTTTTGAAATCCTTTTATTTTAAAATATATTTGAAAAATTATAATTTTTTAATTTAAAACTATAAAATATGTTTAAAATAGTTTTCTATGAAATTCAGATTCAATGTTCTTACAAAAACAATTTTGATTTTTTTTAAAACAATAGATTATTGACTGGAGATAGAGTCTGACAGATTTTCCATAAAAATATAATATTAAGTACAAAAGAGAGGGAAATGGTACTAATACATGGATATATCATGAATAATTAGAGGATAAAGAATCCCATGAGTGTTCTTGAGAGATTACTCAAAAAAAATCATCAAAATAAGCATAAATTAAAAAACCTTGAAAAGCGATGAGATTATCTCAGTAAACTCTTATAACATGGTTATAAGGGACAATGTTATTCGTGAATGAAAAGGAAATTAAATTAATCCTAAAATAACATGAAAATAAATAATTTCATGAAATAAAATATCAAATAGATGTATATACACCTCAAAAAATAATTTAGTTTAATAACAAAACATGAGTCTCAAAGAAAGAAAATAGAAAACAAACTATTTTATCCATTTTGTAACTTTTGAAACATAAACCCCATGAAGGAATGATCATAAAATGGATATGTGAAAGCCAATAAATAAAAATATAAGATAAATAACATTCAATCATGGTCTGAACAAACAATAGAAAAATGTAAAGAGTGGTGAACGTAGCATGTATCTCGTAGAAATTAAAATTGGGATGAAATCCATTTTTTGTATCTTGACTCTCATCATACTTGATCAAACCACCTATATAATAAATATAAATTTATTATGATTATTTTATAGAACCATATACTTATATATTGTACCAAATATAGTTTTATCATGACCTTATATTACACTCTTGTTATCAATCCTCTATTAATGTTTCACTTTGGGTAATATTCGCTTTGTTCATTGCATGTGTCTTAATTTGTAATATAATTTTTTCTTATACTTATATCATGATTATATAATTAAAACCATGATATATATATATATATATATATGATTTATATTAATTATATTGTTATTATTATTATATATATAATATATATGTATGAAATGTAATACACTATTCCTGGAGATGGTATGTTTTATATACGCGTGAATGTTGTTTCTATTTTCATTCTTGTTTTGAAAGAATGAAAGAAAACAACATATATGAATATTTATATATATATATAATATAATTAATTTATAATTTAAATGTTACATGTATCATATAATTTCACTAAACCCCTTCTTAATACATTCCATGTAGTGTGTGAATGAATCATGTCACATTGAGGAGGAAATGGTCTGCAATTTCTCAAATGAAATTATCATATTTACCCCAAATGGAGAGTAAATATATATGTGTTTTAGAAGTAATAAAATATATTAAAGACATAATAAATATAATATATAACATATATAAAAATATTTTACGTAATAATTTCCTCATGAGATGTGGTAAAGGAAAAAAATGAAAAATCATCGTTTGGTGATGCGGTAGTACTCAGTACACATACACAGTATGTTTGTTACCCATTAGATGGAGGTGTGTGTATATTTTGGTAAGAAATAGTTTAAAAATACACTAGTATATTTAGGTTATTTTTGTTGTTATCAAATCATGGAATAATGATATTTGAGTGTCTGCAGAAAGAAAATATAATATGGGGGCTTGATAGAAGACATTACCTCTAAATTGGGTAACTCCTTTTGATTTGTGCCAAAAATATTACTTGGATTAATTTCTACCCAAATAGAGACATCATGGAAGTAATGAAGGATTTTTAATGTGTATTGGGAAGACATTTTCCTAACTTAATATGTTTATGTAGTGTTAGGATGTGGTATAGGTGGTGGAATTTTATTTGGATGGAAAAGGAAACCTTTGGGATTTTGTATAACAAGTTATGTTTACACATGTTCTTACATAAAAATAGTCATACCAAATAAATGTAAACAAATAATGGAAGGTTTATGGCCGATATATTTCAAGATAATTGGTTTTAGACAAGTTTCTATGTCATTTTCTCCCTTAAGATTAAGGTTTAGTCCCTAATTATAATTCACATGACATTAATCGCTTCATTAATTTTAATCAATTTTACTAAGATAAGTAATAATAAATTATCTTGGTCTAATTAGGCATTGAAAATTATAATTATTAAAATGGTGTATGTTTTTTTGAAATAAATACCACATATATAGAAAAATTTCAATTAATGCTAATCCTGTGGATGGGATAAAATAATTGGGTTTTTATGTAGAAAGATGTTGAAAAAGTGTATTAGGTTTTTATATTTAATTTCAAAGTGAAATTTTTTATAATGAAATAAATTATATTAATAAATTTATATTTGATAAAATTTGACCTTAAATTAAAAATAAATTATAATTTAACAATAATAATTATTTAAATAGAAAATAAATTTATCACTAAAAAGCATAATTAATCACTATTCATCAAAAATAATTTTTCGTAGAAAATTAACAACAATTCACCCTAAGATAATTTTGGGACTATAAATAAAAAAATTATTTTATCAATTTTTTTTCTCTATGTTTCAAAAATTAATTTTATTATTTTTCAGAGGACAGTAATAGAAATTAATTCAATTAAACTTTATTTTAAAACGTAGATAGACTTTACCAAAAATCATATCTTTAATTATCAATATGTTTTACATATATTAATAAATTGTAAGAATATATTTTAAAAGTAATTATTACAATTCCTATAACTAACATTAACATCTATATTAAAATTAACTCATTAAAATAATTATAACAATAAAATTATGTTTCATAGAAATATCATTGTTTTGTATAAATATTCTATGTAGGTGTAGTGAAACAACTCCCATTCCATGGAGCTCTCTAAATTAGAATTTTATAGTCCCTTTTTAAACAACTAGAAGGTAGCTAGTGGAAGTTGGGGATGATCCCATCAGAAAATAAGGAAAAATTAGAGTACAAATCAAGTTGGTGAGTCTTTATTGGTTTTCTAGAAATAATTGGGGAAGGGAATAAAAAAAATTGAAATTTTTTGTGAAAATTAAAATAAAAAAATAAATGAAAGAAAAACCATAAAAAATGTGTCGGGGTTTCAAGCTAATTAGGTTATATTGGGAATTTCATTATACAGTATTTCAGATCATATATGAAAATAATCTACCACAAGGATTCAATTTTATCACAAAATATTGGTCTGAAAATGAGTTATTGAGTATTAAAAAATTCAATTTCCTAGTTAGGTGATTAATCCTTTCAATATAGATTAATTTGTCATCCCCTAAAACAGTGGTGGTGGGTTCCCGTAATAGTCACGAGTTCATCCACTATAATGCATTTAGTGTTCTCCATTGGAATGAATCTTGGTCCGATATGATACCAATCGTGATATTAGAATTTAAGTCTATAATGTAATTTAAAACCAAATTTATAATAAAATCAGTAATTCATAAATTAAAAAGAAATTAAAATATAATCTTATTACAACCCCAACACATGGAGATTGGCCTATTATAATGAAGTCCACCGTTTTTGGATTTATTTGAAACTCAATCCCTACCATGGATATGAGGGGAATAGTGTAAATATAAGAATGACATGAAAATGAAATTTAAACTAGGAAATAATACTCAAAATTTTCTCTGAGGGAGGTTCAAATTCACCAGTGGAAACACCTTCCACATGATTTCCATCCTTGAACAAGGAGGTCTACCCTCTTATTTATTGAATTTAAAAATACACAGTGTCTACTAAAAAGTACACAGTGCTTACTCAGTTCATCTCGGTTTGGCCTTTTTTACTCCTCCAGTAGGTGACCCACCACATTGCTCCAGAACCTTGAATGCATCATTGATCGGTTGGCGGGGTGCATGACATGTTGCACCGCCCAACATGGTGTGTATTATAAATTTCACCCATCAACCACATCTAGAAGGAGGACATGACATGTGAATGGGAAGTACATGACATGTAGTCTCTATACAACTACATAGGCATGAAATCGGTCTCGCCGAACGATGTCTAGTAAAAGGTACACGACCTATGCTTACAAGTACACACCTTGTATATGTCATCTTTTTCTATCAATGTTCTCATTAATGACTTTTTCTAGAGAATAACTTAAAATCATCATGATCACTAAAATAAATCATTTTATCTACAATACATAATGTATCATGTGAATATATGTTTTTAAACATAATATAATATATTAAATTGTGTATACAAATTTGGCACATCATAGTCCACCACACATAGTCATTATGATTTATTTTATGCAAAATCTAAAAATATAATTAACAATAATCCATACTCTAAAAAGAGAAGCCTTCAACTAATTATACTTATTAATTATATAGATATAGTATATTATTTTAAAAGGATCAAAACATATTTCAAAACCAAATGCATTATAATCATTCTTCATTTATAATTCAATTAAATATTTGCATCCTCCATTATTCACATTGTTTAAATTTTCCTGAATACACATTCCACAAGATGATTTACCTCACATTAAAATACCAAACTCATCCCTCAAGATCATTTTATCATATGTATTCTCAATCTAAACTATACACACTCTATCCATAAGCTTAAAAGTATTATCATTATCTACCTTAGAAATAAAATCACAAATATAATGAGGTTATTCAATAAGGTTTCAAATTATTCTCAGGGATTGGGTTGCTAAGTATTGATGTGAAAAAAATCTCAGAAGATTGAAAAAGGGGGATGAAATCTTCAATAAAAAATCATGATATTCAAAACTAAATTTCATTGAATATTCCACAAAAATATCACTCAAAATATAAAATAAACATGATAAAAATCCCATTTCCAACATGGGTCAATAAACCATTGATAAGGTGTAATGGATAAATTTGTTCCCGCTTTTGTTTATCAAAGCTTATATTCATTCATTTTTTTTGATTTTTTTATATTTATTTTTTATTTTTTTCATAGTGACGAAAAAAATAAAATGAATAATAGTGTGGAACCCTTCTTCCCAAATGAACAAGAGGAACTCTCCTCAATACCTTATTTCATGGTTTCTCACAAAATTTCACCATAAATATCCAAATTCCCTCAATAAATCTCAAATGAATAAGTATTCAAAATTATGAATGAATTAGGTTAGGATGGATAAAGAGACATGTAATGTGGCTTGCAATAAAATAATTCCATGGTTTATAAGGATTTTACAAGGACATGTGTAGGGTAGGTCTCAAGGTCAAAAGGAGATGAAAAACAATCAAAATACCTCAATCAATTTAATTTGATTCAAAATCATTATGTTTTGAATAGAGAAATATGAATGTTCTAGTAGTAATGCATAACCCAATAATCACTCAATAAAGTGTTTATTTGAAAAAAAATCAAAAATTAATAGAAAACCTCTCAAGAATGACTAAGATAAAGGTACAATCCAGTAATGACATCTATAAAAATGAGTATTATAATCAATGTAAATGTACAAGAATTTAAATCAAGAGTCAAAGTATATTAGAAATAATTTTAATTTAATTTTAAATTTTTAATAAGAATTTAACATCTAAAATTAATTTTATGTTTTTATTATTTATAAATATAATTAATCAAATAATTTCCACAAGTTAACATATTTTATCCATTAGTTATTTATCCTAGATTAGTTTATGGGAAAAGATATGTGTAGATAAAGACTATCCCCCTCACTTAATATCACACGTAGTCCCCTAAGAGAAATTCTAAGTCGAAAAAGGGGATGTGTGAAAAATAGTAGTGGGATTGGATGCGAGGAAGCAGTGAAAGAAGTAATCCAAAAAGAATAACGAATTAAAATCTCAGAAAAAAACAACACGTATGGTGAGCTCCAAAAAATTGTACGTATTTGAAAACAGATGCCGATAGTGTGACAAAGTACCTGTGACTATTGATTAAATGGAAGAAGAAATCTATATTCACATACAACATCACAACACAAGAAGAACACAAAAGGGATATATATTAATATATAATGAAACTATCATGAAAAACCATGTCATGGTGTGACATCAAAAGAGAAACCATCAGTAAAAGGGTGATCTGACATAGTAGGATTAGTAGTAGGGGAATATTCTTAGGCTCTGTGCTCTGTATGGGAGGATTTATTAGGTACATCTATAGTAGCTGCATGAGTAGCAGTAGCAAGAGGAACACGATTAGTGATCATAAAGGGAGGTTTTGTGGGACTAATCGGGATAACAATATTAGTGGGAATAAATGGTCTAGTAGTAGATAGAATAACTCAATCTGTGGCTAGTGAGGTTATAAGGCCCCAGCCTTAATCCTTACTTAATCTTGAGTTATTATAAGATTACACATTGAGGATCTTTTCAGGTTTAACTTTTTAGATAATTAGATCATAAAACTTCTATTACATTCCACATTTAAACAAAGTGGTTACATAAAAGATAGTATTCATTTTTCCCATCAACGGTTCATATTTAAAATAAAACATGGATTCTTTCTTGACACTTCCTTGACACTATCATCATATCATGTACCATTCCCTTGACCTGTCAAAAACATTTCAAAAACATGGGATGAGCATAAAAAGCTCAGTAAGGGTTATAAAAAGTATGGGAAGGAAACATGAGTACATATATACATAAGAATGAAATCACACTTTACCCATAAAACATAAGCACTTTAACATACCTCATAAAATCATGAATAAATCATAGAAATCATAAGATATAAAGGTAACTTGAGACATTCATAAAATTCTTACGTAGGGAGTATCCTTCTTGGATATGTTTGGAATATCCATAGTAGTGTATTCCCTAAATCTCTTCGGAGAAACCTCAACTGTTAACTCCTTCGCGTTACCCAATGCATTGGAGAGCTATATCAGGCTCACCCACCCTTAGTTTATCACGGAACCACCCATATTCATAAACAATTCCCAATAACCATAACATAATAATAGAACATAACTTAAGTACAATGGAAAGATAACATTCCCACATTGTAATAACAATATAACATTTTAAGATATTTAAATAATGAATCCATTCTAAAAACCATTTTCAAAACCATTTAAAACATTTAATAAAGAGATTTTTAAATCAAAGTGTCTCATACCACTTTGAAGATTTTAACATTTTAAACCATTAATATCCATATAAATAAATCCTTAAAACCATTTTAAAAACATGGATATTAATGAAAAATATTTATAAGTGTAAATCATTAATACATTTAAAACGATATTTTAGTCTAAGGGTTTTTAACAAAATGAGAGACACTTGAATACAATAATTGAGGAATAAAATTTAATAATAACTTTATAATATCATGAGAATAAATGGATTCATGATATAATATTACAAATGACAGTATATACACCAAATAAGAGTTAATTGGTGCATAAAAACAATGAAGTCTCAATAGAAATATAAAATGAGATGAAATCCCTTATAAAGAAGGTATCCTTAAATTATGGATAAATCAATCTCATAATTATGTGTGAAAAATATAAATACACCCAATATAAGTGGATATTAAGTGTAAAACAATCATAGGTCATTCACACATATTCAATGTATTACATATTCAATAACTACAAGTTGAACCCAAAGAAATTGAAATTGGGTTAAGAAGTTCCCTTGGTAAACATTCGACAACCTAACGGTGTCACTTCCAACTTCAGAAAATGAGTTGATAAGAGATTAAAATGGTATCTCATAACTTGGACATAAAATTTACATAAATAAGGATATATAAGAACATATCCCAACATTACAATATGTAAATTAAAAGACCCAACAAAATAAGTCTTTTAAAAAGAGAAGGGTGAAAGGTTCTCTTACCGACTTGGGTATCTTTCGAAACAAACACCCCATGAAATAAGTACTATAAAAAATTGATGTAAATACTCATAAACGAAAGTATGTTACACAAATAGTAGAATGATGGACAGTACATATACCACTCAAAAGGAAATATTGGCAAATGTAGCAAGAATCTCACGAAAACACAATGTGATATAAAAAGCCCCTTACGAAATTTCGGCAGCCTAACTGCGCCAATTAAAACTTCCAAAATGGATTGATGAGAGAAAATAGGGTCTCTCATCATATGAAAATAAAAATTATAGTAATATTAATATAAAATAACATCCCAATCATAAGAAATATTAGATTAAAAGGAATGACATAAAAGAGTCTACTTAAAAATAAAGAGTGGGGTAGGATCCCTTACCTCAGGTCCGACTTGACTCGATCGTTCTTTAACCTCTTGAATAATAAACTTGAGTTAATTTATACTTTCTTAAGAACCTTTTTCAAGTTCATTATTACTTTTATATCACTTACTACCATGCTATGAACACTATGTAATTATTTAAGTTAATAATGGTCGTTTTGTAGATCATTGCTACTTGAGTAAAAAATAAATACTTTATAATTACAAGTTTTTCATGTGGTAAAATATATATTATATCCAGAATTATATTAATTATTTAGATATCATATATATTATATATATCCATTATATACATGAATTTATAATATTACATAACATTTAGAGGTAGGAAATGAAATGCACTGTTCATGGAGATGGTAAGTCGTACGTACGCATGAACGCTACTTCCATTTCTATATCTTATTTAATGGAATTAAAACATAATGATATATAATAGTTTTATAATTACAGTATGGTATCATATATAATATAATTAAATATATCCTTTATACGTACCACATATGTTATTAACGAATCAAATCAGTTTGAGGGGGCGGTAGTTCGCATTTCCTAAAATGAAAATATCACATTTAACCATAATGGAAACCATAAAGGTATGCCATAAATGAAAAATACAGAATCTTATGTAAAACATAAACATATTATATATCATATATAAATATAGTGACATCTAAATGGCCACCCTTGAGGGTGTTAAAAGAATACTGAACAATCATCGTTTCGTAAGGCAGAAATTCACCATCCACAGAAACCGTATGTTCTTTAACCATTAGATGTAGGTTTGTATTTGTGTAGCTCGAATACTTCTTCTAAAAACATCATCGTATATTTAAGATACTGTATTTGTTACAAAATAAATTAATAAAAAGATTTTAGGGGGTTGTAGAAGAAAAATAAAACAAAAGAACACAAGTGAAGACATTACCTTAAAATCGGGTACCTCTCTTTGATTTGAGCTCAAAGGCTTCTGTGGGAAGAATTCTGCCAAAAGTGAGGCATCTAGGAGTAAAAGAGGGATGTGGAGAGACAAAATGATCAGGGGTTGGAGGAGACAAAGGCTTGAGAGGTGTGGGTAAGGTGGTAGAGGTGGGGCCTTTTATAAGAGGAGAGGAGGGGAACTCTTGGAAAGTTACAAAATGTTACATTATTTTCAAATGAGTTTCGGATTTTAAAGGTCCCACACTGATGTATTTCAAGGATATGGTGGTAAGGGTTATAAATATACTCATACAATAGGTCTTTGACATGTGTATGTTATAGTTTTAACATTATCTTTTCATTTTTTTTGAATCCTTTATTAATTAGGTAATCGCTGTATCACCATGATGTCATAAATAATTTAATTTATTTAATGTCTAAAAATTCTAAAAAAAATATCATGATGTAGGAAATATTTTTAGCTTTCTAATGACTATTTATATTCAAAATTATTACTTGTATAACCCTATTTAATTTTTTTAGTAAAATAACTCATGCTTGTGACATTTTTATTTCAACTTTAAATAAAAAGTTATTTAGGTCATTTTCCAACCAAAGTGGCTCCATGGGGTCCCAAAGTTGGCCCATGGATTGTAGTTTTCGGTCATGACACATCCAATGAGGATATGACATGTTTATAGGTCATTTCATATTATTAAAACATTATTTTTATCTTAAATTACACTAATTACCTCTAATCGCGATTAAAAACTTAAATGTTACTATTCACCAAAAAATTATTTTAATCCCATTGAACAACATTTTGCATCCTAATGACAACCATGTATGTAGGATTTTTGAATTTCAAATCACAGAAGTGGAAATGTTTCATTTAAATGAAAAATCAGTTTTTAAACTACCACTTAGTGGTTTCACTGTTCATAAAAAATTGAAGTTTTTCAGAAAATACCAAAAATTCACCCTACGCTCTATTTGATATTACGAATTCAAAAATGATTTCTATTTTGAAAAATTTAAAACATATATGTTTCATTAATTAATTTAATAATTAATTCCCGCTGTCAAATCGAATATAGAGTTTTTAAGAAACAATATCTATTAAAAGATTGACACTAGTTTAAATCCAATTTAAAAGTGAAATTAATTCCAATGACCAGCATTAGATTAAATGGTAAAAATATATTCTAAATACACTCTAATATAAATTAAAAATATAATCTTTCCATATAAATAAATCAGATTAAAAGGAGTTTTTGAATTAAAATGCAACATTTTCAATAAAAATGATCATTATCGGAAAAATAACAAAATTTTACACAAAGTAAATTTTGATGTCCAGATTCTAAAGAAGGATTTTATTTTGTCAAATACAACATAGAAAATTGTCAAAAGTATATTTAAAAAGGGTTCTCCATCTAAAGGCAGTTAATCGACCATTTAAAGAATATTGGAATATTTATGCTTAAATTTGGATTCATTTGCATTTTAAGCCTCCAACATTTATTGGATAAAAGTAAAAATATTTGAAAAACATATATAATCATTTTGTAGTTAGTTTCGTTCATTCTCACCATTATAACAGCTAGGCTTTGAAGACCTTTTAAAATACTATTATTTTATTATTATAGTGCAACATAAGATTTCAAAGAAACTTGTTGTTGCATATTGGGTACGCCCTCGAGCATAGCATTCCCTTTAAAGTAATATTAATATTTTATTCAAAAATATTGATAAATCTCAAAATGTCATATTTTTTATTTACCTGGGGTGTTACATACTTCCCCCCTTTTGGGAATTGAATCCTCGCAATTTTAAAATTGTTCTTGGAAGCTTCATTGAAAATCCCACATCAGAACAAGAGTCAGTAAAACTATCACTTTAAAAGAATTGAAGAGAAGTACAAATGTCACCCGAGTTAACCCATACTAGGATTCCAAGTATGAAAATATGGATATGGAGGAAAAAACAAAGGGTCATGTTTTGATGGAGAGTGATAGTAAACATGTCTATGAGAAAGTTAACAACAAGAAAATCCCAAACTTGTGATGGGTTAAATGGTATTTGATTCCCCAGTAGGAAAAATTAACAGACAACATTTTTGTTTTAAGTTACTTTTCATTGAGGAATTTATTTATGAGCTTAACTAAAACATAAGGAAGCATACTTAAATGTCATGTTGACTTTCAACTTTTACTACATTTCTTACACGAACTCATATTTTCTCCAAAAGATGAGTATTTAGGATGACTTGTTTACATTAAGAGAGCTATAATCAACTTCTAGAGAATCACCTAATCCACAATAGAGAACTATATACTTCCCATGTCTTTAGAACATAACCAAAACTATAACCCAAAGTTCAACAAATACCATTAAATAAACATCTATCCATAAAATTCTACAAAGTAAACCAAACTAAGAATGAAACCCAATTCTCTGAAAGATTTAATCACATGGTCTCCTAAGATAAATTTTTACATTTTTCTCCAAAATAACATCTGTTACTCTTACAGTCTCAAACTGAAAAGTAATTATCCTAATCACATATCCTCCATGATAGGCTAATCATTTCCATTGATAACAAAAAAAATCAACTTACTCTTAATTCATAAAATCATCTAACTAAAAAGAATCATTCAAACTAACCAGGGAGTTTACGTAGTCCAGTGGTAGGCGATAAATACCAGTTGCACTTTGGTTGTGGGTTTGATTCCCGTAGCTTCATCCGACGCGACGGGGTGTCACACGGTCAGTGTGTTGTCCCTTTTAAAAAACTATATAATTTTATAACATTCCTCAAAAAGAGATAAATTCATCAAAAATAACCATAACATATTTTACCCACAAATTTTATCTGATAACTTCCATTTTGCAACCCAAAATGTATTAACTAGTAATTGCCTCAAATTCAAGGATCATATAAACCTAAATGGTTATTTATAAATATATCCACAAAATTAAGGATAATTATTCCTTGAATAGAATTTTCGTATATCAAACATCAGGGTTACTATAAAAAGTCTTCTAATGTAACCCCATCATCAAAAGAGACTTAATACATCTAAGAATTTCAGCATCCTAAAATCTACCAGAACCCTTTAATCCCTTATATGATGACTTCTTACTCATTCAACATTCTTTATGATCCATTAGCCATTCCTTTTCAACTTATTTTGAAATACTTCGTTCCTACAAACAAAATCAGGAATCATATCCTTAGATTCCAATAATAGGAAAACATATGTTAAGAAATAATCCATACCTTTCATTCTTCATTTTCAATTTCTTCATCCTCTATCAGAATGGAATTAGGTATTGGTAAATGAATATTTGTATGATCCTGGTGACCCCATTCCCTAAACTTCTTCTTTGGAAATGTGTTTGCATAATGACCATGCACACCACATTTAAAAAATTCAATTGATCCTTCAGAAATATTTTCTTTCCCTTTCCTAGAGTCAATTAGATGCTTCCTTTTTCTATGGAAGGTTCTTGCTTTATGACCTTCATTTCCACATCTATAGCATCTTTCTGTCCCTTTGAAACATTTTCCTTTGTGTTTCTTTCCACATATTTGACACATAGGTTTTTGAACATACTTACCTTTACAATTATTACCTGAACATCCGTAGGGATTTGTTTCTCACATACACGATGCCTTATAAAAATCACTAAGGTTCAGGTGGTCAATCATGACTCCAGATAGTTGGTTGAGGATAACCACAAGAGTATTCATTGCAGCTCCTATATCATTCCGTTCTTATTTCATAAAACTGTCACAGTTTTCTTCAAATCCACTATTACTTTGGTGCCTGCTAGATCCATCCATTTACTAAAACCAAAAAGGTCAGTGTGAGTATATCAGTGAATTCATCAAATAAAAAAGAGTAAGATAAACACCAAGATATACTTATCCATGTTATCTAAAACTCATTATAACTTTCAATAAAACGATGACTCCATCTAATATACTAACCATTGTGGTTATACACAACTTTTCACTTTTTCTTAAGAAACACTCTAACCTCTACTGTTATCTAAACCGACCTCTGATACCAACTATAAGGCCCCAGCCTTAGACCATACTTAATCTTGAGTTATTACAAGATTACACATTGAGGATATTTTCATGTTTAGTGTTTTAGAGAATTAGATCATAAAACTTGCATTACATTCCACATTTAAACAAAGTGGTTATATAAAAGATATTATTCATTTCTCCCATCAATGGAAACATATTTAAAATAAAACATGGATTCTTTATTGACACTTCCTTGACACAATCATCATATCATGTACCATTCCCTTGACCTGTGAAAAATATTTCAAAAACTAGGGATGAGAATAAAAATCTCAGTCACGGTTATAAAAAGTATGGGAAGGAATCATGAGTACATATATACATAAGAATGAAATCACACTTTACCCATAAAACATAATCACTTTAACATACCTCATAAAATCATGAATAAATCATAGAAATCATAAGACATAAAGGTAACTTGAGGCATTCATAACATTCTTACATAGGGAGTAACCCCCTTGGTTACGTTTGGAATAACCATCGTAGTATATTCCCTAAATCTCTTTGGAGAAACCTCAATGTTTAACTCCTTCGCATTACCCAATGCATTGGAGAGCTATATCGGGCTCACCCGCCCTTAGTTTATCACGGAACCACCCGTATTCCTAAACAATGCCCAAGAACCATAACATAATAAGAGAACATAACTTAAGTACAATGGAAAGATAACATTCCCTCATTTTAATAACAATATAACATTTTATGATATTGAAATAATGAATACATTCTAAAAAACATTTTCAAAACCATTTAAAACATTTAATAAAGAGATTTTTTAATCAAAGTGTCCCATACCACATTGAATGTTTTAACATTTTAAACCATTAATATCCATATAAATAAATCCTTAAAACTATTTTGAAAACATGGATTTTAATGAGATATAATTATAAGTATAAATCATTAAAACATTTAAAACGATATTTTAGTTAAAGGGGTTTTAACAAAATGAGATACACTTGAATAAAATAATTGAGGAATAAAATTTAATCATAACTTTATAATATCATGAGAATAAATGGGTTCTTGATATAATATTACAAAGGACAGTATATACACCATATAATATTTAATTGGTGCATAACAACAATGAAGTCTCAATTGAAATGTAAAATGAGATTAAATCCCTTATAAAGAAGGTATCCTTAAATTAAGGATAAATCAATATCATAATTATGTGTGAGAAATAAAAATACACCCAATATAAGTGGATATTGAGTGTAAAACAATCAAAGGTCATTCACACATATTCAAAGGATTACATATTCAAGAACTACAAGTTGAACCCAAAGAAATCAAAATTGGGTTAAGAAGTTCCCTTGGTAAAAATTCGACAGCCTAACGGCGTCACTTCCAACATCAGAAAATGAGTTGATAAGAGATTAAAAGGGTATCTCATCACATGGACATAAAATTTACATCAATAATGATATAGAAGAAAATATACCAACATTAGAATATTTAAATTAAAATACCCAACAAAAGAAGTCTTTTAAAAAGAGGAGGGTGAAAGGTTCCCTTACCGACTTCGGTAACTTTCGAAACATACACCTCATGAAAGAAGGACTGTACAACATTGATGTAAATACTCATAAAAGAAATTATGTTACAAAAAGAGTAGAATAATTTATAGTACATACACCACTCAAAAGGAAATATTGGCAAATGTAGCATGAATCTCACAAAAAAACAAAGTGAGATAAAAATCCCCTTTTAAAATTTCGGCAGCCTAACGACGCCAATTAAAACATCCAAAATGGATTGATGAGAGAAAATAGGGTCTCTAATAATATGAACATAAATTTACAGTAATACTAATAAAAAATAACATCCCAATCATAAGAATGCTGAGCTTAAATGCAATGACATAAAATATTGTACTTAAAAAGAAAGGGAGGGGTAGGATCCCTTACCTCGGGTCCGACTTGACTCGATCGTTCTTTAACCTCCTGAATAATAAAATTGAGTTAATTTATAGTTTCTTAAGAACCATTTTCAAGTTCATTATTCCTTTTATATCACTTACTACCATGCTATGAACACTATGTAATTATTTAAGATAATAATGGTCGTTTTGTAGATCATTGCTACTTGAGTAAAAAATAAACTCTTTATAATTACAAGTTGTTCAGGTGGTAAAATATATATTATATCCTGAATTATATTAATTATTTAGATATCATATATATTATATATATCCATTATATACGTGCATTTATAATATTACATAACATTTAGAGGTAAGAAATGAAATGCACCGTTCATGGAGACGGTAAGCCGTATGTACACATGAATGCTACTTCCATTTCTATTTCTTATTTAATTGAATTAAAACATAATGATACATAATAGTATTATAATTCTAGTATGGTATAATATATAATATCATTAAATCTATCTTTTATACGTACCACATATGGTATTAAAGAATCAAATCACTTTGAGGGGGCGGTAGTCCGCACTTCCTAAAATGAAGATATCGCGTTTAACCATAATGGAAACCATAAAGGTATGCCATAAATGAAAAAAATAGAATCTTAAGTAAAACACAAACATATTATATATCATATATAAATATAGTGACATATTAATGGCCACCTTTGAGGGTGTTAATAGAATATTGAACAATCATCGTTTCATGAGGTAGAAATTTACCATCCACAGAAAGAGTATGTTCTTTAACCATTAGATGTAGGTGTGTGTAAGTGTAGCTCGAATCCTTCTTAAAAAAATCCTAGTATATTTATGATAATGTATTTGTTACAAAATAAATGAATAAAAAGAGTTTAGGGGGTTGGAGAATCAAAATAAAAAAAAAGAACACAAGTGAAGACATTACCTTAAAATCGGGTACCTATCTTTGATTTGAGCTCAAAGGCTTCCTTGGGAAGACTTCTGCCCAAATTGAGGCTTCTAGGAGTCAAATAGGGATGTGGAGAGATAAAATGATCAGGGGTTGGCAGAGCCAAAGGCTTGAGAGGTGTGGGTAAGGTGGTAGAGGTGGGGGCCTTTTTTAAGAGTAGAGGAGGGGCACTCTTGGAAAGTTACAAAATGTTACAATATTTCCAAATGAGTTTCAGATTTTGAAGGTCACACAATAATTTATTTCTAGGATATGGTGGTAAGGGTTCTAAATATACTCATAAAATAGGTATTTGACAAGTTTATGTTATATTTTTAACATTATCTTGTCATTTTATTTAAATCCTTTATTAATGAGGTAATTGTTGCATCATCATGATGTCATAAATAATATAATTTATTTAATGTCTAAAATTTGTAAAAAATATATAATGATGTAGGAAATATTTTTAGCTTTATAATGAATATTTATAGTCAAAAATATGACTTGTATAACTTTATTTAAAAATTGTTTTAGTAAAATAAATCATGTTTGTGACTTTTTTATTTCAACATTAAATAAAACGTTATTTATGTCATTTTCCAACCAAAGTGGCTCCATGGGGTCCCCAAGTTGACCCATGGATTGTCTTGGTCGGCCATGACACATCCAATGAGGGTTGTACATGTGTCTAGGTCATTTCATATTATTAAAACATTATTATTACCTTAAATTACACTAATGACCTCTAATCGCGTTTAAAAACTTAAATGTTACTATTCACCAAAAAATTATTTTAATCCCATTGAACCACATTTTACATCCAAATTACAACCATGTATGTTGGATTTTTCAAATTCAAATCACAAAAGTGGTAAGGTTTCATTTAAATGAAAAATCAGTTTGTAAACTACCACTTAGTGGTTTCACTATTCATCAAAAATTGATGTTTTTCCGAAAAATACCAAAAATTCACCCTAATATATATTTGATATTCTGAATTCAAAAATGTTGTCTATTTTAAAAATTTAAAAACATATATGTTTCATTATTTAATTTAAAAATTAATTCCTGCTGTCAAAACAAATAGCGTGTTTTTAAGACACAATATCTATTAAAAGATTGTCACTAGTTTAAATCCAATTTCAATGTGTAATTAATTCCAATTACCACCATTAGATTAAATGGTAATAATATATTCTTAATAAACTCTAATATAAATTAAAAATATAATCTATCCATATAAATAAATCAGATTAAAAGGAGGTTTTGAATTAATATGCAACATTTTCAATAAAAATGATCTTTATCAGAAAAATAACAAAATTTTACACAAAGTAAATTTTGATGTCTAGATTGTAAAGAAAGATTTTATTTTGTAAAATACAAAATATAAAATTATAAAAAGTATATTTAAAAAGGGTTCTTCATCAAAAGGCGGTTAATCGACCATTTAAATAATATTAGAATATTTATGCTTAAAATTGGATTCATTTGCATTTTAAGCCTCTAACATTTATTGGATAAAAGTAAAAATATTCGAAAAACATATATAATAATTTTGTAGTTAGTTCCGTTCATTCACTCCATTACAACGGCTAGGCATTAAATACCTTTTAAAATAATATTATTTTATTATTAGAGTGCAACGTAAGATTTCAAAGAAACTCCTTGTTGCGTATTGGGTACTTCCTCAAGCATAGAATTCCCTTTAAAGTAATATTAATATTTTATTCAAAAAATTTGATAAATATGAAAATTTAATATTCTTTATTTACCTGCGGTGTTACAGAGGTAAACAGTGGCCACACTATTGATGAATGTGTATCAGATGTAGAATCAGGTTCCAGTGGTTACTAAGTACCCTGATGATAAAGAAGAAGTCGCCACATCATATCAAGACGCACTATTGTCTCATCAATATCATCATGGAAGTGCTCCAACATAGCCAAGTGGAGGTAAATGGGAAATTGGAAGAGGGTGTGGGTGTATGTGGGGATGTGGATGATCCATAAGAATAAGGGATGAGGGTAGAATAAGGGATGGAGGAAGAAGTGGTGTGGGTGGAGAAGTAACATCCACTGGTGGATTGGGTGGAACCAGATCAGCAACACCTATAGAGGAAGGTGGCTCATCTCTCACCCCAGTAAGATATAGGGAATCCAGCTGGTGCACAAACCCCAATCCCCGATGCTCGACCATCCTCATGCAGATAAGCATGATGATGTCCATGTACTGGGATGATAATAAGTTATTATAATGGGGAGAGGGAAAAAACTCAAAAGTAGATGTTCAACTAGTTGGTATAGAAACTGTTGTTCAGGTTTCCCTAACAGTAATGGATCTTAGAGTGTAAGTAAGAAGAAGTGAAGCAAGAGAGTTTAGGTTAGTCATGATGAACAATAAAAGTGAGATGGTCCATGTCTCATCTAGAAATGACACCCATGTCCTTATGGTGAAAGAAAAGTAGGACACTGAAGCACCAGTGAATGAAAATGAAGTGTAGGGGAAATGATGGGTGTTCTATTCTGTGAAGTGGGGTTATACCTATGGTAAGTCCCACTAAGATCCAACCACATGGAAATGACGGGATCAACCCCTCAATCATTATGGTTACTACGATGTGGAATCTACTGAGACGAAATATAACTAGGGTAGCTGTATCTTTGGGAGTCTGTCATATTCAAGCCCATCATTCTTTATAGTTACTAAGAACTCAAAAAAATAAATCTTTGAATGTAGGATTTCTTACATGGACTGTGTCCAAATGATGTTTGTGGCTAAGGAGCCCTTTATTCTACTCTCATACACCCAATCTTTAGGGAACAATGATATCCATTAAATGGAAACTCCACTAGATCATGTACCATAAAATATGCATTATTCTATCTCCCATAAAGATTCCCTTAGAAAAAATCAGGCTGGAATGCGGTAGGGTTCATGGTTTTATGGGAGCAGGCCGAGGTTGGGAAACAATTGCTGAGGTTGAGGGTCTAGTGGTGGTGGATGTGGGTGGACCAACAGATGATTTTGATGATGGATCTAAGGTCATGTCTGCTGTGGATAGAGGAGAAATCATATGTGGATTAGCCAAATTTGTGGATGCATCCAAAGGGGACATGTTATATTTAATAGTTGTAGAACGGCAGCCCTAAGTAGTTGAGGATAATGTGGTAATAGGACCTAAATGTGTCGAATATAATGGTTCCATAAGAATATGAGGCAGTGTCCCCAAGGCTGGTGGATAACATACTACAAGATCAGGTGTTTTTATCACAAAATAATGAATTCTGCTAGGGCAGAAGGCCTGTATGCCCCCTTAGTAGTAGTCACTGGCCGATTCCCACTCACATGGCCTTCATCATCCATACCAAAAAAATAATTAATGGAAAAAAATAAATGAAAATGAGAGGAAAAGCAATGAATAAAATATAAAAAACAAAAAAATTAAAGTATGTGTCATGGATATCCAGTGTAAAAGGAATGTAGTATGATTGGGTGAGGAACCTATGTACTCCGGATAAACATGTCGAGTGGTCCTATGGTCAGTAAATATTAGATACATGGAATATAATAAGGTATACACGATGTGTGTGATAACACATGGTGTGGTCTGTGTAAGTCTCCAAACATAGACTTGGCCTAAATGGGTCATACAAATCACAGAGGTCATGTGTGGATACTACACGGTGTGTGTCAAAACATAGCCTAAAAATTATGGATTCCCTTTATATGGACTACTCCTGAAGAACATAGTACTCGGTGTGCACTAAACATACACATCATGTGGGGATACATGGGCTTGAGGTTGTGTATTTAATGGATATGGGTGGCTCCTAAAGACTGGGCTGAGGCATGGTACACGACCTGTACCAAATGTACCTACCCTGTATTTAAAATTTTGAGAAACAAGGTGAGTGTGGTTGCATACTTACACTATAGGACGTCTGTTCGTTGTCGAACTCGTGTACTTTGGGTGGAAGCTAAATGGTTAGTCCATCCTAATATCACACAAAACTTATATAAATATTTAAATAGAGGGACTATATCAACGTACCTGGATTGGTGATCGAAATGGGAATGTAATCATGGACGAAAATGAATCAAAATATAGGATTTGAGGAGTTGGGGGAGATGATGTATGAAGGAAGACTTAGTGGGGAAAAGGGGGGTCACGACTTTGGGTCAGGCTAGGTAGGGTTCCCATGTTTTATAGGAAAATCACACTGTTTGTGGTCTATCTGACACATCATGCATTTGTTTTTCTCAGAAAATATATAACATGTATTATTTATAGTTTAAAAATATATATATTTGAAAATATATATATTAGGTATAAATATTAAAAAACCAATACATGTAATGTATAGAACCAATACACGTCATGCTTTCTAAAATTATAAAAAGGGAACTACAACCTCCAGTTTGGTGCTAGGGGTGAAAATGGAACTAAAGATCGGTAGAACCAAACAAAAACCCTCATAAATTAGAGTGAAGGTTAAAGTGATGCACATTATTATTTACATTTAATATCCAATGTATATGTATATCACTACATGGGAAAAATAAAAGTTCCTGACGTGTGTTTTTAATTTTTGAAATATCGGGATGAAGTAGGGAGATTTGATAAGTTCGAACCTAGGTTAGTTAAACCCTAGTCTATGTCTCTACCAACAAACATACATCATCCTGTATGATTTCTTATTTTTGATAATTTTTTAAGGTATTTATAAAAACATGAATCAGATATTGTGTATATAAATCAACAATTTTTGGTTTTATTAGAGTGAAAAATGATTGAACTGGTCTGGTTTTAATGATTCAAACCTGGTCCTTTTGAATCTATGGATTACATCCCTACCAGCTGATCTAACTCAATCATGGGGTTTTTCATATTTTGAAATGATTTTATTTATTTTTGAAAACAACTCAAATGAAGTTTAATTTAAAACATGAGTTCGAAAGGAATTATCCTCATACACAAGGTAGGTGTGGATTGACTTAAACCTATGATGGCTTGAATAAATTCCTGTGAAATTTCCATTTTCATATGGCTCATCATAATTCATTAACATAATTAATAGTTATTTATACTAAAAGACCATTTAAAATGTACACTAAAATGAAAAGTACATGCTGTGTCAAGAGTTAAACATGGTGGGTAGACTCATGTTTCTCTTATTTCTACTACGGATGGGTCTGGTGGTGGTACATAGAATATGGTAAGAATATACCCACCTTGTGTTTATTAAAAATAGAAAATAAATAAAGGAGAAAATAATGTTCGGATTACCTCCCATAAATCATATATGTTTTATGCCTTTTTCTCGATGTGAGTTATGGGTACTTACCCATAATATGTTGGAGGGTGAAGAATTCTATGTGAAGACCACCACATGTGGCTAGGGTGCGTATCTTGTTTCTACTATTCTTGAACTTTAGGTGGTTTTCGTGGCAGCTTATAGAAGCCTTGATTCGTGGCCAATAGATTTTGAAGGTGGATATGGTTCTTGGTTTTATCGATTACATCCCCATCCTCCTGAGGTTACTAATTTGAAATGATAAAGACATTCAAATAATTACAGGAATCCTCCGAAATAGATATGTTTTCAACTAAGGGGATAAAGATTAATGTGTGATCAAATTCATTGTTAAAATTACATCAAGTGTCTATATATAAAAAAATTCTGTTCTAAAATTTTCTGAAATTTATAATGAATGAATGGTGGGGCCCACACCATAACATGTCAACTCAATTGAAACAAATTTATAACACCAATCCTCAAACTAAACTGGAGGACCCATATTGGAAATTATCTCGTAGAACTGTTTTACTATATTTCCACATCATCCTAAAATCTTTATTTTGTCCAACCAATGTGTTTTGAATACCTCTATCATCAATAATAACATTAGGTATTACCAGAAAATTTTTTAAAAGTAGTATAAGAGAATGGTGGGCTGATGAATGAACATGTGTTTTTCTCGTATTGGAACTAATCATCCATGTATAGATAATACTCTTCCCGGAGTGGGTACGATATCTCTAGATCATATGGATACAATTAATCTCTAGGTGGGTATAACACTCCCTAGTTGGATAATAATCCATGGGATTTAGGTTTCATGTTCCCAAGAATAATAACTGAAAGAAGAAGAAGGAACAATGGAAAATTCCAAGTAAACCAACCTATGACACATACTTGTGTTGTTGCATTCCATTTCAGTTGTCCCTAGAAACCGTGCCAAAATTTCACACTGCTCCGATCACAATGAGTGGATGAAATTGAAAATTTATGTTCCCTTAAAAAACTACTTGGTTTCTAGTGCAAGTCTGGGTCGATGCTATGGGGATACTAGGAAAAATAAGGGTGAAATTAAATTAGTTGAGTCTTTATAGGATTTCCTGAATGAAATAGTGAAGGGAACAAACTACTAAGTGAAACAACATGTAAAAATTATATTCAAAAAACGAAATGAAAGAATATTTAAAGAAAATTATAGGGTTTAAAACTATTTAGTCTTTATAATAAAAATAATTCATTAGTATTTCATATTATAGATGAAAATAGTCTACCATGGGGATTCAATTTTATCATAGCTTCCTTGTCTCATAACTAGTGATTGGGTATTAAAAATACAATTCCTTTGTCTTATATTTGATCATTCTTATACAAATTAAGGTGTGGTACCCTAAAACTATAGTGGTGGGTTCCCCCAATGGCCATCAGTTTATCCATTGCTACTCCTTTACTATTCACCATTGGCATCATTCTTTATCTGATATGATAGAAATGGTACCGATTGAATCTTGTTTAATAAACGAAATATAAAACAAATTAGAAATAAAATGAAAAACTCAAAAATTAAATCACAATTAAATTTTAATATTATTACAACCGCAACACAAGGGGATTTTTCTCTTATGACCAAAGTCACGGTGTGCAGATAGAGCAGAAACAAAATCCATACCATGGATACGAGCGGAAGATAAGGAATGTAACAATTACACAAAAATGAAATTATAAATAAGAAATAAAACTCAAAGTTATATCCAAGGGTTCTTTGAATGGAAAATCAAAAACTCCTCCCCCTAGATTTCAAACCTCTAACATTGAGGTCTTCCCACTTATTTATAGAATTTCAAAATACACAACATGTAAAAGAAAGTACACGGAGTATACTCAGGTCATCTTGGTTTGAACTTTTTTTCTCCACTAATAGGTGACATATTTCACTACTATTGGAGATTTAATTCATTATTGGTTTGTTAGTGGGGGTACACTATGTGTTATGCTGCCCCACAATGTGTGTAGTATCAACTTCATCCACCAACTTTCTCTAGAATTTGGTAATGGTGTCTGAATGGGAAGTACGCAATATGTAATATCTAGTCAGCTACATGGTCATACACTCAGTTTGGATAAAATTTTCTAAGAGAAGGTACATGATCTGCGTTTACAAGTACATGTTTTGTATGTGTCACTTTTTTCTCTCAAAGATCCCATTTAGTGACTTTGGTTAGATAATACCAGAAAATTTTCAGGATCACCAAAATAAATCATTTTATCTACAAAACAACATGTATTTAGTAAAAACATGTTTTTTACATAGTATAATTTATGAAAATGTATAAAAAAATTGGGAACACTATGTTTCACATAACATACACCAATTCGGTGTTATTTGTAACATATTCCAAACTCATGTTCCATGTAACATATGTCAAGTGCATGTCGTGTGAAAGGAATATTTTAATAACTTCATTAGAAGACATAAATGAAAATTAATCTATTGGATTAATGTTCCCTAAAAACATGGGGTGTTACACTTATTTATCCAAATGGATTGAGATATATGAAAAAGTGATGGTGTGTTTTCCCATTTATATGTGGGGGAAAAATTCATAGAATTTGTGAAAATTATTTGGGTGATCCCCATGTTCTTAAAAACAAAGTCTCTTACATAACACAAAATAATTGATCAATGAATGGTTATGGATGAAATTGTTCTAGAAAATTGGTGTTGGACAAGATTCTACATCATTTGGACTCTTAATAATAATGTTTGACCACTAAGTAAACACATTTTCTGCATAATTGCTATAATTAATTTTAATTGCTTTCATATATATTTTTGTTCTAGAACTATGATGAACATAATATAAATTTTAAATTTTACTTATTCCACATATAAATTATAAATTTTCAAATTCCAATCCCAGAATTGGTAGAATTTAATTTAAAATTAATCTTGCGGACGGGATGATACATCGAGTTTAAAAAGGGAAATGTTCAAAATTTTGTAATGTTATTATATCCAATTTCAATGTGAAATTAATTAAAATGAGTAAATAATATTTCTTGTTATATTATATGAATAATTAAACATAAAAATAAATTTATTATATAATTTATCTATATAAATAAATTAGACAAAAATGCAGTTTTCAATTAAAATTTAGTGAAATTCACTAATACTAAAAATATGAATGTTCTCATAAATGTACCAAAAATTTACCCAATGTAAATTTTTATATTGTTAAAAAAATTAATATAATTTATTGAAAAATATTATAAAAGTGTCAAAATTTATTTTTAAGACATGTGTGGCATTTAAATGTTGTAAAAACACTTTTTAAAATAATATAGTTTTTAAGTAGAAAACTTGATTTATTATTATCTTATGAATATAAAATTTATTGTATGAATGTAAAAAATGTTGAGACCTATAAATTACATGTATTTTTTTAATTATATGGGAATTTTATGAGTCTACGAAAATTGACGGTGCATGATTCCACGGCCCAGTGTGCCCGGAATAAATTTCAGAATTTTTTTAAGTATGTTCCCTAAGCGTGTGAGTGGGTTTTTGTAACTTTTGAACCGGTGCTCGGAATTTAAATCGGAGGACATTGTTGAACTCTCAGTTCCAATATTCTCTTAAGGAGACATTCAACTTGACAATAGTAGGTTGAGGATGAATGTTATTTTTCATGTTTTTGTGAAAATAAAAATAAAATAAAGAACAACTTTTATTTTATTTTTATAACCACTCTTTCTAAATTATGGAGTTGGGGACCACCTGTACCCCTCTTAATAGGGTAAATACTCTCAAATCTCCAGTTAATAAATTGAGGCAACTGCAATTAATAAAATGTGTCAACATTAATTAATTGTTAGAAATATTTTTAATAAGTATGCTCTTCATTTTTGTTGGGTTGGAGGATTTCATTGAAAAAGGAGCCTTGGAGAATTGTGGAGAAACTTTCTCTCCAATTAAGAACACATTATCTCCAATGAAGAATTAGGAACCGACTTTGAGCCCAGATTGGAAGCGCTTTACAGAAGCAACAAACTTCGATGTTCTTAAACGACTTCATCTTCTACCTCTCGACTCCTCCAATGAACAACAGTGTAGGGTTTATTAATTTGAATAATCCATACCCACTCATGATGTTCTTCATGATTCAAGAACAAATAAGCCTCTAATTATAGTTCTAACGCGGAGGGTTCGAGCGAAATGAACATGGCCCGACCTTTCTGCAACCTTTGTGGATTGTGGTGGTTTTAAATCAATTATGACGTCTTGAGACATGTGTGGATGCCTATGGAATGAAGAACAGGCCACCAGGGCACACCTAGTGACCCAAAGAATGTTTTCAGTGACACATGCCAGTGACCAGCACCAGTGGGGCTCAGGAACGGTGGACGACACACCGACCGACCATGAAGATGGTGACGGCGCAACTGTTCCACTGGAGAAGGGCCATGGATCGTGGGCCGCATTGGAGTGAAGGCGGCGGCCAGTGAAAGGCCAGCCTCATGATGTTGGTGGTGGTGCGCGTCTGCAGCTCCCAACATGCAGGGGCCACAATCCAAGGCTACAATAGTGATGGAGGGGTAGTGGGCTCACCACCGGCCACTGGTGATGGTGCGGTGCACGCCGCACTACCCTAACTAGGGCTGGATATCCAATTAAAAACGAGATGAGGAGACCGCTCAATGAGCCTATATCACGGGCCGCACCATAGGACACACCATGCTTCGTGATGGAGGGCTCGACCTGATCCATCGGGCCAGGTCAGACCCATGACAAGACCTGGGTTAGGCCGGGTCGGATTTGACTAAAACCAGTTTCGACCCCTTTTCACTCTTTTGGACATATCTTGAGCTACGAGCATCTGTTTGATGAACCCTTTGTGGGGTCGGAATCCTTGGATCGAGAAATTACTTTTGATATACCCCACATGATTTTTGGACAAATTTGTGGTAGCGCTCGGTGTAATCAAACACGAATCCAACAGTGGCCTCTGTACTAAAAGGCCAATAACTTACAGACAAGGCATCAGATTGATGCACCGTCTATTGCATTGAGACCCCTATAATGTGGAGTTACTTTGGTATAATTCTTCTTGGAATTTAATGGAATCTAGAGTATCGACCAGTGTCTATAGTAGTGGATCCTGAATGAATCATGTGAGCTTAGTGCGGGGACCCTTTAGCTGGCTGTAACATGAGAAAGGAATCCTAGGGTCTGTGATTGGTGATCCTACCTGGGTTTCTATTATACTATCCCTCTTGGATCTGCTATAAGAATACACATGGGATGACTCTAGGATCCTACCTGGGTTTGTTGTACTGGGATCCGATGTGGGTTTGATGATCTAGGATCCTACGTGGGTTTGATGATTTAGGATCCTATGTGGGTCTGCCTCTTAACTGAGTATGATGATTCAGTAGTAACTTCTAAACATCTTTTCTACCATACCTATGTTATACCTGGTGTGAGCTGATTCTATACCTTTGTGGTATTCTTCTGTGTGTTGTTACCTTTGTGGTACTTACCTTTGTGGTGTTACCTTTGTGGTATTTTTTTCCTTCATGGAACATTTTTACTTTGGCTATGAATTTTTACCTTGAGTTTCCTCATGAATGAGTTGGGTATACTTGATAGCATAAGTATATGTATGGGCATATTACTTAGTAGGGTTTTCAGTTGTTTTCATTCATTTTTGTTAACCTTTGGGAATTTTTTGAGACCATTGAGGGTCTCGAGGTCCCTACAGAGTATCGTTATACTCACCCCTGGACGGGATACACCCGCATCTTGTTGTGTTTGATGCAGACGACAGACAATGCTAAATGAGGATGAGGGTACCAGGACTGGGGGAAGCTCCGAGGTGGACCTTATATGAGTGGTACGGTAGAGAAAACCGTTTGATAGTTATACCTACCCTTCAGGAAGAATCTATTGCAAGTGTTCATAGGATCTATTCAGTTTACTTGTACTTTCTCGTTTTCTTGTACTTTCTAGTTGGGATTGTATTCTGACCCCTTTTACTTACTGTACACAGTCTTATTACTATAAAATTTACTTATGTTTGTATCTTTTTATGTGCTTCGTTGAGTGTGTTTATAGGATATAAAAGCAATTCGTTCCCATTTTTATGGAATACACCTTTCGGTGCTAGTTTTCTGCCCCTGGCCTATAGAAGGTGGTCATGGGGTAGTCACGACAGAGGACCCGAGGGATGGGTCCTGAAATAAATCATTTTATAAAACTTTTGAAATATAATATATTTATTCTGATTCACACTCATTAACATAATAGTTAGAAAATCACTACCATTTAAAATAATATTATTTTTATAACACTGTTTGATAAAACTCAGTCTTGCATGCAATGGAATATTTCAAATTAAATCATTATTGTGTGTCATGTATGGTATTTAAAATTGAATACCTTTTAGTTTTAGAATACTATGTAATTTGTAAATATTAATAAACATAAAAATAAATATTCTATCATTACATTGGATGTTACAACCGTTATATTCAATTGGTCTTTATTTTATTTGTTATTCATTGGTAACCAATGAATTCATTTTGTAAACATGATAAAAAAATAATTTCAGAATTTATTTAAACTATTTATTTTCATTTATTCTATTATCTTGGTCATAAATATAATAATTATAATAATAATACATTGTTTTACGGTTAGACTTGGGCTTGTGTGTAACATTAGTCTTCGAAGGAACTCAATGTTGCATGCAATGCAAGATAAACATGGTGTTGGGTTTGATGAAAGATAAACAATGTAGTTCCTGTAAATAACACATTAAAGAAATTAAATTAATTTGAGAGAATATATTTTAAAAAATAAATGGGTGATTAAATTCGTATCCATAATCTCCTTATCCAAACATCATTATATGAAAAATAGGAACATATTAAGATTTATCTTCTATTAATCATTTTTTTCTTTAAAATAATTCATGTCTATGTTATAATTTATATATTTCTTTATGAATATTAAACATATTCTTTCAAGTATATAATAAAAAACAAATAATGAATCATCTCTATATATGTTATGATTCATATAAATCAACTGCATATTTCTAATATATAAACATATCAATTATCCCACATTATTCTCAAACCCTTAATGAGGATATGTTTACTTATTCCTTAATAACTCTTTACATAAATATGAAATATGAATCGGTTATTACCATTATTCAACACCAATTTAATAATTATTTATATGTTTACCATAAAAATACTAATATAATAGCACATTAATTTTTAATATCATTTTAGTCTCTTTATCATCAACATTAAAACCATTACTCATTATACCTTGCGGTTTATATTGGTGATCATTCCCCTTATGAAATTTTTCTTTATATTTCCAATATTTTCCACCATTAAACCATTCAAAAATTGATGATACCATTTGGAGAACACTATTCGCATCCATTTCATTAATGTAACTTTTCATTTTTAGAGAGGAATTACATACTGTGTATGCTTCTTTTCTATACTCAGAATATCTTCCTATTCCATTGAGTGATTCCCTTGAGTGATTCTTCCCACATTCATAACATATATGAAATTGAATCTTATTTCAATGATTTCCTCCCTATCCCAAACTCATAATTAACTATATCATTGTCTTCATTGATGTGTCCTACAGTTTCTTAAGGTGTATTCCATTAACAATATATCATAATAACTAGTTTGGAATATTCCTGTCATACATCACTCTGAATGTCATCTTATTTGTTTGATCATCAAAACAATGTATATTGCATTCAACATTAACCCAATTCCATATTCTTACCACCATTTATTAAACCAAAAAGTATAGTGTGAGAAACATTAATCCTAGTGGAGAACCACATGGTCTTGAAAAATAATTTATAGAATATCAAAATCATGAAACCTTATTTCTAATAAGAGAAACCATATGTTTAACCTAGGTCATTCATATCCACAATCTATTTAAATATATCATGATATTTTGTAAAGACCTTTTGAATTTCAAAAACATATCTTGTAGGGGTTTAAAAATAGATGTGAAGCACAAACTTTTGTCATGTACCATGTGATGATTGAGTCCAACTCATTTCACCCTTTTAAGAGTTATTATACCTAGTACTTCTATTCCAGGGTTAGATCCACATTTAGTAGCCAATAAGATTTAAATTCTAATAATCCAATTTCTATATCCTTTACCAAAACCACAATCCATTTTCTTATACATTGAATCATACATAGAATTTTCTTTATACATATCCTTAGAATCATCACTGGGGATCTCAATAAATTTTTTCATCATATTTTAAAAATGTGGTCTAAAACATTCCTATGATTAAAAATAAAACAAACCAAACTTTTCATACATAAATATAACATGATTTTACGTGAATATTCAAAAATAATAATAAACACCGAACTGATGACAATAATACTTTAGTGTCTTTATGTACCTAAAATTAAATATCCTTTTTTCATGAAAGATCGTGAACATCATCGATAAAGAACCTCTCAAATAGTTATCCTCTTAAGCATACCCTTCCTAAAGCTTTATTTATTACCTGGGGAAAGAAACATAATAATGGGACAGGTCAAATGAATCGAAAGGGTAAACATATGAGATATCAATATATAATCATATAAAACAATTTGATAATAATAAAGGTATTTGATCATGAATATAACATATAAAGTTCATAGTAAACCTATCATATATCATAACCATTATTCATGGAATAAATCCTTATCATGTCAAAAACATAGCATATATGATTAAGAAATCATGAAAACTCAATCATAAACTATAAGATCGTGTCATAAAATTGTGGAAGAATCATAAATATAGAAGAATAATCCATATTTTAGGGTTGACTACCAATACAACAAAAATATTTGAACTGTACGTATCAAATTTTTCCTATTTTGGGTCATGATCACCAGTTTCCCATAGTGACATTAAAAAAATTAGTGACAATTTTTTTCATTATCAATGTTTTAAAATATCTCTTATTTATTTTCCGACATTTTTGAAAAACATCATGAAATGATGTGTTGCTGATTAGGAGCATTTATAAACCTCACAAAATAGAGGTTTTTATAAAAATTAATAATAATTGACACCACATTTACAAGTGTTATGGAGAAAATCATCAAATGAGTTAAAAATAGAAACATTTTGAGAAAACATGGATATTTCTTTAATTCATAGTTTTTTATTGATTATTTTTTTTGAATTCCGTACATAATATTCTATTTCTATATGTAAAACTTTTTATTCAATAGATTTTTTTAATTCGCCCGTCATCCTCTTACACATATGCCTTGTCCCAGTAGTTGGGAGACCTTGATACCCCATGACTGCCACCCAACCCATAGCCTAAACATAACTACCAACCCACTAGACTTTACAGACACATCCCACTAAACTTCTAGAGGGATTCAATCCCTACATCGTCCAACTCTCCCTCCAAACACTAACAATTAACCTAAATGTTTCTTGTTTTTTTATATGTAGGTATTTCAATATTGGTATTATTATTAAAATAGCTCCGTAATTAACCTTAATATATATAAATAATCTCTCTCTGTGTTTATATTATTTATATAACTAATTGATATGTTTATATATATATGTGTGTGTGTGTGTGTGTGTGTGTTTGATTATATATCCATGTATTTATATATATATATATGTGTGTGTGTGTGTGTTTATATATTTTTCTATGTATATATATATGTGTGTGTGTGTATGTTTATATATATACATATTTCTTATATATATACATTATGATATTTAAATATAAGGCAATTTATTTGTTTATCAATATAAACATTTATATATACCTATATATGAAAATAATTATATATATTTTTATTTTATATATACTTAAATTAATAATGTTGTATTGATATATAAAATTATATATATATATATTAATAGATTTAATTAGTAAATAAATTAATAATGAATCAATATATATTTAAATTTATATATTAATAAACATATATTAATTTATATAAGTGTGTTTGTATATATTTATATATTAAATATATGTGTGTTTATAACTTATATATATATATATTTGGTACATATATGATTATATTTTTACATACAAATGATTATATGTATATATATGCTTATATTATGTGTGTATATATATGTTTATATTTATGTATGTTTGTGAAAAATAAATATATATATGTATGTATAATTATAAGTACAATTTTTTTATTTTTTTATATATGTAAAATGATAGAATTATAATATTTATTTGTAAATAAATAATTATGTAGATTTTAAAAAAATGATACAAATGTCCCTAAAATTGCCATGAATTCTTAAAAACGTGGATAAATTTAAAATATGTCTGTATTTTTATATATAAATGTGCATGTGTGTATTTATATATTTATATATATGTGTGTCTTTATATTTGTTTGTGTGTTTATATATATATATATATTTATTAATGTGTGTCTATGTTTATATAAGTTAATTTATATTTACATCGATATAGGGAAAATGACCTATATTTCCAATAAAAACATGAAATACACAAATGCAGGGAAAATATTGGTGCAGCCAGAACAAGAAACCTTGAGATGACCCATATAGTTGGAAACCATTGAGTTGCATCCTGAGGGCTATTTAAATAAATATGTGTTTATGTGTGTGTGTGTGTTTATATATATATATATATATTATGATATTTAAATATATGATAATGTATTTCTGTATAAATATAAATTTATAATTAACAATATATGTAAATATAATTATTAAATTATATATATAAATTAGTATAATTATATTTATATATATTATTATATTTAAAATAATTATGTTTTCAGAACAATGTGGCTAAATTTTTTATGTTTGCAGAAAACATTGATAAATTTAAGATTAGACATGTTTTTTCCAAAAAAAAATGCTAAAAACATCATTAAATTCATATTTTTTCATGTGGATCATGATTCACATTTTTTCTAAAATGAATCAAGATCACTGATTTTCTTACCACTATTATCTCATAAAAAATAAAACTTTTACTATAGTGACCCTATCCATTTACACATAACATTACATGATTTTAAGCATAATAAAGTGTCATATTACATGCCAAGGATTGTAATGTCATGTGCCTTGGAAGACTAGGTAAATAAAACATAAAAACTGGGACTAAATAACAAATTTCTTTATCCATTATTCATAATGAGATGATAAATTCCATTTTTATTACACATGTTCATAGGATGACCTGAGGATAACATTAACCAACAGATGAGATAAAAGCCTTGTAAGGGAATAAGCAAACGAATAAAGCATGATCACGTGGGTTAGAAGGCATGAAAAATGATATAAAAAGTAATTAAACATGTAGAATCATAATATATGAACATTGGATCATATAAATATATAGTAATGTGGAACCAACATAAAAATTAATTTAGCATGAGTCATGTCTCGTTGCACCTAGAGGTGCACAAGTCAAGGATAAGCACCAAGACCATTGCACATGGTAGCACGAGTAAAGGGTAACCACCAAGACTATTGCACATAACATCACTTGAGACTCAAGTTTACCCAATTAATTTGAGATCAATCTGGGGGCACCCATCAGAATATGTTCATGAATATTATTTCCACATATTGAATCATGCATAATCATTCATACTGGCTGAAAAATCATTTTTTATTGTTGAAACGCTTTTAACGAAAAAGTGAGAAACCACCACATCCAGTATGAAAACCAAACCAACAAAACAGAAACAACCCCAATAATATCCAAGCTCTTCCTATCCCCATCAAATGCATCATGCCAATAAGCCATCACCAATTTCTGACAAGTTCAAAAGGCATCTCGTGTAGAGATGCCCGGGCATGGAACCAATGGCATATCCATACCCACTCAATAATATATTCAACTAGCATACAGAAGTGGCGACCACATGCTCTGAACCCCATCTAAAAAAGAACCATGTAAAATGATGGGAACCTAAACAAAACCTCATGATACACAAAGGTTGATCCAAATGAAATCTCCAAACGAACCAGAATGGTTCTCATCACATGAACAAAACCTACAAATATAGCTAACAGAATTAAAACGTAAACTAATATTACCTGTAATTGGCTCCCTTAACAAGTTCTATATGATATAAATTACTTTTTTGGGATACACTATCATCATATTATCAATATCAGAGGCCAACTAGCCCCAAGACTGTATGTACTCCTCAATGAAAATCATCCCTCTGTTGAATCCCCTGACATAAATAAGATCTTGTTTTTCAACCCATGCATATTTCTCCCTATTAATGGATGCTCTTAATGGCCTCCACATCATTTTATACACCTCCTCTTCAGATTCATTAAGAACTAAGACCATCTCAATTTGTTCCTCCTCCGAACATAATAGAATCTCCATGCATTGTCCACCATGATCTGTTAGCCTACAAGGACCCACATCCTCAAGGACTTCCTTTTTGGTGTTTGACTTTCTAGCTGATATGGTCTCCAAAGGTGGAGGTAAAAAAGAGTAGTCCTTCCTACTCTTCCTCCTCATATTACCCCTACTATTCCATAAACTTGAAGCTTCACCCACCGAGAGGCTATAATTATATTCTTTGCATTCTTCCACACCCCCCCCCCCCCCCAACATCCTATGAGGATAGATCATGAGCATAGCTCAGTCTGACCTCTATATGTCCCTCGAACCTATTTATCAAATGTATTGAGGACCGGTTCCCTCCATCAGAACACCTTAGAATTCCAACTCTTCTTGGCAAGGCTCTCTCTTGAATTGGCACATGCATCCTTCCAACCAATTATCTTTTCTTGAGATAGTCTCCTCATAGACTTCCATCCGTGCAATGGATAATTCACTTTCGGTCACCTTTTGTCCAACACAAACCATTTCCTATGGAATCCAGCCTTCCTCCCTCATTCCATCATTGCAAGAAGGTAGACCAGCAAAAGCCTCCCTCAACCTACTAAAAACACTTGCAACTATTGGATTGTCTTGAGACACCACCGAAAAATGAACACAAGTGTCCAAACCCGCTGTTGCCTCAATTGGCGCATCACATACCACTGGATTACTTACTGATTCCTTATCCTCCCTTAACATAAAATCATCTTGTTTTCCCCTTCCCAATTCATTGGTTAAACCTGGACGCCCCTATTCCATCCTTTATGCGTCATCAAGAACTTTGGCCTCTCTACCACATCCATAGCCCTTCCTCAAGTCCTTCAACACCCTTCGATAGTAGGCTCACGAATTCCCCTGTCATCTGTATCCAGCACAGACATCCCTTAACCTCATAGACCACACGTTGTTTGAAATGGTACTCTTATCCCACCATAATCCACACATAATCAAACGGGTCTCATAAAACTTCAATTTAAACACATATACGTGGATTAACAGGATAGAAAAGGGCCACAATGTGGATTTCAGAACACATGAATATACCAATGAGGTTCCCTAGCATGTGAAGAACTACAGGATCTTGAAACAGAATAGGATGATTTTGAAAGCTAACCTAGGTCGCCGTTGAAGGAATTTTGCACTTCATGTGAAAATCAATGTACCAACGACATAGGTTGAATATAATTTAGTTGAAGCTGCAAGGTACACTTGACCAGGCCTGGATGAGGTCATCTTCTAAGGAAAAACTAATCATAATTTGATGTCTATATAGAAGACCCACAGTAGCCCTATCTTGTAAAGCCCTAGCGCTGAAGACATGCCTATCAAAGGAGTAAACAGAAGGGCATAGCCGATAAAATGTAGCCACCAATATGGGCTTCAGGAGATCTGAGGATTCTGAGAACTCTGTTGTAGACAACAACAGGTTAGTGAATCCATCGATTAACTCCAATATCATCGGACTGATTGAGATTTAAGGAAGGGGGGATTGAGGGTTCTAAAAGGGTATGAAAGAAGGGGTATCACCTTTGTTGGACAACAAGGGTCCCTCCCCCATTGGTGGGGGAGGGAATGATGTAGCGGTCGCCATCTGCAATGGCAGAGGATCCCCTCAGGGTTTTGGAAGATTACACTCACCATGGCTCATCTCACATAATAAATCATACTTAAACATAAGGGTAACTATAAGATGAAATGTGAATCATAATCATGTTATAAAGCACAATAGAAGGGAGTATCATACAAGTTTCCATAAAAGAAAAGAATTAAAACATAAATGAAAACTGATAAGGGAAATTATACTTATAATATGGAATTTCTTCTCAAATAGAACTAGAAACATGTAAGAAGAGTATTTAATAAATTTTTTCATTAAAACATTTTACTGTGGTATTAAAAAAACACTAAAGAGCCTTTAAAAAGAAAAAAATAATATATTACATAATATCACAATTGAACCAAAATATTTTTTATAATAAAAATATTTGTTTTATAAAAACAATGGAGTCTTAAATCAGATGACAGAGTGCACATGAAATTGGATACGGTTTCACAATGTTCCCTTAAAACTAGCTTGCATATCGAGATGAATTGAGTAGGAAATCATTTAAAAACAAGTAAATCCATAAAGGATTATGATAAATTGATATTGATAAATTTTTTGGAGTATATAAAATTCATTTAGAATATTTAAATAAAAAATAAAATATAACTTTACTTGGGTAAAAATAATGATAAAAAAACTCGAAAAAATAAAAGATGTTCAGGTAGAATCCTTTCCCTTAATTATGAATGCGTTCTTCCTTTGATCATAATATTTTTGATGAAGAAATTGAATTAATTAATTAATACTTAATGAACTTATTAGTTATTTAATTGGATTATTATAACACTATTATGTTCATTTTGACATTTTTGATGGGTTAAGAGGTTCAATTTCATTGTTTTTTTCATTAGTTTACTTAAATACATGTGATGATAAACATGTAATATGAGAATGGTTGTACATAATTTTAGTTATATGATCTTAGTTATCATACATTATATTGTCTAGTTATAATGTTAATTTGGTTATTTGGAGTGAAGATTAATCATTATATAAATCATTAATGATAACTGTTTTTGTTAATTGGTGGTTTTTTGATCGCATTAAAACACATTTTGTTTTATATATTAATATAATGTGTAAAAAAGATTCTATACCCATAAATTTGACATAATATATATATTATTGTATATTTAATCAATAAAAAGGGCATCATGGATATAATTGATGAAGGTAATAAAAATTTAAAATTTTTCGTCCTTTAATGTGAAAAATTAACACATATCGGATGGTGTTTTTATTCATAGTATAAAAAAAGGGTAAAGGATGTATGATGATTAATTATTCCATTATCATAACAAAATTACAGTACATGTATGGTACTAGAGATCTCATAACATTTGGTGTAAAGTAGGTGAGGAAAAAAATTAATTGAAAGGAATTTGACAGAAAATAATAGAATGAAAAAAGGAATTTACCACTTGAATTTATCATCCTTGAGAATTCCATTAGGGGAGAGGAATTTGTCTTTTGAAGATACCAAATCATTTCTAGACATTAGATAGTGGGTTAGGGGAATATTTTAGCATAATTTAGATGAGGCACAAGTCTTTCATGGGGGGTAGAGAAGAGATGGTGAGGGTGGATTTTAGAGTGGGGAGAAGAGTGTTTTCTCAATATTTTATTTATTATTTTATTATTTTTATCAATACATACAATAGTATAGATTATTGTGAAAAAATAGTAATATGTTCATTTGATTTCGAACACTAGGTGATTACGTCTTCCATGAATCAATAATTTTTTTCTTTAACATATAATGTATATATACATCAAATTTTTGTAATTTACTACTCAAACAAATGTATTATATCAGAAAAATCCCAAATAAACACCCCACTTATTTTTCGAGGAGTTTAATTTGAAAATTAACTCAATTGTATTAAAATAATTTTCTAGGTATGTGAAATTTAATTTTTAAATGAAATTATAATTTAATTAAAAAATACACACTTTAAAAGTAATATTTCCATTCCATCACATTGAATAATTAATCGAGGCCTCTTAAAATTATCATATAATCATAATTCATAAAAATTATTATTTATGAATACATTTTAGGAAAATAAATTTCCATTTAAATTATTAAATTAATTATATAGTTTTAATTAAATATACATGACTCCCAAAAATACCAACACTATGATATACTTATATCATATTCTCATGTATAATATGGATAAAATTATTTATAATTTCATTTGTAATGTTACATATTTAGTTGGAATATTTACAATTTATAAGGGCATGATTACTATTCATATGGGTATCATTACTGTTTATAAGGGTAAATTACAATTTAGTAAAAAAAATTGTCCTATCGGACTCCAAAAAATATATTAACCGCAACAATGTATGTTAGATTTTTGAAATTCAAATAATAAAATGACAATAGTATGTTTTAAGGTCACATATTACATAGTAGTTCTCAATGTTATGATTTCATGTGAGTATACTATATGACATAATTATAAAAATGGAATTTCTATTGATTAATATTTGGGTTGTTATATTAACCTATGCATTGGAGGGTGAAGTATGTCATACTAGTCTTATAATGAAACACATACTTATGCATGCCACAATATCATAGAACATTCATCATGTCATCATATCATAACCCATATAATTAAAATAGGTTTTATAATCAATTCATCAATTAACCATTTCATAACTCATGAAAAACAAATGTGTTCAATAAATATTTAATCAATATAAACATTAACCATACCAAGATAGAATAATTATGGTATCCTTTAATGTTATCATCAGTAAAACATAATTAACATCAAAGGATGTAATTTTTTATTAAAAATGATATTGTAATATCACTTGGAACATTTATTATGTAAAATAGAATCAACAAAGTGAAAAAAAATTGAAACAAAAAACATTTTCAAAATTATTTTCTTTAAAAAAAACATTGATAATTGTAATATAATCTATAAAAATATTTACAAGCATTTCATGTGCAAAATAACCTCTCTAATTTGAATAAAATAAACATAAAATAATTCCAAATTAATTTTCTTGTAAAATAACCTTGAAAACATATAATGGAATAATTTAAAAATTGAGTGCTCATGATGACAAGAATTGGTATAGGCATTGACAAAATTATTCCTTTAACATTTTCAGTAAAATTCATTCATGGCTTATTTTAAAAATGTCAAGAATATTTCTCTTAAAAAATTTAAAAAACTCAAAAAAGGTTAAAAATTACTTTGAGAATCATAAATTAAAAAATAAAAAATATGGAATCATTTTTAGAAAACATATAAATGAGAGAAAAATGTGTTATCAACTGAAGGGATAATTAATGTTGGTTTTATTTAATTGCATTCTCTTGGAATCCTAAGTAAAAAATTATATGAACATGTTGTGAAAAATTGTATTCTATAAATATAAATAAATGAAATGAGAATTAATGATATTTTTGATATAGATCATAATATTGCATCATAATATTCATAAAGATAAAAAATCTCAAAAAATGATTACATTGTATCATAAAACTCTTACCACTTTAGTGACCTTGAATTGTAAGCCCCATGACGGAATACAATTTAAAGAAACATATAATATCATGATAAAAATAAATTAATTATATTTAAATTAATGGGGATATATATACTCACCATAAAAGAACATTGGTTCAAAATATTACATATATCCTAAAAAATAAAAATTGAGACAAAAATCACTTACTGCAATGGTAACATTGAATCCATAAACCCCATGAAATAGAGTTACTAAAATGGATATATATATTCATATAATTCATAGGATAATAATAATAAAATATAATAAGGGTATTTATATAAATTACATACAAGAAACACATGGGGAATATGGAATTAGGCTCACAGAAAATAAAACTGAGACATATATCCTTTATATTATGTATTGGTTTCCTTCATACATGTTAGAACCTCCAGAATAATAAATAAAATTTTATTATAAATATATTAGATAATAATACAAACACAGACAAAAACATATATATACATATATATCATACCATATATGATTTAATTATTACCATTTATTACATATTTATTATAAATTGTTTGTTAAAATTACTTTTCACATAATAACTGATTTTTTGTGTGTTTGTTATGATTTTTTATTTTTTGTCCTCGTTCCTTAATCATGGTTCCATCATCTCCAGAATGTTAACCATGATATAAATATAATATATATATATTATTTATCTATATATATATATTTATTCGTAAATGTTATATATATAATATTAAATACACTATTTTTGGACATGGTAGGTTGTACATACACTTGAACACTATTTCCATTTTATCAAAGGATTGATAGAATGAAAGGTAAATAATATATTAACTTTACATATTAATTTTTATAGGATATATATCACATAAGTTTATTTAAAAATATCTCTATTACCTTCCATATAAATTTCATGTGTAAAACAAACCACATTCCATCATGTGGTGGTAGTCAACAGTACACATGAATGATGTTATCTTATCCCCAATATAATTAAAAATAAAAGGTATATATGACATAGTAATTAAATATGAATAATACTATTAAAAATATAATATATATAATATATATTTTTATTTAATATATACTTATTACTATCCCATTAAAATATATATGAAAAACATATCATTTATGTTCATGAGGCTGTAGTCTGCTTTACACACAAGTGATATTATTGTTTTTCAACAAATTATAAGTATAGAATTTAGATAAGGTATTATATCAAAAAAGAAAAAAATAATATCATCAATATATATTATAAAACATAAATAAATAATTATATTCATCTCCAAGAGATTCTAGTTCAAAATTAATGGCATCGATTTGTGAGGCGGTAGTCACATGCTGATGACCTCGTCACTTCCCATTTTAGGGTATATGAAATGGATGCAGGTTATGAAAATTTTATTTTAACATATATGTATATCTATGGTGCTAGTGTTATTATTTTTTCACATTTTTAAAATATCATAAGGATTTATAATATTAATTATCACAAAAAATATAGTTAAAAACATTACATCTTCCTTAGAAAACCTCTTTAGGTTAATCTTAAAGCCATCCTAAATTATCTTATTTATCTAATGGATGAACCTATAATATAGGTTGTAATTAAAGAATAATTTTTTCCATTTATTTCTAAAACAAAGGGGGTTTTAAGTGTTAATAGTATAGGATAGGAAGTGTCCTTTTATACGTGTGGTGTGTAAAACACTTGTAATCTTTAAAAAGAAAACATTTTCCCCACATTTTTCACATGACAAAAGGCTAAAAAATGGGTTATTATTTAACAATATCTTCTATAAGGTATAAAAATTTCCATCAATTTTTTTTTGAAATGATTTAATTCATTTTATCACATATAATTTTGGTTTCTCCCCTAGGTAAATTATTTGAATCATAACCGTAGTAAATAAATTTTAATATTTTTAATATTAATTAAGAGAAAAACATAATTTTTACTTACTAGATAACATAAATTATTTTGATTCTATATGTCTTATCAAATTTCCAAAATAAATTTATATAATTTTTAATTTTTAATTTAAATTAGTCATATAGTAGGGATGATAAAGAATCTTTCCAAAGAGAAAAGTTTCCAATGTTTAAAAAAATTATATAAAAATTAAACCTGAAATTGATCAAGATAACCTAAAATGGTTCTTATTTTCAAATATAATTAACTTGTAACCAAACAATTAATTTTATATAAACTTTTAAACCTTAAATTTTCATAGATTATTTTTCCTTACTCATACCCTGCATTCCAATAGTGAGGTTATAACTATGACATTAAATAATAATATTTTAATAGTTTGGCTTTTTTGGGTTTAAATTTAGTGCTTCATATAATTCATGATATAAGAGAAACTTATTTTTTTTAAAATTATTTCCTAATGTATTTGGTTTTTGCATTATTATCCCTTAAATAAATTCTATACTCACCATTTGAACTTCTCTTCATTAAATAAGGGTTTTAAATTTGAAAATCCTAGAGTGGGAAACCCACTCTATAAAAAATTTTAATAAAAAATACTCCTGGAAAGAGAGAAATAGGCATGATAAGGCCACCTATAATAACAAAAAAACATGGTTACAATATATTATTACATTTCTGTTAAGAGAAAACATTGAAGTATAAGATAAAACTGACACCCAAATACTGATGAAGTGTAATAGAAAACATGGTGCAGAAAAAGTTAACTACCACAAAGACACAAAATTTTGATAAGTGATAATTCCATTCATTCTTCCAAAATAAAATAAAATGTATAAAATTTTAATTATATTTCATTTTTCTTAAATATTAATAATTTTCATGAGAAGATACAAATAATTTATTTCATTACTTTTCTTAATAATAATCGCACCCTTTGGTTATACCTTGATCAATTTTTACTTTGTCACTTACTCTAAGTGATGAATTTTTCAGGACTAAACAACCAATGCATAATAATATTCAAATAATAATGAGAAATAATTCATTATATTTATATTTATAATCATAAATAAAAGGGTATTAATAGGTCATATAATGTTCATAAATCATCATAGAGTGAAATAGTATATTAATATTTAAAACCTCATCCAAAGTTTAAATTAATCCATTCAATAAGTGGCCAACCTTACAAACCTACTAAAATTAAAAAATTTATAATGAATATCAATAAATCGTCAAATATAAATATAACATCAATCCCCTAAATTCCATTTAGTAGATCGTAATTTTCACAGACCAAATCTACGTGTACCATGAAAAATTATTTTTATAAAACAAAGTAATATCTAGGATTACCATAAAACGTTATTGAAAACACATATGATTCCTCATTAACTAAATTAATCCATAGTTTACTAAATATATTCTGTAAATATAGAAATTTTATAAGCTCTATTAATAATAACATAATCTTCATTGTCCAAAAATCATTAATTATTTTCATGATCATCGATTCTATCCATTTCACATTGTTCATATACTTCATATCTTTATCCCTAAATAATTTTCTAAACATTAAGAACATATTAAGTGTTATCATCCCTTAATAATATGATTTCAATAAAATATCACATTTCTATTAAACTATATTTCTATTTCATCAGTACAATTCAACATATTATTGAAAATCCTTATAGAAAAAATGAATACTATAAATAATTATATATTTTAATATTCAAATAAAATAATTATTGGATTAATTTAAATAAACACTTGAATCATCCCATTTCATTACCAACCCATTAAGTGTGCTTCATAATATTATTCTATGAATCTTATTTCATCTAATATTAAATATGGATCACGTCTTACCATTTTTCAACCTATGTTTATTAATTCTATATACATTTATAATAAATGATACTGTTGGAAAATCTCATTACATTTATATGTCATTTATAGTCTCTTAATCATTAGAGGCATAAACATTAATCATAAAATATATTTTATTTTTTTCATGTTATTTCCCCCTAAGACATAAATTTTCATAATTTCCATATTCTCAACATTTAAAATATTAAAAAATTATTGATACCATAGATAAACTGTAATTCACATCCATTTCATTAACTAGAATTTTCATTTATACTCCATAATTACATACTTTATGTATTTATTCTCTATAAACAAAACATCCTCTTTTTTAATTGATGCATTCCCTTGATGGGTTCTTCAACATTCATGACATATAGGAATCTAATTTTTCATTACACTATGGTTTTCCAAAAATAAACTCTAAATAAATCTTTAATTATCTTCAATATTGAATCCATTATTTGGTTAAGGAGTATTTTATTAATCATATGTTTTGATAACTAATTGGTGGTGATCCCAAAGTCCATGATTCCATAATTTATCCAATTAATTTTCCCATGATCATATTTTCTATCACATTCAATTTCAAGGATATTTCTTACAGTCCCCCCCCATTGACTAAAAAAATCATAGAGTGATAAAAATTAATCATAATAACGAACCACGTGATCTTGAAAAATAATTTATAGTTTTTCTAAATAATGAAACATTTTATCAATATAAAGAACCATATATTTAATTCATTTAATAATATTCATCATCAATTAAATATTTTTAGATAGTTTTGAATATATTTGTGAATTTAGAAAATAAATCTCGTAGTAGAGTAAATATAGTTATGAAGAGAGGTCCATTATCATTCACAAAGTAATGATCAATTCTAACTCAATTCACCTTTTTTGGAGTTATTACCATAAGTTACCAATGTGACAAATCCACATCCACTTTTTGTATCCATATAATTATCTAATTTCATTGAAACCACTCTCTCCACCCTTTACTGTAATTCTAGGACATTTTAATATACATTAAATAATGCCTAGAAATATCCTTTCTCAAATCCCTAGACATATCCAAAGACATAACTATAGTTTTGTCACTAATGATTTCGTATAATAGTTTCTAAATGATTAATAATTATTTCCTCTAATACCGCAAGTAATGACTCAAACTTTTTTATATATAAATTTCACAACATTTTAAATGAATACTAAATACATTCCTTAAACATATTCTTGAGGACCATAATGTGTTAGTGCCTTTATAGAATAGAAACACAATTATTTTATTTCATGAATAATATTAATTATATCTTGTAATGATAGACTAACATAGTACTCCTATAAGGAATACCACATGTAATCTTTTCTTTCTATCCTAGGGAAGGAAACAAATGAAATGATGAACTCAGATTATTAGAATGTGTAAACATAATAGATGACAATGACTAATCATATGAAAAATAATAAAATATTAATGGTGTTTGATGATGACTGTAACTTATTATGTTCAAAACAAACCATTAGTTGATCATAAACAGGGGTCATGGTATACAAATTTAACATTTCATAAAAAAAGACCATAAAGTTAAAAAATCAAAATAAATAATTCATGAACCATAATCTCATGTCATAAAATTGTTTCACCATCATAAATTTGTAAAACCATTTTCTTTTAAAAGGTTAGATACCAAGATCATTATCATATTGGAGCAATAATTATCACCTATTTCATATTGTGCATTAGGACAATCCTATTTCCTATTATAAATCATGAATCATTTGTTACCTATAGCTTATTAAACTTGTCAAATTTATTCCCAATTTAATCTCATTATATATAAAGATGTACCCTATTAATTCTAGGGATATATGGGTCTCACCCATCTAATAATGATACTAATACATTTTCTCCCATAATCTCAAAAAAATATTCATAATATCATCGCATCATAAATTGTATAAATAAATGGGTTTCATAATCATTTCATCTACTATAAAATTATTCATCTAGAAAAATAATATGGATTATATCATTCAATACAAACCCTTTTAAAGAATTAGTAACATCAAAGGGTATCTTCATCGATAAAAAATCACATTAAATGATAAAATAGATCATTTCAAGTGGATATTAGACATTCCACATCGTAAAACAATTTTTTTAAATATAATATAATTCAAAAATACTATTCATTGATAATAAAAATTGAATCTTATAATTGAATATTTAAAATAAATTTAAGTATTTCTTGATGAAAATATCCTTTCCATATTTATTTTTAAAAAAAACCGTAAAATTTTTTGAAACTTCTTTTATTTGAAAATAAACTTCTAAAATTATAAAAGAATATTTAAAACATTTTCTATCTATGATTGAATGAAATTATGTACACATTAAAACCAATGTTTCATTCGTATTTTTAGTAAAGTTAAAATGCTCCATATTTTGAAAATGACATGAATATTTGTTTTACAAAAATTCAAATTCCAAATAACTGTAAAATGAATTAATATTCATATTCGAAAATAAAAAAAGTTTGAAAATATTATTAGAATTTATAGATAAGGAAGAAAGATGATTATTGGATTATGATTGAATTAAAGATAGTATTATTTTAAAAAAACCATTTGAATCGTGACAAAATAAAGAGAGGAAAATGAATTTAAAACATGTATTATTATGAAATAAACGTACGATAAAATAATTCATAAGATTACTGTGATTTGTTTCATAATTCTTTATCATTTGAATCATAAAAAAATCAATCTTGATAATGGATGAGATTTTATTATAAAACCCTTACTAATTAGGTACCATTGAACCGTATGACCCATGAATGAATAAAAATATTTTAAAATAAAAATATAAATATAAAAAATTATTTCATGATATTACTTGTAAAATGGGTTTTATATACACCTCAAATAATTATATATTTTTATAACATAACATATGTCCCAAATAAAAAAAATCGAGTAAGAAATCACAAAATGGTTTAGAAACATTGAAACTATAAATCCAATTAATGAGAGGTACTTAAATGGATATTTAAATAATAATAATTTTAAGTATAATATTCATAAAATAAATTCTTGGGTATTATATACATATTATAAAATAAATACATGAAAAATATGGCATTTGTATTACAGAAAACAATATTGAGAAAAAATCTCTTACATTATGTATTAACTTCCTCCATACACATTAAAAATACCTATACAGTAAATATAAGTGTATTTTAAATAAAATAAATAAATATAATTATATAAACATCATACCTTATTTTATTTACTTATTAACACTTTTTAGATTTTTATTAATAATTCCATGTTAAAATCACAATTTAGGTAATAATTACTTCATTTTTTGTGTATGTTTTGATTTTTTATTTTCATTTCTCTTAATTTGATCATGGTTAAATCAACTAAAAAAGATATAAATTTTATAAATATCATATATAATTATTATATATGTTGAAAAATAAATACACAAATGTTAGAGATAGAAAATAGAATATAATATTGATAGAGGTGGTAGATCGTACATATGCGTGAACACTACATCCATTTTCTCACTGGATTAAAAGAAATAAAGTTAAATAATATATTACATATCTATATATCATTTTATATAATATATATTTATTAATTTTATTTAAACCAATCCTTAATATCTTCCATGTAAATCCTATAGGAAGAATAAATCACATCGCTTTGCGAAGCGATAGTCTTTCATATACATGAACGTCCTAATCATACCCCCCATGGAATAGAAACTAAGAAGATATATGTGATATAAAAATTACATAAGTTTAATTGTTTTAAAAATTAAACAAATATATATTTTAATTTAATTTTACCTAATTTTTATTCTAGTAAATTATAAATGAACAATAACTCACATCTATTTGTGAGGCTATAGTCCACTATATAGATAAGTGATGCCATTTTTTCCAAAAAGATGGGAGGTAAGAAAATATTTTCTTTAATATAACTCAAGTTTGATAATAATATCCTAAATAATATATATATATATATATATATTAAATTAATCTTTATATATATCCTTGATAGGATGTTATGGTAAATGGATGTATTTGGTTCATGATATAGTAGACCGTCGTACACAGTAGTGACATTATATATTCCCATATGATGGAAGATGATATGGGTGTTGGTTATTAAATAACAATAATAATATATCAGTATATTTTAGATAAAATTGCTTTAATTTTCTTATATGAGAAAAATATTCTAATAAGTATGAAGAGAAGTAAAACAAAAAATCATATTTAAAAACATTTCCTCCTCTTCAGAAAAAATCTTTTGGATTAAATTCAAACCATGATAGATTAACTATTTTACAAAAGTGTTGGATTTGGGGAGGTATGTGAGGGATACATTTATTTAGATATTTTTATTATTAATGTGTTTGTGAAGTGTTAATATTAGAGGAGACAGTTGGCATTGTATAATTGAGTTGAGTGGCACTGTTTTAAGTTTTCCAAATAAAAAAGTGTACCAAATTTTTTTCACCAACCAAAAGGCTCCATAATATGTAATTAATAACTCTTATATGATATTAGGTATAAATATGGAGATAAAATGGGTTTTTAATAGTTTATTGGTTCATTTTATACCATATCCTTTTTTAAATCCCCGGTAAACTAGTTTAGACCGTAACCGCACAAATTCAATTTTCACTTATATTACTTTTAATTATGGTAAAAAATCATGTTCACCTTAATAGATAATATAAATTTTTCTGTTTCCAAATATAGAGTACATTTTTTCAAATTCCATTTATATACATGTCAATATTTAATTTAATTTTAATCTTACAGATGAAATGAAAAACCAATTATTCAAAGAGTAAAGTTTAAAAGTTTAAAATATTTTATATATAAAAATTCAATATGAAATTGATTAAAACTACCTAAATTGTACTAATTTATTTATAATGTAGATAATTTTACTTGTATGAAAATATTAAAATAACATTTATCTTTTAAATTCATTGAATTAAATGGAAGATTTTAAATAAAAACTATTTTTTTTCAATATACAAAATAACATTCATCCTTTTAAAAATTTATCAAAATGCCACTCAATTATAATATTTACATGTATATTTCAACAATAATGTTGATCTTATCCAACAAATTTATAAAATTGATAAGAATTTATTTTCAAAAATTAAATTTGATAAATGTGATTAAACTTATTTTTAGGAAAATACAATTCCCAATATAAAATTGGATTAATTATTATCTTACGCTTATAAAATAATAAATATTAATTTTAAAATATTGTATTGAATATATAATATATAAATTTATTTAAAATGATCCATAAAAAGTTATTTTTTATTTATTGGGGTAAAAATAAATTATTTCACAGAAAAATGGTTTTTCAGAAAAGGATATGATTTATTTTAAAATGGTTTTCAAATTTATTTCTAATTAATTGGTCACAAAAATAATAATTTTTAAAAAATTGAAAAAAAAATATTTTTATTATTTTGTTAAACCTATTCATAACCACTATTCCAATTACTATGTGATAAATATCATAATAAATAATTGTATTTTAATAGTATTTTTTTCATTTGAAAATATTGTTTTGTATAATTCATGCTATCAATTAAATTATATTTACTTGAAAACAATATTTCCTAAAATCTGGGGTTGATACATTACACCCATGCTATAGGTTTTTTTTATGAAAACTAGTTATGGACTTTACATAACATTTGAAAATGAGAAATTGTCATGGATGATGGTCATACCATAAATTTTATATAGGTATTAGACATAAGAATCCAGGATATTTGTATTACATAACAGTATTGTATAATTTAGACTAGATCAGATTTCTTTTGGTCCCATGTGAAACCAACTTTCATGAAAAGTGAGATTTTTTAAATGAGTGAAACAATGTGAAATCGATGATATGGGTGTCATACATGTTATGTGTTGTGTGAAACCATGATAAGTGTAATGATTTTTATATTGTGGGGATTATATTAATCACTAGAGGAGGTTTCACAAGAATGATTCATCCACAATCCAACACTTTATAGGGCATGTGCAGGGAAATTTATGTATGTTTCAAAACGAAAATAATCAATATATTTTGTTTTGGGTTTTATGAAATAAATAAGTTTGTTTGAGAAAGATGAGTGATTCAACATCCTAGAAATATAGAATACGAAATTTCTAACCCTTAATATTGGGATATAATGGTTATTTATAGGCATGTAGCTCATGGAATTGGATAGATCACAAAAGATATGGAAAAATCATAGATGTTATATACCCCCAAGAAATTGTGTACTAATGTGGTATCTTGAGATAAATGTTTATAGAAGATTTTCATTTTTATATAACTATATGTTTGCATATATAATCATGTTCAAGACTCTTACACCACGTTTTACACATGAATATTTAATTTCAACAAAAATAATCCCAATTTATAATTACCATAACTTTTAACCTATTAGTAAATTTTGGCTCTATTAGAAACAAAATAAAATCCTATAAAAAAACTACCCCATTCTATATGTGGTTTCCAAGTAGAAAGTGTTATCATAAGCTAAAATGTTCCTAGAAACCCTTTAAATATGGATTTTAATGTAACGACCCGAAATTTTGAATAAATCTTGTTTCCTAATTTTATGTGTTATTTTATTTTATTTTTGTAATCAACAAAAATGTTTCCTTTTATAACATGAGTATAATTAAAATGAGACTTTTGGGTTTTGACTGTTATTTGACCATTGGTCAATATGACCGCTGTAAACTAAACGTTTCGATTATTGTCTCTAAATACAAGTAATCATTGTTAATTAATATAGAAAGAAGATTCGATGGCCTCACCTAGTAGTCTTGGACCAATCGATGCTCATCTAACAGAACTTGGGAAGGAGGTAGCACCATTGGGCTTTGCTCTGGACCAAACCCAAGCTGAACTTCATCGTATAAAGCTAGAACGGGATCGCCTTCGCGAGAAGTTCAAACTGATATAAATTACTAGTTGTGCGATGTTAGCCAAGCCTCCCTCGGATTCTCTATCCTTAGCACACCTTACACTTAGGTCCTATGCTGGTGTGATAAGGGGCTATGTAAGGAGACCGTAACTGACTTGTGTAATCCTTTGTTTTAAATAAAAATTTCGATTTCTTTTATGAATTTTTAAATGACCTGATAAATATAGTATGAATATTTTTGATGAATTTTAGAAAAAGGATATTTTAAAAATGTTTATGTAAACCTTAAATAATTAAAAATGTTTAATGATTTTCAAAAAAATGGTCTTCTACAATTATGTTCAGTACGAAATTTAGAGTCTAATGAGGTCAACTTAATTTTTGATGAATAGTAAATTATGAATAGTGATTTTATGCTTAGGATTAGTAATGTGACCAAATGGATTAGTAATATCACTTAAAAGAAAGTATTAAAATAAGCTAGGCACTTTGATTAAGTAATGTGATTCAATAAAATGGTTAAATACCGGTTTCATAAATTATTATTCAAGTATTAGTTTTTTTGGATGAATAGTGTTTTTTAATTAAAATTTAAATTAAAAATATTTAGAAATTTATTTTTATAAAATGGACTTCATTTTTGAACTTAGACCATCGATATTATGTTAAGGTAATTTTTGGGAATTTTTCTGAAAAAAATAAATTTTCGATGAATAGTGTTTTTAATTAAAAATTTAATTAAAAATATTTAAAAAATTATTTTTATAAAATGGATTTCATTTTTGAAATCAGAGCATTGATATTTGGTTAAGGTGAAATTTTGGTATTATTCTGAGAAAGTTGAATTTTTTTTGAATAGTGAAAATACAGTTTTTAAGTTACGGGTGTTTAATGACATCATTAAATGATGTATTAAGTATGTAATCAATATGGTCGACTTATGAATAGTAAGATAAGGTATGAGGTGTCCCAAGTGGCCAATACCATGGGCAAATACCATGGGAAAGCCCATGGTTTTTCCAAATCCACTAATGAGGTGTCCCTTGGCCATTAATGCCTTGTCCCCTCACTTTCCCTATAAATACCAAGCCATCCTCTCATCCATTCGACTCCCCACTCTCCCCCAACGATTTTCTGGTCTCCTTACCTCCCAAGGAGTCCTCCCAAGGTGCCCCCATGCACTCAAGGTCCCAACCTTTGAGTTTTAAGAGTTACGTTTTAAGGTAAGGGATCCGACCTCTCTCTTTCATTTCATGTAATCTCTTTTATGTCATTCCTTTTATGCTCCATGTTATTATGTGAGAGGATGTTCTTTTATATTACTCTTACTGCCCTTTTCATGTTTATATGATGAGAGATCCCCTCTTACTCTCATCATTTCGTTTTATGAAAGTTTAAGTGACATCGTTAGGCTGCCGAAAGTTTTGTAACAGATTCTTTCTCCCTTCTCATTTTTCAAGATCTATTTTCATGTAAAGTATTTCAAATTCCTTTTTATTATGTTGGGGTATGATCTCTAAATTTATCATACTGATATTTTATGATCATATGATGACAGACCCCATTTGATCTCTTCAATTAACTATTTTGAAGTTTTAAGTGGCGCCGTTAGGCTGCCGAATTTTTAACTGGTTCTTCACCCTTCTCGTTTTGAAGTTCTACTTTCATGTAAATTATTTCAAGTTCCTTTTTTTATGTTGGGGTATGATATCTATATATATCATACTGGACTCTTATTTTCATATGATGAGAGACCCCATTTGATATCTTCAATTCATTATTTTGAAGTTTTAAGTGGCGTCGTTAGGCTGCCGAATTTTTTAGGGGATTCTTTCACCCTTCTCATTCTTTTCAAAGGTCTAATTTCATGCCAAGTCTTTCAAATTCCTTTTTAATTATGTTGGGGAATTATATCTATATCTATAATACTGAACTCTTATGTTCACATGATGAGATACCCTATTTGATCTTTTCAAGTCATTTTTGTTGAAGTTTAAGTAACGTCGTTAGGCTGCCGAACTTTCATAAGAGAAATCTAATTTTTGTCTTCCTTCCATGTTTTTCATTTCAAATGGTATGTCCTTTAAATTGCATCACCATGTATATATATCCTTCTCATTCTATCCCTATACTTTTTTATGGGTCAATTATGATTGTTTGACCCATTCTCCCTCTCTTTTTAATGTCTTATAAAACCTCTAAACATAGCCATTATGCTGCAGAATTTTCATCTCAAAATGTATCTCTCTTTTTCTAAAGTGCTTTTATATTATTAAGTGAATACTCAAAGCTATTTATTCTAAAGGGTTATTCACAGATATACCAAAATGTTCTATTTCTAATTCTTGGATTTACATACATGAGACCCACCTTCCTTTTCTGTGGGTTTTAAAGTGACGTAAAGATCATGTCTTTAAAGCAGTTTTTAAAACTTTGTGATTATGAAATGAAACCCATTTATTTTATGCTACATGGGTTATTTATGAAATGTTTGATGATGATATAAGTGGATCACATGATAATAAAGGAAAATTTAAAGGTGCGCCCTGATAGCGCTCCAATGCATTGGGTAAAGACTTAATCTCTAGAGATGACCATTTTAACGACGCCTTGGTGAATAACCTCGGTAATTTTTAACGAAACCTTGGGGATGGACCTTGGTGAAATGAAACGATTGTCAATATTAATGTTTTAGCCACATATTCAAGTTATGAAAAAGTTTTATTTTTATTATGATATGCCTCATGATTTCATTTTCATGCCTTAAAGTTCTTTTCATGACTTTATTGATGTATCTCTAGTTCATATGTAAAATGTTTCACTTGTTTCCCTTGCTGGGCCTTATGCTCACCCTTTCTTTTTATGTATGTCCCCGGTTTATGAGATGAAGTAATGAGACAAGGGTTAACATGAGTAGAATCCTTTCAAGTGTTTAAGAAGAATGTTTTTTTGTTTCGTGTTTTGTGTTCCTTGTTTCCAAGACACTAAACCTTAAAGATCCTCAGTTTCATGTAATGGAAAGGAATGTTATGTTATAAAAAGACGGGATGCTATAGTTGGTATCAAATGATGGTTTAGTTATTTGTGGAAATTATGATATGAAAACTTTAGGAATAAACCTAGAGAAAAGTTTAAATATAGGAAGTCTTCCTGGTATTTTGGTGAGTATTGAGTAAGGGGTCGCTAAGCAAATACATCCCTATCTGGATACGAGCAGTTAGAGGTGGCTCTGGCACAGATGTACATAGGGGTAAAACCCAAAAACACCGCTTTGAGCTAGACTCGAACAGGAACTGGTACACGACAACGGGCCTTGCTGCACTCTTCGTTACGACACTCCCAGGGGATATGCTTGGGTAAATTCATAAGCTTGGTATGAACCATTGTTAAAGGAACAAAGATAAAATAAAATAAAGATTCACATAAGAATATATGATCATGGATAACCTAGTTGGGAACCTAGTGGATCACAAGTTAGGGTATACTTTTCTTCTACAAGTTATCCTTATATGCTTTAAGTTCCTTTTCATGATTATTGGTTAAGTATTTAAGCCTCTAATTATACTTTCTCTTCTTAGTTAATGGTGGAAAATGGAATAACGTGTCCCAACAACCAATGTGATAGGAAATGCGATGATTTCCATTTTAATATGACAGAGATGATTAGGGGATAAAGGATGATTATTATTTTGGAAGACGTTCACTATTTTGGGGACCCTATATGATCGAGGTAAATAGATTACTATAGTATTTTCATTGAGGAGTAAGGTTGACTTATATTTTGAAGAATTTATGAATTTAAGGTGGAATTATAGTAATTTAGGTTACTTATGTGAATGATTAACCTATCTTGGGTAAAATATGATTAGGTTAGCTACTTTTGTTATAAGATGTTAGGAGTGGTTGATGTTGTCTGGAGATGAACAATGAAGATGTTTTGGAAGACTATGTTATCAAATCCTTCTTGTATTTGGGTTTCAATCTTAGTTTGGTTTATTTTGAGGAATTTTAAGGACCGTTATTTATGGAGTGGTCTATGATGAACTTTGGGTAGTACCATGGAACTTTAAAGATTTAAAAGTAGTTTCCCTTCCTATGGGATTTATTCTTTTTGAAGAGTTGTTTTACCTTAAACATTCTATTTTTGGGATAATTTTTAAAGATAGAAAAAATAGATAGGTAATCTTTTGTGGATTACGTGATTCTTTAGAAGATGATTCTTGTGCTTTTTATGAGAACAAGTGTTTTTGAATTCTCATCATTTGGAGAAAAGATTAGTTTTGGTAGAGACTTATTAAAGGATGAAACTCTACTTGAAGGTAGGTATATTTTCTTATGTTTTTGTTCTATGTAGTAAATGAATTCCTCCAAATTATGAAAAGGAACGTAAAACAAAAACTTATTTGGTTTACGTTTCCTACTAGGTAATCAAAGACCGTTTACAAACATCGTATGATTGGGATTTTCTTATGGTTAACTTTCTCCTAATCATGTTTTCTATCACTCTCCCTCAGAACTTGACCCTTTGTTTTTCTTCCATGTCCATGTTTTCCTACATGGAATCTTAGTGTGGGTTATCTCGGGTGGCCTTTGTACTTCCCTTTCTTTATTTTAAAGTAATAATTTTACTGAATCCTTTTCTGATGTGGGACTTTCAATGAAATTTCAAAACCCAATTTTAAAAATTGTGAGGACGCAATTTCTTAAGGGGGGAAGATTGTAACAACCCGAAATTTTGAATAAATCTTGTTTCCTAATTTTATGTGTTATTTTATTTTATTTTTGTACGCAACAAAAATGTTTCCTTTGATAACATGAGTATAATTAAAATGAGACTGTTGGGTTTTGACTGTTATTTGACCATTGGTCAATATGACCGTTGTAAACTAAACGTTTCAATTATTGTCTCTAAATACAAGTAATCTTTGTTAATTAATATCGAAAGAAGATTTTATGGCCTCACCTAGTAGTCTTGGACCGATCGAAGCTCATCTAACAGAACTTGGGAAAGAGGTAGCACCACTGGGCTTTGCTCTGGACCAAACCCAAGTTGAACTTCATCATATAAAGCTAGAATGGGATCGCCTTCGTGATAAGTTCAAACTGATAGAAATTACTACTCGTGCGATGTTGACCGAGCCTCCCATGGATTCTCTAACCTTAGCACACCTTACACTTAGGTCCTATGCTAGTGTGATAAGGGGCTATATAAGGAGACCGTAACTGACTTGTGTAATCCTTTGTTTTAAATAAAAATTTCGATTTCTTTTATGAATTTTTAAATGACCGGATAAGTATAGTATGCATAATTTTGATGAATTTTAGAAAAATGATATTTTAAAAATGTTTATGTAAACCTTAAATAATTAAAAATGTGTAATGATTTTCAAAAAATGGTCTTCTAAAATTATGTTCAGTACGAAAATTAGAGTCTAATGAGGTCAACTTAATTTTTGATGAATAGTAAACTATGAATAGTGATTTTATGCTTAGGATTAGTAATGTGACCAAATGGATTAGTAATATCACTTAAAAGAACGTATTAAAATAAGCTAGGCACTTTGATTAAGTAATGTGATTCAATAAAATGGTTTAATAACGGTTTCATAAATTATTATTCAAGTATTAGTTTTTTCGGATGAATATTGTTTTTTAATTAAAATTTAAATTAAAAATATTTATAAAAATATTTTTATAAAATGGACTTCATTTTTGAACTTAGAGCATCGATATTATGTTAAGGTAATTTTTTGGGATTTTTCTGAAAAAAATAAATTTTCGATGAATAGTGTTTTTAATTAAAAATTTAATTAAAAATATTTAGAAAATTATTTTTATAAAATGGATTTCATTTTTGAAATCAGAGCATTGATATTTGGTTAAGGTGAAATTTTGGGAATATTCTGAGAAAGTTGAATTTTCGATGAATATTGAGAATACAGTTTTTAAGTTACGGCTGTTTAATGACGTCATTAAATGATGTATTAAGTATGTAATCAATATGGACAACTTATGAATAGTAAGATAAGGTATGAGGTGTCCCAAGTGGCCAATACCATGGGCAAATACCATGGGCAAGCCCATGGTTTTTCCAAAACCAATAATGAGGTATCCCTTGGCCATTAATGCCTTGTCCCCTCACTTTCTCTATAAATACCAAGCCATCCTATCATCCATTCGACTCCCCACTCCCAAGGTGCCCCCAAGCCCTCAAGGTCCCAACCATTGAGTTTTAAGAGTTATGTTTTAAGGTAAGGGATCCGACCTCTCTCTTTCTTTTCATGTAATCTCTTTTATGTCATTCCTTTTATTCACCATGTTATTATGTGAGAGGATGTTCTTTTATATTCCTCTTACTGCCCTTTTCATGTTTATATGATGAGAAATCCCCGCTTACTATCATCATTTCATTTTATGAATGTTTAAGTGATGCTGTTAGGCTGCCGAAATTTTTGTAACAGATTCTTTCTTCCTTCTCATTTTTCAAGATCTATTTTCATGTAAAGTATTTCAAGTTCCTTTTTATTATGTTGGGGTATGATCTCTAAATTTATCATACTAATATTTTATGATCATATGATGAGAGAACCCATTTTATCACTTCAATTCACTATTTTTAAGTTTTAAGTGGCGCTGTTAGGCTGCCGAATTTTTAACTGGTTCTTCACCCTTCTCGTTTTGAAGTTATACTTTCATGTCAATTCTTTCAAGTTCCTTTTTGTTATGTTGGGGTATGATCTATATATCTTTCATACTGGACTCTTATGTTCATATGATGAGAGAACCCATTTGATCTCTTCAATTCAGTATTTTAAATTTTTAAGTGGCGCCGTTAGGCTGCCAAATTTTTTACGGGATTCTTTCACCCTTCTCATTCTTTTCAAAGTTCTACTTTCATGCCATGTATTTCAAGTTCCTTTTTAATTATGTTGGGGAATTATCTCTATATCTATCATACTGAGCTCTTATTTTAACATGCTGAGAGACCCTATTTGATCTTTTCAAATCATTTTTGTTGAAGTTTAAGTAACGTAGTTAGGCTGCCGAACTTTCATAAGAGAAATCTAATTTTTATCTTACTTCCATGCTTTTCATTTCAAATGTTATTTCCTTGAAATTGCATGACCATGTCCATATATCCTTCTTATTCTGTCCCTCTACTATTGTATGGGTCAATTATGATTGTTTGAGCCATTTTCCCTCTCTTTTTAATGTCTTCTAAAACCTCGTAACATAGCCGTTATGCTGCAGATTTTTCGTCTCAAAATGTCTCTCTCTTTTTCTAAAGTTATTTTATATTATTAATTGAATACACAAAGCTCTTTCTTCTAAAGGGTTATTCACATATATACCAAAATGTTCTATTTTAAATTCTGGGATTTACATACATGAGACCCACCTTCCTTTTCTGTGGGTTTTAAAGTGATGTAAAGATCATGTCTTTAAATCAGTTTTTAAAACTTTGTGATTATGAAATGAAACCCATTTATTTTATGCTATATGGGTTATTTATGAAATGTTTGATGATTATATATGTGGCTCACATGATAATAAAGGAAAATTTAAGGGTGCGCCCTGATAGCGCTCCAATGCATTGGGTAAAGACTTAATCTCTAGAGATGACCATTTTAACGACACCTTGGTGAATAACCTTGGTAATTTTTAACGACACCTTGGGGATGGACCTTGGTGAAATGAAACGATTGTCAATATTAAATGTTGTAGCCACATCTTCAAGTTATGAAAAAGTTTTATTTTTATTATGATATGCCTCATGATTTCATTTTCATGCCTTAATGTTCTTTTCATGACTTTATTGATGTATCTCCAGTTCATATGTAAAATGTTTCACTTGTTTCCCTTGCTGGGCCTTCTGCTCACCCTTTCTTTTGATGTATGTCCCTAGGTTATGATATGCAGTAATGAGCCTAGGATGAACATGAGGAGAAGCCTTTCAAGTGTTTAAGAAGAATGTTTTTTTTGTTTCGTGTTTTATGTTCCTTGTTTCCAAGACACTAAACCTTAAAGATCCTCAGTTCCGTGTAATGGAAAGGAAAGTTATGTTATAAAAAGACGGGATGCTATATTTAAGGCATTGATAAACCCTTCATATGAAATTGTCGAAATACATAGCCTAATATATATGTGATATTCTCATCACCATTTCACTGGACTAGGAATCATTTTTAAACGGTTCTTACCACTCAATGTGTGGCAAGCCATGCTTTTTAGAGAGATCCCATATTCATCAACATTTCCTAGAGGGATACTCTTCTACCTGTACTTGACATGGTTTTTCTAAATGTGTAACATATCATGGGTTTCTGTCAAAATGTGGGTGGAATACATTTTTTGGTTATAAAAAATTATCCCCTATATTGAAACTGAATAAGGGAGATGAAGAATATGTTCTAAGGAATATATATATATAGAGAAGAGTGTGGATGGGAATTGAATCCCCTATTTGGATTTCACTAAATCATGGTATAATTAATGATAAACATACTAAAAACTATTAGATCATTTGAATTATATTTTTTTTAATAAAATTTTGATAAATAGTAGGCTCTAGGTATTGTATAAGTGTGTATAACTTGGGTGGATGGGTTAGGGTTATAAATTTGCATCAAGTGCTAATGAGAAACCCTTGAGAATGACTGAATTAGGTTGGTTTTCTTCTAAAAAATTATTTTCATTATCATCATTATTTATGAACATGTAATTACACACATTTTATTGTAAAACCACTAGTTTAAGGGATGCTAGATAATGTTATAATTCCAATATATTAAACTGATAGATAAAAAATAAAGAGTGGTTAAGCATTATTATTTCCAAATTTGAACATGTGTTACAAAATCATACCACCAGGGATTCTTCAAATGACATGGATACTATGGGTAGGAGGAATTACATGGGACATTTTGTCATCCTCAGAGGGGATTCCAATCAAAAGTGATGAAATTATTTCCTTTTAGATATGTACCCTATATAGATGGTGGTATATGGTGTATTTTTTCATCACCAAAGGGGATTCCATTAATAAATAAAGGAGAACAACATTCCATATCCAAGAATATAGAGTACTCATGTATAATAAAGGGATACTCAATAATATTTCGAATTGTCTTCAGGATACATTGTCATACATTAATCATATCGATGGGTTATTCCAAGGCAATTAAAGATCATGTTGGCTACTGGTCAATACAAAAACTCCAACATTAATTGATGTATGAGAATTGAATTTTATCATGTCTCAGGGAGGAGATGATTATGATCACTGAATATACTTAGTTTAAGGTCACACAATATAGAACAAATAAGTGATAATGGTTTATGGTTGAATATATTTAATTGTAAGGGTGTTTTAGATTAAGGTCACACATCTTAACCATAGTGTTCTTATATGTTTATGGTCCTATAACATGGATCAAGATTCATTAATTTTATGGTCATATAATTAGGACTAACAGATGTCTTTTAATGTTCCAAAAAAATGGATATGGGAATTATTGTATTATTTCATGATGTTGGGTTAGATGGAAGGGGATTTTTCAACTATAGTGTACCTAAAATATTATAGGAAATGACTAATTGAAACCACTGAGGACTCCTGTATCATTCTCATTATGGGAAATATTGGGTAATAAAATATTGCCTATTATGCATAATGGGGTTTTGTATGGGCATATGGATCAGGTCTGGAACACTGCAACTACCACTAAGAAATCCAGTGATATTTGGGAAAACTATTTTGATATTAAACTATGTAACTGAATTTCCATTACAATATTCAAGGATGTAGAATGAGGAAAAATATATGGTTTAAGAACCTTACATGATGAATGTAGGTGGATTTGAGGTAAATTGAAATCTCATGTTATATAATCATGAGGAGGGAGGAAGATATGTTTTAAAAGATAGATGACTATGCCGTTAAAACCTAGATTCCACTACCTTAAAATTGAAAATGAGGGAAAACAAGTTGAGTATAAAAACATATCACATATTACACCTTGGTTCCATAAATATATTTTTCCATGAATATTCATGGATTTGTAACCCATATGGGATGTTTTTCATGTGGTGTTGTACCATATCTATAGTGGAATATGTTTATACATGAACGATTAGTGGTAATTCCGAATCAAGAATCCTAAAATTCTTTGAAATAGTACTGTTTTATGGTTAATAACAGATGAAAAACATATAGGGGCCACAACATCATGAATTATGTGTATCAATGAGGTGTACCTATGTAGGTGGAGTGTCATGTGTGCTAGTATGATTTCCATCTGAGGGTAATTTTAAAATCAATTAAAGGGTATGAGATTAGGGTCCATTAATATCTTAGGTGTACTTTTTTTATCCAAATGATATGTAGTCTAAGTTCATGTAGTTATAAATTGAAGTGAATAATCTAATAATGCTATGGTGAAGAGACTCTAATATTTTTGTTAAAGCCACATATAATCATGCACACAATTTATAATTGAAATTTGTCGACATGGTGGGATTGTTTTTTAGGTTATAATTATTGGATGACGTCCCTATAGTTTAATATTTTGCAAGGATAGTTAAATGAGGGTATATTTATTATTCATTGAGACAGTGGTAATAGAAAACCCAAGAATGGATTAAAATCTAATACACTAGTACTGAATGTATCAATGATGGGAGCATACAGTTTATGTTCATGATGTTAGGAGAAAAGATTCTTATTTTGGGTCATGGAACATGGACCATACTCATAATGTGTAGTATTGTCTTAAAACTATATGGTATATGGGAACAAACTAGTAAATTATATGGGAAATATGGTGTGATGTCCATTGGGTCATAAATATTTTTAATGTTTAGATTTGTTTTACACTTTTGTGGTTCATGAAGAATTAAAGTGTTGAGAATTATGCCTTTTTTGGTAAATAGGTTTGGCACCCAGTTAAGGTGCATGATTAGTAAAAATTGTACAATTACTATATGAATTTTCTCTAAGAGTTATAGTGGTTATTTTCATGACTTCAACAACATTTTTATAAAAATGTGTGTCACCAAGAAAACAATGAAAGAAAATGGGTTTATTCAAGAGGCTAAAACTTTTATATAAGGATAATTTTTCTTACTGTATGTATTTTCCCATAAAATCATGGGTTTTATTTTCAAGAGATAGTAGCTACCCTGTGTTTAGTGAATGGTTCATCAAACCATGTATCCTAACCATGTGACCCATTCTGAACTTCCTAAAATTAAATAATACCATGATTTCCTTGGTCAATTTTAACTATAAACTCCACATAATCCCTCTTGAGATCAAAATATCCCCTCTATGATGCTACATAATACACTTCCCTTATTTATTTTTTATCCTTGATAGGTTTTTGTGGATATATTTGAGGTATATTAATATTTCTTCTTAGTTTCCCTACTTTTCTCAATATATTCTTCTTATTTATCTTCCACATATTCGATTGGATCAATAATGTGTTTCCAATGGTGAATCTAGAGGGTTTAATGAAAAATTTATTATTTTTCTCTTGGATTTTTTCATTGAGGGAAAGACCTTTTAATTTCACTTTTTCAATTTCAAATGTTAGTTTATCCTATCCATTTTGTGATTTTGGTGTATCTTTCCTATAGTTTATCACTTGATATGATTTATGTTGTTATGATCCCATTTGGTTTGTATTTATGAAATAAATTAATTTAAATATATAAGAGGTGAATTTTATCTTTTAGAGTGATAATTTTTTTTCAAAAGCATATATTTATTGGAATCCATTTTGATGAAAATGATGTGATTGATGAATTTCCTTAATGTATAATTTGATTTGAAAATGGTTTCCCATGAACTCATTTCGAATGGATTTTCCAGGGAAATATTTATAAAATATGGACATCGTTTATCTAATATGATTATGATGTAATAGTTCCTTTTGAAGGCATTTGATTATAGGAAAGAATAAATTTATGTGAGCCTTAGTGGAGTAATCTACCACTAATGTCCATTCCCATAATACAATTGGACTAGTTATTATATTTTAATAGGGGAACTATGGTTCATAGAGTTAGGATTCACTTATGGAGGACAGTGTTTCATATTTTTTTGGTTTTGTACACCCTCATGTTTTGGATTTATCTTTGGTGATTTAAGGATATAATACAGGAATAAATATTTGGTAAACCAATTTTCCAACATTATATGGATATTGATGCATTAAATCCCTATTTATTTATCTCTTTATTCCACATGGATAATTTTTATGTCGCTTTTATTTGATTATTAGAATTTTATATGTTCTATAATAGAAAATCAAAGGGTGATTTTTAATGGAAAAGTGATTTATTTTGAAATTTTTTTGAGACAAATTTTGAAAAAAACTAATAGATGAATGTGAATATAAATTTTATAGATTTTCAAGTTAAATCTCATTTATATTTCATGATCAAATCAATATTTTACATTTGGTTTTTTATAGACTTGGTTTAATAGTTTATGTTAAATGTGATGATTTTTATATAGAAGATAGATTTCATGGATCGTGTTCCCTTCCAAGGGGTTTAGATAGTGGTTACATATGGTAATGTGATGATGGGGCCATAGTTTTATTTGGGTTCCCTATTATTATACATTCATTTTTTTCATCTGGATTTTTTTTTCAAGTTGTAGGATGTTACCTTTATGGTTTCATTTTTTGACATATGAAGTGTTTTTCATAAATACTTTGATACATTGATTTCTTCAATTAGATTATATGTCTTTTATAGGGTGAAATCATCCCCACTATTTTTTTTATGATACCCAGGTTCTTGTATCTAACCGATGGTGAATAGGAATGAAATCTGGGCCTTGTGGAAGGACAATTTTGGTGACACTATGGTTTGACCCATGTTGGTCTTTTAAATATGGAGTATTTAAAGCTAATCCCAGGGTAGTAAATCTATTTCTCACTACTTATCCCATGAAATAGGAATTTATTCTCACATATTACTTTATTATTTACTATCTATATAATGATATGGATCCTGGAAAAGAGTTTAGGAGAAAATTGAATGAATATAATGTAGGGGTTGAAATATAAAAACTCAACATAATTAAGAATTCCCCCATCAGTAGAGCCTAAGTGGGTATGGATAATGATGTATCTATTGATACTGGTTTAGTAGATCCATGAGTAACTAAGATTCAAATGGGAAAAAAATTAATAAACACATAGTTCTTGAGAGATATATTGATAGATCTGGCTCATGTATATGGAGTGGTGCATCTTCCAAGAGAATGGTGAGAAATGGTTCTTTACATGGGTTAAAGTAATGTCTTGATTTCTACAATATAATGAGGATTATATTATAGATATTTATAGTAAAAAAATCTATAAATCACTATATATCATATGGTATAGAAATCAAGCCACACGTGGTTCAATTAAGAGTGATATAGATTTCTACCACTAAAGAGGGAATAGTAGGAAACATGCACCACATGGGGGTGTCCTCTCATGTGAGGACCATGACATCATGAATTTTAAATTAATTGGATAAAGATACTACCATGTATATAACATCATATTGAAATTATTTTGATCACACAATTTAGTATCAGTTGGTGATAATAAAAAGGGGTCTCATTATTTAAATTCATACATTTAGGACTACAGGGGAATATCAATCATGCTAGACAAGAAAATAAAAAAACTCATAATCTCACACGAGTCATTCTAGATGTGATAAATATGTTTTAATGGAAGGTTACATATGCCACACAAGATTATAGTATAGGGATTTACCAATTATGATCCTGATGTTATATCAACCACTAAAGGAAGTCATGATAATAGAGGAAATTGGTATGGTGATTCCACTAAGATATTTCACATTTATAACATAAAGAATTAGACAGTAATACTGATGGTGATAAGACTCAAAAAATGTATAGAACATTTGAGGAGAGTAAATCACGGCTTTCATAATGTAAACCACAATGGTTGTGACTTATAGGATGAGAATGACCATTTACCACGCTAAAACCTGAAGTTTACAACCACATCAACAATAAGAGGGAGAAAATTAGGCTCAAACAGTATCCATGTTCATTCCTTGATATTTTTTATGTTGTTGTTGATAAATCTTCTTTTGACACATGTACCTTGGATTGAAGGCAATACATGGGTAGTTGTGAAATCACACAATGTGAAACTATGTGGAAATAAAATGATGATGGTGAGATTAAAACATCATAAAAAATTATAGAGGTAAAGGAAAGGAATATTCTCAATGGGATGTCTAGGAACCCCAAATATACACTACCATGAATTGGGTACATCGAAAAGGCCCATAGGGCCTAATGGAGTACTGATCAAACTTTTTTAATAGGAAATGTTCAACAATAAATTATAGAGGACCAGGTTGGTCCTAGATACTATATTGTATAAGACAATCATTCATGAACCATGGGACTCAACAACATTATGGTCACAGAGATCAAACTATGTAATTTATCTTTTAAGGTCATGAAACTAGGACCAAGAGTAAGATGTTATGTATTGAAACAAGTTACGATGTGAACTCAAAGTGATCTCGAATACTAATGCTACATATTAATTATTTTAGAGAGGGATTGACACTATTTATTTTCATGATACTTAGACCAAGGTATTGGAGATTAATAATATACATATTAAACCATCTACTTCAACGTGTAGAATTTCGTAGATGCACAGTGGGAAAGACAACATAAAAAAGTGAATTAAGAACTAAGACCAGATGAAGCAAATTGTAGAGCCATGGATAGGACTATAATATGATATTTGGATATTTATACACATATTGTGGAGTTGAAATAAAGTCACATGTGGTTTTGATTATAGAAATACTTCTTTATAGATCTTACTCATATTGAGAAGAGGGGAAAGAAAGGGATAAGTGATTTAGTGAGAAAACAAAGACAAAATCCAAATAAAGATTAGCAAAAGTCGCATCATTACAAGAAATTGGTGGAATTGATATAAACTTCATTAATTTTTCTAAACCAACCTAAGTACGATAGTAACCAAATTACCGAGTTGCTCCTAACATATCTCGAAGAAAGTTTTTGATCCCCATGGGTAGTAGACTAGAATCTGGAATCACATAATAGGAAATTGGAAATGATTTTTCCATAGGAATTATGGAAGTAAAGAAAAACAAGTCAATATTCAAATGAAAAATCTACAGAGAGAAGTGTATCAGAAGTCAAACAAGTATAACAACCCAAGTACTATAGTAAAGTATCAAAAATAAGATAAATAACCCATGTTCCAATAGATACAACTCGCCATACCCATTGACCAACAGCTGGAACTACCTTCAAGCGGTTCTTTACTCCTGATAAAACATTGAATGATATAATCTATAAATACCATAATACATAGGTATGGTGTGAGATAATCTCCCAAAAGGGTCCCACTAAGGAATCCATAATAAGATTAAAACATTTAATGAAATAGGTAAAGAGCTTCCAATTTTCAAATAAAATGGGATTGGCATTTGAAAATCATATTTAAAAAAATATTTCTTTAAATTTATAAGGACAAAAATAATTTAAAAAATGCATTAAATAAAAATTTTATGTAATTTTTTTTATAAATATAGAAGGCATGTAAAATAGTTTACAAACATTGGAATAATTTTATAAATAAAATAAAAATACGTGAAAAACATGGTCACCTTCTAAGAGGATTGACAGTTCCATTTCATGGGATCTTCACACACTAATGTGATAATAGATGAAATGTTTACACATCACTCATCACTAGAAAGATAGGACTCATCTATGTCCTCATAATTAATATATGTTCCAATATAATTTTTATTGGTTTTGTAAAATTTCAAATATGTATAATGGAATTCCCATCTTATAGTTTTTTCCCTAAAATAACTCACTTACTACCTAGGATTTTATTTTATCTAGTAAAATATAATGATTGGAAATTTATTTTATGTATAATTAAAATAAAAATAAATTCTATTCTAATATTTCAGAATTCCCAATTTTTCATTTAAAAACCATAGCATGTTTTCAAACATAACATTACTTTTTCCATGATAAAACACAAAGGTGTCTATCAAACCCATTTAAATCCAATTTACCCAAATAAAAATTTCAAATCATTTCAATATTCAATTTCACTATTCAATTTCGACAATTAAATTATACAATTTATATGAAAAAATTTCCAATAAATACAAAATTGTTATATCCATAATTTCCCATATATTTCCCAACCACACCCCAATTCAATAGAATTGTGGGTTTTACAAATTTTAGGCTAATTTTTTTTCCCAATAACAGAATTTAATGAAATCGAGTTTTTAATCAATCAATTTAATGCAATTTACCTTATAATGGAAATTTAATTTAAATCAAGAAATTTTGGGTAAATAAATTTTTTGTGATCAATTAAAATACACCAAACTCTGGATCTATATATATCAAAACAATTAATCATAAATGGAATTCACTAATGAAGAACATAAAGAATTAAATCTATGAAACAACTGAATTTTTAAGATCAAAATATGGTTTATTAGATCCTCCAACATTACGGGGTGATATAAAAATGAATTTGGAGGGAAACAGAGAGAGCGGGAGATGGTGAACAGGAAGAGGAACCCTACATGGTGGAGGTATAATGTTGTTAACCAAGCTTCGATCCACCATAGGGAGGGAGTATAGGGTCTAAAATCACCACATGGACTCTTCTGAGGAATAATAAATCATAGGGGGTAATACATGGTCTATTGGGCGCCCAAATGGTCTCTTTTGGGATTAAGAAAATATATTTCTTTTATTAATTAAAAATCATACAATGTTTCTGAGGTAGATCTGCATGGTTAGAACAAACTGTCCTCTCTGGCCATTCACCAAATTTAAATCGGTTTCATAGTTTATCTTAAATTGGGGCATGCTTTTTAAAAACATGCTCAAGCCATGATAAACTCTATTGTTAGGGTTTTTATTGTTCCGAAAACTGTGTGCTGACTGTGTAGTGGCCTATAAATTTTCAAAACATTAAAAATTTTACTATATTATTCATCGAAAGAATCATGAATTATGTATGTTAATAATAAGGAATTTGGAATATCTAAAATAGTAACATGATGTTACATCCTCCACCACATAAATTTTTTTATCCCCAATAATCTAAAGAAGAAGCCTTTATGGCAAAAAGATGTGTACACTAGTCTCTCATTAGAACCCCCTCCCCTCCCTTATGTCTCATGATTATTATAAAAATTCTACCATATAATAAGAACCAATGGTTTCATATTCCAAAGAAGACATTGGTTTTAGAATCATATTTCCTGACTTTTTATTCAGTCATAGATAAATCAAGCTCGGCTTTATGATCATTGAATCTCAGAACATGAGATGAATAAGATAAACTCTTTCATAGCTAATATACCTGAAACATTTTACATACCAACATCATATAGGGTAGGATATCTAAATTATAGGAACCTTCCCTACCTACTCAACAATAAAATGTCGCACAAAGGCAGGATATAGCATCCCTTTCCTCCCAAGATGTCAATGACCCACTAGAGGTGATGTACTCTAAAACACATGGTCACCAAATGGGAATTCCTAAGGTGTGTGATGACAACCAACATAAGACTTGTACCAAAACTGTACTATAAACCTAATCTAATGAATCAACCAAATATTTTATTTCTTCTCTCGAACCAAGATCAGTCCAACCATGGAACATTCACCGATATATAACCAACACAATGAAGATCAACAGGGCCCCCCAAACAAGGCCTCAAAATAATACATTACGATAGTGGACTATAAACTATTGATATATGAAAACTCATTCAACCTAAAATGATCATCCCAATCCCCACCAAAGTCGATAATATAATAATGGATAATATCTTAATGAATCTTATTACTCTTTCTGTCAAGACATCTGAAAATCGATGGTATTCCATTCTCAAATAGACTTGAGATCCCAGTGCCTCTGAAATGCCACTCCAAAAATAAAAATTAAACCAAAGATCCCCATAAAATACTATGTCATGTGGAATTATATCCAAAATAACAATATATTTCACAGAGATATTTCCAAACATATCAAATTTTCATTTATCATGAATTGTAATAAAGAGATATTATTACCTCATTATATTGATCACAACCCATATCACATTATTCTTTATCTATATACAATGAAACCCAACCAAAATGTAAATAGATATCTCATACCACTTCCATGATAGAACTGGAAGTTCAAAAAGTAATCTTGAAGGTTTCTATTTCTCCACATTGTCCTATTGCAACATGTAATAGTGAGAGAAAAATAAAAAAATTCCTCAAATCATACCTAGACTCCATAAATTATACCACATATCATAAAATATATTTTTGGTTTTCAAGTACAGTAACCATTAAAAATTAAAGAAACCCCCCATTATAGCTTTTGTTATAAATAATGACACAACAAATCAATTTCAATTTCATATATTTCCCTCAGTAGAGAACAATTAGTCAACAATGGTCTACCCACTATAAATAGACTCTCTAATGATTCTGAATTTTTCATCGAGATTTTGTCCTAAAAATCATCTCAATAAAAGTATATTTAAAATAAAACACTATCTAAAGGAACCTCTTTCCCATATTCCAAGACTTGAGTATGTAATTGCTCAAAGAGGGCCATCTAGTTCCACTTTCTTCAATAATCATTCATGGCTTGCGTCAGCAGATTCTTGATCAGATCAACTATTGTGGAATACCTTTTTCTTGGGGTATAAATGATTTCGAAATCAGAATAATATAGGTATTCAACCCAACACCCATAGAGATAGTTAAAATCATTTTTAGAGAATACATATGAAAAACACTTGTGGTCTAAAAACACTGAAAACAATTATCTATATATGTAATTAAAAAAAATGATAAGTGCATGCATCACAATGTAATATATATGTTCTTACATAGGGTAATTATTCATATGTGGCCTATTGTAATGAGTGCTATATGGAATAACATGATCATCCAACATAAAAATGTTTCCCAACCAATGAACCTAATGAATAATTAAAAACCACATAGCTAGGCCTAGCCTCTAGAAGAGGAAACAACGATGAATTAGTCAAAATACATTTCATCTAGACAAAATAACTCTAATATTTATCATCCTAAGAAAAAATTATTCCATTTATTTTCATAGCATTCATTAGTGAATCCAACTTTGATATGTCCTTAATGAACAAGTGACAATACCCACTTATACCAAAGAAGCTCAAAATATCAATGATTTTTTTTCTTCTCCAATGTCATAAAATCATTTTCATTCTTAGGGTAATCTATATACCATGTTCCAACATCTAGCATCCTAATAATTTCACTTCTCCAATCCAAAATTCACAATTCATAAGTATGGCATAAATTATGTGATTTTTCAACAATCCTAAAAATGATCTTAGATAATGAACATGATCCTCTTTTGACATAGGTTAAACCAAGATGTAATCTTCACAGATTACCACAATGGTATCAATATACTTGTGGAAAATCATGTTCACTAAATCCATGAAAACTACTATAGAATTTAATATACCAAATGGTCTGACAATGTACTCATAATGGTTGTTTTTTCTCTGAAACACTATTTTATAGATGTCATTCTTTTTCCATCAAATAAAGGAAACAAGATCAATGTTTAATCATTGAGAACCAATTTCCATATTTTATCTGATAAAAATTATCATTAATATATATCAATATATATTTTTCATTACTGTAACTAGATCGACTCTTCATTAGTGAAAAAAAGGTGCAAGGAACCATCAGACTTCATAGAAATGATATATACTGCCACCCAAGGAGAAAAACTCATTAATATAATTAATTTCTCTATAATATCATACAAATATGAATTCAGCTCTATCAATTAATTTTGTTCCATGTGGTAAGAGGGTGTAAAAATTGGTTGCATACCAGGAACTAAATCAATTAAAAACTCTACATCCCTAACTGGTGGAAAACCTAAGATGTTAGAAGGAAATACTTCATTAAATACAATGACAAATTATAGGATGTCACATATAAAATAATCGTATTCTAGATTGAAATCATGATGAAATATCACTTTACGCAGCTCTAAATAAGAAGGTTCAGCTTTGCTCGACCTTGGCTCCCATTCCCCTTGGATGACACAGAACCCACTATCAGGTGAAGTGAAGGGACCTATAAAATATAAAAATAAATATATTATTTACTATCAATGAACCAAACCATGTTGACAAAAATGTCAAGAGGTTTCTTGTACAGATCTATAATACTTCATGCACTTTAAATATCTAAAAGGGAGAAAACTCATGCAGGACTATGGAGACCCTAATCTCTCTTCATACTTGGGGGAGTGGAAGTATTCAATACAAAAGACAACATATCAATAGAAAAATTTAGTATATGTAAAATAAAGGTTTAAATAAATGAATTATATACACTTGTATCAAATAGAGTAGTCACTAATGATGAAGCTATAGTAATGGTACCTCTAATATTCACTAGACTTATATCTGCTTCTTCTGGAGACTCTTGCTCTGCATGGAGAATATTCATTCCAAATTCATCAGGGTGGAACCAATTTTTCCTTAAATCATATATTTACCCATAGTTTTAGAAGGATTTTATTGTCATTTTCAACTATGATTAGTGGAATAAACATGGAATAATTTTTTCACATGGCTCGACTGTCCGTAAGATCCATATATCATTGGTGCCTCAGTAAAAACCCACTTTGATTTCCCTAGAATTACAAGATGATAAAAATAATTGTATCTTTTATAGGAACATTAGAAGGTCTAGAATGACCCCACCATCGAGAACCAAAGTAGAATCATGATTCTTTATATATCCTTTGTAGGATCTTTCCCCACCACAATGAGAGAAAGAAACACCTGACAACCCTAACTTTCCAAACATGTATATTTCAACTATCACCACTCTATCCATCACATCCTCATAAGAGGGAATCTATGATAATAAAAACATGGAATGAATATACCATATATGTCCCAACTTGATCCTTTGAGCCTTCATCTTCTCATTCGATGCTATCTTCGGTGTATACAACATATGCTCACTAAAATAGTTTTCATACTCTATCATGGTTATATCAACATGATAATGATTGTGAAACATTGAAACCTTGTCTAACATCTTCTCCAATAGACATAAATGGACATTGACAAAACCATTAAGTCTTTTAACTCTAATACTACATGATTATTCATCATCACTACTGTTTCCCACCATCTCCTACTTGGTCCTTCTAGTATGAAGTTGGAAAACATCACCATTATATACTTCGATGTCTCCATGAAAAAAACACTCAATCCTACACAACCATTCCTCATCCTATTAAGATCATTGGATAAAATGAATGATATAGGCTTCTAGTGAAGGTACTATTGAGAAAAATTCTATATAACATACCTTTTAGGTTCCATAGTTGGAGCAAAAATGTGTATTATTTAAAGATCTTGTCATATAGATTGGAGAGTACACACAATCACCGCAACTATATTCAGTTCAATGAGAGGATTTCATCACTAAGGATCATCAATAGATTACTCCTATATTTCTTTTACATCTTCAGGGTTCTATTATTCCACAAAATATAAATAGATAATAAAGAATAAATCAGTTTAACACTCATGTAGATAAATGAGGTAAATAAATTCCAAATGATTGACAAACAAGATTTGGATTTTACCTCTCACAATAATATGTATGTAAAATACTATAACAAATACTCAAAACAACATTCCCTAACCACAGAATATGACTTATTTTTAATTTATGTGAAATATGGCTAGAAACCTAATCACTACTACCTCTTAAGTCTCAAAATGTATACCAAAATACATTCTGACTTCGAGGAAAATTTCTCAACCTTGAGATCTGATACAACTTTTCATAAACCATCCAAGGTACCTGGGTAACACTATATTCATGTCAGTACTAGCATATCCTGATGGGAATTCTTGATCCCCAGTGGTTGGTGACCATCACCTAGCATCACATAAAATTAATATTGGAATGATTTTTCCCAATAATTGTTGATTTATGAAAAAACAATTAAATATGAATAAAAATGAATAAATAGAACAAGTCCTAACCGAAGAAACTATACACGTCCAAAATCCAATGTACTAACAGAAATGAAACATTTCTAACAACCCAATGTACTATAAAAAGATCCATAAAATAGGATAAATAGAACATGTCCTAACCGAAGAAACTATCCACGTCAAATAATCAATAACTAGAACAACCTCGAAGTGGTGTTTTACCCCTTTTCAAACCTAGAAGGATATAATATATAAATACCTCATGTTATAGGTAGGGTGTGAGATAAAATAGTAGTATCGTCTCACCACTAATTCCCCAATAATATTACAATATATAATTATCATTCTTTATAGCATTAAATTTTTAAATCGAATATGTTTGGTATTTCAAAAGAATTTTTAAAAAAATTACGATTTACATATCTAATGTAATAGATACATTAAAAAAATATCTTCAATGAAAATTTTATAAAAAATGGTATAAATTTAAATGGAATTTAAAATAATTTATAATAATTGGAATAAATTTATATCTTGAATATATACAATCGATAATCATGTTCATCTAACAAGATGTACGCTAGTTCCAGGTTATGGGATCCTCATGTAGTCATTTGAAATTAACCACATTGTGTACACACATCCAATTGAACTGTAAAGATATTTCGCATCTATGTCTTTTTGAGAAATAATATATTCTAAAATTATGTTTTGTTATAGTTGTACAACATCAAACTGGTGCAATGGAATTCCAATCCTACCATTTTGTCCCAAAGAACTCACAATATTCCTCATCTTTCATGTGCTAGAGTAAAAATTAATTTTGGGAAATTTGTTTTAATCAAACATAAACACTTTTAAATCCCATTATCCAATTTCAAAAATTAAAAAAAAAATTAAAAATGAATTTTTAATCTAAACAGGAATTTTCCCAATACAAAACCCAAAAGTTTACATTAAAACCATTTTAATCCCTTTCTTGTAAATAATAATTTTAAATAATTTTAAAATACAATTTCACAATTGAATTTCCACAACAATATTCAATAAATAAATTGAAACACTTTCCAACACTTTCATAATTTAAATATACACAAATTTCCAACAAATAAACAATCAGACAATAATTCAATGTAATTGTGGATTTCTCAATTTGTCTCCAATATTTAAATTCCAAAAACCCCAATTCAAGGGAATTGGGTTTTTAATTAATTAATTGAAATTAATTTCACTTGTAATAGTAAGTTATTTTTTTCTACTATTGAATTTAACTCAATAAATCTAGTGTTAATAAACATTTGTGTATCATGATAAAACCACATACCTTGGGATAAATGGATCTAAAAACACTGAACCCCAAATTAGATTCACCAAAAAATATCATAAATAACAAGATTTGAGAAAAACCCCCTTTTTTTATGAGCCAAAACAGTGAGTATTAGATCTAGTAACATTGCACAGAGATATAAAACCCACTATGGAAAGAAGAGGAGAGGGTGAGAGATGGATAACAGGAAGAGGTATCATATCAGATGGAGATCGAACATTGTTCTCTAAACCTTGATCCGCTTCCGGTAGGGTGAAGAGGGGCCAAAATAACTCTATTTGATTCTCTTGAGGAGGAATAAATATTTGGGGTAATTCTAGGTCCATAGGGCAACTAAATGGGATGTTTTCATATTTTAAAATTATATTCTAAGATTAATTAATTGGCATGCATGGTTTCTTGGGAAAATCAACACAGTTAGACAAAACCATGTGTCTTGGAAGTGAAAGTATTATAAATGGGCTACATGGTTTATTCTATGTGGATGTCTGATTTATTAAAGCATGTGAAGCCATGAAAACCCCCATTTTTGGGCTTTCACGGTTGTACTATAGAGGCTATAGTGTTTGGGAAATCTGTACACCAACCATGAACTACCCTTGGAATTTTCAAAACATTAAATTTTTCCCTTGATTAGCCCTTAAAAAAACCCATCCAAAACATGGTAAAAATAGTGTTTTATAAATACATGAAAATAGTAACAAGATGTTAAATTAATGGTCCCATATAAGGGCTTTATAAATCATGTTGTATCCCTATAGATGAGAATCTATCCATGAATAGTTTTTTGTGATGGCACGATGGTTGAACCAAACAGAGTAAGGGATGAATATTCATTGGATATGAATCTATAAAAGTTATTTAATATATGAATAATATAGAAATAGAATATATATAGAGTTTAATAAATTTATAATAATACCAAAACAAATGAAATTTTATGTCATGTTGAAAGCATGTTAACCATGAGGATAAACATATTATATTGAGGATGATATGATACTTAAATTAAGTTAATATTGTTAGGACCTATGTATCACTTATTTTAGGTTCGTATCATGTGGACTAGTGTTATGGATTTATGTTACTATATCTTTCACTGATGTGGTTTATTTTTCATTCAGTCACCCATGAAAGATCCTAATATGCTTGGAGTACATAGATTTGATAATTGTGTACATGAAAATAATCATTGCATAATATAAAACGAGGAACTAATAATTTGTGATAGGTATAATATGATCCACAACCATAATGATAAATTAATTGGAACCATTAGATTACACAATGTGAATAGTGTATGGGCCTCCCATTTTGGTATATAACATTGATGGTTTCATTATTTTTATCATTTGAATAATCAATGATTCAACTAAGCCTCTATTGGATTTGGTGGCATATAACAAAAAACATTGTACTTTATTCATTAATAAATACCTTATCACATATAGATTGCTCTTCTATGTAACAATACATGTGATAATTCTCTAAGGATAACTATTGCATTAAAGGGTCATAGTGGATCGCTGCTATGATGAGAACTCAAAAGTTTCATGACACTATTCATAAATATTTGTTCTATGGTCAGAAGATGTTATTTGAAGGACACAAATAATATAGGTTATTAGGGGTGAGTACTCATAAAACATTGAGGCACCTTCTCATGGTGTGTGCCCTTGGTAGTATCTAGGAGGGTTTTATGAGAACAAGACCTTCCAGTAGGAAATCCACATTTAATAGTGTCATTGGATATTCCTATCTATGGACGAGTGTATTGGTCCTTATACTTTAAGATAATTATTAATGGGTATTACAACTTGTACAATTAAATGTATTGATGAAAACTATGACGACACATTGTTCGCAGTGAGGTAGGATACGTTGGGTGTGTCATGAGTAATACTGCATTAATAGATAACGCGAGAAAGGATTTGACCCTTCTGCTCCATAATAGAAGAAGATATCTCAGGCCTTTTGATGGAATTGATATAGCCTATATAAATCCATGGCCATTTTAAGGTGTGGGTTAGTTCAATTCTGGGAAGTCAAAGAAAGAATAATCGAGCACATGGGTTGATAGCGCTAGCATGCAACCCGCTTGATTAGATACATCGAGACAAAGGGATTACATTACACAGTAAGTGTTCGTAGGAGGTAACATGTCATTGTGGTGTTAAATTCTTTCTCTATGGGTGCCTTGGCAATTTTTTAGATGCTAACCATGGAAAGTAAGCTAGCTCCACCAAATTTCACTGAGAAACAGGCCTAGAGGGTCGCACACTATGTGTCTCTATGTATCTCAAGTTAAATATTAATTTAACAAGTTTAATAATAATTATTCTCGAATGTGGTATAATAATTATTCAAGGATGTATGATCGCATTTATTTCGACACTAGTTATTCGAGAGAATATATTGTGGGGTAAATAATATATTTATTAGAGAGTAATGAAGTTACATTTATTTCAAAAATAAATAGCCATTATTCATGGTCTAATAAATGTGGTGGTGGAAATAAAGGAATTGAAAAACAAGTAAAAGTCATGAATTAATTATTACACATCGTGTAGTTTTTTTAGTCAGGATTTTGAGGAAATAATGTTGTTTTATTAAATTATATTTATTATATTCAACATGGGCGCATGTCAAGGAATTTATGATTTGACATAGGGGTTTTCAATAAAGAGTTAATGAAATAAATAAAATGAGTAACGTGTTTATTTTTTTCATAACTCTATAATCTCAAACAAGATTATAAATATCATCACAACCCCCATACATTTCTACATTTTTTTTGCAAAAAAAATCTGGCGAATTCTCTCATTTCCGAAAGAACTCCTTCCTCCATGAACACTCTTAAGACCGAGCGAGATCCACCACCACTAGATCAAGGCGATCAAAGGTGGTCATCACAAGAAAATGTTCTTATGTGATAGCACCTTTAGATTCCTTGGGTGATGTCCAGAGATATTTGGTGCACTTGTTGAACACCTCTAGAGGAAGTCTATACGTGACTTCGATGAGGCAATGATGAATCACATCAGATCGTGACAGGAGGCATCAACAAAGAAATAATTCCATCAAGGTAATTTTTTTCAATTAATTAAATTAATTATAACCAAAATACTATTATCCTATTTATGGTTCCATGACCCTTATCTTTCTTTTTGTTCATTGTAATATTTCAATGATCTGGCATTTAATTATCGTGAAATATCTCAAATTGAACGTTTTTAACGATAAAATTAATGTTGGGAAAACCCATCAATGCTCTTCCGCTGTGCCCAGAAACTACAAGTGGTATCAAAGGGGTCATATCATTGATTATAGTTATTTAATTTTTTGTTGGTGATTTACACATTTAATAATTTATTTGTTTCAATTCAAGTTAATCGTTCTTTAAATTTCAATCTCGAGATTTATTCCTCCTATGTTATTTATCATTCACTATACAGAAACAAATTATTCTTTTAAATTTTATTAAAATAAAATAGAGGATCTCATCGGAAGGTAGAAAATGTTCCTGGCCACACCACACAGAAATACACAGTGTGTATTCGGATATACACGCTGTGTTGTCTTGGTTCAATTCATTGATTGAACTACCAATCCAGGCAGTGTATTGGATCCTATCTATGTCATTTATGACACCATGTGGTGACCAGAAATATGTGTCGCAGGGTTTCTGGATTACCCGATGTGTGGTCCAACTGAACACGGCGTGTAGTCCCTTCAGGTTAGGGTCAGACCATGTACCCCATATGTGGCTTGGCCAGCTGGAGACCATGTAATAGGAATACTACACGGCGTGTGTCCAATTGATCATGCAGTGTACTCTGAAAATTTTCGAAGAACATCTACACACCATGTACCTAGGCATGTACTTCGGATAGACGGTGATCAAAAGTACACGCCGTGTAGTCATAATTACACATAGTGTACTCATCCAAATTACACTGATTTATTAAAATTTATTATTATATTATAAAAACCCTTGAGACATGTACCATAGTGTAGGTGTAAAGCTGAGGCGCAACACGTGATAGGTGTTTTATATATATCTTTTTATTTTAACATATGCGTAACGGATGGGAATACACTATGTTTCCTCCATGTTATATGTAACATACAAAGATAATTTTAAATGAATTTATTTTTAAAAAATTATTATGGATGATAATCACAAGTAAATTCAAAAAAAGGCTTTATGAAAAAAGGATTTATTAATTAAATATAAATAATTTATTCAATCATGGTTTATCTTAAACAAGAAAGATTAAAGAATTGAATGCTAGTTTTATTAATGCATAATATCATTTCATGCATGGATGATCATGAGAAAGACCAAGACCTTCGTATTTGAAATGTGTATTTTAATGTATTGATTTAAATTAAAATTGTTGGCCTATGGGCCTTCTCCTCATTAATATATAGGGCATGTGCACCCCAAGATTATTTTATGTAAAAACCCCTTTTACCCCTCACCTGTGAGTTTGATAAATGCATATGTAATGAATGGATCTCCCAAGCTAGTGGAGGTGGATCAAGTCATGATCCATGGTGAAACCAATCCATGGAGATACAAATATGGACTGGTGTAAAGCTATAAACACGAACCCGAAAGGTTCAATGTGTTTCTCCCCTAGGTCTTGGGTTAGTTTAACAACCTCTAGGTAATGTAATAATTAGAACAAGCTCATGATCATACTATTTATTTTATTTCTTTTAGTTTCATGGTTTATTTATTGTTGGTGTGCTGTCATGATCACATAGTTCATGAATTAAACAAGCATGCAAGATAGAACTAATATATGACTGTCTTATGCATAAATATTATCTTAGACATGTTGAATCACTTAAGTATAACCCAATTAATACTAAAAATCTTGTAATAGAAGATAATAAAATGGAAATTTATGTTAAAGGATAAAATCCCTCAATGAAATATTATGTCGGTATAGCCTTCCATGATCACAGTTAGAATTGAACCATATTTCAAAGTGCTTGACCAACACTAGTTGGGGTGCTTTCAATTATTGGGGAATTCTAATTCAAGGTTTTGTGTTGACTTGACATGGTTCACATCAATGGTTGACTTCCATAGCAGGACTTGGTGTGACTAGGAGAGATGGTTAAGGAAATCCAAAATAAAAGGATTTCAGGATTGGGGAGTCCACTCAATGAATCAAGGAGATGGGAGTTAATGTAGTTGGCATTTGGAATGCCTTGATAAAACCCTTCAAGTTGCTTGACCAACCCTCATTGGGGTAATGAAAAGGGAAATATGGATCCTTTGTACTAGAATATTCAAGCAACAGAATATTATGAAGTCAATGGGGAGGGCTATTATATTTCGATAAAATAGTGGGCGACTAATATGTATTAATTTATATATTTGTCTCAGATTTTATAATAAAGCACTAAAATCATTTCTCATCTTAATTTGTAGAAATGGAAAGAAAAAGGACTTCAAACACATCATTTTGAACCATACTCAAGAAGGAAAACCTTCTCATCGACACCAATTTCCAAGAGTGGCAGAGGCATTTATGCATCATCCTTCACCATGAGAAAATTGTGTATGTTCTGGAAGAGCCTATTCCAATTGTGCATGGAAAAGAGGCCATTGATGAGGAACTATCTCTCTATATTAAAAAGAAGAATGATTCCACATATGTCTAGTGTTTCATGCTATCGGCTATGTCTAATGAGCTCTTGATGCAACATTAAAACATGCACTTGTATAGAATGATGTCTCACCTTAAGGATCTCTACCAATAGAATGCGAGATAGGAGAGCTATGAGATCTCCAACGCTTTGTTTACAACAATGCTTGGAGAGTTTATGCCAGTTGGGCCTCATGTAGTCAAGATCATTGGCTATATTGAACAACTAGACATCTTATGTATTATGTTCTCAGATGAGTTGTGTACAGATATTATCCTATCAACACTTCCAAAAAAACTTCTCTATCTTTATTGTCAATTATAAGATGAGAAATAATGAGAAGAGTCTATCAAAACATCAGACCTTAATTTTCCAAGTATATAAGTTCATTGGGCCTGATAGACCAGCAGTCCTTATGTTGAATAAGATAACAAAGGATAGGGGAAAGGGGTCAAAGAATTATTAACGGTCTCAATCCCCCGAGCGCCATCATTCCAAGAAAAGAAAAATCTAGAGGAAGGGAAAGGAATGAGAGGAAATATTTTCTTCATGTGTAAGGCAAGTCCAATAGAGGAGGAACTGCACCCAGAAGCATGGGGAGGGAAAAGTTGTATTTATTATCAAGTGTAATTTTTTCATTTCTACACATTAGGTATTAGATACATCTTGTGGGGCTCACCTCTAAATTCAAATGTAGGAACTAAGTAGATTTAGAAATATTTCTAGAGGATAGGTGGATCTTCGAGATGCCAATGGCACGAGACTGGCTATGTTGTCCATTGGAAATTAACATCTCTCATTTTCAAATACAATGATTTTGGTTTTACATAACTATTATTATGTTCCTAGTGTTACCAAGAAAATAATTTCTGTATCTTTTTTGGATATAGATGGATTTATTTTATAGTTTGGAAATAATGGTTGTCTCTTTTATAAGAACAATGTATGTTATGCTATGGGTCATTTAAATAATGGTTTTTATGTATTAAATTATGAAAACTAAGTGTTTTAATTGATAATGAAACAAACTAACGTGACTCATACATCACCATGTTTTGGCATCACTATCTCAGTCTTGTAAATGAGAAACGCTTGACAAAGCTCTGCCAAGATGACTATTTAGACTCTACTATGCTAAAACCACTTGATAGATGTCACAATTGTTTACAAAGTAAAATTACCAAGCCACCTTTCAGTGGAAAATGTGAAAGGGCCATAAAGCTTCTTTTATTGGTGCACACAGATGTGTGTGGACCATTTCCAGTAGAAGCTACAGGTGTATATTCTTACTTCATTACTTTTAATGATGATTTGAGTAGATATGGATATGTATACATAATGAGGTATAAGTCAAAATACTAATATAAATTTAATGAATTCAAGAATGATGTGGAGAATCGTCTAGGTAAGAAGATAAGGAAACTTCAATCAGATCGAGGTGGAGAATATCTGAACAAAGAGTTCATTGATATTCTACGAGAGTCTGGGATTCTATCTCAGCTCACACTTACTTATAAACCATAGTCGAATGGTGTTACTTAAAGGGGGAACTGAAACATGATGGAAATGGTGAGGTCAGTGATGAGTCATTCAGATCATCCATTATCCTTTCAGGGATATGCATTACAAACTGCAGCATACACATTAAACCGAGTACCAACTAAGGGGACAAATGGAATTCCCTCCGGGTTATGGAATGGAAGGAAACCAATTTCCTTGCACACGCGTGTATGGGGACACACGGTGTTTGTTAAGGCCTTCTCAAGTAAAAAACTAGAACACTGGGGCATGAGGTGTATCTTAATAGGATATCCCAATGAAATGAAAGGATATTACCAATATAACCCTTCAGACAATAAAGTGACTATCTCCCAGAAATACATCTTTTGTTAGAGTGAGAACATCCACAAAAATGATAGTGGGAGCAACATTGACTTCGACGAAGTTGATGATCAAGATATATAAGAGTTTCTACAGGAACAAGTTTCAATGGTCCCCGTGGAAGATATTACAGAAACATAAGTACTTCGTAGGATCTCAAGAAAGGTAAGGGAACAAGAGATATTTGGTTTCCTAGTCACTGAGGATGGTAAATCTTTATTGTTGGACAATAATAAACCCCTCTCCTACAAGGAAGTATTAGAAAGCTTAGAAGCTAAAATATGGCTAGATCCTCTGAATTCTAAGATGTTTTCCATGTATCAGAACCATGTCTGGGTTCTGTTCAATGAGCCAGGTGATGTAAAGCCTATTGGATGCAAATGGGTATTCAAGAGAAAACTAGACATGGAAGGTCAAGTTAGCACCAAAAAAAGTGAGGCTAGGGGCTAAATGATTTAGATAGAATCAAGGAATTGAATATGATGACACATTCACTCAATTTTCAATGTTTAAATCCATAAGAATCATACATTCCATAGTATCTTACCATGACTATGAGATATGGAAAATGGATGTCAAGACATCATTCCATAATGGGAACCTTCAGGAAGATGTCTATATGACACAACATGAAGTTTTTGTGACACCAGGTGAAGCCAAATGGGTTTGCAAGTTGCAGAAATCCATTTATGTATTAAAGAAAGCTTCCAGGTCATAGAACATTCGATTTGATGAATCCATAATGGAAATTGGCTTCATTAAGAACACATGTGAGCCAAGTGTTTATAAGAGATTTAATGGGAATGAGATCGATATCCTAGTGGTATATGTTGATGATATTTTGCTTATTGGAAATGATGTACCAGTCCTACAGTCAGTTAATGACTTGTTGAACAAGTGTTTCTCCATGAAGGACTTGGGTGAAGAAACCTACTTTCTAGGGATCAAGATCATTCGTGATAGATCCAAGAGGCTACATGGACTATGTCAGGGTACATACATTGAACAGATACTAAAGAGATTTAGTATAAAACCATCCAAGAGGGGATTAATTCCAATGTCACATAGCGTACATATTTCTAAGAAAATGTGTCCTAATGCACAATAAAAGAAAGATAGAATGAGTTAGATCCCATAATCATCAGCTATAGGATCCATCATGTATGCCATGTAATGTACTATGCTTGATGTTGCCTATTCACTGAGCATGGTAGGAATATATCACGTAGATATAGGAGAATAACATTGGACTACTATTAATATTATCCTTAAGTATTTGAGATGAACTAAGGAAGTGTTCCCGGTGTTTGGAGGAGATGAGGAACTTGTCATCAGAGGGTTTGCTGATGCTGTTTTATAGATAGGTCAGAATGATATGAAGTCACAATCTCAATATGTTTTCTATCTCAATTGAGGATTTGTGAGGTGGAAGAGTTCAAAGTAGCTAGTTGTCGCTGATTATATTGAAGATTATGAATAAATATTGGATTCTGATGCATCCTAGGAATCCCTTTGGATTTGGAACTTTGTCTAGGAGCTTGATTTGGTGCCTAGAAATAAATATCCTATCATGTATAATTGTGATAATAATATAGTGGTGGCTCTTGAAAAAGATCCAAGTTCACATCAATAGACAAATCACATACTCCAAAAGTATCTCCTCTTAAGGGATTTCTATCAAAGAGGTTAGGTTACAATCAGCAGAGTGTCCATGTAAGTGAACATGGTGGACCCAATGAATAATGTATTATCTCAACAGAAGCATGAATATCATGTGAGAGCTAGTGGGTTAACGGTTTTTAGCAGTTCACTCTAGTCCATGTGGGATTCTGTTGGAGTTGGTGGCATATAATCAACTACTTTGTACTTTATTTCATTAATAAATACCTTATCACATATTTATTTCTCTTCTACATGATAATGCATGTGATAATTTCCAATGGATAGATGTCTCATTAAAGGATCATAGAGGATCCCTGCAATGATGAGATCCCAAAAGTTCCATAACACTGTTCTTTAATATATGTTCTATGGTTGAAAGATGTTATTTGAGGGACACAGATAATACAATTCCTTAGAGGTGGGGTCTCATAAAACATAGATTCACCTTCTCATAGTGTGTGCGCTTAGTAATATCAAAGATTATATTATGAGAAAGAGACCTGCTAGTAGAAAATCCATATTACAAAGTGTCATTGGATCTTCCTATCTGAGGATGTGTGTATTTGTCCTTAGACTTTAAGATTATTATTAATGGGTATTACAACTCTCGCACTTATATGTATTGACAAAAACTGTGACTACACACTATTGATAGTGAGTTAGGATATGTTGGGTGAATCATGAGTAATACTACATTAATAGATTACGTGATAAAGGATTTTTCCCTTCTATTCCATCACAGAAGATGATATCTCAGGCCCTTTGATGGAATTTATATAGCCTAAATAAATCCATGTCCATGTTAAGGTTTTGGTGAGTTCAATTCTGGGAAGTCAAAGAAATAATAATCGAGCACATGGGTTGATTGAACTAGCATGCATCCCTCTTGATTAGAGATATCGAGACAAAGGGATTATATTACATTGTAAGCATTCGTTGGAGGTGACACATCATTGAGGCATTACATTATTACTATATGGGTACTTTGGCATGTTGCTAGATGCTAACCTTGGACATTAGGCATGCTCCTCCTAATTCCACGGAGATAGAGGCCAAGAGTGTCACACACTAAGTCTGTCCATGTATCTCATGTTAAATATTTATTTAACAATTTGAATAATGATTATTCTACAATATGGTTTAATAATTATTCAAGGATTCCTAATCTCATTTATTTTGATACTAGCTATTTGAGACAATATATTGGGGAGAAATAATATATTTATTAGAGAGTAATACAGTTTCATTTATTTCAAAATTAAATAGCTATTATTCAAGGTCTAATAAATGTGGTAGAGGAAATAAAGGAAATAAAAAATAATTACACGCTGTGTATTAATGATTACATGCCATGTAGATTTTTTAGTTGGAATTTTGAGGAAATAATATTATTTTATTAAATGTTATTTATTATAATAATCATGGTTGCATGTCAAGGAATTAATTATTCGACATGGGGGGTTTTAAATAAAGAGTTAATGAAATAAATAAAACACATAACACATTTATTTATTGTCATAATTATATTTCTTAAAACACGATTATAAATATCCTCAAAACCACAACACATTTCCCCAATCATTGTGCAGAAAAATTATAGAGAATTCTCTCATGGCCAAAAGAACTCCTTCCTCCAAAAATGCTCTCAAGACCGAGAGAGATCCACCACCACTGGATCAAGGCGATCGAAGGTAGACATCGCAAGGGAAGGTTCTTCCACACCAGCACCCAGAGATTATTTTCGCGACGTCCAGAGAAACATGGTGCACGTGTGGATCACCACTATTGGAAGTATAAACTTGGCTTCTATGACGCAATGACGAATCACATTAGATCATGACCGGAGACATCAAAAAAGAAATAATTCCATCAAGGAAATTCTTATCAATTATTTAAATTAATTATAACGAACATATGATGATCCTCTCAATGGTTCTGGGACCCTTCCCTTTATTTTTATTCTTCTTTCTATTCTAAAGATCTGGATTTTTATTATCATGACAGATCATGGATTGAATGTTGTTTAACGCTAAAATTAATGTTGGTAAACCCACTAATGCACTTCTGCTACGCCCAGATCCTATAGTGTCTTTGGATAATCATCATAGAACATACTGAATTTTTTTTATGGAAATGGAACCAAAAATAGCTTCATGGGGGCTCTAATAGTGCATTCCTACTACATCTCTGACAATTACATTCATTCTGAATAGGGGAAGGGATACAGTATTGTAATAATTTTAATAAGATTATCTTGTCCAAAATTTGAATAATACAACTAGATTCCATGTTACCATGATTCCATGTATGTTTAACTTCTACAAAATGCTCAATTATAAATTTGGAGGGCCTGATATAGTAGGTAATAGACTTATTACATGTTAAACTCCTAAAAAATACATTTTACACAAATAAAAAATCATTTTCTATCCTTTACAAGACAAGTTTTTAGATCAAACATAGATTTATCAAAGTGTGTGCAGATTATGCCTCCACCACAATAGAGCATCAATGATTATAGTGATAATTGAAATATATCATGATCGAGCCACATAGTTCCTGTATAACATCACATCACAAAATTATTCCAAGATCAATAAGACTATCTATATTCTATTTATCCCATGTTGTCGGAGGCCTCCATGAAACCCAAAATCCCATTGGACCCATGAGGTCACCACTATTTCCCATGATTTTTTTGGAAGTATACTGTTTAATGATAGAGAGATATCACATCCTTTGACCATGAAACCCAATTTTGTAGCGATGAGAAAAACATCATTATGATACCATTTAGAGGGAATTTAGATAATTGGTGTTAGGTATTGTTTTGACCATCCCAAGTCCCCAGAAATCAAATATCCAAAATCATACTATAATCTTGGAACTCTCCATGACAATGCTCAGTGTCTCAATATAATGTGTCGAGAAATATTTCCATATAATTTAATTGAAGATGATTCTTAACATCACACCTAATAAAGATCTAAATATTACATTCCCATTATTCTTTGAAAAATTGATTCTTCATTGATTCAACATTCATGGAATAAAATCATCTATATCTCTAAATCTGGTGAATGAACTTACATTTCACACTATATTCAATAAGTAGAGCATGGTTATAAATGACCATTTATATGAAATTAAAATTTTTCATGATATAATTACACTAAATAATTATATTTGAGGAATACATGTTCTTGTTGGGTATATAGTCTTTTAAAACACCAAATTGTTTATGTTTCCTAATCTAGTAAGTGTAAACATTCATTATTCAATCTACTCTTCCAACTATATAATATATTAAAATACATTTTATTCCATTTTGATAATAGTGTTATTTAAATAGTTATGTTTTATTTAAAACATAAAAAATATTATAATGCCCAAAATTATTTTTAAAATTTCGAGTTCACCCAAAAAATTGTTATCCCAAAATCAAATATTTTTATTCCCCGCGATCTATTGAGAGATCCATTTTAGAATGCGTAGAGTTCCCTTGAGGTTTTATCAAAGAGACATAGTTGATGGATTCACATTTTCTACATAGTGGATTTGATATCCATGTTGATCATTTGTAAATCTAGTCCATAATGTGTTCCCAACATAGACATTTTACATGAGATTATCTTTCATGTAGTTCATGGTAGCATCCATTCATCTTAGGTTGATCAATCCCTCTTCAATGGTTCTATCCAACCTCACCCACCTATCTCAGTGGATCTAACCTTCATGATTAATATACCAAATGAAATTTTTTATCACACCATTAATAGGTTGGGAGATATAATATGGTACAATGACCGATGAAAATACATTCATGTTGTTGGAATATAACACACTAAAAAATAGAGTTATCCTTTGTACAATAGAGAGATATTTGATCTTCTAGTTAGTGATCTAGTTAGTGATACTATGAACCTACCCATTAGAGTTGTAAACATGTATCCTATACATAGAAAATGGATTTAAAATGTTCTATATGGTGTATGGTCTCTCTTTATTCAAAGACCATACTCAATCATTTTTTCATGTGTGGAAGTTCATTTTTTATAAATATAAACATTACTCTTTTTTGATTTACTGGCTTGTCCGCACCGTAAGGAATTTCAATCCAAGATATGATTGAGAGACAAAATATAACTAAAAAACTATTTTTTTAATATAACTTCAACTCCCAAAAAAGTTAATTAAGATATACCAATAAAACCATATATATCCCTAAAGGAGAGGATACAACCAATAAATATATTTGTTATGTTCCAGATGAGAATATATTTGTCTAAAATAATGAGAATGGGGAATATTTACTCAACCAGATTAAGAGGCCATATATATTTGAAGAAAAAAATATTAATCCCTATAATTGAGACTAATAACAATGGAAATGAAAAGAATTAGATGGAATGTTCACACCCCCAATGGCTTATAATTCAGTTAGTGAAATTTGTAAACTTTTATCTATAATCATCTAGTCATTGATAATAATATGTAGTGATGGGATATAAATCTAAATGGGAAGAATTGATTCTATGATATATCGTAGGGTTTCAAGAGTTTGTTGGGTGGAGGTTCAAGTTATTTTAAAATATTCCCCCAAATAATTGGAGGGGTGTTCAGGAAATATATACTTATTCTAATCCCCAATATTATATATAATTTTATATAGTAACATACTGGGTTCCACAATTAATCCCTTTTAATATTCATGATAGTGGAAAGTATGGTCAGACCAGATGTTATACTTGTTATATATATTATTTATGTTAGAGATGCAAAATTTAATACCATTTTTTGTGAGATTTTTTGAGAGATCCCAAACCGAGGATTGATGTCAGATTTCATAAACTCTATCACATCCCAAGTTTAAATTTTTTTTATGTGAAATATCTTTATCACAAATTACTAAAAAATTAGAGGTTATAAAAATGAAAAATAATTTTCAATGGTTTATCGTTGGGTAATAACCTGTGATGTTTTTCTGTAAAATAGTGAAGGTCTAAGAATACTTTCCATATTGTATGAGATTTGTAGTTTGATGAATTAATTTGATTTGAACAAGCAATTAATTAAAATTATTGGTTAACTATATACATTAATGAAACATAGTCAGAAAGAATTTCCCCAATCCCTAGATCAGGTGAGAGAGATTCAATTCTAACTTATAATCTATACACATCCCATTTGCAAAACTCTAACAATATTTGAGTTATTTCCATTCCTTTAATGTAGTAGAGAATGATTCCCTCAAAAGCTACACTTGTATTGGACATAATCGGAGTTGGGGTCGTTAATGTGGATAAAATTTATTGTACACTAATATATTTGATTTCACATTGATTGAATTGATATTAGCATTCCATATTGTACATATTAATTAAGAGAGTGATGAAATTAGAGGTTTCCTATTTCATATTAGAATTTATAGGTCCAATGTGGGATGTGATGAAAATGGGTTGTATTTCCTTTTATATCTCTCTGTTAGGATTTGCGGGGTAAATCACTTTATTATTTTCCATATTAATGTTCATAAAATCATGATATAGAACATGAGAAAATTTTGGCTTATATGGAAATATTTCCATCAACTCACAACTTCATTTTAGAAAATGGGATATCTTAGGTTTCATAAAAATATAGTCATTGATGATCTATTTGATGGAAAACATGAATTCTCCATTCATTTGAAATTGTGGAACCTAATTATCTAGTTCTAATTCAAGAATGGTTGTCTAGTATTGACATTCAACCTCATTTTTGGTGCACCCATCTACTAAGATGAACGATTTTGGAATGAGGTTCTTTGATAAATTGGTAGTGATAACTCTATGGATGGACCTATTAAGAATATGGTTGCTCAAAATTCTTCTAGTTTGGATTTATAATGGATTGTCATAGTGTATATTGTAGAATAGATATGATTCATTGATGGATATAATTTTCTAAACTAGGAAGTTATCATCAATGGAAATTTTTTCTAGGATAGAGTGTATAGAAATATTGTCCACAAACTCTTGTCCCATGAAATCTTTATGTGGGATGAACATGATGTCAAACTACTGAAATACCACTTTCGATCACATAAATAGTCAAGTCAACCTGGTATAGTATAGAATTTAGTTTACCTGGTCGATATGGGAGATCAACTAGACATAATAATACTATTAATGTGGTGATTCTTATGAACTGAAAATACAAGGGTGAGGAAATTATTCTTCAAATAGGAGTATCTAGACATAGTGTATAGTATTATGTGACTAAGGTAAAATAAAATTTTTCTATTTACCGTTGTAATTATTATGAGATAAGAGGAAACTAAAGGACTATTCTAAGTCATCGTGTATAGGAACAAAGGTTTCCCATGGATATGTGATATTAAGACAAGGACACATAATACATACTTCTTGATTTCACAAACTAATCAATGAGACACTTCATCACACCAGTAGCTAATTATATTCTTCAACAACATATATAAGGACTTGAATTTTCAATATTTTTCTTCAAAAACTTTCTATGTAAGTTATACATCCTTGTAAACATCTCATATCTTGCAGATTGAATGGAGTTTTAATTGTAATGATGGACTCCAACTTATATAGGTTGATCTCTATTCATCTATAATAGACAATTAATCTGAGTAATTTGTCACAGGTTACGCTAAATCCACATTTTAAGGGTTTCATCTTTAGGTTGTGGGCATAATGTAGGCTGAAAAGTTTGTCATGATCATTGAGGAGGTTTTCTAACAAAATCATGCACATATAACACCACCATCATTTTTAGGAGGGGCTTGAATACATGATGAATGTCCCAATAGTAGGATTTTTTAGTATTCTATATGATAAAAGGAAAATATCAATCGGTTCCCAAGGGATCCATAGATATAGATGTTTTTTCATCTTTAGGGGTTACCTGTATTTGATTATATAGAGAGTATCAATTAATGAAAGAGAGGACCTAGAAAATGGTGTTTGATTCGATCACCAAGTAAGGGAATGGGAAGGGGAGTCATCCTATATTAAATGGTTTTTTTGTTCATATATGTAAATAAAAACAATAATTTCTCATTTATTTTTCCTAATTGGGAAAATATTGGTTATACACTTAGGGTATTTAAATTTTTTAACGATGATTTCATTGATAATCTTCTTAACAATGGAATCAACCATTTATCTATTGGAGGGGTAAATCTTCTTTAAATTCATTGTATATCTATAGTTGTAGTGACAAGACCTTGACTATGGATGGAGACCTTGGGATCATGTCTTGTAAAATCCTTTTAGTTCCACACACATAAAATGTGGTGTTTTATCCTGAAAAAATATTACCATTATTGTACACCAATATGTATGATATGACTACAAATATTGGGCTCAATTATTCCTCTATACCATAGTTCACCTATATTATCTCATCAATGATTATGAAAATTCCTTATTCAAATGAAATAATTTTTTAATCGAGGGTATCTTGATCATAATAATGATTAATGGGGGAAGGAGATAACTCCTCTAGTATGTGAGATCATAGATATGATGAAGCATTATCATTCTATGTGGGGTGAAATATTTGGATTATGATTCATGTATTTATGGTTACATAGAGACCATTATAATAGAGGTTATGTATCTTATCCCATTTTTCATGTTCAAACTATGATCCTAATGAATGTAAGAAATAAGTTAATTGTAAAACTCGTATCACTATAAGGTTATTAAGTGGGGGAGTTAAATTAGTGATTAGTTTACTTTTTAAAAATTAGTTATTTTCAATTTAACATCTATGGTTGATTATATTGTCCATACACTCATATTGTGTCTCTCAGCATCTCCTTGATTTTTTTTTGAATCAAATGCATTGAACATAAGTAATTATATGGTCTGATAAAAAGACCTACTCGTTTTCATGATGTTTAGTACCCCAACAAGGAATATCTAATAGATCATGTGGTTATTAAAAAATGTAATTGGTTATAACACTAATTATAAACATGTTATACCCACAACTCCATTCTACCTTGAGGAGTTAGTTATACCCCACAACGTCACCTTCTTCTCAAGTGAATCATTAGCCTCCCCCCAATAACAATCTTCCAACAACTAGTTAGATCCCACATCTATAACTATCTTCTTTAAAAGGCTATATACACTATATAAATATACTTTTTATGATTTTACCCCATGATGTTTATAGATCCTACATTCTCTGGTACACTTCTGAAACCATTGAACAATTGTTTTTCTTTCACAAAATAGTATGATAAAATTATATAAACATCTTCTTCAGTATTTTAAATTGATTGGACTCGTATTCTTCCTTACGATTGATAAAGTACAAACCTCACTTAACACGTAAAATTCTCTAACATTGTATCTTCAACATTATATTATTACTGATATAACATTTACAATGTCCATTTGTACTCCCTTATTAAATTCTCAACCTGTTAACTTCGAATACACATATAACATGAAATATGTAAAACGTGGTGTAATTTGTAAACCCCAAAACATGATAATTTGTTATATTATTTAAACATATAAATTTTATCAACTCTTAATCATTGTTCCACAAATTATCATGTATGTGAGATCCTTATTTTGTTCATATCCATTACCTGTGATCCAGAACAGTTGACACTATGCATTTGGTTCTCTTCACATGAACTGGATTCATGTAAGAGTTACATGTAAATTGTTCCGGATAACATGTTATGTCACCATCACAATACCTAAGTATTATGTGGGTATACTTTTCATTTATCTATATAATATTAAAAAATACTAAAAGGTTCTTCACATATTATAGTGGGTATGTAATTTTTTTCTCCTCCTCTCTATGAAGGATCATATTGGATCATCTTCTATTTCAGGAGACCTAGGATTTTCCAATATTCTCCTCAAAACACTAATTCCATTAGAAATATGATATGTGATTCAGGGGATCTTCTTCACATGATTAAATCACGTATAATCCTTTTTCTTTCATGTGAACTGATCATGTTGGAACTATGTTTCTTTATAAATTACATCTTTGTGAAAATATTTTGAATTATGGAACCAAATTCACCTGTCCAGACTTCAAATTCAGAAACTATTATCTTCATTATGTTCTAGGTGGATACCAAATTTGTGTGATTAATTTTCCTGATCACTCTACTTGATCATGTGACACATTGGTGGATAATCAATGTAAAACCACTTGATAACCAAAAAGTTCCTCACTTTATTAAATTTTCCCATGATAGAAGAATCATGCTATTGAAGTTGTTCCCTTTTTCACATGATGGAGTCAAATGATCAACATTGTTAATTTTATAGCTTTGATATTTTCTTCAGATTGTCTTGTATTCCATATTACTTCACTTGATGGATTCATGCGATTCTGCGGATTCGATGAAATAACATAATATAATGCTCAATATCTTGTATTGTACCTGATTTACTCATGAAAATGAAGCAATATAGATGCATATTTAATGATTGAATCACCAAGTCAATCAAAAATTGAAATCAAATACTTATCTTGATAATTGAAAATTTTGGCATGTTGAACTCTAGATACATTCATAAAACCCTTTCTGAAGGAAGAAAACAGCATTGTACAAGGATAGAAGACCCTAATTATACAAATTAGACAATGTGAATTATGTCCATATGATTTTAACTCATGAACTATAACGTTGGAAACTTATGTACCACATAATAATGGAGTGATATCTAGTTCTACTTAATAATATTATTAGTTTCCTCTCATCCTTGAGCCATCACCAGTTTCCACACCTAGAACACTTTTTCACACACACCCTCACCCATGCCTCTATAAGCTAGCTAGGTTAACATCTTCCCATGTGGTTAACCTTATTGTACCACATTTTGTTGAGGTAGTCCTTATTTGGATTAATGGATAGAATATTTTTTAGTTAAGGTCCAATTAAAATTTTATTATTATATTCTATGTATAGATTATATATTATTAATCCATTTATCACCATCAAATGCCAATCCACTTACATTACCTTACGTATCCACTAGTCATCATGAACAAATAATACCTTTCATGGTATTCATCAATCTCCCCTCTTCATTATCTTGTTGTATACAATGATTCATCATTTAAACAATTCATTTAAATAAATTCTATATCAAACATCATCATAATGACAATAAAAATTTCTTAATCCTGAAAATCCAAGGACACTAAATAAATTAATTGAAATTATCCATGAATCACCACATAATCTTAAATTATCAACAATATATTGACACATTAGTGAAAATAAATGCAACACTAATGTTCAACAGTCTCCCCCTTTGAATTTTTTTTCCAATATCCCCAAAAATAATAAAATTCAACATGTTGTTCTCAAATATCATCTACCCTTATAAAAAATTTAATTAAAAGGATGAGTGGTGGTATTAATTTCTCATATTTGCTCTGAGAACTATTTTTCCACCCATATATAATTATTCGTTGAACACTTTTGAGAGAGGGATGATATAACATGATTTTTATTGAAAATAACCATTTTTTAATCAATTCTATGTCTACGTGGGAGAATCCAATGCTATAAATAAGAGACATATAACAAAGGATTTCTAGGTTTTTTATATTCTAAAATACATTTTAAATCATACTCATCAACTACCAATTATTATTTTCGAGTTTCAAATAATTATATTTATAAACAAAAAAAATCTTACAAACACTTCAACAAAAAATTTAGAATGTTCATGTGCACAAGAATAAATATCCCTATGTCTTATATTTCCAAAAACCAACACTCTCCAAAAATATTCAAAATGATATAATTGAATCAAGGGTAGTAATATTTTTTGGATTTCCCCGTAATTTAGGATTTAAATGTGTCTATAATTTTCCATATTCAGGATAATTTACTACAATGAGAATTTATTCTCAATGTTTATCCCCTTAAGGTGTTCACTCTACTCATCATCATGGAAATATGCTTTCTCCATGATGATTATCTCTTATTACTAAATTCAATGAATATTTACTATTACAAAAAAGAATAAAGTAATAAAAAGGAACTTTTTTATTTATCATAAATATCATTAAAAGTGATGGATTCCTCCTAATAAATACGTCTTATTATTATTATATTCAATATGAAATGTCCTTTGTTTATAATTTTTTTCAGAATGTCAGATTTCTTTTTCATCAGTGATTTACACTTATGGTACTGATGTCTTTCCTCTTTCATAACAGAAGTATTTCATTATTATTTCCACATGATATTTAAGATTTCTTCATGTCCTGGTATATTTTTCATACAATGTTTTATGTCCTTCATGGTTTCTTAACACATTTCACACTTAAAAATATTCAATTCAACATATTAATATGACATATCGTAATTATTATTTTCTATAACTATCACCAATTACTTTATTTGTGCCTATGTATGATTTTAATCATTATATAATTTTTAAAAATTATATTGTTGATCATGCCAAATGACTAAAAATAATTTCTTAAGAATATCAAATTTCTTAATCTTCTCATATAAATTAGTGGTGAATTAATAATAAGTTAATTTCTGACATATCATTTCATTTAAGTTATGATAAATCTCACATGGTATGATAAATTTTAACATCTCATATTCGTATCCTTCATGACCACATCAACCTCAGACTTCTTTCACGGACTCATATTTGATCTGTGTTGAAAATTTAGATTATGCATTGGTTAAAGTATTCTCTTTATGATAATAGTATCTCATGTGGTTGGTATAGCTTCACATTGTTTCATGAACCTTCCTTATAGTGAGATATTATACTATCATGAATAATATTTTTGACCAAACTCTTCACAGTATAAAATTTTCCCTGTTACCCTTGATCATGAAAATTGGTAGTTGTTCAGCATTATATATTATTATTATTTTCTTTTCCCATATTGTTATACATTATTATTGGGAGGAATCATTCTAGATAAGTTAGTACACTCATCCTTTAAAGAATATATTTTCTAATAATTCTATTTTACATAACTTGTTTAGTCATTCTTTTAATATATACTTTATTAGATATATAAAATGTGCATTGAGAATGGTTAGGAGTTGAAAAATGTTTCCTCTACAAACCCGTCTTATCATAATATTATCATGATTTACCATTGCATTCAGTTGAATTATTGAAGTATACTAACATATCCCTTATCTCACATTCAGTGACAATACACATTTATTGAGCCGCAAACATTTCCTTCTTTTTCTAAACAATATTTCTACTTAGAAAAGTCAATATATTTTCAAATTTGATTATCTTCAATATGTTTTATCTATTTTCTTCGACATTTAATTATTATATCTTATAAATCTATTCTTTTTCCATTAGTTTTCATAAAAAGTTTTTATATTTCATAATAACATAGTCATATTAAAAATATATTCCATTATTTTATAAATATGAGTCTTCTCCTTTTAGAAAAAATATTTATTCTCAAAGGTGATCTAGTCAATTTCTTTCATAAATATTTTATTTCAATTATTGAGTTTAATATTATATACAAGAGCGTATTCTATATTTACGTTTAGCATCCATTCTATTTCAGTTATCTCATCACCATCATCACCTTAAATATAGTCTTTAGATTTCTTGAAATTTTTCATAACAAAATATGATATTTTGAAGTTCATCCACAATCTTTATAACTACTTACAAATGAAAATTCCTCAATTTATATTCTCATAATATTTCTATTCTTGGACATAATCCTATTTTATTTATCCATCTACTAAATTTTATAATACCACATATCTTATTTATCTAATTGTGGAAAAATAGAATTATTATATGTATAGTAAGAATAAAAATTACTATTTTTATGGGAATTATAATATATGAGTGAGTTTTTCCACTTTACATTTAACTTACACCTTTTTATGTTTCTTGTAAATAAGGTATTTATTTTATTGAGTTTCTTATCAACTTACTCATCATCAAAGTAAGTTTGTTCTTGTACTTTTTCAATATTATATGTACCTTTTATAAGTTCCTCCAATGCCATATATTCTTTTTCCTTGTTCCTAAATACCCGTGATTGTCTCATTTAATATTATATGAGAATGCTATAAATTTTTTGTTGTTATAGATCATATCTCTCTTCCAGTTTAGAAACTCTTAAATAAACTCTATTGGTTATGTTTCTCAATATCTTTTTAATAATATTTTATTCCTCTATCATTTTACCCAAATCATTGATGCTACTTAAAATCTCATTTAATATTTTAAATTAGTCATCAATACTTTCATTATAAACCATTTTTATATCTTTAAGTAAAATTCTTTACACTACTATTTTACATTCCTTATATTTTATATTTCCCTAATAATGTATTTTCAGTTTTTCCCAATTATCCTTATTAGTTGGTATTCCTATGAATTTATTATATACTTTATCAAAATGTGAACTCTAGATAGATTTTTATTATTCTCTATACATTTCTATAATCATCATTTAAAAATTTTCCTAGGATAATTCTTATTATATCTTTTAAATCCCATAGTTAATGCATCTATCACTTCTATACATATCATGTGAGATTGGGTATGATCTTATTTTTTGAAACATGATTGTAATCACCATTGAACATGGAAACTTCCCTATTGATTACTAGATTATTTTTCTCCATCATTAATAATATTTTGGATCTTATAGATGAATATTTCTCTATGAAACCCCTTATAGATCCAGAATCAATGTGAGATCATTTAGAGGGAGAGGGTGTGAATAAGTGATCTACATTATAAAAAAAATTATTTTTTAAAACAATATTTTTGTATAGTTAAATCTTAATTCTACTATAATTGTGCCTCTAATTATCTCCTCAAATAATTCAATAAATCAAATGCACAATACAAAATGATTTACATGATTCAACACAAATTCCTTCCCCGGATCAAGTTGATTAGTCCCCCCAAAATCGATTCTATACTATATAATAAGGTGAATAAAATAATAATTGGTTATAAACACCCAATTAAAATTGGTTACCCCCCCCCCACCCCACAGATCCATGAACCCATAATCATTTAATAATAACCCATAACTACTCCTTCTCTGGTGATTGGATAGAGTCCATAATCAAAATATTAAAGAAACTGGTCAGAACCCATTTTTCAACTTTCTTATTCCAATGGATTAATAAACTCTAGAAAGATACTTTTAATGGTCCTCCTCCACTGGCATGACACATCACACATACTCATTTAAACATCCAGAACATTTTCATAGATGTTGTTATTTCTCAAAAACGTCAATTTATTGTATATAATCTATATCCTCAGTCCTTTCAACTTGTTGATCTTCAATTCCTCATTCTCACTGATGAGTTAATGGGCCAAAATAATGTTTCAAATTGATGAAAACAATATCATCAAAATTATTTTAGAAAAAATTAAACATTAAAAATTAATAATCAGTCATCCTTTGTGAATTCAAATCCTATTAACTTCCAACACACTTCACACATGAAAAATTCAATAAATAGTGTAAGTTATAAACCCAAGAAAATGATAATCCATTATTATATGTTATTTTCTTGATTTTCTTCACCCTAATTCACTATTATATTATTTTTCATGTGAATCAAATCTTTCATGTGTTCAACTTCATGTATGTATGGTCATTCAAAATTGATAGTTTGTATTTTCTATTCTCATGAATCGACTTCAAGATATAGATTTATGTGAAGAGTATATTTGAAACTCTATTGAATCCTTTGAGTAACTTAAGTATCCCATGGGATCCCTCCATATTCTCAGGTCCAATATATGTGGATCCTAAATTGATGTTGACATATCTCAATAGAAATGAAACATCACTCCCATATTTCACATAGAGACTCATAGAGGATCTTCTTCTCTTTTGTGAACCCATTAGGATTACTAATACACTTTAAAACCATAATACATTTGTGGAAGAAATATGAACTTTTTGTTACATTCATCACATGATTGGATAATGAAGACTCCTCTTGTACATTATATGACTAGATCACATGAGTGTTCTAGTTATTTTGAAATTAAGGATCTCTCAAAAAATTTTGAATGACAACACAAACATCCCTCGTTTATACATCAATATTTATAGGCAGTTTATCACCATCACTCCTCTAATATTAATAGTGAGTAAAGTATCATTACATACCCAATTATCCTTGAATAACATTGGTTTTTCAAACTCTAAATCTATTTTCTTCCTTATGTGCTAGGTGGATAAGTGATTTTTGTGATCAATTTTCAAGATCAGTTTTCTTGATCATGAAACTTCTAAGTGGAAATTGGATGGAAAACCACTAAGTACTTCCCATTATCAAATATATCCATGAAATAAAGAATACATAATATGTGTTGTGATATTTCCTCATGATGGAATTACATGATCAATGATCTTCATGATATAACACATAGATTATCTCCATAAAATCATGTATTCCATATTATGTCACGTGATTGCTTTAGGAGATGTTGTAGTTGTGATGTGATGGAATAATGAAATAATAATTATCTCAGATAGGGCCTCATTGAATCATAGAAATAATGTTTCATGGATTCATATATCATGTTTTGGTCACCTATTTCGGTAATATATTTCAATGAAACACTGTTTTCAATAATTAAACATGGAAACATAATGAAATCCCGAAGCATCTAAAAATGTGAAGATGAGGAAAGAAGACAATGGTTTTTGTGATTTAATGGTTTTAATTTAATATATTTTATGGTGTTCATTTTATACATATTTTTTTAACACATAGACATTGTTGTATGTTGTTTTTCTCCCACATCAGACTTGTGTGGTGTCTTGGGTTAGTTAATGTAATTCCTTATGTCATCCCATATTCAATTTGGAATTGGGGTAAACACCCAAAATATATTTGTACACACACTCTCACTATCATACCACAGTAAACAGTGTTTCTAGAACCTATATGCACTTTCCCATGCATACTATATGTGTGTTATGCTGCCCACCATGCTTGTATGTGTATGTTATCTCACTCATGGCACTATGGGATAGCCAAGTTGATTAGATCCCACATGGTTGAATCTAGGGTCCCACATGTGGTTATGGTGTTCTATGATTAGCCTAATAGGTATCCTATGTTTAATGTTAAGGCCCACTAAAAACACATAGATTATATTTTATCTACAGAATATATTATCAATATATTCCTCACCATTACATTTCAATCCACAAACATGCATTTACTTATCCAAATTCCATCATATAGATTAATATTTTTCATGGTGATGAATGATTTTTTATTTTCTTCATCATGTTCTAAAAAAATATTTATCATTACAACAAGTGAATAATATTAGTATGATATTAGAAATAATTATATTTACAATGATTATTGATCATGGATGAAAACTAGTTCAATTAAAATAATCCAAAACAATTATCCAAGGATCACCACTTCATCTCAACTTGAGAACCACAAATTTACACATCATTTATAGTAAATGAAAATTATTTTCAATGTTAATTTTTAAATTTTTTCTTTTGTCCATATTTGTGATGTTTTCTACAGTGATACACAACATAGTAAACAAATAAATGATCTTCTGTGATCAAAATAATCCCAAAAATATAATATAACAATTACCTCATTCAATATGAATATTCAGTCATGTTATCGTCATTGTAGGAGATTTCTAATTGAAGTTACTTTTTGAAAATACCTATAGTTCATTAACATGTTTTATTAATGTCTATTGAAGTTTTATATTTGATATTTATCTTGTAGAGTGGACAATCGACAAACCATTTGATATCATGATGATCACTGTAACACAACTTTTTTGATTGGGAAGAAGAACATGGATCAAGTCTCCTATATGGACTCAATACCACAATATGATATGGGAGATATTAGAGAGAGTCTAAAAGTTTTGTGTATACATTTAATTTTTAATTTTGACTTCACCTATTCTATATTGCTTTATTAAACCTGTGTAAATTTCACATTTCCCCCGAGTATGTTTAAACCTTTAAATGAACCTAATAACACTACTTATAACCAACTGAAATCACCATAAATTGTGAAATGTTTCCACAAAAAACTTATAACATATAAAATATTTCACATGATATAATTTGACTACTAATCTTAAATCATTATTCAGATAAATATTAAATACAACATGAATATTCAAATAATAATTTTTTATAAAATATTATTCTTGGAAATCACTTAATAAATCAAGTATTCCATGAGTAATTAAATTATATTCTTATTATATTTAAGTAGATTAATAATGGATTTATTTATATCATGATGATCATTCAAACTCAAACATCACCTGAACACCATAGTGGGGCCCACCATATGCTAAGATCCTATTCACTATAATGGATTGGATATTTGGATATTCTTATGTGTGACTCTCTAGGTCAGTATCTTAATAGTATTAAGTCGTACACACTAACCAAGAATGGTTTTTATAAACAAATTATATCCCTTCTGCAGAAAATAATTTTTCATATAATTAAAAACGCATAGAAACATGATCTACTTGACAAAATCTATTTATCTCATGATATCTCATCAATAAATATGCACAAATCATGTAAATTAATTTCATTTGTTATAAATTTATAACCATATTAGATATACATACCATCATATAACATGTCCATTGATATTATTAAGGTAATTATATCCTCGTTAATTATGGGAAAGATATATCTTCCTTTTAGATGTAAGAAATATTATCTTGAAAATTCAATCAATTCCATACCAACAATGATGCAACCAACACAAGATACCTCACCACAATATAATACCATGATTTTAATCTATAATCAATGTAATCTATCAAATCTTACACATTTCTAGTGGTCTTATATTGATATACTAATACATGTTCTTCGAGATAGGAACTACCAATAACAACTAAAACATGTAGTATTCATATTGTGGGTGGGGGTAAATCCTCATGATATCGTATTCATGAGAAACCCATGTATGGACATCATGAGATGTATAATAATTTTTTAAGATCCACCAACACCTTCTAGTCAAAAAATATATGTTTCATGGCTTTATGATGTATACAAATAATAGTATGTATATCCAAGATTACAATCATAGCATCTTGAGTCTATCACTATAGAAAGGAACTAAAATTACCATTTTTATATGACATATAATATATGTACATTACCATAGATATATAATAATAATATGGGATGTTGCTATAATGGTAATAAAAATTTGTATATCAAATTATATTCATGTAAGGGTAATCAAAGTATATATAGAATTTGGTTTTAGGGAACCCACATACAAAACTCCAAAATGACATTAAGTCAAAATATAAAAACTATCAACCAACTATCTATCACCATAGAATCATGCTTCTTGTGAGGTATAGTTTTCATCATCAGGTCTATAATTTTATCCTTTTTAGAGAAAATATTACCTAGGAATTAATCTATCTATGTAAAATACATTAAGAGATAAAACATTTTCAGTACCCAATTTTTCCTCTTGTGTGAACTGGGATTCAAGTAAAGTATTAATGTAGTAATATTATAACAATAAACTATTACAGTGTTTTTACTTCTAGGAACTACTCCAATATTTAATAAAGATACAAATATCCATACATTATCCTTAGCTGCCACAAAAGTCATTATATATTATAATTATGATTTAAAATCAGAGACCAAAAAAATTTCATGTTAATCCCGTTAAATGCATCACCATTCATAGAAAATACATTTCTATAATGTAATTTTAGACCATCTTGATATGTTTTGAAGTTATAATTAGTTTATACACTTAATACTAACTCCATGTATCCTCTATAATCCTATAAAATATCCTTTTTCTATCTCATGTACTTTACGCTGGTTTACATTTTCCAAATGTGGGTCTATTGGGTTATCCTAACATCGACCCACCATACATAAATCATAGACAACAATAATCATAGTATATTGCATTACATACATGATAGATCCCACTACTAAAACATAATATATTCTACTCATCCTTTTAATCTCATCATATTTTTATGGAAATAATTTTATAGATACATTGATACAATGTGATATTTAAAAAACCGTCTTTCATATTTATATATGTTTTTGCCTTTTATTACCATTTCAATATATTTACTTTGACTTAGAAAAAACATAATTGATATTTTTCTAAATATATCTTGATCCATTGAATAAATATGGCTTCACCGTATTATTTCATAGGGAAGAAATCATTTAACCATGACATCGCTAATTGTAAGAATTAATCTTAATTTCCCATAATTAATATGTCGCCAATATATAATAAGAAGAAAATTATTTCATTTACACTAGCCTTATTATAGAAATATGGCTCACTTTTGTTCATGACAAAATTAAATTCATTTATGGACTTATCAATGTATGTATTCCAGGGTCGTTATGCCTGTTTCAATTGATAAATCAATCTATGCATCTTGAAAACTTTATTTGAACACATTATCATGATAAACCCTTCATTTGGAGACTTATATATATATATATATATCACTAAAACCAATTTACCATTTAGAGAAAAAGTTTTGAAATCCATTTTCTAAATCAGGTAATCATATATAGAAGATATTGAATTGGCTATTGTGATGTGTTTCTGCATTGTAAATGATGATAATGTTGTTTAGTATTCAAAATCAAGATTTCTCTTAAAACCCTTCATGACATGTCATGATTTATAGTTACTTATTTTACCACCCAAGTCAGTATTTTTATTGAGCATCCATTTACACCCAAAATATTATTCATCATTCGAATGGTCTACCAAATTCCTAATATGATTTTAGTATAGGGACTTTGTATCAGAATACATGAATTCATTCCATTGAATATCATACTTACTATCCAATGATTATATATAGTTTAAAGAGTCTTAATTGTTAGTGAATAATGTGATTCCTGACATAGTGACATGAAGACTATATATCTATTGTTTTCTAATAGATGAAGTATATAAATAATGTACTTATAAATTGGGAACATCGTCAACTCCCATTGTCTCTTGTATAAATTATTTCCTTAAAAACATTGGTTCAGGTGATTTATCAACATAATAAAATACAATATTTCTCCCACTATTTCCATTGAAAATTTATTCCCATTCTAGAACTATGGTATGGCTCACAACAATAACTTTTCTATTTGATGGTTTATATAGGTAATATCTTTTTTCTTCTATGGGATATCCTATAATGATTCACTTCATTCTTCAGTTTCATTTGGTAGTGTCTTTAAAAAATTATATTCATTCCCATATATGTATATGAGACAAATTGGATTTCTACCCATGCCATAACTCATATGGCATCCCTTCTTCTTCCATAATTGGTACTCTATTAAGATAATAATCCCATTTATATAGTATGTAACCCCAAATAGATAATGGTAGAGTTGTATGACTCAAAATTGATATTACCATGTTAAGAAATTTGTGATTCTTCTTTTGACTTATTTCATCCCACATAAGTGTATAAGGATGATTGATTTGGAAGATTGTCCCACACATTTAAAATTATTCGATGATAAATTGGTTCAAATAATATTACCCTCTATCTGAGTATAATTTCATTATCATTATAATATGATGTTTTTCTACCCCATCCTTGTTTTCCTTAAACATCTTAAAGGAATCATGATAACACCTCTTAAGGTGGATATATCCATACATACTAAACTCATTCATAAAATTTATGAAGTATGAAAAACCACTACATGCCTCCATACATCATGCCTTAGTATGAATCAATTCCAATAATTCAATATCTCTTACTCACTTCCCAATGAAAGGAAAATTGGTAATTTTACCCTATAAACAAGCCTAAAATACATCGTTGGGTTTTACCTCAATAGAGTCTAAACACCCTACATGATGTAATTTTTGTAAACTCTTCACATTTAAATGACCAAGACTTATATTCCATACGTTTGTAGGATATGATTAATTCTCACTATATTTTTCACATATTTATAATATTTTTTTATCATGTTAAATTATATACAAATCCATTGTTAGGATGTCTCATACCATAATATATCTTATCAATGTAAAATTTAAAATATTAATTTTCAAAACATGAATTAAAGTTCTATTTTACCGAGAATTGAGAAATAGGTAATATCTATGATGGTAGAAGTCAAATAATAATCATTGTTTATTAATATAATAATTCCTCTAGTAAAAGTATAATAACAATCCCCAACATCAAATAATTCCAATTATTCACTATTCTTCACTCAAATTTTCACCCCACTGTTTAAATATGTATTCAATCTACTTGGTTCCTATTATTAAATATAAATGTTTATGACACATGAAGTATACAGTATATATATTTTAGATATAGATAGGTTGAATGAAATGAAAAATAAACCGGAATCCTATGTATCATATTTATTTCACTTCACATTTTTGTATTTCATCCTCTAGTAGTGCATTTTTTTCATATGAAAATTAGATTAATTATTTCTAATTTCTATCCCTCCATATCATTGGATTCTTGTTTGTGTGGTACATAAATCTATTTGGATTTGGATTATATACTGGTCTCTCATCTTTGTCTTTCCTCCCCTTGTTCACTATAAGGGTTGAAGAGTTAGTCTTTTTCATATTTTTATATTCTTGGTGAACTAATTCCAATAGATTTGGGGGTGGATTTTTCATGTTATCTATAAAAAAATTACTAATAAATGTCAATAATATTACTGGTAATAATATCTAGATGATATTGACCACTTGTTATTAGAACAAATTTAACCTAAGGGATTCTAATATCATAATGTACTCAATAATTTTGAATGCATATGTCCCTACATCAATTTCATATGCTATCATTAAACTATATAGTACAAGGGATATCTGATATCATTTTTTTCATCTACATCTTGGTAAACATATTAAAAATGATATAACATTTTGAAATAATCTTCATACTTATGAATTTTATATATCTCAATATACATAGATGAAGACATATTTAAATTCAAATCTAGTGCATCTTCCAAATGATTTTTATTTATCATTATCTTTATGGATCACTCTCAAAGGGGGATTAGAAATAATTTCATATTAAAGAACATATAGATTCTTCTGTTGGAATAGTATAATGATATAAGCTTTCTACCACACATAGAAATTATTAATAGTCATGATTTTATCATTATACAGTATCAAAAATAGTGAAATTGAATTGGTGATGGTTTATATTTGATGTAAAACACATAAATATATAAGATTGGTACTTTATCGTATTTTCAATTAAAAATTCCCCATATATTAGTCGTTAAATGAATCCCACTATTTTATTAAATCCTAGTAGCCCTCAACATCGAGATTCGAAATACAAAGTAACATTATTATTTTAGTGGAAAGGATCCTTACATCCTCTACTCATTGTCAATGTTATGGATACACCACTACTCAGAGTGTTTCAAGATATTATTTTATCATTCCAACAACATAAACTCTTAGATCCTTGATCTCTTTAATGATGTCCTAACTTCCTAAAATTGTATCATATAATTATTCAACGCTTTTCATATAATGTTTAAAAAAACTATCCATTGATACATTTTTCCAACTCTAGTTTAGTCAACATTCCACTTTTTTATGATCTCCCTATTAGAAAGTGTAACCCTCAACTATGGATGATTAGCACATGAAACATAGTGTTTTGGTCACAATAAAGAAATGAACAATGTTAGAATTAATATTTCTTTAAGTAATTTTATTTATTCTCTATCAATGAAATATTTTCCCATTTAGTGTTATTTTTCTATATGACCACACTCAAAACATAATCATGTATACTAGAGACATCAATGATATATTAATTCATTAATATATGCATGTTTGTCAATTATTCCCTATGTTAATGTAAAATAAACAAGAATAAAATAATTATAAAACATGCATAATTAAAAAAATAAATAAACTGACTGGTCATAATTGTTTACTACTACTAACCAAATGAGAAAATTATGTTTGAATTGAGGCACTGTGATTAACTCCATGAGTCACATTTGACTCAAGATGCTGTGTTCACCTCATCCAATGTGTTCTAATACCATCTAGAGTTTCACCAAAACATAACATTGACTACATATCCATAAATCCTCTACATGATACATCATTACTCCAATAAGGGTGAGGGGGATGTTAGAATAAGGGATATAAATGAATATGATAAAATATGAAAATTTAGGCTCCTCTACATATTATGAAAATGGTGGATGATATATAGTCATTATTTTATAATTTAGTAATTTCATTCCATGAGAAAATTAAAAAATTAAAAAACAAGATAAATAATATGGAAATTCATTAGTCATTCTCACTCATGATTGGTCGACACAAAATATATTTTCAAAATAAACTAAAAATTTTAATTTATTAAACTCAGTGGAATTAATTATGAATTGACTAAATTTAATGTAATTTTTATTCATAATTAAAATGGGGCATGGTTTTGAAATTTATTTATTATAGTAAAAAATTATTATTATTTATATTTTAAAAACATTTGGGCCACCACAACTCTAGAAAACACCCATATAGGGGCTTTGGCATATTTGGAACTCATAATGAGTTTGGATGGTTGGGTTGACTTAATTTTGTTACTGGATTAATTTTTTGGTACTACCCCACATGAGAAAAACAAAATAGGGGCCTCTCCTTTGAGTGTGGTGGTGGTTGAGGACTCACATATGAAAGACGATCGTGCACATAATCCTTTTTATGCGCCATGAGGGCTTACCCCATAAAATTTATTTTTGTTTTTTCATTTATAAAGGATTGAATTAGAATTTTATTTTTTATATTTTTTCCAGGGGGTGTGTATTGTTTATCTAGAAACGAGCACGAAGCACTATTCATTAGCCTGATGAAACCCAAATAGCAGGCCACCACTGTGCGACAACACCTCCCTTGATGCCCATATATATATAATATTTATATTTCTTTTTTACTGACTATAAATATGAAATTTTATCTTTTATGGGACATTAATCAACTATCAAATATAAAATATGTTATGTTTATGGTGTTCAGAACGTATTAATACCATATAAACTAATTTATGAAAATATATGTTTAATTTGGATTAAAATATAACATAAAAATTATAAAACAACTTATTAGATTCGTGTGTGCAACAAAAAATGTGAAAAATGTAATATTAAAAAATTATCATTTGTTCGACATCATTGTTTCATCTCTGTCAACACAAAAACCAGTAAACAAATTTATGATCTCATATGATAAAAAATGAATAAAAATAGTATTAAAAAATTTCATCATTAATTTGAATATTCACAAATGTTCAGATCAGTTCTAGTGATTTATACTTGAATGAACCAATGTCATGTCCCGATTGATCATCCACTCATGCTCGAAAATTCTACATGTGAATTGATTGTCTAAATTTAGGTTCTTTCTAGGATTTATATTGAACCTTTTGATGTCCAAATGAACACTGTAACACCACTTCTATATCTTAGATTAATAACTTTGATCAATGTGCTTGGATGACCTCATTCTCACACTAGGATATCGGAGATATGAGAAAGAATCTACTAAATTCGAGTTGATGAATAGTAATCAAAATTTTGGTATCTACTGACTTAAAAAACAAGGTTAATCTTATTTAAATTGTAATTTTCCATGTAGAATAAGTTTACTTCATTAAAAAATCCGAACAACGCTACTTATATCCAATTAATCTTATCAAAAATTTCATATGCAGTCCATCATATACTTTTCAAAAATAAAATATGTCATTTGATATAATATGAGTCTTAATTTTGGCTATCTCTTTAATAGATTATTAAACAAACCCTAAATATTAAAATAGTATTTTTTTGTAAAATATTATTCCATATATACATATATAAATTTCATGAATATATTGGGTAAATAAATTCAATTCCTATTAATATAAACACTTATAATAATAAAAATTTTTCATAGTGATTGTTTGAATATAGACATCACTTGAACCCCATTTTGGGTCCTATAATGTCCTAATCCGAATACAAAAAAGTATGCTAAACCATTGAATATTCTTTTCATGTTACCCTATAAGAATTATCTCAAAATAATTTAGTCATAAATGTAAAATAAGGGTGGTATAAAGATACACATTATCACACCTAAGGTAAAAAAATTGAACCTTTTAATAAAAACCTCATTTAAACATATGTTGTCTAATATAAACCATTTATATCATGATATCATATAAAATAAGATACACACATCACGTCATCATCCTTTATTCATTAATTATTTTATGACCTCACTATTTGTAATTTTTTTATATCATGAATAGGTATTTTATATAGATATTATCATCCTAATCAATTGGGCCCAAGTTCTCTCTTTAATTTAAAGTGTGAAAACCCTATTTTAACCTTTCAATCAATGTAATACCACTAATGATGAACCTAATGTGAGATACCATTTCATAACCTAAGTCTCATTGATTTCATCTTTCATTCAATTATATAATATAATGGCACACACATATAATGATCTCTTGTCAAGAGAGAAATTCATGTTCTCGCAAATATAAAGTATTAAAGAAACAATAAACATATGGTTTTCCTATTTCTGGGTCAGTCCTCATGATCTCATATACTCAAGATCACTAATTGAAACCATCATGACAGGAATTTTCAATTCTTATGATCCCCCAACACCTAATAAAAAAATATCATTTGTGTCTTATTATATTGATGTATATAGACTATAAGATATTTTTATAAGATTATAGTCATAGTTTCATGAGGTCCTCACTACAGTAAGGAACTTATATATCCTTTTTTATATGATATATAATATATGGAAATGCACATATAGTCAACAGAAGACAGATAAATTTTATAATAATGGTACAAAAAAATACCCATATATATTAATTCATATACATATAGTGGTAATAAAAGTAAATCCAAGAGTGGAATCTAGGGAATGGTCTTCAAAAATTTAGTCCACATACCATGTTATAGAATCACGGTTTTATTAATTTCTAGTTGGAAAATCATATTATTTATTGTATGGGGTAGAGATATCCATTGATGATAAAATGGTGAGATTTTCAGTGTATAATGGGAGAGGTCTTGATGGGCCTTTGTGGAACCAATCCATCTCATTATTATTATGTGAGTTGAGTGACCTTATTCTTATTTGGTATAGTGAAATAATTCCAAAGGTATGGGGTTTTTAATTCTAAAAGGTGTATTGGGAGGGAAAATCTTCCCTTCATGTCATCAGGGTGGTCTGTCAAAGTGGGCGTTATTTTATTAGGGGTGTTTAAACTCATTGTTTTTTTAACATGGGGTTATTTCACATCCCCCTTATAATACCATACATCATGGTAGTAAGTATCAAAATAGTAAAATGGTGTAGTAGTATCATGGAGAACCCCAAATTGACTACTAGGTGAGTAATTGAGGAATCTGTTATATGATGATGGAATAGTTAGTTATAGGTGGTCCTATGTCCGTCCTAGTGATATATTGAATATATGTTCCTAGGAGTCCACCATAAATTCGATACTACATGTCAGATAACTAAACTGGGTCTCAACTAGAACTTCCCTAGTGGATGTTTCTCTCCATTTCCATATCCCTAAATTGTTAGGTTAAATTGGGTTAAATAATCCTCAGTATACCCTAGATTATAGAGAATTCAGGTCATTATGTGATTGATCCTTAAACTATTGTCAACTATGAACTATTGGATATCGATGTTGTTGAAATTTATTGAGAGATTTAGGTGGTGTCTATGGCCATGTGTGAGAGTTCTTTCTTCCCTAGAGAAAAATATTATAGCATGTAAATACTAACACTTTACATCAACTTCGTAGTAGATTTTAGTAGAAGCTACATCAGTCAAAAACTCTATAAAACTTTGAGGGCCTCTAAAATATCATTCGATAGGAGGAGAGAATCCATGATTGAGAAATGGTTTGGGATATTAGTGAGGTTCTTGAGTATATTTTGCATATAATGCAAAGTCATTATTTTACCCTCTATGGGTCACTTATTGATTTTTATTGTAGAAGTCCTCCTTGTCTTGGGTAGAGGTTCTTGATGAAATTTTTCAAAGTAATGTAGATGGTTTACTGGATATGGTCAATCATTGGATAGTTGTGGTTATGGTAAAAAATTAATAAATCAGATTGTTATTCATGCCACACTGAATGATACTAATAGAAAATGATTCTCCAATTGATATAGATTAAATTATTTTTTATAACATAAACATAAAAATGAAATAAAATATATAAACCTTCCGTTATGTTGGCCTGAATAATGATTTCCATTTCCCAATGAACATCAGTGAGTAGCTCCCTGAAAATTCTGCTAATATTCTTCGCCTCTGAGCTCTAAATGATGGTATAATAACCAAATAAAATAAATAAGATAATGTTCCTCCTAATATTTGAATAATTAATAATGAAATAAATATTTTAGGGAATTTTCTCCCAATACATGGGGTATAGAGTCCATGAGCAAAATTATTACTGAAAAAGGAACCTGGTCAGCCATTGGATTTCAACTTAAACTCCATCAAGCTTCATAGGTATGTATAATGGATGAAATAATTAGGGTATATGAGATTTCTATGGAGGTGAATATATTTTAATCATACACAAATGGTCCCATAGAATTAATAAATCAAAATTTTTGTTAACAAATCATCAAAAATATGTGATCCTCTTTCAAATACATGTTGTTATTCCTTGGAATCATGATCATCATTTAGATAGGAAGATACACATGTGATTTTTTCTAGAGGATCATCTAGTTTCACGTTGATTTAATATACTATGTAGTGGCCCTGGTATGTTGATATAATCAAATATTAGGTAGAGTTTAGGAGTAAATAATTGTTGGGAAATACTTTGGATAGTTTATCAAAGCCTTTATGAAACATTTTTATAATTACTCTATTTTAAGGGTCTTCTTATGTAGGGATTTCTAGATGTATATCAGCTAAGGGAAAAATTCCATGTAAAAATTTCCTATCTACGATCTCAGAATTTCATATTGGTATGGAAAGTAATAGAAAATTTTGATTATTTGTATGCTATATGACCCTCTATAGGTGCTTCCTCTCTCACTAAATTCTCAGAATCCACCAGGTTATATCATAGAGATGAGGTCAGGACCAAATCTTCCTATAAACTCTTCACACGCATCTGTAATAAATATTATTGTAAATGTTTAATTTCACCAGAATATTTCAATCCCTTCTTATGAGTGATGATGGTTGAGACCATTATTCCTAGAATTTATTTTATTTAGAGATATTATTGACATTAATCCTATGTACGGCAGAGACAAACTGGTAGAGAAATATTTTTTGAGATCTTCCTAATTGATTTTATATCACAGTGTTAGGTTATTATACTAAATGAAGGTATTACGTTCTCTATTCTGTAAGAAATATCATTGATTGGACACCACCTGTTACTCTTGGATACTAATCATTGAGCCACATTGAAATTAAAAATTTGAATGGATCTACAATTGGTCACTTATACAATTGAAAGAGGTAAACAAAATTTCACACAAAAATTCTACTTGTGGAAAATGGTTCACTCACTTTCGGCATGCATTCCTTTCAGGTTTTACCTATGGTTTTTTGGTTTTTAAGTATTTTAGGTGAGCAATAAGAGCACCAATAAAGTAATCCTGAGGGGATTCACTATGTGTCTACCCCCATTATTCCATTTGAGTTAATTAGATGATTGGTTATGATCCAATGATGGGAAAAACATTGATCCATATGAGAGGGAGCCATATGGAATACCAAGATGTTTCTCGCATGGGTTGAATTTCCATCTTTGGTTCAAGTGGATTACCTGAGGAATATCATTTGTCAGAGATCACAGGGAGGGTTTTGGAGTAATCTTGAAAATCATCCTAACTATGACTATATCTCTGAAGTATATATTCAATTAGATATTGTTTAAAATCATGAACTAGAAGTAGATAATTGATTATATAATTTTCCTTTCATTCCTCAGAGGATCTGGGAATATGAAATGATTTAGATACACCCTTTACCTTATCAATGATCTAACTACTATTTTGTAGTGGTATGATAATTTAATTTTGTAAATAATTTATTCAATGATTAGTGTTAATTACACCAATATGGTTAAACAATCATTGATTATATTTTTTTGAATACCCTCCTCATGTGTCAGGTCACAGATATTATTCCCAAGTTTGTTATACAGACTTGTGGTGCTAAAATTCACTACAGTAGTGGTTTGTATTATATATTAATGGTAGTAATGAACTATAGAGTAATATATTCCACTCATTCTTTGTTTTACATGTTTGTAAGTTCCTCTTTGTAATCATTAATGGTACCGTGGGACATAAAATACATAGATACTATAGATTCTAGATATATCCCCAAGATTCGATATGATAATCCATATGATGTTTTGTGAGATTGAATTCTTACACTACTAATAAAGGGAATGAATGTTATTTGATGGTCCTAAATAGGTAAATTGATATTCCTTAATGCATATAATTATCTCCAATATATATTTTTCATGGGATATGTTTTATAATTTTCATTGTGAAACTTAATGAATGAGAATGGATGGGTTACATGTTTCCATGACTTGTCCAAAATCTAGTAAGTGGATACGGCCTCCTCGAGGATATAATATTCCTATTTTCCTCTATTTTAAGGAAACTAAGTATACACATGAATGAATTCATGAGAATATATATTAGGTATTGTTGAATACATCCACTACTGTGAATTCCCTAATGGGAGTCCTATCAGATGAGTCACGTACCTCCAGATAAGGATTTTTCCTACTGAGCTGGATTAACATTAAAAAAATTCCTATATAATAGGAGGAGTATGTATCCACTTGTTGGTGGAGTTCATTAAATTTTATTAATCTTGAACATATATTTCCCCCCATCATTGATTGTTAGTCAAGACCATGATATCATCCATGCCTCTAATATATAAATTGAGATAAGAGGCTCTAATAGTCTTATGGTTAGTTTCATAGCGATTTTTTGGAGGGAATTTAGAAAATAAACCATTTAAGGGTGTTTGAGTAGGGAAATTGGTGTCTTATAAACATCAGGCATAGGAAAGGATATCCATTTACAATGAGTACATTAATTATTATTTATGATGGTGGAGATATAAACATCTCTCAATGATCCTAATTGGTCTCAGATTCTGAAAGATCAGGGGTGATGCTGTATTACTGACCTTATTCTAACTTTTATATCATTGTGAATGTTACATGGGTATACGTTTCTATATATCCTAGGGATCCTTCCCATGAGAATGGTAATTGGTATCAAAATAAGTAATAAAATAGTTAATGTGTCATTATGAGTACCTCAATGGTTTCTGGTATCATAGGGGGGACATTTATGGTTTCTAGTATCCTTAGGAGGACCTCTATGTTCAATTTTTTCATTGTGGGGGGCCACCATGATGGTAATTTGTCATTTTGGAGGTAGGTAGAGTCAAACCGACTTGTTTGGTGGGTGTATGGTGACTGGATAGCATCTCGACCTCAATATAGAGAACATATATCCCTATAAAGTGTTCAAGATTTTAGATGATGTGACAATTGGGGTAGAAATGCCTCTCATGATTAAGGAGTGGACACCTTCCCCTATAACTGAGATTGTATAATCTAATAAAGGGTTTCATAAATAATATTAGGATAAACGTTTTTAAATATGGGCATAGAAACATGGCACTGATAATTTTTTCATTTGTGGAGATCCATCCTTTGTGACTCACAGGTGATATTCATGTCTAGAACAACTTGAATGTCCCCCACCTCCCTTGTGTTGGAGAATGTTCCATCTATTTCATCTAGGTAAAGGCTAATGAAATGGTAGTTGGTGATAAAATGAGGTTCGTTCCCATTGATTTAACTATATGGTTGGTGTCACTAACATGGATACATGTCTTATATATCCTCTCATGCTTCATGTTCATCGAAATGGATGTCGTCGTTGATAACCCTACAATAATTAATCTATGATGGGAAATGTGGTATAGGGAACCGAGTATGAATAAGAGGTGGTTTTTACTAATTGGGTATAGGTTTATAGGATTGTCGTGTGGGTATTTCTCCAACCTCCATACAGGATAATAGTGGTTGGGGAAGCATTGTTGTATTTTTTAGTCTAAGACATTATATAAAAACATTTGAATCCAACTATGAGAATATGTTTGATGTTTATGATGGCCAACAATCCCAATCCTAGTGGTTCCTGATTTTTTGGTTTCCATTCTTACTCATCCTATCACTAAAGAATGATAATGGATTCACATCATGTTCAGCATTGTGTTTGGTAAAACTAATAAATCATTAACATTAATCATTCACTCTTTATGGAAGTATAAGGAATTAACATCAATATTATGATTCACCTTTTATGATTCTTTATTTTGGGACATATGTGTTGGATTTCATTGTGGATTCTCTTGAATTATACTCCTAGTGACATCATGGTACAAACATTCATTAATTACACTACTTATTTACATTGAAAGGTTAATTCATTTTGATGGATAAGATGATTCTATTAGGCACATTTGACATATGAGGAACTGGATTTTTAGCACCCCAGACTCAAACTCTTGATTCTTTTTTCTCATCAATACCATTTCATACATACCAGATTAGAATTTAAGTGATTCAACTCAATTTTAAGTAAATATAATTAAAATATACACAAAAAATATTCATTTGGATATATAGAAATGACTTTTTAGGTGTAATGTTTTATAGAGATAGAAAAATAATTTAAAAAATAAATCTCGTGTATAACTCATGAAGTAAATATTTTTTCCCAATATATAAAAAATTACATATTTTTTTATATTCCTTCATCATATCCCATAAAATTCTACCCATAATTTATTCTATTAAATATAAAATTTATAATATATTTCTTCTATAACCTAGGGAAATAGAAACATAATAAGGGGTGAAGACAAATTCTTAGTAAGGGTAAACATAAGTGATACAATCAAAGATTAAATGTTGTAATAAGAGGAGTAGAAATAATATTGCAGTAATATGTAATCAAATAACTTTAACAATCTAAAGAAACTATGAAAATAACATATATAGGGTTAATATATCAACACATAAGTGCATTTATAACAAACATTGGTTCCTTATAGATGAAATTCATAATGTAAAACGACTAATTTGATGACCTAATTTAAGACATCATGATCCTACCTTTATGGACCTATGTTAGGAACCTATTTCATTTGATGTAGTAATACACCAAATGACCAAATCTCATTTGTCTCATAAAACCTATCAATTAATCAATGGGAAATTTTGGAACCCACAAGTAAATAACTTTTTCCAATTAACTTATTAAATGAGGGAAAATATAATTTATCAAGTATAAAACAATTTTTCTTTAATAATATATAGAAATATGTATTGGAATAATAAGTATAATGATCTAAGTTATTTTCCCAATAAATTATTGGAATGTATTTTGGTATAAGAATATAAAAAACTCACTACATATAGTTAAATGAAAATATGGTAAAGTCAGAAACATAAATAATAAATCAATTCATGGAATCTTGTTGAGAACCCATCAATAAATTGAAGTAAATATATAGTGTTTAGAAAAGAAATTAATTGGAATAAAAAGTATGCAAGTATTAGAGGGTTATATTGAAATAAAAATTTAGTGAGGGATTTAAATTAGATTAATACCATAAAAGAAAAAAATATAAGATGGTTTAAGAGGTAATAGATTTCCAATATATATACAACAAAAGGAAAATAATTAGATAAAATGAATCATATATCGGTGAAGATAAATTGTGACACAACAACCCTAAGTGTAGGGATAATAAAAGAATAAATATAACATAAAAATGAATACTATAAAATTTAAATATTATTAAATTAAGTGTATTGTTTTATTTTATGTTAATAAGTTATTTAATACTCTCTGTATATGAAAATATGGTGTGGAATATCAATCATTTCTCATGGAATGAAAAATGACACAAGGAAAAACTTATAGTATTATAATCCATGGAATAAAATCCCATTAAAGGATATGATTTCAAATAAAACATGAAATATCATGATTAATGAGAGGATAATGATAAAAATATACTAAATTTTAAGTAAATACACTATTCTAAAGATCATGTGTTTTATAATATAGAACTATGTCTCAATGAGTTAAAATTTGAGAAGAGAAACTCATAGTAGTAACTTAATCATTGAAGTATGAGATATTTCATTGTGTGGATATATAGATTATTTTAGGAACCCTATAAAAGAAGGTGTAAATATAATAAAATTTATTGATTTGGTAGAATACATCAAATAAGTGCAAATGTAGTTCAATATGAATAATTGAAACTAAATGGTTGGAAATTGGGTTTTCATAAACCCTTAACATGTTCCTAATCCATTCTTCACACACTTATAACTTCTTGAATTATAAAATTCATTTTGTTATATACCTTATTATGAATATTATTTTTCAATAATTCATTACCAAATACTATTTTTATCGTATTATATTTTTTATTATATATTTACTTATTATGTTTGTTATTTTCCAATTATTTTTTATTAGTTTTGGCTTATTTTGATCATTTTTGATATCAAGGATATAATTTTAATATAAGTTTAAATTAATAATATATCCTTTAAAAACTATAAAATATAAATTATTTTGATACTATATTACAATATTATTATTATTATTTATGTTCTCATAGTCATTGATGACATAGATTATAGTGTCATTCATGTCTATAGTTTTACAGATCCAACCAACCCACATTATGATATGACAGTTGAGTATCATTACGGAAGTTTATAATATCATTATAATATAAAAATAATGATGTTTTTTTAAATTTTGGACCATATTTTAGTTCTTTTGGATAAATATTGAAAATCAACATGAAAAATAAAATGGTTTCTTTTTGGAGGCTCATGTCTGCACATAGCATGGTTAAGGATTTCAACTCCCAACGAATGACAAGGAATGAAGGTATATTATAACATTTCTCTAAATAATCAAAATTTTATTATATATTTCATATTCATTTTTAAAATACATCCTTAAAAACATATAATATCGGTGGTGGTGAAAACCTAAAGGAGTTATTTTGTGGAAGCGGTTGTCCAAACAACACATGGATGAAGTTTAGCTATTCTTCTAAGCGTATGGTAAAGAGTATGTAAGTGAATTCACATAAATATAATAAAACCATATTATGATAATGATACTTATTTAAATATATTATTAATTTTTGGTCTGGTTTGGATGGGAAATTATAAGAATAAATTGTTATGGATTAAGTAATACTTACATAGAGACCTTGTGCATCCTCTTGATAGACTCATTAGAATTATTGGACCTGGGATAAACATAGTGGCCCTGGTGTTTTGTATATGTAATGTAATTTTAGGGTAATAAAATATATTGGGTATTAAATTATATTTCTATGGTAAATTATGTCACATAAAGGATTGAAGTGAACCTCTTTTTTAAGTTTACAATATTGTATTTCTATAAACACCCATTATATTTTAATAATTAAATGAAATTATTCTATAGTAAATGGTTCTAAAATATAAAATTAATACATTTTTGGGTGGTATTTGGTTGATAAATTCTAATAAAATTATTCAAAACTTATTTTAAATATGTTCGAAGTCATTTTCCCTTGTATTATTACTTTTAACATTTTCATGTTTTCACATGGTTAACAAGATTTTACCCAGATAATATATATTATTATAAACATCTAAAAATAGCCCATATTAAAAAAATATGTGAAAAAAGTATATTTATTATTCAATCAATCTAATTAAACATCAAGTTAACAAAAATGATTTTTAAATTAAATCATTTTTATATAGAAAATAATTTGTATATTTTTTTTCCAACATTATGATTTCTTAATCATATTTAGAATATATTACTAATTGAATGTGTGATAGATTCTGTAAATATAGGCTTAAAAATTATATTACTTTAGATCTTTATAAAATTTTAATTTTTTTTGTTTCATCAAAATTAAACATTATTAATCATACAATTATTTGAAAATAATAGTTTTACCATTATATGGGTGTCTAACATTAATAATAGTAATCATATTTTTTGTCAAAATTTGAATTTAAAGTATTATAATTTGGAGTTAAAATAAAAAATCATTTTTTAATTTTAATTTTTTCAAGTGTTGACAAAAAAGTTTTAATATAAGAAAATAAGTTGATTTCCTCTATAAAATATTACTTTTGTTTCCAAAATGATAATCATAGGATTAATGGATTAAACATATTATTATTAAATAATTTATTTTATTTATAAATATACATATATTATAAAAAATTGTTTCAAAAAAAATAATTAATTCTCTTATTAAGGTATTGTCATAAAAGTGACAATAATAAAAATATCTTTATTTTAACTAATCACAAAAAAAATTAATTTAAAAATGTTCCAAAAAATAGTCTTAATAATATAATTTTATTTGAAATAAAAAAATAAATATATTTTTCAAAATAAAATTACAAAATCGTTTAATTTAAATGTTAAATAAATATACAAAAATATAATGATCATTTTTTTGTAAAAACTGTCTTTTTAAAAAGTATTAGTTATTTATATTCTTATTCTATCAAATAATAATAAAAAATGGTATTAATATATTATTCATATTGACAATACATTTTAAACATAATTAATTTATATTCCTAATAAAACAAATATAGTAATAATCATTAAAATGATTTAATTTTAAATCATTAATAAATATTAATAATTATATTTATACACTAAATGACTTTTTAAAAGAAAATTATTACGAATGATCATTATTTTTTGTCATGTATATTTAATAATTATGTTACATCTATTTTTACCCACTAATTACATTTCAACATTTTAATTGGGATAAATTATTATGTGGTTTTTTTGGTTTGGTGGTGGATGTATTACAATATATAAAAAATATTTTCTTTTAAAGTAAAATATATAATTTAAAATATCTATGTGTTACATCACCCCCCTCCAAATAAATTTCATCCCCAAAATTTTAGTTACCACATGATAATAAAATTAGTTAAAGGTATCTAAAATATAGTCATATATCATGATATATTTTCAAATTAGGTCTCAACCTAAATATCATAGGTATGGCTTGGAACTTCATATTTTCTCATTATAATTTTAACTGATTGATTACATTTCCTATACAAAATATTAATCTTTTACCTCATTTTCCAAAGATGAATAATCATCCAATTCCTCTCAGACAATCCCATTTTTTATTTATACCACATTTTTTACATGTGGGAACTTGAATGAATTTTTCCTTCAACTTTATTATCACTTGAACTTCCAAGAGAATCCATCAATTTTTTATTTATTTATTAAGAATTTAACTATGTTCACATTGTTAAACATAATTCTTCAAATATTTTTTTCTATTATCATAATATTTGTCACTTTTATATTTATTTCATTAGGTTTATATTTGGGATAGTCTCAACATTATCCAAGAGATCCATTATTTAATTGGTTCTTTTGAGATTCTGTCATTAATTAAAAAAATTAGAAAATCATGAGTGATGAACATATTAAAAGAATTATTGAATTATAATTACACAATGGCTTCTACTACAAGATTTCATAATCATTTAAATTATTATATTAACATTTTATTTATATAAAACCACTCTCTATTTGAAATAGGTTTATTTATATTTGGTTTTCTCATATTACATAACCTTATTCACTCAAATAATAAACCCTTAACAATCTATTTCAAATAAAACTTGATTAACCAAATCATATCCCTTGGGAGTATCTATATAGGTTTTTAGAGATAGGAAAACTCGTTATGCACCAAAAAGTGAATAATGAGGTGAAACTCAACTATCATTTTTAATTTATTAAACCAAGGATAATATATTCCATAGTAGTGTCCTCTTTCTATTATTCAGATGGAGATGTTATTCCCAACAGAACAACAAAATATCTATAATAAAAAAAACATCAGGATGTTATTTTATACATAGACATATCCCTTAAACTTATCACAAGGGTTTCAAGTAGTTTTCTCTTCTTCTAATCCCTAAAATATTAAATATTAACTCAACTAACCTTAACGTTAAACCATACCTTAGAAATCAATTACAAACATAGAATATCCTCAATTAATGACATTTATAACTCTTAGAGGATCCTCAAATGAAGACATAATCATCTAAAAAATCATTTTAACCCTCTTATATTACAAACTATAGTTCCCCAGACCCATACTCCTATGTTTTGGTGCTCATAAATTCTTTATGTACATAATAGGTTTAAAATGAACATAAGTAACTAAATTTTAACCCTAAAGAATTATAATATAACAAAAAATAATTTGTTACATACATTTCATGAACCTTCTCATATTAATGTTTGAGATAGTTGGGGTAACATTTAACTAGAAAATCCCATCTTTATATCCTCAAATGGAATTTTCTCCCCACTATATTAGAAACTATTTATTCTAAAATAATCCTTCAGCAACACAAAAAAAAATATCCACCGAAGCTATTTGGTTAGGAATATCATTCATAATACATTACATTATGACCTAATAAATAGGAACATAATTAGTGGATAGATGAAAAAGTCATTAAGGGTAAAATTAGTTATAATAAATATTGATCATAATTGATCATAAAAAACAACAAATAATATGGCATGAATTGATAGACAAAAATATTTTCTAATCTAAAGAAACTCCTAGAATAATATATTTGTGGTTAAAGAATAAATATATATATATATATAAAGATATTTAGTTCCTTATTGATGAAACCCATGATTCCATTATTATAATTCCATGACCTTGGACAGAATATCAACATATTACCATCAAGGCCATGTGTCTGGTCAAAATTTTGATTTACGCAAGCATACAAAAAATACACAAGATTTTTTTTCACATTTAAACTATCAATTAATTGTTGTGATATAATGGGACAAACCCATAAATAATTTATTACAATGAATTAAAATTATTAAGGAATGAAGAAAATATGCAATTAATAACCAATATTTCTTAAAAATCAATAAACATATATATTAAAATAACAAGTATAAGTCTTTTCAATATTTCTATAATCAATAATTGTAACATATTTACATATAGAAATCCCTAAGACTAAAACCATATATGGAAATGGGTATATTCTTACGTAAATTCCTTACATAATTTAAAAAATTGTGGAATCTATGTGAACATACCTATATCAAAGGAAGTAAATATAGAGTGTTCAAAAAAGAAATACAGTTGCAGAAAATGTGGTCTTGTAAGAGAGGATAATTTATAAAGATAAATAAAGGGATGTATTTTATTATTCTTAATCCCCAAAAAATGAATTATATGATTTATAATGTTTTATATTAAAAATATATACACCATGAAATAAAAAATGGTGAATAAAAATAATATCTCAATGAGGAAAAATTGAGATACAAAAAAAGATTTTGGTAATGGTACTATAAGAATCAAAAGAACATCAGATGAATAATATGAAATTCCAATATGATTAAATAAATCATATTAATTTTAATTAAATTAAATATTAAATATAGTACACTACCTAAATGAAAATATGATTTTCAATATCAAACATATCTCATTGAATTGAAAATGAGAAAAAACCATATAGTATTTAGAGCATTCAAATAAAACCCACTAAGAGGAAATGATTTAATATAAAACAAAAAATATCAATAAATATTATAGGATCATAATTAAAAATAAATAATTTTCATTACACACATCATTCCAAATAATAAATACTGTATAATAAATAACTTTCAAGTGGTGAAATATTTAGACAACATACCATTACTAGTAACTAAATCATTATATTAAGATCAATTTTATTATTATGTTATAATGAATATTTATTATCCCTATAAAATAAGGAAGAAATAAAATAAAAATTATTAATTGGTTATACTAAATTAAAATAATAATAATATAGTTTAAAAATAGAATTTCTATCTCAATTGAAAAAAAATTATGTTAGCACAAACACTTTGTTTTTGATTCATTCTACACACGATCATGGTTTCATGAATATTCAAATTATGTTTTTTATAATCCTTATGAGGAACATTAATCATCTATAACTAATTTAATAATTACCATTTATCATATTCTATTTTTTATTTTATTTTTTTTATGATTGTTATTTTGTGTGAAATATGATTTGGTGTGAGATTATTTTGAAAATTTTAGAGATCATTGATGATATTTTATAAACATATGTAATAATTAATATAAAAATTATATATGTATAAAATAATAATAATTTAATTATTAACCAATAATATTATTGTTATTTCTGTTGTCATTTTCATTCATGCCAGTGTTTTATAGTGTTGTTCATATTGGTGGTCAAACCAAATGAAAAAAGGAAGTGTTATAACTCTATTGGAGAGAATAGTTATAGAAGAGTAATTTTATCATTATAATATGAGAATAAAGATATTTTGTTTGGTTTTTTGGTTTTTTTGAAAAAAAAAATCTAATGTTTTGGATAAAAATAATAATCAATATGAAAAAATAAAATTGTTACTTCATGGAGGTGGTACTCTACATAATGGATGGTTAACATCCTCATTTCCCATAAAATGAGTGGGGATGAATGTGGAATATATTTTGTATAATTATAATTATAATTATAGTATATATGTAACATTAAAATTTAAATTTCACACATATAACCAATGAATAAAATTAGTGGTGAAAAACTTAAGATGACTTTCTATGGAGGTGGTAGTCTATACAAAGAATGGTTTATGTTTTGTTTTTGTTTATATAGATGATAAGGAATAAATAATTATTATTAAAATAATATAGTAAAAAATATTTATAATAATGATACTAAGGTGATTTTATTACAATATTTATGATAGTTTTATAAAGTTAATGACAAGAAAAAATGATTAATGATTATGTAATACTTATATAAAGAACATGCACTTTTTATTGATGAACTCCTTATATTTTAAGGGCATAGGATAAAATGTGGGGATCATGGTCCTTATAAAATAAAAATTATTTCAACAATATTAATTTTGGGTAGTTTTTCAAGGATATTTATAAGGTAAAGTGGAACATTTAAATTTTGGAAATGTTTCACTTTTATAAGTGATAAAAATTGAATTTTTGTGAACACCCAATTTATTCAATAATATAATGAATATATAAAATGTTAAATGGTTTATAAAAATGAAATAATATATTTATGGTGATATTGGGTTAATAAAAACTCATCCAATTATTTATAAATATTTTCTAAACATTTTGTAAGTCATCTTCTCTTATATTTTTACTTTTTCCTTTACTGGTTTATATTGGGGTAACTAGTAGTAACTTATAATTTACTAAACATATAAAATTTACCATAAAGAAATCTTTTATTGTTATAAACTAAAATATTTTCTTAATTTAACCTAATAATATCTCTAATTAATAGAAAATTAATTTTATATTAAAATATTTTAAATTTAGAAGAACTATTTTGTAGATAATGGTGTTTTTCATATTAAGTGTTCTAAATATTATATATTATTCACATATAATTTATTGATTTGTAATTTAATTTACTAAAGTTATAAAATTTATATTATATTTTTTTATATAATATATTTATTTATTTTATTATAAAAAAATTTCGCAATATTAATAAATCAAATCTTTCAGAATAACTGCTTTATCACTATCGTGTTGAGTAATAGTAATCTTAGTATACCTAATTTTTTACCCAAAAACTAAATTAACACTAATTAATATTATAATAGTTTTATTATAAAATAATAAATAATATTTTGGATTTAATTTCATATTGTGATAAAAAAATATAAAAAAATATATCATTTTTATAGTAGATCATTTCTCATTTTCCAAAAACAAAATAAAAGTGTTTTATAAATAAAAATTTGTATTTTAAATTTTTTATTATATATATATATATATGAAAATTTACTCGAAATCATATGTCTCATTTTTTATCATAATACCATAAAAGTGGTTGTTTATCAATATCTGTATTTTTTTTACTATTAACCTCAAAATCATATACAATAAAAAATCATATTGAGATAATATTGTTATTACAAAAAAAAATATGATTTTATTTCAATTATTCAAATTATAAAATCATAGAATTTAAAATTTTAATTAAAAAATAAAAAAAATATTCTGAAAACTATTTTCATAAAAAATTATCATTTTATAAATATTAATAATTATTATACTTATTTATATTCACTTGTAAATAAAATAGATGTTAATATATATTTCAACTAGAAAATATATTTTATACATAATATATTTAGATTCTTATATTATAGATAAAATCCCATTTTTAGAAAGGAAATATTTTAAATCATAAATCAGTCATATTGATAGTTTAACTATACAATTTAAATTTCAAATAATACCTTACTATTAATAATTATATTTATTTAAATTTATACATAAATTTCACAATTCATTTATATCTATTTTGACTTGATAATTATGTGGCTATATTTTAACACATGGGTATTATTCTATTGTTCAGTTTTTTAGAAATTTCATACATTAAAATCAATGAATAAAATATAGTTTTAAAAGAAAATATATAAATTAAATTATTAGGGGGTTACATGTTTTACCTTCCATGAGACAATCCACGAGGATATATTTTGATTTTTATATAATTAATATTAGGTTTTTCACATATGAAAATGTTCATTCATCACTTATGTCATCCCATGAAAATTACATGAGCCGTCATGTTCTCATCATACAAAGAAACTCAGGCTTATCACCTTAGGAATTAAATGCTAATCACATGATCCATCATATTCTCATCACACATGGTATTCTATTTTCATTACAAAATATAGTGTATAATCATAGTTTTATCACCTAATGTAATAATAGTGGGATCATATTCTCCTCAAATATTATTTTTAGGCTCAAGGATTGAGGCATACCCATTTCATCATCAAAGGCATTCCATGATTGTCAAATGATACACCTTATTCTTATCACATATGGAATCTTAGTCTCCTAACATAAGAAAGGATTTTTGAGAAATTTAAGAGGTAAATAACCTTATTCTCATCACATAAGGTTCTTTATGCTCATCTCATATATAAAATTTCCTTTCATTCTCATCAAATAATATTACATTGATCCACTTCCACTCATCATGTAAGGTAAGCAATAGTGGGGAGGGATACACTTATTCTTATCATGTAATGGCCTGAATATGTGATATTATAGTGGAGATATATACACTTACACTTATCACATAAGGGAATTCATAAGTTAACATCCAATGGGGACATATGCAATTTAGCTCACCACTTAATGGAAGACACGGGTTAACTTATAGTGGAGATGGATCCATGTACACTCATCATATATAGGTAAGTATAAATTAATGACCCATGTGGATGGATCCATTTAATCTATTCATGTAAGGGTAGGTACATGTTAACATCTAGTGGGGACACTTTGTAAGTAATAGTGGTTTTCTAGGAGTAGATGAGATTTACTATCTTTTGAAATGGAGATGTGATGGAATGTTCATTTAGGTGTTCAGATTTTACTTAAAATAGGCATATCACTTATTAAATAGAGTATGAATCAAAAAAACATATAGTTCTTGGCTCATAGATTAAGCTTATATAATAAGTTCATTCTATTTATTTTTTCATCAAATAGTATGGATTTTCTATAAAAGATGTGATATCAATTGATAGAGCATAGTTTAAACATTATTTATTCCTAATGGGGAGCATAGCTCATTGAGTGGAATAGGGTTTTGATAATTAATGGGAAAATGGTGAGGTATTATAGTAGGAAGGATAACTAGGTCCTTTACTCAGAGTATGTAGGATATGAGTTGGTATTACACATATGTTTCGTAGTTCCATATTGGGGGAAATATTTATAAATGTTGCATGGAATGTTTTGGAAAGAAATTAACATGGATTAAAACTAAACAATTCTTGGTACAAATTTATAAGTTTTGAGATTCAATGATATCGATCATGCATATTGATTTTTCATATTGGATGATGGATAAGATTCACAAGGGTTCCATGTGACATAAACATTGATTAATGTTTTTTTCTTGAAAGGAGGAATTCATGTTAAAGGATGTGATATGGATTTTTCTTAAGTGGTGTGTTGTTTGAAACTATGACTAGCATGAATAATTGAAAAATTAGTGAAGTTATTTTCATTTGAGGTATCTGGGATAGATAATCTCAATTACAGGGTAATACATTGAAGGAATTATAAGAGGTAATATTCTTGAGTCTCTTAACCTAATGAACCCATTGAAGTTACATTAGGTCTCATCTGAAATAGAAGTCTATTTTTTGAGTTTCAAGAATTGGATTACCAAAAATTATGAACCCCAATGGTTGAACCCTTAAATTGAAAATTTAAGTTTCATTTTTAGGCCTTTATCTCATAAAAAATGATTGATCTAGAAATATATAGTTCTTTTTTAGAGTTTTGTATGTTAAGGAAAACTATGGACATACATGGTTCCTCCAAATAAGATTTTATGGAAGACTTGTCTGCATATATATTTCTAGGGTTATGAGGTTCCTCGTGTTATATACACACATAACTCGAGTTGCGTAAGAATATGACCTTTTCTCCCATAGATGTATAAATAGTAATTTTTGTAAATTTTTATCCATAAATCAATATTATCCAACAAGTAGTAGACTTTAAAAATGAAAAATCAAATATGGATAAGGCTATATTTTTTACTCATAGAAAAAATTTAATGATGAAAAAAAATTCCCAAAATACCCTCAAAATGAGATTTATGTATTCAAAAATACTTTTCCTTGATAATGGTTGGAATACATGGTCTACATTAAGATGAATGTTATCCACACCATTTCATTAGAATAAGAATAATTTATAATTGTCCCAATCCCTTGTTTTGTAATCATTTATATGGAACAAGGATATCATAGTTGTATATTCCTCTGGTAGAGAGATATTAGTAAACTCACACATGACTATAGTTGTCTATGAGAGGATTTTATCATTGGTTCAAGGGAAAATTTCATGACATATGTATTTCAGTACCAATAATACCCATCTCAAAATATGATCAAATAAAGGGTGATGAGGATAATGTCTTTAGTAAAATGTACATCTAATAAAGGGAATATTCGATAATTTAATCCCATATATTGGCTTTAACTAAATATCAATCACATTGATGAAATAATACACTAAAACCATTATTCAAGCATGATTCATGATCGATGTAAAAAATAAGATATAAGTAAAAGACTATAAATTTTTCCATGAGAGTGTAACATTGGTAAATGTGTTGAGGTAAAAATATATATTCAAGCACTTATGGAAAGCCATACAGATAAAGGAAATGGTTTAGTTCATTTAATGAAACGATTCTCCCATTCAATGTGTAGAAAACACAGGGGCGCACACTAAGGGTATTGGAAGTACACTTGGTCAAGGGATTCATGTGAAATTTGTGAAACCAATTATCTAAACCAAAATAGTAAAAGTTGTAGATAGGTCGAGGATGACAAATGTACTAATTCAAAACACATGTTCCACTACTATAATATCGAGGATGATTCTTCTAGGATGTGTACCCTAGAAAATAGTGAGTCTTTATAGAATTGTCCCATTACTATATGGGATTCTATTCATAAGTGATGAAAATAGTTTGTTCAAGATGTGTTGTAACATCATAGGATTCTAGTATATGTATTTTCATTTAAATAATTCTATGTGTGGCATCTATCTTCAGTAAAACTAAAATGAAGGGGATGATGCATTATTAAATTACAAAATAATCATAATATGAGGAATATCATATCGTATAAGATATATGTGTCTTTTGGTATGGGAAAAAATAATAAAATTCATTAAATTAAAAAACTGCAATGATATAATATTGGAAAGCCTTAATGTTTTGGAAGGATAATTTTTAATATAAAAGTAGGTTGTTGGTATATTTTCTTTCTTTACTAATTGTTAAAATAATTTTTTAAAATAATATTAAATAAAATTTAATTTATTTTCAAATTTATAATATAAAATATACTTAGTATAAATTTTTGATCATTTTATAAATTTGTAGATTTTTAGTTGAAAAAAAAATTCATGAGAATTATAATTTTCATGAAATTAATAATATAACAGAATCACCTATATGGTCATAAAAACATTAAATTGATCAAATATGAAATTAAATAATAAGACTATTATCTTTGAAATATTATTTAAACTTAGAGAACCTGTGGCTAATAATTTAAGAACTAAAGTAAAAGGATACATTATAGACAAAAAATTATTTAATTATTATCTTTCAATTAATTAATATTATGTTATATTTTGGTTATATTTTTATTTTAATTTCAAAAAAACTGTTTTATTTAAAATAAATCAATTAATTTCCGAAATATAATTTACATTAATAATTTTATTTCACTCAAAAAATTTAATCATAAGAATATAATTATCTCCAAAATAGTTTTTAAATGTCAAAATAATTTTTATTAAAATTAAAATTTTTTAATCATAGTAATTTTAATTCATAAAATTAATATAATATCATGGATTAGAATATTTAAATTAATTTTTAAGATGATTATTTATATTGTATAATTTAATTAATTACCATCGGTGAAAGTAAAATTATCTATGGGAATAAGTAAACATTCATAATGGGAAACGTGAATGTACATACACCTGAATCACTCAAATATATCTCTAACATGATTGGACTCGATTATTTTCATCTATATCATGGACCACACTCCATAATTTCAAATTAGAGTGGTATTGGACTTTGAATTGTGTAATGAAATAATGTAATAAGTTAAGTTAATTCCAAAACAACCCTTCTTGAAATATCCTTCCATACGAAAAACATAATAAAAGTTTTCTCAATATTCATCCTATAACACTCTACCATGATCTATATATTTCACCACATTAATTAACAAAATATTCTCATTTTGAAAGATAATTCCATGGAAAATAAATGTTCTCAGTGTGAGTATTTATTTCCTCTTAGTAATTATTTTAAATTTTACTCTTCCTAATATTCCATAATGAATTAATTACCAAATATATATATATATATATATATTCGGAAATCAATATACTATTGGAACATCAATTATTCATTAATTCTATTAGATAAACTAAGAAGAAAAACTAATCAATCATGTGTTTCTGCAGACTACAACCTTCATGACATGATACTGTTTAGAATTCATCACTTCCACTTACTTATAGTATCAAGAATGGGTTTCATGAATAGTTATTTATTTTATGTCACTAAAAAATTATTAAATTATCATATTTTTCATTTACAATAAATTTTTCTATCTGTTATGTACTGAGATCTTTAATCATTTGTATGTGAGGATAACCGCCTGAACAAAAGACCTATCTAAATTACCTTAAATATCTAAAATAGATGTAAACTATAGTGTAGTTAAAAAAATAGTATTCTATTTATAACATTATTATATTTATGAAAAGATAAATTTTTATATACCAACAATCTTTCTGTTCACTATGAAATGGATTTTTTAAATTGTGTGTATGTGTATTTTACCGCCTCTAGGATTGAGGAAATTCATTTTTCTTAAAAACCCATCATTAATAAATCTAATAATTCTTTTTTGAAGTTATAAGATATATATATATTTTTTAATATTATATAAATGTCATATTAATATTATTTTATAGAAATTTCTAACACATTTGACAAATGGTACACACTTTTTTTGGTTGGTTTACTACCGACTTGAGTGACATAATAATCTTTATATAGTGAATGATTAAGGAATGTGACGTACTTTTTATAAAATGTAATACTAATGAATTAATTATGATATAATTTTATTTAGTTATATCATTAATATCTAAAAATATTAATTATATATTATCTCTATTTTATACAAGCTGACGAAATACGATTGTCTCGGGATTCATATTCTCTTGTCTTATATAAAATACTCTTCGAATGAAAGTGGGGAATTATAACTAATAATTGGATATTTATTATAGAACCATATATTATCTATGAATAATTAATTCAGTATCATATTTAATGGATTAGTATTAATATTGTAATGTATGCTAATGATAATTAAACATGATAACACCCAATGCCAAAAAATAATCTAAAATGAACTCCTATATTCATAATAAATAATTATAAACGAATTATATACGGGTAATAAAGATTAATAAGGTTCTTAAATATATTATTAAATTATTTATGCATATTTTATTTAAATTTAGAGTCTGATCAACTGATAAATGGAATAGGGTAAGGTATTTTTAATTCAAACTCCACTTATTGAGATATTTTTAACATTTTCAACCACGTTCATTTAATATATTATATATTATACCCAAATTTTATTCTATAGTGGAACATATTTTATTCCTTTTGTTTTAGGTTCATTTAAAATCTATTTAACCATAAACTTTTTTTAAAAGATATGGATTTCTCAAATCACATTATCCTTCCTAAAATTCTGAATTTTCTTCTTAATATTGATCTTACAGGTATCTTTTCTCCCTAAATTTCATTGAAATTATATTTGATTCTCTTTACAATTTAAAAAATTAATACCATTAATTAAAAAAATTTCTAGATGGAGGATCATATTCAATTTCAGAATGTTTCACTAAAAGGAATGATTCCCAAACATAGTACAATTTATTCTCATATCCATTTTTAACCTATCTAATGTATTTGATATAATATTGAAATTTAAATTTATAAATCACTACACCTATTGTAAATAAATTCTTTTAAAATCATTTTTATGTTTTTGTTTTCACTAAATGGTTTAATGAACATTAAATGTATTCCCCAAGGTTTTTTAGTTCATCAAAGTTAATTTTTTAAAATGTTCTAAAATTCATTATTTCATAATTTTTTTAAAAGGGTATTTTATAAGATATATATTTTATTTAAAAATTTAATGTAAATATTTTAAATTACTCTATATAGGTTTTCCAAGAAAAAAGTAAAAAATATTAGATATTTTTATGTGACTATATAAATTTTCCACCATTGTGATTTTCAATGCGACTTCTTCACTCGATTTTTATATCATCCAAAAAGGAAATTATTATTCTCATTAGTTAATAATATATTAATTTTAAAATGATTTTAAAATTGAAATAAAATTCATATTTTCAAAAAAAAACTAATGATTATAAATTTATTTTTCATATATGTTATATTATTAATCAAGGGTTTTTCTTAAATGATAGCATCAACCTTCTTTATCTTGATAAATTATAAAATTATATTTTACAAATATGGTATGATTCATCACTAATTTTTCCTTTTATAATAATCCAATTATATGAAAAGGATTAACTTCTAATTATTATTCTATGTTAATGTCATATGTTCTTCAACTGCAATTAAGGGTGTTCACCTAGATGACCAACACATCAATCGATTGGGGAAATTTTTGTCGAAACCATATACCCATTTACTGTATGGGGTAAATACAACCTCAATAATAATAATTATTGATTTTTATTTACCTATAATGATTACTAATCTCATTAGATACCCATTTATTTTCCATTGGTTAATCATGAAATCCAAATTAAAATAAATAATGAATACATCCATAAAGAACCACATGAAAAGGATATAATATTAATTTTATTTCCTTTTTTTATAATATTTTTATTAAAAAATGTTAAAAATTTATTTATTATTTTCATGAATTTTTGGGTATCCCCGTAATTATATATCCCACAAATTAATTGGGTAATTTTACCTTCTCTTTAGATATCATGTGTTGTAGAATGTGATCTTAGTCAATTATGGTTTGTGGGTATTTATCATAGCCAACAATATTATGTTAACAAGGCAGGGATCCTTATATTATAACTATAATGTCATGTTTATATTATCGCCGCATTTATAGGATGATATAATATTATAAAATAATAATTCTTATTCCATGCACATATGTTATCATTTAAAAAATCATTATTTTATTCTATTTATGATATCATGTTGTTTCTAAAATTTCTCACATTATGATATATTATTATATTTACCCCTACTAGTCATTTTATATCTCCCCTTATTATGTTTCCCATTAACCGAGTTATGAAACAAGGTATTAAGTATGCTAATACTAGAATATTATCTGGTGTAGAGAATTTATGGTGGATGTTGAATACTAATTATTGATTTATTGGATACTTATATATTGGAAAAAATATACATTTGTAGAAAAGGCTTGATATAAATATTAATTTATTCCATTTAATAACTCTATAAAAATATTAAAAATAAATTCCCATATATTTTAAATGTGATAAAAATATTATAATTATAAATGTGTTTCAATTACAGTGTTATAAGTTTTTTGTTTTTTGAACCGTGTACATGGGTGTGGGTTAGAGGATTCTATAGTTGTTAACATGGTAGTTATTAGATAAAATTATATTTTATAATATTATTGGTTGAGTATGAGTTATGATTTATTATTGAAATTAATGGTTTATTTGTATAGGGTGATATTTGTTTCAAATATATAGATTAGCCTTTATGATTTTAGTACAAAATATTTTTATGTCGTTTGGCGATAAGGATAAGATAAAATTATCGGAAACTGTGGGTATAGGATTAATTATATGATAACCAACATAAATATTTTAATGTTGAGATATTATATTATTTCTAGAAAATGAATCCATATCTGGAAAAAGTAAAGATGATATGGATTAGGAAAAATTATTTTAGGGGTAAGAACCCCAAATGAGTTGTTCATGTATATATCAGCCACCATCCTCACGCATGGTGAATGGAACCTAATTGTTCAATTGTTAAAAATATAGTCATTAGTTCCTTTTACATATATTTTTATCTGATTATGCAACATAAACATATACTAATTACAACCCGATGTTTATGGGATTGAGTGTCTTTCGAAGACTCATATCATAATACATCCAAAACAACAAAAATATGGAATCCTTATTTATATTTCATTGGCCTTAGTAAACTCCTTAGTCCATTTGAGCTCCTAAAACTACATAGTATAACCTGTGGAATAAATTGATGAAAGGGATTATCTAGATTTTCCATTAAGGGATTAAAAATTATCCCGAAATGTAGGATATCAACAAAGGTATAACATGATAATGTAAAAGAGAAGGAATATGAGTAATCACATTGTATAATAACTTAAAGAACATGGTATCTCGAGACAATGACACCATACTAAAAAATTATTGAAACCCTCGTTTTTCATACATTATCATAACATAACATTTCCAAAATACTTAAAATAGTATACAAAAAGACACCCAAAGACCGTACTATTATACTTCCATTGGAAACATGGAAACCAAAACACTGATACATAAGAGATATACATTAGATTCCACTGGGTTCATCATGAGTAGAACACATTATAAACACATCAAACATAATAAATATCTTCATAACTCGGAGAAGAAAATTTAAATATGGTTGAGGTTAGATGCTCAGTAAGGGTAAATAAGGAACATATGTATGAATAATCATGTGAATTAGGGTATGAGTATATGATCAAGATAATAAAAGACCATACCCTCTATTTTAGTTCATATTAATGACACATAACATAAACTTTGGAATTTCATAATATATTAATCCTAAAACAATAGCATAAACCATGACATCATAACATAGGAATTAAACATGCAGTTGTGGAAAATAAAAAAGTATATAATATTGTTTTTAAAGAAGCCACTGAATCTCTTCCCAAACCATCTGGGTAGTATGTGTTCACAACTCATACCATCTTCGTAGTCATGGTTTACTCCCATTTCTATATTAATAGCATGAGTTTTCTCCTCATACAATCTTGGTAATCATGGTTCACTCTCATATCCATCTTAGTAGGCAAGGTCCATTTAAAAGACCATATTAGTCTATATCATGATATGTAAATCTTTACCCAATCCATTTGAGAGAGATGTAGGTCCCACCCATACCATAACAGAATCATACATACATGTGCCATGAAATAATACAACAATATTAACTTAACCCATAAAATGAAATGGGTATAATATATATGTAGTCATATCATAACTTGAGGAAAAGATTCATGTTTCATAATCATTTCATCCAAATAAATACCTTTGAAAGAGAAATGAATTTCATAATTGTATAACCTGTGAAATGGAAACATGTTTCATAAAGATCATGATATTAAGAATAACCATTTAAAAAAATAATATAAATATAACATTTAGATCATTTACTAGAAATACATGAGTAACATCAAAAAATGACATCTTATATTGATAATAATTTTTAAATATATTTCAAAAACAATTTTGAGGAAAATATATATTCTTCCTTGAAAATGTATTTTCAATGCATAAAACCATTTGAATATAATTTACTTGTAAAATAACTTGAAAATGAAAAATAATGACTTCAAAAAATATTTAAGACCATTTTCATTGATAACATATAGAATAATCTTAAAAATATTTTCAAAACCTTTTTATATGAAAATACATTATAAAATTTAAAATAAATACTCAGAATATTTTAAAAATTATCTCATTGAAAATAACATTGAAAACAAGTAAATAAATATTGGAATTTATTTGAAAACCACTTTAATGAAAATTATTTAAAAAAATGAAAAATAACATTTTAAACCATGCAAAGGAAGCTTCTGAGAAATGATGACCTGTAAATCTATACACGTCATATGAGGTAAAAAGGTCATTCCATTTTTCATGGTAAAAGGATAAAAATAACATTTTTATAAAATTAAAACAATTTTCATTTGAAAAAATGGAAAAATTAAAAATTAGAAAATTTTATTTAAATGATTTTATGATAATTGTATAATATTCTTTGAACCAGTTTTTTGAAAACAAGGTAGTAAAGGAACACATATTTCAAACTGAAGAGAGGGTAAAGTCCAAATTTATTTAAAAATGATTTATCTATATTATTTACCAAATAATGGAAACATGATTACAATACATGAATATATTATGAATAACTAGAGGTGAATAAAATTCCTCATTTTTCAGGATAGGTGGATAATAATATATTGTCAAAGGAAGAGAAAACCTAAAAGTTTATAAAAAGTATGATATTGTTTCAATAGACACTTATAACTTGGTAACATGGGATCATAATGTACATATAATAAAAGGAAATAATATAAAGCATAAAATATCATGAAAATAAATAAATTCATCATAAAAAATGTAAAATGGAAGTATATACTCCATGAAAATATTTTATGTGTAGAAAAAAACATGAGTTTCATAGTAGGAAAATTGGGACAAAACTATTTTACCAATGTGGTACCCTTCAAAACATAAACCCCATGAAATAGATATCATATAATGAATATCTAAACACTAATAAAATTAAGTATAATAATCATTTAATACATCCATGGGAAGTATACACACCATGAAAATGGATATGGTCGTGAATAAATCACGCAACCCATAGAAATAAAAAATGAGATGAAATCCTCATACCTTGTGTCTGGACTCTCATCGTACTCATTCAGACAACCCGTATAATAAATATAAATTTATTATAAATATTTTATATAACAGTATTATTATATGAAATACCATCTATGGTTTCATTATGAATTTATATTACTCTCATTTTAACAATCCTATGATAAGTGTTCACTTCAAGTAATATTCTCTTTATTCTTTGCATGTCTCTTAATTTGTTATATGTTTGGTCCTTATACATATATCATTATTTACATAATGTTCACCATGATATAAATATTATTTTTATTCATTATATTTTTATTATAATAATCTATAAAATATAAAATAATGAAATTAAATACTTCATTCTTGGAAACGGTAAGTCGTACGTGCTCATGAACGATGTTTCTGTTTTTATTATCATATTAAAATAAAGAAGGTAAATGATATCTGTGTACATATATATATATATGTATATATTTATTTATATATTATAATATAATTATTATATCATATATGTCAAATTATTGCACTAAACCCATAATTAATACATTCTATGTAGTTTGTGAAATAATCACATCGCTTTAAGGTGGTGGTAGTCCACACAACGTCATTAAAAAATTTCATAATTACACCAAATATAGATTATAAATATATTTGTTTTAAAAAGGATTAAATAATATTAAATACATAATAAATTTACATTATAAAACATATAATCATATTTTCTATCATAATTTCCACCATGATAGGTTAAAAATGAAAAATGTACAATCATTGTTTAATGAGGCGGTAGTTCATTGTACCTGTAAATAGTTTGTCTGTTAACCATTAGATGGAAGTGTGTGTAAGTTTTGGACTGACCATTATCATATAGAATCATACTAACTTGAAGTTAATTTTTTATGCAATCATGGAATAAGGATAGTGGAGGTGGTGGAGAAAAAATATAAAATAATGGATCTTGAGATGTTGCCTCTTAATCAGGTAACTCCTTTTTGTGTTAAAAAAAAGGCTTCCATGGATTTATTTATTCTAAATGGCAGTATTCAAGGAATAATTTATGGATTTCTAGATGATTTTTATGTAGATATTTGTGGAAATTATTTTTTATTAGATATATAATGTAGAGGGAGAGGTTGTGGGATTTTATAATGGTAGAGGAGTGGGACTCTTATAATATTTTGGAAAAGGGAAACCCCACCCACGTTTGTTATTGAATGTGGAACAAATAATGATACAATTTATATATAAGGGAGTATATTTCAAAATATTTCCATTAAATGGAATTTTTTGGAATATATGCTCTTTTGGGCCTTATGGTTCTTGTTTTGTCCCTTATTTTGCTTAATTTAACCTTAGTCATTCTAAATAATTTCAATCACTATCACTAATTTTTTTGGTAAAAATTAGGTTGAACTTATTATATATTTTAAATTATTATAATTCCAAATATTGAATCAATTTTTCTAAGTTATAAAATATAATTGGTTGAAACTAATTTAAAATTAATCTCATAGTTGGGTGGAAAATTCATGTTTTTAATGTAAAATCATTCAAACATTTGTTGTACTCATATACCCAATTTCAAAACCAAATTATTATAAATGAACAAAAGTGTATTAATTTATAAAAAATATTACCTAATTAATCTTTGAGACCAATTTAAAATATAATTTTGCCTTATAAAAAAATTAGATGAAAACACAATTTAGAATTAAAATTTGGTATTTTTAACAATTCATTAAAAATGAACCCTTACATATAAATAAATTAAATTATTGTAAACTTATTTTAATGTTTTAATTTCAAATATTAAATATATTTTTACAAATTAAATCTATAAAAGTTCTAAAATTTTTATTTAAAATTTGTTCTTCATTAAAATGTTGTAATACTAATATTATAAAAATATAGGTTTTTGAGTATCAAAATGGGTTTGTTCCTATAATATGTCAATAAAACCTATTGAATATATATAATAAATATTTGATTTAATATATAAAATATATATCAAATTAGGTTAACTCACTAATTATAATTAATTTATCTTTTTTCGGTAAAATATCTTTATGACCATAAAAATACTAATTTTTTTTTATATTCAATCGGTTATAAAATTAATTTATAATTAATTGGTAAACTATGAATTAGTCTTATGATTTTATCAACCACATATTTTCATAAATTATTTAATAAAATTCATAACTTCTTATTTAACAGTTAGGTTATATCTTATTATATTTTTTTATAATATTTTAATGATATGTCGTTGTTCCGTAAAACTCTATATTGGGTGTTACTCAAATAATCAAGGTTGGTGATTATTGTGTATAATAAAAGCTAAACTCTGTTTTACATGTAGAGAAATAAAAAAAATTATGTTTCATATAGTGAATAATTAACATGGTTTTGTTTATAAATCAAGCAATACATAGTTCTTTAATATAAAAAAATATCCTCCTTGTTGTGAGAAGTTAAAAAAATATCCAAAAGGTTAAATTAATTCAAGAAGAATAATTCAAAAAATCTAAGGGTGTTATACTTTCCCCCCCCCCCACAATAAAATTAATTTATCCCTCAAAATTCTTCTGAGATGTCAATGGTTTAATACATGGAAGTTACATTCATATAACCCAACATTATAAAAATATATACTAAAAATTCCATTAAAAGAGAAGGTTATAACCGTAACAGTTACACAAAGTATCATATAATTAGGTTTTCATATATGAGAACATAGGTCATGAGTGGTTATTACACATGGAGAAAAATAATAAATATTTATAGGGAGTGATTGAGGTCATCAATCACAAATAATTTAATGATCAATGAATAGTTAAGGGCTCGAAGTCAGAAATCATTGATGTTTTAAAAGTCCATTAGTTCAATAAAATTATGGTATTAGGAGAACACATTTTCTTTTACTCCTCTTATTAACTTTGATTAATTATTTTCTTGACCAATAATATAAGGAAATATTCTTACTTGATATATCCATATATAAATATTTTAACTCTTTTTTTTTGATTTTATCTATTTATAATTCTCAATTACTTCTAGAAGTAGATGTCCAGAAGATAACATTGATACCTAATGTGCTAAAATATACATTTAGAAGATCTTATTTCACGTAAATGAATGATAATTATAAATATTCTTCTCTAAAAAATCTAAAAAATTCAATATAGTTAATAAATTAATATGTAACATAAAAAGATACTATACTTTTTCATCATTAAAAAATTTTCAACAAACATTATTACGCATTAACATAGAAATTGTATAGGATAATTGTAGAAATTAAACCTTTATTATCCTTTGGTAATGGATTCATAACCCATGTACTTTCCAATCATGATTGGGTTTCACCTGACATACATTATTTCCTTTACTAAAACCACAATAATATAATTTTCAAAATAAATATAATATATATCATGGAAATAAGGTTAATCACTAAATATCCTCCGAAAAAATACTATCACAAAAAATAAGTGCTTAAATTATCCTCCAAAGGATATCCTAATATTTTCTTGAATATTTGACCTTATATCTCTTTTGAAAGATGAAAATTCATAACATTAGAAATAAATCCATGAAATCCACTTAACATTGATTTACCTGTATATCCAAAAGTATCTCTTGGTTGTCACATTCCAAACAAGTGAATACCCTCATAATTTATTCTTTTGAAAGATTTTAATGTTCTGAATTAATATAAACACTTCTAAAAAACATGTAATTTTACTTATTAAATATTTTACTAAATATATACCATAAATCCAAGAAATTGTAAACATCATCCATAATCACATAAACTAATTTTAATAATGTCCTTAATTAGTTCCACTATAATTAGTATCGTCCAATTTAATTTTATACAATATTTATTTTTCATAAAACATTATCATAAACTATGGAATATATTAACATTTATCTTTCCTTTAATCATGTGTTTTCCATGTATATCACCTTTCCATTAAATCACATTTCTATTCCATCATATCAATTCAATGTATTCTGGAATGACATTAGTGAAAAAGAACATAAACTAGACAATCCTTATATATTTCACCATTCATAATTATTTAATTAAAACACCAAAAACATTTATTACTTCAACTATAATCCATTATCAAGGCTACCTCATTCTGTTATATAATACCTATTTCCTTTGACATTTCATCTATAGTATCTTCATAATCAGTAATGTAACCATTAATCACACCACCTTGCTTAATCTATTGAGGATAATTCCACATGGCATATTGAGTTCTGTAATGACTATTTATTCCTAACATAGAACACAGAACATTTGATGGTGTCTTAGGGAGGTAAATAGTCTCATCCATTACATTAATCAAACACATATTTTTCAACTTTCATTCACATTCTTTGTTTCTTTATTTTTCACTATAAAATCATATTATTATTACTCTAATTCATTAAATTAGTTTATTCTTTTCACATTCTTGACAAAAATTAGACCCATTATTCTTTATTCCATGGTCTCGATTACACAAAATCTTTGAGGAATTATTCTTTATCTTCCTTGTGGAGTATAAGAGTTGGTTAAGGTACATTTTTCTAATCATGTTCCATGAAAACTGATTACATGTGATGACAACATATTTCACTCCAATGACCATCCCAAATTACATTACATCATCAAATCATCTATCAAATTCAATGTTAATCCAAATCCTTCTAGTTCCCATAATTTACTAAAAGCATAATAATTGATTGAGAATTATTTATTTTAGAAGAAAACCATATAGACCTGAAATGAATTACTTATAGGATGTATAAATAATAGAATCTAACATATTCTATGAAACCCTAGGTTCTTACTAGGTTATTTATAGTCATGTTACATTTAAATCCTTCACAATGATTTATTATGAATTTTGTGGATTTTTCAAGAATATCCTTTGTGAGTGTGAATCTAGGTGTGAAGTAAGGCCTGTTTTTTTGAACTAGATTACCCCAAATCAGTCTCAGAATATCTTTTTAGAGTTTTTACACCTAGGTACATCTATTTTAAGTCCACATCCACTTGTAGTATCCATATAGTGATCTATTGTATATAATCTACCCACTCTATCCTTTACTAAAATAAATTGAAGTTTTTCTAAATGTTGACTCGTACTTATACATATCCTTATAGACATCCATAGACATATTCTTCAAAATATATATAGGTATCTCAGTAAATGTTTATCATCCTAGTTTCCAAAGTTAAATTAAAACTTTTCTTGGATACCAACTATTGTGACCCTCACTTTTCTTACATTAATAATACACAAATTTTGGGGAATACTTAAAGAATAACATAAACAGTCTTTCAAATATCATACAATTCTAGTTCCTTTAGAAACATGTAAACACAAAAATTAATACATAAGTGAGAAAAATTATCTCCCACTGGGTTCTTCTTGACTAGAAACATTCTAATACAAATAAAAAATAATACATTTCTTCATATCCTAATGAAAGAAACCTAAAATGTGGTGAGAATAGATGCCCGATAAGGGTAAACATAGAAGATATGTAACCATAATAACGAGAATAAGGGTATTATTTTGTGAGTAGAAAAATATGTTATCATACCCTTCATATAAAATAATATATGCCTGAAACATTGAATAACGTTCTACAATTCATAAGACATGAATCAAAAGAAAATAATGAAAATAATCCACGAAAACATAACATAGGAATAAAACATAGAATTTTGGAGAACACATTAGCATATAATATGATTTTCATATTAGAAAAGGAATCACTTCCATGACTATGGTGTTAGTTTGGGTTCACTCCCCATTCCATATTGGTAGTCATGGTTCACTCCCATAGCAATCTTAGTAGCCTGAGTTCACTCATCAAAACAACTTGGTTGTCATTTTTCACTCTTGTGGAAGTATTAATAGTCATGGTTCAATCCCAATAACTACTTAGTATACATAATGAGATATTAATATTTACCCAATGCATTGAAGGTATATATAGGTCCCAACCATCTCATAGTGATATCATACATACATGTTCCAAAAAAATAACCAACCATATTATCTTAACCCATTAAATGAAATGGGTATCATAAACATGTAAGCATATCATAACCTAAGGAAAATGATTAATTTTTAATAATAATTTCAATAAAGAATTACACATGAAAGAGAAACGGATTTTATAACCATATAACTCATGAAATAAAAATGGGATTCATAAAGATAATGAAATTAATCATAACCATTCAGAGAAAAAATATGAATGGAACCTTTATATAATTTCCTACAAATTAATGAGTAACATCATAGGATGTCATCCGAGATGGAAAATATTTTTAGAATATCTTTCAAAAAAATTTCATGAGGAAAATATAATTTCTTCTTTGAAAATATATTTTTAATGCAAAAAACCACTTGAAAATCTTTTTCCTAGAAAATACATTGAAAATTTATAAAATATTCTTGAAATTATTTTGAAAACATTCTTCTATCAAAACATATAGAATAAGAATAAAAACATTTTAAATATAATTTACATTGAAAACACTTTAAAAATTATAAAGGAATGATTTAAAAATTTCTCCGAACATTATTAACAAAAATAACTTTGAAAACATATAAAAAATATTGAAAGCATATTGAAAATAATTTCTTTGAAAATTAATTAAAATTAATTTTAAAAATTAACTATTTTAATATGAAAATGAATCTTAATATAAATGATATTGGGTAAATCCACACATGTGTTTTGTGTTAAGAATAATATAAATTTTTTAAGTATAAAATTTTATAAAAATAACATGTTTGGAAAAAAATATTCCTTTGGAAACATTCTTAAAATAAAAAAATGGGAAAAAATTATTCAGTGATTATTTGATAATTGTATAATATTATTGGAAACCATTTTATGAAAAAATGGTATTAATGGAACGTATATTTTTTACCAAAGAGAGGGTTATGTTAGGCTTTCTCAAAAACACTTTAATTACTATATAATGTAACAGTAATGGGAAAACATGTTACTAATACATGAATATATTTTGAATAAACATCTAATATAAAAAATCATGAGTTTTCTTGAGACAGGGATTGTAGGAGTTCATCAATGGAATCATAAATATTTACAATCTAGAAAATCGATGAGATTGTTTAAATAAACTATTATAACTTGCTAACATGGGATCATACACTCCATGTAAGAAATTTAAATTAAATGAAACATATAATATCATGAAAATAATTATATTCATGATATAAAATGTAAAATGGATGTATATATACCTAAAAAAGATTTTAGGTGTATAGAAAAACATGAGTCTCATGGGAGAAAAATTGGGACAAAAATATTTTACCGATTTAAAAACTTTTTAATCCTAAAATCCTAGAAATAATTTTTATATAATGGATATGTAAATAAACACAAATTTAAGAATAATAATATTAGAATAAATACATGGTAGTTATACACACCACACAAAAGGAATGGGTGGTGAATAAATCATGTATCTAACAAAAATAAAAAGTGAGATGATGTCCTCTTACCTTGTGTCTTCAATCTCATTGTACTAATTCAAACCACCAATATAATAAATAAAAATTTATTATAAATTTTTTACATAACCATATTATTTAATATAACACCATATATGGTTTTATTTTGACCTTACATAACCATCTTGTTTACAATCCTATGTTAAGGTTTCACTTCAAGTAATGTATGCTTTGTTATTTTCATGCGTCTTAATATGTTATATCATTGGTACTTATACTTATAACATGGTATACATAATGTACACCTTCATAAGAATATATCTATTAAATGCCAGTGCATTCTCACAGTGATATGATTCCAATTCTCTAAAAAATGATCTACTTATCAATGAAAATTCATGATCCACTACTTAAATAAAATAAATTCTCAATGATCTTACAAAAATACAATGCTCAAATTAAACACATCATACAGTGTTCAAAGAGAGTACATGATCTAGTGCTATCAAAGTAGAGAATCTCCCTCATAAATATCAATGTAGAGCATAAGAGATATGTGAGTGGTTTTGTAACCTACAAATAGAAATATCATGTCATGTTTAAATTTTGATCAACACAAATAGAAAATTGCATCACAATGTTACAAAAAATTTTATGAAATAATGTAGTAAAAATCTTCTTGATGTGGAATGTCTTAAAAAATATAACATAACCTCATGGAAAATGTTTCCAACTATACTAAGAGCATCAATGTTTTTTTAAAATGAATTTTCTGGGGTAATCTGTATATATAGTAAGAGTTGATAGATGTTATATAGTAGGAGTTTAAATAATACTCTCTTCAAATAAGGCCAGTATATAGAAATATTTAGAACAATAATGGAGTTAAATAAATAGTAAACCTTAAATAAAAGAGGAGGAAAAGGGTCTTCTCATTAATGACAGAAAAGGTTACAATAGTATGAAAAAATAAATATTAAATTTGTCTCTTAGCCAAGGCAACAATATCAATCATTCCAATCAGTGATCAATCCCATCATCTCTACTTCTAGAATAGTGGAAAATCCATAGGGTCCATATTGACGTTCAACAATATCTCTATTATGATTCCAGAACACCACACCAAATCCATATTGACCGTCATTTTGTATTGATGCCCCATCCTTGTTACCCTTCAGCCAACCCATGAAAAGAGGTATCCAAGTATTGAACAGAGTTACTGTAATGATCTGCATAAATAAAAATGGTATTTGAGATAGAAGAAAGAAAATCATCCAAGGAAGACTTGCATTAGAAAATGGTCCTCTCATCAATGACCTTCTTTTTGACCCCGCCAGATTTCATTGAGTTCCACACATGAAACTGTAAAAATATTTCTTATATGGTAGGATAGTTGAATTTTAAAAAAATAAGGGAAAATTTTTTAATAGTGTTTTCTTGTGGTGGGTGTTTTTCAAAGATGTCAAAGATAGTGGAAATTCATTTAAGGAAAAAGTGATAAAAGAAAAGGTGAACCATGGTGGATGAAAGTCGGTCTCCTACCTTTTAGATAACAAAACAACGATTCAGCTTCAACAATCAAGGGGCACCTATCAATTACCCATTGAATCTGAACCTTCTAATAAAAACATTTACAAACCAAATATTTATAGTTTAAAAATTTGATACAAAGAACATATTTTCTCTTAGATAAACATATAAATCTATTATGGAAAATAAAAAATAAAAGTAACTGAAATGTAAAAGACTCCATTAACAAAAAAACATAACAATTTAACTATTAATAAAAAATAATAATGGAATCTTAAATTAAAAATCAATCCTCACATATGAAAACTAATTCATTAAAAAAATAACTATTAATCAAAATTTAAACTGAATTTTCAGTATGAAAAGAAAACAATAAAACAGAATGCGTGTTTTGTATATCAACTAATAAACTACAACAAAATTCATTTGATATCTATATAATGTATCAAAAATAAACATAATAGTCAAGTATATGGGAATATTTAGAGAGCATGTTTTACAAAAAAGACGTGAAATAAAATACACAAACTTATAATGAAATTCCATATGTCATATTATATCTATAGAAAGTATACACAATAAAAACACGTTATAAATATTAAAGGATTTTTCATGTATTATGTTTAAAAAGAAATGAAAATTTAATATAATAACATTAGGTAAATGAGAAGTAACACTTCATTTGAAAAAAAAAACTATTGTACACTCATCTTATTGATTATGGAGTTTGTTCGAATGCAAAAAACCTGAATGAGAACAATAATCAAAAGAGGAAAATAAATGCAACAGTTTACGCCCATACCACAGAAGACAATAAGTGATGAAATATATATAAATAAATGGAAGAATATGTAATGAAACATTCTCTTGTGATTTTAATACCTGGTCCATTGTTACCACTCTGTTCTTCGAAACATCAATAGCCAACTATGGGTAGGGGACATGGAATGTGCATATTGTATTGGTAGAAACCCTTTTATTTCCTATAGTGGTCAATTATTTGGCCGGCATTTCCGGTTTCTTGAACTCCCATTCAACATCTATGAATTTTTGGATAATTTGAGAAACCAGTTGTGGTCTTAAAAAAGTAGCATTCCATTCATATTCTACTAGGAACTACTTATTTCAGCATATTGAGAAAGATGCATGGAAACTAATCCTAAGTATAAATCAGCAACTCCAACATTGGATAAAATATGACTATAAATATCATATCTTTTAGTAGACAAACAGAAACAAAATTAGGATTATTTATTTTAGGAGGAAATTTAATGGAATAAAGTCATGTAGAAACCGATATATATATTATATTTTGAAGTTTAATGAATCATTCATATTCAAAAATTAATTAATTTAGTTTCAAAGGACAAACTAAATATTTTTTTAATATTTTACAATTTTTTATTTGAATTTGAAACTGGTTCATCCTATAAAAAATTCAATGGGACTTTTTTATCCACAAACATATTCATCTTATTTCATAACCTTCTCTAAGGCCGTTTAGTGAAAATTCTTCTAGTGATAGGAGAAGATACCCAACTATAGAATTCATAAGTATATCTACTTTTCCAAAATGTTTCAGTGTTGATTCAATGAATCCTTGAATCTTTCTGATTGAGAACATGCTAATAGAATTAAACAACATATTAATGTCACATAAAAAATAAAAAAACTATTAATGTTGTATTATTTCCTTCAATAAAAAAAGTTGTATTAGTATCAAGGTGAAATAAAATATTGTAAAAAAAATTTCAGTCATCCAATCAATGATGACTATTTAAATTATGTCACTATTAACTAGAAAGTCACTATGAAATGAATAATCTCCCTATAATAATTGTGTGTGGTTAATATTACCAATTAATTGATGTGATTAAAATCTATGACATTAAATCATTATTCTTGGACTGAAAATATGAAACTTTTATATACAGTTTCAGAAATAGGATATGAGATCCCTCTCATTTTTAATTATTTTATAGTTTCATAGATTTTATTAATTTTTAATTATTTCTACTAAAATAAATAAAAATACAAACAGTATAATAAAATATTACTATATGAATACATATAAAAAATTATCCTAAAATCTACTCATTCCATGGATTTATTGATAATTAGAAGTATAAAAAATTAGGCACCAATAACTGGTTCATCTTTTTCATGGGCAACAATAACCTGCACCAATAACTTGCATCCCCTCTAAATAATAGATTAATTCAAATAATGATGACAGTTTAAAATTTCAAACATACCGATTATGATTCGTAAGACGATGATCCAAAAATAACTGAAAATACATAAAACTATATGTTATAAAATGAATATTTTTAAATAAGGGAAATATTAAAAAAATGAAAATTAAAAATGAAAATTTGAATTAATAGAAAAAGATATTTGGATAATTACCTTGAAGTTGGGTTACCATCGCATTCAAAAAACTCAAGATGGTGATAAATAAACCTAAATTAAATAAGACACGGCAGCACATTGTTCATCATTACAATGTTCTTAAAAGATAAAAACAATTTACATATCATGGATAACATTGAATTTGGTAGAATATGTATACAAATAAAATTACGCACTAATCCAAACTATTATATACAATTAAGTACATACATTTTGCAAGATGCTTCATTTGTAAAATCCCTTCAATCAGAAAGATGTTTCTATAAATATTCATGGGTATTCCACAAATTTTTATTTCTTCCAAAACAATAGACACATTGGACAGTTCACCAATGTGACACAAAACATAAATAACTGCTCCAAAATAAATTTTTTGTAGAATGGATGAATAAATTATTGAATAATGATAAAAAAATATTTTTGATAGATATAAAAAATCATAAAATTAAATTTATATAAAATTATGAAAGAAAATTTTCATTTATATGGTACAAACCATCGAAATTTCATTGAAGGAATAGAATATTGTTATGTTTAAGGAGAGAAGATGTGCCCGAGAAGCTGAAGAGAATACTAGAATAGTTGTTGGGAGAGCATCATGTCAGCCGGAGATCTTTATCAGAAAGATATAGCTACTACAGATGTGAGAGTATGTCGACTCTAATGAAATTACTCACTAGGTTGAATAGGGTGGAGGATACTGCAGAACAAATGTTGAGGGTACCATAGGAAGACCCGACATAAATCACGAGTCACAGGGGGCTCAATGTAATGGGATGAGATTGGCTTGAAATGGAAAAAATATTTGATCGAAGAATTTAGCTGGATCATAATGTCATCATTTCTAGACATGAACTGTAGGATTAGATGAGGGTAATCGCTGGGAGGAACTGAAGTCGAAGAGGATAAACTTATATACGAAGATAACATAATTTTTTGTGGGATAATTAGGAAGAAGGGAGGGATATCGTTACTAATAACCCTTAGATCCAAAGTATAGGAGTCTTAGGTAGAGATAGTAGTGGTAAATTGTTGATAAATAGAGGGAGGCAGAGCAGAAAGTAGGCGAAGGAGTGTATGGAAATCTTATGGAAACCTAATCACGAGTGTGGGACAGAATGGATGGAGGGAATGAAACAATTTATGGGGATTATTTATGTGGAGGGTTGTGGTAATAACACATAATCCTGGAAAATGCATTCTTTAGTAAATACTAGTACTCACATGTGCATACGCATGGTAATATATATATATTAAATGTTAGTTTTTAATAAGATAATTTCATTTTCAAATGTTGAGAACAAATTTTAATATTGAATATATCTTAGTCACAAATTATTGGTTCATAAAATTTAAATAGAAGTGAACAAAATATGGAGACACCATTTAAATAGTCGAAAAATGATAGGATAAATTTTATGTAAAGGAATTTATAATTTTTGAGGATAGAGATTTCAAATCAGTTTCAACTGCATTTACAAAACATTATTGGGTACAAAAACATTATTTGGTACAATGAAATACATAGTGAAAGTGAAAAGGGGGTGTTTGACAATGTTACATCAAATGGAGGTTAATGTGTAAAGGATGTTGTTTGGAGCATCAATGTAGGGGGAGGAACATAGTATTTAGAACCATAAATATGTTTAAAAAATATGTTAAAACACAAAGTATGAGAAATTAAGAAATAGTTCAATAAACATTATTGAAATATCTATGTATGAATAATATGGATATAGTTGCACATAAAAAATCTAGAATCAGTTAGGTTTCAAAAACCTGTAAAGAATTATATATGTTTCAGTGTCATCTAAATGTAGGTGCACCGAACTGATATCTCAAATATATTCATTGACATGGTATGTAGAACCATCTTTAAATTTTAATGGGAAAGAAGGCATATCCAAGACTATTGGTTCCACACAAAAACATTCCCCAACTCATTTTGTTCTTTGAAAAGAATCCAAATTCCTAGTATAATTTTGTTGGCATCCCAAAAATACCAAAAAGATCCACCACAACTAAAATAGAAATCATTATCTGAATAGAATGACAAAGCACAAATAGATAAAGACATGAATCACTACAATATAAAAATAATTACATAATCAAACATAATTTCAAACATATGTCGAGTGAAGGTTTTTGAATATTAGTGTTAAATTGAAATATTTTATTCTAAAACATAGATATTGATTACCTCAATTTGGTTTTACGTTATTTTTCAATACATATATACTGATTACCTCTATTTGTTTTATGTTCAGTATAGAAAATGGGGGGAAAATAAATATATAATTCATTAGTTCATATAAAATATAACCAAAATGCCAACAAAAATACCATGTGTTGTCTAAAATACAAACCCCACATTGAACACTAAAACAAAACAAACGTATATCATAAAAAACTCAAAGAAGTGGACATCATATTCCTACCAGTAAAACACAAGTATTTATACACAAACAATCCTTCCATTACAATGATTAGAAGTGATTCAGAGAATTGATTAAACCATGAATGGAACATGGACACTCCTTCCCCCATACAGAGGATATAAGCTGTAACCGAATATGAAAACCATCTCCCAATGTCAGATAAAACCCACTGATGTGATTCTTGAAGACACCTCCGTACCTAGGAGACTGGACTGGGATGCTCCCAAATGCATGGTTTCATTCAATGCTAGGGTATTCCCTGGCCTAATGCCTGCTGATTTCCACAAATATTTCTTCATCCTATTTTTTATATTTCATGAAGTAAAAATCTATTGCAGAAATTCCCTTGATCTCTTCATGTGTAGGTTGAGTCACCTGTAATATATAAAAAATAATAATCAATATTCATATTAAAAAATGAGAGTGAATTATTTAAAAAAAATTACATAATTGATAAGGATACCCATTGTTTGATTACCCAAAAATTATAATTGTTTAAACTATATATATTTGAAACATGTTGTTGAAGGTACCTATGAAAACAATTTATATTGAATTTTAATCAAAACAAAGCTACCCTAATACATACATTGAACAAAAGTAGGTTTATTTTTTTGAGTAGAGTGATACATTACAATACTCCATCTTTAGCTTTATCTCAAACTCAATACACAACTCAAACATAGTAAAATACTTGTTTTCAAAAATCAAATTTGATTTTATTTTAAAAATGAAAAAAATCAAAACCACCCATTTAAGCACTAATAAAGTGTATTAAATAAAATACAAAAAACATATAAAAGGAATTTCTAAATATTTTAAAATAACTAAAATAAATTCCCAATAATTTATATATTAAAATATCAATTTGTTGATTACTCATTTAATATTGGACGTAACTCACAAGATGATCAATATAGTTGAATTAAAGTTGTTGTATAGATTTATTATCTCAATCTCAGGTTCATATCAACAATAATGGAGACCACATTTCAATATCTCTCCTCATTTCAATATCAACTGCATTTAGAAAAAGAATATTCCATACAGTGAATCACATAGTTAAAGATAAACTACTTAGAAGAAAAACTCACAAGATGCTCCTCATCCTTTTCATAGTAGCTAATCAATACAATAATAGACTTTTGATATTGAATCCTTTGTATTTGCTTCTGAATCGCTCCATATCAACCATATAGAGGCTTATTAGAATAGTTGTCACTGTTATAATCGAAATCCTTGGTTTTTTGAAAACATGCATTGATCCCCTATTTTTAAAAATGATATAATATTAGGTTCATGAAAATAAAAGATGAGATATTAACATATTAGACAATATAAAGGATATATTAGAAAATATAAAGGACATACCACATACCCTACTTGATCTCGGAGGCTTTGGGAATGATGGAGTAGTGAATTCTTCACGGTGATAAGTCTTCTTCCACTTCCTAAAAGTGTTATTTGGAAACGTCAAATTGGATGCATATTCCGTGGTACTCAAGAACCCAGAAAAAGTAGGCACCTTTCGAGGGAGAAGCTCAGGCATTCTGGTGGAGATAGAGACAAGTTCAATATCGTGTACATCTATTTCAAGTGGGAATCTCACACATTCTGGTAGAGAACCATTAAATCATCAAGATACCTTCTATTCACAAAAGCATAAAGTAATTAATTTAAACACCCTCAAATCACATAATTGAATCGCTGGTAATAACACAATGGACATCAATGAACAGAAACAGATTCAATCAATAGTTAATAGTAGAGCAGGTTTCTGGAAAAGGAAATCTGGTAACATGTAGACATGGAATGATGGGAAGGATATGGGTCATGCTAAGCAAGGATATCTTCTTCTATCATGCCTCCAGTCTAAAGAAAGAAGTTGTAAGTGAAAAAAGTCAGTATGATGATGTTACTCCAATGGCCAGTTAATGGGAAACATTTTAGTCAATCAAAACCTATTATAAAACTTTTTAAACAAAAAATTTTTGATTCCTGCCTTAATGCATGACTAGGGATGGAGATAAAAGAAATTTATTCCTATTAAAAAAGGTTAAATACTTTTTATTAACATGATATTTTCATTTCAATCACATTCATTTAGCATGTTTTGAGTAAAAAATAAATTATCATATGTTAATTTTCAATTAATGATGTTTATGAAAGAAAGTGTTGCACTGATTCGAATTCTATACCATGGAATAGTAGAAAGGAATACTTTCTTCATGAAGATAGTGGTGAAAGTAAGTCACTGATTCAAGATACATAACAAATAAATGTGAAGGAAAAAATAGAACTGAGACAATTTATTGTAAAACAAACTAATAACTGAAATATAATATTTTTAAAAGATACAATTCTTAAGAAATGGAACTTTGGTCTAATGAAATTTCAATAATGGTGGAAAACACACAACAATAATGAATGAACACATTTCAAATAAAAAATGATTAAATAAAAACCAGGATAGTTCTGAATTTACAAAGATAAACAATTTCATTAAGATGATTAAAAACTGGACAAACTGGTCTATCTAAACATGTTTATCATGTTCATTTTATAACCGAATATGTAAAATGAAAAATAATAATCAGAAAATAAATGAATTAGTTTAAATAATCAAAATTTTAGAGGTAGAAAAACTACTTGTAAATGAAATCTACTTAAACATAAACATATATACCCATATACAAGGATGTGGGAAAATTAAATAGGTAAGTTATACCTACATGATAAGAGTAAGGATCACTGGAATGAATTTGAACACATTTAGAGGTAGTAAGACTGCCTGGAACTGAAATTTTCTTCAACATAAATAGAAATACACACATAAATGGATGTGGGAAAAAAATGTAATTTATACTTGCATGAAAAGTGGTAGGATCACTGTAATGAAATTGAACACATTTAGAGGTAGTGAGACTGACTGGAACTGAAATCTTCTTCAACATAAATAAAAATACAGACATTCAAGGATGTGAGAAAATTATAATTGTAAGCTATACCTGTATAAAAAGGGTAAGGATCACTGTAACAATTCTGAACACATTTAGAGGTAGTAAGACTGCCTGCAACTGAAATCTGCTTCAACATTAATATAACTACACATATAACACGCAATCTTGGAAATTGAAGCATGGATGAATTCACGATGCACATTACTAATATGAATACAAATTTGAAAATTAGTGAGTGATGGTCTTGAAATAATAATCATGAAAAACATTCACCTTATTCTATATATTCCTCTTCATAGAATGAAGTATAAACTTCACCTATGGAGTGAATTTCTCTGAATTATAACATGAAAAATATTCACCTTAACATTTTTTTATGGTGCAGGTTTTATCTTGCAATACAACCTCTTGTCTGCACTTCTACAACACATGCATCCCGAAATCTATATGACTACTTAATTATAACTTGTATTCTTTAAGAGTGATGTATAATGATTCCAGTAGGTAAATAAAAAATTCAAAACTATAATTTCATTGTATACATGTCAAACTGCAATCACTCTACATCGTGGTTGATTTCATTTCATGGTGATACTAATTTTTTTCAAATATTCTGAAAGTATGAAACCTAAAATTTTGTAATATGAATCTCAAAATTTCAAATGTCTAATATGTGATATATGTGTTTTTGAATACATATAAATATTTAATACCTTTTATTTTCTACTGTGTTTATAATTCTAATAGCATAACCATGTGATTCAAATTTCCATCATCTTTTAAAATCTTATATTGGTCCAGTTTCTTTCACTAACATTTTATTCTTGCACAATGTTTATATTCTTAGTACTTCCTCTACTCATCCAAGATTATTGTATAAACTATTACATTATTATATACACTGAACAGTAGTTATGAAGTTAGATATTGATAATAAAACAATCAAGATGCATTATTGCATTGCAATTTAAAACTGTTTAGTATAATACACTTCTTTTAGAAAATAAATAATCCGAAAAAAATTTAAAATTATAAAAACATGCAGTATTACCTTGATAACACAGTAGAAAATGTGAGTCAAATTATTCATTTATCTTGTTTAAATACTCCTTTGTTTGGATATGTAGTTCAATGGCATGTCTTTTTGTAATCGTGGTGTATCGAGGCAATTTAAAGGCATTATATCATTTTTCTAACCAAAATAATGAAGAAACTATAGTAAAGAGTAATTAACCAACAACCATGTGCTTTATCAATAGCACAGTGGGGATCAAACTTCCCTTGTAGATTATATTCAGGCAATAGAATCTAAACAGATAGTGCAGAAACAATGTTAAAAAAAGAAACATAGAAGAATCAATATTCCAAAGCAGATGTAATATACCTTGTAAATACAAACACCATGTTGTCTAAGCATGTAACCAATGATAATTATAAAAATTGAAGTGTCCAATACGTAAAAAAGTCATGATAGGAACATGAAAAAAATATTGCATTGCTACTTTAAACTCTGCAGTATAATACAATTCGTATAGTAAACAAATAAATAGAAAAAAAATTTGAAAATTTAAAAAAAACATGAAGTATTACCTTGATAATAAAACACAAAAAGTTAGTCATATTCTTCATTCATCTTGTTTAAATACTCATTTGTTTGGATGTGTAGTTCAGTGGCATGTCTTTTTGTAATTTTGGTGTCCCGAGGCAATTGAAAGTCATTATATAATTTTGATAACCAAAATAATGAAAAAACTCTAGTGAAGAATAATTAATCTTCAACCAAGTGCTTGGTCTATAGCACGATGGGGCTCAAACATCCCTTGTAGCTTGTATTCAAGAAGTATAATCTAAACAGATAGTGCAAAAACAATGTTAAAAAAAGAAACATATAATAATCAAAATTTCAAATTAGATATAATATACCTTGGAAATCAAACACCAATTTTTTTAAGCATGTAACCAAAGACAATAATAAAAATAGAAATTACCATTACGTAAAAATGACATGATAGGAACATGAAAAAAATTATTGAATAAAAAGGTTATGATAACCTAAAGTGCATCAAGTTTTGATATGCTGAAGGAGGAAGGTTTCTATGCTGGTAGAATGCAGATGACGAAAGATTCACTGACCAGAAGAAAGATTGTATACCATGATAAACATGTCGTTCAGTAAATCCACCATAAATATTTATGCTTCTATTTGTAGAATATTATCATTCATTGAATGTGAGTTGAATTTATTGAATAAACCAATGAATATGTCACTATGTACTGATTCTTTAACTTCAAAATCTGCCACCATGTTTTCCTGCGTAAATAATAATGTATAAAATTAAGAAAATAATAGTAATGAATATTGAAATCTGAAAATCACCATTTTCAATGTTAGCATAAAAGATATAGTTAGAAACCATGAAAATATTACAAAGTTTTTTATAACATAAGTTTTTCTTTCACATAAGGTCTTGTTTGTTAATAGCAGTAAATTTATCAACGCATCTAAAAAAATATAAATGTTGTGAGGTGATATCATGTACATCAATGGGTTTTAAAGAAATCAATAAAATTTCCATAATTTTTATTAAATGCTTTATTCATATTAATTTACTTCCATTGAATAAAATTATTCAATTAATAAGATGAATGTAGATACAACCAGAAATTGGACAGTTCAAAAACTATTTGAATATGAGTCAAAGTTATAGTTTTCAATGCATATTATAAAGAAGCATGCAGTAAAACATAGTAAAACATTATAGTATTATGTAGTCATATTGAAATTGTACATTCTTGAGGTTACTAAATTCACAATATATTGATATAGTCATTTTGAAACTACATATTACATTGCTATTAACTAATAGAGAATAATGTTTAGACAATGCGTATTTTACATGAGTTGGATGTTTTAAATTTCAATGTTACATGAACCATACATGATAAAGACTAATGAATCAAACATATTATAAATTTTTTTATTTTATATTATTTAGAATAATATAGGTTGAATTCATGTTAAAGCTTTGTAAAAATAAAAAGTAACACAATCTTCATTTGTGTTTAAATTTCATAATTAGATACAGATTTTTTTATTACTGCATGTAATTAGATCATCAAGAATAAGAATAAAAGATATAATATTTGGTAATAATTTCATTTTTGGCCTATTGAGAAATCATAATCATAGAAAAATCAATAACATGAATGATTTCAGTTTTATCCCAAAAGTTCAATTTTACAAAACTTGAGGAAGAATTCCCCCATCATTCCCATACACGTGATGTTCAAGTCTAAACCTTTAATTGCATCTATTCACATTAAATAATTGAAATAATTTAAAACATCCACATTTGTACAACATGAAAATGATTGTAAGTAGATACTTGTTATTTTGAAATGAATCTATGAAGGTAATATTCTCAATCTCTACTACCTGCTGATGAACTAACACATACAAAACAATTAATTAAAATCAATTTAAGAATTTATGGGTGCAAAACCAAAACCAAATCCAAATTCAATTTGAAAAACTGATGCACTAATTAAATAGCCCAATTCCATATAATATATATGTTCTTGGGATAATAGAATTTTATCCCTAAAATCCCCATCTGCTACATGCATGAATGAGTCATGGAAATACTGCTTAATCTAAAATCTCCTCTCACCAGGTAGAAGTTTTCATAATCCAGAAACCAAGAACCCTTATAAAAGAAAAATAAACCTCTATTTTAATTTAAAAACACTCGTTTTATCAACATGAAACATGAAAAAATGGTGGGACACACGAAAATCCTCTCCCAACTAGTAAACATCAATCTCTGGATGAACAAAAAATGCCCAGATTCTGAAAACATAGGAGATCGAAGATAATAATGAAGGCTCACATCATTTAATTTAAAAATGGGGTAATGTCCTTCCTTTACCCATAATAGAGTTACCAGAATCTATACCAGTAGCAGAAGCACCCTTCCAGCCACATAAAACATTGCAATGGAGGCAGAGCTCAGGGGTCTGGCAACCAAGAAGCAAAGGATAAATAAGGGAGAGTACAGAAATGCACTGCCCGCCCGTACAATGAAGATAGAGTTATGAATCCCAGATATTACCTTTTTTAGGATGTTTTTTCAGAGAATAATCAATCCTAGGGTTTTTTTTTTGGAAGAATGGAGGAGGCCGAGGAGGAAAACCTGCAAGTGGAGCCTATGGATGTGGATGAGCCGGAGGCGGAAGAGGCTGAGCAGGTGGAACCTATAGGCATGGGAGATAGAGGTGTGGGATCCGAAGGTGTGGGAGCTGGACGGGTGCGGGGTTGAAGGGGTGAGAATAAAGGGGTAATGATGCACATGAGAGTTGTGGGATTACGATGTCGGTGCTACTCAGTGGGAAGCGTTGGAGGATCAGATGGAAATTGGGAAAGGTAGCAGGATGTCGGTGCTGGTCTTTGTTAACACTAGATCGAGCAATGTTAAATCGCGAGCAGGTTAGGAGAAACATCATATGGAGCGAAGAATCATGGAAGCGTGAGGTAACGGGGTCGTCGAGGAATCCTAATATTGGTGGGAGCTATTGTTTTAGTGATGTGGTTGCATAAATTGGTGACACATTATCTATAAGATGCCACTTTTAGTATAGATAATAGATATAGATTTACACTAATTATATTTTTATTATATTAATCTATATTATATATAATTATTAAAGGGAATACATCATTCATGGAGACTGTAAGCCCTACCTACGCATGAATTATGCCTCTAATTTTATTTTTGTATTGATAGAAAGAAGCTAAATGAAAATTATTTTATATATTCATATATATATATATATATAATTATTCCAATAGAATTATTATATCATAAAATTTTAATAAAATTTTCCTTAATAAATTCCATGTATTTTGTGAATGAATCACATCACTTTAAGGGAGCGGTAGTCCGCCCTTCCTCAAATGAAAATATCATACTTAAAGAAAATGTAAACTATAAATATATGTGATCTTAATATATTAAAGAATCTTAAAGACAGAATAAAAATAATTTATAATATGTATAAATATATTTTCATTCCTAATTTCCACCATGAGAGGTTGTAATGGAAAAATTAACAATCATAGTTTTGTGAGGCAGTAGTATACCATACACGTAAAAAGTGTGTTTGTTACCCATTATATAGAAGTGAGTGTATGTGTTGATAGAAACATCATACTGACAAAAATTATAGTATATTGAAGATAATTGTTTTGTTATCAAGTCATGGAATAAGGATAGTGGAGGTGGTGGGGAGAAAAAATTGAAAAATGATCTTCAGATAAGATGTTACCTCTTAATTTGGTAACTCCTTTTGCGTTTTTCACCAATGCTTTCCCTGATTGATTTATACCAAAATAGAGCCTTAAATTATGAAGGTAGGTATTTTGAGAAGTTTATTGGGCATATATATTTTCCTAAACTATGTTTTATTATAGTTGTAAAGAAGAGGGATATTTGGTGGCCTTTTATAATGCTAGAGAAGTGGAGCTCTAGTAATATTTTTGGAAAAGAGAAACCCCACCAATGTTTTTTTAAAGAGGATCAAATAATGATAAAAATTATATAAAAGATAGTATAGGATAGAAATATTTCCATTTAATGGAGTTTTAACAATTTTAAATGTTTACTAGGTCCTTAATTTTTCTTTTTAGTCCCTTATTAAGATTAAAATAACCTTAATCATATTAATTAAATTTAATATCTTTCACCAATACTTTTTCTAAAAAATTAGGATGAAATATATAGAAAATTTAATCTATTTTTATTTCACATATTTAATCCATTTTTACAAATTCTAATCATATAATATCTACAAATTAATTTAAAATTAATCTCATAGTCAGGTCGACAATGTATGTTTTTAAAGTAAAAAGCATTCAATAGTTTTCTCATTTTTATATGAAATATAAAAATTAAATTGATCTCAATGAAAAAAATTCATTTAATTGATAAAAATATTATATAATTAAACCTTTAATAAAATATCAAATATAATTTAACCATATAAATGATTTAGATGAAAATCATTTTAATTAATATTCCGTATTTTTTATTATTCATTAAAAAATGAATCCCTTCTGAAAAATTCAAAAAATTTACCCTGACATAATTTTAATGTTTTTATTTCAGACATGAAGATTATTATGACTTATGAAATCATTTAATGTCTTGAAATCCATATGTGAAATTGGTTTTTGATTAAAAGGCGGTAGAACTACTTTTATTAAAATGTACGTTTTGTAATATAAAATAAGGATTGTTCTTATATTATGTCTAAAAAAACCTCTTGGATGAATATAAAATATATTTGATTGAATGTATAATATAAATATTCAATTAATATAACTAAATAATTATAATTAATTTTATTTAATATGGTAAAAAATCTTTGGGAGCATAAAAATAATGAATTTTTCTTTTATATTCAATCGGTTTTTATATTCATTTATTGCTAATTGGTAACTTATGAAATCATATTATAGTTTTTTAAATAATATATTTTCATAAATCATTTAATACCATTCATAATCTCAAATTAAACAGTATGGTTATATCTTATTATATTAAGTAATAACATTTTAATGATATGCTATTATTCGGTAAAACATGGTCTTGTGTGTTACACAAGCCATCGAGGAATGTCATTATTTCAGGTAATCCATGCTAACTTCAGTGTTACATGTAGATAAATATAAAATTTATGTTGTGTGTAGTTCTATATTAAATTCGTCTTTCTTATAGGTAAATTTAAAAATAGTGATTTAATGCAAAATAAAATATCATCAGTGTTGTGAGAAATGAATAACATCAAAAAGATTAAATTAATTACAAAATTATTAATCCAAAAATTCTCAGTGTGTTACAATATGGAATAAACATAAGACATTATATAATAATAATTAATGTAAAACATTCCAGAAAACATCACATGGTGGACAATGTCTTATAATTGATAATGCTCACTCCCGAATCCCATATATAACATCTCATGAGTCTAAAAAATTATCAAATAAATTAAAGTAATATAATATTTTAATCCCACTAATCGCCTACATTTCAGGTAAATTAAAAATTTTTCCACATAATTAAATAAATAATGAGGTATAAAAAAAGAAATAATCCTGGAAAAGAAATGGATTGCGTAATCTTTTCTTATATCATAATAAAAGAAAATTTCATAATGAAATAATTTGATTGATGAACATATGGAATATATAACCCTTTTAAAATAATGACATAACAATCTACGTATTTATGTGAAATAAATATAAAGAGAATTTATAATTAAACCATAGCATCAAAGGTAATTATCACTAATGAATAAAAATATTTTAAAAATATTAAAAAAATATTTAGTAAAATATCCTTTCAAACTTGAAACCTGCTTTTAAAAAATTTGAAATATATAAAATATTATAGAAAAAATTTATTTTAAATGAAACTTTTAAACATGGAAATTAATCTGAAAACAACTCTTGATCATGGTGACATAAAATTTCCATTCATGCTGAATATGTTAAAAGTAGACATTCCTTTCACATTTTCATATGAAAAATTTGGAATATTCCTTGTTCAAAAAAATAATAGATATATTTACAATTAAATATTTAGTAAAAAAATTTATGGGTATAAATTATTTCAAATAGTTATAGTAAAAAAAATTTTAGAAAATCTTTAGAAATCATGGATTTGGAATATAAAGTATTTTTAACCGAAGAGAGGAATAATGTCTTGTTTTTAAAAAATATTTTCTAGATCATTTTAAGTAAAAAAGTGAATAAATTTGTACTTTTACGTGATTATTTATTGAATAAATTGACTAGAAGAAATTTTATGGGTTTTATTGGGAAATTATCGAACAATTTCCAACAATGGAAATTTAAGAATTAACAATCCTTATTAAAATTATATTAAAACATAAACCCGTACTGATTTGGTTAATTTTGAATCATAACTCACATGATTTATGAAAATTAATTTTAAATTAAAATATCATTAATTATTATGTATTAATGATATAATATCTAAAGGATCGTTATATACAATAGTTAAAATAAATTTAGTGGATAAAATAACATGCACTATAAAGAAGGATGTTTGAAGATGAAACCCGTAACTCAAGCCTAAATCATCAATTGTGTCCCTTATATTCAAGAAAAATAAACCTATTTTAATTATTTAATTTATTAATAAACATTTTTTATTTTTTATTCCATTTTTTTTAACATGAGATATTTACTTACTTAACCAATTAATTTCATGTCATTCATTTTAACAACAAATGAATCATATATCCCAAATATATTTTTTATGTTAACTTTGGTTGGAGATATTATTATTTAATCATATAAATAATTTTAATAAGGAATCAATTATCATTTTTATAGATAATTTTAAATTTTATAAACAACAATGAAATACCATTATGAAAAAAAGTATTATACTACAATCCTGGAAGCGGTAGGTCGTACGTAGACATGAGAAACATTGCCATTTTTTGATGATCATTATTGAAAGAAAATAGTTGATATTTTACCTTTAAAATATTATAATTATGTTATAAATATTATGTTATGTCTCTAAATACCATTTATCTGATATAGTAAAAAAAATGCATTGCTTCACTATGTGGTATTCCATTGTACACACAACTGACGTAATCATTAATTAATTAGATGGTAATGATTGAAATTAAATAACATATTTCCATTAAAAATTATTATTATTCTATGAATACCATATTTAAATATAATATTAATCCTTACTATCATACATATAGAGTGTAAGTGAAAATTTAATTATATCGCTTCTCATGGTGGTAGAATTTTTTACACACAAGCAACATTATCGTATTAGATATGGAATGGGAAAACAATGTATATGTGATATTGTGATTATATAAGATTAATTATATAATAATTATAAATTATAATAATTATATAAATCATTATATACAAACATGATAACCGGTGATGGAAAATGAATTATGTTGGTTCCCAAGGATGTAGTTTGTCATACAAAAGGTCAATAGTTTATTTATTCATTTGGGGGGGTAGGAGATGGTTATCGTTCATGAAAATAAAATAAAAACATATTATAACATGGAATATAATATGTTTTTTATATCATCGTGTTTTAATAATATTTTAGGTAAGTGGAAGAAGAAATAAAATAGAATCCTCATTTTAGGATATTACCTCTTTTTTTGACAACTTCTTCAGGTTTGCACCAAAATAATTCCTAGGTTTGATTTATGATTAATAAAAGGTTTCTATGATGAGTTTTGTGTTTTGTATAATTTATTTGGGTCAGTAATTTCAAAACCAGACGGTTTTGTAATTTTCTAAAGGATAGTATCTGGGTTGGCCTTTTATAATTATGCTAAGTCACACACTTGCAATTTTTGAAAAGAAAAAGTTGTAACCACATTTTTTACATAAAAAAAGGATAAAACTTTTTATAATTAGTAATAACTAATCAATATAATGTAAATAATAATAATAGAAAATATATCCTAAAATTGTGTTTCTGTCATATTAACCATTATGCTATTAGTTTTAAACCAGGTAAATCCTTAATTTCCTTAACCGTGATAACAAATTTTTTACTATATTTGTTATTCATTAGGGTCAAGAAGAATGTTGACCTTATTAGATAATATAAATTATAATTATTCCAAATATTTAATTAATTCTTTAAAATTCAACTCACATAATTAAAAGAATATAATTTTATATTAAACTCACATACCTATTTAAACAATGGATTTTAAAGAAATATATTTTTAAGGAAAAGATGATATCATATTAACCATATAACAATTAAAAAAATTAATGTATTTAAAATTACTATTTATTGATATATAATATATACATTTAAATTAAAAAATTCCTAATTAGGGGTTATTTTATTTAATTAAAATGACGAAACATAATGAATTTTAAAACAATTTAAAGAAAAAAAGTATTCTAAAGCCTAATTATGAACATATATTAAAATATAGTTTGATGATTATTTATATTTAATTAATTATATTTAATATAACTAAATAATAACTAACATATTTTTGAAACAAAATTTAAATAACAATATGACAAAATTTAAAAAAAATAAATGATAGATTTATAAAAATAAGAATTTTCTAATATTCAATAAAAAATTATTATTTTTCAAAAAAATAAAACAAACCTATGTTAATATAATTATGATTATTTAAATTGATATTAAAATATTATAAAATAAAATTTCTTAAACCTAAAAACAAATTAAAATATTTTCTCTTAGAAATCACTAAAAATATTTTTGAAATATATGTTTTTATTATTAATTTATTTCTTATTACATAATTATTTATAAATAAATTTTTATTAGGCGGTGGCATTACATAAATTTAATATATTATTTAATCCTATTAATAAAATCCATTATAATACCTAGGATATAATGATCTTATTTAATTGATAGTATTTAAATATTATAAAATGGTTCATTTAAACTTAGTGTTGCATCTAACACAAGCAGTCCATGATGTCTAATTTATTTAAAGATAAATATATTGCAAATTAATGGTATGTTAAGTCATAACCCCCTAAATAAATTTTATTCTCTAATTTTTAACTTATTATTAGTATTTAAGGTCTTGGAATATAAAAATTCCATTGTGGAAAAACCACATCACAAAGAGAGTTAATAAAAATTCTACATAAAAAGTAGGAAATGGTAAATATGAAGGTTATTTGTAATAACACATAATTAGTGTTACATATTTGATAAGACTGGTTGGAATTGAATATATAGGCCTCAATGAAATCATAAATAATTTTGAAGAGAAATATAAATCATTTATAAAAATAGTATGATCGAGAGAAAGTTATGGACCTCAAAACCATAAATCTCTGATGAGATAGAAGACCATTGATTCTTCGAACAAGAAAGTAATAAGATAAAATTTTGGTTTCAAGATAATTTTCCTAGATTTTAGTTATTATTTGAATATCCAAAATAAAAAATAGTGAAACATAGTACTTGATATATATAATTTCATCAATTAATCATTTCCACCACAATTTCATCTTTACTAAAAAATATGAGAAATCAAGATGCGTCTTTTTTTCATGAAGAATAAAATATAAACTTCTAACAGATCACATAATACATGAAATAATGATATTCCATTCCTCTAATATTTATCAATACCAAAATTATTATCACATGTCTTATCCTATAGTAAATTAATCCTGAATACCATAATAGTAACTCCCAAATGATTATATTAATCTGTTCTATAAGTGTCTATCATTAAAAAACTTCAACAAAAATATCAAAAAAACATAACCATATTCTTATAAAGTAATTATATAAATTAAATATAATGTTTTATATAATTTAACTCACTAAAAAGTCCCCAAAAATATGATGAAAATATTAAAAACATTAGTCACCAAATCACATTGGTTCTTAAACTACTATGGTTTCTGATCTAACATATTCATTTTTCACAAAATCCACTAATTACCTCAGTATCTAGAACGTATCTACGACTAAATTTTCCTCTATTATAATTTCTTCTATATATCATCACCATTCTAATAAATATCATTTTCTAGTTCCTTATTACCATTGAGCATTTTCTTGAAAATCCACAATGGAAAACTTCTATAGAACAATCCTTATATGTTTTATGTGATTCACATAATTCATGAAATCTTGAATATATTAATTTTAAGCATTCCACTTCATTATTAAACCATTATATTTGATTCATTACCTTATTACTTAATACCTCCTTACATTCATATGTAATGTTTTCTCTCTTCATAATTATCAGTAAAACCCTTACTCATATAACCATGTTGATCGTCTTCTTGAGCTATCCCCATAGGACCTCAATATTCATAATTTGCATTCATTCAACATTTAAAATGTTCTAACATTTTTTTATTTATTTAAACCATTATCATCATCCATTTTGTTAACTGAAATTTTCATTTTTTTCCATTTAAATTACTTATTTTGGGCCTTTCTTCTCCAAACATAAAAAATATTCTCATTCCTTTGAGACATTTACATGAGTTATTATTCCCACACTTTTGACATATATGATACAAAATATTAATTTCATTATGGTCTCCACCATCTACTCCCTTTGAGAACACTATCATTCTATTATTTAGTGATATTGAGAGTTGGTTAAGGTGAATGTTTTAAATCATCTATCATGAGAATTAATTTATAATAATCACTATTTCCCTCACTACAACCATCATTCCATTTATTTTATCATCAACACATTTTTTTTCACCTGTAATATTAACCTGGTTTATTCTAGTTCATTCCATTGACTAAAATTATAAAGAATACAGTGAGTAATATTAATCATAGAGGTAAAAAACATAATCATGAAAAAATATTTTAAATATGTCTAAATAATAACACCTTCCCTTAAATCTATGACACATTAGGTTTTCCAAAGAAATACATGATCATAATATTTATAAATAATTTATAATGGTTTGTAAATAGTTTGTTACTTTTTGTAGAACATCCTTCCAGAGTGTAATACTAGTTATGAGGTAAGGCCCATTGTCGTGAACCAGGAGACTCTCAACATGACTTTTGTAAGAACCTGGTTTTTAACTCAGTTATTAATCCTTTAAATTCCAGTTTAAATAATTACATGGGACCTACTATTGATACCTAATTATTTTGAATAGGTCTCAGTAGTGTATAGGTAATTATTTAATTCTAAAACCCATATTTTTTGGAAAATTGGCCATGTCACATGGTTGGCACAATGTTTGGGAAACCATTCAGAAGGAAATTTCAAGACAAAACCACTTCGCATGGTAGGCATATGGCCATGTAGCCTAACCATGGAAGTGATCCTTATGACCATGTAATCATTCATTTTTTTTACATATTTCTTCAAACAATATAGAAAAACCATTCCCAAACTATTTTTTGTGGTAAAATGTTCAATTTTCCCTTAATTATCTAATTATCCACCACCTTCTTCCTTAATCAGTAAACCAGTAGGATTAGCCACAATTTATCTCCTTTTAGATATTTTGAATACCTAAGTTATGTATTATGAGATATCCTTCATTGGTAGTCTTATCATGCTTTCATTCGTCATGTTGGATGTGAAATTGTATGTACACAAGTCATTTTAAGCCTTTTCTCTTCACTTTTTATCTCGACCTATATATTGTGGTGTGAGAATTTTCTCCTTTTCAAATATCTATTCTGATTCGAGCCAAATAAAGGGTCTATTCCAGAGGGGGAGAGTCATACAACCCTAAGGTTGGCGTTCTATAACTCATCCCTCAATTTCATTGGTTTTGTAATGGTCGTGTGGGGCCCACTGATTCCATCTTGTGCAATTTATAGAATTTATATTCCATTATTATAATAATTAGAACCATATTGTTATTTTTTTCCATATATTTGTTAAATATTTTGGGGTTATTCCCACAACTCCATCTATCCCATGCCATATTTCATTCCATACTTGCAATTTTAGTGTTTTGACACGTTTGATCCATTGTTCGGTTATGCCATAGCTAGACCTTTCTAAGCATAATTGTTTCTCTATTATATGTCTTATTTATTATGAAAATTTCATAATGTAAAGTACCATGTATACTCACCACATTACCCACCTATATTATGTTTTTAAATTTTACAATGAAATGGGAAATATGAATTGGAAAGTAAACTATGTATATGTCTTGGCCTTAAATGTAAATGAATAATTGGTTGCATATCTGTAGAACCCCTTACCACGTTAGTGTAATTTAGATGAATGAAACATGAATATGGAATGTTTTTTAAATTGATTAAATGAATTTTTTCATGGTAAATGGCATTTTCATATGAAATAAACTCAAGTCTTGAACCAAATGACCTGATTAAAAGGATTCATTCTACATGAACTTATTTCACTAATGAAGTGAATGGATTGATCCATATTACTTGATTAAATGTTTGCATGCTACTTAAACATACCACACTAACGAAATGAAAGGCTTGAAACAAATGAAATATTACATGAACTCAATATCAAATAGAAGTGGATGGACTCAATCTCACATTCAACTATGATCGGAGAATGCCATGGGAACATAGGAACCCCATTCTAATTCAAGGATACATATTTCTTTTTTTAAGATCCACCAAGATCCTAATACATTTATACTATTTGGATACCCATTATGACACTATAAGATCCTTTGAATATTATTACAGGATTCATTGGATACACCACTTATATCTAGCATTGACAAGTAGGTTCCATGGTGAATGCCCCTAGGGCCCTGTATCTGCTTATCCCTATTTTAACTTCGATGATCACCATGGATTTGGTAGATATATTATTGTGGAATGACTTGTTTTACAATATTACCCTTTGTAAAGATATATAATTTCTAGGTATTTTTTTTTAAATTATATGGGAATTTTACGAGTCTGTGAAAATTTATGGCACGTGATTCCGTGGCTCAGAGTGCCTGGAAAGAATTTCTGAACATTGTTTTGGGTACATTGATTACATGTGTGAGTTGGTTTTTGTAAATTTTGAACCGTTGCTCATAATTTAATTCTGAGGATGCCATCCACTACAAAAAAACAGTACATTAGAGGGGGTTATGCACAACCCCCTCTGAATTCAATTTCTATAATATTAGAGGGGGTTCTGCACAACCCCCTTTAAAATATTTTTCATTTTTTTAATATGTAGTTGGATTTTAGAGATGGTTATGTTAAAACAGTCGCTACTTTAATAATTAATGGTGCTATATATTTAGTTAGATGTACTATATTTTCGGTTAGAGGCTCTAGATACATACATACATACATATAACGATATATATATATATATATATATTCAGTTAGATTTTAGAGATGTTATATGTGTGTGTGTGTGTTATATGAAATTTATTTTTTTAAGAAAATAGTGGGGGCTCACAACCCCCTCTAATGTAAGACATTAGTAGGTGTTCAAAACCCCCTCTTGAACCCCCACTAATGTCTTACATTACAGGGGGTTTACAACCCCCTCTAATTTAAGAGATCAGAGGGGTATTATGTATATATATGAATGTATTTATAAAATGTATAATATATTATATTAATATAAATATGTAATATATATATATTTATTAATTGGGTATGTATATATATTTTTTCAAAATATATTTCGGTAATATATATATATATATAATATACGCGTTTGCAAATAAATATAAAAAATTACAAATAAATATTTAAATACACATTTGCATTTGTGTGTGTTTGATGTAAATGTATTTATAAAAACATACATACATAATTTTATTTAAATATATGTTAATATATAATTTATCAAGGTGTGAAAAAAAGTATATATACATATATATTTATATTTATATAAATATAGATACATGTTATTTATTTTATTTATTTAAATATATTAAGTGAATAATGTTTATCTTAAAAAACATATTAATATATATAAATACAATAAATTATATGTGTAAATTTGGTAATATATATATATATATATGTTTATTAATATATATATATGCGTATTCTAAAAAACTTATAATAGGTATTTAAATATTTTGTTTTAAATATGTTTATTTTAATAAACATATTAATACGTTTAAATACAATAATATATAAAGTATATGTGTAAATTTTTTAATATATATATGTTTACTAATATAAATGCAATTTAAAAAACATATTATATGTATATAAATATATTATGAAAATAATTTATATTTTAATAAACTTCTCAATACATATAAATAAAACACTATATATATTGTTTAAACAAAAATTTACCCGACGTAGTGGTTTAGCGGCAGGATTTCTGTTGTTGCGAGGCTGAGTTCGAATCCTGGATGGAGCTTCTTTTTAGAAGAATCTCCGAATTTGGGGACTGAGTGGAGATCAGGCGCTGGACCGGGACCCCACGTAGAGGAGAACCGGGCGGAGCTGGACCGGGACATGCAACGTGGATATGGGAGGACCAGTATGGGACACAGACAAGAGGACGGGACACAGACTGGGGACGGGACAAAGACGGGAGGACTGGGACATGCCAAGGCAGACATGGAACGAGGGACAGGATAAAAGAGAGGGGGGACAAGGGGTCCACTGGGGTAGACAGGTGAAGACCCCGGGGGAGACATGCACAGGAGAACAGGTGATGCACAGGAGGGACCGGGGGATATGAGATCGACACTCGAGTACCGTGGAATAAGAGGGAAGATAATGTGTGACACACTGGAGGGAATGGGGAACAGTCCTGACAGAGGATATAGGGTATTGTTTCTTAAGAAAAAAATATACATTAGTGGTGGTTGTGTAAAATCTCCCCTAACGCAATAAAAAATTATGGGCGGTTTAAACTGCCCCTAATTTCTCTATTAGAGGCAGTTTGGGTCATAACTACCTCAATCGACAATGGTTTCTAATAAGTTATTGAAAACCATATATGGGGTTTAATCCCCCTCTAATTTAACTACTGCTAAATTCATCATACATTTACCAGCGCTTCCTCAAAACCACATCTACTAATAGTAGGAGGGCACATTACCGGCGGTTCCTCATAACTGTTGCTAATGTCTTTAGAAGGGGTTATAACCCCTTCTAATGTATAAAATAACCCCTTCTATAGTAATCGTTTTTTTAGTGATTGAACTCACATTACCGATATTCACTTAAGGAGACTTTCACCTCGATGGCTGTTGGTCAAGGGTGAAAGTTTGTTTTTGTGTTTTTTGTGTAAGAATAAAATAAAATAAAAATGTTTAACATTTTTGTTTGTTAAGAAATCCCACATGTGGTTTGTGGTGGTGGGGACCACCAAATCCTAAAAACCCCATTTTGAATTTATGGTTGGGGACAACCCGAACCCCCTAAATTCCCTCTTTAATATGGAGGTAACTCTTGGAATTCCTTCCATCGTTTAATTTTTCCAACACCACATTTAATTTTTGGAGCCAACAAAAATTAATGATTCCAATTTAATTTGTACCAAAAATTAAATTGTTAAAACACATCTTATTGGCACCTCATTCGTTTGGGTGGAATTAGGGGGAAAGGACTAGCAAGAGGATATCGTTTGGAGGATTATTCTCTCCAATGAAGAACGCTTCTCCAAATGAAGAACTCTTCCCCAACGATGAACACTGACGTTCTCCAACAACTTTGGCCTCTTCCACAAGACATCCTCCAATGTGGGACGTCTTCAATGATGAAAAACCATTGTCCATTCTTCCTTCCTCACCAATGTCAACAAGCCTTCGAGGATGGGTGGTTGTTTGAATTTTTCCCCTTACCTATTTCTGAAGACTCTTCATAATTCAAGAAAGAATCATAGAAACTTTCCACCACTCCATCACTGAGAGTGCAGGCCGAAAGAACGTGGACTGACTTATCTGAAATTATTGTGATTATTTGTTGTGTTCTTCACGACATAGGTGATGGCGCGACCGCGCTGCCTGACAAAAGAGAACCGTATATTGTGCCGTAGCGGTGAAGGAAGGATGGTCGGCCGAACCGTCCACTGGAGAAGGTATAGTGCATGACCATGAAATGAGGAGAGGAAGGATGGCCCTCCGGATGGACGTAGAAGAATGTTTCACAATTTTTTCCCCTCCGCACCATAGCCCATGCACAGCCTCTGGGCCCCCATGCCTCCCCCACAACCCTCACGTCGCCCTATGGCCCCTCGTGTCGGCACCCCGACCCTCACGCCTCCATGTGGCTCTAGGGCCTCCCCAAGGCCACTACACCGCACTACGGCGGCCCCACAGCTTAGTCGGGCCTCCCGCTGTGGGACGGTTCTATCTTACTGGGTCGAACTGGACCCGGACAAGCTTTATCTCATATCCGCTCTTTTGGTGATAACTTTGGCCCTGAGTGTCCTTTTGACAAACCGTTTGCGGAACTGGAAGCCTTGCAGTAAGACGGTCCCTTTGGTATACCCCACTAGGGATTTGGATAATGATGGGGAATGGTCAAGTTGGATCGTGCACGAATCCAACTCGATCCTCAGGTCTAAAAGGATAATAACTCACAGACCTAGTGCCCGTTTGACACAATGTCTATTGCGTTGAGACCCCAATGATGTTTCAGAACATAGAGATACAACTTTGTAGGACTTTATGGAATTTGAATTGTCGACTAGTAGCCTGAGGAGAGAACCCTCCCAGAGACGATAAAGTTTAGTGTGAGAATCCTATAGCTGGTTGTGATGATGTACAAGGATCCTGTGTGGGACTGACGATGTACTGATGATGTACTAAAATCTTGTGTGGGTCTGATGATGTACTTTTGATGTACTAGGATCCTTTTTGGGTCAGATGACATACTGACAGTGTGCTGGGATCATGTGTGGGTATGACAACGTATTAATGGTGTACTAGGATCATGTGTGGGTCTGACGACATACTGACGGTGTACAAGGATCCTATGTGGGTCTGAAGATGTACTAATGGGGTATTAGAATCCTGTGTGGGTATGACGATGTACTGATTTTGTACTAGGATCCTGTGTGGGTTTGACGATGTAGTGACATTGTACTAGGATCTTGTGTGGGTCTGACGATGTACTGACCATGTACTAGGATCATGTGTGGGTCTGACAACATACTAATGATGTACTAGGATCCTGTGTGGGTCTGACGGTGTATTAGGTTCATGTGTGGGTCTGACGAGGTACTGGGATATTGTGTGGGTCTGACGATGTACTATGATCTTTTATAGGTCTGATGATGATTTAGGATCCTTAGTGCGTCTACCTCTTAACAGAGTAAGAATATTCCGTAGTTACATCTAACATCTTTACTAATGTACCTAAGATATACCTTTTGTGAGCTAAGTCTGTACTTGTGTGGTAATTTCCCTTTGTGGTAATACCTTGGCGGTATTATTCTCTATGGCGTACCTATGTGGTACATAACATTGTGGTACTCCTTCCTTTGTGGGACAGTTGAGCTTGGGATTTTGAGTTGGACTTTGTGATTCCTCATTGTTGAGATGTACATACTTGATAACATAGGTTAATGTATGGGAATATACCTAAGTATGGTTTTCAGTTGATGTCATGCATTATGGTTTATCCTTGGGGAATTTTTTGAGACCTTGAGGGTCTTGGGGTCCTTAATGACTATTGTTATACTCAGCCCTACATGGGCTATGCCCACACCATGTTGTTTTTGGTGAAGACAACGAACAACGCTGACTGGGGACGAGGGTAGCTAGACAGGACGGCACCCAGAGGTGGACCATACGATGAATTGGTACACAGAGGAGACGAGCAGATATGGTGTGCTGAGGAGGCGATCTCTATATACCCTTCAAGTAGGAACCTTGGAGGATGACCCAGTAGCTATCTTTCTCTTTCTTCAGTTGTTTTGTATTTCAGTTGTACTTGTACCTTAACTGTTGGGCTGGTATTCTAGCCCCTATTACTTTCTGCACTCTTTTTTCTATAAAGTTTTACAAGAGTTTGTATCTCATTGTGTGCATGGTTACATGTGTTTATTTGTTATAAATGAAATGCCTTCCCGGTTATCGGGAATATGTCATTCGGTTCTAGTCACCATCCCCTAACCTATGGAAGGCGTGCTTGGGGTGGTCATAGTACGGGCCCCGGAGGATGGGTTGTGACACATTGGTATTAGAGGAGTTGGTTCTACCATAGAACATAGGTCTCTGATCTTTCTAAATTCAATAGTGTTAAGTGTAGTGAGTGTGGTTATCAGTTTAGGGAATTCAGTGTTGGTGTGGCATCTGACGTAGCCATACACCAGGACCCTGACGTCTGATTTCTGACTCTGTGCACGAAAACACTGTTTGCGTGTGGGTTTTCAAGAGACTTCTTTGTGAACACTTTGAGTTATCTCACCATGTATAAATTTTTGACCATGGATCACATGTTTTTTTAGAATTCCTCCAATCTGATAGCTAGTTTGTGTTTTTTATATAGTACTAACTGATAGAGCACTGAGCCATGAGGAATTGGTGCAAGGCCCTCTTCTAGTAGAGGCTCCAGTGGAGGCACCAGTGGTACCATTACCCGTTGGGCCACCAATTCCACCACCCCCAGCTGAAAAGGGTGCACGCCATTTGAGCGTGTTACATGTGTTCCAACACTAGAGGACACCGATTTTTAGTGGAGAGATAGAGCCACTTGAGGCTGAGGATTGGCTGGAGGCCGTAGTGAGAGTTTTCCAACTGGTAGGGACACCAGATGATCTCATGGTGATCCTTGCCTCTAGTCTTCTACAGGCAGCTGAGGCCTACTATCACAGTGCTTCGGAGATGATACGAGGTATAATATATGTCTACTCTACCTTGGCTACAGTACTTATAGACACATTTGCAAGTATTTCTTTTATTTCCACTGCCCTTTTTCGGAGCATAGAGATTCCGATGGAGATGTTGGCTCAATCGTTACAGCTATAGATTCTAATGGGAGTGGATTTGTTGATTACGCATCGGTGCTAGCAGTGTGAGATTTCTCTAGAAGGAGAGAGCTTCAGCTGGGATCTCCTATTAGAAGTGTTGATGCCTTACGACATCGTCTTGGGTATAAACTTTTTATTTATAGTACATGCTCAGATTGACTGTATTAGGCAAAAAATACGATTAGTCCGCATGGATGGAACCAGTTTTACCATCACAGGTGAGAAGGTAGCCCTTTTAGAACAATATAGACTTACCTGGAGGAGAGTTTAGTTGATCACTAATCGGATTTCGGGACATACCCTTGGATCGGTTGATGTATAGAGTCTAAGCTATCCTGTAGTGGTGGACCAGTATATGGATGTCTTCTTTGATGATGTTCTGGGTCTGCCTCCTCATAGAGAGGAGGAATTTTACATCGAATTGTACCATGGGACGACACCAATATCTACACCATTGAATTGGATGGATCTCGTAGAGCATCATGAGCTGTAGGTATATCAAGAAGACTTATAGGGGAAAGGGTTCTTTCGACACATTGTTTCTCCTTGGGAAGCCCTAAATTTGTTCGCCAAGAAGGCGGATGGTAGCATGACACTTTGTTTCTACAATCAGTTTCTGAACCAAGTGACCGTGAAGTACAAGTACACACTCCCAATGATGGACAGCTTCTTTGGTTATTTAAAGGGAGCATGGTGGTTCTTGAAGATTGATCTCAGATCAGGATATCACCAGCTCGGAGTGCGAGGCAAGGATGTGTAGAAGATGGATTTAAAATGTCGGTATGGCCATTACGAGTTCTTCGTTATTCTATTCAGCATAACCAATGCTCCAGTTGTTTTCATGGTACTCATGAACATGATCTTTCAGCCTTACCCTGATCTCTTTATGGTGGTCTTCACTTGTAAAATTCTAATCTACTCAGCTACTCAGGAGGAGCATGCCTATCATTTGCAGGTAGTACTGGACACACTCTGAGAGAACCAGATTTATGGTAATCTCTCAAAGTGATAGTTTTGGATATGAGAGGTACACTTTCTAGGATATTTCATCTCAAAGGATGGAGTTGCAGTGCATCCAGTGAATATTGAGGGTGTACTTTCTTGGGAGCCACCTAGGAGTGTGGTGGAGGTAAGGAGTTTCATGGGTTTGGCTGGATACTACCGGAGGTTTGTACGAGATTTCTCTATAGTTGTAGCAACTTTATCAGTGTTGAAAATGAAGGGGAAACCCTTCATGTGTTAGGAAAGATTCCAGTGGAATTTTTAGGACCTGAGGCAAAGGTTTACTAGTTCCCCCATCTTGAGGATTCTGGAGGAGGTTGTAGGGTACGTATTCTACTGCGACACATCAGGGACCATGCTCGGATGTGTCCTGATGCAGGAGTGAGCAGTGATCACATATGGTTCTCAAGATCTAAGACAACATTATCCGAACTACTGTAACACCCTCAAATGATAAAGGGTTAAATGGATAAATGACATGAATCATGTCAACAAGATGAACGTTCCTTTTCAAGAGCCTATCTGATTAGAACTCCATAGTTAGGCGTGCTTGTCCAAGAGTAGTGATCAGGATGGGTGACCTATTGGGATATTTCCCAGGGTGTGTGTGAGTAACGAAAAAGCATACTGGAAAAGACATGTGTTCACCTGTTGGGACTTTCATTAGTCAGATGGCTCGTTCAGGCATGTGGTTGGACCTTTGTGTGGGGTCCACGTGTCTGCGGGGCAACTGGTGGTACCTAACGGGCCAGGACTCGAAGGCCATGTTAAGCCGGGGTGTCTGTGCTATCACCAGAACCCAGTTGTTACATTATTATGGAAACCCTACTTTTTGTAACACAATTAAACATAATTTATTACATATACATCAGTTGATACATCATAGAAGATCGAGGGGTCTAGTATCTTTGGGGATTAGGATCTTTAGATAAAAACTTATAACATGAAATAAAATATCTTTATTGGAGACTTCCTTTAAATTACCACTATATTCCTTCATACTTAGCATTTCATGGGATAGCCTAAGGACATGCCTAAGAAAAGGGTGGGATATAAATCCCAATAAGGGAATAATCATGGAATAACATGAGGAATAAAACACATGTTAGACAATAGTCCTATCAATAGAGAACAAGAGAAGCATAAACATAAATTCATGATAAATCATGATAATCATAACATGGAAATGTGGAAACAACACTTAACATTGAATTACAACGAGCCAAGTCTAACTACACATGGAGCATGAGTAAACCCTCATTGCACATGAAGCACGTGTGAAACCTCTTTGAACTTGAAATATCATGAGTAAACACCCATTTCACATGATTTATAATGATATTATAATTTACCCAATTCATTATAGTGTTATCCTGGTGCACCCTTCATAAACATTTCATATCATGAAAAAGTGTGCCACATGGATAATAAAACATTGAATCCTTCAACATAATCTTTTATTACACAATAAAAAAATGTGGAATAAATACATGAAACACTTTAAATTGTAAGTAAATGTATATAATGGTTAATACACTTTATACAGAAAGAGGTATGGTATTCACTACACAATGACTTTGTCTTGGAAAATTGTTGTACAATTTCGGCAGCATAATGGCGTGACATAAGAAATCATAAAATTGGTTGATGAGAGAGAATGGGGTGTCACATCATATTTACATGACATGGACAGTAAGGGGGTAATATTGATACATGTACCAACAAATTTAATGGAATTTAGATCCATAATATATATATGTTCTAGTTGATCCTATGAGAAATCCTCCGGAATAGAAATGAAGTGTGCAGCCTTTCTAAGATGATCCACAACCACCATGATTACATTGTTGCCTTCGGATGTCTTCTAAATTCCGGTGAAAAATTCAATGGTGATGTTATCCCATTTCCATTCTGTGCTGGTCAATAGTTTCATCATACCCTTAGGCATCTGCCTCTTCGTCTTCCCATGTTGACACACTTGGCACTTTGATGTATATTCATAGATATCTTTCGTTATATTATCCCACCAATAATGATCTCGGATACCTCGATACATCTTTTTGTTTCCTGGGTGAAGAGGGAAATTTGATCTATATGCATTATCCAAAAGTTCCTTCTTCAACACTAGACTTGATGGAACACATAGTCTTTTCCCAAATCTCAAAATTCCTTCTTCATTAACCCTATAATCCGAGGACTTCCCTTCTCTGATAGCTTCCATTTTTTCTTTAATTCCCACATAATCCTTTTGATAATCCTTTAACATTTCCAAAAGTGACTGTTGAGCAATCATTTGTGAAATTATTGATGATGTAACCTTCTATATGATTCCTATGTCCATATTCATCAAATCAAAGAAGATTGGATCATTTTCAATTCTCATCAATTATTGAATATCTTGGTCCTTTCTATATAGGGCATCTGGCACCGTGTTAGATTTCCCATAGTGGTAATGGATTGAGCATTCATAGTATTTGATCAACTATAACCATCTTCATTGGCTCATGATGAACTCTATTTATGTAAATTTATACATGAGGCTTTTGTGGTCCTTATATATTGCACACTTCTCCCTAAAGAGATAATGTTGTCAAATTTTCAAAGAGAGGATCACTACAGCCAACTCGAAATCAAGTGTTTGATAATTCTATTCATGAGTATTCAATTACCTTGATGCATAGGCAATGACGTTGTCATTTTTCATCAACACACATCCTAGGACCTTCTACAAAGAATCACTGAATACCACAAAATGTTCTCCACTTGTGTGTAAAGTTAGAACGAGTGCAGTGATAATCCATATTTTCAACTCCTTGAAGATTTCACTACATTAATCACACAAATAAAACATTACTCCCTTCTATGTTATCTTGGTAAGAGGGTTGGAAAATCGTATGAAATTTATCACAAATCATCAATAATATCTAGATAACCCCAAGTAGCTATGGATATCTATTACTGATGTTGGCCTTGGCCATCCCTCAATTGCATCTATTTTGGAGGGATCCACAGATATCCCATTGCTTATGATGATATGGCCTAATAATGAGATCTCTTACAACCAAAACTCCAACTTGATATACTTTTCATAGGTATTCTCCTTCGGTAAGGTCTCTAGTACAGTTTGTAGATGCTCCTCATGATCCTCCTTGATTTTTGAGTATATCAGAATATCAACTAAAAAGACTACCAAAAATTTCTCAAGGTAATCTCTAAAGACTCTATTCATCAATTCAATGAAGATTATTGGATCATTAGTGAGTTAGAAATGAATTAATATGAATTCATAGTGCCTATATCCTGTATGAAAAGCAGTCTTGGGGATATCTTCCTTCTTCAACTTTACTTGATAATATCCTGACCAGAAATCCACCATGGAGAAGTATTATGCTCCACACAAGTGATTTAACAAGTCATAAATTCAAGGGAGAGGATACATATTCATTATCGTGATTTTTTTATGCTCACAATAATTCATGCAAATGCGCATTGCCCCATCCTTCTTCTTAATGAAGAGGACTGGTGCACCCCATAGTGAAGCGCATGGGCATAAATATCCATCATCCAGATTCTCTTGTAGTTTTTTCTTCAGCTCCTCAAGATCCACAAAACCATTCTATATGGAGTCATGGATATTGGCAATTCCCCAGGAATAAGATCAATTGATAATTCAATATCTCGTCCAGCAGGAAGACCAGGAAATTCCTTGGGAAACAATTCAGTGAATTCCCTCACAATAGGAATGTCTTCTAGGATGGTAGTCTCCTTAGACTCAATCATCTGAACTGGATATGCATGCTCATAATGTAGTAATATCCATGTTTTAGATGATGGATCTAAAGAAGGTTCATCTACCTCCTTGAACTTGTAAGGAATCGAGGGTCGATTCTCCACATGGAGAGTGATTTCCCTCTCCTGGAAATTTACGTTGGCACTATATAAGGAAAGCCAATTCATGCCAAGAATTATATCAAATTCCACCAGAGGGAGTATGATGAAGTTTTCTGGGAAGTTTAATCCATATATTATGATAGGGGAGGAGTTATATTCTTGGGATTCAATAATTTCCCCATTTTCCATTCTCACCGAAATCTTCACATCCATGATTTGTGGTGGTTCTAGGATTGTTATACTAAACTTTTTAGATATAAAATAATGTGTAGAACCTGAATCAAAAAGTACGTTCTCTATTCATGAATAAATAACTACGGTACATATCGCCACATCATTTTCGGGGTTCACAACAATAGTAGTGATGGAAAAATTCTTTCCATTGCCACCTTGGAGGTTTTTGGTTGCCTCCAAAAACCTATGGCATAGGGAACTAATTTGAAAGATGCCTTGGTTCATTATAGTTGTAGCAATGAACCACATGTAGATGTTAGAATAGAGTATTCCTCTCCTCTTTCATTGTTACAGGTCTTTCATACCGACAGTTTATAGCCATGTGCTATTCTCTTTACCACCTAATGCATTTCCTCATCCACTTCCAGTAGTTTTTGGGGTGCTTCTTTCCACACCATTGGCATGTGGGGTGCTAGATCTTCTTAGCACCATTGTATTTATCCAGCAGAATACCAACATTGAAGTCCACCTTATTCTTCTTATCCTTATGATACCCCTAAAATTGTCTGATCTCCATTTCAACCTTAAGGGTACATCAGAAAATTTCCGCATAGCTGTTGAAGACAGCCATCGGCAGTGCATTCCACAAGCTAGGTTTCAACCCACCAAAAAAGTAGTCATACTTGCATTCGGGGATAACGACAAAGCAAGAGGCGTAACATGAATTCCGTGTAAAGTTCTCCCTACACTCTATGATAGATTCATCATCTTTTTTATTGAGAGAAAGGAAGTCCCTTTCCATCTTATGTTGGAGGGTGCGTGGAAAATATTTATCAACAAACATCTTCTAGAAATTATTCCATTCCAACACCTCAATATCCTCCTCAGGCTTCATATTTTTAATCAATGACCACCATTGATCATCTTCACCCTCTATATGATAAGAATCTTATAGAACCTTCTATTGTTAAATACATTGAAGGATGGAGAAGATCTTTTCAATGGAGTTGATCCATTATAATGAAATTAAGGGATCAGATGATCCATAAAAAGTAGGAGGCCTTTGTCTCATGAAGCTCTTGATAGCAACATGTTATTTCATCAAGTGGGTTGAACATTCCTCTTGGCCCATGTTTCTATTCAAATTTTGAGGTATCTAAGAGAGAATCCTGACAATGTTTGTGATTCCTTCTCCTATTGGATTGGGCATCTCATTAGTACAGTCATCACATTGATCTTCACACTGGTAGTTAGCCCGAGTCCTCCTATTAACTACCATTGGCTGGAATAAAAGTAAAGTTAGGGGTAACACATAAAGGGTAATACAAGGAAAAAACTGATAACATATTAATAACTTTTATTTCCATAACAGATGAATCTATTGTCTTCAGTATATGCCATTCATAATCTTCATTCTAAGATATATTCATAGAGAATTTTCTAAGTCCCTAAATAATGGTTCATACTAAGCTTGTAAATTTATCAAATCATATCCCTAGATATTTTTGTAACCAATAGTACAGAAAGGCCCATTTTAGTGCACCAGTTCCTGTTTGAGTCTAGCACAAAGTGGTTTTTTCAGATTTTACCCCTCAAATACATCAATGCCAGAGCTGCCTCTACCAAATCATATCCAGACAGGGATGTATTTGCTTGATAAACCACTTACTAAATACTCACAAATAATTAGGGATTTTTTTATTATACTTATTATTGTATATAAGGATTTACTAGGGTTTTCTAATCCTAATACCAAAAATAACTAAAACTATCCTCTTATACGGACTATGACAACCATACTTTTTATTACACAATTAAACATAATTTATTTCATAATTATGACTTCATACAACATTGAGGATCGAGAGGTCTAGTGTATTTAGGGATTAGGGTCATTACATAACAACTTAGAACATGAAATACAACATCTTTATTGAAAACATCCTTTACATGACCACTACATTCCCTCATACATAGTATTGCATTAGATGACCTGAGGACATGCATAAGAAAAGGGTGATCTATAAAGCCCAGTAAGGGAATAATCATGGAATAACATTAGAAATACAATAAATGTTAGACAATAGGAATATCAATAGAACACAAGATTATCATAAACATAAAGTTATGATAAATCATGATAATCATAACATGGAAATGGGGAAACAACACTTAACATGGAATTTGACTGAGCCAAGGCTCTCTTTACATAAATCATGAGTAAACCCTCATTGAACATGAAACATGATTAAACCTCAGTTTCACTTGAATTATCATCATTAAACACCCATTTCACATGATGTATCCTGATTCTATACTTTACCCAATTCATTGAAGCACTATCCGGGCGCACCCTTCTTAAACATTTCATTTCATGCATAAGTGTGCCAAATGGATCATAAAACATTGAATCATTCAACAAAATATTTTATTCCATGATAAAATAATGTGTAATACACACACGAGACTCTTTAAAAAATAATTAATTGTTCTTTTAGATGAATACACATTGATAAAGAAATGGGCATGGTATTCACTACACAATGACTTTGTCTTGGAAAAGTGCGGCGCAATTTCAGCAGCATAATGACTTGACATAAGAACTCATAAAAATGGCTGATGAGAGGGAAAGGGGTGTCTCTTAATATTTACATGACATGGAAACTAAGGGGGTCATATAGATATATTTCCCACCAAATGTAATGTAATTTAGAATCAGGATACAAAATAATTTATTGAATGTAAATGAGGGGAGATAAATTATTTTCGAAATTATGGCATAGTAACAGGTGTACATGGGAGGCATTTATTGATAGAGAAATGGGTATCCAATCATAAAAACATAAATAAGGCAGTATGGGGGTGGTGAAAACACATACCCCAACTTTTATAATTGAAATTAACAGGGCATAACAATTTAATGAATATTGGACAAAAATGATAAGGAAGAAAACCCCTTACTTGGAAGTGTGCTTCCCAAGGCTTGAGAGAGGCTTGAGAGAGACATCCTGGGAGCTTGGTGAACAATTGGAGGATTTTAGAGAGAGGATTTCAGAGGTTGGACGAATTCCAAAGGCTTTGAGTGAGGAGGAATTGGGATCTTGGGTGGGTTTATATTGGAAAGGTTAGGGAATTATTTATTATTTAGGTTTGGGACACCTCACATTAATCTAATCCAAACCACAAACCACCCCATGGTTTTTTCCCATGGGCTTAGGAAAAGGGAATTGGAAAATATTATTTTATAAATCTAAAGTCCTAACTTCTTAAAATAATGGGGTTTCTTATGTGGAGTTGAGTCACACTCCCAAAGGAAATAATTTAAAAATACAAAATGTTTAATAAGTCTTCAAAGGTCCACTAGAGCATTATAAAATAAATCAAACAAACCCAAAATAACATTATTTCAAAGGTAAACCATATATTAAACGAACGTAATGTTTATAGTATTTTATTACTTCACTATTGGTTCATTATGATGTCATAAAATCCAATATATATTTAAACGATATTTAATTTTTACCCCAAAATTTGACTATCTCTGAAGATTATGAAAAATTCACCGTTGGATAATTTTGAAGTCTTGATTCCAAAAATAGAATTAATTTTATCTAATTAATTTTCTAAATGTGTTAATTATTACTTTTAAAATAAAAAATTTCTTTTATCGAAAATTCATTGGTTTTGACAAAAATGGATTTCTAACCTTAATAAAAATTAAAATTGAATTCATAAAATTATACAATCATTTATATTTTATATATATTAGTTTAATTATAGTACTGAAATTTTATTAAATTATTATTTTGATATAAAAATCCCTTAATTCATTAAAATATATTTCTTAGTTGAACATTAACTAAAAATACTATATGTTCTTTAAAAACTATTTACAAGGTAAAAATAATAAAATGAAAGTATATTAATTCTTATAAAAAAATAATGTACATAACCATTATACCAGGGTCATGTTATATCACCCCTTATAACACCCACCTAATAGTGAAGAGTAAGGTGTGTGACAGTGAAAGTCTCTTGGGGTGGCTCGGATAACATTGCTCGGGTGGTAATCTCTATCAACATCCACTTCTCTCATAGGAAGTCCCACTTGAGCTTAACATAATCATTCTTGGCTTGGGCTTGGTCATCAGTAAAGCCCAAAGATGAAACCCCCTATCCAAGCTCTAACAAATGGGCTTCATATGGGGCATGTCTACAGGATGAGGCCATTACTTCCATTGTCTGAGTAACAAAGATTTGTTAAAGCCCTATATTTATCCATATCATATCATCACTGTTCAAGGGATATATTAGCAATAGTCACAATTCATAATGGTTTTTTAAAATCCAAAAACATAAAACCAAAGAATATGAAATTTTATATAAAAAGTTTACATTAAGTGACATTTAATTAGATCAAGATGGATTTACATTAATTAATGTTTGGGTCATTACAACTACGCTACCCATGACCTAGAATTAGCAACAGTGGTCTTAACCATGATGATGTGGAGACATTACTCGATGGGTGAGCATTTTACAGTGTAATCTAATAACAATAGTCTCAGGTATATCTTCTCTGAGAGGGACATGTCCCTGAGATAGAGATGTTGGCATGAGTTCCTCCAGGACTATGACTTCGAGATAGTCAAAACTCATGGGAAGGGGAACGTTTTAGTAGATGCACTCAGCAAGAGATCTAGTATATAGATACTAGGTGAGGTTACAGAGAAGTTGGCCACTTTGCAGATATCCTTTGTGGATCAGTATGTAGCATCTTTTCTCCAATCTCTTACAGTTACACCCCCACTTCTTCAGTGAGTCAGGTAGGCGTAGCATGTGTACACTGACTGCGAGGCTCGACATGCTCAGATATCCATAGGATAAGCTCTTGAGGGATTTTCTGAAGGTGGGGAGCATGTCATTCTCTTCATTGGACGTATCATGGTACCAGTGTTGCTTCAGGAGTAACTTTTTATGGTGTTCCACACATCCCCTCTTGTGGTACATCCAAGAGTGGCGAAGATGTACCAGGATCTTCGAAGACTGCACTAGTGGCTGAGAATGAAGAAAGAAGTAGTAGAGTTTGTCTCTCGGTGCCTCACTTGTCAGCAAGTAAAGGTGGGGCATCATGTACCAGAAGGCTTTGTTTAACCTTTAGTGGTACCTGAGTAAAAATGGTATGGGATATCCATGGACATCGTGACAGTACTTCCACGTACATCTAGAGGTAATGATTCTATCTGGGTGATCATCGACAGACTCACCATGTCGGCCCACTTCCTACCGATTAGAGAGAAAGGATCAGTAGAGAGCTTCGGACTCCACTATGTGCATGAGATTGTGCGGCTACATGAAGTACCCTCGATGATTATTTACGAATGTGATACATGTTTCACATCCTAGTTATGGAAGGGGTTGTAGGAGGCTTTTGGGACGTAGCTTCTTTTGAGAACTACCTTCCATCCTCAGACAGAAGGCCATACTGAGCAGACCATTCAGACCCTTGTGTACATGTAGTGTTCTTGCATCCTTGACTTCAGTCACAGCTGGGAGGATCACTTTCCATTGGTGGAGTTTGTGTATAATAACATCTTTCACTCAACCATTAGGATGACACGTTTTGAGGCGTTATACGTATGACCTTGAAGATCACATTTTTGATGGACTGACCCAGGTGAGTCAGCCCTCATGAGACCAAAGATGGTACAAGCTACCACAGAGAAAGTGCAGACCATCCCAAAGTGGATGAAGGATACAGAGAGCTGGCATACGTCTTATGCCTACAGGAGATGGACCTCTGGAGTTCGAGGATGTAGACCATGTCTTTCAACGTGTCTCACCACGACGAAGTTTACATAGATTTGGTCGAGGAGGAAAGTTATCTCTGAGGTTCATTGGACCCTTATAGGTCCTCAGCAGAGTTGGAGAGGTGGCTTACATCTTATCACTTCCCCCTAAGTTTCACTAGGTTCATGACAACTTCCACATATCATAACTATAGAGATATGTGCATGACCCTTCTCACATCATCGACCACAGCGAGATGGACGTTAGAAACGGGGGGACTTTTACGGAGGTTATAGTAGAGATTGGTGATTGATGGGAGTGGGTTATTTGTGTGAGATCGATACCTCTAGTGCACGTTCGCTGGTAGCACAGGAACCACTATGAGAGCACATGGGAGCGGGAGGCATAGATTCATGCTCAGTACCCCCACTTGTTTTCCTAGTTTTACGATGTCGATTTTAGAGATGCAAAGATCTGCGGTGGGGAGAATATAAAGACCTAGAATTTCCATGTAATTTTTTTTAATTATATGGAAATTTTATGAGTCTGTGATAAATTATGGCGCATGATTTTGAGGCCCAGAATGCCCGAAATGAATTTTTGAGCATATTTTTTAGTACATTTTGTAAACGTGTGAGCGGGTTTTTGTAACTTTTGAACTTGTTATATGAATTGAAATCCAAAGACACCGTTGAACTCACAATGCCAGTATTCTCTTAAGTATACTTTCACCTCGATGGTAGTTAGTTGAGGGAGGAAGTTAGTTTTTGTGTTTTTCATTTAAGAATAAAATAAAATAAAAATGCTTAATATTTTTATTTATGGAACCCTCCCACATGTAGGTTATGGTGGTGGGGACCACCCGAGACTAAAACCCCCATTTTGAATTTAAGGGTGGGGACAAAAGAAACCTCGTAAACTCCCTCTTTAATATGGGGATAACTCTTGGACTTCTTTCCATCATTTAATTATTGAACAACCCATTTATGTTTTGTAGCCAAAAAAAATTAATGATGGCAATTTAATTTGTTCCAAAAATTAAACTGTTAAAACATATATTATTAGAACCTCATTCATTCGGATGGAATTGGGGGAATGTATTGGCAAGAGGAGAGCATTTGGAAGATTATTCTCCCTATTTCCACTCTAGAATTGGGGATGACCTCGTTGATTGAAGGTTCAAACATTCCAATCGGTTTCTAATGGGTTTGTTCATAGAACTGAAAACATCCAATTATTCCATATCCATTTGGACCTACTTTCCAAAGGTAAGTGATCATTAGTTGTGCATAATGAAGCTTAGTAATTTTCATTGGTCGAAAGGATCGGAGGTCAGACTCATCATACATTTTTAGGGGAATTATTGTCTACTCCGGGACTCTCTTTATAGATTTAAGTTATGTTCATGAATCCGTATTACATTACCAAGTATAAAATGAGATTTCCATTAGTCTGAAAATTAATAATTGATATTTACGGAATTCAGAGAATCGTTTATATGTATTCTAGGTTCTTCATAGATGAAGAATCATCTTTATTTGTTAGATATTATTAGTTGATGGTATCCTTAAAAATACATAAAAATTATCTTGGTCATTATGATGAACATACTGTTTTAAAATCCACTCAATGTGGCACTTGAAGTTTATTTTCATTCTGGAGGACATGGACTATTTTAATGTTGAGATCGTACTCGCTGATGGGATACCTAGGTTTCCATTGTTTTAGAAATGGAATCAGAACCCACATAGTTCGAGTAAGGGGGTATGATGTTTATGCATGATTGATGGATCATGGAAGATGTCATGATTAATTTTACACTCTAATCTCACGTGAGTCATTCTCGGTGTGAGAAACAATAGGTATCAGTGAAACCAGAAAATTTTCACCATGAAAGATGCAATGATGTGGGGCTTATGTGTGTTTGACTGCCCAAAATAAATGAGGATTAAGATTTAATTCAGGGAGAAAATCTATGAACAGGGTCCATAAAGGTATATGTGCTTCATGGAGATTTGGATACTCTAATATTGGGGCTTACTCCTAAAGAGGATGCCCTAGTTATGAGGAGACTTATGATTGTCTTTTACTCCTGAAAAGGAAGCCCAGATCAAAAGAAATTAAGACTAGGGATTACTCCTGAAAAGGAGGCCTAGGTTAAAGGGATTTGAAAAATAAAGGGACATGGTGTTTACTCCTAAGGAGGAGGACCATATTTGAGACTGGGGATTACTCCTGAAATGGAGGCCCATATTTGAGATTAATGATTGAGGCTTACTCTTGAAGAGGATGCCCATATTTGAGACTGGGGCTTACTCCTGAAAAGGAGGCCCATATTTGAGATTAAATTTTGGGGCTTACTCCTGAAAAGGTTGCCTATATTTGAGACTGGGGCTTACTCTTGAAAAGGAGGCCCATATTTGAGATTAAGGATTGGGGATTACTCCTGAAAAGGATGCCCATATTTAGTACTGGGGCTTATTCCTGAAAAGGAGGCCCAGGTTAATGGAATTATGGTTTGGGGCTTACTCCTGAGGAGGATGCCCATAATTTGGGGAACTATGACTCAGGCTTACTCCTAAAAAGGAGGCCCAGCTTAAGGGATCTGGGGCTTACTCCTGAAAAGGAGGCCCATATTTGGGAACTTTACAACTGGGGCTTACTCCTAAGGAGGATGCCCAGATTAGAGGACTTGGTGCCTATTCTTAAAGATGATTCCTATAGTAATGATAGTTTGGAATGTGGAGTACCCATGAAAAGGAGGCCCAAGCTAAGGATTCTCTCTTCTTAAAGGATGATGTTTAATGAAAGAAATCTCAATCTTTAGTGACATAAAGATGTGTAAATCACTAGATTTTGAGAGATGTTCCTCGGAGTTCCTTTCAGATAAGGAAGCCAATTTAAGAAATCATACCATAAATGGCTTTGAAGAGTGTCATGAAGACTGAATTTTGAAAAGCAGAGGTGGAATGGAATAAGAGGGGTGCAATGGGTAGGAAAGAAACCCAAAAAGGTAGGGGTGCGCAAGTCCTGGCAGGTGCACAGGTACTGCGTGGGCATGCAAGTCTTGGGCGCGTAGGTATACCTGCGCGACACATGGGTACTTGCATGATTTTCAGCCCTTAGAGTAATATTTGGGTGATCCTTTATCAAAGCCTTTAGAATCATCCCTAGAGGCTTTCCAGAAGATGGCACGCAAGTTATGGTGAAGTAGTAGGGAGGCATTCAAGTGTGTTCATTTACCTTAAGGGTAAAACACTTAGGCACACAAGTGTTAGTGAATTATAACATTTATACCTCACTCTTCCTGTTTAGACATTCCATCCTAGGTAAATAAATAACATAGAAGTGTTCGGAAGACCTGAAGAAGAGACTTGAGCATTCAGAGCTTTGTATCTGAATTCTGGAAAAATTCCTCCCGAAATGGGGGGCCCACCATTTGTATTTATAGTCTGGAGAAGACCCTGGGTGTTTATCATCTAGGGCGCGTAACTGACTTGCACGACCAACATCGGCCCCCAAGTGTACTTGATCTACCATTGTGGCATGGAATTATACTTTCACGACCATTGTAGAACATGCATGACCCTTGTGTAATGTTCTTATTATTCATTCCTTTTTCAATTTATGATATTTTTCCAAAGGTTGAATCACTTTGAGCTCTGATATTCTTCTTTTCCAATCTTTAGATTCTATGATGAAAGGAACATCAACAAAAGTCCCCCCTCAGAGTTGGATCCAAACAAATGAGAATTTGACTCTAAGAAAAAAAGGAGAAACTAGGGGTCATTGTGGTTATTGGAAGTTTAAAGTCATGCATATCAGACATAAAAAGGATAATGTTTTATGGTCGAATTGCTTTGACCAAATGGATTAAAATTGACTCAATTCCTTGACAATTTATCTGAAAACATATTACCATACTCATGTATGAGGGAAAATATATAAACTGTGACTTAAGAATATTTGAATCTAAGGAATGATATGAAAAATAGCTAAAAGTCATTTGAAGAAGTAGTTTCCATGAATGAAGTTACCATAATTTTAACAAACCCTTTAGGGGTTGAATTATGCAGGGCCACCTAAGGGCTTTGGATGCATAGTCAAATAAATAGTATCCTTTGGCTAACAAGTCTGTTATGTAGACTGTTTATGCAAGGCCGCCTAAGGTAATGTGCGGCATAGTCAGGAAAAAGAACTCTCAGAAATTTACTTTCCTAGTGCTAAAAATCCAGTGAATGTTTATGAAGATTCAAATTTTCTGAAGTATAGAGTTTTCTGTATGGAAAGAGGTACTTGAATATCGAGAAGATATTTCCAAACAATATTATCGTAGAACTGGATGAATATCACTCCTATGATGTTCTTACCCAAACGTAGGGAAAGGGAATATAAACCATAGACTTGAATACTTTCAGATGATGAGAAAGGATAGGGGACAAGTATGTTAAGGAAGGCTATTTTTATAGATCCCAACATATTTTCATTAAGACAAATAAGGTAAAGATAAGCTTTCTTCCCAAGAATGAAGTTACTAGTATTTAACAAACCTGTTAGAGGGTTGAATTATGCATGGACACCTAAGGGAATTGACTGCATAGTCAAATAATATCATCTTTTGGCTAACAAGTCTGTTATGTAGACTGTTTTTGCAAGGCCACCTAACGGAATGTGCTGCATGATCAGGCAAAAGAACTCTCAGAATTTCAGGCCTTTTGTGATTAGAAGATATGAAAATGGTTATAAAGATCTGAAAATATTTAAGTTTAGGATTATGACACATAAAGATGTGTATTTTTTAATGTATGTAGAGATAAATCAATGTTAACCATAATCATGCTGTGGCTGGGTCCTGAATGGAAATTTTGGACTTCACTATGTATCTAATAAGGATGGGAATCAAGCCATACGTAGTTCTTGAACTACATTTTAATGTCGTGTGGGACAAAAGGATTGGAGATCTTAGTTTAGGGTCATAGAGCTTGGACCATTATAAGAAATACACAGTGTGTGTTTTCATGGGGACTTTTCATCCAAGGGAATGAAAGTGGAATTTGGGGTTCGGCCCAAAAGACTTGTGGCTGGATTCGAGGGACACTCGAATTTTCCTACGTATCCCATAAGGATGGGAATCAATCCCACGTAGTTCTAGAAATACCCTCTTTACAAATTTGGTTTATACATGTGAACGGTGAAAGGGGACATTAGTGCAATGATGGTTTAACCCAAGATAAAAGGTCTGGGAATTGCCATATATGTACGTAGTCTTTGGAATGAAACATGATTGAAAAATAAATGTAAATAATGGTTCCATCTCAGGTGAGGGTGTCAAATAATATTGTAGTTTTATTGTCGTACATGACAAAAAGTGTTGTACAGTTTAACATCATATAGCAAGGACGAAAGTGAACCAATGTAAAGATATTGATTCTAGGGCGGTTTAATAAATCAACATCATATGAGATAGAGGTTAACTGATGTGAAGAGATTTGTTTTGGGCTTGAACCTTGGGAGGTTTCCTACGTACCCAGCCTGGAAGGAAAAGATCAAATTCTGCGTAGTTCAATTAAAGAATGAATTAATGATCAAGTTGTTCTTGGGGACAACGACCTAAAAAATGATGTTGGATGTTACACGTTGTTAGCGGCCCAGAGAGGGTGTTATGGTTGAAGTTTTCTCTAAGATCATGTGAGTCATACTCGGTGTGAGAAACAATAGGTAACAACAACCTTAATGATGCACAGTTTAATTTCATGTAGGATATATAAAGGGACTATATAGTTTAAAGTCTTGTAGTTAGGACTATAAGTGATGCACAATTTAGTGTCATGTAGCAGGGACAAAGTATAGTTGAATGTCATGTAGGATGTATCAAAGGACTTTTTGTATAGTTTAGTGTCATGTAGTTAGGACTATAGGGATAACACAGTTTAATGTCATGTTGGACAAAAAAGAGGACTGTGCAGTTTACTGTCATGTAGTAAGGACAAAAGTGTACACCATTTAACGTCATGGTGGATGAATTAGGGAACTTTTTCCCAGTTTAACATCTTGTGGGATGAAAAAGGGACAATACAGTTTAGCGTTAGGATGGACGTAAGTGCCAATAGTTTAAGGTCATATGTATGGACTGTGGATGATGTAGTTTAACTTCATGCTGGACGTAGGGGACATGCAAATAGTTTAAAGTCGTATGCATGGACCATAGTTTATGTAGTTTAACATCTTTCCGGACGTAAAGGACTTTTATACAGTTTGGCATCATGTAATTCAGATGTCACAGTTTAGTGTCATGTTGGACGATAGTACAAATAGTTTAAGGTCATATGTATGGACCATTGCTGTATAGTTTAACGTCATCTAGCAAGGACAATGAGGGGGACACCATTTAATGTCATGTTGGACGTATATGCAAATATTTTAGGGTCATATGCATGGACCGTTGGTTATGCAGTTTAACGTCTTGCTGGATGGTGGTTCAGTTTAAGGTCATATCAGACCAATGATGATATATTTTGTGTTTATACAAAATACTTCTTCAAAAATATGGCATTGGTTGGAGTAGTGATGAGTTCTCCATCCATCGAGATTAATGAAAAAACTCTGTTGGAGTAGACCCTATGTATTGAGTAAGGTCTTTCCCATTTTGGCTCAAGATTGGGAGGTTTTCATTCCTGGTATCATTAGAGTTCTGAGATCTAATACCAATTCTCCCAGAGTGAATGAATGAAGATGAACTTTTTTGTTAAAAGCTCGTGCTATTCAATTCTGACAGACTTCCAAGTGGTGCAAAGTACACAATCTTTTCTCATCTAACAGTTCCAATTCATTCAATCGCTTTAGATATTTCTCATCTGTAGATGACTGATCACAAATTGCTACTATGAGTAAAGGCAATTGAACTTCAATGGGCAAGATGGCTTCCGTTCCATATACCAGTGAATATGAAGTTGACCGAGTTGTAGTGCGGGTGGTAGTCCGATAAGCCCATAAAGAATGAAAGTGTTTTTTAGGCCATGATTTATTATCTTTATCCACCATATTTTTTAGTATATTTGATAGAGTCTTATTGATGTATTCTATTTGGCCATTGGCCACTGCATGATACCGAGATGAATGGTTGGATTTGATGTTCTATTCTTGATACAATTTCTTCACCTCAAATGAACAGAAGTTGGTGCCATTGTCCATCAATATGGTATGTGGGACACCAAATATGGTAATTATGTTAGACTTTATGAAGCTAACAATGCATTTAGAACTGAATTCCTTGAGAGGTATTAGCTCTGCCCATTTAGAAAAGAAATCAGTAGTAGTAAGAATATACTTAAACTGCTTGGTTGTAGCTGAAGGGTATGGTCCCACCACATCCATTCCCCATGTGGAAAATGGCCACGAGTATTTAGTTGTATGAAGCAACTATGGAGGTTGATGAATGAAGTTTGCATGTACTTGGAATGAATGACACTTCTTTGGGAAATCAACACAATCTTGTATCATTGAAGGACAAAAGTATCCAAGCCTTTGAATCTGATCAGAAAGACTATGTCCAAACTGGTGGGCACCACAGATTCTTGCATGCACTTCTTTCATGACAGCCATAGTCTCTTCACCATCAATGCATCTAAAGAGAACTCTATCACAACTAAATTTGTAGAGAATTTTATCTAGGTGATCTGGGCTATCATAAAGAGTAAAATTGACCACACGTCGCCAGATTTGTTCTTTCCCAGCTCTATCAGGAGGAAGTGTTCCATTTTTGAAGGTATTACCTGGTAGGTGACATCCATCCTGTAGTATGACTATACGGTTCAGGAATGGGACTAATTTCATTAATTTCCTCTGTTCTAATTCAAACATAATGTGAAATTGAATGAAGGTGGGCAATACAGATGGTGGTCTCGTCCCGATTTCGATCTTCCAGAGTTGTGGCTATATTAGCCTGTGCATCAGCTTGAGCATTTTGTGATCACGGGGCATAAGAAAATGTCAGTTTTGAAGGGAATTCTTCCATTAACTATCTGATGTAATCATACAAATGGATTACTTCTTCTTTTTCAATGGCATAATCTCTATTTACTTGTTTGATTACCATGTCTGAATCACCTTTCACCTTTAAGTGATTCACTTGTGCTTGAAGCACCAATTCTAAGCCTACGATTAGAGCATGGTATTCTGCTTCATTTTTGGTACCACCTTTCCATAATAAGAAGAAATAAGGTAACACTACATTTTCTAGAGAAATGATCACAGTTCCTAAGCCAACTTTTTTGAATTTAGTATTTTAATTTTCCTCCCTATTGGACTTCTGGAAGCACCATCAAAATACATTTCCCATGCCTGAGGACTTTCCTGAATAGAGAATATTTCCTCATCAGGGAGTTTAATATCTAAAGATATTTCTTCCACTGAAGGGTGTTCCGCCAGGAAATTAGCCAGAGCTTGGCCCTTTATTACCTTTTGAGACACATACCGAATATCGAATTGCTACAAAATAACTGCCCACCTTTCCAGACGTCATGTATGCATTGGAAGACTAAGGATGAAATTGAGCGGGTTATTGCAAGATACCAATTGGACCTCATGATGTTGCAGGTAGTGTCTCAACTTCTTAACTGCAATGATTAATTCCATGTTTCACTTCTCAATACCTGAATACTGGGTTTCTGCTTCATGCATAGTCTGACTGAGGTAGTAGAGGTTGTTTTCTTTACGAGCATCATTCTTATGAGCAAGAAAGGCACCCAATGATCGCACTAAAGCTGTCACGTAGAGGATAAGTGGTCTTCCTTCAATAGGTGGCATGAGTACCGGCAGAATCAAGAGGTATTTCTTTGGAATATCGAATACTTCTTGAAATTATTGAATCCACTGGTAAGTGACTCCATTATTCATAAATTTGGTGAAGGGTAAACTTTTTCCTGCCAAATTGCCGATGAAACACCGAATATAGGCTAAGTGTCCTTGAAGTCCTCTTAATTATTTCAAATTTTGAGGAGGTGACATACCATGGATTGACTTTTTCTTCTAAGGATCGACTTCAATACCATGATGGCGTAAAATAAAGCCAATAAATTTTCCTGAGGTAACCCCAAGAGCACATTTTATGGGGTTCATCTTCAAATTATGTTGTCAAAGCTTGCGGAATTTGACTTCCAAATCAGCCAAGTGATTAAAATATTGTTTGGATTTGACCACCAAATCGTCCACATATCATTCAATAAACATCCCTAAAAAGGGTTTGAAGATACGATGCATGGCATGCTGATATGTTTGACCTTAATTCTTTAAGACAAAGGGCATTACCCGGTAGCAAAACGCATCCTGAGGGCCTCTGAAGGCTGTGGATTCCTCATCTTCTGGGGACATTTGGATTTGATTATATCCAAAATATCCATCCATGAAGGAAAGTGCTTCATAGCTAGCTTTTGCATCAATTAAAAGTTCTGTAATCGGAACTGGGAAATCATCCTTAGGACAATGACAATTAAGATCTCTGAAATTGATGCAGACTCTAATTTGTCCGTTATTCTTCTTTACAGGGACAATATTATCCAACCACATGGGATATTGAACTTCTCTGACGAAGTTATCTTTGATAAGATTATCCACCTCAGCATCAATTTTGGAAGCATAAGTTGGGTGTGTTCTTCTTGCGTCCTGCTTAAATCCTCAATGTTCTTCTGGTAAACCCAAATGATGAGTAGAAACATCAGGATCAAGCCCAGGAATCACTGTATTGTTCGAAGAAAATATGTCTCGATTTTTCTTTTAAAAAGGAAATATTCATATCTTGTTTTTCAAGAGTCCTGGCCGCACTGATTAAAGTGGGGAATGGATCTTCTTTTATACCATGATTTATTTCTCTGAGTTCATCCACGGTGGTAGAGATACCCTCTTCAAATGCTGGAGGAGCATCTCTTAGATATTCCTCTTGTTTTTCAACATGTGTTATTTCTTCTGTTTCTACTTGCATAGTAGATAATGAAGCATACTTTTCATGATCAGAAGAGATGTCAAAATTTGAACATCTTGAAGAAGAAGCTTCCATTTCTGACCCAATTGATAATGAAGGGTCTTCCTTGGGAAATAAGGAGGAGATGATGGATTGGGAATCGACATCATTGTTCACCTCTGATGTTGCTATAACTTTTTTTGGCCTGATTAGCGAAATATAGACTTGCTGGATTTCAACATATGAAATGAAGACATCTCCATTTGAGCTTTCATCCTTTCCTGGAGAATCACCAATTTCTCCCATGTTGTCTGGCTCGATTGCTGTAATTGACATTATGGATCATTCCATAAGAGTATTTTGATATGGGTCTATATTTTCAATTTTCCTAATAGGAAATACATAATCTGTACTCACATGTGAAAATTTATTTAATGGAATCTTCTCCAAACAATATGGAGCATTAACTTTGGTAATCTATTTTGTTGTGTATTTCTCCCTTCCCTTCATTTGATAGAATTCTGCCTCATTGTATTGAGACTCACATGTCTTGAACGGGGCTTTATCACCATATAAGGTCCCAACTTGACCATCGAAACAATTTTTGATACATTTATGGTATGATGAAGGGATAACCGTATATTGATGTAGCCAAGGTCTTCCAAGCTAGATGTTGAATGCTGAGTCCTGATCAACAACCATGAAATCTGAATTGGATACAAGATCTCCAAACTGCGTTGTGAGTGTAACTTCGCCCAATGGTTCTTGTTCATTTTTATCATATCCTTGTAACATCATAGTTGAAGGAGATAAATCAGATTCCGTGAGGCCTAATCAACGAAGAGTACGAATGGGCATGATATTGACTCCTGAACCATTATCAATGAAAGCTCTTTGGATGTCTACACCATTGACCTTGCCAGATAAGTACAAAGGTCTAATATTCCCATGCACAACATCATCTTCATCTTCATCATTAAAAGATATTATTGAATGGAATTCTATAGGATTATTCTCTATGTGATAGACTTCAGCTGCAACAATTTCAGTTTCAAACTCCTATGGCTTGAAAAAGCCTCCATGAGTGCTTCTCGAAGATCTTTTGGAAGATTCAAAGCATCCAAAATTGATAACATGGTCGGTACTTGGGCCAGGTGTTTCAATACATCATACTTTTGATCTAGAGGTCTGTGTTTCCCAACAGGAACATGTGGTTTAGCAGGTGCCTTAGAAGAAGATGCTTTTGAATTTGATGCATCTTGTATTGGGATAGGAGTTGAAAATATTCTTGGTTTTGGAAGATTAGAACGATTAGATCCATTCACTTGCTGAGAGGAAGAAGATGGAACCTTTAACCGATATTCTAGAAAAACTATTCCAGGACTTAATTTGCTATTGGCAGAAGATCTTTCTTGTTCTTGCTGAGCTCACTGAAGGGCTCTACCATGAGTTTCTGCTGCATACACAGTTCTAGCAGGGGTAGAATTGGAATAGTGGCTTCTGAAATATCCACGTCTACTCCTGTATCCTGAGCCTCTAAAACTTCCTCTGATTCCTCTTTTTGATACGGGGAATTCAGGATCATCGAAATCGAAACTGCGACTGGCATATGGATCTGTTAATTGAATCACATTAACAGAACCAAAGATGAACTCTTCATCCGATGAAGAATCTGCATGACTAACCAATTTAGACTATACCGTTTGGTGGGGGGGTGCCCGTTTCTTCGAAGTAGATGGAATGATATCTTCTAGAGTCAAAGACAACTTAGGCTTTGACACAAACTCATCTTCTTCTGATTGTTCCTCATTCTTGTAATTATACCTCCCTTTTGAGGATTTTCCCTCTGAAGAGGATTTTGTTGTGGAATTCAGGGCAGAAGGCACAATTGGTTTCTCCAATTGTGTTCTCAAAATAGCATGAGTTCGGTTGATCGTATTTATGACCTTCCAATTATCATATTTTTGTGCATTTTTGCTTTGGACATCTTGAAACTCACCTTCCTCCTCTAGAATTGTAGGAGTAACACATGCTACCTGGGCTGAAGAGCCTTTCAGTTTGACTTGTCCTGAGTCGATCAACTTTTCCATGAGGTCTTTGAAGACAAAACACTCCTAGATGGGGTGTCCCAGAATCTAATGAAATGGGAAATAATTGGGATGGTCTTCATCTCCTTCCTTGTTTGGCCTCTTGGTCCTTGGCAGCTAAACCAAATTATTCTCCATGGCCAAAATGAATTAACCAGGAACTTGTTCATTTTGGAAAGAATAAACTTTACTCTTTAACTCATAAAACTATTTCCGTCTTTGATATCTTTGATTGTCTCGATGAAACGGCCTTTTTTGTTGACGCTAAGGAGGTGGATCCCTAGGAGAAGATGAAGGTTTTGAAGTAGAAGCACGTACAAGTGATTGTTTAAGCATAACTGTAGTAGTCTCTTCTTTACACATTCTCCTTCCTGTAGCTGATTGAATTACACGAGATTTAGCCTTAGTCTATATAAGAGAATCTTCAATCTATTGAGAGATTGAAGTAAGTTCTTGAAATTCTCATGTGTATTTTATAGGGATCAGTGGTGTGCGTAATTCTTCACGCTTATTTGCCACACAGATTAGCAACAATTCCTCTTGAGGGAGTGCTATGCTCAGGGAATATGTTAATCCCTTCCAGCGAGCAATGAAATCATAGACTGTTTCATTCTCACTTTGTTTACAGTTTGTAAGATCTAAAACTGTTGTCTTTGGAAAAGTTGAGCTGAATTTAAGAAGAAATAGTTGACTAAGATCTTCCCATCCGGTAATTGACCAAGATTTTAAGCTTGTATACCAGACAAAAGTTGTTCTTTGCAAAGTTTGCATGAAGCATCTGAATTTCACTGCTTCTTATTGCTATAGATTTCCCATCATAGGATCGCAAAAAGACAACTAATGCGTCAAATGCTATTCAGGGTCACCTGATCCATTGAAAATAGGGAATACAGGGATCCCAAAATTTGATGGGGGAGAGATTGAATCTACCCATTCAGGGTAAGCTTTCTTTTATAGTTGAACCTGCACACGCTTCCCTTCCATAGCTTCCAACCGAGCTATTAATGACTCAATAGTAGTTATTAACTTTTGAGAAACATCCAGTTGAGCCTGAATCTGAATGGGTGCACTGACTGGAGCTTGGGCAGATGTGGTGGTTGGTACTGCAACCGAAGGAAGCACTGCAAATTGTTGTTGCATTTGACATGTAGGATTAGACTTGTGAGGGTGTACTGATAAAGGAAGATATTCTTGATCCATCTTAGTAGCTGCAAAAAACTCCCTTGGCTAACTGACTCTAGCACGCTTAGGAGGAAGACTACCTTTAAGTAGTTCTACGTTCAACCTCCTCAATTATTTCATTTCGTCCACTTTTTGCGCAAATATTTACACTAGTGAGAGTGATTGGCCTTATCCATAGGAAGTATATGTAACCTGATTTTTTCCCATCCCCTTGTTTGATCCCTTTTGGAGAGGGAGAAGTAGCTTATTGGATATAACACCTAGATTATGGGTAAACCATTGATTTCGTGTACACACACCTTCTTCATTTGTGTCTGTGCGTACAATTTCTTAAGAATGAACCTCTTCATCTGAGTCCCCTGAGTGAGCCTCATCTAGTGGACCAGCAACAATGGAATTGATGACATTGATTGATGCATAACGCATTGCATCACTTCTATCAGCATTTCTGTGATATTTTCTTCTTTCTTGTCTTTCATGAGACATTTCCTTTTGTTGATTCGATCCCTCAGGAACTTCTTGACGAACCATAATTTGGAGGAAATATCCTGATAATTTGGCTCTTCGTTCCTCCTGTGGCTTCTTCCCCAATCAAGAGAAGATCGACTTTTGCTGAGGAGGGGATAGATGATTTGAAAAAGTCCCCAGTCCGGTGCACTGGGGCTGTTCCTACTGTCTTTTCTGAACTCCTCGAATCCTATTTTTTGATTCTGAGGGTTGGTTTAAAAGATTACCCAGTCTGGCGAGCTGGGGTGGCTCTTGACATGCTATGTCTGAGACATTCTTAAAATCTCTCCTGATCTTGTGGACCTTAGTCCGGAAATTAGCTGGATGCATCAACCTGTATCAACTTTTATCACTTGGCTTGAAAGACCATTGGATGATTTCTGACACTTCTATGACTTGATGATGTGCTTACTCCATACGAGAGGAATGTTCAATATTCTCATTTGCTTGATGCAGGAGTAATTCAACAACTTGTTCTCTGTATTCTTGATTTTGAGAAGATCTAGTTGAGTACTATTCTTGGGAAATCTTTTGATTAAAAACAAAACCCATTGACTGTGGCCGGCCACGGGAAAAAATATTGCATGAGACCATTTTCGGAGGGCTTTACTGACTGGAGAGCACAGTGAAATGTAGTTCTCCATGAACACCCCATCCTCTAACATGAATACTAGATGGGGCATTGGAAATTAACTGGCACAAACTTCTTTGTGCGCCAAGGCATGAACGTTGAAGGGCTCTCTACTACTTTTCATCCTTCGGATATCGAGAGACTGATAGAGATGCCAAATCAATCTGATGTTTTAACCCTTCTATTATCATAAGATGATTTTCATATTCATCATAATATAATACTTTATTTTTCAAATAACAACGAGTTTTCCATATGTTGAGATGAATATCGTAAATCCCATCTTCCATTAACATCTCTGGAATGTCATACTGAGAGTCAGCCAGAGTCCAAAACATGACTGGAACTTCACCCTTCGCCAGTTGTTTTCTCATGTTTTGTATTTCCTCTTTATTATTCAATGATGATTCTACTACCTGATTTGACCAGAGCTGGTTCTTCCTTGTTTCTTCTTCAGATTCAATAAGATTGGTAGAGAAACCCATGATCAAACTAGAAGATGCATGACTTAGGGGTGGTCGGAGAATGACCTACGCCCTTGGCTATCATCTGATTGAGATAATATTTCACCTGTTAGCGATGAAGCCTCAGACATGACTGGTTTTGCATTTGCAAGTCCCTCAAGATAAGAGGACTTTCTCGGCACTACATTGTCCACTAGAGCATTTTCTGGGGAATGTGCATCACTTCTGTGGAGAGGACTTTCACAGAGAAATTCATCATCATGGGGAGGACCACCATGGTGGGTTATAACAAAAGATAAGATCTCTTGCTTCTTGGTCTTCTGACCACACAGAGGGTTCATGTGGCTCTCATATGAAGATGAAACGTCGAGATTGACCAAATTGTCATGAATCAAGCCTTCATGAGGAATTGTATATTCAATACCTTCATAATTAATGTTCCCACTATTGGGAAATGAGGGAATAGAATCTTGCATTCCAACAGATAACTATCTGTGGGCTTTAAGAACTCCATCATCAAGAAAGGCCTTGTTACAGATTGGCTCTTGATTTCTTGACTGTGATAGGTGGGTATTTTTCATAGACGCCTTCCTACTCACCTTGGAAACAACTTGTTTACGAAAGTGGATACTCTGAGTAGGTGTATGTGCCTGATTAGGAGAGATGGTTAGGTTAGGCTGACAATCTCTACTCAAATCAGGTGTATGTGCCTGACTTGGTTGTCTATATGATAAGGGGGAGTATGCCCCACAACCCTCTTGGACTGGAATAGATGTGTGTGTTTGTTCCGAAGTGAACATTTGATGTGTCACTCCACCAGTAGGGATAGATTTATGTGTCTTTCCCTGAGATGTTTCTGAATCTGTTATAATATCCTGGCAAGCATCCAGAATATGAGCATTGATTTTCTTCTTCTCTTTCACCATTGATAGAATATGCTTGGTGACTTCAGCTGCCGGAACGGGGATATACGTCCATTCAGTGCTTGGAGTAGGTGTATGTGCCTGCTTTTGTCCTACTTTTTCTGTCAGTGAATCCTGACAGTACACAAGTGTGGGGGCATAGAGTTGAGTCTGCCTCTTGTTGTTTTCCAGAGCATTCCGACTGAATTCTCCGTGTGCTACCAAGAGAGACTGTTGGTAGGCTTGATCAATACTAGCAGGTTGATGTGCCAGCTGATTGTACTTCTCTAAACGTGGTTGAAAAGCTCCATCATATGTAGTCAGACGATCTTGTAGACTAGCTTATGACGTATAAACAATTATATGTTCCTGCCTATAGTACTCCACAGGAATGTCCTGGCGGGATTGGCGTGATGCTGACAGACGAGTCTGCTAGATAGCGAAATTAAAACGGGCAGGTGTGTGTGTCCGCTCATTTTATTCCTTCCATGTTAGGTTGGTGGACTTCTCTAGAAATGGAAGAGATGAGAACCTGCTCACTATTAACCGGATTTCACCTCTGGCGATTCGTCTTTCCTGCTCGGGTTTGGGGAACTTGAGCTGAATGCCTGGAGTTGACACCCTCATCATGTTGAGGGCGCACTGCCGTACGAGTCTGGCGACGATGGTTGATGGGAGCCCTCGGGAAGGACTCTTGCTTCCTTAAATTAAGGCCCTGAGGGACCTACTCATTCACCTCCCTAGAATATGGGAGTGAATGGTGATTGCATTTCGGGGATAATGACCTGAAACTGTTGAAGACGGTAGTTAGCACCGCCTGCTTCTTGATCGCTGTTCCTCACTGTCCGGACGACCAGGGGGAATTGTTCACTTGGAGGGCTTGTCGAGCAGCCTCCAGAGATGTAATGGTACCATGTTGACGGTACTCCTTAACCAACGCATTTGATACCCAACGTTGAAGACAGTGAGTAGTTGATGTCATCCTCAGAGCGGATGATGATCCATTAGGAGTAGCAACAGTAGCATTTGCAGTGGAGGTTTTCACAGAAGATGTATTCACATATGTGAACTTAAGAGAATCCATTCTAGAAATGCAGAAGATCTTGGAAAAGAGTGCATGTTTGATATAACAGACATAATCAAGATAAATTCAGCCACTACATCTTTTGGATGAGCACATATGTCAATGATTAATTTTGTTGGCCCTATCATTGAGTTTAAATAGGGGCCTAACAAATAAAAAAACATTATTTTAACTTGGTTAAGGATTCACGTCGGGTTCACCATTTTTGTTTCCACTCTGGAATTGGGGATGACCTCGTGGATTGAATGATCAAAAATTCCAATAGGTTTCTAATGGGTTTGTTCGTAGAACCGGAAACATCCAATGATTTAATATCCATTTGGACCAACTTTCCAAAAGTAGGCGCTCATAGTTATGGACTAATGAGGCTTAGGAATTTTCATTTGTCGAGAGGATGGGAGGACGGACTCATCACACATTTTTAGGGGAATTATTGTCTACTCCAGGACCCTCTTTATAGATTTTAGTTATGTTCGTGAATCCTTATTACATTACCAAGTATAAAATGAGATTTCCTTTAGTCTGACAATCAATGATCGATATGTAGGGAATTCAGAGAATATTTTATATGTATTCAAGGTTCTTCATCGATGAAGAATCGTCTTTATTTGTTAGAGATTCTTAGTTTATGGTATCCTAAAAAATACATAAAAAGTATCTCAGTCATTATGATGACCATACTAGTTTTAAAGCCACTTAGTGGGGCACTTGAAGTTTATTGTCATTCAGGAGGACATGGATTATTTTAGAGTTGGGATCGAACCTGCTGATGGGCTACCTACGTAACCTTTGTTTTAGAAAACGAATCAAAACCCACATAGTTCGAGTAAGGGGGTATGATGTTTATGAATGTCTGATGGCTCATGGAAGATTTCATGATTACTTTAACACTATAAGCTCATGTGATTCATGCTCGGGGTGAGAAACAAGAGGTATCAGTGAAACCAAACCATTTTCACCATGAAAGAGGCAATGATGTGGGGCTTATGTGTGTAGGACTGCCCAAAATAAATGAGGATTAAGATTTACTTCAGGGAGGAAATCCATGAACAGGGTCCATAAGGGTATATGTGCTTCATAAGGATTTGGATACTCTAATCTGGGGGCTTACTCCTAAAGAATATTCCCAAGTTAGGAGGGGACTTATGATTGGGTTTTACTCCTGAAAAGGAAGGAAAGATCAAAAGGAAATTAAGACTAGATATTACTCATGAAAAGGAGGCTCATGTTAAAGCGATTTGAAAATTAAAGGGATTGGGGTTTACTCCTAAGGAGGAGGCCCATATTTGAGAATGGGGCTTACTCTTGAAAAGGAGGCCCATATTTGAGATTAATGTTTGGGGCTTACTCCTGGGGAGGATTCCCATATTTGAGACTGGGGATTACTCCTGAAAAGGATGCCCACATTTGAGATTAATGTTTGGGGCTTACTCTTAAAATGGATGCCCATATTTGAGACTGGGGCTTACTCCTGAAAAGGAGGCCCATATTTGAGATTAAGGTTTGGGGCTTACTCTTGAAAAGGATGCCCATATTTGAGACTAGGGATTATTCCTGAAAAGGAGTCCCAGGTTAAGGAATTATGTTTTGGGGCTTACTCCTGAGGGGGATGCCCATATTTTGGGGAATTATGACTTGGGCTTAATCTTGAGGAGGATGCCCTTAATTTGGGGAATTATGAATGGGGCTTACTCCTAAAAAGGAGGCCCAGGTTATGGGATCTGAAGATTACTCTTGAAAAGGAGGCACATATTTGGGAACTTTATGACTGGGGCTTACTCTTAAGGAGGATGCCTAGATTAGAGGAGTTGGGGATTATTCCTAAAGAGGATTCCCACATTAATGAGAATTTGTACTGGGGCTTACTCATGAAAAGGAGGCCCAGGATAAGGATTCTCTCATCTTAAATGATGAGGTTGAATAAATGAAATCACAATCTTTAGTGAGATAAATATGTGTAAATCACTAGATTTTGAGAGATGTTCCACAGAGTTCCTTTCAGATAAGGAATCCAAATCAATATATCATGCCATAAATGGCGTTGAAGAGTTTATTGGAGACTTAATTTTGAATAGGAGAGGTAGAATGGCATAAGAGGGGTGAAATGGGTAGGAAAGGCACCCAAATAGGAAGGGGCGTGCAAGTCCTGGTAGGCGCGCGGGTACTGCGTGGGCGAGCAGGTCCTGGCCGCAGAGGTATACCTGTGCGGTACATGGTTACTTGTGCGATTTTCATCCCTTAGAGTAATATTTGGGCGATCCTCTATCAAAGCCTTTAGAATCACCCCTAGAGGCTTTCTAGAAGATGGATTGCAAGTTATGGTGAAGAAGTAGGGCGGCACACAAGTTTGTTCATTTCCCTTAAGGGTAAAACACTTAGGCGTGCAAGTGTTAGTGAATTCTAAAATTTATACCTTACTCCTCTTTTTTATACCTTCCATTCAAGGTAAAGAATTACCTTAGATGTGTTCAGAAGACCTGAAGAAGAGACTTGGGCGTTCAGAGCTCTGTATATGAATTCTGGAAAAATTACTCCCGAAATGGGGTGCCCACCGGGGGTATTTATAGGCTGGAGAAGACCCCGGGCGGTTATCACCTAGGTCGCGTATGTGACTTGCGCGACCAACCTCTTTGAGAAAGTGTACTTGCGCGACCATTGTAGAACTTGCGCGACCCTTATGCAATGTTCTTCTTATTCATTCCTTTGTAAATTTTTGATATTTTTCCAAAGGTTGAATCCCATTGAGCTCTGATATTCCCCTTTTCCAATCTTTAGATTCTGTGACAAAAGGAGCGTCAACACACTCCAATGAATAACACTTCCCCAATGAAGATCACTGACTTTCTCCAATAACTTCGACTTCTTCCTCGTGACATCCTACAATGTTGGACATCTACACCGATGAAAACCAAACATCCATTCTTTCTTCCACACCAAATTCAACAAGACTTAGATGTTGGGTGGTTTTTTCAAATTTTCCCGTTACCGGTTCATGATGACTCTTCGTAATTCAATAAGGAATCAAAGTAACTTTCTACTACTCTAACGTGGATAGTGCGGGCCAAACGATCATTGTCCAAACTCGCAGCAATTCTTGTGATTATTTTTTTTATTCTTCGGGACAAAGGAGATGGTTCTTCTGCACCATCTGATGGAAGAGAACTGCATCATGTGCCGTAGTCATGAAGGAAGAACGGTTGGCCAAACCGACCGCCGAAGAAGTCACAACATGCGACTGTGCTGTGTAGAGAGGAAGGCTGGCCATTGGGCCAACTATAGAAGACTGCCGCACCGCAGATTCCCTATCGCACCATGACCCCTACGTGGCCCCGCATCCCACGTTCCACCATGCTTCCGCCGCGCCCCCCCATTACCCCCGGGCCGCCCCGTGACCCCCCTCCCCACCACGCGGCGCCCGTGCAGTCCCGCGGCCCACACAACCTCTACGGCCCCCGCGCCGCCCCACGGCCCCGGCGCCACCCAGTGGTCCCCTGAGCAGCCCTGCTGCCCACATGCCACCCATGACCCCCGCACCACACCACAGTCTCTTCACCGATAGGCTAGGCTACCATGCCGGGTCGGGTCGACCCGAACTGGTTCTGGTCAGCCCAGGCCATGTTGGACCAGACCCAGACCAGCTTAGACCCATTTCCACTCTTTTGGTCATAACTCTGGCACCGAGTGTCCATTTGAAGAACCGTATTTGGTTCTGGAAACCTTTGAGAGAGAAGTTCCCTTTGGTATACCCCACTAGAGAGTTGGATAAAGTTGGGGAATGGTTGGGTTGGATCGAGCACGAAACCAACCGGGCCCTTATGACTAAAAGGTTAATAACTTAAAGGCCAAGAGTCCGTTTGACGCACCGTCTATTGCATTGAGACCCCTATGACATGGAGGACCTTTGATATTCATCTTCATTGTACTTCATAGAAGTTGTAGTATCGACCAGTAGATTATGGAGCGGACCCTCCTAGAGATGAGCAAGCATAGTGCGGGAATCCAGTAGCTTGTTGTGATGATGTACTAGGATCCTATGTGGGTCTAACAACGTACTGACAATGTACTAGGATCTTGTGTGGATCTGAATATATACTGATGATGTACTAGGATCTTGTGTGGGTCTGAAGATATACTGATGGTGTACTAGGATCTTGTGTGGGTCTAACAACGTGGAGTGATGAGGAGCCGATATTTACCTACCCTTCAGGTAGGAACCTCGTAGGATGACCCAGTAGCTATCTTTCTCTTTCTTCAGTTGTATTTTCTTTCATTTGTACTTGTACCTTTACTATTGGTCTTGTATTCTAGCCTCTCTTACTTTCATCACTCTTTTTCCTATACAGTTTAACTTGTTTTCATATCTCGTTGTGTGCTTCATTGCGTGTGTTTAGAGGATATAAAGGCAATGCATTCCCAGTTTTAGGGAATACACCATTCAGTTCTAGTCACTAGCCCTAGGCCTATGGAAGGCGGGGATGGGGTAGTCACGACACGAGCCCCGAGGGACGGTTCTTGACACACTTATCTAGGATACAGTTATCACTTATTTGGCGACCCATTATGTCTATGTTTCCTTGCTTATTAACTTAGATATTTATTATTAAAATAATTATTGGTTCCCTTGTAACATTTTTTATCCTTCACTTTTATTACAATGTGTCTAATTCTTAAACTAGTAATAATCAATTAATGAACTATTTACAAGTTCAGACATGAGCTGAGGGATGATGTAGGAACTTGGGTGTTTATTTGCATTGTACTACATTAATATATATATATATATACATGCTTTCACACTGTTACATTTCAATTACACAGTCCGGATGTAATAGAATCCATTGTTGGTGGCCAACTGAGATTTTTATCACACCCTCTCTAGGCCATGTTTGGTACTCAGAGTAAATTTCCTGGTTGAAGGTTCTGAAAAAATGGATGTATATAGCTTCAAACACATGATTATTTTTTGTTTAATATAGATCTTGGTATCAGATGACCGATTTGTTTCATAACATGCTAAGGATAGTCATTGATTTCATTTATCATTATGTGGAGCATGTTATTCCTACTATCATGCATCCATGTTTTCCATTTTTCTTATAACCTGAAATATCATCAGTTGTTGAATGTTATTCCAGTATTTTTTTCTTTTTTAAAATTCTCTCTCTATTTTTTTTCCCTTATATATAATTTTTTACTTCCACTATTTTACTATGTTTACTTTCATCTGCTACAATACACATGGGTAATGAGGTCATATTCTCCGTAGGGACACACCATATGCCCTCTCTTATAGTCAGCAGCCTCTGGCATTTGGGGAGATGCACTTGTGTCCATTTGGCCCACCAAGATCTGGGCACCGGTTATGTGGAATCCAAGCCTGGGATGTCACCAAGTTGCAACTGATTTGTTTTTCAATTCTTTTATTGCTGTTTTGAGACAATATATTGGATATTAGGAATGCTGAGGACTTTGTCATAAGTCATTCATGGGAATCATGATCCCATGTTCGGTGTAAAAACCAAAATTACTAAATTATAATTGTGGTTTTATATTTCCTATTACAGTTGACATTATTTCATCATTGGGTGACACACATGTCATGTGGTGTTTTTGATTTTTACTCAATTTTAGAGTTTTCTGTTATCCATGGATCGATGATATGAGGGAAAGGATAGTTGTTACATGTATATTTATAGTCACCTAGATTTCATATGTCATTCATATTGACATTGCATATAGGTGCATCTCACTCTTTCACATTGATTGATATACCTATGATTGTTGAATGATGTTGTAAAATTTTGGTTACTCTTTTATTACTCTTGGTTATGATTGAGTGATTACATGTCTCAATTAACGAGGTGTATGGTCCCTCATGTGTTTTGTTGTGTAATTTATAAAGTTTAGGCATTATTCTATAAATAACTGGGTATCATTTCTAGTGATAAGGTGTATCAGCACTAATTGTTCAAAATTTTCTATCCATTATAAACTGAATAATGACCCCAAAAATGAATTTGATACGCATCCTTATCTCGCCTTATAATATTAATAAAAATTTATGAAGATTACCTTGAAATAAAATATAAAATTAAATGAGACTTATACAAGAGAACATAAAAATACCAGTCCATATAAGTAGATAGTTGGGGCAGTACACCTTTGGGACTGAGTTTTCATACAATAATAATTTACTAGTGATGCTATCTTTGTTTTTAATATTGTTCTGAGACATGTTCTAGGAATATTTAGATCAACACCACTACGACGTACTCATATATTACACCAGGAGGGTGGAAAAGACCATGATCTAGACATGGTTGGCCCTGAGCCACCAATATCACCTCCAAGAGTTCCACTTGAGGAACTACCTACTATACCTAATTTGGGCACTGATTCCCATGTTCTTCATAGTTTACTACATTAGATAAAGTTCTTGAATAGAGCACCACGGCTTTCACCTATAATGGTTGATCTGAATCGTGGGTTCCAATAGTATAATCCACTTAACTTTTTATGGTATGGCATTCTATACACTATTTAGTCCTGGCTACAGTCCACCCTATCTATCATTCATCATCAGAAGATTCCTCTAGATCTGAGGTTCTAGCTTGCTCTATAATACTTTGGGACTCGGAAAATCATTGGTCGAATGTGATTACCTAGGTCAGTTGTCATCAAGGGTTGTTATGGGTTGATTTCCAATCTTACTTCTATGATCATTTCTTCCCTAAAACGCTGATAACTGACAAAGACAGAGAGTTTATACATTTAGAGAAGGGTTCTAGGTCACTTATTGAATATTTAGTGTGTTTCATGGAGTTGCAGTTCTTCCCAATGCTTCTAGCTAGTGATGAGAATTCACATGCTAGAAGATTTGAGGATGGGCTCTAGTATGTCATACACACATAGGTGAATGTCCTTCTCCTACCTAATTTTTCTGATATAGTCAATTAGGATCTTATCCCTAAGCACAACATGAGTGATGGAAATAGTACCGGTTATATAGGACCAGTACCAAATTTGGATAGTTGTTATTTCGGTGGTTGGAAAAATTCCCTCGAGGTTTCTTATCAGGGAATTGAAAAATAGTGTCCCCATTTAGATAGCTCTAATGTGTTTCATCAGAGTGGATAATGGGGGAATTTGAACTCCTAGTGTTATAGAGACCCACTATAGTGTCGGGCATGCAGATGTATGACGAATCTTCAGAGTTTCTGTAGAACCTCTCCACCATATTAGAGTGGAAAAGGATTTAAACATGTTCTACCTTTAATAGAGAGTTCTTATAAACCATATTTGGGGGGCATTTGGGATAGCATCAATAGGTCAGGGTGAGGAGAAGGTTGTGGCCATGGTAGCTAGACCCATGATCACCAGCAATACAAACAGAGAACTTATGATCGTTGTGGTTCATCTATTACACATGGTTGTGGATTAGGCTAGCAGAATACACAAAAGTTGATACTAGAGCACCAGGATATAGGACCCTTTATAGTATGATGTACTATTCTTCTTGCATCTACTATAGTATCTTCTTTATTTGATATAGGTGCTTCAAACTATTTTATCTATGTATCAATTGTGGAGAGTATCAGACTATATATACAATATTAATATGGTGTAATGATACTAGATACGCTTTTATGGATATGAACAAAGGGTATACACTAGTGTAGGGACTAATCCATTGAGTTAGGAAATTAACCTTTCATATGTGACCTCTTTGATCTCGAGATTAATGGCTTCAATTTCATTCTTGGGATGGACCGGTTGGTTCACTAACAAGTTTTGGTAGACTACTATCATTTTATGGTATTTTTTCCATCACCAAAGGGTATTAGTTATCAACATAACTGTTAGTGGGACATCCAAGCTATAAAAACTGGACCAGAGCATCTTGGGCTTGGTAGAGTGACCACCAAAATTTTAAATATCTTCATCAAGGATAGGGATTTATGTACGGTTGATTTCCCTCTGATAGTGGATTATATGAAGGATTTAATTCCCATTTATTTCTCCAGCTTACCTCCAATGATAGATGTAGATTTTATAATCAAGATTTTTTCTGGAGTATCTGTAGTTTCTAATCCTCCATAGAAGATGTCACCAATAGAGCTTGAAGAGATCAAGTGGAATTTAAAAGATTTACAGGACAGAGGATTTAAATGTCCCATTACTCCCCGTTAGGGTTTTTACATGATTTTTCCAATAAGGGTGATGGAACCATATGTTTATGAATGGATAACATAATTTTGAACTAGCATATGGTCAGGAACTCGTATCTAGTTCCTTGAATCGATGGTATCATTGATCAACTCTGAGTATCTAGGGTCATCACCAAGATCAACCGGATAATAGGGTTATCATCATGTGCAAGTTAGACCACTTGAAATACCTCATACAACTTTCTATAATTGTTATCATATCTATGAGTTCCTTTTTATGTAGTTTAGTCTTATGAACACAGTAGTCATTTTCATGGCTCTGGTGAATAGGATTTCTACAATTATTTTATTTTTTGTCCTAGTCTTGGTGGATGAAATCATAGTGTATTCTCACACTTTTATATACTATTCCAATCATCTTGAGATGTTCTTGAGTACATTGATATAGAATCATCATTACACCAATCTTGGTAAGTTCCACTAATGGATCATCAAATTTTAATTATTGGGTCATATAATATTGGATTCAGGTGTATCTTTTGACCTAGAAAAGGTTAGTGTTGTAGATTCCTAGGAGAAGCTCAAGAACCTATATGACGTATTAAGTTTCTTGGGGATGGATAGATATTACATGATTTTCATTCAAAACTTCTCATTTCATTAATCACCTATTAGTAGTCTTAAAAAAGGGATTCATTTTCATATGGTCAGAATCATGTTAAAAATCTTTTTAGGAGATGAAAGAGATTCTTGTATCAGCACCTATTCTAAATCTTCGAGTGATATCCATAGGTTATATCATATTTTATGACACATAAGGCATCAGACTAGGAGTAGTAATTATGTAGGAGAAAAAATCTGTTACATATGTATCTCAGCAATTGAGGCCTTATGGTAAAAATTACACGATTCACAACCTAGAGCTAGCAGTAGTTTCCCATTGCATACATTGATGGAGACCTTATCTATTGGGTAAGCACTCTGTGGTGTAAGCTAACCAAAAGATCCAAAAATATATCTTTCATCACTATGAATTGAACCTTAGCCAGTGGCGGTGGGTCAAATATCTACAATCCTTTTGTTTTTATCTTTCCTATACACCTGAGAATGTCAATGTATTTTCTGATTCTCTAAGTAATTAAACTCAAACACATGCTCTATGGGAAGATAATGTTGAATGGAAGTTAATGGAACTTATTTATGAGCTAAATTTGGAGTTACATGTTTGTCATGATCATTCTTATATCTCATACTTGAAAGTTACATCTTCCATCTTTGAAAATATGAATATTATATAGTTTTCAGATCCTGATGGTCTGGTACTTCATGAGATTATATAAGGAGATAACTCTCCTATGGATTATTATGTGGAAAAAGATGAAATCATAAATCTATGTGGATGTATATGGGATCCTACTTATATGATAGAGGGTCTGATAAAAGAGTCGCATGCTTCTTAGTGGGAAGTTTATTCAGGCATCTCTAAAATGTATCGAGATATACAACACCATTATTGGTGGTCTGGGATGAAATATCATATAGTAGGCTTTATCAGGAGATTTTCTACCTATCAGATGGTGAAGGAGAGAACCAGAGGCCTGTGAGATTTCTATAGCCTCTTCTAGTCCTTGAAAACAAATGGGAAGTTGTTACCATGTAATTTATTGTCATCTTACCTAGGTCACTGAGGGGTAGTGATGCTATATGGGTAGTCATTGACCAACTAATAAAATCATCCCACATCATTTCTATTCGGGAGACATTATTAGTTGATGAGAAATGATGAATTTATGACTCTGAGATCATACCACTCCATTGGGTCCCTTGTATTGTCTTTTCAAATTGGGATCCTTGTTTCACTGCACAGTTCTTGGAGGGTTTGATGAAATCTATGTGTACTCATGTTCTTCTAATCACAACATTTAACCCTAAGACCAATGGACAATCAAAACGAACAATAAAGGTTCTAGAGGATATTATCTAGGCATGTGTCTTTGATTTCAATGGTTCTTGGGAAAATAAGATCCCTCTCATTGAGTTCCTCTATAATAACTTTATCAGAAAAACAATTTAGATGGATCCTTTTGAGGCCATATATGGTAGGCTATGTCGTTCACCCCTATTCTATCTAGTGGTAGGTGAGGTATCCCAGCTAGGTACTCATCTTAGTCAGGGGACTTTAAAAGAGGTTCAGAAGATCAGAAAGAGTATGACTATTGCTTAGTCTAGACATAAATCTTATGTCAATCATCAGCTGATCAGAAAGAGTATGGATATTTCTTAGTCTAGACATAAATCTTATGTCAATCATCGTCAATGTCCTCTTGAGTTAGACATTTGGGATCATTTTTTTGTATGGTATCACCTAGGCAAGTGAATAGATTGTTAGAAAACCAAAGAAATTTGTCACCTCATTATGTAAGGCCATTTGATATTATTGAGGGAGTCGGGCTGGTAGCCTATCGGTTACTCTTACCTCATAGGTATTTTTCCAGGCATGATGTATTTCATGTTTCATATCTTCTCCAGTATTATGCAGATACATCTCATAAATTTGATCTTAAGGATGTCAAGATAGATGTTGATGCTACCATTGATGAATATCCAGTAAACATCGTTGTCTGGAGCATGAAGGCTCTCTAAGGTCTGTCATTACCTATAGTATGGGTGCTATGATAGAATGGTTGGGTAGAGGAATATAATTGGAAGATGGAATCCGACACACATTCTCAATGTCTAGAGTTTCTTTAGACTGTGTTTCTACACCCTTGGAAGGTGATCTCAGGGATGATTTCTTTTAAGGGGAGAAGACTGTAAGAACTTGGTTTTTCACTTAGGTATGGATCTTTTAAAGATTGGTTGAAATATTTAACTTGGACCTAATATACATTTTTATTGGGTCATAAAGGGTTTCAATGGTGTCCTGGGAAATTTTGAATCTCAGAAATCATGTTTTTGGGAAAACAGACTGTGTTGCATGGTTATCGCACGGTTTGGATAACACCGCATATGGAAATATTTTGACATAAACACTTCACATTGTTGGAGCATAACCATATGGAATGACCATTAATGTTTCCTATCATTCAAGGTAACCATATATGTTTTTATCATGATATTTCAAACCGTGTGGACAAACCATGCACATGCTATTTTCTAAGTAAAATGTCCAATTTTCCCTTAATTGATATTATTATCCCCTCCTTATTCCCTAATACATAAACTATCATGATTAGCATACATTGCTCTCATTTTTGAGATTTTTAAAGATCTATGATAGGTGTCATGATATCTTCTTCATTCAGGGTCTGATCCAGGTATTGTTCATCATGTTGGATGTGCAACAGTAAGTACTCTAGTCTGTTTAATTATTTTCTCTTCCGTTTTCCCTCAACCTAGATATAATGGTGTGAGTGTTTTTCTCCTTTTTTTTATATATACATTGATCAAATAGTAATAAATTAATAATACTGTAAGAGTATATTCATACGACCCTAAGGTGGGTAGTCTATAACTCATCCCTAAATATCATTGATTTCAGAATTGTTGTGTGGGACCCACCTATTTCATCTGGTGTCATCAATAGAATTTATATTCCATGATTATAATCATTAGAACCATATGGTTATTATCTTTTGATATATTTGATTAAATTTTTGAAGATATTCCAACAACTCCATCCATCTCATCTTGGATGTTATGCCATAATTTTCATTTTAATGTTTCGATACATTTGAGCCGTCGTTCAGGTGTGCCTTGGCTTGGACTTCCTCAGGGTAAGTGTTTCTATATTAAAAGGAATATTTGTAATTAGATTTGAATAATGGAAAGTACCATGTATTTTCATCACTTGACCCACCTATGATAAATAATTCTCTTTCACAATGAAAGGTTAAATGTGCATTGGCCGGTATACTAACTATATGACTTGGAAATAAATGTAAATGAATCGTTGGTTGAATATAAGTAGAATTGATTACCACATTAATCGATAGTAACATAATGGGACTTGAATATGAAATATTATTTAAATATATTAATGAATGGTTGCATGCTACATAGCCTTGTCAGACTAAGGAAATGCAAGGGTTGAACCAAATGACTTGATTGAAAGGATCCATGCTACTCGAACTTATAACACTAGTGAATGGAAAGGATTGAACCAAATGACATGATTAAAAGGTTGAATTCCAATTGAACTTACCAAACTAATGAAATGAAATTCTATTACCTAATTAAATATTACATTAACTTGATATAAAATAGGTGTGTCCTGGCTCTAGCTCTCCTTGTATTTTTATTAGAGAATTCCATGATCCCTTGATAACCCCATTCTGATTAAAGGATAAGATATGAATATGTTGTGACCCACCATGATTATGATCTTTGTCTATTATTTAGATTAATTTAATATATCCATATTCACCATCAATATTTTTATAGGATTCCTTCGATACAATCTTTGGATCCAACATTGACATGTAGGTTCCTTGGTTGAAGCCCATTAGGCCTTATCTTTGCTTAGCCTCATTTTACCTTGGAAAATAACTATTGATAAAATAAGAATATTAATGTAGAAATACTCAAATTTTTCTCCTTGGATGACACATTTTACCTTATCAATGATACATTTATATCTGAGTTGGTGAACCATGAGGTCTACGTTGCCTTGATTATTACCTTGGAACATCATTATTAAATATAAATAAGGGTTTCCTAGTTACATATGGGGAATTTCACTTTTATTAACATTTGACTTATTTTTAAACATGTAATAATAAATTAATAGAATATTTTCATGTTCATAAACTAGCCAAGGGATGATGTAGTTACATGGTTATTTAGTTACATTATACTTCTTTATTTAATATTTCCATCCTTGCACACTGTTACATTTCCATTACACGGGTCGGATGTTGTAGACACCATTTAGGGTGGCCCACTGTGATTTATCTCACACCCTATTCAGGTTCCATTTTGTATCAGGAATAGATTACATTGTCTCTAGTGTATACAAAAAGAAGCATACAGCTTCAAACACATAATTTCATGTTGTTTAGTATGGAGCTTTGTAGGAGATGAATGACCTGGAGCTTAGGATACTTGGGATAATATTTTATTTCCTTTATAATAATGTGGAATGTGTTATGCATATTATCTTTTATCCATGCTTTCCCAATTTTCTAGTAACATTATATATAATCATTTATTCAATTTTATTCAATTTTTTATTAATATTTATTTTTTCCTCTATTCTCTGTTATGACTTCTTTCAACTTATATTGATTTTAAAATTTATATGTGTTTACTTTCATCCATTATGCTTCACATTGTTAATGTGTGAATAAAATCCCCAGAGACACACTATTGGACCTTTATACTAGTCAATAACCTTTCAAATTCAGGGAAATTCTCTTGAGACTATGTGGTCGACCAGGATCGGTGCACCAATTAAGTGACATATGGGTTTCGGAAGTCACAACTTTTTTGGATTTATTAACCATAGGTAGATTTTTTTCAGAAACAAAACCACTTTTAGAATTATAATAGGATGTAATTACTGAGAAACCACACTCTATATCATTCAAAAAAAATTCATGATATTTTTTCTACCTATAGGTTTGTCCCCAAAATTATCCTTAAACTTATACCTTTGGTTCTCACTAATGTTTTTTTATCCAATTTCCAATGATTAGGTAAACATTTTATATAATACCAAATATATAGACACATTACTTTTACACATATTATTACATGATTGTTTAGAATAATCATCTATTATTTACAACTAGAAGATCGTAAGACCTATAATATTTATAATACAAGGACCATAATACATAAAAGGGAACTAGAATATTGAATCGTTTTTTTATTTTTTAGTGATATCCTCAATTAATTTGAGTCCCTAAAACTATATAGGATAAAATAGGGAATATATAGATGAAAGAGGTAATCTAGAATTTCTATTAAGGGAATAAACATGATAATGAGTCCTAATGTGTGAGCCAATACTATAACATGATATCCTAAAAGAGATGGCACATGAGTAATCACATGGAAGAATAACACAAAGAGCAATGTATTATAAGATCACAACATTATAGGAAATATAAAAGCAATATAAAACATGACCAAATATTAAGTCTAGGAAAACTATCGATACAACATAACATGGTGGACTAACTCTCATATTGGATTATGTTCACTCCCTAATTCCATACATGACGTATCATGAGGATAAAACAATACCCAATGCACTGAAGTGATATATATTTATGGGCCCACCTATCAAAATATTTTAATGTTCATTAAAATGTGTTCCAAGTAAGAAAATAAATCATAAGGCATAAGCATGATAATTTCCCAGGTAAGGAAAGTGGATTTCACAATTTTTTCTCATGACATAATCAAAATAAATTCCACATTGAATGATTTTTAGATTTGAAAATAAGGCACTAATTTCAACAACAAAATGAAAATATAACAAGATAGGTAAATATGTCATAGATGTGTATAAAAACATTAGAATCAGTCCATAACATCAAATATTGTTTTTGTTGGTAAATAAAAATACTATGAAAATATAAAAAAAATTTCTGGAGGAAAATACAATTTAAGCTTTTGAAATAATTTTTGAAGACTATACATTTTAAAAATATTAAGTAAAATGTTTTAATATAAAATATCCTTCTAAAATTGGAAAGGAATCATCAATGAAATGAGTGTTCATTATGGTGGAAAACTTATGTTCATGTCGAATATTTTACAAATGAATATTCCGTTAACATTTTTCTATGAAAAGTAAAAATTTACCTTTTTTAGAAAATGATAGGAAGATTAATTTTATTTTTTTAATAAATATACTGGTGAAAATTAAATTAAATAATAATATTAAAATATTTAAGAAATAAAGAATCATGGATTTAGATAAAATGTATTTTATATCAAAGAGAGGAATAGTGTTAGATTTTTGTAAAAACATTTTATCAAAAACATTATTTATCAAGTAGATGGAAATGGTATTATTACATGAAAATTTTTTGATTGGCCATATGATCATAACACGGATTTTATTTCATAGAAAATGATCAATTAATTTCTAATAATTGAAATTAAATTATAATTAATCCCAATTAAAATGTGATTCAAACATAAACCATTACTGCTTTGGTATCTTTTGAATCATAAATATCATTATTGTTATAAATGAATTATAACATAAAATATCCTTAAGTATAAACGGTTCATATTTAAAACATGAACTCTGCTCAAATATCATGAATATTTGTCAACTGTCCATGTGGAATACAATAACCAATTATCTAAGAGATACTATAGAGCAGTCGGCCATGGGTTGATTCTTTTGAATCGAAAGGGTATGGGATTCTTAAACACCCTACCACTGATTCCATCCCATGTTTCCACCTTTGTTTCCTACTACACTATCTCTTCATCCATCCCCATGTCTCCTACAATTACAGACCCAAAAACCGTGTAATGGTTTCTCCATTCGTGGTGGTCCTCCAGACTGATGAAAAACTCCAGCCCATAGGATACCCCCCCCCCCCACCAACCCCCATTAAATCAATGGGCCCTTCTCTATATCCTTTCGGGCCTCCCTTTGCATTGGATAAATAATTTTTCTAAGTCATTAAAGAAAGTTATTTTGAGATGAATACCTTATCATAAAGATAGAATCATCGTATTTATACATTATATTCTTTAATAATAAAATTATTTTAATTATTTAAATTATTAATAACAATTTTCAAGTTTATTATTTATTTAATTTATTTTTTTATTCTTTAATATTCAAATACACAACTAATTAATTTAACATCTTCAATTTTAACGATAAACAACTTCTATGTCTGAAATCAATTCGATAAATTGTCTATGTTAAATAGATAATTATTTCATCATATATAGATTTTAAATAAGAAACGAATTATTATTTATAAAAAAAATTTAATTTTGAAACTAACCGTGAAATATGTTTCTAAAAAATTAACTATATTAGAGTCTTGTAGTTTGTATGTTAAATGCTATCCTGAGTAACGTTTCCATTTTTAGACAATCATGATGAAAGGAATGTAACTATTAATTCAAGATAATAGGATGATAAATATATAATTTATATAGTATTATTTTCTAAATAAACATATATATACCATCCACATTATGTGGTAATATAGACTAATCACATCACTTCATGAAGAAGTGGTCATCCTTTGACATGAATAATGATAACATTTACTAAATGGATGGTAATGTAATAAATTATATGATATATTTATTTCCAATAATGATTAATTTTTTTATTAATTTCTTATATAAACATAATATTAAACATTATTACCTTCAATGTAGAGTTTAATTGAAAAACAAATCACATCACTTAGTGAAGAGGTACTCCACCGCTAACACATGTAATATTGTTATATTTCCAACCAAATGGAATGTAAAAACGTATATATAATATTATAATACCATAAAAATTATTTATATAATAAATATTACATACCATCATAATATTTATAATTATATGATATCATTAGAATCAGTGATGTAAAAATAATTATTTTGGTTTGTGAGGCAGTAATCCTCCATAAATATGATCAATGGTTTGGATTCATATCTGATGGAGGAGGAGATTTTTTTTGTCGATTACGATAACATAACAATGTATTAATACAGGGAATACACATAGTATATTATATAATCATTTTTAATAAATTTTAATTTGGTTTAAGAATAAGTAAAATAAAATTCTTGGATAAGGGTGCCATGGCTTATTCAGACAACTTCTGTATGTTTTCATAAAAATCCTTCCTAGATTTGATTTATTATCAATAAAAAGTTTATAGAAAGAATGGATGGATGTAAGTATGTGATTTTGTTATTGAATGTCTAAACCATAGTTTTTTTATGTTATCAAATTATAGGATAAGTGGTTTTATTTTTAAAAGTGAGGTGAGTGGCACACTTTTAAATTTTGAAAATAAAAAGGTGTACTCATGTATTTCACATGAAAAAAGGATCTAGAATGGAACATTATAATAAAATAAACAATATATGGTGTAAATAAATACATCAAATATATATTATCAAATTTTTAGATAAATTGAGCAATTATCCTTTTAGTTTAACCCTCGGTAAATCCATTTTTACCTTAACCATGGTAAAAGATTTTTACTATTTTCACTATTTATTATGGTAAAAATATAACATAAAAATATTAGATAATATAAGTTTTTATTATTAAAAAAATATAATCCATTTTTATAAATTAATCTCATATGATTGGAAAATTTTAATTTAAAATTATACCCGCAGACATGTGAAAATAGCGGGTTTTCAATAAATGCATTTTTTATTGAAAACACGATCTCATATTTACTATATGATATGTAATAATAATAAAATAAAATAAAATATATATATATATATATATATAATATAAACATATAAAATAAATAAATACCAATTATTGGTTATTTTAATTAATTAAAATGGGTGAACATTTAGAGGTTTAAAACGGTTTTAAGAAAAATGTGTTTTATAACATAAAAAATAAACATAAACTAAAATATAGTATAACGATTATTTAAAATCAAATAATTTGATTTCATATTACTAAATAATACATATATTAATTTCATATATAATTAAAATAATAATTTTACTCAATTTATTATTTATTAATTACAATTCTAAAAAATTGGTACTTTTACTGTTCATTGAAATTTTAATATTTTCCAAAAATTCTAAAACACTAATTGTTTTTTAATATTGATATGATTGGTTTAAAAATTATTTTTATTTTATAAAATAACATATATAATGTTTTTCAAATTATTTATAATATTATCTCAAAAAAATTCATGAAAAAAAATTAAAATAAATGTTTTTATTAACAATTGAGTGCTTATTTCCTAAGTGTTTATAAATAAATTTCTATTATTTAATGACTTTATATACATTTATTAATGTAGTTAATTCTATTTTTAGCCTCAAATCTAAATTTACAGTTATAAAAAAATTTAAGTAATAACACTAATATTATATCATGGTTCCTTAAAACTCGATGTTTTATGTAATGCAAACTATCAAAGAACCCAAATTTATTTAAAGATAATTATTTTTTAATTCTCAGTGAGATACATAGAAACTCTTTGGAGATACTCTTGGACAAATTGATATTTATTTACAAACCATTATGAATGATTTTGACATATTATTATATGTAATTTTACTATATTAGAGATCCAAATGGAAAAATGACCATGGATAATATAGAATGAATCTAAAGACACATAAGTTAGTATTTTCACATAAAATAATAATTATTATTTTTAATATCATAGTTTTTACATTATATAATTTCTTATTCAAGTATTTAGATCCGTAAAATTCATTTAATGTATTGGATAGATAAATAAGGGACCTAACCAATAATTGATGAAATGGATAGTGAAATGATTGTCCCAACCTGAAATGTATTTGGATATGAACTATGTTTATAAATATTTTCTAATTAAAAATAAATTATTAATAAAATTATTATTAATTTAAATATACTTCAATTCAATAATAGACCAATGAATAAAATTATGATGTCTCATGAAAATTTGGGTGATGGATATAATGAAGGAAAAAAAGACACAACTTCCTTCATATGAAAAATGTGGGAAGAAACACATTGGGGAATGTCTCGAAGGAACTATAAAATTATTAATGTTTTGAAATGGATGATATATAACATCTATCTTTTGAGGTAAAATTTATAATTCTATTAACTTAATAGTGGAATAATATTTGTATTATATTTTTACATAAGATATAAAAGTACATAATTCATTTACAATTTCAACTTAATTCATGTATATAATTTTTAAATAATTCAATAATATATTTTTAAAAATTTTGAGTATCAAATTTATTTAGTTTGGATAATTTAACATCTCTGGATTCATGTATATAAATTTTCTTTTAATTTATTCTCCATGTGATATTTATCATTATACTCACTAAAATAAAGGATATGGTACATTAGTAAATTAAATTTATCATCTTTAATAAATCATTATTATAACATATACGATATAAATTTACTAAATAAAATTATAAAATAATTTAAATTATAAAATTAGAATGAAATAACATTATAATCCCTTAATGTTTAAGAAGGTTACTTTTAAAAAATAAAAGATGTTTATCATTATATTTTGTTTTTTTACTGCAATTTAAATATATTTTTTAAAAGAATTTTAAATAAATGCAATTAAAATTTAATATTTTTAGAATAGAAAATTCACATGGTATTAATTTTTTAGCATTTTTTGGAAATATCAATTTTCATCAAAATTGATATTTTTTTGAAAAATATAATTTTTATGAATCTATTAATATATATGAAATAATAGATACATGATCACATATGGAATTAATTAATAATATTTTTATCTTAAAATAACATTTCAACTTCGAAAAATCATGGAAAACATTTTTATAAATAAATTAAATGGTTATATTGGTAAATAAAACTATTTTTATGACTTTTCATTCAATTAAATAATATTATGGTAAAATTATGTAGTGTATTGACTTTAATTACTCATAAACATAATTCTATTTATAAAAATTAACACCGATCATAAAATCATTTATATTAATAAATTTAATTCACACATAAATTTCAAGCTTGAAAACACAATTTTCACACACAAAAATAATTATTATGGTTTTTCATTTTAAATTTAAGATTTCATAGTAATATTAAATTTAATTAATAAAATTAATACTAATTCTTGGATGATAATAATCAAATTAATTTTTAATATCAATGACATAAAAGAAAAATTTAAGTAATTTTCATCGATGAAAGTAATAGTTACCTTCTGAAATTGTATACAAGGATAAAGTAAAAAATTGAATGTGCAAACCCACAAATCACTCAAATGTGTCTCCAACAACATTTTATGGGAGTATTTTCTTTTATATAATATTTCATACTATATAAAATTTTAAAATGGGAGTCTTTAACATTAAATAGTGTAAGGAAATAATTAAATAAGTTTAGCTAATTCAAATATTTCCATTCCCTTAAGTTATAAAAGGGCACAATTACAAACCTTATTTTCAAAACCATTATATAAAATTTATTTCTAGAACTCTACCCATTTTTTAAAATAAAAAATACCCTGAACCAAATCCATTTTACACCCTTAATTTTTTTTCTTCCCTTTCTTTATTTGGATATTTCTATGGAAAATAAAGTTCTAGGTGTGATTATCACTCTAATATTTTTCTTTATTTTAAATTTAACTCTTCTAAATAACACATAAAAATTTTAATGTAATTAATTAAGTTTCATATACCAATAAAGTATTAATTAAATTAATGTAACATTGTTTAATTTTGAATACCATGGAATCTTTTTGGAAATACAAACTAATCGATTGTGTGTATGTATGGACTACATCCTCCATGACATGATGTGGTTTATTTTTTATCATTGAATCATTTGGAAGGTATAAATGATGGGATTTATGGATATTTAATTTTCCTATTTTACTTATAAAAATATTAAATGATTACCTTTTAAATTCACCTTCATTTTTTCATTTGTTAATGAATGAGATCATTAGTCGCTTGTTTCTAAAGTCTGTAACCTCCATGAATGACCTGTATCATTTACCTTTACTACCAAAAATTTATGGACCTGAATGATTAATTAATAAAATAATATTTTTTTTATAACATTATTATATTTTTTTAGTTATATATTTCTATATAAAATAATGTTTTCCCTTCATTGAAAAATGGGTTTGTTAATCGTGCGTATGTGCGAACTACAACCTCTTTGAATGAAGAATTTCGTTATTCATTAACATTAATAATTAATGGTTGTATTAATTTATTTCATTAATATATATGTCACATATTACATGTTTAATCATATTTAAATTTCATATTAAAATTATTTAACTAAAATTTCTTACTCATTTGATCATTATATCATGCTTTTTTGGTTGGATTACTGAATACTCACATGATGTTGTAATGTTTATACAGTGAATGATTAATGTATATAATATACTATTAATTAAATATAATAATAATTTATTATATATTTTATAATGGTTTTTGATTTATAATATCAATATATAACCATGTTAAAAATGTATCATCTTCACTCAATAAAAATTACTAAGAGAAGTTTGTCATTGGCTCTATCTTCACTAGTCTTAATTTAAAAAATCTTGGAATAAAACCTAGAGTTTTTTAATACTAAGGGAATATATATATATAAACATGGGTAATATTGGAATAATGAAATTTTTATCAAAGAACAAGAATCAATAGAAACATAACAAGGAATTTCCGAGACAATTAAAACTATTGTCATCTTTTTTTATAAATAATCTATAATGTGCCACTGAATTCATAGTAAATAATTATGAAATAAATATATAGAAAGATTATATAGATTAATAAGTAATTAAATGGATGGCCAATATAGTTATTTTTCTTTAAATAATGTAAGAGTGTGATCAACTATATGTGGAACTACGTTAAGGGATTTTCCTTAAAATATCCCATCACCGAGACATCTTTTACTTTATGCACCAATTTATATTTACATGGTGTATATTTTTTACAATTTTTTGGTCATATTGAAATATTCTTTAATCATGGTTTTAATTATTACTTTTAATAACATTATTCTTCAAGGGTTATTTGTTAAAAATTTACTCATTCCCTGAATAAACATCTCATTCCTTGAGTCACAAATTTTCTTCTTGACATTGATCATCAATGTATCCTTTCTCCCAAAATATACTTTTATATAGTTTCATTTAATTTGGATTAGAGTAAAATAATACCTTTGATTAAAAAATATTCCCTTTTGAAAATCAACTTCTCATTCAATAACGTGGCATTTAAATAAATCATCATCATCTCAAGAACACTAATATTTCTCTTTCATACCAATGTTTTACCTATCAAATGTATTTTATAGAATTCTTCAATTTCCCTTCAAACCTCAATTCATCTATTATAAACAAAAGGTTTTAAAATCCTTTTTATACTGGTTTTTTTGACTACATTGTTTTAATAGATTTTTAATTTTTTAGGAATGACTAATTATAAAAGTAATTTCCTCCAAATGAAATGTTTTAAAATTTTCTAAATTTCATATTGCTAAGTTATTATAAAAATGTAATTTAAAATTGACATTTTTATATTAGAAAATTAATTTTTTAAATGTTTTGGTGTGGGTTTTTTCATCCAAAATAAATCCATTTTACATATTTAATGTCAACATATATTTTAATCACATTTTTCATGTTCTATGAGACATAATATCTAGTATTTATATTTATCTAAATAAGAAATTCTTATTCTCATGGTTTAATAAAATTTTCCATTTCAATAATTTTGTAAGAAAATTTTAAATTATTATTTTCAATGATATTTTCCAAATGTTTCTCTCTGTGTTTCATTTATGTCGTATACCTAAAAAAGAGTAATCTTAAAATTATTATGTCCACATTATTTCTTTTGATGACATATGATATAATATTTTAAAATAACTGTATGATCCATCGCTTCTTTTGTGGTTCCTAATAATACACTTATATATGCATGATTTACATCCAATTATTCTCCCCTAGTAATGACCTTTGTTACACTATGTGATTGTATTCACCTATATGTTTAATACATAAATTTATTGGGGATATTATTTTCTAACACAAAAATCCATTTCTTATACAACATAAATACCTTATACTAAACCATCATATTTGTGTATTATTTACCAAGAATGATTATTAAATTCATTTTAATGTCATTTATTTTCAAATAGTTTATAATTTCATGTTTATTGATGAAATCTTGAATGATTCCTTAGGTAATATCTTTGAAATTAATTTTTTTTTATTTCCATGGGTTTTTAGGATATGTGGTCTGAGATCATGTGGCCCATTAATGTATTATTTTATCTATATGATGGGTGTGACCAAAATTATATGGAACTCCAATATATTGGGTAACAATTCCACATCATGAGATATCATTACCTATGAGTAGTGAAACTAGAAAATTATGGTTCATGGGTTGTTATCATAGATATATTTTTTTAATGACGTAGAGGGACTTGATCTATGCTTATGATGTCAGGTTTATATTTTCTCTACACTCTTATAATGTAATTTTATTTTAATATAACCATTCTTATTTCATTATCATATGTTTTAATTCTATTATATTTATTCCATTCTCGTTATGATATCATTTTATACATAATTTATCTCTTATTATTCTTTATTATTTTGTTTAACAATACTAATAATTTGAGCTAACCCCTTTTATGTTTCCCCTTCCCTAGGTTTTCATAGATAATATTAAAAATACCAATCCAATAATAGTATCTTGTGTGGAGAATTTATGGGAAATTTTAAAGACTCATTATGGATATATTATCTTATTATATAGTAAAGAAAATGTCCATTTTTTAGAAGACAAGATATTTTGTAGTTTTTCGTTTTCATAAAACTCTAAAATATTATGGTTCTTGTATTTTAATTATTGAAAAGATATTGTAATCATATATGGTTATCAAAGAATGTGTCGTATTTTTTATGTTTTCGACATCAGTCTTGAGAATGAGGGTATGGGGTTCTACACGTATTCCCTATATAGAAGGGAAACCAAGGGGAATAGTGAACTCACTATATAAATATCTATTCAGAAATAGAGTGGAATGTGACAAAAAAAAAATTATCAATAGAATTTCCCATCTTGTTATATATTTATTTAATAATTATTAATTGTTTATTATATAAAGTGCATGAACCACATGATGTAAATTACCACATTTTAATATAATAATTTGAATTTTTTTTTACAAAATATAAATATCTACATGAATCACCATTATTACAATGGAATAAAAATATACACTAAGATGACTAAAATATGAAAATTTAGATCATCTTGATCCATCAAAATAATCGCACCAACAAACAACACTATAGAAGTGAAAAAATATATTAATAATAACATATTAATCTTGGAAATTGAATTGTGTGTAATATTTAGATAAAATAGAAGTGGATTGTTCATTAATTTTATATGATGTATTTATATGAATTCATTAACCCATTTCACCACAAAAATTATGACCATTGCAACATTAATTTTACCATTGTAATCTGATTGTTGGAATAGTAATCATACCCTTTGGAATAGTAAATAATCAATTAGAATAGTTTCGTCATGTATAGAAATATAAATTAGAATTTTGATATCTTATAAAATAAACATATGGTATATTTACATCATGATATGAGTAAGTAAACTTTTTAAAATTAATATAATTATTTTTTTATTTTTTAACACCATATATGTTTATTTTCATTTCTATAAAGAATAAAATAATTTAAAAGAATGTTTATTTTCGCAAAATAGGGTTATAAATAAATATTAAAACGTATTTTAATAACAATATAGTTATATGACCCTATAATTAAAATACATGATTAATTACATAATAGGTTACTTAATAACCCATTATTACAAAATAACATGCACCTTTTACATTATATAGTCACATAAATATGCACTATTGGAAATCTTGATCCAAAATACTAATATAATATATATATATTATTAAAAATACCCATATCCTCCATTTATAAATACCACCCTCACCTCTCCTTCTACTTGCATATTCTAAACCATGTATATCTTCAAATTTCTAATCAATTATCTTACAAATTATATCCCTAGAGTATTATTGATAATTTTATCACTAAATGTCCAATTCTATGTTCCTTACAGAATTTTATTAATGATCTGAGATTCAATAGGAAATATTCTCAAACTATCTTTTTAAATTTATTTATTCTTCTCCCTTATCTTCACCTATGTCCTATAAAGTGGAAAAATAACTCCATAATCATATATATATATATAATTTAATTTTATAGTGCAAATATAACATATAACATGCATTGTTTTTTGTTCTCCTCTTGTTATAAAAGTGAAACCATTTTCCGTATTCTCTCGGTCCATCACCTTAATGGATGATGTTTTTTATTTTTACATTAACACCTTCATAGAAGATTTAAATTCACTTATAATTGTATATAATGACAATAATATGTATATTATATACTATTTCCAAATATTTCATAAATTATATTAATTAAAATAAAACTATTTTGTGATGGTCATCAATGCTTTTACTAAATGAATCTTCCATATGTCAGAAAATATATGCATACTTGGTAACATTTAAATTTATATGAGGAGATAAATATCATTTCATTTAACTTGTCATTTTTTATTCTCATCTTTTAATAATCACCATAATTATCCCTAAGTTTTTCAACCATGGAACTATGAAACGAATGCCCTCGGAACAGTGAAATTAAGCTTTTTATCTCTATAAAATGGTTTTAAAAAGATAAAATATAATTGTGATAAATATAATATATCTAAAAATTTTATATATTTAGTAATTAATGAAATTATTTTTATTACTCTAGATATTAAGTACATTCATAGAAAAATTATGTCTCATGAGGTAAGGGATCTCTCTGAACCAACTTATTTTCCTTGGGGTACTCTTTATCTCTCTTTACCACAAATGATACCAATATTTTATTTTTTATTTATTCAATATTATTTTTATATTTCCCCCACATATATAAATAGTTTAATTCACCTTCTGTTGATGGGGGATATATATTTGTTAAAGGTTCCTTCTCAATTTATTTCATTAAGAAATCCTAATTAAATGACACTTCTCTGTCTCTTAAACCATTTTATGTACAACCCCATAAAATGTTTTAAACCATATTTACTTTCTAAAATTTCCCATTTTATTATGGAAAATACTTTTTATTTTATTTATTGTTTTATGTAAAATAATATTCTCTTTTACATTATAAATAAACATTTCATCTGCCTAAACCCATGTATAAGAAGTATATTTACAAAAGCTACCTATCCACTATTTTCCACATATTCGTTTCACATTGAATTTACTTTTCATGATCCATGATTTTTTTTAATAGATAAACATAAAATATTATTTTATTCTCTAATTTAATTGAACAAATATTTATATGCCATCTATTTATGTTATAATATTTGATTATGTAATTTATTTCTTTCCATGGGTGATATTCCTGTTTCTACCTTGTGTTTGATTCCAAATAAGGGACACATATACACGTACATGTTATACTATATTTTCCATTATAAAACATAAATAATATGGATAGTAATTATTCCCCGTGATAAAAATTTTGGATAATAGGGAGTAAACCTAATCCATGATCGGACTCTATATATGATGTGATGTTGTATTGATTGTTTTCCTTCACTTATGCATTTATCATGTTTCATTATGTTTCCAAATTACTATATGTTTATTATATAATGATTCTATTTTATTTATGATATCCTCCCATATTATTATTCATGATCCAATTCTATCGTGATATCATGTTATTATTTTTGACTAATATGTTATCCTTCATTATCATGTTTATTCCCTTATTGAGATTTGTAGCTCACCCCCTCTTCTTTATGTATTCCAAATGTTATCATATGTAGTTTTAGGAGATGCAATGGATTTAGGATCTCAGTATTGATAGTAAAGAAAATATGTTTTATTTTAGTTTTATGTTAATGTCTTATGTATCTAGTCTCTCATGAATGTTAGGACTCTCAATCCTTAGAATGTATTTATTATATATTTATGTTAAAAATCATGTAATGATATGTTTAAAAGTATTTGGAATCTATATTTTTTATTATATGAAGTTATAGTTATTTTTTAGGATTAGGAAATGAATAATTTGGGAAAACCATAGCTATAGGTCAATTTATAAGAGAAAATATTTAAATTTTTGTGAAGTATAGAGTTTTTGGTTTCCGTCAAATTTCATATCTACCTAGGTACTATAAGTCAATTTGGATCTATAAATATTATATATAAGGGTACTAACCCTAAAAATGGTTATATGGTATTCACATAATCATTAACAGGGTCGTAATAAATATTCTTTGTTACACAGTTGGTTTTACACTCCTAGGGGACATTATTTGGTATAATAAAAAACTATTCTTAATCATTTATGAAGGACAAGAAATGATTGTTAATCTAGAAAAAATACTATGGAAGTTTCCGTGCATAAAAAAGATTAAAAGTTAATGACTCGCAAGTTATTATTTAAATTCCATATATATGTTCTTCTATCTATGTTCAAAGTATCACTTTTTATATTATTTTTTCTTTAATTTTTCTCATTAATAAGATTATTTTGGATAAATTAAATGAAAAGAACACAAATAAAATTATGGGAGGTGAACAATTTATTTTTTAATAATATTTAAATGACCCATTTCATTATATATATATACATTATCTAATACCATTCAATTTTAATTTAACTATTTAAACAACTCCTAAAAAATTTGGGTTGATATATCTGTGAGAATAATAAATCGAGAAATTGTTGTATCCCAAGTATATAACTCCTCCCCAGTGTAACACCCCGACCCCAGTTACCCAGAGTTGGTGCATTATTACATAACATTGGCTTTATCACAAAAGATCTTGTCTCGAACGACCTATTAGTTTAATATCCTTGGAATCACTAGATACGTTCATAAAGTTTACATTACATCATAAAGTGAAAATTACAACAACAAAGTCTCCATAGTCCACACTCAAATCCCCTCATACTTTCCCTATAGGTCATTTATAAAATACTTCTTCACATCCTGGAAAAAAAACATAGAAAGGGGTGAGCTCAAATGCCCAGTAAGGGTAACAATATAGCTTAAATTTTCATAAATAAGTATAAACATTTAAGGCAATGTATAACTAAAACAAGAACATTTTATACTTGAACTTCAACATAATATTACAGAAATAAATTGAAATAATTCCATTTACTTATTCACATGGATATCCAACTAGTCGAATAATCACATGTAATATCAATAACCACTTTCATAATGATGGAATGCATAATGCTAGACTATCATAACCACATAGTCAAGGCCTTGTGCCAAGACTAAAAATACGATTTTTCAAGGCCTTGTGCAAATACAATAGTTTGTCTCATGAGACCTAGCAATGCATCTAGGAGCTATAGAGGGCTCCACCCGTCACTTATTAAGTCCATTGCATTCCTCGTATGAACAGGTTTAAACATAACATAAACATTTGTATTAAAACTAGCATAAGAAATGTCAATAATTTATCTATAAACTATGATTGGTATAAAAATAACTCATCCACATTCAAACATATCACAAAAACTTAAATAAAATATGGAAGTTTTGTATCATAATAAATCACATTCAAATAAGCTTAAAATCCGTCAAAGGATGTTGACATATTTGAAATCAGAACTATTTGAGAGAAATATTTCTTTTTTTAAATCATTTAAAAGTCTCATAATTATAAAATAAAACATTAAATTTGAAAATATTATTATTTTCTTGTAAGGGAAGCATCTAAGGTTTCATTATGGTGGAAAATAGGTGCACCCACAATATAAGTTAAAAAAGACATTCTTACCTTAATTATGTCGATGAGGTTAAAAAGGACCTTGTTTGGAAATCGACAGAAAGATTCCTTTATAAATTTTTTATAAAAAATCAACAAGGGTATAAATGAATTTAACCCAAAGTCTGTAAAATAGTAATAATTATTTGAAATACATTTTTAAGAAACATGGATGTGGATGATAAAAAGGTCCTAGTAGATAATTACGTATAAACAACCTCGGATAATGAAGAGATTGTGAAATAAACCCATACCTTGTACTTTTCCTTATTCTATGTTATTTTAACCTCATGTATAATAGTTGAAACATTGTTATTAATTTATACATGAACCATATACATAATTATGATATCATATATGATCTTATATTAATGCTTTGTTAATAATATTTTAGTATTATCGTCGTTTCGGGTGTTAACTTACTCATTTTCATTTATATGTTTTGTTACATAAGTCGTGTTTGTTACGGATAGGTTGTATGTAATTCATATCGAAGATGATATAATGTTCTTAAAAATTACTTTTAATCATCAAATGAGAATTATTCTGGAATGGATATGATGGGGAATGAATCTCATCGCGTTTGTGGAGACGGTAGTCCGTACGTACGTACGAGCGACAATATCATTCTTTTGATATTAAAATAATATATAATTGGATGTTATATCATATATAAATAATCATTATCATGTTATATTTATTATTTACAAGAATTACACATCATTATTATACCCATCAAAATAATAATATATTGAATAAAATTACACCACGACGTGGACACGGTAAAACGTACGTACACACATATGGTGACATGTCATTAAAAGGATGGATAGAATACTGAATATGATTTTACCATATTTATAATAACATCACATTATATATAAGATACTGTATTTACTATTTTAGAAAGGAAATAACAAATAAAGAAGAAGTTTAAGAAGAAAGGAACTTGAAAGAGGGTGGTGAAAACATTACTTCTTCTTCAGGTTCTTCCTTTTGATTTGATCAAAAGGGATCCTTAAGATAGCTTTCTGATCAAAATAAGGAATCTAGGTTGAAGTTAGGGAAGTTTAGAGAGTATTTGGGATGGATTTGGCTGATATAAAAGGCTTTTAATGCGTGAATTAGTGGGAAGATGGAGCTCCCTTTTATAAGAGGGGTGAGGGGCACCTTTGGAAAAGTTAGAAATATTATTTTATCATAAATTCATATTCGGTTTCTAATTTCTCCAAAGTGTATTATTTAAAGTTTAAGGTGGGTGTGGGTCCAAATATTTTCAAACAATAGATTTTAGACAGGTTTGGGTCAATATATTAACATTATCATTTATATTTAACTCTTAGTTAAATACATTGACATTTACTATGTCTTTTTTTATTTTTAAATTATATAGTTAATAAAATTACTATATATCTCTAAGAGACCCCCCAAGTGGTCCATTAATGATACAACTATCATTACATAAGACTCTTGGCCAAACCTTAGATTTTTATAAATTTAATATCAATTGATAATATAATATTTGTTTTAAAAACTCTTTTATGTCAATTTTGACACTATTTGGTATTTGATTTTTGTGAAAATCATAATAGCATTATTACTTAAAAAACATAATTAAATCAATACTAACATGTCTTATTAACCTATATAATTATTTTAATTCATAAAAAGTCTCAAATTATATTTATTTGGATATTTATAATATCAATTATTTTAATATTTCATTAAATAGGTAATTACTGCATCACCATTGTGTCATAAATAAATTATCTAATATAAAAAAATTATAAGTAAAATACCATTATGTAGGAAATATTTTTATATTTCTAATGAATATTTACAATCAAATTTATCTTATGGATAACCCTATATTAAAAATTTTTATTAATTAAAACTTGATTTTAACTCTTTTAACTCTTCTTTGAATTAAATAATAATAAATGTCCTAATCTAATCCAAGTGGACCTAAATGAGAATATTTTATTCCTAAGGTTTTTTTTTGGTCAAGATACACTTGTCAAATAGAATTAGTACATGTTTTTGGGTAATATTAATATCATTTTCACCTTTAATCACCCTATTTACTTTTAACCGTGGTAAATAAAAGTAAAAATTTACTATTCACCAAAAAAAATTTCTATCTTATTGAACCACATTTAACTCCTTGATATTAACCACATCTCTTGGATTTTAGAAATTCCACTCACAGAAGTGGTAAAATTGTGTTTTATGTGAATTTGAAAATTCTCCTAGAATGTGGGTAAAAGACGGTGAAAATTTAAATAAAATTATTATAAATCTAAAATTATTTTAACTAACTCCAATGAATTACATTTAACTTGTATAGATATTATGTATCTATTTTAAAATTAATTAAATTTAAATAACATAAATAATTATTTACATAAAAATTCGGTTATATACTATAACTCAGTGTTTTTTCACTATTCATAAAAAATTGAATGTTTTCAGAAAAATACCAAAAATTCACCTTAAGGTAATTTCGATATTCCAAATCCAAAAAATAAAGTCCATTTTGAAAGATAAAATTTATAAAATTTCAAAAAGTGGGTATTACTATTCATAAAGGCATGTTTGATTGGTTGTGGTGTGTGTTAGAACTCGAAGTTGTGTACAACACATGCTACTGTATTATTCAACGGGAAGCGTACCATGGAAGCTTGGGGTGTTACATTCTCCCCTCCTTCAAATAATTTCATCCTCAAAATTTCTAGAATACTACCACTTGAAAAGACTCAGGTGGTTCTTCATCATAAGTTCCTCGAGTTCCCACGTTGCCTCTTCTATCTTATGGTTTCTCCATAGAACTTTTACCAGATGAGTCATCTGGTTTCTCAACACTTTTTCTCTGGTATCAAGAATCCTGATGGGCTCTTCACAATAAGACGGATCGGGTTCCAGTTCTAATTCCACGTAAGTAAGTACATGTGTTGGGTCAGGCATGTATTTTCACAATAGTGATACGTAGAACACATCGTGAACTTTGGAGAGACTTGGCGGCATTTCCAAACAGTAAGATACAACCCCAATTCATTCTAGAATTCAAAAAGGTCCTATGTACCTTGGACTAAATTTACCTTTATTACCGAAACGTATAACTCCCTTCCATGGGGATACCTTCAAGAAAACATGATCTCCTACCTGAAATTCCAAATCCTTCCTTCGGTTTCAGCTTAGATTTTCTGCCTACTTTGAGCTATTTTGATGTGGTTTTGGATTACCTTCACCTTTTCAATTGTTTTATCCACCAATTTTGGGCCTATGAGTTTTCTTTCACCAACATCATCCCAACAGTTTGGTGTGCGACATCTCTTTCCATATAATGCTTCATATGGTTCCATCTAAATACTCGAATGGAATATATTGTTATAGGAAAATTCTACCAGAGGTAAATATTGATATCACATACCTTGAAAGTCAAGTGATAAAGATCAAAACATGCCTTCCAAGGTTTGAATATTCCATTTGGATTTTCCATCAGTTTGAGGGTGGTAGGCAGTGCTCAAATGAAGTTCAGTATCCAAGGCCTTCTGAAGACTCTTCCAGAATCTTGAAGTAAAACAGAGATCATGATAAAAAAACAATCGATAGGGGTACTCCATGAAGTCTCACAACTTCATTAATATAAATCCTTGCTAGAAATTCAAGTGGTAAATCTTCCCTTATAGCAAGAAAATGTGATGAATGCGTAAGATGATCAATAATGACACATATTTCATCATTCCTTCTAGGAGTCTTTTATAACCCCATGACAAAGTCCATCGTAATATTGTCCCATTTCCACTCCGGTATAGGAAGAGGTTGCCATACTCCACCAGGGTGTTGCCTTTTATCTTTCACTTATTTGCAAACCATACATCTTGACACAAAATTGGAAATCTCCCTCTTCATGTTGTCCTACAAAAAATTTTCCATCAAATCTCTATACATTTTGGTGCTCCTAGGGTGTATAGAGAAATTGGAACTATGAGCATCATCTAAGAATTCCGTTTTTAGGTCAGGTGTATCAGGAACACAAGGTCTCTTTCCAAATTTCAAAATTCCTTCTTCATACACAAAGTCTCTCAATCTCCCATCATTCCCTGCATTAATCTTCTTTTGAAATTCTTCTTCATCGGTTTGAGAACTCTTTATCCTTTCTAATAAAGATGTTTTGGTAACAATTTGAAAAACCATTGATGTTTTAGCTTCCATGGTGATTCCCATATCTAACATTACTAGATCCATGAAAATTGGATCCATTTAAACTCTCATCATGTTCAAAACTCCATGATCTTTTCTGCACAAAGCAACTGCCATTTTATTTGCCTTCCCCGAGTTGTAGTGTATCGTGCAATCATAATCCTTGAGTAGTTCAATCCATCACTTTTGCCTCATGTTGAGTTCTTTCTATGAGAAAATGTACTTAAAACTATTTTGATCAGTATGAATCTCACATTTTTCAGCACAGAGATAATGTCTCCATATCTTCAAAGACAAAATTATAGCAGCTAACTCAAGATCATGAGTAGGATAGTTTTTCTCATGAATTTTCAGTTGTTGTGATGCATAGGCAACAACCCTATCATTCTGCATAAGGACACAACCAAGTCCTTTATTTTAAGTATCACTATAAATAAGAAACCCATTCTTCCTCGATGGTAGGGTCAATATTAGAGCATTGAATAATCTTCTCTTCAGATCTTCAAAAAATTATTCACACTCTTTTGTCCAAACAAATTTAACCCCTTCACGTGTGAGCTTAATTAATGGGTTATCCAATTGGGAAAAGTTCTATACAAAACATCGATAATAACCTGCTAAACCAATAAAACTACATACCTCAGTTATACTCGTCGGTGCAGGACATTCTTGGATTTCCTTGGTCTTAAAAGTATCAATAGATATTCCATATTTGGAGACAATATGGACAAGAAAAGAAATCTCCTGAATCCAGAATTAACACTTGCTAAACTTCCCATATAATTCATGTCTTCTCAGAGTCTTCAGGATAATACGCAAGTGATTTTCATGATCTTCGAATATTTTTCAGTATACCATGATATCATCAATAAATATCACAATTAAATCATCAAGATATTCCTTGAAAACTTTATTAATTAGATCCATGAATACATAGGTTGCATTAGTGAGTCCAAAAGGCATTACTGTAAACTCATAATGCCCGTACCTGGTTCGAAATGCTGTCTTTAGAATGTCTTCCTTCTTCACACACAACTGATGGTATCCAAATCGATGTAAAATATTAGAAAAGTATTTAGCTCCATGTAGTTGGTCAAATAAATCATCAATTCGAGGTAGGGGATACTTGTTCTTTATTATTATAGCATTGATCTCCCTATAGTCGATACAAAACCTCATAGATCCATCTTTCTTTTTAACAAAAAGGCTAGGGGATTCCCATGGAGAAAAAATAGGGTGAATAAATCTCTTATTACTCAATTGCTCTAGCTGTTTCTTTAGTTCAACTAATTACATAGTGGCCATTCTATAAGGGGTCTTCTATATAGGACTTAAACCAGGAATTAAATCAATGGAAAACTCAATTTCACATTCTAGAGGATGTCCAGGTAAATCTTCTGGAAACACATCAACATATTCTCTCACAATTGGTAAATCCTCTATTTGAAAATTCCTTTCCTTACCCATAGTTATTTCATTTTCATTCTCCCCAATAATTGAATTTTGTTGAGCTTCTGGGGGTGGATCTAGGTAAGAATCAGGTGGTGACGATTCTTCTCTAAAGATAAGGTGTTCTTTATCATCATCATTAAAAATTGTAACCTTCGTCTTCTTACAATAAATCTTCGTATCATGATACAATATCCAATATATACCGTGGATTATATGAAACTAAATCATAGGTATGAAGATGAGATCAGCAGATAAAGCGCATTTATGTGCTCTAATGGGGACTGATTCACAAAAGTTTGTTTCAATAATACTTTCCTTAAGAGTTTTAACTGACAACTCCCTTGTAAAATAAAATTGGAAATATCAAATTTTCTTAGAAAACTAGGAAGATATGAAACAATGTGATGATCCAGAATCAAATAATGCATCTTCCTAACTTGAGGAAACCATTAAACTACCTGCCACCATGTATTTTGGAGATTCTACCTTGGTAGTTGTGATAACATAAGCTTGGACTCGATCCCTTCACCTTTTCTAAGGTAGGTTCCCCAGATGCATAGGATATTCATTTGCATAATCTCCCATCTCTCTACAATTATAAAATTCCACGTTGACAGCAACTCTCTTTCCCTTGCAATCATGATCTTGGTGGCCTTTTTCACCACACTTGCAACAGACTCCATTTTCCTTCAAGCAAGTACTGGGGTGTTTCTTCCCACATTTACTATAGGATGAAAATTAAAATTTTCACTTCTTCCACTTATTTCTATTCCCAGAGTGATCAGCAGAACTCTTCTTCTATTTCTTTTCTTTAAAGTCGTAAGACTTAGAGAATTCTTTTTCTGTCTTGATAGCCCATAAGACAATATTTTCATATGACGAGAAGGATTGTGACACTATTTCTTGACGAAGAAATGGTTTTAACCCATCAAAGAAATGATCAATATTACTTCTTGGGTTACATATATAATCTACAGCATACCTTGGTAACCTTTTAAAGTAATCCTCATACTTTGGGACATTCTCATTCTCCTTTTTTTCTCAGACTAAAAAATTTCCTTTCCATATATAATCGATGGTAATGAGGAACGTATTTTTTGAAGAAAATCTCATTGAAATCCCTCCATTACATATTTGAAACTTCATCATCTTCCTTTGTGTTTTGAATCAATGACCACCATTGATCAGCATCTCCAGTGAGGCGGTAAACTGCCATGATAACTTTTTCCCTTTCACTACTCCCCAAAGCCTGAAATATTTTCTCTAGAAAACTTATCCATTGGTCGTCTACCAATGGATTTTTACTCCCGTCGAATGTGGGTGGTTGTTGCCTCATGAAGTTATCTAAAATTGATCTTCATGCTGCGGATCAGTGTGCTCCATACGAGTAAGGTTATTATTCGTAACCTGAGTGAGTTATTCCAATACGGTGATTAGCTGATCATCACCAGTTGTATCACCAGCTCTAATATAATTATCTTGAGCAGGAGGTCAATCCCTACATGGAGTGCGTGCATTGATACAGTTTCCATTTTTTCACTAGGCGCCATTTCTAAACAATGGCATAAACTAGACCAGTTTTTAAATCAAAATACATAATTCCATACTTGTAAAACACTAAACATAAATTGAACTATTAATAGATATAATCCATAATCATTAAAAAAATTCTTTGAGGAAGTATATACTCATAAACCCTCCATAATGGTTTGTAATGAAAATAAGAGTTATCCTAAGCATATCCCCCAGGAGTATCATAACCATGAGTGCAGCAAGGCCCGATGTTGTGCACCATTTCCCGTTTGAGTCTAGCTCAAAGCGGTGTTTTTGGATTTTACCCCTAGGTACATCTGTGCCAGAGCTGCCTCTACCTGCTCATATCCAAACAAGGATGTATTTCTTGGAAAACACAAAAAATATCTACAGTACCGAAATTCTAGGAAGTTATTCTATACTAATCCTCAAACTCCATCTTAGGTCTATGTAATCTAATAAGAGTTTATCTAAATCTAGCATCCAAGGTTTGTACTAAACTTCCTCTGATACCAACTATGACACCCCAACCCCAGTTACTAAGAGTCAATGCATTATTAAATAACGTTGGAATGATCACAAAATATCAAGTCTCAAAAGACCGATTAGTTTTGTAGCCTTGGAATCACTAAATACATTCATAAAGTTTACATTACATCATAAAGTGAAAAATACAGCAACATAGTCTCCATAGTCAACACTCATATCCACTCATACTATCCCTGTACGTTATTCAAAAAATACTTCTTCACATCTTAGGAAAAATAATACATAGAAAGGGGTGAGATCCAATTCCCAGTAAGGATAAAAATACAGCAGAAATTTTCATAATTAAGCATAAACATTTAAGGAAACATATAACTAAGACAAAATCATTTTAAACTTGAACTTCAGAATAATATAGAAAAAATAAAATTAAATAATTCCATTTACTTATTCACATTGATATTCTACTTGTCGAATAATCACATTTAATATCAATAAGCACTTTCATAATGATGGAATGCATAATGCCAGACTATCATAACCAAATAGTCAAGGCCTTGTGCGAAGACTACAAATAAAATTTTGTCAAGGCCTTGTTTCAAGACACTAGTTTGTCTCATGATACCTACCGATGCATCTAGGAGCTATAGCGGGCTCCACCTGTCACTTATTAAGTCCAATGCATTCCTCATATGAACAGGTTTAAACATAACATGAACATTCGTATTAAAACTAGCATACGAAATGTCAATACTTTATCCATAAACCACGAATGGTATAAAAATAAAACATCCACCATCAAACATATCACAAAACCTTCAATACAATATGGAATTTTTGTATCATAATAAATCACATTCAAATAAGCTTAAAATCCATCAAATTATGTTGACATAAATGAAATCAAAACTATTTGAGAGAAATATCTCTTTTTTTAATCATTTAAAAGTCAATTAATTATAAAATTAAACATATACTTGGAAAATATTATTATAATCTTTTAAGGGAAGCTTCGACGATTTTATAATGGCAGAAAATAGCAGCACCCATCATATATGTTAAAAAAGACAATCTTACCTTAATTTTGTCGAAAAGGTTAAAAAGGACCTTGTTTGGAAAACGATAGAAAGATTCCTTTATAAAATTATTATGAAAAGTCAACAAGGATATAAATCAATTTATCCCATAGTCTGTAAAATAGTAATAATGATTTGAAATTCATTTTTAAGAAACATGGATGTGGATGATAAAAAGGTCCCAGTAGATAATTATGTATAAACAACCTCGAATAATGAAGAGATTATAAAATAAACCATTACCTTGTACTTTTCCGTAGTAGATGGTATGTTAACCTCCTGTATAATATTTAAAAAATTGTTATTATGTTATAATAGAACCATATACATAATTATGATATCATTTATGATCTTCTATTAATGCTTTGTTAATAATATTTTAGTATTATCGTCGTTTCGGGTGTTAACTTACTCATTTGCTTTTATATTTTTTTTACATAAGTTGTGTTTTTATGGATAAGTTGTATCTTATTCATATCCATAATGATATAAAGTTCTTAAAAATTACTTTTAATCATCAAATTAGAATTATTCTTGAATGGATATGATGGGGAATGAATCTCATCGCGTTCGTGGAGACGGTAGTCCGTACGTACGCACGAGCGACAATATCATTCTTTTGATATTAAAATAATATATAATTGGATGGGATATAATATATATAGAATCATTATAATGTTATATTTATTATTTCCATGAATTACACGTCATTATTATAACAATCCAAATAATAATATGTTGAATAACAATTACACCACGACATGGAGACGGTAAGCCGTATGTACGCATGTATGGTGACATGTCATTCAAAGGATGGATAGAATACTGAATATGGTTGTAGCATATTTATAATAACATCAAAGTATATAGAAGATACTGGAGTTAATATGTTAGAATGGAAACAACAAAGAAAGAAGAAGTTGAAGCATGAAGGAACTTGGAAGAGGGTGGTGAAAACATTGCCTCTTCTTCGGGTTCTTACTTTTGATTTGATCAAAAGGGCTCCTTATGTTGGCTTTATGATGAAACTAAGGCCTCTATGTTTAATTGAGGGAATGTTAGAGAGTATTTGGGCAGGGTTTGTCCAAGAATAATGGATTTGAATGTGTGGATTAGTGAGAAAGGGGAGTGCCCTTTTATAAGAGGGGTGAGGGGATCCTTTGGAAAATCATGAAATATTATTTTATAATAAATTCATATTCGCTTTCTAATGGCTCTGAAGTGGATTATATAAAGGTTAAGGTGGTAATGTGTCGAAATACTTTCAACCAATAGATTTTAGACAGGTTTGGGTAACTATATTAACTTTATCATTTATATTTTACTCTTAGATAAATAGTTTGACATTTACCATGTCTCTTGGTATTTTTATATTATATAGTTAATAAACTTACTATGTACCTCCAAGAGACCCCCAAGTGGTACATTAAGGATACACATATCATTATATATGTCTTGTGGCCAAACGTTAGATTTTTAGGAATTGAATATCAATTAATAATGTAATATTCATTTTAAAAACTCTTTAATGATAATTTTAACACTATTTGGTATTTGATTTTTGTGAAAATCATAACAACATGATTACTTAAAACAAACATAATTAAATCAATACTAACATGTCATATTAATCTATAAAATTAATTTAAATCATAAAAAGTTTCAAATTTTATTTATTTGGATATTTATAATATCAATTATTTTAATATTTTATTAATTAGGTAATTACTGCATCACAATTGTGTCATAAATAAATTAAAATATTTAATGTCTAAAAATTATAAATAAAATAAAATTATGTAGGAAATATTTTTATCTTTCTAATTAATATTTAAAATAGAATTTATCTTATGTATAACCATATATTAAAACTGTTTTAGTAATTAAACCTTGATTTTTACTCTTTTAACTATTCTTTGAATTAAATAATAATAAATGTCCTAATCTAATCCAAGTGGACCTAAATGATAATATTTTTTCCTATGGTTGTTTTTGTTCGACATACATTTTTCCAATAGAGTTAGGACATGTTTTAGGGTAATATTAATATCATTTTTACTTTTAATTTCCATATTTACTTTTAATCGTGGTAAATAAAAGTAAAATGTTACTATTCACCAAAAACTTTTATATTATTTAACCACTTTTTACTCCTTGATATGAACCATATCTCTATTATTTTCGAAATTCCACTTACAGAAGCGGTAAAATTATGTTTTATGTGAATATGCAAATTCACCTAGGAGGTGGGTAAAAGACGGTGGAAATTTCAATAAAATTTATACATATCTAAAATTATTCTAAAATAAATCCAATGAATTACATTGAACTTATATAGATATTATGTATCTATTTTTACCTTAATTAAATTTAAATAAAATAAATAATTTTTTTAAAAAAAATTCTCTTTTAAACTATAACTGAATGTTTTTTCATTATTCATCAAATATTGAATGTGTTTAGAAAAATACCAAAAATACACCCTAAGTTAATTTTGATATTCCGAATCAAAAAATGAAGTCCATTTTGAAATATAAAATTTCTAAAATTTTAGACAGTGGGTATTACTATTTATAATGGGTAGTTTGATTGGTTGTGGTGTTTGTTAGAACTCGTAGTTGCGTACAACACACGCTACTATATTATTCAAAGGGATGCGTACCATGGAAGCTTGGGGTGTTACACCCAGTCAATGATTGTGGATAAAACGTCCCAATAAATTCTATCATAATTTCTTTTGTGTAATTTAATTCCATAATGGGAATGTCTTGGTTGTCCTTATATAAACTGAATATCAACTTTTGTGATAGGGATATCACTCTTCACATACAAATTCATTCTTTGATTCCGTGAAAACGTAAGGAAGAAGATGAATTTAATTGGGAATCATCGTCTAATGTTTGGAAATTATTTATTTATGATAAATAATATCTATCTAAAATTATTGAGATAAATGAGAAACATGCTTGAATACATTCCCATTATGAGGGACTATACTAATGTATTTCTTGAGATTTTTCAAAACTTCATCCAGGAAAAGAGTTTGTGTTATCAATTGAAATTATACATGTATGTATTCCCATAACCAAGTATCAATGTATAATAACCTCCTTTCATTTATAATAACTAAAAATTCAAATATAATACTTTATGCAAAAGGGATATCAATGCTTGAGTTCATTTTTTGAGGTTTTCCAATCCTCTTCTTCAAAAATATGGAATTTTCATTTCACCCATACAATTATTATCCTTAAATAATACAAATAATTATAAATAAAACGTTTCCTATGAAATGTATTGATTTCTTTTTTCATTAACATTGTGGTCCCAAGTAGTTATCTAAGGTGGTCCTTGGATCGGGATATCACCAATTAAAGATTAGTAAGGAAGATATTACCAAGAATATATTTCAACAAAGGTATGGATAGTATGATTTTGTAGTGATTCCCTTAAAAATCAAAAATTAAAAAAAATAATTAACAAATAGTGTCTTTATATATTACCTAGAAAAAATAGTGACAACCTTAATTGATGATATTATAATATACTCCAAAAATAAGGAGGATAATGGGGATCATTTTAATATTGTTAAAAATACATCATGAAAGGAGAATATATATGAAATGTATAGTAAATGTCACTTCTAGAAAAGAGAAGTATCATTAATTGAGAATGTTATCTCTTGAAAAGGGATATCTTTGGCCCATTCTATGAAAATGGAAATTGAGTTGGGGATTATATTATAATCTGTATAGAGATCAGTAGTTTCATTGGACTATCATGGTATTATCAATAATTTGTGAGAAACATATTATTATTTTAAAACCCTCTGAACGTGATGACTTGATGGGGGGTAAAGTTTTCCGAAATATATTTTTTAAAACAACTTCATGAAATTTAAAATGAGGTTTGTCACTGTATGAGTAATTATAATACCCATAGGTGTGGAAATAATTGTTTTACATGAGGATTCTTCAAAGAGTGGATTGGGATATGCACTAATGAATAATTATATATTTATAGCCTAATACTCAAGGTATCTAATGTCCCTTTAGTAGAACTATCCAACACATGATTTCGATTTCCATATAGTATTCTTCACATTTAATATTTAGTGGCATTATATTTATTGGGAGAAGTGGGATATATATATGAATAATAATAGCCTAAAATATATATTCACATATAATGATCTTAAAATATACCAATGAATATTGTTAGATATGGTCAAGGACTCTGAGTTCTTAATCAATTATTTTCCTGTGAAACCCAAAAATATGGTTGATTATCTAACTAAAAATGATCTTACAACCTTATCAATGATGATAATTGAGATGGTTAGGATATTTAAACACGTTAAAAGGATGGTAATTATAATTATAAATCTAGGTATATCATTATTTATTTCCCAAGAAATTTATCAACCATCCATTATATAGAGGATAAAATATTCTCAGATAAATGATTTATAAATTTAGAATAAGTTAGAAGATCTAAGAAAAGGTAAATCCTTATAGTTCCAAATATATTAAGGAGTCTTAATATTTGGTTCATTAATATGTCTACCATAAATTCATTTGATAAATAATTATTTGTTGAAAAGTTCATATATCTCAACCATTTTCAACCACCCAGGGAGCATGAAGACGTATTAACATATCCTATAAAACTTTTTTTGGGGGGTGGAATATAAAGAAAGAGATCATATCATGTACATGAAATTGCCCAGTATTTTAGTAGTTGAAGGCATAAAATAAAAATTCAATGGGGATATTGCAACCATTACCTAAACTAGCATGTAAATGAGAGAAAATTATAATAGATTTGATCATAGAACATCTAAATACATCTATATGAAATAATTTTATATGTGTCGTGGTTGATCATATTATAAATACTAATCAATTCATTGAACTTTGAGAGGAATTCTTGCTTGATCGTGTTGAAAGGAGATATGTTAGAGAAGTGGTGAGGCTACATGGAACACCACTATCGATCATATCTGGTCAATATCCAATATTTTACTCTCTGTTTTGGAAGTGTCTCCAAGATTATCTAATTACTGAGATGAATGTTATTATGAATTATCACTCCCAAACAGATGGCCAATATTATTTGATTATCTAGACACTATATGTTATATTTATAGTATTCTTTATGTAATTTAATAGAGGGTATCAGCATAATTTTCCATTGGTCTATTTATCATATAATAATTCCATTAAATAAATCATATAAATGTATAATATGATTCCCTTTATTAGAATATATGTAGAGAACCTATGTGTTGAGATGTATTTGTTCAACACAAGTTATTGGGACCAAAAATAATTTTAAAAATAGAAGAAAAGGTCAATACCATTCAATTACACATTAGGGATACTCATAGTTGATAGTAGATCTATGTTGACAATCATTAACAGGAAGTATAGTTTGAGGTTGGATATAATGTTTTCCTTAACAAATCTTTGTGGAAGAGGGTCATGAGATTTTGGAAGAATATAATGCTAAGTCCTAGGGACATTAGGTATGACCATTGTAATCTGATCATTGGAATTGTAATATGACCGTTAAGAATATTAACCTGACCACTAAGAAGGTTTCCTCACTTTTGTAACTATAAAATAATATTTAGTTATCTTTTGAAATGAAAATATGATATAATAATATTTTGACACAAGTAGATATAAGTTTTAAAATTGATGAAATAAGTGTTTATATTTTTAAAACCCATATATTTATTATTTACATTTTTATAAAAAATATAATAATGTAAAATAATGTTTTATTTGCAGTAAATGATGTTATAAATTAATATTCAAATACATTATATTTATTATATAACTTTATAATTCCATATGAAATTTTTTAAAGGTTCTAGAAATTGATCATAATATAAAAATATTAATTTTTTAATATAAATATGGATTTAATTGAAAAATTAAATTTGTCATATAAAAAAGATTATTTTTATAAAATTGATTTATATTATGAAATATATATATATATATACATATATATAACTCTTATATGATTTTTTTATAATTTAGTTGAATTATTGGTGAATATTAAAATATGGTAAAATATGATATTTAACATTAAATGTTAAATACATGATTAATTGAATAAGGGATGTTGTAATATCTTTTTTTAAAATTGCATACATAATTTACAGTATATAAGCCCAATAATAAACATTATTGGAATTATTGATCCAAAATAATGAACTAATGAATATAATATTAAAAAAACACCCCTCTCCACAACATATAAGTACCACTCTATACCATCCTCTAAAATATTTGAAGACTTAGATATTTCTAAATTTCTTTCAAATTATCATTCCCATCCACTATCCCACATCATAGTTCTTACTATCTTACCAAAATACGAATTCCAAGTTCCTTAAATATTTTTTTGAGGAGACAACATTCTAGGGGTAATATTCTTAAACAACCTATTTTAAATTATTTTCTTATTCTACCTCATCCAACATCCCCTCATGAAACCTGGAATAATAACTCTAGTATAATTTATATACTATAATGATATATTAATAATGGAATATATACCCTCCATCCACTTATCTTCTTCTATTTTTTTAAAAAAGAAACCATTACCCATAATATGTCAATTCATCACCTCAATGGATGATGACTTACTGTTTTTGATTACAACCATCATGGAAAATTTAAATTCACATATAATGGTATAAAATGTCCAAAATATGTATATTATATATTTTTACAAATTATATAATGAATATCTGGACATAATATTAAATAAAACAAAATATTTTCATGACTGACTGAAAATAAACTTTTTTTTGAATAAGAAGAGAACAACAAGTCACTACCAAAGAAACATAATCACAGTGGCCTAAAGTAGTGAAGGATAAGGGAGTCTTAAAGAATAACATGGTTGAAACTCTTTGGGAGCGAACCAACCCAGTTTTAGATAATGATATCCTCGTCAACTATACCTTCATGGGCCAACGTATCAGCTGCAAAATTGCCTTTGGGCCAAATATGCTTGACAGAACATCCTTGATTGATAAAGCTCCTAAAAATTCTCACTAGATAGCAAATTTCACATGGAGGTTTGAACATACCTTGGAGGAAAAGGTCAGAGGCAGAAAATTCCAATTCGATAGTCTCCAGCTTGAGGTTGAGGTAATTTCACCTGGAGAGGCTCATGTGCATGGCCCTAACTTCCGGACTCAAGGACGAGCCCGACACATAAAAGGACCCAAATCCAAAGATGACTAAGCCGTTATCATTACTAACCAGATCTCCAACCCTCATCTCACCATTACTGAAGGATTCATGAACAATTATCTTTAATCCATTGTTGGGCAGTAATCTCCAAACCCATTTTCCTTGGATGTTTGGACTTGTGCTTGTATTAGATATTGATATTGAGAGAACCCTTCTGAATGAGGGTGAATCCCAGCAACGGTGAAGTAGCATGAGAATATTGGCCACCATTGAATGTGTTCTCACATGCATCACTATGTAGGAAGCCTTCACACATTCTCTGTCCAAGTTCCTTCCTTCCCAGATATTCCAGTATGTGGCCACCACAATAGTTGCACGAATTCAATTTTCAATTTTCCATGATCTGAAGTCCTGAAACAAAATTATAAAAAGTTACTAAAAGGTATCACCACTATAGTCAATGTCCAGACTATATCCCATGTATTTATGTAGGGTCTTTTCCCATTCGTTGAGCACAAAAAGGTGTTCTATTGATTCCATTTGAGGGCTGATGTAGCATTAGCAGTGGGACACCATAGTTAGTCCTCTGTGCTGGATGTTCTCGTCCATAGGGAGGGATATATGAAGAATTGTTCAGACTAGAAAATTCATTTTTGTGGGTATAACATTTCGCCAGAGGTTCGAGTGAATATCATCACTCTCCCTTTGCATAAGGACGGATGTTCTGAAATCATTGATGGAGAATTTACCAGAATCCAATCCAGTAAAGCAGCGGCTATCCAGCTCTTCCACTGAGAAGATTCTTTTGAAAATTTCCTTCTATTCAAAATTGAGAATTTTGCCTATCAGACCTCAGTGGGTACTAGAATTCATGAAGGTGATTTCAAACATAAGACAACTAGGGAAATAAGGAATATTTCCAGCCCAATTCTCATTCCATAGGCTGATATAGCCTCTCCCAATCAACCATCGAGATTGAGCATGAAGGTTGGGTAACTGTGAGAGAATCCCTTTAGAAAGGATAGAATGGGTCCTCCTATTCCTTGGAATGTACCCCCATTTCTCCCCATACCTATTAATCATGAACCTTTCCCATAATGAGGTCCCCTCAATGATTTCCTATGGCAGGCGTGCCTTTATATCTTTCATAGATTCAACCACACTACATAAGCCCACATCTCCTTCTTCAACCAGATTTCCCATACGGATCCATGAAGCCCAATGGAAATGACCCAACTGATTAACATCCCATAAAAAATCCATCACGATTCATTCAATATTATCTATAGTTCCCTTCAGCGGATTAATGATCGAAATCATGTTCATGGGGATTGACGTAAGCACATTATTAATGAGGGTGACTCTACCTCCAAATGAGAGGAACTTATTCTCTCAATTACATATCTTTAAAGTTATAAAGGCTATAACATCATTGAGTATGACCTTTTTGATTCTCACATAAGAGATGGGAGCTATGAGGTATGTCATTGGAAGGAGGCCCCAGTGTATTCCCAAGATATCTTGAATCTCCTTTCATCGCCTCCCATAGAATTTTTTGGAAATATAAACCTTTCACTTTTGGGGGTTGATTAGTTGGAATCTTCCCTCCCCATATGCTGCCATGATACGCACGAGATTTTGGTGTGACCGATACCTGCCATTAGTGAAAAATATTATATCATTAGTGAGCATTATATGAGTGATCAAGTTTTCCACATATTTGGTGAAAAAAGGTTTTATTCTTCTGTATTCCAGGATAGAGTTCAATTTGGATGAGAGGGACACTTGAGCTAAAAGGATGAGGAAGGGAGACTTGGGTTCTCCTTACCTTACACCTATGACATTTTTAAAGAATCCAAATGCCTTGCCCATGAGAGAGAGATTGAAATCCATGGGTAAGAGGAACAACTGAAGCAATATTCATAGAACCATTCTTGAAAGCCAAATTTCCTCATCACCCATGGAATAAAACCCCATTGGAGTCTGTCTTAGTATTTTTCCATGCAGACGTGAATAATCACATTATACCCCATCATTCATTTTTTAATGTCTCCAAACAATTCCTTCACAATGTTGACCGCCCCTTGGATGCTTATACCCTTTAAAAACACATGATGCTCCAAAGAGACAAGCATTGGGATGATATTGCTCAACCTTCTGGATAATATTCTAGAGTTAATATTGTAAGATAAATTTTATAATCATATAGTACTGTACTGGAAAATTCTAGTTGGGTCCTTACACTTGGGGATGAGCACCATCATTGAGGCATAGACTCCCCTTGGCAGAGATCCACCAAAGAAAATGTCATGCACTGCCTGAACCACTTGGTGCTTCAAAAAATCCCATTATGTAACATAAAATGCTCCATGGAACCCATCAAGTCATAGAGTTCTATCCTTCTTTAAATGAAAGGTAGCGTCTTTAACATCATCCTACTTTAGGATTTCCTTAAGGGTTGAGTTGTCTGTGTTTCACACCATATCCTGAATGCCAGAAAAAGGATATTCCCCTCTATTACCAAAAGTAAGATTCTCATTCTTGGAATCCAACAGGTCATCCAAGAGAGTATTGAAGTGAGATAAAGCTAGATTCCCTCCCACATTAATGTCTGAGGTGTAGGACCCATACTCCAATATTATGTTAATGTACACATTCCTCAATTTTTATTTCAGATATGCATAAAAATAAGAGGTATTCCAACCCCCTTCCCATAGTCAAAGGGCCCTCGATCTGGAATGGTATGACCTTTCTGTTTCAAGAGTCTTCTCACCCAACAGTGAGTGTTTGTCATTCAGTAGGGAAAAAACGTTTTCATTACATACAACCAAAAGTGACTCTTCAATTTTTTCAGCGTCGATACTAATTTCATCCAAAAGAGGATCCTCTGATGGGTTGTTGTCCATCCAGTCTAAAATGCACCCTTTGAGCCATCAATGCTGATATTAAAGACTTTCCCAAACACATAAATTGACTTCAGACACTGAGGATGACTCCATCATATGCGTAATTCCCTCCCTGTTGTTCCATCCCATTGAATAATAAAACATATGCTTCCTTAGAGGTGAAATTTTTAGTGAAACCGGTAGGGGAGTGTGGTAAGACCGGACTCTGTTTAAATATGTAACTAAGGTATGTCCAAATGATTCAATCCATTGGTGTTTTGAAAGGGACCTATCAAGTCGCCTCCAAATGCGAAGAGTCCCTTTGTGGTTGTTGCACCATGTGAATCTTTTACCGATGAAACCCAAATACAGGAGTCCAAAAGAGGCCATGGAGCCCTGGAAGTCCTTAATAGAATTGGTAATGCCCCCCACTCCCCAATTCTATTCCATCAACTCAAAAACTGTGTAAAAGTGCCCATACCCCTCGATAAACCATGGTTTGTTCATGCAGTGAAAACTGGACAACAGTTGCAATGGATCATGCCTCTCAGTAGCATCACAACTCGCATAGACAAAGGTAAAGAAAATATCAAAACCATTGGACATAATTCTAGTATTCATGCTCTGGTCTAAGACAACAACCACCTCCACCTCCCATTCTTACTTCCAAGAGACCCAAATATGGACATTCCCTAGCAAGGTTTGAAAATGATGACTGAATCCCATCCTATATCCAAACATAGCCATACATTTAACCTCTTGTTTAAATTCAAGAATGACATCCATATATTCCATATGATGCTTGACCTCAAAGGAAACAAATGCACTTTTTGATTGAGCCCCCACCACTAGAATTCCAAATAACAACTGAAAACATGGCTAATATAGATGAGAGTCTTCGTGACTGAGCGTTCCCATATCAACAAGATACCAAGACCTATAAGCTTCTCCATCTTGGGATCGCGTGACAGGCCCTCGGGATGAGCTGGAAACCACCAGGTACTGATAAATTCTAGATTTAGATGTCGGGGGGATCTCCGAGCCAGCTCATTCAAGAGCTCCTCCAAGACTGTAAATTTGTTGGATACTTTTGGGGAGGGAGGCTTAAAAGGAGGAGGGGCATCGCCCGAGCACAATGAGAGAATGACCGTTCTGGCTGGGGAAGATGGAGCTTTGAGAATAATTTTCCTTACACATGATGGAAATGCATGAGAGGCCATATAAACTGAGCTGCATGGGCCTTTTCAAAATCCATAAGTAGCTTCCAAGAGAACATCACAAGACCTGAGTAGGCCATCACTGATTCGCTGCAAGTGGTCAACACACTGAAACCACGAACGACAGGTAGAGGAGCACAAACCGAATCCAGAGGAGCGAGGACTTGAAAGCGTGGGGTCGTGAATGGAATAGAGTGGAAGGCGACTGTTGTCGAATCTGGGATAGGTTGGGATAGTAGGGGCCCACAGTCAGAGTAAGGGGCACCAAAATACAAATTTGTAACATTCGGGTCCTCCCAGGGGTTAGCTCTACACCTCGACCCAGACGGTGCCGTCAAGGGGACCGACGAGCCTGGCTCCGACCATCCCGAGGATGAGGGGGGACTAGATGAAACCCTGGACCCCAAAGGGCCGACATAGCCACCGAATGGAACCGGTATTTTTGAGCTCCCCCTAAAACAAAACTCCCTAGAATTACCCTGAAACCTACACCCTTGCAGAATCTAGGAGGTGACGGATAATGGAGACATTGCGGCCACTTGAAGCGGTAACCCACCTTGATAAAGAATTGCACTGGGAAGGGCAAGGAACGCTCCATCTCTATGGAAATCTGAGGGCACCCCACATCTAGAAGGTAAAGAGTAGTGTCGTCTGCGGAAAGAAAAGAGGCCACCACATCTCCAATATAATGAAGGATGGAAGGGTTATGAAACAAGAAGTGGGATTCTGATGTGGTTAATCCACACTACTACCTTGAAGGAGTCTTTTCAAAAATGGGATTCCCAAGACCACCATGATAAGAAGAGGAGCTGATCCTCGCAATGACGGTCCGCTCTAGACGAGCAACAAAAAAATCATCCCTGCTACATAGGTTAATTCAGAAAGAATTACGGGATAGTGAGAAAATAGAATCAGCATGAAGTTGGACCCTAAATCCCACAAGATCCTTGAAGGTCTCCATAGGAGGTTTGTCACGGCCAAACCGAGCCACCAGAATTACGTCATGAAATTCCACAATGTCATCCAGTTCCACTTCCATCAGCTTGACCACTAGAAGACCATCTATGAATAAAAAATATCTCTGCGAAAAAGGAATAACAGGAATAGATGGAAGCATGGCTGTGAGAGTAGAAGGATGGGCACCCGAGAGAAACATTTCCTTAAAGGAGGACATCATGATTTTAAAATATAGAAGATGAAGTGATCAATCTAGGTTGAGTGTATCTGGGAGTTCTCATGATATCAATAAAACAACTGAAATAAACAATCCATATAACATTAATTTTGTAAGTAAATGGTTCAAACATATGTTGGAAAATATCTGGGTATTTGGGACCATTTAAATATTAATAAGATCATGAATATTATTTTATTTATCTTCTTTACTTGTATTCCAATTTAAATATAATTTCCACAATTATCTTTAAATAATGTGACCCTAAAATACTAAAATCAATAACCTTTGGAATGTGAAATTAAACCCAATATCTCTTTAGAATAGTAGTAAATGAAAATGATATAGATTTAGTAAAAAATATTGATTTCAAAGGTTCTGAATTAATTCATTAATTAATTTAATTTAATTATTAATGCTTACGTGATTATGGATCATATGGTAAGGAATCTCTCTGAACCACCATACATTCATTGACTTATTATTTCTATCTCTTCAACTCACTTTATCTCCCTTTTTTATTTTTTTTATTATAAACTCTATATATATGTCCCCCACATATATGCATTGTTTAATTAACTTTTCTTTAATGGGGGTATACATGATCTAAAGGTTGCCTTATCAATTTCTTTTGTTAAGAAAACATAGCTAAAGAGAACATCTTAATCAATCACCCTATTTCAAGTACAACTCCATAAAAAAATTTCAATCAAGATAGGTTAATGAAATTTCATAAAATATTAGAGAAAATCATTTTTATATCATTTTTATTTTTATATAAATTATTATATATTTTCATTTTAAAAGACTATTTAAAATTCTCTTTAAAACCCTTATTAAGAGGTACATTTACAATTTTACCTATAAGCAATTGTTCACAAATTCACTTTACATGGACATATTTTTTCATGAAACATTCTTATTTTTTTACCTATTAACATACAATTAAGTTTTAATATAAGGACCCAGCCTTAAAAAATTACTTAATCTTGAACTAAAATGAATAATTCACATTGTGGATATTTTCAGGTTTAGAGTTTTAGAGAATTAGATCATAAATCATGCATTACATTCCACATTTAAACAATGTGGTTACATAAAAGATTGTATTCATTTTTTCTGGTCAACAGAAACAAATTTAAAATTAAACATGTTTTTTTTCTTGACACTATCATCATATCATGTACCTTTCCCTTGACCTGCGAAAAATATTTCAAAAACATGGGATGAGAATAAAAATCTCAGTAAGGGATATAAAAATTCAGAAAGGAAACATTTGTACATGTATACATAAGAATCAATGAAATCATACTTTACTCATAAAACATAAGCACATTAACATACTTCATGAAATCCAAAGAATTATAAATAACTCATAGAAATCGTAAGACATAAATGTAACTTGAGACATTCATAACATTCTTACATAGGGAGTAACCCTCATGGTTAAGTTTGGAATACCCATCAGATTATATACCCTAAATATCTTCGTAGAAACCATAACGTTTAACCCCTTTGCGTTACCCAATGCATTGGAGAGCTATATCGGGCTCATTCGCCCTTAGTTTATCATGAAACCACCCATTTTCATAAACAATGTCAAAGATACATAACATAATCATATCACATAACTTAAGCATAAAGGAAAGATAACATTCCCACATTTCAATAACAATATAACATTTTAAGATATTAAAATAATGAATCCATTCAAAAAAACAATTTTCAAAACCATTTAAAACATTTAATAAAGATATTTTGGAATAAAAGTGTCCCATACCACCTTGAATATTTTAACATTTTAAACCATTAATATCCATATAAATAAACCCTTAAAACCATTTTGAAAACGTTGATATTAATGAGAAATATTTATAAGAACAAATCTTTAAAACATTAAAAGCGATATTTTAGTTAAAGGGTTTTTACCAAAATTTGAGACACTTGAATACAATAATTGAAGAATAACATTTAATCAGAACTTTATAATATCATGAGAATAAATGGATTCATGATATAATATTCCAAAGGATAGTATATACACCATATAAGAGTTAATTGGTGCATAACAACAATGAAGTCTCAATAGAAATGTAAAATGAGATGAAATCCCTTATAAAGAAGGTATCCTTAAATTAAGGATAAATAAATCTCATAATTATGTGTAATAAATATAAATACACCCAATATAAGTGGATATTAAGTGTAAAATAATAAATGTTCATTAACAAATATTCAAAGGATGACAAATTCAATAACTAGAAGTTGAACCCAAAGAAATCCAAATTGGGTTAAAAAGTTCCCTTGGTAAAATTCGACAGCCTAACGGCGTCACTTTAATATTCATAAAATTAGTTGATGAGAGAGAAAATAGTATCTCATCACTTGGAAAAAAATTTACATAAATAAAGATATATAATAACATATCCTAATATAAAAATATGTAAATTAAAAGACATAACAAAATAAATCTTTTAAAAAGAGGAGGGTGAAAGGTTCCCTTACCGATTTGGGTAAATTTCGAAACATACACCCCATTTAAGAAGGGTCATAAGATAAAGATGTAAATACACATAAATGAGAGTATATTATACAAATAGTAAAATAATGGTTAGTAAATACACCACACAAAATGAAATAGTGTCTAATGTAGCATGAATCTCACATGAATAAAAAGTGAGATGAAAATACCCTTATGAAAATTCAGCAGCCTAATGGCGCCACATAAATCTTCTAAAAATGGATTGTTGAGATCAAATATGGTATCTCATAATATTAACATAAAATTTACAGAAAGAGAAATATAAAATAACATCCCCCAACATAATAAAGAGGAGCTTAAAGTAAGTTTCATAAAAAAGAATACTTAAAAAGAAAGAGAGAGGCAGGATCCCTTACCTCAAGTTCGACTTGTCTAGTTCGTTTCTTTATATTGCTGAATAATAAACTTTTGTCAATTTATAATTTATTAAGGTCCTAATTTAAATATTATTATTCAGTTCATATGACATATTATAATGTTATAATAATTTGTTAATAATGTGAGTTCATATCTGACGTTTTTGTAGATGTTTGGTACATGAGTCAAAAATTAACTTGTTTGAAAATGATTGTACATGTAGTTATAATTAAATCAACTCCAAAATATTATAAATGATATAAATATCATATATATCCAGTATATATTCATTTTATACTATTACATAACATTTGGAGATAAAAAGAAGTGAAATGCACCATTCATGGAGACGGTAGTCCGTACGTACGCATGAACGCTACTTTCATTTCTTTGTCATATTAATGGAATTAAAAATAATTGAGAGATATAGATTATAATTCCAGTATAATATATATGTTTTATAATTCCAATATGTTCATTAATTTCATTCTTTATACATTCCATGTATTGTATGAACGAGTCACATCACTTGAGGGGGCGGTAGTCCACACTGCCTCGTATGAAATTATCACAATTGCACAACATTCAAAGAATAAAGTTATGTTTTAAATATAAAATACAGAAGAATATGGGAAACATAAATACCATATATATAATATATAAAATTCAGTGACATCATAATGGCCACCATGAAAGGTGTTAAGAGAAGATTGAACAATCATCGTTTCATGAGGCAGTAACTCGCCATCCACATAAATAGTATGTTCTTTAACCATTAGACGGAGGTGTGTGTAAGTGTAGCTCTAATAATTCTCATAAAAACATCCTAGTATATTTAATATACTTGTTTTGTTACAAAATATTGGAATAAAAAGATTTTATGGGGTTGGAGATGCAAAATAAAACAAAATAACATAAGAGATGACATTACCTTTAAATCGGGTAACCCCCTTTGGTTTGAACCAAAAGTGTTTCTTGAAGAGCTTTATACCTAAGGTGAGGCTTCAATGATGAATAAAGGGATGTGTAGAGATGCATTGGGTAGGGTTTGGCTGAGCCAAAGGCTTGAGAGGTGTGGGTAAGGAGGTAGATGTGGGGGCCTTTTATAAAAGGGAGGAGGGGCACTCTTGGAATGTCTTGAAAAGTTACTTTATTATAAAATGAGTTTCAGATTTTAAAGGACCCAAATTGATATATTTCTAGTATAAGGTGATAAGGGTTCGAAATATACTCATCCAATAGGTTTTTGAGAAGTGTAATTCTTAGATTTTACATTATCATTTATTTTTATTTAAATCGTTCATTAATGAGGTAATTGCTACATCATCAATGTGTCAAAAATAAATTATTTAATTTAATGTACAAAAATTATATAAAAAATACAAGGATGTAGGAAATATTTTTAACTTTCCAATGAATATTTGTAGTCCAAAATATGGCTTGTATAACCCTATATAAAAATTGTTTTAGTAAAAGATTACATGTTTGTGACATTTTAATTTTTACTTTAAATAAAAAGTTATTAATGTCATTTTCCTACCAAAGTGGCTCCATGGGGTCCCCAAGTTTACCCATGGATTTTAATGGTCTCCCATGACTCATCCAATAAGTTTAAGACATTTTTCAAGGTAATTCCATTTTATTATAACATTATCATTACCTTAAATTAAACTAATTACCTTTAATCGCGATTAATAAAACGTAAAATTTACTATTCACCAAATAAATATTTTAATCCCATTGAATGACATTTTACATCCTAATTACACCCATGTATTTAGGATTTTTGAAAATCAAATCACGGAAGTGGTAAAGTTTCATTTGAATGAAAAATCAGTTTCTTTAACTAGCACTTAGTGGTTTCACTATTCATAAAAAATTGAAGTTTTTTCAGAAAAATACCAAAAATCCACCCTAAGCTATACCCGATATTCTGAATTAAAAAATGATGTGTATTTTACAAAAATCAAAATATATAACTTGCATTAATTAATTTAATAATTCATTCCTACAGTCAAAACAAATAGCGTGTTTTTAAGAAACAATATCTATTAAAAGATTGACACAAGTTTATGACCAACATCAAAGTGAAATTAATTCCAATGACCACAATTGGATTAAATGGTAAAAATATATTCCAATTACAGTTTAAAAACAATTAAAAATCTAATCTAACCATTTATTTAAATTAGATAAAAAAGCAATTTTGATGTAAAATGCAGTATTCTTTCACTATTCATTAAAAAATTGAACAATGTCAGAAACATACCAAAAATATAACCAACGTAAATTTAAATGACCCAATCATATAGAATAAGTTTTTTTTGACAAATAGAGCTTATAAAATTGTCAAAAGATATATTTAAAAAAGGTTCACCATCAAAAGGCAGTAAAACAATCTTTTAAAAATATTAGAATATTTATTCTTAAAATTTGATTCATTTGGATTTTATGCCTCTAACATTTGTTGGATAAATGTAAAAATATTTAACAAATATATGTAATCATTTTTTAGTTATTTAGGTTCACTCCCACCATTACAACGGCTAGGCGGTAACTATTATAATATTATTATATTATTAGTGTGAAACGTATGATTTCAATGAAACTCGTTGTTGCATATTGGGTACACCATCAAGCATCGCATTCCCTTTAATGTAATATTAACAATTTATTCACACATATTGATAAACATTAGAATGTAATATTAGTTATTTACCTGGGATCTTAAATCCTTCCCCCCTTTTGGGAATTTCATCCTCGCAATTTCAATATTGCACTTGGAAACTTCATTAAAAGTCCCACATCAGAACAAGAATCAGTAAAACTATCACTGTAAAAGAAATGGAGAGAAGTACAAAGGTCATCCGAGTTAACCCATACTAGTATTCCATGTATGAAAATATGGATATGGAGGAGAAAACAAAGGTTCATGTTCTGATGGAGAGTGATAGTAAACATTTTTAGGAGGAATTTAACCACAAGAAAATCACAAACTTGTGATGGGTTAAACGGTATTTGATTCCCCAGTAGGAAAATTTAACAGACAACATTTTTGTTTTAAGTTACTCTTAATTGTGGAATTTATTTTTGATCTTAACTAAATCATAATGAAACATACTTAATTGTCACATAGACATTCAACTTTTACTAGATTCCTTAATCAAACTCATATTTTCTCCAAAAGACGAGTATTTGGGAAGACTTCTTCGCATTAAGAATATTATAATCGACTTCATGAGAGTCACCTAATCCACAAAAGAGATCTATATATTTTCCATGTCTTTAGATCTCAACAAAAACCAAACCAAAAAGTTTAGTACGAGATAAGATAATACCCAAAAAGGATATTTTTTTACAAAAAGAAAAACTACTCCTAATATCCAAATTTTTTCAAACAAAACCCAAAGTTCAACGAACACCATTCAATAAACAATTTTTCCATAAAATTATTCAAGGTAAACCCAACTAAGATTGAAACCCAAATATTTTAAGTATTTAATCACATAGTCTCCCAAGGTACAAATTAACATTTATCTCCAAATAACATCAGTTGCTCTTAAAGTCTCATATTGAAAAGTAATTAACCTAATCACATATCCTCCATGATATGTTAATAATTTCCATAGATAACCCAAAATAAACTTACTATTGATTCATAAAATCATCTAACTAAAAACATAATTAGTCAAACTAACCAGGGATATCACGTAGTCCAGTGGTAGAAGATAAATACCAGTCGCACTTTGGTTGTGGGTTCGATTCCCGCAGCTTTGTCCGACACGATGGGTTGTCACACGGTCTGTGTGTTGTCCTTTTTCCAAAACTATATAATTCTTAAAACATTCCCCAAAACGAGATAAAATCATCAAAAATAATCATAACATATTTAAACCTCAAGTTTATCTCATGCCGTTAATTTTCCATCATAACATATAGTAACCCATAATTACCTCAAAAGTAAGGATAAAATAAACCCTAATGGTTACCTTTATAATTATCACATGAACTTCCACATCGAGTTGGTTCTCTCGTACAAGAGGCATTAGAGAACTCACCAAGTTTCAAGGGTTTGATCATGAATCCTGATAGTTGGTTTAGAATAACCACGAGATTTCTCATTGAATCCCCCATTTCATCCAGTCTATTAATTAGAGAACAACCACAGTTTCCTTCAAACCCATTTTCACTTTGGTGCCTGCTAGATCCATCCATTTACTAAAACCAAACAGGCCAGTCTGAGTATATGAACAAAATCATCATGTACTGAAGAGGAAGGTAATCACTAAGATATACTTATCTAGGTTATCTCAAACTCATTCCAACAATCAAAAATAACAATGACTCTATCTAATATAATAACCATTGTGGTTATACACAACTAGTCACTTATTCTTAAACAAAAATCTAACCTCTAAATTTATCTAATCTTATCTTTGATACCAACTATAAGTACACGTCCTTAAAACATTAATTAATCATGAATTAAAATGAATAATTCACATTGAGGATCTTTTCAAGTTTAGAGTTTTAGAGAATTAGATCATAAATCATGCATTACATTCCATATTTAAACAAACTGGTTACATAAAAGATAGTATTAATTTTTTCCCATCAACAGAAACATATTTAAACTAAAACATGGATTCTTTCTTGAAACTTCCTTGACACTATCATCATATCATGTACATTTCCCTTGACCTGTGAAGAACATTTCAAAAACTTGGGATGAGCATAAAAAGCTCAGTAAGGGATATAAAAATTTGGAAAGGAAACATTAGTACATGTATACATAAGAATCAATGAAATCATACTTTACTCATAAAACATAAGCACGTTAACATACCTCATGAAATCATAATATTTATGAATAACTCATAGAAATCATAAGACATAAAGTTAACTTGAGGCATTCATAACATTCTTACGTAGGGAGTAACCCTCATGGTTACATTTTGAATACCCATAATTGTATATTCCCTAAATCTCTTCAGAGAAACCATAACTTTTAACCCCTTCGTGTTACCCAATGCATTGAAGAGCTATATCGGGCTCACCCACCCTTAGTTTATCACGGAACCATCCATTTTCATAAACAATGTCGAAGAAACATAACATAATCATAGCACATAACTTAAGCATAAAGGAAAGATAATATTACCACATTTAAATAACAATATAACATTTTAAGATATTGAAATAATGAATCCATTCAAAAAACAATTTTCAAAACCATTTAAAACATTTAATAAAGAGATTTTTTTATCAAAGTGTCCCATACCACCTTGAAGCTTTTAAGATTTTAAACCATTAATATCCATATAAATAAATCCATAAAACCATTTTGAAAACATGGATATTAATGAGAAATATTTATATGAACAAATAATTAATACATTTAAAGCGATATTTTAGTTAAAGGGTTTTTACCAAAATTTGAGACACTTGAATACAATAATTGAGGAATAACATTTAATCAGAACTTTATAATATCATGAGAATTAATGGATTCATGATATAATATTCCAAAGGACAGTATATAAACCATATAAGATTTAATTGGTGCATAACAACAATGAAGTTTCAATAGAAATGTAAAATGAGATGAAATCCCTTATAAAGAAGGTATCCTTAAATTAAGGATAAATCAATATCATAATTATGTGTGAAAAATATAAATACACCCAATATAAGTGGATATTATGTGTAAAACAATCAAAATTCACTGACACATATTCAAAGGATGACATATTCAATAACTACAAGTTGAACCCAAAGAAATCGAAATTGGGATAAAAAGTTCCCTTGGTAAAATTCGACAGCCTAACGACGTCACTTTAAAATTCATAAAATTAGTTGATGAAGGAGAAAATGGTATCTCATCACTTGAAAATAAAATTTACATCAATAAGGATATATAATAACATATCCCAAAATAAAAAGATGTAAATTAAAAGACATAACAAAATCAGTCTTTTACAAAGAGGAGGGTGAAAGGTTCCATTACCGATTTGGGTAACTATCGAAACATACACCCCATGAAAGAAGGGTCATAAAATGAAGATGTAAATACACATAAATGAGATTATATTATACAAATAGTAAAATAATGGGCAGTAAATACACCACAAAAAAGTAAATAGTGTCAAATGTAGCATGAATCTCACAGGAATAAAAAGTGAGATCAAAATCCCCTTATGAAAATTCGGCAGCCTAACGGCACCACATAAAACTTCCAAAAATGGATTTTTGAGATAAAATAGGGTCTCTAGTAATATTTAAATAAAATTAAAAGAAAGAGGAATATAAATTATCATCCCCGAACATAAGAAAGAGGAGCATAAAGTAAGTTACATAAAAAAGATTACTTAAAAAGAAAGAGAGTGGTAGGATCTCTTACCTAAAGTCCAACTTGTCTTGTTCGTTTCATTATATTCGTGAATAATAAAATTGGTTCAATTTATAATTGATTAATTTCCTCCTTTAAAGATTATTATTCAGTTTATATAACATATTATAATGTTATAATAATTGGTTAATAAAGTGAGTTCATATTAGACGTTTTTGTCGATGTTTGGTACATGAGTAAAAAATGAACTTGTTCGAAAATGATTGTCCATGTAGTTATAAGTAAATAATCTCCAGAATAGAATTAATGATTTAAATATCATATATATCCTGTATATATTCATTTTATACTATTCCATAACATTTGGAGATATAAAAATGGAATGCACCGTTCATGGAGACGGTAGGCCGTACGTACGCATGAACACTACTTTCATTTCTTTGTCATATTAATGGAATTAAAAATAATTGAGAGATATATATATTATAATTAAATTATAATATATGTGTTTTATTGGTCACATAAGTTCATTAATTTTATTCTTTATACATTCCATTTATTGCATTAACGAGTCACATCACTTGATTGGGCGGTAGTCCACACTTCCTCGTATGAAATTATCGCAATTGCACAAAATGAAAATCATAAAGGTATGTTTTAAATATCAAATAAAGAAGAATACGGGAAAAATAAATACCATATATATCATATATAAAATACAGTGACATCATAATGTCCACCATGAAAGGTGTTAAGAGAATATTGAACAATCATCGTTTCGTGAGGCAGTAATTCTCCATCCACAGAAATAGTATGTTCTTTAACCATTAGACGGAGGTGTTCGTAAGTTTAGATTGAATAATTCTCATAAAAACATCCTATTATATTTAAAATACTGGTGTTTTTACAAAATAAAGGAATAAAAAGAGTTTAGGGGGTTTGAGAAGAAAAATAAAACAAAAGAACATAAGAGATGACATTACCTTTAAATCGGGTAACTCCCTTTGGTTTTAACAAAAAGGGTTTTTTGAATAACATTAGGCCTAATTTGAGGCTTCAATAATGAACAGAGGGATGTGGAGAGATGAAATGGGCTGGGTTTGGACGATCCAAAGGCTTGAGAGGTGTGGGTAAGGAGGTAGAGGTGGGGACCTTTTATAAAACGGAGGAGGGGAACTCTCGGAATTTCATAAAAAGTTACTTTATTACAAAATGAATATCACATTTTAAAGGTCCAAAATTGATATATTTAGAGTATAAGGTGATAAGGGTTATAAATATACTCATCCAATAGGTTTTTTTCAAATGTATGTCTTATATTTTACATTATCTTTTCATTTTATTTAAATCGTTCATTAATGAGGTAATCGCTGCATCAACATGGTGTCATAAATTAATTAATTTATTTAATGTCTAAAAATTATAAAAAAATACTATGATGTAGGAAATATTTTTATATTTCCAATTAATATGTATTGTAAAAAATATGACTTGTATAAGACCATTTAAAAATTATTTTAGTAAAACAATACATGTTTCTGAAATTGTAATTTTTACTTTAAATAAAAAGTTATTAATGTCATTTTCCTACCGAAGTGGCTCCATGGGGTCCCCAAGTTGACCCATGGATTTTATTGGTCGCCCATTATTCATCCAATAAGGTTATTAAATTTTTCAAGGTCATTTCATTTTATAATAACATTATCATTACCTTAAATTACACTAATTACCTTTTATCGCCATTAATAAAACATAAAAGTTACTATTTACCAAAAAATTATTTTAATCCCATTGAACCAAATTTTACATCCTAATGGCAACCATGTATGTCAGTTTTTTGAAAATAAAATCACAGAAGTGGTAAAGTTTCATTTAAACGGAAAATCAGTTACTTTAACTACCACTTAGTGGTTTCACTCTTCATCAAAAATTGAAGTTTTTCTGAAAAATACCAAAAATTCACCCGAAGCTATATTTGAAATTCTGAATTAAAAAATGTATTCTATTTTAAAAAATTCAAAATATATAAGTTTCATTAATTAATTTAATAATTCATTCCCGCTGTCAAAACAAATAGCGTGTTTTTAAGAAATAATATCTATTAAAAGATTGACACTAGTTTAAGTCCATTTTCAATGTGAAATTAATTACAATAACCACCATTGGATTAAATGGTAAAAATATATTCCAATTAAAATTTAAAAATAATTAAAAATATAATCTAACCATATATTAAAATTTGATTAAAATGTAGTTTTGAGGTAAAATGCAGTATTCTTTCACTATTCATTAAAAAAATAAACAATGTCAGAAACAGAAAAAAACTTAACCAAAGTAAATTCCAATGTCCCAATAATAAAGAATAAGTTTATTTTTACAAATAGATCTTATAAAATTTTCAAAAGTTAGATTTAAAAAAGGTTCTCCATTGAAAGGCGGTAAAACAATCTTTTAAAAATATTAGAGTATTTATTCTTAAAATTGGATTCATTTGGATTTTAGACCTCTAACATTTATTCGATAAATGTAAAAATATTTAACAAACATATGTAATAATTTTTTAGTTATTTCTACTCATTCCCGCCATTACAACAGCTAGACGTTAACTATTATAATATTATTATATTATTAGTGTGCAAAGTAAGATTTCAAAGAAACTCGTTGTTTCGTATTGGGTACGCCATCGAGCATAGCATTCCCTTTAAAGTAATATTAACATTTTATTGACAAATATTGATAAACATTAGAATGTAATATTATTTATTTACCTGGGAGGTTACATCCTTCCCCCCCTTTTGGGAATTGCATACTCACAATTTCAAAATTGGGCTTGGAAACTTCATTGAAAGTCCCACATTGGAACAAGAGTCAGTAAAATTATCACTTTAAAAGAAAGGGAGAGAAGTACAAAGGTCACCCGAGTTAACCCATACTGGGATTCCAAGTTTGAAAATATGGATATGGAGGAGGAAAAAAAGGGTCATGTTATGATGGAGAGTGATAGTAAACATGTCTAGGAGAATGTTAACCACCAGAAAATCACAAACTTGTGATGGGTTAAATGGTATTCAATTCCTCAGTAGGAAAAGTTAACAGACAACATTTTTGTTTTATGTTACTCTTCATTGAGGAATTTATTTTAGATCTTAACAAAATCATAATGAAACATACTTACTTGTCACGTAGACTTTCAAGTTTTACTAGATTCCTTAATCAAACTCATATTTTCTCCAAAAGATGAGTATTTTGGAAGACTTGTTCGCATTAAGTGTACTATAATCAACTTCATGAGAGTCACCTAATCCACCCAAAAGAACTATATATTTCCCATGTCTTTATATATCATCCAAAACAAAACCAAATAGTTTAGTATGAGATCAGATAATACCCAAAAAGGATATTTTTTTACAAAAAGAAAAACTACTCATAATCTCCAAAATTTGTCAAACAAAACCCAAAGTTCGATGAAGACCATTCAATAAACAATTTGTCCATAAAATTATTCAAGTTAAACCCAACTAATATTGAAACCCAAATATTTGATGGATTTAATCACATAGTCTCCCAAGGTAAAAATTAACATATATCTCCAAATAACATCAATTTCTCTTAAAGTATCTTAATGAAAAGTAATTAACCTAATCATATATCCTCCATGATAGGTTAATAATTTCCATAGATAACCCAAAATCAACTTATTCTTGATTCATAAAATCATCTAAATAAAAAAAAATATTTAGTTAAACTAACCAGGGACATCACGTAGTCCATTGGTAGGTGATAAATACCAGTCACACTTTGGTTGTGGGTTCGATTCCCACAGCTTTCTCCGACAAGATGGGTTGTCACAGGGTCTGCATTTTGTCCTTTTTCAAAAACTATATAATTCTTAAAACATTCCCCAAAACTAGATAAAATCTTCAAAAATAATCATAACATATTTTAACCTCATGTTTATCTCATGTCGTTCGTTTTCCATCATAACATATTGTAACCCATAATTATCTCAAAAGTAAGGATCAAATAAACCATAATGGATACCTTTATAATTATCACATGAACTTCCACATCGAGATGGGTCTCTCGTACAAGAGGCATTAGAGAACCCACCAAGGTTCAAGTGGTTGATCATGACACCTGATATTTGGTTTAGAATAACCATGAGATTTCTCATTGAATCCCTCATTTCATCTAGTCTCTTAATCAGAGAACCACCACAGTTTCCTTCAAACCCATTTTCACTTTGGTGCCAACTAGTTCCATCCATTTACTAATTCCAAAAAGGTTATTGTGAGTATATCAACAATATCATCATGTACTAAAGAGGAAGATAAACACTAAGATATACATATCCAAGTTATCTCAAACTCATTCCAACCATCAAAAATAATAATGACTCTATCTAATATAATAACAATTGTGGTTATACACAACATGTCACTTATGCTTAAACAACACTCTAACCTCTAAAGTTATCTAAACCGACCTTTGATACCAACTATAAGGACCCAGTCTTAAAACATTACTTAATATTGAATTAAAATGAATAATTCACTTTGAGGATCTTTTTAGGTTTATTGTTTTAGAGAATTAGATCATAAATCATGCATTACATTCCACATTTAAACAATGTGGTTACATAAAATATAGTATTAATTTTTTACCATCAATGGAAACATATTTAAAATAAAACATGGATTCTTTCTTGACACTTCCTTGTCACTATCATCATGCCTAGTACCTTTACCTTGACATGTGAAAAACATTTCGAAAACATGGGATGAGCATAAAAAGCTCAGTAAGGGATATAATAATTCAGAAATAAAACATTAGTACATGTATACATAAGAATCAATGAAATCATACTTTACTCATAAAACATAAGCACGTTAACATACCTCATGAAATCATAATATTTATGAATAACTCATAAAAATCATCATAAATAAAGTTAACTCAAGGCATTCATAACATTATTATGTAGGGAGTAACCCTCATGGTTATGTTTGGAATACCCATCATAGTATATTTCCTAAATCTCTTCGTATAAACCATAACGTTTAACCCCTTTGCGTTACCCAATGCATTGGAGAGCTATATCAGGCTCACCCGCCCTTAGTTTATCACGGAACCACCCATTTTTATAAATAATTCCCATGAAACATAACATAATCATAGCACATAACTAAAGCATAAAGGAAAGATAACATCCCACATTGCAATAACAATATAACATTTTATGATATTGAAATAATGAATCCATTCAAAAAACCCATTTCAAAACCATTTAAAACATTTAATAAAGATATTTTTGAATCAAAGTGTCCCATACCACCTTGATGATTTTAACATTTTAAACCATTAATAACCATAAAATAAATCCTTAAAACCATTTTGAAAACATGGATATTAATTAGAAATATTTAAAAGAACAAATCATTAAAACATTTAAAGTGATATTTTAGTTACAGAGTTTTTACCAAAATTAGAGACACTTGAATAAAATAATTGTGGAATAAAATTTAATAAGAACTTTATAATATCATGAGAATAAATGGATTCATGATATAATATTCCAAAGGACAGTATATACACCATATAATAGTGAATTAGTGCATAACAACAATGAAGTCTCAATAGAAATGTAAAATGAGATGAAATCCCTTATGAAGAAGGTATCATTAAATTAAGGATAAATCAATCTCATAATTATGTGTGAAAAATATAAATACACCCAATATAAGTGGATATTTTGTGTAAAACAATAAATGGTCATTCAGAGATATTCAATGGATAACATATTCAATAACTACAAGTTGAACCCAAAGAAATCGAAATTGGGTTAAAAAGGTCCCTTGGTAAAATTCGACAGCCTAACGACGTCACTTTAAAATTCATAAAATTAGTTTATGAGATAGAGAATGGTATCTCATCATTTGGAGATAAAAATTACATCCATAAGTATATAGAATAACATATCCCAATATAAAAAGATGTAAATTAAAAGACATAACAAAATAAGTCTTTTAAAAAGAGGAGGGTGAAAGGTTCCCTTACCGATTTGGGTAACTTTCGAAACGTACACCCCATGAAAGAAGGGTCATAAAATGAAGATTTAAATACAAATAAATGAGATTATATTATAAAAATAGTAAAATAATGGACAGTACATACACCACAAAAAAGGAAATAGTGGCAAATGTAGCATGAATCTCACAGGAATAAAAAGTGAGATGAAAATCCCCTTATGAAAATTCGGCATCCTAACGACGCCACATAAAACATCCAAATATAGATTGTTGAGATCAAATAGGGTATCTCATCATATTAAAATAAAATTTACAGCAATATTAATATAAAAGAACATCCCCCAACATAAGAAAAATGAGATTATTGTAAGTTACATAAAAAAGAATACTTAAAAAGAAAGAGAGAGGTGGGATCCCTTACCTCAAGTCCGACTTGTCTTGTTTGTTTATTTATATTTCTAATTATTAAACTTTGGTCAATTTATAATTTCATAAGGTCCTCCTTTAAATATTATTAATCAGTTCATATCACATATTATAATGTTATAATAATTTGTTAATAATGTGAGTTCATATCAGACGTTTTTGTTGATGTTTGGTACATTAGTCAAAAATGATCTTGTTTGAAAATGATTGTCCATGTAGTTATAAGTAAATCATATAAAGAATAGTATTAATGATTAAAATATCATATATATCCTGTAAATATTCATTTTATACTATTCCATAACATTTGGAGATAAAAAGAAATGAAATTCACCGTTCATGGAGACGGTAGGCCGTACGTACGCATTAACGCTACTTTCATTTATTTGTCATATTAATGGAATTAAAAATAATTGAGAGATATATATATTATAATTACAGTATAATATATATGATTTATAGGTCACATAATTTCATTAATTTCATTCTTTATAAATTCCATGTATCACATGAACGAGTCACATCACTTGATGGGGCGGTAGTCCACACTGCCTCGTATGAAATTATCACAATTGCACAACATTCAAAGCATAAAGTTATGTTTTAAATATAAAATACAGAAGCATATGGGAAAAAAAATACCATATATATAATATATAAAATTCAGTGACATCATAATGAACACCATGAAAGGTGTTAAGAGAATATTGAACAATCATCATTTCGTGAGGCAGTAATTCTCCATCCACAGAAACAGTACGTTCTTTAACCATTAGATGGAGGTGTGTGTAAGTGTAGCTCGAATAATTCTCATAAAAACATACTAGTATATTTAAAATAATGGTTTTGTTACAAAGGAAAGGAATAAAATTATTTTAGTGGGTTGTAGAAGCAAAATATAACAAAAGAACATAAGAGATGACATTACCTTTAAATCGGACAACTCCCTTTGGTTTGAACCAATATAGTTTCTTGAAGAGATTTCTGCATAATGTGAGGCTTCAATGATGAATATAGGGATTTGGAGAGATGTAATGGTCAGGGTTTGGTCGAACCAAAGTCTTGATAGGTGTGGGTAAGGAGGTAGGGGTGGGGGCCTTTTATAAAAGGGAGGAGGGACACTCTCTGAATGTCTTGAAAAGTTACTTTATTATAAAATGAGTTTGGGATTTTAAAGGTCACAAATTTATATATTTCTAGTATAAGGTGATAATGGTTCTAAATATTCTCATACAATAGGGTTTTTTCCAAGTTTAAGTCCTATATTTTACATTATCTTTTCATTTTATTTAAATCGTTCATTAATGAGGTAATCACTGCATCATCATGGTGTCATAAATAAATTAATTTATTTAATGTATAATAATTATAAACAAACTACTATGATGTATTAAATCATTTTATCACTCCAATTAATATTTATAGTCAAAAATATGACTTTTATAACACCATGTAATAATTGTTTTATTAAAACAATACATGTTTGTGACATTTTAATTTTTACTTTAAATAAAAAGTTATTAATGTCATTTTCCTACCAAAGTGGCTCCATGGGGTCCCCATGTTGACCCATGGATTTTATTGGTCGGCCATGACTCATCCAATAATGTTACAACATGTTTCAAGGTCATTTCATTTTATTATAACATTATCTTTACCTTAAATTACACTAATTACCTTTAATCACGATTAATAAAACTTAAAAGTTACTATTCACCAAAAAATTATTTTAATCCCATTGAATCAAATTTTACATCCTAATGACAATCATGTATGTCGGATTTTTTAAAATCAAATCACAGAAGTTGTAATGTTTTATTTAAACAAAAAATTAGTTTCTTTTACTACCACTTAGTGGTTCAACTATTAATCAAAAATTTTAGTTTTTGAGAAAAATACCAAAAAATCACCTTAAGATATATTTTATATTCCGAATTCAAAAATGATTTCTCTTTTAAGAAATTGAAAATATATAAGTTTCATAAATTAATTTAATAATTCTTTCCCAGTGTCAAAACAAATAGCGTGTTTTTAAGAAAAAATATCTATTAAAATATGGACACTAGTTTACGTACAATTTCAAAGTGAAATCAATTCCAATGACCACCATTGGATTAAATGGTAATAATATATTCCAATTACACTTTAAAACCAATTAAAAATATAATTTATCCATATATTTAAATTAGATGAAAAATCTGTTTTGATGTAAAACGCAGTATTTTTTCACTATTCATTAAAAAAATGAACAATGTCAGAAACATACCAAGAATTTAACCAAAGTAAATTTCAATGTCCCAATCATAAAGATTAAGTTTATTTTGACAAATATAGCTTATAAAATTGTCAAAAGTAAGATTTAAAAAAGCTTCTCCATCAAAAGGTGGTAAAACAATCTTTTAAAAATATTAGAGTTTTTATTCATAAAATTGGATTCATTTGGATTTTAAGCCTCTAAAATTTATTGGATAAATGTAAAAATATTTAACAAATATATGTAATAATTTTTAGTTATTTCTGTTCATTCCTGCCATTATAATGGAAAGGGGTTAACTATTATAATATTAATATATTATTAGTGTGCAATGTAAGATTTCAAAGAAACTCGTTGTTGCATATAGGGTACGCCATCGAGCATAACATTCCCTTTAAAGTAATATTAACATTTTTTTAACAAATATTTATAAACATTTGAATTTAATATTATTTATTTACCTTGGATGTTACATTTAATCTATGATTTCATGGAATCATTGATGTTGTTCAATCTGGTTATTCTATAAATGTGATTATGAAACACATTTCATTCCATGGGTAGTATTTACGTTTAGGACTTAAATTTGATTTCTTATGTAGTACACCTATGAATGTACATGATATGAAGGGTTCACAAATATTGATCTCCAATGAAGTGGGTAACTTTTATGTATTATGAGCTAATATATATTGGATTAGGGGTTCAATCAAATCCATGTTGGGACTTTATCCACCATGTAATGTTATCTTGGAAGTTGGCCTTGAATTATTATTATGCCATGACTCATATTATTCCAAATTCCTATATATACATGATCATATGATTTTATGTTCTATATGTTTGACTCCCATATTATTATTCATAATATGTTCCCTTCATGATATGAAGTTATACATTTAGAGTCATATGTTTTGATTTATTATCATGTTTATTCCCTTACTGATCTTTATAGATCAACCCTTTTGTTTATAGATTCCCCATGTTATCCTATGATATTTTTGGAGTTCAAATGGATTTATTATATCATTGTTTATATTAATATATATATATATATATATATTATTTTCTTGTTATTATATTTTGTACCTAGTCTCTCAAATTTTTTTGGCCATTCGATCATTGGTTTATATTTATTGAATGTTTATGTTAAAAATAATATAATAACTATTTGTATTGTAGATCCAAATGAGGAAATATAATGTGTGCATGAGGAAAAAATAGATAATTAGTAAGAGTTTGACTTCTCTTATGTATACATTTTCATGCATTAATGATATCAATGGATAATGTCAATTTAAATAGGGGGATTGTAGGGAATTAGGATGGATGAAAATTCCAATCCAATGTGATACAATATAATGATATTAAATTGTGTCTTTGATATGTGACTAGTATTATCTATGAATATACTTTTTTAAGGACACATAACATTAACCAAATAATGGATAATTGTTCAATGTTACATATATTAGACTGTAAGAGTGATGGATTTTAAGATCACATATATTTGATAGCGGGGGTTATTCTTAGTTTAAATTTTATAAATTTAGTCCAAGGGGAATGAATTTGATGTTATGAAAATTATGACAAAATGTAAAATTTTATGAGGTTGATAAAATAAGACCAAGTGGAATATTGGTTTAATTTTTTGCTAGTAGGATAGGTAAAATTGGATTTTCATATTATGGTGTGCCCAAAACATTTTTGGAAATGATAAATTTAATCCCCAAATCCACATGATTCATGATCAATGTCAGAGACAAATGGTAAAATAAGATTGACTATGTTGAATAAGAGGTTCTCGAAGGGGAAGATAGGTTAGAGTTATAATGTTATGACAAGCAGCAATAAAACATGAAAATATGGGGAAAACTGGTTTGGTGTTGAACCATGAGATTGATTTGTCCTTCCAATAAACAAGGATATAAAAATGGTAAAACAATTATGGTTTTAGTACCTTTTTTGAATTAAGTAGGTGTATATTATGAGAATTGTGACCTTCGTTGATCAAATAATATGGGGAGAGGTAGATGTGATGTAAATAACTACTAACCATGCATTCAAAACATTGATCTCAATAATTTACTAATAAAAATTGGGTAAAAATTTGATGATGACCACTAACCACATTCTAAATATGGGTTCCATTAATTTTTAATTCCAAGAATCCTCTAGGAGGTGATCCTTATGTGGGTTGTAGGCCATGGGGAATTGTGAAATCACTATATGGGAGTTTTTGAAAAACATGAAAGACTGGTTAGGATTAAAACACTATAATCCAAATATATGATGAATAATTAAAGGTTATGGTCAATAATTTTTTAGACACTCTCGAGTTACATCATCATACATAATGTGTATCTTCTGTACATAATAATGTATGTGGAGTGGTATGCAAACTGGTGTGATTTATTGTAGGATTTAGATACCAGACTGATGAAATAGTATGATAATTGTGTTAGTCGTTTCCTCAAGGGGATGTTTTGATCCCTGGATCTACATAGATTAAATTTACAGTGCTCAGACAAAATATGGAGGTTTCCTATAAACCTATGGAAAATAAAACTTAATACAATTGAGTATAGAACCTCGAGGGATACACATAGTTTCTTTTAATGATTTATAGTAGCTATGGGTTTATTAATAAAGATATTAATAAAATAATAGTAGATTATACATTAATTTCATGTGGTAAAGATGAAATGTTTCTTGAGATAGTCATTAAAGTGATTAGGGCCATGGAAAAAACAACCTTCATTACAAGCCCCTATTTAATTGTGAACACCCTCATAGATGGTTTTACATAGTTTACAGTCACAAGGATTAAAATAAATCTTCCAATTTATTTACATGGAAAAACAAACATCCTTTTGAAGATTATAATCATCTTAGCACTGGGTGAGAAATGATGACCCAGTGAGGGAACAATATTCTATGATTAAATGGGTGATATAAAGGATTTTTTTTATTCGGTCCATGGTAAGAGATTGAGGTGTCACTATATATATTATGAGAGGAAAAACAATCTCACATATTTCTTTGGTGTGGAATCACTCTATACATATCAAGATATTACATAGGATATATGGTGTAAAGTAAGACCCAATACAAATTAGGTTTAGACTCATCACTAGAGTATATGTTGTTATAGATATATAGAAGATTCAATTGGTCCTAAGATAACAATGCCATGTGTGAATAAATGATTTTTCAGATGGGAACCAAGACAAACATAGTTCTTTAAAAAACATATTTATAGATATATTAGATACAAAAATAAAGGGTAATTATTCTATAGTTTATTAATTAATGATTCATTCAATGGGTTGATGGAGGATCATAAGATCCATGATGGAAATTGGTGGATTTTACAGTTTTTGTTATGAAAACACATCAAAACATAATTATATATTCCATAGAGTGGAAATAAATCCACGTGTAGTTTTATGAATGCTTTAATAAAAAAATAAAGTAAATGAGTGGAAGGAAACCAATATCTCATTGGTAGGAGTCCTCTTGGTAAAGGATCAAAACAACATTATGTTACAGGTCATGAGAAAGGGATGGTTCTGTATAGATTAACATCATATGTAAAGTAAATTGATCATAATTTTAGCATTATGTGGTGAGAATAATTTTTTTTGTATATTTTAATGTCACGCATCTAGAACTATATAGGGAACCTTAATCGTGATTGCGAGGAAAATGATCAAAACACCTAATCTCATGAGAGTATTGGTTTATTTGATAAACAAGTGTTATTAAAAAAATACCTATTCCACTTGATTGTGTCATATTGGGATAGAAGATTCATGTCATAATTCTATACTGACCACTGCAAAAACTAGTTAAAATGGTGGAAACATATTGTGTGATTATATAGGGCTGATTCACCCTACCTACATAACAAAATGTATGAGAGGGTAACACCCAGGTATTGAATTCTATGCTATATTAAGGGGGGGAATGGTTAATCATGAAATCTAGAATCTAAACCAAAATGTAGGTGATATATAGGTTAAGAATAACAATTTAACAAGTTCAAATCAGAGATTCTACCACTACATAATCATGAATGATGGAAAAAATCGAGGTTGAACATCTACCACATTCTAAATAGATGATATATCTGATTTCTACAAAGAATTATTCCTCATGTTTTTATTAACTATATAGGAGGGAATTGTGGGAATATGTGTTGTCACCATAGGGGAGTCTAATTTTAATTAAAAGGTAAATGGGGAAATTCAAACTTTATAGACAAATAATTTGGACCTGATGGAAATGTGGATTCTTATAGGGTGGTTTGATAACCTTAGGGCTATACCATTATGAATTTAGAATATCAATAGGGTAAACCAGTCCAGATATAGTGGTAAACCTAAGAAATTCATGGGGAAGGATCATCCATGCCTTAAGGAGTGTCTATTTTTCCCTTAATACTACAGAGTTTAAAAGAATCTATATTAGATCATAATATTCTACCAATTTAATATCATAGAACTCAAACCATGGAATTTTCTTTTTAAGATCACTCATCTTTGGCCATGGAGAATATGATTTTTTTTCAAAATTGGATTCATGATTATAACAATGTTATTTGTCATCCCTAGGCTACATAGAAAAAATCTCAATGGTACAATCATAACAGTTTATGAAATAATTCTTGGAATAATGGATTGGTGTTTAAGTTCATATAGCATATATTTTAAACATTTAAGTGTCAAATATCATCGATATATATAGTTAAAGGAATACTGAAAATGGGGAAACAAGTTCAAATACAAGTTAGAGGAAACAAAATGACCAACAATGGGAACATGAAGATATTTGTGTCACTACATATCATGTCAAGTAAGAAACAATAAATTCACAACTCTAATGGATGATATAATTATGTATAGATCTAATTTATTTACAGAATAGGGGGAAAAGGGATAAGTAACCTAGTGACAAAGTAAGACTAAAAATTGATAAAGATTGTTAAAAGTATCATAATAAGATAAATGGGTTTTACAGTTATAAATATCATGCATGGTATGGAGGAGTGGATATAAGAATCATAGTACACCATGATATGTGAATCAAGACAAATGTAGTTATAAATTATTTTGTTGTTGGTAACCAACGACATAGTAAGTTCGGTGAATTCTTAGTATAGGACTCAATTATAGTTATATAGTTTAGGATTCTTATAAAAATATATTAGATACATAGTTTAAGGTCATAAATCTTGGACCAAAAACAATATTACATCATGTTTCAAGTATGTTGACCATGTAGCTTAACATCATACAATGGGAATTATATGGCATATAGTTTAATTTCATGCAGGTGACACTCGGTTGTCATGTCTTTAGGTTCGTTAAATGAGGACAATTTCTATGAATTTTAATTTCTTATAGCTCATACTAACTTGGTATGTTTTGGGGTCATGCACCAATGATCACTCCCAAGTAGTTTTAAGTCATGTAGGGTAGACTGATCTAAACATAACATGACTAAATTCATTTTATTTTTCAAAGAACCTAACATTCGGGGCATTTAATTCACTTCCTATAAAGTAAAATATGATAATTTTAAATGGATCCGGACAATATTTTTATCAATCATTTGTAGTTTCATTCTAGGTATCATTGATATTCTCAATACTAGTACCAAGTCTCCTTATATTAATGAAAAAAGAAATACCTCCTTGTTTAATACATGGGCCACTAGATTATAATATACCCCAAGGTTGTGTGGTTCCTAGAGTATTTTTCATCAATGGGTTAAAATTAATCTATTCAAATTTTGAGACATTTATCAGACATCAAATGGTCATAAATGGGTTTCTAGTGTAAATGGATTCAAATATTAATGGGTTTCATTTCATTGGTTCTATGCACAATGGAGAAATAAGTCACCTGGGTAGAGGGCTAGGATGCCATCTAATATTACCAAAAATTATTTAGAGATATTTTTTGGCTATATCTTCTTGCCTTGATCCACCAAATTCTATTTAATTTTAAAGAGTACATTGTTCGATCCCTCAATATATCTATTCACAAATTCATTATAGAAGGAAGTATAGTAATATTAGATTATTAGAATATTGTTTCGTCAACATGGATGCTCAGGAGTTAGTATCAGCACCCATAAAAATGGTGTTATGGGTACTAAAAATATGAAAGATATGGGATTTTATAACTCAATCATGGACATGGTCTTGATCTCATTTAGGGGAATAACATTAGGCCAAATATAAAAGAAATTAATGGTAGTAAAAATGTACTTGAAATATAAGGATGATGATGGATGGTAGGGACCCATGAAATAAATACCCTATATAGTGAAGGGTAATGTATTCTTGGTAGTGTAGATATTCGTAGTAGTATAAAGCATGAAGCCAGTTTGCACATATATTGTATGAGAGTTCAGGGTGAATTCATTGTAGTCACAAACCATTGGGGGGAAAAGTGTCCAAATATTTTAATCTAGTGGGAGATCCAATATCATGACAGGTGAACACCGCACATCCTAGTATGAACAACATGTAATATTTGAGGAATTTACTTTCCTCTAAATAATCATAGATGGATTCTATATAAGATTTTCATTCAGGGGAATCCCTATACTTCAGGGCTATCATAGAGGATGAAATTCACTGGAAACGTATAGAATTGTTCGTACTCATATTTTCTTAATAGAGGTATTCTATTTGTAGAGTTATTCAATTTGGGTAGTCATGTAGTCAGAGATTTCTGCTACCAAATGGGTAATTTTCAAGTCACTTTTAGAATAGAGCAGTGTTATTTTGGTCTACATATTGGCACTATTCAATAGGATTGGTAGGGGGAATAACATTATAATGCACCATGTTAATAGTCAAACTATCCCAATATATATCGACATGGGACATGGAATGTATTTCAAGAGAAACTTCATGATCGTTATGTGATTTTAAAACATGAGACACTATTGGCTAAGAGGGACATCTAGCCATCAAATCTTGAGTACATATGAGAAAGGAAGTGAACTATTGTTTTTTGATTAAACATTGATCTATTTGATGGTTATCATAGATTCCCCCTTGTTTAGAATCTTTATAAATTATATATCAAGGGAAATTTTCAGTTCATTTATGAGGACTTTATATTTCTTATAATTATTGGTTCCCCCTTTTGACAATCTGAATGAGAACAACATGAGACTATTTTTGGGAGTTATAAAAAAATCCCTAGCTATCCCTATTCAACTTGGGGTTTTTCATCATTATTCCACTACAACCTCATGAGTTAATGTAAATGATCATTTTTTACTATTGTGTTGCTTCATAAATGGAATGAATTTTCTCATTAAGAAAGTTGAATTCTAAGGGAAACTCTTATGGGGTTGAGTATGTAGTAAGTATGTATTAAAATTATTTTCCATTAATAGGCTTCTGAGGGATGAACCTAATATTAAATAATTGAAGTATCACTAATCATAATGAAAATATCTTAGTTAATATGGGATGGATGAGGATATACTTTTGTGGGTTTATTCAATAGATTAAATTGACCTCATGTTGCTACAAATAATGGAAAAATATCTAAACCATGATGTCTAGGGAGTGTAAATTATTCTTAATGAAGTAGTATTTAGACATAGTATTTATCATCATGAAAATTTGGTAATACATACTATTTTCTTTACCTTCATTCTTCATCATGTTTTCATGTTAACTGTGGGATCATTCCAATGATGTCCCATAGAGGACCAAAGGTTTCCCATTATAGTAAGTATGAGAACAGGTGGAAATAGATAATATTTATAAATGTCATCAATTATTTATAAAAACATGCCATCTAACTAGTAGACAAATCCTTTCTTCATAAACATATAAAAGGACATAAATTTGCTTTCAAGGATGGTTATAAAACTCCACATGTAATACAAATGTTCTTGAATGAATCAAAATAAACAAAAATTCCATTGAGAGGGATTTTCAATTATGACCATAATATTCTCATTACTGATCTTGATGCCTCTATAATGGACAATGAATCAAAGAAGTTTTTGAGAGGTTGCCCTATATCTATACTTTATAGTGATTACCTTTAGTTTATGAGAATAGGGAATGAAAAAACCTTTCTCAAGATCATTGATTTGGTCATATCATTACTAGTATTTGACAACAAAATCACCTATATAGCATTCCACTATCACTAAAAATAGTGGATAAATTTGTTTTTAATATCCCATTGGTATATTACATAAAGGTTATCACTCGTTACTAGTAGGTTACCTGAGGATCCTTGAATGTAGTGTCCTATTCATATTTATGGGTTATAAAATTTTAATATTTCTGGAGCATCCATCGATGGTGGATATATCCTAGAAACTGATAGTTGTATTAATTGAAAAATTTGTAACAGGGATGAAGAATTCCTTCTTTTGGTAGTGGTGGTTAATGTCTAGTAAGTTGATTCGAACCATTATTTTTTCCATTGTTCATGCTAAATATGGAAATATTAGATATACACTTAGTGTACTGAACATCCATGATACTGTTAGACTTAATAATAGTATAAAATTTAATTTCAATCATTTTTTCATGGGAGGTGGGAATATTTATGGGTGTATATTTGTATCCAAGTTGTCCAGTAGGTAGTCTAAGATAGTGGATTCATACATAGGGATTGAGAATTATCTTATACATATAGATCCACTAAAATGAATCATGGTGTTGAGTTATTAATTCCATGTTTTACTATTGGACTTCTAAAGGGTTTATGGCACTAATCAATTTGATCCTTCAGTCTTCCTCAAAATAGTTCTCTACTTGTATTAGCTCTTTAATGGGGGTGGAAACCTTAATGACCTAGAATTAAATCAATATAAAATCTATTAAAATAAATTTTTGATATAGTATAAATCACATAAAATAAAATAGATATCATAATAAAATCATTATAAGTGAATAAATAATAAAATAAGAGGTATTTATAAAAATTAAGAAACATGCACTGATTTAATCGTAATATGACCTTTGGAATATAAATATAAGCTTTAGGAATTGTAATCTGTCCAATAAATTAGTAACCTAGCCTATAAAAATATATAATAATTTATGCATATAATACATGAAAATATTATATATTTATATATTGTAATAAGAAAGATAATGAATTAAAAATGATTAATTAATTGTCAGTATTATTGTATAACGTAAATGTTTATTTACAATTTTTAAGTAATATAATTATTTAAAATAATATATATATTCATTAAACAGATTCATTAATTTTTATTTTCTTGACTTATGAATATAATATGATTTTATTAGACTTCAATTAATTTTTTAAAGTGTTATAAAATCGGTTATAATATAAAACACATTATTTCTTGAGTAAATGATTATTATATTTGAAAATTAAATTTCTCATATTTATAAAATTATTAACATAAATTCGATCTCATTTTTGAATAATGCACATCAATAAATGGTTTTGGTTATTTTTTATTAGTTTTATAATATTGTTAAATTTTTGGTACAAAGTGATATATGGTAATGTACAATATTTAACATTATGATTAAATAAATGAATTCTTGAGTCTTTTATGAAACATTTATAATAATGGAACTACAATATAGAACTCTAATTTTTTATTTACTATATTTATTCATGGTAATAAAAACTATACACAATGTTGAGATAAAGTAAGAAAATAATGAGAGAAATATTCAAAAAACACCCCTCTCCTCCAATATAAATACAACCCTCGCCCCTCATTCTGCTCACAACTCCAATGATATAAAACATGTCAAAATTATGAAAAATACTCATCCAAATCCTCTCTTCAAAACCCGGGATCGTTTGGTATCAACAAAATACCACTCCCAATTTCCCTAATAAGGTTCCCAAGAAGAATAAATTCAATTGGTAAAATCCTATTTCATTGTCCTATATTTATATTTCTGTTTATTTTGTTTTCTTATTCTCTCCTCACCTACACATATATTAGTCAAATGATAACTATATTATATTATATATTATGTAATTTTATTATGTTAATCTAGTATCTATCACCAAACCCATTCTCCTCTCACTTTTATTCTAAAAATGAAAATGTCATCCATTATGTGTTTATTTATTGCCATCATGGACGATGTGTTCTCTCTTTCCATTACCACCTTCATACTTACTCATAAAACCAATATTATTTTAAAATAAAATTATAGTATAAATATTATAAGTTATATAATTTTATATATCCAATATATAAACATGATAATAAATACAATGATACATGTTTTTTATGGTTCCAGTGACTGCCAAAATAAACTAAATCATTTTCCTTAATGATTTATATATTGATTCATCCCCATAACATATAGTTGAATGATATATTACACCATTTGAAATTATTTATGTTCCCTTAAAACATATAATTTAAATTTTAAATAATTATTCTCATTTAACATGAACTTTCATATTCTAACCCAATCGAACCTATCATGAAACCCATGAAATAGACTCCACCTCAATGAAAAAATTAAACATTATAACTCAAATAGATGGTCGTAAATAAACATAAAAAATTGTAATAAATTAACTAAATTTATAACAGTTTCTTAATTAATTTATTAGAAAATTATATTTTATTATCTAGGACATTACGTTCAAGTGCATAATATTTTTGTACATAATGTAAGGGATTCTCTATAAACCACCATTTTTCCTTTAGGTCAAGCTATCTCTCTATTTTCAACATTGAAACTCTTATTTATTCTTATATACTTATTATAAATTCAGTTTTTATTTAAAAAATATTTACCTAGCACAACTCTCCATTATTTGATTGGTAAATACATGTTTTTTAACTTTATATTTTCAATTACTCTTGATAAGAAAAACCAAATAAAGGGGACTTCCAAGTTTCTTAACCATTTTAATGTACACTCAAAAATATGTTCTAACACACCAATAATTTTCCCAAAACACTATATTTTTTAATACAAACTATCTATGATCATTTATGGTTTTATGAATATAATTATTCCTTCACCCACATTAAAGAATCATTAACATTGTCTCATTAACCGCATTAAAGAGCCTCATTTATAGAGTTTCTTAAACACTATTTTTTCTTATTTTCATGTCATATGAAAATAATTTATCATTATATGTACCTATATTACCATGTTAATGTACATGTATATTTTCAATCCATTCTTTCAGAGACACTTTTAGTATATTCACATTTTTATGATCTATTACATGATTACGATGCCTATTTCTTCCCATGGGGACCCTTCCGTTTGATTCTTCATGTGGAGAACATAATAATGAACATGTTATGATGGTAGGACTATATAGTGATATAATTATTTGGTTAATGTTTAGTGTCCGGAGCCTTCATTTTTTTATAGGGAGTTAACCTGATCCCTTTATGAAACTTAGTCAACCATTTCTAATGCTCTTGGAAGAAAACATTTACTCAAGCTCTTCTATATGAAATAATCTTGTTATTTATCCTTAAATTAAGCTTATTTCATATTGTATGTTTTCCTCATTTTTATGATCCCATGATTACATTAACCCTTATTATATATGTTATGATTCCTTATTTTTATTCATGTTTTATTCCATTTTTTGTCATAATGTTATTCCTTTTAACCTATATGTTATTTTTTACTTCTTTTTTTATTCCCTTATAGAGATTTTTTTGTCTTCCCTTTGTTCATGTATTCCCCCATATTATCATATGTGGATATAAGAGGTAAAATTATTTTAGGATCACTTTGTGAATATTCAATAAATTATTTTATTATTCTATATAATTTTGTATCTAATATTATAATAATTCTAGGCTTTACGATCCCTGGTATGTAATTTTTAGTTAGTTATGCTTAAAATAATGTAATAATATGTGAAAATGAAAAGGGGTACTACAGTTGGTAACATAGCATGGTCTAATTATTTTTGAATATTATGGCTAGAAAACATTATTAAAAACCATGAGGATAAATCTATCAAAATGGATAACCTAGATTGAAACCTAGGGAATCACAAGATATGATATACTATACATTTACAAGTTTATCATTCTATGTTCAAAGATTTATTTTTATACATTTTTTAGTTATGTATTAAAGACAAATAATTGTACTTTATTGATTTAGTTAATGGTCGTAAATAGGATAATACATTCTAATAATCAATATGATAGTAAATGTGATTATTTAGATAATGAAATTCCAAATATTATGGGAAAAAGAGCTCAAAACATCATGAATACACTCGATAAACAATCCCATGTTATGAATAATTACTTGAATCACATAAAACACCATACTTGTTATACAAAATATAATTTTGAGATTAAATACTTCATGTAGAAAAGGATATGGTTAGTGATAATAAAGGATTATTATTTCACTATTCACTATCATCCATTAAAGGCAGAAAAAGAAGCCGATGATCTTAGGAAAAAAACCATCTACCTTATCCATGATGAGGATTGAGAAAGATCCAATATTCATGAATATAAATATAATTAATTTTGAAATCATAATGTGATGGAATACACTCATTCTTTCTTAAATGATTACACAACCATCTATGTAAGATAATATTATGGAGGCAAAAATGGATGATCTTGAGTTATAAAAGAAGGTGAATGCTGTAAAGGGAATAAATATGAAAAAGTTATACATCAATGATGATGTTGTGATTTTATTTTGAACAAATATTTGTGTTCCTTCATTACCTGAGATAAATAAGGAACTATTGGATAATTCACATAGCTCATGTTTCTCCATCCATCCTAGTATTACCAAGATGTATTATGGTCTTTGATTGCACTTTTGTTGTGATGATATAAATAAGGATGTTGCTAAATATACATCAATGTTTTTGGTATGTCAGAAAGTGGAGGATGAAACAAAAAGTCTAAGGGGATGATGAAACCATTACCCATGCCAATATAGAAATGGGAAAACATAACCATGTCCTTTTTCAATGTAATTCCATATACATCTATTGGAAATAATTCAATATGGGTCAATGTGGATAATCTTATATAGATATCATTTTATTTCATTTTAAGATAACTTCTCACTCGATCAACTTGCACAGATATACACCAAATAAGTGTTTAGGCTCCCTAGAGTACCATTATCAATTGTATCATTTTGAGATCCAATAATTAACTTAATGTTATGGAAAATTCATAAACATTATCAAAATATCGTGCTGAACTTTATTACTATATATTATTTTAAAATTGATGTATAATCTAAGTGGACTATTCATACACTAGAAGACGTGTTGGGAGATTGTTATATATAATTCAAAGTAGGATTGGACCAATATCTATAGTCGTTCAAGTTCTCCTACAATAATAGTTTCATCTCAAGTATAAAAATGGACCTATTTCAATTACTTTGTTGGAAAATATACCAAACACTAGAATTATTGGACGAAGTTGGTGGTCATATGCTCTTAAGACCTGAAATGGTTGAAGAAAATTGTGGAAAAAGTGAAAACCAATAAATAACAAATCAAGGCAGCCGAAAGCTGAAAAAAGAGCTATGCATACATTAATTAATGGGGATTGTAGTTTTTGGTTAAAGAAATAGAATTCCTCCACATATCTCTATAGAATAGGATTTCATGATTTGGTAAGAGAGAAAAGAAATCTCCCTGGTACATCATCCCCTTGATGATTCTTGATCATGTTGGAGTTGTGTCCTATCAACTAGAACATCCACCATCAATGTCTTAAATACATAATGCATTCAATTTATCCCTATAGATAATGTACATACTAGATCATTCACATGTACCGAATTCAGAGGTTGTTTAACTGGAGAAATACCTCTCATGTGAAGATCATCCAGTGAAGATCATGGAACGTAGATATAAAATTTATATGGAACAAGACTACTCACCTAGTAAAATTACTATGGTGGAACCATATGTAAAAATATGCAACATGAAAAATAGAGGAAATGATGAAGGATAAGTAACCTCAGCCATTTTCAACTTAGTTGTAAAATGAAATTTCAAAGGTGAAATACCCCAAGGGAGATAATCTAATGACCCCTAATTCATTAGATGGAAATTTACTTCTTAAAATTATGTAATATAGTATAAATAACATAAAATCACAAAAAATAACATAGTAAAAAACTTTATAAATTAATAATGAATGAAATATGAGGACTTTATAGAAATTGAGAAACCTATATCAATGGAATAGTAACCTGGCCTTTTGAATAGTAATTTGACCATTACGAATAGTAATTAATCCAATAAAATAGTAAAACCTCAATTCAATGTATAATTTTTTTAGAATGATGAAATTTTTCCAAGAAAACTAAGGTTCTTTTAATTTAAAATAATGTCCAACTTAAAAAATCATGAAAAAAGGAGATATATCAAAATCCCTCTTAAGAAGGGGTAAAAGGTCTTCAGGGGGATGGTCATACCAGTTGAAATCAGCACCACCGACAACATTTTTAGCAAGTATATCCCAAACTGGGTTAGTGTTTCTATAAGTCTGGGTGATGATATGATTCATGGTGAGAAGAGAATCAAAGAAGCTAATATATATGTTAGTAAGAATCCAAGATAAATGGTAAGAACCCATTCTGATGGAAAAAACAATAATAGAAGAATCACTTTCTAGACACATATTGTCCCATCCTCGGAACATAGCTAGCTCCACTGCAATAATGATACCAAGAATTTCAACATCAATTTTAGATGATATACCACATGAACCATGAAATAATCCCATAACCTTCCCTCGTAGATCTTTGAAAATAGGACCATATCCAAAGGAACCCGAATTTCCCCTTGAGGTCCCCTTAGAAGTAATCTTAATCCATCCAAAAATTTCTATTCCATAAGACATGAAAAGTACCATACGGAGGAATGAAAGTACCTTTGATACTAATTTGTGTAAGAACTAAGAAATAATGAATTGAATTAAAGCAGAAGTGCTTCTTGGGTAAATTGCATCCCTAATAGATGTAAGGATACTTGAGAAAGAAGAATTGATAGAGAAATGTTGACCACCAAGAAGGAATTAATTTCGAACAAACCAGATATAATGAAATAATTCAGAAGCAGTTACCTGAAAAAGATCCATCAATTGGGGAGAAATTGGAAGAAAATTCCAAGACTAAAGAAAATACCTAATAGAGACCATATTTGGGATGAAAACTTCAAATATGCCTGCTAATACTTTCCACATAGAGGCAGTAGTAACAAAACAAAGAAACAGATGATCAGCGTTCTCTCTATGCCGATGGCAAAGAACACAAGAAGAACACAAAGAGATTCCCCAATTCTAAAGGTATGAATTAGTATGAATTTTCCTTTAATAATTTCTCCACTCCAAAATAGAGTGAGAGGGCCATATAAAATTTCTTTTCATGTCTCACACCAAAATTTCATCTGAGATATAGGATAAAGATAACCTGTAATAATGTTATGATGAAATAAAATCAATATTCTCATGATCCCAGGCCCCAAAATCCTTTCTGTTGGAGAAGAAATATTTATTAACAATGTTCAAAACACGATTTGGAAAACGCACTATGTTATGAATCTAATCCATGATAGAGATATCCATATAAAAATTATCTGCATCAGAAACAAATTCCATAAGGGGGTTCCCCATCCAATTAGATTTCTAAAAGCTAATGGATGAATCTTTTGAAACAATCAATCTAGAGTGAGATTCAACTGAAGAAGCGATAATCATAAATTCTTTTCAAACTGATGAATCAATATAATTAAAAACACCATTTTTTAGAAGATTCTAAAATTTTTGCTGATGAAAATTAAGATCCTCATAATTGTTATTTAAGAGTTTCTAAATAAAAGAGGTTTGTAGGGAGTCATTAAAAAGTAAAAGATTTTTAATTCCCAAACCCCTTATATCATAAGGATTACAACAATCATTCCATGAAATCATTTCCAAATTTCATTCCATGATGTTAGCACTCCAAATGATGTTTTTGAGAGACACATTGATGTTCTTAATCAATGAAATAGGCCATTTGTACACCATAAAGGAGTAAACAAGTATTTAGATAATGACAGATTTAACCAAAAAAACCAAACCATCCATAGAGAAAGACATTCCTTTTCATGTCTCAAGCTACCTTCGAATGTTTCTAATGATCTTAGAGAAATAATAGGCTTTTTATCTTCCCCAAAACAATGGAACCCATAAGTATTTGAAGGGAAGGAACCCTTCATGAGTGCCCAAAACCTGAACATTTTCATTCTACCTTGAGACAGTATGATTATTTCCGAAATAAACATTGTCCTTGTTACAACTACTCTCTTGGCCAGAGATAGAAGTATTGAGAAAAAGAACCCTTTTGATATTTTTAATGTTCTTATTATCCCTCATAGTGAAGATGATATTTTCATCAGCTTATAATAAGTGGGTAGGATCATGAATCCCTCTTCCAGCATTGATTGCTTTCATTTTCCCATTTCTAACCATAATAGATAGGAGTCTTCTATGATAATCCTCTACAAAGGATAAAATGATTGAAGAAAGAGGATCACCATGTCTGACCCTTCTATAAAATGTAAAATATCCATTGGGTTGTCTATTAATAAGAATTAAAATGTGAGGAGAGCTAATAATGGACTTGACCGAAGAAATAAAAGTGTTATCTAACCCAAACATGTGAAGAACCTTACAAATGAATCCCCAATCCTCTGTGTCAAAGGCCTTCCATAAATCAAGCTTAATCGAAATGTTTCCACCTCTAGAAGATTTCATGATCAAATTCACACATTCATGAAGTAGTAACAAGATAATCCTAAATACATCTCTCTTTGATAAAACCAAAAATGATTAAAGGAAACAATATTGATAGAAATTAAAGCCAATCTTGTGTCCAAAATTGTTCAAATGATTTTTTGAATAGTATTGACCAATGAAACTGGTCTGAGAAAATTAATATCAATGGAATTTTATATGTTAGGTATAAGAGAAATTAATTGAGAATTGATACATTGGGGTAGGACACCACCCTTGAAAAATTAATGACAAGTCTACAACCCTCATTTTGAATGATATCCCAGTAGTTTTGAAAAAAAAATAGCCAAAACCATCCGAACATGGAGAGCTTTCAGATTTGAGACAAAAACTATCTTCCTTAATTTCAATGTTCAAGGGAAAAGAGGTGAGAAAGACATTATCTTGGTAATTAATCAATTTTGGAATGATCCCTCCACTGGATCAATTTGGATAGGGGAACCATTGCAAAGATCAATGAAATAGAAAATATCATTCTTTAAGATTTCCCTATCAATATCAATAATATGATCACCATTCATAATTAAAGAAAGAGGTGTAGAATAATTTCTAATTATCCAAAAAGAGTTAAATAACATGGAGTTCCTATCAATGTTCTTAAACCATTTAGCCTTAAATATTTCCCTTTTCAGGGTGTCTTTAATGTTAAAGATTCCATTATTCTTGTTAACAATCTTAGATTCCCCTTGAAGACCACCAGAAAAATTATTCTTGGTATTATGAACTCTAATATGATCCAAATAATTTTCAAGGGAGGAAATATCAAGGTCAATAGAGCAGAATTGATCATTACTCCAAACACTCAAAGATCATTTATGATTTTTAGTCTTGACAACACAAGAAATTCAATAATTCTTGTAAAAAATATAATTCCATGAGTTCTCAATGATGTATCTACAATCGGAATAATTAACCCAGGCCTTTCTATCCATAAAACAATATTAATTTTCAAATAATATTTTATTATATATATTATAATTATATAATGTTATGGATGAAATATATATATGATATGAAATAAAATGGAATAAGTTCATAATGGTCATGAAGACCACTAAAATAAACAAAATAATTTGTATTAATGATTTATTTAATGAATCATCCTCATACGATATAACCTGATGATATATAAGACAATTTAAACGTATAGATGTTCATAAAGAACATGTAATTTCAATTCTGAATAATTATTTTCATTTAACATTAACATCCATATTTTAACCCAAGCGAACCAATCATGAAACCTGAGAAACAAACTCTATCGATACGAAAATAAGAAAAAAACTATAACTCAATGAGATGACCATAAATGAACATAATTAAATTGTAATAAATTAAATACATGAATAAGAGGTTATTAATTATTTATTTAATTAATTTCATTTGATTATCCATGAAATTAGGTACATGTGAAGAACAATATCAGAAATAAGGCTAGGGATTCCCTCTGAACCACCTTGTTTCTTTCAGGTTATGATTTCTCTCTCTTTACACCAATGTAACTATTATTTATTATTATATAATTCCTATGAATTTGATTTTCATGTTAAAAAATATATACCTAGATCAATTATTCTTTCTTTTATGGTGAAATACATGTTTTACAAGGTTCTCTTCTTAATTACTCTCCATAAGAAAGCCCAATTAAATGGAACTTCTACGTTTCATACCCATTTTAATGTAAACACCTTGATATTTTTAACCCTCAAATATTTTTCTAAAAATTATCTTGGTACCATTAAAAACTATGTATGTTCATTTTCAATTTAATTCAATAAATTATACTTTCTCCCCCTTTAAACATTCTTAAATATTTTCCCTTAAACTACACTTAAGAGACTCATTTCTAACCATTCTTAAAACACTATTTTAACTTTTTTAAATTTTTTTGTAAATTATTTATCATGATATATGCCTATTTTATCTTATTAATTTCCATGTATTATTTAAACACATTCATTTTTGGAAACTTTTATGAAATTCTAATTACATAGGCTCTATTACATGACTATGATACTCAATTGTTCTCATGGCTGGCCCTCATATTTTATTCATCATGTGGAACACATATGCATGAACATCTTATGATGGCTGCAACCAGATAAAGCTATAATGTATTGGATAATGTTTAGTCTCAATATACATCATTTTGGGATCGAGAGTAATCATGATTCATTTTTGGGACTTGGTACACCATGTGAAATGGTCTTGGAAGCAAGCCTTGACTCATGCTAAATCATTGGTAATAGTCTTGGATGTTATCCTTGAATCATGTTTATGTAAGGTTTTATGCTATTGAAACATTTATATGAGTATATTATTTCATGATTTAATTCTATAAATGTTATTCTTACTTATGTTTATTCATTTTCCATTTCTTTTTATATCATCTTGTTATGAATTCTAACCCACGTGTTATGATTTATTTCGATTTTTAATCCCTTAATGGGATTTATATACATCCCTTTATTCATGTATTCCTCAGGATATCCGATGTTGATGTAATAGATAAAAATAAGTTAGGATATCATTATGGAGATAAAATAAAAGATGTTTTTATTCTTTCTAATTATGTTTCTAATATTATTAAATATTCTAGAATTGATGATCCTTTTATTATAGTTGTTGGATAGTTATGATTAACATCATAAAATAATATGTAAAAAAGTTGATGGTTTCTATAGAGACATCTTTTCATAAAGAAGTTTTTATTAATCTAATCCCTCCACAATATAAGAATGGGAACTGGTGGGAGGATATAACTCCTTGGGCATAGATGATCTTTAATTCATGGTAGCATCAACTTCATTTGTATAGGTGGAATATTCAGAATGACATTCTTGTCTTTGTAATTTGGTGGAGACCATGAAAATAGTGTTCATGGATATTATCCCATGAATTCGTTCCTTGTGTTTTCTGACAACCATAATTAAGCATCATAATTAGGTCAAGTGTCAGTGGTCAATCCTTCTCTTTGATACACATGGTTTAGACATTGACTGGACAGTATACAATCAAATTTATAACATGTATTTGTATATGGGTTCCAAGGACTTAGAGTAACCTACCATTCATATGAGTACTAAGTTATTTGATTAAAATCCTTATTTTTTTATTTTTAGAAAAATTACTACTATTCTTATCCAAATTCATTGATTATGTGTTTGGATTCTTTTATTAGTTGGATTCAAAAATTGTCCCTAGACCCTTATAAAATTCAAAACACACGGGACCATAAAAATAAATAAAGTTGAAAGATGATTCTTTCTGACATGATATAACCTAGCTTAGTAAAGAAGGAATATCTCATCCTAGAGAAATAAAAATGAGGCAATAAAATCTCAATTGAAAATATAACTCGTGCCACTTTTTTAAATTAAACTTAATGATTAAATTTTCTCATTAATGAATCCATTTAATAGATCAATGTCGATGGAGTTGAGGAGTATATTTTGTTGGAAAACATTTTCTCCAGTAATTGATGAATAAAAATTTAAAAACATGTCAAAATAAGTTTATATTTGATTGGATAATGAGCAATATATATTGTAAAAACGTTTATGATGACATCCTTGTGATATCTAAAAATTTACTATGAAAATAAAACTCAATATTTCTTTGGATAGAAATTAGATGGAATATTTTCATCCCCTAATGCTTATAAACATATGAATACACTTCCATTAAAATGGTTAATTATGTTAAATGAGGGGGTTTTATTGAGGATTTGAACCATGAAGTGTTGTGTATTTTCTTTTGTATTTTCTTAGTTTCATAATTCCCTCTCCTTCCCCCTTCAACTCTATTTCACTTCACATAGAGGTGTAATATATTGAGTGTTGGGAATGGGGGAGTTTTCCTTTTTTAATTTTGGAGTATTCCACATTAATCTAAAACTATATATTTTTAGTGAATGATTTATATTGTTAGTTCATCCAATTATATTAATATGATCATAATTAGGATTCCGATTCATTGATTTTTTATAGATTTGTTTAAAGATCGTTAATAACTATCTTATGAGGGTAGATTATCTCAACTAAGAAGATTATATTAGAAGGATAGTGTGAAGCGATCATTATCTTGTGTGTTGAATAAGTAAATTTTCTATAGATTTATAATCAGAAAAAATTCCCAATTGGTACATTACTTAGTTTTTTGGTAATGTTTTATGAATTTTCATAAACAAAGGTGTGGTTTCCATTTCTTTCACAAACTAAGGGAGATTCAAAACTCAATCAAGGTTTCTTTAATTTATCATTCAGTATAAAGAGAGAGGTAATGATCTTTACAACCATGTTAAAATTAAAAAAGTTGATCATACCCTATCATCATAACTCTCTTCTTCAATTTTGGTTCAAAATTAATTTTAATTTTATTCTTTATTTTTAAAATCAATCAATTTCAAAAACAACATCCAATTAATTATCTAAATTCTAAGTGAAATATATGTTTGTTTTGTACTCCCCTTTATATACAACATAGGTTAACAAATAATCTATATATTGAACATAGGAAATAATTTCATTTGTCACACCCTAGGATAAGAACATGTCAAAACATAACACTATTTACGGGGAGGTAGTTCCAATAATCTAATTGTATATATTAAAAATAATTTAATTTAAAAAGAAAAAAGAAAAAAGAAAAAAGGTTTAATTAATTTTCTTCTATTGAGGATAGGGTTATGTTTTGTTCTAAATAGATTTGGGGAGCTCAAACCCAAATCATTGAGGAGGGTTTATTCATTGATGTCATTCAAGTCCACAAAGTGAACACTGAATACCCTGTGTTGGAGGGATTGGTAAATAATTAATTGATGTCTAGTAGTATTTTATAGACATTTATTGAGAAATTATTGAAGTATAAAAAGAGGCATCCTTGTTTCCCATCTATACTTATAATGAAATTCCATAGGTGAAACTAGAAGAATAAATTGAAATAGAGGACCAACTAAAATAGATTCATAAAAAAATACATGACCTAGTGAGGGAAATGTAATGGCTACTGAAATATGTTTTCACATCCCAAGAGTATCCCAAACCTAAACATGATCCATTTTTGGTAGTGTATTCCCCACTATTATTTGATGTTGAATAACCTTGGTGACCCTGGTGGAATTAAAATAAGATCAATTTTTCCCTTCTCAACCATTATTAAATGATATTTATGAATAATAATTTTCTTATAATTTTTGTATAAAAATTCTATAATTTTTCAATCACTTATAGAATTAAGTTTAGGTGAAATTTGTTCTAGTTATTATTTAAAATGTATAAGATCTTACTCCATTAGAAAAAGGCAACACCAAATTTATGTAATTTTAAGAGAATGAGGATGATCGTGACTACCAACCTCAATCTAGTGAAATTAAATTGTAATATAATCCTCCAATTGAATAAAAAATTGATTTTAAACAAACTCTAAGATATGATATTTTCCCAAACCCATTATCTTCAAATTTTAATGAAACTAGATTGAGTTTCACCTCCCCTTCCTTGAAATTTTCATATTCAAACAACACTTATATTTCTGTAGTAGATTAAGAATATGAAAAATAAGATAATCTTGAATAGTAACACATGGATATCCCATAACATGTTGAAAATTTAAGATCGAGGGGTCAGGAAGAAACCAAAGAGGATTTGATATACGAAATTGAGATACAAGATACCTATATTTAATGGGAATAATTTGATATTGATTTTTCATATTTTAATTTTTGGAAATATATTTTGACTCTCATATTCATTTGGATTATTCTATTGAAGCATCAGACCTTCAGAAATAATTAGATAATGAATAAAATGTTGTGAAAATGGATATCAAGAAAGAGGAGGACTCACTCTTTATCCAACCCGCACAATAAATGTTGTATAAAATTAACATTATGGTGTATCTGGTGTACTATATCCATGGAATCCTAAAAAAATGGAGAATTTTGAGCTGTAAAAAATGATTTTTTGTTTATTCAAGTGAAATAGATTTCACCCACCATCATATTCTGGAAAACTAACTATAACATCCCATCCATAGGCAGTCAAAACCAGCGTCCCACATGGGAAGATTAAACCATTATCTATTCCTCTATTCTCATTTTATTTCAATTTTATTTTCATCTAATAAATTTATTATGTTTTTCTCTAAAAAATTTGTTCACTTTTTGCGAGAAACTCTTAGGATCATAAATCAATTTCTCACTGCCAATAAGATAAGTTGTATATATCATTAACACTTATTTGTTATGATTCAATTATAAATACTATTACAGGTAATATATACTTGAATTAATTGATAACACAACATCATTGGAGTGTGGGGGAGGTATCCATTATATTTTAGGAATTTCAATTTTCTTTTTTCCACAAAAATGAAAACATTCCAAATTTTTGTATATTTCTTTTTCAGTATTTATGTGTTTATAAATATTGTGAGCTAAATTGATTTATTTTACATTTTTGAAACCCATTTCAATGATTGAGACAATTTATTCAATGAAAATGAGAATAAATTAATATTAAAAATGACTTTCTTTCCAATTCAAATATTTTAGAATTTCATGAAATGTACACTGATTTTTGAATCCCATGCCGCATCTAACTATTATTTTCGTTTAAACAACATACCTATGAGGATTTTGAACCATTTGATTCATATTATTTTCATTCACCTAACTTCTTGAGATATCCATACCTTTCTTATTTTATATATTATTTGATTTATTCCATTCAAAACACTAGTGTTTGTGGTTAGTTTTTTTAAATCATTGAGGAATTTATTCAGTTTTAAGCCCCATTTTTCAATAGATACTTTTTTTGAATTACTTGTATATTTAATAGTTTTTGACATTATATTCCATGAACAACCTATTAGGTTATCCACATTACAAGTCAATATTTTCTATCCAGCCTACTTTTGAAGTGAAATATCCTGATCTAATTGAACATAATTATTGGGGAAGAAGTCTTGTGTGGTTTTACCTCATTTGGTGATACTATGGGGGGGAAATAAAATTTTTTGGAGGTTATTTTTCTATTTAATAATTTATTATTTTAAATTTTGTGCCTTTACAGAGCGTTCATGATAAAATAATTTGTTATTTTCTAGATCATACAATATGAAAAAGTGAGTTGTTTCTATATAGAGATTTTTTTGAAAAATTATGTTTGAGATTGTTTAAATTTTCTCTTATGAAATTATGAATGGTGTGCGGATTATATGAATTTTCAAGGTGACGGATCTTATTATATACTTTCAAGAATGAGGAGGTGATCATAGTTGAGTGAATATGGGAATCATATTGTTTTCCTTTAAAAATATCCAAACACTCCTTATTGTGTCTCAGATTTTTTAACATCTAAATACTACCGACCAAAATTAATAGAAAAAACCTAACAATACCTCTTGATAAATAAATTTAATTTAATCACATTGAATGTGTATGTAATAATTTATCAATTCTATGGTGACTCTTGTTTGTGTTTGGATGAGAAAATCCATATTAAAAATTATCATTTGTGAGATTATAGACAATTCATGAGAGGTAGGATTCTTGTCTTCATGGGATCAAAAATGAAGTGGAAATATATTGAATGATATAAATGAATAAATTAAAATAATGGTTTTTTATGAGTTATAATAATTTTTTCTATGGTGTTGAATTGGTGGATCTCATGTGCATGTGTTTTGAATTATCTTTGATACAATTTTGATTTTTACTTGTACAAGAGTCTAAATATACGAGTTAGAGAATTGATAAAGAAAATATTTTCATAATTATTAATATCTTTTAGAATTATTAAATCTATATAAATTAATAAATTGAGTTTATTTTCATTATTTTAGATTTTTTGGAGAATTTTTGGCTTCTTTGTGAAATTTTATTATTTCTGTAAATTTAATAGTTTTATGAAACATTATTATTTCAAGCATAACTTCTAAAATTTTGATCCCAGATGAGTGATTAATTTTTAGAAGAGTTATTTGAGTTTTATAACTCTATCTTTGATAACCATGTCCAATTAAAAACATACTAGACATTAAATATTAATAAAATGGAAAATTATATTCGGCCTTCTGAATGAACCCCACTTCAAAAATGAAGGAATAACCTTGTATAGAGAAATAAAAATGAGATGATTCTAGATGGATTGATCCATTAATAATTTTTCAATTAAATATCATATAAAATTATGGTCACTAAGGAATCCATTTAATCTGTCATAGTGGATGGTTTGGAGGAGTATACTCAGCCAATTTTTTTTATTATGTAATTTATGAATAAAAGTTTTAAAAAATTTCTATATAAGATGATATTTAGAGGTTTCATGACTAGGAGAGATATAAAAAACTTTTATAAGGACATTTTCCCTAGATTCACCCATTTACTATATGAATCAAACTCAAACCATTGGTAAATATAAACTAGAGGGATCATTTTACACCCCTCAGACATATAAATATATGTATCAACATCCATTCATAGTGTTCAAGATGGTGAAGTTAGGGATGTAATAGAGGATTGGAACCTTGATGATCATTGTGTTTTTTTCTTTATTTCATAATGATCTCTTCTTCCCCCATCAACTCTATTACCATTCAGATAGAGGGGTGAAATTTTGAGTGAATTGGGAAGGGGTATTTTTCCTTTTGTAATGTCAGAGTCTTTCACATTAATTTAAAACTCAAATTTTGTATTTAATGATATATATTTAATTTTTTCCCATTATCATAATTAAATTTTATTTAGGTTTTTGTGGTAATTTATTTTTTATAGACTTGGTTTCAGATCTTTAAACTCCCTCAACATAGTGCATTTTTTCTCGATCCGGTGTATTTTTTAGGTGGGAAGTTACTGGAGATTATTGGCATGTGTGTTGGATAATTGAATTGTTTATTGATTTATAAGAAATAGTAATTATTGATCAAGAAAGGCCTCAGTTGTTTGATAATGTTATATTAATTCTCCGGCACATAAGAGTGTTCTCCATTTAATTTTTCAACCAATCATGATTGAGAACTCAATTGAGAATTCATTTATTTTAAACTCAAAATAAAGTGAGAGGGAATGATATTTATGATCTTGATGACATTGAAAATGGTGATCCTACCCTGAACATGTAACTCTCTTCATCAATTTGGGTTCAATCATCATTTTAATTTCATTCTTCATTATTAAAATCAATCAATATCATAATCAACCTCCACATATTTAATTAATTTCAAGTGTAAAATGTGATTTTTGTTTCCTCCTCTCAAGAGACAACCTTGGTTAACCACTTTACTAAACTTCTAACTTATGAAATAATTTTTATTCACTTACCATGGTATGTATATGTCATGAATTGATCCTTATATATAAATAATTATTCCTTATATAGTGGTCATGATGATATATTATGTGACATTAGTTGTAGAAGTAGCTTATCATGAAGAAAAAGTGGTGGCAATCCCCAGTTGTAGGCATTGTGTCATCTAGAGTGAGGTAGCTAAAATCAAAGTGGGACAAAAATATTATACTTTGGTATTGATATCTATATACTAACTATTTATTCAATTAGAAGGATACCTCCTTATCAGCTTCATGATGATATCTAGAATTGGCATATCTTGGATGCCCCTTACATCCTCATCTTGGGAGAAGTTTTCATTAATGATCTTTATGGAAATTATTTTGAAGAAGTTGTTTGTGGTAATAGGATCCGGATTCCCCCTGTGAGGGCTTTATCAATTGTGAAACTACTGTTTCTTCATGTCTTCCAATTACTTATAAAACATTGGTCAGGTTAATATGTTTTCTTCTTATTCATAGTGATCGATGAGGTTTTAGATGACCATCCATTGTATAATAATATATGGGGAAATTTCTAAGGGTGTTGAATAGTCACTGTAACACCCCAAGCTTCTACGGTACGCTTCTCTTTGAATAATGTGATAGCGTGTGTTGTACGCAACACCGAGTTCTAACACACCATAACTAATCAAACTAGCAGTTATGAATAGTAATACCTACATTTTGAAATTATATATATTTTATATTTGAAAATGGACTTCATTTTTGGATTCGGAATATCGAATTTAGCCTAAGGTGAAATTTTTGTACATTTCGGATAACTTTCATATTTTGATGAATAGTGAAAATTAATAAGTTTTAATTAAAAACAACTTTTTTAATCAAAATAATTAATAGTGTTAAATTATGAATTTGAGTGGTTTTAAAGTATATTTAGAATATATTTTTACCATTTAATATAATGTTGGTCATTGGACATAATTTTACAATTAAACCGAACATAAACGAGTGTCAATCTTTTGATAGTTATTATCTCTTAAAAACACACTTTTTGTTTTGACAGCGGGAATTAATTTGAAATTAATTTCTGCCACTTCTGTGTTTTGAATTTAGGAAAATGGATTCCATATTTGGAATCAGGATGTTCAAATTGTGTAAATAGGTAACTTTTATTTTTAGACATTTTGAATAATTACTGCGGTAAATATTTTATTTACCATGGTTAAGGGTAAATCCGGTAAATAAGGGTTAAAAAATAATATTATAATAATACTAAATTACCCTAAAACGTGTCTTAACCCTATTGGTTGATACATGGTCGACCATAGGAATCTTTAGGTCTATTTTGGGACCCCATGGATCCACTTGTAAGTGATAATGACACTTTATTTTAATTAAGTTAAAATGAATACAAAAATGACACAAGCATATATCTTTTAGAAAAAAAGTTGTTACATAGGGTTATATATGTTGGATTTTATATTATAAATATTCATTAGAAAGATAAAAAGATTTCTTACATAATGATATTTTATTTATAATTTTTAGACATTAAATAATGTATTTTATTTATGACACAATGATGATGCAGTAATTACTATAATAGTGAAAAATTAAAATAATTGATATTATAAATACCCAAATAAATATAATATGAAACTTTTAATGAATTAAACTAATTTTCTAGGATAATATGATATATTAGGATTGATTTAATTGACTTTTTTGGAAGTAATCAATCTGTTATGAGTTTCACAAAAATCAACTATTGAATAGTGTCAAAATTGACATAAAAGAGTTCTTAAAACAGATATTATATTATTAATTGATATTAAATTCCTAAAAATCTAAGGTTCGGCCAAGAGACTTATATCATGATAGGTTAATCATTAATGGACCACTTGGGGGTCGCTGGGATGTATATAGTAAGTTTATTAACCATATTATATAAACATACAAAGAGACATTGTAAAAGTGAAACTAATTAACTTAGAGTTAATACATAAAGATAAGGTTAATATAAGTACCCAAACCTGTCTAAATTCTATTGGTTGAGTGTTGTTAGACCTATCCCTACCTTAACCTTTGAATAATAAGCTTTGGATCCATTAGAAACCGAATATTAATTTATTATAAATTAATATTTCTATCTTTTCCAAAGGTTCCCCTCACCCCTCTTATAAAAGGGAACTCCTTCTTCTCATTTCTTCACACCTTAAAAGACTTTTGTTTCGGCCAAACTCTGCCCAAATACTCTCCCAACATCCCTCAATACAACCTAGAGGCCTTATTTTGATCAGAAAGCCAACCTAAGGAGCCCTTTTGATCAAATCAAAAGGAAGAACCCGAAGAAGAGGTAATGATTTCACCACCCTTCTCCGAGTTCATTTCTTCTTCCACTTCTTCTTCCTTTGTTCTTACCATTATAAAATAATAACTCCAGTATCTCACATATACTGTGATGTTATTATAAATATGGTACAACCATATTCAGTATTCTATCCACCCTTTGAAAAACATGTCACCATACGTGCGTACGTACGGACTACCGTCTCCACGTCGTGGTGTAATTGTTATTCAATATAATATTATTTGGATGGGTATAATAATGATGTGTAACTCATGTAAATAATAAATATAACATGTTAATGATTCTGTATATATGATATACCATCCATTTATATATTATTTTAATATCAAAATAATGATATTGTCGCTCGTGCGTACGTACGGACTACCGTCTCCACGAACGCGATGAGATTCATTCTCCATCGTATCCATTCCAGTATAATTATCATTTGATGATTTAAAAATGATGTTTAAGGACTAGATATCATTCTGGATATGAATAAGATATAGCAACCATGGCTTATGTAAGAAAACATATAAAATAAAATGAGTAAGTTAACTCCCGAAACGACGATAATTCTAAGATATTATTAACAAATCAATGTTAAAAGATCATATATGATATCATATTATTATATATGATTCTTGTATAATTTAATAACAACTATTTCACCATTATACAGGAGGTTAACCTACCCCAACCAAGGAAAAGTACAAGGTAAGGGTTTACTTTACAATCTCTTCATTATCCTAGGTTGTTTATACGTAATAATCTACTGGGATCTCTTTATCATCCACATCCATGTTTCTTAAATATATTTCAAAACATTTTTACTATTTACTAGAATATGAGTTAAAGTCATTTATACAATTTTTGACTTTTATAAGTGGTTTATAAAGGAATCTTTTGATCGTTTTCAAAACAAGGTCCTTTTTAACCTTTTCGACAGAATTAAGGTAAGAATGATTTTTTTTAACTTATACGGCGGGTGCAGCTATTTTCTGCCGTTATAAAATCTTCAAAGCTTCCCTTACAAGCTTATAAGAATATTTTCAAAGAAAATGTTTTATTTTATATGGATCTTAAATGATTTCAAAATAAAAGGAGATATTTCTTTTAAAAGAATTTTGATTTCATCTATGTCAACATCCTTTGATGGATTTTAAGATTATTTGAAGTTGATTTATTATGATACAAAACTTCTATATTGTATTGAAGGTTTTGTGATATGTTTGACTGTGGATGTGCTATTTTTATACCATTCATAGTTTATGGTGAAAGTATTGACATTTTGTATGCTAGTTTTAATACGAATGTTTATGTTATGTTTAAACCTTTTCATATGGGAATGCATTGGACTTAATATGTGACGAGGCCTTGGCTATGTGGTTATGATAGTCTGGCATTATGCATTCCAACATTATGAAAGTGGTTATTGATTTTTGCATGTGATTATTCGATTAGTAGAATATCCATGTGAATAAGTAAATGGAATTATTTCATTTTATTTATTCCATACCATGTTGAAAGTTCATATTTAAAAGGCTTTTGTTTTAGTTATACATTGCCTTAAATGTTTATTCTTATTTATGAAAGTTTCCGCTATATTGTTATCCTTACTGGGCATTTGAGCTCACCCCTTTTCTATGTTTTATTTTTCCCAGGATGTGAAGAAGTAAGTTATGAATGACCTGCAGGGATTTTATGAGGGGTTAATAGTGTGGATTGTGGAAACATTATGTTGTTGTAGTAGTTTTTCATTTTATGATGTAATGTAAAACTTATGAATATATCTAGTGTTTCCAAGGCTACTAAACCAATCGGTCTTTCGAGATTTGATCTTTCTTGTGATCATGCCAATGTTATGTAATAATGCACCGACTCTGGGTAACTGGGGTCGGGGCGTTACAGTTGGTATCAGAGGAAGTTTAGTACAAACCTTGGAAGCTAGATTTAGATAAACTCTGATTAGAGCACGTAGACCTAAGATGAACTTTGAGGATTAGTATAGAAGAACTTCCTAGAATTTTGGTATTGTAGAGATTTTGTGAGTTTTCCAAGCAATACATCCATGTCTGGATACGAGCAGGTAGAGGCGGCTCTGGCACAGACGTACCTAGTGGTAAAACCCGAAAACACCGCTTTGAGCTAGACTCGAACGGGATCTGGTGCACGACAACGGGCCTTGCTGCACTCTTGGTTATGACACTCTCGGGGGATATGCTTAGGATAACTCTCATTTTCTTTACAAATCATTTTGAAGGGATTATGAGTATATACTTCCTCAAAGAAAAAATTATTATGATTATGGATTATATCCATAAATAGTTCAATTTATGTTAAGTGTTTTATAAGTATGGGATTATGTATTTTGATTCATAAACTGATCTAGTTTATGCCATTGTTTAGAAATGGCACCTAGTGGAAGAAATGGAAACCGTATCAATGCACGCACTCCATGTTGGGATTGCCCTCCTGCTCAAGATAATTATAGTGGGGCTGGTGATGCAACTGGTGTTGATCAGCTAATCACCATACTGGGACAACTTACTCAGGTTATGAATAATAACCTTACCCGTATGGAGCACCCTGATCCGCAGCGTGGAGGATCAATGTTAGATCGATTCATGAGGCAACAACCACCAACGTTCAATGGGAATACAAATCCCTTAGTAGCTGAGCAATGGATATTTTCCCTAGAGAAAATATTTCAGGCTTTGGGGAGCAGTGAAAGGGAAAAAGTTATCATGGCAGTTTACCGCCTCACTGGAGATGCTGATCAATGGTGGTCATTGATTCAGAACATGAAGGAAGATGGTGAAGTATCAAATATGGAATGGAGGGAGTTCAAAGATCTGTTTTTAGAAAAATACTTCCCTCGCGACCATCGAGCAGATATGGAAAGGAAATTTCTGAGTCTGAGACAAAATGAGGATGAGAATGTCACAAAGTATGAGGCTAACTTTACAAGGTTAGCGAGGTATGCTGGAGATTATATTCTCAACCCAAGAAGTAAGATTGATCGTTTCTTTGATGGGTTAAAACCATTTCTCCGTCGAGCTTTAGTCTCACAATCCTTTTCATCGTACGAAGACATTGTCTCATGTGCTATTTAGACCGAAAAGGAATTCTCTAAGTCTTATGACTTTAAAGCAAAGCAAGAGAAGAAGAGACCTGCTGATCAATCTGGGAATGGAAATAAGGGGAAGAAAGGAAAGGTTGAATATCCATCATGTGGTAAATGTGGGAAGAAACATCCTGGTACTTGCTTGAAGGGAATGGGAGTCTGTTACAAGTGTGGTGAAAAAGGCCACCAAGCTCATGATTGCAAGGGGAAGAAGGAAGCTACCAACGTTCAGTGCTACAATTGCAGGGAGATGGGGAATTATGCAAATGCATGTCCTAAGCGTCAGGAGAACTTACCTCAGAAAAGGCCAAGGGATCAAGGCCAGGCTTATGCTATCACTACTGCTGAGGTAGAAGCTCCGAAAGACGTGGTGGTAGGTAATTTATTGGTTTCCTCAAGTTTAGCAAATGCATTATTTGATTCTGGATCATCGCATTGTTTCATATCTTCCCAGTTTGCTAAGAAAATTAGATATTTCCAATTTGATTTAATAAGGGAGTTGTCAGTTAAAACTCCTAAGGGAAGTATCGTTGCAACAAAGTTTTGTGAATCAGTCCCCATTAGAGCACATAAATTTTCTTTATCTGCTGATTTCATCGTCATGCCTATGATTGAGTTTGATATAATCATCGGTATGGACTGGCTTTCGGACTATGATGCGAAGATTTTTTGTAAGAAGAAAGAGGTTACGATTCTTGATGATAATGATAAGGAGCACCTTATTTTTAGAGCAGAATCGTCACCACCTAATTCTTATTTAGATCCACCCCCAGTAGCTCAACTTAATTCAATTATTGGGGAGGAAGAGAATGAAATAACTGTCGGTGAGGAAAGGAATGTTCAAATAGAGGATGTACCTGTTGTGAAAGAATTTGTAGATGTATTTCCGGAAGATTTACCTGGACATCCTCCAGAACGAGAGGTTGAGTTTTCTATTGATTTGATTCCTGGATCAAGGCCTATATCGAAGACCCCTTATAGAATGGCCACTGTAGAGTTAGTCGAACTAAAGAAACAACTAGAGGAATTGAGTAATAAGGGATTTATTCGCCCTAGTGTTTCTCCATGGGGAGCCCCTGTTCTTTTTGTTAAAAAGAAAGATGGATCTATGAGGTTATGTATCGACTACAGGGAGATCAATGCTATAACGATAAAGAACAAGTATCCCCTACCTCGTATTGATGATTTATTTGACCAACTTCATGGAGCTCAATACTTTTCAAAGATTGACCTTCGATCTGGATACCATCAGTTGTGTGTGAAGAAGGAAGACATTCCGAAAACAGCATTTCGAACCAGGTACGGGCATTACGAGTTTACTGTAATGCCGTTTGGATTGACTAATGCACCCTCTGTATTCATGGATCTAATGAATAGAGTTTTCAAGGAGTATCTCGATGAATTTGTGGTGGTATTTATTGATGATATCTTGGTATACTCCAAAACCTACGAAGATCATGAAAATCTCTTGCGCATTATCTTGAAGACTCTGAGGAGGCATGAATTATATGGGATGTTTAGCAAGTGTGAATTCTAGCTTCAGGAGATTTCTTTTCATGGCCATATTTTCTCTAAAGATGGAATCTCTGTTGATCCTTCTAAGACCAAGGCAATCCAAGAATGGCCAGCACCTACGAGTATAACTGAGGTACTTAGTTTTATTGGTTTGGCAGGTTATTATCGACGTTTCGTCCAGAATTTTGCCCGATTGGCTAACCCATTAACGAAGCTCACACGTAAAGGGGTTAAATTTGTTTGGACAAAAGAGTGTGAAGAATATTTCGAAGAACTGAAGAGAAGATTAGTCAATGCTCCTATATTGACTCTACCATCGGGGAATGATGGGTTCGTTATTTATAGTGATGCATCGAAGAAAGGACTTGACTGTGTCCTTATGCAGAATGATATAGTTATTTCCTATGCATCACGACAGTTGAAAATTCATGAACAAAACTATCCTACTCATGATCTCGAGTTAGCAGCAGTGATCTTTGCTTTGAAGATATGGAGGCACTACCTCTATGGTGAAAAATGTGAGATTTATACTGATCACAAGAGTTTGAAGTATATTTTCTCACAAAAAGAACTCAACATGAGGCAAAGGAGATGGCTTGAATTACTCAAGGATTATGATTGTACGATACACTACCACCCAGGGATGGCAAACAAGGTGGCAGATGCTTTGAGTAGAAAAGACCATGGAGTTTTGAACAATATGAGAATTGAAAGGGATCCAATTTTCATGGATCTAGTGAAGATGGACATGGGAATAACCAGGGAAGGTGAAACATCAATGTTTTTTCAAATGGTTGCCAAACCATCTTTACTAGAAAGGATTAAGAGTTCTCAGACCGATGATGAAGAATTCCAAAAGAAGATTAAAGATGTGAATGATGGGAGATTGAGAGACTTTCTGTATGAAGATGGAATTTTGAAATTCAGGAAGAGACTTTGTGTTCCCAACATACCTGATCTAAAAAGGGAATTGCTGGATGATGCTCATAGTTCCAATTTCTCTATACACCCTGGGAGCACCAAAATGTATAGAGGTTTGAAGGAACATTTTTGGTGGGACAACATGAAGAGGGAGATTGCTGATTTTGTGTCAAGATGTATGGTTTGTCAACAAGTGAAAGCTGTAAGGCAACAGCCTGGAGGAGTCATGCAACCTCTTCCCATACCGGAGTGGAAATGGGACAATGTTACGATGGACTTTGTCATGGGGCTACCAAGGACTCCTAGAAGGAATGATGCAATATGGGTTATTGTTGATCGTCTTACCAAGACAGCACATTTTCTTGCTATAAGAGAAGATCTACCCCTGGAACGTCTAGCAAGACTATATATTAATGAAGTTGTGAGACTTCATGGAGTACCCCTATCGATTGTTTCTGATCGTGATCCCCGTTTTACTTCAAGATTCTGGAAAAGTCTTCAGAAATCCCTGGATACTGAACTTCATTTGAGCACTGCTTACCACCCTCAGACAGACGGACAATCAGAACGGACTATTCAAACCTTATAAGACATGTTGAGATCTTGCTCACATGACTTTCAGGGTATGTGGGATCAATATTTACCTTTGGTAGAATTTTCCTATAACAATAGCTTCCATTCGAGTATTCAGATGGCACCATATGAAGCGTTATACGGAAAGAGATGTCGTACACCAACCTGTTGGGATGACATTGGTGAAAGAAAACTTGTAGGCCCAGAACTGGTGGAGGAAACGGTGGAAAAGGTGAAAGTAATCCAAAATCACATCAAAGCAGCTCAAAGTAGGAAGAAGAGCTATGCCGATAATCGAAGGAAGGATTTGGAATTTCAAGTCGGTGATCATGTTTTTCTGAAGGTATCTCCGTGGAAGGGAGTCATACGTTTTGGTAAGAAAGGTAAATTGAGTCCCAGGTACATCGGACCTTTCGAAATTCTAGAACGAATTGGGGTTGTAGCTTACCGATTGGCAATGCCGCCCAGTCTCTCCAAAGTTCACGATGTGTTCCACGTATCTCTATTGAGGAAATACATGCCTGATCCGACGCATGTACTCACCTATGAGGAATTAGAACTGGAACCCGATCTGTCTTATTGCGAAGAGCCCGTCAAGATTCTTGATACGAGAGAACAAGTGCTGAGAAATCGAACGACGCGTCTGGTAAAAGTTTTGTGGAGAAACCATAAGATGGAAGAGGCAACATGGGAACCCGAGGAACTTATGATGAAGAACCACCCGAGTCTTTTTATGCAGTAATACCCTAGAAATTGCGAGGACGCAATTATTTGGAGGAGGGGAGAATGTAACACCCCAAGCTTCTACGGTACGCTTCTCTTTGAATAATGTGATAGCGTGTGTTGTACGCAACACCGAGTTCTAACACACCATAACTAATCAAACTAGCCGTTATGAATAGTAATACCTACTTTTTGAAATTATATATATTTTATATTTGAAAATGGACTTCATTTTTGGATTCGGAATATCGAATTTAGCCTAAGGTGAAATTTCGGTACATTTCGGATAACTTTCATATTTTGATGAATAGTGAAAATTACTAAGTTTTAATTAAAAACAACTTTTTTAATCAAAATAATTAATAGTGATAAATTATGAATTTGAGTGGTTTTAAAGTATATTTAGAATATATTTTTACCATTTAATATAATGTTGGTCATTGGACATAATTTTACAATTAAACCGAACATAAACGAGTGTCAATCTTTTGATAGTTATTATTTCTTAAAAACACGCTTTTTGTTTTGACACCGGGAATTAATTTTAAATTAATTTCTGCCACTTCTGTGTTTTGAATTTAGGAAAATGGATTCCATATTTGGAATCAGGATGTTCAAATTGTGTAAATAGGTAACTTTTATTTTTAGACATTTTGAATAATTACTGCGGTAAATATTTTATTTACCATGGTTAAGGGTAAATCCGGTAAATAAGGGTTAAAAAATAATATTATAATAATACTAAATTACCCTAAAACGTGTCTTAACCCTATTTGTTGATACATGGTCGACCATGGGAATCTTTGGGTCTATTGTTCGACCCCATGGATCCACTTGTAAGTGATAATGACACTTTATTTTAATTAAGTTAAAATGAATACAAAAATGACACAAGCATATATCGTTTAGAAAAAAATTGTTACATAGGGTTATATATGATGGAATTTGGATTATAAATATTCATTAGAAAGATAAAATTATTTCCTACATAATAATATTTTATTTATAATTTTTAGACATTAAATAATGTATTTTATTTATGACACAATGATGATGCATTAATTACTATAATAGTGAAAAATTAAAATAATTGATATTATAAATACCCAAATAAATATAATATGAAACTTTTAATGAATTAAACTAATTTTCTAGGATAACATGATATATTAGGATTGATTTAATTGACTTTGTTCGAAGTAATCAATCTTTTATGAGTTTCAAAAAAATCAACTATTGAATAGTGTCAAAATTGACATAAAAGAGTTCTTAAAACAAATATTATATTATTAATTGATATTAAATTCTTAAAAATCTAAGGTTCGGCCAAGAGACTTATATCATGATAGGTTAATCATTAATGGACCACTTGGGGGTCGCCTGGATGTATATAGTAAGTTTATTAACCATATTATATAAAAATACAAAGAGACATTGTAAAAGTGAAACTAATTAACTTAGAGTTAATACTTAAAGATAAGGTTAATATAAGTACCCAAACCTGTCTAAATTCTATTGGTTGAGTGGTTTTCGACATATCCCCACCTTAACCTTTGAAGAATAAGCTTTGGAGCCATTAGAAACCGAATATGAATTTATTATAAATTAATATTTCTAGCTTTTCCAAAGGTGCCCCTCACCCCTCTTATAAAAGGGCACTCCTCCTTCTCATTTCTTCACACCTTCAAAGACTTTTGTTACGGCCAAACTCTGCCCAAATACTCTCCCAACATCCCTCACTACAACCTAGAGGCCTTAGTTTGATCAGAAAGCCAACCTAAGGTGCCCTTTTGATCAAATCAAAAGGAAGAACCCGAAGAAGAGGTAATGATTTCACCACCCTTCTCCGAGTTCATTTCTTCTTCCACTTCTTCTTCCTTTGTTCTTACCATTCTAAAATAATAAATCCAGTATCTCACATATACTGTGATGTTATTATAAATATGGTACAACCATATTCAGTATTCTATCCACCCTTTGAATAACATGTCACCATACATGCGTACGTACGGACTACCGTCTCCACGTCGTGGTGTAATTGTTATTCAATATAATATTATTTGGATGGGTATAATAATGATATGTAACTCATGTAAATAATAAATATAACATGTTAATGATTCTGTATATATGATATACCATCCATTTATATATTATTTTAATATCAAAAGAATGATATTGTCGCTCGTGCGTACGTACGGACTACCGTCTCCACGAACGCGATGAGATTCATTCTCCATCGTATCCATTCAAGTATAATTATCATTTGATGATTTAAAAATGATGTTTAAGGACTAGATATCATTCTGGATATGAATAAGATACAACAACCATGGCTTATGTAACAAAACATATAAAAGAAAATGAGTAAGTTAACTCCCGAAACGACGATAATTCTAAGATATTATTAACAAATCAATGTTAAAAGATCATATATGATATCATATTATTATATATGATTCTTGTATAATTTAATAACAACTATTTCACCATAATACAGGAGGTTAACCTACCCCAACCAAGGAAAAGTACAAGGTAAGGGTTTACTTTACAATCTCTTCATTATCCGAGGTTGTTTATACGTAATAATCTACTGGGATCTCTTTATCATCCACATCCACGTTTCTTAAAAATGTATTTCAAAACATTTTTACTATTTACTAGAATATGAGTTAAAGTCATTTATACCCTTTTTGACTTTTATAAGTGGTTTATAAAGGAATCTTTTGATCATTTTCAAAACAAGGTCCTTTTTAACCTTTTCGACAGAATTAAGGTAAGAATGTTTTTTTTAACTTATACGGCGGGTGTAGCTATTTTCCGCCGTTATAAAATCTTAAAAGCTTCCCATAAAAGCTTATAAGAATATTTTCAAAGAAAATGTTTTATTTTATATGGATCTTAAATGATTTCAAAATAAAAGGAGATATTTCTTTTAAAAGAATTTTGATTTCATCTATGTCAACATCCTTTGATGGATTTTAAGATTATTTGAAGTTGATTTATTATGATACAAAACTTCTATATTGTATTGAAGGTTTTGTGATATGTTTGACTGTGGATGTGGTATTTTTATACCATTCATAGTTTATGGTGAAAGTATTGACATTTTGTATGCTAGTTTTAATACAAATGTTTATGTTATGTTTAAACCTTTTCATATGGGAATGCATTGGACTTAATATGTGACGGGTGGAGCCCGCTATAGCTCCTCGATGCATCGGTAGGTCTCATGAGACAAACTAGTGTCTTGGCACAAGGCCTTGACAAAATCTTATTTTTAGTCTTGGCACGAGGCCTTGGCTATGTGGTTATGATAGTCTGGCATTATGCATTCCAACATTATGAAAGTGGTTATTGATTTTTGCATGTGATTATTCGATTAGTAGAATATCCATGTGAATAAGTAAATGGCATTATTTCATTTTATTTATGCCATACCATGTTGAAAGATCATATTTAAAAGGCTTTTGTTTTAGTTATACATTGCCTTAAATGTTTATTCTTATTTATGAAAGTTTCCGCTATATTGTTATCTTTACTGGGCATTTGAGCTCACCCCTTTTCTATGTTTTATTTTTCCCAGGATGTGAAGAAGTAAGTTATGAATGACCTGCAGGGATTATATGAGGGGTTAATAGTGTGGATTGTGGAAACATTATGTTGTTGTAGTAGTTTTTCATTTTATGATGTAATGTAAAACTTATGAATATATCTAGTGTTTCCAAGGCTATTAAACCAATCGGCCTTTCGAGATTTGATCTTTCATGTGATCATGCCAATGTTATGTAATAATGCACCGACTCTGGGTAACTGGGGTCGGGGCGTTACAGTCACAAAAGTCATTTTTATCACATTTTGGTTATAATAATGTCAAATCATTATCTGTATGGTTATCATTCCCCAATTCCTACCGGTGGGGTTGGGTAGGTCCACTTAGCATGTTTGGAAAATGGCCATTTTCAAGAACATTTGATGGAAACCAAGAGAACATGTTTGATGATGATGATGTCCAACATTCCAATGATTTCTGATGAATGGAAATGTTGAATACCAGTGTTACTCATTATTTCATTATGTAAAAAGAAGGCATTCATGTAGGGTTTACCATTTTGTTCGTTGAAACCCATTGACCCATATATTACTCATCTGCTTACTACTAATGGAGATTAAATTCATGTTCAGTTCACCATTAGGTTTTATAATTCTTTCCCGAAATATTATGATCTTGTAATATAATGTTTATATTTATTATTTGGTTTTTAAATTCTCTCTTTCTAGTTATGGGTGGAATACCAACATCATGGAAATATAGTGTGGTTGATTCATAGGTTCTACCATATGAGAATAATTCATCATTTTGCGGAATAGGGGTTGGATTATTAATGACAACATAGTCATGGCTTATAACTGATAATTAGCTCCGGTCATTCACTAAGAGCAAGAAGGATATGTGAGAGGATTATGAAGATATTTCACGATTCTTAGCTGGTGGAAATATTTATAAAAGTTACTCATACAAGTCTAAGGATAATGTACCATTGATGATTCCCAAATTATGCTTCTATAATTGGATTAGGTGCATGAGTTGAAGATATCAGTATTGTGTAAGTATTTTTCATAAATTATTGTGGGTTATATGGGTGTGGGTCCAATTTTCTCTCAATTTCATTATAGTGTGATTTTAAAAATGTGGGAATAAAGTGGAATGATATGATATAGTTTCATGCAAGTTGGATGTTTTGTGTAACCATGAATTATTTAAATATTTGGACTTTTGGTAAATTATGTTCATAAATTGTAATAGTTTCATGCGAACATCCCACGCTATAACTAATAATTTTAAGGGATTGTGTGAGGTAATTTTCATATGTTTTTCACCTATAATAATCCATGGAATCAATGTACTATTATGAGTAGTGAAGAATTTAGTTTCCATGATCTGAGATATTCATCTTCCCTAACATCAATAATTCATAAGAATGAATCCTTAAAATAGTGAGTTGAGGAGTATTTATAGGCCTCAAACTCATGGTAGTGGATTTATCATGAACAATCCACCACAATACAAGAAGTATTTCATGATCATGAAACTATGGACTCACACAATTCCTCTAGATACAAATCAATTAAAAATATGCACATGATGAATACTGGGGTCATAGGGAACTTCAAGTTACACACTCATAAAACTCGAGAAGTGTGAGAATATTTATATTTTCCAGTAAAATCTGAAATTCTAATTCCCACGATATGTTCTTTTATTGATCCATGTGTATTCAAATCAAAGCCTAAAAATAAAAATTATTCTTGATTTTAGTCCTCCCACATAGAAATTTTTTATAGAGTAAAACATTTTCCAATAATTTCCTTATGAATAGGTTTATGGAAATGATAACCACTTTATTGGAAATGTTTAAAAAACACATCCTACTACCAAAGGGAGGTTCTCACAACCACATCACAAGATTGATAAAATTTTTGAATGGCCATAACTCTTTCTATATGTGAAATTATGAAACACATGGATATCACACAAGAATATTGTTTGGGAATAGAGATACTCTTCTTACCACACTTTAAATGCATTATCTAAACAAAGATAATGTCATATATTCTGTGAAAATGTGCGTGGGAGATATTTTTAAATTCCAAAAATGGAAACCATAATTGGGGTATCACTACTGCCTACCTCCAATTATGATTCATTGAAGGTAGGGAGATGATAACCCATATTCCCAGCCTCCAGTAGCCCCTGGGTTTTTTTCTAGCACCAAGGCTTTAAACATTCATGTATGGGGGTGATTACCCTCTATAATGTAAATAGTAATGAGAGATAAGATGAATCATCGCAAAAAAACACTAATAAATAATATAAAATAAATCTAAATCCATCCCACAAGAATTTACAAATAAAACTAATACAAATAAAAGTCTCCAATGTAAATACCTAAAAGTAAAGATAAAGGATTGATATAACAAATCACAAGGATCTGATATAGTATTGTCCAGCATGATCTACATTATCTTACTAGGATCCTAATAATAGTTTTATGCACATAGGGTGATCATAAAAGTATACTCGGTAAGAACACTAATGTATCACATTCACATGTGAAAGAATCATACTAATTCACCAATGAAAAAATAGTAGAACCAACAATACCTATATTGGTATACTAAAAAAACACAACCTCACTAAGGATTCCTCCCCAAATAATGCAGTCCATGTAATATAATATAAAAAAACCACATCAATAGGGGTACCCTATAATGCTTCCCCACTTTTATGTCACTCTCACACCCCAACATCATTTTTCATGGAACTCACAAATGTTATGTATATCACACCATGACATAGTCACGGTCACAACACTCTTCGCCTAATGAAACCAGGGATCACTACTCTCCATGCATGGCCAAAACACATCTCAACCAAATACACCAAGGAAACAACACATCCACAACCATAACCAGAGTAGTAGGATATCGTGAACTTATAGTACATAAACCTTTTTCTCTCACCCTAACATCCATAACCCCCACTATAAGCCACCCAACAAGAATGGTCGTATCATGCCTTTCCCGAAAACTCTTGGGACACCACCCCTTGAGAATGGTCACATCTCAACTAAAAACACATATGCTATCAAAACCAACATCTAAAAAAATAACAGACCTCCAACCATCAAAACCTATGAAATACCTACCCCTCCTAGAATAGAGTGGAGGAAACAGTGAGTACATAGTCATCTATGCTCCTCACTGAATCTTAGGAAAACACTCTTCCCCCCTACATGACTATGTGGATTTCCTCACATAGTGCCTGATGTGGGGAAAGTATTTAATTATCAAAATAAAATTTCATAATCACTTTTCATTTTAGGTTTATATCAATAAAAATAACAACATTCACAATGATCATATAACATATCATCAAGGGCCAACAAATCTCCCAACGACCATCATCTTCTTCGGGACACCAAGCTCTTACAATCTATCACTTCACAATAATATCAATGCTTTAAAATCATAATAATCAAACACCATTACCCTTAAATATCAATTAACCAATTATTTATCATTGATTAATTAAGAACAACCATACCCCATAGATGAAAAAACTAAAACCCCTCCCACACGATACACAATAAATTGAAATGAGGGATTTCCTACCTCAATAAAGCTTCTATGACATTTTACACGCCCTAGGGGAATTTTGAATTTTCCATAAACAACAACCACACCATCGGAAACCATGGATCATTCTATATCTCACCAAAGGATCACTAAAATTCATCCCAACACACACCATATGCCAAAACAACATCACTATAGTGTATCCCCATGAGAATAATTGAAGAAAATCACCAAGAAGGGAAAGGAACCTACCACATGTCAACCACATATTTCTAAAAAAACCACTAGAATCAACATATCAATGAGGGAGGATGGAAGCCTTGATCACTCATTATATCACAAATGGATTTCACAAAATGATATTGGGGATCTCTTTTGTAGGTTTTTTAAAAACCCACATTCCTTCTGAACAATATATCTTCACTACATTGGGTATTTAAACAACATGTAGTCCCCATTAATTTTTTACAATCCTTAGGGTTCGGTTTCACTGGAAAAAAAATTATTATTTAACCCAAAAAATATACATGTTAGTAACTAGACCTGGAAAATAAATGAAACCAATGGTCACATCATGTAAAAATTACTTGATGTGTATTCCATAAAGCCTCTCTTCTACACATCTATATTTGACAAAAAACTCATGAATCCTCCCCTGAACATCTCCCACACTCAAAAATGGAAACGTAATAGACATAAAAGGCCCAAAAATAATTCATAAGATACGTCACAAATGATTATAACTCTCAATACTCCAAAAAAATCCCAGGAGAAAGGGGTCTCAAATGACCACCACACAAGACACATCACTAGGATCTCGTCATACCTCAAACACTAGAAGCATACAAACACACAAACCCAAATGAACACAAAAAACACTAGACAACCACATTAACACCACCATCCATCTTCAAAACCTTTTCAAAACTATCTAAACCTCTATGAATCCAAAACAAATAACCATTGCAGCAAAAAAACCGCACTATGGTGAATAAAAAAATATGGAATTTGTCCCACCATGTTAAGTTATTATCTGCTCTAGGAACCACTAACATGACTATGTGGTTTTAATATCATAACATCTACTGAATATTTATTAGGAATCAATTCCTCCTTATTTTTCATATGTCGAATCATTATCACACAACATACGTCATAAAATAGGGAAAACATCTCATCTCATAAAATAGAATGATTCAAACATCACATCACATAGAAAAACAATGCAAAGAAAAAATAAAACATATCTTGGTACTAGAAATTCACATACATATCTCACTCCCACGTTCTCTCCACTATCCTAACATGCCCCTAGAACACACAAACCAAGTGAATGTTCTATCCTCTCAACACCTTATATGGGTGATCATAAATATCTATTGGATTATCAATGAATTCCACATCATCACCAATATCCAAATATCCACGTTCAATGACATGGGAGTCATTGTGGAGATATTAATCAATATGGGATACATGGAAGATGTATTGGATCGCCTCTAGACATGGTATGAACTTTAATTAATATGTCATCATTCTAACTTATCCCAAAACCTCAAAGGGCCCAACAATTCAAGGAAAAATATTACTCTCCTTGCCAAACCTCTTTTTCCACATCATGGGGAAACCTTCAAGAATACACGGTATCCATCCTTGAACTCCTAGGAATAACACTAGTGGCTGGTATAATATGTTTTTTGTTCATGAGATACTTTAATCCTATAATAAACAAGCTAAAATTTACCTATCATGCTCTACACCACAAAGGGACCAAGAACTATTACAAGCCAACCTTCATCCAACATAATAGAGAACAAAACAACCTATTATATAATGCCTAAAATTGATCCATTCAGATAAATAAATGATATCTATTTTTATAAGAATTCTCAACAAAGGGTAAGTTTCATACCTAAGATCCACCAAAGTCAAGACGCATGATCGCAACATATGATCCAGTTTCTAGGTAGTTCACTCTGTGTTCCCATCTATCTAAGGGTCAAAAGTAGTGTTGTGGTATAACTGAGTTCCTAGATAAACTTGTAATTCCATCCAAACTATTGAGGTAAAATGTGTGTCCTGATCTAATACTATGGATCTTTTAACTCCATTAAACCACACAACCTCTTTCAAAACCTCTTATCCAAATAATCCATTTCACCTGACACCTTGACTGCTAAAAAGTGGGATGATTTAATCAAATGATCCATGATAACCTAGATAGAGTCGCAAACATCTTAATATTTGGGTAACCCTTGAAATAAATCCATCGATATTTCATCCCATTTTCACTTGGGATGATCAACCAGATTCAAAAAACCCTCAGAAACATGAGGCTCGGCCTTTACCTTCTATAAAACCAAGCACTTTTCCACAAACCCCACCACCACTCATTTCCTCATATCGCACCAAAACTACTTCCTCAATCCATGGTACATCATAGAATCTCCAGGGTGTGACACCAATGGTGAGTGATGAAACTCTTGAAGGTATCCCTCAAGCAACAATACTAGAACAAAAAACCTCCCAGGAAATAGAACTTCGTCCCAAACAACCTATGAACATCCCTATGGAGCATCACCATGTCCAGCACAATCACACATCACCTATTCCTCTGAGTCTCCCCATATATACTCCCCCATCTATAACATAATATAATAATACACCATCATCTTAAATAAGAAAACTCGACCACTATTCATCCCTACACCTATTTTCAAGGTTTTAAACACATCCACCACTCTCTTAAAATCTTGATACTTTCGAAGAACATGCTTATATGACTGCATACTAATGTTTCATCCACAAAGTTTCCCTTATCTATTGTGTAGATGATATAAAATTAATAATCCTAAAGAAACTGTAGAGACCCAAGTCTTGACGTACATGGACATTACATTACATATTCAGAATACTTAATACATAACAAAAATAGACATCTAGGGACCATAGTAGTTTAGTGTCTTTGGAAACTCAGAACATAATATTCTAATCATGGTGAATGATCTTCAACATCTCCCATAAAAATCTTCCCTTTTTTTCATACCTAAAACCTTTCTTTATATCTTGGGGAAAGGAAAACATATAAAGGCTACGCTAAAATGCTAAGTAAGGGTATGAATAGAGAAAATAAAACAAACCATATACATTTGAACATTAAAACAGGAACATAAAGTTTAAACATCAAAATCTTGAGTTGTGAAATAAATCTTGTCAGTATGTAAGATATAAATCATAAAGGAACATCAATCATGATAAAATAGCATGGTAATAAAACATGTAATGGTGGAAAACCATTTAGCACATGATATGATTTCCATAGCAACCAAGTAATTTCTTCCAAAACCATCATAGTGGACAAAGTACATTACTAAACCGGGTTTACTTTTCGTTCAAGCCCTATATTACTGAACTAGATTTACATTCCATTCCATCCATGCCTATCTTATGAGATAAAAATATTTACCCAATTCATTGGAGGGAGATATAGGTCCCACCCATCTCATAATGAAAACATTCTTATGTGTGCCACAAAATAAACAAGAATCATTCATCAAAACCCAGAGAACAAAATTGGTTTTCATAAACATCATCCCATCATAACAAAATCCATATATACCAAATAGATATCATTTATTCCTAAGAAAAATAAAAACATGTAAATAATAGAGAAATTATACTTGAAATATAATCATAGTAAAAAATGTCATCTTATATGGAAAATAGTCCGGATGAAACACTTGAAATTAATTCTTGAGGAATATATCTTTTCTTCTATAAAATAATTTTCTTTTTACAAAATGCCCTGAAATTTTAAAAGAATATAATTTTTGAAGAAAATAATAATGATATATTATAGATGAATCTTCATGAAAATAAGGCATTATGAAACTGTAAAAATATTTTCATTCCATATAAGTTAAAAACAATTCTCCTCATACTTTTGCCGGAAAAGTCTTAAAGTAACTCGTATGGTTAACAAAAGAAAGATTCCTTCCGTACTTCGTGGTATAAGACATATAAGGGTAAAAATTACATTAAACATACATGTAATTATAGTAAAAAATTTATGAAAACATTTTGAGAGAACATGGATATGGATGATAAACATAACCCCAGTAAATACTTATGAAAAAACAATCCTGGATAAGAACGAGATTAGAATAATTATCCCTTACCTTATGTCATGTTTCTTCAGTATGTGTCTGAGACTCATGTATAGTGTGTTTAAGCATATTATTAACTTATAACAGAACCATAATAATATTTATGGTATCATATATGATTCACTTACGACTTTATATTACCCTTTCATTTTTCAATTCAATGTTAAAGTAGTGTTTTGGGTAAAATAATTTCATTTATCAAACGTGTTTGGATTGTAGTTCTTGATATCATTACATCTAAAAATATTTAATTACTTACATAATGTAAAACATGGTTTATATATAATATATTTTCAGAATATAATATATATATTAGATCGATAAATTGAATGAAATACACCGTTCATGGAGACGGTATGCCATACCTACGCATGAATGATGTTTTTTTCCTTATTATATTGAAAAGAAGTAAATAATATATATATATATATAAATAAATCTAGTAGGATTATTATGTCATATATTTCATGATTACTTATTATATATACTTTATAACCTTTCTTTAATGGTTAATGTTGAGAATAAATCTAATCGCATCTTGGAGACGGAAATATGTATGTATGCACGCGCGATGATATCATTCCCATAATTGTTGAATGGTATTTAAGTGAATTATATAATATCTCATAATTGGTATCATGTTATAATAATCCTATAGAGTTATTATTTCCACCATTATACCCATCCATGTAAGGTGGGGGTGGAAAAACAGATTACACCACGGCGTGGAGAGGTAAGTCGTACGTACGCACATGTGGTAATTTTGTTTATCGTCGGATGGATAGATGGTGAAATAGGGTTGATTCATATTTATAATAACAAATAATTATATTATTTGTATTGATGTAATTACATTATAATTAAACAAATAAATAATAGGAAGAATAAGAAGAAATAATTTTGAAAAAATCGGTAAAGGATATTACCTCTTCATCGACGCGCCTCTTCATAACCTCATCTTAGGGCACTAAAGATGGTCTTTGAAGAAGACCAGGACCACTATTACATTTCTAGGGAAGTGGATAAGATAAATGGATAGGGTTTGGTAGAGATTAAAGTCTCAAAATGTTGTGAAGAGGAGAGGAAGGAGGTTCCCTTTTATTAGAGAGGAAAGGGGCACTTTTGGAAACCAAAAAAAATATTAATTTATAATAAACTCAAACCCCACATAAAAACATAAAAAGTGACTAAAATTAGAATATGAGATGATATAGGGTTTTGAAATCATCATCCAATAAAATCTATGCATGTTGGTAATTTATTTTAGACCTTATCAACTTGATTTATCCTTATTTAATATATTTTATTTTATTTGTTGTAATAATATTATAAATTATAAATTATTATAAATAAATACTAATGTGTTGTGAATTTCCCATAATTGGATACTTTATAAAATTTTAGAACATATAAATTTCAATTTATATTTTGTTATTTTTTAAATCATTTAATAATATGTTATTTTTATATAATAACAATAGTGTCAATTTTGACACTATTCATTTATTTGAATTTAAATAAAATCCACACAGAGGATATATTAAAAAAAATTAATAGATTCATAACATGTCATATGTATCTATAAAATTTTTGGAACACATTAAATAGCTCATATAGTATTTATTTTTATATTTTTAAAACCATCTATTTGATATTTCAATTAGTAAAATAATTTCTACATCACTATTGTGTCATCATTAATGATAAATATTTAATACCTAAAAATTCTAAATAAATTCACATGATGTATAGAATTTTATTATAATTATTTTGACTATTTATGTTTGATGTTCTATGATGTTTATAACCAAATTAAAATTATTACACTTATAAGATATAAGAGAGTGACAGGTTGTCGCCTTCTTTCGTTTTAATAATAAGTTTATCATTTTCACGGTCAAAATTACATTAAATTAATATATTCCGATCCTTAGGTGATATGGGTCGACATTTATTAATCCAATATAATTTTTTAGATGTTATGTTAATTTTATAATCTTATTTATACCCTTAATTACCTGATTTACCTTTAAATTAGTAAATAAAATTTACCGTAGTTACTATTCAAAATGACTAAAAATAAAAAGTATCCTATTAACATAATTTAAAACTACTTATTACAAATATGGAATCCATTTTTACAAATCCAATACTCATAAGTTGTAGTATTTATTTAAAAATTAATCCAATTATTGAGAAAATTGATTTTAAAAGTTAAAACGTTACAAAAGTTTAAAATGTTTTTACCTATGAATTCAGTGTGAAATTAATGATAATGACTTAAATTATATTAAATGGTAAAAACATATTATATTTATACTTAAAAACCATTAAATATTATAATTTATACATATAAATTATCTTGATGAAAAAGTTGTTTTTAAATAAAATGTAGCATATTTTTACTTTTCATCAAAATATGAAGGTTATAAGAATAATGTAAAAAATTTATCCAAAGTAAATATTTATATCCTGATTCCTAGTAATAAGTTGTATTTGTCAAATTGAGATTATAAACATGTCAAAAACTAGATTTACAGTGGGTGCTTCATCAAAAGGCGGCAAAACTGTATTTTTTGAATAATACATATTTTACACGAAAAAAATATTTTGTTCTCGTACCATGTTCTAGAAGATGTGTGATATGAATTATATTGTTATAAAATTTAAAAAATTTAATATTATTCCTAACAGCAAGTTCATAATATATCTTTGTTTAGTGAAACTCGGTATTGCGTATAACAGACGTTATTGAGGATGGTTTCTCCTGTGTGAAACACAAGCCAGGAATAGTGTTTTCGTATACCATAAGATAATATGGTATAGAGCAAGATATTCTTCATTTAGAGTACAACACAAGACATCAATGAAATTAAAAATAATATTTCTCATAAAATCTTAGGGTGAAACATTCTACCCCCCTTAAAATGAATTTCTACCTCGAAATTCGTTGGGGTTATAAATGGTTTACTACTTTAAAGTTTCCTTCATAGAAACCCACATCTTAAAAAGGAATTCCAAAACCTGATTTAAAAAACTAAGGTATTAAACATAAATTTTAACCAAATTAACTCATCACTAGGTTTCCACATAGAATAACATAAGTGAAAATATGGAGATGGAAGAGAAATATGACCATCAAGTTCTGATGGAGACTGGTAGAGAACATGGCTATGAAAAATCCAACAATCCCAAAGCCATAAATTTGTGATAATCTATGGTACCATATGATAATCAGATATGATGGTTCTAGGACAACATTTTTGGATTTCAAGATCCTTTCGATATCTTTGAAAATTTTTAGTTAGAAAAAATAGTTACTTGATTTTGGTACAACCTCACCATTGACGGTTAATTGAACAATTTAAACTTCATATCTTAAAGAAATGAAGTTGAATTTCTCATTCTTGAAGTGTTAGCAAATCATGTGATATAATGATGGTTCATTCCATTTATCTCAAACAATATGTTAGTAAAAGTTATCTAATATACATAAGTCCATATATGGGGATATTAATCATATATGGCTCCAAAAATGGAGTTATACCTCTTATAAAATTAAACTACATTCTACAAACCAGGGAATTTATGTAGGCCAGTGGTAGGTGATAAAGGCATGTCGCACATCGGTTGTGGATTTGATTCCTGCATCCTTGTCCAACGTGATGGGTTATCGCTTGTCCTATGGGTTGTCCTTTTTATAAAACTATATTATTTTAACATTTCATAAATACTACAACAATTTCTATCCTTAAACAATAATATATGATAACTAAATTAATTCATTCCTATCTTTAGGTTTATCCAAAATACTTCTATCTAATCTCATACTATAATGAAAATGATTACTATAGAGGTCATATACAAAGCATGTGATTACCATCATTTATCCCTCATATATCATAATACACATCTTGTTGGTCAAATTCCAAACAAGTGAATACCTTAATCATGTATTCTTGAAACATGAATTACCATAGAATCTTAGTAAAAACATTAAATCTATCAAATTTTAACTCTTTCCACATACCAAAATCCCAAAATTTCTATATACTCAAACCACGATGTCACTTTGTCCTTATATCAGTCATGAGCTCATTAATACTATAAAACATATTATTTTCTCCTTATCCCTTCATTATGAACATATCATCTTCTTTCTAAAAATATTTCAATCACTTTTCACGGTTACCGGAACCATATTATTATAGAAAACCGCAATGGACCAATACACAGATATTTCAATTTATCATAAAAGTACCTCAACAATATTATTCATGAATTCCAATATATAATCCCTTCAATCCATCCTCTTCAATGATTGGAATGGAATAGTTCCTTCCTCTATTTAGAAGTAACCTCTTAGGTTAGGTCATTGAGTTGGGTAATTCTCATGTTCTCCAAAGATAAGAAATTGAACTCCATAATAGTATGTCACTATATGCCCCTTTTCCCCACACAGATAACATCTTCCCCTACATTTGATGTATTCCTCAAGGTTCTTTTTCCCTTCTTATTGATATGTATAAATCTTAATATTCCTTCCTCTAGTTTCCTCACTATTATAACTTGCATTAGATTACATCTTCCTCTTATTTGATGACTTAAGAATACAACTAAAGTTCACCTTGATAATCATATATCGTGATGAATGATTCAGAATAATCACAATATCTTTCTCTCCATGAATTACACAATTTTGTTGATCATAGTCACTAATTTTTCCATTGGAATCAATGTTAACTAAATTCCTTCGTGCTCCCTCCATTGACTAAAACCTAAAACCTTTGTGTAAGAAACAGATAAAATAATGAGGAACCACATAATCATAAAAAGTCACTTATAGGATGGATAACATAGGAAACCTTATTTTATCTATTGCATCTTAGTTTCACCCTTGGTTATTAATGATTGTTAATATAATTATAGTACTGTATCCTATTCTTATACTTATCCTTTGGAATATCCCTAGATACCGTAGAAATATTTCTAGGTATATCACTAAAGATTTCACATACATGTTTCCAAAGGTTAACTAAAAATTTCCTATGATACCAACTGTAACGACCCAAGTCTTTATGTACATGGAAATTATATTACTTTTGTGTAATACTTAATAGATAACAAAAACAGACAGTGAAGGACCGTAATAGTTTACTATCATTGGAAACTCGGAACATAATCTTGAATTCATGGTGAAAGATCTTCAACATCTCCCATAAAAATCTTCCCATTTTGTTTTCTTACCTAAAACCATTATTTATATCCTGGGGAAAATAAAACATATAAAGGGTGATCTCAAATGTTGAGTAAGGGTATGCATGGAAGAAATAAAACAATCCATATACATTTGAACTTAAAAACAAGAATATAATGAATAAACATCAAAATCATGAGTTGTGAAATAAATCTTGGAAGTACGTAAGGCATAGATCATAAAGGAACATAAATCATGATAATATAGCATGGGAATACAACATTTAATTGTGTCAAACCATTATGCACATGATATGATTTCCATAGTAACCAAGGCATTTCTGCCAAGACCATCATAGTGGACAAAGTCCATTACTGAACCGGGTTTACTTGTCCTTCCATCCCTATATTACAGAACCGGACTTGTCATTCCAGCCATGTCTATATCATGAGATATAATTCATTACCCAATGCATTGGAGGGAGATATATATCCCACCCATCTCATAATAAAATCATTCTTACATGTGCTACAAAATAAATATAAATCATTCATCCTTACCTAAAGAACAAAATGGGTTTCATAAACATCATCACATCATAACATTATCCATATAAAACAAATGGATATCATTTCATCATAAGAAAAATAAAACCATGTCAATAATAGAGACACTATAATTGAAATATATTCATACTAAATAATTTCATCTTAGATGGAAAATAGTTTTGATAAAACACTTGTAATGAATTCTTGATGAAAATATCATTTCTTCTTTAAAATGATTTTTTTTATAAAAATCCCATGAAATTTTAAAAGAAATAGATTTTTTCTGAAAATAATAATGATATCTTGTATAGGAATATTCATGAAAATAAGGCATTATGAAACCATAAAAATCTGTTCATGTCGTATAAGTTTAAAAAAAACATTCTCCTCGTACTTTTTCCGGAAAAGTCAAAAAGTACCTCATATGTTAACCAAAAGAAATATTTCTTCCATACTTTGTGGTAAAAGTCATATAAGGGTAAGTATTACTTTAAAAATACATGGAAGTATAGTAAACATTTTCTGAAAACAATTTGAGAGAACATGGATATGGATGATAAACATAACCACAGTAAATACTTATGAATAAACAATCCTGGATAAAAACAAGATTGGAATTATTGTCCCTTACCTTATGTCCAATTTCTTCCATATGTGTCCGAGACTCTTTTATAGTGGGTTTAAAAATATTATCAACTAATAAAAGAACCACAATAATATTTATGATATCATATATGATTCACTCATGACTTTATATTACCCTTTCATTTGCCAATTCCATGTTAAAGCAGTGTTTTGGGTAAAAATGTTTCATTAATCATACATGTTTAAAGTTTTTGTTCTTAATATCATTACTTATATCCTGATTTAATTACATAAATAATTTAAAACATGATTTATATATAATATATATTCAGAATATAATATATATAATAGATCGTTAAATGGAATGAAATACACCGTTCATGGAGACGGTAGGTCGTACGTACGCATGAACAATGTTTTCGTTTCCTTATTAAATTGAATAGAAGTAAAAGAAATATATATATATATATACCTAAATCCAGTAGAATTATTATGTCATATATTTCATTATTACTTATTATATGCACTATATAATCATTCTTGAATGGTTAACATGGAGAATGAATCTCATCGCATCATGGAGACGATAATCCGTACGTACGCATGAGTGACGATATCATTCCCAAAATTGTTGAATGGATTTGGAGTGTATTATATAATATCTCATAATTGGTATGATGTTATAATAATCATATATAGTTATTATTTCTACCGTTATACCCATCCAAGTAAGGTGGTGGTGGAAAAAGAGATTACACCGCGACGTGGATACGGTAAGTCGTACGTACACACACACAATGATTTTGTTTATCGTAGGATGGATAGAAGGTGAAATATGGTTGTTTCATATTTATTATAACATATAATTATATTATTGATACTGATGTTATTACTTTATAATGGAACAAATAAAGAAGATGGAGTAGAAGAAGAAATAATTTTGAACGAATCTGTAAAGGATATTACCTCTTCTTCAACGCGCCTCATCTTGACCTCCTCTTAGGGCACTAAATTATGACATTGAAGAAGTCCAGGACCTCTAGTAGGTTTCTAGGGAAGCTTATAAGAGAAATAGACTGGTTTTGTCTGATCATAAGGGCTAAAAATGGTGTGAAGAGGAGAGGGAGGAGGTTCCCTTTTATAAGAGAGGAGTGGGGCACTTTTGGAAACCTCAAACATATTAATTTATAATAATCTCAAACCCCACATAAAAACATCCAATGTGAATAAAATTAGAATATTATATTATATAGGGTTTTAATCTAACCATAAAATAAAATTTATACATGTTATGAATTTATTTTGAACCTTATAATGTTGATTTATCCTTATTTAATTTATTTTATTTTATTTGTGATAATAATATTCTAAATTTTAAATTGTTATTAATAAATACTTATGTGTTGTGAATTTCCAATAACTGGATACTTTATGACATTTTTGATCATATAAATTTCAATTTATAATTTTAAATATTTTTCTGATTTTTTAAATAATTTAATAATATGTTATTTTTATATAATAACAATAGTGTCAATTTTGACACTATTAATTTATTTGATTTTAAATAAAATCGACACAGAGTATACAGACAAACCAAATATTTAATAGATTCAAAACATGTCATATGTATCTATAAAAATTTTGGAGCACATTAAATAGCTCATATAATATTTATTATAATATTTTAAAACCATTTCATTGATATTTCAATCAATAAAATAATTTCTACATCACTATTGTGTCACCATTAATGGTAAATATTTAATCCTAAAAATTATAAACAAATTCACATGGTGTACATCATTTTATTATATTTTTGGTGACTATTTATTTTCTATGTTTTATGAAGTTTTTAACCAAATTAAAATTATTACACTTATAAGATATAAGAGAGTGACATGATGTCACATTCTTTGGTTTCAATAATATTAACATCCTTTTCATGGTCAAAAGTACATGAAATTAATCTATTCCTACCCTTAGGTGATATGGGTTGAATTTTATTCATCCAATATAATTTTGGCAGGTGTTAGGGTAATTTTATAATCTTATTTTTACCCTTAATTAACCGATTTACCTTTAACTGTAGTATAAAAAATTTACCGTAGTTACTATTCATAATGTCTAAAAATAAAAAGTAGCATATTATTATAATTTATAGAAACATATTCAAGATATGGAATCCATTAAACAAATTGATAACATAGAAGTTGAATTATTTAATTTGAAATTAATCATGTGGTTGAGAAAACAGGTTTAAGAAGTTAAAACATTGCAAAAGATTGAAATGTTTTTACCTATGAATTTATTATAAGATTAATGCTAATGACATACATTATATTAAATTATAGAAATATATTCTATTTATACTAAAAAACCAATAAATATTATAATTAACCATATAAATTACCTTGATGGAAAAATTTGTTTTTAAATAAAATTTAGCATATTTTTACTATTCATCAAAATATGAAGATTATCAGAATAATGTCAAAATTTTATCCAAAGTAAATTTTTATATCCCGATTCCAATGATGAAGTTTTATTTGTAAAATTTATCTTATAATCACGTCAAAAACTAGATTTTCAGTGGGTGCGCCATCAAAAGGTGGCAAAACTTCATTTTTTTAAAAATACATATTTTACCCGAAAAAATTATTTTGTTCTCATATCATGTTCTAGAATATGTGTATGATGAATGATACTATTATAAAATTCAAAATGTGGATAATAATATATGTAATGGCTAGTTCATAATATATCATTGCTTAGTGAAACACGGTATTGCATACAGGAGACGCTATTGAGGAAGGTTGCTCTTCCGTACCACACAATCTAGGAACAATGTTTGCATATACCAAAAGATAATACAGTATAATGCAAGCTATTCTTGGTGTAGCGTAATACATAAGACGTCAAAGAAATTAAAAATAATATTTCTCATAAAATATCAGGGTGTTATAGAAACCTCATCCTCCTCCACTATCACAATTTCATGTCACACTAACAAAAGATATTCCATAAGCTACTATGATTTTTGAATAAAAAAAGTTATCCCCCATGAGATAATGCTACCACAAATTCACTAGCAGAAAAACTTCTATAATTTTTAGATCATCATTAGAATAGTTTCACTCATGGGAACATAACTTTTTAGACCCATAAGAGTTAATTACCCTCTACTGGATTAACAAAAATCCCAAACATTAAAGGGAAGTTTCAAAAACACCTCATACATCACCCCCTCCTCATAAAAGCGAATCATCGAAACACTAAACAACTTCCCATTCAGGCAACCAAACGCTACCTAGAACTGATCACTAAACACAAAATCCAAGTCCTTCCAAGTCAAATATATCAATGGGGTTATGAATTGATATGAATAAGGTACAAACCTCTAATAATAGACAATAATTCTAACAAAACTGTTAAAATATTCTATGTTCATGGGTGATTACCAATAAACTAATACTTCAACCTTTGAAGGGTATATTACCACACCCTATTGAGACACCACATGCCTGAGAAAATTGACCTATCATGTCCAGAACCTACACATGGAAAATTTCTATATATATGGTAGCATCGAAGAACATCCAAGACAAATCTATCATTATCGACATTCTCTTTCTACGAATTTGAGTAGATTAATTTATCCTCGATGAATATGACAAAAAACTAGTCTAGAAACTCCCATAACATAGATTTCATAATCCCCATGAACATTTTTGGTGTTTTTTGAAACATAGAATGTTGTGATTATAATATTGAAGTTCCAATACCTTTATCTGATGTCATTCTTCAAAATATTTCCCTCATTCACCCCCAACTGGAGATATCTAGACCACATATTGATCCTAGAAAACCGACTTCCACCCCCAGAAACATGAAAATATATTTTATCCTTAAAAGAGTGTAATTATTCTTGAAAATCACATGATCAATCCTTTAGTATTCTATACAAAAACTCAAACTATTATCTTCCTTCTTTCAGAACAACACTAGAGCACACCAAAACAAAAAATTCGGTCAATTGAAACCCAACCCCTCATATAATCTATCTAAATCCTCAACTCCCACAACATAGAAGGTTTCATATGATAAAAATCCATCGAAATTAGATAATAACAATTTTTCATGTCTATCCCAAACTCAACATCACATAGAGTGGGTATCATCACAACCTCATTAGGAAAAATCCCCCCCCCCGATGTCCTTGGGAACCTCCAATGTCCTATAATCCTCTAATTTCACTATCATCTCATCCAAAAAATATACAAGGTGCTCCAAATTCCAAATTCTCACTTAATTACCCCATTCAAGAAAGAAAACCATATTCTAAAAGCTATATTTGTGAACATGAATATCCTCTAGAGGAATCAGATAATTTGAAATATGGAATAAAACCAATCAATGTCGGTGATAACATTGTATGGTGGCATCTATAGTATGAAATGATCCATATGGGACTGATGCAACACCATCATTAGTCTACACCCCAGCACACATCAGACAATCTTTTCTAGCCTCTGACATTCATAGTCAACACCAAGGGCACATGATTCCTCTCTACATCTATTCCCATATCAAGTGACAGAATGGGAACAACAAAAGAATTTAAAGATCCTATATATAAAGAGGAATAAAAAATGGTATTAAATAAACTAATTGTATAAATAATTATCGATTTCCCCCATGAAATGCTACCTCCAAATTGTGAAACTAACCACACCCAACACCACTACCTCTCTACAAATGTTCACTACCATGACCATTCCTAGGTCACAATCCATAAACAACAGGAATATCCTACGGTCATCCTCCACTAGCTTCATCTCCCATCAGAGGAGGAAAATCATGATGCACCTAATGAAAAAATGGTCTCACTAGAAACTTCTATTGAGGCTGGTATTTAACCTTTCAATCTTCACCCAACTAATCTCAGGGAACCACTGGGCACTGGTTTTGGTGATTTCCCTGATCCTAAAAAACATAACATAGTTTCACAATGATATATGGATAATCCTAGAAACCAATGGCCTTAAAAGGTTGTAAGGGAAGCTACTGAGGGTGACTCCCGGCTGGTCAAAACCTTAAAGGCCATAGTTCCAAAGAACTACTACTGAAAACTATCACACTCAAATAACCCTTCTAGTTCCCCTATTTTGGTAAACCACCTCACGAGTGAATCTACTTGATCAAATATACAATATTTTAAACCTCAATATACCTTAGAAACATAAAATGAGTTACTTCATTCTTGATTGAATGATAGAGTTTCTTCTCATGAAATGTCATGAAATAGTTCTCAACAAGAAAAATATATAGAGAAAACACATTTTTAATTGAAATTGATTTCTGACTCCTGCACTGACATACTCCCCTATTGAAGAGAGTGAATATCATACCTCTTTAATACCATTATTGTCGATGAAAGGAAATATTCCGAGAACTCCTTCTAGAAGTCAACCCACCAAAAATTTTCCTCCTTTTAATCACCCAGATAGAGAATCCACCACTGACCCATATCTCCCCTCATATAAATGACTGTCGAAGGGACCCAGTACTCTACCAGGGTATGGAAAAAATCAAAATCTACCATGAGTTACTCTATCCATCTCTTGGTCTTCAGATCTAAAACACTACCCTCGTACATTCACATATCCTTCTACTGTAAATCATTAAACTCCCACTTTATTTCCTCAACCTCCAATATTGGATAGACCCTATGAAAATCAATATGATAGTCCTAATAAATGTGAACTTACTAGGCCACACACAGACTGCGAATATGAGGCATTGCTAAAAATAAAAAATGAACTTCCTAATACCATGTAGTACTGATTTTTTTATAATTCATTTTAATTCATTTTATTATTTTTTTCCATTTTAACCTTCCCCAAAAGCCCAATTTCAAAAAAGAAAAAAATTCATAACGAAGCATGAACCTATCTCATTTCTCTACCCTAGAAGAAGGAACACATCACTTGGTTATTCAATAAGATTAGAGAATGTCCACTGGATCAGAGGGAGGCCAAAAATATACTACCCTTGTTAGTCACTGTAATGACACAAACTTTTGTCAATGAAAATGTTCTATTCTAATATTAATGTAATAATCAATCGCATTTGGAAAGACAATTTCACATCATTCTTAAATAATCTACTATGTGACCTTCAAAGATAAATTTTTCTCCTTTTTTTGAATTTCGAAAATCTAAAAAACACGGTTGTGTCCAGGATTATTTTTGGGGTGAGACGAAACAAACATAATTTTTTTTGTGAATAGTAACATACCTTTATGAATAGTAATATTTACCATATGAATAGTAAGTTTTCTGAAATAATAGTAACCTCACTATTGAATGATAAAATAAAATTATGGCATCTTATAAGTGACCATATGACCATAGTAAAGGTATTGGTATATTTGTAAGTCATAAATAATTATTTATAAGTAATTAATTATTTTAAAAGAAAATTTATTTTCAATAAATGTTTTCAAAAATTAATTTTTTTTGTCTTATAATAATTATGTTATTTAATGAGATCTTTATTAATTTTTCAACATGTTAGAAAAGTAATTGTAATTTTAAAATATGTATTTTTCAATAAAATTATTATTTTAATTAAAATAAAATTAATAATATTTAAAAAATTATTTTTCAAAAATGGAGTTCATTTTTGGATTCTACACATCAAAAAATGGTTACAGTGGGGTTTGTTTTAGATTTTTCTGAAATAATGAATTTTTTTATCATAGTGAAGTATGATAATTTATAAAATAAAATGAATTCATGAATTATATAGTCATGGGTGTTGTTAAGCTAATGTAATCCCAATTCGTTTCAACTCATATGATAACCTTGTTGTAATTAGTCATGGAAAAGTCACTATTTCTTGTATTTTGGGAAATTAATAAACTACTGATTAAAATATATGGAAAACACCCATCTCATCCACTATAAATTCCACCCTTCACACCCTCATTTCCTCGCACCTCTAAAGATTCATTATATGTATATAATCTATCCAAAAATCATCCCTAGCCCTTCCCCCACATACAAGAGCTTATGGTTTTATCTAAAGACCAATCTATGGTGCCTTATAGAGGATTCAAGAGGTAACCCCCTCTCTTTTATAATAATTTCCTTTCAATTTCAAGTTATTTTCTTTATATGTCCCCACCTATCCTCATCCAATGGTATGTTAACCCCAATATCATTCATATACTATAATTTTATATAAATAATAGGATAATATATCATCCAACCCCTTATCCTCTTCATTCTATTTTAGAAATGAAAATGTTGTTCGCGATGTGTTAATTTATCACCATGAATAACAACATGTTTTCTTGTTTCCTTTACCACCTTCAGATCTAGTCATAAAAATATTTTTATTATTGAACCAGATTATATTATATGTATTATTTCCTATTAAATGTTCTGAAGAAACTTATGTACATATTACTGAATGATTAAACAAAAAAAATTCGTTATGGTTGAAAAAACCACCCAAATTCACTCAATCGATCATTATTAAATTATTTTATAATGATACATTTTCATGGTATATAAAAAAATTATTTATAACATCATTTCAAGATATATAACATCATAAATAACATATAATTACAAGTTTTTATGTCTATCCTTGTTTTAATTGAACTTACATTTGTGAATACAAGTGAATCATTCATGAAAACTAAGAAAAAGAATACTCCAAAACAATGGATTTAACTCTATAACTCATCCAAAGACCCTTAAAATAACATAATTAAACCATAAAAAACATATTCATGTATAAAATTTCATTTAATTTTTAATTAATTAATATAATGTCACTATACCAAAAATTAATGTGAAGGAATCATTTGTATACAAGGTAAGGGGAATTTCTCGAACCCAACATTCCTTCTTCGGGTTAACCGTATTTCACTCCATTTTATGGTGTGGTTACTCCTTAAAAATAAATTTATTCATAATTATCTTACTTTTTTGGGATATACATGTTTTCCATTAGAGTTTATGTCAAGCAAATATTTTCCAAAATAACTCTTCTTTCAAAAACACACCTTTTACTTCTCACTCAAGGTTGATGGTTATCGTATCAAGTATGTCATTCCCACATTATTTGGGGAACCCAAAGTTTATGATTATGTTATTATGAGATGAAACCCATTCCTTTACATGGATTATTTATGTTAATTATTTATATATGTTCTATGTGTAATGCATGATAATGATAATATTATGATGTGATCGGTGCCTTTAGAATTATATAGTGAAATATTAATGTTTGAATGTGAGGGGTTCACCCAGAATTTTACAGTTCTCCAATGAATTGGTTAAAGTGATGAATCTCAAGAGTTAATGTGAGATGACATGTTAACATAATTCTATCTTTTTTCAATACTATTTGTGGTAGTTAACCAGTAAGACACGATGTTTCATTTTTATGCATTTCCACATTACAAGTCTTCTCTTAATGTTTCTTCTCTTGATTATTATCATATGAATATGTTATGATAATAATGATTATGATCATACCATGTTATGTTGTTTCATGTTCTTATTTATCCACTTACTGGGATTTTAGCTCAACCCTTTTTGATGTCTATCCTCAGGTGACTATATGTACTAAGGAGAGGTCGAGAGCCAATAAGAATCTAGAGATGAATGGATTAAATGAATGTGTATGTTTTTAGTTTTAAAACATATGTATGGTCCTAGTTTTCCCAATACACTAATTAGTTGAATCCTAATTGTGTAATACTGTTATGTGGTTTATATTCTAACTATTGTAATAGTAGTGTATGAGAAGGCTGGGTCTCTATAGTTAGTATCAGAGGAAAGCTTTAGTTAATTTGGGAATTAGGATGCACCAAATATATTTGTGAAGAAGAAAAATGGAACAATGTGGTTTTGTATAGATTATTGGGAACTCAACAATATCACCATAAAGAACAAGTATCCTTTTACAAGGATAGTTGACTTGTTCGATAATTTAATAGGAGCTCGATACTTCTCAAAGGTTGATCTTTATTCTGGATATAATTATCTAATGGTGAAGAAGTAAAATATTTAGAAGAATTACATTCATACAAGGTATGGGAAATATTAAGAACATATAGGACTTTTTTTGGTGACATTGAAAAAGGAGAAGTTGTACGCCATGTTGAGAAAGTGTGCCTTTTGGATGAAGAGAGTAACCTTCTCAGGACATGTGATCACAAGTAAGGGAATTTCTATGGAACCGTCAAAAGAAAAGGTTATTAAGGATATCCTAGACCCTTTAGTGTCATAGAAATCCATTGTTTTATTAGATTAGGTGGGTACTACTGAAGTTTTGTGAGTAATTTCACGCGATTGTCAAGACCTCTAACTGTGTTACAAAAGAAATGGGTAATGTATGTTAGGACGGAAAAATGTGTGGGAAGCTTCAAGGAGATAAAGAGAAGGCTGATAACTCCAACTATACTCATATTACTGAATTGTGGAGATAGTTTTTTTATATATAGTGACAAATTCAAGAAAGTCTCGAGTTGTGTACTTCTGAAAAATGATAATTTGATATCATATGCCTCATGGCAGTTGAAGATACCGAAGAAGAACAACCCAAAACATGATCTAGAGAAGACGATCATTATTTTTTCCTTGAAAGTCTAGTGGCACTACCTTATTTGGGAAATAGTGTGACATATACACTGACTACAAGATGCTAAATTTTATATTCACACAAAATGTTTTCAACATGTGTCAAATCAGATTGTTAGAGCTTATTAAGGACTATAATTAATCTATTCACTATCTTCCTGAATTGGTGAACAAGTTAGTTGATTCTCTAAGTAGAAAAGAACCTTCTTCTCTATCTACGTTACAGATGGAGAAAGACCATATCTTCCTAGAAATGAAAAGGATGGATTTTGAAATCATATGTTCATGGGTTACATCCTACCTTTTTTCAATGACTGTGTAACAATAAATCTGAGAGATGAGTAAGGAGGCACAAAGGGTGATCTAGAGTTACAAAATAATATGAATCGAATAAATAGAGGGAAGTTGTACCATTACTATATTGATGGTTATGGTGTGATTTAGTTTGGAATGAGGCTTTATGTTTCTTCATCACCGAGGATAAAGCATGAACTACTGGATAATTCACATAGCTCAACATTCTCTGTATATCTTGGATGTACCAAGATGTACCATGATATCTAAGAACACTTCTGTGGGCCATCTTGAGGAAAGAGATTGTTGTGTATATCTCCAGTTGATTTAGATGTCAGTAAGTTAAATAAGAGTAAAAAATTTCCCAAGGGATTTTGTATCCATTTTTTTATACCCATATCTAAATGGGAAAATGTCGCTATAGACTTTTTCATGGGCCTCCCGAATACATCCAAGGGAAATAATTCGATATGGGTTGTGGTTTATTGACTCGCCAAAACATCACAAATTATCTCTATTTGGGAAGATTTATCACTTGAAAAACATGAAATGATATATGTGAATGAAGTGGTGAGAATGCATGCAGATTCAATATCAGTTGTCTCTGATTTTTATTTGAGTTTCACATCTAAATTCTGGAGGAGTCTTCAACATTCCTTGAGTAATGAATTTAAATTTTTCACAACCTATCACCCCCAAACTGATGGAAAATCAGAGAGGTCTATTCATATACTCCAATATATGTCAAGAGGATTCTCATTAGAATTAAAATTTGGATGGGATCGACATCTCCCATTTGTTTAGTTTTCATATAACAATAGCTTCCACTCGAGTGTTTAGATTTATCCATATGAATCCCTTTATAGAAAGCTATGTAGAACTCCAAACTTTTGGGATGATGTTTGATAAAGAAAGATACTTGGACCTGATATTGGGAATGATATGATAGATAATGTTAAGGTCATTTAGAAACATATCAAGGCTCCTCAGAGTTGGAAAAAGAGCGATGCTTAAAACCATCGAAGGGACTTGGATTTTAACATTGGAGATAAAGTCTTCCTTTGAATATCATCCTGGTAGATCTTCATGCTATTTCGAAAGAAAGGGAAGTTAATCCCAATGTACATTGGCCCATTAGATATCCTTGCCCGCATTTAAGCTGTGTCTTATCATCTTTCACTTCCACCTAATATGGCTCATGTTCGTGATGTGTTTCATGTATCACTCATAAAGAAGTGCATACCAGATCCCTCACATGTACTAAACTCAGAGGTGGAACATCATGATGATGATCTCTCTTATGATGAGTAGCCCGTAAAGATTTTGGACCAGAGAGAAAAGGTTCTACACGTCAAGACAACCAACCATGTCCAAGTGTTTTGGATGAACTATATGTATGAATAAGCAAGTTGGGAACCAGAGGATTTGATGAAGGAATAGAACCATCAACTATTAATGTACAACAAAATTTCATGTGAGAAATTTCAAAAGGGGAGAAGAATGTAATGTCCCAAACTTTTATCAATGCAATTTCTCTATTATTGAAGTATTTTCATAATCAATCACATTTGGAACCAAAATGCCCCATCATTCTCAAATAAACTACTATGTGACCATTAAACATAAAATTTTCACCGATGTGTTTTGAATGTCAAATATCTGACAATCATGGTTGCATCCAGGATGATTTTTAGGGTTTGATGGAACATAATTTTTTTGGTTAATAGTAAAATATGCTTATTAATAGTAATACGACCCTTATGAAAAGTAAATTGTCAAAAATAATATTATCCTCAGCCCTGAATGATTATAAAAATTAACACATCTTATATGTGACAATACGAACCTAGTAAAATTATTTTTATTTTTATATGTCATAAATAATTATTTATAACTAATTAAATAGTTTAAAAGAAACATTATTTTTTAAAATTTTGTTCATAATTTAATATTTTGATGTCTTATAATTAAAAAATAATTATATGAAATCTTAATTAATTTTTCAAAATGATAGAAAAGCAGTTGTAATTTTAAAATTTGTATTTTTCCAGAAAATAATAGTTTTAATTAAAAATTAAATTAATCATATTTCTGAAATTATTATTGAAAATTGGAGTTCATTTTTAAAATCTACACATAAAAAATGGAAATTGTGATTTTTTTTGTATTTTTATTAAATACTTTAATTTTTTATGAATATTGAAATATGATAATTTTCCAAATAAATTGAATTCTTGAATTATAGAGTCAGCGGTGATGTTATGAAGATGTAACCCAATTGGTTTTAACTCACATGACCTCCTTACAATATTTAGTCATAGAACTCTCACTATTTCTTGTCTTGAGGTTAATTAATAAACTAATGATTAAAATATTAGGAAAACAGCCCTCCCCTCCACTATAATTACCTCCCTTCGCACTCCAATTTCCTCACAACAATAAAGCATCATGCATTTTCTAAAATATACCCAAACATCTTCCCTAGACCCTTCCCTATGTCTAAGAACTTATGATCTCATCAAAAGACCAAACCAAGGTTATTTAAGGAGGATTCAAGAGGTAATTATCATCCCTCTCTTTTCCTTCAATTTCCTTTTAAGTTCATGTTCATTTAATAATATCTCATCACCTATACTCATCCAAATAGTATAGCAACTCTAGTGTATTATATATAATGGATTTTTATGATACTAATGGAACAATATATCATCAAACACCCTTCCCCTCTTTTTTATTTTAGAAAGGAAAATGTTGTTCGTGAGGTGCTAATTTATCCCCTTCAAAAAGAACATGTTTTATTTCCCATTTACCATCTTCATATATGGTAATGAAACCATTTTTGGGGTTGAACTATATTATGTTACATTTTAATAAACTATTACACAAAACATGTTCTTTGTGGTCGAAAAACTTTCTGAATTAACCCACATGATCATCATTAAATTCTTACCTAATGATTATTTCCCATGGTATATAAACAAATTATTTATATGATAATATAAAGTTATTTAACATAATAAATAAAATATAATTAGAATTCTATATGTTTATAAATATTTCAATGGAACTTCCATTCATGAATACAGGTGAACGATTCATGAAAACTAAGAAATAGTACACTCTGAAACAATGTATTTAAACACTATAACTCATATGAAGGGCTATAAATGAACAAAATGAAACCATAATGAACAATATTCTTGTATAAAAGGTTCTGTAATTGTTAATTAATGAATATAATGTCATTATACCAGACATTAATGTGAATAAAGTGTTTGGATACAAGGTGAGGGGAAATTCTCGAACCCAACTTTCTTTCTTCAGGTTCTCCCTCTATCACTCCATTTTTTGAATGTTTACTCCATGAAAAAAAAATTATTTATTATTATACCTTTTCTAGGATGTTAATATACTACACTATATTTTATTTCAAGAAAAATATTTTCCAAAAGAACTCTTCTTCCTAAAAAATCAACTGTTTCTTCTCCCTCAAGGTTTATGGATATTGTACTAATAATGTCATTACCTCTTTCTTTTGAGAACCCAAATATTATGAATGTGTTCTTACGAGATAAAACTAATTCCATTGAATTGGTTTTTTATGTTCTTTATTGATATATGTTCTCTATGGAATATAGGATAATGAAAATGTTATGAGGTGACGGGTGCACACGAAATTATATAGCACAATATGAATGATTGAATGTGACAGGTGAACCTAGAATTATATGGTAATCCAATGCATTGGGTAAAGTGATGAATATCATGAGTTAAAGTGAAATTATGTTTGAGCATAATGGTATTTTTTAACAAGTATTTGATTTAGTTATCCATTAATACATGATGTTTCATTTTTTATGCATTTCCACATTCCCTGTCTTCTCTTAATGTTTCCTCTCATGATTATGATCATATGCCTATGTTAAGATGATAATGATTATTCTCATCACATGTTATGTTGTTTCATGTTCTTATTTATCCACTTAATAGGATTTCAACTCAACCCTTTTTGATGTATATCATAAAGTGACTACATGTACTAAGGAGAGTTCAAGAGAAAATAAGAAGATGGAGAAGAATGAATTAATTAAATGTTTACATTTTATGTCGTAAATGTTATGTATGGTCATAGTTTTTTCAAGAAACTAAAACATTGGATCCTAGTTGTTTATTAATATTATGGTGTTTATATTCTAAATGATGTAATAGTAGTATAAGAAAAGGATTGGTCACTATAGTATCCCTGGTCCATGTCATGCCCCAAAGTCAATTGGAACCATTTTCCCAACAACCCAAGAAATATTCGTGGTTTTTAACTCAAACATCCATCCTATATCTCAATAATCAGCTCAGATACCACTTTTTCATATCCTTGTCCCTCCAAAGATGTCATAATGAGTGGAGAGATACAATAATGCTCGATTCCCACCTTTAGTAGAATCCAGTTAGAGAGTAGTACTAAGGGTATAAAAATATCCTATATGAGAGGCATTGACCTCTATTATATAAATAGAATTAGGAGATAAGATGAATCATCCACAAAAATCTCCAATACATAATATAAAAGAAACCCCAAATCATCCCACATACATGTATTAATAAAACAGATATAGATAAATGTATCCAAATTAAATATCCAATATTAAAGCTAAACCAGCGACCTAAAAATAATGAAGGATCTGGTATACTAATACCCATCATGATCCATGTATTCCACCTGAAAATTTGAAAATTGTTTCATATACATTGGTTGGTCATATAATTATACTCTATAGGAAAACCAAAGTCTCTCCTGCCCATGTAAAAGAAGAATAATAATGCGCCCATGAGAAAATAGCAGAACCAATATCTCCTATACATGTATGCAAAGCATAGCCTACCTCACGAAGGCACACTCACCTAATAACATTGTCCAAGAATTATATCACAACCAAAATCACATCGATAAGGGTACCTTATACAATATTCACAATAGAATGCTTCCCTAACACCCAAATTTCGTACATCTTGGTTCTCCCATATATTATGTATATCGCACCTCCCCACAATCACAATCACAATACACCTCTCCTAAACACACCTCACCTTACCACCCCACAATCATGACCACAACATATCTCACCTGGATGAACCTGAGCTACAACACATCTCTCCCACAAACAATAGGCCCAAAACACATCTACATCTGTAACAAAAGTAATAGGGTGTCTTGACCATATAGAACAAAAGCCTTGTGCACTCACCTACCATACACGACCCACTCCAGAAGCCACCCCACATGTACGGTCATATCACACCTTTCTTGAAAACCACTGGGACACCACCCCACAATCATAGTCACATGTCGTGAGAAGACACCTAGGCTATCACAACCACCATCTAATGCACTAGAAGACCTCTGGCCGTAACAGCCTATGAAATTCCTACCTCACCTAGAGGAGAGATGAGAAATGAGTTGATACCCAACCATCCATTCTCCTCACCAGATGTCACGAAAAACACCCCCATGTAACAATGCAAGTGTCATCGGATAGTCCTATATTTTTTTGGGGTGAGAATATAAATCCTAAGAATATACAAGTATATATATAGTACTAAACACTGAATCTCAACTTATGGTTTCACAAAAATGAACCAACCCATAACACTATATCTTTTACTGACACATATAAATGTATAACTCCACATAACAGACCAAAAACATCATTTCAAACTCCCAATAAATTCCCATTATCTTATAAATTAATTTAATTATTTACAATCAACCACATTTTATCACACAACCCATAATTAAATTATACATTGGCCTTTATCTTCCCCTTAACAAAGACAAACCACCCATTTCAATCATTACTAAAAACATAATTAATTAATTTATTTATTCAATCACTACACAAGAATCTAAAAAAATAAATCACCACTTCACTATGCCAAAATAATACCCAAACAGACCACCTCACCATTGCAAAAGAAAGACCAAACAAGCCCCCTCACCTCCCCAAAATCATGTCCACATAAACCACCTCACCACCACAAAATCATGAATGCTAAATCCATTGAGCCTCCCCAAAATAATGTCCACAAAAACCGTCACCCCACATGATAAAACCACTCAGCGCCACCCAATAAGCATAGTCACACATCACAATAGAAAAATATTATTTTCTAGATTAAAAAAGGGTTTTTATCAAATTTAACTTTGTTGTAGGGGTGTTATCAAACGATCGATAATCCTAGAGAAAAAATTCATTATCCAAATATAAGTGGTTAATCACTTTTCATTTTAGGGTCATATCAAAATAATCTCAATTGAAAAAACAGTCATATTACATGTCATACAACGTAAAAAATACCCACAGAAACTACAATATATAGCGGGGCACCAACTCTATATATTCCATCACATCTCAATAATATAGAAGATGTAAAATGTTGTGAATCAAACACCATTAAACTTCATTTTAAATTAACATGTTCTTTATCATTGAATAATCTAGCACAACCATAAATTGTATATAAACAAAAGAAAACTCTTCCCACATGATAAAAAATAAATTAAAAAAGGGATTCCCAAATTTAAGGAAGCTTTATCAATATTGTGTACACTACATGGCAGTGAAGAAACTACAACAAACCATAAATAAACCTTAAAAACTATAGATAAACATATACCACACCAAAGGATCATAAAAACATAACCCAATATGGACCCCAATAAAAAACAACATCGTAGCATCGAATCCCTAGGAGAAGAATAGAAGAACCCCCTCAATAAAAGAGAAGAACCTACCATAAATCAATAAATGATTTCCAATGAATAAACACTCAGACCAACAGTTAAAAGTGGGAAGAATAAGGTCTTCAGTAACTCCTTAAATCAGCTAGGGGTTTCTCAGAATGATAGATAGAGGATCTATCATAGGTTTTGAGAAAGACCCCAATTTCTCCAAACCATATAACTGCACTACATTGAGATTTTAATGATTTATATTTTCTTTTCTCATCGTGTAATTATTGAATTTTGTTTTCACAAAAAAATGTGTTACCAATTTACTATTTGACCCCAAAAATATACACACTATGAATCATCCCAAGACAATCCTTGAAACCCACATTCACATAGTGTAAACATTACATGATGTCTATTCCTTAAATTAGCTCTACTACACCTCCAACATCCACTAAAAACTCCTGAAACCTCCCCTGAAGAACACCAATTCCAAAAAATATCAATGTAAAAGACCAGGAAGGAACGTATCTTTACTTGGGGAACCAGTTTAAAGGTGATATTATATTCACTACAAACTCTATGGTAAAGAGTACTTATTTCTTGTGATTTGTGATACATTGTTCACCATATGGAAGAGACTATTTTATTCATTTTATTATTATTATTATTATATCAATAAAATATAGATTCTATATAAAAATGGTGGTAGCTCGTTCATAATAGGTTTTATAGTGTTGTAATCATTTTCATGAAATACATTTCTCTGGTTGGAGAATACATACCATCAATGAAAATAATCCACCATTTTGGAGAGAGTGTGTTTTCTATCTATGAATGGTGATACTTCATTAACCTTGTATCGGTTGGATATTAGACCTTCTATATTTATTATTGGTACCTTGTTTTTATGATAGAATTTTGATTTGGCCATAGGATAACATATTCCATATACCATCCCAAACTGAAGTAAGTAAAGTTGATCATAGTTACTTTTTGGAACTCATTGATGTGATGGGTACTGGATCATTAATTTTTATCAGTTTAAATATTATATTATAAATCAACACAAGTATATACATATATATATAATGGATTATATTAGTAACATCAATTACTGTGTCCTACTTTGACTTCTCAATTCTAGTCCATCACCTTTGATATGGTCTAAATTTCACTAACCTTAGGTACATCCTTTTCATGCCAAAGGTATTCAATAAATTCTTGTGGTTAGTAACATAATTTGGGGGTGAATATATCTTTTAAATGAGAAATTTTATAGTAGTTTAACACCAATATAATAATAAAAGTGTGAAGCATCTAGAAACATGACCAAACATTATTAATATAACAGAAAAAATAATCAGATATATAGCATCAAATAATATCTCCAAATAAGTCTACATTACCATTAGAATAAAAATGATAAATGGGGTGTCACACATGACTCTAAACCAATATTTATGCCTCTCCAACCTCTATGCTTCTACGTCCATCACCAAAAACCATTGCACCTTAGGGATCCAGTAGAAAAGTAAGAGGTCTTCCCCGTATATCAAACACATTAAAAAATTATATATATTCACCAATATTAAGACGTAGGGAGGTGAGTATATATACCTAATATGAAATCCCCTGATTTAATCCCATCCACACAACTAAAGTAAAAACAATTTAGATTACAATTTTTATAAATAGAATAGATAAATAAAAGCGAGTGAAAAAGATAAAAATGATAATATAAGAAACTGAAAACACAATTTACACACTATCAAATGAACTCACACACCCATATGTTGAACTAACGCAATATATACCCTATTTAATTGAGAGTAACTAAATATCATGTACCCATGAGATGAAACCCATCCATCCTAAGCCAATTCATCACTTGGTAGTACAATCCATGTACTTAACTAAATAGTACAGGTATTCAAGTATGAAAAAATAAGTACCTATCTATATGTATCATTAATACACAAAAACCAATTACACTATAATTTATTCACACGAAAATTAATTTTTTAAAAGAAAAATACTGTGTTTGTATCTGACGAAACAAATTGTTGGTGTCACCTACATCCTTGATTCAAAAAATCCCACAATGCTAAAATAATCGTCAATAAGAAATTCAAATGAATTTGCCTTGTAAAATGAAATATGTAAATTTTAAAAACCATAAGACTTATATTTATTAATAGAATTAGTTTCTAGAAAATACACATGCCTGAAAAAAGATTTTTGACATGAAATCACACTACACATTTAGGGATTAAACCTCTCTCAACCGTGATAAAACAATTCAAAATTAAATTCCCATAGAAAGTCATAAATAATATATTTGGGAATGAAATATATAAACATGGGTATCATATAATGGAAATAAACAAGAAACAATAAAATTATGTGATATAGGTATATTACCATTTATCTCTAAGAAAAGTACTTCATGATTCTAAGAGAAGAATCTCTAGAATAAATAAATGTTTGAGGGAAGAGGTCATTTTAAAAAATAATATTTATGTATTTTTAAATTCAATAAATGTTTGGATGAATAGTTAGGTAAAATATTCAACAAACATATGAACTCTTATACTTAAAAAAATCTATATTGCACATATTGATTCACAATTATCCTAACCATTTTCCATCCTAGAGAGACCAATTTATCCATGCATGGTATCTTGTGGATTGCATAGTTTTTACCAAACATTGTGACTAATTTTTACTTTTAATAACATTAAAAAACCCATAAAACCTCCATGTAACATCATGAAACCTACCCCAAACTATATTACATAAAAAACTAGTTATGAAAGTAAATACCCTAAACTAGGGTTGGTACAACCTCTACACCATTTGGATTTGAATCCCTAGAAAATCATTGGTTGGTGTTTAGTTTAAAAAAGACCATGCCATTGCACTGGTATAATCATATCTTTCACCCAAGCCTCTTCATGAACCTTCTATACATCCATATTACCCATGCTAATAATATGAATCTGTCTCATAATATATTTTATTCCTAAAAAAATTAATTAAGGGTGTGAATAAATATATCATTTACCTCAATAGTTACATGTTACCTACTAATCAAATGGGTGGGGTCAGGTTGGTACTTATTTAGTTGAGATATATTGATAAGTTCATGAAAATATCAAAAAATAGGCTGTACATCTAGAAAATAAAAAACTTCATTGATACACATCAAAATATCAAATGGTCAAACATACTATGGATATATTTTCCTTTCATTAAATAGATAATGGTTCAAAAACCATGTAGAATCTCAAAAGAATCCTTGATTGGACACTTAAAAATATTGTTGATGATGAAAATTATATTCATAATATTTCTGACTAATCTGATCTTATTCTATTTATTTCATGATTAATTATATTTCACCAGTATTCTCACGCACAATAATTTATCTAAATATTTATTTCACTCAAGCATCTACCGAAAAAAAAGGTAGATGGGCATGGACAATCATAAGATGCTTCAAAAAATTATATTTATTATCGTTTGAAAAATACTATTTTTTCCAAACAATAATAATGGAAAATTAAATTCCCATTATCCACCAATATCCATTACACATACTCTAACATGTATTATAGTATCTATATTGTGTACTCTAGCTACCGATTTTTTGGGGAAGGTATTCCATAGTCAGGGTTAACTAGGTTTCAAAATCATGTTTCAAGGACTGAAAAAAACTATGAGGAAAATCAATGATTAGAATATATGATGATATAAAATAGTACACTAAAGAACCTAAAAAATTAATCAATATATTTACTTTTCATCTCTCTAACAGATTTACACTCGTTGATTGAAATAAAGTCTTCGAACATGGTTAGTTATTCAACAATCACCGAGATGGTTTCAAGTTCTTGGAAATTCCAAGGAAACCATGTGAGAAAGTCTATGAAAATATTATCCATTTTCATATAGTTTTGGGTAATGATTTAATATTATAGTTTTTTATTGGTGTTTGGTATTTACTCATTGATACATTTGATGATTCACATTGTATTTCTCTACCCTTCACATCATACCCGACCACCAAATATGGGTCTTTATTGCATCATATATTCCATAAATACTTGGATGGATAGCCCACTTTTTGTTATTATAATCACAAAGGATTATTTTTATTCTAGTATGTGAGATAAATTATTGGTCAATAGGGGAATACATAACCATCTATAAAAATTTGATGAATTTTTAAATTTAATGAAACTAAAAATTAAAAAATTAAAATATAAAAATAGGTATTTTTATAGTAGTTAAGATCAAAGTGAGAATATTTCGACTCTTTATACTCTAAATGTGAGAATATGAAAACAACTATAAAGTGACTAAATTTTGAAAGGGATCCACATCCAATTACAACTGCCTTTTTCACAACTAGCCATAAAACCCCTATCCAAAATTTAACACACATGGAAGCATTACCTGAAAACCTTATTTCCAAAGTAGATTATGAAACAACTATTCCATTATCTTGAAAAATTCTTAAATGAAATAACTGCCTTTTATCAAACTAATGAAAAACAAGAGACCTTCCAATCTCTACAAGGTTACACAAGCCGAGGTTTCTTTTACTAGTGTAGTATAACTCATAACTAAAATTATAAATTTAAATTAAAAACCATAATATACAAATATATCCCAAAAAAATAAGTTATTGAAATGAAAACATATATAAACCAATTAAAGAGAGGATGAATTTAATGTTGTGGTAGAAAGGATCGCTTTTAGAGATTTATAATGATGTTTATTAGAGATTTTTGTAGTGATGATCAAAAATATGTTTATCATATTAAAATATTTTTCTCATTTGGAAAATCATTAATTATATTTTTACTATTTCTACAAATCAATATTTATAGATTTAATTTATTCATAATAATAATTATGGTAGTATCCTCATGTGTATGAATTTGAATATTCTAGTTAGATTATTTATTCTTTTCTTTAATTAGTAGTATCCCATGTGAAACTAATGAATTGATTAAATGTTGTGTGATTATTGTTTTCCAAAAAAACTATACAAGAGTAATTATACATTTAATTAATTTGAAAAAATTATTCAATATTCTTGAAAATTGATACTTCATCACAGTAAAAAATATAATTTTAAATTTATATAACAAATTTTTATGCATGATTGATCCTTCTTGATTTTAATTTAATTATATATAAACTATTTAAAAAATAATTTTCAAAGGATATAAATAACTAATATGTAAATATGGAAAAAAGTAATCTTTAAAAATTTCTAGCATGAATATTTAGGGAATCATTATACTCAAAAGTTACCAAAATAGAGAAAATTCCGAGTTTTCAAAAAATAAATTGTCAGGTTTCACAATTCACATAGGAATTTTGAAATCAAGAATGAATTATGGAAGAATATATGAATTTTAAAAATTTGTAAGTCTTTAGTATATTGTTACGAATTTCTTATAGTTCTTGTTCAACTTTCAACTTTCATAAATAATATTATCAAGTATAACATCTATACATAATATATTGCTTTTAAATTCTATGTTTCATGTTATACTTAGGGAAGATTTAATTTTACCAATATTTAAATCAAGAAAGTGTGACTTTCTATTTCACAATGGATTTTTCTCCATAATAAAAAAATTAAAATAAATCAGAATCTTAAATTTGAATTTTATAGATCTTTTAATACATGAAACAAATGAAATTTTATATTTTAAAAGACATTAAAAATTGAAGTACAACTTTTCTTTAAATATAAGACATTATAGTTCTGCGTACAAATTTTACAAATCTAGTGTGACATTTAAATACGAAAAAACCAGAAATTTAGATTTTTTAAAACAAACATAGGGTATCCAGAATAAGAAAAAAATCAAAGAAATAATTGAAAATGAAAAAATAATAATCATAGTAATGATGATTACAGAATAAATAAATAATACTATGAGAAATTAGACTTATCCAAATATGAGAAATTATGTGCATGAGTTACGACCCAACTCATATAGGAGTGATTTTTTTTCCAAAATTATATTATAATACACATAGTGAATGTGATGACCAGTTAAAAAAAATATAATATTTTATTCTAAAAGTAGTGAGATCATAAAATATATTTATTTACTCATGTTAAATGGAATAAATAATAATTATCTAGTATTCAAAGAATAATTAACTCAAGTGGAAAAGAGATAATAAACAATATTCCATTTTGAATAATTATATTACCAAATATAATTTCTATGATATCTACCGATTTTGGAAATTGATGAAATATTTTAAAAAAAATAATTCATATATTCCCTCATTTTGGAAACATAATCTCAAATAAGAAAAAACAAATTACAATCCATGAAGCTCCAATATAATTAAAAAATTACCTCCACATTTGATTCATCATATATTAATGTAAACTTTAAAAATAAATAAATAATTTCATAAAAAATAGGTGATTGGATAAATATTTCAAGAAAACAACATATAAGAATTAAATATCAAATTAAATTTATAATTTATATTCATATAATTAAATGAAAATTTAAAAAAATATATTAAATTGAGAATATAGAAAATAAATACAGTGAAACCCCCACATAATATAATATTTTATTTCTTCATGAAACATAAAAATCATTAAAACATTGTGTGTATAATTTAAATATGTTTTGAATAGAATATAGAATCTGATTGTTTGAATAACTGGAAACTCCTAAAAAATGTTATAAAATACACAAGGATTCATGAAAACATATTAAGACATTTGCTGAATTATAATAGTAACCAATAGTGATTAAATAGGCTCTTAGTAAATAAAATATAAATGGTTAACATGATCACTCTCTAGATTCAAATCCAACCCCATATCTGAAGCTAATTTATTTTCTTTTGAGAAAACCACCAAATTAATTAATTTAATCATGATTATTGACCAAAGATAGTATAATGTCATGAAATGAAAAATTACAAATAAATATAGTTGATATAAAGTAGGAATTTAAATGTGGAATGATTTTAAACATTGTGAAACATTTTTTCCACAAACATACTCTACAAACAAATTAATTTAAACTTTTAATTTACACGTCCATAATTAATTTTTCTTTATTTAATTCTCTCATAATTAGTTAGATCTAAAGGTTTTGAAATTATATCATCATGTCAATCATAACTTGGGAAATATTCAAATAAAAATGAACTATTTTGAACATTTTCTCTAATAAAATTATATCCAAATTTGATATTATTAAAAGTTAAAAGTTGTAAGGGATTATTAAATATATATTTAGAGATTGATTTTTCACAAAAAAAATTTAAATTCTCAAATGAATCATCAAAATCATTAATTTTTTTCTTAATTTATAGGGATTGAGCTAAAAACCCTACAGTATTAATGTATTATTAATTTGTTATAGATAATGAACCAAAATTTAGATTATTTGAGCTCTAAGAGACTTATATTTTACCTAAAAAGTGGCACTTTTTACAAGTGATTTCTCAATATATTTTAGATTTCAAAAAGAAGAATTTTAATATATTTTTAATTAAAATACAGTTTTACTATGACAGAATAAACCAAGGTTCATTAAAACATTAACTTATTTTATGATCTTTTTTAAATATTTTAAGTGACATTACATATATACACTTTTTAATATTTCACAAATAGAAAATAAAAACAGTAAATATTTCTAAGAAATTTATAAATATAATAAACTAAAAAACATACTTCCATAAATATTATTATCTACATATTTTCTAAATTTATCAATATAATGTTTACATGAAGTACTTATAGGGTTATTTTAGATTTTACAAAGTCAGTTACAATTATCTTAACCAATTATTCAGAATACATAAATTGATTAGGAAAATTACCATTATAACTTAAAAAATATTAAATTTCAAGAATGAATTGTAATTCTATCATAATACATGTATCAAATTTAGTTACAATTATTTTTAAAAATTCATTACACAATGAATAATTTTATGATCCAAAATAATATAATCAACATAAATTATAATAATCAATTAATCATTATAAATTTTCATTCTAAATAATTTAGGACCAACATTATCTTTTATAAAATAATTTTTCCACTAAAAATTAGATAATCCTTCAAACCAAGAACTTTTAACTTGTTTCATACCATAAAGATATTTATAAAGTAATAAAACATCATTCAGAAGATTTTTATTTTCAAATCCAATGTATATCCATCATTTACATCCTATTAAATAAATTAATTTATAAAATAATTTTTGACATCCATTTCGAATAATTTATATATATAAACAATAACATAATTGTAGAGACCCGTATCTTGACGTACATTGACATTACATTACTTTTGCGGAATACTTAGTACATTACAAAAACACACACACAAGGATCGTAATAGTTTTGTGTCTTTGGAAACTCGGACTATAATCTTCTAATCGTGGTGAAAGATCTTCAATATCTCCCATAAAGATCTTCCCCTTTTTTTTACCTAAAACCTTTCTTTATATCCTGGGGAAAAGAAAACATAAAAAGGGTGAGCTCAATTGCTCAGTAAGGGTATACAAAAGAAAAATCAATCACATCATATTCATAAGAACATAACTTTTGGAAATCTTAACCTGCAAAAGAGAGCATAATTTCATAACATGGGATAAATCATGGTAGTGAAATGTAATCACAATAATCATAACTTAAAACATGAAACTTTGTGGCATACACACATAATCATAGAGAATCATTTCTTGTTAGTCAAGACTCATTGCCAAGACTATCTTAGTGGACAAAGTCCCTTTCTGAATCGAGTAACCCTCGTTTCAGTCCTGTTTCACTGAACCGGTATAACCTACCATTCCAGCCATGTCTATCTCATGAGATATATAATCTTTACCCAATGCATTGGAGGGAGATATAGGTCCCACCCATCTTATGATGAATCCTTTCTTATGTGTTCCACATAATCATAAAACATACATCATCGCATAACACATGTAACAAAAATGGGATTCTTGAAACATCATGACATCATAAATCAATTCATATAAGATAAAGGAATTCATAAACATAATTCCATCACAACATAGTCAAATCAATGTAAAAATATGGATAGAAACAGAACCCTTTATTATCTTAGATGGAAAATAATTTTGATAAAACACTTGAATTGAATTCTTGAGGAAAATATCCTTTCTTCTTCAAAATCAATTTCTTTTCACAAAACATCATGCAATTTTAAAAGAAAGAGATTTTATTGAAAATAGTCATGAAATATTTTAGATTAAGCTTCATGAAAATAAGGCTTTATAAAACAGTAGAAATCCGTTCGTGCCGTATAAGTTAAAAAACATTCTTCGTACTTTTGTCGGAAAAGTCAAAAAGTACCTCGTACGAAAAACGACAAAAGATTCCTTTCATACGTATTACTAAAAACTCACCGAAGGGTAAGAAATGGATTTAAACAATTTTAGGTGGATGTAAATAATATTACATATTGAGTAAACATGGATGTGGATGATAAAATACACCCCAGTAAATACTTACGAATAAACAATCTCGGATAAAAATGAGATTGTGATATTTCCCTTACCTTATGTCCGACTTGATTTGTAAGTGTCCGAACCTCCTGTATAATGATTTAAATCATGTTATTGACTTATTCCAGAATCATATTCATTGTTATGATATCATATATGGTTCACTTATGACATTATATTACCCGTTCTTTTGTAAAATCCATGTTAAAGAAGCGTTTTGGGTAAAATCGTTTCATTTATCGTAGGTGTTTTGACTTGTTGTTATTGACATTATTATTACTTATATCAGGATTTACTTACTTCCAGAATATAAAATATGATTTATATATCATATATATTCAGTATATATATATATATATAATAGATAGATAAATGAAATGAAAAACACCGTTCATGGGGACGGTAGTCCGTACGTACGCATGAACGCTGTTTTCCTTTCCCTATTGTCTTGAATGGAAGTAAGTAGATGACATACATATATATATACATAAATCCAGTAGCTTTATAATGTCATATATTTCATTATTATTTCTTATATATACTTTATAATCATTCTTAAATGGTTAACATGGAGAATGAATCCTATCGCGTCGTGGAGACGGTAGTCCGTACGTACGCACGAGCGATGATATCATTTCCATAAATATTGAATTGAATTGGAGTGGATTATACAATATATCAGAATCAATATGATGTTTTAATAACTATGTATAGTTATTCTTTACAACCTTATACCCATCCATATAAGGTGGTGGTGGAAAATAGATTACACCACGGCGTGGAGACGGTATTCCGTACGTACGCACGCGCGGTGATTTCTTTTTCCGTAGGATAGATAGATGGTGAAATAGGGTTGTTTCATACTTATAATAACATATCAGTATATGAGTGATACTGATGTTATTACTTCATAATGAAACAACCTAAGAAGAAGAAGTGGAAGAAGAAATAAAGATGAAAGAATTGGTAACGGTAATTACCTCTTCTTTGAAGCGCCTTTTGGAGACCTCCTCTTAGGGAACTAAAATTGGTCTTTGAGGAAGACCAGAACCTCTAGGATGTTGCTAGGGAAGTGGAGAAGAGATTTTGGCAGGGGTTGGCCGAGCTTGAGTGCTCAAATTGGTGTGAGGAGGAGGGGGAGGAGGTGCCCTTTTATAAGGGAGGAGAGGGGCACCTTAGGAATATCTCAAAATATTATTTTATATTAAAGTAAAAATCGGTTTATAATGGTTCCAAAGGGTCTTATTTCGAAGATAAAGTGGGGATGGGTCAAAATCCTATCAACCAATAGGATTTAGACAAGTTTAGGTTATTATTTTAACCTTATCAATTAGATTTAACTCTAAGTTAAATAATTTAACTTTTACCGTGTCTTTTTGTTTTCTTTCACTATATGGTTAATACACTTACTATAACATGCCAAACGAACCCCAAATTGTATATTATTAATAACTATATCCTTATCTAAGTCATTTGGCCGAACCTTAGATTTTTAGGAATAAAATAACAATTAATAATATAATATTTGATTTAAAAACTATTTTGTGTCAATTTTGACACTATTTGATATATGATTTTTGTGAAAGTCATAACAGAATTATATGTTCGAACCAAGTTGATTATATCAACACTAATATATCATAGTAACCTACAAAATTAGTTTAAGTCATAAAAAGTCTCAAATTACATTCATTTGATCATTTATAACATCAATTATGTTAATATTTCCTTAAAAGGGTAATTACTGCATCATCGTTGTGTCATAAATAAATTAATTTATTTAAAGTCTAAAAATTATAAATAAAATATCATTATGTAGAAAAATCTTTTTATCTTTCTAATGAATATTTATAGTCGAATATATCTTATGTATAACCCCATATTAAAAATGTTTTAGTTATTAAACATTGATTTTAACTATTTTAACTATTCATTAAATAATATAATATTAAATGTCATAATCTAATCCAAGTGGACCAAAATGGTCATATTATATTCATAAGGTTGTTTTTGGTCGAATTACACTTATCCAATAGAATTAGGACATGTGTTAGGGTAATAGTAATATCATATTTACCCTTAGTTACCCTATTTACTATTAACCGCGGTAAAAAAAGTAAAAAGTTACTATTCACCAAAAATTATTTTCATCCTATTGAACCACATTTTAGTCCTTGATGTTAACCGTGTCTCTCGGATTTTTGAAATTCCATTCACAGAAGCGGTAAAATTATGTTTTATGAAAAATTCAGTTTTTTTAACTACCACTTAGTAGTTTCACTATTCATCAAAAATTGATGTTTTTCAGAACAATGCCAAAATTTTATCCTAAGCTATATTTCATATTCCGAATTCAAAAATGAAGTCTATTTTACCAAATTCATAACATAAAAGTTGCATTAATTAATTTTATATTTAAATCTCGCTGTTAAAACAAATAGCGTGTTTTTAAGAAACAATATCTATCAAAAGATTGACACTTGTTTATGTCTAGTTTAAATGTGAAATTACATCCAATGACTAACATTGTATTAAATTGTAAAAATATATTCTAAATATACTTTAAAACCACTCAAATTAATAATTTATCACTATTAATTATTTCTAATAAGAAAGTTGTTTTTAATTATAATTTAGTAATTTTCACTATTCATCAGAATATGAAAGTTATCCGAAAAGTACCAAAATTTCACCTTAGGCTAAATTCGATACTCCGAATCCAAAAATGAAATCCATTTTGAAAAATAAAATTTACAAAATTTCAAAAAGTGGTTATTACTATTCATAACGGCTAGTTTTAATAACATTATAATAGCATATCGATGTTTAGTGAAACTCGTTATTGCGTACTACACACGCTATCGAGGAAGGTCGCGATTGCGTGTAATGCAAGGCAAGTCAAGGATGCGTGTTGTGCAAGCTCCTTTTGGTGTAGCGTATAACACAAGACATTAGTAAAATAAAAAAGAATATTTTTCATAAAATCTCGGGCTGTTACATTCTACCCCCCTTAAAATGAATTTCGCCCTCGAAATTCGTCGGGGTTATAAATGGTTTACTATTCGAAAGTTTCTTTAATAGAAACCCACATCGTAAAAGGGAATACCAAAACTTGGCTTTAAAAACTAAAGTATGAAATGTAACGATTACCCAAATAAACTAATCACTGGGTTTCCACATAGGTGAAAATATGGATATGGAAGAGAAATCTAACCATCATGTTCTGATGGAGAGTGGTATAGAACATGGCTATGGAAAAGCCAGTAATCACAAATCCATAGATTTGTGATGATATAAGGTACCATCTGATTCATCAGGTATAAGATCACTAGGACAACATTTTTGGTTTTCAAGATCATTTCCCTAAAGTTGAAAATTTGCTTAGAATAAATACTTACTTTATTTTGGTACAATCTCACTTTTGTTCGTGCCTTGAACAATTTCTACTTCATCTCTTAAATAAATGAAGTTGAATTTGTTATTTGTTAAGTGTTAGAAGATCATGTGATAGAATGATTGTTCATTCCATATGTCTCAAACAAAAGGTTAGCAAAAGTTATTAAATATACATAAGTCATTCTATAGTGAGATTAATCATATATGGTTCCTAAAATGGACTTATACTTCATATATCATGCTGCTTAATATAATAAAACTAGTTTCTACTAAACAGGGACTTCCTGTAGGCCAGTGGTAGGCGATAAAGGCCAGTCGCACTTCGGTTGTGGGTCCGATTCCTACAGCCTTGTCCGAAGCGATGGGCTGTCGCCCGTCCTGCAGGTTGTCCCTTTTTCTAAAACTACGTTACTATAACATCCCATCTTCTATCCTTAAACAATACTAACTTATGTCCAACATAATCCAGTCTAATCTTTAGGCTTATACATAATACTGCAGTCCACTCTCATAATATAGTGACATCGATTACCAGAGATTTAATACTGTCGTTGATCCCCACATATCATAAGATATGTCTTGTTGGTCACATTCCAAACATTCAAAGTCCTTAATCGTGTATTCTCTTGAATACCTTAGTGAAAACATGAGTGCAGTTAAAAGTTAACACTTTCCACATACCAAAATCCCCAAAATTCTATATACTCAGACCATGATATCACTTAGTCCTTATATCAATCATGAGCTCATGAATACTGTTAAACATTTCCTTTTCTCGTTTTCCCTTCATTATGCGCATAATAACTCAATCACTTTGAATACCACATTAGACCAATACATAAATATTCCAATATTCCATGATACAACATTATTTTGGAATCCCATTACATAAAAACTTAATCATTCCACCACATCGTTGTCATATTCAACATTGCCAATAGTGATCGCATGTGACTTCCCTTTGTCCTTTGCCTTCAGTGGATGCTCATGTTGATCATCACTAACCCTTGGATTAGGGCAATTATTAGCATAATGCCCCATTTCCTTGCACTTGAAGCATTGAAGTGTTGGCAGTGCGTTCTCGGCAGTGTTTTCTTTATTCACATCATTAGAAACCCTTTTTCCATTACTTCGACACTCAGCTGCTCGATGACCTTCTTTTCCACACTTAAAACAATTTCTAGTCCCTTTAAGACAATCTCCACCATGCTTCTTTCCACACTTTGTGCATAAGGAAACATTCATCTTCTTTTCACAATTATTCTGAGATTTCTCCTTGAACTCCATCTTTCGTTTCTTGTCAAAACCATGAGATGGATATGTAACACCAACTTCCATTTCTACCTTGATAGCACAACGCACAATTTCTTCATAGCTACTGAAGTCTCTTATAGCTAATGCCCTTCGAAGACTTGGTTTTAAGCCACTGAAAAATCGATCAACTTTACTTTCAGGTTGGATGATAATGCCAGATGCATACCTTGAAAGTCTTGTAAAATTCGCTTCGTATATACCAACAGATTCATTATCCTTTTGCTTTAGTTCAAGAAACTCCTTCTCCATCTTCGTTCGAAGAATACGAGGGAAGTACTTACTGAAAAACAAGTTCTTGAACTCGTCCCATTCCATGGAATCAATTTCATCTCTTTGCCTCGTATTCTTGATAAGATTCCACCATTGATCAGATTCACCTTCCAAATGATATACTGCTAAGATGACGTTATCATGTTCAGAACATTGAAGAACTGAAAATATCTTTTCAGTAGTACTAATCCATTGTTCAGAAACTAATGGATCAGTAGACCCACTGAAAGAAGGCGGACGCTGTCTCATGAAGGATTCAACAGAATGTTGCTCCTTCCTTTTCTCGTTTGGAAGTCCTGCATGATTCATAGCTTGAGAAAGTTGTGTGAGCATGGCTATAAGATTTTACATTCCAGCTCCCATATCGTTTGGTTGCTCAGGGGGACAATCATTGCATTGTCCATTGCATTGATCAACACGGTTCCTTCGGGTTCCAGCCATCGTCTAAAACCCCAAAAGAATAGTGTGAGAGGCAAAAATCATGCTAGGGAAAACAACATAATAAAGGGGGAGTACCTTCAATATCCAACATCTTAGGTTTAATTCTATGATCGTTAGCGTAATTCTATTACTATAACCTATAGGTATACTTATCCCTAGGGACATCCCTAGACATACCTTAGAAATATCTCTAGGGATCTCACTAACGTTTTCGCATCCTAGTTTCCAAAGGTTGACTAAACCTTTCCTCTGATACCAACTGTAGAGACCCGTATCTTGACGTACATTGACATTACATTACTTTTGCGGAATACTTAGTACATTACAAAAACACACACACAAGGATCGTAATAGTTTAGTGTCTTTGGAAACTCGGACTATAATCTTCTAATCGTGGTGAAAGATCTTCAATATCTCCCATAAAGATCTTCCCCCTTTTTTTTCCTAAAACCTTTCTTTATATCCTGGGGAAAAGAAAACATAAAAAGGGTGAGCTCAAATGCTCAGTAAGGGTATACAAAAGAAAAATCAATCACATCATATTCATAAGAACATAACTTTTGGAAATCTTAACCTGCAAAAGAGAGCATAATTTCATAACATGGGATAAATCATGGTAGTGAAATGTAATCACAATAATCATAACATAAAACATGAAACTTTGTGGCATACACACATAATCATAGAGAATCATTTCTTGTTAGTCAAGACTCATTGCCAAGACTATCTTAGTGGACAAAGTCCCTTTCTGAATCGAGTAACCCTCGTTTCAGTCCTGTTTCACTGAACCGGTATAACCTACCATTCCAGCCATGTCTATCTCATGAGATATAAAATCTTTACCCAATGCATTGGAGGGAGATATAGGTCCCACCCATCTTATAATGAATCCTTTCTTATGTGTGCCACGTAATCATAAAACATACATCATCGCATAACACATGTAACAAAAATGGGATTCTTGAAACATCATGACATCATAAATCAATTCATATAAGATAAAGGAATTCATAAACATAATTCCATCACAACATAGTCAAATCAATGTAAAAATATGGATAGAAACAGAACCCTTTATTATCTTAAATGGAAAATAATTTTGATAAAACACTTGAATTGAATTCTTGAGGAAAATATCCTTTCTTCTTCAAAATCAATTTCTTTTCACAAAACATCATGCAATTTTAAAAAAAGAGATTTTATTGAAAATAGTCATGAAATATTTTAGAGTAAGCTTCATGAAAATAAGGCTTTATAAAACAGTAGAAATCCGTTCGTGCCGTATAAGTTAAAAAAAACATTTTTTGTACTTTTGTCGGAAAAGTCAAAAAGTACCTCGTACGAAAAACGACAAAAGATTCCTTTCATACGTATTACTAAAAACTCACCGAAGGGTAAGAAATGGATTTAAACAATTTTAGGTGGATGGAAATAATATTACATATTGAGTAAACATGGATGTGGATGATAAAATACACCCCAGTAAATACTTACGAATAAACAATCTCGGATAAAAATGAGATTGTGATATTTCCCTTACCTTATGTCCGACTTGCTTTGTAAGTGTCCGAACCTCCTGTATAATGATTTAAATCATGTTATTGACTTATTCCAGAATCATAATCATTGTTATGATATCATATATGGTTCACTTATGACATTATATTACCCGTTCTTTTGTAAATTCCATGTTAAAGAAGCGTTTTGGGTAAAATCGTTTCATTTATCGTAGGTGTTTTGACTTGTTGTTATTGACATTATTATTACTTATATCATGATTTACTTACTTCCAGAATATAAAATATGATTTATATATCATATATATTCAGTATATATATATATATATAATAGATAGATAAATGAAATGAAAAACACCGTTCATGGGGACGGTAGTCCGTACGTACGCATGAACGCTGTTTTCCTTTCCCTATTGTCTTGAATGGAAGTAAGTAGATGACATACATATATATATATACATAAATCCAGTAGCTTTATAATGTCATATATTTCATTATTATTTCTTATATATACTTTATAATCATTCTTAAATGGTTAACATGGAGAATGAATCTCATCGCGTCGTGGAGACGGTAGTCCGTACGTACGCACGAGCGATGATATCATTTCCATAAATATTGAATTGAATTGGAGTGGATTATACAATATATAAGAATCAATATTATGTTTTAATAACTATGTATAGTTATTCTTTACAACCTTATACCCATCCATGTAAGGTGGTGGTGGAAAATAGATTACACCACGGCGTGGAGACGGTATTCCGTACGTACGCACGCGCAGTGATTTCTTTTTCCGTAGGATAGATAGATGGTGAAATAGGGTTGTTTCATACTTATAATAACATATCAGTATATGAGTGATACTGATGTTATTACTTCATAATGAAACAACCTAAGAAGAAGAAGTGGAAGAATAAATAAAGATGAAAGAATTGGTAACGGTAATTACCTCTTCTTTGAAGCGCCTTTTGGAGACCTCCTCTTAGGGAACTAAAATTGGTCTTTGAGGAAGACCAGAACCTCTAGGATGTTGCTAGGGAAGTGGAGAAGAGTTTTTGGCAGGGGTTGGCCGAGCTTGAGTGCTCAAATTGGTGTGAGGAGGAGGGGGAGGAGGTGCCCTTTTATAAGGGAGGAGAGGGGCACCTTAGGAATATCTCAAAATATTATTTTATATTAAAGTAAAAATCGGTTTATAATGGTTCCAAAGGGTCTTATTTCGAAGATAAAGTGGGTATGGGTCTAAATCCTATCATACAATAGGATTTATACAAGTTTAGGTTATTATTTTAACCTTATCAATTAGATTTAACTCTAAGTTAAATAATTTAACTTTTACCGTGTCTTTTTGTTTTCTTTCACTATATGGTTAATACACTTACTATAACATGCCAAACGAACCCCAAATTGTATATTATTAATAACTATATCCTTATCTAAGTCATTTGGCCGAACCTTAGATTTTTAGGAATAAAATAACAATTAATAATATAATATTTGATTTAAAAACCATTTTGTGTCAATTTTGACACTATTTGATATATGATTTTTGTGAAAGTCATAACAGAATTATATGTTCGAACCAAGTTGATTATATCAACACTAATATATCATAGTAACCTAAAAAATTAGTTTAAGTCATAAAAAGTCTCAAATTACATTCATTTGAGCATTTATAACATCAATTATGTTAATATTTCCTTAAAAGGGTAATTACTGCATCATCGTTGTGTCATAAATAAATTAATTTGTTTAAAGTCTAAAAATTATAAATAAAATATCATTATGTATGAAATCTTTTTAGCTTTCTAATGAATATTTATAGTCGAATTTATCTTATTTATAACCCCATATTAAAAATGTTTTAGTTATTAAACTTTGATTTTAACTATTTTAACTATTCATTAAATAATATAATATTAAATGTCATAATCTAATCCAAGTGGACCTAAATGGTCATATTATATTCATAAGGTTGTTTTTGGTCGAATTACACTTATCCAATAGAATTAGGACATGTGTTAGGGTAATAGTAATATCATATTTACCCTTAGTTACCCTATTTACTATTAACCGCGGTAAAATAAGTAAAAAGTTACTATTCACCAAAAATTATTTTCATCTCATTGAACCACATTTTAGTCCTTGATGTTAACCGTGTCTCTCGGATTTTTGAAATTCCATTCACAGAAGCGGTAAAATTAAGTTTTATGAAAAATTCATTTTTTTAACTACCACTTAGTAGTTTCACTATTCATCAAAAATTGATGTTTTTCAGAACAATGCCAAAATTTCATCCTAAGCTATATTTCATATTCCGAATTCAAAAATGAAGTCTATTTTACCAAATTCATAACATAAAAGTTGCATTAATTAATTTTATATTTAAATCCCGCTTTTAAAACAAATAGCGTGTTTTTAAGAAACAATATCTATCAAAAGATTGACACTTGTTTATGTCTAGTTTAAATGTGAAATTACATCCAATGACTAACATTGTATTAAATTGTAAAAATATATTCTAAATATACTTTAAAACCACTCAAATTAATAATTTATCACTATTAATTATTTCAAATAAGAAAGTTGTTTTTAATTATAATTTAGTAATTTTCACTATTCATCAGTATATGAAAGTTATCCGAAAAGTACCAAAATTTCACCTTAGGCTAAATTCGATACTCCAAATCCAAAAATGAAATCCATTTTGAAAAATAAAATTTACAAAATTTCAAAAAGTGGTTATTACTATTCATAATGGCTAGTTTTAATAACATTATAATAGCATATCGTTGTTTAGTGAAACTCGTTATTGCGTACTACACACGCTATCGAGGAAGGTCGCGATTGCGTGTAATGCAAGGCAAGTCAAGGATGCGTGTTGTGCAAGCTCCTTTTGTTGTAGCGTATAACACAAGACATTAGTAAAATAAAAAAGAATATTTTTCATAAAATCTCGGGCTGTTACAATAATCTCATAATATAAATTTAGATTATAAACTTATATTCACGGGAAATGTTTATCGTAATTAGTATTTATTCTTAGAAATGAGCATCTGATTCTTATATATACTTATTTCCTATAATATTTCCTATTTAATCAGGTTTATTCCTAAAAACAATTTTTTTTAACATTTTGTTTTTTAAGAAGATACAATAAATCCCAAACTTATTTTTTAAAAAATAATTTTTATTATTCTTCTATAAAAAAATTCTTTTTTACTTAAATTAATTATTCTTTACAATGTTTTGGGACAAAATTATAAATGGAAGTATTCTAAGCACACAAATTTATTAATGCATTTTTTGAATTATTAGAACAACATTTCCTATCATTAAATATAAAGGTGGATCAATTTGTGATTAATAGGTGGTTTCATAAGGTGGATACTCCCACTAAACAAGTTTATTTTCATTTTTGAGGTTCATTATACCCAAAATTAAAATCATTAATATGCTTTTAAATATGGTTAAAATCATGGATCTTTCTATTAAAATAATTCTCATCAAATATAACATGTATAAACACTCCAACCTCCATAGTTATTTTATTATAAGATATATAGACCTTACTATAATCAAAATATCCTAAATTACACATTCAATGGATGTTTTTGACAAATTTATCCAAAGAATCAATATTGATAATTATATAATCTTTGTATCCAAATACCTGAAAAAATAAAAAATTTGGTTTTCCTCTTTTCCAAGACTCGTAAGAGGGTTTCATTAAAATTAGTCTTAAAATAACTCTATTATAAACATATCAAGAAATATTTAATTCTTATACTAAAAAAATTCTGGTTCTTTAGAACTCATTTATCATGGTTCTAGAAATTTCATGTAAAGTCATATTCTCACACTCAAAAACACCATTTATACATGGTGTTATAAGGGATGAAATTTTTTTAGAATAACCATTTTTTTCATATAATGATTCATTTTTGGTATTTAAAAACTCTCCAAAAAAATTAATTCTAATATATGAATTTAAATACCATCATTCATATTGAACTAATTTAGAATAAGCAATAAAATTGAATAAGGTTTGAAACTTAGGAGAATGAAAGCAGGTTTATCTAAATATTTAAAAGTTTTCGACAATAAAAAAGACATGCCTTTTAACATGGATACTTGAAGTGATAAAATTTTACATAAATCAAAATAATTTAGTTTAATAGGATATATAGTTTTTAGAATCATAACATGTATGAAATACACTTTCTGAGGTTTGTATTTCATGAAAAATCCAAAAACGTAGGTTTTTTCCAAATTAATTTTAGAAAGATGTGTGACTTTTAATTGTTTATATTACATGTAAAATATCAAAAATTTGAATGTTCAAGCCTTATATGTCATAAATTATTTCCTATATTTATTTCATTTAATCACATTATATTTTTCATAGTTAGTTAAGAAAAAAAATTAATGGAATATATATTGTATTTTTGGATTCTTTAAAATAAAAAACCCATCTTTAAATACTATATGTTTATAATATTAAAATTTTAAATTAATTCTAACAATACATAATTTTTAGATATATACTAAGATGTTTTTTAATCCTTAAATATTCAAAAAAGTTTAATTGATAATATATTTTTAAAAATCTACTCCTCTAAAACATTTTAGAGTACCTTTCGCATTATCAAAAAAAGTAACATTACCTCCCTATCATTTTTTGAATGATGGAAAATTTTTAATGTAATATTTTTTGTTCCTGGAACACCCACTATCAATTTTCCATGTTTCTTTTTGCTATCATCTAATGTACCTATCATAAAAAGACACATTTAAGAAAATTTTACTATCCATGGAATAATGGGTCAAATTAGGTAAGGAATGCTTTTCATCATAACCCAAATAGAATTCAAAAAATTTATTTATAAGTAATTTATATTATAGTGTTTTAAATATAAGGAATTTTTTCTTCCATGTAGATTGTGGAAATATCATTGAATATTAACATTCATATTTTCCCTTCATTCTATATTTAAAACATTTAACAGGTGAATTACATCAGTTGGAACTTATTAAAAAAAATTATTATAAATTTTATGAAATTGATTATAATGAACAATTATATTAAAAATTATATTTAATTATTTTATTCATTCCATTTTATCAGAGATTTAAATTCCTTAAAAACTCTATACAGATTTGTTTTTTAACTACCAATATCATTCATGCGATTTTTTTTCATTAAGAAAATCTTAAAAAATACTCCCCCAGTTAATTATTTTTTGAAATATAATCCTTCATTTTATTATTATAAATTTGAATAGGCTCAAAATATATATAAATTTTATCACCATAAATGGAATTTATATTTATTATCTTACATTTTTCATCACATATTATTTTGTTTTCCTAAAAAGTTTCATATATTTATTCCTTAGATTATTATATATATATATTATTTAAAAAATCATTTTCCAAACATCCAATTTCATCACAAATATCATCAATAAAATTGTATTCCATTTAAAATTTTGTAGAGTAACTTTCAAAGTCACTTGCCTATTTTTAAGAATACATCCATCATATGTTTTCCAAATATTTTTTAAAATTATATTATTTACAAGAATTTAAATCTTTAATATGAATCCATGCAACATGATATTTTTCTTATTTTCTTCTTTTTCATCTATTTGTACTTTCATTTCAGATTTATACATTTAGTTTTTATATGCCCCTTTATTTTTCATTCATAATATATAAATTTTAGAACATCATTAAAAATATTAATTTATTTTTAGTTTTATATTTGATCATCTCAAGAAAAAAATTCTTACTAAATATTACTTTATTCTTTTCTATACACCTTTAGAAACATGAGTTTCATAATCAATATAACTTTTCTATAACTCATAATCTAATAATTAAGCAGTGACATTCATTTTTTATTCCAATGTAACTCTATTTATTTTAACAAATTCTTCTTCATCAATATTTTTCAATTCTAACAAATACTTCAATAAGGTAATAATAATCCCAAAAATAGTATATTATTTAATATTCATACTCCTATAAATTTATACCTTCTTATTATTCCATTTCATATGGATATCTCTTAAAAATATTTCAACTATAACCGTATTATATAGATAATATCCTAGTGTATTCAATCTATTTATATTACTTGTAAATCGATGAGACATTGAATTTACAGTTTCATTTTAACCCTGCTTAAAAACATGATATTCTAACCTTATATTATCAAGCATAGTTTTAATCAATTTATTAGTTCCTTACTGATTACTTCACAACATTATACACATATCATAAGTTTTTTATCAATCTGAAATTTAATGGAATACATTATTTGGGAAACACAATAAATTATGTTCTTGATTTTATAAATAAGTATGTATTTCAAAGAATAAACACTATTAAGATTATCTCAATAAATCTTAGGAAGTTATTAAAGTTTTACCATAGTTTTCCAATGGTTAATAATTATTTATTTAATATATTCTTTACTTTGAACATGAAAATTTCTATATCTATTACCAAAAAAAAATAGTCTTAATATAATACAAACTTCTTTAGAACCAGTTCTTTCAATATCATGTTGACCTTTCCATAGACAGTTATGTCTAGAAAATTGTTAGAAACACCAACACACACACACAATCACACACACACACACACATATATATATATATAATTGTGATACTAAACCTTTAAGTATCAAATCACAGAAACCAATTTTTTGCATTAGAGGAGATATAGATGATTGGTTAAGAGTGGGTTGGATTGACTTTTTAAAAAAAATTAATGAATTATCATGTTTTATATAATTAATTATTGGAAAATAAAAATATTAATTAAAATATTTTTGTAGTAGTTGTGATCAAGGTTCTAATATATATACTCTTTACACTATCAATGTGAGAGTAAGGAACCCATAATATAGCGACATAACTTTTAAAGGGGAGTTAAGATCCTTTACAACTATATTTTCCACACCATGAATCACATCCCCTATTCGAAATTTTGATTATTTATAGGCATAATCATTAACCATCATTTTTAAGAGGAATAAGAACAATCCTTTCCATTATCTTCGCCAAGTCACAATATAAACCCTTTCATTTTACCAAACCAAGGCATAACTAGAGACTTAGCTTTTTTACCTAGACAAAAAAACCATTGTACTTTTTATAGGTGCAATATTATATAGAACTATGGTGTTGATTTTCAATAAAAATAATTGACCAAAAATTACAAACATGGTAATAAGATGTGGTAATATAGTACTATATAAACGAGCTGGGAAGCAAAAGACTAGAATGAAGAAGAACCAAGGATCACTTAATTAGTAATTAATATTTATGATATAGTCCTATTTAGGGTGTTTAATTGATGATAAAAAAATCATAGAATAGTATATATTGTGTATTTTCAGCAATAACTTCAATATGTTTATACTTATTATGTGTAAATCTATTTATAGTGTTTCTTTTTTGCATTGTAATTTAAAAGGTGATGGCCTCATTCATGAAAACATGAATATTATAGCTGTTTTATTTATTCTTTTCTCAAAATGTTAGTCATTATTGTAAAACCAAACAACTACTTTAAATTTATTAAATTTTTATTTCCTATGTAATGATTCATGTCTAATTCTACATTGATTTTTCAGGAAAATTTCATTTAACATTCTTGAGAATTGATATTTCATCTATTTCAAAAATAAACTTATGAAATACATATTCAAAATATTTATGCACACTTAATAATTTAGAATTTAATGATACTTTTCTACACAATATTATCAAAAAAAATTTTATAGGATTGAAATAAATAATAAATAATTATGAAAAAATCAATAAATATATGTAACATGAATATACAATTAATCAACATACTCAAAATTTTAAAAAAAATATCATATTTGAGATTTACAAAAACAATGTGTTAAGATAGAATATTTGTATTGAAGTTTTGAAATCATGTATGATTTTTGAAAAGAAGTATGAACTTTTAAAATATGTGAGACTATAGTTCAACCATATGAATTTCCAGTAGTACATGAATGAAGTTATATTATCAGTTACGATATTATTGAGTATGATTTTTTGACACATCATATCACTTTTACAAACCATGTATGAATTTTTGATGAGAAAATAAAATCATTTAAAAATACATTAAATCCCAAATGTATCAATTTCAGTTTAAATATAACCTTTTTCTTTACTAACAAACCATTTTGTAAGACCTCAAGGCTCATGTATAACTTTTATAAATATTATAATACATTGGCCCTAGTAAAATTTTGATTTCATAAGAATTTTATTATTCACATTGAACTATCATTTAATCATAAGACTTTCTAGTTCCATGTAACACATTTAAAAACACTATATTTCTTTATAATTAACCATAAAATTAGAAACTATGTATTTTTGGAAAAAATGGGTTTCCAAAAGAAGTGAAATAAATAATAATATGAATAAAAATTTATTATTTAATAAATAATAACCATATTAAATATAGTTAATAAATAAAAAATTAATTTTATGTTAAATTTTAATAATCCCTTTTTAAAAAAATTAGCTTATGAGTCATAAAATTTCAAAAGTAGCAATATATTTTTATTCTAAGCTAGTTCATAAGACAAATAATTAATTTAGATATATATTAAATAATAATTACCAACATTGAAAAATTCATAAAAGTAATTAATGGTTATAAATTATTTATTCACTCATATTTGAGGAATAAAATAACAATTTAATAATTATCAAAACATTATTTAGTGAAGTTGTATGGATTAATTCAAAAAGTAGTTCCTATTAGGAAGTAAGGAAAATAATATTATATCAAAATGAAAATATGTATTTTTTATCCTTAATAAATCCAAAAAATGTCTACCCACCATTGTGGTTTTTTTATAAATGTAATGCATTTGGGGATGACTATTGGGCCTCTTACCTTTTATAACCAATTCAAGAATAAGGTAGACCAAAAATTCAACCATGAAATAATTATACTTCATATAATATTAGTGAATATTGGTGATATTCCCCATTATTCTCCATTGATCCTAGGATTATTTTACCACTTTATTATAATACTTATTTCTTAAATCATCACCTAATGAATTCCCTTACCTGTGTGTGTAAACAAAGTCAAATTCAGACATTTGAATATACTATATCCAATTATATTTCCTTGGTTTCAAATCTATTTTTGGGGATGTGTTCTACAATATTTTATTATGATTGAACTTATCACGAAACAAAAAGTGGCCCCCTATTTTCCATGAATGGACCACCATACCTAATTCCAGATCATTTTTTAGATAGAACATTGCATGTAACATCAACTATAATGATCCATAAGCTCTTGAATAGTCTCCTTTTATATGAACAAAAACATATATTAATTTATATATATCATAGTTAACAATATAAGACTTACTAGGTTCTTAATATATAGGTTTGGGTGATAAAATATTAAAATCCTTATGATTCATGATGGATTCCATCAAATCTTTGATCCAAAGGAATGAGATGACACTCTTTGTTAATATAATTTATTGGTTAATCTAGAAAAAAAGAATCACATATTAAGAGAATTTAATAATAAATTATTCCTAAAAAACTTTTTTTTCTTTTAAATACATTCTTAAGATACACTCATTAAATGATAGTTTTAGTCATTTCAAGGTCTAAAAATATCCATTTTTGAGAAAATACAAAAGAAATGATGTAAACTACTTATATCAAGAAGAAAAACATATAAAAATTATCATTGAGGTTGTGGTCTTGTAATGTGATCAACATAATTTCCATGTTCCTTTCATGACAATCCCTAGTACAAGAATATTCTAATATGGAATTAAAAAACCTGAAAATTAAAGTGTCAAGGTATATATAAATTTTTTTTATCGATTCAATGAATATTTCTAGTCAAATTTTATGACTAATGGACAGGACCAAGTACTCCTACTATTTGTATATTATTTAAACTGATATCTTCTGGAATATCTTCCTTATGGACTCAAATTTTATCCTATCCCAATAATGGTTCAATTTTAGATAATAACATGGCTCCTTTTAATGATTCAAGAATATTATGAATTATAGGAAGAATATATTTGTCTTGATCATAACTTTATTTAGTTTATGAATGTAAACCCTAAGACATATATTGTCCTAAGGTGATGTAATTGGTGTAACAAATCCCTTGCATTATAAATCTAACATCTAAGTATTTAGTTCACATAATTATGTTGGTTTTATTTTATATAATGTAAAATACATACCACTCTTTTCTAAGAGTAAATTGATTAAAAATTACACATCCCTTTTAGGATCTAGAAAAAAAATTCGAAAAAAGATGTTAGGGTGTTGATCATGAGATTTCTTAGTGAATACCAAAGTATAAATAAGAGGGGGAGGGGTGAATCATTGATATATTTTTCTTTTGTGTTGAATTTTTTTTAATCTACCTTCCCCTTCGTATTAATGATTTATACACTTTTATGGAATCAAAATTATCACACATCCATAGGAAGAAAAATATTAACATGGTTTACTCTTCAATAAGAGTAGCTATATCAATGGTATGTCTTGGAAGCAATCTAATAACGGACATTCGTCTAGAAACCAATCCTTTTTTGAGGATAAAACAAGTAGGATATACCCGTACACTTGTATAGAACTATGATTAGTACAATTGTACATGTTCATTAAGTAGCATTAAATGATGTAATATAATTTGTGTATAAAGTTAAGAAAAATACACCAGATACTATAAAAAAGTTATTATGATTCCTAATAAACATTAAAAAAAATAAAATATCTTAAAAAAATTCTTCACTTTCTTACCCTAGGAGCCAGAAATAACTTCTCTTCACATTTTAATTATACTCTTTCAGATTTACAAGTCTGATTCTCAATTTTATTACTCTGTCTAAAAAAATAACTCTATCATAATGCCACTGAAATAATTAAAAACTTCCTCTGTCCGAGTCCATAAATCCTAGTTTTATTTCTCAATTGGATATGGGAACACTGATTATGATCTTCTTTATTCCCCTTACATATAGAAAACAACCCCAAGAATTCTTGATCTGAAAACCACTTCATTTCTCTAAAAAATTTCAATTCTCTTCCTTCTCACAACACCCTTAAACAGTACTACCTTTAGGTAAGTGTATTGTACATACACTATTTACAGGTGTTGCAAATGTGGTTTGGGAGGGAATCAAAAAAACATTTACTCCTATCAAAATATCTATAAAATTAAATTTCTCAGGAATCTCATATACATAATTGACTTCTTCAAATATTCTCAAATAATATTGTTTAATCTACAACCTTATCAAATATTCTCCAAACATTAGCTCGCTTCGTATTTTCTAAAAATTCATCAGTGTGATTCCAATTGTCATTATAATTTCCCATTATGATAAAGAAACCATATTCTTCATTATATTTCTTTGAAAAAATGAAAAACAAACAATTGGTGAAACATATACATTCTTATTAAGATGATTAGAACTAACTGAAAACAAGATATTCATTTTGATGCTCTATACCAGCTTCATAAATATAATAATTTGAAAACATTCTACCAAAAAAAATTTTGCAACTTTGATAGACTTTGATTTCCTTTTTTCCCCAACAAACGTAGTCAAAACTTATAAATATTTACTAACAACCCCAATAGTACTTCAACATCAGCTTCATATTTTCATACAAGATTACCACTTGACAAAACATTAAGAACCATTAAAAATAATTAATTTTTAATTTATTTTCATAAGATAGATGACCTTGATTCAAATAATTTTTATGACTTTTATAAATTTAGGTTTGACATTGAATGATGTTTTTCACCTTCACAATGATTATTTGTTCAATTTTATTCCAAAATCTATAGAACCATTTGAAAAAATAGATTGGTTAAAAATTAAATTCCATCTTCCTTTCATGAAACAATTTATAATAAATCAAATTATGTCTTCTTTTTGTCTTATCCCACATCAAAAATAACTAATTATTATTATTGATGAGAAATGAATTTCTATATTATAGACAATTCTCTAACATTATTAGCTATAAAAATTCCAACATCTTCCAGTATTTTTCATATTTATTGGATCCAAAAAACTCTTCCAAATTTTTTGTTCCTCCTATAGTATATGGAAAGTTTTTTATATTCGACCTATAACAGTATCTTTTACTTCAATAACTTCTTCTCTTTTCATATTATGATACATAGAAAGTTATTCCTCTAATGACTTTCAACATTTTTATTATTATTGTCCCTAAAAATAGGCATCTTCTTTCTTGTTTCCAACAAAAAATCACAGCCTTAAAACATTTCTACATCTAGTGATCTCACTTTGATGAACTGAGGCTGAAATTTTTTCTCTCAAAAACATCCTTCTTCTACAAACTTAAACATGGATGATGACATCCTCATGAAGTTTGAGAAATTTTCTAATCAGCTTCCACCTCATCTAACATTCATTAGGAATCATTATATCTTTCTATTATTCAAGAAACATATTTCATTAAAACCAATCCTCAATACGACTGGTAGAACTTTTTCTCCCATTTCCTTCATAAGGATCCCATCATAAGTTTCAGATATTTATTTTAATTTATGATAAAACTAATATAATAATATCATCATCATATTTTTATCAGATCCATTTACACTATGATTTCATTCCTCATTGTGATCGACCTTCATTCTAGTCCCAAGATGAGTATGATGATCCCTCTATTCCAGAAAACATATTCCAAAAATGATGGAATTTCTTTTTCATTATGAATCTTATACTTTAATTATTATGGTATGTCTGATTGTCAACTTTTATGAAGTGAGGTGATTTAATTTCCCATTGAAAACAAAATACATCCATTTCACTAAAAACTTCTTTCCAATTCCAAAAATATCATCCATCTATGTTGGTCCCAAAAATCTTTTATTTTTGATTTTTTTTCAATGAAGGATCATAAATCACTAAAATTTGTATCCTCTAGTAATGGATTACTTATCAATATTTCAAATCCTGGACGAGCTAAATTATTTTAGGAAAAAACAATTATTGAATGAAATTCCATGATGTTAAGAAGCACTGACTCATAAAAAACAACAACTTTTCTTGACATCTTATCTTCTTCAATTTTATTGTAATAAAACATTTCCTACAATTACTCTATAAAATATACAGAATGGTTCGCAAATTTAAATTCATAATTCATATATTACCCATAATTACCCCATTGTAAATGTTTCATTAAAAGTCTTAGCACATATCAATGAATATATTTATGAAATAATTATCCCCCCTTGAAAACACAATCCAAATATAATATGACATAGGGGAAAAATACATCCCTAAAACATAATGAGAAGGAGTTTGGATACCCATGTTCAACCACTTTTTTAAAAAAGGATCATTCAGTAATGGTTTTGTGAAAAAAAATTTAACTTGTTTTGATGTTCGAACATACTCTAGCTTCAATTTGTTGTTTTCCAAAGGATATTTAATGAAATGAAATTTTATATCAATTGGTTTTTGGAGGATGTTGTAAATGGTTTCCTGTAATATAGATTGTGCATTGATGATAACTACCTAAGAACAATGGTAACATTACTATGACAAGTAAATATTCCAACCAAGCCTTCATCCTTTTAGGTTGAGTATCATCTTGGATGGAAACAACATAATCAGATATAGTCATGTTAAGAGTTATTGAGTTTTTTCTCTCTGTATTCTAAGTTACACAAATTTTCCCACGAAATAAAAATCCACCTATTTTTTATCTTATTTCATCAATATATGTTTCCCAATAATCAATTTAATACACAAATATATCAATACATTAAATGTTTTCATGTTTGATTCTGAAATAGAGTGTGCCTCTAATATATATAGGAATTATTTTTTACACTAATAGATGTGATTCTTCTAGAGCACACTGAAATCATGGAAATATGTTACGACATACACAATTTCGGGTCCTGAGAAGTCAAATAAAACAAAAATCCAATTAATTTTTGAAACTCAATAGGGTCAACATCCTTTCCTTCTCCATATTTTCACAACTTGGTTACCACTGAACTCGGTGTTGAAAAATGTTTCAAATTTTCTTTTCTAAACTTATTTAGATGATCAGTAGCATACATTTCATGAGAATGAAAATTATTTTCATATTTTTTAAAATTTGTAACCCCAGACTTTATTTCATTTCTCACATCATGGAAATTTCATGAAACTTCTTCATTTCATCAAAAAAATATTTCCCAACATCTGTTATCATTCTCAGTAGTGATAATGTCATCAATATAACCAATTACAATGATGAAAAATTCCACACTTTCATTGATGTGAATATTTTTGTCAATAAATACTTTCTTAAAACTCTTTTTCTTATGAAAGTACCCAATTTTGAATACCATGCCCTAAAATATAGTTTCATCCCATATCAGGATTTCTTCATCCTAAACACATAACTTTCATCTTTACCATAAACAAATCCATAGGGTTATTCAATATAAAATTCCTAAACAAGATCACTATTAAATAATGCATATTTCACATCCATTTGAAAAAATTTGTAACTTCATTGTGCAGCAATATTAAGAATCATTTTAAATTTTTCTAACTATCCAACTAGTGGAAAATTCGCATCATAATAAATTCATTAAATATTAGAGTAATATTTTCAAACTAATATTTCATTATTTCTTATTAAATCACCATCTTTATTTTAAATGTTCAAGAAACCCCAATTTTCACTGATAACATTTTTGTAATTGGGTTTTGGTACAAGGTCCCATTTATCATTCTTTTGAATCTAATCTATCTCTTCATTCATACTCTGTATCCATTCGTAATTCTCAAAATCTTTGTACACATCTTTAAACTCAATTTTAAAATATAAAAGAAGTATTTCTAATATCATTTTATGTTCTTATTATCCAAAATTTGGATATTTATCAGCAATTATAATTCGGTCTTCCACTTTCATCCTCATCCTAGGATGAGATTTTATTTATTCTTCCCCATCACTGAAAATATTTTATATTAATTCTTCTTCATGAGTAGGATTTTAATTTTTTTATCCTTGTCATAGTTTTTAATAAATATTATTTCATCATACTCATATACCTCATCCACATGAGTTTTTTAGCAGTTTCCTCATCTTTTTCAACAACATTCACATAAATATAATCTACTATTCATAATGTATCTTTGTTAAAACATTTATATCCTCTTCATTTCGGAGCATGGACAAGAAAAATCCGTCTTCACCTTTATTCACAAATTTTCCTAGGTCACCACTTTTCTTCTTATTGTTGTATGGACTTTATTAAACTGTTAAGTATTTCAAACATTGAGTTATTTTATAAAATATTTCATATGGAGTCATATTTGAAGTTTTTTTTGAAGAAATAAAAGTTTTGAATATAAAAAATATCCCTCAGGGATTTTCTCCAAAATTAATAAGTGATACCATGTTCATGTTACATAGTTCACCCCATATCAACCGGAATTCTATTCTTTCTTTCATCCAATCTAGTTTTAGGAGTGTTTGGGTTTTTCAAATCATGCTGAGTTCCATGATACTATTGATAATTTTCAAAATATTCATTCTAGTAGCCACCACCACTGTCTGTTCTCAACTTCTTTATTGAATAGTCATATCCATTATCAGTTTTCCTCTTCATACAACTAAATAATTTAAGTGAATATAACTTATGTATCATATAAATAACACAATTAATGAGAATAAATTCATCATTGAATGTAATGAAGTAATTGTCTCCATGATTTTATTATTTTCTCTTTGGCCCACAGATATCAGAATGAATAAGTCAAGGGGTATTTTCAAAAAAAACATCTTTAATATGCACAAAATTTTTAATATTTTTTTCTGAAAGACTGTGAAACACCAATATATTCATCTAGACATATTATAAATACTGTGGAAACTATATCTCTTTATTATTTTTATCATTTTCCTTTGACACATGTGTCCCGTCATGATATTCCACAACATATTATATTCAAACATTTATATGTAACATGATTTTTGAACCTCAATATTTTGGAACATGTTTCCTTTTATGCATTTACATCTTGTAATTATCTCTCTATCTTCCTTAAATGTCACAAAAAACCCGTATTTTCTAAAAATAATTTTGTTAGTTTCATCACAATGTTATGAAACAATTATCATGTTGTGTTTTAGCCCATATATAAACAAATATTTCTTATAATTCAACATTTATTTTCCAATTATGTTTGATCTATGGAATTTAATTCTAAGGGGTTCAACATTACCAAATGATTCTATTTCTTCATTGAATTAATTTACATTCTATAATAATTTTATGTATTCTATCATATGAGTATAAAACCCACTATCCATGATCCAAGGACATTATCATTTTAAATATTTGATAGTAGTTTCTAAAATAATAAATTTTTCCTTTCATTTATATTTCTTGGCATCCATCTTTAGAGAATTGTTAATAATTTTTTTTTTGCTTCTATCAAAAAAATACATCCTTATGCATGATGTATAGGTTTTCATATCTTTTACAAATAGTTTCTATAGTATGGTATCTATTTTAAATTTCCACACCAACCTTCTCAAGTTTATTTTGAATATCCTTCCCATACATCGTCCATTGAGGAGATTGACTCCCCCTAAAAAATTTCCTTATTTTCTTTAAAATAGTATTAATGTTTTTTATTAAACCAACACATGTTTTTCATGTTCTTGAATCCATCATAATAACCGAAGTATCCTTATAAGGAATACATTCCTATGTAGTGTACATACTTACACGAGTTGTGCACATGTTTTTTAACCACCTCCTTACATTTCTTATCATATCCTGTTTTAAAACAAACAATTATATTTTCAACTCGAAACGTCTTCTTCATCATGGGTTTCATTTCATCCTGATTAGAACTAGGAGTAATAGAAACTAATTTAGAATCAGAATTCAATGACACTTATGACTTCTTAAGTAACTTGGTTTAATCCACATGCACTATTTTCCCATAATTCTTCTTCTAAAAAACAATTTCAGCACTGTTATTAACCATTGTAGGTAACATTTGATAATTATAATGTTTAACCTTCTATTTTCATTCACCAATATCAGAAAAAAAAGTTATTGAAACATGTAACTCTCTCTTTATCTTTATAATGTGTATGTTTTACATATTCTAACTCATCTTCATTTTCCTTAAAAATTATTTCCAAATGTTCAATATGATTCTTTTCTGTCTCAAGATATTTACTCAAATAAATAATCTCTTCGAACATCTTGACATTCTCATTTGAAAACATTTCTTGATTTTTTTATTAAATAATTATGATTTTTCAACCTCATAATTTCTTTATCATGCCTCCCATTAATTCTATCACATTATTTATTTTCTTCCTTCAGATGAAATTATAATTGATTTACTTCTTCTTCATAAATATCAATTAGTATTATTAATTATTTATTTCTGAAAATAAATTATTCTCACAAAAAAATTTCTTATATTTTTTAGATTCAACTTCACTATCTTCTTCATCATCATAATTATACAATCTTATTCTCATTTTGTATTTGGATAATTTTTATCCTCCACTTTGGTATAAGATTAATCTTTATCACCCAGTTTCTTCCATTATCTCCTCATCCTTATATCATCTTCATCATTATCCTATTATTTTATTCTTCGAGGATAATTAGCTACAAATTTTATAATAGACAAATATTCAAAATGTTTCCATTGATTTTTTTCCTTATAATTTCATGAACCTATTCTCACTTTTTCAGAAAACATGGTTAAAAATTCATCTAGATATTTACATATCACATTTTTAGATTCTGAGTTAGAAACATATTCTTTTAGAATATTCTTATTCTTTTTCATTATTAAAATCTATGAAGAAAATTTCACAATAGAAATTTTTTCATTTATAGATTTATCCATTTCATTTCATATGTAATGAGAGTATTATGAAAACCATTCATAGATAATGTTTTAAGATCTCTATATTCCATCAAAGAAACATTGGAATCAAACTTTTCATGAATAATTCTCAAGATCTTTTCAACTATATTATAATCATTCAATTCTTTACCATGTCATCAGATAGTTGTAACAATGTAACTCTCTCATGTAAATAAGTAACCAATAAATTCATTTTTACATATATAAAGATATTCATACATTATCCACAATGTTTGTAACATTTAATCATTCTCTTTTTTATTTCCTTCGTTAATGTTTTCCATATTATCCCAAATAACATTGGATGTGGAAACACCTTTTACTCATAAAAAACCACTTTTATAAATTGATAATACTGATGCATTCTTAGACCATCCATAATTCTCTTAATTCTTATTATCAACAGATTTAAGAGGATCATATTCATCAATAAGAAGAAATACATTTGTTTAAGATTCAAGAACATCATAACCAAGTGTCATAAGATAAGGATAAATTATATCTTTCTTGATATGGGAGTTCTTAAAATCTAAGACCAAAATCCATTTACTGTTCAGACAATTAAAATTATACAACACAAATTCTCTTCAAAATGTTAGAAATGAGTAAAGAAACGAATCCCTTTCTCTGATAAAAACTAGGATTTCCATTTCCAGATAGCATTTAACTAAGTGAGGGAGGGTTGAATTAGTTATATCTATTTATTTTATGTTTCCTTTCTTTTGAAACAACAATCAATTCTTTTTATATGTTTTTAGACATTTCTTATAACAAAATAATCAAACATCAATAAAAACACAAGAATATGAAAGGTTCACTAGTCAACAAGATATTATGCATCCTTTGTATGGTTTTAAAACAATCATGTACCAAAAAAACCACTAGAAAAGAATCATTTTTGGTAGATAAAAAAAATAGGATATTCCATTACACTTAAATATAAATATGTTCAATACAAAAGTGTGCATGCATCAAGTAGCACAAAATTATGTAATATATTTCACATAAAATGCTAAGAAACATTCATCAGATGATTCAAAACATGTTACTTTTCTTCCTGGTCATGTTTGAAAAATATAATAATTCAAAAAAATCATCACATTCTTACCCATGAGTAGGAAATAACTTCTCTAGACTACGTAATGATACCCAGTATAATTTACCAGTTTGATTCCAAGTTTGATCTCTGAGTTTGTAAATATACCTCATTCAATATACTACTGAGAGAATTTTATACTACCTTATTATTAGTCTAGAAATCCTATTTTTTGCTCCGTCTAGTATAAAAAATTAGATTATGACCTTATCTAATCTTCTTATATTGGGAAAACATCCGCTGTAATGGTTGATCCAGAAAAATATTCTTCTCTCTTAAAACATTCAGTGCTCCAACTTCTCTCACATCCATGAACATTACAAGTTCCAGGAAAGTAAAAATTACTTCACCTATTTATAGGTGTTCATAATATGGATTTTTCTGGATTCTTAACAACATCCCACCCAAACCAAATTTCCCAAAAAAAATCAATTCTCATTCAATCTCAGATATGTCTTTGACTTCTTCAATGATTCTCAACTCTTCTTGTTTCATCTCAAACCTTTATGAATCTTATCACTACTTCATCCTTATTTAGTATTTATAAAAAATATTCAATTTGATTCTAAATTTCATTCTAATTTCCCATTATTATGATTATAGAATATTATTCATTATGTTTATCTAAACAAATTTAAAATAAACATATTATTTAAAATTTTTCTTATTATTTTTATGATCTTAACCAACTGAAAACCATATGTTCATTAAAATTTTTTATATTAGAGTTTTAATCAAATGAATTTGAAAATATAGTTCTAAAAATTTTATTTCAACATCATTAGACTATGATTTCCTTTTTTTGTAAACATATTCCCACATTCTAAAGATTCATGCACTTACTCAGTAAAACTTCAGTATTATATTCATTTTTCAAATAAGATATCCCCTTGAAAACACTTTACAAAATATTAAATAAATTTCATTTTTCCTTTATTTCCTTTGATCAATGAGCATGATTCCGATAATGTTCAATGAACTTTATCAGTTTCAACATGTTTCTAAAGGACTGATATATACTTCACTATGATTATCAATGTCATGATCAGTCTGAAATCACTTAATCCATTGGATAACAAAATCATGAAAACACATCATTGTTTTTATTTTCTTATTGACTCAATATATAAGAAATAATAGTATGGATTATTTTTTTCCAGTTAACAAATTACCAACAAATAATATTGATGTGAATTTTTTTTCAACAATGTTGAATATTCTCTAACTTTCTTACCCAGAATAGTTCCAACATATCCTAGAGTTTTTAATAATTATTAGTCCAAAGAACTCTACCAAATAAATTTCCTCTGATTATTGATGGAAAAATAAGTTTTTTTATCATATTATTTGTATATTTTGGATAATTAGTATGACTGAAAATCATCATATTCATATTTTTAGGTTTCTATCAAAACATCAGAGCCTTCAAAAATTTATGTGTCTGTTGATCTCACATCAATGAAATGAGACTGGAAAAGTTTTTTACAAAATTCCTTCTTATGGAAACATCATCTTGTATCATCACATCCCCATAAATTTTGATATATTTTTAAATCCAATTCAATTTTTTCATACTTTCGTTACGAAATATTTTAACTTCATATTCTTCCAGTAAATTGTTTTATTTAAACCCATCATCAAAATGATGGGAACCACCTGTTCTCCTCTTCTAAATAATATAGATTGTATAAAAATTTTTATAAATTGCATTGTATTTATGATAAATATAATATTATAAAATAATCATCTTATTTTCATCAAATCCATTAAAAATATTATTTTCTTCCCCATTAAATTCCACATTCATTCTATACCCAAGATGATTCTGATGAGCCTTATCTTCTAGAAAACATATTTCTAGCCTTATGGACTATATTATGCATATTTTCTTTGATATTATGATTAGGATGGTGAGTTTGATTTTCAATTTTCAAATTTAGATGATTTATTTTCTTTGTGATAAGAAAATTCAACCCTATTAATGGAAACTTATTTCCACTTCCAAAAAAATAGTCATCCAACGTGGTCCCAATAGATATACATTGTAAAATATGTCCCTGCACTTTTTTGCATAAATATCCCAACAATTTTACTATTTACAACTGATAAGTAACAATTCCATCCATTTTTACTCGAGTCTCTTCCATTATGAAATCCATGTACTATTTCCCATAAAAGAGATGAAAAAATCCATCTGAATATTTTAATGTTGGTGAGAATAGTTGTCAATATAATATTTTAATGCTACTAACTCGTTGATCCTTAAAAGTATATCAAATATATCCTTCTCAACTATAATAACCTCTTATAAAATTCAATTTCATCAATTGTTATTGAACATTTTGAATAGTTAAATCCCTTTAACTATCATTTCCCAAAAGGTGTCTTTATTATCATGACATGAGGCATCATTTACACATGTAATACAATTTGGTTCACTATATGAGATGAAACTAAAAAAATGGTATGAACTAGTGTAAAAAAATACATGCATCAAATCCAAATCAATTGGAATAGTACCTTATACAATCAAGGGACCTAGTTTCTCTTTTCTTATAGCATTACCGATATGTAAAGGTTTTCAGTCCGGACCTCAAAGATAATTTCTGTCCCCATGTTGTGATGGTTACCATTGGGATGAGATATTGTTCATGAAAACATTGTGACTGAATTTATTATGAGGATGAGACCTACACGGACTATATCATCTTGTTTTTTCTTGTGGGATTATGTTATATTATAAATATCACAACCATGTGACATCACTGTATTGTTATGTAACCATTTAAATTCCCTATTCATCCATGTTTGGGACACTCATGTTTATGTCACATAATAACTTTTAAATTTCATTAAATAACTACCATTGATGAAACCCAACATATTATTATGTTGTAGGGGCTGGAAATTGATCTCATATATGGGTTATATAGTGTTTGGTTACACTATGAGTAATTATCCATTACATGATTGTTTTCAATTCTGATGTTGCCAGCTAAACTCTGGTGTATGAATGTGTTCCCTATCATATGATTCCCTAATATGTTCATTTTCACCACTATATCCTTATTCTCCAACTCTGTGTAATTTTTAATGAAAGACATCAAAACCAAAAATCAATTATCATTTCATAAACATGACACAAACATAGGTTATGTGAGATATTAATTAGCTTCCAATTCTGGAGAAAAATGGTTATGGTATGTAAAGTGATCTCCATATTCCATAACATAGACATAACCTTTTCTTAATATCAAATAAATATTTTATCCTTGATACTTAAAAAAGTATACATGGTATAATTTTTTATTACACTACTCCTCAAAGCCCTCACAAGTAAAAATAGATTGGACATTTCATAGATTACTAAATATTAGATAAAAAATTATTTTTCTGAATTTTTCATATTATAGTTGATATACTTTTCCCACATTCTTCCTTATATGAATATTTAATCAAATTTTTTATTTTGATATAGAATTTCTTTGTTTTATAAAACTTTTATTTTTAAAATTTTATATTCATTAGTTCGTTATTATCAAAAAAATCTCTGTATTGATTTTTTGACGTAAAATATCATTGATGAATTATTCATTAACAATTAATCATTTTTTATTTTGTTCACATATGTTGACCCCACCTTTAATGATTATAAAATAGAAATTAATGATGATATGGGATGGAATTGACATATTGGATCATACTGTACCATGTGGTCCTTAAAACTTTCATTTTAAATTAATTCGGGTTTAATTTTTATATAAGTTATAGAACTAATTTTTTAGAATTTGTTTCTTCTAAAAGGAAATCTAGTTTATGTGGAAATATAGTAGAAAAGATAATGATGCATGAACCCATCTAAAAATTTTAATTCCTTACCCTCATAGACTCTATTTAATTGATTTTTCAATATATATAATAGTTGATGGAGTATTTTGGTTAGTGTTTCTAAAGGGTCGTTTCTACTACACAACTCTAACAATTTGTAAGAAGTAAGGCTTTGTGAAAAGATATCATCTAAGAAATAGCTCCTCTCATATTTCTACTTCTTTGTTTCTTTGTGTTTTGTATTGAAATATATTTTAATATTTAGTTTTTTTTTCCTCTACATATTTTCTTCTTCATTGTGAAATAATTAAATATTTTACATTTGATAGGGTTCTACCCTTTCAATACCTTGTTTATGAAAATATTTTCCGTGATGAGAACTCCACCCATGGAAGAGATTTTCCCTTTTATAGTAGATCAAATTATTTTGGAACTAAAAAGTGTGCATAGGAAAAATATAAAAATTTAACACCAATTATAAGGGGATGCATTGAAAAGCACATTCAAGTTACCGTTCAACATCGCGGCCTTCGTGACGCCCCTTAGCACTGCGGCCATCACAAATCCATGTCCACCTCTGCGATCACCATAGAGTAAATAGGCGGAAGAATATATATAGTTTTGATGAAATTGATGGAAATATTCACACTACAAAGGGAACGTGATCACCTCTATGGTCCCTTGGAAATTAAATTAATCTTCTGTGAGCACCATGGAGGGAATTAATGAGCCCTCTACACTGAGGAGAGGATTAAATTCGACTCCAAAGTTATGAAAAAAATTACGCAATCCTCTTCGAATGGTAAAGCACCAGAGACATTGCAATGCGCTGTTAGAGAATCACATCACCTCCAACCTATAAATATCAGTCTTCCCTCAGACCCAAAGTATTTATACCCTATACATTCACATTCTTATCTCTTAAATTACAAATCACCCTCTAATCTGCATAGCATTGAAAAAAATGATCTCTTCTAGGTTCTTGAGCATTGTAAAATGCCTTTCCCTTAGCTCCAATACAACCCCTCTTCATACAGGGATTCCCTTCACAAATCCCATGGTCCATCTTAAAAGAATTATATCCCTAGGTATATTTTGGTATTAAAAAAACACTCAATCATTATTTTGTACCATTCATGCACATGTGGACCCCATGTTATGGCAGAATCACTGTGCTTCACGAAGTACATCACATCGCAGTCTCTCACATTACAAGGCACCCATGCTCTACAAATTCCTACTTTATGAAGGCACATGAACTTTGAGAGGTTCCCTTTATATGAATGTATACCCCACTCCTGGGCTCAGTCACTTCACTTCACGAAGTATACCCCCTTTGAGTAGTCTCTCCACTCTGTGGAGCACCAAATCTTCACAAGGTCCTTTCTTATGAACCCTTTTACTTCACAAACCCTTACCCTATATGACCCTATTGGTTTGAATGAATTGATTTCAAGGTCCCTTGGGATGTTCTTCCTATCAGGTTTCTTATCATCATGCTTCTTCACATAGTTACACTAAATAGTATCACCTCTTCGCATATCCTTGCTAACGTGGGAACCTCAATGGATCACTCTATAACCCCATGTTCATATGTTATTGTTGTCCCATACCTTCCCTATGTGTGGATGGGTATTAGTTATGTATGTCCAACTATGGAGTATTGATTCCCCATCATCTGGGAATTAGGAATTTAAACTTCCAGGCATCATCATCCTCATCACATGATGTTAATCTGTAGACTTGCCCCGTGCAATATAAATGGGGTGCCCAACATCGGATATTTTCTACGCCCAATGGTCTCCACGAGAGGTATATCATCCTCACATTGAATGAGATACTCCATGAATGGAATGACATCTATCCATAGGGAAGGGCAATCATCTTGGTGTAATCCCATTTCCATTCTTGTCAGAGGTATCATCCTTGATCCTCCTCTCTTATTCTGTTTGAAAAGGCCATAGGAGAGATGGGAAGAGGGACCTCCGATACTGCATCGTTCCCCCTTTGGAATTTATCTGCGTTAGGCCTATATCTTGGAGTATATCACTATAACCATCTTCATAGACCTCTAAACACACATAATCCCCACTCAATTCCTCACAGACGCGCCTTTCGCGACATGGTCGTCATGTTTTTGCACATTCTTGTTCCTCACACCGAGCATGACTCACATGGGCATAGAGTAAGAACCGACCAAGAAATCCTCCTTTGGACGACATAGTGTTTAATACTTTTCCTTTACCTCTAAACTATGTGGGTCTTGATCCTTGAATTTTCCATGAATGGTACGTAGGAATCCTCTGTGAGGTTCAATCCCAACACCCATTGGTCCCGACCACCGCACATCGGTCCACCCCCACCCTGCATGAAGTTAAAATGTATGCTCCTTTTTGTACTGAATTATTATAAACTATACCTATTCTAACTACATGGGTTTTGATTATTTTATTCTAGATAGGGTACATAGGTAGCCTCCCTATGGTTCCTTCTAAATCTATGGTATGTCATTGTATCCCCTTTGTTAGGATCCAACTCTCTAGTTCACCGCATGGGCATCAGAATAACTCCTAGGATGCTAACCACACATAATCCCCAGTATGTTTTCAGGTCACTGTCCATTTCGCACACACTTATTTTATGCTCCACACTGAACTATGTGGGTTTTGATCCCTATCTTCTAGGTAGGTTAAGTAGGAATCCTTCCAGAGGTTCAACCCCCAAACATTGGTAAACCATTTTATAAATCATGGGTTTTGATCCCTATCTCCTTGGAAGGGTATGTAGAAATCCTACATGAGGTTCAACCCTAATCACTGGTAAAATTTGGTACCCCTTGTGTTGGGACCTAAATCATTTGTTCATCCATTAGTGGCATTAGACCATCTCCTGGGAAGTTATCCACACATAATCTCTATCATGTTGTTGGGTCATTCACTTGTGTGTACACCCTGATTCCACGCCCCCATCTTGAAATTTGTGTACATTGATTCCCTTGAATAGGGATATGTAGGAAGCCTCCCTGAGGATCAATCCCATCACTCATGCCCCATACTGCTCTCTCTCTTGAGCCTTTTCCTTTTGGGAAGGTCATGCACCAACCTAGAGTTTCTACTTCCTCTGGGTCTCATCCATGAGTCCATCCTCACAGGACACCACCTCAAGGGTCCCATCTCCCCATCCCAAACTATGTGGACATTGATTCCCCACCATGGGGATACATAAGAATAATCTTTGATTTTAAATCACAACATCAACATCATATTTATAACGATCTCATCCCATTCATCTCATCCTCTCCATCCAACAATCCATCATTCATCCTAATTATTACCCGGGCCACCACATCTCCATGGGATCTTTCCATCTATTCATTTATCTTACCATGCATAAGCCACACCCAATCCATAACCATCCAACCAAGTGTAACCATCTTTTGATGGTAAGTTATCCATGTGTAATCCCCAAAATGTCTCTAGGACGTTCTCCATTGTTAACATTCTAATTCCATGCCTCTCCCTTCAAACTACTTAGTATTTTGTCCCTTTAATCTGCATAATATAGCTTATAAACAACCTTGATGTTCAATCCCAGCCAATTTTAAACCATGGTGCCCCCCTTCCTAGGGTGATCTTTTCTACGTATTCCCTGAGTGGTGTCCATATCATCCTTCACAGTGCGACATATCCCCTCAAGGGGACACACTATCTCAGATCTGTCATCATTGGAAATTTTGATGCACCCATCTGGTAAACCTTCCATGCGACCACCCTTAGGGATGTACCCAACTAATCCACTCCTGTCAGTGTTCTAATCAATATGATTATTCCTATCTAGATGTTAAACTCACTGAATTCTCTATGATATACATGGGAAGTTGAGGAAAACCTCAAGAACATGCCTACTGTATATAATTCCCCTCACTCGATGTGGGATGCCTCGGGATTCTATTACCTTGAAGAAGCCCTATCAAAATGCTATAAAACCCCGACACATCAGTGTTTCAATATCCAGATATGCTTGCGATGTCCAACATGACTAATCCCTTGATCGAAGGTTGATACCCTAACTTGAACCCTTGGAATTTCATGACAATAGTTGTGTAATTAACCGGTGTCCACAATGATTTGGCACTAGGATGAGTTTCATGAACAATGACTTAAACTTTAAGGGAGACCCAGACTATGTAATGAGCTCTTAAGTAGAATCCACAGATGGGAGACCATCATCCCAACATCATATTTTGATCACAGAGAAATTTTCCTAAATAAGCGTTGGATGCCACCCACCATTGGAAAGAGGGAATGTGGGGAAAAAGTGAAGAACGTCCTCAAAAGACAGATTTGAACCTTAGAGAAAGTGTTGAAAATAGAAATGGTGAACCCGGTGTAAATTTTTTTCCCTCAATGTGGAGATTCATAGAATTTGAGACATAAGTGAATAAGTGTGTCACTAGATCCACCTACCTGGTGCCAAGACATACCATGAAAATAGTGGGCCTGGCATAAAATTTACCAGATATTGGGAAATTTTAACATTGGACATACCAATCTATGATGTTGTCAGCATGGATACTTATTACCCATAATGGTAGACAAAACGATGTTGGGGAACTAGAGGTTTCTTTCCTCCTTTATGTTCTAATGGTTGAATCTCCCTACTTCACATGACCAAAGATGTTGTGTCAGAGAACCGATCAACATCCACCCACTGACATAGGGTCCAGGGCAATACCAATGTGGAAATACTCTATGGCACCATATCTTTTGTAGTGGAAACCACATCTATGGCTAATTGGTGCCCATGCCCCTATCTCACCATCTAAACTCATTCAAAGGAGGGTGATCAATGACCTTGTTTGATGATATGAGGAGGAAGGGATTATCCCAACTCATGATGTTTCTCAACAGGACCTAGTGGCTTCTACACCTTACCTTCACCGTCACCCCCATCGTCCATGCTGGGATCCACTACTACTCACTCCAACCTACAACCATTTCGAAAGCATCTCCCTAGAACTCTTTTATGACTCACTCCCTTATTCCAATGAGGTAAGGGAAGTTTAGGTCTACCCAAATATGATCCCTTCTCGAGGGTCTATAAAGGAGGCCTCCCACCATGCCACGTCACCACCACCACTTGGTCCCACAGAATAAGGATGATATGATGTATACACCAGCACCCCCATCCCCTGTCCAGTTAACCCAATGCCTATTTCAGGTGCGGGCTGAGGAGGACACCCTCCAGGGGGTGTCATCATCAATGGATACAGTGGCTCATACCACCATTGATTTGTACAATCAGTGCCCTGTTTATACTGAATATGGGAACATATACTCCTAACGTGGATCGAGGATCCAACCGCCCAATGGGTTGGTTTTGATGAATCTCTTGGTCATCGACACTAGTAGCACCCACCACGGGCTGACCAACAGTGATGAAATCCAGAACATAGGTACTCCCCCTACCACCACCAATAAGAGTGAAGGTCCTCCCTGTTCCCAAGATTAGCATGGTGGTCCTTCCTATGCCACAGTCATTCCATGTGAAGTCCCTCCTCGATGTACTGACTTCTATAATGGATGTTTCATTCACAACTGTGATCCCATGTATGGTGGTATCCCTCCTATCACAGATTTCGGAAGCGAAGGTCCCCCATTTCAAATCAACCTTCCACATGGGGGTCATCCCTATGTTCTAACCACAACTAAAAAGTTCCTCCTCATCCCAATATTCTGGGAAGCGGATGTCTACCTCACTTCATTGGCATCCAATGTGCTGGACTTCCTTCTGTTCAGTTTGACCAATACGAAGTCCCCCTCATACCGTCACTACTAAGGGAAACAAACATGGAAGTACTGCCTATGCTCCCACAAGCTCCAACATATGTCCTACCTACTCTAGCACATCCAGTGGGGATTCCCTCCGTGCCCCAGCCAGTGAACAAGGAATCCCTCCCCATGTTCCCATTAACATTTTTTTTGGATTCTCCTTGCACCCCAGCTCGCCCAGGTGGTAGACCTTTCTTCCCGAGCAATATTTCATCCAAAGGTATTCCTTGTTCTAGAAACATACCCATCCTAAAGAACCATCCTGGGTAGGAGGGCAGGTCACCGACACCAAATTAATAATAATTAGAAGTTATAGACCGCTATTAAACCCATATTCCTTTCAGATTACAAGGCCAAATGTTATTTGGTAATGGAAGCCTCACCTCGATCCTCTGTGTTGGGTGGTAGATTAGGAACAAGATGTATAATCCTCATCCTTCCAGAAATCGAGGCCCACCGGATCCCCACCTCCCTCTAAAGTTATATCTATGAGGGGGGATATTTAACCTCTTTCAGGGGCATGGACATGCAATCCTCCCTATCATCGACATGATAATTCTCTCCCTCAGTCAGAGATCATGGAGAGTTATTCTATGGAACAACAGAGGACGAGCAAAAGTATGACCCACTATCTATAACCACATCCCCTATGCGGAAAGATGTAGTTTCCAATCTTTCTTACTGAGATGTGGTGGGGTGGTTGTTGCATTTTTCAGAAGATATCCCATGATGTAGAGAATTGTCATCTCACTTATTGTATTCTCCACTATCCATTCTACCCTCTCAGTAGTCTATATAAATTTCATTACTAATCCCTCTGTTATCCCTAGTCGTTGAATGGGGAAACCAATTTTTAGAACCCATGTCTGATCTGTAGAGCTCATGGGATATCCTTACAGTGGACCATTTCCCATAGATATTTTGGTAAGTTACAGCCACAAACTTTAGTATGATGGAATCTCTTACTTAGGAGGAGGTCACATGTTTTCACCAAACCCTATGTGAGACTCCCTTCTGTCCCAATTATCGATTTCGGGCATACCCAAAGATCTAAGAACACATTGAATATACTAGCCTGCAATTCCGCCAGGACAAATTGGATGCGCTTTGTTTGTCCTAGACCCTAAGTCGCCCGGTCACCATCCGACCCTCCCGCAAAGAGTCATCCATAAAATTAATGTGCTCTGTAGAATTATTAAGGAGTCTTCCCCGATTGTTCAAATCCTTTGTTAGGGGCAATAAACATACCTTCATTTTTGTTCAATTCAGCACTAGCCCATCTTTCTAAGAAATATTTAGGATAAACCATTAGATACTTTTTGGTTAACATGGATTACCAATTAGAGGGATATAAAGATTTAGATCTCATTGATAAGAACATACCCCCTGGGGTGAAACAACTATTGGATCCATTGGGAAGGGTTACTTGACAGTAAGGAAATTTATTGGACCTTCCCCTACCTTATGAGTCATTATCCCTCAGCCCAAATCCCAATAAGGGAAAACAGCACCTTGGGGCCGTTAAATCCAATGAACCATCTATCTATGTATAAAATATGGAGGATGGCCCTAAAAGGCCATTTTTCGTCAACATCTCACGGAGCATAAAAATATGGTCAATGACCTTCTCGATGAATGTGTTGTGGAACGACGAATAGACTACGGTAATCCTTGTCAAGGTTAGCTGGGTCAGGTACACCCTACCCCCGACGAGTAGCCTCTTGGTGACATTGACCATCCAACCCACACAGACAAGGTAGTTTCTGGAATTCATGGAAAGATGGTGTGATATGCATCACCAAATCCACCCAAATTGCATGATAACCCACCTTGGGACCCAGCTCAGGTTCCCCCAGCTGCTCCACAGGTCATTCACCTAGTATTTATTTTGGAAATTCCACCAATTACTCCATGAGCCGCTGGGACTACTTATCTTGTTGAAGAAACTACCAATTCACTAGTGTTCAGGGATCCTATTCGTGATATGAATCCCCACCCAGAAGAAAATGGATGTGCTCATTGCCCACCTTGAGGATTTGGAAACTCGGCAGCTGAAGATTCCACCTGATGTCAAGCCATATCTAGAATGGGTGGATGATATGCCAACACCGCCATGTTTCAGAAATCATACCTTTTCTGTATTTAATGAGACAGGTGATCCACTGCAGCATCTGGTCCACTTCATCTCAAGGTGTGGACCCATGAAAGGAACTCCAGTATAGCAGGAAGCCTCAAAACTCGAGTGTTTCGTACAAAAATTAGATTGGCTTATGTTTCTCTGGTACAACCATCTAAACATTGGGTCAATGGCTGGATTGGAGGATTTTCATAGGCAGTTTCTTTAACTATTCAGTTCCTCTACCAGAAAGATGAGTATTGGAGACCACTTCAGGTGAAAGAAGTGGCCTGACGAGCACATCACAAACTTTTTCACTCGGTGGAAAGGCCTCGCCTACTCCCTTGATATGCCTCTAACTCAAGAACAAATACTAACAATTTATGAGGTGAATGTAAAAACTGAACAGGTCCCCTCTTTCATCACATATAATTACCCAGGGAGATTTTTAGATTTCATTGACAAAGACCAATGTCTAGAGGAAGCCTTCCAATACGCCAAGAAGACATTTTTATTGCCTCCTCTAGTTCCCACAACAAGAGCTTCTAAGGTCAATCCCGCCGCAGTAGCATAAATAGAGGCCACTGGGCAGATGCAATTACTACTAGTTGAACCACCTCCAGAGGCTTATCGAGGCCCACCACCACAGGTACAACCTTCACACAAGTAGCTCCCACCTTAGAATTGGAAGGTTCCCCTGCATAAATCACCACCACCAGTTATGAAAAGTAATAAGGTTCCACCTCTTAGACAAGCTCCTCCATCCCCTCCATAAAGACAGGCTCCTAGTACCTCCTTCCCAAATATAGGGGACTGTACCTACACATTTAATGAGGCCCAGGTCCCCAGTAATTTCCAAAGTTCCATGGAATATGAAATTCTATATCTTCTAGAATTCAAGAGGCTAGAAGAGGAAGATCTCACTGATCTCCTCAATTACTGCACCTATCACCAGATCTGGGGCACACCCTCACAAATTTATATGTGTTTAAATACTGGATCCAAGGCTAGGTAGATTAAAACACATTTAATTTAGGTACGGTCCCGACATAGGTAGCATGTTTGTTCATAAAGGATGTTGAAAACAGTGACAATGAAGGTGAGTGTTTGTGGGTTTCCAACCGGGGGTCTCAAAAATACGATGATCAGATGGTTCTTAATCCAATTGCCCATTCCCATGGTATTATATTTTCACATTTGAATCCAATTGAACCTTTAGAAATCTACATGTTTCCAATAATCACTCCTTCTACATCTACGTCTCAACCTTCATATTCCTAGAAGATAATGTATCTCTAGAATAAGTGAAAACAAAGTCCCCCTCTGATTCCATGTTCATCCCACACTCTCATCAATTTCATACCACCAAAGTTAGATAATTCCCCCAGAATTCATCTTGTGAAAGAGTGTTATTCATGTTACAACCAAGGGAATGAATTTATTAACACTTTTGGAGCGGTTAAACCCCTACATGGTTCATGAAGACAAAGACCACCAGGTGTATCCTCCAAACATCCCCAGCCAATGCCAGCGTCGACAGATCCACAGCTATATGAGTCACCAAGATGCATTGGCCAGTGCTTTCTACCAAGCTGTGTTTGTTGCCGAATCTAGAGAACATGTCCATCTTAGAGATTATCATGCACTTCATTCTCATCTTTTTTCAGCAGATCCTCGTTCACCATATTTTGTGGTACTTGGTCAGGTAGAGCCACCACAATCATGCAATGATTAGACACGTTTTGTTGTAGATCATCCTCAGTCATCAATTCCTAATCTGGTGCTCCCTCCATGAGTTTTGACTAGGGAGAAGTGGAATATTCCCTGCACCAGTTGGTCATTGGTTCATCTAGAAGGGCCCTCTATACCTCTATCTGAGAATTCTATCTTGTTATCATAAGTTTATGCTTGGCACAAAAGTATGATATCCTCAAGTGTCATTCCAGCATTACTATGAAACTCTTTATCCTTGAGGGTCTTCACTATCAGTGGATATATGTGAATCCATTCTGAGTCTTTAAGAATCCCTCTCCAGTTTGAAATAGAGGTAGCAGCTGCATAATCCTTTCATACAGAGGCAGTCAATAATGCTGAATGTCATGCCAATATCCCTTTTTATGGAGAAGATGAAGGTTCACCCATACATGGGAATATCCGCCATCTATACGTCACAAGTAGTTTCAATAGTTTGGAGGTTCTTCGATGACTCTTAGACATAGGGTCAGGGATCAACCTCATCCCGACCTAAAAACTCCAAAATTTAGGGATTTCCAAGGTTGATATGAGTCCTTATGTCCAAATAACTCAAGGATATGATATGACAGAACTGATACTGGATGGAAAGGTCCAACTGAAAACCGATTTTGGTGTCCTGGTTTCAAGTAATGGGTTCACAGTGGTTTAAGAAGTCACCACCTACAATGCATTGATGGGTATGTCATGGATTCACCTGCAAGCAGTGGTCCCTTTATCATGTCACCAATACCTTAAGTACTCCTTTAATAGTCGAGTAGATTTACTCCAAGGTGATGAATCTCCCTTTACCTCTTTTGAATCCTAATACCTGAATACTGAATACTACAAGAACAAGGATAGGGAGATTTAGGCTAATGAGGTTGAACATACAACGGCTGTGACTGACCTGGATGATGCCTACATTTTACTAATCCATTGATTCGAGGCCATGACTCTGGATTTGGGGAAACACTTTTTTGTATTTGTAATGAGGGGAAAGCACATTCCCAATTATAAGGGACGTCATAATATCACCTATTATTCCTATATTAATGAGGATTGGTTGATCCTTGAACCCCATACCCCTATAAGTTATTGGGTTTTCTGCCCCAAGGAAAATAAAATAAGGCATACATTCTTATTTCTATAGTTTGGGATAAACATTACCAAGACGGAACACCAGTATTGTTTTGATATAATAAAATGTGGAACCATGGGTTTAAGTCCAGATGGGATTGGGTTGATAGATTTCATCTTTATGGTTTTGATAGTACAAGACCTCCCTGATATAGTATCCACCACCAATCAGGTTGGCACCATTGTACCATCAGGATCTATTGAGTTGGGATAATCTCCAATGGCCGAGGTATCATCCTCTAGAATGAATATTTTAATTTAGTGTATTATACTCCAACTCTCTCAGAGGGTGTTTCCACTAGAGTTGATGAATTGGTATAGTTAAACCTCTGTAAAAAGACGGATCTGAATCCAATATTGATCAGTTCCACTATTTCTGTTTAAGAGAAACATTCATACTTGGACTTCCTAAAGTACCATCCTGATGTACATTCTTGAATTTATGATGATATTATAGTACTAGATCCTCATGTTTCCATCCACTACATCGGTCTTCCAATAAATCAACATGGGTTGATCATCCTCCCAGAAGGATGAACCCTTCTCATGGTACCATGGTCAAGGTTGTGGTTGATAAGCTCATAAAATCCAATTTCAACAAGGTGTTCTAGTACCATAGATTTTTAGCTAACATTGTGCCCAACAGGAAGAAAAAAAGATATATCATAGTTTTCATCGACTTTTGTGAACTCAATAGTCACTTTCCAAAGGATGATTTTCCCCTTCTTGTGATGGAACCGTTGATTGATTCCACCACTAGGTTTCAGGCACTCTCTTTCATGGATGGGTATTCCATGTATAACAATATTTTAATGGCCCCCCGAGGATGAATATTCTACAGATTTCAAATCACCACAAGGTACTTTCTACTACCATGTAATTCCCTTAGGTATAAGTAATGCAGGTTCCATCTATCAGCATGTCATGTATCTCATATTTAAGCTGGTCCTCAGGATATTTGTCGAGTGTTATGTTAATGATTTGGTGGTTAATTATCTCAAGCTCCAAGACCATATCAATGATCTAGAGAATGTTTTTGTTAATCTTTGATACTACCACCTGAAGATTATCCTTTTCATGTGTGCATTCAGGGTCACCTCCAGAAAGATTCCCAGCTTTGTTGTTAGATATAAAGGCATCGAGATCGATCTGGAAAAGATCATGTCCATCTGTCTGATGTCTCCTCCATGAAAATTTTTGAACCTCTGAGTCATTCAAGGCCACATATCCTATATACGCCAATTAAAAACAAATGTGTTTGGAATGTGCAAGACCTTATCACATCTCATGAAGAAAGGTTCTTATTGTCTTTGGGATAAGGAGTGTCAGATAGCTTTTGAGGAAATTATGCAGTGCCTATTGCACACTTTGATCCTGCATCAACCCATTTCTAAATTATTGCTGGTCATTTATGTGACCTCTATAGAATGATCTCTCAGCGCCCTTCTCGCCCAGAAGAATAATGAGGGAAGAAAGAAAAGATTATACTATCTCAACCATATGCACCTTGATAAAGATACATGGTATTCTTCTATCAATAAGATCGACCTTCCCATGGTATTTGCAGTGCAGAAATTATGATATTACTAGCATCACTAAGAGATATAGCTAGTGTCATGATTGGATCCAATTATGTACATTCTGAACCACCAAATGTTGGAAGGTCATCTAGCTTGGCGGGCTATGATCCTCAAGAATTTTGACATCCATTTCTTCCCCATAATGCTAACATGGGATAGGAATTGAAATAATTTATTTCCACTCATCCATCTCCCAAGGACCTGTCTCCAAATATTCATTTTCTAGATGAGGCAATACTCTTTGTAGATCATACCATCTTGTGTTGGAAAATGCACTTTGACGGTTCATCCTGAAGCCCTAATAGAATAAGAATCAGTTATCCTAGACTGAGAAGAGTGGGTTTCGATATCCTCTTCATCACACCGATGCAAGATTTTCTTCCATATTCATTCTTTTTGTCAGAAGGTTTTACTAAAAACGAGGAAGAGTACCAGGATCTCACCACTGGTCTTGAGCTGGCCCTTGAGATTGATGTTCCACACATGTAGTTTAATGGGGGATCTGAACTAGACATCAATCATATCAATAATTAATACGTCTTCAGGAAGCTATAGCTCATGCCACTATTAGGACACACATTCCAGCTGATCACCTAGTTCCCATATCTCCCATAAGTTACTCATGTCCCTTATTAACTGAATGGTTGAGCCTATGGATTGGCCAGATTGGCTTAAAATCTTGCAGATCCTAATCTATATTATTTGGTTATCCTAGGGGATCATAAGATATTCATCACTCCTATTACTCCAAACATCGATGGTATCTCACAGGTAATCCACATTACCGTCGGTTCCTCCACATCAGTGCTCCCAGGTACGTCTCACACAGTATTGAAAGTTACTCTTAACTACGAACCCAATTTATCGAGTATCTACACCATGGTAATCTCCTAGAAGATCAATCCATGAAAAAGTGAATATGATGGCAAGAAATACAGTTCACCATCCAGAGTGGTGTTAGTCTTGAGGAGATCCTCTATAGATGTAGGTTTGATGACATTCTCTTCCATTACATTCATGAAAATATGTGCATTAAGTAGGAGGTTTAGTAATATTGGGATTTCATACACCTTTTGTTCCATTTCTCTTAATGTGGTCCTCCCACTACAAAGAAAATCCCACCACTACTTGTTTCTAAAATCTATTAAAACTCATGGAGGCTTAGTAGTTTTTCTAGGATATGTACTAGTGTAGTTGAAAAACACATTCATTTCATCCCACATGATGTTAAATTACAATCTAAAAAAATTTTATGGCTTGAATCCCATCATAATGAGGTATTCAAGAATGCCTAGAACCGTTTTCTTGGGTGTAGCCAAAATTTCTCAATATTCAGTCTCTCGACCTAAGATTTATCTCGGGATTACATTGTGTGGTACCGACTAGTTTTTCCATCATTAATGTCAGTTCTATAATGGTCGCACTATGTAATCCCCCCTTGGGGTCTCCCCTTCCACACTTCTTCCTATTATGAGAAGTTAAAATAAATAGGTCTTCCAAGAACTATGCTTGCACTGATTCTCATCCTCGGGGGATATGTAGGAATTCCCAAGCTCATTCCATTAGGTCCAACCCAATGTTAGGACTCCTATGGTCTATGGTCTATAGAATCCCACTAGGAAAACATAGTGTGGTATGGACTAATTGGTCCTTATTCACATAGGGATATGTTTTGTACCCCTCATTTCTTTTCTGGGCAACCATGCCCTCAATTTAGGAATTTAATCTAGGATTCTTCCTTATATAAGTTTAGGATTACCCATGATAATTATGGGATGCTTTAACATCTCCAACAGATAGGTTTTCTCTCACATGTATGGAACTATCACCACACAACACTTTGAAAACTATATTCATATTGATTCCCATCCTCATGGGATACATAGGAACACCAAGGGATTTCTTCTCAGGTGCAGCCTAGAAATTACCATTTTCAGCCCCTTGTCCTGAGATCTATGTTGGAGGAATGTGATATGGTGCAGACTTCCTTCTATCCTCATTCATACCAAATTTATATTTACCACATCACATACCCTTTCAGAGATCTCATCCCCCTTGCATAATTACCACATGACGTTAAACTGTATGGGTCCAGAAGAACAATGTCTGGATTGATTCATGTACTAGAATGATACATAGTGACATCTCGATGTCTAGTTCCCAGATCCATCCACATTCTTGTAAAACCCTCTAATATGGTTTCCATAGCCTCTCCACCATTATGGGACTGTTCATTTCCTTCTACCTCACTATACGATGTTAAACTATGTGTATATCATCCTCATTTCTAATACATAAAAGTACAAGGTATTTTATATCCTCACCAAAGAGGTCCTTTTTGGAAGTAGGTTAATCCTTGTCCTGAACGATGCACCCACCTAATGTGTTTCCTCATAGTGGTGTAATTTTGAGAGTGTCTGACTCCTTTCGAACAACCCATCACTCCAACATACAAACATTGAATTCCCTTTATTTGTATCCTCATCCTATTTCATGCCTGAAAGAACCCCCTATTAGTATCTCTGATCGGCTTATGGCTTGCCTACTATTTGAGGATAATGTTCTGGAAGACTAAGGGATTAAATTTTGAGTCAGGCCCTGTGTTTCGAACATGGTCAGCGGTCTGTCCGGATTTTTTATCCCCATTTTAGGAAAGCACAATAGAGATATTATGATTTGAACACAATCAACAATTTTCGTTCATTGTCATGACATTCCTATAGTGTTCTAAATTTTGGGTATTGTGATTCACACTTTCTACTCCACTCTATTCAGATTTATTCTAATGATTCTGGTGATACCCTGTTCTTGCAATATAGAACGTTGGGAAAACAAAAACATAACTCCTCTGAAACCGCATTCTCCAGTTAGGACTCCCTCTTTATTCATGAAAATATATATTAGTTGTTTAAACACCAAATGCCTGAAGTCTGGTTATCACTCCTTTATTCAAGCAGAATAACGATGTGGTCAACCCTTGTCTCTCACATTAGGAACGACCCACATGGGCATACAGATTGATTTTGAGATGTTTAATGAATATTATGGGAATACAGCATACCAATATAAATAATGGAGCTCATTCCCACACCTAACATAAAGAAGAAAATATTGAATGTTCCTTTATGAGTTCACACAAATTACAATGACCAAGGATTGGCCCTTCACATAGATGGGTTGACCCCTTCAATGGTGAATCCTAGCATCTCCACTCTCTTGCTTGTATCAACTAGGATCTGATGATGCTTTCTAATCTCATACCCCTCCTCAATGGTAGTGGGGAATATTTCATCTGCCTCGATCTGGTCCCGATCCTCATCGGGTCATATAATATCCAACTCTTCAAAGGCTCGCCTAATATATTTTTCAGACTCCACCACCTGGGTCTTCAGTTGTGATACAAGACCCAATTGTGCATTATGGAAAGCAGATCACTTGTTCACTTATGCCCTCAACCATTGGAGAACATTATCAGCCTCCTAGTGTCTCTTGATATTCACTGACATCCTCCACTGCCATACCACACCAAGGACATAGTCATTTTCTAATATCTTCTCTCCCATTAAGTATCAGATGGTCATATGAGGACACTGGGAATAAACTCCTCTAGCTCATGGTTTGAACATCTAGGAATGGAGACTCCCCATCTATTTTATCTTTTGTTCTTAAGGGGTCTCCCAAATGAAGTTCTTGATCGACTTAAATGATCGGCAACAGACGACCATGCTATCTTCTACATGGGAGGTTGTCTCATCCCAGTCCTCAGGGTTGGAAGGTTCAAATGGAGGGAACACTTATAGAAACTCTTCAACAGGATCTTCATCCATTGTCTTGTCAGCTTGGTCAGGTCTCATGTCATCTGACTGATCCTCTTCATCGTATTCCACCTACTCGATTTCATGTACTGTCATTCTGACAATCCCACCTCTGATCTGGAGCACTGTTTCTTGGTCCGTTTGGGCATCCGCTTCCATGAACATTGACCTTCCCCTAGTAATGGAAGCTCTATGAGCCCTAAACATCTTCTCAGATACGGAGCATGCCATTTGATGAACTGTCCATGTGAGAATACGCAGACATTAGTTTTCCTGATTCAATGGATGATAGTTACAAATTCTATGAATAAGTCTTACAAAGATCAAATAGTCAGTGTATCATGTGAGGTGTTATAGTCGGAATCCCCAGGAATGTACCCACATATATGTTTGGGAAATATGAAGACTATGTGATAACTACCATGGGTGTTGCATCCCTGTTATATGCAGTAATCACGGTTGTCGTAGGTGCAGATCCCGAAGCTGCATCTATTATTGTGAGAGATTAGGTTTTGTATACAAGACCCTCCTTCACATGTTAAATGATAGTTGAGAAGGCCTAAGTGACATGAATGAGGATCACAAGAAAATGTTTTATTGTTTAACTCACGAGCCTCTGGAAACTCTTCCAACTCCATGTTTTTAAACTCGCCTTCCTATAGAGGGATTTCTTTACAACCCTCCTCCCCCTGAAGGAATCTTTTGATTATTCTAAAAGGGGGAATAAATCCATCAATTTAGAAGAAAATAATTGTGAAGGGACTATTCGATTGAGTAGAACCTTCACCTGATTTGTAATTGTATGCAGACCACCATGAAAGTGGACAAATTCCCCAAGCTCAGTGATTTATTGTTCCCCTTCCACCTGAGATACCATAGTGCCGACCCTGGAAAGAATAATCCCTAAAAATACCTCCCATGATAGTTTAGATTATTCCACATCTGGGAAGGACTAAGGAATTACCTGTTAAAATCCAAGATGTCTTAGGCATCTAGGAAAAGGGCATCCTCAGGCATCACAATATTGTGTAGCCTCTTCCCCAAAGCCTGAGTGGGTATCCTATGAAACCCCCTGGGTGGCCTCCCCTCTTATTAATTTTCGTTTCTAGGTCCTCTACTACCACCTTCATCTCAATCAGTGTAGGTCTCACCGCTACTGAAGCCCCTCCACCGCAGGATGTTCTTGGAACCTTCCATCCCCAACCATGAAGTTTAAGAGGAACCTTATAACAAGCTTGGATAGTCCCCTACATCAACATCTCCCCTGGGTAGGTTTCCTCCAAGCACTTGAAATAATCATTCACCATCCCATAGATAGTTTTGGGTGGAGGTAGCTTGTTTTGCATCTTCCCATCCTCCTGTGTGAATATGATTCACATATACCTCATCACTTATGTATGGTCCTCGTGGATTACTCCCAAGATGACCTACAGTGTCAGCCTCTTCATTCACTGAAACATCCTCGCAAAGGGGTGTGGGTGTATGTCTCACAGAGAGGCTCACCGACAACCAATTCTTGCAGTACTCCATCCATAAAGGCCAGTATGTAGGACCAATGGTCCTCTATACCCTGTACATCATCATTGAACACACCTGTTGGAAATAGGAATGGATGGAACATGAACTCAACTGCCTTCCAAACTCAGTTCCACACTAGCGGTAATGTCACCATTTTTCAGAAACTCCCCATCACATTTTGAATAGCCGGTTAGAATTCCAACCCTTGAGGTGAAATGTGATTTCGGTATTCATAAACACCCATATGTGCCGATATCCACCCATACAGAAGATGGAGCGCCCTTCACACCCTATGTGGATTCTTCCCTTCATTGATATACTAAAATACATTGGACACATTAGCCAGCACTAGGATCCCTATATTGATCAGTTCCACCATCACCAACACAGACTCCATGATTAAAGTGATTGGCCACATTCCCATGTTTGTATCCCTTATTGGTAGTATCCAACCACAAATGAGTACCGAGATGAACGCAGCAAACCTAAACATCGGTTGAAGCTCGATGCTAGTGTAATGTCTCTATTCTGAGTGCTGTCCAAAGGTGCCCCGTACCTAGTTGGTCACCTGACCTCAAGCACATTTCCCAAAATGATAGAGGCTTCCGACTAGAAGCGTGGGACAAGGTATGATAATGAGGAAACTATTCCCTCACTATGAGAGTATACATAGAGTAATAACAAATAGTAAAAGCAGTAATACCATACAATATAAGTAAAAAGCGGAAGATAGATATAAAATAAGCAACTGGAGAACATATATAAATGATTCATGTCACATTTGTCTAGGGATGTAGCCAAAAATTTCAAAATACTGGAAATAAAATACTAAACCAATGTATAGGAAAAAGGTAAACTCCAATAGAATCCCAAGCCTCATCTTGGTCTCCTTCTCTCCAACTCTAATAGAAATCAAGTACCAGATAAATAAGGGCACATGCCCTTATCCGTACCTGAAACCATCAAATCTATTTGGGACCAAAAGAATTACCTAGAAAGGGTGTGATACAAATCCTAGTAGGAAACAACAAAAATATCTATACATATCTGTTAGTGAATTCATATATATAGAATTTAATATGCACAAATGATGCAATAAACTAGGAAGTACTCAAAAGTAAACAATCATACAGTTTCCAATTATATTCATTTACATTTTTTAATTATTCAAACCATTGAATAATGAAATATTGGGATCTAGATGAAGCTATATATCCCCTATGTAATAGAAAAATATATGCATCAAAAGACCATCTGACAATCAATAAGATCAAGTCCAAGCTTGTGTTTGTGATTTCCAGGCTTGTCACATTCACCAAACATTCAAAATAAACCCTCTCGAAATGTTATCACATTCATACCTATCTGGTTTAACATATCATCAATTCAATAAATAATGACCCACTATGAATGCTCACATAGTCTAACCACTTGGGTCCCATATATCACTAATCATTAACAAATGACCACTTGGGTAGCTCTCATAGTAAATAAGCCGTGGTCTTCATAGAAACTATAGATTATATGGACCACCTATAATCTCACACATCCTATTCCCTAAGGTCCAAAATTCATATAATAATGGCTCTTTGGGAAGATCTCACGATCTGACCTCTCTGGTCAATGAAAACCCGACAACTCTCACAGTCAATACCTCTAGGTCAACATAACTACAAATCATTCATAAATGACCCTACCTTGGGAATATATAATATAAAAATTATCCTTTTTCATACTTTCACAATGGGAATCACATTCATCTAAAATAAAAATTAACTACATCCTAACAACATGAGGCATGGAAAATAAAGCAAGCCAAATAGGAATTCTAGACCAAACAGACATAATCATGAAAACATGGGAAATGAACCCATAATCGAGCATACAACTATATGCATAATTCAAGACCCTTTCTAAAAAAACACAATAACAGGTCTTATGCAGGGTTTAATTACAAAACATGCAACACCCTATACATGGTTATTCGACACTTTTAGCATTTATAATTCAAAAACAACTAAAGAAAGGCAAGCACCACCTACCTTGACGTCGATAGAACACTATAGTTGAACGTCGGACCATGAATCAGTCTAGATAGTCATAGATATACAAAATGGCTAAAATTTTAAAACTTGAATAACCCACAAGTGATGAGGAATCAAGATGATTCGTTTTATTGAAAGAGAGAACACACTAGTGGGAATCCAATGCACCTAGTAGTGTCTGAATAAAAGCATAGACCAAGGAATGGGAGGAGATCTATGATCTTAGGCCATATGTCACTCTCTTGTATGAGACATGGGAAGAAGAAGAGTGATTTATAAATGGGATGGATTCCTTCTCCAATATATCAATTAAAAAGGAAATTACATTGTGTGTTCATTTAATGTACATTTGGTGTACTTACCTCAACGATCCCCCACTTTAGGCGCTCTTCTATATCACCTACACGGACCTATACTCAGCCGTTACATGGCTACTAAACTGCTACATATTGCAACCAGGTAAATAGAGTGTACTCTTTGGCACATGGTGTGTACATAGATAATTTCCCCATTCATCCATTTTCCACAAAAACAACCCAAAATAAAGATCCATACTAGAAATGATGATCTGGGTTCTTAAAAACATCCCCCCTTAAAGAAAGTTTTCTTCAAATTTCTCATCCAATGATGGAAAAGAGGAATATTCAAAAAAAAATTGGCCACTGTGAACATACGTCTTCCTCCCTCTCCCATGTCTCGTCTTGTACTCGGTAGTGCTACCATAAACCCCATACAAGTGAAACATACCAGTTACGCAGAACCTTTGTGCTATGATCCACTATACAAATAGGGTGATCCTAGAAGGATGAATCCACGTTTGAGTCAACCTCCTTGAGTTGGAAAACATGAGAAGGGTCCAAAATGTAACGTCGTAGCTGAGAAACATGAAATAAATCCTCTATAGCCCGATACCTCTGACGTAACTTCAACCGATAAGAAACCAACCTGAATATCTCCTAAACCTCAAACGGTCTAACATATCTTAGTGAAAGCATCCCATGTCTCATGATCCTCTTGTGTCCCAACCTCAGTGTGACGCATTAGAAAGCATGATCTCCAACCTCAAACTCCATAGGTCATCTCCTTTGATCAACATAAAATTTATTCTAAGACATTAAAGTATCCATCCTCTTCCTAATCAAATCCAATTTCTCTATGGTCTCCTATACAAGATGAGGTCCCAAAATAGATGCATATCTACCCTCCAGCCAACATAGGGGTGATCGGAATGGGCTACTGTACAAAGCCTCATAAGTTTCCATCTGAATCATTGATTTAAATTTATAATTGTTGGAAAACTCCACTAGGGGTATGTGTCTCTCCCAAGAGCCCAAAAAATTCTAGGAAGCATGCTTGATGCATTTTTCTAAAACCCGTGTCATGTGCTTGGATTATCCATCTATCTAGGGATGGTAAGTTGTAATTAGACGTACTTTTGTACCCAAGGAACTCTGTAGTCCCTATAAGACACAATAAGTAAACCGGGCTTCCATGTCTTAAACATTATAGTGTGGAACCCCATTAAAACATACAATCTTTCAGATGTACAACCTTCCAATTTCATCATCACTGATGGTCTCCTTGATCTACAAAAAGTGTGAAACCTTAATGAGTTATTCAACAACAAACCAAACTGCATCATTACCTCATGGAGACCATGGTAAAACTGTCATGAAATCCATCGCGACAAAATTCCACTTCCAATTGGGAATGGGTCACTACTGTAAAAGTCCATTCATTCACTAATGATCCTCCTTCAACTACTGAAAGGTTTAGCATCACATAAAAAACCAATGACATCCCTCTTAATACATGGCCACAAATATTGACGGTGTAGATCTTGATACATCTCTGTGACACCAGGATGATCTTCCCAAACTAAGGAATTAAAATCTCACATCAACTCCTTGCATATGTTTGCTGACACCAATACGTTCCCATGAAAACGCAAGATCTCATCATCTCTTACGGTCCACCCAAGAGTTGGGTTATCTCCTAACACACTCTCCTATAAGACTATGCCTTCATAAGCTAATATATTCTACATTCAAACTCAATCCAGAAGAGTAGAGTTAACAACTACAGAAGAAAGAAGCATCTTCCATTATCTTTCATGCACCTCCAAATGCATCTCAGAGAACAGATCCATAAGAATCGAAACACTACGGGCCTCATAAACTACATGTATCTAAGTCCACTTGCTTAATGCGTCAACCAATGCATTTCCTCTCCTAGGTGTATAGGAAAGCTCAAAGTCAAAAGACAAAATTTACTCAACCCACCATCACTATCTCAAATACAGATCACGTTGCCTAAATATATAATTGAGACTTTTTGTCCTATGTATACCACATAATTCTCTCCCAAAAGATAATGCCTCAAACTGCATAAATCATGTACAACTATAGCCAACTCAAGAACATGTGTTAGGTAGTTCCTCTTATGTGTCCTCAACTGTCGAGACCCGTACGCAACAACTCCTTCCCCCTATATAAGCACTCCTCCCATCTAGATACCTGATGTGTTATAGTAAATAATGTAACTCTAGCCCAATTATGGAAAAATAAGTATTGTTTCTGATTTCATTCTTCCTTTCAGCTCCTAAAAGGTTGAATCATAGTAATTTGTTCACAAGTACACTGCACCCTTATTAGTTAGGCACATTAGTGGAACTGATATGAGTTAAAAGTACTGTATAAAGAACCAGAAGAAAACATCCATCCCCCAAAAAAGGTACCTAAAATATGTTCTTAATATACTCCTAGGAAACTATTTATCTGACTTTATATGGGTCTACTGATACTCTTGTCTTTGAGATAGCATGAACCAATAATTTAATATGGTCCATCCAAAAGTTTCATTTTGAGTTCATAACATATAACTGATGCTCTCTAAGTGTACACAATATAATCTCAAGACGGGTAGCATGGTTGTGTAGAGGGTGAGATTACCCCACGTTATCGTCCAAGAAGACTACCACAACAGAGTCAATGTATGGATGGAACACTTGGTTTATCAGTTCCATGAAATATTTTGGCTTGTTTGTGAGACTGAACAACATAACCAAATACTTGTATAGACCATATCTACTCCGAAAGGCTATAAAAGGAATATCTAATGGTCTAACACAGAACTAATGACAACCAGATCTCAAGTAAATCTTCATGAATACATGGGATCCATGAATCTTATAAAAGATAGAATCAATCCTTGATAATGTATATATGTTCTTGAAATTCAATTGGTTCAGCTTAAACTAATCCACAAAATGTTTAATGGTACCATCAACTTCCTTAGAAAAAAGGACAGGTGAACCCCTAGAGGAAGTAAATTTTTGGATGAAATCCTTTGCCTACAACTCCTCTAACAACATCTTCTGGTCTTGTAACTTTTCTGTTTCCATCCTATATAGGGGAATGGACATGAGTTCCACTCCTAGAATGAGCTCAATAGTGAATTATGCCACTCACACTATAGGTAAACCTAAAATTTAATCTATAAATGAATCGCTAAAATAATCCACCACTGGAGGAAATTCCATATATGAATTTCCCAGGTCATCTAGATATAAACTAGAAATTTGGGATGTGATTCTTCCTAACCCATGATGCTCGGGTCCAACTCTGCTCGTCGGGACATACCATTCTCTCTAGTGAAGAAAATACCAACCCTCTAGTGATGTGAAACTCACCCTATGATAATAGAAGTCAAAAAAGGCATAGAAAGAGACCAATCAGTAAATTTCGAGAATGACATCGAATCCTGTCATCTCTAGGAAATAGAGGTCCCATAAGAAGTGACACACGCCAACCTCAAGAGGTCACTCTTTGCATTGACATACACTAGTCATCCAAATCCCCAACGTAGTTTCTAGCATTATTATATCCCCATAAGTAATGATATAGAGCCCAAATCTCTCCACAACAGTAAAATATTTAACACTATGGTAAGACCCAATATCAAAAGAAGATGAAAAAAATACTAGGGTAACTATAATCATATGTCTAACTATATAGGGTCTAGGATCCAGATCTTGCTGGGTGTAGTCCACTGAAAATGTCTAACCAGTACTTCAGGGCTATGACCCTGCCTAACTACCTGGAGCCGATCATCCATACTATCACTAAAAACCTATCAATGGGATACCACATCCATGACCTCCTCCTTGACCTGAATAACCTAACGAAATCTAGTTCCCTTACTGACGAGAAAAGGGTGGTCCTTCTCCTGAATGTGGAGTTGTAACAGAACCCCTATCATCCACTGCTGGTGAGGTCATCCAGAAAATATGATTAAGATGGCACATCTTGTTGCAATATTAACACTCAACTAGGTCCTTATAGAAATACAATATTGTATTCCTACTATCCCCGCACTACTAGCATACAACCTAGATAATAGAAGAAAAATCATGTGAAATCTCCCTACAGCACTTCCTACTATCTATAGAAGGAGTACCAAACCGGGATGTTGAAATTTCCTAGTTCACATCTCCCAAATCCACCAGATTGCACTCGATAATAACCACATGGTTCACTATAGTTGTCACTGGAGTCATCCTGAAAAAAACTCACCTTTGATAGTATGTCATACCGAAGACTATCTTCAGACCTCCTAGCAAAAGATAACTCAACACCTCCTAAAACAAGTGTGAAGTGATGAAGCTATGTGAAATTATAAGAGTAATCCATCCCTGATAGAGTGCACTGCTCTAAATGCATAAGCTCTCGGGCTCGATTGGCCCTCAACGTATTGGGGTAGAAGGGATCATAGAAGATCCTCTAAAACTCTTCCCAAGACATATCCCGATTAATTCCAACCTTTTAGAGAACATCCCACCATCTAGTGGTGGTATCACATATCATCTACATTGTTAGCTTCACACTCCCCTCCAGAGGTGTCTCTAGATGACCAATGATACTATGAATGGCCTCCAACCATGTTTCTACTCATGTGATCCTCCATACCTTGAAAATCTTGAAGGATGCTACTGTTAGAACACCTGCATCAACTCTTCCACAGACGGGGCATGGTGTGGTGTTCCCTGAAAGTTTTGTAACATCCTCAAAAATCTTTTACGAAACTATGTATCAGCACCTGTGTCTGTCAAAAATCTGGTGCCAAAACGGTAATGATTGGAGGATCTATTGTTATTCCTTAATATACCATTCCCAATGTTTGATAATTTCCAAGTATTTTTCTTAAAACTAAAGGTAGTATGGGTTTCATGACCCTACAAGTGCATGTTCAAACCTTAGTTCAAGACTATAAAGGAAAATAACATAGAAGTGTAAGAAATGAATAGGAGAATAAACATTCATGTTTTACAGAACAAGGTTACATGGCATGTATAACCCATACACAATTTGTTCCCATATGCTTTTAACATGGTGCATTTCTCTTCCAAACCTAGTCATGTAACACCCATACACACGGTGTGTTACTCCTAAGAAATAGAGTTTAATTGAATTTCCCAACCCACCCAAGTACTTGTACACGACTAAAACTACATAGTTCCCTCCTGTGTAACACTATACAATGTGTTCACCCTAGAAATGGTGTGTATTGCTTACGTTCAAACCACCTGTGTCATTATTCACATGTCTAGAAACATAGTTGACTCTATATAGAATTAATAAATGAGACATGAGGTTTACAATCTATTTGTCATCCACCCATTTCATTGGTCACACTTCCGAATACACGATTCTCTACAATAGAGCATGTACAATCTAGACACAACGAGTTCTACAAAAAGCTTTCCAACCCCATGTCTCTTCTCACACGTTCAGTCACACAGTCAAGCACTAAAACATGTGTACACCTAGTACACAGTTCCTACTTAAGAAAAGTTGTTTCTTCCATAACAGTAGAACACATGGCATGTTTTCATTACACCACACACCGTGTTGTCTCAGTTTCTAGACTGTTGGCCTCCAAAACTTAAACAAAACCATTACAAACATAAAATTCTGTTAGAGTTATGAAACATTCCACCCCATGGGAGCCCATATATCCCAAGAATCAAAGTTTGAAATCATTTTCTACATCATAACAAGAAAAAATTCAATTAAATTTCCAACATGATCCACCTAATTCTGATCCAATAGGGCCCATAACATATCAAAGACCAAAGTTTAGAGTCCAACCAAATAATCTTTACATATTCTAGTAACCTATAAAAATAAAAAATATTCTACCATAACATTTATCACAGTAGTAGGAAAATCTAGCACAACATCTGCCACAAAAACATGCTATCAGTAATGCACCAAAAATGGAATGAAAAGAATGTATGACATGTGATATATAGATAGTTACTATATAATGCATGAGATGTAATGCCCACATCATACCAGGTTGCAAAAAAATATAACCTCAATAATATCAACAATTACAATAGAAAACTTGTGAATCGCCGAGCGGTGTAATAAAATCTACTCTAACAATTTAATAAATACAAAAATTTCAATATTCAAGGTGACATGGCTTTTCCATGTACACGGGTTTGCAACACCCAGGAATAGCTTATTACCAGCTTCCTATTATTTTCAATCCCTACCTATAGGCTCTAAAATGTAAGAAAAAGTGGAAAAGAAACTCCCCTGATAACACTTTGTAACGTCTCATATCCAAGTGCCACACAATGGTGCCCCATACCCGGTTAGTCACATGACCTCAAGTGAATTTCCCCAAATTCTAAAGGCTGAAACTAATAGCAATGGCCAAGGTCTGATAATGGAAAAACTATACCTTCATTGGCAGAGTATACGTAGTGAAATAAAAAATAGTAAAAGTAGTAATACCATACAACAGAAGTAAACAGTGGAAGACTGATAGAAAATAATCAACCTGAGCACATATTTAAATGATGCATGTCACATATGTATAAAAAAGAATCCAAACAAGAAAAAATGATGGAAATACAATACTAAACCAAAGTATAGAAAAATAGTAATCTCCAATAGCATCATAAGCCTCGGCTTTGTCACATGTTCTCTAGCTCCAACAACAATCAACTACCTGATGAAGAAGGGTGCTTTCCATTATCTATACATGCAACCATATAATCTGTTTGGGATCAAAAGCATGACCCAAATAGGGTGTGAGATGAATCCCAGTAGGAAATCACTAAAATATATATTCCTAACTTTTACTGAATTTATATAGCAGGTAATATGCAGAAATGAAGCAATAAACATGGAAGTAATAAAAAGTAAACAATCCTATAGTTTTAAATTACCATCATATACATTTATTAATTATTCAAACCATTTAATAATGAAATCTCAGGATCAAGCCTAATCTTTGTATCCCTTATGTAATAGATAAATATATGTCTCTAAAGACCATCCAATGAACAAGGAGACTGAGTCTAAGAATGTTCTTGGGAATGGAAGGCCTGTTATATTCACCAAACATTAAAAAGAAACCCTATTGGAATGCTATAGTATAAAAACCTCTTTGGATTAAGATATCATAGATTTAACGAATAATTACCTTTTGTGAAAGCTCACACAGTCTAACCCCTTTGGTCCCACGTAACACTAATCAGTTACAAAAAAACACTTGGGTTGCTCACACGGTCGATACCTCTTGGTCTACATAGCGACAATAAATTATAATGCCCACCTTGCCTCTCCAACATTATATGCCTTAAAGTCCAAAATTCATTTAATAATGACCCTCTAGGTAGATCTCACGGTCCAACCCCTCTGTGATATGACCACTTGGAAGCTCTCACAGTCAATACCTACTGGTCAGCATAACTAAAAAATATATATAAATGACCCTACCTTGGGAAGCTCTCATAGTAAAATTTCCCTTGGTCGTACTTTCAAAATGTGAATCACAAGCATCTTAAATAAACAGTAACTTCATCCAAACTACATGAGGAATGGAAATTAAATAAATCCAAATAGGCATTCTAGACCAAGAAGCTATAATCAATCAAACATGGAAAACACACCCATAATCAAGGCATAAAACCTTACGCATAATCAATTACCTTTTCATAAAAAACACACAATAACAGGTCTTAAACACTATTAAATTACAAAACACGCAATACTGTAAACATGTTTATTCAGAACAATTAGCATATATAATCCAAAAACAACAAGATAATGTCACAAACCCCCAACCTCGATGTGGGTATATCACATTAGTTGAACTTCAGCCCTTGCATCGACCTAGATCATGATAGATCTACAAAAAGGATAAAATCGTTCAACCTTGAATAACCCACAAGAGAGGAGAAATTAAGAAGAGGGGCTCCTGGTAATGTATGAACTCACCAATGGGAATCCAACACACCTATAGATGTCTAAATCAGAGAACGAATGGAGGAATGGGTGATTCCTTAAGATCTTCGGCCATATGTTACTCCCTTGTATGAGACAAAAGAAGAAGAAGAATGATCTGTAAATGAGATGCGGCCCCAATCTAATGTATCAATTAAAAATAAAAGTACAAGGTGAGTCCATTTAATTTAAATGACATGTTCTAGCCTCAATCAGTCCCTACATTAGGTTTTCTTCAAGGTCACCTACACGGCCATGAACTCAACCATTACATGGCCAGATATATGGGTACATGCGGAAATTGGGTAAAAAACATGTACTCTTATGTAAATGATGTGTACCTAGAAAATTTCCCGATTCTTCCTTTTTCCTAAACAACCTCCTGAAATAAAGATCCATTCTTGAAATGAAGATCCAGGTTCTTACAGATGACACTAAACCCCATGTATTCCATTGGATTTTCTCCATGAGTCTCTAGTATGAGTTCTCTTTGTTGCACTAGACCCCCTTTGGGAATGTGGGTGGCCTTAAAGTAAACATCCCATCTAAGGGGGAATTACAGAACCACCTAAACTACAACTTGAAGTGGACATCCCTACATTACTAATTTTCCTCTCTTGGAACCAGGTCTATCAATATCATTACCAGCATCGTCATTTGCTTCGAGTGCTCCCATGTATTCACGATAGGGAGGAACTCATCATAATTTACCCCCAATATCAAAATCACTGAGATTTTTTGAAGGTCCTAATAGATGATATCGACCTCTCCATGGTTAATATGAAATATGTTGGCCCTTGATGACCACCCTCTCAACAAATCTAGAATCAGTTGCTTTGGCGGGTAGATATGGAATTGGGGGGCCCATTCCACCTCATACAGGCCCACTCAGCTCAGCTCCTCCCTAAACTCTTTACAGGAGGAACATACCCATTAATCCCATTTCCATACATCTTTGAAATTCAACCTTGGCATAGGTCCCACTCATTGCTCCACCCCTACACTAGGTTCTGCAAAGCCACCTTCAAAATGGTATAGTGCTATGGGGGAGATACCGATAACTGCAACACATTTCCGTCATTTTTGTTAAGATGGTTATACAAGAAGTTGGAATTTTTGGGTGTATGATCCTCCCATATGACCGTCAACCACCATGAACCATTGGCACCATCACGACATACTCCTAAAGCAACAGAATATAGGTTACCTTCTTTCTTCAAGAATGAGAACATCATCCCTCATACCAAATTCATATAGATGTTGTCTTTTTCAAAAAGGTAAGATCTTATGGCTATCCGACAACATCTCCAGTAGAGATTCGTGGATAGAATGGCTTCGCACACTTTCCTCACTGTCAAGGTTATCCATCAACTATTCTCTCTAGGAAGCATCCTTAAAGACCCCCATGTTAGCTTCTTATTGAGTGATTCAATCCCAAATAATAGAATTTCTTTATTCTGGATCGCAGAGCTTGATTGCAGAGCTCGATCACATAGTCTGGTCATGGATCCCTACCACAGTTCTCACATGCTCAAGCTGAAGAGTGCACAATCGCAAAGTCTGAAGACTTTTTGTGCACCACAGAGAAAAAAGGTTCGGATTCACAATGATCGGTCATAAAGCATTCAGAGATTCATGAATCGAGAGCCAATCCCTAAAATCATGGAGATAATTAAGTAAAAAAGAGTTGTTGTCCTCCCCTATTTATATGTAACGAACTTTGAGTTTTTTTCATTCACCTGGCTGCGGAGAGCTTTCATTCATTATCAACCCACACATCACCTATCTGTATCATGACCCAACATCATGATATTTCATTATGATTAAACTAATTTTTTTTGTGATCTACCCTTAGAATTTTTCGCTTTTTTTCTCCTCAGCTCTATGTATGAGGAGGGAATTTTTTGGTTCAAAAATACGTGCATATGAAAAATATGTATAGATCACACCAATGATAAGGGGATATATAGAGATGAACATTCATGGTGCCCTTCAGCACCGCAGCCTTCGTGAAGACCCTCATCACAACTACCATCCCAAAGCCACAACCACCTCTACGATCACTGCAGATTAAAGAGTTGGAGGACTATGTGGTAATGATACAATTGAGAAAAATATTTTCACAATAGAGGGAACACGATCACCACTTTGATCCCTTGGAAATTTATGAAGGACTCCATGATCATTGTAGAGGGAATGAAGGAGGCCTTTTCACTGAGGAGGGAATGACATTTAACATAGCAGTTTTGAAAAACCTGATGCAATATGCTTCAGATGGAAAAATGTAAGCGGCTTCGCAACATGCTATCAGAGCTTCACACTAACTCTCACCTAAAAATATTGGTCTTCCCTCAGACAAAAAGGATAGATTTCCCATCCTTTCCCATTATTAGTTCTCAAATAGTGAATCACCCTGTGATCTTAGAAGCATTGGAAAAAATAAGCTCTTTAGTGTACTTGATCATTGTTAAAGTTCATTCCCTTAGCATAAATACCTCCCCTCTTCAAGCAAGGATGCCCGTCACAAAGCCCATGAGTCATCATAAAAGAAGGATCTCCCTAGGGTAACATGGATCATTTCAAATCAATCATGATTCATAATGTACCTTCTGACATAGATGGATCCCATGTTAAGGCAGGATCATGGTGCTTTGTGAAGTACATCACTTCTTAGTGTTTCACGTTGCAATGATCCTATTCTTTGTGAAGTCCTACTCCGTGATGGAACTTACACTTCACAAAGATCCATTTATATGCATGTATACCCCACGCCTAGGCTACTCCACTCCACATCGCTGTGAATACCCCCTCACCGAGTCTCTCTACTTTGCGGAGCCCCAGAGCTTCGCGAGGTCCTATCCTATGAATTGCTTTGCATCAAAAACCCTTCTCCCATAAGTCCCTCCATGTTTTTACAAATTTATTTCAATGTCCCTTGGGTTCTGCTTCATATTGTGTTTCTTAGACTCATGCTTCTTCGCATAGGCACGCTAATAGCTATTGATTATTCACAGAGTCATGCTAACGTGATCCCCTCAATAGATCACTCCATAACCCCATCTCCATATGGGATTTCAGATTCCTTACCATCCCCATGTGTGTGTGGGTATCAGCTATTTATGTCCAAGGGGTGAGAAGTGAATCATCATCGTCTAAGCTACAGAATTTTAAACTTCCAAGGATCATCGTCCTCATCACATGGCGTTAAATTATAGCCTAACCCCACACAATATACATGGGGTTCCCCGCCTGAGACATTTTCTATGCCAATTGGTCTCTATGAAAGTGAGATATTCCCCAAATGGAATGAGATTCTCCTTTCGTGGAACAACTTTTTTCCTTGGGGAATGGAAACCATCATGGTGTATGCCCCAAGCCTTTTATGTGGGAGTTAGAATCCTTGCTTCTCCTATCTTCTTCCATTCGCAAAGGCCAGAGGATAGATGGTAAAGGAGACCTCTGATACCGCATCCCTCTCCCTTTTGGATTTATCACCATCAGGACTCCATCCTAGAGTAAGACTCAATCGCCATGTCCCTAGGCCACAAACCACTTGTATGAACCACTCTATTCCTAATGGATTCACGTTTCATGAAGTGATTGTCAAGTCTTTGTTTCCCCTAATTTATCACACTAAGCATGACACACATGGGCTTAGATCAAGCACTAACCATGGAATCCTCCCAAACATTCCATGGAATGTAAGCCCCATACGTTTCCTCCAAATTACGTAGAATTTGATCCTTGCATTTTCCAAGCCAGATCCATAGGATTCCTCTCTAAGCTCCAATACGAACACCCATCGGTTCCAACCACTTCACATCAGTCCTCCCCCATCCTACATGACGTTAAATTGTATGTCCATTTTGGTCCTACATGACACTAAATTGTACCTCTTAAAACAATGTGGGTTTTGATTCTTATCTTATAGATAGGGTACATAGGAATCCTCTCAGAGGTTCAATACCAACCTATGGTAAGTTGTATTATCCCTTTTGTTGGGATATAACTCTATAGTCCCCCTGGGAATCAGACCAAATCATAGGCTGCTAACCACGTATAATCCCGATCATGTTTTCTGGTCGTTGTCCATTGTTCACTCCCCAATTTTATGCCCCAACTTAACTAATCGGGTATTAATCCCTCTCTCATTGGAAGGGTATGTAGGAAGCCTCCCTAAAGATAAACCATTAAATATTGGTAATAATATTTGAACTATGTCATTTTTGATCCCTGTCTCCTAGGTAGGATACATAAGAAGCCCCCCTAAGGTTCAACCCAAAATACTAGAAAACATTGGTGCCCCTTTGTTGGGACCTATATCCTTAGTCTGTCCCTTAGTGTAGTCAGACCATCTCTTAGCCTTCTAACCATGCATAATCCCTAGAATGTCTTTAGTTCGTTATCCCTGGTGTATACCCCTATTCCATACCCCCATCCCAAACTATGTAGAATTTGATTCGCTACCACAGGGACTTGTAGGAAGCCTCCCTAAGGTTCAAACGCATCACTCACGTCCCATCCTGGTCTCTCCATCAATCATTTGTGTTTTGGTAAGGTCATTCCCAAACCTAGATATTCAACTTCCTCAGGGTCTCATCCATGCGTCCATCCTCACGAGATGCCTCCTCATGTGCCCCATAACCCCATCAGAAACTATGTGTTCATTGATTCCCCATTAGGGGGATACGTAGTAAGCCTCTTAAAGGTTCAAGCCCAACATCACTATCATCTTTAGGATGGTCCCATCCCATTCCTCTCGTACACTTCATCCAACTATCCATCATCCATCCTGATTCTTACCTAGGTCACCACATCCAGGTGAGATCATGACATCCATTTAGGGAGTTACCCATGCATAATCCCCACACAATCCATAATCATCCAACAAAAAGTGGCCCTCATATTAATGGATAATATCCATGAAAATATCCCTAGCATGTCTCTAGGTCATTTTCCTTTGTGAATATCTGAATTCCATTCCTCAATATTCGAAATATGTGGGGATTAATCCCTATCGTCTACAAAGGGTACATAGGAAACCTCCATGAGGTTCAATCCCATCCAATGGTAATCCTTGGTGTCCCCCTTCATTGGGTGCACTTTCTTTGGTCTTCCCTGAGTGGTGTCCATATTAGCCTTCATAGTGAGACATCTCCCCTCTATGGGACACACCACCCTAGATCTATCCTCATTGGACATTTAGATCCATCCATATGTTAAACCTTCTAGGAGACCCCTCCTAAGGATATACCAATCTGATCCACTCCCATCAGTGTTCTAATCAGTCCAATATATCTCCTCAAGACATTAGACTTGTGGAATTACCTATGTTAAACATGGGAAGATGAGGAAAACCTCAAGAAGACCTTTCATTATGGGAAGAAACCCAAACACATCCGTGCTTTTCCATCCAAAAATTCCAGCGATGTCCAACGTGACTACTCCCCTGATTGATGGTTTCTTCCGAAAATTGACCCCTTTTAATTTACTGACATAAGAAATGTAATTAAATAGAATCCACAAATATATGGCCTAAGGAATAGTTTCATGAACAGTGTCTTAATCTTAAATATAGACCCATACTAGGTAACGAGTTCTTAGGAGTAATCCACAGAATAAGAGATCAACGTCTCATCATCCTGTATCAATCAAGGAGAAAACGTCCCTAAATAAGTGTTGGATTCCACCCGCCTTGGGGATGTGGAATTGTGGGTTGTAGCACAACACGTCCTTTACAGACGGATGTGCACCCCTGCGAAAGCTTCAGAATCAAATTCCCCCTCCATTTATTCATTTTTTAATCCATGAAGATAGTATAATTCATAGATTTTGATTAATTTTTTATTTTTTAATTTATAATGAACATGATTGAATTTACCTTTGACTTAAAGTCCACTCCAATGTGAATTGTTAGAGAAAAAAATTATTTTGTAAATCTAATAAACATTGGATAGAATTAGGGGGTTTGAATATAATCATCAATCTCAAATAATTCTAATTTATAGGGAGAATATTCTTATTTAATTCCATATTAAACATAATTTGGATTTTGATCACGATAAAAGTAGGGTTCTTTGACCTAAAGTCCTGAAGATAATCTATGGTTCATCTATTCCAATATTTTTGGTATTGATAGTTCATATAAGCTCCACTGGTAAAAAAGATTATGGGATAAGAATTAAAGGGATTTTAATAAAAATTTATAATTATGAATGAATTTTGAAGGTCTATATTAGGTAAATTATATGTTTTAATGTATGTTTTTTATAAGAATATGGTATCATGTTTATGTGTGATTGTGAAAAAATCACACAACCACCTATCTTTAGTTCCATTTTTCGTTTTTTATATTTAATCCTTCCAAAAAAATATAACTTCATTTCACTAGTTTACTCTTCAGGATAATGTACTAGGTAAAACAATATGTTTCACTTTGTAAAAATAAAATATATATTGCGAGTGTGTGTGGAAATGATTATTAATCCAACTGTTGTCATTCTAGTGTGTTCATAATATTCACATTGAACGTTTCCTTCATCTTAGATAGATTTCCAAGGAAATTTAGGATCATATTTAACCATATAATCCATGCCTGTAAATCATTGGTACTCTAGTCACCTCAAAATGTTATTGTATTTTTCCATTGAGATTTCAATTACTAATCCATATAACAAGGTGCCTTGATTGAATTTTACATATTTTTAATCCAATAGATATTTCACTATGCATCTTATGATTTATATATTTACATGGGGTCAGGTAGAACCACATTTTCATTGGAGAACTCCTATTTATTTTTAGGTCTCTTGGATGGTGAAATTATTATATAACCATAGTAAAAATCACCAAACCATTACCTCCCAACATTAGATATAGGTTTTATTATGTACATTAATACATCAAAAAATATCATAAAATCTAAATCCCAAAATTGTGAGTCAAAAAATATCATATTAATGATGATGTTATGGTGTGAGGTTTCTTTACAAATTCTTGTCATGAAACTCTACTCTGCTAAACCCATAACGATGATGTGATAACATTCATAGAGTGTTGAACCACACCTTTTATACATGGATAACCATTGTAACATGATGTTTAGTGTAAAGAGAATAGATCCACCTTTTTACACCCAAAACATAAAGCCCCAAAAAATCTTATATCCATTCTTAACTTCCCAAATGATGGAACATACCAAACTAATATAAATTGTAACATCCCAACCCTAATCTATTACCTTCAAACAGATCAAAATAACACTGAATATAGGTGCGTACCTTGAAAACTAAATTTTCTATACAAAATACTATAGTTAAGAACATATTTTTTGGAAAATATAACCTTTCATATGATTAAATATGAAGTAGAATAATGTAAATGGAAAACATAAAAATTTGATTCAGGAAAAAACATGACCAAACTAAAATAAAATAACGTAGAAAATAATCATAGATGAAAAAACCAACAATATATATGAGTGAGTCTATAATACCAACAGACTAAAATAGTAAATAATGTTCCACATGTGACACTACACCAGGATCCATACCATCACTAATTTCATGCCTCAACCACTATCACAAAATATTAGAGAATCAAAGTGTTACTCTAGAAAAGTAAGAGGTATTAAACTTACCTATATCACATTAAATATTGTTTTCAAACACCTAAAGATTCTTTTATAGATGGTAATATATAAGTATAGTATAAAATTCATCAAATACTTCACACACATGCTATTATAGAAAAACAAGTTATATCACATTTTATGTAAACATGATAGTAATATAAAATTTACTGAAAAGAAAAAATATAACTAATCTAAGAAACTAACACTACACCACACACATCGTCTCCCTGAACATGAGTATCCATGAAATGTACCAACACCGTACATCACCTATTTAGTGGGAATAACTAATCCACCCAAACTCATTAGTGAAAATAGATCCTCGTTAACCCAATTCAATACATGGTAGAAAAATTTATGTGTCCATCTAAACAACACTAGAAACTATTTTTGAAACAGCAAGACCCCATCTGTATATATCATTAACACACAATAACCAATTCCAAGTCATGTTTATGAATATAAAAATTCAATATTTTTAAAACCAAAATTGAAATTTGGAATTTTACCAAACACATTTAGGATGCCACCCGTAACCTTGATTATATAAATACCACATCACCAAAATAATTCCCAAGAAGACTTTACCATTGAACAAGAAAGATCACATACAACAATTTAATTATAAAAATCATAAACCATTACATTATTAATAGAATCAATGTGTGTAAAATACACATACATTAAATAAATTCATAGAGGTGAAATCAAATCAAGCTTTCATATATATGGGATCTACCAAACCTATTATGATAGTTCATGTTGAACCCTCTGGAAAATTAGTTGAACTTATATTTTGATAATCCCAATTAAGCTCAATCATATTATGATAATCCCAATTATGCTCAATTATAGTTTGATAATACCTATATTGATTAATGATTAATTACTTATTTCAGTATTTCTGTACACCATGCACATATTCATATATTATAATATTTATATTATCTTCAGATAATTTGGTTACTGGATGGATATATATTTTAACATAACCCTTTCTGCCAATAGAATGATTAAACAGACAAGTTGTCACTGTTACAGAACAAAGCTACCGATTTGTAAAGTCTACCATTACGTGAAGGTCGTCGATACATCAAGTCCACCAGTACAACAAGTCTACCGTTACGTGAAGGTCACTAATACATCAAGTCCACCGGTACAACAAGCCTACCGTTACGTGAAGTTCACTGATACACCAAGTCCACCAGTACAACAAGCCTACCGTTATGTGAAGGTTACTGATACAGAAAATTCCCCATTTTTTGAGCCTACCGTTACAAAAAAGTTACCAAAGGATGTCTACCGATACACCAAGGAAGATACCGGTACATGAAGGCTATCGTTACACGAAAGGTCACTGGTACATTAAGTGTACCGCTACCGATCAATTCTACCGACAGGCATAAAGTCTACTGATATAAAGGCTACCATTACACAATAAGCTACCGCTACACAAGAAGATACCGATACAAGAGGTTACTATTATACAAGAGGTTACCGATACAAAGACTTACCGAACTATAAGGCTACCGATATCCAAAGCTACCGTTCCAGAGAATCTGACGCTGCCTTAATTTCTTTATCTTTGTTTAATATAACCAACGGTCATATTAGGTATATTTTAATGCTCTGAAATTTATTTAATGAAGGTTGTTGGATGTCAGGGAACCGTACCTTGTACCTGAAAAAAGAAATCATTTCTTTTGCCGGAGCTCGTGCTATAAAAGTCCACGTTGCTGCACAAGAGAATATATGATATACGAGATACAAGGAAAATACAGAAGTGATACAAGTGACATGCACAAGAAGAGCTCATACAGATATACATGCACAACCAAGAAGACACAGAAGCTCATACACACTCAGGATTAATCATGAAGAGTTATTTACATTCACGAGGATTTTGAAGAACTTCATCGACTACATTCTCACTGTCTCTAGTCCTGGATGTCAAGAAAACGACACACTGTTTTCCAGAAAAAAACCAGAAGAGGACTCAGAACCATTTCTGATCAAATTTGAAGGAGTCCAAAACTACACTGAAATCACTAGAGACAATCTATACACTATATCTTGCTCAGTGATTTATTATTTACATTACGACCAGTGTGTGTCATCAGTTTTAATTTACACATACACTGTCTCCTGAACCTTAACTGGAGGATCTGTAAATCCTCATTCAAACTCCTTAAATCTTCTATTTCCTACTGTTGATAGTGGTAGTGGTTTTGTGTGACCAGGAAAACTGTATTTGTTGTTGTTTTTTGTTTCCCACGAAGAATTGGGGTAGAGGTATTTGACCTAGACAGTTGTAAACTGTTGTGAACCCCAATCCACGATGTGGATGAAATTTATATAAATTGTTGAGAGGACTAAGTATCAGATTGATACTGGACCTCTTGGTTATATCTGTTGTGCTTTATTTAGTTTTATCTAAAACTATTTTATTTCACTACTAAGTGCATCAAAATTTAAACTGTTTTTCAAAGTTACTCTGATAGTTGAATTAGAAAATGTTTGAATTATTTGTAAATCATTAGGTCAGTTTCAAAAGCTAATCTGATCTTGTGATTAGATTAACTGGGAATTAATCAATCCCTTGAGAACCTAACTGAAAGTTTTCTTCATTTCAAATTCACTACAATTCAATTAGTATTTTAAATTGGGGAATTTTAGTAAAAGAATTTAAACAGAAATTTTAATCAGAACTCAATTCACCCCATATATTGAGTGTCCACTCTGAACAACATTTGGGATCAGAGGGTTAAAATATTTTCTGAAGTACTCTGTTTTTCAACTGTTATTTTTAGTTGTATTTTAAAGTTCTTAAAATTTCTGTTATTTCTGAATTTTTATCTCTTTAAATTTTTTTTTTCAACCTAGTTATCATGGATAACAGAATTGAAGGTTTTTCTACTAATATACCACCATTTTTTCAAGGGAAACAGCTATGCCCAGTGGAAGATTAAGATGAAAATTCACTTAGAAAGCTGGGTTCTGATATTTGGACTTCCATAGAATCAGAATATAAAATTCCTACTACTGTTAGATCTACATAGAATGAAGCTATTAAGACAGCTCAGAATAATAATTGCAAGGCTATGAATGATCTGTATTGTGATTTAGGGGATGAGAAATTTAATAGAATATCTGCTTGTAAAACTGCATACGAAATTTGGGATACATTAAGTGTTTCTCATGAAGGAACAACTAATGTTAAGGAAATGAGATTGAACACCTATACTATTAAATATGATAATTTTAAGATGATGCCTGATGAACCCATTTCTGATATGTATCTCAGGTTTAACGAACTTTTCAATACAATGATCTCACTAGGAAAGGACATTTAATCAAAGGAGCAGATCATGAGAATTTCGAGATGCCTACCTGAAAGATGGAGGGAAACTTCTGTTTCAATCAAAGAATCTTATGATATTAGTAAACTGCCAGTTAAGGAACTTATTGGTAAGTTGATGATTTATGAAGAAGAACATAATGTAAAAAAGAAGAAGAATATGAACCAAAAAGGAAGTCAGTAGCCTTCAAGAAGTCTACTTCAAATAATAAGGATAAAGAGAAAATTCAGACCATGAGTGATAGCTCATGCTGTGATGAAAGTGCATCTGACAGTGATGCAGAAATGGCTCACATAGCCATAATATTTAAGAAGTTTTATTGGAAAAAGAAGTTTTTAAGAAAGTCAAATTACAAAGGTAAGTATGACAACAAGGGACACTGGAAAAAGGATTTGAAGAAATTTGACAAATCTGATGAAGTTTTATGCTATTAATGCAAAAGAAAAGGACATATAAAAGCAGACTTTCCAAAGCTGAAATACAAGAAGAAAAATGAGTATAAGGACAACAAGTATAAGAAAGCCATGAAGGCTATGTGGAGTGCTTCTAGGGATAGATACAGTGAATCTGAAGCTTCTGAGACTGAAAATAGAAATAAGGAAAACATGTGTTTTATGACAAACACTTCTGAGGTAACACCTGAAACTCCTGCTTTAAATACATATTATAATGGAGATGATTCTGATTCTGAAAATATGTCAAAATATGAACTGTTTGAATACTGTGATATGTTGGAAGAAACCTATAATGATCTGAAAGACAAATACAAAGGTTTAAATAAACAGTATGCTTTAACTGTTAAACATAAATCTGATCTTGGCATAGAAATGGAAAAGAATGCTCAGTTACTTAAAGAAAACACTGAACTAAAATTGTCAAATGAGCAACTTAGGAAGGATTTAGAAAAGTTTACAAATGGAAAAGACACTCTTACTCAAATGTTATGTAAGAATATTTCACCTAGATATACTACTGGTATAGGATACCAACCTGGACAAAGAAAAATTACCAAAAAGGATTTATTTCTAAATCTGGACAGAATGTAGATAGTTATAGTTCGAGAAGTCCATATGCTTCTACTAGTTATATTCTTAGTTACGGATCTAAAAAGGTTTATCATTAAAAAACTGTTGATTGTATAAATTGTATGAGACCCATAAGAAAAATTTGGGTACCTAAAGTGTTATTGGATAACATATCTGGAACCAAGAAAATCTGGGTACCAAAATCATTTCCTATCTAAATCTATTTTGTTGGGAACCTGCTTAAAGAGCTCTTATAGAAATACTTGGTACTTGGACAGTGGATGTTCAAGACACATGTCAAGAGACTTATAATGCTTTAAAAGATTAGTCAGATTTGATGGAGGTTCTGTCATCTTTGGTGATAATTCAAAAGGGAAAATCATCGTCTTAAGACATATTGGTAACACTGACTCAGTATTAATTTCCAAAGTTCTATTGGTTGATTGATTTAAGTATAATTTACTATGTATTTCTCAGTTATGTGATGATGGTTTTAATGTTAAATTTGAAAATAATTCTTGCAATGTTTTTAATTCGAAAAATGATTTAGTATTTTCTGCTTTGTGAAATGAAAATGTCTATGTTGTTGATTTAAATTCTTTAGATACGCAAAATATTACTTGTTTAAATACTTTTCACAAAGAGTCTTGGATTTGGAAAAGAGGATTAGGACACTAAAATGTACATTCACTTAGAAAACTTACTAGGAAGAACTTAGTTAGAGACCTACCAAAACATGAATTCCCACCAGATAAAGTTTTTAATCCTTGTCAAAAGGGAAAGCAACATAATGTTTCTTTCAAATAAAAGAAAGAAGTGTCAACTTCTCAACCTCTTGAGTTGGTTCACATGGATTTGTTTGTACCTTCTAGGGTGTCTAGTTTAAATGGGAAGCACTATGTGTATGTTCTAGTAGATGACTATTCTAGATATACTTGGGTATATTTTATAGCTCACAAAAGTGAAGCTTGTTCTTACATTGTTAAATATTCCAAGTCTGTAGAGAACCATAGTGGAATTAAAATTAAAACCTTGAAAAGTGATCATGGACATGAGTTTGAAAATCATGAGTTTGAATCCTACTGCTCACACAATGGCTATAGTCACAATTTATCTACCCCTAGGACACCCCATCAAAATGGTTTAGTAGAAAGGAGGAATAGAACCCTTCAGGAAATTTCCAGAACCATGCTCAATGAGTATGACCTACCTATTTATTTATGGGATGAAGCTGTCAATACATCTTGTTATATTATTAATAGAGTCTTGATCTGACCTATTCTTAAGAGGACCCCTTATGAGTTATGGAACCATAGGAAACCAAAGGTTAACTACTTCAGAGTTTTTGGTTGCAAATTCTTTATTCTTAATACCAAAGATAATCGTGACAAGTTTGCATCCAAGAGTGATGAAGGAATTTTCCAAGGTTACTCTATTTCTAATAGAGCCTATAGAGTTTTCAATAAGAGAACCAAATGTGTAGAGGAATCTGTTCACATCAAATTTGATGAAACTAACCCACATGAAACTAAGAACTCTCTTGAAAATCTTGAAGATGATCTCTCTGTTTTGAACCTTAGTGATAAAGACAGTGGACCTATAGTTAAAACATCCAGTTCTGGATATTTTCTAGAACCTGCTGCTATTGATTCCCAAACTGTTGATGAACCTGAAATCTCTAGCCCTACCTTTTCGAGACCAACTAGGATCCTAAAGAACCATCCTTTAGATGCAGTTGTAGGTAATCTAGATAGAGGAACACAGACTAGATCTTCTCTAAGAAATCAGGTCAAACATCAAGCCTTTCTTTCACAGTTAGAACCTAAAAATATCAATGATGCTATCAATGATGAATTTTGGGTAATGGCTATGCAAGAAGAACTAAATCAATTTGAATGAAATAAAGTCTGGGAATTAGTAGAAAGACCGAAGGACACTTTAACTATAGGCACAATGTGGGTGTTTAGAAACAAAGTTGATGAATCTAGAAACATCATTAGAAACAAATCTAGACTAGTTTCACAAGGTTACAATCAAGAAGAAGGAATTTACTATAAGGAAACTTTTGCACCTATAGCTAGATTAGAGGAAATTAGGATCTTACTTGCCTTTGCATCACATATGAATTTCAAGTTATATCAAATGGATGTGAAAAGTGCTTTTCTAAATGGTTTTATTATTGAAGATGTTTTTGTAGAACAACCACCTGGTTTCTCAAATCCTCACTTTCAAAATCATGTTTTTAAACTTTCTAAAGCATTATATGGTTTAAAAAAAGCTCCAAGAGCTTGGTATGAAAGAATTACAAATTTTCTTATTTCAAAAAGATTTACAAAAGTAATTGCTGATCCGACTATTTTTATAAAAAGAATTTCAAAAGATGTTTTAAAATTATAAATATATGTTGATGATATTATTTTTGGATCTTCTAAAAATTCTTTAGGTACTGATTTTTCAAAGGTTATGAAAAATGAGTTTGAAATGTGCTTAATGGGAGAGCTAAAGTACTTTCTTGGATTTAAAATCTTTCAAACTAAAGATGGTATTATTTTAAATCAAAGTAAATATAATAAGGATTTATTAAAACGTTTTGGTTCGGATAGTATTAAGGGAAGTGACACCCCTATGAGTACCACTTGTAAATTAGATATTGATAAACTGGGAAACCAGTAGATCAAACTAATTATAGAGGTATGATTGGAAGATTACTTTATCTTACCTGTATTCGACCTAATATTATGTTTAGTGTATGTATGTGTGTTATATTTGAAGCTAACCCTAAAGAGTCACACTTACTTGCTGTTAAAAGAATTTTCAAATATCTTAAATGTACTGCTAATTTGGAACTGCTTTACCCAAAAGGACAATCATTTGAATTAATAAGTTATTCAAATTCTGACTTTTCTGGATGCCAGTTAGATAGAAAGAGCACATCTGGAACATGTCATTTACTTGGAAAGTCCCCAGTATCATGGTGTAGTATGAAACAGAACTCATTTGCATTATCTACGGCTGACACAGAGTTTATAGCTACTGGTAGTTGTTGTGCACATATTCTGTGGATGAAACACACTTTATTGAACAATGGATTTGATTTTAAACATGTTTCAATTAACCTTTACAACACTAGTGCGATCAACATCTCAAAGAACCCTGTGTCTCACTCTAGAACCAAACACATTGATGTTAGACACCACTTTCTAAAAGATCATTATCAAAGAGGTGATATAACTCTTGAATTTATAGGCACTGATGTACAATTAGATGATATTTTTACTAAGCATTTATGTTTAGAAAGATTTAGTTCCATTAGACACGAATTAGGAATGATAACTTACTCTAAAACCGTTAGAAGAAACCACACTGTTAGGAGAAACCTCACCGTTAGGAGAAACCTCACCGTTATGATAAACCTCATCGTTACGACCAACCTCACCGTTAAGAGAAACCTCACAGTTAGGACAAAACTCACCGATAGGACAAACCTCACCGTTAGGACAAACCTCACCATTAGGAGAAACCTCACCGTTAGGGGAAACCTCACCGTTAAGAAAAACCTCACCGTTAGGATAGACCTCACCGTTTAAGGACACCTCACTGGTACATCTCTCACGCTGTTTTAAATTTTCGTATTAAGGCCGATACTTCGAACAATTTTTAATATGATATTTATTTTATATGTGAATCCTAAATGATATTAAACCTAACTCTAGACATCACTCAATCACCGCAAACCCATCTGTTCGAAACCCTCCTACCTAAAACCTCTCAAGCTTGAAAAACCCTAAGCCTCAGAATCTTAAATGGCCCGTGTGAAGCGACCCTCAGTGGATGAAGGGAGTGATGCACCGCAAGATAAGAAGTAGAAAGTAACCAATGCTGGTGCTAGTGGAAGTAGTAGAGGTTTTGTTTGAAGGAATCCTATGAATCCGCATTTATCGAAGCGAGAAATTGTAGTTGAAAAGGATTTATCTGTGGAATGGCTGTTGGAAATCAAGTCCTTGTTTCTGAATACCTTACAAGAACAAGGATGGATCAAATTCTTCATGAACAAAAATGGACCGTATTATCTAGTACTAGTAAAGGAGTTCTATGAGTTTGTCTGTTTTTAGATTTCAGAAGAGGAGAATTGGATGATTTCATTTGTGAATGGTCAAAAGTTTTTGTTTTCATCAGTTGAATGGGTTGAGAACCTTAGTGTTCCTCATAGTGGTGATTATAGATTTTATTCAAAATCCATACCTACTGCTAGTGACTTTTTCAAATATGAGGATGTCTTATCGGAATTGACAGGAAATGGAACCCCTAGAAAGATCATTGTTGTAGATATGGCAGGGGAGGATAAACTTCTTTTCAAGTTCCTTCAGCATGTGATTTGTCCAAGGAAAAGAGATTTTTCTACCCTCAGATTTCAGGATATTTATTTGTTGTATCTATTAAAGCATGGAGTAAAGGTGAATTTGTGGAGATTGCTAATGATTCATATTGAGGATATGAGTAGACCAAAGTCTAAGTCCAATGCCCATTTCTTTTCTAAGTTGATTTCTATTATGTTGAAGGAAAAGGAAGTAGTTGGACCTCAGGATGAAACTGTTGTGGTTAAGGATAAATTTTTCCTCACCAGGACTATTTGTATGTTTATGAAATTTAGCTGGAACCCCTGGAAGAAATCATATGTTAATGATGAAGGTAAAGTCTATGAAAAGTACACTCCTGTGGAATATCCTTCTAGACCAAAGGATGTTAGGGATCCTGGTCTTGGAACAGATGAGCCAGAACCGGTCTACGGTGACAATGAAGCTGAAGCTGAGGAGGAGGAGACGTCAATTGAGGAAGGAGGAGACCCAGATTTACCTCTTAGTCCTGTTCACCAAAATATTTCCTATGGGGAAACTAGCCCTCCAAAAGAACTACCAAGGGGAGAAACTGTTTTGAAGGACAGTAATACTGATTCCACTGAAGAAGAAGAAGAAGTAGAAGCATATCAGAATGTTGTTAGGGACACCTATAAAGAGGATGAGGAAACCGAATCTGATCATCTTGCTCATGGAGAAAAGGAGGCTACTGTTGAAGCAGATGATGAGGTAAATGATGAAGAAGAGCTCAGTTTGAGCCCTATGATAGATAGTACAGTCAGGATAGTGCCCGACCAGGAAGAAGAAGCAGCATAAACGTCCATTGATGAGAGATTCTTTGATCCCTTAGAGAAAATGGTTATTGATTCTGCTGAAGTTGTAGAGGAATTTGTAGAATTACCTCAAGCAGAACAGTTGGAAGAGATTCCTCAAGTGAATGCTCTAAGTGAGGGGGAGCATCTTGGTTCAGTTTTTGTATAGTATGAAATTGAAGGTTGGACATCAGATCCAGGATATATGGTACTTGGACTCAATTATGGAGATTTGGATGAGGAAGTCTAGCCTCAAAGGGAGTCAGTTATCCTACCCGCTGTGGCTGAAAATTTAGCAACCAAGGAGGACCTTGAGTCCTTAAAGGCTAAAATGAAAGAAGCACTGAGAGAATCAGTGGCAGATTTGAACACAAGCCTGGTTGATGAAATGAGGAGTGTGGAGCAATCCCAGGAGCTATCTCTGGGATGTGTTGTGTCTAGTCCAGTGAAGGAAATGATGGATGAAGTTAAAGTATGCCGCACTCAAATTGAAAGTTGGACATGAGTTGTGGTTGCTCTAAGACAATCGATTTCTTCATTTAATTCCATGAACAGCTCTAAAACCCATGTGAATACTGATATTAGATATATCAAAGAGGTAGTCAAATAGTTTGTGGAAGTTTTGAGGATTTTAAGAAATCAGTCAAAGAATATTTGAACAGTAAAGATGAACTTGTTTCGAAGGTGGTTTGTAATCTGACACAATATTTCAAGGAGATAGTAGCTTTCTTAGTTAAACCCCTTCCCTCATCCAGCTCCACTGTGAACCCTGACCAGATCAAAAATGTTATTCAATAAGAATTAGCTAAGGACAGTACCAGTGGTACCTCAGATACTCAGATCCTTTCTACCGCTAGGGAAGTTAGTTGTTTTGTTCATGATCACCTACGGGCAGCTACTGCTTCTCAAGAGGCAATTAAGAATAAAGTGGATGCTTACTTTGAGAAGGTCTATACCAAGCATCAAATGACCAGTCATTTCAAGATTTTGATGGAGAATTTGAAGTTGCCTCCAGTGACTCATGCTTTTAGAGAATAGGTTAGTTAGCTCAGGGAGCTTACTCCTGCCTTGGATAAATTCATTGAAAATCGAGATGATTTTGTGTCAGCAATGGAGAGAGGAGGCAGTATTATTATGGATTTTAGGAACCTGTTGCTACCATTCTTGCATGTGGATTCCATACCTGTGATTATACCTCCTGCTCTTCCTGCCTATAACTCTGGGAGTACACCTCAGTTGACTCCAGTTCAGGCTATTCGTAACTTGACTCATATGATCACACAGAGAAGCACTGATTTCAGATTTGATATAGTTTCAATGACTGACCCTTCAGTTCTTCTTTCAGCTATTCCCAAGACATCTACTCAAACTGAACCTGCACCCTCTTTTAGTCCTAAGGGAAAGAATCCTATTCAAGAGGAATATTGAGTGATTCTAGATGTTGTTGATAGGAATCACTTGTATTTTTTTCATACTGACTTTATCTGTTTGTACCTTTTGTGATTTAATTGAAATTTACTCTTATATTATCCAATTTACTATGTTTATGTGTAATCTATTCTCTTTTTGTCTCTACATTTCTCTGATTCTACCCTTCTATTTGTTAATCACAAAGGGGGAGAAAATGAAACAAATGAGAATTGTCAGTGCAATTGCAAGTGGGGGAAAATGAGAACTTTGTTTTAAAGTTTTTTAGGAAATTTTTCCTCTTCCACCATTTTAATTTTCTTAATACTTTGGAATAAGTTGTGATTATCAAAAAGGGGGATATTATTGAACCCTCTGGAAATTTTTTGAACTTATATTTTGATAATCCCAATTATGCTCAATAATATTTTGATAATCCCAATTATTCTCAATTATAGTTTTATAATCCCTATATTGATTAATGATTAATTACTTATTTCAGTATTTCTGTACACCATGCACATATTCATATATTATAATATTTATATTATCTTCCGAGAATTTGGTTACTGGATGGATATATATTTTAACTTAACCCTTTCTGCCAATAGGTTTCTTAAACAGACAAGTGGTTACTGTTACAGAACAAAGATACCGATTTGTAAAGTCTATCGTTACGTGAAGGTCACTGATACATCTAGTCCATTGGTACAAAAAGTCTACCATTACGTGAAGGTCACTGATACATCAAGTCTACTGGTACAACATGACTACCGTTACGTGAATGTCACCGATACGTCAAGTCCACCGGTACAACAAGTCTACGGTTACGTGAAGGCTACACATACAGAAAAGTCACCATTATTTGAGCCCACCGCTACAGACAAGTTACCTAAGGAAGTATACCGATACACCATGGAAGCTACCGGTACATGAAGGATACTGTTACATGAAAGGTCACCGGTACATTAAGTCTACCGCTACCGATCAAGTCTACCAATAGACATGAAGTCTACCAATAGAAAGGCTACTGTTACACAAGAAGCTACAGTTACACAAGAAGTTACCGATACAAGAGGTTACCATTATACAAGCTGTTACCGATACAAAGACTTACCGATACACAAGGCTACTGATATCCAAAGCTACTGTTCCGGAGAATCTGACACTGCCTTAATTTCTTTATCTTTGTTTAATCTAACCAATGGTATATTAGGTATATTTTAATGCTCTGACATTTATTTAATGAAGGTTGTTGGATGTAAGGGAACCATACCTCGTACCTGCAAAAAGAAATCATTTATTTTGCCGGAGCTCATTCTATAAAAGTCCCTGTTACTAAACAAGAGAATATACGATATACGAGATATAAGGAAAATACATAAGTGATACAAGTGACTTGCACAAGAAGAGATCATATATATATACATGCACAACCAAGAAGACACAGAAGCTCATACACACTCAAGCTTACTCAAGAAGAGTTCTTTACTTTCACGAGTATTTTGAAGAACTTCATCGACTACATTCTCCCTGTCTCTAAACCTGGATATCAAGAAAACAACACTCTGTTTTCCAGAAAAAAAACTAGAAGAGGACTCAAAACCATTTCTGATCAAATCTGAAGGAGTCCAGAACTACACTGCAATCACTAGAGCCATTATAAACTCTATATCTTTCTCAGTGATTTATTATTTACATTACGAGCAGTGTGTGTCATCAGTTTTAATTTACACATACACTGTCTCCTAAACCTTAACTGGAGGATCTGTAAATCCTCATTCAAACTCCTTATATCTTCTATTTTCCACTGTGGATAGTGGTAGAGGTCGTGTGTGACCTGGACAACTGTATTTGGTGTTGATTTCTATTTCCCATGAAGAACTGTAGTAGAGGTCTTTGACATGGACATTTGTAAACTGTTGTGAACCCCGATCCAGGGTGTGGATCAAATTTATATATATTGTTGAGAGGACTAAGTCTTAACTGGAGACTGAACCTCTTGGTTATATCTGCTATTCTTTATTTAGTTTTATCTAAATCCTTTTTATTCCGCTGGAAAGTGTCTTAAAATTTAAAATGTTTTTCAAAGTTACTCTGCTAATTGAATTAGCAAGTGTTTGCATTATTTGTAAATCATTAGGATAGTTTCAAAAGATAATCTGATCTTCTGATTAGATTAACTGGGAATTAATCAATCCCTTGAGAACCTAACTGATAGTTTTATTTAGTTCAAATTCACTACAATTTAATTAGTATTTTAATTTGGGGGATTTTTGTAGAGGATTTTAAACAGAAATTTTAATTGTAACTCAATTCACCCCCCTCTTGAGTGTCCACTCCGACCAACAGTTCATAAATAAATCCCCCTAAAACACCCTAAAATAGATTTTAGGAATTAATTTCTAAAACTAGGGTTTCGATAAAAAAATAAAAGACGAGAGTTAATACATGGAGGAGAAAAACGAGTCTGACTTTTGATCGATTGGCCAAACACACTAATATTCTAATATATTAATTTTATGTATTAAGTTTATTTCAAAAATCATCCATGGAAGCCCCTAGTTTTGATATCCCTAGGTAATAGAAATTAAATAATTTTTTAGAGGAAGTGGTTAGCTTAAAAACTAATTTCTAGACATTTTTTAAGGTGTAAATGGTTTGGCTAGGTGGTTTAGTAAACTATGTCCCAACTATGAAAAATACACTATCTAAAATTTTATGGGGTCAAATGGCTATTCATATTTTTTTACACAAATTGTGCACAAAATCGTGATCCTACCTAGAGAACCTAATTTATTCATGCATTATTTCATGGGGATTGTGAATACATTCCCCTAAAATTTCACTAATAGTGTGACCATAAATAATGCTATGAAACCTATGAAGACCCTGTATAACTTCATAAAACCTACCCCAAACCCTATATATCTAAAAAGATAAAATAGCTAAATGTCTCAAACTTGGGGTGAGACCCCAACTAATTTTTATACTCACACCATCCTCATGAACCTTTGTTGTTGTATAGAACATGTGTTGGAATGAATTTTAAAGAATTATCTCTAATATAAGTGGATGATTTCCATTAGTTCATCAGGTTTTGGGAAACAATACTAAGGTTAATTCAAGGTCCATAATAATTTTACATTATTTTATTTTATTCTTATATTTTGGAATATGTTTGGTCGTTTATGAGATCTAAATTATATTTCATTATTGTATAATGTCACATGGGTATTTCATTATATTATATCATGTGATATGTTCAATATGGTTGTCCTATAAATACAAAATCAATATTTAACTTTTATATTTTTTGTTGTTATTGAGAATTATTTCTATTATACTGAGGGTTATATTATAAAGGCTATTATGCACCCCAATATTTGAAAATACCCTAACTACAAGTTTGAAACCATTAGATTATGTGTAGGTGCACTTGAGGTTATGTGGTTACCTAGCTCAAGCCTCTAGATAATGACTAAGATAGTGTTGTTACAAAAATCAACTGTCACCATCACCTCCAAAAAGACTCATATTCTAACATGTAGAACTAGAGACTAATGCACAATCACGAAATAATTAACAAAATAAACACAAAAAATAATTAAAATATTCCCAAATATAAAAAACATACCAAATTGGTTTTCAAACAATCACTTGATAATGAATCCATCTAATCCCAAATGATTAGTCGAAAATATATCAAATGCTATGTGTTATATATGCGCATATACCAAATGTGTTATGATATAAATAAAATTTTATGTGATATATATGTGATAATTTATTAAATGTTATATGATATATATATTCATATATAAAATGATATTTAATATATATAAACAATTTAGTGAGCATAAAAATGAACTATACACAATCACACTAACCACAGAATATATAAAACATAAAACACTTTCAATTAATTTGTCACAAAATAAAAAATTATTAAAGAAATCATATATAAAATAATATTTTTTCACATTGGGTGAAATATTAATGTAACAGCTCTAGATTTTATGGAAAATATTATTTTTAATTATATTAATGTCTTGTGTTGTACGCTACACCAAAAGGAGCTTGCACAACCGACATCCTTGACATTCCTTGCATTACACGCAATCGCGACCTTCCTTGATAGCGTGTGTAGTACACAATACCGAGTTTCACTAAACAACGATATGCTATTAAAATATTATTAAAACTAGTCGTTATGAATAGTAATAACAACTTTTTGAAATTTTGTAAATTTTAATTTTCAAAATGGACTTAATTTATGGATTAGGAGTATCGAATTTAGCCTAAGGTGAAATTTTGGTACTTTTTGGATAACTATCATATTCTGATGAATAGTGAAAATTACACAATTTTAATTAAAAACAACATTTTTAATTGAAATAATTAATAGTGATAAATTATTAATTTGAGTGGTTTTAAAGTATATTTAGAATATATTTTTACAATTTAATACAATGTTGGTCATTGGATGTAATTTCACATTTAAACCAGTTATAAACAAGTGTCAATCTTTTGATAGTTATTATCTCTTAAAAACACGCTATTTGTTGTGACAGCGGAAAATAATTATAAAATTAATTAATTCAACTTATATGTTGGGAATTTTTTAAAATAGAAATCATTTTTTAATTTGGAATATCAATTATAGTTTAGGGTGAAATTTTGGCATTTTTCTGAAAAACTTCAATTTTTGATGAATAGTGAAACCATTAAGTGGTAGGTTAAAAACTGAATTTTGCATAAAACTTAATTTTACCGCTTCGGTGAATGGAATTTCGAAAATCCGACAGACACGTTTGATATCAGTAAGTAAAATGTGGTTCAATGAGATAAAAATAATTTTTTGGTGAATAGTAACTTTTTACTTTTTTTACCGCAGTTAATAGTAAATAGGGTAACTAAGGGTAAATATGATATTACTATTACCCTAACACATGTTCTAATTCTATTGGATAAGTGTAATTCGACCAAAAACAACCTTATGAATATAATATGACCATTTAGGTCCACTTGGATTAGATTAGGACATTTATTATTAATTTATTTAAAGAAGGGTTAAAAGAGTTAAAATCAAAGTTTATTTACTAAAACATTATGAATATGGGGATATACATAAGATAAATTCGACTATAAATATTCATTAGAAATATAAATGGATTTCCTACATAATGATATTTTATTTGTAATTTTTAGACATTAAATAATTTAATTTATTTATGACACAATGATGATGCAGTAATTATCTTATTAATGAAATATTGACATAATTGATGTTATAAACACCGAAATAAATGTAATTTGAGACTTTTTATGAATTACACTATTTTTATAGGTTACTATGATATATTAGTGTTGATTTAATCAACTTGGTTGGAACATATAATTCTGTTATGACTTTCACAAAAATCATATATCAAATAGTGTCAAAATTGACACAAAATAGTTTTTAAATAAAATATTATATTATTAATTGTTATTTTATTCCTAAAAATCTAAGGTTCGGCCAAATGACTTATATAAGTATATATATATTAAAAATAAACAATTTTGGGTTCGTGTGGCATGTTATAGTAAGTGTATTAACCATATAGTGAAAGAAAACAAAAAGACACGGTAAAAGTTAAATTATTTAACTTAGAGTTAAATCTAATTGATAAGGTTAAAATAATACCCTAAACTTGTCTAAATCCTATTGGTTGATAGGATGTCGACCCATCCCCACTTTAGCTTCGAAATAAGACCCTTTGGAACCATTATAAACCGATTTTTACTTTAATATAAAATAATATTTTGAGATATTCCTAAGGTGCCCCTCTCCTCTCTTATAAAAGGGCACCTCCTCCCCCTCCTGCTCACACCAATTTGAGCACTCAAGCTCGGCCAACCCCTGCCATTTTCTCCTCTCCACTTCCCTAGAATAATCCTAGAGGTCCTGGTCTTCTTAAAAGACCAATCTTAGTTCCCTAAGTGGAGGATTCAAAGAGGCGTTCCAAAGAAGAGGTAATATCCATTACCGATCTTTTCAATTTCTTTCTTCTTCAACATCTTCTTCTTTATTTGTTTCATGATAAAGTAATAACATCAGTATTACTTACATACTGATATGTTATTATAAATATGAAACAACCCTAATTCACCTTCTACCCATCCTATGGAAAAATGAAATCACCACGCGTGCGTACGTATGGAATACCGTCTCCACGCCGTGGTGTAATCTATTTTCCACCGTCACCTTACAAGGATGGGTATAATGGTGTAATGAGTAAACATTTATGATTATTATAAAGTAATATTGATACTGAAATAATATATATATATACTCCAATACAATTCCACGATCATAGGAACGATATCATCACTCGTGCGTACGTACGGAATACCGTCTCCACGATGCGATGAGATTCATTCTCCATGTTAACCATTTAAGAATGATTATAATGTATATATAAGAAATAATAATGAAATATATGACATTATAAAGCTACTGGATTTATGTATATATATATATATGTATGTCATCTACTTACTTCCATTCAAGACAATAAGGAAAGGAAAACAACGTTCATGCGTACGTACGGACTACCGTCTCCATGAACGGTGTTTTCATTTCATTTATCTATCTATTATATATATATATACTGAATATATATGATATATAAATCATATTTTATATTCTGTAAGTAAGTAAATCATGATATAATTAATTATAATGTCAAGAACAACAAGTCAAAACACCTACGATAAATGAAACGATTTTACCCAAAACGCTTCTTTAACATGGAATTTACGAAAGAACGGGTAATATAAAGTCGTAAGTGAACCATATATGATATCATAATAGTGAATATGATTCTGTAATAAGTCAATGACATTATTTAAATCATTATACAGGAGGTTCAGACACATACTAAGCAAATCGGACCTAAGGTAAGGGAAATATCACAATCTCATTTTTATCTGAGATTGTTTATTGGTAAGTATTTACTGGGGTGTATTTTATCATCCACATCCATGTTTCATCAATATGTAATATTACTTCCATCCACCTACAATTGTTTAAATCCATTTTTACCCTTCGGTGAGTTTTTAGTAATATGTATGAAAGGAATCTTTTGTCGTTTTTCGTACGAAGTACTTTTTGACTTTTCCGACAAAAGTACGAAGAATGTTTTTTTAACTTATACGGCATGAATGGATTTTTAAAACATTATTTCCAAGAAGCTTAATTTACAAGTTTTCAAGTTTATTTTTAATCAACTTCTTTTATTTTAAAGTCATATGACATGTTATGAAAGGAAAAATGTTTTTGAAGTAGAAAGGATATTTTCCTCAAGAATGGAGTTCAAGTATTTTATCAAAATTATTTTCCATCTAAGACAATAAAAGGGTTCTGTTTTTATCCCTATTATTACATGGATTTGATTATGTTGTGATGGAAACATTTTTATGAATTCCTTTATCTTATATGAATTGTTTTATGATGTCATGTTGTTTAAGAATCCCATTTTTATTACGTGGATTACGCTATGATGTATGGTTTATGATTTTGTGGCACACATAATAAAGGATTCATTATAAGATGGGTGGGACCTATATCTCCCTCCAATGCATTGGGTAAAGATTTTATATCTCATGAGATAGACATGGCTGGAACGGTAGGTTATACCGGTTCAGTAAAACAGGACTGGAACGAGGGTGACTCGGTTCAGAAAGGGACTTTGTCCACTAAGATAGTCTTGGCAATGAGTCATGACTAACAAGAAATGATTTTCCATGATTATGTGTGCATGCCACAATGTTTCAAGTTTTATGTTATGATTATGGGGATCTCATTTTCACTTCGATGATTTATTCCATGTTAAGATATTATGATCTCTTTTGCAGGTTTTGATTTTCAAAAAGATATGATATGATTTTTATTTCCTTTATTTGCCCTTGCTGAGCATTTGAGCTCACCCTTTTATGTTTTCTTTTCCCTAGGTCAGGAAGATGGATATTAAGTAGAATATGCTAAAAGGGACCCTAGATATGATGAAATAAATGGGAGACACTGTAGAATATTTATGAACCAGTTGTTTATGTTTCCCAGTTTCTAAAGACACTATACCTATACGGTCCTTTGTGGTTTTTTCATATGTTGTAATAAGTGTGCTTCAATTTTGAAGTATTAACAATGTATGTAAAGTATGGGCCGTTACAGTTGGTATCAGAGGAAAGGTATAGTCAACCTTTGGAAACAGGGATGTGAAAGCCTTAGTAAGAAGCCTAAGGATAAGTCTAAGCATAGAACACAATATTAGTGTTTTAGAAATGGCCATGAATACCCTAGGATAAGACCTTAAGTGTGAAATTTTGTTCTTGATTATGTGGTTTTCCTATTATAATTAGTGTTTCTCACACTATTCTTCTTGGTTTTAGTCAATGGCTGGAACCCGAAGGAACCGTGTTAATGCAGAATGCGATGGGCAATGCAATGATTGTCCCCCTGAGCAACCAAACGATATGGGAGCTGGAATGAAAAATCTTGTAGCCATGCTCACACAACTTTCTCAAGCTATGAATCATGCAGGACTTCCAAACGAGCAAAGGAAGGAGCAACATTCTGTTGAATCCTTCATGAGGAAGTGTCCACCTTCTTTCAGTGGGACTTCCGATCCACTTGTTGCTGAACAATGGATCAGTACCACTGAAAAGATATTTTCAGTTCTTCAATGTTCTGAACATGATAAAGTCATCTTAGCTGTATATCATTTGGAAGGTGAAGCTGATCAATGGTGGAATCTTATCAAGAATACGAGGCCAAGAGATGAAATTGAGTCCATGGAATGGGACGAGTTCAAGAACTTGTTTTTCAGTAAGTAATTCCCTCGTATTCTTAGAACAAAGATGGAAAAGGAGTTTCTTGAGCTGAAGCAGAAGGATAATGGATCTGTTGGTATATACGAAGTGAATTTTACAAGACTTGCAAGGTATGCATCTGGCATTATCATCCAACCTGAAAGTAAAGTTGATCGATTTTTCAGTGGATTAAAACCAAGTCTTTGAAGGGAATTAGCTATAAGAGACTTCAGTAGCTATGAAGAAATTGTGCGTTGTGCTATCAAGGTAGAAATGGAAGTTGGTATTACATATCCATCTCATGGTTTTGACAAGAAACTAAAGATGGAGTTCAAGGAGAAATCTCAGAATAATGGTGAAAAGAAGATGAATGTTTCCTTATGCACAAAGTGTGGAAAGAAGCATGGTGGAGATTGTCTTAAAGGGACTAGAAAATGTTTTAAGTGTGGAAAAGATGGTCATCAAGCAGCTGAGTGTCGAAGTAATAGAAAAAGGGTTTCTAATGATGTGAATAAAGCAAACACTACAGAGAACGCACCACCAACACTTCAATGCTTCAAGTTCAAGGAAATGGGGCATTATGCTAATAAATGCCTTAATCTAAGGGTTAGTGATGATCAACATGAGCAACCACTTAAGTCAAAGGAAAAAGGGAAGTCACATGCGATCACTTTTGGCGATGTTGAATATGACAACGATGTGGTGGAATGATTAAGTGTTTATGTAATGGGATTCCAAAATAATATTGTATCATGGAATATTGGAATATTTATGTATTGGTCTAATGTGGTATTCAAAGTGATTGAGATATTTTTTTAGAAATAAGATGATATGCGCATAATGAAGGGAAAACGAGAAAATGAAATGCTTAACAGTATTCATGAGCTCATGATTGATATAAGGACTAAGTGATATCATGGTTTGAGTAAAAATAATTTTGAGGATTTTGGTATGTGGAAAGTGTTAACTTTTAACTGCATTCAAGTTTTTACTAAGGTTCAATGGGTATTCAATTGAATACATGATTAAGGACTTTGAATGTTTGGAATGTGACCAACAAAACATATCTTATGATATTTGGGGATCAACGATGGTATTAAATCTCTGGTAATCGATTTGACTATGATATGAGAGTGGACTGCAGTATTATGGATAAGCCTAAAGATTGGAATGGATTATGCTGGACATAAGTTAGTATTGTTTAAGGATAGAAGTTTTTTCGATATTATTGATGGGATGTTATAGTAATATAGTTTTAGAAAAAGGACATCCTGCAGGACGGGCGACAGCCCATCGCGTCGGACAAGGCTGTGGGAATCGAACCCACACCCGAAGTGCGACTGGCCTTTATTTCCTACCACTGGCCTACAGGAAGTCCCTGTTTAGTAGAAACTAGTTTTATTATATTAAACAGTATAATATATGAAGTATAAGTCCATTTTAGGAACCATATATGATTAATCTCACTATAGAATGACTTATGTATATTTAATAACTTTTTCTAACCTTTTGTTTGAGACAGATGGAATGACTCGTCATTCTATCACATGATCTGCTAACACATCCCGAATAACAAATTCAACTTCATTTATTTAAGAGATGAAGTGGAAATTGTTCAAGGCACGAACAACAGTGAGATTGTACCAAAATAAAGTAAGTATTTATTCTAATTCAAATTTTCAACTTTAGGGAAATGATTTTGTAAACCAAAAATGTTGTCCTAGTGATCTTATACCTGATGAATCAGATGGTACCTTAGATCGTCACAAATTTATGGATTTGTGATTGCTAGCTTTTCCATAGCCATGTTCTCTACCACTATCCATCAGAACATGATGGTTAGATTTCTCTTCCATATCCATATTTTCACCTATGTGGAAACCCAGTGATTAGTTTATTTGGGTAATCGTTACATTTCATACATTAGTTTTTAAAGCCAAGTTTTGGTATTATTTTTTATGATGTGGGTTTCTATTAAAGAAACTTTTGAATAGTAAACCATTTATAACCCCGACGAATTTCGAGGGAGAAATTCATTTTAAGGGGGGTAGAATGTAACAACCCGAGATTTTATGAAAAATATTATTTTTAATTTTATTAATGTCTTGTGTTGTACTCTACACCAAAAGGAGCTTGCACAACCCACATCCTTGACTTTCCTTGCATTACACGCAATCGCGACCTTCCTCGATAGCGTGTGTAGTACACAATACCGAGTTTCACTAAACAACGATATGCTATTAAAATATTATTAAAACTAGTCATTATGAATAGTAATAACCACTTTTTGAAATTTTTTAAATTTTAATTTTCAAAATGGACTTCATTTATGGATTCGGAGTATCGAATTTAGCCTAAGGTGATATTTTGGTACTTTTTGGATAACTTTCATATTCTGATGAATAGTGAAAATTACACAATTTTAATTAAAAACAACTTTTTTAATTGAAATAATTAATAGTGATAAATTATTAATTTGAGTGGTTTTAAAGTATATTTAGAATATATTTTTATAATTTAATACAATGTTGGTCATTGGATGTAATTTCACATTTAAACCAGTTATAAACAAATGTCAATCTTTTGATAGTTATTATCTCCTAAAAACACGCTATTAGTTGTGACAGCGGAAATTAATTATAAAATTAATTAATGCAACTTATATGTTGGGAATTTTGTAAAATAGAAATCATTTTTGAATTCGGAATATCAATTATAGTTTAGGGTGAAATTTTGGCATTTTTCTGAAAAACTTCAATTTTTGATGAATAGTGAAACCACTAAGTGGTAGGTTAAAAACTGAATTTTGCATAAAACTTAATTTTACCACTTTTGTGAATGGAATTTCGAAAATCCGACAGACACGTTTGATATCAGTAAGTAAAATGTGGTACAATGAGATAAAAAATTTTTTTTGGTGAATAGTAACTTTTTACTTTTTTTACCGTAGTTAATAGTAAATAGGGTAACTAAGGGTAAATATCATATTACTATTACCCTAACACATGTCCTAATTCTATTGGATAAGTGTAATTCGACCAAAAACAACCTTATGAATATAATATGACCATTTAGGTCCACATGGATTAGATTAGGACATTTATTATTAATTTATTTAAAGAAGGGTTAAAAGAGTTAAAATCAAAGTTTATTTACTAAAACATTTTTAATATGGGGATATACATAAGATAAATTCGACTATAAATATTCATTAGAAATATAAAAGGATTTCCTACATAATGATATTTTATTTGTAATTTTTAGACATTAAATAATTTAATTTATTTATGACACAATGATGATGCAGTAATTATCTTATTAATGAAATATTGACATAATTGATGTTATAAACACCTAAATAAATGTAATTTGAGACTTTATATGAATTCCACTAATTTTATAGGTTAATATGATATATTAGTGTTGATTTAATCAACTTGGTTCGAACATATAATTCTGTTATGACTTTCACAAAAATCATATATCAAATAATGTCAAAATTGACACAAAATAGTTTTTAAATAAAATATTATATTATTAATTGTTATTTTATTCCTAAAAATCTAAGGATCGGCCAAATGACTTAGATAAGGATATATATATTAATAATAAACAATTTGGGGTTCGTTTGGCATGTTATAGTAAGTGTATTAACCATATAGTGAAAGAAAACAAAAAGACACGGTAAAAGTTAAATTATTTAACTTAGAGTTAAATCTAATTGATAAGGTTAAAATAATACCCTAAACTTGTATAAATCCTATTGGTTGATAGGATTTCGACCCATCCCCACTTTAGCTTCGAAATAAGACCCTTTGGAACCATTATAAACCGATTTTGACTTTAATATAAAATAATATTTTGAGATATTCCTAAGGTGCCCCTCTCCTCTCTTATAAAAGGGCACCTCCTCCCCCTCCTCCTCACACCAATTTGAGCACTCAAGCTCGGCCAACCCCTGCACTTTTCTCCTCTCCACTTCCCTAGAATAATCCTAGAGGTCCTGGTCTTCTTATAAGACCAATCTTAGTTCCCTATGTGGAGGATTCAAAGAGGCGTTCCAAAGAAGAGGTAATATCCATTACCGATCTTTTCAATTTTTTTCTTCTTCAACTTCTTCTTCTTTAGTTGTTTCATGATAAAGTAATAATATCAGTATTACTTACATACTTATATGTTATTATAAATATGAAACAACCCTAATTCACCTTCTACCCATCCTACGGAAAAATGAAATCACCACGCGTGCGTACGTATCGAATACCGTCTCCACGCCGTGGTGTAATCTATTTTCCACCATCACCTTAAAAGGATGGGTATAATGGTGTAATGAGTAAACATTTATGATTATTATAAATTAATATTGATACTGAAATAATATATATATACTACAATACAATTCCACAATCATAGGAACGATATCATCACTCGTGCGTACGTACGGAATACCGTCTCCACGACGCGATGAGATTCATTCTCCATGTTAACCATTTAAGAATGATTATAAAGTATATATAATAAATAATAATGAAATATATGACATTATAAAGCTACTTGATTTATGTATATATATATATGTATGTCATCTACTTACTTCCATTCAAGACAATAAGGAAAGGAAAACAACGTTCATGCGTACGTACGGACTACCGTCTCCATGAACGGTGTTTTCATTTCATTTATCTATCTATTATATATATATACTGAATATATATGATATATAAATCATATTTTATATTCTGGATGTAATTAAATCATGATATAAGTAATAATAATCTCAAGAACAACATGTCAAAACACCTACGATAAATGAAACGATTTTACCCAAAACACTTCTTTAACATGGAATTTACAAAAGAACGGGTAATATAAAGTCGTAAGTGAACCATATATGATATCATAATAGTGAATATGATTCTGTAATAAGTCAATGACATTATTTAAATCATTATACAGGAGGTTCAGACACATACTAAGCAAATCAGACCTAAGGTAAGGGAAATATCACAATCTCATTTTTATCTGAGATTGTTTATTCGTAAGTATTTACTGGGGTGTATTTTATCATCCACATCCATGTTTCATCAATATGTAATATTACTTCCATCCACCTACAATTTTTTAAATCCATTTTTACCCTTCGGTGAGTTTTTAGTAATATGTATGAAAGGAATCTTTTGTCGTTTTTCGTATGAAGTACTTTTTGACTTTTCCGACAAAAGTACGAAGAATGTTTTTTTAACTTATACGACATGAATGGATTTTTAAAACATTTTTTCCAAGAAGCATCCTTTACAAGTTTTCAAGTTTATTTTTAATCAACTTATTTTATTTTAAAGTCATATGACATGTTATGAAAGGAAAAATGTTTTTGAAGTAGAAAGGATATTTTCCTCAAGAGTGGAGTTCAAGTATTTTATCAAAATTATTTTCAATCTAAGACAATAAAAGGGTTCTGTTTTTATCCCTATTATTACATGGATTTGATTATCTTGTGATGGAAACATTTTTATGAATTCCTTTATCTTATATGAATTGTTTTATGATGTCATGTTGTTTAAGAATCCCATTTTTATTACGTGGATTACGCTATGATGTATGGTTTATGATTATGCGGCACACATAAGAAAGGATTCATTATAAGATGGGTGGGACCTATATCTCCCTCCAATGAATTGGGTAAAGATTTTATATCTCATGAGATAGACATGGATGGAACGGTAGGTTATACCGGTTCAGTAAAACAGGACTGGAACGAGGGTGACTCAGTTCAGAAAGGGACTTTGTCCACTAAGATAGTCTTGGCAATGAGTCATGACTAACAAGAAATGATTTTCCATGATTATGTGTGCATGCCACAAAGTTTCAAGTTTTATGTTATGATTATGGGGATCTAATTTTCACTTCTATGATTTATTCCATGTTAAGATATTATGATCTCTTTTGCAGGTTTTGATTTTCAAAAAGATATGATATGATTTTTATTTCCTTTATTTGCCCTTGCTGAGCATTTGAGCTCACCCTTTTATGTTTTATTTTCCCCAGGTCAGGAAGATGGATATTAAGTAGAATATGCTAAAAGGGACCCTAGATATGATGAAATAAATGGGAGACACTATAGAAGATTTATGACCCAGTTGATTATGTTTCCCAGTTTCTAAAGACACTATACATATACGGTCCTTTGTGGTTTTTTCATATGTTGTAATAAGTGTGCTTCAATTTTGAAGTATTAACAATGTATGTAAAGTATGGGTCGTTACAATAAACTAATGATGAAGTATTGAATTATAGTTTATAGCATGTTGTGGTCTATTCTTATGTGCTCTAAAACATAGTTTAAGATATTAGGTCACAGTTGATCATGCATGGTACTGTTGTATAATGAGATGATGTTTGGGAATCAATCCAAATCATTTCCAATTTTTATCATATTTGTGTATTAATAGTATTATGTTGAATTCGATGAGTTTGAATTTCCTTCATGATCATTTAACTGTAAAATTGTCAATGTGTATATTCCATCAATATTTTCAACGGCGTAGAAATGTTGGAGTGTTTTATGCAATGCCCAAATTTATAAAAGCAAAACCTTTAATTTATTGGATTACAATATTTTATAGTTCCATATATATGTAAGTTATTTAGATATCTATAAATCATCTATGAAAAAATAATTTACCTATTGATTTAATTTATCCTTTAACCAAATGTTGAAAAAATCATGGATATATAGTAATTTTCATTTCGAGAGTCATAAGATTACCACAACCCATGGATACACATTGATGAAAGAAGCCTTCTTTTTTTATTTTCAATGATATATAAAAAATTAATGTGGAAAATATGGTATCAACTGGTGAATGTTAGATCATTCTCCTTATTTTTATTAGTCATTCCTAATGTATAGAAAGAACTTTTTTTCTATGGGTTTTTTGTGTTTTCATCATCTTTTTTTGGATAAGTGTTACTCCCCTAAACGTATTTTGTGGTATCGGAGCTTATATATCAATCTTTATATTGATTTTAAAATAAATGTATATAACTATAAAAATTATTTTTCTAGGTATCATGATAAAACCCAATTGAAAAAGGGATATCTTATATAGACATCACAAGAACACTACTTATTACACCTAGAAACTAGTGTAGTATCATATATATTTTGAGATCATTCTATAGTGAATTAAAAATGGTTATTTTTAGAATAAATTGAAAATCATGAAATATAAAGAATAAAAATATGATGGCTCTATGTAATGGTTATCCAATAAAACTACTTTATATGCCTTCACCACGCCGACCAATATGACATAGTTGATAATTCTCAATCTATTAGGAACTTTAGAAGATCTATCTACATTAGCTAGGATAAATGGTAGGGTACAAGTCATTTTTTATTATAGTATGGTAACCCAAAACATGATTCTATAAAATATCCAAAATATTACTTGAATTCCCTTGTTTAAAATTACTAGGCCAAGTTAAAATTCTAGAAAAAATGGCATGCTAGAAAAAATATCTTCTTTTTAAAATGGAATATTCTATATCGTGGTGTAATCCATTTAGAGTATATTTTTAATGATAATTTTTAAAAAAAAAATTCATCAATGGTGTAATCCTAGGGGCTACATTATGAATATAGGGGATTTAATTCAACCCAAATAACATTTCGTTAGATTTTATGTAGGGTTTAATTTGATATATATTGTGATTAATTTATAAAAATAATGAAAATTAAAATTGTTGAAATAGTGGGTGCGCTAGACCCAACTATTTAGTGCTTTAGATTACCATATCGTGTGTACAGTAAGATATACATGATGTTTCCATACCATTATAGTGTAGACTTTTCTGCGTCTACTATTTAAATGGTAATGTACAAATGTTAATTGTCATATCGAAAGGTTATGGTAGTTCCCAGGCTATAATGAGAACCTCTAGATTCTATGACATTAATTTTAAATATATGTTCTATGGTTTAGATACATCTTACTAATTGGACATAGTAGATGTCTAACCATATGTTGTTGGGGGATCATAAGCATTGAGACTTCTTCTCATGAAGATCGCACTTGGTGATCTCTAGTAGTGATATCATGAGGACTGACCCGCCAATAGTAACTCCACTTGTTTTAGGTTTCATTGGATGTTCCTATCTATGATCATGTGTAATGGTCTCCTGACTTGAGATCATTACCAAAATATGTCATTTGATTGTGTACTTTTCTGCATGAAGAAAACCATGGAGATGAAGTCGTGGAGAGGTAGTTTGTGTCCAATGCATCGTTTGTGGCATGACATTGGTTGAATGGTCAAGAAAAGATTTTCCGCTTTCAGGTTATAGAAGTAATATATCTCAGGCCATGTTGATATGGATGACAGTACCTTTAGAATACAATGACCATGGAAGTCATGGGTAAGTCATTCGAGTTAAATCAACAAACTATAAAGCAAGAAAAGGGTGATGACACGTGAGTGTGTCCTTCTTTATAAGATATTATAGACAAAGAGATTATATTACACAGTGCGTGTTCATAGGTTGGTTTCCACTGCTGTGACATTCCGTATTTCTTTAGGGGCCATGATGGGTTGGTAGATCCCGCTCATGGTCTGTGAATACTATTCACTACTGCCAAAATAAGGGCCTAGAAGGTCACAAACAATAGCATATTCAAGAATCTGCCCTATTAAGTTGAATAGAAGTTTTGGACATGGCGGGCCCTGCCATAGGTGTTTGGGATATTTCCAAAGTTAAATGATCACCAATGTAATAAATAAATTCATATTATTCGAGTTTAGAATAATGATTTTTGAATTTATTTATTAAATGTATTTAAGAGTTTTAAGTAAATACATGAAAAAATATTAATTGACGAATATTAAATTATTCATGGTTCAATTAATATTTATGGGAGCGATGAGTCGGGTTAATGAATTAATTATTATCATGTAATATATTTTAATATATTACGAGTAAATGATAATAATATTTCTGGATTAGTTTAGTAGTCATAAAATGTCGTTAATAGTGTGTTAAGTATTCCAGGTCGGTGAGGCGATACCAGGTATTTTAATTGAGCACTATAAATAGAAAAGGAGTGTCATCATTCAAACACTATTCATGGAGCTTCTCTCTCCTCTCCTCTCTCCCACATTCAAGAGAGAGATACTCTGGATCCAAAGAGCTCTCTCTCGGGCATCGCTAGCGATGTGATGTGGTGCTCATTGGAGCATCAAAGGCATCGTCTCAAATCTGCGTTAGCACCCAGATTATGACTAATGGTGTAACGCCCCGACCCCAGTTACCCAGAGTCGGTGCATTATTACATAACATTGGCATGATCACAAGAAAGATCAAATCTCGAAAGACCGATTGGTTTAGTAGCCTTGGAAACACTAGATATATTCATAAGTTTTACATTACATCATAAAATGAAAAACTACTACAACAACATAATGTTTCCACAATCCACACTATTAACCCCTCATAAAATCCCTGCAGGTCATTCATAACTTACTTCTTCACATCCTGGGAAAAATAAAACATAGAAAAGGGGTGAGCTCAAATGCCCAGTAAGGATAACAATATAGCGGAAACTTTCATAAATAAGAATAAACATTTAAGGCAATGTATAACTAAAACAAAAGCCTTTTAAATATGAACTTTCAACATGGTATGGCATAAATAAAATGAAATATTTCCATTTACTTATTCACATGGATACTCTACTAATCGAATAATCACATGCAAAAATCAATAACCACTTTCATAATGTTGGAATGCATAATGCCAGACTATCATAACCACATAGCCAAGGCCTCGTGCCAAGACTACAAATAAGATTTTGTCAAGGCCTTGTGCCAAGACACTAGTTTGTCTCATGAGACCTACCTATGCATCGAGGAGCTATAGCGGGCTCCACCCGTCACTTACTAAGTCCAATGCATTCCCATATGAAAAGGTTTAAAGATAACATAAACATTCGTATTAAAACTAGCATAAGAAATGTCAATAATTTCACCATAAACTATGAATGGTATAAAAATAGCACATCCACAGTCAAACATATCACAAAACGTTCAATACAATATAGAAGTTTTGTATCACAATAGATCAAATTCAAATAAGCGTAAAATCCATCAAAGGATGTTGACATAGATGAAATCAAAATTCTTTTTAAAGAAATATCTCTTTTTATTTTGAAATCATTTAAGATCCATATAAAATAACACATTTTCTTTGAAAATATTATTATAAACTTGTAAGGGAAGTTTTGAAGATTTTATAACGGTGGAAATTAGCCGCACCCGCCGTATAAGTTTAAAAAAAACGTTCTTACCTTAATTCTGTCGAAAAGGTTAAAAATGACCTTGTTTTGAAAATGACGGAAAGATTCCTTTATAAACCTCTTATAAAAAGTCAAACAAGGGTATAAATGACTTTAACCCATATTCTTGTAAATAATAAAAATGTTTTGAAATACATTTTGAAGAAACATGGATGTGGATGATAAAGAGATCCCAGTAGATTATTACAAATAAACAACCTCGGATAATGAAGAGATTGTGAAATAACCCTTACCAATTTGGTAAATTATGAAACATACAACCCATAAAAGAGTTATCATACAATTAATATGTAAATACACATAAATTAGAGTGTATTACACAAAGAATATAATTATGGGCAGTACATACACTACACAAAAGGTGATGGTGGCAATATGGAATGAATCTCACGGAAATAAGGAGTGAGATGAAAACCCCTTACCTTGTACTTTTCCTTGGTTGGGGTAGGTTAACTTCCTGTATAATGGTGAAATAATAGTTATTAAATTATACAAGAATAATATATATTAATATGATATCATATATGATCTTTTAACATTGATTTGTCAATAATATCTTAGAATTATCGTCGTTTCGGGTGTTAACTTACTTGTTTTCTTTTATATGTTTTGTTACGTAAGACATGTTTGTAAAGGATAGGTTGTATATTATTCATATCCAGAATGATATCAAGTCTTTAAACATCATTTTTAAATCATCAAATGATAATTATACTTGAATGGATACGATGGAGAATGAATCTCATCGCGTTCGTGGAGACGGTAGTCCGTACGTACGCACGAGCGACACTATCATTCTTTTGATATTAAAATAATATATAAATGGATGGTATATCATATATAAATAATAATTAACATGTTATATTTATTATTTACATGAGTTACACATCATTATTATACCCATCCAAATAATAATATATTGAATAACAATTACACCACGACGTGGAGACGGTAAGCCGTACGTACGCACGTATGGTGACATGTTATTCAAAGGGTGGATAGAATACTGAATATGGTTGTACCATATTTATAATAACATCACAGTATATTTAAGATACTGGAGTTATTATTTTAGAATGGTAAGAACAAAGAAAGAGGAAGTGGAAGAAGAAAGGAACTTGGAAAAGGGTGGTGAAATCATTACCTCTTCTTCGGGTTCTTCCTTTTGATTTGATCAAAAGGGATCCTTAGGTTGGCTTTCTGATCAAACTAAGGCCTCTAGGTTGTATTGAGGGATGTTGGGAGAGTATTTGGGCAGAGTTTGGCCGAAACAAAAGTCTTTGAAGGTGTGAATAAATGAGAAGGAGGAGTGCCCTTTTATAAGAGGGGTGAGGGGCACCTTTGAAAAAGCTAGAAATATTAATTTATAATAAATTCATATTCGGTTTCTAATGGCTCCAAAGCTTATTATTAAAAGGTTAAGGTGGGGATAGGTCGATAACCACTCAACCAATAGAATTTAGACAGGTTTGGGTACTTATATTAACCTTATCTTTAAGTATTAACTCTAAGTTAATTAGTTTCACTTTTACAATGTCTCTTTGTATTTTTATATAATATGGTTAATAAACTTACTATATACATCCAAGAGACCCCCAAGTGGTACATTAATGATGAACCTATCATGATATAAGTCTCTTGGCCGAACATTATATTTTTAGGAATTTAATATCAATTAATAATATAATATTTGTTTTAAGATCTCTTTTATGTCAATTTTGACACTATTCAATAGTTGATTTTTGTGAAACTCATAACAGATTTATTACTTAGAACAAAGTCCATTAAATCAATCCTAATATATCATATTATCCTAGAAAATTAGTATAATTCATTAAAAGTTTCATATTATATTTATTTGGGTATTTATAATATCAATTATTATAATTTTTCACTATTATAGTAATTACTGCATCATCATTGTGTCATAAATAAAATAAATTATTTAATGTCTAAAAATTATAAATAAATTATCATTATGTAGTAAATCCTTTTAGCTTTCTAATGAATATTTATAATCTAAAATCCAACATATATAACCCTATGAAACAATTGTTTTTCTAAAAGATATATGCTTGTGTCATTTTTGTATTCATTTTAACTTAATTAAAATAAAGTGTCATTATCACTTACAAGTGGATCCATGGGGTCCCAAAATAGACCCAAAGATTCTCATGGTCGACCATGTATCAACCAATAGGGTTAAGACACGTTTTAGGGTAATTCAGTATTATTATAATATTATTTTTTAACCCTTATTTACCGGATTTACCCTTAACCATGGTAAATAAAATATTTACCGCAGTAATTATTCAAAATGTCTAAAAATAAAAGTTACCTATTTACACAATTTGAACATCCTGATTCCAAATATGGAATCCATTTTCCTAAATTCAAAACACAGAAGTGGCAGAAATTAATTTAAAATTAATTCCCGCTGTCAAAACAAAAAGCGTGTTTTTAAGAGATAATAACTATCAAAAGATTGACACTCGTTTATGTTCGGTTTAATTGTAAAATTATGTCCAATGACCAACATTATATTAAATGGTAAAAATATATTCTAAATATACTTTAAAACCACTCAAATTCAAAATTTATCACAATTATTTATTTTGATTAAAAAAGTTGTTTTTAATTAAAACTTAGTAATTTTCACTATTCATCAAAATATGAAAGTTATCCGAAATGTACCAAAATTTCACCTTAGGCTAAATTCGATATTCTGAATCCAAAAATGAAGTCTATTTTGAAATATAAAATATATATGATTTCAAAAATTAGGTATTACTATTCACAACGGCTAGTTTAATTAGTTATGGTGTGTTAGAACTTGGTGTTGCGTACAACACACGCTATCACATTATTCAAAGAGAAGCGTACCGTAGAAGCTTGGGGTGTTACATTCTCCCCTCCTTCAAATAATTACGTCCTCGAAATTTCTAGGGTATTACTGTATAAAAAGACTCGGGTGGTTCTTCATCATAAGTTCCTTGGGTTCCCACGTTGCTTGTTCCATCTTATGATTTCTCCACAAAACTTTTACCAGACGCGTCGTCCGATTTCTCAGTACTTGTTCTCTTGTATCAAGAATCTTGACGGGCTCTTCACAATAAGACAGATCGGGTTCCAGTTCTAATTCCTCATAGGTGAGTACATGCGTTGGGTCAGGCATGTATTTTCTCAACAGAGATACGTGGAACACATCGTGAACTTTGGAGAGACTTGGCGGCATTGCCAATCGGTAAGCTACAGCCCCAATTCGTTCTAGAATTTCGAAAGGTCCGATGTACCTGGAACTAAATTTACCTTTCTTTCCAAAACGTATGACTCCCTTCCATGGAGATACCTTTAGGAAAACATGATCACTGACTTGAAATTCCAAATCCTTCCTTCGATTATCGGCATAGCTCTTCTGCCTACTTTGAGCTGCTTTGATGTGATTTTGGATTACCTTCACCTTTTCCATTGTTTCCTCCACCAGTTCTGGGCCTATAAGTTTTCTTTCACCAACGTCATCCCAACAGGTTGGTGTACGACATCTCTTTCCGTATAACGCTTCATATGGTGCCATCTGAATACTCGAATGGAAGCTATTGTTATAGGAAAATTCTACCAAAGGTAAATATTGATCCCACATACCCTGAAAGTCAAGTGAGAAAGATCTCAACATGTCTTCTAAGGTTTGAATAGTCCGTTCTGATTGTCCGTCTGTCTGAGGGTGGTAAGAAGTGCTCAAATGAAGTTCAGTATCCAGGGATTTCTGAAGACTTTTCCAGAATCTTGAAGTAAAACGGGGATCACGATCAGAAACAATCGATAGGGGTACTCCATGAAGTCTCACAACTTCATTAATGTATAGTCTTGTTAGACGTTCCAGAGGTAGATCTTCTCTTATAGAAATAAAATGAGCTGACTTGGTAAGACGATCAACAATAACCCATATTGCATCGTTCCTTCTAGGAGTCTTTGGTAGCCCCATGACAAAGTCCATTGTAATATTGTCCCATTTCAACTCCGATATGGGAAGAGGTTGCATGACTCCTCCAGGCTGTTGCCTTCCAGCTTTCACTTGTTGACAAACCATACATCTTGACACAAAATCAGCAATCTCCCTCTTCATGTTGTCCCACCAAAAATGTTCCTTCAAATCTCTATACATTTTGGTGCTCCCAGGGTGTATAGAGAAATTGGAACTATGAGCATCATCCAGCAATTCCCTTTTTAGATCAGGTATATTGGGAACACAAAGTCTCTTCCCGAATTTCAAAATTCCATCTTCATACACAAAGTCTCTCAATCTCCCATCATTCACACCTTTAATCTTCTTTTGGAATTCTTCATCATCGGTCTGAGAACTCTTAATCTTTTCTAGTAAAGATGGTTTGGCAACCATTTGAAAAAGCATTGATGTTTCACCTTCCCTGGTTATTCCCATGTCCATCTTCACTAGATCCATGAAAATTGGATCCCTTTCAATTCTCATATTGTTCAAAACTCAATGGTCTTTTCTACTCAAAGCATCTGCCACCTTGTTTGCCTTTCCTGGGTGGTAGTGTATCGTACAATCATAATCCTTGAGTAATTCAAGCCATCTCCTTTGCCTCATGTTGAGTTCTTTTTGTGAGAAAATATACTTCAAACTCTTGTGATCAGTATAAATCTCACATTTTTCACCATAGAGGTAGTGCCTCCATATCTTCAAAGCAAAGATCACTGCTGCTAACTCGAGATCATGAGTAGGATAGTTTTGTTCATGAATTTTCAACTGTCGTGATGCATAGGCAATAACTCTATCATTCTGCATAAGGACACAGCCAAGTCCTTTCTTCGATGCATCACTATAAATAACGAACCCATCATTCCCCGATGGTAGAGTCAATATAAGAGCATTGACTAATCTTCTCTTCAGTTCTTTGAAACATTCTTCACACTCTTTTGTCCAAACAAATTTAACCCCTTTACGTGTGAGCTTCGTTAATGGGTTAGCCAATCGGGCAAAATTCTGGACGAAACGTCGATAATAACCTGCCAAACCAATAAAACTACGTACCTCAGTTATACTCGTAGGTGCTGGCCATTCTTGGATTGCCTTGGTCTTAGAAGGATCAACAGAGATTCCATCTTTAGAGACAATATGGCCAAGAAAAGAAATCTCCTGAAGCCAGAATTCACACTTGCTAAACTTCCCATATAATTCATGCCTCCTCAGAGTCTTCAAGATAATGCGCAAGTGATTTTCATGATCTTCGTAGGTTTTGGGGTATACCAGAATATCATCAATAAATACCACCCAAATTCATCAAGATACTCCTTGAAAACTCTATTCATCAGATCCATGAATACAGAGGGTGCATTAGTCAATCCAAACGGCATTACAGTAAACTCGTAATGCCCGTACCTGGTTCGAAATGCTGTTTTCGGAATGTCTTCCTTCTTCACACACAACTGATGGTATCCAGATCGAAGGTCAATCTTTGAAAAGTATTGAGCTCCATGCAGTTGGTCAAATAAATCATCAATACGAGGTAGGGGATACTTTTTCTTTATCATTATAGCATTGATCTCCCTGTAGTCGATACATAACCTCATAGATCCATCTTTCTTTTTAACAAAAAGAACAGGGGCTCCCCATGGAGAAACACTAGGGAGAATAAATCCCTTATTACTCAATTCCTCTAGTTGTTTCTTTAGTTCGACTAACTCTACAGTGGCCATTCTATAAGGGGTCTTCGATATAGTCCTTGATCCAGGAATCAAATCAATAGAAAACTCAACTTCTCGTTCTGGAGGATGTCCAGGTAAATCTTCCCGAAATACATCTACAAATTCTTTCACAACAGGTACATCCTCTATTTGAACATTCCTTTCCTCACCGATAGTTATTTCATTATCTTCCTCCCCAATAATTGAATTAAGTTGAGCTACTGGGGGTGGATATAAATAAGAATTAGGTGGTGACGATTCTGCTCTAAAAATAAGGTGCTCCTTATCATTATCATCAAGAATCGTAACCTCTTTCTTCTTACAATAAATCTTCGCATCATAGTCCGAAATCCAGTCCATACCGAGGATTATATCAAACTCAATCATAGGTATGACGATGAAATCAGCAGATAAAGAAAATTTATGTGCTCTAATGGGGACTGATTCACAAAACTTTGTTGCAACGATACTTCCCTTAGGAGTTTTAACTGACAACTCCCTTATTAAATCAAATTGGAAATATCTAATTTTCTTAGTAAACTGGGAAGATATGAAACAATGCGATGATCCAGAATCAAATAATGCATTTTCTAAACTTGAGGAAACCATTAAATTACCTGCCACCACGTCTTTCGGAGCTTCTACCTCAGCAGTAGTGATAGCATAAGCCTGGCCTTGATCCCTTGGCCTTTTCTGAGGTAAGTTCTCCTGACGCTTAGGACATGCATTTGCATAATGCCCCATCTCCCTGCAATTGTAGCACTGAACGTTGGTAGCTTCCTTCTTCCCCTTGCAATCATGAGCTTGGTGGCCTTTTTCACCACACTTGTAACAGACTCCCATTCCCTTCAAGCAAGTACCAGGATGTTTCTTCCCGCATTTACCACAAGATGGATATTCAACCTTTCCCTTCTTCCCCTTATTTCCATTCCCAGATTGATCAGCAGGTCTCTTCTTCTCTTGCTTTGCTTTAAAGTCATAAGACTTAGAGAATTCCTTTTCGGTCTTGATAGCACATGAGACAATGTCTTCGTACGATGAAAAGGATTGTGAGACTAACGCTCGACGGAGAAATGGTTTTAACCCATAAAAGAAACGATCAATCTTACTTCTTGGGTTGCGAATATAATCTCCAGCATACCTCGCTAACCTTGTAAAGTTAGCCTCATATTTTGTGACATTCTCATCCTCCTTCTGTCTCAGACTCAGAAATTGCCTTTCCATATCTGCTCGATGGTCGCGAGGGAAGTATTTTTCTAAAAACAGATCTTTGAACTCCCTCCATTCCATATTTGATACTTCATCATCTTCCTTCATGTTCTGAATCAATGACCACCATTGATCAGCATCTCCAGTGAGGCGGTAAACTGCCATGATAACTTTTTCCCTTTCACTGCTCCCCAAAGCCTGAAATATTTTCTCTAGGGAAAATATCCATTGCTCAGCTACTAAGGGATTTGTATTCCCATTGAACGTTGGTGGTTTTTGCCTCATGAATCGATCTAACATTGATCCTCCACGCTGCGGATCAGGGTGCTCCATACGTGTAAGGTTATTATTCATAACCTGAGTAATTTATCCCAGTATGGTGATTAGCTGATCAGCACCAGTTGCATCACCAGCCCCACTATAATTATCTTGAGCAGGAGGGAAATCCCTACATGGAGTGCGTGCATTGATACGGTTTACATTTCTTCCACTATGCGCCATTTCTGAACAATGTCATAAACTAGATCAGTTTATGAATCAAAATACATAATCCCATACTTATAAAACACTTAACATAAATTGAACTATTTATGGATATAATCCATAATCATAATAATGTTTTCTTTGAGGAAGTATATACTCATAATCCCTTCAAAATTATTTGTAAAGAAAATGAGAGTTATCCTAAGCATATCCCCCGGGAGTGTCGTAACCAAGAGTGCAGCAAGGCCCGTTGTCGTGCACCAGTTCCCGTTCGAGTCTAGCTCAAAGCGGTGTTTTCGGGTTTTACCCCTAGGTACATCTGTGGCAGAGCCGCCTCTACCTGCTCGTATCCAGACATGGATGTATTGCTTGGAAAACTCACAAAATCTCTACAATACCAAAATTCTAGGAAGTTCTTCTATACTAATCCTCAAAGTTCATCTTAGGTCTACGTGCTCTAATCAGAGTTTATCTAAATCTAGCTTCCAAGGTTTGTACTAAACTTCCTCTGATACCAACTGTAACGCCCCGACCCCAGTTACCCAGAGTCGGTGCATTATTACATAACATTGGCATGATCACAAGAAAGATCAAATCTCGAAAGACCGATTGGTTTAGTAGCCTTGGAAACACTAGATATATTCATAAGTTTTACATTACATCATAAAATGAAAAACTACTACAACAACATAATGTTTCTACAATCCACACTATTAACCCCTCATAAAATCCCTGCAGGTCATTCATAACTTACTTCTTCACATCCTGGGAAAAATAAAACATAGAAAAGGGTTGAGCTCAAATGCCCAGTAAGGATAACAATATAGCGGAAACTTTCATAAATAAGAATAAACATTTAAGGCAATGTATAACTAAAACAAAATCCTTTTAAATATGAACTTTCAACATGGTATGGCATAAATAAAATGAAATAATGCCATTTAATTATTCACATTGATATTCTAATAATCGAATAATCACATGCAAAAATCAATAACCACTTTCATAATGTTGGAATGCATAATGCCAGACTATCAAAACCACATAGCCAAGGCCTCGTGCCAAGACTACAAATAAGATTTTGTCAAGGCCTTGTGCCAAGACACTAGTTTGTCTCATGAGACCTACCGATGCATCGAGGAGCTATAGCGGGCTCCACCCGTCACTTACTAAGTCCAATGCATTCCCATATGAAAAGGTTTAAACATAACATAAACATTCGTATTAAAACTAGCATACGAAATGTCAATAATTTCACCATAAACTATGAATGGTATAAAAATAGCACATCCACAGTCAAACATATCACAAAACCTCCAGTACAATATAGAAGTTTTGTATCACAATAGATCAAATTCAAATAAGCGTAAAATCCATCAAAGGATGTTGACATAGATGAAATCAAAATTCTTTTTAAAGAAATATCTCTTTTTATTTTGAAATCATTTATGATCCATATAAAATAACACATTTTCTTTGAAAATATAATTATAAGCTTGTAAGGGAAGTTTTGAAGATTTTATAACGGTGGAAATTAGCCGCACCCGCCGTATAAGTTTAAAAAAAACGTTCTTACCTTAATTCTGTCGAAAAGGTTAAAAATGACCTTGTTTTGAAAACGACGGAAAGATTCCTTTATAAACCTCTTATAAAAAGTCAAACAAGGGTATAAATGACTTTAAACCATATTCTTGTAAATAATAAAAATGTTTTGAAATACATTTTGAAGAAACATGGATGTGGATGATAAAGAGATCCCAGTAGATTATTACAAATAAACAACCTCAGATAATGAAGAGATTGTGAAATAACCCTTACCAATTTGGTAAATTATGAAACATACAACCCATAAAAGAGGTATCATACAATTAATATGTAAATACACATAAATTTGAGTATATTACACAAAGAATATAATTATGGGCAGTACATACACTACACAAAAGGTGATGGTGGCAATATGGCATGAATCTCACGGAAATAAGGAGTGAGATGAAAACCCCTTACCTTGTACTTTTCCTTGGTTGGGGTAGGTTAACTTCCTGTATAATGGTGAAATAATTGTTATTAAATTATACAAGAATCATATATATTAATATGATATCATATATGATCTTTTAACATTGATTTGTTAATAATATCTTAGAATTATCGTCGTTTCGGGTGTTAACTTACTTGTTTTCTTTTATATGTTTTGTTACATAAGACATGTTTGTAAAGGATAGTTTGTATATTATTCATATCCAGAATGATATCAAGTCCTTAAAAATCATTTTTAAATCATCAAATGATAATTATACTTGAATGGATACGATGGAGAATGAATCTCATCGCGTTCGTGGAGACGGTAGTCCGTACGTACGCACGAGCGACAATATCATTCTTTTGATATTAAAATAATATATAAATGGATGGTATATCATATATACATAATCATTAACATGTTATATTTATTATTTACATGAGTTACACATCATTATTATACCCATCCAAATAATAATATATTGAATAACAATTACACCACGACGTGGAGACGGTAAGCCGTACGTACGCACGTATGGTGACATGTTATTCAAAGGGTGGATAGAATACTGAATATGGTTGTACCATATTTATAATAACATCACAGTATATGTAAGATACTGGAGTTATTATTTTATAATGGTAAGAACAAAGAAAGAGGAAGTGGAAGAAGAAAGGAACTTGGAAAAGGGTGGTGAAATCATTACCTCTTCTTCGGGTTCTTCCTTTTGATTTGATCAAAAGGGATCCTTAGGTTGGCTTTCTGATCAAACTAAGGCCTCTAGGTTGTAGTGCGGGATGTTGGGAGAGTATTTGGGCAGAGTTTGGACGAAACAAAAGTCTTTGAAGGTGTGAAGAAATGAGAAGGATGAGTGCCCTTTTATAAGAGGGGTGAGGGGCACCTTTGGAAAAGCTAGAAATATTAATTTATAATAAATTCATATTCGGTTTCTAATGGATCCAAAGCTTATTATTAAAAGGTTAAGGTGGGGAGAGGTCGAAAACCACTCAACCAATAGAATTTAGACAGGTTTGGGTACTTATATTAACCTTATCTTTAAGTATTAACTCTAAGTTAATTAGTTTCACTTTTACAATGTCTCTTTGTATTTTTATATAATATGGTTAATAAACTTACTATATACATCCAAGAGACCCCCAAGTGGTACATTAATGATGAAAATATCATGATATAAGTCTCTTGGCCGAACCTTATATTTTTAGGAATTTAATATCAATTAATAATATAATATTTGTTTTAAGAACTCTTTTATGTCAATTTTGACACTATTCAATAGTTGATTTTTTTGAAACTCATAACAGATTGATTACTTCGAACAAAGTCAATTAAATCAATCCTAATATATCATATTATCCTAGAAAATTATTTTAATTCATTAAAAGTTTCATATTATATTTATTTGGGTATTTATAATATCAATTATTTTAATTTTTCACTATTATAGTAATTACTGCATCATCATTGTGTCATAAATAAAATACATTATTTAATTCTAAAAATTATAAATAAAATATCATTATGTAGGAAATCTTTTTAGATTTCTAATGAATATTTATAATCAAAACTCCAACATATATAACCCTATGTAACAATTGTTTTTCTAAAAGATATATGCTTGTGTCATTTTTGTATTCATTTTAACTTAATTAAAATAAAGTGTCATTATCACTTACAAGTGGATCCATGGGGTCCCAAAATAGACCCAAAGATTCACATGGTCGACCATGTATCAACCAATAGGGTTAAGACACGTTTTAGGGTAATTTAGTATTATTATAATATTATTTTTTAACCCTTATTTACCGGATTTACCCTTAACCATGGTAAATAAAATATTTACCGCAGTAATTATTCAAAATGTCTAAAAATAAAAGTTACCTATTTACACAATTTGAACATCCTGATTCCAAATATGGAATCCATCTTCCTAAATTCAAAACACAGAAGTGGCAGAAATTAATTTAATATTAATTCCCACTGTCAAAACAAAAAGCGTGTTTTTAAGAGATAATAACTATCAAAAGATTGACACTCGTTTATGTTCGGTTTAATTGTAAAATTATGTCCAATGACCAACATTATATTAAATTGTAAAAATATATTATAAATATACTTTAAAACCACTCAAATTCATAATTTATCACTATTAATTATTTTGATTAAAAAAGTTGTTTTTAATTAAAACTTAGTAATTTTCACTATTCATCAAAATATGAAAGTTATCCGAAATGTACCAAAATTTCACCTTAGGCTAAATTCGATATTCCGAATCCAAAAATGAAGTCTATTTTGAAATATAAAATATATATGATTTCAAAAAGTAGGTATTACTATTCTTAACGGCTAGTTTAATTAGTTATGGTGTGTTAGAACTTGGTGTTGCGTACAACACACGCTATCACATTATTCAAAGAGAAGCGTACCGTAGAAGCTTGGGGTGTTACAAATGGTGCTCCCAAAGATTCCTTGAAGCACGTGTGGATGATCTATAGGAATTCAACTTCGGATTATTCGAGCAGCGATCTCCAATGACGAGCAGACTTCATACGTGGCTTCAGATTTAAACTAGGTATTTTACGGTTTAATTTTTGTTCTTAAAGTCCTCCATGCCTAGTCCTCTGCTAAGACCGGTCTATTCTTCACCGACGTCGACATGTTTACATCAACCGTTGGTGGAAAAATTTTAAAACCCACCTGTTTGGGGCTTCCGCTGCATTCCCGGTTCCAACAAGTTGTATCAGAGGGAGTGTGTGTCGATTTTAAGCCAAATAAATTAAATTTATATAAAATATATTGAAGGGAATCGTTACAATCCCAATTCCATAGAACGCGTTTGAATCCAATATCGGATGACCCATCTACTGTCATCCAAAGTTTAAAATCAAAATTTAACCGGTTGTTTATTTATCACCAGGTGGACATCCGATTACTGGAATATTGTTTTCCGATGAACATTAATGATTATTATTATTATAATTTAACTATAGTAATAATATTTTAATTATAATAATAATTTTATTATTATGAAAATCTATTATAATAATATTTTATTATTATAAGTTTTTATTCTTTCTATGTCTAAACACAGACTTAAGAAAGAAAATATTAAAAAAATAATTTGGCTGAAAGACCTGCAAAGTGGGTCTTGGAATATTTAAAAAAAAATAGGGGTTTGGAAAGACATTGCAAGTCTAGTTTTACATTTAAAAAAATGAGAGATTAGAATTTTTTTGTAAAAAAAAAGAGGAAGGGGGCGACGACCTGCATGTGAAGGCTATGAATTTTTTTTGGGGGGGCCTCTTCTCCCTGGTGCACTGTAGCATGCAGCGGCAGTGGCACACTAGCCCGGACCCTGTCTCCCATGAATGGTGGTTTGATGGGCCGCCTCCTTTGTCTACCCCGCGGAACCGGCTCCACCCCAGGCCACACCGGCACACGCCTGCACCAAGCAGAAACCGCTCCTCCCTTGGCCAGACAGCAGCTAACTCCCAGACCCAGGTCGGGCTTCCCTTTCTCACGACATTGCAACCCCATCCCTTTATCCCATCACCCAGCAGGTTCTCCTCCCTGTTGCATGCAGACCGCGACCACCCCATCATCCTGATGCCCAGCAGGTCCTGCTACGGTTCTTGTGCCTGGTGCTCCCCATGCATCACCTTGCTGCACACTCTTTTAGTATCCCGCATAGGAGACCCGCTGCTGCATGCGTTCCGGGCCGCACTCAAGCGCCCCCTTAACCGACAGCAGATCCACATCGGTTCTCCTCCTCCCCTTCTCCAGGCTGCAGTGCAGGTAAGCAGGTTGGCCACTCCTCATCCGCCTCTATCCAGTGGCACCGCAACCTGTCTGAATCCCAGCCCTAGGTTCCTCCAACGTCACTCTGCAGCAGCTAGGCCTGCACAGCACCGCATGCTGACGCCGCACCCTGCAATCCCCTGGCTGTTGTGTCTTCTTGGGCGATGTAATTCCTTGGTGCTCCACCTAGACCAGACCAACCTCAAAATGGGCAATGGCGGGTATGCCTAGTCTAGAACGGGGTTGGGCAGACCTGTCCAGGCCAGAATGACCCTGCATGAGGTTGGTGCCGCTCAGAATGAGCCTGCGCAGGTTCTCCCCAACCAGCATAGGCCTTGCCCGAAGTTAAATCGGTCCGGGTGATTTATTTTAATCAACATTAATTAAAATAATTAATTTAATTTCAGTTGAGAATTAAATTAATTAAACATTATTTTTGGTTATTAAAATTATAATGTGGCATGACTAATTTAATTGGGAGATTAATTAAATAAAATAATTAATTTAATTTTTTTGTTTTAAAATTAAATTAATTAAAAGGGACTGACCACCGTATTAATGTGGAATTAAAATTAAAGTGAAATTTTAGTTCAATAAAATTAATGCCTTCATGTTTATTTTAATTCATGTTTAATTTTATTCTGCATTTAGTTTTATATACGCGAGTTTTATGCGTATATTCTAGTCAGGAGCCGTCGACCTACCAATGCATGTTTGGTGTTTGTTTATTTATTTTAATTATTTATTTAATTATTGCATGTGTTTATGTAATAATTATTTTAAAATAAAAAAGGTGATCTGTGTGTCGTCTCAGAGTCATTATATGTATAAGGGCATGCACACCCATTCTAAGAGTTGTATATTTATACCCCAATACCCCCTCGCCTGCGTTCGAGTAATGTTATATAATGACGAGACAACATATATCGCACTTCGCACCAAGTGACGGCGATGCACCAGATAGGAGTTGGATGTACTAGATGAATAGACATTGCTATTCAAGTTGCAAGCAACACGACTAAATGTATTTACCCCTAGGGTTTCGGCATGTCTGTTATTCACTCAACAGATCAACCAATAGTACCGGCTCATGATCAGGTGTTCATTTTATTCCTATATGGTTTATTATTTTTGTGCATGTGTAATTTATTGCACGATCACATAGTATAATAATAAACAAGCATGTAAGATAAAATGAACATGTGACGCGATGAAATTTCTATTTTTTTCACGGTCACTTCTGAGTGTGATCACATAGTACGTGCTTATAAAAATAGAAAATGATTTCTTTCATCACACTAAAAATAATAAAACCCTCAATGATATATTAAGTCTAAATAGCCTTCCGTCATTCAAATTTGGACAAAACCAGTTGTTTGAGGTGCCAGTCATGCCCTAGCTGAGGGTGTCTCTTACTACAGAGGAGTCCTTATAAGAATTATGGGTTGAATAAACTAATGTGATATTAAGGATTAGCCACAGATAACTTTCTATAATTTTAGAGGCAAGCTTTGAGTAAAAAAACTTTATTTTAAGAAGTTTGGACTTCACTCAATAGATCAAGGAACTGGAAGTTAAAGTGTTCAGCCAGCCAAAAGCCTACCTAGAACACTCCAAGTAGTGGCATAGCCTTAGCTTGTAGACTATAAGGGGTGGTTCCAGGATCCTTGCCACTATAATAATCAAGGGATAGAGTATTCTAATTCTATCATAGAGGGTTCCTAGAATCCGATAAAAAAGTGGGATACATTAAATGATTTAAGTAATTAATCAAAATGTCTAAACCGGTAATCCAGATAAAAGGAACGCATCTGCTAAAATTTATTTTTGTAGAAAAATGGAAACTTATACCACAAGATTAAAACTGCGACAAATATTAGACAATGTAAATGTCCACACTGACTCAAGTATCCATGAATAGTACAGGTTTGTGTGCATAGTACTATGATATAGGAAACTCAAGGTGTCGGTGTCCCCAACACTGTTAAACTACCTCAAGAAGCTAGGATGAAAATTCATACAAGAGACTAATGTACTAATAATATGATTGTTATATCATTATGATTTCATCAATGTCCAGTGTCAGTTGCGGTTACTACACCAGGACATAGATGATATAACATAAAGTCTCATCTCCGAGATGTTTGCAAGGAGAAAGTGAAACAATGATGTGAATAAGGAGAAGTTTACACCTACATGTGTAAATTGAAAGATCGATCATGATCTTTAAATATCATTTTCACCACATTACTCACGTCTCATTTTAAGATACAAAATGAACAAGTATTGAGTAAATGATTCATTACCAATTTAGGTAAGGTTTTCCAAGTGAATAAGAATAGAAGACAATTAAGATTTAATTCTTATGGTGGATAAATTGAAAGACAATGTGAAATGGTCAAAGGCATTTAATTCCATTGACATATTCAAGACATCCTTCAATTAATGAGGTATTAATAGAGTTTATTTCTATTGTAATACTATGGAAGTTTAAAAGCAATAAACTGATTTAAAGAATCAATGTGTCACTTCTACATTAATATTATTCATCAATTTAATGTTTCCTTATACTACGTGGGTATTTAATACTATTTGCTTTTTACATATGTGTATTTAAATACAATAACCAATTAATTATAGAAACATTACTAGTAGTCAGGTGTATTCTCCAAGTAGCTGTGAAAGGGTGATACCTAGGACAGTGGTGAGAAGTACACGACTTCTTTAATTTCCATGTGAATGATCCATGTTGAACTATTGTTGAGTATAACCACAAACATTAATCTCATGTGTCCTTGGACGCAAGGAGACATTCTTTCAGTTTCTGCAATGAATGTTTTTTTTCGGTAAGCTCAATCACTAGTTCAGTAATACATTAATCATAGGCAATTAGTGATGAATATAAATGTAGGACTTATACCCAGTTGTGACAGGATAATTCTTTGTCAAGTGACACTAAAAATATACATCATGAATATACCAAGTATGGTATTTAGGCTCGGAAAAACTAAATACTTTTGGTATTATTGATGTCCTAAGTTTGGACAAAGGAGCTTTTAGAAATAAAGGTACATCACAAAGCTTTTGGAAATAGTTCAACATGAAAGTGTGAACTATTCCAAGTATAAGATAGAGGTATATGTACTTCATAATATTCTTTTAAGTAATTAAGGATTATCAAAGTGATGTATTTTCATAGTCAAGAGATATGAGTTGCTTCGGGTTGGGATGCCAAAGAATATCTCGACCAAGCATTCATCAATCATGATAATGTAGCGTGGAGAAATTCCAAAACTCACATTACCTATCGACATCACGACATTGATGTTAATGTGGAGGATTGATGATGAAGTCTTACATATCAACATTTGTAAACAAAATGTAGCATGGAGTAATTCCTAAATGCACATTTTATACATCGAAGTATTGATGTAAGTAATATCAATGTTGGAACTAGCAGAAAATTCCATTATATTTCATTAAATGCTTTGAAAATAACAGTGATATCCCACAACCATATGCCAACTATAATGAAAAATGGATATCATACGAGTCATAGTATGATGTAAAACCATTATACCATAAGAACATGTGTTTGGATGAAAAGAGTATGTTAGGACATAAATAAACTAGCCTCAAGATAGACACAATGTGCATTTAGTGTAATAACACTAACAGTTGTTTAGGATGTTACATAAATCCCTAAGATAGAAGAGTAGGTAGTCAAGTAATAGACTACACTTCTATGTAAGGGTGCACACCTCTATTAGAGATAGTGGAAGCTATATTGACTTGTGTTTAGTCAATGCTCAAAATGCACAAGTAGTTGGAATTGGAACTAGTTCCACAAGCGCATGTGGAACAAAGTATGTTCTATAGACACATAATGCGTAGGAAGGATAAAACCATGGTGATGGTTTTTAAATTCACCACAGTCAGTGATCTATTATTCAATGTGAATAAAATTTCCTACAAGTAAGCAGTGTATGATAATTAGCTAAAATTGATAAGACCAACTAAAATTAAATTAATGGATTCCATGTATCAAAGTAAAAAAGGGGATTTTATTTAGAATACTGTGGTGGGTATTCAAGTGTGTTGATACATGGATGGTATGTGCTTAGTACCAATAAGGCTCAATTGGTTTCACTAAGTTGTTATGCCTAAATCCATTAGAATTTTAATTATACCCCAAAATCCAGGATCCGGTGTAAGCCGGTCCTAATAAAATAAAATAAAGAAAGTGATTGAAAAGAGTCAAGCAGACATGGGAATATTACAAAAGCGAGTGTGCACCACCCCACACCTGTCTGCCTCCACCAGTGGAGCGCAATAGTCTAGGGTCGTAAAAGACCACATCTCTCCTACATCCATGAGCGCCCGCTTTGCCAGTGCATCCACCACCTGATTCGCCTCTCGGTAGGCATGTGATACCTCCACCCACATCCGCGCAATATCATTAAGACATCCCACCCATTGAGGTAGTACACGCCACAGGACTTGGCGCGTCTTGGTGCTCAAGGCGTGGACCGCGACATGAGAGTCAGATTTAATCCATATATGTTCCCAGTTAAAGCGGACAGCGTACCTGATGGCATATACCATGGCCCAAAGTTCCGATTCAAATGAAGTGCCAATTCCAATGGCGTGATGATAGAATCCTTTCACGAACCCACGGTAGGTGCGAAACACGCCTCCACATCCTGATGTTCCAGGAGCACCCACCGCAGCCCCATCAACATTAACCATTATTCAGGTTCCGATGGGTGGGATCCATCGAATATACTTCAGCATCTGAGGCAATCGAGGCCACCCCGAGACACCAAGAGTACGAAGGATTTGCAGATCTGCAACTGTGTTAGACATTGTCCCATCCTTCACACAAGATGCTGCATATACATCCCTATGTATCGCCCTCACCCCTTGCTGAACAGTGGGGCGCAGATCATTGAAATTTGCCGCATTGCGGGCTTCCCAAATGACAGCAACAGCCGCCGCAATTGCATCCAAAAACAGATTAAAAATCTGTTCACTGAACCTGCCATTAAAGCAGCGGACATCACTTGACAAACTGGCCCGTAGGTGTCAACATTCACCCCAAAACCAGCCCGATGTAATCCCACAATTGCATTGCATGATGGCAGCCCATAAAAACATGTTGGATCGTTTCCTCAGTAGCTTTACACAAGGAACATATAGAAGCCATTTGGAGCCTGGCCTTCTTGAGAGCATCCGATGTAGGCAGATGATTTTTCCTGATTCTCCATATCAGAGAAAACCGAGCAGGTTTGATGAAGCATGCCCTGTATTTCAGCAACCATGCAGGTGTAGGGGAATGATCCCCACATGTGGTCCTGTAAAAGTATCTGCTATTGAATTTCCCAGTTCTGCTATGCATCCAGATCAGAGTATCCTTCTCCATGAAGATATAACCAGTTACTTCATGCTCAACCTGCACAGGAGCACTAAAAGAAGGAGATTGTAGTTGTGATAGAAAGCTGGAAATTGTCAAATTGGCTGCCTCAGGTGGCACGTTATAGTCACAAAGAGGCTATGTCAGCCATCTTGTGTTCTAGCAGTTAAGGGTGGAATCCCTGCAAACCAACCAGTGGGTATCATGCATGATTCTCACATACGCCTTCTTGATAGAAGTCCACACCGACGAGGCAAGGTGCCATTTGTATCCATTTAAGAGCCTCTTGTTATCCTGTTTGAGAGAAAATCATCATCAGCTTCATGAGTAATCAGGTTCCAAGTGAACTTCCCAATCATCCCATCATTAAACGTCCGGAGGTCCTTGATTCCTAGGACCCCCATCTCCACCGGTTTAATGCATTCCTTCCAGGCCACTGTAACCAGCTTTCTTTCATGTGGGGACCCCGTCCATATGAAATTCCGTACCATACTCTGAAGTTCCTTGAGAAGACCCCTCAGCCATTGATAAATGGAGAAAGAGTATACAAATTTTGATGTGATGACTGAATTCACAAGACAGACCCTTTCGGCCATGGACATAGATTTCCCCTTCCATCTGGCCATCTGATGAACAATTCCAGCAGAGATTCCTTCAAGGTGCTATCTTTTAACTTTCCCCCAAAATACTGGGACTCCAAGATATTGGAAGGGTAGGGAGCCCCTCCTCACCCCAAGAAGTCTGACAATTCTATTCCGTTTCCCAACTGAAATTCCATTTTCGAAAACAATGGACGATTTGTCCCAACTAATGGCTTGCCCGGAAACCACCTCATAATGACTGAAGAGGGATTTAATAGAGGAGATAGTTTTCCTTGACGCCTGACCCAGGAGTAATATGTCATTATCATACAATAAGTGTGATGGGGCATACTCACTCACACCAGCCCTAATCCTTTTATAAAGAGCCAGATGAGAAAGGTAATTGATACACCTACTCAGGTAGTCCTCTGACATAGCAAAAAGCAGGACAAATAGTGGATCACCTTGCCGCACCCCCCTGGTGAAAGGAAAAAATCCCCTAGGGGCACCGTTGACAAGAATTGATAACTTGGATGACTCCAGAATGGTACGGATCAGATTCACAAATACATTTGAGAAGCCATATCTTCTAAGAACATCAAGAAGAAAGCTCCACATAAGAGTGTCAAAGGCCTTGGAAATATCAATTTTGATGGAAAAATTTCCTTCCTTTGTGTTCTGTCTCATAAGATTGACACTCTCTGAGGCCATAAAAAGGCACTTTTGAATGTTCCTCCCAGGGAAGAAACCGAATTGATTCGCAGTGATAATTTCATTAACCACCCCACCCATCCTGTTCACCAAAACCTTGATAATGATTTTGGGTATCGTGTTCCCAAGAGCAACCGGTCTGAAGTCCTTAATGTCAAGGGAGTTCTCTTTCTTGGGGATGAGAGCAATGAAATAGGAATTCGTTCCATGAGGCATATATGAGTGCACGAAGAAATCCTTAATTCCATTCACGATGTCATTCTACAAGATATCCCAATAGAACATAAAGAATTTATTCGTGAACCCATCCAGACCTGGGGCGCTCTCAAGATTAAGAGATAGAAGGGAAGGTCTGATCTCTTCTTTGCATGGGGAAGCAAGTAAAACCTAATTCATGGGGTCATCAAAACAGGGGCTGATGTTCTCAACCATGCGATGGATGTTGGACTACCCATTATCCGAATACATGCCCTTGAAGTATTTAGCAACAACCTGTGATACCTCATTTTCGTTACTGTACAACTGCCCATCAATGCTGATCACCCTGGTCCCTACATGCACCCTCTTTTCCTTATATAACCTATTGAAGAACTTGGAATTTTTATCCCCATCCGTTAACCATTTGACATTCAGTTGATTTCTAACCAGCCTTTCCTTCAACATTAGTAGATCATCCATCCTATTGTGGGCCATTATTTCCTCTCTGGATATAGTTGACCGCTGATCATGACAAACTTGAGTCCTGGCCAGCTCCTCCTCTTCCTTCTTGATGTCCTCATCAATTTTCGAAAATGATCTTTTACTACATTCTCTTAGGAGCCCCTTAAGGTGCTTAAGATTCATGTCAAGTCGGTGTAGAGGACTCCCAATTACTTCTGTATTCCATGCCTCCAAGATAATCTCCCTGCAACCTGGAGTCACAAGCCATCCATTGTTGAATTTGAAGGGGATGGGAACCGACCTTGTGCGTTGTGTATTCACTTCAATAACCATCGGATTGTGGTCAGAATGATTCTTCGAGAGCGTGAAACCAGACACCCCATAATCCGTATCATGATCACCAATGCAGACAAAACATCTATCAAGCTTGCTTGCTTATTTCCCCTCCCTCGTATACATACACCATGTAAAATCTGCACCATCTATGTTGACTTGTTCCAGATTACAATAATCAATGCATTCCGAAAAATCACCAGCAGCCACCCTATTGATGTTTGATCCAGTTTTCTCCTCAGGCTTCAGAACTGTGTTAAAATCACCAATCACCGCCCAGTTTGGCATCATCCTCCTAGAAGTGTCCTTAAACTCTTCCCATAATTCCCTCCTCTTAATATAATAATTGGAAGCATAAACGAAAGAGACAGAAAAATCCTACCCAGCATATGTGTAGTTGATCAGGATACATTGGTTCCCATTTTCACATGAAGTGATATTTTTGCCATCATTCTTTAACACCCATAAGTGATCCATATGAGATGCATGTTGATTGTTTGAAAAGTACCTATATCCTAGAGAGCCCCATTTGAATCCTTTCCAGTTTTCAAAGAGTAGTTTTGGTTCAGCAATACCAACAAACATCGGTTTATAGGTCATGATATAACGTCAAAGGGCCCTGACCGTGCGGGAGTTACCCATCCCTTGACAATTCCAAAAAAGGATCTTCATTTCCTGCTGGTCATACCTCTTGTCAGAGGCCCCCTTTCCTATCCACCTGTAACTGTTTCAGCTTTTCCTTACCCTGGCCATTCTGCCTTTGCTGTTCAGCAGCAGTAATATTATGAGGATCCCTTGTCGCTTGGCATGCCCCTCTGTCTCCTTCCTTCGGTGGGGCAGTGTTGGCACTTTGCTCCAAGCCTGAACCAATTGAATCTCGGCCTACACTTCCCTTCACCAGCTCGACCTCACTGTCCGCACTTATATCCCCACTCATTTCAGCACCATCGTTCACTTCTGGGCATATTGTGCCTTCATTATTCCTAGCATCTTTCTTGGCAGCCAGACACCCATCCAATCCATCACTAGTAGCATCAAATACACCCTCTGCCACGGGCATAGCAGATTTTTCACTACCTTCCACCTCATCAACCCATAGACGGTCACCCAAGGGCATGAAAGAGTTCCCACATTTGAGAGGGGGGTCAATGCCATCCGAGAACCTTCTTCGGGAAGCCTTGGATGGTAAGATCTGGGTGAACCTCCCTCCTGGATCAGAAGATGGATGGCCACCTAAACCTCTGCCAGTGTCTTCTGTCAGTTTTATTGATTGATCCCCCAGAACATTCTGCACCTCCAGCTCTGCAGATTTATACTGAGGCAAGGTGGTCTGCCCATCTACAACCTGCCCAACCTGTACTCCATTGCAAGGTAGATCAGCCCTGGCATCAGAAGAAGACCCTCCCATATTCAGAGCATGTTGCCCAGCCCCACTTCCATTTCCATCATCCGGGTCCTTAGAGGGATCTGAAGGATTGCTCTCCTTCCCCTTCCTTCTTCTGCACATGCTTCCTTCATGACCCTTCATCTTGCAAACATTGCACTCCATGTCCCATTTACATTCAGACATCATATGCCCATAGAATAAGCAATTCATGCAGAACTTGGCTTTCCTTCCATAAAAAATAGCAAGCTTCATGCTATCATCCCTTGTGGTAAGAATTACCTCCTCCACCAGTGTGCTCGACATGTCAACTTCAACTAGAACTCTCGCATAGTGTCCAAGCTTCAGATTCTCTATCTGCCGATCCATAAAAATGGGATTTCCTATAGAGGAGACAATGTCCCAGAGGATCCTCGAATGCCAATACAACCAATTCAGCTTATAGATTCTAATCCATAACTACGTATGAGAGTTTCTGACATTCATAGGGTCAAAATTTCGATCGCATTCCTGCACATTCAGAAAACCAGGGTTCAAAGATACCATACCCTTGCTCTATGCTTTCCGTTTACCTTCATCCGTGGGGAATACCACATGGTAATATCCCCGTCCCATCGCAATCATCCTCCATTCATCGAAGCCCCAAACTTCCTCAATCCTTCTTTGCTGGTCCTGCAATTTCCACAGACGCCCACCTTTCGGAGTAACTACCTGCACAATAATTGAGTACCGGCATTGAGTTACACATTCCTCCACTGCTTCCTGTTTGGCCGCAACATAGGTGATCATCCCCTTCCTTATCACTCTTCCAGGTGGGGGTTCTTCGAAGTCTGAGAAGGACGGCCCCGCTACATAGCGCACCACTTCCGCAAAGTTCCTCGTGCTCTTTGTAGGTTCTTTTGAAACATCCATATTGACGATTTCATCTTTCCGAGCGACTGAAAACATCTCCCTGTGACTGATCGGCTCAGCGCATGGCCTCTCATCACCCGCATTGTCTGCCCGCATCCCCTGACTGGGATCCAGTGTATCATCATCCTCAATCGGCTTAGGATTTTCGCCCGGTTCCCCTAGAGCCATCCTCTTCTTTGAATTTTACTTATCATAGCCAATATATATGTTCAATTTATTTATAATTGGATTTCATGACCACAAATCTTGGATGGTGTCTATACGACACCACTAGAAAGGGATGGTCACATCACCGAATGCTAATAAAGGTTTCTAGTTACTAAAATCTGGTTTAGTATTAAAGTAAGAAACATGATCATAGTATAGAAATTTAAAACAAATGTTTTCCATGTGTCTACCAGAGGCTAGTGGAAGCGCTAAGGTTTTCCAATAAAAAATATGATTAGTAACATATGGAAAACACACATTGGTCTAACAGTTAGTTAAGACAACAATGAAATTTACTCTCCAAGGATTAACATAAAGTTGCAACCTAAGTTCTAGGAAACAGGATCTACTAAGGTAGATCTATAGGTCGATTGGTCCTAGTCAATCATACATATAGTGACATTTTATTAAAAAATAAATGTTGGAACAATTCAAGAGATGAGTTGTTGCCTATTTCATAGGGCATAATCTCTCCATATTGATCTTTCTGTGACATGGGAAGAGATAAATGCTGTGATTTGAAATCTATATGTCGGAGCGATGGATCAATCATTTATGCCATAATATCTACAATAAATGATATTTCCAAGGTATGTTTTACAATAGGAAATTATCAGTTATATCCAGGAGAACTATAAGGGATGCAGTCAGAACAATGTAATTATACTTCAGAAAGTACAAAAGATATGTACCTGGAAAGTGGAGAAGAAAGGATACTAGTTTTTGGGGATACAAACTAGTCTTCAATAGATCAATGGGATCTGGTATTGTAGTTAAGCTAATGGTGATGAGCGAGTCAAGCTCATATAAGCCAGTGGTATCCGTACCTACAAAACTGAGTACATTGTAGCTTCTAAGATATCTAAGAAGCAGTTTGTTCCAGTTCTTGGAATTGCACCTGGTGAGAAAAGTATTATCATAATGTTTGTTATGATATTCTTACAAGACAAGATGTCATGTTATGAAAGTGTACAAAAAGTGAGATACACTCGGGATACCATCTCTTTAGTAGTTTAACTCAAATAGAAGATGTTGCTATAGAAAAATAGCCACGCGGAGGAACCGTGGTAGACCCAGTATCCAAAGCCATTAATCAGAAGAAACATGATGTTCATCATGTGAGTAGATAACAAGTTTGGTTAGCAAGTTGGCTGTAGTGAAAGTGGGAGTGTTGAAATAGTGGGCGACCTAGACCCAACTATTCAATGCTTTAGATTACCATATCATGTGTACAGTAAGCTATACATGATGTCTCCTTATCATTATAGTGTAGACTTTTCTGCGTCCACTATTGAAATGGTAATGTCCAAAGGTTAATTGTCGTGTCAAAAGGTTATAGAAGTTCCCAGGATATAATGAGAACCTCTAGATAATATGATATAAATCTTAAATATATGTTCTATGGTCTAGATAAATCTCACTAATTGGACATAGTAGATGTCTGACCATCTGGTGTTGGGGGCTCATAAGCATTGATATTTCTTCACATGAAGTTTGCACTTGGTGATCTATAGTAGTGAGATCATGAGGACTGACCCGACAATAGGAACTCCACATGTTTCAGGTGTCATTGGATGCTCCTATCTACGATCATCTGTAATGGTCTTCTGACTTGAGATCATTACCAATGTATGTTATTTTATTGCGTACATTGATGCAAGACAAAAACCATGGTGATTAAGTCATAGCGAGGTAGTTTGTGTTGGGTGCGTCGTTGTTGTCCTGACAATAGTTGAATGGTCAAGAAAGGATTTTTCACTTCTAGGTTATGGAAGTATTATATCTCAGGCCATGTTGATATGGATGGCAGTGCCTTTATAAGACCATGACCATGGCAGTCAAGGGTAAATCCATCCAGTTAAATCAACAAACTATAATGCAAGAAAAGGGTGATGACATGTGAGTGCGTCCTTCTTTATGAGATATTAGGGAAAAAGAGATTATATTACACAGTGTGTGTTTGTTGGTTGGTTGTCACTGCTGTGACAATCCTTATTTCTTCAAGGGCCATGATGGGTTGCTAGATCCCACTCTTAGTCTATGAATACTATTCACTACTGTCGAAATAAGGGCCTAGAGGGTCACACACAATAGCATATTCAAGAATCTTCCCTATTCAGTTGAATAGGAGTATTGGACATGGCGGGCCCCACCATAGGGGTTTGGGATTTGTCAAAAGTTAAAGGATCACCATTGAAATAAATAAATTCATATTATTAGAGTTTAGAATAATGAGTATTGAATTTATTTATTAAATGTATTTATGAGTATTATGTAAATACATGAAACAATATTAATTGAAAAATATTAAATTATTCAAGGTTCAATTAATATTTATGGGAGCGACGAGTCGGGTTAATGACTTAATTATTATCAATTAATGTATTTTGACATATTTCATATAAATTATAATAATATTTATGGCTCAGTTTAGTAGTCATAAAATGTCATTAATCGTGTGTTAAGTATTCGAGGTCGGCAAGGCGATACCAGGTATTTTAATTGAGCACAATAAATAGAAGAGGATGGGCATTTTGCAAACACTATTCATGGAGTTTCTCTCTCATCTCCTCTCTACCACATTCTAGAGAGAGATGCGCTGGATCCAAAGATCTCTCTCTCGGGCATCGCTAGCGATGCGATGCGGTGGTCGTTGGAGCGTCAAAGGCATCGTCCCAAATCTGAGCTAGCACCCAGATTACGACAAACGACACTCCTGAAGATTTCTTGAAGCACATGTTGATGATCTAGAGGAATTCAACTTTGGATTCTTTGTGCAGCGATCGCCAACGACGAGCAAATATCGTTCGCGACTTCAGATATAAACCATGTATTTTACGGTTTACTTTTTGTGCTTAAAATCCTCCATGAGTGGTCCTCAGCTAAGATCGAGTTACTCTTTTCGGACTTCGACATGTTTATGTCAACCGTCATTGGAAAAATTTTAAAAACCACATATTTGGGGCTTCTGCTGCTTTCCTGGTTCCAACAAAAATAAGGTTAATTCTGAAAGTATTTATATGAATTCATAAATTTTTTATTAATGTAAATATAAAATAATTACATTAATGACTTGTATAGAATGTTATTTATAACATTAAAAATGGTGTTTTGGAATATATGGTAAAAGTTTTAAATAAAACCAAATATTAAATATATTAATTATCTATGATGTTTAAATAATATTGGAAATATTTATATTTTTATAATTGTTTTCATAAAGTATCTAATATTTTTATAATATGAAGGAGTTCACATAAACACCATGTAATTGATATTATGAAATTTTCATATTGGATAATGTAAAATTTCTTGATTATTTGTGATTAAATTATGAAGTATTTATAATTTGTTTATAAGTTGTTTGTTAATTTAGTTTATTAATAATAAAAATTAGACATTTTTTATTAGGTTAAAAGTACCAAAAAGGTTGGTTCAAGTGGTATATAATGATTAATAACAAGGGGATCCCAATGAATCACATCAATATAATATGGGGTAAGAGAACCAGTATTAGAAAAAAATATAATAGTGACTTATGAATAGTATGGGAAACAAGAGTATCACCCACCATATTCCCCTCATGAAATTTATATATAATCTCAACATCCTTATCAAACATAAATCATCATGACCTGATGTAAATGGAAATTGACAATTGTTTTTCCAAATTCCATAACAAAATGTTTTCCCTAAATGAAGAATATGTTTCCACCCTTGTTAACTCAGAATAATAGATTTTTCACAAGGAGATTCTTGTGTAAATTTCATGAGACCCCATTTCAATAAAATTTATAAGGTTTTGATAAGAAATGAATGCCAAAATTCTACTGACATGAATTTTATAAGTGAAATTCACTTCTGAATGAATAAATTCATTATTATATAATTTATTTATAGAAAACGCAAGCACTACATTGGTTTATTTGGAACATTATAAAATATAGTTTGTTAATTTTAAAAGAACATTAAGAATCATATACATTGACAATATAGTCATTATGTACTGATCATTAAATTTAGTATATAATAAGGATAATGAAATGTTCTAATTTATACACATGAAATTAGTAATGTCATCAACATGTATGATCATACCCCTTGAATCCCATTTATTAGATCTTCTAATGGAGACATAATCACTTGGATGTTCCCTTAACTAATCCAAAGCATAGATTCAATAATTGAAGCTCGAGTGAAATTATTTATGAAATAATCTCAAGATTATCATAATCATGACCAAAACCATGTTAATTGAACTACTCTAAGAAATCACCTCCATGGCACACCTTCCCCTTAGGATGTACGCTGGTGCAATAAATGGTTATTCATTTAAACCCTTGTAATATGAATTTTTATATTTTATTACTAATAAAAAATTGATTATCTTAATCAATTTTCTTAGTAATTTATAAATTATTATATAATGAGTTTTATTAAAATTTTATTTTTATATGAAGAAATAAAATTTTATTTTTTGGAAATATATAGTATAAAATAAAAATATATATTTCAAAATATTAAGAATTTTATATTTAAATATTATTTTCAAAAAAATATTCTTATCAAATAATATTTACTTATATTAAAATGAAAATATAATTTAATTGAGTCCAATGTAATTTCGACAAGGGTTAGAATGATGTTAGTATCTTAAAAACAAGTATTTTCTAATAAAAATGGATTTTTAATTAAAAACAAGATTATAATTTTATTGAGTAATTTTTATAAAACAAATATTATTAATGAAATCAATACTCTTAAATAATCCCATTTTTATTTTTTGATAATTTTATGAAAGATTTTAATTTTTGGGTATAAATTAAATAAAGTATGAATATAAGGTATATATTATGACATTGTAATAGCCCAAAAGTAAAGTAATAAAAACAATAAAGGCAGCCCATCACTTAAAATAATTTTCCCTTTAAAATAATTTTTTAAGTTATTTTATTAATTTTATAAATATATAATAAATCCAACAACACCTATATTGTATTTTTTCAGGTTTAAAATCAATTAAATATAAACATGACACAATTATACATCACAAATGGTATTATTTTAAATTTTTTGGCTCTTGGTCTTATAAATTATTAAAAACTACTCCTCTTTGGAAAAAATAATGGAAAAACCCATGTATAGGTTTATAGATTTGATTTTTTTATAATCCCAAATCTAAGATTAGAAATTAATAATGAATTCCCCTATTTTTGGTATAAATACCCACCAAAACTCCCAATCATCTTCAAATAATCCCCATTTATCATGAATTTAATCCTCCTCTCCCCAAACATCTCGAAATCCCTACTATATAATTCTATGTCTCTTAAGAGTTTCCTCTAAATATTTTAGAAGCACCTTATCAAGCTAAGGGATCTCTCTCTCTCTCTCTCTCTCTCTTCTTTTAGATTTAACAACATTTTGTATTTATCCTTTTATATATCAATTGATTTTGTGTTCGTGAAAATATTGATAAAACATTATAATAAAATTGATATTCTAATAATGATTGATTCTTTAACCCCTCTCGATATAAAATTTAACTAACATGCTACTTTTTAAATGTAAGGGATTATCTTCATAAGCATTTTAATTTAAGCAGATTCACTGTATTAATATTTTTGATTTGGATTTTATAATGTTTTAATGTTTTTTACATATTAAATTAATTTTATTATCATTACAAAGTAATTAGTGACCACATTTCACTCCCATTAAATCCTTCCATAGATATTTATAAACATTAGTTATGTTGTTGAAATTATCACTAGATTTTTCAGGCCAAACATTTTGGTTCCCTATTCCCATATCCATTTCCACTAAAGGGTATTCACCAATACATAAAAATATAACATTTATTGGAGAATCCCATTTATATAACCAACACAGACTAATCATTGTATTAAAGGTGATGAAATACATTCTAATTTTGTATGATCTATATGGAACACAAATTCATGTACATGATACAAATACAATTGGTGGGCCTCAAATTATATAAAGCTATGATGCCTTGGTAATGTTTTTATATCATTATATACCATGTATAAACAAAAAAATGATACCATAAGAACACTTTGTTATGATGTATCATCACATATAATTGACTTATACTAAAGATTTCATGTTTTATATTGTATCAAAATTCTGAATATGTCATGATTTTATAATTATATATTATGATTTTGTGTTCTTTCTTACAAATCTAATCCTTTTATATATCCTTCATATGACTCTTCACTCACATGTATTACTTTCATCATTTATTACTTGATTATTCTCTTATAGGTATTTATATCATGCCCCTTTCTTATTTCCATCCCAACCTTATCCCATGCATTATTAGAATATCAATGGATTTTACTAAAATGTTATGGAGTTTTAAAAAATATATTTATATACATGTTTTAATTTAATGTTCTATGTATCTAATTTCCCAAATACAATAGGCCTCCCAGTCTTCTAGAATTGTATAATTTTTATCTTAATATAATAAATCATGAACTATGATATACAATAGATATGGTAAGTCATATTTAGTATTAGAAAAAAAGTTTAATTATTTTTTGGGATTTGGATTAGAAATCTTTTGGGATAAGACTAGAGATAGGGATTCCCCCCTAAATTTTTGTAAATTTATGATTAATTGGATTCTAAGAAACTGAATCCATTTCTGTATATTATTAGTGTATGTGGCTTTTGAATATATTTACTTAGTGGTAACAACATTTAAAAGGATACATTGGGTATTAACTCGATCATCCCCTTCTACATGAAAAAGTGGCTTCACTACACAACTAGTTTGACCATCCTAGGGTATTTGTTTTGGTAAATTCCCAATATCATTACAAACCATTATTCATGGGAAAATATTACCATTAAATCTTATGTAAGTAATTATACCGTTGATAACATAGATGAAAACCAAGAAATTGATAGGTTAATTAATGTATATATTGTATGAGTTATCGCTTAAATGTTTATAGTTTCCCTTTTATGTGTCTAATAGAATGAAAATTCTCATCACTATGTTATTTTTGGATGAATTATATGATTAGAACAAGAATAAAATAGTGAATGGTAGGATTATCATTCATTACCTAACATAAATTGTCCTATATGACTATGGTTCTATGTGTTCATTTATATCCTTCCACTTTTTTAGAACTATTCAAACGCCACCTAAAAACCTAGATGTGGAAATATATGTAAAAATGGAAAATGGTTATATTATTACATCAAATGTATATAATTTCTTCCTTAACCATATTTGAATGTTGAATTTCTCGTTGAACCTTGTGATAGTCCCTTCAGTAGAATTCCATGTTATTATGGGTATATAATGGATTCCCTTATATATAGAAAATATAAATTTCCAATATAATGAAATTACCTTCTGTACCATGAGTCGCCCTCTTAATCAAAAGAAGTTGAAGCAGTATAATGAATCTAATTTGGATTCATTACCTAAATAATAGATATTATTAACTTATGTGAAATCATGTGTTTCTCAAAATATTGATACTAAGGAAATGATCATCCTTGAATACATTCCCATTGTGAGGGAACAAAGTTATGTGTTTTGAAAAGAATTCTTTGTTTTCCCTCCTAGCTAAGAGATTAAGTTCCCAATCAAACGTATATCTGGATCATTTATAATATCAAAGAATCTATATATAATACCCACTATTGAACATAAATAGTTGTGGAATAATGTCACTACCCAACACCTAAAAGGTACCCCTCTTAGGCCGACATTGAGATAATTGAGACAGTGATTCTCGAACCTCTCAAACAATAAGAATCAAGTTGGAAACAAGCACTTAGGGTATATCATACACACCCATGGGTGGAATTTACCTCTATGATAAATTGATAAAAGAGATATAACAAAAGTACATGAATCAAATACTACACATAATGATAAAATAAATATACCAATTATATGCATGTAATTCCGTATAAGAAATAATAAAACTAAAAATGGGACTACAAGAACCAAAATATATATTTGAAAATGACCATGAATCCCAAATTTCTCAAAAAACCCAAGCATGTAATATCAAATCCAATATCCAAAATAATTCTACGGACATGAAAAAATATTTATATATAGGTAGGTGAGTGTAACTGGAATACTCAACAGGATCCTCCTTGATGCCTCTTGTGCAAAAGATAACAAAATATTTCTAAAGCCAAGGGAACAAAAAATGAATCTCTCTCATCACAAAAATAATTATACTATATTAGCGGATTAACCATGGATATAACTGTCCATTTAACACATATATGATACCATATAATGAAATAACAAAATTTGTACCCCAATACCACTTCTACAAAATTTTTCTCCTCTATACCAACATTGTATGTCATGTTCCATCTCTCTCCAAAATAATCCATCCAAAAAAACACCGGGATAAAGTATCATGACATGTATCACATGAATTAATTAATATCACAATCCCATGATAAATATAAATATAATAATTGAGTAGTTTTTTGGGACCACCATAGCCCATCTATCATGTATCGTACATCAGGTATTATACCTCAAGCTGTCACAGTCCATACACTATGTATTGTATATCAATCCATCATAGCCTATACAGGCCATACGTATACTGATCATTATGATACTATATATGGAGATAAATTTGTTTTAACTAAAAAAATACATTATATTTTTATAGAAACATATATATATATATATATATATATATATATAATTATAACAACCGTGAATACCAACAAATAATACTACAAGTAGAAGAGATTAGGGATAGGAGCATCCATTCCTCACTGAACTAGTTGTTGTGGAAAACACACTTTAATAGTCCAATTTTTTTCAAACTCTCAACTAACATGGTTGGGGTAGAATATGATGTTATAAAACATATAAGAAATAATATAGCTGAAATCCACACTATGATCATTATCCGAGTCTAATAATCAACATTAGCTCTCATCTCTTAGACACTAGAATGCCACCACTAAGAACTATGTATTCTATAACAACCCATCATTAAGGGGGTTTCATTAAATTAATTATTTTATTTTTATAAATTAGTCATTAATTAACTAATTATTTATACATTAGTTTATATTAATCCAGATCTCATTTCATTAACTATTAGAGTGAAGTCCATTCCCTCCAGGTATAACCCCTTCAAGAACACAATTTCTCAAGATTAAAATATTTTTCATTCCAATAAGAACCATCCCATGGGATTAAATATGATAAAAATTATTATCATTCCATCATTATATGTAGTCTAGGAAACATCCTCAAATTCAACAAGAGGACACATAACTAATAACAACTAACTACCTCAATCAAAAGAAAAATTAATATAGACAAACAATAAACTCATCCATGAAAATATTAAATAGATTTATTAACAATCAAGCATAAATTATTTCATCACAATATTTGGTAATCCCAACATCAACCTATTCTATCAAACCCAATTTAATTTCCAACTCAATCATTAATATAACTAAGCACCTCTCTGTTACAGGTGAGAACTGCTTCCACAAACCCGGACCTCCTAGCTCATATATCATCAACCAAAAACCATCCCAGGCTCACATTACATTGAATAAAACAAACCATTGAAATAAATATGGATGAATCCAAAAACATGGTTAATATGGAATATAGAACCTAAAAATCAAGAAATTTTACCTTTACAAGAAAAAGATCTCACTAAACCCTAAATCCAAGGTATCCAACCATCATAAGAAACTATGTCCACTTAGACTCAACCATTTATCATTGATAAAAAACATGTTTTATTACATATATAATTAAACAGTTCAATTATTACGGGTTACGATTATAGGTAACATTGGCATTATCTATTAAATGTTAAAAAATTATTTAAACCTGCTCTCTAGAAAAAATAATAGTTTCTATAGACAATGAGAAGAACATTTCTCATTTAACTTTATTTTTTTTATTATCCACAACAATTATTATATCTTCAGGTTATTTAGAAAATTCCATCAGTACATGGAAGAGAAAATCTAGTTAAACATGCTTCATGCACCAATTTTTTTACCATAAAATTTCTAGAATCTAAGGATTAATTAAATATTCCTCTCAGTTTCCTTAGCCATCCCACAATTAATGACTTTACTATAACACCTGAGACATTATTGGTGATATTTCTTTGGAATAATTTTTGTTATATTATATTAAATAAATTTATACACAGACCAAAAATATATAAACCAACAACAATTAATTTCATTAACATACACAATTACATTAATAATATAATAAACCAATGAAAATGGAAGACATTTCCAGTGAGAAAATATTAAAATAGAAAAACTACAATGTGAAAAATTTTATCACCCAATTTTTCTAGAATTATCTCCCATATGAACAACACTATAGAATATAAATAGAGTATTATTAAACCAGTCATCCTTTTAGGATAAGAAAATATATATTCATGTGATGAATTTTTTTAATGTTTAATAAAGGAATGAATTGGTGTTTATAGGAGGTAATATGACCCTTGAAACAGTAATGTGGCTATTAAGAATAGTTAAAAGACCATTGGAATAGTAATTTTACCTAAACATAATAAAATAAAATGTAAATAATATTTATAATGGGTGATTTAAGATAATATAAATTTTACATTTCATTAAATAAATATCAATATTAAAAACTGAATGAAATTATAAGAACCTTTTAAATAAAATATATTTTAATGTATTTCAAAAAAAGAAACATTTTATATTAAAAAAATAAATTAACTTATGTAAAAAAATTATTTTTACAAAATAAATTTCATTTTTATATTTATAATTCTGAAATTTTTCATGGGTTATTTTTTGGTAATTTTCTAAAATTCCTCAATTTTTATATGAATAGTAAGAATATTGTTTTTCAAATAACTGATGTTTTATGAAATAATGATGGTGAAATAATGATGGTGAAATAATGATGGAGAAATAATATTTTTTATCAACCCTAGAAATTTAATAACAAAAATGGTTCATTTAAAAATAATAAACTGAATTTCCAATCCCAATAATTATTTTCAAAATTTTAAATCGAAAAGTGTTCCTTTAAAAGAGAAATTTTTTCCACATTCCTTTTAATTAAACTAGTGGATTAAATTCAAAAAGGTGATTAATTTCATAAATCCATTTTATATACTTTTTTTTATGATTCGTAGTTTTTAAAAACACTATTACAATGTTTTCATATGATATGTTATTTTATTCAATATGTTAATATAAAAATAATCCTCTTCTCAAGTATAAATAACTTCGTCCCCTAAGAAAACTACTTCTACCTAACATCATAAATATTTAAATCTACCCAAATCCTATCTCATAAATCCCTTACAACCCTTAGGGATGTTCTTGATTAAAACTAATCAAATCATCAGGGAGTTTTGTGTAGTACAAGAGAAGTAACACATTGATTATAGTATGTTTTTATCAATTCATATCTCATTTTCATATCCTCATTCTCATTATCCCAATTCATTAGAAAATTATTATTTGTTTATTTAATAATTATATTTAAATTCTATAAATGATGTTAACCTACTATAAAAATAAATTTTATGAATTATTTTGATTTCAAACTTCTCTTTCTTCATCTTTAGGTAATGTCCATTTAGCAATCGGTTAACAGACTAAAATGATGTTACCAACACCTTTATTATCACAAAACTTATTAGTGGTAATAATAAATTACATATGATATATAAATTTAAAAATATTTTTTAAATAGTATTAAATTAATTCTATTTATGTATAAATGACCATAACAAAAATAAGGAAATAAGAAAATTGATTTATTTTTAAAGAAATCATGATATATAAATTTTAAAAAATTAACAATGGTAAATAAGGAATAGAATCTAATGATTATATATGATAAATATTGGCATATATTAACATTATTCAGTTATATTTAATTTTTTTAATAAGCCGTGTTTTATTATTTTGGAGGCTAAAAATACATGAAGTAAAGCGTGATTTATGTTTAGGGGATTCTCGAACCAAATTATTTATCTTTTGTTTTTTCCTCATTCAAATTAATTTTTTTAAGGATGGTATTATAATTTCCTTAAAATTTTATTCCACTATTATTTCCCATTTCCTTCAGTGATATAAGTGTTTTAAACTTTTAAAATTATTTCTAACCCAAAAACAATGATTTAAAATGATTATTTTTATAAACAAATATTTTATTTATCCTGAGTATTTTATTGTTTAATGAAAAAAAATATTGTATGCCATTGTATTATCTAACTTATTAATCTTAGAAACGAAATGGATATTCATGGAAGTATTCATTATAATTCCCTTAGGAATCCTATTTATTCCCATGGGTTTATTTCGTGACTATATATTTCCTTTTAATGTGTCATGCAACATTTTAATAATTTTATGATGTGACGTGTGAGACTGGAATTATATATCACTATAATGAATTTTTTATGTGATAAAACCCTGATATTTTTATTATTATTCATGAAAATTATGCTATATATTTTTTGATTAATGTCATAAATTATTCACATATGTTATATGGAAAATAATGAAAGTTTTGTTCACAATTATGTGTGATATTTCAAAACAATGTTATGATGTTCCATTAATATTCACATTCCCCATACCATTCATTTATAAAATTGTTCCATAAAAAATTATGATTAAGATACTATACTTAGGATATGATTAGGTTTATAATGATCACCCAGGTTTTATTTATTCATGTCCATTATCCATCCTATTACTGAACTTTTAGATCACCCATTTCTTTTATGTAAATCCTTATGTGATTGATTATTATAAAGAGATCATGAGATACTTTATTTGGATAAAGACTACTTACTTAAATAAATGTTCAATTATATTTTTTATTATGGATGTATAAGCCTCATTATTCATATGTACTAAACCTTTAAATCATGGATTGTATTACTATATTTTTTTATCTTAAGAATGATTTAATATCAAGGTAATAAAATTTTTTATATCTATAGTTATTATCGGTTATATGGTTTTGTTAATGTATGAAATATTATTATAAAATTTTAGTAAAAATAATTATGATTATTTTATTTTTGTGAAAAAACTGTATTCTTTGGTATTGTGTATGGTTGCATGATTCCCAAGAAATTAAATCCCATTTTGAATACTATAAGTGGATGTGGAACTAGTATAGATATATATATACAGTTAATAATCCTAAAAATGGTATATTTTTCTTGACTTGATGATCACCATGTGCATTAAAAATAGGAATTTTTTACACCTGATATGACACTCCTATGGGATACGCTTTAGTTAATAACAATCTCTATTAATTTGTTTTTCAAAGGTTGGGGCCGAAGCCTCATTTTTATTATTGAAACAAAGCAAAGACCTCTTTAACTGGGCAGAGGGAGACCCATTACATAGCCCGAAGGCCCATTGGTCATTTATCCCATTACATAGCCCGTAGGCCCATTTTTTTGGCCCAAAGCCCATTCTGTGAATAGTACTACTACAGTACCCGCACTGCTACAGTACCCGCCGCTGCTACAGTGCCCCTGCCGCCGCTATAGTGCCGTTGTTGCAACAGTATCTCGGCTGCTGCAATAGCGCTATAGTACTGCTACAGTAACCTGCGCCCAATGGGTTTTGAACCCCCATTTTCCATGTAGTTATTCTTCATAATATTGTTGAATGATTAAATAACATGATCCTGTAAGCTTCATCTGAGGGAAAGGATTAACATATGGATCCCATACTGAGTATTTTATACAGAAATTCCTGCCAATATTCACTGGTACTTCATATATACATTTAGTAGAATAGTGAGACAACTCTATATAGAATATCATTTTTATGTTCTATTATTCTTAGAAGGAAAATGTGACACTAGATTTTTATCATTTAGATGGAGTGGATAATCAAAGGTATTAATTTAAAATGAACACCAACTTGAATGATGAAATGGAAAAGATGGAGTGGGAAGAAATTAAAAAATATTTCATAATATGTATTTTCCTTTATAACTTTGAACAAGTATTTACATAGAATTATTATATATTAGGATAAATTTTTGTGAATCTTTCATGGATTATGAGGTAAATTTCAAAAGTAATTCAAGATACACCTTAGGTTTTGTTACCAAAACTATAGAAAAATAGATATATTATTTAGTAGTTTAAAACCACACCATTGAAAATATTTAGATATTAGGGAATTTCGGAGTTATTATGAAGTATTTTTATTTTATCTCAATGTAGATATGGAGTTTGTAGAATTTTCCCATTATTAAGGGGTAAGAAAATAATGATGGAGTTTCATGCTAGAATATCAAATGAAAAAGGAGAAAAGATAATTCAACCAACCACGTGTCAAAAATATGGGAATAAGAATTGTGAGAATTTCTTCAAAGGGGAAAGTAAATGATTATAGTGTGATATAGTGGGACAAAGAGATCATGAATGTCAAAAATAAATGACGAATCTGACCCACAAGGTAGAGGAATGGAAACCACATACCAATGCAAAAAACCTAGATAAATGCTTTATATATAGGGGGAAAGGTAATTATGAATGTCAATGTACTAAACTATGATTCATTGAGGGTAGTAATTTTTAGTAACAACTAATAAAAAAGGGTCAAGGGATATCTTATGACATCACTAACGCTAAGGTGGAACATGGAAATGAATTCGTAAAAGGTAAAATTTATAATAAATAAATAAATAAAATTTATTTAGATTATGGTTCTATGCATTCCTTTATATCCTGATGTTTTACTAGAATTGTTTAATCAAAACCATAATAACTTGAAGTAGAGATATATAAAAATAAACCTAGTGGTGTGATAAATGAAATACAAGTGATTGATTCTTGACCTATTAGTGAATGTGGGAAGAATATTCTATTGAATCTCATAATCCTTCCCTTTGTGGAATTTTTTTCCATACTGGGCATGGATTAACGCTCATTAAATAGATATCACATCATCTTTTAGTAAAATTAAGTATCTTTATATATGTAAAACCATCCCATTCTATTGTAAAAACTCAAGGAAGATCCTAAATCACCTTTATAAAATCCCTCAAATGGGTTGGGTGTTGATACCAGATAAGGAATTATATGTTTCCCAAATAGGTGAGTCAAAGGAAAGTATTAACCTGGTAGAAATTCCATTTGTGAGGGAATACACTGATGTATTTCCTGCAGAGTTATCTTTACTTTTCATGAATCAAATATGGTCGCCACCAAAACCAGTTCTAAACCTGGCTAGTGATAAGTTTCGAAGGGTTTTCCTGATCCCCATGGGCTGGGACAAGTGCCTGAGTATCATAAAATGAAAATCTTGAATATTTACTTGAGTTTATAATCTTAAAACAACAAATTAATTCAATAAAACGAATCTGGATTTTTAAAACCCAACAACCTTTTACAAAAATTCATATCATAATTAAAATCCTTAAAAAAATCACCTGGTCTATAAAAAGGATCAAAACCAAAAGTAAACAGACCAAGAACCATTATGGAAAGGGGCACCGCCCTCAAGCCATCTTCACAAGACATCACCAACAATGACCTACTAGAAACCCGAACCACTGGCACAAAAAACTATACCCAACATGTGAAAAAAAAATAACAATGTATAATTAAACCCATGTGTTTATGTAGGGTGTGATAAAATTCCCAATAGGACCCCACCACTAATATGTTCTATGTGATAGACATTCAAAGACGAAAATCTTGTATGTTTCCAAAAAACAAAACTACTGGTTACAATTTATAAAAGATATAACTTAAAAATAAAAATAGTTTTCAAGTGGGATATCATTAAGAATCAATAATTTTAAAAAAAAAATCAACACTACTGAATTGTCCAGCCAACCATACTGTATTCCGATGGTAAGCACAATGTAACTAACGAGCAGAAGAAATATGAATTAACCCCTAGGCACTAGATCACTATGGGTCCCAGGTACCTCGTATCATGGTGAGAGTAACAATCACAATATTTTTTCTCATGCTTGAGCCACTAGTAGGGAACATACCCATAACCTATTGGTCCCCAATCATCATCATCATAGTTTAGTTATTGTTGTAAGTGTAAATCTAGCTAAGTGAAACTACGTCCAAGCCCCAAAGATTGACTATCAAACTAGTAAAGGTCTATCCACCAAGATACTTGGGTATCCCTCTTATGCTCCTACAAGTTAATAAGTAAATAATCATAATCTTCACATGAATGTACCCCTTACACATCACACATTCACCAAACATCCCACATTTAAATCACACAAGTCACAAAATCCACTTTTTCATTCAAAAGTATTTTGAAATCATACTCACTCCAAAATAGCCCACAATAATTTTCACATTTCTTTAACACTACCACAAATCCTTCAAAAAAATTTAAAAAACCATTCCATGATATTTTAACTCATATAACATCCCACACACATATCACATAATACCCTTATAACCATAAAAATTCATTTTGTCAACAAACTCACAAGAAACAACCCACTACGATGTTTCGCACAAACAAATAAATTTAGTAAAACATCTCAACAATTTATAAAACATTCTTGAATTTTTGAAATATCAAATCACCACTTTACCTTTAAAAACCCATATTATGTTAACACGCTCACCCAATATTTAAATATAAACCCTTTTCACACTTTTTTTAACCAAGAAAAAACATTTACAATTTTCATAAAACAAACCCAAGAGTTATAACCATGGTTTGCGCATAAAACCATTTCAATATCCCCATTAAAGACAAAAACCATAACAATACCAATCCAAAACAGAATTGGAAGCCCTAAAAACATTTATTAAACCACCCAATGTGTTATTAATTCCTCAAATAAGACCACAAAAGATCCCAATGAAAAACACACATTTTCATAAATAACATTCAAGAAGTACAACATGTTTTTTCAACTTAATCTCATTTAAAAACCCCCTGTAAAGGCCCACATGACACTAAAGAATTAATGTAATAGAATTTTCATCCCCTTTTTACACTAATAAATAACCTTAATATGTTATAAAATACACCAAAACATTACCCCAAGAGTCTCAAAGAAAAGCACCCAATTTGAAGCTAAAATGATACTATAAAATTAAACTGTTAACAAAATCCATCCAAAATAGTTTTCTCATGACACACAATAGATTAAAAACAAGCTAAATTAATAAACCAAGCAATCAAACTCATAATAAAATGGTTATACGTGGAATCACCTACCTTTTGAGTCAAAACCCTTGAATCTTGGTGTGAAACATCAACCACACCTCCTACACACCACAAGGAAGTGAAAATGAACCACAATCGAAAATAAATCACCACAATGACCCCAAATTATACCCTAGGTACAAACCCTAAAATTTGTACACTCTATAAATTCATGAAAGAGGGAGGAAACCCTAAGGAGAATGAACGAAATGAAGAGAAAAACACTTACCCAAATATGTCTTCAATAAAACGACCTAAATACAATAGTATCTAAATTTCGAAACAACCATTACTAAAATGGAGGTTCAAATAAGGATTAGGAGGTCATGTAAGAACTTAAATTGTAGAAAAAAAAGTAAAAATAGAAGTAGTTGTCAAAATATCAGTTTACCTCTTCAAATCTGGGCGATTTGTGAAATCAAGAGCTGTTTTTCCCAAATTAGTGGTTCCATTGATCTCCAAGTAGGGTTATGATAGAATGGGGGAAGCCTTGGGTATGCGGTCTCAGGTGAGAGTTGGATTCAATGAAAAAACATAAAAATTGAATGAGATATTATAGAATTAAATAAACTATTTAAAATGGGAAATGAGATTTCGGGCTGGCCTAACACCTTAATAAAAACCCCAAATCCATTGTTATTACGGTTTCATATGATGTCTAAATGGATATGGTGGTTTTAATATACTAGGTTACTCCAATTGTGAAGTGTAATGGGTGTAAAATGTTAAAAAATGAAGTAGTTATAAAATAAACAAAATTTATGTTTAAATCTGGAAATGGGCTCATGGTTTGGCCCAAATTTTGAAAACCCAGAACATCCACCAAAATGCGTGAAAAAACCCTATAACCAAGGAAGGATAAAAATTAAATGAATTATTCCTTTAAAATAATTCATTTATATGAAAATTATCCCCATCATAAAACCTTTCACCCCTAGAAATCCAGATCAAGTCCAAAAGAAAAAACCAAACCCAACTTATAGACTATAAATGTACTCCTTTGCCAACTTTTACCCACCTCCGAAAGGCTAAAACCCCTCAAGTGATCAATTAAGGAAGTAGAACTCCCACAGACCAAAACCTATATCAATTTTTTGAAATGGACAAGAAAATTTCAACTTTATCCCCAAAAGGAAACTCCTAAAACACTATATGAACAAGACTCGAGTAATCTACCTATATGAACAACAACAATGAACAAGGTTACAGTTACTTTTACTTAACCAAACAGTTGTGCACTCTCTAATCCCAATGTTTATCCTAGGAAGATGTTGGTAGTTAGATAGATTCGAACAAGAGTACCTACCATCAGGCTAAGACCAAGGACCAATCTGAGTTACTACTATGTGGAGACACAAATTTTCACCCCACCATAAGAGAAAACTTAAATTTTCATGTGACAGATTCTGGACACTAACAGGGGAGGCCTGAATAGACTCCCTAGTTCAAGGGGTATACATCCCTCAGACCACTACAAAAGAACTTATATAAGACTCATAATGGGTCTCTGCACCATAAGAACTAACCATCTTAACTGGCCAGCATAGGCCGGAATAGAAAGACCCCAAATTTTAAAGATTAGGGATAACCGCACCGTAAGTCCTCATAGTTTGGGATAAAGTGCACTAACCGTGGGGATCCATCTATCCACATGGTTTTTTGGGGCATGGTCACTACTAAACATGTTAAAAATGTGTGTTAAACCTATCTAGACCAACTTCAATACTTTCTCTAAATACATAGTTGAAACCGAAGGGGGCAAGTATGAACTTCGGCTACAACAAGGAAATGTGGTCCTCCCAACTCTACCACCAAATGGAAACAACTTGAACAAGATTATGACACTAGAGTCTTAAAAACTTCACATCATTCATACTATAGATAGGAATTGTTCAAGGGTTTGAATGACCCTAAGTATTTCCCTAACTAAGTTCCAGCTTCTCTCCAGGACCTATGGCTAGAGCTCAAATGATTGAAGTATCTTCAGCCTCATAGTTAGGCTTCAGAACCCACACGACCATAACTTCTTCTTCTGGTGATACAAACAACTACACTACAATCCCCGATATGTTTACCAAGACATAACACATTCCAAACTATCTTTACCCTAACCCAAAAATTTCACTGAAACATGGTCTTAGAAGATTCACACACATCACACCTTATTTCTTTGGGTGAGAAACCACAGATGGACATGACACATATAAACACCTTCCTCTGAAATAAGGGATTTTGACATTTTTCTCAGGGACAAATAATCAAAACAAAACAGATAATCTCATATTATTGCACAACATACACCTTTATAGTCAAATGAGGACATGACATCACAAGGAATCACCAAACATGACCATTGTGATAGATAGAAACAATACATGGAAAAAGACCTTATGTCAAGTCCCTAAACAACAAAGATGTCCAGAAAGTGGCCACAATAGCCTCTCATGATAAGACTCCCAAAACTTGGGATTTAACATGAAATTATACTTAAATGAATCTATAAAGAACCTAGAGGACCTATTATACACCATCAAGACACACATCCACACTAATAGCCGTAGAACACTTCCTCCTTCGACGAATCTAGAAACTTAATAAACTAATGTCTATTTCAATCTTCCACGAGCACTCTCCCGCTACAAGAGGATCCCCAACTAAATGAGGGGAATGGTTTTGAACTAAATCTATAAAGATCTATAAAATATTCCTTATATTGATCAACTGGAGGATTTTTCAATGGAATAAAAAGTATGTTGAACATCATTTGTGCATTAACCCTTAATGGGGGTGTACCTTATCTAATGAGAGAACCCAAGGACCCAACCAAGATGGTTCATTGTTAAAAACATGTGAATACCATATATAAACACATTATTAGAACCACCATAAAGCTTTCCTAAAACATATCTCATAAGAGACTACTCACCTGTCCTTTTACCCAACATACCGACCCAACACAAACCCAAAATACAGTTCGAACATGAGTTGTTATTGTACAGAAAACATCCCACAACCTCAAAATTTTCCAACAAAACAAAATATAAACCATCCCAATAATTTAATAAAGACATCATGTTTTCCTGTAAAAATATTTCATTAAAAATAAATGGTTCGGTGGTTATCCTATCCACCAATGGTACCCCATGGGAATCACACATGCATGTTTATGTGCACCATCGGGCACCCTCCTCATATATGTCATGACACTCATCTAGTCACGCCATCAACCATCCATCATCCCATATAACCACATGAATGTGGTCTCTCACAGAAATAGCAAGGGTTAAAACAAAAATCATTTCCACTTTTCAAAACCAAAATTGTCAACCAATACATCATTTTTCTTAAAACTGCTAACCATGAATCAAAATCCCAATTCACATCTTACAAAAATATTAGGAAGACAATACCATTTAGATAAGGACTCACTTTTAAGTTATTTAAAACAATTTAAAAACATCTCATCCAATTAAAACATCCTTTGATTTTTTAGAAAACACTATTGGAAAAACTTTTTCAAAACCAACTTCAATATAGTTCCTTCTTTCAAAAGAGGTGTAAGAAACCCATTTTCCATTTCAATCAATTATAAAAATTCAGTTTCACCATTTAATAAATGAAACCATTCGTTCTTTATTTGAAAAACATTTCTCAAATACATTACGCTTCATAAAATCAAGTCACTTGAATACCAAAGTTCCATGATTTCAAAATTAATGAACACAAGACAATGCGAGAGGAAATTGGTTTTAGTGGGTGACTTGGAAATATGGTTTGTAGTAATATTCCAATAAAATACCCATCAAATAGAGTGTTATAGGGAATATAAATGGATCCACATGGATTTCTAGTCCCTATGAGCCACTAAGACCATTAACCCAACTCTCTTTCTGTTTCCCCAAATCTTCATCAAACTAAGAAAACCAAATGACATATGATAAATCCCAAATTCCCCTAGAAACTTGAATCCTGTCATGAGGTGTGGTGATTAGGAACACTACCCATAACTAGAATACAAAGTCCCAATAATCCTAACTCCAGAATATCACAACTCATCCCCAAATAACATGACACAAATAATTAACTTGAACCTCCTTTGATAAATTTTTTTCACGAATGAAATCTGGTCGCCACAAAAACCAGCACCAAACCTAGCCCGTGACAAGGATATAAGGGTTTTACCGAACCCCATGGGCTGGAACAAGTGCTCGAGTATCATAAAATGAGAATTAGGAAAGATGTACCTTTTTTATAAACATACAACAAAAAATAATTGCAATAAAATGAATCTAGATTTTTCAAACCAAACAATATTTAAAAAAATGAAGAACTGAATTATATAGTTTAAAAGAACTCAAAAAAACTATAAAAAAGGTACAGAACCAAATTGAAATATCCTTAGAACCCTCATGTTAAGGGGAACCTCTCTCAAGCCATCTCGATAAGGCTTCTCCACCAAGGACCTTCTAAAAACCTAGACCACTGGCACTAAAAAATGTACCCAACTTATGTCAACAAAAATAACCAACAATGATTACACGAAAGGGTGTGTGTAGGGTGTGAAGAAATGACTAGAAGGACACCACCACTAAAAGATTCCATATTATAAACATTCAAAGATGAAAATCTTGTATGTTTTCATAAATAAAAAATGCTAGTTACAGTTTCTAAAAGATGCAACTTAAAAATTAAAATAGTTTCCAAGTGGGATATCATTAATAATAAAAAAATTTGAAATTAATGTAAAAAACAAAAGAATTTTCCAGCCAGACATACCATATTCTGATGGTAAGCACAATGTAACTAATGAGAAAAAGCAGTAGGAAATAACCCCTTGGCATTATCTCGATGTGTGTCCCAGGTACCTCGTATCTCTGTGAGAGTAACCATCATAATATTTTTTCTCGTCCACGAGCCACTAGTAAGGAACGTACACATATCCTTGTGGTCCCCAATAATCATCTTTATAGTTTAGTTAGTGTTGTAAAAATCAATCTTGCTATGTCAAAATGAGGCCTAACCCCACGGATTCACTAGCATACTAGTACACGTCCACCCACCGAGATACCCATGTTTCCCTCTTCTACTAAAACATGTTAAAAAGTAAATAAATATAAATGGCACATGTATATACCACTTCCACATCACACATTAACCAAACATCCCACATGTAAATCACACATGTCCCAAAATCAACCTTTTAATTCAAATACATTTTGAAATCATACTCACACCAAAATAGACCACAACACTTTTCAAATTTCATTAACACTTCCACAAATACTTCAAAAAAAATTTTCAAACCATTCCATGATATTCTATCTCAAATAATAGACCACACACATATCACATAACACCCTTGTAACCTTCAAAATTAATTTTTTCAATAAACTCACACGAAATATCTCACAACGATGTTTCGCACCCACAACACAATTTAGTAAAACATCTCAGCAATTTATAAAAAATATTAAAAAAATTTGACATCTCAAATCATCACTTTACTTTTTAAAACCCCATATTACGTGAACACACTCTCCCAAACAGTACATATACTCCCTTTTCCTACATTGTTTAACCAAATAAAACATTTACAATTTTCATAAAACAAACCCAAGAAGTATAGCCATGGTTTGCACACTGAGCCCATTTCAAAATCCACATTTAAGACCAAAACCATACCAATAACAATCTGAAATAGAATTTGAAGCCCTAAAACATTTATTAAACCACTTATGTGTTATAAAAATACCTCAAATAACATCATAAAAGATACCCATTAAGAACACACAGTTTCATAAAACACTTTCAAGATGTACAACATGGTTTTACACATTAATCCAAATCAAAAAACCCCTTTAAAGGCCCACATGACAATAAGGAATTAATATAATATAATTGGAAGCCCCTTTAAACACTAATAAATCACTTTCATATGTTATAAAATTAACGCAAAAATTTCCCCAAGAGTCACACATGAAAGGACCCAATTTAAAGATAAAATGAAACAACAAAAGTAAACACTTAACTAAATCCATCAAAAACAATTTTCACACAACACACAACATATTATAAACAAGCTCAAATAATAAACCAAGCAAACTATCTCATCATAAAATTGTTATACATGGAATCACCTACCTTTAGAGTCAAAACACTTGAATCTTGGTGGGAAACCTCAAATGCACTTCTGCTGCACCACAATAAAGATAAAATGAACCATAGACCATAATATTTTACCAAAAGAACCCAAATCAAACACAAGGTATAAACCCTAATTTCTAGACACTCTATAAATTCGTGAAAGTGGGAGGAAACCCTAAGAATAATGAAAGAAATAAATATAGAAACACTTACCAAAATACATCTGGAAGAAAACAAACCAAATAAACAAGTATCTGAATTTAAAAACAAACATAAATTAAAGAGAGGTACAAATAATGATGAGGAGGTCATGTAGAAAATTAAATGGGTGAATAAGAATAAAAATAAAATGAGTTATGAAAGGATCAACTTACATCTTCAAATTTGAACAATTTGTGAAATTCAGATACGTTTCAGCCAAATTCGTGATTCCATTGAGCTCCAAATTGGGGTAGGATAGAATGGGGTGCCCCTTAGGAAAGTGGGATCGGGTGAGAGTTAGAATCACCAAAAAACCATAAACATTGAATGAGATATTAAAAAATTTATAAAACATATTTGAATTAGGAAATGGGATTTTGGGATGGCTCAACAGCTTAATAAAAAACCCAAATCCATCATTTTTATTAATTCATATGAGGTCGAAATGGATATAGTGGTTTTAATATAGCAGGATATTCCAATTGGGAAGTGGAATAGGTGTAAAATGTTTAAAAATAAAGGTGTTATGAATGAAACAAAATTTATTTTTAAATATGTAATTTGGCACACATTTTGGCCAAAATTTTGAAATCCCACCATTACCACCAAAATGCATGGAATGCCCCATATCAAAGCAAGGATGTAAATTAAATGAAAATTGCCTTTAAAAGAAGTCATGTATGTTACAGTAATTCCCGCAGATCATGAGGTATGTTTCTCAGTAGGGTTTATACAAATATCTATTTCTATATCCAAATGAACTTATATGATGTCTTTTATTGAACTTGAAGAGTTAAAAAAGAATCCCCATGATCATTTGGCAAAAGGATTCATACACCCTAGTGCATCAATGTGGGGTGCTCCAGTAAACTTTGTGAATAAAAATAATGGTTAAATGTGGTTGTGTATCAATTATTGAGATCTAAAAAAGTACACCAAAAGAACAAGTATCCCCTACCAAGGATTAATAAATTGTTTGATAAAATATATTGATCCCAATACTACTAAAAGGTAGGTCATTATTCTATATGTTATCAACTGAAGGTGAATCAGGAAGATATTCTAAAGACATATTTATATAAGATATATGGACCCTATGAGTTCATAGTGATTCCCTTTGGACTTAATCATTCTCATGTACTTTTCATGGATCTGATTAATAGTATTCATATTATATTTTGAAACATATGAGGTATTATTTATTGATGATATTATAATTTACTCCATGGTCATGGATGAACATAAATATAATTTCAGTATTGTCCTAGAGACAATAAGAAAGGAAAAAATTTATGATATTTTTAGTAAATGTTACATTTAGATACAACAACACACCTTCAAGGGCAAGTGATAACATGAGATTTAATTTACATGAACAATTTATTAGAATTTGTGGAATTCTCTAGAACCTCAAGACTCATGGAAATTCTTAGTTTTCCTAGATTGTTAGGTATTACCTATAATTTGTGAGATGTCTCCCATGATTCTCTAGATGAAAATCTAAGTTAACATGAAAAGGGGTAATGTATATCTAGATAAAATAATGTGAGTAAATATTTAATGAGCCTAATATGAGGTTAATAAATATGAATGTACTCACACTACCATCATGTAGAGAGATTTTTGTGATATAAAGTGATGCGTCAATGAAAGTATTGGTTTTTTACTCTTGTTGAATAAAAAAGTTATAGAAAATGACTCATGATAGTTAAAGATCCCTGGGGTGAACTACTCAATGCATGACCTTGATTTGGTATTAGTGATCTTGATTATAATGATTTGGTGGAACTACCTCTATAGTGAGAAGTGTGATATATAAATGGATCACTATAGTTTGAAGTATATATTCACATTTATGGAACTCAAACTGTGTAATAAAAGATGGTTAGAGGTGACTAAGTACTATGATTTCTCTTTTTAAAACCATCATGGAAAGGGGAAAAAATTAGCAGATATCGTTAGTAGAAAAGACATTCTACACTATCCGTGATGAAAATTGAGAAAGAAAATATCTATTTAGATATAAACAGGATTTATTTGGAAATAATAATGAAAATGAATACATCATACATTTTACAAATGATTTCTCAACCATCTATCTAGGAGAATATCAAAGAGGAAAAAAGTGACGATCTAGAGCTTTAAAATATGGTGTAATTAATAATAGAAGGAAATAATCATGAATATCATATCAATAATGATAGTTTCGTTCAGTTTGGAACATGATTTTTTGTTCCTTAAACACCATATATAAAGAAATATCAATTGGAGATTTCAAATAGATTATCTTTCTCCATCCATCTGGGAAGTAAGATGATGTACATTGATATTTGAGACATCATTTAGTCACATAACAAGAATAAGGATATTGTTGAGTAAACCTCAATGCTCATGGTTTAAAAAATGTTAATGAATATCAATCAAAATCAAAGGGGATGATGCAACCATTTCCTATACCCACATGGAAATTGGATAACATCACCCTGAAAAGTTTCACTGGTCTCTCAGAGATACCCAAAAGAAGTAACGTGACATGGGTTGTGGTTGATCGACCCACTAATACTGCACACTTTATATCTATTAATGAATATTTATCACTTTGAAACCATCAATGATATATGTAAATGAAATAGTGAGGAAGAATGGGGTGCCAATATAGATCATCTATAATTGTGATATAAGGTTCACATCAATATTTCTTTATAAGTATTCAACACTATTTGAATATTGAATTTAATTTTTTCACATCCTCTCACCCACAAAATAATGTCCAATCTAAAATGTCCATTAACATACTTGATGACATACTGAGAGTTTTCTAAATAAAATTTACAGGTGAAATGGATCAAAATAATTCATTTATTTACTTCTCATCCAATAACAGTGTCCACTCGAGTATTCAAATGTCTCTATATGAAGAAATTTATGGGAAGTGATGTATATTTCCTACTAATTGGGATGAAGATAGAAAATGAATGATACCTGGACCTGATCTAGTGCAATAGAAGGAAAATAGAGATCAATCCTTCTAATAGTATATAAAATATGCTCATATTTAGAAGAATATGTATGATGAAAACTATTAAAGGGACTTGTAGTTTGATGTTGGAGATAAAATTCCCTTTGAATATCACTATGAAAGAGAGTCATGTGGCATGGAATGAAATTGAAGCCTAGCCCAAGGTATATTTCCCACTTTGAGATAGTTTATCGCATAGGATCAGTGGCCTATAAGCTAAAACATCCACCAAATATGGATCATGTACAATATTTTTTTCAATGTCTCTCATGGGTATTTACATATGAAATACCTAATATTTATTGAATCTAGAGGTGATATAATTAGAGAATGATACTCTTATAAAGAATATCCTATAAATATATTGCACCGTAGACATAATATTCTATACAACAAGACAAATCACCTTGTCAATATTCTATGGAGGAACTATATATATGAAGAGTCAATATTGTAATTGGAGGAAATAATCAATAAATGTATCCTCATCTATTGTCACCCGATAATATGAGTTGAAATTGTAGTGATGAAATTTCTAAATGGGAAAAAATGTAACACACCATAATTAATTAGTAATATTTTTCCATGATAAATGTGTGTCATATTATATTTTATAGTATTATACACATAAAATAAATAAATAAACCAAAAAAACATAGTTTGTTAATAAATAATGTTACATTAAATTATTACTAAAGCCTTTAAAATGAAAATCATTATTATGGGAAAACAGATAAAATAGAAAAACTATAATGGGAAAATTTGGATCGCCCCAATTATCTAGAATCATCACCCTCATGAAAATACCATTGAAAATAAAAAAAATATTAGTAAACTAATCATTATTTTATAATAGGAAATATATAACCATGTATTAAATTATGTTGAATTCTAAATTAAGGAATTCTGTGATATTTATAGAAGGTAATATGACTGTTGGAATAGTAATGTGACCAATAGTAATAGTAATATAGTCATTTGAATTGTACATAAACCATAGAATAAAAAAATGTAATTTAAATAATATTTATCATTACCAATTTAATAAAATATTAATATAATAATTCCATAAAATAAATATCATTGGTAAAAAATCAAAAAAAAATTATTATCAGTTTTTATAAACTATATTATAATGTATTTCCTAAAAGTCATAAAATTTACGTTAAAATTAAAATAAAATATGTTTGAAAATTATTTTGATAAAATTAATATCATTTTTATAATTACAACATCAAAATTTCCAATGGTTTATTTTTTGTAAATTTTCTGAAATACCTTGATTTTTAATTGTATTTAAAAAATTTAGATTCTCAAATACCATTTGTTTTATAACATAATGATGATGAAATAATGACTTATTAAATAATAAATTGGTTATGTCAGCCCACAAATCATTAATAAGGTAAATAGGCCATTTAAATACAATAAACATAATTTCTAAACCTAATTTATTTTCCAATATCTAAATTCAAAAGTGTTCTCTTAAAGTAAATTTTTTTTCCAGTATCGGTTTTAATAAATAAGAAAATTGGAATTAAATTCATGGTTAAAGTCATAAATCCATTTTATTTTATTTATATATGATTCATATTGTCAAAAATAACTCTTAAATGGTATACAATAAATATAGTATTTTATTCAATAATTTATTAGAAAAATACTCATCTCCTCAATTATAAATAACCCTTAGAAAATAACAACTCCCTCACATATAAATGCTAAATATCTTCATAAATACTATATATTAATCCTCTTATAACACTTAGGTTTGTTATTGGGTTAAAAACTCAGTCATCAAATGAGTTTAATGTCATACAAGAGAAGTAACACAATTAAAAGAGTATGTTTTTATCAACTCTTCTCTCATTTTCCTCTTCATATCCCCCTTTTCCCAATTCAATTCGGAAAAATATTCTAATATTAATTAATAATAATCATAACATTGTATTAATGATTTAAAATTATTATAAAAATTATATTTGTGATTTATTTATATTTCAAACTTCTTTTTCTTCTTCATTAGACATTATCTCGATAACGGTCTGTTTACCGCCAATGAGGATTTCTCCAACTCCATTATTATCACTAACCTTATGGATGGATATAATAAATTATTTAGGATATATAAATGTTTTAATATATGTATTTTAATCTTCTAAAATTATTTATAAATATTTATAAATAACTATAAAATAATAGGGAAATTGAAACAAAACATGATATTTTTAAGGAAAATATGGTATTTTAACATTTCACATTTAACAAAGGGTATTAAGTAATAGAATAAAATTATTATAATTAAAAAATAGTGATAAATTAAAATAATTCAATTATTTTCCAATATTTTAATAAAAATAATTTCATTACTCTAGTGGTAGAAAATTGGTTAAATAAAGTGTGGTTTTAGGTAAGTGGATTCTCGAACCCAATTCCTTCTTTTTGGGTAATCTCCTATTTTGCATTAATTTACTTATTGATGTTATTATTATGTACTAAAAATAGTTTTAAAATATAATTTTACTTTTCAATTTCAAATATTCATGTTTCTACCTTTCCAAAATTATTTCATATCTAAACACAATGATTTATAAAAAATACTCTATTTTTACAAAACAAATCTTTGACTCCTCTTGAGAAGCTTATTATTCAAAGGGAAACATTTTTTTATAAAAAAGTTTGATATACCTTATTTATTTTAGAAACCCAAAGTATATTCATTAAATTATTATTTTAAATCCTTTTTGTAACCCATTCCATTATATGGGTATATTTCATAACTATATGTTTCCTTTCCATGTGTCATGGATGGTTATGGGCATTTTATAATGTGATGGGTGGATCAAAATTATATATCCCTTTAATTCATTGGGTGATTTGATAAATCTCTTGATATTAGGTGTATTATGCAAAAAAAATCAAGATATATGTTTTCAAAATTATTATTTTATGAATTATGTACATATTTTATGCATGATCAAGATTCTATATTTATTCAGACCAATGTATGGTATTTGAACACTATGTTATGATTTTTCATTATTATACACATTAGACATTCCTTGAAATTATAAAATTTTCCCTCCTGATAATGATAATGTTAATATTCTTATAATATGACGAATGTCAATATTTAAACCCATGTAATATGTATTCATTTACCTTATTCCTCAACTTATATGGATTTACCTCACTACTTTCTTTGATTTATATCCTCATGTTATTTCATGTACTAAGGGGAATGATAGATATATCATATGGATAAAGAATTATTATTTAAATAAGTTTTTATGTTTTACTTTGATCAAGTGATGTATAAGACTAATTTTCCCAAAATATTAATCTTTTGAATACTAGATATTATTGTTTTTATGTTATTTATCATAAAAAAGATGTAATAACCATGTAAGAAATAGTCGGTTTATGAAATTTATGTTATTTAACCGTTTTTCTAAAATTATCACATTTTTACCAAAGAATAAAAAAATTATAATCATATAATAACATATATAACACACTATCTAGTAAATCAAGAGAAAAAATGTTATCAAGATGGAAAAGGGAAATGTGATCACCAACCACAAACCATTACTTGGTTAATCAGGTTTATCCGGTATTATAGTTAATTCCAACACCACCAAAAAATATAGAAAATAGTAAATTTATTATTTTATATAAATAAATGGTGATTTAATGAATCCCCTACCTCAATTATTCTATATTCTTTTATTAGAAAAGAAGAACAACATGGATCTTTGACTGCATCTACCACAAGTAAGGCTATATCCCACCATGATTTTTCATCAATAGTTGCGCCTAAAAAATAAAATTCATTATAAAATAGAGATAAATTCCAAAAATGGTTAAAAATAATGTGATGAAACAAGATCAGAAGGAGAAGAAACAACTATGAAAGATGAATAACTCACCATGGATTACCACAAATCGAAGATGGAAAGTTTAGGATCAAATTTCATTAAAAGGGGTTTCAAAGGCCTTTGAGTTGAAATCTTGGGTGTCTACTATTCAAGAGATAAATTTGGAATAAAGGTAGGTTTGGAGGGTTTTTTTAATTCTTATTATTTTTTAAAAACACAACACTAAAACATATCAATTCACACCATGCCTCATAATATACTGAAATAGGATAGACAACAGTGTAATGTAAGGGAATACACTAAGACAGGACTAATAAAACCTATGTTCAAGGAACATGAAACCAAATTTACAATAAATCCTACAAACATGAGGAGGTAATATTAAATTTTAGAGACCATCAATCTAAATAAACCATCCACTATAAAAAGAGGCTACATTGTTGACTACCTCCATGACAAAGCAACCTAGAATATAGACAAATCACTAATATTCACCCCTGAGACCTCTACACCATAATTGGATTCTCGATAATATATGACTCAAAGAAACTATGTTCCATCATTCCTCTATGGTGCACACATTAAAAAATTAAAATTGCTATGAAATCCTTCCTCCAAGGGCCCTACATCACAACTAGGCTCTCTGCACCACATCATCCATCCTTATGATGTAGTATAGATCTCCCTATTGTATAATCCTCTAGATTTCATAATAATACCCTAAACATCCTATCGACACCTTAGACACCAAAAACCACTAAATTAAAGTAATTTGAGGATATAGTCACTTACTTTAGAAACATATCAAACTATTCTAGTCATTTTGAATTTAAAACCAAACCCAGCTACAAAAGAATGAAAAAATGTACTCTGAATAACCACATCGTGAGATGCAACTAAAAAAATATAACTATTAAAGGATATAGATCACCTCACTCAGAGTAAAAAACTCAATAATATTAAATAGAATAATCCATATCAAAAAACACTCCCGAAAAGATAACACTCAAAAAAGAGAGGGGACAAACAAAAAATTAGAAAGAGTTGAAACTATCCCATAAAATAGATAAAGGTCGACATCCAAAAATTAACATATTTATAAGAGAAGAGATAACAATTGAATATCTTATGATACTGAGCATGTATCTGTAACTCACATTCCGAAGTGCTCCATTATTATCCAAAATATCACCTTAATACATAAACTAAAGGAATTGCACACTCATGTTACAATTTCTCTGGTCTGTCCTAGATCAACATAGGCCACTCCATGAAGGTCACGTCATCATAAAAACTGATCTCACCCCAAATGAATTTTGTGGGAATTGTCATGAAGATAACATTGGTTCTAGGATACATGTAATATTCAACAAATAGAACCTTTTTAAATTAAATTCTACTTTGAAATGAATATGTGACTTATTTATGTATTGTAAATATAGAAAATGAATGCACTAATTTGGTTATATTAGATCATTATATGTTATATCCAGTAATATTCAAACGGTAATTATGAATCATAACAGTTGATAATATAAATATTTAATAGTGATCATATGATTGGTATATATTAAGGGTTATGGTAATGTCTTTTTAATACAGTTGAACGAAGTGGTGTTGTTGACCAGTAGAATCGTACCCTATGAATCTCATTTATCAGATCTTACAAGGGAGAAAAATATCTCTAAGAATTTAAAATTTCCATTCCCAAGCTGTGATTCAATAACTAAAGAATGAGATAAATCATTTAAGGGAAAAGTTCAGTCGCATCATGATCACATCCCAAACCATGTTCACCCAACCGCCCTAAGAAAATATCATCATCACACACCTTACCCTTAGATATTTCACTAGTGCAATAAAGGGATATGTATCTCAAACCTAATATATTGAAACTATATGTTTTATTTTCATTAAAATAATTATTATTCATATATATTATTTTTTTACCTTTTAATTATTAGTTAATGAGTTTGATACAAATTAGATTTTAATACTACAAGACCCAAATAGTATTTGTGTGTAATAGGAAACATAAATTAAGAAAATACTTTTGATGATTTATAAATTTTTTAAATAAATTATATTTAAATTAAATATTATTACTATACCGCATAAATGAAATTTAAATGAAAATATAATATTATAAATTGAAAATGAATTTTTTATGAGGGTCAAAATTTTGTTATTGTAAAATACAAGTATTTTTAAATAAAAATTGGTTTAATTTAAAAGTTTAATTTATCATATTTAGATATTTCTTAATACATTAAATATTATTTTTGATATATGTGAAATGAAATTATCAAATGGTGAATTCCTTAATAAAATTTATGACAGAAAAATTTTCGTGTAAAAATTAAATATGATGTAAATATACAGTGAGTGTTATGAAAGCATAAAAACCAAATGTTATGTAATATGTTACATAAATGGTATTTAAAGAATTATCTTTTAAAATAATGTGTCTTTAGTCTATTTTATTAATTATATAACTCCATTATGAATCCTCCAAAACCAATTATATATTATAAGGATTTAAATCAATTATTTGTAAATAAGACTCAGGTACACATTAATAAGGGTATTATTTTAATGTTATTGATTAATGGAAAAATAAAATAATTAAAAAAACTTCTCTATGAATCCTTTAGAAAAAACCATTGGATGATTTTTCTTTTTGATTACATTATTGTATAATGTCCAAAACCACGGTTTTAAAAAATATGAATAACTCCCCACTAATTTCCACTATAAACTCACCCAAGATACCATTTATTTTCTCTAAAAAACATTTTATAATGAATATAATCTACGATTTCATAAATATATATCCCAACGTTCCCCCCGATATCTTAAGAATATCCTCCCAAGCTTTTGAAAACACCCTCTCAAGGTAAGGGATCCTTTCTTTCTTCTCTTAATTCAAGAACATTCATTGTGTTAGGCATGGTTTTTTTCCATTTGGTTAGCTTTGGGCGAGTCTCACACAACCCTATTACTTCCATTATGGTTTAAAAGTTATTATAAATCCATATTTCCCTTAATAATCCCTCCCACTATTCATTATGAACCCCTATTAAGCTTCTGAACCGATCGTACAATTTTCCAGGCCAAACATATTTTTTTTCTAAATACTCACCCCCATTCCCACTCTAGGGTATTCCAATATATGTAAATATAATTTATGGATTGGGTAAATCCATTTATGTATCCAAGAAAAATAAGAAATAGTTATGTATATAGGTATGGATCCTTCTAAAAAAAATTCAATTCATTATTTTGGACCTAATATGGATTCCCCGTGAGGTTCTAAAGGTTTAATGGTTGAGTGAGGATTGTTCAAAGATCCAAAACTAATATAGTTTAGTACAAATTAGGTCCATATAATTAGAATAAATTTTCCAACCCATCCCACACATTCTCTCCAAACCAATTTGGGCTATATAATGGGGTGAAGCATGGCACACAGTTTTCCCTAACCCTGTTCTAGGGGCCGCATGACTATGTGAAATGACAATAGTTTTTACAAAGGTGTTTTTCATGGTTGGTTTATAGTTTCTAAAACCACACATCATAACCATGTGAGAATCCCCTTGGTATAGTGAAGCATGCATGGTTGGTGCATAATTTGGCCAACCATGTGGTCGTACCATATGACCCAAATATTTTGGGCAAAATAATCATTCCACCCTTAATAAGTTTAATGTTTGAACCTAATTATTGTATTATTTTTTACCCTAGTTGGGGATATATTATTATCCTCTTGGTTAAAAATTATTAATAATAAGATAGTATCTGTAATAAATATTCTATCTAATGTCCAATTTAAGCAATATTTGTGTCATTGTATTCCTCTATATAATATAAAGATTAATTTTAGTCAATCTTCATTTATCATTATCTAGAGAAATTTATCGAGGTGGATGCTCAAATTACCTATTTTCAGGGTCTTGATCCATTAATTATATATATTCCAATATAGAAAAAATTATTTATGGTACTGTATGGGGAGATTTATATGTGTTTGAGGTAGGTGGTTTATTACTCATCAATCATGTTTTATTGTTTTAAAAGTTTAATTTATTGTGTGCACACTAATTTCATCAGGTGTTGTCTTTGGATTTCATATTCCCTTCCTATATTCATCATTATCATGTTCTACATCATTTTAAAAAATTATTTTCATGTATTTAGAGGTTACAAACCCAATGTTATCTACCCTATGTATCGTGTTTTCATATTTATTCCTTTAGTTGTTTAACATGTTTGTCTGCATCACTATTTAGTTAGGCTATGGATTGACCATGATAATGGAGAGATCTTCATTAAAATAATTATTAAATAATTTATAATGGTTTTACATGGTATGATATCTTGTCACTTGACCCTTCTAAGGTATATCTTTCAATATAATTAATGAATCTTAATTATGAATCCCAGGTACACTATGCATATGAAATATCCTCATTAAATGTAAATTAATGTTCTAGTTTCATGTATGTATAACCCATTGTTATGTGTAATGAAATGAAATTCTGTGATCCTAATGGATTGATTATAATTTATATAAACCAATGGATGGTAACATGTACCTTTAGTCGGTTCACATGTATAAAAGGCAAGGGAATGGACCAAATGACTTATTTAATGGCCTGATTTTTACATGTCCTAATTAAGGAAATGAATAAATTATATGATTCCTATTCATTATCATAGTAGTGTTGAAACACAATATAGACAATGATTCCCAAGGTAATGCCTTTAGCACTCATGTACACCATCCCCATTTAAGGATGTTGGTTTCTAAGGGTGAGACTGACCTTGGAACCTAGTCTTTTTCTACATGTGGGTGCCTAGTATGACATCATAGGATCCATCCATTTTCATTATATGATACCATATATTCACTCCCTAGAACCAACATTATTTCTACGGACATGATGCTCCATGGATAAATTCATTGAGCCCATCCATTCCTTACCCTCTATACCTTGGATATGAGAATAATATAATTATTATTATGGAATGCCTTTATTGATGCCCATTGGATTAAAATATTACCCCTTTATATCCAGGAAACAATTATTAACTCAAATGGCTGACCCCTGTGGTCACGTATTCCTTCATTTTTACCTTGGATTCTATTCACTATTATAATATTTATGGATTCCTTATCATATCATGTATCCTTCACTAATATTATCATGTTAGGATTCCATTTCTAGTTATACCATACAAGAATTATCTATAAAAAATGGAATTTGATTAATAAATGAAATGGAAATATGTGTAGACACCGGCTGAGGAAGAAGTAGGTCCTTTGGTATTTACAATACTATACTATTTTAATTTTATATGTGCATTATTTCACACTTTTTAAGTTAATATTTTATAGAATAGTGGTTATTGATTTTATTTCTGGTTGCCTAAAAAAATTTATTTCTCACCCTATCTAGGCATCCATTGGTACCTAGGAAGATTACAAGTATGTAGGTGTTGAAAAAAGGAAGATACTAGTCTTGGACACTATATAATACATAAATTCATTGTATGGGAATCAGTAGCAGATGACTGAGTTGGAGATCAGGTTTCTTTGATAGTTTTTTGGATTCTATTTGACTATTTTTTGTAGAATTTTTGGAATTCTACCATGTATCATTGACTTCCAATTTTCTAGATATATGACATGTATCATCATCTTTATATATTATTATCAGTTTCTCCTTTAGTTTTTCAATCAGTCTGCTTCAATTGTACCATATATTTATACACATTACACTATTTACATATTATTACATTTATCCCCTATGCTACTCTCTGGTAATGAAAGAATATTATCTCCATCTACCCACCTTAGGCCCTCATTTCTAGTCAGCAGCTTCTAGAGTTTAATGAGAGGTGGTTGAGTTCATGTTTCCAATTGGGCTCATGACACCTCTATGTGGACCCTTGGGTTTGGAAATTAAAAGGCGTTATTAGGGTATTTAAATTATATCATTACCATTTAGAGAAAATATAAAGGAGATTATGAATTCATGGAATAAGTTTATAAGACATTCTTCAGCATAGCTAACCCATGTTTGGGGTAAATGCTGAGTTTCCTGAATAATAATTTTTGTTTTATTTTACCTATTCAAATGTATATCCTTTCACCATTGGGTGACTAACATGCTATGTAATGGTTATTATTGTTAATATGTTTGATGATTTCATTTTATCCATGTCTTGATGAGACGAATAAATGGATTATCCTTCCTGAATCATCCTAGATGCCTAGAATTTACATGTCATGCAAATGAAATTCCATAGAGTTCTATTTCACTTCCTACAATTCATTTTCTCCTATGATTATTGAGTGATTTTATGGTTGTTGTAGTGTTCTTATGATTATATTTTGACGTGATTGGGTACTTCCCAATTTCAATTCATAATGTGTATGGGACCATGTGGGTTGGAATGGGTAGTTTACTGAGTCCAGCCATCAAATATAACATATTAAAATTTGAGATTGAATGTATATTAGGTTAACTAGAAGTTAAATGAGTTTCAATTTTAGTGACAAGTTGTATGGGGCCAAATCAACCTCTATATTTCAATCCCCTGATAAGGTTATACACCAACTCCACCATAAAGAGAAGGTTATTTTATTTCATGTCATGTGGGGAGTTGGAGAACAACTAGAAGAAATGAATGAGGGTGAGGTTGTAGTAATGGTATCTAAACTCAAGGCTATCAGTTCAATTGAGTGATCATATTCAGGGTAGTTCATATATAGCACAAGGATACAAAATTAGGTCATTTTGATGCATTACTACAAATACGTAAGGATCCGAGTGATGTGACATATAATGTATGATGTACTATTCTAGTATCCTCCCCTATAGTATCTTAATTATTTTATATAGGTGTTTCACAATCCTTCATCTCTATATCTACCATGTAGATTTTTTTTATAAAACTGTTATATTACATTGGTATAATGACCTTGGATACACTATTTGGTGTGTGGTCAAAGAGCATAATTCAATTCATGGACCTCCCCTTCAGGTAGGATGTTTCCCTTTTCTATGGGACCTCTTTAATCATGAGATGATAGTCTTTTATGTCATTATTAGGATTGATTTATTGGTCCTATATCATTCCTTTCTATACATATATTATCATAGGGTATCTTTTACATCAAAATAGGGAAGAAACTGTCTACACATGGGTGAGTGTAATGTCTAGGATAATAAAGCTAGAACATATCATCATGGGTTTGGTGGAGTGACCTCCCAGATTTATAATCTCTTCACAGAGGATCAGAGTTTAAATTAGGATGAATTAACTCTAGTAGTATATAATTTCATGGAAATATTTCCTAATGATGTTTCTAGATTACCTATTGAGAGATAGGTAGTGTTTTTGGTAGACCATGTTCCAGGAAATCTCCAGGTTCAATTACTCTATATTGGATTTCACTTATTGTACTCCAAGAGCTAAAGAGAAAGTTAGAATATCTATGGAAAAACGTTTTATGTTTAAAATCACTTTTTCTTGGGGCTTTCCCATGCATTTCACCATAAAGTGGGATGCCACACTTATATATGCATGCATTACATATGGTTGAATTATATTTCAGTCATGAAATGGTATCCACTATCCCGAATATATTATTTATTTGAAAAAATCTAAACAAATTTGGGGTTTTAGAAGATCAAACTGAGATTGAGATATCATCGAGTGTGAGTGAGGAATTTAGAAATACCTCATACAACATTATGTAACTGGTATAGTCTGTATGAGTATCTCATTATGTAATTTGGTATCATGAATGTGCCTATATTTTTCATGGATTTGAGGAATAGGTTGTTCTTCCCCTATAAATATTCTTTTTTCGTAGTATTTTTGAATGAAATCTAGGTGTATTATCAACAAATAAGTGACCATGATAAGCACCATGAGATCGTCATGAGTACACTAAGAGAGCATCAATTATATACCAATCTTGATAAGATCCCCTTTTGGATTGAAAAATTTCACTACATGGGTCATATTATCTCAGAATCAACAATGTCTACTGAAATAGTGAAGGTGGTTGTTGTGGTTTCCTGGGAGCATACAAAGAATTTGTTTGATATAACGATTTTCTTAGGGATGAAGGATATTACAAGTGTTTAATATAAGAATTATCATTATTTTCATCACCTATTACTAGTCTATCAAAAAATGGTTCTATGCTCATGTGGACATAAGAGTGTGGGGAATCCTTTCAAGATCTAAATAGAAGGGTTTTTTGGAACCTATTCTGATTATTCCAGAGCATGGAAGGGGTTTTAATATGTTCTAAGATGCAGAAAAAATTTTCCAAGGAAAAGTTTTGATGCATGGTGATTGATTATTTTCATAATAATCTCAAATGATGAGTCCTATTGAGAGAAACTATATGACATGTAACCTTGATCCAACAATAGTCGCTAATTCTTTATGTTGATGGATACACTATCTATTGGGTGAGTGATTTATAGTGAATATGAACCAAAAGAGAATCAAATATACTTTTACACAATGTTAATTGAATCTATGACTATGAATATGTGCCAAATATATTTATTCTTTAAATTTTGATCTTCCCTATACACCTAGGAGAGTTAATGTAGTAGTGGATGTGCTGATTCTGAAAACTAAGAAACAGGACATATGGGAAGTGAGTGATTAATGGAAATTGATGGCCTTATTTTTTGAGCTCTATAAAGAGATTCATGATTGTATCATGTATTATAATATCTAATCCTTGATAGTTACCTCTTCCCTTCATGATAAGGTGAAGAGTAGGTAATTTTCATATCTTGGAGGCTTGGTTATATATGAGAGTATCTCAAGATATAACCAACATCTGGATTGAATTATTGATAGTGATGATATCTTATTCATACATGGACCTGTTTGGTTTCCTATATATAGGATAGAAAAACTAATTCATGTGTTTTATATTTCACAGGGAGTAGTTCATCCCTGAATCTCAAAAATGTATCACGATATGTGACGCCTATATTGGTGGATTGGATAAAGCATCATATAAAAGGTTTTATCACTATGTCTTCCACCTATTAGAAGGTTAAGTTAGAGAACTAGAAAACTCCAGGATTATTACAGCCACTACCAACACCATAATTGAAATAGATTGATGTTTCCATAGACAATGTAGTCATCTTACCATGGTCACCTCGAGGTAGTGATGTAGTATGGGTATTCATTGATATATTGATGAATGTAGCCTAAATACTTCCTACTAGGATATTTTATAAGTTGATAAAATAGAAATATTGTGTTTATATGATATCATACTACTACCTAGAGAACCTCATACTATGATTTTAGATAGGGACACTCATTTCAAGCCACAGTTCCTGTAGGTGTTACAGAAGGCTATGTGAACACAGGTGCATTTTGTGCAAAACCTTTAACCCTGAGATCAATGAATAGTTAGAATAGAGATACTATTTCTAGAGGACATAATCTGAGAATACATCTATAATTTTGGATTTTGATGGGATAATAATATCCCTCTTGTCGAGTTAACCAATAATAATATCTTTCAGGTGATGATTCAGATATATCCATTTTAGGCCTTGTATGGTAGGTTGTGTTGTTCACCCCTGTGTTGGATAGAGTTAGAAGAGGAATCCCTACTATGTCCTCATATTGTGCATGAGACTTTATATAATGTTCAAATGATCATGATGTTTATTTCTACTACTCATTCTGAATATAGTTATTGTGTTAATCTACATCGATGAACTCTAGAGTTCGAGTTCAGGGATCATGTTTTCATATAAGTATTTCCCAGTCTTAGGAATAGATGTGTATAGAGGCAAGGGAATATTTTTCTACATTATGTAGTGCCATTTTATATTATATAGTGATTTGGTCCAAATACCTATCGGTAGTTACTACCTCATAGGTATCATTCAATTCACGGCGTCTTCTATATTTCACAACTTCACCCTTATCTTCAATATTTTCCCCATATTTTGATCCTGAGGAGTTTGAGTTCGATGTCGATACATTATTTTGAGAGTATCCTATATGTATCATTTGTTGGAGCATGATGGATATCTAAGGATGGTTTGTCTCTATAATAGGGCTGCTCTGGTAGCATGAATGTTTATAGGATGATACTTGGGCGCAAGAGGCTAACATACATGAACATTGTTAAGATTTATTCTTAGAATGTGTTTTGCCTCCAATGGTAGGTGAACTTGAGGATGAGTTCCTTTAAAGGGGAAATATTGTAAGAAACCAATTTTCACTCAGTTAAGCATCTATTTTAATTTTGATTAATTATTTATTATGGACATAATATGGATTACCTGTGAGGTTATAAAGGTTTATGGGGTTTTTGGGGCTTGTTCAGATCTCGGAAATCTGGCCGGTGGAGAAGTAAATTGCCATATATGGTTAGTATAAATTGTGGAACACAACCCACACAATATCTCTTAACAGTGTAGGGTTGGATATTAGGATGAATTGAAGTGAACATTTTTTACTAATTGTGTTCCATGGTCCATACAATTGTGCGACAAGTCTGTAGTATTTATCAGAGGTGTTTTTCATGCTTGGGGAATGATTTTTCAAACTGTGTGGCCTAACCGGGTGGCGTGCTCCTTGAAGTCATGATGGTCACACGGTTGGCATGTGGTTGGCCAACCATGTAACCAAACTGTGTAGCCTAGATATTTTGGGTGAAGTGGTCTTTCTCCCCTTAAATAGTTTAATGTTTTATCCTTGTTCATATTTTCTTATTTTTTTTATAGCCTTGGATATATTCTACTCACATTAGCGATCCCTCTTAATGTCTAGGATAGGATCTTGCATAACTCATTCATTTAGAGTATAATCAAGGAACCATTCATCTTGATAGATGTAAGAACTCATATCTTCTTTTTCAAGTTTGTTTTCTTCTTATGGCTATTTTTGAGAAAAAGGGGAAGTTTTGGAAATTTTGGAAGTACAAGCCATGTAATTTTTTAGTACACACCATGTACTGCATTGCCATAGGAGGCCATGTGTTGGTCGTGTCATGGCCACACAGAGAGCTATGTGGGGGTGACGTGGGGGCCTCTTAAAGCAGAGTACAGAAATGGTGAGTACAAGTCATGTACTTAAAAAGTACACGCCATGTAATTTTTTTATTAAACTCACCAGGGTCACGTCTAATTGCAATAACACTCCACTTTTAGGGATCATTCAACCAAGATCTCCGTACAGCCAAAGATCTTTGACAAACCCCTGAGCGTGCGTCCATCCTCCGAATCTAACATCGTCTATTGTGTTGAAATCACATCAGTGAGTTTTCTCTTCTCCTAGAGCTCCATCATCTGATTTATATTCTCTCGTGAGATATTGTGGGTTTAAATTTATAGACGTTTTTGTATATATTCAGTGTTCTAGGGTGATTCAAGATTTGAGGTTCACTTATAGTGATCCCCTAATGTCGAGGTTTGTGGTTTGAGCCTTTCTTTTCAAATTCCATATGTTTTATGTGAAAAATGTCTCAATACCCATGAATGGGGTATTTTGTGTTTACCATTTTATCCATATTGTTTACCTGCTATGCATTTATGCTCGAGTAGTTGATAATTTATTGTGAATAAGGTTATTTTTTTTCTTATTTTGTGTTTCCCATTCATGTTTTACCTATTTTGACTTTTGGTTCTGGTTTTCCTTTTATGATATTGTTTTCTTTCCCATGCCTAGAATTGTAGGATGGTGTGACTGTTGTTCTATTATGCAGTTATGCTATAGAATTCTAGAAAATTAGTTCTTGAGGTTTTCCTTGGCCGATACACGCTGCTACACTTTCTTGACTTACACAGGGCCATGAGAACCTGGTGTACAGACCATTGGGAGAATAGACATTGAGGGCTTCTCCAGAGTGTCTTTGTAATTTTATGATGTGAGACTGTAGGGGGGGATTGAAATTGAGTGATTACTCAGAGTTTCTAAAGTTCCTCGACGTAGGCCACATAGGTAATGCGACATATGTTCTTCCATAGAGCACCTTTAGTTACAATACGAGACTATAGGGTGAATTGACGGTGAGTGCTTCCCAAGAAAGTCTATGCTTAAGCTGAACTAGAGGGGATAGGATGTGAGTAAATACTAGAGGGTTACCTTGTGTTTAGTTGCTTTCTTGTACATGTTAGGTAGGAACATAGGGGTTAGATTGAGTGTGATTCCTATAGAGTTACCTATTGTGTTTATATGATTGTTTTATTTCTACTTGATATTGAAACTATGGATTGTTTACTATTTAGTACCTTCAAGTTTACTATTTCATGCACTTTTCCCACCATATAATCATTGACTATTAGGAATAGATCTCATGGTGGTTTCCTACTGGGATTAGTCTCACACCCGGTTTGGGACATGCTTTTGGGCCCAAACATATTATATTTTTGTAGTTCTAGATAAGGGAAAGCACCCTTCTACTTTAGGTACTTGATATGCTCTGGAGCTGGAGAGTGGAAGACCAAGCTTAGGCCTGTGATGATGTGGAGCTTATTACTGTTTCTCTTTTGTACTTGGTTTAGTATTGTATTTCAGCATTGTGCTTTGTTTCGCTGTTTTCCTAGATATATGTATCATTCATCATTTTATATATGTTTTCCAGTCTACTCTATCAGCTTTCCATTGTTTATTTCATGTCATGTGGGGAGTTGGAGAACAACTAGAAGAACTGAATGAGGGTGAGGTTGTAGTAATGGTATCTAAACTCAAGGCCATCAGTTCAATTGAGTGATCATATTCAGGGTAGTCCATATATAGCACAAGGATACAAAATTAGGTCATTTTGATGCATTACTACAAATACGTAAGGATCTGAGTGGTGTGACATATAATGTATGATGTACTATTCTAGTATCCTCCTCTATAGTATCTTAATTATTTTATATAGGTGTTTCACAATCCTTCATCTCTATATCTACCATGTAGATTTTTTTTATAAAATGGTTATATTACTTTGGTATAACGACCTTGATTACACTATTTGGTGTGTGGTCAAAGAGCATAATTAAATTCATGGACCTCCCCTTAGGGTAGGATGTTTCCCTTTTCTATGGGACCTCTTTAATCATGAGATGATAGTCTTTTATTTCATTATTAGGATTGATTTGTTGGTCTTATATCATTCCTTTGTATACATATATAATCATAGGGTATCTTTTACATCAAAATAGGGAAGCAACTGTCTACACACGGGTGAGTGTAATGTCTAGGCTAATAAAGCTAGAACATATCATCATGGGTTTGGTGGAGTGACCTCCCAGATTTATAATCTCTTCACAGAGGATCAGAGTTTAAATTAGGATGAATTAACTCTAGTAGTATATAATTTCATGGAAATATTTCCTGATGATGTTTCTAGATTACCTCTTGAGAGGTAGGTAGTGTTTTTGGTAGACCATGTTCTAGGCAATCTCCGGGTTCAATTACTCTATATTGGATTTCACTTATTGTACTCCAAGAGCTAAAGATAAAGTTATAAGATCTATGGGAAAAACGTTTTATGTTTAAAATCACTTTTTCTTGGGGTTTTCCCATTCATTTCACCAAAAAGAGGGATGCCACACTAATATATGCATGCATTACATACAGTTGAATTATATTTCAGTCATGAAATGGTATCCACTATCCCGAATATATTATTTATTTTAAAAAATCTAAACAAATTTGGGTTTTTAGAAGATCAAACTGAGATTGAGATATCATCGAGTGTGAGTGAGGAATTTAGAAATACCGCATACAACATTATGTAACTGGTACAGTCTGTATGAGTATCTCATTATGTAATTTGGTATCATTAATGTGCCTATATTTTTCATGGATTTGAGTAATAGGTTGTTCTTCTCCTATCAAGATTCTTTTTTCGTAGTATTTTTGAATGAAATCTTGGTGTATTATCAACAAATAAGTGACCATGATAAGAACCATGAGATCGTCATGAGTAAACAAAGAGAACATCAATTATATACCAATCTTGATAAGTTCCCCTTTTGGATTGAAAAATTTCACTACATGGGTCATATTATCTCAGAATCAACAATGTCTACTGAAATAGTGAAGGTGGTTGTTGTGGTTTCCTGGGAGCATACAAAGAATTTGATTGATATAACGATTTTCTTAGGGATGAAGGATATTACAAGTGTTTAATATAAGAATTATCATTATTTTCATCACCTATTACTACTCTATGAAAAAATGGTTCTATTCTCATGTGGACATAAGAGTGTGGGAAATCCTTTCAAGATCTAAATTGAAGGGTTTTTTAGAACCTATTCTGATTATTCCAGAGCATGGAAGGGTTTTTAATATGTTCTAAGATGCAGAAAAAATTTCCAAGGAAAAGTTTTGATGCATGGTGATTGATTATTTTCATAATAATCTCAAATGTTGAGTCCTATTGAGAGAAACTATATGACATGTAACCTTGATCCAACAACAGTCGCTAATTCATTATGTTGATGGATACACTATCTGTTGGGTGAGTGATTTATAGTGAATATGAACCAAAAGAGAATCAAATATAATTTTACACAATGTGAACTGAATCTATGACTATGAATATGTGCCAAATATATTTAGTCTTTCAATTTTGATCTTCCCTATACACCTAGGAGAGTTAATGTAGTAGTGGATGTGCTGAGTCTGAAAGCTAAGAAACATGACATATGGGAAGTGAGTGATGAATGGAAATTGATGGCCTTATTTTTTCAGCTCTATAAAGAGATTCATGATTGAAACATGTATTATAATATCTAATCCTTGATAGTTACCTCTTCCCAACATGATAAGGTGAAGAGTAGGTAATTTTCATATCTCGGAGGCTTGGTTATATATGAGAGTATCTCATGATATAACCATCATCTGGATTGAATTATTGATAGAGATGATATCTTATGCATACATGGACCTTTTTGATTTCCTATATATAGGAGAGAAAAACTGATTCATGTGTTTTACATTTCACAGTGAGTAGTTCATCCCTGAATCTCCAAAATGTATCATGATAGGTGACGCCTATATTAGTGGCATGGGATAAAGCATCATATAAAAGGTTTTATCACTATGTCTTCCACCTATTAGCAGGTGAAGTTAGAGAAATAGAAAACTCCAGGATTATTACACCCACTACCAACACCATAATTTAAATAGATTGATGTTTCCATAGACAATGTAGTCATCTTACCATGGTCACCTCGAGGTAGGGATGTAGTATGGGTATTCATTGATATACTGATGAATGTAGCCTAAATACTTCCTACTAGGATATTTTATAAGTTGATAAAATAGAAATATTGTCTTTATATGATATCATACTACTACATAGAGACCCTCATACTGTGATTTTAGATAGGGACACTCATTTCAAGCCACAGTTCATGTAGGTGTTACAGAAGGCTATGTGAACACGGGTGCTTTTTGTGCAAAACCTTTAACCCTGAGATCAATGAATAGTTAGAAGAGATGATACTATTTCTAGAGGACATACTCTGAGAATACATCCATAATTTTGGATTTTCATGGGATAATAATATCCCTCTTATCGAGTTAACCAATAATAATATCTTTCAGGTGATGATTTAGATATATCCTTTTTAGGCCTTGTATGGTAGGTTGTGTTGTTCACCCCTGTGTTGGATAGAGTTAGAAGAGGAATCCCTACTATGTCCTCATATTGTGCATGAGACTTTATAGAATGTTCAAATGATCATGATGTGTATTTCTACTACTCAGTCTGAATATAGTTATTGTGTTAATCTACATCGATGAACTCTAGAGTTCGAGTTCAGGGATCATGTTTTCATATAAGTATTTCCCAGTCTTAGGAATAGATGTGTATAGAGGAAAGGGAATATTTTTCTACATTATGTAGTGCCATTTTATATTATATAGTGATTTGGTCCAAATATCTATCGGTAGTTACTACCTCATAGGTATCATTCAATCCACGACGTCTTCTATATTTCACAACTTCACCATTATCTTCAATAATTTCCCCATATTTTGATCCCGAGGAGTTTGAGTTCGATGTCGATACATTATTTTGAGAGTATCCTATATGTATCATTAGTTGGAGCATGATGGATATCTAAGGATGGTTTGTCTCTATAATAGGGCTTCTATGGTAGCATGAATGTTTATAGGATGATACTTGGGCGCAAGAGGCTGACATACATGAACATTGTTAAGAGTTATTCTTAGAATGTGTTTTGCCTCAAATGATAGGTGAACTTGAGGATGAGTTCCTTTAAAGGGGAAATATTGTAAGAAACCAATTTTCACTCAGTTAAGCATGTATTTTAATTTTTATTAATTATTTATTTTGGACATAATATGGATTACCTGTGAGGTTATAAAGGTTTTTGGGGTTTTTGGGGCATGTTTAGATCTCGGAAATCTGGCTGGTGGAGAAGAAAATTGCCATATATGGTTAGTAGAAATTGTGAAACACAACCCACACAATATCTCTTAATAGTGTAGGGTTGGATATTAGGATGAATCGAAGTGAACTTTTTTTACTAATTGTGTTCCATGGGCCATACAATTGTGCGACATGTCTGTAGTATTTATCAGAGGTGTTTTTCATGCTTGGGGAATGATTTTTCAAACTGTGTGGCCTAACCGGGTGGCGTGCTCCTTGAAGTCATGATGGTCACACTGTTGGAATGTGGTTGGCCAACCATGTAACCAAACTGTGTAGCCTAGATATTTTCGGTGAAGTGGACATTCTCCCCTTAAATAGTTTAATGTTTTATCCTTGTTCATATTTTCTTATTTTTTTATAGCCTTGGATATATTCTACTCACATTAGCGATCCCTCTTAATGTCTTGGATAGGATCTTGCATAACTCATCCATTTAGAGTCTAATCAAGGAACCATTCATCTTGATAGATGTAAGAACTCATATCTTCTTTTTCAAGTATGTTTTCTTCTTATGGCTATTTTTGAGAAAAAGGGGAATTTTTGGAAAATTTTGAAGTACAAGCCATGTAATTTTTTAGTACACACCATGTACTGCATTGCCATAGGAGGCCATGTGTTGGTCGTGTCATAGCCACACAGAGAGCTATGTGGGGGTGACGTGGGGGCCTCTTAAAGCGGAGTACAGAAATGGTGAGTACAAGTCATGTACTTAAAAAGTACACACCATGTAATTTTTTTATTAAACTCACCAGGGTCACGTCTAATTGCCATAACACTCCTCTTTTAGGGATCATTCAACCAATATCTCCGTACAGCCAAAGATCTTCGACAGACCCCTGAGCGTGCGTCCATCCTCCGAATCTAACATCGTCTATTGTGTTGGAATCACATCAGTGAGTTTTATCTTCTCCTAGAGCTCCATCATCTGATTTATATTCTCTCGTGAGATATTGTGGGTTGAAATTTATAGACGTTTTTTTTATATTTTCAGTGTTCTAGGGTGATTCAAGCTTTGAGGTTCACTTATAGTGATCCCCTAATGTCGAGGTTGGTGGTTTGAGCCTTTCTTTTCAAATTCCATATGTTTTATGTGAAAAATGTCTCAATACCCATGAATGGGGTATAGTGTGTTTACCATTTTATCCATATTGTTTACCTGCTATTCATTTATGCTCGAGTAGTTGATTATTGATTGTGAATAAGGTGAAATTTTTTTCTTTTGTTGTGTTTCCCATTCATGTTTTACCTGTTTTGACTTTTGGTTCTAGTTTTCCTTTTATGAGATTATTTTCTTTCCCATGCCTAGAATTGTAGGATGGTGTGACTGTTGTTCTTTTATGCAGTTATGCTATAGAATTCTAGAAAATTAGTTCTTGAGGTTTTCCTTGGCCGATACACACTACTACACTTGCTTGACTTACACAGGGCCATGAGAACCTGGTGTACAGACCATTGGGAGAATAGAGATTGAGGGCTTTTCCAGAGTGTCTTTGTAATTTTATGATGTGAGACTGTAGGGGGGGATTGAAATTGAGTGATTCCTCAGAGTTTCTAAAGTTCCTCGACGTAGGCCACATAGGGAATGTGACATATGTTCTTCCCTAGAGCACCTTTAGTTACGATACGAGACTATAGGGGGAATTGACGGTGGCTGCTTCCCAAGAAAGTCTATGCTTAAGCTGAACTAGAGGGGATATGCTGTGAGTACATACTAGAGGGTTACCTTGTGTTTAGTTGCTTTCTTTTACATGTTAGGTAGGAACATAGGGGTTAGACTGAGTGTGATTCCTAGAGAGTTACCTGTTGTGTTTATATGATTGTTTTATTTCTACTTGATATTGAAACTATGGATTGTTTACTATTGAGTACCTTCATGTTTACTATTTCATGAACTTTTCCCACCATATAATCATTGACTATTAGGCATAGATCTCATGGTGGTTTCCTACTGGGATTAGTCTCACACACGGTTTGGGACATGCTTTTGGGCCCAAACATATTATATTTTTGTAGTTCTAGACAAGGGAAAGCACCCTTCTACTTTAGGTAATTGACATGCTCTGGAGCTGGAGAGTGGAAGACCAAGCTTAGGCCTGTGATGATGTGGAGCTTATTGTTGTTTCTCTTTTGTACTTGGTTTAGTATTGTATTTCAGCATTGTGATTTGTTTCGCTTTTTTCCTAGATATATGTATCATTCATCATTTTATATATGTTTTCCAGTCTACTCTATCAGCTTCCCGTTGTTTATTTTTTCTATGATATTATTACTACTTCCACTCTTGTGTGTATTTGTTTACTTATGTTGTGTACTCTGCCAATGAGGGAATAGTTTCCAAACTATCATCCTAAGTCCCTCACTGCTTGTCGGTAGCCTCTGGCATTCGCAGAAATGCACTTGAGGCCATGTGACCAACCGGGTACGGGCTACCTCTGGGTGGCTTCCAGAACCAGGATGTTACAATGTGGTATTATAGGGCTTCATTTCTCTTGACTTACTATTTGGAGCCTATAGTCAGGGATAGGAAAAAATATGTACTTGGTAATAAGTTGTGCTCGAGAGTATCTAACCCGTGTACAGGGAAAAGCCAATCTGCCGTGTTAATTCAATTTTCTAGTTTTTCATGTTTATGGTTGCCTTTATTTACACCGTTAGGAGACCCACATGTTTTGTGATGGTAATTATTTATGTTATTGAGGTTCTATTCTTTCGAAACCTGATGAGATGAGGGTATTCCATCTAATGCATTATATAGGAACTTGCTAGAAATCACATGTCATGCATTCTTTCCCTACCATCTAGGGTGAATTAGCAATTGCATGTTGTTGTGACATATGTTGTGTAGAATATGTATATTGTTATGATAGGTTCATTTATTAAATACCTTCTGTTTGATAGGGTATTGTTTGGGTGAGTTTTTTGTTTGAATGAACGCCAAAATTTGGTTCTTGAGGTGTTATATGCCCTCATGTACCTAAATTTGGTGGATCATTGCCTCATGTATCTTGTTTATAACTTGGATAAGATTCCATGTTTTTATTAGTGGGGATTCTAGGCCATCATGGATCAGAATTTGGAACATTGAATGTTCTCTTTAGTGTTTTTTTGGGTTCCAGAGTAGATTCTGAGGCTTACTATCTGGAAAAACCCAGAATACATGCCGTGTAGTTTTTACCACACACCATGTATTCTTCTGTTTGGGAAGAAATTTTTATAAGTACATATTGTGTACTTTATATACACTTTGCGTAATCCATAACCATGTCATAGGCCGTGTGGGTAGAGATAGGGGATATGGATGGTCTGTTAGGAATACACCATGTACCAGTTGAACACGTCGTGTAGTGTTGACCCTGTGTCCGCCTGTGTAACTAACAACACATATGGATAAACCTTAAGATATACAGGCCATGTACAGATTGAACACCATGTAGTCTGACCCAGGTACCCAGTCGTGTCACTAACAACACGGGTCGGTGTTATCCGCTCACATACATGCCGTGTCCTCCTAGAACACGCTGTGTAAAGTGAGCCATATGTCAGGCCGTATCACTAGCAACACAGGCTAGGTGGAGCTTTTCCAGTACATGTCATGTCTCCAATGAACACTCCATGTAGTCTTGTATTAGGAGAACCATGGGGCTTGGCCGTGATAAATTATGTGGGTAGGGGAAGAGGATTCAAGTTCACACCATGTGTTTGGTGAACACGCCGTGTGTTTAGGGTGTTACACGACCAGTTATGGAATGACTACACGCCCATGTGAATGACTTAGGGTAACACGCCATGTAGGGGACCTACATGCCCTGTAGCCATGTTTTAAAAAACTTGAATGATTTCTTTATCCTCTTCTCTTATTGTACTTACAGTTTGTATTCCTTGATAATCTTGATCTAAGGTGTGCATTTTACCATGCAGAGATATGCCATTGAGAGGTCCTCTAGTTGTCCGCCAGTTACAGGGTAGTGATCAGACACCAGATGAGGATGATCAGGGACTTCCTGTAGATCCTCTTATTATGCTAGTCTAGGAACCAGCCATTATACCAGACACAGGTGCTGATGCATAGTTCAGGAAAGGCTTTATGAGGATGATGCAGACCTTTCTGGGGGCACACCATTCTACCCCATTAATGGCGGATTTGACATGGGTGTTCCAGTTGTAGCATCCTCCCAATTTCTCAGGGGATGGAGGACCCCAGGCTGTGGAGTCATGGCTAGAATCCATGTTGACGACCTTTGAGTATCTGGAGACACCTCCAAATATGAGGGTCAATTTTGCTACCTATATTCTTCAGAACTCCACCAAGAGGTGGTGGGATGTGATCTCACAGGCGGGATGCCAGCAAGTCATGGAATGGGATGAGTTTCAGCGCATCTTCTATGAATAATTCTATCTAAAGACCTTGAGGGCCGATCAATACATAGAGTATATGAGTCTAGAGCAGGGTACCCATTCTGTTATGGAGTATTCCTCCTGGTTTATCGAGTTTCAGTACTTTACGCCTATTTTTGGAGGGGATCAGTTATACATGGAAAGGATGTTAGAGGATGGTCTGAGGCACGACATCTGATCGCAGGTGAGAAACTTCTTATTTACATTTATCACTTCTATCTTCGACCATGCACTGATCAAGGAATGAAATCTGAGGTATTCTAGATTTTTGAGCCAGGGCGACTCAACATCTAGTGTTAGCATCCCTCCTACTGACAGTAGGAAGTGCCGCGGGGAGTCTTTGCACGGTGATCCAAGGTGGAAAGACTATTCTTCTGGTTTCTAGGTGGTGTGATACTAGTGTGGGAAGAGGGGGAATATGAGGCCGCACTACCCAAGAGACCTAGTAGAGTGCCAATCATGTGGCAAGTTGGGTCACCTTTAGCACTTTTTTAAGATCTTATCACCAATAGCTAATGACAAGGGTTCTTCTATTTCTTCGCGTTTAGGAGAAGAACCACCAGTTTATCACCAGTCAAGGAACTGGAGTTCTTCTGGCCATTTTGGCTGAGGTGGAGGATGTGGCCATAGTTCCCATTTGTTGGTCATTCAACGACAGCAGATTGGATCAGAACAGAGTGGTCAGGTAGGGTCACAGGGCCATGGATCAGGCTAGACAATTGTAGTGGAGCATACCCAAAAGGATCAGGATCTCAGACCTTCTACAGTTCAAGGTATGATCTTAGATGCCTCAGTTTTAGATTCTTTTCTTTTCAATACAGGGCCCTCACATAGCATTATATCTATTGCAGTTGTGGAGAGTTTTGGTCTCTTCATCTTTTCTTCTACAAATATCTTGACACTAGACACTCGGTTGGGGACTAGAATGGTGAGTGTACGTCAGAGAATGGAGTGCCCTATAGAGTTTGGTGGGTGTCACTTTTTATGGGACCTCTATGACATAGAGATAATAGGTTATGATGTCATTCTCAAAATGGACTGGCTAGTTATCTTCCAGGTAGTCGTCGACTGTTATCACCACAGGGTGAGTTTTACCTCACCAGAGGGTGTTTCGTTCGTTCATAAGGGTGAGTGGGATGTCTAGCCAAGCAGAGAGGGTCCAGATAATCGTGGTTTAGGATGAGTTACAAACCAAATTTCTAGTCTATATCTAGTTTATCAGGGGACTACTCAGTTAGGATTTCCTCCAGTGGTGGATGGTTTCAGGGACGTCATTCCAGATGACTTTTTAGGTTTGCCTCCAGAGCAAGAGGTGGACTTTTCTATTGATCTTGTCCCAGAAGTGACACCAGTGTCCATTACACCTTATTAGAAGGCTACAACTGAGTTGTAGAAGCTCAAGAAACAGTTGGGGGAGTTTTAGGAATAGTGCTTCATCCAACCTAGTACTTCTCCTTGGGTTTAACCTATCCTGTTTGTGAAGAAGTCCGACAAAACCCTCATGATTTTTGTGTATTATCGGAAATTGAACCAGTAGAAGCTCAAGAACTGATATCCTTTACTAAGGATTGATGATATCTTTGATCAGCTTCGAGGAGCCTAGGTGTTCTCGAAGATTGGCTTGAGGTCCAGTTATCATCAGTTGCACATTAGACCATCTGATATACCACTCATATCCTTCCTGAGTATGTATGGTCTATACAAATATATGGTTATGTCATTCGGTCTTACAAACACGCCTGTAGTTTTTATGGAAATGATGAACTGAGTGTTCCATATATACTTGGATTCCTTTATTGTCGTCTTCATGGACGATATCTTGGTGTACTATCACACTCGGCATGACCATGATAACCATATTGATATTGTTTTGAGTATACTACGAGAGAATCAATTTTATTCTAAGCTCTCAAAATGTCAGTTTTGGATGGATCAGATTCACTTCTTTTGTCATGTTATCTCAGAGACAAGAGTGTCAGTAGAACCAGAGAAAGTGAGAGCAGTAGTCTCCTGGGAGCAGCCACAGAATTTCTTTGAGGTGAGGAGTTTTCCAAGACTGGCTGGATACAACATGCATTTCATTCATGACTTTTCACGCTTGGAAGCACCACTGAAGGGTCTAACTAAGAATTTTGAGAAGTCTAAGGTCAAGGATCAATTTTTCCTATGTGTAACACTAATGTTTGGTCACAGGAGGATTTGGAGAAAGGGTAAGCTTTCACCGAGGTACTTCAGGCCGTTTGAGGTGTTGGAGAGAGTTGGGAAGGTTACCTATCGATTGTAGTTACCTAAGAGGTACTAGGCTATGCATGATGTTTTCTATGTTTCTTAGCTTTGACATTACTTATAAGACATGTATCATGTTTTCCATTCTGAGGAGGTTGAGTTGGAAGTGGATGCATCGTTCAAGGTTCATCTTATCCAGATTTTTGATCAGAGTACAAGGGTTCCCCGTGGCCAGTCTGTTTCTCTGGTACGAGTGCTATAGCAGCATGGGTGGGTATAGGACAAGATTTGGGAGAGAGAGGGTGATATACGATTACAGTGGACAGAGCTATTTGGGGTTTCCTCTTCTATACCACCTTGATAGGGAAATTCAAGGATGAATTTCTTTAAGGGAGGAAGTTTCTAAGAACCCAGATATTTTTTTTCAGGTATGTTTTCTTCTTCTGGATGTTTTTGAGAAAAGGGGGAAGTTCTGGAGAATTTTTAAGTACAGGTTTTGTGCTATATGAGTACACACCATGTACTAATTTTCCATAGGAGGTTGTGTGATGTCTGTGTCATGGACACCCAAACTGCTATGTGTGGGGTGACATGGAGGCCACTTAAAGCAGAGTACAGAAACGGGAAGTACACACCGTGTACTTTCTTTTTTTCATTAAATGCATTGGGGTCACGTCTAATCACTAGAACACTCCATTTTTAGATCTTGTTTGACTGTGAAATACGTACAGCTACAGATCTTTGACGACCCCCAAAGCATGCGTCCATCCTCCAAATCGAGCACGATCTGTTGTGTTGGAATCGCATCGGTGAGTTTTCTCTTCTCCCAGAGCTTCATATTCTTATTTCTCTTCTCTCGTGTGAAATCATGGGTTTAAAATTTTAGACATTTTTTTAGATCATCAGAATTATAGGGTGATTCAAGCTTCGAGGATCACTTATAGAGATCTCCTAACGTTGAGGAAGGTGGCTTGTGCCTTTCTGTTGAAAATCGTTGACTTTTATGTGGAAAATTGGCCACTACCCATGAACGAGGTATTGTGCATTTACTGTTTTAGCCCTATTGTTTCCCTACTATTCTTGTATTCTTGAGTAGATGATAATTGATTGTGAATATGGCGAATTGATGTGCTTTGGTTGTGTTACCCGTGCATGTTTTACCTATTTTGACCTTTGGGTCTAGTTTACCAATTAGGCTGTTGTTTACATTCCCATGCCCAGTATTGTAGGATGGTGTGACTATTGTTCTGTTATGTTGTTATGTTGCAGAATGATATCCAAGAATTTCATGAGGATCACCTTGGCATGGACGTACTCCTACACTTTCTTTACTTACACGAGGCCATGAGAACCTGGTGTATAGACCATAGGGAGAATGGAAGTTGAGGGCTTCACCAGAGTTTCTTTGTAATTTTACGATGTGAGACCACAAGGGGAATTGATGTTTAGTGCTTCCTTATAGTGTATGTAGTTCTTCTACATGGGACACATAGTGAATGTGATGTAAGTTCTTCCCTAGAGGGTCTTTAGTTATGATACGATACTTTAGGGGGAATTTAATGTGAGTGCTTCCTCAGAAAGTCTATGCTTAAGCTGAACCATAGGAGATAGTCTTGGAGTATATCCCACAGGGTTACCTTGTGTTTAGTGGCTTGCTTGTACTTGTTAGGTAGGACCATAGGGTTTAGACTGAGGTTGCTTCCTAGAGGGTTACCTGTGGTGTTTATCAGCTTGTTTAGTTTTTTCTTGATATTGAAACTATGAATTTTTTACTATTCATTACCTTCTCGTTTACTATTTCCTGCACTTTTTTCTGCCATATAATCTTTGAATTTTAGGCATATATCTCAGGGGGGGAGGGTTCCCTACTAGGATTAGTCTCACACCCTTTTTAGGACATGCTTTTAGGCCCAAACATATTATATTGTTGCATGTCTAGACAAGGAAAAGCTCCCGTCTACTTCAGGTATTTGACATACTGTGGAGTTGGAGAGCACGGGACCAAGCATAGGATTGCGATGCTGTGGAGCTGATTACTATATTTCATTTGCACTTGGGTTAGTATTGTATTTCATCACTGTGCATTGCTTCACTGCTTTCCAAGAAATATGTATCATGCATCCTTATATATATGTGTTCCATTCTGTTGTATCAGTTTTACACTATTTTGTTTTGGTAGGATATAATTACTTATTCCAGTCTTGTACGTATTTATTTACATCCGATGTGTACTCTGTGAATGAGGGAATAGATTCCCCACTATCACCCTAATACCCTCACTGCTAGTCGGCAGCCACTAGAATTCAGGGAAATGCGCTTGAGGACATGTGACCAACCCAGTATGGGGAATCTCTGGGTGGCTTCTAGAATTGGGACGTTATAGTATATTCCCATTAGTATGATAGTGATTCCTTTTTAGTTGTTCTTCTTTTATTTTTCTATAGATAGAGTTATCTAGTAGATGGGTCATATGCCCCAATTTTAGGGCATTGATTATTTCTTCAGATCACTTCCTCCACAGTTCAAACCAAAGGTAAATACTGGATGATGAGATTCATACATGTATAAGGTAGGTTTCCGATAGGTCATTAGTTCAAGTTTCAGAATTTTATAAATTTCCATTATCGTGTGCACACCAATTTCATCATGTGTTGTCTATTTAATTCATTTTAATTTCTTATATTCATCATGCTCATGGTCTTGAGATTTTTTTAGTAAATTATATTCATATTTTTGGATTTTATGATCTCATTGTTATCTATCCTATGTCGGGTGTTTACATATTGATGACTTTATTGGTTTTTGAATTTTTATTTGCACCACCATTCGGGAGTGTTTTGGATTGACCCTATTAATGGTAAGTCATTAATTAATAGAATTATTATTCAATTTCTATTTTTTATCCTTTGTCTGAGATCATTTCACTTTAACCATCTATGTAAAGTGTATCAATATAATAAATGAATTTTAATTATGAATGAAAGGTATAGTATATATATGAATTGGACTTATTAAAAATAAATGAATGTTGTGGTAGAATTTCTATAGAACCCCATTCTATGTATAACGAATGGTATAAAAATGAACCTAATGAATTGATTAATCTTAATATAAACCATCGATTAGATTCAGGTCCCCCTAGCCTTGACACTTGTATGAAAGGCAATAGAATTGACCAAAGGACTTATTAAATGGTATGATCATTATATAAAATAATTAATTAAATGAATATAGTATATGTTGACTATTTCATATGAACCTATTTATTATCATAGTAGTTTTTAAACTCAAACTAGCCTTAGATTCTCTAGGGAATTCCTTGATCCCTCGTGGACTCTATTCTGATTCATGGGTGTCAGTTTCCAAGAGTGATACCTACCATGAAACCTGATATTTCAATACCTATGGATAACTGATATAACACTATAGTATCCCTCCACTATCATTATACTGTTTCTTGAATACAGTCCTTGGATCCATCATGACACCTATGGACATAAGGAACCATGGATATACCCATTAGTACTACTCAGTGCTTACCAATTATACCATGGATGTGATCCTTGGACTTGGATTGACTTGATATTGTGGGATGACTTGTGTAATTACCCTTTTATTATACTCTTACCTCTTATAGAAAAGATATATTTCTTAACAAAGTTGTCTATACCCCTAAGGTCAAGTATTCCTTGGTTAATAACATTGATCCTCTTCACTATTTTTATTATCATGAATTCCTTTTTATATCTTCGATCATTTGCTATTATTATCATGTCGGGATTTCAATTCTAGTTATACCACACATGGAATTAATATATGAAATAAAGAATAATTGATAAATTAAATGGTTATATGTTTAAACACCAACTGAAGATAAAGCTGGTACTTGGGTATTTATATTATTTTTCTAATTTACATTTACACATGTGTTCTTGTATACTATTTCAATTTCTATCACAAAGATTATATGTTATAGGATCATTTGGTGGTGTCATGTTGAGATTTATCTCAGACCTTATCGAGTCTTCCATTGGTACCCCGTCAGATTATATATATCTAGGTGTCGACCAAGGGAAGTGTCCTACCTTGTATGCCTAATATTTCTTTCTTTCTTGGGATGGAGCCTGGTAACTGATGAACGAGTAGGATCTCCAGATGCTTGGATAATTTTTGGATTTTTTTTCTTATTTTTTTATAGCATGTTAGGTTTTCATCCTTTTATTCATGTTTTCTATATTTCTAGATACATTATAGGTGTCATCAAATTTGGAATATTATTATAAGTTTCTAATGTTTTTTAATATTCTTGTATGTTTCTTTTGTTCGATTTTTTTATACTACATTTAATATTTACATTTTATTCTATTTATCTATTTTTCTGCACTTTTTTAATGAGAGAATAATATCTTAATAGAGACACCCTAGGACCTCACTACTTGTTTACATCCTCTGGGTTTCGGGGAGATGCGCTAGATGCAATGTTGAAAATTGGGATAAGGGCACCTTTGAGTGGCACCTAGGTTTGGGACATCATAAAAACATTTTAATCCTCAGATTAAATGTGATGAAATATAATATTATATATATTAATCTTTGTAACACACATATGTATGTTCATGATATGAAATAGAATGGTGATCCCATAATTATATTGCACTCTAATACATTTTAACCTCATGAGACTTCATGTATGGGATTAGAGATTAAACGTAATTCATTATGGAATTTTTCCACCATGTTATTATGTATTGGTATTTATCCATGACCTTAGTTTATGATGAGTTTTTAATTTTGTTTCTTCATTCCCATGTGACATTTATCATATTGTATCGTGACTCATTGTTCAACATTATTATTCTCAACAATTTTATGTCCGATTGAAGTTCATTTTGACTAAAATGTTATAGTTTCACATTGTTATGGTTTTTTTATTCAATTACCAAAAATTATAGATCACCCCTTTCTTATGTATTCCCCCATGTTATCCCATACAATTTTAACTATTCAATGTAATATTAGAAGAATGTTTGAGAAATTTTAAATATTTTTTTTGTATCTATATACCAAGTTGATGTGATATGTACGTAATATCCAAAATACACTAGAATTATAAGTCTTTTAGGTTGTACAAATGTTATTTTATGTTTCAAATCATGATTTAAATTATTTTTAGAAATAGGTTTCCAAAAATTGTATTAGAGGGATACCTAGTTATTTTTTGGATTAGGATTATAAAATTTTATTGAAATACATAGAGATAATACTAAACATAATAAAACATGACTATAATTTGTAAACTATAGAGTTAATAGTTTCAAAAAAATACAACCTACTATTGATACTTCAAGAAGATATGGCCTTATAACAGAGGTACTTAGGGGTAATATGTTCGAAATTGGATCATGATGTTGTAATCGGTCATCACTTGGTGCATGATAATGGGAATTTCTAAACTCTCTAGGAAACTCTAGAGGGATATGCATTTTCAAATACAGAATATCCCTATGAACCATTATTAATGGAATAAAAATTCCCACAAGATTTTATATTATTAAATAGATCATAGATAAATTGTATTGAACGCTATGAATTCAAAGGATTGGGAATATATATTAATTATGATTTGTCCTTTTAATGTTCATTTCCTCAATTTTATGTGTTTAATAATTTAAAAAATACAATCCTTAATTTTCCATTTATTCTTATCAATGTATGAGAATATGATGAATCAAGTCAATAACTAATAAGAGGGGAAATGTGATGACTTCCAAAATGAGATTCCCAACCCAATGGGAACAGGAATCATGAAAATTGTGACTATACATTCTCAATTTACTCATGTTTTGAACCAAAAAAAAACTAATCAAGAGGAACATACAAATCCTCCAAATAAATAGAGTGTTTCATTTAATAACATTAAGTAAAAAATGAATCTGAATTTCAATCAATATTTTTATCCCTTATGTGAATAAAATATATTAGATCCATTGAAAATATGTTATATTTCCTTCAATACTATGAACAATATTGTCCATGCTTGATGTTTATCTTATGGAAGGGGAATCTTACCAATGGTGAATTTTGGTCAAGAATATGAATTTGGAGGAGGATATTGAATTGATGGGGTGAAATTAATTCCATAAAATGTTTTCTAATAATTATTTTCCCCACAAACACAGACTAAAAATCAAAAGATACTTTCTTATCCTCATGTAAAGGGATGAAGAATATATCAAGTTGTATGGGGAATACATCACTATAATTCCATGATAGGAATAAAACATTATAATTACCCCGAAATGTAAAGTAGAACTCTTCTTTAGATGATTTGATTTCAGTCTATCGAGAGCCTTATCTTTTTGAGACATCGACAATTATGGGTAATTTTTTTTATGTTACCTCAAAGTCAAAATGGATATTAGGTAATCTCAAGGCTATCATGTGGATAAGAAGCGAAATGTGGATTTCAATTTTAGTGGTCTAAAAGACAAATAAAATTGAGGTATGAAATTTCGACCACCCACTTATCAAAGTTGTGGGAAGAAGAATGTAATAAATTTCCTAAAGGGTATGATGAAATGATTTAGTTTATGGAAGGAAGGGAACGTAGCTAGAACATTATAATGAGATAAACCCTCTAATGAGATGCAATAAAATAATTCACCAGCTAACCCTCATTCCATTTAAATTTTTTTTATATGAATGGAACATGGAATCTATGTGATTCAATGCAAAAAGACAAGGGTTGTTGATTCCAACTGAAGAAAATAACCACTAAGACCTAGAGATCATGGGAGAGCTTATGCCAGCAAAACTACATAGGTTGATCTGGGAAAAAATGTTGTTATATGTACTCTAGTAATTCATTCAATAGTAGGAAGAATAATTTTTTGAATCTGGTTTTATTCATTCATTTTTATCTCCCAATTTTAGTATAACTATGAAAATACCACCATAGAGCACGGAAATAGATTTATTATTGAAAATTGAAAATATGTAAATTATTACAAACCAACTATATAAATCCCCCCAATAAAAATTTGTGGGATTAATTTTCTATTGATCCTTATGATACTCCCATTACTGTAATTTGACGAAATTTTAGGTATGGATTATATTTCCACATATAGATCTAATAGAAATTTTTAATTGAAAGAAATAATCCTCTATTTCATAAAAACCACTCTAGTTAAATACATGTGAAAGGATGATGATGAATATTATTTATTACCAACATTTAAATAAATGATATTTTTGACTTGTGACCAAAAGTATATATCCCAAATTATTGATATTAGAAAAAGATAATCCATGGGAAATTCCCATTATGAGGGAATATAATGATGTGTTTCTCAAAAAATATCTCAATATTCCTCCAAGTCAAGTGGATGAATTTTCAATCAAGATTATAACTAGAGATATTCCCATATTCAAGATTTCATATAGGATAGTAATTTTAGAACACGAAGAGATTAATAAAAAAACTATAGGTTAATATTGATAAATGGGTTACAGACACAATTTCATCAATATGAGGTGCACCGGTCATATTTATCAAGAATAATGATGGGTCAATAAACCTGTGAATTGATTATCACGAGCTTAAAAAGACAATGATAAACAAAAATTATCCTAGATTTATGACTTATTTGATCATGTAAATAGATCATGGTATTTTTATAAGATAGATATTTAGTCAGGATATTATCATGTAAATGTGAAGAAGGAGTAGATCCTGAAGAATTCATTTCATACATGCTATAGGAACTATGGGTTCACTGTGATTCCATTTGGAATCACAAATAATTCTTAATTTTTGATATATTTTAGGTATTACCTCACTAATATTTTATTATCCTTTATTGATGATATTGTAATCTAATCCAAATGCAAGGAGGGACATGAGGGGAAATACAATACTATACGATGGACCTTGTGGAATGAAAAGATGTAGGAGAAGTACATTGTATTTGAGTTATTGTTAGATAATTTGACATTACTAGGGAATTTATTAACATGAAAATGGATATATTTAGGCCATTAAAAAAGGTAATGGATGTATACCCAAACCAACATCTATGATGAATATCTATAGTTTCCTTGTATTAGCTCAGGACTATAATAAATTTCTGCATAACATTTCATTATTTTCAAGCCCCTAACTAAGATAAAATAAAAGAGAGTAATGATCTTTTTTTTGAATGATGAATGTGGGGAATTATTAAAGAAATTAAGAAGAGTTTAATATGTGCAACTATGCTCAAATTAACCTCCAGTGGGGATATATTTTTTTGTAACGACCCAAACAGTTATTTATAAAATTCCCTTTCATTTAATTAAATGTCTTAGGGATATATAGAAATCACATGAACTCATTTTATTTTACTATATCCATTTTTTTGAAATGACCATTAAGAATCCATACCATTGATAATATTGTCATTGAACAGTGACCACATGGCTAGTATAAATATAGTGTTTTAATATATCATTTTGGAACAGACAAAGGAGTTGATTACCTCAATAGGTAGGATCATACCCTACAAAGCCCATTTATTAGTGATTCTGAAAGAGATAGCCTTTGGGGATTTTTCCTAAACCAATTCCAATATTAAATCCAATAACTTAGGACGAGAAAAACCATTTATGAGAGATGTTCAAGATCAACGAGATCAGGACACAAACCATGTTCACTGAATGACCCCATAAATTCCCCACCATTTCACACCTTACTCTTACGGTGTAGATTGTTGTAATAATGGGATATGTAACAATACTATAGAATTATGTTAATGTTCATTATTCTTGTATATAATAAATAATACACTTCCATTCTATTATTGTAACTTTGTAAATGATTTTTGAACAACTAATAGTATTTGAGGTTAATATTATATTTTAATTAAGAATTTTTTTTTGATTAATTAATAAGTTTTTGAATTAAATAATATTTTAATACAATATTATTATTAAATTACATTTATTTAATATAAATGATCGTATAATTTTTATGATATCAATTTTAATTATAACTAAGGTTAGAAAACTGTTTTTATCAAAAACCCATTAGTTATCAATAAATGGTAGATTTTATTTTAAATGATAACATTAACAAACATTAAAATTTATGTAGATAAAATGAATATTTGTTTTTAAATCAATACATTGAAATTATTTAACAGTGAATTTGTCATAATTTTCTTAGACAGTTGAATTTTTGGATAAAACATAAATACCTTATTAATATATAATATTTTTATGACATCATAATGACCCAATAGTGATTTAATAAAATATTATAAATCATATTTTGGCCAAAATAAGATTTTGTTTAAAATAATATAAATTTAGGTTTATTTTATTTATTTTATAAAGACTTAGTGAATCCTCCAAGGCTTATAAAATATATAATGATATTAATATAATTTCACTGAAAGTGTGACTCCCTGCCACATAAGAAAGGAGAATATTTTAATCACATTATCCCTTATACTTTTAGAATAACGAATATCACTCCCCTTTTCAAGAAACCATGTAAAAAACAATGGGATGGTTTGTGGTTTTGAATATTTTAGTGTGTAGGGACCCAACCCAAAATAACATAAAATTCCACCACCTTTATTATATAAACCCAACCAAGAAACCATTAGTCTTCACTTAATTACATTTAAGCTCTACCTACCTATTCCCCCTAATCCCTAGAGTCCTCCTAGGTCACCCCTAATCTCCCAAGAAGCCTCTCTCAACCCTCTAGGATCACCAATCCAAGTAAGGGATCTCCCTCTCTCCTTTTTCTTCAAGAACCTCTTTTATGTGATGCCTTTTAATTTCAATTTCCTTGATTTGGGAAATTCTTTATCATAAAAATTTACAGTACATTTTATTTATACCTAATGGAATCTTCTTTTCACTCCCACTAATCCCCCCTATTATCCTTTAAACCAAACTGTTTCTATGTTGAAATTTCGCTATAGATTTCTCCCTTCGCATTTCCATTTATGCATTTTCTTTTATATTATTCATCTAAATTACATTTCACATGTCGGGATATTATGTTAAATAATCCCCTTACTATCCATCTTACATAGAAATGATTTTAGAACCCTTTCTCTCTTATCAACCCAATTTATGAATTTATATATAACGTCATTATTCTTCCAAAATTACACTGCGATTTTCAATGCCAAAATAATCGTTTAGTGAATACCATACCCATTCCTCTGTCAACAGTATTCATCTTTATAAACACATAAATATATAATGGTGACTTACACATATTAATTCCACATTCCATGATCATTGAATAAATGATGACGTTTAATGAATCTATGTTATATGATCTATGTTTCACACTTAAGTATGAGATTGAAAATGATTGCGAAAGGTGTGCCCTAATTTTGATCCAATGCATTGGGTAATGTGTAGTATCATGATAAGTTATGTTGTGACAGGGGTTATCAGGGTTTTTATATAATAATTTTGTCTATAATTTTGGGACATGGGTTTACCTAATTCTTTTATGTTAGTGATGCAGCTTTTTATGTTTTTTTCTAATTTTCCATATTATGATAATAACGTTATATCATGTCTTTATGTTCATGTTTATCTTATGATCCATTGATATTCTTATTTCCAAACATGTATTTTATTCTTCATGTTATGACTTGTTTACTCTATTATTGGTATTTATAGCTCATCTTATTCTTATGAATGTCCTCAGGTTATCCAATGTAGTTATATGTATGAAGCAATGTTGTGGTCATATAAAATATGTTTTCAATAAAGATGTGTATTTCATGTTTTAAGATGTTATGTAATCATTATAATCCATAAAGAAACTAGAACTCTCGATCTTCTGATCTGTATTAAGTTCAATTTTATGTAATAAAACATGTATAAATATGAAAAAAAGAGTAGGGTTATTATAGTTGTGATATATAGAAATACATCCAAAAATGGTGTGTGTTATGTGATCATAAAAAATAAAAAAGTGATATCCTATGCCTCCCACCAACTAAATATCTATGAGTATAACTATTCAAACCATATTCTAGAATTGGCATAAGTGATCTTAATATTTAATATTTGGGGACATTATCTCTATAAGGGGAAGTGCGATATATATATGTACAATAAAATCCTCAAGTATATATTCACCCTAAACATTCTTAATATGAACCAACTGAGGTAGTTTGATCTAATAAATAATTATGATTATTCACTCAATTACCATCATGGGAAATCAGACAAAGTTAATGATGATATGAGTTGAAAGAATCATGAAAATCTATCAATGTTTATGATTCCAAGGGATCTAATATTCTTAGATATATAATGGATGGATATTTGAATAACAAAATGATATAAATATTACCTTTAAAAATAACTTTTCAATAATCTATTCTTGAGATAATCATTTAGTCTCAAAAAGAAGACGATTTTATGTAGAAGAAGGTAGTGACTATTCTATAGTTTAACTTTTTTGTAGTGGGAGTTATAAGGTTTGGAACTTTGATATATTTCCAATCAAAACTGGAACTCATGAGGTAAATTATTCAGGATGCACATTGTGAATCCTTCCTATATTCATCCCTAAATCACTAAGATGTATATATATTTGAATTAAAATTATTGGTGGGGAATCATGGAGGGAGTTATTGTGGAGTTTTCATCTTGATGATTTTTGTAGCAGTAGGTCAAAGAAGAACGATATAATTATAATGTTATGATGAAAATATTTCCTATATTAGTATGGAAATAGGAAAATATAACAATATATTTCATCATAAGACTTCCTAGGAAACCTAAGGAAAATGAAAACATATGTGTTTTAGTCAATTTCCTTACCATATCAACTCATCTAATTTCTGTCAAGTAATATTCCTCTATGGAACAACATTCCATGATATACTTGAAGGAAGTTATAAGGCTGCATGGAGTGACACTCTCTATTGTATCTAATTTAGATATGAGGTTTATCTCAAGGTTTTTTATAAGCCTTCAACAATATTTGAATAAAAAATGATCTTTTTCACTATTTATCACCCTTAGATGTATACTCATCTGAATGAACCATTAAAACTCTAGAAGATATGTTGAGATCAAGTTTAGTGGATTTCCAAGGATGTTGGGGTCAACCCCTTCCCCTACAGGAGTACTCATATAACAAATATTTCCATTATAGAATCCAAATGGAACCTTATGAGGCTCTATATGGGAATAAGTGATGGACTCCTATATTCTAGGATAATGTTAGAGAATAGAATCTTATGGGACATTATTTTTTCAAAGATATTATAAAAAGGGTTCAAACCATTCATCATTATATGAAATATGAAAAAAATCAGTAGAAAAGATTTGAAAATAGTCACTGATGTAGTATAGAGTTTGAGGTCTGAGAAAAATTGTTCATTTATATATCACTATGGAAGGAATTGATAAAGTTTGAAGATAATTTAAATCATGTTACAAGACACATTGGTCACTTTAATATCCTACATCGCATTGAAGTTGTGGTACATCGAGTGAAACTCCCACCTAACCTATCTCAAGTACATGATGTATTCAATGTATCCCTCTTAAGGAAGTACATACTAGACCCCTCACATGAAATGAATCCATATGTGGTACCATTGGATAATGCTCTTTCATATGGGGAATAGCTGGTGAAGATCTCATATCATAGAGATGAAGTTCAACAAAATAATACATCTCACCTGGTCAAAGTGTTGTTAGAGAATCACATGTTTTGGGATGTGACATGAGAACCAGAAGAGGTAATGAAACATATGTACCCTCATCTATTTTATTGTATGAATGAAACTTTTAAGGGATAAATGTTTTCATGGGGATTAATATAATGACCCAATCATTTATAAATGAAATTCTCTTTTCAAATGAATATGTACCAAATTTATGTAATGTAAATATAGAAAACACATGAACAACTCTGGTTATATTAGACCATTATAAGTTATATCCTTTAATATTCAAAATACCATTATGAATTATTACCTAGGATAATATAGTTATTGAACAATGATCATGGTATTAATATATATTAAGGGTTATGATAAATTTCTTTTTACATGGATAAAATAAGTTGTGGCCTTAACTAGTAGGATCATCCCCTAGGAAGTCCATTTAGTATATATTACAATGGAGATAGTATCTCTATAATTTTACCTTGACCAAGAAAAAGATAATATTCAACAAAAAAAGAACGGATGAAAACATTTATGGGTGAAGTTCATGTTCATCATGATCACAGCTGAAACCACATTCATCGAAGCACCATAATAAAATCTCATTATCGCACACCTTACTGTTAAATTTTCAGTAGTGTAATAGATGGATATTTAAATCAACATTAAAAATATTAATTTTAATTTTTTATTTTAAATTAAATACTAATTATAGTATTCATTTTTTAATTTATAAATTAGTAATTAATAATTTGATAAAAATAAGATTTTTTAGATAGAACTCAAATTATGTTTTTGGGTAATATCAAATATCAATTAATATATTACTTTTTATGAATTCATGAATTTTTTAAAAAATTATCTTTTAATAAAATTTTCTTTTAAAACATTAAATATTAAGTAGAAATGATAATAAAATATTATGAAGAGAAAATATAGTTTTTTTAAGGATAAGAAAAGTGTTATTGTTAAAAAAAATATTTTTCAACAAAAAAAGGATTTTAAATTACAATTGAAATTTATCATATTTAGGGAATTATTTTAGAAAAATGATTTTTCAATCATAAAATTTAAATTATCCAATGCTGAATGATTTATAATTTTATGTGATAGTCAAATTTTTGGGAAAATGAAATATTGTATAAATATACCATGAGTTTTATGACATCATATTGGCCTAAAGAGATATAATATGTTCCATAAAAGGTATAAATAATAAAATATATGTTTCCCATTTAAAATAATGTGTTTAAAAGTTATTTTATTATTTTTATATACACTTTATGAATCCATTAAAACCTATACTATATTTTATAGTTTTAAAATAAATTCTTTATAAACATGGATTACTTCTACATCACCAAGGGTATTATTTTAATTTTCTTAGTACATGGACATATAAAATATTTAAAACCACTCTTATTTAGACGAAACCATTATCAAAACCCATGGACTGGTCTATAGATTTGATTACATTGTTGTATAGAGTCCAAAACCAAGGTTTCAAAAATAATAGAGAACGTTTACCTTTTTCCTATATAAACCCACTCAAGATCTCATTTACCTTAGTTAAAAAACCATGGATCAGAAATATACTCTTAAATTTACAGTTTATATCCTACTAAATGTGCCTGAAAACTCTCAAGAAGCACCTCTAAATCTTTTGGAAACACCCTCTTGAGGTAATGTATGCTCTATTTGTCATCTTTATTCTAGAAATGCCTTTATGTTTGTTCCTTTTTATTTTTTTAATGTTGGGTATGGTATAAAACATAAATCATACTTATATTATGATTTAAAATTGATTATATACTCATATAACTCTCATTAATCCCTCCCATGATTCATTATTTACTCTCATTATGTTGTAGAAATGATCTTATGATTTTTCATGATAAACTTTTGTTTTGTGAATACTCACCCCCATTTTCTCTCAGGGTTATTCACCTAGTTGAACCTACCCTTTATTAATTGTGTACTTAAATGTATTTATCGAACACATTTTAATCATGAGATTTAATTTTATGAAAATGATCTTATGTTTAAGGATCTATGTGGAACACTTATTCATGGTCATGATATGAAAGAGGTAGAACCAATAATTTCATCATGCTCTAATCCATTTGTAATGTTTTAGTCTGATGAGATTCCATTTATGGGATTATAGAGTGAACACAATCCATTGTTTTACTCTCTACATAATTTTATGATGTCTTTTTAGTTATCCTTGACCTATATTTATGATGTCATATTTAATATTATTGTAATATTCCCATGTTTCTGTTATACTATCATATTTTAGAATGCCTCATTGTTAAATATTATAATACCTACCCATTTTATGTCCTATTGAAATTCTAATTGACTAAAATTTTATAGTTTCATCATTTTATTCTTTCTGTATTCACATACTAGGATTTATAGCTCACCCCTTTCATATGTATGTACTCAGGTTATCCTATGTAGTTTTAAATGATAAATGGAATATTATGAGAATGTAATGTAATTTTTCAAAAACATTATTTTATCCATGTATCTAGTTGATGTTATATTTACCCTACAACGCAAAGACAATAGTATTATCAAACTTATGGGTTTTACTATGTGTGACTTTACGAAATAAGTCATGAAATAAAGTTTGCTGAGTGTATGGGTTGTCATAATATACATCATGTATCTGGATCATATCCATAGGAAGTTCAATCCAATTTTCCATGGGTCAAATATGATCCAACACCACTAAAGGACTAGAAAACTAGGGATAAATCTTACTCCCATAGCAATACCTTCACTTCCCATGAGGAGGAGTCACTTTTATTAACACATGGTCTCCAACATCAAACCACATAGGTCACCTCCATTGATTGGAATAGTACATCTGATAATCTTAAATAGCTTTTATCCTTCTATGAATTACCTAATTCTTCTCTTTCATGTTCTTCACTAATTCTAGCCTCAAATTTATGACTCTCTAACCGATGACCCACATAAAAGATAATTGAAATGAGGATTATACATATCATTAAACTGTTTTATACCAAGGATGGAGTGAAAATAATTATTTTAATCAAACTAAACCAAGGGTGGGTGACTCATCCATGAACCCCCAAAATCTAGGAAATGACAACACCAAATATCATTAAGAGTCTAGATTTTCTTCTCAATTTGACCATCAATCTATAGGTGACAATTAGTTTTAAGGTATAACTAATAAAATTAATTATATTATAGACATATCTATTCCCTAGAGGTAAAACAAGGATAATGATCATTGATGATTATCCTTGGGACTCTGTAGAGTCTCACCACCTCCTCCAAGTATACTCTTATTAAATCCGCAATTTATATCCATTTGTTGACCACTTTGAAGTATATATATTTCATCAAACAATCCACTATAACCAATATAGCATCAAAGAATCCCTTACCTCAAGTTAAACTAATAACAAATTTCACACGGATGTCTTCTCACTTACACTACGGAACACCCCATGGTTGAAATAAGGCACTAGGAACATGCATCATTACCCTCACCTTCTATAAAACCAATCATCGATACACAAACTCTAAAATTTTATGCTTCCACCGAATCTACCAAAACTACCCTCTTAGAGCTCAGTATATCTCTATCACACCAAGACATACCACTAAGGTTGAGTTTTGGAGATGAATGATAACAATCACACGCATCAAAAAATTGATGAAAATCCTCCCATAGAACAACACCCAAAACATTTTATCTTAAAAATAACCATCAGGGGCATAATAACACAACTCGATCTCTCCTAACCACAACCTTAGAATCACCTAACATGGAATCCTCCACATGTTTCACCAAAGATTATTGAAAATTCATCTAGAAAAGTCAAAATCTTCCACCATCCTCACCCATATAAAAATACGTCACTAAGAGATCATCCAACACCCTCTAGGAATCTCCAAATTCTTGTAAATCATCACTGCATGACTTTCTACTCAGCACATTATCCACAAAATTACGTTTTCATATTGTATATAAAATCATGAATTCATAATCCTATATGAATTAAATCCATCATTGTTTCCAAAAGATCATGTAATTATGGGATAATACATACCTCATGCTCTTATGGCTGGTAAAAAATAAAAAACCCTCATTGATGAGGTGATGTAACCACAAGTTAAAAGAAAATAGAATTTATACCTCATTGAGATCATGAGTGGTATAGTTATCCACATGGGGAGATAACTTATAAGATCCATAATAAAAAATTGATATCTACTACATCAAAAAAATCCTAACCAAATATGTAAGGCATCATATGAATCCTAAAACCAAACTCCCCACATTGGAAATAAAAGGACTGGAGTTTTGAACAACTTATCCTTTAGGTAATTTAAACCTACCAGATGTTGGTTTGTCTATAGGAACACTAGATCCATTCTAGTGATGTATATCATGGGAGTTCCAACTTGAGTGATGTAAGCTAAGAACTTTCTATTATTTACTACAAGGTAAAGTAATCTTCATACATCTAGATCAGTCATGGAGTTTCTTAGGAAATAAATACCTCAATATTTGAAGGATCCCTAGCTACCCCTTGATGGGACCTAATATGAACCAATAAACAAGCTTCATAAGCCTAGAGATAACAATAAAATATCTTAAAAAATATATTCTAATGATGAAGAACTCCCTAAACTATCCACCGATGCACTGATTACTCCTCCACGAACATTGAGTATAGAAATATTTAATTAATGAAATCTACCATGAACTAATTGTGAAATTCACTAAACACTTTGGTCATGAAACCCATAAATTTGTATGTAACTTTTATAATATTGAACAATATGACAATGAAATTTTAGCATAATTAAGTTGGAAATTTTTCTTTAAAATATCCTCATCTTTCACTTGTATCTGATTATATACTCACCAAAGATTGAACATCAAGAACTAAATCTCTCCCATTAGCTGATCGAATAAATCATCAATCCATGAAAGTGGATACTAGTTCATCACTTTATCCTAGTTCAAGTGACAAAAATTGACATATAGATTCAATTAATCATCCATATTTTTCATGAACAACTTTGGTGCACCCCATGGAGGAACTCTCTATTAAACAAATCCTCACTGAAATAGATCATCATATTGTTAGGACACCTCTCCTAACTCAAATGGTGTAATCTTATATGGACAAATCAATGTTGTAGATTCACAAAGATGTAGCTTTATCTTAAACTCAATCTATCATCCAGGGGGTAACACCCCAACCTTCTGAATAATAACATCAGGGTACTCTTCCAAAACCATGAGAAACAATAATGGTTAAAACTCGGATAGAATCATCATTAAATATTCCATTAAGGATTATAAGGACAGATCATGCCTCCAACCCATCCTTGGATCTTACTCACCAAAAAACATGGTATAACCTCTATTATAATAATAGAAAAAACCAATATCCTATAGAAATCCACAATAGCCTTCACCAAATACAAGCATTTCATTACATGGATGATGTTGTATGGGAATATTCATTAAAATAGGAAGTCTCCCAAAATGATTTTTTGTCCAAGAACTAGCTCATAGTCATTACATACTTCAAGGAGATAAGTTAAATCTTTAACTATAATAGTCAATGGTAAAGTAACTAGAAGCCTCTCCACCCCATGATACAAAGTATATACTAGGTTTATTGATAAGATGGAGTGTTCAGCTCCTAAATCACAAAAATCATGCACTATTATAGAAAAAATAAAAGGGCTCCTTGAATTATGTCCACCTTATCAGTACTAGATATTCAAGGTCATGAATCTAACCATGAACAAATCTTGGACCTCTTTAACAAAAATGATAACTACCTCTAAGGTTGCACTCTTCTCTCAAAAGTTGAAGAGAATCTTGGGGGTTATACTTTTCACACCTCATATCTTCTTTGTTGATCTCAAGCTGGATCATCTTACTAATTATTATTCAGTTGAAACATTCTCAATGGAGGAACCCATAGTGGAATGCCTAAAGTAAGTTTCATTCAATGAATTTCCAGGCATTCTCACCACCGATGACCTCATCCTCTATACAACAAACAGGAATATGATCTCTTACAAAATGATTGAGAGACAAAAGACATAAAGAAACAATATTAGGAGGATTGGGACCTACGTTTATTTATGTTAAAGTAATTTTAATCATGAATCTAGGAACCTTATAACCCAACTCTACCTTTTGAGGAATCTTGTAGAATCCCATCTAAGGATGACTCAGTTTAGGATAGAATCATCTCAATAAACTCTTTTATCAACATTACCTGAGGATATGTCTAAAATGTAAATATGGTGACATGTAATTTCATCATTAAATTAAAAACCTCCACAAAATTGTGTTCTATTTCCTCTTAATATTCTAATAGTTCTAAATAAATTTGGAGAAGTGTCCAGAAATAGATCCCCAACTCTTGCACATTTGAACTCTCTTGTTGAATGGTATGTAGATCCTACAAAATAGACTCCTTTAGGTTAAAGGAAAAAAAATATTCCTTAAAATGGTCCCTAATAATCTCCTATGAGACTCTTGAATCCTCATGATCCCAGAGGAACAACATATACCTCTGACTCACTGCTCCATGGAAAATCATCAAGGAAGAAAAACATAACTTGTATTCAGATCACTGATCAAACTCAAAGCTTTGTAAACGTCCTCCAACAGGTATCCTATCACTAATTATTAAATAGATCCCTCATACTTATATAAGATCTATTACTAATACTCCTAATATTTTTACCTCTAACAATTTTCATCGTCGACCTCTACTCTTTCGTGATCTTTTGGCTCATCTTTTTTTAACATCATTTGTGCAAACCTAATAGTTAAATAAACCTATATCCATAACTAAAAAATAAAAAACATTTAGAGACTCCTAAACCTAGAATATGGAATATTTTACATTAATTATTTATTTATATTACATTAAATATATTTTTAACTTATCCCGAGGTCTATCCATTTTAAAAAAAGGTGAAAAGAAGAATGATATATCCCCATTCCTTAGGTATTCACCCCGAAAAATAGTATCACTCCAATTAGTAAGTGCATAAACATAATGTTCTATGAATCAGATCATAGAGGGCCTAAATACCTATTTCTTCACTGTTCTCACTTTTTTATATTCCTTAATAAACATAGCTAACACTATTTACCTACAAAACCATGCAACCATACCTATGCCTACCTCCGAACCCCATCCTATCAATAAACCTGAAATTTTTATAATAATTTTCCTTGAACCCCTCCCCAAAACTACTCCTCCTATACTAGTAATGAGATAAGGATGATAGTGAACCCAAATACATCCTTTAATTGGTCACAGTTTAGCAGTAAGCATCGATTGTATACCATACATAGAAATTGGAGGAATTTACCTCAAAATGAAATTGAGTAATGGGGGATAAGATAAGTGTACCCATAAAATCTATTATATAAATAAAAAAAATATCACCTGAATAGGCATGTAATTTCATACAAGAACAAATACAACTAAAAAGCGAACTACAAGTACTAAAATATAAAATCGATAACAACAATGAAGCCCAATAAATAACTGAGAAACCCCAAGCTAATAATATCCATCTGGAACAAAAAACTGCTCCTAAAACCCTAAAACATAGTTTATATATATTGGTTGAGAAAAATAGTTATACTCATTATGATCCTACCTAGAGCCTCTCATAAAAAATATAAAGAAATCATATTAAATCCTAGTGAAAAATCAGTTAAGCTGACTCTTCAACTAAATAGTTATACAAATATCCCTACATCAATATGTCTATCTCTAACCTTGTAATGTATACAACATATCAAATATTATAATAGTAGATGGGGTACCCTACTAAGACTTACCCACTAGTTTTCTTCTCATCTCCAATGTTTTATTTCATGAGCTATCTCATCCCAAACGACACCAACCTAAAAACAAATGGGCTAAAGTATCGCAACATGCATCTTGTTCATCATATCTTCTCACCATCCCATTTCATCTCTCTATATAGTAACTCATTATTTTATAGTATACACCACATCCCATTTGTCATGTATCATACATCATGGATTATAATTCCAAAAATTGCAACCAATACACTGAGTAATGTACCTCAAGCCATCATAACCCATATACATTATACATATAATAAACCATAGGATACTATATATAGAGAAGAATGTGTGTGAACTTAAAACAATTCAAAACATCCCTATACACACATATATATGTTTAAATATAAGAGTTGGGAACAACAACACATAATGAAATCAGGATAAGAGAGTGGGCCAGAGGGGGTAGTTAGCCATCCATTACTCACCAACCAATATTTTGGAGAAACAACCTCCTAGAGTCCAGTACGTGTTAGTCACCCTACTGACATGGGTGGTGTTGAATATTAAATCATAAAACACACCAGATAAAATATAGCTGACAACCATGCTATGAGAATTATTCTAGTCATCGAATCAACTACAACTATCATCTCTCAGAAACCTAGTTGCAACTACTAACAACTAGGTATCCTATGACAACTCAAGCAGTCAAGGAGTTTCATCAAATTATATTTTTGTTTTTTAGAAATTAACCTTATGTTAATTAGTTAATTTTCCATAATTTTACATTACTCAAAATTTCATTTCATTAACCATCATAATGAATTCCATTACCTCTAGACATAATCCAACCAAGTCCATTGTTTCTCTAGATTAACATTTTTTCCTTCCAACAGGAACCAAAACCATGGTTTTAAGCATGATTAATTGTTATATTAATTCCATAATTCAAGGTACTAAAAAGTTAAATCATACTCTTCCATAATAATATGCATAACCAATCACATGTAACCACATCAAGTAGTGAGGAATGGAATGAAAATAAATAATCCACTCAACCAATAAGCCTCTAAACTTTCTTATTATAGAAAATAACATTCCATATCCAATCACAATAATAATTAATCCAAGAATCAAACCATTTTATCAATCATGATTTGAACACTAAAACTATCATGCATATCAGTATTCTTATATTAATAATATAAATCAACAACTGCCAAAAACTAAGGACTCCCTTACCGTATCTTGTCAACTGACAGCCATCCCAAGTTCACATCACATCACAATGAAAGGATCACATCAATATAAACATAGATAGAAGCAACCAAAAAAATGATTAATAGGAAAAAATTTCCCTAAAATAAAGGAATTTATCCTTTACAAGAAAATGGGAAAAATAAACCCTAATCAAAAGGTATCTAACCGTCATTAGAAAAAAGTCTCACTCAACCCCAAAAAGTTATCTATTTTAAAAACAATTTTTATTCCACCATGAATTTAATAATTCACTTATTGTAGTTTATGATTATTGGTAACATAATTCATTGTATATTAAATTCTATAAATTACTCAAAAATGATCACAAGAAACAATTTTAGTTTAAATAAACTCTAAGAATGGAAATTCTCATTTAACAATCATTTTTTATATTATCCACCGAACATTATTACTTTATGTTATTTATCCAATTCCATTAGCACATGGAAGAAAAAATAAAATTCAAAATATTTCAAGAATAAAATTTATTAACATCAATATACGATAATCTAAGGATTTGTTAAACATGCCTTTTATGTTCATTATCCAATCAATAATTACGAGATTTATTTTATTTAACTATTTTAATAAAATTAACTCATTATAAAAAAAATTATAATAAACATGCTAAATATATGTTATCATAGATAACAAAATATCTAGTTAATAAATAGGTGAACCATTATCACAATTAAAAAAATACTTTTGATTACTAACCATAAAACATTATTTCATTAATTTGGTAAATCATTTATTTGGGTTAATTCAAAAAAACAGAAAAATCTAATGCATGGTCAATTTAATAATTCACATAAATAAAAGGAGAATCAAAGAATTCTATATGAATAAATTACAATGTTATTTGATAATAATGGAACAAAAATGTGGATCTCAAATCACTTATCCCCCAAAGAAAGATGTGTTCCTCCAATAACACTATGCCAAAATCGCCCTAACAAAAAAATCAATTAGAATGGAAGATATCAAATAAAAAATTATATATAGAATAAATGGGATGAAACAAGATAAATCAAATATGAAGATTCTACAGAATTTGAAGAACACACCTCAGATCACCACAGATCGAACATGAGAAGCCAGGGATCAAATCCTATTGAAAGGGGAATCATAGGCCTTCTAAAGGATCTATTCAGTGTCTATGGTTATAGATAAAAAATTCTATTAATGGTGGGTTTTAAGGGGTGTGGGTTATTTATGTTATTTGATAAAACACAACACCATGGCACAAAATGACACACCATACAACTAAGTTAGAGAAAATAGGATAGATTATGATGCAATGGAAGAGATCATGTCACAATATATCTAGTCAAACCCATATACGATGAACAAAACACCTGACACATCAAAGGTTCTAAAACTAATGATTGGAAAATGTAATAGTCATGAATATCATGCCAAAAAATCCATTCTCTATGAAGGAAGGCTACACCACAACCTACCTCCTCGGTGAAACTACCCTAAGTTTATACAATCACCCAAATTCACATCTTGGATCCGTACACCATAGCTAGACACTTCACACTAATGGACTCAATAATCCTATTCTATAACCTACCTCTATTTTGTATCCAAGAAAAGAATGAAATATTCACTCAAACGTTTCTTCTTGATACCTTACACTTTAGATCGTCTCTCCAAACTACAACAAAAATAACATACAACATAGTACATCCCTCTATACTATAGAATCCTCTATATATTAGCTTAACTCTATAATCCACAAATATATAACTACAAAACCCAAACCTCCCAAAATAATTGGATACCGGGATCTAGGTCCTTATAAAGAAACTACAATATAATTTGAAAAAGAGGTCTATATGGACAAGTGTTTCACCATGGGGTGAACCAGTTCTTTTTTTCAAGAAGGGGGATGTGTAAAAAATTTTCTATGTTAATTATTTTGATCTTAGAAAGATCAAGATAAATGAAAAGTATCACATTCAATGTAATTATAACATTTCAATCAATAATGTCGATCCCAGTACTTATCCAATGTGGATATTCAGTTGGGATAATATTGAGTAAAGGTGTAGATGGAGGATCCCCCAAGACTACATTTCGTATAAGGTATAAACACTTTGATTTCATAGTTATTCCATTTTGATTCACTAATGATCTATTTATCTTCATAACTTAATGATCAGAACCTTTATGTATTACCTTAATAAATTTGTGGTTGTCTTTATAATTAATATTCTTATATACACCAAAAGAAAGGAAGAGAATGATGATAATTTGAATGTTTTACTGAGGACCCTGAAAAAGAAAAGTTTATATGAAATGTACAATAAATATATGTTTATGATGGAGAAATTAACATTAATAGGTTATGTAATCACCCATAAATGGGTATTGAGGGTCCATTGAAAATAGATGAAATTAAAGGATAGACCAGACCAACATCTATGATGGAGATCCATAGTTTCATTTGATTAGTTGGAAAATAACATTATATTTTGATAAAATTCTCCTGATATTCAATTCCACTATCCTAAAGAACTCATTTGGGAGTGAAGTAATTATTTATTTATAAATTTGATGAGTAATTTAAGGAGTTAAAGAAAATCATAATCATTGTACGTAACATTATATTATGAACTGGTGGGGAAGTATTTTTGATTTATACTGATGTATCCAAAAAAAAATTTTAGTGCACTCCTGAAAGATGAAACATTTATAGCTTACACAACCAACTAATTAAATATCCATGAGCATAACTACCTAATTCATGATATAGAATCATATTTAGGGATCATAGCAACGAGAATTTGAAAATATTAGTTATATAGAGAATATTTTGACATATGTATTGATCATAAAATCCTAAAATATATATTCAAAAAAGGGGATCAATATGAGTTAATAAAGATGTCTTGATATGATCAATATACATCATCCCATTTTAGATCCATTATCTCATCGGAGATAAGGATTTTAAACTAGCACTCCCACCTAACCTATCTCAAGTATATGATTTCTTCCAGGTATCACTATTGAGGATATACATATTGGACCCCACACATTTAGTGAATATAATGTTGGTAACCTTATATAATTATTTATCATATGAGGAGTAGTAGATTATGATCTTATATCATAGAGACAATGTTCTATAAATCCAGACAACTCACCTGGTGAAGTGTTGTGACACAACCACATGTTTGAGGATGCATCATTAGAACAAAATGATGATATGAAATTTAAGTACCTTAATTTATTATATTTTAAAAAATGAAATATCAAGGTTAAAATTAAAAAATGGGGGAAGAATGTGAAGGCCGAATTTTTTATCAATTAAATTCCCTTTTGAAGGAATACATGCATTATTAAGTGTTGTAGTTATATAATTCACATGAACTACATTGGGTATTTTCGACTATTATAAAGTATTTTCATGAAAATTTAAAATACCATTTAGGATCATTGTTTTTTATTATAGTTTTGTTTAAATGTTATAATTAAAGTTATTATATATTAAGGGTTATGATAAATTCTAATTAACACAGATGAACAAAGTGATGCACCATCTAGTAGGATCATACCCTATTAATCATCTTTATTAGATATTTAGAGGGATATGGAATCACTGGGATTTTACCTTGACCAAACCTATGCAAAGATTCAATAATTGAATCCTAAATGAGACAATTTATAGGATATCATCAAGCTTATCGAGATCATGGACCAAACCATGTTTACCAAATCACCCAAAGAGAGCACCACCATTTCACACCTTATGATTAGGTCATACTATGGTGTAATAAGGGGGTTTTTATATAGAACATATTAATATGTGTTTTTATATTTTATTTATAAAGAAAAAATTATAACATTTAATACTTTTATTATTAATAATAAATGATTATATAATAAGTTTGATAAAAATTACCTTTTTATATGAAGTGATAAAAATTATATTTTTGGAAAATATATAGTATCAATTAAAACACTCATTTTTATAAATCTAATAATTTTTAAAATAAATATTATTTTCCTAAATTTTATAATTAAGTAATATGTTTTATATATAAATGATAAAATAATTTAACGAAGACGAATTTTATTTTTATAAAGTACGTAAAAATATTAGTATCCTAAAATCTAGTATTTTTTGAAAATAATTGTCTTTATTTAAAATTGTAGATTCTAATATTTTGTGGAATATTTTGATAAAATAAATATTGTTATTGAAATCAAAACATTGAAATTATCCAATGGTAACATTTTCATCATTTTCTGAGGCAACTGAATTTTTGGGTAATAGTTGAAAATTTTATACATATTCAACATCTCACATGAAATCATAATGGCCAAAAATTTATATAATAGTTAATTTAAAGAGAAACTAAACCAGCAAAATATTTTTTCACATTACAATACTTTTTTGTGTTATTCAACTAATTTTTTAAACCATTAATAAATCCTTTAAAAAAATTACTATATTTTAAGGTTTATAAAAAATTCATTATGAACATGAATCACTTCCACATCATCAACAGTATTGTTTTAATATTTTTAGTTATTTGAAATATAAAATTTTAAAAACCATCCTTTTTGATTGAAGCCATTGGAAAAAACCATGATAAGGATTGTAGTTATGATTAACTTATTATATAGAGTCTAACACGTAAATTTAAAATTTAATTAATAATTCCTCTCCATTTTTCTAATGATACAACCAAACCTCTTACTAACTTTTAATAAAGACCCCTTAAACATTAATTTACTCTCTATATACCTCTATAAATCCCTCCCAAGTTGTTCTTAGTGACTTAAGAAGCATATCCCAAGATTTTATAAGCACCTTCCGAAGGTAATGCGTATGTCTCTCTTATTTTCTATTGAAGAACATTCTTTATATTTAGTCTTTTAAATATCGACTAATTATGTATTTATGCCATTATACATATAATTTTACTCTCCAGTTAATTTTCTAAAAATTTCAGATAATTTATCCCCTCTTGTTATAACCATTAACTAAGTCATTACAATTTATAAGTAAGGGATTCTCTTCATCATTTTTTTTATTCAAGTACATTATTTCTATTAATAATTTTAAATTATAATATATATTTTTTTAGTTACATTTTACCAATTAAAATACTATTATAATCCTTAATATCTAAATATAAACAACTTTCACACATTAAACCCTTCCTTGAACATTTATGTACACTTTATATCTAGCTGAAATTATCCAAAGACTTTTCATGAAAAAAATTTGTGTTGTATATTCCCATACCCATTTCCACTCAAGGGTATTCACCAATATGCATCAATAATTTATTTATTGGTGAGCCCTATGTATATAACCCACACTCCTTAATAATTTAATTAAAATTGATAAAATATATTCTTATGTTGTATGATCTATGTCACACAAAATGCAGGTACATTATATGAATATGATGGGTGGTAACAGAATAACATATCCCTCCAATACATTAGGTAATGTTTTTATCTATTAATATACCATATATATTTCATGGGAGGTTTTTTAAGCACACAACATCATGATTTCCCAGCAGTTATCCTTGACATATTCTTATTATGTCATGTTTTATTTAGTTTTACAATTCTTATAATGCCTTTATGTTATCATATTATATATTATTTTTGATGTTCATGTTTTTTATTATCACCATTTTATGACACCTTGATATACCTATTGGCTCATATGTATTCAATTGATTATGTTATTATTTTATTATGCCCTTATTGGGACTTATATATCACCATTTTCTAATGTATACACCCATGTTATCCCATATAATATTAGAAGATCAATGGATTTTAAGGGAATGATGTATAGTTTTAAATAATTTCTCAATAACCCTATTTCATGTATCTGTGGGGATATAAAAGATCCTAATGCTCATGTTGTCTCTATTAGACAATACCCAACCCTAGAATCTGGTTATGGAGAAGGTTATTGATTCTCATAGAGAAGTCGATACATTTTAAAAACTAGAATTGTTCCATAAATATTTAATTATCAATGACCCTAATACCACTATAAGGGAAAATAATCCCATTATATTGGGAAATATTGCGAGACTTCAACATAACCAAACACCCTAAGGTAGTGAGCATGCTCCAAACGTGAACTTCATCAGGAAACCACTTGATGCCCTAATACCAAGAAAATAAGAGAAGATGGAGTGACTCTATAATAATTGAAATACAAATATACCTTATAAGGATCCACCAAATATGATGAGATCACATTAACTTAATAAATAAAATAAACACATATTCCCTTTTACATATAAATTTTAATTTCATTTCAACACTGAATATATAACTCTCTATTAAATATCACAGTCCATGGGGTTGGAGTGGTTATAGATATTCTAGAACAATAATATTTACTCAGTTAGGATATCATTACACCAATGGTTCCTCACCCATATATATATGATTTACATATGGTAAAATAGCTTATGGAACTCAGTTGCATTGATTATTCCCAAGCCTAATTATGTAAAAATGTATAAAAATTGTTCTTCCAAAAACTAAATCTTAATTCAAAGAGTACATTGATACTCACCATGAAGATCCTTGAATAGTTCAGGGGGGTAAAAACCTACTTAACTAATTATTAATAAAGTTGAAAACCAAGGAATTATAAGAGAATACCATTCATGTTTCCAATTAAGAGTCTTATAGCTTGACACCCCATGATCTAGTGAGAATTTCATTCAAGGGTATTAACAAAGCCTTGAACGATTCCCCATAGAGGACTATCCCCGTGATTCTATTTATTAATAGTTTTGATTGGTTAACCATATTTTTCTATTTTGTAATTATCCTATTGAAAATAACCATCCAAAACCACTAAGGAAATATTTTCCTATATATAGTGCACAATGACTTCATAGCTTCTAAAATTAATAATACCCTCTCCAATTGGTCTGTCCAGCATTTCCCACTTATAATAGTGATATACATATTATTAAATATATTCCTAAATGAATCCATTTATCACCGTTTTTATTTTCGAAATTATAGTTTTTAGTACCCTGATAATTGATAAAATATACATTGTAATGGATGAAGTCATAAAATTATCTACAGTTTTCTAGCCTCTAAAGGACAAGAAACTTTTCTTCTAATTTGAGACGTGGCTGGTATTTTTTCTAGCCATCCATTCAATGTTACACACTTAGATTCTCTCTATTGATAGAGGATAAACCAAGTAAGGGAGGTGGAATGAACCACTTTTGATGTCGAAAAAAGTATCAAATCATTTCATACATGTATAAGAATATTTCATGTTAGTATAGTAATTTATTATACTAGTATTGATAAAACTTCCAATCTATTTGTATAGTAATAAAAAATTGTAGTTATGAATAGATTTAGACCTTCCATTTATGACAATTATTAGATCATCTATGAATAATAAATTTGATATACCATTGAAACTATATCATACCGTAAAAGGATAGATCTATCTATAAGATATGCCATTCTTTATTAACAGTGGTGTATGTTTTACATTAAATATGATCAACTACTTCATTAAATTATCATACATCCATTGAAGAAGTTACATGTTAGGTATAAAATAAAGCTAATGACCCCATTTTACTAGATCTAGTGCCTTAAATTATTACATTGGTATAAAAAATATGTAAGTCACATCCCGAAGGGCTGAATAGTTTAGTAGTTTGGAAAACCATATTAAACATAAGATTTACCTGAAAACTTGAATGGAAATACATTGTATTTTTTCCCTTGTAAACACCCATAAACTCCAAGATTATATCTGTAAGTCATTAACAATACACATATTCACATCCTGAGGAAAAAATAAAACATAAGAAATGGGTGAGCTTAGATACACAGTAAGGTTATGTAATATAGTGGAAGATAATATAAACAATATGGTATGATTAATAACTGAAACACATGCCACAATATAGAGCATCATATGGAAGCAATAAAATATGAATAACTAATTCAATATAAATAATCACATGAATCTTAACCATGGATATTAAACTAGTATAATTAAATCATGAATTATAAATTACTAATGTCATAATGATGGAATTTATATGTTGGGCATCATAATAATATCATATTGTCCTTGGCCAAGACATCTAAAAATAAATGGTTAAGGGCTCGACCAAAACCTTATCTTAAAGTGGGAAAGGCCTCATCCCTATCCATATGTATTTTGTCTCATTAGACCTACTGATGCATCAAGTTGCTATATAGGGCCCCACATATCACTTAATAATTCCAATTAATTTCTTGTATGAATGGGGTTAATCCTAAAAAACATATCCACATGAGATGTAAATAAATTTCCCTGATCGATAAACATATTCACAAACCATTATTAGTAGTAAGGTGAATGGTACCAACATAGCACATGCATTGTCAAAATTATCATAAACCATTCAATAAAATATGGTATTTGATAGTCATAATATATCAATAAAATTTAACATAGGTGTTTAAATAGATTAAAATACCCGAACAAAATGATCGAGGAATTCATTAGATAGATAACACATAACTTTGGAAAAAAGAGTTCTTTTGGAAATATAATTTATATTGGTTATGATTGTTTATATAAAACCATAAAAGGAAAAATTTAGTTTTTCCTAAAAAAATTAGTTATTTTTGAAAAATATTTTATTCTTAAAACATATTATCTTTGGATCTTTAAAATGGGTAAGATATCGTGGTGTTCCCTTTATTCTGGTTTGCGTATCAACATGAACTGTTATTCGAGCCTTGTAAAACATGTATTTTCCATAAAAAAACAAATGAAATGATCAGAATACATTAGTTAAAAATGTATAATTAGAATATATAATATTTATATAAAATAAAAAAAATAATTACATTGGTGTATTGAAGGATAAAGAAAAACCTGAATGAAAATGGTGGTTCGGGAAGAAACCCACACCATATGTCTGAATATGTTCTTCACTTGACCCTAATATCCTTGATAATCAAATTAATTCCATTAATTAGTTAATTAAGAAAATTTTATTCATTTATTTTATTCAATATAGTTTTATTATGGTCTTTTATGTACTTGTTATTGAGTTAGAGTGTTTGATTGCATCATTCAAGAACATTCATTTTCTTGGTATTGAAGATCGCTTCGCTTGTTTATAAGTAATAATGTTCATGTAAAATTGGTATAATTATCCAAAATTATAATTTCTTGTTATTAATTAAAATTAAGAAAATTTAATGTAGTTATATTTAATTTTTATTCATATATGAGGATGAATTATTAGATTGAACTTTAATTATAATCGTTTAGATCATTTTTGTGGTTTTTAGATCTTCTGTAAATAGATTGTATTATTAATTAATATCATGTATATACTAGTTCCATATTTCAAACTAACATATAATATGTATAATAAAATATTGTTTGACAATAATTATGGGTTTATTACAACCCTTTAAGGCCCTAATGAAAAATGAAAATGCATCATCCCTGATGTCAGAAAATTGAAACATCACGGGCTATGTTTTCATTTATAGAATAAAATAGAGAGAGAGATAAAGGAGTCTGATAATGGATATTAAATTTAAAAGATTTAATTAATGTATATAAAAGATACTTGAGTTATCATTTTTTTGTGTAGGTGAGGTAAGGATGAAAAAATAAATGAAATTGAAAAGAAAATATATAAAAAGAGAGAGGATTTTTACCTCTTAAATTCTCATCCTAGAGAACCTCATTAAGGGTGTTGGTTTTGGTCTTTTGTTGAGACCAAAGGCTCTAGGAAGTATGGGGCTTGAAAATTGAATTGGGGTGAAATTTTACAATGATTAAATATTATAATGTGTGAGGAGAAGAGTAGGTGAGAGGTGGTATTTATAGTGCAAAAGAGGGGTGTTTATGAATATTTTATTCATTTGTTTATTATTTTGGATTAGGACTATGAATAGATAGAGAATTGTCATCAAATTTATTAAAATAATGAATGCTAGTTCGAGATTATAAATATTACATCATTAATGATGTAATTTCTCAGACGTTATGTGTAATAATTTTAATTATATGGAATTCTTATGAGACCACATGCTCTGACGACACATGATTCTGAATCCCAGAGAGCCCATAATGGAATTGTGAATTTTTTAAGGTATGTTCAGAAAAAGTGTGATTGGGTTTTTCTAAAATTTGAACTAGATCTCAGATATAAAATATGAGGGAACCATTGAAATTAGAATGTCGGGATTCACCTAGAATGGACTTAACTTCGGCTGTTAGTGGTTGAACAGGAAATTGTACTTTTGGAATTTTTAGAAATTAATGAAATAACATTAAAATTTTTATGTTGTTTCTTTTGTTAACTGATGAGAGGTGACATGGAAGCTCTGTAGTGGATCGATGAGGCATTGGTGAGGTGCATTAATTAGGCTCATTAATGGATTTTATCTTGGTGCATAGTTATTAAATAAAGGTATCGTAACATGATGCTGTTTCTTAAAGGAAATAGTGTAAAGACGCATCGTCACAGTGTAACTGAAATGTTGTGGCATTTTCCCTTTAAATTGTTTGACACATTTGTGGAATGATTATTAAACTGTAGTGATTCTCTGATAAACCTCCAATGGTATTACTCTCTAACTAAGAATTTTTCACCAGTGGATCATCACCAAAATCGACACACCTCAAAGAACGGATATGGATGTGACGAGAAACATCAACATCTTGAAACCTCAAGACCAAACAACGCGGCTTAAAACATCAAAGAGGTAGGGGTTGATTTATTTTTATGTTCTTCCCTGTTTTATTCAAGAAACGACAAACATGGATCAACCAACTAATTTAATGATCTGTGACTTGTGCATTTATGTGGGAGGGTAACTTTATTTGGAGATCTCTCTATCTGGGATTAAAACATTTCTTGATATGATTGAAGAACAATCCTTGAGCATCCCCTCTATTTTAAACCTGTAAGGAGAAGGGTGCGGGCTGACACAAATAAGGAATGAGTGCCTCCTACATGTGTGTTATTTATAGTCATACCCTCAATATGGAGGAAACATGATTTTGGGACCTTCGCGGTTGAGAGCATGCTCCCCGAAGACTGTAGGCATAGGCGACACAATGAACGGACCATCAAAGCATGTCTGGTGGTCCGTTGAAGATTCTTCCTATGAGTCGGCATAATCGACGGTAGACGATAGCATGTTGCGGCAACGACCGTGTGCTAGATGGCAGAACATGAGGGTTTCAGTCATACTGGTGTGTCGGAGGAGTAGAACACTATGGAAGTGGAAGGAATGGATCCAGGTGGGCACCACGTGGAGAAATGACCCATGTCTGGGCTGTCCAGGTGGCTGGAGAGCCGCTTTCTGTCAACCATTGTAAGAGGCGATGCCCCACATCCGTCAGGCCAGCTGAGGCCAGATGTGGCATCTTTTCGCATCTCGGCTAGAAAATGATTCGTCGATCGGGATTCTAACTGGTTGGTCGCATGGTCCAACAGGCTAAACCCACGTTCAAGAGGGCCAAACCCATGTCCCAGTGGGCTGGCCACATTGTCCTTTGGTCTGGTCCCACACCTAGCAAGAATGACTCAGGCCTGTAGTCCGGACTGGCACCCTTCAGGACGGGTTGGACTAAACCGGGTTGCTGGGTGACCCGACCGACTGGACCCTCGGCCGAACCGAGCCTGGTCCAGCAAATCCCATGGGGTCTGTCACTCTAGCTAGACTAGATCTTACCAACACAAACCCAAACATATTGTGGTCTACGCGGTTGAATTCTAAACCGGGGTTTGTGGGTCCACCATGCTGGGTTGGTTGGGTCAGTCTGAACAGGTCGGACTGCCACTAGACACAACGATTCCCTATTTACTAAAGTGCATGTATTATTCAAACTGAAGGTCCTATTGATGAACTGTTTGTAGCGTTGGTACCCTATCAGTGAGGAGAATCTTTTGAAATGACCCGAGGAGTGTTCATAGAAGTTTATATCCAACGAATTTCTTGAGAGGAAATTCTCCCAGGCGTGCTACTTACAAAACACTATGGTCACCTTAGACCTGAGGACTGCAAACTTTCGACTCTATATGACTCATCAATAAACCTGTGGGAAGCACTTCTATGTGAATTTTCTATCCCACAATGGGAAGAACTTCCATGTGACATTGTAGGACCATGGTAAATGATGAAGAGGAGTACCTCAGTTGGAAACGATTTTTAGGAATCACTTTTGTGTGACTTTTCCGGCCCATAGTAAATAATGAGGAGGTGTACATAAGCAATCCACATTTTGTTGTAAGCAGTTCTGTGTGACTTAGCCGACCTACTGTACTTGATAGAGGTGGATTTCTCTATCAGCAGAGGTGTTTTATGACGTGACTGATGATTTTTCTATCACCACCCTAAATATATACTTAGTGTGAGTTGTGTTGTGTTTCATGATTCACATTGAAGATTGTTGTGTGGTGATTTCTTTTTTTTTGTCCCTACTGAGTACTTTGTTACTCATCCCTATAATGGATTTCCCACACTGTTTGTATATTGTGCAGACTATCAACGTTTCCACAGAGACATTGGTGGACTGGAACCTAGAGGTGCTTAGGGGGATGAGAATGATGGACACTACGGTGGTGGAATTGGTGTCCAAGGAAAAGGTGGGCCTAGTTGGATTGGGTGGGAAGGACGTTCTAATTCATCTTCACTACTGGAAAATGATCCTATACCCACGGTTCAAAATTGTGGGTATATACCAAAAAACCATGGGTATAGGATATACCCATGGTTTAGGGAACCATGGACATTGGTGGTGTTGGTATAGGTCCATGACCTATACCCACAGTTTGTAAAAACCATGGGTATAGGTTTTTCCACCGTTTCATAACTCTATACCCATGGTTTGGAAACTGTGGGAATATCATATTTTATGAAATAGCGGCCCACGAGATTCGATCTCGCGGCCACTTCTCCATTAATGAGTGGCCTTAACACAACCCCATCACCACATATATGCATATATATATATATATAACTAAATATATTTTTTTAAACCGTGGTTATAGAGGAATAAATCGCGTGTATAGAAATCCCACCAATTGTTTTTTGTTCCCGCAGAAAAAATAAATTTCCTGCGCACAAGTGGGAATCCTATACCCATGGTTTGTCAAAACTGTGGGTATTAGTTTTTTATCTAGTGAATATACCCATGGTTTTGGAGAAAACCATGGGTATTGGTCACCCTATCAACACGGTTTTGTTAAAAATGGGGGTATAGGAATTTTTTGATACCCTATACCCATGGTTTGGAGAAAATCGTGGGTATAGGATAGACTATGCCCATGGTTTGGGGAAACATGGGCATAGGCTATCAAAAAATTACTATACCCATGGTTTTCCCAAAAATGTGGTGATAGGGTGACCTAAACCCATGGTTTTCCCCAAAACCTTGGGTATAGGTTCTTTTTTCTAGTAGTGCTTCTAGTAGCTAAACTACACTCATGATTTTGTGGGGTTTTCCATTGATGGCCATCATAGTTTTTTTTTGTTTTTTTTTCATTTATTTTATTGGTTTTGTATACAAGACCACATATAATATTTGTACGGGTACTCAACTTTGTTTTAGTGTTACTTGTTGACTTTGTAGTGTGTGGGGCTAGTTTGGGAATGGCGGTGCATACAGGTACTCAGGAAAATGACTCCAATTTGTAGGTTGACACCTTCAAAGCTAGTCGCTAGCCCCTGGTCCTTGGGAGGCGGGCTTGTGGTAGTCGTGGCACATGCCCTAGGGGACGGGTCATGAAAATGTGGTATTAGAGTGTGTTTATTGCTACCATAATGACTGGGAGTCTCTTGTTGTTTTTTTGGGCAACGACGTTATGTGTTTTGAGTATGACTTCCATATTTGGGTAGTCTAGTGTTGGTGCATTGGATGACGTATCCATACATTAGGACTTCAAATTATCCATTTTGGATCTATACATTAATACACTTGTTGAATAAGTGTCTCCCTAGGTTATTTTGAATAAAATTCAGCTCTCCGGGTATAAGCTTCTCACTATGGTATATCATGATCTATCTTGGGATTCCTCTATATAGACGACTAGCCAGGATCCCGACACAAGGTCATGGGGACAACCTGCTTAGCAATGAGGCATCTTTTCAAGGACTAGTCTTAGAGATGGCCCCATCAGATGGTTCAATAGTGTTACCACCACTTGTTGGTTAGCATCTACTATCGGTGGTTCCGATAGAGGACGTGTGTAGACTCAATTCCCTACACAAGTTTCAAAGACCGAGACCTCCTAGATCCATGTGAGAGACATATCCTCAGGTCATTGAGGACTAGATAGAGGTAGTGATGCAGGTCTTTTTCTAAGTGAGGACACTACATAACTAGATGGATATCATAGCCATGAGCCATCTGCAGGGATCGATAGGGACATGGTAGAGCATGACCACCTAGACGTACGATGAGGCAACCCTTACATAGGTAAAATTCAAGTGGAATTTCCGAATGTTATTTCTCCCACGAACATGCATTATATGAGCATTTAGGGGTTGCTTCACCTTCATCAGGGCGGCGTGATGGTGGCTGAGTACTCCACGAGGTTCATGGAGCTTTCACACTACTCCACAGACATGGTGTGAGACTATATCATTAGGGATCATGTTTATTACAAGGGACTTTAGTGGTAGATAAAGGCATCTATGTTTTCAATATGCATCCCTAACCATGCCAAGGTTTTAGAGCGATCCCTTCTTATGGAGAGATTTTTGGAAGAGCATGCATTGATGGCTAGCACGGCCCATAGACCCCGGGAAATGGAGTCTTTAGCAAGAAGCTGACAGCAGACGCGAGGGACCAAGAGGGTCAGGTATTTTAAAGGATGACCCTTGGAATTAGGGTTGGATGTATAGAGCTCCCAGTCTAGAGTGATTAAGTCAAGATCCAAGTAGAGTTTTTCATATGTAGGGCATGGACACTTGGATCATGACTGCCTAAACCGCAATATAGATGACTAGTAAATGGATGAGGGGCCACCAAGAAAGCCATAGCAGTTTGAGTGAGGAGGTCTGCAGGGTGGCTGACGTGTCAAGGGAGAAGTTCAAGTAGCCAGCAGTGAGCAGTGGTTCATGGTGTTACAGCCCCCACCCTCAGGTGGTCTACCCCAACCATAGAGAGTAGGTGGATAGGGGAGAGCTCAACTCCAGTAAGCAGAGGCTTATAAACAAAATGCTCCAGAGATGATCTGAAGTATGATTTCTGTCATCTAAACTGAATTTGTAGTACTTATAGAAATTGGTTCTAGTTACTACATCTTTTCCATTTCACTAGTTTGGTGTCGATAGTGTGATATTACCCTAGGATGCGAGAGCTTCGACTAGGATCTCCTAGTAGTGGTGTCGAGGCCTTACAACATCAGCTAGGGTATAGAACGGTTATCCATAATTCTTGCTTAGATAAATTATTATAGGCCTATAGTGTGGTGTGCCTATAGAGATGGGAAGGTGAGAAAGAAACCCTTGCAGAACAGGATTACATTTCTTGGAGGAGAGTGCAGCCAATCACTCAACATTTGGCTAGCTTCACCCCCGGTGTGGTGGATGAGAGGATTCCATGATTTCCTATAGTGGTGGATGAGTACGAGGATGTTTTTCCAGAGGTAGTTATGATAATAACTCCACATAGGGGGGTATACTTTTTCATCAACCTATACCCTGAGATGGAACCAATATACACACTGACATATTGGATGGTGCCCACGGAGCTTTGCGATCTAAGTGTACAGCTGAAGGACTTGCAGAAAGAGGGGTTTGTAATGCAATGTGTTTTACCATGGGCATACTCAGTGATTTTTTCCAAGATGGATGACAAGATTTTGAGGTTCTGTGTGAACTTATAGCACCTGAACCAAGTGACCGTGAAGTAAAGGTATCCACTATTGAGAATCAGTGATATCTTAATTCAGATATAGGGGGAGAAGAAGTTATCAATGATTGACCTCATATCAGGATATCACTAGCTTCGGGTATGGGATGAGGATGTATCTAACACAACCTTCAGGTGCTGATACAGACAATATGAGTTTTTTGTGATGCCTCTCAGCATGAAAAACACCCCAGTAGTGTTCATGGGACTCATGAATAGGATCTTCAAGCCTTACCTTAACCGGTATGGTGTTATCTTCATTGATGACATCTTGGTGTACTCTATGTCAAAGGAGGAGCACACTACACACCTACGAATAGTCTTAGATACACATTGAGAGTAGCATATTTATGGAAAGATCTCAAAGTGTTAGTTTTGGATTTGGGAAGTCCACTTTTTAGGGCACATCATCTCATAGGCTATATTTGCAGTGGATCCAGTGAAGATAGAGGTGGTTCTTACTTGGGAGCCTCCCAAGAGTGTGACTGATGTGCAGAGCTTCTTAGGGTTGGATGGTTACTGTTGGAGGTTCGTGCATGATGTTTCCATACTAGTAGAATCATTATTGGATTTGAAATATAAGATACATCCCTTTGTTTTGATGGATAAATTTCAGTACAGTTTCCAAGAGTTGAGGTGGAGACTGACTACTTCCCCCTTTGGAGGCTGCGAGAGGAGGGTGTTTGGTATGTAGTTTACTGAGATGCCTTAAGAACCAGACTAGTTTGTGTCCTACTATAAGAGTGAGATGTTATCACCTATGGATCATAACAGTTGATACAAAATGAGAAAAACTATGTGACCCATGACCTGGAGTTAGCAGCAGTGGTCTTTTCCGTGAAGATGTGGTAGAGCTACTTGATGGGGAAACGATTTACAGTTTAATCTGACCACAAGGGTCTCAGGTATATATTCTCCCAAATGGACCTGAAAATGAGACAGTGGTGATGGATAGAGTTTCTCTAGGACTATGACTTTGAGATAGTCTATACTCCTGGAAAGGGGAACGGGTCAAATATGCAATCAACAGTAGGACTGGGTTACAACTATTGAGTGCGGAGACGATGTAGTTGACCACAATACAGATATCTTTAATATATGTTGATGAAGATGTTTACCTTCATTAGATGAATCTTACTCCCCCACTCTTATAGTTATTCAGGGAGGCATAACTGGTGGAATTTTAATTTGTGGCCTGATGTGCTCAGTTTTCCTTAGGGTGGGCTCCTTAGGGATTTTCGATAGGTATGGATCATGCCATCTTTTTCATAGGGTGCACCATAGTACAAGTGACTTTGCTGGCGGAGGTATTGATATAGTTCCATAAATACCCCTTGTTGGTATATCTAGGACTGGAAAAGATTTAACAAGACCTTTGACATTATTACTGGTGGACAAGGATGAAGAAATATGTGAATGAGTTCATTTTACGATGCCCCACTTGTCAGCAAGTAAAGGGTGAGCATCGGGTTCTAATAGGCTTGGCCTAGCCACTCGAGGCACAAGAGTGGAAATGGGATAAAATATTGATGGAGTATTAATATAATTCAGGATGGGGTTACCACATACATCCATGTTCCATGAATCTATTTGGGTTATAATTTACCATTTCACCAAGTCGGAACACTTTCTACCCATATGGGGGTAGGGACCAGAAGAGGGCTTACAACACCTCTACATCCAGGAGATAGTGCATCTTCACGAGGTTCCTCTGATGATCATCTCATATCATGACACTCACTTTACATCATATCTATGGAGGGGATTACAAGAGCTGTTCGACATGCAGCTGTGTTTGAGCACAACTTTTCATCCTGAGATGAATGGTCAGACGGAGTGGACCATAGAGACCTTGGAGGATAAGATATGTTCTTAAATCATGGATTTTGGTCGCAATTGGGAGGACCACCTTTTACTAGTGGGGTTTTCATACAACAAAAGCTACCACTCCACTATTGGAATGGCACTGTTTGAGGATTTGTATGGGAAGCACTGTTGATCACCCCAATGCTGGAATGACCCATTGGAGTTGGCACTCATGGGTCTAGATCTGGTATGGTCTGCCAATGAGAATGTTCATATCATCTAGGAGATGATGAGGACTATAGAGTGCAGACATATGTCTTATAAAAATAGGTGACAGTGTCCCTTGGTGTTTGAGAAGGGTGATCAAGTATTCCTTCATGTCTCACCCTGATGAGGATTTCAAAGATTTGGATTGGGCAGTATGCTATCTCTGAGGTTCATTGGGCCTTTTAAAATCCTCAGCAGAGTTGGTGAGGTGGCATACCACCTAGCTCTTCCCCCATAGATGCACTGGGTGCGTAATGTTTTCCCCATGTCATAGCTGAGAAGGTACGTGCATGATCCATCATGCATCATCGAGGACTGATAAGAAAAAGTCCTATGTGGGTAGTCGATTCTTATAGTGCACATTTTGTGGAAGCATGAAAATCTCTATGAGAGTGTGTGGGAGTTAGAGGCTCAGATTCAGGCTCAGTACCCCCATCGGTTTGATTAGTTTTTGTTTTTTCATTCAGGGATGTAAAACCCTATGATAGGGAGAATATAATGTTTTATAAATTCTGGGAAATTTTTCAAATTATATGGAATTATCGTGAGATCACACGCTCTCAAGGAATGTGATTCTGAGGCCTAGAGAGCCTAGAAAATAATTTTGATCGTTTTTAAGCTACATTAAGTAAACATGTGAGTGGTTTTTTATAACTTTTGAATCAGTGCTTCGATTGAATATCTGGTGGAAATGTTGAACTTGGAAAGCTGGGATTCACATATAATGGACTAAACATCATCCAGAATGTACTGAACCACAATTTGTATTTTCATAATTTTTTAAAAATAAAAAAACATTAGAAATGTTATTTTATTTCTTCTGTAAACCGATGAGCAGCGACACGACGAAGTTGTGGTGCAGTAGCGAGGCAATGACAAGGTGCATTAACGAGAATCATTAATGTCCCTTATCAAGCAATGTAATGAGGAAATAAAAGACACATAAATTTTCCACTGTTTCATAAATGATACAGCATAATGATGCAACATTTTTTCATAACTGAAACACAATGATGTGTTTCCTTTTAATTGTTTGATGTGTTTATGGAATGGGGTGTAAACCATGGAGATTATATGTTGAATATATAAGGGTATTCCTCTCCAATGAAAAACGTCACACCGGTGGATCATCACCAACTTTGAAACGCCTCAAACAACAAAGTCGAAAGCGATGAGGAACATCGATATCTTGAATCCTCGAGGATGAAATGTCATGACTTCAAACATCAAAAGGTATGGGAAGTTTTATTTTTATGTTCTCCCCCATTATTTTCCAAAAATTATGAATGTAGATCAATCCATGAATAGGTTGATCCATGATTCAAGCATTTATGCAGGATGATAACTTTATTTGTGGATTTATCTATTCGGGATTCAAACATTACTTGATAAGATTGAAAAACAATCCCTAATCCTCCCATTATTTTAAACCTCTAACACATAGGGTGTGGGGTGACATAAACAAGGCCTGAGCACCTACTCCAGCTGTGTTCTTTGTGTTCATACCCTCAAAATGGAGGCAAGATGATTTTAGGACTTTCACAGTGACAATGAATCTCCTTGGATACCATAGGCACATGCGTCATGAAGAGCGGACCACTAGAGCATGTCTGGTGGTCCGCCAAAGGTTCTTCCAGCATGCCAGCGCCAACTTCCATGGTAGCGGTGGTATGCGGCAGCACTGGTCATTCTAGCTACTGGGAGGAGAGGTGCACCTATCACTACGCTATGGCAGTAGATAGCACAATGCTCGGCAGGTGTCGTGTGGAGGGACGACACGCGTCTAGACCGTTCAGGTGGCTGGAAATCCATGATACATCGACCTTAAAAGGAGGGAAAACCCCACATCCATAGGGCCAATTGGGGATATACATGGCAGCATGACGTGTCCTAATAGGATGATGCACCCCCAGCCGCAACAAGGGGTTAGGCTTCAGGTTGGCAAGTCGCACCCCCAGCCAGTGGGCCAGACCTGTGGTCTCGCCGGCTGGTACCACACCTAGTGGTCCAGAACTACACTCTCTAGGTAGGGCTAGACTAAACCAGGTTTTCGGGCGACTGGGTGGGCTAGACCCTCAGCCCAACCGGGTAAGGTCTAGTGAGGCCCATTGGGTCTGGACCTCTATCTAGACCAGACTGGACCAACCCAGACCCGAACTAGATCAGGTCGAGTTGGTCAAATTTGAAATAGTGGTATGTGGGACCCCTAGGTTGGGTTGGTTTGGTCTGACTAGTCCCAAATGTAACTGGACATTGTTTTCTAAAACACATGTATCTTGCAAATTGCATGTCTGATTGATGAGACATTTGCAAATATAGGACCCTCTCAACAAGGAGGATCTTTTGGCAAGCTCTGAAGAGGCTTTAATGGATGTTGAAAAGTGTCTAATAGCTTGAGGAGAGATTCTACCAGTCTTTCTATGTATGGAACCCTATGGTTGGTTGAGACCTGAGTAATTCTAATCTAGAGTATGTATGACTCAAATATGGCATAATGGAAAGCACTTATGTGTGGCATTTCTGGCACATAGTGGGACTCACTTTTGTGTGACTTTGCAGGTGCATGGTAGGCGATGAGGGGGAGTTCCTCAGTTGGCCATGATTAGTGGGAAGCACTTCTATGTGACATTTCAAGACCATAATATGCGATTATGTGGTGTACTTAAGTAGTACAAGGTTAGTGGGATTCACTTCTGTGTGACTTGGAAGACCCAATGTACTTGATAGGGGAGGAGTTCTCTTGCAGCTGAGGTGTTCGATAGTGTGACTGATGATTCCTCTACCACAACCCTAAATGTGTACCTCATGTGAGATATCCTTTCTTTCATGCATTACATTGATTATTTTTGTGTGGTCTTTCCTTCTTTTTTGGGTACCTAATGAGTACTTAGTTACTCACCCCTACATGGGCTTCGCTCGCATGTGTTGTGTCTGGTGGAGACGATCGATGTTTCGACAAAGACTTTGGTGGACCGGAACCCAGAGGTGGTTAGTGGTATGGGACCGATAAATGCTATAATGGTGGACATGGAAGACTAGGACCAAGCAGGTCCCAGTTGGATTGGGTGTACAAGATGTTCTACTCTGGCTTCCAGTAGCTACACTACTCTCACGATCGGGTGGGATTTTCTGTGAATGACTATCAGAGTTTCATTTTTCTTCCACTTTTCTATTTTTATTTATTTTGTTGGTTTATTATTCTATCCCACTTATACTAGATTTAAATGTACTAATCCTCATTTTAGTGTGACATGTTTCCTTTTTAGTGTGTGGGACTTTTCTAGGCGTGTGTGTACATACAAGTACTCAGGAAAATGCCTCTCATTTGCAGGTTGATGCCTTCAGCGCTAGTCTCCAGCCCCTAGCCTTCGTGAGGCAAGCATGGGGTAGTCAGGTAATGGGCCCTAGGGTACAAGTCATGATAGAGGACTCAAGTAATAGGGTTTCTAAATTATAATGTATTTATACTATAAATTATTATATTTTAAAATTCACCAAAAAAATCATATAATTTAGGAAAATCCAAAAAATTCACCATTAATATTTATCAACATGTAGAATTTAAAAATTAAATCCATTTTATGAAAATAAATTTCTAAATATGAGAAATTTAAATATTTATTAACATCATCTTTACTCAAAAAAATTAATGATTTTAAAATTATAAATCATTTTATACAAAATTTAAAAATAAACTAAGGTATCATAAAGTTATCTTAGAGTCATAAGAAAAAAATTAATTTATGAAAAAATTTTATGAAAATAAATTTTCTTTTAAATAATTTTATTCATTATAAAATTTTAATTAAATATTTATGACTTACAAAAATACCAACTCTTAATCAATAAATTTTAAAATATTTATTTAATTATACTGTGATATAATTATATCATAGTTTCATTTATAATATAGTGACCCAAGCCTTTTACATAAAACATTTCATTATTTCAAGAATAAATAACCATAATAGTACAAGCCAAGGATCGTTAAGTCTACTGTCTTGGAAGACTAGGTACATATAACATAAAACATGGGGCTAAAGAACACTTATTTATTTAATCTCCATAATGAGATCCTAAATTCTTTTTAGCCATTACATCTGCATTGGGTACCCAAGGGAACACATGAACAAAGGGATGAACTAAAAATGCCCTGTAAGGGAATGAACATAAGGATACACCTCAAGAACATGAATTAAGAGGCATGACATAATCATATCCAAAGCATGAAACATATGAAATAATATAATATAAGAACAGGATCATATAAACATGGAATCATATAAATTTGGTAGAATCTTAAATCTCATATTTAATATGGGTCAAGGATAACCTCCAATCCCATTTCCCATTTTAGTATGGGTCAAGGCTAACTGCCAATCCAGTTTCACATCGTATCTCATGAGGATTAACCTTACACATTGAATTGGACCGCTATCTGGGTGAACCAATATCAACATATTCATGAATATTCATGCCACATAAATAATCTTTCCACATAAATAATCATATATAATCAACCATACATAAACATAAGGGTACCCATGGAAAGAATTGGGTACCACAATCATGACACCAAACATATCCAATGGGTGTATCACGAAAGTTTCCATGAAAGGAAAGGATTAGAAAATACATGGACATTAATAGGGTAATATAGGCATATAAAATGGTAATTGGTTTCAAATATAAGTTACAACATACAAAAAAATTATTTAAGAAACATTATCATTAAAACAATTTTGTACAGTCTTATGGAAAACACTCTAGAGCTTTTGAAATAGAAAAGAGGACATTATTTTATATAAAACCAGAATTCAACCAAGATGGTTTTCATAATAAAAATATTAATTTTATAAATACACTGGTTTTTTAAGACATAGGATAGAGTGCACTTGAAATTTGGGTAAAAATTTTCAGAAGTCCCCTTAAAATAGGTTTTCTTATCGGAAAGTTCTAAGGAGGGAGTCTTTCAAAATCATGTATATCCCTGAAAGAATGTGATGAAAGGGTATTGATATAAGAATAATGTAAAACTAACCATAAGTCATAAGACTCACATAGATACAAAAGATAACACCATTTTGAAAGAAATATAAGGCAACATGAAATAACAAAGAAGGTTCGGGTAAAATTTGTTATGATTTTATCGGAATGGTGCCGGGAGTGACCAAGAGGGATTGATGAGAGAGAAATGGGGTTTCTCATAACTTATAAATACATATGGAATTATGGGGGTGGTTCTTAAACATATCTCATCATTTTCTAGTACACATAAAAATGCAATGTATAGAGGACAATCTTGATTAAGAGAGAAAAGGGGAGGACCCCTTACCTTAAATCTGGTGGTGTTCTCCACTTGTTATTAAAGACCTGAATAAAAATATTAGGATTATTAATTAATAAGTCCAAAACCTCTTATATATTTAATTTATTTATCATAACCCTTTTTAGTTCATTAAAATCTTTTTTTATTAGTTATAAGGTTCAATTTCATTGTTCGAGCTCATTTGTTTACTTGGCTTTAAAGATCGGTTCACTTATATTCAAGTTTGGATTATATGATAGATGAAAGTGGTTGTCAAAATTGAATTTATATTATTTATTTCATATCCAGGTGATTAAATGGTTTTAATTTTAATTATGTTACTTATATTGATGTTGAATTATTACATATATAACCTTAGTAAAAACTGTTTTTTTTATTCGGTGGGTTTGATTACAAAGAATGTGTTTTAATTTATAACTTAATTCCATTTGTACCAAAAGATTACAGAACCAAGAATAGGATATATTTAATATATAATAATCTGGTTCAACCATAACAAAAATGGTTTCATGACCATAATTAAAGATAATAATAGAAATTTATAAACTGTTGTCTTTGAATGTGCTGAATTAGCACATCTCAAACGGTGCTTTCATTTCGTTCAAATAAAAGGGAAGGGAAAGGGGACAAGATAATTAAATATATCACTATCATTAAGACATTCCAATAAATTTATGTTAATGTATTTATTATACTATTATGGTGAAGGGAGGTGATAAAATAAAATAAAAAAGAAAAGAACTTAAAAGAAAAGAAGAAATTTGGGAAGAGGAATTTACCTATTGAGACTTCCTCATTTGATAACCTTTTAAGTGGATTGGTTTTGGTATTTTGAGGAGGATGATTGATTTTGGACGTGGGGGAGGACCTTGGGGAGAGATTTGGGTAGAATTTAGAGAATTATTGGAGCTTCAGAGGAGAGAAGAGGGAGTGAACATGGTTTTTATAGTGGAGGAGAGAAGGGATTTCATAATATAATAATTATTAATTTATTTTTTCTTCCCAAGATAAAGAGTAGTAAGTATTCCATGACCAAGAATAGTAAATTGGTCATGTGAATTCGAACCATGAGTGGTGGCATCATCCATGATTCTAGGAATAGTTTATTTTTCTTATAATGTATATATACGGTAAATTACTGTATTTTACTATTCATAAAAAATTCATCTTTTTAAGAAAAAACTCAAAATCCACCCTAACCATTTTTTAACGTGTAGAATCCAAAAATGAAGTCCATTTTTCAAAAATAATTTGCTAAATATGATTATTTTAATATTTAATTATAATAATATTTTATTATAAAAAATCAAATTTAAAACATGAATAAACTCATTCTAAAACATAGGTATATTGTACTTCCAACATTAATATTATGTTTATACTATCATAAGTGAGGTTACTATTCATTAGTGTATATCACTATTCATAAGGGTATGTTACTATTCATTAGGCTAGGTTACTATTCACAAAATAAATTATGTTTTTCTTATCGAACTCCAAAAAACATCTTGAAAAAAACTGTGTATGCTAGATTTTTGAAATTCCAAACACATAAGTGACAAAATTATGTTTAAAAGTCACTTATCACTTAGTAGTTCATTATGTTGTGTTTTCATGTGATTTTATGACATAAATATAAGACAAGGATCTCAAAGGGGCCAATATACCTTGGGTTTAGCTTCCCTTTCTTCCTGAATCGCATTAATCTCTTCCATGGATATATTTTGGGGAAGACTTTATCTCCATTGTCGAACTCCAAGTCCCTTCGACGGTTATCAGCACAGCTCTTTTGCCGACTATGAGAAACTTTGATGTGTTTCCGAGGGACTTGAACCTTCTCTGTCATCTCTTGAACAAGATCGGGTCCACGTATCTTTCTTTCTCAAACTTCATCCCAACATGTTAGAGTTCTATATCTCATTACATACAAAGCTTCATATGGAGCCATCTGAATACTTGAGTGGAAGCTATTGTTTTATGATAACTCAACCAATGAGAGATGATGATACCAACCACCTTTGAATTCTAGAGAGCATGCTCTTATCATATCTTCAAGTGTATGAATAGTCCTCTCGGATTGGCCATCAGTTTGGGGGTTATAGGTCGTGTTGAAACATAATTCAGTACCCAAAGAATGTTGGAGACTCCTCCAGAATTTAGATGTAATCCTTGGATCGCAGTTGGAGACAATTGAGTGTGGAACACCGTGTAGTCTCACCACTTCTTTCACATATAACTTTTCAAGTTGTTCAAGCGAGAGATCTTCCCGAATAGCGATGAAATGGGATGTATTGGAGAGTTGTTCAAACAAAACCCTTATCGCATTATTTCCCTTATACATCTTCATGAGACCCATGATAAAGTCCATAATAACATTTTTCCCATTTCCACATGGGTATAGGCAATGGCTGCATCATACCTTTGGACTTCTGTCACTCATAATTAACTTGCTGACATACCAAGCACCTTGATGTATATTTCGCAATCTCCATCTTCATATTATCCCACCAAAAGTGTTCTCGGAGATCACAGTACATTTTGGTACTCCCAGGATGGATAGAGAAGGTTGAGCTATGTGCATCATTCAATATCTCCTTATTTATCTCTGGAAAAGATGGTATAAATAATCGTGTCCCAAATCTTACAACTCATTCCTCATCAACTTTGAAATCGGAGGATTTTTCCATTTTTAACAGCTTCCACCCTTTTCTAAATTTCCACATCCTTTATTTGAGAAACTTTTATTTTCTCCAAGAGGGACGGTTGAGTAATCATTTGAGAAAGGATTTATGATGTTCCTCCCTTAATGATTCCCATGTACATTATTTGCAAATCCAAGAAGATCGAATACTTTTCAATTATCATCATTGATATAGATGCATGATCCCTTCAACTTAGAGCATCTGCCACCTTATTTTCCTTACAGAGATGGTAGTGGATTGAGAAGTAATAATCCTTAATGAGATCTATCCATATTTGTTTGCGCATATTAAGATATTTCTATGTGAATATATATTTGAGACTCTTGTGGTCAGCATATATCTCACATTTTTCCCATAGAGATAATGCTTCCAGATATTCAATGCAAAGATCATAGACTCCAACTCTAGATCAGGCATGGGATAGTTTTTCTCATGGATTTTTAGCTACCTTGACGCATAGGCTATCACTTTATCATTTTTCATTATCACGTAGCCTAAGACTTTCTTAGAAGCATCAATATACACCATAATGAGTTCTCCACATGAAGAGAGTGTGAGTACCAGCATAGTGATAAGCCTCCTTTTCAACTCCTTGAAATAGTATTCACATTCCTATGTCTAGAAAAACATTACTCCCTTCCGTGTCATCTTGGTCATTGGGTTTGGAAATCGTGAAAAGATCTTCACGAATTGTCGATAATACCCAGCTAGACCCAAAAAGTTGTGGATCTCTGTTACAGAAGTTAGCCTTAGCCACTCTTCAATTTCATTCATCTTGGAAGGGTCCATTGATATCCCTTTCATGGTGATAAAATTACCAATGAATGATACTTCCTCCATAAAGAACTCACATTAACTATACTTTTCATACAACTTACCCCTTTTCAATTTCTTTAAAACAATTTCCAAATGCTCCTCATATTCCTCCTTACTCTTGGAGTATATCAGAATATCATCAATAAAGACCAGCACAAATTTGTCTAGGTAATCTCTAAAGACTCTATTCATTAAATCCATGAAAATTTATGGAGTATTATTGAGTCCGAAGGGAGTCACTATGAACTCATAGTGTCCATACCTCGTTTGAAAGACAGTCTTGGGAATATCTTACTTCGTCACCTTTAGTTGGTGATATCCCGACCGAAGGTCCACCTTTGAGAAATAACTGGCCCCACAAAGCTGATCGAACATGTCATCTATCTGTGGGAGGGTATAATTGTTCTTTATAGTGATTTTATTGAGCTCACGATAATCAATGTAGAGGTGCATTGATCCATCCTTATTCTTGATGAAGAGGACTGGAGCACCCCACGTAGAAGAACATGGGCGTATAAAACCCTTCTCCATATTCTCTTGTAATTGATTTTTCATCTCTTCTAGATCTACGGTGGCCATTATGTAAGGTGTATTTAAGATTTTTACAGATCCAGGGATAAGTTCAATTGAGAACTCAACATCTCGGTCAGAGGGAAGACTAGGAAACTCTTCGATGAATACATCATTGTAATCCCTCACGATGGGCATGTCTTCAAGCATGATTTTCTCCTTTGTCTCAATCATTTGAGCTAGGTATACATGCTCATAAGGAAGCAATATCCACACTTGAGATGAATATTCTAAAGGAGACTCATCTTCCACCTTGCACTTGTAAAGAATTGGAGTATGCTTCAGGATGTGAAGAGTAATATCCCTTTCCAGACAATTGATGTTGGTATTGTACAAAGATAGCTTATGCATGCCCAAGATAGCATCAAACTCCACTAAAGGAAGTATGACAATATTGGCCAGGTGGTTCAGTCCACAAAAATTAACCAGGGATGAGTTATAAACCATGGATGTGGTAATTTCCCCATTCTTTGTTCTCACAGATAACTTTTCCTCCAAATTTTGAGGTGATGTTTGAATAGTTCTACTAAACATGCATGATATGAAAGAATTCATAGAACTAGAATAAAATAGTACGTTCACTATTCTTGAATGAATAACAAGCGTACCTTTCACCACATAGTTTTCCGGCTCCACCTTAGCAGTAGTGATAGAATAATCCCTTCCTTGTTGCCCTGGAGGTTATTGCTGATTGCCTCCGAAAACCCTCATCTTAGAGCAGTTGTTCACATAATTCCCAAGATCCAGGATGTTAAAACACTACACTGTAGGCTTATTATTGATCTTAACCATCTATTATTCTTAAACATTAGCGGGATTTTTCATATCCCTTCGGCAGTTCTTGGCTAGATGACCAAACTTTATGCATTTGATGCAAGTCCTGGTTCCCTTGAGACAATAACCAAGATTGTTCTTCCTACAATTCATGAAAAGTGGAAAGTGAGTCTTCTTTCCATCATGGGATTTTTTTGATGAACCATCCATGTTGTTCTCCATTTTTCTCTAATAGTCACTTGGCCGATGAGACCACTGAGAGTCTCCAATCTCCATTTAAACCTTGAGGGAACAATGGACAATCTCCTCATACCTATCAAAGTATCGAATTTCCAAAACATTTCATAGACTCAGCTTTAGTCCGCTAAAGAAACAATCCACCTTACCTTTGGTGTTCATGAAAAATCCAGAGGCGTACCTTGCAAGCCTTGTAATGTTTTCTTCATACGCCCCGATGGACTCATCTTCCTTCTGCTTGAGCCCAAGGAACTATCATTCCATCTTGATATGGAGGGTTCGAGGAAAATATTGGTTGAAAAACATCCTCTTGAAATCCTCCCATTCTATGGAATCAATTTCCTCTTGGGACATCATATTCTGGATCATTTCCCATCACTAATCAGCTTCCCCATAAAAACGATAGACTACCAGTACAAATTTCTCTTCTTCCGAGAACTGAAGGATAGAGAAAATATTTTCAATGGAGTTAATCCATTGTTCTGTGAGGAGGGGATCAAAAGACCCGCTAAACATGGGAGGACTTTACCGCATGAAAGATTCTACAGAAACTTGTTCTATCCTTGGAGGAGGGGGATGTTCCACCTGATTTAAGTTATTATTCATAACTCGATCCACCTGAGCAAGTAATGACATGATATTTGGAGAACCATCTTCTATCACATCAGGCATGTCATTAGGGAAATCATTACATTGCCTCTCACATTGGTTGTTGTAATGTGTTCTTATATTTACCACCATTAATAATGAAAAAGAACATATAATTAGAGGTCTTGAATACTAATCTATTGAGAAAAAAAAGAATCTTAGTACATAAAAGTGTGAAATTATAAAGAAAAAGTATATCCAAACTTGTGATTCCATAGGTTTATATCTAGGTTATCCTAGATCTATTTCATATCTTATATTCTCATGGGCTTTTTTTGTCCCTTAATAAGGGTCTGTACTACGCTTGTGAATCTACCAAAGCATATCCCCCGAGAGTGTCATAACCAAGAGTGCATCAAGGCCCATTGTCGTGTACCAGTTCTCGTTATAGTCTATCTCAAAGCGGTGTTTTTGGGTTTTACCCCTAGATACATCTGTTCCAGAGCCTCCTCTACCTTCTCATATTTAGAAAGGGATTTATTTTCTTGATAAACCACTTACTCTATACTCACCAAAATTTAGGACTATTTTCTTATACTTGGTCTCATCCTTAAGGTTCTCACTAATTTGCTCTATTCCTATTCTCCAAAAATAACTAGACCATCCTCTGATACCAACTATAGCAACCAAAACCTTTTACATAAAACATTTCATTATTTCAATCATAAATAACCATTAGAGTAAAACCAAAGGATCGTTAAGTCTAGTGTGCTGGAAGACTAGGTACATATAACATAAAACATGGGGATAAAAAACACTACATTATTTAATCTCCATAATGAGATACTAAATTCCTTTGAGCCCTTACATCTGCAAAGGGTACCCTGGCGAACACATGAACAAAGGGATGATCTAAAAATGCCTCGTAAGGGAACGAACATAAGGATACACCTCAAGCACATGAATTAAGAGGCATGAAATAATGATATCCAAATCATGAAACTTATGAAATAATATAATATAAGAATGGGATCATATAAATGTGGAATCATATAAATGTGGGAGAATATTAAATCATATCTTTAGCACGGGTCAAGGCTAACCGCCAATCCTATTTTCCATTTTATTACGGGTCAAGGGTAACCGCCAATCTCATTTCACATCGCATATCATGAGACTTAACCTTACCCAATGCATTGGAGAGCTATATGGGTGCAACCATCTAAATATATTCATGAATATTCATTCCACATAAATAATATTTCCGTATAAATAATCATACATACTCAACCACACATAAACTTAATGGTACCCATGGAAAGAATTGGGTACCACAATCATGACACAAAACATATCCAATGGGTGTATCCTGAAAGTGTCCTTGAAAGGAAAGGATTAGAACATACATGGACATTAATAGGGTAATATAGGCATATAAAATGGTAATTGGTGTCAAATAGAAGTGACAACATATAAAATATGTTTTTCAGAAACATTAGCATTAAAAATAATTTGTGCGGTCTTAAGGAAAACACTATAGAGCTTTTCAAATAGAAAAGAGGACATTATTTTATATAAAACCAGAATTGAACCAAGAGGGTTTTAATAATAAAAATATTGACATTATAAATAAAATGGTGTTTTAAAAAAATAGGACAGAGTGCACTTTAAATTTGGGTAAAAATTTCAGGAAGTCCCCTTAAAACATGTTTGCTTATCGAAAAGTTCTAAGGAGAGAATCTTACAAAACAATGCATATCCCCAAAAGAATGAGATGAAAGGGTATTGATATAATAATATTGTAAAAATAACCAGTAGTCATAAGAATCACATAGATATATAAGATAACACTATTTTGAAATAAATATAAGGCAACCTGAAAGAACAAAGATGGTTCGGGTAGAATTCGTTATGATTTTATCAACATGGTGTCGGGAGTGACCAAGAGGGATTGATGAGAGGGAAATGGGGTTTCTCATCACTTCTTAATACATAAGGAAGTATTGGGTGATTCTTAAACATACCCCATAATTTTCTAGTACACATAAAAAAGGAAAATTATTGAGGACAATCTTGATTAAGAGAGAAAAGGGGAGGATCCCTTACCTTAAATCTGGTGGTGTTCATCACTTGTTATTAATGACCGGAATAAACAAATTAGGATTATTAATTCATAAGTACATAACCTCTTATATATGTAATTAATTTATTATAACCCTTTTTAGTTCATTAAAAGCCTTTTTGATTAGTTATAAGGTTCAATTTCATTGTTCGATCTCATTTGTTTACTTGGCTTTAAAGATCGGTTCACTTATATTCAAGTTTGGATTATATTCTACATGAAAGTGGTTGTCCAGAATTGAAATTATTTTCTTTAGTTTATATTCATGAGATTACATGGTTTTAATTTTAATTAGGTTACTTAGAGTGATGTTGAATTATTACATATATATCCTTAGTGATAACCATTTTTGTTATCTGGTGGGTTTGATTACACAGAATGTGTGTTAATTTATAACTTAATTCCATTTGTAACAAAAGATTTTAGAAACAAAAATAGAATATGATACATATATAATAATCTGGTTCATCCATAACACAAATGGTTTCATGACCAGAATTAATGATAATAATAGAAATTGATAAACTGTTGTCCTTGAATGTGCTAAATTAACACATCTCAAACGGTGCTTTCATTTATTTCAAATAAAAGGCTGGGGAAAGGGGAGAAGATAATTAAATATACCAATAGCATGAAGAAATTCCATTACATGTATGTTACTGGATTTATCATACTATTATGGTGAAGGTATGCTGGGAAAGAAAATAAAAAAGAAAAGAACATAAAAGAAAAGAAGAAATTTGGGAAGAGGAATTTACATCTTGAGACTTCCTCCTTTGAGAACCTTTTAAGGGGAGAGGTTTTGGTATTTTGAGGAGGCTTATATCTTTTTGAAGTGGGGGAGGACCTTGTGGAGAGATTTGGGTAGAATTTAGAGAAGGATTGGAGCTTGAGAGGAGTGGATAGAATAGGGAGTGAATGGGGTTTTTATAGTGGAGGAGAGGAGAGATTTCATAATATAATAATCATTAATTTATTATTTCTTCCCAAGACAAAGAATAGTAAGTATTCCATGACCAAGAATAGTAAATGGGTCATGTGAATTCGAAACATGGGTGGTTACATCATCCATGATTCTAGTAATAGTTTATTTAGCTGATAATGTATATATATGGTAAATTACCGTATTTAACTATTCATCAAAATTTCAAGTATTTCAGAACAATCTCAAAAATTAACCCTAACGATTTTTTGACGTGTAGAGTCCAAAAATGAAGTCCATTTTTCAAAAATAATTTTCTAAATATGATTATTTTAATATTTAATTAAAATCATATTTTATTATCAAAAACCATATTTAATACATGAATTAACTCATTCTAAAACATAGGTATATTGTACTTCCAACTTGAATATTATTTTTATACTATAATAGGTGAGGTTACTATTCATTAGTTTATATCAATATTCATAAGGGTATGTTACTATTCATTAGGGTAGGTTACTATTCACCAAATAAATTATGTTTTTATTATCATACTCCAAAAAACATCTTGAAAACAACCGTGTATGCCGGATTTTCCAAATTCCAAACACATAAGTGACAAAATCATGTTTAAAAGTTAATTATCACTTATTAATTCATTATGTTGTGTTTTCATGTGATTTTATGACATAAATATAAGAAGGGAATTTCCATTGAAATTTTTTTGGTCATTACATATAATATGTCTATATTTTATTTATACATTTGTTGGTAAAGTTAAAATTATATTGGTAACATTACTATTCTTAATGGTCGCATTTGTATTCCAATGGTCACCTTTCTATTCACCAAAAAATTAATGTTATGAGGAAAAAAATCAAAAATTTTAGAAAAGTAAATTTTGATTTTAATCTTTAAAAAATAATATTTAATTTTTCCAATATAATTTATATTAGTGTAAATTTTTTTATTTAAATCATGTCCTCCTTTAAAAGGAGGTCAAATTATGTTTAGAAAAACATAGTATTTTATGTGTTAAATTGGTTTTATTCCTATATTATGAATATAAAATCATTTTGATAAATTTAAAAACCCTTTATATAATAAATAGATTTCATTAATATTATTTATTCTCTCCAATTTAGCAGCCTGATTATAATGTTCATATTAAAATAATGATATTTAATTATATATCATTTTTTGTTTAAACTTTGTGTTGTGTGAAACCTATTCAATCAAAGAAATTAAATTAAAAAAATACACATCATTTAAAATTGGGGTGTTATATATATTGATGTATTTGGTTTTAATATACCAGAAATTTGTCTTATACTAGGTTATGCGCTTGAAATAAGATGTGAATTATTGTTTATACATTTATTAATGGGAATTGTGATAGAATTGATTTCTCTATTGAGTAAAGAATCTTGGGTAGAGGTTATGGGTTTCTATAGATGGATTAACACTTAATCGGTGATTAGAAGTAGAAATATACGCAAAATTAAAAATATTCTATTCTTCAAACATGGAACAATTAAAATATATAAATTTAATAATTTTTATATACCGTGATCATTTATCATCACTGCAAATTTATTCTTTAATTTTTCTCGGGAATACCACTCAATAAAATCCATCATATGCCCATATCTATGATATATCCATTAGGTAACATTAATCACTCATCATATGGGTAGGATCCTCCTCTACTCTCATGGAATTCTAGTACCTCTCATGGTAAAAAATAGAGAGAGGTATTTGAGGAGAATCACATGATTGATCACTATCTCATTTTCTATGGCATGTTTATATATGCCTCATAACACTCTCAGGACTTCATGGAATTTAATTTAATATTAATAAATGTTTTAGTAAACCCTTCAACCATTATATTCTTCCATCTTATGAATACATCGATCCTCCCACGGTCTTCATTACATGAAATGTTCAAAATAGTTATATCTATTAGTAGAAAATAGTTGAATGATAATGATTATCATTTAGACACCGTGTTGGTCATAAGGAGATTATGTGAATCATACCGTACAATTATATACCCTATGATATTCTATATTCACACACTATGATGATCCAATAATTTCCCATATGATATATTATATCATATGAAATGATATACCTAAACAAGGCCGTTGCTATTCCATGAATTTCATATTTTATTATATAGATTTTCTTATACTATGTTATAGGGTATTAGGGAATATCTATTTCAATCTCCCACTTACAATAAATATTCAAATACATCGTGTTATTTCACATCATATTGTATCATATAAAAGAAACTATGAAATCATATTGAAAAAACCTTTTTTATTTCATCGAAATAACTTGTGTAAATTTATTATCTACATCTTTGTATATCACACAATAGGTAATATCTAATAAATAATGACCCAAAACTCATTTTAAAAGAACTCTAAATAAATTTAGATCGTCCCTTTGATCCAAACTCCATCCTCATATAGTTATCAACAAAGTATTACCCATATTCCTTTTTAGAATTTACAAGAAACCCAAATTAATGAATTTATAAATTTATGTAAATATATTTTATTTTAAAAGATTCAATTAAACTCAAGCCGTAAAAGTATCTTGTGTGACCACAATGAAACAAATGTATCTTTATATGGATGTCCACTGGCTAAATCAAATGAAAGCATGAATTTATTTGGGATCACTTTTTCTATGATATTTAGATAACATTTGAAATGGATTACATAAATTCCATATAGTCTCTTTATAGTTTCTCAATAATCTGAACCTACACTAGCTGTGTTGATAACTAAATCTCATAACATTCACATTTATAAATAATTATGTCACATTACACTCAAAAAAATAGATAATAACATCATCTTTATGATCTATATATGGTCATACACTTTCTTGGCCTATCTTAATTGAGGGAATATATGTCATACTCATTATACATAATGATAAATCCCATCATAGTTAAGCACCAAATGAGGTTATTATTAACTACATACCCAAAAATTCTCAAATTTTGTAACCCTCAACGATTTTGTAATAATATTATCAAATTATTAAGGTTCACATTCTTCTAAACTCACTAACCTAGAGTATAGGTGAAATCCAAATATGAACCATGACCCTAATTATAAAAAAGATATAATGTACTACACTAAATCTTGTATTCATCATGGGTCATCAAGTGCGTGAAATCCATTAGTTCCCCATTATAAAATTCTATATACCAATAATGGATTCATACTAATTCTAACCTTAAATTAGTTTCATAATCTATAATAATATTTTATTTTCATTGGTTTGGGATAACTCAATGTCATAGTTTTGGATTTAAATTTTCCTTACTCTTCATGAGTATATGAAGCCATCATAAAATAATGATAACATGGATATTGATTTTTTATAACATGATACATTATTTATTCATAGAAATGTATAAAATATGATGAAAAATATATACATAATAACTTGAATTATTATATCACATATGATCGACTACCAGATACTCCTTATATTTTTTTCACTTTTTGTTAAACTCATTACATCTATAAATAATTCCAACAACATATCTAATTGAAAACCGAATAAAACATTCTCACTGAAGTCTTTAGTTAGTAACAGTATTATGGTATTCTTTTTTGTGTAATGGTGAGACTTATGAATCATATTACAAATGTTTAACTACTTTTATTAATTATTCCATCTCATTTAATTCACCACATCAAAAATTATGATGTGAATAGCTTTTTTCATCTAAATATGTCTATTTCTATGTTCATACTCATTATTATCCTTGTAACCTCTCTGTCAATATTTTCCATGAAATATTATGGTAACTAATGTAACTATTTATAATAATATTAAAAAAAATTCCCTAAACCATTTAGGATGTTAAGTGACACTCACTTTGTATTTTTACTGGAATAATCTTTTATTTTTTATACCTAAACCTCTCTATGTCCAAACATACTCTCACTAGTCTATTAAAAACTATATTCTCTTTTTAATATCTTTATAAGATACAAAAAAAACATTTATGATAGAAAATAACTCATATATCCTCTAATTATTGATATTTAACAAACAAACAATTATATCTATTTAATATATGGTATTCTATGTGTTTGGGGATTTTTTTTCAGAAAAGTCTTTATTTGTCAAAATATATCATTAAGGGTGGGATCAATTCCACAATATTTTGACAAAAATATTATATAATCTTTTTTTCTTGGATAAAACATTTTTTCTTTTCTCTTATTCTCAAGTATGTTATAGAATCTGAATGATCATAATCCATGTGTATTAGACAACATCTCAAAAATTTTATAATAACACATTGTTAAAAAAAGTCCCTTATCTTGTATGATAAATAAGATGAAAATACACATCTTTTTTTTAAATCCATATTTTCATTTTTATATTCCATTATATTAAAATATATGATTTAAAACCCATTTGTTTCATTATTTTAATCCAAACTAAAATCATTATCAACCATTGCCTTTATATTGGTCTCATGAATACAAACACAATTCAAAAAATATATATTTGGTATCATATACCCTTTAAAAATAAAGAGTTGATTTCTATTAAATTTATACATAAAAAGGAAATTCCCTGGATATTCTAAATCCCATTTAGATATCTAGGACATTTTTAACACCTAACAACAATTACCTTCCACCGGGAAACTACCTTTAAGTTTCAATGAATTAGAACAATTACTTGAAGAAACGTTTTTATTGATATTACAACTATTTATTCTTCTTATAGTTTTAACTCTTACCCACTTTAACCATAAATATAGTACTAGAACTATGAAATAACATTATTTAGTTCTTTTATCCTCAACAAATAGATAAAATATGTAGAACCATTTATGAAAATAATTTAAAGTTTTGAAACATTTCTAACAATTATCATATAATGAATTAGAAAAATAGAAAAATCCATAGAGTATATTTTCAATATCACCAAGTCATTAACATACTCAATCAAAATGAATATTTTAGTAGAGAAAAAAACTTTATATTATATTTCATATATGGGTTTTGAAACCTTAAGTTAATCATTATGAAATTTTCATAAGAATCTATTATAGTGTTGAACAAATTCAATTGTTGGTTTCTCGTGTAGGAATTTTTCTAACACATTCATTCCTTAATATTTTAAGAAAAAATATTTTTTTTATCCATAATGACCATAATTCATGAATACATATTAAAATTAAAATTAATGAATTTTATAATTTAATTGATAATTTTTGTCAAATATTCATTTCTTGATTATTATAATTCTTAAATAATTTATGATAACAACATTACATCCCTAAACAAATAATTAAATCCCCATGACCACCTAAATCTATCTATCCAAACTCATTAAAAATGTATGCCAAGAATTATATATCCTTATGTGAATCAGGGAAAGAGTGTGGGTAGGTTCATGTGTCAAAGAGTAGAGCTCATTGTAGGTTAGTGATAGTTAGGAGGAACTTGGTAGAGTTAGCTACTATTTCTTATCATCTATGTATTTTATGGAAGATAATACTTAATCAAGAAGTATCCACCCCATTAATTTTCTAATGTATGATCATGGAGTTCCTAGGAACATTTCCACACAATAAAAATGATGTCTCTTGATCCCATTCTCACATATCTTTACTCAAAAAAAACTCACTACCATATGACCACTGCACCTTATCGCCATATTTATCCATGAATATCACTAGAAAGATTTACCTTACCACTGAAAATACCATAACCAACCTGGGATAACTTGTAGGTATCATATGAATATCTATGAATTCCTGAAGAGGATATGGATTTAATTTATTCACCTATGAACCTCATTCAAGTCCTGTACTAGAAACTATGCATAAATCTAGTGAAGATAGTGATGTTTATTTCATGCTTTCTTGCATCATCCTATGAAGACATGTTGTGTAAGTTTCAATACTTTTCCATATCATATAAAATTTTTTGCTATGCAGGCTAAGAATTTATCCCATGAATGCATTAGCTGGTGGAATTTTCTTTGAATATTTTTGTTCATATCATTAATTCATTTTTTGTGCGGTATACTTGTGAGAAGTTAAGAAACATAATTCTTTATGATTGGTTATCCCATGAATACTGGGCATTGTTCCATGAAAATACTTGTAGAAACACTACAATGTTGGAGAGTATGGTTGTGCTAAGAAAATATTGGTTATAAAAAAGATGAATTTTTTTAATGAGATACAAGAATAATTCATGTCAGGAGATGAAGATATCATGTCAAGAATGATCACAGACATACATATATTGTTCTATTTGTATTATGACGTTCATTTCATGAACTGCATTTCATAAAACAAACAATATAGTCAAGAAAAACTTAAATATGATCTTCCATGATTAAAGGAGGATTTCAATGGTCACTACAGATCTTTAGGAGCCCGAAGTGGATGTATTTTGATGATAGAAGACCTAACATGGGAGTATTGATGCCTATAAATATAGGTAACATGACTAGTTCTTAGAGGATAAATGTATCTAACTTAGATCATGCACCTACAGTGGAAGATGAAGTATATTGTTATTCAAGAACTTTAGTTTCTTATTCGGATCTATTTTTTTCAAACTCCATCTTGAATGGAATAAGGGGGTATGTCATCTTGTAACAAGTAATATAATTGAGGTGGTTTTATAGATAAATATTATTTTAATTTTATTTCCTGTGAGGTTTTTTATTCATACTTTAATCTCAATCACATCCCAACTCTATTTCATGACCATTGGATTATAATTTGGGAAGTACTTTTTAATAATTATATAACTATATTTATTTTTATAAAACTATTTCATGATTAATTATAATTATGTTACAATAAGGTATCAGAACACCTAAACTATTAATAATACTATGTAATTGACCATAATAAATGGGGAATAAATGATTTAGAGATGAATTAACAAGTCAAATAATATCTTTAGTGTTAGTTCTGAATATGCACATGGATTATTAATTCAACTCTTAAAATTTCTAGCACACAAACCTACAATTAATTAAATTGGAAAGTTTTTTTATTGTTACTTCGATATTATGTTATATTTTCGCCCATTATTGTAACATTTCACTTCATATTTCAATATCTTAGTAAAATAGTCTTTTCGATTCAACCTGAAACTTACCATATACTTCTCTAATTTAGTTAGAAGTAGAGATTTATATTTTACTTTATAATTTAATAAATTTTATACCTCATTGGTATTAAAAATTATCTTTAATCCATTTATAAATTCATCGATTTTTTAGGGGTGACTATAATATAAATTATAGGTTTTTTGGTGTTTTATTTTCATTTATTATTTTATTTTTTGTTTAAAACTTGGGGTATTTATTTATTTATTTTTCATGTCTAATATTTGATACTTGACCATTATATAAATTGGAAGGTAAATAGATCCTTGAATATTACCCCTACTTGTGGAGAATTCTATAAAATAATAATAAATAAGAAACTATTTCTAGAGAAACTAAGTGAGAATAAGAAGCTACAGGTGCTGTGCCACAAATATATATAGTTGTGGACTCTCGCGGATAATATAATCCCATCAACAATTGAGTTAAAAATGATAATATAGATTCCCACAATTGAATGAAAATTGAGATGAATCTATCCATTATAGAAATAGTTCCCAACTATATACCCTTTTTAGGATTCTACATGAGGAACTGAACACACCGCTAGAATGTTTTCTTGGACTATGATACACTATTCAATTCCAAAATATATTTAGTTGTTAAGTGAGGTTTTGTTTTTTCATTTTTTATTAATATTTAGAGTGAAATATAGGATTCAAATCATATCACCTCATTCTATTACCACATTGGATGAGTTGGCAATGAATTTTATAACCTGATTCTTCCCTCCCTAAAAATCAATTATTATTCACAATGACATAAATAAATTTTTTCAATTAAACGATTAATATATCTATAATATGTGGGGTAATTTTAGATATTTGTTAAAAAATACCCACATTATGAAATTGAGATGTTTATTTTAGTTCTATACTTTTAAAAGGGCCTCTCTCATGAAAATAGATCTATTGACGGTGATGCAAATGATGGATCACTAATTAAGAATTCACTAGAAGACATTTATGAGATACTAAATGAAATGTGGGGTCGTAGATTCAAATGGTAGTCTAAAGAAATTATTGATAAAAATCAATAGATGATAGTGAAAATGGGATCCTTGACCAAAAATATGAAAACCATGATGGCCAAACACTAACCAAAATTTATATACATTAGAGAACTAAATTTTACAGATTACAATAATCAAAATAAATTTCAATATTATTCTCCACCGAAATAACATTTCCAAGGATTTCCAAAAAATGTCTTGGATATCAAGCACCACATGGTCCATCACTTCAAATAAAAATCAATATTTTAGAGGAGACCTTGGCCACGTTCAAGACAACAACCTGGGTTTTCATCAAATAACTAGTGGATGAATCAATGAAAAATAAGTATATTCTATGAAAACTTGAATATTATGTTGGATGAATTTGCAACCAACTCAAATAAAGAACTATAGGGGTTATTTTGGGTGATATAAAGGTTCAACTAGGAGTATTAAAGCCCATAAACTTGAATAGTTTTTAAATAATTATGTACAACTTGAATGAATGAAAAATATAAAAACAAATAAAAATTTAAAAGAGGAAGAAAATTATGTATGAAATCAGAGGAAAGAGAATATAAATGATGAAGATGATAATATATGGTAAAACTAAAGAATAAATGGTAAATTTCTCGAACACTTTAAGAAGTTATGTATTAACAAATCTATTTTAGTTTCTCTATGAAACATGCCAGTATATGAAAATTGTATTAAAGAATTTATATAATATATTAATTATATCAAATAGATAAGAACCATTCAACTCACAAGGATTTGTTTGGAAATGGTGTTAAGGGAGTTACTAAAAAATAATCAAGGTCTGGGTAGTTTTTCAATTCCAATTATTAATAGGTCTAATGAATCTGGGAAGAGTTTTTGTGATTTATGTGAAAGTGCGAGTTTAATGTCATGAACCACCTTTAAAATATTAGGATTTTATGAAATAAAGGCCATGATATTTTGACTCTGAATAGATGATTCCACAGTGAAGTACCTTCTAGGATTGATAATATACATCTTATTGAAAGTTTATAAATTCATTTTCTCAATAGATTTTCTATTGTTTGATATGGATGAATAAAGGATATCTGTCAACCTAGGAATACCATTATTATATACCATAATATCATTTATTCATTTATAAAATGGGGATTTATTCTTCAGAGATTATTGTGAGAATGTTAGTTTTAATATACACTATTATATAAAGAATAATGATGTAAAAGATGATGTTATTGAAGAGGAAAAGAAGTTGAATGTTGAGGATGTTACTAAAATTGAAGAAAAAAATGGGGAAATTATTTTCTAGGATGAAGAAAAACGTGAAAATGAGGATAAAAGGAAGAGAGGGTTGTAGGATGTGATCATTAATGATAAATGAACCAACATTACAATCATATTTGAAGAGAGACTTGTGGGTTTGGATTATACATGATCTACCCTTTTATTTTTTAATGGAAACTAAGAATTGGTCGATCAACCCAAAGTGCTGAAAAGTTTGATTCCCATGGAAATATTGGAAATAATTTATAAACAGGAAAAAGGTCCCACCTATGTAGAGAAGAACCAGATGTGACCATTTTATATCTATATAGTTTAAATTCTTTTAAAAAATTTGTCACCTTACTGGGGATGATATAAGGACAAGTAAATTAATTTTAAAAAAAATCATTTCATGGAATTAACTCGAGTTTTTTATGTTTTATAAGAGATTTCATTTTTTTAGTATGTAGTATCACATTCCATGATATTTTAGAGTTTAATTATAAATGATAGTGCACTATCACTTGATTATTTTGAATTTTCTGTTTCATAAGAACAAGTCATGAAGAGATTAAAAGATAGAATAGATTTATGTGAGGGGATTATATATTGAATTCTTAAATTCTTTCACTTACCTAAATATTTTTAAAAAAATATTTATGATATTTAATTTAAAATTCATGTCCCACATTTATCTTATTTTGGTTTTTGATCTGAGATATGTAATTCACATATGATAACCTTGAAACCCTATTTATTGCATTTTTTATTAGATTAAAATGAGTAAAATGGTGGTGAATGAGTAAATATAATCTTGGGGGATAATTTAAATTTTTTTTATTGAGTGAACTTATTGGTTTATGTAGATGAAAATTGTTATATATTTGGTATTCTATGAATTTATAAAATTTATATTAATTGTTTTTTTATTAGTGTGTATTACATGATGGTTTAATTTTTTTCATATGTTCCCATTATTATTTATTTATAAACTAAATATTTCCTATTATTTCTACACAAATTGATTAAGTGAAACTTAGGATTTCTTCTTAAAGAAAATTCATTACATTTTTTCAAATATATGATTATGCACAATCACTTTAAAAAAATTAGTAATTTTTTTTATAGAGAACACATATTTGAGACTATAATTTACATTATTTCCTTCTTTAATCCAATAGAATGAATGAATGAACTTACTATTAAAGAGTCAAATTACAGGCACATATTTTTCTTCTTGTTCAACTCTTAGTGTTTTTTTATATTTATTAATTTTAGTTTGGGGGAGAGGTTTTTATTAGTGTATGGGATGTATTCCATTGAGGATAAAATCTCATAGTGTTTTATGTGATTTTTGGTTAAAGGTTATGGATTAGGATGATTTATTCTTCATTTCGTACTCTCTTAAAAATCAAAAAATTAAAAAAAATGATTTTTTTTTTGAAAAAATGGGTTTTGTCTTGGGAAAGTCAAAAATTTCTTTTACCTGACCATCGATATATTTATAACCATTAAAATTCAGATTGGGTGTTGATCATGAGGGATTGGGTGATCGATGTCATATTTTTCAAAATTAAAAATTCAAAAAAAGGAAAACAAAAAGTGTTCATATCATTTATTATTATTTTATTGAATCATAACCTTTAATTTGAGTTTGGGTTTGGTTTAATATTATAATATAGAGGCTTCTAGTGATATTTCATATTAAATATCATGTAATTTATTATATTTTAACCTTCTTTTGAGCATTACTTGTTTTCACATCATTTCCTACTAAAAAATCCTAAAAATTAATTGAAACAAATTCTGAATCCCTAATGATTATTTGTTAGATTTTTCTTTACAAGGTAGAGATTAGAGAAGCATCAAAATCATATGTTGAGTATCATGACGTGATTTATAGTAAAAAATCCATTTGATTTATATTATGTTGAGTGATGAGTGAAAAAAATTAAGTGAGGTAGATTAAAACTTTCATGCACATAAATGATAAATTAAAAAATATGAATCAATTTTATAAAAATAAATATCACATAAAAATAGATAATTAAAATAATGTACTGACATTATTTCCTTTAAAGGTGAGGATTATAATGAGTCTTTATTTTTTATTCTTAAAGTTGTATCCCAGATTGAATATTGTATGATTTATTTAACTTTGATGCCTGAATATAGTTGGGTTGTATCTCTTAGTGAATATTATGAGATTTAATTTTTAATAAAAAGTATATTTAAGTGTTATTGTGTTTAATGACCATATTTCATGCATATATTTGTAATTTTTGTTTTATGAAATTTATATTTTAATTGATAAATTTTCCCAAATATTAATTATATTACTTATTTTATGGGTAAATAACATATTATGTAAATTTTTGGAAAAATAAAATAAAAATGAATTAATAATTATCATCCTAAACATATATTTTTATTATATAACAGTTTCATGTTTCATTGATGAAGAATGTAATGTATTTTAGGAAAGGCAATGAATTTTACATATGAATGAATATATAGCTAACACCAAGATTGAACTCAACCAATAGAGAAAAACACATAGCCACCTGAAGGAAGTCAGCTAAGCTCCCTGGGATGGTCGGATAAGCATATAATAACCATGTGTGGGTATATTTAGTGGTGTGTGTAGGTTTAGAAGTCAGATATTAAATCATGGTGTGGGTCAGTGCTAGGTGGGATATACCAGGGTGTGATAACTCTTGTGGCTGATTTACTGAGAATTGGATATTATAGGATCATTTATTAAGGAGTGGGAATCCCTTGTTTTTTTAATGTGATATACTAGAGTTTCTAGGAACTATTAATCATAACAAAAATTATTCAACTTGATCTCGCATTCATGTATCCTCCCTCGGACAAACCTTATTACTACATGACCACCTCACCATACTTTCATATTCTTATATGGTCATCATATCCATGTTTTTTTCATTGAAATGATATAACAACTAGGTTATAACCTATGGATCTTGGTTTAATCTCTTTAAGGTCCCTCATTGATGTGATTATAATACATTTAACTATGAATATTGTTCATTTCATGCACTCGATGTGATGAGTGAAGCTGGTGGAGATGATGATGTTTACACAATGGTTTCCCAGTTTGTACCAAGATTATGGGTAGTGTATGTAATATCACTTTTATTGATTAGACAAAAAAACATTAGCTGTAACAACCTTAGATTTTATGAGAATTATTATTTTTAATTTCATTGATATTTTTTTTACATTACACCAAAATTATCTTTTTCTATATGCAGCATCGTATTAGCTAGCAGTATACGCAACAATATTCCTGGCTCGTGTTACACACAATTTCAAGTTCGTTTTATAGAAATTATTCTATGCAACATTAAGTATATTTTTTTAATGTATAAATGAAATAAGTTTTTAATTATGTTATACGCAACACCAAAGGGATCTTGAACTAAACGTATCTCTAACATTGCTTTCATTACATGCAATTACGACCTTCCTCGATAGCGTGTGTAGTACGCAATACCGGGTTTCACTAAACAAAGATATTTGGTTATAATATAGTTATAAACTATCTGTTATGAATATAATTAACTAAATTTTGAATTTCAAGAAATTATAATTCATCTTACACATTTTATAGAACATGTTATGAGATAAAAATAAATTTTTTGGGTAAAATAAGTATTTTTTTTTTTAAAATGCAGTTTTCCCGCCTTTTGATGGCGTACCCACATTAAAATTAGATTCTGACATGTTTATAAGTTAAATTTAAAAAAATAAAATTTTTATTTGGAATCAGGATATAAAATTTTACTTTGGATAAATTTTTCCTATTATTCTGATAACTTTCATATTTTAATGAATAGTAAAAACACACTATATTTTAATTAAAAACAACTTTTTCCATTGAAATAATTTATATGGTTCAATTATAATATTTAATGGTTTTAAAGTATAAATAGAATATATTTTTACCATTTAATATAATTTATGTCATTACCAATAATTTTACATTGAATTCATAGGTAAAAATATTTCAATCTATGACAATGTTTTAACTTTTGAAACCCATTTTCTTAACAACCGGATTAATTTTAAATTATTTACTGAAAATTCTATTTTTTGAATTTTGAAAAATGGATTCCATATTTGAATTAAAAGGGTCCATATTATGTTAATAGGAAACTTTTATTTTTTTGATATTATGAATAGTAACCACGGTAATGTTTTTAACTCTAGTTATTGGTAAATCGGGTATTAAGGGTAAAAATAAGATTATAAAATTACCCTTACACCCATCAAAATTCTATTGGAAGACTAAAATTCCACCCATATCACCTAAGGGTTTGAATATATTCATTTTATGGACTTTTGAAATTGTAAAAAATTTAATTATTATTAAAACCAAAGAAAGTGACAACATGTCACTCTCTTAAATCTTATAAGTATAATATTTTTAATTTAGTGATAAACATCATGAAAGTTCGAACTTGAATAGTATCCAACAATATAATAAAATTATCTACATCATGTGAATTTATTTTGTATTTTTAGGGATTAAATAATAATCATTAAAGTTGACCCAATAGTGATGTTGAAATTATTTTATATATTGAAATATCAAATAAATGGTTTTAAAATTTTTAAACTAAATATTATATGAACTATTTAATGTGATCCCCTAATTTTATAGAAAAATATGCCATGTTATTAATCTTTTAAAGCTTCTATTTCGAACATATCATTGGTGTGGTTTTTTATTAAATTCAAATAAATGAATAGTGTCAAAATTGACACTATTGTTATTTTATAAAAATAACATAATATAAAATTGATTAAAAATCATAAAAATATTTAACAATTATAAATTAAAATTTATATGCTCGAAAATTTCATAAATAATCCAATCATGGAAAATTAACAACACATAAGTAATTATTTATAACAATTTAAAATTTAGATTTTTATAACCAAAAATAAAATTAAATAGATTAAATAAGGATAAATCAAGTTGATAATGTTTAAAATAAATTACCAACATGTATAAATTATATTTGTTAATGAGATTACATCCCTATCACATATAAGTTCTTATTTGATTCATTTTTTATGTTTTTAAGTGGGGTTTGAATTTATTATAAATTAATATTTTTGAGGTTTCCAAAGGTGGTCCTCTCCTCCCTTATAAAAGGGAACCTCCTACCTCTTCTCTTTACACAATTTTGAGCCTTCAAGCTCGGCAAAACCCTGTCCATTTCCTCCTAAACATCCCTAGAAACATTATAGAGGTTTTGGTCTTCTCCAAATACAATCTCTAGGGCCTTAAGAGGAGGTTAAGAAGAGGCGCGTCAAAGAAGAGGTAATATCCTTTACAGATTCTTTCCAATTTATTTCGTCTTATAATTATTCTTCATTATTTGTTTAATCATTAATTAATAACATAATTATCAATCATATAATTATATTTTATTGTAAATATGAAACAACCCTATTTAATCTTTTATCCATCCTACAGAAAATGAAATCACCGCGTGTGCGTACGTATAGAATGCCGTCTCCACGCCGTGGTGTAATCTGTTTTCCACCACCACCTTACTTGGATGGGTATAATGGTCTAAATAAATAACTATATATGATTATATTAAAGTGATATTGATTCTTAAATATTATACATACAATTCTATATAATTCCACGATCATGGAAATGATATCATCGCTCGTGTGTACGTACGGACTACCGTCTCCACGAACGCGATGAGATTCATTTTCCGTGATTAACCATTCAAGTATGATTATAAACTATATATAACAAATAATAATGAAATATATTACATAATAATGATACTGGATGTTCCATTTAATTAATTCCATTTAATTCAATAAGGAAACAAAAACATCGTTCATGGGTACGTACGGCCTACCGTCTCCTTGAACGGTGCATTTCATTCCATTTATTGATCAATCATATATATTTATATTATGAATATATATTATATATAAATAATTTTTTACATTCTGGAATTAAGTAAATCATGATATAAGTAATACTATCAAGAACAACATGTCGAAACACCTACGATTAATGAAACGATTTTACCCAAAACGCTGCTTTATCATGGAATTTACAAAAGAAAGGGTAATTTAAATTCATAAGTGAACCATATATGATATCATAACAATGAATATGATTCTGTAATAAGTCAATGACATTATTTAAATCATTATATAGGAGGTTCGGATACATACGAAGCATATCAGACATAAGGTAAGGGAAAATCTCACAATCTCATTTTTATCCGATATTGTTTATACTTCAGAATTTACTGGGGAATATTTATCATCCACATCCATGTTTCCTCAATATGTAATACTACTTCTATACTCATAAATTTTTTAAATCCAATTTTACCTATTAGTGAATTTTTAGTAAAAGATATGAAAGTAATATTTTGTCGTTTTCAGTACGAGATACTTTTTGAATTTTCCGGCCAAAGTACGAGAAGAATGTTTTTTTTAACTTATACGGCATGAACAGATTTTTACGGTTTCATAAAAACTTATTTAAATGATTAATCCTCTACAAGATTTCATGACTATTTTCAAAAAATCCTTTTCTTTTAAAATTTTTTGGCATTTTGCAAAAAGAAAATAATTTTGAAGAAGAAAGGATATTTTCATTGAGAATTCATTTCAAGTGTTTTATCAAAACCATTTTCCATATAAGATGACATTATTTAATATGTGTTTGTTTCAAGTATAATGTCCTTATGATTTACATGGTTTCACTTTTCTTATGATTAAATGATATCCATTTGTTTTGTATGGATTATTTTATGATGTGATGATGTTTATGAAACAAATTTTATTCTTTGGGTTATGATGAATGATTTATGTTTATGTTGTGGCACACGTAAGAATGATTTCATTATGAGATTGGTGGGACTTATATCTCCCTCCAATGCATTGGTTAAATATTTTTATCTCATGATATAGTCATGGTTGTAACGGTAAGTTAATCCGGTTCAGTTATACAGGACTGGAACGAGGATTGAACTCGATTCAGAAAGGGACTTTGTCAACTATGATGGTATAGGAAGCAATGTCTTGGCTACTATGGAAATCATATCATGTGCTTAATGGTTTTCCACAATTACATATTTTATTCCCATTCTATTTAATCATTATTGATGTTCCTTAATGACTTTTTCCTTACATATTGCCAAGATTTATTTCACAACTCAAGATTTTGATGTTTAAACATTATGTTCAGGTTTTGAAGTTCAAATTTAAATGGATTGTTTTATTTTCTCCATGCTTACCTTTATTGAGCATTTGAGCTCACCTTTTATATGTTTTCTTTTCCCCAGGATATAAAGAAAGGTTTTAGGTAAAAAAATGGAAGTTCTTTATGTGAGATGTTGAAGATCATTCACCGAGATTAGAAGATTATGTTCCACGTTTCCAAAGACACTAAACTATTATAGTCCTTTGGTGTCTAGTTTTGTTACATATTAAGTATTCCGAAAAAGTAATGTAATGTCTATGTATTTCAGGATTTGGGTCTCTACAGTTGGTATCAGATTAACGGTTTAGTTAACCTTTGGAAACTAGGATGCGAAAACTTTAGTGAAATCCCTAGAGATATTTCTAAAATATGTCTATGGATGTATCTAAGGTTAATTATAAGGATAGGTTATAGTCCTAGAATTATGGGAAAAATATTTGAATTAAACCTAAGATGTTATATATTGAAGGTACTCCCCCTTTATTATGTTGTTCTCGTAGTAATATTTTTGCCTCTCACACTGTTCTTTTTGGGTTTTAGAAAATGGCGGGAAACATGAAGATTCACGATAGACAATGGAATGATATTCTTCATGAGAAACAAAATGAAACAGGATTTGGAAGTCCAAACATCATTATTATTCCTAATCACAAATATCATAATATGATCAATAATCTAAACTTTGTTAAGTTTCTTGACTCAACTAATAAGATAAATATGGAGTTTCATGATGATCATAGATGAAAGAAAGTTCAATTTCCATGATGTAAATCATGTGGTAAGAGGCATCATGGGGAATGTTTCAAAGGAACTGGAAGATGCTTTGGGCATGGAAAAGAAGGAAACAAAGCTAGTAATTGCAAAAGAAAAGGTTCAGTTAACTTAATGGACAAGGATAATGGTATTGCTAAGACATCGAAAATGGTTAAATGTTTTAAATGTGGAATTTATGGGCATTATGCAAACCAATTCCCTAAGGGAAAGTCTCATGAAGAGAATCAGCATGGTTGTATGGGTATTATTTATGTTGATGATGATGAGGAGACTAAAAATGATATATGAGATGAAAGATGTTTTGAAGCTTAGTCAATGGTTTATGAAGGTAGTGGAATGATTTCATGTTTATCAAAAATAATGTATGGTACTATGGAATAATGAAACATTTAAGGATTTTTACACTGTTGTTTTATCTAAAGTATCTGAATGTATATGTTGAATGGTAACAGAAACCATGAAAAGTGATTGAAATATTTTTGGAAAGCAGATGATATGTGCATAATGAAGGGATAAAGAGATAATGAAGTGTTTGATAGTATTAATGAGCTCGTATAAGGGAAAAGTGATATTATGGTTTGAGTATATAGAAATTTTGGGATTTTTTGTATGTGGAATGAGTTGACTTTTGATAGAATTCATGTTTTCACAAAGACTCTATGATAATTCATGTTTTAAAAGAATACATGATTAATGTATTCACATGTTTGGAATGTGACCAACATGATATATCTTATGATTTATGGGGGATAAATGATGGTATTCACATGATCAATAGATGACATTTCTAGTAATTGTATTGTTTATACTATGAGCTTGGACATAAGTATTTTAGATAAGCCTAAAGATTGGAATGGATTATGTAGAACATAAGTTATTATTGTTTAAGGATAGAACTTTTTTTTGATATTATTGATGGGATGTTATAATAATGTATTTTTAGAAAAAGGGACTACCTCTGGATGGGCGACAACCAGTCGCGTCAGACAAGGTTGTGGGAATCGAACTCACAACCAAAGTGCAACAGGCCTTTATCGCCTACCTCTGGTCTACAGGAAGTCCTTGGTTAGTAGAATCTTGTTTTATTTTTTTAAGTAAGATGATATATGAATTATAAGTCCATTTTGGAACCATATCTGATTACTCTCACCATAGATGGACTTATGTATATATGTTTTTCTAACTTATGTTTGAGATAGATGGAATGACCTATCATTCTATCACTTGATCTGCTAAAACATCGCGAATGACAAATTCAACTTCATTTAATTATAATACAAAGTGGAAATTGTTCATGGAACGACCAACAACAATATTGTACCAAAATCAAGTATGTATTTCTTCTAATTCAAAATTTTCAAATTTAGGGAAATAATATTGAAAACCAAAAATGTTGTCCTAGTACCCTCATATCCAATGAATCAGATGGTACCTTATATCATCACAATTTTATGGCATTGTGACTATTGGATTTTTTTCATAGCCAAGTTCTCTACCACTCTCCATCAGAACATGACCGTTAGATTTCTCTTCCATATCCATATTTTTAACTATGTTCTCCTATGTGGAAACCCAGTGATAAGTTAATTTGGGTAACCAATATATTTCATACTTCACTTATTAAAATTATGTTTTAGTATTCCTTTTTACGATGTGGTTTTATATGAACAAAACTGTCAAGTAGTAAACCATTTATAACCCCGATTAATTTTGAGGGAGAAATTCATTTTAAGGGGAATAGAATGTAACAAACCAAGATTTTATGAGAATTATTATTTTTAATTTCATTGATGTCTTGTGTTTTTTACTACAAAAAATTTATCTTGTGCTATACGAAACACTGTATTATCTAGAAGTATACGCAACACTATTGTTGGCTCGTGTTACACACAATTTCAAGTTCATTTTATAGAAATTATTCTAGGAAACCTTAAGTATAGATTTTTTTAATGTATAAATGAAATAAGTTTTGAATTATGTTATACAAAACACCAAATGGATCTTTCACTACACACATCCCTGGCTTGGCTTTCATTACACACAATTACGACCTTCCTCGATAGCGTGTGTAGTACGCAATACCGGGTTCCACTAAACAACGATATTTGGTTATAATATTATTATAAACTAGAAGTTATGAATATTATAAACTACATTTTCAATTTTATGACATTATAATTCATCTTACAAATTTTATAGAACATGGTATGAGAAAAAAATAAATGTTTTGGTTAAAATAAGGATTTTTTTCAAAAAAATGCAGTTTTACCGCCTTTTGATGGTGCACCCACATTAAATTTAGTTTTTGACATGTTTATAAGTTTAATTTGAAAAAATAAAATTCTTCTTTGGAATCAGGATATAAAATTTTATTTTGTATAAATGTTTCATATTATTCTGATAACATTCATATTTTAATGAATAGTAGAAACACGCTATATTTTAATTAAAAACAACTTTTTTCATCTCAATAATTTATATGGTTAAATTATAATATTGAATGGTTTTAAAGTATAAATATAATATATTTTTACAATTTAATATAATTTATGTCATTACCATGAATTTTACATCGAATTCATAGGTAAAAACATTTCAATCTTTGGCCATGTTTTAACTTTTAAAACCCATTTTCTTAACAACAGGGATTAATTTTAAATTAATTACAACAACTTATATGTTTTGAATTTTGAAATATGGATTCAATATTTGAATTCAGTGGGTCCAAATTATTTCAATAGGTTACTTTATGTTTTTTTGATATTATGAATATTAACTACGGTAAAGTACGAGAAGAATGTTTTTTAACTTATACGGCATGAACGAATTTTTACGGTTTCATAACAACTTATTTCAATGAAGCTTACTCTACAAGATTTTGTGACTATTTTCAAAAAAATCATTTTCTTTTAAAATTTCTTGGCATTTTGTAAAAATAAAATGATTTTGAAGAAGAAAGGATATTTTCATCAAGAATTAATTTCAAGTGTTTTATCAAAACCATTTTCCATATAAGATGACATTATTTCATATGTGTATGTTTCAAGTATAATGTATCTACGATTTACATGGTTTCAATTTTCTTATTATGAAATGATATCCATTTGTTTTATATGGATTATGTTATGATGGGATGATGTTTATGAAACCCATTTTATTCTTTGGGTTATGATGAATGATTTATGTTTATGTTCTGTCACACGTAATAATGATTTCATTATAAGATGGTTGGGACCTATATCTCCCTCCAATGCATTGGGTAAAGATTTATATCTCATGAGATAGACTTGGTTGTAATGGTAAGTTAATAAGGTTTAGTGATACAAGACTGGAACGAGGAGTGAACTCGATTCAGAAAGGGACTTTGTTCAGTGTGATGGTCTTGGAAGCAATGTCTTGGATACTATGGAAATCATATCATGTGATTAATAGATTTCCACAATTACATGTTTTATTCCCATGATATTTTATCATGATTGATGTTCCTTTATGATCTATGCCTAACGCACTACCAAGATTTATTTCATAACTCAATATTTTGATGTTTAAACTTTATGTTCATGTTTTGAAGTTCAAATGTAAATGGTTTTTTTATTTTCTCCATGCATACTCTTACTAAGAATGTGAGCTCACCCTTTATATGTTTTCTTTTTCCCAGGATATAAAAAAAGGTTTTAGTTAAATAAAGTGAAGATCTTTATGGGAGATATTGAATATATTTCACCAAGATTAGAAGACTATGTTCCAAGTTTCCAAAGACACTAAACTATTACGGTCCATTGGTGTCTATTTTTGTTATGTATTATGTATTCCGAAAAAGTAATGTAATGTTTATATAGGTCAAGCTTTGGGTCTCTACATTAGCACCAAAATTTTCACCTCATTTATCTAATTCAAAAGGCAGTGGTTATGTTGTTCAAGATTTTCATTCATTTCATAAAGGCATGTATTCATGGTGCATACATACGAGTAGAGGAGAAATATTCTTCACGAGGTTAAATAATTTTAAAATGAGTGTGGTTTTACCAAGAAAATTAAGGAAAAAACACTTTTTTTTTTACATTTGTTCCGTGAAAATAAAATTAGTGGTGTGAGTATAAAGATGAAAAAATGTTTGAAGTCATACATGAGTAATTGTTTAATGAGTTGACACTCTCACATCACAAACATGTATAATCATACAGATGTATTTTGAGTTAATGTATGATTATTTCTCTATTAAATATAGTTCATGTTGGGAATAATAGAATCAAAAACATATTTAAAATACAATCTTTCTTTATTTATGGAGTATTTCAAGGGTGTTAGACAATGGGTCTTAAGGAAACTAAGGAGGAAGTATTTTTAGGATAGAATGATGAACCTTGGGTGAATCAATGCCTATAAATAGATAGGGTTCAGAGTATTATTGGAAAACCCAATACTATAACCTAGATCCTACACCTACATGGGGGATAATGACTTTTAATATTTGTTACCTTCTACTACTACTTCGGTACTATTCATTATTTTCAAACTCCCTCACGATAGGAAAGTTGGGTAAGTTCTTTTTTAACAAGTGATGTAATCAGGTGGGAGTGTATTAGTGAAATAATATTTTAATTTTAATCCATGAGTGAGTTTATTATTCATAATTAAATCTAAATATCACCCATATTTTATATCATGTCCATTTCTGTTTGAATTTCAAATGTACTTCTAAATGAACAACTAGTCATATTCACTTTTTCATATCCTTTTCATGATTAATGGTAATTAATATTAAATACGGTATTTAGATACCCATCTAATTAATAACCATATGTAATTGACTATATAAATTCGCAAATTATTAAGGTATATAGGAAGTAAGAACTCTAAGAATTTCATTAGTCCCAACTCTAATAAAACACAAGGCTAATTAATTGAACACTTCACTTTTCTAGAACACAAATATAAAATTAATAAATGTGGACTGTTTGCTGAACTGAAATTTCAATACTTACTTTATATTTTATCTCATTAAAATTTTAATTCACATAATATTCATAATGCTTACTAAAACAGTCTCATTGGTTTTACCTCAAACATTTCATTTACAACACACATTTTGTTAGAAGTAGATAATTTGAGTTTACATTATAGTATTCCAAATCTGATACCTCATTAGAATTAAGGATTCTCTTCAGTTCCTATCCGAACTAGTATAAAGTGTTTTTTAATTAATATTTTCCTTTTATTTAGGATTTTTATCAAGTATAGGATTAAAGATGATGGTTTTAAAGTCTCTGTAACTAAATATTTTATATAATTATTATCTTGATTTATATTCATTTAATAAATAATATTATTACATTTTCTCCCTTAAAAATTATAACACCTTATAACTATATCTTTTTCATCAGTGATTCAAGATCCATATATCATTATGAATTAAACTAATTAATATCATAAATAAATCATGAATATTTTTGGTATACAATAATTCTAAACATATCATATATCACTCTTGGATTGTTGAGTGGATATCTCTCTATACTAATCCATCATATGGATTGACTAAAAATTATTCATATGTTATCCTATAATTATTGTTTTCCTAGCTAATTTTAACCCAAATAATATTCCAAATATGTGTAACTTAACTATTATGGTCACTACATTACTTTATTACCTTACTCAAGATAATTCAAGGGCATCCTACATTTGTATAACCAACTTGACTGAATTGTTGTGGGATTGAAAAGGTCTTACATTGGAAGGAATATGATTCATTGTATTTTTCAAAGGTGATTTAATATCTCCATATTATATCATGTGATTCCCTTTACTTGTATTCATGATTCTACGAATTTTGTTTTTAATCATATTAATTCTATAAAATTATTATGCTCAAACCATATTGATGTGTAATAATTTACATGTGATACCCCAAACCCATGATCTCAAACATGAATCTAAAACAATCTTACTTAAAAACATGATTTGATAGTATCCCCAAAATACAGGATATAACAAAACCTAATTACAAAATCAAAATAATTATTTCATCACCTATAACTAGAGGATCATTTCAGTTTTGTATCTTTATAAAATTTGGAGAAAAATAAACTAAACAATCCCATGTTATTTATACCAAATAGACAATATTCCCATTATATTTGAATTAAATTAATTCCTAAAAAGTAATCAAAATATATGAAAAATTATTTCACATGAGTTCACCTTTTAAATATCTCATATGTAATACTTTTCTCTAAAACCTATGGAAATATAAACCTAATAATGGCTAAGCATAAATGCTCCATAATGGAATCATATAACTGAAGAATTAATATCATAAACATTATGGAATGAATTGGTAAACATAATAAATAAATAATAAACATGAAACTAAAATCATTCTATATCCATAATAATTAATGAAAACATAGATATCAATAATAAAGATCTCATACAAGAGTAATTCATAATTTTGGACATCAAACCCTATTGTGATGTTCTTGTGCAAAGACACAATACTTTTCCTTGGAAAAATATTGAAGATATGTTGATAAAATGGGTAGGAATATACCACCAAACCTTTTTTATCATGAAACATGTTCATGTATCAAGTTGATTTATAATTTTAATCCCTATACACCACATGATTAGTTCCAACCCATACACTATAATATTTATCAAGACATTTCATACCATTACCTTAAAATTATATTACTAAATAAAATTTTGTTATTCATACAATGAAGAATTAATAATATCAATTAATGATCAAACTACATTGGTAGTCAATAATCATAAAGAATATCTATACTTTTTCCAATTTCAATTAAATTAATAAAATGATATAACTCGTTCATTGAAGGATGTTGTATAGTCAAACATTATATATTTTTCTTGTGGTTATTTAGTAAATTTTTTATAACTCCTTATATATATTTCCCATGCTAGAAAGAGTCATAAAATAGTTTCAAAATATATATAATATCAACATTTTTATGGAAATAGTTTTAATATAAGAAATATAATTCTAAATATAACCATGATGAGTGTAACATCCCTAACCCAAGATCCTCTAAACTGATACCCCCCTCCTTGTCGCCACATGACCATAGGTGAACCTCCCCATACACAAAAGGATACTGACTAGTAGAAAGGGTCTAATGAAACATGTGGGGAGAGTATTCCCTCTTTTTTAGAGTGATACACATTATATAAAAACAAAATAATGGAATATATTATCAATAGAAATGCATTACTAATTGTTCCAAATACATGGTACAATTCCAGAACCAAACAATAAATATTCCATGTCATGCAATATTTTCCCAAGTGTAAAGGAAACACAAAATGTAACAAATAGAAAAATAAACAATATGGGTCCTAAATCCATGTATGGAACCCTAATCTATAAAAATATCTGGCCCAACTCTAACATATTGAAAACAAACTTTACCCCTTTCCTAATCTGTAATAATAAAATCGACTCAGGTAACCAATGGAATTCTGAGTTAGGTCTGAGTACAAATTAGTAGGCCACCACCAATTGTTTTTACAAAATATACTGTCTAAATGATATTTTATTCATGTACTAAATAAATAAAAGGATGGGAAAAAAGATAATTCATGTATAGTTAGTTAAAAATATTTTATTAAACCATTTCCATCATTTGTTCCATGGGTTAATTTTTTTATCAATTTTATAGTGGTCTAATCCAATATACTACAATTAATAAGGGGAAACTTAAGTTCTATATCATACTCGGGAAACCATTTCACAATTAGTTTTTTCCCACTAACATTGGAGCCTTAGTTTAGGTACTCTCAACCAATGAAAATGTTAGGTGTTTAGATCCTTATGTTGACACCATAACCCATTCAAATACATACCTTGTATCCTCAATCTAGGTAATATCGACAAAAGAATTTATTATGGAAATAAATTCTCATTCTAACTCCTTAACACATTCATTATTGGAGGATTTTAAAGAAAATTTGAAACTATTCCAATGGGATTTTAACCTCAAGTCAATACCCCACATACCACTATTCCATGTGCACATGCTTCTTTAACCAGTTTCTATATATAAAAATTCCCAAACCATACTCATTGAATAGACATAAGATTCACAGTTCATAGCTCATTCAATACATAAAACATATTTATGACTTAACCCATTATCACATTTTCCATCTCATATCCTATCTCATTTAACATATTCCTCATTAACATACCTTAACACATTTACATATTTCTATTAGAACCCCTAATTCAATTATCCAATTCAGATTAACTCATTTAACCCATTCAAAGTATTCCAAAAAACCCCTTATTCCATGTTAATGACTAGAAAATATATATATCAGCGCCTTTTCATATTTCAAGCTAACATTTCAAATTTTTTGTCATATGATTTATATCATCACCAATTAAATCAATTCTTATTGTTACAATTTATAAAAGTTTGGGATGAAGAAACACCCCATGGGTGGACCTATAACTAGTCTAATCAACATCATTGCATCCCATAGGGATTCATGGGGGGTTTAATACATTATTTAGACAACCAATTAAAAAATATTGATTAAGGAATTAAATTCCCATTAGGAAGGAACCATATTGCAACCACATATACATAACCTAAATTTCAATACTACTGGATAAACCATGTAGACCACCAACCCCAATTCTGAAGGCGCATGCTCACTTAACTGTAGCCTTTTTTTCATATTTGAACACCCTTTGAGGGCCCAATCTAATATCTACTAAAAAATTATGTTTTCAGAATTAAGAAGAATAATAATTTCAACAGAATCCCTAATCCATAAAAATAATGTGACGAATGTGGGGTGTTAGAATAACCCAGAGCTTAAATTCTCAACCAAGAACGCTTCAAATGACATAGAAATGAGGGATAACGATCCTTGAGAGGACATGGACTATTTGATTTGTTACTACTATATTTAGGGGAAAAATGAGGATGAAAAATTTGGAAAGGGGTTTATAAATACTAAGGGGGTAATTAAAAATACCCACTTCTGAAGGGCACAAGCTTGGGTCGCACGGTTGGCCAAACGATGTGCCAACTGTGCACTGCCCTTTATCTAAGAGGGGTCTAGGTCACACGATTAACTTTGGATCTCACATTGTTTGAATAAACATGCAATGACATTTCAGGATGGCTCTATCAATGTCGAAATTTTTTTTCCTTCCCCCTTGAATAGCTTTCATTAAACAGTGCACCCCACCTCGAGACAAGCATAGTTAGGTTTCACTGTTACAACTTACTATGCACCAACCTTGCAACATTCACTATATGGCCTCATACTCCCTTATTTCATGTCTCAAACCCTTAGAACACCCTTAATCCTCTGTATACATGCAGTAAACATTCATTTAACATAAAATAAAGAGACATAAGTCAAAACATAAACAATTTCATACCATAAGGATGTCCATGATCTTATAACTTCCCCAACTTATAATGGATCATCATAGATCCACAACTGCAAGCATCATTGTGTATCCAAAGTAAAAAATATCGGTCCCATGGGCCCACAAATGTCTCTCTCTCCCTAGTTTCCTCCATAAAGATACCACACTTCAACAACATTCATATTAATGACACAAAATTACCTCGCAAAACATTATCATTGTGATCTAATGTTATAAACTTGATCATCCTATATGGATGCACCAATCTCTGACCCAACATCAACAAATAAGACCATATAAGGAATCAAAGGCAACATTTCCTAAATCCTGAAATAAGTTATTATACCATCTTGGAAGAGTCAATCGGTACTCTACTACTCTGATCCTCTCTATGGGACATGCACCATATCATTTGTTAGGATCTTACCCCCTTTTTAAATTCCAACATGACAAAAACTCAGCATCACCCAATGATCATACAATTTTCTAACAACATTTACTAAACAACATAGGTCTTAAAAACAATGATCAACTACCTCGACCCACATCCAAATACTCAAAAGGAAATTCAAGAAAATCCTTTACCCCAGTTCACTATACTGGTCACATTCCAAGTAAACACTCATCACCAAAACCAAAACACTAATATGGTACTTTACCAAGGCCATCAAACCCAAAACATGAGTAACATCATCTGCACCAGTCACTTTCCCACTATGGTGCTCCGCAACAAATGTTTTAGATCACCACCATTATCTTCTGGTGTTGAGAATATCCATCATCGAAAAACCCACTAGGACCCCACATCAACTTTCACAACATACGCATTATGTTTTCCTACTAACCTCACCCAACAACCATGAGGAATATAGCCAACATTAGATTCAATCCTTGTTTACCAAAATTAAATAGAATGGAATTTCATCCACTATACATTGTAGACCAAGAATAACATTACTTATCGCAATCCAACCCTCCTTTAAAAAATTAAATTTTAATAAAACATAAAATTGGAGGTTGATTACAACTCACCCTATCCATTTCATTAAACATACCATGTCAGACCACCCCTGACAGGCTTTCCCCAAAACTCTATCATCCACTGTTGACGTGATGACCCCTTCATCTTTCCATGGTGCATTCTCACTTATGAAATACTGTAATTATTTGATGCACCATATGTACACATTCCCCGACATCATATAACACTACACTATCAAGGCTCCCACTACATTCCTAGTCGTCATTAGGCTCCACCACACCCATTATCATTATTAAAACCAGAACATTTGTCATTCCCGCATTGATTATAGATTATTAAGGTCTTCCTCAAAACATAATTACATTATATAATTGAAATTATCATTCGAACACATCCACTATAGGTATTTAATAATTCACCACTTTTGTAACTCCTTCTAAATGATTTTGATCTATTCCTGATTGACCCAACTTGGAATGAGCAGCTCCACTATTAGAATGAAATAATATCACATGAACCGTGTTCCTTCACATTTAAATAAATTCCATGGTCACCCAAATACACCTACATGAGTCCATGATGTACGTTCGATGAGATTAAAGCATTAAACCTTCATATCCAAAATCTATTGACATTTCCTATCACAAAAATCAATGAATCTAACACTAGCATATTAGATTCCTTTTAAGAACACCCAGATAATGAATCCAATCTTTGGCTTGATCAGCCACCACATCCAAGTCCCACCTGTAATTTCCTATGGAATCCAAAAACATCCCTCATAGGTATCTCATTGGTATCCGGATGTCACAATATTCACTCCATAGTTAGGTCTACACATCCATGACTGATATACCACTCCCCACATTATGAGTTTCATTATCAGTACATTACTCAAGAAATTTTAACATGCATGGATCATGCTTCGATCACATGTTAATTCCCAAAACATGGATGTGGTAGTCTAGTTTTTCACTAGAATTAAAAAGAATATCAACATCTACCCCTTTATGGCTTCTGAGAATATGACACAAAGAATATTTCGACATATAGTCCATCCTGAGGACCTCGATTGTGTCGGTCGATGGTGTAATTCCCACCATCCATCTCCATATATTCCATTATGTGATCTTCATCACAATGAGGCCCCATATCCAACCAAAATATGTTCAGTTAGGTAGCCATAAATCTATTTATATGTTAGTATATCCATGAAAATATCAAGATATTTGGCATCATCATTACTAACTTGTAGTATACTAAGTAGTTATCGATGAATACCACTACAAGTTATACATTCTTGATGTCACCTCTACTATGGGGAAACCTTTAACTAGGGATGATATCAGGCTTTTATTCCAATCAGCATCCCATTAAATCTCATACACCACAACCAATCCAAGAGGTTCTTGGAAACCAAAGCATGCCACTCTGTCAAGACAATCTACCCAGAAGATGTGATCCAACACATCCTATGGTGCTACTTCTTCCATACCTCTTTGTTTCTTCTCACATGACCACAACGTTTTGAAATAGAAGCAAAATGATTCCTTGAAATAATAAAAACCCAATGGTAACTTTTGTAACCATGTTTCCCACCTTAGATTCCCAAAAAATGATATGTGCTTATCCTGGTCCACTAATTCACCCATCGCAAACAGAATCATGACTTTAGAACACGTTCCCACCCCTGGAACTCTTTAGACCCCTTAAGGTATCACACTTTCCTACAGTCACACACTAAACATGACTCTATAATTCATTATTTATACATATACAGGTAAAAATATCTTCTTACATAACTAACTATTCCACATGTTCCCTCAACGAAATAAGACCTAATCCATTCTCAACATTCCCACCAAACAACCCATAATTTCATAACACAATACAAACCATGTGACCACCCCTAAACTCGATTGTATCTCTAATATCTAAAGTGTCCATCCATTCCATAGTCATCCTTGTCTCATCCACAAAATTTGACACAATTCCTTCATCAAACATTTTCAACACGACTGCGTCAAGTAATCTAATCGATGTGACCATAGAAACCAACCATGCATCCATCCACAAGTATATAAGTGCTTATTTTAAAAAGAAACTATGGAACAACCATAAAATTTACTAAAACATAATTGTTATTTTTGTTCACTGATCCCATCACCGAAGCATCCCCCGTTCTTCACATCCCATGGCACATGCAACACTAGGGTAACTTCCCTCGAGGTCACCCTCAATTATGAAAATACTTTCCACTCATATCCACAACATAAGTTTCATATAAATAACTATTTCCTTTATCACATCACCGAATATGAAAAATCCACTCTGGGCATCACTTCCCATTCCCCACTATCATAGTCCAAATCATCCCTTAGTGCAATACTTACCCAAAAAAAACTAATGTTCAAATGAGCCCTATCATGGGTCATCCTTGAAGGACACACAAAAAAATTTCTCCAAAATGGACTCACATCCATAAACGGTCACTAGTTCTACCTCTTGGTCATACACATTAAGCCTCAGTGAGCCACTTCCCATGGAGGAATGTTTACCCTCATACTAAAACACTCTACATCTAATTTTCCAATTAACCAGTTACCCTGGGTTCCACACCCATAACAACACATCTACTACCAGAGGTAGTAACATCCAAGACTCCCACGCTTAGGTTAAGACATAAAATAGACATGATTACAACCAACAAGATTAGAACATTCACATTATCAGAAAAAACCTAAAACCCTTAGGGTCACAACCCTACTGAGAGAATAATAAGGAACACCCATGTATCCCACACATCAAAACTCTCCACGGTCTCTAAATTAAGGCACCTCATTGTACATTCCACCCATACATAGGGTATAATAACAACATTATGGATACTCACTCCCACATACCTTCACATCCAATTCAGCTGCATGCGTGGAACTATGGTCCACCATCCCCATCCAATGTTGGAGGGGTTCCAACTAAAAACCTCAAGTAAAATTTAACATACTCGGTGAAACTAGTTATGGGTCCCACTCCATTATCTTCATAATATACGATACCTTCTGATAGAACTATTCATCCACTATATTACCCTAGAGCAACAGGGTTTCCATCACCAATATAGGATCATCATTTTTAGAAATTTTCTCATTTTAACCAACTGAAACACGTCGTTGTGGTGTAATTTCAATACAATAAGAAACACACACATTAGAACACCTAACATAAAACATTGATAGTTTTTACAAAATAAGGAACTCCAATATTCCTAAACATCCCATTTTGTATACATTATCCCATTGGATAACATTAAATCTCTATCACCACCCAAAACAATCAATACCAAAGCCATGGTCAACCTAGGTAAACAAACTCACATAGTCACAACCATTCATTAGGCACCCTTTTCAACCACTCCCACTTTTACAATGCATGTTTCTTTTCATTAGGCACCTTTTTCTCTCTATAAATTTCTATAAGCCAAAAATTTAATCGATTTATAAATTTTCATTAATAAATATTATTTAACTATTCTTTTATATTATTTCCATTTACTCATATTCAACAAATTTATTAGAAACCACTCTTTTTCAGAACAAATCAATAAAATGAAATTCATTTTGTCCCTCATGTCCTACACACCTTCCCCTCGTGTGCCAACCATGATGCATGCTACCTATATCTCTAGGTGGCTAAAATGATTCATGAATACACAATCTCATACCATTTCATCCATATGAAAAATATCATAACATAGTCACATCACTGAACAATTAGCCACCCAATGGTGTTGTATCATTCAACTACAACAACATGCATTATAAAAAATAATCCCACCATGGGTACATGGGTTTTCCCTTATACATGGGTTAGATACTCCCATGTGAGAGTACATTTCCAAGGCCTTTCACAACTTATCTTTCCATCTACCATTCGAAAATAGAAAGACAACATAAAATAAACTAGCTCTAACACAACTTTGTAATGTCCCAGAATAGGGAACCACTAACACGGTGCCCCGATCCTAGTCACCACATGACTTTAGGCACCCCTCCCAGTATTCCAAAGGCTACCGGTAATAATTTAGGGTCTAATGGAGCTTATAGGTAGAATATATCATATTTATCATAGTTATCCACTATAAATAAAAACAAAATTAGGGAAACTATAAATAATAAACAATAATTACCAATCATTTCCTATACTAGTTACAAGTCCATAACAAAAAAATAAATATTCCTTGTCATTTAAAATTTTTCCATGTGTAAAGGACAACAAAAATGTAATAAATAGTAAAATCCTCAAAATTGATCTTGAATTAATGTTCAAATCCATTATACATTTAGAAATCCAATTCCCAACTCGACCATCTATCATATGTCCTTTTTCCAAGTCATTAATTACATACATAAAATCTGTTCGAGTACCCAATGATGACTAGAGCAGCGTGTGAGTAAAACTAGGTAGTTCACCACCAGTGGTGTCTAAAAAATATCCAACCTTATAGATAGTGAATGTGTGTAACATAATAAAACAAGATATAGAAATGATATGTTGGGTTCCATTAATTAATAAATTCACATAAAATAATTCATTATTTGTTCCAAGGGTAAGGCATTTTAATCAATTACACTATGGACTATGTCGGTCAACAACTATGAAAAATGAAAAAGTCGGGTGTCATATATCACTTACGAGACTATTTCATAATCAATCTCATTCCACTTACCTTGTAGCCTTAGTCCATGTTGTCTTAACCAATGAAACTATTAAGGGAATAGAGCCTTAGTTCAACTCCCTAACCTGTAATGAAACATACCTCAGAGTTTCAGTACTCGTTGTCTCAAAAAATGAAATTGTTAGGGTCATAGAGCCTTAGTCTAACTCCCCAACCCATGAATTCACTAGGGGTGTTTTAGATACTAATTCTAGCCATATCAATGGTTGTAGAACCTCAATTCAATACCTCAACATACCACTAAGCCATGTACACATGCTTCCTTGAAAAGTTTTCTTATGTACCATTTCAAAAACCATAATCAATGAATATAAACACAATTTGAAATTCACAGTTCATTCAAAAAATAAAACATCTTTACACGTAACCAGATTAGCCAATATTCATCTCAAATACAAAATCATTTAACATATTCTTCATTCACATACCTTAATTTATTTAAATATTTCCATTACAGCCCATAAGTAAAAAAAAACCCATTCACTTTAATTAATTTAACCTGTTCACATTATTCCAAGAAACATATTATTCCATGTTAGAAACTATACACAACTACCATTAGTGCCTTTTCATATTTACACCTAACATTTCAACCTCTTAATCATGGTATCTACATCATCACAAAATAAATCTATGCTTATCATTACAACTTCCCCATGTTTAGAATAACATGAAAACCCATGGGTGGCCCTATAACCAGTCTAATAAAACTCAGTAAATCCCACAGGGAGTTATAAGGGGTTAAATTAATCTTTTATCTAACCAATTTACCAAATCGTGATTAATGAATCAAATGCAAAATAAGAAGGTACCATGGCACAACAACAAACACATAAGTTAAATTTCATGACTATGGGATATAACTCGTAGACCACGTACCACAATTCCAAAGGTGAACTCTTTATTAACCATAGACTTTAATTAAGATTCAAACATCCTTTAATGATCTAACCTATGATCCGATGTAAAAAAGTAGTTTTTCGGGATTCGGTAGAAGATGAGAAACTACACAATCCCTAATCCAAAAAATAGAATAAATAGTGGTGTTAGACTCACCCGAAGCATTGATTTGCAAACAACAGTGATCTAAAAACCATAAATATTATGGAGAACAATCATTGGGAGGTATTTGGAGATTTGGATCGTCACTCTTATTTCTGGAGGACAAATGAAGAAGAAAAACCGGGAAAGGGGTTCCTAAATTTTGAGGGGTGTGGTAAAAACATAATTTTTATGGGGCGCATGGTTTGGCTTCATCGTTGGCCAAACCATGTGCCAACTGTGCACCAGCCTCTATCCAAGATGGGGCTTGGTCGTACTACTACCTAGGGATTCTGCACAGTTTGACAAGCCATGCAATGACCATGAATGATGGATATATATAAGTATTCTTGGTTTCTCTTTCCCCTTTGTATAGTTTTTTAAACCATGCACCCCACCTCCATGAAAGTAGGATTAGGGCCCATAGTTACTACTAACCATGCGCTAAACATGCAACATGAACTAGATGGCCTCATACTCCCTTCATTCATGTCGTGAACCCCCAAAACACCCCTGATCCACTACATACATTTGATAAAAATTCGTTTAACCAAAAATAATTATGCTTAATCCAAAACAAAAACAATAACATACCTTCAGGATGTTTGTAATATCATAGTGGGTGTTTATTAAAAATGATTCTCATTTCTCATGGAAGTAGAATCATGAATCTAGAAATTATAGCGAAGAGAAATTACACATTGTGTATTCCAATTATATGATGTGAATTTTTCTAGATGATATTTTTTGAAGAGTACGCCATAAATCATGATGCCTTCTCATGGAATGAAATTTTAGATATTATAGAACATGAAAGTCGGTTAAAATTCATTTAATTTTTCATGAAATAAAAAGAAATTATATGAAGTCAAGGGTTGATGATATTTCCTAAAAAAATAATACCTCGTCCGCAGATTCAAAGACTTCTAGAACCAGATGGAGCAATGCAACATCGATGGATGACATCAAATGGTGGATTGACAATCTAGAGCCCTATTTCGTTGTTGTTATTCATCTCCATTATTCCTCAGATATCCATTCTACTTGTACTAATCATTCCTAGAATGAGGGAGTAGTTTATTTTATTTCTAGTGATGTGCTTGTAGGGGGATGTGCTATTATGGATTCTTTCTATATTTCATTCATTATCTTGAACTACATTAAATCACTTTATAATTCATCTTCCTTTCATATTGTGTGACCATTGTATTCATTATGAGGATTATTATTTCATTTCATCAATAAATTTCCCTATTTTTTCAATTGTCTTTATGAAATATTGGTTAATTATGTTTAAAAAAGGTTTTGGGTGTCCTATCCCTATGATTGAACCAAATTGATGCTCATTCCCATGGTGAAATCATAGGATTAGGGTAGGACACGAAGGCCAAGGATCCATGCTGGACTACTTCCAACACTAAACCTGAATAAATCCATTATATATTGAATCCCTAGCACATGAACCTAAAAACCATTGAACCTAGCATGTCATATCTCTTTATTAAAACCCAATATTTCCTTCAATTTTTTTCTATTTCTATAAAAATAAAAAATTGACATTTTAATTTATTTTATTATTTTAGAACATACCGTCCATCCATTGGGGATCGATACTCGGAATTTATTGAGACTAAATTTTAGTTAGGATGTTTTAGTTTTATGAATTATTAAACCTTTCTATCCCTCTAGTAATTAATGACACCTGGCAGGTTGTCATTCGTAGAAATGCATCATAAGTGTTTCCATTTCTCAAAGAATGAGAGGGAAGGAAGGTAAACAATATTTTGAAATATAAAAATACAATTTATATTACCAAAATAATATTTATTTGTCTATTATATATTTTTTATCAAACATGAATGGAAATGTTAAAAATTGGAAGGGGTCACTTTGAGGTGGTGTTAGTTCGTTCAACACACTAACGACTCTATTGTTTTTCTTAGTCAAATGAGAGGAGTAAATAATGGTTATTAAATAAATATAATGTTAAATAATTATAATGATTGTACAAATTTTATTATATTTTTATGAATATTTGATATTTACAAGAGAAAGATTAAGGAGAACAACTTAATAAGGATATTATACTCACATTTGAGACTTGATCTTTCCCTAGAAAACTCCTTGGAATTGAAGGGATTTGGCTGACTTAGTGTGACCATGGAATTAATAGAGTGTGAGTAACTTATATAGAGGTTGTTTTAGTATTGTTTGAAGTAAAACTAAAATTTGAGGTGCATGTTTGAAAGGGATTAAGTGGCTGTTTTTTATAAGAGTGGAAAGGGGAACTTTTGGAAACATTCTTCATATTCCAAAAATTCAATGACACCATTCTAAGAGAAAAGGATCATCCTTTTATAAATAATTGATTTTGGGGTGTATTTGAGTATATCAAAAATGAACTAAATATTTACACATGTGTTTTAGAAATTTTATATTGTTTTTTATTATATTTTTACATTTCACTCTTAAATTTAAATTAGGCAACTAATTAGTAATTAAGTGTATGTTTTATTAAAATTAAAATATAACAGATATAAAAAATTAAATTTTAAATAACTGAATATAATATCTATTTAATAAAATTAAATTTATAAGATATATAAAATTACTATGTAAACCAAAATATATAATTTTTTGAAAATCTATTTGAGTAGAAAAATGACATTTTGGCAATTTTGGATTCTTAATCTTATTTTGTATCAATTAAAAATTAAATGAGAGTTAATATATCTATTTATGTGTTTTTATATCATATTGGAATAATTATTTAAAGTATATCAATATTATTTAGTTTTTATAAATCTAATGATATTAATAAATTAGTAGTTTTAAAATAATTGTTCCACCATTATCGTTGTAAACAGCATTAATCTGAAAAATTTAAATTTTATACCAAATAAATGAAATTGCACATAATAAATAATATAAGAATTATTATCTAAAATAGTTTAAATATTTTATTAAATTAACATACTATGTGTAGGGAAATTGATATTATTGTTAGTGCGTGTAACGTGTAAAACCCCATTTTAAGATAAGTGTATTTTTAATGATAATGATTATGTATAGAAAACAATTACCAATTTTATTAATGATAAAGATATATAGAATATTATAGTGTTCTAAATAAGGGTTATACAACATTAAAATAAATTGAAAACCTAATTTCCCCTTGAAAAATTTTAATTAATGAAAAAATGATAAATAGTTTTCTTAAAATATCTCTTGATTTACTAAAATAATTATCATGGGTTTCATAAATTGATAATTACATTTAAATTATTTATTTTATGTCATAAATATATATTAAACATATAAAAAATCCTTCAAAAATTTATATTTTGGGTAAAAGTTAAGTTATTATAAAACCCATTATTTTTTTCAATTCATTTAAAAATTTATTATTTTTTAGAAATTTAAAAAATAAACCACAAACTAATATTTTTCTAAGGAATTAAAAAATTAATTTCAATTTACCAACTCTAAATTATAAATTTTTATATTATCATTTTTAAAATAAAATATATAATATAAATAATGAGGTTGTTATTTAAAATATCTCTTTCAATATTAACTCTTATTACTTATTTTCCTTATAAAAGCAATAAATATCCATAGTCTATCCTCTTATTAGTTAATATATATTTATTAACAATTTCTTATTAATATGTTTTTTTCTATATTGGGTGTACCATGTGAAATATGTTAAAGAGTACATTGACTTATTTAATGGTAATAATATATTAAAATCTCGGGGTGTAACACCACGCAACCCATAACTTGTGTTACTAAACCAAATTAAAATCCCAATATATTAATTAAAATATAAATTCGTACCATTCATAAGTTATATGAAAAAATTTCATTTAAATTATTATAATCCTAATAAATCAATAATCCTCAAAAGTGTAATCTTGGATAGATAGATACCCATCCCAACATTTCAAGGCATAGAATAAGCATCCTGGCTAGTGCGATGTCCATCCAAAAGTCCCACTCCTCATGGTTAATTTACTAAATGAAGACCTAAATTCAATCTTAATTTCAAAACATAATATGTATAAAATACAATGAATCTTTAAATTCATGCTCGCAACCCAATACAAGCCATATTCATGGTAGAAGAAAACTAAATCAATTATCGTATCTAGCATACAAATCCTTAAATATTTGTAAGAAAATTCATATAATTTGATTAAAATGTTACATTAAGAATACATAGAATAGAAATACAACAATTATACTCAATATTAAGTTATATAATGAAATAAATAAATGAATTATTTAGATATTTTAATATGAGATAAAAAATTTATATAAATTATTAATAAATCATGAAATTATAAACACTTTATACTTTATCCATTCATTATGGATATTTATTAATTAAATAAGTATAAAAACATTATATTTATTTATAATAAAAAATCCATCTTGTTATTTTATTATAAGGAATTTATTTTTGTAATATGATATTAAATGGTCTATAAAAATTTTAAATTGAAATTTTATTATGTAAAAAAATTATATAATCTAAATATAAAAAAATCAATACTTTCTAAACCTTGATCATAAGAATATGAAAAACGATTTTATATGGTCTAAATAATATCTCAACTAAGGCCTTTTAATTTTAATAATTAAAATTATATTTTATGATTAATTCATTAATTATATATAAACCGTTTTATATTTTTTTCATATTTTTCCACTTATAAAAACTTTTATAAATTACACATATAATTTATATATAAACATTTCATATTCAAATTATAATTCAAGAAAAATAAATTTAAAAAAATATTTAATATTATAATTTAAAATTATGGGATATTTATTTGGTCAATGTTTCATAAACATTTAATAATTATTTATAAACCTTTTTTAAATAAATAATTTTTTTAAAAAATATAAATTAGATAAATTCTTAAAAATAATTTTTTCTATTATTTATAAACATTTTATACACCATATAATTTTATATATATTGGAAACATAGGAAAACAAAATTTCCCTATATATATTATTTTTTTATATTTTTATCATTATCTGAGAAATACATATATTGGTAAACCACAAGAGTGAGTGTGAATTTTATTTTATTAAAAAATGTAATTTTTTAGCCAAATAATTTTTAAGATAATAAAAATTGAAAACATAATATTAACCGAAAAATAAACATAAAAATATTAATGAATCATATATTTAGAATTTTGGAACTTAAAAAACATTAAAAAACTCCATAGTATTATAGAAATAAAATGGAAATACTTAGTTTTTTAAAAACATTATTTAAGGATTACAATAATAAGTCTCTAAAAGAATATTATTAAAATGTATCACTTTTATACCAATGTGAATGGAGGATCGAAAACCTAATCTAATTTATCCACTTTAAATAACTTGAATATTCTCAACTTCAAACAAATTGGTAAGTATCTCTTTCTTCTTATCCTTTGAATACATAAACTTTAAACCACCCAAAGTTATCTCTATATTCTACACAGAGAAACCATCAATCAACATGATCAATAGTATACAAATTCCACACACTATAATCTCATGACCACAAAGATTTTAAATTCTTTTTCCTTAATGTATCCCTAAATAAAAAAGGATTGTAAAAAACAAATAAAATTGATAAATTCTAATATATTTACAATAAAAATAGATCTATTCAAACTCTTATAAAAATAAATATAAAGATAAATTTATTTTATTTACAACACAAACTCATACATTAAATATATTTTTATACACTTCTTCATAAGAAAAAATACTACAAATTTATGTTAATAGATTTTCACCCTTCACACCAAAAAAACTAAACAAATCATTAAATTTAATAAAATAACAACAAAAGAGTATATTAATTTTCAAAACATAGAATATAATGTTTCATTTAACCCAAAAATCTCTCCCTTTTAAAAATTTATGAAGCACACAATAAATTTTATGTTTCAATAAAACATCTTGAATTCAATGAAATAGAAAATAACATTTCATGATACTTCAAATTACATTTCATCGCACCCCCATTCCAATTTTAAAAGAAATAAACTTATTTTTTGCATTATATTATCCTTATAATTTCTAAAATCTCATCATTACCATATACAAAATTTCATCATTATCATTTCCCAAATATGTCCCCATTTTATATTATTAAAAAATCCCAATTTTTTTAGAAAAATAAATAATTCAAGATAAAATATTGAAAAGAATTTAATAAAATAAAAATAATAATTCCCCCTGGGTAAATATATAGAAATTAAATATCTATTAAACTAATTCTTATATTAAAATTTTTTACCAATTGAAATTTTAAGGGTGTTTTATAAAATAAAATAACCTTTCTCTTTATTTTTTTAATATAAATAAAATGATTATTCATTAAAGATGTCCAAAGAAACAAAAATGAAAAACGTAATTCATGAATTAAATCAATAAATAGATACCAGCTAAGTTGGGAAATTATCAATGAAATTTAAAGATTACATCCATATGAAATTAAAATCCTTAGAAATTAATAATTTAATATTTTTCTAAGCTTTTTAGATCATGTGCTTCAACATTTTAATATGTTTCTTTTGTTCCAAAAACTTTACTTCACTAGCTTCAATAATTTGTTTCCACTCATGAAAATTATTTATTCTGAATTCTAACATAATTATTTTACTCTTCAATGAATTTACAAGGTTTATAAAACTTTTATCCTTTATCTGGGAAATTATCTTTAAGCACATATAACTGTTTTAAAGGAACTAAAAACATCCATGAAAAGGTGAAACATAATTATCAAGAGTCTGAACATAATTATAAACAAAACATAGTTATTTATAAAATCCTTTCATATTAATAAAATAATTATGGAAATATTATTCTCAAACTTCCTATCATCTCTAAAACTGATTCAACAAACTATTTTTTCAAACATTAGTTTTGAAAAAATATTATACGATCTTGAATAATGTAAACATTTTCATCTATGTTTATCAATGTTGTTATCATAAAATAAAAATTTCTCAAAAACGTAGATTGATAATTAAATTTCTCCTTAATTTTTTGAGACTTAGTACAGGTAGATGAATCTAAGGAACTATTGGATTTATAATTTCTTTCCTCAAATAAAATTGGTTGATGTTTTGAATAATTATTTATCATTTTAGTGACATTAAAAAAAATTATTTGATCATAAAATTATTCAACATTGATTCCATTCTCATCACATTATTGTCGTGATATTTTCTTCTTTCTCTCATCACTACTAGATGAGTTATATCTCAAACATGAATATCTTTTTTCTTCCAATGAAGTTATTTATTTTGAATACATGGAGGGAATTAAAGTAAAATATTCTAATTTATAAACAATATAATCATTTGGTGATGAATATTTTTTATCTTCTCTCTTAACCTATTTCTTATTATCATTAAATTCTATAAGAGAAACTTCCAAAACAATAGTAGTAGAAATATTAAGACATGTTCATCAAATAGATTTTTAATTTTAGAAGATTTTGGTGTGGTGACATATTAACCAATTTATTTCCCTTCACCAACCCTAATATGAGGTGGATAGAGTGATGATTCCACCCCATGAACTTCCCATGGTGTTGTCTCTTTCCCTTTTATATCGAATTACTTCTTCTTTTTAACAGTTCACTCTAAAAAATAATTTCACAGATTGAGATAGATGGAAGGATACCTCTGAACACGTTATATTTATTCATCTTCAATGAATATCACTTTTTTATTTTTCACCATTGTGCGATTATAATGGATATATTCCTTTAAAAAATTATCCAAAGATTTTTCCTAGCCAAAATAAGGTTTACCGATATACTTATATTTCTTCTAATTTATAATCACCTCAACCTTATCCATCCAAGATTCACTATATCTTTTAACCAACATCAAAAACTAATTTTCAGTAGTAAACCTTATATGCGAAGATATTTCTTATTTAATTTTACCTTCTATATATTTCTACTTTTCCTTTATAAATGATTTCCCAGGTTAAGAAACTTATAATGTTTTCCTATTATAAGAAACATTCTCATTAACTGGTTGAAGAAATTAAAATAAAACTATATAAAAATCTTATTCTACAAATTTCGTCTCTTTTTGGTTATGAACTAATGTCATATGAGATATTTTATCTTCATTTATCTTATTTTAGTTTACATTTTTCTCATTAATCCCATTATTGAACCCCTTTTCCTTCAATAAGTTTACCAAAAATGATTTCAATATTTTATTGTGGATCAAAATATTCAACATCACCATAAAATTTTAAATTACCAAAATATAAGTCTATATGAATTTCACCATATTCATCTTCTATATATTTACAAGGAAGAGCATAAGATACACATCTTGGATCTTAATCATATCTCTATCTCCCTTCCTGGGAAATAAATACAAGTATACCTATTAGATGATTATTCTTCCTTTAATTGAAAACATTTTGTTATATGAACCATTTAATTTATATATAAAAATTATTCCCCTATAGAATTTTAAAAAGAAAATTTTAATTCTAGAAACATGTGGGATACAATGAATGACTCTCCTTTTCTTGAAATATCCAAAAATCGGTGAATATTTTCAATTATAAAGAAAATGATTATCCAAGAGATTGTAATATGTAAATTTCACAAAATTTTATTATTTAAGATTTATTTATATTTTGAACTTATTGTTATAGAGAAAAAAAATCACTTATAATTATCCTTTTATAGAATGCATAATCTGGATCCATCAAATTTAATTACCTCTTTCATAAAAAAATCATTCTTAGAATACATCTCTGAATCAATCTTCCTTTCAGAAATAATTTATCCAAAATAAATTTATCTTTATAAATCCGTTCAAAACTATAGAATGAATAATGATTCTAAAATTACTAATTATCTATGAAATTATTTCAAAAATGAATGTGTTCATCCAACTTCATGTCCACTTTACTTTATATAATTTATCCAAACAATACTTGATCTTCCTTGATCAAATATTCCAAAACAGTTCCTTATAAAATATATTACCTAATAAATCTTAAAATTATTAATGTTTTAATTACATAATATATTTTAAATTAACTTCCAATTGAATTAAAATAAACATAAACATATGTTTTGAAATTATTTCCAATATTAAGCCAGTTCTTCAAAAAAACCAAAAGTTCTTAAATGATAGATATAATACCCATGAAATTATATTTAAATAAAATATATTGATATTATTCCAGAAAATATTTTTTTACATAAATTTTTTCTAAAAATTTTAAATCACTAAAAATTAAATGTTTTATGAATGAAAAACATTCAAACAAAATATCAAAACTCCTCTTATTTAAAAATAATTAATTCAAAACATGAAAAAAAACTGTTTAAATTCAGAAGATGATTTAAATAACCAATTAAAAATAAAAATAAGTATTTGTAAGTTTAAAAATAATAGTTACTATGTGTTAGATATAGAAGTTTAATTGTTGGTACATAGAGATTTGACTTGATTACAAAAAAGTTTATGGAAACATTACATATTTAGGTCTAGTTTTATTTCAAAAAAAGTACATTTCATACCAAAATATATTTTTCATGTCAAGAGAGAGAATATTTCATTAAAATTAATTCTATTAATTTTAGGAAATATTGAAGTATATTTTAAAAAATATATATTCCAATGTCCTCCTCCCTGACACATGGAACAAAAAAGTTCGTTGCTTGGAAAAAATTATTCTTCTAATACATTAAACTTCTAGTTGTTTTATTACCATTTATATACGTATTTTTTTGTTTCATTATCAGACCATAAATCTTCTAGAATTATTTTTTCCTATTGTAAAACAAGATAGAATCTTTTTCATAAACTCAATTTCAATTTAAAAATTAAAAAAAATATTGGAATGTTCCATAAAAATAGAGACTGTATTTCCATTTTTATCTAAAGTAGAAACATGATTATTCAAAACCATACAATCACGTATATATTCAAATTATTTTACAATATTATGCTATTTTATTTCAGTAAAATTATTAGTAACTTTTCACATTAAATCATCTAATTAATATTTAACTTTTTATTGGTATTTTTTCACTTTAGCTAGCTCATATAAGGACTGAGTCATCTCATTCATTAATTAAACAAATTTAGCTTTAAGATTACTATACCTTTTTTAATATTTTGAAAAATATGTTTTAGAATTATAAAATATTTTTTATTCCTCTTCTCTCTATTCTAAATATTTTATACATACGAAGATATCCCTTTATAATTTAAGGAATAAAACTCATCATCACATTCATTTTATGATATATAATGATAGAGTGAATATTGTGTGAAATTAAAAAATATATATAGCAGTTATCTTACCGATGAAACCCTTTTTATTTAATGGAATTTTGGCATAAAAACATGTAATTGTTTTTATTATTATCACTATCTTACAATGAACTATCATATATAGTATCACCACCACTAAAAATCTAATTTTTTGTTGAATTTAATCATTTATTATATTTTATATTAAAATATTTCATTAAATTACTTTTTTTCCTCACTTAAACTGATTATAATAAAGTCACATATGCCTATTCATTCTATATTTATAACAAATAGTCTCTCAACAATCATTATTTTAATAATTATTTATTTTTACTCCACAAAGTATATTTTGTTGTTTTTCAAAAAAAATCTCTTTTATCATTTTAATAATCCATTTGGAATTTGTTTTGAGCCAAATATTTATTCATTATTCTTATGAACTGATCAATTTCATCTTCACACAACTTTTAACAACTATTTCTTATACATGTACATAGTTTTATATTAAAATTTCTTAAATATAATCCTCTAGAAGTATAATTGAATGAAACACCAATTTTCTTATTTTCATTCTCTACATATATTTTTAGTCATATCTCATAATACATAAGGGATCAAATGATATTATAAATACATATCTTTATTATATTTCTTGTATCATATTTATTCATTCTCTTTGGTTCTAATTCTTTAGGAATTATGTCTATAACCTTCTCAATTAATTTATCATCTGATAATTCCTTCTCATAAAGTGACTGTAAACTATTAACAATCATTATCATATATTAATTCATTTTTCAAACACACTCTCTAGGTATAAAATCAAAATCTTGATATCCATATATTATCCTAGCTTGGTTAGATTCTAGAACTATGGAAGTTCCAAAGTGTGTAACCACAAACATTGTTCATATACCATTTATTGTTCTACATGAATAAACTTCACAATATATATTATATTGTTTTGAACATGATAATGTACTCATCACATATAAATTCTATAAAACCTCATTATTTTCTTCTTGATTATAGTTAGTAACTTCTTTCTTGGGAATCTTTTGACATATACTATGTAACACCACAAGCTTCCACGGTACGCTTCCCATTGAATAATACAATAGCATGTGTTGTATGCAACTTCGAGTTCTAACACACACCACAACCAATCAAACTAGCCATTATGAATAGTAATACCCAATTTTTGAAATTTTATAAATTTTATCATTCAAAATGGACTTCATTTTTGGATTCGGAATATCGAAATTATATTTGGGTGAATTTTTGGTATTTTTCTGAAAACATACAATTTTTTTTATGAATAGTGAAAAACATTGAGTTATACTTTAAAACTGAATTTTAATTTAAATAATTATTTATTTTATTTAAATTTATTTAATGTCGAAATAGAAATATAATACAAATATAAGTTCAATGTAATTCATGAAAGTTATTTTAGAATAATTTTAGATATATAAAAATTTTATTGAACTTTTCACCGCCTTTTAGCCACCTCCTATGAGAATTTGTAAATTCACATAAAACGTAATTTTTCCGCTTCTGTGAGTGGAATCTCAAAAATCTAAGATACATGGTTAATATCAAGGAGTAAAATTTTGTTCAATAAGATAAAAATAATTGTTGGTGAATAGTGACTTTTTACATTTATTTACAACAGTTAAAAGTAAATAGGGTAATTAAGGGTAAAAATGATATTAATATTACCCTAACATATGTCCTTATTCTATTTTTCAAGTGTATATCGACTAAAAACAACCTTAGGAATAAAATATTATAATTTAAGTCTACTTGGATTAGATAAGGACATTCATTATTATTTAATTAAAAGAAGTGTTAAAAGAGTTAAAATCAATGTTTAAAAACTATAACATTTTAATATAGATCTATACATAAGATAAATTAGATTTTAAATATTCATTAGAATGTTAAAATGATTTATTACATAATGGTATTTTATTTATAATTTTTAGACACTGAATAATTTAATTTATTTATGACACAATGGTGTTGCAGTAATTACCCAATTAATGAAATATTAAAATAATTGATATTATTAATATCAAAATAAATGTAATTTGATACTTTTTATGAATTAAACTAATTATATAGGTTAATATGACATATTAAGATTGGTTATATAAATTCTTTTGGAAGTAATTATTCTGTTATGAAATTATCAAAAACAAAATACCCAATAGTGTCAAAATTGACATAAAAGAGTTTTTAAAACAAATATTTTATTATAAATTTATATTCTATTCCTAAAAATATAAGGTTCATCCGAAAGACTTATATAATGATAGATGTATTATTAATAGACCACTTGGGGGTCTCTTTTATGTATATTGAATGTTTATTAACTATATAATACAAAAATACAAAGTGGCATGGTAAATGTCAAATTAATTAACTAAGAGTTAAAACAGAAATATAAGGTTAATATAGTGACCCAAATCTGTCTAAAATATATTGTTTGAAAGGATTTAGACCCATACCCACATTATAATTTGAAAAATTCACTTTTGAGCCACTAGAAAACGAATATAAATTTATTATAAAATAATATTTCTATCTTTTCCTGAGGTGCCCCTCAACCCTCTTATAAAAGGCACTCCCCATTATCTCAAATTAATACCTTCAAAGCCTGTTTTTTCGGCCAACTTCTATCCAAATATACTTCCAACATCCCTCACTTCAACCTAGAGGCCTTATTTTTATCAGAAATGCAACCTAAGGATCTCTTTTGATCAAATCAAAAGGAAGAACCTGAAGAAGAGGTAAAGTTTTCACCAACCTCTTTCAAGTTCCTTTCTTCTTCAACTTATTCTTTATTTGATATTTCCAATCTAAAATAATAACTCCAGTATATTCTATATACTATGATGTTATTATAAATATGGTATAACCATATTTAGCATTCTATCCATCCTTTGAATGACATGTCACCATACGTGCATACGTAGGGCTTACCGTCTCCACATCGTGGTGTAATTGTTATTAAAAACATTATTATTTGGGTGGGTATTATAATGATGTGTAATTGATGTAAATAATAAATATAACATGATAATGATTCTGTATATTTGATATACCATCCAATTATATATTATTTTAATATCAAAAGAGTGTTATTGTCGCTCGTATGCACGTACGGACTACCATCTCCATGAACGTGATGAGATTCATTCCCCATCGTATCTATTCAAGTATTACTATCATTTAATGATTAAATATAATGTTAATGACTTGATATAATTTTGGATATTAATAACACAAAACATATAAAAGAAAATGATTAAGTTAACACCCGAAACAATTATAATACTAAGAAATTATTAACAAAGCAATGTTAAAAGATCATATATGATATGACATTAATTTAAATGATTCTTGTATAATTTAATAAAAATTATTTCACCATTATACATGAGGTTAACCTATCCTTGTCCAAGGAAAAGTACAAGGTAAGGGTTTATTTCACAATCTCTTCATTATCCGAGGTTGTTTATACGTAATTATCTACTGGGACCTCTTTATCATCCACATTCATGTTTCTTAAAAATGTATTTCAAATAATTATTACTATTTTACAGACTATGGGTAAAAATCATTTATACCATTGTTGAATTTTTATAAGAAGTTTATAAAGGAATCTTTCTGTCATTTTCCAAACAAGGTCCTTTTTAACCTTTTTGACAGAATTAAGGTAAGAATTTTTTTTAACTTATACGGTGGGTGAGGCTATTTTCTGCCGTTATAAAATCTTCAAATCTTCCCTTACCTGCTTATAGGGATATTTTCAAAGTAAATGTTTTATTTTATAATTATGTGACTTTTAAATGATTATAAAAAGAGATATTTCTCTCAAATAGTTTTGATTCCATCTATGTCAACATCCTTTGATGGATTTTAAGCTTATTTGAAGTAGATTTATTATGATACAATACTTCCATATTGTTTTGAAGGTTTTTTGATATGATTGACTGTTGATGTTTTATTTTTATACCATTCATGATTTATGGATAAAGTATTGAAATTTTTTATGATAGTTCTAATACTAATGTTTATGTTATGTTTGAACCTGTTCATATGAGGAATGTATTGGACATAATAATTGATGGGTGGAGCCCGCTATAACTCCTTGATGCATCGGTAGGTCTCATGAGACAAACTAGAGTCTTGGCACAAGGCCTTGACAAAATCTTATTTGTAGTCTTGGCACAAGGTCTTGACTATGTGGTTATAATAGTCTGGCATTATGCATTCCATCATTATGTAAGTGGTTATTGATATTGAATGTGATTATTCAACTAGTAGAATATCCATTTGAATAAGTAAATGGAATTATTTCATTTTATTTTTTTCCATTTTATGCTGAAGTTCAAGTTTAAAATTATTTTTGTTTTAGTTAAACATTTCCTTAAATGTTTATGATTTTTTATGAACGTTTCCGATGTATTGTTATCCTTACTGGCCATTTGAGCTCACCCATTTCTATGTTTTATTTTCCTAGGATGTGAAGAAAAATTTTATGAATGACCTGCAGGGGTATTATGAGGGGATATGAGTGTGGAATATGGAGACTATGTTGTTGTGGTTTTCATTTTATGATGTATTGTAATCATCATGAATGTATCTAGTTCTTCCAAGGCTACTAAACTAATCGGTGTTTCAAGACTTGATCTTTTATTATCATTCCAATGTTATGTAATAATGCACCGACTCTGGGTAACTGTGTTTGGGGTGTTAAAGTTGGTATCAGAGGAACTTTAGTACAAGCCTTGGAAACTAGATTTAGATTATCTCTTATTAGAGAACATAGCCCTAAGATAGACTTTGAGGATTAGTATAGAAGAACTTTATAGAATTTTGGTATTGTAGAGATTTTGTGATTTTTCCAAGAAATAAATCCATGTCTGGATACGAGTAGGTAGAGGCGGCTCTGGAAAAGATTTACCTAGGGGTAAAACCTGAAAACACCGCTTTGAGATGGACTCGAATGAGAACCGGTGCACGACAATCGGCCTTGCTGCTCTCTTGGTTACGACACTCCGAGGGGATATGCTTAGGATAATTCTCATTTTATTTACATACCAAAATGAAGGGTTTATGAGTATATACCTCCTCAAAGAAAACATTTTTTATGATTATGGATTATATCCATAAATAGTTCAATTTATGTTACGTTTTTTACAAGTATGGAATTATGTATTTTGATTCATAAACTGATCTAGTTTATGCCATTGTTTAGAAATGGAACCTAGTGGAAGGAATGGAAACTGTATCAATACAGGCACTCCATGTAGGGATTTCCCTCTTGCTCAAGATAATTATAGTGGAACTGGTGATGAAACTAGTGCTGATCAGCTAATCACCATACTGGGATGACTCACTCGGGTTATGAATAATAACCTTACCCATAAGGGGCACCCTGATCCATAGTGTGGAGGATCAATGTCAGATCGCCTCATGAGGCAAAAACCACCAACATTCTATGGGAGTACAAAACTTTTAGTAGTTGAGCAATGGATAAATTCCTTAGAGGATATATTCCATGCCTTGGGGAGTAGTGAAAGGGAAAAACTTATCATGTTCGTTTACCGCCTCACGGGAGATGCTGATCAATGGTAGTCATTGATTCAAAACACAAAGGAATATGATGAAGTATCAAATATTTAATGGAGGGAATTCAAAGAGCTTTTCTTAGAAAAATACTTTCCTCGTGACCATCGAGCAGATATAGAAAGGCAATTTCTGAGTCTGAGACCAAAGGATGATGAGAATGTTGCGAAGTATGAGGCTAACTTTACAAGGTTAGCAAGGTATGCTGGAGATTATATACGTAACCCAAGAAGTAAGATTGATCGTTTCTTTGATGGGTTTAAACCATTTCTTCGTTGAGCATTAGTCTCATAATCCTTCTTGTCGTATGAAGATATTGTCTCATGCGATATCAAGACAGAAAAATAATTCTCTAAGTCTTATGACTTAAAAGAAAAGAAAGAGAATAAGAGATCAGCCGATCACTCTAGGAATGGAAATAAGGGGAATAATGGAAAAGTTGAATATCCATCCTTTAGTAAATGTGGGAAGAAACACCCCGGTACTTTCATGAAGGGAATGGAAATCTGTTATAAGTGTGGTAAAAATTGCCACCAAGATCATGATTGCAAGGGGAATAAAGAAGATACCAATGATCAATGCTACAACTGCAGGGAGATGGGACATTATGAAAATGAATTTCCAAAGAGTTAGGGGAACATACCTCATAATAGTCTAAGGGATCATGGCCAAGATTTAGCTATCACTAATGCTGAGGTTGAAGCTCTGAAAGACGTGGTGGAAGGTAATTTAATGGTTTCCTCAAGTTTAGCCAATGCTTTATTTGATTCTGGATCATCGCATTGTTTCATATCTTCCTAGTTTTCTAAGAAAATTAGATATTTCCAATTTGATTTAACAAGGGAGTTTTTAGTTAAAACTCCTAAGGGAAGTATCATTGCTACAATATTCTATGGATTCGTTCCCATTAGGGAATATAAATGTTCTTTATATGCTGATCTCATCATCATAGATATGATTGAGTTTGATATAATCCACGAAATGGATTAGATTTTAGACTATGATGTGAATATTTATTGTAAGAAGAAGGAGGTTAAATTTTTTGATGATGATGATAAAGAACACCTTATCTTTATAGCAGAATCGTCACCATCATATTCTTACCTAGATCCACCCCCAGTAGCTCAACTAAATTCAATTATTGGGGAGGAAGAGAATAAAATAATTGTGGGTAAGGAAATGAATGTTCTAATAGATGATGTACCTATTGTGAGAGAATATTTTTATGTGTTTCTAGAAGATTTACCTGGTCATCCTCCAGAATGAGAAATTGAGTTTTCCATTGATTTAATTCCTGGTTCAAGGCCCATATCAACGACCCCTTATAGAATGGACATTATGGAATTAGTTGAATTAAATAAACAACTAGAGGAAATGAGTAATAAGAAATTTATTCACCCTAGTGTTTCTCCATGGGGAGCCCCTGTCCTTTTTGTTAAGAAGAAAGATGGATCTGTGAGGTTATGTATCGACTATAGGGAAATAAATCATATTACAATAAAGAACAAGTATCCCCTACCTCGCATTGATGTTTTATTTTACCAACATCATGGTGCTCAATACTTTTCAAAGATTGATCTTCGATCTTGATACCATCATTTGTGTGTGAAGGAATACATTCTGAAGACAACATTTCAAACCCAGTACGGGCATTATGAGTTTACAGTAATGCCTTTTGGATTGACTAATGCACCCTCTGTATTCATGGATCTAATGAATAGAGTTTTCAAGGAATATCTCGATGATTTGGTGGTGGTATTTATTGATGATATCTTGGTATATTCCAAAAGCTCTTAAGATCATTAAATTAACATACGCATTATATTGATGACTCTGAGAAGACATGAATTATATGGGATGTTTAGCAAGTGTGAATTCTGGCTTCAGGAGATTTCTTTTCTTGGTCATATTGTCTCTAAATATGGAATTTCTGTTGATCCTTCTAGGACCAAGGCAATCTATGAATGACCAGCACCAACAAGTATAACAGTGGTATGCAGTTTTATTGGTTCAGCAGGTTATTATTGGCATTTCGTCCAGAATGTTTCCCGATTGGCTAACCCATTAACAAAGCACACATGTCAAGGGGTTAAATTTGATTGGACAAAAGAGTGTGAAGAATGTTTTAATGAACTAAAGAGATGATTAGTCAATGCTCCTATATTGACTCTACCATCAAGGAATGATGGGTTTGTTATTTATAGTGATGCATCTAAGAAAGTACTTGGTTGTGTCCTTCTGTAAAATGATAGAGTTATTTCTTATGCATCACGACAGCTGAAAATTCACAAGAAAAACTATCCAACTCATGATCATGAGTTAGCTAGTGTAATATTTTCATTGAATATATGGATACATTATCTCTGTGGTGAAAAATGTGAGATTTATACTGATCACAATAGTTTGAAGTATATTTTATCACAAAAATAACTCAACATGAGGCAAAAAAGATGGCTTGAACTACTCAAGGATCATGATTGCACGATACACAACCACCCGGGGAAGGCGAATAAGGTGGTAGATTTTTTGAGTAGAAAGGATCATGGAGTTTTGAACAAGATGAGAGTCAAAAAGGATCCTATATACATGGATCAAGTAAATATGGATATGGGAATCACCATGGAAGGTGAAACATCAATGCTTTTTCAAATGGTTGCAAAAACATCTTTACTATAAGGGTTAAAGAGTTCTCAAACCGATGATGTAGAGTTTCAAAAGAAGATTAAAGCTGTGAATGATGGGAGATTGAGTGACTTTGTTTTTGAATAGGGAATTTTGGAATTTGGGAAGGGAATTTGTGTTCCTAATATACCTGATTTAAAAGGGGAATCTTTGGAATATGCTCATAGTTCCAATTTCATTATACACCCTAGTAGCACCAAAATGCATAGAGATTTAAAGAAAAAATTTTGGTGGGACAACATGAAGAGGGATATTTCTGATTTTGTTTCAAGATGTATGGTCTTTCAACAAGTGAAATCTGGAAGGCAACAACCTGGAGAAGTCATGCAACCTCTTCACATACCTGAGTGGAAATGGGATAATATCATGATGGACTTTGTCATGGGACTACCAAAGACTCCTAGAAGGAACGATGCAATATGGGTCATTGTTGATCATCTTATCAAGTCATCACATTTTATTTCTATAAGGGAAGATTTACCACTTGAACATATAGAAAGACTATATATTAATGAAGTTGTGAGACTTCATAGAGTACCTATATCAATTGTTTCTGATCGTGATCCATGTTTTACTTCATGATTATGGAAAAGTCATCAGAAATCCCTAGATATTGAACTTCATTTGAGCACTTCTTACCACCCCCAAATTGATGGACAATCAGAACGGACTATTCAAACCCTAGAAGACATGTTGAGATCTTGCTCACTCGACTTTCAGGGTATGTGGGATCAATATTTACCTCTGGCGGAATTTTCCTATAACAATAGCTTCTATTCAAGTATTCAGATGGCACCATATGAAGCATTATGTGGAAAGAGATGTCCCACAACAACCTGTTGGGATGACGTTGGTGAAAGAAAACTTGTGGGACCAGAACATGTGGAGGAAACAAAGGAAAAGGTGAAGGTAATCCCAAACCACATCAAATAAGCTCAAAGTAGACAGAAGAGCTATGCTGACAACCGAAGGAAGGATTTGGAATTTCAGGTAGAAGATTATTTTTTCTTGAAGGTGTCTCCGTGGAAGGGTGTTATATGTTTTGGTATGAAAGGAAAATTGAGTCCCAGTTACATCAGACCATTCGAAATTCTAGAACGAATTGGGGCTATAGATTAACGTTTGGTAATGCTGCCAAGTCTCTCCAAATTTCACAATGTGTTCCACATATCACTATTGAGAAAATACATGCCTGACCCAATGTATTTAATCACCTATGAGGAATTAGAACTGGAATATGATCTGTCTTATTGCGAAGAGCCAATCAGGATTCTTGATATGAGAGAACAAGTGCTGAGAAACAGGACGACTCGTCTGGTAAAAGTTCTATAGTGAAACCATAAGATGGAAGCAGCAACGTGGGAACCTGAGAAACTTATGATAAAGAACCACCTGAGTCTTTTTATGTAGTAATATTATAGAAATTTCTAGGATGAAATTATTTTAAGGATGGGATAATGTAACACCCCAATCTTCCACGGTACGCTTCCCTTTGAATAATATAGTAGCGTGTATTGTACGCAACTTCGAGTTCTAACACACATCACAACCAATCAAACTAGCCATTATGAATAGTAATACCCACTTTTTAAAATTTAATAAATTTTATCTTTCAAAATGGACTTCATATTTGGATTTGGAATATCGAAATTAGCATAGGGTGAATTTTTGTTATTTTTCAGAAAACATTCAATTTTTGATGAATAGTGAAAAAACACTAAGTTATAGTTTAAAACCGAATTTTTATTTATATTATTTAAATTTAATTAAGGTCAAAATACATACATAATACATATATAATTTCAATTTAATTAATTAAAGTTATTTTAGAATAATTTTAGATATAAAAAAATTTTATTGAACTTTTCACCGTCGTTTACCCACCTCATAAGAGAATATGGAAATTCACTTAAAATTTAATTTTACAACTTCTGTGAGTGGAATTTTGAAAATCTGAGAGACACAGTTAATATCAAGGAATCAAATTTGGATCAATAAGATAAAAATAATTTTTTGTGAATAGTAACTTTTTACTTTTATTTACCACGGTTAAAAGTAAATAGGGTAATTAAAGGTAAAAATGATATTAATATTACCCTGAAACATGTCCTAGTTATATTCTACAGGTGTATCTCGACCAAAAACAACCTTAGGAATAAAATATTATCATTTATGTCCACTTGGATTTGATTAGGACATTTATTATTATTTAATTCAAAGAAGAGTTAAAAGAGTTAATATAAAATTTTAATAACTAAAAAAATTTTAATATAGGGTTATACATTAGATAAATTCAATTATAAATGTTCATTAGAAATATAACAATATTTCTAACATAATGGTATTTTATTTATAATTTTTAGAAAGTAAATAATTTAATTTATTTAGGACACAATGGTGATGCAATAATTACCCAATTAATAAAATATTAAAATGATTGATATTATAAATATAAAAATAAATGTAATTTGAGACTTTTTATGAATTACACTAATTTTCTAGGTTACTATTTAATATTAGTATTTTTTATATAAATTTTTTTCGAAGTAATAATGCTGTTATGAAATTATCAAAAACAAAATACCCAATAGTGTCAAAATTGACATAAAAGAGTTTTTAAAACAAATATTATATTATCAATTTATATTCTATTCCTAAAAATATTAGTTTTAGCCAAGAGACTTATATAATGATAGGTGTATTATTAATGGACCACTTGTGGGTCTCTTTGTTGTATATAGTAAGTTTATTAACTATATAATATAAAAATACATAGTGACATGGTAAATGTCAAACTAATTAACTAAGAGTTAAAACTAAAATATAAGGTTCATATAGTGACCCAAAATTGTCTAAAATCTCTTCGTTGAAAGGATTTATACCCATACCCACCTTAGACTTTGAATAATACACTTTTTAGCCATTATAAACTGAATATGAATTTATTATAAAATAATATTTCTAGCTTTTCCTAAGGTTCCCCTCACCCATCTTATAAAAGGAACTCCCCATTATCTCAAATTAATACCTTCAATGCTTTTTTGATCGGCCAAAATCTGTCCAAATATCCTCCCAGCATCCCTCACTTAAACCTAGAGGCCTTAGTTCTATCTTAAATCCAACCTAAGGATCCTTTTTGATCAATTGAAAAGGAAGAACCCGAAGAAGAGGTAATGTTTTCACCACCCTCTTTCAAGTTCTTTTCTTCTTCAACTTATTCTTTCTTTGTTATTTACATTATAAAATAATAACTATGGTATTTCTATGTACTGTGATTTTTTTATAAATATTGTATAACCACATTCAGTATTCTATCCGTCCTTTCAATTACATGTAACCATACATGCGTACGTACAACTTACCGTCTCCACGTCGTGGTGTAATTGTTATTCAAAACATTATTATTTGGATGGGTATGATAATGAATTGAAATTGATGTAAATAATAAATATAACATGATAATTATTATGTATATATTACATACCATCCAATTATAAATTATTTTAATATCAAAAGAATGATATTGTCGCTCGTGCGTACATACGGACTACCATCTCCACAAACGCGATGAGATTCATTTTCCATCGTATCCATTCAAGAATAACTCTCATTTAAGGATTAAAAATAATGATAAGGACCTGATATAATTCTGGATATGAATAATATACAACCTATTCATAACAAACATGGCTTATGTAACAAAACATATAAAAGAAAATGAGTAAGTTAACACACAAAACAACGATAATACTAAGATATTATTAACAAAGCAATGTTAAAAGATCTTATATGATATCATATTAATTTAAATGAATCTTGTATAATTTATTAACAATTATTTCACCATTATACAGGAGTTTAACCTACCCTAGACAAAGGAAATGTACAAGGTAAGGGTTTATTTCACAATCTCTTCATTATCCGAGGTTGTTTATACGTAATTATCTACTGGGACCTCTTTATCATCCACATCCATGTTTCTTAAAAATGTATTTCAAATAATTCTTAATATTTTAAATACTATGGGTAAAATTCAATTATACCCTTTTTGACTTTTTATAAAATGTTTATAAATGATTTTTTCTGTCGTTTTCCAAACAATTTCCTTTTTAACCTTTTCGACAGAATTATGGTAAGAATGTTTTTTTAACATATATGGCCGGTGCGACTATTTTCCACCATTATAAAATCTTCAAAGCTTCCCATACAAGATTAGAGGTATATTTTCAAATTAAATTTTTTATTTTATAATTATGTTACTTTTAAATGATTTAAAAAAAAGATATATTTCTCTCAAATAGTTTTGATTTCATCTATGTCAACATCCTTTGATGGATTTTAAGATTATTTGATGTTGATTTATTATGATACAAACCTTCCATATTGTATTGAAGATTTTGTGACATGTTTGACTGTGGATGTGTTATTTTTATACCTTTCATGGTTTATAGATAATGTATTGACATTTTGTATGCTAGTTTTAATAAGAATGTTTATGTTATGTTTAAACCTGTTCATATGAGGAATGAATTTGACTTAATAATAGAGGGGTGGAGCCCGCTATAGCTCCTCGATGCATCAGTAGGTCTCATGAGAAAAACTAGAGTCTTGGCACAAGGCCTTGACAAAATCTTATTTGTAGTCTTGGCACAAGGCCTTGACAATTTGGTTATGACAGTCTGGCATTATGCATTCAATCATTATGAAAGTGGTTATTGATATTGCATGTGATTATTTGACTAGTAGAATATCCATGTGAATAAGTAAATGGAATTATTTCATTTAATTTTTTTTTCATATTATGTCGAAGTTCATGTTTAAAAGGCTTTTGTTTTAGTTAAACAATGAGTTAAATTTTTATGCTTATTTATGAAAGTTTCTGCTATATTGTTATCCTTACTGGGAATTTGAGCTCACCACTTTCTATGTTTTATTTTCCCTGGATGTGATGAAGTATTTTATGAATGACCTATAGGGATAGTATGAGGGGATATGGGTGTGGAATATGGAGACTATGTTGTTTTGGTTTTAATTTTATGATGTAATGTAAACATCATGAATGTATCTAGTTCTTCCAAGGCTACTAAACAAATCGGTCTTTCTAGACTTGATCTTTTGTGATCATGCCAATGTTATGTTATAATGCACCGACTCTAGGTAAATGAGGTTGGGGCATTACATTCTAAGAATTAAAAAATTATCCACTTGAGTATTTACAAAAAATATTTCCATCTTATCACTCCAATAATCATATTCATTTCCATAAAAATAAGTGGTATGTTTTGATTTATATTATCCAAACATAAGACATGTATAAAACCTTCCATATTAAAAATAAAGAATATATTTTTTCTACAAAATATTTAATGTAACGAAACTAAAAACCAAATTCGGGTAATATACAAACTTTCGAAGAATAAGATCAGGCATTGTCTCAATTGGGGATATAAGCTCTGATATCAATTTTTTCCCAAAAAATAATTGGTATGTATTCTATAAGAGAGTGTAATTATATTTTATAAACTAATTGAAAATTTTTAACCACATCATGTTTAATAAAATTATAAATACGAAATTTTAATTTACCATAATCCAAAGTAATAAAATATAAACATAATGGAAATTTAAACAATCACATTATCAATAGAATATAACATAAAAATAGAATAAAATAAATAAAATTTTAAAAAATAAATTTCAAAAACAATGCATGGAGTAAGTATTATAATACTAAAACTTAAAAGAATATTATTACAAAAGTTACAGTATTAATCTAATTGGAATGGAAAACCAACAATCGGATCCAAGGTATCCTTGTTTCAATCATCCTAACATCCTTGAATATAAAACAATTTGTAGGTATCTCTATGAACCTATCCATGTAATATATAAACATTAGCCTATCAAAAGGTATATCTATATTCCACAACTAGAATCCCACAATCAACCTGGTAGACATCTGCCATCTTCCGCAAACTAAAATTTGATGGTCTCATCAGAATAAGTTGTGTCTCTCTTATAGAATCGATCAATAACATAGTATCAAAAAATTTAACATAAATAAAAAATTATATGATATTTAAAATGGAATACATACCTGAAAAATATTATAAAAACACTAAAAATGAAAAATTAAAATAATCAGAAGTACTCAAAGAAATATATAGTTATAAAACATCAAAACAATCAACCAAATCTCTATATTTAAAATTCCAAAAAATATATACTTTTGATCCTTGAAGTAATAGAATTATTTATTGTTAATCCTCCAATATTTTAATTCATCATTCATTGGGTTCAATTGTAAATACATCATAATATTTTACATCACCTTTCATTTAAATCAACATAGGTCCCTCATGAAGTGAATAATATACAACTAAAATGATCGAACATACAATAAAAATACTCTAAATTGAACTCCCTTCTACTATATATTTTATTTCACTTATATATAGATGTAAATTCTATGAATTAATGTTAAAATATTTTCAACCAACAAACCTAATGAAACTAAACCAATCTTAAAGTTATATCAAATATAAAGTAAAGTGTATTGTAATTTTAGAAAAAATGATATGAAAATCATATTTGACCCTAAATGTATTCCATAATCTCTAGTTTCTCGTATTACCAATTATATTTTATTATTGATAATATGTGGATGATATTTATCACATGATGTTATTAACTTATTATCTTATGATATACGTTATATCATAACGATGATATGATTCTCTATTTTTTAAAAACTATCACAATGTTATCATCCATTATTATTTCCAACTATGCATACTATGATATAGTAAAAAACTCAGAGAAAGAATTATGTCATCACCTATGATATACCATATCATAGGGAATGACCATATCACAACCAATGATAACACTTATCATATATCCCATTACAGAAAAACAAACCAATAATTTTTTATAGTATGGAATATGTTGTCTATGTGATATAATATTTATTCATTCTCAAAAAATATTTTTGAATAAATGATCATCTAATTGTTATAATATAATTTATTTGATTTTAAGGATGGAACAACACACACTAATATAAATAAAACCAACAAGAAAAACCTTATAATAGTTTAACAATTCTTAAAACCCAATACTTTAAAAATATATATAATGAAGAACTTATGTATACCATGTACCATTTATCTTCACTACAAATATCGTTATCATATGTTGAAGTAAGATCACTTGAAGGTATCCATAATATTCCCTTATCTATTTTGTTTTCATGGGATAACATGAAGCACCCATCATATGAGTCAGATGCCCCTCAATTATCACAACATGCTAGTGATTCTTGATGTAAAGAGAAAGGGATGGATAGATTTGTGGATAATCATAGGATGGATAACCATGTCAATATCTATGACCATTTAACATAATCCTCAATTCATTCTGGATACTTCATGATATTAACTCAATGGTTATGAAACATTCGAGTGAATGATTTCTCCGTTACAAGGATTCATCATATGAATACATCAATCCTCTAATATGTTTCAGTATATTAACCATTTATAATGATGAAAGACATTGGTGGAAGATATTATAATGATAACATTTATCATTAAGTCTTCATGTTGATCATAGGGTATTAATTTGATTCATACTATATAATTTTATGTACAATCATATGCCATAGGTATACACTATGATTGGACAAGAAATTCCCATATGATATATTATATCATATGAAATGATATACTGAGAGAAAGAATATGATATTCCATGAATTTCATACTATATTATCAGAAAATATCATATAATACAATATAGGTTTTTTGGGAATATATGTTTCAGTAAGAGATTTGTGCCTGGCTATTCATTGGCCTAGAGGCTTAGGCCTTATCTGGAAAGGTGATGGATGGATTATTATTAATAAATTATTGAACTTGTAGTATTTTTAATATCATCTGATTATATTATTTTACATGAATTGTTTTCATTTACCTTATGAATATGATGAATTTGTATATGTGTTAATATAATTGATTTTCAATTTCGATTAGTAACATAATCTATGAGTACTGTATAGAGTTACACATTAGTTTGGTTTAAATGCGTGGATTAATTGGAAAGAATATGTACAAAAATTTAAATTATTATAAATATAAAAAAATTAAAAATTATAATATTATATTATATAATTATTGCAGTCGCTTCCCTTGAACAAGAAGAATTTTTTAATTTTGATTACCAGAATATTAAGAAATAACTTATCGCATTATTTCTAAAGAAGAAATTCACATGGCCTATGTCATGAAATAAGTAATTATTGATGAATAATATCGCTCCACCATTTATATTTTATTGATTTCATTCTAACCATTCTGATTTTGAAGTGCATTATTCATGTGTTTATTTTAAATCAATGTGGACAATATTCCAAAAGGCTAGTGGTCACTGAGAATTTACATGTGGCACTTCGAGTGGTATATTGGTCAAGAGTATGAAACATCATGCCTACATAACCCTTTAGGGGTGAATTATTACCTATTTTTGGACTCTATTATAGATTTAAGATATGTTCAAGAATACATCCCAAATCTAAATGTGGGATTGGTTACCTATGGGCTCATGATTTGATCAAAATCATGCATCAATATGAACATCTTTATATATCGTAGGTTATACATCAATGGGACTATGTATATTTATGTATATCATAGGTTAAAATTTTGTTTTATTATATATATATATATTAAATATTATCCATATTTCTTTTACCAGTTAATGAGTTTATGGTTTAAATCTACAAGATTGGGAACAGTAAAGTTTTTCATAATCCAGGGAGGTGGTAGGTGTTGTAGTGATGAGATTAGTCCAAAAAAAGGTATTCCAACATATAACCATAAATGAAATTAAAACAATTGTACTTTAGTTAAAATTAATTTGAAATTTTATACATTTTATGTTCATTTGAAAAAAAAACTAATGTGGTACCATTAAAGGTAGTGCAACAATGATAAGGTGAATTTCTTTTTAAGGGCATGAATCCATGAGATATGGGGTATTGGGATTAAATATATCATATAAAACATATATATCCTAGATAAAAGTAAGAAAATATAACATATACCTTGTTTTATTGTTTATCTTCTTGTGGTACGGTCATACTAAACAATTTAACAACTTTCAGCCAAGATGTTAATGGCATGAATTGGATAACAAAAAATGAATAAGTAGGGATAATGCATTGGTAGAATAGATATACAAGTCTACTTCCCACATATTAATAACTTTTTAAGGAATTAAGATTAAAATCATGGGCAATATAACCATATCAGGAAGGATTTACCATAGGGTATATATCCCTTTGAAGAAGATTTCATAGGGGATATGGCCTTGTGAGAATGAGTTGGAGATTATGTGTGTTATACCCTAGCCTCTACTAAGAAAATGAAGAATATGTGTCAGTATTACATGTATGATTCCCTTATATAGCATATATTCTTGTGAATATACTTAATTTCGTCTCCCACATATGCATTCATTATTGACAGATTGGTTGTTAGAAAAGAAAGTATTAATAGATGATTATGGGATATGACCCCATGAAAAAGATATTATTGCTTACATGTGGTACACCCATACCTTTAATTGGGAACATGAAGTATACATGTTGGTCATACATGTATGTTTCCACTAGGAGACAAGTTTTGGCTTACACCTAATTAGGATTATAAAATGTGAATCCATTTCCCATCAATTGACGGTTTGAAAAAGAAGGATGACCAGACACATGGTGGATATGGTCCTATGAGAAATAAATCTGGGATTATTCCTGGTATAGCCATATATAGAAATCCCTTGTTTATTAATGATTCATATTTATGAAATAATCAATGATGAAATGGTTGGGTATTCTTCTAAATGGATATTCCCATTCCTATATGGATTGTTTAGTGGAGTAAGTAAACAAAATCAATATATTTAAATACCAAATGATCATCTTTCTATGGTGAAAGATTAAGTGATATCCTAATGATAACAACCCTCATTTTCAATGGAATTCATGGTATTTATGACACTCAGAGTCTCTTATATCTTTGAGAAAAACTTGGGCATTCATTTTATTAAGTGAATGCATGATCTAAGGGTAGAACACAGGTGTGTATTACATAATCATTTATATTAGGGGGGATATGGAAGAGTCATAGAAAAGTATCACCTAGTATTGAGTTGACTTATGAAAATTATTTTCTATAACGTCTTTTGGGAAACCATATTATTCCATTTGAGAAACTAGACTGGGTGAGGATTTCATATAGGTTTAGCATAAGTGACTAAGAAATTGGTTCTCTATCATGGATTCCTAGATAAATTGAAACCATACTGATGATTAGGGTTATTTGTATTCCTCTTATATAGGGTAGGGTGAAGTGATCACCCTAGTTAGGCTACGGTGAAGTAGTCACCCCAATGAGTCTGAGGTGAAGTGGTGATTTTATTGAGGCTAAGGAGGAGTGGTCACCCTAGGGTGGAAAGGGTGATGTGATCACATTGGTTAAGAACTCGGTAAATGTTTTTTCCTAGTAGAATGGTAGTGTGAATATAGAACCCTATTTATGGAAAAGTATGATGTGTAAACCTTGTGGAATATATGGGTCAATTTGGAACTCTATTTGTATGGTAAGGTGAAGGGTCTCCTATATTGAAATCGAGGGTGATTTTTCACCCTTTTGGATGGCTAGGGAGAAGTGTATCCCATGTGAAAGGTTAGGCAAATGTGTCACCCTAGTTGAAGGATAGGATGAAGTGTTTCCCTAGTGGGAAGTGTCTCCCTAGTAGAAGGATAGAGTGAAGTGTCTCTCTAGTGGAAGGAAAGTGTGATGTGTCTCCCTAGTGGAAGGATAGGGTGATGTGTCTCCCTAGTGGAAGGATATGGTAAAATTTCACCCTATAAGAAGGATAGGTATAAGTGTCTCCTTGATTAAGAAATAGGGAGAACCATTACATTATGGGGTTGGGTAATGATGTCTCCATAGTGTATTGTTCCTATGGTGAGTTATGTGACCAAGGTATTACTATGCCTCTACCATGAGAGGTAATTCAAACTAGTTTTTTGTAATATGGGTGAGGTAGTCATTACAAAATAATTAGTGATTTAATCCTTTAAGTGTATAAATTACTCAAAAAATTTAATTATTACCTTTAGGATTCGACTTTATAATCCAACTAAAAGGAGAAAATATAAATTATCCATGTGGATAATCGATCATTTATTCGTCTTCTCAAAGGATTCCAAAATGGTGGTCTTAAGAGACTATTTATAGAATTTCGATAACCCGAGAACATTCATCACATAGGGTACTAGGTTTCACAACATTGGTATGCATGCATGATTTCACTTGTTTGAAGACAACATAACAAATGAGAATGAATATGGAATAAAAGGTTCATGCATGGGTTGGGTGAATGCACAATAGTGAAATGAATTGGGTGCATGGGCTTGGTCACATGGACATGGGCGTGAAAACATGATGGCACAATCATATTAACCTTATACAAAAACCAAAATTTTTTGAAACTACTTTTGACTTCAAAAAAAACTATTAATTTTAATTCATGTGTATATTTAGGCACTGAAAGTAGAAAAAGTGAAGCATAAAAAATGAAATATACCCCCAGAAATTGGTTTTCAATATAAGGTTTTTTAAAAGGTGAAAAGGTTCTTAAAAGATCCCGAAAATCATTATAATGGTTTTAACCCTCATTTCCATCATCAACAAATGAAATACATAGCTTCTCTTAATGAGAGCTTCTAATCACCCACCACTAGACTAGGGATTTTTTAAGAATCTTCATCCATCATTGGTTTACTAATCATTCAGCACATTGTGATCCTATTTTCATCTTCTTTGTGTAGAAAGATACTTTTCTTCTGATATTTGACTTATGTCATCCGAGTGAGGGTCGTACCAAGGCTTCTGCATTAATGTTTATAGATCACAATTTTTTATTACAAGAATGTATCCGCATATAATTTTCTTTTTTTGATCTAAAATAGTCTTATTGTAAGGTTAAATATAGAGCCTTTTTTAATTACTTGAAATTTATGTGGTATTCATGAGTTGACTTGCTAATTAATGAATATTCACCAAGTGGAGACTCTCAACTCAATGTATTTTGGTCACCCAGAAGAGTACTTGAATCAAGTATTTTTTTTCTCAAATAATATTCATTGACCCAAGAAATTTGATTCTTCGGATATTATTAAAAAAATCAAGGATTTTTAAATCCATGTAAAGTGTTAATGGTGGAGAACCCAATCAAAATTAATAGGCCCAAATACGTGGACAATTAAGAGGGATAGAATGAAAGTGAAATTTTCAACTAGATACAAGAAACATGATCAAAATTTCCCTAAGTATCCTATAATAATTTGAATCATTCCACATTTAGTTCTTGAAAAAATGATCTATAATAAGATTAGGAAAATTTATAAAATAAAATAAAATACTTTCATCCTAGTGAAAATTTATAGGGGAATACCCAACACAAATTGGTATATCTCTGAACTATGAACTATCATATAGATCTTACGCATATGTAATGGAAGAAGATCATATGGAATAAAAAGAAACACATTATTAAGGTATAATATTTTCAAATTCGTGTCCCCGAATAGAGTATCTAACCAATGTATCTAAGGAAAAAAATGTGATCAAACTTTTTCCTTAACCAATGGACCTAGATAGTGTTAAATGATTTATTTTATAGAAGAATATTATTCTACTTGATATTTTCTATCTATTTATTAACCCAATATTTTTCATATATCTAATATAGGGGACACTTTAGGGTGTTTGAACATTATATTTTATCATTTTTTCTTTTATGGGTTGTCAAACTAGAATTTTTTCATCCCTTTTCTTCCCCAGTTTAATGTCATGAAAACCATACCAATGTATTTAGTGTTAGAAAGACAGATATATTTCATAGAAAAAATGAGTTAGTATACATAGTAGCATGGGACTATTAAAGTCATCTTGAATGGTGTCATAATTTCACTAGTTTAGACAACCTCATGAAGAGGTACTTACAGTTTCGAGTCATTATTCATGAACCATATAGATTATATTTATGGTTTTACAAAAAAACTTAAAAGATGAGATTTCCTATATAGTAAGGAAAAGGTGATAAAATAATAAGAATGAGGGTCCAATACTATTATATTTCATCTCTAAATTATAGGGACATGTTTTAGGTTCATGGAGTTTGTACCATCGTGTCATGTTCTTTAGGGTCATATGATGAGGAGCAGTAAAGGTTTACGAATAGGATTTCATATTATTACTTTGAAAAGGGTATAATGCATAAATGTGTAACATAAATGGTATAAAATCCACATTTCTTATTGGATTATAGATTGTGTAAATAATAACTCAATATATATGATTTGGAGTTTGATGGGATGAAATAATTATCTTAAGATGTTTGTTGACTATATTCTAATGATGGGTTCCACTATAATGTTATCAGGGGCCATCATGACCTGTCACCCAAGGACCATGTCGTGAATACCCCAAGCCCATCTTCCATAGGCTAGGGGTTGATGACTAGCAACGAAGGCATATTCCCTAAAACTGGAAAGGAATTGCCTTTATAACCTATAAACACACACAACCGTGCACACAGAAAGTAACGAACATGAGAAAAATGAATATTAAAAAGAGTTAGTATAGTTAGTAAAAGGAGAAAGAATACAAGCCCAACTGGAAAGTACAAGAAAACAAATATGTACAAGTAAAATAAAATATCTCATGTGATCACCCTCCAAGGATCTTACCTAAAGCGTAGGTACAGATCTCGAACAACCATCTCTACGATATGCCTCGTCTAATGTCCACCTCTGAGCTACCTCTAGTCCTGGTACTCTCGTCCTCAGTCAGCGTTGTCTGTCATCTTCACCAAACACAACAAGGTGAGGGAGAATCCCATGTAGGATTGAGTATAATGATACTCATTAGGGACCCTGAGACCCTTATGTTCTCAAAAATCCAAAAAGGATATACCACATGAAAATAAACCAGTGAAAACCCTACTAAGGTATATTCCCATAAATATACCTAAGTTATCAAATATTACCCATCTCATTCATGAGGAAACAAAAGGCCTACCTCCATAGCCAAAGTACAACTGTTCCACGAAGGAGATATTACCATGAATGTAAGTACCACACAGGTACACCAAACAGAATAATACTACAAAGGTAAAGACTCATCTCACACTGGGTATATCTTAGGTAAAGAGGTAGAGATGATTAGATGTAACTACTAAATAATCTTACTCTATTATGAGGCAGACCCATGAAGGATCCCAAATTACAGACCCACATAGGATCCTAGTACATCATCATACCCACACAAGATCATAGTATAGCATCAGACCCGCACAAGATCCTAGTGCATAATCAAACCCGCATAGGATCCAAGTATTGTATCTAACCCACATAGGATACTAGTACATCATCATACACACACAGGATCCTAGTACTGAATCAAAACCACACAGGATCCTAGTACATCGTCATACCCACACAGGATCCTAGTACTACATCAATCCTCTACATGATCTTAGTACATCGTCACAACCACACAGGATCCTAGTACCACATCAGACCCACACAAGATTCTAGTACATCCCTAGAGCCAGCTATAGGGTTCTCGCACTAAGTTTGCTCGTCTCCACGAAACTCTTCCCCTCTAGCTACTGGTAAATACATAAATTTACATGAAGTCCCATGAAGAATATCCAAAAGAACGGTCATGTCATAGGTGTCTCAATGCAACAGACGACGCGTTAAACAGACGCCCGGTTTGTATCTTATTAGCCTTTTAGTCCCGAGGGCCTGGATGGATTCGTTCTCCATCCAACCCAAACATACCCCATATTTATTGAAATCTCATGTGGGTTATACCAAATGGACCATCCCGTTCCAAGGTTTCTGGAGCCGCTGGCGGTTTGTCAAACAGACACCTGGTGCCAATGTAATGGCCAAAAGAGCAGTAAGGGCTCGAAGTCGGTACAGTCTGACCTAGTTCGGGTCGACCTAGCCCACTAAGTCTAGTATAGCCCACTGCGTCCAGTCCAGCCCACTGGGTCTGCCCAGCCCACCGATTCAGCCCAACCCGCTAGGTCTATCCCTACTCGTGCTGGGCGGTCCCGCCCACGTTGTGTGGCTGGGCCAGGTGGCCCATCCTTGCCGCATGAGGGTGGGAGTCATGCACCCCACACCCCAATCATGGAATGACCATTAATCGTTTTGTTGGCTAATACAAGTGGGACCTACGGGCTTCGCTTAGTTAGACTTGGTCCAGCCCAGTGCGAGTCAAACTGAGTGAAACCCACAGTTGGATGAACACCAGCCACCTTCCCTTCACCTCTGCGGCATAAGCTATGAAACCTTTCTTACCGGGTGGCGCAGACACACGCCGCCGCCCCCATCGTGCGGCCGCCCTCCGCTGGCCGCCACCCTTGCTCCATGATGGCTGACAGGCCGTAGCCCTTCTCCGGCAGTGCGGTTGTGCCACTTCCATCTTCATGTCCAACTGTTGTTATGACCACCGTTCCTGAGCCCCTCCGGTGCCAATAGTCGGCACTGGTTGTTTTCTTCCTCTTTCATAAATATTACATTAAAAATAACCACAAGAATTGTGGAGGGGTTGGGCCATGTTCATTTGTCCCACACCCTCCACGTTAGTGCGGTAGCAAGCAGTTCGAATTTTTTTGAATCATGATGAACATAAAGAATAGGTACGGGGGTATCTTAAACATCACACCATACCTCGAAGGTTCGTTGATGTTCTGCGAGATGAAAATGATGAAGGAAAAGAGGGTTCCAATGATCATCACTTTTAAAAACACACTTCTGTAGTTGGGCTTGTGTGTCGTCCTCTTCCTTGATTCTGATAAACGTTCTTCGATGGAGTTCTTTTTTTGGAGGAGAAATTAGTCGTTGGAGAGGTAGGATTTCTCCACAATTTTCTCCCACTTCTCCACACTTTTTCAACCAATCCTCTTAAAAGAAAATAAGTGCCAATATAAATTAAATTAAGTAGATTAATTTATGTTGGAATAATTAAATGTTGACACATTTAATTAATTAATGTTGGCTCCAAAAAATAAATGGGGAGTTGAAAGGGGTTTCTCCCATTATTGTGGGTTCAGGTGGACCCTATCATTAATTTCAAAATAGGGGTTTTAGTTCAGGTGGTCCCCACCCCATTAACATTAATGTGGGAGGTTTTATTAGAAATTATATAAATGTTTATTTTATTTTATTTTCATTTCCATGTGAAACAAAAAATCTCTCTTTCACCCTCAACCTACTACAGTCTAGGTGAAGGTCTCCTTAAGTGAATGCTGGCACTGTGAGTTCAACAGTGCCCTCAGATATCAATTCCTAGCACTAGTTTAAAAGATATAAAAAGCTTCTCATAAGTTTACTGAATGTAATCGAAAAAAAAGGTCAGAAATTCATTTCGGGCACACCAGACCTCAGAATCATGTACTGTCAATTTTTGTGGACTCATAAAATTCCCATATAATTAAAAAAATACATGGAATTTATGGGTCTTTACATTCTCACCACCTTAGGGATTTACATATCCGTAAGTCATAACTCAAACTAAGGAAACAAGTGGGGGTACTAAGCACATATCTGAGTCTCCCACTCCCATGTGCCCTCCTAGAGGTTCTCATGTTTCCAGCGAATGAGCACTAGAGGTATCGACCTCCCATGAAGTACATGCTTCAATAAATCCTCAATCTCTTCTAGAACCTTTGTAAATGTCTCCCCATCGTCGATATCCAACTCGCCGTGGTCGATGACATGTGATGTGTCATGCACATATCTCCTCAGCTGGGATACATAGAAGATATAGTGCACCCGGTGCAACTTAGGTGGAAGAGCTATACGGTAAGCCACCTCGCCAACTCTACAGAGGACTTGTAAGGGTACAATGAACCTTGGAGATAACTTGCCACCCCAAAAAAATCTCCGCAAACCGCACCTGGTTGTGACCTGTAGAAATACATGGTCACCATCCTCAAACTCCAGGGGTCTTCATCTCCTATCAGGATAAGACTTCAGCCTGCTATGTGTAGTCTTCATATGCTCTTGGATGATATGCAGTTTATCTATGGAAGCTCGTACCATCTGCAGTCCCATGAGTGCTAACTCCCCTGGGTTATTCCAGCACAAAGGTGATTTGCAAGGTTTCCTTTACATTTCCTCAAATAGTGTCAGCCCAATGGTGGAGTGATAGCTGTTGTTGTATGCAAACTCCGCCAATGGAAAGTGATCCTCCTAGCTGCGACCAAAGTCGAGGATGCAAGAATGTAGCATGTCCTCAAGGGTCTGAATGGTCTGCTCAATCTGGCCATCCATCTGAGGATTGAAGGTGGTGCACAAATGAAGCTACCTCATGAAAGCCCCCTACAACCCCTTCCATTGCTGGGAAGTAAAATGTGCATCATGATCAAAGAAAATCATCAAGGGTAGTCAATGTAGCTGCAAAATCTCCTACACATAGAGGTGTCCCAAGCTCTCTACTAAACCCTGCTCTCTAATTGGTAGGATGTGAGCTGACTTGGTGAGTCAGTCATTGATCACCCAGATATAATCATGACCCCTGGATGTACGTGGATGTCCTGTCACGAAGTCCATGGATATCTCATCCCACTTCCACTCTGCAACATCTAAAGGCTACACTAAGCCTCCTGGTACCTGATGTTCCACCTTCACTTTCTGATAAGTGAGGCACCGAGAGACAAAATCCACTACTTCTTTCTTCATTCCTAGCCACCAATGCTGTCATCGGAGATCTTGGTACATCTTCGCCACTCATGGATGTACCGCTAAAGGGGATGTGTGGAAATCCCTCAACACTTCCTCCTGAAGTGACACTTGTACTATGGTACATCCTCTGAGGAGGCTGAAGTGCTCCCCCTTCATAAAATCCATCAGGTTATTATCCTGAGGATATATGAGCACGTCGAGCCTCGCAGTCAGTGTCCCCATGTTGCACCTCCCCGACTCGCTGAAGTAGTGGGGGAGTGATTGTAAGATACTAATGAAAAGTTTCTCCATCATGATCCAAAAGGGATATTTGCAAAGTGGCTAGTGGATCTATCACCTCACATATCAGTTGTATACCAAATCTCATGGTTATTGCATCTACTACAACGTTCCCCTTCATAGAAGTATAGACTATCTCAAATTCATAGTCTTGGAGGAACTCCAACCAACTCCGTTGTCTCGGATTCAGGTCCTTCTGAGAGAATCTATACCTAAGAATCTTGTGATCATAGTAGACTGTAATATGTTCTCCCATCAAGTAAAGTCCCCACATCTTCAAGGTGAAGACCACTTCTGCTAAATCCAGGTAATGGGTAGCGTAGTTCTTCTCATGTTGTCTTAGTTGTCAAGAACCATATGCAATCATCGATCACTCCTACATAAAGACACATCTGAGCCCAATCGCTGATGTGTCATAGTCGTCTACGTACCCAACACCCTCCTCCAGTAGCCACAAGTTGGGGGCACTAGTCAGCCTCTACCTTAGCATCTAAAAACATCGTTGGCATCTCTTTGACCAAAAGAATGGTTGTCACTTCTTCTTCAATGATGAAAAAGGTGCTACAACTCTATAGAAATCTGGTACTGTCCTCCGGTAGTATCCAACGAAACCCAAAAAACTATGTACCTCTATCACACTCCTGGGTGGCTCCCAAGAAAGTACAACCTCAATCTTCATTGGATCAACCACAACTCCAACCTCTGAGATGACGAGTCCCCGAAAGTGAACCTCTCGGATCCATAACTAGAACTTAGAGAGCTTACCATATATCTAGTGCTCTTAGAGTGTGTCTAGAACTATCCGCAAATGATAGGCATGCTCCTCCTCAGTAACCGAGTAGACCTGAATGTCTTCGATGAAGACTACTACAAAGTGATCAATGAATAGCTGAATGATCTTGTTCATGAGTCCCATGAACACTAATGGAGCGTTGGTTATGCCGAATAGCCTAACCAATACTCAAAATGGACATACCAACATCTGAAAGCTATATTCACCACATCCTTGTCTCACACTCTAAGCAAGTAATTTCCTAATATGAGGTCTATCTTCAAAACCACCATGCTCTGTTTAACTGATCAAAGAGGTCTTCAATCCTCGGAAGTGGGTACTTCTTCTTCACAGTCACCTAGTTCAGGCACACATAATCAAATCAAATCCTTAGGCTCCCATCTTCATTCATGGAAAATAAAATCGGGGATACCCAAGGAGAAACACTGGGCCGAATGAATCCCTTCCCATGTAAGTAATCTAGTTGTACCCAGATCTCCCAAAGATTTGTGGGAGCCATCCGATACACTGGTGTAGATATCAATGTCGTCCTAGAGTACAAGTTAATATAAAATTCCACCTCTTTGTGATGTGGTAGACACAGAAAATCATCTGGGAAAACATCCGCATACTGGTCCAGCACTATAAGATAGCTCAGACTCTCCACATCAACTGCTCCGAAGGTAAGGCTATCCAACTGATGAGTGATCAGCTGCACTATCCTCATGGAAAGTCCATCCTATGCTGCAAAGGCTCCCTTATTGCCAATAAAGTTAAACCTGGTCCCATCCGTGCAGACACGCCTCAATTTTCCCCTAATACATTCAATCTGAGCATATATTGTAGATAACCAATTCATATCCTAGATAACATCGTAAGGCCTTGATGCTGCTATTAAGTTATCTCAGCCCAAGCTCTCGCCTGCTAGAGTAATATGACACTACATGCACCAGTGCATAATCATCGAATCTACTCTCGTTGGAGTCTCTAGCCATAAGGATCAAGCTAATGGCTCCATCGGAATCTCCGAGCTCTGAATGAGGGAAGTGGAAATAAAATAATGACTCGCACCTATGTCTATATGTACTATAGCTATGGTGGAGTAGACACAAATCATACCATGTATCATCTCCAGAGAGCTATGGTCGTAGGCTTCAGTTACCTAGATCTGAGATCTCCCATGTCCTCCTAATCCCTGTGGTCGGGGTAGACCACCTAATGGTGGTGGCAGTAACAACTCGAATAATATCCCGCCACCAATTGCCTGACCAGCTCCTCTACCATGTCCGCCTACTCCATGCGGACCTCCTCATTTGAACCATTGTCTCTGCCTGGGTGGTCCTTCGACCATCTGGTTATTCTCCATACGGTGGGTTAGATTGTCATGAGCCATGTGACCCTGCCCACCGCATGTGAAACACTGCATGTTCCATGCATGACTGGCTCTGTCTCTGGTACCCCGCACAACCGATCCTGAGTCATGCAGTCATCTACCTATAGGTCTGGTACTCTTTGAAATCTATGAAATCTATCTACTGCCAACTACCAAAGACTCCGCTACGTGAGTTCTGGTGGTGGGTCTCACTACTGGTGACTGCTCAACAAGAAAACTCTCTACTATGAGGGCTATCTCAAGAACCCCCTCCTACATCGGGATGCTAAGAGAAATCATCAAAGCCCTAATCTTCCTCCTCATTCCCTATACAAAGGTCAGAGCCCTGAATAATGGGTCCCTCACCATATCAGTGGAGAAGCATGAGAGGTCGGTGAAACTTGTTGAGTACTGATCCATACTCATTCCGCCCTCCTACATCTGAATAAGATCTTGAATGCGCACTATGTAAAGAGTCACTGGAACAAACTCTACCTAAAACAAGCTCTCAAAGTCTGCCCATAGAAGTTTCACCTCGTCGTGAACCTGGAGAATCAAGTTCCACCATATGCCTGCTACCGCCTGTAAAAGACTAGTGAAAAGGATCACCATGAGATCAGATGGTGTCCCTACCAGTCGAAAGACTCTCACCACAACCTCAAGCCAATCCTCAACTGCTTGTGGGTCCGTATGACCCCTGAACCTTGGTGGCCTCTAGAACTGGAACTCGTGCTATGCGCCCAAGAGGTGTGCAACCTATGTTGTTGGGGCTGGTGGAATCGGTGGACCAATGGGTAATGGTTCTATTGGTGCTTCTACTAGAAGGAATCCCTACATCAAGGCCTCATCGCTCGGTGGGCTATCAGTGTGTACTATACCCGGAACTCTACCTGGCTGTCTGCATGGAGGCATTATGAAATGAAATAGGTGTGCCATGGTCAATAAGTTATACCTGGTGAGCTGACTCAAATATAACACAATTAATACTCTTCAAAACACATAATCAATTAGTGTTTTCATGCACTAAGTCGGAAATCAGAAGTCAGGGTCTTGGTGTATGGATATGTTGGCCGCCACACCAACACTGGATTCCCTAAACTGATAACCACACTCACTACACTTAACAAAATTGACGTTAAAATATTAGAGTCCTATATTATATGGTATAACTGGCTCCTCTGATACTAATTTGTCATGACCCATCCCCCGGGGCCCATGCCTTGACTACCCCAAGCTTGCCTTCTATTGGCCATGGGCTAGTGACTAGCACCGAAAGGTGTATTACCTAAAACCAAGAAGGCATTTCCTTTATATCCTATAAACACACAGAACCAAGAACACAACAAGATATTAACATGAGGAAATTGAATAGTAAAAAGTGTGAGTATAGTATGTAAATGGGGCCAGAATACATGCCCAAAAGGAAATTACAAGAAAACTAAAATGTACAAGTAAACTGAAATAGATCCTATGATCACCGACCAAGGATCCTATCTGAAGAGTAGGTATAGCTCTTGAGTGGTCATCTCTGTGGTACACATCATCTAATGTCCACCTCTGAGCTACCTCCAATCCTGGTACTCTCATCCTTAGTCTGTGTTGTCTGACGTCTACACCAAACAAAACAAGGTGCGGGTGAAGCCCGTGCAGGGGTGAGTATAACGATACTCAGTAGGGACCCTGAGAAACTTATGGAATCACAAATACCCAAAGTATAGCCCACAATAATATAAACCATTGATAATCCTACTTAGGTATATGCCCATACATGTACCTAAGTTATCAAATATTTCCCATCTCATTCATGAGGAAACGCAAGGCCCAACTCCTTAACCAATGTAAAAATGTTCCATGAACGAAATATTACCATGAAGGTAAGTACCACAAAGGTATGCCACACAGAACAATACCAAAAAGGTAAGGACTCAGCTCACACTAGGTATATCTTAGGTACAGAAGTAGAGATGATTAGATGTAACTACTGAATCATCTTACTCTGTTATGAGGAAAACCCATGAAGGATACCAAATTACAGACCCACATAGGATCCTTGTATGTCATCAGACCCACACAGGATACCAGTACAACATTAGACCCACACAAGATCCTAGTACACCTTCATAACCACACAAGATCCTAGTAATGCATCAGACCCACATAGGATCCTATTACATCATCATACCCATACAGGATCCTAGTACTGTATCACACCCACACAGGATCTTAGTACATCGTTAGACCCACACATGATCCTAGTACATCATCATATGCACACATGATCCTAGTAAATCTTCATACCCACATAGGATCCTAGTATTGCATCAGAACAACATAGGATCATAGTACATTGTCATACCCACATAGGTTCCTAGTACTGCCTCAGACCCACACATGATCCTACCACATCGTCACAACCAGCTATAGGGTTCCTGCTCTAAGCTTCCTCATCTCTGGGAGAGTCCACTTCTCAAGCTACCAGACGATACTCCAACATCCATGAAGCCCCACTGAGAAGTATTCTAAAGGACATACACATCATAGGGGTATCAATTGAACAGACTGTGCATCAAATGGATTCTCGGTCTGTAAGTTATTAGCCTTTTATTCCCAAGTGCCGAGTTAGATTCGTGCTCAATCCAACCTGAATGTACCCCAACATTATCCAATTCTCATGTTGGATATACCAAAAGGACCATCTTGCTCAATGGTTTCCAGAACCGTAAGGGGTTTGTCAAACGAACGCCTGGTACCATTGTTGTGGCCAAAAGAGCAGTAATGGGTTGAAGTTGGTCCGGGTCTGGTTCGACAGAGTCAGAATAACCCAGCCCGTGCTAGGAAGCCTAGCCTGGATGCATACAGGGGGGAGTCACACGCCCCCCACCCTAATCACTGAACTACATTTGGCTGTTTCGTCGCCAGTAGCACAAGGATCCCACGGGTCCTGCTCGGTTTGACTCGACCGACCATAACGGCCGGCCTCTTTGCCTCCTCGGTAGTGCGTCGTGCACCACCCCTCCATAGCCAGCTGAACGTTGGACACCTTCCCTTTCATGCGGTCACCTCCGCTGGCCACCACCCTTTCTCTTCCACAGCTGACGAGCCGCGGCCAATATCTGATGGCGCAGTTGTTCCACTGCTATCTTCGCGGCTGGTTGTGGTGCTGGCCACCATTCCCAAGCCCCACCATTTTCAATATACACCATTGGTTTCCATCTTCCTCCGCCGCAAAGATTACATAAAAAATTACCACATGATTTGTGGAGGAGTCGGGCCATGTTCATTTGGCATGCACCATGCACGATAGAGTGGTAGCAAGCAGTTCAAAGTTTTTTGAATCATAAAGAACATAAAGAATGGGTATGGGGGTATCTAAAACATCATAAATTTACTCGAAGGTTTTTTGATGTATTGTGAGATGAAAACGGTGAAGGTGAATAGGGTGCCAACGACTTTCACTTCCGAAATCAAACCTCCGATTTTGGGTTTGTGCGTCGTCATCTTCCTTGATTCCGAAGAACGTTCTTCGATGGCATTCTTTGTTTGGCATAATTAAATGTTGACACATTTAATTAATTTAATTTGGATCCAACAAATAAATGGGTGGTTGAAATGGGTTTCTTCCATTAAAGAGGGTCTGGTTGGTCCTCGCCTTTAATTTAAATATGGGGGTTTTAGTTTACGTGGTCCCCGCCTCTTTAACATTCATGTGGGAGGTTTTATTGGAAATAAAATAAAATTTTGTTTTGTTTTGTTTTGTTTTTATTTCCACAAAAAACACGAAATATATCTTTCACCCTTGACCTAGTGCGGTCAAGGTGAAGGTCCCCTAATGCGAATATCGGTGTTGGATGTTCAACAATGCCCTCAGATTTCAATTATGAGCACCAGTTTAAAATTTATAAAAAACCCACTCATACGTTTAATGAGCGTACCCGAAAAAAAGTTCAAAAATTCATTCTAGCACACGGGGCCTCATAATCACACACCGTCAATTTTCATGGACTCATGAGATTCCCATATAATTTAAAAAATTACATGGAATTTTTGAGTCTTTACAGGGGTTTATATAGATTATAATAACTTCTCTCTAAGACAAAAATATTCCTATGATTAGTTGGGATAAATATTGTCAAATCTAAATAATTATCATGTAGAGGTTTCCATTGGTGACTAAGTCACTTGTTTTTTATATCAATGAAAGTTTCTATAGGATTCATGCATCTTGAGGAATGAAGTAGTATTGAAAATGGAAGGGTGTTCAGGAATGGTTTGAGCACTATAAATGTTATACCATCATGCGTTCAACATAAATTCAGGGTGAAGAGATATAACATGAAACTTATCTTACTTATTACTAGATTAGTGGTTCCAAATTTTATATATTGGATTTACTTGAGATATATGATTATACAAAAAATCTGAGTTCTTTTTTACCTCTTGTTCTATAAATTATTCCCAATATATAAAAGGTGATGAGCTCGCGAGTGATGGCTTTACTTTTAATCAAGCTTCCATTTACAGAGTTTCAAACCAACAATCCTTGTGTTTCATTCCATTCTTAGTTTAAGGGTGTTTCAATTTAGACTATTTTTGGATATAGTTTAAATTCATATAGCTTTATCTATTAATGGCTATTGTTTAGGTTTTTACAGTGTTTACCAAAAATCAGGAAGTCTACCGAATCATAAGGGAAAGGTTAACCCAAACTGAATAGAAATAAAACACTATAAATATATACATATATAAGGGAGTTGAATTCTATTTAATCTCATATTTATTGGAAAAAAGAGAGATATGATCAATGTTGTAATGAGTGGGGATAACATGATGTGAATAAGGATCCCATTGCTAATACAGACCATCATGAGGTGGTTTGGAAATATTTTAAGGTAATAGTTCTCAAAAAATGATAAAATGAAGAATAATATAAAAATTATGATTATGATCAATATTAAAATCACTAAACATATCTGGAATGGGGAATTTCAAAAATACCTTAGACCCTACTATAGCAGTTAAGCACCACATCCTGGACTATAATAATCTAAAGAGACTTTATTGATTAGAATATCTAAAAGTTTAATTATTGAATGCTAGAATTTTATTTTAAAAAAATAATTTTTGAATTCATCTAAAATATTTAATTTTAAATTAAATTTAGTTTCGTCTAAGGAGATTGATTTATAGGTGAATAGTGAAAATATCATTTTTGTTAAAACTGCAACTCTTATGAAATAAATGTGATAAAAGAATAAACTAAAACATAGAAAACCATTTAAGTAAAATAATGTTTTTATGGAATATCAATATTAATTTTAAAATATTTATTTAACATTTAAATTATATGTCTATCATTTACAGAACTAATTAAAATTTTACTTTAATAAAAATTGTTTTCGGTCTTTTATTTGAATCAAGTATTTTCAAGGTAAATTTTTATTTGGGATTTACATGAAATCCCCATATAGTTTTTTTAATAATTAAATTTATGTCAATAAAATTAGTGTTCAAGATAACTTTTTGATATATAAAAATTTAATTCTTAAATATTTATATTTCAAATAACAATTTTATTTGATTAAGATTGTTTATATTAAAATTACCATTTCATACCTTTATAAATTTCATCTAATAAAATTATTTAAAAAATTTAAATCATAATAATAAAATTACGTAATACAAAAAATCTTAATTTTTTTCATTCATGATAATTACTAATGTTAAAAATTAACTACCAAGGTAAATTAAATTTGTGAAAAGTTTAAAAAGGTTAAAGAAAACCCAATGAACACTAAAAAAAATAAAAACTGTTTATGAGGGTAGTTTCAACTAACACTAATATTTCCCAATGATTGTATTCATTTCTTCCATTTACCATTGAACAGTAACTTTACATTATCATAAATGTAAATGTTACTCTCAAAACTACCCATATCCTCACTTATAAAAGTTTAACAACACCCACACTTCAAGACTCACATTCCCTTTGAATTTATCCTTGAAAATATATCATTTTTATCTTCCTAAAACCATCTCCCCTATTCAAAATCTTCAATCCACCATTAGTTCGTATATTTCAATCATTTATATGTTAAATTAAAATAAAAATTCAAGTCACTAACGTGAGTATTATCAACTAATTATCTTTTCTTTTCAACTATATAATTTCAAAATTATTAGATATAAACTAATATAATGATGTTGTTATAATTTATATATTTTAGTTTTACAATATTATATGTATTATTAATTTCTATCCATTTATACCATAAATTAATTTAAAAGAAATCAGTATTCAAGTGTACATGTTGATTATTACCACCATAAGAAATACAATTCATATTTCATCACCATTAATAATTTATGGTTCCTATAATGTATTTTCTGTTTAGATATTATGTTTATTTTAACATTAAGGGTATTTTATTCCAAATTAGAGAACATACAGATGATATGATCAATAATTGATCATAGTTAATTCAATTGATTAAAATAAGTGTGCTAAGTGGAAAATATTTTATTCAAATTATATAATATTTTATTATCAATTCATTCTTCTTATAAATCATATAAAATTATTTTTTTCACGCAAATATACATTAAATGAGATAATTCTAGTTTTGTTTTAATTATATTACAATAAAACTGCCTCATCATTCATTAAATCAAAGTATATTCGTATTTGGGTCTGTTTAACCACCTACTTGAACCATACTATGAATTTATAACATGAATGCATATGGGAATATAGTTAATAGATTAATATAATAGGAATTTTTAAATAATGATTATGTTTTACCTTTGATATGTTATATCAATATTTAATTCACTAATTATAAAAACACCATTAGGTCATCAAGAACCACAAAAACGTGCTTATTATCGATTTCATATTTAAGGATAATGAATAAAACACTAATTAAAGGAACTTGAAACACCATAAATATTTATAATAAATCACTAATAGTAAATTTAGTGACCCATTAATAAAGAAATTTTGAAAAGTATTGAATATGGAAACAAATATTATGAAACTAGTACAACTGATATAAACTATAAACATATAATGTGTAAAATGGGTAGAATTATTATAGAGAATGAATATTTTGAAAGAATATAAATTAAAGTTTTTATGAATAATATTTTCATTTAATCGATCAGGGTAGATATGTTTTTAATAAAATAGGATAAAATATGTTCATTGAAGTCAAGACAATAGGTAAGTGTTTTCCATCTAAAGTCCCTCCCTTGAGACATGTTAGATATAATGAACCAAATTTTATTTATATGGTCTATATACAAACTATTTGGGATTTAATGTTATTAAATTTATTTTTTCATGGTATTTTAATATTAGTTTTAATAAATATCTTTCAAGAGGTTTTGACTGAATTTTAACATTATAAAGAAGTGGGGTTTTCCATCTCAATTTGTTTTCTTTGTAACTCAAGTTATATATACCATCAATTTAATTTTGAGTGGTGTATACAATAACATGGAATAATTGTTACCATCTTATTCAAAAAATTTATTCTATTTATTGGTTTATATTGTTATCCCTCCCAAAAATTCTTTTGAATCAATCGTTTCCAAATCCCTTATAAAAATCAATTTTTTATTAGTGTAAAATACATCCTATGTTTGGTAAAGTAATAGTGTTTGTCATTTCCTGAATATTCATCATTTTATAGATATTGGAATGTTGATATTGTTTTTTAATGGATGTACCTAGTGGTAATAACCCAGAAAATGGTTGGTTGAACATTGATTCAATCATCACCCTAACACATGATGAGTGGGACTAAAACAGAAAACCTGGCTAGACACTCCCAATAGATATGATTTAGAATAATCACATGATAATAATGAACCATGATGGAGTTCTTTCCAACCATTTCCTGATTCTACTTCCAATAAAAATTATTTTACCAAAATATCATCTTATATGGCTAACCCATTACATTAAAAGTATCCCCAAAATAGTGTTTATTTGATAAGGGTACTTTTAGATACGTTAATGATACAACACATATTCTAAGTTGATTAAGGATTGTTCTCCTAGAAATACAAATTATTTTTTTAAATGGAATGTCATTTATTTCCCATACTTTATATTATATTAATATACATGATTCTATTTAGCTAGAGGTTCTTTAGTGAATGGTATAAAATTTACGTTTTATTATTATGGTGAATGCATTGTGCTTAGTCATTTGATGGGTGGGGCTCGAAATTATATAGCTCCTCAATGCATCAATAGGCCTCATGAGACAACATATATTGGGATTTTGTGTATACCGCTCGCAATATTAGAATATTTTCATAGAATAAGGCCTTGAAAATATATATATTTTTTACATGTTACTTTTAATTTGTACAAGGTCAATGATTATTGTTATCCATGTTTACATTAATTATCTTGGATATAAAATGACCTCAAATTCAATTGATTATGGCTTCTTGTTCTTTATATATCCTTTGATATCACTAATTCCATGGTTATGTTCTGATTTCTTCCATTTTATCAAACTTATTACTCTATATCTATGTTCAATGTTATTTTTTTTCTTTTCTCAAAATCAAAAAGGCAAACACTATGTACTTTTGAAGGATATAATGGATGGGATAATTATGTTCTCTCAATGCATTAGTGTTTTATATTATGTTTTCAAATGTATTATATATATGTATATAGTTCTCTATAAATAATAATTTGTTGTATCCTATGGTAACTATTGTATTATATGCCAAAAATTTACTATAACTATAAGATATAGGTTTCTTATGTTTATGATGTTATAGTTGGTATTATAGAAATTTATTAAGAAAATTATAGACTACATATAGAGGCACCTAGTAAGATACATCAGGTATTAGGGAAAACCACCATGATTTATAAGGAAAATTCGATAAAACATAATAGGAATTTTATTTTATAATTCAATTCCATGAGTAAATTTTGTGTATTCCATTATAAAAAATGATGACTAATGGGTGGAATGTGAACTATATCAACACCAATATTTAATGTAAGTAAGATCCCCCTAAAAAAGTCAATAAAGATGATTTCAAGTGTAATCTGATCATAACCATATTAGGTTTGTTGACCTATGTTATTAAAAATAATATCACCTGCATAGAAAGATCTATTAGCCTGCAATTACGTGTTACTATGTTGGATCGCTTCATGTGCCAAAAAACCATCATTATTTAGTGTAACTAATAATAAATTAGTAGATGAATAATGATTCAAGTCACTAGTTAAGTCTTTTATCTCTTTTTTAAGTATTGAAAATGGTAAATTCATCGTGGAAGTCTATTATCTATTGGGAGATGCGAACAAATGGTGGTCTCTAATTTAAAACAATAGAGGATGATGAGATAGAGTGCATAGAATTGAGAACCTTTAAGGTGGTAAACTATGAGAAACACTTTATTTATGAGAAAAGAGTGGAAATGTATTATTATTCATCAAACATTGACAAAAGGAGGGGGAAAATGCTTCTAAATACTAAGATAACTTAAAAATATTAGCTAAGAATATTGTAGGCTATGTAGGTAGACCGTAAATAAATATTGATTGGTTAATGAAAATCATTGAAAGGGTGTGGAATCTTGGTCTTTTTCATCATATAAGGATATAGTATCATGTTCCATAATGGAATAAAATATGTCCTATAGGATATATATTCTAATGAAAGTAGGAGAAGAAGAGTTGGGTTATGTTTTAAGAGAAGAAAAATGTAGAAAAGGGGGGAAAATGATGGATGGGAATTTCCACAAGTGAAATTGTGGGAAGAAACATCCCAATAGTTATCAGAAAAGAAAATTAGTTTTGTAGAAGTGGGATAAAAATGGACACTAAACTCGCAAATTAAAAGCTAAGGTAGAAACTATTGATATTAAATTATTTAAATTTATGGTGAAGATACATTATTCCAACCAATTCCACAAACATTAAATAATTTACCTTAGGAAATGAAAATTGATCAAGTAATATATTATTAAAATACAACAAATAAACTCAAAGTTCATATTGACTTAGTGGGAGTTACTTTTATAACAAAAAATGTTATAAATTAAATTCCCCATGTGATTTAATTAAATTTTATATTATGTAATATGGTTATAGAATATACATGTACATATTTGGTTTTATTATATCTAATTTTATTTTAAAGTCCATTGATAATCACTATCATTTATAATACAGTCATTGAATTGTGGTCACATGATTAGTGAAAAAATAAAATTTTAACAAATCCAATTGATAGAGTCAAAGGAAGTTAGGGCCTAAACACGTCAGATCATACCATAGGAAGCCCATTTATCAAAGATTCTAAGGGAGATATAATCTCTGAGATTTTACCATGATCAATACCAAGATGATATCCATCAACTTATGCACAAAAACAAGCATTTAAGGGAGAATTTAAAATTCATCAAGATCATGGACCAAACCATATACACCAAACAACCCCATGAAAGTCTCACCATTGTGTACGACACTCTTAGGGAACTCACAGGTTTGTTTAAGATATATGTACAGATTCACTAATATTGTTAATATTTTTATATTATATAATAATGAATATATTTTTATTTCAATGTTGTTACTTTATAAATGATTTTTATTTTTAATCAATAAAACAGAAATTGTATTTTCGGGTATTTTTCAAATTCAATTATGGATTTTGTGCTTAATGATTTCATGTATTTATTAAATAAATAAAATTTTTATAGAATATTATCATTAAATAATGTTTATTAAATATAAATGATCATATAATTTTTATGTATTCAAATGTAATTTTTATATTGGTTCAAACACTGTTATTGTCAAAAAAACCAAGTATTTCTCAATATACATCAAATGTTATTTTTTAAATGAAATTTCAAATTTTTATAAAATTATTTACGTAAAAGGAAAATTATTTTTTAATTTTAATTTAAACATTATCCAATGGTGTATTTTTCATAATTTTCCACGACATTTGAATTGTTTTGGTAAAAATTAAATAATGTATATATATATATATGGTGTGTATTATTACATCATAATTACCCTAAAGTGATATAATAAATTCTATAAATGGAATCTACGACAAAATATATGTTTTAACCTTAAAATTATGTGATTTTGAGTATATTGTATTCATTTTTTAAAGCCTTTATAAATCTTCAAAAACCATTAAATATGTTTAAAGATGTAAAATCATTTCTTTAAGAGTATGACTAACATTCACATCTGCAAGGATATAATTTAAATAATTTTAAACCATGGCCTTATAAAATATTTAAATCCACCCCTATTTTTATGAATCCTTGGTAAAAAACCATTGTAGGGTCTGTAGTTCTGAGTTTTTTACTATATAGATTCCAAAACCTATATTTGAGAAATAATAAAGAATTCCCCACTATTTTCCTATATAAACCCACCCAAGATCACATTTATCATCACTAAAAATAAATATTAAAGTAATTAATATTCCATACCTTCTATATTGTCTTACCTAGGTTCCCCAATCTCTCATGAAGCTCCTCCTAATCATTTAGAGTGACACTCTCATGGTAAGGGATCCTCTCATTCTCCTATTTATTAAAGTTTATTTATTATTTTATGCGTTATATTTCTAATTCCTAATGTTTGGATATGTATTTACATATATATAATACTTAAAATTTTAATTCCAAATTATTATATACCCATTTCACTATAATAAAACCATGTTATAAATTTTTAATTGAAGATGTTATGGTGCCAAAATTTCAGCATGATTTTCCATGCAAAAACAATTGTGTAGTGAATATCATACCCATTTTCTACCAAGGGTGTTCACCTATATACAAATATAATTATTTTAATTGGGATGTAAATTTATTTATTCCATCATCCATGATTTTGGAATAACATATAATTATTAATGAATCCATGTTGTAGAATCTATGTAGAACACATAAGCATTGTAATAAAATAAATGTGGCGGTTACCCCTGAATTAAAGTGAATTGCAATAAAATTATTATTGTTTATTCTCCTGAAATTTTATGTTGGGATAGGTCAAAAACATGATTCCTTTATAGTAATTTTTGTATCATGATTCCTTGGAAGTTATCATTGGACTATTATTATGATGTAGTGTTCAATGTTTTCACCTAATTTTCCTTGTTTCCCTTATGTTATCCTGTTATATCATGAATTATTATTAATGTTTGTTATTATGACCACATTTATTACCAATTTATATTCATATTTCATAACATGTATTATATTATTCATGTAATTCCATGTTTATCCCCTCATTTTTCTTTATAGCTCACCCTTTTCTTATGTTTGTCCCCAGGTTATCCCATTCAATTTTTATGTATGAGAATGTTAATAATGTTTTCAATAAATATGGTGTTTTCCCTATTTTATGTAGTTTTATAATATTCCTAATTTATAAAGACCCTATATTTCAATATATTTTAAGTTTTATTAAGTTTAATCTTATATAAAAATTCATTTATTAGTTTGTAATAAAGATAAGGGTTGTTATAGTTTTTATCAAAAGAAAATTTGTGTTGTTTTGGGATTAACATTAGAAAAATATAGAAAAATACTTTGGGATAAGAAAAAGTATAATAAAAAATATATAAATTTTGGTGAATATATATTTAGTGGTTTATCAAGATAATACATCCATATTTGGATACTACAAGTGGATGTGGCTCTGGAATAGATGTACATTGGGGTAGAACCCAAAAACATCGCATTAATATTGACTCGACCAGGAACCGGTGCCCAATAATGGAACTTGTTGGACACCTAGTTTTACAATCCTAGAGGATACTTTTTTTTAAATTCATGTGTTAATTATGAATAATTATTAAGGGAAAACCCCATAAGAGTCTATGTTTGAAAATATATCATGGATAACATTGATCAAAACCTATAAATTCATAAGTTTAAGAAATATATGTAATTTATAAGTTATCTCCTTAATGTCCTAGGACTCCTAGTATTATGTTTAATAGTTCAAAAATAATCATCCCTATCTAATAGATGAAAATAGGAGTGATTGGGTAAACAATCAATGTGACAGGTAATGTGATGAATTTTACTAATGAGATGTCCAACCTGATATGAGATGGAATTGTAATTTTTCTATGATACTCTCTTAGATGACACATGTTTTGAATAGAAATCTACATAAAGAAGATCATAAAAATCTTCTAAATAGAGAAAAATCTTTAATTGAGACTTTTATTCAATAAAGTCATCTGAAATTCAATGGATAATTTGATCCCTTAATCACATAATAGTGGATCAAATCAATTAAAATGTCTGTCAATGTCCTTCAATGTTATGAGAAAGAGAAGGTTCTAAAAGTTTTTGATCGTATGGAGGGTGATTATAATTATTATTAAAAATTGATAAAGAATATGAAGCATGAGGAAGTGATTGAAGCAATGGGGTGGATGGAATTTTAGAATATTTATTCGATTAAAATTTTACTCACACTCTATAAATTAAAATAAAAAATTATTTCCTTTCCCTTAAGAAAGAAGGAAAAAAATATATCATGTAATAAAATGAAACCTTCATAATACATGAATGATAAACCTCCATCATTTTCATTAACACCCAAAATTAAATGATGACTGCTTCTTTTGTGGGATAAAACCTAGTCTATGACCGCCCTGGTGATCCGAGAGTTAGACAGTTGTGATAAAATTGTTCGATGTGTCCTCAAAGTTGAAATGCTGATTGGAAAATATCAAGGGCATCACAGGGATATGAAGAAAAAAATTAGACTTTAATTCTAGTGATCCAGTGGATTAATCTAATGGTTATAAGAAATTTCCACACCCCACTTATCAAATGTGCGGAAAGAATCACCCCCAACAATTTCCTAAAGGGGACAAGAAAATACTTTTGGTGTGGGAAGGATTGACACCTAGATAGCAGTTTCTGATAGTAGAACCTTACTAATGTGAAAGAGGAAGTGAATGGTCTAGTAAAACATAAGTTCATTGTTTATTTCTTAAAAAAAGTAACCATGGATCTTTTTGTACAAATTCACTAAACCAAGGGTATTTGGAGACAACCAACAACACACATGGTTGTAAGAGTGGGCATTTTCCATCAAAATTGATGAGGTGGATCCTGATAACAAAGTGGTGAATGGTATGATAGTTATTAATTCAATAATAGATAAATTTATTTTTTATTATAGTCATATTCATTATTTATTATCATGGATTTTTAGTAGAACTATTCAAACACCATGACAAATCATGGAATTTGAGTTGTCATTGAAAATATAGAATAGGAAAATTATTTAATCCTATGTGTATAACTCCTCCCATCTCACAATTTTCATGTTGAACTTCCCAGAAAACATTTTAACTCTCCCTTCAGGGGAATTTGATGAAATTCTATATATGGTTTGGATTTCCATATATAAAGTCGACATCATTTTACCTGAGAATGAAATTAGTTTTTGTATTGTGACTCATCCCCTGATTCAGTACAAGTGCAATGAGGGTGAGTCTTATTTATAAAAAACAACCCAATCATGGATATTATTACCCTATGAGAAAGAATATATTTATAAAATTATTGATTCTAAGGAAAATTCATCTTTTAATACATTCCCACAATGAGGGAATACACTGATGTGTTTCCCAAAAAAAACCATGGTCTTCCACCTAGCTAAGATGTTGAATTTCCAATAAAGATTATACCTATATTATTACCTTTATCTAATTCTACATATAGAATGGATTTTATATAACTTGAAAAGATAAAGAAACAATTATATAACAAGGTTGATAAAGGGTTCATACGCCCAAGTTCATCACAATAGGGTGAACCATTCCTCTTCATCAAGAATAATGATTGGTCAATGAACTTTTCATTGATTATCATGAGCTAAAAAAGATCATAAGAAATAATAAGTATCCTCTACCATGGATTGATGACTTTTTAGATTAGATACGTAGAAAATAACAAATCTCCAAGGTGGATTTATAGTCAAGATATTACCAGGTTATGGTGAATTAGCATGATATCCCCTAGACTATTTTTTGTATAAGGTACTGACACAATTGGTTTATAGTGATTCCACTCAGACTCACTAATTCCCCAAAAATTTTTGGGATTTGAGGAATAGAGTATTTAGATATTACCTCAAAAAATTTGTGGTGGTATTTATGGATGATATTCTCATATACTCAAAAAGAAATGAGGAGAATGGGGAGTATCTAATCACGATTCTAAAAACCTTACAAAAGGATAAACTCTATTCCATGTAAAATAAATTTGAGTTATACTTAGAGGAAGATTCATTCTTGGGGAATATCATCATAAGAAATGGGATATCTGTGGAACATTAAAAATAGAATCAATTTAATGATGGTTAAGGAAAACATCTATGACATATATCCATATTTTACATGGATTAGCTATAAAATATCATTTATTTGTGAGAAGTTTATAACAATTTTCAAACCCTATAACCATACTAACTTTGAAAGGATTCAAGTTTTAATGGAATTAAGAATATGAGAATAGATTCAAAGATTTGAATGATTTTCTTGTCACTACGCATATACTCACACTAACCAAATTGGATAAATTTTGGTGGTATTAAGTGATGCACTAAAAAATGGATTAGATTGTATGTTAATGAAGAATGATAAAATTGATATCATATGCTTCAAGGGAGTCGAATGTTCATGAGAAAAACTACCCAACACATGATCTAGAGTTGGCTTCAGGGATCTTCATATGGAAAATATAGTAGCATTACCTCTTTAGAGAGATGTTTGAAATATATACGGACCATGAAAGCCTCAAGTATATATTCACATAGAAAGAGAAGAATATATACCAATGAATATTCTTAGAGAAAATAAATGACGAGGAATTCTCAATTCACTAAAACCATGGGAAATAGAATAAAGCGAATGGAACTCTAATTAAAAAGGATTCATCAATTCTATCATTGATTAGAGTTCAGAGTGATCTAATCTTTTTATATTTTAAAAGGATAGACATGGGAATCATAAATAAAATAATATCAAAAATCCATTCAAAAATTATTACTTAATCATCCCTTGTAGAGAAGATAAAGGATACTCAAATAGATTATGTGGGAATTCAGAATGAAGGGGAATCTATAAGAAACAGTAAATCCTCAAAGATCATTTTCAATGAAGTATTTCTAATATTTGGGTCGTGAATATGAGAACCATCAAATCCTGAGTTAAATAAGGTGTAATTGTATGATGCACATAGTTTTAATTTCTCCCTCCAACCAAAAAGTACAAATATATAAAAAGATCTCCAAAAGAACTATTGGTGGGATAATATGAATAAGGATATCATGAAGTATACATCATGATGTCATTTATTTCATCAGGTGATAGAAAAAATGAAAAATTAAAAGGGGTAATGCAACCATTACCCATACCTTTATAAATATGGGAAAACATCACCATGGACTTTTTCACACATATTCTAAATAAATCAATAGGAAATAATGTTATACGGGTTGTGGTAGATTTTCTTAAAAAGACAGCAATCATCATTGAGACTTGATAGAACTCATCACTCAATCAACTTGCAAGGATATAAATTAAAGAAGTGCCAAGGATGTATGAAACCTCGCTATCAATTTTATCTGATCGAGACCCAATATTTACCTCAATGTTCTACAAGAGTCTGCAAAATGATCTAAATACTGAGTTGAACTTTTGAATATATTATCATCCTAAAACTGATGGTCAATATAAGTAGACTATCCAAACACATGAGGATATGTTTTTAGCATTCTCAATTGACTTTAATGGATGGTGGGAAAAACATATTCCTCTTATTGAGTTCTCATTAAAAAACATTTTTAACTCAAAAATATAAATGGATCCCTATGAATATCATTATGAAAATAGATGTAGAACACCTTAAGGTTGGGATGAATTTGAGGAATGAAAACATTTTGGTACAAAAATGGTCGAGGAAATGGTGAAAAGGGATAGGTCTGTTCAACATCACATCAAGGCAGCTCAGAGTCGACAGAACAAGTATGTTGACAATCATTGATGAGACCTAGAGTTTGATGTTGGATACATGGTATTACTCTATGTATCTCTATGGAATAAAATCGTGATTTTTTGTATGAAGGGAAATCTTTTTCCATGATAAATCATCCCCTTTGAGATCCATGGTCGCATCAGAATTGTGTCCTATCAACTAGCACTCCCACCTAACATATATCATGTACATGATGTATTTCATGTATCCCTTTTGAGTATGTACATACCATACCCCTAAAATATACGCAACCTATAGGTGGTACTGTTAGAGAATGTACTTTCCTATGAGGAGAAACTAGTGAAGATTATAGATTTTAGAGACAAAGTTCTATAGAATAAGACAATGAACCTAGTCAAAGTGCAGTGGAGAAACAATAAGTTTGTAGAAAAAACATGAAAACCGTATGATCTGATGAAATAGAGATACCCTCATATATTATATTGGGTGAATTAAAATTTTCGAGATAAAATTTTATGATCAGAGATGATTATAATGACCATAACTGTTAAAGATAAAATTCCCCTTGTAATTTAACTAAATATCATATTATATAATATAGTTATAGAAAGAACATGCACTTATTTTTTTCTATTTTATACTATATTATTTAAATAATAATAAGAATAATTAATTTTGATAATATAGTTGTTGAACAATGGCCTCATTATTAGTTTTAATATATGTTTTTAACAAATACAATTGACACATACCAATGTGATGGCCTAAACCAGTAGGATCATACCCTATGAATACCATTTGTCAAGCCTCATGATGGAGGTATAATCTCTAGGTTTTCCCCTTCATCAATCCAATGTTGGGATCCAACAAATTAATCGGTAGTGAAACTGTTTATTGGGTAATTTCAGCTTCAATAAGATCAGGACCCAAACTATGTATATTGAACCACTCCATGAAAATATCACCGCCACACACGTTATTCTTAAGGAATTCACTAGTCTATTAAAGGGATATTTATCAATAACCTAATAAAATTAAAGTTTTTATTCCATTTAATAATTAATATATTATCATTTTATTATTTTTACTTTATAAATGATTTTTATTTTTATTCAATAAAAAGAAAATTATTTTTTCATGTAATGTTCAAATTCAATTAAGGAATTTATTTTTCTTGAATGAATGGAATTTTTAATTAATTAATATTTGAATAAAATATTATTATGTAATATTTATTTAATTTAAATGATCATATGATTTTTTTGATGTAAAATGTAATTTTTATAAGGGTTCAAAATAGTTATTATTAAAAAACCCATCATTTCAAAATAAATTGTGATTATTATTTTAAATTTTAAAATAGACAAATTTATTTTTATAAAATTAATTTTATTTTCTGAATAATAACATTAAAATATCCAATGGTGAATATTTCCAAATTTTATGTGACATTCAATATTTCTGGTAAAAATTAAATACTATAGAAATATACATTGTGTATTCTAACGTCATAATGACACAAAAAATGACATGATAAATGGTATATGGGGTATAAAATATCTAATATATGTTTTCTCTTTAAAATAATGTGATTTAATGTTTATTTCATTAATTTTATAAATCCTTTATGAATCCTCCAAACCAATTAATATATTTCCAGTTTGTAAAATCATTTCTTTAATATTATGAATCACATCCACATCAGGAAGGGTATTATTTTAATATTTCCTTACCATAGCCTTATGAAATAATTAAAATCGCCTCTATTTGGTATAAACCATGGGAAACCCCATGGTAAGGTTTGTGGTTTTTTGTTATTTTATTATATAGATTCTAATATATAAGTTTGATAAATAATAAAAAATTTCTCACTCTTTTTTAATATAAATCCACCCATGATCCCATTTCAATTCACTAAAAAACATGGAGCATATCCCTACTCTTTCTTACAGTCTCTAGTTTCCTCTCAAGGTTCCCCCAAGATCTTAAAAATTGCATCCCAGGCATTTGCGGTCACACTCTCTAGGTAAGGGATATTCTCATTCCCCTCTTTATTAATGTTTATTTATTATATTATGTCATCTAATTTCAATTCATATTATTCTGATATGTCTTTACATGTCCCTATTATATACCGTTTTATGTAAAAATATGATAACCCTTTATCTCTCATCAACCCATTCTATTAATTTGTATATGGTGCTGATATGCTGTCGAAATATGACCGCAATTCACCATGCCAAAATAGTTATGTAGGAAATAACATACCCATTTCATATCATGGTTATTCACCAATAAAAACTTATACTTCCTTTACAAATAATTACATATATTTATTCCACCCTCCTTGATCATGGAATAAAATATGATGATTAATGAATCCATGTTGTATGATCTATGTGGCACACTTAAGTATGATAATTAAATGAATATGATGGGTGTTTCTAGAATTATATAATACTCTAATGCATTGGGTAATGATTAGTCTCATTATAAATCATGGTTGGGTAGGGATTTAACCTAATTTCATTATGGAATTTTTTTCATCATGATTAATTTTTACTTAACCTTGACCTATGTTTATGATGCAGTGTTTTAACTTGTTTCCACATTTTCCTTGTCTCCAATATGTTATCATGTTATATGATGCCTCATTATTCATGTTTATGATTCTCTCACATTTTATTCCCCATTAATATTCATGTTTTCATATATATATATATATATATATATATATATTATTTTTATGTTATTTTATATTTATCCCCTTTCGGGTCTTTATACCTCACATGTTTCTTATGTATTTCCCTAGGTTATCCCATCCAGTTTTAAGTACGGGTGTCTTAAGGAAGATTTCAATAAATACGATGTATTACCTATTATAAATTTATTATGTAATGTACACAATTACTAGATAAACTATGAGTCTTGATCTTTCGTGTTGTATTAAGTGTAATATTATGTAAAAAATTATGAATTAATGTTTAATAAAGAGAAGGGTTTCCATAACGTAGACCATAGCCTAAAATTTAGCTAGTATTTTATTTTATTTTGGATCTTCACACTCTTTTATATCTTATATGTTTTCAAAATATATTATATATATCCCTATTACCCTAGTTAGGGTATTATCAATTATGAAATTAATTTTTAGCATTATTTCTATAAATATGTGTCAAGCGGTTCCAATTATGATATATGAGTGTACCCAATTTCCAAACTTGATTATTATACATATGGTTGAATTTGATATGATCCTTGGTAAGGATTATCTTTCTATTTATAATCGATATATTTGTTTCTATGATGATTTTATTATGGTTTTTTAAGATGAGGTGGAGTCTCTTATCTTTATAGGGGGAAACTAATCATCATAATCATGTCCAGATCCTCCCCTGATAGCTCTCCGTAGTGAAATTATTGGAAGAGTGGAATACCAAGTTTGATAAATGGATAAAGAAGATTTACAAAGAATCTAGGACATACCCATGGTATTAATATTCATTGATATTTTAAATCATAATTACTTATTCATCAACTAGAGTGTAAAGTTGAGTTCTCTATTGAACTCATTATTGATACTAGGAATATATCCTGAACTCCCTATATAATGGAACTAGTGCTGTTGGTATAGTTGAAGAAATAGTTGTAGGAGTTGTGTGATAATTTATTTATACACAATAGTGTTTCACCATGGGTATCCCCTTTTTTTATAAAAAGGAAGGATGGGTCTTTGAGACTGTGAATCGATTATAGAGTTATAAATTCCATTACTATAAAGAATAATTATTATTTACCATGAATTGATGAATTATTTAATCAACTTCAAGAATATGAATACTTTTTAAACATATATCTTCCCTTTGGTAATCATTAGATAATGGTGAAGAAGGATGATATACAAAATATGTCATTTTGAACTAGTGATGGGCATTATGTGTTTACAGTATTTCCTTTGGGATTTAAAAATTCACCTTCTATATTTACAGATTTGATTAATATAGTATTCAAGGAATGTATTTGTAACTATGATGTCTTATTCATTGATGGTGTCTTAATATACTATAATTGATATGAAAAGTAAAGTATCTATATTAAAATAATTATGGAGACCCTCATATAAATGGAATATATAAAAAATATATTATGGGGGAATTTTGGCTTAATTAAGTTTCTTTTATTATCCATTTTGTCTCTAAGAATGGAATATTTACCAACCCTTAAATGAAAAAGGTATACAAATAATTTCCTACATTAACAAACATAACTGATATCTCATTTTTTTTGAGTTTGTCAGTTTACTATTACTGGTTTGTTCAATATATCTCCTAAATGACCAATTATTTAACCAAGTTAACATATAATGGTGTTAAATTCACATGGTCAAGGGAAATAAAGGAAATAATTAGATAGAATAATATTTTAATGATTAATTAACTGGTATTAACATTACCATATGCTAAGTGAGTATTTTTTATATATATCAACGCATCAAATAAAGGACTTGGTTTTTTCCTAATGAAAAATGATAGGTTGATTTAATATGAATCATGAAAATTTAAAATCCCTAAACTGAGCTATCAAACTCTTGACATTGACCTAGAATCTATAATATTTTCTTCTAAAATATGGAGACACTATCTTTATGGAAAAAATTGATATAAATATATATATAGGCCAAATTAGTCTGAAATATATATTCTCTTAGAATAAGCTCAAAAAAATTAAAAGAAGATGGTTTAAATAACTGAAGGACTAAGACCTCTCAATAAATTACCACCCTTAGAAAGTAAAAATATTATATTGTGTATTGAGTAAGATGGGACATAGTGTTTTTACCATGATGGAGATTAACTAGGATCTTATATACATGTATCTAAAAAATATATATTTTGTGACTTTTAGGAAAGGGGACACATATTTCCTTTTCCAAGAAATTGTTAATCGATCCTTACAATAAAAGATAGATAATTCACAATAGGATGTCCTAAAAATAAAAAAATTATTAAAGTAATAGATGATGGGAAATTTATATACTCTATTTATTATGATGAAGTGTTGATGTTTTGGGAGGGTTTATTTGTTTCATTCATACCAAAGTTGAAGAGGTAACATCTATTTGAATCTCATAGATCACATTTCTCTATATATGCTGGTATCATAAATATGTATATAAATTTAAGACTATATTTATAGTGGTATGGTAAAAGGTGGTAAATTTTTAACTATGTGAGAAAATTAATATTATTTAATTAAGAAAATATGAAAGAAAACCTAATAAGGTAGTCATCAAAACTCTTCCTATAATAATATGAAATTTTGAAAATGTTATACTGGATTTTTCTCTCGTCTCCCAAGGACTAGAAGGAAGAGTGATGTTATAAGGGTCATCAATGATTTTGTTTATAATTATTCTAATTTCATATAGATAATATAATAACTATATTTTGAGTACATTTCCTAGATCTACATCAATTAAATCCTTAGGCTTCATAGGGAACCTTTATATTTTCTATCTAATTGTGACCCTTATTTAACATTAATATTCATAAATATAATTCAATGAAATCTATATAAAAAATATATATTTAAGAATTACCTATCATCCTGAGACTAATGAAAAATCTAAATGGAATATCCTACATTGTAAAACATGTTTAGATCAATGTAACATGACTTCCATGGTATAACAGATTAATAAACCTTTGGTGAAATTTTTATAGAAAAATATCATCAATCCAAGAATCTATATGGAAGTATATGAAGCATATTATGAGAAGTGGTGTTATACTCCAACCTATTGGAAAGAAGTTGTATGAATAAATCTAGTGGTCTTATAGATCATGAAGGAGAGAACTCTTAAATTATGTACTATTCAAGATCATAATAAATCATCCCATAATAGAATAGAAGAGTTAAGATAATAATATAAGAAGGTAATTAGAATTTAATGTTGGGGATCATGTATTCTTAAAAGTTTCTCTAGGGATGGGATTTAGAATATCTGGATAAAAAGTGAATTTAATCCCAATGTATGCTGCTCTTTTTGAAATACTAAAAAGAATTGGAGTTATAGCTTACAGATTGGATATTCCACTTAAATATTTAATTACTTGGGAAAACATTTTTGATTAAATAAAAATATCTTACATATGAGGGAATAGATTTGGATCCTGAGTTTCATTATAATGAGAAACCTAACCTAATTCTTGACACTAAATCTCGAGTATTGGGGAACATGACAACTCAATTTGTGAAATTCATTTGGACAAACCAGAAAATCAGAGAGGATACATTGTAGAATAAAGAATATATGAATAAGGAATATCCAAAACAAATTTAATGTTTTATAGAGACATCGATTTTTAGGAGGAAGTTTTTTGGGGGGGAATGTAATACCTAAGACCCTATTATATAAGGTAGAGACCTTTTCCTATACTATCACACACAAAAAGAACCTTTATTATTGAGTATATTTAACAGTTAAATTTCTGAATATTAGAATTTTATTTTAAAAATGTTTTAATATAATTTCATAATTCATAATTAATATATTATATTCAAAACAAATTTTGGTTTTTTCAAAAGGAATGATTTTCATGTTAATATTTTGGATACCATTTTTGTTAAAACTGTTTCCCTTATGACATAATTAGGATTTAATAATAATCTAAAACTAAAAACCTTATTTAAGGAATGCAATATGTATTTATCTAATAACATAATGAATTTTAAAATATTATTTCAACTTATAATTCCAAGGTCCAATATTTTTAAAACATATTAAAATGTGACTTTTATAAAAAAAATATTTTGTCTTTTATTTGAATCAAAAAATTTCAAGGTGAATTCAGTTATGGATTCCCTTGAAATACTCATACATGTTATTTTGTGTAATAAATAATTTTTTCTTAAAAAAAACTAATAATAATTTATCTTATATAAAAATATAAATATTAAAATATTTATTTAACAAAATATTTTTTACACGCTTAAGTGTGCATATTTTTAATTAAAAACTTCTATCTTTTGAAATTTAATTTGATAAAATTATTTTAATTCTTTTTTAAAGACCCATAAATTTCAAAGAAAATTTTTTCTTCAATACTTCGGAATTTTACGAGTCCACGATTTCTGACGGCGCCTGATTCTGAGGCCCGGTGTGCCCGGAATCAATTTCTGAAATTTTGTTCAGGTGTGTTCAGTAAACGTACATGCAGGTTTTTCTATCATTTGAACTAGTACTCAGAATTGAAATCTAATGGCACCGATGAACTCGTAACGCCGGTATTTGCTTATGGGGACCTTTACCGCAGCTGTGTTTTCTCGGGAGGAGAAGTTAATTTTTGGGGATTAATAAAAAGGTTAAATAGAATTTTTGTACACAATTTTATTTATCTTTGGTGGTTATTTCCTACAAGGATAAGTTAGAGGTGGGTCCCACACCCACATATCCTCCCATGAGAGGATAATTTGAGGTAGGGACCACACTATCTCCTAACCTTTCAACTTCCATTAAACTCTCCATTAACTCCCCTTCATTGAGTTTTGAACTCTTCACCCCCCTTTTTTTAAACTATTGGAATTCCCATTAATTAATGAGGCTACATCTTCTCTCATAAATTGTGCCAACCCAAATAATTAATGCCTACTTCAATTAACTTGGGTGTCAAAAATTCTTTTTTGAATTGTTTTTAATTGCATGGAAATTCTAATATAATGGGAGGCCTTATTAAAATATTTGCATTGGAATATAATTCTGTGTGGAAATCTCTGGAGAATTAGAAGAAGGCATTCCACTCTCGATGAATAACATCGTTCTTTAATGAAGAAGGAAAAGGAATTCTCCAATGACGCTTTCCCTTAGATGCACCCCGACGTCAATAGAATCGATGTACGTATTCCGCGACGCTCGACCTCCGTGACGCTCGTCTTCCGTGGCTCGTTGATGTGATCCACTATTGAAATCAAGGTAGGGGTCTGTAAAATTTAAATTGAATATCTTGTACCCCGTTCTTCATCGAATTTATTATTTCGACATCGGCCAATTAATATCACCTAACGCGGTGGGCACGGGCCGAATGAACACGGCCCGACTACCCTCTATGATTCTTGAATATTTTTGGCAACAGCAATGGGAGGCTGTTGCGATCGAAGGTGGAAGCCATGCGCTGACCGTGTGTGGAAGAACAGAGGCCCCAACTGCGGGCCGCTCGGCCAAAGATGAACGGGTCGGTTGTAGCCGGCCGGGCTGGTGGAACCGCGTTGCCGCGCTGTGGATGACCACGACCCGCACTCCATAGGCCTCTTCGGCGGGCGAACCGGATGGCTTGTTAGCCGACCGGGTTGGAGGAGGCTGTGGCACCCACATGTGTCACGCAGGAGGACAGAGGCCCGCCCATGATAGATGCTCGTTCTAGGAAGACAGACCAGCTTCGGCCGGCCGGATAGGAGTGCGGCGCCGCTGGTTCGAGAAGTCGCCCCCACCCACACCGGCTCGGCCACCTGGCCAAGCCGTGCCCAGCCAGGCCAGGCCGCACCCAGCCAGGCCACCTACCACAGGCCGGGCCGAGTCGTGCCCCACCAGGCTTGGCCATGCATTATCAGGCCGGGACGACCCCTTAGATGATTTGAAACTACCGATCCATAACAAGACGACCCACCAGCCCACTGGGCTTGAAGGGCCGGGCCGGTTTTGCTTAAATGCGAATAACATCACGATCGTGCATCAGATCGACACTTCGTCTATGGAATTTAGACCCTCATGGAGAAGCGGTCCATTTGAGATACTCTTAGTGAGTTTTTGACGTCTTTGGAAAAGGGTCGGGTTTGGAACGAGTGTATTTCCAACCAGGCCCCTAGAACAAAAATGCTAATAACTCTCAAACCATGCGTCTGATTGGTGTGTCGTCTATCGCATTGGGTTCTTTTTGACAAGACAGAACTTCGGGATACATAAATTCTATACTTATTGATTGTTGATATATTTACCCCTTGGCTCGAGGAGCGGACCCTCTCAGAATCGAGCGTGCTGATTGCGGGAACCCTAGAGCTGGCTGCCAATGCGATGACTACCATACTGGAATCCTCTGTGGTTTTGACAATGATGACATCTATAATGGAATCCTCCATGGGGTCAATAGTTTGACTTCTGTACTTGTATCCTGAGTGGGTATGACAGAGTAGTTGTTCTAGTATCCCACGTTGGTCCGACAGATTAGCTGGACTATTATCCAACATGGGTCCGACAGCTATATGAATCAGTGACTACATCTGATCATATATATCACTTTACGAAAGATGTATACCTGTGTGAGCTAATTCTTGACATTCAATCATTATCATCGAATTGATTGATTTGCTTTCTTTTTTTTACTGGGTTGTGCTTGGGCTCGAGAGTTGGTGCGGAAATGTGATTGATAACTTAGGTATATGTTTGGGTATATACCTAAGTAGAGTTGGTTGGTACTTTTTGATTGTATATTTATTCTATGGTTTATCCTTCGTGGATTCTGGGAGACTGTCAGGGGTCTCAAGGTCCCTACTGAGTATCGTATACTCACCCCTGCATGGGCTATGCCCGCACTACATTGTGTTGGATGTAGATGATGGACAACATTGATTGAGGTGGAGGCTTGTGGAGCTGGACGGTACCTGGAGGTGGACCATTTGGCGAGACGTACCCAGAGTGGATGGATGGACCTAGGGTGCTAAAGAGACCATCTATACCCACCCTTCAGGTGGGATTCCTGTAGGAGAACTCATTGGATTTTGTTTTACTTTACTATAGTTGTACATGCTTTTCAGTTGTACTGTACTCACTGTTGGGCTTGTATTTCTGGCCCCTTCCCTTTCAACACGTAGTTTTGTATTCATTATTACTTTTTGATTTCTTCTATTATGTATTTTGTTGTGTTTGTTTACTTTTATAAAGGTAATTCCTTAACTTTGTATAGGGATTTACGCCTTTGGTGCTAGTCTCCAGCCCCAGGCCTATGGAAGACGGGCTTGGGGTAGTCACGACACGGGGCCCGAGGTCGGGTCATGAGAAATTGGTATCAGAGGAGTGGGTTCTACTGTAAAACATAGAATTTGAATTATTTTCTATGAATCAATAGTGTTAAGAGTATTTAGTGTGGTTTTTAGTCTAGGGATTCTAGTGTTGGTGCGGCGACTGACGTATCCATACACCAAGACCCTAAACTCTGATTTCCGACTCAGTGCACGAAAACACTGATTACATGTGTGTTTCAAAAGTTTTCTTTGTGATCACTTTGTGTCAACTCACTAGGTATACTGTTTGATAGTGGCGCACCTGTTTCTTTTCAGGATGGCCCCACGAAGGCATCCATCTAGGGTTCCGAGTTACTTACATGATGGCAGTCCACCGAATGACGAGGCCTCGGTGTTGGGACCCATCATAGCGGAGGCACCAGCGGTACCACTACCCGTTGGGCCACCAATACCACTATCCCCAACAGTAGAGAGTTCACACCGCCTGAGTGTGTCTCATGAGTTTCAGCGATAGAGGCCACCCAGGTTCCATAGAGAGATGGACCCACAGGAAGCTGAGGACTGGCTGGAGGCTGTCATCTGAGTTTTCAGATTGGTAGGGACACCATCCAACCTTATGGTGATCCTTGCCGCGAGTCTCCTACATGCATCAATAGGTAGATGGTGGAGCATGATGCTCTAGGTGTATGAAGAGGCATATTTACATTGGATAGACTTCGAGAGTCTCTTCCGCTTGGAGTTAATTCCAGCCACCCTTCATACTGTGATGATTCATGAGTTACTTGATCTACAGCAGGGCATCATGATAGTAGCTCAGTACTCAGTGAGGTTCACTGACCTCTCACTCTACTCCACAGACATCGTATGCAACCCATTCTTTAGGGCATGTACATTTGATCAGGGACTCAGACACAAGATCAGGTAATTGACGATTCCCTTAAGTTTACCGACATAGGTGGGGGTGCTAGAGAGAGCCCTTCAAGTGGAGAGATTTCTCGCTGAGCAGTCCCCAGCGGCGAGACCCACCGTAGGGCGACACATAGTGGAGTCTTCTACAGCCGTCAGTAGAAAGATGACTTAGAGGTCCAAGTGGACCAGGCCATCAGGTGGGAGACCTCAAGATACAGGTTTGGATGTGCAGGGCACAAGAAACCGATCCAGCTATACGAGGAGCAGGCAGTGCTATGCATGCGGCGGGTAGGGTCACATGGCTTGGGACTACCCGTCCCACCATGCAGACGAGCAATAGTCAGTATAGGGACCTCCCAAGAAGAGGCAGAGTTTCGACCGTGGTGGTCCACCGGGAGTGGGCGGATAAGTTGGAGGGCTGGCCGAGCAGCATGTAGTGGACGACGTTTTGAGGCCCTACCACCACCACCAATGGGAGCTCCACCCGGACCACATGGAGCTGGCGGACAGAGACGGGCTCAGCTCTAGGAAGTCGAGGCCTATGACCATGGCGCACCTTAGATAATTCGAGGTACTATCTGTGTCTACTCCGCCATTATTTGAGTACTTATAGACATGGGTGCAAGTTCTTATTTTATTGTTGATGCCCCTGTTTGGAGCTCGGAGATTCCGACATAGCTGTTGGCTCGATCCTTACGACTAGAGACTCCTACGGGAGCAGACTCGATGATTGCACACTGGTGCCAGCAGTGTGAGCATACTCAAGGAGTTGAGACCTTTGGCTGGGATCTTCTTGTAGTGACATCAATGTCTTACGATGTCATCTTGGGTATGGACTGGTTTTCTACAGTCCATGCTCAGATCGACTGTATTAGGCACAAAGTCTGGTGTGTCCACATAGATGGGACCAGGTTCACCTTCACTAGCGAGAAGGGATCCTTTTCAGTTCAGGATGGACTTTTGCGGAGGAGAGGGCAGCCGATCACTCATTAGTTAGGTAGTATCATCCTCAGAGCGGTTGATGTGCGGAGTTCGAGTTTTCCTATTGTGGTGGAACAGTATGCAGACATTTTTCCTGATGACGTTCTATGACTACCCCCTCGCAGAGAGGTAGACTTATACATATACTTGTACCCCAGGGCAGCATCGATATCTACTCCAGCATATCAGATGGCTCCCACTGAGATTTGTGAGCTGTGGGTACAGCTGGAGGAATCAGAGGGAAAGGGATTTATCCGACCTAGTGTTTCACCCTGGGCTTCTCTGATTTTGTTTGCCAAGAAGGCGGATGGGAGCATGCGACTATGTGTTAACTACAGTCACCTGAATCAAGTGATCGTGAAGAACAAGTACCCACACCTGAGGATTTATGACCTCTTTGATCAGCTCAAGGAAGCACGATGGTCTCGAAGATAAACCTTAGGCCAGGCTATCACTAGCTTAGACTTCAAGATGAGGATGTGTAGAAGATGACCTTCAGGTGTCGTTATGGCCACTACGAGTTCTTTGTTATGACTTTCGGAATAACAAATGCTCCAATAGTGTTCACGAGTCTCATGAATAGGATCTTCCAGCCTTACCTCAATCGATTTGTCGTATTTTTCATCGACGACATACTGATTTACTCAACTACTGAGGAGGAGCATGCCTACCACTTGGTGGTTGTACTTGATACACTCCGAGAGCACCAGCTTTATGGTAAGCACTTGAAGTGTCTGTTCTGGATTCGAGAAGTTCACTTCTTGAGACACATCATCTTGGTGGCAAGGGTAGCAGTGGATCCAACGAAGATTGAGGCAGTACTTTCGTGGGATCCACCCAGGATTGTGATGGAGGTTCGGAGTTTCCTGGGTCTGGATGAGTACTATTGGAGATTTCTGCCAGAATTCTCCAGAGTTGCAGCACCACTTTCTGCATTGAAGAAGATAGGGAAACCCTTCGTGTGGTCATATAGATGTCAGCAGAGCTTTCAAGAGTTGAGATAGAGATTGACCAGTGCACCTATGTTGAGGCTACCAGAGGAGGGCGTTGGGTATGTTCGTTTACTGTGACACATCAGGGACTGGACTTGGGTGTGTTCTGATGCAAGAGCGAGCGGTGATCATGTATGGTTCATGGCAGTTGAGGAAGAATGATCAAAACAATGCTACCCATGACCTGGAGTTAGTTGGAGTGGTCTTCACCTTGAAGATGTGGTGACACTATCTATTGGGCTAGTGATTTACAGTCTATTCTGAAAACCAGAGTCTCAGTTACATCTTCTCACCGAAGGACCTGAACCTGAGATAGCAACGATGGCCCGAGTTCCTCCAGGACTATGACTTTGAGATAGTTTATACTCACGGGAAGGGGATTGTTGTAGCTGATGCTCTCAGCAGGATATCGAGCATTCATCTTCTAGGAGAGGCGATGGAGAAGTTGTCCACGTTGCAGATTTCCTTTCTGGATATAGATGGAGCAACTTTTCTATAGTCACTCCTCCACTCCTTCAGCGAGTCAGAGAGGTACAGTGTGGGGATATTGACTGTGAGACACGACGTGCTCAGATATCCTCAAGACAGGCACCTGATGGATTTTCTGAAGGAGGGGATCATGTCATCCTCTTCAAGGGACGTACCCTGGTACCAGTGGCACTATAGGAGGAGGTTCTGAGGGAGTTCCACACTTTCCCTCTAGCGGTACATCCAGGAGCGGTGAAGATGTATCAGGACCTCAAACAACAACACTGGTGGCCGGGTATGAAGAAGGTTGTAGCAGAGTTTGTATCACGATGACTCACTTGTCAGCAAGTAAATTTAGAGTACCAGGTATCAGCAGGCTTGGTAAAACCCAGAGAGGTCCCAGAGTGGAAGTGGTATGGGATATCCATTTATTTTGTGATGGTACTTCCATGTACATCCAGAGGACATGACTCTATCTGGGTGATCGTAGATTGACTCACCATGTCATCCCACTTTCTACCGATCAGGGAGAATGTCTAATTAGAGAGCTTTGGATGCCTCTACGTTCAAGTGATTGTACAGATTTATGGTGTTCCATCATCTATCATTTTTTATTGAGATGCTTGATTCACTTCTCGGCTATGGAAGGGGTTATAGGAGGCTTTTGGGACGCAACTACGTCTGATCACCACCTTCCATTCTTAGATGGATGACCAGACAGAGAGGACCATTCAGACTCTCTAGGACAAGCTCCATGCATGTGTCCCTGACTTTGGTCATAGCTAGGAGGATCACTTACCCTTGGTGGAGTTTTCTTACAACAACATTTACCACTCCACCATCGGGATGGCACCTTATGAGGCACTGTTCAGTCGACCTTGAAGATCACCTCTATTCTGTACTGACCTAGGGGAGTCTGTACTTGTAGGAATAGAGATGGTTCAGGCTATGATGGAGAAGGTTTAGATCATCTAGGAGCGTATGAAGACTGCACAAAGAAGACAGAAGTCCTATGCTAATAGGACATAGAGACCACTGGAGTTTGAAGATGGCGACCACATCTTCCTACGGGTCTCACCTTGATGAGGTCTACGGAGATTTGGCAGGGGTGGAAAGTTATCTCAGAATTTCATCGGACCTTTCCAAGTCCTCAGAAGAGTAGGCGAGGTGACTTACCGCATGGACCTTCCACCTCAGTTGCACCGGGTCCATGATGGCTTCCAGGTATCTCAGCTGAGGAGATACGTGCACGACCCGTCCAACATCACCGACCACGGGGAGTTGGACATCGATGACATGGTGAAATTCACGGATGTCCCGGGGGATATCGAGGATTGAAAGGATTGGGTCCTACGTGGACGATCGATTCCTCTTGTGGACATTCAATGGCAGCAGGGGAACCTCTAGGAGAGCACATGGGAGCGGGAGGCTCATATGCGTGCTCAGTACCCTCTTTTGTTTCCCTAACATGTGTTTGTAGCTTTACGGGGATATAAAGCCCTCAGTTGGGAGTAATGTAAAGACACATAAATTTAAAGGAAAATTTTTTCTTAAATACTTTGTAATTTTACGAGTCCATGGTTTCTGACAGCGCCTCATTCTGAGGCCCAGTGTGCCCGGAATCAATTTATGATGTTTTGTTCGGGTACGTTCAGTAGACGTACGTGCTGGTTTTTCTATCATTTGAACTGATTCTTTGAATCAAAATCCAATGGTACCGATGAACTCGTAGCACCGGTATTTTCTTAAGTGTGCCCTTACCGCAATTGTGTTTGCTCGGGAGGAGAAGTTAATTTTTGGGGATTCATAAAAAAGTTAAATAAAATTGTTGTACACAATTTTGTTTATCTTTAGTGGTTATTTACTACAAGGAGAAGTTAGAGGTGGGGCCCACACCCACATAACCTCCCATGATAGGATAATGTGCGGTGGGTCCCACATGAGCCCCTAACCTTTCAGCTTCCATTAAACACTCCATTAACACCCCTTCATTGAATTTTGAACTATTCACCCCTTTTTTTTGAATATCTTTGAATTCCCATGAATTAATGTGGCCACCTTTTCTATCATAAATTTTTCTAACTCAAATAATTAATCCTACATTAATTAACTTGGGTTTCAACAATTATTTTTTAATTGTTTTGAATTGCATGGAAATTATAATATAATGGGAAGCCTTATTAAAATATTTGAGTTGGAAAATATTTCGGTTGGGGAAATCTCTGGAGAATTTGAAGAAGGTGTTCCTCTCTCGATGAAGAATAGCATTCTTCAATGAAGAATGCAAAGGAATTATACAATGATGCTTTACCATGGATTCACCCCGATGTCAATGGAATCTACATCCGTATTCCGCGACGCCTGACCTCCGCGAGGCTCGTCTTCCGCGGCTCGTTGACGTGCTCCGCTCTTGAAATCGAGGAAGTGGTTTGTACAATTTTAAGTGAATATCTTGTACCCAGTTCTTCGTCGAATTTTTTATTTTAAAATCACAAATTGATATTGTATAACGCGGAGGGTGTGGGCCAAATGAACATAGCCTGATGACCCTCTGATGATTCTTGAATATTTTAGGCGTCGACAATGGGAGGCGGTGGCGATCGAAGGCGGTGGTCACGCGGTGGCCGTGTGCAGAAGAACCATAGCCCGCTCGGCCGAAGAAGAACTTTCCAGCCGTATCCGGCTGTGTTGTTGGAACCATGGTGCCCCATGGCGCCATGCTGTGGAGGATCGTGGCCTGCGCTCTGCGGGCTGCTTCGGCGGGCGAACCGGCCGGGTTGGAGGAGGTCGTGACACCCACAGGTGCCATGCGGGAGGACAGTGGCCTGCCCATGCCGGCCGCTCACACTGGGATGATCGGCCGGCTTCAGCCAGCCGGAAAGGAAGTCAGCCCCTCTAAGCGTCGTCGGTTTGGGAAGTCAACCCCCCCCCCCCACACACACACACACACCGGCTTGGCCTACTGGCTGAGCAACGCCCTGCCGAGCCGCACCGCGCCCCGTCGGGCCGCCTGCCACGGTCTGGGCCATGAACCACCAGGTCAGGCCTCGCATTATCAGTTCGGGTAGACCCCTTAGCCAGGATGGACCCGCCGAGCCAGAATGGGCTGACCCACCATCCCACTGGGCTTGACGGGTCGGGCCTGTTTCTCTTAAATGCGAATAACTTCACGAACATGTGTCCGATTGACGCGCCGTCTGCGGCATTGGGACCGTCTCGACGAAGCGGTCCTTTGGAGAAAATATAAGAGAGTATTGGATGACATTAGAAGACAGACACTTTTGGAATGAGTGTATTTCCAACTGGGCCCTTGAAATAAAAATGCTAATAACTCTAAGACCGGGCATCCAATTGACGCACCGTCTGTCAGGTTGGGTTCCTTTTGACAAGACGAAACTTCAGGATACATCAAATATGGACATCTTGATAGTTCATGTATTGACCCCTTGGCTCAAGAAGCGGACCCTCTCGGAATCAAGTGTGCGGAGTGAGAGAACCCTAGAGCTGGTTGCGACTGCGATGACTACCACACTGGAATCCTTCGTGGGTTCGACGATGATGACAACTATACTAGAATCCTGCATGGGGTCGACAGTTTGACTTCTGTACTTGTATCCTGAGTGGGTCCGACAGAGTATCTAGTCTAGTATCCTACATGGGTCCAATAGCTTAGCTGGACTAGTATCCTACGTGGGTTCGATAGGTTAGATGAATCAGTGACTACTTCTGATCATCTCTATCGCTTTACAAAAGATGTATACATGTGTGAGCTGAGTCTTGACTTTCAATCATTATAATCGAAGTGATTGACTTGATTTCTTGTTTGGAATGGGTTATTCTTGGGCTTGAGATTTGGATCCGAACTGTGATTGATTACTTAGGTATATGTTTGGTTATTACCTAAGTAGAGCTGGATGATACTTCGTGATTGTATCTTTATTCTATGTTTTATCCTTCATGGATTTTGGGAGGCCATAGGGGGTCTCGAGGTCCCTACTAAGTATCATATACTCACCCCTGAATGGGCTATGCCTACACTACATTGTGTTGGATGTAGATGACGAACAACACTAATTGAGGTGGAGGCTTGTGGAGCTGGACGGTACCTAGAGGTGGACCACTTGGAAAGACATACACATAGTGGACAGACAGACCTGGGGTGCTGTGGAGACCATCTGTACCCACCCTTTAAGTGGGATTCCTGGAGGATGACTCAGTGGTTGTTGTTTTACTTTACTAAGTTGTACTATCTTTTCAGTTGTACTGTACTCACTGTTGGGATTGTATTTTCGGCCCCTTCCCTTTCAACACTTACTTTTGTATTCAGTATTACTTAGTGTTTTCTTCTGTTGCATAATCTATTGTGTTTGTTTACTTTTATAAAGGCAATTAATTCTTTTTTTATCAGGATTTATGCCTTTGGTGCTAGTCGTCATCCCCTGGCCTATGGAAGGCGGGCTTGGTGTAGTCATGGCATGGGCCCCGAGGTCGGGTCGTGAAAATTTTAAAATTAAAGTATAAAACTATATAAAATGTGATAGCTTTATTTTATCATTAAAATTATTTACTACAGTTAAAAATTAATTACCAAGGTAAAAAGTAAATGGAAGAAAAATTTAAAATTAATAAAAAAATACCTAAAACACTAAATTTTAACTCAAAAAGAAATGGTTGAGGTTAGTTTCTTCCCAAACTCACTTTTCCCTCCTCTTTTTTCTGTTATGTGTCCATTTAACCATGAATACTATCTTTACAATATTGTAAATATAATGATTAATCCCAAAACTGCCCTTATAACTTATAAAAGAGTTACATACCCACTAATTCATGACTCGAATTACCTTTTAATTTCTTTTTTAAACTTTACAAATTATATCTTCGTATAACTATATCCTATTTTAAAAATCATATAGTCCCTGTTAGTTACCATAAGTTCTTCATTTCCAAGGTGATTTCTAATTAAAATTCAAGTCCCTGATGTGATTATTAATAACTACATAGCTTTTTTTATGAATTATCATTATTAATAATTATTCTAGGAACATTAATATGATGATATTATTATCATTTATATACTATAATGTTACTATATTTATGTTATTATCATTTTCTATAAATCTAGCCTTTCCATTAAGATAACAAAATCATATTGTGTGTGTTTGTGTGGACTACCTCGCCCATGGAAAAAGGAATCCATTTTTTATCACCACCCATCATTAATGGTGCTTAGATTGAATTTAATGATGAAATATAATTATTTTAAAATAATTAAGGGTTTGGTATTAAATATTAAATAAAATAATAATGATATGACTAATAAACAATCACAAGTAATTTAATCATTTAAAATTTTCAAGCTAAAAGGAGAATCTTTTTTTTTGAATTATATAATATTTATATATCCATTACTATTTCTTATATATACATTAAAATTATCATATATAACACAAATAAAAAAATAAGGTAACTATTCATTTGGTATACTAATATTGCAACAAAATTACCACATAATTATTCATTTAATCATGGAATGTTCATGTTTGGGTCTCTTTAATCACCAACTTGAACAATACTATGAATTTTTATCATGAATAAATATGGAAACAAAAGTAATAGTATAATATAATATAAATGTGTAAATAATTATTTTTTATACTTTTGATTTCATATCAGTATTTAATTCATTAATTAAGAAAACATGCTTTGGTAGTCAAGAATCACCAAAACACAGTTGTTATCAATTTCATACTCAGTGATAAAGAATAAACCACTCTTGAAGGGAATTGAAAACATCCTAAATAATTATAAAACAACCCAAAATTATATTCAATTACATATTAATTAAGAAATTTTGAATAAAAATGAATACATACACTGCATTATGAATCTAGTAAAAAAGATCACAACTACAAGATCTCAATGTGAAAAATATAGATAATTCATGTAGCGAATTGCTATTTTTGAAGAATAAAAATAAAAATGATTTTTATTACTATTTTATATTAAGTGATTAATATTTATATGTTTTTGATGTAGTAGGATAATGTATGTTCATATAATTCATGATAATAAGAATGGTTTTCTATCTTGAATTCCTCTCTTCGGGATACGTTTGGAATTATTCACCCAATTTACATTATGTGGTGTATATACAACTTATTAAAGATTTTATATCATGAAATTAGATTTTAATGGTATTTTATTTTCAATATTAATATCTCTCTTTTAATAGGTTTCCATTGAATATATACCCAATCTATATGTGGGGTTTTCATCAATATTTTCTTTCTGTGGGAATCATCTTCTAATCACCGTATACTGATTTTTGTATGGTAAATAAATTTTTGTGGAATAATATTTACCATAATCCTTATAAAATTTATGGGATTTATAAGTTAAATTTTTATCACTCCCTTGGGTTATTTTATTCATCATTTACCAAGACTATTGTAAATCATAATCTTTTCAATTGTGGAAAACTCATCCTATCTTTTGGTAAATTAGAATTTTGTGTAGTTCCCTAGAAAATAACTCCATATCTAGATACTAAAATGTAGATGTTGGTTTGGAAAACATGAAACTAAGGGTAATCACCATGGAAATTATTAGTTGTACATTGACTCAATCAACACCATGATGCATGATGAGTGGGCTGAAGACTGCACACGTGACTAGACATTCATGGGGGATATGCATTGGAATATTCACATACTCTTACTGAGTCATGATAAAGACTTTTTTCCAACAATTGGCTTGGTATCCATCTAATAAAAACAGTTGTACACAGTTTCTCTCTTCCATGTATACCCTATAACATTGAAATTACACTTCTATTATATTTATATGATGATGGTACACCCTATTACTTTGATAATACCCTATAGTATCTATGTTAATTAAGGAATGATATTATAGAAATACAAATTATTCTATTCAATGGTGAATTATTTGTTTTACATATTTTTTCTTATATTGATAATAATTATTTATTTATCCTTGGCTTCCTTAGAAATGGGTATGACAGTTATTTTTTACTCTTATGGTTAATTCATTAGAATTGACCATGTAACAGGTGGGTCTTATAATTATAAAGAGCCTCATTGAATTGATAGGTATATTGAGACAAAATAGATTGGGTTTGGGTGTATACCTATGACCATATCATTATAGTATCTTAGAAATATAATAAATAGTATGATTTTATATCCATCTTTATACATTCCATCAGTATGAGATCAATGATTATTATTATCAATTATTTCATTTACTATCATGGATATTGTCTTCCCTTGGTTTTAGTTTCTTGTATATTTATATTCTTTTTATTTATTCTTTTCATATCACTTACTCCATGATAATATTATGATATCTTCTGTTATATGTTACTCCATACATAGAATCTGATATCATAATTATTTTTTTCTTTTCCTTATTAAGCCTTAAAGAGAAAAATGTGTAATTTAATAGAATATTAAGTAACGTCTAATTATGTTTTTTCCATTTGTTCATGTTATAAATTATGTTTTAAAATATAAGGTATATATGTATCTATTTTTATAATAAAAATAAATTATTGGATCATGTGGGAACTCTTTTATTATATATAGAAAATAGTATAACTATTATATTTCGGTTTTGGGTGTCTAGGGTATTACAATTACAATGATGAAAATCATAGCCCATGATAATTAAATCATGGTATAATGGGATTATATAATAATTACAACGATGGATTCTGTGTATATTCGAATAATGGGATCCACTGTAATGTTTTTGGGGGTCTATAGATATTAGAGGATATTCTTATTAAGAAAAAAATCCCTCTGATTGGAAGGGATAAATATAGTGACACTGAAATCATTTCTAAGAAGAGGGATCCCTTATATTTGAAAATTATCATTACCAGTATGAATGAATGACTTATATCTATTCAAAACCCTTGAGGCATGAAGTCTAATTTTCTAAATGGAAGCATTCAAAATATTATGTGAATAATGTAGTCTAAATATAACCATGACAATGTTATTTAGGGATGTTAAAAGGGAATGGAGTCAGAAGGTGGATTATGTTCAAGTCTGACATATATGGTTTGAGAATCACTACATATCCTGAAATAATATGAAACAATTCATGAAATGCTCTTATATAGTATAACTATTGTAAACTAAGATAAACATAACACCAATAGTTTAATAATATCTTCAGTTACATAATAAATCTCTCAAAATAGTCACATAAAACAAGTACTCAAAGGTTTAGTTTCTTGGATATTAGTTACATAAGCATATTAATCTATATTAATTTCTCTATAAGAAAAATCCTTTGGACTTCCTTTTTGACTTTCCATTAGTTATACTTATCTTCATAACCTAGGTGATGGAAAAAAATAATGGGGTAACCTTAAACGCGCATTAAGAAAGAACGTATCAATATTTCATCAAGGGATATATCATTCGAATATGAGAGAACATGGGAAGGGATGAAATTACTTATTAATATAACATGGAAAAAAGTGATTTGTTCATAAGTCATAATAGAAAGGAATATAATCACAAATTAAAAAACATATACAATTAAAAGTGTTAAAAATCATGAGACATTAAACACGACTCAAGTATCATAATCATAGGCATATAAAAATATTTCATTCCATTGAATCAATGTATAATAAATAATTATGTCACAAACATAAGAATATAAAATATTTTGAAAGAAAATTTATCCATCATGTTTACACAATAGATTCTGCAAAAAGATTACCATATATCATTTAAAGAAAACACATGTGAATAGTTTTTATAAACATCTTATTTACACAATAAACATGTGAAAAAATCTTCTAGTATGTCATTCTCACAACAAACCCGTGAACAAAGAATCTTGAATATAATTCATGAAATATATCATCATATCATGGGATATAAAACCTCAACCATTACATTAAATTGAGATATAGAACCACACCCATTATCATCCATATATGTGAGTTCCACTTAAAAGAAATCATTCATCATATTATTAATAAATAAAGATAAAAAATGGGTTTCTAAAACCTTTCAAAAACATCACATATCATAAACATAAGAAATCATAAGATATCAAAACATTAATTTTATAAAATAAATAACACCATAATAATAATTATACAGTGATAAAAACATCACTTCATGAATTTTATACCATAAAGGGTAAATATAAGTGAAAATAAATAACTTTTCACAAAACCTTTTCAAATAGTGAAGTAAAAATTACTTTCAAAAAAAAATTCGAAGTTAAAGAGAATAATTTTGAAAACCTCATTATAAAGAGTTAAAAAAATATATAAATAAAACCAAATAAATAATGAGGGGAGAATAAAAAAATTATTTTAAATGTATGGAAACACATTCTTATATTTTTAAATACCTTTTTTTGAAAACCGACATCAAAAAAAGAGTATTAAAAATTCACTTTTAACAAATTGATAAATAGAATTATGAGAATAAAATAAAATACTACATATTATCCTTACAAAAAAATACAAGATAACATTATTTGGATGTAAATTATGAACAATAATTAAATATAATTTTACAAATTTGAATTATTCATAAAAAATTACATTATTTTTAAATATCATTAGATTCGTCATGGAAGAAGACTTTAATGTGAATCATGATTAACCTTGAAAAGAACATAGAAATAAGACAAAGCATAATAATAGTTCATATTGATTCAATATTTAACTATAAAAATTTAAGTGGAGGGATTATGAGTCTAGAAAAAATTAATTCAAGATAACCCCTTTCTATATAAAAATAATTCACAAAAAAATCAAGGTGTAATTTTGGCATCAGGGTGGATTTTAAAAAACTGTGGAAATGGATTAATTAGAGAGAGCACTATTATCTCATAAATAGAGAATAATTAGGATAGTAAATTATTTATTTTGAACGTGTGGATGCATAATCACCTGTAAATATGAAGGCTTATAACCAAGGAATTTCATGAATTTAAAAGAGGAGGATAATCAATGACTGATTTTTATAGAATGATGAATATAAAAAAAGGATTATAAAATTATTTAATGATTTATAAGGTTAATATATCATCATTATATAATATTATGTGTAATAATGTACTAATTATGAACACATGGAATCATAATCGAATGTAAATCAAAGGGGGTTATCATAAAAGAATAACTTGAATCAAAAGGTTGGGGAGGAGAACCCTTAACTTTCTATGTAGCTTCCTAAATATTTGAAAGAATACTTATAAACTTAGGAAATCCTTGGGTGAGATTTATTAAGGGATAGGGAAGTTAAATTTTTTATCAATGCCTTTTGGTAGAGATTCATGAGAGAATGGATGGGAGTGATCTAATTTTCTAGTTTAAAATAAGAGGGTTTTTTCTAGAAAACAATAGTTTGTAACATGTAAGAATAGATTCACAAGGGTGTTAGGTTGTTTTTCTAGTTAGGATAACTATGTTAATAAATTTTTGGTGACACATGTCGGTATGACATTAATAATTGACAAGGATTTCTAGAAAGTGCAATAGACCTTTAATTATTAAAAAATTGAGATAATTTATTTACCAATATGTACCCTTATTAATCTTGATTTAAAATTACCCATGGTAATAATTTCATTACTAAAAATATGAGATGACTCTTATTACCAAATATCATATTTATTTATCTTAAATTTGGATCCATTTCTTCAAATTAAATCTCCAAATATGAGAAAATCTTCTTTATATTAAAACATAAAATGTGTAGAAAAATTGTTTTGCAGAGAATGATGTTTCATTTGTTAAGTGTTCTTAATATTATATAATATTTATTACGATTTATATCAGTATTAATTAATTTATATATATTTAAACATAATATTATATTATTAATTTAAAATATATAGCTTTAATATATGGAAAATTAACAATATTCAGAAAAGTATTATACATTGAAAAATAAATATTTTAATACAATGACTAGTTTTTTCTGAAAGTAACTTAATATTTATTCATAAAAATAAATTTATCATCCATACATAATTTAGACCCACTAATTCTAAATTTAATATAAATATCATTTCATAAAAGGGATAAAAATAAATTTTAAAATACTAATTTATAATGTATAAAAATAATTTTTTGGAAAATATTATTTTGAAATACCAAATATTGGTTTTCAATTCCAAACATAATATTATAACATATATAATTATACATGTATTTAATATAAATGTTCAATAAAAAGGTTTCATAATTGTTTTGGTTATGCTTATATCCAAGTGATGTCCTAAAGGCCACTATATTTTCAAAAAAACTATATTTTTGTACTCTTCACCAAAAAATTAATTAATTTTTAAAAATCCATCATACAGATCTTAACATTATATAATTATTATTATTAATAAAAAAATTATTCTCTTTTTTTTTCAAATTAAATTTCATATATGTTATATCTTAATATTTAATTAAAACCACAAAATATAGTGAAAATTGCTCATATCGAAAAATAGCTTTTTAAAAAGTTATGTATCATTTATTCTTATTTATTATTGCAGAATCCTGAAAATTACACATTCAAGATGTATAAAATTACATAATACTTGGAAAAGGATATAAATAAAATGTCGAATGATGATCGAAGAATACATTTGAAGAAGCCAAATTTAGAAAAAGAAATTAGTTTGTCCACGTATTGAATCCTGAGAAAGGTTCGCAAAAGGCATCAGTCATGAACCAAATAGTTCATGGAATGAATATGATGGAATCTAATCCTATAAACCATGTCATTTGGGAAATATAGGTGGATAATTCCACCCACACGTACGATGTCTCTAGCATACAAGATCCCCCATGAACTAGGTTGTTCGTGGGATTAGATAGCATCGCCAACCCCCACAAATGAAGCCCCCTTATGACTAAGTACATCCCTGACTTTCTCAAAAGTCACTACGCGGACCATAAATCTAGAACCTCATGACCTCTTCAAATAAAACCTAATGGGGAGTGAAAAGGTACTCTGTATCAAATGGTAAAAATTGGGACAAATCACAGAGAAGCATAAAATGGTTAGGGAGAAAACTCTCCCTCACCCAAAGCTATTTGTGGATCTCCATCCCGTGAACCATATGTGATATCAATTCACATAACACTATCCCATGAATAATATGTGGAAGACCCTCCATAAGAGTTTGTGTCATTCTCAGAAATGTGGTATCATTTTATGACCACGGTAATAAATAAAAAATAGATCATAGAAGACCCTTATGTGAACTACAGTTTGTGGGAGACACCCTATGCAGAAAATAGTTCACAAAGGACCCCTATGTGGATGATAGTTTATAAAATATCTTATGAAACATGATCCTACATGGCCATACCTTCACATATGATAGTTCATGGATGCTCCTACATAGACTACAGTTCAAAGATGCCCCAATACGGAAGACAGTACGCGGATGTTCCTATACGGATGGCAGTATGCTGCCAACTCCTACGTAGGCAAACTTATTTGAAAAATAGTGTGCACCCACTGGTCTAAACCATGGCGTTTTTTCCCTTATACCCCCACTCGGGATCACTCCAAGGATCCAATCCCTACCATTCGGTCTGGTCCCTTCACTATTGTCACTGACCGCATGAAAAATGGAGAGTCACAACGTGAACTTTTAGGCTGGGTCAAAGACATTTTCTATCACACCCTAATTTATAACGAACATTCATACCCTTAATACCATTTGTCTATCTACTCCTTATGAGACTCATAAAACTCTATTACCTACCTCTTAAGCCATGATGATCTAGAACCCCATGGATAATAATAGTCTTATATTTTCTTACATTCCTGGATTAATCCTTTACATTCATCAAACTCTTTGTCTCGAGTGATCTCTCTAATGAAATGATATTATCATACATGTAAATTAAACTTGTTTTATGGAATAATTAATACATTACACAAAATGGGACCCAAAGATCGTACTATTTTAGTGTATTTTGAATCATGTAACATAATTTTCTAACTTTGTGAAAGATCTTAAACATATCCCATAAAGATCTTCCCCTATATTTTTCCTACCTAAAACCTTTATTTATTTATTGTGGAAAAGAAAACATAAAAAGTGTGAGCTCAATTTCTCATTAATGGTAAACATGAATAATATCAAACAAAATATAATCATAATATTGTGAAAACATGAACATAAATTTCGAATGTTAAAATCGTGAGTCATGAAATAAATCTTGGTAGTACGTAAGGCATAGATCATAAAAGAATATTAACCATGATAAAATAGTATTGGAATAAAACATGGAATTAAGAAAAAAATAACATAACAATATTTCCATAGTAGCCAAGTCATTGCTTCCAATACCATCACAGTGGATAAATTCCATTACTGAACCTGGTTTTCTTGTCATTCCAACCATGAATTATATAACCAGATTTACTTGTCATCCAGCCCGGTATTACTGAACCATATTTACTTGTCATTACATTCCAATATATCTCATGGGATATAAATATTTACCTAATTCCATGGAATGAGATATAGGTCACTCTCATTTAATAATGAAATCATTCTTACATGTGCCACAAACACATTTATCATTCATCATAACAAAATCTATGTAATAAAAAATGTTTCTTAAACATCATTCTATCATAAAATAATCCATATAAAGTATCATTCCAACATTAAAATAATAAAATCATATTAATAATAGGGATATAATCATAACCATGTTTAAAGAGTTACTACATAGATGGAACATAATTTTGAGAAAACACTTGAACATACCTATTGGGTAAAAAAATTATTTCTTCTTCAAAAACACTTTCTTTTTTAAAAATGCCACACAATTTTAAAAGAAAACAATTTATTTGAAAATAAAAATCAAATATTGTAACGGAAGCTTCATGGAAATAAGGCTTTAAGAAGATCTAAAAACACATTCATTCCATATAAGTAAAAAAACATTCTTCTAGTTCTCTTGTCAGAGAAGTTAAAAAGTACCTTGTACAAAAAATGAAAGAAATATTCCTCTTGTACCGTGTAATAAAATTTTTCCAATGGGTACAATTCACTTTAAAAAACAGTAATATAATAGAAACTAAATTATATATTTATGAAACATGTATGTAGATGATTAATATACTCCAATAAATATTTACTAATAAACAATGTTGAATAATAGTGAGATTTTAAAATTATCCATTAACTTAGGTCTGATTTCTGTCATATGTGTTTGAAACTCAATTACAGTGGGTTTAAACATATTATAAACTTTTAATAGAACCATAATAATATTTATGAAATCATATATGATTCACTTGGGACTTTATATTAACTGTTCATTTATCAATTCCATGTTAAAGCAATGTTTTGTGTAATAATGGTTTATTTATCCTATGTGTTTTGACTTGTTATTATTGATATTATTACGTAGATATTGATTTAGTTACTTCTAGAATGTAAAATATTATTTATATATAATATATATTTATTATATAAATATATATAAATGATATATAAATGGAATGGAATACACTGTTTAAGGAGATGGTAGGTCGTACGTACGCATGAACATTGTTTCCATTTAATTATTGAGTTGAATATAATAAATAAAATGAAATATGTATATACATAAATCCATTAGAATAATTATGTAATATATTTCATTCTTATTTATTATATATATTTTATAATCATTCTTGAATGGTGTATGTTGATAATGAATCTCATCATGTCATTGAGACGGTAGGTCATACGTACGTACGAATGACGATATCAATAAATTAATGGTTAAATGGTATGGAATTGGATGTTATATTAATTATAAGAAAATGATTATCATGTTATATTCATTATTAAAATCCATTATAATCATCTTTATACCAATCCAAATTAATTATTGTTGAATAATAATTTACACCACGGGGTGGAGATGGTAAACCATACGTACACACACATGGTGATATTGTAATTTTTAGGATGGCTAGAAGAATGTATAAGGTTGCCCAATAATTATAATAACATATAATAATGTATAATATACATGATTTAATATATTATTATAGAAAAAACACAATAAGAAGAAGTAAAAAAGAAAATAATTTTGAAATATATGATAAAATTTCCTCCTTTTTAGGTATCTACTTTTGTTATGCACAAAAGGACACCTTAAATGATTTTATTCCCAATTTTTCGCCTCCAGGAAGATGTGAGGGATGTTTGGATGAGATTTGGGTATGTTTTTTCCAACCTAAAGGGATTTTGATGAGTTATTAAAGGAGAAACAGAGCTTCCCTTTATAAGATAGGGGATTGGCACCTTTGGAAAGTCTTGACATATTAATTTATTATATATTCATCTTTGGTTTATAATGCTCCCAAGAATATTTATTTAGAAGAGAAGATGATTCTGGGTCTAAATCATCTCATCTAATAAAATTCATACATGTTCGGATTTTATTTTAAACCATATCATTTTTGTTTATCCTTATTTAATCTATTTAATTTTTTTTAATATTATTCTAAATATTAAGTAGTTATAAATATTTATAAATGTATTTTAAATTGTCCTTAATAGGATAATTTATGACATTTTAGTTCATATAATTTTTAGTTTGTAATTTTTAAATATTTTTTGATTTTTAAATAATTTAATAATATATTATTTTGATAAAATGTCGATAGTGTCAATTTTGACACTATTCATTTATATGAATTTAAATAAAATAAAAATAGAAGATAAATTTAAAAAATAATATTTAATACACTCCTATATTTTCATATTAAACTAAAAATTTCATGTAGAACACTAATGAGTTCATATTATATTTATTTTATTATTTTTAAAAATATTTTTTTGAATTTTTTATCAATAAAATAATATCTACATCACTATTTTTTAATCGTCAATGATAATTATATAATTTATAAAAATTATTAATAAATTCACATGATGTAGATAATATCTTTATATTTATGGATACTATTTATGATTGATGTTTTATCTGGTTTATCACTATAGTAAAATTATTATACATATAAGATATATGAGAGTGACATGTTGTCACCTTCTTTTGTTTTAATTATAACTACATCACTTTCATGTGAAAAACTCCATTAAATGAATAAAATATTACCCATATGTGATATTTTTTTACTATAGTTCATCCAATAAGATTTTGGAAGGAGATAGGGTAATTTTTTAAAAAATAGCATATTTTTAGTTACCCTAATTCACCCCATTTACCTTTTACTGTGTTAAATAAAACTTATCGTAGTTACTATTTATAATATCTAAAAAATAAAAGTAACCTATTCACATAATTTGGAACCTAAAATTCTAAATATTATATACATTTTTCATAATTCAAAACATATAATTGGCCGAAATTAATTTAAATTTAATTCTCGTTGTCAAAAACAAAAAAGTAGGTTTTTAAGAAGTAAATACATTTCAAAATAATTTCTTGTGTTTATGTCAATTTAAATCTGAAAATACATCTAATGAAAAACATTGTATTAAATTATAAAAACAAAATCAAATTAAGATTTAAAAAAAATTAAAAAAATAAATAAATAAATTAGATAAAAAAGGCAGTTTTGAATTAAAATGCAGTATTTTTCACTATTCATTAAAATATTAATTTTATCAGAAAAATACCAAAAATACAAAAAAAAAGTAAATTTTTATGTCCCACTTCCAAATAAGAAGTTTATTTTTTTTAAATAGAATATATAAAATTGTTAAAAACTAGATTTAAAATTGGTGTTCCCTCAAAAGGGGGCAAAATTGCATTTTTTGAAAAATACTCTTCTATCCAAAAAATTGAATTTGATCTTTTTTCTTGAATAGAAATTAGATAATATGAATGTTAATGTTATATAAAATTAAATATTTGGTTAATAATATACATATCTTCATGTTTATGTCCCATTAAATTATAATATTTTAATAATATATCATTGTTTAGTGAAACTCAGTATTGCATACATTGCAAGAAATTGAGGAAGGTCGCTTCTGCATGTAACACAAGCCAATAATAGTGTTCTATATACTATATGGTATACGGTGTTGTGTATAGCATAAGATAATATTGGTGTAGCATAAAACACAATACATCCAAGAAATTATAAACAATCTATCTCATAAAATCTTAGGGTGTACCAGTATACCCCACATAAAAAGAATTTAACCATAGAAATTTGTCAGGGTTATAAAAGGATTACTACTTGAAAGTTTATTTTATGGATACCCACAACGTAAAATGTAATAGTTGTACTAAAATTTAAATAAGTAATGTTAAAAAAAACAGGTACCCAATGTAACTCAACCCTAGGTTTCCACATATGAGAACATAGGTTGGAATTGAAGACATATATATGGAAGAGGAATCTGACCATAAAGTTCGGTTAGATATTAATAGAGAACAAGGTTGGAGAAAGTTAACAACTAGAAATAAATAAATATGTGATGATTTAAATGTCCATCTGATTCATTATATAAAAGGGTACTAGGATATCATTTTTTGATTCAATATCATTTCCCAAAAGTTGACGAATTTTTTGAATTAGTAAAAATACTTAATTGATTTATGTATAATCTCATCATTGGTTTTTCCATAAAAAATTCCCACATCATCTCTTATTTGAAGAAATAAAGTTAAATTTTTCATTCTTAAAGTGTTATCTTATCATGGAATATAATGACAATTCATCCAATTTGTCTCAACAAAAAGGTTATAACAGATTATCAAATATTCATAAGTCCGCCTATTGTGTGATAATACATTAATCTAAAAAAATTATACCTGAAAATAACTTATAATATCAATAAATTCATATCATTATAATCCTTCTATAAAATAAAAATATTTAACCTCAGAAATAGGTGAACTAAATCGCCTTAAAATTTGTCTCCCATATCTCATTTGGAAGTTCCTCGTTGTCACATTCCAAACATGTGAATACCTTAATCATGTATTCTCTTAAAACATCGTAATAACTTGAATTTTCATAGAACCTTAGTGAAAACATAAATTCTCTCAAAATTAACTCTTTTCACACACCAAAATTACAAAATATATATATATACTCAAACCATGATATCTATTTATCCTTATATTAGTCATGAGGACATTAATACTATCAAACATCTCTTTATCTATTTATCCCCTCATTACACACATATTATATGCTTTAAAAAAAATTCAATCACTTTTCATGGTTACTGATTCCATGTACTTATGGAAAACCACAATGGTCCATTACATAGATATTACTATATTTCATAATACTATAGAAGTGATTCTACAACACTATTTTGGAATACCATTACAAAAACAATTAATCATTCTACAACTTCATTATCATACTTTGCATCTCCAATAGTGATCACATGTTATATTGCATTTTATTTGGCTATGAGGGGTTGTTGACGTCGATAATAATCTACAACCCTTGGATTATGAAATTGTTTAGCATAATTACCCATTTCCTTTAACGTGAAGAATTGAAGTGTGGGTGGTGCATTCACTATCGTATTTTCTCTATTCACATAATTAAAAACCTTTTTCCCATTTTATCAGTACTAATCTTCTTAATGAACTTCTTTTCCACACATAAAACATTTTTTATCCCCTTTAATACAATCTCCACCCTGCTTCTTTCCACACATTGAGCATAAGGAAACATTCATTTTATTTTCACCCTTGTTTTGATATTTCCCCTTGAACTCCATCATTTGTTTCTTTTCAAAACCATGATATTTGTATGTAACAAAGACTTCCAATTATACATTGATAGCACAACGCACAATATTTAATAGATACTAAAGTATCTTATAGTTAACTACCTCTGAAGACTTGGTTTTAATCCATTGAAGAATCGATCAACTTTACATTTCGGTTGGATGATAGTGTCAAAATCATACATTGGAAGTCTTATAAAATTTTCCTTGTATATACCAACGGATTCATCATCCATTTTCGTAAGCTCAAAGAACTTATTTTACATATTTTTTCTAAGATTACAGGGAATTTACTTATTGAAAAATATGTTCCTGAACTCATCTCATTCCATGGATTCAACTTCATCTTGCAGCCTTATATTCTGGATTAGAGTGCACCACTAGTCTGCTTCCCCTTCTAAATGATAAAATTCCAAAATGACTTTTTCTTGTTTCGAACAACGAAGGATGGAAAATATATTTTCAATGGTATTGATCCATTGATCATAAATAAGTGGATGAGAAGACGCACTGAAATAATTTGGACATAGCCTCCTGAAGGGCTTAATAAAATATTGTTCCCTTCTCTTCTCATTTGGATGTCCAGAATGATTTATAGCTTCTGTTAGTATAAAGAAACTATTTTTCATTCCATCACCCACAAAATTATTTTTCTCAGGAATAAAATAATTTTATTTCCCAGTGCATTGATCATTAACAAGGTTCCTTTGGGTTCTAGCCGTTAACTAAGACTAAAAAAGATCAGTGTTAGAGGAAAAACTCATACTAATAAAACAACGTAATCAAGGGGAGTACTTTCAATCTCTAACATCATAGGTTTAATCCCTAGTTAATCATGATCTTTACCATAAATCTAGGACTATAACAAATAGTTATACTTACCCTTAGGGACATACTGAGACATACCATAGAAATATCTCTAGGGATCCACTAAAGATTGGGCATCCTAGATTCCAATGATTGACTAAACCTCTGATATGATACCAAATTTAATGATATGAGCTTTTATTACTTGGAAATTACACTTGTTTTATAGAATACATAATATATTACACAAAAATTTTTCCAAATACCATATTAGTTTAGTGCCTTTGGAAACATGGAACATAATCTTCTAACATGGTGGAAGATCTTAAAAAAATCCCCTAATGATGTTCCCCTTTAGTTTTACTTCCTAAAAGAATTATTTATATCCTGGAAAAGGAAAACATAAAAAAGGGGAGCTCAAATTCTCAGTAAGGGTAAAAATTATGAACATAAAACCAAAAAACATAAGAATTTGAATACATGAACATAAATTTTGAATATGAAAATCGCGAGTCATAAAATAAATCTTGGCAGAACGTAAGGCATATATCATAAAGGAACATTAACCATGATAAAATAGAATTATCATAAATCTTGTAATTATGAAAAACAAATAATCAAATAATAATATTCCCATAGTATCCAAGAAATTTTTTCAAAGACCATCATAGTGGATAAAGTCTATTACTGAACTGGGTTTTCTTGTTGTTCCAGCTATGCACTACTGAACCAGATATACATGTCGGTCCAGATCTGGATTACTGAACCTGATTTACATGTAATTCTATTCATGTTGATCTCATAAGATATAAATATTTACCAAATTCATTGGAAGGATATATAGGTCTCATCCATCTCATAATGAAATCATTCTTATATGTGCCACAAAAACATTAATTATTCCTCATAGCATAACCCATGAAATAAAATGGGTTTCTTAAACATCATTCCATCATAACCTAATTCATATAAAATATAATTCCATCATTAACATAATAAAATCATATAAATAACAAGTATATAAACATAACCCTATTTAAAGAGCATCATCTTAGATGGAAAATAATTTTGAAAAAAACAATTGAACTTAATTCTTGAGAAAAATATCATTTCTTCTTAAAAAACGTTTTCTTTTATAAATATTCTAAGAAATATTAAAAGAAAATAATTTAGTTGAAAATAAATTTTAAATATTGTAATGAAATCCTCATTTAAATAAGGATTCAATAATATGTAAAAATGCATTCATGGTGTATAATTTGAAAAACATTCTTCTCATACTCTTGTCAGAAAAGTAAAAATGTGCCTTGTATGGAAAATGAAAGAAAGTTTCCTTCCATACCATTTAATAAAATTTTACTAATGGTTAAAATTGACATTAAATACTGGTATTATAATATAAACTATATTATATATCAAGAAAAAATGGACATAAATGATAAATACACCCCATTAAATACTTACAAATAAACTATCTCAGATAATAATGAGATTGTAAAATTATCCCTTACCTCAGGTCTAATTACTTCCATATGTATCTAAAACTTCTTTATAGTGTGTTAAAACAAATTATTAACTTGTTACATAACCATAATAATATTTATTACATCATATATTATTCCCTTGTGACTTTATATTACCCATTCATTTATCAATTCCATGTTAAAGGAACGTTTTGGGTAAAAATAGTTTTATTTATTGTACGTGTTTCAACTTGTTATTATTAATACTATTACATAGATCATTATTCACATACATAAATAATGTAAAACATGATTTATATATCATATGTACTCAGTATATAAATACATATAATAGATATACAAATGAAATGGAATACACTGTTAATGGAGACAGTAGGTCGTACATACGCATTAACGTTGTGTCTGTTTCCTTAATGAATTGACTGGAAGAAATTAAATGACCTAAATATATAAATAAACCCACCATAATTATTTTGACATATATTTTGTGGTTATTTATTATATATACTCAATAATATTTCGTGAATGGTTAACATGTAGAATTAATCCTATCGCGTTGTGGAGGCGGTAGGCCGTACGTACGCATGAGCGAAGATATCATTAAATTAATGGTTAAATGGTATGGAATTGGATGGTATATTAATAAAAAAAATAATTATAATATTATATTAATTATTTAAATTTATTATATGCATCTTTATACCCATCCAAATTAGGTATTATGGAATATATAATTACATGATGACGTGGAGACAGTAAGTCGTACGTACGCACGCATGGGGATATTGTTTTTTATAGGATATAATTAAGGAGGTATAAGGTTGTACCATAAATATATTAACATATCATCATGTATATCATACTATATTTATTACCTTATTATGGAAACAATAGAATAATATTAAGTAGAATAAAAACAAAATTTTGAAAGATGTGATAAAATGAGTACCTTTTTCGGGTATCTTCTTTTGGTATGCAGAAAGGGACTCTATAATATGGCTTTCCCCCAAAAGGGTGGACTGTAGGATGAATTTAGGGAAGTTTGGTAGGATATTTGGTCAGGTGTTATCAGATTTAATGGTCTTTGGTTGTGTGATTAAAAGAAAATGAGATGTTCCCTTTTATACGAGAGGGGAGGGGTACCTTTGAAATGTATTGAAATATTATTTTATTAGAAATTAATTTTTGGTTTATAAGTCTCCAAAAATTATATATTTCAAATATAATATTCTTATAATTCTAAATACTCTCAACAAAAAAAATTTATACAGGTTTTTATTTTGTTTTAATCCTTATCATTTTGATTTATCCTTATTTAATCTATTTAATTTTAATTTTTGTAATTATATTCTAAATATTGAATAGTTATAAACATTTACTTTTGTGTTGTAAATTTTCCATAATTGGATACTTTATGAGATTTTAGACCATATAATTTTCACTCTGTAATTTTTAAATATTTTTTTTATTTTTAAATAAATTAATAATATGGTGTTTTTATAAAATATCAATACTTTAAATTTTGAAAATATTTATTTATTAACATTTAAATAAAATCAAAACATAAGATAAATTAAAAAAATCATTTAATACACTTAGAACAGTTCATAGTCTCCTTGAAAATTCATGTAGAAAATTAATTAGTTCATATGATAGTTATTTTAATATTTTCAATACCATTTATTTGATATTTATCTCAATAAAATAATTTATACATCACTATTGTGTCATAATTAATTATAATTATGTAATCTATAAAAATTATAAATAAATTCACATGATGTAGATTATTTCAATATCCTTCTTGATAATATTTATTTTTGATGTTTTATCATGGTTATCAGTACATGAATATTATTATACTTATTATATTTATGAGAGTGACATGTTGTCGCCTACTATTGTATTAATTATAACTACATCACTTTCATGGAAAAAGTACAAAAAATGAATCAATTATGACACATATGTGATATTGGTTGACATTAATTTATCCAATAATATTTTTTTCAGTTTTATGAAAATTTTATTATCTATAGAATATTGTTAGTTACCACATTTTACTAGGTTTACCTTTAACTATGGTAAATATAAATTATCGTAGTTACTATTATTAATATCAAAAAAAAATAAAAGTAACCTATTAACATAATTGTGACCCAATGATTCCCAATATGAAATCTATTTTCTATAATTAAACACACCAAAATTATATAAATTAATTTAATATTAATTCTCGTCGTCAAAAACCATGAAGTGGGTTTTTAAGAAGTAAAAAACTTATCAAAATATTATCATGTGTTTATCTCCAATTTAAATTTGAAATTAATTTGAATAAAAAAATTGGATTAAATGATAAAAACATAATCCAATTCAACCTTAAAACCAATTAAAAGAATAATCTAACAATATAAATAAATTAGATAAAAAGGCAGTTTTGAATTAAAATGTTGTATTTTTTACTATTCATTAAAATATGAATTTTATTAGAAGAATACCAAAAAATCAACAAACGTAAATTTTTATGTCCATAATACCAAGGAGAATTTTATTTGTTAATATAGAATATAAAAAAGTTTTAATAACTAAATTTAAAATCGGTATGCCATCAAAAGGCAGAAATAGGTCTGTTTTTTAAAAAACAAATTATCTGAAAAAATGATTTGGTTCTTATATCATTTCTAGAAAATTTATAAGAGGAATTTTAATGTTATTTAAAATTAAAAAAAATATCAATATTATTAAAAACACCTTTTTTATATCCCATTAAATAATAATATTTTAATAATATATTGTTGTTCATTTAAACTCAGTATTATGTACAATGCAAGCTATCGAGGAAGATCGCTCTTATGTTTAACACAAGCCAAGAATAGTGTTGCATATAATGCAAGTTAATACGGTGTTGCATATAGCACATGCTAAATTTGGTGTAGCATAAAACACAAGATATCAATAAAATTAAAAAGAATCTATCTTATAAAATCGCAGGGTGTTAAAATCTCAGATCTTCAAAAACATCAACGACCATCAGAAATGGATGGTAAGTATCCTGAGGACACCTATACTTGACTATTTGCACAATTCCATTGTGGCTCTGCATATGTTTCCCTAGAAAAAATTCCTATTAACTATAGAAATATCCATCCTCATGAAGGGATTTTCCTACTTTCGTACGCCCAATGGCTTCCATGCCACGTATCATTTCTCCTACAATGAGATCCTCTAGAATCATGGTTTACACATTCATTCCCTCTCACATTCAAGGAATGTTATACATCCTGACCTGAATATCCTCTAGTTAATCATGGTTTATTTAACAAATAGTCCTAACTCTATGACCATAAACTATAATTTATCGTCCTGGCCACAAGGCATTAAATTTTATGGTATTAGTCCCTAAACCATGACATTAATCTATGATTCCCTTTTCCAATTTATATGAATTTAAAATAAAGTATACTGGAAGATTTTAAATCTGTAAAAATATCCCCAGCCATCAGAAATGGAAGGCTACTATCATGAGGACGCCTCTATTTGACTATGTGCATAATACCCCAATAGCTCTACATACATTTCCCACAAAAACGTTAGGTCGACCAGAGAAAAATTCATCCTCAAAAGTGGAATTTACTACCTTCATACACCATAATGGATTCCATGCCTCCTATCATTTCTCCTAATTGGAGATCCTCTAGAATCATTGTTTACATGTTCCTTCCCTCTCATGTTTGAAGCTCGTCCGAACATCCTAACCGAATTATCCTTCAGTTAATAATTGATTAAATAATAAGTGGTCATCATCATATGACATTAAAATCCATGAAAGTTCCTCATAAACCTTCCTGGAAATCAAAAATGGATTGTCGGTGTCTTAAGGACACACCTTTTTAATAATGTGCACAATTCTCTGGCAGCACTGCATACATTGACCACAAAAAAGGAATATCAACCAAAGGCAAATTAATCCTCAGGATAGGTCTTTCCTAACTCAATATTCCCAATATCTTTCTTTCCATATATCATTCCACAAACTACAATACCCTAAATCATCCTAACCACATGAAAATAAAATGTATGGTCATAGTCCATGAAACACAACATTAAACTGTGATGTCATATTCTAATCTATATGAATTTAAACTATTGTATAACCCATGGGATATTCAACAGTGAACTCCCACTGAGGTAAGCCCCTATATTCTATTATAGTAGGTTGAATCAGTGCTACACTCTTCATCCACCTATGGCATACTTGGATAGGTTACTCTTACTATTAAGGGTATGAATATACACAGGAGAATAAATTGTCACATTAAATTCTCTTCTCCCTCTCTCTCCCTATGGGATCCAATTCTATCTATCAGCATATGATGTGGGAAATGTTATCTTCATATCCACTACCTCCTCTTATTCCCCACACCATAAATTAGTCACATGGGATTAGATGTTGGCAGATATCATGACATTCGCATAACCCCAAATCATGGGCCTCCTTTAAGTTATAATCCCCAAGCCAAGTCAAGTTAAACTCTCAAATGGGCCTCCAACCAGGTGTAATCCTCTGGTAAAATGAACTACAAGAACATTGATTCCTTCTCTAACAAGGATATGTAGGATACATATCTAAAGGCCTGATCTCAAGAGACATTCTCTATAAAAGTTAGTCTCAATAACGATTTCCCCCGAATCACTAGGGAATCTTCTTTAGGTATAATCCACAATATGACCCTTCCAGAAAGGCATCCTTTATAGTGTAAGTCTAAATTATATCCCTTCATGTTGGTAGATGTTAAGATTTTATGACTCTCATTATTATATACTCTATGATACCAAAGTTGGATCGAAATAAGAATGAGATTATCAGATACAAGAGGGGGGTGAATTGTACCTTTAAAAATTCCTTAAGGGAATTTTTAGAATGGTTATGTTTAACAAAGATAAAAAATATAATTCAAAAGACCTCTATGAGTTCTAAAGACTTGTTAGATTTTAGAAGAGTGTTTCCCAAAATGGAACTTAACACAAGTTATAAGGATAAAGATTCTACCTTAAAGTGTATATGAACTAACTATAACAGAGTATAAGTAAGGAAGTATAAGAAAGTTATACTTTCCTTAACAATACAAAATTCAGTATAAAAACACTTAGTAAAACTACAAGTAACAAACAATAACTCCTTTAACTCAAAGAGAAGTGTATCCAACAACCATGGATAAAGGTCCCTTGATTTAAACTTTCAAGAAATTATGTCCTACCCACACCAGGGTAAGCCGTCAATACGATGATCGGAGTCTGTCTTGCTATCCCCACAAGCCTTCAACTATAAGGTAGTTGGCACCTCTGTCTTCCTCACCAAGGAAGCCCTCAACTTCGAGGTGTTGGAACCTCTGTCTTCCTATCCACAGAAGCCATTGATTGTAATCAACAGCAATCAGAGTTGCATGAATCAAGTCTGCACAAGGAAAAGTTTGAAAAAGGTTTTCAAACTTTCTGCATGAAGCATTGAGAGTTGATAAGAGGATCTCTCTCTCGAAATCACTTTAGGAAGTTCTGATCACCAAAATTCCAAAAGTTCCAAAAGTTGTGAGCATGTTAAAATGAGCTCCTATTTATAGGAGAAGCTCCAATAGTCATCTCCCTCCTCTAACGGTCATATTTCTCCTTAAATTTTGGAGGGACCTGTACACGTGTCACTCAACCAACGGTTAGTAAATAACTGAAAGCACAACATCATTTTATAATGAAACAAGTATAAGCATAGAAAAAACTGATGTTCAGAATGTAAGAAAATAATAGTTCAGAGTCTAACAAAAACGGAATTCGGAGTCTATAATAAAGATATATTTGGATTTTGTTTTGTAGGAATTCAGAACCTAAATTCTATAGATATCAAGAGTCTGAATTTCTATGGAAATTCAGATTTTGGTTTCACTAGAATTCAGAATATGAACTTATTCGGAGTCGAACTTATAGAAGATCGGAGTTGAACTAGTAAAATTTCGGAGTCGAACTAGTAGAAGTTCAGAGTCGAACCCATAGAAGTTCAGAGTCAAACTAGTAGAAGTTTGAAGTGGAACTTTATTAGAGTTTGTATCCAGAATTCAGAGTGGAACTTTATTGGAGGTCATATCCAGAATTTTGAGTAGAACTTTATTAGAGTTCATATCCAGAATTCAGAGTGGAACTTTATTAGAGTTTGTATCCAGAATTCATATCCTAACATAGAATGCTTCATATATAAGTATTATATGATTCCGAGGTTTTAGGTATGAATCCTATTTTTATACTTAAGAAAAATATTGATATGTATAAGGAAGTCTAGGTTAGGGTAAATTTCCTTAAGGAAGGAAATTTTCCTTAGAGAAGTAAAATATAAATTTGCTTAAGTATAAGGTGTTTGTGATTTTAAAAACAAGAATGAATGGAAAAGTCATAAGGAAAACCTTTTTGACTCAACAATCTCACCCTTTTTAGAAATCACAAACAACCTTTCTAAAAAAGAATACAAGGTCCTAGAAATATTTCTTTAGACTTTGAAATTAAAAATTATCTCCCTTTGTTCATAGATGATGATGAATACAACTAACTCCCCATTAGGCTTAGGAACTCTAAGGATTGTATTCTGAATTTCTGCAATGGAGTTTTCATTATCATTGGAAATGAAAAACTTAGTAATGGGAAACTTCCCTTTAGATAAGCTCCCCCTAACTTAGGGATACTTCTTGACATAGAATGTTTTCCTTCTCCCTCTTTTGAGTAGTTATTTTTCCTTCTCCCCCTTTTTGATTTTCAAAAATAACTTAAGGGAATGGAAAAAATGATAAAGTACCTGAAACATTAGTAAAGACAACAAACAACACAAGAAACCAGAGATTTCATTAGAGTTGAAAGAATTTTTCACAACAAAAATCATTACAAAAAAATCAGATTTTTTTATTTTTCATCCTTTATTTGGGAATTAACTTATTCAAAAAAGTTTTCAGCTTCTTCAAATCTTTCTGGTCCTCCTCAGCTTTCTTCTCCAAAGTTTTTATCCTTTCATCTTGAGCATTCATAACCTATGCCTGGGCATTGATGGCCTCTTCCAGCATTTTTAGTATATCATCTTTCTTTTCCAGCTTCTCTTCAAACTCAATCTAGAAATCTCTTTCCCCATTCCAATTTTGAGTAACCGAGTTAAGCTTTCCATTTAAATCCTTGAGCTGTTGATTTTGATATTTTTTCTCAAGGGTTAGCTTATCTTGAAGATTCTTTATCTTGGCATCCTCGGTGTCAAAATCATCTTTAATAACCTTTTGAAAACGATCAAACTTATCCAAGTAATCATCAAATTTCTTATACCACAAAGTGATTTTCCTATAAAATATTCTGTGAACATCATAAGTGATAAGGAAATTTCTATGATAAGCCTCAATATTCACACACTTATCTACCACCATGGATTATGATTATGATTTCTGATTTAGGATATGTTGCAGCATCTGGCATCTGGAGTCTATGGTGGGAAAGATCGGAATGGTGTCCACCAATTTATTCAAAGAATCGACAACAAAATCATGACCCAGTGCTGATGACTCTAAATCAAACACTTTTCATGGGGATTGTTCTTCTTCAATCTCCCCCATATTTCTTCTAGAAGAACCACCAACCTACTTTATTATAATATCTTTTGTTGGGGTGTCCATAAGAACTTTCTTCCCCTTATCAACATTCGGAATTTCTTCATCAGAAGATTCTTCTTCGCTTTCAGATAGTTGTACAATCTTGTCTTCATCAGGTTTCTCCTTCTCTGCTCGTTCTTCAAGAAAATTCTTATCAAATATTTCTTCATTAGATAACTCATTTTATTTTTCTTCTTCCTCGACATCATATCTTTTACCATATTTGTCATCTCCTTTTCCCGGAGTGACCAGATTTGAGGATTCGTCCTTTTCTTGAATAATCATGAACTTCTTTAATCAAGTCATCCAGATCATCACTTCCTTCTTCTTCTTGAATTTCTTCAACAACCACTTCCTCTACTTCTCCACCAGCTTGTTTCTCAACTTATTCAATAACTTGTTTCTCTTTATACTTTTCCAAAGTGAAGTACTTCTTCCCAGGGGTCTCTGGTAATGGTTGGACATCAATGATTTCTGGAATGGGAATCTTCTCACAGGCTACTTCTGTATCTCTCAGTAGAGATTGAACAACTTCAGCTTCAGACATCTTTTTATTCATCTTCATATATTTTTATACCTTCTTAAGATATTCAGTCATCTTCTCCGTTAAGGATTTTTCTTTAGCAACATCTAATCTGAACTAAGGGTCCCCTTCCTTCCTTTTCTCCTTACTTTCCCTCCACTTAGTAACCACTTGATCTGGATATGCTTTTTGTTTTTTTGGATTGGGAGGTGCGGACTGGGTTTCCTTAGTTTTGGTAGTCTTGTCTTCAGTAACAACTTCTTTAAATTTCATCTTCTTACTATCCTTCTTCACTGGTTCAGCCTTCTCTACATTTTCCGGATTGCATTCTGCCTCCTCCTCTAGAAGATCATAAAACTCACTTGATTTTTTTGAAAACCTGAATTTGATCCTTATTAAAGTATCATCACTTATCAGCATCATCTTACAAATTCTCAGCTTGGAAGTGCTAGCAACCTTGAATTAATCTAGACACCGAATAATAATCATGGAGATAAGAGCAGTATACATAATGATTTGAGCCCATAAATTCCATTCTTGATATTCAGAATTATAATAAGAACGTGCCTAATCAGATTGATCTTCCTTAGATTTACTAGAAAATATAAGATATAGATATCAATTTTCTTTATTTTATCCTTATCTCCTCTCCTTGGAACGAAAAACACATGAACCCACAACTGGAGAATCCGGTTGTTGGTGGAGAGATGAGAAATATTTGTTGTCTTTTCATCTTTATGTCCAAGGCATTCCATTGCCTTCACTTTGATAAAACTTCCTTGCACATCTGGTAGCTTATGTGAACAAAATTCTGTTTCACCATCATATGATAAGACTACAATGTTTGTAGCCTTGGTGTAAGAAAGCTTTAATGTTTTCAAATAAGACTTGAAAGAAAATTTGTCTCCGCCATCTTCTTTATGGAAGGAAATAGACTCATAAAATTCTACAATCAAAACCGTATAAACAACATCCTGGCCCCCTGGTTTCGATACGCAGAAATATTCTCAACCATTGAGTTTGATATTCTTGTATATTAAAGAATCATACTCACTGAAAAAATCTGGATGGACTAACCACTCCCTATAGACTTGGCTTCATCGAAGACATATCTTGGAAGCAGCTTCTATAGACATTCGGAATGGAGGAGTGCTGAAAGATTTGGAATGGGCTTTAAGAACAGAGGAAAAGTTTCAGCACGCTAGAGCTTGAAATCGATGCGGGACACAAAAAGGAGTTTCCCATTATATAGGCGATGGAGGTGACCTTTCACCATACAAAATAAACCTAAAGGTTGAGAATTTCTTTGATCTGATCTGACGGTTGAAATCATATCCTCAAGGAAATCTTGAATCCGGTCTTTTGAGGTTTTAAAAACATTCGGATTTAAGAAGAAAATGAATATGAAAAATTTTATAAGAAAAAGAAACTACCAGCAACTAAAAATGACTATGAAAACTTGAGTAAGCAAGTCATACCTTTCAGATAGTATAGGATGTTTATTCGTAATAGGTGATATTCTTCTTGAAGAAAATTTGACTACGAAAATCTCATTACGAAAAACTCACTACGAAAAACTCACTAGGGAAAATAAATGAGTACAAAAATTCCCATTATGAAAATTCTCATTACGAAAATCCTCATTACAAAAATTATCATTATGAAAAATTTTCCAGTACGAAAACTTTATTACGACAATTTCTAGTACGAAAACTTCATTATGAAAATTTCCAGTATGAAAACATCATTACAAAACATTCCAGTACTAAAACATCATAATGATAAAATTATTAAAGGCCCGCAATCAACAATTTTGAAAGATTCAAAATAAAATGTACCCCCTATATGAAAAACAAGGTTATTACTGTAAGGAGAATGGTTCAACAAGAATTTAATGAAGGAATATTACATCATGGTTATCATTCCTAACTTCTGTTTAATGTATTAAAATCTATCGGAACGTAAAGATTTTGTGAAAATGTCAGAAAGTTGTTCTTGTGTTCCGATAAACTGAAGAATGATATCTCCTTTTTGTGTGTGATCCCTAAGGAAGTTATGCCTAATGTCTAAGTGGTTTACACGAGAGTGATGTGCAGGGTTTTTACTAAGGTAAATGGCACTTGTGTTATCACACAAAATTTGAGTCTTAGTAAAACTCAAGCCATAATCTGTGAGTGTGTGTTGCATCCACAACACTTCAGCACAACATCTTCCAGCTGCTACATATTCAACTTCAGCAGTGGATAATGCTACAGAATGTTGCTTCTTGCAGGAACAAGATTCTAATAAATCTCCTAAGAAATTAAATGTTACATATGTACTCGTTCTATCCATTCTACATCCACCAAATTCAGCATCTGAAAAGCTCTTTAAAACAAAATCATTTCCATAAGTATAAAATAGTCTTTGATCCATGGTTCCCATTAAGTAGTGCAAAATTATTTTCACTACCTTTAAAAAAGATTCCTTAGTATTGGATTGATATCTTGTACATAAGCATACTGAAAACATCAATTCTGGTTGACTAGTTGTTAAGTAAAGTAGACTTCCTATCATACCTCTAAAAGATGTTTGATATACTGGTTTCCCAGCTTCCTCAAGATCAAGTGTGTTTGTGGTACCAATAGGAGTACTTATACTCTTAGTGTTTTCATACCCATAATTTTTAAGAAGATATTTAATATACTTATGTTGCGATGTGTAGATTCCTTATGGTCTTTGAGAAATTTGAAAACCAAGGAAAAATGTTAACTCACCCATCATACTCATTTCAAACTCATATTTCATTAGATCCGCAAAAGAATCAGTTAAAGATTGCGGAGTTGAACTAAATATAATGTCATCAACATAAATTTGAACAACCAAAAAAATTTTCTTAACTTTATTTATAAAAAGGGTTGGATCTTCATTTCCCTTAACATATTTATTTTGAAGAAAAAATCTTGTAAGACTATCATACCAAGCTTGTGGGGCATGTTTAAGGCCATACAAAGCTTTGGTATGTCTAAAAACATGATCAGGATATTTTGGATCTTCAAAGCTAGGAGGTTGTTCAACAAAAACTTCCTCTAGAACATAACCATTAAGAAAAGCACATTTCACATCCATTTGAAAAGGTTTAATATTGAAGAATGATGTCATGGAAAGTAAGATACGAATAGATTTAAGTCTAGCTACTGGAGCATAGGTTTCTTCATAGTCTATTCCTTCTTGTTGATTATAGACTTTAGCAACCAATCTAGCTTTATTTATTACGATGATTCCATTTTCATCACACATATTTCTGAAGACCCATTTTACTCCAATAATTGAAGTTTCCTCAGGTCATTTAACCAAGGTCCATACTTTATTCATTTCCAATTCATTTAGTTCATCTTGCATAGATTTTATCCAATCATCATCACCTAAAGCTTCATCAGTGCTTTTTGGATCCAATTGAGAAAGGAATTATAGATGCTCTACTTCATTTATAAAGGAACTTCTAGTCCTTACAGGTTGATTCACATCACCAATGAGACTATCACTGGGATGATTCTTTAGAAATGACTGGTTTGGGTTTTGTAAAACCTGTTCATCAACATAGGGTAGGAAATCATCTGGGGTAAATGTTTCAGAAGTATCTTCTTGAACGTTTTCTTTATCAGAAATATTTTCTATAAATGGTTGATAATCAGTTTTTGAAAACACATCAAAAGATATAGGTTGGGGTTGTTTGAAAACAAACGAATCAGTTTCATCAAATTTTACCTGTAATGTTTCTTCAACAATATAACAGTTTTTTTTGAAAACTCTATAATCCTTAGAAGTTGTGGAGTATCTTAAAAAAATTCCTTCATTATATTTTGGAGCGAATTTGTGTAGATTATCTTTAGTATTCAGGATGAATACTTTGCAACAAAAAAACCATAATGAAGGAAAGTCTAGGTTTTCTACCATTCCATAACTCATAAGGAGTTTTATTAAGAAAAGATCGAATTAAAACTCGATTTATACTATAAAAAGAAGTACTTACAGCTTCAGCCCAAAAATGTTTGGTAAGAGAATACTCACTCAACATGGTTCTAGTTATCTCTTAAAGAATTCTATTTTTTCTTTCAACAACACCATTTTTTTGAGGTGTTCTAGGTGCTGAAAAGATGTGAGTAATACCTTTTCTACTACAAAAAGTATCAAAATCATAATTTTGAAATTCTCCTCCATGATCACTATGAATAGTTTTCAATGGATGGATTTTCTCATTTTTAACGTGGGATCTAAAACTTTTTAAATAAGAAAAATCTTCAGACATATTTGCTAGAAAATAGACCCATGTAAATTTTTTGTAATCATCAACTAAGACAAATACATCGTACTTGCCTTCAATGCTTCCAGTTTGTGTAGGAACAAAAATATCCATGTGCACGAACTGTAGTGCATCAGTTGTTGAGACTTCACTAATTGATTTAAAACATGATTTTAGTTACTTTCCATATTGACAAGGTTCACAGACTTTTGAAGAATCAAATATGAGCTCTGGTAGATTCTTAAATAAACCATTCTTAGAAAGTTTGCATAAGTTCCTAAGGTTAAATTGTCCTAACCTTCTATTCCATGACCAAGAATGATCTTCCATTGCACTAAGGAAAGTTACGTCTTGGCTCCTATGGTCTTCTAAGTTCAGAGTGTATACATTCTCTTGACTATGGGAAGAAAGAATAAATTCTACCATGGAATTGTGTATTAATCACTTATCATTCCTAAAATTCACAAGTTATCCTTCACCACATAATTGACATTTTCTAATGAGGTTGTTCTTAATACCTTTGACAAACAAAACATTTTAAATAAAAGTTTTTCCAAGAAGAATGATGTTACCTATACCAATAATTTCTCCCTAAGCATTATCTCTGAAAGTTACTCTTCCTCCTTTCATCTTGATAATCTTTTCAAAATAGATTTTGTTACCAGTCATGTGCCTGGAACATCCACTATCCATGTACCAATTATTGTTGGTGGTACTTTCCCTATTTTCCTGAAAATTACAAACACGTTAGGTTTTCAGAATCCATGCTTTCTTCGATCCAGAATTTTTAGACAAAAAAAATTTGGGTATCCACATTTGTTTAGAAAAATATACTTTATGAAACCCATGATATTTAACTCTATTCAAGGAACAGTTTTTTTTTCAATTCCCCCCACTTTTACACTTAGAGAAAAAGGGGCTCTTGAAGGAAAAAAATAGTTGTTTATGATAACTGGTTTTTGGTGAGTATGACCTACTCCAGTAGTGTTTCCTTGATGTTTAATTTGAGGATACATCTTGTCAAAATTTTCCTTCCCAGAATTAAATTTTTCAAGAAGCTTATTATGAGAAAATATTTCAGATTTTAGTCTAATGACTAAATTCCTATCCTCAGGAATCATTTCCTTAGAGTTATATTTTTCCTCAAAAACATTCATCTTTAAAATAGAATTCTTAATATATTTAAAAATTTCATCCATATCGGAATTTTCTTTCTCAAGGTCTTTAGAAAGTTTTTGTAAAATCTCTTCTTTATCAATAAGATTTGCAGTATGATATGAAATCTCTTTTGTATGAATTTATTCCCTAGTTTTTTCCTAGTCTAATTTCATTGAAATTTTAAAAAAAAATTCTTCAACTAACTTGTAAAATATAGATACTTCTTTATATGAAGGTTCTTCATTTTCTGAAGATGAAGTATCCTCACTAGAAGTACTATTTTCGGAATAGTAATTCTTATTAAGATATAAATTTGTTAAAGCCCTGGCAGAGCATACCTTGGCCATAAGACAGGTATGTGGGAAAGAAGTAGTAGAAATGAGTCCCATATTATTCTGTGCTGATGAATCATATTCAGAAGATTCGCTTTTTGAAGAGTCTCTACAGCTAACACTCCAAGTAGTAATAGATTTTAGGACTTTCTTAGATTTAGATTTATAGAACATCTTCCTATTTATTTTAGAATGACTCTCATTTCTTTCTTTCTTTTTGAGTAAGGGGACAATATGGTCTTATGTGTCCACTTATCTTGAATTCATAGCATGTGACCTTTTAATATTTATTGTCTTTCTTTTCCTTCTTCTTATACTTCGATTAGAAATTTCTTTGACCAGCTCTCTTGTACATTATTCGAGCAAGATTAGCTAACTCAATTTCTAAGACTTCACTATCACTATATTCGGATTGGATAGTAACCTTCTTAGACTTGGATCTAGTTACTCTCTTAGGAGTATTAGCTTTCATGTGATTTGAAGTTGTAGTAAAAGAAACACTACCATTCCCATTCTTCTTCTTTATGTTTTCAACATCTCTCTTCATTCTAGTTTCATGTTTAAGAAGAGTCCCAAATAGTTCATCAAGAGAAATTTTAGTGACCTTTCTATTTTCATTGATTGTTGTCCTCTTTGATTCCCACTCATTTGGAATAATATCTACAATCTTATCCACAAGAGCTTCATCATCTAGACCTTTTTCTCCCATTGATTACAGGCTATTCACGATGGTCATAAATCTATGTTGTACCTTACAAATAGGTTCTCAATAAGGGAAATTAGTGCCATGATATTTATCTCTCAACATAGCTCTTCTTGTTTCTATGACTTTGGATGTACTAAAATGAGTAACTTCATGTTTCTTCAATATACAGTTAGCTGTTTCACAAGAAGAAATCTGGCTATATATGTTCCTAGTCATTGAATAATGTCGAGGATTGTGTACCTTATAGTTGAGATTATAATCATACTTTTCTTGATTAGTAAAATCACTTACTTCCTTGTCAGGAATCTTGTATCCTCCGGTAAGCATGGAAAAGTTATCTACTCTAGTATTGATAATGGAAGTATTCATATGATCTCTCCAGTATTTATAATAATTACCATCAAAAAATGGCGGTCTAGTAGGATTTATGTTATCGATAAAACCAAAATTTAATCCTGCCATTCTTAAGAAAATGTTTGGCACACAAACATGTTAGAAGTATAAGTTTGTTAAAAAGAGAAAATATTCTAAGAAAAAAACAATGTAACTCTAAGAAAAATAGAATCCGAACTATGAGTCTGAAAAAAATAGGTTTTGAAAAAAAAATATGAATCCAAAAATATGAATCCGAAAAAGAAAATCAGAGAATTCTCTTTTGAATCTAAACATGAGATTAATTCAGATTGAACCAAACCCTCTGATACCAATTGTTAGAATTGTATGTCTCTGAGTATTATATACTCTATGATACAAAACGTAGGATCAAAATAAGAATGAGATTATCAGATACAAGAGGGGGGTGAATTGTACCTTTAAAAATTCCTTAAGAGAGATTTTAGAATGGTTATGTTTAACAAAGTTAAACAAGATAATTCAAAATACCTCTATGAGTACTAAAGACTTGTTAGATTTCGAAATAGTGATTCCGAAAATGGAACTTAACACAAGTTACAAGGATTAAGATTCTACCTTAAAGTATATAGAATCTAACTATATCAGTGTATAAGTAAGGAATTATAAGAATGTTATACTTTACTTAACAATACAAAATGCATCAGAAAAACAAGTAGTAAAACTACAAGTAACAAAAAATAACTCTTTTAACCCAAAGAGAAGGGTATCCAACAACTTTGGATAGAGGTCCCTTGATTTATACTTTCAATAAAGTATATATTACCCACACTAGGGTAAGCCCTTGATATGAAGATCAGATTCTATCTTGCTATCCCCAAAGCCCTCACCTATAAGGTAGTCGGCATATCCGTCTTCCTCATCAAGGAAGCCCTCAACTTCATGGTGTTGGAACCTCTGTCTTCCTATCCCCAGAAGCCCTCAATTGTAATTAGCAACAATCGGAGTTGCACGAAGCAAGTCTGTACAAGGAAAAGTTTGAACAAGCTGTTCAAACATTCTGCACGAAGCTTTGAGAGTTGATAAGAGCCTCTCTCTCTAAAAATCACATCAGGAAGTTCTGATCACCAAAATTCCAAAAGTTCCAAAAGTTGTGAGCATGTTCAAATGAGCTCCTATTTATAGGCGAAGCTCCAATGGTCGCCTCCCTCCTCCAATGGTCATATTTCTCCTTGAATTTTGGAGGGACCAGTACACGTGTCACTCAACCAATGGTTAGTAAATAACTGAAAGCAAAACATCGTTTTGTAATGAAAAAAGTATAAGAATAGGAAAAACTGAAGTTCATAATGTAATCAAATAATAGTTCAGAGTCTAACAAAAACAGAATTCGTATTCTATAATAAAGATATATTTGGATTCTGTTTTGTAGGAATTCGGAACGTGAAATCTGTAGAAATCTGAAGTCTGAATTTCTAAGGAAATTCAGAGTCTGGTTTCACTAGAATTAAAAATCTGAACTTACAGAGTTTGGTGTCAAACTTATAGAAGTTCGGAGTCAAACTAGTAAACGTTTGGAGTCGAACTATGTCACGACCCGTCCTCGGGGCCTGTTCCGTGACTACCCCAAGCCCGCCTTCCATAGGCCAGGGGCTAGCGACTAGCACCAAAGGTGTAAATCCCGATAACTAGGAAGGCATTGCCTTTATAAAAGTAAACAAACATGACAGAGTATAAGCGGAAGTAAACACTATGTACAAAGAGAAGTGCTGAAAGGAAAAATGGGCCAGAATAAAAACCCAAAAGAAAGTACAACTACAACTGAACAAAGTGCAACAGGAAAAGACAACAGCAGGTGGGACGGAAGTGGCTCCTGGGTCGTCCTCCTCGGATCCTACCTGAAGGGTAGGTACAGTTGGTGCAGCTCCTGGGTCATCCACCACAGATCCCACCTGAAGGGTAGGTACAGATAGCCTCCATGACTCTCTCGTCCGCCAACCACCTCTGAGTGTCATCTCGCCGTGAAGTTCACCTCCGGATACTGACTCGTCGTGTAGTCCACCTCCGGGTACCGTCCAGTCCTCGAACACTCGGCCTCCGTCAGCACTTCCCATCATCTGCAACCAACACAATGAGGTGCGGGCATAACCCGTGCAGGGGTGAGTATAACGATACTCAGTAGGGACCCCGAGACCCTCACGGTCTCACTAAAACCAACAAGGATAACCACAAGGAGATCTCAACAGATAACCTCTACTTAGGTATATGCCCATACATATACCTAAGTTATCAAGTAACCCATCTCAATCATGAGGAAACACAAGGATCATGAAATCAACGGATAACCACTACCCAGGTATATTCCCATACATATACCTAAGTTATCAAGTGACCCATCTCAATCATGCAGTAAACACAAAGGTCAAAAGTCTCAGCTCAAACCAGGATTTTCATTATTGAAACCGTAACTGCTGAAGAGCTCCGTCTCTGGAGTGTACAGTGGTCCTGTCACGACTCCGAGGTACTGCTCACTAACCTAAGACTGCTGAAATACTCCTCCTGTCGAGTACAGCGGGTCAGCCACCCAGACACAGTAGTGCTTCCTGCCGAGGTATGTCACCCAAACACAGTAGTGCACACCCCCTAGTAGCCTGCTGAGGTACTCTCCGGACGAGTACCGCGGGTCTGCACTGTCACCTAGGTAGTGCTCCGTCCGCCATGGGTCTGCACCTCAGAAATTAATGCTCCGTCCACTGGGCTAGTCGACTCACTCCAAGTCGAGTCGGTCAAGCAGTCGTCAGGTCTCAGCCAGTTACACGGTCTCCGTACTCCGCACGCTCGTCACTGGGAGGGTCCGATCCACGAGCTACAGGTCGTTACTCCAAGTATCTCAAAGGAACTCCACGTCATAAGGGTCTCAACGCAACAGACGGCGCGTCAATCGGACGCCCGGTCTGTGAGTTATTAGCCTTTTCGTCCCAGGGGCCCGGTTGGTTTCGTGAGCGAACCAAACCCGGCTGTATCTCAACTGTACCCCAAACTCTCACAAGGTATACTCATAGGGACCATTTCTCAACGAGATCACCAATGCCGTTGATGGTTCGTTAAACGGACGTTCTGTCAGAAAGATATCAGTTTTTCCGTTCCAGGGGCCCAGTTGGATTTCGGTGCGATCCAACCCGGCCACTATCCATCTGCATCCAATTCTCAGGAGGAGGATGCCAAAAGTTCCGTATCATCAACAGGAACTCAACGCAACAGACGGCGCATCAATCGGACGCCCGGTCTGAGAGTTATTGGCTTTTCTGTCTCACACCCACCCTGGGAAACTTCCCAGGAGGTCACCCATCCTGATCACCACTCTAGGCCAAGCATTCTTAACTATGGAGTTTTAACCACGTAGGCTCCCAAAAAGGAAGGTGTACCTTGAGTATAGTATACCGAAACGACCATCTCGATCCAAGGATCGCGTTGCCGCTGACGGTGAGTCGTTTGGAGGCCCGTAGCCCAAGATACGGGCATTTGACCAAAAGTGGTCTGAACCTGGGGGTCTGGGCCCGGGCCGAACCCCCCCCCCCCCCCCTGGGTCGGCCGAACCGGGTCGACCCACCCCGGGGGGCGACCCGACCCGACGACCCGGCCCGGCTTAGAAAACCCGGCCCGGCCAGCGGCGCGGCGGCGCGGTCCGGCGCGGCGGCGCGGCCCGGCACGGCGGCGCGGCCTGGGCGCCGTTCGAGTGCCGCGCGCGGGGGGCAAAGCACCCCCCCCCTTTGAGAACCGCGTCCCCTTAATTGGGGCCGCTTTTGAGACCCGGCCGGGGGAAATTAATTCCCCCGGTCTCCACTGCCCGGCCGGCCCGCACTGGCCGTCCGGTTTCGCCAGCAAGGACCGGCGACGGCCGGTCCTTCCTTCGCCGACACAGGCGGCCCGGTGCCGGCCGCCGGTCATCTTGCTCCGCCGCGGCCCGGAACCGGCCACGGCCTATGTCGTTCAGCGCGATGCGACGGCATCGCTTTCCTCCGCCGCGGCCCCACTCCAGCCGCGACGCCTTTGACTTTCTTCGACGCGACGCGACGGCGTGAGGTTCTTGGATTTATTTCCACGGCGCGGCGTGACGGCGCCACACGTATCTTCCGCAATAAAACACATGGTGCGACGGCACCACGTTTTCTCGTATCATCCTCAAGAAATCATCACGAAAAACAAAGGAGGAGGGTTGGCCGTGTTTGTACGGTCTGACCCCCTCACGTTATTCGAAAACAAAAAGGGTTTTAATCCACGATCATGACCAAGTTTGTATTCACGAACAATTAAATAAATAAAAACTCTCAATCATCAACCGCTTGATCGGATGATCCGCGGATCAACCCGGTATTGGTTGGTCCGCGCTCGTCGTTTTTTTCTCAAAAGATAAGAGAATTCCAAAATAAATTCCCCTACCTCGGCTTCAAGAACGGAGTTCTTCAACGACCCGCGGAAGACAAGCGTCGCGGAGGTCGGGCGTCATTCCGTCTAGGTTTGTGGGAGAAGAGCTCGGTGAAGTCAAGCCGAGATGTCACCCTCTGTATACTTTGTAGGCGGCGGTGCTTCCCTTCCTTACTCCGGTTGAAGATGGTCGGAGGTGTTGCTTCACGTTCTTCGGAAACGTGGAACGTTCTTCCTCGAGAGGTTGGTGATCTTCGAAGAGTTCTTCTCCTCTCCTTAGTTCTCCCCACAAGATTTATGCCAACCCGAAAAGAAGAATATAATCTCTCTATTTAATGTTGGCAAAATGAATTCAAAAGAATTCAAACACTCAAAATAATTAATTAAGTTGGTTTAATTAATTAATTGCAAAGTGTTGGCAAGAATTTCAAAAGATTGAAATTCAAATAAACCATACTTAACTCACCTCATTAATTAATCAAGTTGTCAAATATTAAAGAATGTGAGTTAATGGGGAGTTTCAAAGTGAGGGGTTAAGAGGGTTAGGGATTTTAAGGAATTTGAAAAGGTAGGGGGGGTTCGTGTGGCCCCCACCCTTTCAAATATCCACACATGGGAAGTTGGATGGATGTGGGCCCACCACCAACTTCCCACGGGAGAAGTTAACCACTTAACATTGTTAAAATTTGATTTAACAATTTTATTCACTTTTTTAATTAAACCCCAAAAATTAACTTCTCCTCCCGCACAAACGCAACTACGGTAAAGGTTCTCTTAAGTGATTATCGGCGTTGCGAGTTCATCGGTGCAATTGGATTTCAATTCCGAGTACCGGTTCAAAAGATAGAAATTTCCGCTCCCTCGTTCACTGAACGTACCCGAGCCAAACTTCGGAAATTATTTCCGGGCACACCGGGCCTCGGAATCAGGCGCCGTCAGAAACTGCGTTCTTGTAAAATTCAAAGAAAATTAAGAAAAAATTTTCCTTGAAATTTCCGAGTGTTTACATTACTCCCACCTCAGGGCTTTACGTCCCCGTAAAGCTTCAACACAAACTAGGGTCACAAAATTTGTACAGAGCATGCATCTGAGCCTTCCGCTCCCATGTGCTTACCTGGAGGTTCCGTACTGCCAAAGAAAGTGCACCCGAGGAATCGATCGTCCTAGTGGGATCTGCTCCTTTCGATCCTTGATCCCCACTGGAATCTCCGTGAAAGACACCCCATCTCCATCGTCCAGCTCCTCATGGTCGATGGTATGCGAAGGGTTGAGCACGTATCTCCTCAGTTGAGATACGTGGAAGTCGTTGTGCACCTGGTGCAACTGCGGTGAATGGGTCAAGAGGTAAACCACCCTGCCTACCCAGCTGGGGACCTAAGAAGGTCTGCTGAACCTTGGAGATAACTTTCCGCCATGGCCACATCTCCGTAAACCTCGTCGAGGTGAGACCCGTATAAGAACGTGGTCGCCATCCTCAACCTCCAGAGGTTTCCAATTCCTATTAGAACTGGAACTCAAACAACTGCTTCCACGAGGCTATGGTTGGACGATTCAAGAGTGATCGGTCGCACCCTCCCGTGAAAGAGTTTATCTCGTGCTTCATGGGGTTTCCTTTTTGCCGACCAAGGAAAACCCATCCCGACGTTTGCCTAAAACCGTCAATTTGAGCATGAACAGTTATTGCCCATTCCATACTCAAACTAACGTCGTAAGGCCTCGATGCTGTCACCAAGAGATTCCAACTGAAGCTCTCTCCTCGAGGGTCTGACCACACCGTCGGTGTAAGTGTGATTATCGAGTCTCCTCCCAAGGTATCTCCAGACGTGAGGGTCAAGTCCACGGATTACCGGAAACTCTAGGTCTGGAACAAGATTTGTGAAAGCGAGGAATGATTCATATCGACGTCTGTTACTACAGCAGCTAGTAGTGGACACAGACTGTCCCTTGAATCATTTCTAGAGCCATTGGGTCACACTCCTTGACTGCATGCAGCCGCATTCTTCCACCGCCCTCCAGCTCCCTGAACATGGCGGGGATAACTAAGGCGGGTGGTTGTAGCATGATAAGATATACAACACCTCATGCTGCTCTCATAGCTCTGCCTCCACGTCTACCGCTTCACAGACTCATCTCTATTTAAATCTTCCTCTTCATGAAACATTTAACATGCCCGAGTCTCTAAGACTGGCACCGGTTCCCTGTTTCTTACTGCACTTTGCAGTCTTCATCCGCTCCTGGATGAACTATACCTCCTTTAGTCTCACAAGAGCTGCTATGATTTCTTCTTTGCCGATAAGAGAAACCCGGTCTCATCCCATGGATGAACCACATTCGTTGCCTAATACAGTCAATCCTGACATGAATGATGCATTCATTCCATGGATGATGTCGTAAGGCCTCGACGTAACTACTAAGAGATCCAACAGTCACTCTCGCCTCCAAGGGTCGAGTCACACTGTCGGCATCAGTGTGAGGTAACTGGGTCCCCTCCAGTATAAATCTCGAAAGTTAGGGTCAAGTCAACAGTTTAACCAGGACCACTCAGTATCAACCAAACAAAAGGACAGGAAAGAAAACATCTCAAAGATAAGTGTATTTTTATTATTGCAGCTAATAGTACAAAGACACGAATACAAAAGCAACATGGAACTAGAAGTACAAAGGACGTATCCACTAGTTCCTCTCCTGCCCACCTGCTATCGGAGCTCTACTGCCTTGTCCACTGCTCGGTTGTTGCTCATTCCCCAGCCGCTGCTTCGGTCTGGGTGGCTCCTCCAACACCCGCTGATCAACCGTACGAGGATTCGGACAGTCACGTGCCAGGTGACCCTTTCCGCCGCATGAGTAACACAACCTGCTTCTGGCACACCTAGCTCGGTTCCCACCCCGGGTGCCCCACACCACCGGTCCTAAAACCTGAGATCGTCTAACTGCTAGTCTGGTCCTCCTGGACCTCTGCATCATCTGTCTACTGCCCACATGTGACTCGACTACTGATCCAAAAACACGCGGAAAAGGCAGAACCTCCTATACACGCTCGGGGTGTAGATCTACTAGCACAAACTCCACCCTGAATAAGGTATCGAAGTCTTCCCAAGAAAAGTTCTTCCCGTCACAATACTGAAACAAGTGGCTCCACCACCTGCCTGTTGCTTCCTGAAGGAGGCTGGTTGCAAAGATCACTATGAAGTCTATCGGCGTCCCCACTAGCCTGAAGACTCTCACCACAGCCTCCAGCCAAACCTCAGACGCCTGCGGGTCCGTCTCTCCCCGGAACCTGGGTGGCCTCTAGCGCTGGAACTCGTGCAGCGCGCTCAAGCGTCGTGCATTGCCTACTGCTGGGGCTGGTGGCATCGGTGGCCCAATGGGTAGTTGTACCGTGGGTACCTCCGCTGGTGCCTCAACTACAAGAGGGACCTGTACTGAAGCCTTGTCGCTCGACAGGCTGTCAGCACGCACATCCCTCTGGGCTCTAGCTGGTCGTCCGTGAAAAGGCCTCCTGAAATAAACATCGTGACATGGTCAAACGTTTATACCTGGTGAGTTGACCTGGTTTGAGCTGTTTTAAGGGAAAACCTTTGAAAACACACACGTAATCAGTGTTTCGTGCACAAAGTCGGAAATCAGTTGTCAGGATCCTGGTGTATGGATACGTCGGCCGCCCGCACCAACACTGGACTCCCTGAACTGAAAACCACACTCGGTACTCTCAACACTATTGCTTCACAGAAAGTAACATCAGAGTTATAAGTTCTGCGGTAGAACCGAACTACTTTGATACCAATTTGTCACGACCCGTCCTCGGGGCCCGTGCCGTGACTACCCCAAGCCCGCCTTCCATAGGCCAGGGGCTGGAGACTAGCACCAAAAGCTTAAATCCCGATAACTGGGAAGGAATTTCCTTTATAAAAGTAAACAAACACGACAGAGTATAAGCAGAAGTAAACACTAAGTACAAAGAGAAGTGCTGAAAGGAAAAATGGGCCAGAATACAAACCCAAAAGAAAGTACAACTACAACTGAACAAAGTACAACAGGAAAAGACAACAGTTGGTGGGATGGAAGTGGCTCCTGGGTCATCCTCCTCGGATCCTACCTGAAGGGTAGGTACAGTTGGTGCAGCTCCTGGATCGTCCACCACAGATCCTACCTGAAGGGTAGGTATAGATAGCCTCCACAACGCTCTCGCCCGCCAACCACCTCTGAGTGTCATCTCGCCGTGAAGTCCACCTCCGGATACTGACTCGTCGTGTAGTCCACCTCCGGGTATCGTCCAGTCCTCGAACACTCGGCCTCCGTCAGCACTGCCCGTCGTCTGCAACCAACACAACGAGGTGCGGGCATAGCCTGTGCAGGGGTGAGTATAACAATACTCAGTAGGGACCCCGAGACCCTCGCGGTCTCACTAAAACCAACAAGGATAACCACAAGGAGATCTCAACAGATAACCTCTACTTAGGTATATGCCCATACATATACCTAAGTTATCAAGTAACCCATCTCAATCATGAGGAAACACAAGGATCCTGAAATCAACGGATAACCACTACCCAGGTATATGCCCATACATATACCTATGTTATCAAGTGACCCATCTCAATCATGCAGTAAACACAAAGGTCAAAATTCTCACCTCAAACTAGGATTTTCATTATTGAAACCGTAACTACTGAAGAGCTCCATCTCTAGAGTGTAAAGTGGTCCTGTCACGACTCCGAGGTACTGCTCACTAACCTAAGACTGCTGAAGTACTCCTCCTGTCGAGTACCGCGGGTCAGCCACCCAGACACAGTAGTGCTTCCCGCCGAGGTATGTCACCCAAACACAGTAGTGCACACCCCCTAGTAGCCTGCTGAGGTACTCTCCGAACGAGTATCGCGGGTCTGCACTATCACACAGGTAGTGCTCCATCCGCCATGGGTCTGCACCTCAGAAAGTAGTGCTCCGTCCACTGGGCTAGTCGACTCACTCCAAGTCTAGTCGGTCAAGCAGTCGTCAGGTCTCAGCCAGTTACACGGTCTCTATACTCCGCACGCTCATCACTGGGAGGGTCCTATCCACGAGCTACAGGTCAATACTCCAAGTATCTCAAAGGACCGCCACGTCATATGGGTCTCAACGCAACAGACGGCGCGTCAATTGGACGCCCGGTCTGTGAGTTATTAGCCTTTTCGTCCTAGGGGCTCGGTTGGTTTCGTGAGCGAACCAAACCCGGCTGTATCTTAACTGTACCCCGAACTCTCACAGGGTATACTCATAGGGACCGTTTCTCAACGAGATCACCAACGCCGCTGATGGTTCGTTAAATGGACGTTCTGTCAGAAAGATATCAGCTTTTCCGTTCCAGGGGCCCGGTTGGATTTCGGTGCGATCCAACCCGGCCACTAATCATCTGCATACAATTCTCGGGCGGAGGATGCCAAAATTTCCGTATCGTCAACAGGAACTCAACGCAACAGACGGCGCGTCAATCGGACGCCCGGTCTGAGAGTTATTGGCTTTTCCGTCTCACACCCACCCTAGAAAACTTCCCAGGAGGTCACCCATCCTGATCACTACTCTTGGCCAAGCACGCTTAACTATGGAGTTTTAACCACGTAGGTTCCGAAAAAGGAAGGTGTACCTTGAGTATAGTATACCGAAACGACCGTCTCGATCCCAGGATCGTGTTGCCGCTGACGGCGAGTCGTTTGGAGGCTCGTAGCCCAAGATACGGGAATTTGACCAAAAGTGGTCCGAAACTAGGGGGCTGGGCCCGGGCTGACCCGGCCCGACCCCCCCCCCCCCCCTGGGTCGGCCGAACCGGGTCGACCCACCCCGGGCGGCGACCCGGCCCGACTCGGAAAACCCGGCCCGGCCGGCGGCGCGGGCCGGTGCGGCGGCGCGGTCCGGCGCGACGGCGCGGTCTCGCGCGGCGGCGCGGACCGGCACGGCGGCGCGGCCGGGGCGCCGTTCGGGTGCCGCGCGCGGGGGGCAAATCCCCCCCCCCTTTGAGAACCGCGACCCCTTAATTGGGGCCGCTTTTGAGACCCGACCGGGCGAAATTAATTCCCCCGGTCTCCACTGCCCGGCCGACCCGCACTGGCCAGCCGGTTTCGCCAGCAAGGACCGGCGACGGCCGGTCCTTCCTTCGCCGACACCGGCGGCCCGGTGCCGGCCGCCGGTCATCTTGCTCCGCCGCGGCCTGGAACAGGCCGCGGCCTATGCCGTTCGGCGCGATGCGACGACATCGCTTCCCTCCACCGTGGCCCCACTCCGGCCGCGGCACCTTTGACTTTCTTTGACACGACGCGACGGCGTCGGGTTCTTGGATTTCATTCCACGGCGTGGCGCGAAGGCGCCGCACGTATCTTCCGCAATAAAACGCGTGGTGCGACGACACCACGTTTTCTCGTATCATCCTCAAGAAATCATCACGAAAAACAAAGGAGGAGGGTCGGCCGTGTTTGTGCTGTCCGACCCCCTCACGTTATTCGATAACAAAAAGGGTTTTAATCCACGATCATCACCAAGTTTTTATTCACGAACAATTAAATAAATAAAAACCCTCAATCATCAACCGCTTGATCGGACGATCCGCGGATCAACCCGGTATTGGTTGGTCCGCGCTCGTCATTTTTTTCTCAAAAGATAAGAGAATTCCAAAATAAATTCCCCTACCTTGGCTTCAAGAACGGAGTTCTTCAACGACCCGCGGAAGACAAGCATCGCGGAGGTCGGGCGTCGTTCCGTCTAGGTTGGTGGGAGAAGAGCTCGGTGAAGTCGAGCCGAGACGTCACCCTCTGTATACTTTGTAGGCGGCGATGCTTCCCTTCCTTACTCCGGTTGAAGATGGTCGGAGGTGTTGCTTCACGTTCTTCGGAAACGTGGAACGTTCTTCCTCGAGAGGTTGGTAATCTTCCAAGAGTTCTTCTCCTCTCCTTAGTTCTCCCCACAAGATTTATGCCAACCCAAAAAGAAGAATATAATCTCTCTTTTTAATGTTGGCAAAATGAATTCAAAAGAACTCAAACACTCAAAATAATTAATTAAGTTGGTTTAATTAATTAATTGCAAAGTGTTGGCAAGAATTTCAAAAGATTGAAATTCAAATAAACCATACTTAACTCACCTCATTAATTAATCAAGTTGTAAAATATTAAAGAATGTGAGTTAATGGGGAGTTGGAAAGTGAGGGGTTAAGAGGGTTATGGAGTTTAAGGAATTTGAAAAGGTGGGGGGGGTGTTCATGTGGGCCCCACCCTTTCAAATATCCACACATGGGAAGTTGGATGGATGTGGTCCCACCACCAACTTCCCATGGGAGAAGTTAACCACTTAACATTGTTAAAATTTGATTTAACAATTTTATTCACTTTTTTAATTAAACCCCAAAAATTAACTTCTCCTCCCGCACAAACGCAACTACGGTAAAGGTTCTCTTAAGCGATTACCGGCGTTGCGAGTTCATCGGTGCAATCGGATTTCAATTCCGAGCATCGGTTCAAAAGATAGAAATTCCCGCTCGCTCGTTCACTGAACGTACCCAACCCAAACTTCGGAAATTAATTCCGGGCACACCGGGCCTCAGAATCATGCGCCGTCAGAAACTGTGTTCTTGTAAAATTCCAAATAAAATTAACAAAAAAATTTCCTTGAAATTTCCGGGTCTTTACAAACTAGTAGATGTTCGGAGTCAAACTCATAGAAGTTCGGAGTCAAACTAGTAGAAGTTTGGAATGGAACCTTATTAGAGTTTGTATCCAGAATTCAGAGTGGAACTTTATTAGAGTTTGTATCTAGAATTCGGAGTGGAACTTTATTAGAGTTTGTATCCCGAATTCGTAGTGGAACTTTATTAGTGTTCGTATCCACAATTCGGATCCTAAAACAGAATGCTTCATATATACGTATTATATGATTCCTAGGTTTTACGTATGAATCCTATTCTTATACTTAAGAAAAATATTGATATGTATAAGGAATCCTAGGTTAGGGTAAATTTACTTAAGGAAGGAAATTTTCCTTAGAGATGTAAAATATATATTTTCTTAAGTATAAGGTGTTTGTGATTTTCAAAACAAAAAGGAATAGAAAATTCATAAGGAAAACCTTATTGACTCAATAGTAGATTCCACACATAAGCCCCAATCAAATTAACTATGAGAACATTGATTACATCTTTAACCAGGATATATAGGATGCATTTCTAGAGGCCCGATCTCAAGGGGGATCATTTATAAAGTTTAATCACCAATCATGACCCACAAATAGGGACTCTTTTACAGTGGAATCCCCATCATAAACCGAACTAGGAGCGCTTTGATTCCCAACTAATTGGGATACGTAGGAAGCCTTCCTAAGGCCCAAACCCAATGCTTGAACCACCATAGTGTTCAATGATCCATATCCAAATAGGTCCATATCCACCCAGGATACCAGGTATCTCCTAAGCATCCTAGGCTACTTTGGTGTAATTGCCACATGTAATCTTGACAAGGATTCCTTCACCTAGACGTCCTTTCCACATGATACTAAACTACATGGATGGGTCCCCATCACACGACCTTAAATGGTGATGTGTCCAAGTAATTGGAATCGAAATATGTGGTTTCTAATTCATCTTACATGGTTATATAGGAATCCCATATAATGTGTTTGATCCTTATATCTAAGAAAATTCATCCCTCCATTGATGATGATAATCCCTAGAGTTCCTCATCATACAATTAAAACTAGAAATGTCTTAGCAATTAATGATCTATGCATATATATGGTTAATATTGAAACCTATGGGTAACATGTAGAAACATGAAGGGGATATAATCAAGGATTCATGAACTTATGAACATCACTTAAAACTATAAGTGTGTCTCCGAGTAAGCAATAATTCCACACCAAAGGGTGTGATGAGCCCAACCTCCCAGCCCATCCACCAGTGGAGTCCTTATGTGTCGTTGACCAAATTTTAATCCAATGAGAACATGTTGTTGAAATTAAGGACCACAAATCATGGATACCAGGTCCATTGGGTGTTTTGGGCCCCATGAATAAACTAGTTGGAGACCATCTGAGGACATCGTATCGGACACGGACCGAATACCCACGTTCTCAGCCCCATGTAATTGCCTACCCGAACCATTCAAATACGGCACCTACTAGCCAATATAAAAAATAACACACTTCCTTGGTCCTATTGTGACTCTCCCACCCACTAAAAATCATCACGATGTGAATCGGGGTGAAATTAAATGATAAAAATGATGTGAAACACTATAATAGCATGCAATTATCTGTTATACATCAGGCCATTTGTTCTTCCCAGGTGTTACAAGAATTGTGTCAAAACACCTATACAACTAAAAATTAATTTATTAGTAATCAATTATATATATTATCAATATATTTTATTATTATTTAATCATAATAAAAAAATTTTATTGAAATAAAACAATTATTTAATAAAATATATTTTTATATATATAATGATTTTTATAGTTGATTTAGATACAATAATTGAATTTCATTAGTGTTAAATGTGTCCTTTATTTATGTTATAAAAATATTATATTTTTGATTACTTCTATTTAGAACTGAAATTTATTAGTGATGTTTTAATAGACATGTTCAATATTTAAATTTTACCTACATATATCCCTATTTTCATTTTAGTTTATTGTGTCATGTGGATAAAGCTATCAAACCAAGTATTTATTTACAGAAAATATATTTTGAAATATCATGTCATTGTATTATCACCCCTCAATAAATTGTATCATTACAATTTTAATTATTACCTAATTATGATTGATGTATTAGGTTATCTCTGTAGAAGACATGACTTGATATTTATTTTCCAAATATGGTATCAATCATAGGGAATATTAAGAAACTAACTTCTGATCTTATCTCTATGTTTAGTTTTTTCAAACTATTTGAGATGAATATATATAATTCTTGGGCAATAAGACCAATATCAGAATAAAAAATAAACATCATTTTTATCCTTGTTGTGAAAGCTTTTCATAAATTAGTTAGACATATAAATTAATATAGTGTATATGTGAAAATAACCAATATTTCCTCAAATCAATATAAATGATTAATAAAAGATTCTCATTCCCATAAACATCAATATGAAATGAAATAATATTACATCTATATGTTTTCATTGAAAATAAAATAATCTAGGTGGTGATTCAATTTTATTTAAAAACATTCTTTGTATACAACAGAAGCTATAACTAAATCTAATAAGGCATCCAAAAATATGGAGTGAAGGGTGAGTGTACCACTTATGTATCACAATATACCATATTAGTTGTAATTAAATCGGCATTCTCTTATTTTCATGATTTCATAGGTTGTTTACGATCTGTATCCCTAGTAGCCCATGATTATGGAATTGGGTTTCATAATACCCAAAATCCTTACACTTAAATCATTGATGTTTGTGTAGTGAAATATTTGGAACCTTATTTTCCATCAATATAATTTTCTGAATCTCTCTAATAATATTTATCTTTGTTATTAACATTTCCTCACCTGATGAATCTTCTCATTCCTTTTGGGTAATATCCAGTCGCTTCATTAAACATTCATAACATGTATGAATTTTTAAATTCAATTTACTAAAGTCTATATAAACAAAAAATCCATGGAACATCATCCTTTTATTTGATGGTGAGTGTTGGTTTTTTTATCATTCATGTTTTTATTAATAAATCATGTTATCAAAGTGATCATAACAATAATATTTTTAACACCAGAATCTATCCTATTGGGTTTCTCATTAGGGCCATCACCGCATTGTCTATATTTTTCATAGTTTCTTGATTCATTCTAGATCCATCAATTAATAAAACAAAAGGGTTATCATAAGAGGTTAATAACAACATCCTAATGGGATTACTATATGAAAAACAAAACATTGCACATTATAATATCTTACTATTTTATTATCCTATAATTCTTTTAGTTCAAGATATATCATTCTTCTTTTAAAAAATATCATTCATAGTTTAGCCTATATCGTTTTTTATTCCAACAATTTTAATTAAAGATATATTCTCTCTTAATTCATATCCTAGTACCTCAAAGTAAATAGTAAATATACCATGCATAGTGGTTCATAAGGAGAATATTATCAACAAATGTATTTCACCTGGGAGTGTAATAAAATTTTGCAGTTAGGACTCCTTTTTGTATAAAGGTCACCGTTTAGTTAATAACCAACACGTCCTTTACAGGGTTATTAACCCTAGGTACATATGTTCCATATCATACATCCACATTTAATATCCAAATGGGGATATAATTTACCGGATAACCAAAAAATATATAATTTAACAAAACAACATAATGTTATATTATACTTATATTTATCCCTTAGACGTATCCCTAAGGTTTTATCTATTGTTCTCAAAAATAATCTCTAAGAATAACTATACTGATCTTTAAAAAGAACTAAAACCTTATCTGATACCATGTATAGAAACTCAATATAAAAATAAACTAAATAGAGCAATAATATCATTATTTAGATAACACATCTCATAAATGGTCACATAACCCAAGAATTAATGGATTTATCATCTTATATACTATCTATATAAGAATATTAATATATAATAATTTATCTATAATAAAACTCCAAAATTCTTCCTTCTATAATTTCCAAAAGTTATAATTTTCTTCACAACCTATGGAAAGGGAAGTATAATAAAGTGTTAAAATCAAATGTTATGTAATGGAAAACTTATGGACATTTTATCCATGGTTATATACTAAGAATATGATAAACCACGGGCAGAAGAGAAATTCAATATTAATATAAAATGGAACAATTTGACTATTCTATAAGTTATTATAGAAGTACATGTAATAAAAAATAAACAACCATATATAATGGTAAAAGTTTGAATAATCATGACACATTAAACATGAGTCAATAATCATTATATATTAAATATATAAATATGTTATATAATTGTAAAATAGTATAATAGGGAATTATATCACAACATATGCATAAAAATAGTGTGGAAAATGATTTATATATCACTTTCTAATAGAAACATGGGAAAAATAATACCATATATCATTCACATAAAAAAATCATGAATAAATCTTCTAACATCTAATTCACAAAATAAACTTGTGAAAAATATTCCTTGATCTTATCTCATTCACACAAAAAAACTTAAGAATAAATCTTCCCACATCTCATTCATGAAACATTTCAACGTATCATGTTGTATGATAACATGAAAAATTTATTAGAATGAGATATTGGACCCCACCCATAATAATCATTTCTTATGAGTATAATATAATATAAATCATTCATTCTATAAAAAATATCCTATGAAAAAATAATGGGTTTCTTAATCCTTTCAATAACAACATATAACATGAGCAGAATAAATGATAGAATTTAAAAACAATAATTTTTCAAAATAAATCAAATCATGATAACATATATAGGGTTAGTAAAACATCTCTTCATGAATAATAAACCTTAGTGGTTAAATATAAGTTAAAATAAATAACTTTTTTAAAATCCGATTAAAATATTGAAGTGAAAATTAATTTGAAATTAGATATTATTGTGAAGCGAAAGAGAATACTTTTAAAAAACATACTATGAATAGTTTCAAATAAATTATACATGAAAGTATATAATGTATATGAAAATAAATTTCTAGTGGAATATATAATTTTATTTTGAAAGGATGAAAAAATCATTTTAAAATATTTTAAACTACCATTTTTTTGAAAAAAACATTATAGAAAGTGTATTAAAATATTTTTTTGAAATAATTAAATATAATTATGATAATAAAATAAAATAATTCATATTACCTTTCCCAAAAATAGATTATAAATTGGGAAGGAATAAAAATATGGGTATTGAACAAAAATTTACTAAAATAAATGGGAATTATTCTTAATATGGTTACATTTTTTATAAAAAAATAGATTTAAGGTGGAAGAATACTTTAGTGTGAAAATTGATTTCCCTATAAAATAAGATGGGAGTATAACATAACATACTTTTAGGGTATAATTATTCAATATTGAAAGATAAAAATTTATGTGTAGTGATATGACTCCAAAAAAATATTTGATTCAAGAAATTACCTTAGAGTATAAAAATATTTCACAGAAAATAATGTGTAATTTTTACAGTATGATGTCTATACAAAATAATTTTGGAACTAAATTAATAAGAGATAAAGATAATATGTCATCAATAAAGAATTAATTGGCTAGTAATGTATTTATTTTAAACATTTTTAATAATAATCACAAGGAAATTAAAACACTTATGACATAGGAATTACTTGACTTGAAAAGAGGTGGAGGAGAATCAATGTGTGTGAGATAAAATGGGTTTAACTATACAAGTTTTATTATAAAATGGGTTTAATAAAAGAAAATGGTAATATCGCATAATTAGGGAATATTTTTTAAATTAATTAATTTATTATGAACACATTTATGATTTATAATATGGAAATAAAACTATATTATCACAAAAGAAGTACTTGAATCAAAAGAAGGAGGATGAAAATCATAACCTTTCTATGTAGTTTCTTAAAGCGTAGAAGGATTACTTAAAACCATATCTTTATAGGATATATTTTTAGAGGAATTTTTAAGGAAAATCATGATAAATTACTTCTAGGTAGATTGGTATAAGATAATGGGTAAGATAGGTCTCCTTTTATAGTTAAAAAATATGGGCATGTTCATGGAAAATTAGATTTGGGTAAGCGGTGGTAATGGAATCACATGGGTGTTAGGTGGATTTAGTGAGTTAGGTTAATTAGGTGAATATTTGGTAAGTGATAAATGTGGGTTTAAATTTAATTCCTAAAAAGGTTTTATAGAAGGTGTAAGTGACCTTTAGTAATTAAAAATTCAACATACTGTATTTACCCATTATTACCCTATTAATCTGGATTAAAAGTTTACTAAAGTAATTATTTTATTACCAAAATTGTGTGATTTACCATATTATTTTTTTATAAAATTATGAATATAAATTTGGGATCCATTTAACCTAATTAAATTTCTAAATATGAGAAAATTAACTTTTATATTAAAACATATTATGTCTAGAAAAATCCCATTTTTTAGAAAATAACATTTTATTCATTCAGTGTTCTTAATGTTATATAACATTTATTAACAATTAAATGAGTATAAATTAATTTTTATATGTTTATAAACATAATATAAGATTATTAATTTAAAATTGATCAATTTAATTTAAAAAAAAAGACACAACATCTGGAAAAGTATTATTCTTTGAAAAATAAGTGTTTTATCATGATGACTTGTTTTTACCTATGACAAATCAATCATTATACCTAAAAATAATATGGTTTATATTAGATAAATTAGATATAATTATCATAAATCTAAAATATATTTTATTTTATTAAATATTTATAAATGATAAATATTTATTTTAAAATACGAATTTATAATGTATTAAAAATAAATTTTGAGAAAATATCACTTTTGTAATATAAAATATTGCTTTTTAATTAAAAATTAAAATCTTGAAATATGTAATGTTAATAATAATTCATTTATATTCTCATGAATAATGATTCATAATCTTTAGGTAATTCTTATATCCATGTTATATCAGAAAGGCCATGGTATTTTAAAAAATTGTATTTTTTACTATTCACCTAAAAATCAATTATTATAGAAAAATAAAAAAGTCCTATTAAAATAATATTACAATTCATAATTTAAAAAAAAATTTATTCTTGAAAAATTTTATTTTTAAAATTTTAGAATTAAAAATTTATTTAAAATCTAAAAATATAATGCAAAACTGCTGATATCATAAAAATCATCTTAAAATATTAAATATTCTTTATTTTTTTACACTAAATTAATTATTAATTTGTAGGTAATATATTATATATATTATCGATATATTTTATTATTATTTACTTATGATATACTTTGTTTCTTGAAATAAATTAATTTTTTTTGAAAAATACAATTTTAAGCCTAAATTGAGTTTTTAAGTTTTTTAGTTATACTAATTGCAATGCATTTGTATTAAAAGCGTTATTTATTAAAATTATACACATATTTCAAATTATTATTACACTTAATCGTGACTTAAAATTAAACATATAGTTTTTAACAGTCATAATCAATATTTATGTTTAGCCTATATATATCACAATTTTCGTTTTTGTTTGGTGTTCCATATGGATGAAGATATCAGCCATAATATTTATTTAAGGAAAATATACATTGAAACCTAAGGTCAGGGTCATTACCTATCCCATTGGGGCCTATGTCGCAACTCCCTATGCCCACCTCCAATAGGACAGAGGATGGTGACAAGCACCAAGTCGGCATTTCCCACAGATGAGAGGTATTATCCTAAAGTACATGTACAAACACATAAATCTTCAAGACAAAAAATGATGAAATGTAAAAAAAATATATAAAAAATGCATGAATACGACTATGATCTCACAGTAGAGTACCATAGTAAAATTACTAGAAAGTAAATAGGACCAAATACAATCCCACCATAAAGAGCCTATAACACAAGTACAACCTGAATGTAAAGGTATTAGGACTATTGTATGAAATCATTAGGAACACACTTTTCTCTTTATGGTCCCACTAGGCACTATCTAGTCCTATTCCACCATGGAATCCATCAAAAGGTCGATCGTCTTCACAAGACATGAAACTTGTGGAAAACTCTCGGGTAGGGGTGCATAAAAAATACACAATAAGACACCCTGAAACCACAAATCAAAACCAAAAAGGATTACCATGAAGGAATACCACAAGAGGTATACCAAAATGGAATACCAAAAACGAATACCAGAATGGAATACCACAAAGGAAAGTATAATCAGATCTACAAAGGTATATGTGTAATGTATATATAACAAGAATTTCCAGATATATTCAAGAGATGCACCACACCTTCTGATAGTCATAACCAACTGCCAGACACATGATTCTACTCAAAGCATTATCATTCTAGGATAACTCACTCCTCAAGACATGATATCATTGAAGACACGCAAGAAGAGGTCTATCTCATTTAGTTCCTACCCAAATGAGAAAACATTGGTCATGGAATTCTATGATACAAGGATAGGGGTTAGGCCTAGGACTAGGTAGGGAAAACCATGGATCGCACCCACACTTGTTGGGGGATACCACATACCCAATCTGGATAAACCTGCAATATAGAGGATCATTCCCAGAACCAGCATGGTGATGATAGGAAACATACCGATATGGGCCACTAAATATAGGTACAACACCCTGCTCAAAGTTGTTAAACGATTCTAAAGACTCTAATAGGGGTGATAGAGTATTTAACAATAGTATCATGGAGGTATACCATATTCTATCTGATTCCCTACCTCTAGAGGGTATTACGATCCAATGGTGTGAATGTAATACCATTCTGAACCCTCAATAAAAGGACCAAGGGAATTATTTCAATCTATACTGCTCCAACTAAAAGCCACCACTTTTCCCAAAATTATTATCTCGATGGAAGGGTATCAATGCTGCAGAAGCCTCGTTGATTGGATGATCCATTTAGGAGATATACTAGTTTGAGTGAAACACTATGCATGCCTTTTGTGGATTGCAGAACTACCACCGTAGTTATTCGACTGACCACATGGTCTGTCATGCAGTTGTTGCACCTGTGGTCGACCATCGCGGTCATTGAAACCATGGTAGCTCAGTATTTTGTCGCCCTATTGTCACATGTCGTGGTTGACAGTACCTATCGGCCATGACAGGCATCATCCCAGACTGCCTCAGATCCCACTCAGGTCTACTTCATTTCACCTGGCCCACTAGCCCGACTCAGCCCACTGGCCTAACCCAGACTGGCTAGCCCATTTTTTTTCACCACGTTCTCCTCTACCAGCCCCACCATTGTTTTTTCCCTTCACCAATTGTTGGTGTCGCTTCAGTAGTCCCTTCCACGGACCATCACACCTCCTCTAATTCCCTAAAATCAAAATGGTCACAGATCTGATCTTCTTGGGTCCTGATCTACATAGATCCGACCTCTTTAGTAAATTCTTCATGAATTTGGGGGTCTGATCATGCTCAGAACCACCCTGAAACATCAAACTACGAACTTTTGGGTACCAATAGCGAAGAATGTAAATAACATTGATTGAAAAGTACATAAAATTTTTTTAACGTCAATGGACAATAATTCTATCCCAACAATCATGATCTTGTAATTCGTGTTAGAAAACCAAACATAAACTCTTGATAATCCCACATATAAATCTCATCCCCCAAATACAACTGAGTTGTGTATCAATATGTTCACTTATTGGTCCGCATTCATCATGGAATTCAATAATAGGGAAATCAAATCAAGATAAAAATCCCTACTTCAATTTGGATCAGTCATTAATGGCGAATGGTCATCGTGTCGTTGTCGATCCTCAGTCCATCGACATTGTCAGAGAAAGAATCCCAAAATCTCTTATAAAATAGTTATCCATAGTTTCTAGGGTTATGATGATAACCCTATAAATATTCCATAGTAATATTTTTAATGATTTTCTGCCTCTAAGTTAAAAAAATTACTTTTTAGTTAATTTTTTTTTCGGGATACATCATGTGATAGATTTTTTACAAACGACCTATGCCGAATAAAGTTAAGTAGTTATTATGATAAATACTCCATTATGAACTCAATGTTTCCCTCATATTTTTTATATGGGAACCTATTTAATAATTATTTCATTTTTTAGGAAAAACTGGAGCATGTGTTATTTAAAATTTTAATAATTTTAAAAAATTTATTCCGGGAACAACTAGCCTAGGAACCACACACCATCTTAGTGCTTGGACTCTAAATCAATCCATATAATATTTATAAATAGTATAAGGAAAATAAAAGAGGTTACATTCTCCCCACAATGGGTCTTTACATCCCGAGAACTCCAAAACAAATGCTACTAAAACATATGAGGTTACTGAGCCCAAATATGAGCCTCTAGCTCCCATGTCCTCCCTTGGAGATTCACATTCTTCCAATGGACACACACCAAAATAATCGACCACTCACGAATGATCTTCTCTTACCAATCCTCGATCTCCACTGGGTGCTCATCAAAATTTGTTCCATCATAAATGTCCAGCTCGAACCAGTCAATGACATGTTATGGGAAATTAACATTCCTACATATTTGAGAGTTGTGAAAGAAGTCATGTAATGGGTATCACATTGGTGGTAGAACCAAGAGATACGCCACCACCGAAACTCTACATAGTATTTGGAAAGGGTTGATGAACCTTGGATATAGCTTTCCACCCTGGCCAAATATTTGTAATCCCCATAAAGGTGAAACCCAAAGAAACACATTCCATTCCTCAAACTCTGAAGGAATATTCCACTTACCAGGATAATAATTTAAATGGTTATATGAAATCTTTTTCTTCTCCTAGAATATATGCATATTCTCTGTAGTAAATCACACTAACTATGGGCCCATGATTATTGACTCTCTTGGTCCATTCCAGAAAAGTTGGGACCTACATGGTTGCCAGTACAAAGCATTGAATAGTTCCATATCCTTGGTGGGATTATATTAGTTGTTGTATGAAAAATCCACTAGTGGTAGGTGATCATCACAAATATTGAAAAAGTCCAACATGAAATCTTATAGTATTTCCTCCCTAACCTAATTGGTATTCTCTTTCTGGTCATCCGTCTATTGATGAAACATTATGCTATTGCGTAAATGGGTCATAAACACATCCTTCCATCACTTCCACAATCCATATGTAAAGAGAGCATCATGATATGATACTATCATCAATGTAACTCCATGGAGTCAAACTATATACATCATGTAGAGGTGTCCCATTCTCTCTAATAAACTTTTCTATCAGATAGCTAAGAAGTGAGCCAACATAGTGAGTCAATCAACTATAACCTGGATGGCATCGTGTGCCCTAGATGTATGTGCTAAACCAATAAAAAAGTCCATAAATATCCCATCCCACATTCATTCTAGATCCTCAAGGGGATTATCAAAAACCCTATGGAACCAGGTGTTCAGCCTTCACTTGTTGACATGTATGTCGTCGAGAAACAAACTCTACAACTCCCTTGTTCATCCATGGATATCAAAATTGAAGTCAGAGGTCCAAGAACATCATCACCACACCTGGATGTACAACTAATGGGGATGTGTAAAAAATCCCTCAAAATATCCTCCCACAATTCCACTAGTACAACAGTGCATCCTCTAAAAAGAAATATGTGCTCCACACCTATCGAATACCCATCTAGAGCATACCCTATGGACATATGAGCACATAGGGTCTCACAGTCACTATACCCAAGCTATTCCACCCCGAATCAATGAAATATAGTATTGGTGAAAACCATTTACAATTTTTAAGATACTCTATATCCATCCACAAAGGATAACTACAACGAGAAAACATTATTTGATGCCTCGTTCATCAACTGAAAACTACATCTCCTGCTAAGAGAATATGTCATCACATTCCCCTCCCCAAGAGTATAGTCAATATCAAATTCATAGTCTTGGAGGAAATATATCAACCTCCTCTACCTCAAGTTCATATCCTTCTATGAGAAGATATAATTAAGACTCTTCTAATCAGAGTAGGAGATAAACTATTTTCCCATCAGGTGGTGTTGCCACATCTTTAATTCTAATACTACCATTGCTAACTCAAGATCATGGGTCATGTAATTCTTTTCATGTGGTCTCAACTAGAACAAACCATAGGAAATAAATGCTTTACCAATGCATTAGGACATAACAAATATTGGTTTCTAATGAATCATATAATACAATGTACTCTATGCCTTCCTCTGGAATCTTCAAGATGGGAGCACTTTTTAACCCCTACCTCAGCTATTGAAATCACAGTTGGAACATCTCTGTCCACACAAAATGTTTCCCCTTTCATTTCAAAGTTGTCAAGGTTTGTGCTACTATGGATAATCCATGTACAAACCTTCGATAGTACCCTTCCAATACAAGAAAACTCCACACCTCAATAACACTATTAGGTGGCTCCCATGAAAGCACTACCTCGACCATCATTGGATCCACTGAAACTCTGTCCTTTGAGATTATGTGTCCATAAAATGGACCTCTTGAATATAGAACATACACATCGAGTTCTTTCCATAATTTTTATTCTCTTAGAGTGTTTTTAAGACCATCCTCAAGTGTCTCGCGTGCTCCTCCTTAGATGTCGAATAAACACGGTTGTCATTGATGAAGACCACCATGAACCGATCTAAGCAAGGCTGAAAGATCCAGTCCCTAAGTACCATTAACACTGCAAGGGAATTATTCATTCCATATGGCCCCTCTACGTAATTACAGTGACCATAATGAAATTCTATGGTCGTATTTGGTATATCCTCATCCCATACTCACAACTGACGATAACTTGATTTGAGGTCGATCTTCGAGAACCATCACAACCCTTTTAACTGATCAAAGAGGTCATAGATCCTTGGTAGTATATTGTTTTTCTTCAAAGTCACCTGGTAAAAGTGTTTATAATTCACACATAACCTCAAGATCCTATCTTCCTTCTTGGAAAACATAATTTTGGTTACCCAGGGGGAAAACTGGGTCTCACAAAGTTGTTCCTCTGCAACTCCTCCATCTTCACCCACAGTTCATGAGGCTCTATAGGAGCTATAAAATATGGAGTTGTATATATCAATTTCATTTTTGGGTGTTGATAAATGGATAAATATATCTCCATATAGGGAGAAAAACTCAGTACATCATTGTGTAAGACATCCTCATACTCGGACGCCACAGTAGGAAAGTGAGGACTCATATTATCCACTACACTAATGGTGAGGATATCCAACTAAGGAGTAATTGGATGCACCCTAATGTGTATTAGTTCATCCCACGCTTCAATTATTTCATTTTCACTAATAATTGAAAACCTAGTTCCATCACAATGGACACACCACACTCTATACCTAAAATAGTCAATTTTAGCATGAAATGTGGATAAACAGTATGTACCCAGAATGACACCTTAAACCTCAAAGCTACTACCAGGAGATCCCAACTGAAGTTCTCAACTCTCAAAGTTAGGTCACACTATTGGTACTAGTGTTTGATCATCGAGACTCCACAAGAAGGATTCCCAAAGTGTAAGGATCAAGTCAATGGTTCAACCAGAATCTTCGAGCCCCGAACATGGTTCGTGGTGTGAAAGGAATGACTAGAACCTATGTTTATAAAAATTTTAGCTCTATTGAAAAATATATTTATCATACATCATATCATTCCTAGATCCCTAAGGTCATAAGCCTCCATTTCCTATAACTAGCCTCATCACTGCCCACCAGCTCCCTGAGCCTGGCGTGGACCATGTGGGGGTGGTGGTGGTAATAGGTAAAACTTCTAACCACATACTACTACCATGCCAGCCCCTTTTCCATGAATGATTCCCAATAAAACAGCCTTCTCCTATCACTATCTCTGCCTCAGGGGTCCCTCAACCATCTCCCAATCTTCTTTATGTTGGGTTGGTCAATCTTGGGCGAGATTTCCCCAACCATTGCATGAGTAACACCATATGTCCCTATGATGATTCGAACAACCCCGAGATCCATACATTGTAGAGAATGACTTTTGCGATCACCCCTAAAGTGTCTAAAACCCTATGATCCCTACAACTACCATCGACTACCTACTATTGAGGTCTCATTTACCCGGTGCCCACTACTGGCTCCGACAAGTAGGGTTTTCTCTTCCAGAAAACTCTCAACCAAAAGGGATCTATCAATAACCATAGAAATGGTATAATTGATAAGGGATGCCATTGATTCTTGGATTTCCTATCATAATCCATGATCTAAGGTCTAATAACTAATGATATGTTCTCATACTATGTCCATGGAGTAGTTTGAAAGGTCCTTAAAAATCAGTAAATACTCTTCCACGGTCATGCTACTCTATTGTAGATATAGAAGCTCTTGTATGTGTACCGATCACAACATGACCAGATAGGACTTCACCTTGAATAGATGCTTGAATTATATCTATAAGATATTTTTTTCACTGTGTGACTGAGTCTCTAATTTCCACAAAAACCCCATGGATCCATGATGAAGACTAGTGTTGAGGACATCTATCTGGTTGTTAGGTATCCTTATAAGGTGGAAAACATGCGTGAATGCCTCATGGAAATACTTATACAATTGTGGGTCTTTCTCACCCCAAAACCTAGGAGTTCACATCCTTATAAACACCTAAAATACACAAATCCTATATGCATTCTTAGCAGGTAGTGCAGGTAGTAGTTATTTCATGATGGGTGGTGGTATAGATGGTAAACCACATGAAGGTGTTGTCCCTAGTACATGGCCATGTACTGATGAATTATTACTAAGAGAATCATCCTCTTGATCACATGGTGGAATCTTGGTTGGAAATCTACATGGAGGCATCCTAAAATAAAAGAAGATGTTCCACATTCAATTTAGTATATCAAGAGAGCAGACTCAAGGACATGGAAAACTCAACCATTATTATATGATTCATGTACCATTGTTTTCCTAAAAACCATTTCTTTCATTTACCAAGTCGAAAGGCAGGTACTTAGAGTCCTCATATGTGATATGTCAGCTATCACACCAATACTATGGTCCTTGTCTTGAAAAACAAACTCCAAACGCTAATAATTGTTTCCCCAAACTAACCTCATAGACTCCCAGTAATAATGTAGAAATGATCCCCACTGATACCACTCTATCATGACCTATCCCAGTGGGGCCCATGCTGCAACTCCCCATGACTACCTCCAATTGTCCATGCACTATTGACAAGTAATGATTTGCCATACCCCATAGATAGAGGCAATATCTGAATGTATATATACACATGCACACATCTCGTAGCCATAGAATGGTGAAATGTAAAAAAATACTTTGTAAAAAATGAATTCGAACCACTATGATCTCAAAATAGAGTAACAAAGTAAAAATACTGGATAGTAAAAAGGTCTAAATAAAAACCCACCACAAAGCTTCTATAGAACAAGTCCAACCTAAAAGTAAAGGTATGGGGATTGTTTTTGAAAGCTATAGAAACATACCTCTTTTGTCCGGTATCACTAAGAACTTTATGGCCCTTGTCCTCCTAAGAATCCATCAAAAGGTTGATCATCTACACAAGACATGACACATGAGAAAAAATATTGTTCAGGGGTGAGTACAAAAATTTTCAATAGGACACCCTAAAACTAAAAGGCAAAGCCACAATGGAATAACACCAAGGTATACCAAAAAGGTATACCACAAATAAATACCAAAATGTAAAGTACATTCAACTCTACATAGGTATTTTTTCACATTACATAGAACATGAATATCTATATATACTCAAGAGATACACCACACATTGAGGTGGTCATAACCAACTACAAGCCATTGTATCCTACTCGGAGCATGCTCATTCCGGAAGAACTGACCCATCGATCCATGATACCATCAAAGACACTCACAAAGAGTTATAACTCATTTAGGCCCTGATAAATGATAACACATTGGTTAAGGAATCCTATGATACCCAGACAGGGTTTCATGCCTAGGACTGACTATAGGACACTACAAATTGTTCCTGGACTCACTCTAGGATACCACCTACTCAATCTGGATCAACCCCCTATGTAGGGGATCACACCCAAAACCAACTAGGGGATGCTAGGAACCCTAATAATATAGACCTCTAGATGGACGATTAGAACCCTTCTCTAATATGTAATTTGATTGAATATACTCCACTCGGGGTGATAGGGGATCACACTCTAGTCCCAGAGAGGGATTCCATACTCTATCAAGGACTCGGCCACTAGAGGAGATTCCAATCCAGTGGTGTAGATGTAATACCATACTAAAACCTCAAGGGAAAGACTAAGATAATTCCCTCAACCTATACTGGTTCATCAATAACTTTCCACTTATCCCAAAATGACTTCCTCAATTTCAAGGTCTCAACACCACAAATAAATCATCGATTGGAGGCTCTATTTAATAGATATGCTTGAATGAGCGAAGCCACCTGTAGGAAAATTGGGGCCTACAAACCTACCACTAACATTTGGTAGATGACCATATGGTATTCCATGTGGTCACTACACTCATGCTTGACCATCATAGTTGTTGAACCCATGGTATCTCATGCTTTTGTGGCCCAACGGGTTCCTATCACGATTGACCGTCACTGTCGACCTTCGCAGTCGACCATGACCAGTATCCACCCCACCCACCTTGGATATAACCTGGATCTAACATGGGACTAATTCATGTGACCCAACCCACCATCCTAACCTTTCCCACTAGTCTGATCCGGCTTATCTTGGCCTGTTACACCATCACTGCATCTACCTCTGCATCTTCCGCCCATGGCATGCCACCGTTGTCATGTCTAACCACCACCAGGCACCCTCCATCATCGGCATCTCCCGTGGCTACCCCCATTCACTGATACCACAATAATTATCCCTTCTGCAGACCATCACACATTCTCTAATGCCTGAAAATCAAAACTATTGTAGATCTGAGCTCCTTGGCTCCCGATCTACCCAGATCAGGCCTCAGCCATCAATTTCCTTGGAATCTGGGGGTCCGATCATTCTTGGAACCACCCCTAAACATCAATTAGAGTACCTAAAGTTTCCAACATAGAATAAAATAGTGATTAAATCACATAAACTAAGGCTTTAACATTGTTGTTCTATCATTCATGGACAATGACAAATATCGGGGAATTTGTGATAGAAATCCAAACAAGAACTCTTAATAGTCCAGCATATAAATCCCATTCTACTAATAAGAAAGATACATAGATCAATATGTTCATTTATTGGTATATTTTAAAATATTAATTCATAAATAGTGAAAAAAAATCAAGATAATAATCCCTACCTCGATTTGGATCAGTTGTTGATGAAGAATGGTCATCGCGTCGTCATCAATCCTCAATCTGTCGGTGTCACCTGAGAGACAATCTTTAAATCTCTCTATCCAATAGTTATCCATGGTTTCTAGGGATATGAAGAAAACCCTGCAAATTATAAATAATAATATTTTTAAATACAGTATATCGTTGCGTCAACAAAACAACTTTTTAATTAAATTATTTTTTTCTTATTACATCCCATGATAACATTTTAATGAACAACTTGCACTGATTAAAGTTAAGTTATCCCTAGGGTAAATAAACCATTGTAAACAAAATGATGTCCTCATATTATTTATACAGGTGACCATTTATGAGTTATTACACATTTTTAGGAAAACTATGTTCGTGTTCTATTTAAAATTTTAATATTTTCGAACATTTCTTAGGGGAACACTAGGCCTTGGAATCGCACGTCGTCTCATCACCTTCTCCTGAAATCAATTCATATAATATAAAAAAATAGTACATAGAAAATTAGATATGTTATAGTCATTAAAATATCCCCCAAATTTATCTAACTTAAATTAATGAGAGTATCATTTTTATATCCTGACATGGGAATGTAGATGAAAGAAGACACATGGTTGTAACCATGGAAATTCCCAAGCTCATAGGTATGTATGAATATAGGGATCGCAAACACTAATATTCTAAGGGGAAAGTGGGTATTTTACCCTATGTATGTGTCCCATATATCAAAAAACACTTATATGTATGTGTACTTAATACATGGAAATCATGTCATATAGAATAGACAGATCTAAGGAGTTTAATTTATTGTTTTATAGAGAGTATTCCAATTAGTTTAATATCATTTTATAAATTCTAAGGTATTATTTAGTTTAAGGTAACACAATGAGGACCTCTGTATGAGGATATTTTTCTAGGTATATCTTGTATGGTAAATGAGATAAGTTATCTCAATGTTGAAACTATGTCAAGTGTCCAAATGAGTGAGTTATATTTTTTAAATAAGGTTCTAATAATGGAAATTTAATGTATGTTATTAATATATATCAAGGTGATTCCATGATTTAATGGAAAAGGGTTTTAAGGTTATATCTTTACATCTTACATAGAAAGATTCATGACAAACCAGTAATTTATTTTTGAGGATTGGTAATTATTCATAACGGGGATATATAAAGATTGTTCATAAATGTAGAAAAACTAGCTACAACATAAATAAAGGTAGAATGTAGTGAGGAATAAATATATTAATTGATAAAATATGTTTAAAAGGAACCTACTAGTTAATATTTAGGAAAATATTCCAATATAATTTAAATTTGGGAGTAGTTATGAACATTTGATGAAGATTATGAGTTGTGTTAGAATTGTTTGAAATGATTCCAAAATCATTATAAAGGACAAATATGTTCTAAATTTATTTTTATAAATTATAGAAATTTATTGCAACTAAAAATTGGATGATTTTATGTTTAGATGTGTCTTTATGAAATTCATAAAAGTAAAATACAACTTTATATAAGTATAAATATAGTTTTTATATGTCAATTGGAGTTCTTATGTGATATTATGAACTTCATATGTGTCAATATAGATATTAAATGAGTCATAAGGAAATTCATATAATTCACCCTCGATTTCATATTAGTCCTCATGGGTCTGAATATTTCATTAAAGAGTTTGGATGAGTTAAACCCTTAGAAAAAAATATGATATTTCTAAAGATTTAAATAAACATATAATTGAAATTTAAAATGGATACTATTTATATTGACATGTATATCAATCTTCAAAGAGATAAATATAATAATTAATCCCATAGAATTTTGTTCCATGAAAAAAAATAAAGAAAATAAATTTTAATAAATGCCATGAGATCCAAACCATGAGTTGTATTTCAATGGTATAGTGATGCATGATTTCATGCACATTTTGAGGTTAAAAAGAAAAATAAAGAGAAATTTTTTGGGTAATTAAAAGAGTTAAATATCATAGACTAATGATGGACTTGACCAGGGATTGTGAATATGATTTTTAAGGGAATTAAAACTAAAAATTCTCTCTTTATTTGAATGAGTATCACCTATTTTTTTGAGTTAATTAATTTTCCATATTTCATATGAAAAGTAAATTTTTATAATTCTCAAAAATATAAAAATGGATGAAATGAAAAGAAATATATATGAATCCATTTGATGTTGTATAATTTTTTTAGACAATAACTAGTCAAATTAGAATAACCATATATTATAACTAAAGAAAAATGATATTCTAGTATCATGTAAGAATAAGAGGATGAAGAAATGAATTCATAGGATACACATGTATTATACAAATTAACTATCGAGAATAAGTAACAATTCTAACACGCATGAGAATTCTCTGATTGTATTCTTCATGATTGAAGACAACTTCCTTAGTTTTGAAAAATAATACCAAGTGAAGATAAAATATGGCCAACCATTTTACCAAAATATAGAGGAAGTCAAATTCCTACTCACTATTTTAAGGAATATCCATTCAAAGACAATGTGTGGAAATTGATACTTTTCAAGAAGACTAGGCCATGAGAGTTAGAAAGAAGTTTGGTGGGAAGTGGGTAACAATGTGTGAATAAATATAATGATACTACTATGAGACTCTAGATCCCATTGTGGGATTCTGTGGAATCATAGTGTTAGACCATTTCATGTTAAATAGTGCAATAATATATGGTTACGAGGAATAACCAATCCTGGTAAGGATCGTGATTTCAAGGTTGAATCTTGTAAATATATGTATTCTCAGGACTTCATTTACTACTTAATATGGTATAGGATAAGAGACACAAATATCATAGGTATGAAGACTTAAACTAGTCAAATAAGTTAAATTAAGTGCATGAATTTGTACAAAATAATAGACATATAATTGATTCACCCCCTCCCACCCCTCTCACTGATCACCAAAACTATTCTCTATAAGTTGTATCAAATATAACTAGGTACATTCCTTTTGGATCAAATTTACAGGTTGATTTAGTTTACCTATATTAATTGAATATTTCAATAATATATTAAAATGAATCAGATAAATAAATTAGTATATATCCTTTTTGAAACTGAAGTAGATTTCTAAGCCAAACATTTCAAGAACTAGAAGAAAAGGGAGGAAAAAATTAAGAAAGATCTTAGATGAGAATAAGGATATATCACTACATGGATACTCTAAAAGTGATAAATGATTACTAAAAAATATATTGATATTTATCACTTAGAAGAAGAAAACTCAAGATATAAATATTATGAGGAAGATGAGTCTAAATATATAATTAGTGACCTCAAATTTGTTGTAAAATTTCATATAAAGAATGCTACAAAGATTTTTTCACTTATATATTTGATGTTATCAAGGACCTTCTTGATGAAAGGGAATATCATGTAGAAGAAGTTGAAGAAAAAGAGGATGCACTGAGTAAGAATTTTTTAAAGTGAATTTCACACACAATCCTTATAGAATGAAATGAACGAGAGATAACACTTGGTAATATAAGATTTTACCGAGTTTTAGAATAATTGAAAAGGAATTCTTTTTAGAAATTGTTATCTAAAAATTTTATTGTTGAAGTTATCCATGAATTTGAAAATTCTAAAAACCCATCATCAATATTAAAATGATTAGATTGAGGATAAAAAATATCCTGATAACTATTTATAAGAATAAAAAAAGACGAATAAATAAAGAATTTGAATAAGGATTAGGAATACATATTAATAACAATTGGGGAAGATAATAACTACACCAATAAAAAGTGTCTCGATATTGAGTTTAGACTATGAAATTGCGCCCCAGAACAAACTAGAACATCCCATATTTTTATACAGAATTGTGATTCTACCAAAAACATTATTGAGAGTCATCGATCCAAGAAGAATACTTTTAGTGGAAAAAATAGCTTAGTATCATCCTACAATCAAGTAGTAACATGATTCAAGAGTAAAGTTACCCATATTACCAAAATTGTTTCATGTACTAATGTTTTCTTTATGCTTGTATATATTGAAATTCCAAAACAAGGAAACTTTCGATAGAGAAAAATAAATAAAAATTCACCATCACATTAAAGGTGATTATTGGTTCATCCTAGAAATATATCCCCCCATGAAGAGTCCAAAAATGTTGTAGTTATAACATCTCAAGATTTTGATATGGTGGTGAAATTATAAGGAAATTTGAACTATAAAATTGGTGGGTGGACTAACATTCAATTTGGGGCTGAGAATATATTTTGAGAGTTATATCATCCAAATGTTTTTTATGGTGGTAAATGACAAAGAAGTGTCTTGGGGGATCAGTTACATTTTTGAAGTTTCAATATTAGAAAACCAAAATTTGGGAGATATAACATTGGGTGTATGGTTGGTACATGGTTATTATTAAACTTATATCCCAAACTATGTGACCCATTTATATTAGAGAATATCGAGATAAAATCATTCATTTAGGGTACGTGGCCCTACATTTTTTCATAGAGGGGTAGAGATATATTTACAATTAGGAACACAGTCTATCTAACCATGAACTTTAATCATGCGTGGTGGGTGTCTCTTCAGATAGAGGAATCACATAGTTGTTGCATAGTTTGGAAAATCATGTGACCAAACCATGCGACTAATTTAAGGGGGTAAAATTACCGATTTTATCCCCACCTATTTCACCCTTCTTTCCCTATTTTCTTTTCCTAATCACCCAAAAACTCTCTATCCACGGATTTATACTTCACACATTTATAATTCTTTTAAAATCATCTATTTGGGTTCTTATTTAGGTGTCTTTAGTTGAGTTTGATAGCTAGAGGTAAGGATACTATTTCTCTTCCTTATTTTCTTGTTTTCTCTTTTCATTTGGAATGTTACTTCTATGTGAGATCATATACCAAATTTCTAGGTTTCTTTTCTAGATTCCCAATTTCTCCTATTTTGACTCAAATAAGAGGTCAATCATTAATGAGTGAACAAAAATGTGTATCAGGAAGGTGGTTGCTAGATTTTTCCTAATTTATTTTCTTGTTAAGGAATTCATAATAAATAAGTATCAGTGGGGATGTCTAGTTGAGATAATTTAATTATTGCTTTTATTTTTCTATTATTGTATGATCTTGAAGGGAGTTTCTATGACTATTTAAATGAGTTTTGGCATGCTATTTCATAGAATATTTGAGATGATGGTTTCCAGTTGGTTTGGAAGGTTACGTTCATTATTAAATTTAATTGAAATAAACCCATGGATATATGAGTTATAGGGAAATTTGATGGGCTTATCTCATGAGACATAGAGTTATATTGATCATAGAAATTGAGGTTATGTGGTTTATTAGCTTGAGTTAGATTTATATGACCCATGTTTTGGTTAGTCTATGAGGATCTCATTTGGTGATGGAGGTTCACCAGAGGTGGGGATTAGGTTTGTTGGTATATTAACACTCTCTGTTATTAGCCAAAAATTGCATTGGGGAATTGTGAACATAGGTTTATAACCCAATGATGTGGATTTTATCACTGGATATTGGTGTAATATATAGATACAATAGGATAGGGGATGGTGATGACCATTGGAATGAAAGAGGTGCTCATTGTAGAAATTCATAGTTGATAGTGAGAGACTACCAGATTGGGGATAAGGCTCACTATTATGTTAGTGGCCAAGGGGTTGTGATGTTTGAAGGATAGACATCATATTTCCATAGGATGATGGGCTTCTAAGATAATAGTGATTGAATTATTGGACTTCTCAGGTACTTGTGTTATATTAATAGGTGTGATGAAGGGACATCTGATTTACTTGATATGTGACATATGTGGTAATGGTTGGTATGTCATGTCGTGTGGTATGGAAGTATATGGGGGACCAAGGTTTCTTCCAATATAACTAATACTGGATACATTGTTCCACTCTGATCATTGCTTGATCTGGTAAATGATCTTCTGTGGCTATTGAGCGCAAACAAAGTGGGTTATTTGATCTGTTAGTAGTTTCTATTTATTTATGTTATCCATACACTATTATGATTATGGATGTAAGATTAAAAAAATTGGTAGTGGCCAAATGAGTTTATACTCACACCCTAAATAGGCCCCTCAAGAAGTTTTTATACTTTATTGATTTGAGATCGTGTAATGGATCGACCTCACGAGCTAGACCATAATGAGAAGGGATGTTCCATGAGTGCATAGGATGGATAGAAGTTGGGCTTGGTGGATCCTCTATCCCAATATGGTGTTTTTTTATTTAGTATACATACTTATATGATCATCCAACATGCGATCATTCATCTTTTTTTATGACTATCATGACATGTATGTATTTTATCTAGTTTTGTATACATTTAATTTGGCTTGATATTTTTTTGATTCATTTATAATTCCACTATTTTTTTAGATCATCTGAAGTGTAGTTAAATTATGATTGTTATTATTGTTAACACTAGAGAGAATAGTCTTCTAACTATCCCTCAATATATCCTCACTATTAGTGGGTGGCCTTTATCATATGGGCAGGTGTGCCTAAGGCACAATGGCCCTCTGACCAGGATCATTAGTTATGTGCTTCCCAGTTTGGGGTGTTACATGAACTATCAAATCTTTTTTTATTTATTTTTGGGCTTGGTAGATAATATAATAGAATCTTGTATAAACTTAGTAAATAATTCATGCCTAGGTGCATGCTTCCCCATGAGTAGAGGACAAACCAGGTTTCTAGGGGTGCTAAATTAATTTTCATATTTTCATGTTTACCAGGGACTTATTTCCACCTTGAGTGGTACACTTATATTTGTTGTTGTTGTTTTATGATTTTAATTTCCCTAATCCTCATATAACAGAGGAATATAATTCATACATCATTATAGGAACATGTTTAACATCAAATATGTATGTCTATATGATTATTTCTTGGAAATTGGAATATGGAGAAAGGCATTGATCAATTTAATATACCAAGAACAAGATAAATATTGATTTCTTGAAAATCCTCTTGGTGGTATTCTACTCATTCCTCCCAGGTATATGGTTCTTTATGAGAATGCTATGTGGCCCTATGGGTATATACTATATGGGAAGCCTTCCTAGGATATGGGTAGGTAGGAATAAAGAGAAGGGTTGACCATTTTAAAATGTCAATAAGAGGATTAATCATTTTTTCCTCCATAGATTCTTGGTGGAATTATACTCAGATATTCTTGGATGTTAGTTTTTGGTATGATTTGTATATGATTCTTGACTCTTATATGTGAATTAAAGGGTCTATGAGGCTGGATGATATGTAATTTGGTTGTGTTTGTGAAGTGTATTGGTGGTGATATGTGGTTTCAATTGGTTATTTCCCTATTTATTATATCTATATTATCATTAATGGTATTGTTCATCGTTTTTTGGACTTTATAATAATTCCACCTAGATGGATTATTGTTGTTCTTTAGGAGGTTAGAGATGTGGTCAAACCATAGTGCGCATGGTATGAGGCCCCTGAGGGTGAGGATGATAATGATTCATAAGTAGAGGCTCGAATGCAGGCATTTTAGCTAGAAAAGTTAGCAGAGTTTTGGCAATGGATATATGAGAATCATAGGGCCATCTTGGTATGGGTCGTTTATAGAATTGTTAAGGTATCATAGGGATTTGATCCCTCTATGACTTATCTAACATGGGAGTTCTATTCACATTACCCTACATTATTTTTTAGTGAGGGTGGTCCATAGATAATGGAATAATGGATTAAATCTATATAAATGATTTTCGATCAAATCGAGACACCTCCAAGGAGGAAGGTAAAGCTGGCTACATATATGGTCAGGGTACTGGTGAAGCACTGGTGGAATTTATATTTACATGTTGGTATGCATGAGGGTTTTACATGGAAGGACATACATACCAGGTTCTTTGAGAATTTTTTCTAGATACTTTTTGGGTAGATTGTGCTCATGATTTTATGAACGTGTAGCAGGAAAACACATAAATCATGGATTATGCTAGGGAATTTTAGGGAATTGTACTGTTATTTACACTCTATAGATAGGTATGAAATTTATAGTGTTATATGGTTAGATGATGGCTTGTGAAATTCCATTGTAGTGTGGGTAAATATATTCAAGTTGACCTTTTTTCAGAGCTAGTGAATCAGATGTTGATATATTTGTGGAAATTGATTGAAAATAACTATTTGAGTTGGATGATGGTGTCAAGTGAGCTATATAGGGGCGTATTGGGTTTTTGGAAGAAAATTTATGAGAATTATTAATATGGAATTTGGGTTAAAGATTTAGTCAGGCCACTAGAGAGTGGATAATATAATGTGTGATTCCAATATGGTCAATTTGTTTATGTTCAGACTCAATGTGAGTGGAAACTAAAGGAGTTTGGGGAATTCTATAAGATGGGGTACTTGGATAGGTTAGGTCATAAGATTCCTCGGGTAGCTAGGATTTAGGGATTGGATCAAACACAGGGATCTGATGTAGGACCGGTTGTGGTAGCAGGAGTAGGAAGTTGGGATTCTTCTATATGTCTAGGACATGGAAGGGAGAAATGTACCCCACATTTGGATAGTGGGTGGTAGTGGGTGTGACTCCATAGGGAGGATAGGAATTAGACATTCAATCTTTCAGATAGGTGTATATAGTAGAGGTTTCACATTTAAAGAAGGTTAGGGATATCATGATGGTTTGAGTTATACCATGATCATGGGTGTATTATTTTTGTTTTTGGCATGACAAATATTAGTGTACAAATTGAATGTTATGGTAAAATTAGCTTGGTAATTGTTAACATGTGGGGATCATGTAAAATTCATGATATTAATGGGACGCATTGGAATCTGAAATCTTATGAAGGAATTATGTATATAATGTCGGGATCTTTTCAACATTAAATTTGATGAAAGAAATCTTAGGAATCTAGTATGATTCAGGACTATATGAGTTTCATGTGTGATTTTGGTATGATATAATCATCTGTTGAGATGTATGAATGATCGTATATGATATATGTATGGGTTTGTTTGAGGGTGGTCAGCATGGGACCATCAGAATGTCTTGTTTTTAGGATATGAAGCAACTGGGTGGGTAATTCCTTATGTGGGGAGCCACAAAAGGAATTAGTTGTGAGTGAGTAATCAAGGTAGTTCGTGGTAATATTTAGGATTTTTGTATATTTTATATCATCTCCAAATTTGACTCCATATCTCAGGGATGAGTTATCATATGTTGGAGAGGTTGTAACATCCCTGACTGTTGAGTAGGATGAGAAATTCCATGAGAATTTAATCTTTCAAATTGTTGGGTGAACCAAATTTCCATTTGGGCCTCATAATATAATTTTTAGAGTTAAATCATACTAATTTTTCATTTCTAGATGGAAGTTAAGGCTTAATAAGTGTCTTAGGGGGTTTAGTTTTAGAAGCATCAGGCCTCAAAAACCAAAATTCAAGATGCACAAGATTAGTGCAAAATTGGTGCAATGTAAGTGCTATCCATGTATCTGAAACCATGATCCCCATTTTTACTAGATCATAGTTATATCAAACCATGAATTGTGTGTATGTCCATATGTTTTTTTGTAGAGGGGTAGTGTTACTCGTATAGTTAGGTACACTATCTATCTAAATTTGTGTTGTAACTATGCAAGGTGGATTTATCATTGAAGAGAGGCACTACACAGTTATCATGTGGTTATCCAAAATATGTGGATCATTAAATGGTGTGAAATTAGAAATTTTACCTTACCACTTTAACCATTATTCCTTAATTTTATTTCCCCATATGACCAGCGCCTCTCCAACTATCAATTTCTCCCTCATCACTTCTAGTATTTTAAATACTTCTCTATTTGGACTCTAATTCAGGTGTCATCAGTTTCATTGGATATCTATAGGTAAGTTTACTAGTCCTCTTGATTCCTTTTTTTTCTTTTCTATTTCTTTGTGGATTTTTATTTTAATCTAAGTTCATATTTTCTATTTTTAGGTTGTTTGTATATATTCATTATTTCTCCCATTTCATCTTGAATCATAGGTTGATAGTTTATGAGTGATTGAAAATAGGTATAAAGTAGGTAGTTCCAACATTTCTCTTAATTTATTCAGGTTATATATAATTCATAATAAATAGGTATGAGTGGGCTGGTCTAGGTGAGACTATTAAACTAATGATTTTATTTTTCTATTATTATTGCAAGACACTGATGTGAAATGCTATGTCTGTTTAAATACATTTATGCTTGGTATGGCCTCAAATATGTGAAATTAGGTTAAAAAGTTGGTTCAATAGGTTGTTCTAGTTATTTAATCTCATGGAAATAAACATATGGTAATGTGAGTTCTGAGGAAACATGATGTTATTAGAATGTAATACTGGGGTTGATGTTGATCACTATAATTGAGGCAATGTGATTCCTCAAAATTGAGGTGGATGGCGATGAACCATGTCGTGGTTCAGAAAAGAGACTCAAATATTGGGAAAGGGATTCAATGGGGGCGTTTTTTATGTATGTTGTTAAATTAATATTCATCATTATTGTATAAAAGAATTGTTGGGGTTTTATGAACATAGGTGCAGGACCTATTGAGGTTTTTTACCACACTACCGGAAACTCATGTTTTCCCAACGCTTCTTTACCAACGGTTTGTTTAAACCATTGGTAAAGAATCCCTTTCCCAACGGTTTACTAAAACTGTTGGGAAATGGGTGTCCAAGGCACCCTTTCCCAATGGTTCTACATGAAACGTTGGGAAATGGTCACCCTTTACCAACTTGGAAACCCCTTTCCCAACGGTTTTTAAAAACCGTTGGGAAATCTTTTCCCCAAATACACAATCGGCCGCTCTCTCCCCCATTCGCGACAGAACCCTAATCTTGTCCACGGCTCCACTGCTCTCATGACTACCACCATCTGAACTTGTCAAACTACATCCAAATCATCTCAAATCAAGTATTCTATTCTTTATACACATAAAATATTTAAGTGGTACCTTTTTTTGTATTGTTATTCATCTCATATTTTAGTTTTATGTTTTGATTTTGATGTGTATATCAGTTTTTTTTTGTGTTTTGATTTAATCTAGACTTGATCCACTCAAATCCATTTAATTAATTAAATCCTTAACCCTCCATCAAAGAAGAAGCATATCAAGTTCATTGTCATTGGATTCTAGATTTTCTATGTGTTTTTATGCTTTTTTTCATCATGTAATTAATTGTTACTTGGAAATTTATTTATATGTGTTTAATAATTTTTAGCAAAGTTTTTATAAATGTTTTCCTTAAAATTACTTAAGGAAAGTGTTTTATTAAAATGAAATTTGTTTTAATAAGGCTTGTGTAATATAATTTTTTATAGTACACAATGAGACTATGTTTGGTATTTAGTAACACAGGAGATAACTGGTGTGTGAGAATGTGTTGTGAAAGAGATTCCATGGTTCGTTCAAGATTATATTTATGTTTTGATCCTATTAATGAGTTGTTTTAAAGATATTTTGAGATATTTACCTTATGTTTATTGGTGAAAACATGGAGCTGTAGAGGTGGTTCATGACTAAGACATATAATTACTACTAAACATGTGGATAAACCTTGCATTGTAGTGAATTCTTGAAATGTTTGATGTTTTTAGTCCTTTTTTATTTGGAGTTTCTTGTGATGGTGATGTTTCTTATTGTTACCTATGATGGGAATTTATTTTAGTTTCTAAATCGGCTTAGAATCCCCCACCATTCACAGTGTATGAAACCTCTACCCTTATTTAATCATTCTGTTTACACAGCGTATGCAACCTCTACCCTCATTTAATCTGTGAACCCAAGTCCTTAATTCAAGCCTTCATTCTCACTAGCATGTAAGAAATTTAATGATGTAAACCCATCCTCACATTATTTCATACCTTAGATAGTGTCCAACATATGAAATATGAGCTTTTGAATTCATATGTTAACCAGGATCATATATTCCATTTCCCCCAAGATGACTGTACTAATATAACATTAGGGACAATTAAATATGGTTCTCATTGTACGATGTATATTATGTGTCCTTCTTTGCCAAAACTCACTTTTATGAGGGTGGGGTGCTTTTCACTACCCATTCTAGCATGTGTAGACATCCATAATAATGTTAGATAAGTCACAAGTTTAATTCAGTAATGTTGTTATTATTGACATACATTATTATTAGTCTCAAATTTAAAAATAAATGATTGTGTCTATACTTAATGAAATTAAAACTTTTTGCAAGCCAAAAAACACCCTATTAGAGTAGAAGCCTAAAATTTATTCACCCATGGGGTGCACTTGACTTGGGGAAGTAATTGGGTAATGAAAGGTATGGCCATAGAGGTTCCAATAATGAGTTATTGAACATGAGTGAATGATTTGGGATGCCTATAACACATGATGGGACCTAGGGCATGTGCCTCTAATAGACCTAATGAAAATGAATATAAATAAAATTTAATTTAATTTATGAGTACTTGTTGTAACACCCCAAGATTTTATGAAAAATATTCTTTTAATTTCATTAATGTCTTGTGTTGTATTCTACACCAAGATTACCTTGCGCTATACGCAACACCGTATTAGCTTGCAGTATACGCAACACTATTCTTGGATCGTCTTACACACAATTTTGATAATAGTTATTCTACGCAACGTTGAGTATATATATATATATATTCAATGTATAAATGAAATATGTTTGGATTCTGTTATACAAAATAATGAAGGATTCTTTCACAACACGCAACCCTGACTTGTCTTGCATTACACGCAATCACGACCTTCCTCGATAGCGTGTGTTGTACGCAATACCGGGTTTTAATAAACAACGATATATTATTATAATATTGTCATGAACTAGCCGTTATGAATAGTATTAACTAAATTTTGAATTTTATAACATTATTATTCATCTTACACATTTTCTAGAACATGGTATAAGAACAAAATAAATTTTTCGGGTAAAATAAGTATTTTTCAAAAAATGCAGTTTTGCCGCCTTTTGATGGCGCACCCACATTAAATCTAGTTTTTGACATGTTTATAAGTTTAATTTGACAAAATAAAATTCTTATTTTGAATCAGGATATAAAACATTACATTAGATAAAGTTTTGATATTTTTCCGATAACTTTCATATTTTAATGAATAGTAAAAACACGCTATATTTTAATTAAAACAACTTTTTTCATCGTAATATCTTTTGTGGTTAATTTATAATATTGAATGGTTTTAAAGTATAAATAGAATATATTTTTACCATTTAATGTAATTTATGTCATTAGCATTGATTTTACCTTGAATTCGTAGTTTAGATCAATTCAATCTTTTGCAATGTTTTAAAGAAAAAACCATTTTCTTTCGACAACGGGATTAATTTTAATTTAATTTCTGCATCTATTTTGTATTGAATTTGGAAAAATGGATTCCATATTTGGAATCAGTGGGTCCAAATTATGTTAATAAGCTACTTTTTATTTTTGGGCATTGTGAATAGTAACTACGGTAAATTTTATTTACTATAGTTAAAGGTAAATCGGGTAATTAACGGTAAATATAAGATTATAAAATTACCCAAAAAACTTGGAAAAATCCTATTGGATGGCTAAAAGTAGACCCATATAACCTAAGGGTCGGATTAGATTCATTTTATGGACTTTTGTCCATGAAAATAATTTAATTATTATTAAACCCAAAGAATGTGACAACATGTCACTTTCTTAAATCTTATAAGTATAATAATTTTAATATAGTGATAAACTTCATGAAACTTCGAACATGAATAGTCTCCAGAAATCTAATACAATTATATACATCATAGGAATTTATTTAGAATTTTTAGGGATTAAATAATTATCATTTATTATGACACAAAGATGATATAGTAATTGTCTTATTAATGAAATATTGACATAATTGATGTTATAAATGCCCAAATAAATGTAATTTGAGACTTTTATGACATAAAATAATTTTATAGGTTAATATGACATTTTATTGTTGATTTAAGTAACTTGGATTGAACTTATCATTCTGTTATAAATTTCATAAATATCATGTACCAAATAGTGTCAAAATTGACATAAATTAGTTTTTAAAACAAATATTATATTATTAATTGTTATTTTATTCCTAAAAATCTAAGGTTCGTCCAAATGACTTAGATAAGATTATATATATTAATAATAAACAACTTGGGGTTCTTTTGGCTTGATATAGTAAGTTTATTAACCATATAGTGTAAGAAAACAAAAAGACACGGTAAAAGTTAAATTATTTAACTTAGAGTTAAATCTAATTGATAAAGTTAAAATAATAACCTAACCTTGTCTAAATCCTAATTTATGAGATGATTTCGACCCATCCCCAGTTTATCTTCGATATAAGACCCTTTGGAACCATTATAAACCAAATTTGACCTTAATATAAAATAATATTTTGAGATTTTCCTAAGGTGCCCCTCTCCTCCCTTATAAAAGGGCACCTCCTCCCTCTCTTCCTCACACAACTTTGAGCCTTCATGCTCGGCCAAACCCTGCCAAATTCTCTTCTCCACTTCCCTAGAAACATCCTAGTGGTTATGGTCTTCCTCAAAGACCAATTTTAGTGCCCTAAGAGGAGGTCTCAAAGAGGCGCTTCAAAGGAGAGGTAATTTCCGTTACCGATTCTTTCACCTTTATTTCTTCTTCCACTTCTTCTTCTTAGGTTGTTTCATTATGAAGTAATAAAATCAGTATCACTCATATACTGATATGTTATTATATGTATGAAACAATACTATTTCACCATCTATCCATCCTACGGAAAACGAAATCACCGCGCGTGCGTACGTACGGAATACCGTCTCCACGCCGTGGTGTAATCTATTTTCCGCCACCACCTTAATTGGATGGGTATAATGGTGTAATGGGTAACTATATATGATTATTATAAAGTGATATTGATACTGAAATAGTATACATACACTTCAACAAAAGTTCAAGATCATGAGAACGATATCATCGCTCGTGCGTACGTACGGACTACCGTCTCCACGACGTGATGAGATTCATTCTCCACATTAACCATTCATGAATGATTATAAAGTATATATAATGAATAATAATAAAATATATGAAATATTAAATCTACTGGATTTATGTATATATATATATATGTATGTCATCTACTTACTTCCATTCAAGGCAATAAGGAAATGAAAACAGCGTTCATGCGTACGTACGAACTACCGTCTCCATGAACGGTGTGTTTCATTTCATTTATCTATCTATTATATATATATACTGAATATATATGATATATAAATCATGTTTTATATTCTGTAAGTAAGTAAATCATGATATAAGTAATAATAATGTCAAGAACAACAAGTCCAAACACCTACGATAAATGAAACGATTTTACCAAAAACGCTTCTTTAACATGGAATTTACAAAAGAACGGGTAATATAAAGTCATAAGTGAACCATATATGATATCATAACAATGAATATGACTCTGTAATAAGTTAATGGCATTATTTAAATCATTATACATGAGGTTCGGATACGTACAAAGCATATCAGACATAAGGTAAGGGAAATATCACAATCTCATTTTTATCTGAGATTGTTTATACTTTGGTATTTAATGGGGTGTATTTTATCATCTACATCCATGTTTCCTCAATATGTAATATTTATATCCTTCTACAATAGTTTATATACAATTTTACCCTTTGGTGAGTTTTTAGTAAAACATATGAAAGGAATCTTTTGTCGTTTTTCGTACGAGGTACTTTTTTTGACTTTTCTGACAAAAGTACGAGGAATGTTTTTTTAACTTATACGACATGAATGGATTTTTAAAACATTATTTCCAAGAAGAATCCTTTACAAGTTTTCAAGTTTATTTTTAACCAACTTCTTTTAGTTTAAAGTTGTATGACATGTTATGAAAGGAAAAATGTTTTTGAAGAAGAAAGGATATTTTCCTCAAGAATGAAGTTCAAGTGTTTTGTCAAAATTATTTTCTATCTAAGATAATAAAGGGTTCTGTTTTTATCCCTATTATTACATTGATTTGATTATGATGTGATGGAATTATTTTTTTGAATTCCTTTATCGTATATGAATTGTTTTATGATGTCATGATGTTTAAGATTCCCATTTTTATTACATGGGTTATGCAACGATGTATGGTTTATGATTTTGTGGCACACATAAGAATGGTATCATTATGAGATGGGTGGGACCTATATATCCCTCCAATGCATTGGGTAAAGATTTTATATCTCATGGGATAGACATGGATGGATTGGTAGGTTATACCGGTTCAGTGAAACAGGACTGATTCGAGGAATGAACTCGGTTCATAAAGGGACTTTGTCCACTAAGATAGTCTTGGAAATGAGTCTTGACAAACAAGAAATGATTCTATATGATTATGTGTGTATGACACAAAGTTTCATGTTTTAAGTTATGATTATTGGGATTACATTTCACTACTAAGTTTTATCCCATGTTATGAAATTATGATCTCTTTCGCAGGTCAAGATTTCCAAAAGATATGTTCTTAAGAATATGACGTAATTGATATTTCTTTTGTTTACCCTTACTGAGCATTTGAGCTCACCCTTTTATGTTTTCTTTTCCCCAGGGCATAAAAGAAAGGATTTAGGTTTAAAAAAAGAAGATCTTCATGGGAGATGTTGAAAATCTTTCACCACGATTAGAAGATTATATTCCGAGTTTCCAAAGACACTAAACTATTACGGTCCTTGTGTGTCTATTTTTCTTATGTTTTAAGTATTCCGCAAAAGTAATGTAATGTCCATGTACGTCAAGCTTCGGGTCTCTACAGTTGGTATCAGAGGAAAGGTTTAGTCAACCTTTAGAAACTAGGATGCGAAAACGTTAGTGAGATCCCTAGAGATATTTCTAATGTATGTCTAGGGATGTGCCTAAGGATAAGTATATGTATAGGATATAGTCCTAGAACTACGGTAACGATATTAGAATTTAACCTAAGAGGTTAGATATTAAGGGTACTCGCCCTTTATTATGTTGTTTTCCCTAGCATCATTTTTGCCTCACACATTATTCTTTTTGGGTTTTAGACGATGGCTGGAACCTGAAGGAACCGTGTTGATCACTGTAATAGAAAATGCAATGATTGTCCTCCTTAACAAAGAAATGTTATGGGAGATGGAGTGAAAAATCTTATTGCTATACTTACATAAGCTATGAATCATTATGGACATCCAAATGAGTAGAGAAGGGAACAATATTCTATTATTAATTAATATATAACCATAAATGGATGAATAATAAAAATTGGTGAAATTGGATAATTAAAAATAAATATACAATAATAATATCAAAAAATGGGTAGGTTTTGTTAATTATTAAAATTATTAAAAAAAATATGGATATAAGTTGAAATGAAGATGAATACATATTTAAAATATTAAAACAAATTAAATAACTATTATAGATTGATTAAATTTGAAAAAAATATATTAAAAATTATTAAAATTTAATAAATAAAACTAAAGGAAATAATTTTAAAATTGAATAAATAAAATTTACCAATTAAAAACAAAATATATTAAATATATTATGTTACTAATTGAAAAAATAAAATGAATACGAAATTTAAATAAAACATAAATGTTATCTATGTGTGTTTCTATATAAGATTTCCTTAATTATGTAAATATTTATTTGTGTGAAATTAATTTGTATATATATACAAGTTTCATATATATTTAATTGAATGATAACATTATATAATATGTAACATCTATTAGTGAAATAAATAAATAATAATAATAATAAATGGATTTAAAAATGAATAACTCTAATTAATTTTATGTATTATTTTAAAAAATTAAAAAAAATTATATATGTTAATATTAAAATGAATACATATTAATTATAAAAAATGATTAAATTATATCAAATGAATGCAAGATAAAAATTAGTGAATTTTTTTATACATAATTCGATAATTAATATACTATTTATAATTAACAAAAATGATTAAAAAATTTAAACACTTAGTATACAAATTAATTTTTTAATATAATTTTTATTAATATATATATATATTTATATTAAATTTATTCCTTTATTCATAATTGTGTTCATTTATATCAATTATAAATAGTATAGTAATTGTATGTATAATTAATATACTATTTGTTACTATATATTAATTAAATTTAATATTTTTAATTTTAATAAATTTCGGGGTGGCCTTGTCTAGCCCAAGATATATATTAATTATGTAAATTAAAACTATATTGAAAACATTGAATGTTAAATAGACTTATCAAAAAAACATTATTGAAAATTTTATTAATAAAAATGAAAAAATTTAATATATATATATATATGTAAAATTAAAATGTTAATATACTATTTACAATTAAATTTAATAGATTCAATATATATATATATGTTAATAAATTAAATATCAATTATTTAATTAAAAATTAATAAATTAAAAATTATTAAAAAAACTATCAACGTAATTTTTATTAATAAAAACGAATGAAGTTAATATATATATATATATATTGATAAATAGTATAATAATTATTTAACTAAAAAAATATACATTGAAAAAAAATTTATTAATGAAAAATTTATTAATAAAAATGAATAAGTTAAATATATATATAGTAATAAATAGTAATTTATTTATTTAGTTGAAATTTAATAAATTATAAAAATATTAATAATATTTTAATAATATATTTATTATTAAAAATGAATAAATTTATTATATATATAATAATTATAATAAAAAGTGTGTTAATTATATTTATTTAAATTTAATTATGAATACGGTGAATTTTTTTTAATAATTAATTATTAATTATTTATTTATTAATAAGAATTAATAAATTAATATATTTATATATATAGTAATAAATGGTATATTAATAATATATATTTAAAATTTAATAATGAATGTCATGGGACTTTTTTTAAGAGTTTGATATTTTTTAGGTGAAGTATATGCAAGTGGGCTAGCCCTCAACCCACTAGGCAGCCCGCCAGATAGCATACTCAAATCTGGCCAGACAGCTAGGCCAACCAACCGGTAGAACCTGCCATAGAGTGAAAGAAGAGCATTGTTGGAGCACTAGAGCAAAAGACCTACATGTGGAGGTCAAGCCCGTATGATGATGGGAGGAAGCCATCACCGGAGTGGGGAGGCACATGCGGCAATGTGCGTCCTCCAACACAAGTCTGAATTCATTAATTTATGGTGTTAGGGTTTAACATAGAGAGAATCATGGATCAAAACTTAAAATCTAATGTGGGATGTGCACATATTTGGTAAACCCTTTATTAGTGCTTTTTTATAATCACTGATAAAGTGTGGCCTTTACCAGCACTAAATAAAAGTGTAGATAAAGGGTGATCTTTATCATCGCTAAAAAAATGATGATAAAGTGTTCTCTTTATCAGAACTTTCATTTAGCACTGATAAAAACAAATCTTTAACAGAACATTTATTTATTGTAGATAAATTCTATCATTACTTATTCTTTGTTTTGTAGTAATGAAAAATTAAAACAACATTCACGTGTACGTACGACCTATCATCTCCTTGAATGGTGTCATTAATTTTTCTATCTCTAACTTCATATATGACTCTAAATATGTATATAATGAATATATATGATATTTATCTCTTGATTAATATTTTTTAAGTGATGTAACCAAGATAAATATTCAAGGAAAATAATTACTGAACTGAAATATTCATGATAAACGAAACAATTAACCCTTGGAAATAATGATTTATTGATAAAAGGGGTATTGAAATGTTGTAATGGATAATATATGATATTATATGTAGGAACATGACACTATTATATAAATTTAAAAAAATTTAATTTATTATACAAGTGGCTAGATTAATTTCAAAATAAGGTAAACTCGAGGTAAGAGATTTCCAGTCGCTCTTTCATTTCTAGAAGAAACATGCCTTACTCACCACTTGTTTCTTTTCTGTGGTGAAAACAGTTCCCATGAATGTATTTTATTATTCATATTATTTATTTTATAATGATTTATAAATCCAAGTAGTTTTCTTTCCTTTACGGGGTTTACGATCCAAATGTTACCAAATCAGTAAGGGTTTAATTGCATAATCTCATTAATATTCAGAATTTTTTATGTTTAAGTATCTACTAGAGAATATTTTGATTCCATATTCTTATTTTATAAAAATATTTTAAATTAGGTTTTTACCATTCTTATAATATTGTTTAATGTTAGTTTTAACCATTTTAAAATTTTTACAAAATTATTTCAAAGTGCTGTTCTTTTTATTTATGAAATAATGTACTTTGTGACTTTTCAAGAAAAAATATAGAAGGAGTGTTTTTTTAACTTATAATGAAAAATAAATTTTCCCTCCATCATTACTAATTTTTTCATTAAATATTAATTATAAATTTTACTAGTTTATTTTCAATGAAAATTTTTTCCTTCATAATAACACATATTTTTAAAAATCATTGATTCTAAAATGGAAATGTAATTTTCCTGAAGATTTATTCCAAGTGATATTTAAAAATCATTTGCCATATAATATGACATATTAAGATATTACTTAATATTTAATGGGTATATTATCCAATGATACCACCTTTATTCTTTATCTGGATGGTTTTTTTATGTGGAAAAGATAAAATGTTTATAAAATCCATTTCTATTCTATGGGTTATGCTATGATAAAATTTTTATAAAGACCATTTCTTTTCATGAGTTTTAATATGATTAATTCATAATGATCTTGTGGCACACATATATGTTATTTTTATTATGTGATGGTTGGGACTTAAATATCCATGAAAAGCATTGGGTAATGCATTAATTTTGAAAGATTCTATATATGTTTAGGTGTGTCCCTCTTTGGGTTTTTGTGTTAAACATTTTTATTGTGTTTTCCATTATCATTAAGCCTTGGTAGAAAAATCAGGCTCAAATATGGAGAGAATTTTTTGAGTAAATGGCCTAAAGTCCATCAATTTTTTTAAATTAATTATGTCTGGGTATAAGCATGTTAAATGGATTTATAAGGGTTTTCCATGCTTTAGATGTCTTTGGAGGTGGATTAGGATCTTATGTTGAAACTAGGTTGGAAGCTATTTACAAACTATTTACACATAGTGATGATGTTACACGATCTATGAATACCACCATACACATGTTTTGAACAGGTTCATGACATGGAGTGGTTACACATCATGGAACTAATACACATCATGGAAATATTGATCGGGATAAATATTAACCTAAGGCGGTGGGTTTTTCATCATATCCCTTTTGAAATAAATTCGCAACATGTAAATGAGTTGCACACCATGTATTTATCATGAGTAACGGTTTTTAGTGGGATATTTGGATGATTATTTTTTCATTCCTTCATTTTAGCCCCTCTTCTCAATCGTATATGAATTCCAGATAATTTTGGATGCCTTTCCTCCATTCTAGGCATCCCATTTTTGTGATTGATCCCTGGTAAGTCTTTTTCTTTGGTTTTCCACTCCTCTTCTTTTGTTCTATATTAGGGTAGTGGAATCTTTGAGCCACATTTTTTTTATGATCTTTAATAGAGTTGATTTATGTTATTCTATAAATCTTCATAACCTTCTTTTTCATTTTCATTACCCATTGGAAGTGATTCATCAATAAACAGTTAAAGGTAGAGAGTCTAAACCTAGACCTATGGTCTGTGTAATTTCAAGAATATGCAATATTGTGATTATTCCGACCTAATGTCAAATCTAATTAATTAATTGATAAATGGTAAATCATGGATTTGAATATTGGTTGTATCCCTTTAGACTCCATGGTTAATGAAACGTGGATATTTTCTACCCTTTGGGTGATAAATCCCTTTATTAAAATTGAATTGGCTAATAAATTAAAGTGTTTTTAGCAAGAGACGAGACCATTGTTCATTTCGTGATATATAATCCATGGGTATGGTTTTTTTATTAAGATGGATTATTATAGATTTAGATATAAATGAAAGTGTAATTCAAGGATAAATGGTGATTTTCATAATTAACCATTGTGTATAATGTGTGATATTGTGGTCTCCATGTGGCTATTAATTGTTTTGTTATCATGTTGAGATTCTTATATATTGGTCTATTTTCTGATACATAAAAAATGATCATATACTAGGCTATTCCCTGATACATACTTAAGTGATTATATGTGGATCTATTCTCTGATTCATGCTTAAATTCATATATACTAGGATATTCCCTAACACATGTTGAAATTACTATATATTGGGCAATTCCCTAACACATGTCGAAATGCTTATATAGCGGGTTATTTCCTGTAACACATAATGAAATACTTATATTGTTGGATTGGCCCATAATTGTGTAATTTTTTGTTGGATATATGGTTAAGATTGGCATGGTTTTGATTCATTATTAGATATATACCAGCTTGGTGCTGAAGCAGCTTATTTGGATATGTGGATTTGGTGGTCATGGTTGGGTTACATGCCAAAAAGACATTATGGAATGGTTCCAAAGTATGTTGATTGTTATATTTAATTTATTATTTAATTAATACACCTATTTATAACATATTGGACACACTTATTATCAAACTGGTTATGTTTAGACACGGTTGTGTTGATAGATTGAGTTTTACTCACCCAATTTGGGCTTCCATTGGGTACTTGACTAGAATTCAAGAATGTAGGTTTGGATTAGGTGAAGGGCAGTTGTACTTTATTTTACTACTTGGTAAATGGGATGCATTCCAGAGAAGGGTACTATGTGGGGTTTGAAACTAGATCCTTTTGGGTTTACTTAATGTGTGATGTTATATTATTATATTATTTTCATTTTGACATTTTGATACATCTCAACATATCATTACATGATCCATTACTATTGGTTTATTGGTTCCTCTTATTTCCCAATGGTATGAGACATTTTTCTGCTTGTCTATTACTCTGATTATTTTTTAAAATTTTTTATTTACAATTATATGTAACTCCATACCATAAGGTATAGTCTCCCCAATATAATGATCACACCCCTACTACTATTTGACAACCTCTATCATGTGGGGAGGTTCTCTTGAGGTCTTGTAACCAATCCTTTCTATCCACATAAGAGAGTGTCTGCTCAGGGGACGTTACAAAGTGGTACCAGAGGATTAGGGATTTTATTTTCTACTTCTTTACTATTTTGGAAAGGTAGATAGAAGACTGGGATATTTCAAGACTTTGTAATGGGCTTTTTTATGGGATTATCTAACCAATGTATGGTATAAAATCCAATTTCCCAAGGATGTTACTCCTATAATATTTTTCACTTGTTACAGTTTATGTTATTTCACCCAGGTAATTCACATTTTGTGTGAGGTTATTATTTCATGATGATATAGGTTATTTAGATTTATAATAATGGATTAGTATGGCATAAGATGAGTATGTATGAATTATGACAGGCACATAGGGATATAAATTTATATGAATTGTTCATGATAGGAACATATTTATTGCATGTCATATATATTTTCCTATAAGAACTATTGTATAAGATACCTATTATATCTGAGAAATGAAATAAATGAACTGATATATCACGCTAAAACACTTATATTCCATATTTAAAGAGACTATGAGTTATTGGTTCTCTATTTTTGTCACATGTTGATGTTGACCTTATTGTAATAGTCATTGTTCTAAGGAGTGTGTTTGTATTTTAGATAAAATGCCTCATCATCATCATCTAGTTGAATTTTTAGAGAGTGGAAATAAAAATTCTCTTAATATACCTAATCTAAATATTCCTATAAATCATGAGGATGATATGGATGTGTATCTTTTCTATAGTTTTTAGAGGGTCATGAAATCCATGTAAAGGGAGACTGTTTGTACCATGCCTTCAATGTCTGAGTTGAAAATATAGTTCGTGCTGAAAAATCCAACTACGTTCTCTATGGAAGGATGGCCATATAAAACTGAGTTATAGATTGATTTAGTCTATATAATATTTAAGAATATCATGAAACCCATAGATATGGGTGAATCTTGCTTTATATATGCTTTCTGGACCAACCAAGCATTGGTGGGAAATTCATGAGAAGGGTGGGCAGAAATAAGAGTTATCTTGGTAGGACTTTGTGGTTAAGTTCCTGATCCATTTATATCCTATGTTTTGAGGTATGAGAATACTTGAGAGTTCATTCACATGATACATAAGGTCATGTCAGTGTTGGAGTATGCTGGATACTTCACAAACCATTAACACTTGGCACCATCTTTAGCTACTAATGAAAACTACATGGTGATACATTATTAGGATGTTCTTTATTATGATATCAAGTTATAGTTGAACATTTTCCAAATAAAATTTTTTATGGATTTGATGAATTGTGTAGTCATCATGGAAGGGAATCTAATATAGGCCTCGATTAGTGGACATGAAATTTCAGTATGGAAAACAAAGATATCATATTTTGGTAGAAAGAAGTGCCTCTATGATTGTTTTATCCAAGGAAATAGTGGGTAAAAAATCTAGGGATGTTTTTTTAGATTTATTAGTCTGAAAATATGGGAGATAAGAGGTGTTAGTGTTCATACCCCACTTTGGAGTGTTGATATTGAAGAATAATGGGCCATGTACAAATGTTCAGTATGTGAATGCTTACGTAGAGTAGTGGAAAGGGGATAGGACAAGTTCTAAGGTCTGGTAAGGACTCAAATAATCCTCATTAGATAGGTAGCTAGAGTTCCATGGGATATTATAGTCTTAGAATTGGACATGGTACCCAAATGTAGAAATAGAAGTACCAGGAATAAGGAACAACACAATGGAGTCATACTGGAGACCAGGGTAGAGGGGATAGTATGTTTTTCTCTAATTCATACTACTCCGGCTACTGTGGATGTTGTAGATACAATTCTTATATCATCTACCCTATCATGAAATTTTTTTCATACAGGATCATCTCATTCCTTTTTTACCTTATATTTTATAAACTGTTTGGGTTGGGATGTGGAAAAATTTTATGGTTCATTAACCATCGACACACTGTTTCTATTATGGTTAAAGGATATAAAATGATACAAGGAATTTTCTCTATATATTGGGGGTTTCTATTTCTTTTGGGGGTCTTTTGTGCCAGAAATTAGAGTCTTCTACTTGATTCTTGGTATAGATTGTCTAGTTCTATACCGGGATTATATTGACTATTACTGGAGGATATTTACCTTTTTTTCTCCAAAAGGAGGTACTTATTCCCACCAGGGTGAGTGTAATCTCTAGGCTAGTCATGCCAGACCAATTTAGTTAATATTGGATTATCTCATGGCTCTTATATCCTATCTTTCCTAGATGATGGTGGAATGTAGTATGATTATTCTCATTTAGTGGTAGACTATTTTCATGAGGTATTTCTTGACATGTTATACATCTTACCTTCTGAGAGAGAGATCGAGTTCATTATAGAGTTGGTTCTTGGAGTTGATCCAGTTTATATCATGCATTATAGAATGACACCAACCAAGATTCAAAAGTTGAAAGTATAGTTGTATCATCAGGAAGCTAAAGGTTTCAAATGGACTAGTACATCTCCATGGGTTTCTCCACTTCTTTTCATAAATAAGGTTGGTGGGGCTTTGAGCTTCTATTCGAATAATTTGTGATTGAACCAGATAAAGGTCAAGATCTGGTATCCCCTTCTAAATATTATGTATCCCTTCATTTAGTTGAGAGGTGATAATATCTTCTATAATATTGATTTGAGATCAAGATACCATATGTTGAGGGTGAGAAAATCAAACATACCTCAGACTGGTTTTTGGAGTAAGTATAGATTATATGAGTTCATAGTGATTTCATTTGGTTTGACTAATTAAATAATGATATACATGGCCTTGATGAATTTGGTATTTCATTCATTTATATATCACTTTTTGGTTGTTTTAGTTGAAGATATTTTAGTGTACTACAAATCAATATATCATCATGCCAAACTTTTTTACATCTTCATGACTACATTTAGAGAGCATTAGATTTACACCAAGCTAACCAAATACAATCTCTATATTGATGAAGTGCACTTATTTTCACATATCATATCAGGGTAACGAGTGTTAGTGGACCTAAAGATGGTTAAATCAAAATTATCTAGTGATATAACCAAGAACTTTATCAATATTTAGAGTTTTCTGGGTTTAACAGGTTATTATCGGTGTTGAATCCATGTCTTCTCCAATCTGGAAGAAACAATGTCCAAGATGACCAAGAAAGAGGTGAATTTTTTCTTCAAAAACATATGAGAAAGTTTCTCAGGAGTAGAAGTTAAGACTGACCTCAGCACCAATCCTTACTTTACTATTGTAGAGTAAAGTATATAATGTATATTTTGATACATATAAAGTTATATTTTGAGTAGTGTTAATGTAGTAGGATTGAGTGGTTTCATATGGCTCTTGATAGTTGAGACCACATGAGCGGAGTTACCCTACTCAAAATCAATAGTTAGTAGTGGTGGTAGATTCCCTAAGATGATGGGGGAATTATCTCATGGGTGAGAGGTTTTTGGAATACACATACCAAAAGAGCCTTAGGTGTATATTTTCTCAGCTGAACATGGACCATCAAAAGAGTATTTGGGTTTAGTATCTACAGACTTTTGACATTGAGTTGGTTTATACCCTATTCATGGGAAATGTGGATGAAGATTCTTTGAGCTGGAATAAAAAGATAGAGAGAGTGTGGGGGTATTGAGACAAGTCAAATAAGATGGACCTCTATGCAAACAAGCATCTAGATGTTCAAGAGCCTAAGGGGAAAGTATATCTAACTTCAATAGCTATTATATCCATCATTTTATACCATATCAATATAGATAATTTATATGATTCAGATGTATTATTAAGGAAAGATAGATTATATAGTGTGGAGACACCATCAGGATGGTCCCTTAACATTAGAAATGATCTTTATTTCTAGGGATGAGTATTGGTTCTTATTGGATTGAATGATAATCTAATGAGAGTGGTTCAAGATTCTGTATGGTATGTACATCCTAGTATTAAAAACGATATATCATGATCTCCATAAAGAGTACTAGTGGCCAAAAATGAAGAAGGGGGTGAAAGGATATTTGGAAGGATGTTTCACCTGTCATTAGGTGAAAGCTGAGAATTAGAGCTGGGATAATATTTTATAGACATTTCCAATTATTAAGTGGAAATGGGATGATGTCACTATGGATTTTATGACTACTTACCTAGGAAAACCCATAAGAATGATGCAGTATGGTTGGTTGTGAATCAGATGAAAAAGGTATCCCTCTTATTTCTTATCAGGGATACCTTCACAGTTGATGATCTGGTTATTCATTACATGTGTGAGGTATTTTTGTTGCACGATGTTCCTATTAGTATAGTTTCTGATGTAGATCCTTGTTTCACATCACTGTTTTGGTAGGTAATTCAAAAGGATCTGGGATCGCATGTTTTTTAGAACTGTCTATCATCCTCTGACTTACAGTCATTCTACGAGGACTATTCAGGTTCTAGAGGATACATTATGAGCTTGTATTTTGGATTTTTTTGGTTCATAGGATAAACAGATGTTACTCATGGAGTTTTCATATAAGAACATATTCTAGGAATCTATCCAGATGACTCCTTTTGATTATTTTTATAGATGGTTTTTTCATTCGCCTCTTTATTGGTTGGAGGTAGGTGAGGCAACACTTGTTGGGCCTAGTCTCATATAAAATATGTCTAAGTAGGTTTAGTTGATCAATAGGTTGTTGTTAATTGCAAAGATTAGTAATAAATCATATATTTACCATCATAGATTACATATGAAGTTTGAGGTTAATCATTTAGTTTCCTTTTTGGTGTCAATTAGGAGATGGAGATTCTATATCAGGACATAGTAAATGAAACCCCCTAGTATTATTAGGAAATTTGAGATGGTGGATAGGATCAGTCTAGGGAAATATTAACTTTCCCTTCTATGGAACTATAGTTCCATGATTTTTTTCCATGTGTCATATTTTCACAGATCTTATCCTAGCCCTTCTCTAGTGGTGGATATCGAGTATGTATAGATTTGTGTTAATGTTTCCTTTTAGGGGAATCTAATATGGATTGTGCACCATAGTGAGAAGTATCTATAAGGTAGTATTGTACCTGTAGTTCTAGTGTAGTGGAATCATTGGAGTATTCAAGAGTAGAAATGGGAGAGGGAGTCCGATATTCGAGCACAGTGGCTAGGCTTGTTCTTCATGACCCCATAGTGATTCTTGGAGAAGATTAGGGATGAGATGTGATATGGTGGGGAGGTTGTAATATCTCGTCTTTTTCTAGTTATGTCCCTCCTTGAGTTTATTAATTAATTTTTTTTTATTTGGGTTCCCATCATATTTCATCATCTTGTTTAGAGACGGAGAGTTTTGTTAGGGAAAATTACCTAAAGTCCAAGGATGAATATTTGTTTGAATTAATGGAGTTTGGGTATAAACATGTTAAATGGGTTTATGAGGGTTTTCTATGCTTTTGAAGGAATTGGAGGTGGTTCAGTCTCTTATTAAGAAACTATGATAAAAACTGTTTATAGAGTATTTACACACTCTGTATATATTACACAATGGGTAATTGACATAAGAAACATGTTGTGAACTGGTTCATGACATGAAGTGGTTACAATTCATGAACCAAAAATACATTGTTCAAATGTCTATTGAGATAAATATTAACCCAAGGGAATGAGTTTTTTAATTTATCACTTCAAAAATAAATACCTGATGTGTAAATTAATTTTATGCCATGTATTTATCATGAGTAGTGGTTTAAGTGGGAAATGTGGATGATTATTTTTTACCTTCATTCCATCCCCTCCTATGGATCCTAGATGAATTCCAAAAAAAATTAAATCCACTCCTCCATTCCATACATCCTATTTGTGTGATCAATCTCCGGTAGGTCTTCTTCTTTGGTTTTCCCCTTCTCCTATATTGTTCTCTATTATGGTGGTGGAATCATTAGAACAATTTTGGTTGTGATAATGACCTAGGATGATTTAGGTTATTCTTTCGATATTTAGTACCTTCTTCCTCATTGATTTACCCTTTTTAAGTGTTTCATTAATCACCATTTATTGGTAGGGAGTCTGAACCAAACCCTATGTTCTATTAAATTTAAAGTATATGCACTGATGTGATTGTTCTGACATAATGTGCACTTTAATTAATTTATTCATTAATAAATAGTGAATAATGGATTTAATATTGGTTGGATTCATTTGGATTAAATTATTGATGTGATATTTCTTTTGGATACATGTTGGTTGAGAAAACCCTTTGTTAAATTGAATTAGCTAATGGACTGATGTTTTTTTATCATAACGTGAGACATTAGGTTATTTCTTAATATATAATCTATGGGTATAGCCTATTTATTGAGATGGAAAAAGATATTTTGAGATATAAGTGAAAGTGTAATTGATTGATACATGGAAATTTTTCATAATTAACAATTTTGGATTATGGTGTTGTATTTTCATACCTTTTCTACAGTGACTTGTTGTGTTATCATGTTGAAATGATAATATACTAGGTTATACCCTGATACATAAAAATACTATCATATAATGAGTTATGAACTAATACATAATGAAATACTTATATACCAAGATATTACCTAATAAATACTGATATTATTATATACTGAGTTATACCATGATACATGTTGAAATTCATATATAACGGGATATGCCCTGAAAAAAATTCAATTCTTATATGTGACATCCCAATCCAGGTGCCACACACTGGTGCCCTATTCTGGTTGGTCACATGACATCAGGCACACCTCCTCATATGTTAGAGACTACTGAATTACAATGAGGTTCTAATATCGATCAAGGGAAAACTATAACCTCTTTAACAAATTATAATAATAGAGGAAAAATAGATAATAGAAAAATAAATAATAGAAAAATGTATAAGAAAACCACATGTAATTACCAAAATGGACCAATATTACATTCTAACCAATACAAGAATACAATACCCAAAATAAATAAGTAGAAATTTCATGCAAAGTGTGTGTCCAGTATCAAATGAAAAACCCAAAATAAGGATACTAAAAACTCCAAGCAGTTCCCAATACCAAGTTCAGTTCCCTCATCCATTCGTCATCTTGACTCATCCATCTAACATATGTCATTTTTTTAATACTATCTTGTAAACATGAGGTCTATCTATTTACCAGTCAGGAAGCCTGTGTAGGGTGTTGAAACGTGTGGCCGATTGTCGCCTATCGACCGGTCAAAGTTCCGGTGCTCTGCTAATGTGTATAGCAGCACTCAGGTCGAATCATCGGCGATGATACTTTGAAATAGTCGTTTGTTTTTATTTGATTGTATTCTGATTGGGGGATTTTTTTACTGAGAATAATTGAAATGACTAATTGATTATGATTGATTTAACAAATTGATAATGATTGGGGTGAGTTCATCATTAGGTTAGTTAATCTTGTGATATCCTTGAGCTTTGCTATATATTGCATTTAAATTAACACCCATGTCAAAAGTTGACATTGATTTGAATTCCCAAGTGTTAAGGATTTAATCCAAGCCTTAACATAACTTATGGTTCTAATATTGATCATATATTGCTTATGGTAGTGTATTTATGGTTCCAATAATCCATGGAAATCACACGTTAAACAAAACAAGTCATTAATCCCTGACATGCTAAGTCCAACATACACAATGTTAATTCAACGAATACTCATCCGGTGAAAGCTCTCAATCACTTAACATACCTAAATTAAAAATCACACCAATGAAAGATTTACTCAGCCATTAAGATTTTTATTAATCTGGTAATATATGTTTATGGTGATGAATTATAAAGAGAAGAAAAAGAAAGGGACGAGATAGGAGTAGTGCACCGAACAAACACACAAATGATGAAGAAAATTAAAAACATATTTTCGATTGAATTAGGAAGAAAAAGAAGGGAAGCAGATTCAACTGAAATTAAAATTTTAAAGAACATAAATATTATACTGTAGAAGGTGGATGATAATAAGAGATATTGAAGAAGTAACTTGCATTAAAACATAATTACAAAGAAAGAGACTTACAAGATTACAAAAATTAAGAACACGAAAGTAAGTTAAAACAAAGAGCGTAGGAAAGGTCTCTCAAGTGAAAACATGAGTATGGAAGGTCCTCCCATGACTTTTTCAAGGCTTTGGTCGTGCCAATATATTCTCCTATATTCTAAAATGACAACCCTTTTGAAATGAGAGGAGGGGATGTATTTATAGCCCAAGGAGTGGACTGTTTTCATTGCAAAACTGTCCCTCCATTTGAACCGAAGATTTACCAATCTAGACAGATGAATCACAAGCTAGTGTCTTCTTCAAAGATGTATATATGGATGTCTTCTGTCCACCCTTAAAATTTGGCCGCCTATAGACTTTTGTTGCTAATGTTATATATAGCGGTGTGATTAAACAAATGTAAACTGTCCATTTCAATCCAGACTTTTTCGAAGCCCATAATGTGAATGGGTTTTGGAATAGAAAGATGCCCTAAAATAAAAATAATTTCTTCAAAAGAGTTGTTCTTCCATATCTCCTCTTTCACACTGAAAAATTTAAGCTCTAATGGATGTCCACATCAGGAGAAATGTCAATATTTGTGTGCTGATTTTATTTCTCGTCCAGAATGGTGGGTTGGATTTAAATGAATTTTTTGGGCCCGTTGTACTTGGATTTGGGCCTTGAAATTTTTATCCAAGATGACATGTAGTGTACCCCGAAGTATGGTGGAGAATTGATTTTTTTTGACTTCTGGACTGAGCCCAGTAAATCAATCTTCAAGGCTGGTCCAGTTTGTTCACAGATTCATTGGACCTTCTTTTGTGGTCCATATGACCCTTCAAATGGCAGAATTTTCTCAAGTTCCCTTCTATGGAAATGTTGTATATTAAACTAGGAATCTTAAAAATTAATAACCAAATAATTAGGATCATCAGGGTGAGATTTATAAATAAAATAGTTGACTAACTCAATTGGACAACTTCTAAAAATGCTCAAAAATTATACTTAGTATTAAAACATTAATATTGCACACAAATTATCCACATTTCATATAAATTAAGTAACGGGAGTATATAATAAGACATGAAAATAATAACAACATAAAATCCCCCATACTAAGTTTTGTGGATGTCCTCATGTGCAAAAAATATAAAAACATGAAAAAATCATTTTCACTTACCAACAAATATTAAAATTTTGTTTTCTTGAATCAGGGGAGGTTTAGAAAATTTCACTCATCAATTTTGAATTCCACCACAAGTTGTTACAGAAACAATGTTCCAAAACTAATTCATTTTTTCATTCTCAAATTTAGAAATGGAAAATGTGGACACTCAGAACTCACACCTCTAAAGATGATAAAATTCATTTGTGGTGGTTCAATCTTTCACCAACCAAAAGTGAAAATCTTATAGTTTTAAAGAGCTCTCAGCTTAAAATCCCTATACAATATGCACAAGAATAAAGAGGTGTTTTAAGGGGTTTTTCTGTGGCTATGGGACGATGGGAATATAATGTCTATGAGAGAAAAGAAGAGGGGTAAAACACCAACATAGAAAAATAATGCACATTTTTTTTTGAAATAAAACATGGAAGGGAATGAAAACACATATTTACAAGATAATTATTGTGTGAAGAAAGAAACAATTGAGAATGAGAATATTAAGGGGATGAGAAGATGAAATATTTACAAAACACAAAACTTCTCCAAATAATAATATAATGCAAGTGTTCTTTTTTTTCTTCTAAAGTTGACCTTGAAACAGATCTCGTACTCATATCCCAACCCATGTTTGATCTCCTCACGACAATAATTTTAATAGTTATAACAAGATAAAAGGCAGAGAAATAGTGATTTTTGACCTACCCAAGACACAACCCATTATTATTTTCATTTTTTTTATTTTTTTATTTTTGATTTTTTTGATATTTTTTGAACACTTTGCAAAAATATTTGTACAAGATTTCATAAACATACATAAATTCCCAAAACTCACTGAATGACAACCTCTCCCCCACATTGAAATGGATGTTTTCCCTCAAGTAGATGATAACATGTTGAAAATCAATAATAGGGTACCCAAACAATGAAATACATTCCCCCACCCCCCACACTTAAATTTCAAAAAAGTATGCAATTAAAATCCATGTTGATATTGGGTGGGAAAATGTATCGGGCTTGAAATGTGGCTATCAAAGAAAAGGTTTCCATAGGCTCGAAGGGGCTTTCAAAAGGAGGATTAATGTAATGGAAATTGGAGGCTATTTGGATATTGTGATTCTCATGTGGTTCAGAAAATGACTCTATCCTATTAATGTACACTTAAGTAGGAAATTCATCTCTAAGGTCCACAAACTCAAGACTCGCAAATGGGGGTGAAAACATACATTTTGAAAAGATGGCCATAGGTGGCCTTGGAATGAAAGAAAATGTTGGTTCTCATGGTTGGGGAAAATCATTTTCCAAATCAAAAATTGAGCATTAAAAATTTGTTTTTTTTTGACAAAAAATTCTTTATCCAATGTCATAATGAAAATAAAGAAATTTTGAGATAAAAACATTCCTGTTGACTCCCCAAAATGGTTGGACAAAATTAGAAAATTGGATGGTGACTAATCATGACTCATGAATTTTAATTTTTTTTAGTTTTTTAGGTTTATTTTATATTGTTTTTTTATAAATTCACACCGACACAAAAGAAACTGATTAAATAAAAGTTTTGATAAGGAAAGTAGTAAAAAATGAAAGAGAGGGGAAGAAGAAGAAAGAGGTAGAGAGAGGAAGAGATAGAGAGAGAGTTAAAGGGAAAGTGGTGCCCCATGGTTTGGATTTGATGGTTTTCTATCTCCATCTAGTGGTGGGTCGAGTACAGAAGTTGGGGTTCCAATGGAAGTCTATGTTGATCCAGGATTGTGTGTTGTTTCCTGAAAAAGAAAAATCATTATTCATCTAATGAACAATTAATAAGTAATTGAAATTTCACAAAAGTAAAAGAAAACATGGGTTGCCTCCCAAGAAGCACTGCATTTATTTGTCAACAGCTAGACAGTTGAAGTGGACTACCCATAGTCCGATGGTGGCCATCATATTTGTTCAAATATAGAGTGCTTCCTGAAAAACTTCTCTTTTGGGTTGCCTGATTGTTCATTTGATAATTTATCCCCTTCTTTGATTGTGTTCTTGCAATTCAAAGGGGGTGGAAAGAGAATATTACTATCCTCCCTTCGGTCTTCAACCTGAGGAATGATGTTATCCACAAAGTGATGGTTTTCTATGCTTGGAAATTCAGGAAGATGGCTCAATTCTGATAGTTCATTTTTGTAAGGATCAGATAACACAGAACCACAGTATGAGATCCCAATTGTTTTTGACTCATTTTTTCCATCACTTACCGATGTAGAGTAATGAGGATCAGTGGAGTCATAAGACTTAATAAAATTTTAAATTTACTTTATAGCAATGTTGTTCGCCAAATCATTTTCAATTTCAACCCCACCAGTGATCACCTTATTAATTGGGGAACAAATGTCACAAACTTCTCTCCCATCAGGACAACATAAAAAATTGGTTTGGGGTTCACCTCACATATAACAAAATTTTCAGAATCCTGGATAGGAAATGATGAATGTGGGATAATCACATTTGAATCAACAAATGACCACTCTAGTTCATTTTCTTTATTACCATCCATGTTGAAGCATTGGATGTTAGAGGTGAGATGAGATTCCAAAGAGTTGTAAAGAACCTTTAGATCAATGGAGTTTGCATTTTTAATATCAACATCAAATTCTCCATTTATGACTTGGTTAATGAGGATACAATATTCACAAACCCTCTATTAGTAGAACATGACGAACATGATGGATTGGGATTCAATACCCTCTCAGAGAGAGTTTCAGAAAAATGGATAGAGAATGCAGATTCATTCTCTGATGGGTATCGCATGGATTGAAAAATATTGAAGTTGACCGGTTGGTCACAAAATTCCATTGATAAGATGCCTGAATGGACATCAATCTTGGTTCTCGCAGTCATGAGGAATGGTCTTTCTATAATTAAGGGAGATCGAGAATATTTTGTCTCACCTTCCATGTCAAGGACATAGAAATCCATAGGGAAGATAAGATCTTTCACACGAATAAGGACATCCTCAATTATTCCCTCAGGACTGGCTTTGCTTCGATTGGATAATTGAAAAAAAAACACTCATTAGATGTAAGGGACCTAGAGCAAGGTTGGAGAATATGGATTTGGGCATGACATTATTTGAGGCTCCTAGGTCTATGATTTCATCATCAAAGTTGGAACTTCCAATTTGGCATGGGACCGTAAAGGTCCCTGGATCGTTTCACTTAATGGGTATGGACTCTTGGGTTGAAACATTTTCAAAGGTCCTAAGTTACCTCTTGTGTGTACACAACTCCTTGAGAAACTTGGAATACTTAGGAATTCATTTTATGGCATCTAAGAGTGGAATGTTTACTTCAACACGTCTAAACATGTCAAGCATTTCAGGATTGGGTTCAAAGTACTTCTTTGGATTAGAAACGGATTGAGGAAAAGGAATTGGGTTCCTAAGTTGAATTGAAGGAGATGATGGAATTGTATCAGGTTCATTTTCAAGATTCATTTTATTTTCATTTTCTCGGTCAAAATTTAAATGGGGTTTGGAGGAAATATCTTGAGGCATAGAAATTTTCTTTCCTGATCTAATTGAAATTGCACGTACATTAACCTTGGGGTTGGTTAATGGTTGAGCTGGAAGTTGGGAAGAATTAGATTGTTTCTTCTGACTAAGGTGGGATACAAGTTGACCAATTTGGGTTTCAATGTTCTTGAGGCTAGAACGGGTGAAAGAGGAAAGATCTTCCCCTGCACTTTCCCATGGTTTCTTAGAAGAAGATTATTGTTCCGAATTGGTATTACCTTGATTTTAGTTCCTGGGAAAGCAATTGTATTGGTTTTGGAATTGGGAAGGCTCACTAGGATAATGGAATCAGGGAGGAGGATTGTTCCTTTGAGGTGGAGGAAGAAAATGATAAGGTTGTTAGAAGTTACCAACAACTTGACCATATTGAAACTGGTTTGGGTTTGGAGGAGGGAATTGAGGGGGATGAGAGATGGGATTACCATACCTCATGCCTTGGTTATAGGAACGAGAGAAGGGCTCAGAGTGAGGATGGTTGAACTTTCTAACAAAATGACCTGATAGATGAGGATTGATGTTCCGTTGAGCATATGCTGCATTGAGCTCCATTGGCCTAGATGAATCAGATTGATCCTCCTGAAGATGTGGACATGTGTCAGTTGGATGAGATGGAGAGTTGCATATTCCGCAGTTTTTGATAGGTCCAGGAAACATTGATTGTGGAGAAGATGAGGTTCGGGATTTGGTAGCCACAGCTAGTTGTCTCACAAGACCTGTAACTTCCCTTATACACTCGGTCATCCTGTTCGGCTCAATTGATTGATTCTCTTGGGCATGTTTGACTTGAGCATGTTCTCGAGTATGGAATTTTTGTGTGTTTTCAGCCATGTTACTTATGAGATCTCTTGCTGGTGTAGGAGTTTTATCAACAAGAGAACTACCACTTGCTACATCAATGAGAGTTCTCTCCATAGCCAACAACCCCTCATTGAAGTATTGGATCAAGAGTTGGTCAGGGATTTGGTGATGTGGACAGGTTTCCATAAGCTTTTTGAACCTCTCCCAATACTCATGGAGTGATTCACTTGGGAATTGACTTATACCACTTATTTCCTTTCGGATAGAATCAATATGAGAAGCAAGAAATAATTTCTCTAAGAAGAGTCGCTTCATGTCATTCCATGTGGTTATGCAACCAAGAGGAAGGTAGTAGAGACATGACTTGGCAGAGTCTTCTAGGGAGAAAGGGAATGCTCAGAGTTTTATTTGTTCCTCAGAAACACCTTGAGGCTTCATGGTAGAGCACACTACTTGAAACTCTTTAAGGTGGAGATGTGGATCCTCACCGGCTAGCCCGTGGAAATGAAGATGAAGATTGTTCAAACCCGATTTGAGTTTGAAGTCAGCTTCTATGTTTGGATATTGAATACCAATAGGTTGGTAATTCATATTAGGGGAAGCGAGTTCTTTAATGGTTTGTTCCCTAGGATTGTCCATTTCAAATTCAACTGGTTGGATGAGGACTCGTTCTTGAATGAGTTGATTATCTTTTATGTTCCTCCTAAGTTGGTGAAGTGTTCACTCAATTTCAGGGTCAAACAAATCCAATGTATTGTTTATAAGGCTACGGAGAATTCAGAGAGATTTTTGAAGAAAGAGAAAGACGTGTTTTTCATTGTGTTTTTTTTCAATTTTTTTTTTAATTTTGTTTATTTTGGGGTTTTTATTACAATAACCAGAAACTAATGACTAATTAAGGCACCATCCCTAGCAATAGCACCATTTAAAACGTGTGTATGATTTCCTCCTATCAAATGGTCAATGTTCTGGTGCTCTGCTAATGTGCATAGTAGCACTCGGGTCGAATCCTTGGCGATGATACTTTGAAATAGTCATTTGTTTTTACTAGATTGTATTCTGATTGGATGGGTTTTTTGCAGATCTTAATTGAAATGATTAATTTATTATGATTTATTTAACAAATTGATAATTATGGGGGTGATTTCATCATTAGTTTAGTTAAGCTTGTGATATACTTTAGCTTTGCTTTATATTTCATTTAAATTAACACCCATGTCACAAGTTGACATTGATTTGAATTTGCAAGTGTTAAGGCTTTAATCCAATCATTAACATATCTTAGGGTTCTAATATTGATCATATCTTGTTTATGGTAGTGTATTTATGGTTCCAATAATCCATGGAAACCACACGTTAAACAAAACAAGCCATTAATACATGACATGCTAAGTCCAACATACAAAATGTTAATTCAACGAATACTCATCAGGAGAAATCTCTCAATCGCTTATCATACCTAAATTAAAACTCACCCCAATGAAATATTTTCTCATCCATTAAGATGGTTATTAATCTGGTAATATATGTTTATTGTGATGAATTATAAAGAGAAGAAAAATAAAGGTACAAGATAAGAGTAGTGCACCGAACACACACACAAACGATGAAGAAAATTAAAAACGGATTTTCGATTGAATGAGGAAGAAAAAGAAGGGAAGGGGATTCAACTGAATTTAAAAAATTTTAAGAAAATAAATATTAAACTACAAAAGTTGGAGGAGAATAACATATATCGAATAAGTAACTTGCATTAAAACAGAATTACAAAGAAAGAGACTTACAAGATTACAAAAACGAGGAACATGAAAGTAAGTGAAAACAAAGAGAGGATTAAATGTCTCTCAAGTGAAAAAATGAGTATGGAAGGTCATACCAAGCCTTTTTCAAGGCTTTGGTCATGCCAATATATTCTCTTATCTTCTAAAATACCAACCCTTTTGAAAGGAGAGGAGGGGATGTATTTATTGCCCAAGGAGTGGACTGTTTTCATTCAAAAACTGTTCCTCCACATGAACCGCAGATTTACCAATCCAGACAGATGAATAACGAGCTGGTGTCTTCTTAAAAGATGTATATATGGATGTCATATGTCCACCCTGAATATTTGTCCGCCTATAGACTTTTTTAGCCAAAGTTATGGCAGTTTGATTAAACAAATGTAAACTGTCAATTTCAATCCTGACTTTTTCAAAGCCCATAATGTGAATGGGTTTTGGAATAGGAAGCTTCCATCAAATAAAACTCATTTTTTAAAAATAGTTGTCTGTAAATATCTCCTATTTCATACTGAAAAAGCTCATCTAGAATGGATGTCCACATCAGGATAAATGTCAATATTTGTGTGCTGATTTTATTTCTCGGCCAGAATGGTGGGATGGATTTAAATGAATCAGTTTGGCCCATTGTAGTTGGATTTGGGCCTTGAAATTTATATCCAAGATGAAAATTATCATCCCCCAAATTATTGTGGAGAATTAATGTTTTTGTATTCTAGACTGAGCCCAATAAATCAATCTTCAAGGCTGGTCCGGTTTGTTCACAAATTCATTGGGCCTTCTTAGACGGTCCATATGACCCTTCAAATGGCAGAACTGTCTCATGATCCCTTATAATGAAATGTTGTATATTGAACTAGGAATCCTAAAAAATAAGAACCAAAAAATTTGGATCATCAGGGTGAGATTGATAAATAAAATAGTAAACTGACTCAATTAGACTGCTTCTAAAAATGCTCAAAAATTATACTTAGTATTAAAACATTAATTTTTCACACAAATTATGCACATTTCATATAAATTCAGTAAAGGGAGTATATAATAATACATGAAAATATTAAAAACATTAGATGTGAGTAAAACACAATAGTCCATCAACAACATTGTCTAAAATAGTATCTAGTCAATAATAGTGTATAAAGTGTTATATAGAATAATGTGCAATGAATAAGGTAAACAGTTATCATATTCCATTATTCTTTAATTAACCACATAAAACCCTTGGTTTATGAGGACACTCAAATGATCAATACCTACTTCAAACTATGTCGATGTCTGAACCATATCACAATAACATGCTTAACATTTCACATATCATTTAAAATCACATCATGCAAAATTGGAATAATTGTCAAAAACCAAACTCATGGGTGTAGAGTGTCATGTCTATCCCCCAATGGTAATTTGGAGCCTCAGTCGCTATCCTACACTTCAAAGACACATGGGTATTTGGAGCCTCATCCCATATCCCATGCTTGATATCTCACATGGGTATTGGGAGCATCAGTCATTGTCCCACGCCTCGTTTATCACATATGGGTATTTCGAGTATTAGTCTCTATCCCACAATTTTTCTATCACATATGGGTATTTATAACATCATTCCATTTCCCACACTCTTGTATCAATCAACCACACATATAACACATATATCAAATTTTTTGACGCTAAAAATTCTGTAATTAATGAAGAATGTTTTGAAGTGAGAAAGCAAAGTCATATTCGGACCCAGAGGCTCAGTCCGGAGGGCCTGGAAGTGTTGCACAGAAAAAAGGTGAATGCTCGAGGAAAAAATTTTGTCATGTAGAAGGGGTCTGGGATTTGTGAAGGGCCCTCGATGTAGGCGCACAACAATTGTGTGCCTGTCCCCGCGTGGTTAACATTCGACGCCGCTGTCTCTGGCACGCAAATTTTGCGCACCACCGTAAGTTCTACACCATCAGATGCCTATAAATAGAAGGAGAGCTATTCCATTTTGGGGTTGTGGAATTTGAATCGGCTCTCGTGCGTGAAATCAGACTTCTGTGCATGCAAGATGGACTTCAGGTACGGATCCTTTTTGCGCCACCTTGCCCTGGGATCCACCTTTGCGCGTAATCCCTCTAGCTTAAATAGAATTCCAAACCCTTCAGGGTTCTTCCCTTGAGTGAAATTCCTCCCATTTCATGCAAAACAGTCCAATTGCGCACAATCCCTTTTGCTGGGTGCGGCCTTACCTTTGCGTGCGGCCATTTCCACTCGCGTACAATTCATATCCCTTGTGAGCGATCCTACTAGTCGTGCGCAATCCCTCTGCCCTGATTATGGGCCATCCCGGTGTTTTACGCGCCAACCATTTCTTCATGCGCAATCCCCCGGAACCCTTACCTTGGTGCACCTTGGGTGCCTTCCTGCGTAGGCGCCCGATGTCCTCCTTCTGTATGGCCCAGGCACACACACCGGGCATACACACTGGGTGTTGTTTTCCCGTACAACCTTCCAGGCTCGTATGAATTAACCTCAATGTCCCTTGGGCGGTTTTTCCCATTGTGTTGCTTTGCCTTATGATTATTCTCATAAAAACACTAATGTCTATTGCTTCTTCACATAGCCATGCTAATGTGGACCCCTCGATGGTTTTCTCTGTGACCCCCCTTCACAACAGCTTTGCTGATACCTTCTCTCCCATAAGGAGCAGAGGGTACCAGTCATGTATGTCCTAGGGGTGCGGAGTGAACCCACCTCGTCCGAGCTGCTGGACGTTAAACATTCAAGCACCTCGTCCTCAACACATGACGTTAAACTATGACCTGTACATGTGCCTCGCACACAGGGTCCCCCCAGCTCAGACATTATTTATGCCCACTGGTCTCCACGGGGATGGTATCACCACTCACAGGGGATTATATCCTCCTTGTTGGAGCGGCATTTTTCCACGGGGGAAGGGAATCCTCCTTGGTGTAAGCCCCTAGCCCCTCTTGCAGAAGGTAGCACCCATTAACCTCCATACATCCCCAGTGCTAGGGCCAGTGGGGATCATGATGGGAAGTGGGACTCCTCCTTCCTTTAGTCCCAAATCCCTCTCCATCTGTTCTTTTTCGCCCTCAGGCCTCTATCCTGGAGCAAGTACCAGCACCACGGGCTTCTCAACACATAAGCCCCTCTTAGCTTCCCACGGATGCACCCTTCGTGAGGTGATCGTCAGGTCTCTATCGTCTCTTGTTTCTCACACTGAGCATTACTCACGTGATCTTAGAGTGATCACTGACCCTAACCCCCACCTATAGAGAACTATGGGGACTTTGATCCATGTCAAGGGATGGTATGTAGGAATCCTCCATAAGGTCCAATCCCACCACCTGGTCGTTCAGAACCCCTTCACATCGGTTCACCAACACTTTGCGCAACCTCAGATCTTAAGCCCCAAATTTCCCCGTCCTGCATGACGTTAAACTGCATTCCATCCAGCATGACGTTAAACTACATTCTGTCCCGCATGACATTAAACTACATCTTGTCCCACATGAAGTTAAACTGCATTCCGTCCCGCATGACATTAAACTCTACCCCCGAACTACGAGGAGTTCGATCCATGTCAAGGCATGGTACGTAGGAAGCCTCCACGAGGTTCAATCCCACCACCGAGTCATTCTAACCTCTTCAAGTCGGTTCACCAACCATTTTGGGCCACCTCAGAGCGTAAGCCCTATCCATCCACCATCTGGACACCAGGTCCCTCTTCACGTCAGTTCACCGCCTGCATATCCTTGGGTCATCTCAGAATGTAGGACCGGAATGCCCCATCCCGCACGACATTAAACTATATTTCATCGATCTACGCGGACATTGATTCCCCCCATGGGGATACGTAGGAATCCTCCATGAGGTTCAATCCCAAAACCCATGTCTCATCCTGACCTATCCCTCGAGCCCACGTGCCTCGGGAAGCTCATGCCCTAACCCAAAGATCTTACTCCCTTTGGGACCCATCCATGTGTTCATTCTCATGGGTCACCCTTTCAGGTGTCCCATCGTATCTACCCGAACTATGTGGACTTTGATTCTCTGCCATGGGGATATGTAGGAATCCTCCATGAGGTTCAATCCCCTTCACTTCATCACCTGTCCTAATTCTTACCCGGGCCGCCACATCCCGATGGGATCATGCCATCTCATTCCACTCCACAGCATTCGGGAATCCACCCACATGTCGGCCCCAACATCGTTTTTCCGTCCAAGGGGTTCTTCAATCTGATCCACTCTAGCCAGTGTTCCGATCAGTCTGATCCATCTCCGCTGGACGTTAAACTCATGGCACACCCCGTGTTAAACATGGGAAGATGAGGAAAACCTCATAGACATGCCCATGACATACTATTCCCAGCATTCGATGTGGGATGCCTCGGGCTTCCGCGCCCTCGAGATGCCCTGTAATAAGGGAAAGAAGACAGACATGCCAATTCCCCAGCGTCAAGACACGCCAACGATGCCTCAACATGAACACTCCCCTAACTGATGGTTGCTGCCCCGACCAGACCCCTTGGAGTATCGTGATGGAAGAATTGTAATTAACTTGTGTCCATGAAGTTGTGGCACTGGGAAGAGTTTCACGAACATGTCTTAAATCTATGAGGGAGACCCGGACTAGGTGACAAGTTTCGAGGAGGAATCCATGGAAGGAGGAACCGACATCCCATCATCCCATTTTCGATCAAGGAGCAGACGTCCCTGAATAAGGAGAGAATGTCGCCCACCTTTGGAAAGCGGGAATTCGGGGCAACGAGCAGCGCGTTCTCTGCGTGGCGGTTGTGTGCGCCCCGGCAGAAAGCATCAGAAACATAAAATGGTGAACCCGACGTGAAGGTATTATCCTCAATACGGATACTGGAAGTGTTTGAGACATCAAAAGAGTAGCATGTCACCAGGTCCGGGCACCTAGCACCAGGACGTGAAGCCCTCCAGAGGTTGGGGCAGTTAGGACGTTGAGAACTCCGTTCTGCGACGTTGTCAGCATAGATCCCTCTTATCGACCACAGAAGATAGAATGGCGTTGGGATATTGGTTGTCTATTTCTTTTCCTATCAGTGTTAATGGGTTCATCTCCCTACTTTCCAGAATCAAATCCCTGCATCCAGAGCTCGATTGCCACCTGCCCACCGGTGTAGGGGCAGGGGCAGGACCATCGCTGCCACCTCACGTGGTTCCACCTCTTCCACAGCTTCTCTGACCGCCGCGACTGCTGGCCGCTCATGCCCCTTCTTCCCATCAGAGATTATCCAACGAAGGGTGATCAATGGCCTTATGCTTAGGGACTAGGAGGATGGTGTAATCCCTACTAGGGACATGGCCTGTTTGGACCTTGAGGCAGTTGCGCCTCACCACCAATGCCGCCCCCGAGGGCCACGCAAGGAGTCGCTTCTCCCAACCCCGACATTCAACCGTTTTGGGAGCTTATCCCCAGAACGCCTTAACACCTCCCTCTCTTACACTGATGAGGTAGGGGATGTATGGGTTGACCCAATCAGAGACCTGTTTCAAGGTTTTACAACAAGGGCCCCCACCAGGTCACGTTGGAGCTGCCTCCCCACTCCCCGAGTCGAGGAGTAGGCAATCCATGTGCTCGTACAACCGGCTCCAACCCATCTAACCCGACGCCAGTGTCTGGCATGAGCAGAAGAGGATGCTTTCCCCGGGGCATCAATGCCAGCAACCACTGTGGCTCGAGCCACTGCTGACTCCTATCATCAAACCCCCACACACGTTGAGTAGGGACAGTTATATGCCCAATCCAGATCGAGGCCCCGGCCACCCCATGGGCAGGTTTGGACGACTTTCCTAGTCGTCGGCACAGGAAATGGGCACTGCGGACCAATTCGCGGTAGCACCATACTGCGTGAAGGCCTGTTCTAGAATGTGTGGGCCCTCCCTACTTCCAACCTCGGCCCGGAGGCTTTCTTGGAGGTAAGGGACTTCCATATGACAGCAACACTCTGGGTGGGGCACTCTCCAGCGCTCACTATGCTGTGTATGGGGTCACTTCCCCAACAACAGGCCACGAGTATGGAGCTATTGTATATCCAGTCACTCACCCGCATTGAGGTCCCCCCATGTCCCTTTCGACATTTTCCCCAGTGCTCCCCACACCCCAGCCTTCAATCCTCTCCGGCCCAGTACCAGTGCAGCTAGAGGATTCCGTGACGAAAATCAGCCCGGCCCTAAGGAGCCACCCAGGGGCAGGAAGGTGGAACATCGTCGCCGTAGGAGGAATGCCATGGAAGGCCGGATGGAAATCAGACCAGTCCATTTATCAGACTCCGAGCCGGAGTATGACTCACCGATGGATCCCTCTCCTGAGTCCTCTGAGTCAAGGGCTAGGATAGGGACGCGGCACATCAACTCGTACCCCCCAAGTGCGAGACCCATATGATTCATGCCTCCCTCCGAAGGTATATCCAAGAGGACGAGGACTTGGAGTACCCCCATGGGTTGAACTTGCAGTCACCATCGGCCTCTCTGGAAGCACCTTCCACCTCGGCAAGAGACGGTAGAGAGCTTTTTTGGGGGTCGATGGCGGAAGACCCGCGACATAGCACACCCCCGGCAAGTAACGACTCTGGGAATGGAGGCCCATTCGCCGGTCCATCCTACCGTGACATGGAAGCCATGTCATCACAACCTTTGGAGGATGACCTAGGGTTCGGCGGCCAATCGACGTGCTCACCGTAGTCTCTGCCAGCCAGCCCACCGGCCCAGCGGCCTTCCTCGGCACCACTGCCAGTTCCCCAGCCATTCCCAGTTGATGAGCAGGGCCATGAAAGGGAGGATTTGGAACCTGAGTCATGGAGCTTCTGAACCATCCTCGTAGCAGGCCACTTCCCCAAGAAGTTTTAGCCGATCGTCGGTTCAGATTTTGATACACCAGAATCGCTCACCTCGGAAGAGTTTGAATGTTTACGCCAGACCCTCCTGGAGACTCACTCCCGTCTTCTCCACTAGCAAGTGCCTTATCCCGGGATCTAATAACACCTCAAGGATATTGGTGAGAAATGTCATCTGGTCAACTTGGCCACGCTCCCTGCAGTCCGGCACCCTGAGTCACTTGGCCACCACACGGCCCTCCAACAACAATGTGTTCAGATTTTTCAAGTACTCCGCAAAGTTGTCGAGGAGGACACCCCCACGCACATGTTCATGGATGGAGGAAGTACGTTGCCCTTCTCTTCAATGGGATTTTCCAGCAGCCTGACTCACTGGACGGATCTAAGGACATTCCCCAGAGGGCAGCGACGGTCAACATGGCTGATGTATCGAGAGAGGGGAACGGTCTGGAACTTCATGATGGGGACTTACCCCTTGAGGAAAAGCCGCCACTTGACCCATCAGGGAGGATTACTCATCAGAAGAGGAACCTCCTAGGTCTCCCCGCACCCACTGAGGCATTAATACTGAGCCAGAATATCAACAAGGGTAAAGAGCATGTTGGGTCTGTCAAGCACTCCGACCCATATTCCACAGTACAAAAGGAAGAGGAAGATACCAAGAAGGCCACGTCATGCCAACAACTTACTGAGAAGAAGAGTTTGGTCGATGAGATTCTGGCTGAACGCATTGCAGAGCGGTGACCCGACTACGGTGACCCTATGTTGGGGAAGCAGGGGTAGGAACAACTACGCCTCAGTGACAATCTCCCAAGAAACCTCGATCATGTTGTGTTCGCAAAAAGAGGAGAGGTTGTAGCTCATGTCAAGCGGGGATGATATGTTTTGCCAAACCCTGTTGAGTGATGTGACCACCCAAGAGACCCCACTCGGGGTCCTCCTACCACCCTAAGGGTCACTCCACCAGCCGCTCCACGAGCTGCTAAGCTTTTCTACCGAATTATAGAGCCCGACAATGCAATTGTGGTTAGGGATCCCTGTCAGGACAGGAAACTACGTCCATAAGTTCCGATGGCAGCACTCATTGCTCGCTTAGAGGCTTTGGAAACTCGGCAGGTGGCAATCCCACAGAACGGCAAGCCATACCCAGCATGAGTGGACGATATGCAAACACCTCCGGGATTTGGGAACCCCACTTTCGCCCCCTTTAACGGGACAAGAGACCCACCACAACACCTAGCCCACTTCAACTCAAGGTGTGGGCTATGTTAGGGACTCTAGCGTAACAGGAGGCCGCCAAGCTCCATTTCTTTGTTAAGACACATAAGGGGTCGGAATTCGTCTGGTATAGCCAGCTCCCTGTTTGATTCGTGACTAACTGGGAGGACCTTTGCAGGCAATTACTCTACCAGTTATTTTCCACAACCCAGAAGACGAATATTTCAGACCTCTTCAGGTGTAAGAAAAGGCTCGATGAGCGAGTCGCGGACTTCGTCTCCAGGTGGAAGGGGCTCACATACTCCCTTGACATGCCACTAACTCAAGATAAATTACTGAAAATGTGAGTAGGGAACATCAAGGCAGAGCTGGATCCTTCTCTGATCACTCAAAATTTCCCTGGAGTGTTCTGGGACTTCTCAAACAAGGCCCAACGCCTTGAAGAAGCCCTGAAACATGCCATTCAGGCAAGCCCGTTGCCTCCCGTAATCCCAGCAAGGAGAGCTACCAAAGCCAAGCTCGTTGCTGTGGCCCAGATAGAGGCCCCCAGGAAGCTAGAATTGCTACCAGTTAGGCCAGATCTGCGGCCCTATAGGGGTCCGCCCCCACAGGCACATCTTCTAGACCAGCAACGACTGCCTGAAAATTGGAAAGCGCCTCCGCGTAATGCGCCACCACTGCCTAGGTGAGATAATCAAGTTCCACCTCCTCGGCATGGTCCTCCGGGCCCCCGTCAGGGTCAGCCACCTAGAGCCCCCCTTCCAGACAGAAGAAATCGAACCTACTTGTTTGATGAGGCTCGGGTCCCGGGTTACTTCCGCAGTGCCTTGGAGAAAAGAATCGTGCGGCAACCTGAGTGCTGGAAGCCAGAAGAAGCGCATCTCACTTATCACCCCAACTACTGCCCTTATCACCGAACCCTACGACACACTATCAAGCAATGATACGTGTTCAAGGACTAGCTCCAAGACCATATTGACAACAATATTGTCTGGTTGGGCCCAGCCCCGGAACAAGTGGTAGGTGTATTTGTGAGATCAGATGGCAGTAGCGACGACGAAGGTGAATGATAGAAGGTTTCTGACCGTGGGTCCCAGAAGTATAACGACTAGATGGCCTGAAAGGTAGTATCCCGCACCCATGCCATTATTCATGCATGCCTGAATCAGCCAGAGCCCTCATAAGCTGTGGTTACTACTCTGGCATCATCGTCTCAGCCAGTCTATTCTTAGAAGAGCAAGCAGCGGCGGTGCAAGAAGAAACAATGCGCCCTTCCAATGTCGTCATCATCCCGTACTCTTAGTGACTTTATGCCCCCATAAATGGGGATCCCTCCAAGACTCCACCTAGTAGTGGATGACTCCTCAAGTGACAGTCCAGTGTATGCTTCAGTTAACACCGTAGAGATGGTATCTCTCTATTTGACTCCCGACGATGGGGAACGCCAGGTAGACTGTCCCAATGTCCCCCATCATCGCCAACATCTTCGGATCCGTGGATACATGGATTGCTGAGGCACGATAGTTGGAACCTACAGCCAGGTCGTGCACGCCACTGATACTAGACAACAGGCCCAGGGTATAGCGCAACTCATGCAACCCCTTCGTCCGGTGTCGACAGGTCCGCCTCCACTACTGTTTGTGTTACTGGATCAGGCGGAACCACATCGATCATGATGCGACCAACTTCTCCCTAAAACCAGATGACCCCATCATTCCGGTCCTCATCCAGTAGCCACTCTCCGGGCATTGACTAGTGAGGAGCGAGATATGCCTAGCACTAGTCAATCACCGGTCCAGCCGATAGGGCCTGCCGTGCCTCCAATTGCAGAGCGGCCTCCTATAAGCAAAGGCTCGAATATGGCCCGGAAGTATGATGTTATGAAGCACCTTGTTGGAATTATAGTGAGTCTTTCTATCCTTGAAGCTCTTCTCCTGTCGTCTGAAATGCATGAGGCGCTTGTCGTGGACCTAAGGAGCCCCCTCCAGTTCGAGATGGAGGTAGCAGCTGCAGAAACCTTCCACGCCGAGGCAATTGAGAATGCTGAATTCCAGGCAGTTATCTCATTCGCTGGTGAAGACGAAGACCCTCCAATACAGGGGCACATTCACCCGATGTATATCACTAGCCAGTTCAATGGCATGGAAGTACACCTCTGTCTTGTTTACATGGGTTCTGGGATTAACCTAATATCGACATGGACACTGTAGAATCTGGGTTTGTCTGAGGATGATCTAACTCCCTCCGACCTCAAAATCCAGGGATACGACAGGACCAATCTTTCCCCGGTTGACAAGATCCGCTTGAAGACTCAGTTTGGTGGCCTGGTTTCCAGCAACGAGTTCATGGTTGTCTCCCATGAAACCGCGTAGAACGCATCGATGGGAAGGCCATGGCTCCACCCGCATGCAGCGGTCCCTTCGTCGTATCACCAATTCCTCAAATACTCCCTTAATGTTCGAGTGGGTCTCCTCAAAGGTCACGTGTCTCCTTTTTCCTCTTATGAATCCCACTACTTGGATGCTGACTATTACAAGATAAAGGATAAACAAGTCCATAAAAGTGAATTTGAGCTCGTCGCCACTACGATCGACACTTGGGCAGGTTTGAATGACGCTTACGTCTTCCCAATCCATCGGTTGGAAGCCACCACCCCCAAAATGGGGTAGTGTTTTGTCATTTCCAGGAAAATAATGAATCATCCGCCCAACTCCTGACAGCAACGACAGAAAATCACCTCATACTCCTAAACCAACCAGGCCCGGGTGATCCTGAAACCTCCTACCCCTGAACGGTATCAGGATTTCAGGCTCATTGCAACGGTGGTACGTCATACGTGTCTATTTCACCAGGATGGAATTAACCGGCTCAAGCTGATGTGACACTACTACTTTGATGTTATCAAGCATGGCCCCTTAAGCCAAAGGCCAGATGGGATTGGGTCAACTGCCTTCGTCGCTATGATCTCAGCGGCTTTGGAGTGCCCCGATGCAATAACCACTGATTCCCAAGCTAGTACCAGCCTTCTCTCAGGGTCTGTTAACTCAGAAGTAACCGCCACTACAGAGGATCCATCCATGAATACAGAAGAGGATCTGGAAGATTCTCCCCCTGATTTTGAGGAAGGCATCTCCACCACGGTTGACGAGTTGGTACAAGTGAGCCTTGGTAGCGAGGCAGACCCGAGACCCACAATGTTCAGTGCCACCATACCCTCTAGAGAGCAGCAGCAGTACATAGACTTCCTTAAACAACACCGTGAAGTGTTTTACTGAAGTTATAATGAGATGCCAGGATAAGATCCTCAGGTATCCATTCACCATCTCAGTCTTCCGGTGAGTCATCGCGGATTCAAGCAGCCTCCCAGAAAGATGCACCCTTTTCACGGTGCCATGGTCACGGACGAAGTTGATAATATCATCAATGCCAACATCATTAAGGAAGTCTAGTATCCCAAGTGGCTAGCCAAAATTGTGCCAGTCAAGAAGAAGAACAGACAAATTAGGGTCTTTATTCTCTTCCAAGACCTCAATCGTCACTGTCCGAAGGATGATTTTCCCCTTCTAGTGACAGATTTGTTGATTGATTCTACGACTGGGTTCCAAGCCATCTCTTTCATGGATGGCTATTCTGAGTACAACCAGATCCGGATGGCCCCCGAGGAAAAGGAGTCCACCACCTTCAGGGCACCCCAAGGTAGTTTATGTTACCAAGTTATGCCCTTCGTCCTGAAGAATGTGGGTGCCACCTATCAGTGGGCTATGCATCGCATATTCAAGCCGATTCTGGGAACATTGGTGGAATGCTACATGGATGATCTGGTGGTAAAATATAGCCAGCACCAGGACCATCTCAAGGACCATGATAAATTTTTCATTTTCCTCCACTCCCACCACCTGATGATGAACACGTTGAAGTTTTCTTTCGGGGTCACCTCTGGTAAGTTCCTTGGTTTTGTTTCCAGATACCAAGGCATTGAGATCAACCCAGAGAAGATCAAGGACATCAGCCAGATCCCTCCCCCATGCAATATTCGGGAGCTTCGAGGTCTCCAAGTCCACTTAGCCTATATACCTTGATTCATTGCGAATCTGGATGGCAAGTGTAATCCATTTTCCTGGCTCCTGAAGAAAGGCTCTGCCTATGAATGGGATGAAGAGTGCCAGGATGCCTTTGAGTAAATCAAACTATATCTGCTCCAACCTCAGGTCTTGATGCCGCCCATCTCTAGGAAGTCGCTAGGCCTTTACGTGATCGCCCTGGAATGGTCCCTCAGAGCACTTCTCGCCCAGAAGAAAAATTAGGTAACAGAGAACAAACTCTACTACCTCATCTGCATGCTCCTCGATATGGAAATCAAATATTTCACCATCATGAAGAGCTCTTTGGCGCTCGTGTTTTCTGTAAAAAAAATTCGACACTACTTGCAACACCATGAGGTACAGCTGGTCTCTCGGGTAGACACGTTGAAGTACATTCTGAACTGACCTATGTTGACTGGTTGATTGGTGTGGTGGGTGGTAATCCTCCAGCAGTTTGACACCACGTTTGTGCCTCGGAAGGCTATCAAAGGACAAGCATTGGCAGACTTTCTAGCTGCCCACCCAACCTCCGCAGATCAGCCGTTGGACCTAGGTTTTCTTGATGATGAAATCTTCTCAGTCAATCATTCCATCCCATGTTGGGAGATGTACATTTATGGTGCCTCCTGGAGCCCCAACAGGAGGAGACTCAATGAACCTAAGCTCAACAGAGTAGGCTTGGGTGTCATCATCAATACTTTGGCACAATCCATCCTTCCATATTAATTTCTATTGTCGTAAGGTTGCATAAACAATGAGGCAGATTATCATGAACTCATTAGTGGCCTCAAGCTGGCCCTCGAGGTCGACGTGCCCCATCTGCATGTGAAAGGGGACTTTGAGATGGTCATCAAGTAGGTCAATGGTGACTACGCCATCAGGAAACCAGAGCTCGCCCCATTGTTAGAGAATACTTTTCGGATAATGGCCCAACTTCCTTCTTGGCTGGAGGTTACTCATGTTCCCTTGTCGCAGAATGGTCGGGCAGATGCTTTGGCCAGTTTTGTTGCATCACTTGTAGAGCTCGAACAGGATGAGTTAATTATCCATGTGGCCCACCGGAGAGTCATATCTCATGTTACCCAAGATGACAACGATGGCCTGTGGGTAAGCCATCTCACCGCCGGACCCTCTACGTCGGAACCCTCAGGTCCCCCAGGTTCTCTGATCAAGATGATTCCCTATTGGAGGACACCCCTGGTCGAATACCTCCAACATGGAAATCTTCCGTCAGAACAGGCAGAGTGCGAGTAAATCTGACGCCACACGTCACAGTTTACTCTTCAGAGTGGTCCCGGCCTTGGGAAGATTCTCTATAAACGTGGGTTTGATGGTATTCTCCTCTGTTGTATTCAGGGAGTTGAGATCCCACAAGTCATGCTAGAGGTCCACGCCAGTTTCTACCGCACTCACCAGGCTTGGCTGAAACTGTCTCACCAGATTCGAAGATTATGGTATTTTTGGCCCTCCATGATCCACGACTATGTTGAGTTCACCAAGAGGTTCTATGCGTGCCAATTCCATGCTATCTTTGTGCATCGGCCACCGAAGCCTCTCCACACTACCAAGTATTCTTGGACCTTTCTAGTCTGGTGGTTAGATGTCGTAGGACCTTACCCACCAGTAATGGCTCGCCAATGCCAGTTCATTCTGACCTCTACGGATTTCTTTTCCAAGTGGGAAGAGGCAATTCCTCTCAAGGATGTCAAGGCACGTTCTATCACTGACTTCGTGGGTTCCAATATCATATATAGATTTTGAGTACCACACGCTATCCTCACTGATAACGACACCAACTTCGGAGCAGCCGAGCTGAAGAAATTGTACGCCTGGTACAAAATTCGCTCTAACCATACCTCCCGCTATCATGCATATGAAAATGGTCATATCGAGGTGTTTAACAAAACCCTCTCTAACACTCTGTTAAAGATGGTTGGTTAGAAAAAGGATAGTTTTCCGGATAATCTCCCCAAATCCCTATGGGCTTATCGGACGACGACTCGCAATTCCACCCAGGTGACCCCGTATTCCCTGGTGTACGGAACTGATGTCGTCCTGCCCATCGAGATTCAGTTTCCCTCATTGAGCACAGTGGTCTACGACTAGCAAGCGCCAGATAGAGTTGCCGAAATCCATCTAGCTGAATTAGAAGTGTTGGACGAGAATAGGCTTTGTGCTTTGCACAACCCAGAAAGGCATCAGAGCAGGATGGCTCAAGCTTTCAACAAGAAGTTTCACCTCCACTCCTTCCTGCAAGGCGATTTGGTCTTGTCCCTCAGGGCTCCAATGATCCCTAGCCGGAAACCACCCAAGTTGGAGCCCAAATGTAAAGGACCTTTCATTGTTCCTAAGGTGTGCCCCAATGGAGAATACTCCCTTGTGACCATGGATGGTGAGTGTATAACTCCTTCCACCAATGCCAAGTTCCTCAAGCAATACTTCGCTTGAGCCCTCTGGTCCTGCATGACCTTAAACTGCCTTTAGTCCCGCATGACCCTAAACCTCCTCCAGTCATGAACGACCTTAAACCGCCTCCAGTCCCACATGAACCTAAACTGCCTCAGGTCTCGCATGACCCTAAACTACCTCCGGTCCTTCCTGACCTTAAACTGCACGATCATCCAGCATGATGTTAAAATGCCAGCAGGTTCGGACATCCTGACCGAGTCCCAGCCTTAGTCCCCTTGGCTTATCCCAGGTTCTTACCTGGATTGTACGGTGTGGTGTGGGGTTATGTACTCAATCACATCGGGTTAGGCTCCACACCGTATACCGCCCTTATTTGAGGTGTCCTCCTCCTCTTCCCATACTTAATGCAAGGAGTTAAACTACAAGCCAGTCAGGCCTCCCTGACCGAGGCCCAGACTCGAGCCCTTGGCCCAAGATCTTTCCTGTGGGATTGTATGGTGTGGTGTGGAATTATGTCCTCATTCACATAGGGTTACTCGACGTTCCATACACATTCCCGGATGAAATGCATTTCATAATCCTACATGACTTTAAAATGTTTTTCTAGAAATACGTATGGATTGATTCGCATATTTATGGGATACATAGGACCACTTAAATGCCTAGGTTTTAGGTCTAGCCTCGTCTCTTAAGAGATCTCATGATCTCCCGGTGACCTCAGACTTTTGGCATGTCCCTCTCCACAAGGAGGATATATAGGTGTTGTACAGGTTTTTTGGCGCCATTCCCCCTTCTCCTGGGAATCCGCCATCTTTTGGCCACTCTCAAATTGAGCCCCTCGAGACTTTTCAGTAGTCTGGTATTGTGTTAAGAGTACTCTGTTCTAGAACCTGGAGTGTCAGATTCCACTGAGGCAAGTTTTTTCCACTTTTCAAGCTTCATCCTCCCCTTCATTCGAGTCCCCATTATCTTTCATGCCCGAAGGGACCCCCAAGAACGACCTGGATACAATGCCTATGGGCTCCCCTACCGTTATTGGCCAACTCCCCTAAGGGTTTCAGATACCAAATTGATACAAATCCAACATTGTGAATAGGGTCAGCGGGCGATGCTCATTTGTTTGTCCCCAATTCAGGCAAACGTATCCCACAGGAAAGAGCTTGGCAAACGTATCCCACATTGCGAACATGGTCAGCGGTCCATGCCACCCTCCAAAAACTATGTATGGCTTGATTCCCATCCTTATGGGATATGTAGGAGTGACCAGGTACCTCCCCATGGGCCCAACCTAATGTTTGTGTTCAGTCCCTTGACCGGAACACTTCCCCAGGGAACACATGGTAAGTAGGGCTTATGTCCTCATTCACATCAGGTTTCGTGACCGCCTTCTCATGTGTCTCCTGCTCTCCGTACCCCTTTCTCCCAGTTCTAAGACCTTAAACTACGATTTTTTCTAGAACTACATGTGGATTGATTCCCATCTTTATGGGATACTTAGGAACTCCCTGACATTTCGTCTTGGGTCCATCCTCAGGAATCACAAGTCTATTCCACCCCCACTATCGACCCTTTGGCCTAACTTCTCGGGGAGTTGTGTAACAGCAGCATTAGCCCCGAATATGTTCGGGATGCCCCATAGTGATGTTGGGAAGTGAATGTTCCCTCACCCGAGAGGTCCTATCTAAAAGTAGGGATGATCCATGATCAGATTAATATGCCTGCCTAATGTGCCTCCACCATGGTGGCATAATTTTGGGAGTGTTGGATTCCATGAGAACAAACCACCACTTCACTTTCCACACTTTGCGTGCACCTTTATTCAGATCCTCATCCTCTTTCGCATTTGATGTGACCCCCTAATAGTATGGATTCTCGACCAATGGTCCGCCTGCTATCCTAGGCCAATATTCCGGAAGACTGGTCATGTTTGGAGGGACCCCCTAACGATATGGATTCTTGACCTATGGTTCACCTGCAGTCCTGGGCTAATGTTCCAGAAGACTGATCGGCGATATTTGAGTTAGGCCCCATGTTGCAAACATGGTCAGCGGTCAACCCTCATTTTTTGTCCCCATTTCAGGCTAATGCGATATGGATGCTACGTTTCCGCCATAGTTAACATCTATCTTCCATCATCATGCCCCTCCTATAGTGTTCTGAATTTAGGTAACGTGATTCAACTTTTTCATATCCTTATATTTGAATTGATTCTAATGCCCCTAGAATTGACCTGTTCGTGCGCTAGAGTACATTGAGAAGAAGATACATTAATCAGTTCTTAGGTCCCCTTACTTTGGATGGGCCTCCCTCTCCTCATCGAAAATCCGGGTTCGATTTCGAATGCCCGAAGCTTGGTTGACGCTCCCACGGTCGAATGAAATGATAATACAAGCATCATTTGTTTCTCACATAGGGTATGTACCGCATGAGAAAAGAGATGAATTGTTATTTATTTCGGTATTATGGACGAGAATATTAAACCAAAGGTATAGATGAATGGATTTCTCTATACATTGGAAACAAAAAGTTCATGAGCTGGCCAAAACAGGGCCCTTAAGGGTTAGCTTCTCAGAGAGATCTTTCCAACACCACTAACCTTTTGTTGGTGGCCTCTAGGGCTGCTTCCTACCCCTTAAAGACTCTCTCTTCATCAGCAGCCGCAGAGCGCAGTTCGCCAACCTTAGCTTGTGCCCGTGCTTGTTCAGTTTGAAGCACAGTCATATGGTGACTCGCCTCCATCAGTAGTTCTTGGGCATCAACCAGCTGGGTCGTCAGTTTCTCCATAAGCTCAGATCATGTTGCAATGAAGGCCTCCTTCTCTTTCACCTGCTCTTTGAGGCATCGTACTTTCTTCTCCGCCCTCAGGAATGCTTGGGTGCTCATCGATTCTTCCCGACACTGGGAAACATCGGTGTGTCGGCTGCTCTCACGTATCTTCTTAGTCATGTAATCACGGACCGTCGGATGAAGGTGTTGAGTGTCAGACCCTCCGGCACACAGAGAATGCAGCTAGTTTTGGAGTGATCCCATCCACCTCAGCCAATCCGTCTGAGGCTGCCTGAGAAATGCTGGATGCACTTCCAACCTTTGCGCCATGTCATCCATCTCTCCTCGACGGCTTCTGAATCTGAATCATCTATTTCTTCGGGATCGACGGGCCAATATATAGGGAATACAGCCAGTAGGTCAGTAGTGGGATCTTCCTTAGTGATGCCTTCTTGAGGAATAGGATCCTCGGTGTCTGGGTGACCTTCCTCTCTTGCCCCGACAGCGTAGGTGCCTTCTTCAGCTTTCAGCCTCACTCCAATGATAGCACCAATGATGTCTGCTACCCCCTAATCACCAATTTCTGGGGCTGACTCAGTTTGGGAAGTATGTTCTGGAGGAGGTGGTATGTCCGCCACTAATTCCCACACAGATGGCCTGGGATCGGCAGCCCGACGAGCCTCCAATTCCAAAATCACTATACATGGAGCATCCTGATTAGTAGAGTTCTCCAACAGTAAGCACCAGTAGCGAAGCAAGGGACTTACAGGGCATCAGCCATCAGTGTTCTGTCCGCTATAGGAGCTATTGTGGTAGGAGACCCCTCAGTGCTTGTCAGTTTGATAATGGGGGTCGGAGCCCCACCCTGTCCCACCGGCACCTCATCTCCATCTTCTATTGGGATTGCCTAATCAGATCCTAGATGGTCCTGAGTGAGATAGAGAAATGTATTAGAGATTGAGAAAAGAATGGATAAATAATTAGGATAAATAAGGATAGAGACAGACCTCGAGCAGCTCGGTTAAGTCTATGTCGGAGCCGATGATCTTGCCACTCTCCTGCATGCTCCTTTGACGGGACTGTAGAGACCCAAAGCTTGACGTACATGGAAATTACATTACTTTTTCGGAATAAATAATACATAACAAGTACAGACACACAAGGACCGTAATATGTTAGTGTCTTTGGAAACTCAGAATTTAATATTCTAATCGTGGTGAAAGATCTTCAATATCTCCCACCAATATCTTCCCCTTTTTTTTCTTATCTAAAACCATTCTTTAAATCCTGGGGAAAATAAAACATATAAAGGGTGAGCTCAAATACTCATTAAGGGTAAGAATATAGAACATAAAACAATCCATAAACATTTAAATGGAAAAAACTTGAACATAAAACCTAAACATCAATATCAGGAGCAATGACATAAATCTTGGAAGTACACAAGGAATAGATCATAAAGTAACATAAATCATGATAAAATAGCATGGGAATAAAACATGTAATTGTGGAAAACCATTAATCACTTGATATAATTTCCATAGTAGCCAAGGAATTGCTTCCAAGGCCATCTTAGTGGACAAAGTCCCTTTCTGAATCGAGTTCACTCATTGTTCCAGTCCTGTATCACGAAACCAGATAAATTTACCGTTCTAGACATGTCTATCTCATGAGATATAAATCATTACCCAATGCATTGGTGGGAGATATAGGAACCACCCATCTCATAATGAAATCATTCTTACTTATTCCACAAAATAAACTTGAAACATTCATCATAACCCAAAGAATAAAATGGGTTTCATAAACATCATCCCATTATCACATAATCCATATAAAACAAATAGATATTTCATCATAAGAAAAGTTAATCCATGTAAATCATAGAGACATTTTACCTGAAACATACACATATGAAATAATTTAATTTTAGATGTAAAATGGTTTAGATAAAACATTTGAAATGAATTCTTGAGGAAAATATCCTCTCTTCTTCAAAATCAATTTCTTTTCACAAAACGTCATGAAATTGTTAAAAGAAATATTTTTTTTTGAAAATATCCATGACATATTTAGGAAGAAGATTCATTAAAATAAGGTTTTATAAAACTGTAAAAATATTTTCATGTCGTATAAGTTAAAAAAACATTCTTCTCATATTTTTTCCAGAAAATACAAAAAGTACCTCATAACGTAAACAAAAGAAAGATTCCTTACATACCGTATAGTAAAATTAAATAATGGGTATAATGGACTTTAAACATACATGAAACCATTTTTAGAAAATAGGAACATGGATGACAGTGAATACGTATGAATAAACAATCACGGATAAAAATGATATTGGAAAAGTTATCCCTTACCTTAGGTCTGATATGCTTCCTACGTATCTGAACCTCCTATATAATGATTTAAATAATTTCATTGACTTATTACAGAATCATATTCATTGTTATGATGTCATAAATGGTTCACTTATGACTTTATATTACGCTTTCTTTTGTAAATTCCATGTTAAAGAAGCATTTTGGGTAAGATCGTTTTATTTATCGTACGTGTTTGGACTTTTTGTTCATGATATTATTACTTATATCCTGATTTACTTAATTCCAGAATGTAAAAAATGATTTATATATAATATATTTTCATTATATACATATATATATGATAGATCGATAAGTGAAATGAAATACACCGTTCATTGAGACGGTAGGCCGTACGTACGCATGAATGCTGTTTTCGTTTCCTTATTGAATTGAATGGGATTAAGTAGATGACATACATATATATATACATAAATCAAGTATCATTATTATGTCATATATTTCATGATTACTTTTTATATATACTTTATAATCATTCATGAATGGTTAACATGGAGAATGAATCTTTTCGCGTGGTAGAGACGGTAGTCCGTACGTACGCACGAGCGATGATACCGTTCCCATGATCGTGGAATTGTAATAAAGTGCATGTATAATATTTCATAATCATTACAACATTACAATAATCATATATTGTTATTTATTTACACCATTATACCCATCCAAGTAAGGTGGTGGTCTAATACAGATTACACCACGACGTGGAGACGGTATTCCGTACGTATGCACGCGCGGTGATTTTGTTTTCCGTAGGATGGATAGAAGGTAAAATTGTGTTGTTTCATATTTATAATAACATATCAGTATTTAATTAATACTGATGTTATTACTTTATAATGATCCAACTAAATAAGAAGAAGTTGAAGAATAAAGAAACATGAGAGAATCAGAAGAAGAGATTAACTCTTCTTCAACGCACCTCCTTTAAACTTCCTCTTATGGAAGCAGAGTTGGTCTTTTGAGAAGACCAGAACCTCCAGAATGTTGATAGGTATGTGGAGAAGAGAAAGTGGAAGGGTTTTTTCGAGATTCAATGCTCAAAAGGGTGTGAATAGAAGAGGGAAGGGGTGCACTTTTTATATGGGAGGAGAGGGGCACCTTTGAAAAAACTAAAAATATTATTTTATAATAAAGTCATATTTGGTTTATAATAGCTTAAAATTGATTTATTTAGAAGTTAATGTGGGGATGGGTCGAAATCCTCTTTACCAATAGATTTTAGAAATGTTTAGGTTACAATTTTAACCTTATCATTTAGATTTAACTCTATGTTAAATAATTTAACTTTTACCGTTTCTTCTTGTTTTCTTACACTATATGGTTAATAAACATACAATAACAAGACGAAAGAACCCCAAGTGGTTCATTATTAATATATATATCATTATCTAAGTCATTTTTCAGAACAATAGATTTTTTGGAATAACATAACAATTAATAATATAATATTTGTTTTAAAAACTATTTTATGTCAATTTTGACACTATTTGGTAATTGATTTTTGTGAAAATCATAACAGAATTATTAGTTCTAGAAAAGTTAATTAAATAAATAATAACATGTCATATTAACCTATAAAATTATTTTAATTCATAAAAAGTCTCAAATTACATTTATTTGGGTATTTATAACATCAATTATGTAAATATTTCATTAATAAGATTATTACTGCATCAACATTGTGTCATAAATAAATTGAATTATTTAATGTCTAAAAATTATAAATAAAATACCATTATGTAGGAAATATTTTTATCTTTCTAATAAATATTTATAGTCTAATTTATATTATGTATAACTCTATATTAAAAAGGTTTTAGTTATTAAACTTTGATTTTAAGTATTTTAACTATTCTTTAAATAAAATAATATTAAATGTCCAAATCTAATCCATGTGGGCCTAAATAGTCATATTTTATTCCTAAGGTTGTTTTTGGTCGAATTACACTTATCCAATAGAATTAGAACATGTTTTACGGTAATGATAATATCATTTTTACCCTTATTTGCTCTATTTACTTTTAACCGTGGTAAATAAAAGTAAAAAGTTACTATTCACGAAAAATTATTTTCATCACATTGAACCAAATTTTAGTCCTTGATATTTACCATGTCTCTAGGATTTTCTTAATTCCACTCACAGAAGCAGTAAAATTAAGTTTTATGTGAATTTCCAAATTCTCCTAGGAGGTGGGTAAAAGACGGTGAAAAGTTCAATAAAATTTTTATTTATCTAAGATTACTATAAAATGACTCCAATGAATTACATTTAACTTATATAGGTATTATGTATCAATTTTGACCTAAAATAAATTTAAATAAAATAAATAATTATTTAAATAAAAATTTTGTTTTTAAATAGTAACCTAGTGTTTTCAGTATTCATCAAAAATTGAAAGTTTTCAGAAAAATACCAAAAATTCACCCTAGGATAATTTCGATATTCCAAATCCAAAAATGAATTCCATTTCGAAAGATAAAATTTATAAAATTTTAAAAAGTGTGTATTACTATTCATAACGGCTAGTTTATATAACATATCGTTGTTTAGTGAAACTCGGTATTGCGTACAACACACGCTATCATGGAAGGTCGTGATAGTGTGTAATGAAAGCCAAGTCAGGGATGCGTGTAGTGCAAGATACTTTTTTTGTAGCGTACAACACAAGACTTCAATGAAATTAAAAAGAATATTTTTCCTAAAATCTCGGGGTGTTACATTTACCCCCCTTAAAATGATTTTCGCCCTAGAAATTTTCCAGGGTTATAAATGGATTACTACTCAAAATATTCTTTAATAGAAACCCACATCGTTAAAAGGAATACCAAAACCAATCTTTAAAAACTAAAGTATGAAACATAACGGTTTCCCAAATTAACTAATCACTGGGTTTCCACATAGGAGAACATAGGTGAAAATATAGATATAGAAGAGAAATCTAACCATCATGTTCTGATGGAGAGTGGTAGAGAACATAGATATGCAAAATACAACAATCACAAAGCCATATATTTGTGATGATCTAAGGTACCATGAGATTCATCGGATATAACGGCACTAGGGGAACATTTTTGGTTTTCAAGATCATTTCCCTAAAGTTGAAGAAATTGGAATTAGAAGAAATACATTCTTGATTTTGGTACAGTCTCACCGTTGGTCATTCCTTGGACAATTTCCACTTTATCTCTTAAAGAAATGAAGTTGAATTTTTCATTCGTTAAGTGTTAGCAGATCATGTGATAGAGTGATGGGTCATTCCATCTGTCTCAAACAAAAGGTTAGAAAAAGTTATCAAAAATACATAACTCCATATATAGTGAGATTAATCATATATGGTTCCTAAAATAGACTTATACTTCATATATCATACTGCTTAATATAATAAAACTGGTCTCTACTAAATAGGGACTTCCTGTAGGCTAGTGGTAGGGGATAAAGGCCTATCGCACTTCAGTTGTGGGTTCGATTCCCACAGCCTTGTCCGACGCGGCGGGTTGTCTCCCATCCTGCAGGTTGTCCTTTTTCTAATACTACATTATTATAACATTCCATCAATAATATCAAAAAATTTCTACCCTTAAACAATACTAACTTATGTCCAACATAATCCATTCCAATCTTAAGGCTTATCCAAAATATTGTTGTCCAATCTCATATTATAGTGAAAATGACTACCAGAGAGTTCATATAACAAAGCATGTTAATACCATCGTTGATCCCCGTATATCATAACATATTTCTTTTTGGTCACATTCCAAACATTCTAAGGCCTTAATCATGTATTCTCTTGAAAAATTAATACCCATTGAACCTTAGTGAAAACATGAGTGTTGTCAAAAGTTAACTCCTTCCACATACCAAAATCCAAAAATTCTACATACTCAAACCATGATATCACTTAGTCCTTATAACAATCATGAGCACATGAATACTATCAAACATATTATATCATTTTTGTCCATTCATTATGTGCATATCATCTTCTTTCCAAAAATATCTGAATAACCTTTCATGGTTACCAGAACTATTCAACATATACTTTAAAATACTTTAGGAAAAACAATAGTGTAACAATCCCTAGATGTTTCTTTATTCCATAGTACCATTAAATTACCTATACAACATAATTCTTGATAAATATACAATCATTCCACTACCTTCTTAAATCATTGACCAAGCTTCAACACTTCTTTCATCTCATATATCATTTGTAGTCTCCTCATCATCAGCCACATAAATACTACCCATATGACCATGCTGATTCTCTTCATGTGATTTTCCCTTAGGGCATTGGTTTTCATAATGCCCATACATTCCACATTTAAAATATCTAATCATTGTTTATGTCATAGAAATACCATTATCCTTATCCATGGTGTTAACTGAACCTTTTCCTTTGCACTTACTGTATTTGTGTCCTTCTTTTCCGCACCTAAAAAATCTTCCAGTTCCTTTGAAACATTCTCCTTGATGCCTCTTCCCACATGATTTACATGATAGAAATTGAACTTTACTTCCTCTATGATCATCATGAAACTCCATCTTTCTCTTATTATTTGAGTCAAGAAACTTACCAAATTTGAGATTATTGATCATATTACAGGATTGCTGATTAGGCATAATAACAATATGTGGACCTTGAAATCCAATTTTATTCAGTTTCTCATGAAGAATATCATTCCATTGTCCATCGTATCCTCTATTGTCGTGAATATTCCCATTCCCAGCCATTTTCTAAAACCCAAAAAAATAGTGTGAGAGGCCAAAATCATAATCAAGGGGGATTACCTTCAATATCTAACATCTTAGGTTAAATTATATGATCATTAACATAATTCTAGGACTATAACCTATACTTATACTTAACCTTAGGGACATCCCTAGACATACCTTAGAAGTATATCTAGGGATCTCACTAAAGTTCTCGTATCCTAGTTTCCAAAGGTTGACTAAACCTTTGCTCTGATACCAACTGTAGAGACCCAAAGCATGACGTACATGGGCATTACATTACTTTTGAGGAATACTTAATACATAACAAACACAGAACCACAAGGACCGTAATAGTTTAGTGTCTTTGGAAACTCAGAATTTAATCTTCTAATCATGGTGAAAGATCTTCAACATCTCCCATAAATATCTTCCCCAATTGTTTTCTTACCTAAAACATTTCTTTAAATCCTAGGGAAAAGAAAACATATAAAGGGTGAGCTCAAATGCTCATTAAGGGTATGTATAGAGAACATAAAACAATCCATAAACTTTTAAATGAAAAAAACATGAACATAAAATCTAAACATCAAAATCATGAGCAACAACACAAATCTTGGAAGTACACAAGGCATACATCATAAAGGAACATCAATCGTGATAAAATAGCATGGAAATAAAACATGTAATTTTGGAAAACCATTAATCACTTGATATGATTTCCATAGTATCCAAGGCATTTCTTTCAAGGCCATCTTAGTGGACAAAGTCCCTTTATGAATCAATTTCACTCCTCATTCCAGTCCTATATCACTGAACCGGATTAACTTACCGTTCCAGCCATGTCTATCACATGAGATATAAATCTTTACCCAATGAATTGGAGGGAGATATAGGTCCCACCCATCTCATAATGAAACCATTCTTACTTGTGCAACAAAATAAACTTGAAACATTCATCATAACCCAAAGAATAAAATGGGTTTCATAAACATCATCCCATCATCACATAATCCATATAAAACAAATGGATATTTCATCATAAGAAAATTGAAACCATGTAAATCATAGAGACATTATACTTGAAACAAACACATATGAAATAATGTCATCTTAGATGGAAAATTGTTTTGATAAAACATTTGAAATGACTTCTTGAGGAAAATATCCTTTCTTCTTCAAAATAAATTTCTTTTCACAAAACGTCATGAAATTTTTAAAATAAAGAGATTTTGTTTAAAATATTCATGAAATATTTTGGAGGAAGCTTCAAGAAAATAAGTATTTATAAAACCATAAAAATCTTTTCAGGCCATATAAGTTAAAAAACATTCTTCTCGTACTTTTTCCGAAAAAGTCAAAAAGAACCTCGTAACGTAAACAAATAAAATATTCCTTACATACCATGTAGAAAAGTCAAAAATGGGTAAAAAGGACTTTAAACATACATGAAACCATTTTTGGAAAATAGAAACATGGATGATAAATATAACCCCAGTGATTACGTACGAATAAACAATCTCGGATAAAAACAAGATTGGAAATGTCATCCCTTACCTTAGGTCAGATATGCTTCGTAGGTATCCGAGCCTCCTGTATAATGATTTACATAATTTCATTGACTTATTAAAGAATAATATTTATTGTTATTATGTCATTAATGGTTCACTTATGACTTTATATTACCTGTTCTTTTGTAAATTCCATGTTAAAGTAGCATTTTGGGTAAAATTGTTTTATTTTTCATACGTGTTTGGACTTGTTGTTCTTGATATTATTAATTATATCCTGATTTACATAATTACAGAATGTAAAAAATGATTTATATATAATATATATTCATTATATACATATATATATGATATATCGATAAATGGAATGAAATACACCGTTCATGGAGACGGTTGGTCGTACATACGCAAGAATGCTATTTTTGTTTCCTTATTGAATTGAATGGGATTAAGTAGATGACATAAATATATATATCCAGTATCATTATTATGTCATATATTTCATGATTACTTATTATATATACTTTATAATAATTCATGAATGGTTAACATGGAGAATGAATCTCATCGCGTCGTGGAGACGGTAGTCCGTACGTACGCACGAGCGATAATACCATTACCATGATCATGGAATTGTATTTAAGTGTATGTATAATATTTCATAATCAATATCACATTTAAATAATCATATATAGTTATTTATTTACACCATTATACCCATCCAAGTAAGGTGGTGGTCGAAAACAGATTACACCACGGCATGGAGACGGTATTCCGTACGTACACACGCGCGGTGATTTCATTTTCCGTAGGATGGATATAAGGTAAAATAGGATTGTTTAAAATATATAATAACATATAAGTATTTAATTAATACTTATGTTATTACTTTATAATGAGACAACTAAATATGAAGAATTTGAAGAAGAAAGAAACATGAGAGAATCGGAAGAAGATATTACCTCTTCTTCGACACACCTTCATTAAGCTTCCTCTTATGGAAGTAGAGTTGGACTTTTGAGAAGAAAAAAACCTCCAGAATTTTTCTAGGGGGTTGGAGAAGATAAATGGGCAGGGTTTGTCCGAGCTTAAAGGCTCAAAAGTGTGTGAAGAGAAGGGGGAAGGGGTTCTCTTTATATAAGGGAGGAGAGGGGCACCTTTGGAAAAACTTAAAATATTATTTTATAATAAAGTCATATTTGGTTCATAACAGCTCAAAATTGATTTATTTCGAAGCTAAAGTGGGGATGGATCGAAATAATCTCAACCAATAGATTTTAGACAAGTTTAGGTTACAATTTTAACCTTATCATTTATATTTAACTCTATGTTAAATAATTTAACTTTTACCGTGTCTTCTTCTTTTCTTACACTATATAGTTAATAAACATACAATAACAAGCCAAACGAACCCCAAGTGGTTAATTATTAATATATATATCCTTATCTAAGTCATTTGGCTGAACCGTATATTTTTAGGAATAAAATAACAATTAATAATATAATATTTGTTTTAAAAACTATTTTATGTCAATTTTGACACTATTTGGTAATTGATTTTTGTGAAACTCATAACAGAATGATTAGTTAGAACAAGGTTAATTAAATCAATACTAACATGTCATAGTAACCTATAAAATTAGTGTAATTCATAAAAAGTCTCAAATTACATTTAATTGGGTATTTATAACATTAATTATGTCAATATTTCATTAATAAGATAATTACGGCAACATCATTGTGTCATAAATAAATTAAATTATTTAATGTCTAAAAATTATAAATAAACTACCATTGTGTAGTAAATATTTTTATATTTCTAATGAATATTTATAGTTGAATTTATCTTATGTATAAACCTATATTAAAAATGGTTTAGTTATTAAACTTTGATTTTAACTATTTTAACTATTCTTTAAATAAAATAATATTAAATGTCCAAAACAAATCCAAGTGGGCATAAATGGTCACTTTTTATTCCTAAGGTTGTTTCTGGTCGAATTATAGTTATCCAATAGAATTAGTACATGTGTTAGGGTAATAATAATATCATTTTTACCCTTAATTACCCTATTTACTTTTAGCCGTGGTAAATAAAAGTAAAAAGTTACTATTCCCCAAAAATTATTTTCATCTCATTGAACCACATTTTAGTCCTTAATATTAACCATGTCTCCCTAATTTTCTAAATTCTACTCACAGAAGTGGTAACATTAAGTTTTATTTCAATTTCCAAATTCTCCTAGGAGGTTGGTAAAAGATGGTGAAAAATTCAATAAAATTTTTATATATCTAAAATTATTATAAAATGACTCCAATGAATTAAATTTAATTTATATAGGTATTATATATCAATTTTGACCTAAAATAAATTTAAATAAAATAAATAATTATTTAAATAAAAATTCGGTTTTAAAATAGTAACATAGTGTTTTCCCTATTCATCAAAAAATTGAATGTTTTCAGAAAAATACCAAAAATTCACCTGAGGCTAATTTCAATATTCCAAATCCAAAAATTAATTCCATTTCGAAAGATAAAATTTATTAAATGTTAAAAAGTGGGTATTACTATTCATAATGGCTAGTTCATATAACATATCGTTGTTTAGTGAAACTCGGTATTGCGTACAACACACGCTATCGTGGAAGGTCGTGATTGCGTATAATTCAATCCAAGTCAGGGATTCATATAGTGAAAAATCCTTTTGGTGTAGTGTACAACACAAGACATCAATAAAATTAAAAAGAATATTTTTCATAAAATCTCGGGGTGTTACATTCTACCCCCCTTAAAATGAATTTCGCCCTCGAAATTCGCCGGGGTTATAAATGGTTTACTACACGAAAGTTTTCTTAATAGAAACCCACATCATAAAATTTAATACCAAAACCAATCTTTAAAAAATAAAGTAAGAAACGTAAAGGTTACCCAAATTAACTAATCACTAGGTTTCCACATAGGAGAACATAGGTGAAAATATGGATATGGAAGAGAAATCTAACCATCATGTTCTGATGGAGAGTGGTAGAAAACATGGCTATGAAAAATCTAATAATCACAAAGCAATATATTTGTGATGATCTAAGATACCATCTGATTCATCGGATATAAGGGCACTACGACAACATTTTTGGTTTTCAAGATCATTTCCCTAAAGTTTAAGAAATTAGAATTAGAAGAAATACTTTCTTGATTTTGGTACAGTCTCACCATTGATCATTCCTTGGACAATTTCCACTTCGTCTCTTAAACAAATGAAGTTGAATTTGTCATTTGTGAAGTGTTAGAAGATCTTTTGATAGAATGATGGGTCATTCCATCTATCTCAAACAAAAGGTTAGAAAAAAGATATCAAAAATACATAAGTCCATCTATAGTGAGATTAACGATATATGGTTCTTAAAATGGACTTATACTTCATATATCATACTGCTTAATATAATAAAACTGGTTTCACCAAAACATGGACTTCCTGTAGGCCAGTGGTAGGCAATAAAGTCCTCTCGCACTTCAGTTGTGGTTTTGATTCCCATGGCCTTGTCCGATGCGACAGGTTGTTTCCCATCCTGAAGGTTGTACTTTTTCTAAAACGACATTATTATAACTTTCCATCAATAATAACGAAAATGTTCTAGCCTTAAACAATACTAACTTATGTCCAACATAATACATTCCAAACTTTAGGCTTATCCAAAATACTTTTGTCCAATCTCATATTATAGTGAAAACGATTACTAGAGAGTTCATATAACAAGCATGTTAATACCATCGTTGATCCCCATATATCATAATATATGTCTTGTTGGTCACATTTCGAACATTCAAAGGCCATAATCATGTATTCTATTGAAAAATGAATACCCATTGAACCTTAGTGGAAACATGAGTGCTGTCAAAAATTAATTCTTTCAATATACCAAAAACCCAAAATTCTTTATACTCAAACCATGATATCACTTAGTCCTTATGACAATCATGAGCTCATGAATACTATAAAACATATTATTTCCTCCTTATCCATTTGTTATGTGCATATCATCTTCTTTCTAAAAATATCTGAATAACCTTTCATTGTTACCAGTACCATTCAACATTATCTTTCAAATACTTTAGGAAAAACAATAGTGTAACAATCCCTAGATGTTTCTTTATTCCATAGTACCATTTAATTACCTATACATTATAACTGTTGATAAACATAAAATCATTACACTACCTTCTTAAACCATTGACCAAGCTTCAACACTTCTTTTATCTCATATATCATTTGTAGTCTCCTCATCATCATCCACATAAATACTACCCATATGACCATGCTGATTATCTTCATGAGATTTTACCTTAGGGAATTGGTTTCCATAATTCCCATACATTACACATTTAAAACATCTAATCATTGTTTATTTCGTAGCAATACCATTATCATTATCTATGGTGTTAACTGAACCTTTTCCTTTGCACTTACTGGATTTGTGTCATTATTTTCTTCACCCAAAGCATCTTCAAGGTCCTTTGAAACATTCTCCTTGATGCCTCTTCCCACATGATTTACATGATAGAAATTGAACTTTCCTTCCTCTGTAGCATGCACTGTTCGGTACTGTAGCAGCCCGACTATTCACTTGATTTGGGCTTTCGGGCCCCCGGTTTGGGGCTACGGGTCTCAGGGCCTTCTGGCCATCAATGTCCTTCGGGCCATAGTGCCTTTGGGTCATTGAAGACCATGAAGTAGCCCAATTCACATATATCAGGCCCTAGATGAGGATCAGAGCACCAGTAGTAGTCACTAGAAGCAGAGCTAACCGGATTGGAAGAATGAGAGGGTATGGCAACCGCAATCGGGACCAGGCACTATGAATCTTTGTATGGGGAAATACTAGCGGATCACAAATGCAGGTGGGGAGCTAAAGGCAATCAATGATGCAGAAGCTGGGGAGGGGTAGTTCCAGTGGGCTAGGCCTACGGGTCATGTATTGGGCATTGTATGCCTCTGAGCCTTTGGTTCATGTATTACGGGTCATATCGGGCCTTGTGCCTTGGGCCTACGGGTCATGTATGGGTTCCCCTTCAACCCTTAAAAGGGGGATTTTCTATAATAAAAAAACAAAATAAGGCCTTCGGGCCATTCAAGCCAGCAGATTACACGTCAGCATGGGGGTTCGTGATCTTTCCACCCAAGTGTTCATTGGGGAAGGAACTCGTCATATTGATAGCCCTCTAGTGGGATACCTCTGATGCAGTGGACGTCCCAGAGGCTAATTCCAACTTCCCCATGGTGAAGATGGAATGTGTTGGTGTCAGGGGACCATCAAGTGAATAGCTCCGGCCCAATCTTAGGTTGGTGGTAGAAATGGAACTGTGACATCCACACCACCTCGAACAGACCAATGTGCCGCAGCTCAGCCCCAAATTGGCCACACGTATGGCGAACCTAGTACGCCCAAGCCCACTCACTGGTGAGGTTGCCTCCGGACCGCAAATCCCAATCTTGCTGCCAGCCCTTAGTATCTTATGTGATGCTCTAACAGAACGTGATTGTATAGAGGGCTGGGGAACTCTCCGCAACAGGATCACCCCCAGCAGTGGTCCTAGTCCATGGGTTCAGGACATATACATCCATATGCCTGGTTTCTCTAGAAAGACAACCATTGATGGTGATATTTTATTGGGGAAGGTCATCCTAATGGGTCACCCATGACCGCGACGTGTCTACCTCGAAGCCCGACAGCAGAACCTCCTCCAAAATGCCAAAGTTCCAAAGCGGAAGGTTTTTGGTCAAAGGTTACTCCTTCTAGTTGGGGGTCAGAAGATTGAACAGAGTGTGGTTATTTGAGACAACCACCCTGGCACCATAAACCTCCTCGTTCGCCGCCATTACAGCTCTGTGAGCGGTGTCTTCCCCCTCATCTACTTGGTTTGCAGCCATCTTCGCCAAGTGATTCGGAAGTGTTGCGAGGAATCTGGATGTGTTGCGTGTAATCTGGATGTGTTGTGAAAAATTTGGAAGTTGGGTGAAAAATCTGAGAAGTCGGTGTGGAAAATTCTAGGTTTTCATGTAAATACTGCCAAAACTCAGAGAAATTTCACGCTTCCAAAGTGTGTTTTACACGCAGGCGCAAATGCAATTTCGTGCATGAGAGCTCTGGGCCTATCGTGTGATAAAGTTGAGTCCGGAGCATGGGACCCATTGCCTATTTTATAGGCAAAGCCGAGGTTCCGCGCCGCGTGGAAATCCCATTCCGTGCCAGCCGGCGTTTTGCGCGCCACACCATTTTTTGCGCGCATGGGCCCACGATGCCCAACACTTCGGCATTTTGGTGTTTCCATCGGAATCCAATCATTGTGACCCCTCGCCAATCCAATTAGGTTGGGGGAATTTGTAGACACCAAAAAGTTCGTAATTAATGAAGGAAGTTTAGAGGTGACAAATCGAAGTCATATTCATACCCAGAGGCTCAGTCTAGGGGACCCGGAAGTGTTGCGCGAAAAAAGGGGAATGCGCCCGGAAAAAAGTGTGCCGTGTGGAAGGGGTCAAGATTTCGTGTAGGGCCCCCAGTGAAGGCGTGAAATATTTGTGCACCCGCCCCTGTGCGGTTAAAATTTCATGCCGCCATCTCTAGAGAAAAATTTTTGTGCACCACCCTGAATTCCACGTCGTCAGATGCCTATAAATAGAAGGACACCCCTTCCATTTTTGGGTTGCGTAATTTGAATCAGCTATCATGTACGAAATCAGACTTCCGTGCACACAAGATGGCCTTCAGGTAGTGATCCTTTTCATGCCACCTCGCCTCGGGATCCTCCTTTTCATGCAAACCCTCTGGCTTAAATTGAATTCCAAACCCTTCACGGTTCTTCCCTTGCACGAGATTTCTCTTATTGTGCACAAAACGGTCCAATCGCGCGCAATCCCTTTCGTTGGGTGCGACCTTACAATTGAGTGCGGCCTTTTCCACTAGTCGTGCACAAGCCCTCTTCCCCGATTAAGCGTCATCCCGATGTTTTGCGCGTCAACCATTTCTCTACGCGCAATTCCTGGGACCCCTTACCTTGGTGCTCCCCGGGTGCCTCCCTGCGTAGGCGCCTGATGTCCTCCTTCTGTATGCCTCGGGCACACACATCGGGCATACACACCATGCGATGTTTTCCCGTACGAACTTCCAGGCTCGTACGAAGTAACCTCAAGGTCCCTTGGGTGGTTTTTTCCCATTCTGTTTCTTTTCCTCGTGTTTCTTCGCATAGGCACGCTAACAGCTATTTCTTCTTTGAATAACCATGCTAACGTGGACCCCTCGATGGTTCGCTCTGCGACCCCCCTTCACAACAGCTTTTCCGATACCTTCCCTCCGACAAGGAGTAGAGGGTACCGGTCATGTAAGTCTTAGGGGTGCGGAGTGAACCCACCTCATCTGATCTGCATGACGTTAAACTGCCAAGAACCTTGTCCTCAACACATGACGTTAAACTATGACCCGGCCCCATGCATCCCACGGAGGGTCCCCCCGGCTTGGACATTCTTTACATCCACTGGTCTCCATGGGGATGGGATCACCCCTCATAGGGGATGATATCCTCCTTGTTGGAGCGATGTTTGTCCACAGGGGAAGGGCAACCTCCTTGGTGTAATCCTCTAGCCCCTCTTGCGGAAGGTAGCACCCATGCACCTCCGTACATCCCCGACTCCAGGGCCAGTGGGGAGCATGATGGGAAGTGGTACTCCTCCTTCCTTCGGTCCCAAATACCTCTCCATCTGTGCTTTGTCACCCTCGGGCCTCCATCCCAGAGTAAGTCCCGACACCACGGGCCGTTCAACGCGTAAGACTCTCTTCGCTTCCCATGGACGGACCCTTCGCGATGTGATCGTCAGGTCTCTGTCGTCTCTTGTTTCTCACAACGAGCATTAATCATGTGATCTTAGAGTGAGCACTGACCCTGACCCCCACCTACAGTGGACTATGGGGACTTTGATCCATGTCAAGGAATGGTATATAGGAAGCCTCCATGAGGTCCAAACCCACCACCTAGTCGTTCCGACCCCCTTCACGTCGATTCACCAACACTTTGTGGCCCTTCTGAGCGTAAGCCCCAAATGCCCCGGTCCCGCATGACGTTAAACTGAATTCCATCTCGCATGACGTTAAACTACATTTCGTCCCGCATGATGTTAAACTGCATCTCGTACTAGATGACGTTAAACTACATTCCGTCCCACATGATGTTTAACTATACACCCGAACTACGAAGACTTTGATCCATGTTAAGGCATGGAACGTAGGAAGCCACCACGAGGTTCAATCCCACCACCCGGTCGTTCCAACCTCTTCACGTCGGTTCACTGACCATTGTGGGCCGCCTCAGAGCGTAAGCCCCATCCATCAACCATATGGACCCCAGGTCCCTCTTCACGTCAATTCGCCACCCCCATATCCTTGGGTCATCTCAGAACATATGCCCCGAATGCCCCGTCCCGCACGACAATAAACTGTATTTCATCGAACTACACAGAATTTGATTCCCTGCCATGGGGATACATAGGAATCCTCCACGAGGTTCAATCCCAACACCCACGTCTCATCCTGACCTATCCCTCGAGCCTACGCTCCTCGGGAATCTCATTCCCTAACGCGAATGTCTTACTCCCTCTAATTCCCATCCATGCGTTCATTCTCACGGGTCGCCCATTCAGGTGTCCCACCGTATATTCCCGACCCACGTGGACTTTGATTCCCTGCCATGGGGATACGTAGGAAGCCTCAACGAGGTTCAAGCCCCTTCACTTCATCACCCATCCTGATTCTTAACTGGGACACCACATCTCGGTGGGATCATGCCATCTCATTCCACTCCACAGCATTCGGGAAGCCACCCACATGTCGGTCCCAACATCAGTGTTCCCTCCAGGGGGTTCTTCAATCTGATCCACTCTAGCCATTATTATGATCAGTCTAATCCATCTCCGCTAGATGTTAAACTCACGGCACACCTCATGTTAAACATGGGAAGCTGGAAAAAACCTCAGAGACATGCCTATGGCATACTATTCCGCGCATTTCATGTGGGATTCCTCAGGCTTCTACGCCCTCGAGAAGCCCTATAATAAGGGACATAATATAAATATTCCAATTCCCCAGTGTCAAGACATGCCAACGATGCCTCAGAATAACCACTCCCCTAACTAAAGGTTTCTTTCCAGACTAGACCCCTTGGAGCGTCTCGATGGAAGCAACGTAATTAACTGGTGTCCATGAAGATATGGCACTGGGAGGAGTTTCACGAACATGTCTTAAATCAATGAGGGAGACCCTGACTAGGTGAAAAGATCCTAGGAGGAATCAACGGAAGGAGGAAATGACATCGCATCATCTCGGTTTCGATCAAGGAGCAGACGTCCCTAAATAAGCAGTGAATGCCGCCCTCCTTTAGAAAGAAAGAATGAGGGGCAACGAGCAGCGCGTCCTCTGCGTGACGGATGCACGCGCCCCAGTGGAAAGCATCGGAAACAACATCAATAGTGGTTATTAAACATTAACCCTTATTATCAACATTTCACATCATGGAACACCATTACAATTTATCACTACCAACATTGTTCATCAATTTAATCACATGGAATAATATAAAAAAATCAATATTAAACCATTTTTCAATATATAAATCATACAACACATTAACTTATTAAGTTCAAGTCAAACATATCTTTACTATCATCGTCAATTAATTATTAACCACATTAATTAACTAATTACCCAAATCCAAATTTCTCATCAATTCCACATTTACAATATTTCATTAATTAATTCACTAATTAATCAATCCAATTTCACAATACCAGTATCCCATCAATTCCAATATCACAATATTCCATTAATTACTTCACCAATTAATTAATCTAATTTAAAAATCCCAATATTTAATTAATTAAAAAAATTAATTAATTCATTTTAAGAGATTAAATTACTAAACATTCAACAGAAATTCTAAAACAATATACATGTAATTTAAATTAAGACATTGGGATTTGAATAATATACCAACTACCTCAATATTGATGGTGTAAGATCACTTATAGAAATGCCCAATTTGAAGCGAAACATTTAATTTCTCAACAAATAATGAGATCTAGATCCAAAACCTATATCCAAAATCAAACATATTAGATCTACCAAAACCTTGATATTGATCCATCTCCAATTGAGAAAACACCCCTTCAAGGGATGAGAGAACTAGAGGAGAGAGGGGAAACCATATTGGATAAGAATCTCTTATCGGTAGAGGTGCAGATCTAATATTCGGGCTTTGATTGACCATAAACAGAGTTTCGAAGGCCTTGGAATCCATACAGGAGCCTTTAAAATGATATATATCAATTAGGGTTGAGTTGGGTCGAAATAGGGTGAAGATAGTGGGGTTCTTGATTTCAAAACCCTATTTTTTTAATATTAAAAAACATTCTCATGGTTTCCTGGGTAAGGGCGCACAGTTTCCAAACCATGCGCCTATACCATGAGCCTTTTCTGGGGGGAGGGGTGCACAGTTACTCATAAGTGGGTGAATAGTGTGATAAATCATGTTCCAAATCTACAATCCATCTCTTCCTTGACCTAAATGGTTTGATGGGGCATGGTGAATGGTTTGGGGAAACCATGCTCCCACAATTCACTACCCAATATCCCTCCAAAACATATAGTTTTCACCCAAATTAACCCAAGATAAATCCCAAATAAAAAATACACAATAAAGTTAAAATAATAACTGTAAACATGCTCAATATATCTCTACAAAATGTTGGGATCTTATAATCTCCCCACCTTATAACATCTCATCCTCATGTGGTACTCTCAAGCCTTTCTAAGATTTCGAATTAAAAGAGACCAGGCCACTGGGCCCATATATCTACTTATCATTCCCATATTTCCTCCTAAATAGACCCATGTTTCCATAATATATGATATATTAGAATGGTATTTCCTCATAAAAATTTATCACTATGATCCAATACACGTATGGCATGCTACTCAAAGGGTACATCAATCTCATGCTCAACAAAATCCCCATTGATCACATGAGAAGGGTCGGGGGTGATACCATTGAATCTAGGACACATAAAATATAGCTTGCATAGAATTGTACCCTTTTGGAATATCCATCATTATTCCACCAAACTGCTTCTATCCCCAACAAACGGTCCAAGAAATTGGGTTCCAGCTTTCCCAGTCTTTGAATCGTACGATTACCAATCTAGGAGACACCCAAGAGAGCACATGATCACCCTCTATAAACTTTAAGGGTTTTCAAAATATATCATTATATGAATAAGGTCTACTGTAGGATATATACAAACACATTTGAATCATATGAACAAACTCTGATGTCTCTTATATACGACTCATTCCCAACAACACTAACTCACCTTCCATCATCCGAAATAGAGGTGATCTTCATGGAGTAACATAAATATCCTCATATGGTTCAATATAAACAGTTTCCCAATAAATGTTATTATAGGAGAACTCAATGAGAGCTAACTGTTCATCCAAAGAACAACATACTCAAGAAAACACACTCATAGAATATCCTCATATGATCCAGACCATTAAAACATTTTCCCCTTTTTACTAAACCCTGAGAGAGGTGACTCTAAATTGGAAAAGTACTATATGAACCTTCAATAATAAACCATTATCCCCAAAAAAATATATATATCAAAAATTATTATTGGGATGCTCCCAATATACAACTATATGGACTTTTTATGGGTCCATGGAAACACCTTCCTCAAATATAATGTGACCTAATAAGTGTACCTGATAAATCCAAAACAAACACTTATATTACTTTGAATAATTTCAATTCAATATCAGTACACACGTGATGATTTCAAGATGATGGGAATGATCTTCATGAGTCGTAGAGTACACTAAAATTTCATCCATAGACACTACTATAGACTAATCCAGGTATGGGTGAAATATTTAGTTCTTAAATCCCATAAACACTGCTAGTATGTTCATCAACCTGAATGGCATCATAGAGAACTCATAAAGGCCATATTTAATTTTGAAATTATTTCTCTATATATCATAAGGTTGAACTCTAAGCTGAAAAAACCATGATCTTAGGTCAATATTGGATAATACATAAGATCCCCTCAACTATTAAAAGTTTCAACGATATGATGAAGATGATATTGGTTATTCACTATCATCCAGTTAAACTTTCAGTAATTTCCATACAAGTGAAACTCCCATAAACCTTATTTGAAAACAAAATAGGAGAACCCAAAGGCAATGTAATCCGATGGATAAACCCCATATACATTAACTCTTCCAATTGAGTCTTAATATCTTGAATATATATGGGTTCCATTTTGTATGGTGGAATAGAAATTGGATCCGCCCCCAGTATGAGATCAATTTAAAATTTCACATCTATATTTGGTGAAAGCCCTAAGAATTATTTAAGAATTAGATCCTGAAACCAGTCTACTTTGGGTGGAAATAAGTCATGATTTTCAAACCCATAATCCAAAAAAAGAAATCCAAACTGGGTGGTGAGCTCCCCTAGTTGCTGATGAAACATCCCTTCTCGGCCCACCTAGATATCCCACTCTCCATAGTGAATATATTTCTTACTCCCAAGAGACATAAAAGTTACTAACTTTTTGTGTCAATAAGATGGATTGGTAAACTACTATCCATTCTATACTCATTATTAAGTCAATTCCTGACATATCCTTAATGTAAAGATCCCAAAGGAAATGATACTTCCCATCCTTGAGAGAACACCCTTATCACAAATAGATGTCTCTCAATCGTACTCTTGAATTAGTATCTACTATCATAGACCCACTCATAAACATCATATTAAAACTTAAACCATTCATAATTATAGTAGATATAAAATAATGATATGTACTAGTATCAAATAAGGAACTTTCAAGTATATAATTTACAACAATCGTACCTCTAACTATTGACGGTCCATCCTCGATTTTCATAAGTTTAGGTTTCATTGAATAAAACTATCATACCAAACTTCCTTATGATATATTATGAGTAACCTAACCTTAAAAAATCTACTAATATACACACTCTTTCCCAGAAGATTCATGGCCTCTACCTTTTCAACCACATCCAATAGAACAAAAACTTCTAGACTAATATGGTGTAGAAGATCCCCTTACGAGACATTGGTTCTATCTAGCTTCTCCATCATTACCCATCTATTGTGGGTTCATACAAACCTATTTATATTTACCATCTTTACAATAGATTTTCACTCTATTAGTGGTCATAGACAATGCCTATGATAGTTCCTGACCTACCGCACTGGTGGAAAGAAACTCGAGTAAGATCCTGATTAACTAATCCTTCCCCCAATACACTCTTCCTTCCCATGATCTGATCAACATTATCATAAAGATGTTTCCTACCCTCGGGAGACATACCTCTTGATCATCCATTATAAATCACTTGTCCTCCACTGAAATCCTTCTTCATGTTCCCCTTATATATGATAGCCTTGTACACCACTTCATAAAAAGTTTTCTTCTAAAATATTTTAACTTATGACTTATTATCACATTTAAGAGCATCCTGGTAACACCTTTCTATACTTTTATCATCCCATACCAGTGCTAACAAAATCATTGAATGTATATAAAGTGACTAGAATAGTCCATCATAGACATACTCCCCTGAGTCAACCATATGAACTCAACTTCCCTCTCCTGTATCAGTGTCTCTGGATAAATGTTATCCTAGAATTTCTTCAAAAATTCCTTCCATACTATTCCCTTATCCAATATAGTCTGATCTAGAATGTACCACATGTTCATTGATCCTCATAACATGTAATCATACAACTTTACCCTCTTCTTAGTTGGAGTATCCTAATGGTCATGTATAGTCAAGATAGACACAATCCAAAACTCTGATACCTCAGGTCTACCCTCTTTAGTGACATTTGGAGGGTGAAGCAATTGAAACCCCCTTGTCAAGTTAGACTACTCTTAAAAACCTATTAGGGGTCTCTCTCCTTAAACTGTATTAATAAATAAAATTTCTAATAGATCTTCTCTCTGGCTCTTTCACCTAGCACTATCAATGCCTTAGGTTCCACTGTTGGATGATTATTCCAAGCCATGTCCTCCTGTCATCCTCTCAACAATTCTAATAGAGACGAAATATCTCTAAAATGTAAAACACACATCTCATGACACATAACAAAACTTTAACACATTTAAGAAGACTGATTCACACAAACCCATAACAATTTATTCCCCCTTTCACCACAGAATGGTCAAAACCAATGTCTTATCACTACCGTTAACTATCATACATCTAGGTTGTGGTTAATAAAGGGTAAAATCATTCCCATGAATATATCTCATTATACACCCATTTAATCACATATTTCATCATTTTACAATTTTCAATTTCATATTAGGCACTTTTTAATTTAAATTCCACATGCAATGAAAAACATTTCAATTCAACAACTGACCCAAAACCTGTTGTTCCCATGCATTCTTATCATGAAGCATGTCACATAATAATATTGAGTTCCATAAATGATGCATACATAGTCAAATCTCGTGCAATATTATTCCATGATTCAAAACTCATAAAATCATAGAAATAATAATTAATTCACAAAACAAGTGCATCACTCGAGTTGAAATAGAATCTGACTTTAACAACACATGTAAATAACAAAAATCCCACCTTGGGTGCTTGGGTATTCCCTCGTACATGGGTAAGCTACTCCCATGCACGAGATCATTTCCATATACCAACACTTCCTAGTATCCTTTTGAAAATTTTCCAATATTAAGACAAAATAGAAGAAAATAAAACATCTCTAATACCACTTTTTGATGTCCCGGCCTGGGTACGACACACCGGTTCCTCGAGCCGATTGGTTACATGACCTCAAGAATGTGTCTTGTATTCCATAGGTTTTCCACTAGTAGTAAGGGTCTAATATCAATCATGGGAAGACTATATTCTATTTATCAATGTATCACAATAGAAAAAATAAAAAAATCCAATTATATAACCAAACTGCATGTAATAACCAAAATAGACCAATGTCACATGCTAACCAATATAAGAATAAAATACCCAAAATAATGCAGTATATATTTTATTCCAAGTACATGTCTAGTGTCAAATGAAAAACTCAAAATATTGAAACTAAAAAATCTAAGAATACTCCAATACCAAGCCAGGTTCCCTAATCAATTATCTATAGAAACCCATCCATCTAATATATGGAATTTCCATTATCCCATCCTACAAACATGATGTCTATTTTGGTACTGATCAATCATCCCAAGTATGGTGTGAGTAAAAATCAGTAGGACACCACCAATTGTTTTTGAAATAATATCGAATCCAAAATGGTGTATTTAGTTTTATAAAGAATAAAGTACAATGCATGTAACACCCGAGACTTTTATGTTATATAAATCATCAAAGGAATCTTTTTCTACACAACACTTTCTTGGCTTGCTTTACACACAATCGCGACCTTCCTCGATAGCTTGCGTCGTACGCAATACCGAGTTTCACTAAACAACAATATGCTATTAAAACTAGCCGTTATGAATAGTTATAACCACTTTTTGAAATTTTATAAATTTTATTTTTCAAAATGGACTTCATTTTTGGACTCAGAATATCGAAATTAGCCTAGGGTGAAATTTTGGTATTTTTCTGAAAACTTTCAATTTTTGATGAATAGTGAAACCACTAAGTGGTAGGTTAAAAACTGAATTTTGCATAAAACTTAATTTTTCCTCTTCTGTGAATGGAATTTCAAAAATCCGACAGACACGGTTGATATCAGTAAGTAAAATGTGGTTCAATGAGATAAAAATAAATTTTTGGTGAATAGTAACTTTTTACTATTTTTACCGCGGTTAATAGTAAATAGGGTAACTAAGGGTAAATATGATATCAATATTACCCTAACACATGTCCTAATTCTATTGGACAAGTGTAATTCGACCAAAAACAAACTTAGGAATAAAATATGACCATTTAGGCCCACTTGGATTAGATTAGGACATTTATTATTAATTTATTTAAAGAAGGGTTAAAATAGTTAAAATCAAAGTTTAATAAGTAAATCATTTTTAATATAGGGTTATACATAAGATAAATTAGACTATAAATATTCATTGGAAAGCTAAAAAGCCTTCCTACATAATGGTATTTTATTTGTAATTTTTAGACATTAAATAATTTAATTTATTTATGACACAATGATGATGCAGTAATTATCTTATTAATGAAATATTGACATAATTGATGTTATAAACACCAAAATAAATGTAATTTGAGACTTTTTATGAATTCCAATAATTTTCTAGGTTACTATGATATATTAGTGTTGATTTAATCAACTTGTTTCGAACATATAATTCTGTTATGACTTTCACAAAAATCATATATCAAATAGTGTCAAAATTGACACAAAATAGTTTTTAAATAAAATATTATATTATTAATTGTTATTTTATTCCTAAAAATCTAAGGTTCGGCCAAATGACTTAGATAAGGATATATATATTAATAATAAACAATTTGGGGTTCGTTTGGCATGTTATAGTAAGTGTATTAACCATATAGTGAAAGAAAACAAAAAGACATGGTAAAAGTTAAATTATTTAACTTAGAGTTAAATCTAATTGATAAGGTTAAAATAATACCCTAAACTTGTCTAAATCCTATTGGTTGATAGGATTTCGACCCTTCCCCACTTTAGCTTCGAAATAAGACCCTTTGGAACCATTATAAACCGATTTTGACTTTAATATAAAATAATATTTTGAGATATTCCTAAGGTGCCCCTCTCCTCCCTTATAAAAGGGCACCTCCTCCCCCTCCTCCTCACACCAATTTGAGCACTCAAGCTCGGCAAAACCCTGCCATTTTCTCCTCTCCACTTCCCTAGAATAATACTAGAGGTCCTGGTCTTCTCCAAAGACCAATCGTAGTTCCCTAAGTGGAGAATTCAAATAGGCGTTTCAAAGAAGAGGTAATATCCATTACCGATCTTTTCAATTTCTTTCTTCTTCAACTTCTTCTTCTTTAGTTGTTTCATGATAAAGTAATAACATCAGTATTACTTACATACTGATATGTTATTATAAATATGAAACAACCCTAATTCACCTTCTATCCATCCTACGGAAAAATGAAATCATCGCGCGTGCGTACGTACGGAATACCGTCTCCACACCGTGGTGTAATCTATTTTCCACCACCACCTTACAAGGATGGGTATAATGGTGTAATGAGTAAATATTTATGATTATTATAAAGTAATATTGATACTGAAATAATATACATATACTCCAATACAATTCCACGATCATAGGAATGATATCATCACTCGTGCGTACGTACGGAATACCGTCTCCACGATGTGATGCGACTCGTTCTACATGATCATCATTACATAGTAATTATATAAATGAATTGAATGAATAAATATGATATATGTTACACTAATACCATTCTGGATATAAGGTATCTATAACCTTAAAATAAGAATAAGAATTTATTCGACAAAACACACATAAGAACAAAAGGCAATAAAGACCCGAGTAACAAGTAACAATGAAACATTACTAATAAGAAGCTAAGAATATGACCATATATGATATCATATCAATATGTATGATTCTGGAATAAGTCAATAACATTATTTAAACCATTATACAGGAGCTTCGGACACATACAAAGAAAATCGGACCTAAGGTAAGGGAAATATCACAATCTCATTTTTATCCGAGATTGTTTATTCGTAAGTATTTACTGGGGTGTATTTTATCATCCACATCCATGTTTCATCAATATGTAATATTATTTCCATACACCTACAATTGTTTAAATCCATTTTTACCCTTCGGTGAGTTTTTAGTAATATCTATGAAAGGAATCTTTTGTCGTACGAGGTACTTTTTGACTTTTCCGACAAAAGTACGAAGAATGTTTTTTTTAACTTATACGACATGAATTGATTTTTAAGAAACATACATTTAAAGTTTTCAAGTTAATTTTTAATCAACATAATTTAGTTTAAAATTGTATGACATGTTAATAAAGGAAAATGTTTTTGAATTTGAAAGGATATTTTTTCAAGAATGGAGTTCAAGTGTTTTATCAAAATTATTTTCCATCTAAGAAAATATAGGGTTCTATTTCTATCCCTATTATTACTTTGATTTTATTATGTTGTGATGGAATTATTTTTATGAATTCATTTATCTTATATGAATTGTTTTATGATGTCATGATGTTTAAGAATCCCATTTTTATTACATGGGTTATGCAATGATGTATGATTTATGATTTTGTGGAACACATAAGAATGGTATCATTATGAGATGGGTGGGACCTATATCTCCCTCCAATGCATTGGGTAAAGATTTTATATCTCATGAGATAGACATGGCTGGAACGGAAGGTTATTTCGGTTCAGTGATACAGGACTGAAACGAGGAGTGAACTCGGTTCAGAAAGGGACTTTGTCCACTAAGATAGTCTTGGCAATGAGTCATGACTAACAAGAAATGATTTTCCATGATTATGTGTGCATGCCACAAAGTTTCAAGTTTTATGTTATGATTATGGGGATCTCATTTTCACTTCTATGATTTGTTCCATGTTAAGATATTATGATCTCTTTTGCAGGTTATGATTTTCAAAAAGATATGATATGATTTTTATTTCCTTTATTTGCCTTGCTGAGCATTTGAGCTCACCCTTTTATGTTTTCTTTTCCCCAGGTCAGGAAGATGGATATTAAGTAGAATATGCTAAAAGGGACCCTAGATATGATGAAATAAATGGGAGACACTGTAGAAGATTTATGAACCAGTTGTTTATGTTTCCCAGTTTCTAAAGACACTATACCTATATGGTCCTTTGTGGTTTTGTCATATGTTGTAATAAGTGTGATTCAATTTTGAAGTATTAACAATGTATGTAAAGTATGGGTCGTTATAGTTGGTATCAGAGCAAAGGTATAGTCAACCTTTGGAAACTAGGATGTGAAAGCCTTAGTAAGAACCCTATGGATAAGTCTAAGCATAGAACACAGTCTTAGTGTTTTAGAAATGGCCTTGAATAACCTAGGATAAGACCTTAAGCATGAAAATTTTATTCTTGAATTATGTGGTTTTCCTATTATAATTAGTGTTGCTCACACTATTCTTCTTGGTTTTAGTCAATGGCTGGAACCCGAAGGAACTGTGTTAATGAGGAATGCGATGGGCAATGCAATGATTGTCCCCCTGAGCAACCAAACGATATGGGAGCTGGAATGAAAAATCTTGTAGCCATGCTCACACAACTTTCTCAAGCTATGAATCATGCAGGACTTCCAAATGAGCAAAGGAAGGAGCAACATTCTGTTGAATCCTTCATGAGGCAGCGTCCACCTTCTTTCAGTGGGTCTACTGATCCATTAGTTGCTAAAAAATGGATTAGTACTACTGAAAAGATATTTTCAGTTCTTCAATGTTCTGAACATGATAAAGTCATCCTAGCAGTGTATCGTTTGGAAGGAGATGCTGATCAATGGTGGAATCTTATTAAGAATACGAGGCAAAGGGATGAAATTGAGTCTATGGAATGGGATGAGTTCAAGAACTTATTTTTCAATAAGTACTTCCCTCGTATTCTCCGAACAAAGATGGAGAAAGAGTTTCTTGAACTGAAGTAGAGGGATGACGAATCTTTTGGTACCTATGAAGCAAAGTTTACAAGACTTTCAAGGTACGCTTCTGGTATTATTATCCAACCTGAGAGTAAGATCGATCGATTCTTTATTGGCTTAAAACCAAGTCTTCGAAGGGCGTAATCCATAAGGGACTTCAATAGCTTCGAGGAAATCGTTCGATGTGCTCTCAAAGTCGAGATGGAGATTGGAGTAACCCATCAGTCACATGGGTTTGATAAGAAGAGGAAGATGGAATTCAAAGGAAACTCTAAAGAGCACACTGAAAAGAAGATGAAATTTCCCTTATGCTCAAAGTGTGGAAAGAAACATGGAGGGAGCTGTCTTAAAGGGACAAGTAAATGTTTTAAATGTGGAAAGGAAGGTCATCGGGCATTTGAATGCCGTGATAATGGGAAGAAGATGTCTAATGACGCAAACAAAGGAAGGGATACACAGAATTAACCTACTACACTTCAATGTTTCAAGTGCAAGGAGATGGGGAATTATGCCAATCAATGCCCAAATCCAAGGGTTGATGATGATGGTCGACGTCAACAAAATATTAAGGCTAAAGACAAAGGAAAGTCACATGCAATTTCTATCAGCGATGTGGAGTATGATAACGAAGTGGTGAAAGGTACACTTACCATCCACTCTAAAGTAGCAAATGTTTTATTTGATTCTGGATCCACCCACTCTTTTATTTCTGAAAATTTTTTAAGGGTATCACCGTACTACCTCAACAATTAGATGTTGAGTTAGCTGTGACAACACCTAATGGCACAACAGTCGCATCAAAAGTTTATAATTCTTCTCCGATCGAAGTTTGTGGGAAAGTGCTTCCTGCAAATCTTGTGATCCTTCCTTTAGTGGAATTTGATGTGATTCATGGCATGGATTGGCTTTCTCTACATGGATCACATATCAATTGCCAAAGAAGGGAAGTCACATTTCATATTCCAGATCAATCTATGATCATCTATCAATGTAAGGATGAACATAACCTTCCAGTGGAAATTTCATCCATCTTATGGGTATTGATTCCACTAAATGAAGGTTATTTATCTCAAATGGTTGGTGAGAAACTCACGATTAAGAATATTCCCATTTTACGGGAGTTTGATGATGTATTTCTGGAGGAATTACCGGGTCTTCCCCCAAATCGTGAAGTTGAGTTTTCAATAGAACTCGTACCGGGTGCTTTGCCTATTTCAAAGACACCTTATAGAATGGCCCCAATTGAGTTGCAGGAATTGAAGAAGCAACTCCAAGAGAATCTTGATAAGGGATTCATACGCCCTAGGGCGTCACCTTGGGGAGCACCTGTTCTATTTGTTAAGAAGAAAGATGGATCAATGAGACTCTGCATTGATTATCGAGAACTTAACAAGATCACTATCAAGAACAAATATCCTCTTCCACGCATTGATGACTTATTTGACCAACTACGCGGAGCTCAATACTTTTTCAAGATTGATCTTCGTTCAGGGTATCATCAATTAAGGGTCAAAAGGGAGGATATACCAAAGATGGCTTTCCGTACAAGGTATGGACACTATGAATTTATAGTGATGCCATTTGGTCTTACTAATGCCCCTGTTATCTTCATGGATCTAATGAATAGATTCTTTAGAGACTATCTTGATCAATTTGTGGTAGTCTTTATAGACGATATTCTTGTCTATTCAAAGAGAAAGGAAGAGCATGAAGATCACTTGAGAATTATATTGAAGACCCTGATAAAGGAGAAGCTTTATGCCAAATTTACCAAGTGTGAATTTTGGCTTCAAAAAGTTGCATTTTTGGGTCACATAATCTCAAAAGAGGGGATATCTGTGGATCCAGCAAAAACAGAAGTTATCGAAAGATGGTCGAGACCAACCACAGTAACAGAGATCCGAATTTTTCTTGGTTTGGCTGGATATTATCGACGTTTTGTAAAAGATTTTTCACGATTATCTAATCCACTCACCAAGTTGACCCGGAAAGGAGTTAAGTTTGTCTGGACAGAGGAATGTGAAGAGAATTTCAAGGAGTTGAAAAGAAGGTTATCCAGTGCACCTGTGCTCACACTGCCTTGTAGTGGAGAAAGTTTTGTGATCTACAGTGATGCATCCAAGAAGGGATTGGGGTGTGTTCTTATGCAAAATGATATGGTGATAGCTTATGCCTCACGACAGTTGAAAATCCATGAGCAAAATTACCCAACACATGATTTGGAGTTGGCTGCGGTAATCTTTGCATTAAAGATTTGGAGGCATTACCTTTATGGTGAAAGGTGTGATATTTATACTGATCATAAAAGTTTAAAGTATATTTTCACACAAAAGGAGATGAATATGCGCCAAAGAATATGGTTGGAGCTGATTAAGGATTATGACTGCTCAATCCATTACCACCCTGGGAAAGAAAACAAGGTGGCAGATGCATTAAGTCGACAAGACCATGCTAGTTTATCCATGATGAGGATCACAAAGGATACAATATTTATGGATTTACAAAGGATGGATCTTGGAATTATAATGGAAGGGGAAAAATCTTATCTTTCTCAAATGAATGTTCAACCATCTATACATGTGAAGATTAAAGAGGCACAGAAATAAGATGTCGAGTTACAAAAGAAGGTGAGAAATGTTCCTGAATTCAACCTTGATTGTGATGGGATAATAAAGTTCAGGAATCAGTTTTGTGTTCCTCCCATCCCCGAATTAAAGAAGGAGCTGCTGGATGAGGCTCATAGTTCATCATTCTCTATTCATCCTGGAAGCACGAAGATGTATAGGGACCTGAAAGAGTACTTCTGGTGGGATGGCCTGAAAAGAGATGTTGCTGAATGTGTCTCTCGATGCTTGGTTTGTCAACAAGTTAAAGCTGAGAGACAAAAGTCTAAGGGGATGTTACAACCATTACTCATACCCGAATGGAAATGGGAAAACATCACTATGGACTTTGTCACAGGACTTCCTAAAACATCCAAAGGCAATAATGCTATCTGGGTCATAGTTGATCATCTTACAAAGTCTGCACACTTCATTCCTATTAGAGAGGATTTCTCTCTAGATCAGCTTGCCAGTATATATGTAAAGGAAGTGGTAAGATTTCATGGAGTACCACTTTCTATTATATCTGATCGGGATCTGAGATTTACCTCGAAGTTCTGGCGAAGTCTTCAGTATACTCTGGATACAGAGTTGAGTTTCAGCACTGCTTATCATCCCCAGACAGACGGTCAGTCTGAGAGAACAATTAAAACCCTAGAAGATATGTTGAGAGCTTGCTCTATAGATTTCAAAGGAGGTTGGGATCAACAACTACCTTTGGTGGAATTTTCTTATAATAATAGCTTTCACTCCAGTATTCAGATGGCTCCTTATGAATCTCTCTATGGAAAGAAATGCAGGACTCCAACTTGCTGGGATGAAGTTAGGGAAAGAAAGCTATTAGGACCTGATCTCGTTGATGAAATGGCAGAAAAGGTCAGATCTATTTAACAACACATAAGTGCAGCTCAGAGTCGACAGAAAAGTTATGCCGACAACCGAAGAAAAGACCTAGAGTTTGAAGTGGGTGATAAAGTGTTGTTACGAATATCTCCCTGGAAGAGGGTTATGAGATTTGGAAAGAAGGGGAAGTTGAGTCCTAGATATATCGGTCCTTTCGAAATACTGGATCGTGTTGGGAAGGTAGCTTACCGATTGGCGCTTCCACCGAATCTCTCTCAAGTTCATGATGTGTTCCATGTATCTCTCCTGATAAAGTACATACCAGATCCTTCACATGTACTCAGCTCAGAAGTTGTACCACTGGAGCAAGATCTTTCTTATGAAGAACAGCCGATAGAGATTCTGGATCGTAGCTAAAAAGTCCTACGAAACAAGACCACTCGATTGGTGAAAGTTTTATGGAGGAACCACCAACTTGAAGAAGCTACATGGGAGCTTGAGGATATGATGAGGGAGAAGTATCCTCATCTGTTTGTTACAAAGTGACGAATTTCGAGGGAGAAATTCTTTTTAAGGGGGGGTAGAATGTAACACCCGAGACTTTTATGTTATATAAATCATCAAAGGAATCTTTTTCTACACAACACTTTCTTGGCTTTCTTTACACGCAATCGCGACCTTCCTCGATAGCTTGCGCCGTACGCAATACCGAGTTTCACTAAACAACAATAAGCTATTAAAACTAGCCGTTATGAATAGTAATAACCACTTTTTGAAATTTTATAAATTTAATTTTTCAAAATGGACTTCATTTTTGGACTCAGAATATCGAAATTAGCCTAGGGTGAAATTTTGGTAATTTTCTGAAAACTTTCAATTTTTGATGAATAGTGAAACCACTAAGTGGTAGGTTAAAAACTGAATTTTGCATAAAACTTAATTTTACCGCTTCTTTGAATGGAATTTCAAAAATCCGACAGACACGGTTGATATCAGTAAGTAAAATGTGGTTCAATGAGATAAAAATAATTTTTTGGTGAATAGTAACTTTTTACTATTTTTACCGCGGTTAATAGTAAATAGGGTAACTAAGGGTAAATATGATATCAATATTACCCTAACACATGTCCTAATTCTATTGGACAAGTGTAATTCGACCAAAAACAAACTTAGGAATAAAATATGACCATTTAGGCCCACTTGGATTAGATTAGGACATTTATTATTAATTTATTTAAAGAAGGGTTAAAATAGTTAAAATCAATGTTTAATAAGTAAATCATTTTTAATATGGGGTTATACATAAGATAAATTCGACTATAAATATTCATTAGAAAGCTAAAAATATTTACTACATAATAGTATTTTATTTGTAATTTTTAGACATTAAATAATTTAATTTATTTATGACACAATGATGATGCAGTAATTATCTTATTAATGAAATATTGACATAATTGATGTTATAAACACCAAAATAAATGTAATTTGAGACTTTTTATGAATTAAACTAATTTTCTAGGTTACTATGATATATTAGTGTTGCTTTAATCAACTTGTTTCGAACATATAATTCTGTTATGACTTTCACAAAAATCATATATCAAATAGTGTCAAAATTGACACAAAATAGTTTTTAAATCAAATATTATATTATTAATTGTTATTTTATTCCTAAAAATCTAAGGTTCGGCCAAATGACTTAGATAAGGATATATATATATTAATAATAAACAATTTGGGGTTCTTTTGGCATGTTATAGTAAGTTTATTAACCATATAGTGAAAGAAAACAAAAAGACATGGTAAAAGTTAAATTATTTAACTTAGAGTTAAATCTAATTGATAAGGTTAAAATAATACCCTAAACTTGTCTAAATCCTATTGGTTGATAGGATTTCTACCCTTCCCCACTTTATATTCGAAATAAGACCCTTTGGAACCATTATAAACCGATTTTGACTTTAATATAAAATAATATTTTGAGATATTCCTAAGGTGCCCCTCTCCTCCCTTATAAAAGGGCACCTCCTCCCCCTCCTCCTCACACCAATTTGAGCACTCAAGCTCGGCCAACCCCTGCCATTTTCTCCTATACACTTCCCTAGAATAATCCTAGAGGTCCTGGTCTTCTCCAAAGACCAATCTTAGTTCCCTAAGTGGAGAATTCAAAGAGGCGTTCCAAAGAAGAGGTAATATCCATTACCGATCTTTTCAATTTCTTTCTTCTTCAACTTCTTCTTCTTTAGTTGTTTCATGATAAAGTAATAACATCAGTATTACTTACATACTGATATGTTATTATAAATATGAAACAACCCTAATTCACCTTCTATCCATCCTACGGAAAAATGAAATCACCGCGCGTGCGTACGTACGGAATACCGTCTCCACGCCGTGGTGTAATCTATTTTCCACCACCACCTTACAAGGATGGGTATAATGGTGTAATGAGTAACTATTTAGGATTATTATAAAGTAATATTGATACTGAAATAATATACATATACTCCAATACAATTCCACGATCATAGGAATGATATCATCACTCGTGCGTACGTACGGAATACCGTCTCCACGATGTGATGCGACTCGTTCTACATGATCATCATTACATAGTAATTATATAAATGAATTGAGTGAATAAATATGATATATGTTACACTAATACCATTCTGGATATAAGGTATCTATAACCTTAAAAGAAGAATAAGAATTTATTCGACAAAACACACATAAGAACAAAAGGCAATAAAGACCCGAGTAACAAGTAACAACGAAACATTACTAATAAGAAGCTAAGAATATGACCATATATGATATCATATCAATATGTATGATTCTGGAATAAGTCTATAACATTATTTAAACCATTATACAAGAGCTTCGGACACATACAAAGCAAATCGGACCTAAGGTAAGGGAAATATCACAATCTCATTTTTATCCAAGATTGTTTATTCGTAAGTATTTACTGGGGTGTATTTTATCATCCACATCCATGTTTCATCAATATGTAATATTATTTCCATCCACCTACAATTTTTTAAATCCATTTTTACCCTTCGGTGAGTTTTTAGTAATATCTATGAAAGGAATCTTTTGTCGTACGAGGTACTTTTTGACTTTTCCGACAAAAGTACGAAGAATGTTTTTTTAACTTATACGACATGAATGGATTTTTAAGAAACATACATTACAAGTTTTCAAGTTAATTTTTAATCAACTTAATTTAGTTTAAAATTGTATGACATGTTAATAAAGGAAAATTTTTTTGAATTTGAAAGGATATTTTTTTCAAGAATGGAGTTCTAGTGTTTTATCAAAATTATTTTCCATCTATGAAAATATAGGGTTCTATTTATATCCCTATTATTACCTTGATTTTATTATGTTGTGATGGAATTATTTTTATGAATTAATTTATCTTATATGAATTGTTTTATGATGTCATGATGTTTAAGAATCCCATTTTTATTACATGGGTTATGCAATGATGTATGATTTATGATTTTGTGGCACACATAAGAATGGTATCATTATGAGATGGGTGGGACATATATCTCCCTCCAATGCATTGGGTAAAGATTTTATATCTCATGAGATAGACATGGCTGGAACGGAAGGTTATTTCGGTTCAGTGATACAGGACTGAAACGAGGAGTGAACTCGGTTCAGAAAGGGACTTTGTCCACTAAGATAGTCTTGGCAATGAGTCATGACTAACAAGAAATGATTTTCCATGATTATGTGTGCATGCCACAAAGTTTCAAGTTTTATGTTATGATTATGGGGATCTCATTTTCACTTCTATGATTTGTTCCATGTTAAGATATTATGATCTCTTTTGCAGGTTATGATTTTCAAAAAGATATGATATGATTTTTATTTCCTTTATTTGCCTTGCTGAGCATTTGAGCTCACCCTTTTATGTTTTCTTTTCCCCAGGTCAGGAAGATGGATATTAAGTAGAATATGCTAAAAGGGACCCTAGATATGATGAAATAAATGGGAGACACTGTAGAAGATTTATGAACTAGTTGTTTATGTTTCCCAGTTTTTAAAGACACTATACCTATACGGTCCTTTGTGGTTTTATCATATGTTGTAATAAGTGTGATTCAATTCTGAAGTATTAACAATGTATGTAAAGTACGGGTCGTTATAATGCATAAGGTAAATAGTTATCACATTCCATTATTCATTAATTAGCCACATAATCCACTAGGTTTAGGAGGACACCTAGGACCTCAATACATACTTTTTCCCATGTAATATTGTGAATTATATCACAATACCTTGTTTAATATTTAAAATTTCATTTCAAAACATATCATGGAAAATTGGAACCATTTTCTAATGCCAAACTCATGGGTGTAGAACATTATGTCTTGCACCCTCTAGGTATTTAGAGCCTCAATCCCAATCTCACACCTTAACGTCACATGGGTATTTGGATCCTCAGTCCATGTCTCACACCTCAATGTCACGTGGGTATTTGGAACCTCATTCTCTACTCCATAATTCTTATCTCATGTTGGTATTTGGAGCACGAGTACCTACCCCACACCTCATTTATCACATATGGGTATTTGGAGAATAAATCCATGTCCCACACATTGTTTATCATGTATGGGTGTCTGGAGCATCATTCCATGTCCCACATTTGTGTATCAATCAACCAAACATATAACACATATATCACATAGTCCACGGTTAATCAACATTAACCCTTATTATCAAGATTTCATATCACAAAATACCATTACAATTTATCACAACTAGCATTGTTCTTCAATTTAATCACATGGAATAATATAAACAATTCAATATAAGAAATTTTTCAAATATTTAAATAACAAAGCCCATTAACCCATTAAGGACAAGTCAACCATCTCATGATTCTCATTGTCAATTAATTCTTAAACACATTACAGGATAAATTAATCAAATCACAATTTCCCATCAATTACACATTCACAATAATCCATTAATTAATTCACCAATTAAGTCATATAATTTTTCAATCCCAATATCTCATCAATTCCACAATAATAATATTCCATTAATTAATTCACCAATTAATTAATCCAATTTCACCATTCCAATATTTAATTAATTAACCAAATTAATTAATTCAATTTAATAAATTCAATTTCTAAACGTTCAATAGATATTATAAAATTACATACATGTAATTAAAACAATACTTTGGGATTTAAATTATATACTACCTACCTCAGGATTGATAATGGATGCTCACCAAGGGAAAACCCCAAATTGAAGAATAATGTTCAATTATGAAATAAGGAATGAGATATAACTCCCAAACCAATATCCAAAATAAAATGTTTTATGTCAACCGAATCCTAGATCTAGATCCCTCGCTGATGGGGAAACCATCCCTTCAAAGGATGATGTAAAGACAAGAGAGTGGGAGTAATCTATACGGGATACAAATATCTTACTAGGAGAGGAGCGGATCTTCAATCTAGGATTTGATTTTTAAATAATAGAGTTTATAAGACCTTGAAATATATCTCAATTCCTCTAAAATGAGAGAAATGGATTTGGGTCGATTTGGGCTGAAATAGGATGAAGTCTGGGGGGGTTCATGATTTTAAAAACCAGTTTTTGGAATACTAATAACCTTATGCATGGTTTCCAAGGATGGGGCACACAGTTACTCAATATAGGGTTCATGGGTTGAAAGCCGATGCACTAACTATACAATCCTTCTATTCCAGGGGTTTCATAGTTTTCTTGGTAGGGTGCACTATTTGGGAAAACTGTGCGCCTACTATACACTACCCAATATCCCTTAAAAAACATCAAATTTTCACCCAAACACACCCAAGATAAAACCCAAAAAATTATACTCAAAACAAGGTAAAATAATATCTATAAATGAGCTCGATAGATCTTCAAAAAACTTTAGGATCTTATATTTTATACCGGGTTATTTCCTGAAACTTTCTGGAATGCTTATATATTGGGCTGTGCCTAGTGAAACGTGTTTAAATGCTTATATGGAGGGATTGGCCCATAATTGTGTAATTTTTCAATGGATATATGGTTATGGTTGGAATTGTTTTGATACTTATCAGAGATATACTGACATGGAACCAAAGAAAGTAATTTGGATATGTGGTTATGATTGTCATGGTTTTGTTTCATCAACAGATATATTCTAGCATAGTGTTGAAGTAGATTGACTGATATATTATGATAATTGATGAACTAATTAACCTGATCATTTTTTATTTCATACATTTATTATCAGAATGGTTTTTTTAAGACATGGTGGTGTCTACATAATTATTTTTACTCACATCTTATTCGACCATTAATCTGGTACCTAAGAAGATTTCATGGATACATGTTTGGACAAGGGAAATGGACCTTTTTGATGATTTTAATGCTTACTAGATGGGATAGAGTGTAGATATGGGACTGAAATGAGGTTCAATACAGGAGTATTTTGGTTTTATGTTGTATATGTTGATTATTTTATTGTATTGTTGTCATTTTGACATTTAGATATATCATATCATGTGATTATAAGATCCATTACCATTGGTTTTATTTTTTTTCATCCTTTGATTTCCAAGTGGTATGAGATGGTGTTTCTACTTGTCTATTACTATGGTTATGTTTTTTATATTCTTCATTACCACTTCTCTGTAACTCTACACCAGGGGTTATAGTCTTACCTCTATATTAATCACACCCCCCACTTCTATTCAGTAGCCTTTTGTGTATGAGGAGTCATGCTTGAGGACTCATAACCAACACTTTCTATCCATGTGAGAGAGTGTTTGATTGGGGGATGTTATAATACCGTATGATATAGTTATGGGAAATAATTATACGTGCTTGACTCATTATGGGAAAAAATTAGTTGTGCTTGATCTGTTATTGGAAACAAGTCAATGTTCTTGATTTATTTTGGGAAACAAGTTTATGTGCTAGATCTGATATCAGAAATATGTGTTGATGCCTAATATGACGGTCCTAGTTGTTAATATTGAGATTATGAAGTGTATTTTATACTTATGTTGGTTCCACACTTTTTTATATGAGATTATTATTCATGATCCACTTATAAAGATTGTTTACTCTTGTGGACCATGTCTTTTGAAATAATAAAGTTTTATGCCCTGACTAGTGTTTATGATCTATGAAAGATTGGGTATGAACAATCTATGTTATATTCCTAACCTCATACTCTTATACTTGTCTTATTAATTTCTATCATCATGGAATATAATCTCTCATGTTTAACCTTAATAAGTATTTGAGCTCACCCTTTCTTATATTCGCATATCCTCAAGTATTGAAGAATGGTATTAAGTGTGAGTTTTCTAAGAAGAGTGCTACTTATGAAGAACTAATTAGGAGACCATGTAGTTCATTTATGAACCAGTTATTTATGTGTTCAATTTTACAAATATATTATACCTATATGATTATGGTGGTGATAAAAATGTTATGAAATGAATATTCATCAATTTTGATGTAATATCTATGATTTTCAATCCTAGGCTGTTAAATTTTGTATTAGAAAAAGGTTGAGTTAAACATTGGAAACTAGGATGAGAAAATATTTCTAAGAAACCTAATATAATTCAAATTATATGATAATATCCTAATGTTTTTCAATTTATCATTTATATCCTAGGTTAAACGTAAAGTGTCATAGATTTCAAAGGAGTTTTAATTATTTAAATAATCTATAAATTATTTCTCATGATTTCTCATTATGCCTATTATTTCCCACCCTATGGTTTTTAGTTTTAGACATTGGATGGAACTATGAGGATTTGTGTTAATGATGATGGGTAATGAGAATCCAAATGAAATAGGATATGGAATGTGAAACACTATGATTCTGCCTAATCAATAATATCATTATTTTATTAACAATATAAACTTTTATTATTATCCAGAAACACCTAATAAGAGTATGACAGAGTTTCATATACACCATATACGAAAATAATAAGTAGCTTCCAAAATTTCCAGAATGTGGTAATAAGCACTCAAATGAATGCATCATAGGAATAAAAATATGTTTTAAGTATGGAAAAAGGGAAAAAGTAAGTAATTACCAAATAAAAATAAAAAGATCGGTTAAATAAATTGATGATAATAATGGTCTCCCTAAGGTATCCTCGATGGTTGAATGTTTTAAATGTTTAAATTATGAGAATTATGGAAATTGATGTCCGTGGGGAAATGTCTAGAAAAGAATCATAAATGTTGTATGTGTAATGTTTTTACTAATGATATTGATACTACAAATGATGAATGAAAGTTATGGGTTGTTTTAATAGTATTTAATATATTAAAAGAATATATCATGATTAAATTTAGGTTAATGAATCTTAATACATGTTTCATATTTCATATTGTAGGAAATATGTATTAAGTAATACTATGATATAGCTTGGTTGATGGTTTAATAAGTAAGTGAAATGATTAGAGTTTTTATATATTTGGATTCCAGAATTATGTTTCATATGTTTTTTAATAATCATATTCTACTCATAAAAAGTATGTAAATTTTAAGGATTTTTCATAGTATTTTTTCTTTACAAATTTGGAAGCATTTTTTGAATGGTACTAATAAAAAAGAAAATAGATTTAGTGGTAATGTGGTATTTTTGGATAACAGATGATTAGGGGAAAGATAAACAATAATATGTGTCTGATGTTGATTTAATAATTTTTAGTTTTGATAAATAGATGATTCACATTGATAGTGTTGGTAACCTTGAAATTATTTTTTGATTTGATAAAAAGTTATTTAGGTAATATTTGATAGATTTTAATGTGTTTTTGTATTTATGGAAAATATTAAATAGTTGTGAACATATTTACGGAATAAGAATTGTCTTAATTTTGGAAACAAATATGTTTTCGTGTAAGGTTTACTTAAATGTTATGGATTCTATCATGGGTTTATATGTTTAAGGTTGAACATGAGTTCAAAGGAATCAACACCCCCTTCTAATGTTTTATGTGATACGATTTTGATACTCTATTGAGTTTTAAATACCATTTACGGTATTTATATGATTTAATGATAAGTTAATTTTAGACTATCAGATTGTGGGATATAGAAAATTGTGAGGGTTGAAAAGTGATTCATTAACAAGGTTATGTTTTCAAAAATATTCATGTTCATGATACGGATTACCTTTTAGGTTAGTATCTAGATTTTATTCATTATAATTTGGTAGATTTTACTACATTACAAGATTAAATAGTAATTTATGATGGTGATTAATGATATTTGGGAGATGTTTCATTGGATTAAGGAATATATAACCTTTATGTTTAAAATGTGATTTAACATGAAAAATTAATTATGGTGAATGTAATAAAATTTTTGACGATGTAAGACAAATGGTATGAGATCACATTTCAGGTTAAAAAATTCTTTAATTTTGAGTTTATTATGTTTATTTGGGATGTAGATTTATTTTTTGAAAAGATATAAGTGGAAACTTTGTTGTTATTCTAGAATATTTTAAAGTTAAATGTATTATTTCAAGGCTTATTAATTTTGGGAATTATATTACCATGTGCAAACCATTTTTAGTTTTTGTTAATTCCTGATGATAGGAGGAATATCTCGATATACATTTTTTATCCCCTGTAAGATGATTTTAGTTCCTTATTCATAAAAAATAATCTCAAATACTCATATATTTGGACCAAGAGATTATATTGTGGTTGAAATTGATTAAAGGATGAAATTATACATGTTAGGTAAGTATATTTCCTTATGTTATTTTTGTATATGGTAAAGGACTGCCTAAACTATAGGTAAAGGATATTAGGACAAAAAAAATTCTTCTATAACCTTCAATTACAAGGTATTTATGGTCTTTTAATTACTTAATGATTCGTGGTTTTGTGGTTGTTAATATTCTCTAGAAAAAAAATCTATCACTATTTATTAGTCCTTGGTCATTAGTTTCGCTTTTGTGTCAATATTTTCACTCCCCACTAATGTTCTCATATTTTTAAACATATTTTTTTGGTTCCCTTCATACTTACCTTCCCCTATTTTTAATGCGAAGTTTTTTTAACCCTTTTTAGAAAGTGGCTTCTCAAAAAAGTATTTTTTTAATATCAACCCATTGATTACTAATAAAAACTAAAAATTGGGAGAATTAAATTTATTTAAGGGAGTATAATTTTACACCATGGTATTTTACTAAATATTTCTCCTTATATAATTTTATTTATTTGGTATCTTGTGTTACACGCACCCCCATGTTTAAACAAACCATAATACACTATTAGAATATTATAATTTAATGTGATAGTTATAACCTATAAATTAAATAAAGATATAGTAAAATGTTTAAATATTTTAGGAAATACATATATGTTTCTTACTATATATATATATATATTCATAGTAAATAGTTACTCAATATTTAGTAATGTTATTTTATTTTCTTGAAATAAATGTTCTTCAAAAATGATTTTATTTATTTTTATGAGATGTTACTACAGCTTATTTATGGAAATTTTATAAATTTAATTTCATAAAAACAATATTACTTTTTAAATAAACATATAAAAATTAGATTAGGGTGAATTTTTGGGATTTTTCTGAAAAGGGTTTTTTAGTGAATAGAAAGAAAACCGTTTTTAGGAAATAGGGTATCATTTATCACCAAGAAAAAATCATAACATGAAAAATTTATGATATTTATGGAATGAATAAATTATGATAAAGTAATATAAATATCATACACATGAAATTTTAAAAAATAATTTATAATTAATTCCATGACAAATTTGAAAATCATTTTTAGTGTCGACGTAGAGCTTTGTAGGGCTGGAAAAGTAAAAATTGGTACCGTAATGATAATATTTGAAATTTAATAACTCATTGACAGACTCTTTTATTAACTATTATGTATTATAAATTATTTTTAATGTTATAAACTAATTTTTTTAGTTATATAATAAGTGGGTTGTCCAAATTTGTATACAATGTTTGTGTAAGGCCAGAAAGTTGAAATAACATATTAAGTAAGTTTTCAGGATATATAAGACATAAAATAAATATTTAATGAATGTAAATGTATATTATTTGAATGGTAAATTTATTTTAATGATTTTTATTTATTGATAAATTTTTAGGTATTAAATAAATGAATTAAATGCTTATACAATGTTGGAAAAATAATTATTAAATTAATGGAAAAAATAAAATAAATGTTATTATAAATATTATAAATATTATAATTTGAGATAATTATTTTGTAAAAAAAATAAATATTTATATAAAATTTTAAGGATTTATTGTTATTTTTTAAATTTTTACATATTTTCTTGATGTTAATAAAGTCAAAGTAATTAATAGTTCTAAAAATTTACATTAAGGGCATTTTAAAATTAAAAATATTTCATTAAATTATATTAAATTATTAAAAATACTATATCTATATAATGAACTAGGATATAGTTTATAATTTATATTATGGTCCAATTATGGGCCATTTTTTCTACTTATTGTAACTCTGTTGACCCTCGATGATTAACAACTTATTATCACAGTAAGTTTGAAAAGGGTTAATAAAGGGTTAAAACCAAAAGATATGGATACAAACATAGAAAAAAGCTTGTATAATTTTTAATATGTGAATATTATTTTACACTCACCACCTTATGATTTAAAATTAGTTATTTAATTAAAACTTGTACATGAAAATTTTGTATATATTTTTTGAATCAAATAAAGTTACAAAATGTCACTCTCTATATTTTTTATATATCATATTTTTTCACATAGGGAAATATAATTTTTAATTAATATTAATATAAATTTTGCAAATAATTATATTATTTTCATGAAGTAAATTTATTTATATTTTTTATTAATTATTTAATTAACATAAATTCTTATACAACACCGATGCAATATTTATTCAATTAACAAAAAAATAATAAAATAACTTAAATATATTAAATGAAATGTAATTTGAGTAAGTTAACGTGTCACATGAATTTTATAGGTTAATATAACATATTTTGTTTTTTTTAAAAGATTATATTTTAATTTATACTTTTTTATGTCATTTAATTCAAATTAAGAGAATAGTGTCTAAATTGACAATAATGTTATTTTATAAGAATAATGTTATATTAAATTACATTAAAATCCTAAAAATATTAAAATTGAACAAGAGGGATAATATATGGTTTAAAATTTTATCCCCATCTACCTATATTTCATTTTTAACCATTTGTATTAAGAATGAATTTATTATAATTTATACTTTTGGGAAATTTAAAAAGTTTCTCTCTCATATATTATAAAATGGAATATCCTCCCTAACTTATATACACCACATTGAACCTTATATATCGACATAAATCTACTAATTTATCTTATGAACTTACCTAGACTTATTTTGGAGGTTCTAGTCATCCCAAAAGACCAACCCTAGAATCTTTTAGCTGAGATCTATAGGAGTCATTTCCAAGAAGAGGTAATCACTTAAACTGAAATCATTATTTTATAATCATCATTAACTAATATAAATATATATTATTTATAATAATATAATTTCTTAAGTATCCCAAATATTCTTAAATTTTATTATTATGATTATTATTATTAAAACACCATTATACACCCACTTTTCCACCAAATGAAAAGTGAAAGTGTCACTTGTGTGTACGTATGGCTTACCTTCTCCATATCGTAATACAATTTATTTTTGATAAATATATTTTATGGATGGGTATTATGATAATTTTTAATTTTTATATATTTTAATTTTGAAATAATTACACTTCTATAATTATAATATAACATATACCTTCTTACCTTCCAAACCGTTGTAAAATGATAATGTCATTCATGCATACATGTGGACTACATCCTCCAGGAAGCAATGTGATTTATTTTTTATGTACATTTTCATGTATGGTAATGTGTATATATTTAATGAATTGATATGATATATATAAATATATATAATTATTATATAAATTTTAATGATTATTTTCCTTTCTTTCATTCCATCCGTTGAAAAATTAAAACAGAGTTCATGCGTACATACGACCTATAGTCTCTATAAATTATGTAATTCATTTTTCTATAAATAACTTCAAGAATGACTATAAATATGTATATAATGAATATATATTATATTTAAATAATGATTAATATTTTATAGGTTATTGAACCAAGATAAATTTATTAGGATTGGAACTACTAAATTGAAATACTTAGGATAAAAGAAACAGTAAATAATGATTTATTGAAAAAGGGATGTTGAAATGTTATAAAAGTATCATATATGATATTCTAAGTATTAAAATTAATATGGTATAGAATTTTAAAAATATTAAATCTATTATGAATGAGTATATATTAATTTCAAATAAAGGATAACTCGAGGTAAGAGATTTCTAGTCTCTCTTCCATTTCTAGGAGACACATGTCTTATTCACCACTTTTTTCTTTTGTATTGTGTATAAAATTTTTATGATTGTATTTTATTATTAATGTTATAAAATTTATGGTGTTTATAAATCTTAAAAGTTTTCTATATTTCATGGGTCTTAAAATTCAAATTTTACCAAATCGGTAAGGGTTTTATTTTATAATTTCATTAATATTTGGGATTATTTATATTTAAGTCTATGATGGGGAATAATTTTCTTCCATATCCAGGTATTATAAAACTATACTAAATAATGTTTTTACTATTATAATTAGATTTTTTTAAATTCATTTTGAACCATGTTTTAATTTTTTAAAAATGGTTTGAAAGGAATCATACTGTCATTTTTGAAACAAGTTACTTTGTGACTATTTTGAAAAACAAAATATAGAAGGAGTGTTTTCTTAACTTATATGAAATGAATTTATTTTACCACTATCATGAATAATTTTTTATTTATATCTTACTTAATATTTTTTCAAGGATTTTTTCAAAGAAATATTTTTCTTTTATAATTACACAACTTTTTGAAAATATGTGATTTGAAAATTAAAAGGTTATATTAATAAATAATAATTCCAAGTGATATTTAAAATTTATTATACTTATAAAATTAAATTATTTGATTTTACTTAATATTTAATAGTTATATCATATAATTATGCCATCATTATTCTTTTTATGAATGGTTTATGTTTATGAGAAAAAAAGCTGAAATTTTTAGGAAACCCATTTCTTTTATATGGTTTATGCTATGATGAAATGTTTATGAAACCCATTTCATTTCATTGGTTCTAATATGAGGAATACATTATGATCATGTGCCACACTTACGTATGATTTTCATTATGTGATGAGGGTGACTAATATCTCCTTCCAATGCATTGGGTGAATTATTATATCTCATGATATAGTTATGGGAAATAAGGTGATGTGCATGATCTGTTATGCGAAACAAGTCGATGTGATTAATCCATTTTAAGAAACAATTAGAATTTCTTTATATTTTATGGGATACAAGTTGATATTTTTTATACATTATGGGAATAATTTTTTGATTCTAGATTTTATAGTATTGTAAGTTAACATTGAAATTATGAAAAAAATTGTGCCTATGTTAGTGCCACACCTTTATGACATGAGGTTATAGTTCATTATTGATTTAAGATTATTTTTCACTCTTATGATCCATCACTTTTAAAATTTTAATTTTTTATGCCATTACTCATGTTTTTGAACTATGATAGATTTTTTATGAACAGTATAAGTTATGTTTATAATATTAAACACTCTTACTTTTCTTATGATTTAGTATGATCATGGATTGATATCTCTATTTCTTACCCTTTCTATGAAACTATTCTCACCCTTTCTTATGCTTTCATTTCCCAATGTTATAAAGAATGATATTAATTATGATGCGTCTAAGAATGTTTCTAGTTATGAAGAACTAAGTTGGAGATTATTTAGTTCATTTATGAAATAGTTGTTTATGTGTATGTGTTTTCAAAGACACTAGAACATTATTATTATAGCATGGATTGAAATGTTACGAAATGAATATTAATCTATTTACATGCAATATATATGTATGAATATATTAGGCCACTTTAGGATTTTTTAGTGGATATTAAGTAAATAACCACAGAAATGTAGGTTTATATAATAATGGGGGGAGGAATGGAATATATTTCATCATAGATATTTAAATATAAGATAATTTCAAACCTATTAAATAAATAAAATTAAAACATCAATCATATAAACAAGTCATGGTAAATCTCATGAATGGTCATACATTCAACATATAAGAAAAATTCAACCATTTAATATTCATTTTTTATTCTTTACTATTAAGAGAGACAAACATAAATTGATTAATCAATTAATTATTTATTTATCTTTCATCTTAATAACCAAATAAATTCATATGAAGATACCCATAATTAATGGAATTCATGGAAAATAAAAGGAAAAACTAATTATCACATATTTATTATAATAAATTGATTGATCATTTAAATTTTTTTAAAATTATTAATAATATTTAAACACACAAGGCATTACAATAAATAAAATAACGTTTTAATGATGAAATTTTCAATTAAATTTAATTTAATTTTATCCTTTATTGGGAGATTACACAGAATGTACTTACAAGATACATGTCATGTATGTAAGAACCTAGATCTTCATTTCATGTATGGAGCTTGATTACAGGTGTTTTTGAGAAAAAAGAAGAGTTTCTGGAAATTTAAGGAGTACACACCATGTACATAGGAGTACACGCTGTGTACCCAGTTGTTGCAGGTACCTGTGTACTGGCCATGTAACGGGCGAGTACATAGCTTTGTAAGGTGACCTGGAGAACACCTATAGAGGGGCCCAGAAAAGGCATATACACACCATGTATATTTAAATAACACACCATGTGTTTTTTATTTGATATATCAGACAGGGGACACATCTAATTGGTAGAAACAACTTCTTTTGGATTTGTCTCAACCTGGAGCGACTGAAGATCATCGAATTTTTTTCAATACCCTGATCAACTGTTTGTGCTCTAAATCAAATACCGTATATTTCATTAGAATCACATTAGTGAGTTATTCCTTATTCTAAATCTTCTCCTCTTGTTCTCTCATCTTTCGTAAGATATCTAAAGTTGAACGTTTTAGATATTTTGGTAGATTTAAAGTGTTCAAGGTCAATCCAGAGGTTGGGGTTCAACTATATCGATCGTACAATATCAAGGTAAGAGGTTTGTGCCATTTTGTAGTTTGTCTTTGAATTATATGTGAAAAATTTCCCAATGATATATTTTAGGGTATTATGTGTTTTATGTAATTTAACCCTGTTAATGCCTACCATGCCATGTTTGATTGATTATAGAGTTTTGATTGGAAATATGGTTATTTACCTTGCTATGGATGTGTTTACCAATGTTTGATCTGATATTGGATGTTGGGGCTAGAATTTCCCATTAGGCTACACTGTTTTCCAAACCTAGTGCTGTTAGGATGGAGTGTTATTATCTTACATTCTTTTGTTATGCTTTGTATCCATTTATCCAAGTAATATTTGGGTTTTACTTTGGCTAGTGAATATTTTTTTGCATGATTTTTTAAACAGGGTTGTGGGAACCATGTGTAGTGAGACCATAGTGGGAATTGGCGTTGAGGTCTTCCCTATAGTGTCTATTGTAATTTTCACATTGTGAGGCCATAGGGGGATTGACGTTGAGTGCTCCCTCAAAGTATATATAGTTATCATTACAATACCATAGGGGGAATTTATGTTTAGTGCTTCCTCATAGAGTCTATAGTTTATCATTAAAATACTATAGGGGGAATTGACAGTGAGTGCTTCATCAGAGATTCTTATATTAAATGAGGCTAAAGGGGTTAGACTGTGTGAGTTATCCTAGGGGGTTGTTATACATTTTTTGTAAAATATTATGTTAATCTAGAGGGGTTTGGCTATGAGAATTTTCAAAAAGTTTTACTTGTGAATTATTGGTTGAATAATTAAGAAATGAAAACGAATGTAGATGAAACTATATGATTATTTACATTTGAGAACATCCTTGTTTGTTACTTTATTTTTCATATTTCCAACTATATATATTCACTAATAGTTAGGCATAGATCATTGGGTGATTTCATACTAGTATTTTTCTCACACACTATTTGGGACATGATTTTGGGCCCAAACAGATTATATTTTTGTAGGGATAGATAAATACAAGATCCCTTATACGTCAGGTACATGATTGTTGTAGAGCTGGAGATCATGGGACCAACTTGAGGCTTGCGATGATACTAAATATTACTTGGTTTATTTTTTAATTTTTTTTAGTATTGTATTTAAATATTGTGAATTATTTGGATTCCTTCCTAGAGATATATGACGTACATCATTTATATATGTGCTCGAGTTGTTTATTTCTTATCAGTATTCTTCTTTTTTACTTATTGTAGGCCATTATTGTTTCTGATTCTCTTATACATTTGTTTTTGCTTTTTTACTCTTCTAACGAGGGAATAGTTTCCCCACCATCAAACATAAGGCCCTCGCTGCTAGTCCGCATCCTCTGGCGTTTGGGGAACTGCGCTTGAGGCCATGTGACCTACCGGGTATGGGGCACCTTTGGGAGGCACTTGGAACTAAGACTTTACAAAGTGGTATCAAAGGTATTATTTTCCTCTTTTACATACTATTTGGAACCTATAGACCAGGATATGATGGAATAAGAAGTCGGTAATAAGTTGTGCTTGGGAGTAGAAAAATCTTGTATAGGGAAAAGCCAATATGACTCGAATATTGCAATTTTTTTGGTTTTCAATTATTACAGTTGATTTGATTTCACTGTTTGGTGATTCTCATGTTTTGTGCTGTTATTGTTGATATTATAGAGGATATAATTCTATTACAACCCGATGAGATTAGGGTATTCCATCTCATTCATCATATAGGAACTTTCTAGAGATCAATTTTCATGCATTCTTATCATGACATTTAGGTTAAATTATCTATTTCATGTTGTTGTGATATATTTTGTGATAGATATGCATGTTGTTGTGATAGATTCTTTGATAAAATACCTACTATTTGATAGGTTATTGCTTATTCTATAAGGTTTCAATGGATTGAGTGCCAAACTTTGGACCCTGAGGTGTTATGGGCCCTTGTGGATCGTAATTTGGTGGATCATGTGTTTCTTGCACTGTTATAATTGTTGGGTGACATGAATATGATGCCATGATTTTATTCACAGCGAGTATAGGCCCTCAAAAATTGAAATTTGGAACTTTAAATGTTTGATTTAGTGCTTTATAGGTTATGGAGTAGTTTCTTAGGCTTACTGTCCAGAAAAACTCAGAATACAATGTGTATATTGATGCAAACTAACCCTATATACTTTTGTTCAGGAAGGAAATGTTTTCCCTAAGTAAACTCTTCATACTGTACATACACATCGTGTAATCCTTGACCGTGTGACTGCCTGTGTGGGCAGGGACTCAGGGTTGGAAAATATTTGGTGGAACATGTCATGTATCAGACGTACATGTCGTGTTGTAGAGACCATTTATCTGTCTCTATGACTAATGAAATTGGTGGATGAAGAATCAGGTAGTGCATGTCGGGTCCGTCTTGAACATGTCATTTGGAGTCGACTGTGTAACCGGTCGTGTGACTAATGACCCGGGTCAGTGGATTCCTTATTGTACACACCTTGTCTAGAAAAAATACATCATGTAGTATTGTTCTTAAAGGATCCATGTGGATAGTTGTGTGGAGGAACTCGGGAAATGGGAAAAGATTCAAGTACATGTTGTGTCTGCGGATGAACATGCCATGTGTAAGGGTATTACACAACCAGGTCTGGAAGAAGTACACACCCATGTAAAGGCTTAAGGGAACATTCCATTTAGGCTTCACACACATCGTGTATCACTTTTTTGAAAAAAAATGAAAGTTTCCTTTCTCATATTCCTCTCTTGAACTTATAAGTTTCAGTCCATGATATTCTTGAACTAAAGTGTGCACTTGACCTTGAAGAGTCATGCCACCAAGACATCCTTTGTTTCTACGCCCAATGCAGGGAAACGATCAGCCACCAGACATGGTTGATCATGTAATACTAGAAGATCCTTTAGTTGTGCCTGTATTGGCACCAGTCGTCATTCTAGATACAGGTGCCAATGCATAGTTCCGAGAAAGAATCATGAGGTTTATGCAGAGTTTCTAGGGAGCATCGCCTCCTGCCCTGTCTACGGTAGAATTGAGGCAAGTTTTTCAATAGAAACATCCTCCCACATTCTTAGAGGATAGAGGACCTCATGGTATAGATTCATGGTTAGAATCAATGATATCTATCTTTGAAAATCTATAGACTCCTCTAGGGAGAGATTGAAGCTCACTACATATATTCTTCAGGATTTTGACAAGAGATGGTGGGATGTGAAATATTAGGTGGGAGGCTAGTAGGTTATGGCTTGGGATGAGTTCCATCATACCTTCTACGAATACTTCTACATGGAGACTTTGATGGCCGATCAAGCCTGAGTGTTCATGATTTTAGAGAAGGGTACTCTCTCGGTCATGGAGTATTCTTCTTGCTTCATAGATCTGTAGTGCTTCACACCCATTTTGGGGGGTGATGAGTTATTCCTAGTGAGGAAGTTTGAGGATGGAATTAGGAATGACATATAATATTAGGTGAACATCTTCAGGTTGATGACCAAATCTTCTATAGTTAACCAGTTACTGATCGCATAGCGCAACCAGAGGGATTCTATAGATGTGGGATAGGGTAGTATATAATCCAAAGTTGTTGATTATCTAGTTTATATTAAGAAACACCACATGGAATCTGCATGTGGAAATACATGTAGGTGGGATGCAGCTTCAGGTAGCCTTGAGGTATGCTACTAGTGTGGGAAGGGTGGACATATGAGGCCACAATACCTGAGAGACCTAGTTGAGTGTTGTTTATGTGGCAAGATGGGTCATGTTCAGTGTTTCTGTCAGTTTTTTGACTAGATACTGGTGATAGAGGTTCTTCTATGACTCCACATTTAGGAGAAGGACCACCATTTTCTCATCAGTCTGGGAATTGGAGTTCATCCTTCCGTTCAGGCCGAGGTGGAGATCATGGCCATGGTAGCCAGTTTCCAAGAATTCAGCGATAATAGGGTGGATCAGCTCAGGGTTTTCAGGAAGGGTAGAAATGTCATGGTGCAGGTCATACTTTTTTAGTTCAGTAGACCCAGCAGGAGTAGGATCCAGGACCCTCTGTAGTTAGAGGTATGATTTTGGTGGCCCCATTTTTAGATTCTTCTCTTTCTGATATAGGGTATTCCCATAGTTTCATATCTGTTGCTATTGTGGAGATCCTTGGTCTATGTATCTTTACTTCTGTTGATATATTAATGCTAGAAACTATGTTGGGGATAAGAATGGCTATTGTACGTCAGTGAAGGGAGTTCCCTCTTAAGGTCAGTGGGTATCACTTCTTATGGAACCTCTATATCATTGAAATTACAGGCTATGATTTCATTATCAGAATGGACTAGTTGGTTACCTTCCATGCTATTTTCGATTTCTATCAACGTAGGGTGAGTTTCATGTCACCATAGGGAGGTTCGTTTCTACATAAGGGTAAATGTGATGTCTAGGTGAGAAAAGATAGACCCGAGCACTAGGGGTAGGGAGGAGTTACATCCTAGTCTGATATAATGTATCTAGATGACTAGGGGACTTCACATGTGGACTTTCCTCAAGTGGTGGATCATTTCATGGATGTCTTTCCAGAGGACTTTTCCATTTTTCCTCCAGAGTGAGAGGTGGAATTTTTTTGGTGCTTATTCCAAGAGTGGCACTAGGGTCCATTCCTCCTTATAGGATGGCTACACCAGAGTTACAGAAGCTCAGGAAGCAGTTAGAGGAGTTACAGTCAAAGGGTTTCATTTGACCCTAGTACTTCTCCTTTGGGTTCACCTGTCTTGTTTGCAAAAAAGGAAGATGGTACCCTCAATCATTTTGTAGATTATCAGAAGCTGAACTGGTTGATGGTCAAGAAATGATATCCCATTCTAAGGAATGATGATATCTTTGATTAGATTTGAGGATCTGAGGTGTTCATGAATATTCAATTAAGATCTAGTTATCATCAGTTGGGAATTAGACCATCTGATATACCTCATACAGCCTTTCAGAGTAGGTATGGTCTATAAAAGTATGTGGTTATGATGTTAGGTCTCACAAATGTGCCTGCAGTTTTTATGGAACTGGTGAACTGAGTGTTCCATCCATACTTGGATTTCTTCCTGGTGGTTTTTGTGGATGATATCTTGGTGTACTCTTACCCTCAACACGACCATGCTACCCATCTTGAGATTGTTTTGTGTACACTAAGAGAGCATCAGTTATATGATAAGCTCTCAGTATTACACTTTCGGATAGAATAAATTCACTTCTTGGGACATTTTATCTCCGAGACAAGAGTATCATTATACCCAGATAAAGTGAGAGCAGTAGTTTCTTGGGAGCAGTCAAAAAACGTCTTTGAGGTACAGAGTTTTCTAGTACTGGTTGGTTACTATAGTCATTTTATACAAGACTTTTCATGCTTATCATATCCCCTAACGGGCCTAGCTAAGAAGGTTTTGAAGTACTTGTGGATGAATTCTTGTGATTTATCCTTTCAGGAGCTGAAATGGAGGTTGAATTTAGCACATATACTAGTTTGTTTAGAGCAGAGGAAGAGTTACATAGTTTACTGTGATTCTTCAGGTATCAGGTGAGGAGTAGTGATTATACAAGGGGAAGGAGTTCTTGCGTATGAGTCTTCGTAATTGAGGAAACATGAGATTAATTACCTAATGCACGATCATGAGTTGGTTGTAGTTGTTCATTCCTTATTCTATTAGAGACATTATCTTTTGGGATAGAATTTTGTGGTTTTCACCGACCACAAAAGTCTCAAGTATTTCTTCCCTCAGCTCGATCTGAAATTGATATGGAAATGGTGGGTTGAATACCTTATGTCCTTTGACATAGAGCTTCCTACACACCTAGTAAATTCAATGGAGTGGCTGATTTGTTGAGAAGGAGGAATCAGATACAGGTAGTTCATGAGGCCAGTAGTGAATGGCGTCTTATGGCTCTATTCTCTGAGATGCATTTAGAGGTTCACAATAGTCATAGAAATAATTTTATTTCTTTTGTATCTGTTACCTCTACTCAGCTTGAGTGAGTTCGAATGAGGAATATATCTAATGCTGAAGGCCTAGTCCTATGGGAGAGTGTGTCAGGAGAGGAACCTATTCTTGGATAGACCATAGGAGAGGATGAGATCTTGTATTTTCATGGGCGTGTATGGGTGTTAGTAGTCATATCTGTGGAACTAATGTGGGATTTCCATTCTTTAGTTTGGGCAGTTCATCCTGGTGTCACCAAGATTTATTGAGATCTACACCTTCAGTATTGGTGGCTAGGCATGAAGAGATATGTCGCTAGTTTTTTTATGAGGTGTTCCACCTATAAACAGGTGAACGCAGAGCATCAGCAACTAGCAAGGATTTTGCAGTAGTTACTCATTCCCTAATGGAAGTAAAATTATGTTGTGATGGACTTCATGAAAGTTTTTCCATGGTCGACTCAAGGTAATGATGTAGTTTTGGTTTTCATTGACATACTCACAAAGGATGCACACTTCTTACCGATTAAGGATACCTTAAGGGTCGATGAGCTTGGAATGTTGGACATCTGGTAGATTGTACGTTTTCATGGGGTTATGCACTCCATTATCTCCAACAGGGATTCCCATTATACATCTTGGGTCTGGAAGGGACTACAAAGGGCTTTGGGTATATAGGTACTTATGAGTACAACTTACCATCCCCAGACATATGGCTAGTCCAAGCTCGTGATTTAGGCATTGGAGGTTATTCTTTGAGTATGCATCCTAGAATTTGGTGGTTCTTGGGAGAAGAACATACCTCTGGTAGATTTTTCCTACAATTATAGTTTTCAAGTAACTATTTATATGGAACCTTATGAGTCTTTGTATGGTAAGTCATGTTGATCACCCCTATGTTGGCTAAAAGAAGGAGAGGCAGCTATGCTTGGACCTCGTCTAGTCTAGGAGACCATGGAGTATATAGAGTTGATTCAAAAGATTATGGCTACTATACAGTCATGACAGAAGTCTTTTGATGATCATCAATGAAGACCTATAGAGTTTGAGGTTGAAGATCGGGTTTTTCTATATTTCACACCATGTTTGGGACACAACAGTATTAAGAGATGGTGTAAGCTTTTGTCGAGATACGTCGGGTCATTTTATGATTTGGAGACAGTTGGGATGGTTGGCTATCTGTTTCAGTTATCTCAGAGGTACCAGGCTATGCACGATGTATTCCATGTTTCCCAACTATGACATTACTTCTCAGACCCGTCTCATGATTTTCAACCTGAGGAGGTTGAGTTGGAGGTGGACACCTCGTTTGAAGAGCATCATGTCTGGATTATAAATCGATGCATGAAGGTTCCTCATGGCTTGTATGTTCCTCTAGTATAGGTGATATGGCATCACGGATGAGTACAGGATGAGACATGGGTGAGGGAGACCGATGTGTGATCATAGTGGCCAGAGCTGTTTAAGGATTCATCTTCGCCTCCTTCTTTGGGAAATTAAGAGATAAATTTTTTAAAGGGGATGATTTTAAGAACCCATATCTTCATTTATGTATGTATCTAGATTTTTGGTGTTTTTTAGAAAAATAGGAGTTTCTTGAAATGTAAGGAGTACACGTCGTGTACTTAGGAGTACACGCTGTGTACCCGGTTGCTGTGTAACGCCCCGACCCTAATTACCTAGAGTCGGTGCATTATTACATAACATTGGCATGATCATGAGAAAGATCAAGTATCGAAAGACCGATTAGTTTAGTAGCCTTGGAATAACTAGATACATCCATAAATTTTTACATTACATCATAAAAAAACATCTTGTCTTCATAACCCCTCATACTATCCCTGCAGGTCATTCATAAATTACTTCTTCATAATCCTGGGAAAAAAATAAAACATTGAAAGGGGTGAGCTCGGATGCTCAGTAAGGATAACATAATAGCAGAAGCTTTCATAATTAAGCATAAACACTTAAGGCAATTTATAACTAAAACAAAAGCCTTTTAAATTTAAACTTCAGCATAAAATGGCGAAGGTAAAATGAAATAATGCCATTTACTTACTCACATGGATATTCTACTAGTCGAATGATCACATGCAATATCAATAACCACTTTCATAATGATGGAATGCATAATGCCAGACTATCATAACCACATAGCCAAGGCCTCGTGCCAAGACTACAAATAAGATTTTGCCAAGGCCTTGTGCCAAGACACTAGTTTGTCTCATGAGACCTACCGATGCATCGAGGAGCTATAGCGGGCTCCACCCGTCACTTATTAAGTCCAATGCATTCCTCATATGAATAGGTTTAAGCATAAAATAAACATTCGTATTAAAACTAGCATACGAAATGTCAATACTTTAACCACAAACCATGAATGGTATAAAAATAGAACATCCACAGTCAAATATAACTCATTTGATACAATATGGAAGATTGTATTGTATCACATTAACCTCTATAATGAAGGATGTTGACATAGATGAAAATAATCATCAAAACTATTTGAGAGAAATATCCCCCTTTTCTTGAAAACATTTAAAAGTCACACTATTTGTCAAGAAGCTATTTAAAAATAGATTTTTGAATCAAAGTGTCCCATACCACTTTGAAACTTTTTAAAAGGAGTTTTAATTTCTAAAACTTTAATTTTCATATAAATAAATCCTTAAAACCATTTTTAAAACATGGACATTAATGAGCAAGATTTAGAAGAATAAGTCTTTAAAACATTTAAAAATGGTATTTTAGTTAGAGATTCTAACCAAAAGAGACACTTGAATACAAATAATTGAGGTAATCAAAACTTTGTAATATCATGAGAATAAAGGGATTCATGATATACTATGTCAAAGTACATTATATACACCACATAAAAGTGATTTGGTGTATATCAACAAAGAAGTCTCAATGGAATGTAAATTGAGATGAAATCTCTCATAAAGGCCGTATCCTAAGGTTAAGGATAAATCAACGACATAATTATGTGTGACAAATATAAATACACTAAATATGATTGAATATTCAGTGTAAAACAATCAAAGGATATTCACACATATTCTTGTAAAAACAACACCAACGAATTGGATGTTTAACTCAACAAATGGTGAATGAGTTAAAATTACTCTTATCAAATTCATATCAATGACTTGAGAATTATCAATGGAGTGATTATGTGTATCAAACTTATATCCACAGGAAGGGGAGTGGAAATTATGACATAATCAAATGAATAGTGATTTCACACATAATCTTGGGGTAATATAATCAATGAAATATGTGTAAAGCCAAATGAGTGGAAATTGAAATCTCAAATTCCCTTATCGATTAGGTAACTTTCGAAACATACACCCATGAAAGAAGTATCATACCATGATGATGTAAATACCCATAAATTAAAGTATATTACACAATGAATACAATCATTGGCAGTACACATACACCACATGCAATAATTAAGTGGTGAACAATAGAATTCTCACGAAATTAAAAGTGAGATTAGAAAATCCCTTACCACGTTAATCAACTGAGTCGTATGGCCAAAAGTTAATAACCACCAAATGATTTAAAGAATAACATGAATATAAAGAGAATCATGATAATATATATCAAATGGAAGTACACAATACACCACTTTCAATAATTTAGTAGCGAACAATGGAAATCTCACGGAATTGAAAGTGAGATAAGAGAATCCCTTACTTTGTACTTTTTCCTTGGTCGATGGTAGGTTTACCTCCTGTATAATGGTGAAATAATTGTTATTTAATAATACAAGAATCATTTACTTTAATATGATATCATATATGATCTTTCAACATTGATTTGTTAATAATATATTAGTATTAACGCCGTTTCGGGTGTTAACTTACTCATTTTCTTTTATATGTTTTGTTACATAAGTCATGTTTGTTGTATCTTATTCATATCCAGAATGATATCAAGTCCTTAAACATCATTTTTAAATCATTAAATGATAATTATACTTGAATGGATACGATGGAGAATGAATCTCATCGCGTTTGTGGAGACGGTAGTCCGTACGTACACACGAACGCTACTTCCATTTAATTTTTATTTTAAAAGAATCGAATCCAAATGATACATAGGTATATTACTATTACAGTATAATATAATATTTTATATATGTTACTTAAGTTCATTAACACCATCCTTTATACGTTCCATGTGTGGTATGAACGAGTCATATCATTTTAAGGGGGCGGTAGTCCGCACTTCCTCAAATGAAATTATCGTATGTATATACAACATGAAACGAATAATGGTATGAAATAAAATGGAATTACAGAAGCTTATATATAAAATATATATCATTAATATCATATTTAATTACAGTGCCATCATAATGGCCACCATGAGAGGCGGTAAGATGTTTTTGAACAATCAACGTTTCGTGAGGCGTTAGTTTGCCATCCACAGAAACATTATGTTCATCATCCATTAGATGAAGTTGTGTGTATGTGTAGTTTGAATACTTCTTATAACAACATCCTAGTATATTGAGGATACTGGTGTTGTTACAAAAGAAGGTAAATAAAAAGAGTTTGGGGGTTGAAGAAGCAAAATATATGAAAATAATTTAAGAGAAATCGTTATCTTTAATTTAGGTAACTCACTTTGGTTGGAACCAAAGGACTTGTTGAAATGCTTTCTTCCTAAGAGGAAGCTTCAATGAGGAGGAGAGGGATGTGGGGAGCTTAGTTGGGCAGAGTTTGGACGAGCCAAGTGGCTTGAGAGGTGTGAGGAAAAGAGAAGGAGTGCCCTTTTATAAGAGGGGTGAGGGGCACCTTTGGAAATGCTAGAAATATTAATTTATAATAAATTCATATTCGGTTTCCAAAGGCTCCAAAGTTGACTATTCAAAGGATGAGGTGGGGATAGGTCGAAAACAACTCATCCAATAGAATTTGGACAGGTTTGGGTACTTATATTAACCTTATCTTTAAGTATTAACTCTAAGTTAATTAGTTTCACTTTTACAATGTCTCTTTGTATTTTTATATAATATGGTTAATAAACTTACCATATACATCCAAGAGACCCCCAAGTGGTCCATTAATGATTAACCTATCATGATATAAGTCTCTTGGCCGAACCTTAGATTTTTAGGAATTTAATATCAATTAATAATATAATATTTGTTTTAAGAACTCTTTTATGTCAATTTTGACACTATTCATTAGTTGATTTTTGTGAAACTCATTACAGATTGATTACTTCGAAAAAAGTCAATTAAATCAATCCTAATATATCATATTATCCTAGAAAATTAGTTTAATTCATTAAAAGTTTCATATTATATTTATTTGGGTATTTATAATATCACTTATTTTAATTTTTCACTATTATAGTAATTAGTGCATCATCATTGTGTCATAAATAAAATAAATTATTTAATGTCTAAAAATTATAAATAAAATATCATTATGTAGGAAATCGTTTTAGCTTTCTAATGAATATTTATAATCGAAAATCCAACATGTATAAACTTATGTAAAAATTCGTCTTCTAAAAGATGTAAGCTTATGCCATTTTTTGTATTCATTTTAACTTAATTAAAATAAAGTGTCATTATCACTCACAAGTGGATCCATGGGGTCCCAAAATAGACCCAAAGATGCCCATGGTCGACCATGTATCAACCAATAGGGTTAAGACACGTTTTAGGGTAATTTAGTATTATTATAATATTATTTTTACCCTTATTTACCGGATTTACCCTTAACCATGGTAAATAAAATATTTACCGCAGTAATTATTCAAAATGTCTAAAAATAAAAGTTACCTATTTACACAATTTGAATATCCTGATTCCAAATATGGAATCCATTTTTCTAAATTCAAAACACATAAGTGGCAGAAATTAATTTAAAATTAATTCCCGCTGTCAAAACAAAAAGCGTGTTTTTAAGAGATAATAACTATCAAAAGATTGACACTTGTTTATGTTCGGTTTAATTGTAAAATTATGTCCAATGAACAACATTATATTAAGTGGTAAAAATATATTCTAAATATACTTTAAAACCACTCAAATTAATAATTTATCACTATTAATTATTTTGATTAAAAAAGTTGTTTTTAATTAAAATTTAGTAATTTTCACTATTCATCAAAATATTAAAGTTATCCGAAAAGTACCAAAATTTCACCTTAGGCTAAATTTGATATTCCGAATCCAAAAATGAAGTCCATTTTTAAAAATAAAATATAATTTCAAAAATTAGGTATTACTATTCATAACGGCTAGTTTGATCGGTTGTGGTACGTGTTAAAACACGAAGTTGCGTACAACACACGCTACTGTTTTATTCAAAGGAAAGCGTACCGTGGAAGCTTGGGATGTTTCATTTTAAATTTTTTGATGTCCCCATTTAGTCAAAAAGTTTAAAATATTGTATTTAAAAAGGTTTCACTATTAAATGTTGATAAAAGTGCAATACTGAAAATGAATCTGTTCTTGCATTATGACTAAGAAACTCATAATGTGGATTCTAAAATTATAAGGGTTATATAAAGTTTAAAATTTAGTTAATACTATTCATGACCTATTTTAATGGACTTTTTTTGTAAGTCAAGGTGTGATTGAACTCGTTGTTGCGTGTAGTACAAGTTATTGAATTATTTTGAAGAAATAACACATTATGAATTCTTGGGGTGTTACATTCTCCCCTCCTTCAATAAATTGCGTCCTCGCAATTTGAAATTGTTCTTAGAAAATAAAAGGTTGAAAATAGAAAATATATTTGTGGGAAAACCCACATCGGAAATTGGGTTACTAAAATTTAGTCTTAATATGAGGAAAAGAGAAATGAAAGGGTCACCACCAAATTATGATCTCGATTAGGAGAACATTGGTGGCAATTAGAGACATATAATTGGAGGAAAAACGTAAATATTTATAGGTAGTGATTGAGGTCATCAATCACAAACAATTATAAAATTGAGGTCCTTAAACTCATCAATCTATGATGATTTGAAATACCATCGGTTCAACAAAACATAGAATATTGGGATGACACATTTTTGACGTTTCAAAATATCTTAGTTGAAATCCCACATCGAAAAATGAATTAATGAGACCTCTATTTAAAATAAAGAGTGGAAAGTATTAAGATTACCGAAAATAACACATACTAGGGTTCCATGTAGGAAAATATGGATATGGAGGAGAAATCTAACCATCAATCATCTGATGGAGAGTGGTAGAGAACATGGCTATGAAAAGGCCAACAATCCCAAAGCCATAAATTAGTGATGATTTAAGGTACCATCTAGGACAACATTTTTTTTAAAGTTACATTACATAAGGAAGAGGAATTCATTTATGATATTGACTAATAACATTATGAGATATATTTAATTTTAAGTAGATTTTCATTCTTTAATAAATTTCCACCACTAACTCGATTTTTTTTTTAAAACGATGAGTATTCAAGAAGACTTGGTCACACTGGAAGAGCTAGAATAAACTTCTATAGAATCACATGATCCATGCAGGATAAACCATATATTTACATTGTCTTTGAAGATTAATCAAAACCAAAATGGTTAGTGAATGATCTAATGATCCCCCAAAAGGATATTCATAAATATGCACTAATCTTAATTTCTAAAATTAAACCAACAATACCCCAAAGTTAAATAGATACCATTCAATAACCAATTGTCCTTAAAATCCTTTAATATAATCCAAACTAATATTGAAACCCAAAACATAGAAGAATTTGATTATGTAGTCTCCCATGTTACATTGTATCTCCAAATGACATCAAGTACTCTTAAAGTCACATACTTAAAAGTAATTAACATCATCACATATTCTCTGTTATAGGTTAATCATTTCCATAAATAACCCAAATCACTATAAATCAACAATAAAAATGTAGATAAAAATCCACCATAACTCTACAAATGAAACCTCATTGTATTCTATTTTCCTTGGGCATATAGTGTTCCTAACAAAACGAACATCTTCCAAAATAACATTTATCACTTAATCACCAAATCATTTTCCTATACCAAGGGTATTCATAAGAACCCAAATCATCTTATTATTGATCAATAAAATCATTTAACAAAAAAAAATAGTCATAATAACCAGGGACTTCACGTAGTCCAGTGGTAGGCGATAAATCCCAATCGCACTTTGGTTGTGGGTTCGATTCCCATAGCTTTGTCCGACGCGACGGGTTGTCACACGGTCTACGTGTTGTCCTTTTTCAAAAACTATATTTTATAATATTGCCAAAATGAGATAAATTCCTCAAAATAATATATCATAAATTTAACCACAAATGTTATATCATACCTTGAATCTTCATCCCAAATTATAATAACTTATAATTCTCTCAAACCCCAATGATCATATAAATCCAAATGGTTATTTATACCCATATCCACAAGATAAGAGACAATTCTTCCACAAATATCATTCTCACATGGCAAACTGCGGGGTTACAAATACAAGAGAAAATTATTCCATAGTAAACCCATCAACAAGGAGTGCTAATACTTTTTAAACATTTATCCAACCATTTATTCCCACATAGATTCTTCTTTGACCAAGAAAATATCCTATAGAATAGGACATTCACTCAGGTAATGGCCAGGTCCCCTACATTTACGGCAAATGACTGTAAATGGACTCTTGGGACCATTTTTATCTTCTTCCATAGTACTCTTCATTTTTCTTCGGCAATTCTTTACTTTATGTCCTTCCTTCCCGCACGTAAAACATTTCGTTGTCCCATTGAGACACTTTCCTGGGTGTCTCTTTCCACATTTCCTGCATGATGAAAATTGAGGGTTCTTTTCTCCATGGTCTCCATTGCTGGAGCTCTTATCATTTATCACCTTTCTCTTCCTTGTTGAGTCTGGGAGTTGGTTAATATATATGTTGTTGATCATATTTTTGGAAAACTGATTTGGCATAAAGACGATATCTTTTACGCCTATCAACATTCCATTTTGTTGCTCATTGCCACCACCGTTCCCATCTTGTACATCATTCTCAAAGTCACTATGACTTCCTTGGAATCCAGCCATTGACTAAAACCATAAAGCATTGTGTGAGTAATAGTAGTCGTAAAATCATTTAGAGATTAAAATGTCACCATATTCTCAATTTGAAACATATTAGGATTAACCAAGGTCATTTACTCTCATCTTATATATATATTACTTAAATTGGTTTGTAAAGAAAATGTAAATTATCCTAAGCATATCCCCCGGGAGTGTCGTAACCAAGAGTGCAGCAAGGCCCGTTGTCGTGCACCAGTTCCCGTTCGAGTCTAGCTCAAAGCGGTGTTTTCGGGTTTTACCCCTAGGTACATCTGTGCCAGAGCCACCTCTACCTTCTCGTATCCAGACAGGGATGTATTGCTCGGAAAACTCACAAAATCTCTACAATACCAAAATTCTAGGAAGTTCTTTTATACTAATCCTGAAAGTTCATCTTAGGTCTACGTGCTCTAATCAGAGTTTATATAAATCTAGCTACCAAGGTTTGTACTAAACTTCCTCTGATACCAACTGTAACGCCCCGACCCTAATTACCTAGAGTCGGTGCATTATTACATAACATTGGCATGATCATGAGAAAGATCAAGTCTCGAAAGACCGATTAGTTTAGTAGCCTTGGAATAACTAGATACATCCATAAATTTTTACATTACATCATAAAAAAAACATCATGTCTTCATAACCCCTCATACTATCCCTGCAAGTCATTCATAAATTACTTCTTCATAATCCTGGGAAAAAATAAAACATTGAAAGGGGTGAGCTCGGATGCTCAGTAAGGATAACATAATAGCAGAAGCTTTCATAATTAAGCATAAACACTTAAGGCAATTTATAACTAAAACAAAAGCCTTTTAAATTTAAACTTCAGCATAAAATGGCGAAGGTAAAATGAAATAATTCCATTTACTTACTCACATGGATATTCTACTAGTCGAATGATCACATGCAATATCAATAACCACTTTCATAATGATGGAATGCATAATGCCAGACTATCATAACCACATAGCCAAGGCCTCGTGCCAAGACTACAAATAAGATTTTGCCAAGGCCTTGTGCCAAGACACTAGTTTGTCTCATGAGACCTACCGATGCATCGAGGAGCTATAGCGGGCTCCACCCGTCACTTATTAAGTCCAATGCATTCCTCATATGAATAGGTTTAAGCATAAAATAAACATTCGTATTAAAACTAGCATACGAAATGTCAATACTTTAACCACAAACCATGAATGGTATAAAAATAGAACATCCACAGTCAAATATAACTCATTTGATACAATATGGAAGATTGTATTGTATCACATTAACCTCTATAATGAAGGATGTTGACATAGATGAAAATAATCATCAAAACTATTTGAGAGAAATATCCCCCTTTTCTTGAAAACATTTAAAAGTCACACTATTTGTCAAGAAGCTATTTAAAAATAGATTTTTGAATAAAAGTGTCCCATACCACTTTGAAACTTTTTAAAAGGAGTTTTAATTTCTAAAACTTTAATGTCCATATAAATAAATCCTTAAAACCATTTTTAAAACATGGACATTAATGAGCAAGATTTAGAAGAATAAGTCTTTAAAACATTTAAAAATGGTATTTTAGTTAGAGATTCTAACCAAAAGAGACACTTGAATACAAATAATTGAGGTAATCAAAACTTTGTAATATCATGAGAATAAAGGGATTCATGATATACTATGTCAAAGTACATTATATACACCACATAAAAGTGATTTGGTGTATATCAACAAAGAAGTCTCAATGGAATGTAAATTGAGATGAAATCTCTCATAAAGGCCGTATCCTTAGGTTAAGGATAAATCAACGACATAATTATGTGTGACAAATATAAATACACTAAATATGATTGAATATTCAGTGTAAAACAATCAAAGGATATTCACACATATTCTTGTAAAAACAACACCAACGAATTGGATGTTTAACTCAACAAATGGTGAATGAGTTAAAATTACTCTTATCAAATTCATATCAATGACTTGAGAATTATCAATGGAGTGATTATGTGTATCAAACTTATATCCACAGGAAGGGGAGTGGAAATTATGACATAATCAAATGAATAGTGATTTCACACATAATCTTGGGGTAATATAATCAATGAAATATGTGTAAAGCCAAATGAGTGGAAATTGAAATCTCAAATTCCCTTATCGATTAGGTAACTTTCGAAACATACACCCATGAAAGAAGTATCATACCATGATGATGTAAATACCCATAAATTAAAGTATATTACACAATGAATACAATCATGGGCAGTACACATACACCACATGCAATAATTAAGTGGTGAACAATAGAATTCTCACGAAATTAAAAGTGAGATTAGAAAATCCCTTACCACGTTAATCAACTGAGTCGTATGGCCAAAAGTTAATAACCACCAAATGATTTAAAGAATAACATGAATATAAAGAGAATCATGATAATATATATCAAATGGAAGTACACAATACACCACTTTCAATAATTTAGTAGCGAATAATGGAAATCTCACGGAATTGAAAGTGAGATAAGAGAATCCCTTACTTTGTACTTTTTCCTTGGTCGATGGTAGGTTTACCTCCTGTATAATGGTGAAATAATTGTTATTGAATAATACAAGAATCATTTACTTTAATATGATATCATATATGATCTTTTAACATTGATTTGTTAATAATATCTTAGTATTAACGCCGTTTCGGGTGTTAACTTACTCATTTTCTTTTATATGTTTTGTTACATAAGTCATGTTTGTTGTATCTTATTCATATCCAGAATGATATCAAGTCCTTAAACATCATTTTTAAATCATTAAATGATAATTATACTTGAATGGATACGATGGAGAATGAATCTCATCGCGTTCGTGGAGACGGTAGTCCGTACGTACACACGAACGCTACTTCCATTTAATTTTTATTTTAAAAGAATCGAATCCAAATGATACATAGGTATATTACTATTACAGTATAATATAATATTTTATATATGTTACTTAAGTTCATTAACACCATCCTTTATACGTTCCATGTGTGGTATGAACGAGTCATATCATTTTAAGGGGGCGGTAGTCCGCACTTCCTCAAATGAAATTATCGTATGTATATACAACATGAAACGAATAATGGTATGAAATAAAATGGAATTACAGAAGCTTATATATAAAATATATATCATTAATATCATATTTAATTACAGTGCCATCATAATGGCCACCATGAGAGGCGGTAAGATGTTTTTGAACAATCAACGTTTCGTGAGGCGTTAGTTTGCCATCCACAGAAACATTATGTTCATCATCCATTAGATGGAGTTGTGTGTATGTGTAGTTTGAATACTTCTTATAACAACATCCTAGTATATCGAGGATACTGGTGTTGTTACAAAAGAAGGGAAATAAAAAGAGTTTGGGGGTTGAAGAAGCAAAATAAATGAAAATAATTTAAGAGAAATCGTTATCTTTAATTTAGGTAACTCACTTTGGTTGGAACCAAAGGACTTGTTGAAATGCTTTCTGCCTAAGAGGAAGCTTCAAGGAGGAGGAGAGGGATGTGGGGAGCTTAGTTGGGCAGAGTTTGGACGAGCCAAGTGGCTTGAGAGGTGTGAGGAAAAGAGAAGGAGGAGTGCCCTTTTATAAGAGGGGTGAGGGGCACCTTTGGAAAAGCTAGAAATATTAATTTATAATAAATTCATATTCGGTTTCCAAAGGCTCCAAAGTTGGCTATTCAAAGGATGAGGTGGGGATAGGTCGAAAAAAACTCATCCAATAGAATTTGGACAGGTTTGGGTACTTATATTAACCTTATCTTTAAGTATTAACTCTAAGTTAATTAGTTTCACTTTTACAATGTCTCTTTGTATTTTTATATAATATGGTTAATAAACTTACCATATACATCCAAGAGACCCCCAAGTGGTCCATTAATGATTAACCTATCATGATATAAGTCTCTTGGCCGAACCTTAGATTTTTAGGAATTTAATATCAATTAATAATATAATATTTGTTTTAAGAACTCTTTTATGTCAATTTTGACACTATTCATTAGTTGATTTTTGTGAAACTCATTACAGATTGATTACTTCGAAAAAAGTCAATTAAATCAATCCTAATATATCATATTATCCTAGAAAATTAGTTTAATTCATTAAAATTTTCATATTATATTTATTTGGGTATTTATAATATCACTTATTTTAATTTTTCACTATTATAGTAATTACTGCATCATCATTGTGTCATAAATAAAATAAATTATTTAATGTCTAAAAATTATAAATAAAATATCATTATGTAGGAAATCGTTTTATCTTTCTAATGAATATTTATAATCGAAAATCCAACATGTATAACCTTATGTAAAAATTCGTCTTCTAAAAGATGTAAGCTTATGCCATTTTTTGTATTCATTTTAACTTACTTAAAATAAAGTGTCATTATCACTCACAAATGGATCCATGGGGTCCCAAAATAGACCCAAAGATGCCCATGGTCAACCATGTATCAACCAATAGGGTTAAGACACGTTTTAGGGTAATTTAGTATTATTATAATATTATTTTTACCCTTATTTACCGGATTTACCCTTAACCATGGTAAATAAAATATTTACCGCAGTAATTATTCAAAATGTCTAAAAATAAAAGTTACCTATTTACACAATTTGAATATCTTGATTCCAAATATGGAATCCATTTTTCTAAATTCAAAACACAGAAGTGGCAGAAATTAATTTAAAATTAATTCCCGCTGTCAAAACAAAAAGCGTGTTTTTAAGAGATAATAACTATCAAAAGATTGACACTTGTTTATGTTCGGTTTAATTGTAAAATTATGTCCAATGAACAACATTATATTAAGTGGTAAAAATATATTCTAAATATACTTTAAAACCACTCAAATTAATAATTTATCACTATTAATTATTTTGATTAAAAAAGTTGTTTTTAATTAAAATTTAGTAATTTTCACTATTCATCAAAATATTAAAGTTATCCGAAAAGTACCAAAATTTCACCTTAGGCTAAATTTGATATTCCGAATCCAAAAATGAAGTCCATTTTTAAAAATAAAATATAATTTCAAAAATTAGGTATTACTATTCATAACGGCTAGTTTGATCGGTTGTGGTACGTGTTAAAACACGAAGTTGCGTACAACACACGCTACTGTTTTATTCAAAGGAAAGCGTACCGTGGAATCTTGGGATGTTTCATTTTAAATTTTTTGATGTCCCCATTTAGTCAAAAAGTTTAAAATATTGTATTTAAAAAGGTTTCACTATTAAATGTTGATAAAAGTGCAATACTGAAAATGAATCTGTTCTTGCATTATGACTAAGAAACTCATAATGTGGATTCTAAAATTATAAGGGTTATATAAAGTTTAAAATTTAGTTAATACTATTCATGACCTATTTTAATGGACTTTTTTTGTAAGTCAAGGTGTGATTGAACTCGGTGTTGCGTGTAGTACAAGTTATTGAATTATTTTGAAGAAATAACACATTATGAATTCTTGGGGTGTTACATGCTGCAGGTAGCCATGTATTGGTCGTGTAATGGATGAGTACATGGTCGTGTAAGGTGACCTGGAGATAGCCTAAAGCAAGGCCCGAAAAAGGCATATACACGTCGTGTATATTTAAATAACACTCTGTTTATTTTTATTATTATTTTATATATCGGATTGGGGTCACGTCTAATTGGTAAAAATGACTTCTTCTGGATCTGTCTCATGTATGAGCAACCTAAGATCATCAATTCTTCTCTAAGCCCCCGATAGACCATTTGTGCTTCAAATAAAACACCATAAATTGTGTTAGAATCGCATCAGTGAGTTCTTCCTTCTTCTAGAGCCTATCATCTTGTTTTCTCTTATTTTTGGAGATATCAGTGGTTGAACATTTTAGAAATTTGTGTATATCTATGTTGTTCTTAGTCGATCCAGAGGATGAGGTTCAACTATATTGATATTACAACATCAAGGTAGGTGGTTTGTTCTTTTCTGTAGTTTTTCTTTGAATTATATGTGCAAAAGTTCCCAATACCCTAGTTTAGGATATTGCGTGTTTTAGGGAATTTAACCCTATTAATGCCTGTCATGCCTTGTTTGCTTGATTATAGGTTTTTAATTAAAAATAGGGTTATTTACCTTACTATGGATGTTTTTATCCATTTTTTATCTGATATTGGTCATTGGGTCTAGACTTTCGAGTTAGACTGCTCTGTTTTCCATGTCTAGTGATGTTAGGATGCAGTGTTATTAGCTGACATGTTTGTGTTACGCTTTGTATCTGTTTAGCCAAGTAGTATTTGTGTTTTACTTTGGATAATGAATATTGTTTGTGTACGATTGATTTACATAGGGATGTGGGAACCTGGTGTAGTGAGACCATAGGGGGGATTGACATTGAGGGCTTCCCTAGAGTGTATGTTATACTTTTAATGCTATGATAACATAAGGGGGATTGACGTTGAGTTCTCCCTCAGAGTGTCTATTTTTATCCTTACAATGCTATAGTGGGAATTGACATTGATTTATTCATCAAATAGTCTATAGTTTATCATTAAATGACTATAGGGGGAATTGACGGAGAGTGCTTCCTCAGAAAGTCATATTTTGCATGAGACAAAAGGGGTTAGACTGTTTGAGCTATCCTAGGGGGTTGTTATAACTTTATTGTTAAATGATAAGTTGAACTAGAGGGGTTTGGCTGTGAGAAATTTCCCAAAGGGTTACTTTTGAAATTGGTTAAAAAATTAATAAATGTAAATTAATGTATCTGAAACTGTAAGATGGTTTACTTTCGAGTACTTCCTTGTTTATTACTTCATTTTACATATTTCCTTCTATATATATTCACTAATATTTTGGCATAGATCATTGGGTGGTTGACTACTAGGATTCTTCTCACACCCCATTTGGGTCAATCTTTTGGTCCCAAACAGATTATATTGTTTCGTGGATAGATAAGGGAAAGTTCCCTTCTAATTTAGGTACTTTATTGTTGTAGAGCTCGAGATCATGGGACAAAGCTGAGGCTTGCGATGCGTCTGGAGTTTACTTGGTTTCTTTTTTACTTTGTTTTAGTATTTTATTTTAGCATTACGACTTTTTTGGCTTCTTTCCTAGACATATGTGACATGAAACATTTATATATGTCCTCCAGTTGATTATTTGCTTTCATTCTTCCATTTTTTACTTATTTTGTGGAATTAATAGTTCTAATATTGTTATACATTTGTTTTTTCTATGTTACTCTACCAATGAGGGTATAGTTTGCCCACCATCACACCCAAGGCCCTCGCTACTAGTCAGAATCCTTTGTCATTCGAGGAAATCCACTTGAGGCCATGTGACCAATATGGTATGGGGCACCATTGGGTGGCACCTAGAACTGAGACCTTACAATGTAACTAGGTTTTTTTGTGCCCTGTTTTCATGCCTAGAAATTTTTCATGTAGCTCGAGTGTACTACACAGTGTGTCCAAGCCAACAACATGTCGTCTATCACTCTTTTGATGTGTATTCAAATCCCATCAAATAAAATGGTGTTTTCATCGGTCCTGACAACATGACATATACATACCAGCTACACGCCATTTATCGCTCATGTCATGTGTCTTCATAACTCACCAAGTGAATCATCATGTATTTTGGACATGGGAAATGATAAACTGCATGCCATTTACACCACATACACATCATGTATATCATTAATGCTCTGGGATATCAATCTCATATGGTTTTTCCATGTATCTTGTGACATGTCTAGGTACAGTGATCTTGGTAACACAGTGTGAAATATAGATACACATTGTGTAATCCCATGCTTTATATCCATATTCCTTGACACTTCTCAATGGAATATCATATTATTATTCATCTATTCTTGAACATATGAAATTCTGAATCATAAAAAAATAAATTAAAATTCCATGATCATGTTAATTTAAATAGTATTAAAGATTGAATAATATGAAATGAAAAAATCAACCATTATTGAACATATCGATTATGAATCAAATAAATAATTATAAATATAAAACATGGTTGATCTAATACAACTTGAAATTTCTCGGCATTGTGGAAGTTCCATTAGTGGGAGTCAAATTAAAATTTATTTAAATTTAGAGTTTCTTGAAAACTAAAAAGAGGATCTTTCATGTAAAAGTTAAAATTAATTTATTATTATCAAGAATAAATGATTACCACATCTTTGGATCCTTTATTAAATGATTTTTTCGGTCTTCCAAAAACTATTTTGGATTACCATTATTGTGCAGTAAGTATTTAGGTGTAGAATCCCTCTAGTAGTGATCCACATGTGCTCCTCTAATCTCGGAGCAACACTAACCGATTTTTGGGTTATATCATGAATAATCAAATTTATTTAATTTTTCGTCTTGATTGATCAAAGATCATTTAGGCTTGAAAGAGGTCTTCACATTCTTGAGAGGAGGAGACGAGTAATTTGAGAGAGTGAGAGAGAAGTCTATTGTGCGTAATGATTCTCTATCCTTAATTTTTTTATTAAACCAATACAATATAAATAACCATCTTTATATAGATCTAGGTTTTAGGATAAAATTTTATTTTATTATATACCAATCCTTAAATTATATTATAATGTTAAATAAACACCATGAAATGTAATAATAAAAACATTATTTTTATTTTATGACGTGATGTCATTGCTCCATCCATACAAGGTGTACCCCTCCTTGGTCGATAATGTGGGAAGTTATATAGTGACCCCCAAGTCCCACCGATAGTAGGCCCTAGTTTGGAGACTAGCACCGAGGGTATAGTAAACACACAAATGGGATCCATTATCCTCTCTGAGAACACATGCAGAAGCGAGAGATAAGATAGACACCAACAAACTCCAACTCAGACTACAATATAAAAAATCCCAAGTACTCATATGTAATTTCATGAAAAAAAACTACAACTAAAAGGGAAAACTGCTAGTACATCCTGAAAGTAAAAACAACAGTGACCACAAATCCCAAACATCTCGTGCAACCCCATGATAGTAGTAACCATCTGGATCTCCAACCAACTCAAATTGAACTAAAAATAGTTTGAATATGTATAGGTTGAGTATAAAAGTATACTTAGTAGGATTTTCCTTGGAGCCTCTTATAAAAAAGTAAATAAAATATTCTATAGCACAGTGAACAACAGGTGAAACTAACATGTCACCTAAATAGATATACTATGTTCCCAACCTCACCATGGATACTCTCACTAAGTATCACATACAAGATTATATAATATAACTAATAATATCAAGGGTACCCCCTACCACTTCCCCACTGGTTTTCCTCTTTTCCCCAATAGTGCAAATCCTAATCATCTCTCTCCAAAATGGATTAAATGCAAACACCTAGGAGAAGCCCCAAAACATGAACCTCATACAACATAACTGCTATGTCCTTGTATCCAAAGTAACTATGTAGTCTTCAAGAGCCACCACAACTCGTATAATGTGTGTCATACATTAGGCGTTATACCTCAATCCATTACAGCCCATACACTGAGAAAATATCATCAATCCATCAGAACCTATACATGTTAAACCTATATTAGTCCATAGAAAACTATATCTAGAATATTTGTGTATGACTAACCAAAATCCATTATAGCCTTCTACACACATATATAGGGAAAAATAATTATTGTGCCTACCAGAACAAGTAAATACCAAGAGAAAAGAGTGGGGCCAAATGGGATAGTCATCCATCCATCCTCACAACAAAATGTTGGGGAAAACACCCCCCCCCCTCTCCAATGCTCAGAATCCTTAGGGTGTCATTTTTCAAAACCAGTAGGGTGAAGTAGCATATAGAAACAAAAAAGGTATAAAATAAATAATAGATCACAACCACACTATGTGTATAACCTTGTATTCAAATAAACTATAACTAAAATCTCTTAGACTCCTAGCTCCTATAGCTAATACTAGTTATCCTATAAGCACACAACCATTTAAAGAGATATACTGGACTACATTATCCATTTCTTTCAGTTTCACATTACATTAATGAATTATTTAACCATGAATTAATTTTTTATTAATTCCACATAACATTTCATTAGAATCACAACTAGGGTTTCATGCCCTCCAAGCACAACTAAACCAAGTCCATAACTTCTCAAAAATATTACCTTATCATTTCATCCCAGCAAGCTCCAACTCGATGGGTTAACATCATTTATTCAATCGTTTATTAAAAAAACTAATTTATTTTCCATATTCCCAGTCATTCTAGATAAACATTTTAAAGCTACTAAGAATAAAGGGCTTAACATGGTGAGTAGATGAACTACCCATCATGTCTTTGACACCTGTAGAAGAAACTTAGATTCATTCTCCATTGAAAAGCTAAACACGGAAAGAATGAGGCATACCATGTATGTCATATCCCATTTTGGAAGGATGGTAAGCAAGTCAAGCTTCCTTGAGTAGCAGGTAAAGTAAACTAGATAAATAGTCAACAAGATTCAACAAGCATCCAACATTCTCATCCAACCTGTTTCATTATCTCGAGTGTCTGTCATGACACCCACATGCATAAACTAAAGCATCTCACCACTCTAGTTGTGAACTTCTACCACAAACACTGGGACTCCCTATCCCCACATATAAAAAACACCATCAAGGCACATAACACATCAAAAGTAGTAAGAAATATCAAAGTAACTAGACTCATGGACTAAAAATAGGCATTCTGTCTTCACATGCAATGAGCTATCATGGCTCCAAATCCAAAGGCACTCTTCCTTAAAAGAAAATGGGTAACTCAGAAATCCATAAGGAATTAAAATTTATTGATAAAATGGATCTTTAATCCATATTGAATTATCCAGTTCATTATTAGCAGGTTTCAACAAAGGGAAACCTAAACAGAAATCAATCTTAGCTATCACAAATCAATTAAACATGCTTACTACATCAATTTGATTATCATCATTTTCCATCAACAATAATCAAATTCATTTACATGCCTCTTTATCTTTGAGAAATAATTAAAATTAATCCCATTTTAAATTCTTTACCAATTTCCATCAAGAACTACATTCTAGAAAAGGAAATCAGCAATATCACATTATCTATCAAAATAAGAGGCAATAACATACTATTGATACAAATTTATTTATCTGGTTAAAATATTTATTATTTCAATCCTATTATGATACATTAGGATTAAATAGGATAAATCTACTACTATATGTAAACATAATAGAGAATCCATGAATCCCATACCTCAAAAGGTTTTTGATGCTCTTTTCATGAGAACAGTCCAACAAAACAGATCATGATCACCTCTCCAGGAGGACTGCATCCACCCGAGGACATAGAGACACCACTACACCAACCAATACCCAAGAAAACTCCATTAAAAACATATAAATCACATGTAATAACATGGAAAGGAGGAACATAATGATATTAACCCATAACAATAGTGGTAGAACACACCTTATATCAAAGATGGATCAAAACTTCCTGGTTTCACCAAAACAGGGTGAACATACATCAGGAAGAAAATCTAGGGAAGACACGATCCATGGCTACATCACTATGCATGACTCCAATGGGAATTAAGGAAACATTTGATCACATCTCACCAGGAAACAATATAGAAGAAAAAGGGAGGAAGATATATCTTCCATTTGGAAGATTTAACAGAGCAGCAGTTTAAGATGCACTGGAATTTTCATTAAGATCGGATCTATCAAAGATCACATTTTTTGACCGAGTAAACGCCTCCTGACTAATATGAAAAATTAAGATAGGAGTTATGGGATTTTAATTAGCCTTAAACCACTTAAAAAAATATTTTTAATTCATTTTATATTAAAGTAAATGTCAAATTTTAGAAACTATAGGAAATATGGAAGAATCTGGAAATTTGAAAAGGGAAATGAAACATTTCTAGAAACATTGTTCATGACACAGTTTTGGTGACACCATTTTGGTGCTATCATTTCTATGTTACCATTTCTATGATATCATTTCTATGATATCATTTCTATGCCACCATTTTTTTCCACTATTTTTGTGCTATAATTTCTATTTCACTGTTTCATGACACGGTTTTATGAAGTAGTATGGAAATTTGGAAAAGGAATTGATACTATTTCATGACAAAGTTCCATGAAACAGTTTGGAAATTTGGAAAAGGAAGTGACATCATTTTGTGACACAGTTTCAGGAAATATTTTGAAGTTTTTTCAAAGGAAGTGACACTGTTTTATGACACCATTTCATGAAGGAGTTTAGAAATTTGGAATAGGAAGTGACAGCATTTTGTGACACCATTTCGAAAAACAGTTTAGAAATTAGGAAAAGTGTTGGGGAGAAGCCACCTTGACCTCCCAGAACATGTCAAACATCATATTTTAGCAACGGAATAGACCAATGAGTTCTGGGTGATTACATCACATACCTTCAAAACAATATCATCCTCAAAATTCCAAAACCAACCTGGATAGGAAGTAGAAGAAGGTATCTGAACAACCACCCTTCGAGATACCTCTCAAGGATCTCACCACTAAGAAGAGCCCAACCACTTCTTCCAAGGATCAAAGAGAAACCACACAAAAACCAAAACTGGATCCTAAACACTCTCCTGTGGGAGATACCTCTCAAATATAGAAATCCAAAAAAACAACAAAACAATTACATCTTAGAGCCAAGAAATTTATAGAACTATGAACCAAAATTCATTAAATAAAATAGCTAAACATTAACCAAATTGGGGTAATAATAATGTATCTGAGACTCATGTTCCCATGTACTCTCCTCCACACCACTGTGTCACCACAAGAAATTGACCAAAGGGATTGCATGCCCACGTAACAACTTCTCCTTGAGGTCATGGATCTCAAATGATCTCTCCTCAAAGGACGCATCATCTTTAATGTCAATCTATCCCTAATTGATGACGTGAGAGTCATCATGAAGATAACGACGGAGCTGTGACACATGAAAAACATATTTTATATAGCTAATCTGTGAGGGAAGTGCTACCTGATACGCTACAACCCCAACATGAGATAACACCTTGAAAGGCCCAAAAAACTGGAGAGAATGTTTACTCCCATGACCAAGCCTTTGCTTCCCATGATGTGGATTCAACTTCAAAAACATGTGATCCCCAATATCAAACTCCAAAGGTATCCTCCTATGACTGGAATATGATTTCTGATAATATTTCACTTCCTTTATCCTCTCATAAATCACAGGAACTATCTCTGTCGTATTCTATACTAGTTCTGGTCTGAGAATTTCTGACTCTTTGACCCTAGTCCATCATAATGGAGAATGGAAAGGTTGTCCATAAAATGATTCCAATGGATCCATTCTGATGATGGAGTGAAAACTATTTTTGTTAGTGAACTTCACCAAGGGTAATTTCCACATCCATGAAGCTCAACAATCTAGGAAACAAGAGCGTAGCATGTCTTCCAAAGAATCAATGGCCCGCTCTGTCTGACTGTCTATCTGTAGATAAAAAGTGGTTCTAAGGGATAGCTGAGAACCTAAAGAATACTAAAGATTTCTCCACTCCTTGGTGTTAAAATGAGGATCTTGATCATGAATGATCATCATCAGGACTCTATGTATTCTTCCCACCTCCTCCAGATACTGCTTTTCCAAAACTTCCATAGAGCTTTATTCCTTGATTGCTATGAAGTGGGATGATTTTGTTAAATGATCCACTACAACCCATATATTATCATAGCCTCCCTGATCTTGAGGTAAACTATTAAAAATTCCATCAACATGTCCTCTGAAACATCTAATGGTTTGAGAAAACTACTAGGAAAATGGTGCTCGACCATCACATTCTTTCAAACCAAACACGGAGACAAAAACACTGCAATTGCACGCTTCAGTATACACCACAAAAACTGACTCCCCAAGGATCAGTAAATATTTTTCATGACTGGATGCACCACTAAATATGGACTGTAGAAATCTCTAAGAACAATACCATTCATTGAAAAAGGAACCAAAATCCTTCCATGATACAAAATGCAGTGTTCTTCATTCTTAGACCAACCATCAAGGGCCTCGCCACAAAAAAACTCGGTCTCTCTAGACCACCACCTCAAGATCCCCCAACTGAGATACTTCTACCTGTTTCACTAGAGATGATTCCACTATCATCTAGAAAATACAACCTTTACATGTGAATTATCTAATATCCATGTGTAATACTGAATATTCTTTCATTACTCTCTAGGAATCACTACATTTGTGCATTGCTTCACTATGTGACTTCTTTCTCAACACATCAGCTACAAAATTTTCCATTACAGGTGTATACAAGATTTTGAAGTTATTTTCCTTTAATAACTCAATCCAACGATGTTGCTGCATGTTCAATTCAATCTCAAAAAAACATACCTTAGGCTATTATAATTGGTGAAAACCACAAAGATCTCTCCATTGAGGAAATTTCTAAACAACTTCATAGAAAAAACCACTTATACCAACTCAAGATCATGGGTGGTATAGTTACGTTCATGGGGACACAACTATCAAGACCCATAAGAAAAAACTAATATCTACTTCATTAGAACACAGCCTAACCCCAGACACAAAGGATCATAGAAAACATCAAACTTAACTCTCCTACTAGCAGACAAAGAACCGAAGCACTAACCAACTTCTCTTTTAGATACTTGAAATCTGTTTAACATTGATCATTCCACATGAATTTTCAATCCTTTCAGGTCAATTCTATCAAAGGAGTTACAAACCAATATAAATCGGCTATGAACCTCCTTTAATAGCCTGAAAGACCAAGAAAACATGGAACCTCTACCACTATATTGGGGGATAACCAAGACACAAATGCTTCTATCTTCGACGAATCCACACCTACTCCCTAGTGGGATGCAATATACCCTATGAAACGGACTTATCAAGCCCAAAACTCACACTTCAAAAACTTCCCAAATAGCTACTGTTGACAAAGAACTCCCAAAATGGCATGCAGATTCTCTGCATACTCCTCCATAGACACAGTGTCCACAAGGATGTCATTAATGAAACCCAATATGAACTTATCCAAGAACTTATGAAACACAGTGTTCATCAATCCTCGGAACATATATGGACCATTCATCACACCGAACGACATTACAATGAAGTCATAATGCTCATGATGACAACGAAACCCAATTTTCTATATATCCTCTTCCTTCACATGCGTCTGATGATATACTGAATGCAAGTCGATCTTCAAGAACCAACTTTGACCCTTCAATTGATCGAATAAATCATCAATCCACAGAAAAGGACATCGAATCTTTATAGTCACTATTTTTAGACAATGATAATTAATACACAACTATAAACTGTCATCTATCTTCTTCATGAAAAAAACTAGTGCACACCATGTTGACACACTCAGATGAATAGACCTGCACTGTAATAGAATATTGAGCTATATATGAATCTCTTATAACTTAGAAGGTTCCATCCTATATGGATACATAGATATAGGATATTCTCCAAGAATTATCTTGATCCCAAACTCAATCTCTCATTGAGGGGGTAATGTTACAACCTCTTCTGAAAAGATATCAGGGTACTCTTCTACGACCCTGGGAAACGCCTACTATTGAACCTCTGAAAAACATAGCATCATCTCATCCATCAAGTATAAGAGGGATGGAACACACCTTTAACCCATCTGAGGGTCTCTCTCACTAATAAACACCTCTGGCTCTCTATCAGCATCAAACAACAGCACTTTCCTCATAAATCAATCCACAACAGCCTATATTGAATACAAAAAATTTGTTAATAAGGATGACATCATATGGTTATATCTATAAACACAGTAAATCCCCCCAAGAGTAGTGCTTCCCTAGCACTAGCTCAAGTCTCTACATACTTCAAATAAGTCAACTTGACCTCTAACTTGTTTAGTCAATGATAAGGTCACCAGAATCCTCTCTACCTCATGTCCAAAAAAGTGGATAATAGAAGGTGATATAAAGGAGGGAATCACTCTTGAATAAAACAAGGAATACACCAAAGTAGAAAACAAGAAAAGGGTACCTCTAATGACATCTGGGTCACTTAGTGCCGGAAAAGTTAACACAGGAAGATGACCACAACATGCTTCATGACCTCTATGACCCTGATGACAAGCACCACCATGTATGTGCTCTATTATCTTAGGATGGAGAACATCCTAGGGTTGTCCTCTAGCTGCCCCATCTTCTCTCTACTGATCCAAAGCATGTGCAACCTGCTGTTGTTGCCTCAGTTGGAACTACATCAACATATGGACCTGAAGTGAAACACATGACAAACTTTGACTACTTAGAAAGGTTGGGCACTCTCTATGATGATTACTGCATCCTACATAAGAGAAACATGAGCTTGATCCATTGGAATAGTTTGGAGAGATGTCTTCCCTAGATAAATGAGACACTGAGGGCTAGAACATACCCCTGACTAAATGGAAACTCTTCATCCCTAAAAACCATGAACCTCATACCATAGCTCTGCTTCCTAAGGAATAATGAAGACTCCCCTATCAAGACAATATGGTTCTCGATAATTTCTTACCTCTTACCTATACCCTCTCTAGTACCTCAAGATATTTATTCATCACAAATAGGGTAACCTGGTGCTAGATCTTTGGTTGGGAAGCCTCTTCAAAATGCCTCTCCCTAGCCTCCTCATCTAGAAACGAGTCCAAAGCATATCGTAAAAGGATTTTAAAATGGATTGAAACCTCTTGAACGCTAGAGCTCCCCTGTAAAATGGTAAGAATATCCTAGAGACTAAACTCCTTCATGGTAGAAGAAGGAATCTCCACACTAAACGTGTCTCAGGACCCCTTCTATGAGATCGTCGACTCGTCATGATCCCTGAGGAACAAGAACCAACACTTCTTTGCTAACCCATGTAGTATTGTCACAACCAAAGACACCCAATGCTCCTTCTAATCACGGATAAAACTGAAGCCTATCTAAACCTCCTATGACCAGTCTTATGTAATTTCATCTGAAATGGAGAACTCATACTTCTGTAGACTCTAGCGTTGAAACTCTTAGAGTGTCATCCTCCATGTTTTTTTTCATCAAACTCTACATTATGGCAATATGTTGGCACAACTTGTTAGAAAACTTCTGTGTGAACCTGACATGGATGTCGACCAGGATCCATACCTAAAAAAATTAAAAAACATTAGAGTTCCTAAATATGGAATATGGAAGAATAAAAATTAATAATCTAACCATTTAAGTTTACTAATTTTATATTAATATATCCCAAGGTCTACCCATTCAAACAAAAGAACAAATGTGAATGATGTATGATCCATTCCTAGGTCTCTACCCAATATACACTATCACCTCATTTAGTAGTCACTATAAACTTAAAGGTCTATGCATCTGATCATAGGGGTCTTCAAACACCTATGTCTCAACTGGTCTCCAGTGTTTATGTCAATTTTTAAACCTATCTGACACCATTTACCTACCAACCCTTGAAACCTCACTAGTGCCTAATAGAAAAATCCATCATATTCCTTAACCAGACCTCTCATATCACTCTTTCATGACCCCCTCCCCACAAGGTGTACCCCTCTTGGGATGAAAATGTGAGAAGTAGGATAGTGTCCCCCAGTTCCCAGCTCCAGTAGGCCTTGCATTGGCAACTATCACTGAGGGTATATTAAACACACAAATGGGAGGAATTGCCCTCTAAGATAACACATACGAAAGAGAGAGATAAGATAGACACCAACCAAATCCAAATCAGAATGAAATATAAAATAAATCTCATGTACACATATGTAATGTCATGCAAAACTAATACAACTGAAAGGGAAAACTATAAGTACCAAAAGAATGTAAAAAATAGAAGCAACCACAAAGCCCAAATGGGTCATGAAACCCCAAGATAGTAGTAACCAACATGATCTCCAACCTACTACAAGTGACCTGAAAAATATTTTTTATATATTTAGGGTGAGTATAATAGTATACTCCATAGGATCCTTCCTGGAGCCTCTTGTGAAAAAGTAAAGAATGCATGCTAATGCACAATGAACAATAAGTGAAACTAACTCATCACCTAAATAGTTATAATATGTTCCCAGCCTCACCATGGTTACCCTCACCAAGTATCGCATACAGGTGTAGATAATATATTAATGAATATCAAGGGTATCATACTACAATTTCCTGACTAGTTTTCCTCTTTTCCCAAACATCGCACGTCTTAAGCATCTCTCTCTAAAAAGGATTTTTGCAGACACAGGGGAGAAGCACCACAACATGCACCTTTTGCAACACAACCAACATGTCCATGTAACCAAAGAAACCAGGTAGTCTCCAAGAGACACCACATCTTACATAATGTGTATCATACATTGATATTTATAATTCTAGCCATTACATCCCACACCCTGAGTAAATATCCCAAGCCATCACAACCTATACATGTTACACATATAGTAGTCCATAAGAAACCATATCTAGAATATATGTGTGTGAATAATGAAAAGCCATTAAATCCCTCTACACACATATATTGGGAAAACTAACTTTTTTTCTTAGCAGCACAAGTAACTAATAAGAAAAAAGAGTGGATCCAAAAGGGGTAGTCAGCCACCCACCCTCCCACCGAAATGTTTGGGAAAACACCCCCAGGTCTTAGAATCTGCAAGGTGTCAATTTCCCTACCTGAGAGGGTAGAGTAGCATATAGAAATAAAAAAAATATAGAATATAACATAGCATACAATCACACTATGTAAATAACCTAGTCTTAGAATCAACTACATCTAACTTCACTCAGACTCTTGGTTTCTACTGCTAAGACTAGGTACCCTATAAAAACACAACCATTTAAAGAGATACGTTAGATTGATTTACCCATTTTTATCAGTTGAAATTTATGTTAATTAATCCTTTAACCATTAATTAATTGTTATTAATTACACATTAAATTTCATTAGCATCACACCTAGCGTTTAATGCCCTCCAGACACAACCCAACCAACTCCACGACTTCTCAAAAATATTACCTCATCATTGTTTCCCTACAAGCTCCAACCCCAAGGGTTAACATCATTTATTCAATCATTTATTAATAGAATTAATATATTCCAATATTCCCATGAATTCTAGAAAAACATTCTAATCTATTAAGTATAAGGGTATCAACATGATGAGTTGATAAACTACTTGTCAAGTATTTTCCACCTATAGTATGAACGTACACCTATCCTCTCTCGAGAAGCTAAACATAGAAAGAATGTGGTATAGATCATGCATATTCAACCCTTTTGTAAAGAGGGTAACCATGACTAGATACCTTGATCAGTGGGGAATGTAAAGTAGATAAACAATCAAAAAATTTAAAAATCATCCAACCTGTTTCATCATCTTTAGTGTCCCCCAGTAAACCCACATACATAAATTGATGCATCTCTTTACTCTAGGAATGTACTGCTACCACAAAAACCAAGCCTCCCTACCCTCATATCTCACAAGTTCCATCTAGAATCATAAAACATCACTAGAATTTGGAAATAACAATGGAACTGGGCTCTTGTCCATAAACAAGGCATTCTGCCTTCACATGCAATGATCTATCATGGCTCTAAAGCCAAAGGCACTCAACATTACAAGAAGAATGATAACTTAGAACCCCAAGAGGCATTAAGTTTTTATTGATAAACTGGATCATTAACCCATGTTGGATTATCCAATTAATTATTTTTAGTTTCCAAATATAGGAAACCTAAAGAGCAAGCTATCATAGTTATCATAAATCAATTAAACAGGTTTACTACATCAATTTGATTATCATCAATTTAGAATAGCAACAACTAGATTAATTTACGTGACACTTTATCTTTGAAAAATAATTATAATTAGTCCATGTTTATGTTATTTACCAATTTCCATAAAGAATGAAATGATAAACAAGGAAATCATCAATTTTACACTATATATAAAAATAAGAGTCAATAACATAAGAGTGATGCCCATTTATTTATCAGATTAAAATATTTATTATTTAAATTCCATTATGATACAGAGAGATAAAATAGTCGAAATATACTAATACATGAAAATATAATAGAAAATTCATGAAGCTGCTACCACAAAAGGTTTATGATGCTCTTTGCAGGAGAACAATCCAGCAAAACAAATCATGATCACCCCTTCTAGAGGACTGCATCCACTCAAGGATGCAGAGACACCACCACACCAACCAATTCCCAAAAACCTAAATTAGAAACATAGATATCACATTCCATTACATGGAAAGTAGGAATAGAAGGATATGATCCCAAAAGAATAGTGATAGAACATACTTTATATCTAAGACGGATTGAAACATCCTTGTTGCACCAAAACAGGGGGTTCACATGCTGCAGGAAGAAACTACAAGGAAGACATGTTCTAAGGCTACAACACTATGCATGATTCCTAAAGGAAGGAAATAATGGTTCAAGGATCTCACATAAGAAAACATTAAGGAAGATATCTTGTCCCTTTAGGAGATTTAACAGAGAAACTATTTAAGATAAGATATTGTTTTCATTAAGATTGAATCAATCAAAGATCACACATTTTGACTAAGTAAAAGCCTCCTCACTATTAGTAAATATTAAGAATGAATTTATGGGATTTGAATCGGACTTAAATCCCTTTAATCAAGGCTTTGAATGCATTTTATGTCCAAAGAATCCTCAAATGGGTAAAACTATAGGAAATCTAGAAAAATATTGAAATTTCACAAAGGAAATAAAATAGTTATGGAAACACTGTTCATGGCATAGTTTTGGTGCCTCCGTTTCGATGCTACCATTTCTATGCTACCATTTTTTGTCTACCATTTCAAATATATCATTTTTGTGCCCCCATTTTTGTGTTATGGTTTCTCTGCCACCGTTTTGTGACACAGTTTCATGAAACAGTTTCGAAATTTGGAAAATGAAGTGAAACTGTTTTGTGACATAGTTTTATGAAATAGTATGGAAATTTGGAAAATTAAGTGACACTATTTTGTGACACTATTTCAGGAAATATATTGGAAATTTGGAAAAGGAAGTGACATTATTTCATGACATAGTTTCATGAAATAGTTTGGAAATTTTCCAATGGAAGTGACACTATTTCATGAAAAAATTTGTAAATTTGGAAAAGTTTTGGGGATAAGTCACCTTGACCTCTCAAAAACACCTCAAACACTAGATTTTAGCAAATTAATGGACTAGAGAGGTCTTCTACATTACACATGAGATAACTCACACAATGATAAATCATATTTTACCAGATTATAAATTAATAGTTATCATTGTACATAGTCTTGTTCCACTTTAACTCCACAAAATTTACAGAATATCTGAATAAAAATCTTTTTCAGTTAAATAAATATTTTTTTCACAAACCATAAATTAAATATTTATTAAATAATCAATAAATAAAATAGAAATTATATCCAAAATATGATGAATAAATATTTATTAAATATTCACATAATTTAATATCTTTTTAATTTAATAAATATTTTATTATTTTTTACCTTATGAATATTAGAATTCATTAAAAAATTATAAAATTATTCCTCAATAAAGAGAATAATATTTATTTCAATAATTAAATTTAAAAATAATTTAATCAAGATCAATGGAAACAATTAATGTGTGACCCTTTAGGATTATTTCTCATTATAATTAGTTAATTACACCAAAATTTTTAGATTAATATCTAGAAATGGGCCAAGGAACCCAATAGAAATAACATAATGTTGCAACATTTACAACCACCTCTGAATGATCATTGTGTAATATAATCTCTTTGTCTCAATATCTTATAAAGATGGATTCACATATGTTTCATAAACCTATATGTTTGATACATCTCTCTTTGACTATAAAAAATAAATTTTGTTACACTATGTACATGGTATTTATTACTACAATTTTATTTTAATCAAAGGGTTATGATATCAGCTTCTTTAAGGATGGAAGTGAAAAATACTTCCTTATCTTATCTATTAATAAATTTTCATTCATGATACCTCTAATGTGCCCTAATTCTCATCAACATATGGAGTAACATTTTTTGATAATATATATAAGTGCTCAAGTCATGACATGAAATAATGATAATATTTGTAACATCCTGGACTGACTGACCATTATCCCAGTACCCAGACTGGTGGCTCACATGGCCTCAAACATGTTTCCTCATACACCAAAGGCTTATGACTAGTAGTGAGGGTCTGTGAAGGTGATAATGGGGAGACTATATCCTCTTATCAGAGATACATAGTTGTAAAACAAAGCAAATAATGATCAATAGTAGAATAAGTATACATAATTAACAAAGTAGTGGATTACAGATTAGATACAACTAAACAAGAGTGGAAAAGGACATTTTATAAAAGAAATTAATGTCATGGTAACAAAAGATTTGAAATATGTAATAAAATATCATGCTTTTCATAGCAGAACAAAGTAGGACTCAAATAATTAAAATAACTAAAAATCCCTTGGGAAAACTCAATGAGCATCATAAGCTTTCACTCATTCCTTTGCTCCAAAATCTAGGTATGAACATACAACAACAAGAAAGGACCATAGTTCATGGTCCTATGATTAAGAAATATATAATCAGGTACCCCAGTGAAATGGTGGCCTGAGTAGGTTGTGAGATATAAATCTCAGTAGGCTGGCACCACTGGTGTTTATCCCTATCCAAAGAGTGTAATATAAATTTAATAATGTGAATGAAATATTTATGAAATAAATAATTGAATAAATAACTTACCCTTATCCAGGTTCATATAGGATTCCTAACAGTAATACATGCTTTAGGCCATGGCTGGTATGTATGAGTATGTCAAGGGGAATATAAATATTGACCAAAATTGAATAGGGCTATAATGCCTACTTCCCACATGTGAGAGAATAGAATGGAGATATAATTCGTATCACACAAATTTAATGGAATTTAACGAGTCTATAATGCATACCACCAACATTTAGTAGAATGGAATGAGGTAAGCATAACTACCGCCAACATTTAATATAATGGAAAGGGATAAATATACCAACAAACCACATATAATTGAATGGCTTGGGGTAAATATACCTACTGTCCACATGTATGTGAAACCAAAAAGAATAAAAATTATGTAGGCATTCACATGTTATGATATGTAAGTAAAACCATCTTTCATTATTTAATGTAATCAATAATATGAAGATTCATTGCATTTATAATGAAACTACCAGTATGGGCATGACCATTCCATCACTTGAAAACATTCATTTAAGGAATTTCATTTTATAGGTTCAAGCTATCTCCTTCACATTAATACTTATGGAATCCCATATTATGAATTCTAATAAAATCATTAACACATTGATCAAATCCATTTATTCTAATATTTCTTACGGAATAACATCTTAAGTATTTACAATGACATGGCTTCATGTTTAGTTCAAGCATGAGATAAAGACTTATTATGTACGCTCGTACACATACACAATTCCATTCCTAGGAAACCATTTCATTTAAACCCCATAATATAAGGAATGAAATCAGTATATTCGAACCATTTAATCATGGAATATCATGTTGTGGATGTTTCTTATTCAATGTCATCTCATCCAATTTACCTAAATATGTCAAATTTATTTTAGGGGTTCATGTTTATTAAGAACTTCCAAAGCTAAAAATAATGTACCTACTTGGGAAAAGAAACATAAAGGGTCCAAACAACCTAACAAGTCCTTTATAAATTCTAACACAAGTATAAAGAAAGCTTAAAGGTAATAAGGTGTACAAAAAAATAGTCAATCACAACATTTTTAACTTTAAGGCATCACACCTCAATTGATGGGTTTTATAAAAAACATGATTTAATTATTCAACAGTTAACCATCAATTTTATGAAATTCATTATCCATATCAAGTAAAACATTTAAACCAGGAAACCATTCTCCATTAATTATATCTAAGAACTATACAATAAGAAACATAATTAATTAATGCATTAATAAACTTAAATAGAAGAGAAAAGGGATCCCACCTCATAGTGTAACCAAGCCATCAAATTATGATCTTGGGGATTTCCAACTAAAATTCATTTCTTCCCCACTTTTCATATGAAAATCCTCATATATGAAAGGAAACCCAGCCCCTATGCACACACCCGCATGGCCATAAGCATGTGAAAGGGGATCCTTACACATATTCTTATATGAATATACCCATCTCTACTCACCTATGAGGGAATTTTCATATATATACATAAGAACACTTGTCCCCTTACACATATAAACACTACCATGGATGAATATACAAGTAAAAGGGGAACCTATATATATATATATATATATAAATACATACCTATGAATATTCATGTGAGTCTCCCTTGACTTGGAGACTCAAACCCAATAAGTAGGGACCAATGTACTACGCAAATAATACTAGGAATCCTAAAAAAGTTAAAGAACCTAATTTATTAGGTTTGAAACCATGTAACAAGAGAAAACCCTTACCACATATATCAGTGACCTATGTAAATGAGATGAACTACGTATCCATCGACAACAGTTGTCGGAACATGCATCAAAGGCCCCTGAGAGACCATCTGCACCAACCTAGACCAGAAGAAAACTAAAATCACAGACACCCCCAACCCTAGGGTGTTATAGTTAATGAAAATATGAAAAAGGGGAGGATGAAAATTAGCCATGTAAGGGAGGATATGAGAGGATATAGTTTACCATGGAGTTTCGGAGAGAAACTAGAAGGAACTGCAGACGAAAATGAAAGGTGAAGGAAGGTCGTGGAGGGGGTCGAGCATGTAGTGTAGGGGATACCCCTTTGCGGGATTATTCATAAAAAACGATGGGATAGATATGATTGTTTATATTTTTTTAATATTTTTTTAATTTAAAATAATAAAATTTCTTAAAAATAGATTGTCCTTCATGGTTAAGATGTACGTTTTGGAAAATCATGCTCCAACTGTGTGGAACCCCTTTGTTTAAGAAATCCCATCTACATGGTTAGTCTCACATGGTTAGAATAACTGTTAATTGACCAAGTGTAAGACACTATCTCCTAGAAAAAAGTGTCACATTTCCCTGCATTGGACCTCAAGGTTTAGAAAAATCTATGTTAACCATGTTCCCTTTTTGTCCTTAAAAACATGATGTTTTTCGGTTTTGGCCCTCCTGAAACTACTCTAGACACTTAGGAAAACTTAATGGGGATTCTCCCAAGTCAAAAAACATCAGTTTGATGTAACAAAACTCTCATAACTGTATTCTGATCCTCAGTTTAAATTTTGACCCATTCAGTTGTTGAAAAACTTCATAAACCATTCTATTTTATCCCAGTTCGAGACGTGGATCCTTACCACCTTCCCGCCATAAAACCTATCATCCCCTAGAAGCCCTCAGGATCAATGTAAACCTCTCCCAACCTACAGGGATCTTGAATAATCTATCAAATAGTCATTTTTCGTTTCCAAACGTCCAATGTACCTTAAACTATTTCAATGGAAAATGGCACTTGACCAGTTTAAAACATGATCCAATGCTCGTTCTCCAACCAAAACACTGAGACAACTCTTACCTATTCCCATTCACCTAGAGGCATGAACCCATTTTAATATCTCTATGAAGCTGGCCAACATTACTTCCCACCTTAGAATTTAAAATTAAGCTACCAATTCACAATTATGACTCAACCATTGTTGGAATTTTCATTACAGGCATGCCCTTATGTATTTGATGATTCTCCTCACATGATATCCCAAACGTTTTAAAGCATTCGAACCCCATAAAACTTGAATCCCAAGTCAATATGTCTATTTATGAAAAGCATTTCCCGAAACCAACCACACTAATCTCCACCTAACAATGAGCCTGAAAATGGTCCATCACGGACCATAGACATTAATCAAGAAAGGAAAGGAGTTAAGACACTACAGACGACTAATTAAGAAGACGGATGACATTTTATCTACTAAAATGTGATGCCTTATCTAAAGTAATATCGAATTAACTATAAGGTAATTCACCAAAGCCTACACCTGATGATGTTACTAAGATCAACCCACAAGGTAAAACTATGTATTCAGCGTGTGACACTGAAAGAGAAACACCCAAACAAGCCCAACATCTTTAAAGAATTTAGTGCAATATAAGACTGACACTCTCTTAGTGCCTCTAATATGAATAAAAGATAGAGGGCATGATCATCTATTAAAAGAGTACAATAATAGGAATTTAAATCATATCTAGTCAAACACACCCAACTGCTGGAAGGAAGAAAGGTCGAACCACCACTGGTCAACATAAAAGAGGGAACTCAACTTCTCTATCGACACATCATTAACTAAAAACATGCCTTTAACACCCAAATAAATTATGTGTTTTTTCAAACTTCACTACTTAAGGTCATCCCAAACCAATGGTTTTTATCAAGGGGTGCATACACAACCAAACATAATAACGACATGCTACTATGAAATAACTGATAGGTATTTAAAACTCGCATGCCCCAAAGGCGTTCAAACACGATCAACCATTACTAAAAGGAATTTTACGTAGTGTCCCTTCTACGTGGAAGTCCATATTCAACAGATTCTATAGGAGGATCCCTTAAATACAAGTTTTCTAGTCATCATAGTAAAGAAATATCAACTAGTGACTCATAAGAATACTACTAAAAAATAGCACAAATAGACATGTGACTCTCCTATGAGCTACCATCACAATGTAAAGCATAAAAGTATGTTGAAAACCTAAACTGAAACCATAATCAAAATTACTGGAAAGTCATAACACATGAATCTTTAGACACTCATCCCAAACATTTGGATAAACCCATTTATTTAACACTTGGGTCACTCTACCTGGAGATGACTTGAGACCATACTCATAGGCACAAAACTCAACAATTTTAACGAACTCAACCAGTTAGTTATTTTATTTAAAAATTGATGGTATTGTGTATACCAAATCATACTATATGAGGAAAATATAAGGGGTAAAATGAACAAAGAAACAATCGATCATGCTTGAGGCATGTCTAACTAGCTTAAAATAAGCACTGCCCATTGCTCAATCTCATAACAAAGTCATGAAATCATTACAACCCATCCAAACAGGGGTGTAATTGGGATCCAAAAGTTGTATAAGGGACAAAAATACCTGAACGGTACCTAACATCTGAAAAAAAAACAATACTATAAAGGAATTCATGTTTCTAAGGGCGTTACCTACCCTGAACTAGCCCCTCACGAAGAACACTCGTGAACCCCAGAATTTGGTCATGAAAAAAAAAGTCATCAACTCAAACCCAACAATATAAAGAATATATACAATAAAAATAATTCCTATAGAAAACACTACCATTTCAATTCCATGTAAACTCAAAGAGTAACTCAAAACTACCCACACACAAGGGTCTAAACAAAGAACACCTCTACAGGTTCCATTTTCCAAACTCTTTATATTTATACACATTTAATCTCTAAACGTTAAAATATATAATCCAATAATAACTACAATTTTTTTTAAATAAACCCAAGGTACTTGATTTTTAACTAATTCCCCAATGGAAAAGCAGGAAATCTCTATAATTCTTCCTTTTAAACATTTAAACACCCAAATACATCCCATTATAACCATGAAACTAATTATGATAAATTCTTTTTTAATCATTAAGGTGGTCCCGTTAAGAAAATTTACTTTAGATAAAATTTGAGCATCTTTCACATTGTTAAGAATTTTAGACAAAATCATGTCATTACATTTAAAGTGGGTTTCCATTTACCAATTAATTATGTTCACATACACTTTATGGATTGAAAATTGGATCCCATTAATCAATACTAAAATCTAATTCATATTTTAACATTATCAAAATAATTGTCCATTGATAGGGGTGCCACCTAATGACATGTAAAGCATCTATACACATTACATGTTGTAATTTGGATCCCTTTATTCAAAAACAATTCACCCATGATTTTAAACCTAGTAGCATTTACATTTCATCAGTAGCCCTAAAATGTATTCATATTATGCTAAAAATGGTTTAAATATATGGGATACCATTTCCAATTTATAAGGTGACCATACCCCATACAATCAAAAAAGGGTCTTGTTTAATCACAAACCATGTATTTTCATCACATTAAATGATTTCTTATTATCCAAACATAGCATCTTATCGAAGGCAGTAATAGGGAAGCATGGCATATCATTCAAACAAGGAATGCTAAAAAGTTACCTCAAAAAGTACAACTAATATTATTACTAGGATACTTAAGATGGATTATTATAGTATTCTACTAAAAAAAGGAATGACCTAACATATATTAGGATTTATAAAAAAATAGATCATGACATAGCACTTAATAAAATCAATAATAATTCTACATATGCAACTACATGGCATGGAACTATGCATGGAATGTTGTTTTCTATGTGCCTATAATGATGCATGAAATGAAACATCCTTTCTATAATTGTTTAAGGGAATAAATAAAATAAATTTAATAAATACTATGCATAATAAATAAAAAAACACTCTAGGTGAAATCATATAAGTTGTAATAGAAAATATTTTAAACAACAATTCCCAGCCCTATTCACTTGGTAATTTCTCATGCGTGGGGTGATCAGTCCCAAGAAAGACTATTAAAAAAGAGCCAAAAAATTCTTAATATCATCTCTACAGGCCCAAAATAGTAAGAAAAAAGAAATGAAACAATCTATGATACCACATTGTAATGTCCCAACCCGATTGACAATTAACCCAGAATCTGAACCTGTGAGTCACATGTCCTCAAGCACGCCTCCCTCTATGCCTGACGCTTCCGACTAACATTGAGGTTCTCGAGAGGTGATATTGGGGAGACTCTACCCTCTTATTATAGATGTATAGTGGTACAATAGATTAAATAATGATCAAAAGTAGATGTAGTATACAAAATTAACAATGCAGTGGAAGATAGATTAGATAAGACTGAACACAAGTGTCCAAAGATAGTTTATAGAATAAATGAATTTCATAGTAATACATAATCAGAAAGAAGTATGAAAACAACATTATTTTCACAATAAAACAAAAAAATACTCAAATAATGAAAATAACTAAAAAAATTAAGTCAAACTCCCTGAGAATCCTAAGATCCAACTCATTCCTTTTCTCCAAACTCCATGTCTGAACATATAGTAACAAGAAAGGTATAAGGTCTATTTTCCGATGAACAATAATGTCTACTCAGATACCCTTGTGAAATGGAATCCATATTAGGGTTTGATATATAAATCTCAGTAGGCTTGCACTACTTGTGTCTAGCCCTATACAGATAGTGTAATATAAATTTAATAGTGTTCTTGTATGATGTATCAATGACAGAATTAAATAAATAACTTACAGTTTTCCAGGTTCCTATAGGACACCTGATGGTGATAAATTTTTCATCCCATGGATCTTTTGTCTAATTTAGCCACAGGTTATATATATATTTACTTAAATGGCATGGGGCTATAATTCCTACCACCCACATGTGAGAGAATGTCACACAGTTATAATGATTATCGTCCACATTTAACATAATGAATCGGGGCTATAATGCATAACACCTATATTTAAAAAAATTGAATGGGGTAAATATGCCTAGTTACCACATTTAACAAAATGGAATAAGTTAAATAGACCTACCACCAATATTTATCAGAATGGAACAGGGTGAATAAAAAACTACTTCCCACATTTAAAAGAATGGCACGGGGTAAATATACATACCGCCGACATTTAATAGAATGGTATGGGGTTAATATACATACCTACCACATTTAAGTGAATCAACAAGAATAAAATTTATATAGGCATTCACATGTTATTAAATGTAAGTCAAACCATCTTACATTTTTTAAAGTAAGAAAAAATCCAAAGATACAATGAATTTATAATGTAACCCAAAGAAAGGTAATAACTATGTCATCCCTTGAAAACATTCATTTATGGTATTTTATTTTATTGGTTCAATATATCTTGTTCATATTAATAATTATGGAAACCCATATTAATTATTTTAATAAAAACATTAACATGTTGATCACATTCATTTATTCCATGAGTACTTAAGGCATAACATCTTATGTTTTTACAATGACATGGTTACATGTTGCTTTTAAGCATGAGGCGAAGACATATTATGTATTCCCATAGCCATACACAATTAAATACCTAGTAAGTCCTTTAATTTAAACACCATAATATAAGGAAACCAATCCATATATTCGAACCATTTAATCAAGGCACATCATTTAGTGGAACTTTCCTATTCAAGGTTATCTCATCCAATTTACCTAAACATGGAAAATTGGTTGTAAGGTTTCAGTTGTATTAAGAATTTACAAATCTATAAGGCATGTACCTACATGCAAAAAAGAAACATAAATGGGCCATGTAGAATTTCCTTTATCAATTCTAACAAAATTATAGAGAAAACAGGAGGGTAATAAGGTAGATAGAAAAATAGTTTATCATAATATTTTTAGATTGAAGGCAGCGCTCCTCGGTTGATGGGATTTATTACAAATACATAATTAAATTATTCAATACTCAACCATCAATTTTATTTACTTCATTATCCATACAATAAAATCATTTAATCTAAGAAACCATATTGCATTAATTAAATCTAATAACTATGCCATATGTAACATAATTAATTAATGGATTAATAAACATAATGGGAATGGGAAAGGGATCCTACCTCATAGTAGAACCAAGCTATCCACTTCATCTCTTGGAGCTTTATAACTAAATGTAGTTACTCCCGCAATGGAAATATGAAACATCACACATATGAAGGGACACATATCCCTTATGCACACACCCTCATGTCCATGTCCATGAGCATGTGCAAGGGGATCCTAACACATATGCTTATATGCATATACCCATATTCACTATCCTACGCCAAAATTTTCATATATATATACATAGAAAAAAATTTACCCTTACATTTATAAACACTACCATGGATGAATATTTTTTTAACATGGGAACCTATATATATATATATATATATACTTATGCATATGCAGGTGAGTCTCCCTTGACTTAGCGACTCGAAAAAAACAAGTAGGGACCAATGCCCTAGAAAAACCATACTAGTAACCTTAAAATAATTAATGAAACTAATTTAGAATTTTTGAATCCAAGTAACATGAGAAAACAAACACCTCAGATATCGATGACTAACCAAAATGAGCCAAACCACCTCACCTTCGGTGGCCGTTCTCGGAACACACATCAAAGGGCTCTGATAGACCATCTGCACCAACCTAGACTGAAATAAAATTGAAATCAAAGACACCCACAACCCTAGGGTTTTTGGACAAACCAAATTTTGGCAACGGGGAGGCCAAAATCATCCAAGGAAATGAGGATAGAAGAGATATTACAATGTAGTTTTGGAGAGAAACTTAAAGAAACCACCGATGAAAACAAAGGACGGAGGAGGGATGTAGAGGGAGTCAAACACACAGTGTTGGGGAGACCCCTTTGGGGTTGCTACATCAAAATTAGGGGAGAGGGATGAGTGTTTATATTTTATGTTAAAGCTTTTTTTAATTTAAAATAATTAAATTTCATAAAAATAGGGTGTCACACACTGTTTAGCAGCACAGTTTGGAAAACCATGTGCCAACCATGTGTTACCCCTCTACTTATAAAACCCCATCTACATAGTATGTCTCGCATGGTTAGAATAACCATATGGAGACTAGTCAGAAGCCACTATCTCTCATACACAAGTCGCATGGTTTCTTGCAGTGGACTGCACGGTTTAGTAGATCGTGTGTGAAGTGTGCGCCCTTTTATATCCTTCAAAACATAATGTTTTTTGGGACCGTCGATCCCAAAAGATATCGATCCACCCAGAGAAACTTAATGGGGCTTCACCCAAGTCAAAAAAAAAATTATGTGACCCCACTGTCAGAATACTTTTGTGAGGCTTACTCTAAATTTGGACCCATTCATTTGTCGAAAAAGTTCAAAAACTTTTACATTTTAACCCATTTCAAGATGTGGATTGTTACAATATCAAAGTAAAAAGACCATTACACGTGATCATATATAGGAATATCAAATGACACCAAAACATGTGGAATTACTACTAGTGGATTTATTCTCATAATCCCCCATCTTTGAGATTACTATGTTTAATCTTCATGATAAGAAGCCTTATCCACTTATGAGTTCTCACACCTAATAGACTATATACTATGTTCCATTGAATAGTGTGTTATCTGATCATATAATTAGTTTTAAAAATTTATTCATAGAATATCAAGTTTCTCATCATAGCATGGAATTTCTATGTCCTTTTCAATGCGATAGATACTCTAGGGAATTATCATATCAATTTTATACAAAAAACAATCAATACGTTAGAATATATTTACGCTAATAATAAATTTTTTTAAATAAACTATGTAATCTTATGTAAAAAATTTGTTTGTTTTTAGGAACTAACTAAAATAGTATATACTTAGAAAGTATCAGCTCATGAAGGATTTTTTTCCTAGGGGTGTGGTTATAGTAGAAAAAGTTTCCATAGAAGAACATGTGGTGGACCCATTTACTAAATACTTATCTCGGAAAAAATAAGAATATTTTATGAGATATAAAAGAATAAAATCTATTAATATTTGTCTCTAGTGCAAGTGGTAGTCTATTATAGTTTTTTCCCAATAAAAAATTGAATTTTTAGGTTTGATTATAAAAATATTCAAAAATATCTTATCACATGAAGAGTGTTCCTCCACCTAACATTATTATGATAATATTGTTAGAGTATTTTTCACATAAAAAGGCTTAAGTGTTGTGGGGTCACAATATAGTGTGAATTATTCAAATGAACTTCAAACTTAGTAACCTCTAATAAGGAAGGTTGTGTGGAAAAACCCACAAATAGTAACTCATCATGTTATATATGTTATTGGATATTCCTATCTATTTTACCTAGTGAACTAGTGAAAGAACCTAAGAGGGGGGGGGGTGGATCATTTCTTCCCTACTTTTTGCCAAAAAAATTTAACCTCCTCAAACCCCTTTGTAAATTTAACCGTGTTTTCAATTAGTTTATATTGATTTATTTTTGATCAACCAAGAAATTATCTATCATATGCATGTAAGTAAAGTAGAAAAAAAAGAACGTTATATTTTTACAAGGTTTACTAAAAATACCAAATCCTTTATATGATTAGTAAATCACCCCAATAATATATTCTATACTATATTTAGGTATTTATTATAATTTGTTTGGTTCATCATGTACATATAATTCCAGAGTCTCACTAGACTTACAAATGTATATCATATAGATGACTTCCTTCTTTATAGGATCACACTAGACTTATTTCCATAAATTCAAACTCTTTCCACAGGGAATAACAGTGATCTCCAAACATACATTGAGTCACAAAGGATTTATAGAGTCCCACCATATATATGCAGGTATTCCATTGAAGTTATTATAATGAAGTAGATCAAAAAAACTACTCAGTTATGTATCTATATTCATGTATTTATTGTCTTATTTTCACTCAGAGTCTTTGAATACTATATGTTTCATAAAATGAAATGAAGAAAACTTGGTTTTTGATTAATAAAAATATTTATAACTCCTTAATAGATCTATTCACCTAGATTTCTCACTCACAACTTCATATCTCTCAAATTGATCTTAAATTTATCATTGGATCCTCTTCTTGTTCTTATTATCTATAGAATGCAACAAATCCTTCTCTTTATTTCTCTTCATAAATATCTATTTTTATCTTAGATACTCCTTGATCACACACTCTACATGCACAATAAATAACAATGGTAACTAAATTTTTGTTTTTTTCTTCTTGACCTTCTCATCATCTCATGTGCATATACGACTATATTAATTTCACCTTTCAATTCAATGTTACAAAAATTTATCACCTCTTGAAAACAATATCCACTAAAAACAACTATAATTGAATACCTCATTTTAGTTCCATGAATTAATTTCAACTTATTTTTCTTATTAAATAGTATCCCATAAATACAACTCATTAATTTTTTCTTCTTATAAAACATGTCCTAAATGATATTCATTGAATGTCTATCATATACACGGATATATCTTTGTCTACTTTCTTGTTTTTCTGGTATTGGAAAAATATTTTTTTCAAATTAAATTACACAGAAATCTCCACCTCTTTTTCCCAAAAAACTATCCATAATATTTAAACTACAAAACTTCACAGTTTTATACATGTCTACACATTTCCATATATGTGGCATAGATCTCGTCTAACTATTTCCATTTCATAAAAACATGAATTTATCTCATTTCTAATGTCATGGGAAAATTCCTAGACATCCATTTAAAATCCTATATAAAATTAAAATAACCTTACTTCAAAGTGATGTGGGGTATTATAAACAATAATTTCAGGTTCTATAGTTCATTATCATTATTATTCTTGAAAAACTAATTCAATCATTTTTATCATCATGAAAATATGTAGTGGATCTCCTAATTTAAATTATCTCAAGAAAATATCAAATCGTTACTTCTATAAGAATCATGATATTCTTGAACTCAAAAGAATCATTTCAGTATCATTAAAATTTATTTCCTTGGAATTTTATAATTCTAGAAACTTTATTATTCATAAATATTTTGTCTTACCTTTCCATCGGTGAAGATCATTTTATCTTTATTTTCATACTTGGGTCACAACCCATTCTAGTTTTTTATGTTTAAACAATGAATAAACAACTCTTTCATCATCCCAAATTATTTTATCTTCATCAGATTTAAAATATGAAAACATGATTTCTCATCAAACAAAAATTTGAAATTTTTTTCAGTGTTTAAGTCTTACACTAAAAATTTTATATATTTATTCTTATAATGGATAATAATCATAGAATTATACTTTGTATAATATTTCTAATGATTAGCCTAAAAAATACTTACACTCTTTACTTGTTCAATTTTCATTAGACTTCAAATCCTTAGGATGGAAAGTGAATACATATGATAAACTTGAATATCATAAAATATGTAAAATAAATAGAGTTATATAATGAAAAAAAATTATTATGATCACTTAAAATTTTGAAACATAGTTATTAAAGTCTTATGTTTAGTAATAAATCCTTACTATCATAGTAGTTAAATCCTTATGCTTAAGAATTATCTAGTTTCTCATGAACTCCAAAATGTAGACTTCTATTGGTAGCTTCAAGCAGATTTATTATTTCTTTGGGACTTCTCCAAAAAACTTCAAATAATATTTTAATTTATTAAAATTATTATTATAATTATTATAATAATTATAGTATCATTCAGACATATTTTTGAGATACTACAATATAATGAATACTCAAATAGGATTATTTCACTAAATTCCTCTCCTAACTCAGGTGTATCTCTTCTTCAATCAATCTTGAATCATATCTAGTCCCATAAAAATTTAAATTGGATTTTATAAAAATAATCTATATAGGAACCAACACTATTTTTACTCCTCAAGTAGGTTCTCCAACATAACGAATCTATCCAACCAACTATTCTAATGACTGGTTCTTTTCCATTTAATCCTCATGGAAATTATTCCTATTACATGTTTGTATTTTTAATTATTTTTGCGATACCTCATCTTTGAATTATCACATTGAAAAACCTATTTGACAATAAATATAATCAAACACCACCTTTAGGCTCTTCATAATCAAAAAAATGTGTATATTTGTCCTTAGAGTTGTGATTATTATTACGGTCTATCTGGAATCTAGTACTTTGATATATGGATGAAAATTCTGATGATGTGTTTTTTTGGTGAGGTAACATGCATTAGGTGAATCATAAATGATATTTTATTAATTGAATAATTCATGAAATTATTTTCTGTACTAAGTTATAGAAGATGGTATCTACGGATATTTGATTGAAATAGAAGAGTCTAATTAAATTAATGTCCACGATACTTCATAGACGAGAACATTTTATAAATTAAAATAAATATAAATTAATAATATAGGTTGATGACACAAGTATGAAACCTTCTTAATGATATATCCATACAAATAGATTCCATTACATAGTAGTTGTTCGTATGAGGTTTTTGTCATTGTGACATTAACTTATTTCTCTTATGGGTGAATTAAAGTTTTCCTAGAAACTGGTCATGGAATTTAGGAAAGTTCACCTAATTCCATAGAGAAATAGGCCTAGAGGGTCACATGATAAGTGTACCCAAAATCATAGTTATATTATATTTTAATTTAATATTAATAATAAATATTATTCTCAACTAGTGGAATAATAATTATTCAAGTTAAGTCGATCATATAAATTCAGTGACTAGTTATTAGTGTTTATAATATATATATGTTAAATATTAAATAAATATTTATCTTCAACTTTAGTGGATATGGAATTTATTTAAGTCTCATTTAATAATCAAAAAGTAATAAATAAATATTTATTTATTCATTATTTGAGGGAATATATTAATATATAAATATTTATTTATTTACATGAATATTAAAATAAGTATTTATTTACATGTTTTGAGAATATAATATTTTTTTATTAAATAAATAATATAATAATATTTATTTATCATAAAAAAATTATTGTTCAAGACTCAACAAATGCTAAGGAGGACTAACAGAAAGAGTTAAAGGGCCCTATGGAGATGATATAATAATTTGTGAGGATATCACATGTCACGATAATATAATAACAATATCTTTATTATTATTTGATGTGGGGATTTCTTATAAAAAAAAAATAGTTAAAGGATCTTTGTAAAATTATAGATTTTTTAACACTATGTTTATAATCTGATTTATATCATTTTGTAGACAAGTGTGGTTGGGGACAAAAAAATCACTCTAAATAATTCTCTCGAGCTCGAGAGAAACTTCTCCTCTATCCCTCTCAAGAACCATAGTGAACAAGATATATTTATTTTTAGGATAAAAAATGATTAATTCAATTTACTTGTTTTCCCTATGCTAGCACAGAGAATTCCAATAGTGATATTTGGATAGTTTTTTAGCACGTGTGGATACAATTTGAGGGATACTAGTTTGGATTCTCCAATTAAATGACATGACCCCATGATAGAAAATCAAATTTATTATAAGGAATTTCCAAGTTTGAGTTAATTTTTATTTATAATTAATTATAAATTAAATTTGAAAGGAATTATCTATAAAATTTTAAGTCTATGTTAATCATGTCCGTTGGGATTTATCTATTAGATTTGATTTAAATTTTTGTAAAGTTCCTCAGTATTGTCTGATAGATTAGAAAAAAGTTTATTGGAAATTTCCCCAACCACTTCTTTTGCATCAAAACCATAGATAATAAATCCTTTTAAAAAATAATTTGTTTTATATACATTTCAAATTAATCAATTTTCAATACATCGATCATCCAATTCAGTATTAAATGTTAAAATTATGTGCCCATGGATTATCTTATGTAAGGAAAGCAGGTTATGAGTGACCATAATAAGATATGGTTCTCATATCTAGAGTGATATTTTAGTGTAAAGTATCTGGGAAACCCTAATAGGATTAAGATTCTATATAAATAATATTTATTGAATTTATTTGACGGATTAGGATAAAGACTTATCTAATAAACTCTCTATGAGTAAAATATGATATGATTTACATAGTTGTCTACATAAATAGATAAGTGATGATAAAAAGACTAAATCAACCCAAATATAAATGAAATATGAATCTTATTCCTTGAATTATTATGATTTATAAAAAAGGGTCATAATTTTATTGGGCCACATTTAATTAAAATTACTTATTAAATGAATATAAAACATGATACTCATTTGATAAAATGTTTTTTTGTAGATAATATAGTATCATCATTATAAAATATTACTTTATGACCCATCCTCAGAAAGGAAAATCATTGTATAAGAAATAGTTTAAATAGGTATAAGAACATGAGAAAAGTTCTCAATCAAAAAGGAAAACTCAATGTGTTGGAGACAAACCTTCCTAATAAACCTCCTATAGATAAATCTAGTCAGGAAGAGTAAATAATTATAGTAAGTATAGTAATGATTCTATTGACATCTCTAAATTGGTTATTATTTTTATGTATCCTAAGAAACAATATAAATATAATAATATTGACAATTTTAGGATGATAGAAAACATGAAAATTCTATATTAAGAGAATACTAGAAATGATATGCATGATATTTCAAAATCACTATTTTATTATAAAATGGATGAGTGTAGTTTCATATATACACATGTGACCAGTATGATTGGGTATTTAAAGTACTTATATAGACTATGATCACCATGAAGGCTTCATCAGTATGACAACATAATGATGTAATTGAGTCTAAAAAACTTTTTATGGTTCATTTTGAATTACAATATGTTTGAGTTCAACAAATATTTACTTTATCTACTCAATTTGATAAGGATTTATATGTAGGACATGTGAGTTATAACATCAAATTATATTTTTATTATATAGAAAGGAAAGGGTTAATTTTTTATCCATGAGTAAAATAAGAGTGGTCATGGAGAGTCTACACCATTCTCTAAACCAAATAAAAGGAAGTTGTGGAAATGTTTATATTTTGGTAAGATTAATCACTAGAGGAGGAACTATCTAGAATACCTGGAGGGTTACAAGAAACTCCATGGAGATTCAACATAAATTATTAATGATATAAATTTAATTATTAGTCTATTGTTTAAGGGTAAATGGTACCAATTTAAAATTATTAAAGTGTACAAAATATGTATTGGAGTTCAAAACTAAAGAAGGATTGATGAATAAATCTTTAAGAATTCATTCAACTAATAAATAAAGGGGGTTTTACATCAATTATTAAGATAGATTGGATTACCAAAAATACAAATTTAAAAAAATATTATAATTCTCATATTGTCTTTCTCTTATATGATAAGAGGTGTTGTTGTAAAAAATGTTTATCATCAAAAAAGAAAATGATGTTGTTGATACACATTTTTATGTTAAATAAAAATCTATAACATTATTGAAAGTGAGATAAGGATACAAAAGTTTTATCCAACATAAAATATTTCATCTTTGATATTTGTTAAAATATGGGGGATTTGATACCACCACCCAATAGTGTATTATTTTAAAGTATAAAATAGTCTTTTTATAATATTTCTATGGACACATATAATACCTTATAAGATATAAATATAATAAATTATTTGTAAAATATTCCCAATAAAGGATATGAATTTCATTCCTAAAAAGGGACATTTTTTGTTTTAAAATGATATTATAGTGAGAATATAGATTCTAAGAGTATTGTGGGAGTATGATTGGAATTAGATAAATTCAGTGGTTTAATAAATAAAAGAATAATCTAATATTTTTCAAAGTGAATGTCACATAATATCCTAAAATATAATAGAGTATATCAATAAATAAAAATTTAAGTAATTAGATTTATTTATTTTAGAAAAGTAAATGACATGTTATATCCTAAAAAAAATAAGACATATAGGTAAAAAATATATATTTATGTAAAGTGTTATATTAGTTAAAAAATGATGTAAAAGGAAAATTTTTAAAAATGTTGATGATGATGAATTTAAAAATAATTATAATGAGATAAAATAAGATATTAACATTATAAAAGAGTTTAAGAATATATAATTTATCAAGTTAAATAAAATAAAATATTTAATATATCATTATTTCATATCGATTATATATTTTTTATGAAGTGAAATAATAATTGACCTCTAAAAGTATGACTTTTTGTTATCCCTAACTTATTTTCATCATGAATTATTATAAGTTGTGATGAAATTTTATTGTTATAATGATGATTATTTTGTATCAGGATATGGAATATACTCATGATACATAGAATAATTTTTTTATGTTGGAAGACCCTCCATGTATACCACATGGTGTTTCATACACTATGTCCTTGGTATGATAGGGGTTTATGATTTATAAAGAATCCCTATTATAAAGTATAGATTGATAATTATCATGATAACCTTCATAATTTTATACATTTCCTAAGACAACATGGAGTATTATCTAATCAAGGGTGGTTTGGTATGTTGTTGCTCATGTCATTATATGAGGCTTAACACAGATAGGGTTTTTCCTCTAATGTGATGAGTATGATATTCGATCCCCTGATTAAGATAAACTGAGGAAGAATTTAAATCAAGATAAGATTAATGTGATGTTCTTATATATTTGGGTGATGGGAATATGATGTTCTCATCTTCTTATATTAATGGAATGTTATTTATTGATCAACCTATCAATCTACACTTAAAGAATCGATGGCTTATGGGAATGGTATTTGGGATTGATATACTCCATGTCTCGTAGTAATTTTATGTCTTAAAAAGGGATTATGTATTTATGAATACTTTTATATGATTCATCTAGTAGAAATAGGTTTGGAGATATATTTTTCTTATATAAATCATGTGGGATAAATTTGTAGCTTTAGTATTGAAGTGTCCAATGGTTGTGTAGGGATACTAAGAGGGGGGAAATTAGTGTACCCAACTTATACAATGTTTTAATTTATTTTAATTTTTTTACCCTATTTTTATTACAACATTATCCTGGTTAAGAGATATGGATTCAATGATGGGAAATAAACCCTCAACTTGGCAGGAAATATAGAATAAACAAGAAAAAAAACAAATATGGGTTTTACAAGGTTCATATCCAATATGAAAAACTTACTCCTATTTATGTTTGAAACTTTTTTAAATAAATTAATTTAATTGTTACTATAGATTTTTATTGATTAAAAAATTATTTTAATTATCAACCAAGTGTTGGGACGATGTCATCCAAATCCATAGGGTAGGCATTATCCACTTCCTTATGACTACATCCCACTATTTTTACTATCTCACACAGTTCTATCTTCCCAGTTGGATAGTGGGATTTTTTATAACGGTATCACAAGTTGTTCAAGGGTATCCCCTTGATCCAGTGAACTAGTCTTCAATTTCCAATATATGACCAGAAACTCTTCATGGATGTTTTATTTGTTCTTCCCCTCTAGTGCATAGTGATTTTCAATTAAAATTACTCTTCAATCATTCAATTCCATAACAGAACAATATAAAATCATAATCTTCTAAATATCCTTATATGATACAATTGTATCATCGGACTCCTCTTATTCCACTTTAATTAATAGGTTCACTTCTAGATCAGTCAGTTTATTCCTTCTTATTCAATTGAAATTATTTTTAAGTGTAATTGCACTATCAAAGGGTTCTCTTATTAAATAAAAAGTAAGTATCATGTTTCATGTTTCTTGTATCAGGTTATTCCTATCAAATTATATCATTTTCTTCTTTTAATAAAAAATATATTTTCAAATAATAAAATCATGAATATTATTTACTTATTTTATATATAAAAACTTCATGATTTATTATAGGATGTTCTCATCTTTGAAATAATTCAAAATCAAGTCGGTGTCTTTATTTTAAATATCTTTATGACTCATATTTTAATTCTCTATGCGATAATAAATTATTGCAATCTTATTCATTAAAAAATATGAATTTAAAATTATTTTTAAAACTCTATCCACATGTACATGAGTACATGTATTATGACATAGAATGACAACTTGTATTATGGAATCCATCCCAGAACACCACCTCAAATCAGATTTATCCTAATTAATTACCTCAATATAGATCATTATTTATTTTAATGATAATGAAATTTGAATGTATAAATAATATAGAAATAGTATGATCTAAATTATTATCCTTTTATTCATAATTTATTATTTTAAAAATATTCATTTATTTATGGAATTTTTAATATTTTTTACTTTATAGATTTCTCATTATTCTACAAAGTGTTATTTAAAATATATAAATGAATCTTATGATATCTTGTAGGTTACTCTTCTAAATTACCATTATTAATTTTCTAAAATCATATTTTTCCCTTCTAAAGTCTCCAAGGACACTTTCTAATCCCTTGATTACTTTTACAAAGTTTCATCTTACATATCTAAAGTATTTTAAGACTCTTTGAAAGTATATAAAGACTCTTATGATGTAATTAGTGACTCTTATGAACTCATATATTACCCTTATTATATTTGGGATTCAATTTTGAGTACAGAGTCAAGTTTCACATATTTCACATCAAATAAACTAATAAATTCATTGATTAAACTTTACGAACTCTCAAGTGCTCCAAAATAACACAAGACATCATCCAAATAATTTTCTTTCAATGGATAGATCCGATTAACTTTAATAATATTTTTATTCATCAATAATTTTTTTTAATACCTTTAGATTATTCTAAAAAACTTCAACCCTATTATAGATAGTGTATCTATCATCCTGGCTTTCCTTTTACTTGAATAAAAACTCATCATTCATCGCATGTATGTATTTATACTTGAATCTTTATATCCATGGTCATCAAGAAACAATTTTACCTTACACATTAATTTTACACATACAGTCAAGTAGTATCAAGCTAATTCCTTGGATGTATCTTCATCATCACTTCATACACATTCCAAAAAATATTTACAACCATCCTCATTAGTAACAAATAATATCCACACAAGGGATCTTCAATCTCCCCCACTGTATCTATATGGAATACCATCTAAATATTTTTTCAATATGTATGTTTAATCCCCCCTTATAAATAATGAATGAAAAGGTATATAAGGGGTGATACTCTCTTCAACACAACATATTTTTCCCCTTTATCCAAAATTATATACTTCTTTACTTGTTGAGATAAGGATGGCATCAAACATTCCTTAGGAATGATACTTTAGTTAGTAAACTCTAAGATGTTGTAGGTAAAACCAATATAGAAAAAAATAGATATTTATACATGAAATAAAGGTTTTCATGATATAAAATCCTACCCTATAGGCCAATGAATGTTCTTTAAATATGATTTTTCCTCACTCACACACACTTTGATAAATATCCTAGGAGTTCACCCATCCTAAAACTACACCTGAACAACCATGATTAATTGTAGAGTTTTAACTAGGTAGGAATTAAAAAATAAAGGTGAACCTTTTCGTAATGGGTTATAAGATTTAGTATTGTAAGTCTCACTTTTACAACTATGTTACAAATTCTATCCATAAACGAATCCATCATGTGATACAATTCTAAATTTATAATTTTAGGGATGTTAAAATAGATTTATCAAGAAAAATTTGTAAGTTTAACTAATCTCAATAGACACATTATAAAGTTCAAGTGAAAGACATAATACCTACCATTTTACACATCAACCATTACTCTCCATTTATACACATATTTTATAAAATAAAAACAAGGACAGAAAGTATGATTTACATATGTGATTATCCAGTTTTATAATGTTATACATAAATTAAATATTCATTGAATTAACACACCTTCTATAATATCCTATTAATGTTTTCTCCACCTCAAAAGATTTTCTAAATTCCACTTCATACTAGTAGTTAAACTCCCAATTATGAAAATAACCCCTTTGTATCCACCCACTACAACATCTAACCCCTTATAATAACTCCTTCAATTCCCTAAATGTTACTATAGATTAATAAATAGTAATGTGAAAAAGGATGGTATTTTCATCCTCCTTAATGATATAGAAAAGGTTAAGAATTTACTTTTAAATAAGATATTTAATTCTTTCTATATTTTTATTTGGGAGAGATCCTCATTCTAGTTATATTTTTTATTTTCTAGTTCTGGTCTTCATTGGGTGCAATGGTCTTCTTATTCTTTTTAGCATTATTATTTCGTGGAATAGGCTCATTTGACAATAATAATAATGAGGATTGATCCACTAGTTCTTTGTATTAATTTTCATCATTTTTTCTTTAGTTTATAATATAATCATTCTTTTGTTTGTATTATAACCCTCTTTCTTGTAACTTCCCCATAGGTTCTCAATAACTCATGAATAACCTATTATTAATTTTAAATTCTTTACATGAAAAACCTATTTAAATTCATAACTTTTTTCCTTGTCTATTAATTTTTTTCATTTTATGTTTTTCTAGCCAAAAAAACATTCAATCCTTGATATATTTAGATTTCATATAGTTTCCACATATTTTATTCAATCATATGTGTTTCCTTTCTTGGTAAGCTCTTCTAACTATTCTTTTGGCATTTCTACCACTATATTAATCCACTCATATCTCTCCTAGATTTATTACCTTATTGTATTATTCTCACTTTCTTTAATATTTAATTCCATGGCCAGTATATAATGTTCTATGGTATGTCCCTTCATACCAAAAAAGAATTTTCCCTTTTTGACACATTTTTTAAGCCTCCTTCTCGTTCTTTTTAGGAGTGTTTTTCGAATATCTATTCCTTATTAGAATTATATATTTAATTTATTTTATCCCAAGGTAGATTTATATTATTTTATCAAATTATTTTTTGTAAATTATAGATTTATTTAATTCTTGTAATATAAATGATAAATTATGGGTTCATAAATATGAATAAACTTGTATTTAATAAACATTATTTCATGATTTATTACATAAAAACATGCATAATACAACCCAAAAGATCAAGATAACTAGTGTACTTGGGATATAAGGTACATAAAATAACATCATAAAAATGGGATACAATAAAATTATTGAAAATTTCCATAACATGCTCTTCGATTTACACAACTCTTCTAAAACTACATAGGATAACCTGGGTACAAACATAAGAAATGGGTGTGCTATAAATCCCAATAAAAGAATAAAAAATTAATTTGTCTAGTAAATAAATACATATGATACTAGAGGAATATAAATGTAACATAATAGGTGATAATCGTAATCATGAACAATTAAGCATTGTATAACATGATAGCGCAAAGGAAACATATAAATGTGGCATCAACTTTAAACACGGAATCATTAACATAAGTCAGGATTAACCAACAAGAAATCATAAAATAGTGTTCTTAGGATAACATACTATGTACATTACATGGAATATCATTAGATTAAAACATTACCCAATTTGTTGGATCACCCTCCAGGAGTACAAATCATAATCATATCATGTACATGCATAAGTTTTTCACATATATCATATAACATAAGAACCGATTTCATCACATTTAATCCCATGATTAATAATTATGGGTAACATACATGTAATTTCCCAATAAAATACATTTAGGTATATATAGGTGAATAAAATTGTGGTTAGATGTGTACAATAATTCACTTTAAAATCATCTAACATAAAAAATCATAGTGAAATTTCAAAATCATAACAGTGGTACTTAATGATTCATAAAGTTGTTTAATGAGATTTAAAGGGTTATCTAGTAATTTTTAAATATTAATGATAGTATGAATAATTTAAAAACATATCCCCACATTAGGAATCATAAATCAAAAGGAATAAAGTAATGAAGGTGCTTGAATAAAGATGAGAAGGAGACGATCCCTTTCCACGAGAGGGTGTTTCCAAAAGCATGGGAGAAGATTCTTGAGATCATAAGGGAGCCTTGGGAGGGATATAGAGAGGTAAGATACGAGTAATATTGTTCTACATGGTTTTTAGTGAAGATAAATGGGAACTTGTGTGGGTTCAAATAGAAAAATAGAGTGGAGTAATTTGTTATTTCCTAAACATAGATTTTAAAATCAATACAATAAATTATTAAAAAAAATCCAATGTATTTTTTCAATAGTTTTTTTCCAAATAGGAGTGGTTTTATGTAACAACCCAAGATTTTATGAGAATTATTCTTTTTAATTTCATTGATGTCTTGTGTTTTACACTACACCAAAATTATCTTCTGTTATACGCAACACCGTATTAGCTAGCAGTATACGCAACACTATTCTTGGCTCGTGTAACACACAATTTCAAGTTCGTTTTATAGAAATTATTCTATGCAACATTAAGTATAGATTTTTTATTATGTTATACGCAACACCAAAGGGAGATTTCACTACATGCATCCCTGGCTTGGCTTTCATTACACGCAATTGCGACCTTCCTCGATAGCGTGTGTAGTACGCAATACCGGGTTTCACTAAACAATGACATTTAGTTATAATATTATTATAAAATAGATGTTATGAATATTATTAAATAAATTTTGAATTTTAAGACATTATAATTCATCTTACACGTTTTATAGAACATGGTATGTGAACAAAATAAAATTTTTGGGTAAAATAAGTATTTTTAAAAAAATGATGTTTTGCCACCTTTTGATGTAGTATCCACATTAAATATAGTTTTTCACATGTTTATAAGTTTATTTTTACAAAATAAAATTCTTCTATGGTATCAGGATATAAAATTTTACTTTGGATAAAATTTTCATTTTATTCTGATAACATTCATATTTTAATGAATAGTAAAAACATGCAATATTTTAATTTAAAAAAACGTTTTTCATCATCATAATTTATATGGTTAAATTATAATATTGAATGGTTTTAAAGTATAAATATAATATATTTTTACCATTTAATATAATTTATGTCATTATCATTGATTTTAGATTGAATTCATAGGTAAAATCATTTCAATCTTTTTCAATGTTTTAACTTTTAAAACTCATTTTCTTAACAACATGATTAATTTTAAATTAATTTATGAAACTTCTATGATTTGAATTTGGAAAAATGGATTCTATATTTGGAATTAGTAGGTTCAAATTATGTTAATAAGCTACTTTTTATTTTTAGGCATTATGAATAGTAACTATGATAAATTTTATTTATCATAGTTAAAGGTAAATCAGGTAATTAAAGGTAAATATAATATTATAAAATTACAATAACACATGTATTAATATAATTGGATGATTATATTTTACCCTAAATAAAACTTGGGTTTAAATGGAATCTAATGGAAAGCACTTGTATTTGATTAAGACCTTTTATTTAGTATATTTAAAGGAAAGTGAAATGTCTCACTCAAAATTTAATAATTTTATTATTTCTAATATATAGTTATACAGAATATAAATTAGATTATAAATACTTATTTGAAATCTAAAATGTTTTTATTTATCATGGTAATTTATTTTTAATTTTTAATAAATATTTTATTACCTGAAAATATTATAGATTAATGATGTAGAAATTATTTATTTAGTGAAAAATCAATAATATAGTTTTTATTAAGAATATAATACATATCAAAAGGACCATAAAATTGAGAAAACATTATTTGTCGAGTATATATATACCCTAAGCATCCAAGGGTAGATTTATGGACCATTTAGAGCCTTATAAAAACCGATTAAGACATTTATATTATTTTATTTTAAATGATGTCAAAGATGTCACCTTCATAATTTAAAAACTATAAAAATTTAAATGTTGTTATTTTAAGATGATAAATTAGAGTAAAAATATTATTATGAAAATTATTGTATTTATCTTTATCATAGGATTTTATTTTTAATTTTTATTCAAATAATAAGTATATTAAATGATTATACAAAAATGACGTAGTAATTGTTTTATTAAGGGAAATATCAAATAAATGGTTTTATAAATAATAAAATAAACATTATATGAACTAATAAAGGTTCTCCACAAATTTTTTAGATTAATATGAAATTTTAGGAATCTATTAAATATTTTTGGTTTGAATATATCCTCTGTGTGAATTTTATTTAAATTCAAATAAATGAATATTGTAAAAATTAACATTATTGTTATTTTATAAAAATAACAAATTATTAAATTGTTTAAAAATCACATAAATATTTAAAAATTATAAATTTAATTTATATGGTATAAAATTTAATAAATTAACTAATTATGGATAATTCACAACATATAAGTAATTATTTGTAACAATTTAAAATTTAGAATATTATTACCACAAATAATATTAAATAAATTAAATAAGGATAAATCAAATTGATAAGGTTCAAAATAAATTTCCAACATGTCTAAATTTTATTTTCTGATGATATTACAACCCTATATCATCTAATCTTATAATATGAGTCATTTTGGAGGTTTTTAAGTGGGGTTTGATTTATTATAAATTAATATTTTTGAGGTTTCCAAAGGTGCCCCTCTCCTCCCTTATAAAAGGGCACATCCTCCCTATCCTCTTCACAAGACCATGAGCCTTCAAGATCGGAAATCCCCTGCCCATTTCTTTTCTCCACTTCCCTAGAAACATTCTGGAGGTTATGGTCTTCTAAATAGACCAAATGTAGTCCCTTGGGAGGAAGCTTAAAAGAGGTGTGTCGAAGAAGAGGTAATCTCTTCTACTGATTCTTTTAAGTTTCTTTCTTCTTCATCTTCTTATTCTTTAGTTGTTTAATTATAAAGTATTAACATAATTATCACTAATATACTGATATGTTATTATAAATATAAAACAACCCCATTTCACATTCTATCCATCCTACAGAAAACGAAATCATCGTGCGTGCGTACGTACGGAATACCGTCTCCACGCCGTGGTGTAATCTATTTTTTCCACCCCCAGCTTACTTGGATGTGTATAGTAGTGTAAATAATAACTATATATGGTTATTATAACATCATAATGATTCTTAGATATTATATCATCCACTGCAATTCCATTCAATAATTATGGGAACGCTATCATCGCTCTTGCCTACGTACGGATTACCGTCTCCACGACGCGATGAGATTCATTCTCCATGTTAACAATTCAAGAATGATTTTAAAGTATATATGATGAATAATAATGAAATATATGACATAATTAAGCTATTGTATATATATATATATATATTTCATCTACTTACATTCATTCAATTCAATATGGAAAGGAAAAACAACGTTCATGCATATGTACGGCCTACCGTCTCCATGAACGGTGTATTTAATTTCATTCATCTATCTATTATATATATATATACTGAATATATATGATATATAAATAATTATTGACATTATATATGTAAGTAAATCATGATATAAGTAATAATAATATCAAGAACAACAAGTCCAAACATGTACGATAAATAAATTGATTTTACCCAAAACACTGCTTTAACATGGAATTTACAAAATAACGGGTAATATAAAGTCATAAGTGAACCATATATGACATCATAAAAATGAATATTATTCTGTAATAAGTAAATGACGTTATTTGGATCATTATGCAGGAGGTTCGGATACATACAAAGCATATCAGACATAAGGTAAGGGATAACTATTCCAATCTCTTTCTTATATGAGATTGATATTCATAAGTATTTACTGGGGTTATTATTACCATCCACCTACATGTTTTCTAAAAATATTTTCATGTATGTTTAATTTCATTTTTACCCAATTTTTACTTTTACCACATTTTATGAAAGGAATCTTTTTTTACCATACGAGGAACTTTTTTTACTTTTGCGACAAAAGTATGAGGTGAATGTTTTTTTTAAAATTATACAGCATGAAAAGATTTTTACAGTTTCATAACGCCCTATTATAATGAAGCTTACTCAACAAGATTTCATTATTATTCTAAAAAAAATCTTTTTCTTTTAAAATTTCATGGCATTTTGTGAAAAGAAAATTATTTTGAAGAAGAAAGGATATTTTCCTCAAGAATTCATTTCAAGTGTTTTGTAAAAAATATTTTCCATCTAAGATGAAATTATTTAGTATGATTATGTTTCAAATATAATGCCTCTATGATTTAAATGGTTTCAATTTTTTTATGATGAAATGATATCCATTTTTTATATGGATTATGTTATGATGGGATGATGTTTATGAAACCCATTTTATTATTTGGGTTATGATGAATGATTTATGTTTATGTTGTAGAACATGTAAGAATGATTTAATTATGATATGGGTGGGACCTATATATCCCTCAAATTCACTAGGTGAAAATTTATATCTCATGATATAGACATGGCTAGAAGGGTAAGTTAATCTGGTTCTGTGATACAGGACTGGAACGAGGAGTGAACTCGATTCAAAAAGGGACTTTGTCCACTATGATGGTCTTTGAAGAAATTACTTGGCTACTATGGAAATCATATCATGTGATTAATGGTTTGAAACAATTACATATTTTATTCCCATGCTATTTTATCATGATTTATTTTCCTTTATGATCTATGCTTTACGTACTGCCAAGATTTATTTCACAACTCAAAATTTTAATGTTTAAACTTTATGTTCATGTTTTAAAGTTAAAATTTAAATGGTTTGTTTTATTTTCTCCATTCTTACCCTTACTGAGAATATTATCTCACCCTTTATATGTTTTATTTTTCCCAAAATATAAAGAAAGGTTTTAGGTAAAAAAATGGAAGATCTTTATGGTAGATGTTGAAGATCTTTCACCAAGATTAGAAGATTATGGTCCAAGTTTCCAAAGACACTAAACTATTATGGTCCTTTGGTGTCAGTTTTTGTTATTTATTATGTATTATACAAAATTAATGTAATTTAAATGTATTTCAAGCTTTGGGTCTCTACAGTTGGTATCAGAGTAAAGGTTTATTTATCCTTTGGAAACTAGGATACAAAAACTTTTGTGAAATCCCTAGTGATATTTCTAAGGTATTTCTAGGGATGTCTCTAAGGTTAAGTATAAATATAGGTTACATTCCTAGAATTAAGGTAAAGATTTTAGAATTAAACCTAAGATTTTATATATTGAAGGTATTCCCCATTTATTATGTTGTTTTTCTAGCAAGATTTTTTCCCCTCACACAATTTTTTTTGGGTTTTAGAAAATGGATGGAAACAGGAAGATTCACGATGGAAAATGGAATGATATTCTTCATGAGAAACCAAATGAAATGGGATTTGGATGTCCAATCATCGTTATTATTTCTAATAATCAATCTCATAATATGATCAATAATCTCAACTTTTGTAAGTTTCTTTACTCATCTAATAAGATAAAGATGGAGTTTCCCGATGATCATAGAGGAAAGAAATTTTAATTTCCATCATGTAAATCATGTGGTAAGTGGCATCAGGGAGAATGTTTCAAAGGTAATAGAAGATTATTTGGGTGTAGAAAAGAAGGAAAAAAAGCTAGTGATTGCAAAGGAAAAGGTTCAGTTAACTCCATGGACAAGGATAAAGGTTTTTCTAAGACATCGACAAAGGTTAAATGTTTTAAATGTGGAATTTATGGGAATTATGCAAACCAATGCCCTAAGGGAAAGTCTCATGAAGTGAATCATCATGGTCGTATGGGTAGTATTTATCTTGATGATGATGAAGAGACTAAAAATGATATATGAGATTAAAGAAGTTTTGAAGCTCGGTAAATGGTTTATGAACGTAGTGGAATGATTGCATGTTTATGAAAAATAATGTATGGTACTATGGAATAATGAAACATTTAAGGATTTTTACACTATTGTTTTTTATAAAGTATCTGAATATATATGTTTAATGGTACCTGTAACCTTGAAAAGATATTGAAATATTTTTGGAAAGCAGATGATATCTGCATAATTAAGGGATAAATAGATAATGAAGTGTTTGACAGTATTAATGAGCTCATATAAGGACAAAGTGATATCATGGTTTGAGTATATAGAAATTTTGGGATTTGTTATGTGGAATGAGTTGAATTTTGATATAATTATTGTTTTCACAAGGATTCTATGGTAATTCATGTTTGAAAAGAATACATTATTAAGGTATTCACATGTTTGGAATGTGAGCAACAAGATATATCGTATGATATATGGGGGGAAAATGATGGTATTCACATGCTCGGTAGATGACATTTCTAGTAATTGTTTTCTTTATACTATGATCTTGGACAGAAGTATTTTAGATAATCCTTTGAGATTGGAATGGATAATGTTGGACATAAGTTAGTATTGTTTAAGGATAGATCTTTTTTCGATATTATTGATGGGATGTTATAATAATGTATTTTTAGAAAAAGGGACAACCTATAGGACGGGCGATAACCTGTCGCGTCAGACAAGGTTGCGGGAATCGAACCCACAACTAAAGTGCGACAGGCCTTTATCACATACCTTTGGCCTATAGGAAGTCTCTGGTTAGTAGAAACTAGTTTAATTTTATTAAGCGGTATAATAGATGAAGTATAAGTCCATTTTTTGAATCATATACGATTAATCTCACCATAGATGGACTTATTTATATTTAATAACTTATGCTAACCTCTTTGTGATAGAAACAGATGTGATGACTTATCATTCTATCGCATGATCTGCTAACACTTCATGAACGACAAATTCAACATCATTTCTTTAAATAGTGATTAAGTGGAAATTGATCATAGAATGTCCAACGATGATATTACATTGAAATCAAGTAAGTATTTATCCTTATGTAAAAATTCACCAACATTAGGGAAATGATATTGAAAACCAAAAATGTTGTCCTAGTACTCTCATATCTGATGAATCAGACGGTACCTTAGATCATCACAAATTTATGGCTATATGATTGTTGACTTTTTCATAGCTGTGTTCTCTACCACTCTCCATCAGAACTTGATGGTTACGTTTCTCTTCCATATCCATATATTCACCGATGTTATCCTATTTGGAAACCCAGTGATGAGTTAATTTGGGTAACTGATATATTTTATACTTCACTTTTTAAAATTATGTTTTAATATTATTTTTTACAATGTGGGTTTCTATGAACGAAACTTTCAAGTAGTAAACCATTTATAATCCCGACGAATTTCGAGGGAGAAATTCATTTTAAGGGGCGTAGAATATAACATCCTGAGATTTTATGAGAATTATTCCTTTTAATTTCATTGATGTCTTGTGTTGTACACTACACCAAAATTATCTTGTGCTATACACAACACCTTATTAGCTAGCAGTATACACAACACTGTTCTTGGTTCATGTTACACACAATTTCAAGTTCGTTTGATAGAAATTATTCTACACAACATTAAGTATAGATTTTGTTTAATGGATAAATGAAATAAGTTTTGAATTATGTTATACGAAACACCAAATGGAGCATTCACTACATGCATCCCGGGCGTGGCTTTCATTACATGCAATTGTGACCTTCCTCGATAGCGTGTGTAGTACGCAATACCGGGTTTCACTAAACAACGATATTTGGTTATAATATTATTATAAACTATCCATTATGAATATTATTAACTATATTTTGGATTTTATGACATTATAATTCATCTTAAACATTTTATAGAATATGGTATGAGAACAAAATAATTCTTTTGGGTAAAATAAGTATTTTTATAGAAAAAATATTGTTTTGTCGCATTTTGATGGCGCACCCACTTTAAATATATTTTTTGACATGTTTATAAGTTAAATTTGACAAAATAAAATTATTATATGGGATCAGAATATAAAAATTTACTTCGGATAAATTTTTAAAATTATTCTGATAACTTTCATATTTTAATGAATAGTAAAAGCACGCTATATTTTAATTAAAAACAACTTTTTTCATCGCAATAATTTATATGGTTAAATTATAATATTTAGTGGTTTTAAATAATCAATAGAATATATTTTTACCATTTAATATAATTTATGTCATTATCATTGATTTTACATTGAATTCATAGGTAAAATCATTTCAATCTTTTGCAATGTTTTAAATTTTAAAAATTGATTTCTTAACAACGAGATTAATTTTAAATTAATTTCTGAAACTTCTATGATTTGAATTTGGAAAAATGGATTCCATATTTGGAATCATTAGGTCAAAATTATGTTAATAATATTCTTTTTATTTTTAGGCATTATGAATAGAAACTACGATATATTTTATTTACCATAGTTAAAGGTAAATCGGGTAATTAAAGGTAAATATAATATTATAAAATTACCCTAACACTTGTCTTAATATAATTGTATTATTATATTTTACCCTAAATATTACTTGGGTTGAAATGGAATCTAATGGAACCCACTTGTATTTGATTAAGACCGTTAATTTAGTTTATTAAAAGAAAAGTGAAATGTCTAACTCAAACTTTAATAATTAGATTATTTTTAATTTATTGTTATATAGAATATAAATTAGATTATAATTACTAATTTGAAATATAAAATGTTTTTCTTTATCATGGTAATTTATTTTTTATTTTTAATAGATATTTTATTACCATAAAATCTTATACATTAATGTTGTAGAAATTATTTATTTAGTGAAAAATCAATAATATAGTTTTTATTAAAATACTAATACATATCAAAAGGACCAGAAACTTGACTAAACTTTGTTGGTCGAGTATATGTATACTATAAAAATCCAAGGGAAAATTTTTGGACCATTTTTAGCCTTATAAAAACTGATTAAGACATTTATATTATTTTATTTTAAATGATGTCAAAGATGCCCCCTTCATAATTTAATAAATATAACAATTTAAATTTTGTGATTTTAAGATGATAAATTCGTTTAAAAATACTATTATGAAAGGTATTATAATTATCTTCATCATAGGATTTTATTTTTAATTTTTATGCAAATAATATGTATATTGAATGATTATACAAAAATTATGTAGTAATTTTTTTATTAAGGGAAATATCAAATAAATGGTTTTATAAATAATAAAATAAACATTATATGAATTAATTAATGTTCTAAACAAATTTTTTAGATTAATATGACATTTTTGGAATCTATTAAACATTTTGGTTCGAATATATCCTCTTTGTAGATTTTATTTAAATTCAAATAAATGAATAGCGTAAAAATTAACACTATTGTTATTTTATAAAAATATCTTATTATTAAATTGTTTAAAAATAACATAAATATTTAAAAATTATAAATTGAAATTTATATGGTCTAAAATTTAATAACGTACCCAATTATGGATAATTCACAGCACATAAGTAATTATTTATAACAATTTAAAATTTAGAATATTATTACCACAAATAAGATTAAATAAATTAAATAAGGATAAATCAAATTGAAACGGTTTAAAATAAATTCCCAACATGTATAAATTTTATTGGTTGATGATATTACAAGAATATATCATATAATATTCTAATATGAGTCCTTTTGGAGGTTTTAAGTGGGTTTTGATTTATTATAAATTAATATTTTTGAGTTTTCCAAAGGTGCCCCTCCCCCTCCCTTATAAAAGGGAACCTCCTCCCTCTCCTATTCACAACACCTTGAGCCTTAAAGATCGTCCAAACCCTGAACATTTATTTTCTCCACTTCGCTAGGAACATTATATACATTCTGGTCTTCTCAAAAGACTAACTCTAGTCCCTTAGGAGGAAGCTTAAAAGTGGTGCGTTGAAGAAGAGGTAATCTCTTCTACCGATTCTTTCAAGTTTCTTTCTTCTTCAACTTATTCTTATTTAGTTTTATCATTATAAAGTATTAAAATCAGTATCAATAATATACTGATATGTTATTATAAATATAAAAAACCCCATTTCACTTTCTATCCATCCTATGGAAAAAAAATCACCGCGCGTGCGTACGTACGGAATACCGCCTCCACACCGGGGTGTAATCTATTTTTTCCACCCCCACATTACTTGGATGGGTATAATGGTGTAAAGAATAACTATATATGGTTATTATAACATCATAATTATTCTGAGATATAATATCATCCACTCCAATTCCATTCAATAATTATGGGAACGATATCATCACTCGTGCGTACGTACGGATTACTGTCTCCACAATGTGATTAGATTAATTCTCCATGTTAACCATTAAAGAATGATTATAAATTATATATAATAAATAATAATGAAATATATTACATAATAAAGCTATTTTATTTATGTATGTATATATATATGTCATCTACATACTTCCATTCAATTCAATAAGTAAAGGAAAACAGTGTTCATGCATACGTACGACCTACCGTCTCCTTGAACGGTGTATTTCATTTCATTCATCTATCTATTATATATATATATACTGAATATATATGATATATAAATCATTATTTACATTCTGGATGTATTTAAATCATGATATAAATAATAATAATATCAAGAACAACAAGTCCAAACACGTACGATAAATAAAATGATTTTACCCAAAATGATTCTTTAACATGGAATTTACAAAAGAACAGGTAATATAAAGTCATAATTGAACCATATATGATATCATAACAATGAATATGATTCTGTAATAAGTGAATGACATAATTTAAATCATTATACAGGATGTTCGGATACATACGGATCATATCGGACATAAGGTAAGTGATAACTATTCCAATCTCGTTCTTATCCGAGATTGTTATTCATAAGTATTTACTGAGGTTATTGTTACCATCAATTTACATGTTTTCTAAAAATGTTTTTAGGTATGTTAAATGTCATTTTTACCCATTTTTGACTTTTACCACATGTTATGGAAGGAATCTTTCCTTTTTTACTATACGAGGAACTTTTTCACTTTTTTGGAAAAAGTACGAGGAGAATGTTTTTTTAACTTATACGGCATGAATGGATTTTTACAGTTTTATAACGCCTTATTTTCATAAATCTTACTCAAAAATATTTCATGATTATTTTCAAAAAAAATACTTTTCTTTTAAAATTGAATGGAATTTTGTGAAAAGAAAATGATTTTGAAGAAGAAAGGATATTTTACTCATGAAATTTTTTCAAGTGTTTTTTCAAAACTATTTTCCATCTAAGAAGACATTATTTATTATGATTATGTTTCAAATATAATGTCTATAATATTTACATGGTTTCACTTTTTTTATGATGAAATGATATCCATTTGTTTTATATGGATTATGTTATGATGGGATGATGTTTATGAAACCTATTTTATTCTTTGGGTTATGATGAATGATTTAGGTTTATGTTGTGACACACGTAAGAATGATTTCATTATGAGATGGGTGAGACCTATTTATCCCTCCAATGCATTAGATAAAGATTTATATATCATGATATAGACATTGCTGGAATGGTAAGTTAATCTGGTTCAGTGATACAAGACTGAAACGAAGAGTGAACTCGATTCAGAAAGGGACTTTGTCCACTATGATGGTCTTGGTAGCAATGCCTAGGATACTATGGAAATCATATCTTGTGCTTAATGGTTTTCCACAATTACATGTTTTATTACCATGCAATTTTATCATGATTGATTTTCCTTTATGATCTATGCCTTACGTACTTCCAATATTTATTTCACAACTCAAGATTTTGATGTTTAAACTTTATGTTCATGTTTTGAAGTTCAAATGTAAATGGTTTGTTTTATTTTCTCCATGCTTAACCTTACTGATAATTTGATCTCACCCTTTATATGTTTTCTTTTCCCCATGATATAAAGAAATGTTTTAGGTAAAAAAAAGGGAATATCTTTATGGGAGATGTTGAAGATCTTTCACCAAGATTAGAATATTATTTTACAAGTTTCCAAAGACACTAAACTATTACGGTCCTTTGGTGTCTATTTTTGTTATGTATTAATTATTCTAAAAAAGTAATGTAATGTCTATGTACTTCAAGCTTTGGGTCTCTACATTTTAATTATTTTATAAGTCCATGAACGTATAACATTAAAATAATACCCTTGGTGATGTGGAAGTGATTCATGTTTACAAATAATCGATTTTAAATCCTTGAAATATAATATAGGTTTTAGAGGATTCATAAATTCTTTATAAAATTAATTAAATAACATAAAAATCACATTTTTTAAAATTTTAAATATATATTTTGTCCCTTTAATGGCATATATTACACAACTTTTTTCTCACTATAATGTCATAATGTAAACCATAAATTTATATTGTATTCAATCTTTTCCTAAAAATTTGTCTATCTCAAAAAAATTTAAAAAATAAACATTGGATAATTTTGATATTATGAATCCAAAAATGATATTTATTTTATCCAAATAAATATCTAAATATGATACATTATTTTCTTAAATCAGAATACCCATTTATTTAAAATTACCGACTTTTTGATAAAAATTGTTTTCTAACCCTTATAAAAATAATTTTTGGCTTCATAAATTTATATTATAAAATATAATTAATAAATATTAGTTAATAATAATAATTTATTAAAATATTATTTATTTTGAAAATTCTTAAATTCTTCAAATGTAATGTATTAATTGAATTTCCTTACTACCCAAAAATAAAATTTGAGTTTTTTCGTACTGAAATCTAATTTTTCTCAAACTAATTATTTAATCATTTATAGAGTAAAATCAAAATGAAAAAAATATAATAATTTTTTATTAGAAAATAATAAATATATATTAATTTTTTTAGGTTCAAGATACATATCCCTTTATTAAACCATCTAATTCCCTAAGGGTAAGTATGTGTTGGTGGTATTTTCTTAGGGTGGTTTGGTGAACATGGTTTTGTATAAAATCTAAATGATAATGAACTTATCCCATAAATGGTTTCCCTCATACTTTAGTTTTTGAATCTTAGTTTGGGATTAGTCAAGGGAAAAATTTAATGATGTTATCTCCCTCATAAACTCCAATAAATGGGTTTGAAAGGGTATAATCCTAATGGTCGAGTCCATAACTTCATTTTTCTGTATCAGTTAGATTTTTGATAACCCTTAATATATACTAATCATAAAATCACTGTTCAAAACTATATTTTCAATGGTTATGATACTTACTGCTCTTTTAAATATAAAAGGATATAATATTCCTAAGAAACCAAAAAAGTGAATTTTTTTATATAACTTAATTACTTAATAAGGAATTTTATTCATTCAAAAAGAGAATTTTATTTATAAAACTTTGGATTGTTACATTATCCCTACCCTTTATAAATTTATCCCAAAAAATTTAATTTAATATACTAGAATATTTTAGGGGGCTTTTATTTCATCACCTCTTATGGTTCTGATGTTTCTTCCTTAAACTTGTGGTTCAGTCACATCACTTTTACTAGGTGATTTGTCATATTTAATATAATATTCTCTCTATGATCTAATATGTTCACCAATTCCTTCCTGTATGAAATATCATTCTCTAATAGTACCCCCTCATTATTTAGTAAATTTGATTAGTATGGTGTGTACTTTCTCAAGAGCTATACATGGAAAACATCATGTATATGAGATAGTTTAGGTTGAAATTTTATTTGATAGGATACTACTCTGATGCAACCAAGGATCTCAACGGAAATGATGTATCTCGGACTAAGATCTCCTTTCTTCCCAAACCTCATGAATTTATTCCCTTGAAATATATGAGGGGAAACATTTCCCTTAACCTAAAATTATAGATCTCATTAATGATTTTATGCATATATTTTTATCACCTTTTGGGTATTTTATATAACAGTAAATGGTTTGAAACTTTTCTTTCACCTCTTGGATAATATTAGGTCCCATTAACTTCTTCTCTCCAACTTCATCCCAACATGTTAAAGTCTAACATCTCTTCCCATATAGAGCCTCATAAGGTGATATCTGAATGATTTAATGGAAAAAAATATATATGAGGACTCTAATATGGGAAGGTGTTGATCCCAACAACCTTGGAAATTCATTGAACATCATCTTAGTATATCTTCCCATGTTTGAATCGTCCTTTCAAACCGACCATCCATCTAACAGTGATAAGTAGTGCTGAAGCTCAGTTCAGTATTCAATGATTACTGAAATATTATCTGAAACATTAAGGTAAACCTCATATATAGATAAAATACAATAGATATTGTCACTTCATGAAGTCTTACCACTTTTATTATATATATCTTGTTGAGTTGGCCCAGAGAAAAATCCTCCCAAATATCAATGAGAAGTGGTGACTTTATAAGGTAATCAACTACCACCAAAATAGTGTTATTACCTTTAAGTGTATTAGGGAGTCTTATGATTGAATTAATGGTTATGTTTTCTCATTTCCATATCATTATGGTAAATGGTTTCATAATAAACATAGACTTATATTGTTCATCCTTGACTTGCAGGAATACTGAGCATTGATATATAAAATATGAAATATCTCTCTTCATGTTATCCCAACAGATATTTTTCTTCAAATATCTATAAATCTTAGTGATTCATAGATTAATAGATAAGTATGATCTATGAAAATTATCTAAAATTTCACTCTTCAGTTATGGATTTATAGGACAAATATTTAGGATTCCAACCATATAACTCCATATTTAAAAAAGTTTAACTCCAGAATATCATTTAACTTCTACTATAGAAACTTATCATCTTTCTAAGACTCCTTTATCCCATAAAGAATGGATGGTTGATAAGTTTCTTAAGAAATGTAGGATTAATAACTATTTATTATTCCCATATCCATCCATCACTTTTCTAGGATGATTGGATCCCTTTCAATCCTGATCATGGATAGAGTTTTGAGATCCTTTCTACTCAGAACATATTCCACTTTGTTTTATTTCCATGATGTTAGTGGATTGAATAATAATAATACTTTATCACTTATAAACACCTATTTTGGATTATATTAATATCCTTTTGTGTTAATATATACTTGAGTCTTTTATGCTCTGTATATATATCACACATATCCTCATAGAGAAAATTCCACCTAATTTTTAATGAAAAGATCATTGAATCCAATTATATATCTTGATTTGGGTAGTTATTCTCATGGATATTTAGTTGGTTGGGGAATATTACATCACTCTATCATTTTTCATGAGTATACAACTCAATAAATTTTTAGACTCATCAATGTTGATAAAAAATACTTCTCTACTAGTGGGTAATGTGAGCATAGATGTAGTGGTTGACCTCTTCTAAAGATCTTTAAAACATTCCTCACGTTCATAATATCAAAAAAACATAACTCCATTCTACGTTATATTAGTTATGGGGATTTAAAATAATTATAATTTTATCACAAATCAATTATAGTAACCAACTAATCAAAGTAAACTACTAATTTCTATCACAGAGGTTTTTCTTGTACACCCTTAAATTGTCTTTGTTTTTTTAGGGATCCATAGATATAACTTTTCTATTTTTGGAATGTCCTGTGAAATTTTATTTCTCCAACCATAATTGAAATTTAAAATACTTTTCATACATCTTCTCTTTTTGTAATTTTCTCAGTATAGTATTAAAACCCCCCTTATGTGCCTACTTGATTCCAGAGTATATAAGAATATCATTAATAAAGGATATGAATCTTTTTCAACAAAATCCCTAAATAATATATTAATCATATCCATGAATAATTTTGTAAAAATTCATGATTCATAATAGAATGACAATGAACTCATAGTGTCAGTACCTTGTATGAATATCATTCTTGGAGATATCCTCCTCATTCACCTTTGCTTGAAAATATCCTAACCGAAGATCTATCATAGAGGAATATTGGATTCCACATAGCTGATAATAAATCATCAATACATGGAAGATTATACGTTTCTATTATTGTGATCTATTTGAGCTCATGGTAATCAATGAAAAGGTGCATTGACCCATCCTTCTTCATGAATAAGAGGACTGGTGTTCCCCCATAATGAAGCACTTAGGTGTATAAACCCTTTTATCTAGACACTCTTATATTGGTTTTTTCATTTCTCAAGTTTAAAAATCACCACTCTATATGGATTCTTGTATATTGGAAAATATCCATGTATAAGATTGATTGAAAATTAATCCTCTCAACTAAGAAGAAGACCAAGAAATTCTTTGGAAAACACATCAACATATTCCCTCACAATGGTAATGTCTTAAAAGTTGATTTTTCTTTGGTCTCAATAATTTTATAAAGTTAAAATTTCTCAAATAAAAATAATATACATTCTTGATATGTCAGTACCAAAGAAGATTCATCCTCCTCTTTGCACTTGTAAAGAATTGCAGGGTGATTCATGATACCAAGGGTGATTTCTTTCTCTCAACAATTTATGTTGTCTCTATATAAGGAAAGCCAATACATGCTTATAATGTCATCAAATTATTCTAAAGGGAGTATCAAAATGTTACTTGGGATCTTCATCCCACATATATATATATTGGGGAGGATTTATATACTCAAGATACAATAAATCACCCACTTTGAATTTTCACAAGCAACTCTACTTTCATGATTTGAGATGGTGTTTGAATTGTTCCTCTAAACATATGAGATACAAAATAATTTGTATAACTAGAATCAAAATTTAAATTCACTGTTATTTAATTAAAAAATATAATACCTTTCACCACTTAATTTCTAAGACCCACCTCTACGGTTGTGATCAATGATTCTTTCCCTTGCTACCTTAGAGGTTGTTGTTATTGATTTCCTTCAACAATCCTTAGCTTAGAGAAGTGGTTCATATAATGTACTTATTCCTTGTCGTAGAATAATTGTACAATAGGAAGATGTTTTACTATTTTATTCCTCCCTTCGATCACATTGGTGGGGTTCTCTTAATGGTAATGACCATCTTGGTTCCCTTCCATTCTATACTTAAAGAATTTCCTGACCCCCTTAGGGAAATTTCTGGGGTAATTCTTCCCACCCATTTGAAAGGTGGGATGTTTTAATTTATTTAAACTATTAAATTTCTCCGTTAAACTGCCATAATTAAATTCTAATTTACACTTATTATCCTTGTTTGACCCTTGACATTCATTGATATCCATTTAAAATTTGAGGGTATGTCATATAGTTTTCGTTAAAACTGGCAAAGTACAAATTCTCCAATTATTTTCTTACACTTGTATACAGTCCACCAAGGAATGGGAAAATTTAATATTCTTGGGGTAAATAAACTTTTAGAGGCATATCATGAAAGTATTGGGATGTTTTCCTTATATTCTCTAATAGATTCATCATCCTTTTGTGTATCTCTAAGTAAGTCCCACTATATTTTTAGTAAGAGAGTGAAAGGAAAATATTTATTGAAAAACATTTTTCATAATTACTTCCAATCTATAACTTTTTTCTCCTCCTAAAGCTTTGTATTCTTTAAAAAAATCAACCATTAATAATATTTTTCTTCCATAAAATATATATATACTAGGACCTTCCCTTTCTTAGAGAATTGAAGGATGGAGAATATATTTTCAATGCATCTGATTCATTATTCTGCAATTAAGGGATCATAAGATCCACTAAATTTCAAAGTCATTTATCATATTAATGTCTCAATTACCACTTTTAATTTATTTGGGGGGGTTGTTTGTTCTTATGGAATATGGTTTTGGATTAAGACATGAGTTAGTTTACAAATTATAGTCATAATGTTCATGATTCAGGCTCCCACTGGGTTGGAAATATATTTTGTTAGTTATCACATTGTCCCTCACAATGGTTGTTGACTCAATTAAACCTATTTCCATACATTGACTAGAATAAAGGGGAGATTAGGGATTTTAATTTTTAAATTATTAAACACAAAAAATAAAAACTATTAATGTTAAAGTTATTAATCATAAATGACATATGTTCCATAACCTCTGAATTTCTTGGATTCAATTTATATTATCCATGATATATTAACATAAAATCCTATAGGTATATTTCATTCGATTAGTAATAGTTATTATTGATATTTTTAATTTAAAATAAACATATAAACAATGAGTTAAAAACTAGGTGTGCAATAATTCCCATTATCATGCACCAATTCCCGATCAAGCCCATCTCAATATGGTGTTTTTGGGGTAGTTACCGCGTGGTACATCGGTGCTATAGAAAAATCAACATGTAGTATCCAAACATGGATGTATTTTCATGGAAACCACATACTATATACTTTAAAAAGATTTTATAAATGTTTTCCTATGTTTATTATTATACTTAAGGCTTTTAATATAGTTTTATAATCCTAATAATAAGAATAACTAGACTTTCATTTGATACAAACTATGATAACCCATATCTTTAAAACACAATAATTATTGATTTATTACCTAAAAACACACTTAATAAAACCCATAAGACTGATATTATTAGTGTATTTGGGAGATCATGTACATAAAATAACATCATAAAACTGGGATACAATGAATTTATTAAAAAATTATTTAACATGGTCTTAGATTTACACCCATCTTCGAAAACTGCACAGGATAACTTAGGGACATTCATAAAAAAGGGGTGAGCTATAAATCTCAATAAGGGAATAAAATATTAATGGAATAGGTTAAATAAATAAATTCTATCCAAGATATATAATAATTTGAGATAATATTTGAGTATTATAATCATGAAAAATGAGGTAAAATATAACAGGATAGTGTAAAGGAATGATATGAATGTCGTAATAAAATAAAACATGAAATCATAAGCATATGTCAAGGTTAACCACAAATAAATCATAACATAGTGTGCTTAGGGTAGCCTCTAATTCACATTACCTGGAATATCTTAATATTAAAACATTACCCAATGCATTGGAGTGTTATCTGGGTGCACACATCATAATCGTATCATGTACATGCATAATTCTACCACATATATCTTATAATATATGAACATATTTCATAAAATTTAATACCATAATTAAGTATTTTGTGTTAAATTAATGGAATTAACCAATAAAATAATTATAGGTACATATATGTAAATACCCTTGAGTGGAAATGGGTATGGGATTTCACTTCAACATCATTTTCCATAAAAAATCATAGTGAAATTTTGGAAGCATAATGGTTGTATTTAATGATTAGTAAAATGGTTTACTGAGACAAAAATGGGACTATAATCATATTTAAATCAAAATTAAAGTATTAGATATGTTTAAAAGCATATACTAACATTATTAATTATAAATTAAAAAGGCATAAATTAAAGAAGGTTCCTGAATATTGATGAGAATGATAGGATCCCTTACCTTTAGAGGGTGTTTCAAAAATATTTATAGGAGTGTCTTGAGAGGTTAGGGGAACCTTGGGAGGAGTATAGAGAGGTAATTAAATATTATGCATTTGATCCATGATTTTTGAGTGAATATAAATTTGATCATGGGTGTGTTTATATTGTACAATAGAGTGGAGTTATTTATTGTTTCCCAAACATAGATTTTGGACTCTACAATAATGTAATCAAAACCACAAAATTTTCAATGGTTTTTTCCAATGGTTTATTACAAAGAGGCTTGGTTTTATTTATTTTATAAGTTTATGAACCGATCATATTAAAATAATGCCCTTGGTGATATGGAAGTGAGTCATGTTTACAAATACTTGATTTTAAATCTATAAAATATAATATAGGCTTTGGAGGTTTTGTAAAAGACTTATAAAATTAACCAAATAACCTAAAAACATTATTTTAAATGGTAAAAATATATTTTTAGTTGGTTTAAGGTATACATTAAATCAATTTTAAGTCATTATGATGTCATAATACCGACAGTATATTTATACTGTATTATATTTTTAAAAATTTGACAGTCTCAGAAAATTTTAAAAAAACTAATTAATGGTTAATTTTTACATGTTAAATCCAACAAAAATATTTAATTTATCAAAATAATTCTCTAAATGTGAGAATTTATATTTTTAAATCAAAATCCATGTTTATTGAAAAATACTTTTTTTTACAGTAACAGTTTTATGACCCTTATGAAATTATTTTTGAATTTTTAGAATTATATTTTCAACTATACATAAAAAATATTGTTTAATAATAATATTTTATAATATATAAATTTTTTTTAAATTCATTAATTATTTAAAAAGTAATTTCTAATAGAAATTTCTTACTACCAAAAAATAAAATTTATTTTTTATCGTATTGAAATCTAATTTTTAACAAATATGTTATTTTATCATTTATAAAGTAATATAAAAAAGAATAAATAAAATAATTATTTAATAGAAAATAAAATATAAATATTCATGTTTTTATGATTTAGATACATATCCCTTTATTGCACTAATGAATTCCATAAGGGTAAGATGTGTGACAATGATATTTTCTTGGGGTGGTTCAGCAAACATGGTTTGGGACATTATCACAATGAACTTGAAATTTTCATGTAAACAGTTTCAATCGTGTTTTCAATATTGAATATATACTTGTTATGGGTAATGTTAAAAGCCTAGATATGCTATATCCCTCAAAATATTTGATAATTTGGATTCCTAGTGTATGGTATTATTAGTCAAGACCATCACTTCCTTTTTCTGTGTCAATTTTATTTTTCATAACCCTTAATATATTCTAATCATAATATCAATGTTCAATGGATATATTATCAATGATTATGTTTATTAATGTTATTTTAAATCTGATAGGATATAATATTCCGAAAAAACCAATGAAGTTCATCTATTCTCTATAACTTCATTACTTAATAAGTAATTCAATTAAATTACAAAGTGAATTGTTCTAATGAATGTTTGGATCATTAAAATAACAGCACTCCTCATAATTATTAAAACCTATGTAATAATAATCATAGATGTTTTAAGGGTTACAAAAATAGTCTATGGTGAAAAGTGTTTTCTTTTAATGTGTATTCTTCTTTTATGTAGTGGGCATTATCATCATGTTTTCTCTGATCCCCATCACTCTAGACCTCATATAGCTTCCATACAATGAAATATTATTCTACAATTTAATTTATTTGTTCCCAAACATCCAGAAACATAAAAAGTTTCTAATAAACTTTCTTCATTTTCTTGTTGATGTAATATTTAAAGGTTTTCATACATGATATTTTTACCTTAATCACCAATTTATTGGAATATTTATTGGTTGAATTATTATATGAATATGACAGAAACCACCTTTTAGGTGTTTTTAGATTTCTTATCAAATTTATCTAACCATTTTTTCTAGTTTTTTTAAAACCATCACTTTCTTTTGAGGCACCATTAGTCTAAATATAATTACAAGGATAATGGGTTTCCTTTTTATAAGATCTTGTTGAATGATGATAAAATATTTTTTTCAATCTCTTACTTACATTATTTTAATCTTTTTTAGGGTTAAATACTAACTATTATTTTGTGTGGAATCACTCTCCTTTACAACTATGTTGGAAGTTCTATATTGCGTTGGCATCAAATTTCTCAATTTTACCTCAAAATTAAAATAATTCATGACGGGGGAGTTCTTATAATCCTCAATAAGTATTGAGTTTTATTATGATTCATTATTCAATTTTTTAATTTGATCCTCAGGATTTATACATGATTCTTATAAATTGTTATCAAGATATTTTATTCTTTTTTAATTTAACCTCTATTTTCTCATATTTGACATTGATGGATGTTTTATATAGTTGTTTAAATGCATAGATCACTTCTTCAAGAATAATTTCTTTTATAAATTTGTGACAAACAACTTCTGTTAATTATAATTTAATTTATGAAGTATTTTATGTAAAATTAAAATTTATTGTTCCTTTTTTTATAAGGTATATAAGAGTATTTCAATTTTATAATTTCCTTCCTATTATATCATATATTTTTTTAACTTTTTCTTATAGTTTTTCATTATCATCAGTGATTCCCTTAAAAACAATTTATAAATTTGATTAATTTAAAAGGTAATTTATTCACATACTAAACAATTCGTTCATAGGGTGGTATAATAGTTAATTTATTTAGTTAGTTAAGAATATTGGTTGATGAGATTCATCTCACTTTAAGATCTTTGTAGTAGTTTAATTACTAATTATAATTCACAGAAACAAATTCTTTTTCTATTTTTATTAATTTAAGAAAACTATTACTTTTGAGTTTTAGTTTTTTGAAAACTTAAATGCATAGTTAAAAAATAAATAATAAATTTGGAAAATAGAAAGAATGTAATTAAAATAAATTTATTGGCCCTTGTGGTGTATTTATGTGTGTTCCTTCATTTTTCATGTATTATTATTTAAATTCAATATGATAATTAATTTATAAAACCACATTGAAGAATTTATACTATTTAATTTATTGAGTGTGTGATTTTACCATGCCTAAATAATCTCTTAGTCACACCAAATATCAACTCCTCTAATAGCCATGTAGGATAAAAACCTGGGTCAAGGGTATAATACCATACCAAACCCCACTCCATTGTATATTGTTTATTCCCTCCATGTGTCCTCAAATCCATCATTTAAATATTTTACCTAATATAATTGAAGAAAATATTATAAATTTAATAAAATATATGGATTTGAAGTTCAATTTGTTGTGGAATAACATTGTAACCATGAAATTATATAGTATCCACCAAAGTTATAATTAAAACATTGAATAATTTAAATATCGACTATTTAGGAATGTCACACCCCCCCCCACTAGTCCAATACTCATGTTAGTCACTAATAATCATAAGAATAATATATTAAGATAGAAAGATAGAAAAAGACTGATAAATATTGGAATAGAAAGAAAGAATCACTTAATAGTGTGTTTTCCACCATGTGATGCATGTGTTGTATATCATCAATGCTTCTAAAGGAACCATTTAGCAGATGGAAAAATGATGAAAAATTTTATATGGGATGCTAGGGATCAGTGTATTTATCACTGGGACAACTGTAAAAGACTATAAAATATTATTAATTAGGGGGGTGTAAATTTAAGAAACATCTCAAAATCCATGATATTAATTTAGGACAAGATAGCTTGGGAAATTATTGAGGTAAAGATTCTATGGGAAAGGTTTATGATGAATAGATACAGTGATAGTTGGGATGAATGGGATGATATCCTAAGAAATACATATAAGTTGGCTAGAATGATGATTTACCACCTGGAGCTGCTGGTGGATAAAACCATGAGGGTGTTTGGGCACAGTGAGATAAGGTTTTCGAAGGAAAATTGGTGTGGTACCACTCTTCACATTTTGGGAATCCCAACCCCAGATATTATGTTCAGTGAGGCCATTGATTTTACTACATTTAGTCATGTGTCTCTGGATTTGCAGTAGTAGGAGGTGTTCCAAATCATCACTATGACAGATAATCCGAACAGATATATCTTGGATTCATCCTCATCTATGGATTTCAATAGTAGTGACCTATGGAAGAGATTTCATATAATAAGAGGTTCATATTAGTGGGCTACTGCTCTGTAGTGTAAATGGATACCAACTAAGCTGAATTTTCTTTTATGGATGATTAGAAATAACTCTCTTCCATATGATGATAATATTCATAGAAAGGGGATATCCTTAACATCTCAATGTTGGTGTTTTTTTAGGCCGAGATGGGAATCCATATGGCACTTATTTTTTCAACGTGACATGGCAGGTAGAGTTTTGTGTATTATGGAGTAACACATGGGTGTGGCAGGGGTGGGGACTCTTTGGGCTATTTCTTTGCAGCCTGGTTTCGTGTAATTGATAGCACTAGTGTGGAGGACCAAACATGGGGTATGGTATTTGCTGCTTTATTCAAGATAATATGGGAATCTTGAAACTGAACTACGAATGGTTTCATAGTTTCCCAATATTTTCCCAATGGTCAGATTCTCTCGTAGGTAGTGGAGTTGGGAGGGATTCATCCTCGTGGAAATAGTTCCAACTCCTTAAGACTGGTCATCTAAAGGGTTGTTTCTCCCACAGACAATTGCCTCAATAGAGGGGTATGGGATTTCTTTTTGTCGCCTTCCCTTCTTCTGAATATCAAATTTGATGGCTCTTATGTTGAGTTGTGAAGTGAGGAAGTCTTGTGAGGGGTGATTATGGTTCGGTCTTGCTGGGATTTAGCGCATTCTTGAGGCCATGAAATTCTCTCGGAGTGAAGGTAAGGTCAATTCTTAGTGGTCTTAAATTATGTAAACTATACAATTTCAAGTTCTCAAGGGTAGAATCATTCTCTAAAATTCTGGTTGGGTTAATTCAAGGTAATAGTAATCCTCTTTGGGAGCTGACATAATGTATTCAGAAGGGTAGGAAGTTGTTGGATCTAGGCGTAAAGGTGGACCATACATGATTTGAAAGAAACTTTTTTACAGATGACCTAGATAGAAGAAGACACCTCTAGGAGGCTATCACTATCTATTCTTTTTGGGTTCCTTTAATAAGGATTTTAGAAATTCTGTTTGGGGATATGCCCTTGGTCTTCACCATTTCCGTCTACCCTAAACTATGTGTGTGTTTTTCTTACCTTTAATAAAAATAAGTCAACTCTTCAAATCCCTATCATAGTATCCAAACTCTATAATGGATAATAATATTTACAGACCCCTTAAAACTCTATTTATAAGGCTGAATCTCACCCAGTGGTGTCATAATTGCATCATTAATGGGACTCTAGTTAAATTTGGTCATAATGTGGTCTTGAAAAGCAGCCTCGGATTATGTACATGAAATATTCTCATTCTTGGTACCATCAAACTATTTCATGATGTGAATAGTGGGTTCACATTATAAATTCTTTGAGTTTGAACTCCCATTGAACAATTTCATTCCCAAATTCAATTTATAAATATTCGAGGGTGTTTCATGACATAACATATCTCTTTCATTTCGTGACACATGATATTATTCCCTTGGTTGCCTTTTTTTTATTCTTCGATTCACATAATTAATTATTTAGATTTCATATTAATAATTCATTATTTATTATGTGAATTGATTTTTTATAATAGTTTTCACTCAGTTTTATCATGTTTCTTTATTTTCAAACCTTTCACTTGGTCCTTCACTTTTTCTTCATGAGAGGACATCATTTACATTATGAAATCATCATATTTTTTCTAGTTTTTTATATTTTACTGTATCCTTCCATAAATTAAAAAATTGATTAAATATCAATATGAATAACCAATTAAATTTTAAAACAAAGTATTTTATATTCAAATATACATGGAAAGAAAATTTATGTCAATTCCCCCAAACTTATAACTAGTTTTCCCTCAAGCATGTAATATCAAAAACATAAAAAAAGAACATCATTTTACCGATATTTAAATTTCAAAGTCAACATAAAGAAACATTTAAAAAATATTAAAACTTTATACAAATTAATTCCTCCAACTCCTCACTCTTAACAGAAACATAGAAAATCATACACTTTACTTCTATTCTTTTTAAATAACATGTTATTCCTTCATAATATTTTATTTCTTGATTCTTCATTACTATGAATTCCATATTAAAATTTACCACACCTTGAATTATTTTTTATCATCTCTCAGGGTAATAAATGTAACAATGTTTTTTCATACCTCAAGTACATGTCATAAAACATAAGCATGAAAGGAATATAACTTCTTCACCATGTAAAGATGTGAATCAAATTTAATTAGGAGGAATTTTTATCAAGGTTCAAATGTATTTTAGGATTAAGGTAGTTGGGTAATAAAACAAAATTTTATCGAATATTTTATTTATAATACAGGAAAAAATTCCATCATATTTTGCTAAACATGTTTATTTATAAAATATTTGGGATTAGATCATTCATTTGAAAATCTGATGAAAATTTTAGTTTTCCCATTTACAAATTGACAATAGTATTTTGAACATAAATTTTTTTATCTAAATTATATAAACATAAAATTTTGTAACTATGTTACTTAATTAATGGATTAAAACTTTTATTCAGGACATATGATCTAAATCGTGCATTTTGTTAGACTTAATTGTCCATGAAGTCAAAGCAGGGCTGGACTCACCAGATTGGACCTAAGTTCTTTATTTGGGCCATAAAATTTTCATCCATTCTTTTATTAGGCCCCAATTTATAGAGGATATCATGGACCCATTTTTTAAAAAAAATAATCATTATGGAAAGACATATAGTTCACACGTTTGGGTTGTTAAACTAGCAGTGCATGTTCGATTAATTTATTTGGATGAATTTTCCAATTCACACTTGAAACCTCTTAAAACCTAGCCTATCATACACTCTATAAATTAGGGTTTTTATCATTTTAAGGAATTGGTGATATGAATTAGGATATTTTAAACAGAGTATAAGTGGTTCCATACTATTTCAATTCAAAATTGGAGGAGGGAAGCTACCAATCTAGGATGCCCTCCAAAATGCTCTTCTTTTCCTTCTATTGGTTGTAATGTTTGCATTACTTTCAATAAACTATTTTTTTCTCTTAAATTTAGTATATTATTTTAAATTTTATTCTTATATTAATCTTCATCTTTGGGATGTAAATCAAATAGTAGAAAATATATTGGGTTTACCCTTTTTAAATCTTTGTAAATGCTATTTGTTTTTATGATGACTACGCCACCCATGGAAGAGTAGTTTTTTTAGAAATATATAAACCTATTACCTTATTCATTTATTTATTTTGAATCATTAATAAAATTTAATTCACAAAATATTATCCATGAATCGGGTTTTAAAATTAGAATAAACTGTGCAATCAATTGAAAAATTGACATAAAAACAGGCGAGGTTGAGATTTGGGTAAATTGTTTGAGCACAAACTTAATCGGTAAAACCAAACCAAATTGGATAAATTTGTAGAGTTAAAATATAATACCTAAAATAAATTCATACTTATTTACATAATGGATTTATTCCCTAATTTACCACTGAACATAAACTTTTCTTAGAACAACAACAAAAACAGGGTGTTGCGATTACATGTTCTGAAGATGTCCAAGGGTTTAACTCTTTTCATCAGGGTGGTAATGTTAATTCATGTAGGGTATGAAGATAAATAAAATAGGTGATCATAATTAAGTTTATTTTAATTTAAATGATAATCAACAATAAGTAAGTGAATAGGTAGAGTTATATCAATTACACATTCTAAAAAAATTTTATAAAAAACTCATTCTTTTTGTGTTTTATTAATCAAGTTTAATTTCAAAAAAAAAATGAAATCTTATTACAACATACTTATTCTTATTTTATAAATGGTAAAAAAATCCTCAAAATTTTTTTTTAGTGTTTTTGTTCTCTTTTATTTTATTTTTTGAATATCTTAAAGAAGATTTTCTAATTTACTTTGTACTTTGAGAGATGACCTTGGTCAACCACTCTACTACACCCAAGTACCCAAAATATCACACTTCATTTGAGAGCACCCACAACAACACCTTTTAAATTAGTTCCATTACCTGGGATGAAAGTATTTTATTTTACTAATTATAGGTATTTGTTCAATTTTATTGCATCCTTTTGTTTTATCTTCATTCTTCCTTGTTCTTTCCCCTTTCTTAATTTTTGTTTGTTTTTCTCTCTCTATTTTTTCTTCCTCTCTCTTTTTTATCTATTATAACATAAATTGAAACTTATTCTCATGATATTATGGACTAATTTTCTAATTTTCTATGATTTATGATATGATCACATCCCAATTATCTCTTTGCTCTAGACCCCAAGATTGAACGCATCCTTAGAGCTCGAATAAGACAATATCGGTCTATGGGAAGTGTCGACATTTACCCACATAGGGAATTCCTCAATTCTAAGACATTTGAAATTGTAAAAACTTCTAAATCGAACATAAAATAAGAACCAAGGGCTGAAAACAATAATAATGTAATTAATAAAACCATTCGATAATTGGATGCACCCGACATTAATTATTAACCAAAATGTATTGCATACCCAAATCTCAAATTAGACTTTTAACTAAAATCTAGGTTAATTCACTTGCTTCTAAAATTTCTTTAACTCTCTGGTGAGGATCCCAATAAAAAACTAAAATAATTTAATGTGGTTTTCTCATCCTTAAAACCAAGAAATGTATCTAAGGATCAAATAAAACAAATGTAATTCACATTCTCACTTGATGGAGTTGCAAAGGGTTGGATGTATTATTTACAACATGAATATATAACATGATGGAACAATTTGAAAAAAAAATTCTTGTAGATACGTTTTCCATCATCAAGGACCACTTCCATTTTCAAATATATCTCAAGAATCAATCCATCCAAAGAGGAGTTAATTTAAGAGTACTGGGAGAGATTTAAGAAGTGGAATGAAAGTGACCCACATTATCAAATTAGTGAGAAAATACTCATCCAGAACTTCTATGAAGGACTCACACCTATGGGGAGAAGCATGGTGGATGTCATTTCTAGAGGAGAATTGGTGGAAAAACACCAGTAGATACATGTGCATTGATTGAAAATATGGCACAAAACTCCCAACAATTTGATGATCGAGGTATATAACATGTTAGTAGTGTACATTAGGTAAGTCCTTCCACTCTTGAAAATCATTTTATTGATACTAAGTTATAAGAATTTACCACTATGGTTAGGCAGATTTCCTTAGCTCAAAATACATCCCCACCCACTCTTATGAGGCCATGTGGCATTTGCACTAAAATAGACCACCCAACTTACTGTTTCCCCCAATTACAAGAGTCATAGGATTGTGAAGTAGTATTCCCTGGGAGACCATATTAGCAGCAATAATAACCACATCCCCAAAAGAAGTATCATTCCTTTTCACCAATATAAAACAAGGGTGTAAGGATCAATCAGACATGAGGAATGGCTCTGGACAACAATAATGACCCACTGTTCAACACAAATTCTAGTAGCCTCTGCCTTACCTGTGAGGTTTTCAATAACCCCAAAGGATATTTGAATCCAAAGAATCAAAAATCCAATAACAATGGACTTCTCAACCAAAGGTAGATTATAATACTTATGATATTTTGAAAAAAAAAATTACATAATCAACAGAATGAGCTGAAGAGTCAAGGTTCAGAGATGAGGGATTTAAATACTCAAATGACCAGATTTCCACTACCCCCAATGAACTAGTAAGTAAGAAATCCAAAAATATTCACTCCCAGCCTACTCCAAATACCAAGGGGAATGTTATTTCCATCACATTGAGAGGCGGGAAGCAATAAATGGATACTTCTTCACCTACCATTCCTCTAGGATCCACCTCATATTTGGAGAGGCCCCATTGAAGAACCACTAATGAGAATCCCAAGGAGAAAGAAAAATGTAATAATAAGTTTGATAATGTTCCTCTTAATCCCCTTCCATTTCCAGACAGAGTTGTACAAAATATAAGGATGGTCGAGGACGTGATGAAAAAGGGTTGTTTTGGATACATTCAAGATTTTTGAGATCAACATCCCTCTACTTGAAGAAATAAATCAAATCCTATTGTATGACAAATTTTTAAAAGAACATTGTACCAATAAAAGAGGGCTTAAGGGAAATAAGAGGATCAATCATGGAATGAATGTTCCAGCACTAATTACCCCAACTCTAGTAATGAAAACAAATTGAAATGATCTAGGGACATTCACCATCCCATTCACTATAGGGGAGTTACACTATTCTGCTTTTTTATGTGATGTGGGAGATTCCATAAATGTGATGCCTCACTCTGTATTATCTTATTTATAGGTTGGTGAGTTAAATTCAATGAGAGTATTGGTGTAGTTGTAGAAAAGAGCTATAACATACTCAGCAAGATTCCATGATGATGTAATTGTTTAGGTAAGACACATGATCTTTCTAGCATATTTATATGTGGTTATCTTGGAGGATGATTAGGTATGTTCTCATGATACCATTATCTTAGGTAGGACCATACTAAAAATAGAAAAATCTATCATAAATGTTCATTAGGTTACACCTTTAATGGATTTTGGAGATTAAGTTGTCATGTTTAATGTTATGGACTCCATGAACTACCCCTCAAAGGGCCATTGTACTTTTGTTATCTCCCATTTTGAACCAGGAAATAATACCCCTATGGATTTTTATTGTCCTATTCTTAGGGAGATTGTGATTAGTGGTTCTAGTTTGATGTATAAGAGCACTTCCACACCTATTTCTAATGCACAAAACATTCTTAGATTTTATTTTGAAATAGATTCATAATCATATTTTGATAATTCTCACTTTGATTATGACATGGTGGTTGAGTATGCTGATAAATTGTATGCTTTATTCCATTATTTTAAGGATGTAAATCCTGATATTAATGTTCGTTGTGCACATATTTCAGTTCATTCAATTTCTCCATCCATACATCACCCCTTACATTGGATCTTAATCCATTGCCACCAAATCTAAAATACTTATACTTGTTAATTGGGTAGAATTTACATGTTATCATTACTTCCAATATCATTCTGGAACATGAATATTTTTTTAAAATCTTTTGAGGGAGAACATCAGGGAAATCAGGAGGACCTTGGCTGACATATCTAGTTTTAGGCCCTCCATTTTCATGCATAGGAATATTTTGGAGGATGGGGATAAACCAGTGACGTATCTATAACGGAGACTGAATCCAACTCTTCTAGAAGTTGTAAAAAATAAGTTGAAAATTGATAAAGGTAGTTATAATTTTTCCCATTTTAGATTCATAGTGGTTAATTCATATTCCAGTTGTTCCTATGAAAAGTGGTGTTATAGTTGTAAATAATGATAGAGAGGAGATAGTTCCAATGAGGGTGAAAATAGTTGGTGATTGTGTATTGATTATAGGAAACTAAATAAATTCACTCGCAAGGACCATTTTCCCCACCCATTTATTGATCAAATGCTTGAGAGGCTAGTTGGGAAGATAAATTATTGTTTATTGGATATATTTTATATATATTTTCAATTTATTATTTATCTATAGGATCAAGAGAATATAATATTCACTTTTCAATTCATTACATTTTCCTACTGAATGATGCCATTTCAACTTTTCAATGCCCCAGGTACCTTCCAAAGATGCATGGTGAGTATTTTTTTAATTTTCTTGAGACCAGCATGGAGGTATTTATGGATGATTTTACAGTGTATGGGTCTTCATTTGATTATTATATCTATAGTTTGGTAAATGTTTTGAATCGTCGAATTGATAATAATCTGGTCTTAAACATTGAAAAGTGTCATTTCATGGTAGAGAATAGAATTTTATTACGTAATGTTTTGTCAAAACATGGGATACAGGTTGATAAATATAAGGTAGATATTATTTCATTCATACCATATCTTTCATGTGTGTGTGATGTAAGATATTTCCTAGGGAATCTGGGATTTTAGCATCACTTTGTCATATATTTTTGTAAAATTTCCCTTTCTATGTCATGATGACTTCAAAAAGATTCTGATTTTGTGTTTCATGATTCTTACAGGGATTCCTTTGATGAGTTAAAGAACTTTCTGACCACTACAACAATCATACTTCCACCACTGTTGGAGATTCCTCTTCAGATTATGTGTAATTACTCAAACTTCATGGTTGGAACTATCTTATTTCATAGGGTGGAGTTACGTACACATGTTATTGCCTATGAATTGAGGACACTAGATTCAGACCAATAAAACTACACAACCATAGAAAAATGAGTTTTTTTCCTCCATATTTTCTTTATATAAATTTCTTTCATATTTATTAATCTCTAATGTTGTTGTTTTTAATGACCATGCAGCTCTAAGGAACCTCTGGTAGAAGCTAGATGTGATGCCTAGACTTATCCATTGGATTCTACTTCTTTAGGAATTCTATATTGAGATAAAGGAAAAGAAGGGGTCAGAAAATTTGCTGTTGGAACACATGAGTAGGATTACATACATGTTAGAGGATGAATACTTGGACCAAGTACGACTTCGGGACACCTTCCTAGATGAGAATATTTATGCCATCTCAGTTACGCATTCTTGGTATGTTGTATAAGTTAAATACCTTGTTACCTCTAAAATCCTTAAAAATTTAAAGAAACCTAAATTCAAAAAGATAAAAGGTGTGTAAATATTTTATGTTTGGGGTGATCTATACCTTTAGCACATGTGTAGTGACTAGCTTATTAGGAGGTGTGTTTTTTATCATGATTTTGAGTCTGTTGTACATTTTTTTCATACACTTGATTATGGTGGACACTTTGGACCCCAACAAACAGATATGAAAGTCTATGGATTATATTTTCCTATCTTATTCTATGATTCTAATTTGTTTTTAAGGCATACTCTTGTTTCCAACACACTGGGAACATTTCTAGGAGACACGAAACTCCCCAACAACCCATACTATTCTACGAGATTTTTGATGTATGGGGCATCAATTTTATTGGACCTTTTCCAAGATTATTTGGTTTTTTTGTAAGTTTTTGTTATTTTTGATTATGTAAATGAGTTGAGACCAAGGTCATATTGATTAATGACTCTCATGTGGTAGTATACTTTATCAAGGAACAAATTTTTTCAGTTTGGAGATCCAAAGGCTATCATCAGTGACCATGGGACACACTTTTTCAATCAAAATTTGTATTTCATCCTTTGGAAGTATGGGGTAACACAAAAAACATAAACACCATACACCACCACACATATGTCCCGGCCAAGGTTTCAAATCGAGAGTTGAAAGAAATTTTGGAAAAAACTATGTAGCCGAATAGGAAGGATTATAGAAAGTGCGTGTATGATGTGTTGTGGGATTATATGATATCAGACAAGACACCTATCAGTCTATCCCCATTTGGATTGTTTTGGTAAATCGTGCCATCTCACTATGGAAGTTGAGAATCAGGTTTATTGGGATATAAACAAATTCAACATGGATTTTTATCGAGCTATAATCCAAAGGAAGCTGCAAATTCAAGAGCTTAAGAATATTTGATTATCATAATATGATAACTCAAGGCTCTACAAGGAAAGATCAAAAATAGCACATGATAGGATGACCCAACAAAGGGAGATTAATTTTGGAGAGAAATTCCTTTTCTACAGTTTATGATTGAGTTTAATGCCTGGTAAGTTGTGTTCTAGATGGTTAGGTCCTTATATTTTTTTTAATGTTTTTCCTTATGGTGTAGTGGAGATAATATAAGAGGACACTGGAAAGAGCTTTATAGTCAATGGGAAACGGTTAAAGAAATACATTGAGGGGCATTCTACTAATGTAGTGGATTTCATCACACTGAAAGACCCCATTATTACTTGAAAATTTCAGGCTATTCGTAACCCTTTCACTGTTATATTAATTTTACTATTTAAAATTATACATTTAATGTGCATATATCATCTCATATGTACACATTGAGTAAAATGAAATATTTTAAGTCTGGGGTAGGGGAAAATATTTTGGGGTAGATATTTATGATTTTAATTTGTTTGTTTTGTGTGTATTTTATATTATATTTTTGGTTAAAAATTTCAAAAAAATCAAAAAACAAAAAAAACAAATATATCATATAACATTATCATGTGAAACATATGGATAATGAAATTTTTCTAAATTCATTGGTAGAATGATAAGAATTAGTAATATTTCATCATCAAGGGTTTATTTTTATATAGATTTAAGTCATCGATTATATGAATGGTTGTGTCATTATAAAAACTTGTATATTTCAAAATCATTATTTGTGATATTTATTCTGAGTAAATTGTGTCATTGATTTCTCCACACAAATTTTCATTCAACCGTGACTTGTGAAAATTTTCCTACTCAATCAAAGGTATGGAAAAGTTATGTAAAACAATCATTGGTTTATCCATGCATTCATTTCTCTTATGATCTATTTTATTACTCTACTGAATTAACCTATGCATGTGTACCTTTTATCCAACTGTTGTATGACCTCAAACAAATTTGGGTTGTGTCTTGGATAGGTCAAAAACTAGTCTTCCTCAACCTTTGATATTTCTATAACTATTACAATTAGTTCCGTGAAGAGATAAAATATGTGTTTAGAGTTGAGTGTGATATTTGTTACAAGTGAAACTTAAAAAAAAGAAAAAAATAATAAATGAGGAGAGTGATGAAATGTACTGCATATGGGGATATCTAGGTCTGGAGCATAAGGTTTAACTTTTTAGAACGTATAACTGAGTCGGTCTTGAAATTCGATTTCAAAGTAAGGCATAAATGGTTCAGTGAATTACACTAGGTAATAATAATTGTTTTACATGACCTGAAAATACTAAATAAAGGGTGTATTTATGAGCTTCTAATGGTTTTCACACACACACGTGGAGAATTAGTGGCATGTTAGACCCATGACTTGTTTCTTTATGATAGTGCTAGCAATCTCATAAGATTTTGTTTTGATACAATTTATGGGACAATGAATTTAAAATTTATTGATATTGAATCTTGATGGGATTCTTACTTTTCCTATATTTTCACTTTGGATTGAGAAATATGAATATTCATATCTTGTCATAACTTTTTCAATTACATTATATAAGGTTTTTTCCAGGGAGAAAAAGGGTAATTGTGGGGGAGTAGATAAAATAAAATTTTTTGAATATTTTATTGATAATAAATGAATAAAGTTCCTCACATTATGCTAAATATGTTCATTTATAAAATATTTGGGATCAGAGTAATCATTTTAAAATTTGATGAAAATTCCAGTTTTACCCTTTACAAACTCACTAAAGTATTTAAACATAAATAATTTTATTTAAATTATTTAAACATAAAATTTTTTAACTATGTTCCTAACTTAATGTTTAAAAACATTCATTCAGTACATATGTGCTAAATCGTGCATTTGGTTAGACTTAATGGGCCATGAAGCCACAGATGGGCTGGACTCTCTATATTGTACATCAGTTCGGAATTTGGGCCATAATATTTATATCCATGCATTTATTAGGACCACAATTTTAGAGGAGATTGCGTAACCATTTCTAAACAAATAATCCTTATGTAAGGATACCTGGTTCATGCATTTTTGTGGTCAAACATGTGGTGCAGGTTGTATTAATTTATTTTTTTGAATTTCCCTATTCACACTTAAAAAATCTTAAAGCCTAGCCTCCCCTCCTCTCTATAAATTGATATTTTATCATTTTGAGGGGTTGGGGACATGAAGTAGGAAATTGAGAGTATAGTATAGGTGGTTTCATACCATTTCAATTAAAAATTGGAGGAGAGAAGCTACCAAGCTAGGATCTCCTCTAAAATGCTCTTTTTTTCCTCTTCTATGTTGTAATGTTATTTTACATTCAATAAAATCTTATTTTCTTATCCATTTCTTATATTATTTGCAGTTTTATTTTTCTCTTAATCATCCTCTTTGTTATGAAAATAATAGAGTATAAATATTAATGGGAAATACCCTTTCTATATCATTGCAAATGCAATTCATTTCTATGATTACTATGCTGCCAATGGAAGAGTAGTTTTCTTAGTAACTGATCAACCTATTACCATATTCATTTATTTATTTTTAATAATTAAGCTAATTTAATTCAAAAATTATTATACATGAATTTAGTTTTAAAATTACACAAAACTAAGAAAGCAATTGAACAATTGACACAAAAATCGGTGAGGTCGAGATTTGTGTAAATTGTGAGAGTGAAAACTTAATCAGTAAAACCAAACCACATGGGAGAAATTTTTATAGTTAAAATATAATCCATAAAATAAATTCATCCATACTTCTATAATGTTTGTATTCCCTAATTTACTACTGACCATAATCTAGTCATAGAATAACAATAAATGGAGGGTGTTGTGATAGCATGTTTTGAAGTTGGCCTAGGGTGTAAATCTTTTCATCATAGTGGTAATATTAATTCTCATATCGTATGAATATTCAAATATTAGGGTATTATAAATTAGTGGATTTTAATTTTAATTATAATTATAAATAAGTAATAAAGAGGTACAGTTATATTACTTACCGCTTCTAAAAATATTTTCTAAAAAACATATTCTTGTTGTGTTTTGTTAATCAAATTTCATTTCAAAAACAAAAACAAAAAATGGAATCTTCTTTCAATATAATTCTTCTTCTTTTTATAAATGGTAAAAAAACCCCTAATAATTTTTTATTTATTGTTTTATTCTCTTTTATTTTATTTTTATAATTCCTTTAAGTGGTATTTTTAATTTACTTCCTCCTTTGAGAGATAACCTTGGTCAGCCACTCTACAGCACCCAAGTACCCAAAAAATCACACTTCATTTGAGGGCACCCTTGAAAACGACTTTCGGTAGGTAATGAATAAAATAATTCTTAACTAATTCTATTTTCTCTTTATACTACTACATGATATAAATAAATAATCTCAATGATAATATTCATGCAATTATGAATATGTCATCTACCTGTTATCGAAGCTCAAAGTATGCACATGATACAATCATAATGAATTAATAAACCTATCTTTATTTTTGTTTTTATTTATTTTTATTTTTACAAGTTTAACTCCTGAAAAATATCACATCCACCACTATGACACACATGATCCTAAGATCATCATTCTGACAATGATTATTTTTTATCCTTCTAAATAGAAACCTTGTTTTTTTTCGTTTTTTTTTTGTATGTTTTTAGTAAGATTGGTGAATTATAAATTATAAAAATGATAACATAGAATCTCCCTAAATCACATGAAAACCCCTAAAAACCTTCACAATAATACATCTACATAAACCACTGACAAGCCTTCCCCCTCATTGGGTCTTTTAAATATCATGAAATATACAACAACTAGGGTACAAGTTGATATAATAAGAATTTAATATGGCTCATTTACTAATAAGGTCATTCAGGGATTCAACAGGGTAAAATAAGGAATGAAGTTATGGTGGGTCCTAGGTTAAAGGAATAGGGAATAAAATGTCTCAATCATATTAAAAGTGATTCTATTTAGTCATATATTTGATAATATTATATGAATGTTCTAGAAACAAATATGTATGTGTCACTCAATAAATACACTATAAAAAGAAATGAGAAACATTGGTTTATAAATTTTCTCAAGGATGATAAAATATGGTTTTAGATAATTGCTCCTGGAAATAGGAAAAAAATAAACCAATCAATGTCATTTTAATATATTTAAAAAATTCATAATATAAGAATAATTCCCTTGAGAAAATTCATCATATTTACAAAAATAACTCTTTTTCAAATTCATACCCTCATGATTAACATTCCACATTAATTATACCATTTCACTGATTTAATCATTTCATAATGAAAATTAAAACATGTCATAATGATTATCTTTAACAACTTATGTCTCTTAGATCAACACTAGAGTTTGAGGGTTAAATGTGGGGAATGTGATTTCTTTTAAATATCCAAGAAAGTATAAAATTACAGGAGTAAAATAAAATAAATAATATAAGATAATAATCAACTTTGGAATGAATCTTTACTTCAGGTTACATATTTCATGTTCATTATTGTATGTTTTATAGCATTTTCACTATTTTAATCCATTTTATAAAAATAATTTCATTTTCACATCATGAATTCCATTTTATTTTTTGGAATGAATTAAATTTTCATGTCTTGAATTCAAATTTCATTAAATAAACTATGTCAAATTTAGTCAACTAATATATGGTTTTTTTTTCATGTTTGTGTCCCTAGAAGAGATAATTATTCTTTAACGCATAACGACCATGTCAATGTATGATTAAAAAGATAAAGGTAATAGGGTTGTGTCCTAATTTTTTCATAAAACAAATAATTAAAATCGAAATTCATATAATTAATATTATAATAAGAGAAGTATAGTTATTATTTTAGTACTTTAAGTGGGTCATTTATTTTTACTGCCTCCATATGGGAAGAATCAACTATTATCCAATGTGTGTCAGTTGGTGGAGTTTCTTCTATTAAAACAACCAAATTTCTCTATCTTTCATTAATTATTTTTTGGGGAGGACTCCAGGGATAGAGTACAGTAAATTCATCCCCTTCACAATGAGATATTTATTTCATGGAATATGTAGAATAATTTATAGGTCCTCAACCTTTTTGGTTTGTAATTATACAACCTCTTCTTCATGGTCTAGTGGTTTCTTGAGATATTTTTCATTAATGTAAAAATTAAAGGGAAAGTTAAAATGTAATTTAACTTGAAAAAATTTGAATAAATAATAATCAATATCAAATTCATCCGCTTTTATATAATAGGCATGTGTCTCGGGTTCTATAGGAAAAGACACTTGGATCTCTTCATGAGATTCCACTAATAAATGTTCAATGTATTTTTGGAGCTCCATGTGTTACTCATCATGTACATTTTATTTTTCTTCATATTTCTCCTAAGAATTCCATGTGTTAGATGAATTTCCAATTCAAATAATAGGGAGTGATACTCAATTTAGTTTCAAAAAAGTCGAAAAAAAAGAATTCCAGAAAGCGTAAACTCCCTCACTTGGTTCTTCTTTGATATCTTATTCGGTGAAAAGTGACTCTTTGAGTTGATTTTAATAGTGTAACATCATTAACCATGAGCTACTGAATAGTTCCCTGAGATGGTGGATCACATGGCCTCAATCATGCCTCACCATATGATAGATGCTACTGATTAGTGGTGAGGGTCTGAAATGGTATAATGGAGAGAATATACCTTTATGATTAGAGTAACAAAATAGTATCTCAAGTGAATAAATAATAATAAGCATAACATAAATAAATGACGAACTATAAACATACATATGATAGTATTAGTAAACAAATCCTATGGAAATACCAATATAACATGATGAATATGTAATAAGCCTATACAAAAAGGAAGGTGATAAAAAACTATTTTTTAATATTTTATTGATAATAAATGATATAAATTCCTCACATTATGCTAAATATGATCAATTATGAAATATTTGGGATTATATCCTTTATTTGAAAATTTAATGAAAACTCCAGTTTTACCCTTTTAAACATCACTGTAGTATTTCAGGAATAAATATTGTTATATAAAATATTTTAACATAAAATTTGGTAAAAGTATTCATGACTAATGGAGTACAAATTTTATTGAGGTCATGGGAGATGGATCGTACATTTGAGGGGAGTAAATGGGCCATGAAGACAAAGGTGGACAGAACCATTCAGATTGGACATTACTTCATCATTTGGGCTGTATCTTCTACATCCGGGATGGTATTGAGCCTAAATTTTTAGGAAATATAGGGGACATGATTTTTCACAAATCATCCTTCTAGATGGACAGAAAATTCACGCGTTTTTGGGGACAACTATGCGGTGCAACTTGGAATAAAATATATGTCCGAGTTTTCATTTCACACTTAAAAAGTTTTGTAACTCTAGTACTCACAAACTCTATTTAAAGGGGTTGTAACTCTTTGGGAGGGATGTTCAAGGCTTTGGGAAGGTTTTGATGAAAGGGTGTCTCTTGGGAGCCCCTCACAACTCTTGGAATAAGTAAGGCTTTGTGCAAACCTCTCTTCTAAAAAGGCTCTCATCTCCCACATCCTCTTTGTATTTATTTTCTTTCATATTTTTAGCTTGAATTTTTCTTCAAATAATATTCTGTGTTCATACCTTTTCTTCTTCTCTTAATATTCCTGATTGGGTTGGAATAAATATTGGAGATGAGATTGGGTTCTACCCTTTCAATCCTTTACTCATGCAAAAAATCTCCACGATGACCACACCACCCATGGAAGAGTAGTTTGTTAGTGATCGGTCTATCTTCTACCCTCTTCATTTAATTATTTTGAATCATTGAGATACAGTAATTAACATAATATAATCCATGAATTGTGTTTTTAAATTATAATAATCTAATCAAGAAATTGAACAATTAACACAAAAACAAGCGACGTCGAGATTTTGTGTAAATTGCGGGAGCGTGATCTTAATCGATAATACAAGACCACACGAGATAAATTTGTAGAGTTCAAATATAATCCATAAAAACAATTAATAAACATTTCTAGAATTAATATGTGATATAATTAACCACTAACCATAAGCTAACCTTAGAACAACAATCAATGCAGGGTACTACGATTGCATGTTTCGAAGCTAGCCTGGGGTTTAAGTAATTTCATATTTGTGGTTAAGTTAACTCTCATAGGGTTTGAGGGTTAACAAATTAGAGGATCATAATTAAGTTAAAATTGATTTAAATTATAATGATTAATAATTAAATGAATAGGTAGAGTTAGATCGATTATGCCTTTTAAAATATTTTCTAAAAAAACATCCTCTTGTTGTGTCTTTTTAATCACACTTCATTTCAAAATTAAAAAACAAAAAAATACAATATTCTTCCAGAAATCTTCTTCAAGTTTTATAGACAATAAACAACCACCCCTCATAATTTCAAGTAGTTATTTAATTCTATTTTATTTTATTTTTATAATAACTCTAGAAATTTGTTTTAATTCACTTCCTCCTTTGAGAGACGACCTTGGTCAGCCACTCTACTGCACCTAAGTACCCCAAAATCACACTAATCATTTGAGGGCACCCACGACAGTGCTCTTTCAAATTGAAACAATTGTCGGGGAGACAAGTAATTTATTAAACCATTTAGAGGTATTTCTTTTATATCTCATTTTATTTTTTTCTTCACCCCTCTCTTTCATCCTTCCCCTTTCTCAAGTTTTCATTTTTCATCCTCTTCTTTTCTTTTTGGACCATCAACTCAAAATTCTCATTTTTCATATGGTCCACTTTTCCTATTTTCATTATTTGATTTATGACATGAACTTATCCCAACGATCACTTAGATCTTGACCCTGATATTGAATTTAGTCTTCGATCTCGAATCAGACAGTCTCAGTCTACGGGAAGTTTCAATATTCAACCAGTTGGTGAATTCCTCACTTCTGGAAACATTGAAATTGGAATCAATTCAAATTAAAACATAAAAGAAGAACCAATAGATGGAAATAATAACAATGAGCTAAATATAACCCTTCAAGAATTGGATACACCTGATATTAATTATCAACCAAATTGCATTTCATACCTAAATCTTGAATCGAACATTGAACTAAAATATGGCTTTTTTCACTTACTTCCAAAGTTTCATGGCCTCTTTGGTGAGGATCATAATAAACATTTGAATGAATTTAATGTGTTTTTCTCAACCCTAAAACCAAGAAATGTCTCGAAAGATCAAATAAAATTAAGAGCATTCCCATTTTCACTTGATGGAGCTGCAAAGGATTGAATGTACTATTTACAACCCAAAGACATAACTTGTTGGAACGATTTAAAACGTATTTTCTTGTAGAGATTGATTCCAGAATCAAAGACCAATTCTATTCGTAAATAGATCTCTGGGATCAATCTAGCACAAGGGGAGTTAATGTATGAGTACTGGGAGTGATTCAATAAGTTGTGTGCAAGCTTCCCACATCACCATATCAATGAGAAACTCCTCATTCAGTACTTATAGGAAGGACTCACACCTATTGAGAGGAGCATGTTGGATGCCACCGCAGGAGGGGAATTGGTGAACAAGACACCAGTAGCCTCACATGCATTGATTTACAAGATGGCCCAAAACTCCTAACAATTTGCTGATAGAGGTACACCACATGTCAAGGGAGTACATCAGGTAATTCCTTATTCTCTTGAAAGTCATTTGATTGATACCAAGTTGGAAGAATTGACCACTATGGTGAGGAAGATTTATTTGGCTCAAAAGACATTCCAACCCACTCCTTCAAGACCTTGTGGCATTTTCACTGAGACAAGCCACCCAACTGAATTTTGCCCACAACTACAAGAGACAGAGGATTGCACAGCAGTATTCCCTGGGAGACCATATCAACAGAAACAACAGACAAACCCCCAAAATAATTTTGATTCATTTTCTCCAATATACAACCAAGGGTGGAAGGATCAACCAGACATGAGGTATGGCACTGGATAACAACAAAGTCCCCCTGTTCAACAAAACGTCCAGCAGCCTCCGCCTTACCAGCAGGGATTCCAACAACCCTAAAGAAGATTTTAATCTCACGAATCAACAAGCCAACAGCAAGGGAATCCCCCACCAAAGGTAGATTCTAATACTGATGATCTTTTGAAAAAAATTGTTCTTAATCAACAGAATGATCTGAAGATTCAAGGTTCAGAGATAAGGGAGTTGAAGACTCAAATGATCCAGATTTCCACCGCCCTCCATGAACTTGTGAGTAAGAATTCCGGAAATCTACCTTCCCAATCCACTCCATTTCCAAAGGGGAATGCTAGTGCCATCACATTGAGAAGTGGTAATCAAACAATTGATGCTTCTCCAACTACCATTCCACCGGGATTCACCACAACTCCAAAAAATCTCAATTCCACATCAACTAATGGGCAACCCAAGGAGAAAGATAAAGGTAAGAAAAAGATTAATGATGTTCATCCTAAACCCCTTCCTTTTCTAAATAGGGTGTTCAAACTAAGAAAATGTCTGAATAAGCAATGAAAAAGTAGGTTTTGGACACATTCAAGCGTGTGGAGATCAACATTCCTCTACTTGAAGCCATTAAGAAAATTCTAAGGTATGCGAAATTATTAAAAGAACTTTGTACCAATCGAAGAGGGCTCAAGGGAAATGAGAGGATCAACCTTGGAAGGAATGTCTCATCACTCATTACACCAACTCTAACAATGCCAACAAAGTTCAATGATCCCAGGACATTCACCATCCTATGTACCATAGAGGAGTTGCACTTATCTGATGCTCTTTGTGATTTAAGAGCTTCAATAAATGTGATGCCTCACTCTGTAGTCTCTTCTTTACAAGTTGGTGAGTTGAAGCTGACAAGAGTAGTGTTGCAATTGGCGAATAGAGCTACAACATATCCAGTGAGAGTCCTTGAGGATGTACTTTTCTGGGTAAGAGACATGATCTTTCATACAGACTTCTATGTGCTCAAAATGAAGGATGGTCATGTAAGTTCTCATGGTCCCACTATCTTAGGTAGAACCTTCCTCAAAACTGCAAAAACTATCATAAATGTTCATGAGGGAACACTTTCAATAGATTTTGGAGATGAAGTTTCAATTTTTAATGTTATGGACTCCATGAAGTACCCCTCTGAGGACCATTCTGCTTTTGTTATCTCCCATTTTGAACAACCAAGTAAAAACTCCATGGATTTTTATTATCCTATGCTTAAATATATTATGAGTATTGGTTCTATTTTGATGTCTAAGAGTACTTCCACACCTTTTTTTGATGGAAAAACCTAGCATGGATTTTATTTTGATGTGGATTCAAATTATGATCATATAAACTCAAATTATGACATGGTTGTTAAATACACTGATGGATTTGATTCATTATTTTCAAATTTTGATGATTTTTATTCTGATACTGATGTTCATTATGCAGATATGTCTGTTGCATCAATTTCTCCATCCATACATCACCCCCCTACATTGGAACTCAAGCCATTTCCCCCAAATCATAAATATGCATACTTGTTGAGTGGTGATAGATTACCTTTTATCATTTCTAACAATCTATCTTTTAAACATGAAGAAAAACATTTGAATTGTTTGAGAGATAAGATTAGGACAATTGGTTTGACATTGGCAGACAGATCAGGTATTAGCCCCTCCATTTGCATGCATAGGATTCTCTTGGAGAATAGGGCTAAACCGATTAGGCATCCACAAAGGAGACTTAATCTAACACTTTTGGAAGTTTTTGATAAAGATGTTGAAAAATTACTTGGGGCGGGTATCATTTACCCTATTTCTGACTCAAAATGGGTTATCCCTATCCAGGTTGTACCAAAGAAAACTGGTTTCACTGTTATAAAAAATGAAAATGATGAGTTAGTTCCTGTGAGAGTACAAAACAGTTGGCATGTGTGTATTGACTATAGGAAACTAAATAAATCCACTTGTAAGGACCATTTACCACTTCCATTCATTGAATAGGTGCTTGAGATACTTGTAGTTAGGACACATTATTTCTTCTTGGATGGTTTCTATGGATATTTTTAGGTTCCCATTGTAGTAGAGGACCAGGAGAAGACGACATTCACCTGCCCATTTGGTGCCTTTTCTTACCAAAGGATTCCATTTGGGATTTGCAATTCCACAGGTACCTTCTAGAGATGCATGGTGAGTATTTTCTCAGATTTCATTGAGACCTTCATGGAGGTATTTATGGATGATTTTCAAGTATATGGATCCTCATTTCAAGAAAGTCTCTCTAGTTTGGGTGATGTGTTTCATTGTTGTATTGAGAAAAATCTGGTCTTGAATTTTGAAAAATGTCATTTCATGGTCGAAAAGGGAATTGTCTTAGGTCATGTAGTCTCTCAACATGGAATTGAAGTTGATAAATATAAGGTAGACATCATTTCATCCCTGCCATATACTACATTTGTGTGTGGTGTTCAATCATTCCTTGGACATGCTAGATTTTATCGACACTTCATCAGAGATTTTAGTAATATTGCACTACCCTTATCTTGATTACTTCAAAAATATATTGACTTAAATTTTGATGATTCATACAGGGTATCATTTAATTTGATACAGAAGTGTCTGACCACTCCACCGATCATACATCCCCCATGGTGGGACCTTCCATTTGAGCTTATGTGTGATGCGTCCAACTTCACGGTTGGAGAAGTCTTATCTTAGAGGGTGGAGGGACGTTCACATGTGATTTTGTATGCATCGAGGATGTTGGATTCTGCCCAATAAAACTAAAACAAAATATAAAAGGAGTTTATTTATGTTATATTTGATTTAGATAAATTTCGTTCATATTTATTAGGATCTATATTGGTTGTTTTTTCTGACCATGCAGCTTTGAGATACCTCTTGAATAAGCCAGATGCAAGGCCCAGGCTGATCCGATGGATGATCCTTCTTCAAGATTTTGACATCTAGATAAAGGACAAGAAGGGGAAAGATAATTTTGTGGTAGACCACCTAAGTAGTCTTACTCACACACAAGAGGGTGACACCTTGGACTAGGTACCACTTCAGGACACTTTCCCTGATGAGTATCTCTATACCATCTCCGGTACGCATCCTCAGTATGCTGATTTAGTTAATTACATTGTTGCCTCTGAAATCCTAGTAAATTTGAAGAAGAACCAAGACCAAAAATTAAAAATTGAGTCTAGGTTTTATGTGTGGGATGATCCTTACCTTTGGCGCATGTGTAGTGACCAGGTCATTTGGAGGTGTGTTCCCGATCCTGAGTTTGAGTCTGTTTTTCATTTTTATCATACACTTGCTTGTGGTGGAAACTATAGACCCCAATGTATTTCTATAAAAGTATTAAACTCTATATTATATTTTCCTAGCTTATTCCATGATTCCCATGTGTTTTGTAAGTCATGCTCTCTTTGCCAATACACTGGAAACATTTCAAGGAGACACGAGATGCCCCAAAAAAACATTTTATTTTGTGAGATTTTTTAGGTTTGGGGAATTGAATTTATGGTCCCTTTTCCTAGTTCATTTGGTCTCTTGTATATCCTTGTTGCTGTTGATTGTGTGAGTAAATGGGTGGAGGCCCATGCCACCAGGACTGACGATTCTCATGTTGTAGTGGATTTTTTCAAGTCTCAAATTTTCTACAGGTTTGGAGCACCAAAGGCCATCATCAGTGACCAAGGGACACACTTTTGAAATATTAATTTTGATTCCCTCATTTGAAAGTATGGGGTGAAACACAAAACATCGACACCATACCACCCCCAAACAAATGGCTAGGCTGAAGTTTCAAATCACGAGTTAAAACAAATCTTGGAGAAATCCATGCATCAAAATAGGAAGGATTGGAGCAAGCGCTTGGATGATGTGTTGTGGGATTACAAGACAGCATACAAGACCCCCATTGGTATATCCCCATTTTGGATTGTTTTTGGGAAATCATGTCATCTCCCTATGGAAGTTGTGCATCAGGCATATTGGGATATAAAGAAATGCAACATGGATTTGGCCCAAGCTGGAATCAAAGGAAGTTGCAAATTCAAGAGCTTGAGGATATTCGACTATAATCATATGAGAACTCAAGGATCTACATGGAAAGATCAAAATCAATTCATGATAAAATGATCCAGTAAAGGGAGTTTCATATTGGAGAGAAATTCCTACTCTACAGTTCACGACCGAAGCTGATGTCGGGTAAGTTGCGTTCCAGATGGTTAGCTCATTATGTTGTGACTAATGTTTTTCCTTATGGTGTAGTGGAGATCACACAAGAGGACCTAAAAAGGAGCTTTATAGTCAATGGGAAACGTTTAAAGAGATACATTGAGGGACTTCCTATTGATGTAGTGGATTTTATCACACTGCATGACCCCATTATCACTTGAGCACATCAGGTTGTTCCTAACCCTTTAACATTTTTAACCTTTATCCTACTTAAAATTATAAATTTTATGTGCATATATCATCTCGTGGGTTTACATTGAGGACAATTCAATATTTTAATTGTGGTGGGGGGAACCTTTTAGTTTTGTAATTTCAATTTTTTTGCTCTTAAAAAAATTGTGTGTTTTTTCAAATTTTGTGTGTTTATTTTTATCAATTCTCTGTGAGTTTTTGAAACTTTTGAGATGAAATGATTCTCAAAAACCATTTTGAAATCCATATCAATATGTGAAACAATTTATACATTGAAACTAAGCTTAAATGAATGGTGAAATGACTTTGTTTCAACTTCAAATATTTATTAATTTCATGAAAAGTATACTAAATTTTGAATCCCATGCCACATCTTGCTGTCTTTATATTTGAAACCACTTTCCTGTGAGGCTTATAAACCATTATTTTCATATTCTTTTCATTCACTTCACTTCTTTAGAGTACCAAACCATGCTTTATTTAACCATAATTTTATTTATTCCTCTCAAAACTTGAGGGTTTAAGGTACTTATGATTAAATGATTGAGTCATTTGTCTGGTATTAAATCCCCTATTTCAAAGAATCCTTTATATAATGGCCTACCTTGAACATTTAATCCTTTTATCCTTTAGAATCCATGAATATCCTATTAGTTTATCCATATTACATGCCAATTTTCTCTATCCAACCAACTCTTGAAGTGAAATTTCATAATCTAGTTGAACATAAGTGTGGGGGAAACTATCTTGTGTTGTGCTACCACATTCTGTGATACTTTGGGTGGAAAATTAAATTCTTAAGAGATGTGTTTTCTGCTGAAGAAAATAATTATATTGAAAGTTGTTCCTTTTCAGGAGCTTTCATGATAAGTGAACCTGTGTCTTTTCTGGAGCTTCTAATTGATGTAGAAAGTTGTGCCTATCTGGAGATTTCAAGAAAATCATGTTTGAGAAGACTGACATTTTAGTTGCTGAATGATGAATGGTGTAAACTTTCTATGACTTTTCACGATGATGGGGCCTAATTGATACTATGGGGATTAAAGAGGAGATCATATTTAAGTGAAAATTAGATTAATGCAACTTTTCTTCAAAAAGAGTCAAGCCCTCCTCATTCAGCCACAGAGTTTTTCACATCTAAATCCTACCAACTAAAAGCCACAGAACAACCCTGAAAAGTCCTCATGATAAACATATGTACTTTACTCACATCGGGTGGTGATGTATGAATTTATCAAGCCTATGGTGACCCTCATATGAGTTTGGATGAGAAAGACATTGAAAAAATAACTCATATTTGTGTGACAAGAGAAAATTCAAGCCAGGTAAGTGTTTTGTGCATGGGAGGATAAATGAAGTGTAAATATATTGAATGATATAAATTTAGAACTTGAAATAAGGTTTTTTATGAGGCAAGATATCTTTTGATTCTTGGTGTGTAATTGATGGATCTCAATGATATGTGTTTTAAAATTTGTTTTGATTTGATATTGATGTTTACTTGGTATGAGGTTTTGCCCAAGAGTGAAAAAGGGTAAGTGTGGGGGAGTTGATAAAACACTATTTTTTTAATATTTTATTGATAATAAATGATATAAAACCCTCACATTATGCTAAATATTATCAATTATGAAATATTTGGGATTAGATCATTCATTTTCAAAATTGATGAAAAATCCAGTTTTACCCTTTTAAAATCCACTGTAGTATTTCGGACATAAATATTGTTATATAAAATATTTTGACATAAAAATTTGAAAAATTGTTACTGACTTAATTGTATACAAATTTTATTTAGGAAATGGGAGCTGGATCGTGCATTTGAGGGGAGTAAATGTGCCATGAAGACAGAGGTGGATAGAACCATCCAGATTGGACATTAACTCATGATTTGGGTCGTAGCTTCTTCATCTAGGCTTGTATTGAGCCCATATTTTGTAGAAATCTCGGGGACAAGATTTGTCACAAATCATCCTACTATAAGGCCGGCCAATTCATGCTTTTTGGAGGTTAACTATGTGGTGAAACATGAAATAAAATATTTGGACGAGTTTTTATTTCACACTTAAAAAGTTATGTAACCCTAGCCCTCACAAATTCTATTTAAAGGGTTTTTCACTATTTGGGAGGGCTAGTAGAGGATTTGGGAAGGTTTGGATGAAAGGGTGTCTCTTGGGAGCCCCTCAAAACTCTTGGAATAAGTAAGGCTTTGTGCAAACCTGTCTTCCAAAAAGGCTCTCCTCTCCCACCTGCTCTTTGTATTTCTTTTCATTCATGTTTGTAGCTTGAATTTTTCTTCAAATAATCTTTTGTGTTCATCTGTTTTCTTATTATCTTAATCTTACTAATTTGGTTGGAATAAATAGTGGAGACGATATTGGGTTCTACCCTTTCAATCCTTTGCTCATGTAAAACGTCTCCACGATGACCACAACACCCATGGAAGGGTAGTTTTTTAGTGATCGATCTATCTTCTACCCTATTCATTTAATTATTCTTAATCATTGAGCTACTGTAATTAACTTAATATGATCCATGAATTTCGTTTTTAAATTATAAGAAACTAAGCATGAAATTGAACAATTAACACAAAAACACGCGAGGTCAAGATTTTGTGTAAATTGCGAGAGTGTGATTTTAATCAGTAATACAAGACCACACGTGATAAATTTGTAGAGTTAAAATATAATCCCTAAACACAATTCATCAAAATTTCCAGAATGGATATTTTCTTTAATTAACCACTTACCATAAGCTAACCTTATAACAATAATCAATGCAGGGTGCTGCGATTGCATGTTCCAAAGCTAGCCTAGGGTTTAAGTAATTTCATCTTTGTGGTTAAGTTAACTCTCATAGGGTTCGAGGGTCAAAAAATTAGGGGATCATAGTTAAGTGAATATTGATTTAAATGATAATTATTAATAAGTAAATGAAAAGGTATAGTTAGATCGATTACGCCTTTTAAAATATTTTCTAAAAAAACATCTTCTTGTTGTGTCTTTTCAATCAATGTTCATTTCAAAATTAAAAACAAAAAAATGAAATATTCTTCCAGAAAACTTATTCAAGTTTTATAAACAATAAAAAACCACCCCCATACTTTCAAGTAGTGTTTTAATTCTATTCTATTTTATTTTTAGAATACCTCTAGAATGTTTTTTTAATTCACTTCCTCCTTTGAGAGACGACCTTGGTCAGCCACTCTGTTGCACCTAAGTACCCCAAAATCACACTAATCATTTGAGGGAACCCATGAAAGTGCTATTTCAGAAGAAAATACATGGAAACATGACTCTAGTACAATACATGTTTCCAAAGTACAAAAAATAAAAAAAATGACTATATCCAGATTTCATCACGATCCATAGCGCAGTCATGTGCTCCCCCACTTCAATGCACAATCAACCATGATTAGTAAAGTAGTTGATTTACCCAGTCCCTAACTACATCCATTATGTACTTTTAGGTATCCAATTTCATCCCGAATAGGGTGTGAGGAAACACATAGTAGGAACCCAACAACAATCTATATAACAAGATCAGTCTGTTAATATAAGTGGAAACATTGTGCAAGATATAATAATAATAAATTAAATGTGATACTTCCTAGCCTACTATGTATCATCCTAAATAATCAACTATAAACACAGAAAACCATAAATCATGGTAAATATGTCATATACGGCCTATTTCAAGTAATAAAGTGTTATTCTCACATGGTTAGATCCAAAGAGTAGAATTTCCCAACACATATAATATAATATAGATAAATGGAGTAAAAATTTCAATATAATCCAATATAATCTTGGATCCCTAGAGTAGAAATTTCCACATAATCCAATGTAATTTTATATCCATAGAGAAAAAATTTCCATGGAATTCAATGTAATCTCAGATACCATACCGAGTTATCCATCATCAACATGATCTCATAAGTAATTCAAGGGTCATTCATTAAATATTCCATTTATCATTTAACCCATTTCATAATCCATTTCATAATCATACACAGGACATGATTTTATCCAAATCATTGCACATTTTCCATTTAAACCATTTAACCTTTTTAATAACATGTAATCACATGGTAAGGTAAAATAATCCCTCTCCTAACATCTCACATAGCTCAATAATTCTCCATCTAAAAAGGAAATATCAAAAAACCAAATGAGGTGGTATATCAAGGAAAGACTAATGAAAACACCTCAAAGGTGTTTTGAGTTGAGGTTGATAAACTAAAATCATCACATGGTGCTAAGTGAGAAACCTAACAAGGATAAAACAATTTAATCAATGTATTCATTTTATTAGTACCAATTCCCAAAAAAAATTGTGTGGTATAATATAAACCATCTATAAAACAAACATACGTTTAGGTAGAAGGTATAAACCGCCTACCATATATAAATAGTAGAACAGTCATCTAGTATCGGATCCTAAATCAGCACAGATTGGAAGAAAATATAATAATGGATGAATACCATGAAAATAGGGCATAATATTATTCACTAAAATAGAAACGTTGATAGAAAGGAAAACATCAAAGGGAGTAATATTAATTAATAACTCATCAGCGGCTATCCAACAAGATGAATGGTTTTCAAATAATACATCAAATAATTAAATTTCATCAAAGAATAGGTAGGAGGCTTGGGGAGATCAAAATGGAAGTAGAGGGGTGGACACAAATGGATAAAATAAAATAGAGGAGTATGGTTAACCATTAAATTACATGAAGTAAAATATTCATTTCCCCTCTAGATATTGGGTAACAAGGTTTCGCTGCATTGCTAGCCAAACTTTCTTCCAACCATGCACCCTATAATAACCCTACTCTTTATTTCACATTAATACTTTATTTATTACATAAAATTATAATTAATTTAACCTAAAATATCTATAAGTCCAGTTTCTTTGGGAATTAGTTACATTACAAATAAAATTAAAACATTAAAATACAACATCTTTATTGAAAACATATTTAACATGCTCGAGCTTAAAACTGCATGGGATAACCTGGGGACATACATAAGAAAGGGGTGAGATATAAATCCCAGTAAGGGAACAAACAATAAATAACATCAAGAAGATAGAACGTGTTATAAAATATTCATAACAATGGGTAAAAAGGAACATGAATAATAATCCATGATATTACATGATAAGAATAACATGGGAAACATGGAAACAACTTAAAACACTACATCATAAACACAAGTCAAGGATAAATCCACCCAGACTTAATGGTGGTCAAATTACTATAAGATAACCTAGTACAAACCTATACCAACATGACATATCATGATACTAGTCATTACACAATTCCTTGGAGCGCTATCTAGGCACACCCATCATATTCATTTCATTCTCATGCTTAAGTGTGTCACATAGATCATACAACATGGATTAATTCAACATAAAAAATTATTCCATGATCAATTAATGTGTAATACATAAATGTTAGTCCCCAATAAATAAATATTTTTGCATAAAGTAGAATACCCTTTATTTGAAATGTGTATGATGTTCACTATATTATTATTTTAGCATGGAAAATCATAGTGAAATTTCAGCGGCATAAAAGATTTACTTAAGAATTCATAAAAATGGTTGATGGGAGATAAATGGTTCTCAAAATATTTTTAAATAAAATTTTAATTAACAGGGACACATAAAATCATAACCCAACATTATAAATTTGTAAATATAAGGTATAAGTAATTAAAGAAACATGAATAGAGAAAATAATCCTTACGAAATTTCGGCAGCATAACAGAGTTACATAAATATTCATAAAAATTATTGATGATTGAGAAAGGGGTATCCCATCATTTAAATAGAAAACGGTCAGTAATAAGTCCATCTTAAGATATGTCCCAACATTTGGAAATAGAAATATAATCAATAAGTTCGTAAAAAAACTTGAATAAAGAAGAGAAGGTGAGGATCCCTCATGGAATTTTGGCATAGCAACGGCTTAGATAAGTGTCCATATAGAGGAGGATAAATTATACATCATTAAAATAATATAAAATGTATAGAAAGTGATTGATTTTAAATTAATTAAAATATAACAATTTTAAATTTCAAGAACTAATTTCAAATAAGTTTCTCGAATTTGAAAGGAGGAGAGGAAACTCCCCTGCAAATTTTCAGCATCGTAATAGGTGTACATAATGGTTATTAAGAGGGATAAATGAGAGTGAAATATAATATCATAATTTATACATAAAATATAATGTAATGGGGATATTTAAGAACATATCCTAACATAGGAAAACATAAATCTAATACATAACATAAAAGGAGTGTTTGATAAAACAGGAGGTTGGAAGATCCCTTAACGGATTGTGTGACTCGAAAGGACTGGGAGGGGATTATTAAGAGATTTTGGGAGACTTGTTAGTACTATAGGGAGTGTAGGTGATAGTATGGACGTTATCCAAGTGCCTATAGTGAATATAAATATGAACTTGGGTGGGTTTATATAGGAACAATGGGGGATTTATTTATTATTTTAGTTTTGGACACTACGTAATAAAATATCAAAAAACACAAACCATACCATGAATTTTTTCTTTTTTTTCAAATGGTAGTGGATTACATTATTTTATAACTTAAAGGGCCTAATGTATTAAAATCGTACCACCATTGATGTGGAGATGAGTCATACTCTTAAAGAAATCATTTTAAAATCATAAAATATATTATAAGACTTGAAGGATTCTTAATGGATTTACAAAATATATCAAATAAAATTAAAATCGAATAATTTTAAATTTAAAACATATATTTGTTATTTTATCCGATTTATATTACTTATTATATGACTTTTGGTCCATTGTGATGTCATAAAACACAAAGTATATTTATATGGTAATTAATTTTTACCTGAAAAATAGACTATCTCAAAAACTTATAAAAAATTCACCATTGAATAATTTCGATGTCCATATTACCAAATAATATTCATTATTTATAAATAATATTCAAAATATGTGAAATTTTACATTTAAATTAAAAACCAACATTTATCGAATGTGGAGGGTTTTTGACATTAGCCTTTTTTAACCCTTGCAAAAATTACATTTTACTACATATAAATTATATGATAATTAATATTTAATAAAAAGTATTTAATAATAATATTTTATTAAAATATTATTTATTTAAAAAAGATCAATTAACTCATAAATATATTAATTTTATTTTAATGTTAACCAAAAATACTATTTGTGTTTTATTTAACCAAAATAAAAATAATTTATAAAGTAACATTAACAGGATTAAAATATATTCATTGTTTTATACTATAATAATGTTCATATTTATATTTCTAGGGACTTGATATATATCCCTTTAATTCACAAGCAAATGACCTAAGAGTAAGGTGTGTGATGGTGGGTCTTTCATGAAACCGTTCGGTGAACATGGTTTGGGTTGTGATCTCGATGAGCTTAAAATTATCCTGTAAATGATTTTTCTCATGCTTAAGTTGATGGATCAAATCTTTTTATTGGTTTAGGGAAAATCCCAAAAATGTTATCTCCCCCATAATCTCTGATAAATGGGCTTCATAGGGTATGATCGTATTGGTTAAGGTCATCACTTCCTTTGTATGTGACAATTGGATTTGTTAAAACCCTATATTTATACTAATCTTGAGATAATTGTTCAATGGATATATTATCAATGCTAAAGATACATAAATATCATTAAAATATAATATAGTATAGTAAAACAAAATAATTTAATGTGTTTTATATAACCATAGGACATTTAATTAAATTAAAATTGGGAATTTTATTTATTAAAGTTCAGGTCATTATAATATTCACCCCTTTAAAAATTACACCCTTAAAATTTTATTTTCCCACACTAAAATAGATGAGGGTAACTCTGCTTCATCACCTCCTCTAGTTCCCACATTTTTTCTTCAAACTTTCTAATTCTCCATAACACTATTATGAGGGGAATTTTCTTATTTTGTATCACTTTTTCTAGAATTTTATGATGGTGCCTCACTCTTTGGGGAGCTCCCGGGCTCTTGACTGGACTTATTTCTCCTCCTAGGGTTCTCCTCAGTGGCTTTGTCTTCTACTCTGATATCCCTGGTTCTCTCTTCTCTCTACTTGGCTCGCTAGGCTTCGGTCTCTCCAGGTCCTCATCTCCTTCTCCCTCTCTAGTTTTGATCTCTTTTCCATGCTTCGCCTTCCCCAGATTTGTGAAGACTTTGACTGACTTTCTTCACTCTGGCCTTAAGCTCCACTGCTCCTCTCTAGGTCTGATCTGGAGTGGTGGTAACACCAAGGCTTTTGGATAGTGTTTTGGCATTTGAGGGTCCTCTCGGTGTCTCAGTTCATAATTTAGAGTCTCATCCCCTAGTCTATTTCTAGTGTTTAATCTCCTTACATCACTTTTCGTTTTATGGTCCTTCCCTAGTTCATTATAGGGTACTGTCTCATATCTTCATTATCGGCCTTGGTAGTTTGGTGTTGTCATCAGTTGATGGTTTTTATCTATTTTCTAGTTTGATGTTGGTGTTGTATGGTGATGTTATGACAATTTTGGGTAGAGCTTGTGTTAGGACGAGGATGGTAGAAGTAAAGGAGCTTTGTTCCATGCTATTGGAGGGTTTTGATGAATACTGTTCATTGATGGTTAAGTGGTTTGGGGAAGGTGTGGTGGTTTCATCAATGGGATGCTCAAGGAGATTTATTTCGTGGTTTTATTTGTTCAGGTTTTTATTCTGGTTTGCATTTCCCTAGTCCATGGTCTCCCAGTAAGTGATGTGGATTTTCTCTGGTGACTGAGGCATTGCAGTTCTTTTGGAGATGGTGGTTTGTGTGTTTCAATTTCTCCGGTGACGATGAGGGTGAGTTCGATTTTGGTGTTGATGATGATGATGGTAGGAATAGAAGTGACTGATGGTTCTTGTGTGACGCGGGCTGGCTCGTAGTCCATGTAGCCCTTTTGAATTTTGACTTTTTAAATGTTCAAAAAAAAATTAGTGTATTGAATTTTGGATTTTAAGGGTGGGATTCTTGTTATGGGTGCTAATGGGGTTTTCTCGGTTTTTATTTTACCGGTTGAATATATCTTAGGTTCACACTTACCTTTTTAAAAGTTTTATTAGAAAACCAAAATATAGATTGATGGTGGTATAACTTTTTATCCAGGATATAAGATCTATATTGGCTACTCTTTATAGGAAATGTCATTCTCCAGTGGTACCACCTCTGGATTTTGTACATGTGGGGGTCTGTTCTGTACTTTATCAAGATGGATACATTGAAAACATCATGCACTTAAGATAAGTTTGGTGGGAGTTCTAGTCAACAAGCCACTGCTCCAATGCAATCAATGAACTAAAAAATGTTGATGTAACTTGTAGTAAGCTTTACCTTCTTCCCAAATCTCATTACTTTTTTCCATTGAGATATGAGGAGGAATATCGTGTATCCAACATCGAACTATAGGCCTCCTCAAAAAAATTCAATAAAGCTCTTATATTGACTATGAGAATATTTTATGTGATGTGGAATGGTCTTAACCTTATCCACCATTTTAGGACTTAGAGGTTTTTGTTCAACCAATTCATCCCAACATGCCATTTTTCTTCACCTTTTCCCATAGAGGGATTCATAAGGATCCATTTGGATGCTTGAGTTGAAATTTTTTTATAAGATAACTTAACCAAAGGAATATATTGGTCCTATATTTATTTTAAGACCATAGAACATGTTCACAACATGTCTTCTAGTGTTTGAACAATCTTCTTAGATTGGCCATCAGTTTGAGTCTGATAGACTATAATGAAGTCTATATCTATTTTTAGAGCATGCTAGAGACTTTTTTAGAACTTGGAGATGAATCTTGGATATTGATCAGAAAAAATTGATAGCGGTACACCCCGAATCCTTATATTGTATCTGATGTATATCTGTGTCAATTGATCTAGTTATAAATCCTCTCGAATCTCAATAAAGTGCGATGTCATTGTAAGATGATCCACAAAAACCTAGATATAATTGTTTACTTCAGATATATTCAGAAGTTTGGTGACAAATTCAATGGTGATGTTTTACCATTTTCATGTTTTTATGGGTAATCATTTCATCATCCCCTTAGACTTCTACCTTTCACACTTCACTCATTGACATACCAGGCACTTTGATGTATAATCATCAATCTCCTTCTTCATGTTATCCCACCAATAGTTATCTCATAGATCTCGATACATATTTGTTTTTCCTAGGTGAATGGAGAAATTCGAACTATGTGCATCATCCAATAGTTATTTATTTAACTCAGTATTATAAGAAACACATAGTCTTAACCCAAATCTCCCAATTTATTCTTCATTAACATTAAACTCTAAGGATTTTCCTTTTCTTATAGTTTCCACTTTATTATGAATTCCCACATCATGTTTTCCATAATCCTTTAACCTTTGAAGAATATGGGGTTGAGAAATAATTTGTGAAATTATTGATTATATTACTTCCTTTATGATTCCCAAGTCCATCCTTTACAAAACTAAGAAGATTAAATCCTACTCAAATCTCATTAATGATATAATTGTTGTATCCTTTTCTAATAGATCATTCGTAACAATGTTCTCTTTCCTAGGATGGTAGTGGATTGAGCAGTCATAATCCATTATGATCTATAACCATCTTATTTGGCACAAATTAATCTCTTTATATAATGATATATATTTAAGACTTTTAAAATCCTTATATATTTCACACTTCTCCCCAAGGAGATAATACCACCAACTTTTCAAAGTGAAGATGAATGCTTCCAACTCTAAATCATCTATTCGATAGTTTTTCTCATGCATTTTCAACTAACTTGATATGTAGGCAATATATTGGTCATTTTTTATCAACACACAACCTAATACCTTCTTCAAATCATAATTGAATACTAGGAAAGGTTCCCCACTTATAGGTGTAATGAGCATTGGGTCAGTGATAAGCTTCCTTTTTAACTCCATGAATCTTTATTCACATTTATAATTCCAAAAAAACATGACTCCCTTTCAAGAAATCATGGTAATATGGTTTGACAATCATGATAAATTTCTCACAAATTGGTGATAATACCCAGCTAATGCATGGAAACTATAGATATCTATCATAGATTTTGGCCTCAATCATCCTATGATTTCTTTTGAATTTTATGGATCCATAGATATCCAATTTCTTGTGATGATATTCCCCAAGAATTATACTTATTTAAACCATAACTCACACTTTTAGTACATGTCATAAATATTCACATTTTATAAGGTCTCTAATATAGTTTTTAAATGCTCCTCATCCTCCTCCTTTCTTTTGGAGTATATTAGAATATCATATATAAAAACTACCATAAATTTTTCAATGTAATACTTAAATACTCTATTCATCATTTCTATAAATATTGTTGAATAATTAGTGAGCCAAGAAGGCATTATTATGAACTCATAGTTCAAGTACCTTGTACGAAAAGTGATCTTGGGGATATCTTCCTTTTTCACCCTTACATGATAATATCCTAACCAAAGATCCACCTTGGTGAAGTATTGTGCTCTATGTAGTTGATCAAAAAACTCATAAATCAATGGAAAAGGATACTTTTTCTTTATTTTGATCTTGTTGTGAACACAATAATCAATGCAAAGGTGCATTGACCAATCCTTCTTTTTATGAAGAGGACTAGTAAACCCCATGGTGAAGCACTTGGGCATATGAATCTTTAATCCATATTATCTTGTAGTTGTATGCTTAGCTCCTCAGGTTCCACAACTACCATCCTATATGGATTCTTGGATATTGTCAATTCCCTAGATATAATCTCAATTGGAAATTAAGAATCTTGAAAAGAAGGAAAACTAGGAAATTTCTTAGAAAATACATCAGTGTATTCCCTAAAAATATGCATGTCTTTGAGGATGGTTATTTCCTTAGACTCCATCATTTGGGATAGAAAAAATTTCTCATAAGGAAATAATATCCATTCTTGAGATGATGGTGCTAAATAAGAATCATCCTCATTATATTTGTATAGAGTCATGGTTAGATTCTACATACGAAGATTTATTTCCTGCTTGTAGTAATTTATGTTGGATCTATATAGGTAAAGTCAATACATGCCCAGAATTACATCAAATTCCAACAAGGGAAGTATGAAAATGGTTTCTGGGAAGTTCAACACACAAATTTTAATTGGAGATGAGTTATATACATGGGATACAGTAATTTCCATATTTTCTATTTTCATTGACATCTCTGCATCCATTATTTGTGTTGTTGTTTGGATAGTTTTTCTAAACTTTAGTGATAGTAAAGAATGCATAGAAATATGAGTTATAACACTACAATTCACTATTTGATTCTGGTTCTACTAATTTACTTTATCCAAGAAAGACATAGGAAATATATTTTTTTAAAGCAATTAAATTGATAAATGGGAATTCATTAACATTAAATATATAACTTATAAATAATTTTTTATCCATAATCTATTTTCTAAAAACTCTTATGGGAATCCCCCCGCCCTTAATAATGGTTCTTAATGATCTTATGAATTTACCAAAGTATATCCTCTAGGAGTGTCAAACTAGGTGCATAGTAAGGCCCATTTTTGTGTACCAAGTTACCCTGAGTCAGGCTCGAAACACCTTGTCAGAGTTGTTACTCCTATATGCATGTGTTCCATACCCAAAACCACTTGTAGTTTCTAAAAAAGGATATGTTTTATTTATAAACTAATTAATCTATACTTACCAAAATTTAGGGTTGTTTTATTATACATAGTCTTATCCCTATAGATTTCTCTATAGTTCTCTAGTCCTAATAAAAAAAACTAAACTTTTCATATGATAACAACTATAAAAGACCTTATATTTATTTCACATTAATAATTTATTTATTACAAAAAAATTAAACTTAATTTAACCCAAAATATTGAGAATTCTATTGTATTTGGTAATTTGGTACATTACAAAACAACTAAAAACATGAAATACAATATCTTTATTGAATACATCTTTAACATGCTTGAGATTAAAATTATATGGGATAGCCTCGGGACATGAATAAGAAAGCGGTGAGCTATAAATCCCAGTAAGAGAATAAAATAGGAATAAAATGAAGAATATATCACATGTTAGACAATAGGAATATCAATTTTTATTAAGAGGAACATGAATAATAAGGTATGATATAACATGATTATCATAACATGGGAAATGTTGTAACAACTTAAAACATTTCATCATAAACCCAAGTCAAGATTAAAGACACCAAGACTTAATAGTAGAAAAATTACCATAAAGTAATTAGGTAAACCCCTATCCCAAAATGACATATCATGATACTAAGCATTAACCAATGAATTGGAGTGCTATCGGGGCGCACCCATCATAATAATTTCATCTTCAAGCTTAAGTGTGCTACATAAATAATACAACATGGATTCATTAAACATAAAAATTTATTCCAAAATATTGTAATTTGGAATTCATAAATTTAATTACCCAATAAATAATTATATGTGCATAAAGGTAAATTCCCTTGATATAAAAATTGGTATGATATTCACTATATAATTATTTTTGGCATGGAGAATTGTGGTGAACTTTTGGCAGCATAACGATGTTACTTAAAAATTAATAAAAATGGTTGATGAAAGAGAAAGAGGTATCTAATTATTTTGAAGTAAAATTGGAATTAATAAGTAAATATAAAATCATAACAAAACATTTAAAATTTAAAAATAGAATTTATAATGTAGTGAACAAACATGAATAGAAAAAATAATCCTTACAAAATTTCAGCAACATAACAGTGTTATATAAATATTAATAAAAATGGTTTATCAGAGTGAAATGAATATATCATAATTTAAAAATAAAATTTTCATTAACAGGTACATGGTAAGTCATGTACCAACATTATTAAATCGAAATATAATGCATAATTTCATAAAGAAACATGAACAAACAAGAGAATGTGAGGATCGCTCACGGACTTTTGGCATGGTAACAGCTTAGTTAAGGGTCCAAATGGGAGAAGATAAATTATAAATCATTAAAATAACATGAAATGGGATGTAGGTTAGTGATTTTAAATGAATTAAAATATAACCATTTGAAATTACAATAACTAATTTCCAATATGTTTCTTGAATTTTAAAGGAGGAGAGGAAAGTCCCTTACAATATTTCAGCATGGTAACGAGTGTACATAATGGTTATTAGGAGGGATAAATGAGATTAAAATGTTATATCATCATTTAAAATAAAATTTACTATAATTTTTATTTTTAAGAACATATCCCGATATATGAAAAAGTAAATCAAATTCATAAAATAAATGGAGTGCTTCATAAAAGACGAGGGTGGAAGATCCCTTACATGAATGTGTGACTCTAAAGGATCGGTAGGGGATTATTGAGAGATTTGTGATCCTTGGTAGGACTATAAAGTGTTTATGAAAGATTATTTATGTTCTAAAAATATTTTTATTAATGTTAAATTGGAACTTGGGAGGGTCTATATAGAAAGAGAGGGGGATTTCGTTATTATTTCAGTTTTGGGAACTACATAATAAAATATCCAAAACCACAATCCAACCCATGATTTTTGACCATTTTTCTACCAAATGGTAGTGTTTTATATTACTTCCTAATCCCAAGGTATGAACATATTAAAATATTACACTTGGTGATGTGGAGGTGAGTCATACTCCTATAGAAATGATTTTAAAATCTTAAAATCTATTATAAGTCTTGGAGGATTCATAATGGATTTATAAAATAAATAAAATAAAAATAAAATAACAATATTTTAAATTAAATATATATATATTTGTTCATGTATCCAATTTATATTACATATTACATCGCTTATGATTCATTTTGACGTTATAAAACACAAAGTATATTTTTACAGTATTTAATTTTTACCCAAAAATTCAACTGTCTCAAAAAATTAGAAAAAATTCACCACTGGATAAATTCAACATCCTAATTCAAAAAATAATATTAATTTTATCTAAATTATTTTATAAATATTTTAATTTTCACTTTAAAAAAACAAAAATTTATTGAATGTGACGGATATTTTATAATAACATTTTTTGAGCTGTTAAGAAAATTACATTTGACTTAATAAAAATTATATGATCATTTATAATACATAAAAAACTATTTATTTATTATTAATTTAAAAAAATTATTTAATTCATAGATATCTTAATTGAATTTGAATTTTACCCAAAAATACTGTTTTTGTTTTATTGACTCAAATTAAAAAATTATTTATAAAGTAATGATAATAGGATGAAAATATATTCATTATTCATCACAAAAATAATGTATGTATTCCTATTTTTGGGTTCTTGATACATATCTATTTAGTTAACTAGCATACACCCTAAGAGAAAGGTGCACAATGGTGGGTTCATTCAGTAATCATGGTTTGGGTCGTGATCTAAATAAGCATAAAATTCTCCCAAAATAGTTTATCTCAGGATAGAGTTATTGGATCCCAGATTGGGTTTGGTATAAATAAAATCCCAAAAATACTATCTCCCTTGAAGGATCTAATAAATAGGCTTCATAGGGTATGATCCTACTATTTGAGGCCATCACATCCTTTTTCTATGACAATTGGATTTGTTAAAACCCTATATTTACAAAAATAGTGTGATCACTATTCAATGGATATATTATAAATGGTAAAGATACTTAAAGTTCATTAAAATAAAAATGAATATAATAAAAAATTACGTTCATGGGTTTTATAAAACCTAAATAAATTTAATTAAATCCAAAAGGGGAATTTTATTCATAATATTTCAGGTCGTTACATGCCCCTCTCTATCACCATACCACTTTCAAAGTATCATGGCACACGGTTAGGTGAACCATGTGTCGACCATGAATTTTCCCTATACTAAAGACTACAGAGCCCGCATAAGGGAGTGTGTCCCTTATTGAATGGTTTCATCAAACCGTGTGACCCTAGATAGTGGGCTAGAACACCCCACATTGTTTACTAAAATTGTACATCATGGGTGACACAGTTTATACTAACTGTACAGCCTAGTTTCCTCTTCCCAAAAATATTCCTTTGAGCTCTAAATAACCCCTAGACACCCCCATTTCCTATATATCCTCATGAAGAATTCAAATTAGGTCAACAAAATAATTAGACTAGAAATAAAATGTTTGTGAACCTCATATAAAAACATGGGATCTTACAATATCCCCTCTTAAGAAAAATCATCCTCTAGTTTCTCTTCGGAGGATAGTAAATATTTTAAAAAGAGTTTTGAACATTGAGTACATGTATATTACTATTTATCTCAGGTCACATCATGCACAATTTCATGCTTCCATAGAACTCTAACTAAAGGAATTTACCTTCCTCTGAGAGATTTCATGCCCTGATCAATGATATATATAAGATTATTTATGAATGACTCATCTACCTTTAACTAAACCTCATCCGGATAAAGAGTATGAGTTCGATATTAGTGAAAATTATGTTTCTATGATACAAAAATGATGTAATGCATGACTTAGAAACTCTATGGAAATTTTAACTGATATGATACTAACATGACTCTCTCCAAAACCAAGAAAGTCTCAACATATAATAATAAAATTTTACACTATCTATAAATCCTTGTATGCACTAGCCTCAGTGATATGTGTAAAAGGAATCGATCCCTGACCATGAACTTGAGAAGTCTTCAATGGTGATATGTATAGTATTTCTATCTAGATTGTGTAGTATCAATCCTCTATCTAAATGAATGTACTAACTACAAATTATGTTGCATGAGTCATATTTTTAGCATTCATACCTTCCCTGTATCTAACCAGCATAGAGGTTATCAGCATGGACTATCATACAAAGCCTTATAATGTTTTATTTTTATAGTTTCTTAATATCTATTGTTATAAGAAAACTCAACCATGGGTATATTCCTCTCCCAAGAACAAATATAACCAAGTACACATGCTCTAAGAATTTCCTCTAAGACCTGTAAAGAGCACACTGACTAGTCGTGAGTATGATTTTCATATGTCAAGCTCACAATTACCTATGTAACCAATGCCATCTATAAGATTTTAAAAAATTTATATTTAAACTAGGTATCTCTATCTGATAAAATGGTATGAGGAACCCTGTGAAGGTGAAAAATCACTCATATATAAATTCTCTCATAGTTCTCTACTAAGAAGGTATCACTGGTCATCTATAAGTGGGTGACCTTTATTAGCATATCCATAATGGAAAATATATCATCACTACCTTAGGGTAACCTCAATAACCTAGTCACACAATCTATTTCAAAATTGTCTCATTTCCACATAGGAATGGTTAATAAATGAAATATCCTAAATATTATCTAGTATTCCACCTTCACATGATGACAGGTGGATCACCTAGCAATAATTACTACTATTTTCCATTTCATACCCAACCAACAATACTAGTGGCCTAAATCTTAGTATAACTTATTTACACTGGGATGTACTAACCAAGATGAGGCATGAAATTCCCGTATCTTATCCTCTTGGATGTCTACTGAAACCCAAACACCCCCATGAATATGTATAATTTTTTCCTCTCCAATGTTACAACTATGTGGATTGCATTCACCAACCACACTCTCCCTTAGGAATAATACATCATAATCTGATAATTGTACCATCCTAAACATATCCAAAAAAGAGGAAATGACTTCTATAGATGAGTGAAAATTATACCTATGGAAATCCCTCACCTAAAAGTGCATTTGATAGAACAATTACATCATTTCCCATTCACTAATGGATTTTAGAACTATATGTTTCAGATAATTCTTTCTTAGAGCATCTGCTATAAAATTACCTTTACCGAGCATAGAGTCTATCTCAAAATTGAATGACTGGAGATACTCAACGAACCTTATCTATTGTAGGTTCAAGTCACACTAAATAAATAAGAACTTGAGAATTTTTTTTTGTATACATTATAAAATTATCTCCCAAAAATAGTGTTTCTAATAACATAAGGCATGAACCACAACTTCCAAATTAATATCATGCACCGAGTAGTTCTGATCATGAGGTGTCAACTACACAAACTCATACACCAAAACTCTATCCCCCTTCATCATGATAGCTCCCATCCTGATGCATTATGCATCATAGTAAACCATATAGCTTCTTCCAGGATCAAGAAGAACCATTATTATAACTAATTCCAACATACCATTTAGCTTCTGAAAATCATTTTCACACTCTTTAGACCAAAAAAATTTCACCCCTTTCTTGGTCAATCCTGTGTGAGGAATAGATAGACATGAAAAGTATTTTATAATAAACTTGTAATAACTATCCAATCTAAAGATACTATGGTTATAAAAGTCACTCTTGGGATACCCCTATGAAAACACATAATTCGACTTCTCTCATTCTACATATACTCTTTTATTTAAGATTATGGAACCCAAGAAGTGAACTTTATCATTCCAGAATTGACATTTTTCCATATTTGGATAAAACATATGCTCCCTCATCATATTAAGAATGATTTCAAGATGTTTATAATAATAAATTTGGGTATGAGTATAAACTATACTATTTTCTGCATAAACCACCATGAAAGATACCAAATGTGGATGGAAAACATGATTCATCAAATCCATGAAAAGTAATTTTTCATTAGTGAGTCCAAAAAGAATGACCAAACACTCATATAGACCATAAATGATATGAAAATATATACAAGTTATATCTAAAGGTATAATATGAAACTGATGATAACATTATTGCAGATGTATCTTTTAGAACACCTAAAATCCTCAGATTTGGTCAAAGATATCATATATATTAGGTAATGAATACACGTTCTTAACCATAAATTGGTTAAATTTTCAATAATACCCATATATCCTGAGGGTGTTTTCCATATTCTTGGTGAAAAGGACCTAAAAACCCCAATGGAGAAATATTAGGTTACATAATCCCATTTTATTCTAAATCCTCTAGTTATCTTTTAAACTATTTCAGTTCAATAGTATGCATATCATAAGTGGGAATGGATACTGGTCTAGCTCATGAAACCATCTCAATAGAGAACTACACCTCTTGCTCAGGAGGTAAACAAAAAATTCTAATTAGGAAGATAACTAAATAATTATCTAACACTCACGGGAATTTAGTTTTTCATGTTCCCTGATCATTCATATAAAGTCAAGAAATTTGGGTTGTCATGCCACATATCCCACGATGCTCTGGTCCATCAATACCTACCTAGACATCCCACTCACCCTTGTAGATATACCAACATCCATATACTAATGTGAAGGATACCCTCCAGTGATAAAAATCGACATGGGAATGATAAGGAACCAACCAATCCATTCCAAGTATGACATAAAATCCCATCATCTCAAGAATAAAGATATTATATAATAAGTGATACCCACCTATCTAAAGGTTCATTCCCTACAATGGGATATATTCTCCGATCAAATCGCCAATAGAGTAGTGAGTTTTATAACACCATCATATAACTTCAAATAGAGCCTAAGTCACCCCACGATAGGTATAGATATGAAATAATGTGAACCACCTATATAAAAAAGGGTAGATACTAAAGTAGAGGCCACTAAGATCATAACTCTTGCTATAGATGGTCCAAAACACTTCTCTTTAGGTATAGGTTGTACTGAAAATGACTATCCTAAACCACAATGAAGATAAATAGCTAGACAATACTGAGTATTCCCACTCTACTAACAAAGCACAATTAGTGCATGACTCTATTATACATGACCACATACTTATCATAAACGATCGGTAGTACTCTAGATCCCAGACTAATTTGGAGCTTTGAATCCCACTCATAAACCTAGATTTGGTGTCAACCCTCTTTCACAGAGTAGTAAAGTAAAGGTCTAAAAGAACCATTATATATGGCCCATCCTTTTGTAAGATCAAAACTCGACTGGATCTCTATCGCACTGCCTACACATGGTCCCAACCATCCTCACTTATGATAGAAGAAAAAACATCGAATCCTTATACCCTGGATGGTATTCCCCTCATTATAAGTCTCAATATGACAATTCCTTTAATCATTCCATAAAAAACTGGGCTGAGAAGATGAATTAATCTACTTTATGCTCTCAGTTTCTCTTATATTACATTCATTAATCAATTCCTAATTCACTATCTTAGTTATCTTAGTCAACTGAAAAATATTCACCTGTGATCGAGTGGAATTCTTGATACCTTCATCAAATCATCTCGCCCTAGATGAATCATCAACTAGATAGATAGAAAAAAAATGAAAAAGATCTATAAAGTGGGAGAAGTACTCCATAACAGACATAGTAACCTGCTCTAAATGCTTAAACTCACTAGACAGTTTAGCTCTCAAAGTATTAGGAAGGATGTAGTCATAAAATATTGTTTGTAAATCCCTCCAAACCATTTCCCAAATCTTATCAAGTGGGTTCAGAACATCCCACCAATTCTTAGAGTCTCCCCAAATCATATACATTGTGATCTTGAATCTCTACTTAGGTGGCATCTACAAATGCTCAAAGATCGACCAGGTAGTCTCAGGCCACAACTAAATTACCTATGGACTATCATCCCAAAATACATGGGTGGAAGATGTTTCTAGAACACCCATGTAAGATATACTATATACAAGTCAAGAAACGGGTCTCCCTATATGGTATGTATAAATAATTGGAAACTCTCTCAGAATAAGGAATCTACACCCACATCAGGAACAATGGATGGTGTTTCAATTAGAACAAATATAAGTTCTACTAAATTATGAGGTCCCTCCACCTTTAGATCATGTTTTCCACCACCCACCTAGTATAAAAATAGAGGACATAGTGGTTTAATATCTCTAAAAATACCAATCACATGTCATTGAAAAGAATTAGGTAATTAAAATATCATAAATTTACAAACAAAATATGTACATGACTTCTTATGAACAATCCAAATACCTCTACCTACTCCTAATGTTAGGAATGGGTAACATGAACTGTCATAAAGAACACCATAAAAACTTTCAATATCCCACTAATAAAGTTTTTTTTGGGTCAAGATCCCTGTTTCACATCACAGGACATGGTATATGCATTTTCAATTGTAATTTTTTGAGGAAACACCCTTAAAATTGAAATTGGAAACTCTATTTAATTTTGAATTTTCCATTTCATAATTCCAAATCATTTTAATTCATATTTATATTAAATTTGTCTTTAAATTTTTTAATTATATAGATTTCCATTTCTAATTTTCAAGGGATCCTACACCTAATAAATTGAATTTTGGTTTCTATTTAATCATAAGCATAACACATTCTATCCTATGTGACTAACGGTCTATGACTTAATGGGATATAATTGACATCTTAAGGTATCTATGTAATCTATGAAGAAAAAAACTATTAGGTTAAGGAATTCACTTTAAATACCAATTATATTTCTCAATACCCTATAAGAAAAATTAGTCAATGGAAATTATATAACATAAGGATTGCATAATAAATGCCATTTTTTCAAGAAATACATCTTATATGACATAAAATATGTGTGGCATGTGAATCCAATAAGATTACTAAAATAATTCCTGATCCACGATAATCTTCCACATCTGTCTATGGATAATATGAAATTCCTCAATCATATAAATAATAAAATAACATATCATGTCCATCACCTAATATTTGAATCAAATTAAATGTAATAGAAAAAATATGGAACAAAAATTCCTCTCTGGGAAACATGGTAATTATCCCAAACATGGGTAAGATTCTCCCAATCATGTCATATAACAAAGTTCTAATTCATTATTAGTCTCTTGTATATTGTCTAAAAGTGGTAAATCATGAAAATAAAGTGATATGATACTACTTTGTAACATCCTGGCCTGGGAGAAACTAAATGTTACCCCAACCTAGTGGGTCACATATAATCAAGCAAGCATCCCTGTATGCTAGAGGCTTCCAACTAGTTGTGAGAGTATTTAATGAAATAGTGGAGAGAAAATACACTCATGATAAAAGTAACATAGTGTTATCATAAGTTAATAAGTAAGAAAATTCATAATATTAATCTAAAACATAAGACAAACATCCAGATGATAGTAGTAGTAAACAAAGATGAATTCAATACCAATATGACATGATGAATATGTCATGAGTCTATATAAAAAGTAATTCACTACATGAAAATAGGGATATATTGTAATAAAAGTTTCAAAAGTAAAAAAAACTAAAATGATTATCCTCAGATAGCATCACAATCCATAGTTCAATCATGTGATCCCCCTCTTCTATGTATAATCAATCAAGCATTGCAAAACAAGTGCTTTTCTCGGTCCCTACCTGCATCCATGATGTATATTTCGGTACCTAATGGTGGCTTGAACAGGTTGTGAGATAACACTAAGTAGTCAACAACCAATGTTGCCTATAACAATTTCAGTCTGTTCATATAAGAAGAATTAGTGTGCAATATATAACAGGAATAAATTAAACATGGTATTTCTCACCCTACCGGGGCTCCGTATAAAGAAGAAGCCGTAAACACTACTAACTGTAAAGAATGGTAAGTACTTCATATGTGACCTATGATGATAAATCAAGTTTCAATCCCACATGGCTAGATACAAGGATTATAAATGTTTTAGCATACCAATATTATTTAAATCCATGGAGTAGAAATGTCTATGGAATCTATTATAATCCTGGATCCATAGAATCCTAAGTAATTCCATATCCATGGAGTCGAAATATCCATGGAATCTGATGTCATATCAAATACCATACCTAGCCATCCATCATCAATAAGATCATATAGGGAATTAAAGGGTCATTCATTAACTAATCTCTTTATCATGTAATCCATTTTATAATCCATTTTACAATCATACAAAACCCATGAGTTCATCTAACTCTTTCCACATTTTTAATTTAAACCATTTAACCATTTTAATAACACATAATGACATGGAATGAAGGAATAATACCTCTCTTAATGTCTCACTTAGTTTAATAATTATCCCTATAAAAAGGTAATCTCGTACAACCCAACAGGGTGGTATGTCATGGTTGGATACGTAAACATGCCACAAATGTGGTTCAGGTTGAGATTGATAATCTCCAACCATCACATGGTTATATGTGGGAAACCGAATAAGGTTACAATAATTTAATTAGAGAATTAAATTAATAAGGATAAATTCTTAGAATGTATGAAATGTGGAACAATATTAACTAGATATAAAATAACTATACTTTTAGGGAAAAGGTATAGACCAAATACTTTATACTTGTGGTAGAAAACATATCTAGTATCAGATCATAAATTGACCTGTATTGGAAGAAAATGAAGGAGTGAATGAATACCCTAAAATATTTCATAGGATTCTACTCCAAAATAATATTTATGATAGCAAATAAAATGAAAAAAATGAACAATATGAATGAAGAACTCATCGATGGGTATCCAATGAGATAAAAGAATCTTGAATCAGACATCTGATGAAGGAATTGTGTCAAATTTTAGGTAGGAGGCTTAGGGAACTCAAAAAAGGAGAAGAGTGCGGCCATGGTTGGATAAAAGAAAATAGATGAGTAGGGTTAAAAATTAAATGAAGTGAGGTAATAAGGTCATTTACCCACTAAATATTAGGTCACACACTTTAGCCATACTATTCACCAAACCGTGCACCAACAATGCATATCCCTAACGTGGTCATGTTTCACGGTTATGAAAACCATGCACCAACAATGTTTTCTCCCTATGATAAATACTGCAGAGCCCCCTCACCAATGTGCAGCCCCTATTGCATAGTTTTATCAAACTGTTTATCCATATATAGTATGTTGCACCTCCCCACATGGTTTTCTCAAACCATGTGGCATGGGTTGTACTATTTCTATTAACAATGAGGCACAACATCATCTTCCAAAATCATGGTCTTTGGGCTTCAAAAAGCCGCATACACCCTTGTTTCTTCTATATCCTCACTTGGAAGTAACTTTATGTCAAAACCAAATAATTAAACCTGAAAAAAGGTTTTGTACCTCATATAAAAACCATGTATCTTACACGTAATATAGAGGAAGATTGCCAATATCCTCCATTGTTTCGTCAAATCCCACCACTTGGGTAGTGTCTTCATCTTCCAAGGCCATAGTGAGATACAAAGGTTTTGTCTCTTTAACTTTTTCAAGGGTGTAGAGATCATATTTTACTTTGTATTCATTAAAAAAGTTATCCATATCCTTTTGATCTCTTATAAATATCCCATTAGTCAAGTATTGTTCATTGATTTCATTTTTCAATTGTTCATAGTGGATGAATGAATCTTTGGGTATCTTTTTTTTACCTCCCCTAGTTCTTCAACTTCAAAAATTAGTTGGTAAATTTATTCCCCCACTAGATCAGGTTCTTGAGATAGTTGTTTTTTCTAAGATAAATTGACATATTCAATTAGTCATTCCATTTTTCTTTCTAATTATTTCATTTTTTTCACAAATTATTTACAATCATACATCAATCCCATTGTTAAAAACTTCCTCGTAGTGTTATTATTGAACTTATCAGTTACTATTCCATGCATAATAATCATAATTCAAATACATATTAGAAATATATATATATATATATATAAAGAAAAAAAATATTTATAAATTTTTAATAGAAAATGTGAAAGAAAAACTTCTTAGCTCACAAAAAATGGTGCAAGTTGTAATACACCTATCATAGTGTGGTACAAAAGCCAATTTATTTTTTATTCTACCGTAATGGCTGACCAGGGTTGTCCCACTTGAGGAGATTTTCAGTAGTTTAATCACTAGTCCTAATTAACCTAAACTACTTATTTTTTATTTTTATTATTTTATAAAAACTATAGATATGAGTTTTTGGTTTTTGGAAAATGAAATGAAAAGATAAAAATTAAAAGGAAATTAAAAAACAAAATGAACAAATTTAAAAGAAAATTATCAATTCTATTGTTTTCTTATGTGGGTTCCTTCATTATTTATTTATTTTTTAAAAAAATTAAATTTAATAATTCATTTTTGAAACCTCATTAATGAATTTATATTATTTAATTTATTGATTATGGGATTTTAACATGCCTAGAAAATATATTCAGCACACCAGATATCTTCTCCTCCAATATCCAAGTAGGATAAACACCTAGATCAAGAGTGTAATACCTTACTATTCCCATCAATATCATATGATTTTTCATCCCCTAGGGTATCCTCAAATTCACCATATAAATAGTTTATGTTAATTAAGGGAGTAAAAGATTGTAAATTTAAGAAAATAGATGGATTTGAAAGTCATGTCATGGGGGAAAATCTCAAAAGTCATGCAATTCTCTTCCATCCACCAAAAATAGAATTAAAACATTAAATAATTTAAGTGTTAATATTCAAGAGTATCATGAAACCTCCCCCAAGTTGAATCCTAAGCTCATTCTCTCTTAATCATGAGTATAATAGATTATAGTGGAAAAGGGTAAGAGAGAAAAATATTGATAGATATTTGAATGGAAAGAGGGAATAACTTGAATTAAAAAGATGAAATTGGATTATGTAGAAAAGAAATTAAAAACTAAAATATAAAAAGAAAGCAAAAATATCAATAGATTAAATCCCCAATGCAGCAATCAAACCCTAAAATGGATTATCTTCTTACCAATCCCCTAGCCCATTTATTTATAGGGTTGAATCTCACCTTAAGTAATCATAATTGTGTCATTAATGGGTATCTAGTCAAATTGGGTTATAATTGGGTCATAAAAATAATTTTAGGATTAATTACATAAAATATTCCCATTCTAAGTCTCATCACACTATTTCAAGACATGAATAGTTGTATCACATTGTGAATTCTTCATGGTTGAACACCCGAGGAACTTTTTCATGCAATAATTCACATTATTAAGATTTCAAGGGAGTGTCACGATGTTACATATATGTATCACACCACGACACATGATTTCATGCCCTTAATTTCTTTTTTCTTTTACTGTTTGACTCAAATCATAAATTATTAAAAGTTCACATCATGAGTTTACTATTAGAATTTTGAATTAGTGTTTATAGTAGGATTATCTCCATTCTATCCTTATTCTCCATTTTCAATCCTTAGACTTGGTCATTCACTTGTCCTTCATTGTGGGTCTTCATTTTCATCATGAAATCATTACATTATTTATCATTTATGATATTTTATTATATCCTACCAAAAATTGAAAAAAAAATATATTAAATACCTATATAATTAATTAATTAATTTCAAATAAATTATTTTTTATTTAAATATACATTAAAAATGTGGGTTTGTCACAAACCTTTCAATTTAAGATTATAATTCTTCAATAGTTTTTATAGACTCATCTACCTCATACTCTCCATATCTTGAATTGGTTTCGTAAAAAAGATCACTTCAAATATATTTTATAGATAGACTTACCATTGTGATTAGATTTATTAAGTGGTTAATCCTTCTTGTCTTTTAACATCCCTTTTTTCTCTCTTTTCCTTCTATTCTATAGGGATTTTTATGAGACTTCAATACTATCATCAATAAAATGAAATTATTTTTTATCCATTAGAGGTATATCTAAATCATCCTATAATATATACTTCATATAAGAAATTAAAACAGTGTGAGAAATAAAATATATCCAATCAGAGGTGGAACTAGTTATAAATGATAACACTTGATGTACCTAGGGGTAAGGTAGATATATTATGGGGGTGAATCTATACACCAAACATTAAAAAGGTTTTTATTTCTTTCAATGGTCATCCCATGTTGTTCTTGAACCTCTATCCCAATTAAGAGAGATTGATTCAATATTGGACACTCAACCCACAAATAATAATGTAATGAATAATAATCACGAATAATAACATATAAAGTTTTTACAAGGTTCATATCGTTCACAAAACACCTACTCTTTTCCATGTTTAAATCTTTTTTACCACTATTGATCTGTAATGATTATAATTATAGTTTAATTCATAAAAAATTTATAATACCTTGAGTCTAGTATCCCAGAACCCTGTTCATTATTTTAATACATTAGAATAGATACAAGATTTGAATCCCAAAGGACTGATCAGTTTAACAGTTTTGGAAACCATATTACATACTATAAATTCACATTATAATCTAAAATATAAAATACAAAAATAATTTTCATTAAGAAATCCATTAATATCCTTAGTGTAACCCTGTATATCAAAATCAAAACACTCCTTCATATCTAAGGAAAAAATAGAACATAAGAAAGGGGTGAGCTCAAATTCTTAGTAAGGTTAAAAATACATTGGAATCTATGAAAAAATATGGAATAAACAATATAGAAAGGTAAATAACTAAAACATTTTCCATTTAAATAATCACATGAAGTAGGAAACTTAACCGTGGTTATTCTAATCACCTAATAATCGCATGGAATATCAATAAATAATATCATAATAATGGAATTAATAATGTTGTACATCTGAAATATATCATCAAGGGATCGTCCAAGACGTCTGAAAATAAATGGTTTATCCCTCAGTCAAATCTATATCTAAAAAAAATGGGCAAGGCCTCATCTAAGTCCATATCTAGTTTATCTCGTGAGACCTAAAGATGAATTGAAGGGATATAGAAGGCTCTAAACATAAATTACTAGATAAATGCATTATTTAAATTAATGGGGTGTTTATAAAAAATATATACATATAACATATACATTACTTTCTTAAATCAGTAAATGTAATGAAAATAATTTTGAGTAATATGGTAAATGGTATCAAAATAACACATCCATAGTTAAACTGATCGTAAACCATTTAATAGAATATGGTAAATGAAATCATAATATATCAACCTTAATGAAGCATAAAATTCAATAAAGGTTATTGATATAGATGAAAATACTCTAATAAAATCAATGAAAAATCTTGAGATAAATACCCATTTTTACTTTGAAAACATTTATTTAAAATTTAGTGCAATTATAAATGAAAACATTTTAGTTAAAAATAACATTTTAAACATGTAAATGAAGCTTAAAAACATCTATTCCTCATAATGGTGATAAAATTATCTCATTACATATAAGTTAAAGCATTATTTCTGTTTTTTTTTTCAAAAATACCTAAAGTACCTTATCTAGAAAATAACAAAAAGGTTTATTTCAAACCATTTTAGAAAAATTTAAACATTATTAAAAGACATAAAAAATTAGTAGGAAAATTTTAAAAATATTTTTGACAATATTTTTAAGAAATATAGACATGGATGATAAATATTTCCTAGTATATACTTATGTATAAACAATCCCAAATAAAAATGAGATTTTGGAAATAACCCTTAACATAAATTTTCTTTTGGGTAAACATAATTTATCATATTTTATAATGGTTTAAATAGTGTTAATTAATTATTAAACACCCATATAAATTTTTATGATATCATATATGATGATATTATAATATGTTATTTCATTTTTTTTACATTCTTTCATTATTTATGATATTTTGGGTATTAATTGTCTTGTTTCTCAAGCAAGTTTGGACTTCTTATTTATTTACCTTATTAATTAGATCATGATTTAATCATATAAATAATTTAAACCATGATTTAAATATTTTATATATTCCATATATATGTATTTTTAATAATCCATAAAATTTGGAGATAAGAAATGAAATGCACCGTTCATGGAAACGAAAGGTCATACGCACGCATAGATGCTACTTTCATTTATTTTACGTATTTAAATAATAAAAATTAAATTATGTATATGTATATTATGATTCAATTATAATATATATGTCATATATGTTACATAGTTTTATTAAACCCATCCTTTATATATTCCATGTATAGTGTCAGTGAATAACATCGCTTGGAGGGGGTGGAAGTCCATACTTCCACAAACGATGTTATCATGTTCCCAAAAAATGGAAAGTATAAATGTACGTGTTATAAAAAAGATTAAATAAGTATAAATACATTATAAATATAATATATAACATATATAAATATATTTTACATCATAATTCCCACCATGATAGGTGTTAAAGGAAGAACAAACCACTTCATTCATGAAGTGATAGTTCAGTGTACACATAAATGGTATGTTCGTTACCCGTTAGTTGGAAATGTGTTTAAGTATAGATCTAAATCTTAACATAAAAACAACTCAGTATATTGAGGATACAGTTGTTATTACATAATCATGTAATAATAATAAATTAATGAGTGGAAAAATAACTAAAACTAAAGTGATCGTTGAAGAATAATACATAGTATTTGGGTAACTCAATTTGGTTTATAAAAAAGGATTATTTTGATGGATTTATTACAAAATTGAGTCTTATTGCATAAAAATAGGGAAGTTGAGAGCTTATTACAAATGGGTTTGGTCCAACTAGATGGATCAAAGTTTTGTGAGTGAGTGAGGGAAGAGGATTTCATTTATAATTAAGGTGAGAGGTACTTTTGGATACTCTAAAACTATTAAATTAACATAAAATCATTTTCAATTGATTATAGCTCTATATTGAGTTATTTAAAAGATACAATTAGGATGGGTTGAAATAATCTCCACAAATAATTTTTAGATAATTTTAGGTCACATTATTACCCTTATATTTTGTATTTAACCCTTAGTTAAAACCCTTTAACTCTTACCATGACAACATAGATATTTAGTCTTTAAGGGTTAATATAATTAATATAAAATTCCAAAACAAAACCCAAATGGATAATTTATAAAACAAATATAACCTTATCCTAATTAGTTGTTCAAATATTATATTTTTATGAATTTTAAATAATTTTATATTATTTTATTTTGTTCTAAATATCAATAATGCCAATTTTGACTATATTCATTAGGTGACTTTTAGAAATATCATTAAAGAAAAACAAGTTCAAAAAAACCCCAATAAATTTTTAATAAAATGTAAAAATATTTAAAAAAATCTTGTATAACATTAATTATATCAAATTATATATATTTTAATATTTTTAATATCATTTATTTGATTCTTCCATTAATGAAGCAATTATTGCATCATCATTGTGTCACCATATAATTTTATCATTTATTTCCTAAAAATTATAATGAAAGTTAACATGTTGTAGGTAAACATTATATATTTATAAATACAATTTATAGTCTAACATATCACTTATATAACACCATATTAAAATAGTCATAGTTATTAGAAACATGATTAGTAGACCATTGTCTTTACTTTAAATAAAATATTATAAATGTAATAATCACACCCAAGTTGCTTTCAAAGTTAATAATTTCATCCCAAGGATTATTATGGTCAAATAACTCATAAAATTAATTTAGGATAAGTTTTATGGTAATTTTATATTAGTTATATTATTATTTTTACCTTTTACTATCTAATTTACCCTTACCCATGGTAAAAAAAATAATTACTTAAGTTACTATTCATTATATCAAAAAATTAAAGGGATCAATTTACTAAATTTGGAAATTTTTATTCCAAAAATGGAATCTATTTGTAAAAATTCGGAAAATATAAATTTCAAAAAATAATTAAATATTAATCTCATTAATGGAACAAGGAAATGGGTTTTTTAATGAAAAAAACATTCAAAAGTTCACAAAGTTTTTATTTCCAATTTCAATGTGAAATTGATTCTAATGACCTAAATTGGATTAAATTATGAAAAAACTATCTAATTATTCATTAAAACAAAATAAAAATATAATTTAACTATATAAAGAAATTATAAAAAATGTAGTTTTGAACTAAAATGCAGTATTTTTTATTATTCATCAAAAAATAAAACATCTCTGAAAAATACCAAAAATTAAACCAAAGAATATTTTTAGGTACTATATAAAAATAATAATTTAATTTTTTCCAAACAAATTATATAAATGTGTCAAAAAATTTATTTAAAATGGGTTCTCCATTAAAATTAAGTGAAACTATATTTAGAAAAATATATGTTTTAATGCATAAAATTGGATTAATTTTTATGTTATACCTATAAAATCATTAGGATTAATGTAAAAAAAATTGATTAAATATATAATACATAAATGTCATAATTTTTTAATACTATTCATTCCCTCCAACTTAATGGCTGGTGTTAATATAATAAAATTTAACTGTGTACCATGGTTCATTTCGGCTCGGTGTTGCTTGAAATTTAATTTATCGAAGAAATTAAATTTATTTAAAAGTATAAATATCAAGAAATATTTTGGTATTTCATTAACCCCTCCTTCAATAAATTTTTTCCTCATTATTTTATATTACACTTTGAAAATCAATGGTTGATAAAAATTTCTCTGTGGGAAACCTACATCGGAAGGAGGGTTAATAAAACATCATATTAACAAGAGGGAAAGGGAAATGTGAAGGTCACCAAAAAATTAGGCTTTTAAATAGGAAAACAGTTGTGGGAATTGAAAATCGGGACATGGAAGAGAAATCAAATGATCATGTTCTAATAGAGAGTGATAGAAAATATAGTAATAAGAACATATCCTTTCACAAAACTGTAAATTTATTATGGGTTTAAGAGAACATTGATTTATCAGTAAGAAAATTAAAAAATTATCATTTTTCATTCTAGTTTCCATTTTTATAGTTGAGGTATTATTTTACTATCTTCATAAACCATTAAAAAAATAAACTTATTTGATTTTATTCAATTCTATAATAATTATCTTATCTTTTTATTATGATTCAATCTATTTTCACTTCATCTATTACACCAAAAAATGGGTATTCATGTTGAATTTTTCTTACCTGAAGAATGTAAATAAATCATAAGATCCACCAGTTATTTCTTCAACCTTTATATATTTACTAAAACCAAAATGGGTAGCCCATAGTCTCCAATAAATTATAATTTAACCCCAAACAATAATATCCAAAGTTCCACTTAATCCATTCCAAAATTAAGACTCATCCCAATTACTCTTTCCAAAATTAACTATCCAAAAAAGTTTCTATATTTTCATATTAAATCTTAACATCATATTTTCCTCAAACATAATTTTTCTCTTATCATCACATACCAAATATATGAATACTTTTATCACATTAAAAATTTAATGAAAATTTTCATGCTTCCATATCCTTAAAGAAGATGTATTGTAGTGAAATAATTATATATCTCATGATTCTAATAATAATAATATCTTACCATAATTATTGAATCCAAAACACAAATACATTAATTTTTTTACATTGAATATTGTAACAGCACAAGCTTTCCCTTGACCCATTTTCTTTTTCTAAGCTATATTTCCTTGATGCTTAGGACAGTCATTTACATAACGTCTCTTCTATTTAAAATTATAAGATTCAACATTTGTATCTTCTTTCATTCCCATTAAATCAAGATAATTATGGCCTTTCTTGCCGCACTTGAAGAAAATTCATTTTCCTTTTAAGAAGGCACAAGGGTGTTTCCTTCCATAGTTATCACATGTGGAAAATTCCTTCTTTACCTTTTAACCTTTATCCATCTCTTCCTCCACCATTCCCTTTTTATATGTTTTACCTTATAGTCATAAGACTTATATAAATCTCTCTCTATCTTCATATCACATGAGAATATATCATTGTATGATGAGAATGTTTGGGAGACCAATGCCTTTCGAAGGAATGGATTTTACCCATAAAATAAATAATTAATCTTACTTCTTGGATAAAGTATATTGTATATAGCATGATTTTATAACCTTGTAATGTTTTATTTATAAGTAGAAACATTCTAATCCTCTTTTTCCATATATTCAAGAATTTCCTCTCTATATCTTCTCATGGTTAATAAGGGAAATATTTTTCCAAGATAAGTTCATTTAAATCCTTTCATTCCATTTATTATATTTCCTCATCATCCTAAATGATTTGGATCAGTGACCCCGACTATTCATAATCTCCAAAAACATGATAAATGGTCATGATAACTTTCTCCCTTTTATTACTTCACAAAGGAATATCTTCTCTACGTAATTTATACATTATTCAGCTACAAATGGGCTTGTAGTACCATTTAATATTAGAGGTTGTTGTATCATGAAATGGTATAACATTTTTTATCTACATTATGACCTATAATTCTCCATACTGGTAAGGTTATTATTCATAACATGAGTTAGTTTTCCCAGTATAGTTATAATATTCTCAGGACCAGTTACAACTATATCTCCAACATCATTATCTTTCATAGGAGGGTAATACCTACATTGATTACAAGAAATAATAAAGTTTTCATTCCCTACACTAAGTGTTATTTCTAAATAATGGCATACATTATATAAAATTATGAATCATATTTCACAATTTTTGAACTAGTAACACTTAACATAAATTTAAAAATTTATGCATAACTAATATTATAATCATAAACATGGTTTATTTTGGAACATATTTACTTTTAAAAACATCATAATTGTTTATATAGAAATTGTGAATTGTCCCAAGTATATCCCTCAAGAGTGTCAAACCAAGTGCATAGTAATTCCCACTAATGTGTACTAGGTTACATTGAGTCAATCCTCATGCACCTTGCCGAAGTTGTAACCCCCAGGTATATATGTTCTAGAACTACTTCCAATTACAGTATCCATAACAGATTTATTTCAAGGAATACCCAAATAATATATACCTTACCAAAATTCTATGATGTTATTCTATGCTTATCCTCAAATTCTACCTTAGGGTTATGTTCCCTAATATTGCTTCCAAGGCCTCTACTAAACTTCTTATAATACCAGCTATAACTCCCTGACTCATGTATCTCAGAGGTGCTGCATTATTTTAAAACATTGAAATAGATATAATATTTGAATCCCAAAGTACCAATAAGTTTAGTAGTTTTGGAAACAAGATTACATACATGAAATTCACATTACAATCTAAAACAAAAAATACACCAAGAATTTTCTTTTATCATGCCACTAATCTCCTTACTGTAACCATGTATATCTAAATCAAATCACTCCTTCATATCCTAAGAATAAATAAAACATAATAAATGGGTCATCTCCAATGCTCGGTAAGGGTAATCATATAGAAGAATCTACGAGTAAATATGTTATAAACAATATGGAAAGGTAAATAACTAAAACACATGTCATTTAAATTATCACATGAACTTGGAAACTTAACCATGTATATTATACTAGTCGAATAATCACATTTAATATCAGTTACCAATACCATAATGATGTAACTCATAATAATGGACATATAAAACATATTATTTAGACCTTATCCAAGACATCTAAAAAAAATGGTTAAGGGATTATCAAAATCCATATCTGAAAATAAATGGGAAAGGACTCAGATATGTTTATATCTAGTTTATCTCATGATAACTAATGATTAATCGAGGGTATATATTGGGACCTTACCATAATTTACTAAGTATAATTAATTCCTCATATTAATGGGGTGAAATATAAAAAAACATATACATATGAAATATAAATAAATTTCCCTGATCCGTAAACATAATCAAAAACCATTCTGAGTAATATGGTAAATGATATGAAAATAACACATCCAAAATCAAACTCATCATAAACCATTTCATATAATTTTTCAAATGATATCATAATATATAAACCATAATGAAGTATTAAATTCAATGAAGGATGTTTATAAAGATGAAAATGATCTAATAAAATCATTGAAACTCTTGAGAGAAATATACATTTTTACTTTTAAAACATTTATTTAAAATCCAAAATATTATAAATTAAAACATTTTATTTGAAAATTAAATTTTAAAATTTTAAATTAATATTAAAAAATCAATTATTCATCTACGTGATAAAATCCAATAATGTTGTATATTTTAAATCATTATTTCTATATTTTTTCAAAAATCCACAATATAATTCATTTGGAAAACGACAAAAATATTCAATTCAACCCATTTAATAAAAAGTAGAACATGGTAAAAAGGCATTAAAAAAATTTAGGATAATATTGAAAATATTTTTTAAAATATCATTAAGAAACATGGACATGGATGTTAAATATTTCCCAGTAGATATTTATGGATAAGCAATCCTGAATAAAAATAAGATAATGAAATTAACCCTTACCTTGTGTTTCTTTTTTGGTGAACGTATTTTATCCTCATATATAGTGGTATAAATAGTTATAATAAGTCATTAAATAGACATTTTAATATTTATGATATCATATATGGTCATAATATAATATCTTATCACCTTTTTGTTAACATTCTTTCGTTATTTTCACTATTTCGGGTATTAATTGCCTAGTTTCTCAAAAAGTTTTGACTTATTATTTGTTATTCCTCTTAATTATATCATGTCATAATCATATTAATAATTTAAACCCAGATTTAAATATTATATATATTAATTATATATGTATTTGTAATAGTCTATAAAATTTGGAGATAATAAATGAAATGCACCATTCATGGAGATGGAAGGTCGTACGTATGCATGAACACTATATTATTTTATTTATCGTATTTAAATAATGAAAATTAAATGATATATATGTATATAAAAATTAACATAAAATATATATTTCATATAGTTTAAAAAATTTTATCATAACCTTCATTTATACATTCCATGTTTAGTGTGAACGATTCACAACGCATTGAGGGGGCAGTAGTCCACAATTCCACAAATGAAGTTATCATATTCCCACAAAATAGAAATTATAAATGTATGTGTTATAAAATAATTAATTAATTATAAAGAAAATATAAATATAATATATATCAAATATAAATATATTCTCTATCATAATTCCCATAATGAGATACAGTAAAGGAATAACGAACAACTTTGTTTCATGAGGGGGATGTTTTTTGTACACATAAATAGTAAGTTTGTTACCCATTAGATGAAAGTGTATGTATTTTTAGTTTAAAAATTAACATAAAAACATCTTAATATATTTATGATATTTGTTTATAGTATAATGATATAATAATAATAAATTAAGCAGTAGTAAAAGAAATAAAATTAAAGGGATCGTTGAATAACGTTACCTTGTTTTTAGATAACTCCTCTTAGTTAATACCAAAATGCTTCATTGGATGGATTTATTACCAAAGGGGTGATTCTATAATGAATATAGGGAATTTTTGAACTTATTTTGGTAGTTTTTGGTTGAGCTAGAGGGATCAAAGTGGTGTAAGGAAGTGACGGAGGAGGTGTCCTTTTATAATGAAGGTGAGGGATACATTTGGAATCTCTAAAAACTATTAAATAAATATAGAATTATTATATATTCAAAATGGTTCCATATTAAGTTACTCAAAATATAATATGATTATGGGTCTACACCCTCACAATATATAATTTTTAGACAAGTTAAGGTCGCATTATTACCCTTATCTTTTGAATTTAACCCTTAGTTAAACCCTTTAACTCTTACTGTAACAACATGAAATTTTACTCTTTAAGGGTTAATATAGTTACTATAAAATTTCAAAGAAACCGAAAGGGATAATTTATGAAAAACTTAACCTTATACCAATCTATTAGACTAATTTTACTTTTTTATATGTTTTATGTAATTTAATGAAATATTATTTATTGAAAAATATCAATAATGTCAATTTTAACATTATTCAATAGTTTTCTTTTAAAAAATATCATAACAGAAAGATAAGTTAAAAAACCACACTTAAGTTTTAACTAAAATGTAAAAATAATCCATAAAATTAGTGGATTAAATTCATTATATAAAATTATATTATTTTTATTATTTTATTATCATTTATTTAATTATCCATTAATGAAGAAATTACTACACCATCATCATGTCACTAAATTATTTAATTATTTATTTTTATAAATTATAAATAAATTACCAAGATATAGGAAAAAAATTATATTTCTAAATAAAATTTATATTTTAACATATCACTTATATAAAACCATATTAAAGTTTTTATAGTAATGAGAAACGTGATTATGACATATTTGTCTTTACTTTAAATAAAATGTTATAAATTTCATAATCATATGCAAGTGGCTTCCAAAGATCATTATTTCAGCAAAAATATTATTTCTGTCGAGAAAAAATCATTAAATTAATTTACTAAAAATCTTCCGGTAGTTTTATATTTATTATAATATTATTTTTGCCTTTAATTACCAAATTCACCCTTAACTATGGTAAAAAATAATTTTCAAAGTTATTATTTTCAAAGTCAAAAAATAAAAGATATATATTTACTAAATTTTTAACTTATTATTAAAAATATTTAATCCTTTTTTCAAAATTAAAAACATATAAATTTCATAAATTAATTAAATATTATTCTTGTTGATGGAATGAGAAAACATGTTTTTAAAATAAAAATGTTCAAACATTCACAAAGTTTTTATATCCAATTTTAATGTGAAATTGATTTCAATTACCTAAATTGGATTAAATTATAAACACATGATATAATTATACTTTAAAATATAAAAAAACCTAATTCAACTATATAAATAAACTAGACGAAAATACAGTTTGAACTAAAATAAATTATTTTTCACTATTCATCAAAAAATGAAACTTCTCAGAAAAATAAAAAAATATCATCTATAGTAGATTTTTATAGTATGTTACAAAATAAGAACTTTATTTTTTTAAAAAAATAATATTAAAGTTCCAAAAATTGTATTTAAAATAGGTTTGACATTAAAAGGTGATAAAACTGCCTTTAGACAAATATAGGTTTTTAATGCATAAAATTGGATTAGTTTTTATATTACGCTTATAAAATAATCTGGATTAATTTGAAAACATTTTATTAAATATATAATGAATAAATTTTTTAATTTGGTTAATATTATTCATTTTATCCAACTTAACGACTACTGTTAAAATAAAAAAATTTAATTGTATATCACGGTTCGTTTAAGCCCGGTGTTGCGTGCAATGTAAGATATAGAATAAATTAAATTTATTTAAAATTTGAAAATTTATAAAATATTTGGTTATTATAGGATTTTTGGGTTTTTATCATCTAAAACCCTATATTAGTCATCATCTACTTCCCTATGAATTGATCTCATTGTTTATGTTGTCTCACACTGCACAGTCATCCTTAATAGATGGTGGTGGTGTTTATACTGGTATCACTAGTTTTTGAAGGTTCCTTCCTTGATCTATAAAAATTATTCAATTATCAATATATGATCAAGAAATATCTATAAATTTTGGAATTTTTCTTCACCTCAAGAACACTATGATTTTCAGTCATGTTGTCTCATTAATCTTTTAGAATCTAAACACTAAGGATGGGCAGTGGTACTAGCATCAGCTCTTAATCTTCACTATTGCCTTCTTTGATTTTATAGTATCATAGGAATACCATTATTATTTTTTTAATTCATAGGTTTTATCCTATATGTTTTATAATTTTCCTTCTTCTTTGACTAAAATTATTTCTTATCATAGTTTCATTGTCGAAGAGTTCCCTTTTTTGATAGGTGGTGGGTACCCTCTTCCATGTTCCTTGAATTGGGTTTTTCCTCTCAAATTCTCTCATTTTTTTATTTTCTTATAAAATAAATATTCAGTAAATAATATTTTGAATATTATTTCTATATTTTATATATGGAAACAACATGATTTATGTTCAAATATTATCATATTTGAACTCATTCAAAACATATTCAAATTGAGTCATGGTCTTCTTTTAAAATATTTTTAAAAATTATTTTTTAATCCTAAACGTGATATTAAAATATCATGATATGATTATCCAAAAAAATATTATGTTTATATTCTTTTGAAAACCTCCTCCACTTGTGAATAAGTATATGCATTATGGCTTAGAATGGGATATGGAACAGTAGCATTAGGTGTGGAATTTATCTCATAACTATATAATAAATAACCTTTATCCTAACTCATTATCTCTACTTGTATCATGATATGTTTTGATTATTATGATATTTGAATTCTTATAGAATAGGTAAGTGACATTATCTGAATTACTATCCATTTATTCATAATTTTATATTTTGGAAGTCTGCATTTAATTTTTATATTCCACATATTTTTCACTCTAAATATTTATTATTATTCTAAAAAGTTTTATTTTTAATGTGTAAATGATGGTTTAAAAATCTTGTATTTTACTATTCTGAATTCCCCTTATTAACATTATAAACACAAATTTAACCCTTTAAAAGTCTCTAGGTATTTTTCATAAGTCCATAATTACTTTTAGGAAGTTTCATCACGCTTATCAAAAGACTTTTATGAATATTTTAAGGTCTATAAAGTCTTTTCTAAAGTCCTAATTGACATTTAAAAAATTTACCTTTCAAAAGAATAGGGGTCAATTTTTTGATCAGATCAAAGTTTTTTATATTTCACTTTAAATAGACGTAGAAATTATTTGATTCAAAATTGGTCATTCTCAAACACTTTAAACTAACCTCAAATATTATCCAAAGGATTTTACATCAATAGATGAATCATCTTCACTTCAGATATATTTTTTTCATTAATATATTTCTTCAATCTAGAATTTTGATAGCTTTATTCAAACACCTTCAACCTTGTTGTAGATAGTTGATCAAACATAAAAAATTGTCATTTATTTTATGAAAAATTCATTAATAATGACATGTATGTGGTACTAAATAAATCTATCTAGCCAAGGTTTTCAAGTAGTATCCTTATCTACTACCTTCCTTTGGAATACAAAGTCGTGAATTATTAAGTTTCCTATTTGGAAACAACTTCACCATTTCTTCTCACACACTATAACACATATTTAAATTATTTTCATTTATAAAAAATAAAATTTAGGAATGGGATTTTCAAGTACCATTGATTCTTTTCTAGAGTCCATTATTAGGTTAAATTTGTGGATTTGAGGTTTTATAATTGTTTTAATTCTATAAAGTCATATGAGGTCACACTTGTTTGATATGTGAATAAGGATAAAGTTTATTAAACATTGAGAACTACCCCAAAAGTGGTTTATAGGATATAAAAAATAATTTGTGGATTTTTTTCATAGGTTATTATATTTGATGTGTCATAAAGTGAAAATGTTTGATAACATTTCAAAAATAATTTTTGAAAGATATATAAAAAATAATTTTGAATATAGTTTCCCAAGTTATTTTATGTTTTTTTATGTAAGGTGAAAATGTTCTAAGTCTATAAGTATTTAGTGTAAGTATGATATTGGTGGAAATGTTCACTAACATAGAAGACTGAAACTTAGTGGTTTAGTCCATGATGATGTCTATCCTTATGTGCACCATGAAAAAATGTAAGCCATTATACTATAGTGGATCATGCATAACATTATTATATAATGTGATAATGTTTTATAATTGATTTTAATCATCTCCAATGTATATCATACTTGGTTATTCATCATATATGGTGAATTTGAGGAATTGTAATGTCTTTTGTGATCACTTAAATGTTAACAAATAATTGTGGGGACCATACCAAACATTTACAAGGAGTTGAAATTTTAGAGTATTTTTTTCTGTAATTCTCAAATTAATACAGGTCGTACGTTTGAGTTATTGGATTCCTTATGTTTTTATCTTCATAAAAGGTAGTGTGATAATTATAACTCCTCCAAGCTAAGATTATTTATCTCTAAATTTTATTTATCCTTTATCCAATGGTTCTAGAAATAAATTGACATAGATAGATCCTTCCTAGACATTAGAATATTCCCAAAACACTACTATAAAAATGTGCTTTATCAGCGCTAAAATGGCATTTATCAGCACTGAAAAAGATATGTAAATCTTAACGCTGATAAAGGGGGGTCCCCTTTATCAGTGCTTTATTAGAACTGATAAAGGGATAATTTATCAGTGCTAAAAAAGTGTTGATAAAATTCACATTTATCAACACTCAAAAAGCACAGATAAAGGATCAGTTTATCAGTGCTAAAAGAGAACTGATAAAGGCTTCCTTTATTAGTGCTTTTTTAGCACCGAAAAATGTGGATTTTATCAGTTATTTTTTAGAGCTGATAAAGGCTTCTCTTATCAGTGCTAAAAAAGTGCTGATAAATGACTTGTCTGCTGTAAAACAAATCTGCAGTAGCACACCCAAACAACACCTGCAAAAAATTCAGCATCTCAATAAGTATACCTATAAAAAAGTAACAAATAAATCATAATATAATTACCCCAAGTATACCCATACACCATTAACACATAATTAATAATTTAACTAAATACATAACGAATTCTACTCAGAATTCAAGGGGTTAGGGGGCTATTCAGAGGTTTGGGGTGGCTGTCCAAGGGGTTAGGTCGTATCCGTGGGGATGGGGGTGTCTGGGGGGAAAGGGGAGTCCAGGGTGGGTGGGGTGGTCTAGGAGGTTGGGGGGATGTCCAAGGATGGTGGTGGTGTCCAGGGGGTGGGGTGTCTAGGTGGTGGGGTGGTTTCTAAGAGGGGGGTGTCCAGGTGGGGGGGGCTGTCCATAGGGGTGTCCAAGGGGTGGGCTGGTGTCCAGGGTGTCAGGGGGGGCTTTCCAGGGGGTGGGGTTGTCCGGGGGTGGGGGTGGTCCGGGGGGTTGGTGGGGTTGTCCAGGGGGGTGGGGTGTCCAGGGGGGTGGGGTGTCCAGGGGGTGGGGTGTCCAGGGGGTGGGGGTGGTCCAAGGGGTTAGTGGGGTTGTCCAAGGGGGTTGGGGTGGTGTCCAGGGGGGTGTCTAGGTGGGGGGTATACAGGTGGGGGCTGTCTATGGGGTGTCCATGTGGGGGGGATAGTGTCCAGGGTGTCGGGTGGCTTTATAGGGGGTGGCGGTGTCCGGGGGATGGTCCATGGGGTTGGTGGGGCTGTCCAAGGGGGTGGGATGGTGTCTGGGAGGGTGGGGGTGGTTTTCCATGGGTGGGGGTGTCCAGGGGGTTAGGGGTATCCAGGTGGTGGGGTGGTGTCAAGGAGGGGTGGGGGTGCCGTCCAGGGGGGTGGTGTTTGTCCAGGGGGTGGGGGTGTCCGGGGGGGTTTTCTGAGGTGGGGGATGACTTTTACAAATCACAAAGGATCCTTGGATCATTCTCCTAAAGGATCAAGACAATCCAAATGCATTTGTTTGGATTTCCGTAAGTCAGTTGTTGTTTTCACTTAAAATTGTGTCCATTTTAAACAAAAGAGAGACACTTTGAGTGGTACCGGACACACCGTGCCTCAAATTGAGGCAGGTATGACTCATACATGTCAACAAGGACTCGTGGATCATTCTCCTAAAGGATCAATACAATCCAAATGTGTATGGTTGGATTTTCGTAGGTCAGTTGTTGTTTTCACTTAAAAATCTGTCCATTTTAAACAAAAGAGAGACCCTTTGAGTGGTAGCAGCCAAACCATGCCTTGGATAGAGGAGGGGATGACTCTTAAACATTAAAAAGGACCCGTGGATCGTTCTCCTAAAGTATCAATACAATCCAAATGTGTTTGGTCGAATTTATGTAGGTCAGTTGTTGTTTTCACTTAAAATTGTGTCCGTTTTAAACAAAAGAGAGGCCCTTTGAGTGATACTGGCTACATCGTGCCTCGGATTGAGTCGGGGATGACTCATACACATAAAAAAGGACCAGTGTATCGTTATCCTAAAGGATCAAGACAATACAAATGTGTATGGTTGGGTTTTCATAGGTTATTTGTTGTTTTCACTTAAAATTGTGTCCATTTCAAACAAAAGAGAGACCCTTTGAGTGATATCGGCCACACGGTGTATTGGATTGATGAGGGGATGAATTTTACATGTTAAAAAGTACCCTTTGATCATTATCCTAAAGGATAAAGACAATCTGAACTCGTTTGGTTGGATTTACGTATGTTAGTTGTTGTTTTCACTTAAACATTTGTCCATTTTAAACAAAAGAGAGACCCTTTGAGTGGTGTCGGCCACACCATGCCTTGGATTGAGGCGGGAATGAATCTTACACATCCCCAATGCACTCGTCAATCGTTATCATAAGGAATCAAGACAATATGAATGTGTTTGGTCAGATTTCTATAGGTCAGATGTAGTTTTTACTTAAAATTGTGTCCATTTTAAACAAAAGAGAGACCCTTTGAGTGATACTGGCCACACTACTCCTTAGATTGAGGTGGGGATAAGTCATACATGTCAAAATGGACTCATGGATTATTCTCCTAAATGATAAATACAATCCAAATGTGTTTGGTCAGATTTCTGTAGGTCAGTTATTATTTTCACTTAAAATTGTGTCCATTTTAAACAAAAGAGAGACCCTTTTAGTGAGACCGGGCACACCATGCCTTGGATTTTGGCAGGGATGAATCATACACGTCACAAAGGACTCGTGGATTATTATCCTAAAGGATCAAGACAATCCGAATGCATTTGGTCAGATTTTCGTAGGTTAGTTGTTGTTTTCACTTAAAATAGAGTCCATTTTAAACAAAAGAGAGACACTTTGAGTGATACTGGCCACACCGTGCCTCGTATTGAGGTGGGGATAACTCATATATGTCAAAAAAATCCCATCGATCAGTCTACTAAAAGATTAATACAATCTTAATGTGTTTGTTCAGATTTCCGTAGGTCAGTTGTTATTTTCACTTAAAATTGTGTCCATTTTAAACAAAAGAGATACCCTTTGAGTTGTACCAGTAACACAATGCCTTGGATTGAGGAAGGGATTACTCATACACATCACAAAATATGCTTGGATCGTTCTCATAAAGGATCAAAACAATCTGAATTTGTTTGGTTAGATTTCTGTTGGTTAGTTGTTGTTTTCACTTAAAATTGTGTCCATTTTAAACAAAAGAGAGACCCTTTGAGTGGTACCAGCAACACCGTGCTACTAACTGAGGCATGGATGACTCTTACATGTCAAAAAGGATCCATGTATAATTCTATTAAAGGATAAAATAAATCTGAATGTTTTTTATTGGATTTCTATATGTCACTTGTTGTTTTCACTTAAAAATCTGTCCATTTTAAACAAATGAGAGACCCTTTGAGTGGTACCAGCCACACCGTGCCTCTGATTGAGACAGATATGTCTCGTACACATCATAAAGGAGTCTTGGATAATTCTACTAAAGGATCAATACAATTGGAATGCGTTTGGTTGGATTTTTGTTGGTTAGTTTTTGTTTTCACTTAACAATTTGTCCATTTTAAACAAAAGAGAGACCCTTTGAGTGGTGCTGGCCACACCGTGCCTCTGATTGAGGCCGGAATGACTGATACACATCCCCAACTCACCCTTAGATATTTTATTAATGGATAAACACAATATGAATGTTTTTGGTCGGATTTCCATAGGTCATTTTTTGTTTTCACTTAAAATTGTGTCCATTTTAAACAAAAGAGAGACACTTTGAGTGGTACTAGACACATCATGCCTCAGAATGAGGCGGGGATGAATTTTACACATCAAAAAGAACCCTTTTATTTCTATCATAAAGGATCAATACAATCCAAATTCATTTTGTTGGATTTTCATAGGTTAGTTGTTGATTTCAATTATAAATCTGTCCATTTAAAACCAAAGAGAGACCCTTTGAGTGGTATAAGCTACACCGTGCCTCGGATTGAGGTAGGAATGACTCTTAAACATCAAAAAGGACCCTTGCATAGTTTTCATAAAGGATCAATACAATCTGAATGTGATTGGTTGGATTTCAGTAGGTCAGTTGTTGTTTTCACATAAAAATCTGTCCATTTTAAACAAAAGAGAGACCCTTTGAGTGGTGTCGGCCACATCGTGCCTCATATTGAGGATTGGATGACTCTTACATGTCCCCAATTCACCCTTGGATCGTTATATTAAAGGATAAACACAATCTGAATGTGTTTGGTTGGATTTCTGTAGGTCATTTGTTGTTTTCACATAAAATTGTGTCCATTTTAATCAAAAGAGAAACCCTTTGAGTGGTACTGGCCACACCGTGTCTCGGATTGAGGTAGGGTTGACTCATACACATCCACAATGCACCCATTGATCATTATCTTAAAATATAAACACAATATGAATGTTTTCGGTTGGATTTCTGTACGTCAGTTGTTGTTTTCACTTAAAAATGTGTCCATTTTAAACAAAAGAGAGACCCTTTGAGTGCTACCAGCCACACTGTTCCTCAGATTGATGTAAGTATGACTTTAACACATCTCAAAGTACCTATGTATCATTATCCTAAAGTATCAAGACAATCCGAATGTGTTTGGTCTGATTTCCGTAGGTCATTTGTTGTTTTCAGTTAAAATTGTGTCCATTTTAAGCAAAATAGAGACACATTGTGTGGTACCAGCAACATTGTGCCACAGATTGAGGCAGGGTTTACTTTTACATGTCACAAAAGACTCTTGGATCATTCTCCTAAAGGATAAATACAATCCTAATGCTTTTGGTTGTATTTATGTAGGTCAGTTGTTGTTTTCACTTAAAATTGTGTCTATTTTAAACAAAAGAGGTTCTTTGAGTAGTACCGGCCACACCATGCCTCATATTGAGGTGGGGATGACTCTTATGCATCACAAAGTACTTGTGGATCATTCCCATAAAGGATAAACACAATCCAAATGCTTTTTCTCTGATTTATGTAGGTCATTTGTTGTTTTCACTTAAAATTGTGTCCATTTTCAGCAAACGAGAGACCCTTTGAGTGGTACAGGCCACACTGTACCTCTGATAGAGGCGGGGATGACTCTTACACCTCAAAAAGGACTCTTGGATCATTATCATAAAGGATAAACATAATATGAATCCATTTGGTAAGGTTTCTGTAGGTCAGTTGTAGTTTTCACTTAAAAATCTGTCCATTTTAACCAAAAGAGAGACCCTTTGAGTGATACCGGCCACACCGTGCCTCAGATTAAGGTGGTCATGATGCATACACGTCAAAAAGGACCTTTGGATCATTCTCTTAAAGGATATAAACAATATGAATGCATTGGGTCAGATTTTTGTAGGTCAGTTGTTGTTTTCACTGAAAAATCTGTCCATTTAAAAAAAAGACCCTTTGAGTGGTACCGGACACACCATTTCTCGGATTGAAGTGGGGATGACTCGTACATGTCAAAAAGGACCCGTGGATCATTCTCCTAAATTATCAATACAATCCGAATGTGTTTGGTCATATTTCTATAGGTCAGTTGTTGTTTTCACTTAAAAATCTATCCATTTTAAAATATAGAGAGACCCTTTGAGTGGTGTCGGCCACACTGTTCCTTGGATTGAGGTAGGGATGACTCTTACACATCCCAATGCACCCATGGATCATTATCTTAATGTATGAACACAATCAGAATGTATTTGGTCAGATTTCCATAGGTCAGTGGTTGTTTTCACTTAAAAATATGTCCATTTTAAACAAAAGAGATACCCTTTGAGTGGTATCGGCTACACCGTGCCTCGGATTGAGGTGGGAATGACTCTTTAACATCACAAATGACCCTTGGATTGTTCTCCTAATGGATCAACACAATAAAAATTCATTTGGTCGGATTTCGGTAGGTCATTTGTTGTTTTCACTTAAAAATCTGTCCATTTTAAACAAAAGAGAGACCCTTTGAGTAGTGTCGGCCACACTGTGCCTTGGATTGAGGCGGAGATGACTCATACACATCCCCAAATCACCCGTGGATTGTTCTCTTAAAGTATTAACACAATATGAATGTTTTTTGTTGGATTTCTATTGGTCAGTTGTTGTTTTCACTTAAAATTGTGTCCATTTTAAACAAAAGAGAGACCCTTTGAGTAGTAACTACCACACTGTGTCTCATATTAAAGAGGGGTTGACTCTTACACGTCTTCAACGCTCCCATAGAAGGTTATCTTAAATGATAAACACAATCTGAATGCGTTCAGCCGGATTTCCATATGTTATTTGTTGTTTTCACTTAAAAATATCTACATTTTAAACAAAAGAGATACCCTTGGAGGGGTTCATCATTATTGCATGTTGTTGGTGCATATCATCTGTTAAAATGGGAAATTTAATCATTGGAGAATGGATGTTTTATTTAATAAAAATTAAAATTTTCCTACGAACATTTACATACAACAATGTGTCATCTTTTGATCCCCTTAACCCCTCCCAAAAATGACTGCCAAATGTACACGTCCCCAAGTCAGATCTTCATGGAATTTGTGTACAATATTCCATCAAGTATATGGCCCACTCGTTTCTGAACACATATATATCATCTTGTGAGTATGAGGATTTTCGTCAGTCATAGTAGTACTGCAAAATATAAAAACAAATAATAAATAAATAAATTAAACGAACTAGTAGTTGTTTTTAAAAATACCTCTTTAGGGATGCTAGTTTGTTGAGGAAAAATGATATCTTTCATAAATTTACAAACATAATAACCTAAATCATTATCGTTTTTTTTTTGGACACTATAAAAAAATTTATCATTAGGAGAATAAGTAACTTCTGTTGAGATGTGTTTGGACAGTGAAATTTTATTATATATACCCTAATATTTGTCCAGACGTAGTACTTGCTTTCCTCCTTATGCTTAGCCCCTGTCCTCATTCCTTATTTTAGACGATAATGACACACCGCCCTATCATAATATAATCCTCAGTAAAAGATAAAATAAATTATATTGCTAGATATTTAGATGTAAAACGTATGATGTAGTGTCTTACAGATTCACAAACTTTATCATGTGTGGTCGGTTTGATGGATATACTTTCTTTGAATCCAGAAAATAAATATTTGGAGTATCCAATTTCACCTCAATTATCATCTAATGTTTCCTAAAAACACAAAAAGGAATAATTAATAAAATAAGTGAAAATATAATTGATATGATTTAATCGTAGAGTTTTACCCTGCATGGTTGGTATTATGAAGAGTCTTTCATCGGTAATCTTGCTTCCAAATGTTCTCCGCAAGCCGTTCACTATTTCATTCTTTTTTATGGCTCTAATTTCTTTAGATGTGATGATGTGGTATGAGGACTAACAAGCCAAAATTTGGGCTCATGGGAAAATTACCTCAATTGTTTTTCATATATACATTTGTCAACGATATAAAATGCATTTATTCATAATTTTCACATTAGATCAGATTTTAGAAAATCAATTCCTGAAAACATAACTCATATATATATTTACAACCGTGATGCCTCGCCAACCGATTTCAAGTATCTAATTTACATTTTCAGTAGCAACAAAATCTTGACTTTCCTCTTCCTATATATTCTTTTCGAAAACCACTATATGACTACTATGAACTCTTAGCTTCGTATCCACATGAGTCTTCAATTCAAGTAAATGTGGATAGAGAACGGGTGGTGTTATTGTGGTTTTAGTAGGTCCTTGTGATCGGTTGGTCGATCCTTTAGATGGGTTTTTCTGACATTTGTCACCTCCTTCCCTTTCTCCATCTATAATAACATTCACTGGTTCAGACCATTTTTTCAGTAATTGTTAAATTATTTTCTTGAAAAAAATAAATAAATACCTCTTTGGTCGCATGTACTCTTACAAGTTGTGAGGTCCATGAAATGAATGTCCCAATAGCCTTTTCAACCATAGGAATATCATCGTCATCAAGTGGGATAGGTAGCTCTGCATTTTTCTCATGAGCTATATTAATCGTCACTTTCAGATGATCTTTCGGAAGTGGTCTATTATGCAGCATGTCATCTAGGATGTTGAACATTGTAGCCCTTGCTACAAGGTGATAGGTGGGTATTGACAGATATAAATCACAATCATTATCACCCTGCAGAAGATCAATACAGGAAAAGTATCAGTGTTTGTTTGATTCACATTTCATGGGAAAAATTATTAGAATATTGATTACCATGGCTAAGACATCTCTTTTTGTGGAATGGCTCACCTCAAAGCTAGTAGGGGTTGGGGCAGGATCTTCACTCGCTGTTTGTTCCTGAGTTGTGTCTTCTCCTTTCTTCCCACCCATAAAAGTTGCTATCAACTCTCCCTGCCATTGCAATCATTCTTCAAGGGATGCTAGGTTTTCACTCATTTGTTTCAATGTTTCATCTATATCATCCTTTTTTCTCATTTGTTTCAATGTTTCATCTCTATCATCTATTTTTTTTCTTCTCAAAATATACTCAGAGTGTCACCCCAAACCCAGACCCTCTGACACAAATGTATTTTTCTAGCAGCTTCAAAGCCGTCGATAATAGGTATGCATCTGCTACATGAGTACCTAATTCATGTGACTGTCAGATATAGGAAAATAACGAATTATTTTTATGTAATAGAAATTTAAAACAAATATTTTTATCACCATCTCATACTTACGCAAATTTCCCACGCTTTTTGTGTGTCCTCATCTACTAGCTTCACTTACTTATTCACACGTGCCTCCTTCCAAAGCACATGACATGGGATGGAAGTGTCTTTGGTTTTAGACTCATCAATCTGCATATAAACGTAGAGAGATAATTATGATGTTTTTTATTTGAACCTAACAATATTACTGTAAGTTTAAAATACGTAGAATTTTATTTTCTAGTGATGCGTACCGCATCCTTTCTTTACGATAGGGGTATGTTGGTTTTGATGCATGTTCTTTATTTTCATTACGAAGTTGCTGTTTCATAAATGAAATATTGACAATCAAAGTGATGAATACACATATCCTCAAACAACGTATTTTCACCCACAATGTACCTGAAACTTCTCATCCCCACGCTGGCGAATAAATGCATCCCATGATTCTTGGGATATCAGGTGATCGTAGATAATGGGTGGGTGCGGGTTTATTTTACCTTTGGAATATTTCAAGTGACATCTTGTTAAAATAGTGCCAAAACCTCGATGAATATTTTCTACATACCTTAGAACATAATCCTTGTGTGAATCATCTACTATAAATGTACTCTGCAAGAGAGTGAGAAGAGTAAGACATTATTTCATTATTTTATTTACTAGTAAATTATAGAAATAAATTCATAATGTTACCATAATTTCTTCCTAGATCACAGCCTTCAGCCCGGACACAACATGGTGTCATGAATCTATGTCAATTGGCATGTGTTGCCGAGTGAAAAAAAACCAATGTAACTACTAAAAATAGCATTGTTGGGATTCACATGTTGGCCTCGTGCATTCTATCCATCATCAAATTTGATGCCTTTTCTTTTCACCTTAAGAACATTGGCTAACACCATCAAACTATTACGTACCTATGTTTTCTGCGATGTCGGTCCTTCATTTCAGACCATTTCATCGATATCGACATCATCTATATGTTCATCTGAAATGGTAGCAGTGACATGTGTTGATGGTTGTTGGACCTCAACACTAGGAGCAGAAGGAGCCGCATTAGTACGAACAGTAGTAGCCACTGCAGGAGCTGTAGGAGCCACAGCATGAGCAATAACAGCCGCAGTAAGAGCAACAATAGTCATAGAAGGACCAGCAGGAGGAGTAGCAGCAGCAGCAGCAACCGCAGCAGCAGTAGCTTGAGAGACTTGTTCTGCCTCAAGGTTAGGAGCACCATAATGTGCAAAAGTCATTATCTTCAAAAGTGGTTTAACAGTTAATTTAGATTACATAAATTCAGTAATGATAAAATAATAACATGAGATACAAGATCTATATTACAAACAAAATATAACCTATTTATTAGACTCTATTTTTTTCCAAGGTTGAAGGGATTTGAAACCTCTATCAATTATCCAAACCCCTTCATTGTGGTATCCTCTAACATACAAAACACCATCTACATTGGGACCACTCTGAAATGATTATGACGTACCACTGAAAGGATCATCCTCAACTGAATTTTCATCGGAACCTTCAGTAGTTTTTTACGATAACAGAACAATCGACCCCTTTGGTTTTACGGGATCTAGAACATAAAAAACGTGTACCTCTTGTGATGCCATTATAAACTATTAGCCTTTGTACCATTATTTACTAAAATCATCTTTCATAAATCCACATTAAACTATTTTAACACCACTGTTGTTATCAACCCATTTGCATTGAAAAATCGGTAATTGGTAGTTCGTATAATCCAACTCCCATATTAGTTTGATAATGGAAAATTATGACATATTTGCATAAATTAGATTTCTATCCTTATTACCAGAAACATGCATCACTTCAGCCACAAGTGTAACACCACTATTTTACATGGTACTATATTCATCATGTTCATCTGTATAGAATGTATAACCATTAATTACCTAACCACTATAAGATAATACATACACACATGTTCCAACAGTCAGCCATCGAAGCCGTTCAAAAATTGAATTCGTATTTTCATCCAACTTCTTCAAAATATGGTCCAGAAACCATCTTATAAACTGGTGATAATATGTATTTGATAACCATTTTTCATCCCTTGATGGATTCAACTGCCTAAGAATTTCTTTGTGAGTTTCAATATATGGAGAAACCTCCCAAATGTTATGAAAAACATAAAGGTGGGATTGCTCGTGATCTGTAATACTGATTGTCACAACATCTCTTCCAAAAATTCCCTCACCCTCTAGAGTAAGTAGTCTAGAATAACAAAAACGTAAACATGGATAAAGGATTTGAGAAGGATCCTTTGTGTGATCCTTTACAAACTTGATGAACTCTTTCACTTCTTTCTCGTACTCTATTTTCAAACGATTAGCATCCATCCAATATTTATTCACCTTCATCCTATTGGAATCTCTAATATTAGTATTTATGGTTCAAGTAAACAAAAAAAGACATTCAAATACTGTAGAAGAGAACCAATTACTTATAAAAATATAGATTAATAGAGCCTAACCATTTCCAATAAAGATTTGGAAATCAACAGAACCAGGATAGAACCCCCGTCAAAATCAACACAGTTTCCGAACACAAAGGGGTTTGCGGGTATAATCACTTGTGTCATAGATGGTAAAACTCACACGACATCATCCTCTATGGCTCATCCTCCTCTATCGGGTCATCCCTTCTATGGTCAACTAGTCCATCCTTTTATACCCCACTAACCTAAAATACATATGGATGAAAACCAGTATCCAACTCTATAATTAAAGAAAGGATTCTCATAATCTCTACAATATGGAATTCATTAAATATAATTACTTTAGATTCATTATAGTTTCCTCAAATCACCCTAGTCCAAACACAAGAATAATCAAGAATGATACATCTACCACTCCTAGGTCTCTACCCTACATTCAATATCATCATGCCTAAATACCCATATATCCACACATACACATGTCAAAAACACATAAAAAACAATATCCACATTAGAACCAAAGTACCCATATGGATTTCAATCAGGTTAATTGACTCAAGTGGTGGTGTGTAAGAAATAATAAGAAAATATAATAAGTATATAGTCACACATAAATCTAAAACTGGTGTTAATAATCCAATAAACCCAAGGTATCATTCCATCTATCAGAATACTCTGAAGGAACCCAAATGTGACAGTAGTCCCAGGTGGTGAAGGTTCCTGTGGAAAAAGGGGCGAACACACACCTATCGGAGTTCAAGGTCAGGTCACTAATGTTGAATGTGGCTTGATAATCCTACAAAGGTTCATTCCATATGTCACAAACCATGTCCTGGTACCCTGGGATGTTAACCCACTGATGGTGGAAGTGAAACCATTATTGATGATAATGCCAAGAATAAATGGAAACCAAGAGGGGAGTGGTTCTAAATACCTAGAGCAAGATAAAAAAACATGGTATTTGAGAATTGGTTAGTGGCTTTCATGTTAGATAGACACCTATCCAATAGAATCCACAAGAGGTGATGGCCCTTACAGTTGTTTCACCAGGTGAAACTGTCACCTGAGAAGCTGAGATCAATGAGTCCCTTCCCAGCCATGAACTGAACAAACTCCATGATGGCCTTCCTCTGGAATGGGCTTCTACCTTTCCTTTTTTTTGGGTTGGAAATGACATTAAATTAACCCCCAACAAATAATGGATGGTGGATGGGATCGAAGGTATTTTTTCACTCCATAGAGATTCCCTTTGAAGAGGGTCATAGCTTCCAAAAACATAATCCATAAGGTAGGAGGTGTCACCATTGGACACCTTGGTAGTGATGAATTTATTGAAATCTTGAACAGTTTCAACAATATATTTATTGTGCCAAAATACCCATTTGAGTCTGTTGGAGGGGTCAGAGTGTAGAAATCCATGAAACTAAATCTTCCATGATAATTCTATGATTATTATATGGTTTTTTTGTTATTTGACAACAACAAAAATAACATTAGAATTTTTGATTTCTATGGTGAGGAAGTCCGATTTTACATGGGCACTATGACCATGAGCATTACATATGAAGATAATGATGATGGGTAGGACATGGCTCTGGAATTGGATCTAGAGCTAGTAGCCTTAATGAAGTGGGAGGATGGTCTCTCATTGAGGTCCCTTGGTTTTGAACATGTCCATGATCCCTTCTGGTAGGTAAGCTTCATATGAGGGGGAGATGATGATCCAAAGGGGTAGGGGTAGGATGGGTAATGAAACTTGGGGACTGGTGAGGGAGTTCTCTCTTGATCCATAAGTATTTGGAGCTGGATGACAGGCCCAAAGCCAAGGGAGACAGAACAAACACTGCTAGGAAGGGGCCAGGACACTTCAGAGAAGCAGTCAGTAACCTCAGCGAGGGAGAAGCATAGATATGGAGGTAGAGGTGGAAATTCTAGAAAGATTAATTGTCTGGGCATCCTTCCATACAAGTGCACTACCAGGAAAATTCACTTAGATAGCATGAAGGAAAGAAGGGGGGGACCCCTCGAAGAAAATAGGGTTCAAGCATTGGATGACCTACAAATGCATCAGAACCGAGTGGTGTTTTCCTTAAAGAAAAAGGTTGTCCTTCATTCCTTACTTTGCGGTGACATGGTGTTGGATCTAAGGGAATCGATGATACCTAGGAGGAATCTAGTGAAACTGTAATCCAAGTGGGAAGGACCTTAAATTTTTCATAAACTTCACTATGATAGTGTAAACTCATTGATCGCCATTTATGATGAGCATATCAATCTTTCCACTAATACTAAGTTTCTCAAGAGATATTTCACATGAATAAACCATCCCTTTAGTCTGAGATATATGGATTTGAACTAAAAATCCAACATCCTAGTTATATGCTGTTAAATTATATGGTAATGTATGTAGTGAATGATGTGAAACTATAGGCTTACCATGTGTGATAAACACAAGATTCCTCATATGATAAATATAGGATGATTTATGTTATAACTATGTGTGTATTTATTCAAAACCACAATAGGATATTTAATGATGTGTGGACCCTTTTTCTTTAGCCCGAGTAACAAATCCATCCCCTATGTTACATGCATATGATGCCTCCTATGAAAAATAAGAAACACCCTATACATTAATAATATTATTCATAATGTGAAAATTATGTGATGATTCCAAAAAAACACCATTGGTCTCCACATTTGGTGCAAGCCCCAATTGTATTGTTCCCACTATTGGGTTAAAAATATAAAATATATATATCTAGAAATTACGACCCCACTCTTAAGGGGTATAAATTCTAATAAAATTCCCATAGAATATTCATAGCTTGTGATTCCCACAGGTCCAGATATGAGGAAGATAGAATGGTAAGATCAGTTGACTGGTTTCATGTTCAAAATCCTCAAAACATGATGTTAAAATGTAGCCTTATCCAGTTTCATGTACACAATATTCCTCGGAAGATAAATATGATAGGACATTTAGTCCAATCTATATGAATTTAAACTATAATGCTTGAAATCCTAGTTTCTTTACGTGAAATTGTGTGAAATCTTTGTCAAATCTATTCAACCTTAGACTACAAATACTTTATAATAATCATAATACATTCAAATGCATGTCCAAATTCCTTTCCACATGATGTTAACATAAATGTTTCATGTCCCCATTGCATGATGCAAAACTATGTAATGCCTTTATCCCCCACTCGATAGAGAAACCCCTCTTGGTGTTGGTCTCCAACCACACTTATTTTCATAACTACATATGAATTTATTACCAATAATAGGAGATATGCATGGATTCTTTAAAGTAATATCTCAAGTCCAACCAGTCCATTGATCATTTTTAAGGTTGTTACCCTTTAGGATCATGTCCAACACCTTCTAAATGGTTCCCATATTCAGTGTATTCAAACACATGATGGGATAACTATATATTGTTCAAATCAACCATGAGAAAATACTCATCTCCTGAGTTTCACTAAATTTGGATCCTCATCATCCTATTGCATCTGAATGGGATCCCTGTGGTAATGGTGTATGGCCTAAATAGGCTCACATCCCACCTAAGTAAAATCCCTGATAGACCCCAGACAATAGATGGTGATTCCCCTATTTCAAACATAGTGATGGAACATAGAAAAAATAGGATCTCCTACTACCTTAGCACACATATTGGAAGGGAAATATTTTGCAGAATGGTTTTGCAACTAGTGTTTCGAACATGTTCAATGGTCATCCTCAATCCATCTACCTATACTCTTCAATACAGACCATCAAGGACATGATTTACTTCTCTATACTCTTTACCCACACAAGTATAACTATAAAACCATTGGTATTACACTTTCATGACCCATACACATTGATGAGATATATTAAATCCTTGGGATTAAATTACCATTGTTTCTAGAAGAGTATGTGTAATAGGGGACAAAAAAACTTTGCACACCTAGTCTAGCAACGTGAAGATCAAGGGAAGTGGAGGTCCAGCAACGCGAAGATCGAGGGCGGAGGAGGTCTGGAAACGTTAATATAGGGGGCGGCAGAGGTCCGGCAATGCAAAGATCGGGGGCAGCGGAGGGGAGTTGCAGGGTTTCAGTACCGCGAGAGCTTTAGGTCGCGATAAAACGAGGACATTGTGTGACCAATTTTATAAAATATGGCACTACAGTTTTATCAGTGCTAAAAAAATTCTAATAAATCCTTCTTGTATGAGGGATAACATTTTAGCGTTGATACAGGCCTTCTTTATTAGTGCTAAAATTTTAGCGCTAATATAGGGATTCTTTATTACCACTTTTCTAACACTGATAAAGGGTGTCTTTATCAGCACTAGAAAAGTGCTGATAAAGAATCCCTATATAAGTGCTAAAATTTTATCACTAATATAGGGTTTCTTTATCATCGGTTTTTTCTTAGCGCTGATATAAGGTGACGCTTCCCTTGCCCGTTTTTATAGTAGTGAAATTATTGGATACCCTATGAGGCAAAAAACCATTGGTTTCACCTCGGTAATTTACATTAAAATCATTTGAAACAATATCGTATCAACTGGTGAAATATATGTCATTATTTTTCATTTTATTATTCATTTTAAACATATATATAGATCTTGGTTGTTTTTTTATTATTGGTATTAACTTTTGTTTTATTTAAGAAATGATTTTTCCATCTAAAATCCTTCACATATAATATTTTACTATGGAAAATGATTTTTTCTCTAGATATGTAAATTTTATATAATATGTATCAAAAAATCTAATATTCACAAAAATAAAATAATATAATTGTATAATTACATGAATTTAATGTAAATTTTCACAACATTTTATATCTATTTTTGTTCATAAAGTAATATATAGCATTTATGATTCAAAACACATTGCATAAAAGGTAATAATTTTTTTAAAATTACCATAAATCTTTTTTTAAACACACATAAAGAAATCAAATGGATTAATGGAGATATTTCAACTTGAGTCCATACACACCCTTAAAGTGGTAAATTATGGTTTGAATTTTTTTCTTAATATTTTGATCTTTCTATTGGGTTATCAAGTCTGTGAAAATATATTTGTTATTTTATTATATAAATAGATATTTATATATTGGAAAGTAAATAGTGGCATAATATTTTACTTATTTCACCACTAAGGGATTCTCCCGGAGGAATGCATTGACAATGTGTTGACATACCAGGATGTAACACTCTTAACTATGTGTGTTACAATGGTTTGAGAAAGGTGAAATTCTAATATCAGGATCAATTCCTCCTCTTTACTTTTTGATTACTACTTCAAGTGAAAGAATTACAAAATAATGAAGCACACAGGTCAATTATAGTTTATTTCAAGAAATAATACCACTAAAACTAGAAAGGGTGTTATTGCTTTTCTCCCCCACCTCCTTTTAATTCTAAGTCTTCATATTTAAAATAAGTATCACACTCTCTATTGATTTATTTCATGTTCTAAGTATTAAATAAATTTTAACACATTACTTCCTTGAAAAATATAACCATAATTATTCCCCATATTCTTATATAAAAACCCCATAAATATCATAATATATTATAGCATCAAATTTAGGTTTTGATCCTCACATTTAATTTTCTGATTTTTCCTTCCTAAATAATATAAAATTTGAATATTGAGATATAGTTTCATGGAACTCTCCATAAACAACTATAAATTTAAATATCCTATAATAGCATGATATTTTACCTCTTTATTTTCAGCACAATATCCTCGATAATAGCATGACTCTCTAGATTTTTTGAGCAGAAATATCATTCATATGTTATAATTAATAATTTCCAATTTAATTAACATTGATGATATTTATTAGATTAAATGCATGATGATGTGGGAATAGAAAACTTCAAGTCTAAGAAAAAATGAATTTTACAAACATTCCTTCGATATTCCTTCTAATTACCAAATTTTTCAAAGTAAATGTCCTTAAAATATTATAAATCATCCTTATGAAGTTCCCCTTTACCATAATAAGATCCTTACAATAATAGTGTGGCTTCCATGCCTTTACTAAAAAATAATCCATGCATTATTCCAAATGAACCCTATATAAATTTTTCTGTTGTCGAAATATGACTCTTTAATAATGGGAATGGTCCATATAGAATTTTTAATGACTCTTATAGAGTTCTAAAGATCCTTATAGAATACTCATATCCCATAGAATTATCCTTATGAATCAATGATCCTTATGTAATACATGATTAATACTTACATAGTAAAAATAACTCTTATAAAAACTCCTTTATCATGGAATTAACCTTACGAAACAACAAAATGCTATTTTTGAAGTCTTTATACTTATTCATATTTCTAACTCTTCACAAAAAATGACTCTTATAGAATTAATACATATCATATTTCATAAAAACTAGTATTCATGATTTCTTCCCATATTATTCCAAAACTCCTAAATTAATTCCAATGGAAAACCACTCCCAATTGTAAAAAAATCTGACAATATAAGCCTTGGTTCCAAAAATTACAACCTATATTTTTATTTCAATTCATTCATAGATCATTTGATTTTTATTCTTTTTGATTCATTTGAAACACATTAAATTATCATTTTTCCTCCTTCACATCATGTTTCCATTATATCTCCCCAAACAGTCGTACTCCCATTTGATTTGTACTCTTCCCTGGGCTCTGTACTCCCCTTTGATAATAAAATTTAATGGGGGTTTAAATATTTACATCCAAACTCAACCATGATTCCATAACTACTTCAAAAATTTCCTTTGATATGAAATCTATGATCTGGGTAATATACATTGTTTTTTAATCCTACATGAGCCAATGTGATTATTAGAAAACCAGAAATAATATTTAATTCATATAATTATATCTATATGATTCAAATAAATCTCTCACACTTCCTTGAGTGTTCCCCATGGATATAATCACACCCTTTCTATTTATCCAAATAGAATATACCACCTTCTATAAAGAATTACCACATAAATCATGAAATATAATGGGGATATGGGATATCATTCAATACTAGAAAAATGATCTATAACCATGATTCAAAATTGTGGGTATAACCCCCAAAACCATGGGTATAGCCTATACCCATGGTTTTGGAAACCTTGGGAAACCTTGGTATTGGTATAGGTCCATATCCTGTACCCATAGTTTTTCAAACCATTGTAACAGATTTTTCCACCGTGTCACTACTTTTTTTCCACCATGTCACATCCTTTTACCCATAGTTTTAAAACCATGGGTCTCAATATATTGAAAATGTGAGACGATGAGTATTGATCTTGTGACCTATAATTATTTAACACAGCATCTCACCACCTCACCTTATTACATTTATTACATATATAGATCCATTTACCAATATATATTATGATTTTTCATCCATTTTAGAAAAAAAAACATGTAATGGGTTTGGAACCCATGACATTTAATTTATACTTCCAATGCTTAACCAACCCAAAAAACTCAATTACACACACACACATATATATATAGTGTAATATATTAATATATCTCCTTTTATTAGAAAAAAATAGTTAGTGGGATTTGATCCAGCGACCACAGTGACTAACAAAGAGTGTCTCACCATCCAAACTACAAATCTTATATGTTTATATATTTTTATCTACCTAAATATATTAATCGAAACCATGGGTATAAGAGGGAGAACCATGGGTATACATTTTCCCACAAAATAATTTTTTGGTCCCATGGAATTTTTCCCCCTCCATAATGTGGGAAACCTATACCCACAATTTTAAAAAAACTGTGGGTATAGGCCTTCAAAAAAAATTCATATACCCAAGGTTTTGGTGAAAATCGTGGGTATAGGCTTTTTTTCCATGGTTTCAGAGAAACATGGGAATAGTTCTTTAGAAAATCCTATACTGATGTATTTTCCTAGAATCGTGTGTATAGGTTCCCATACTACATTTATACCCACAGTATTGAGAAAAACTATATGTATAGGGATATTTTTTAGTAGTGAGTGAACCTCCTTAGGTTGATGGATGTGATTGAAAACCAAGATTCAGCCTATATCTTTTGAATTTTTATACAACCAAATGTTTATTCATGACAGTTTTATCTTCGTTATATGCCCCAACAAACTACATATTGATAACTATTCTATCCACTTTTAATTTAATAGTATTATACCTAATCCCAATATGTTTGGTCTGATTGTAATTAATTAGATTATTTTTTAGCTCGATAGAAATCTTGTTTTCATAAAAACATTACATTTGAGGTTTCACTGTTAAACTAAGATCTTCTAATTATTGTTTTTTCCACCTAATTTGTGTTCATGCCATGGTAACTACAATTTATCACACCTGAGTTGTACTAAGAGGAATTATTTTTTATTTATTACTCAACCAGTCCATAAAATTAGTTATAATAAATAATATACTTCCACGTCTGGAATTTCAATACATCACATAACCATCCAAATCAACATCAAAGAATATTTATAACTCATGGCCCTTTATATTTTAAATAGTATACCATAATTGATAGTACCTCAGATTTTCCTCATAACTCTCTTCACCACTGCGAAGTGTTACTAATTTGGATTGATTTTAAATTGGGTTATCAAACTAGTGTAATAAGTAATATCAGGTTGAGTAATTATCAGATATAGAAAGAGATTAATAATCCTTCTACAATGGGTAGGATCCAATATCTTCTATTTTTCAAGATTATTGAGCTTGGTTCCAACTATAATGGGAGTTGATATATTATTTGAATCATGCATGTCAAATTTTTTGAGAAACACATATGCATATTTTGAATGTGGGATAAATGTGTATATATCCTTTTTAATCACTTACATTCTTAGATATTAATTCAAATAAAAAAGAATAAAATTCTCAAATTCAAAAATCATAAGATTATAAAATTTTTCCACTATTTTCTAATTTCTCCCTAAAAAAATTATGTCATTTGCATACACTAGTACAATAAACTATTATTCTTCATACATTTTTACAAATAATGTACGATAAAAACCTCCTCTTGTAAACTCCATTTTCCTCACATATGAGTCAAACCAAGTATACCATGAGTGTAGGGATTTTTTTTTAAACCATACAGTGCCTTCTTCAATCTATATACGTTTCCTTTATAACTTCAAATTAATAACCCATTGGCTATTTAATATATACTTTCTATTTAATAACCTTATTCAAAAATATATTTTGTAACAACCATTTTAAATATATTATTGAACCCTTTTTATTTTCACTATAAAGAAGAGTTATATTGACTCAAGTCAGGCTACTAGTGAAAAATTTTCTTCACATAAATTCCTTCAATTTTTACATAACCTTTACACACCATAAAAGATGTATTTCTAACCATAGGTCTGGGATTATCAAATTTATTTTGAAACACCTACTTTCTTTTAATCATGTTGGAATGTCTGGGTCTCCCTACATGTTCCCATGTCTATTTTTATCAATTGGTTCTATCTACTTATTCATTTATCTTACACACAATTCATCATTTATGGTTTCGCTAAGTTTTGTGGGCTCCATAATTGATATTGGAGAAGTGTGAGCTACTGACATCATTCTTTTTTTGAGTTGGTTCTATTTTTTATATTATAATATTTGATGTTTCAACATCTATCTTTTATTTTCTTATCTTTTCTGTAGGATAACACTTTTCAATAATAGGTTCCTCCCCAGATTTTGAGTCTTAATCAATGGAGAAACTTTTTATTATCTCCATTTTTATAACAACATCATCATATTCATCAAATAACTCATCCATAAACCAATTTCCAATTTTCTATCATTATATCTTCTTAAAAACTGTAACATACTTTATTTTGATAATTTTCACAACCTTTTTTTAAATTATTTGTATGATTTTATCTTCATTTAGTAGCCTAAAAATGATCCTTTATCCATTATCTCACCATATTTTTCTTCATTACCTTCATTTTTTATAATATAACATCTACTTCCAAAAACTCAAAAGTTTTTAAGGGATGGATTCATCCCATACCACATATCAAAAATAATTTGATCCTATTTAGGTCTTAGAAAATCTTGACTATGAGTCTATACAGTAGCCTAAACTTTTTCTTTCTAGTAGCATGACACAATTATTTCTATATATATTGTCTTATCCATATTATTCACCGCCCAATTTTTATGTTCAGAAATCCAATTTTATTTTGGTTTTCTAACCAAGTACACCTCATGCCTGATGCCATGTTTCTCAATATTATTTTCAAAATTTTTGGATGTTTATTTCATTCGATTATTTGATCATAGATTCTTGATGGTGATTCATTTCTCATTCTCTACTCTCCAAATGTATCCCTTCATGAAATCCATCATCTCTATATTTATTGTTATAAACATCACACACCATTTTGATATGATCTTCAACAAATAGAATGAAATGTTTTTTACCATATGTACCCGAAAGATTCATCGACCCAAAAAAATCAATATGGACTAGATTGAGTAAGATTGATGCTCTCTTTTTATTTTATCGATAATGATTATGTACCATTTTTACTCATATTCATGCATTGAAAATACTCTACCAATCATACTTCATATTTGGAATCTCTATTTTTATCTCATTTTAGAAATATTTTTAGGTTTTTTTGGTGAATATATCACATCTATCTATAGAAAATATTATTTTCTTCTTACATAGTAATAAAACACATCATTTCTCTTTGTTATCAACTTGTTAAATATTACCACTGATTTCCCAACCTTCCATAAGTGAATTTATTGTTTTTTATTAAACAATAAACCCTTTTGATTAAAAATAACCATAATCTTATATTCAATCAACTAACTTATAATTAAGTATTTTTTCCTTGATCCATTAACTAGGAGCACTTTTTTATTCTTGGGTTCATTTACCACTAGTATTTCGTTGCCGCTTCCCTTTATTTTTAATGTTCCGTTATTTTTAAAATGAATAGTACCATCAACACTCTACTTTACATTCTATAAAATATTAATTTTTCCAAGCCTATGGATATAATTCCCACTATCAGGGATCTAAGTATTATTATTATTTGTTTTTTTGAGTGGTACTTTAGCTAGGTTTTCCTTCTCTCTCATCCTTTATTATTTTTAATATAGAGTTGGTTGAATTGAGGTGAAAGGTGGAATCTTCTTCTTTTATTCAACATTGGAATAATTAAAATATCCACCTTTTTCTTCCAATAGATAATACCTATTTTTTAAATAAATCAAGTTGGAGAGATTTGTATTCATATAATATTTATTTTCATTACAACAATATCAACTTCCTCTTTTCCTATAGTAAATGGATTAACGCACAAAGTTAGAATAATAAAAAACAATAGCCATAAAAAAGTATGAATTATTTATGATAATGGATATAGACTTATAATTTAATATTTAATTCTAATTTAATATTCCTTTATCTATCTTTTTTCCTCTAGGAACTAAGCCGTGGTGCACTACTGAAAATATAGACAATACCAACGGTTCAAAATCGTTGGTATAGGCTGGAAAACCATTGGTATAAGATATACCAACGGTTTCCCAAACCATAGGGAAGTAAGGTGTTGGGAAATCCCTTTACCAACGTTTTAAGGAAAACTGTTGGCAAAAGGTGGTGGAAGTTTTAATTTCCCAACGGTTCCTCTAAACTGTTGGCAAAATGATTTACCAACGGTTTGGAAATTCATATTTTTGAGCTTACACCAACGGTTCAAAACCGTTGGAATAGCTTTTTACCGACGGTTTAGATAAACCATTGGTATATATTCATATATGATCAAAGCATGCCAATGGTTCTAAACCGTTGGTATAGCTTTTTACCAACGGTTTAGATAAACCGTTGTTATATATTCATATATGCTCAAAGTATACCAATGGTTATAAACCGTTGGTATTGGGTATTTTCACAAAAAAACAGTAGTCTGCATACAGTTGCCTCCACTTGATACACCTGCATAAAAACATCACAAATAACAGCTAGAAATAGACTTCAAACACCACAAAAAACATTGTAAATAGCACAAAAACACATAAAAACATCACTCTTCCAACCATGACATGTACTACAATTCTCCATTTCAATCTTCATATGACAACAACTCTTCTAATTAACCTATTTCAATTTATTGGGTTCACACATATCAATTTTTTCTTACTAAAAAAGGTGATGATTATTATAGAAATTGGTGCATGAGGGGTATGTGTGATAAAGTGAATTAACAATGTGGTTAATATTTGTGCATTATCTAGAGTGATGCATGACTTGCAATGAATGTGATGTGGGGGGATGTCCAGAGAGGGGAGGGGGTTGTCCAAGAAGAGGGGAGGGAAGATTTCTAGGGATCAAGTATGGGGGTCATGGAGAATGTGCAATAAGGATTTGTATTCAAATTATAGCATATCATCACATGCATTTGATGAGCATGAGCTAATAAGCTTACCAAGTCATTCATATAGTTAAAGACATACAAAAATGGAATAATCTCAAATAACATTGCATGATCAAAGAAATAAGAAAAGGCATGTGAAATCAACATGCCTACATTTACATATCATCCATGAGGTATACCATTTAATCAAATTGTAATAGAATTACACATAAGGCATACGAGTATCATTTACTTGCATACACAGTGGTACAAAAAGAAAATGTTATTCATGTCTGGGGGGCTGTTCGGGGTCCAAGGAGGAGGGTGGGGGTGTATAGGGTCCAGGAAGGGGGTGGGGGTTGTCAGGGGCTGTCCATTCAAGTCACATTTGACTCATGGATCGTTTTCCGTAAGTTTCAATAGAATTCGAATGCGTTTGGTTAGTTTGTCGTATGTCAGTTGTTGATTTCACTTAAAATTAAGTCCATTTTTAACAAAACAGAGGCCCTTTGAGTGGTGTTGGACACACAAGGCCTCGGATTGAGGTAGGTTTGACTCGAACACGTCACATATGAGACATGGATCATTGTGCAAAAGTATCAACACAATCAGAATCCATTTGTTCGGTTTGACGTATGTATGTAAAATATTGTCCATTTTAAACAAAATATATACACATGGAGTGATACCAGCCACACTGCGCTTCGAATTGAGCCAGGTTTGACTCATACACATCACATATAACCCATGGATCATTTTCCTAATGTTTCAATACAATACGAAGGCATTTGGTCGGTTTCCCGTATGTTAGTTTTTTATTTCACTAAAAAATAAGTCCATTTTGAACAAAAGAGAGGAAGTTTGAGTGGTCTCGGCCACACCGTGCCTCAGATAGAGGCGAAGATGACTTGTGCACGTCAAATTTGACCCATGGATCATTTTCCTTAAGTTTTAACATAATCCTAATGTGTTTGGTCGGTTTTCCGTATGTCAGTTGTTGATTTTACTTAAAATTAAGTCGATTTTTAACAAAACAGAGGCACTTTGAGTGGTGTCAGCCACACCAGGCCTCGTATTGAGGCGGGGTTGACTCATACACATCACATATGAGTCATGGATTGTTTTTCAAAAGTATCAACACAATCAAAAGCTGTTTGATTGGTTTGGCGTATGTACGTAAAATATTGTCCATTATAAACAAAATACATACACTTGGAGTGATACCGGCCACACCGCGCTTCAAATTGAGATAGGGTTGACTCTTACACATCACATATAACCCATGAATCATTTTCTTAAAGTTTTAATACAATTCTAAGGCATTTGGTTTGTTTCTCGTATGTCAGTTGTTGATTTCACTTAAAAATAAGTCCATTTTGAACAAAAGAGAGGGAGTTTGGGTGGTCCCGGACACACAGCACCTCAGATTGAGACGAAGTTGACTCATACACGTCACATTGGACCCATGGATCGTTTTCCTTAAGTTTAAACAGAATCCGAATGTGTTTGGTCTGTTTGTTGTATGTCAGTTGTTGATTTCACTTAAAAGTAAGTCCATTTTTAACAAAACAGAGGTACTTGGAGTGGTGTCGGCCACACCGGGCCTCTGATTGAGTCAGGGTTGACTAGTACACATCACATATGATTCATGGATCATTGTGAAAAAGTATCAACACAATCAGAAGCCATTTGATCGGTTTTATGTATGTACGTAAAATATTGTCCATTTTAAACAAAAGAGGGACAGTTTGGGTGGTTCCGGCCACACCGCACCTCAGATTGAGGCGGAGTTGACTTGTAAACATCACATATGACCCATGCATCATTTTCCTAAAGTTTCAACATATTTGGAACACATTTGGTCAGTTTTTCATATGTCAGTTGTTGTTTTCACTTAAAATTAAAGTCATTTTGAACAAAAGAGAGACATTTTGAATGGTACCGTTCACACCGTGCCTCGGATTAAGGCGAGTTTGACTTTTACACGTCACATATAACCCATGGATCGTTGTCATTTAGTATCAATAGAATATGAATGCGTTTGGTCAATTTAGTGTATGTCACTTGTTGATTTCACTTAAAATTAAGTCCATTTTTAACAAAACAGAGGCATTTTGAGTGGTGTCGGCCACACTGAGCCTTGTATTGAGGTGGCGTTTACCCGTACACGTCAAATTTGACTCATGTATCTTTTTCCTTAAGTTTCAATATAATCTGAATGCGTTTGGTAATTTTTACATATGTCAGTTTTTGATTTCACTTAAAATTAAGTCCATTTTTAACAAAATAGATGCACTTTGAGTGGTTTCGGCCACACCAAGCCTCAAAATGAGGTGGGTTTGACTCATACACATCAAATATGAGTCATGTATCATTGTGAAAAAGTATTAACACAATCCGAATTCGTTTAATCAGTTTGGCATATGTGCGTAAAAAATTGTCCATTTTAAACAAAAGAGGGACAATTTGGGTGGTTCCGGCCACACCGTGCCTTGGATTGAGGCGGGGTTGACTCGTACACATCACATATGACCCGGGGATAATTTTCCTAATGTTTCAATAGATTGTTAACGCATTTGGTCGGTTTTGTGTATGCTAGTTATTGTTTTCACTTAAAATTAAAGTCATTTTGAACAAAAAAGAGACATTTTGAATTGTACTGTCCACACTGCGCCTCGGATTGAGGTGGGGTTGACTCTTACATGTCACATATGACCCATGGATCATTTTCCTATAGTATCAATAGAATCCTAATGTGTTTTCTTGGTTTACCGTATGTTAGTTGTTGATTTCACCTAAAATTAAGTCCATTTTTAACAAAACAGAGACATTTTGAGTGGTGTCGGCCACACCGAGCCTCATATTGAGGCAGGGTTGACTCGTACACGTCACATTTGGGGGGGGTGTCCGGGGGGCTGTCCGGGGTCCAGGGAGGAGGGTGGGGTGGATGTCCGGGGGGCTGTCTGGGGACCGAGGAGGAGCGTCGGGGGTTGTCTGGGGTCCAGGGAGGAGGGTGAGGGGGGCTGTCTGGGGGGTGTCCGGGGGGCTGTCCGGGAACCATGGAGGAGAGTGGAGGGGATATTCAGGGGGTTGTCTGGGGGGCAGTCTGGGGACCAAAGAGGAGGGTGGGGGGATGTCTGGGGTCCAGGGAGGAGGATGACATGTCAATGGGAGGAGAAGGGTCTAGTCGAGTACACGGAGATGCTCATCTACCTCTGGTACGGACCACCCTCGTACCATCGGCCTAAGCACTGAAAGAATGGAATAATGAAAAGTTCACATACTTATTTACCTGTAAAATCTACACATAGATAGAAAATAGTCGCATCATGTCATAAAAAATAACACCAAGGATCAGACAAAATAGAAGCAGTCATGCAGAGTAATGACAAGTGCACATACAGATCAGAAGCAGCTAAAAAATTGTTGCATACAAGCCATGTTTATTTTCTAAAACAAAGTAAAAAAAGAAAAATGATGAAACTCTAGAACATGGGTTTCCTCCCAGGAAGCGCTAAGTTTTACGTCTTCAGCCAGATGGATGGACACTGGTCAATCGTCTTGGTCCATCAGCTCAGAACTCCTCTGCCTCTTACAAGAACTGCTGGCCGTGTCATCAAGCTCATAAGGACGATTAGTGGGATTGATCACTTCAGGAGCATAGCGGGTGTTAATCTGGTGTGGAATTAAGAGAATCTGGCACTCTTAATCATCCATATGTTGAGTCACCCGTCGTGCGAGGTTAGATGGAGATGGGACGTGCACATCGATGATCATGGAAGAGGCAGACAAGCTAGACATTTTTGGTTAAGCTACATCCATAAATAGATTCATTTTTATATATTAGAACCTTTATAAATGTTTGTACCATTTTTAAAAACAATTAATGTGTAAAAATTTTGAAAAATAACTTATCGGATATATAAAAATGGATTTAATCATGGACATGATGCATAATATCTCAAATATTTCTCATTGGATCCCAATTTGAAATTTTAATCCATTATCAAATGTCTTAAATCAATTTATTTTTATTTGGATCCTTAAGGTTGAGTGATTTTTGTAAAATATAGCGAAGGGAGGATAGACTAGTGACTTGGCATACAATTGGATGATATGTGGTGAAAACCAAATTATAAGCATTGTTTATGATATTATTGAGGTGGTTTGAGGATCAAATCTATATTTTTAGAGAAAATATAGTATGTCCAAGTTTGGTGGTCAAAGTTTTGAAGTGGGGGGTATTTGGTGGTTGATGAGTGGGGTGAGGGGGATGTCCAAGGTCTAAGAGGAGGGGGGCTGTCCAGGGTCCAGGAAGGGGGTTGGGGGCTGTCCAGGGTCAATGAGAAGGGGAGAAGGGGTTTTCCATTGTCCAGGAAGGAGGGGGTCTGTCCAGGGTCCATCGAGGAGGGGGGATATCCAAGGTCCAGGGTGGAGGGTGGGGGGATTCCTAGGTTCCAAGAAGGAGGGGGACTATACAATATCCTAGGAGGAGGGTGGAGGGGGTTGTCCAGGGTCCAAGAGGGGGGCTGTCCAGGTTTCAGGAAAGACGAGGGGTAGGCTGTCCAAGCTCCAAGAGGGGGGGACTGTCCAGGGTCCAAGAGGGGGGTGTACAGGGTCCATGAGGAGTGGGGGATCTATTAAAGGGAGGAAATCACCAAATAATTCGTTGAAAATTAACTAAACTTAATCCAAAAAACATCACAATTCCAATCCATCACCCAACCAACATCCAATTCATCCTCAATATCACTAACCTCCGCATGCCATAAACAACACAGCCTAGTTTATAACAAATTAAAATAGAAAACAAAAATAATAGATGCAAAACATTAAAACTAAGGTATTACTTACATATTTAGAGTGTATAACTACAAAATTGTTTGATTTAAGATGGATCTATGAGTGGAATGAGTTTCTGAGTCTTTGTATAGAGAGATCCCTCACGTTTATGTCAAATAAAAATAGAAAATAAAAAAATAGATAAAGAACATTATAACTGAGGTAGAACTTACAGATTTGAAGTGTAGAACAGAATAATTTTTTGATTGAATATGATGGATGGATTTTCGGAGACTCGGTAACGAGAGAGTGTCGGGAGAGCTTCAATTTTAGGGTTATAGTCAGGCGAACAGAGAATTGGGGGCTCTGTGTATTTGGAGGAACTTTTCCCCAACGGCTTTTTAAAACCGTTGGGAAAACTATGATTTACCAAAGGTTCATTAAAACTGTTGGTAAAGGTGGTGGAATTGGGAGATATCCCAACGATTTTATCAAACCGTTGGGAAAAATGGGTTCTATTTGGAGATATCCCAACGGTTTTATCAAACCATTGGGAAAATGGATTCTATTGGGAGATATCCCAACGGTTTGATAAAACCATTGGGAAATAGGTGTGTACTCCACATATACCAACGGTTTTCTATAACCATTGGCATCAAAGTGTTGGTATAGCCCTCCATTCCAGTAGTGGTGTGACTGAGAATGCCAAAATACTGGAACATCATAACTGAGAATATTTTTCCACCATCACCTCTCTATATGTTTCCATATTTTGAGAAAATACTTTGTTTTTTATTATTCATCATATTAAAATATATATATATTATATTTTTATTCCCTTTATACCTATCTATTTTTTCCTAGTATTTAATGTCATAACATCACGGCCAACTCCACTCTTGTTTTTTTCTTGGATCATTGATCCTTTAATATTTTCTTAACACCTTTTGTACCCCTCTTGGCCCTTTCTAATTGTTTTGTATCTGAGAAATTTAAAAACTATAGATTTTTATTTATATCACTTGAATTTATTACACATAATGTTTAATTCCCAAGGAAATCATTTATTCTAAAATTGATTTAACATGCTTATATCTCTTATAAAAATAATCATTAACTTAATTAATCATCTCATCATGTTATTTGGTTTTCATTTTAAACTCTAATACTTCTTTTGAGAACCTATGAATATGTAATTGATCATCCATATCCTTATATAGTTGATCTGTATCAATATCAATCTCATCCTCCATATTATAATTACTATACTCATAATTCAACAATTATTTTATATTTATTTCTTTAAAAATAATGCTTACCTGAAGATCCCTCATGTTCTAACATCAAATACACAACAACCTTTGTTTAAGTGTTGTGTTATATTTTTTATTCATATTTCTCAATCATGGATATCATGGAATATTATATGTATAATTAAAGATTATTTTCTAACTTCTATAATTATTCTTCATTGATTTCTTCTTCCTTTATTATAAGTCTCTTTACATTGAACTTATTCACAAAAGAAATTATTGGTTTGAAGTCCCTTTTTTAAAGAAATTTTATTGATGATTTTTTATATATAAAACCTTGATTTAATAACCATATAATTTCGTTGGAGTCATTTATGTAACTTTTTCCACCTTTCCACATTTTAATTAGGACAAGAGTAGATTTCCCTAAAATTTTCCATTGCGAATTCTGAACTCCATCACAAATAAACAGAGAAACTCGTCATTTTTTTCTCTCAAAGTCTATCCTTTTTTTTCCTTTTCAATAATGAATCGCTTTTTAGATTTAGACTTAACCCTAAAAAATAACACACCTAGGATAATTCGATATATATTTCACCCACATACAACACACAATACCCCATAAACAAAAAAAAATCACCACACACCGACTATACATACCAGAGGTGACACCCATATATTTCCATGATAGATATATCAATTTGATATTTAGGGTAATCTAAAGATTTTATTAAATTATAAATACAAGAAATAAAAAAAACCATAATATATTCATCCATCAAGAAATCATCTTTTTCTAACTCCAAAATAGTTACATCCAACTGTGAGTAAAACCATTACCGTTTCTCCTCGTTGAGCCCACTAGGGAGGCTTTATTTAATAAAATTTGATCCCTCTTCTATAGTTAGGTATAAGAATATATTGTAATATTTGTTTATTTATTCAAAAAAAATCCTGTTAAACTTTTCATAGATATATATATTATTTATTTGAAAAAATTATATAATGTAAACTCCACAAACAACTGGACTCCCAAACCCTTACCATTAGGGTCGGACAACCTATCTATGGACACAAAAACATCTAAAGTATTCACCAATGGAGAATTTATACCTTGATTAGTAAACTTATTAAAACCTTTTAGCTCTATATCAGAATTCCCAAATCCCACATCAGTAATAAACATTGTTTTTGAAGCTGATTTGGTCTTCATGAACTTTGATAGGTAAAAGTGGTCCTTATAGTGACAACCTTTCTTCTAAAGAGATAATAAAAGATCACTAAGGAAATTATACTCTTTTTCCATTTTTCTAAACTTTACCAGTATAAATTGATATTTTTTATATATTTTCCTCCCTAATTGTATCTTGGAATTAGTCCTATTACTCTTGAACAAGCCTATATGGACCTTCAGAGTCCTATCCACATGTTTTCTTGAAACCTACTTTCAATACATCAGGTGATTATTTGAAATCTATATTATTATTCCAATATTTAAATATATAAAATCCCTAATATTCATTATTTCATATTGTATTCCCTATATAATTTCATAGGTAGAAAAAATGGTTGTCAATAAAAATGCATGTAGGTTCTGCTTCCCCTCCATATAGGTTGGTGCTTCCCTACATTGTCTCACTTTAAAGTATTAGATTACCACCATCTGTTGACTCCCACACTTATATATTTCCTCCATATCTAACCTATAATTTCTTAAAAGATACTTCATCAATGTAAAATCATATCACATTAGTAATATCATTCTTGATCATCAATGTACTCTAAGCCTCAATAACACCATCTTGAATTACTGAATCATTATCCTCTAAGAAATTATAACTTCTATAAGTTTCTGCACTACCTAGAATAGAGAAATAAATATAGGAAAATTCAATAAATCAACTCTTGATTCACCCATAGTATACACCTTCACGGCATGTGCAAGAACAACACCCTTTCATGACTTACTACCACTTTAAAAAACATGACCAACAACTCAAGAGGTGATTTGGGGTTGGTTTGGACCTAAATCACTAGTGATAAATAGATTCTGTATAATTATGTTTTAAATATATAAATATTATAGTAATAATCCCTTCACATGAGCTTCAGATAGATAATCCACTTCTAGATTCTCTCTATAAGGACCTCCACCATTAGTTATCATGAGACATATATCTAAAACATACCCTTATAAAAATCACTTAATGTAGTTTTCAATATAGATTCATAGATGATATTTTTTATATATTAAATCTATCTCAAGATTATAATACATATAAAATCATGTAGTGTGTTATAGGTATCAACTTTAACACAAAAATGAGAAACAAGGGGTGTTTCAAATATTGAGCATGGGAAGAAAAGAAAAGATAGTGCCCTAGTGGATTACCTAATAGATTCATAATCAAAGAACTATAAAATAATAGAGGGAACTAGGGAAATACAACCCAAATTTAATTCATTGGGTGATCCTAATTTAATGATAAATAAAATGACCCTTTCAAAAAAAATAGTGCATTAACTTGTTTAATAAAGAAACATAAAATTTTTACAAAGTGAAATATACCTCATTAGTATGTTGAATCAGCATGTTATGAGAATAAAAGATTCCTAAAACATGTAGTTGATTTAAACCCTAATCTTAGTTTTCATGATGACTGAATTATAGTGTTGAAGGTTGATGAAAAATAAGTCTTAACACAAGATAGAGCTTTAGAATATTTGAAGCATCAGTAAAATTGAGTGGGAAGATATCCACCACTATTTTATCTTCTATAAGAGGGAAATCTTGGGGCATAATCTCAATACCAAAAAAAAGGATTGGATACCACCTAAAAAATATAATTTCCTATATCCCATCACTAGGGTAGGGGCCATGTCATCCGACTCTAGGTATAGGGTTATGTTTTCTTCTATAGCGAAGGGTATGCATCATCCCACATCTAGTTTTACCTATAATGATTAATTTCAAGCACATTGACTCATCATCTAAATATTACCCTTCATCTATATATTTAGTGATGTTAAAATATTTTATATGTTTTAATGAAATTTCCATTTTTACACCATTTTATATTTCTTCTACATTAACTCTCATTTTATAGGCCACAAAAAAAATGTGAAAGTAATCTAGAGATATCTTAAATAAGTATCATTCTCCAAGAGTATAAACATTGGATTATAAAGGGGTAGAGTCTCAAATTTATTTTCATCACCACATTCATGTCCTTTATTTCTTTACCAAGCCCTCAGATGGTTCAAACCACTTTAATAAAGTGATTGAAGAACCCATCAGTATTTTAATGAAGATGAATTTTTATATCATCATTTTTTGTGTAAAAAATGAATATTTATTTCTTTAACTTGTTGTAACCTTCATAGATATTAGCTAAATTGTCCCAAATTTACTTTATAGAAGTTTATATCATCACTTTCAGATAAATAAGATTTCCCTATAAACGAGATAGAGAATTATGGGATTTAGTATAACCATTGAGTAATTTTATATATTCATTGGGCATAGACAATTCAAAATCATCCTTAATATTTATTTCATAAACATAAGTAGAGAAATTTTTTATTCCAACATATTTTAAGTGATATGTTATTTATTTTTTCCTGTTTTAATAATTATATCCCTTAAATAAATGATCTCTCTTTGTATTCATTATATTCACCATAGATTTAATCCAAATAAGATGGATTAAAAACCCAAAACATATGGCTTTGATGACACTTGTTACAACCTGAGACCAAAAACACCCTAATAGAGGTTGAATTAGGGTTTGAATTTATTTTTTACTATTTATATATTTCTCTTCTATTAGAATTATCAATGTTAATCTGATAATTTTATTATCATCTTTATGAATATTAATATATGTAAAAGTAAATAAAAATAATTTTGTTTTGTTTTGTTTTCTGCTAAGGGATAGTCCATGGAGCATAAATCAATAGTGTTTTGATATTCATGTAATAATATTCCCTATGAGTGTTACAACGGTATGAAAAAGTATCAATGCCATTCTCTGGATCAATTATACCACTTAAATTATTTTTCATTAATTTATGTTAATAAATTATAAAATAATGAAACACATGGATTGTGTATAGCTTAGTTAAAGAAATAACAACACTGAAATGGGAAAGTGTGTTGTTTCTTTTCTCCTCCTTACTATTTTAATTCTAGGTATTCAAGTATAATACAATAACACACTCTATCATCCTTTTATTCATGTTCCAGAAAATCCATATAATTACATACATTTATTTATTTAAAAAATAACCTTAAATTTTTCCCATATTATGACATGGAAACTCTAAATAATATCCTAAGAGATTCCTCTTTCAAATTTGTGTCAGGATCATCCAATTTAATTATACAATTTATTATTTCTTTAAAATAGTAAATTTTAATATCAAGACATATTGACATGGAACACTCCATAAATATCCATGAATTTAAATCTCTAATAATATCCGAGCAATTTCCTCTATTATTTTCAGCATGTCCTCTTATATAATGCTATAGGTCATTCCTCCTCTCACACCACGATATTATTCGAGTGGGATCACTAACTCGTAGCTTTGAAAATTCATCATAAACGTGGAGTTTTCTTGTGATACATATATATATTTATACACATATCAATGTGTAAATATCACCCTATAATTATTTTTATTTTAGGTTGAGTGTCATGACATGAGAAGAAACACCATTCAATAACCTATATCTCAAAGATAAAAAATAAAAAAACAATGAGAATAGAAATTAATTTTTAAAACCATAAAAACATAAAGATTGATCTTCCTAATGAAAATTTAATAATACAATGGGAAAAGTTTTTCATGTATTAAATATTAAAAAGAAATATTCTTGTCACACTTTTGTAAATAAAATCAAAATTAAAAGAAAATGACTTTTTTGGAAAAAATTCAAAAATAATCCTTTAAACAATTTTAGAGAAATTAAAATATAATATAAAATTTCTTTAATAAATAATTAAATTATATAGAGTAACATTCATTAAAATACCTTTCATGATTGGTCCTTATATTAAAATTTCTTTAATAAATCATTCAATTGATTTGTGAACCAAAATTTCTTTAATAAATCATTACATATTTATTAACATCCTATATATTCTGAACCCATAAACAAGAAGCATGAACCAAATAAGGACTATATATATATTGGTCATGTTATATTCCTATATATATATATATCCTTATATACATCTATAAAACCATTAAACTTATTTGTTTAATTAATTTCTAAAATTCCTATTATATTAATAGTTTTTTTCATTTTTCTAAAATTATAATCAGAGGTATGATTATAAATAAAAACCATGAGTACAAGGAGTTCATGTTCATGGTATTTTTATTTACTAGTGTATATATTCTTGTGGTGATTTTCTTAATAATGATTCATATTGTTTCCTCATAATATATTAATGTTTATATATCATTATAATATTTTACCTCCAAAAATGTATCACAATTAATTTTAGTTTAGTGTTCTGTGTGAAACAAGATATTTGACACAATACTTATTTAAAGGTAAATTAATATTAAAATCTCAAGGTGTAACATTATACCCCATTAAATAAATTAAATCCTCAAAATTTTAATTGTCTATCACTGGTGAAAATAGCTAAGGGTATCTACAAAATATCAAATACTCAATATATAATTTCTAATGATATATCAACCTCAATATCTTAGGTGAGCATATGTAAATAATATTTTCCCTCATAGTAGGAATATACCAAAAATTAAACTTCTCTCTAATTATTTGTGAAAAATACCTTTCATGATTGGGTATTAAGACTTTTATAATGTTGGTGGTTACCATGCAAAGTTCCTACTAAACCTTTCACCAATATATAATTCTATGTTGATCTAGTTTATGAAATATGACTTCCATGGCCTATAAATCAATATGGATTCTACATAGAGATAGTCAATAAATGACCAAAATCACATAAAATATGACTAAAGTGGGAATAATAATATTGGTAAGAAGAATACCCATATATAATTTTATTATATAAAAGTTATAAAATTGGGATGAAATCATCATAAAATAATTATATTTCACTAATAATTCAATATTTAATCATTGGGGTTGTGATTTCATGCTCTTATAAAAATTACTTGATATGAAGTAGTTGAATTAAACATAATTAAAAAAGACACATTATTTTCAATAAAGTTTTATAATAATTCCTTACACCACTTCATTTTTATGGACCACTTCAATAGTTATAGTTTCATAATCTTTCCTTTTATCACTTTTCTATGGAGGTTTTTTACACTAATTATTATCTTTAAACTTAGGTTATATAACTAGTTAGAATAATATCCATACTATTTACAATTAAATAAGTTGAGTGTGATTGGTGCATTAGGTTGGTCATTGATTAAGAATTTTCATGTGCTCTCTCAAAAATATTTATAACTAAGTACAACACAGGGGTTGGCATAGGACTTTCTCTTGAGGTGATTTTGTAGTCAATAAATCACTACTTCTAATTAACTTTTTTTATTTTTATTATTTATAATTCAAAACTATTTAAATTGGGTTTTTATAAATGAAAATTAAATATAAAGGAATGTAAACATGTAATTCATAATGCAGAAAGAATGAATGCAGATAGAATAATGTTAGATAGAAAGGAGATTTTCCCAAGAGAATCACCCATATTGAACCTTCATCGTCTCATTATTAGTTTCAAATTTAATTAATAAAGAATCTTCGTATTATGTCTAAATAATCTATTCTATATGTTATTGTGAATATATAGTGCTCTCAATGATCGCTAAGAGACCACAAATCCACCTCCTCAATTGAGGGAAAATATTATAGAAGAGAAAGTTAAGCCATGGGTGGAAAGTGGAGACACATAGGCGCCTTGCCCACTAGGATACCCCTTTAACTAAATCTAAAAAAATAATACATAATAAACATGAATGTGAAATTACTTGGGTTTAACACTGGATTGATCCCCCTGGATGTTCCTCAGGTTTGTTACTCATGATAATAAGTATAAGAGATCACGGTGGAGGAGAATGGGGTGGAAAAACAAAAGATAAAAAATGATAATGAGATAAATAAGAGAAAAAATATATTTAAAATTCATAATACTATTAAAATTTAATGAAACTACAAAAAAAAATAGAAAATTTCCACACATAAGTGTTAATGCTTTGTGAAGGGGTGAGGATATATATTTATAGGGAGAGGAGATGAAATAATTATCTCCAAAATCATCTTCCAAATGTTTTTTCATGGATATCCCATTAAATGGACAAATTGGTGAAATGTTTCTTAATAAAAGATTTTTTATAATTTCTCATATTTTCACCCTAAAAATAAGAGCTTTATTTTCTATTGTATGTAGGACTTATGGCCGATTTAATCAGAGACATTTAATCAGTCCATTTGACATGCCAAATTCCAATTGTTCAATTTCCCTGGCCATTATGACTTTTCAACAAATATATTCACTCCTTTAATCCTTAATAAATTTTTTTCCACATGTAATTTCTCATACCTCTACAAAATATGATCCATTTTGGACACATTTTCATGATTTTATAAATTAATTACCTAATTTAACTATTTCTTCCAGGTGGGATATTTCATCTTCCAAATGTTTAGAGCATTAAAATAATGTCTTAATGAGATTATTTTGACATGAAATTCATAATGGACGAATAAATACTATATCATATTAATCTATAACCATCTCATTTTGGATGTGTTTAGACCGATTTATGTGTCCATTACGGAGGTGGGGTCCATGTTGTCCTCCCGAAAAAGTTCCCAACTTAAATGATTTTTTGGGCCTTTAAATGCTTGAAAATACTATCATTCTGAAGAAAAGGTTATGAGAAATAAATTAGGGATTTAAAAAAAGAATCATATAATTTTAAATAATAATTTATATTTTATGAATGAAATACCCCTATGATAAAAATCTGTCAAAATTCCAGATTTAACCACTTTTTTTATTTAAGATCAAATTACCACTAAAACCTAAAAAGGTAAAAATTACACATAAAATAACACTATAGTGAGATTATAAAAAATTATTTACTGTATAAAATGTATGAAAATTTGAGCTTGATCGCTCTCCCACAAATAAACATTGCACTCTTAGGAAATCATCTTATATTCAAATCAAAATCCACACAACGATCAAAAATGAGAAAATATCAATGATGTTATCAAAAATAGAATTCCACCATATATCATCTATGAAAAAAAATTCTCCATAATTTTCATTTCAATCATTAAAATTTGTTCAACCTCATAAATCAATCCATGACCCAGTCATAACCTACCTCACATTGATTTTTATGTCACTCTTTACTCAATGGAAATTGAATCTAGAGTTATACTCATACTTGGAAATCACATATATCACCATAGGTCTGTGAAAATTATCATTTATTCATAGCATGAAACAATAAAATTAATTAAATAATGAGGGATTTATTTAAATGTCCAAATGATTCTGTGTCTTGGGGATGGTGGGAAAATGATTAAAAAGCTTCAAGTCAGAAAGAGGAGGTTGGACTCTTAAGTACAATACATGATTAATTCAAGTGAAAAAACAAGAAATTTCTATCTCAATCCCTCTTTAAAATGTGAAAAAAACAGACCACCCCATTTTATGGAATGTTACATAATTTATGAATTTGTTATAAATAATTATATCATCTATGTTCTCCATCTTTTTTTATGATCTAGAAAGGCAAAGCATTATTTTCTTTTTTTATTTTTTTTCTTAGAGGATGAGATGAAAATTGAAAACAATGAATAAATTAAAATTAATTCCCTTGATTTTTTATAGTTATATGAGTCTTAAAAGGATGTACAATGAGGAATTCAATCTCATCTCCATTTTTTCATTTTTTCTATGGAGAAATAGATGAAACAAATAAACCACAATGAAATTAGGACACATTCCCAGTTCTCTTATTATCTACTACCCAAAATATTGGCGCACACCTCACACCACCCATAAATAATACAAATCCCAATAAACATAGGTGTAAGTCTCTTCCCCTACACTCAAACGTGAAATATTCAAGAAAAAATACTAAAAGTTTGGGTAGTAAAGGAAAAATCATCTTGTAATGTTGCTTTAACCTATAAGGTGATTCATGGCATCTAAGGGCTTATGAAGGATAAATGTAAAGGTGGGTCTCAAGATAAAATGTGGTTATCCAAAGATATACTTCAATAATTTCAAATACATTCCATGAAATCTAATGCTTTGACAGAGAAAAACGGCAAATTGAGGTTCCCACTAAGAAATCAAGTTTCCCTCAAGAAAGTGTAGTAATTAGGAAAAATATTTTTAAGTGGTTTAGAATAGTTCATAGGACTAGAAAAATGTTTTGAGTCGGTGTTTCATGGGAATGGATTTCAAAAATCTTTCAAACACATAAAAATACATGATAATCCAATTCAATGAAAGAAATTTCACATCAACAATCATTTAAAATCCACTATTTTTAAAAAAAATAACTCTATAAAAATTAATTGATGTGTGAAATGTGATAAAAATTTTCATTAAATATTAAAAATATGATGAAAAATGAAAATTAGGCAATAATAACTAATAAGGTTGACACTCCCTCAGACGTAAATTTTATTACCCCTCATTTCAACTCAAAAAAATATAAATATAAAGGTAGAAAAGTCAAGGGAAGGAAATATAAATCCTGGTATTATTTTTGAAGTGGATGCCTTGAGTTAAGCTCTTAGCTAATTACAAAAGAACTAGAAATCATGAAATAAAATAAATCATAAGAAAAATAAAAAAGAAACAAAAAACAAAATGAGGATAGAACATGGTTTAAACCCCATGTGGGTGATAAGATTTCAATGCCCCTAGTCAGGCAGTTGCAGATAATTATCCCCACTCAGATGGTGGGTGTGGTTTCGTTGAGATGAACCACCACATGTGACTTTTTCAGATGTCTATGAGTAAACACATGAAGTAGGGAACCATAAAAAAGATAAGAAAGTTCCCAAACCCCATGAAAGAGTAAATATGGAATTTTAGGATTGAAGTATAAGGGAATATAATATAGGGGTGCTCCCTATTGACTTCTGTGGTTTCCTCCTTCATATGGTATGAATTTTTGTTTTTTTTTTGAGAAAGTAGTCGCAACACCACATGTTTGTCAAACTTTTCTTCATCAAACATCATTACAAGGGTAGTATCCATTTTAACATCCATATTCTAATCCATTGGTGTTGCGTAAGAAATTTCAAAAAAGTAGAAGTCAGAAAAAAATTTACCATGAATAAGATTATAACATGAATAATTAATAATAAAATCATTCCTTTCAGGTAATTCAGCTTGGTAATTGATCTCTTTAGGTATGACAATTTTAAACTCAATCAGAGTTAGTGCGTCTTCTTCCTTATCTTCCAAAGAAAGAGAGAGGTAGAAATTGTCTTATGTTTCATTATCAAGGATGGGAAGATCGTGTTTCAAGTTATCTTCAACAAATCTATTCGAGGATTCTTCCAAGAAAAGTTGATCTACAAATAGTGTATCAGCTGGAATGTGTACTTTTGGGATCTCCTTGAGCAATGTTTGAGTGTTAAATGATGTAATTAGTTTCCTTAGAATATTTTTCTCACCCACATCAGGTTCTTTAAAATAAAAAATGATTTGTTAAATAAATTTCACCATGCATTCTGGTTCAGGTTCTGGCTCGGGTTTGGGTTTCTCCTGGGATGAGCATAAATATTTAGAAATAAATTCTATTTGGCACTCTAGGTTTTGAAATTTATCACTAATATGATGAAACTGAGCATCAAGTTCATTGTAAACATTTTCTTGCACTTGATATTGGTCAGTCCAAGCATAATTATTAAAATTTGAATACATCATGAACAAATATTTTTGTTAGTTTTTCAAATTTATGATTTTTTTAATGAAAAGAATATTATTTACACAATGTGAATAAAAATAGTGAATGAAAGCTTCTTTCTTCCTAATAAATGGTGAAAATTTATCAAAGATTTTTCGTGCACACTCTCAAAAATATTTATAACTAAGTGAAGTATAGGGGCTGGCCTAGGTTATTCTCTTGAAGATATTTTGTGGTCAATCAATCAATACTTCTAATTCAATTTTTTTTAATATTTTTGTATTTATAAGACAAAACTAAATGAAATTTTGGTTTGATAAATGATAATTAAAGATAAATAAAAGTAAACATACAATGCATAATTCAAATAGAATGAATGCAGACAAAATGTTGTTAGACAAAAAGAAGATTTTCCCAAGAGAATCACCCTAATAGAACCTTTATCTTGTCATTATTAGTTTTTAATTTAATTAATAAACACACTCCATAATATGTGTGAATATAATTTTTTATATTTTGTTTTGAATATACAGTTCTCTCAATGATCACCGAGAGACAGCAAATCCACCTTCTCGCTCGAGGGAAAATATTATAGAAGAGAAATTTAATCCTCGAGTGGAAAGTAGAGACACAAATGCACCTTACCCACTAATATCCCCCTTTAAATAACTCTATTAAAATAATAAATAATAAAAATTAATATGAAATGACTTGGGTTCAACACTAGATTGATCCCCCGGGAAGTTCCTCGGGTTAGTTACTCATGATCACTAGTATAAGAGATCATGGTAGAGAAGAATGGGGTGGAAAAAAAAGATAAAAAAATGAGAATTAGATGAATAAGAGAAAAAATATATTAAAAATGAATAATACTATGTTAGAGGGAAAAAAATTAAAATAATAGAAAATGGCCACACATAAGTGACAATTCTTTGAGAAGGGGTGAGGATATATATTTATAGGGAGTGGAGGTGAAATAATTCTCTCTAAAATAATATTCCAAATGTTTCCAGATGGATTTCCCATTAAATAGTCGCATTTGTAATAGGTTTCATCATAAAAGATGTTTCATAATGTCCCCTATTTCCACATGGATTTCTCATGCATGAGCCACTAGTAGGGAACATACCCATAACCTAGTGGTCCCCAATAATCATCATCATCATTGTTTAGTCAGTGTTGTCATCGTCAAACTTACTATATGAAACAGAGGCCAAACCCCACAGAATCACTAGCATACTAGTACAGGTCCGTCCACCTAGATAACAGGGATTCCCTTGAGTGCTCAATCAAGTTACACATATTATAAAATACACATTTAACATCCAAATTCCATTCCCAAACCATAAAAATACAAACATCCCATTAACTTTCTACACATTTATTACACGAATCAACAAACCGCTAAATATTTTCGTAAATCAATTTCATGAAGTGTATTGAGGATTTGCACATAAAACTCATTCAAAAACACTCCTTAAATTATAAACACACATCAAAACCATAAAAAATCATATTTGTAATCCCTAAAAACATTTAATAAAATCATTTAATGGACTATAAAACAATCCCAATTGCACAACTTGGTATATACAAGTAAAACACTCCTTCATTTTTAGGAAATGCCAAACGGGCCTTTAAACATTTTCTCAAAACTAGCATTTGATGAAGGTATGCATTTTAATTTTAATAAGGATTTATATAAACACCATTTATAGCATCAAACCATATTCATAAATCTCTTATAATACTCAGGCTACATATTCAAAACACAACCATTTTCGTAAAGATGTGAAACAGTCCATTTTTGGGCAACTCGGGCCAAAATATGTTGTAAACCAAAACCCACTTGTTTGTAAAACCAAATACAAATTGGAAATCCATATAAGGACCAAAAAATACCATTTATCAATATTCCAATTCATTTATAAATCCAAACAAATAACTTTTAAATCACACATCACACATAAAATCCAACCGGGTAATTTACCAAACACATGACATGCCCTTTTTAAACAAAACAATTTATTTAAAGTACGTGAAAAGGATTAAAGCACCAATTGAATGAAATATTTTCATTCAAGATACTGTAACATGTTAAAAATACCATAAACTAGACTATAAACTGCACAAAATATTTTCAAAAGAAAATGGAACATTTAAACAAACACTTGTTGAGCACTTTCATGACAAAACAACACTACCCTTCACAAAACAATGATTAAACAACCATTTTGCACACCAAGAAAATTATCCAAAGGCTTAAAAAAATAATAAACATTTATATCAGTTTATAAAAATATTAAAATTATGAAACTTGAATGATAAAGGCATCTGTATGGGATATCCTACCTCAAATCCTTGGCGTAATTGAAACGCACCCCCGAAATCACCCGTCGTGGGTTTATAAACCCTAAAACTATAAATACTAGACCTAAAAAAACATAATCCCCATAAAAACATGGTATAACAAAACCCTAGGTCGATCAATACTAGGTCACAATATAAATCCAATAAATAATGAAATTAGGGGGAAGAGGAAGGAGAAAGGAGAAGGAATCTCACCTTTCACCCTAGAAAACTCTTCGTCTTCCATTAGATATGCAACCCTATAGATAAGTTAATGGCTATAAAATTCTTGGAGAGACTCCTAAGGTATGGAAGAATCATTTAATGAAGATTGGTGGCCAAAATAGTAGTAATTGATTGATTTATGAATGATACAATTTACCTTGTCAATTCTAGAAAATGTGAGGTATCCTGCGGATTTTTGCCCTAATCCACGACCCATATGAGCTCCAAAGAGGGAAAATAGATTATGAGGGTGCGGATAGGGTTATTTGATTCTAGATTGAGGTATAATCACCGAAAAATATTAAACAATTAAAATGATATAAATGAAACGAATTATTTTTTTTAAAACAAGAAATGGGCCCATGGGCTCGCCCAATACCTAAATAAGTAACCCAAATTCACCATGCTTATGAATTTATATGGGGTCCAAAAGGATAAAGAAGTTTTAATGTATCATTATAGGGCAATTGGGAAGTTTAATGGGTGAAAAGGATGAAAAAAAGAGTTATAAAAGAAACAAATTCGGTTTTTAAAACTGGAAATGGGCTCACGGTTGGCCCAAATAATGAAGTAACCACCCTTTCTTCAAAAACTCCTAAACAAGAAATGGGGATCCCAAATTAGGGTGGTTAGAAATATATGAAACTTTAAAACTCAAGATTCACCTCACCAAATACCCATGAAAAGGATCGGTATTTCCAATGGATTGGATCAATACAAAGACAAAAAAACCAGGTGTGACAATTCTCCCCACCACTAAAGCTTTCCGCCCCCGGAAAGCCATAACACTTTCCGGCTGAAAAATAACCACCTAAGGATTAACTATCAACATTATCCAGGATCTCAATAAAAATAAATATCATCAACCATCAATGGATTTTAATCCTCTATCTCCAAAAAAACACACTACTCACAACCACTTCTGGAAAATCATTGGAAAAATCAAGCCACCACCTCTACAACCAAGACATGAACCCGATTGTTGGGCCTTCTCCCAATGAACCCAACCATCACCCAAACCAAAGAGAACTCAAAAAAACAAATATTCTAGGGGAGTCTAGAATAGACTCCCCACCATTAAGAAACAACTATCACTAGAAATGTTCTTAGGATGAAAATCTTGGAGACCCATGGTGGGTCTCCCCACTATTAGAAACCAACTAGAAACGAACAGATAAGAATTCAACATGAGCTAGAATTGGGCCTCACTCACACAAGACCAAAAAAACTCTCCTACAAAAACCTAAAATACCAAGTTAATAGGTTTAAAACATGTACATCTATACCACCCACTTCCGAATAGAGTGCACAAGAACTTGGCCAAGACTTTCAGCACGGATTTGGACCCCCACCACTCGGGGAGGGGAGGGAAGGGGACCCAATAATTTGACACTGAAACCACAAAGGAAACAAAGAAACTACCCAAAACTCTCCACCTATGAATAGTTAAAATCAAGACCACACACAATTTTCACAGGAGGTCCACACGGAGACATTGATCGTAAACCCACATCCATGAAGGCATAACCCTAGACATTGTGTGAGGGGTTAAGTCCACCACGCTTCTTGCGACAAAGGTAAATTCACAAAAATGGGGAACCAAAACATTAACATAGAAACTAACTTACCAAAAAAGAGGTGGAAGGATCCTAATTGAGCACTCCACACCTCTGTCGATTTCCTGACTACGTGAAAAGCTTCACTCCGAGGCCTATGGCTGGAGCCCTGATTCTTGAAGCATTTTCTGCACCGCAGTCAGGTGATAAGGATCACACCACTCAAAAAGATCTCACTTGATCACAAAACAAAAACATTAATCTAAATATACTCTCATAGATACATATCAAAAACATTTCTCACTCCAAACGAGGGGCAGAACGGACAAGGAATATGAACGAAACATGTCAACATCATCGAACACAACTGCTCTATCCAAAAGAATTATCACGACCTAGAAGCACTTTTAATAGATCCCAAATAGCTCTCTATTCCAAGAAATAGGTTGAGTAATCATAAAAATAGGTGGATTTAATATTTGAAATAAATCCTTAGGTTGATCAGTAGGAAATATTTCCAACGGAGAACTATCCATGGCCACATCACAACATCAAACACAACTTTATAAACCCAATGAAAATCACTCCAAGACTGTGCCACCAACAAGATATCATATCAAGATACAACAAGAGTATTAATTATAGATCAAAAGGAAGCTAAAAAAATAAACAATTCTTCTAAGACATACAAAAATCAAGCCACATAACCATTGGTTTTAAAAAAAGCCACAATTTTTCATCTCAAAACAATTTTAAAAAAACAAACTAACTTGGTGGGTTTCCACATTCACCAATGGTGTTTCATCAAGTATCACCCACATACACATTTCCATGCCAACCCAGGTACCCAAACACCATACCATATAGGCCATCCTTCCAGATATAAATAAAACCATGCATGTGAGCACCCATGAAAACACCAAAGGCTAAAACAAAACAACATCATTCCAAAACAAATTACCGTCAAAAGGAACACCAACCACCAAGTCAAAAAACCTTTTCATATTTCACAAAAAAACCACAATTCATTAATAACCATTTTCTTAGAAACCTACCCCTTTTAATTTTTAAAAACTTTTATAAATAAGTAAGACACTCTAAACAACCCCTTCCCATTTTTTTAAAAAAAATCAGCAAGGTATATTTTCATAATCCGAGGTCCATTGAGACCAATACCCTTTCTAGTAAAACACCAACCGATCAAAACAATTTCAACACTAATTTATCTGATTATAAAACATTTTAACATCCGAAAAATACCCCATTTAAAACAAAGATCCAAAATCACCTTAAAATGATTCAAAATTTCAAAACATTTTATTTCAACAAACCACAAGTTTAGATTATGGATAATCCAAACCCTTTAAATCATTTCCACTTCCCTCCATTTTTTTCACAAAAACAAATCCTTCCAAAACCATTATTATATTTAATTTTTGAAAACCCCCTTTTTAACTTTTCAAAATCTAATCTTTACTTTAAAACCGATTTCCACAATTCTCACACAAGGATTTTAAAAACAAAAATTCAGAATTCAAGAAAGGTTCAAAATACCCAAAAAAAGGAACTAGTGTCGGTTGGTGACATGACCATATGGTTGGAGGCCATATGTCAAACACAACACCAACATAGAGAGACTTATTAGGACCATTCCCCTGCTCCACATGGCCTTTTAGGACCTGCGAGCTCATGGATTCCATTAGTCAGACTCCCCTTGTCATATCCCAACACCAAACAATCAACAAGAACAAAGGATACTAATAAAACCGGACTTACCATGGAAACTTGAGGATTAGAATGAGAAAGAGTTTGTGATGCTCTTCTTGCACTTACCCCTCAAGTCCCAACAATCCTACTCCATCTACCTTGACATCCCCAAAATAACAAGGGTGCTCTAAAAAGAATGGTACGCTAAGATCCGACCTCCTATGATACCATTTTGTCATGAACCATCCCGAGTCGACCCTAAACCGGTCACCCAGGCCAGCCCGCGACAAGTCCCGAGAGGCATTCCTGATCCTCCTGGGATGGCGACAATCACCAAGGGAATCAATATATTACACAAGGGAATGATTTCTCCCATATATAAACAATCAAACAAACAGTAGAAATAAACGGACAACCCAAAATGAATTTATACAAAAATTGAACTAAATATTATTTGTACAAGAAACTAAAAGTAGAAAAAAAAACCAACAACTCAACTGAACAATTCTGATGACCAACTAACTCCATGTGACCCTTCTGGTAACTCTCCAACACAATTATCAAATGTCACCCAAGGTGATCAAACTCAAGATGAAACCTGCACAAGGGATAAAAAAAGAAAATATTATAGGCGTGAGTATTAAAATTCAGTAGGTTAGCCTGATATTCTATTCCCAATTCACATTCCGTTAAAATAAAAGAAACATCAATATATAGTTTTAAATTCAAGATATGAAAGTATGGTTTCCAAATGAGGTTCCATGCTATAATAATTATCAGACAAGAACATGCATGTTTAATAAACAAAAATGAAAGTAACAATTTTTTTCAAAGAGGTGAAACTTCAAAATGAAAATAGTTTTCAAGAGGGATGCTTTAAAGAATTTTAACTTTTAAATAAATAACACATACTACTGAATTTACCAACCAAACACACCATATGATGCCAGTGAGTACAAAATATCCAATGAGCACTAGTCACAGGAACACCCCTAGGTACAAGTTAGTTGTGAGCCCCAGGTACCTCGTATCTCGGTGAAAGTAACCATAATAAATATCCATTCTCACGAACGAGCCACTAGTAGGGAACATACACATAACCTAGTGGTCTCCAATCATCATCATCATTATAGTTTAGTTAGTTTTGTCATTGTCAAACTTGCTTCGTGAAACAGAGGCCAAACCCCACAGAATCACTAGCATACAAGTACACGTTCTCCCACCTAGATACCCGGGATTCCCTTTAGTGCTCAATCAAGTTACACATATTATCAAATACACATTTCACATCCAAATTCCATTCCCAAACCATAAAAACACAAACAGCCCATAAACTTTCTTCACATTTCTTACACAAATCACCAAACCGCTAAATATTTTCGTAAAACAATTTCATGAAGTGTATTGAGTCTTTGCACATAAAACTAATTCAAAAACACACTTTCAATTATAAACACACATAAAAACCATACCAAATCATATTTTTCAGCCCTAAAAGTATTTAATAAAATAATTTCATGAACCATAAAACAATCCCAATTACACAACTTTGTATATACAAGTAAAACACTCCTTCATTTTTAGGAAATGCCAAACGGGCCTTTAAACATTTTCTCAAAACTAACTTTTGACGAAGGTATGCATTTTAATTTTATTAAGGATGTGTATAAACACCATTTACAGCAGCAAACCACATTCATAAATCTCTTATAATACTCAAGTTACATATTCAAAACACAACCATTTTCATAAAGATGTGAAACGGTCCATTTTGGGGAAACTCGGGCCAAAATATGTTGTAAACCAAAACCCACTTGTCTGTAAAACCAAATCCAAATTGGAAATACATATAAGGACCCAAAAAACCATTTTTCATTCTTTCAATTCATTTATAAATCCAAACAAATAACTTTTAAATCACACATCACACATAAAATCCAACCGGGCAATTTACTGAACACATGACATGCCCTTTAAAAAACAATTTATTTTAAGTACGTGAAAAGGAACAAAACACCAATTATGTGACAATCGGGCCCCAGTGGTAGCACATCCACCCCGCCTTAACATGGTCGTCGGGTCATGACCCACCAGGTACCACCAGTTGCCCCGCAGACACATGGGGCCCTCCCGAGGGTCCACCCACATGCCTGAACGGGTCATCTGACTAATGATAGTCCCCACAGGCCAACACATGTCCTTTCCAGTGTGTTTTGTCCTCACTCACACACACCCTAAGAAACTTCCCAGGAGGTCACCCATCCTGATCACTACTCCAAACCAAGCACGCTTAACTATGGAGTTCTAATCATTTAGGCTCCCGAAAAGGAAGGTGCACCTTGTTGACATGAGTCATATCATTTAGTCATTTAACCCTTTATCATTTGGGGATGTTACAATCACCCCCCCCCCTTAGAGCATAATGCCCTCGTTGTGGGCCCTACATCTCAACCCAGGTAGTGCGCCATGCACTTAAGGCTGGGTTCCTCCTCTGATACCAAATGCGGCAATCGGGCCCCAGTGACAGCACATCCACCCCGCCTTAACATGGTCGTCGGGTCATGACCCACCAGGTACCACCAGTTGCCCCGCAGACACGTGGGACCCTCCCGAGGGTCCACCCACATGCCTGAATGGGTCATCTGACTAATGATAGTCCCCACAGGCCAACACATGTCCTTTCCAGTGTGTTTTGCCCTCACTCACACACACCCTGAGAAACTTCCCAGGAGGTTACCTATCCTGATCACTACACCAGGCCAAGCACGCTTAACTGTGGAGTCCTAATCAGGTAGGCTGTCGAAAAGGAAGGTTCACCTTGTTGACATGAGTCATATCATTTAGTCATTTATCCCTTTATCATTTGGGGATGTTACAAATTGAATGCCATATTTTCATTCAAGATACTTTAACATGTTAAAAATACCATAAACAAGATTATAAACCTCACAAAATATTTGCAAAAGATAACGGAACATTTAAACAAACACTTGTTGAGCACTTTCATTAGAAAACAACACTACCTTTCACAAAACAATGATTAAACAACCACTTTTCACACCAAGAAAATTATAAAAAGGCTTAAAAACAATAATAAACATTTATATCAGTTTAGTAAAATATTAAAATGATGAAACTTGAATGATAAAGGCATGTGCAAGAGATATCCTACCTCAAATCCTTGGCGTGACTGAAACACACACCCAAAATCACCCACTGTGGGTTTATAAACCCTAAAACTATAAATACAAGACCTAAACAAAAATAAAACCCATCAAAAAATATTTTATAACAAAACCCTAGGTATATAAATGCTAGGTGACAATATAAATCCAATAAATAATGAAAGGAGGGGGAAGAGGAAGGAGAAAGGGGAAGGAATCTCACCTTTCACCCTAGAAAACTCTTCGTCTTCCATTAGATCTGCAACCCTAGATAAAAGGGAATGGATTTAAACTTATTAGAGAGACTCCTATGTTTGGGAAGAACCGGGTAAAGGAGATTGGTGGCCAAAATAGTACGAAGTTATTGATTTATGAATGATACAATTTACCTTGGCAATTCTGGATGATTTGAGGTATCCTGAGGATTTTTAACCAAATACATGACTCAAATGAGCTCCAAAGAGGGAAAATCGATTATGAGGGTGAGTATAGGGTTATTGGATTCTAGGGGGAGGTGGAATCACCAAAATATATTAAAAAATAAAAATGATATAAATGAAACGAATTATTTTTTAAAACAGGAAATGGGCCCATGGGCTGGCACAATACCTAAATAAGTAACCCAAATTCACCATTCTTATGAATTTATATGGGGTCCAAAATGATAAAGAAGTTTCACTATATCAGAATATGACAAGTGGGAAGATGAATGGGTGAAAAAGGATAAAAAACAAAAGAGTTATAAAAGAAACAAATTCGGTTTTTAAACCTGGAAATGGGCTCACAGTTGGCCCAAATAATGAAGAAACCACCCTTTATTCCAAAACTCCTAAACAAGCAATGGGGATCCCAAATTAGGGTGGTTAGACATATATGAAACTTAAAAACTCAAGATTCAACTCACCAAATACCCATGAAAAGGATCGGGATTTCCAATGGACCATATCAATACAAAGACAAAAAAATTAGGTGTGACAAACATGTTATTATAAAGTAATAATATCAATTTTATAGAACATTAATGGATTTAAAAACATTTTAAAGTGATAAATCATATTAAATAAATGGTAGATGAAGATTATCATGAATAATAATTAATAATAAGATAACACTTCTATTGAAGACTTGAATCTCCTCTTAGAGAGCCTCTTGCAAGTAAAGGATTTCGAACTTCTAATTATGATCATGGATTTCAAAAAATGAGATATTATTGTGAGGGTGATAATTTTGGTAGAAATTATAAATACAATTAGAGGAAATTTTTTCTTTGAGGTGGGAAGAAGAGGGTTTCTTTACCGATGATAAGGGGTGAAATTTCTATAAATACTCATTTATCAATATAAGAGGAATGTTATATTCAATGAAAGTTGATCTAAAATTAATAATTAATGAAGATAAGATAATAATAGGTTTATAATTCTCTCATAAACCCATTAATTGATAAGTAATTGTGATATTTTATAACCTTATCCTATAATTTAAGTCTTTTAACATATTTTAGGCTTTACCGTGGTGACTAAGTTTTCCTAGATAACTTGTTTTTATGACTAAAAATAAAATTTTAAATTTTAAATAATTTATATATGATAATTAAAAATATGAAACCCATTTAATTGGATTAAAATTTTTAAAATTGATGAAAATTTATTTTAAAATAATAAGTGTATAATGCATAAAAATATTTTTAAGTAAAATATATTATTAAGTCCAAAAATATATTTATTCTCATTAATTAAAAAATATTTATCATTATATTAATGTAAAATTATTTAATTATATATATATATAAACATTTTTATTTAAAATCATTCTTCAAAAGTGGTCAATTGAGTTATTAATATCAAAATATCCAAAATAATGAAAACAATTATATAAATATTATCCCATTTTAACATTAAATGAAATTAATCACATGTCATTATATATATCCATTCCAATAAATTTTATCAATCCATGAGTATTATAATATTTATATAAATAAATCAAATAATTCTATAAAAATAACATATAATGGATAAAAATTCCTCTTTTTCTAAAAAAATATTCTAATTAATTATTATTAATTTATTTCATTCATGAATTGTGAATTCAGTTATTTTTTATTTGTTCCAAATATTACACAACTTTTATTTTCCTAATTTATACAAGTATATCCAATAACCATATATCCAATTTCTATATACCAAAAGGACATATGTTAAAAAATAATATATATAACATTTATATGATATTCTTTTATATAACCTTATATACATATTTAAAATCCTTTATCCAATTCATTTACTTCACTCTCAAAAATTATATTGTATTTATAATGTTTGTTAATTTTCCATAATTATAATAAAAGGTATGATCATAAAGGAAAACCACTAGGATAAAGATTTATTTTTTTCAATATTTTTATTTATTTATGGATTTATTCTGTTTGTACTTTTCTTAATGATGTTTCATTTTGTAACTATATAATATATTTATATTTATCTAGCATTATAATATTTTACCTCAATAAAATCATGATTCATTTTAGTTTTATGTTTCTTGTGGAACAATATATTAAACAAAGTATTTATTAAAATAATAATTCATAATAAAATATCAGGGTGTTACATGCATCAACCTTACAAAGTTATAAAACAGCCTTAAGAAGTCCAGAGTTAACATTATGAAGGTCCCTTTATTTCTGAAATAAACCTTATTAGGTTTATGATTTTTTTTCATTTTATTATAATTATACATTGAGACAACCTTATGATGTTATGAAGAACCCTTATGAAGTTATGAATAAACTTTATAAAGTCTAGGGTTAACCTTATGAATTTCAGGACTTTTTTGTTTCTAGGAACTTTTCTCAAAGATAACCTAGTGATGTCATGGGATCAAATTTTTGAATTAAATTAGATTTTATAACATTTTAAAATTCATAAAAACTTATAAATTCTAGAATTTATTGAACATAACTCAAAAAGAACATTAGAAAAATCTCAATAATTCAAATCAATTTAAACTAATTTAACTTTAAATACTTATTCCGCATATTTGAAAACAAATAAAAATTCATCAAATTATAATGGGTTATTCAATGCCTCATTTTTTATTTGTTTTAAACTTCAATAAACTTCATTAAAAAATAAATAAGTCACGCCAAAATCATTAAATCATCTCTATTATCAATTTATAATAGTCTTAACTCCATGCTACCAGATAAAACAATTATAGAATTCCATCTCTTAGTAATGAGTAATTTTTTGCCAAGTAATTTTGATGATCACACCATAAATTATTTCACTGATTCGCATTTTCACCCCCCCCAATTTAAAATAACAAAATATTCATATTAAAATATAAAGTTTGGTATATAGATATTTCTTTAGAAATAGAGTAATCTATCTCTCATGCTTTGACAACATAATCCAAATCATTGTGGGGGTTCATCCCATACATTCTCAAGTGAAATTGAAAGAGTAAACATGTAGTTTCATCCTTAATTATTCAAATATATATCTTTTTATTACTATTCTAAGAAGATCATAAATATGGTCCTTATTGGATAAATATTACAACTTAACATCACTATTTTCCACCATTTATTTAATGAAAGGAAATCTGATATCAATATGATTTGATCTTGAATGTTGTATTTGGATCTTTTATAGATCAATAACACTATGATTATCATACGAAATCCTCATTGGATACTTAACTTCTAGTTTCAAATATGTCACCTAAACTATCATCTACAATATTTGTAATAATCCATCCTAGGACGATATGACAAATCACCCAAGAAGGCCTTCTATAAGGTATATATCAACCAAACAACTAAAAATATATTATTAATGGTCAAAAGTAGATTAACCAATAGATTTCAATGTGGAATAGATTATAAATCCATGATACATATAACATCAATCCAAAAGGATAAACCTAAATAAAAATATATAAAAAAATTGAGTCTTCATGTGACCACTTTTCACCTATATTATGTATCACTAAGAATGTAATGTCAACTAATAGAATCCTGTGAACGATATGATGCCCATACCTTTAACTGATTCCTATAAAACCACTTCTATAAATGACCGAAGGAAAAATTTTGGGTGTGAGAAAAAATCCCAATAGGGTTTTACTAATGAATTTATAGAAATTCTAACCCCATGAATCCATTATTTCTTTACTTAAATAAATCTATTTATAAATAATTTTTGTAAGAGAAATTTTTTTGGTAAAACAAGCTTTTTTTTCAAAAATTCATCTCATTTTCACATAAATTGAGAATTTGAAAAGTACATGTGAGATATCATGAAATCAAAAGAAACCAATTAATAGATAAACCATAAGATAAACATGTGAACAACCAAACATGAAAATATACAATAATGTATAAAACTATGCACAATTTGGCCTCTATCCTATGGGAATATGCACCCAAGCATATGAAGGAACACTAATAACTAAGCAAATAATAACATGAATCCTACCAATATCTATTCTTAATATTTCCTATAGATATCAACAAAATAACCCTTAGTGGTTTCACACAAACTAAGGTTGCATATGTTCATTTCCTAATGCACCCAAGGTTCCAAATATTCTATATTTTCCAAAAACCATTTATAAACCATGATCACAATTTATAAAACAATTTCAAAATGAATTATCATCAATCCCATACTTGAAAATCTATTTTTTGATTAAAACCTGACATGAGTCATTTCATCAAAGACATAGTGTTTACAAATCTCATTTTATAGAAAACCACATTTATAAACATGTATCTCTTAAAGAAAATACAAATTTATGTCAAATAAATTATTTTCATGAATCAAAAAAATAAGATTTACAAGAACATCAAGTATTTAATGAATTAAAACCTTTATATAGAGACACCAACCTCAATAATATTAGTAGATAAGCACCTTCAAGAATAGAAATTAGAAACAAGTTAATCAGGTCCTCACAAGCCTGGTTCCATAATAAACATCATCAATTGTCTATAAAATAATATATATATATATATATATAGAAAAAAAATCTCAATCGCATTCTATTGTGACAAGGGTAGAAGATATAGAGTAAGGATCTAATAAGATGAGAGAAAACATAATAAAAATGGGACATTCCTTAAAGAGATCGACCATGAAAGAAGGAAGATAACCAAGAAAGTAGGGGTAGAAGCCTCTAGAGAACTGGGGGAGGTTTAGTTTAACCCAAATAGGGATTAAGAGGTCATTATGTATATAAATGACCAAGGGAAAATAGTTGAATTCTAACTTTTAAAAGGTTCATATCTGGGTGTATGATTAGGTTTCATGTTTTAACAAACTATTTATCAACCTTGTGTGGCCTTTGAATTTTTAAAATTAGAGTCACATAACAACTTGGGAAGAGACAAATGGTTTGGTGAAACTATGATAAATACATGAGACACCTATATAAGACCACCCAGACCCACACATGGTTCTTTTTATGAGTTTTAAAATTTGACTAACTCTCCTAAAACTATGAAAAATGACACTATAACCTCATAGGGCCACACCGCATGGTTTGTACTAATCATGTTCCTAAACCAAGCACATGGCATGTTTTCTTTGAAAATATATGTTTTCGACCATCAAATTATAGAAACCTATAGAATGACCCAAATAATAAATCATATTCAAACTAAATTATACATGTGGATTAAATGGAATCACAATTCTCCCGGTCTAAAAAGATTTATATCCCCAAAACGCACTCAAAATTTTGAACTCTCAAAAATAGAAGGTCATTTGTTCCTCATTAACATTTCATACTCCCACATATAGTATCTATTCCATTTTCACTACCATATATGGACCCAGGGAATTTTTTTACTACACAATACCATATCATGACGATCCCTAATGTGAAATAATTTCTCAACCATAGTGATTTTAAGATTGAGATCAATATCATCCCATTAAATCACATGGGAAGGATCTGGTTGATACCTTCTAATATAGGAAAAGTGAAATGTGTAGTGAGACAATGTCAAGTATGATGGTAATTCCAACTAATAAATTACCTTTACTGTTGGAACCACTTTTTGTATAAGGTAGTATTTGTTGTCAATAATTGTCAATGAAAATCAAAATGAAGGAGATCAAGAAGTACTCTGATGAAGTGGAGGAATGATAAGTTAGACAATTTTTGTACTGATCATAAGTTCAAAGAACATGTGTCAAAGGTGATACATTGTTTACAACAATTAATAATATGAGTTGTAATCCCTATGAGGATGATTAACGAAAATGGGGTTTTTGGATTAAAACCATGAAATTCCTCCTTATTGCATGAGAACCATGGGTTTTGATGAAGACCTTGCAATTCCTCATTATTGCATGAGACCCATGGGTTTTTGATGAAGACCATTCAATTACTCATGATTGCATGAGAACCATGCAAGAGACTTCTTGAAAAATTAAATCATATGGTTTGCATGAAGTCGATCATGATGGTTGATGAAGAAGACAATGTGAAAATGATTGGAAGTCTAAGATGGTTGTGCGGGGATTGGAATTCTAAGATATCCATGAACATCACATTGTCATAGAAGATGATGATGCTAAAGTTATTCTTACATAGAATACATATCACAATAGCGGAGTTTGTGATAAAAGCAGAAGAGTTGTTGAATTATACAGATCGCCAAGAAGAAGTGATTTTGAGGTGATCGTGCTTGTTGACAAAGCAAACAAATGACATACAAATTTGTTGACAAATGAGATTATGTGGTTCCATGTCGAGTTCAAGGACTGGGGATAATGATCCATGTTTTATTCAAGGAACATCAACAAAGGAATGGATGATCTGGAGGCGGAAAAAAAGAGCAGATACAAGGTGGCGCCGTTTCCCAGTGTTTGCCAAATTTTTGGGCCTGAAAATCGACAAATAAAGAAAAGTGTTTTTTGAAAAGGGACTTGCGCGCCAAGGTCTTGGAGGATAGGAAACTTTCGCGCCATATGTTTTTCAAGATCATAACATCAATTTATGGCAAAGGAATAAGTGTCGTGCAAGTATTGGGCTGGTCACGCAAGTCACTTGTGCACCATGAAGAGACTTGCACGTTGATGCCTAGAAGGCTTGTGAACTTGTGTGCCTGTTGTTTTTCAAGATCAAAAACTTAAAATATGGAAATGTATGGATGGTCGCCTAAGTTTGGAAGTTGTTCGCGCAAGTTACTTATAGGGGAAGATACATGCATGTCGTGACTTGCGCGTTGAGGGGAGACTTGCGCGCCACCACGCAGGGGGTCCAGTTTGCCTATAAATAGAGGACCACCCCTCCTCATTTCTCATGGAGTTCAACACTTAGAAAAATCATAACTCCCATCGCAAAGGTGTGGAAGTCCCATAAGTAGTGTGTGGTCGCGCAGGTAGACTTACGCACCAGTGTTTGAAGTTACGTGTCGGTTGTTGGCTACGCGCCCAAGGCAGTTTGGTAGAGAAAGGAAGTGGGTCGCGCAAGTTTGTGGTTAGGGAAGGAAGAGTCACACAGGTGCTTTGGTGACACTTGCGCGCCAGTTTGGACTTGCGCGCCATATTGGGACTTGCGTTCCAGGCTTGGAGAAGAGCGCCAGGTGTTGTTGGAGCTTGCCCATCTTCATGGAGCTTCACAAAAGACGTAATATTTCCTAATACCTTCGGTGCAACAAATGATGTATTCATTTAAAAAGATGGAAGAACAGTGAACAATTTGGTTTTTATGAAGAGAAGTGGTACCGCACACACATGACTGATGTTTAACATCCTCATTGTGCTTTTCGAAGAGAAGAAGAATGGTTTGTGCAACTAAACTCAGATCTGCACGGAAAGAGGGTAATATATCAATACACTCAGGTGTTAGTATTGAGAATCAAAGGAAGAGAATAATAAGATATAGTGCATTCAGTTATTGCCCCAAAGTAGGAGGTTGAATACAAAAGAGAATCAACTCAGTACTCTAATGCAAGCAAAGTCTCATGGTGAAGAGGAGACAAATACTCTAATGCAAATCTATTGAAGAGACCTTCTTGTGTATAAACTGAGTGGAAATTCACCTAAGGGCAGTGAGCCTGGGAGAGTCAACAGGAGTGACCCATGGGAAGCAGTGAGCTATCCCTGATTCTTTTTAAAGGCAATGAGCCTGGGATAGAGTGACTGTGCCCAAACCATTGTAATCCACAACTAGTGAAGATTAGTAGAATTTGGTACGACGAGCAACTTGTCGGCGTATGCCCCTTGTATGTAGCCCTTAGTGGTGAACCAAGTAAAATTGTTGTGTTATCTCTTTGCATGTGAGTGTTTCATTGTTGATCATATCCATCATACATGTTTAAGTAGTTCCTACCAACATGGGAACGAGATCCACAACTTTAAGAATAAAAAGATGACACCCTAATTCACCCCTCCACTCTCAGGGTGTCCTGGGGTCTTAAATTTACAAGTTATTCAATGATCTCAAAAGGGACAACAATCCTTAGTACCAACATACCCTTCTTACCGAGTTAATGGTGACCCAAGTGAGACAAAAATTTGAGAAATAACTAATCACCATACTCAAACTCTAGTGTTAAATTACAACTCTCTACATAAGATTTATTACAATTCTAATTAGTCGACAACCTCTTATAAATCAGATTCACTTTCACCATTATCCCTTAAAAAAGGCTTGGTCCAACCAAGGACCGCTCTCCTAAATCTACATAACAAAATGGAGATCAACATGGACACCAATACAATTCCACTAAAGGATCAATTTTAATCAAATTATATTAACTATTGTTATAACAAAAAACCCAAAGGTATGTACTTTTCCCAAGAGCCAATAAAATAAATCATGCACATTAATGTATATCCTCATGGATTTTAATAGCTCGATCAGTCATCCCATCCATCTATAAATGATATATCATGCTTAATTTCTATCAGAAACCCATTGAATCATAAATTTTTTTTATAAAACATAGATTTAAAATATAGGTGCCTATCAGAAATAACTCTATATGTAACTTTGTGAATCTTTAAAACCTCTTAGACAAAAAAGTTCCCAATATTTTCCAACTTCATCATCTCCTTGATTGGAAGGAAATGAGACGATTTCATAATTTAATTAATGATCACCCAAATCACATTCTTACCACTGGTATTCTATGTAAAAACAATGATAAACACCATATAAACCTCATCCCACTTCCATACTATAGTGAAAAGATGTTTAAACAAACTAACAAGTCTCTTGTGATTCACCTTAACTCTATAACCATTAAGGTGATATGACATGAATTCTGCAATAGATCACCTCATCCCCAGTCACTAATATTGGTATCTCACATCTTGATACATGTTTGTAGTACTATGGTGTATGGACTAATAAGACGGCCACCCAATTTTTGTCAATTATTTCCTCTGAGATATAGGAATGACCAACCTACCTCAAAAACACAAAGTACCCAAGGGAGACTAAGATCAGTCACCTAAGGTCTCCCCACCTTTTATGATTTTCACAAAATGCTATAAATTAGGGTATGACACCTTCTCAAGCTAAACACTCTTGTCAAATGATGTGTCATCCTTCATCAAATCTAATAACACCTTCCCACCATCCTCATCCACTCCCAATCTCATGTCAATGAACAAAGTCATCATAGAACATTCCTCCATTGATTCCTTAAATCTTTTAGTCAGTAATTTCTTCATCAACACATTAGTGACAAAATTCCCTTTCCCATGAGTAAAAGAAATATCAAAATTGAAAGTTTAAAGAAACTCCACCCTACATCATGGTCACAAGTTAATATCCAAATGATTAAAACTATAATTTAGTATCTTATAATTAGAACATTCAATAAATTTCTCCCCAAATAGATAGTGGTGCACTTTTTTGAGAGCATGTATAACAGCTCCAACTCAACTTCATGGGTATGGTAGTTCTTCTCATGGGGGTGTAATTTACAAGGTCCATTGTCCACCATATACTTTACATTCATCAAGACACAATTCAATCCAATACCATAAGCATCACAGAAAATATCATTAATCAAATTCAATTTTAAAAGAATCAGAACTAAAGCAGAAGTAAACCTCTTCTTCAATTCCTTGAAATGCATCTAACATTTGTAGCTACACACAAATTTAACACCCTTATGGGTCAAAGATTTGATCTAATTTTAAATCATAGAGAATTTTTAAATAAGCCACCTATAATAAATAATTATTCCCAGGAGCCACTAAATCTCAAACACATTACTAAGATTATCCCATCACATTACCACCTAAATATTTTCAAGATCCACTAATATGACCCTCTCATAAATAACATATACTAAACAAATCACTTCTTGGATAAAAAAGTCACATTTTGAAAGCTTACCATATAATTTATGTTCTCTAAATATTATATGGATGACATCTAAATGATCCCTGTAATCCTCCATTAACATGGATTAAATCAAAATATAAACCAGAAATATAATGAAGAAAGAATCTCAATATCGAAGAATGATCTTTTTCATCAATTCCATAAATATCACATGAGTGTTAGTTAGACTAAGTGGAATAACCAAAAACTCAAAACTCCCATATCATATCCTAAACTCTATATTAGTTATATACTCTACTTAGACTCTCAACTGATGGTATCCTATCCACAGTTCAATTTTAGAAGATCAATGATCCCCTATAAGTTGATAAAAAAGAACATTAATTCATGGAAATAGGTATTTCTTCTTAACAGTCACATAATTTATCTTTTGATAATAAATGAAAATTTTAAGGCTTTCATATACCTTCTTGGAAGATGGAACATGTGAATTCAAATGTGACACACTAATATGAATGAATCATTTGGCCTCAATATCCAAAATATTATCTTTAAGTTACTATAAATAAGTTGGTACAATATGATAAGATGTAATAGAAATGGGCATTATACTAGAGAGATGGTCAAATGTGAACTAAACCTCTCTATATTGATATAACCCAGAAAAATCATCATGAAAACCCTTACGGTATATAGAAACCACTATAGAATGTGGGATACCAAAGAGAGAGTTAATGGAATTAAAGAACATCTCTAATAATTGACATGATATCATTCCAAAGATGGGAACAACATGCCCCACTCTCCCTGATCTAGAATCACCCTCATCTTAAAATACATGGGAGACCCCATAACAAGATAGAAACTATCCTCAATGATGATAATAGTGGATATGGTCCTTGATGTTGATCATAAAATCTATGCTAATAATAATTTTGAAGATATCAAATCAAGAACAAATAAATCCTACACCCCATCATGGTCGGTTATCATCACATGACATGTGGGAAATTTAAAACCTTGTTTATACCACATTCCCAATGGAATAGAAACGTGAAACATGAATAGAATAATCTTTAAATGCAATACCAGCATTTCAATTAACTTTAAAAATATAAAAGTATGAGTCACACCTATATCAAATAAAGAAAGTACCATAAATGATTAATTGAGCATCATACCTCTAACAGTATTTTTCTCTACCTTAGATTCCTTTGATACATACTCTGTTGTGTAAATACATATAATCTTAGCTCCTCCTTGAGCCTTCATCACTGCATGAATATCCCTATTGGAATGATTATGAGAACCAAAACCCTTGTAATCATCAGAAAAAACCTATGAACCCATGGTGGGAGTGGATATCAATCTACTGTATAGGGAAAATTTTCAACAAAAAAACCTTAAGTATTTCATATTTTCCACAATAGTGACATGTCATAGGAGATTCCATATAATTAGTCTCGATATAATCAGGCCTTTCAAACTAATTAAAACTACTAGATACTATCCTGATGAATCCTCTAAAACTAGTCTCGATATAAATTGATCACCCCAAAGCTTCCTTTTCTGGCCAGAATACGCACCCCTACTTCCACCTGTAGTAACCAAATTTCAAACTAAATATGTTTACCAAGTTATATATACCACATACAAATCCACTTTGTTGACTTCCTCTACAAAGTTTGGGTGCATAATAGAATATTCTTCCACTAAATATTTTCCCTCAAACCTATCTCAAAACTTTTAGATTTAATGTAATTATTTGTAAAAATATTAGGTTTTAGGTAAACCAAATTATAAATTTAAGTGGAATACTCCAAAATAGAATGCTCCATTTTATAGAAGGTTAATCATTATTAGGTATTTACCACTCACAATGTAGAATCACTGTAGAAGGTGTTATAGTAGTATTGTAGCAGCAGAGGGACTGTAGTAGTGGTGGCCTGTAGCAGTGGCAGTACTGTAGTAGGAACTGTGGCAGTGATGGTACTATAGCAGGTACTATAGCATCATGGGTACTGTAGTAGTACTATTTATCAAAGTGCCCTGTGGTAAAAATGGGCTTTAAATCCTTGTATTCGGGCCACATAGCCTTGGGCCTTTATGCTATGTTATGGGTCTCCCTCTACCCAGAAAAAAAGTAGGTCTTTTCTTTAATAATAAAATGAGGCTTTGACCCCATCCTTTTACAAAATGTAAGTGGAAACCCACATTATAATCCTTAATAGTTTTCAGAAAATGGAATATCCTTTCAATCCACTTGATTAAATATTTGGATTATTGGGTTAATTTATCACCATGGAATATGGGTGGATTCTACTCAATATATTTTAATCCATGATCAAATGTTCATATTTGGTTTCCACCACCCACCTAACCCAGAGTCTATATTGTGTGGATAAATACTTTCACCAAATAAGGGTTTACTAGAGGATTTTCCTATATTAATTATCTTAAAAATTATTCTATGGGAATTATAAGATCTATTCTATGATTAATTATTTAATAAAAACAAAATAAAAAAACCAATTAGATTAATTTCAATTCTAGAATCAAGGACTAGCTTCAATAATCAATAATAATTCCTTTAATAAACAATAATTTAAAGAAAACATGGATTCTAAAAATGAAATAAAAACATTAAAAATGATAGGTTTGTTTAAATAAATTTATATTCAAGTTTATTCAAATAACCTCAAACACTAAGTCTCAGTCTTAGTGAAAATCCCTGACCACCCGTGGAAACTCATGTTCAGTCACAAAATTGAGTCGGCTAGGAACCCTTCCACACTTACTAACCAAATTCAAATAGTTCTAAATATTGTATACCAAAGACCTTGAACCAAGACTAGGTAGTTCCACCACACTTTTTGATGGGTTACCCCCTTGATATCATTTTATAACAAACAACCTCGGTCAACCTGACATATCACCCAAGAAAGCCCACCACAAGGGGTCGATCAACCAAAAAATAAAAAAGTATCATGAAAAACTGAAATGAGATAAAACAATAGATTTTGATATGTAATAATAGTATACATACCTGATATATAAAACATTAATCCAAAACTATAAACCTTAAAATAAAACAAGCTATGATAAAAATGAGTCTCTATGTGACTATCCATCACCATAAATATGTCTCACAAATAAGGAAATGGAAACCAAGCGAAATTGGTGAATTACATGAAACCATTCCATTTAACTGATTCATGAAAAATCACATCCAAAATTCTCAAATTAAAAAAATAAGTGTTTGAGAAAAAATCCCAAAAGGATTTCACTAAAGAATCTTTGCAAAGTCTAACACTATTCAACCATTAGTTCTATCTTTAAAAAATATAGTATATAAAGAAATTTTATAAGAGAAAAAAATTTCATAAACCATCCTTTGTTTTCATAAAATCATATCATATTCACATAAACCTATAAAATGATATGTACATGTCAGATTTCATAAAATCATAAGAAAGCTATACATGGATACACCATAATTTAAGCATGTGAGAAACCAAACATGAAACAATACTTTCAATTATAACACCAATCACAAGATGGTATTTAGACTATGCGAATACATACTCATACATGTAAAGGAATACAAATCACAAATCCATCCATAACATGAATATTTCTGATATCACATCCTTCTATAGTCTATTGATATCGTCAATATAACCCCTACTATTGTCACACAGAATAAGGTTACATATGTCCATTTCCCAATGTACCCAATGTGCTAAATTTCCTAAAAACCCTTATAAAACCATGATCATAATTAATAAAACATTTTCACAATGAAGAATCATTCCACCCATGCTTTAAAATCCATTTTTGAGTCCAAATTACCTCTAAGTTATTTCACCAAACAAATAGTGTGTACAAATCTATTTTTAAAGAAAAACCCCTTTAAAAACAAGAATATCATGAAGAAAATCCACTTTGATATAAAATAACTAATTTTAATTTATCATGAAAAAGTAAATTTACATTAACATCAATTATTTCATGAATTATAACCTTTTAATAGATACACCTACATCAATAATGGAGGGAAACAATTCACCTTAGACAACAGATGTTATAAATGAGTAGATCAGGTCCTCAAAAGCCTAGATACATATGAAACATCATCAATTCTCTATCAACCCCCTTGTATCAATAAATTGTATCCCAATAAGTTTCCAATTAGATAGTGGAATAATATATCAAGTGGAGATCTAATAAGAGGTGAGAAAATGAAATAAGAAATGGGACATACCTTTATATATCCACCAAGAATGAAGGAATATCACCAAGGAATCAAGGTAAGAAGCTTTTAGAGAACTAAGGTAGGTTTAGATTCATCCAATTGAATATTAGGTGGTTATTAGATATAGAAATGGATAGGATAAAAGAGGTAAATTCAAACTTTTTAAAGGTTCACATAGGGGTGCACAGCTAATCCAAACAGTTTTACAACCTGTGTTCCAACCGTGTGTGCCCTCTTTCCTTGGATAATTATAGGTGTATGGATACCAGGGAAGAGTCACATAGTTTGTTAAACCATGATCAAGACATTATATTCCTCCATACAACCACATAAACACCCATATGGTACTTTTTGTGAGCCTTATGGTTTGAATAATGTGTTTAAACCATGAAAAACCCCACTAGAACCTCTTAGTCCTTACCTTATTGTTACCACTATGTTATTTCTAACTACACACCCAAACCATTCACCTGACATTTTTTATCTAGAAATCTAAATTTTTAACCTATGACTCTAAGAAACCTCTAGAAAGACATAAAGGATAAATTGATCTCAAACAAAATTGTACATGTGACCTAGAGGTCCTTACAATTCTCCCCACTTTAAAATATTTTTATCCTTAGAAACTTCTAAACATTATGAACTCACAAAACGGGAAGAACATTTATACCTCATCAATAATTTCTATTACAACATTTCATTCCTATATTGTTCTCATAGATATAGTACATAGACAAGTGAATTGTTTTACCATGAAGTACCTTATCTTGTAAATTCATAATCTTAACTAGTTGTTAAACCAAAATGGAGTCTCGCTAATTATTTGTATGTTCCCATTAAATAAAAAGGGAAGTGGTTGGTTGATACCTTCTTAGTTTGGAAACATGAAACAAATAATTAATTGATTTCAATTATTATTGAAATTCCTACCAATAATATACCTTTCCAAGTATTTAATTGATCTCAAAATGGCTAATAAACCTTGGTTCAAAATTACCCTGTTTACCCAATAAACGATGTCCCAAATGTGATGAAACATTATGAAAGAACAAATAACCAACCTTAATCATTAATTAGAAATGCATAATTTCTACATAGGATTTTTCACAATTCGAAGAAGTCACCAACCTCTTATAGATCATCTACACAATCTATATCATATCTTAAATAAGTCTCGGTTTACATAAGGACTTCTCAGTCAACTCTTCCCATCATTAGTGAGATCTGCATGGATTCATATACAACGCTTCAAAAGTGGTAATTTTAATCAATGTCTAATAACTATTTTATAGGAAAATTCAACTAATGAAATTTGGTTCTCCCATTAACCAGAAAAACCAAGAATTCATTCTCGAAGAATATTCTCAAGGATATTAATAACATGCTAATTCTGCCTATTCATTTGTGGATGATATTCAATGCTTAAATTCAATCAGGAAACCATTATCTCTTATAAAATTTTCCAAAAACCTATATGTAGACTATGGGTACCTATTATAAATAGCTACATAAGGAACTATATAAAGCTTCACAACCAATTGGACATATAAGTTCCCAAGTTAATCCACCTTTGTTGTCTCCTTGATTGGAAAGAAATGAGATGACTTTATAAGTCAATAAATTATCACCCAAATCACATAATTCCTACTAGGATTCCATGTAAAATCAATGATAAAGTCAATAAAATCCACATCCCCCTTCTATACTAAAATTGGAAATGTTTTTAACAAACTATCATGTATCTGGTGCTCCACCTTAGTTCTCTATCTAGAAAGGAAATGTGATATGAAGTTGAAAATCAACCACCTTATCCCTGACCACCAATACCAATGTCACAAATCATGATACATCTTGGTATTCAAAAGATATATATACCAACAAGATTGGTGTCCATTTTCCATTAATTACAACCTCAAATATAGAGAAATATCCGGCCTACTTTAGAAACAAAATGAGACCATGGGATATCAAGAATAGTCACTCGAGGTCTTCCCACCATTTTGGATTTTAGTAAACATTATAAATAATTGTCTGAAAACTGATCAAGTGAAACCCACTGATGAAATAATGATTTATACTTCATCAAAGCTAGGAACACATACTCACTAGACTCTTACACTCCCAATATCATCTTAGAAAATAATCTATTCATATACCATTCCACCATTAATTCCTTCAAGGCATGATTTAATAATTTTCTTCTCAATTAATCAGTGACCACATACCCTTTTCCTGGAATATAATTAATAACAAAATCAAAATTCAAAATATATGCAACTTGGTGTCTCTATCATATGGTTAGATCCCTCTAAGTAAAAAATATATTTTAGGCTCATATGATCATAATATATAGTAAACTGATCTCCAAAGAGATATTTGTTCCATGTTTTGAGATCATGGCTAATATATTACAATTAATGGTTATAATAATGGTAGTTATTATTATAAGGGTGACATTATTGAGAGTCATAGTACACTTCCAGCTTTCCCTACACCAAGACACACCCCAATCCCAAACCTAAATCATCACAAAAAAACATCATAACTTGAAATTTGTTTTAGAAGAATAAAAAAAGAAATGGGTTCATCCTCTTCATTATTTCTTTAAAATACTTCTAAAATTTTTCATTTCACTCAAAATTAACACCCTTTTAGGTCAAAGTTTTCATTTGGGATGAGATTTTTGGGAAGTATTATAGAAACAATATGTAATAACAAGTTAATCCAAAGAATCTCTGAATATAAAAAACATTTTTTGAACTCTCCCATGATATTACCACATCAATATTTTAAGGATCCATTTATATTCCCTTCTTAGATATAACATGGCCCAAAAGTGTCACTAATTGGATCAAAAAGTCTCATTTTTAAAACACACTATATACGAAATTTTCAATCAATATTCTAAGTATGGTATCAAAATAATCCCTATACTCCTCCTATAACATAGAGTGACCAAAATATATTCCAAAAAAAAGGATGAAAGGGTCCAAAAACTGAATAAATATACGGTTCATCAACACTATAAATATTGTAGGAGTGTTAGTGAGAAAAACTTGTATAACCAAAAAATTAAAATTTTCATACTAGCTCTTAAATGTTTTCTTAGGTATATTCACTTCTCATAATCTCAACTGATTGTACCCCAACCATTGGTCAATTTTAGAAAACCAATGATCCCCTCTTAGTTGATAAAATAGATAATAAATTCTCAGTATGGAATATTTTTTATTAATGGTCACCTTATTTATCTCTTGGTAATCAATACAAAGTCTAAGGATTTCATCTGAATTCTTCAAACTCAGAAAAGATAAAAGTAGAAAAATTATTACACAGTATTTCACTAGATGATCCAAAAACTATATCATCAACATAAACTTGTAAAATTAAAATATCATCAGAAGTTATTTTTATAAAAATTATAGGTTAATCATTTTCTTTTCTTAAAACTATTGTTTAATAAAAGAATCCTTTCATACCAAGAACAATGTGGTTGTTTGATATTGTACAATTCTTTAAATAATTTAAAAATTTTGATTTCGATACCTTTCATTTTCAAAACCAGGGGTTGAGAAACATAAATGTATTCAGTTATAAAACCATTTAATACATCACTTTTAAATCCATTCGAAATAATTTTAAACATTTGAAATAAAAAATATATAAAAAATTATAATATCTACTAACCTAGAAATAGGTGAAAAATAATCTTCAAATTCTATACCTTCTTTTTGTGAGTATCCATGAGAAACAAGTTTGTATTTTTTTTAATAATATATCTAGATTTATCTAGTTTTTTTATAAATATCTACTTAGTTCCAATCAACTTTTTATCCTAAGAATATTCTACTAAAGTTTAAAAATTATTTCTGAAAAACTGATTTATTTTATCTTGCATAACAAAAAACTAGTTTTCATCTTTTAAATCATCGTTAACATTAATTAGAACAAAATGAGAAATAAAATAATAATTAGAAAAAAATATTAAAATATATTTTATATTTTTAACACCATAATAAACATTTTAAATTACATTTTCAATAAGATAATATCTATGAATATTTCATGATCTTGGATTAGGTTGAAAAGTAGTAAGCTCCCCCGCAATTGATTCATCCTTATCTTGAGGTTTTTCTTCACCAAAAATAAAATCTCTAAACTCATCACCAATAACATTATAATTAGAATTTATTTTAACTTTATTTTTATCAAGCATATCTTGAAAAAATTCTTCAATAAACATATTTATTTTATAATAAATTCTATATTATTTACTAATATTATAATAAAAAAAATACCTTCATCACTTTTAGCATAAAATTTTTCTATAGAATACTTAGAATTTGAAATAAAAACATTACAACCAAAAACTCTAAAATAACCAACATTAGGATTTTTAATTTTAAATAATTCATAAGTATTTTTCTTTAATAAAGGTCTAATAATAATTATATATTAAATATAACATGCATAAAAAATGTCCTCAGTCCAAAAATATATATTCAAATTATATTCACTTAAAATATTTTGATTCATTACAATAAAAGATCTATTTTTTCGATCAAAAACATCATTCTTCTCTGGTATTCTAGGAGTATAAAAATTATGAAAATAGCAATTACTTTCAAAAAAACATCAAAATATAAATTATTAAATTTTCTTACTTTATCACTATGTATATAGATAATCATAAAACCTTTTTTATTTTGAACTAAATTACAAAATAGTAGAAAATCTAGATAATGTATCATTTTTATGAGCAAGAAAGTATACCCATGTAAATATATTATAATCATAAAAAATAACTAAATTATATTTCATTACACTATGTCTAGAAATTTGAACGGGTCTAAATAAATCAATATGTAATTAAGGTAAAGGACTATTAGTACTTATCTAATTGATAGATCAAAAAGAAATTTTTTATTGGTTTCCTTTCATGAAATCATCACAAAAATGAAGTTGTTCTTTCTTAAAGGAAGGTATATATAACACATTATCATGTTTTGAGATATTATGTAACATTATGAACTTAACATGGCATATATTTTGATGCCAAAGGATGATGTGATTCTGTATAGAATGTAAACACTTAGCATGTTGAACAGTTAGTTTAGAAAAATCAATAGAATAAATATTTTCTTTTCTATTAGAATAAAATAATAAAGAATTGTATTTAAAAAATAAACCTCTATCGTTTGGAAATTTAGCTTCAATTATAGCATCAAATAATTTTGATATACTAATTAAATTATGTTTTAAACCTTAAACATATAAAAATTTATAAATAAAAGTAGAATTATAAAAACTAACTTTAAAAAAACCATTTACTTTGTCTTTAGAATTTTATCCAAAAGTAACAGTTCCTACATAAAATGTATTATATGTGGTAAAATTTGACAGGTATCTGGTTGTATTCCTAGATCATTCACTATCCATATACCATAGGTTATTCTTGAGACATCCATGTAATTTTTCCTACAATAATAAATTACTTGAATATGTTGGTACCCAAGCTACTTTGGGTCCAATAGGATTAGTAATAAAAAATTTAGGTACCCATAAAGAATTTAAAAATGTATTGTAAGATATTATAGATAATAAAAATTTTGAAATATTAGCTTATGTAAATCCTAAAGATTTTTTAAATCTAAGGGAACGGTTATTTTCAGAGTCACCTTTCTTGCCACATTTAAAACAAGTAAAAGTAGAAGTAAAAACATTTTTACTTTTAACAAAATTGGTTTTAAACATTTGAGGTAATCTTCTATCCTAACCTAAGCCTTCTTTATTTTAATCAGTTTTATTCAAAGTCATCATCTTATCATATTTTTCATGACCATTAATAAAAGTATATAAACATTTTTTAATATATTAAACTTCATTTTTCAATATTTAATTTAAATCATGTGCAGTTTTTAAATTATCATAAACTGTGGAATGATTTATAGAAGTAGGTTTTCTGAATTTTTTATTTTCTTGTAAAATTAACTTATTTTCATAAATAAGTTTCTTATTATTTTTCATAATCTTATTATATAAATAATAATCTTTGAAAATATCTTTCCTTAATCTTTCAATTTCTTTATTTAATTTAAAAACATTGGGGTTTTCGAAATTATATTTAGAATCATAATATTTAGAATTAAAAAAATAATTACTAACCTTATCCAGGGATTCCATAAATTTAGCTGATTGTTTTTCACTTCTTGATTTTTCACTTGAATAATATTCTTCTATACATCTCCTACTAGAGGTCAACACTATTTTTTCCTAATTCTTGTATTTATATTTATTCTTTATTTTAGGGAAATCATGTCTGATATGCCCTTTCTTATTGAACTCATAACATGTTACATCCGAATCATTGAAATTTGTACTACCTTTCTTATCTTCCTTATATTTTTATTTTTTAGGGTTTCTTCTAAACCAGTTTTTGAATCATTTATTTTTATTTTTATTGTAGACTCCAATTACAATCTATGTCATGTCTTTCTTTTCACTATCCTATAGTTCTACATCATCAGAGTCAGTAGAAACAACATTTATAGATATAAAATATACTCATTTTATTATTTTTTTGTCTCCATGGAAGTTTAGTTTTTCAGTTTTAGTTCATACTAAAGAAGTGATCCAATCAATTCATCTAGTTTTTACTCTTTTAAGTTCTTTCTTTCATCAATGGAAACCTTCTTGGAATTAAATTTATTTGGTAAGTCTTGTAGGAATCATTCAACTAGTAATGGGTTTTCATGTGATTCTCCAAGTGAATTAATTCTATTCACAATGCTTGTGAATCTATGGAACATTTGGTTTACTATTTTATCTTAACCCATATTGAATTCTTGGTACTCAGCATGAATCATTCCAAGCAAGGTTCAGATTATTTTAGATCCAAGTTGAGTGACTTTTAGAATCTTCAAAATATCATGAGATGTAATATAAGAAATAATATGACTAAAAACACTTATGTTAATAGTACAATATAAAATATCAAAAACATTTTAATTTAAAACATATCTTGTAAAATTATTTACAATAAGTGTATCTTGGTCATCTTTAAGAAGTTTTTACTATTTTGACAAGATATACTAGTGCACAATTATTATTATTTTTAGGTATGCCTCTATTCAGCATATCTAGTAGACATAATCATTTCCACTAAAGTGAGGTGGATTTTGAGGAATCCAATCATAACCTGGGTTTAATCCTACCATATTATAAGATCTTGTCATTATACTATGAGGTCAAGGAATAGGTTAGCACAATTAACTGTAAAATAATACTCTATATAGGGATTGGATTATTAAAAAATAAAAAACCTATGATACTAATGTTTGGTAACTAGAAAAGATAATGATAGAGATAAACTATTCTTAAGAATGTTATACTTTGGCACCAATTGTTAGGTCATTTAGGGTAATGGAATATGATCAAGAGGGGCTGAATAGACCAGAATAAAAAATTTAAACAAATGAATTGATTAATTAAATTAATTATCAAATTTAATTATTAAGGTTAATTAGCAGCAAAGTAATAATACAAGGATGTTTTTTACAATAGTTTGGTCCAAAGTCAGCAAACTCTATTCTTATACTTATCTTCTTATTGAGAGATATGTGTGTAATAAAAATAATTTTTAAGGGCGAATTATAACCCCATTAAATAATCATTTTCCACTTGAGGTATAGCCATATTTCTGAATTTTGTATGGGGAGTCACAACCATTACAACTTGTCTTTAGACATAGGGAATCACAACCTGAATAGTCATGGCTTTAGATACAGAGAGTTATAACCCTTAGATCATGACTGTAGAATCATGAAGTCAAAACCCAAGGAAAAATAATAATAAATAATGATTTTTTGTGTAAAATAATAAATAGGAAAAATAGAAAGTCCATGTGAGAGATACTAAATAGTGTTACTGACTCAGAACTAGATGAATAAAAAGATAACTAATTAAAGAATATGAACTAGTTATTGAGTATTAGATCAGTTCATATCATCAATGTAGCAGAATTAAAAGTATAATTAATTCATCCCTTGTGATATTGTGTAGGAGATGAAACAGAGTGTTGTGGGACATTCCAAATGCGTAGCATGTTCAAATTTCAAAACACTAACTCTTCAAAAAATAGAGTATCAAATATGTTAACACGTGTGTCTTATTTTCCTAATAGAGAGTGATATATATAGAGAGAGAGAGAGATAGAGAGAGAATAAATATCCAATATAAATATATCTCCACTTCCTTCAGTTATTGAAAATAAATTGTGTCAACAGCTTTTTATAAAAATCTCTACAAAAATCACATCACTATTGTGTCTTTATTCCTATAGAATAAATCTTAAATAAAAGAATTTAAAATAATTTGAATAACTCTCCCAAAAATATTTCCATAATAACAATAGCATTAAATGATTTTAAAACTCTAGTTTAAATCCACTCAAAAATATTTAGACTTAGTCAAAATAGGTCCCGAAAACTGACAACACAAACCAGAAGTAAATTCAAAATTTTAAATTTAAATAATCTTTTATCCTATAACTTTATTGGAAAAAGATTTTGAAATAATTTATTAATTTTTCTCATTTTATATTTCATTAAAATCATCAAAATATCTTCAATAATAATCCATAGATTTAATGTGAAGTTATATAGTAGAACAACCTCTGAAAATAATCCATATATATACAGTATACCATTGTTCAACATAAAATTACAAAGCAGAAAAAGAAAAGGTGGGTATAAAAAGTAGCATACATGAAAGTAGGGTACACAAAAGTAGGGTAAAATAAATTACGGTACATGAAAGTAGGGTATATGAAATTATGGTACATGAAATTATGGTGTATGAAAGTAGGGTACAAGAAAGTAGGGTACATGAAAGTGGGGTAAACAAAAGTAGGGTTTACCAAAAGTAGGGTTTACTTATAGTAGGGTTAATCAAAAGTAGGGTTCACCAAAATTAGTGTTCATATAAAGTATAGTTCAAAAAAATTAGGGTTCATTGAAATTAAAGTTCACCCAATGTAGGGTTCACTGAAAGTAGGGTTCACTGAAAGTAGGGTTCATCGAATGTAGGGTTCACTGAAAGTAGGGTTCATCAAAAGTAAGGTTTATCAAAAGTATGTTTCATTAAAAAAGTAGGGTTTTGAAAAAATAATTTTCACTATTATAAAAGTCCAACACCCTTAAATTTAATAGTACATTATCTCTTTAAAGTAATTCAATAGCTTTTGCCACACACAACACCTAGTTCGAGCGCACCATGACTTACCAAAATAGCCATTTAAAAAGTAGTTATGAACAGTATTAGCTGAATTTTAAATTTTATATTCTCAATATAATATTAACATCCATATTATTTTTTTATTAGAAATAATATAAGAACAAATTAATTTTCTCAAATAAAAGAAGTATTTTTAAAAAAAATGCAATTTTACCGCCTTTTAATGGAGAACCCTTTTTAAATACAATATTTAACACTTTTATATATTAAATTAGATGAAATTAAATTATTATTTATAATCAGGAAATAAAAAATTCAGTTTGGATAAATTTTTGGTACTTTTCTGATAACTTTCATATTTTGATGAATAGTGAAAAAAATACTAAATTTTAATTGAAAATATCTTTCCTAATTAGAATTATTTATAGTGTAAAATTATATATTTGAGTGATTTTAAACTATAGTTAGATTATATTTTTAATATATAATACAATTTTGTTCATTGTAAGTAATTTCACTTTTTAATTAGACATAAACATATGTCAATATTTTGGTAGTTTTAACTTCTTAAAAAACGAGATTTTTGGTTTTAAATACAGAAATTAATTTTAAATTAATTTTTGCAACTTATATATTTCTAATTTTGAAAAATAGATTACATATTTTTAATTATGAGATCCAAATTTTGTAAATAGGTATCTTTTATTTTTAGACATTATAAATAGTAACTTCAGTAAATATTTTATTTTCCATGGTTAAAGGGTCAATCTGGTAAATAAGGGTAAAAATAATATTATAATAATATTAAATTACCCCATAACATGTCCTAATTCAATTTTATAAGTGTATTTAGACCCAAATCAACCTTATGACCAAAATAAGATCCTTTTTATCCTTTTGGGTTAGATTATGACATTTATTATATTTTATTTCAAGAAGAGTTAAAAGTGTTAAATTCAAAGTTTATTAACTAAATCATTTTTAATATTGGGTTACACATAAGATAAATTCGACAATAAATATTCATTAAAAATATAAAAATATTTACTACATCATGGTATTTTTTTTAATAATTTTTATACATTAAATAATGAAATTTATTTATGGCACAATGATGATGCAGTAATTAACTTATTAATGAATGATTAAAATAATTAATATTTTAAATAACAAAATAAATGTAAATTGAGACTATTGAGGAAAAACACGAGTTCTATAGGTTAAAATGAAGTTTTAGGGTTGATTTAATGTATTTTTTTCAAATTAATCAACTTGTTATGACTTTCACAAAAACCAAATACTAAATAGTGTCTAATTTAACATAAATGAGTTTTTAAAAGAGAGACTATATTATTAAATGATATAATATTCTTAAAAACCTAATATACTGCAAAAGGACTTATATAATGATATATATAATTAATCACTTTTGGTTCTATTTATATTTTATAGTATGTTTATTAACCATGTATTATAATAATACAAGAAGAAATGATAAAAGTAAAACTCTATAACTAATGGTTAAATCTAAAAGATAAGGTTAAAATAGGGACATAAACTTGTCTAAAAAATATTATTCGAGATTATTTAGACCCATACTCACCCTAGTCTTGAAATAAATCCATTTTTATCTATTAGGAACCAAAAATTATTATAATAAAATAATATTTCAAACTTTTCCTGAAGTTCCCCTCACCTCTCTTATAAAAGGGTACTTCCCCTTCTCTTAAATTCACACCTCCAAATCCATTTGTCTTGGCCAAAACCTAATAAAATATCCTACCAACTACCCTCAATTCATCTTACAGGCCTTAATTTGATCATAAATCCATCCTTAATAGCCCTTTAGTCCAAATCAAAAGGAAACACCCGAAGAAGAGATAATTATTTTATCACCTCTTTCAAAGTTCTTTTCTACTTCTACTTCCTCTTTATTTGATTTAATCATACAAAAATAATAAATCCAGTACCTTAAACATACAGATATGTTATTATAAATATTTTACAACCATATTCATTATTCTATCCATCCTAATATTGACAAAGTCACCATACTTGCATACGTACGGCTTACCATCTCCACGGCATGGTGTAGTTTTTTATTCAACACTTCATTATTTGGATGGGTATAATAATGAGTATAATTAATTTAAATAATAAATATAACATGATAATTATTATTTATATATAATATAAAATCCAATTACATACAATTTAACCTTCAATAGAATGAAATTGTTGCACATGCATACGTACGGCTTACCGTCTCTATGACGCGATGAGATTCATTTCCATGTTCACCATTCAACGATGATTATAAAAAATAAATATATGTATGTAATATATTACATAATAATGTTACTGTAAATATATATATATATACATATATCTCATTCACATACTTTCTTTCAATACGATATGAAAATAGAAACATCTTTTATGGGTATGTACGGCCTACTGTCTCCATAAATGGTGTTTTCCATTTATTATATCAATCTATTATAAATATTTCTATTCTGATTATATTTGATACATAAATAATTTTTTATATTATGGAAGAAATTAAATCATGATATATAGGATGTGATCAAGAATAACAAGTTAAAACACGTATGATAAAGAAAGCGATTATTACCCGAAATGTTATTTTAGCATTGAAATTATTATTAAATGGGTAGTATAAAGTCATAAATGAATCAACTATGATATCATAAATATTAATATTGTTATGTTATAATTTAGTAACACACTATGGTTATTATATATGAGCTTAAATATACCCTTTTGCAAAGGAAAGTACAAGGTATAGGTTATTTCCTCAATCTCATTATTATCTGAGATTGTTTATTTGTAAGTATGTACTAGGACATATTTGTCATCTATGTCCATGTTTCATTAAAATATTTTAAAAATGAATTTTTATTCTTTTATGAAAGGTACTCTATAACTATATCATCATTCTAAATTTTTTTAAATATTTATTTTTCTAAATATTTTTAATTAATGTCTATGTTTTCAAAATGATTTTAATGATTTATTTAAGTAGACATGAATATTTTAAAGTGTTAATTTATTTCAAATTTTTCAAATTGGTATGAGACACTTTGATTCAAAAATATATTTTAAATTAATTCCTTTATAAATTTTGTGACTTTTATATGATTTCATGAAAAGGGGTATTTCTCTCAAATATTTTTATTATATATTTTAAACTATGTCAACATATTTTATTGGATATTATTCTTGATTGAGGTTGATTTACTATAAAACTATATTACTTGTTGTATTTAATGAGTTATGATATTCTTGACTATGGATGTTTTATTTTTATACCATTCATGGTTTGTGGTTAAAGTATTGACATTTCATATGCTAGTTTTGGTACAAATGTTTATGTTATGTTTCACCCTTTTTCATATGAGGAATACATTGAACTTAATAAGTGACAGGTGGGGCCCTCTATAGCCCCTTGATAAATTGGTTGGTCTCATGAGACAAATTAGTGTCTTGGCATAAGGACTTGACAAAAATTTTATTTTTAGTATTGGCCTGAGGCCTTGAATATGGGGTTATGATGTCCGGAATTATGCATTCCCTCATTAGGAAATTAGTTATTAAATGTAATTATTCAACTAGTATAATATCCATGTGCATGTTTATATGGTAATTTTTGATTTATTTTTTCCATATTATGTTCAAGTTTATGTTTAAGAGGCCGTTGTTTTTAGTAAACATCTTGCCCTAAAATTTTATAGCTTCCGCAAAATTATTTACCCTTACTGAGCATCTAAGCTCTCCACTTTCTTATGTTTTTTTATAGGATTCCATGATCTGTATTATGATTGATATGCATGGTTAATCTCTATAAATAATGGAATTATAAAAGGATTATTTTTTATGTTTGAATGTGTAATGTAACATTAATATATGTAATCTATTTTCCAAGACTGCTAAACTGATCAGTTTTTAGGGACATGATTCCTTGTAATCATGTAAATTTATTAAAATAATGCACCAGTTCTGGGCTTCTATGGTCGGGCATTACAGTTGGTATCAAAAGATTTTTAGAAATAACCTTGGAATATAGATTTATAAAAAATCTAATTAGATAATATTACCCTAATATAGACTTTAAGGATTTGTATAGAAGAACATCCAAAATTTTGGTAATTTAAATTTTATGTGTGTTTTCCAAGAAATACATCTATGTATAGATACTATAAGTACATGTGGTTCTAGCATATATGTACCTAGGAGTGAAAAATCTGACAAGGAGTTTTAGGCTTGACCCAGGGTATCCTGGTACAGGACAACGGGCCTTACTGCACACCTATTTTTACACTCCCGGTGGATATTCTTAGGATAATTCACCTTTTATTTACAAACCATTATAAAGGATTTATGATTACATATATCAGAAAAGAAACCATTTTTATAATTATGATTCTAGATGTGTTAAAAATTTCAATTAATGATGGGAATTTCTCTATTTTTTTATTATAAATTTTGATAAGATCTAACCTAGTGTATGTCGTCATTTAGAAATGGCACCCCATAGAAGGAATAAGAAAACTAACAGTACACATGATACAAAGAGTAAGAAGGATCATATCATTCATGGTCTTAAGCCAACATTTAAAAGGGAAATATCCTCCCATGTATTCTCTTCATATTAGGAAATAGTATCGTGTGTTAATAAGATAAGTAAAGAATTGTCTGAGTCATATGGCTTTGATGGGAGTCTAGAGAAGAAGGGGATGGCAAAGAGAAATATTAATGAAGGGAATGAGGGAAAGAATAATTTTCCCACATGTGATAACTATGGAAAGAATCACCTTGGTAAATTATTGAAAGGAATGGGAGTTTGTTATAATTATGGATAAAAAGGTCACAAATTTCGTGATTGCAAGGGTAAGAAAAAGGATTCAAATGTACAATACTTCATCTACAAGGAGTTGGGACACAATGAGAATCAATTTCCCAATCATCAAAGTATACCCCAAATTATGTTATTTGATAATAATAAAGTTATGATACAACCACAGATAAAGAGTAATGATTTGTGTTCTTAAGTTTTTATTATATAATTCTGTCATTTGAGTATTGTATTAATGGTCTACAAGTTATAAAAATTATAAAGTATATAAGTATTGTACTGAAGTACTATTTCATTAAGTATTTTAGATTTTGTGGTACCAAGAAAAGTGACTTAATATCTGGGTAAACTTTTGGGAAAATATACAGTTGAGAGAAAGATAAACCTTAATATGGTCTTAATACTGAGGTAGTGATTTTGGAATAAGAGATAATTGAGTTGGATAAAGTATATTGGATATTATTGACTATATTGGAACTAATTAATGGTTTTTTAATAGAGTAATTTTTGGATATTACAACATTTTTTATTTAAGGAGTATATCTAGTATTCTATTTTTTACAAAAGGAATAAGGAAGTACATACCTATTCAAATAAGGTTTTATGGTAGTTCAGGCTGTTACAATGTTTTAAAAGAATACATGATTAAGGTATTTATATGTTGTTATGTGATAAAAGAGATCTTCATTATGTTATGTTGGCCTCCATATAAATTTTTGGACTATGCGTTTGGACACAAGTATTTTGTATAAGTCTAAAGGTTTTAATTGAGTAAGTTGAACACTTTATAATTTGTTTGAGTTTAATTTATGATATATTGAATACTTTGACCTAACCTTTTGGTTTTCAGTAAATATTTAGAGGATTAAGGGAATACTTATGGACCTTATGATTTATCAAATGTTCTTTAGGTGTAAAAAAAATTATTTTTGAACATTCATTTCCTAGTGTAAGGGATGGAGTGAAAATAGATCGAAGTACCACCAAATGATGAGAATATTATTATGATAGGTAATGAAATCATCTATGTTTTCTTGAGTTATTATCATGATATTAAATTAATCCCTTCTCCTTAAAAAATAATGTTTCTAAAAAAAATTTATCTTAATACCATATGTTTTATTGAACCGATGATACTTTAAATCATAATAGATTGATGGCTTTGAGGCCCTCAATTTTACATTTATTGTTCACTTTTTTGTGATTGATGACCTCAGTCACTCCATGTAAATATTTATATCTTCACTTAAATTATGTGTCTATAATTTCCATCAATGTTATCCTATTAAAAATCCAAATTTTTTGGTGACTTTTTCATTTCCCTTTCCCTATTATTAAGACTAAATTTTTTTAACCCTATTTCTTATGTGGGTTTTCCACAAAGGTATTTTCTATTTTACCCCTTTTATTTTCAAAGAACAATTTCAAATTGTGAGGAATCAATTTATTGAAAGAGGGGAGAATGTAACACCCATGTATTTCATGGTACGTTATCTCTTTAATGTAATTCAATAGCTTTCACCACATGCAACACCAAGTTCAAGAGAACTACGACTTATCAAACAAGCCGTTTAAAAAGAAGTTATGAATATTATTAAATGAATTTTGAATTTTATATACACTATATAATTTTAAAATCCATATTATTTGTTTCTTAGACCTAATATAAGAACAAATTCATTTTTTCAGATAATAGAAGTATTTTTCAAAAAAATGAAATTTTATCGCCTTTTAATAGTGAACCCTTTTTAAATTCAATATTTGACACTTTTATATATTAAATTTGATTTAATTAAATTTTAATTTAAAATTGAGACATAAAAATTCAGTTTGGATAAATTTTTGGTACTTTTTTGATAACTTTCATATTTTGATGAATAGTGAAAAAAATACTAAATTTTAATTGAAAACAACTTTTTTAATCAAAATTATTTCTTGTGTTAAATTATACATTTGAGTGGTTTTAAAGTATAGTTAGATTATATTTTTACCATTTAATAAAAAAAAATTCATTGTAAGTAATTTCACTTTTTAATTAGACATAAACACTTGTTAATCTTTTGGTAGTTTTTACTTCTTAAAACCCCGCTTTTTGGTTTTAACAATGGAATTAATTTTAAATTAATTTTTCAAACTTCTGTATTTTTAATTTTAAAAAATATATTCTATATTTGGTATCATGACTTCCAAATTGTTTAAATTGGTAAATTTTATTTTTAGACATTATGAATAGTAAATTCAGTAAATATTTTATTTACCATGGTTAAAGGGAAAATCTGGAAAATAAGGGTAAAAAATAGGATTATAATGATATTAAATTACCCCAAAACATATCCTAATTCAATTTTATGAGTTTATTTATACAAAAATAAAACATAGGACAAAAATATGATTCTTTTGATTCATTTGGGTAAGATTATGACATTTATTATATTTTATTTAAAGAAGAGTTAAAAGTGTTAAATTCAATGTTTAATAACTAAACCATTTTTAATATAGGGTTACACATAAGATAAATTAGACTATAAATATTAATTATAAATAAAAAATTATTTCCTACATCATGGTATTTTATTTATAATTTTTAGACATTAAATAATTAATTTTATTTATTACACAATGATGATGCAATAATTACCTTATTAATAAAAGATTAAAATAATTAATATTATAAAATTTAAAATAAATTTAAATTAAGAATTTTGATGACATAAACGAATTTTATTGGTTAATATAACATGTTAGGGTTCATTTAATGTATTTTTTTAAAAGTAATCAACTTGTTATGACTTTCAAAAAAACCAAATACTAAATAGTGTCCAAATTGACATAAATGAGTTTTTAACAAATTACTATATTATTAAATGATATAATGTTTCTAAAAATATAAGATTTGGAAAAATGACTTATATAATTATATATATGTCATTAATGAACCACTTGAGTTTCTCTTGTCATTTTATGGTAAGTTTATTAACCATGTATTATAATAATACAAGAGGAAATGGTAAAAGTTAAACTATTTAACTAAGTGGTAAATCTAAAAGATAAGGTTAAAATGATAAACTAAACTTGTATAAAACCTATTGGTTGATATTATTTCTACCCATAACCAACTTATCCTCGAAATAAATTTATTTTGAGCTATTAGAAACCGAAAATGAATTTATAATAAAATAGTATTTCAAGCTTTTCCTAAAGTGCCCCTCACCTCTCTTGTAAAAGGGTATTTCCCCTACTCTTAAATTCACACCTCCAAATCCATTTGGCTCAACCAACCCATACTCAAATATCCTCCCAAATAACATCACTTCATCCTAGATGGATTAATATTTTCATAAATCTGACCTAAGGATCCATTTTGTTCAAGTCAAAAGGAAATACCCGAAGAAGAGGTAATTATTTTATCACCTCTTTCTATGTTCTTTTCATCTTCTACTTCCTCTTTCTTTGTATTTACCATACCAAGATAATAAATAAATTACTTTCTAAATTATGATATTTTATTATAAATACGTTACCACCAAATTTGTTATTTTATCCTTCCTAGGAATGACAAATTCACCATACGTGAATACATACGACTTACAGTCTCCACATCGTGGTGTAGTTTCTTATTCAACACTTCATTATTTGGATGGGTATAATAATGAGTATAATTTATGTAAATAATAAATATAAAATTTTAATTATTATTTATATATAATATACCATACAATTACCTACAATTTAACCATCAATATAATGAAATTGCCGCTTGTGTATACGTATTGCTTACCATCTCAAAGATGTTATGAGATTCATTTCCACGTTCAACATTCAAAGGTGATTATAAAAATATATATAAGTTTGTAATATATAAAATAAAAATGTTACTATAAATATATATATATATATATATTCACATATATCTCATTCACTTACTTCTGCTCAATACGATATGAAAATAGAAACAATGTATATGTGTACGTACGGCCTACCATCTCCATAAATGATGTTTTCCATTTCATATATCTATATATTATAAATATTTATTTTTTGAATATGTATGATACATAAATAATTTTTTATATTCTGTAATCAATTAAAACATGATATAATTAATTCGATAAAGAATAAAAAGTTAAAACATGTATGATAAAGAAAGAGAATATTCTACGAAATGTTATTTTAACATGTAAATTATTATTAAATGGTTATTATAAAGACATAAATGTATCAAGTATGATATAGAAAATATGAATATGTTTATGGTATAATTTATTAACATTCTATGGTCATTATGCATAGGTTAAACATACCCTCAACCATAGGAAAGTACAAGGTAAGGGTTATTTTCTCAATCTCATTATTATTTGAGATTGTTTATATGTAAGTATCTACTGGGAAATATTTATCATCTATGTCCATGTTTCATTAAAATGTTTTAAAAGGGAATATTTTAAGGTTTTATGAAATTGAATCATCAACTATATCAACATTTTAAATGTTTTCAAATATTTATTTTTCTGAATCTTTTTAATTAATGTCGATGTTTTCAAAATGATTTTAAGGATTTATTTAGGTGGACATGATTGTTTTAAAGTGTTAATTTCTTTTAAAAGTTTTAAAGTGGTATGGGACACTTTGAATAAAAAATATCTTTTAAATTAATTCCTTTATAAATTATGTGACTTTTAAATAATTTCAGGAAAAGGGGTATTTCTTTTGAAGTGTTTTATTGAATATTTTCAACTATGTCAACATAGTTTATTAGATATTATTCTTGATTGAGGTTAATTTACCATAATAAAATATTCCATATTTTATTGAAATATTCATGATATGTTTTGACTATGGATGTGCTATTTTTATACCATTAATAGTTTATGGTTAAAGAATTGACATTTTGTATGCTAGTTTTAGTACGAATGATTATATTATGTTTTACCTTTTTTCATATGAGGAATGTATTATACTTATTAAGTGATGGGTGGGGATTGTTATATCCCCTTGATGGATAGGTAGGTCTCATGAGACTAAATAGTGTCTTGGAACAAGGTATTGACAAAATTTTTATTTCTAGTCTTGGCATGAGGTCTTGATTGTGTAGTTATGATGTCCGAAATTATCCCTCATTATGAAATTAGTTATTACATGTGATTATTCGACTAGTAAAATATCCATGTGAATGTTTATATCGTAATGTTTGATTTATTTTTTCCAAATTATGTTCAAGTTTATGTTTAATATGATTATTTTATTACACATGTTGCCTTAAAATTTTATATCTTATGCTAAATTATTTACCCTTATTGTGCATATGAGCTCACCCCTTTCTTGTGTTTTGTTTTACCATGATTCCAATAAGTGTATTTTGATTGACATGCATGGTTAATCTATGGGAATAATGGAGTTATCAAAGGATTATTTATATTGTGTTTTAGGTTTTAATGTGTAATTTAATGTTCATGTATGTAATCTATTTTCCAAGACTATTAAACTAATTAGTCCTTCTCGACATGATTCCTTATAATCATGTCAATATATTAAAATAGTAGTCTGGATCCTGGCTTCTGGGTCGGGGCATTATAGAATGTATGGTTTTTGAACCATAATTTTCCCTATTCTGAAATTAGGATTTCTAAAACATACTTTATGCGATTTTAAAATTAGGGTTGTCGAGCTGTACTTTGTGTTGTTCTAAAAGTAGAGTTTTTTACTATAATTTTCACTATTATGAAAGTTGGGTTATTAAACATTACTTTTTACTATTATAAAAATAGTTTTTCTGAACAATAATTTTTATTGTTCTAAAATTGGGGTTGGTGAACCATACTTTTCACTATTTTGGAAGTAGTGTTGTCAAACCATACTTTTAGAAATAATGGAAAGAAAACTTTAACAAACTTCGTTGAATTTTTAAAGGATATTAATAGTAGATTAATCTTTTGGTAAATAATAATTATTTTTATAAAATAATATTATCTTTAAAAAATTAAAAAATAAATAAATTTTACTACTAATTCTCCTGAAATTATCAAAAATAGAAGCAACAACATTCTACAAAATCTACTTCTTTGAAACAACATTGCATAAATTTAGATAATCTAATGACCATCCAAAGAACCTTTTTAATGTTCTATGTAAACTAATTAAATAAAGATAAAAATGTTATATTTATATAAAATCATGTTCTATGTGAATCTGGTAACTTTAGAAATTTCAATAAATTTAATACATAAGATTTTCAAGTCTATTGATTGTATATTTTTGAAACAGTTGTAGCAACTTCATAGATTTTTTAGAGTACAAGAAAATCATTTTTAGTCTTCCTATAAAACTAAAGAATTTGAGATAAATATTTTATATATCCAAAGTGATAATAATTAAATGAATCTAAAAATTTGGTTTGAGATATCATCAAAATACATAAAGGGATAAAACAAGTAATCAAACAAAATAATAAAGGATTTTAGATATTGTAAAAAAAATGTATAATCATATGTAATAAAAAAAATTAAACATGCACATGCATAAAAAAAGTTAGGTGTAGTATATTTCCCTATCATAGGTCATGATGAGATTGAAATTCCAAACATGGGTAATTTGAAAGGGACCATGTCATGGTAGTCCCTGTGGTGAGATTCTATACAACCTATGCAACATTTCCAATCAAAAAACAAGTATAAGTATGTTATAGTGGATTTCATGGACTGTAAATGGAAAACATAAATAATATCATTCCATATAGTTGGTTGTGGTGGTTTTTTAGCTTTTTTTGTAACAAAAGTTCAAAATGGTTGTGGAGAATCCATGGAATGCCTGGATGATTGAGATTTTCAACACAACAAGAAAGAGATGACCACACCATAGCACATTTCATGGTGATTGAAAAAACATCCAAATGTTTTTAACCATATCATGGTGATTATCATGGTTTTATGAAGGGGTTATTATAAATAATCTAAAATATTATATGAGAGCACCACAGATTTTGGAATGTTATGGTAAAAATAGTCAAATATTTTTCACCATGTTGTACTGGAGGGTGTGTTGGTAGGTGAAACATAAAAATTTAAAGATTTCTTTATGACTATTCTTCGATAGATTTTTAATTCTTTTATAACAATAGTATTTTATTTTAGGGAATTATTTAAACACTATTTGAAGGATTTATCTTCAATTTAAATGGTGAATTAATTCTCATTGTATATAAAAATTTGTGGTCTATAGAGAAGTTATATAGGTGGATTGTGGTTATGGATTCATCAAGAAGTTATTGAGGAGTTATGGGAGTTTTTCATAGAACATAAATATTCTAACAAGTGTAAATTTAATTTATAAGTATCTCTCAATCTATTTAGGAGGATTAAACTATAAGAAAATCATATCAGAAGAGGGAACTATCGAAGAATTGAGAAGATATTGGAGAGTCGTATAGTCTTATGCACATTAGCAAGTTTCTATAAATGAATAAGTGAGATATAATACTCTCTATGTTAAGGTGATATGGTGATAACACCTAGATATTAAAGAATTTGGCTAATGTTTAAATACTATTAGGCATGCATCATCAGTTGTATGAGATCTTGGAGAAGGAGTACACATGTAGATCCCTTAATTGACCAGTTTGTTAAAGAGAACCATCTGCAAGAGGTGCATAGATCACCATGTGTGTGTAAGATGTATTTCTTTTTTGAGCCATATTTTTAATGATTTGTTTCTTTCAGTGGACTATATACATGGATAGAACACAATTGACTCTGTGTTGTAATACTTTGTTGGAATAGTGGAGAATTCATGTTGGGGAGACTAACCAACATGGAAATGAGTAAGAATGGGTATCTAAATCTTATAAATATTGTGTTTTTCTTTCTATTCTATCTCTTCATATTAGGAAAGGATAAAATATTATTTTTATTGGAATTATAACCTTCCCCAGTTCAAGAGGATGATCTTAGAAGGAGTAACTTATAAAAAAGGATCAATGATTCACCCCCACTTCCTCTCAGTGATCTAATTAGATCCTAAAATTTTATACCAATTTATGTTGTGTTTTGGGTGTCATGGTTTTCCAATTCATGGATGGTTCATTCATGATTTTCATGGGAGAAACCATTCTAAAAAACTGGGATCCCCTTAAACTTATCATTAGCTCATGGCGATTATAAATGCACTTCAGTCTATGGGGCATGTTTTCTTGGGTGAAAGATAAGGTCAATTTAATATGATTCACTAAAAAATGGTTTCATATGCTTCTTTTTATTTGGGGGTCAGTGGTATATATGATATATCACCATTGGTACTTGTTATTTTGGAGAAGTTTATTTTCTATACAACTCTTACTCATACCTAACCTAGAGTTTTCTTGGGTGTTCAAGAGCGTTGTTTATGATTTGGACCTAGTTTAGGGTGGATTTTATGAGATTTTTTGTTTTTTATCATTGGAAATGGGTTTTGGGAAGAACCCATAATCATCTTTGAGAAATTATTTGTTTCAGGGTGGACCAATGAAGAAAATCATAGGTTCATGATTTGGGTCCATGGTAAGTGGTAACCATGTGAAGCCCAAGTGACCAGATCTGTAATATTCTAGTTCCATTTCACATGGTAGGAATAAGGTTTTTCCGACCATGTGGAAAATCCATGTGTAATGGGAAAATTTTGAAAATTAACGCTTTCACCCCTTACACATTATAAATTGTTTTCTATGTTGATTTTCTTTATTTAGAACTATTATAAGGGATTATTATGGTTTATTAGGTGTTGATTGAGATTTTATTTTGTATTTAATCAATTGTAATATGTTTTTTAGATGATGCCTCCTAAAAGGAAGTCTTATACACATAGAGAGGGAGATATAGAGCATTTCCCATAAGCGACCCCTCTGTTTGAACCTTCTTTGGTGGAATCGATGATCAAACTAATTTGGTCCTTAGTCCAGGAGGGTGAAATAGGTCAGACATGGATAGTGGACTATGCACACAAGTTCACTGAGAAGAATATTTATGTCATCCATGCTGACAGAGGTACCCTTGATCCTAAGCAACATATCTAAATGATCAAGTGTATCTTTCATTTCTAAAGAACCATTAGGCCTTGAATGTATTCTTTTCCACTTACATATTGGAAGGACCAAGTAAGAAATAGAGTGAATCTATATTGCAAGAAAAGAGGCATGTGTATCTTACCTGGACTAATTTCAAAAATATTTTAATTAGTAGTTTTATAATAAGAAACTAAATGTAGAGATGGTTTTAGATTTCAGGATAGTGGAGAAAAGATATCATTCAGTAATGTAATATGCTACTCAGTTTTATAATTTGTTTTATTTGTATCTTGAACTCATCACAAACTATTATCTCAATGCATGATGTTTTGAAATGGACTTGAAGTCCAATACCATATAAATTCTTATTCTCTTTGTCCTACCAACATTTGATTATGTGGTAGATAAAGTGGTTATAGTTGAGGTTGAATTAGCTAAAAATATAGACCTCATTGGGGATTCTACGGTAGTGAGAAGTAGACAAAGTTCTTCCTCTAACAATAAGAGTAAGTAGGGTGAACCTAGTCAAAGTAGTGGAATGGGTGATCATCAGTAATTAGGTTTGTTACCAATGAATTATTATAGGAATAATTTGATGAGTTTCTATCACTGTGGGAAGTTTGTCTATAATATACTTGATTTCATAGTGGATCGGAGAATGTGCCACTGGTGTGGGAATTCAGTCCATCTTCAGTGCTTCTACAAGGCCTCCCTTTAGAGGAGTGGGTTTTTTATTATTTTTCAAAGGGTTTGAAGGAGTCATCATATGATTATAAGGGGTCGGGATCTCACCCTCAATCTATAATGGATTATCATCCAGCTAGTAAGTCTTAAGTTGAGTCTAAGTTAGTATACCTTATGCAATATATACAGCACCTAATGACTCTAAAATCATGTTAGCCACCAGTAAGAGGTATGGAGTATATTACTTATTCTTTGGAATTTTTCTTTTTTGATACTAGTTCATCCCATTAATTTATATCATTATATTTTCTTTATGCTTTGGGTATGTGAGTGTGGTTGATGTTATTTTTGATGGATCAACTTACCCCATTGTAAAGGAATAATGATCAAGGTTTTATGTTCTTGGAGTGTCATTTCATAATAACTAACATGGATGTGGTGTGGGACTTCCTCATGTTAGACCTAGGTATTTTTTATCTCATTATCCATATGGACTAGATGATTAACTTTAAATCTAATATTTATTATTATCATTTCAGGTTCAAGTTTCTATCCTCTGAAGAGAGCACTCAAATATTCAAAGATGAGTGGGATCTGAGGTTAGGAATGGTAGGACCCATTTCTTTGGTTGTGGGATCAATTTAATTTTAGTTATCCATGTTTTTCTTTGATGTTGTAGATTATTTTTCAGATGGTCATCTTTTAGTGGTTTTCGATCAGTACCCCGATGTATTTTCAGATGAATTGTCTAGGTCGCCTCCCTAGTAAGATGTTGATTTAACTATAAATATACTCCTTGAGATGAGCCTCATATACTCATAATAATATAGGATGGATCCAACCAAGTTAAAATAGTTAAATGCTTAGCTATATAACCTTGAAAGAAAATATTTATTCAACATATCATGTCAGTATGGGATTCACCTATTCTATTATAAGTTAAATCATGTGACTGTTAAGAATAAATAATCATTGCCCCAAATCATCAATATTTTTTATCAAATCAAGGGAGACTTATTGTTTTAAAAAAAGTGACATAAGTTGGGGGTATCATCAGTTGAGGGTTTGAGAGAAGGATGTTCCCAAGACCTCTTTATGAAGTTGATATGGGTACTTCGAGTATTTGGTTATTTCATTTGGCCTTAACAATGCTCTAGTGGTATTTATGGAACTGATGAAATGGATCTTTAACCAATTTTTAGACTCCTTTTTATTCATGTTTGTTGATAAAATCTTGGTGTACTCCAAGATAGAGGAGGACCATAGAGGCTATCAGAATTTTGTTTTAGTAATCTTAAAATATCATCACATGTGTAAGATGATTTCAAAATGCTAGTTTGGGATATTGTAGTTAAATTTATTGGGCCATATGATTTCTGAAAAACAGATTTTTGTGGATCTTTAGAAGATACAAGTAGTAATGTCCTAGAGTGTTAAAAGAAAATGATGAAATTAGAGGGTTTTTAGGCTTTTCTAGATATTATTGGGGCTTTGTTTGAGAATTATCCAGGATATCTTCTCCCTTTACAACATTGAATCAGAAAGGGGTGAATTTTTAGTGGAGTGAGAATTTATAGTATTCTTTTCAGGATTTATTAGTTCATTTTATATCAACTCTACATTTGATTCTTCCTAATGTTATGAAAGTATATGTAGTGTATTGTGTTTTGTTAAGAGTGAGGTCGAGGGGTGCTGATGCAAGATGGTCATGTAGTGGTATATATATCTCCCACATGAAAGGAATTACCCCACCCATGAGCTAGAGTTGTAATTTGTGATGCATGCATTAAAAACTTAGATCTTTTACCTATTTAGGGAATGGTTTATAGTTTACTCAAAACATAAGATCCTAAAGTACATCTTCACCCAGAAGCACTTGCACCTCATGCATAGAATCTAGTTGAACATATTAAAACCATTGATTTTGATATCACTTATATCCCTACAAATGGGAATGTCTTTTTTGATGCCTTAAGGATGAATTTATTGATCCATGAAGTTAAAGAATAAGTGGATGAGTTTAGTTTCATGGGTTTTTTATCTAAGTCTGGAGATGTTGAGGGATGAAGATCAGGTGTCCTTGATCATTGATCATGTTATACCCTCTCCTATTGAATGGGTTTGGTGTGAGTAGGAATATGACCCTAACTTACATCTGATTAGTAAATTTATAAATGTTGGGGAGACCTCAGGTGATTGGTTTCAGTCTCATAGTAGTACCCTCTTTCTTAGGAAATATCCAATGGTTTCTTTGACTGTGAGGTAGGAGGTAATGCATAAGGGGAATTATTATAGTTAGGTCACTCACCTAATGGATACCAAGATGTTTTAAACTCTGGGAATTCGATACTAGTGGAACTATATGATATGATCAGTTTTGGATTTTTCATTATAATTTTTTACATATATTAGGATCAAAGAAGAGAATCAAAGGACATCAAGGTTATGTTGGCCTCTTCTTATTCCAATGTGGAAGTGGGATGAGATCTCTATCAAATTTATGATTGATGTATATTGTACTCCTAGTGGTAAATATTCTATTTGGGTGGTTATATATCAGTTTTCTAATTCATCCCAATTTAATTCAATTAATGAGTCGATGAAGTTGAAGGACCTCAAGAACCATTATGTCTAAGCTATCATTAGGCTTCATGGTACACCTTATGTGATTTTTTTCAACCAAGATTCCAATTTTACTTCTCAGTTTTGTATAAGTCTCCAAGTGTCCATGAGATCTCATTTGAAGTTAATAACAACTTATCAATCATATATAGATTATTAGACTGAACATACCATCCAGAATATTTAGAATATGCTTCGTGCATGTTTTCTTGACATTAGAGTTTTGGGGGAAAGTTAATTTTCATTGGTTGAATTTTAATATAGAAACAGTTACTAGGAATCTACCAAGATGGTCTATTTTGAGTCCTTTTATAGTCATTTTTTATGGTCCCCAATCATATTGGGATGAACATGTTGAGTTCTCTTTATTAATACTAAGTCTCATCTTGTAGATGATAGAGAAAGTGTATTTGATACAAAATAGGTTAACGAGAAATCAGAGTCACCAGAAATTGTATGTCAATCACTTTCACCACCCATTATAGTTTGATTTTAGTTATCATATGTTCCTCTATGTATTCATTCAACTAAGTAATAATCACTTAAGAATGATGTGGAAGTTAGTTCCATGATTTTTAGGTCTGTTATAGATTGTGGAGTGTCTTGGGAAGGTTTCTATTAGTTGTATTTTCCACTATGGTTAATCTTGGTTAATAATGTGTTACATGTATCCCAGTTGAATAAGTACCATCCAAACCCATCTCATGTGATGAAGTGAGAAGACTTGGATTTAGAGATTGAAACCACAATTTTGGAGTGTCATGTTCATATTATATACTATTATAAAAAATTGCTTCATGGTAATTCAATCTCATTAATCTATGTTCTTTAGAAACTTGTTTACAATAGCCATGAGTCTTCAGAGTGGGAAGCCTTAGTGAGGAAGTAATAGCCTTTCCAATTTTCTTCTGATGAGGCTTGAGTACATTTTAGAGAAGAAGGTGGAATAGTGAGGTGAATTATGACACTTTTTAGGCCAATGGTGTATCTTATTTTAATTTTTTGTATTTATTTTTTTATTTCGTAGTTTATAAGAGTGGTAGGTTGAGAACCATGGTTTTTTGTAAAATAGGATATGGTGTATAGTTAGTGAAATTGTGTAGCTAACTGTGTGAGATGGATGTTTAGGGAATAGTGATGTTTTCTATAGCTAGATCGTGATTTTTATAACCATGTGAGGTTCTAGAAAAATCATGAGAGTTATCTTTTGTGGAGATAGTTTCTCCCACAAAATTGATGCATATTTTATCTAACCAAACAGCTAAACCATACAGTGTGTCTAGGTCTTTAAAAATAGATTTTGACCATTTTTTCCTTAAAAATAATTAAATATCTATCCCTCATTTCTCAACCCGCTCATGTAAAACCCATACCCCATTCAATAGAGCTTTTTTACCCTATATTTTGGTGTATTTACTTCTTCATTTGAAAATTTCATTCAGGGTAAGATTGATTTTATCATGATTTATCCTTTTTCCCCCTTCTTCATCATTATTACTTAATTTCCATGAAAATAGGAAACTTTATATTGTGATTTGGATAAACCTATGGTTGTTAATGAGAGTATTTTGTTTTTTCCTTGTGTAATAGGTTTGTAAGGACCTATCCTACATAGATATTTTGTTTTTAGCAAAAGTTGACAAGATTCAGTTTAGTATTGAGGTGGGTGTCTCTATTTAATGGCACGTTTCCATGTATTTCCATTAAATATTAATTTACCTTGTATTTTGGTTATTAAATCACCCATAAGTTGATATTTAAATGATTTTTTAACCATGATTGTTGTAATTATTGAAATGGGTTGGAAAAGGATTTAAAGTGTATTTTCAAATCCAGTTAGATTTGATGAACTCTATGTGTTTGGTAAAATGGATGAAAGAGGTTTTGTACTTTCAAATGTGTTTTTGAAAGATATTTTAATGAGGTATTTTATAATGTTAAATTCTTAACTTTTTATGGGCCTTAAAGGTTTATGAGAGTGGATTTTAAATGGATTATGGTATTGGAACTTGTTGATGTTTATGTGTTTAGCATTGGGTAGAACATGAGTATCCTCAGGTGTGTGTGAATGTTCATGACATAGACTAATGGAACCTTAGCTTGTGTATTTGACTAGATAGGGAGTGTTGTCTAAGGGAATTACAGTGCCTCTAGGAAAAATAATAAGGGAGATTCAAAAACATGTCCATGCGGACTAAGAGTGCCTGTGGAATTATGGTTGGGCCTAGGGATGACTGAGAAAGATTAAAAACGTGTTATATCATTCTTAGATATCTATTAAAACCTTATCTTAGACTATGTGACACTATACTATATTGGTTAGATCCCATGGTTCATACTACTTCTGCTCAGTTTTTTTTATATGCTTTATGCATGATGATAGTTCCTTGTTTGTATGTGATATATTATGATTATGCCATTTATATTATTTGGTTATATAATTATGTTTGTTCTTATTCCCATATTTATGCCATGGTTTGGTGTTTTTTATCCCATTTATTCTAGGTGTATTTATTTCTTTATTTTATCCTTCTTTCATGTTATGAAAATATGGTTTGTTCAAAAAAACCAAAGGTATTTCCAAAGTTTTGTTTTCAAGTGAACATGAACTTAAAAAGTGAAAAAGGTTTTGAAAATGAGTTTTCAAACTATAATTATTATTTTCCATGGGTGAAGGCCTTATTTAAATTTGTAGTGGTATCTTACTGGGCTTTGTGTCTAACGCCCTATATATTCCATTGAGTATATACAAAAAAAAATTTGTAGGATAAGGGTAAGGGTAAGGGTACCTTGAATCTCAGTGGACATTCTTGATTACCAACATCTGAGATAAGTTTTGGATGGTGGAGAAAAGGTATCATTGAGTTTAGCTCTTATAGATAAATTTTGGGATTTACTGTCATTGGAAAATTATATATTTTCCTTTTTGGTCTTATTCTATGTTTTGAGTTTTGACTATGGATGTCATATGTATATATATTATTTTCCATGTCTGATGTGGTGATGTTATGATATCTTCTTTTAGTCATTTTTATGTTTATTCTTGTTAGATATTTATATTGGTTTATATATATTAATGTTGGTCTTATTCTATGGTTCTTGAGAATATGATTTGTGCCATGTGGTGTTCCAGCTTAGGTGAAGAGTTGGATAATCCTAGAACTATTCACTATAAAACCACTCTATGTGCTTAACTTCCTTTGAAACAATTTAAGGGTCAACCTATTAAATGATTGAAGTTTGATTTTAAAGTCTTAGTCTCCTTCTTTTCTGCATTGGAGCTTCTTGATTTCCAATGATATTTTCTAAATCAACATTATTCTTTAATCTCTGATTTCTCAGTTTATTATATTCAATAGCTTCATCTTCATCAGTAGTTCGGTAAAAATTTACATCAAATGAATATTTATCATTTCTATTTGTTTCTTTATTTTATTTTTATGAAATATATAAGTTTTTTTGATTCTTAATTTTTTAAATCAAATTAAACTAACACATTTTATTTGTAATTATTTTCAATAATTTTTACATCATAACATTTAACTATTTTATTAATCATTTTATTCCATTATTTTTAGCCTCTACCATTAGATAAATATCCCATGAACATCCCTTTTTCATCTTTCTCTTCAAACATTCCAAGATTAAAATTTTCTATTTTAATGAAAAAAGAACTACCAAATATTTTAATTTATTTATCAATATATAATACCAAATTTTATATGGTGTCATTTGTTTCCCATGGATTAATATACACATGTTCTATATGTGTACAATAGTTCATATAGATTCCCTCAAGAAAAAAATAGCGAACATGTGTTTGGTTGGCATTTTTCTAGCCATATCAACCAATCTTATTTTATTTATTTATTCTACATCATATTGTTATGGATTATATAGTGAACTTCATTTATAATTAAGTCAATGAATTTGAAATTAGCTTTCAAAATAATTACAATTGTAATATTTTCCATGATCTGATCTTCGCTTCTTGATATAAACTCCCATCTTTTTCTCAACCTGTTTTTTGAAGATTTTCAATTTCTCAATAGCTTGTGACTTATATTTCAAGAACACAAAATATGTCACCCAAGTGTAATCATCTATGTGTTGAGTCAATAAGGTTTATGTATGACATCCTCATTCCTTCATGTTTTAAAAATCACAAACACCTATTTTAAGGAAAAATGCATTTTATCTTGATAAGGGAAATTTTACTTCCTTAAGGAAATTTTTCCTTCCTCAAGAAAACTTTTCTCCTTACCCTATTTTGCTTTCATAAGGAAAATTTATGCTTACCATTTTTCCATTGTTCATATCATAATTTTTCTAAATGTAATGTTCGGTTCGTATCCAAAACCTCGAAATCCTATAATTACCAAGATATGAAGCATTCTATTTTAGGATCTGAGTTCTCTGAATTCAGACTCCGAACTCTTATGAGTTCTGACTCCAAATTATAAATAAAAATTCTTATGAATTCTGACTCTGAATTCTTGTTACAAATTTTTTTGAGTTCTGACACTGAATTTAGGTTATGAATTCCTATGATTTCTGACTCTGAATTTCCTAATAAACAGAATCTGAATATCCTATAATATAGACTCGAAATATTTTTAATTAGACTCCAAAATTTTATTTTTCTTAGACTCTGAAAAATTATTTTTAATTAAGCAACCAAATATTTCTCATCTTTTATAGATTTATAGAACGATGTCAAACATTCTGTTTCTAACTAACTATTGTTTGAGTGAAACATGTACAGGTCCCTCTGAAATTCAAGGAAAAATATGACCATTGGAGATGTGCCTATAAATAAGAGATCATTTGGAAGATCTCAAAACGTTGATGAACTATTATATAACTCTATATATTACATGATATTGAAGTTATTTATAGAGAGAGACTCTCATACTTAGTATGTATTGAACTTCTTGTTCAGGTTTGCTTTTTGCGACTCCGATTGTTGTTGTGTACAATCGAGGACTTCCGGGGATAGGAAGACAGAGGTGACGACTACCTTGAAGTTGAGGGATTCTTTGCTGAGGAAGATAGAGGTTCTGACTACCTTGAAGTTGAGGGATTCCTTGCTGAGGAAGACAGAGGTGCCGACTATCTTAAAGTTGAGGGCTTGCGGGGATATCAAGACAGACTTCGGTCTTCGTGTCACTATATTACCCTGGTTTGGGTAAGACAGACTTTCTTGAAATTATAAATCAAGTTACCTTTATCCAAGTTTGTTGGATACCCTTCTCTTTGGGTTAAAATATTTACTACTTGTTACTTGTTCTATTACAAGTTTTCAGCTGCATTTTTTGTTGAGGAAATTATAACTATATTATAATTCCTTATACTTGTATACTATGATTTAGTGAGATTCTATACGCTTTAAGGTAGAATATTTATCTTTGTAAACTTTCATTAAGTTTCATTTTTTTCAGAACCATATTTTCATAATCATTTTCTCAAAATCATATTTCCGGAATCTATAAAGTGTGTAGAACTAGTGGTTTTGTGAATTACCTTGTTTAACCTTGTTAAACATAACCATATTTAAATGTTTAAAATGAATTTTTAAAGTATACAATTCAATCCCCCCCTATTTTATTTTGAGAATCATATGATACTAAAATTAGTATCTTCATTCACTATTTCGATCCAACAATTGGTATTAGAGGATTAGTTCAATTTCAATTAATCTCATGATTAGATTCAGAAGAGAATTCATCTTCTTCTTATTTTAGGAATAAGATTTTCGGACTCATAAAGTTTGGATTCATTCTATTGTTCTATATTTTTCCTGTTATGGAATATTTTCCTTGTTTACAAACTTTTATTATTAACAAGTTTGTGTGGAAAGATTTTTTAAAAAAATGGAAGAAATCAATGTTGGTTCCATTGACAACCTAAATCCAACTAGACCACCTATTTTTGATGGGAATGATTACGAATATTTAAGAGATCGTATGAAGACATTCATTATCAATACTGGAGTAGATAATTTTATTATACTTACTGGAGGTTATAAAATCCCTGATAAGGAAGTAAGTACCTTCACCAATCAAGAAAATCCTGAATATCAATTGAATTATAAGGTATTAAATACTTTTCTTTGTTCAATGACTAGAAATATAAATAGCCAAATTTCATCTTGTGAAGCAGCAAATTGTATATGGAAAAAACATAAAGTTACACACTTTGGAACATCCAATGTTATTGAAACAAGAAGAGCCATGCTCAGAGCTAAATATCGTGGTTTTTTCTTTCATTATGGAGAACCCTTATGTAAGGTGCAACATAGATTCAGGACTATTGTTAATAGTTTACAATATATGGTTGAGAGAGTATTAGATGATGAATCCCTTGTTGATAAGATCATAGACATCAGGACCAATGAGTGGGAATCCAAGAGGACTATTATTGATGAGAATAGAAAGGTTACTTTGATTCCTCATGATGAGCTTTTTGGAACACTTCTATAACATGAGACTAGAATGAAGAGAGATGTTGATAATTTAAAGAAGAAGAATGGGAATGGAAGCATTTTTTTTAATACAATATCAAGTCATATGAAATCCATGACTTCTATGAAAGTTAAAAAATCCAAATCTAAGAATATTGGTATACAATTCAAAGATAGTGGAAGTTAATCTTCGGAAAATGAGTTAGCAAATCTTGCTCGATGGATGAAAAAGATTGTTGAACAAGAGAACTTTAAATCCATATATAAAAATAAATAAAAGAATGATAATAAAGTTTTAGAAGTCACTTGTTATGAATGCAAGAGAGATGGATACATAAGACTCGATTGTCATATGCTCAATAGAAAAAAAAAAGAAAGGAAAAGAATTCTGAGAGAAATAGAAAGAAGTACTATAAAGCTAAAGATAAGAAAGTCTTGAAAGCTAATGAAACTTGGAGTGCCAGTGGTGGGGACTCGTCAGATGAATCATCATATTATGAATCTTCTGGATAGAAGAATCGGGGTCTAATAGCCAGATTACCTATTGAAAATCATTGCTTAATGGCTAAGGTACACAATGATGAATTAATTACCAATGTTTCTTTGAATGAAAATTATAGAAATGAAAAATACTATGAATTTTTGGATGAATAATCTTCTTCCGATGAAGATAATATTTTACCTACCTATGAAGAAGTTTCTAGGTTTTCTATTCTTTTTGAGAATGATAATTCAAAACTCTAGAAAATTCATGATAGAGAAAATTCTAGAAATACTATTCTTACTAAGTAAATATCATATCTTTCTAAAGATCTTGATAAAAAGGTTTTTTATTATGAAAGTATTTCAAAAATATTGAGGAAGTAAATTCTGAGAAGGATAAACGTTCTAAATAACTAAAAAAAGTAATTTCTAAGAAAAAAAATTTGAGCTTAACTCTAGTTCAAAATTAAATGTTTTGGAAGAAAATAACTTAGTTATCAGACTAAAATCCGAAATGTTTTCTTTGAGGGAGTGTTTGTCAAACTTTACCTTAGGTAATGAAAATTTTGATAAAATGTATTCTCGAATCCAACCTCTAAGGAATAGTTCTAGTTTTGGTTATACTAGTTATAAACCGGTTTTTAGTAACAATTATTTTGTTCCTCAATGTCCTCTATTCTGTAGTAAGTGTCAGTTCTGTGGGAATTGGGAAAAAAATTGTTCCTTAAATAAAACTCAGTGTTTAGGATTTTATAAATCCTTTTTTTCTAAGAAAATATGGGTGCCTAAGATTTTGTTTTCTGAAGTTTCCGGATCCAAGAAATATTGGATTCTGAAATCCAAACTCTTTTATTTTTAGGAAAATAGAGAACGTACCAATAGAAATACATGGTACATGGATAGTGGATGTTCTTGGCATATGACTACTAACAAAAACTACTTTGAAAATATTATCTAGATGAAAGGTGGAAAAGTATCTTTCAGAGATAATGCTCAGGGAGAAATTATTGGTATAGGTAACATCATTTTTCTTGGAAAAACATTGATTTCAAATGTTTTATTTGTCAAGGTTCTTAAGCACAACCTCATTATCATAAGACAATTATGTGATGAAGGTTACCTTGTGAATTTTAGGAATGAAAATAGCTTAGTACACAATTCCAAGGAAGAGTTTATTCTTTCTGCCCATAGTCAAGAGAATGTATACACACTAAACTTATAAGACCTTAGGAGCCAAGACATGCCTTTCTATAGTGAAATGTAAGACCATTCTTGGTTGTGGTATACAAGGTTAGGACACTGTGACCTTAAGAACCTACGCAAAAATTCTAATAAAAGATTAGTTAAGGGTCTACCGGAACATACATATGATTATTCAAACGTTTGTGATACTTGTCAATATAGAAAGAAACATAAATCATGTTTTAAATTAGTCAGTGAAGTATCAACAACGGATTCATTATAGTTAGTACATATAGATCTTTTTGGTCCAACACAAATTGGAAGCATTGGAGGCAAGTATTATGTATTTTTTCTAGTTGATGATTACACTATATTTACGTGGGTCTATTTTCTAGTAAAGAAGTCCGAATCCTTTTCTTATTTCAAAAGTTTTAGATCCCAAGTTAAAAATGATATTAAAAAAACCTTCCTTTGATAGCTATTCGTAGTGATAATGGAGGAGAATTTCAAAATTCTGATTTTGAAAAAAAAATTAGTAAAAAAGGCATTACTCACAATTTCTCAGCACCAAGAACTTCTCAACATACTGGTGTTATTGAAATAGGAAATATAATTCTTAAAGAGATAATAATAACCATGCTGAAGGAGTATTTAGTATCCAAACACTTTTGGGATAAATCTGTAAGTACTACTTGTTATACTATAAATCGAATTTTAATTAGACCTTTTCTTAATAAAACTCCTTATGAGTTATAGAATGGTATAAAACCTATACTTTCTTACTTAAAGGTTTTTGGTTGCAAGGTATTCATCTTGAATACTAAAGATAATCTACATAAATTCGCAATAAAATCTGATGAAGGAATTTTCTTAGGCTACTCCACAAATTCTAAAGCTTATAGAGTTTTTAATAAAAACATGTGTACTGTTTAAGAGACAGTACATGTGAAATTTGATGAAACTGGTCCCTTTGTTTTTAAAAAACCCCAATTTACATCTTCGTATGTGTTTTCAAAAACTAATTATCAACCTTTGTTAGAAGAACCTTCTAATAAGGAAGTTTCCCAAGAAAATGTTTCTGAAGCATTTACCTCAAAAGATTTCTTACCCTATGTTGATGAATAGGTTTTACAAAACTCAAATCAGTTGTTTCTAAATAATCATCCTAGTGATAGTATCATTGGTGACGTGAATCAACCTGTAAGGACTAGATGTTCCTTAAGAAATGAAGTATAATATATAGGTCTTCTTTCCCAATTAGAACCAAAAATCACTGATCAATATTTAGGTGATGATGATTGGATAAAAACTATGCAAGATGAGCTAAATGAATTTGAATGGAATAAAGTATGGACCCTAGTTGAAAGACCTAAAGAAACCTCTATTATTGGTGTAAAATGGGTCTTTAAAAATAAGTGTGATGAAAATGGAAGCATAGTAATAAATAAAGGTAGATTGGTTGCTAAAGGATATAATCAACAAGAAGGAATAGACTATGAAGAAACCTATTATCCGGTATCTATACTTGAATCAATTCATATTCTACTTGCCTTTGCAGTATTCTTCAATTTCAAACTTTTTCAAATGGATGTGAAATGTGATTTCCTTAATGGTTATGTTCAAGAAGAAGTTTTTGTCAAACAACCTCCTATTTTTTAAGATACAAAATATCTTGAATATTTTTATAAACATACCAATTCTTTGTATGGACTTAAGCAAGCCCCTAGAGCTTGGTATGATAGACTTACAGGATTTTTGCATCAAAATAATTATGTTAAGGGAAATGAAGATCCAACACTTTTTATAAATAAAGATAAAAAATTTTTGATTGTTCAAATCTATTTTGATGACATTATATTTGGTTTAACTCAGCAATATTTAACTGATTCCTTTGCGGATCTAATGAAATCTGAGTTTGAAATGAGTATGATGGGTGAGTTAACATTTTTCCTTGGTTTTTAAATTTCTCAAAAACCAGAAGGAATCTATATATACCAACATAATTATATTAAATATCTTCTCAAAAAGTGTGGATATGATAACACTAAGAGTATTATTACTCCCATCGGTACTTCAAACACACTTGATCTTGATGAAGCAGGGAAACCAGTAAATCAAACATCTTTTAGAGGTATGATAGAAAGTTTACTTAACTTAATATCTAGTCATCCAGACTTAATGTTTTTAGTATGATTATGTGCAAGATATCAATCCAATACTAAGGAATCTCATTTAAAGTTAGTGAAAAATAATATTTATCTACTTAAATGGAACCATGTATTTAGGACTCTTTTATACTTCTAGAAATGATTATGTTCTAAAAAGTTTTTCGAATGCTTCCTTTGGTGGATGTAGAATGGATAGAAAGAGTACATACAAAACTTTTCATTTATTAGTAGATTCATTAGTTTCTTGGTCTTACAAGAAGCCACACTCAGTATCACTTTCCACTGCTGAAGCTGAGTATGTAACAGCTAGAAGCTGGTGTGCTCAAGTTTTGTGGATGCAACACACACTCACAGAATATGGTATGAGATTTACCAAAACACAATTTTTTGTGATAATGAAAGTGCCATTTCCCTTTGTAAATACCTTACACATCACTCTCATGAAAAACACATAGATATTAGGCATTATTTTCTTATGGATCACCCCCAAAAAGGAGATATCATTCATCAATTTATCGGAACGTAAGATCAACTTGCTGATATTTTCTCAAAATATTTACCCTCCAATAGATTTGAATACATTAAACAGAAGATAGGAATGATAACTATAAGGAAATCTTCATTGTTAACTTCCTATTGAACCAATTTCATTAGTGTAATAAACTCATTTTCATAGGGGGTACATTTGATTGCTAGTTTTTCAAATTTTTTTGAAATGAAGTTTTTTCAAAAAATTTCATAGTTAGATTTTTCAAATATTTCATAATGAAAATTTTCATAGTAAAAAATTTTTGTACTCTAAATCTTCATAATTAAGATTTTTGTAATGAAGATTTTCATAATGAAGATTTTCTTACTTAAAATTTTCATAATGAATATTTTTTAACTTAAAATTTTCATAATGAAGATTTTCATACTCAAAATTTTCGTAATGAAAATTTTCTTACTCAAAATTTTCGTAATAAAGATTTTCTTACTCAAAATTTTTTGTAATGGAGATTTTCATTTTCAAATTTTTCTTAATAAAAATTTTCAGAATCTAAATTTCCTTACAAATAATATTACCTATTACGAATAATCTTTTGGGAAATCCGAAAGGTATGATTTCCTTTCTTAAGTTTTAGTAATAATATTTTACTTGCTGGTTTTTTTGTTTTAAAATATTTGGATTATCTTATCCTTAAATCTGATTTTTTTTCCTTTAAAAACCTCAAAAGATTGGATCCTACGAAATTTTCCTTATGGCTGTCATTTCAACCGTCAGATCTAATCAGATGCTTTCTCAACTATTGGATTGACTTTGGAAGTTCAACTATTGTATCGAACACCTATTTAAAGGACCCCCCCCCCCCCACCCCCCCGATAGTGATCCCACATCTTATTTCAATCATTTGTGTTCCAAAGCTCTTTCCCCCTTTCAGAAGCTTGTTCTGAACCTCTAAAATCTTGCTCAAATCCAAATGTCTGTTGAATTTCCTTCTCAAGAGATATCAATTGTCAAGCCGATTTCACAGTGGCAGATTTATAGAGAGAGGTTGGTCCATCTGAATTTTTTTCCCATTACAATTCCATTATATCCAAGAACATCGGGTTGAATGGATGGGAAATCATTTGTATATCAATTCCAGGAGCTCAAGATGTAGTATATCCAGATTTTCTTATGGAATTTTATGAATCTGTGAGCTTTTTTCAAAGAATAAGATAGGAGTAAATATTATTTAAAAAGCTATGGGAAAACTTATGACCTTTCATACACCGAGGCTGCAAGCCTGGTGGGGTTATCTTATGAAGGGGGATCTGAATTATTTTCCCATAAATTTCTTCATGATAAAGGAAATTTTAATAATTTGTAGGCTATGGAGTGTCTTGGACTTTTATATTTCAATACTCCAAAGCTTTCTCACCTCTCTACAAATAATCAGATCCTTGAATTATGGGTTCAAGGATTCATCATTCTGAGAAAAGGTGATAAGGACAACTTGAAGAAGAGTGATATGAACCTTTTGGAATTCTTGGTAAACCAAAGGAAGATCAAATTGATGAAGTATATTCTCATTATGATTGAGAATATTAAGAATGGGAACTTGAATGCTCAAATAATCATGTATCCAGCCATCCTCTCTAAGCTAATTGTTTGATGCCTTGAGTCTTTCAATATTCCTTTTAGTTCCAAGGCAAGTAATTGAAAATTCATGTTATTAAGTGATGATACATTGAAGAAAATGAATATTCGTTTTTCTAAATATTCTGGAGCATTTTATGACTTACCAGAGGAAGAGGTTGAAGCTGTTCTGAAGGAACAAGAAGTTCCTGAACCATCGAAAAGGGGATGAAAGAAGAGAAATTTGAAAGAAGTGGCAGTTGAAGGTAAAACCCCAGAGGATAAAGGAACCCAATATGAACCTCCAAAGCCCAAGAAGCAAAAATCTTATCCATATGAGGTTATGGATAAATGGAGGGAAGACAAAAATAATAGGAATGCAGGGGAGCCAATTTTTGGTTTGGATCCTGCTGAGGCCAAGGCCTTAAAAGAGAAGAACGCTGATGAAATTGAGAATCAAGCTAATGAAAATAAGCAAAAGAAGAAAATGATTGAAGCTGAGTTAGTACAATCTCTTTTGAATGCTACTGAAATAGTATCTGAGAATATTCTGGTACAACAATCTTTCATGGTAGAATCTTTACTAGAAACTCTAGGAAAGAAGTTTTTCACTCCGGAAAAGGCTGAAGAATAGATTGGTGAAGAAAAAGGAGAATAAGAGGTATAAATTAGTGGTGGAACTGAAGATCTTATAAAGAAAGTTGAATATTACCATGAAAAGGAAACCCCATCTGAGAAACTGTCAATATGAACTTTTGAAGTAGAGTCTTAAAATCATGAAACTCCTAGGAAGGATGAGGAAGGTGAAGATGAGAAAGGACAAGAAGAAGTTAGTAAACTGTCTGAGGAAGAAAGTTCAAACCATGATTTCAGAAACCCTAAGGATTCTGAGGCTAGAGTTGAGAAAGAGAATACAGATGAAGATAAGATTGTTTAGATGTCTGACAGTGAACATAAATCACCAAATGAGGAAGCCATTCTAAGAACTGACAAGGGTAAATAGGTGGTTGTTGATACACCAACTAAAGTGGTTGTGAAGAAGAAATATGATAGTGGATCTTCAAATAGGAAGCTTGTTGAGCTAGATAAAGAGCCCTCACCAAGAAAAGTCTTAGATTCGGAATCATCTTCCCTTAGACATGATTTTGTAGTCTAATCCTTGAATAAGTTGGTAGGAACCATTCCCATTTTCCGAAGCGTTGATTCTAGATGTTAGATGCTTCAACACACACTAAATCAGAAATCAGATTTAGTGTCCATGGTGATGGAAAAGTGTATAAATCTTGAGGATGATCTCAATAATTTCTTCATTAACTAAAATTCCCATAAAAGGTATTTTAAGAAAATGGTTGGCTAGTAAAATAAGAAAGTTGAATATTTGAGATAACTTGATGAGTTTCAAGATGGTGTCAAGGAGGATTTTTACATAGAATATAGTAATACCGAGGATCTCACAAGTAGATTTGAGGAAAAGATAACTCTTGAGCAGAATACTCGGATTCAAGAAGTGAAGGATATGAATGTAAATTTTTATTCTTTTGCCCAAATCTAGAAGATAGAAAGAGATATTCAGATTAAGATAGAAGAAAATCTTGTCAAGTATGAAGAATACCTGAAGGCTCAGGAAGAGGCTCTTAAGTCTCAGGTAGAAAGAATCAAAGCTTTGTAGAAGAAATCAGAGGATCAGGAACAGCTCCTAAAGCAAGCATAGGAAGACCACACGGATCTCAACAAGCTGAAAAACATAGTGATGAAATGGATACCCAAGGATAAGGAAGGAAAATAGATCCAATATAATATTTTTTTGTATTTTCCTTCTTTTACAAATTCTTTCCAAACTTAATGAAATTTCTCATGATCTATTGATTTTTTTGTTATATTATAATAAACTTTCAGGTACCATAATTTTCTTTTTCATTCCCTGTATTTCATTTTGAAAATCACAAGGGGAGAAGGAATGTAAAAAATAATACTAAGTGTATAAGACATTTCCCTATCCAAGGGGGATTTTATCTAAGGGGTAGTTTTTCATCTTAAATATTTCCATATGAAAGATAATGTAAAATTCCATTCTAGAAAATAGAATATAATCCTTAGTTGTTCAAAAGCCTAAGGGGAGTTAGTCATATTCACTCTGATTCATTAGTAAAGGGAGATAAATTTTATTTTCAAGGGCATAAAAATTCTAAGTCCTTATATTCTTTTTCATAAGGTTGTTTGTGCTTTCCAAAAAGGGAAATATTATTGAGTCAATAAGGTTTCGGTATGACTTTTCCATTCCTTCATGTTTTGAAAATAAAAAAAAATCATATTTTAAGGAAAAATGCATTTTATCCTGATAAGGGAAATTTTCCTTAAGTAAATTTTTCCTTCATCAAGAAAACTTTTCTCCTTACCCTGTTTTTCTATCATAAGGAAAATTTATCCTTACCATGTTTCCATTGTTCATATCATAATTTTTCTAAATGTAAAATTCGGTTTGTATCCAAACCCTTAGAATCCTATAATTACGTAGATATGAAGCATTATTTTTTAGGATCTGAGTTCTCTGAATCCAGACTTCAAACTCTTCTGAGTTATAACTACGAATTCTTATGAATTCTAACTCTGAATTCTTGTTACGAATTCTTCTATGTTCTGACACCGAATTTAGGTTATGAATTCCTATGAGTTCTGGATCCAAAATTCCTAATAAACAGAATCTGAATGTCCTGTAATATTGACTCTAAATATTTTTACTTAGACTCTGAAGTTTTATTTTTCTTAGACTCTGAAAAACTGGTTTTGATTAAGCAACCATATTTTCCTCATCTTCGATATAGTTATGAAATGATGTCATACATTTATTTCAAACTAACTCTTGTTTGAGTAAAACATGTATAGGTCCCTTCAAAATTAAATGAAAAAATATGATCGTTGGAGGAGGGATCTGACTGTTGGAGATGTGCCTATAAATAGGAGCTCATTTGAAAGAGCTCATAACATTGATTAACTATTCTATGACTCTAGATATTACATGTTGTTGAAGTGATTTCTAGATAGAGACTCTCATACTTAGTGCATACTGAACTTTTTGTTCAAATTTTCTTTGTGTGAATCCGATTGTTACCGTGTACAATTGAGGACTTCCAGGGATATGAAGACAGAGGTGTAGACTACCTTGAAGTTGAGGGATTATTTGTTGAGGAAGAGAGAGGTTCCGACTACCTTGAATTTGAGGGCTTCCTTACTGAGGAAGACAGAGGTTCCGACTACCTTAAAGTTGAGGGTTTGTGTGGATAGCAAGAAAGACTCCAATCTTCATGTCTAGGGCTTATACTAGTGTGGGTAAGACAGAATTTCTTGAAAGTATAAATCAAGGGACATTTATCCAAGGTTTTTTGATACCCTTCTCTTTGGGTTAAAATATTTAATAGTTGTTACTTGTTCTGTTACAATTTTTCCACTGCATTTTATTTGTTGAGGAAACTATAACTATCTTATACTTCCTTATACTTGTATAATCTAATTTTGTGAGATTCTATATTCTTTAAGGTAGAATTTTTATCTTTTTAAACTTTAATTAAGTTTCATTTTTTTTCAGAACCATATTTTCGGAATCACTTTCTCAGAATCATATTTTCAGAATCTAGCAAGTGTGTAGAACTAGAAGTTTTGTGAATTATCTTGTTTAACCTTGCTAAACATAACAATCTTTAAATGTTCCAAAGGAATTTTTAAAGTATACAATTCACCCCCCCCCCCCCCCCTCTTGTATATTCAGAATCATACGATACTATAATTAGTATCTTCATTTATTATTTTGATCCGACACTATGAAACAAATAAAAAAATATATTAAATTTTCAATTTTTTTCTTCATGGGACCATATAGATCAAAATTAATAAGTTTTAGAAACAACATATCTTTACCTTTTGATTTATATTAGATCACTCATCATATCATTCTTGGATATTTTACTCAAATTTATTTTACAAAGATATTAAAGTATTTTGTTACATGGTTTTTTCTAATCTTTGTCACTCAAGTTGAAAATATTGGTTAGATATCCAATTTCAAATAGGTTCATTATTGTTCCATAAAAATTTTAATGAATATTACATCTTTTCAACTCTTTTTTATTCATGTATTTTTCATTAAAAAACTCTATTTCCATCATCACATAATTTTCCCATAATCAAAATACTTTGTTTAAGACCTTCAATATATAGTACATCATTGAATTTTAACCTTTGATCTTTAGTATTAGTAGTTCCAACTCCATTGAAGTTTATAGAATTTTTATTTATGTATTTTACTACCCCTAAATTAGGGTTTTTAATATTATTTAAATAAGTAGTCTCTAAATATATGTGATTAATAATCGAAATCTTAAATCCATAGTTTTCCTTTCATGCATGCTTTCAGAGAAACTTCTACAATGGGTGAATTTTTTCACTACGTCACTTTATAAATTGTATTTCCTTTATTAAAATATATCATATGACCCTGGATAGTTTTTATATACTTTTTATCATATAGAATATATTGGTCACACCTTCCACACATTTCTTATAGTATCTAAAAAAATAGCTTCCATACTTCCTAAATTTTTTATTATAGATTTATTTCTATTTATCTTATATGAGTTAACTGTTTTATTATTAAATGAACACCCCCCCCCATGATTTATTCCTACTCTAGTTTAATGACATGTTATTCTAGAATTATTATGATTTGTGGGAATAAATCCTATAAAAATAATATTATCCTTTCAAGTTTTAACTACCATATTGATCATGGTAATTATGCTCAAAAAAAGTAGTTTTGTTTCCCTACCCTATTTTTGCATTTATTTTATCTTATAAAGGTGTTCCTCAATGAAATATTCTTTTATTAATTTTATATATAATATTTAACATCATTTTTATTCATCCTAACTTTACCAATTTTAGAATTTGAATGCTCACTATTATTAAAAATAGTTTTATTTTTAATTTCTATTGTAAACAATTTGACATATCTATTTGGGGTATATTTATTAGAAACTTGAGATGATATAAATTTGAATTATATATAATTTTTGAAATATTAATTCATATTCCTCATATATTTATCATCTTTAAGAAACCAATATTGTGTATTTTTTTATCCCTTCTTCCTTCAAGTCAAGATTCTCATCTAGATTTGTTTTCTCCTACTTAGCATCTTTCATCATGATGTATTTTAATTAATCAATATAAGGTGGTACCATTTTTACTTAATCCTAATTTCATTCATTATTATTTATATTTTATTTCTTAAATTGGTTTTTCTATTTCATAATTGTTTTCTACTCAATTCAGGCTTCAAGTTCAAATTTCAACATGTGTTCTATGTAATGCCCCAATTCGGGTTACCTTAACAACGTCCAAGAAGGGGTCATCACTTAACCTTACACACACCTCCTCATAATATAGATTCCGTAAACTAGTATTATGGTCCTGAAACATTAATTATGAGACTATGTATATATAATAAATTCCTTGGGTAATTCCTGAATCTACAAAAAATTTAGTATAACGCATATGTATAATAGACATCTCAAAACCTGTGAGAAAATAAACTAGGATCCAAGATGGTTCATTCAATCCAAAATAAAAATTAGAAAACTATTTACATGATTAATCAAATATAATAGAGTAGTTACAACAGATAAACATATAATAATAATTGTAGAATACACAAAACATCGTTCAGTACACATGCTAATCAAAAATTGAAAAGTAACTAAAATGGCCTCTAACCCAACTCATATAATCATCCTTATATAATACTTTACCTCTATAACCTACTGCATCTATTCCATGTGCCCATATCCAAGAAATATTTGTTCCTTATAAGAAAGTGTGAAGTTCTACCCATATACATTGAAACCCATGTCATGTATGTGGGTAAGGGTGAGTCCAATGGCCCAGTAGGAGTCCCCAATGCCTCAAAATTGTTAAATATTGATATGATCAAGTGGATGTGCATGAAATACATACAAGTTATACAATCCATTATCATGAAACACACCCACCTAGAAACATAACATAAAATACATATGAAAACATATATGTTGGGCCATAATGTATTAATCAAGCAACCATAACATCTAATCAAAACTATTTTGGTCCTATGATAGAAGGAATTTATCTCATACCAAAAAACATGATCCATACCCAATGATTTGGGGTAGGGTTTATAACCAAATCCTCAACACAAACCTGAAGACGTATTGTAGGTTACCTCACCACATCATATCTCAAGTCCAATACTGGACTATCCCTTCTCACTCAAGGGAGGTTTCTTCCAATACATTCTCACTCAAGGTGTTATATCCATTAAACCCATTCCAAGTTCCTAACCACACCTTCTCACTCAAGGTTTTTCACACATCACAGCTCTGACTATGCCTTCTCACTCAAGGCTTGTCACACATCACATCTCTAGCTGCACCTTCCCACTCATGGTTGTTTACACATCCTGAACACCACCTTATCACTCAAGGTAAGGTCACCCAAGAACAAATAGACCACAACATTCTATCTCAAGGTTGGGTCTTCAAAATACCTTCCCAATCAAGGTAATTTTTGTCCTCAAGATATAAATATCATGCACCAACATTCATCACCAATCACAAGAATTTTGTTGATACATGCATGATACAAAGAATAGGTAATGAAACCCATCTCACAATCTCACTAAATAATTTCCAAGGTGCTAGTTAATCGAGACCTAGTCCCTCGCATCTCATAATCCATCTATCCTTAAAATCCAGACTCCCCATATGACCTCATATGTGTACACACAATATGTTGAGCCTCTATACATTCTCATCCTATCCATAAGGGAATTATCTAGCTTCTTATAGACCCATCTCTATTTAATGAGGGGGTTCAATCAGAATAACTCAATCCAACCTAGGATATGATACCAAAACCAAACTTCATAGACCAATTCAGATAATTATACAACAACACATTCCATAGTCTATCACAAATAATGAGAATATTGTGGAAATCATATTCATAAAATGAGGGATTTCATGTATAAGGTCAAACATACTAAAAAAAATACTGAACTAATACCTTTTGGAATTCCTTTAAAAATTGATCCAAATCCCCATTTTTTTAAAACCATTTAAAAATTTGTCACATTTCATATTACTCACATAGGGGACTTAATCAAAATCCCATCAAAACATTCTTTATAAACCCCTTTTATTTGTTTAAGTACAATTTCAAAACTCATTTCCCAAATAATCACTTTTCATTTGATATTACCACTTAAGTAAAACCCCTTTTTAAAAATCCATTTTAAAAAGGAAAAACCATTCTCATTAAAATAAAACTCACATAACCAAGGAAACTATAAATAAAACCATTAATACTTATTTTACCAAGGTGTGACCATCAAACTATTTAGAAAGTTATGCAGTTCATGTTGACTATTAGGCCAACACGATGAAGTCCCATTCTATCAGGAAAATCACACAATGAATGAAATATACTGATAATAATAATAATTAAGGATCATATGTATAAAATTATTAAAAAAAAGAAACTTAATAAATTTAAGCCACCTACCTCAATCAGTGATCCATAATCCATCCTGATCTTGTACCAACTTTCATTGTGTTCACGAGCACCTCTTTCATCCATAAACACCATTAAATCAATAAACCAAACATTTAAAACTAAAATTCCATTATAATATGATCATCATTAAACTCACTGGGAAACCACATGCCATTGTAACCATTAATAATGAGATGTGGCCCACTCCAAACATACACTAGAGCCTATGGAACAAAAAATACCCAAATTAGACACTTAAATTAATGGCCAAGTTTACCCAAAATCTCTAAAACCCCTAAATAAATATACATGGAGACATACCTTAAGACAAATGATGAAAGAACATATAAATATCCCATCGTGGGACCTACTCCACAATCAATACACTAAATCTTCATAAAGAAGGATGATTTCACCATGCTCTGGTGCAACCATCTCCCTAAAACCTTAACCGAAGAACCAAGAATCATAGTAAATAAAGGGGAAGAACATGGAGGATAAGGGGAGATATATTACATTGAATTAGTGTTATGAAACCCCTGTAAATTATCTAAATATAATGGAGACCAAAGGAGGTATGTGGAGAGCCAAAGAGGGCTCTTCCTCCATCTTTCAATTGACCAAATTGAAGGGAGTCCAAGGGGTTCCAAATAGATCCTGCATTTAAATTCCCCAAAAGACGTCTAAAAAATAGGACTACTACTAGGTCATGATATAACCATAAATTTCATGTCATAATACCACATCTATAAGCCACACTTTTATGTATCCCTCCTATCTGTAGTGAAACTAGACCCTAGAAGGTAGGGGTAATCCTTACAGACCACCCTAATGATGTGGCCCCTCTAGGATACATCCTAAGCCTATCCCACCAGAGACACACTATGGTGTGGCCCCTAGGTTTTTGAATAACTACCTATGAAAGGGAAGAGGTACTAACCCTGGGAACCCCATCCCATCTCTATAACACATTTCTTGATTCCCTTAACTACATTGTGTCCTCTTTCCTTTTCCCAATACAACACCCAATGACCCCTATTATAGTTTGGTCCTCTTCTAGGATATAGAGTCACATCTTCAAATGCTATATAATTTTCTATAAAAAATATACCACTGAACTATCACTTCCAAGACATCTCATAATTTGTTCCAAACAAGATAAAAAGATCTCACTCCTTAATCGGAATCAAAAATTTCAAACTTAGCCTGATTTTCACTAACCCTTAATGATGTGGGTTGTTACATTCCATATAATTTATCTCACATTATTATTCACTACTTAAGTATTCTTTATATTTTTCAACATGGGACATGAAGTTTTTGAACATATCAATACATTATTATAAATTTTTTCTTAAATAGAAGTAATCTCCTTCCTCTTTACTCATCAGAATTATTCTTTTTCTTTATGGAAACTTTTTTATCTCAATATATTTGGAAACCTCCTTTGAATTTTTATAAATTTTCTTATTTTGAGGCTTCTCATTCTGATCATAAAATTTTTTCTCACCACTTTCCTTTTTTATATAGTTAATATAATATTGTCCAATTCCACCATACTTGAAACACTTTAGTGGGAGTTTTCATTTATACTTTCCATTTCCTTTTTTGAAGTTATTTGAGATAAGATACGTGATTCTTTTATAGTAATCATCTCTTTATTATTAAACATAAAATGTTCTAGAATATTCAACTTCTTCATCTTTAATTTTGAGTTTTATCATGGTATCAAATTCCATTTCCACATTGTATTCATTTTAAATACCAAAGTCTTTATCATTTAATATTCAATTAAAAAATTTTGTAGTTCATTAATGGTAAGATCCTCTTTATCTTCCAATTCTAAAATTTTAGGATCAAACCTATTTATAAAATTTCTCATCAGCTTCTTTACAATTGTATAATCTCCTATAAGTTCACCATATCCATTGATTTTTATGAATATATCATTAACTATTATAAAATATTCTCATTTGGTTTCTTCTCCAGACATTTTTGTATCCTCAAATTTGGTCCTATAAATCTAGAAATTATCTTGTTTAACTTTCACATTTCCTTTAAAACTTATTTTAATATTTTCTTATAATTCCTTTACTATTTGAAGTACCATCACTTTGGTATAAACATTATTGGATAGGAACATGAGAATAACATTCATATTTATTTTACCAACTTCCAAATTATTCTTATCAGAAAAAGGAACTTGTGAAATTCTTTCAATCAGTGTAAATCCCATTGTTGTTACATTAATAACCTTTAGAAAAAGTGATAGAAGTCAGGGTTACATATTATTCTTACAACTATGGTAGATCTTTCCATTGAATATGGGTAATCCCTTATTGTTGAAATAATTCAATTTATCCATTTAAACACTTCAAGAATATGATAGAGGGTACCAATGTATTCTTTTATGAAAATTGATTTTCCCTAGGAATGGGTGCCCCACTAGTAGGGGTTGAATCAATGATGATTTTAATTTACAATTTATTCCTCATAAAATTTACCAATGTGTTATTCTAGTGTTGAATCCTCTCAAATAAAAAACATGGAAATACATAAATTAAAATATAAATATAAAAGGTATAATACATAAAAAAAAATTATAAGGTTTGGTTCCAATGTGCGTACTTATTCTTTACTATGATCAGGGTGAGTCTAATTCACTGATTTTGTAACAATAATAAATCAATAATTTCAAGTTGTTTCATTGGTATCATATTCTACCTATGTGTTTCCCAAAACTACATAGCAACCCATTGAAAATAAACTGACACTTTCTAATATATAGGATTTTCATACTAGTGTGAGTAATATCATGGGAAATTTGGGTTGCTTCTGTAACTAATGATGATCATCCTTGTTGATCCTTCAAGATAATAATATCATAGTGTACTCACTTCTTCAATTGATTTGAAATTTGATATTCTATCATGACTTGACCTCCTTGGGACATGAACCTAGTCATCTATCCCCATGGGACTTCTATAATACCTTGGTTTCTTTCCTAGAAAAACATAGGCTATTACCCATCATGGTCACTTAAAAAATGGCTATCCCCATAGGCCAGCACATGTTTTTCACCATGGTAAACTTCTCAAGAGGTCACCCATCATGATACTACTCTAATAAAAGTATACTAAACTTTAGTGTTATTATCAGAAAGACTCCCAAAAATAAAGGTGAACCTTTTTTGACATTGTAAATACCATTGAGCATTTTATGTCTCACTTTTATAGGGATGCTACATAGCCCCACCCCAAAATAAATATTCCCTTATTGTATACCCCAAACCTAAAACCTAGGTAGTTATACTATAATTTAAACTATTTATTAACTTTGATACCATTTTTCATGAATATTCCTATCTAGGCCATTAAACTAGTCATATAACCCCATGGGTTTTCTATAATACCTTGGTTGCATTCCCATCACTCTATAAGCTATTACCCATTAGGTGACTTATCATACTGATAATTATTCCATTAAACTAACACATGTTCTTTCAATGTGTTTTTTCATCACTCACACACACCCTTGGATTCCTTCTCATCAAACTACAAGATATTACCCATCAATGTGACTTTTTATCATAATTATTTTCCCTATAGGAAAACCCAAGCTCTTTCAGTTTGGTTTTTCCTCATTCACAAATCCAAGGAAACTTACCAAGAGGCCACCAATCCTAACTCTGATCCAATAAAATAATTATTAAGTATTTATTTATTATCATATACCCTCCCAAAAATAGAGGTACACCTTTTTGGAATGGGTAGTACCATTTATTCTTTTAATTCTATCTTTTATAGGGGTGTACACTCCCCATTCCCTTAAATTACAATGCCCTTATTTTGAATCCCAAACCTTAATCCTAATAGGTTCCACTATACTTATGGATGGGTATTTCTTTTAATACCATTTTTCATGACCTAGACTACCATGTCAAATAGGCTAACACATGTTATTTATATGTGATTTTTTCTCACTCACACACACCCTAGGAAACTTCCCTAGAGGATACACATCCTAATGCTATTATAATCCTAGCACACTTAATTGTAGAGTTATTATAAGATTGGAATTTGAAAATAATGTTTAAACATTCCTTCATAGGTAGTACCATTTAGTATTTTAATTATAATTTTTATTTTGGGTTACATATTCATTATTGAATCTATTAGATTCATATTTTCTTACTATGAAAAATTAGTTGATAATATGATTCCCAATATCTAAACGTAGAAAAACTCAGGCTATAATGATTTTTCTACTCTCTTCTAATCACTCGGCCTCAATCTATGTTTTTTTTATCCCATGAATCTTGTATCTTAGAAATATTCTATTATTAATTAATAATTTCTCAGTTTTATAGAATTTCAATAATTTAGAAAATCAACGACATGATCTTTGAATATTCTCTTTTTATATAACATTAGTTGACTCCCATTATCTATAAATATTCCATTTTCATTTAATTATTTTATTTAATTATATTCCAATAATAACACCTTCACATTTTAGTTGGAAATAAAAGACATGGTTATTCCTTCAAAAATGATCACCATTTAAATTAATTCAAAAACAAATGTATCTGGGAATTATAGAAAGTTCTGATAGTGATCTCTTCTCACCATTTTACTAAAACAGCAGCATTTGGAATTTTCCTTAGTAAAAATTATCACATAAAATTTCATATCATGGTGAAGCATTCAAATAAATCATCTTAGATCATAAAATATTTAGTTTCATGTGATTTATGAATTTTATAAAACCACAAAATCATCTCTTTTTATGTATCTTTCAAAACTCCAACTTCACTTATTTTTTATGATGTGTATGAACCTTATGAAGTTCCTTGTATTCTCATTGTGAGGTATTTAATTTTTTATTTTTATTACATCTTCAATTTCATAAGGTTAAATGAACCATATGAACTTTGTATGAACTTTATGCACTACAAGGATCATATTTTTCTTTTACATGTTTTTTCTCAAGTTTCATTTCATAAGGATGAATGATCATTATAAACTTTTAGGAATCCTTATGATGTTCGAAATAGAATATTAAAAAATATGAATCAATAATATGAAGCTCATTCCATTGTATTTATCTCATAATTTATCCACTGTATCAGCCTTAAAAAGTTATAAAACAACCTTCTAAAATCTATGGTTAATCTTATGAAGTTACTTTATTTTTAAAATGAACCTTATGAGGTTCAGGACATTTCCATTTTCTAATAATTCTTATTATTTAAAACCTTATGAAAATATAATGAAACCTTATAAATTTATGAAGAAAAATTACAATGTATAGGTTTAACCTTACAAATTTTATTCCTTTTTTAGTTTCTCGTACTTATTTTCAGATCCGAACATAGAAAGTCACAATATCAACCTTATGAAGTCAAATATAGTTCATAAATTTGTAAAATTCATAAAAATATGTCACTTATAGAGTTGATCTAACTCAACTAAAAATACCTTATAAACTTATCAACACACTAAATAAATTAAAACTCATTTCAAAACATCTTCAAATATTTCTTATATGTGTTTGAAAATAAATACAACCTTATTCAATAGTAAAATTAAGTTATTAAAAATTGATCATCAACAATGAAATAAATTTAAATATATGGTTATTATGATTATGTATTATTATAAATTTTATTCAAAAATATTTTCTCTATGAATATTCTATGGTTATTCTCATCCGTTTATAAGGATTTATCAGAAGAAACTAAGAAAAAACATTGTTTGGAATGGGTCAAACTGCTTCTGTTTCACAACAAAACATTCAATATGAAATCCTCAACATTAAGTGGGGTTGATTTTTTTATAGAAACCGCCACACTACCTCCCTTATAATATATGTCCCTTCAAACATGTTATAGAGACCCCCTTAGTCAAAGTAATTATTTTCCACCCCCTTAATATTAAGTAAAGATTTTATGGTAGGGATGGGAGTAGTTATGGGTCTTCCTATACTTATTATAAACATTCCACCTCATATGTGGCTTCTTCTTCAAGGTCCTTCTATATTATTGTCTTAAAAACTATAACATTATTAGTAAAAATTTAAAATTGAAAATAATTATATCATGATGAGTCTATATTAAAATATCCCCCTTCATGTGATCTTCTTGTAACAATGTTTCTTTTCACAAATCCATACAGAATTACACTTCATTCACTCCCTACATAATTTTTCATTTTATTATGGGAGTTACATATTCTCCCCTATAAGATAATATTTATCTTTGTCATCACACATCAGGATAATCGTTGTATGTGATACTACAATAATATCTAAATAAGGGAGATTTTTTAATTCAAATTTTATAAATACATGATAAGAAACTCAAATGTTAACTCTATCCCTAATATGGATCATCTATAATGACTAATTTTGGAAGTGACTATGGAATTTTTTTGAGGTCTCAGAGTAACTCTTCAATAATTTCACATTTTAACTCAACTGTTTACTCCATATAAAATATAGATTGTATAATTTTTAATTCTATTTGTCTATATTTTTCTAGTTTTTTCAATGCCGAAATTATAATTTATTGTAAAAATCATAATTTGATTTCAATTTATTCTTCCTACACTTGCGATCAGATGTTTTTTTTCATAGTATTGAGGTAATAGTAGATTAAACAATTTTATAAGTTTATCATGAATAACTTGATGTGTTATAGTCAAACATTCAAAATTCTATGTGTTTTTTAGTTTTTTAAAACAATTAGAAGAATTTAAAAGAGTAATAAAAAACAGTGAAGTGAAGGTCTCAGATCAACTTTAAAGGCACCAAGTTTGATAGTCCAATTTTAGTGGGTCTTTCAAATTTGAGTTTTATAAATCCCTTTAAATACATCTTTTTAGATAACCATTAGTTTTTCTCTTCGGAAAACAATTCTAAACACTCACTGACCATCACACTTTTTAATATTTTTGGTGATTTAATACAAATGGAAGTAATAGACACCATGAAAAGATTTTGGAATTAAAATTATAGGTAAATAAAGATAAATTCTAGGTTTAAAGTAGGTGTCCCTATGCTAGATTACATGTGTAATTAATTATCTATGGTCTAATATAAACTCATCCAATAATCAAGTCATAACCAATCATTGATTACTTCCCAAAATACATGTTATAGGAATGGACACACATAAAAGAACTTATTATACTTATCTATCCCACCTCCTTCATAGTGAAGAGGTAGTGAGCACACCCAACCAAGAAATCCATTATCCCAACACCCAACTCCATTATATTGTTGAACCACTAATTTTTTTTTATGATCACAATAAATTAAGTTTTTTTTGTAACCTTTATTTGAGTAAATTTTAGTTATTATATAATAATAAAACGATGTCAAACCAAATGTAGGATTTTCCAGGAGTCTCAAAGTTCAATCTGTAACCTTCAAGTATTTTTCACATTGTGAGACATTATTCATGTCATGAGGGTTCACTGGGAATTTAGATTCACATTGAAAATGTCTTTAACAAGGAGTAGTTGTGGTATTTTTATTTACTACTCTCATTTAAGTTTTAAATATTATTTAATGTCATGAATAAATAAAGGAGTATTTTTTATTTTCTAGAATAAAAAATATTAATTTCCTGACTTGTCAGTTCATGTTGTGAAAAAGGTCAAGTAGACAATCAACACATTCATTCATTTTGTTTAAAATCTATTTAATTCAGTCTCTTATGAATTTATTAATGCATGTAGTTGAAGATGGTGGGCTAGGTATTTAAAAAGAATCATTTTTATAGGGATTTAATTTCACCATCTTGGGTGATCTAAGCCCTAATAGAGGTCTGAGGATCTCACATAAATATTTCAAAACATAATAATTAAATGATAAAGTACCTAATTTGAATCCAATATGTGTTCATTTTTCATTCATCTATATTGATAATTTATTAAAATATACAAACATAAACCCATCTATATCATCCACATGTACTTCAAGAAGACATGCAGCTATCGATCATGGAATTTGGGTTTCTAGTGCATAGCTACAACAATTCTTTCTATGTCACAATGATCAGCACAATCTCATACCTTTTATCCCTGAAGAAGATAAAATATACAAATCTTGTATGGGAGATTCTCTATCTTTGATATGGGAAGGAAGAGAGGTTATATATCAAATTCATGGGTATCAAAAGGTATCCAAGAAAAGAGTTCTCTCCTACTTATATACTGAAAGGTAATTACCCAGAAATGTTTCCCCGAACCTCATGTAAGTAATGCCCACTAAATAAGAAATAAATGACACATTATGAAAAACTAACTACATCATAATGTAATTTATATTTTTATAACATAATTTTAATATATATTAAATATATTATATGATGAAACCAATCCATTAGCTCGAATCATTATTCCATCACAATTAAATAAAACTTAAATATTAAAATAATATTCATTCATATATTATTTTTTTCATATATTTACTTAAATGATTATAAATAATTTTAATAAGTAAATTAAACCCAATTATTTTATACTTTAATATAAATTAATTTATTTATTCATCATTTATTTTTAATACTTAGACAACACTCAGAACCAATAGTGGGTCCCACCATATCCTATACACTTATTAACCAGAATAGGGTAGTCTCTTTAATACTCTATTGTGTATATCCCTCTAATCCTTATCTCGATAGAAATGAATATTATTTATAGACTAGTATAAAATTATAGTAACCCATCAATCCCTAAAGATATAAAGAATAGTCATGGAAATGAAAATCCTCTTATTAACACACACTATGTAATAAAATCTCTTTGTCTTAGGATATATCATTAAGTAGGATTTACGTCTTATTTCATCATCCATTGTTACTTCATTGTTTTTTATCTAACTGGAAAAACATAACATCAAATATTATGGCCATGGATTTAATAAAGGTACTTATATCTGGGTTAACTAGGCATGAGATATCACCTCCTCAACTTGGAAGTGACAAATTCTATCTTTACCATTCAACCAATGGCATTTAATTAATGATTCACCCAACACAATCTACCTCACCATGCCTTTAATGTCATGGTTTTTTCACATACATGGTAAAATTTAACACATTGTTAACAATCTCAATTCAGGATACCAATATAAATGTTCATAGATATGAACAAAAAATGATGCCAGAAATATATGGTGTTCTTATTAGAGGGTCTTTCATCATGATCTCATCTACTAGATTTCACCAAGTGTGAACTTCATGAGAACAAGTCTCAATGATTATGATCCCCTAGTGTATGATAGTTATACATAAACAATGTTCATTTAGTATAATTTATATAGACCATAGGGAAAATTATTTAAGATTAATTTCATAGTATCTCAAGGATCTCATTCTAGCATGGGACTGCTATAAACTTTTGACATGATAATTAATCTATGGAAATTACCATAAATATATTGGATGTATAATTATAAAAACTATTTTGGTAATATAAACACATGTATATATTAAACATTATACATGTAATGGAAATAAAGTTACATACATAAGTTCGGTCTATGTCAGCTACTTTCAACATTCACACTTGCACAAGAGCTAACTACTAACAAGTCTCAACCCCATAGCACTCATATAAGAATATTTCTTCTACTGAGATATATATTTAGTCAGGGGTATTCCATGTTATCCTCTATGGATACTATACTAACTATAAATTCACCACTTTGCATAAAATCCCTCATGAGAATAAACTTTTGAAGTAGATTATGTATCCTATGGTGTGACCTAGGATCCTAGGAAAGCACCACTACTACAGTATTATCAAAATAAACTAGAATAGGGTTTGCACTGATAGGCATAATACAAATGTCTAAGTCAATGTTTTGTATCCAGACTGCCTCCTTAGCTACATCAAAAGGTACTATATACTTAGACTCTATTATATATTTGGTAACAATGGGTTTCTTTGAGCTTCTACAGCTGACTTTACCACCATTCAATAAAAAGATATAGACTGACTATGATTTAATATCATCATGATCTATCTGGAAACTTGTTTTAGTGTATCCCCTCACTGCTAGTTCCTCATCTCCTACATGTACTAGGAACATATCCTTTTTATGCCTCAAGTACTTTAGGATAGTTTTTATAGATTCCCAGTATAACTCACTAGATTATATTGATATCTTCCCAAAATGATTAAAGTAAAGGAAACATCAAACCTAGTAAATAGCATGGAATACATGATAGATCCCTCTACCAAGGCATAAGTTATATTGAGGCCAATCCTTCAGCGTTTTCTGAGAGATTGGAAATGGGAAAAAACTCATTGATTGCGCACATTGTCTTTCCCAAAGGTGCACAACCTTGGAATCTAGATGAATTGTTCTGAAGAACATCGATGTTGTGGGGATTTTACAATTGGAAATGTGTGTCTCTTGATCATGGTTTTTTCACTGTCTTTTTCTGTCAGATGACTTGAAGCTTCTTGCATAGAGTATTGGTGCACTATCTCTGAAACCTGGTTGGCTTCATTTACATGAATGGTCGTTAGATTTCAATGCCTCTCGTGAAAGAAATGCTTTTTCTCAGGTTTGGGTTCGACTTCATGGTCTTAACCGGGTCCTTTGGCATCTGATGATTTTGCATGACATTGGCATGGCAATTAGGACTCTTATTCATCTTGATAAGGAGACTGAGGATGTTTGATTAGTGCACTTTGCTAGGATGCTGGTGGAGGTTGATATCAGCTCCACACTAATTGAATAGGTAACCCTATATACTCCATATTATAATATTCAAATTGATTTTGAGTATGAAAAAATTTCCCCTCTTCTACTCTGAATGTATGGTTGTTGGACACTCTATAGAGCTATGCCGGAAAAAAGTTTATTATGAGAAGTGTGGGACGAAAGGTCATCCTAACACCCTCTGTCGAAGAAAGCCAAATGTGAAAGACTCAACATTGTCAAAACCTGATAATAAGGACTTTTACCCCCCTAAAGAACCAGCTTCTAGTGTGGCTGTTGGGTTTCTTTTAGGGAAGCCTGATTCTCAACTCTCTCTTTTGAAAGGAAAAGAGTTGATGATTGATGCATCCCCTAAAAGAGTTCATAGCGGCCCTTCTAATATTCAAGATGATTTGGTTAAAGAGGTTACCTTAAAACATAAAGTAATTTCTATGCCTTCCCTTTTTGATGACTCTTATCAAATTGATACATCGCAGCACACTGATTGTCCCCAGGAAATTCAGAAGCTCTTGCAGTCTTCCAATGTTTCTCGAAAATGGGGGAATCTCTCTGATGGTGAAAGGGGAAACAACAGAACCCCTGATCTGGGAAACGTTCGACCTATATCCTTTAATGATTTTGTCTTAAGTGGTGAGGCAAGGATGACTGATGGTGAATAATTTACCTCTTTTCCACCAAGGAGGAGACCTCAAAAGGTTTTTTCCCATCTTTTGAAGATCGAGTCGACTAGATTATCTTTAAAGGTGTCAAAAAAGATGGATGCAAATCTTCTTAAGATGTTCAACCAGGAGAAGCCTCAATCTGAGTGGGGGTCTTCTAGTGACTCTAATTATGGAAATGACATGTCATATTATTATTATTAGTCTTGATTGAGGGAAATTTTTTTTGTTTAACCCCTTTCGCCACTTTTATGTACTTTTGAATAATAATTGTTCAGAAGCTTTACTTCTGGATGACCTTAAATGAAATAAGGTATATACTCATTATTTCAATATCCTCCTATGTTTTTTGACACATTCTATTGGATACATTCATACCATGTGACATTGAAAACAACCCTATCTTGTATTTTTCTGTATTAAACCTTTTAAGTACCTAGGGAACATATTCACTCTATCGTATCCCAATAATCCTCTAAGATTTATCTTAATATATCCTTATCTCTAGATTATAAGGGTGTGACATCTAATTCATTCGTGTAGATTCATTTATATAACCAATTACTAACTGACTATAATAGATAATTAATATTTCGTCAACATATAATACAAGGAAAATGGTTTCATTATAATTAACCTTCTTATAGATGCATTTCTAGATTACATTCTTGATGAAACCAAATTATATTATATCCTCATCAAAATGAACATTCCATGATCATTATTCTTTCTTCAACCCATAAATGGATCTCTATAGCTTTCACGTTTTATTGAAATTATTTGACTTAACAAAACCTTTGGGTTTATTCATATAGACGTCTTTAACCAACTTCCCATTTGGAAAAGTAGTTTTGAAATCCATTTTCCAAATCTCATAATCATGGAAGTTTGTTATTGAAAGTAATATTCTAATGGATTTTATAATAATCGTTGGTGAAAAATTTTCTTCATATTAAATGCCAATATGATGACTCAAACCCTTCACTACTAGTAATTCCTTATAGGTATTGACTTTACCATCTATATCCAGCTTTTGCTTGAATACCTATTTTCACCCAATGGTATTTTCATTCGCTAAAGAGTCTACTGAAATACAAAACATTATTTTGGTATATGGGATCCAACTCAGAATTCATTGCCTCTTTCCATTTTTAAGTATCCTTGCCTTATACTACTTCTTTGAAGGTTATAGCTTCATTATTCTCAAGGAGTAATGTGTCACCTAAATTAGTGATAATAAAACCATAATTCTCTAGTTCTCAAACCTATTAAGTTAACCTATACAATACTTGTATCTTGGGAACATATTTATCTCTTACTGAGTCTAGAAGAGATGGTTCATGTACCAACACTTGTGCGTATAGAGCATCAAATTCATTGAAGTAAATCTTACTCCCACTATTTCCATTGGAAATGTGTGGCCTTTCTATAAATATGGAATTTATTTAAACAATCACTTTCTTATATAATGGGTTATATTCTTAATAAACTTTAGTTCCTTTAGGATAGCCAATAAAGATTCACTTCGTGCTTCTGGGTACTAATTTATCACTAGGTATAGTCTTAAAAAATCCTCACATCCACATACACATATGTCTTATAGACTAGGTTTATTTCTATACCAAAACTCATATGGAGTACCATATGTTTCTTTTCTTGGTACTCAGTTAATGGTATATGTCATTGTCTATGATGTGTATCCCCAAAATTATAGTGGAATATTTTTCTGACTCGTCATTGATCTGACCATGTCAACAAAGTTATGATTCCTCCTTTTAATAACACCATTTCAAAGAGGTGTATAATAATGAGTGGGTATGGATATTATCCCACAATCCTTTAAGTGATCAATGAAAGCTTGGAAAAGATACTACCTACCTCAATCTGAGTGAAGTGTCTTAATATCCTTTCCAAGTTTCTTTTCTACTTCATGATGATATTCCTTAAATATCTTAAATTAATCCAACTTATACCTCATTAAGTACATATAGTATTACCTAATATATTTATCAATAAAAGTAATAAATTATAAAAATTCACCCCTTATATCTACTAGAAACATACCACTTATTCCAATAGGAATCAATTCGAATAATTCAATGGATCTTACTCTCATTCCATAGAAGGGTCATTTTTTCATTTTTACCTTATATACAAGAATGAAACACATCGAGGGGATTTCAATTGGATAAATCTAAATGCCTCGATTCATGTATCTTTTTAAAATTATTCTTATTTACATGAACAATATGGATGTTCCCTAGGTGGGTGTTATATGATTCATGTTCACTAGTTTTTTCATTGATTTCCATTACATGGTTTTCGATTTCAAGTATATATAAGCCATTTTTAATATGGATCATGTCATCACACATGTTATATTTATAAAAGAGACAACATTAATTTCCATACTTGTGATAAAATAAAATTTTTTCCAAACATGACACTGATATTATGTTTCTACAAACCGAAGGAGCATAATAAAAAATATTCAATTCAAGAACTAAACCCCTAGAAAATTTTAGATGATAATATCATGCTATCAAGGTTTCTAGACACACACTATTTACATCCCAGAGATCGAACCCACACTTTTCAACCTTATTTAATCTACATGGATCCTATAATTAAATCCAAATATGTGAGTTACATGTTGTATCCAATACCCAACTTGTGGACGAAGATATATTACATTCAATGACAAAAATACTTGAAGTAGAATTGTTTCCTTGCTTTTTATTCCCATATCTGCAATTCCTCTTCTAGTGGCCTTTCTTGCCACATAAAAATTAGATAGCCTCCCATTCATCTACTTTTATATGTATCTATGGATTTTTTAGAATCACAGTTCTTATATGTCTTTTAATTAAACTTATACTTACATGCCTTGGCCTTTACCTTCCTCCTCTTGTTCACCAAAAGAACTAAAGAATTAGTATTCTTCATATCTTTATCTTCTGGGAAAAAAATCCAAAATATATAGGAAATAGTTTTTCATGATATTAATTTTATAATTAAAAATGAAAGTTGATAATTTAGTTGTAAATAGGAAAGAATGAGATCAGTTTCTAGTTCTTGATTCATCTTGAACCTGATGGTTTTAAGTCTCTCAATATACTCAATCATGTTGAGTACATGAGGTACTACTTTATTCCCTTATTCTAGTCTACACCTATACAATGAATTTGATATATCATAAATTTCTTTCCTATATTTCACTAAATATAACTCTTGAAGATCAGTCAGCATCTTGTAGGAATTTTCATCCTCATGCATTGTCCATAATTGACTAGACATATATGACTACATGATAAACTATAAATATAATGGATCATCTAAATAATTTTTATATTTATATTTATACTCATTATATTCTCCCTTAGGGGGGTTAATTGGAATTGAGGACTCCATCACATAAAGTTTCCTTTATTAGAATTGTACTATCAACCAACAATTGTAACCCTCAGGGAATTTGGGGTTGATCGAGATATTTTATTTATCCAGTATTGATCGTATTGATAATGCACAAGTGGGGTTGGTGATTTACATTTTTATCTATTAGAAAAATTTATCATTTATTACTTTATTTGTAACGTCCTGGTTCCAGAAGTCTCCCAAAGGTGCCCCGTACCTGATTGGTTGCATGTCCTCAAGCACATTTTCCCAAACACCAAAGGCTTCTGATTAGCAGTGAGGGCCTTAGGTGTGATAGTGGGGAAACTATTCCCTCTTTGGTAGAGTAACACAGCAGAAATAAACAGATAATAATTAAAGAAGCAGTAATAATACCATACAACAATAAACAGTGGATGAATGAAGAAATAAACAAATGGAGAACATATATAAATGATGCATTATATATGCCTAGGAAAGTAGCCAAACAAGTCACAATGCTAGAATACAGTGCTAAACCAAATGTAAAAAAAGAAGAAAAATAACTCCAGTAGCATCGCAAACCTCAGCTTGGTCCCAGGCTCTTTAGCTCCACAGCAATCAAGTACCTGAAGTAGAAGGGAACTTTCCCTTATCTAGACCTGCAACAATATAATTTGTTTGGGGCCAAAAGAATGACCCTAACAAGGTGTGAGACTTATCCCAATAGGAAACCACCCAATGATTTGTGACTAATAGTCAATGAATATATATGGAAAGCAATAAGCAAAAGAAGTACAATACAAGAAAATACTCAAAAGTAAACAATCCTATAGTTCAATGGAATTCAATTTCATTTATTAGTTAAGAAATAAACAAACATAAGTAACCCTCTAGGAAGTACTCACAGTATAACCCCTCTGGTTCAACCAAACAGACACAAGCAACCCTCAAGGAAGTACTCACAGTCTAACCCCTCTTGTTCATCTTTAGAAAATACACTCTAAGGAATCACTCACCGTCAATCCCCCATGTGGTCTTGTATCAGTAACTATAGACACTCTGGGGAATCATTCAACATTCAATTCCTCGTGTGTTCTCATAAAAAGGAAACTATAGACACTATGAGGGAGCACAAAGTCCATCCCACCTATATTCTCACAATGTAAAAGTAAACAGAAACTTTGGAGAAGCCCTCAATGTCCATTCTCCCTATGGTCTACTACACCAGTTTCTCATGGCCCTGTGTTAGTTAGTCGTGTACAATGATACATGGAAGCCAAATTAAACATCAAGAACTACTTGGATAAATATTCTATATCATATCACAGCATGTCAGATAAAATCACTCCATCCTAACAATACTAGGCATGAAAAGCAAAGAAACCTAATAGGAAAGCTAGACCAAATGGTCAAAACAAGCAACCTGGGAAAAACATCCATAGAATGGAAAATTTAACCCTATTAAAAAACAATTATTCTCTATCAAAACAAACAATTCATTGCAGGAAATAACAATGCTAACAACCATAAACACACAATAACCCAAACAAGGGTATTTGGAACTTTTGTACATATAACTCAAAGACTAACTACAAAAAGGCACAAACCACCTACCTTGGCGTTGTATAGACGATGTACAAAAACCTAAGGCCTTTAATCTCCCTAGAATTCCATAGATCTAAAAAAGTGCTAAAAACTTTCAACCGATGAAATCTCGTGAAAGAGGAGAAATCAAGAGATGAAGTTCAATAAGAAAAGAGAACTCGTTGATGTGATTCCAATGCAACCAAAGGAGGTCGAATCGGTGAACAGATGGTGAGTTGGGGTCTAGGAGAAGATTCAAATTGTACGATCACTCATGGACGATAAGGGAAAAGAAGAAGATGGTTTTGTCGATTAGAAATGACCCTGGTCCATTTAATGAAAAAAAAGTACACGGCGTGTACTTGCCTTAATCGGGCCCTACTTTATGAAGTCTCTAGGTCACCAAACACGGTCATGTGTTTGTCCATTACACGACCAACACACAACTATCTGCGGTAATTGAGTACACAGTGTGTACTCTTGAAATTTCTAGAAACTCCTATTTTTCTTAAAAACACCAGAAAACAAGATTCATACCTGAATAGAAGATCTGAGTTCTTAAAAACATCCCCCCTTAAATAAATATATCCTCGAATTTCCCTTACAAGGTGGTGTATAATAATAATCCTTGAACATCTCTAGCCATTGTGATTTTACATCGACATTCCTTTCCAAAGTCTCATCTTGTAATCACCGGTGTTTCCATAGCACTTGTACCAAAGGAACAGATCAACCACAGGGAACCTTCGCACTTTGATCAAAAATATGAATAGGATGCTCATCAAATGATGTGTCTACCTCCATCTCAACCTCTTAAGGTTGAAAAACATGTGATGGTTCTAAGAAGTGATGTTGAAGGTGAGAAATGTGGAAGAGAACATACATATCCCGGTACCTCTGAGGTTACGGAAGCTGATAGGCAACCGGTCCGAGTCTCTCTAAAACCTAAAACAGCCTGACGTATCTCGGTGAAAGCATACCCTATCTCCTAATACTCTTGTGTCCCAACCTTAGTGTGACACGTCGAAAAACTTGATCTCCGACCTCGAACTCCAGAGGTCATATTCATCGATCAGCATAAGACTTCTGTCGTGACTTTGTAGTATCCATCTTCTTCTAAATCAACTCTATGTGTTCTTTGGTCTCCTAGACAAGGCGAGGTCCTAGAAACATTGCCTCTCCTGCCTCCAGCCAGCATAAGGGTGATCGCCATGGCCTACCATACATATCCTCCAAAGTTTCCATCTGAATAGTTGCTTGAAAACTATTATTGTAGGAAAACTCCACAAAAGGTATGTACTTCTCCCATGAACCTCCAAAATCTAGGATACATGCTCGAAGCATATCCTCAAGCACCTGAATCGTATGCTCGGACTGGGCATCTGTCTGGGGGTGGTAAGTTGTACTCAAAAATACCTATGTACCCAAAGCCTTCTGTAATCCCCTCCAGAACTGAGAAGTAAAATGGGAATCCCTGCCAGAAATAATGGAGTGTTGAAATCCATGTAAACTTACAGTCTATCAGATGTACAATCTTCCCAGCTCATCAACACTAAAGGTCTACTCCATTGGTAATAAGTAAGTAACCTTCGTGATTCTGTCAATGACAACCCAAACTACATCATTCCCTTGAGGCGACCTCATCAAACCTATCATGAAGTTCATTGCAACATCATTCCACTTCAACTCGGAAGTGGGTAACTAATGCAAATGCCCTGTTGGTCACTGAAGCTCTGCCTTCACCTGTAGACAGGTGGAACACCTCATGAAAAAACTAGCAACATCTCCCTTCATACTAGGCCACCAATAATGATGGTGTAGATATCGATACATCTTTGTGACACTAGGGCGAACTTCCAAAACTAAGGAATGAAATTACCGCATCATCTCCTTGAGTATGTCTGCTGGCACCCAAACATGTCCATGAAAACACAAGATCTCATCCTCAACTACTATCCATATAATAATATTAAACTCTCCTGACACACTCTCTCATATGACTAGGCCTTCAAAATATGATAGCTACCTCATTTGCACTCAATCAAGTAGATTAGAGGTAATAGCAAAAGAAGAAATAAAATCCTACCCATGTCAGTCATAAACCTCCAAATGCATCTTAAAGAATAAATAAATAAGCTTCCAGTCACTACTGGGCTCCTGAACTGCCAGTATCTGAGTTCTTCTAATCAACTCATCATCCACTACATTGCCTTTCCCATGCGTGTAGGCATGTTCAAAGTAAAAGTACTGAAGGTATTTTGCCCACCTTCTCTATCTCATATTTAGATCGTGCTGAGTGAAAATATACTTGAGACTTTTGTGGTTGGTGAAAACCATAAATTGATCTCCCAAAAGATAATTTCTCTAACAGCGCAAAGTATGAACAACTTCATCCAACTCAAGATTGTGTGTCGGGTAGTTCCTCTCATGTGGCCCCAACTACCAAGACTCATATACAAGAACTCCTTCCCCCTACATAAGCACGGCTCCCAGCCCGATACCTGATTCTTTACAATACATAGTATAGATCTTTCCTAACTCTGGTAATACTAGTATCAATATTGAAGTCAACTTTCCTTTTAGCTCCTAAAATACTGACTCACAACAATCGGACCACAAGTACTTCACACCCTTTTAGTCAGGATCTTCAGTGGCACTACTAAGTGTGAAAAGTCATATATGGAGCGTATGTAATATCCATCCATCCTTAGAAAACTCTATACCTCAAAGATGTTCTTCAGATTATCCCATAAAACTACTACCCCCACTTTCTATGGGTCTACTGATACTCATGTCCCTAAGATAACATAACCCAAGAAGTGAATTTGGTCCATCCAAAAGTGGCATTTTGAGAGCATAGCATATAACAAATGCTCTATCAGTGTACTCAAAACGATCTCAAGATGTGTGGCATGGTCATGTCAAGTGTGAGAGGACACCAAGATATAATCCATGAAGACCACCATGAAATAATCCATGTATAGATGGAACACTCAGTTCATTAGTTCCATAAAAACTATAGGTGTGTTCCTGAGACCGAATGGAATGACCACATACTCGTATAGACCATACCTACTCCAAAAGCCTGTAAGTGGTATATCTGATGGTTTAACATGAAAATAATGGAAACCAGATCTCAAGTTAATATTCATGAACACCTGGTCTCCTCGAAGCTGATCAAAGAGATCATAAATCCTTCAAAAGGGATATCAATTCTTGACCGTCAACTATTTAAAATTCTGATAATCCATGCAATTTCTGAGGGTAACATCCACCTTTTTTACAAACAGGATAGGAGAACTCTAAGGATAAGTACTTGGTCTGATGAAACCCTTAGCCTGTAACTCCTCTAGATACTTTTTGACCTCCTTTAACTCTAGTGTAGCTATCCTATAAGGAGGAATGGACACATGTGCCTCTCCTGGAATGAGTTCAATAGAATATTCTACCTCTCACTCTGGAGGAAAACCATAAAATTCCTCTGGAAAGAGATCTCTAAAATGAACCACCACTGGAGTAAATTCCAACTATGAAGTCCCCTAGCCATCTAGATATAGACTAGAAATATGGGTTGTAACTCTTCCCAACCCATGATTCTCGGGTCCCGCTATGCTCTCCTCGACATCCCATTCACCCTTATGTGAAAAGGATCCACCTTCAGGTGACGTGAAACTCACCCTACAGTGATAGAAATCGACAATATCCTGGAAGGGAACTAACTAGTCCATTCTAATAATGACATCATAACCTATAATCTCTAGGTTATAAAGGTCTCATAAGAAGTGACACCCACCAACCTTGAGAGGGAACCCCTTGAACTGACGCACACTATACATTCTAGTCCCCAATGGAGTGTCTAGTGTCAAGATATTAGTGGAATAAAAGAAATAGAGCCTAAGTCTCTCCACAATAGCAACAGATATAAAGCTATGGGAAGCCCCTGAATCTAAAAGTGAAAAGGATAAAATTGAGGCAACTAGGATCGTGCCTCGAACTGTAGAGGTTCTAGGATCTTGTTCCTACTGGATTTGGCCCACCGCAAAATTATGTCCTATACCACAGCCCTGTGAAGCTAACTGAGATCCCTGAGCAGATCCACCCTATGGCTACTGAAAACTCTACGTCTGGCCACCATGGCTATGACCTCCACCTTGGATTAAATAGCTAGAATAACTCTAGTTCCCAGACTAATAAGAAACCGGTGGTACTACTCTTGGATGCGGAGTAACAGAAGAACTCTGATCATCAGCTTCTAGTTAAAAGAACTGATAGAAGAGATGAAGATGACCCTTTTTCGCAAGATCATCACTCCACTGGGTCTCTTGGGTAATGTGGCCTTGTATTCCTGATCACCCCGCATTGGTAGCACACCACCTAGCTACGAGAATAAGTATCACACTTCCTCGGTTCTGCACACATAGACTCCCTACAGTGCTCCCTGCTATCATTAGGAGTGATACCAACTCCGAATGTCAAGTTTACCTAGCTCACAACCCCAGAGTTCCTCATATTACGATCCATGATATGTTCCGGGTTGACTATAGAAGTGATGCAATTCAACCTAAAGATGATCTCCTGAGATCAGATGTTATGTGTGAGACCATCCAAAAACATTCTCGCCGGAAATAACTCATCACCTCCTAGAATAGGCATGAATTGTTGCAATTTTGTGATGCGAGAAGAGTACTCCATAACTAAAAGAGTACCATGCTCCAGAATCATGAACTCTTGATCTCGATCATCCCTCAAAGTCTTCGAGTAGAAGTAGTCATAGAAGGCACACCAGAACTCATCCTAAGTCATAACCTATTGGTGTCCTGCTTGTGAGATCACATCCCACCATCTTTTAGAAGAATCTTGAATCATATACATAGTGATATTCACCCTCCTCTTTGGAAGCCTCTCCAGATGCTCGAAGATAGATAGCAAGGCTTCTCACCATGACTTTGTAGCATGAGGTCCTCCATCCTCTTTGAAGGTGGGAGGATATTTCTGCTAGAAAACCCGCGTCAAATCATCCATAGAACAGGAAGGATGTGGTACTTCTCATAAGATCTGCATGAACCTCATGAATCCCTCTCAAAATTGTTCATCGGAACCTGTATCTGGAATAACAGCTGGTGCCAAGATGGTAACAACTGGAGGATCTTCTGGTAGTTCTTGATCTTCTATGTTTGGTGTCTAGTCACTACCCTAAAATTGGCGTACAACTAGGGGATGTCGTAGTGGCATGACTCTACAAGGTCAAACGCACCCTTAAAACAAGATTAATAAGGACTGAAAACTAGAAGTTCAAGAAGGGAATAGGAAAAGGAAATCATTCATGTTTTTCAAAACATGGACACACGGAATGCATAACCCTTACAGCGTGTTCCTTTAAGCCTTCAAATGGGCGTGTACTTATGCCAAACTGGTCATGTAACAACCCATACACATGGCATGTTCTCCCAATACATGGTGTGTGCTTGATTTTTTTTCCCTGTCTGAGTTGTTCTACATGACTAACCCACACAGTTCTCCTAGGACAAGACTACATAGTGTGTTTGTACTAGACATGTTGTGTACTACTTAGGTTTCAACATCCTGTGTTTTTAGTCACATGGATGACTCTACATGGTGTGTTTATGCGAGACACGATGTGTACAAGAAGGATTTCCACCACAATTTGTTGTTCGTTCCATAGCTGGATACAAGGCTCACTCAACATGATGTGTTCTAGTTGGCCCCGGTGTATACATTCTTATTTTTCATCCACCCATGTCATTAGTCACACGGCTGGATACAAAGTCTATACAACACGGAATGTACAACCGGTACACAACGTGTCCACCCAAAGAATTTCTTAACCCCGTGTCTCTACCCATATAGCCAGTGACACGGTTAGAGACTACATGTAGTGTACATGAAGTACACAGCGTGTACTTAAGAAAAATAGTTCCTTCCCAAACAAAAGGACACATGTAGTGTATTCATAATTACATGCCATGTATTCTGGGTTTTTTCAGATAGTAAGCCTCAGAAACTACTCCAAAACCTAGAAAACACTGAAATAAACATTAAAGTTCCAAATTCTGATCCATGAGGGCTCATACTCCCTGTGAATCAATGCTTGGAATCTTATAAAGGTTATATAAAAGGAATAATAAAGAAATGATCCACCAAATTTCAATCCCTGAGGGACCATAACACCTCAAGAACCAAACTTTGGCATTCATTTAAACTAAACCTTACACAATTCAACAACCTATCAAAAAGAATGTATTATATCAAGGAATCTATCACAACACCATGAATATCTAACACAACATCTATCAAAAAAACATGTAATAGGTAAGTCACCCTAAATGTCATGGAAAGAAGGCATGACATGTGATCTTTAAAAGTTCTTATATGATGCATGAGATGGAATATCATCATCTCATCAGGTTGCAACAGAAATAGAACCCCAATAACATGAACAATAATAGCATAAAACATGTGAATCACCCAATGGTGAAATCAAATCAACTGTCATAATTGAAAAATAAGAAAAATTATAATAATGAGGTAAATTGGCTTTTCCATGTACATGGGCTAGCTACTCTCAAGCACATATTATTACCAAGTACCTATTTTGTTCTAATCCCTGGATATAGGCTCCACATAATAATTCCAAAAGAAAAGAATCCCTCTGATACCACTTTGTAATGTCCCGGTTTCAGAAGCCGCCCAGAGATGCCATGTACTGAGTTGGTCACATAGCCAAAAGCACATTTCCCCAAACGCTAGAGGCTGTCAACTAGAAACAAGGGCCTTGGGTGTGATAGTGGGGAAACTATTCCTTCATTAATAGGGTAACGCAGTAGAAATAAAAATATCTCAATAGAAGAAGAAGTAATAATACCATACAACAATAAATAGAGAAATACTGAAGAAATAAACAACTGAAGAACATATATAAATGATGCATGATATATTTCTAGGAAAGCAACCAAATAAGTCACAATTCTGGAATACAGTGATAAACCCAAATTTCAAAGAAGACAAATAACTCTAGCAGCATCGCAAGCCTGAGCTTGGTCCCATGCTCTCCAGCTCCACATCAAGTACCTGAAGTATAAGGGCACTTTCCCTTATCTAGAACTTTAGCAATATAATATTTTTGGACCCAAAATCATGACCCATATAGGGTTTGAAACTAATCCCAGAAGGTAACCACTCAAAGATCTGTGCCTAATTTTCAGTGAATATATATGACAGGAGATAAGAAAAGGTATCAAAAAACAAGAAAGTACTCAAAAGTAAACAATCCTACAGTTCAATGGAATTCAATTTCATTTATTAGTTATGAAATCAACAAACATAATTAACCCTCTATGAATTACTCACAGTGTAACCCCTCTGGTTCAACCAAACAAACACCAGAAACCCTCGGGGAAGTACTCACAATCTAAACCCTCTAGTTCAGCTTTATCAAAGACGCCCTGAAGAAGAACTCGTCATCAATTCCCCATGTGGTCTCGTATCGGTAATTATAGACACTCTTGGGAAGAACTCAAAATCCAATTCCCCCTATGGTCTCATAATGAGGAAACTACAGACACTCTAAGGGAGCACAAAGTCTATCCCCCCTATGGTCTCACAACGTAAAAGTAAACAGACACTCTAGAGAAGCCATCAGCGTCCATTCTCCCAATGGTCTACTATACAAGGTTCTCACATACCTATGTAATTCAATCATGCACAATGATACATGGCAGCCAAAGTAAACCTCAATAACTACTTGGCTAAATAGTATATAGCATATCACATCATGTCAGATAAAATCACTCCATCCTAACAATAATAGGCATGAAAAGAAAAGCAGCCTAACAGGAAAGCTAGACCAAATGATCAAAATAAGAAACATGGGAAAAACATCCATAGCATGGGAAAGTAAACCCTATTCACAAACAAGTATCCTCTATCCAAAAAAATAAAGCATATCAGGCAATAACAAGGCTAACAACCATAAACACGCAATACCCCGAACAGGGGTTTTGGGAACTTTTTCACATATAACTCAAAGACAAACTATGAAAAGGCACAAACCACCTACCTCGGAGTTGTATGGACGATATACATGAACCTTAGGCCATGAATCTCCCTAGAAAACTGTATATCTACAAAAATTATAAAAATGTCCAATCAGGGTAATCTCGTGAAAGATGAAAAATCAATAGATGAAGTTAAAGAAGAAAGAAGAACTCATCGATGTTATTCCAACGCAACCAACAGAGGTTGAATTGGAGAATGAACGGAGAGTCGGGGGATCAACAAAGATTTGTGTTGTACAGTCACTCTTGGATGAGATAATGAAGAAGAATATGGTTCTATCAATTAGATGTGACCCCGATCTGTTTAATGAAAAAAAAGTACACAACGTGTTATTTAGAAGTAAACAACATGTACTTGCCTTAACCGGCACCAACTTTAGGTGATCTCCATGTAACCACACACAGTCATGTGTTCGGTCGTTACATAGCCATTACACGGCTACCCACAACAACTGAGTACATGGCATGTACTTATAAGTACATGATGCGTACTCCTAAAATTTCCAAAAACTCATATTTTTCTCGAAAACACCAGAAAACAAGATTCATACCGGAATAGAAGATTCGAGTTATTACATTAACTAATTACCTTTTATAAATTATTTATTAATTAATCAAATCATTGAATGTCTCCCTCTATTTTATTAAACTCTAGAATCCCTCACAGCTAGTATTTGAATACTCTATTTCTTGAGTATTCTTCTGTTAAATATCCTAGAAACCTCCTATGATAGTCTACAATCTACAGCTACACTACTAATTGGAGAATTTCATGGTAGCTGTTTGACTAGAAAACAACATTAACTCATGGATCCTTGATCTATTGAGAGAAGTAGGAGCATCTAAAATCATAAACCATATTTAATCAAAACCTGACTCCAAAGATGCAATAACCTATCTATGGCTACTTATTTTCTATCTTTGTTTTTTAATCCAGCCCTATGTTATCATAATAACTTTCTAGTATTAGGACTCACTGATGCACACCTATCGCAGGGTATGGATAAAAACAATTATATTTTTTCTATTGTAGCACAGTGGCTGACCAGGGTCATCTCTCTTGAGGAGCCTTTTATTTTGGTTCACTTACTTTATTCTCATTCACCTAATCTATCTCTTTTTGATATTTTATTATTTAATGAAAGAAATTACAATCTTTTTGGGTTTTTGATAATTAATTAAAATCATATGTAAAATGATAATTTAAAATATCATGAAAATATAAACAGAATGAGTTAATGAATAAAGAACTTGGTTTTGGGGTTTAGTCTTCGATTCAATCATTATTTTCCTATATGTGTTTGATTTAGTTTGATAATTCAAACATAAAATCTCATGTTTGAATCACTATTCTTTTCTATAATAGAAGTAGATTGAGTTACATGTCATTGGGGACCCTCACCCAATCAGGGACATTCACCTCACCCAAGAATGCTACTCAATTCTACCACAAACATAATTAAACTTTAAAGAAAATTCATGAAAACCTTGACCTCACCCCGAGCCAAGCCTTGGGGTTAGCCTCTCATTTCCAAGAGTAAGAGTTCACAATGGTGGATGTATTGAAGAGAGAGAAAGGAGAGGGAGAGAGGAAGAATAAATAAGTAATAATTATTGTTAAAATAATAATATTATTATTATTAATTAATATTATTATTATTATTAAGAAAATAGTTTTTGAAAAACAAAGAGGGAGAAAATAAAATAGCTTTAAAATAAGAATGTGATAATTATAATAATGATAATTAAAATAATAATAATATTATTATTATTATTACTAATAATAACAATAATAATACTTATTATTAAAATAAAAAAATTAAGAAAAAGAATTGTGGGATGGATGGTGAAACACAAATACATAGATTAATAAAAAATAAAATATAAATTACAACTGAAAATAAAACTAAAATAAACTAAAATAAAAATAAAATAAAAAAAATAAATGAGGGAAGAATATAGGAGCAACACCGTCCCCTACCCCAATGGGGTACCTCCTTGGTTGTGGGTGTCGAGCTAATGATTTGAGAAGGAGGCAAAGGCCTCCTTTTATAGGAAAATGTTGTCCACCGAAATTTTGCACGTTTTTGGCCCCTTAAATGATCGATTCCCGTGTGGAACCCTTATTAAATGTTGTTCATAAATGTGTTTTCCATTCACCCTCCAAATTTCAGCACATTTTTACCCATGAGGAAGGAGTTATGAATTTTTCATTGAAGGATTATGTTTCTGGACGAAGCTTCCAGTAAGGTTCCTCCAAACATATTTCATTCAATGGACACCTTAATGACATTAAAACTCCCCTATATTTGTTTTAGAGCCATCCCTATCAATCCTCGTGCTATCCTATGTGGAAACACATCATTTGGATGTTTTTAGGCAGATTTTGGGTTCTGTTACGGTGGTGGGGTCCATGCTATCCGCCCAGAAAAATTTCTAAATTCAATGAATTTTTAGAGCCACTAGATGGCCGAATCAGATCCTAGTTCAGAAGTCAAAACTAAAGGAAATAAAATCATGATTCTAAAAAAATTAATCCCAAATTTCATACATATATTTTATGATACATGAAAAAAATACCCTTGTGGTCAAAATCTGTCCAAAATCTAGAATTATTCACTTTTCTAAATTATGCTCATTTTCATTATAAAATTCAAATTACCCAATATTTTAATAAAACATGTAAATACATGGGGTTTATCATTGAAAAAAATTAAAAATTACCCATTATTTTATCAAAAATATGCACTTAAATTTGCTCTGTCAAATACCCCAATACTTAAACCAGGCTTGTCCTCAAGTATAAAATCTCAACATTGAAATCAGAGGAGCCCAATGTTACCAATATTCAAATTTAAATGCAATAAAATCAAAAAAAAATCAATATAAAATCAAAATTTCAAAAATCTGAATAAAGTATCAATTTTATTTCTTATTTTTCAAAGAAACAAGTAATTCATATATTTTACTATTTCCCTTTGAAAATTGATTGAACTTATCCTTTCATTCATTCAAGCTCCTTGATTCATTATTATTAATCATGCCAAGTCATGATTTACCTCAATTTTGATTATTTTCTCTCATCACTCATGATAAAATTCAAGTAGATTTATGCTCATATCATGAAAACATGATTCTTATCCACAGGCTTGTAAATGAACTACATTATCTACTTTTTAAAGACAAATGATGCATAAAATCGTGAGGACTTGCAATTAAGGTTCTATTGACACTAAGGCTTAAGGTTGGTAGGATTTGATGCTTTAAAAATTAAAGCTCAAGGAGGAGGATAATCTCTTAAGTACAATTTATGATATCAAAAGTAAAAGTGTAATGAAATTATCCCCTTCAAAGTAGCAACACCCACTTCCAAAAACTCAAAGAAAAGGTTATGATCAAATTATACAAAATAAATTATTTGTGCACCTTCTTGAATATATTTTTTTTACATTTTTACTTTTTTTCATTTTTCGAAAGTTATGATTAGATAAAACCTCACATCCATCACCTAACCACATACGATCAGAAGATCATCAGTCTGGAAAATGGTGATTTTTGGTTCTCCCAAATCACTACCCATTTTTCTATTTTTTTGAATATTTTTTTCATTTATTTATTTTTTTAATTCAAGAGAGTAAAACAATAGATTATAATGAATGATTCCACAAAGTTTTACAATTCCAAAAATAACACCCCTACACTTTTTCCTTACAATGTGTATCATACCATCCACCATGATTCCCTTTACCCCCACACTTAAAATTTAAAATATCATAAAAATACCAATATTATGGTAGGAATGGATAAAAATGGATTGAAACATGGCTCATCCCTATAAAGTTCAATCATGGTCTCTATGTGATAAAATAATGATTGATGTAAAGGTGGTCTTTTAAGGATAAGTGGTTTTTCAAAGGATGCATAAATCATTTTAAATGTTTTTTTGCACAGTCATAGTTTTGACAAGTTGCAATACAAGTTCTAGTCGGTTACATGTCCCATGATCACTCAAGAAATAAGATCAAGAATAAATAAGAAGTACTTGGTCTGGAAATCCTCTCGAGAATTAGAAATATTACATTGGACAATCACTCATGGCATGACTAATAATAATAAATAAATTCACATAAATTTAATAAATTCAAAGCATGAAAGATGGTAGGAAAATTTCATTTACATGATTTAATTAATCTCTTAAAATCATGAGTTGTCATTTCAATATCTATTATTTATATTTATAAATCCAATTTTTCATTTCAATCATTTAATCATATAAACATTGAAATCTAAAACATGGAATCACTAGGTTCCTAAGAAACTCATGTCTCCTAGATAAGTCGGGTAAAACAATTATTCAAGTGTGGGCATGAAATTTTATCTTTAAAGCTCAAAACATGTTTTATACTAAAATTTGGAGAGTTTAAAATATAAATCACTAAAATTGAACTCCCTTTTTCCATGAAACTTAGTCCTTCCCCTTCACTTTCTGGGGATTCCTATTATGATCCTATAAAAGAAAACAACTCAATTAACCATAAGGATCATGTCATTTAATCTCAAAAAAGATAGAGGGAGTGGGCTGTATGCTAGATTACATCCTAAGAAATGAAATTGAAATCTAAATTCATAGAAAGAATGTAAAGATAAATCTTGGTACGATCCCCCAAGTGGGCCCTGAATTTTTAATTCCTTCATAGGTCAGTACCAGCTATTATCCAAAGTCTTATAGAGGATGATGATTCTTTGATTTGAACCACCACATTTAGTTTTTCCTAGCTTGTTCTTCATCCTTGTTCTTGAGGTATGATCCATGGATAGAGTACATCATATCCTTCCCCTTCACAATGAGGTATAGCTTGCATGGTGGGGGTAGGAAAATGTATGGTTCATCCTCTTATTTGGTTTCTACTTGTGAAACCTTCTTATCTTCCAGTGCTGGCTTCATGGGTATTTCATGAATAGAAGCCTCTTGTATGATTTTCTTAGGCTTATCTACCTAGATCTCTTGATGGGGCTCCTCTAATGCATGTTCATTGAAATTAGGGAGCTCCATGTGTTCCTTAATAGGTGCATGTCCACTATATTCTTCATCTTCCTCCAAGGCATAGCAAAGAATGTCTGATTCTGTATAATAAAAACAAGAGGGAGTGATATAAAAATTTGTTTTAAAACAATTAGAAGATATAGGGTCAAATAAAGGTTCCACTTCTTGAGTTGGTTCAGCTTCAATATCTTCCTGAGTGGTAAGTTCCTCTTGGAGTATGATGGTGGAAGGTGAAGGTAGGTAGTCTGGATCCTCCACCACAAGTTTGGAGTCAAGTTCATGGATGTCTTCTATGAAATCTAGTAAGACTAGTGGCACTTCCTTCTTGGCCTCGAATCTTTTTAATTATTTATAAAGTTTATCAACCATCACCATTAAGACTTTCGGTGAGATCCATGTTTTAATGCCTCTTTGCACCTGCTTGACCATTATCATCAGTGCATCAGCTCTTCGTTGGAGGGCCTCCTCACTGTAGTCATGTTCATGCACCTATGAGTAATTTTCAGTCCATATAGAATAATAATCATTTGAAATCATCATGGAAAGAATATTTTTTTAAGAAATTAAATCTAACTATCATGTGAAAATAGGAAAAGTAAATGGATAAATGATTGACTCCCCATAAATAACACCAGTTTTGACACATACCTGTTGTGGGGCATGGAAAAAAACAATTATATTATTTTTAGTGCAGCATAGTGGTTGACCAGGGTCGTCTCTCTTGAGGAGACTTTCAGTTTGGTTCACTTTATTATAATTCACCTAATCTATCTCTTTTTGATATTTTATTATTTAATGAAAGAAATTACAATATTTTTCGGTTTTTGTTAATTAATTACAATCATATGTAAAATGATAATTTAAATTATCATTAAAATATAAACATAATGAGTTAATAAAGAAATAACTTGGTTTTTGGGTTTAGTCTTGGATTCAATCATTATTTTCTGACGTGTTTTTTATTTTGTTTGATAATTCTAACATGAAATATCATGTTTGAATCACTATTCATTTCCAGAATAGAAGTAGATTGGGTTTCATGTCATTGGGGACTGTCACCCAATTGGGGACATTCGCCTCCCCCAAGAATTATACTCAATTCTACCATAAACTTAATTAAAATTTAAATAAAATTCATCAAAACCTTGACCTCACCCCGAGCCAAGCCTTGGGGTTAGCCTCTCATTTCCGAGAGTAAGAGATCACATTGGTGGATATATTGGAGAGAGAGAGAGAGATATGAGAGGGAGATAGGAAAAATAAATAATTTATTATGATTGTTAAAATAATAATATTATTATTATTAATTAATATTAATATTATTGTTATTAAGAAAATAGTTTTTGAAAAACAGAGAGGGAGAAAATAAAATAGCTTTAAAATAAGAATGTAATAATTATAATAATGATAATTAAAATATTATTATTATACTTATTATTACTAATAATAATAATAATAATAATACTTATTATTAAAATAATAAAATTAAGAAAAGGAATTGTGGGATGGATGGTGAAACACAAATGCATTGATTAATAAAAAATAAAATATAAATTATATTTGAAAATAAAACTAAGTTAAAAATAAAATAAAAAAAAGAAATGAGGGGGGAATATATGAGTAGGAACAGCCCCTACCCTGATGGGATCCCTCCTTGCCTGTGGGTTTCGAGCTGATGATTTGAGAAGGAGGTAAGGGCCTCCTTTTATAGGCAAATTCTTTCCTCTCAAAGTTTGCGTGTGGATGGCCCCATAAATGGTCGATTCACACATTGAACCATTCTTAAATTATGTTCATAAATTTGTTTTCCTTTCACCCTCTAAATTTCAGAAAATTTGTACCCTTGATTAATGAGTTATGAATTTTTCATTGAAGGATTATGTTTCTGGATGAAGCTTCCAGGAAGTTTCTTCCAAAAGTATGTCATTCAATGACCTCCTTAATGACTTCAAAACTCCTCCAAATTTATTTTAGATCTTTCCCTATCTATCCTAGTGCTATCACAGGTAGAAACACATCATTTGGATGTGTTTAGGGCGATTTTAGGTTCTGTTATGGTGGTGGGGTTCATGTTGTCCACCCAGAAAAATTTCCAAATTCAATTAATTTTTAGAACCACTAGATATCTGAATCAGCTTCTGATCCAGTAGAAAAAATTGGAGGAAAGAAAATACACATTCTAAAAAAAATTAATAACAAATTTGGAAATATATTTTATAATAAATTAAAAAAATGCCTCTGTGGTCAAAATCTGTCCAAAATCCAGAATTATGCACTTTTCCCAATTATGCTCATTTTAATTATAAAATTAAAATTAACCATTATTTTAATAAAACATGTAAATACATGGGTTTTATCATTGAAAAAAAATATAAAATACCATTATTTGATCAAAAAAATTCACATAAATGTGCTCTGTCACTCGCCATCAACTAGGGCTGACGAGCACCCCATACAACCAGTTTTGTTCAAATTTATATAAAGGAATATATTTTGTGACATAATATATTTTTTAAGAGGTTTTTATTATTTATGATGAATGTAATAATTTTATATTAAAAATATTTATACTATGTTTCTATATTCACAACTAAACATGAATTTAATAAAATACAATCATCTCATCTTCATGTATTTTATCTGTTTATTATTTTATGTGTTCTCATAAACATGAAAATACATAAAATAATAAACAATGCATGAAAAATAACTTAATTGGTTTTTTCCTGGTGTTTCCACATCTCATCTACGATACAACCTTGTCCTAGAATGGTCTATTTCTTATAGTGTCATCATAAAAAATACATATATAATCACACACATGTGAGGGGGTCTCAGTATGTGAAATATACATACAACTATGATTGGGAACACAATTACTTATACATATTATATAAAATAGATGATGAAAATTTCATCAATAAAAAATAATTCTTATAAACATCACTTGAAATTTTAATAAACATTTAAATAAATAAACCCAGACATGAAGGAGATCAGTCACTACTCAAGACCAGTCGACATATCAAATAAATGTGTGATAAAATTAAATTGTAATAAACATAAAGTCAATGGATATTAAATAAGTTAAATGAATTAAATTAACTAAAATAATTTCTTTTTTTCAATTTGGTAATTAATTTAAGTTTATTCCTAAATTAAATTAAGTAATTAATTTAATTTTATAATCAAATTAAACTAATTTTTTGTAATAATAAAATTATTATTGTTTTAATAAAAAATTAATAAAATAATATATGGTAAAATTTAAAATTTCTTTGGTCATATAAACCACTCCCAAACCCATCGTGGGTTGGGATGAACCCACGTAGGCCCGTTCTGAGCCTGGAAGAACCTGCTCAGGTCCATTTTGGGTCATTATAGACCCATTTTTTCTCACAAGGGGTAGACCTAGGATGGTATAATTGATCTATAGAATCTTATATATATTATATCATGTGGTTGTGGCTTGGATATGGCAGGAGTGAAGGATCATGGTTACCTAGAAGTGTTCAGTAGTCTGGCATGGTATCTTGGCCAAGGGGGTCGTGGGATGGGGAATTTTGAGTGGTAGGGTTAGATTCAGGAAATGTTAGATCACTGGTGTCACTAGCATGGGCCTAAAGGGTAGTAGTGTCTGACTGGAGGTGGAAACCTCATCAGGGAGGTCATGTGGGCCATGGTTGTGGAAGAAGGTTGCAGCTAGTGATCTGTTTTAGGGAGGAGGGTGCACTAATAGCTTATTGGTGAATCTAAATGGGGGATGATTCATGGAATCTTCCCTACCATTTTTAATGTTTTTTTATTGGGTTGAAAAAAAATACAACAGCTAGTATAAGTAATTTTTTTATTGTTCTGCGGGTTAGACACCCCCACTATCAGTCATTCATCTTTCAATTATTCCAAAATGGTACTTATAGCCTTTTTTGAATTTAAATTTTATTTTTATTATTTATTTATCTTTTAATTTTATTGGGAATGTATTTATGGTAAGATTACATTTCTTCATCCAGATGGAATTGGATCCATAAACCATATTTCAACCAATGCTTGGTCAGAATGACCGAAGTGTTTCTAGAATGTAAAATGCCTTAAAATTCACAAATATGTGTTTTTCATTTTAACCCTAAATAGATGAATTTTTTATCCAAACTAAAATTTTATATGGCCATAACATGGCCATGAAAAATTGGATTGATGCATGAATTTCTCCATTGAGACCAAATTGAAACCATTTATTTAATTTAATGAAAATTAATTTTTTATTGGATCATAAAATTTAAATGATCACTCTGATACCAATTTAGGGTATCATAACACTTAGTGGAAGTCAGTAGGTTAGGGATTTAAAAATCTTCACTATTGGAGCGATGTAACTTCATCACCTCTAGCGATCTGAGCCTCCTTATAGGTATGAAGATCTCCTGTGAATATTTCAAATAAAAAAAATGAACATGAACCTTGTTTGGGTTGAAGATGAATTCATTTTTCGAATGTCTCCAGTGATAATTTCTTAAAATATGAAAACTTGAATCCCTTTATATCATTAACACACACTTAAAGAATATTTACAGATGTTTTTTGTTTAATTTCAATAGGTAGTGAGGAGCTCCAACGAATCCTTTTACATCACAACGATCACCACGATCTCATCCCTTTGATCTGTAAAGAAGATATGAGATTGAAAGATTGGATGAGATATTTCTCTCTCTTGTATATAGTTAGGAAGATTTGGGATCTCTCAAATTCTTGGGTATAAAAGTTATACATGAAAATAGTCCTCTCCTACTTATATAGTCAAAGGTAATTACCTAGAAAGGGTTCCTCTGCCCTCGTATAAGTAGCTTCTGTTAAATAAGAAATAAAAGACATGTTATGATGAACTAATTGCATCATGGTGTCATTTATATATTTATCACATACTTTTAATATATATTAAATATATTATGTAATAAAATCAAGGAATTAACTCAACTTGTAATTTCCTTAATATTAAACAAACCTTGAAAAATAAAATAATAATCGTTCATATAATATTTTTCCATGTATTTACTTAAATTATTGTAAATACTTTTAGTAAATAAATTAAGACCAATTATTCTATACTCGAATGATAATGAATTTATTTATTCATTGATGATCGTTAATACTTGGACAACACTCAGACCCCATGGTGGGTCCCACCATATCCTATACAACTATTCACCAAAATAGGGAAAAGTCTTGAATACGCTATGTGTGTGACCCTTTAGGGCCTTTTCTCGATATGAGTGAATATTATTCATAGAACTAGAGTGGAGTTTATAAACCAATCAAGAACCCTACAGATATAAGAAATATCCATAGAAACAAAAAACATCCTAGAAACATGCACTATGTAATATAATCTCTTTGCCTTAGGATTTATTATAAAGTGGGATGCACAACTTGGGTCATCATCCATTATTTCTTTATCATTTATTGATATAACTTGATATAATTACCTTAAACTACCATAGACAAGGATTTAATTAAGTTAATATCATCCTAATAAACTCGGCCAAAGATATAACTTTCTCAACTCATAAGTGAGAAATTATATCTTTACCATTCAACTAATGTCATGCCAAAAAAATGCACCCAACACAACCTACATTTCTAAGAATTCAATGTTATATTTTTTTACATAAAAGTAAATGATCAAGTGTAACACATTGATTACAATATCAAATTGGGAGACCAATACACATGTTTTAAATAGGAATATCTAATGACACCTGGAACATGTGGTGTTCCTATTGGTGGGTATGATCCCATAATCTCATTTATTAGAAATCACCTAGTTAAAAATTCATGAGGATAAGTCTCAATGATTATGATTCATCATCACCTTATAGTAAAACATCAACTGTGTATAGTCAGTATTATTTATCTAGACCATAATAAAAATTGTTTAATATTAATGTCATAGTATTTAGAGGTTCTTATTATAGCCGGAGAACTTCTATAACCTTTTGAAATGGTAGTTAATCTATAGAAATTAATATAAATATAACGGATGTAGAATTGTCAACATTATTCTGGTAATATAAGAACATGTATATGTCAAAATAAATACATGTAACAATAATCAAGGAATATACATATATTGGGTTTAGGGAACCCACTTTCAATATCTTATGACTTCAATAAATATGGAAAAATCCCAGAAGATTCCTGAAACCTATAAATGAAATAAATAGAGATATAAGGATGATTAGTTCATGAGTATAAATAAAAATAGTCCTCTATGATGAAAACTTTCTTCTAAATTGATCCCCAAAGTGATTTTTATAGGAACATCCAAGATTCTTCTAAATCACGAAAGGTAATTCAGACTTCAATGACTTCAATATTTTTTCTCTTTGCTTCTTTTTCATTGAGATAATTACTCAATTGTTATAACTTCTTAAATGATCTTCCTCTTATATATTCTATATTTATCTCTCTCTATTTAATTTTATTATAAATCTTATAAATATAGAATTTAGTGATTTCTAAAGGGGATCTGAAAATAAACCTCTATTATCTTCTTATTCTTTTTCTTTAGGTTCTCGCCCCTATTAAGGTGAGAGATCTTGTTTTTGGGTTTCTATTAAAACCAAGGGACTTATTTGGGTTATTGGTATTCAATAAAACAACTGGATTATTTCTTATTCTTTAGTTCTTGGTATTCTATTATAACCAAGGGAGAAATATAAACCTCTCAAGCCTACTTGTGGGGAGGATACACAGGTTCTCATTATTGATCTATTATTTAAATCTTTTATCAAATCATTCCATTTTAATTTTCAAAATTTATTTTCCTCTGTACATAAATTTTCATTATTTAGTACCCTTTCTTTAATTTTATTTATTATTTATAGAATCATATGCTTGCATGATATTTTATTTTATTTTATAGAAACGTTTTTAAAAAAAATAAAGCCAATCCACCCCCACCCCACCCCTCTTTCCATTTTATCTCCAACCTTCAAGTATGTAATTCACCCCCCCCCCCCCCAGTCCACACAACTCCTATATATAAAGTGTAAAACTATAAAAGGGTGAGAGAAGAGATTTTATAGAAGTTAGAAAACAACCAAAAACAAAAATATGAGTAAATGATAACCATTGATCCACTTTTTCAACCACTTTCTAGTAAATCAAGGATGAGAATAAAACATTACAAAAATAACAGATAATGATTTGGATTCCCATGTAATCTCCCCCAGGGACCAACCCTCAAGTTAGTTATCTATAACCATGGAGTCTAGAGATCATAGTGTATAGAGAATGAAGAAGTAGAAATAAAAACTACTAATTATATTAAAAATCAAAAAAAAAATAACATATATAAAAACTCATAAAATAATCCCTTGAAGGGAAACGGTTTCCAAAAATGGTTGAGATCCCTAAGTCATGGTTGAGATTTCTCAACATTTTACTCATACCTCCTTAATGTACTCTATGTAGAATAGTATATATTGGGATAATCACATGTCTTCCACTTCCAAGTTATTCTCTTGTATTATTTAAGCTTCATCTATATTCATTCTCAATTCCCCCGACTCCCATGATCACGTGAGATGATCTTTTCTTGTATACATGACACATAGAAGCACACTTTATCACTTTACTAATTTTTTTAAACAAGAAAATAAGAATATTCTTTGGATATCAGTGTTTTCATGAAAATAAACCACATGTAAATATATTTCCATCTTTGTTAATTTTTCTTCATGATCCTACGATATGGATGGAAATGGGTACTCAATAACCAAGTAACAACTCAATAAAATTGGTTTCGAGTACCTCTAAATCAGCTTTATGTTTCTAAAATAATACCTGATTATTAATCATGTTCATATAGAGTACCACATATAAGGTACCAAAATTCTAAAAATAAAAATAAAAAAAATATGATTTAATGCATCATGAACCAAAATTAGAAAATATTTTTTTATACGTTTAATTTAAATTAATTTAATGTTATGATGGTTATTAAATGTGATGTGCAACTACTGTAAATTCAATGTAATTATTTATTAAACAATTTATAAATTTTTAGTTAATTATTGAAAAAAAATTCATGATGACCTATAATTTCACCGCTCCATATAAGTGCTTTCTATCTATAAAAATGCCACCTAATTCACAATTACAAATTGATAATGTAAAGAAAATATAAAAAAATAAATAAAATGTATAATTATATTAAATGGGTTCGAGTATAAATGGGTATTAATTTTATATTTGGATTCATATTCAAGGATTAATCTTAAGCCTTAAATGGGTTTTTTCCTATTTGGGTATCAACATATTAAATGTTTTTGGGTATGGTTACCTTAATTTTTATGGGTATCCAACCCATTTCCATACCTATTCATCGATATTATAAATGCATCGTAGATTTGTGTATGACGGTATACATGGATCATTTGCATGGAACTATTATTCATATTGAAAAATAGAGACTCATAGGTTGGTTGTGATATGTTGGGATAGTAGGATGTGATTTTTGTTATTGGTGTTCGAGTCATGAAATGTAACTAATCCCCCTTGGTGTGAGGTAGATATGGTTGACAATATCACCAATTAAATTTATTCATCCATTGCTTTGAATTTAATATTACATCACTTGTGTAAACTCTAATTTTTTATTATGTTGTTGTATATTTGATTTTATATATCCCGCAGAGTTTTAGATTTAATCACATACAGCACTTCCCATGATAGTTTATCATATGTAGTGAGTATCACAGCTAATTTAATATTAAAAGGTTACCCTTACACCAAGGTTATTCTAATGCATCATAGTGTTCTCATAGTTCAATCTATAGAGAGTCTTCTAAATTTTTTAATATTAAGTAGGTACTGATAATGTGGTTTAATCACACATGATCAATAAGATGGCCTGATTAATCACACACTGTCACCCAAAATCCATTAAAATCATCTACAAATCCTAAATTCAATTTAACAATTAATAATTAGTATACGTTCAATAAATTTAATTAAAAAATAAATCAATAAATTAGGTTCCTAAAATTAAACCATAAATCAATAAATTTCAAATTTATTCTAAAATTTATAAAATATAATCAATTCTCTAAAAAATATTTTTGGAGATTTAATACAATGAAATTGAATAAAAATTTGGTAAAATTTATGATCTTATCATTGGAGTTTAACTTTTAAAATTATATAGATGAGGATGTTTAGATTATATATAATTATAGTTCATTGGAACTAAATAAAAAATGGTTTATTGAAATTATTATTCACTCCATATTACTAATTTTATTTTCATTTCACTAAATTAACCATATCAATTGTTACTAAAACACTCTGATCTGGTATTTTTGTACAAGTTTTTTTTCTATTTGAGATTTTTTGTCACATTATCATAATCTCCCTATCTATATTACACAAATAACAGTAAACTCTATGTGATTAAATAATATTATCATCGCCTATAGAAAAATCCTTCCCCTTGTTGAGCCTAGGTTTTTTCTCTATCATCTCTTTCATCTTCTTATTCTTATACCTTTCACCCAATTCTAAGGACTTGTTCTTATAGTTTCCTAATGGATCCATTCATAGGGAGTTGTGTGGAATTAAACTATTTTGTTTTATTTTAATAGAAATAGGACATCATTACACCATCTAGTTGGATGGAAAGAGAATCCATATTATTGTAATTTCCTAAAAACATTGGAATTTCAAATAATATCTTAAGAGGTGTTCATCCTATTTCTTCGAGTTAGGAATGAAACTAAAAATATCATTATTCCCCTCACTAATTAATATTTTTACTAAATCCTAGGGGTATAATTGATATTAAACAATATCATTTAAAAACTTACTAAACAAATTATTGTATTTTTCTCATTTAATTACATTCCATTATTAATGATTCTATAAACCAAACAATCCATAAATGATTCTTCCACAACCATATAATTATTTATTTGAACACTCTACCATTAAATAATGGTAGAGACACTCATTTTTGTTTCTTATCACCTATACACTGACATTTCCTTCTTTTACCATTCCATGGCCTCATGATCATCAATTCCAACACACCCTTTTTCATACCCAAAAAATCCTGCAAACTAATTTTTTCTTTAACCCATATACCCTTTTATAATAATTTTTTATCTTTAGTGTATGTGTTTATAGGAAAACAAATTACGAATTTATTAATGAGGTGTATTAAATTTTAGGGCGATACAAGTAAATTTTTTTTATTTAAATTCAAATCCATTAGAACATCCGAAAATAAAAATCTCATCATTCATGAAATCAATCCTTTTTACCCATTATATCCATAAAAAATCTCAACATCACCTTAATATTTCTTTTCCTCAATTTGATAGAAATAACTTTTTAATATGGTTTTCAAGTTTGGATAGTTTTTTTATTTTCATTTAATCACATCAAATGATCTTGTTCCACTTAGATGGGATTACTTTTTGTAAAAGGATAGACCCTATTTATATATAAAGAAAAAAATAAAAGCTTGAGACAATGGGATATTTGAAATTAAAAATACAAAATATAAGATTGATCCAATAAAACAAACTATACTAAAAATCTAAATACTCTTAACACTCTCTGATGGAAGGAATAATTGAACAAGTTTAGAGGGATTCTCAAATTGAATGGTTTTTCAAATATTTTTTTTACTTTTTTGGGTTTATTGAATATGAATATATCCATAAGAGTTACCTACCTAACTCAAGGGAACAACTTTCATTATATCCTTCTAAGAAACCTTTAAAATAATCACACTGAGTCAATGGATTTCCTAAATAATTTCATATAAATTTTTTGGTAATAGGGATTTGATATGAAATATGGGTTGCTATAAATATCAAACAACCAACTTATCAGATAAAATTAGAATTTCTTGATTAATGGAGAATCTGTAATTATTTAAAAATTAATCATTTATAAAAACTCAAACCATTTTTTCCCAAAAACTATCTCATAATATCACCAAATTATCCCTTTGGCATTATACTTATGGTTTTTTAGTAATTCTCTAGGCCTGATAATAAATTTATGTGATGTTCACAATTTATAAGTTTTTTATTGATATAGTGATATGGATTTTAAGTTTTTCATTTAAATATATAAATAAATTAAAGATATGTGATCATATACATCATAATTACTCACTATATTCTAATTTTAACTCATCACCAGTTTTAGATTAGGGAAACATGTGTAAGACTCTGTTTGAAAGAAGATAAATAAGTAAAAAAGAAATATCAATAAAACCTATGGAAGCTCTTGTATAAAATAATTTTTTATAGGTTATAATTATTATAATTTTTTCCTAATAAATGTTGTCAAACATGGCCAAAATGGGTCTATAGGTTATGGTAAAGAACAATATTTTCAAGTTTCGTGCAATTTTCAATATCGTACGGATCATTTTGGAAATCATTTGAATTGAATTTAAGAAATCACTATGGTGGAAATTTATTTTTAATAGATATAGCATCATGAAATGGTTGTTGGTGGTAAATATATATTCAACTAGACTTCTGGTTTTTTGATGATGTGGTTGGAAGACAATATTTTCAAGTTATTTGTATATGCTTAATATCTATTTCACTGAAAACATTATAATTTTTACCATTTTTAGGGTTTTATATTTAATTTTTAGTATTTTTTTAAAACAAATTACTAAGATGTTTTTCTTTTACTGATTTAGTATGGTTGTTTTAGGTGTATTCAACATTAAGATAAATTATAATAACAATTTTTGTTTCAGTTATTCTCTTCAATTTTCATCCCATATCTCAACTTTTTCAGAATATTATGGTACGTATGATGTCTATGCACATTTATTTTCCTCTTCCCACCATGTTGATAGATTTTCCTCTTTGTTCTTGATAAAGGGAAGGGGTGGGAATTTAATTAGAGTTTCTTTGGATAGTAAAATTGACTCTTGATATATTTTAGTCATGGAATTTATGAAACAATAAAACACAATCCATTACACTATAGAAGTCAATTATTTAATTTAAAAATTATTTTAAAAATTATCTAAGAATTTGGAGGGACAATATAAGGTCGGTTACATATTCCACCATAGAATATAATGCAAGGAAAGAAACTTGTAGTAAACATACAGGCCTAGGGACTTGACACGAAGACCTGCCCCTACCCCCCTACCCCCACCCAAACAACCCCACCACCAACGATGGGTTAAGGTGGAGGGAAAACATATTTACATAGAAATTAGATGTATTCAAATTCAATAGAATTAAATAATAAACACCATCAAATATCACCTATATATTAATTGGATAAATCAAAATGAAATAATATTGTAATAGACATCTATTTTTCTATATTTATCTTATTTCTTGTCTATTATAAATACTATAAGTATGAATAAAATGATTCATGCATGTGTGTGAGGGATGGGTAGTGGGGGTATTAGATGTGAATCTATGATCCAAATCTTATATTTGAGTTTTTTTAAAATGAATGAGATATAAAAATGAGATAATAGAGTTTGAAAAAAACATAAGAGGTTTTGAAAGATAAAGAGAGAGACATTAGATAATATTTGCAATATATTTTTTTGTATATTTGAGTGATACATGTGCAAAACTTATAAAAAGTTATTCTGGTTTTCTATATGTAAAGAGAGAGTTTTTTGAGATGTAGTTTGGTGAGATATAAGTTTAGATAAGGGTGATTCCCATCTGATATCCTATATAAAATATTGGTTATAGTGTAAAAATTGTCGATAATGGTTAATGAAGAGTTGATTATGGTGTATGATGAGTTGATGATGACAATAAAACATTATCCACTAGACCATGATTCCTTATATCCTACCCCAAAAATATATTTCAATGACCCTTGTTTTCTTTCAGCTATATACCATTAGCCTCCCCCTATGTATTAACACCACCATCCCATTCCCATCGTACCAAACCTCGCCATCAATGACATCGTCTCCAACCTCATTTGGAATCTCAACACAAGTAATGTTGTTTAAATTATTAATTTTTAATATTTTGATTTCATTTTTTAAATATTTTGATTTCATTTTTATAATTATTATTTTTATAACATATTTATGTTATTTGTTTCATGAGAGATTTTAAAGACCTATTAAAAATTAAAAAACTATAAATAAAAAAATAAAAGTTTCCAATAGGCTTTCGTACATCCATTATGGGGTAGGGAAGGCTTGATAAATAAAAATATTTTACATGTTAGTTTTTAAGGTTCTAGATTATATAGGTATAAGCCTATATAGTCTTGACTCACCCTGCTTCGTCCGACCTATTTTACATTAATAATCCTAATGTCGTGAAAAATCTCTTTAGGTTCTAGAAATTTATACATGTTATAAAATCCTTTGGATTTTTGAAAATTATTTCAAGTGAGAGAAATAATTTTTTTGTGGGGTGATAGAAACTCCAAATTTTTAGATAGATTAGCTCTCTGAGAGTTTTTTTTTAATTTAGGGTGTGATAATAAAATTGTAGATGTATCTGATGTATTAGGCTTCGATTGAACCACTCTATCTCTATTATGTGTAATTACTTTCTATTTTGATGGTAGTATATACCCCAAAATATATAGATATACATCATTTAATTAATTATATCCTCCATGGGGTAATAAAATTTCTAAAATATTTGTGGGAATTATGAATTGACCATAAACTAATGTAATATATAAATTCAATCATCACCAAGCCTCACAAAAAATACATTTTTTAAAGTTATTTTTTATTTTTATAAACCATTTGTTAAATAATGTGTAATAAAAATAAATTATAGTCAAGTAGAAAATTTTCATGAATATGGGAATATCAAATACTACCTATATAATGACTAATAGTATTGTACTATTGAAATTTAATTATACAAAAAAATAAGCAAACCTCATATAAAAACCAATAGGCTGAATGGAATACTTTCAAAAATCAAAAACTTTCACTAAAACCCTTTATAGTTATTGATTTTATCACATTGTTACACATCATATGTAATATGTTTTGAAACCATGTCCAAACTTATTTGGATATATATAAACTCAATAAAATTTTAGGCAATCATTATGTGCTAGAATTAAATCCTTATTTACATAGTCTAATTTTTTTACCCTATAGGTCTTTGAATTATTGAAAATAACTATTTTTAGGACTAACATGTTATAATGTAAGTCTTGATTCACCCTAATATGTGTGGGGTGAATCAAAGTGTTGTGTAATTAAAACTTTTTTTCTTAAACCCTCACCTATCATCAGATCTTACTTCTACATTTGAAAGAATTAATTTCAATCTATCATTACCTTAAATTCAATCACACCAAATGTGTAATATATATATATATATATATATATATATAATAACACAAACACAATGGTTTTTTACTTTGTTCACCCACAATAGGGTATGTCTAAAAATCATGTATGCAGAGATGTTCCATTACACAAAACTCCACTATCAATTCATTATTTTGGTGGATAAAAATGTTCGTCTTGGTCACTCCACACCATGGAACATTGCCTTTATAGTTGGTTTAAGGATAAAAAACTACCTACCAAGGGTCACTACATATTCTTCCTTCTCTATGCACTACATTAGGTAAGTCTCCCTCAACTTATTGATAGGAAGGTATCTTCCAATTTATTATAAACAACTGAGTCATTATACATCTTTAATTAAAGAATATATGCTCCAATAAACTCATTTTTGGATTCATTATCTTACTCTAAATCTAGAAGAGATTTGATCATAAATGATAAAGTTATATTTATATCTGCTAAATGAACTCCATAATAGTGATATCTCTTACAGATGAAGAATAACTCCACAGTGGAATTATTTACATTTCACTTCACCTTATTCTATAATAAGCTAGATTTGGTCAATAAAACTTTATCTTCATGGGACTTTTACTTCAAAAAAATAAACATTATCAATAGAAGTTTGTCTTCTTCTATCATATTTTCTTACTTTCTCTCTAGAAATATATATGAAAAATATTTCTCTCTCTTTAAAAAATTTTGTTGGAGTTTTTATAAAGACCTCCAAGCTTCTAAACTTCTTTAAATGGTAATGATGAATTATCCTTACTATAATTAGAAAAGTTAATTCCATGTGTTCAACATGAATTAGTGTATTCTAATTCATCCATTCAAGTTAATTATATCTCTCAAATTTTTATCCATGTATTCTTATATTGGATTTCAAAACAAATATTTAATATTTTTTGGAAACTATCAAATCACAGCAAGATGTATTCCTCTGTGATTTTACTCCATTAGACTACCATATTATTGTTTCATGATAACTTCTATTATAGTTTTATCTTCAAGTGAACTGAAGATAAAAAATAGATTAACTCATTTAAAACTCCTTGAAAATCATGGTGTGATCTTATAAATCTCTTTAAATATTGAACCAATTACGACAAGGTGATCTCACTCATGGTAAAATATCTTAAACCTTAGATGAATATATATATAGAAATTTTTAACATAATTATAATTATGGTGTGATATATACCTCATTAATATTTATATATTTTATGGTTTTGTCATGGCCAATTAATTAAGATGTGATTCATCCTTTCTTCAATAATGATCTTCTACTCTATTGTGATGTGATACCCTATTATAGTGTGATGATCCAGCATTCATTGTTATATAGGGTGAATTTATTCTCATTAAAAGACCTTTGCAATTTAGTTTTCTACTTCGTAGTGTGATGAGTCATACAAATAGTGATAGCTCCTCAACAAACTTTCATTGGGTCCTCATTACTAAATAATAAGAAATCTCATAGTGAAATACATGTTGTTGTACCAGGATTCTTTTAAAACATAATATTCCATAGCTTTCATTTTACTACTATGTAGTAGGCACTGTGTTATCACACCAATTACAACATGGTTTTTCTTCCTTTACCAAACTCACTTTCTTTCCATCTCCAAACGTAATCCAATATGCCAATACTTTCTTTAATGTCTTGAAAATATAGAATAGTCAATATTGACTTCATCATACCATCCATAAATGCCACATTTCATTGTGAACTATCACTTATTGATTTAATAATAACCTTCATTTTACTCATTTTTATGTATTTCCACTTTTATGGAGACCACTTGCTAATTTCAACATGAGATAGATCTGTGCCTTTTCTTTTAAGGATTTCAAACCCATATTGAGTAACTTGATCATCAATTAATTCTCATTTAAATGAGAATATATGTGCTCTGAGTTAGAGATATATTACATTCGATATTTGGTCCTCTCTTTAGGATATTTTTTTTAGAGGAATTAATTTTACTTTAAGCTCTTTTTTCGTGGCCATTTTTTCCTATAACTCGTGTGAAAGTTCTCCAAGTATGTCATTTTACATTTTATTTTTAAACCCATCCTAGAAATTGATTCTTTCAAGGCTATCTCTTTTTTATATATAATTTTATTCTTCCACAAAAATTCTACAAAGAATATATAATCCACTCCATGAGTGATCTTTAATTAATACACATTTTTATATATGGAATGGATCTCATCTTTATCACTACAAGAATATACCCTTAATTGATGGATTATTTTAATTTTCATTTCTTATTTATAAATACCATAAAAATTAATTTCCATAGGGGAATATAAATTTCAAGATTTGTATGTATCTACTATAATAATGTTAGTGATGGATTTATCATAAAATTCATCAACAATTACCCCCACTAAGTGTCTTTCTCAGTGTTATTATTCTTACTCCTCATACTCTCCTTACCTTTTTACATTATAAAATTTTCACCAACATAATCCTTTGATTTAATATCACAAACAGATTTATAATCTTCTCTTGAGGTAGTCTTCACAACATTCTTAACTACTTTGGACTTTTGATAAATTTCTTTCAAATATTCCATATGTCAAATTCACTGTCACAATGAATAATTTTCATAGATACCTCATTGTACATACCACTGATAAATATCTTTTAGTTATTTCCATCATGAATTAATTCATTATACTTTCTCAAATCAGAATAATGCAGTATGTACTCCTCAACACCATCACCACAATCTTGTAAATAATAATGCATTTCTTTTTTCAAACCATCAAAGTTAGCACCATTAAAAATAGGAGGCTTCATGTATAATTTCATATGTGTAAAAAATCCAAAATCATGTATGATAGATTGAATATTTGAGGCATAACCTTTAGTATCCAATACCATGTGTTGGGACTAGTGAGTTATAATATAATTCTTAGGGTACCTTAAGGGGGTGAATCAAGGTGTTGTGTAATTAAAACCTCTTATCTTTAACCCTCAACTATCATAGGACCTTGTTCCCTCATTTTAAGTACCGTGTTTAAATTTATATTTAATTTTAATGAAATAATACCAAATATGTAAAATATATGAAAAAATTAAAGTGTACAAACACAAAGTATTTTACTTGGTTCACTAACACTAAGAAATTTCCAAGATGGATGCACACAGTGATGTGAGATTTTACCAAAATTAACTATAAACTTTGTATTTTTTGGACACATATTTTAATCGTGGTCACTCCATGATAAGTCACACTACCTTTAAAAAAATAGGAATGATACACTACCCCCCCCCCCCCCCCCACCCAATGATGACTCCTTATCCTTCCTACTTCATCCACTTATTTATGTAATTATTCCTAAATTTACAGATATAAAGGTTTCTTCCAGTTCAACATAAACAACTGAATAATTTTATATATTAAATTACTAAATATATTATCAAATTAAAACAACATTCATTTAATTATCTTACAAAAATGTAATATATCTACTCATCAACAATTGAGTTAAATCAATATCATTCAACCAATATCTACAATATCAATAACTTCTCTAGATGAAGAGTAGTTCCACACTATATTTATTCTTATTGTGATCCATCTTCTTCTATAATAATAAAACTATGATAAATGTAACTCTTTATTTATGATCCAATTCCTTTAAAACTGAATGTGATCAACAGAACTTCATCTGTTTCTCTCCTCTATTATTCTTTTATCTCTAGAACTAGATATTCAATAGAATTATCCCTCTTATAAAAACTACAATATTAGTTTTTATAAATACAACCAAGTTTCTAACCCTTTTATCAACAGTCGGGATCTATTATAAATACTCCAATTCTATTATCCAATTCCATGTGTCCCATATGAATTAACATGGTCAAATTCATCCATTAAATTTGATCATATCTTCTAAATTTCAATCCATATTTACCCATATGTGAATTTAAACTAAATTGTAAATATTTTTCAAGAAACTACCCAATCATAGTGTAGTTATTTCATTTGTGGAATAACACCATTCAAATACCATTTGATTTTACTATGATGGACTCTATTGTAACATGATCTTCAAGTCAACAACAGATCCACAAAATACATTTTTTGTATCATTTTAAACTTCTTGAAGTTCATGAAATAATCATTAGGGTCTCCTAAAATCTTGTACCAATAAAAACATCATGATCTACCTCATTGTTTAATTCATTTATCCTTACTGATCCAAAGATTTATAGATATTTCATGGCCTTTTAATTATGGAATGATCCACTATTACATAATCTTCAGATCTTTCATGTTTATGGCATGGCTAACTGACCATGATGTGATCCATCCTCTATTCACCTTCATGATTATTATTTCTATTGTAAAGGTAGATTATTATGGTGAGATTATCCTATATTAATTCTTATATATGTTTGTTTTATTCCAATGTAAATAATTTTGTTATGTGGTTTCCTACTCTATGGTACACAGCTTCATCTATCCCTAGGAAGACCCACATTAAGCTCTCACAAGTTCTTAAATATAGCATAATAATCATACTCATTATGAAAAATATGTTTTTTGGCATGATTAATTTAACACTTAATCTTATATATCTTTATTTTTACACCTACATAGTAGTTATTATGTGATTACACCTATTTTGGCATGTATATCTTCCTTCACCAAACTCACTTTTCCATCTCTAAATTATATCATGAATACTTTTATTTCCACTAATACCATGGAAATATATAATATTAATTTTTTACTTTATAATACCATCCATAAATTCTAGATTAATCCATTTAAATTTAAATGGATTTTAACTTCCAAATATTTCTTAGAATTCACATTCTAAGGTCAAACATTACTTTTTTCTTTTCCAAATACTCTATGTTATCACTGTTTTGACATTTTCACTTTCAATCCAACCCTTTCATGATTATACTAATGATTCAATTCGATTTGATTAAATAGCATAATTCCATCACCAATTATGGTATCCATGTATGGCATTGATCTTTATCATCATTCTATAATGACCTATGGATTTTGGCTCATTACATTTTGAGAAAGAGTTTGAATTTTCATTTGGTTTATGGTATTTTTAGAACCAAGACTTGAAATTGTTTTATGAGATTATTTACATCTATAAAATTTGTTTTATGAGGTGTTTTAAATAAATGTGGAAACCTTGTGGGTTTTTGTGAGCATTGAAGGAGAACTTGAGTAGTTGGGTTGTAGTAGAGAGATATTGCAAGTCATTTATTACATGAATTAGGGCTTCACAGTATAAGTTTTTAGGATTGAGGATTAATGGGTTCCTTGCCTAGGTGGTTCATGGTTTGAAAAAAAATTTCACACCATCAAAGTTCCAAACACCATTTTTAATAAATGGGTTTATCCCATTTTATTATTAATGAAAGGGCATGCATGGGGATTGTCTCGGCAAACCTCCCCCTTTCCCATATTCCCTACATTTGGGGTGATCTTGGGTATGATTTAATGTAATTTGTAGTTATGTTATTCCCCCCCCCCCACCATACCACTTTGTTTTTTTACTTCATTGCTTCTAATTTTGGGTGATTGTATTCTAGGTTTTGGCATCAATTCCTCCAGAGCGTGGTGGAATTGACCATACGTTATGACGCTTTTTCTTGTCTTGCATAGAAGAGGACCAAATGACTATTTTCATGACATTAGAATAAATTTTGGTTAAGAAATGTCATAATATAATATTTTCTTGATATTTTAGTGAAATTGTATAAAATTTTCCATTGGAACATGCATTTAATATTGGTAATTTTCATGGTGTGGGTTCAAGTTTATGTCGGGAGTGGATTTCACCCCATTGCTCAACGTTTTGACAAGAAGAAGATGTTTGGTTAGATTTGAGGAATTTATTTCTATTTAAATTAAGTGTATTAATTAATTATAAAAGTTTATAACTAATTTTTATTGGATCTTGGCCTAATAAAAGTTCCTGAGAGCATAGACGGAACTTGGTTGGCTTGGACGAGGTTCGACGAAGCTTGGTGAGGGGTTAGCTCCATGTTCAAGGAAAGTGGCCCCTATGATACAAAATGATATGAATGTTTATTTAAGATTGTTCATGAATGAATATTTTATGGGGATTGGGTATGGGGTTTAAGGACTATGGGTTCCCTGAGGAGAGGATATAAGATAGAGTTATGCCTCATATGCTTGGATTAAGTGTTTTTCATCACATGGGTGAAACAAGATCACACAGTGACTATGTTTTCTAGTTTTGAGGGTGAAATGTGAGATAAAGAGAGACATATAAGAGGTTTTGGGATGTGATATGAGATTAAGGAAATATTTTTTGGGTTTATAGGGATTATGGGAAGGTATTAGAGTCTTTGGGTCAAGTATTGATAGGTGATGTGATTGTATGTCTTGCGGGTGACTAAGAACTCCCTCCTGAAGTCAGAAGAGATCCTTGTTGTACGTATAAAGTGGTATGTGTCCTTAAATTCTTGTAATTGTGATTTTATTGGGTTTTTGGTTGGGAATTGGACTGATACTATTAAGGATATGGTTGGGTAGAGAGTGATAACTTGGGACAGTCCTTGGGTAGCAGGGCTAGGAGTAACGAGGTGTTTTAGAGAGGTTATACCAGACCTCAGGGTATGGGTTGGAGGATAATTTAAGTAGCAGTGTCACTATAGGGTGAAGAGGTTGAGGTGGTATCAGTGAGTTGAGCATATTATGGGTTTTTAGGACCTAGTAGATTCCCTAAAAAGAAATCTGAGTCATTTTTTGATAAGGGGATAGGTCTTGAGTGATTATCAACCTAGGATTAAATAGTGAGATGTGTTATAGTATGTTTCCTAACCTATATTACATGTTATTATTAGACTTCCCCATAGTCTATAGGGATAGATCGATGCGTTTAGACCTTTATAGTGTCTATGGGTATGGTTTGGTTTGATGTGACCTCCTTAGAGTATGTGGAGATGGATCAATGTGATGGGATCTCCCTAGAATACAGGGATGGGTTAATATACATATGACCTTCCCAATATTGGTTGTGATAATTCAGTGTTATGTGACCTACTTAGAGTTTTTGGGGATGATTTGTTGTGCTAGGTGGACCTTACCTTACTAGGCTTGGGTCAAAGAATCCCTAGGATCTAGGTTGAGGTAAAATATGGTATGATATTGATGAAGCCTAAATTGAGTGATAAAGAAATGGGTCTTGATATAAATGTACCATTACTTGTGTATGTGGATATTGGGTAAAGGTTTGTATGTTACTCTACCTTTATTCTTCGAGTATAGAGTGGGAATTAGTTATAATTTCATGAGGAAATTTGTGGATTCCTTCATGGAATTAAGGAAAAAATAGTTAGGGTCAGGGTGTTTTGGTTAGAACCTAATATCCTAGTGGGAATGTTTATCTCATTGAGTGTCGTGGTGTCTTGGTTAGCGCACAATGCCTTGGTGAGATTTTTTATTTATTTTATTTATTTTCCCTGTGAATACACATGTATATGATGGTGTATATTAGGGGTGATTGGAGGGACCCTACTTTGTTATATTCTCACACCCTACAAAGGAATCATGGTGAGCATGAGGACCATAGGTCTTTATTTTATGTCAAAGTGTGGGAAATGTGGTGGATTGATCTAGGATAACTCAAGAGTATTAATAGATTCATAGGAGGACCAGGGATGGAAGTAGGGATATTTTTTATGTATTTTATTTTTTTTATTTATCATTGAATTAGTGGGTGATCAATGTATGTTATATATAATATCATTATATATGTTATTGGTTATTTATTTATTTTTCATACTCTGATGTTTTTTCTATGGATGTTTGGTTATTTCTGCCCATTGTTACACCCTAATATCATGTAATATTATACCTTCTATATAGATTAGGCTCTAGATATTAGTTAGTGGACTCTGTAAGATGGGTAGGTACACTTGGGTCCATGTGGTGACCTTGACGTGGGCACTGCTGAGTAGACCTAAGCCAAGGTGTCACAAACTAGTATTACAGATTTGTTTTATTTTATGATTTGGTGAGATAATAAATAAGTGTTCTAGGAAAGTGTTTGAAATGTAATTAAAATTTTATTTGTGCATAGGAACACCATTTCTATAAGGAAGTCTAGGTTACTATGGAGTGGGATTACTGATCTTGGTTTTTTATGTTATGGTTGTATGATTTTACCTTGGGTGATTCACATAGAGTTTTTAGGATTACAATTTTTTAGTTAGTGGGTCTTTGTTGTTGGTAATGGTTTATGTTCATGTATCGTATTTTTCATATAATATCACATTATATATGCCTATGGGTGTCTTTTTTCCTTTAATAATTATATTTACAACTATTTTAAGTGTTAACAACAAATTATATGGAATTTTCCCATAAAATTGTAGGTGTAATTCTACTCAATTGGACCACAATGTATTTATTTTTTAGGGTAGATCATGTGGATCTTATAGTGGGTGGTTCTCTAGTGATGGAAATTCAGTCCCTTTGTTAAAGGATATATGAAGACCTAGTTTTGGTTATTATGAGCATTAACACCCTTTTAATGACTCAATGAGGGTATAGTATTCTTAAGATGTGATATGAGGATGGGCACATGTTTCCATAAGAATGATGGACCCTTTAATGTCATACGGATTTCATTTTGGTTATTTAAGTGTAAAAAAAATCTATATGGTTTTTTCTCATATATCTTCTTGGTGGAATTCTATTTAACCAAATCAAAAAACTGAGGAAAGGAATGGTAAATTAATTGTGTTTGATTGGTGTGAAGTTATTAGAAAGTGTCTAGTATTAAGGAATGTTTTTAAGGGAATGAGTGGTTAGGTTTATGGACTAGTGGTTTCTGGATACACTTTCAGAAGTGTGGTGGGATCATGGGTAGATTCTTGTGTTTTTGGGATGAAACATGTGTGGTAGGTTGACATGTGTTTAGCCTTGGAATGGTATATTCCTTGGGTTATTGGATGTTACCAATATGAATGTGGGAATTTTTTAGTGAATTATTCATGTGAGCCATGGAAAATGGGACGTGACTCGTGGGAGTATGATTTAGTTGTGTGATTGGGTTTTGGGTCATGTCCAACCATTGAATTTGGTTATTATTTGGGTAAATAGTGAGAAATATCATGTGTGTTGGATCTTAGTGGATCACTCTTCATTTGGAGGAGGATATTGAGTGTGACCAGAATTTTTGGGAAAATTCTTAGGGTTCATGTATGGGTATGTGATGAGTACATGTAGTGTTAGTTTAGTTGTAGATCATTGAATGGTATGTGTGTAGGTTTATGGCAAGTTTTCAGGTTTTGGATTAATATAAGACAAGTTTTAGTGGTAGTTAAATGATTAGATTCTTACAGCCATGGTGTCTCAGGGTTTGGGGAAATGGGAGATATCCAGTAGTGGTGGGATGTGACATTGGTGAAGGATTAGGGTAGCATGGTATAGTCGACCCGTATGGATCCCTTAATAAGGACTATCAGATTGGTGTGGCATCTAAGGTTAACTAGAAGCGAGTGTTTCTTGAGAGGAGGGACACATGTGTAGTGTTAGGACTCATTTGGGTTAGTGATTGAGTAATGGTGTAATGAAATCCATGTGGTGGGGAGTGAACCATTAGATATAAGAGGATGTTGTTCCTAGTGAGCTAGGAATTGGAGATAGTTTATGTTTGGTGTTAGAGATTAGATATGAGTGGGATGGCTATGTTCGGTAATTTCATATAGTAATTAGCAGAATATGAACTAGGGAGAATGGTTGTTTGGGTTCTTCATAGTGATGATAACGATAATACTAGGGTAGGGAGCATCATATTGGTTACAAACATACCTACCTTATTTCAAAAAGGTCATGGGTGCATGATATGGGTTAGTGGATGTTTGAGGTAACACCGGGGTACAAGTGTATGGTAAGAAACACTGATATCTAGCCCCGTGGATAATACCATTTTTGAAATTTGGATAGGGTGTTGAGTAGACTCAGTATATTATAATTGGTCTAGGGGTGGATTTGGTGTGATCTGAAGGTGATTTATGAGGTGAATCTTATTTCATCATGTGGTTCAAGGGTTTAACCTGGTTTATAACATGGATTAGGTGGTGAACCTTATTCATTACATGATTTATTGGATGAATCTTGTGATAAAATACAGTTAATGTTTCTTTTTGGATGAAAATACTTATGAAAGTAAGAGAATTTGGTGTTGTTGATCAAGGTAGGAGTGGGATCCTTCATATGGTGGTTGTTAGTGAGAATTATTAAGTTGGAGGAATGTGTTTATTTTAAGGATGTTTCAATGGGTTAGACTGATAAAATTTGGTAAAATTTGGTCTAAATATGTTTTTATGGAGTTATTTCTTGAGTTTGGAAAATGTGAGAGGGGAACTATATCAGGAATGTCATGTGAGATGTGATTGGTGGGTCGGTGGACCCTTGGAATAGCATTTTCTATAGGGTATTCCAATAGTGGTGAGTCCCATATCTTGGAATTGCTAAATGTGATTATAGACCTATAGTGGGGAGAACCATAATTCTTGAGGTAAATTGGATAAATACACCTTGGTGTCTTAGGATATATGGGTGTGGTGATCATTTTCCTTTTGCTGGCACTAGTGGTGAGTGGATGGATTAACTTCTAGAGAATAGTTATTAATGGTCGAAGTTGTGTATTTTAAGATCATTTAGAATTCCAAAGAAGAACACAACTATTTTATAGTGAATTGAAGACCGTAGAAGGTCCAGAAATGTAGTTTAATATTTATCAGGGATTTTTTAGGATAAAAATCATTATGGTGGGGGGCTTTTAAAAGCCTAGTGGATTTTTAGTCATTGCTTTTTGAGAAAAAAATTTAATTTTCATTTAAAGGAAAATTTTCTTTATAATCATTATTAATAATGGTATTTTGATGGTTTTAATTTCTATAAAATATTTTTTGGATGTGTTTTAAATATCGGTGGACAGCCTGAGGGTTCAAGAAAGAATTAGAGGGGAGATAAAGTGGTTGAGCTGCAGCAAGGAGCTGTTGTAGGTTGTTAATGCTATGAATCATGAATTCATGATGTGAGTTTTCAAGAGAGAGGAACATGGATTATTGTGACTCTGTGATTCATGGTGTAAATCATTAATTCATTTCATTAAGGTGTTAGGATCCCTTTTTAAAAAAAAGTATTGTCCACTTTTGTTCTTGATGGATGGGTGCACGTAGGGAGGGTCCAAGTTGGACCTCCCCCCTCCCTTATTACCTTAATTAAAGGTGATATTGGGAATGATTTTAATGTTTTTATAGGTGATTTTTTCCTCCCCTTTCCTTATATTTTTTCATCCATTCAAATCCACTGATTTTGGGTATTTTTGTTTTAGTTTTTTTCACTAATTCCATCATAGAATGGTGGAATTGACCACCCATGATAGATAATTTGCTTAAATTTCATAAAGGAGGAATGAGACGTTTTATGCACATCATTGGAAGTGGTTTCTATGAAGTTAAATAACAATATTATTTTTCTTAGGGTTTTTGAAAAATTATAAGAAACCAATTTTTGGAACGGATGTTCGATTTGGGTATTTTTAATGGGGTTGGTTTGTGTGTGTGTTGCGAGTGAACTACACCCCATTGCACGAGACTTCGACTAGGGAAATATTACCAATGATTTTTTAGGAATTTATTATTATATTAATTAAATGGTTTAATTAATTATAAATGTTTATAATCAAAGTTTTTTTAATTATGGGACTAAAATAGGTTACAAATAATGTTGATGGGGCTGGGTTGTATTTGATGAGGCTCGATGGAGCTCAGTAATGGGATAAATTTATGTTCAAGGTAGGTGGTACATATAATAAAAAATCATATGAATGACTATTTATGATTTTTCAAGACTACATAATACATGGGGATTAGTAATGGTGTTTATGAACCAAGGGTTCCCTAGGTAGATGAGATGGGATAGCTCTATACCTAGTATGCTTGGATAAAGTGTTTTCTAGCACTTGGGTGAACCGAGATCTCTTAGAAATTGTGAAACCAAGGAGAAAGGGTGATAAGTGTGATGAAGGGAGAAATATAGTAGGTCCTAGTACATTAGATAAGATGTATATATCCTATGTTAGATTTCTAGGGATTGTGGGTAGGTGTGAGAGTCTTGGATTTGAGTGTTGATGGATGAGATGGGCATATGTATTGCGGGAGACAAGGAACCCCCTCTTGGGGTTGAAGGTGATCCTTGGTTAATTTATATAGTATGATAAGGCCCTTGGAACATGAATTTATTAAACCAAGGGGGTTTTGGTAAGTGATTAGACCCTGCTTATTGAGGCTAGGGTCAGGTGGACTGTAAAGACATGGGATGATCCTTGGGTTATGTGACCAAGAGTGATGAGGGTTTTGGATAGGTTTGAAGATACCTTGGTGTCTAGTTTAGATGAGAATGTATATTTTAGTTTCACCATAGTGTGATGATATTAATGTGGTATCAGTGAGGTGATATCATGGTAGTTATGGAGGATTCAGTGGACACCACATCGGATGGGTTTGGGGCATGTCATGACAAGGGGCTAGGTCTCAAGTTAAAAGTTCTCTAGGATCAACCAGTGAGTTTTTTTATTGTTTTTTACCCTACCTATATTGAATGTGCCTATTGTACCTCCCTAGATTCCATAGGTATGTTTCGGTGTGGTTGGACCTCCCCAAAGACTGTGGGGATAGTTCAGTGGGATGTGACATACCTAGAGTCTACGGAGATGGGTTGATGTGATATGATCTCCCCGGTGTGTAGGTGTTCTTGTGACCTAACCATAGTCCATGGTGATGTTTTGGTGCGATGTTACCTCCCCAGAGTCTATGGGGATGGGTCAGTGTACTAGGTGTACCTTTCCTTAGTTGGCTGGGATCGAGGACTATCCTATGGTTTGGGTCATGGTACGATGTGATACAAGACTGGTGGAACCTTCCTAGAGTGATAAGGTAGAGGTTCATGATATGGATGTATGATTATTCCGGGTTTTTATGGGTATTGGGTCAATATTTTGACATCTCTATTATTATGCCCCATGTTTTAAGAGCCGTTATTGTTGTTGTTGTCTATAATTTTAAATAATGCTTCTATATTCTTTCAAATGGATTAAAACATGATTAAAACATGTTCTCTATATGATATGAACCAAAATATAAACTTTATTCATTAATAAGTGTGACATTAAAACCAAATCACGTAAAACTAAGTACTTCACACCATGGATTATTACCCACCATGGATGAAGTACGTCCATTAAAATTTTATAAGTCAATAGGGGATAATAGATAGAAAAGAATAAAATTTTCATGACTAGTAAATCTCCTCAATAATCTTAATCCTTGAGGATCACCAATATCCAAACAAAAACTATAATTTGGAAGAGCACTGTGAAAGTATAAACCATTATAAAAAATCTATAATATGTAGTGAGAAATGTTCCTTGTAAAGCGATAGAGGAATGAGAGGATGATTTATTAACTCTATATATACAAATAAAATATTTCATTTATAAATATGGTTATTGAAAATTTGATCCTTCATCATATATCAAATAGTTATAATGATTTAGTTTATTTTTAAGTAGTAAATTTAAAATAATATAACTCATAATTAAATTAAAATATGATATTAAAATATTATAAATATATATATCGATATGTTACGTATAAATATTTTATTATTATTATTAAAATATGATATGATGTATATATAAAATTAAAATAAATATTTTAATAAATATGTAGTATTAAAATTAAATTTTAGAATATAAATAATTAATTTTAATGGTTTCTATTTAAGAGTATTTAGTATAAAAGTAATATCTCTTTTCTTAAAGAATTATTTTGTTAAGTTCATAATATTTTATCTTAATTTATTAAATAAACAATTTTAAATTATTATTATATAAGTACTAACATCCTAAAATATTTTAAATTAGTAATTTATATGAAATAATATTAATGGCACCTAATGTTTGAAAACATCATTTTTCAAAAAAAACAATTTTTCTTTCTATTTTTTATTTTCATTTAAAATATAAATTTATAAATATTAGAATATGAATTATATAAATATAAATTTATTTTATTTATAATTTCAAAATTACCATATCATGAAGTTTTTGTATTTTTCTAAAATGATTTATTTTTAGGTAATAATAAAAAATGACAATTCTATAAATAAAAAGACTTTTATGAAATCATTATTATATAAGTATGAATGGGAAATTAATGAAAAAAATTCTAAGAGAAAATTATTATTTTATAAGTCTCATTATAATTTTAAAAAAATTATATTTTTAATCCCATATTTAATATTTTAGGTTTTAATTTATATTTTTCAAAAAAAATTGTTTTTAATACAACGTACATTTAATTATTAAAAATAAATTTTATCATTTTTTAAAATAGAATAAAATGGATTTAAAATTTTGAATCCTTATACTCAAATTATATAATAAAGAACATTTTATTTTTAGTCATAAAGGATAAATTTCCAAGATAAAAATGTGTTATCATGGTGAAACCAAAATGGTAAAAATGAGTAACTTAAGAGGTAAAGGGTCTAACATATTGAAAACATGTTTTAATTAAGTGTTTGAGGAATTTATTAACCTTATATATTATCCTCTATATTATTTATCAATTTATTTTCCATTTTCCTTAAGATTGTATTTCCATTATTGAAAAGTTTTGGGTATTTAAAAAATTGTCACTCCTTTTCACTTTAAAAAGGGTCTCTCCTCTCCTCACTTACCCTCACAAAAAAACCCACTTAGTTCAGCCCAAAATATATTAAGATGAATCCTAAACACAATTACATTCCATATAAATTATATTTTATTCTCAAAAGACCATCCCTCAAAGGTTTAACCCACTTCACAAAGGAGATAACCCAATTATTAAGGTATAGATTTCTAACTAATTTTTCCAATTTTATTTTTCCTTAGGTGAATTTATTATTTATAAAATTTATTTTTACTATATCAAATTTGTAGTATAAGTATCCTTATTAAACATTTATTTTATTATAATTATGGTATAATCTTAAACCACCCTTCTCTTTTCCCCTATGAAAAGTGAAAACAACATTTGTTTGTGCGCAGACTACCACCTCCACAAAACAACATGTTTCATTTTCATTAACCACCATACACAGTTAGTAATAATGTTGAATTAAAGAAAGAATTATGATATTTATAACATAGTTAATATTATTAAATGAAAAAACATATTATTCATTTCTCACATTCTATAGAAAATGAAATTGTCAACCATTCATACGTGTGGACTACCGAAACCATGGGATGATTGATTTTGGTTTTTATTTTCATAACTTCCTAACATGGATAGTCGCGAGATTGTTATTAATGAATAAATATTATTTTTATGATATTATTTAGTTTTTTTATGAAAAATTGGAGAGCCTATTAATGATATGATCAAATAAATGATTATCCTTAATTCAATCATTTAAAATAAGCATACTATGAGGAAAATCTTCGATTAAAGTTATGTAATATTTTCATAACCATTACATAATATTATAATTAATTTAAAATCATAATTTATCACACTAATAAACAATAAATGATATCATTATTTTAATGGTGTGATGATATTTCAACTAAATCACCTCATAATCAACCATTGAACAAGGCAATAAAATTATAGCATGAATGCATAAGAAAAATTAACTACGCATATAATATAGTATAAATATTTAAATAATTATTATTTTTTGGTTATGGAAAATATACATCAATATTTAACTCGTTAATTAAGAAAAAACCCTTCATAGGTTAAAAATCATCGAAAAATTTTTGTTGTCGATTTCATCATCTAATATAAAGACTAAAGTATTAATGAAATGAAATTTAAACAATAAAAATAATAATAATTAATCCGTTATAGTAAATATATTTAAATTTTAATGATAAAATTTGAGTAAATAATGAATAATAACACCTATCTTATGAAATTAGTTTCAAACAATCAATATTACGCACACTCGACATCAAAAATAGGTAATAAATGACTAATATAAATGTGAAGAAAAATTATAATTTTGGTTTATAAATGTTTATGTTTATGAAAATTTTCTTAAATAGGTGATTAATATATTTATATTTTTTATATAGGATCTTATATATCATTAGGTTAAGCATGGAAACAAGGTAAGGGGTTCTTTGTCTTGAATTTAATTTTCTGAGACATATTTATTAATGTGCACCATGATACCTTTAATATGGTGTGATTAATTTCTAATGAATTTATTTTACTATATTAATGGGTTTTAGATAACCATGTCTATTTTCTTTATTTAAATTCTCATTGATTCAAAAGATACCCAACATGAAATTTGTTTCGATCAAAACATTACTCAAACTGTATGGGTTTCATTGCTAATATTATTTTCAAATCAATTTTTTTTTTGAAAGATAATATATCTGGGAAATTTATATTCTTTATAAAACCTCTAATTATTTCCTTTATTATATTCATGTGGTTTTTTATGTTCCCTATATATTTCATTTCCCCTTGAATCAAATTTTACTTGAAGTGTTTTCTATAAGTGAATCTGACCTCATATTTTTTTTTTTGGGAACCTAAATTCTTCAAAGTCTTAATTTATTATATTACTTTGAAAATCTCCTTATCTATACCTAAATAATTTTTTAGTGTCATTTTATTCCACTTGATGTTATTCAAAATAATAATAATTTTTTAAATTTTTTCATATGGGTTGTTTTCATCAAAGTGTAAAAAGAATATCTTTTTAACAGTTTCTATATGAACACATATTTCCTACATATTTTTAATTTTATATAATAATTTATTTCTATGATTTAATGGTTTTGGAAAGAAAATATTTTTATCCTTTATTCACATAATATTTATATATATAATGATTTTAATAGATCATGGATGTTTCTTATTTCTACAGTGATTTTTCCTAATTATCCTAAAATAGTTTTAATCAAAATCAACATCCTATGACAAACATTATGCTTGATAAAGGATATTATTATCATGTAACTATCTACCTTATTTCTCAGGATGACCAATGTAATTTACTCTTTTTTAGGAATGATCCAATATTTCCTTTATCATTCTTCATCATACGTTATGTATGATTATAACATTTCACACAATGAATTTCATTTTTGAATACCCTATTTTTGATCCATTTTATTGAAGGGTGTTCACCTATGTTATATACATTGATTTATTCAAGGGAATTATTCACTTAACTATATACCGTTTATCTTTGTAGTGAAAATACCATATGCTTTATTATCTTTATGTAATGGTATTTACCTAGAAAGTTAATTTAATTCATTGGATACCCATTTATTTTCCATAGGTTTATAATTTTATTATTATTGATAGAATTATTAATGATTTTAATATGTTAATCCATATAAAACCCATTTTATTTATATGGTTTCTTTAATATATTTTGAGAGAATTCCATTTTCATTACATGGGTTCTTTATACTATAAAAGTGAATAATTTTCATTTGGATATTTTTTATGAAATCCATTTTATTTATAAGGGTTATTTATGATGTGGTAAGTTATTTATTTCAAGTGGCATACATGTGTATGGATGAAGATGATTAGGGTCCCATATCACCCTCTAGTTCATTAGTTTAAATTTTATATCTTTTGAGATAAGTATCTGTGATTACGTTTTAGTTTCTCTTAAGTGTGGGAACTAATGTTGTGTCACATGAACATAATGTTCCCTATACTAATGTGTTTTTCGAAGTTGGAATATGTTTCACTATTTCATGCTTATTCTCATGACTGTGTTAATTTCTCATAGATCTTTTCTATTGACTCATGTTTTTGTACTCTTTTAATTTAGGCATTATGTTATGTTTATTCATATTCCATGATTTATGATTGATGATTTTTTGGGTGTGTATTTTCTTATGTATATTGATTATACCCTTATACTCATCTTATTTTCACTTATTTTATTCTCTTATAATTTCTTGTGTTTACCCTTTTTGGAAACTTGGTTTCACCTCTTTCTCAATTTTTCATTCCCTAGGTTATAAATATTTGTATAACTTATAAGATTCTATAAGTATTCTAGTGTGGCTCAATTATGGAGAAATTTTTATAAGTGATGTAAAATAATATGTTTACATAGCTAGTATCGAATACACTAAACCTTTTGATCCTTGTATTTTGAAATTGTTATGAGATGTACTATTAAAATCATGATTTTATTGTACTATTTTTGTTAGGTTTATATTGGGTCACGATAGTTGGTATCATAGGAAAAGTTTAGTTACTTTCAGAGATTGGATAACATATTTTTAGAATTAAGGTTAGAGAACCTTAATGGAAAACCATGAATATGAGCCTAATTATAGGATGATATCTTTAAATATTTGTAAAGACTATAGTAAGTGGTTTTCATGGAAAATAAATCTATGCATATATAGTTATAAGTGGATTTAGTCTATGGGAGAGTTGTACCTAGGGGTAATAAGCCTAAATATGGTTTATTGGGTATTAACTCAACTATGACCTAGTGCATGAAAATTGCTCAAACTACACACCCGGTTAGACACAATTGGGGGGTATTCTGTGGTTGATATAACACTCTTTATGAAACATTTTTAAGGATTTATTTTTATGTTACATTGAGGTATTAGGTTAAAAAGTATTAGAAAACCCAACCAAAAGTTTAACTAAGGATGATATAGGCTGAACTAAAATAATTAAATACTAACATGATAATATCAAAGACTAAGATATTTTATGTTTTATTTACTATTATGATAATGATAATTCCCCCATATTTTTTATTTTTTCACTCTTTTCAATCCTTTTAGTTTTATTAATAGGAGTAACTAGAAGAAACCATGGGTATGAGGGATAATTTGAGTATTTCCTTAGAGAACAACCCATCAAAATGATATCTGGTATGAGAAAAATTGTGTTTATTCAATACTAGTTATCATAAAATATGATTAAAAATGTTAACATAGTTGAAGTTTGACACGCAAAATAAAATAAATATTGTCTCATAAAACATTGAGTGAAAAAAGATAATGAAGGAAGAAATATTCATTTTTCTATATTCTAAAAATGTATGAAGAAACACCAAGGGGGTTTCCTTAAGGGAATAGAAATATATATTACTTGTGGAATAGGGAGCCATCAAGAATCATATTTTCATAAGAAAATGAAGAGTTTGGTTATAGTTATGGGGGTAGAAAGCATGCATCCAAAAGAACCATTAATGGTCCAATGATTAACTGTGGTAAGCTTGGGAATTATCTAAGTTAGTGTCATAGTACCAAGGATTATAATGAGTATAGGTTTTAAAACCCACTATAATAAAGGTAATAAAAAGAATCATATTAAATTACTACCAATGAGATGGATTTTGATAACTAAATCCTCCGCTTCAGAATTTTGAATATGTGATATTTATTCTATCTGCTCTAAGTTTCCTAAAATGTTTTCTAATTTTACCACCCTGATGTTTTGTTATAAAATAATATATATAGTTTTATTATTCTTTCATTTTTAAATGTGTGTTTATAAGAATATAAATCTTAGTATGGGTTCTTTGAATGGATTTGATTTAATTCTAGTAATGAATAAACTATTTCAAGATAGACTCTATATTTACTAATCATGGTTATACTATAAACGAAATTCTAAAAATTAAAATAAGTAGGGTGTAAATAACAAATATTTTCCACTATGGAGACATATTAATGTCACTAAAATTTTATATGATAGAAAAATATTGTTTTCATCACTATCCATCAATGCACCATCATCGCATGTAGTCCATGTTATTTCTATAGAAGTTGAAATCACCAAACCAATGGATGGTATAGAATAAAACCCCATCTACCACCAATAGTATTATAGAACATGGTGGTTAGGTGAAAAAATTATTCCACCTAGTGACCTTGTCATTTGTAGAAATTTGATAATCGGATTCAATTCCCTGAAACATGGAAGCCCATACAGCATGTGCAAGAAACAGTTCATGTTTTGGAACATCCTATTTGGAAAAATTAATAGACACCTATAATGGACATGGTGGGCATCTATCCCCTATAAAAATTAATCTAAGAGGTATTCATAGAGTTATCAGTGAAATGACTTGTGTAGAAAGCAAGCAATGATATGGGTGGTTATCTATTGAAGTTGGTGATGTGGGTGAGGCCTAAGGTGGAGAGGGTGCGGACTGGTGCGGTAGAATAATCTACTCCATAAATGGATATGATGGATCTAAATATGGATCTCAAAGATCCATATGAGTAGGAGGATAATTATTCAACATCTTCATCTTTCAAACTAAACTTTTCACCAATACCACCAAGTTAAATAACAATGAGTGATAGAAGATTGGTGTGTGTGGTGTAGCTATTATAAAAATAAGGAATTGAATCTCATATCTTAAGCCAAGTTATGATCATATCTCATTGTAGGTATGAACTATGAACTCAAGTAAAGTTTTAAAAAAAAATCCTTAACACCAAACTAGGATAGGTATTTAACTCAAATGGTTAGGAAGAAACACAATAATGGGATTATTCTTATTATCAGTGAATATATGTGATCGACACTTCAATAAAAAAATTAAATTTTAAGTAATATTTTGGATACTCTTAAATAACTTAATTAGAAAGTAATAATTAAAAATTATGAGGTCATAATTTATTTAATGGTAAATAATGTATCACCACAAGTTTTAGGATTTATTATTATTATTATTATCATTATCATTATCATTATTATTATTATTATTATTATTATTATGTATCTCAATAATTTTAATGAATTTTTCTCTATTCTTTCAAAAGTATAGAAACATATTTAGAAAATGTGTCTTATAAGATATGAACCAAACTAAATACACTTTATTCATTAACAAGTAGGACATTACAACAAAATCATATAAAACTAAGTACAAAACACCATGGATTATTACTCACCATGGACAAAGTACAACTATTAAAAGTGTTTAAATCAATTCAGGATAGTATATAGAAAAGAATAAAATATTCACAACTAGAAAATATAATCAATTATAATAAATATTGAGGATCACTAATATCCAAATAAAACCAATAATAAGGAAGAGTTCCAAGAAAAGGGAAATAATTATGTAAAATATATATTATAAAATAAGATTTGTGCTTTGTGAAGAAATAGTTGAATTAACAAATGATTTAGTAAGTCTATATATAAGAATGAAATTAGGCCCTTATAAATATTGTAATTATAAATATAGTTGTTTCATATATTGTCGTTAGAAATATGGTCATTTTAAATATTTTTATTGGTTAAATTTACAATAGGTATGCTAAAGTGGTGTACTCTTATATAGTAAATTTAAAATAATATAACTCCCAATGAAATAAAAATATGATATTAAAATATTATAAATATATATTTATATATTACTTATAAATATTTATATTATTATTATTAAAATATGATATGATGTAAATATGAAATTCAAATAAATATTTTAATAACAATGGAGCAGTAAAAATAAATTTTATAATATAAATAACAAATTTCAATGGTATTTTTTAAGAGTATTTAGAATAAAAGTAATATTTCTTTTTTTAAAAGAATTTTTTTGTTAAGGATTGATTATTTTGTCTTAATATATTTAATTGAACAATTTTAAAATATTATTATATATTAACTAATGTATTAAAATCTTTAAAATTATACATTGAGTCAAAATAATATTAATAACACTTAATGTTTAAAAACATAATTTTTCAATAAAAGAATTGTTTCTTTATATTTTTTATTTTATTTTAAAAACAAAATTTATAAATTTTGGAATTTAAATTAGATAAATATAGATTCATTTTTTAAATATAATTTCAAAATTATCTTATCATTAATTTATAGGATTTTTCTAAAAAGATTGATTTTTAGGTATGTAAAGAAAAATATTGTTTATACAAATTACATGATTTTTATGACAATATTATTATATAAGTTTGAATTATAAATTCATGAAAACTTTTTATAAGACCAAATATATATTTTATAAGTGAATTTATAATTTCAAAAATGTTTTTTTATTTATAAATTCATATTTTACATTTTATAATTTAAGTTATTTTTTTAAGTAATAGATTGTACATTTATTGTTTTAAAATTAATTTTTAACAATTTTAAAAATTGAATAAAAAAATTTGGATTTCAAATTTTTAATAATTTGGTACAAATTATATAATAATTAACATTTTATTTTTGGGTATAAAGGATAAATTACCTAGGTAAAAACTAGTTACCGTGTTGAAAACCAAAATGGTAAAAATGAGTAACCTAAGAGGTAATGGAATTAACATTTTAAAAACATATTTTAATTGAGTGTTTGAGGTGTTTATCATCACTATATATTATACTGTATATTAATTCTAAATTATGGATCTATTTTTCTTGAGTTTAACTTTCTATTACTGAAAGTTTTTGGTTTTTACAAAATTTCCACTTCTTTTCAATTATAAAAGGGGCTCTCCTTTCCTCACCTCCACTCACACCAATACCCCTTTATTTCAACCCAAAAAATACGAAAAACTATAATAATTTATCTTATATAACTTAAGGAGGTTTCTTTATTATCAAAATATTATACCTTAATGGTTTAACCCCCTTCCCAAAGGAGAAAACACAAGTAGTGAGGTATAGATTTCTAACTAGTTTTTCTTCTTCTAATTTTCTTCATATGAATTTATTATTTATTGAATTTAATTTCACCATATTAATATGGTAAAATAATTATCCTTATTATACTTTTATTTCATTATAATTATGTTAAAATCATTAACCACTAATTACTTTTTCTATAAGAAAGGTTAAAATGACATTTGTGTGTGTGCAAACTAACACATCCAAAAAACGTCATGTTTTGTTTTCCTTAACCACAATACATGAATTGAAAAAAATAATTAATTTAATAAATAATAATTATATTTAAAAAATAATTTATATTATAAAATGATAAAACATATTATTTATTTCTCTCATTCTATGGAAAATTAAATCGCCAACTATGTATACATGTGGATTACAGCCTCTATAGGATGATTGATTTCCATTTTTCTTTCCATAACCATCATACATGGATGGTCATGATAATGGTTTCAATATATAAATATTATTTTTTTGATATCATTAAGGTTATGGTATAATAAATTGGATAACCAATTAATGATATGATCAATAAATAATTATCGTTAATTCAACCTTTTAAAACAGGCATACTAAGAAGAAAAACATTAATTCAAATTATTTAATATTTTCATATCCATTAATTATTATTATAATTCCTTTATAATTATGATATATAACACTATAAACACTAAATTATTTAATTATTCAACTTTTTAAATTTTATTTCAACTAAATTATCTCATAATCATTCATTAAGCATGGTATGTTCATGTTTGGGTTGATTTGACCACCTACTTGAACAATGTTGTGTAATTATATCATAGATGATTATGAAATCTTAATTACTAGTATAATATGATATAAATATGTAAATAAGGTTTTTTTATGAAAAATATACATCAATATTTAACTCATTAATTAAAAAACACCCATAATTGGTTAAAAATCACTAGAAAATGTTTGTTGTTTAATTAATCTTCTAGGATAAAGATTAAAGTACGCATGAAATGAATTTTAAACTTCACAAATCACTATAATTCATTAATAAAAGTTAATTTAATTAACTTGGAAGGATTTAATTTTGTAGAATAATTAATAACAATGTAACACCTCAAGATTTTATGGTATTACTCTTTTTAAATAAATTTAATCTCTTTGATAGCTTATGTAACATGGAACACCGAGCTTAAATGAACTCCAAAATATTATTACTTCCATCCAATATCCCCAAGGCCATAAAAAATTTTTTGTTATTATATAAATCCCTTTTTAAGGGAAGAAGGGGAAAACCCTAACAGACATCATCGACTTAAGACAATCATGATCCAAAGGTCAAGCAAGACAAACCAAAACAATAATGTGGACCCTCCCAACATATAACCATGATAGAGCTCTCCACCAAAGCTTGGATGAACAGCAAACAAGTGTCCTATGTCAGAGCACATGCCTGATCCGATGGTTGACACCATACCCTCTCAAACATCCAAATCTGAAACGCACATTAGTGGTGAAAAGTAACCTCAAGAACCTCCTCTAGGGCCTGATACAAGTGGAATCCTGGTGCATCACCAAACCAACAGACCTCACAATTCAAAACTATTCCACCATTCAACAAAATATTATTACTTTAACAAGCACATTATAACCTAACTATTAAATTGGTGGGAATTAATAGTGTTAACCACATTATGAAAATTAATTTTTCAACTAATGTTAAATTTATTAATTAATCATTTTTGAATATTCACATAATTTTTTATTAAATTCAATTTTATTTTTTGATAATTTTCTAAATAGTTTCATTTTTTGGTGAATAGTAAAAATATGAATTTTTATAAAACCCTCATTTTCTTTCTATTTAAAATTAATTTTATGGTTTTAAATTAATCTAAAAGTAACTTAATTAATTTTTGGTTAGATATAATATAATTAATTACATTTAAAAAATATTTATACCTTATTTTGGTATAACTTTATTTTTTAGACTAAAAACACTTTTTTACAAAAAGTGATTTTTCGTTGCATTTTTTACAGTTTAATTTCAAATGTAATTATGAAAATTATGTGTTTTGAATTTTTAAAAATGGATTAAATATTTGGAATCATGAGTTATATATTAGTTTTAAAGATTATTTTATTTTTTATTCCTAAAAAAGTTACCTTGGAAAAAAAGATTCACCGCAGTATAGGTAAAATAAAGTAGTAGGTTAAAGTTAAAAGGTAAAAGATTAAAATACCTAAAAAATGTAACATGAAATGGGTGGTTTATGTTTTAATATACCTTAAATATCCTTTAAAATATTAATTATCATCCAAATTCTTTGGAATTAATTCTATTCAAATGTTGTTGGATTTAAACATAAAATAATCATTTTTAATCACTTAAAACCACCCCTCCTCAAGTATAAATATCAATCCTCACAACTCTATTTCTCCTAAAAATACTTGAATCTATTAAAATGAATTCCAGAAATACTCCTCCTCACTCTACCAATATATAATTTCTTATTTTATAACTCAAAGACCAATTTCACATTTTTTAAGGGGTTCTTCAATGAGGTTATATTCAAGAGGTAACTATCCCAAACAACCTCTCTTAATTTTTTTTCTTTTTCTACCTTATATTCAAATAATTTATCCATAAAATAATAATAACTATTGTATTATGTATATACTATAATTTTATATTTATAATTTAATATCTTATATCCACATTTCTTCCCATCTCCTATTATTTAAAGAAATGAAACCATTATCCAAATAATGGCGGTTAACTATCTCCATGGATAATGATTTTTCATTTTTAATTACTACATCCATGGATGGTTGAAAAATTATTTTTATGATTAAATAAAATTATAATAGGTATATTATAACTTATTTCATGTTCTAGAACAAATATATTTATATAATATTAAATAAAATGAAACTTGTTTGTGATGGTCGAAAAAACCACCAAAATAAACTAAACATTTATCGTTAACGTTTTATCAAATAAATCAACCTCATACCAGAAATAAAAAAGATATATGAGACCACTTAAACTTATATAAGTGAATTAATACCATTTAATTTCACTTATAGTGTTTTATTTCTTTTTTATAAGAAAATTCATAATTATACACAAATGAACCGACCACGAAACCATGAAATGAACGCACCTAAAATAATGAAAATAATAAAATATTTTTAATGAATGAATGGTAAGATGTTATAAAATAATATTATAATGTATTATAAATATTATTTTGGTTATTTAGTTAATTAATAAAATTATTTAAACCATTATACATTTGTTTAAAGTATGAAAAACTAAAGGGAGCGTAAGGTAAGGGTTTCTCATCTGACTTTTACTTATATGAGATATATGAATTATTCACCACTTATTTTTTTACGGTGTATATAATTAAATTTGATTTATATTATCATGAATATAATTATATTAATGGTATTAAATGTTTCATTTTATACTTATTACTTTATGGGGCATACGATTCAACATATTAAATGGTAGTTTGGGATTTCTTAACTCAACTAACATTCATTGGGTTAAACTTCTACTTCATTGATTATATCACATTATGATTATGAGTGAAAATAATTTTGATTATATTTTATTTTATTTTCAAATTTTTATTTGGATTTATATCTGATACACATAATTGATTCATTTTATTAATTCTCACTTAAATGACATAATACTTATAAGGGACTTTCTTTTAAAAATTATCTTTTTAAAATTACCCTTAAAACACTCTTTTTCTTCCATGTCAATGTTTTATAAAATTGTTTCCAAAAAAATCTTACTATTATATTATGATTGTTGAATTTTATTTTTTCTCATGTTTTAATTTTTACAAAAAAAAATTAAAAGGATTATTTTTTTCATTTTCTAGATGAGATTATTTGTGAATTTTCTGGAAAAAAAGTATGCAAGGAAAGTATTTTTTAATTATACATCATGAATAGTTTTTCATGCTATCATGACTTCATAATGATTTTAATTTTACTTTATAATATTACAAGGTAATTTTAAAATAATTTTTTTCTCTTTATAGTTTTGATACAAATAAAAAATAAATGATTTGTAAATGGAATTATTATTTTTTCCATAATTATTTCAAGTGATATTCCAAAATTATTTTCCATATAAGATAAAAAAATTTATGATACTTATGCTTTACTTGGGATATTATTAAAGGATATTTTAATTATTATTTATATTGTTGGATTATTTTTATAATGTCAATATATTTATGAAACCCATTTCATTTTCATAGGTTATGCTATAATGAAATGTTTATGAATGCTATTTATTTTCATGGTTGTGATATATTGAATAATTTATTTTCATGGGGAAAACATATATATGGTTTTCATTATGTGATGGGTGGGAACTATATCTCCCTCTAATTCATTGGGTAATGATTTATATCTTGTGAGATAAAGATGGGAAAAAAGTCAAAATGATTGATCCACTATAGGAAATAGGTGCATCCTGATCCAATATAGGTAACAGGTGTGTCCTGGTCCACTATATGAAACATGTGTGTCCTGATCTACTATGTTGATGGTCTTGGTAGTAAACCTTAAAATATGAAGAAAAAAATTCTGTATTTCTGATGTTTCCACGGTTTTATGAAATGATATTACATATTATGATTTATTTTTGAGGATTTCTCACTCTTATGGTCTATGTTTTTTAAAATAATAATATTTATGCCCTAAATAATGTTTATAATCTATTAAAGGTTAGGTATGATCTTCATAAGTTATTATCATGATCAAATAATCATATTATTATCTTATTCTTTTAATTATAATGGATTTATATCTCTTATTTTTATCCTTACTAAGAATTTGAGATCACCATATCTAATGTTTCCTTCCTCAGGTAAAGAAGAAATGTTTTGGTAGGATATTCCTAATATAAGTACTGTATTAGAAGATATATATGTGATATGTTGAAGATATTTCATAAAATAAGAAGATTTTATATATAAACTCCAAAGACTCTAAACCATTATAGTTTTGGCATGGGCAGTATTGTTATGTATTAAATATTCTTCTAAATAGATGTAATATTTGTGTATGAAAATAATGGGTCGTTATAGTTGGTATCGGAGCAGGGTTTATATAATATTTGGATATTTGGGTTGTAAAAAATTTATAAAATCCTTGGTTATGGTACTAAGTATATGGAATAAGTGTTAAGGAATAAAATATCAAATCCCGGTAAATGGTTTAAGAATGAAGTGGAATCATTGGGAGTTTATATTCAAGAATAATATTGTAGAAGTTATTTTATAGTATTATGGTATAATGAAATATATAATGATTATTCCACTATAGTTTTACTTTTAGTATTTGAAATTATATTTTGAATGGTACTGGTAACCATGAAAATTGATTGAGGTGGTAAGGTGATATTTTTGGAGAACATGTGATTAAGGGAAAGATAACCCTTAATATGTGCATGATTTTGGGATAATAATGAGATAAAGAGATATTTTATTATGATAAAATAAATGGGATAGTATTGATGACCTTTGAACTGATTATTAATATGATGATAAGGTAGTTTGTGGATTGAATTTATATAAGTTCTTGATTTCTGGTATGAGTAAAGAGTTAATTTTTTAAATCACGCATGTTTTCACTAAGGTTTTAGGGTAATTAAATTTATTAAAATATTTCAAAAGAATAAATGATAATAATATTCACATGTTTGGTCTGTGAAAATTAATATATGCATCAAGTATTTTTTGGGATTAATGATAAGTTGACCATATTATCTATTACTCTATATTAGTTCTTAAGGATTAGTTTTCCCTTCCAAATCCATCTTTTAATTATCCAAAAAAATTCCTATTTAGAAACCAAGTTATGAATTATTTTAGGTAACCTTTATGTTTCCAAATTTCCCTTTCAAAGGTAAGTTTTACTATTCATTGGTATGATGTGGGTTTCTATGAATGAATTATCAAATATTAAATTATTCATGATCGATTGACGAATTTTGTGGAAGAGATTCATTTTAAGGGGTTTATAATGAATTCTCTCAAGATTTTATGGTATGTATCTTTTTAAATACATTTTCTCTCTTTGATAACTTATATTTCATAGAACACTGAGCATAAATGAACTCTGAAATATTATTATTTTAATATGACCATTATAACTTGGTTGTTAAATTGGAAGGAATAAATAGTGTTGACCACATTATGAAATATATAATTTTCCAACTCATTTTTAATTAATTAATTAAATCTTTTTTGAAATGAACATAATTTTTTGTAAATTAATTTTATTATTCAAATATATATTTTCTTCAAAAAAGTGATTATTATTGCTTTCTATGAGAAAATAAATATAATTAGTTTTTTAAACATTTATAAAATTTATTTTATAAAATTAACCTCATTTTTAGATTCATAATTTCAAAATTATCTTAGGATTAATTTTTGATAATTTTATGAAAAGTTTAATTTTTTAGTAAATAGTAAAAAATACTGGTTTTTATAAAAACCCTCATTTTCATTATATTTTAAATTTATTTTATGATTTTAAATTTATATAAAAGTAAATAAAGTAATTTTTATTTATATATAATATAATTAATTGAATTTAAACAATATTTGTGCATTATTTTGTTAAAAGTACATTTTTGGACTTAAAGACACATTTATCAAAAAAATGGTTTTTCGTTGCATTTTGATAGTTTAATTTTAAATGTAATTTTGAAAATTATGTGTCTATAATTTTTAAAAAGGTATTCCATATTTTTAATAATGATTTCCAAATTAGGTTATAAGTTCATTTTCATTTTTATACATAAAAAATTTACCGTGGTAAAAAAATGATTTACTGCAATATAGGTAAAATAATATAGCAGATTAAATTTAAAAGATAAAAGATTAAAATACCTAAAAAATAAAACATTAAATGGGTGGTTCATTTTTCTTATTGAACTTAAATTTCCTTTACAAAATTAATTATCATCAAAAAATGTAATTAATGCCACCCAAATATGTTTTGATTTAAATATTAAATGATCATTATTTAATCACTTAAAACCACCCCTCCTCACGTATAAATACCACTCATCACCACCACCTTTCCCCTAGAAATACCTTAAGATATTAAAATATTTTAAAACACTTATTTTACCCACTTTACCTATGTTCATGTTCTTTTGGTCTCACCTAAAGTCCAATTCCAAGTTCTTTAAGGGGCCCTCCAAGGATGTGATATTTAAGAGGTAACTTTCTCAAACAAACTCTTTTAATTTCTTTTCTTTTTTTACCTTATATTCAATTACTTGATCAATAAAATACCAATAAATGTTTTATAATTTATATAATATAATGTTACATTTCCAAATTAATATCTTCTATTCAACCCTTTTCACATCTCCTCTTATTCAAAGAAATGAAACCATTGTACAAATTATGGCGGTTAATTGTCTCTATGGATAATGATTTTTCATTTTCCATTACCAAATTAAATTCTTGTAAAAAAAGTATTATGTTGGTTAAATAATATTTTAATAGGTATATTATTAATTAATTAATGTTTTGGAATTAATATATATATATAACATTAAATAAAATGAAATTAGTTCATGATGTTCGAGAAAACTACCAAAGTAAAATAAACATTTATCATTAATTTTTTATCAAATGAACTATCCTATTACCAAAAATAAAAATGATATATGAGACCACTAAAACATATATAAGTTTATGAATACCATTTCATTTCACTTTTGGAGTTTTATTTCCATTTTATAATAAAACCTATAATTAAGCACAAATGAACCGACCATGAAACCATAAAATGAACACACCTAAAACAATAAAAATAATTAAAAATTATTAATTTACATTTGGTATAATGTTATAAAATGATCATATAAGGTATTATAAATATTATTATAGTTTTTTTACGAATTAATAACAATATTTGAACCTTTATATAGTAGGTTAAATTATGAAAAACTAAATGGAAGCATGAGGTAAGGGTTTCTCATCTCACTTTTACTTTTGTGAGATATATGCCTTTTTCACCACTTATTTCTTTTTTGTGGTGTATATACTTACCTTTTATGAATCATATCATAAATCTAATTATATTAATGTTATTAAATGTTTCATTTTATAATTTTTACTTCTATTGGGCATATGATTCGACATATTACAAAGGGGTAAGGGATTTATTAACTCAATTTTAATTTATTGGGTTAAACTTATACTTCTTTGATTACTATATATTAAGATTATGTGGGATATTGGTTTATGAATATAATTGGTCATTATAAACAACATCATTACTGTGAAACTAGTTCAAAATGATCAATATTACCCACACCTGACATCAAAAATAAGTTATAACTAACTAATATAAATATAGAAAAATTATAAATGAAGTTTATACAAGTTTATGTATATGAAAAAGGTTATTAATTATGTGATCATTATATTTATTTATTTTATACAAGATCATGGTGTGAATTATACTAATAGGGTAAATAAATAAGGGTTCTTCATCTCAAATTCAATTTCTTAAGGAATATTTCTTAATGTACACCATGATACCTTTAATATTGGTGAATAATTCCTAATGAATGTATTTTTTCATTTTCATGGGTTTTTAAGATCAATATTTTTTTATTTAATTAAATATACATTGACTCAAAATATACCCAACTTGAAAGTGTTTTTTATCAAAATGTTACTCAAAAAAAATGGTTTGATTGCAATATTATTTTATAATCAATATTATTTATGAAATATAATTTATATTGGAAATTTTTATTATTTATAAAACCTCTAATAATTTCCTTTGTATGTTCATGGGGTTTTATATGTTCCCATGATATTTGATTTCCCCTTCACATATATTTTACCCAAAGGGTTTCTTGTAAGTGAAACTAACATCGTCTCTTCTTTTTGGTTGGGAACCTCTCTTTTTCAATATCCTAATTCATTAGATACTTTTTATAATCTTCTTATCTATACAATAATAATTTTTGGGGTCATTTTATATTACTTTTTATTCTTCTCATGTTGTAAATAATTTTTTAAAATTTTCTATATTGGTCATTTTCATCAAAGTGTAAAACTAATTTCTTTTAAATGTTTTCAGTATAAAAACCTTTTTCTTCTATCTACATAATTTTCTATGATACTTACCTTCTAATATTTAATGTTTTTATTAAATAAAATATTATTCTCCTTTATTTATAGAATATTTTTATATATATTATTTTCAATATATCATGGATGTTTCTTATTTCCAAAGTGATTTTTCCTAATTCTCCTCAAAATGGTTTTCACCAAAATACATATCATTTAGCATACATTATACTTGATCAAAGATGTTGTTATAATTTGAAAATTAACCTTATTTATCTAGATGATTTATTTAATGGCCTTAACCTTTTTAGGAATAACCCATAACTACCTTCTTCTTTCCTAATCATTAATTATGTATAACCCTAAATTTTGACCCAATATATTTTTTTTGTAAATACCCTATATTTTATTCATTTTACTGAAAGGTGTTCACAAATATATCATACATCAATTTATTTTGGGAAATTATTTACATAAACATATGCCCTTTATCTATAAAGTTTAAATACCATATTCTTCATTATCTTGATTAAATGTTATTTTCCTAAGAAGTTACTTGATGTCATTGGATACCCATTAATTTTACATGGGTTTATCATGTTCTAATTATTAATGAAATTGTTAATAATTTATTCATGTGAATTCATATAAACCCCATTTTCTTTCCATGGGTTGTTTATGCTCTAAAATTGAATGATTTTCATTTAAATGGTTTTAGGAAGACCATTTTATTTTTATGCGTTCTCTATGATGTGATAAGTTATTGATTTAAATTGAAACAAATTTATATATATGATGATAGGTGGGGTTATGTATCGCCTTACAATGAATTATTGAAAATTTTATATCTTGTGAGATATTTATTTTCAATTATATTTAATTTTCCTATAAGAATGGGCACTGATGGTGTGGCTCATGAACACGATCTTCCCTATACTAATGTTTGTGTCAAAGTTAAAATATGCTTCATAGTTTTATACTTATTCTCATGACTGTGTTAATCCCTCATGGATCATGTTTATTTCCACAATTTCCTACACTCTTTTGATTCATGTATTATATCATACCAAGTCATATACCATGATTTATGATCTATGATTTTTGGGGTATGAATTTTCTCATGTATCTTGATTATATTTATATGCTCATATTATGTTCACTTATGTTATTTATATAACGACCCAAAGTTTTTAAATGAAAATTACCTTCTTATAATCATGTCATAAAATCAAATGAAAACACAACATAATGAACTACAGATTGCTAAGTGACCTTTAAACATAAGTCTGTCACTTCTGTGTTTTGAATTTTGAAAATCTGACATACATGGTTGTGTTCAAGATGATTTTTGGAGTCTAATGAAACAAGAATAATTTTTGGTGAATAGTAATATACCCTTATTAATAGTAATATGACCCTTATGAATATTAAAGCATCTAACATAAGAGTAACCTTACCCAATAATAATTAAATAAAATTTTGACATCTTTGAAAGTGAAAATTTGACCATGGTAAACGTTTTGGTATTTTGTAAGTCCTAAATAATTAATTATAATTAATTAATTAATTTAGAAGAATTGCTTTTTTCTTAAAATGTTTTCATAAATTAAAAAATTATTGTCTTATAGTTTTTAGATAATTTTAAAAGGACCTACGTAATTTTTGGAATCACTATAAAACCATTTTTAATTTTAAAAACTGTTTTTTAAATAAATTATGATTTTAATTAAATATTAAATTAATAATATTTTAAAAATTATTTTTGAAAAATGGAATTCATTTTGCGATTCTACACTTATAAAAACGGTTGGTGTAAATGTTTGGTATTTTTCTGAAATACTTGAATTTTTGGTGAATAGTAAAATACATTAATTTACTGTATAACTACATTATAATTAAAACCCACTATTCCTGACATCAGAAGTGATTTAAGCACCCAAATCCCTAACTAACATGACTTATTTACTATTCATGGTCATTTATGACTCACTATTCATTGTCTTGTGAGAAAATAATAAACTAATGAATTTTATATTAAGAAAACTCCTCTCCCCTCTACTATAAAAACAACCCTTCACACGCTCATTTCCTCACACCTCTCAAGCTCCAAGAATTCTCTAAACTCTTCCCAAACATCTTCCCTATACCCTCCACCACATCTAAGAGTTTATGGTCTCATCAAAAGACCAATCTTATTCCCTTAAGGGGGATCTCAAGAGGAGGATTCAAGAGGTAATTTCTCTCCCTTTTCTCCTTTAATTTCCTTTCAAGTTCAAGTTTATTTCTTGATATCTACCCACCTATCTTCATAAAAATGGTATTTTAACTCTAGTATTATACATCTACTGTAATTTTTTGATGATAATGGTATATTATATCATCCAACCCCCTTTCCCTCTTCCTTTTATTTATTAAAGGGAACGTTGCTCGTGAGGTGTTAATTTATCACCTTCAAGAACGACATGTTTTATTCTTCCATTTTTACCTTCAGATATGGTCATAAAACCATTTTTATCAATGAAACAGGATATTTTATATGTATTATCTCATATTTAAAGTTCTATAACTAACTTATGACCATATTTATAGTGATAAAATAAAACAAGTTGATTATGATCAAAAAATCACTCAACTTAACCCAAACAATCATCATTTAATTATTCTCAAATGATTCATCCACTTGGACCTAATATAATTCATTATAAGATCATTAAAACTCATTTAATATAATTAATAACATGTAATATCAGTTCTTTATGTTTACCCATGTTCTACCCAAACTTCAATTTAAGAATACAAGTGAACCACTGAAGAAAACCATAAAAACAAACATTCTTGAATAATGTTTTTAAACTATATAACTCATCCAAAGTCGGATAAAATCACTTAATGAAACCATAATGAACAATATTAATTTAATAAAGGTTCTATATTTCTAATTAATGAATATAATGTCATTATACAAGACATTAAAGATGAGGAATCTTTTGGATACAAGGTAAGGGGAAATTCTCAAACCCAAATTTTGTCCTTCGGGGTCTCCCTCTTTCACTCCATTTTTGATATGGTTACTCCATAAAAATCTTTTGTTAATAATTGTCATTATTTTTTCTGGATATACATGTTTTTCACTGGTATTTTTGAAAAACAAAATGTTTTCCAAAAGAACTCTTCTTTCAGGAACACACCTTTTACTTCTCATTTAAGAGTGACGGTTCTTGTAACATGTATGTTATTCCCTCATTATTTTGGGAACCCAATGTTTATGAATGTGTTCTTATGATATTAAACTCATTACTTTTCATGTGTTAATTATTTTCATTTATGTTATATGTTCATTGTGGCATGAATGATAAATGATAATGTTATGATGGGATGGGTGCGCCCGGAATTATATAGCACAATATGATTGTTTGAATGTGATGGGTGCGCCCGGAATTATACAGCTCTCCAATGCATTGGGTAAAGTGATTAATCTCATGAGTAAATGTGAAATTATGTGTGAACAAGATTCTATCTTGGTTCACAAGTATTTTTGGTAGTTAACCACTAAGACATGATGTTTCATTTTTATAAATTGCCACATTTCAAGTCTTTTATTTATACTCCTCTCATGTTCATGATCTTTTTCCTATGTTATGATTATGCTCGCCCAATGATATATTCTTATTATCTATACTCTTTTTAGGATTCCATCTCATCCCTTTTGATGTATATCCTCTGGTGGCTACATGTACTAAAGAGAGGACAAGTTCCAAAAAGAAGCTAGAGAAGAAGAAATTAAATAAATGTTTATGTTTGATGTTGTAATTGTTATGTATGGTCCTAGTTTTCCCCAAGACATTAAATTTTTTGATCCTCTATAAGTAATACTATTATGATGTTTATCTCTAAAATGATGTAATAGTAATGTAATAAAGTTTTGGGTCTCTATAGTTTGTATCAAAGGAAAGGTTTAGTTAATTTGGGAATTAGGATTAGTGAACCATAAAGAAAACCTATAGCATGAGACTAAGTACAAATATGCACACCAGAATATTTACATAGGGATCCCATATGTTATGTTTTTGGTATAAATTTTTTAAATTAATAAGTTATTCATGACTTGTTTACTTATGTTTTGTTCTAACCCTTTTCTATTTTAGAAAATGGTGGGAACCAGGAGAAATCAGGCCAACAACTCGTGCGAGGGACAATGCAACGATTTCCCGAACGACATCACCAATGATTTGGGAGGTGGAGTTCAAAACTTCATGAAGATGCTTACCCAATTATCTAAGGTTATTAATAATAACTATAATAATGGGGAACATCCTCCTTCACCAAAGAGTGAGAAAATGGATATCGAATGTTTTATGCGACAACGACCACCAACGTTTAATGGATCTTCTGATCCACTCACTAAGGAACAGTGGGTCAACTCCATAAAGAATATCTTTTCTGTTCTTCACTATTCTTAGATGTAGAAGGTGACCTTAGCCGTTTATCGCCTAGATTGAGAATTTGATCAATGGTGGGATTTGATTAAGAACACCAACCCAAGGGAGGAAATTAAAGAGATGGAATGGGAAGACTTTAAGATAATTTTTATTAACAAGTATTTCCCAAGAAATCTTTGCACGAAGATGGAGAGAGAATTAATAGAGCTTAATCAAAAATAAGGATAATTTGTCACAACCTATGAAGATAATTTCACAAGGATTCCAAGGTATGCTTCGGGTTTTGTTATCAACAATGATAGCAAAATTGATATATTTTTTAGTGGATTAAAACCACACCTTCAAAAGGATCTTGTAATTAGAGACTTTGGGAGTTATGAAGAAGTTTTTTGATGTGCCCTCAAAGTGGAGATGGATTTTGGAGAATTGTCCCATGGCTCTAGGGATAAAAAACGAAAGATGGAGTTTCAAGATGGAGGATCTAATGACAAATGTGGGAAGAAAACTCAATGACACACATGCCAAAAATGTGGGAAGTTGCACCATGGGAACTATCTCAAAGGGACAGAGAAATGATTCAAGTGTGGGAAAGAAAGAAATCATGCTCAAGAGTGTCTAAAAGACACGAAAAGGAAGGATAATGTAGCCGATGAAAAGAGAGAACCACTCATGGTTCGATGCTACAACTGTAGGGAGCTAGGGCACTATGAAAACCAGTGCACTAAACCTCGAGTTCTTGAGGGTAATCAGCTTCAGGAGCCACCAAAGCCAAAGGAACAAGGGAAGGCTTATGCCATCACTACTGTGGAGGTGGAGCATGATAATGAATTCATACAAGGTATACTTCCTATTAACTCAAGAATGGAAAAAGTCTTATTTGATTCTGGCTCTATGCATTCCTTTATATCTTTCAAGTTTGCTAGAACTATAGAATCGAAGCCCTTAAACCTTGGAGTAGATATATCTGTAAAAACTCCAAGTGGTGAAATAATTGCAACCCAAGTGTTTGACTCTTCTTCTATTGGCGTATGTGGAAAGATTCTTCCATAAAATCACATAATACTTCCCTTGGTGGAATTATACTCTATAATGGGAATGGATTGGATCTCATTATATAGAGCACATATTAATTGTCGAGAAAAGGAAATATCTTTTTATATTCTGAACCATCCCATTCTCCTCTAAAAATGAAAGGAAGATCATGAATATCCTTTGAAAACTCCTTCAATTGTGTGGGTGTTGATTCCCTATAAAGATGCATACCTCGCCCAAATGGTTGAGTTGAAGGAAAGTGCCAATCTTGAGGAAATTCCCATTGTGAGGGAATATGGAGGTGTATTTTCTGAAGAGTTTCCCAGAATTACCTCAAATCATAAGGTAGAGTTCTCACTTGAACTCATACCCATAGATACTTCTATCTCTAAGTGTCCCTATAGGATAGATCCTATCGAACTGGAGGAGTTAAATAAGTAGTAGCATGATCATATGAACAAAGGGTTCATACGCCCTAGTGCATCACCTTGGGGTGTTCCAGTGATCTTTGTAAAGAAGAAGGATGGAACAATACAGCTGTGTATCGATTATCGGGAACTCAACAAGATCACTATAAAGAACAAGTATCCTCTCCCTAGGATTGATGAATTGTTCGATCAGTTAAGAGGAGCTCAATACTTCTCAAAGGTGGATCTCTATTCTGGATATCATCAGGTAAAGGTGAAGAAAGAAGATATTTAGAATATTGCCTTTCGAACAAGGTATGGGCACTATGAGTTTTTAGTGATTCCCTTCAGACTTACTAATGCCCCTACAATCTTCATGGATTTTATGAATAGATTATTTAGACATTACCTCGACAAATTTTTGGTAGTGTTTATCGATGATATTCACATATACTCAAAGAGAAAGGAGGAACATGAAGAACATCTAAGACTTCTGTTGGAAACATTGAGAAAGGAGAAGTTGTACACCAAGTTCAGAAAGTGTGACTTTTGGATGAAACAAGTCACGTTCTTGGGACATGTGATCACGAGTGAGGGAATTTCTTTGGATCCTTCAAAAAAAGGCAATTGGGGAATCAAACAGGCCCTCTAGTGTCACGGAAATCCATAGTTTCTTGGATTATCTGGGTACTACCGAAGTTTTGTGAGAAACTTCTTACGATTGTCAAGCCCGCTAACTAAGTTAACAAGGAAAGGGGTAAAGTATGTCTAGACGGAAGAATGTGAAGGAATCTTCAAGGAGCTAAATATAAGGCTGATCACTGCACCTGTACTCACACTACCGAAAAGTGGAGAAAGTTTTGTGATATATAGTGATGATTAAAAGAAAGTCTTGGGTTGCGTACTCATGAAAAATGATAATGTGATAGCCTATGCCTCACGACAGTTGAAGATCCATGAGAAGAACAACTCGATGCATGATCTAGAGTCAGAAGCCGTGATTTTTTCCTTGAGAATCTGGAGGTACTACCTTTATTGTCAGAAGTGTGACATATACACCGACCATAAGATCCTAAAGTATATATTCACAGAACAGGAGCTCAACATGCGTCAAAGGATATGGTTAGATAAAATCAATGATTATGATTACTCTATTAACTACCATCTTGGAAAGTCAAACAAGGTAGCTGATGCTCTAAGCATAAAAGAACTCACTACTCTATCCATGTTACAGATTGAGAAAGACCCTATCTTCTTGGATATGTAAAGAATAGATTTGGAAATCATAAGGGCATGGGATACATCCTACCTTTCCCAAATGATTGCATAACCATCCATCCAAGAGAGGATTAAGAAAGCACAAAGGGATGATGTGAAGATACAAAAGAGGGTGAATGTCGTAAATGAAGGGAACCTTTCAGAGTTCCCTATCGATGATGATGGTGTGATTTAGTTTGGAAGGCAGCTTTGTGTGCCTTCATCACCTGGGATAAAGAAGGAGCTATTGGATAATGCACATAGCTCAACATTATCTATCCATCTAAGGAGTACCAAAATGTACCATGATCTCCGAGAACACTTCTGGTGGGATAACATGAAGAATGATATTGCGAAATATATATCAAGGTGCTTGGTATGTCAGTAAGTTAAAGCTGAGCGACAAAATTCCAAAGGTATGATGCATCCATTGCCTATACCCATGTGAAAATGGGAAAATGTAACTATGGACTTTGTCACAAGTCTCCCGAAGAAGTCAAAGGGAAATAATGCGATATGGGTTGTGGTTGATCGGCTCACCAAGACTTCCCGTTTTATCGTTATTCGGGAAGATCTCTCACTTGAACAACTTGCAAAGATATATGTGAAGGAAGTGGTGAGACTGCACGGTGTTCCACTCTCAATTGTATCTGACCGTGATCGGAGGTTCACATCTAAATTCTAGAGGATCCTTAAATATGCTTTGAGTACTAAATTAAATTTTAGCATGGCCTATCACCCCCAAACTGATGGAAAGTCTGGAAGAACTATTCAGATTCTTGAAGATATGCTAAGAGCCTGCTCTGTAGAATTCAAAGGTGGATGGGATCAGCATCTCCCATAGTTTGAGTTCTCATACAACAATATCTTCCACTCGAGTATTCATATGGATCCATATAAATCTCTGTATGGAAAGCGATGTAGAACTCCAACATGTTGGGATGAAGTTGGAGAAAGAAATCTACTTGGACATGATCTTGTTCAAAAGATGACAGAGAAGGTTCAAATCATCTAGAAACACATCAAAGATGCTCAAAGTCATCAAAAGATCTATGTTGACAACCGTCGAAGGGACTTGGAGTTCGACGTTGGAGATAAAGTCTTCCTTCGAATATCTCCATGGAAGAGAGTCATGCAATTCGGGAAGAAAGGGAAGCTAAGCCCAAGGTATATTAGCCCCTTTGAGATCCTTGACCATATAGAATCCATGTCCTATCATCTTGCATTTCCACCAAATATGTCTCAAGTTCATGATGTGTTTCATGTATCACTATTGAGGAAGTACATACCAGACCCCTCACATGTACTAAACTCATAGGTAGTGTAGTTGGTAGATGATATCTCTTATGAGGAGAAGAAAGTAGAGATTCGGGATCAGAGAGATAAGGTTCTATGTAACAAGACATCCCATCTTTTCAAAGTGTTGTGGAGGAACCATAAGTTTGAGGAAGAAACTTGGGAACCAGAAGAGGCAATAAAGGAGAAGTACCCTCACCTGTTTGTGTAAAGTGAAATTTCGTGGGCAAAATTTCTTAAGGGGGGAAGAATATAACAACCCAAAGATTTTTAATGGAAATTCCATTCTTATAATCATGTCATAAAATCACATAAAACACAACGTAATGAACTACTAAGTGCTAAGTTACCTTTAAACATAAGTTTTTCACTTCTGTGTTTCGAATTTCAAAAATCTGACATACACAGTTGTGTTCAGAATGATTTTTGGAGTCTAATGAAACAAAAATAATTTTTAGTGAATAGTAACATACCCTTATGAATAGTGATATGACCCTTATGAATATTAAATCATCCAACATAATATAAACCGTTCCTAGGAATAATTAAATAAAATTTATACATCTTAGAAAGTGATAATTTGACCTTGGTAAATATTTTGGTATTTTGTAAGTCATAAATAATTAATTATAATTAATTAATTAATTTAAAATAAAATTTATTTTCTTAAAATGTGTTCATAAATTAAAAAATCATTTTATTATAGTTTTTAGATAATTTTAAAAGTCCCTACATAATTTTTGAAAGCACTATAAAATCAGTTTTAATTTTAAAAACTGTTTTTTTAAGTAAATTATGATTTTAATTAAATATTAAATTAATAATATTTAGAACATTTTTTATGAAAAATGGGCTTCATTTTTGTATTCTACACTTCAAAAAATGGTTGGGGTAAATTTTTGGGATTTTTCTGAAATACTTGAATTTTTGTGAATAGTAAAATACATTAATTTATCGTATAAATACATTATAATTAGAACCCCCTATTCCTGACATCACAAGTGATTTAAGCACCCAAATCCCGAACTCACATGCCTTATTTACTATTCTTGGTCATGGATGACTCACTATTCATTGTCTTGTGACAAAATAATAAACTAATGAATTTTATATTAAGAAAACCCCTCTCCCCTCCACTATAAAAATCACCCTTCACGCCCTCATTTCCTAACACCTATAAAGCACTAATACTTCTATAAAATCTGTCCAAACATCTTCCCTAGCCCCTAACCCACGTCCAAGAGCTTCTGGTATCATCAAAATACCATGCTTAGGCCCTTTAAGGAGGATCTCAAGAGGAGGATTCAAGAGGTAATTTCTCTCCATCTTCTCCTTTAATTTCCTTTCAAGTTCAAGTTCATTTCTTGATGTCTCCCCATTTATCTTCATCCAAATGGTATTGTAACTCCAGTATTATAAATCTAATGTAATTTTATGATGATAATGGGATATTATATCATCCAACCCCCTTTCCCTCTTCCTTTTATTTTATTAAAGAGAATGTTCTTCGTGAGTTGTTAATTTATCACCTTCAAGAACGACATGTTTTCTTCTTCCATTTATACCTTTAGATCTGGTAATTAAACCATTTTTATGGTTGAAATAGAATATATTATATTTATTATCTCATATTTAAAGTTCTGGAACTAACTTATGACCGTATCTCTAGTGATAAAATAAAACAAGTTCATTATGATCGAAAAATCGCTCAAATTAACCCAAACAATCATCATTTAATTATTATCAAATGATTCATCCACATGGATATAATAAAATTAATTATAATATCATTAAAACTCCTTTAATATCATTAATAACATGTAATATCAGTTTTGGATGTTTACCCATGTTCTACCCAAACTTCAATTTTAGAATACAAGTGAACCACTAAAGAAAACCCTAAAAACAAACATTTCCGAATATTGTTTTTAAACTCTATAACTCATCCAAAGGCACATAAAATCACTTAATGAAACCATAATGAACCATATTGATGTACAAAAGGTTTTGTATTTCTAATTAATGAATATAATGTCATTATACAGGACATTAAAAAGAAGGAAGCTTTTGGATACAAGGTAAGGGGAAATTCTCGAACCCAAATTTCATCCTTCAGGTTCTCCCTCTTTCATTCCATTTTTGATATGGTTACTCCTTAAAAATATTTTATTCATCATTGTCTTTATTTTTATGGGATATAAATTTTTTTCACTGGTATTTATAAAAAACAAAATGTTTTCTAAAATAACTCTTCTTTCAAGAACACACATTTTACTTCTCATTCAAGAGTGACGGTTCTTGTAACATTTATGTTATTCCCTCGTTCTTTTGGGAACCCAATGTTTATGAATTTGTTCTTATGAGATGAAACCCATTTTTTCATGGGTTAATTATGTTCATTTATGTTATATTTTCATTGTATAATGCATGATAAATGAAAATGTTATGATGTGATGGGTGTGCCCGGAATTATATAGCGCAATATCAATGTTTGAATGTGATGGGTGTGCTTAGAATTACACAGCACTCCAATGCATTGGGTAAAGTGATGAATCTCGTGAGTAAATTTGAAATGACGTGTGAACAAGATGATATCTTGGTTCACAAGTATGTTTAAGACATGATTTTTCATTTTTATACATTACCACATTTCAAGTCTTTTATTTATGCTCCTCTCATGTTCATTATCTTTTTCCTATGTTATGATTATGCTCACACCATGATATATTCTTCTAATCTATCCTCTTACTGGGATTTTAGCTCATCCCTTTTGATGTATATCCTAATGTGGATACATGTACTAAATAGTGGACAAGTTCCAATAAGAATCTAGAGAAGAAGAAATTAAATAAATTTTTATGTTTGATGTTGTAATTGTTATGTATGGTCCTAGTTTTACCCAAGACACTAAACCTTTGGATCCTCTATGTGTAATAATATTATGTTGTTTATCTCTAAAATGATGTAATAGTAACGTAAGAAAAGTTTGGGTCTCTATAATTTAAGTGTTATCACTTATGTTTACCCTTACTAAAAATTTGTGTTCACATCTTTCTTATATTTTCATTCCCTGGGTTAGTATAATTAGTATAACTTATGAGAAGTCTTTCAGGATTATAGCACGGATTAATTATGGAGAAACGATTACAAGGGCTATAAAATAAGATGTTTATATAACTAGTCTCTAAGATAATAAAAAAATTATCCTCATGTTTTGTGGATATTATGAGATGTATTATTTAAATCGTGATTTTATTTTACTATTTATGTTATGATTATATTAGGTCATTATAGTTGGTATCAAAGGAAATTTTTTGTTTTTTTTAGATATTAGAGACTCAATTTTCAGAATTGAGGTTAGAGAGCCTTAGTTTAAAACCCTATATATGATTCTAAGTATAGGATGATATCCTAAAATATTGGTAAAATCATTATTAGGTGGTTTTACTAGAAACTATACCCCTATATAGATACTGGTAAGTTGATTTAGGCTCTATAAAATTTGTGCCTAGGGATAATAAACCTGAAGAGGGTGAGTTGGGTATTAACTCAATTATGACCTAGTACATGAAAAATAGGCATAAATATACACCTAGTTAGAAACTTCTGGAGGATATAATTTGGTTGATATCATAATTTTTATAAATTATTTTTAAGGATTTATTTCCTAATTACTTTGAGGGGTTTGGTTAAGAAGTATGAGAAAACCCAACCTCAATTTTAACCAAGAATGATATAGTTTAGAAAAAAGAATTATAGGGTAACATGACTATGTTAAAGAATAATATGTTCTAAGGTTGAGTTTATTTTATGATTATCATAATTCCCTTGTATTTTTATTTTTTTTCACTCATGTCAGACATTTAGATTTAATAAATATTTGGAACTAGAAGGAACCATGGGTGTGAGTGATAATCCATACATTACTTCAATGAAAAACCCATTAAAATCAGATCTAGAATGAGAAACTTTGTGTTTATGTCAAAAAATCTATTATGATATATGACTAATAATGTGAACATTGTCAAAATCCAAAACACACTAAAGAAAAAAAGGATGGAGTCTCATAAAATATAGGGTGATGAAGATGAAGGAAAATTTTTGATTTTCTATATGTAAAAAATGTGGGAAGAAGCACAAAGGGAATTTCTTAAAGGAGTATAGAATATGATTTAATTGTAAAATAGGGGTTCATTGAGAATAAAACTACAATAGTGAAATAAAAATGTTTGTTAGCATGATGGGAGTGGAAAAACATTCATCCAGAAGCACCACTAATGGTCCAATGTATTAAGTGTGGTAAATTTTGAAATTATCTAATTCAATGTCATAATCCCAAGGATGATAAGGATAATAGTCTTGGACAACCACCATAGACAAGGGAACAAGTATTATATTGTTCAATGACTATCAGTGAGGAGTATTTTTATAAGTAAATCATAAAGTTCAGAATTATGAATATGGGATCTTTATTATAGCCACTCTAAGTTGCCTAGATTATTTTCTAAGTGTACCACCCTGATATTTTGTTATAAAAAAGAATACATAATTTTATGATGTTTTAATTTTTAAATTTAGGTTTATAATAATATAAATCTTTTTATGGGTACTTTATATATATTTGAAGTAATTCTAGAAATTAATTATCTTTTTCAACATAGACTTCATATTCACCAATCATAGTTGTATTACCCACAACATCCTCACTATTAAAAATGGATGGGGTGTAAATAGCAACCAAAAGCTCTATGTTGAGATATTAACATCAGTGTATGAGTAGAAAATAGAAAACATCATCTCTAGTATCATTTATCAATGCACCGCTACCGCATATAGGCCCTAATGTTTCCATAGAAGTTCAGTGAACCATTCCAAACGTAGATGTATAATACACCCCTCCCCCTTCCATCTCATTCCACCACTAGTACAACTGAACGTGGTTGTTAGGTGAAAAAGTAGGCTTCTTAGTGACCTCGGTGCTGGGAGAAATCCATGAATCAGGTTCTATGTCCTAGATCATGTGATCCCATGTAGTGTGCATGGGAAAAAGGTCATTTCATGAAAGACAATATTTGGGCATGAGAATCCACCCATAATAAACATGGTGGGGCATCTGTCACCCAATAACCTTTAGATGAGAGGGTTTCATGGATCAGATAGTGTAAGGAATTGTGTAGTAAGTAGGAGGAGATGGTTGGTTATCTCTTAAAGTTGGCAACACAGGAAAGGGATAAGTTTGGGAGGGTGCAAGCTACTATAGTGGGATCATATACTCAAGAAAGGGTAGTGAGGGGTAAACATGTGGATTTAAATGAGCCTTGTGAGGAAGAGGAACATTATTTATCGATTTCATCATTCGAACTCAACTTTACACTGGAACTATAAAGTTAATGAACCATAATAGATGATAGATATGTGTGTGTAGTGTATCTATTATAAAAATTGGGAATCATTTTTCATGAATTTAACAAATTTACAATAATCTATCACTATAGGTCTAAACTATGAACTCAATTAAAATTAAAATAAGTCTTAACAGAAAACCATGAGAGTTATTTATCTTAATAAAATTAGGAAAAAACATAGTATATGGATTATACTTATTATAAGTGAATATATGTGATAAATACTTCAATGGAAAATTAAATCTTAAGTTATAATATAGATACACTCATATAACTTTATTATTATGTGATAATAAAAATTTTGAGGATGAAATTTATATAGGGGGTATGTAATTCCCCATGTTTCAGGATCCATTATTATTATTATTTATGTCTATAATTTTAAATAATTTTTCTTTATTCTTTCAAAAGGATTGAAACATGATTAGAAAATGTTCCCTAGAAAATATGAACTAAACTAACTACACTTTATTCATTCACAAGTGATAAATTACAAAAAAGGCACATAAAATTAATTACTATACACCATAGGTTTTTACTCCTCATGGCTGAATTACATCCCTTAAATGTGCATAAATAAATAAAGTAAAATATATAAAAAGGAAAAAAAACATCACAACTAGGAAATATACTAGATAATATTCAACTTTGAGGATCACCAAAATCCAAAAAACTATTAATGAGGAAGAGTCACATGAAATAAGAAATCATTATAAAAAAATTATAATATGAAATAAGAATTATTCTTTCTAAAGTGAGAGTGGAATGACCAAATGATTTAGTAAATCTATATATATAAATGAAATATGGTAAATATAAATAAGGTTGTTGAAAATATGTTCATTGTAAATATTTTCGTTAGTTATATATCTGATAGGTATACCAAAGTCATGTAATGTTAAGTAGTAAAATTAAAATAAAATAACTCTAATGAAATAAAATTTTGATTTTAAAATGATATATATATATACATATATTGATATGTTAAATATAAATATTAATAATATTATTATTAAAATATGATATGATGTATACATAAAATTTAAATAAATATTTTAATATCAATGGATATGTAAAATTAAATTTTAGAATATAAATAATTAATTTTAAACGTATTTGTTTAAATGTATTTAGTATAAAAGTAATGTTAATTTTTATTTTATAGAACCATTTTATTAAGTATCTAATATTTTATCCTAATAGATTAAATTTAACACTTTTAAAATATTACTATATATTAACTAAAATATTAATATCTTTTAAATTATAAATCAATAAAACTAATAATAATAACTTTTAATGCTTAAGAACATCATTTTACAATAAAATTATTTTTTTAATTTTTTTAACTAAATTTTAAAATTTTAGAATTTTAATTAGATAAATTTAATTTAATTTTTGGATGTATAATTTCTAGATTATCTTAGAATGAATATTTTATATTTTTTTAAAAACATTGATTTTTAGGAAAGTAATAAAAAATACAATTTCTATAAATAAAATGAATATTGTGACATTATTTGCATATAAGTATGAATTATAAATTCCTGAAACATTTTTAAAGGAAAAAATATGTATTTTATAAGTTTATATATAATTTTAAAAATATTTTTTTAATTTATGTATTCATATCTAATATTTTAGAATTTAATTTATATTTTTTTAAAAAAATGGTTTAAATACATTATATATTTGGTATTTTTAGAAGAAAAACAATTATCACTTTAAAAAAATGAATCAAAAAAATGGATTAAATATTTAGTATCATTATGTATAAATTATATAATGACCATTTTCTTTTCGGTTATAAAGGATAAATAACTTAGGTAAAAAACTAATTACTGTGGAAAAAACTAAAATGGTAAAAATTATTAACCTAAAAGGTAAAGGGCCTAACATGTTAAAAATATGATTTAATTGAGTGTTTTTGGTGTTTATTTACCTTATATTATCTCTTATATATTATTTATTTATTTATTATCCATTTTCATTTAGATTTTCTTACCATTATTAAAAAGTTTTGGGTATTTAAAAAAATTACCACTCTCTTTCACTTATAAAAGGGACTCTCCTCTTCTCACTTCCCCTCACACCAAAACACCCTTATTTTAGGAATAACTCTTTAAAAATTCCCTTAATCACCCCTATACACCTTAAAAGGGTTATGGTCTTCTCAAAAATTCCAATTTTATTTTCCCTAATGTGAATTTATTATTTTTCAGATTTATTTTTATCATATAAAAATTATAGCATTGTTTTAAATATTATAATTGTATATTATTATAATTATGGGACAAGATTTAACTATCCTTCCTTTTTTCCCAAAGAAAAGTGGAAATGACATTTGCTAGTGCGCAGATTACCACCTCCACAAAATGTTATGTTTCATTTTCCTTAACCACCTTATATAGATGATGATAATTTTGAATTTAATAAATAAGTTTTATATATTATGATATTATAAAAAAAATTATTTATTTCTCACATTCTATAGAAAATGAAATCATTAACCATGTGTGCATGTTGACTACTGCCTCTATGGGATGATTAATTTTTGTTCTTCTTTTCATCACCACCTTACATGGATGGTCATGAGAACAGTATTAATTTATAAATATGATTTTTATTATATTATTAAGATTATAGTATGGAAATTAGATAACTTATTAATTATATTATCAAAAAATTATTATTATTAATCCAATCATTTAAAATAATCATACTAGGAGAAAAATATATAATTCAAATTATGTTATATTTTCATATCCATTACTTATTATTATAATTCGTTTATAATTCTAATATATCACACTGATAAATAATAAATTATATCATTATGCTACTTTTTCAATGACATTGTAACTAAATCTCCTCATAATCATCCATTAAGCATGGTATGTTCACGTTTGGGTTGGTTTTATGTCCTACTTAACAAAAGATATGAAATTATATCATGGATGAATATGAAAACATAATTATTTATATTATATTATATTAATATTTAAATAATTATTTTGGTTTGTTTTTTGAAATTATGCATCAATATTTAACTAATTAATTAAGAAAACACCCTTTGTAGGTTAAAAATCACCAAAAAATGTTCATCGTCAATTTCAACTTCTAGGATAAAGACTAATGTACTCATGAAAGGAAATTTAAACTTAATAAATAATTATAATTAATCTATTACATTAAATTTAATTAAATTTTAATGATGAAAATTTTAAAAATAATTAATAACAACACCGTTTTTGCGAAACTAGTTCAAAACGATCAAGATTATCCACCCCCAAAATCAAAAATAGGTAATAACTAACTAATGTAAATGTAAACAATAATTGTAAATATAGATAATGAAAAGTTATATATATGAAAATTATTTTTAAATAGGTTATTAAGATATTTATTTCTATTATGTAGGATCTTAGAGGGCGTTCGACTGAGTAGGGAAAAGGGTAAGGGGTTATTTGACTAAAATTTAATTTTATGAGATAGATTTATTAATTGGAACTATGATACCTTTAATATGGTGTGATTACAGCCTAATTTATCTATTTTAACATATTATTATGGTTTTAAGAGCCATTTTTTTCTTTCTTTAAATTAAAATTTACTTAAAATATACCCAACTTGAAAATGGTTTTGATAAAAATGTTACTCAAACTATAAGGGTTCTATTACCAGTATTATTTTAAAATAAATATTATTTTTGAATGATAATTAATCTATGTAATTTTTATTATTTATAAAATCTATCATAATTTTATTTATCTATATATGGGGTTTTATATTTTCCCTTTATATTTTATTTCTCCATGACCCATATTATACCTGAAGTGTTTCTTGTTAGTGAAACTGACCATGTCTCTTATTTTCTGTTAGAAGCCTCCTTTTTTTATTTCATAATTTATTTTATGATTTTGAAAATGTAATTATCTATACCTAAATAATTTATTTCTTCATTTTATAATACTTTATATTCTACTAAATTTGTAAATAAATTTTTAACATTTTCTATATGGGACATTTTATCAAAGTGTAAAAAGAATATTTTTTTTAAAGTTTCCTATATCAACTTATCTTTTCACCATCTTTTTCATTTTGATAATACTTAATTTATAATATTTAATGTTTTTATAAAATAAAACATAATTATCTTTTATTTATATAAAATTTATATACATATATATTCAAAATATAATTGATTTTTTTTATTCCCAAAGTTATTTTTCCTAATTATTTTAAAAATGGTTTTCATATAAATCCATATCCTTTAATAAACATTATGCTTGATCAATATTATTATTATAATGTCACCATCCACCTAATTTCTATATATGACCTCTGTAATGTACTTTTCTTGTGGATAAATGGTCCATCACTACCTTTGCCTTGCCTAATCATCCATTATGTGTGATCCTAACTTTTAACACAATGTTTTTCCTTTATGAATGCCCTATTTTTTATTCATTTGATTGAAGAGTGTTCATATTTATGACATAAATAGATTTTTTTGGGGAAATTATTGACTTAACTATATATATTTTATCTGTAACTTATAAATATCATATGTTTCTCTATCTTGATTGAATGGTATTTACCTAAAAAGTTACTTGAAGTCATTGGATACCCATTGATTTTCCATAGGTTTATCATGTTATGATTTCGGATGGAATTATTAATTATTTCACTATGTGAATCCATATGAAATCCATTTTTTCCATGGGTTCTTTATTCTATAAAAGTGAATTATTTTCATTTGGAATGTTTTATGAAACCCATTTTATTTTTTTGGGTTATTAATGATGTGGTAAGTGATTGATTTCAAGTTTCACACATATATGAATGATAATGGGTAAAATCCTATATCTCCCTCCAATGAATTGGTTTAAAGTTTATATCTCATGGGAAACGTATTCATGGGTAAATTTTAGTTTCTTTTAATCATGTTTACTGATAGTGTGGCTCATGATTATAATGATCACTATACTATTTTTTTTCAAAGTTGAAGGATTTTTCATAGTTTTATACTTATTCTTATAATTGTGTTAAGATCTCATGGATCATGTTTATTAACTCATGTTTCTACACTCTTTTGATTCATGTCTTATTTCATGCTAGGTCATATGCTATTATATATGATATATACTTTATTGGGTATGTATTTTCTTATATGTCATTATTATATTAATATAATCATCTTACGTTTACTTATACTATTGAATTGTTATTGTTTATGTGTTCCCTTAATGAACATTTGAGTTATCCCCTTTCTTATGTTTTTATTCCCTATATAATGAGGATGAGTATGACTTATTATAATTCTATAAGTAGTAAATTGTGGATTAATTATGGAGAAATATTCACAAGAACTATAAAATAAGATGTTTATGTAACTTGTCTTAAAGAAACTAAACCTTCTAGTCCTCTTTTTATGTGACTATTATGAGATATATTATTTAAATCATGAGTTTATTATACTATTTCTGTTATCTTTATATTGGGTTATTATAGTTGGTATTGGAGTAAAGTCTTAGATATTTTTGGATATTAAAGAGGCTATTTTTAGAATTAGGGTTAGATAACCTTAGTGGAAAACCCTATAGATGATTATATGTATATGATGATGTCCTAAAATAGTAGTATATTCTCTAGTATGGTGTTTTCCCTAGACAATACATCTATATTTGGATACCGGAAAGTTTATGTAGGCTCTAACACTCTTATACCTAGGGGTGATAACTTGAAATAGGGTTTAACTTCTTGTTCCTTCATAACTCATTACTTTTCTAAGTTTGGATGTTGGATTTGTTTCAAAGGAGGATCCAAGAGATTTATGTGGATTTGGAGTTCCATTTGTGTAGGATTAATAACTTATAACATAAAATTAGGATTTATATCATGAATTATTATTTTAAAGCTTGTGTGGTTTGTAGTTTATGACTTGTGTTTGGAGAGGGGGTAGTCAATGAAACAAATTGACATCGTAAAAGGGAAATTTACAATTTAATTTTATTCCAGGGAAGGTACAATATGTTTCTATAGAAACTGATGATATAAATAATTCATTGCTTAAATGTTTTTTAAGTCTTGTATTTTGTGAACCCCATGGAATTCATGATGTAAATATATAATTTACCCCATGAATAGGATGACTTACATCCTATATATAAGTTTTTTTCATCCAACTTTTCTATTATTTCGAATTCACTTCTCTCATATTGTTAAAAAACTTAGGAAATTTTTAGAGGCCTTCTATCTTTCCTTCTCTATCCTATATCCTTGGGTTCTAGAGGTTTATTTTTGGTGATCTAAGTAGAGTTATATCCCTTTATCTTCTTATTTTCCCATTTGTTCTTATTTTGGGTACTTACTGCATTGTTGTTTCCTTGATTTGAGGTGTTTTTGGGATGTGATTTTTATGATCCCTTGGTATTATTTAGGTTTATTTGTGGTTTCCTAATTCTTTTTTGGTTTTTATCCATTTATTATTTACTATGTGGTTCATAGAAAGATCTTAAAGATTCATTAAGATAGGGGTCCTCGTTGTCTCCCTTTATACATGATATTTGTGGTAATTTCATGGTTTGATTCCATTTAGTTGAATATTATGGTTCGACGTAATAAATATAATAAATTGGAATAAACCAAAATTTATAGTGATTGGTAAATATCACATATTTCAGCTATTTTGATATTTTTATTGATGTATTTTTATTTAATGTTATTGTTCCTGAAAATAACGACTGTTTGGAGCCCTATTTTCACAATAGTTTATGTGTTTTGATGGACTGTGCTATGTTGATATTTGATTTCACCATGAATAAAAGGCTAAATAATTTATGTTTGGTTAATAAATTGATTTTTCCATGGAAATATGGTTTGTGTGATAATTCCCATGATAAATAAATAAGTAATGTGATTAAATATCTTGAATAAATTGTGGAAGTCGAGATTTGTTGTTGTTGTGTGTGGTTCATTTGTTGTGTTACCTTGTGAATTTTGAGATTTTGTGTGGTGATGGTGGTGGATGGTTGGGTTGTGAGTAGTATGTGATGTGGAATGTAGTGTTTGGTTTTCATGGATGTGATTTGGGTAGTTGAAGGTTGTGGTTCATGATAGTTTTGGTGTGAGTTGGTTATGGTGCATGATAGTTATGGAAAGAAGACTGTTTGACATGGTGCGGTAGCGATGGTTAAGGTGGTGTTACGATGATGTCTGATGTGAGTTGGGTTAGTTGTGGTGCGGCATGGTTTTTTTAGTTTCCCAGTTTACATTGGAATAAATGATGATGCTAAATGAAATAAATAAATGGATGGTTTGATAAAAAATTATGGGTTTTGTCAGTGTGAAAGAAATGGATTAATAAATGGTAGATTCTAGAAACTCAATGTGGAAATGGTGAAACGTATAGATAAAAGTTGGAATGTGTGGCTTGTGTGGTGGTTTTGTGGTGTTCTTCATATAGTGGTGTTATTATTTTTTGTGGTTTACATGTGGTATGGTGATAGTGTGGTATATGCTAGTACGGTTTTTGAGAACCCATAGGTTGGGTGTTGTGTGCTACCTATATATCATCTATTTTATGTTATTTCTATACACATCCAACCTTATTTGTATAACCTTACCAAAGCCCAAAGATTTTTGGTTTATGGTTTTTTCCCCAACATTCAAGATGGTGGAAATATATATGGATGGATAACCCCTCTTCCCCACTATTCTATAAAAAATGATGTCCCGTGTTTCTTTTTGTGAGATCAGTTTTTATGGTTTAGGTGTCTTCAGGTGATATGTAATGTGATGAGCCAGTGATGTTATGTGATATGATGTAGGAGTCATGTGTGATAGGAGGATAGAATAAGTTTTATGTCTTTCACACTCATTATACCCTACTTCCCTGTATATATGGTGAGATTTGTGTGATGGACTAAGTGTCTATAGGCAATATGAGGTGAGATAGCCCATGTAAGAGCTCAAATTTCTAGATTCGTTTCTTTACCTTTTTCCCAAACTTTAGAGGGTTCTCTAAGCTCTAACCTGATAAAATATTACCTTTATTATGCACAAAAAATTTTATTAAATATTTAAAGGGTTTTGTTAAAGAAAATTTTAAAATATATTATACATAAAATGAAGACTTTTTATATAGAGTTTTAGCAGATTTGGAAACTTTTCTTGTTAATAAAAATTGTTTCACATCATGTTACATGTGTGTAAATATATATATTTACATGAGTTAAATTTTTATTAAATATTACAAAAACATTTGTTGTGAATATTATATATATATACACCTTATTGTTATATAAACAAATGTGTGTGTAGTGCAGTTATATATTATTCATATATGTATGTGTGTGTATGTGTGTTTTAATTTTTTCATACATATATAAGTGTGTATATGTTTATACACAAACACACACCCAAATATATATATGTGTGTGTGTGTGTGTATTTATATCTGGACCAGGATGATGCTACTTCTTGGTAAGGGGTGATGCATTTTCATTGACTACTTTCACTATTTCAATTTCTCATAGGGGGAATGAGACTTATTCTGTTTCTTATATTGATTTCTTCTTTAATTTTACACTCAAGGATAATTTAGGAGCTCTAGTACTTGTTTCTTTAAGGCTTTTTCCTCTGCCATATAATGGGTTTTCTCTTTTCCCATTCTTCAAAGGGGGTTTATTTTTTATGTTTAATAAATGGGTCTTGGCCATCAACCATTTAATATATATATATATATATTACAATTTTAATTTTTTTTAAATGATGAATTAAATAGTTAAAACAATTTAAAAAAACACTACAAAAAATAAAATTGGACATTTAAAAAATTAAAAAAAATGATGAGTTATTTTGAAAAGTAAAAAAACATGTATGGTGCTTGATTGGAGAGAGACAGAATATTTATTTTATAAATTTAATAAAATAAATTCAAATAAATAAATGAGTGTTTTAACATGGGTAAAACATGCAAATTAATTAAAATCAAAAGACAAGGGTGTGTGTTGTGTTGAAGAAAAAAAATAAGATAACAGAAAGGATAGAGGGATAGGGTGAAATAAAAATAAATAAATTAAAAAAATAAATTAAATGAGAAGATAATTGGGGAGTGGAGTATAGGAATTTAATAATAGAGAAAGGTTTATTAGAGAGATAGTATGAATGGGTTACGAGTAATTATGGGAGAGTGTGTGTGTTTTAAAAAAAATTAAAAAAATTAAATAATAAATTAAATGGAAATATTAAAGTTAAAAAATAAAAAAAATAAGAATTAGAGGTTGAGGAATGAGGCATGAAAAAGAAGTACCTCCATGGGAGTACCATGCCCAATTTTTTTTAAACGATAAAATTAGTTTAAATAATAATAACAATAATAATAATAATAATAAAAGGAGAAAATTTAAGCATCAAAATTAAATAATAATTTTTGTAATAATTTTTTAATTAAATGAAGGAATTAAATGAGGGGATTAAATGATGTAATTAAATAAAAAACGTGTTTTGAGAATTAAAAATTGGTTAAATAAATTCCCTGGATTATTCAAATTCTTTCTATTGTATCTCCTTTAATACTAATCAGATTGACACAGTATCAATTTTATTGGATTTGTCTAGAAAATTAGAAGGTAAGTGTGTATCTTTTTTTCAGGAGTTCAGTTATAATTTAAAATTTTAATTAAATCCAATTTTCTTACATTTACATTGTTTAATATGGGGAATTTGATGATAATGGCTTTTCACTAGGCCTTGTGAACATTGTTTCTCATATTTATTGAGTCTAAAAATCATGGTAGGTAATCCTTCATTTCTCACCTTGTGTATCAAGTGTATAAGGCTATACTTTTTTATTCTTTAGGAAAAAGGTATTCATCGACTAAAAAATATAATTAATTGATTAATTGGAATTTATGGATAATTATGGAACTTCACCTATATTTTATATGATTTATTCATGTTGTGGATAATTGTTTCCATATAAATTAATATCATATGCATATTGAATTATCATCCTTAACATCACATGTTGTGTTAATTTAAATAATTGAAATATTATCATGGAGATATAAAGTTATAATCACGTGAAGTTAATTATTATTACTTTACATATAAGAGAATATCTCACATTTTTTTCTTGTGTATTAATATTTTTTAAAGAATTATATACTCTTGATGCCTCACTGAAAATCATGGCTATTAGAAGCCTCTTTTTTGATAATTTGATATGTATTATGAAGCCATGATTGGTTTAATTGTTTGAAATCACTTTAAATGTAATTGTTTAATCACTTATATTTGGTTAATAAAATTGTTTCCTTGGAATTTATGGCTTGTATGAGAATTCACTTAAATTATGAATTGGTATGTGATGAAATCCTATTTTTAATTTGAAAAATGTTATGTTTATGTGATGTTTGGTTTTGATATGAGGCGGATGAGATGCGAATAGGTTTTGTTTTGAAACATTTCTAGTTAATAATGAAATTAAATGATAATGTTAAATTATAATGGCATAGGGTGAAATGAAAAATGAATTTTTAAAATGATAATGGAAAGTGTGGTTAATGTGGTTGTTAATAAATAAAAAATGAAAAGGGGCTAAAATAATGAAATGAATGGTTTGGTTTTATTAATGATATAGAAATGACTAATGAATTAAAAAAAGTGAAGTATGGTTAATCATGGTTGACACATAATTTCAAATTAAATGGACTAGAAATAATGGAATGAATTGGGTGTTTGAATGAAATTGGATTATAATAAAAAAAATATCTTAATTTGAATGGGGTTTTGTATTGTGGGATGCATATTTTGGCTTGTTGTCTGGTGTTGTGCATTTATAAGTGGTAGTGGAAGTTTCAAAGGTTTTGAGGTGATGTTGTAATGTTGTGATATGGTTAGTGCCTCAATTGTGAAGCCATAGGATTGGGCTTGTGTATTTGACATTATATATTTACCATTTTATATTACTTATGATTTATATACATGCCCCACCCACATTGATAACCTTATTCCCACACCCACATATATATATATAGAGAGAGAGAGAGAGAGTGGTGTTTTTTCCACCATCCTGGTGGGAGGATGGATGGATGTCTGGTCACCCGCTCTTCCCCACTCCCTCTTCCAAGTGTTGGAGACATGAAAAAGTTTTGATGGACAGAATTCAAAAGTGTCATTTTTGAGATATTATGTAATGATATTTGATGGCCTAGGTGTCTTCAAGTGAGATGTTATGATATAGATTTTGATGGGGTTGAACATGGTAGAAGGAGGGAATGAGGTTTATGTTATTTATGTTCATGATACCCTACTACATTAGTTATGAGATGTGTTATCCCAATTGTCTCTGAGTGGGATGTGGTGTAATGTGATGGACCATAAGTCTACAAAGAGGATTTGATGTGATGTGATGTGATGTGATGTAATTTGATGTGATGTAATGTGATGTGATGTGATGTGATGTGATGTGATGTGATGTGATGTGATGTGATGTGATGTGATGTGATGTGATGTGATGTTATGTGATGTGATGTCATGTCATGTCATGTCATGTGATGTGATGTGATGTGATTTGATGTGATGTGATGTGATGTGATGTGTTGTGGTGTGGTGTGCTGTGTTGTGGTGTGATGTCATGTGATGTCATGTCATGTCATGTCATGTCATGCCATGTCATGTCATGTGATGTTATTTGATGTGATGTGATGTGATTTGATGTGATGTGATGTGATGTGATGTGATGTGATGTGATGTGAGGTGATGTGAAAGAGGTAGGGGTGCTAGGACATACGTTGTTAGGGTGTGAGAGTGAAAGATCAGTAGAAAAATAGTGTAGGGTGACCTTTATCGATATGATTATTATTATATTATTATAGTTGGATGTGTTATTTGGAGAGCGAGCCTTCGTGTCGTTCGGGTTTGGTTAGTTGACCTATGTATGTTTTTTTCATTATATTATCTCTTCATGGATGAATTGGTATTCTCTTTTCACATGTTTATGAGAGACTTTGTTTTTTCTACTAAGTATACTTGCATGCTCACCTTATGTATATAAAACTATTTTCAGGTTTCTAGGAGGACTTCATGGACCATGGTGGACATTACAAGCTCAGACCTTTAGAGTTATTTCTATGTCAGTGCCTTAGATTTTATTTTTATGACATTATTTTAGAGGCTTTTATCTATACATTTTTTATTTATACATGCATTATGTGATGGTTTTGGTTTCCTATTTATATTATGTCATATAGTTTCTTTTATTTAATTTATCCTATCTCCTGATAAAGTTTAATTTTAGAGGTCAATGCCTCTAATTTATATGATTTACATAACCTCATTACTAGTCTCCATCCTAGAACCAACTAGATGGGATACTTAGGGGTCATTATCTCTCTTTCTTCATTTTTGTATATTTGTAGGGAGGGGGTCATGAAAAAGTTGTATCATATGTGATTGTTTAGAGATGGGATAAATTTTAGAGTTAGGAACAGTAATAATTGAATGGGTTGGTAGGGAAATAGTTTCAGATGATCTTGGTGTGTGACATAGGTTAAGAAAGACTGGCTAGGACACAGGATTTTTGGGGGCCCCGTGATATGATGAAAGGACTTTGAACATACCAAGCGACCAAGTGAGGTGTCACCGCTTGAAGGGTAGAGGCATAGAAGAGGTTCATGTATCGTGATTCATTACACCTGTGGTTGAACAAATCGGTTTCAAGAAGTTTAGAAAATTAATTAAATAAATCATGGAATTTTATGTATATTTCTCTAATTTTGGCCATGCTATAGTTGCTAATAAACCGTTATAGTTTCATGAATTAATCATATAACCTATAAGTAAAGAGTAAAAATATGGTTAAATAGACTAATATTTTGGTTTGAAACTATTTTTAGGCTTGAATGTGTTGTTTCCTTGAGTATTATATAATGATTCTTAATGAATTGAATTTTGTTTCCTTCGTTAAAATGTATAACATGCTATATTGATTTTCTAATTCTTGAAATTGTTAGAGAATCGTGTGTAGTGTATATTTTTGTGAACAGCTATCTAATTTTGAAAACCATTATAAAGCATATTACCTCAATTATATTTAATAATATAATGATGAAATAAATTATTTTTAAACCATGCTTAGAATTATTCTAGTTTTCGTGTGAGTTAATGTGTCTTGCATTTCTTTCCATTCATAATTTACAAAAATCATATGTTTTTACTTTTTGTAAAATTTGGTTTTGGACATTTAAATTTGTAAATTTATAAAACATTTCCATCATGATTATTGATAATTAATTTTAATATAGATAAAATTGAAAATAATAACTTTCTCCTTGTTTTTTGGCCTGCTTTTAGTTTTATAATATTAATACAATCATATGTAGTAATAATATGTTTGGGTGAAAATTCTTGCGACATTTTCTTGTAAAATTTTGAAAAATTATGAGCATTATATGTGATAAATATTTGAGACTTGAGAATATTTAAATGATTAAAATTATTCTTATAAAATTAATAACAATTTTTATATTCTAAAATAACCTTGCCTTGTATATTAATTTATGGGTAGTTTGTTATGGGAAGCATGCCTAATGTTGAAAACATTTGAGTGGTAACTAGTGAAACCCAAGTGTGTGATACTTGAGCATGTATCATGAATCATGTTTAATATTTTGTAATTAAATATGGAAGTATAATCATTTTATCCTTATTTATATATATAATCATGTTTTCTTGATCCATGAAATTATTAAAGAATGTTCAGTTCGATCATTATAAAGCATGAAACATAGTAATACAACATGTGCAGTTTTAATTTTGTTTTCAGAAATCATGTTTTATTTTGATAATGATAAAAGAATTTTGTGTATGTAATGGTGTATATTAATTGAACATAATAACAAATCATGTAAAAACTTTCAAATGAAGTTGTAAATGTGAATTGTTGTTTTTTGTTGCATTATTATAGTTTGATTGATGTGTTGTCATACCTTGATGAAAATAACGGTTTTTAGAAACCTTTATTGTGTTGTGATTATCATGGATTATGAGACCCTTGATCTGACTACTTGATTAATCTCACTATTTATTAATAGGATAGTCACTTATATATGGTTAATGAACTATATTCCCATGGAAAATTTGAAATTGTGTGAGAATATTGATGTTAGATAGGGAGGTGAAGTAATATAATCCCATGTTGCTGCTATGTGTGGGTTTTTTTTATTCCCTTGTGTGATGTGGGAATAAAAACCTCAATCATACAAAGAGGGGGATTCTTGATCCTTAATAATTATTTGTTACACTTTGACATAATTAAAACCATGTGGGTGAGTCATTTCTGCACAACGTGGATAATATATTGAAATGGGGGATGGAATCATTTTATTTGTGTTCTTGGGGATTTGATGTGTGATGAAAGTAGTGAACTTTGTTTGGGTAGATGTGTAGGATGATATGGATTTAGTGGTTATGTGGAAAATGTGGTTTCTTGTAGATGGTAAAGTGGTGTGGTGGTGTGGTGGTGTGAAATGTATGGGGGATGTTTTTATTGGCCAATAAGTTTGGAAAGTGGTTGTGTTTTTTGTGGTGGTGATTTGTAGTGGATGAGATATGTGTTTTTTGTAGTGATATGGATTTTTTGTGTTTAGATAATTTTTTATTGATGGAATCACCCACCTCCCATAAAAAAGGTAATCCATAAATTTTGTAATAAAAGAAAAAGGGTTATTTGGAAAATCTTGAAACTATTGAACAAAGGCTTGCCTCTCAGGCCTAAATTTTTTTATATAGAAATTGGTGGGAATTTTTGACTAATTTATAGTTGCTTTAGTTTTATGTGACCGATCTTATGTTGATGAAATGGGTTATGACCTCAAATATATAAGGAGATTTAAACTATTTCTTACATTAAGAAGAATTATATTACGACACATTTTAAAACCATGTAGGTGAGTTAGTGACACCTAAAGGATACAATATCATTGTATGGTGGATGAGTTCCTTTAATTTTTAAGCTTGAAACAACTCTTTTCTTGTTAATGAGTGCTTGTATTGGTTGGAAAATGTTATGTAAATTTTTGGCAATGGTATGCACCTAGTAAATAATTTTTTGTTAGAAAACTTGGGAAATTTTACAAATTGATAAAATGGATTATTCTAACCTTATGTTATGTTTTTTTTTGTTTTCATTTCATGTCATACATCAAACTTGGGATCCATGAAAAAAAAATATTTGAATTTGGCTTGAGTTTGCAGAAAAATAACCATTTAATGTTTGTTTTTGAAAAAAATAGGCATAAAATTGTGAAATAAAACATTCTTCTAAAGGCTTTGAAAATATTGGGTGAAAAAAATTATTAGAATGAAAAGTGATTTGATGAAGTGTTTTTTTAGATTAAAAAAATGGATTTAAATGAAGTGTGATTTTTAATATCATGTACTTGTTTAGAACTGTGAATGATTAATTGAGTTAAAAAGAATTTTTTTTCTCATAATTGGTTAATATTTATTGCTTAATGTGTTTTTTATCACCATATATGTGGTCTTTTTCTGTTTGAGAGGTATCTCCCCTGGGATATTGTTTTAAATTATTGTGTAGTTTTATAATTATTTTATATAGTGGTTGTTGTGTTCCAAATATGCTGAGAAACTTAAGAAGTGTCTCATGTGTTGGATGTTCAGGAAACCATTCTCTTTTCCTTATAGTTTTTCTTTAATCCTAGTGGATGAAAATTATTTAAAAAGTATATAATATAAGAGATCAGATTTTAATATCATTTACTTTACCTTATTTCCAAAGTTCAGAGGGTTCATGAAGTTATCACCTAATAAAATATTACATGTGTTACTCACAAAAGTGTTTATTAAATATTTAAAGGGTTTCGTAAAATCAAATTTTAAAATATATTATACATAAAATAAATACTTTGAGTATAGGTTTTTGGAAGATCTTGAAACTATTCTTGTTAATAAAAATCATTTCACAACATGTGAAATGTGTGTAAATATATATATTTACATGAGTTAAATTTCTATTAAATTTTACAAAAAATGTTTGTGTTTTGAATGTTATATATATATACACACACACACACTACATTGTAATACAAATACTTGTGGGTGTGTTTCATAGTTATATATTATGGATACATATATATATATATATATATATCTGTGTGTGTATGTGTGTTTTAATTTTTTATAAATATATAAGTGTGTATATTGTTATATAAACACACACATATATCTTTTTATACACACACACACACACGTATATATGGTTAATGCTTTAAATGAAAAAGGTAAGTGTGGTTGATGTGATCATTGATAAATGTAAAATGAAAAGGGGGTGAAATAATGAAATGAATGGGTTGTTTTGATTAATGAGATGGAAATGAATAATGAATTAAAAATATGGGAGGTATGGTTATGTGTGATTGATGCTTAATGTGAAATTAAATGGACTAGAAATAATGGAATGAATTTTGTGTCTTAATGAAATTGGATTATAATGTAAAATATGGAAAATTTATTAATTTGAAAGGGGTTTGGGATCATGGAATGTGATTGTGGCTTGTTGTGCGGTGTTTTTCATTTAGAAGTTTAAGTGGAAGTTTCATAGTTTGTGAGGTGATGTGGTCATGTTTTCATATGTTTAGTGCATTGATTGAGAACCCATATGATTGAGATTATGTTTTTGACATTATATATATATATATACTATTGTATATTCCTTGTGATTTTTATACATGCTCCAGCCACATCGAGAATCGTGTACTGAAACCCACCCACCCACACACACACACAGATATATATATATATATATATATATATATATATATATATATACTTTTATTTATTTATTTATTTAGGGTGTGTTTTTTACAACATAATGGTGGGAGGATGGATGGTTATATGCCCACTATTCCATGTTACCTCTTCTGATAATTGGTGACATGCATGAGTTGTGATGTCCAGAAGTCAAAAGTGATGATCTTAAGATGTGATGTGATGAGATGTGATGGCCCAAGTGTCTTTAGGTGAGATTTGATGATATCAATTATGGTGGAGATCATCCATTATAGGAGGAGGGAATGAGGTTTATGTACTTTATGTTCATGATACCCTACTACACTGGTTATGAGATGTGATGTCTTGGGTGACTGTAGGAGAGATATGATGTGATGTGATATTCTGGGTGTCTACAGGTAGGATGTGATGTGATACATAAGAGGTGGGAGTTCTAGGATGTACATTGTTGGGGTGTGAGAGAATAAAATCAATGGGAAAGTGGTTTGGGGTACTCTTTATCAATTTTCTTCTTATTATATTATTATGCTTGGATGTGTTATTTGGGGAGCGAGCCTTAGTGAGGTTGGGTTTGTTTAACTGACTTGATTAGTTGTTGTTGGTTATGTTTTTTCCCATGGATGCATTACTATTCTCTTTTCACATGTGCATGAGAGACTTTGATTTTCCTACTGATTATACTTGTATTCTCACCCTACGTATATATAATTATTTTTAGGTTTCTAGAATGGATTTGTGGACCATGATGGACATTACTAGATCAGAACTTTGGATATGTTTTTGTGTCACTTATTTATATTTTTTTGAGAATTTATTTTGAATACTTTTATATGTATCTATTTTATTTAAACATACATTATGTTATGATTTTGGTTTCCTTTTTATATTATGTCATGGATTTTATTGTAGTTGATTTATCCTATATCTTAATCTTGTTTTATCATAGAGGGCAATGCCTCCCATTTATGAGATTTTCATACCATCAATTCTAGTCGCCAACCTAGGTCCTACTTGATTTGGGAATCGGGGGTTAATTATCTCTCATCCTTTATTATATTATCTTTAGTGGTAGGGTTCATGATGGCCCAATTGTTTTCAAATTATATGGGATGTGATGTGGTTGTGATGTGATATGTGTGGAATGTATAGGAGAACAAGATGTTAAAAATTAGGGCATGAGATCATCAAATTAGTAGGGAAGTGAAAATCGGGAACCTTTGTTATGTTTGTGATACTATTTTACTATATTGGAATCATGATTTGGTAAGAGATCCACAGAGAGGCTGGGTTTGGTTATTTGACCTATTTAAGTGCTTGTTGGTTCTTTTGTTTCTTAACTGGTTCATTATTATTATCTTTTCACATGTGCGCATGAGAACTTGGGTATGATCCTACTGAGTATACTTGTATGTTCACCCTACATATTTAAAATGTATTTTAAGTTTCTAAGAGGGATTTGGGGACTAAGATAGACATTTATATCTAGGGTTGGAGCTATTTTTTGGTCACTATAATAGTATTTTTCTTTTGGTAACTTACTTTGATACTTTTATTTGTATCTATTGACATTGATCATGAATTGTGAATGGTTTTGGGTTTATTTTCCTATTATCTACCAATGTTTCTTTGTTTTTTTATCATATATATGATCCTATTATATTATTAGAGGACAATTCCTTATATTTGTGAGATTTTTATACCCTTTTTGTTTATTTCCAACTTGAGGCTTACTAGATGAGGGACTCAAGGAATCCATTATCTCTCTTCCTTCATTTCTAGTCCAGGAATGGTATATTTAGAGGTAGGGGGCATGATAGAGTGATATTAGAGGAGGATAAGAGATAGGATGTAGTTCATTTTTAGGTACAGTGATGATTGTATGGGTTAATAAGGAAATAATGTCAATTGATCTTGGTGTGTGATGTAGGATAGGGAAGACTGGCTAAGACATAGGATTTTAGGGCCCCTCATTATCTAGTTCATTGAATCTCAGCTTATTAAACAACCTAGTGATGTGGGCCTATTTGCAGGTTAGATACCTAAAAGAGGTACATGCATCATGATGGATTATGTTTCTGTCTAAAAATAGTAATTATAGAAATTTAATTGAATAAATGAATTAAATAAATAATCTTGTGATAAAATTCCATGATATACTAGGATTAGCGTGTTCTCCTTTATTTTCAGAAATGGACCATGGTCATTATATTTGAGTCGTTTAGTAAGTTGAGGTTCAGTAGTATTATCTGATTAATCATTAGAGGGTTGACTCAATAGAGTAGTGTGAGGCATGTTAGAAGGGTTTTTATTACTTTTAGTAAAAGAATTTGGAAAATTATGTGGAGTGGATTTTTTGTCTGTATATAGAGAACTATTTAGAGAATCTTGATATTTATTTTGTTCTAATTCAAGTTTGTATTGAGTTCTATTTCATTGGAAGTTAGTAAATTGTGTGGAACTACACGTTAGTGGTGGAGATTCTACCTCGGTGATCGAAAGGAGTCAGATGTGTTGAGGCCAGACTTTTAAAAGGTTTTTTGTTCATAATTATTTTAATTAACAACAAAGGCATCAAAATAGAATAATTTTATCTCTCTTTTTCAAGGGATCATGAGTTTTTTGGAGCTTGGAATCAAGTTTAATGATCTCTTGTGCTTTTCTCCAGATTTTTTTTTATATGAGGAGTCCATAGCGTGACATATAGAGGAGGATTTCCAACCAATGATCATGTGTTCAGTCACCACGTTTATGTTCCCTATATACTTGGAGGTGAAAAAAATTATATTTCATCGATCATATTATTTCATTTGGAATTCATCCTTGGGAGATTTTCTAACATGGCCATTATAGGAGAATATTTTCAGGCAATGGTTCATGGGCGTTCAGGTAGTCCAGGTTTCGACTAGTGGGGAGTCGTCTGTGTTGGATCGTTTCTCATCCTTCTGGAATAGGTGGATCCTAATAACCTATAGGGGGATTCCTATTTTATTTTTATGTTTATGTGGTACATGGTTACTACCAGGATTAGTGTCTTACAGCTCATGGATTCTATTTTTAGATAGGAATTTAGGTCCCTTTTCAGTAGCAAAAACAGTTGCCTCTAAGGCAATTTCAAGGGCAGGGTATGTTGATTCTTATTCAGTGGTTGAGATTAAATGGTTTTGGTAGAGTAATATTTGTCATGGTCCATATCCATAGGGACATAGGATAGGGAATAGTAGTTATGGAAGACAGAAATTGGTTAGGGGAGATGAGCATGGTCAGAAGGACACATTATAGTTGGCAGCACCAACAGAGCTAGGAGTTGTCAAAGTTATGATTATTCTGACATCGAATATTGTCTATGCTTTGTTTTATTCAGGTTATTTGAACTCATTTTTTATTCCTAATTTGTTCCATCTTTTGGGAATGGTTTTGGATATTCTTTTGGTTACCCTGATGTTATCTGTTTTGGATGGAGGTCAAGATACTTTGCTTGATGTGTTCCAGGGGTCTATACTAGTGATGGGGAAACACCAATAAGTGGAAGATTTATTCTTACTACAAATAAAATTGTATTATGTTATAATTGGAATGGGTTAGTTTTATTCTTTGTACAGAATCATCATTGTTTTCTAGAGTATAGTTTTTTTCAATTTGAAGGGATAGAGAGTGGTGTTCATTGGCGATAGAGGTTATCGGATGGGTGGTAGTAAAGTGGGGCCTATATTGTCTTAGTTAGTATATATTTAAGTGAAAACATAGGAAATATATTTTCCTATAGTTATGGAGGAGTTATTTTATATTTTTATAGATTATTTTATGACCCTAAACCCTTAACATGATGTCTATTTTAGGATAGATTTACAACTAGGCATGTCTGTGATTTTAATGGCTTCCTATCGGATGGCACCTTTAGAGTTACATGAGTTGAGGTTTTAATTGGAAGATTATATATAGAGTGGATTCATCCGACCTATTGTATCTCCTTGGGGTTCCCTAATGTTTTTCTCTAAGATTTTATTTGGTATTATGAGGCTATATATAGAATACGGTAGGTTGAATCATGTGGTGGTCAGGAACCACTACCCTCTTTCAAGGATCGATGGTTTTTTTATCAGCTGAGAGAGGATAGTTGGTTTTCTAAGATCAATCTTTGGTCTGTATATCGCCGGTTGAGGCTAAAGAAAGATGATATCTAGAATACTTCCTTTAGGTGAAGGTATGGGCACTTTTAGTTTTTGTTTATGTAGTTCAGTTTCATGAATGCACCATGTTTGTTCATGGGACTCATGAACTTCATCTTAACTGAGTTCCTAAACCATTTTTCATCATTTTCATCCACAATATCTTGATCTAATCAAAGTAATATGGGGATAATGATGAGAATCTCAGAGCTGTTTAATAGGTACTTACACACCACCAGCTCTATGGGTAGTGATCCGGGTGTGATTTTTGGATGTGAGAGGTGAATTTCGATGGACATGTGGTGTCTTGGAAGGATGTGGTTGTGGACCCATAAAAGAACAATATAGTTGTTTCTTGGGAAGAAACCAAGAATGTGGTAGATTTTCAAAGTTTCCTAGGTCTCATAGACTATTATCATAGGATTTTCCTTTATTTATTTTGAGTTATAGACCTACTAATGATAAGTATGGACCAAGTGATCATGTGAATTGATCAGTTTCAGTATTCATTCGATTACCTGAAGGTGAAGATGGTCAATTCTCTAGTTCTATGATTTACCAAGGTGGGCATGATGTTGGAGTTTTTCTATTACGCATCTCACCTAGGCTTGGGATTCATATTGATGTAGTAGATAGTTATAATATTTTATGGTTCTAGGTAGATACATTTCCATGATTATAAATATGCCACCCATGATATAGAGTTGGTGGAAGTTTTGTTTTCACTAAAAGTGTGATGATATTTCCTCATCTGTGAGTGCTTTATGGTTTTCACAAACCAAAAGATCCAAAATTATGTTTTCTCTCAATGGGATTTAAATTTTCACTAGTATGGGTGGATAGAGTTTCTTCAAGATTACAATTTCAAGATCACTTACACCCAGGTAAAGTTGAATGTGGTTGTCGATGTGTTGAATCGGTAGTCCTGAGGGGATATTGATTATGAGTTTGTGGATGTTTTGAAAGAGATAAAAGATATTTCAATGATGTATCTTGATTTTATAGAGATAATTTTTCAAGGTTGTATTTATCATATTGATGTAGATTCATCCTTAATGAATCAATAGAGGGAATCTCTATAGGTAGAGTTAGTGGAAGAGGTGATGTGAGACCATGTTGTCTATGGTGATTACCATGAGGTATGGTCAAAGGGTGGACAGAACTGGATATTATTTCAAAGAAGTTTTTTTGTTCTAGTGGAAGGTATTCCTTCATGAGTTTCATAGATCACCTTTAGTGGTGTATTCTGGTGTGACAAAGGTATATCATGGATTAAGGAGATAACATTGGTGGTTAGGGATGAAATGTTCAGTGGAAGGGTCTGTGGAAAGGTTTTTGGTTTTCCAGTAGTTAAATGTATAGAAATAGGTTCCTAGAGATTTTTTTCATCCATTTTATGTTTTCAAGTGGAGATGGAAGGAAATATAAATGGATTTAATCATCAAGTTTCCCAATATTAGTGAGGTTTTGATGTTGTTTGGGTGACAGTGGACTAACTGATAAAGTTGTCACATTTTATGTAGGTCCATGAATCAACTATCAGAGATTTTTTGGAGATATGTTATATTGATAATTTGGTTAGGATTCATGGGGTATTGAGGAACATCATATATGATCATAATCCTCATTTTACCTCAAGATTATATAGGGTATTTCATCATTATTTTGGCTCCTAGTTGAGCCTTACCACTATTTTCCACCCTTAGATGGATGGTAAGAATAAGTGGACCATTAAGACACTGAATTACATGTTTTGAGCTTGTTTCTTGGACTTTTTTGGATCATAGTTAAGGTACTTGACTCTGGTTGAGTTTTCTTACAATAACAGATATCACTTGTCCATTGGTATGGATCTGTTTTATGTGTTTTACTGATGCCCACGTTGTACTTCATTATGCTAGATAAATGTTGGGGAGTCGTGATTTCTTGGTCTTGATGTGGTGCAGAGAATCACTAGGAAGATCTAGTTGGTTCGAGAGAGGATGAGGTTATTTAATGAATATCATAGGGTCTATGATTGTCATAGGCAAAGGCACCTAGAATTCAAGGTTAGAGACCATGTGTTATTGAGAGCCTCCTATCAATGTGGGTACTAGAGGTTTGGAAGGGGTAAGAATTCTCCCCAGTTTTTGGGGACTTTTGATGTGTCAGAGCATATTGGTGTGGTAGTGTGTCAGTTGGAACTTCCATCATAGTTAAATAGAATCCCTGACATCTTCAACATATCTCATCTTCTTTGGTATCTTCAAGATGACTCATGTGTCATTGATGGGGGATATTTGGATATCAAATATGACATGCCATTCGAGGAGTGGCCAGAAGAGATTTAGGATCTTTGATAGAAGGTGTTTCATGAATGAACCATACCCTTGGTTCATGTGTTGTGGAGGCATGGTAACCTAGATGAGATTACTTTGGAGTGATAGGTGCAGATGTGTTCCTGGTACCTAGAGTTGTTTTAAGATTTCTTTTTTCTTCTTTTTATTTATTGATGTAATCTTTGGAAACTATTATTTTATGAGTTTTGAATTTACTTGATGTTTTGATGTTTGATAATTCTTATAACATGTGAGGAGGGGGAAACCTAATTCCTAATTAATATGTGTTATACTATTTCACATTTAAATCTATTCAAACAAGTTAGTTCCTCCCAAATTTTATAATATCTTAATGTGGTAAATGGAATTCCTTGACTTGTCTTCTTGGATTAGTGTTTTGTTTTGGTTTTGGTAGTTATTGTATTAGGTTATATAGAGTTTGATATTGTTTTTTATCTGGTTTTGAGGAAATATGGTAGCTTGTATCTAATATCAGATGATGTGGTGTTTTTCTCGGTGAGAGGTGTTTATGTGAGGGGTGTTTTGTGGGAATTTTGGTTTATAATTTTTGGTTGGTGGTAGTTTTTGAGGTGTAATGAGAACCATGAGAGGTATCTCATGGGGTGGTTTAGCATATTTGTCTTATTGGGGCCCTCTCTTTTCTTTTGGTTTTGGTTTTTATTCTCTAAGATAAGAATCATTTGATAGGTATCTGATGTAACAACCCATGCCTTCCTTGTCTGTTACTTTTCCATGTTTGGGTGTTGGAGGTGTTTCAAAGGAGGCTCCATGATAATTATATGAAGCTTGAGATTCATCTGTGTATAAGTGGGAATTCACGATGTAAAAGTAGTATTGACATTATGGATTTTAGTTTTATAACCTTTTTGGTTTGTGGTTTATGGATTTTTTTTAGTGGAGGTGTATTCTAGGAAATAAATTCACATCATAAAAGGTAAGTTTATGATGTAAGTTTATTTAGAATAAAGTGCCATGTTTTTTAGAATAAACCAAAGAAAAGAATAATTCGTGGATTAAATGGTTTTTAAATCTTGTGATTTGTGAATCTCATGGAATTCACGATGTAAATATGGAATTTACACCATGAATAAGGAAACTTACGGATAGTATAAAAGTTTTATTCATCTTTATTTTATCTCATAAACCTTAACTTATCTCATTTTTTGGTAAAACCCTATATTATTTTAGGAGGCTTTCCATCCCATCTTCTCTCACCTTGATCCTTGGGTTCTGGTGGTTGAGTTTTAGTGGTCGTAAGTGATTTCTCTCCCTTTTTATTCCTAGTTTCTCTCACATTCTTATTTTGAGGATATTTTGAATTATTTTTTCATTGATTTGGGGTTTGTATGGTTTATGGTTATAATGATCTCTTGGTATTATCCAAGAGATCCATGGTTTCGTAGTGTTGTTGTTTTTGGGTTGGTTCTTCTTTAGCCTGTGGGGCGTAGTAAGATTGGAAATCTTCTACATGGTAGAGGATCCCCATTCTATCGCTTTATACATGATATGTGTGGGAATTTCATGGTTTTGTTTCTATTTGGTTGAATAGTAAGTGTCAGTATAAAATAGATAATAAATTTTCATGAATTGAAATTTATGGGGATGGAGAGAAATCACATGTTTTATCTGCTTTGATATTTTTGTTGATGTGTTTATCTCAAATTTTCCCTTACTGAAAATAATGGTTATTGGGATCCCTATTTGTGCAATAGTTGATGTATTTTGATGACCCTTTTCATGCTTATGTTTGATCACACCCTTAATAAAAGGATAAAATAGTATATTTGGATAATGAATTGGTTTCCCGTGGAAATTTGGTTTGTGTGATAATACCAATACTAAATAAATAAGTAATGTGATTAAATAAGTTGATTAAATTATGGAATCCATGATGTGTTTTTGTTGTTTTTGGTTTCTTTGTGTGTTTCCTTGTTTATTGTGGGCTATTTTACAGTAATGGTGGTGGCCATCTGGGCTATTAGTGGGATGCGATGTAGTATGTGTTGGTTAGTTGGAATGGATGTTATATGGGAATTAATCGGTAGTGGTGCACAATGGTTGTGGTGTGTGATGATTTTGGTACATGATGGTTGTGTTGAGATGGTTTTTTGTAGTTTTGTGGCAACTATAGTTGATGTAGTGTTGTATAAATGGCTGATGTGAGTTGGGATAGTTGTGGTGTGGTGTGGTTGTGTTAGTTTACCGGTTAGCAGTGGAATAAATGATGATACTAAATTAAATGAATAAATTAATATGTTGATAAATGAATAAGAATGGTTTGTTTAAGTGTGAAATAAATGTCTTAATAAATGACAAATTATGGAAACTCGTTAAATATTTAAATGGTGAAACTAGTAGTAGAAATTTAGAATATGTGGCTTGTGTGGTGGTTATGTGGTGGGATAAATATAGTGGTGGCAGCATTTGTGATGGTTGTCATGTGGTGTGGTTATGGATTTGTGTTATACACTAGTGTGGTTGTTGAAAACCCATAGGTTGGGTGTTGTGTTTATCCTAGATATCATGTATTTTATATTGTTTCTATATGCACCCCACTTAAGTTGGATAATCATTCAATGCCCAGAATTTTGGGTTTTGGTTGTTTTTTTAAACATCTAGTATAGTTGTGATATGGATGGATAGCAACCCCATCTTACCTGCTCTTCCTTCTGTAGTGATGGATCAAGTGTATTTAGGTGAGATGTGTTGTGATTGACCAATAATTTTTGGGAAAGATGTGATGTGATGAGGAAATAATGTGATGTGATATGTGGTGTCATCATGCATGGTAGGAGGAAGGAATGAGGCTTATGTTATTCGCATTCATGATACCCTACTACCCTAGATATGTGATGAGGTGTGGTGTAATGTCCTAGGTGTCTATAGAAAAGATGTTGTGAGATGGACCATGTGTCTTTAGGTGAGATGTGATGTGATATGGTTTTGATGTGATATTAATAGAAGGGGTAGGAGAACAGGACGTTCTATGTTGGGGCGTGAGAGTGGAAAATTAGTAGGGAAGCGATGGCAAGGAACCTTTTTTATTTTTTATGATACTATATTGCTCTATTGAATGTGTGATTTAGTGAGAGATCCATGGTGAGGCTAGGTTTTGTTAGTTAAACAGTTTAGGTGCTTGTTTGTTTTGTTGTTTATTCACTGGAACATTAGTATTCTCATTTCACATGTGCACTTGAGACCTTGGGTATAATCCAAATGAGTATACTTGTATATTCACCCTACATATATAAAATGTTTTTATGGTTTTTAGAATGGATTTGGGGAAATATATGGACATTATTAGCTTGGGTTGGAGTTGATTTGGGTCACTTCTATTGGAATTTTCTTTTGGTGATTTACTTGGATACTTTCATATATATCCATTGGCATTGATCATGGATTGTGGTGTAGTTTTAGGTTTATTTTCATATTATCTATTGAAGTTTCTTGATGGGTTTTTATATTATCTCTGATAATTTTTTATTATTAGAGGGTAATTTGTTCCATTTTTTAGATTTGTGTACCCTTGGTTTTGTCACCAACCCAAGGCCTACTCAAGGTGGGACTCATAAGTCATTATCCATCTTCCTTCATTTCCAGTCCAAGAGGGGTATATTTGTAGGTAGGTGGTTTTGATATAGAGTGTGTTGGTATTAACTCAATCTTGACCTGGGGTACAATAAAGAGGTCTAAATGCACACTTGTATACAAACTACCATGGGATATGCTTTTGTTTATATCATATTCTTTATAAACCATTTTGAAGGATTGAATTCCTTGTTACATTAAAGGATTAGGTTAATAAGTATGAGAAAACCCAACCCAAAGCTTAACTAAAAATTATATAGGTTGAACTAAAATAATTATAGACTAAAAAATTGGTGTTATATAATTATACATTTTAAAATTGATTTCTATTTATGATTATGATGACTCCCTCATATTGCTAACTTTTTCACTCATTTCAAACCTTTTTGTTTTAATATTGTCTAAAATTGGAACTAACCATGGTTTTGAGGGATAATACGTAGATTACCTTAGTAAAAAAACCATTAGAATGAGAGTTGGAATGAAAAACATTGTATTTATTACTAACTAGCTAGTGTGAAGGGTGATTTACAGTTTGAACATAGTCAAAGTTCCAAACTCACAAAATAAAAGAAGGATGGAGTTTCATAAAATATCAAGTGATAAAGATGATGAAAGAAAAAATGTTCAATTTTCTATATGTCAAAAATCTGGGAATAAATACCAAGGGGTTTTTCAAATGGGGGTTAAAATATTATTTACTTGTGGAGTAGGTTTCCATCAAGCATCAAACTTTCATGGGAAAATAAAGAGGTTGGTTATCATTATGGGAGTGGAAAATGTTCATCCAAAAGCACCACTAACTATCCAATGTCTTAAGTGTGGTAAAATTGTATATTATTCAAGTTAGGTTCATAATACTAAGGACGATAAGGATTATAGGAATGAACAACTAACACAACCAATGGAATAGGGTGGAGTATCTTAAATGACTACCATTGACAAGGATTATGATAACTAAATCCTCAACTTTAGAATTGTGGATATGGGATCTTTATTATAGCTACTCTAAGTTTACTAGATTTTTTTATAAGTGTGCTGTCCTGGTGTACTGTTATCAAATAAAATATAGAGTTTTATGGTTTTTGAATTCCAAAATTTTAGCTAATAGGAATATAAATATTAATATGGTTCCTTTTTATGGATTTGACATAATTATGGAAATGATTTAACTATTTCAATATAGACTCCAAATCCAGTGATTATTATTGGATTATCCTTAACATCTTCACTCTTAAAAATGGATAGAGGTATAAATAAAAACAATAAATCATTGTGGAGAGATCTTAACTTTGCTCTAACAACCTACGACTGCAAAGAATAATTTTCATCATCATCCATCAATGTACCATCGATGTGTGTTGGATTCAATGTTTCCACAAAAGATAAAATCACCATGCTAATGGGGAATATAGAATAAAATGCCCCTATATAGACACTTGTACTATAGGACACAGTGGTTAGGAAAAAAAGTATCCCTTCTAGTGACCTTAGTGTTGGGAGAATCTTAAGAATCAGGTTTGATTCCCCAAATCACTTCATCCCTTGCAGCATGTGTGAGAAATAGTTTGGGACTTGGATTGCCCTGTTTGGGAACATGAAGGGCCACCCATAATTGAAATAATGATGCATCCATCCCCCCCCCCCCCACAAACACAAAAACTTTTAGCTAAGATGGTTTCACATATTAGGAAACACATTGACTAGTGAAGTAAGTAGGTTAGGATATGGGTGGTTATATGTTAAAGTCAGTGAAGTGGGAAAGGGATAATAAGAAGAGGGTTCAGGTCAGTGTAGTTATATTTTCTACTATGGAAAGGGATATGAGGATTTTTAATGTGGATCTCAATGAGACTTATAAGAAGGAGGGTCATTCTTCATTGAGTTCATCATTTGAACTCAAATTTGTTTACGGCACCGACAAGTTGAAGAACCATAAGGGACAAGAGATATGTGTGTGTGGTGTAGATAGTATAAAAATAGGGAATCACATTTCATGAATTAAACTAATTTATGATAATATTTCATTTTAGGTATGAACTTTGAACTCAAAGAAAATTAAAATAAGTATTAACACCAAACCATGAAAGGTATTTAACTCTAATGGTTTGGAAGAAACATAATATTGGGATTATGATTATTATAACTAAATATATGTGATAAATACTTAATTATAAAATTAAATCTTGAGTGATATTTTAGATACTCTTATCTAACATTTTTAGTAAATAATAATTAAAAAATTTGAGGACATAATTTAGTTAGGTTTGGGTGATGTAATGCCCTAAGTTATAGGTTCAATTATTATTGTTATTATTATAATTATTATCTATAATTTTAAAGAACATTTCTCTATTATTTCAAAAGGATTGAAATATGATTATAAAATATTCTCTATAAAATATGAACCAAACTAAATACACTTTATTCATTTATAAGTGGTACATTACAAAAAAATCATATAAAACTAAGTACTACACATCATGGATTATTACTCACCATGGATGAAGTGCATCTATTAAAAGTGAATAAATCAATAGGGGAAATATATAGAAAAGAATAAAATATTCACAACTAGAAATATTATATATAATCTTCAACCTTGAGGATCACCAATATCTAAACAAAACCTATATTGAGGAAGACCACCCTAAAAGGAGAAAACATTGTGCAAAATCTATAATATGAAATAAGAATTGTGCCTTGTGAAGTGAGAGTGGAATGAATGAATGATTTAGTAAATATATATATTGGAATGAAATATAGTCATTATAAATATGGTCAGTGAAAATATGGTCATTATTTATATATCTAGTAGGTATACTGAAGTTATGTACTATTAAGTAGTAACTTTAAAATAATATTACTCACAATAAAATAAAAATATAATATTAAATATATATATATTCTATATATATATTATAATTATAATTATTAATATATGATATGATGTATATATAAAATTCAAATAAATATTTCAACATCAATTAAGTAGTAAAATTAAATTCTAGAATATAAATAATTAACTTTAATGGTATTTTTTTTAATCTTATTTTGTATAACAAGTAATATTTCTTTTTTTCAAAGAACCATTTTGTTAATTGGGTAATTTTTTATCCTAATATATTAAACTAAAAAAATTTAAAATATTATTATATATTAACTAAAATATTAATATCTTTTAATTTATAAATTTATATGAAATGATATTAGGAATACTTAATGTCTAAAATTTTCATTTTTCAATAAAAGTTGTTTTTCTTTATATTTTGTATTTTTTTAGAAAAATTATAAATTTTAGAATATTAATTAGATAAATATAACTAAATTTTTTTATGTATAATTTCAAAATTATCTTAGAATGAATTTTTTTTATTTTTCTAAAAATGTTGATTTTTATGTAGGTAATACAAAATATTTTTTCTACAAATTACATGAGTTTTTTTATGTTATTAGTATATAATTATGAATTTTAAATTTTTGAAACATTATTATATGACCAAATATGTATTTTATAAGTGAATTTATAATTTTTTAAAAAAATATAAACCTGTATTTGATATTTTAGAATTTAATTTAAATTTTTCAAAAAGAATTATTTTTAATATATTATACATTTAGTATTTTATAATTAATTATGATCACTTTTAAAAATTGAATAAAATAAAATATATATGTATAATTTTAAAAATTAACTCCAAATTATATATTAATTTCTATTTTATTTTGGTCATAGAGGATGAATTACCTAGGTAAAAACTAGTTACCGTGGTGAAAACCAAAATTGTAAAAATGAGTAATCTAACATGTAAAGGGTTTAATATGTTAAAAACAAGTTTTAATTGTGTTTTTGAGATGTGGATAAAACAAATATATTATTCTGTCTATTATTTCTAGATTTTAGTACCATTTTTCTTGTAATTAACTTTCTATTATTGAGAATTTTTGGGTTTTTACAATAATGTCACTCCTCACTTATAAAAGGGGTTATCCTATCATCACTCTTGATCAAACTAAAACCCCATTAGTTTGGAAAAAAATATATATATAAACCTATCCCCAGCACTTATATACACCTTAATTAGTTGATTTTATTTTAAAATACGATTCCTCAAAGGTTTAACCCCTTCACAAAGGAGAGAACCCAAGTTGTGAGGTATAGATTTCTAACTGATTCTTATGCTTTTCTTCTTCCTTATGTGCATTTATTCTTTATGAAATTTATCTTCACCATATAAAAATGAAAACATTATAATAATTAATTTAAATTTATTATATTTAGAATTATGGTGCAATCTTTAACTTCCCTTCCCCTTTTCCCTAAGAAAAGAAAAAATGATATGTGTGTGTGTGCGGACTATCGCCTCCCCAAAAAGTATTGGTTTGTTTTCCTTAACCACCATACATGAATAGTCATAATATTAAATTTAATAATTAATTATTATATTTATAACATAATTTATATTCTTAAATGGTAAAACATATTATTTATTTCTCAAATTCTATGGAAAACAAAATTGTTAACCATGTGTATGTCTAGACTACCGCCTTCATGATTGATTCCTATTTTTCTTTCATCACTACCTTACATAGATGGTAATGAGAATGGGTTTAATGGATAAATATAATTTTTATGATATCATTAAGTTTATATGATGATAAATTTGATATCCTATTAACGATATGATCATCCACTACTAGAAAAACGGGGAAGGGAAGCGCTACCCCTTTTATCACCGCTTCTTTTAGTAGCGCTGATAAATGGTGGATTTATCAGCACTGCCAAAAATTTATATTTCAAAAAAATCATAATAAATAAATTATTTTTATATAAGTATATTTATTCGTATATAAATATAATATATATTTTTTAAATATGTTTTAGATATGTATAAATAGACTATTACATTTAATATATTAGAAATTTAGTGAAAATGGATTTAAAATATTTTAAAAAATTATTATTAATTAATAATTTTCTAATTATTATCAATTAAAAATCATTTAATAACAATTTGAAGACACAAAAAATCAAAACAATTAATAAAATATCAAAAATAAGTTGAAAATGTAACTTAAACTTCAAATGGCCATAACTTTTGATCCAAGTGTCAATTTGAGCTCTACAGCATATCAAATCGAAGCCTGCGACGAGATCTACGTGATTATGATTGAAGAAAATCCCCTATCACATTTTTCGATGCCAAAAATTCCCAAAAGGCCTCCAAAACTGATTTTTTAGTCGGGATACCCTGATTTTTTAACATTCAAACTGGTATAACTTCTGATCCAGATGTCTGTTAATCCTGTACCACATATCATATTGAATATTGTTTCATTTTCTTCGATTTGACTAGTTTTTGAGTTGAAATGGGATTATTGATTATAAGTTATGGTCTTTTTAACATTCTATGGCTTTTACACACACACACACACACATATATATATAAATATATATATTCGTAAATATATATGTGTGTGTGTGTGTGTATGTGTGTTGTATATATATATGTATGGATTTATTTATTTATTTATAAACACACATAAAAACCATATTTTTTCATAAATATATTTAAAACTAATCTTATAATTATAAATTAATATACAAATAAATATACGTATAAAAAATTATAACTTAAAATATATATATATAAATATATTAATATACGAATGAATATATATATACTAATATATGAATAAATATATTTATATTAATATGAATATATATCAATATATGAATAAATATAACTATATATATATATATCATTAAATAGAGAACAAAGTGAAATGGCTTAGTGGTAAAGGTGTTGTCGCGAAAGGGGGGAGGTCTCGGGTTCGAGTTCGAGTGGAAGAGAAGGGGGTGCGCGCGTGTGAGGATGTGCGGGAAGGGCAGCTCATGGGAGACCTCCTAGCACTGATAAAGAGGGGTTCAGGCGCTGATAAAAGATCTCCCAGCATTATTTAATTCTTTTTTATTTTTTTATTTTTTTATTTTTTTTATCATTATCAGTGCTTTTTAAAAGTGCTCATAAAGGTCCCTTTTATCAGCGCTAAAAAAAGCACTAATAAAGGGGTCTTTTATGAGCGCTTTTTTTAGCACTGATAAAAGGGGCCTTTATGAGAGATTTTCGGAGTGCGGATAAAAGGTACCCCTCTATATTAGCGCTGATCTTTACAGCACTTTTTTAGCACTATTAAAGAAAATTTTGAGCGCTGATATAGGTTGTTTTTGTAGTAGTGATCAAATTATTATCATTAATTATATCATTTAAAACAAACGTACTAAGAGGAAAATATTTAATTCAAGTTATGTAATATTTTAATATATGTTAGTTATTATTATAATTAATTTATAATTATTATATATCACATTAATAAACACTAAATTATATCATTATTATACCATTTTAATGATATTGTAACAAAATCACCTCAGAATTATCCATTAAGCATGGTATATTCTTGTTTGGGTTGATTTGACCACCTATTTGAACATTGATATGAAATCTTATCATGGGTGATTATGAAAACTTAATTACCTTTAAAATATTATATAATTATGTAAATTATTATTATTATTATGGAAAATGTAAATCAATATTTAACTCATTAATTAAGAAAACACCCTTCATAGGTTAAAAATCACCAAAAAATGTTTGTGGTCGACTTCATCTTCTTGGGTAAAGATTAAAATAATCATGAAAGGAAATTTAAACTTCATAAATAATTATAATTCATAAATTATAGTAACTTTAATTTAATTTTATTGATAAACTTTGGGATAATAATGAATAACAACACCATGTTTATAAAACTAGTTAAAAACGATCAAGATTACCCACACTCAACATCAAAAACAATAATTAAATAATATAAATGTAAATAATAATTATAAATGAAGTTTATAATAGTTTAGGTACATGAAAAAGGTTCTGAAATACTTTATTAATATATTTATGTTTTTTATACAGGGGCTTAGATTGCATTCAATAAAGCATTGAAACAAGGTAAGGGGTTCTTTGTCTCAAATTTAATTTCTTAAGACATATTAATTATTGTGTTCCAATATAAATGTAACATGGTGTGATTACTTCCAAATTAATTTATTTTATGATATTTTTGGGTTTTTAAGTTCTATATAATTTAATTTCTTCAAATTTTCATCTATTCAAAATATACCAAACTTGAAATTGGTTATGATCAAAATGTTACTAAAACCATAAGAGTTTCATTTCAAATTTTATTTTCAAATTGATATTTTTTTGAAAGATTATCCATCTAGGGAATTTTTATTCATTATAAAATTTCTCATCATTCCCATTTATATTCATGATTTTTTATATGTTCCCTCTATATTTCATTTCTCTTTAACTCATATTTTACCAAGGGTTTTTATTATAAGTAAAACCAGCCTCTTCTCTTATTTTTGGTCAGAAACCACCATTTTTTCATTTACTAATTCATTAAATGATTTTGAAAATGTCCTTATATATACCTCAATAATTTATTTCGGTAATTTTATACTACTTTATATTCTTAAAAAGTTATAAATAAATTTTTAATGTTTTTTATAGTTTATTTTCATTAAAGTGTAAAAAGATATATTTTTAACGTTTTCCATATGAAAACCATTTTCTATTATATGTGTCACTTTCTATGATAATATCTTTATAAAATTTAATGGTTTTATAAAATAGAATATTATTATCCTTTATTCTTAATATAATGTTTTCAAAATATTTACTATGTTTTTTATTTCAAAAGTGATTTTTCCTAATGATCCCAAAAATGGTTTTTATCTAAATTTATATCATTTGATATAAATTATTCCTGATCAAGGCTATTCTTCTAATGTAACCATGAAACTTATTTCTCTAGATAACATATTTAATGTCCTTATATTTTAAGGTATTGATATATCATTACATTTGTCTTTCCAAATCATCCATTATGTATTATCTTAACTTTTCAGCCAATGAATTTCCTTTATAAATACCCTATTTTGATTTATTTTATTGAAGGGATTTCACCTAAATACCATACATCAATTTATTTGGGTAAATTATTAACCTGATATTATAACCTTTATCTATACTGTGTAAATATCATATGCATCATTATCTTTATTGAATATTATTTATCTAGAAAGTCACTTGATTTCATTGGATGCCCATTTATTTTTTATGGGTTTATCATGTTATTATTATTGATGGAATTATTAATTATTTCCTTGTGTGAATCTATATGAAAACCATTTTCTTTCCATGGGATCTTTAAGATATATTGAATGAAACCCATTTTCATTCTATTGGTACTCTATGCTATAAAAGTGAACAATTTTCATTTGGAAAGTTTTATAAAACCCACTTTATTTCTTTTGTATCTTTATGATGTGATATGTGATTGATTTTGAGTATCACATTTATGTATAAAGGATGATGGGTGGGGTCCTATATCACCCTCAAATTAATTGGTTTAAATTTTATATATCATTAGATAATTATTCACAAGTTTATTTTATTTTATTATAATAATAGGTACCAATGGTGTAGTTCAAGAATATAATGTTCCCTATACTATTATTTGTGTCAAAGTTAAAATATGATTCACAGTTTTATGTTTATTCTCATGACTATGTTAATCTCTCATGGATCATGTTTATTGACTCAGGTTTTGACACTATTTTAATTCCTGTATTATGTTTTGAAAATCCAGATTCCATGTTTTATGATCTATACTTTGTTGGGTATGAATTTTATTGTATATATTGATCATACCCATATATTCATCTTATGTTCACTTACGTTATTCAATTGTTATCACTTATTTTTATCCTTACTGAGAATTTGAGCTCAACTATTTCATATGTTTGGAATCCCCTAGATTATGAGGATAAGTATAACTTATGATAAGTCTAAAAGGAGTCTAGTGTAGCTAAATTATAGAGAAATTTTACAAGTACTATAAAATAAGGTGTTTATGAAGTTATTATCTAAGAAACTAATCCTTTTAGTTCTTATATTGTGTGATTTTTATGAAATTTTTTATTTAAATCCTGATTTTATTATACTATTTATGTTATGTTTATCTTGGGTTGCTATAGACCTACTTTGAATCTTTAGGTATGGATTGATCACTATTTCTAGTGTTAAAAGGTAATGATTGGATTTTGTCATGGTGTTAAAGTGGGTATGGTCAGGGTCAATATGTCCTAATTAACACCTGATATCCTAATGGGTGTGTGCATATCATCGAGTTTCATAGAGGACTAGTTAGATTATGAGGAAACAGTTATCATGTTTACTTATTTTATGTATTTTCCTCATTCATACACGTGCATATGAAGATATATGTTAGGGGTGTTTAGTGAGACCCTGCTGATTTACATGCTCACATGCTACATGGGTATCCTAGTGTGCATTTAGAACTTTCTTATGTATTTCATTTCAAAGCATGGGACATTTTATAAGTTTATGTAGGATAGTTTTAGGGTGTTTGTAGATTGTGAGGATTCCTAGTGATAGAAGTTTAACCAATTTATTCATGTTTTATTTTTTGGTATTTGGGATCTAGCCAATGGGTGATCAGTATATGTTATGTATGACAGTATCGTATATGTAATTGGTTGTTTATTTATTTTTTAGGATATGATGTTTTTGTTATAGATATTTGGTTACATCCACTATTTTTTCACTCTGATTCAAGGGCATATTCTCATCATTATATGGATTAATCCATCACCTCTAGCCGAAAGCCTCTGGTGTATGGGGAGGAGCACTTAAGGATATGTAGAAACCTTATTTTGGTCACTTTTGAGTTCCCCTGGGTCAGATAATTACAATTTATATATCAACATTTATCCAAATTCTTCTCACATACAAGTTACTCTATGGTATTCTATCATACAAACATATTCTTTCATCATATCACCTGTGGGTTGATTTATAGCTCCACTTTGTATTTTTTTTCTACTAATTACCATGTTTTTCTTTACTTTCCAGTGAACAACCTGTTGGTTAACATTGATTATAAACCTCTTCCTTATTGACATCCCTTCATCATTTCTAAAAAATCCACCATTAATTTACAAAAAATACAACATAAAACTTTTGGTTGTAATAATTATGAATTTATAATTAACGATCATAATCAAAGAGAATAACCTAAAAACATGTAATTGCTAATAAAGTTGTAAAATTTTTCTTTAATGATCTTCGTTAAACACTTATATAATCATGCAAACTCTTTTTCTATGAAATTGAGTGAAACCATGATACATGGAATCTATAAATCCTAGGTCAATTGACTCTTTTATACTTGATTCCCCTAGTAAACTGACTATAATAGATAAACACATCACATATAATTCATTTGATATGATTATTACATCACATGTCACTAACCTAAGAATTACCACACATTTTCTATGTTTTATTAAATTGAGGGTTTAAATGTTATATCTTTTTATAGGAGTGGAAATATCTTATTGGTTCAGAAAATCCCTTAAGATGTTTAACACCATAAAATAATATAATGATATTTCAGTGGTGGTGTAAAGGATAATTCAATTTTATTAAATGGGATATTAAAGATACCTTGGTTCATCTATTAAATAATAACTTTAAATAATCTTAAGGAAATAATATGGTTCTTATGTAGGTTTATACTTGATTTTATGTCCTTTTCTTTATTATATTTTTTCAATGTGTAAAGATAGATTTTAGAGGATTTTATAAGCTTTGTTTATGTGTATATGAATTTGAATGTAAGTGTATGGGAATTTTAGATCTCATAGGAGTATAAAATAATGAATTTTGATAATTTATTTATTGTATATTGGAACTAAATTTTCAATGATTTGGCACTGAAACTCTGGTTTTAAAGAAGTTTTTATTCACAAAAACAAGGGATCCACTATAATTTTACTATTTAGCATCAAAATATTGATAGTATAAATAGTAGGGTGATTTTCCTATAATTATGCTTAACATGATTTCAGTACTTCAAAATGGACTAGTAGTTCATATTTGATAGGACACACATTTTTATAGCATGTTTTTGGAATAATACCATAAATTTTTTTTATAATCTAAAAATCATGTTTATTGTTTGTTTAATAATTTTATCTAATGTAAAGGATGATTTTAGAATAAATAGATGTCATTTGTAATGGTTTTGTACTTGAAAATTGTTTGGAGATTATATTGTCTCAATCAACTATGTAAAAAAAATAAAGTTTCTATGAAGGACACCATGTTCTTGTTGTCCCACATAAAGTTGGAAATAAGGGGACGAATCTCCCTTTTAAAAATTGAAGCAAAATAACAAGGTAAAATAAAAACTAAATGTTATTGGTATGATAAAGAAATAATTTTGATGCGTATTAAAATGTTATTTTCAATATTAATTGACCGAGTATGAACATAAGTAGTTCGGGAAAAAGATTAGTGTGAGACCATACGTATACTACCCTTGGGTTGTGAGGTTTGTGTTATTTCTCCATTGATATTTGAACTGATCAAGAAACCTATCCCTCAAGATTATGGTTGTATGTACACTCTTGAACTTCATTGGTATCCAAGGAACCTATCCCTCACTTTTTTGGTAGTGATCACCCATTATAGAAAGAGATGAGAATAATAGATGTTTTTTTGGATAAAACTCATTAAAAGGTTGCTCCCTAATCTCTCATATAGATTTATACAATTAATAATATATATAGAGATGTTATGGAAGAAAATATCCTATTAGATTGATGAAGATCACATGAGCCTCAACCTAGTTGGTGAGGACTCCTTAAGTGCATCCAGGAGACCCGAGATCAAATCCAGGCGGAGGCTAATTTCCGGTACTGTAGAAGTACTGTTGTAGTGTTTTAGTAGTACTGTAGTAGGTAATGTAGAAGGTACTATAGTAGGAAGTGTGAAGGAACTGTGTAGGTACTATAGTAGAAACTGTAGCAGGCATTGTTTGGCATTGTAACAGCCAGGAATATTCCCCTGTTTGGGACTTTGGGCCACCGATTTGGTCTATGAGTCCTTTAAGGTCTTCCGGACAGTCAAGCCTTCGGGTTAGTAATGCTTTTGTGCCACCTCAAGGCATTTTGGACACCTTAAGTGTAGATGCAAACCAAATAGCCTATAAGGGACAAGCTTTAGAAGGAGGAGGAGCAAGGAGCTTTTACCATAACAGAAGCTAAACAGAATGCAAGAATGAGAGGGTATGGAACCTGCCATTGGGACAAGCCTGTTCATGCATGGGAAATCCTATCCGAACAGCAATGCAAAGGTGGATATCTTATTTCACAATGAAGATACTGGGGAGGAGCAGTTACAAGAAGTTAGTCTGGGTTGTATGAAATGTTTGAAGCCTACGGGAAATGAATTCCTTTAAGGCCTACGGGCCATGTAATACTTTTGACTATGGTACTTGTAAGGGTTCCATGTCACCCCTTGAAAGGTGGATTATCAAAATCAATAAAAAACTAAGGCCTTTGGGCCATTGGAGGAGGATGATATTGATGAAGAAATGAATATTTCTCTAAAGATAACTTTGATACTTGAGGGAATCCACTATATCTTCATCATTGGTGTGCCAATGCTTTGATCAATTGAGCAGTATTTGTCCAAGCCTCCAAGGTCCTCTATTTATAGCCCCTAAAACACTAGTAATATTTTAGAATCCATAATACTCATTAACCATCTTTAAACATCAATAAGAGTTATGGGGTCTACTAAAAATTTAAGGTTTGACTTTCTATTTGAAGTCCAACAGTTAACCAATATGATCCCACCGAGTAGCTAGTGGTACACTATAAACTCAATGATTCTAACCATATGCCATTTTTTAGCCATTTTTATCCAATATATGTCTATTTTACCACCTATATATTCAATGGATCTTATTGCTTCCACCGGATGGTTGGTGGACCTCCACTAGGTAGCTGGTGGGTCTGATAAAGGAAACTTGCTTATGTCCACATGGAACCAGCTACCCAATTTTCTACACTAGAAACCCAATGCAGATTATAGTGTTATACCTTCAACTATGGCCTCCTAAAATTTCTTCCAAATACTTTTGTTATTCCTCTAACTTCATATTAAGATCTCAAAATACAATAAATAAAAGTTTAAATCCTTCAACAAGATCATCATGATACCTTTGAAATGTATTTAATATCTTAATTAAGTCCATAAAATTAATGAATAAAATTACAAAATGTGATACTAAAATTCACTCAAATAAAATCATTTGAAACACAAAATAGTGTTTTTTATCATAAAACAATAATTATAGATAGAGAGGTAAAATATTCTCCCAACTTTTTGTGATCAAAACACTTAACATTAAAATATATATCAAGTTTAAATCATGAGTAAAATATATAGAAATTTATTCAAGTTGTCAAATTATAAAATAGGTAAAATAAGATATTCAATATGATTAAGAAGTAAATAAATCAAACATTACCTATTTAAAATAAGAGAAAAAATCTTTCTCCCCCTTGTGAATAATTAAGCAAAATCACATATAACAAAAAAATTAAAAATGTATCCCCATTTTAATTTTAATAAATTTATACCCCTTTATTATTACCAAAAAAATCAAGGAAAGGAAAAAAAGTTAAAAGGAAAAAAATTTAAATAAAACCTCAATAGATATTTTAAAATATAATTTTAAAACTCAAAATAATGATTAAAAATATATCTTAGCATTCAAACTCCTACTTAATAGGTGAATTTCATAGAGATGGAGGGGGGAATTTTAAAATAAGTTTTAAGAGATATAGAAAAAAATGATTCACAAAATAGAAATAAAAAGTAAATAAAAGACAAATATAGTGTAAAAAAAGAATAATAAATTTGAGAGATAAAGGAAAGTGAAAGAAAGAATAAAATAGAATAAATAGAAAAAGATAAAAGAAAAATTGGTACAAACCATTTTCAAAACACTCATTTATTTAAAGAGTGGTTTTTCAAATATATAATAATTGATAAGGTTGAAATTTTTTATTTTTATGTGAAAACATACCTTAAAATCAGCCTCCAATTTTTATTTTGTTAAATGAAACTCAAAATTATTATTATATAGACAGGCATATATAGAATGTTTAGTCGTCATTAATCTTCCTATAAGAGATATATAACAAAAATATTTTTAAAATAATTAGATCATATATTTAATTTTTAATATATGTTTTGAAAACAAACTTATTAAAAATTATATTTTAATTCCAATCATTTTTAAAATATAAAATTATGTTTGAAATCGTATCTGATACACAATATTGGACACAAATAAACCATGATTATTTAAAATGGCTGTTATAAACAAGAAATTAAATTTTTGAGTATGAATGGAATTAAATAAATTAATATATATATATATATCCTATTAATCATAAATTAATTGATAAATTATTAGTAAATAATTACTCAATATTTTGTAATGTATTTTTTTTTCATCAAAATATTTTTTCTTCAAAAATAAATTTTATTTATTTTTATAAAATATTTTATAATTATTTTATAAAACATTTAAAAAAATTATTTCATAAAATTAAATTCATTTTTGACATAATAATATTAAAATTAAATTAGGTTCAAATTTTTTATTTTTCAGAAAATATTGATTTTTCAGTGAGTAGTAAAAAAATATCTATTTATTTGTAAAACTGTCGTTTATTTTGATAAATTATGTAATATAAAGGTACCATTTTTATTTTTATTTTGATATGAAATAAAAATAATTATTATTTAGTTATATTTAATCTAATTAATTACATTTACATCAACTTTATATCAGAATTTAGAATAAGTTTATTTTTAGGCTTAAAAACACATTTTCCTGAAAACTATTTTAAAATGCATAATGTTTCTACTTTATATTTAATTAAAATAACTCATAATGAGGGATGATTAAAATTATTTTTTTAGATTATATATCTATATTTACAAATTTAAATTCATATAATGAGAATTAGTAGTTATACAATCAAAGTATAATCAAATTTTCCTTGAAAAATGCATTTTTTGGAAAACTGTTTCCCGTCGCACTTGTTAGATTTATTTTAAATTAAATTATCATACCAATGTGAATTTATTTTTATAAAATGTATTATATAATCTTAATATTCATAATTAATATTATGTAATAAGATAAACTTAATTTTTCGACAATATGAATAGTAACTGTAGTAAATATTTATTATAATGGTAAAATGAAAATATGGTAATTAGGGCTAAAAATAATGTAACAAGGACTAGAAACAAAGTAACCATAATATAATGAATATATATATTTTATTTTAAAGATAATAATTATTATATTTTTTGTTTATTACTTTATAAATGATTGAATAATGATTTTAATAAAAATTAGATTTTTGATATGTTAAAACATAGATTGTATTTGGGGAAATATATAGTTTTAATCAAGAAATTATTTCAAATTAAATAAATTATTTTTTAAATAAATTATTTTTTAAATAAATTATTATTAAATAGTATATATTAAATATAATTGAAAATATAATTTTATAAAGTGGAAATGTAATTTTTATAGTAGTTGGAAAACTGTTATTTTCAACAACCATCATTTTTCACTAAATGGGTATTTTGATTTAAAAGTTTAATTTTGTATATTTATAGAATTATTTTGATAAAATAAATATTTTTTTGGAATTTTGAACATCGAATTTTTTCAAGGGTGAATTTTTCATAATATTCTGAGACATTTGTATTTTCGTGTAAAAATTAAATATTATATTAATGTATGGTATGTATTGTGACATTATAATGACCCAAAGGTGATGCAATATATACCATATAAGGTATAAATGAAAAATATATTTTTAAATTTTTAACTAATGTGTTTTGAGGTTATTTTATTAATTTTATAAATCTTTTATGAATCGTCTTAAACCTATATAATATTTTAAGGTTTTAAAATTATTTCTTTGTAAACATTACTCACTTCCACATTACTAAGGATTATATTTTAAATATTTAAGACATTTAAATTATAAAATAATTTAAAAAAACTATTTTATATAAACCGTGATAAAAACCCATGGTATGTTTTGTGGTTTTTATTACATTGTTATATAGAGTTCAAAAGCTATGTTTGTGAAATACTAAAAACTCCCCTCTAACTTCTTATAAAAACCCACTAAATATTCCATTCTAATTCACTCAAAAACCTTTTATAACATTATTAATTCATCCTACCCACACTATATTCCATCCAAGGTGCAACCAAGCTCTCTAAAGGATCCTCTCAAGCTTTTGGAATCACCCTTTTAGGGTAAGGGACATCTCTCTCTTCTTTTCAATTCAAGAACCTTCTTGTATATAACCTTTTAAATTGTAATTATTTATGTTGTAATGAATTTTTAAATGTAAATTTACTATTAAATAAATTTTATTATAGTTATATATCATTTATACCCTCTCATTATATCCATTACCTAAGATGTCACTATGCTGAAATTTAGTAAGGGGTCGCTCTCTCTTCTTTTCAGTTTGAGCACCCTCTTTGTATTTAACCATTTTAATATCAATTAGTTATGTTTTAATTCCATCATAAATGTCACTATACTTTCAAATTTATTTTCTTATAATGATATATCATTTTTCACCTCTCATTATATCCATTACCTAAGCGGTTACTATGTCTAACTTTAGTAAGGGACATCTCTCTCTTATTTTCAATTAAAGCACCTTATTTGTATTTAACGTTTTTAATCTCAATTATTTATGTTTTAATTCCTTTATAAATGTCTATTTACTATCAAATTGATTCTCTTATAATGATATATCATTTATCCCCCCTCATTATGGTCTTTGTCTAAGCCATTATTATGCCAAAATTTAGTAAGGGATATCTCTTTATTCTTATAAATTTAAGCACATTATTTGTATTGAACCTTTTTAATATCAACTAGTTATTTTTTAATTCATTTATAAATGTCAAATTATTATCCAATTGATTTTCTTATAATGATAGATCATTTATCCCTTCTCATTGTAACCATTACCTAAATCGTAACTATGTCGAAATTTTTTAAGGGGCCTCTATTTCTTCTTTTCAGTGCAAAAACATTATTCATATTTAAACTTTTTGAATATAAATTATTTATTCTTTTAATAATTTATAAATTTAAATTTAGTTTCTAATTTATTTTCGTATAATGATATATGATTTATCCCCTCTCATTATAGCCATTATATAAGCTATTACTATGCCAAAATTTAGTAAGGGGCCTATCTATATTATTTTCAATTAAATAACCTTATTATTAAGTTATATTTAATACAATTTATTAAATTTACATCATCTTTATATCATATTTTATAATAATTTTATTTTTAGTCTTAAAAACACATTTTTCTAAAAGCTGTTTTAAAATGTATAATGTTTATCCTTTATAATTAATTAAATTAACCCTTAATGAGGGAAGATTTAAATGAAATTTTTAGATTATATATCTATATTTATGAATTTAAATTCATATAATGGATATTATAAGTTATAGAGTTAAAGTAAAATCATTGTTTCCTTGAAAAATTAATTTTTTAGAAAACAGTTTCCCATCGCGCTTGACGGTTTTATTTTAAATTAAATTATTCCACCATTGTGAATTGATTTTTGTAAAATTTATTAAATATTTTTAATCATAAAAATTAATTTTAGGTAATAATATCAACTTAATTTTTAGAAAATATGAATAGTAATCGTATTAAATATTTATTACAACGATAGAAGTAAAATACGTTAATTAAGGGTAAAAATAATGCAACAAGGACTAGAAACAAGGTTACCAAAAGTAATATAATATATATCTTATAAACTATCCACGACCAAATATGTGTTTCCCCTTTAAAATAGTGTTTATTTTAGGTTATTTGATTAATTTTATAAAGCTTTTATGAATCCTAAAAAACTAATATAATATCTTAAGGTTCAAAAATCATTTCTTTATAGACATGACTAACTTCCACTTCACCAAGGATAATATTTTAGTTAATTAATATTTTGAACTTATAAAATAATGAAGAAAACTTCTTTTTGGAAGAAACCATGGGAAAAAACTATTATGAGGTTTGTGTTTTGGGTTACATTATTATATAGAGTCCAAACCTATGTATGAGAAATAATAAATAACTCTCATCTCTCTTCCTATATAAACCCACAAAATATCCCATTACTCTTCACTAAAAAACATTTTATCATTTTCTTAATCTAAACTCCCCTCTCTATAGTCTTCATAATTTTCCTGTATGCTCTAAATAATCTCCTCCTAGTTTTTTGGAATCTCCCTCTCAAGGTAAGGGGCCTCTCTCTCTACTTTTCAATTTAAGCACATTATTTATATTTAACCATTTGAATCTCAATTATTTATATTTTAATTCCTTTATAAATGTCACTTTATTATCAAATTTATGTTCTTATAATGATATATCATTTACCCCCTTTCATTATAGCCATTACCTAAGTTGTTATAATGCCAAAATTTAGTAAGTGACCTCTCTCTCTTCTTTTCAATTCAAGCACCTTCTTTGTATTTAACCTTTTTAATATCTATTAGTTATGTTTTAATGAATTTATAAATTTAAATTTACTATAAAATTATGTTCTTATAATTATATATCATTTATCCTCTCTCGTTATAGTTTTTACCTAAGCTGTTATTGTCCTGAAATTTAGTAAGGGGTCACTATCTCTTCTTTTCAATTCAAGAACCGAATTTGTATTTAAAATTTTTTATCTTAGTTATTTATGTTTTAATTCCTTTATAAATGTCACTTTAATTTTTAATTGATGTTATTATAATGATATATCATTTATCCCCTATCATTATCCCCATTACCTAAGCCGTTACTATGCCAAAATTTAGTAAAGGACCTCTCTCTCTTCTTTTCAATTCAAGCACCTTATTTGTATTTAACATTTTTAATATAAATTATTTATGTTTTAATTCCTTTATAAATGTAAATTTAAGGTAAAATTTGTGTTTTATAATGAGATAACATTTATCCCATCTCATTATATCCATTACCTAAGTCATTACTATACCAAAATTTAGTAAGGTACCTCTCTCTCTTCTTTTCAATTCAAGTGCATTCTTTGTATTTAACAATTTTAGTCTCAATTAATTATTTTTTCAGGAATTTATAAATGTAAATTTACAATCCAATTTATGTTATTATAATTAAATATCATTTATCTAATCTCATTATAGCCATTACCTAAGTTTTTAATATGCCTAAATTTAGTAAGGGACCTCTCTCTTATCTTTTCAACTCAAGCACATTCTTTGTATTTAACCTTTTGAATCTAAATTATTTATGTTTTTATGACTATATAAATGTTACTTTACTATAAAATTTATTTTCTTATAATGATATGTCTTTTCCCCTATCATTATATCCATTCCCTAAGCTGTTACTATATCGAAATTTAGTATGGGGTCTCTCTCTCCTCTTTTCAATTCAAGAACCTTCTTGGTATTTAACCTTTTTAATCAAAAATTAGTTATGTTTTAATGACCTTATAAATGTACATTTAATTTAAAATTTATTTTCTTATAATTAAAGATCATTTATCCCATCTCATTATATCCATTACCTAAGTAGTTACTCTATCGAAATTTAGTAAGGGACTTCTATCTCTTATTTTCAATTCAAGCACCCTCTTTATATTTAAACTTTTTAATTTCAATTGGTTATGTTTCAATGAATTTATAAAGATCCATATATTATACAATTGACTTTGTAATAATTATAGATCATTTATTCCCTCTCATTATTTTATTTAAATAATCCATTACTATGCTGAAATTTAGTAAGGGATCCTCTTTTTCCTTATTTATTCAAGAATCATCCCAATTTTATTTATTTTATTTACAATACCTAATGTTGGGATATGATTTTCCATATCCCTCTTACTATACCAGAAAATCTCAGTTTGGGGATATCCCCCTGAATATTTTTTAAAATAAAATAAAAGGACAGTGAGCAAGTACCACAAGCCAAAAGAGACAATTACATATCATAAGAACCATACCCATCACCGCATCCCTAGTAGAAATCTTCCTTTGTAGTAGATAATTCTCATTCCTAGATTTCATAATGTTTCAAAAAATTAGCATATTCCTTCACAGGTTCATCCACTCTAAGGATAAAAGCTCAGTATTTCCAACGGAAGACCTGATGGACACCGGCTTCGGCAAATAGGAGTATTCCTTCCTCATTGTTTATGTTTATGAGTATCACCCCTTTTATGTCCCGTTGAAATTATTATTATCTAACATATAATACAATCATCATGTTATTCTTTATTTATTTCTTTATTGGGCTTTATAGATCACCCATTTCTTATGTATGTCCCTAGTTTATCCCATACAGTTCCAAGAATGCTGGAATATTATGAGCGTGTTAATGAAGTTTTCAATAATGTTGATATACCCCTTTTTTAAGTTGTTAGATAATATAAATAATTTTCCTAAGATACTATAATTATCGATCTTCCATGTTATACTAAGTGTATTTTAATGTAATAAATCATGCATTAATGTGTAATAAAGACACAGGTTTTCATATACAAACTAATTGTATTCAATATTTATAAAAACATAAAATAGTGAAATTATGATATAAAGTTCTTGTCTTAGAAAATATGACTTTAATGTTTAAAAATAAGAGAAAACTTATTTCAATTTTGAAAAAAATAATTAAAAAATAATTATCTCTTAAGGTAATTTTAAGAAATTAAGAGATAAGTTTCCCCCTCAAATGAATACACAAATGAGATATAAGGATCATAGCCAAGAGATAAATAATAAAAAATTAAATAAACTAAGAATCTCAATATTTTAATAAAAAAGATAATAAGATTGAGATTTTAGATAAAATAAAATTTTAAATTATTACTCAAGATAGTAATGGTAAAATTTAATGTTTCATAAGTGTATTATTTTAATACCTTGAGATTTTAAAAGAAAACTACATTCAATGGATTACATTACACATAACACTGAGCTTAAATAAATTATTAAATATTGTTATTTAATTGTGATAGTTATCACCTAGCCATTGGAATGGTGGAAATTAATGAGATTAACTAATTTATCAAAATATATTTTACCCATGTTTATAAAATTAATTTAATGGATACTAATTAATTATAAATGAAAATAAAAACTAATTGAACATAAATTCTATGTTTTTATAAAAAACTGTTTTATACCCCCAATGGAATTTTATCTTAATAAATTAAATCAATCACTATTAATGAAAGATATTAATGATTTTTATATGTCATATATTCAATAAATTTTTTTAAATTCATAAAATAATTTTTATAGGAATAATATAAGATTAAATCCAACTTTAAGCATAAAAAGTTATATTTTTCTAAAAGGTAATTTTACCGCCATTTAATAGTGTGCCTTTTTTAAAACTGAATTTTGAAACATTTATAAATTTTATTTGAAAAAATAAATTTAATTATTGAAATAGGGATATCAAAATTGTCTTAAGGTGAATTTTTGGTATTACTCTGATAAGTTTCATTTTTTGATGAATAGTGAAAAATATTGAATTTTAATTGAAAATTGAATTTCTTTTAAATAATTTATAATTTTAAAGTATATTTTTAATTGGTTTTTAAGTAAAAATAGTTTAATTATACCTATATTAATACAATATGGATCATTTAAATCAATTTAATATTGAATTTTGATATAAAAACATTTCAAAATTTTGAAAATTTTCACTTTAGAAACATGGTTTCTCGTTGTGTCTACAGGATTAATTTCAAATATAATTTTTCCAATTCTGTGAATTGAACTTTGTAAAATGGATTCCATATTTGGAATAATAAGTTATAATATAATTATTATGGTCAGTTTAATTTTTTAGGTATAAAAAATTAACATGGTAAAAACTAGAATTTATCATGGTATAGGTAAAATAATGAAACCGGATAAAATTAAAAGTTAAAGTCCTAAAATGACTAAAAATTACAAGATTTAATGGTTGGTTGATGTTTTTATTGAACATAAATATCCTTTATGACGTTAATTATCTTAAAATTTCTTTTAAATTAATTCCATCTCAATGTGTTCGTCTTTAAATATAAAATAATCATTATTTAATTACTTAAAACCACCCCTCCTTAAGTATAAATACCACCCCTCGCCACCTCATTTCTATTCACAAGCCTTAAATCTCCTCAAATATCTAAAAAAATATATCCTCCCCACTCTCTCAATTTTCAAGTTCTAATAGTCTCACCAAAAGTCCAAATCTAAGGTCCTCAAGGGGACCTTTAAGGAGGTGATATTCAAGAGGAGTTTAAAGTATTCCAAAACTAAAGGGAGGCAAGAGGTAATGATTTCTCATCTAACTTTTACTTCAGTGAGATATATTCCTTATTCACCACTGATTTCTTGTAAGTGGTGCATATATATTTCCCTTTGATATATTATATCATGAATCTTATTATCTTCATGGTATTCAATGTTTCATTTGGTAATTATTACTTTTATGGGGAATACAATTCGACTGATTATAAGTGGTTAGGCATTTCATAACTTAATTTTCTTTTATTAGGTTAAAATTTTATTTTATTGATTATTTCATACTAAGGTTATGTCTTAAATTACTTTTTATTAACTTATGTCATATTTCTACTTATTTTATGTGAATTTATAGTGTATAGACATAATGAAATCATTTGATTAATGATAGGGTCCTTATAAGGTAATTTATATCAATTTTACTTAATTGAAGCATATTTTAATATTATACAGCTATTTTCTTTTTTATGGTGTATATATTTTCTCTTGGTCTTATTTATGATCATCATTCATTGAAATTTTCATTTCTATAAACTATTCCTACTTCTTATATCATGGATATTCCCATTTCCTAAGTCATATACCATTATTATATATGGTTATTATATTAAAAGTGATTTGATTAATTGGGGAAATAATGTTGAATCTTTATATTTTAATCAATACGGATATTTTCTGATAATTTTTATTGATTCAATCGATTGTTATATATGTAATTATTTTTTTATACATGAAAGAACATGTGGGGAATATATATAGAAAATCCCCTTGATGCATCGATAGTATCACAAGATGAATATTGTGTCCAAACTAAATGGGTTTTACCCATAAAGATTAAACTTTATTGTGAATGGTCTTAACTATATAGGTATCATGTTCTTGGGAAACATGATGTCCAATAGTTTATCATTTCCTTCATTAAGAATTTAGTTATTTTTATTCATGATATTTTTTCAATGATATTATCCATGGATCCATATTTTGAAAAGTTATTGATTAAATGGAATGTGTGTTTAGTTATTTTAACTCCCCATATTGATTATTAATTATTGATTTCAAGTTAGTTTCTGGTGTATGTAAACCTTACTGATAATTTGAGATCACCCTTATGTTTTTTCCTTTCCCCAAGTTAAGAAAAGGATATTTTTTAATGCCTTTAAGGATGAAAATTACTTTCCTTTTTTATGTTTTATTTGTAATTACTAATGTAATAAGGGTTCCATGTATGTATCTAGTTCATCAAGACTACTAAACTAGTCGATCCTTGGTGATGTGACTTCTTGTACCTAATTCTAATGTAATAAAGTAACACCAAATACAGGTTAATGTAATAGTGGTAATTAAAATTATTACTAATTCACATTTAATAAAATTGAAATGATCAACTACTAAAGGTTTAGGAAAAATATCAGCTTATTGAAAGTGTTTCCTAAAAAATTCTAATAAGATATCACCCTTTTGGAAGTGATATCTTAAGAAATTGTGCCTAAGATTAATTTTTTTCTTTGAGAGTTCTGGATATTATTTTCATAAATTATTATGGAACTTATATTATCACTTCTAGTAGGTATATGGTTATATATAAGCCCAAAGTCCAAGATATTCTATTTCATCCATATTATTTGGGTGTAATAACACTTAGTTTTTATGTAATATACTTTGACTATAGAAAGAGAAAAATATTTTTTTATTCTTGTTTATCTAAGGTATGAGGGATTTTTAAATTAGTTGTAAATTCCCGCTTCTTTTATTCTTATCTAGTTGTCATCCACGAAAACTAGCATCCAAAAAAACTAGTTAATTCTAAAACAGTTCCTTTTGAATAAAGCAAACCCAGATTTTTTATTCCTTTAAAAAAAATCATTTTAACATATTTATTATGAGATTCATTTGGATTTGACTTAAAATAAGAATGAAGAGAAACACTAAACATGATGTTTGGACAAGTCATAGTAAGATATAGTTGACTCTCAATCATACTTCTATAAAGCTTGTTATTGACTGAATTAATGGATTCATCCAACGTTATATTTCATGTTTTAATCAAGGGTGAACTAATTTCCTTATCTTGATCCATGTCAAATAATTTTAAAAGTTTATTAGTTCATTTTCCTTGGTTTAGAAAAATAACATCATTCCTTTGAGAAATTTGAAAATCAAAAAATAATTTGAGTTCTCCTATAAAGCTCATTTAAAATTCCTTTTCCATTAAATAAAAAACTTACAAACAAATAGATTAATTAGTAAAGTCAAAAATCACATCATCAATGTAAATTTGGATAAGTAACAAATAATTTGTGATATTTTTAAGAAAAATATTTGAATCCACCTTTCCCATTTTAAAACTATTTGAAAAAATAAAATCAATTAAACATTCATAACAATCCCAAGGGGATTCTTTTAAAACATAAATAACTTTACTTAATTTGAAAACATGACAATAAAAATTAGTATCTTCCAAAAAAGGTTGTTTTTCAACAAAACATTTGTTAATAAAACCATTTAAAAAGGTACTTTTAACATACATTTAAAAGAGTTTGAAATTAATATGAGGGAAAAATTACAATAAGATTATAATAGATTTTAACTGAGGGGTAAAAAGGTTCCATCGTAGTAAATTCCTTCATATTGGTAATAAATTTCTAGCTACTGGATGATCCTAATTTTTAGTGATATTACCAAGCTCTTATCTACCTTATTCCTAAACACCCATTTAGTTATTATGATAGGATGATCATTATATCTTTTTATGAGGGACTATAAATCATTCCTAGAGAATTGATTTAATTTACATTTTATAGAAAGAACTCAATTTTTATATATAAGAGAATAATTAATATTTTGGGGTTATAAGTGAGTGTCTAAGGTAATATTTTCAAATTTATTTAGGACTGATCTTTTATTATGAGTTCCCACTTTCAAATATCTAATGAAATTATTAAGGGGATGGTCCTTATATTTTTTAAAATATTTAGGTAAATAAATTGAAGGAGATTATTTTTAAACTTTAACTTCACTATATTGGAAAGGATCATTTGAATTAAAAAAATCATTTTCAATAAAAACATTTTGAGAAATATATTATGGAAACTTTTCATGAATTAAAACATTAATTGATTGTTCCAACATTTTAGTCCTTTTATTAAAGACCCGACTTTCCTTGCTTGAGTTGGAGTACCCAATAAATATAACTTCATAATATTTTGAATAAAAATTTTCAATATTATCTTTGGTATTAAGAATAAAACATTTACAAACAAGAACTTTTAGAAATCTAACTTTAGGTTTTTTATTTTTCTAAAGCTCGTAAGGGACCTTTTTTGAGAAAAGCTCTTATGTTAACATGATTAATGATAAAAAATAAATATTTATAGCCTAAATCCAAAAATATTGAGATAGATTAAGTTCATCTAAAATATTTTGAGTTATTTCATAGAGATTTCAATTTTATCTTACTGCTACCTTGTTTTATTGGTAGGTAAAGGTGCAGAAAATGAATGATTATAGACTTGGGAAAGGCATGAATCATCAAATATATTATTTTAAAATTATATGTAAAGATAAATTTGAATCAAAAAATTATAATTTTTTTTATTTTCAACCTTTTTATAAAACTTGATAAAATATTTACAAGCTTTAATTTTATGAGATAAAAAAAGGTCCAATTTAATGTGGTAAAGTAATCAAAAATAAGAAAGGTATATAATTCACCTCTGAGTATTTAAATTTAATAAGGTCCTAATAAATCAAGATTTATTAATTTAAGAGATTTATAATAATAAATACCTTTTTATATTTAAAATAATATTTTTTTGCTTACCATATTGTCATGATTCACAAACTATGTTTTATTTGAAATACATATTGGGTTAATCTTGTGCTAGATAATAATAGTTGAGTTTCACAAGTGAGTGTATTCTATAGTGACCAAGGAGTCTATGGAAAAATTCACTAGTCAATAACTTTGGAACTCAAGAATTTTAAATTGTGGATAGTGATGTATTTTAGGTAAATTATCTAGGTATTTCCAAAATTAGAAGCAATAAATAAAGTATTTATTTTTAAGTTAAATTTTTTGAAAAGATCGTTTTCTAAAGTAATTTTAAAATCTCTATTTCTAAATTATCAAAATATTAGAAAATTTTATTTCAAGCCTTTGAAAATTAAAACATTTTTAGTAATAGTTGAGTAAAAAAACATGATGGTTCCTTTACCAATTATATTACCCTTAAATTGGGCACTAAAGGTAATGTAGCCCACATCTAGTTTATCGATTTGATTGAATTCATAGAGGTATCCACACATGTGTCTAAAGTAAACACTATCAAGGTACCATAATTCTTAGTAGGAATTACTTTTAATGCACTTTTCTTATAAAATAAAAATACTAAGGTTTTGTTACCCAAACAAAAATCGGGACACTGATGTTAGAAAATAAAGATTTAGGTATCCAAATTTGTTTAGGATGTGATTTTTTTATTAGAAATATTGGATGAAAGATGAATTGATTTTGGTCTCCCATATTATGAATTATTTCAATCACATTCATATAGTAAATTAAATATTCTTTTAAAATAATTTAAAATTTTATCTTGCAAGAAACCTTCAAAAATAATTGTTATTGATAGATTTTTTAATGTGATTTCATTATTTTAGAAACCAATACTAAATAGTTATTTTCCATATCTTTGAGATCCTAAAATTTTATTTATATTATTTTTAAATTGGTTGAATTTGGAGTGTGAGATCTTGAGTTATTTGATTATAGATTAGATGTCATCAAAACATGGAATATTCTTAATTTTCTTAGATAATTCTTCCTTTCACTTGAAGATTTGTTACCTCACTTTAAGAATTTTTTCTTTTTCTTTAATAACATGATTGTATTTATTATTAAGTTAGTTTTATAATAAATTAAGTTCATGAAAGCCATTTTTAATTTGATCATGATTGTATTTAAGGTGTTCATAATTAATTTGACTTCAATAGAAGGGGAATAACAAGATAAAGAGGGGGAAGAAATTAGAGAGGAGGAGGAGGAAATGATATGGGGGGAACTAACCCTAGTTCCTACTTCAACATGTGTCACAAGGAACTTATCACATGAGTAAATTGAATAGGATGAGTAATTTTAGTCCATATATTCATCACTTTCACTCTATGTTGAAACTTAGAGAGCCTTCATACCATGTTTCATTTCTTTAACCTTATTTTTATAGGCAATGTATTCCATCCTGATGCGACCTTTTTTCTTGCATTCATAGCAAGTCACTTATGATTCCACCTTTTTATTTACCTTCTTGGTTCAATTAGAATATTTATTTTTCTTGAAGAATTTTTTTATGTACTTGGAAAGTCAAGTAACTTCTTGAAATTCACCTCTAGATGAGTCATCGTTGGTAGCTTTGAAGGTGGTTGTTTTTTTAACACCTTAGATTATTTGGAATATTTCCCAACTTGTTTCTTTATCATAATTTCATATGTAATTATATATCTAAAAATATCTTTAACCTTAATATTCTTTATGTATTTATCTCCTTTTATAGCTATGAACTTGAGTGACCAATTTTCTGGAAAGACCTAAAGTATCTTCTTTACTGAGGTTTATATAGAAAAATAATCACAAAGTCTTCCAACTATTGTATAAATCAGTAAAGTATGTAAAATACTATGAATTTATACATTTAAATTGATATAAAATCTTTCAGAATCTTTATTATACATTTTTAATCTAGTATCTTTAACTTTTTTGGTTCATTCATGAGTGAATTCAAGAAAATTCCATATTTTATGGGTAATATTTCATGAAGAAACATGATTAAATTCATTTCAGTAAAGATCATAATATAGAGCATTCATAGATTATCTATTAAAATCAAAGGATTTTATATCATCTTTTTCCCACTTATATTTAGGTTATTTAGTAGTTTCATATTCATGTATAAGAATTTTCCAAACAGGGTAACCTATGCTACTTAGAAAACTTGACATGTAGTCTTTATAATAGGAATAATCTATGTCATCAAGGACAGGAGCATGTGAATAAGTGTTGGATTCCATCTTAGATAAAAGTTCACACAAAAAAACCGATTAGAATTAAAAAAATGCATCTAATTACAATTGTTTTCCTAAGTAAATATAGAAATAGAGGGTTAATTTCCCTTTAAAAAAACAAAGCAAGAACACAAGGTAAAATCAAAACTAGATGATATTGATATGATAAAGAAATAATTTTGATACATATTAAAAATTTATTTTCAATATTAATTGAGTATGAAAAATTTAAATGGATGTATTGAATTTATTAAATTATGTGTATTGAGTTTGATTCATAGTAGAAAATAAATAATCAATGAAAAATTTAAAATAATAAACAAGCATTATTTAATAAAGGAGTTTAGTAATATCTTGGTGTGATCCCCTAAATATTCTCCAATCAGTTTGTGAGGTTTTTTCATTTATACCTTGATATTTTTAGTGATCTATAAATTCATCCCTTTTGATTATGATTGTGAGTACCCTCTTGAATTTCATCGATAGACAAGGAACTCATCCCCCACTTTTGTGGTAGTGATCTCTTATTGTAGAAGGATATGATAATAAGAGAGGTTTTCTTAGTCAAAACCCTTTAAAAAGTTACTTCTTAATCTCTTATATAGATTTTTATAATTGATATGATATATAAAGAGATAGTGTAGGGAAAAAACCTATGATATTGATGATGAAATTAAGATGGATCTAGAAAGAACTTTTATATTGGATAGAGTACTCTAGAGATTCATCATTGTCATGTCATTGCTTTTGTCAAATTATTGGTATCTTTATAATCCTCGAAGGTCCTCTCTTTATCTCCTAAAAAACATTGGGAATATTCTGAAATTAAATGGTTTCATTAAGGATCGTCAAACACCAATTAAGAGGTATGGGGTCCATCAAAAATTTAATTTTTGACTTGTTGTTGGAACACCATTGACAAGCTGATATGATCCCACCCGATAGATATTGGTACATCTGGAACTCATTTCATCTACCTCGATGACATTAGGTAGTTGTTACTATCCACTTACTAGCCTATGGGCCTCTTGTAGATTCATTGGATCTGCATACTTCCTCTAGATAGTCGGAAGACCTCCACTATGTATTTGGTGGGTCTATTGAAGGAATATATCCACATGGAATCATCTAACCGGTGTAGCCTAAAATGTTCTGCCTTTGATTATTACCTAACAAAATTTATTCTAAAGTATTTGGTTGATCCTCAAACTTTATTCCAAGACATCAAGACATTATAAATAATTGTTTTAATCCTTCAAAAAGATCATCCTGATGCCTTTAAAAATTATTTAATATCTTCATTAAGACCATCAAAGACTTGACTAAAAGTCAAAAAGGTGAGACATAAATTCACTCAAATTAAATCCTTAGAAACATAAAAGAGTTTTTTTTATAATGAAAAAGACATGAGATATATAATGGTATAACAAGTCAAACATATAGTTCATATTAATTTATCATGGATTATTTTTCAAATTTATGAAAATTAAGACTATCGTGTAGTACAGAGAAAAGTAACTATGAAGAGTAAGTAAATTAAACAAAATGAAAAGTCATATTATCATGAAGTCATATGTAATGGTGACCATGCTTTCTCATTGGTAAATTTTAAAAAAGTATTTAAGTGATCATGAAAGAATAACATGTCATCAATATGATTCAACTTAATTTACTATGCAATTATTTAAGAGATAGGGGATATCATATGGTATGATATCCTTTATTTAGTGTACATCCAACAAAAATTCCATACATATATAATATATTATAAATTATTTTTTGTTTTTAATGTACTATGAATGTCATTTTTGTGATATATAATAGAATGTTTTGTTAATAATGATTTAAAATTTTATTTTTTACTAAACTTTCACATTCACAGGAAAACCAAGAAACTAATAATAATTTTTTGATGAATTTAAATATTTGATGGCAGTTTCATTCATTTTTTAACTCAAAATTTTTAAATGTCATAATAAAACATAAAACAAATAAATCAAAACCATCATGAAATGATCACTGTTCTCATATTCAAATTGATCGTTGAACCGATGAGGGGATTAATTCAAGGTCCTGTTGTTTGTATTGGTAAAGTAAGTGGTAAAACTGATTTAATAATATTTTTATTTTTTAATATTTTTTCATTTTTATCATATATTTTTATTAATTTTGGTATATTTTTTACCATACAATTGATTTAATTATATTAAATTAATAACTTCTCATTATAAATTGCAAGGTTTTATTTTTTTATTTTTTTCATTTTATTTTATTTTTTTTAATTCACATCAATAGAATATTGAAATTTTAGTTTATTAAATTATTGTAGGTCCCATATTGAAAATTAAGTAATTATAAAACTCCATGTAGAGGTATAAAAAGGAGTATGGAGTAAGTTTTTACCACATTAAAAAAATAACACAACCTCTCAATCTCTAACCCATATAAAATGGGGTCATGAGTGGTGTTCTTTTATAAGAATATGTGTTTATAAAAATTATACAAATGGTTTTTTAAGAATTAAATATATATTTAGTTAAAAATTATTCATATTTACATAAATAAAATAATAATAATAATAATAATTTTAAACCCCCCATTACAAAACATCAACTACATGGGTTACTCAAAAATATTTCAACTATTTCGAAAGACTCACTCGGTAGGCTTCTAAAAAATTTCAAACAAAAATCAAATTCAACTCGTCCGACCCGGTCTACATTCAACTTGAACCAAGTGGTATTCCATCCTTTCTCCTCGACTTAAGGTGGCCGAAAATGGTTGGACACCTTGGATGACTAGACCATGCGAACTAGATTAAGATGATCATCAGTCATTAAAAATAATGTTTACAGATCATTTTAAATAAAAACAATAAAATAAGTTAATTTTCCATAAAATATTTCTTAAAACATATATACATGCCAATTTTGAGAACTATAAATGATCATTTCACCGCTAAATGAAAAACATTGTTACTAAATATGTTTTTTCTTATATTTCAACTCATATACCATAATAAATAACTCATATAATCGAAAATACATATATATTATAAAATTCATAAAATATATTATATAATAGTACATATACATCGATCATCCCTTTTAGGATTGGGTTGGGAAAAATCCAACACATTGATTAATCTGGTCTGGTTGGACCAACCTTAACTCAACCCATTTAATAATATGACCTTGAAAAAAACTTAATTAAAGGATCTTTTAAATTTTCTTGTTCTATTTATTAATTTAGTCTTAAAATAATATTAAATTTAATAAATTATATATATAATAATTATTCATTTGAAATATGAAATACACAATTTTATAATTTATTATAAAAAACATTATTATATAGATTAATCAGGTTGGATGGGTCACATTCTATGTCACTTATAAAATCATTAGACCAACCTTATTGTTAAAGGTATTTAAAATTATGTCTGTTTAATAATTGGTTTAAAAAATTAGGTCCATTAATATCTTCTTATCAAATCTGACTTATTATATCGGGTAGGTCCCCTAACCCATGTACATATCTCTCTCTCACTCGCTTTCTTTATATATATATTAATAGTTTTAAATATACATGTTTGTATTATTTTATTTTTTTATTTATTAAATAAGAAATGGGTGGGCATACCCACAGTGGGTGGCTGAGTGGTATGGTCGTTCCTTTGGTCACTTGAGCTCAGAGGTTCGATTTATACTCATAGTCTGACATTAAAAATTATACACTTTGTGACTTAATCATCCTCTATAGTGGGTTAAAAGGATAAATTATCTAACATATTAGTCCAAGTATGTTTTTATTTAAATTTTAAGAGGTTTTACTTTGGGTTCGAGAGATTTTTTAGAGTTTGGTTTTGGGTAGATGTGTGCTTGTATCTAGGAAAAATTTTATATAATCCACTATCTAGTTATTGAGTCCCACATGACAGCCGATGGAATACTTGAATTAGAGTTTTACTACAAGAAGTTCACTAACCATCCAATGGTATGATGGTAGAATGGAGATCCTATAAGAACTCCACCAGCTAGTCAGTTTACTTTTCAATGGTGCAGGCACTCTACATAGCATCACTAGCTAGCTAGTGGAGTCTTGATTCCCTACATAATTAAGGTTATAATTATCTTTTTAAGACTCTTAAACCCTATTTTAATTTTTTAATCCCTCTTACCCAAATAAGATATGATCGGGCCTTTTATAAAGGTTCTCATTTAGCATTCTTGACTCCTTCAAACTTCTCTGCTTTGCGTTTTGATCCTAGGTCGATTGATCATCATTGAATTGGAAAGTTTCATTCGATTTATTCTATTCATCCTTAATCTATTGGATTGTAATTGGATCTATATTATTTTTATTATATCTATAAATTGTGTGAATCCCTTCTCTTATCTCTTGTATATTCTTTGTATATTTTATTCTCAGAGGTCAGACCTTGTTTGGTCTGGTGTAGATCTTGTGTTATATGAGGTATATGATGATCTAACCTATATACTGACCTTATGATTATAGAAACTTGATTATAATATATGAGAATTGATTTTTAGGGTCTCCTTTCAATTTCTATAGTTTTCCCTTTCCTTATGGCATATGGATCCCTTAGGGGTTAGCGTACGACCTATGTGTGAGATAGGCAGTTCCATTTAAATTCTTTGCATTGTAAACCATGTATGATCTTTGGTATATAGATTCATTCAATTGAGAAATATTCTAGGAATTTATAGGGAGGTTGTAGCTTGAAATTATCCTCATGTTAATTCTCTTATTGATTAGAATCACATCATAGTTTTCATGTCGGAATTTCATGATGTATATCAAAATGTGCAGCTCATTCTAAACAAAGCAAAAGAGGTGCAAATTGGATCTAGGGTATATAGGGATCGAGTGAAATAATTTTTATTCTAGAAGACCCTATTTTTAATGGTTTTAATGAACAATATTATGTGAAGTAATAGAAAGAAAAAATTGATTAGGTCTATGAATTACTGGAGACAACTTAATCTATCAAGGTGAAGTGTGTGATGTTTAATCTTGAGGGACCTAGAAAGAGGTGGTGGAATTCTATGGATCGGGTAAATAGACAAGTGGTCTTAGATTGGAAGGACTTAAAGACCATTTTATTTCATTGGTTCATCCTATAATCCTTAATGATGGTAGATATTGATATGACAGGAAAGATAGCCATGTTTAGGCTTCCCCCTCCACCTAGTGGTTGTAACAGTGGCATGCATGGGAAAAAGGGGAAGTGGCATGATGGGTGCAAGGGTGGTGAAGGTATTTATCAATAATATACTTTTTTTACTGCACCAATAGAATTTTTCATTATACCCTTGACTTTTTATCATCATGGAATGATAGGTAACACCTGAAAATATTTTCCTGCACCTCTAAAGACATGCAATACATGTGGCCATCGGGGTCATCTATATATATTTTTCTAGGATCTATATAAAATTCAATATTTCTAGGGGTAATCATCACTAAGGGTCATTATAGTGTAGTCAGAAGCTTTAAATTCAATATGGATCCATCCATAGTCCTTCAAAGTGAGTCAGTTTACACCGTTGAGGAGTTTTCAGTGGAAGTTGATGTGGGTCTGATAAAACTGAGAGGTTTCGTTTTAATTACATCTCCTATAGAAACTACTTTATTTGATAATAGTGTATCTCATTCCTTTATATCTTCCCATTTTATAGATTTTTTGAAACTTATGATGGATATAATATGTTATGGATCTATTGATTCCTCTTGGAAAGTGGAAAGAGTAGGGTTTTCATTGTCCTTCATGTTCTAATTTGATAGCTAATATTGAGTTAGTCTGGAACTTTTTAGTTCTTGATCTGCATATTTTTGACATTATCATTAGGAATGATTTGTTGGTTCCTCACCTAGCCAAGATTTATTGTTATCATTGGAAATTTTCTTTCTTCATCATCTATGGGATCTCCTGGGCATTTAGGGAGAGTGGTACCAAAGGTATAGTCCTGCAAAACCATCTCATTTGAAGATTAGGAATATTTTGTTAGTTGATGTGGTTAGTCCTAATAATGTATCTTATCATGTTGATATTCCCTTGGTTGTTTGGTATTTTCTTGAGGTTTTCCCAGATGAATTATCTTGTCTTACTCTAGAGAGATAGGTAGAGTTATTTGTCGATTTAGTGCCTAGAACACATATAATTTCTATACCCTCTTATCATGTGGAACCCATTGAGCTTAAAGATCCTAATTTTCAATTGGATGACCTATTGTAAAAGGTATTTATTTATCTTATAATTTTTTCCTGGGTGACCTCTATGCTATTTTCCAAAAAGGATAATGGTTATCTTCATCTCTTTGTAGACTATTGAATGATGAATTGGATAACAGCTAAGAATTAGTATCATTTTCACTATTTTGATGACATGTTTGATCAATTCACTAGTATAAAATAGGTTTTTACACATTGGTTTTTCAAAAGTTTGTTATCTAGTGATATTATTAAAAACAATGTTTCAAATATGGTTTTCAAATTGGTTATTATTAACCAACATTAAAAACTATATTTCATGATTATTTTAAAAAAAAATCTATTAAAATCAGTATAAATATCCTGAATGTGAAGCTTTTTTCACATTAGTTATAAAATAATTGACTTGATAAACTATTTTTCACATTTATTATTGTATAACTGACATGAAAAATAAATTTCTTTCAATATTTCACATCAATTTAAAATAACCAATATTAAAAATGAATTTTTTAAAAAACATTAAAAAAAAATACAATTACCCAACAAAACAACAACATAATAAAAACTAGAAAATAACTATACAAATTGAACCAAAAAATAATAGCACATATTCAAATCATTACAAATTTACAATTCAAAATTAAAACTTTAGAATATTTATAACAAATAAAATAAAACCCAATAAAACTTCTCAAATAATACACCCATGATCTTTATAAGTGATTTAGATAATTTTTAGAATAAATATGAGGGTTTTCAAAAAGATAAAAATTAAAATAAAATCATTTAACATGAATTATAAATATAATTATAAGATAAATTAAAGGAAATGTTATGATAAAATTTAACCATGTTGGATTTTATAACTATCCTGGTTGAAATTATTTTGAACATCAATCTCATAACCTAATATCCATATTATTTTACTTCTTATTGATGATGAAATTTTTATTTAAAAATACATTTTCAACTCAAAATAACATTTTTAGTATTTTTAGACAAAATGTAGTAATTATAAATGAGAAGTCACCTTTTTACTCACATATTTGATCTTTATTATCTTCTTTCATGTTATTTCTCTAAATTAATTTCATGTCCTGTTTAAAAATTATATATATAAAATAAAATAAAGACTCATTAGAATATAAAAGTATTTAAATAATTATATGTACATGTCTAATAGGTTGAAAAAAAATCTCATAGTTTACCATGTATAGAGGATAACTAGAAAGTTGCATTATATTTTGGATAAAAAAACAAAATATCCAATGGAAATTAATATAGAAAATATATATAATGTTATTGGTTATCCAATTAAGAGAAATAACACATTAAGAAATATATGTTTTATGTCCTTCAAGTTAAGGAATCTTCCAGCACTGAATTATAGTCATTTGAAATCTTTCATCAATATATATTATTCTTTCTATAATTTTCATTATCAACATTATTGGTGAAATAAATTTTGGGGTAAAAAATAAATATATGGATGTAGTATCATACTTAATACAAATTTTATAAACATAACTAAAAAAAGAAAACATAAGTATTAAGTTTCATTAAATTAAAATAACTGAAAGAAATATGATAATTGACTTACATAGAAAATACTTGAATCTATTGATGCCCAAAAAATCTTCAGTTACAATATCCATGGTATCTATATTTAAAATAATTGATATCATTTTATTCTAATAAATGTTATCATCAATTGGAATCTCATAAATTTCCAATAGAAAAGATTAATATATTAATAATCTACCAAGTCTAGAAGAAGTAGTGTCTGGAGTCATATTAGTTTGTACTAGTTGTTTTTTATACATTATGACTTTTTTTAAAGTATTCCTGTAAAAAATATATATAAATATTTAAATTTTAAAATATTAAAATATATTTAATATCAATATATAATAAACATATAATTTATACATACCAAGGTGGTAATTTTTCATATAACTTTAGATATCCAGACTAAAAAATGGTTAATACTTTGTCAAACTATAGTGACCTCATTTGTAGGAAATTGTACTTTCGTTGATCTATCTATAATATCATGCATCATGACCCTAAGTTTTTCCATCTGTATATATTGATGATGAATTTTATATCCAATATAATATATAATCCCATATGAAACAATATTATTTGGGGCATCATCAACATATAACTCAGAATAGATGGGAAACTATAGAGTAGGAAGTGTAGGAGTTAGATATGCAAGTGGAGGTGGAGGAGTAGGATATGAATATTAAAGTGGAAGATTAGGATTTGTAACCTGAAACTATCTTTTCATGTCTACAAACATTGATTTTACTAAATCTATAATTCTGTCCTCTATATCTCACTCATCTATTTAACTTTATCATTTAAAACTTATATTTTTCCTGTATATACATATTCATTTGAAGAACCACCGAAATGACTAAACACTTTTTTGATTAATACACCTACCTTGTACCCCCATACAAGAGTTGGGTTTTCGGTCTTTCCTAATGAAGTAGCTAAAATATCATTCTTGTCCTCAAGTATTAAGGTCCCCTATTTTCTCTTCTACTCAAGGGATTCTTATATAGAATATTTGAAAAATTCATTAGTGAAACGCAATATATTAATAGTTGAAATAACTTAAATAACTCTTTATAATACACTCACACGACTAAAAACTAGGTTTATCCAGTGTTGGGGCTTTAACAGTGCTAGATAAAAACACTGTTAAAACCCCCTTTATTAGTTCTAAAAATAGCACTATTATAGTGAGACCTTTATCATCACTTTTTTATAAGTGCTGATAAAGGGGGGTTATCAATGATTTTTTAGAAGAGCTGATAAATTCTCCCCTTTATCAGCACTTATTTACAAGCACTGATAAAATTATACTTCAAAATAATATTTAATTAAAAATAATATATAAATATATTTATATTGATATAAATATAATATATATTTTTTAAAATATGTTTTAGATAAGGTAAATAGGAATTTACAATTAATATATAAGATATTTACTAAAAACCTCATATAAAAAAAGTAAAAAATATTTTTAATTAATAATTTTCTTATTATTACCTATTAATAGTAATTTAATATCAATTTAAATATAAAAAAATAAAAAAATAATAAAATATGTAAAATAAGTTGAAAACGTAACTCGAACATCAAACAGCCATAACTTTTGTTCTGAGTGTCTTTTTGGCTTCTACGACATATGAAATCAAAGCATGTGATGATCTCTACAACCTAGTGACTCAAGATAAACCCTCCATAACATTTTTAGGGGTAAAAATGTCCTAGAAGGCCTCCAAAATTAAATTTTTAGTTTGGGTACCCCAATTTTTTAACATTAGATGGATTTTAAGCCTCATTTAAGGGAGTATTTTTTCTTTTTAAATGGGAACTGAATTTATTTTTAGACATTAAATTTATATTGATATTATGGATTTTAAATTTTATAACTTTTAATAATGTAATTTTATTTATAATTAAATATATGCATGTTTTCTTATATTTACTTATAATAAGTCACTCATATAAATACATATATCAATATATTTATGTAAAATTGTATATTATAATATATATATATATATATAAATAAATAAATAAATCTTCTAAAAATGTATTTCAAACAATATCTAACCATTTTTTACATTATAAATACATATAAAAATATGTGTAAATTAATAAATAGATATATATTTATATTATTTTATAGTATATGTAAATGAATATAATATAAACTATATTTAAATAAATTTAAGTATATATATCACACACACACACATATTGTATAAATGTATTTAAAAATATGTATATATATATATAAACAAATATATCATTAAATAGACAGAAAAACAAAATGGTGTAGTGGTAAAGGAATTCAATATTTTAAGGGGATATACATGGTTAGAATCTAGTTGGGCGCACATGAGGCTGGAAACATGCAAAGTGCTAATAGGGAGTTAAAAGCACTAATAAAGGGGGTGTATCACTGTTAAAGGGGTTGTTGAAGCACTGATTAATTGTTTGAATGCACACAGACATCCAAAAAAAACTACCCTCTTTAATAATGCTAAAAAAGTGTTTTTAAAGGAACATTTTAACAGTGATTTTGTTATCGTTGTTAAAGGAGGACTTTAACAGTGCTTTTTTAGCACTGATAAAAGATTCAGGCCTTTCACCACGCTCAAATTATCAGTGCTTTTTTAGTGCTGATAAAGGCTTATTATAGTGTTTCAAAAGGCCTATTTTGTAGTATTGTCGTCTATAACCCTTGAATATTATATAATATATTTTCCTTTTTCCTCATTTGAGTCCTCTTCTATTTTTCATATCTATCTAGGGGGATAGGAGGTTCAACCTATGTGGAGGTTGAAGACTTAGCTCTCAATTTTTGAAAAAAAAAATTGTTAATTTTTTTTCTTCCAATAACGTATAACCCACTGTGAGATAATGTATAAGGGTATATATTTTTTGTTTTTGATCACTTGATTAGATTTTCTCACTTGATATAAATTTAGGATAAAAAATCATTAATATGATCATTAATAATAATAAAAATTAAAATCTAACACTCCTCTTACCAAAAATTATTATAGTCATCTAATTTTAACAAACTAATTCCATGTATCTTCATCTTGAATGGGATATATATCACATGGTTTTTTGTTTTTTATTAAACCAAAAATTAAATTTGATGTGTGGTTTAATTTGAAATCCCTCCATATTCTAGAATTCCAAGATAAACATTTCTTCTTAACTTCTCTAGTACCAGGTATATCATATGTCATCTAATAAGAATGGAAGGAATATAAATTAGAGAAAACATGTCATCAGAAGTAAAATAATAATAAATGATCTTTCCAAAATTGACTCTATAATTGGGACATTTTCACTTTATCGAAACTTTTCCGATCACAAAACAAAATGATAACTATGTATCAAGATTGAATTGTAACAAAAGTATTAAATTTTTTTTAATTTAAACCCCTATGATTATCATTATGATCAAAATGAACATATATCCTTTGGACCTGGCTACGAACAACTGATAATTTTGGTAAACAGGTGCTATTATATTTACTAACCCTAACAGCCTTCTCTTCCCCTATAGAAGTAGATGGATCCTATGTAAAAGGATTAAGTAGATCCTCAGTAGAAGTATGAGTATATTCCTCCCCAAAATCTTGAGGTGACTTGGCTATTTTATCTAACATGATCCAAAAAATAAAATTAAAAAAGAATTAGTACACAAATATACAAATCTAATTTTACATATAAAATTAAATAAAAAATGAAAAATGATCCCCAAAAAAATTAAACTAAAGTAAACACATTTTTATTCATATTTTTTAAATTAGTTAACTAAAATTATAATAACATTAATGAGAGATGAAATTATATAAAAAAATTAAGTAAAATATTATATAAATATAACTATTAAATAAAAATTTAAAAAATAATTTTAAAATGATACAAACACAACAAAACAATACAAAACAATACAAAACAAAGCACTCTTTACATCTTGTTTTAAGTAGTTAACAATACTGTTAAAAAGAATTATGATAATATTATTTATGTTATTCGTTAGTAGTTAACATTGTTGAAATAATACTGACAAAATTTATGAAACATAAAATGATATATAAAAAAAAGCTTATGTAAAAATTTATACATATCTAATAGTTAAATATATTGTTGAATAATTTAAAAATGAGAGAAAAAAATAATCTAATTGAAATGAAAAATTTATCAGGTTTTTTAAAATATTTTTGTAAGTAGAAAAATGTAATTAATATATATATAATTTTATGAAATTTTAAAAGGTAAAAAATAAATATATATATGTTACCTATAATATTAGGAAATTTCTAAAAGATTATTTTCCCATATTCCTTCCTCGTGGTCTTTCTATATGGAACATACCATGTCTATGATGTGGTCATCAATTTTCTTTAATAATATTTTCATAGAAGTAGGTATATCACATAAATCAACATCATCGTTAAGTTCTTCATCACTAAAATATTGTTTTCCATGTAAAAAATAAACCACTGCACATTTTATGGATCAAGAACAGAGAAAATTTATTTTTCATATTTTTTTCATGATAAAAGGATTGGTTTTTTATTCCAATCTATTCATATTAGCTCGTGTCATATCAAATTAATCATGTCTGCCATTATTATTACCAATAATCTATTTACCATTAAACATTGGAACTCAAAATTTAATGTAATAAATCTCTCATATTTCTTCAGTAACTCTATAATATACACTTGATATGGTGATGGGTTTTTTATTTGAAACTAAAAAAATGAATTGATTCTATAAACACCAAAACACTACTATTTTGAACTACACTTCTATTTTCTTGATATTTTTTATAAAATTTATATTCATTAATTTTATACCCAGAGTATCTTATAAAATTTAAACATGAGCCACCCACTAACCATATTAATGTTTTCTATGCATCTGATCTACCATGAAAAATATCTTTAAACCATGACAAAAAAATTGTTATAATCATTCAATATCCATATATATTTCTTCTTTAAATAAAATTATTTTAACATATTAATATACAATTTTATATATGGTTGACAATCATCTATGGTATTAAAGATATATAAATTTAGCTGCTTTATTTATTCACCTGTCAATAATCTTAGTGTCAAGATATAAATCCCCTTCCCCTCAAAATTGAATCATTTAGGGTGAGATATAGGCAAACCGATGTGCTCCACTATAAATAAGTAGTTTGTACAAAACTTTGTATCCTCCTTGGAAATATACTTCTCAACAATAGAGGCTTTAGTTCGACATGGATTCTTAATATGTCTCATTATTATCTTTATATACCTTACAAAAGGATACATCCAACATATATATAAAAGTTTTTAAATTCTATTTCTCACACAAAATGAACCATAAAATGCACCATGATATCAAAAAAAGAGGATAGTAAATTTCTAGTTGACAAATTATATAAACTACATCGTTCTCAAAATTGTTTAATGAATTAAAATAAATAAAATTATAATAAATTAAATTGAAAAAATAAAACAAATATATTAATTCATTATAAAAATGAAGGGTAATATTCCATTCAATGGAATTGGTAGGAGCTACTGCATCATGATGTAATAATCATGATATTTCATGCCTAATTACTTTAAATATTTTAGTGAATTTTTTTACATTTAATGAACAACCCTGTGTCACTTTGATACCTTATAGGCATTGAAAAAAACAAATTTTCTCTCTCTTTGATAATGTATGATAAGATAGATTTAGGTATGTTTATCTTCCACTAGTATTGGGAGCTAGCATCGAACATACTCTCATTGAGAGTAAGTCCAATCTTGAATTAAACTCATATTTAGTCTTTCATTTAAAATTTAGCAATTTTCTGATCAAATTGACATGGATATTATTCTCTAAAAGCATGAAATAAATGTTATGTTTGACCTCATGATATCTCCAATATGTAAGATTGAAAAATATTGATAATATTTTACAAATAATTTTATCATTACCATATTTATGTGTTCTTATGAATGTGACATCAATGTTTTCCACTCTTTCAAAATTTTGATCAATGGGAAAAGATTTTGGGGAAATATCAAATTTCTAAGATCCATTGAATTACTTTTCCAATATATAATAAGATAGATCTATATAAACAATACCTTTGATGACCCATGAATACTATTTCTCTCATGTTTCAATTTATTATATGAACTCTCTTATTCACAAATTAGATGAGATTTATTCCCCTTAAAATTGTATCCAAAAAAATCAATATACTGGGAAATCATTTATAGTTAACATAATCATTTAGTATAGTTGAAAATTTTCTATTTTATAATAATCAAACACTCTAATCCCTTCCTCCTATAAAATCTTCAAATAATTAATTTGTGGTGAAAGTAAAACATCAATATCATTTACATATTATTTTGGTCTAGGAATCATTAAACTCAACATGATATTTTTCCAATTCATACAAAATTTAGGATATAATTAATAAAGTACCAATAAAATATTACATGAACTTTGTTTTATACTAAGTCTTTTATATGGATTCATTCCATATGTTCATAATCTAAGTCTAAAATTTATAACTTCATTTATTAATGTAGTAAATTATTGATCAATTTTCTTCCACCATGGAAAATTAGCTAGATGACATAATTTTATATCATATATTTACTCATATAAATTCCATCATAAACTTTTTTATTCATTTTAATTTTCAAATAAAAAAATTAAATTATAAATTATAGGAAGATACAAAATTTCCTTGGTAGGAGTCTTTGTAATAGCTAAATTATCTTGTGATTTTTCTTTCAACTTATATTGTGATGTCCCACATTTAGGATTCTATGAAAAACATTTGTATTCCTTACTATATATCACATAGTCATTTGAGATATAATTTATCTTTTTGTACCCAAAACCCATTAATAATAACATTTTATTCACATTATAATGTGAATTTATATGATAATTATGTTTGGGAATTATGACTTTCAATAGCTATAGAAAATCTATAAAAAAATTAACTCTATCCATTTTTCACCTTAAAGTTGATCAATCTTATCACTATTGATAAAAAACATAAATTTCATATAACCTAGATATAATAGTTTTTCAGAATCACTATATAAATTCTCAATTATCAATGCTTTCCCAATTTCCTCTACTTCTATGTCATGAATCATTTCTTCAATTTGATCAGGCTTTCCATCTAGAAAATCATCATTATCAATAGATCTTGAGTTTTCTCGAATTTCACCATACCAAATCCAAGGACTATAAATCAAATTAAAACCATGGAAAATTATATTATCTTTGATTTCTTTACTTTTCAAATTTTTTATATTTAAACATTTAAATCATGAATAGGAAAAAAATTATTATTTGTAAAATTTTACATATCAAATTCCAAAAAAATATACACCTTCTACATATTCATCCCTTATTCATAGTTTAGTAATCCAATTTCAACTCATTATTATCTATAAAAAATATCAAGAATTTAAAATAAGTATTTTTATTTTGAAATAAAAAAATAAACATATAAAAGACAATATAGAATAAATGAAAGACAACATATTTGATAAACAAAAGTATAATCTTGAACATATTAAATTATCATCATTTCTAAAAAATAAAATAAAATAATTGGAATAGAAACATTAAAATTGATTTTAAGAGGATGAGAACAAATAAAACACAGTTAATATTTATTTTTATTATGTGATTTCATAATTATATATTTTTTTTTCAAAGTAAATAAAGAAATATCATAATATAAATGGCCAGATATTAGAGTGATAAGAATTTATTATACAGAACATGATAAAAAATAAAAATACATGTCTACACTTATACTAAAATTGATATGCAAGGGTGACTACAAAAACATACTCACTAGGCTTTCCAAAAATAGATTCCATATAAATAAAATTTAAATTACAATTCAATCATTATAATTAGATATTTTTAGCATAATTCAAATATTTATATATTTTTCATATAATATAATAAATAAAATAATTTAAACTATTCAATTTATAAATTTAGATTTATTCATTACATTTTAAATAGACATAAAGAACATATTTAAATCAATACAATGATTAACCCGAGTTAATCCCAATTTAGTTTAAGGGGGTTTAAAAAATAATGTACTAAAATAAAATTATCTCTTTATTAGAAATATGGATGTGAAATTATTCCTTCATTAGTTACATGATTAATTATATGGTAGAGAGTTTTTTTATTTTAATATAATCATATAATCAGTATGATCGTTTGAATATGTATTATCATTACTCTCTATTCAAACTCTATAATCCATTATACCTTCAAAACACTCGTTCATAATGCAAGAAAAAAACTCTTAAACACCCAATAATCAATAAATTAATATTATTTATAATAATAATTTATTAAATAATATTTTAATAAAACTGTAATCTCTAAAAATTCATTCACCAGTTTAAAAATACCTTAGATGCATGAATAATCATAACTACATATAAAAATCACAAAGATATGTCAAATAAAAGTGATTAAAGATAACATTCAACCAAAAAAAGCATAAAAAACATTCATCAAATTATACATACCTTATATCCATGAAAATTGGGAACAATAAATATAAACCAAAAATAGATATTAGAGAGAATCCACAGCAGATGTGGGGGATAAAAGAGAAGGCAACAGTGATGGTGATGGTGATGGTGATGGTGATGAAAAGGGAAAGGGTGGAAGCAGTGGTGATAGTAGTGGTAAAAATGGATTTTGGGAAAACAAGTAATAAGGAGAGAAAAGATCATGAACTAGAGTTTGGGAGAACAAAACGTGGGTCTAAAGTAGTGTGCATGAATGAGTGACACATAATATAACAGTTTCTAAAAATAATTTATTTCGGTTTTGTAAAAACATACCTTATAAGTTTATTTTTTTACATTGGTTAATTTTTTAAAAATTATAAAAAACACATATTTCATATTTATTATTATAAAACTAATATTAATGATAAACAAAATATAGTTTTTACATTGGTTAAAAAATAAATGATGTAAAAAAATTATAACATTGGTTTTTAAAAACCAATGTTATAACCCCATCATAAAATATATATTTTGTACTAGTGGTTAAATGGGTCAAGGTGGTTTTCAAAAATTAATATTTTTTTAGGTTATCATTATCTCATGGTTAAGTAATCATATATCTCAAATAGCACTTTCAAAAAAAGTTATGACTATTTTTAATATCTTGTAATATTTTTTTTCCTAACTAATGCTCTCACAATGTTTGTAGCTTTGATGAACCAAATTTGTCACCAGTATCTTGATATCTTAATTGTAGTATTTTCTTGATAATATATTGTTTTATTCAAGATATAATCATGATAATCATCTAAATTTGATATCTTGGGTCTAGGAATCTTGATGAGCCACTGCATGTACATGAAATTATCAAAATGAAATTTATGGATCCATGAGGTAAATTTATTGGGGAATGTGACTTCAAAACAGGGAAAATCAATTTATCTTGAAAAGGTGAAGGTTATTCTATCATAGTAATAACTATAGAATATTTTTTACATACAGATATTTATAGTCCTATCTGATCTTTATCAATTGTTTTTAAAAGATTTCTCAAATCTAGCATCGTCGTTTACTACTCTTTCCAAGAAAGTGGTTAAATTATCATGGGATTCCAATTATCAAAAAAAATTGATTATTTTAAATGGTGTATTACATTGGATCATATTCTAATATTTCCAAAACATGGTAAGGGATATGTGGTTTATTGTGATGCATCTAGTGTTGGGCTAGGAGGAATTCTTATGTAGGATGATTCATGTATGACTCTGACTAGTATTCAATTCTCATCATCTCTCATAAAGTTAATTATAAAATAATATAAAAGGGAAGATGATTTCATAATAATTAGGGAATACTTATATAGTGGGGAGACCATTCTTGGTTGGTCTCTATCCTCTAATGGAATTATTTTCTTCAATATTTAGTTCATCATCCCTTTGTTTCTAGAAATTCAGTGATGCATGATTGTTATAGTTATTTTTTGTTTTTTTATCCTCAAACTATGAAGATGTATTATGACATGAGAGGATATTTTTATTTTTTTGGTATGAAGCATGACATTCCTGATTATGTTTCTCTTTGTTACACTTTCCAATAGATTAAGTAAGAGCACCTAAATCCTTTTAGTTTACTTCAAATTTTTTTGATTCTAGTATGGCAATGAGATGAGGCATCCATATATATCATAGTTATATTATAATAAACTCCCCAATTAAATAATATAATCTAGGTGGTGATCGATCAATTGACCAAATTAGCTCATTTCATTCCAATTAGGGACACTACCGAGGTTTCAGATATAGGTAATTTATACATGCAGGAGATTATGAGGTTTCATAGGTTCCCCTATTCCTTTGTCTCTAACAGGGGTCCTAGTTTTACTTTTTATTTTTTAAAAGGTCTCCAAGAAGTTATGGTGACTTAGGTTAGGTTGAGTACAACTTATCAAACACAAAAAAATGTCCATATGAAGCATGTACAGATTCTGGAGGATATTCTTTGTGCATATGTCTGGGATTTCAAAGGATCTTGGGATAGCCATTTGAGACTCATTGAGTTTTATTATAAATATAATTACACTTTTTCTATCATAATGGATACTTTTGAGTCTTTTTATGGTTGTCTTTTCAGATCAAATCTTTGTTGGTTAGAGGTTGGAAAATCCTCTCTCATGGTACTGAGTATCTTTTAAGAGATGTTGGTGAGGATTTAGGATATATACTGATGATTGGTTACAACTCATAGTTGGAAGAAATATTATATGGACCTCCAACAACATCCTTTGGATTTTTTTATTACTAAATATGTCTTCTTAAAAGTTTCCCCTTGGTCAGTTCATCCTTATATGGGGAGGCTGGGGAAGTTGGATTTGAGATATGTTGGACCATTTGAGATCACTGAGAATATTGGACAAGTGGCTTATCAGTAAAAGTTACTAAATAATATGATGGTAATTCATGATGTTTTCCACATATCTCAACTCAATAAGTATCTTTATTTATGGATCATTCGGTGGAGATCATCAAATCATAGATGAAAGTATTATGTGTGAAATATATATTGTTAGTAAATAATTTATGGCATTATAGATCATATTCTCACGATATTTGGGAGCATAAATATTTACTAAGGGAGAAGCAGTCTCATATATTTTCATATCATCCTTCTTCCTCATGGATTTATAGGGAAGGAAATCTTATGGTGGGGATAATTTTAACATCTTGATCAAGGTAAATTTCTATTTAAATTTTAAGAGGTTTTCTTTCAGGTTCGGTAAGTATTTGAGATTTTGGTTTCAGGTGGACATATGATTATAGATAATAAAAACTATAGGTAGGAAATTGGCTAGATGGTGAGACCCACTGGCCAACTAGTGGAATGTTAGAAGTAGGGTTTGTCTATAAGAATTATTCAAGTCTACTAGTCTGACCAACTAGCTATCTAGTGTAAAACCATTGGTAAAAAACTTGACCTAGATAACCTCTCAAATTGGTACCTAACCCAAACCATCACATACCTGAAGTGTGCTTTTGATCCCCATGTGCTAGAGAGTATCACCCAATAATCAATAGCAACCATATGGAACACACTACTAGAAATAGTATCTATCCCAAAGGATTAATACCCATGTTTTAGAAGAATCGTGGGTATAGATTGTCGGTCCAAAGCTATGCCCATAGTTTTTAAAAAACTGTGGGTATAACACTTTAATTAGGTAGCCTCACTTGGGATCCCCCCTACTCATTTAAATTCATAACTACCCTCTCCCACCAACCTCATGTGACCTTGGTATCCCCCCCCCCCTTCAATCGACATTGCACTCATCAGCCAACTGTTATTCCTCCATTTCTAGTATCTTTTTTGTTGCGATATTTGAGAGGTAATATTTATTTCTCTCGTATTATTTATTCTCTTATTTATCTAGTATCTAGGTTTTAGTTCTCTCATATACCTCAAGTAAGGTTGTTTCATGTTATGATTATTCCATTATTGCAAAAAAAATGGATTTTTTTGTGTGAAAAAATGATTGCATGGCATAAATGTTTTTTATTTGATGTGATTCCCTAGGGTCTATTTTTGAAATGAAATATGTTTTTAAAACCTATGTGTAATTTTATTTCAAAGAAAATTATACCCTCTTGATTGGTATTTAAAGACTTGTTATTTTAACATGTGAAGTGTAAGGGTTGTTTTGGTATTGAACTAGTTGAAAATGTTATAAAATAGAAATAGTTTATTATAATAGATTTTTAATGGTAATTAGTTT